>CM075660.1:22689967-32689967 GCA_037954105.1 Canavalia gladiata | reverse complement strand
ACCCTTTCATTGTGGCCCACCAAGCAAAACAAGTGTTTTATGTTCAAGATCCTTGCTCCAAAAGGTGGTCAGTTGTTCTTCAAGGAAAGACAACAATCGCTAGTGATGACACCAATGATCTTTCAAAATTGATATTTCTCAAACTCCCTTATCATCAAGGATATCTAGTATCAATGAAGAAAATGAAATAGATGATGTACATGCTATTCGAGATGATCATCATGAAGGAATATTGGAAAATGTTACTACATGATACAAGTTAGTTATTTATTTAATTATTTCATCATTGTATGTTTATTTTTAACTTATTTTAAAATGTTTATTACGTTTTTTATATTTAGTAGAGTTTTTAACATCTTTTCTCTTTGCTTTCAACAGGTACATGGATGATTACTACACTTTTTTTCAACTTTCAATACTAATTTGATGTAATTTTAAGTTATTTCATTTGTAAATTAATGTTTGATAATAAATAATGATGTATTTAGTTTAAATATATAGATTATGTGAATTCTGTATTATGTGTCTGATGATTCTCTATTGTCTGCCTGGTGATTCTGTGTGTATATGCAGGTATGTGAATAAAAAATACGGTAGTATGCCTAAACAAAATGAACATTAAAAAAAAGGACTTTCTACATCGGTTACGACCATAACCGATGTAAAAAGTATGACTTTTTACTTCGGTTAAAGCTATAACCGATGTAGAAAGTATACTTTTTATATCGGTTCTGCCCACAACCGATGTAGAAAGTGTACTTTTTACATCGGTTGTAGGCCCAACCGATGTAGAAAGTCATACTTTTTACATCGGTTCCCAAACCGATGTAAAAAGTCTTATTTTCTATATCGCTCTTTTCAACACCGCCTAAATAACCAATGTAAAAAGTGCTTAACAACCGATGTAAAAAACCCATTTTCCACTAGTGAATGGTACAATACTTAGTTTTTTTTTTCAACAAATGTGTAAAGATAAAGAAAATAAGACTGGTCGTTAATTTAAAATTAATTAAGTTCATCAAATATTTTATTCAAATCAACTAATTAAATGTAAGATATAAATACACTTACTTGGGATGAATTAGATATATGATACAGTTGAAAGTCCTAAGTTTCAGACTGGTGATATGATCTGATCCAAATGAGTGGCATATACATTAATTTTATTGTTGCTGTGTTTCAAAGAAACTTCTCCATATTGATTCTCATGGCCTGAAATGAATCTTTCCAAATGTCAAAGTATGCCAAATGTTTTAATTGAATTTGATAGTCCAAAAAATCCGACAATACAATTCTAGTTAAAACTACAATGTACATACACATATGCTCCAATTCTAAATTCAACTTTTTTTCTAGCTACCCAAAGTCTCAAAACATTTCATCCTTCCTGGAAAAACAACTATTCACCAACGTAAAGCATATAACTATAGTACTATATATACGAGAGCACCACGTGTCATTAAAGCTATGTCAATCATATCAATACATGAATTTATTGTAGTTAAAACTAAAAAAAGGAAAAACCTACTAAATTAATTAATTAATTATATATATATATATGGTCAATAAGTCCTTTGAGAATAATAACATTAAAGGATCAAAATTTATATTTACAATTTTTCCATGCTTGTATGTGTCATTGGATAATATTATTATTAAAAATAGATTGACCAATAATTCTTATATAAGAAATATTCCAATCCTAGTTTTAATATCATATTCTCATTACTGGCGTGCTTTCTTTTTATAGTCAATCCATATAAATTTAAATTAATAACTTGTATATCTAATATTTATATATATATATATATAAAAGAAGAAAAATTAAATTATTTTAAATAACATATATTTAATGATATTTGATTATTGAATTAGTTTTTTTTTATAAATAAAAAGTTTGCTTTAAAAACATTAAGTACATACTAAATTTAATTTAGTTTGAAAAATATTATTAACATACTTGTAGGTACCATGCAGTTTCAATCATTGTTTTACATTACAGTTATTATTATATTACAATTTTTAATATTATAAAAAATATTCCAGATAAATAAACTAACGTCGTCACAATTATGATTGCGATGCAATTGTAAAAACTACAAAATCTTTAATGTCTTGATCCCAATTACGATTGTAAATTACAATTTCAAACATTATTTTAATATATTGGATGATGTTCATTATTAGCTATATATGAACCATAATATTATATTATTGAATGCATTAACTCATTGAAAAAGGAATCTGATCTATATAAAAAAATATTATAAAAAAAATAATTAGATGAAATAAGAATCATAATATTAAAAATATTCATTTAAATCATCATAGTATCTTCATTAAGAATGCTTTACTCTTTTTTTTCTATTACTCCTCACATCTTCTTACAATATAGAAAAAATCCTTTAAAATAGAATAAAGAAATATTAATTGTTGAAAGTAAACCAAAATAGCTCTTTAGATCATTAAAAAAAATTTACCTTGGCTACTCTGCACAAAGTATAAATCTGAAATTCTGAATAATCCAACAGAATGTAATACATTATCTATATTGTAAATTTGAACATCTAAAGTATATGCATAATATGTCTAATATAATATAATTTAGGATTTGAATGCATGCAGTTTCTGTTTCTTTGTCTATAACCGTTGTAACTATGAAGATCAGGAATATAATTTGGATCTTCATACTTATATTAGGATGAAAATTTTATGACTAAAAGTTTTGTTACTTAATAGTTTCTATTATCTGCAGATCTTATTTTGTTTTATGTAATTTAGAATTATTTGGATCTAACAAAGAATCAACAAAAAAGTGTGCCCAAAGTTTATCACTCTTTTTCACTAGCAAGTAAACTCTTAATTAGGTATGTTCTTTCAATTTAAATACTTAACTCAAAATTTTTATTATCTATTTAGGACCTTAAATATTTTTTTTTAGATTTTGATTGAATACTATTAATTGTGTTTGGTTAGTTTTGGTTTGTAATTATGATCAACTACCTACATGTTTAGGTTGTGTTACTTAGAAACTAATACAAAATATTGTTAATTTTTTTTAAAATATAAGATTTTTTAAGAATTAACCATTAATCAAATGTAGAAAATCTTTTTTATTGAATGAGATATGAATGAGATGGTGACTTTTGAATACTTTTTTTATTGATATAGTTACTGCCAATGGAAATTCCTGAAAATTGACAATGGATGTATAATAGGTTGGATCATAATAGACATGTGAGGCATGAATTTGTAAAGGGAGTAAATGAATTCATTCAATTTGCAACTAACCAAGAAAGCTTTCAAAGCTATCCAAAAGTGAGGTGTACTTGTAGGAAATGTCAATGCAGACGATTTTGTTATGCAGATGATGTCATGGTACATCTTTATGAGAAGGGATTTATGGAAAATTACCATTATTGGACAAATCATGGTGAAACTATACCACAACATCCTCTTGTTAGAGTGGAAGAATCATGTTATTATTATGGCCAGGGAAGAGAAGAATTCAATCCATTTGAGCAATTGATAATGGATCATGTTGGTCAAGAGATTGGCAATGTCATACAACAAGATGATGATGGAATGGGCACTGAAATCTTGGAGGAAGATCTAAATCCTAAGGCTAAAACATTTTATGATATGTTAGCAGCTGCACAAGCTCCATTGTATAATGGATGCGATAATTACACAAAACTATTAGCTTGTATGGAAGCATTGAGTATAAAAGGTTATTCAAATCAATCTGAAGATAGTTTCAATCTACGGGTTCAGTTTATGGGCAGGGCCATGCCTAGCAGAAACAAAATGCTTACAAATTTTTATCTTGCTAAGAAATTAGTCGAAGGTTTGGGATTAGGTTTCATAAATATTGATTGTTATCCACGTGGATGCATGCTCTATTATAACGATGATGCAGATGAAAATGTTACAAGTTGTAGGCTTTACGGTGAAGACAGATATAAGATAACCACTAGAAGGGGAGTTCAAAGAAAAATCTCTAGAAAAAAAACGTGATACTTCCCGATTACCCCAAGACTGAAACGGTTATATTCTTCAATGGCCACTGCATCTCACATGCGTTGGCATAATGAGAACCAAAGAGAGGTTGGTGTCTTATGTCATCCGTCAGATGGAGAAGCTTGGAAGCATTTTGATAGGATGTATCCTGAGTTTTCCCATGATCCTCGAAACGTAAGGCTTGGATTATGTGCAGATGGTTTTTCCCCTTTTGGTCAATATGGTAAGACATACTCATGTTGGCCTATCATTTTAACTCCATACAATCTTCCACCTGGGATGTGCATGAAAAGAGAGTTTATGTTCCTTACAATCATTATCCCTGGTCCAAATAATCCTAAAAGTAAGATTGATGTTTACATGCAACCTCTTATAGAGGAATGGACAAAATTGTGGAATGACGGGGTAGTTACATACGATGTATCATTGAGACAAAATTTCATAATGAAGACAGCTTTAATGTGGACAATTAATGATTTTCCTGCTTACGACATGTTATCTTGATGGTCAACTGCAGGAAGACTTTCTTGTCCAATATGTATGGAGCGATCAAAAGCTAGCTGGTTATATCACAGTCGCAAGCATACATTTTTTGACTGTCATTGACAATTTCTTCCTACTGATCATCCATATAGAAGAAATAAAAATGATTTTAAGAGAAATTGTATGGATACCTCCTCCTCTCCCCCTCGTTTGATTGGAGAAGAAATTTGGCAGAGAACCTGACAATTACCATTCATATGGGAGTTTGAAGGACAAATATTACCTGGTTTTGGTGAACATCATAATTGGACTAAAAAAAGTATATTTTGGAAGTTACCTTATTGGAAAACACATCTTCTTCGTCATAACATTGATGTTATGCACACAGAACGAAATGTGTTCATGAATGTATTTGACACGGTCATGGATATTAAGGGTAAGACAAAAGATATAGATAAAGGAAGAATAGATTTAGCCAAAATATGTAGACGACCGGAGCTTCACTTACAAGAGGTTGGATGTGGGAAGTATGTAAAACCCAAGGCTAAATATGCATTTGACAAGTTTCAAAGAGTAGTTGTTTGTCAATGGGTTAAACAACTTAAGTTACCTGATAGATATGCTTCAAATTTAAGTTGATGTGTTGACATGGGGTCAGCAAAGTTGCATGGAATGAAAAGTCATGATTTTCATGTATTCATGCAACGATTACTTCCTATTGCGTTTGATTCTTTACCAAATGCTATTTGGAAGCCACTTGTTGAACTTAGTCACTTCTTTAGAGAACTTACTTGCACAACTTTATATGTAAATAAATTAATGGATATGGAATCTACTATTCCTATTTTATTATGTAAGTTAGAGCAAATCTTTCCTCTAAGCTTCTTTGATTCTATGGAATATCTTCCCATTCACCTACCTTACGAAGCACGAGTTGGAGGTCCGGTGCAATATCGTTGGATATATCCGTTTGAGAGGTATTAATTATTTTTACATTAATCTGTTTATACACTACTAATTTTTTGTAATCTTTTTTAACTAAAAAATCATTTAATACATTATTTCATTTATAGATTTCTACGTTCCTTAAAAGAAAAGATCAAGAACAAGGCAAGGGTAGAAGGTTCTATTTGTCAAGCCTATTTAATGGAAGAAACATCTACTTTTGCTTCTTTTTATTATCCATCACACATAAATACCCAAAGAAGTAGAATGCCATGTAATGTTGGAAGAGAATGTTGTTCATTGAGTCCTCCAATTTCAATTTTCAATTATCGTGGAAGTGGTAAATGCATTCAATATTACTTAGAAGAACGTGAAATGAAAGTTGCCCATTTGTATGTTCTTTTGAATTGTGAAGAAGTTGAACCATATCTACAGTAAGTTAAGGTTCAAATTATCTTTAAATATTTAAATCTTTAAAACATGTTTCATTGTCTAATTATCATATATATGTTTTATTTTGTAGTAAGTATGCTGACTTTTTAAGAGAGATTCAACCTAGTATTTCTGACTCTGAAATTGATATTGAAATTGCTTCTCATTTTCCTTTATGGTTTACCGAATATGTACATCCCTATTATATACATTATTCAAATGGTGTTGTATTTTCATAATATGATTTACGATTCCAACAAAGTAAAATTTCTTATTATAGGTTCAAAATCCACAAAATCAAACTGTAGATCCATTCTTGATTTCTTTGGCATGGAGGCCAATAAGAATGGTGCAATCATGGCCTATTTATATTGTAAATGGATATAAATTTCACACCAAGACATGGAATGAAGGCATGCAAACTTCTAACTATGGTGTGTGTGTACAAGGCACCAATGGTCAATTAGAAGATGATTTTTTTGGAATCTTAACTGATATAATTGAATTGGAATATCCTGGCATGCCCACTAAAAAGATAGTTCTTTTTAAGTGTGATTGGTTTGATAACACCCCTATTTGTGGGACAAAGATAGATAATCAATATGGAATTGTTCAACTCAAATAATCAGAAAGATATAGAAACTTTGATCCATTCATATTTTCTCAACAAGCTGAGCAAGTTTATTATACATCATATCCAAACGGACATCATGGTTGGTTAGCTGTCATTAAGACAAAGGTGCACAGTATAATCACAAATACTATAGTTAATCAAGTTGACAATGACATTGCATATCAAGATGTTCATGAAGTTCATGACCTCCATGTCACGTTGAACATTGATGCAGACGTTTATGATGATACTCTTGTTGATATGAACGGTATGGGTGAGGAAGTTGATATAAATTTGCTTAATGAACCTGATTTGGATGAAAATAGTGACAGCACTTATATCTCAACATATAATGAATATGATAGTGGAGGTGAGAGTGATTTAAATGATCCTAACTCAACTTAGTTAGGTAATTTTGGATATTTTGTCTTCTTAAATTATAACAACTCTTTACAATTTAATAATTAATTTCAAAATTTGTTAGGATAACTTGTAAAATAGTCAAGATTTAAAAAGAATTCTGTTAACACAATCTTTTCAAAAGCGACCGAAGTCGAAAAGAGTCAAAAGCGAATGGGGTTCTAGTTGCTTCTATTCAAAAGCAAAAATAATTAGTGATCAGTTTTTAAAAATTTAAAAACGATTTGTTCGGTTGCTTAAATATGAATTTTTTTTAATGAATGAACATGAAATTTTTGTTAATAAATGATGATGAATCAAACTTACATGTTGACTAGTTGGAGATTTGGTTTAAAATATGCGTAATAGTGTCAACAAATCCTACTTGCAAGAACCGTTAAGAAATAAGAAAAAAAAAACTTCACTTCAAACGCTTTCTTATGTGATCTTAAGATAAAAAACGTAAATTATACCATTCAACATAATAGACAAATTTAAAAAGGACCAATTGAATTGGATGGAATGTAAACATATTTATATATGATAAAGTAAAATTAGAATATCCATCATGGACTTTATTTTTAAGTTCCAAAAACATGTTCAAAACTAGTAATGGTTTTGTTAACCAGAAAAACCACAAGAAATGATACATGGTTTAACATACGTGTCGTAACCGTAATTAAAATGAGATAACGGACTCGCTAAAATTTAAAAAGAATTTTATTTTAATAAGTGGAGCCGCCATCAAATTTTTATTTAAGGGAAAATATTTGGAAAAAACCTAACTAGAGGAAGAAATTCTAGGTTCGGGAGTCGGTTGCGAATAGGGAAGGTGTTAGGCACCCTACTCGCCCGTTCCAAAGAACGCTACACTTAAACTGAGTGTGTGATTTATTTGAAAACTGTTTGATCCCTTAATAGAATTAAAATAAATAGGTTTGTATGAAAATAGCCTGATAGGACATGATCCTGCTCCTACGTATTCCCTGTTGCAATGGGAAACTCAAGGCAACATAGTTTTGGTTAAGAGACTTTATCTCTAAAAGAATAAAGACTGGTTTTGGATGAAAATTGATTTTACGGAAAGAGTTAAGAAACAACGACTTTCATGAATCACGTACTTGCAAAATCCAAACCGTCGTAAGCCGTGTTTGGATCCGCACGAGTTAAAACACGAATTGGTAGAGAGCGCTACTCATTCGCATTAGAACTCGGTGTATGAATTTCGGAAAGTTAAAAAACGAACGTTTTTATAGGAATTTTTTGAAAATGGTGATTTTCAAAAATCACTATTTGCAAGATCCAAATCGTCGTAAGCTGTATTTGGATCCGCATGAATTAAAACACGAGACGGTAGGAAATGCTACTTGTTCGCGTTAGAACCCGTTGCATGAATTTCGAAAAATTCAAAAACGGACGTTTTTATGGGAATTTATTGAAAACCGTGATTTTTAGAAATCCAATATTTGATACGATTCTAGACCAGGTTATTGACCCTTGCCTTTTGGTTGTAGACCTTTGCCTTTTGGCTGTTGAGACATAGCAGATTTTGGGGCGACGTTATCGCCTATAACCTGGTTTTAAGCTAAAGATCCCAAAGCAGCTCATTAGTAAGTGGTCCAGAGAAGTGGAGGGCTCTTATTAGTTTAACCAAAAACTTAGGAAGGAAGGTTGGAGGTTTCACAGGTTAGTCTTCCAGAATTTTGACTCAGGCAAGTTGTAGGTTCCTAGACATTTTCAAGTACAGAATCAGCTCTATCAAGCTTGCATCAGTTCAAAAGGGATCTATGTAAAGGACCAGAGGATTTTTAGGCATGTTTCACAGATCATTCTAGCAGTATCCTATCCAAATCAGTTGAAAATTCCCGGATCAAGATCAGGTATCAAGCACAAGGTCTTAGATTAGAGATTTATGTAGATAGTCAGCGTAAGGGACTAGATCAGAACTAAGTCTCAAATTCAAAACTCAATTCAAAGTTGGAGAGGATTTCTACAAATATTTACAGACCAATATCATGCCCCAGATCCTGAATATTGAGAATCAAAGGCTGCTGCCTTCCTTGCTAAGACTGAGGTTTAAATGCTGATTTATTTGACTTACAGGTGTTGAGCACCCAAACCTGGTATGAGGGATTGACAGTATCGAAACAGTCTTTTAAAACCAGTAACAGATTTGCGCCTGTTTGCCAAACAGTGCATAGATGCAACAGGGTACTGGGCTTCCCCCTATTTAGCCAATCTAGGAACCGACAAGCCTAAGCATTTTCTGGCCTGAATCTGGGTAGGCATTTTCAAGGCCTGGATACATTCCTAGGCAGCTTCAGAACAAGCGTGAAGAATGAGTTTAGATCATCTTGAGAGCAACTTGAACCATAATTTCAGAATAGTTGATGAGAAGTTTAGGTGGCTGAATGGCAGGTTCTAACAAGTACTTTGCAGACTACGACCAAGACCAGATTGTGAATACAATATTTTACTGTGGACTGGTGTCAAGATAGCTGGTTCCTAATTCACACCTAGTAGCTCTCTATCAGAATCAGGTTTTGGCAAGGTTGCAAACTGATTTGAGTAAATGGAGATTATCTATATCTATTGCCAATTTTAGCATGGTAGATTGTGATCTTGTTAGATTTTCTTATAAGATACTAGCCTACTCCCAACTAATTTCGGGATATGTTCATCCAACCTTTGGCAAAATCCTAGTTATAGTATCTATGATACCAGCTTGCAGAACTGGCAGAACTTGCAATGGCCAATTTAGAGGGTGGTTAAGAATCAACAACGCCTTATAAGGTTTCTTCCAAGCTTTAACCTTTCTCAACCTGGTCATTATCAGCACTTATACATGTCCTTGTCCCCTCTTGATCACTAACTTACTGGCTGGCTCTGTACCAACCTCTGCAACCTAATGCTCGTAGTTTTTTCACATTAGCTTGACCAATCGTACTCCCGTTGTCTAGTTTGCTTTCCTGCTGGTTTAGAGACCCCAAGGTACAGAACCTGGGTCTGTATTGGCTATCATGACAGCCTTGTGACTCATGACTGCTTACGAGAGGTTGAATACCTATTTATATGACTCCCCAGAGATTATATATCAGACACACTGAATGGCAAGGTTTGATCAGGTGTGAAACATCCTGACTTGAATTCGATGCTATCACTATGATCAGTCCTCTTGGACTTGTTCCTCCTTTTTGAAGTCAATTCCCTGTCTGTCTGGCCATAAGGTATGGCCTAGCATTTAGACCTTCTGTCATATCATACCCTTACCCCTACCTTATTAGGCTCTACTCTGAGAGGTTATTGTTCCTACGTCTTCTACAACAAGCATTTTAGTTGCAATTTTAAGCCTGGTATTTGGCATTTGGCTGAATTAGGAAATCAAACAGGTTACAAGCTTCCTTCTCCTTCTTTTCAGCCTGCATTTCAACTGGAGTTTGGACTTATAGCTTTGTCCAAGACTACCAAACTTGGATCCACTCACAAGCCATTATCAACTAGTTGTATTCCTTATTGGGTGCAGTGTACATTACTATGACAAATTCTCCTCTCAGAATTTCCACTATAGAACCCAGGGGCTTCTTAACCTTATTTCTTTAACTGGACTACTTATGCCAGAAACTGCATTGCTTCATACAACGTTAAGCTACTGGTGAGACTAGATCTTGACTTGCCTAGGCTATAGCCACAGTGAACTTCAAACCAAGATTCAGGAACAGAAGCACTAGGCATCATGGAATATGTGTTTACCAGTTTCCGCTGTGACAGAATATAGCGACCTGAGCACATGCATACTGACTTGGCTGAGTAACTAAATGTCAATACACTAGGCAGTCATCATTGTTGCAGCTGCATTACAGACTCCGAGGTATGGCAGATTACACAAGGTGATTAGGTTGAAATTCCTATGAACTAAAACTAACACAATGTACGAATCCAGCTATTTTTAGAGCCACCTTACTTCAGAACCCCAGGATCATTATGAAAGTACTATTCCACATCAGTCAAAGCGTTTTGCTAACAATGATTTGAAGCTATCAGGCGTTCAATTAATTCTTACATGGTGGACGTGCATAAATTTCATTGATCGATGAACTTACATTCATACTCAATCCTACATGCAGCAGCACTATTTCATGCATTACAGAGAAATGAAATAATCTTATTCAAATTAGTGCCAATTTCAGGCTTGGAGAAAGTGGAAGGAAAGCTAGAAATGACGAACCTATGAGAAGCTACTTCTAAACCTGAGCGTATGAACCTGAATACAGCGATGAGATGACAGATTCTTCGTCTTCTGAGCGTCTACTTGCGGTGATTGAACATCCAAAGGAGGAACCAGTTTTCGTTCTCCAAAGTCCTCCGCGACTCGCGATCAATCGCTCCAACAACGCACGCAATTCGGAATCAAGGGAAATTCAGAGAAAGTTTTCCTTCCGGTGATCGGTCTTCACCCTTTTTTCAAAAAAATAAAATAAAAATGAACCCTCTTCCTGGTTTTCTATTTAACAGCCCCTCTCCGTTAAGCCTTCGTGATTAATCTTAATTTACCATGGTTTCATTGATGTAATCTTTGCTAATTAACTAACTAACTTTAACATTTTCTCCTTTTATCACCTTTTCTGTTTTTTTATTTTATTTTTTTTTTTTCATTCGCTTATTTATTCTTATTTTTATTTTTACTCTCATTTTATTTATTATGTTCGTTTTTATTATTTTAAGAATTCATATGACTATTTGATTTTTTGATTTTGTTTATTATTTTCTTTTTTATTATTTTAGGAATTCATATGTCTATTTAGTTTTTTGATTTTTCAATTTAAGATAGCCTCGAACAGAAATTAGTGTTCACAGTACGTATTCTATCAGAAGGATTTATGCACATTTAAAGGTATCCTACTCTATCAATTGGCTAGCTAAACAATATTACTTTTTTAAGGAAAACAAAAACAAAATAAATACGATTTGAGGAGTGTTTAATTTCTCGAAAAAATTTTCATTTAATCCTCAAATCCATCCGTTTTGAGGAGGCGCGTATTGCTGGATAGGTTCAACTGCAACACTCTGTATGCTATCCGTATTTCCTGTAGCTGTTGCATTAGTTGCTGTCATGAATGAATGAATGAGGGATCAAGTCTTCGTTTTCTAAGGTTATGTCATGAATGCTTCTTCTTTTGCACTCGTCCTTTGGGACGTTTCGACGACGGAAGTATTTCTGTGCATGACTGGCAATTTGAGATGTAGTCTTTGATTGAACAGCATACTTTGCAATGCTCTTCCAAGCTCCTTTCCCATATTTTCTAAGTCCAAAGAGAAATAACCTATGCGATGGAAAACTTTTAAGCAAAAGTATTTGAAATGTCTACCTGAATTCTATATAGAACGCGTAACAAAATTTAAAGCAACCATTTTTGCATGAACACCATTTTCCCCTCTTCTAATGGTTGTTAGGAACCGAGTCTCTCACCAATACAATAATATTAAAAACCACACCAAAAGCATTTTATTTTCATTAATAAAAAAGTGATAATTCATTTCAATAACATAGTCAGTTAATTATTCGGAAAAGAGGAGTAAATTTTCCGATCATTCTAAAGTTTGTAGATTTATATTTTCAAAAAATCACCATTCATGTTAGTCAAGAAAGAAACAGCGAAATTGTGAAATTTTTCTTTCTTTAATACTTCCAAATCACGATGAAATTATAAAGAAAAAGTAAAGTCTTTTTCAGGAGAAAAATATATTAACAACGTTTTCATTTTCTCACGTGGCAATTGGTTGCTTATCTTTTAATTCCAAAGAAAGAAAAAATATTAAAAGAAACAAAAGATGTAAAAATCCAACGGGGTTTACAAGAAAATGATGATAAAAAGGCTAAACAGAGAAAAATCAAATATGAAAAAAAAATATTAATTAAATGTCTCTTTCACAGGTACCTGTGTTCTTCTTCAGTCCATGTCGTCCTTTTCTTGCGCCTAACTGACACTGGCGAACCACCATTCTCCGTCGGCGTGTTATCTGGGTAACTCGGCAACTCGACCTGACCCGACTCAGTCTGGGTCACGTCGTCGGATTGTTCACCGCTGTCCACCACCTGCGACATGTCTGGAACCTGAGTAGTGGCATTCTCCAACGAATCACCGGCGATCTCCGGGTAGGTCGAAACGGATATCTCAAACGCACTCTCTTGGAATGGAATACACTGAGTCCATTGACTCTGCTGAGTCCACTGAGTCCATGATCGAGCGCTGTTTCCACCGTCTTGTTGCTGAGAAAACGGAAACATTCTTCTTCCTTTCTCCTTTTTTTCTTTTTCCTTTTTCTTCTGCGAGTTGTAACTCTAAAGGCAAAAGCCTTTTTTCTTTTTTCACCAACTTATAATCTTTTTGAAGTTCTCTTCTGACTGCGATATCTTTTAAACATGTTAACAGATTTTAAACTTGACTCTTTTCGACTTTGGCCAGTTTTGAAAAGATTGTATTACCAGAGTTCTTTTTAGATTGGAGATTTTATTATTTTATTCTTTATAATAATATTTTATTAATTAATTTAAAAATATTTTATCCAAGATAAGTAATCAGGATACAAATGTTCGTTTTCAAATTTAAATTTAAATTTAGTAGCAATATTTTTAAGGAAAAAATTAATAATAATTTAAAACAATTACTATATATACAATATTAATTATAACTGCAATAATTTTTTCTACAATATTATGATAATTTATCTTAAAATGTAATTTACCATTTAATATTAATAGAAGCTACATTTATCTCTTAATTTAATAAGAAGTACACATAATAAAAAATGTGTATAAGGAATTTTTATTAAGAAACCTAGATCTTGAGGATAAGGCGTTATAAAACCAACAAACAAAAATGTATCTGCATAGACAAAAATAGGAAACCTGTATCAATAGTAAACGTAATGATTTTCCATATTTGAGTAAGATTAAGAATACAACAGGAAGAACAATTTACAAAGGACTAATTGAAGAGAAATGTGAACAAAATATGATAAATTTAATAACAAAATTTCCATTATGAAATTTATTTCATGCTAATTTTTTTTGTTATTTCTCTTACTCTGTAACAAATATTCTTCCTCACTTTTTCAACAAAACACAAGGTGTGTATAACGTGTAAGTGTTTCCTTAATTTTGTTAAGTGTAAACAGCGAGCGTAGAAGTGTTTCCTTCTAGGAAGATAACTATTTGGTCATGTGCCTCCCTAAGATACTTTTAAGTTCATCACAGGTTTCAAGTAATGACACACATTCTTATTTCACTTTTTTTCTCCTCTGTATCCAAATGCCACATAAACAATTATTTGTTTCCCTAAATTAGGAACATGTTCGGTTTACAAGCAACAAAAAGGAACTTTACCTACAACGGATGAAGATGAACTATTATGTATCCAAGACCTACTCTTCTTAAGGAATCTTTACCTACTTGAAGAATTCAATATTAACATAATCAGCTATAACCTAAAAAATAGAAAACAATAGTAGTAACTAAGAAACAAAACAAAAAATAAACCAATCTTAGTGGATTTAAGAACCTACTTCACTTGGAAGGTTCAATTCTAGTCCAGAACATAAAATTAAGACAAAATCGATTTTCTGTCCAATCTGCAGTATATTCACATGCAAAATTTTATTAGAATGATAACAATCATTGACATTATTGAAGAACATATATTATCCTAATGCTTTGGTAAGAATAATATTTTTTATTTTATTTTTTTACGTTATTAGCATGAAAAAGAACAAGTTCAAGGAGAAAGAAATAAAAGAATCTATACTGTACTTTTACTTTTCACCATGCCAAGTAACAATACACGAGACAATATTGCAATTCTGAACAAGCATCATAGATGCAATCAAGTAATGATAGTTGATTTTAAATGTATGTAAATAAATCATAAACATGGAAAACCTATAAAAGTTTTTAAATATTATATGATCCCAAAAACTAATGATTAAGCCTATATTAAACTTATTTCGAAGAATAGAGTGGTAAAGATTGAATTCTTAACCACTTGGTCACAGGGCTTTGACATGTCAAAGCTTGACTCTAGCATATGGTGAAATAATTTTGAAAAGTGAATACTTCCATGCAGATTCTCATCCAAGAAATATTCCCATTTCTAAAGGATCAGAGACAAGTCATCAACTATATATATATATATTTCTCTTCCACATAACATTTATCCACCCTAATCGTAGTAACTTCCCTCACGTCAGGTTGCCTTGCTAGACTATGGGAAAGTAAAGGATCTCCCAGAACAGTTGAGACTGGGTTATGCTAATCTAGTTCTTGCAATTGCAATGATGACCCATTAAAAGCTGCATAGAGCTATAAGTACTGAAATTTTCATTGAAGTCTTACCTATGTCATGCTTCTTCTCTTGTTTGTTAAAATTAAGGACAAATAATTACCTAATGCTGAGTTACAAACTGTAGTGTTGCTGGGAATCAATAATGAAGTGAGGAATATAATTTTCTAACTCTTGTTTTACTTTTATGTTATAGGGAGCTTGGTATAGAAACCTTGAGAAAATATAAAGATAAACAAGAGTTCGCTAGAAGTTACAAACAAATTACAAATCAGAAGCAAGGAATCCATATATATATATATATATATATATATATATGAAATTTGCTACCGTGCATTTTTTTTATTTTTGAAATAAAATTAATTTACTAATATACGCTAGTGTAAATAAAATACAAGATTAAATATTTTGGTATATGTTAACATGCAATATATATATATATATATATATATATATATATATATATATATATATATATAACAAATGAACATGATTTATAACATTTTACCTACCATAGAGCTTGGTCTATGTCTTTCGGCCTGTCAATTTTACAAAGTCCTTTTTCTATGCCAACGATGTATGCAAATATCATGTCACTAACCTATCAGAATAACTCAATTCCTACTTTCTTTATTAATCATAATTAAATAAATTTATGCATGGATAAGTTGAGAAATTAATGGCATTTTTATTTGGTGGCCATGGCAGTCATGAATAATATGATTCATGAAGGAATGAATGCAAACTAATGAAGCAAAACATTTAGTAGCAAAGAGAAGATACGTGATAACTCAAGTAAGAAAAAGGGAAGACGAAGACAGAAGGAAGACAATAAGCATTGGTTAGTAAATTCATCAATGCAAGGGTCATCTTTATGCTGCTTGGTTCAATTCAAATGGTCAATGACAAAAGCAAGACACATGAAAAACACGTCCACATGGATAATCGCCTGATAAACAAACAAACCAATATGATCTTAGTTAGGAATAAAAGAAAAATGCAATTTTTTATCTCACAGCACAGTTGTTTTACACATTTTAAAACATCAGTAACTAAATCACACGTGATACAAACTTCAAGAGACTAATTCGCTTTTTCCGTGCTATTATAATTTTTTGGAAAACTAAATATGTTAAAAGAACAATAAGTCAATAAAAAATGATAATATATCAAAACATTAAAATCCACGTCATGAAGTATCTATTGGACAGGATAATTCCAACTTTTCATTACCGCGTTCAATTTAACCAAAGCTACTAGCTTGACTATCTCTAACTAGACTTGGTATTAGGAAGGAATCTTTATTGCTTAAGAATCCTAAACCTTGACCTGCATCAGTGGGGAATAGATTCAAGTAGGGCCAGAATGTCATGTACAGTTAAGTTTGTAGGTGAACTTTCCAAAGACATCTCCGTGCTGGGTTCTTACAGTTAAGATACCTTTATTACATACATGTTATTTATTCTAACTCCTTCAACTAACTATTAAATACTACAAGGTTAGTTATGCTTGTTAGAGTGAAATTTTCTGTTTTTCTCCTATTCTTCCTAATATATATCTTTCAAATTAGGGATTCTGTCACTATAAAACTCTTAAATCCGTCTGAGCAGTGTCAACAGTTATTGCCCAATATTTAAACCTACTAAAATTTTAATACCAATGTAACTTAAAACATTTGGAATAGCCCATGAGTCAATCAAATAAATGCACCTAACGAATCCTAGCATAGTTCGTCCTAGTATTTTAGAAGTAAAATTGGTAACATTGTTATGGTTCAAATCTACGAGCAAACCTTTTTAAAGATAATAAATTATCTTGTCTAAAAATAGACCTTTTATACTAATCTATTAATATAGATGTAGCAAGAGATAAGCATATTAGTTGAACATTATGCAACAACAAAAGAAAAAAAAAGTGATAATAGTTATTTGAGATGGAATTTTTTACAAATTTAAATTTGAAGAGATTTTATTATAAAAAGGTATTTTTTTTATTAAAATGATATTTTTTTATTTTTGATTTTTTTATATTTAATATTATAAATCTACATATGCACAAAATTTAAAACAAAAGACGGTTGCATTATAAATCTTTACAATTCTAAATATTTATGATGGTAGAGAATACAAGACACACAAATATAAAGTCCCTGAGGTTTAGAATTAAAATATTCTCATTAATAATAAAATATCTAATTTAATTAATTTTTTTATTAATTCCAAATTCATATATGCACATAATTTAAAATAATAGAAAGTTGTATTATAAATTCTTATGATTTACACACAAATTTAAGGTAATTTACATGATATTTGAGATTTATTTAATATTAATTTAATTAAATAATATATTTATAAATTTAGTTTGTAAGATGAATAAAAATAAATAAAAAAAATTGATGGAAAATATTATTTAGATCTTTGTAATACCTATGTTTCCTACATAAATAATCATGTGATATCAACACTTACTCATTATTTGATAAATTCTGTAACTCAAATGGCTCAAATTATGACTTACCTTACATAATGGTAATTGATTTGTATTTCTTTAACCTAAGAGACTTAATTCTCATAAGATATAAATGTTATAATCATATTTGGTTAACAAAATATCATTAAAACCTATTATAGGATTTATCAAAGTTGACCTAAAATTATAAAAGTCATGAAATTTTAAGATATAAGAAGCACAAAAATATCAACAAGCATATTTTAATGTGACTTGAACAATTAGTAGTTCTAATCATGCGAATAACAACCAAGTAAAACTACATTTAGGAATTAGAGTTTTTGAAGGACACCAGGAGTAGAGAGGACAACCTATTATCATGGGATAATGCCATGTTGATGAGGAGATGAGGTACAAAACCTGATATGCGCATGAGATCATTGGAGATATTGATGATAAAGGCTTTATGATCATCATCTTTTGAGAATCTATATGGTGAATGTTCTCCATGAGAAGATGGGTGCTGTTGGTAAAAATATGGTTGAATGGTTCGTACGGATCTTGTCACTATATTGCTCACGCACGATGGTGAATGAGAGGTGTTGTACGGGTAATTACAACGAAATGTCGAGCTCGTTAAAAATTTAGAAAGAAATTTTTAAAGTCATGGAGTTGCCACCAAATTTTATTTTAAAGGGAAAATATTTAAAAAAAAACTTTAACAAAGGAAAAGTTCTAGGTTCGGGAGTCGATTACGAATAAGAAAGGTATTAGCACCTCACTCTCCCATTTTGATGAACGATACCTTTAAATTGAGTATGTGATTTTGATATTTTAAAAATTGTTTGATCCCTTACAGAGAATAGAAATAAATAGGTTTATGAAAAATAGCTTGATAGGACTCGACCTTGCTCCTACGTATTTCCTGATGCAATGGAAAACTCAAGGCAACGTAATCCTAGTTGAAGACTTGATCTTTGGAAGTATTTGAAAAAAATAAGATTTATACTGAATTGAGAGAAAATTTGGAAGTGTTTTGAATAATTTATAAAAATTTCTTAACTCACATATGCACCGAGTCTAATAAGCGAGGGTTGTACTAGGACCCATATGATTTCTAATATTAAATGGCATGATAAGCTACCCATTCGTATTTAGAGTTCATTGCGTGAGATTTAGACATTTATAAATATTTTTGGAAAAAAAATTTCTTAGAAAAAAATGACTAAAAATATTAAAATTTAAATTTTGAAAAAGTTTTTTTTTTTTTTTAAATTTTTGAAAAGGAAAGTATTTTTAAATTTTGTAAGATGAGTAAGTTAAGAAGAAACAAGTATGCTCTTACATAGAATTCAAGTTAGCATATGAATACTGAATCAATTCTTATATTCCAAGTAATATCAAAGGTGGATCTACCACTTAATTGGTCCACCTGATCATTACACAGACTTAAAATCTATTTTCCAATTCCTTTATTTAAAATGAAAATAATAAATCCAAACTAAAAATAAATATAAAAAGAATATAATAATAAACAATAAAATAAAAACATAAAAAATAATAACAAATGTAAACCAACAATAAATACAAAGAAAATAAAGTAATAAACGGTAAAATAAAAGTAATAGTAATAATAGAAACAAAAGTTAGCTACACTTACTTGGATAAAATTGCAAAGTGATTTGTAAACTTCCCTCTTGAAATGAGGATCTACAAACTTTCTTCTTGAAATAAGGATTATGCAAGCTTACACATTTACTCTTTCCCAAACACAAGTTGTACAGTTCAAATCCCTCATCCTTCTTGTGAAGGATGTCTCCTTATATAGAAGGATTAGAGATTGAAGAAGTCCCCGTATTCGATGTGGAACTTTTATTTCATATATAGGAGAATTAGAGAGTACAAAAGTCTCACTCTTCTAATGTGGAACTCTCAAATTTGTTTTAAATTTCTAATTCTATTCGATATGGGACTTCTTTTTTTATTATTTTATTTTGTTATATATTTTTTTCTAATACCTTGGACAAAATTAGGTATTCATAGTTTCCCCTCTTTGCAAATTTCTTATTTAATAATATGAATATTGATAAGTCGAAGTGTAAGAAAAGGGAAAGCCTAGTATGAGAGAGTCTTATGGAATAAGCTGAAGTGTAAGAGATTAAAATGCGGCGCCTGGTGCCATAGGCTAGGAAAGTTAAACATGCAGAGCCTCATGCGATAGGCCAATGTATTAGAAATTAAAATGCAGAGCCTGGTGTGATAAGCTGACTAAAATTTAAACATGCCTAGCCTTATTAGAATGCAAAGTCTAATGTGATAGGTTGAAAAAATTTAAACATACAAGACCTTATATGATAGGTCAAGGTACAAGAAATTAAAATACAAAACCTGATGTGATAGGTTGACAAAATTTAAACATGTGTGGCCTCGTGTGATAGGCCAAGGTGTAAGAAATTAAAATGTAGATCCTGATCTGATAGGTTGACAAAATTTAAACATGCAGGGCATATGTGATAGGTCAAAATGAAAGGAATTAAAATGCAAAGCCTAATGTTATAGGCTGAAAAAATTAAACATGTAAGGCCTTATATGATAGGCCAAAGTGCAAGGAATTAAAATGCAGATCCTTATGTGATAGGTTGAGAGAAATTTAAACATGTAGGGCCTTGTGTGATAGGCCAAGGTGCAAGAAATTAAAATGCAAACCTAGATATGATAAGTTGATAGAATTTGAACATGCAGGGCCTTATGTGATAGACCAATGTACAAGGAATTAAAATGAAGAACTTTATGTGATAGGCTTGTAGAAATTTAAACATACAAGGCTAGTGTGATTGTCCAAGGTGTAAGAAATTAAAATGCTAAGCTTGATAGGCTAACGAAACTTAAAAGTCCTCGGCCTTGTATGATAACCAACATTCAAAGTTTAAAATGTAAAGTTTGATCTGATAGACTGACAAAATTTAACTTGTGGGATAGGCTAAAAGAAATTAAAACATGATGGGCCTTGGGTGATAGGCCAAGGTACAAGAAATTAGAATGTAGAGCTTCATGTGAGAGGCTGACAAAAGTTAAACATGTAGGGCCTTACATCATAGCCCAAGGTACAAGAAATTAAAATGGAGAGGCTGATGTGATAGGCTCAAACAATTTAAACATGTTAGGCCTTCTGTGATAGGGTAAGATGCAAGAAATTAAAATGCAAAACATGATGTGATAGGCTAACAAATTTAAACATGCAAGTCCTTCAAAATGTAAGAAATTAAATAGTAGAGCCTGATGTTATAGCCTAACAGAATTTAAACATGTTAGGCCTTATCTGATGGACCCAAATGTAAAGAATTAAAATGCAACACCTGATGTGATAGGCAAATAGAATTTAAATGTGATGGGCCATGTGTGATAAGAAAAAATGAAAATAATTAAAACATAACGCATGAAGCGATCGGTAGATAGAATTTAAACAAGTTGGGCTTTGTGTGATAGGCCAAAATGCAAAGAATTAAAATGCAACATCTGATGTAACAAGCAAATGAAATTTAAACATGTTGGGCCTTGTGTGATAGGCAAAATGCAAAAGGATAAAAGGAAACGCCTTATGTGATAGGCAAAATGAATTTAAACATGCAAGGCCTTGTGTGATAGGCTAAAATGAAAGAATTAAAATGCAACGTCTGATGTGATAGGCAGACCAAATTCAAACATGCTAGGCCTTGTGTGATAGGCCAAAATCCAAAGAATTAAATGTCATAGGAAAATAGAATTTAAACATGTTGTGCCTTGTGTGATAGGCCAAAATGCAAAGAATTAAAATGCAATGCCTAATGTGATAGGAAGATAGAATTTAAACACGTTGGACCTTACGTGATAGGCCAAAATGCAAAGAATTAAAATTCAATGATTGATGTAATAAGTAGACAAAATTTAAACAACTTAGGCGTTGTGTGGTTGGCCAAACTACAAAGAATTAAAGTTCAATGCCTTATGTGATAGGAAAACTATTTAAATGTGATCGGCCTTATGTGATAGGCCAAAATGAATAGAATTAAATTGCAACACATGATGTGATATGCAGATAGAATATAAACATGCTAGGCCTTGTGTGATAGGCCAAACTATAAAGAATAAAAATGCAACGCTTGATGTGATAGCCAGAGAGAATTTAAACATGCTGGCTTATGTTATAGGCCAAAAAGAAAAGGATTAAAAGGCAACGCTTGATGTGATAGGCAGATAGAATTTAAACATGCTAGACCTTGTGTGATACACCAAAATGCAAAGAAATAATCTGCAATGCCTCTTGTGATAGGCTGATAGAATTTAAAAATGTTAGGCCTTGTGTGATAGGCCAAAATGAAAAGAATTAAAATGCAACGCCTGATCTAATAGACACATAGAATTTCAACATGTTAAGCATTGTGTGATAGGCCAAAATGCAAAGAATGAAAATGAACCGCCTGATGTGATAAAGAGAAAAAATTTGAACATGCTAGGCCTTGTGTGATAGGCCAAAATGCAAAGAATTAAAATACAACACCTGATGTGATCGGAAGACAGAATTTAAACATGTTAGGCCTTGAGTGATAGGAAAAAATGCAAAGAATTAAAATAGAATGCTTGGTGTGATAGACAGACAGAATTTAAACATGTCAAGCCCTGTGTGATAGGCCAAAATGCAAAGAATTAAAATACAACACCTGATGTGATAGGAAGACAGAATTTAAACATTTTGGGCCTTGAGTGATAGGCAAAAATGCAAAGAATTAAAATAGAATGCTTAGTGTGGTAGACAGACATAATTTAAACATGCCGAGCCCTGTGTGATAGGCCAAAATGCAAAGAATCAAAATGTAACGCTTGATGTGAAAAGCAGAATGAATTTCAACATGCTAGGCCAAAATGAAAAGAATTAAAATGAACCGCTTAATGTGATAAGGAGAAAAAAATTTAAATATGCTAGGCCTTATGTGATAGGACAAAATGAAAAGAATTAAAATACAACACGTAATGTCATAGACAGACAGAATTTAAACATGCCGAGCCTTGAGTGATAGGAAAAAATGCAAATAATTAAAATACAATGCATGATGTGATAGGGAAACGGAATTTAAACATGTCGGGCCTTGTGTGACAGGCCAAAATGCAAAGAATCAAAATGTAACGCTTGATGTGAAAAGCAGAATGAATTTCAACATGCTAGGCCTTGTGTGATAGGCCAAAATGAAAAGAATTAAAATGAACCGCTTAATGTGATAGGGAGAAAAAAATTTAAATATGCTAGGCCTTATGTGATAGGACAAAATGAAAAGAATTAAAATACAACACCTAATGTGATAGACAGACAGAATTTAAACATGCCGAGCCTTGAGTGATAGGAAAAAATGCAAATAATTAAAATACAATGCATGATGTGATAGGAAAACGGAATTTAAACATGTCGGGCCTTGTGTGACAGGCCAAAATGAAAAAAATTTAAATGCAACGACTTATGTGATAGGCAGGCAGAATCTAAACATCTAGGCCTTGTGTGATAGGCCAAAATGTAAAGAATTAAAGGTCAAAGCCTAATGTAATAGGCGGATAGAATTTAAACGTGATGGGCCTTATGTTGTTGGCCAAAATGTAAAAAATTAAATTGCAACGCTTGATATGATAGGCACACAAATTTTAAATATGATGGGCTTTATGTGATAGGCCAAAATGCAAAGAATTAAAGTGCAATAGCTGATGTGATCGTTAGATAGAATTTAAACAATTTGGGCTGTGTGTGATAAGCTAAAATGCAACCGCTGATGTGATAGGCAAACAAAATTTAAACATCTTGGGCCTTTTGTGATAGGCCAAAATGGAAAGAATTAAAATAGAACATCTAGCGTAATAGGCAGATAGAATTTAAACATGTTGGGCCTTGTGTGATAGGTCAAAATGCAAAGAATTAAAATACAACGCCTCATGCGATCGACAAATAGAATCTAAATATGCTAGGCGTTGTGTGAAAGGCTAAAAAGAAAATAATTAAATTGCAATGCTTGATGTAAGAGGTAAATAGAATTTAAATATGATGGGCCTATTGTGATAGGCCAAAATGAAAAGAATACAAGTGAAACACCTAATGTGATAGGCAAACTGAATTTAAACATGTTAGGCCTTGTGTAATAGGCCAAAATAAAAAGAATTAAAATGCAACGCCTAATGTGACAGTGACACGCTTGTCGCAAACGCCCAAAAATAATTTCTAGATTTTTCCCAACGATGATATAGTATAAGGTACAACCTAGATCATCTTCTAAATACCATTTAAGATTCTCAAGAAAATTAGGAGAAAGTTAGAATAGGGGGTTTTGTAAAGATCTCATATTAGGTTCTTAATATAAAATGCAAAAGGAAATTAAATTGACTTAGTGATTATCAACTCAAGGAATTCAGAGGCTATTTTCTTAACTCTTCATTGATCACTAAAATCATGCATTATATTTATCAACCAGGATCATATGGAACCCTTGAAATGATCCTTGAATTCTCTACTGAGAAAGCTCTCAAGATTCTATTGAATATGATCAACAAGATCAAGTAAACACTTAATCTTTTATTGGATCTAAACCAATTTCATAATCAAAATTCAGTTGAAGTAAGTAATAAAAAGAAAACCTTCAATTCAATTACTTAATTTATACTCTTCAAACTTCTTGGAAAATGATTAACCAATCAAAAACCAATTAAAAGTTAGTACGCATTAACCAAAATAAGTCAACCAAATAAACTTTGATTTGAAGAGTATGGTAACACAGAGTAGAAATAATGTAATAAGCATGTAAATAAAGATCAAGACCTCAAAGTTAAAATAAAAATAAACTTGAATCCTTAAATTGAAATTATAAACTTAGCCTTCAATGAAGGAGGGAAAACTAACAACAAAGAAAGAAAGATGGAAAATGGTATTGGAGTTAATATCCAAGGGTGTGTGTATTATCTTCAGAAGGTCTACAATCATTTTTAACTTTATCCATCCTTTTATTGCTTTCACATGCACTTGGTTGAAAATGCAAAACGCATTTGACTTTTGTCACCAATTAGCACACCGATTTTGACATTGATTGCAGCACATTTTAGGATATTAATGTGTCTGAATTAGAGCTTTAAGTCTGAACAAAAGTTGTAGCCTTGGATTTTAGCTTTCCAACGGATCTGATTTCATCTCAATATGACTTCTCTATATCAAGATATGGCTATATCTTTGCACCCTATTCAGGTTTAGTAATAACAACACTATCTTGTCTTTTGAGATAATTTTGAAGTCCTATTCATCTCATTTGATCTCTAATCTTGCTTTCTAACTGTGGATACTTCTTTAAGCTTTCATTCAAGACAGATTTCATGATTTTTGGATGCTTAAAACTCCTATTATGCTTAAAATACTATAACAGTGCCATTTTAATCGGTTAGGCAAAGAAATTCAATTAAAGTCCATATGAACCCAAACTTATAAAATATGACAAAGACCACTTAATGGAACATATAAGAAGTCTTAATGAGCTACATATTGTGAACACTCAATTATGTCCGAGATCCCATTTGTGGAATGATTAGCGAATAAACGATATATAGGTATATTCAATTTAAATTATGTAGGTAAAAATATAATAAATACTGAAAAATAAATAAAAACAAAAGTATCAAATAAAAATAGAAAAATATTAATAAAAAATAAAAATATAGAATAGATAAAAAAGAAATAAAAAATACAAAAAAAAGGAAAAAAAAGGAAGAAAATATTTAAATATAAAAGAAAAAAAAACTAGAAAAAACTGAATAATAAAAAAATAAAAAGAAAACGGAAAAACAGAAAGCGGCAACTGAAAAAGGAAAATAGAAAGCAAAAAACGAAAAGGGGATAACAGAAAAGGAAAGAGAGGATTGAAAAGGGGGGCGCTTTTTGCTCGGGAGGAGTTTTTTTTCTCTCTCACTAAGTCAGCTTCCGGAGCTTGGGGGGTCGGAGCATTTCTCTGGGTTACCTTCAACCTTCGTGTTTGAGAGGGAGACTCAGCAGCAATTCATTATCGTGATTACAGCACCAACTACTATTCCCCATGGATTCTGCTCGAATTCTTCTCTTGCAAATCCGATCACGTTTACATTGATCAATTCTGAGTTTATTAGTTTCACTAAGGTCAGTGTTCTTTCCCTTTTTTAACTTTTGTTGAACCCCTACATTTCCTCATTCTTGTCGACTTGATTGAGCTAAAATGGAAGTGAACACTAGCAATCTGAGATGAGGATTACAATTCCATGATAATCCTTGACCCAATTTGCTCGAATTGAGTGGACTTCCTTCACTTCCGTTTAATCCACTTCTTAATTGATGTTATTCATGCCTAATTATATAATTGATTCATATCGAGGTTCACTTGCCATCTGGTTCTGATAGGTTGTATTGAATGTGTTTTGGATTCCAAGTTGGTTTTATTCCAACCATTGCTTAGTTGTTGAAATTGAACCTGATGTTTCTTTTCTCTACCATCGACTAATATTTGTATCAAACATAAGCTTAATTTTCGCATGTGTTTGTGGAAAATGTTGAACACAATTCAAGTAGGCCGAATACATGTTGTTGGCCACTTTGCTGAAGTTCTAGCAAGGTTCGAGGGGGTAACCGTGTAGATCAGCAGCTTTCTTGGCTATAAAATCAGTCCATCGTCTAGTGGAGGTCATAAGTCCCTCATCCCTAAGCTAAAACAGAAATAGGGAAATCCGATGACCTCTGCATTAGCTATACTTATCCACATTACCTGATCATGTGCTCAAATCTGGATAGAGGATTGCAGGTAGGAAGAAAAAACTTACGTGGTTGTCAAACCTTGTGAGCTGATCCAGGCATAGCAGATTTCATAGAATAGGACTAGTTTTTCATAGTTGTTATCCTTACTATGAGAAAATCTTGCTCCTGTGCAGGCTTGGCTAGACTTGCTTGGGATTTTCATAGTCCAGCATAGGCTTGATGGGGTAGATGTGCTTAGGAGGTACCTAGCATGCTCACAGATTTCTACAGGAGTTGGGTTTCAAGATAAGGCCCCTGATCTGCTAAGATTGGGTCTATTAATAAGTTTTACGGAGGTTCCTAATCTGATGCTATGATGAACCCAATTCCATGTCCTGTCTCTTAGTGTCTGATTAAATGCCTGTTCAAAACTGGTCTCTTAGTCTCAGGATCGATAATGCAGTGAACTTGTAATGTCCAGATTGTGAAAGTCAATATTGACATGAGAATGTACATAGAAAAGGGATTTGGAGGTCTCAATTCCTTTGGGAATTAGATTAGCAATATTAGTGTAGGTCCTACGAAATTTAATGGAGATCATTTCATCAAGAAACATTCTGCTAGGAGTGGAGACCATGGAAAGACTTATCTTTTTCGTATTGTTAAGAGGTTACATATGCATATCTCCAGGAAAAATAGTTGATGCATTATTATATGCCAAACAAGAGCCTAATGACTATTAAATGGCTGTAAGGGCATATTCAAGTGCATTTGAAGTTTCCTTTGTAATGCCACAACCACAACTATGGTCCACTATAATGAAAATCATGCTCCAATTTCATCCACCTCATTACCTAATCTACATACTGTAATGACATAAAATCAGCTTTTGACTACTATGGTAACATTAAGGGCATACCTAAAACATACCCTTGTGAAGTGCTAATAAATATCACCACTGATATAGTAGTACCTAGCTATATCCTTATGAGCATAGTTTTTATTCCTTAAAAAACTTATCGTAATGAGGATGAATAATGGTACCTGACTAAGGCTAAAACTTATAACTAACTTGGATAAGGTGAACTTTTAATTGGTTTTGGACTATTTTCTCCAAGCCCACAAATCTAATGGAACTACCTCTCTAATTTGCTTGTTATTTATAGCTGCTGGTGCAAGAATGCAAATAACCTTTTTGGTTTGGTTCTTTCTGCGTCAATCACACACAAAAATCACTATAATAATATGCTTATGGTTTCACTCTTAATTATAAGTAAGAAATAATAGAGTATTAGAGAATAATAACTATGATATCAGTATTTTTCTTAATTTGGTTAATTCCATTGAAGGAATATGGTTCTATATGATGATAAAAATATATAAGGAAAGGGATTTTTTAGGTTGTTTGAAGATAAGTTTGGGTGAAAGCTCAAGGGAAAGATATGCTGATTGTATCCAATTTCTAACTAATGAACTACAAATTTTGACATAAGTCCAACAACCTGTATATTCCAAATTAATTTTTTAGTTGACCTTTTACAAATTTAGAAATTTTTTAGTTAACAAGGGTAAGGAACTATCCAAGGAATAGAGTTAACAGGGGAATATCATCAAATTTATAGCTAAGGTATAATTTTAGAGAACTACCTTAGTAAAAAGATTGATCTGAAACTAGATTACTCAAAACCAGTGATGACCCAGTTGGATTTGCAGTTGAAACTAAAAAAGAATTTACCAAATGTTACACAATTATAAATGTAATACAAGATATAAAATAGATCACATAATTAAGAGATATTGGTCTCCAAGAAGAACTCATATTCAATAATAAAAATAGAACCTAGAATCAAAAAATTGGAGACACCGAATCACCGATTAGGGACTCGTGTCTAAGTTGTTGAACCAGAAAAGGGAAACGCAAGGATGCGAGGATGGGGATAAGGCTAGACAGTAGCACATGAGTTGTTGATGCAAAATAAGGAATCGCCGCTGAGACAATTATAGAGCTAGCTAAATAACAGTATAGAGCTATAATGCCAATGTCAGAATTTAATAATAAGAAAAATAAGAGAGAACTTAAGAAATTTGTCAAAACTTACCAAAAATGAGAGAGCAATGCAAACCACTAAGCGAATGATGTCAACCATTGTAAAGTATAAATAATGCAATATCTTCAGGGAAGATGAATTTCATGTACCCGAGAGAGCAATGTCAAGGAAGATGAATTTCGTGCAAATGATAATCAGAATGATGAGTGAAATATTAACCTAAATGACATTCTACATCGGTTACAAATCGATTTGATGTAAAAATGCTTGTAGGTTATGTGATTTTTGGGAATGAATTTATGGAGAGTGAAAGCCAAACCACCAAAATGTGAGGTTGTGTGATGGTTGTAGGAAGGGCCTAAAATATGTCGATTGAAGAATAAGAGACTGGTGCCTCTTGGTTACTGTTTGAGAGAGAAGATCAGCTTGATAGTGAGAGTGAGAATCCTCCAAAATGGAGAGTGGGAAGTGAATTCGTTAGTGTTTGCTGATGAGAGTGAGCATTTTTGTTATAACTGAACCCATGGCCAATGGAAATTGGTATGTGTTTGTGGGTAGAGAATAGTGGGGGACGTGTGATGGAGAGGTCCCAACTGCAAAGGACCATTGGGCCTATGGGCCGAGTACAATGTATAGTTTATATTAGGTTTGTTGTAACAAGTTTAGAGGGCCTGATGTGTATATGATTTAGGCACCTTTTGAATGTAATAACTTGGGCTAATCTAGGCCTAATTAGGTGCTACATAGTGGCTAGAAACATGGCTTGTATTTTGGGCCACTTCAAGCCCGATTTAGGGAAGGAAAAAGGCTGATCTAAGGCCCACATTGATGTAGCTCCTTTGGTCTATATATAGACCATATTGTAGTCATTTCGACACACTTTGAGTCATTATTTGAAATCAAAATTTTTAGAGTAATATTTTCTCTCAAATTCTCTCTCCTTTAGCCTTGTCTCTCAAACCCTAAACCCTAAACTCCAAGATGGCAGGGCAACCATGGCTTATCTCCCTAGGAGTGGCGCCTAAGATACTCTTTATTTTTGAATCCAATTCAGCATCTCTTTAGCCTCCATTGAACCAGTTTTTCCTCACCTTCCAAGGTGCTATCAAGTGGTATTCAAATCACATCAATGGAGGTAAGATCCTAGGCCAAAACTTGTGCCAATTAACATTCTCTTTTACTCCAATCCCGCTCTCATTTTTCATTTTGCCAATTTTGTCCAGATTTGGACAGATTTTGTGTTGGATTTGTGCAAATCTGAGTTTGATCTATGTGGATCTATGTTCTATGATGACAATAATCAGTGAATTATGCTTGAATTGCCTTGAAAGTTGCTGGAAAATTCAAATATGAATTTGCAATTTTTGCTGCCAAAATATTTTCGAAATTCTGGAAAAGTTTTGAAAAAATTCAGCCTTAATTCTCTTAGATCTACATTAGGTTTTGTTGTTTCATGCTGAATCTGCATGTTACAAGCAAAATGTTTGGTGAAATCCTCTCCAATTGGCTTGAATTTGCATCAAAATGTTGAATCCTTGAATGCTTGTTCTTGGCGCCAAAATTCAGCATGAACAAATTTCAAATTTTCTATCCAAAGTTGTTGATCTTTGTGAGGTTATGTTTCCAATGTATAGATCTGCACATTACACAAACATTAATAAATGGAATTGGCATCAAAACTCTTAGATCTAATCTAGATCTAGAAGTTCACTTTTGTGTTCTCGAATTTAAAATTTAGATCTACTGAAATCTTTTGAAGAAGTTGTAATGAAAAAAAATTTGTAATTCAATGAGATCTACAAGGATCTTAAAAAAATTTGAAAATGGAAAAATTATTCTTGTGCATTCTTGGTCTTGAGTGTTTTTTATCTTAACTCACTTTGATCTTGTGCAAGTACTTTGAATGTTGTTTTTGTGTTTAATGTATACTTGTTTGGGACTATTTTGAGTGGCCTAAAAAACTATTCAATGGACAAAAGTGCAGAAAGTCAAGACTGAAAAAAATTAAATGAAGCTTCATTCAAGTGCATAAAGTAAAACAAAAAACTTCTGAAAAAAAATTTCGCAGAAAAAAAAAATACAGCGCAAAAGGGAAATTGCATATGCATATATGGTCTTATACTGATGAATCAAGTGCTAGCTCTATAAAAAAAGCCTAATCAAAAAAATTATAGATGATGTTCTCTTTGAATTTGCAATGTAATTTATGTTCTTAAGTTGAGATGAACCTTTTTGAAACCAAGATTGCATAAAGAAACTTTAAAGTTTAAGACGGTCAAATTATAAAGTCAAGGATACTAAACTAAATATCATTCTACTCTCTTCTCATTCAATTCAATTTTGAGTGCCTTTTCTTGAACCTTATTTGTAGTTTGTCTTCTTCAACTCTTTGTTTGTCATATTCATCCATTTGAGGTTACCTAAGTCTTGTGATAAGGATTTTTTTGCTTGTCATTTAAAAACTCCTTTGGTTTTGTCTTGAATTTCTAACTCCTTGTACCTTTTGGTAAGCTTTGCACCTCACTTTGGATACATCAAGTCTCAAGGATTAAAGTTGAGTGTTCTCTTATCAAGGCTAGACCTAAGGTGTTCTTTGAATGAAAGGTGCGAGAGGAGTTTGAAATTTAGTGAGTGAAACACAAAGAGTGTGAAAGAGTGAAACGCTTGGTGAGGAGATAATTTTTTAAAATTTTTGCACTAACCTCTTTTTGTGTGTGGGCGGCAAGATTTGCATACTTTCTAATCTCATTTAGGTGGAATTTGGAAAAAAAAAAAAGGAGCAAGGATAACACAAGGCTTGAAGAGTGACTCAAGATTGTAATAGCTTAGTATTGTTGTGCATTTAGTTTTTAACTTGTAACCTTGTAGAAGTTGACTTGTAGTAGGTTACATTGTGTTGTAAATTTTTTTAGAAAATTTTAGTAGGTGTTTGAGTTGCTGTAAATTCTGTTTTGTTTTTAAACTTGGGTGTAAATGACTTATACTTTACAATCTTGGTATAGGATACTCACCAAGAATTTTAGTTTGTTGGTTTGTGCGTGCTTGGAGGCATAACAGGGTGCTAAGTGTTGAATGAATTTCTAGAATTGCTAACACTAACTTCTGTTTCTAAGATTGTTTTGCGAGGTTGAAGTAAGTTAGGTATACCTCTCAATTTTCTTTAAAATGTTATAGCTTTGCTTAAAACTTATGGACTCGAAGGACATTGGACTTTCATTCAAGGTTTTTGGTAGTTGGTGAAACCATAAGTGTTGTTTGATTGTTTGATTGGAAGGATAAGGTTGCATGCTTTTTGTTAGCTCTTGATTGTTTTTGAGTATTTTCTCTCTCTCTTTCTTGAAAAAAAAAACAATCCATGTGTGGAGAGGTTATGCAATATGAGTGATAACGCTTATTCACCTAGGACCTAAATTGAACAACTAGCCTCTAGTTTAGAAAGAGCTTTCCAAATATAAAGTAAGGCCTTTGAAGAACGCCTAAATAAAATAGAAAAGAATCAAAGTTCATCTAGGTCTAAAATGAGCAAAGGTAAACATGTCGAATTGGAAACTAGTGAGTCTAGAATGGGTAGATATCATAGAAAAGAAGAGGAGACATCCAAGGATGATGTCAATTTTTTGGTGAAAATATCATCAAAACTCCTTCACATAAGAAAAAGGTTCAATCAAGGGAAATGCCATATTCTTCCCTTAGGAGAAAATCACCAACACCAAGGAGGCACCAACATAAGGATAAAGTCCATAAAAGTAAGGGTAGAAGAATCTCTAGGAGTAGGGATAGAGAACCCCTTAGGAATAGGAAACATAGGAGTAGGGATAAGAATCCTTCTAAGAATAGGCATAGAAGTTCATCTAGAGATAGTTTAGAGGAAAGGTCCTATAGGAGTAGGCATAGCCCTAGACATAAAAACGATAGAGATATATACCATCATGATACCTTGGATGAAATAAAAGTTAAAATGCCTAAGTTCCAAGGGAGAAATGACCCTGAAGTATACTTAGATTGGAAGCTCAAGGTTGAGCAACTCTTCTCTAGTTATTCAATTAGGGAAAACCAGAAGGTTAAGTTAGCTGTCCTAGAATTTATTGATTATGCACTTATTTTGGTGGAATAAGCTAAATAAAGAAAGATACCAACCTTAGAGTAATTGGGATGAGATTAAACATGTAATGTGGAATAGGTATGTACCTCCTTAATATCTTAGGGGAATGCATAATAGGCTTCAAAGAATGACCCAAGGCACCAAGAGTGTAGATGAATATTATAAGGAGATGGAAATAACTATCATTAGGGCTAACTTGAATGAAAGTGAGGAAGCTACAATGACTAGGTTCCTAGACGGCCTTAGGCATAAGATTAGGAACATAATTGAACTTCACCATTATCTAAGTCTTAATGATTTATATCACCCTAAAGGCCTAAAGGTAGAATCTCAATTGAATAGGAAAGGTAAGGGTAAGTACACTCCTTATAGGTCCTCCACATAGGAACAATGGAAGGATAGGAAGAAAGAATCAAATTTCAAACCTAGGGAAATTAGGGACACCAAGGACTCCAAAGAGTCCAAGGGAAAAGCACCTAACCTACCCTTAGGAAGAGAATCCTCCATTAAATGTTTTAAGTGCCTAGGAAGAGGACACATAGCCTCTCAATGTCCCAATCAAAAGAGCATGATCCTTAGGGACAATGGAGATTATTCCTCCTTGGAATCTTTGAGTTCTAGCTCCAACTCCTCATCCTCCAGTGATGAAGCTTTAGAGTATGCATTAGAGGAAGATCTACTAGTGGTTAGTAGGTTGATAGGAAGTGTCACTGATGGGAAGGAAGAAAACCAAAGAGAGAACATCTTTCATACAAGGTGTTCCATTCTAAGACACAGATGTTTCCTAATTATTGATGGTGGTAGTTGCACTAACATAGCTAGCACTAGGTTAGTGATTAAGTTAAGGTTAGAAACGATTCCCCATCCTAAGCCATATAAACTTCAATGGCTTAGTGATAATGGAGACTTATTGGTTGATAAGCAAGTTTTCCTTTCATTTAGGATAGGTAGGTATAAGGATAATGTCTAGTGTGATGTTGTCCCCATGGAAGCCAGTCATGTGCTACTGGGAAGGCCATGGCAATTTGATAGGAATGTCCATCATAATGGACACTCTAATAGGTTTTCTGTCATGTTCAATTTCTAACGAATAACCCTAGTGCCTTTAGCCCTAAGTGAGGTCTATAAAGACCAAATCCAAATGAGAAAGAAAAGGAATGCAGAGAGAAATACATTAAAAAAGATAAAAGCAATTGAAATTAATAAAAGAAAAAAAGGAAGGAAAGAAATAAGGTAAGTGAAATACCAAACTACTCTTAATTAAGAAACCTCTTCATCAAACTCACATTGACTTGAACCTCAATCTTAGGATATTTCCTAGTATGCCTCAATCTATTTTACCTAATATAGGAGTTGAAACGTCATTTTTGAGGAGAGGTAGTCAAGAAATGGCACTGTTGAGATTCCAATCTCCTACCACAATCCTATATAATTGGGATACCTTTGTTGCATTACTTGTTGAGGGTTAGTGCACCTTACATATCAATATTGCATGGAACATGTAACAAGATCCATATCAAGTGTACTTGGTCAAATATGGATCCCATATGCATATCTTACACTCCATTAAATATTAACATGATTCAAGTGTCTAAATTCCTTTTGCGTGATAATCGTTCACTTTTACATCACTATTCACTTTGTAATGAGATGCCACTGTTACATCAAGGAGTGAATCATTTACAACTCTTTTTTGGAACAAGGAAATTGAGTGCAACCCATAAACATACTTGGTTCATGTTTGATAATAATTGTGAACTTGTGAGTAGTTTTAATCCCTTAATCCTAATCAACTCTATTGATATAGTCTTACAACTATTTGGACAATTTTGAAGGTTAATCTTTGGAGGATCAAATGGAAAGCTAGATTTCTAGCAGTTATTAAGTTAGCAATTTCAAGTGTTATTTATATACCTTACATGATATATTTAAGAAAAGAATAATATTATTACTTGATCATTAGATTGTAATAAAATTAGAATGGACGCATGGTTTGTAATGGACACATTTTCAATCATTTGTAAGGGAGTTTAGGGGTAAAGTTGAGTAAAGTCATAAGGGGATCCAAAATTTCAGGTCTATCCATAATTGAATTTATACTTATGTCCTTTTTCTTAACATTTTCCACTCTTACTTTTATACCCTCATTTTTATACATTACAACAAAACCTTTTTTTGGCAAGTTCAACAATTGGGAAAAAAAATTCTTTTCAGGATTGTTGACAAAATCTCTATAGGAACAAAATCGAAGGTTTAAAATACCTTCTTTTTAAACTAACAAGTATACTTGCTTGTGAGTAAACTTGGCACAAACATTTTTCATACAAATTTTTTGTGTCATTGTTAGGGATTATTCCCCAAAAGTGTTAGAATTTTGAATCTTGATTGTTTTGAGACATGTATGTATATATATATATATATTTAAAAAAGAAAAATTAAAATTAAAATTAAAAATGTGATATCCTTAGGTAGTGTTTTTATTTGTTTATGCTAACTCAATCTCAAGCTTCTAATTGCAGTTTAATCCTAAGATAGAAAGAACATTCTAACAATGGAAGCAAGAAACTAAAGAGAGAAAGATGGTACACTGGTGGAAAATGAGCTTTTTACATCGGTTGTTATGGACTTTTTACATTGGTTATTTGGGCGGTGTTGAAGCGAACGATATATAAAATAAGACTTTTTATATCAGTTGTAAAAGGTACACTTTCTATATCGGTTCGGCTTATAACTGATGTAAAAATTACACTTTCTACATTGGTTGTGGGTAGAACTGCTGTAGAAAGTCATACTTTCTACATCGGTTAAGGCCACAACCGATGTAGAAAGTGTACTTTTTACATCAGTTATAAGTCCAACCAATGTTGAAAGTGTACTTTTTACATTGGTTATATTCTTAAATGATGTAGAAAGTTCATTTTTTTAAAATGTTCATTTTGTTCAGGCATATTACCATATTATTTATTCACAATACCTACATATACACACAGAATGACCAAGCAGACAATACAGAATTCACATAATCTATATATTTAAACTAAATACATCATTATTTATTATCAAATTTTAATTTACAAATTAAATAACTTAAAATTACATCAAACAAGTGTTGAAAGCAGAGAAAAAAAATGCTAAAAACTATACTAAATAGGAAAGACATAATAAACATTTTAAAATAAGTTAAAAAATAAACATAGAATGATGATATAATCAAATAAATAACTTACTTGTATCATGTAGTAACATTTTACCGCATGATGATTATCTCGAATAGCATGTACACCATCAATTTCATTTTCTTCATTGATACTAGATATCCTTGATAATAGTGGAGTTTGAGAAATATCAATAGTTGAAAGATCATTGGTGTCATCACTAGCGATTTTTGTCTTTCCTTGAAGAATGACTGACCACCTTTTGGTAGAAGGATCTTAAACATAAAACACTTCTTTTGCTTGGTGGGCCATGATAAAAGGGTCATCCTTGTAAGCTACTTTTTGAAGGTCAACCAATGTAAATCCCAATTCAAAAACTTTCACACCACTGTTACTATGAACCCACCTGCATTTGAAAATATGCACTCTAAATTTGGTGTAATCAATCTTCCAAATCTCTTCAATCACTCCAAAGTAAGATGTGGAAGCCATTATAGGATTTTTATCTTTGGAACTTCCAAACTTCATCAACTCCGCTACCACCATAACCCTACTATTTTGCATGGTACTTTTATCATCTTGAGACTTTGTATAAAATGAAAAATGATGGATATCGTATCTAATCCAACATACGACATTAAAGTTTGGGCCATTTGCTAGCCACTTGAATGTATTAGAGGCACCATCGTCCTTCTTAATTGTTTCATCAAACCAGTTTAAGAACGTCTTGTTATGCTCATTCAACAACTATTTCTCATTCATTTGAACATTCTCTTCCCTTATCATGGTTTTGTGAGTAGAGAAGTAAGGTTGAACCTCATCGGTGTTATTCAGAATATACAAATGTGCTTGAAGGACTTCCGCACAACCTATGTTTTTCACAGTTATGTCTCATGTACCTTTACCTTCATGTCTTCCCTCACAACAAGACTTAGGTACTCCTATAGGTTCCACCTATGACAAATACTCTATACAAAACTCAATTGCCTCTTCTGGAATGTATCTTTTAATCATAGATGCCTCGGGACAATGTGGATTCTTCACATAACCTTTTAATATTTTCATGTATCGTTCAATTGGATACATCCACCTCAGATAAATTGGACCACATAATTTAATCTCCCTCACTATATGAACAACCAAGTGAACAATAATGTCAAAAAATGATGGAGGAAAATACATCTCCAATTGGCATAAGATAGTAAAAGCTTCATGTTCCAACTCATCCAATTTTGGAGGGTCAATGGCTTTGCTACACATTTTATTGAAAAAGAAGAACAACCTACTCATGGTATGTCTAACTTTTTTAGGCAAGATGTCACGAATAACCATTGGAAGTAGTTGTTACATCAACACATGACAATCATGAGACTTTAACCTAACTAACTTTAAATCTTTTATCGAGACAAGTCTTTCAAAATTTGAAGAATAACCTTGTGGCACTTTAACCCCATGTAGACACTCACATAAACTTATTTTCTCTTTTTTTGACAATGTATGACATGTCGGGGGAAAATATGTTCGCTTTCCTACAGACTGTGGACCTAACTGATGTCGTATACCCATGTGAACCAAATCGAGTCGAGAATTGACACCATCTTTAGTCTTGCCCTGTATATTGAGTGTTCCAATAATGTTATCGCACAAATTTTTTTCTACATGCATCAATACAATGTCTAATATCAAGATTGCACCAGTATGGAAGATAAAAAAATATTGATCTTTTCTTCCATATCCTTGTCTCGGTGACCTTTTTTGAGTCTTTCCAAAATTAGTTTTGATGTTTTTAACCCGTTCATGAACTTGTTGTCCAGTTAAGGCTTTTGGAGCAACATCATTTTTTGGCAACCGTTAAAAGCTTTCCTTAATCTACGATAAGGGTGATTAGTCCTGAGAAATTTCCGATGACCAAGATAAACTATCTTCCTTCCATGATGCAGTTGATGGTAACTTATGCCTTCTTCACATATAAGACATGCTTTGTGCCCCTTAACACTGTATTAGTATAAATTTCCATCTGCTGGAAAGTCATTAATAGTGCAAAAAAGCATTGCCTGCATCTTGAAATTTTCATTACCATACGCATCAAACACCTCCACACCTTCTACCCATAGATTTCGCAAGTCTTCAATTAAGGGAGCAAGATAAACCTCCATGTCATTTCCAGGTTGTTGTGGACCTGAAATCATCATTAATAACATGATGTATTTACGTTTCATGCATAACTCTGGAGAAAGGTTGTAAATTATCAAAATTACAGCCCATGAACTTTTCTTACTACTTAAATTACCATACCGATTCATTCCATCTGTTGCAAGTCCAAGCCTTAGGTTTCTTGGCTCATTCCCAAAATCTGGATATAGTTGATCAACCATCTTCCATTGCAAACCATCAACTGGATGACGAAGTTTTCCACGAATCTGTCTTTCATCTACATGCCATCTAAGGTTCTTTGCTTCATCTTTATTACAAAACAATTGTTTTAACCTTGGAATTATTGGAAGATACCACAACACTTTGGCTGGAGGCCGCTTTGTGCTTTCATTGTAATTAGAATCATAATCCTTCAGTTTATAACGTGAAACTTGACATACAGAGCATTCATGTAAACCTTCAAACTTATTTTTGTATAGTATGCAATCATTGGGGCAGACATGTATTATTTTCTTATACTGCATACCCCTTGGACACAACACCTTCTTCACCTCATAGTTACGCTTTGGTAATGTATTACCTTCCGGGAGCATCTCTACCAACAGTTTAAGTAATTCGGTGAAACTTTTATCACTCCACCCATTCCTTGCCTTCAAAGTAAATACTCTTAATACTGCTGATAATCGTGTAAACATAGTGCATCCTGGATACAAAGGTTTCTCCGAATCAGTAGACAAGTTACCATACATATTTTCCCTCTCAAACGACGCATGCCTTATATCATTAATCATATCCTCTACCCAATCTTCCATATCTATGTCAACCTCCACTGTCTATGACACACTTGGCATGCCTAATAACATACCATGCCATGTCTATTTTGTATAACTTTTGCAAAACCCGTCACAAAGAACGTACTCTCTAATTTGATCAACACCCAACCGTCTCTCATTTAGACAATTAACACACAGACAGTAAAACAACCCATTATTCTGAGGTAGATTTGTCTGCCCAAAATTCAAAAACTCTTCGACCCCATTCTCGTACTCATCACTCGTCCGTTTAGCATTTGTCCAACTATGATCCATACTATACAACAATCATAGACACATGATTTATGATTAACCTTGCCACTCATAATTGGTAATTTATTGTCCTCACTATTGGTAAGGCCCTATCCCATTCATGAAAAAAAAATTATTCATCGATTAACAAACTTCTAAAATCTTAAATATCATACTTGGTGAAATTTCGACAACATTTCGCATCAGTTTCCAAGTACATAACTTGACTGTGGTTTAATTTACAATAATCAAGCATGTACCCATAGACAATGCAAAATGAACTCTACCAAAATTTCATCAAGTACAATTTACAAGATTTAAGAAGAAATTGTTAACCACTAAATAGAAAATTTAGTCCCAAACTGTCCAACTTGGACAATTCAAGATTGAATACAATGAATGATTTACTTATTTAGTAGTATACTCATTATATTCAACCTTGAACGGGAAACTAAGGGTATGCTCATATTTGAACTCAAGAAAAGAAACAAACTTAACTTAGAAAGATTAACATGCAATTTACACGTATAATTATGGTAATTATCATTTTAGTAATTAAAATAAATCATAATCAAAGTGCAAGTAACCTATCTCATATCAATTTAGAAATAAAATAAAAAATAAGTTGTGAAGAGGCTATATTTAAAACCTATCTCATTTTAGTTTCAAAACTAGGTTCATGCACTCAAGTATTAGCTATATTTAAAACCAAATCAATACTAACATACATATCACCTAACAAAGCAAAGGTGCAGAGGCTTTTTTATTCAAGTTAAGACAAGAAAACTTTCACATATGAAATGACAAAGCAGAGGTGCAGAGAAAATACTTCACAATCAACGCACAAATGATAGAGCGGTGGTAGAGTGGCGGGGGAGTTGTAGCGGAGCGGTGGTCGAGTGGAGGCATAGCGGTTACCAAAGATAAAGTTTTCAAATCATAGAATACAACTAATATTAATGTAAATTTCAATTATAATAGCAAGAAATCAATAAATAACGACGACGGAGGTTGCTCTTACTTTAGGATGCACGACGACGACGATTTCAAGTGGAGGGGAGTGCGACGACGACCACGAACGTAAGGACAAAGTGCAACGACGAACAACAACGACGGCGAAAATGGCTAAGACGTAAACGAAAATAGAGAGAACATGCTGAAACGAGAAACTAGGATTTTAGAAAATAAGGTTAAAGACGACCAGGGTCAAAAAAAAGTGACAGGGGAAGACATTCTACATCGGTTGTTTCTCAGAACCGATGTAGAAATGACTTACTACATCAGTTAAAATAATAACCGATGTAGAATTTTTGTCATTTTATTTACAAAAACGTCATTGCCAACTTTTTATATCGGTTCCCTGAGAAACGATGTAAAAAATTGATATAAAAAATTGAATTTCTACATCGGTTCTGAAAACAACCGATGTAGAAAGTAGTTTCTACATCGGTTATTTTTAGAACCGATGTAGAAAGTTGAAAAAAAAGCCTACTTTCTACGTTGGTTCTTGAAATGACAGATGTAGAAAATACTTTCTACAGCGGTTCTTTTTTGAACCGATGTAGAAAGTTCACATTTATTTACAAAAATGTCACCACGTTTTTATTTACATTGGTTCCTCAACAACCGATGTAAATTCCTGTTGTAAAATGCTATTTTTCCACTAGTGGTTGTTGTAAACACTCAATTATGTCTGAGGCCCCCATTTGTTAAATTAATCAAGAAACCAATAATAATTTAAATAATAAATAAATATTAAAGTTAATAAATAGAAAGCAGAATAACAAATAAATAGAAAGTGGGGAAAACATATAAACAGAAATGGAAAATAATAACAAAAGAAAAAATAAATAAAAAAAAAGATTAAATTAAAACTAACTAGAAAAAAAAAGAGGAGAGTAAATGAAAATAAAAGCTAGATGAAATAAAAAAAAATGTGATAAAAGAGTAAATATGAATAAAAACAGAAAAAATAAAAATTACAAAAATTAAATAAAAGAAAAATAAAAATAAATAGAATTAGGAAAAAATAAAAAAAAAGAACAAGAGGAAAAATCAAAATAATAAATAATATAAAATAAAAAAATGAATAAATAAAGAAAGAAAATAATAATAACCCAAAAATAATATAAAAATGAGAAAAATAAAGAGAAACAAAAATTAAGAAAAGAAGAAGAAGAAAATTGAATAATAAATAAAATAAAGCAAATATATAAAAGCAAAAGAAGAAAAAAAAAGGAAACTGAAAATAGAAAAATTGAAAAAGTAGAAAATAAATAAGTAAAAATAAAACAAAATAAATAAAGAAAAGAGAAAACAGAATAAAAAAAATAGAAAACAGAAATAAAAAAAAGAGAAAACAGAATTAAAAAAATAGAAAAAAGAATTAAAAACATAGAAAACAAAATAAAAAATGGAAAATAGATTTAAAAAAAAAACAAAAAAGAAGGGAGGGAGATGTGAAAAAGGAAGGATGCATGGGGGGTCTTTTTTTTTGGGTGAAGTCTCTCTGACCTAATGGGTTTTTTTTTATTCTAACTTTTTCGCAAAGGCTCTCACTCGGCAGTTTCTAAACCCCGCCTCCAAGAGGTTCTTTGGCTTTGGTTCTTGGCTATCGTAGGTTTGGACGCCCATTCTTGATGCCAAAAGGCAACCCCATGCAGCAGGGGTAGAGAGGAGAGTCCATTTCATCCTCAATTAGAAGTGAAGAATAAAGATAAGATTGCACTGAAATCCAGTTCCATCTTTGACCAATCCAAGAAGTGCTCCTGGTGTGTGTCTAAAAAACCCACAAGCCAGCTCTAGGCCTTTGTATCCAATTAAGATAGCATATTCCAGCAAGAACCTACACTCCGAGTATTACTGCATGAGGAGTGGTTAAGTATCATGCACAAGGAGAAGCTCATTCCCTTGAAGTCTTGTTCTAAAAGGCCCTGAAGAAGGCCACGAAAACTTGAAGAGATTTCTCCTAGCAGGATTACCAAGTAGCATCGATTCATGTATTTTAGATTTTGTGATCATTTCTGTTTAAGTCTTCAATGTTCCTTAAGGATAGCATTAATTATCTCAGATATTCATAGTGATGCTTTTGAGTATCAATTAAATAACTAGTCGATGGGGGGTAGGATCAATGGTTCCTAAGGGTCCAATAAGATGTAGAAAAGTGACCTATCATGTGATGATGATGTCCAACGTGTGCCCCATGCATGACCATCCCTTTCATCGTAAGCTTAGCGATGGAACAATACGTGCTACCATTTGCTAAGTCAAGTGAGTGATGAACTGGTCTAAATGATAAACCACTGATCCTATAACCATGTTACAGAACATTTGTCTTAGCATGTAGTAGTTGTTAGGGATAAGTTGTGTGCTGTGCTTAAGACTGGTGTGCCAAAATGGGATAAGTCCAGGGGTTCTAAGTAGTTGAGTGAAAAGGGGAATGAAGAGTATCTTTATCAAGCGTTGAGTCTTGGTGCACCCAGTGCTGATAATTTGGTTCTAAGTTAATCTACACCCCATGCACACCATAAGCTTTTGGATAGGTTTAGGCTTAGTGGTTGATCATGTTGGTTCAAAGGATGCTAGGTTTCACCAGCATATGAACCCACACACGTCTGCTGCATATAATGCTTTGCATCTCTCACAACCGTGGCAGTTTGCTTGAAAAAACCGATCAAGAGGGGAAATTATTGAAGTTGTATTATTTTTACGTGAAATGAATGCATGCATGCATAACAATGGAAGGTGGTTTTGCTCCTGGAACCATACAAGCGGTTGATCATCAAAGGCCTGAGTAATGATCTGGAATGAAAGTTAGTAGCAAGGCTTTGATACATATACTTTGGTTATGTTGGAGGTTGTCATAGCTGAAGGTAGCAGTAGCTAGAGTGATGCTAAACAGGTTATGAATGTCTTGGTGTTGCTGTAGCAATCTCAACTAGATGTTGACGATCTAACTGTAAGTTACCTATTACATGGGCCCAGCTTTACAAGTGTCTTGGACAGGATTTTCTCCCAAGCATGAAAGTAGGAACCAGGATATTCCAGGACATTACATCAATGATCCCTAGGCAATAATGTGGGGGGGGGGGCTAAAAAGGAGTGCAGGGGTCCTTAGCTTTGGACTTACGTTCATGGTGACCCTGGACATCTTTACATTGTGCATGTGCAATAAGACACTTGACGTCCTCACAGATTTCTTGGATTGAATTTACTTGTGCAAATACTGACGCCAGAGGTATAATGGCAGCAAATTGTCATGCATTGGGTGATCAATATCGTCATGTATGGTAGATCTGAGGCGTTTGAGCCTAGGACAGGAAAGCCTCTCAAACAGAGAACAAAGTCAATACTCAATACTCCCACACTTTGTCTTATTAACTAGTTAACACTTACCTCATCTCGTATGGGCCCAGTGAATTCTTGATAGAGACACTTACCAGCCCATTGACCATCGGTTCCGCAATACATCACCTGCCTCCATAGGCTCCCAGTTTTTTAAGTTAAGTTAATATGCAGGAATACTAAGACCAATCTAGAAGCTTGGCTTAGTGGATAAGGCGTTGCACACTATTGCTAGAGCGTGGGTTCGATTCTCGCCCAGAGTTTTTTTGTTATTCCAACGACATTTACCACTCTAATCAATACTTAAACAAATAATTTTACAATTTTGTAATCCTAAGCAGTTTCGAGGTCAAGCGAAATTTTTGATCTTAATTGAAAATCCAATATTTTAGGATTAGGCTCGATTCAAGTCTAAAGTTTAAATCAAGTTTATTTTTTTCCAATTCTTTTCCCTCAATTTTAAATCAAATCAAGTTTAATTCTTTTTTTTTTCTTTTTCAAATTTCAAACCAAGTTCATTTTTAAATCAAATTTATTTCAAATCAAGTTTATTTTAAATCAAGTTCATTTCAAATCAAGTTCATTTTAAATCAAATCCAAAATCAATCCTAAATAAAATCAAGTTCATTTTCAAATCAAGTTTCTTTTAATTTCAATCAAGTTTAATTCATTTCTTCAAATTTTAAATCAAGTTTGTTTTAATTCTAACCAAGTTTAAATTCTTTTTCCTTAAATTTCAAATCAAGTATTTTATTTTTAAATCAAGTTATTTTTCCTCAAATGTTCAAAACAAGTTCAATTCCTTTTCTCAAATTCAAATCAAGTATTTTATTTTTAAATCACGTTCTTTTTCCTCAAATGTTCAAAACAAGTTCAATTCCTTTTCTCGAATCCAAATCAAGTTTATTTCTTTTTCCTCAAATTTCAAATCAAGTCCAATTCCTTTTCTCAAATCCAAATCAAGTTTAATTCTTTTTCCTCAAATTTCAAATCAAGTTCAACTTATCAATTTTTAAATCAAGTTCATTTTAAATCAAGTTCATTTCAAATCAAGTTCATTTCAAATCAAGTTCTTTTCCTCAAATTCAATTCCTCATTTCAAAACCAACTTCATTTCTAATCAAGTTCATTTCAAAACCAAGTTCATTTCAAATCAAGTTCATTTTATTTTAAATCAAGCCCAATTATTTTTCTACCTAAGCCCAATCCCTTTTTTATCCTTATTATTTTCAAATTAAATTCATTAATTCTAGGTCTCATGCAATGAACCCTAAGCATGAACTGGTAGCTTTTTCTGTTGTTCGATGTTTAGGGATTTATATGGGTCCCAGTGTAACCGTAGTTGTCTTGGATGCTGTGTATATGTGGACTAAGAATCCTTTTTAAATAATCTCAAGATAAACTTCATTTTAAAATCCCAAGTCTCACAGGATGAGCTCTAAAATAGAATTGGCGGTTTCACTGTTGTTCGATGTTTAGAGATTCATATGGTTCCCAGTGCAGCCCTCGTTTGCCTTGGATCCTGTGCATATATGGACTAAGGATTTTTCTTTAAAATATTTTCAAAATACCATGTTTCTTTCAAGCATCTCCGAAGGTCAAGCCTGCAAAAACCAAAACTATGTAAGCATTGAGTTTCCCATTGCACCAGGGAATACGTAGGAGCAAGATCAAGTCTGGTCAAGCTATCTTCCACCTAACCTATTTATTTTTATTCTAAATTAAAAGGATCAAACAAATTTCAAAAAATATCAAAGTCACACACTCCGTTTAAGGGTACTGTTCTTCGGAACAGACGAGTAGGGTGCCTAACACCTTCCCTACTCGTAACCGACTTCCGAACCTAAATCTCTTCCTCAAGTTAGGTTTCTTTCCAAATATTTTTCCCTTAAATAAAAATTTGGTGGCAACTCCACTAACATTATCAAATAATCTTTTTAAACTTTAGCGAGTTCGTCGTCTCGTTGTAATCATGGTTGCGACAGTAGTATAAGGAGGAAGGACATTGTTGGATTACATGACCTCTAGTGATTAGGGTCTAGGAAGCAGTATATCAATTCCAACAGTTAAAAGTGTTTCCAATTTTGAGTTGAAGTATACACTTATTAACATGATACAAAATGCGCTTCAATTTGGAGAGACAGAATCGAAGGACCAATCTCTCCATATCAGAAAATTCTTGAGGCTAACGAACATCGTAAAGATGAACAACGTTACACATGAGCCACTAGGTTATAATTATTCCCCTTTTCCTTCATTGAAAAGATGAATGACTAGTTGAACATTCTGTTAGATACGTCCATTACTACCTGGGAAAGATTTGACTCAATATGAGAATGAATCCCTCTATGAAGCTTGGGAAAAATTTCATAACCTTCTTTGGAGGTGCCCACATCATAGGTACCAAATACCCTATCTTATGCAGAGCATCTATAATAGTCTTTCTTATGCCAACATGGTAATGATTGATGCAGTCTCTAGCAAAGGTATCCTACATAACCTTTTTGAGGACACATGGATGATCATATAAACTTGATTTCTAATAGCAACCAATGGAAATCTATTGACAAACATATGAGAAAGGAGGATCCTGAACCATCCATAATGTACTTGGTGGATCATACCACTCTAATAACTAGTCAGATAAAGGCTTTGATTCAAAAGATGGAATAATTTATGCAATCACATGCACAACCTCTCCTTCATGTTGAAACTCCAATTACACTTGACCGTAGTCTTTCTAACCTTTATGGCTCCATAAGCCGTGATAATGAAGGATGTGTGGTTGAAGCCCATATGACTCGAAAAAAATAAGGAGGCCAACTACATGGAGAGTACTTATAATCACCGTAATCTCTCTTGGGAAGGACGTCAAGATAATAATCATACCAACAATACTCAAAATGTTTAGGGCTCCCTCATGTACAAAGTCAAGGAGGTTATAAGAAAGAAAGAAATGAGCAAACTCTTATGGAATCATGATTCTAGAATAGGAAACATTTCAAAACATAAAGATGTAGATGTTCCAGTTTCACAATATGGATAATCGGTTTGGATTGATACTTAAACTCTTGGCACAATGAGAGTTTAGGACCTTACACAACTGTCCTAAGGTGAATCTAAAGGAGTCAGCCAATGCAATAAATTTTAGAAGTGGGAAGGGGTTGAAGGTGCTTGTGAGAAAGGAGAAAGAGAATGAGGACTTGGTTATGGACGACCACCAAGAGGTTATTAATGACCTCTCAACTCCTATTTATGGAAGTTCAAAAGAGAAGAGGAAGGATGTTAAAGAAGCTCTAGAAAAGGATTCCAGAAAACCCCATGTGGAGCCTTATCAACCAAAAATACTGTTTTTTCAAATATTAAAAGAGAATAAGAACAATACTCAATTTGTCAAATATCTAGACATCCTAAAAAAGCCCAGGATCAACATTCTTTTCATTGATGTTATATCTCAAATGTCCAAATATAAAAGTTTTTTGAAGAAGATTTTAGATAACATAATGAAGCTTGAGAAGTATATGGTTGTCAAGCTCAATGAGTAGTGTGTTGTAATCCTTCTTTGAAAACTATCACCGAAGTTTAAGGATCCATGGAGTTTCACTATACCTTGTACTAATGGTGATTCTTATTTTTCTAAATTTTTGTGTGACTTAGGAATTAGTATTAACCTAATGTCTTTATCTATTTTTAGAAGGTTAGGCATGAATTAGCCCAAACCTACCACTTTCTCTTTGCATATTGTGTAGGACTATCACATACCCAAGAGGGATAATAGAAGATGTTCTAGTGAAAGTGGATAAGTTCATCTTTTATTGAGTTTATTATGCTTGACATGGAGGAAGATAAGGAGATTCCACTAATTATGGCAAGACCCTTCTTGGCCACTAGAAAGATTGTTATTGACGTGCAACAAGGGAAATTCACTTTGAGGCTTGATGATAAGGAAGTGATGTTTATAATATTGACTACCTAAAACACCAAAGAACATTTGATTCTTGTAATATTATAATTTAGTTAGAACCCTCTCCATCCTTGAGTTTTCCTTTTGTGTAGGATGTATCAATTAAAGATACCTTGGAAAAAATTTTAGTGCTTGGGATTAATGCTCTTTGGTTTGTGCAATACCCCTGCTACTTTTCAAATATGCACGATATCTATCTTTTTCGACTTATTAGAGGATTTTTTAGTTCTTAATTAGGAAAAGTTCTAATTCATGATAAGTGAAAGTATTATCTTAAGACACAAGCTCCCTACAATGGGTATTGAGGCTAATCCTACTAAGGTTGAGGTAATATCTAAACTTCCCCCTCCAAATAATGTTAGAGTTGTTAGGAATTTTTTGTACATGCAAACTTTTATAAGAGGTTGATAAAAGATTTTTCTAAAATTGAAAAAACCTCTTTCAAATTTATTAATGAAATAGGCCTTCTTTAATTTTAATGATGTCTGCCTCTATGATTTTAAAACTCTTGAATCCAAACTTATTAATGCCCCAACTATAATTTCCCTTGATTTGTCATTATCCTTTGAACTAATGCGTGATGTTAATGGTACAACTGTAGTAGTCTTGGACAGAGAAAGGATAATATGTTTTGATTCATCTATTATACAAGTAAGACCTTATATGAATCGAAAATAACTACACTACCACAAAGAAAGAGTTGTTAGCGGTAGTATTTGCTTTTGATAAGCTTAAACATTATTTATTATGTCTAAAGTCACCATCTACACTTATCATCTGTTATTAAGTATTTTCTCTCTAAATAGGATGCAAAACCTATATTGATCATATGGATACTCCTTCTTTAGAAGTTTTATTTGGAGATCAAGGATAAGAAATGAGCATAGATTTTGGTTGTAGACCACTTTTCTAGAGTAGACCCCTCAGGTAAACTTCCTGTTGAAGAAGTGATTAAGAAAACATTTCTAGATGAACATCTATTGATTGTTTCACACGTCCCCTGGTATCTAGATTTGGCTAACTACCAGGTAGGTAATATCCTTTCCTTGGATCTCTCATATGCATTGCATATGAAATTTCTATATGGTGCTAAACATTATTTGTGAGAGGAACCTTATTTGTTTAAAGTTTATGGAGATAAGTTGATTAGAAGATGTATGCTTGAGGAGGAAACTCATGCTATCTTGATCCATTGTCATTCAAGAGAGGATAGAGACCATTTTTGTCCTAATAGAACCATCCAAAATGTTTTCAATGCAATTTTTTTCCCCATCCTTTTTAGAGATGCTTTCAATTTTGTAAAACCTTATGATTGTCGTCATAGGAGTGACAATGTATGAAGAAAGCATGAAATATTCCTAAACAATATTCTTATATGTGACATATTTGATGGATGATGTAATTATTTAATGGAATCCTCTCCTAAAACTCTAAATAATGCATATATTTTGGTTACAATTGACTATGTTTCTAAGTACGTAGAAACTATGGTATTGCTCGTTAATGATGCTAAGGGAGTAAAAATTTTTAAAGAAAAACATTCTTACAAGTTTTAGAGCTCCTAGAGAAAACATTGGTGATGATGACACCCATTGTATTAATAGATAGTTAGAAATTTTTTTAAAACAATATAGTGTCAATCACGAGGTTGTCACTCCCTATCATTACCAAACTAGTAGTCAAGTAAATATTTCTAATACGAAATTAAAAGGAATCTTGGAAAAAAGGTTATTAATACTTCTAGGAAGGATTAGACATTGGAATTAAACAATGACCTATGATCTTATATAACTACATATGGGCTTATAGAATTGGAAACAAGGCCTATTAGGCCATGAAGTTCATTAATCTTCATTTGTAGCATGTAGGGGAAAAGTTCCTCTTTCAACTTAATTAGTTAGATAAGCTTAGGATAGAGGTATATGAGAGCTCAATTATGTACAAGGAGAGGACAAAAGGATGGCATAACAAGCACATTTAGAAGCGTGAATTCACACTAGGTAAACTAAATTCTAGGTGGAGTGGCCTATAGAAAGTACAGAAAATGCTCCCTTATGGAGTATTGGAAATTATGAACGGAAATGGAGAGACCTATAAGATAAACAGGCAAAGGATCAAACATTATGAAGAAAGTGCATCTAAGGAATGCACTATTATGCCTTTGGAAGATCCTTAAGGTAACCATCTATGCTTCTGCTTAGCCATTAGGTGTAGGTACATCAAACTCATGAGGTAAAACAAGCACATGCAGGAGAGAGAAAGAGAGACAGCACAACTGTACCTTTGTTTACACAACCATGTTAGTAAAACATCTCCGTTGCAAGGTCATGCTCACCTTTAGCATAATTGTGCCACATGTAAAGCAAGGTTATGCTAGTAATTGCAACATCGCAATAAGGCCATGCCAGTTTTGGGACAATCATTCTTGACCATATTGCACAATTGTGTTCACCTTTGAGTGACTTTAAATAAGGACCTAGGGTGATTATACACATCATTCAGTCAAAAACACTTTTAACTATTCTCTCACTCTCGTTGACTTTTTTTCTCTACTTCTTTAACTCAATCTTCTCTCTCATTTCCAGGTATGCCATATGCCTCCATTCTAGCATTTTTTAGTTTTTAAATTTTTTCACTTCCATGCATAATGATTAGCACATTGAAACATGACTTGATTAAATTATAAGGTTGAAGACAAATCAAAAATTGGTAATTAATTTGGAAAAACCTAATCATCATAGTTGTATTGCATGATTGCATGATCATGCACATTTATACAATAGGAATAAACATAATTTTACACAATGATTCCTCTTTTGTATGGTCTTACTCGTTGACTACTAAATATCTTTACATATGATAACATCCATGCCATGCTTTTGCACAGTCGTATAGATCTATCAATATTGAGTTTGTATCATGAGCACAATCATGCCTCGATATGCATGGTCGTGTAAGTTTATAATTCTAAGTTTTATGCCATGAGCATGGTCATGCCCTAATTTGCATGATTGCGCAAATTCATCATTTTTTAGCATATACATCTAGCATGATCATGCCCTTGATTTGTACAATTGTGCCACTCTTATCCTAATGATTTTCTTGTTTAGAAGGGTTGTGCTCATGCTTTGCACGACCATGCACATTCATCTTATATGTGCACCATGTTTGCAAATTCGTGCAAACTTATGAAGGTTTGTATGTTTATGTTGAAGCATGGTCATGCTCATTCTTTCATGGCCATGCAACTAACTTTGATTATTTTGATTTTTTAAAAAGAAAAATGCCTCTCACATTCTCAAGGAAAATGGATATGCCACATCTGATGCCATACTAGTAAAACCATAAGAGCTTTCCTACCCTATTAACATCCAGAAGGTACCTAGGATGAGAGTATGATTTAATCGCTTGATGTCATTCGTATTCATCCCTATGGGGAGCCTGAATCTGTTTAACTTTGAGTAGCTGGGTATGGAGGACTAGGTCATAGATTATATCCAGAGAATGGGATGTATAACAAAATGTCTTGTCATTCAATATGCTTACAGGGAGACCATTATCAAGTTCTTGGCATCCATTTTTTACACCTCTTGTGCTAGGAAAACCCCCCACCTACACTATTAACTATTAATTAGGAAGGTTCCTCTTTCGACAGTCTCTTTATGTGGTTAATGTATCGTTGGAATTCAAGACAAAGGTTAACATTGTGACACAAAGTTATTTGGGGGCCAGTAAAGTGATTCCGACTAACTTTCTAGAGGGATCTTTCTAGTGTGAGATTGTAGGAGAAAATGTCTACAACCCCAACTTTGCATGGGACATTTCTATTCGTGACCCTAGCCTACACATCTTGTACTAGTGATTATTATCATGTCTCTTTGCTAGATTAGATGATACAGAGATTGCCTTTAGGATGCAATTATTTCTTTTGTAGGTTGCAGTTCATGATCATCACATCAACTTAACAAATTTCCTAATATCCTGCCTATATACTAAGCAACCCCCAAAGGATGGTAGAGAGGATGTATTAACATTAGTTTCTATATCACTACCCTCTACCAATCCCACGGTGTTCTTCATCAAATTTTCACACAAATTCATTATGCAATATTTTTAGGAAACAAAGCATGGTTCTGGATAAATTTGTTGAAGCATAGCTAAAATGGTTCCTATACCATCCACCTGTTATAGCAGCAAGCAACCCAACAACCTTCTCAGTAGGGTATTACTATTGAAGCAAGGAAGCATAGCTTTAATCTTAATCAATGGTCTAGGAAAAAAATTTCCATTTCTCAATGCTTTACTCAGATTAAGGTCTACATAAATACCATTCTTTAGTTGTTTTGGGACTAGATGGGCCATCCATCGTACCAATGACTAACACTCTATTTGTCATGTTTTATTTTATGTTAGTTAGGATTAGGTGAAAATTTTATTTTGTTAGGATATTAAATAATTTTTACCATTAAATTTAGTTTCATGTACTTTTCATATTTGATGAACAAAACTTGTTTCAATATGCATTTTTACTTCTTGCTTCATTATATATAACACTCTAACTCTAACATATGTGTATAATATGAGTAGGCTAACTTTGCGCAAAAGGATTTCTTTCCCAAATGTTGGCACCCAATAGGAAATATATTGAGGTTATTGTTGTCTTCTAAGTTTAAGGAGGGAGACTCTCTCCCTCCTTAACTACCTCTCAGGGAAGTCCTTTTTGTATTTTTCACTAGAACATGCAATCTTTGTATGTGTGTGCAAGAGTTCATGTTTGACAAGGGAGACACTTTTCCTCCTAATTATGTTTTCGAAATATCTTATCCCGTTTCTATTTGAATTTCTTCGGCCTTGGTAATTAATTTTTTAGAGTTGAATTATAGGAATGGTAGAAGATTAAATTTGAAAAAGGATACATTCCTTCTTAATTTTTTTGAAAAGAATGTTTGTACCTTGTGTTGATCCTTCATACTTAATTACTTAGATTATTAGTAGGTTTTGGGTTTAGAGATCTTAAATATTTTATGGCATAAATTAATTGAACTGAATAAGGACATGAGAACTTTTAATAAAATAATTGATAATTCATCATGTTCTTTGCATTTTGTTTCACATTAGAGTTTCTTTAGTAAGAATTCGAACTAATTAAGGTTGCATCCTACCTCTCTCTTTGTTGAGTAATTATCCTCTGTCTTGCATAACTCTATAACTTGTCAAGACTTGTTAAGTTGATTGTATAATAGGAAAAAAATAAAGGTAAATTAGGTTTCTTTGAATGAAGTCAAATTTAGATGATCACTTAGTGACCCCCTTAGCCAGTTGATTGTATAATAGGAAAAAAATAAAGGTAAATTAGGTTGCTTTGAATGAAGTCAAATTTAGATGATCACTTAGTGACCCCCTTAGCCTAAAAGATTAAAGGTTTCATTATTTAGTACCCCTCAAATAATTGTTGTAATTTCAAGTACCCTTAAATTATGACTAAAGTAAAGTAAATTCTTGGGGTGTTTAAGTGATTAAAAAGAGGAGAATAAAAGAAGAAAAAAAAGAGGGAAGAACAACAAAAACACAAAAAACTTAGAAAAAGAAAGTTATAAATTTATAAAGCCTAAGTAAATTACGCTCATTGTCTGAGGGTTTTGAGCAGTTAAAGATGAAGTTAATAAAAAAAACCCTTTGTGATCCTCTCCTTCTTATATCTTACCTAACTGTGTAATTCTCTTGGTCATGATACGACCTCAATAAATAACTTTTGATACTTGTGTGTAATTTGACTTTTAATGGAGATTTGAGATTTATTGGATGGTAGTGTACAGTTGCAAGAAGCAGAGTGGTAAAGATCTATACTCTCATACACTTGAGAGATGGTCAAAAGAATGATCCCCTCTATATGTGGAACTTGATTTCAAGAAATTAAGACCCTAATTAGATTATTATTGATTCTTCCTATGATGATAATTTTATTTGTCTGGTACATATTTAATATGTGAGGATTTAAGATTCTATACTTGTTACATCCTCATTCCTTGGGTTATTGCTTGGGAGAAAAAATGTTTAAGTTAGAAGATGTGGAAAACTACCAGTCTGTTGATTTATTTCTAGGAAATTAGTTATAATTATAGAGTGATTCGTGATTAAATGATTGTAATTCTATTTAATTTCTCTATTTCCTTCACAAATGGTATGCAAGAAGAGAATAAAAACTAGGCATATTTTGGGCTAAAAAAGGGTAAAAAGAACATAAAAACAACAAGGATGTAATGGAAGGACCAAAATATCCCTGGAGGAAGCTAGCATGACTAGGATGGACTCAAACACACCTTCACAATATCCATAGTTTTCTGACATGGTCATGCAAATCTTAGTAGGACCATGCTGCATAATAAGCACGATCCTACCAACCTAGAGCATGACCTTATAGCATTCTGAATTTACCAGCACGGCTATGCAAACCTAAGCACAACTGTACCAACCTTAGATAATGCAAAAAATTATCGAAGTCATCATTGGCGATGCAAAAAATAATCCTAGTAAGGCCCAATGACATAGTGGATGATTTAGAACAACCCTAACTACTCAAGAAGTGATCTAGGTCAACCCTAACTCATGCATATAAAAAAGGAGGCTAGACTATTGAAGAGCACACACTTGACTACACATCCATCATCTTTTCTATCTTGGAGAAATTTTCTTCCTATTTCATTTTTCATTTCTCATCTTTACAATTCTATTTCTTCTTCCAATATCCTCCCATGGGATCTTCGAGGAAAGAGTCATTTTCATAATGCAAATTGTTTTCTTTTCTTATAATTAAGATCACGGATTATTTTGGTGAGTTAGCATGTTATTGTTTACTTTTATTTTCTATGTGAACCTAAATTTCACATCATAGGATTTTGGTGAAATTTATGATCCAACCATTCAAACTCTTATTCTCCTTTATGAGTGATTATATGTTCCTTAATTCAATTGTATTTACTTTGTTTCACTTAATTAATTGATGATAATTAATCACTCTTTTTTATTTTTAAGTTGGTTGGAGGATAGACAATAATACCATTTCCCAATCAACAAAACTATAGGATAAATTGAATTTAAGGGTTTTGGAGGATCAATTGAAATTCTAGATTTCTAACCAGTTATTAAGTTAGTAAGTTTTAGTATTATTTATGCTTCTCTTATTTACATTCTGTAAGATCATTGGAGATAATACTTAGGAAAAATAATATTACTATTGGATGATCATTGTGTAGTAATCGAATTAGAAAAAATGGTTAGCAATTGATATTTTTCCAATCATTCATAAGGAAGTTTGGGAATGAAATTGGTTAAAGTCATATAAATCCAAAGTTCTATGCCCATCCATAATTGAATTCTTACATGTATTTTTTTTTCATTGCATTTTCTACTTTTACTTTTATATCTCCATTTCTCTACATTGCCACAAAATCTTTTTTGGTAAGTTCAAAAGTTACAAATCAAAACTTCTTTTAAAAATTGTTGACATAATCCCTATGGAAACGACACTGAAGGTTTAAAATACATTTTCTTACCTTGATAGATAGAATTATCCATGAGTAAAGTTTTTCACACAACAAGGTGCAACCTCGTGTTGGCTTCTTTATTTTTATCTTTGTTGTATAAGGCCCTTTTAATATTGGTGAACATTTAAGAAAATAAGGGGAGATGTGATTTTGATTATCTCTAAATTTACAATTGCTCATAATTATTGAATAGTATGAAATTTTTGCAATATGTTTTCAAATACCCCTTTCTTTTGTTATTATTTTTATTTTTAATTATTTACTTTATTTTAAATTCTAATGTTTAATTAATTATTAATTGATTTATAATTAAAACTAAATTAATTTAATAAAAGGAAAAGCCACAATGAATTTAAATAATAAAAATATAGCTGAGTGTAAGGTGATGGTGGAATACTAATCTAGTCATAGCCAAAAATGGTGGTTCTTTCACATAAGAAAAGATATTTTTAAGTCACAAATGAAAAAAAAATTATCCTCTTTATGATTGATCTAAATCAAGGGCAATACATAAGAGAGCAACTCTTTTTTCCTTGGTTAAACAAATCTCATAAATATCATAAAAATAAAATCTTGCAAAAGAGTTTAAGAGAAGATTATGTTAAGTAGATAACGGTACCAACCAAAGGCACATAATAGAAAATAAATAAAGCATAAATAAAAAAAACATGAATTTAACATGGTTCGATCATTGGAACCTATTTTCACAACTCTAAAAATGGATAAAAAAATTTATTAAAAATATTTGATTACAACATACTACTCAATAACTTAATTACAAGGACTTTCTTTTAAGTAGTGTGTATCACTAAAAAAGTACACCTTTATTTTTAAGAGAACATCTCTCCTCCTTGGTTAAACTAACCAATGTGAGATGTGATTTACACACATAACAAATCCTTCATTGAGTCAAGCTTCCAAACTTCAATCTCTTTTGAAAATTGAACTTGTTTCTCAATCTTCTTCATCTTGACTTCACTATCTTCAAGAATGGAGTGACCATCTAAATAGGAATTCTTTTCTCGTCTTTTCCTCCTAGTAGAATAAAGTGATGCCCCTTGTACAGTTTACACGTATTTCCAATTCCTACATAATTGTACTCATGCAATGTCGTTTTATCTAATAAAATAATGTTGACATTAACAATAGGTATATACCATACATTAAGAATAGTTCAGATTTTACCATTGTGGAGTTCCAAGTTAACTTTTCCAATACCTTCAACTTTTATCTTCAATTGTTCTCACATTAACATAGCCAAGACCTCTATCTTTCTACAAATTAGTAAACATGTCTTGATCATTGCACATATGCATATTGGCAGCAGAATCTCACCTTACTAGGATCCTTTTCTGCAAGCTTTCTTTGTTGTTCACCTTTCTAGTGAGAATTGTTCCTTCCTTTTGAGAGTTCTCTACTGTTAGTATAATTGTGTCTTCGCATTCTCTAATCATCTTGAAGAACAATAGTTACATCTAACTTGATTGTATTTTTCCCAATTAATAAGGATCTTTAACCAATGATTTACATGATTGAGTTAAAGAAACTAATAAGATAATTGTTTGCTCTTTATCACTTATCTTTTCTCCTAGATTTGATAATTGACAAATTAGATGGTTAAACTCATTAAAATGATCATGTAGATTACCTCCTTCTTCATTCTCAGTGTGTACAAGTCCATCTTCGAGTATAGACAATTGATTAAGGACTTCAACGCATAATTCTCCTCCAAAATTTTCCATATCTCCTGGATATTATCTCATTCAACACAGTGTACTTGAATGCAGAAGCAAGTGTCAACCTAATAGTACTTGTAGTTTTCCTTCGAATAATCTTCCACTCGTTATTCGTCATTCCTTTGTTCCTTTCTTCTTCAAGTGCCAACCTAGAAGATATTTTATTGTATATTATCACATAATGAAATTTTCCTTTCCCTTAAAGAGCGGTACCTCAAATTTCATCGTACTGGTCATGGTATTTATAACACCCTAAAAATAAATATCATTTTTACGCTTAAGCAATACATTCGATTCCATTAATAGACTATTATCTCATGATGCGGAATCTTTTAGAAAATAAATATTAGAGAAAATATGATGAAATTATTTTTAAAACCTTTTAATATCAATTGTTAGCCTCGTCGATATAACGTTCATAATAGGATATAATAAATTAGTCGCTTTTATACACGTATAATTTATTATCATTACAAATTACTTCTTTCATTTAAATTGTCTCTAATCAATAGTAAATCAATTCAAACATAATTCATACATACATATTCATACTTCAGTAATGATATAGTCCTTATAACATACACATGGTCAGTCTTACGCACTAGGGCCCTTCACATACTTAATTACATATAATAATTTACACACTTTGTTTATATTCATATTTGGTTCATACCCTAAACACATTGGCTAGTCTATAACTATCTAATAGTAACTAGGATGCCTTCATCCATCTATTTACAAAATTTATATTTTTTGTATGATTTTCTCCTTTTCTTCATTCAGAAAAGAAAATAGGGACTTTGGAAACCTTCTCAGGGCTGGTGATGATAGCGCTCCAGCCATAAGCTTAGGTCTAGGGAGACAAAAGTTCCATCCTTCATTTTTTGGTATGCTTAAGACGAATATGGCATGGGGTATGGAGAGCTACCTACAGAGGACTAGACATGCAAAAAACAATGATAATGAGACGAAGTTTGTGGGTCAGTTTCCCATTCGGATAAAGAGGAGTCTTCAGGAGTAGAAGCTTTTTGCACCCTAAAGCCAGATGGAGGTGGGAAAACTTCGTTAAGGTGAAAAGCTTCTAAAGGAATGACAAATTCCATTGTAGAGAAGTTCAGACTCATGATCGCAAAGACAAATAAATGTCCTAAAGAGAAGTAGATTTGCATGCTAGCCTAAGTTGTAATCAATAGCATGTGATTCTACTATAGGTTTAGTGTCATCACTTTCATCGCAACCACTTCAGTTTATTTAAAGATTATGACATGCATCTAAGATTAATTTTAATATTTTAAAAACTCTTACTAAAGTGGATTACTTTTATACAGTTAATCCATTATTAGTTATAGATATAAATTACTCATATATAATAATTATTTAGGATCACATCATAGATATTATTTGACCATCATTTTTTTCTGTCTTACATTTTTCATATCTATTCTCTTTCACTCTCTTAGTGAAAATTAAGAGATAGACATACATTAACATTCATCAAACGATATCTTTTCACTAGCTCTGTTACTCTACCTTTTATTCTTAAGGATATGAGTTCATTCCTAGATAGTTATCACCATCAACAATAAGTGAAAAACCCTTTTGTCTTCATAATAGAAGGATTTGTGGAGAATCATTTTGTCTCCAAGGAGAACCCATTTGTCTCCTCTTTAATATGACTCTTTTTCCATCTGGATGTGCATAAGGCACATTAAGAATATATTAACTTTTCACATAAGTTCTTTCTTTAGTGATCCCTTAACTAATTACACTAGTGGAAAATAAGCTTTTTACATCGGTTATTATGGACTTTTTACATCGGTTATTTGAGTGGTATTGAAGCGGGCGATATAGAAAATAAGACTTTCTACATCGGTTGTAGAACCGATGTAGAAAGTCACTTTTTATATTGGTTAAGGTCATAACCGATGTAGAAAGTTTATTTTTTTTAAATGTTATTTTTGTTTAGGGAAATTGCCATATTATTTATTCATAATACCTGTATATATAAACAGAATACCAGGCACACAATACAGAAATAACAAAGTCTATATATTTAAAGTAAATACATCAATATTTATTATGAAATATAACAAAAACAAACTAAATATCTAAAAATTGCATAAATTCAACCCAAATTGGCAACGTCTATAAAAAATTTCCCCCAACATCTCCTGATATCATTAATTTCTTCATCTAATAGAGGTTGAGGATTGTCAAATATCTACAAAATCTTTTTGAATAAAATTAGTGAAAATGTCATGTTATGCATTAAAATTAAATAATTAAATTAGAATAATTGTAATTACCTGGTGCCAAGAGTTAACAATAGAAGCCGAGAGAATGAGAAACATATGTCTCATCACATAATATCCACACTCGGTTCCTCCGGGTTGTCTTGGACACTTCAAAAAAATAAAAAGAGTATCAAATATAATTAGAGATGGTGATAAAAGAATATAAAATAATTGAATAACTTTTAATAAAGTACTTACCTTTGGAATTATCCATACAAGCTTTTTAATATTTGATGAATGCATCCCTTTTAACCGAAGTCTAGAATTCATTACTCTACAGTAAAATAAAAAGCAAATGAATACCTTTGAGAATAATTATAAATACCAAAATCCTAAAAACTTACAAATCTATAATGTCTTTTATGTCTTTCTTTGGTTTTTGCCAAGCAAGGCATAGAAATACAACTACATTCTGCTTTTGACAAATAACGATTAATTGCCAATGGGCCCTACAAAATATGGATGATAATGAACAAAAATTAGGAATTTAATTGAATTCATAAAATAAAGCAATTAAGTATTGACTTACGATTAAAAATAGGGGGCTAGGTAACAGTCTTTATCAGACTGCAATCTCCACTGAAGGTATCCCTGTGTCTCAGCTGCCTTGTTCCCAGTTTTTTGCATATGAAATGGGTCCTGGAATCCATAGAGGTGTAAGTTACATCTTTCAGTGCAGATAAGATACAGGTACCTAATATTGCGAATAATTTTCATATGTTAGATTTTGATAATGAAATAATTCAAGTCAGGTTTAGAAATTTACCTACATCAACCATAATTGTAGAACTCTTACACATAGGAGATCGTTACCCACAACCAACTTCAATATATCCTTCTTAGTAATATAGAAGGTGATAGGTGTGGGCTTCCCTATGATATCTAGTTCCATTGTTACTTGCAAAGTTTCATCGCCCAAGCTCATGACAATACCAAATAGACGTGTGAGCAAATCAACCTCATGTTTCTTTGGAGGAGGCTTAGGAAGATCTCCTTTAGCACTGAAATCAATCTTCTTCCCACGATCTTTCTTATAAACCTATGATAAATTCACAAAATAGTAAGAAATATATATATATATATATATATAGACACACACACAATGTATATATTTAAAAATTAGTAACATAGGCTAAAATTATATAATACCTGAGGTTGAGCTCGCTGCATAAGTCTCCTCGGCCATATAATAAAATGATTGGGGGCTTGCCCCACCACATGAACCTCCTCAGTAGCGACAGGAACAAGAGCATCTACATCTTCAACCTGTTCAACCACCACTCTAACATGATCATCATCAATTTGCTGGTGATGGATGGTTGAACCCAAGGTGTAGATTTTCCCAATTGCTACCAAACGATATGGATCATCAACATATAACGCATAATCGTCTGTAGTTGCATCCACATCTTCTTCTCCCTGTAATTGCTCCTCCGTCGGAGCACAACTTCCCTTTGTGCTCACACGCCTAAGAGAAGGTGATGGATGGTGACCCTGTGTCTGTGTTTGGGAAAGTCCCAAAGATGCAAGCTCCTGCCTAAGCTCTTCCCTAAGCTCCTGCCTAAGCTCCTGTCTGAGCTCTTCTCGAAGTTCTTGCCGCAGTGTTTGCCTCATGTCTTCACGCATGGCGTCCAACTCATCTCTAGACACTAAACCTTCTTTGGATGTTTGTCCAGAAGACAATCCAAAGTACTGTCTAAGGCCAACACCTCGCCCAACTGCACGAACATGTCCTAGATGCTCCGGTTGGCCAATAGCAGTACTTAAGATGTCATCCCGGCCAGTTGGAACAAAGACTCCTTGTGAGCTTTGTTCAACCAAAGAATCCTAAAAAATAAAAAATGACCGTTATCAGTAATGTACATGTTTGAAGATAAATAAAAGGAAATTTACAAAATTGTGTGATTACATACAATCTTCTCAGCAACAATGCAAGAAGGATCTGATATGTACTCTCCAGATGCCTTTTGGCGTGCCCTCTTCCATTTCTCATAGCGTGAAGGTGGAGAGAGAAGTGTAGAGGGATCTGCTTCAGATGATTGTTGACGATCTTTCAACTTCTGCTCCATCAGCCTCTCCTGAAGCAACTCATAACCCCCACGAGATAATTTATGGGGGTAATAGTTCTTGGCAGAAATTTGTTGAGCCTTCTTTCTTTTCTCCTGTTATAAGAAAGAAAATCAATTAATCATAATATTGCTTATATTAGTCTCCCAAATTTGATCCTTCACTTGCATCTCAACATCATCCCAATCCTTCTTCAAAATACTGGCTTTACTTCGTCCAAGGAGGGCCACATAACTCTTAAACTTTGTCTTGTTTGGCCCTAATGGATTCCCAGTGGCCTTATCAAACTCTATGGGAATCCTCTGCTCACCGCTCCGGCTAAAGGTTAACTCCCTTAAGCGTGTGACTCGCCTTCCCTTCTTTTGTCGAGAAGAAGGGTTCTCAGACCCACTTTGTGAATGAGGAACCTCTGAAGAGTCAGTCATGTATATGTTAAAAGGAGAGGAAAAAAATATGAAAACTAAATACAACAGCAAGTTATGAAGCAAGAACAGCAAGATATGAAACATTGCATAAAGTTGGCATAACGGTTAAAAAGAAAACAGAAAATTCATTCCATCACTAATGCTTGCAAAACACTAGTCTTAAATATGTTTTACTAGCTCACCTAAATTTAATTATGTATGCTAAAAACTAAATAAAATTTAGTCAACACAGCAAATGTTGGGAGCTGGCATGGTAAATCACTGGATTACCTGTGCTAATCAGATGCCATTTGATTTGACAGTAGAATTTAAAAACTTGCATGGTTCTTGTATAGTTGTCTATTAAAGTTAAAGCAGTTTAGTGTTGCTGATTCATTTCTTTATTTTCCATTTTTCCCTAACTTGACTGAACGAACATGTGGTCCTTCATAAATTGAGTTAAAGGGTGCACCTGAAGTAAGTTTGTTTCATTCTCAACTTCAACTAATTTTCTATTTGAGCATAAAGCTAAGTTTATAGAATATAGGATGTTTTGTATTGAACTAATTAAAATTTTCAATAGACACTTGACTCACCTCATATATCATTTTCTTTTTTATGCATAAGCTAAAACAGTTTATGTCACTCATGAATGAATAAAACAAACTTCTCCTTTTTTTAATGTGATAAATAACATTTTACTGTTTATTAATTATGATTATAATATGGTACTAGTAACCATAATGGTTTTTAATTAATGGACAGGCATACCAAAGTTTTTTGTGTAATACATCCCTTTCTCGTATTTGCATTACCATGAATGAAGATTGAATGATATCAATCTTCATACTTAGGTTTCTTCATATTAATGTTTGAAGCTTGGCTTTTTGACTCAATTTAGCTTGAATTGTGCACAAAGACTCAGCTGTTTTATGTAATTTTTTTCTTAGGGGAGTGAGAAGCTGTTGCAACTAGTCTCATACAGTAGCAAGAATTCAAACACTCATATAGGAAAAAAAGAAATGGAGCGTAAAGACTTTGAAAATGAAAGCCATGTTCACATGAATCTTATTTTAGTTTAACAAAATAAGCTAAGAGTATAAAACATTACAAATCTAAATCTAAATCATATTTTGTATATGTTCATTCCTAAGGCTTTCTCTTCATTCCAGTAACCAATTGAAATGGCAATATTTTTCTTGCAATATGTCAATAGCTTCAGGAAAGGACATACCTCTGGAAGTAATGCAGAAACAGAGACCCTAAACTAAACCTAATTAGAGCTAGAATGCTACATACCTTAACTTAGTGATGACAATGGCGTAGACGACGACGGCGTGCTTCGAGAACGACGGTGTTCTTCGCATTCGGACGACAGCGTGCTTTGAGAACGACAGTGTTCGGACGACGGCGTGCTTAGAGAAAACAACTAGGGAAATGACGACAATGGAGGCTTAGAGCAATGGAGTGTTTACACTTATGAGAACGACAACGGTCGCATCAAGTAAAGAGGAGGGAAACTAGATTTTACGTTGGTTCTTTGAAACAACCGACGTAAAAAGAGCTCTCTACATTGGTTACACTACTCAACCGATGTAGAAAATATGACTTTCTACATCAGTTATAAAGTTATCGATGTAGAAAGTGACTTTCTACGTCGGTTATAAAGCAACCGATGTAGAAAGTTTAAACTTTATTACAAAAATTCCACCGCTTATTTTTCTACATCGGTTGTAAAGTAACCGATGTAGAAAGTGTCAAATTTATTTACAAAAATGCCACCACCTTTTTTCTACATCGGTTCATATATAATCGACGTAAAATCCTGTTATAAAAGGTTATTTTTCTACTAATGTTAGGTTCATTTATAAAGCTTCCAGATGATTATGCATGCTTAATCAATATTCAACCAATATTCCATGTACATATTCACAGCACCAATCACACATGATTATCATACATAACAACTTTCTTTAAACATTCACGAGTAATCATCATTCATTTCATATTAAACTTTATGCATTCATAAAGTAGTATACAAGTTGGCTTAACATTCTCAAGCATATAATTGTCTTCTACATTAAGACTTACTTATGCTTATAATTTGTTCTTGAGCAACATAAGCACATATACCTATACATGTCCAACTTATTTAATTTATAACATTTTATGATGAATCACTCTTGGGGAGCTTATTTCACTCATCCTTCAATGTTATCTCTCAGCCTTTTTCCTTTTCTCAATTGTCAAGTTATTTCATAAAACTTAGAACGTTTCCTTAGGTAGCCAAAAGGCACCTCTTGAGTTATTTACTCTTTTTGTTCTTCAATTTGCATGTCTTATGCGTAACCTAATTATATTAGGTTTAAGGGTTATGTGTTAGCAAGATTTTAACTTACTTGCATCTATTTAGTCACACATGGCCGAATGACACCATAACCTTGTCTAGCCTCTCTTAAACCCTTAATCCATTTCTTTTACATAGTGAGAATCCTTATTACACCTTAGTTAAGGTTTTAAACTCATCTCCCTTTAATTTAACTCAACGTGACTGAATTCCCACACAAGAGTTCTAAAACATTCTAGTTCTCTTTTCTTTAACTTAGAAGATGATTTTTACTAATTAAAGTTTAGGCCATTAAACATTACCAAACATACAATTTTTAAGACTTCTCCTCCATTCTTAAGAAGCATGGCCGAATGTTCAAGTACCCATTCACTACACCATGATTCATTTTTTTATCATCCACTTAGACATTTTTAAGTCAAGCTTAAGTCCTAATCATGGTTTTATCTTAACTTCATCAATTATGGCCATTATGGCCGAATGGTCATCCATAATATTTCTAAACCTTTCTTACACTTTAATTATTCTTATTTACATACTAAGATCCTTAATTAACCTTAGTCAAATTTCAAATTCATCCTTCCTTAATTAAGCATAAGGTGGTCAAATGCTACACCTAGCTTCTAAGGCATCATAGTTTATCTTTTCTTAACTTAAACTAATAAATCCTTCTAGCTAGAGTTTAGGTTATAAATCATTACCAAGTTTGGTTAATTTTGAGACTTCTCCTTTAATCTTGGAGATCATGGTTGAATGATCAATTTCAACCTCACAACCCCATGATTCATTCTCAATCATCAATTTATGCATCTTTGAATCTAGCTTAAGTCTTAATCATGGTTTTAACTTGATTTCATAATTTTTAGCTACTATGGCTGAATTACCAAATATGGCTACTCCCAAATCTTTCTTACACATTTAATTTTTCTCATTTATCTAGTGATGGTTTTTAATACACCATAATAAAAAATTTAAACTCATTTTCTCTTAATTATCCTAAAGTGGCTGAATGCACATCTCTTGGTTCTAGGACATTTTGGTTCATTTTTTCTTCTCTTAAGAGTTATTTCACACCATTTATAACTTAATATTATAGTTTGTGCTATTCTTAGGAATTTTTAGAGATTTTACTCCATACTTAGTGAAGGTGGTCGAATGCTCACTTTGGGTACCTAAGGTTATCTTTTGAAAGTTTCTTCTCATGTGACCTTTGTTCCATGAGTTTGTGGACTTGTAGCACCATTAACACTTAAATCCATCAAGGCTTGTCCATACTCCTTAGCTTGGTCATGGTTAAGGAAAGTCATAAGTGTCTTATAAAATTTGTTTCATTTTTTGTTCCAAAATTTCAACTTACTCTTAGTAGATTTTAGATCTAGGTCCAAATCAAGCTTATGGAACTTATGGTTTAATTTTTCATATATTTTAAGCATTTTAGTTTAAGGGTTCAGATCTAGACGTCTTAGCACATAATTCCATAATATTAAGAAAATTATCAAGTTCCAAGCTTTAAGTATAAAAATTTTCAAGATCCTACTTTTCAAGGCAAAAGTATAGATCCAATAATATACTCCAACATCCATCAATCTCATACCATGAACAATTCAAAATTTTTCCATATATTTATAAGTATTTTAGTTCAAGGGTTCAAATCTATACATCTTAGCACATAATCCTATAATAATAAGAAAATCATCAAGTTTCAAGCTTTAAGCATAAAAAGTTTTGAGGCAAATAAGTATAGATCCAATAGATCCATCTAATCCAAGATCCATCAATCTCATAACATGAGCACTTCAAAGTTTTTCTGAATAACCTCTCAAATCTTCCAAAGCATCAAAAATTAATTTTAAGAAATTTTAACCGATTAAATTGCTTCTAAGGTAGCTAGAATTACTTTAATCCATCAGAACTTCAATCTAATCTAAAAAATAATTAAAAATGGATAATGCTCATATTTAACCATTCAAAGGGAGTTTTGAGCTCGCATGAGTTCAAACAAAATGAGATCCATGGATCTTAGAGAAAGGATCCATAAAAAAACAGAAAATACACCATAAAATTAAGATTTAAAGCTTAAAAACATAACTAGTAAAATCCTACTTGATGGAGACTTGATGTTAGGTTTTTGTGAAACTTTGATGGATGATCTTGGTTCCACCTTACAAGTTGATTTTAGCTTAAATTTCAAAGATGAAAGTTTAGATTTAAAGTAAAATTTTAGGAATTTTGGATTAGATTCAACTTTGGAAGAGTTTATAGAAATTCTCTTAGTGTTTAAAAGTTAGAAACTATTGTAAATGAAGTCTCTCAATACCCTTAGTGAATTTGACCAAGTTAAGATAGTTTAAGGATTAATTTCACACTTAAGAGTATTTTGGTAATTTGCATGTAAATTTTATTTTTTAAAATAATTTAAAATATGAAAAATTATCCTTTTAGGATTAAACTAGTGTTAATAACACTGAGTTTATGATTAATCAAGTTTATCTTACTCTAACAGAAGCTTTCTAAAAGCATTTTAGATATTTTTAAAGTGTCAGAATTTTTTTATACTTTTTTTGTTAGTAATTTTTTTTATAATCTTTCAATCATTCTTAATATTTTTTAATTATATTTTATTTTATATTTTTACTGCACTTTATTTGGATTAATCTACAAAAGAATAAATTTAAATTATTGAGACAAGATAATAGATCATAAACATTTTGCATAACATTTTTCCTTTATAACGGTCACATCGTTACCGCCATGAAGCACATATCCTACTATCCCAGATCCGCCATGCATAACCCTGTGTATGACCTTAGTAATATTGACATTGACTCTTCTCCCAAACCCATGGGTTTTTATTTTTTTTTATATGCCTCATGGCTTCTCTTCTTCCTTCCTCTGTTAACCTCGATCTCTCATTCCTCTGTTAGCTCTTTCTCTCTATTGCTCTCCCAGTTTGGTGCCAATAACGTACACATTCCCCCACTCCTTTGTATTAAATTAGGGAAATTAGTTCCTTTTTTTAATAGATTAGTTTTTTATATATTGTTTTAAATATGGTGCTGATGACGTTGCACCATTCTATTCCACCATGATAAGGATTATAGCACCACTCTGAGAAGTTTAATGATGTCCGTGCTTTTAAACTCGTGGATTAATTGAACAAAAAATTCCGAAAGAAAAATAATAATATTATTATTTGTATGCTACCATGTTTTACGATTGCCTCAAATTAGCTAAGCTCACTGTAGGCTTAATTCGGTCGGTCTTTATCTGAAGACGTACAGAAGCTTTGACTCACCAGACAGAAAGCATTTTTTTCATATATATTAAATAGAAAAACAAGATTCTGGAATAGAATGAGAAATCCGTAAATCATCTGTTTTTATTTTTCTTAATAAGTTATTGTATTTATTGTAGCTAAAATTGATGTCTCGGATTGGAAAGAAGTAACAAAGTAGTATGTATTAACAAGGAAGCTGTGACCTATCCAAGTGCTGCAAAATTTATGAATATGTTTTTATTTCAATTTGAAGCCCACATAAAATTTTGAATGACAGTTTGGTAGTAGTAAACAGTGAACAACACCCAGTGAGGTCCTTCAAGATTTTTAGTGCTCCGAAGAGTTCATATATATAATTCATTAAAAAAGTGCATCAATACTCACATAGTAGGAGATATATGGTTGCATCTTTGAGTTAATTAACAGAAAGGGCGAGCCGTCTCAAAGGGACAATTTGGTTTAGTCAAAACACAAAAAGGGTACTAGTTATTCAAAATTGCATTCCATCAACTAAACTAGCGGAGGAACCCTATGAGGATTTGTTTATTTATTTATACACATTTGAATTGAAAGAATCGTAGTCCATCATTCGGTGAGTTCTTCATCTGTTTCTTCCGCATTACTTGTGCCTTCCTGCTGCATTTCTTGTGACTGGTGCGTTGTTGTTTGAACAATAGCATTGCTTGTGCCATCTTGCTGCATTTCTTGTGACTGCCGCGTTGTTTGATCAACAGTATTTCCCGCACGGAACCTTTGAAATATATAGGGGGGCCGAAAAAATTTCACCGTTAAAAAGTATATCCACCAAATTACATGAAGTGAAATTAAAATTAAAGGTACCTGCTTAAACGAGGATCTCTCCTGGTGCGAACAAAGTCACCGGGATAGTCTGGCAGTTCGGTGAGACCTGTCCGTATGTAGATCAAGTCGATGAGCAATTTCCGGTAGTGTTCATCCACTTCCTCCGGCGACCTTCCGGGAAGGTGAGCGGCGATTTTCGCACCCCGGTACTCGTCACCTTCCGCCAAGAATGCCAGGGCTAACTCGAACACCTTGTTCTCCGTCCAGCCCCACGGTTTCGTGCCATCATCGCTATTCTCTTTCTCACTGCGTTGTGATGACCCTGATGATGATGTTGATGCTGAAGTTGATGGTCCTTCCATTCTTCTTCCTCTCGCTCGCACTTCTTGATTTTTCTCTGAAGTTTTTTCTTTGTTCTGAAACTGAAATGCATTTTTACTCATATATATATATATATATATATATATATATATACACGAAGACATGATTTTATTGTAAGTAACTAACTCCTTTAACTCTATGCTTTTATTATAACTACCTCGGTATGCCGTTACAACTGTCAAGCTAATTATCGAGCACATATATGTACATGTGTCCGTTGATTTCCCTTTTTTATTTTTTACTTTTAAATTGGTTACTTCAAATGTCTTTTACCTCAAACATATAAAAGAAAAAAAAAATTCTACTCCTAATTATGTTTAATTTATTATATTTTTCTATAATTATAATATATATATATATAATATAAGAAGAAAATAAATATAGATAGAATTATTAACTGAGAACCAATGATTGTAAAAAAAAAATTGATAATTTTTTTAAATATTTTTTGTATATTTTATTCAAAATGCATTAGATAGAATAAAAAAATAAAAATAATAAAAAATAATATATAATACAATAAAAATAAAAAATAAAATATATTAAACTAAAAATATTATAGAGATATATATGATTATCTTTAATCTTTCTTTCCATGCATAAGGATTGTAAAGGTGTGAGATAGTTTTTTATTTGTGTTCTTTGTGGATATATATCATTACTTGCTAATTGATGTGATAGGAATTTTGGTCCATGTATATGATCGTTCAGTCTGTATTTTGTATGTACTATTCAAACAAATAAATAAATAAATTTTATTTAACTTATTTATTTTAACTAGATTTAATATTTGACTAATGTATAAAACTATTATAATTAATGTTGGCTTTTAATTCAAAAATCTTATTTTTCTTAATAAGATCATATAAGTTATAAAATTTTAATGAAAATAAAAGTAATTTTATAACATCGTATCCTTTATAAATACTTCACATAATATGATGCATAAGTTCTAATTATAAAAGATCCCAACAAACAAATTATTGGATCTATTGGATTTCATATCGCTAGACCTATTGGGTCTCACACATTAAAAAGATTTAGATACTATCTGTATTCTTAGAACTAGTAGGTTTAAATATGTATAGAATTTTGAACCTATTTTTTTTTAACATTTTGTTAAGATTTTTGGGTTTGATTTGGTCCATTTCTAAGGCTGCCTAAAAGAGAGGGGAGGAACTCCTTTTGGGCTCCATGAGAGGCATAATTTCAAGTCCTATTTGATTCCAAAAAGATGCCCTATGCTCATGCAATTCTAGGTGCACATTTGCCCTATATAAAGATTTTTCATGTGTAATTTCATCACTTTTAGCCATTTGTGGGAATCACATTTAGATTTTATAGAGAGTTCTCTCCACTTTCTTCCCTCTAAATCGAGCTTGGGGTTGAAGATCCTTCTTATCCGTAGTGACTTCTATGGTGGTAGAGAGGAACCTTATCCTCCTAAAAAGGTGGCACCTCCAAGCATAGTTGAAGCATCAAGATTCTCTTATTCTTCTTCCACTATGTGTAGCCTTCATTGATGCACCTTCTCCTTCATCCACCTCTACATCATCTAGTATCAAATCTCCACCAATAGAGGTGATATCTAATCCAAAATCTATTTACATATTTTCTCCTTAAATGTTCTTCTCACATTTTCTTTATGCTTTTTGACCAATCAAATAATCTCCAATTTATGTGTTTTTTGTTGCATTGAATCTATCTATCTTTCTAGTTTTCAAATTTCCTTGTTTGTTTAAGTTGGTGAGGAAATGAATCTGCAATTGTCTAATTACTAAAGTATGTGTATCTTGGCACCAATATATGCCTAACTTGATCAATTCTGCTTCGATCTATGTCAAATGTGTTTTGGTTTACATGATCTAATCCTTATCCTTCAAGTAATTGGTTGAATTTTACAAATCCTTAAAATTTTTTTGAAAATTAATTTTGAAATTTTAATTCAAATCTTAGCAAAAAAATGATGTGTTCTTGAGTTCAAATTGCTTGATTCAAATCTCATAGCTTGTTTAGGTCCGGTTTCAATAAGTTTAATCCTCCTAATTGTATTTAATTTGAGTTAATTGTATTTGGTTTATCTCTTTCAAAAATTGCTAAGAATTTCATGATCATGTGCATACATACGTAATGCTAGTTAAGCTATGATCTAAGTCATTAAGACTAGGTGAATAAGTGTATGCTTAATTAAACTTGTAAGCATCATTAAAAGAAACTTAATCTATCTTTGGACCTTCTATGACCTAAGCTGGAGTTACAGTTATTGGACAATCACATTGGACTTAGATTACCACAACTATGTAAAGGAAGAGTGCAAATGCACTCTATTAAACTTGTGGACTTAGGGCCTTGAAAAAAAGCCTATGCAAGGATTATTTGAGAAATATTAAATTCTAGACTTGAACCATGAATTTGACAGTAGAACTAAAATTGAAAACAAAAGCAAAAGTAAAGAGTAAAAGAAGAAAAAGAAAGTGAAAACAAAAGCATATAAAAAATGATAATGCTTAAAGGTCCATTTTCTTAAGTGTTGCATGCTTAATTGCCCATGACTCATTTTAGGCCATAGGTCCTATAAATTTTAGGTCTTAATTGCTTAGTTTGTGCATGCATCCTTTGCTTGGCCAAATAGCATTCTCCTTCTCGTAGGAGCATGTGCATGCTTCTCTTAAAGTTTCAAGGAATTCCTTTTTGTGTGTTTACCTTCTTTTGTATCCTTTAATTTTATTTTTTATAATTTCTTTGACTTCTAAGTCTTGTCTTCATTCAATCCTCTTGAGTATTCTTTCATTTGTGTTAATATTTTATTGATTGTCTTTAAATCTTCTTTACTTTTGTTACTTGCCACCTACACTTGCATAAACACTTCTTCATCACCTAGCAAGCACTAAGAATTCTATGTTTAAGTTGAAATTGTTCTTTGGTATCAATTTTGGATTAGAGGATGTTTCTTTATGAGTGAATTGGTATGAAAAAAATTGGTTGTGTATAGTAAGATCACTAGAGAGGAAGAGTGGAAATACTTGTTAAGGTGTGTGATATTTTAAGCCTATTTCCATAACACTAACTAAATGAGCGTAGCAAGTGATCCTCTTTGTTTGCAAGATTTTGTAGGTACTTTGGAGGAGCCAAAGCACAAGGAAGGTTGACCAAAGGAGCTCAAGAAATTGGAATTTGGAGACTTGGACTTGAGTGGCTGAATTGAATACTAGTGTAGCATTCTTGCATTCAATTTGATGCAGAGGTGGAAGGAAGTAATTCTTTTGGATCAGTGGAGGATTCAATTTGGTGAAGAATGAAAGTGGAATTGTATTGAAGTTATACTTTGACTTGGAAGTGCCACCTATTGTAGGGGATAAGCTTATTCTCCACCACCATGAGCAACCATGATTGGGGAGGATCCTCATTCTCAAGTCTGGTTTTAGAGAAAGCATAAGGAGAGAATTGCTCTAAAAAATCTAGGTGGAAACTCACAATTTAGTTCAAAATGAACTAAGTGTTGAAAATTACACAAGTGATTCTTTATAGAGGCAAAATGGAGGAAAGGAGAGAAAAACTTTGAATTTGAATTGGACCTAGATTTCAGCCCAATAATGGTATTTTCTTTACTCCTTAATGCAGCCTCAAATTAGGACTGAAAAGACCCAAAAGGCCTAAGTTAAAATACAGGAAAATTGGGTCCAAATCCTATATATATTGGGTCTGCTAGTTCCTAAAATATAAAAAAGTACCTAAATCTTATTCTAATGTGAGACCCATTAAGCCTAGTTTGTGTGAGGTCCAATAGGCCCAATGGCTTTGTAGCTGGGATCCTCTGCATTTGGGATCCTTACATCATCTTTTCCCCATTTGAAAGCATTCTTCCTCAAATGTGTAAGTATCATTTACCTACAATATAAGAATAGAAGTAAGAAGAGGAGATATTATTACTCATGGTTAAATAAGATAGTACTAGGATCAAATACTAAATTTTTGAATTTTTTAAACCACATGTAAACATAATAATTCAAAAATAAAAATAGTAAAGACCTAGAAACCCACAACCATCATAAGAGTAAAATAGGAGGTCAGGAATTGTAAGTCGATTTATGAGTTTTTTTCCTAGCTTGAGTGGATAGTAGATATTTACAATATATCCTAGGGTATTGCTTAAAGGACTTAAGGACTGACTTATCATAGGTAAGGCATGATAATCACAAAGCTGTGAAGGAGGTATCCTTGCTCCTTCATAAAATGGCAAAGACTAGTGATGTAGTAATGGAGTTTTACCAAGAAATTGGATGACTCAACCACTAAGTCATTGATATTGAAATTTTCAATTATCTTAAATGTAATTTGATAAGACAAATGTGGATGCATGCTAGGGAACTCAATAGATGAAACTGTACAATGATGCGCATAAAAAGATGAAAGTTGAATCAAATGAATGACTCTCATCATACAACTCTCAATAAATGGTGCTCCAAGTACAAGATGTTAGTTGAGGCGGCCAGGTCTCTAAGATGGTCAACTCTTGACTCCTTTCCAAGGAAGATGCTATTTTATCTATAAACTTACTAGACCCTACCTCAATGGTGAGGTTCAAGGGGAAAGGACTTATAGGGAGAGATTTCCTAATTACGAGGAATTTTCTCATCCTATCCTACTTTATAAGTCTAACTTCGCCTTCCTTTATAAGAGAGGTGGTGACCTCAATTGCCTTAACCTTTCTCTTTCTCTTTTTATTATGTTCAGTTTCTTTTATTTCTTTCAACTTTTTTTTAAACCTTATCTCCTTGTCTCTTTTTTCTACCTCATGTGTGTTTGATCTTAACAAACATCACTAGAAGACAAAGGCGCTAAGGTAATTTTTTGGGAACTGCGGTGGAATGAATACCTATTAGCATAAGAAAATTTATGAGATTAATGATAAGAGGAACATAAAATCTTCCCTAGTCACCTTTATTGAACCGGATATAATGTGATTAAAGAAAGACTCAACTATGAGTCTTACACCAGTATAAATTCTAGGAGAGAATAAGTAGCGACTATGAAGTAGGTTCAAATCTTTGATATGGAAAGTACGAATGTGAGAGTGTGATTTAGATGAGAATGTTTGTACCTATGCATCAGTATTGAATTTTGAGGAAAAAATTCTTTTAAAAGGGTGGGAGTATTGTATCATCCTAAATTTCTGGCTTGAGTTGCATGACTAAGAAATAAATGATTATAAAATTTTCCTCTAAAATCTATAAGGAAATTATATAATTTTCGGTAAATGATGAAAATGTCTCTACACTAGAATATTCCAAATAATGTGCAGGAAAAATATAAAAAAAAAAGTTAAAATACATCTTAAGGGATTAAAATACACAAAGGATGATTGAAAAGTTATGAAGAAATAATAGGAAAATAGAAGGGGAGAAAAAGTTGATAGAAAACTCGGGAAATGACTAAAACACCCTTAGGCAACTATGTCTTTCATCAGAGCTAATTTGTCCCTAGAAAAATATCAAATGAAATTAGAATAACTTGGGAACGAACCAATAAGTATTAGAAATATTAGAGGAACAACTTATAAATTTCTCGAGTAATGCTAAGAAAAATTAAGAAAATGCCTCTAGAAAGTCGGGAGGGCAAAAAAATATGAAGTAGAAGCTAGAAGTGGATCCACACATCTTGCACGAAAATTACATGTGAAAAACATGGTGATGACTCACCGTATGAGTCATCAAAAATTAAATGCATAAAAGAAAAAAATAATAAATGCAAACATTCCTTTAACCATGGTTAAGCTTAATTAGCATTGTTTAATTAAAATTAGTCATGCATAGGATAAGTTAAACTTGATTACTGACAAAGTTAGCATGATTAGTAGTAATATAATCCTAAGAGGATAATTCCTTATTTTAGAGAATGAAAATTATATGCAAAATTACTAAAATTCCCTTAAGTGGGAAATTAGTTCCTAACTTTCCCTTGGAGTGGTCGAATTCACTAAGGCCTTGGGGAGGCTTATTTGTTGTAGTTTACACCTTCTAAACACTTATATAATTTCTTTAAACTCTCCCAAAGTTTGAGCTAGCCCAAAAACCTCAAAATTTCACCTTTAGTATAAGCTTTATCTTTGAAGTTTAAGTTAAATCAACTCCTAATTACCAAGCCACACCACCACCACCACTAAGAGATCTTTGGGGACCACTAAATGGGGACCAAGTTCAGCCAAAGAAGCCCCACCAAAAACCAATCACAAAGTCTTCAATAAGTAGGATTTTTCTACTTTATCTTTTAAACTTTAAATGTTAATTTCTATTGTTTGTTCTCTTCTTTTTATGGATCCTTTCTCTAAGATCAATAGATATCATTTTGTTTGAACTCTTGAGAGTTCAAGGCTACCTGTTTACGATTGAAAATGGGCATCACCATTTTTTAGTTATTTTTGAAAGTTAAAATGAAGTTTGTATGGATTAAAGTACTTCTAGCCACCTTATAAGCAATTTAATCGATTAAAATTTCTTAAAAATCAATTTTAATATTTTGGGAAGTTTTGAGACGTCATGCAGAAATTTTTTGAAATGTTTATGACATGAGATGAATGGATCTTGGAGTAGATCCAGTGGATCTACACTTATTTTTCTTGAAAATTACTACCTTGAAGATATTTATGCTTAAAGCTTGAAACATAATGATTCCCTTAACATTATGGGCTTGTGTGGTAATATTCCAGATCTGAAACCACGGATTAAAATACTTAAAAATCTAAGAAAAGTTAAATCACAGGTTCTATAAGCTTGCTTTGGGCATAGATCTAAAGTCTACTAAGAGAAAGTAAAAATTTTGGGACCAAGAATAGAATAAGCTTCATAAGACACCTATGACTCTCCTTGACCATGACCCAAGTTAAGAAGTTTGGACAAGCCTTGTATGGGTTCAAGTGCTTAAGGTGCTACAAGTGTACAATATCATGGGACCAAGGTTATATGAGAATAAATTTTGGAAAGGTGATCTTAGATAGAAAGAGTGAACATTTGACCACTTAGGCCAAGTGGAGAGTAAAAACTATAAAAATTTCTTAGGATGGTACCAAGCATAAGATTAAGTCCTAAATGGTGTAAAACAACTTTAAAGAGAAAAAAAAATTGAACTAAAATGTCCTATATTCAAGAGGTGTGCATTTGGCCACATCTGGCTAATTAAAGGAAAATGAGTTTAAATTTTGTATTATAATATATTAAGAACCATCACTACGTAAATAGGAAGAATCAAGTATATAAGAAAGATTTAGAAGTGGCTAGGTTGATAATTGAATCATAGTAGATAAAATCCATGAAATCAAGTGAAAACCTAATTAAAACTTAAGCTAGACTCATTGATGCACAATTTGATAATTAAGAATGAACCATGGAGTAGTGAGGTAGAAATTTACCATTCGACCATGACCTTTAGGAGTAGAAGAGAAGCCTTAAAATTAGCTAAACTTGGTAAAGATTTATGGCCTAAACGCTAACTAGAAGGATTCATCAATTAAAGTTAAGTAAAGATGAAATATGATGCCTTAAAAACTAGGATTGGCATTTGACCACAACTTCTTGATTAAGGTTAATTAAGAATCCTTAGAATATAAATATAAAGGATTAATGTGTAAGGAAGTTTTAGGAATGGTAGGATGTTCATTCGACCATGATGGCTAAATTAGTTAAAGGAAGTTAAAATTTTCACTATGACTTAAGTCTAAACCTAGGAATGGTAAATTGATTAATTACGAATGAACCATGGAGTTGAAAACTTGCAATAGACTATTTGGCCATGACCTCTAAGCGTGAGGGAGAAGTATTAAAACAATTATAAGTTAGGTAATGATTAAAGACCTAAACTTTAGGAATGTGTAAGGAAGTTTTAGGAATGGTAGGATGTTCATTCGACCATGATGGCTAAATTAGTTAAAGGAAGTTAAAATTTTCACTATGACTTAAGTCTAAACCTAGGAATGGTAAATTGATTAATTATGAATGAACCATGGAGTTGAAAAGTTGGAATAGACTCTTTGGCCATGACCTCTAAGCGTGAGGGAGAAGTATTAAAAAAATTATAAGTTAGGTAATGATTAAAGACCTAAACTTTAATTAGTAAAAATCATCTTCTAAGATAAATATATTGTTGGACTAACTAATACTTGTATACCTATATCTTAAAATTCCACCAATAGAGTGAAATAGAGAAGAGAAGAGAAGAGTTATATTGAGACATAGAGGAAATAATAGTCAAATAATATATATGTTGTGATTCCAAGAGTTAAAATGTTCGTGTAATTTATGTGCTCATTTGAGATGATGTTATTTGACTGATATTATTTTATGCCTATGTCTTAAAATTTTCCAAAGATAGTGAAATAGAGAAGTGAGAGTGTTATGTTGAGACATAGATGAGATAATAGTTAAACCATGTTTTTGATATACTTCCAAAGATTTATTATGTTTAAGCAATTTATGTGCTTAATTATGATGATGTTGTTTGACTAATATGAATACATGCCCATGACTTAATTATCACTAAAAATGGGGTAGAGATTAAATGAGAAGTTATATAAGATATAGAGTAAATGATAGTCAAATAATGTATATGACATGATTTTAAAGATTCATGATGTTCAAGTAAATTATTTTTTAAAAGATTGTCTTATGTTTAAGAAACCCAGTCGCGTTTGAATTTTTTAAAAGTTAAAATTGATTGTGTACCTATGACATAATTTTTAATAAATTGAAGTGGTTAGGATGAAAATGATGACGTTATGTATAGGGTAGAATCCTACTGAGAAACGTAGTTTCTCATCACTACTCCTACTATTTTCTTCCCAAATGCCCTAGTCGCTATTTGTGATCGTAGGAATTTATGTACTTAAAGTAGATGCAAGATCTCCTTGAGGGAGAAAAAGATTTGCATCATACTCATGATGTACATTTTTTTTATTAGATGGATGAATGTATGTTAAGTTATTAATATGTAAAAGTAAATATAAATGTAATTAAGTATGTATAAAGGTCCTAGTTCCTTACACTGATTATGTACATGTATTAAGGACTGTATAATTGTATGTAGTTTGAATATGTCTGAGTTATGTTTAAATTGCTTTACTACTGATTAGAGACAATTAAAACAAAGGAAGTATTTTTTCATGATAATAACCTATACGCGTATAAAAATGTTAATAATTTATTTTCTGCTACGAACGTTTTATCGATGAGACTCAAAGTTTATATCAAAGTGTTTGTTTTAAAAAAAATTACTATATTTTTTCTAATAAATATTTTCTAAAAGATTCTGCATCATAAGATAACAGTCTATTAATGGAACCGAAAGTATGATTTAAGCGTAAAAACGGTATTCATTTTTAGGATGTTATACTTCCATCACTTTCCAAATTGAAATCACCATTGATTCAAAAGAACTACTTCCTTCCACATTTGCATAAGTTTTTTAGGTTTTTTTATAAATATTTTGTTGATTGGTTTTTTGTAGTTATTTTCTTTTCTAGCATATATTTTTTTCTCTTCATTTATAAGTTGCCAATCAATTCTATTGCAAAGTTGATTCTTCATCACAATTTATGCCTTTTGCAGCATAGTTAGTGGTAAGACTATTGATTTTTTGTCACATTGAATTTATAGGTATGGTTTTAATTCCTAAAATTGCTACTACCCATTATATTAATTATTCATATTCCTAAAATTTTATTTAGTTGAAATTTATGCTAAATAAAATCTGTGAAGATTTTGCAAAACCTAAATTTTATTTCCATTCTTTACCCCTGTTGTACCATACAGTTGATCTAATATATAATAAGAGAGTTGAAATTATTGATTCAACTAAACTTGGAACCTACTATATAGAAATAGAATCTATTTTCCCTTATGCCTTGAGATTTTGATTCATTTACAGAAAAATTAGGATTGAGAATTTTTCTTGTTTTAGGTGTTCTAGATATGCTAAGTTTGTGCTACACCTGATAAGTACCATGAACTTTCCATCTTAATCTAAAGCTTTTATAACAAAAAGCAAAGGTAAATAAAAAGATGAACCTTGTCATTTGATCTTAATCCTATTCTTTTCCATCATAGTCAACTTAAGAACTTCTTTTCTTAGTTTATTAGAAACTAACCGGTCCTAGCATGATTGAATCTAATGTGAAGTAGCTTTCATTCTCATTAGACTGGAAGGTAAACTTGTAGATATAGTTTAACCTTATTTTTGAATCTAAGTTAAAAATTTATTCATTCGAAGGATCACTTGCCCAATATTGTTCAGATTAGTATATATGGTTGTGTGTGCTATAGTGAATATGTATGACATATATTTTTTTAAATGCTCATATTTGGTGGCATTCTTTCCATATGTCTAATTGGTGTCATTTTTGTTGCCATAAGAAACTAATTTAAAACAAGGAAAATGTGGAAGTAATCAATGTCCTAAGACCATTGCACCAATGAAAAATCCTTTAGAGTGTAAAACAATCACCTAACTAACCTTTATAAAAGGCTTGAAAATTGATTAGGAGAACATTAAACACTTGCCACATCTTATACATGTTGAAGTCACATTAGGATGTGTACGTTTTGGCTTTTCTCTATTATGTTACTAAATTGATGTTTGACTTGAAGAAATAATTTTTTAGAGATGTATAAAAAGACAAAGAAGTTTTTTTAACTCTCAATAAAGGAAAATTAGATGTTCATTCTTCATCCTTAATTAACATAGAAAAAGGAATTTGAAATTAGTTTCAAAGAAATAGGATAAAAAGGGTCAAAGTAATTCTAAATAGATGTTTAACTTGTGAATCATTTACTTTCTACCCATAATTGATGTGTTGTATTTTTCTTAAATTTGAATAGGATTTTCATTTTTGTGATCATAATATGTCTAATTTCATGAATGTATAACTTAGACACTTGATGGTAAATTGGGTAACCTTAGTATGAATGGGTGTAACCTTTGTTTCCCATTTGAGATTGAATATAACGGGTAAATCACTCAATTAGTGAAGCACTCATTATGTTCAATCTTGAATTGTTTAGGTTGGATAGTTTGGGGAATAAAGTTTTCATTTATTGTTAAAAGTTTCTACTCAAATTTTATATATTATACTTGATGGAATTTCAATTCAATACATTTCACAATGTTTCTAGGTGGATGCTAGATCGTGGTGTAATGACACCATGATCAAGTTTTGAACTTGAAGACTAATGAAAAATGCTGTCGAAATTTCACCAAGTAAAATTTTCAAGATTTGAGAAAAAAAAATTGACCTTTGACTGAAAAATTCATCTTCAAAATCTAACCTATGCTTGGAAACTTTATCTTGTATAGTATGGATTGTACATGAATAAATGTAGGGTGCATAAGTGATGAGTATGAGAATAGGGTGGAAGTTTCCTTGTAATTTTCACAATGAAATATTCTTGATAGTAATGGAAGATTTTATTCTCCTTATGCTAATTGTTTGAATGAAAAACGATTGAGAATTGATGAAATCAGGGAGCATGTTCTTCATGATGGATTTTGCAAGAATTATACAAGATGGAATGGATATGGTGAATTGTTAAACATGTGAAGTTAGTTCTAAAGTACGAAGGTTGATGTAGATGTAGAAGATCAGCTACAGGACATGACTTGAGAAATGGGGTAGGAGCCTTTTTTACAAGAAAATATATGTGAGAACAAGTACAATGATGCAAATAAGTCATTGTATCCGAGTTGTACTAATTTCACATGACTCTCAACAATGTTAAGGTTATTTAATCTAAAAGCAAGAAAAGAGTGGAGTGATAAAATTTTCACTGAATTTCTTAAGTTGTTGAAAGATATGCAACCAAAAGGAAATACATTACCAAAATGTAATTATGACGGAAAAAAGATATTTTGTTTGATGGGTATGGAGTATAAGAAAAATACACATTTATCCAATTGATTGCATATTATGCATAAAAGAATTTGAAAGGTTTCATCAATGTCTCATATCTTAGGTCTCACACTATAAATTAAAGGATTATGATTCTAATTCTGTTAAGAGTGAAAAGAGGCCTTTGAAAAGTGTTTTGGTATCTTCCAATTATTCCAAGGTTCAAATGGTTGTTTGCTAATGAAAATGATGCAAAAAAGCTTATATGGCATGTAGATTACAGACAAAGTGACGAGAAGTTGCATCATCTTGCTAATTATTCATAATGAAGACAATCGATCAATTACTTTTAGAATTTGTAAATGAGCCATGAAACCTGAGACTTCGACTTGTAACATATGGAATGATCCTTTGTGGTAATTTGAGCAATAAACATAGTTCATGACTTGTTTTGTTGCTCATTTACAACCTTCCTTCTAGGTTGTTCTAGAAGCGAAAATATATTATGTTGTCAAAGATGGTTTCAAGCTCACAACAATCAAGAAATGAAATATGTGTTTATTTGGATCCCTTGATTGGAGACCTAAGAATGTTATGGGTGGAAGGAGTGGATGTGTTTAGTGGATATGGTAATAAATATTTTAATATGCATGTCATGCTATTTTATAGTATTAATAACTTCCCAACATGAAAATTTGAGTGAATAGTGTGTCAAGAGACATAAAGCATGTCTTATTTTTAAAGAAGGTACAATTTACCATTAATTATATCATGGAAAGAATACATTATACCTTCATTATTAAAGATTTCTCAAACATAATCATTCATATTCTAGATTAAGGAAAACTTTTAATGGAATTCCAAAGAATGGAGGTAGTCCAAAGGCCTTAACTAGAGAGAAAGTCTACGAACGAGTCAGGAACATCCAAGTTGTGTTTGGAAAGTCACAAAAGAAACCTACTGAGAGAAATATATGGAAGAAGAAATCAATATTCTTTAATCTTCCTTACTAGTGCAAGCTACATTTAAGACATTGTATCGATGCATGCATGTGTAAAAAATGTGTGAGATAGTGTTATAGGAACACTTTTAAACATACAAGGAAAGACAAATAATGGTGTCTATTCTTGATTGAACTTGTTTCATATGGGTATTAAAGAAAAGTTAGGTCCACATTTTGTTGATAAGCAAACTTATTTGCCTCTAACATGTCATACTTTGTCAAAAAAATTAAAAAAAAAAGTTCTATAAATTTCTACATGGTGCGAAAGTCCCACACTGTTATTCTTTAAACTTCAAAAAGGTTGTCTCAATAAAAGATCTCAACCTAGTTGACTTAAAATCTCATGATTGTCATATTTTGATGCAACCACTACTACTAGTGGTTATTTGTGACATTTTACCTAAAACAAATTAACTATGTCATAAGTAGCTTGTACTTCTTCTTTAATGCTATATGTAGCAAAGTTGTTGATCCTGAAAAATTGGATGAGCTTGAAAATGAAATTATGATTATCTTATGCTAATTGGAGATGTACTTTCCTCTATCTTTTTTTATATCATAATTCACTTAATTTTAATATAGTAAGGGAGACTAGGTGATGTGAATCTGTTTATCTATAGTAGATGTATCTAGTTGAATGGTACATGAAAAATACTAAAACGATATGTTAAGAATCCATAACATCTTGAATCATCTATTATTGAAAGGTACATGGCGGAAGAACTTTTGAGTTTTATACACAGTATTTATAATAAACAAAACCTATATGGATTTCTAAGTCTTATCATGACAAAAGATGTGGAGGTAAGGGTATATGAGGCATATTTGTGAAAAACATGAGTTAGGAGGAAGTCCTTCAAGCATATTAGTGTATTTTGAATAATAGTGATAAGGTTCAACCTTTTTCAAGTGCTCCAAAAACCATCATTAGGGAAAAAGACTTTTGAATGAATAAAAAGTGGTTGTTAAATGAGCATTAGTCTTGATTTAATGATACTATTGTAAACACTACTTTTAGTTTGAGGTTCCCTCTCTTAGAATTATTTATCAATAGAATAGTAATAGTAAATGATGATCAATTAATAATCATGAATAATAGCCGAAAATAACTAAATATAATAAAGTATAATACAAATTAAAATGAGGGGATGAAAATTATAAACAAGAAATAATAATAATTAAGAATAAGAAAATAATGCAAAATGAAAAAAAAATGTTAAATATAATAAAAATAATAAAAATAAAACAAAAATAAAATGGTAAAAAAAAAAGAGTTTAAAAATTGGTTAGTATTATGTTAAAGATAGATAATTCAGTTAAAAGCATAGAAAAAGTAAAAAAAAGGGAAAAGGAAATATGAATAGAAGGCACCAAGAGGTTATAAAAGGATTTTGGGAGAAAAGGGTTGCAAAAAGCTGCGAGAGGATTTTTTAGGAAAAACTCTCTTATCTTCCTAGAGGTTTCTTGAATCTTCTTCTGAGAAAGAAAAGGATTCTCAGCCTTTGGTTTTCTCTGGATGGCAAAGTCATTCCGATCTCCTCTGAGCGCTTCTGATTTCGGAGTAAAGAATCCATTGGTTGCTAGTCGCGATTAGTTTCTGCAAGCAGTTCTACCACAAGCAAGGAGAAGAGTTGCAACAAGTTCTGCCGATTCACTTAATACAGGTTCTCCATAGAGTACCGGTGCGAAAGTTCCATTCACTTAATACAGGTTAGCCACAGTTCTCCACTGCCTCTGAATCAAGAACTGTTACACTGAATATTTTTGTTTAAATCAAGGATCATATGATAATTTGTTACATTGAATGGTCTTGTTTGAATCAAGAATCGTGTGATAACTTGTTTAGAGGCCAATGAATTTTGGCGATGATGATGTTGTGTAAGAATCATGCTCTTACGATGAATTTGCAATCGGATAAAGATTGATTTAGCTAGACATTTAAGTAGTTGATTCACGCATAAGAAGCTGGTTATAGATTAGAGACGAATCTGTTGAGTGTTTGCAATATAGATTCACCTTTCGACTTGAATAGGAATACAGTTCTAGGTTATATATCATATCGTGAATCGCTTTGTAGCTATGTGCACAAGACACTGTTATCTTCGAGTACCTATGCCATCCGTGCTCGCTCCATATGGAGTCCGGGGGAAGAAATTTGTGAGGATCCAATAGAGGCGAATTCTGGATGCTTTGGTGGAAAATCCAATGTCCTTGCATTTGTGAAAAGGAGTAGGAAAAAGAAATGTTGTACATTCATTTACAGATTTTGGCCATCGGAAATCCTTGGGACCATACGGAGGGGTTCTCTGTGACACCTTAGAGGCCTTGAAACAAGTAGAAGTACCTACCACAGAACTGGCTTCGCATCCTTTTTTAGCGTATATTTGATAATGTTGTTGAAGTCTTTCCTGATCTTGGATAAATCTTGTCACCTCCTATACCTGTTGTAATGAAATGTTGCATAAGATCTTAAAATTGAAAGATTTTTGGGTCATATACATTCATCTCATATATTGACCGAGACGCTGTCTTGATGTAAAGTCGAGTCTCTGTTCCCTGCTGAACCCTTGACAACCAAGTCTTGCAGTGGATAGAATGAAGTAGTTAATGCAGCGAGAAATGTATTTGCTAGTTAATGCTTCTCCTTCTAAAAAACCAACTGGTAGGGTGTTTGCTGCTATTAGGAAGTCTTTATGTAGCAAGAGAACTGATGGTCATCTGAATTGGGACCACTAAATCCATGGAGACCGAGATTTCCCTCTCTTTCTCACTCTCGGATTTCCATGGACCCCTGTAGTCTTCAGATCTAGCGCGGCCAATTTCCTCGCCCGGTTCTGGATAATTAAGAATACCTCCGATCATTATTAGTGACGGGGTGTGAATGACTTGTGGCTGAGTGCCAAGCGCGTTTTTAAGGCGTGGTTGTCATTCAGTAGGGCGACTTTGAATAACAAAACGCAGAGCCCTGGCCTTGCTGAGACATTGCCAGCTGAATTTATATTCCAAACTCTGTAGAACTCCTCAAGAGCAATTTTTTATTTTTGTTGCGAGAGCCATATGCGACTATTGTACTTGTCAACTATAAAGATCTGGATGAGTTCAAAACCATTCTTAAATCGTGCTGAAATTGATTGTCTAAAATGGTGAAAGAGAATGGTTTGTTGTGCTTGCATCTAAACCCATCCAGCTAACGATCAGGCAGTATTGCTTAGGCCAGGAAATAAGCATTGACACATACTGTTCAAGAGGACTCTGTTAAGGAGTGTGAGTTCGGATAGTATCTATTTGTTTGCTAACCAGAGCTCTTATTCAAGCTTAGTCGTTCCACTAAAATTGCGCCACGAGATTATTCATTCACAACAAGTCTCTCAAAGGTCCTTGGCCTTGTATGAACACATTATGCTTTCCTGGACGCTTTACATCTGAAAAGTGACTACCTGCTTGGCTTCAATTGAAGCAAACACTTTTAGTTATGTTGGATTCGTGGCACCTGACACATAGAAGAAGTTTTTTCGGCTTCGGGGTGACAAACGGAACAGCTTTTGCAGCTTTTTCCAACAGGGGAGGAAGGGAGAAAAGCTTGCCATGTAGTCGGTTCAATCAACTCCATGATTTTCGACTCCACCCTCCCCCTTTATGGATACAATATGTCAGGAAAACCGCGCCCATTATTCCTTAAGCATCAACACAACCCCGGTCCACTTCAGCAGAAAGTAGCTATGTAAGTTTCAGGAATGTCGTACTGAGCATTCGAATAGGGTCGCCATGCAATGGGTGGAAGGGTGCGCTATGAATAAGGAAGATTTGAAACAAAGCTGCCCAATTTAAACGGAGATTCCAATCGTTGTCACGGGCTTGATTCTAAATTTATATTGGTATAATGATATTCCAAGGTGCGGGAACCCCATTCGATGCCACTTCCAATAATCTATATATGGCTAGTAACTTAATGGCAAGGAATAGAAGCATACATTTGATTGATTTTCCAGAACTATTGTCAAGTGCAACGCGTTGGGCTAATATGACAAAGTTTGGATATTGGAAATCAGGATTTCTCCAAACTAGTAGCCTCATGAAACAACCGTCGCTGCCAATCACCAAGTTATAAGGGGATATTCGCATTACAAGATCACCTACATCTTAATCCCAGGAAAAGAAAGCCACGAAATTAATAAATAAACACCCGGGCAATTATTAAAGTATTTATACTTACAAAATATACTTTAACGCATCCTAGTTTTTTCTTACATATGCCAAATTCTATTCAAGTTATGAATTCAAACTCTACACTTTAAATATTAGATCAAAACCTTTTCAAAATAACATTTCAAGATCAATTCAAGTTTCTAAAATCTTAGGTGTCTCACGCAATGAACTCTAAGCACAAACTGACGGCTTACTTTAAGTATGTGAACTGCTACCATAATGAACAGTATCCGAAATGTCTGGGAAGAAAGTGGGAAGAAGTAGGGGTGAGAAAGTAAGTTTCTCAGTAAGCTTTCTACTTAGTTCTAATGCCATCACTTAAATCCTAGCCACTTCAGTTTATTTCAAAAAATCATTTTTTGTATAAAAGATTACTTTTAATTCTTTGTAAACATTTTTCTGAAGTGGATACATTTTATTATCGAACATACATCTGAGTGCTTAAATATGCCTTTCTCTTATCATTCATAAATTGTGGCATCTCAACATACATTCTCATTAACATTCATAACTTTGGGATCACACATAAGATATCATTTGACATACAATTATTCTATGCCTTAAACTTCATTCTTTATTATTTATCTTTGTCTTTATCATTCCTTTGTCCAACAACTTTTGGGACACTTTATGAATCTAGTTTTACCACCTTAGGGAGAAACAATAAGACACAGACATGTATTAAATCTGTCAAACAATATCTTCTCACTGACTCCACTCCCGCCTCCTACTAAAAATTAAGGATATGAGCTCATTTCAAGGTGGTCGTCACCACCTTATAACTCGGTGAAGAAACTTAAGTCTTCACAGTAGAAGGATTTCTTGGAGAAACTTAAGTCTCCTAGAAGAAACTTTAGACTTATCTTCAGTAGAGTTTTTCAAGGCCCTCTGGATACTAGTGCGCGTAAGGCACAAAGAGAGTAGCATTACGTTTTCACATAAACTTTGCTTTAGTGATCCTTTAATCTTTTTAAGTTCATTTTAGTGGTTTCCAAATAATTATACATGCTCAAAAAAATTTCCAACCAATATGGAACGCACATATAGGTTTCGAATTTTCATCTCAATCATCGTCATAAACCAATCGCATACATGATCATCATCCTTTCTCATTTATGAGTATCCATCATTTATTCATTCATAGATAGTGAACATTCATAACCAATAATGAAATTTGATTGGTAAATCACATATTATAATGTCACACTTACACAACCAATGCAATGCCTCAATTCGCTTTAATGTTGAAATCACATAAGGGACTTACATCACTCAACCTTCTAAGTTATCTCTCATCCTTTCCTTTTCTCAAATATACATTTGTTCATTAAGATTTTTCATCTTAGAATCTTAATGTAGGTGGCTGAATGACACCTTTCAAGTTTTTTTTTCACTCTTTGTGTTCTCTTTTGTTCAAGTCTTATGCATATCCTAATTATTGTAGGTTCAAGTATTTAAGTATTTACAAATTTTTAGAACTTCTTCTTATTAAGCTATGCTATGATCAAATTACTTAGTGAACTTTTAACTTCAAGTTTAAGTCATATCCACCCTTCTTAATCATGCCTCTAATAAACTTTTGAAATATGTTACCTTGTGTTCTCATTTTTACTACCTTAATAATTAGGTCTAATTAACTCTTAACTTTTAAAGTCTCTTTTATTCTAAAACCAAATAATATCTAAGTAGAATTTAATTAACCTTCTAGGCCATTTTATTCCTAAATGGTCAAATGATCTACTTGCTCAAATCCTACTTTTCATACTCCTTGATTATATTTTGCTTACATATTTAGGATCATTATTTGGGCCTAGTTAAGGATTGAAACTCCTCCTTGGTTAATTTAAAACATGGTAGCCGAATTCTAACCTCCAAGACTTAGATTTCCATAATTTTCTTCTTCAACATATAGGATTATTTGCCTAAAAAATTCAACAGGTCTCTCTACCCTCCTTAAAACTTTTTGATACTTTAATTTCATCCTATTTAGATAGAAATGGTCTTGAATTAACCCTAATTGGAAATTAAAACCCCCTTTAAGTTAATTAACTACTAAGTGGCCGAATGCCACTCTTTTAGGTTTATGGTTTCCTTCTTCCTAGCCCTAGTTGACTTAAGTTAATCATTTCTTAACCCTAGTTGACCTTTACTTAGGGGCCAACTTTAAACTTCAGAATTGACATATTATAAGGTAACCTTAAGTCCTTCTACCCAAAATTTAATGGTATGGCCGAAGTTGACATTTACCCTTACTTAAATTATGGTAAATTTCCTTGTTATCCATTTTAAACTTATTTGGAAATTTTACCATTTAGTAATTTTGAGATTTTTCCCTAAGCTTACCTAGGTCATATATTATGAAGCTTAACCTTTTAAATATTGAATAAACCTCCAAATAAGTTATTTTGAAAATACTTGATTTTTCCTTAATCATATTTTAAGCCCATTTTTGCCAAAATCTCTCTAGGGTGGCCAAATACACTCCTAGAGGTTTTTAACTCATTTTTTTTTGTTTAAATATGTTTAAAGGTTGATTTAGTTCATTTAAAATCTTATTTCAGAGCTTAAGTTACTTAGAAAAATTTTAACAAAGCTAAAGCTTGCTTGGGAGTTATGGCCGAAAGCCTTCCTTGGTTAGCCAAGGTAATTTCTTTAAATCTTCCATCTCACACCACCTTGGTTCAGTTGTGTTAGGCTTGTGTAGCCCCTCTTGCCTCTGGTCTATGCTTATTTCATCCATGTTTTGATGCTTAAATGCTGGCCTGATGAGTCTAGGGTGCCATACATGGATTTTACCCACTTTTGGCTACAAATTACATCATTTGCTTGGTAGCTTTCTAACTAATGTCCAAAGGAAACCTTATTACAAAAATTTATTTCATCTCTTAACATGCATACTCAGAGGTGAAGATCCAACACAGAGGTCATACCAAACTCATCACACAAGAAAATCACAAGGTTAAAACTTAAGCATAAAAACAAGCACGAAACTTTCCAAGCCAAAAAGAGTAGATTTTCATGATCTACTCCAAGATCCACAAATACCCTTTCAAATAAGCTTCAAAAACCTTTTCCATGAGAGCATAAAACTGATCAAAGCTTCAAAAATAATTTTAAAACAAAACCCACCGATTAAATTTCTTCTAAGTGCCTTAGAAGTACTTTTAACCGAACAAACTTTGTTTTTCTTTTCAAAAATCATTAAAAATGGGTGGGGCTGATTTTGAACGGTTAAAATAGTGTTTTAAACTCTCACAAGTGAAAACAAAAGAAGGCAAACAGATCTTGGAGAAAAGATGCATGAAAGCAAGCAAGCACAACATAAAAAGACAAGTTAAAAGCATAAAAAGACATGTAGAAAGATCCTACTTGTTGAAGACCTCCTTAGTGTTTTCTAGGGCTTTAAAGGCTTCCTTGGGTCCCCTCTGGTCTGCTCTAGACATGGACAAAGGATGGTGGTGGGGCTTTGGTGTTTATGGCTTTAATTTAGCTTAAGTCTTAAAGATGAAGACTTAGGCTTAAAAGTGTAAGTTTTGGGTGTTTTGAGTTATGGTAAGCTTAGAGAGAATGGAGAGGATTTTGATAAGTTTCTAGGCTGAAAATATGAAGCAAATGGGGTCCCAAGTGTCCTAAGAAATTGGGACTTTTATGGGCCAAGTGGAAATAGTTTTGCACTTAGGGGTATTTTGGTAATTTTGCCTAGATTTTTCCTATTTTTCGAAATAAATAAAAATTTAAGGAATTATCCTTTTAGGCTTAGATTAGTATTAATTAGGCTGATATTTCCTATAATTATGATTAATTTACCCTAAGCATGCTTTACTTTTAATTAACCAAGGTTAATTAGTTTTAACCATAGTTAAAGGAACCTTTTTACTATTCACTTTTGTCTTTTTGCGGAAGACTTGATTTGACTTCACTTTGGTGACTCATCACCACCTTTCAAGCTACTGAATTTCGTGCATCTTGGTGTGGGGCCCACTCTTGGCATGCTTATCACATTATCTTGCCCGACTGACCTTCCAGGGGTGTTTTCGTAATTTTTCTCAGCACTGCTAAAAATTTTTCCAAATTATTCCTCTAACATTTCTAAGACTTTTTGGTTCGTTCCCATGTTAATTTAAGGCCATTTGCTATTTTTATGGGAATTAACTAGCTTTGTGCAAAAAGTATAGCTCCTAGGGGCATTTTGGTCATTTTCGGGGTTTTCAAAGGGCGTTTTTGTCCCTTCTCAGGTTTCTAATTTTCTCATTACTTTTAACCATACATGATGTTTATAATCCCTTTAGAATGTCTTATAATTATTCTTTCATTTTTCTAGCTCATTATTTGAGCTGCCTAAGTGCAGGGGTATTTTCATCATTTGCATCAAACTTCCTAATTTATCTGCTTTTGGTTTCTGATTTCATCTAGTTTTTCTGTTGTTCGAGATTTAGAGATTCATATGGATCCCAATGCAACCGTAGTTGTCTTGGATCCTTTGCATATGTGGGCTAAGAATTATTTAAAATATCTAAATTGCTTTAAAAATCATCTTTCAACCTCTTTTTCCGAAGATCAAGGCTTGACAACCAGAACTATGTAGCCTTAAATTTTCCATTGCACCAGGGAATACATAGGAGCAGGATCAAGTCCTGTCAGGCTATTTTCATACAAACCTATTTATTTCTATTCTATTTAAAGGGATCAAATAGTTTTCAAAATACCAAAATCACACACTCAGTTTAAGGGTACCGTTCTTTGGAACGGGCGAGTAGAGTGCCTAACACCCTCCCTATTCGTAATCGACTCCCGAACCTAGAACTTCTTCAAGTTAGGATTTTTCCAAACGTTTTTCCTAAAAATAAAATTTGGTGGCGGCTCTACAATCAAGTTAAATTCTTTTCTAAAATTTTAGCAAGTTTGTCTTCTCGTAATTACGGTTGCGATAACTATCAAGAATGATGATGCTATTTCTAAGGCTTTAAAATGACTAGCACATGGCCCTAACTTTGATATCATATGTGGAGCAGATATGATATTAATAACTTTTCCATTCAAAGTCCTAGGATTAAAAAAGTACTATAAAAAATGATGGTGGTAATAATGGTGGTTGAGTTAATACACTTTTCTAGTTCAAAAGATAAAATTTTTGTTAGGTCCTCCATATCTTACTTTGGAGTTATTGATGAGATTTGGAAGATTGATTACACCAAGTTCAAAGTGCATGTTTTTAAATGCAGGTGGGTTAATAGTAACTATGGTTTACAAGATAATGAAATGAGGTTTATATTGGTCAACCTTGATAAAGTATCTTATAAGGATGAACTTTTTATCATGGCCTACTAAGCAAAATAAGTGTTTTATATCCAAGATTCTTCTAACAAAGGTGGTTAGTTATTTTTCAAGGAAAGACCACAGTTGGTAATGATAACATCATTGATATGATAAATATTGATATTTCACTAGGTCCCTTCTCATTAAAAAATCCTATTGTGAATAAAGAAAATAAAATATATGATATACATATTATTTAGGATGACCATCATGAGAAAATATGAGAATATTGTTACATGAATGCTATATGTTAGTAATTTATTTTATTTCATTGCTAATTGCTAATATTTTTATAAATTTTATTGATGTTTATAATATTTATCTATTATTACTTAATTTTGATTGATTGAAGTTCTTAACTTATAATTTTTACAAGTTTAAATAGGCACATGATTGATCCATCTAAGAACCCTTCTTTACAAAGTGGGTTTGATAGCCAACCTTGGCAAAAGAAGTAAAGGTGATCCATATTGTCAAGGGAGTTAAAACTCAACTAAAATGGTAATCAAAGGATTCCAATAGAATCATAGAGTTAGAAATTATTTAGGGCTAAATAAACAAATCTTAAGAGTTATGTTGCTCTCCTTGGATATAGTAAAGTTAGTACCCTTAAGAAAGATTGGAATGATGTAGAGCTCTAGACTAAGGAGCAAATTTGAAAACCATCATGGTACATTCAACACTTATGTTTTTAACTATTCATGTATTAAACATGATTTTAATTTACTAACTTAGATCTATTATGTCATGTAGCTTACTAAAGAGAAAATGGTGTTCGTTTGCACGAGAAAATTGGAGGCGATTCAAGATAGATTTCACAAGTGGATACACAAATGAGCTATTGAAGGATGTTTCTCCATGTGAGAAATATTAGTTCATTGATAATGAGACATGGCAAAGATTTGTTCAAAGTAGGAAAAATCCTGCATTTCTTGTAATTTGATTTATATGTTTCTATATCATATTATTTGACTTCTCAAACAACATACTTTCTTGATTAATTTGACATTAAAATAGGATAGAAGAAGAGGGGAAAAAGAAATTTCTGTATGGAACGTATACCCCGATATATTGTCTCATAGGGGCTGTGGGTTGTTAGAAGAAAGAATTATGTAGCAGAAGTAGCGCAAACACTAAGCGTTCTCTGAACCAAACTCATCTATTGTGCTTTCTCCCCCATATCAACTAGTCAACGTGGGAAATGGAAAAGAGTATGATAGATACCTTTAGGAGAGTATATTCCGACTTATCCCGAGTTGTAGCTAACAAGATTGTAAATAATGAATTCAAAAATTATAGTTCAAATTCTAATATCAAATAACACTTGTTTAACATTCTAATTCATATATTTTGTAGGATCCTTTGGTTGAACAAAGCTCCCAGGAAGCCTTTATGCCTATTAGAGGAGATAGTATCATAACTACTAAATTGGACAACTGAAGCATCCAAGTATGTCTGTGTTGTTGAACGAGATACGGGGATACAAACCTCTATAGATTTTGGATGATTATGAGTTATATATAAAAGATCCTCTTCTTGTAGTTATTGTTGGGAAGTATACAATTTATTTTAAATGATACACCACAACCAAATTGATGATGATAAAAGTGAGGGTGATGGTTGAACAAGTTAAAGATGAAAATGCTCGTGTTCTTGTGCCAACTAAGTAGGTTCAAACAATGGGACAGTGGGACAGGTTCAAAATCATTTCATTCTATGGTTTAAAATACTTGTGTAGTGGATTAAAGCTAAGGTATTGAAATCCTCCTTTGCAACTAATCATGGAACTAGATGTGATAGGTAAGTCCATTTCATTCCCATTCTATATCATAAGAAGAATATTATGGAGCTTGTAGTGGGTAATGATCTACTATGTATATCAATGATACAACTACAGATGAAGTATCAAACTCATATTTATTTAAATTACTTAGGTATGTGCATTGCCTTTGCATCTGAAGAGGGAGTGATCACATCTATGGATCCATTGACCCTTCCATATCAAAAAAATCGAAGATAAGTCTACTGAGATATAAGCATACATTTAGAGTAGGCTACAGATAGAGAAGCAATGTTACTTGACACCATATTTTCATTCATATGTTAAATTCTCCTAGTGAATTTTATTTAAGTAAAAGTAAAGTATTTCCATAAATTTTAACCAAATTTTGCAGGTTTTATTGGAAATGGATCATTTTTGTCTTGCTCAGAATGTTATTATCCTTCTATGTTCATCGTAGAACAAACTAGAGAAAGAAATCAAAGAACATGTTTATTTGTAATATTTATATCATTTGGTCTATGATATATCTTTATACAATAAGGATATCTCGTTATTAATTATTTTATTTATCTTAGAAAATAAATGCATGTAATCTACTGAAGGAAAAACATTCTCCAATTATTAAAAGGCACAGGGATTGTTCCACAAGTAAGTACTTTAATGTAAAAATCTGTACTTTAATGTAAAAATCTATTCATTTAATTTTTTTATTATAGTATGTAGTAATTATATTGATGTTTTCCAATTTTTTGTAGTGCTAAAGACAAGTTGAGGCCATAGAGAGCAGATACTATGTTACGAGCCATATACTTAACATTGTATCCGCATATATTGTTAATTCATAAGCACAAGTAATTCAAGTTTTCACATCTTAGTATGGTTATATATATGTTCCTCTTTAATTCCTAAAATGATATTAATTCTTAGATTTAACTATGTAGAGATTTAGTGATCCAACTTGCATATCTAATGATATTCACAAACGATGGGTTAAATTTTTTGTGGAGGTAATGAATATGTAAACCCTACAATGTGTAGAAAAGTAGATTTTGATAATGAAATAATTCAAGTAAGGTTTATAAATTTACTTACATCAACCATAATTGTAGAACTGATACACATAAGAGATCGTTACCCACAACCAACTTTAATATATCCTTCTTAGTAATATAGAAGGGGTTAGGTGTGGGCTTCCCTATGATATCTGGTTGCATTGTTATTTGTAACGTTTCATCGCCCAAGTTCATGGCAATACCAAATAGACGTGTGAGCAAATCAACCTCATTTTTCTTTTGAGGAGTCTCAGGAAGATCTCCTTTAGCACTGAAATCAATCATTTTCCCACGATTTTCCTTATAAACCTACGATAAATTCATAAAATAGTAAGAAATATATATATATATATATATATATATATACAATGTATATATTAATAAATTAATAACATATGGTAAAATTATTTAATACCTGAGGTTGAGCTCGCCGCACAAGTCTCCTCGGCCATATAATAAAATGATTGGGGGCTTGCCCCACGATATGAACCTCCTCGGTAGGAATAGGAACAGGAGCATTTGCATCTTCAACCCGTTCAACCACCACTCTAACATGATCATCATCAATTTGCTGGTGATGGATGGTTGAACCCAAGGTGTAGACTTCTTAATGACTACCAAACGATATGGATCATCAACATATAACTCATAATCGTTTGTAGCTGCATCCACATCCTCTTCTCTCTGTAGTTGCTCATCCGTCGGAGCACAACTTCCCTTTGTGCTCACATGCCTAGGAGAAATGATGGATGGTGATCATGTGTCTGTATTTGAAAAAGTCCCAAAGATGCAAGTTCTTGCCTAAGCTTCTGTCTGAGCTCTTCTCAAAGTTCTTGCTGCAGTGCTTGCCTCATGTCTTCGCGCATGGTGTCCAACTCATCTCTAGACACTAAACCTTCTTTGGAAGTGTGTCTAGAAGACAATCCAAAGTACTAGCTAAGGCCAACGCCTCGCCCAGCTGCACGAACATGACCCGGATGCTTCGGTTGGCTTGGTCAGCTGGAACAAGACTCCTTGTGACTGTTATTAGTAATGTACATGTTTAAAGATAAATAAAAAGAAAATTTACAAAATTGTGTAATTACTTACAATCTTCTCAGCAACAATGCAAGAAGGATCTGATGTGTACTCTCTAGATGCCTTTTGGCATGCCCTCTTCCATTTCTCATGGCATGAAGGTGGAGAGGGTGGAGAGAGATTTGTAGAGGGGTCAGCTTCAGATGACTGCTGACGTTTTTTTAATTTCTGTTCTATTAGTCTATCCTGAAGCAACTCATAACCCCCACGAGATAATCTATGGGGGTAGTAGTTCTTGGAAGAAATTTGTTAAGCCTTCTTTCTTTTCTCCTGTTATAAGAAATCAAATCAATTAATCATAATATTGCTTATATTAGTCAATAAAAAAACATAATATTAGAAAGATACATACAACGAATGCAGGATCCATTCGAGACTCAACAAATCTCTGCCAAGTGACATCATCAAGGAACTGGTACTCCTCACAAGGAGACATATCCTTGACTGACCCATATATATATTTGCTGGTGAGATGTGTCTTGAAGCCCCCTTCAGCGCTCCCCAGAAAATGAAAGCCACTTCCTCTTCAGGAAGTTAGTGTTTGGTACATCATATGTAAGCTACATAAAAGAAGATGTAATTAGTTAGTGAATGATAAATATATGGAAAAACTTAAAGTTTTAAAGTTAAATATCATGATAGTCTCCCAATTTTGATCCTTCACTCGCATCTCAACATCATCACAATCCTTCTTCAAAATACTAGCTTTGCTTCGTCCAAGGAGGGCCACATAACTATTAAACTTTGTCTTGTTTGACCCTAATGGATTCCCAGTGGCTTGATCAAACTCTATGGGAATCCTTTGCTCACCGCTCCAGCTAAGGGTTAACTCCCTTAACTGTGTGGCTCGTATTCTCTTCTTTTGTCGAGAAGAAGGATTCTTAGACCCCACTTTTGGAAGGAGGAACCTCAAAAAGGTCAGCCTTGTATCTGTTGAAAGCAGAGAAAAAAAAATATGAAAACTAAAAACAAAAACGGGAAGTTATGGAGCAAGACCAGCAAAATATGAAACAAACTACAAGGCATGAATATTAGCTACAAAAAATAGCAAGTTATGAACTATATTATCTGTTAGTGTTTCAATTACCTTTTTAAAAAGAAATGAAAACAAACCTATAGCAATGAAAAATGGAAAAAGGAAAAAAAAGCACTCGGAAGCCAACATTGCATAAAGAACAAAAATAAAAGGTTAAAAAAAGGATTCATGCCTTATTAAAAAAGTTAAAGGAATTCGCCTTGGTAAAAAACAAAAACAAGTTCACCCTGTTTATTTTATAAAACCACAACATAACTTGGAAGGGGAAAAAAAGAAAAGAAATAACAAAACTATCAAGGAAATGAAATGCTTTTCACACGTTTGTTGTTGCAAAAAGTTTAAGAACCAGCAACATTTACTACCAAAACCACTATCCATTAATCTCCTAATCATAAAATTTTAACATAATTAGAATGTGAGAGGGTACAAAAACGAACCTTCCTAAACCTAATATATAAATGGTTAAGAGAACAAGCTGGCACAACAGTTAAAAAGAAAAGAGAAAATTCACTTCATCCCAATTCTAATAATTTAAAGACCAAAAATTAAGAAGGCTGAGACATACTCTCAGTGAGTTCAATTTATTCATCTAATAGTTTGAATGATGTCAAATGAACGACTTGTGAGATGGCTATGATATGGATAAAAAATCAACTACAATTAAATGAGACAGAAGATCAAATCTTAGATTATGCTAACGCGGTAAAATATTCTTCATTGTCATGTTTTTAGAAAATAATTAATATCCTTTAGGAATTAGTTCATGCTTTCTAATCTCTATTACATTTTTAATTAGCTTTGTGATCGGCTCCCTAGTCCAAATGGAGTATCAATTGTTGAATGCAGAACTCTGTGTGAAATGCCTAGTGTTTCATTCACCATAGGGAACAAAGCATTTGAACTTTGAACTTTCCCCAGAGCAGGTATATAGATTTTCAAAGTGTAACATTTAGCACTTAATACACAATTTGAAGAATCTTATTTTTATGACAACTCTATTCTCACAGAACGCACATCATATTTATTAGAGCACAAAAATTATGTATGAAGCACACATAATTCATATACTGGAAAAAAAAGGCAATTTTTATAGTAGTTTTGACAAGAAATAAACTGTTTATAGGAAATACCAATGTTCTTTAAAATTTTACAAACATTATGCATATGTTAACCTTTTAACCCATATGATCTTGTTTATGAAATACAGGATTCTAGGGGACATTTTCATGGGTCGCTATCATACAGTGTTTGATTATGGCAATGTGAGAGTTGGATTTACTGAATCAACAACATAAGAATAATATATGTATTTTAAAATAATTGCTTAGTTGGGAAGACACTATTGTTGATCACTTTCCCTGAAATATGATCAATAGTAAAGGTACTATATATATTATAACAACTATAGTCTTGTCCAATAAATTGTTCCTCAGTAAAACACTCACAAATTATAAACTTGTGATAAATGTTTATGAATACACTTCAACATGTAATCAAGATCTTGTATTGTAAAAGCTTGTTATAGTTCCACAAATCCATAAAAAAAGGCTTGCATGGTCATTTCTGAGGCATTTATTGTGTGATCATTTCAATGACATTTGTTCTATTCATGTGCATGGTAGGTGATTTTGAGTTATAAAAATTATTATAATAGGATTTGAAATATAAGGGTGGTATGGAAAAAGAAACCCCTATTCTTAAATAATCAGATAAAAAAAAGTATGAATGAATGGTACCTATTAATAAGAGCTCAACAGATGGTTCTAATTTCTAACCTCTACTATCTGTAATAGCTACTCAAATAGTAACCGCCTTCTTTTAATAATATTTACACAAAATACAACCGAAATGTAAATAAGTAAATAATCAAATTTGGGCAATAGATAATGTTTTTCATGCATTATAACTTCAGGAAAGGACATAGCTCTGGAAGTAATGCAGAATCAGAGACCCTAAACCTAATCAGAAGTAACCCTGACTCTAGGTAAGAATGCTACACACCTTAGCTTAGCAACAACGATGGCATGCTTCACCCATGTTTCAGACGACGACGTGCTTCGAGACGACATTCGATTGACAACATAGGGACTTAGGCTTAGAGACAACAACGCAGGGCAATGACGAGGGACTTAGGGCAGGAGGACGGCAATGAAGTTTTTTGACTTATACTTAAACACAAAGGTTACATCAGATTTAGAGGAGGGAAAAAAAATTTTACGTCGGTTGTTACAAAGAACCAATGTAGAAGGAATTTATTACATCGGTTACTTTACTTAACCGATGTAAAAAAGCTTACTTTCAACATCAGTTGCTTTATAACCGATGTAGAAAGTCACTTTCTACATCGGTTATAAAGCAACCGATGTAGAGAGTTTAAATTTTATTTGCAAAAATACTTCCACCTATTTTTTTTTTATCTCGGTTGTAGAGTAACCGATGTAAAAAGTGTCAACTTTATTCATAAAAATGTTACCATCTTTTTTCTACATCAATTCACATACAATCAATATAAAATTCTGTTATAAAAGACTATTTTTCTACCGATGCTCCTGTATTGTTTTATGAATTCTAACGTTTCTTGTGCGTAACCTATCACATATACAAAAGTAAATTACGGGACATTTTAAAAAATATTTTTTTATATAAAAATTTGTTGTTACACATTAAGATAACTAAATAAAATGAAAAGGAAAGAAATAAAAAACTGTAATATAAAATATAATATAATAAAAAATATTATTAAAATATATAATAAATAGTTTTTTTTTTTTATGAACTTAAGGAACAAGCTCCCTTTATTAAGGGACAGATGTTAAAAAAATCAATAATTAAAAATAAAGGCAGGCGCACCAGCGTCGGTGAGATCCTTTCCTGCGCCGAACAAAGTCATCTGAATACTTCGGGAACTCGACCCGACCCGATTCATTAAGTTCCAAGTCGTGGAGTAACTCGCCGTAGTGTTCCTTGACGTCCTCCAAAGGGACTTACACGGGAAAATTGGACGGCGATTTTCTCCCACCGATTCTCGACGCTCTCTGGCAAGAAAGCGAGGGCTAATTCAAATACCTTGTTCTCTGGCCAACTCCACTTTCTATGTTCATCATTATTCTCTTCCTCACGTGGTGATGGTCCTTCCATTCTTCTTCCTTTTCAGTCACGTTTTCTATTTTCTCTCTCAGTTCGCTTAACGCTGAAATGAAAGACGCTTCTCGCTTCTCACTTCTCACCGATACATACATGCACTCCAAGTCTCATACTAATTAACACCTTTATTTTTGTTATTACAACTACCTCACTTATAACCGTTTTTCTAATCACTGTACCATTACAACTGTCAAGCTAACTGCCATACACATGTATTACAAGTCTATTTATATCTATGCATACGTCCGTGAGGATTTTTATGTTAAAATAGAAAAATGTTCGAATTATGTGTGCGAGTTTTTATATGTTGTATTAATTGGTAATCATGCTGATTCATTTTACCTTTTGGTTATTGGTAAAATATATGAAGTCATAGATAAAAATTGGTGTGATGTACGGAAAATATTCTATACTTTTGTTTATTAATAAGAATATATAGATATTTTTAATTGTTAAAATTTTATAAAAATTAGATATCAGAATATTTTAAATTGTTACAAATTGACATATTTGTGTATACATACAAAAAATTATAACATAAAATTCCTAATAAAAAATTATAAAGTCACAACTAAAAAATATTGAAAGGTTTTAAAATATAATAACAGACAATAAATAAAGATGAAATTAATGTATGTCATCATTATGCATTTTTAAGCTTGGTTGAACTTATATTTAGATTCAGAAAAATTTTAGATGATGCCCTTTTAAATTTATCAAAATTATTTAAAATTTTTCAAATAAAAATTTTAATCTTTCTATTTTTAAATATTTGAAGTATAAAAATTTATAAAAGAATTAAATTTTTGTTACTTTGTAAATAAAAATTGACTTTGTTTAAAAAATTAAGAAAATCAAACAACACATTAACTAAATTAAATGAACCAGAAATAAAATTAAATCATCAATAAGCTTTTATAAAATTTTCTTACCCTATTAGATTCACTTTTACCTAATTTAATTATCTTTTATTTTTCTTGAAAATAAGTTTTGCTTAAATTTTACATCTTCATATAATTTATTTTGATCAATAAAATTGTTATGTTTATAAGGTATAAATATTTACTTATGTAATTTAGACATTGATACATTTTTATTTAAAACTTTTATTCATGTATAATGTAACCATTTAATATTATAATTTATATAAAATTTTTATTGCTAATTTATAGTGAATAAAATAATTTAATTTAAACTACTTACAACAGTAAACCAACACAGCATTACTTGTAATTTTTCGGAATAACAAAATATCACATAGTTAAAAAAAATATTACAATGAGAACAACCTTGAAATATATTTTTGCATACTTCGTTATAAGGAAAAATCCATTTATAATTATCTGTGGAAAAATAAAAGATAACGATATGAAAAACTTAAAAATATGACTCAAAATACTTTTACTTAAATGTGGTAATATATAATAAAATTATAAATAAATAAAGTTTTAATTAGAAAAGTGGATGGTAATTTAATTTGTAGTTTTGTACAATAATTTTAAAATAAAATGATTTAATAAAATTTATTTTTTATATTATTTTTTTTGTCTTTATCATAATTTTTATCTTTCTTTTTTCAACTAAATATATATTCCATCACATGTCGATATCAAAATATACCCTAATCTAAGATACAAACTCTATGATAAGAAAAAAAATACAAAACTCTGTTTTATTATTTTCTTCTAATGTCTCATCCTTAGCTAGCATCGATGCTAAATATAATAAAACACCAGATTGTAAAGCATTGCCAAAAAAAAACACAATCTGTAGAAAAATTATTCAGCAGCGATTATATAGGATTCAATAAAAAATCATCTTAAGAATTAATTTGGTGAAACTAAATTGCAAACTAGTGAAAGACTTCAATTACTAGTAAAAAAATAGCATTTTACATAGAAATTTACATCGATGGTTTAGAAATCAATGTAAATAAAAATGTAGTGGCATTTTTATAAATAACTATAAACTTTTTACATTAATCTCATCCTTCAAAATCTAGTTTCTTGTTTCGACTTGTTCTCTTTGTTTTCGTTTACATCATAGTCATTGTCGATATCCCTGTTGTTCATTGTTGTAGTCCATCCTTACGTTCGTGGTAGTCGTCGCCGTTGTAACCATTTTCTCCGTTCGAAGTCGTCGTCGTGCACCCTAAGGTTCGAAGTCGTCTATGTCGTTATTTATGCATCTCATTCTGTTATTATAGTTTAAATTTACATTCATTTTGGTTGTATTCTATAATTTTCAAGCTTCTTATTTGGCTACCCCTGTGTTGTACCGTCGTTCGACTACCATTGTGCCTCTATTTGGACACAGCTTGACCATCGCTCAACCATTGTTGTGTTGACTGAGGTATTTTCTATGCATCTCTACTTTGTCATTGCATATGTGAAAGTTTGCTAAGGTGATATGTATGTTATAGTATTGATTTTGAGTTTAAATATGTTGGTTTCTTTTCTTGAGTTCCAATATGAGCATACCCTTAGTTTCCCATTCAAGGTTAAATATAATGAGTATATTACTAAATAAGTCAATCATTCATTGTATTCAATATCGAATTGTCCAAGTTAGATAGTTTGGGACTAAAGTTTTTTATTCAATGGTTAACAATTTCTTCTTAAATCTTGTAAATTGTACTTGATGAAATTTTGGTTTAGTTCATTTTGCATTGTCTCTGGTTACATGCTTGATAATGGTAAATGAAACCATAGTCAAGTTATGTACTTGGAGACTGATGCGAAATACTGCTAAAATTTCACCAAGTATGATATTCAAGATTTTAGAAGTCTGTTAATCGATGAATAAAAATTTGTTTTCTCGAATGGGATAAGGCCTTACCAATAGTGAGGACAATAAATTAACAATTATGAGTGACAAGGTTAATCCTAAACCATGTGTCCATGATTCTTGTATAGTATGGATCGTAGTTGGATAAATGCTAAACGAACGAGTGATGAGTACGAGAATGGGGTCGAAGAGTTTTTGAATTTTGCGCAGACAAATCTACCTCAGAGTAATGGACAGTTTTACTGTCCATGCGTTAATTGTCTAAATGAGAGACGTTTGAGTGTTGATCAAATTAGAGAGCATGTTCTTTGTGATGAGTTTTGCAAAAGTTATACAAAATGAACATGGCATGGTGAGTTATTAGGCATGCTAAGTGTGTCACAGACGATGGAGGTTGATATAGATATGGAAGATTGGATAGAGAATATGATTCGTGACATAGGGCATGCGTTGTTTGAGCGGGAAAATATGTATGGTAACTTGTCTATTGATTCGAAGAAACCTTTGTATCCGAGATGCACTATGTTTAAACGATTGTCAACAATGTTAAGATTATTCACTTTGAAGGCAAGGAATGGGTGGAGTGATAAAAGTTTCACAAAATTACTTGAATTGTTGGTAGAGATGCTTCCGAAAGAGAATACATTACCAAAGTGTAATTATGAGGCGAAGAAGGTGTTGTATCCGATGGGTATGCAGTATAAGAAAATACATGTCTGCCCCAATGATTGCATACTATACAGAAATGAGTTTAAAGGATTACATGGATGCCCTGTATGTCAAGTTTCGCATTATAAACTGAAGGATGGTGATTCTAGTTGCAATGAAAGCACAAAGCGGCCTCCAGCCAAAGTGTTGTGGTATCTTCCAATAATTCCAATGTTCAAACGATTTTTTTTGTAATAAAGATGAAGCAAAGAACCTTAGATGGCATGTAGATGAAAGACTGAATGACGGAAAATTTCGTCATCCAGCTTATGGTTTGCAATGGAATATAGTTGATCAACTATATCCAGATTTTGGAAATGAGCCAAGAAACCTAAGGCTTGGACTTGTAAGAGATATGATAATTTAAGTAGTAAGCATAGTTCACGGCCTGTACTTTTGATAATTTACAACCTTTCTCCGGAGTTGTGTATGAAACGTAAATACATCATGTTTTCTATGATGATTTCAGGTCCATAACAACCTGGAAATGACATAGACGTTTATCTTACTCCCTTAATTGAAGACTTGCGAAATCTATAGGAAGAAGGTGTGGAGGTGTTTGATGCGTATGGTAATGAAAATTTCAAGATGCGGGCAATGTTTTTTTGCACTATTAATGCCTTTCCAACATATGGAAATTTATGCGAATACAGTGTTAAGGGGCACAAAGCATGTCCTATATGTGAAGAAGGCACAAGTTACCATCAACTGCATCATGGAAGGAAGACAATTTATCTTGGTCATCGAAAATTTCTCAAGACTAATCACCCTTATCGTAGATTAAGGAAAGCTTTTGATGGGTTGCCAGAAAATGATGTTGCTCCAAAAGCCTTAACTAGACAACAAGTTTATGAACGGGTTAAAAGCATCAAATTTTTTTTTTTGGAAAGACTCAATAAAAGGTCATTGAGACAAGGATATGGAAGAAAAGATCAATATTTTTTGGTCTTCCATATTGGTGCAAACTTGATGTTAGACATTTTATTGATGTGATGCATGTGGAAAAAAAATGTGTGTGATAGCATCATCGGAACACTTCTCAATATACAGGGCAAGACTAAAGATGGTGTCAATTCTCGATTGGATTTGGTTCACATGGATATACAACATCAGTTAGCTCCACAGTCTGTAGGAAAGCAAACATATTTTCCCCCGACATGTTATACATTGTCAAAAAAAGAGAAAATTTCTTTATATGAGTGCCTATATGGGGTTAAAGTGACACAATGTTATTCTTCAAATTTTAAAAGACTTGTCTCGATGAAAGATTTAAAGTTAGTTGGGTTAAAGTCTCATGATTATCATGTGTTGATGCAACAACTACTTCTAGTGGTTATTCGTGACATTTTGCCTAAAAAAGTTAGACATACAATAAGTAGGTTATGCTTCTCTTTCAATAAAATATGTAGTAAAGTCATTGACCCTCTAAAATTGGATGAGTTGAAACATGAAGCTTTTACTATCTTATGCCAATTGAAGATGTATTTTCCTCCGTCATTTTTTGACATTATGGTTCACTTGGTTGTTCATATAGGGAGGGAGATCAGATTATGTGGTCCAGTTTATCTAAGGTGAATGTATTCAATTGAACGATACATGAAAATATTAAAAGGGTATGTGAAGAATCCATACCGTCCCGAGGCATCTATAAAGTAAAGATACATTGCAGAAGAGGCAATTGAGTTTTGTATAGAGTATTTGTCAGAGGTGGAACCATAGGGGTTCCTAAGTCTCGTCATGAGGGAAGACATGAAGGTAAAGGTACACGAGCCATAACTGTGAAAAGCATGGGTCGTGCAAAATTCCTTCAAGCACATTTATATATTTTGAATAATACCGATGAGGTTCAACCATACTTATCTACTCACAAAACCATGATAAGGGAAGAGAATGTTCGAATGAATGAGAAATGGTTGTTGAATGAGCATAACAAAACGTTCTTAAACTGGTTTGATGAAACAATTAAGAAGGATGATGGTGCCTCTAATACATTGAAGTGGCTAGCAAATGGCTCAAACTTTGATGTCATATGTTGGATTGGATACAATATTAATCATTTTTCATTTTACACAAAGTCTCAAGATGATAAAAGTATCATGCAAAACAATGGGGTTATGGTGGTAACAGATTGATGCATTTTGCAAGTTCCAAAGATAATAATCCTGTAATGGCTTCCATATCTTACTTTGGAATGATTGAAGAGATTTGGAAGATTGATTACACCAAATTTAGAGTGTCTGTTTTCAAATGCAGGTGGGTTAATAGTAACAGTGGTGTGCAAGTTGATGAATTAGGATTTGCATTGGTTGACCTTCAAAAAGTAGCTTACAAGGATGACCCTTTTATCATGGCCCACCAAGCAAAACAAGTGTTTTCTGTCCAAGACCCTTCTAACAAAAGATGGTCAGTCATTCTTCAAGGAAAGACAACAATCGCTAGTGATGACACCAATGATCTTTCAAATATTGATATTTCTCAAACTCCCTTATCATCAAGGATATCTAATACCAATGAAGAAAATAAAATTGATGATGTACATGCTATTTGAAATGATCATCATGAAGGAATATGGAAAAATGTTATTACATGATACAAGTTATTTATTTATTTATTTATTTCATCATTATATGTTTATTTTTAACTTATTTTAAAATGTTTATTACGTCTTTCATATTTAGTACAATTTTTAACAATTTTTTCCAACTTTGAACACTTGTTTGATGTAATTTTAAGTTATTTCATTTATAAATTAAAATTTGATAATAAATTGATGTATTTAGTTTAAATATATAGATTATGTGAATTTTGTATTGTCTGCCTGGTGTTTCTGTGTGTATATGTAGGTATTGAGAATAAATAATACGGTAGTATGCCTAAACAAACAGAACATTTAAAAAAGTGAACTTTCTATATAGGTTAAGACTATAACCAATGTAAAAAGTACACTAATTTCTTCATCAGTTGGGCCTATAACCGATGTAAAAAGTACACGTTCTACATCGGTTGTGGCCTTAACCGTTAAGGCCACAACCGATGTAGAAAGTGTACTTTTTACATTGGTTTTAGAACTGATGTAGAAAGTCTTATTTTTTATATCGCCAGCTTCAACACCGCTCAAATAATCGATTTAAAAAATTTATAACAACTGATGTAAAAAACTCATTTTCCACTATTAAATCCAGATTCTTGGTTTTGGACTTTAGAAGCTTCTGCCTAGTATTTTGTCAAATGTGATATACATCAGCGGTGGGATTTATCTCTGACGAATTCTACAAAAAAGTTTGGAACAAACATGTTCCATTATGAGTTCATCCTTTTGCATGGAGATTACTTCAAAATAAACTACCAACAAAGGAAAATTTATTAAAGAGAGCGGTTTTTGAACCCTCTGAACACCTTCTGTTCTGGTTGCTTTAGAGTGGCTGAGGATTCTATAAGCATCTGTTCTTTGTTTTGCAACGTAGCATATAGAATATAGTCTTCTATTTTGCATTAGCTACCCATTACAGCAACTATGCACACCAAACAACAAAGGATCCTTACTATTAGTTTGAAGGACTTATCTCAAGCAAAGTTGACTCAAGTAAATCTACGGCTGTTATCTAGAAAGCAACTACTTGGTGAATCTGGCTCGTTAGGAACCATCAAACTTTCAAATTAAAGACATTTTCAATGCTTTGGAGATAGCAATGACTTTCACTATATCCTTATTTCAAAGCTTCTGAACAATGTCGGAAGGTCTAACAAACAATAGAAAGTGAAGACTTCTGCAGGCTAAACAGTATACAGTATGTCTTCTGGTGTACTAACAGTATATGACACTTCTAGCTGTATAGTCCTGCGGGAATGTAATGTTGCATGTGCAAGGGTAATTTGGTGCATGTACTTGTGCTGTTGTTTTCTAAGCAATACTAATAATAATTTATTTTGCTCTTAAAAAGACTATCATATCAAGTTTAATCCTCAATTCAATCATTGCCTATCATTTTTTAAAAATAAAAGAAATTAGATGAGCTGCTGCTGGCAGAATTATCTAACAAAGACCATTCACAAACAATAATAAGGTAAGCAAAAAATATAGAGAAATTATTTAGTAAACCGAATTATGAACCATCTAATTAAAATGTGCTAATTTAATTTTTTAATCAATTAATAATTAATTAAAAATTAAATTATTTTAATCAAAATTATCCCTTAATAGTAACTTTAGAGTTAGAATTAAGAACGATTAAAAGTTAATTTTGGTGAAGATAATTTTATTTTTAATTAATTATTAATTAATAAAAATCTTATTTGGTATCTTTTAATTGAATGGTTGATAATTATATATGATGAATCAGGTTCACTCAAAAGTTTCTAAAAAATGTAATGTTAGTAAAGCATAAACTACAAAGATAAAGAGCTAAGTAGTTATTAGTTTTATACCTTCGAATGCCTACCTCTGAATAGAAAATGATTTAGTTGAATTTTAAGGAGTGTAAGTATTAGTAAAGGAAGAACAATTAATGAATGGCAAGGGATGTCTGAAAATTAAAGTGAAACAATGGAACTCTAGGTAATGAACGGCATAGAGCTTAAAAAATGACTAGTTGTGAAAATTTGGAGAGTGAATAAATAACAATGACAATACATGTCCAAATAATGTTCCAGGAAGTAATTCAAAGGGAAGCAACCGCAAATGACTGGTTGTTACGGGATATCCTCAGTACTTCAATCATTTTCATAAATAGTATATACATGGAATTGGTATCGGTTATAAGAAATAAAAATTAAAATAATGTAGTATAACTCAAAGTAAATCTTGCTTTCCTTTTACCTTCATGCTATCACCGACTTTTGGTGACAAGGTTGTATCCAATCTGTAATCTCATTTTTATTAATACTATTAAGAAACATTGACAGTAGCATGATTATATCCAATACTTCATAGTTAATGTAATACGAAAGTAATAAAATTAAGTGTTACGACACAAATTTTGAGATATTTTCTTAGAACGAATTTTGTAAAAAAAAATTAATGTAATTTTAAGGTTTTCGAGGTCCTTAACATTCATGGTGCTTAAAAGTTCACGTATCATTGACTTGCAATGATGAAAATGTTTTTATGAGAAATGCTACAAATAATAGTAATTATAAACTTGAAAATACTTATAATTCGTTCATACTTTTATAATTATTTCATCAATAAATTTATTGAGTCCAGTACATAAAGGCTAATTTATTTTGGCTGTTTTAATTTTGTAAGTTACTACTTTTCACATGAAATTTGATAGCTTTTTGTCGACAAAATTTAAATTATGTGGTCTTAGTTAAGGAATTAGGTTATTAATTTCGTTTAAAGTATATGCAGCACTTATCATCATTTGAATAGTTCTTGCTAATAAAAAAAGTGTTTTTGTTGATGAACATGATTTATCTTTTCGAAAATATATAGTCAAAAAATAATGTTTCACATTTTTCTTGAAAGTAGACTTGTCATTATATATAACATTCAAAATTTCTAGATTAGATTCTCAACATCATAAATTTATATTAGTACAAAATAAATAAAAATAAAGACAAAAATTTAGATAAAATAAATTTTTTTTAGTAAAATAATAAAAATATCTTTATATTAGAACAATTATGGATAATGTGAAATAAATTCAAAATAAAAAGATAAAAAATATTTTAGAAACTTAGAACTCATTAATAAAGATTAAAATATCACGAAAAAAAATTAGAATGAAAGAAAGAGTGAAAACATCATTGAAAATGTTCGAAATGTTCCTAAAGAGTCCCGACTTCTGTAAGGACTAAACTATTTTCAAATAAATAGAAAATGACTTATAAATGAGTTGGAAATAAATTAATAAGAGTTAAAAATATAAAAAAAATAGTTTGAAAACTTTCCTAAATTATTTTAGAAAATAACCAAAATCCCTCTAAAATTGTAAGAAGGACAGAAATTATCATGTAGAGACTTGTAACTTGAATTTTATCCTTATCCATAAAATTTCACATGGTTTAAATGTGGTATTACTAAATCCCATGAGTCATCAATCCATAATGGAATAAGGGATAAAAATATTTATGAACAATAAGAATTGAAGTAAGTTAAGTCGAGTTAGGCTTTAAGTATTTAAACCTGACATATTTAAAAATTTTGAGGCATGAGTCTAGGTCTGTTACTTGTTAAAGGTTTTTCTTTCTGTTAAGGCTTGACCTAATTTAAAGCCTACAAGGCCTACAAACCTGTTTAAAAGTCTATATTCCAGAAAAGATCAATAAATAGATTTAAAGACTATATAAATAATTGATTAAAAAAACTTACAAACTTAAAGCCTACAAGATAAAAAGACCATTAAATAGACCTAAAACATATATATATATATATATATATATTAATATTATGTAAATAAAATATAAAATAAATATTGTACACATATAATATATTAAAATAAATATAAATATATAATATATAAATATAAATAGGTCCATGAATAGGTTAAATAGGCTTTTTTATAAGCTTAGGTCTGACTTATTTATCTAAAAAGGATTTTTAGCATGCCTGAGCCTATCTATTTATTAAACAAGTCGAGTCAATCTAAGCTTTAAATGAGCTGAGTCGTAGGCCCCTGTTGGATGGCCTTGTTCACTTTCATCCCTAATAAAGAGAGATAAAAGTAATCATGGTTAAGTTAAAGTAACCATGGTTAAGTTAAAAATTAACCATAATTAGGTTAAATAAATCATGATTGGTCTTAAAGGATAATTACTCATATTTTACAATTAAATTTGAAAATGAAAAATACAAGTGAATGGACTAAAATTCTCTTAAGTAGAAATTTAATTTCCATTTATCCTAAAGTGGTCGAATTTGATATGTAGTCAAGGGCTCTCATTTGTTTCACAATTTCACCTCTAAACATTACACTGAAACCTCACAAATCTCACCCTTACATTCAAACCTCCTTAAGAGCCAAAAACTTATACAAGCTTAAGCTTCCATCTTTGAGATTTAAGCTATAATTAAGACAAGAAGACAAAGTCCCACCATTTCCCCTTAAAGGTCTCGTATGGACCAGAAGGAAGGGTAGGTCCACCTCAAAAACCCACCAAATCCTTTTCTTAGTCTTCAATAAGTAGGAATTTTTACCTTAAAATTTCTCTAAGTCTTTTATTATATGATTTTTACTTGTTCTTGATTTTTTTTATGGATCATTCTCTAAACTCTATGATTTAACTTTATTGAGCATGTTCTTCTTCAAAACTACCCTAATTTGTTAAAAATAAGCATCACAAAGTTTTTTTTAGTAATTTTTGGAGGCCATAAGGAAGTTTTAATGGATTAAAGTGCTTCTTGGAGCTTTTTGAAAAATTTAATAGGTTAAATTTCTTAATAGTGATTTTTAAATATTTTGGACAGATTTTGGAAGATACTCAAGTGGAGGATAACTAGAGCGTGGAGTAGATCTTGTGGATCTCAACTTGGTTGTCTTGATAAATGATGTTGTATGATCTTTTCTTTTCAAAGTTGTAACCTTGACTATATTTTCATAAAAATTTCAAATCTTTAACTTGGAACTTTACCAAAAGTGCATATCTAAATCCAAGTTATAATACCCTAAAAAATAAAGTTTGTTTTTACACTTAAAATGTACACATGGTTTTATTATTAGATTGTTACTTCATGATGAAAAATCTTTAAGAAATTATTATTGTGAAAATATGGTAAATTTTTTTAAAACATCTTGATATAAAATGCATGCTTCGTCGAAATAACTATTTATCAGAAAGTAAATAAATAGATGTTCTCCTTCATGTTTAATTTATTAATGGTCTATGTTACTTTTACTATTCTATACTTTTCTAGTGAGTAGAAATACAACTTAACATAAATATAGACATGCTAGAAGTCATGCAAAATTTATAGTTACACAGTTCATATTTATACATACTTAGTACAGATAAATTAAGTTAAGAAAAGGCATCTATGCCTTCACACACATAATTACATGTATAGTTACTACTACATACATACATACATTGTATATACTATATATAATACAAAACTACAAACTACATAATGAAAGTACAATCATCAAACTATATACAAATTGTACATTGTTAATATGTCATTCAATCTTTTTTTACAAAAACAACCATGCAAAGGCTTTAGTGATAAGGGTTATAATGCTCTAGCCATAAACTTTAATCCAAGGTAGCGAAGGTTCCATCAACCATATCTTGAAATGCTTGAAATGGATATGGCCTAAGGAATGGAGAACTACCCTGTGACAACTAGACATGAAAAGTACTGTAGTAATAGGATGGTGTCTGTGGCTCGCTTTCCTCTTCAAATAAGGATGAATCTCTGACTAGTGTTGCTGGAGGCGCCTAGTAGCTAGGTGGGGGTGAAAACACCCCATTGGTGTGGAAAGCTTCCAAAGGAATGGAAACTCTATAGTTGAGAAATTTGGGCTCAAAACGACAAATACAAATAAGAGGCTCAAAGAGAAATAAACTCCCACATTGGCCAAAGAAATAATGACCGGTCCATAGGTGTTCAAAATCCAATTAACGTTATTGAGCTCCATGAAGACCACTACGGTTATAAAAGAAATTGGGAGTGTTTTGGAAGAAAATGGTGGGAGAGGAATGAGAATCTAAGTTTCTCAAAGGATTTTATCCTAGGGTTAGTGACCATACTTTTAATCCAATCACTTCAGTTTATTAGAAAACATGACATTCATACAAGTTTATTTTTAATCTTTAGAAAACTTAAGCTGAAGTGGATTTCTTTTACATAAAGAAGAACTAGTTTCTAATTAAGCATACAAGTTACATAGTCTAAATTATATAAGTCTTATAGAACTTTGGGATCACATCACAGATATCATTTGATTATCATTTCATTTTTTCTTAACATAATTCTTTTTCATTTCCCTTTATCACTCTCTTAGTGATATCTAAATCATCGACATATAATACTACTTAGTCAAACAATATCTTTTGACTAGCTCTACGACTCTATCTTCTATTCTTAGGACATGAGCTCATTCCTCAATGGTCGTCACCATCATAAACATTGAAGACCTTACACTTCAGAATAGAAAGAGTTTTGGAGAACCCTTCTATCTACACTTTAGAATGACCTTTCACCTTCGAAATATGCACAAGGCACATTAAGAGTAGTATTAAATTTTCACATAAATTCTTTCTTTAGTGATCCCTTAGTGAATTAGGTTCCTCATATTATTCACCCTACATAAATGAATCTGAATACGAAAACGATAATTGGAACGGATTGAGAATTGGGATACGATAAGGTAAAGGAATCCGACACAAACCATAACCTAACAGAGAGCACTAAAGTTATCGAAAAGGAATATGACCCTTACCGCAACTTGCTAGAAGAATCAATGTTATCAAGGGTAGTTCTTTGCCCAAGAACCAAGGGAATCAACTCAAACAGAGATGAAAACTCTCAAAGAGAAGTATTATTATTTATCAAAACTTGTGTTTACAATGAATTTCTAAATCCTTATAGATAACCTAATTGACCAAAATTAGGAGAAAATATAATAAAAAGAAAACAAATATAAAGTCCTAATTAAATTGCAAATCAATCTAAAATCTTAATCTAATTTACAATTAATTTAAAAAAAATAACTTGTAAATTAATATCAAATCCGAATGTAACATAGAGGAAATCAATACAAATCATAAACCTTATTACTTAAGATATTCAATAATATAACTACACAAAGTAATCCATGTTGGATTTGGGTTTGAATTAACATAGTTGTTTTCATGAACTTCCTTGATAAGATCTTGAAATACTTGTTCCATACGTTTGGTCCTATTTATTTTCATAGGACCTCCCATTCCTTGTAGAAAATCTTTTAAATGATCTATCTTGCTTAACATGGTTCTCACGTTCACATCATTCCCTTCTTCTCCAAGAGGATTAATCCTCAAATCTTGAAAGTTACTTGCATTAAATAAAAAGAAACCAAAAACATTGAAAGTGACACTCACATTACCGTAATTACTTGAAAGGTCGACTTTATAGGCATTATCATTGATCCTTTCAATCACTTGAAATGGACCATCTCCTTTAAAATGTAGTTTGGAACTTCTTTGACTTGGAAATCTCTCCTTTCACAAGTAAAATCACACTTAATCACTAGGCTCAAAGACCACCTTATTGCGTCCTTTGTTCACTTGCTGGGCATAATGTTCATTCTTGTTCTCAATATTAGCACAAACTTTGACATGTAACTTCTACATAGATTTAATCTTTTACTTTCTATCCAAATTAAAAGAGTTATTAGTAGAAAATGGTAAAACATCTAACAACTGGAAATGATTAAAACCATATACAAATCAAAAGGTGAAAAGGACATAGATGTATGAAGAACCCTATTATATGCAAATTCCACATGAGGCAAAAAAATTTCCCAATCCTTTAAATTAATTTTTATTACAGTATGTAATAAAGTACTTAAAGTTTTATTTATAAATTTAATTTGTGGATGTGCCACAATAGAGCATAACAACTTAGTGACCAACCTACCTTATTAGGTTTTTCATAAGTGACCAAGGAATTTAACATCTCAATCACTTACAATAGTTTTAGGTAAGCCATGCAAACATACAATCTCTTTGAAAAATAAATCAGCAATATGGGTGGCATCATTAGTTTCAGAACAAGCAATAAAATGTGACATTTTGTTAAACCTATTCATAACCACAAAAATACTATCATTTCCTTTTAGGATCTTAGGCAGCCCTAGTACCTGAACCCTGGAACCCTGAACCCTGGAACTCGGAACCCTGAACCCTGGAACCCGGAACCCTGGAACACGGAACCCTGGAACCTTGAACCCTGAACCCTGGAAACCTGAACCCTGAACCCTGGAACCCTGAACCCTAGACCCTGGAACCCTGGAACCCTGAACCCTAAACCCTAAACCTTGAACCCTGGAACCTTGAACCCTGGACCCTCGAACCCTAGAACCCTGAACCCTGGAACCCTGAACCCTGGAAACCTGAACCCTGGAAACCTGAACCCTGGAACCCTGAACCCTGGACCCTGGAACCTGGAACCCTGGAACCTGAACCCTGAACCCTGGAACCCTGAACCCTGATCCCTGAAACCCTGAACCCTGGAACCCGGAACACCGAACCCTGGAACCCTGAACCCTGGACCCTCGAATCCTGGAACCCTGAACCCTGGACCCTGGAACCCTGAACCCTGGAACTCTGAACCCTGGAAACATGAACCCTGGAACCCTGGAACCCTGACACCCTAGACCCCTGAAGACTGGAACCCTAGAACCCTAACACCCTGGAACCCTGAACCCTGGAACCCTGACATCCTAGAACCCTGAAGCCTGGAACCCTGGAACCCTAGAACACTGGAACCCTAGAACCCTGAACCTTGGAAACCTGAACCCTGGAACCTTGAACCCTGAACACTGAAACCCTGAACCTTGAACCCTGGAACCCTGAAAAGTGGAACCGTGGACCCTGGAACCCGGAACCCTCGAACCCTGAACCTTTGTACCCTGAACTCTGGAACCCTGGAACCCTGACACCCTGGAACCCAGATCCCTGGAACCCTGAACCCTGGACCGTCGAACCCTGGAACCCTGAACCCTGGAAACCGGAACCCTAAACCCTGGAAACCTAAACCCTAAACCCTGGAACCCTGAACCCTGGAACCCTGACACCCTAGAACCCTGAACCCTGGAACCCTGCAACCCTGACACCCTGAAACCTGAACCTTGGAAACCTGAACCCTGGAACCTTGAACCCTGAACCCTGGAACCCGGAACCCTGAACCCTGGAACCCGGAACCCTGGAAGACGGAACCCTGGAACCCTGAACCCTGAACCCTGGAAACCTGAACCCTGAACCCTGGAACCCTGAACCCTGGACCCTCGAACCCTGGAACCCTGAACCCTGGAACCCTGACAACCTTGAACCCTGGAACCCTGACACCCTGGAACCCTGACATCCTACAATACTGAACCTTGGAACCCTGACACCCTGGAACCCTGAACCTTGGAAAACTGAACCCTGGAACCCTGAACCCTGGACCCTGGAACCCTGAACCCTGGAACCCTAAACCCTGGAAACCTGAACCCTTGAACCCTAGAACCCTGACACCCTAGAACCCTGAAGACTGGAACCCTAGAACCCTAACACCCTTGAACCCTGAACCCTGACATCCTAGAACCCTGAAGCCTGGAACCCTTGAACCCTAGAGCACTGGAACCCTGGAACCCTGAACCTTCGAAACCTGAACCTTCGAAACCCTAAACCCTGACACCCTGGAACCCTGATCCCTGGAACCCTGAACCCCGGAACCCTGAACCCTGGAAACCGGAACCCTAAATCCTGGAAACCTAAACCCTAACCCCTGGAACCCTGAACCCTGGAACCCTGACACCCTAGAACCCTGAAGCTTGGAACCCTGGAACCCTGACACCCTGAAACCTGAACCTTGGAAACCTGAACCCTGGAACCTTGAACCCTGAACCCTGGAACCCGGAACCCTGAACCCTGAACCCTGAACCCTGGAAACTTGAACCCTGAACCCTGGAACCCTGAACCCTGGACCCTGGAACCCTGGAACCCTGAACCCTGGAACCCTGACAACCTTGAACCCTGGAACCCTGACATCGTACAACACTGAAGCCTGGAACCCTGACACCCTGGAACCCTGAACCTTCGAAAACTGAACCCTGGAACCTGGAACCCTGAACCCTGGAACCCTGAACCCTGAACCCTAGAACCCTGAACCCTGAACGCTGGACCCTCGAACCCTTGAACCCTGACACCCTGGAACCCTGACAACGTTGAACCCTGGATCCCTGACATCCTAGAACCGTGAAGCCTGGAACACTGACACCCTGGAACCCTGAACCTTGGAAACCTGAACCCTGTAACCCTGAACCCTGGAACCCGGAACCCTGGAACCCTGAACCCTGAACCCTGGAACCCTGAACCCTAAACCCTGGAACCCTGGACCCTGGAACCCTGAACCCTGGAATCCTGACAACCTTGAACCCTGGAACCCTGACAACTTGGAACCCTGAACCCTGGACCCTGGAACCCTGAACCCTGAACCCAGGAAGCCTGAACCCTGGACCTTCGAACCCTGGAACCATGAACCCATGAACCCTGACACCCTGGAACCATGAACCCTGAAAACCTGAACCCTGAACCCTGAACCCTGGAACCCAGGAACCCTGAACCCTGAACCCTGGAAACCTGAAACCTGAACCCTGCAACCCTAAACCCTGGAACCCTGGAACCCTGAACGATGGAACCCTGAACCCTAAACCCTCAACCTTGAACCCTGGAACCCTGAACCCTGGACCCTCGAACCCTAGAACCCTGAACCATGGAAACCTGAACCCTGGAACCCTGAACCCTGGACCCTGGAACCTTGGAAACCTGAACCCTGAACCCTGGAACCCTGAACCCTGAACCCTGGAACCCGGAACACCGAACCCTGGAACCCTGAACCCTGAACCCTGAAACCTGGAACCATGACACCATGGAACCCTGAACCCTGCAAACCTGAACCCTGGAACCCTGAACCCTGGAACCTGGAACACCGAACCCTGGAACCCTGAACCCTGGAACCCTGAACCCTGGAAACCTGAATCCTGGAACCCTGGAACCCTGACACCCTAGAACCCTGAAGATTGGAACCCTGAAACCCTGAACCCTGGAACCCTGACATCCTAGAACCCTGAAGCCTGGAACCCTGGAACCCTAGAACACTGGAACCCTGGAACCCTGAACCTTGGAAACCTGAACCCTGGAACCCTGAACCCTGAACCCTGAAACCCTGAACCCTGGAACCCTGAACCGTGGAATCGTGGACCCTAGAGCCCGGAACCCTCGAACCCTGAACCTTTGTACCCTGAACTCTGGAACCCTGGACCCTGACACCCTGGAAACCTGATCCCTGGAACCCTGAACCCTGGACCCTCAAACCCTGGAACCCTGAACCCCGGAACCCTGAACCCTGGAAACCGGAACCCTAAACCCTGGACCCTCGAACCCTGGAACCCTGAACCCTGGAACCCTGACAACGTTGAACCCTAGAACCCTGACACCTTGGAACCCTGAACCCTGGATCCCTGACATCCTAGAACCCCGAAGCCTGGAACACTGACACCCTGGAACCCTGAACCTTGGAAACACTAACCCTGGAACCCTGAACCCTGGAACCCGGAACCCTGGAACCCTGGAACCCTGACAACCTTGAACGCTGGAACCTTGACACCCTAGAACCCAGAACCTTAGAAACCTCAATCCTGAACCCTGAACCCTGGAACCCGGAACACCGAACCCTGGAACCCTGAACCCTGGACCCTCGAACCGTAGAACCCTGAACCGTGGAACCCTGAACCCTGGAAACCTGAACCCTGGAACCCTAAACGCTGGACCTTGGAACCCTGGAACCCTGAACCCTGGAACCCTGAACCCTGAGCCCTGAACCCTGAACCCAGGAACCCTGACACCCTGGAACCCTGAACCCTGAAAACCTGAACCTTGGAACCTTGAACCCTGGAACCCGGAACACCGAACCCTGGAACCCTGGAACCCTGGAACCATGAACCCTGGACCCTGGAACCCTGGAACCCTGAACCCTGGAACCCTGAACCCTGGAACCCTGAACCCTGGAAACCTGAACCCTGGAACCATGACACCCTAGAACCCTGAAAATTGGAACCCTAGAACCCTAACACCCTGGAACCCTGAACCCTGAACCCTGACAACCTAGAACCCTGAAGCCTGGAACCCAGGAACCATAGAACACTGGAATCCTGGAACCCTGAACCATGGAAACCAGAACCCTGGAACCCCGAACCCTGAACCCTGAAACCCTGAACCTTGAACCCTGAAACCTGAATCGTGGACCCTGGAACCCGGAACCCTCGAACGCTGAACCTTTGTACCCTGAACTCTGGAACCCTGGAACCCTGACACCCTGGAACCCTGATCCCTGGAACCCTGAACCCTGGACCCTCGAACCCTAGAACCGTGAACCCTGGAACCCTGACACCCTAGAACCCTGAAGCCTGGAACCCTAACACCCTAGAACCCTGAAGCCTGGAACCCTGACACCCTGGCACCCTGGAACCCTGAACCCTGCAACCCTGACACCCTAGAACCCTGAAGCCTGGAACCGTGGAACCGTAACACCCTGTAACCCTGAACCCTCGAACCCTGACATCCTAGAACCCTGAAGCCTGGAAGCCGGAACACTGAACCCTGGAACCCTAAACGTTGGAACCCGGAACCCTGGAACCTTGGAACCTTGAACCATGGAACTCTGAACTCTAGAACCCTCAACCGTGGAACCAGGAACCCTGGAACGCTGGAACCCTGAACCCTGAACCCCGGAACGCTGAACCCTGGAACCTTGGAACCCTGAAACGTGAAACCTTGGACCCTAGAACCCAGAGCCCAGGAACCCTGAACCCTGGTACCCTGAACTCTGGAACCCTGACACCCTGGAACCCTGACACCCTGGAATCCTGAACCCTGGAACCCTGACATCCTAGAACCCTGAACCCTGGAAACCTGAACCCTGAACCCTGGAACCCTGAACCCTTGAACCCTGACAACCTTGAACCCTGGAACCCTGACACCCTGGAACCCTGAACCTTGGAAACCTGAACCCTGGAACCCGGAACACTGAACCCTGGAACCCTGAACCCATGACCCTCGAACCCTAGAACCCTGAACTTTGGAACCCTGAACCCTGAATCGTGGAAACCTGAACCCTGGAACCCTGAACCCTGGACCCTCGAACCCTGGAACCCTGAACCCTGAACCCTGGAACCCTGACAACCTTGAACCCTTGAACCCTAACACCCTGGAACCCTGAACCTTGGAAACCTCAACCCTGAACCCAGAACCCTGGAACCCGGAACACCGAACCCTGGAACCCTGAACCCAGAACCCTCAAACCCTGGAACCCTGGATCACTCGAACCCTGAACCTTGGAAACCTGAACCCTGGAACCCTGAACCCTGAACCCTGAAACCCTGAACCTTGAACCCTGAACCCTGGAACCCTGAACCCTGGAACCCTAAACCGTGGAACCTAGAATCCGGAACCTTAGAACCCTGAACCGTGGTACCTTGAACTCTGGAACCTTTAACCCTAGAACCCTGGAACCCTAAACCCAAGAACCCTGACACCCTAGAACCCTGAACCCTGAAACCCTGAACCCTGGACCGTCGAACCCTGGAGCCCTGAACCCCGGAACCCGGAACCCTGGAACCCTGAACCCTAAACCCTGGAACCCTGACAACCTAGAACCCTGAAGCCTGGAACCCTGGAACCCTAAACCCTCGAACGCTGACATCCTAGAACCCTGAAGCCTAGAACCCTGGAACCCTGACACCCTAGTACCCTGAACCTTGGAAACCTGAACCCTGGAACCCAGAACCCTAAACCCTAAACCCTGAACCCTGGACCCTGAACCCTGAACCCTGGAACCTTGACACCCTAGAACCCTGAACCCTGGAAACCTGAACCCTTGAACCCTGAACCCTGGAACCCTGACACGCTAGAACCTTGAAGCCTGGAACCCTGAAACACTAACACCCTGGAACCCTGATATCCTAGAACCCTGAAGCCTGGAACCCTGGAACCCTGAACCTTGGAAACCTGAACCATGGAACCCTGTACTCTGAACCCTGAAACCCGGAACCCTAGAACCCTGAACCTTGGAACCCTGAACCGTGGAACCCTGGAACCCTGGACCCTATAACCTTAGAACCCGGAACCTTAGAACCCTGAACCGTGGTACCCTGAACTCTGGAACCCTTAACCCTAGAACCCTGGAACCCTGACACCCTAAAACCCTGATCCATGGAACCCTGAACCCTGGAACCCTGACACCCTAGAACCCTGAACCCTGGAACCCTGATCCCCGGAACCCTGAACCCTGGAACCTTGAACCCTAAACATTGGATCCCTGACAGCCTAGAACCCTGAAGCTTGGAACCCTGGAACCCTTATCCCTGGAACGCTGACATCCTAGAACCCTGAAGCCTGGAACCCTGGAACCCTGAACCCTGGAACCCGGAACCCTGAACAATGGAACCTGGAATCCTGGAACACGGAACCCTGTAACCCTGGAACCCTTAACCCTGGACCATGGAAACCTGAACCCTGAACCCTGAACCCTGAACCCTGGAACCCTGACACCCTGGAACCCTGAACCCTGGAAACCTGAACCCTGGAACCCTGGAACCCGGAACACCGAATCCCGGAACCCTGAACCCTGGAACCCTGAACCCTGGACCCTCGAACCCTGGAACCCTGACCCCTGAACCCTGGAACCCTGACACCTTAGAACCCTCAAGACTGGAACCCTAGAACCCTAACACCTTGGAACCCTGAACCATGGAACCCTGACATCCTAGAACCCTGAAGCTTGGAACCCTGGAACTCTAGAACACTGGAACCCTGGAACCCTGAACCTTGGAAACCTGAACCCTGGAACCCTGAACCCTGAACCCTGAAACCCTGAACCCTGAACCTCGGAACCCTGAACCCTGGAACCGTGGACCCTAGAACCCGGAACCGTCGAACCCAAAATCGTGCTACCCTGAACTCTGGAACCCTGGAACCCTGACACCCTGGAACCCTGATCCCTGGAACCCTGAACCTTGGACCCTCGAACCCTGGAACTCTGAACCCTGGAACCCTGACACCCTAGAACCCTGAAGCCTGGAAACCTGAAGCTTGGAACCCTGACACCCTAGAACCCTGAAGCCTGGAACCCTGACACCCTGACACCCTGGAACCCTGGAACCCTGACACCCTAGAACCCTGAAGCCTGGAACCCTGGAACCGTAACACCCTGGAACCCTGAACCCTCGAACACTGACATCCAAGAACCCTGAAGCCTGGAACCCTGAACGTACGAACCCGGAACCCTGGAACCCTAAACCGTGGAACTCTGAACTCTGGAACCTTGGAACGCTGAAACGTGGAACCCTGGACCCTGGAATCTGGAACCCCGGAACCCTGAACCCTGGTACCCCAAACTCTGGAACCCTGATCCCTCGAACCCTGAACCCTGGAGCCTCGAACCCTGTAGCCCTGAAGCCTGGAACCCGAAAGCCTGGAACCCTGAGACCTGGAACCCAGAACCCTGGAACCTTATACCTGAACCCTTGAACCCTGAACCCTGGACCTTGGAACCTTGGAACCCTGAACCCTGGATCCCTGACACCCTAGAACCCTAAACCCTGGAACCCTGAACCCTGGAAACCTGAACCCTGAACCCTGGAACCCGGAACACTGAACCCTGGAACCCTAAACCCTGGACCCTGGAACCCTGGAACCCTGAACCCTGGAAACCTGAACCCTAAACCCTGGAAACCTGAACCCTAAACCCTGGAACCCTGAACCCTGGAAGCCTGACACCCTAGAACCCTGAAGCCTGGAACCCTGGAACCCTGGAACCCTGACACCCTGACACCCTGACACCCTGAACCCTGAACCTTGGAAACCTGAACCCTGGAACCCTGAACCCTGGAACCCTGAACCCTGGAACCCGGAACCTTGAACGCTGGAACCCGGAACCCTGGACAACGGAACCCTGGAACCTTGGAACCCCGAACCCTGAACCCTGGAAACTTGAACCCTGACCCTGGAACCCTGAACCCTGGACCCTCAAACCCTGGAACCCTGACAACCTTGAACCCTGGAACCCTGACACCCTGGAACCCTGAGCCCTGGAACACTAACATCCTAGAACCCTGAAGCCTGGAACCCTGACACCCTGGAACCCTGAACCTTGGAAACCTGAACCCTGGAACCCTGAACCCTAGAACCCGGAACCCTGGAACCCTGAACCGTGGACCCTCGAACCCTGGAACCCTGACAACCTTGAACCCTGGAACCCTGACACACTGGAACCCTGAACCATGGAACACTGACATCCTAGAACCCTGAAGCCTGGAACCCTGACACCCTGGAACCCTAAACCTTGGAAACCTAAACCCTGGAACCCTGAACCCTGGAACCCGGAACCCTGAACCCTGAAGCCTGGAACCTTGAACCCTGGATCCTGGAACCCCTAACCCTGGAACCCTGACAACCTTGAACCCTGGAACCCTGACACCCTGGAACCCTGAACCTTGGAAACCTCAACCCTGAACCCTGGAACCCGGAACACCGAACCCTGGAACCCTGAACCCTGGAACACTGAACCCTGGACCATCGAACCCTAGAACCATGAACCCTTGAACCCTGAACCCTGGAACCCTAAACCCTGGACCATCGAACCCTGGAACCCTGACAACCTTGAACCCTGGAACCCTGACACCCTGGAACCCTTACCCTTGGAAACCTCAACCCTGAACCTTGAACCCTGGAACCCGGAACACCGAACGCTGGACCCTCGAACCCTAGAACCCTAGAACCCTGAACCCTAGAACCCTGAACCCTGAACCCTAGAACCCTGGAACCTTGGAACACTGGAACCCTGAACCTTGGAAACCTGAACCCTGGAACCCTAAACCGTGGAACCCTGAACCATGAACCCTGGAACCCTGAACCCTGAACCCTAGAACCGTGGAACCCGAAACCCTGGAAACCTGAACCCTGGAACACGAAACCCTGGAACCCTGAACCTTGGGACCCTGAACCCGTGAACCCTGACACCCTGGAACCCTGAATGCCGGAAACCTGAACCCTTGAACCCTGAACCCTGGAACGCTGAACCCTGGAACGCTGAACCCTAGAAACCTGAACCCTGGAACCCTGAACCATGGAACCCTGACACGTTAGAACCCTGAAGCCTGGAACCCTGAAACCCTAACACCCTGGAACCCTGATATCCTAGAACCCTGAAGCCTGGAACCCTGGAACCCTGAACCTTGGAAACCTGAACCTTGGAACCCTGAACCCTGAACCCTGAAACCTGGAACCCTGAACCGTTGAACCCTGGACCCTAGAACCCGGAACCTTACAACCCTGAACTGTGGTACCCTGAACTCTGGAACCCTTAACCCTAGAACCCTGGAACCCTGACACCCTGGAAACCTGATCCCTGGAACCCTGAACCCTGGAACCCTGACACCCTGGAACCTTGAACCCTGGAACCCTGAACCCTGGACCCTCGAACCCTGGAACCCTGAACCCCAGAACCCTGAACCCTGCAACGCTGAACCCTAAACCCTAAACCCTGGATCCCTGACAGCCTAGAACCTTGAAGCCTGGAACCCTGGAACCCTTAACCCTGGAACGCTGACATCCTAGAACCCTGAAGCCTGGAACCCTGGAACCCTGAACCCTGGAACCCGGAACCCTGAACCATGGAACCCGGAACCCTGGAACACGGAACCCTGTAACCCTGGAACCCTGAACCCTGGACCCTGGAAACCTGAACCCTGAACCCTGATCCCTGGAACCCTGACACCCTGGAACCCTGAACCCTGGGAACCTGAACCCTGGAACCTAGAACACCGAACCCTGGAACCCTGAACCCTAGACCCTCGAACCCTTGAACCCTGAACCCTGAACCCTGGAACCTTGACACCTTAGAACCATGAAGACTGGAACCCTAGAACCCTAACACCTTGGAACCCTGAACCCTGGAACCCTGACATCCTAGAACCCTGAAGCTTGGAACCCTGGAACAATAGAACACTGGAACCCTGGAACTCTGAACCTTGGAAACCTGAACCCTGGAACCCTGAACCCTGAACCTTGAAACCCTGAACCCTGAACCTCGGAACCCTGAACCCTGGAACCGTGGACCTTGGAACCTGGAACCGTCGAACCCTGAACCGTGCTACCCTGAACTCCGGAACCCTTGAACCCTGACACCCTGGAACCCTGATCCTTGGAACCCTGAACCCTGGACCCTCGAACCCTGGAACTCTGAACCCTGGAAACCTGAACCCTGAACCCTGGAACCCGGAACACCGAACCCTGGAACCCTAAACCCAGGACCCTGGAACCCTGGAACCCTGAACCCTGGAAACCTGAACCCGAAACCCTGGAAACCTGAACACTAAACTCTGGAACCCTGAACCCTGGAACCCTGACACCCTAGAACCCTGAAGCCTGGAACCCTGGAACCCTGGAACCCTGACACCCTGAACCCTGAACCTGGGAAACCTGAACCCTGGAACCCTGAACCCTGGAACCCGGAACCCTGAACCCTGGAACCCGTAACCCTGGAACACGGAACCCTCGAACCCTGGAACCCTGACAACCTTAAACCCTAGAACCCTGACACCCTGGAACCCTGAGCCCTGGAACCCTGACAACCCTGACACCCTGGAACCCTTAACCCTAGAATCCTGGAACCCTGACACCCTGGAACCCTGATCCCTGGAACCCTGAACCCTGGAACCCTAAACCTTGGAACCCTGACACCCTGGAACACTGAACCCTAAACCCTAAACCCTGAACCCTGGACCCTGAACCCTGAACCCTGGAACCCTGACACCCTGGAACCCTGAACCCTGGAAACCTGAATCCTTGAACCCTGAACCCTGAACCCTGGAAACCTGAACCCTTGAACCCTGAACCCTGAACCCTGGAAACCTGAACCCTGGAACCCTGAACCCTGGAACCCTGACACGCTAGAACCCTGAACCTGCAACCCCGAAACCCTAACACCCTGGAACCCTGATATCCTAGAACCCTGAAGCCTGGAACCCTGGAACCCTGAACCTTGGAAACCTGAACCATGGAACCCTGAACACTGAACCCTGAAACCCGGAACCCTAGAACCCTGAACCTTGGAACCCTGAACCCTGGAACCCTGAACCCTGGAACCCTGACACGCTAGAACCCTGAACCTGCAACCCCGAAACCCTAACACCCTGGAACCCTGATATCCTAGAACCCTGAAGCCTGGAACCCTGGAACCCTGAACCTTGGAAACCTGAACCATGGAACCCTGAACACTGAACCCTGAAACCCGGAACCCTAGAACCCTGAACCTTGGAACCCTGAACCGTGGAACCCTGGACCCTAGAACCCGGAACCTTACAACCCGGATCCCTAGAACCCTGGAACCCTGACACCCTGGAACCCTGAACCCTGGAAACCTGAACCCTGGAACCCTGAACCCTGGAACCCGGAACACCGAACCCTGGAACCCTGAACCATGGAACCCTGAACCCTAGACCCTGGAACCCTGAACCCTGTAACCCTGACACCTTAGAACCTTGAAGACTGGAACCCTAGAATCCTAACACCTTGGAACCCTGAACCCTGGAACCCTGACATCCTAGAACCCTGAAGCTTGGAACCTTGGAACCGTAGAACACTGGAACCCTGGAACCCTGAACCCTGAACCTTGAAACCCTGAACCTCGGAACCCTGAACCCTAGAACCGTGGACCCTGGAACCGTCGAACCCTGAACCGTGCTACCCTGAACTCCGGAACCCTGGAACCCTGACACCCTGGAACCCTGATCCCTGGAACCCTGAACCCTGGACCCTCGAACCCTGGAACCCTGACACCCTAGAACCCTGACCCCTGGAACCCTGATACCCTAGAACCCTGAACCCTGGAAACCTGAACCCTAAACCCTGGAACCCGGAACACCGAACCCTGGAACCCTAAACCATGGACCCTCGAACCCTGGAACCCTGGAACCCTGACACCCTAGAACCTTGAAGCCTGGAACCCTGACACCCTGGAACCCTGGAACCGTGACACCCTAGAACCCTGAAGCCTGGAACACTGGAACTGTAACACCCTTGAACCCTGAACCCTCGAACGCTGACATCCTAGAACCCTTAAGCCTGGAACCCGGAACACTGAACCCTGGAACCCTGAAAGCTGGAACCCGGAACCCTGGAACCTTGGAATCTTGAACCATGGAACTATGAACTCTGGAACCCGGAACCCTGGAACCTTGGAACCCTGAAACGTGGAACCCTGGACCCTGGAACCCGGAACCCCGGAACCCCGGAACCCTGAACCCTGTTACCCTAAACTCTGGAACCCTGATCCTTCGAACCCTGAACCGTGGAGCCTCGAACCCTGGAACCCTGAAGCCTGGAACCCTACAGCCTGGAACCCTCAAACCTGGAACCCTGAACCCTGGAACTTTATACTTGAACCCTGGAACCCTGAACCCTTGAACCCTGAACTCTTGAACCCTGAACCCTGGACCCGGGAACCCTAGAACCCTGAACCCTGGAACCCTGACACCCTAGAACCCTGAACCCTGGAACCCTGACACCTTGGAACCCTTAACCTTGGAAACCTGAAACCTGAACCCTGGAACCAGGAACATTGAACCCTGGAACCCTAAACCCTGGACCCTGGAACCCTGAACCCTGGAAACCTGAACCATGGAAACCTGAACCCTGGAAACCTAAACCCTAACTCCTGGAAACCTGAACCCTAAACCCTGGAACCCTGAACCCTGGAACCCTGACACCCTATAACCCTGAAGCCTGGAACCCTGACACCCTGAACCCTGAGCCTTGGAAACCTGAAGCCTGGAACCCTGAACCCTGGAACCCGGAACCCTGAACCCTGGAACGCGGAACCCTGGAACACGCAACCCTGGAACCCTTGAACCATGAACCCTGAACCCTGGAAACTTGAACCCTGAACCCTGGACGCTAGAACCCTAGAACCCTGACAACCTTGAACCCTGGAACCCTGACACCCTGGAACCCTGAGCCCTGGAACCCTGACATCCTAGAACCCTGAAGCCTGGAACCCTAACACCCTGGAACCCTGAACCTTGGAAACCTGAACCCCGGAACCATGAACCCTCGAACCCGGAACACCGAACCCTGGAACCCTGAACCCTGGAACCCTGATCCCTGGAAACCTGAACCCTGGAACCCTAAACCCTGGAACCCTTACACCCTAGAACCTTGAAGACTGGAACCCTAGAACCCTAACACCCTGGAACCCTGAACCTTGAAACCCTGAACCCTGAACCCTGGAACCCTTAACCGTGGAACCGTGGACCCTGGAACCCGGAACCCTTGAACCCTGAAGCCTGGAACCCTGACACCCTAGAACCCTGAAGCCTGGAACCCTGACACCCTGAACCCTGAGCCTTGGAAACCTGAAGCCTGGAACCCTGAACACTGGAACCCGGAACCCTGACACCCTAGAACCCTGAAGCCTGGAAACCAGAAGCCTGGAACCCTGACACCCTAGAACCCTAGAACCCTGGAACCGTAGCACCCTGGAACCCTGAACCCTCGAACCCTGACATCCTAGAACCCTGACGCCTGGAACCTGGAACACTGAACCATGGAACACTGAACGCTGGAACCCGGAACCCTGGAACCTTGGAACCTTGAACCATGGAACTCTGAACTCTGGAACCCTAAACCGTGGAACCCGGAACCCTGGAACGCTGGAACCCTGAACCCCGGAACCCTGAACCCAGGAACATTGGAACCCTGAAACGTGGAACCCGGAACACCAGAACCCTGAACCCGGGTACCCTGAACTCTGGAACCCTGATCCTTGGAATCCTGAACCCTGGACCCTCGAACCCTGGAACCCGCAGGCCTGGAACCTTGACACCCTAGCACCCTGAAGCCTGGAACCCTGAAGACTGGAACCCTGAGACCTGGAACCCTGAACCCTTGAACCCTGAACCCTTGAACCCTGAACCCTGGACCCTGGAACCCTAACCCCTGGAACCCTGAACCCTGGAAACCTGAATCATGAACCCTGGAACCCGGAACACCGAACCGTGAAACCCTGAACCCTGGACCCTCGAACCCTGGAACCCTGAACCCCGGAACCCTGAACCCTGGAAACCTGAACCCTAAACCCTGGAAACCTAACCCTAAACCCCTGAACCGTGAACCCTGGAACCCTGACACCCTAGAACCCTGAAGCTTGGAACCCTGGAACACTGACACCCTGAACCCTGAACCTTGGAAACCTGAACCCTGGAACCTTGAACCTTGAACCCTGGAACCCGGAACCCTGAACTTTGGAACCCGGAACCCTGGAACACGGAACCATTGAACCCTGGAACCCTGAACCCTGAACCCTGGAACCCTGGACCCTCGACCCCTGGAACCCTGAACCCTCAAACCCTGACAACCTTGACCCCTGGACCCCTGAACCGTGGAACCCTGACATCCTAGAACCCTGAAGCCTGGAACCCTGACACCCTGGAACCCTGAACCCTGAAACACTGAACCCTGAACCTTGGACCCTGGAACCCTGGAACCCTGACACCCTAGAACCTTGAAGACTGGCACCCTAGAACCCTGACACCCTGGAACCTTGAACCTTAGAAACCTGAACCCTGGAACCCTGAACTCTGAAACCCTGACCCCTGAACCCTGAAACCCTTAACCGTGGAACCGTGGACCCTGGAACCTGGAACCCTCGAACCGTGAACCGTGGTACCCTGAACTCTGGAACCCTGGAACCCTGACACCCTGGAACCCTGATCCCTGGAACCCTGAACCCTGGACCCTCGAAACCTGGAACCCTGAACCCTTGAACCCTGACACCCTAGAACCCTCAAGCCTGGAAACCTGAAGCCTGGAACCCTGACACCCTAGAACCCTGAAGCCTAGAACCCTGGAACCGTAACACCCTGGAACCCTGAACCCTCGAACCCTGACATCCTAGAACCCTGAAGCCTGGAACCCGGAACACTGAACCCTGGAACCCTGAACGCTGGAACCCTAAACCGTGTAACCCGGAACCCTGGAACACTGGAACCCTGAACCCTGAACCCCGGAAGCCTAAACCCTGGAACCTTGGAACCCTGACGTGGAACCCTGGACCCTGGAACCCGGAACACCGGAACCCTGAACCCGGGTACAATGAACTCTGGAACCCTGATCCCTGGAACCCTGAACCCTGGACCCTGGAACCCTGGAACCCTCAGGCCTGGAACCCTGACACCCTAGAACCCTGAATCCTGGAACCCTTAAGCCTGGAACCCTGAGACCTGGAACCCTGAACCCTGGAACCTTATACCTGAACCCTGGAACCCTGAACCCTTGAACCCTGAACCCTTGAACCCTGAACCCTGGACCCTAAAACCCTGACCCCTGGAACCCTGAACCCTGGAAACCTGAACCATGAACCCTGGAACCAGGAACACCGAACCCTGGAACCCTGGACCCTGGAACCCTGGAACCCTGAACCCCGGAACCCGGAACCCTGAACCCTGGAAACCTGAACCCTAAACCCTGGAAACCTAAACCCTAAACCCTGGAACCCTGAACCCTGGAACCCTGACACCCTAGAACCCTGAAGCCTGGAACCCTGGAACCCTGACACCCTGAACACTGAACCTTGGAAACCTTGAACCCTGGAACCTTGAACCCTGAACCCTGAACTTTGGAACCTGGAACCCTGGAACACGGAACCCTGGAACCCTGAACCTTGAACCCTGGAAACCTGAACCCTGGAACCCTGACAACGTTGAACCCAGGAACCCTGACACCCTGGAACCCTGACATCCTAGAACCCTGAAGCCTGGAACCCTGACGTCCTGGAACCCTGAACCTTGGAAACCTGAACCCTGAACCCTGGAACTCGAAACCCTGAACCCTGGAACCCGGAACTCTGGAACGCTAAACCCTGAACCCTGGAAACCTGAACCCTGAACCCTAGACCCTCGAACCCTAGAACCCTGAACCCTCGAACCCTGACAACCATGAACCCTGGAACCCTGAACCCTGGAACCCTGACATCCTAGAACCTTGAAGCCTGGAACCATGACACCCTGGAACCCTGAACCTTGGAAACCTGAACCCTGGAACCCGGAACCCTTAACCCTGGAACGCTGGAACCCTGAACCCTCGAAACCTGAACCCTGAAACCTGGAACCCTTATCCCTGGACCCACGAACCCTGGAACCCTGAACCCTGGAACCCTGACAACCTTGAACCCTGGAACCCTAACATCCTAGAACCCTTGAAGCCTGGAACCTTGACACCCTGGAACCCTGAACCTTGGAAACCTGAACCCTGGAACCCTAAACCCTGGATCCCGGAACCCTGAACCTTGGAACCAGGAACCCTGGAACACCAAACCCTGGAACCCTGAACCCTGGAAACCTGAACCCTGAACCTTGGACCCTCGAACCGTGGAACCCTGAACCCTGAAACCCTGACAACCTTGAACATTGGAACCCTGAACCCTGGAACCCTGACATCCTAGAACCCTGAAGCCTGGAACCCTGACACCCTGGAACCCAGAACGATGGATCCCAGAACCGTGGAACACGGAACCCTGGAACCCTGAACCCTGGACCCTGGAAACCTGAACCCTGAACCTTGGAACCCTAAACCCTGGAACCCTAACATCCTAGAACCCTGACGCCTGGAACCTGGAACATTGAACCCTGGAACACTGAACGCTGGAACCCAGAACCCTAGAACCTTGGAACCTTGAACCATGGAACTCTGAACTCTGGAACCCTAAACCGTGGAACTCGGAACCCTGGAACCCTGGAACCCTGAATCCTGAACCCCGGAACCCTGAACCCAGGAACCTTGGAACCCTGAAACGTGGAACCCGGAACACCAGAACCCTGAACCCGGGTACCCTGAACTCTGGAACCCTGATCCTTGGAACCCTGAACCCTGGACCCTCGAACCCTGGAACCCTCAGGCCTGGAACCTTGACACCCTAGCACCCTGAAGCCTGGAACCCTGAAGACTGGAACCCTGAGACCTGGAACCCTGAACCCTGGAACCTTATACCTGAACCCTGGAACCCTGAACCCTTGAACCCTGAACCCTGAACCCTTGAACCCTGAACCCTGGACCCTGGAACCCTAACCCCTGGAACCCTGAACCCTGGAAACCTGAACCATGAACCTTGGAACCCGGAACACCGAACCGTGGAACCCTGAACCCTGGACCCTCGAACCCTGGAACCCTGAACCCCGGAACCCTGAACCCTGGAAACCTGAACCCTAAACCCTGGAAACCTAAACCCTAAACTGCTGAACCCTGAACCCTGGAACCCTGACACCCTAGAACCCTGAAGCTTGGAACCCTGGAACACTGACACCCTGAACCCTGAACCTTGGAAACCTGAACCCTGGAACCTTGAACCTTGAACCCTGGAACCCGGAACCCTGAACTTTGGAACCCGGAACCCTGGAACCCTGAACCCTGAACCCTGGAACCCTGGAACCCTGAACCCTGGACCCTCGACCCCTGAAACCCTGAACCCTCAAACCCTGACAACCTTGACCCCTGGACCCCTGAACCGTGGAACCCTGACATCCTAGAACCCTGAAGCCTGGAACTCTGACACCCTGGAACCCTAAACCTTGGAAACCTGAACCCTGGAACCCGGAACCCTTAACCCTGGAACCCTGAACCATGGAACACTGAACCCTGAACCCTAGACCCTCGAACCCTGGAACCCTGAACCCTGGAACCCTGACACCCTAGAACCTTGAAGACTGGAACCCTAGAACCCTGACACCCTGGAACCCTGAACCTTGGAAACCTGAACCCTGGAACCCTGAACCCTGAAACCCTGACCCCTGAACCCTGAAACCCTTAACCGTGGAACCGTGGACCCTGGAACCCGGAACCCTCGAACCCTGAACCGTGATACCCTGAACTCTGGAACCCTGGAACCCTGACACCCTGGAACCCTGATCCCTGGAACCTTGAACCCTGGACCCTCGAAACCTGGAACCCTGAACCCTTGAACCCTGACACCCTAGAACCCTCAAGCCTGGAAACCTGAAGCCTGGAACCCTGACACCCTAGAACTCTGAAGCCTAGAACCCTGGAACCGTAACACCCTGGAACCTTGAACCCTCGAACCCTGACATCCTAGAACCCTGAAGCCTGGAACCCGGAACACTGAACCCTGGAACCCTGAACGCTGGAACCCTAAACCGTGGAACCCGGAACCCTGGAACGCTGGAACCCTGAACCCTGAACCCTGAACCCCGGAACCCTGAACCCAGGAACCTTGGAACCCTGAAACGTGGAACCCGGAACACCAGAACCCTGAACCCGGGTACCCTGAACTCTGGAACCCTGATCCTTGGAACCCTGAACCCTGGACCCTCGAACCCTGGAACCCTCAGGCCTGGAACCTTGACACCCTAGAACCCTGAAGCCTGGAACCCTGAAGACTGGAACCCTGAGACCTGGAACCCTGAACCCTGGAACCTTATACCTGAACCCTGGAACCCTGAACCCTTGAACCCTGAACCCTGAACCCTTGAACCCTGAACCCTGGACCCTGGAACCCTAACCCCTGGAACCGTGAACCCTGGAAACCTGAACCATGAACCCTGGAACCCGGAACACCGAACCGTGGAACCCTGAACCCTGGACCCTCGAACCCTGGAACCCTGAACCCCGGAACCCTGAACCCTGGAAACCTGAACCCTAAACCCTGGAAACCTAAACCCTAAACCGCTGAACCTTGAACCCTGGAACCCTGACACCCTAGAACCCTGAAGCTTGGAACCCTGGAACACTGACACCCTGAACCCTGAACCTTGGAAACCTGAACCCTAGAACCTTGAACCTTGAACCCTGGAACCCGGAACCCTGAACTTTGGAACCCGGAACCCTGGAACACGGAACCCTGGAACCCTGGAACCCTGAACCCTGGAACCCTGGAACCCTGAACCCTGGACCCTCGACCCCTGGAACCCTGAACCCTCAAACCCTGACAACCTTGACCCCTGGACCCCTGAACCGTGGAACCCTGACATCCTAGAACCCTGAAGCCTGGAACCCTGACACCCTGGAACCCTAAACCCTGGAAACCTGAACCCTGGAACCTGGAACCCTGAACCCTGGAACACTGAACCCTGAACCCTAGACCCTCGAACCCTGGAACCCTGAACCCTGGAACCCTGACACCCTAGAACCTTGAAGACTGGAACCCTAGAACCCTGACACCCTGGAACCCTGAACCTTGGAAACCTGAACCCTGGAACCCTGAACCCTGAAACCCTGACCCTTGAACCCTGAAACCCTTAACCGTGGAACCGTGGACCCTGGAACCCGGAACCCTCGAACCCTGAACCGTGGTACCCTGAACTCTGGAACCCTGGAACCCTGACACCCTGGAACCCTGATCCCTGGAACCCTGAACCCTGGACCCTCGAAACCTGGAACCCTGAACCCTTGAACCCTGACACCCAAGAACCCTCAAGCCTGGAAACCTGAAGCCTGGAACCCTGACACCCTAGAACCCTGAAGCCTAGAACCCTGGAACCGTAACACCCTCGAACCCTGAACCCTCGAACCCTGACATCCTAGACCCCTGAAGCCTGGAACCCGGAACACTGAACCCTGGAACCCTGAACGCTGGAACCCTAAACCGTGGAACCCGGAACCCTGGAACGCTGGAACCCTGAACCCTGAACCCCAGAACCCTGAACCCAGGAACCTTGGAACCCTGAAACGTGGAACCCGGAACACCAGAACCCTGAACCCGGGTACCCTGAACTCTGGAACCCTGATCCTTGGAACCCTGAACCCTGGACCCTCGAACCCTGGAACCCTCAGGCCTGGAACCTTGACACCCTAGCACCCTGAAGCCTGGAACCCTGAAGACTGGAACCCTGAGACCTGGAACCCTGAACCCTGGAACCTTATACCTGAACCCTAGAACCCTGAACCCTTGAACCCTGAACCCTGAACCCTTGAACCATGAACCCTGGACCCTGGAACCCTAACCCCTGGAAACCTGAACCATGAACCTTGGAACCCGGAACACCGAACCGTGGAACCCTGAACCCTGGACCCTCGAACCCTGGAACCTGAACCCCGGAACCCTGAACCCTGGAAACCTGAACCCTAAACCCTGGAAACCTAAACCCTAAACCGCTGAACCCTGAACCCTGGAACCCTGACACCCTAGAACCCTGAAGCTTGGAACCCTGGAACATTGACACCCTGAACCCTGAACCTTGGAAACCTGAACCTTGGAACCTTGAACCTTGAACCCTGGAACCCGGAACCCTGAACTTTGGAACCCGGAACCCTAGAACACGGAACCCTGGAACCCTGGAACCCTGAACCCTGAACCCTGGAACCCTGGAACCCTGAACCCTGGACCCTCGACCCCTGGAACCCTGAACCCTCAAACCCTGACAACCTTGACCCCTCGACCCTTGAACCGTTGAACCCTGACATCCTAGAACCCTGAAGCCTGGAACCCTGACACCCTGGAACCCTAAACCTTGGAAACCTGAACCCTGGAACCCGGAACCCTTAACCCTGGAACCCTGAACCCTGGAACACTGAACCCTGAACCCTAGACCCTCGAACCCTGGACCCCTGAACCCTGGAACCCTGACACCCTAGAACCTTGAAGACTGGAACCCTAGAACCCTTACACCTTGGAACCCTGAACCTTGGAAACCTGAACCCTGGAACCCTGAACCCTGAAACCCTGACCCCTGAACCCTGAAACCCTTAACCGTGGACCCTGGAACCCGGAACCCTCGAACCCTGAACCGTGGTACCCTGAACTCTGGAACCCTGGAACCCTGACACCTTGGAACCCTGATCCCTGGAACCCTGAACCCTGGACCCTCGAAACCTGGAACCCTGAACCCTTGAACCCTGACACCCTAGAACCCTCAAGCCTGGAAACCTGAAGCCTGGAACCCTGACACCCTAGAACCCTGAAGCCTAGAACCCTGGAACAGTAACACCCTGGAACCCTGAACCCTCGAACCCTGACATCCCAGAACCCTGAAGCCTGGAACCCGGAACACTGAACCCTGGAACCCTGAACGCTAGAATCCTAAACCGTGGAACCCGGAACCCTGGAACGCTGGAACCCTGAACCCTGAACCCTGAACCCCGGAACCCTGAACCCAGGAACCTTGGAACCCTGAAACGTGGAACCCGGAACACCAGAACCCTGAACCCGGGTACCCTGAACTCTGGAACCCTGATCCTTGGAACCCTGAACCCTGGACCCTCGAACTCTGGAACCCTCAGGCCTGGAACCTTGACACCCTAGCACCCTGAAGCCTGGAACCCAGAAGACTGGAACCCTGAGACCTGGAACCCTGAACCCTGGAACCTTATACCTGAACCCTGGAACCCTGAACCCTTGAACCCTGAACCCTGAACCCTTGAACCCTGAACCCTGGACCCTTGAACCCTAACCCCTGGAACCCTGAACCCTGGAAACCTGAACCATGAACCCTGGAACCCGGAACACCGAACCGTGGAACCCTGAACCCTGGACCCTCGAACCCTGGAACCCTGAACCCCGGAACCCTGAACCCTGGAAACCTGAACCCTAAACCCTGGACACCTAAACCCTAAACCGCTGAACCCTGAACCCTGGAACCCTGACACCCTAGAACCCTGAAGCTTGGAACCCTGGAACACTGACACCCTGAACCCTGAACCTTGGAAACCGGAACCCTAGATCCTTGAACCTTGAACCCTGGAACCCGGAACCCTGAACTTTGGAACCCGGAACCCTGGAACACGGAACCTTGGAACCCTGGAACCCTGAACCCTGGAACCCTGGAACCCTGAACCCTGGACCCTCGACCCCTGGAACCCTGAACCCTCAAACCCTGTCAACCTTGACCCCTGGACCCCTGAACCGTGGAACCCTGACATCCTAGAACCCTGAAGCCTGGAACCCTGACACCCTGGAACCCTAAACCTTGGAAACCTGAACCCTGGAACCCGGAACCCTTAACCCTGGAACCCTGAACCCTGGAACACTGAACCCTGAACCCTAGACCCTCGAACCCTGGAACCCTGACACCCTAGAACCTTGAAGACTGGAACCCTAGAACCCTGACACCCTGGAACCCTTAACCTTGGAAACTTGAACCCTGGAACCCTGAACCCTGAAACCCTGACCCCTGAACCCTGAAACCCTTAACCGTGGAACCGTGGACCCTGGAACCCGGAACCCTCGAACCCTGAACCGTGGTACCCTGAACTCTGGAACCCTGGAACCCTGACACCCTGGAACCCTGATCCCTGGAACCCTGAACCCTGGACCCTCGAAACCTGGAACCCTGAACCCTTGAACCCTGACACCCTAGAACCCTCAAGCCTGGAAACCTGAAGCCTGGAACCCTGACACCCTCGAACCCTGAAGCCTAGAACCCTGGAACCGTAACACCCTCGAACCCTGAACCCTCGAACCCTGACATCCTAGACCCCTGAAGCCTGGAACCCGGAACACTGAACCCTGGAACCCTGAACGCTGGAACCCTAAACCGTGGAACCCGGAACCCTTGAACGCTGGAACCCTGAACCCTGAACCCTGAACCCCAGAACCCTGAACCCAGGAACCTTGGAACCCTGAAACGTGGAACCCGGAACACCAGAACCCTGAACCCGGGTACCCTGAACTCTGGAACCCTGATCCTTGGAACCCTGAACCCTGGACCCTCGAACCCTGGAACCCTCAGGCCTGGAACCTTGACACCCTAGCACCCTGAAGCCTGGAACCCTGAAGACTGGAACCCTGAGACCTGGAACCCTGAACCCTGGAACCTTATACCTGAACCCTGGAACCCTGAACCCTTGAACCCTGAACCCTGAACCCTTGAACCATGAACCCTGGACCCTGGAACCCTAACCCCTGGAAACCTAAACCATGAACCCTAGAACCCGGAACACCGAACCGTGGAACCCTGAACCCTCGACCCTCGAACCCTGGAACCCTGAACCCCGGAACCCTGAACCCTGGAAACCTGAACCCTAAACCCTGGAAACCTAAACCCTAAACCGCTGAACCCTGAACCCTGGAACCCTGACACCCTAGAATCCTGAAGCTTGGAACCCTGGAACACTGACACCCTGAACCCTGAACCTTGGAAACCTGAACCCTGGAACCTTGAACCTTGAACCCTGGAACCCGGAACCCTGGAACCCTGGAACCCTGGAACCCTGAACCCTGAACCCTGGAACCCTGGAACCCTGAACCCTGGACCCTGGAACCCTGAACCCTGGACCCTCGACCCCTGGAACCCTGAACCCTCAAACCCTGACAACCTTGACCCCTGGACCCCTGAACCGTTGAACCCTGACATCCTAGAACCCTGAAGCCTGGAACCCTGACACCCTGGAACCCTAAACCTTGGAAACCTGAACCCTGGAACCCGGAACCCTTAACCCTGGAACCCTGAACCCTGGAACACTGAACCCTGAACCCTAGACCCTCGAACCCTGGACCCCTGAACCCTGGAACCCTGACACCCTAGAACCTTGAAGACTGGAACCCTAGAACCCTTACACCTTGGAACCCTGAACCTTGGAAACCTGAACCCTGGAACCCTGAACCCTAAAACCCTGACCCCTGAACCCTGAAACCCTTAACCGTGGAACCGTGGACCCTGGAACCCGGAACCCTCGAACCCTGAACCGTGGTACCCTGAACTCTGGAACCCTGGAACCCTGACACCCTGGAACCCTGATCCCTGGAACCCTGAACCCTGGACCCTCGAAACCTGGAACCCTGAACCCTTGAACCCTGACACCCTAGAACCCTCAAGCCTGGAAACCTGAAGCCTGGAACCCTGACACCCTAGAACCCTGAAGCCTAGAACCCTGGAACCGTAACACCCTGGAACCCTGAACCCTCGAACCCTGACATCCTAGAACCCTGAAGCCTGGAACCCGGAACACTGAACCCTGGAACCCTGAACGCTGGAATCCTAAACCGTGGAACCCGGAACCCTGGAACGCTGGAACCCTGAACCCTGAACCCCGGAACCCTGAACCCAGGAACCTTGGAACCCTGAAACGTGGAACCCGGAACACCAGAACCCTGAACCCGGGTACCTTGAACTCTGGAACCCTGATCCTTGGAACCCTGAACCCTGGACCCTCGAACCCTGGAACCCTCAGGCCTGGAACCTTGACACCCTAGCACCCTGAAGCCTGGAACCCTGAAGACTGGAACCCTGAGACCTGGAACCTTATACCTGAACCCTTGAACCCTGAACCCTGAACCCTTGAACCCTGAACCCTGGACCCTTGAACCCTAACCCCTGGAACCCTGAACCCTGGAAACCTGAACCATGAACCCTGGAACCCGGAACACCGAACCGTGGAACCCTGAACCCTGGACCCTCGAACCTTGGAACCCTGAACCTCGGAACCCTGAACCTCGGAACCCTGAACCCTGGAAACCTGAACCCTAAACCCTGGAAACCTAAACCCTAAACCGCTGAACCCTGAACCGTGGAACCCTGACACCCTAGAACCTTGAAGCATGGAACCCTGGAACACTGACACCCTGAACCCTGAACCTTGGAAACCGGAACCCTAGATCCTTGAACCTTGAACTCTGGAACCCGGAACCCTGAACTTTGGAACCCGGAACCCTGGAACACGGAACCTTGGAACCCTGGAACCCTGAACCCTGGAACCCTGGAACCCTGAACCCTCGACCCTCGACCCCTGGAACCCTGAACCCTCAAACCCTGACAACCTTGACCCCTGGACCCCTGAACCGTGGAACCCTGACATCCTAGAACCCTGAAGCCTGGAACCCTGACACCCTGGAACCCTAAACCTTGGAAACCTGAACCCTGGAACCCGGAACCCTTAACCCTGGAACCCTGAACCCTGGAACACTGAACCCTGAACCCTAGACCCTCGAACCCTGGAACCCTGACACCCTAGAACCTTGAAGACTGGAACCCTAGAACCCTGACACCCTGGAACCCTGAACCTTGGAAACCTGAACCCTGGAACCCTGAACCCTGAAACCCTGACCCCTGAACCCTGAAACCCTTAACCGTGGAACCGTGGACCCTGGAACCCGGAACCCTCGAACCCTGAACCGTGGTACCCTGAACTCTGGAACCCTGGAACCCTGACACCCTGGAACCCTGATCCCTGGAACCCTGAACCCTGGACCCTCGAAACCTGGAACCCTGAACCCTTGAACCCTGACACCCTAGAACCCTCAAGCCTGGAAACCTGAAGCCTGGAACCCTGACACCCTAGAACCCTGAAGCCTAGAACCCTGGAACCGTAACACCCTGGAACCCTGAACCCTCGAACCCTGACATCCTAGAACCCTGAAGCCTGGAACCCGGAACACTGAACCCTGGAACCCTGAACGCTGGAACCCTAAACCGTGGAACCCGGAACCCTGGAACGTTGGAACCCTGAACCCTGAACCCTGAACCCCGGAACCCTAAACCCTGGATCCTTGGAACCCTGAAACATGGAACCCTGGACCCTGGAACCCGGAACACCGGAACCCTGAACCCGGGTACAATGAACTCTGGTACCCTGATCCCTGGAACCCTGAACCCTGGACCCTCGAACCCTGGAACCCTCAGGCCTGGAACCCTGACACCCTAGAACCCTGAATCCTGGAACCCTTAAGCCTGGAACCCTGAGACCTGGAACCCTGAACCCTGGAACCTTATACCTGAACCCTGGAACCCTGAACCCTTGAACCCTGAACCCTTGAACCCTGAACCCTGGACCCTAGAACCCTGACCCCTGGAACCCTGAACACTGGAAACCTGAACCATGAACCCTGGAACCCGGAACACCGAACCCTGGAACCCTGGACCCTCGAACCCTGGAACCCTGAACCCCGGAACCCTGAACCCTGGAAACCTGAACCCTAAACCCTGGAAACCTAAACCCTAAACCCTGGAACCCTGAACCCTGGAACCCTGACACCCTAGAACCCTAATGCCTGGAACCCTGGAACCCTGACACCCTGAACACTGAACCTTGGAAACCTTGAACCCTGAACCCTGGAACCCGGAACCCTGAACTTTGGAACCTGGAACCCTGGAACACGGAACCCTGGAACCCTGGAACCCTGAACCTTGAACCCTGGAAACCTGAACCCTGGAACCCTGACAACGTTGAACCCAGGAACCCTGACACCCTGGAACCCTAACATCCTAGAACCCTGAAGCCTGGAACCCTGACATCCTGGAACCCGGAACCTTGGAAACCTGAACCCTGAACCCTGGAACTCGAAACCCTGAACCCTGGAACCCGGAACTCTGGAACGCTGAACCCTGAATCCTGGAAACCTGAACCCTGAACCCTAGACCCTCGAACCCTAGAACCCTGAATCCTCGAACCCTGACAACCATGAACCCTGGAACCCTGAACCCTGGAACCCTGACATCCTAGAACCTTGAAGCCTGGAACCATGACACCCTGGAACCCTGAACCTTGGAAACCTGAACCCTGGAACCCGGAACCCTTAACCCTGGAACGCTGGAACCCTGAACCCTCGAAACCTGAACCCTGAACCCTGGAACCCTTAACCCTGGACCCTGGAACCCTGAACCCTGGAACCCGGACAACCTTGAACCCTGGAACCCTGACACCCTGGAACCCTGACATCCTAGAACCCTTGAACCCTGGAACCCTGACACCCTGGAACCCTGAACCTTGGAAACCTGAAGCCTGGAACCCTGAACCCTAGACCCTCGAACCCTGGAACCCTGACAACCTTGAACCCTGGAACCCTAACATCCTATAACCCTTGAACCCTGGAACCTTGACACCCTCGAACCCTGAACCTTGGAAACCTGAACCCTGGAACCCTAAACCCTGGATCCCGGAACCCTGAACCTTGGAACCAGGAACCCTGGAACACCAATCCCTGGAACCCTGAACCCTGGAAACCTGAACCCTGAACCCTGGAACCCTGAACCTTGGACCCTCGAACCGTGGAACCCTGAACCCTGAAACCCTGACAACCTTGAACCTTGGAACCCTGACACCCTGGAACCTTGAACCCTGGAACCCTGACATCCTAGAACCCTGAAGCCTGGAACCCTGACACCCTGGAACCCAGAACGATGGAACCCGGAACCGTGGAACACGGAACCCTGGAACCCTGAACCCTGGACCCTGGGAACCTGAACCCTGAACCTTGGAACCCTGATCCCTGGAACCCTAACATCCTAGAACCTTGACAACCTTGAACCCTGGAAGCCTGACACCCTGGAAGCCTAACATCCTAGAACCCTGAAGCCTAGAACCCTGACACCCTGGAACCCTGAACCTTGGCAACCTGAACCCTAGAACACTGAACCCTGGAACTCAGAACCCGGGAACACGAAATCCTGGAACCCTGAACCCTGAACCTTGGAAACCTGAACCCTGAACCCTGGAACCCTGAACTTTGGACCCTCGAACCCTGAACCCTAGAACCCTGACAACCTTGAACCTTGGAACCCTGACATCCTGGAACCCTGAACCTTGGAAACCTTAACCCTGAACCCTGAACCCTAGAACCCGGAACACCGAACCCTGGAACCCCGAACCCTGGACCCTCGAAGCCTAGAACCCTGGAACCCTGGAACCCTGGACCCTCGAACCCTGGAACCCGGAACCCTAGAACCCACACAACCTTTAACCTTGGAACCCTGGAACACGGAACCCTGTAACCCTGAACCCTGGACCCCGGAAACCTGAACCCTGAACCCTGGAACCCTGAACCCTGGAAACCTGAACCCTAAACCCTGGAACCCTGAACCTTGGAACCCTGACACCGTAGAACCCTGAAGCATGGAACCCTTACACCCTGAACCCTGAACCTTGGAAACCTGAACCCTGGAACCCTGAACCCTGAACCCTGAACCCTGGAACCCAGAACCCTGAACCCTGGAACCCGGAACCCTGGAACACGGAACCCTGGAATCCTGGAACCCTGAACTGTGAACCCTGGAAACCTGAACCCTGGAAACCTGAACCCTGAACCCTGGAACCCTGAACCCTGGACCCTGGAATCCTGAACCCTGGAACCCTGTTAACTTTGAACCCTGGAACCCTGACTCCCAGGAACCCTGAACCCTTGAACCCTGACAACCTAGAACCCTTGAAGCCTGGAACCGTGACACCCTTGAACCCTGAACCTTGGAACCCAGAACCCTGGAACACGGAACCCTAGAACCCTGGAACCCTGAACCCTGGACCCTGGAAACCTGAACCCTGAACCTTGGAACCCTGAACCCTGGACCCTCGAACCTGGAACCCTGAAACCTCGAACCCTGACAACCTTGAGCCCTGGAACCCTGACAGCCTGGAACCCTGAACCATGGAACCCGGAACCCTGGAACACGGAACCCTGGAACCCTGAACCCTGAACCATGGAATCCTTAACCCTGAACCCTGGAACCTTGAACACTGGACCCTCGAACCCTGAACCCTGGAACTCTGACAACCTTGAACCAGGAACCCTGACACCCTGGAACCCTGAACCTTGGAAACCTCAACCCTGAACCCTGAACCCTGGAACCTGGAACACCGAACCCTGGAACCCTGAACCCTGGACCCTCGAACCCTAGAACCCTGGAACCCTGACACCCTGGAACCCTGGAACACGGAACCCTGGAACCTTGAACCCTGGACCCTGGAAACCTGATCCCTGAATCCTGGAACCCTGACACCCTAGAAGCCTGAAGCTTGCAACCCTGACACCCTGAACCCTGAACCTTGGAAACCTGAACCCTGGAACCCTGAACCCTGGACCCTGGAAACCTGAACCCTGAACCTTGGAACCCTGAATCCTGGACCCTCGAACCCTCGAACCCTCGAACCCTGAACCCTCGAACCCTGACAACCTTGAATCCTGGAACCCTGACACCCTGGAACCCTGAACCCTGGAACCCTGACATCCTAGAACCCTGAAGCCTGGAACCCTGACACCCTGGAACCGTGAACCTTGGAAACCTGAACCCTAGAATCCTGAACCGTGGAACCCGGAACCCGGGAACATGGAACCCTGGAACCCTGAACCCTGAACCCTGGAAACCTGAACCCTGAATCCTGGAACCCTGAACCCTGAATCCTGGAACCCTGAACCCTGGACCCCCGAACCCTGAACCCTTGAACACTGACAACCTTGAACCTTGGAACCCTGAACCTTGGAAACCTCAACCCTGAACCTTGAACCCTCGAACCCGGAACACCGAACCCTGGAACCCTGAACCCTGGACCCTCGAACCCTAGAACCCTGAACCCTGGCACCCTGAACCCTGGAACCCTGAACCCTGAACCCTGGAAACCTGAACACAGGAACCTTGAACCCTGGACCCTTAATCCCTGGAACCCGGAACCCTAGAACCCTGACAACCTTGAACCCTGGAACCCTGGAACACGGAACCCTGTAACCCTGGAACCATGAACCCTGGACCTTGCAACCCTGAACCCTGAACCCTAGAACCCTGACACCCTGGAACCCTGAACCCTTGAAACCTGAACCCTGGAACCCTGAACCCTGAACCCTGGAACGCTGACACCCTAGAATCCTGAAGACTGGAACCCTAGAACCCTAACACCCTGCAACACTGAACCCTGGAACCCTGACATCCTAGAACCCTGAAGCCGGGAACCCTGGAACCCTAGAACACTGGAACCGTGGAACCCTGAACCTTGGAAACCTGAACCCTGGAACCATGAACCCTGGAACTCGGAACCCGGGAACACGGATCCCTGAACCCCGAACCTTTGAAACCTGAACCCTGAACCCTGGAACCCTGAACATTGGACCCTCGAACCCTGAACCCTAGAACCCTGACAACCTTGAACCTTCGAACCCTGACATCCTGGAACCCTTAACCTTGGAAACCTGAACCCTAGAACCCGGAACACCGAACCCTGGAACCCTGAACCCTGGACCCTCGAACCCTAGAACCCTGGAACCCTGGAACCCTGGACCCTCGAACCCTGGAACCCGGAACCCTAGAAACCTGACAACCTTTAACCTTGGAACCCTGACACCCTGGAACCCTGGAACACGGAACCCTGTAACCCTGGAACCCTGGAACACGGAACCCTGTAACGCTGGAACCCTGAACCCTGGACCCTGGAAACCTGAACCCTGAACACTGGAACCCTGAACCCTGGAAACCTGAACCCTAAACCCTGGAACCCTGAACCCTGGAACCCTGACACCCTAGAACCCTGAAGCATGCAACCCTTACACCCTGAACCCTGAACCTTGGAAACTTGAACCCTGGAACCCTGAACCCTGAACCCTGGAACCCAGAACCCTGAACCCTGGAACCCGGAACCCTGGAACACGGAACCCTGGAATCCTGGAACCCTGAACCCTGAACCCTGGAAACCTGAACCCTGAACCTTGGAACCCTGAACCCTGGAACCTGGAATCCTGAACCCTGGAACCCTGACAACTCGAACCCTGAACCCTGGAACCCTGACATCCTAGAACCCTTGAAGCTTGGAACCGTGACACCCTGGAACCCTGAACCTTGGCACCCTGAACCCTGGAACACGGAACCGTGGAACCCTGAACCCTGAACCCTGGACCCTGGAAACTTGAACCCTGACCTTGGAACCCTGAACCCTGGACCCTCGAACCTGGAACCCTGAAACCTCGAACCCTTACAACCTTGAACCCTGGAACCCTGACACCCTGGAACCCTGAACCATGGAACCCGGAACCCTGGAACACGGAATCCTGGAATCCTCAACCCTGAACCCTGGAACCCTGAACCCTGGACCCTCGAACCCTAAACGCTGGAACCCGGAACACCGAACCCTGGAACCCTGAACCCTGGTCCCTCGAACCCTAGAACCCTGGAACCCTGAACCCTGGACCCTCGAACCCTGGAACCCGGAACCCTAGAACCGTGATACCTTGAACCATGGAACCCTGACACCCTGGAACCCTGGAACACGGAACCCTGGAACCTTGAACCCATGACCCTGGAAACCTGATCCCTGAATCCTGGAACCCTGACAGCCTAGAACCCTGAAGCCTGGAACCCTGACACCCTGAACCCTGAACCTTGGAAACCTGAACTCTAGAACCCTGAACCCTGGACCCTGGAAACCTGAACCCTGAACCTTGGAACCCTGAACCCTGGACCCTCGAACCCTGGAACCCTGAACCCTCGAACAGTGACAACCTTGAACCCGGGAACCCTGACACCCTGGAACCCTGAACCCTGGAACCCTGACATCCTAGAACCCTGAAGCCTGGAACCCTGACACCTTGGAACCCTGAACCTTGGAAACCTGAACCCTAGAACCCTGAACCGTTGAACCCGGGAACACGGAACCCTGGAACCCTGAACCCTGAACCCTGGAAACCTGAACCCTGAATCCTGGAACCCTGAACCTTGGACCCCCGAACCCTGAACCCTGGAACCCTGACAACCTTGAACATTGGAACCCTGACACCCTGGAACCCTGAACCTTGGAAACCTCAACCTTGAACCTTGAACCCTGGAACCCAGAACACCGAACCCTGGAACCCTGAACCCTGGAACCCTGAACCCTGGAACCCTGAACCCTGGAAACCTGAACCCAGGAACCTTGAACCCTGGACCCTCAATCCCTGGAACCCGGAACCCTAGAACCCTGACAACCTTGAACCCTGGAACGCTGACACCCTGGAACACGGAACCCTGTAACCCTGGAACCATGAACCCTGGACCTTGGAACCCTGAACCCTGGAACCCTGACACCCTGGAACCCTGAACCCTTGAAACCTGAACGCTGGAACAATGAACCCTGGAACCCTGAAATCTGGACCCTCGAACCCTGAACCCTAGAACCCTGAACCCTAGAACCCTGAACCCTGAACCCTGGAACGCTGACACCCTAGAATCCTGAAGACTGGAACCCTAGAACCCTAACACCCTGGAACACTGAACCCTGGAACCCTGACATCCTACAACCCTGAAGCCGGGAACCCTGGAACCCTAGAACACTAGAACCGTGGAACCCTGAACCTTGGAAACCTGAACCCTGGAACCCTAGAACCCTGAACCCTGAAACCATGAACCCTGAACCCTGGAAACTTGAACCCAGGAAACCTGAACCCAGGAACCTTGAACCCTGGACCCTCGAACCCTGGAACCCGGAACCCGGAACCCTAGAAGCTTGACAACCTTGAACCCTGGAACCCTGACACCCTGGAACACGGAACCTTGTAACCCTGGAACACTGAACCCTGGACCCTGGAAACCTGAACCCTGAACACTGGAACCCTGAACCTTGGAACCCTGAACCCTTGAAACCTGAACCCTGGAACCCTGAACCCTGAACCCTGGAACCCTGACACCCTAGAACCCTGAAGACTGGAACACTAGAACCCTGGAACCCTGATATCCTACAACCCTGAAGCCTGGAACCCTGGAACCCTAGAACACTGGAACCCTAGAACCCTGAACCTTGCAAACCTGAACCCTGAAACCCTGAACCCTGAACCTTGGAACCCTGAACCGTGGCACCATGGACCCTGGAACTCGGAACCCTCAAACCCCGAACCTTTGTGCCCTTAACTATGGAACCCTGGAACCCTGACACCCTGGAACCCTGATCCCTGGAACTCCGAACCCTGATCCCCCGAACCCTCGAACCCCGAACCTTTGTGCCCTTAACCCTGGAAGCCTGGAACCCTGACACCCTAGAACCCTGAAGCCTGGAACCTTGGAACCGTAACACCCTGGAACCCTGAACCCTCGAACCCTGACATCCTAGAACCCTGAAGCCTGGAACCCGGAACACTGAACCCTGGAACCTTAAACGCTGGAACCTGGAACCCTGGAACCTGGAAGCCTGGAACACGGAACCCTGGAATCTTGTAACCCTGAACCCTGAACCCTGCAAACCTGAACCCTGAATTCTGGACCCTGAACCCTCGAACCTGACAACTTTGAACCCTGGAACCTTGAAGCCTGGAACCGTGACACCCCTGAACCCTGAACCTTGGAACCTGGAACCCTGGGACACGGAACCCTGAACCCTGGAAACCTGAACCCTGAACCTTGGAACCCTGAACCCTGGACCCTCGAACCCTGAACCCTCGAACCCTGACAACCTTGAACCCTGGAACCCTGACACCCTAGAACCCTGAACCCTGGAACCCTGACATCCTAGAACCCTGAAGCCTGGAACCATGACACCCTGGAACCCTAAACCTTGGAAACCTGAACCCTCGAACCCTGAACCCTGGAACCCGGAACCCGGGAACACGGATCCCTAGAACCCTGAACCTTGAACCCTGGAAACCTGAACCCTGGACCCTGGAACCCTAGAACCCTGAACCCTGGAACCCTGAACCCTGGAAACCTGAACCCTGGAACCTTGAACCCTGGACCCTCGAACCCTGGAACCCGGAACCCTAGAACCCTGACAACCTTGAACCTTGGAACACTGACACCCTGGAACCCTGGAACACGGAACCCTGTAACCCTGAAACACTGAACCCTGGACCCTGGAAACCAGAACCCTGAACCCTGGAACCCTGAACCTTGAACCCTGGAACCCTGACACCCTGGAACCCTGAACCCATGAAACCTGAACCATGGAACCTTGAACCCTGGAACCCTGAACCCTGGACCCTGGAACCCTGGAACCTTGACACCCTAGAACCCTGAAGAGTGGAACCCTAGAACCCTAACTCCCTGGAACCCTGAACCCTGGAACCCAGACATCCTAGAACCCTTAAGACTGGAACCCTGGAACCCTAGAACACTGGAACCATGGAACCCTGAACCTTGGAAACCTGAACCCTGGAACCCTGAACCCTGAACCCTGAAACCCTGAACCCTGAACCCTGGAACCCGGAACCGCGGAACCGTGGACCCTGGAACCCGGAACCCTCGAACCCTGAACCTTTTCTACCTTGAACTCTGGAACCCTGACACCCTGGAACCCTGATCCCTGGAACCCTGAACCCTGGACCCTCGAGCCCTGGAACCCTGAACCCTGGAACCCTGACAACCGTGAACCCTGGAACCCTGAACCTTGGAAACCTCAACCCTGAACCCTGGAACCCGGAACACCGAACCCTGGAACCCTGAACCCTGGACCCTCGAACACTAGAACCCTGAACCCTGAAACCCTGAACCCTGGAAACCTGAACCCTGGAACCCTGAACCCTGGAACCCTGACAACCTTGAAACCTGCAACCCTGACACCCTGGAACCCTGAACCTTGGAAACCTCAACCCTGAACCCTAGAACTCGGAACACCGCACCCTGGACCCTCGAACCTTAGAACCCTAAAACCCTGGAACCCTGGAACACTGGAACCCCGAACCTTGGAAACCTGAAACCTAGAACCCTAAACCGTGGAACCCTGGAACCCTGAAACCCTGACATACTAGAACCTTGGAAACCCTAAACCCTAAACCCTGACATACTAGAACCCTGGAACCCTGACATACTAGAACCCTGAACCCTGGAACCCTGACACCCTGGAACCCTGAACCCTGAACCCTGGAAACCTGAACCGTGAACCCTGGAACCATGAACCCTGGACCCTGAACCTTGGAAACCTCAACCCTGAACCCTGAACCGTGGAACCCAGAACACCGAACCCTGGAACCCTGAACCCTGGACCCTCGAACCCTAGAACCCTGAACCCTGGAACCCTGAAGCTTGGAGACCTGAACCCTGGAACCCTGAACCCTGGACCCTGGAACCCTGGAACCCGGAACCCTAGAACCCTGACAACCTTGAACCTTTGAACCCTGACACCCTGGAACCCTGGAACACGGAACCCTGTAACCCTGGAACCCTGACACCCTGGAACCCTGAACCCTTGAAACCTGAACCATGGAACCCTGAACCCTGGAACCCTGAACCCTGGACCCTCGAACCCTGGAACCGTGAACCCTGGAACCCTGAACACTGGAACCCTGACACCCTAGAACCCTGGAACCCTAACATCCTAGAACCCTAGAACACTGACATCCTAGAACCCTAGAACACTGGAACCCTGGAACCCTGAACCTTGGAAACCTGAACCATGGAACCCTGGAACCCTGAACCCTGAACCCTGAAACCCTGAACCCTGGAACCCTGAACCCTGAACCCTGGAACCCTGACACCCTGGAACCCTGAACCCTTGAAACCTGAACCATGGAACCTTGAACCCTGGAACCCTGAACCCTGGACCCTGGAACCCTGAACCCTGGAACCCTGACACCCTAGAACCCTGAAGAGTGGAACCCTAGAACCCTAACTCCCTGGAACCCTGAACCCTGGAACCCTGACATCCTAGAACCCTGAAGACTGGAACCCTGGAACCCTAGAACACTGGAACCATGGAACCCTGAACCTTGGAAACCTGAACCCTGGAACCCTGAACCCTGAACCCTGAAACCCTGAACCCTGAACCCTGGAACCCGGAACCGCGGAACCGTGGACCCTAGAACCCGGAACCCTCGAACCCTGAACCTGTTCTACCTTGAACTCTGGAACCCTGACACCCTGGAACCCTGATCCCTGGAACCCTGAACCCTGGAACCCTGACAACCTTGAACCCTGGAACCCTGAACATTGGAAACCTCAACCCTGAACCCTGGAACCCGGAACACCGAACCCTGGAACCCTGAACCCTGGACCCTCGAACACTAGAACCCTAAACCCTGAAACCCTGAACCCTGGAAACCTGAACCCTGGAACCCTGAACCCTGGAACCCTGACAACCTTGAAACCTGCAACCCTGACACCCTGGAACCCTGAACCTTGGAAACCTCAACCCTAACCTTGAACCTTTTCTACCTTGAACTCTGGAACCCTGACACCCTGGAACCCTGATCCCTGGAACCCTGAACCCTGGACCCTCAAGCCCTGGAACCCTGAACCCTGGAACCCTGACAAGCTTGAACCCTGGAACCCTGAACCTTGGAAACCTCAACCCTGAACCCTGGAACCCGGAACACCGAACCCTGGAACCCTGAACCCTGGACCCTCGAACACTAGAACCCTGAACCCTGAAACCCTAAACCCTGGAAACCTGAACCCTGGAACCCTGAACCCTGGACCCTCGAGCCCTGGAACCCTGAACCCTGGAACCCTGACAACCGTGAACCCTGGAACCCTGAACCTTGGAAACCTCAACCCTGAACCCTGGAACCCGGAACACCGAACCCTGGAACCCTGAACCCTGGACCCTCGAACACTAGAACCCTGAACCCTGAAACCCTGAACCCTGGAAACTTGAACCCTGGAACCCTGAACCCTGGAACCCTGACAACCTTGAAACCTGCAACCCTGACACCCTGGAACCCTGAACCTTGGAAACCTCAACCCTGAACCCTAGAACTCGGAACACCGCACCCTGGACCCTCGAACCTTAGAACACTAAAACCCTGGAACCCTGGAACACTGGAACCCCGAACCTTGGAAACCTGAAACCTGGAACCCTAAACCGTGGAACCCTGGAACCCTGAAACCCTGACATACTAGAACCTTGGAAACCCTAAACCCTAAACCCTGACATACTAGAACCCTGGAACCCTGACATACTAGAACCCTGAACCCTGGAACCCTGACACCCTGGAACCCTGAACCTTGGAAGCCTGAACCCTGGAACCCTGAACCGTGGAACCCTGAACCCTGGACCCTGGAAACCTGAACCCTGGATCCTGGAACCCTGAACCATGAACCCTGGAACCCTGAACCCTGAACCCTGGAAACCTGAACCCTGAACCCTGGAACCATGAACCCTGGACCCTGAACCTTGGAAACCTCAACCCTGAACCCTGAACCGTGGAACCCAGAACACCGAACCCTGGAACCCTGAACCCTGGACCCTCGAACCCTAGAACCCTGAACCCTGGAACCCTGGAGACCTGAACCCTGGAACCCTGAACCCTGGACCCTCGAACCCTGGAACCCGGAACCCTAGAACCCTGACAACCTTGAACCTTTGAACCCTGACACCCTGGAACCCTGGAACACGGAACCCTGTAACCCTGGAACACTGAACCCTGGACCCTGGAAACCAGAACCCTGAACCCTGGAACCCTGAACCCTGAACCCTGAACCCTGAACCCTGGAACCCTGACACCCTGGAACCCTGAACCCTTGAAACCTGAACCATGGAACCCTGAACCCTGGAACCCTGAACCCTGGACCCTCGAACCCTGGAACCGTGAACCCTGGAACCCTGAACACTGGAACCCTGACACCCTAGAACCCTGGAACCCTAACATCCTAGAACCCTAGAACACTGACATCCTAGAACCCTAGAACACTGGAACCCTTGAACCCTGAACCTTGGAAACCTGAACCATGGAACCCTGGAACCCTGACACCCTGGAACCCTGAACCGTTGAAACCTGAACCATGGAACCTTGAACCCTGGAACCCTGAACCCTGGACCCTGGAACCCTGAACCCTGGAACCCTGACACCCTAGAACCCTGAAGAGTGGAACCCTAGAACCCTAACTCCCTGGAACCCTGAACCCTGGAACCCTGACATCCTAGAACCCTGAAGACTGGAACCCTGGAACCCTAGAACACTGGAACCATGGAACCCTGAACCTTGGAAACCTGAACCCTGGAACCCTGAACCCTGAACCCTGAAACCCTGAACCCTGAACCCTGGAACCCGGAACCGCGGAACCGTGGACCTTGGAACCCGGAACCCTCGAACCCTGAACCTTTTCTACCTTGAACTCTGGAACCCTGACACCCTGGAACCCTGATCCCTGGAACCCTGAACCCTGGACCCTCGAGCCCTGGAACCCTGAACCCTGGAACCCTGACAACCTTGAACCCTGGAACCCTGAACCTTGGAAACCTCAACCCTGAACCCTGGAACCCGGAACACCGAACCCTGGAACCCTGAACCCTGGACCCTCGAACACTAGAACCCTGAACCCTGAAACCCTGAACCCTGGAAACCTGAACCCTGGAACCCTGAACCCTGGAACCCTGACAACCTTGAAACCTGCAACCCTGACACCCTGGAACCCTGAACCTTGGAAACCTCAACCCTAACCTTGAACCTTTTCTACCTTGAACTCTGGAACCCTGACACCCTGGAACCCTGATCCCTGGAACCCTGGACCCTCGAGCCCTGGAACCCTGAACCCTGGAACCCTGACAAGCTTGAACCCTGGAACCCTGAACCTTGGAAACCTCAACCCTGAACCCTGGAACCCGGAACACCGAACCCTGGAACCCTGAACCCTGGACCCTCGAACACTAGAACCCTGAACCCTGAAACCCTGAACCCTGGAAACTTGAACCCTGGAACCCTGAACCCTGGAACCCTGACAACCTTGAAACCTGCAACCCTGACACCCTGGAACCCTGAACCTTGGAAACCTCAACCCTGAACCCTAGAACTCGGAACACCGCACCCTGGACCCTCGAACCTTAGAACACTAAAACCCTGGAACCCTGGAACACTGGAACCCCGAACCTTGGAAACCTGAAACCTGGAACCCTAAACCGTGGAACCCTGGAACCCTGAAACCCTGACATACTAGAACCTTGGAAACCCTAAACCCTAAACCCTGACATACTAGAACCCTGGAACCCTGACATACTAGAACCCTGAACCCTGGAACCCTGACACCCTGGAACCCTGAACCTTGGAAGCCTGAACCCTGGAACCCTGAACCGTGGAACCCTGAACCCTGGACCCTGGAAACCTGAACCCTGGATCCTGGAACCCTGAACCATGAACCCTGGAACCCTGAACCCTGAACCCTGGAAACCTCAACCCTGAACCCTGGAACCATGAACCCTGGACCCTGAACCTTGGAAACCTCAACCCTGAACCCTGAACCGTGGAACCCAGAACACCGAACCCTGGAACCCTGAACCCTGGACCCTCGAACCCTAGAACCCTGAACCCTGGAACCCTGGAGACCTGAACCCTGGAACCCTGAACCCTGGACCCTCGAACCCTGGAACCCGGAACCCTAGAACCCTGACAACCTTGAACCTTTGAACCCTGACACCCTGGAACCCTGGAACACGGAACCCTGTAACCCTGGAACACTGAACCCTGGACCCTGGAAACCAGAACCCTGAACCCTGGAACCCTGAACCCTGAACCCTGAACCCTGAACCCTGGAACCCTGACACCCTGGAACCCTGAACCCTTGAAACCTGAACCATGGAACCCTGAACCCTGGAACCCTGAACCCTGGACCCTCGAACCCTGGAACCGTGAACCCTGGAACCCTGAACACTGGAACCCTGACACCCTAGAACCCTGGAACCCTAACATCCTAGAACCCTAGAACACTGACATCCTAGAACCCTAGAACACTGGAACCCTTGAACCCTGAACCTTGGAAACCTGAACCATGGAACCCTGGAACCCTGACACCCTGGAACCCTGAACCGTTGAAACCTGAACCATGGAACCTTGAACCCTGGAACCCTGAACCCTGGACCCTGGAACCCTGAACCCTGGAACCCTGACACCCTAGAACCCTGAAGAGTGGAACCCTAGAACCCTAACTCCCTGGAACCCTGAACCCTGGAACCCTGACATCCTAGAACCCTGAAGACTGGAACCCTGGAACCCTAGAACACTGGAACCATGGAACCCTGAACCTTGGAAACCTGAACCCTGGAACCCTGAACCCTGAACCCTGAAACCCTGAACCCTGAACCCTGGAACCCGGAACCGCGGAACCGTGGACCTTGGAACCCGGAACCCTCGAACCCTGAACCTTTTCTACCTTGAACTCTGGAACCCTGACACCCTGGAACCCTGATCCCTGGAACCCTGAACCCTGGACCCTCGAGCCCTGGAACCCTGAACCCTGGAACCCTGACAACCTTGAACCCTGGAACCCTGAACCTTGGAAACCTCAACCCTGAACCCTGGAACCCGGAACACCGAACCCTGGAACCCTGAACCCTGGACCCTCGAACACTAGAACCCTGAACCCTGAAACCCTGAACCCTGGAAACCTGAACCCTGGAACCCTGAACCCTGGAACCCTGACAACCTTGAAACCTGCAACCCTGACACCCTGGAACCCTGAACCTTGGAAACCTCAACCCTAACCTTGAACCTTTTCTACCTTGAACTCTGGAACCCTGACACCCTGGAACCCTGATCCCTGGAACCCTGGACCCTCGAGCCCTGGAACCCTGAACCCTGGAACCCTGACAAGCTTGAACCCTGGAACCCTGAACCTTGGAAACCTCAACCCTGAACCCTGGAACCCGGAACACCGAACCCTGGAACCCTGAACCCTGGACCCTCGAACACTAGAACCCTGAACCCTGAAACCCTAAACCCTGGAAAGCTGAACCCTGGAACCCTGAACCCTGGAACCCTGACAACCTTGAAACCTGCAACCCTGACACCCTGGAACCCTGAACCTTGGAAACCTCAACCCTGAACCCTAGAACTCGGAACACCGCACCCTGGACCCTCGAACCTTAGAACCCTAAAACCCTGGAACCCTGGAACACTGGAACCCCGAACCTTGGAAACCTGAAACCTGGAACCGTAAACCGTGGAACCCTGGAACCCTGAAACCCTGACGTACTAGAACCTTGGAAACCCTAAACCCTAAACCCTGACATACTAGAACCCTGGAACCCTGACATACTAGAACCCTGAACCCTGAACCCTGGAACCCTGGAACCCTGAACCCTGGAACCCTGAACCATGGAACCCTGAACCCTGAACCCTGAACCCTGAACCGTGGAACTTTGAACCTGGGAACCCTGAACTCTTGAACCTTGAACCCTGAACCCTGAACCCTGGAACGCGGATGCGTGGAACCCTGAAACCTGTAAACCTGGATCCCTAAACCCTGGAACCTTGAACCCTGAACCCTGAACCCTGAACCATGGAACCCTGAACCCCGGAACGCTAGAACCTTAAACCCTGGAACCCTGAACCCGGAAGCCTGGAACCCTAAAACCTAACACCCTGGAACCCTGAACCCGAAACCTTTAACCCTGAACTCTTGAACCTTGAACGCTGAACCATGGAACCCTGAACCTTGAACCTTGAACCCTAAACCCTGAACCCTGAACCCTGAACCCTGGGACCCGACACCCTGAACCCTGAACCCTGGGACCCGAAACCATGAACCCTGAACCCTGGACCCCTAAACCCTGGAATTCGGAACACTGGAACCCTGAACCCTGAAACCCTGAACCCTAGAACCATGGAACCTTGAACCCTGGGACCCTGAACCCTGAAGCCTAGAACCGTGAAGCCTGGAACCCTCAACCCTAGAACCCTGGAACCCTGAACCCCTGAATGCGGAAGCGTGGAACCCTAAATCCTGAACCTTGGAACCCTGAACCCTGAAAACCTGGAATCTTGAACCCTGAACCACAGGAACCCTAGAACCTTAAACCCTGGAACCCTGGACCCTGGAACCCAAAACCCTGGCACCAGGAACCCTTGAACCCTGGAACCCTGCACCCTGGGACCCTAGAACCTTGAATCCTGGAACCCTGAACCCTAGAACGCGGATGCGTGGAACCCTGAACCTTGAACCATGAACCCTGTAAACTTGGATCCCTAAACCCTGGAACAATGAACCCTGAACCCTGAACCCTGAACCCTAGAACGCTGGAACCTTAAACCCTGGAACCCTGAATCCGGAAGCCTGGAACCCTAAACCCTGACACCCTGGAACCCTGGAACCCTGAACCCGAAACCTTTAACCCTGGAACCCTGAACCGTGGATCCTGGAACCCTCAACCTTGAACCTTAGACCCTAAATCCTAAACCTTGGAACCCTGAACCCTGGAACCCTAAACCCTGGAACCCTGAACCCTGAACCCTGGAACCCTGAACCCTGGAACCCTGAACCCTGAACCGTGGAACTTTGAACCCTGGAACCCTGAACCCGAACCCTGGAACGCGGATGCGTGGAACCCTGAACCCTGTAAACCTGGATCCCTAAACCCTGGAACCTTGAACCCTGAACCCTGGAACCCTGAACCCTGGAACGCTGGCACCTTAAACACTGGAACCCTGAACCCGGAAGCCTGGAACCCTAAACCATGACACCCTGGAACCCTGAACCCGAAACCTTTAACCCTGGAACCCTGAACTCTTGAACCTTGAACGCTGAACCCTGGAACCCTGAACCTTGAACCTTGAACCCTAAACCCTGAACCCTGAACCCTGGGACCCGAAACCCTGAACCCTGAACCCTGGGACCCTGAACTCTTATTCCCTGAACCCTGAACCCTGGAACCCTGAAGCTTGGAACCCTGAACCCTGTAACCCTGAACCCTGTAACCCTGAACCCTGGAACCCTGATCCCTGGAACCCTGAACTCTAGAACCATGGAACCTTGAACCCTTGAACCCTGGAACCCTGAACCCAGAAGCCTAGAACCGTGAAGCCTGGAACCCTGGAACCCTGGAACCCTGAACCCCGAAATGCGGAAGCGTGGAACCCTGAACCCTGAACCCTGGAACCCTGAACCCTGAAAACCTGGATTCTTGAACCCTGAACCCCTGGAACCCTAGAACCTTAAACCCTGGAACCCTGGACCCTGGAACCCAAAACCCTGGCACCAGGAACCCTTGAACCCTGGAACCCTGCACCCTGGGACCCTAGAACCTTGAATCCTGGAACCCTGAACCCTGGAACGCGGATGCGTGGAACCCTGAACCTTGAACCATGAACCCTGTAAACTTGGATCCCTAAACCCTGGAACAATGAACCCTGAACCCTGAACCCTGAACCCTAGAACGCTGGAACCTTAAACCCTGGAACCCTGAATCCGGAAGCCTGGAACCCTAAACCCTGACACCCTGGAACCCTGAACCCGAAACCTTTAACCCTGGAACCCTGAACTCTTGAACCTTGAACCATGAACCCTAGAACCCTGAACCTTGAACCCTGAACCTTAAGCACTGAACACTGGGTCCCTGAACCCTGAACCCTGAACCGTGGGACCCGAAACCCTGAACCCTGAACCCTGAACCCTGGAACCCTGAACTCTTGATCCCTGAACCCTGAACCCTGAAACCCTGAACCCTGGAACCCTGAACCCTGGAATTCGGAACCCGGGAACCCTGATCCTTGGAACCCTGAACCCTAGAACTCTGGAACCTTGAACCCTGGAACCCTGAACCCTGAAGCCTAGAACCGTGAAGCCTGGAACCCTCAACCCTGGAACCCTGAACCCCGAAACGCAGAAGTGTGGAACCCTGAACCCTGAACCCTGGAACCCTGGAACCATAAACCCTGGAACCCTGAACCTTGAGGCCCGGAACCCTGAACCCTGACACCTCGGAACCTTAAACCCTGGAACCTGAAACCCTGGAACCCTAAATCATGGAACCCTGAACCCTGGAACCCTGAACCCTGGAACCCTGAACCCTGAACCCTGGAACGCGGATGCATGGAACCCTGAACCCTGTAAACCTGGATCCCTAAACCCTGGAACCTTGAACCCTGAACCCTGGAACCCTGAACCCTGGAAGCTGGCACCTTAAACACTGGAACCCTGAACCCGGAAGCCTGGAACCCTAAACCATGACACCCTGGAACCCTGAACCCGAAACCTTTAACCCTGGAACCCTGAACTCTTGAACCTTGAACGCTGAACCCTGGAACCCTGAACCTTGAACCTTGAACCCTGAACCCTGAACCCTGAACCCTGGGACCCGAAACCCTGAACCCTGAACCCTGGGACCCTGAACTCTTATTCCCTGAACCCTGAACCCTGGAACCCTGAAGCTTGGAACCCTGAACCCTGTACCCTGTAACCCTGAACCCTGTAACCCTGAACCCTGGAACCCTGATCCCTGGAACCCTGAACTCTAGAACCATGGAACCTTGAACCCTTGAACCCTGGAACCCTGAACCCAGAAGCCTAGAACCGTGAAGCCTGGAACCCTGGAACCCTGGAACCCTGGAACCCTGAACCCCGGAATGCGGAAGCGTGGAACCCTGAACCCTGAACCCTGGAACCCTGAACCCTGAAAACCCGGAACCTTGAACCCTGAACCCCTGGAACCCTAGAACCTTAAACCCTGGAACCCTGAACCCTGGAACCCTGCATCCTGGGACCCTAGAACCTTGAATCCTGGAACCCTGAACCCTGGAACGCGGATGCGTGGAACCCTGAACCTTGAACCATGAACCCTGTAAACTTGGATCCCTAAACCCTGGAACAATGAACCCTGAACCCTGAACCCTGAACCCTAGAACGCTGGAACCTTAAACCCTGGAACCCTGAATCCGGAAGCCTGGAACCCTAAACCCTGACACCCTGGAACCCTGAACCCGAAACCTTTAACCCTGGAACCCTGAACTCTTGAACCTTTAACCATGAACCCTAGAACCCTGAACCTTGAACCCTGAACCCTAAGCACTGAACACTGGATCCCTGAACCCTGAACCCTGAACCGTGGGACCCGAAACCCTGAACCCTGAACCCTGAACCCTGGAACCCTGAACTCTTGATCCCTGAACCCTGAACCCTGAAACCCTGAACCCTGGAACCCTGAACCCTGGAATTCGGAACTCTGGAACCCTGATCCTTGGAACCCTGAACCCTAGAACTCTGGAACCTTGAACCCTGGAACCCTGAACCCTGAAGCCTAGAACCGTGAAGCCTGGAACCCTTAACCCTGGAACCCTGGAACCCTTAACCCCGGAACGCGGAAGCGTGGAACCCTGAACCCTGAACCCTGGAACCCTGGAACCATAAACCCTGGAACCCTGAACCTTGAGGCCCGGAACCCTGAACCCTGACACCTCGGAACCTTAAACCCTGGAACCTGAAACCCTGGAACCCTGAATCATGGAACCCTGAACCCTGGAACCCTGAACCCTGAACCCTGAACCGTGGATCCTGGAACCCTCAACCTTGAACCTTAGACCCTAAATCCTAAACCTTGGAACCCTGAACCCTGGAACCCTAAACCCTGGAACCCTGAACCCTGGAACCCTGAACCCTGAACCCTGAACCGTGGACCTTTGAACCCTGGAACCCTGAACCCGAACCCTGGAACGCGGATGCGTGGAACCCTGAACCCTGTAAACCTGGATCCCTAAACCCTGGAACCCTGAACCCTGGAACGCTGGCACCTTAAACACTGGAACCCTGAACCCGGAAGCCTGGAACCCTAAACCATGACACCCTGGAACCCTGAACCCGAAACCTTTAACCCTGGAACCCTGAACTCTTGAACCTTGAACGCTGAACCCTGGAACCCTGAACCTTGAACCTTGAACCCTAAACCCTGAACCCTGAACCCTGGGACCCGAAACCCTGAACCCTGAACCCTGGGACCCTGAACTCTTATTCCCTGAACCCTGAACCCTGGAACCCTGAAGCTTGGAACCCTGAACCCTGTAACCCTGAACCCTGTAACCCTGAACCCTGGAACCCTGATCCCTGGAACCCTGAACTCTAGAACCATGGAACCTTGAACCCTTGAACCCTGGAACCCTGAACCCAGAAGCCTACAACCGTGAAGCCTGGAACCCTGGAACCCTAGAACCCTGAACCCCGGAATGCGGAAGCGTGGAACCCTGAACCCTGAACCCTGGAACCCTGAACCCTGAAAACCCGGAACCTTGAACCCTGAACCCTGGAACCCTAGAACCTTAAACCCTGAAACCCTGAACCCTGAGCCCGGAACCCTGAACCCTGACACCCTGGAACCTTGAACCCTGGAACCTGGAACCCTGAACTCTTGAACCTTAACCCTGAACCCTGGAACCCTGAACCTTGAACCCTAGACCCTAAACCCTAAACCCTGGAACCCTGAACCCTGGAACCCTGAACCCTGGAACCCTAAACCTTGGATCCCTGAAACCTGAACCCTGGAACCCTGAACCCTGGAACCCTGAACCCTGAACCCTGAACCGTGGAACTTTGAACCCTGGAACCCTGAACTCTTGAACCTTGAACCCTGAACGTTGGAACCCTGAACCTTGAACCCAGGACCCTAAACCCGGAACCCTGGAACCCGGAACCCCGAACCCTGAACCCTAGAACCCTGAACCCTGGAACCCTAGAACCTTAAGCCCTGGAACCCTGAACCCTGGAACCCTAAAACCTTAAACCCTGAAACCCTGAACCCTGAGGCCCGGAACCCTGAACCCTGACACCCTGGAACCTTGAACCCTGGAACCCTAGAACCCTAGAACCCTGAATCATGGAACCCTGAACTCTTGAACCTTGACCCTGAACTCTTGAACCTTGACCCTGAACCCAAGAACCCTGAACCTTGAACCCTAGACCCCAAACCCTAAACCCTGGAACCCTGAACCCTGGAACCCTGAACCCTAGAACCCTAAACCCTGGATCCCTGAAACCTGAACCCTGGAACCCTGAACCCTGGAACCCTGAACCCTGAACCCTGAACCCTGAACCGTGGAACTTTGAACCCTGGAACCCTGAACTCTTGAACCTTGAACCCTGAACCCTGAACCCTGCAAACCTGGATCCCTAAACCCTGGAACCTTGAACCCTGAACCTTGAACCCTAAACCCTGGAACCCTGAACCCTGGAACGCTGGAACCTTAAACCCTGGAACCCTGAACCCGGAAGCCTGGAACCCTAAACCCTGACACCCTGGAACCCTGAACCCGAAACCTTTAACCCTGGAACCCTGAACTCTTGAACCTTGAACGCTGAACCCTGGAACCCTGAACCTTGAACCTTGAACCCTAAACCCTGAACCCTGAACCCTGAACCCTGGGACCCAAAACCCTGAACCCTGAACCCTGAACCCTGAACTCTTGATCCCTGAACCCTGAACCCTAAAACCCTGAACCCTGGAACCCTAAAGCTTGGAACCCTGAACCCTGGAACCCTGAACCCTGTAACCCTGAACCCTGGAATTCGGAACCCTGGAACGCTGATCGCTGGAACCCTGAACCCTAGAACCATGGAACCTTGAACCCTGGAACCCTCAACCCTGGAACCCTGGAACCCTCAACCCCGGAATGCGGAAGCGTGGAACCCTGAACCCTGAAACCCTGAACCCTGAAAACCTGGAACCTTGAACCCTGAACCCTGGAACCCTGAACCCTGAAACCCTAGAACCTGAAACCCTGAAACCCTGAACCCTGAGGCCCGGAACCCTGAACCCTGACACCCTGGAACATTGAACCCTGGAACCTGGAACCCTAGAACCCTGGAACCCTGAATCATGGAACCCTGAACTCTTGAACCTTAACCCTGAACCCTGGAACCCTGAACCTTTAACGTTGAACCCTAAACCCTGAGCCCTGAACCCTGAACCCTGGGACCGAAAACCCTGAACCCTGAACCCTGGAACCCTGAACTCTTGATCCCTGAACCCTGAACCCTGGAACCCTGAACCCTGTAACCCTGATCCCTGGAACCCTGAACCCTAGAACAATGGAACCTTGAACCCTGGAACCCTAAACCCAGGGACCCGGAATGCGGACGCGTGGAACCCTGAACCCTGAACCCTGGAACCCTGAACCCTGAAAACCTGGAACCTTGACTCCTGAACCCTGGAACCCTGCACCCTGGAACCCTAGAACCTTAAACCCTGAAACCCTGAACCCTGAGGCCCGGAACCCTGAACCCTGACACCCTGGAACCTTGAACCCTGGAACCTGGAACCCTAGAACCCTGGAATCCTGAATCATGGAACCCTGAACTCTTGAACCTTAACCCTGAACCCTGGAACCATGAACCTTGAACCCTAGACCCCAAACCCTAAATCCTGGAATCCTGAACCTTGGAACCCTAAACCCTGGATCCCTGAAACGTGAACCCTGGAACCCTGAACCCTGAACCGTGGAACTTTGAACCCCGGAACCCTGAACTCTTGAACCTTGAACCCTGAACGCTGGAACCCTGAACCTTCAACCCTGGACCCTAAACCCTGAACCCTGGAACCCGGAACCCTGAACCCTGAACCTAGAACCCTGGAACCCTGGAACCGTGGAACTTTGAAGCCTGGAACCCTGAACCCTGGAACTTTGACACCCTGGAACCCTAAACACTGGAATTTTGAACCCTGGAACCCTGATCCCAGGACCCCTGAACCATGGAACCCTGGATCCCTGGACCCTGGACCCTGGAACACTGAACCTTGGAACCCTTGAACCCAGAACCCTGGAACACTGAACCCTGGAATTCTGAACCCTGGAACCTTCGAACCCTGATCCCTGGAACCCTGAACCCTAGAACCCTGGAACCTTGAACCCTGACACCCTGGAACCCAGAGGCCTGGAACCCTGGAACCCTGACACCCTGGAACCCTGAACCCTGGAACCCTGAACTCTTGAACCTTGAACCTTGAACCTTGGAACCCTGAACCCTAGAACCCTGGAACCCTGAACCCTGAAGCCTGAAGCCTGGAACCCTGAACCCTGACACCCTGGAACCCTGAACCCTAGAACCCTGGAACCCTGGAACCCTGAACTCTTGAACCTTGAACCGTGAACCTTGAACCCTGGACCCTAATCCTTGAACCCTGGAACCCTGAACCCTGAACCCTGGAACCCTGAACCCTGGAACTCGGAAGCCTGGAACCATAAACCCTGGAACCCTGAACCCTAGATCCCTGAACCCTGAACCCTGAAACCCTGAACCCTAGAACTCGGGAACCCTGAACCCTGAACCCGGGAACCCTAGAACCCTGAACCCGGGAACGCTCGATCCCTGAACCCTGAACCCTAGAACCCTGAACCCTGGAACCTTAAATCCTGGAAACGTGGAACCCTGAACCCTGAAGCCTGGAACCCTGAACCCTGAAACCCTAGAACCGTGAACCCTAAACCCTTAAACCTGGAACCCTGAACCTTGGAACCCTGGAACCCTGAACTCTTGAACCATGAACAATGAACCCTAAACCCTGGAACCCTGAACCTTGAACCCTGGACCCTACACCCTGAACCCTGAACCCTGAACCCTTGATCCCTGAACCCTGAACCCTGGAACCCTGAACCCTGAACCTTGAACCCTGAACCCTGAACCCAGGATCCCTGAACCATGCAACCCTGGAGCCCTGGACCCTGGAACCCTTGAACCCTGGAACCCTGCACCCTGGAACCTTCGAACCTTGAACCCTGGAACCATGAACCCTGAACCCTGGAAACCTGGATCCATAAACCCTGGAACCTTGAACCGTGAACCCTGAAGCCTGGAACCCAGAACCTTGAACTCTAGACCCTAAACCCTAAACCCTAGAACCCTGAACCCTGGAACCATGAACCCTGGAACCCTAAATCCTGGATCCCTGAAACGTGAACCCTGGAACCCTGAACCCTGGAACCCTGGAACCCTAAACCCTGGAACCCTGAACCCTTGATCCCTGAACCCTGAACCCTGGAACCCTGAACCCTGGATCCCTGAACCCTGAACCCTGAACCCTGGAACCCTGAACCCTAAACCCTAAACCCTAGAACCCTGAACCTTGGAACCCTAAATCCTGGATCCCTGAAACGTGAACCCTGGAACCCTGAACCCTGGAACCCTGAACCCTGAACCCTGAACCCTGAACCGTGGAACCCGGAACCCTGAAACATAAACCCTGGACCCTAAACCCTAAACCCTAAACCATAAACCCTAGAACCCTGAACCCTGGAACCCTGAACCCTAGATCCCCGAACCTTGAACCCTGAAACCCTGAACCCTAGAACCCGGGAACCCTGAACCCTGAACCCGGGAACCCTAGAACCCTGAACCCGGGAACGCTCGATCCCTGAACCCTGAACCCTAGAACCCTGAACCCTGGAACCCTGGAACCTTAAACCCTGCAACCGTGGAACCCTGAACCCTGAAGCCTAGAACCCTGAACCCTGAAACCCTAGAACCGTGAACCCTAAACCCTTAACCCTGGAACCCTGACCCTTGGAACCCTGGAACCCTGAACTCTTGAACCTTGAACATTGAACCCTAAACCCTGGAACCCTGAACCTTGAACCTTGGACCCTACACCCTGAACCCTGGAACCCTGAACCCTTGATCCCTGAACCCTGAACCCTGGAACCCTGAACCCTGGATCCCTGAACCCTGAACCCTGAACCCTGGAACTCTGAACCCTGAACCCTGAACCCTGGATCCCTGAACCATGCAACCCTGGAGCCCTGGACCCTCGAACCCTTGAACCCTGGAACCCTGCACCCTGGAACCTTGGAACCTTGAACCCTGGAACCCTGAACCCTGAACCCTGGAAACCTGGATCCATAAACCCTGGAACCTTGAACCGTGAACCCTGAAACAAGGAACCCTGAACCGTGAAGCCTAGAACCGTAAAGCCTGGAACCCTGACACCCTGGAACGCTGAACCCTGGTACAAGGAACCCTGGACCCTGGAACCCTGAACTATTGAACCCTGAACCCTGGGACCCTGAACCTTGGAATCAGGAAGCCTGGAACCCTGAACCCTGGAACCATGAACCCTGAACCCTGAAACCCTGAAGCCTGGAATCCTGGAACCTTAAAGCCTGGAACCCTGAACCCTGGAACCTTGATACCCTCGAACCCTAAACCCTCAAACCCTGAACCCTCGAACCCTGAACCCTCGAACCCTGAACCCTCGAACCCTGAACCCTCGAACCCTAAACCCTGGAACCCTGAACCGTGGAATTCTGAACCCTGGAACCCTGATCCCTGGACCCCTGAACCATGGAACCCTGGAGCCCTGGACCCTGGACCCAGAACCCTGGAACCCTGAACCCTGGAACCTAAAACCCTGGAACCCAGGAACCTGGAACCTGGATCCCTGGAACCCTCAATCCTGGATCCCTGGAACCCTCAATCCTGGAACCCTGAACTCTAAAACCTTGAACCCTGACCCTGGAACCCTGGAACCTTAAACCCTGGAACCCTGAACTCTACAACCTTGAACCCTGAACCCTGGAACCCTGAACCCTAAACCTTGGATCCATGAACCTTGGAACCCTGAACCCTGGAACCCTAAACCATGAATCCTAAACCCTGAACCCTGGAACACTGAACCCTGAACCGTGGAACCCTGAACCCTGGAACCCGAGAACCCTGAACCTTGAACCATGGAACCCTGAACCCTGAACCCTGAACCCTGAACCCAGGATCCCTGAACCATGCAACCCTGGAGCCCTGGACCCTGGAACCCTTGATCCCTGGAACCCTGCACCCTGGAACCTTCGAACCTTGAACCCTGGAACCATGAACCCTGAACCCTGGAAACCTGGATCCATAAACCCTGGAACCTTTAACCGTGAACCCTGAAGCCTGGAACCCAGAACCTTGAACTCTAGACCCTAAACCCTAAACCCTAGAACCCTGAACCCTGGAACCATGAACCGTGGAACCCTAAATCCTGGATCCCTGAAACGTGAACCCTGGAACCCTGAACCCTGGAACCCTGAACCCTGAACCCTGAACCCTGAACCGTGGAACTTTGACCCTGGAACCCTGAACTCTTGAACCTTGAACCCTGAACGCTGGAACCCTGAACCTTGAACCCTTGACCCTAAACCCTGAACCCTGGAACCCGGAACCCTGAACCATAAACCCTGGACCCTAAACCCTAAACCCTAAACCATAAACCCTAGAACCCTGAACCCTGGAACCCTGAACCCTAGATCCCTGAACCTTGAACCCTGAAACCCTGAACCCTAGAACCCGGGAACCCTGAACCCTGAACCCGGGAACCCTAGAACCCTGAACCCGGGAACGCTCGATCCCTGAACCATGAACCCTAGAACCCTGAACCGTGGAACCCTGGAACCTTAAACCCTGCAACCGTGGAACCCTGAACCCTGAAGCCTAGAACCCTGAACCCTGAAACCCTAGAACCGTGAACCCTAAACCCTTAACCCTGGAACCCTGAACCTTGGAACCCTGGAACCCTGAACTCTTGAACCTTGAACATTGAACCCTAAACCCTGGAACCCTGAACCTTGAACCTTGGACCCTACACCCTGAACCCTGGAACCCTGAACCCTTGATCCCTGAACCCTGAACCCTGGAACCCTGAGCCCTGGATCCCTGAACCCTGAACCCTGGAACCCTGAAACCTGAACCCTGAACCCTGGATCCCTGAACCATGCAACCCTGGAGCCCTGGACCCTCGAACCCTTGAACCCTGGAACCCTGCACCCTGGAACCTTGGAACCTTGAACCCTGGAACCCTGAACCCTGAACCCTGGAAACCTGGATCCATAAACCCTGGAACCTTGAATCGTGAACCCTGAAACAAGGAACCCTGAACCGTGAAGCCTAGAACCGTGAAGCCTGGAACCCTGACACCCTGGAACGCTGAACCCTGGTACAAGGAACCCTGGACCCTGGAACCCTGAACTATTGAACCCTGAACCCTGGGACCCTGAACCTTGGAATCCGGAAGCCTGGAACCCTGAACCCTGGAACCATGAACCCTGAACCCTGAAACCCTGAAGCCTGGAATCCTGGAACCTTAAAGCCTGGAACCCTGAACCCTGGAACCTTGACACCCTAGAACCCTAAACCCTCAAACCCTGAACCCTCGAACCCTCGAACCCTGAACCCTGAACCCTCGAACCCTAAACCCTGGAACCCTGAACCGTGGAATTCTGAACCCTGGAACCCTGATCCCTGGACCCCTGAACCATGGAACCCTGGAGCCCTGGACCCTGGACCCAGAACCCTGGAACCCTGAACCCTGGAACCTTAAACCCTGGAACCCAGGAACCTGGAACCTGGATCCCTGGAACCCTCAATCCTGGATCCCTGGAACCCTCAATCCTGGAACCCTGAACTCTAAAACCTTGAACCCTGAACCCTGGAACCCTGGAACCTTAAACCCTGGAACCCTGGAACCCTGAACTCTACAACCTTGAACCCTGAACCCTGGAACCCTGAACCCTAAACCTTGGATCCATGAACCTTGGAACCCTGAACCCTGGAACCCTAAACCATGAATCCTAAACCCTGAACCCTGGAACACTGAACCCTGAACCGTGGAACCCTGAACCCTGGAACCCGAGAACCCTGAACCCTGAACCATGGAACCCTGAACCCTGGAACCCTGAATCTTGAACCCTGAACCATAAACCCTGAACCCTGGAACCCTAAACCCTGGAACCCGGAACCCTGAACCCAGAACACTGGAACCCTGAACCCTTGAACCCTGGAACCCTGAACCCTGAAGCCTGGAACCCTGGAACCCCGACACCTTGGAACCCTGAACCCTAAACCCTTAACCCTGGAACCCTGAACTCTTGAACCTTGAGCCCTTAACCCTGGCACCATGAACCCTAGAACCCTGGAACCTTGAACCCTGGAACCCTGAACCCTGAAGCCTGGAAGCCTGAAGCCTGGAACCCTAAACCCTGACACCCTGGAACCCTGAACCCTGGAACCCTGGAACCCTGAACTCTTGAACCTTGAACCCTGAACCCTGCAACCCTGAACCTTGAACCCTGGACCCTGGAACCCTGAACCCTGGAGCCCTGAACCCTGAACCCTGGAACCCTGAACCCTGGAACCCTGAACCCTGGATCCCTGAACCCTGGAACCGTGGAACCCTGAACCCTGAACCATGGATCCCTGACCCATTGAACCCTGGAGCCCTGGACCCTGGAACCCAGAACCCTTGAACCCTGGAACCCTGCACCCTGGAACCCTGAACCCTGACACCCTGGAACCCTGAACCCTAGAACCTTGGAACCCTGGAACCCTGAACTCTTGAACCTTGAACCCTGAACCTTGAACCCTGGACCCTAATCCCTGAACCCTGGAACCCTGAACCCTAGCTGCCTGAACCCTGAACCCTGAAACCCTGAACCCTAGAACCCGAGAACCCTGAACCCTGAACCCTGAACCCGGGAACGCTCGATCCCTGAACTCTGAACCCTAGAACCTTGAACCCTGGAACCGTGGAACCGTGGAACCCTGAACCCTGAAGCCTGGAACCCTGAACCCTGAAACCCTAGAACCGTGAACCCTAAACCCTTAACCGTTGAACCCTGAACGTTGGAACCCTGGAACCCTGAACTCTTGAACCTTGAACATTGAACCCTAAACGCTGGAACCCTGAACCTTGAACCCTGGACCCTACACCCTGAACCCTGGAACCCTGGAACCCTAAACCCTTGATCCCTGAACCCTGAACCGTGGAACCCTGAACCCTGGATCCCTGAACCCTGAACCCTGGAACCCTGAACCCTGGATCCCTGAACCATGCAACCCTGGAGCCCTGGACCCTGGAACCCTTGAACCCTGGAACCCTGCACCCTGGAACCTTGGAACCTTGAACCCTGGAACCCTGAACCCTGAACCCTGAACCCTGGAAACCTGGATCCATAAACCCTGGAACCTTGAACCGTGAACCCTGAAGCCTGGAACCCTGAACCTTGAACCCTAGACCCTAAACCCTAAACCCTGGAACCCTGAACCCTGGAACCCTGAACCCTGGAACCCTAAACCCTGGATCACTGAAACGTGATCCCTGGAACCCTGAACCCTGGAACCCTGAACCCTGAACCCTGAACCCTGAACCGTGGAACTTTGAACCCTGGAACCCTGAACTCTTGAACCTTGAACCCTGAACGCTGGAACACTGATCCTTGAACCCTGGATCCTAAACCCTGAACCCTGGAACCCGGAACCCTGAACCCTGAACCTAGAACCCTGGAACCCTGAACCCTGGAACCCTGAAACCCTAAAGCTTGGAACCCTGGAACCTTGAAGCCTGGAACCCTGAACCCTGGAACTTTGACACCCTGGAACCCTAAACCCTGGAATTCTGAACCCTGGAACCCTGATCCCAGGACCCCTGAACCATGGAACCCTGGATCCCTGGCCCCTGGAACACTGAACCTTGGAACCTTGGAACCCTGAACCCTGGAACTCTGAACCCTGGAGTTCTGAACCCTTGAACCTTGGAACCCTGATCCCTGGAACCCTGAACCCTAGAACCCTGGAACCTTGAACCCTGACACCCTGGAACCCTGACGCCTGGAACCCTGGAACCCTGACACCCTGGAACCCTGAACTCTGGAACCCTGAACTCTTGAACCTTGAACCTTGAACCTTGGAACCCTGAACCCTAGAACCCTGGAACCTTGAACCCTTGAACCCTGAACCCTGAAGCCTGGAAGCCTGAAGCCTGGAACCCTGAACCCTGACGCCCTGGAACCCTGAACCCTGGAACCCTGAACTCTTGAACCTTGAACCCTGAACCTTGAACCCTGAACCCTAATCCCTGAACCCTGGAACCCTGAACCCTGAACCCTGAACCCTGGAACCCTGAACCCTGGAACTCGGAAGCCTGGAACCATAAACCCTGGAACCCTGAACCCTGGAACCCTGAACCCTGAAGCCCTGGACCCTAGAACCCGGGAACCCTGAACCCTGAACCCGGGAACCCTAGAACCCTGAACCCGGGAACGCTCGATCCCTGAACCCTGAACCCTAGAACCCTGAACCCTGGAACCCTAGAACCTTAAACCCTGGAACCCTGGAACCCTGAACCCTGAAGCCTGGAACCCTGAACCCTGAAGCCTTGGAACCCTGAACTCTTGAACCTTGAACATTGAACCCGAAACCCTGGAACCCTGAACCCTTGATCCCTGAACCCTGAACCCTGGAACCCTGAACCCTGGATCCCTGAACCCTGAACCCTGAACCCTGGAACCCTGAACCCTGAACCCTGGATCCCTGAACCATGCAACCCTGGAGCCCTGGACCCTGGAACCCTTGAACCCTGGAATCCTGCACCCTGGAACCTTGGAACCTTGAACCCTGGAACCCTGAACCCTGAACCCTGGAAACCAGGGTCCATAAACCCTCGAACCTTGAACCGTGAACCCTGAAGCCTGAAACCCTGAACCATGAAGCCTAGAACCATGAAGCCTGGAACCCTGAGACCCGGGAACCCTGAACCCTGGTACAAGGAACCCTGGACCCTGGAACCCTGAACTATTGAACCCTGAACCCTGGGACCCTGAACCTTGGAATCCGGAAGCCTGGAACCCTTAACCCTGAACCCTAAAACTCTGAAGCCTGGAATCCTGGAACCTTAAAGCCTGGAACCCTGAACCCTGGAACCTTGACACCCTCGAACCCTAAACCCTCAAACCCTGAACCCTCGAACCCTAAACCCTGGAACCCTGAACCCTGGAACCCTAAACCCTGGAACCCTGGAACCCTGATCCCTGGACCCCTGAACCATGGAACCCTGGAGCCCTGGACCCTGGACCCTAGACCCTGAACCCTGGAACCCTGAACCCTGGAACCCTGGAACCTTAAACCCTGGAACCCAGGAACCTGGAACCTGGAACCTGGATCCCTGGAACCCTCAATCCTGGAACCCCGAACTCTAGAACCTTGAACCTTGAACCCTGGAACCCTGGAACCTTAAACCCTGGAACCCTGGAACCTGGAACCCTGGAACCCTGAACTCTACAACCTTGAACCCTGAACCGTGGAACCCTGAACCCTAAACCTTGGATCCATGAACCTTGGAACCCTGAACACTGGAACCCTGAACCATGAACCCTGAACCCTGAACCCTGGAACACTGAACCCTGAACCGTCGAACCCTGAACCCTGGAACCCGAGAACCCTGAACCCTGGAACCCGGAACCCTGGAACCCTGAACTATTGAACCTTGAACCCTGAACCCTGGAACCCTGAATCTTGAGCCCTGAACCATAAACCCTGAACCCTGGAACCCTGAACCCTGGAACCCGGAACGCTGAACCCAGAACACTGGAACCCTGAACCCTAGAACCCTGATCCCTGGAACCCTGAACCCTTGAACCCTGGAACCCTGAACCCTGAAGCCTGGAACCCTGGAACCCCGACACCCTGGAACCCTGAACCCTAAACCCTTAACCCTGGAACCCTGAACCATGGAACCCTGAACTCTTGAACCTTGAGCCCTTAACCCTGGAACCATGAACCCTAGAACCCTGGAACCTTGAACCCTGGAACCCTGAACCCTGAAGCCTGGAAGCCTGAAGCCTGGAACCCTAAACCCTGACACCCTGGAACCCTGAACCCTGGAACCCTGGAACCCTGAACTCTTGAACCTTGAACCCTGAACCCTGGAACCTTGAACCTTGAACCCTGGACCCTGGAACCCTGAACCCTGGATCCCTGAACCCTGAACCCTGGAACCCTGAACCCTGGATCCCTGAACCCTGGATCCCTAAACCCTGGAACGGTGGAACCCTGAACCCTGAACCCTGGATCCCTGAACCATTGCACCCTGGAGCCCTGGACCTTGGAACCCAGAACCTTGGAACCAGGAACCCCTGAACCCTGGAACCCTCCACCCTGGAACCCTGGAACCTTGAACCCTGGAACCCTGAACCCTGGAACGCGGATGCGTGGAACCCTGAACCTTGAACCCTGAACCCTGGAAACCTGAACCACGAAGCCTAGAACCGTGAACCCTGAAGCCTAGAACTGTGAAGCCTAGAACCCTAGAACCCTAACACCCTGGAACCCTGAACCCTGAACCCTAGAACCAGGAACCCTGGACCCTGGAACCCTGAACTGTTGAACCCAGAACCTTGGAACCCTTCAACCATGAACCATGGAACCTTGGAACCCTGGACCCTGGAACCCAGAATCCTGGAAGCCTGGAACCCTAGACCTCGATCCCTAAACCCTTGAACCCTGAACCCTGGAACCCTGAATTGTTGAACCCTGAACCCAGGAATCCGGAAGCCTGGAACCCTGAACCCTGGAACCCTGAACCCTGAACCCTTCAACCCTGAACCCTTCAACCCTGAAGCCTGGAACCCTGAACCCTGGAACCTTGACACCCTCGAACCCTGAACCCTGAACCGTGAACCCGAGAACGCTAGAACCCTGAACCTGGGAACCCTGGAACCCTGAATCCTTAACCCTGGAACCCTGGAACCCTGGAACCCTGAAGCCTGAAGCCTGGAACCCTGAACCCTTAACCCTGAAACCCTAAACCCTAAACCCTTAACCCTGGACCCCTGAACCCTGAACCCTGGAACCCTGAAACCTGAAACCCTGAACCTTGAACCTTGAACCCTGAACCCTGGAACCCTGAACCTTGAACCTTGGACCCTGAACCCTGGAACCCTGAACCCTGGAACCCTGAACCCTGGAACCCTGAACCCTGAACAATGGATCCCTGAACCATGGAACTCTGGAGCCCTGGACCCTGGAAACCAGAACCCTGGAACCCAGAACCCTGGAACCAGGAACCCTTGAACCCCGGAACCCTGCACCCTAGAACCCTGGAACTTTGAACCCTGGAACCCTTAACCCTGAACCCTGGAACGCGGATGCGTGGAACCCTGAACCCTGTAAACCTGGATCCCTAAACCCTGGAACCTTGAACCCTGAACCCTGAACCCTGAACCCTGAACCTTGGAACCCTGAACCCTGGAACGCTTGAACCTTAAACCCTGGAACCCTGAACCCGGAAGTGTGGAACCCTAAACCCTGACACCCTGGAACCCTGAACCCGAAACCTTTAACCCTGGCACCCTAACTCTTGAACCTTGAACCCTGAACCCTGGAACCCTGAACCTTGAACCCTGAACCCTAAACACTGAACCCTGGAACCTTGAACACTGGATCCCTGAACCCTGGAACCCTGAACTCTTGATCCCTGAACCCTGAACCCTGAAACCCTAAACCCTTGAACCCTGAGCCCTGGAACCCTGAACCCTGGAATTCGAAACCCTGGAACCCTGATCCCTGGAACCCTGAACCCTAGAACCCTGGAACCTTGATCCCTGGAACCCTGAACCCTGAAGCGTAGAACCGTGAAGCCTGGAACCCTCAACCCTGGAACCCTGAACCCTGGAACCCTGAACACTGGATCCCTGAACCCTGAACCCTGAACCGTTGGACCCGAAACCCTGAACCCTGAACTCTTGATCCCTGAACCCTGAACCCTGAAACCCTCAACCCTTGAACCCTGAGCCCTGGAACCCTGAACCCTGGAATTCGGAACCCTGGAACCCTGAACCCTAGAACCCTGGAACCTTGAACCCTGGAACCATGAACCCTGAAGCCTAGAACCGTGAAGCCTGGAACCCTCAACCCTGGAACCTTAAACCCTTGAACCCTGAACCCCGAAACGCGGAAGCGTGGAACCCTGAACCCGGCATCCTGGAACCCTGAACCCTGAACCCTGAAAAACCTGGAACCTTGAACCCTGAACCCTGAACCCTGGAACCCTGAACCCTGGAACACTGGAACCTTAAACCCTGGAACCCTGAACCTTGAGGCCCGGAACCCTGAACCCAGACACCCTGCAACCTTGAACCCTGGAACCTGGAACCCTGGAACCCTGAATCATGGAACCCGGAACTCTTGAACCTTGACCTTGAACCCTGGAACCCTCAACCTTGAACCCTACACCCTAAATCCTAAACCCTGGAACCCTTGAACCCTGAACTCTTGAACCATAAACCCTTAACCCTGGAACCCTGAACCCTAGAACCCTGGAACCTTGAACCCTGGAAACCTAAACCCTGACACCCTGGAACCCTGAACACTGGAACCTTGGAACCCTGGAACCCTGAACTCTTGAACCTTGAATCCTGAACCCTGGAACCCTGAACCTTGAACCCTGGACCATGGAACCCTGAACCCTGGATCCCTGAACCCTGAACCCTGGAACCCTGAACCCAGAACCCTAGAACCATTAACCCTGGATCCCTGAACCCTGAAACAGTGGAAGCCTGAACCCTGAACCCTGGATCCCTGAACCATTGAACCCTGCAGCCTTGGACCCTGGAACCCAGAACCCTAGAACCAGGAACCCTTGAACCCTGGAACCCTGCACCCTGGAACCCTGAACCCTGGAACGCGGATGCGTGGAACCCTGAACCCTGAACCCTGGAAACCTGAACCACGAAGCCTAGAACCATGAACACTGAAGCCTAGAACTGTGAAGCCTAGAACCCTAGAACCCTGACACCCTGGAACCCTGAACCCTGAACCCTTGAACCAGGAACCCTGGACCCTGGAACCCTGAACTGTTGAACCCAGAACCCTGGAACCCTGAACCCTGGAACCCTGAACCCTGAACCCTGGAACCCTTGAACCCTCAACCATGGAACCTTGGAACCCTGGACCCTGGAACCCAGAACCCTGGAAGCCTGGAACCCTAGACCTCGATCCCTAAACCCTGGAACCCTGAACTGTTGAACCCTGAACCCAGGAATCCGGAAGCCTGGAACCCTGAACCCTGCAACCCTGAACCCTAGAACCCTGAACCCTGAACCCGGAAACCCTGAACCCTGAACCCAGAAACCCTGAACCCTGAACCCTGGAACCCTGAACCCTAGAACCCTGAACCCTGAACCCGGAAACCCTGAACCCTTCAACGCTGAAGCCTTGACCCTGAACCCTAGAACCTTGACACCCACGAACCCTGAACCCGGGAACCTTGAACCCTGATCCCTGAACCGTGAACACTTAACCCTGAACCCGGGAACCCTAGAACCCTGAACATGGGAACCCTGGAACCCTAGAACCCTGAACCTGGGAACCCTGGAACCATAATCCTTAACCCTGGAACCTTGGAACCTTGGAACCCTGGAACCCTGGAACCCTGGAACCCTGGAACCCTGGAACCCTGGAACCCTGGAACCCTGGAACCCTGGAACCTTGGAACTTTGGAACCCTGGAACCCTGAACCCTGAAGCCTGGAACCCTGAACCCTGACACCCTGGAACCCTAAACCCTAAACCATTAACCCTGGAACCCTAAACCCTAAACCCTGGAACCCGGAAGCCTAGAACCCTGAACCTTGGAACCCTGAACCCTGAACAATAGATCCCTGAACCATGGAACCCTGGAGACCTGGACCCTGGAACCCAGAACCCTGGAACCAGGAACCCTTGAACCCTGGAACCCTGCGCCCTGGAACCCTGGAACCTTTAACCCTGGAACCCTGAACCCTGAACCCTGGAACGCGGATGCGTGGAACCCTGAACCCTGAACCCTGTAAACCTGGATCCCTAAACCCTGGAACCTTGAACCCTGAACCCTGAACCCTGAACCCTGAACCCTGAACATTGAACCCTGAACCCTGGAACCCTGGAACCCTGGAACCCTGGAACGTTGGAACCTTAAACCCTGGAACCCTGAACCCGGAAGCGTGGAACCCTAAACCCTGACACCCTAGAACCCTGAACCCGAAACCTTTAACCCTGGAACCCTGAACTCTTGAACCTTGAACCCTGAACCCTGGAACCCTGAACCTTGAACCCTGAACCCTAAACACTGAATCCTGGAACCCTGAACACTGGATCCCTGACCCTAAACCCTGAACCGTGGGACCCGAAACCCTGAACCCTAAACCCTGGAACCCTGAACTCTTGATCCCTGAACCCTGAACCCTGAAACCCTGAATCCTTGAACCCTGAACCCTGGAACCCTGAACCCTGGAATTCAGAACCCTGGAACCCTGATCCCTGAAGCCTAGAACCCTGGAACCTTGAACCCTGGAACCCTGAACCCTGAAGCCTAGAACCGTGAAGCCTGGAACCCTGAACCCTGGAACCCTGGAACCCTCAACCGTGGAACCCTGAACCCCGGAACGCGGAAGCGTGGAACCCTGAACCCTGCACCCTGGAACCCTGAACCCTGAACCCAGAAAACCTGGAACCTTGAACCCTGAACCCTGAACCCTGGAACCCTGAACCCTGGAACACTGGAACCGTAAACCCTGGAACCCTCAACCCTGAGGCCCGGAACCCTAAACCCTGACACCCTGCAACCTTGAACCCTGGAACCTGGAACCCTGGAACCCTGAATCATAGAACCCTGAACTCTTGAACCTTGACCCTGAACCCTGGAACCCTCAACCTTGAACCCTAGACCCTAAATCCTAAACCCTGGAACCCTGAACCCTAGAACCCTGAACCATGGAACCCTAAACCCTGGATCCCTGAACCCTGAACCCTGGAACCCTGAACCCTGGAACCCTGAATCCTGAACCCTAAACCCTGAACCTTGAACCGTGGAACTTTGAACCCTGGAACCCTGAACTCTTGAACCTTGAACCCTGAACCCTGGAACGCGAGGCATGGAACATGGAACCCTGAACCCTAGAACCCTGGAACACTGGAACCTTAAACCCTGGAACCCTGAACCCGGAAGCCTGGAACCCTGAACCCGGAAGCTTGGAACCCTAAACCCTGACACCCTGGAACCCTGAACCCGAAACCTTTAACCTTGGAACCCTGAACTCTTGAACCTTGAACCCTGAACCCTGGAACCCTGAACCTTGAACCCTGAACCCTGGGACCCGAAACCCTGAACCCTGAACCCTGGAACCCTGAAGCTTGGAACCCTGAACCTTGTAACCCTGAACCCTGTAACCCTGAACCCTGGAATTCGGAACCCTGGAACCCTGATCCCTGGAACCCTGAACCTTAGAACCCTGGAACCTTGAACCCTGGAACCCTGGAACCCTGAACCCTGAACCCTGAACCCTGGAAACCTGAACCACGAAGCCTACAACCGTGAACCCTGAAGCCTAGAACTGTGAAGCCTAGAACCCTAGAACCCTGACACCCTGGAACCCTGAACCCTGAACTGTTGAACCTAGCACCCTGGAACCCTGAACCCTGGAACCTGGAAGCCTGGAACCCTGAACCCTGAAACCTGGAACCCTTGAACCCTGAACCATGGATCCTTGGAACCCTTGACCCTGGAACCCAGAACCCTGGAAGCCTGGAACCCTAGACCTCGATCCCTAAACCCTGGAACCCTGAACCCTGTTACCCTGAACTGTTGAACCCTGAACCCAGGAATCCGGAAGCCTGGAACCCTGAACCCTGGAACCCTGAACCCTAGAACCCTGAACCCTTCAACCCTGAAGCCTGGAACCCTGAACCCTGGAACCTTGACACCCTCGAACCCTGAACCCGAGAACCTTGAACCTTGATCCCTGAACCCTAGAACCCTGAACCCTGAACCCTGAAACCCTGAACCCTGAAACCCTGAAGCCTGGAACCTTGAACCCTGGAACCTTGACACCCTCGAACCCTGAACCCGGGAACCTTGAACCCTGATCCCTGAACCCTGGAACCCTGAACCCTGACACCTTGGAACCCTAAACCCTTTACCCTGGAACCCTGACCCCTGAACCCTGGAACCTGGAAGCCTAGAACCCTGAACCCTGGAACCCTGAACCTTGAACAATGGATCCCTGAACCATGGAACCCTGGAGACCTGGACCATGGAACCCAAAACCCTTGAACCCAGAACCCTGGAACCAGGAACCCTTGAACCCTGGAACCCTGCACCCTGGAACCCTGGAATCATGAACCCTGGAACCCTGAACCCTGAACCCTGTAAACCTAGATCCCTAAACCTTGGAACCCTGAACCCTGAACCCTGAACCCTGAACCCTGAACCCTGAACTCTGAACCCTGAACCCTGGAACCCTGAACCCTGGAACGTTGGAACCTTAAACCCTGGAACCCTGAACCCGGAAGCGTGGAACCCTAAACCCTGACACCCCGGAACAGTGAACCCGAAACCTTTAACCCTGGAACCCTGAACTCTTGAACCTTGAACCCTGAACCCTGGAACCCTGCACCTTGAACCCTGAACCCTTAACACTGAATCCTGGAACCCTGAACACTGGATCCCTGACCCTAAACCCTGAACCGTGGGACCCGAAACCCTGAACCCTAAACCCTGGAACCCTAAACTCTTGATCCCTGAACCCTGAACCCTGAAAACCTGAACCCTAGAACCCTGAACCCTGGCATTCGGAACCCTAGAACCCTGATCCCTGAACCCTAGAACCCTGTAACCGTGGAACCCTGAATCATGGAACCCTGAACTCTTGAACCTTGACCCTGAACCCTGGAACCCTCAACCTTGAACCCTAGAACCTAAATCCTAAACCCTGGAACCCTGAACCCTGGAACCCTGAACCATGGATCCCTAAACCCTGGAACCCTGGAACCCTGAACCTGGAAGCGTGGAACCCTAAACCTTTAACCCTGGAACCCTGAACTCTTGAACCTTGAACCCTGAACCCTGGAACCCTGAACCCTGAACCCTAAACCCTGAACCCTGAACCCTGAACCCCGGGACCCGAAACCCTGAACCATGAACCCTGGAAACCTGAAGCTTGGAACCCTTAACCCTGGAACCCTGAACCCTGTAACACTGAACCCTGGAATTTGGAACCCGAGAACCCTGATCCCTGGAACCTTGAACCCTAGAACCCTGGAACCTTGAACCCTGGAACCCTGAACCCTGAAGCCTAGAACCGTGAAGCCTTGAACCCTCAACCCTGGAACCCTGGAACCCTGAACCCCGGAATGCAGAAGCGTGGAACCCTGAACGCTGAAAACATGGAACCTTGAACCCTGAACCCTGGAACCCTGAACCCTGAAAACATGGAACCTTGAACCCTGAACCCTGGAACCCTGGAACCTTAAACCCTGGAACCCTGAACCCTGAGGCCCGGAACCCTGAACCCTGACACCCTGGAACCTTGAACCCTGGAACCTAGAACCCTAGAACCCTGGAACCCTTAATCATGGAACCCTGAACTCTTGAACCTTGACCCTGAACCCTGGAACCCTGACCCTTGAACCCTAGACCCTAAACCTTAAACCCTGAAACCCTGAACCCTGGAACCCTGAACCCTGAAACCCTGAACCTTGAACCCTAAACCCTGGACCCCTGAAACCTGAACCCTGGAACCCTGAACCCTGAACCCTAAACCATGGAACTTTGAACCCTGGAACCCTGAACTCTTGAACCTTGAACCCTGAACCCTGGAACCCTGAACCTTGAACCCTGGACCCTAAACCCTGAACCCTGGAACTCTAAACCCTTGAACCCGGAACCGTGAAGCCTGAACCCTAGAACCCTGGAACCCTGAAACCCTAAAGCTTGGAACCCTGGAACCTTGAAGCCTAGAACCCTGAACCCTGGAACCTTGACACCCTGGAACCTTTAACCCTGGAACCCTGAACCCTGGAATTTCTAACCCTGGAACCCTTATCCCAGGACCCCTAAACCATGGAACCCTGGATCCCTGGACCCTGGAACACTGAACCTTGGAACCCTGGAACCCTGAACCTTGGAAATCTGAACCCTGGAATTCTGAACCCTGCAACCGTGGAACCCTGATCCCTGGAACCCTGAACCCTAGAACCCTGGAACCTTGAACCCTGGAACCCTGAAGCCTGAAGCCTGGAACCCTGAGGCCTGGAACCCTAGAACCCTGACACCCTGGAACCCTGGAACCATGAACTCTTGACCCTTAAACCTTGAACCTTGGAACCCTGAACCCTAGAACCCTGGAACCTTGAACCCTGGAAACCCTGAAGTCTGGAAGCCTGAAGCCTGGAACCCTGAACCCTGACACCCTGGAACCCTGAACCCTAGAACCCTGGAACCCTGGAACCCTGAACTCTTGAACGTTGAACCCTGAACCTTGAACCCTGGACCCTGAACCCTGGAACCCTGAACCCTGAACCCTGAACCCTGGAACCCGGAACCCTGAACCCTGGAACCCTGAACCCTGGAATCCGGAAGCCTGAAACCTTGAATCCTGGAACCCTGAACCCTGGAACTCGGAAGCCTGGAACCATGAACCCTGGAACCCTGAACCCTGCACCCTGGATCCCTGAACCCTGAACCCTGAAACCCTAAACCCTGGAACCCTGAAGCCTAGTACCCTGAACCTTGGAACCTTGACACCAATGAACCCTGAACCCGGGAACCCTAAAACCCTGAACCCGGGAACGCTAGATCCCTGAACTCTGAACCCTGGAACCCTGAACCCTGGATCCCTGAACCCTGGAACCCTGAACCCTGAGGCCCGGAACCCTGAAACGTGACACCTTTGAACCTTGAACCCTGGAACCTGGAACCCTAGAACCCTAGAACCCTTAATCATGGAACCCTGAACTCTTGAACCTTGACCCTGAACCCTGGAACCCTGAACCTTGAACCTTAGACCCTAAACCTTAAACCCTGGAACCCTGAACCCTGGAACCATGAACCCTGGAACCCTGAACCCTGGAACCCTGAACCCTGGAACCTTAAACCCTGGATCCCTGAAACCTGAACCCTGGAACCCTGAACCCTGAACCCTGAACCATGGAACTTTGAACCCTGGAACCCTGAACTATTGAACCTTGAACCCTGGAACCCTGAACCTTGAACCCTCGAACCCTAAACCTTGGAACCCTGAACCCTGGAACCCTTAATCCCTGGAATTCTGAACCCTGGAACCCTGGAACCTGGAACCCTGGAACCCTGAACCCTAAACCCTGGATCCATGAAACCTGAACCCTTGAACCCTGAACCCTGGAACCCTGAACCATGAACCCTGAACCCTGAACCCTGGAACCGTGAACCCTGAACCGTGAACCCTGAACCGTGGAACCCTGAACCGTGGAACCCTAGAACCCTGAACCCTGAACCATGGAACCCTGAACCCTGGAACCTGGAACCCTAGAATCTTCAACCCTGGAACCCTGAACCCTGGAACCCTGAACCCTGGAACCCTGAACCCTGAACCCAGAACCCTGGAACCCTGAACCCTGGAACCCTGATCCCTGGAACCCTGAACCCTAGAACCCTGGATCCTTGAACCCTTCAGCCTGGAACCCTGAAACCCTAACACCCTGGAACCCTGAACCCTAAACCCTTAACCCTGGAACCCTGAACCTTGGAACCCTGGAACCTTGAACCCTGGAACCCTGAAGCCTGGAAGCATGAAGCTTGGAACCCTGAACCATGACACCCTGGAACCCTGAACCCTGGAACCTTGGAACCCTGGAACCCTGAACTCTTGAACCTTGAACCCTTAACCCTGGAACCCTGCACCCTAAACCCTGAACCCTAGAACCCTGAACCCTGGAGCCCTGAACCCTGGATCCCTGAACCCTGAATCCTGGAACTCTGAACCGTGGAACCCTGAACCTGAACCCTGAACGCTGAACCCTGGAACCCGGAACCGTGAACCCTGAACCCTGGAACCCTGAACCCTGGAATCTGGAAGCCTGGAACCCTGAACCCTGGAACCGTGAACGCTAGAACTCGGAAGCCTGCAACCATGAACCCTGGAACCCTGAACCCTGGAACCTTGAACCCTGGATCCCTGAACCTTGAACCCTGAAACCTTGAACCCTGGAACCGTGAACCCTGGAACCCTGAACCCTCGAACCTTGACACCCTCGAACCCTGAACCCGAGAACCCTGAACCTTGAACCCGGGAACCCTAGAACCCTGAACCCGGGAACCCTGGAACCCTAAACCCTGGAACCTTAAACCCTGAACCCTGGAACCTTAAACCCTGAACCCTGGAACCTTAAACCCTGAACCTTGAAACCCTGGAACCGTGAACCCTAAACCCTTATCCCTAGAACCCTGAACCTTGGAACCCTGGAACCCAGAACTCTTGAACCTTGAACCTTGAACCCTGAACCTTGAACCCCGAACCTTGAACCCTGGACCCTAAACCCTGAACCCTGGAACCCTGAACCCTTCATCCCTGAACCCTGAACCCTGGATCCCTGAACCCTGGATCCCTGAACCCTGAACCCTGAACCCTAGAACCCTGAACCCCGAACCTTGAACCCTGGATCTCTTAACCATGCAACCCTGGAGCCCTGGACCCTGGAACCAGGAACCCTTGAACCCTGGAACCCTGGAAACTTGAACCCTGCAACCCTGAACCCTGGACCCTAAACCCTGAACCCTGGAACCCTAAACCCTTAATCCCTGAACCCTAAACCCTAGATCCCTGAACCCTGGATCCCTGAACCCTGAACCCTGAACCCTGGAACCCTGAACCCCGAACCCTGAACCCTGGATCCCTGAACCATGCAACCCTGGAGCCCTGGACCCTGGAACCAGGAACCCTTGAACCCTGGAACCCTGGAACCTTGAACCTTGGAAACCTGAACCATGAACCCCGGAATGCGGATGCGTGGAATCCTGAACCCTGAACCCTGAACCCTGGAAACCTGGATCCCTAAACCCTGGAACCTTGAACCCTGAACCCTGAAGCCTGGAACCCTGAACCATGAAGCCTAGAACTGTGAAGCCTGGAACCCTAGAACCCTGACACCCTGGAACCCTGAACCCTGAACCCTGGAACAAGGAACCCTGGACACTGGAACCCTGAACTGTTGAACCCTGAACCCTGGAACCCTAAACCTTGGAACCCGGAAGCCTGGAACCCTGAACCCTGGAACCCTAAACCTTAAACCCTAAACCATGAAGCCTAGAGCCGTGAAGCCTGGAACCCTAGAACCCTGACACCCTGGAACCCTGAACCCTGGAACCAGGAACCCTGGACCCTGGAACCCTGAACTGTTGAACCCTGAACCCTGGAACCCTAAACCTTGGAATTCGGAAGCCTGCAATCCTGAACCCTGGAACCCTAAACCCTGGAAATCGGAAGCCTTGAACCCTGAACCCTGAACCCTGAACCCTGGATCCCTGAACCAAGCAACCCTAGAGCCCTGGACGTTGGAACCAGGAACCCTTGAACCCTGGAACCTTGGAACCTTGAACCTTGGAACCCTGAACCATGAACCCTGGAACGCGGATGCGTGGAACCCTTAACCCTGAACCCTGAAGCCTGGAAACCTGGATCCCTAAACCCTGGAACCTTGAACCCTGAACCTTGAAGCCTGCAACCCTGAACCATGAAGCCTAGAAATGTGAAGCCTGGAACCCTAGAACCCTGACACCCTGGAACCCTGAACCCTGGAACCAGGAACTCTGGACCCTGGAACCCTGAACTGTTGAACCCTACACCTTGGAATCCGGAAGCCTTGAACCCTGAACCCTGGAACCAGGAACCCTGGCCCCTGGAACCCTGAACTGTTGAACCCTGAACCCTGGAACCCTAAACCTTGGAATCCAGAAGCCTGGAACCTTGAACCCTGGAACCCTAAACCTTAAACCCTAAACCATGAAGCCTAGAACCGTGAAGCCTGGAACCATAGAACCCTGACACCCTGAACCCTGGAACCAGGAACCCTGGACCGTGGAACCCTGAACTGTTGAACCCTGAACCCTGGAACCCTAAACCCTTGAATCCGGAAGCCTGGATCCCTGAACCCTGGAACCCTAAACCCTGGAAATCGGAAGCCTGAAACCATGAACCCTGACCCTGAACCCTAAACCTTGGATCCCTGAACCATGCAACCCTGGAGCCCTGGACCTTGGAACCAGGAACCCTTGAACCCTAGAAACCTGGAACCTTGAACCCTGGAACCCTGAATCATGAACCCTGGAACGCGGATGCGTGGAACCCTGAACCCTGGAAACCTGGATCCTTAAACCATGGAACCTTGAACCTTGAACCTTGAAGCCTGGAACCCCTTAACCATGAAGCCTAGAACCGTGAACCCTGGAACCCTAGAACGCTGACACCCTGGAACCCTGAACCCTGGAACCAGGAACCCTGAACCCTGGAACCCTAAACCATGAAGCCTAGAACCGTGAAGCCTTGAACCCTAGAACCATGACACCCTGGAACCCTGAACCCTGGAACCAGGAACCCTGGAACCCTGAACTGTTGAACCCTGAACCCTGGAACCCTAAACCTTGGTATCCGGAAGCCTGGAAACCTGAACCCTAGAACCCTAAACCCTAAACCATAAAGCCTAGAACCGTGAAGCCTGGAACCCTAGAACCCTGACACCCTGGAACCCTGAACCCTGGAACCAGGAACCCTGGACCCTGGACCCTGGAACCCTGAACCCTGGAACCCTAAACCTTGGAATCCGGAAGCCTGGAACCCTGAACCCTGGATCCCTGAACCATGCAACCCTGGAGCCCTGGACCCTGGAACCAGGAACCCTTGAACCCTGAAACCCTGGAACCTTGAACCCAGGAACCCTGAACCCTGGATCCCTGAACCATGCACCCTGGAACGCGGATGCGTGGAACCCTGAACCCTGAACACTGAACCCTGGAAACTTGGATCCCTAAACCCTGGAACCTTGAACCCTGAACCTTGAAGCCTGGAACCCTGAACCATGAAGCCTAGAACCGTGAAGCCTGGAACCCTAGAACCCTGACACCCTGGAACCAAGAACCCTGGACCCTGGACCCTGGAACCCTGACATGTTGAACCCTCAAGCTTGGAATCCAGAAGCCTGGAACCCTGAACCCTGGAACCAGGAACCCTGGACCCTGGAACCCTGAACTGTTGAACCCTGAACCCTGGAACCCTAATCCTTGGAATCTGGAAGCCTGGAACCCTGAACCCTGGAACCCTAAACCTTAAACCCTAAACCCTAAAGCCTAGAACCGTGAAGCCTGGAACCCTAGAACCCTGACACCCTTGAACCCTGAACCCTGGAACCAGGAACCCTGAACTGTTGAACCCTGAACCCTGGAACCCTAAACCTTGGAATCCGGAAGCCTGGAACCATGAACCCTGGAAACCTAAACCCTGGAAATCGGAAGCCTGGAACCCTGAACCCTGAAACCTGAACCCTGAACCCTGGATCCCTGAACCATGAACCCTGGAACGCGGATGCGTGGAATCGTGAACCCTGAACCCTGAACCCTGAACCCTGGAAACCTGGATCCCTAAACCCTTGAACCTTAAACCCTGAACCTTGAAGCCTGGAACCCTGAACCTTGAAGCCTAGAACCGTGAAGCCTGGAACCCTAGAACCCTGACATCCTGGAACCCTGAACCCTGGAACCAGGAACCCTGGACCCTGGAACCCTGAACTGTTGAACCTTGAACCCTGGAACCCTAAACCTTGGAATCCGGAAGCCTGGAACACTGATCGCTGGAACCCTAAACCAAGAAGCCTAGAACCGTGAAGCCTGGAACCCTAGAACCCTGACACCCTGGAACCCTAAACCCTGGAACTAGGAACCCTGGACCCTGTAACCCTGAACTGTTGAACCCTGAACCCTGGAACCCTAAACCTTGGAATCCGGAAGCCTGGAACCCTGAACCCTGGGACCCTAAACCATGAAGCCTAGAACCGTAAAGCCTGGAACCCTAGAACCCTGACACCCTGGAACCCTGAACCCTGGAACCAGGAACCCTGGACCCTGGACCCTGGAACCCTAAACCTTGGAATCCGGAAGCCTGGAACCCTGAACCCTGGAACCCTAAACCTTGGAAATCGAAAGCCTGGAACCCTGAACCCTGAACCCTGAACTCTGGATCCCTGAACCATGCAACCCTGGAGCCCTGGACCCTGGAACCAGGAACCCTTGAACCCTGGAACCCTGGAACCTTGAACCCTGAAACCCTGAACCCTGAACCCTGAACCCGGAAGCCTGGAACCATGAACCCTGGAACCCTAAACCTTAAACCCTAAACCATGAAGCCTAGAACCGTGAAGCCTGGAACCCTAGAACCCTGACACCCTGGAACCCTGAACCCTGGAACCAGGAACCCTGGCCCCTGGAACCCTGAACTGTTGAACCCTGAACCCTGGAACCCTAAACCTTGGAATCCGGAATCCTGGAACCCTGAACCCTGGAACCCTAAACCCTAAACCATGAAGCCTAGAATCGTGAAGCCTGGAACCCTAGAACCTGACACCCTGGAACCCTGAACCCTGGAACCAGGAACCCTGGACCCTGGAACCCTAATCCCTGGAACCCTAAACCTTGGAATCCGGAAGCCTGGAACCCAGAACCCTGGAACCCTGAACACTGGAAATCGGAAGCCTGGAACCCTGAACCCTGGATCCCTGAACCATGCAACCCTGGAGCCCTAGACCCTGGAACCAGGAACCCTTGAACCCTGGAACCGTGGAACCCTGGAACCTTGAACCCTGGAACCCTGAACCATGAACCCTGGAACGCGGATGCGTGGAACCCTGAACCCTGAACCCTCAAGCCGGGAAACCTGGATCCCTAAACCCTGGAACCTTGAACCCTTAACCTTGAAGCCTGGAACCCTGAACCATGAAGCCTAGAACCGTGAAGCCTGGAACCCTAGAACCCTGACAGCCTGGAACCCTGAACCCTGGAACCAGGAACCCTGGACCCTGGAACCCTGAATTGTTGAACCCTAAACCTTGGAATCCGGAAGCCTGGTACCCTGAACCCTGGAACCAGGAACCCTGGACCCTGGAACCCTGAACTGTTGAACCCTGAACCCTAAACCTTGGAATCCAGAAGCCTGGAACCCTGAACCCTGGAACCCTAAACCTTAAACCCTAAACCATGAAGCCTAGAACCGTGAAGCCTGGAACCATAGAACCCTGACACCCTGGAACCCTGAACCGTGGAACCAGCAACCCTGACCCTGGAACCCTGATCTGTTGAACCCTGAACCCTGGAACCCTAAACCTTGGAATCTGGAAGCTTGGAACCCTGGAACCCTAAACCCTGGAAATCGGAAGCCTGTAACCCTGAACCATGAACCCTGGATCCCTGAACCATGCAACCCTGGAGCCCTAGACCCTGGAACAAGGAACCCTTGAACCCTGGAACCCTGGAACCTTGAACCCTGGAACCCTGAACCCTGGAACCCTGAACCATGAAACCTGGAACGCGGATGCGTGGAACCCTGAACCCTGAACCCTGAACCCTGAAGCCTGGAAACCTGGATCCCTAAACCCTGGAACCTTGAACCCTGAACCTTGAAGCCTAGAACCCTGAACCATGAAGCCTAGAACCGTGAAGCCTGGAACCCTAGAACCCTGACACCCTGGAACCCTGAACCCTGGAACAAGGAACCCTGGACCCTGGAACCCTAGGCTGTTGAACCCTAAACCTTGGAATCCGGAAGCCTGGAACCCTAAACCCTGGAACCAGGAACCCTGGACCCTTAAACCCTGAACTGTTGAACCCTGAACCCTAAACCTTGGAATCCAGAAGCCTGGAACCCTGAACCATGGAACCCTAAACCTTAAACCCTAAACCATGAAGCCTAGAACCGTGAAGCCTGGAACCATAGAACCCTGACACCCTGGAACCCTGAACCCTGGAACCAGGAACCCTGACCCTGAAACCCTGAACTGTTGAACCCTGAACCCTGGAACCCTAAACCTTGGAATCCGGAAGCCTGGAACCCTAAACCCTGGAAATCGAAAGCCTGGAACCCTGAACCCTGAACCCTGGATCCCTGAACCATGCAACCCTGGAGCCCTAAACCCTGGAACCAGGAACCCTTGAACCTTGGAACCCTGGAACCTTGAACCCTGGAACCCTGAACCCTGGAACCCTGAACCATGAACCCTGGAACGCGGATGCGTGGAACCCTGAACCCTGAAGCCTGGAAACCTGGATCCCTAAACCCTGGAACCTTGAACCCTGAGCCTTGAAGCCTGGAACCCTAGAACCCTGACACCCTGGAACCCTGAACCCTGGAACCAGGAACCCTGGACCCTGGAACCCTGAACTGTTGAACCCTAAACCTTGGAATCCGGAAGCCTGGAACCCTGAACCCTGGAACCAGGAACCCTGGACCCTGGAACCCTGAACTGTTGAACCCTGAACCCTAAACCTTGGAATCCAGATGCCTGGAACCCTGAACCCTGGAACCCTAAACCTTAAACCCTAAACCATGAAGCCTAGAACCGTGAGGCCTGGAACCCTAGAACCCTAACACCCTGGAACCCTGGACCCTGAAACCCTGAACTGTTGAACCCTGAACCCAAGAACCCTAAACCTTGGAATCCGGAAGCCTGGAACCCTGAACCCTGGAACCCTAAACCTTAAACCCTAAACCATGAAGCCTAGAACCGTGAAGCCTGGAACCATAGAACCCTGACACCCTGAACCCTGGAACCAGGAACCCTGGACCGTGGAACCCTGAACTGTTGAACCCTGAACCCTGGAACCCTAAACCCTTGAATCCGGAAGCCTGGATCCCTGAACCCTGGAACCCTAAACCCTGGAAATCGGAAGCCTGAAACCATGAACCCTGACCCTGAACCCTAAACCTTGGATCCCTGAACCATGCAACCCTGGAGCCCTGGACCTTGGAACCAGGAACCCTTGAACCCTAGAAACCTGGAACCTTGAACCCTGGAACCCTGAATCATGAACCCTGGAACGCGGATGCGTGGAACCCTGAACCCTGGAAACCTGGATCCTTAAACCATGGAACCTTGAACCTTGAACCTTGAAGCCTGGAACCCCTTAACCATGAAGCCTAGAACCGTGAACCCTGGAACCCTAGAACGCTGACACCCTGGAACCCTGAACCCTGGAACCAGGAACCCTGAACCCTGGAACCCTAAACCATGAAGCCTAGAACCGTGAAGCCTTGAACCCTAGAACCATGACACCCTGGAACCCTGAACCCTGGAACCAGGAACCCTGGAACCCTGAACTGTTGAACCCTGAACCCTGGAACCCTAAACCTTGGTATCCGGAAGCCTGGAAACCTGAACCCTAGAACCCTAAACCCTAAACCATAAAGCCTAGAACCGTGAAGCCTGGAACCCTAGAACCCTGACACCCTGGAACCCTGAACCCTGGAACCAGGAACCCTGGACCCTGGACCCTGGAACCCTGAACCCTGGAACCCTAAACCTTGGAATCCGGAAGCCTGGAACCCTGAACCCTGGATCCCTGAACCATGCAACCCTGGAGCCCTGGACCCTGGAACCAGGAACCCTTGAACCCTGAAACCCTGGAACCTTGAACCCAGGAACCCTGAACCCTGGATCCCTGAACCATGCACCCTGGAACGCGGATGCGTGGAACCCTGAACCCTGAACACTGAACCCTGGAAACTTGGATCCCTAAACCCTGGAACCTTGAACCCTGAACCTTGAAGCCTGGAACCCTGAACCATGAAGCCTAGAACCGTGAAGCCTGGAACCCTAGAACCCTGACACCCTGGAACCAAGAACCCTGGACCCTGGACCCTGGAACCCTGACATGTTGAACCCTCAAGCTTGGAATCCAGAAGCCTGGAACCCTGAACCCTGGAACCAGGAACCCTGGACCCTGGAACCCTGAACTGTTGAACCCTGAACCCTGGAACCCTAATCCTTGGAATCTGGAAGCCTGGAACCCTGAACCCTGGAACCCTAATCCTTGGAATCTGGAAGCCTGGAACCCTGAACCCTGGAACCCTAAACCTTAAACCCTAAACCCTAAAGCCTAGAACCGTGAAGCCTGGAACCCTAGAACCCTGACACCCTTGAACCCTGAACCCTGGAACCAGGAACCCTGAACTGTTGAACCCTGAACCCTGGAACCCTAAACCTTGGAATCCGGAAGCCTGGAACCATGAACCCTGGAAACCTAAACCCTGGAAATCGGAAGCCTGGAACCCTGAACCCTGAAACCTGAACCCTGAACCCTGGATCCCTGAACCATGAACCCTGGAACGCGGATGCGTGGAATCGTGAACCCTGAACCCTGAACCCTGAACCCTGGAAACCTGGATCCCTAAACCCTTGAACCTTAAACCCTGAACCTTGAAGCCTGGAACCCTGAACCTTGAAGCCTAGAACCGTGAAGCCTGGAACCCTAGAACCCTGACATCCTGGAACCCTGAACCCTGGAACCAGGAACCCTGGACCCTGGAACCCTGAACTGTTGAACCTTGAACCCTGGAACCCTAAACCTTGGAATCCGGAAGCCTGGAACACTGATCGCTGGAACCCTAAACCAAGAAGCCTAGAACCGTGAAGCCTGGAACCCTAGAACCCTGACACCCTGGAACCCTAAACCCTGGAACTAGGAACCCTGGACCCTGTAACCCTGAACTGTTGAACCCTGAACCCTGGAACCCTAAACCTTGGAATCCGGAAGCCTGGAACCCTGAACCCTGGGACCCTAAACCATGAAGCCTAGAACCGTAAAGCCTGGAACCCTAGAACCCTGACACCCTGGAACCCTGAACCCTGGAACCAGGAACCCTGGACCCTGGACCCTGGAACCCTAAACCTTGGAATCCGGAAGCCTGGAACCCTGAACCCTGGAACCCTAAACCTTGGAAATCGAAAGCCTGGAACCCTGAACCCTGAACCCTGAACTCTGGATCCCTGAACCATGCAACCCTGGAGCCCTGGACCCTGGAACCAGGAACCCTTGAACCCTGGAACCCTGGAACCTTGAACCCTGAAACCCTGAACCCTGAACCCTGAACCCGGAAGCCTGGAACCATGAACCCTGGAACCCTAAACCTTAAACCCTAAACCATGAAGCCTAGAACCGTGAAGCCTGGAACCCTAGAACCCTGACACCCTGGAACCCTGAACCCTGGAACCAGGAACCCTGGCCCCTGGAACCCTGAACTGTTGAACCCTGAACCCTGGAACCCTAAACCTTGGAATCCGGAATCCTGGAACCCTGAACCCTGGAACCCTAAACCCTAAACCATGAAGCCTAGAATCGTGAAGCCTGGAACCCTAGAACCTGACACCCTGGAACCCTGAACCCTGGAACCAGGAACCCTGGACCCTGGAACCCTAATCCCTGGAACCCTAAACCTTGGAATCCGGAAGCCTGGAACCCAGAACCCTGGAACCCTGAACACTGGAAATCGGAAGCCTGGAACCCTGAACCCTGGATCCCTGAACCATGCAACCCTGGAGCCCTAGACCCTGGAACCAGGAACCCTTGAACCCTGGAACCGTGGAACCCTGGAACCTTGAACCCTGGAACCCTGAACCATGAACCCTGGAACGCGGATGCGTGGAACCCTGAACCCTGAACCCTCAAGCCGGGAAACCTGGATCCCTAAACCCTGGAACCTTGAACCCTTAACCTTGAAGCCTGGAACCCTGAACCATGAAGCCTAGAACCGTGAAGCCTGGAACCCTAGAACCCTGACAGCCTGGAACCCTGAACCCTGGAACCAGGAACCCTGGACCCTGGAACCCTGAATTGTTGAACCCTAAACCTTGGAATCCGGAAGCCTGGTACCCTGAACCCTGGAACCAGGAACCCTGGACCCTGGAACCCTGAACTGTTGAACCCTGAACCCTAAACCTTGGAATCCAGAAGCCTGGAACCCTGAACCCTGGAACCCTAAACCTTAAACCCTAAACCATGAAGCCTAGAACCGTGAAGCCTGGAACCATAGAACCCTGACACCCTGGAACCCTGAACCGTGGAACCAGCAACCCTGACCCTGGAACCCTGATCTGTTGAACCCTGAACCCTGGAACCCTAAACCTTGGAATCTGGAAGCTTGGAACCCTGGAACCCTAAACCCTGGAAATCGGAAGCCTGTAACCCTGAACCATGAACCCTGGATCCCTGAACCATGCAACCCTGGAGCCCTAGACCCTGGAACAAGGAACCCTTGAACCCTGGAACCCTGGAACCTTGAACCCTGGAACCCTGAACCCTGGAACCCTGAACCATGAAACCTGGAACGCGGATGCGTGGAACCCTGAACCCTGAACCCTGAACCCTGAAGCCTGGAAACCTGGATCCCTAAACCCTGGAACCTTGAACCCTGAACCTTGAAGCCTAGAACCCTGAACCATGAAGCCTAGAACCGTGAAGCCTGGAACCCTAGAACCCTGACACCCTGGAACCCTGAACCCTGGAACAAGGAACCCTGGACCCTGGAACCCTAGGCTGTTGAACCCTAAACCTTGGAATCCGGAAGCCTGGAACCCTAAACCCTGGAACCAGGAACCCTGGACCCTTAAACCCTGAACTGTTGAACCCTGAACCCTAAACCTTGGAATCCAGAAGCCTGGAACCCTGAACCATGGAACCCTAAACCTTAAACCCTAAACCATGAAGCCTAGAACCGTGAAGCCTGGAACCATAGAACCCTGACACCCTGGAACCCTGAACCCTGGAACCAGGAACCCTGACCCTGAAACCCTGAACTGTTGAACCCTGAACCCTGGAACCCTAAACCTTGGAATCCGGAAGCCTGGAACCCTAAACCCTGGAAATCGAAAGCCTGGAACCCTGAACCCTGAACCCTGGATCCCTGAACCATGCAACCCTGGAGCCCTAAACCCTGGAACCAGGAACCCTTGAACCTTGGAACCCTGGAACCTTGAACCCTGGAACCCTGAACCCTGGAACCCTGAACCATGAACCCTGGAACGCGGATGCGTGGAACCCTGAACCCTGAAGCCTGGAAACCTGGATCCCTAAACCCTGGAACCTTGAACCCTGAGCCTTGAAGCCTGGAACCCTAGAACCCTGACACCCTGGAACCCTGAACCCTGGAACCAGGAACCCTGGACCCTGGAACCCTGAACTGTTGAACCCTAAACCTTGGAATCCGGAAGCCTGGAACCCTGAACCCTGGAACCAGGAACCCTGGACCCTGGAACCCTGAACTGTTGAACCCTGAACCCTAAACCTTGGAATCCAGATGCCTGGAACCCTGAACCCTGGAACCCTAAACCTTAAACCCTAAACCATGAAGCCTAGAACCGTGAGGCCTGGAACCCTAGAACCCTAACACCCTGGAACCCTGGACCCTGAAACCCTGAACTGTTGAACCCTGAACCCAAGAACCCTAAACCTTGGAATCCGGAAGCCTGGAACCCTGAACCCTGGAACCCTAAACCCTGGAAATCGGAAGCCTGGAACCCTGAACCATGAACCCTGAACCCTGGATCCCTGAACCATGCAACCCTGGAGCCCTGGACCTTGGAACCAGAAACCCTTGAACCCTGGAACCCTGGAACCCTGGAACCCTGGAACCCTGGAACCTTGAACCTGGGAACCCTGAACTATGAACCCTGGAACGCGGATGCGTGGAACCCTCAACCCTAAACCCTGAACCCTGGAAACCTGGATCTCTAAACTCTGGAACCTTGAACCCTGAACCTTGAAGCCTGGAACCCTGAACCATGAAGCCTAGAACCGTGAAGCCTGGAACACTAGAACCCTGACACCCTGGAACCCTGAACCCTGGAACCAGGAACCCTGGACCCTGGAACCCTGAACTGTTGAACCCTAAACCTTGGAATCCGGAAGCCTGGAACCCTGAACCCTTGAACCAGGAACCCTGGACCCTGGAACCCTGAACAGTTGAACCCTGAACCCTGGAACCCTAAACCTTGGAATCCGGAAGCCTTGAACCGTGAACCCTGGAACCCTAAACCCTTGAAATCGAAAGCATGGAACCCTGAACCCTGAACCCTGAACCCTGGATCCCTGAACCATGCAACCCTGGAACCCTAGACCCTAGAACCAGGAACCCTTGAACCCTGGAACCCTGGAACCTTGAACCCTGAACCATGAACCCTGGAACGCGGATGCATGGAACTCTGAACCCTGAAGCCTGGAAACCTGGATCCCTAAACCCTGGAACCTTGAACCGTGAACCTTGAAGCCTGGAACCCTGAACCATGAAGCCTAGAACCGTGAAACCTGGAACCCTAGAACCCTGTCACCCTGAAACCCTGAACCCTGGAACAAGGAACCCTGGACCCTAGAACCCTGAACTGTTGAACCCTTAACCCTGGAACCCTAAACCTTGGAATCCGGAAGCCTGGAACCCTGAACCCTGGAAACCTAAACCATGAAGCCTAGAACCGTGAAGCCTGGAACCCTAGAACCCTGACACCCTGGAACCCTGAACCCTAGAACCAGGAACCCTGGACCAGGAACCCTGGACCTTGGAACCCTGAACTGTTGAACCATGAACCCTGGAACCCTAAACCTTGGAATCCGGAAGCCCTGAACCCTGAACCCTGGAACCCTAAACCATGAAGCCTAGAACCGTGAAGCCTGGAACCCTAGAACCCTGGACCCTGGAACCCTGAACTGTTGAACCCTGAACCCTAAACCTTGGAATCCAGAAGCCTGGAACCCTGAACCCTGGAACCCTAAACCTTAAACCCTAAACAATGAAGCCTAGAACCGTGAAGCCTGGAACCCTAGAACCCTGACACCCTCGAACCCTGAACACTGGAACCAGGAACCCTGGACCCTGGAACCATGAACTTTTGAACCCTGAACCCTTGAACCCTAAACGTTGGAATCCGGAAGCCTGGAACCCTGAACCCTGGAAATCGGAAGCCTGGAATCCTGAACCCTGAACTGTTGAACCCTGAACCCTGGAACCCTAAACCTTGGAATCCGGAAGCCTTGAACCCTGAACCCTGGAACCCTAAACCCTGGAAATCGAAAGCCTGGAACCCTGAACCCTGAACCCTGAACCCTGGATCCCTGAACCATGCAACCCTGGAGCCCTAGACCCTGGAACCAGGAACCCTTGAACCCTGGAACCCTGGAACCTTGAACCTTGGAACCCTGAACCCTGGAACCCTGAACCATGAACCCTGGAACGCGAATGCGTGGAACCCTGAACCCTGAAGCCTGGAAACCTGGATCCGTAAACCCTGGAACCTTGAACCGTGAACCTTGAAGCCTGGAACCCTGAACCATGAAGCCTAGAACCGTGAAGCCTGGAACCCTAGAACCCTGTCACCCTGAAACCCTGAACCCTGGAACAAGGAACCCTGGACCCTAGAACCCTGAACTGTTGAACCCTTAACCCTGGAACCCTAAACCTTGGAATCCGGAAGCCTGGAACCCTGAACCCTGGAACCCTAAACCATGAAGCCTAGAACCGTGAAGCCTGGAACCCTAGAACCTTGACACCTTGGAACCCTGAACCCTAGAACCAGGAACCCTGGACCTTGGAACCCTGAACTATTGAACCATGAACCCTGGAACCCTAAACCTTGGAATCCGGAAGCCCTGAACCCTGAACCCTGGAACCCTAAACCATGAAGCCTAGAACCGTGAAGCCTGGAACCCTAGAACCCTGGACCCTGGAACCCTGAACTGTTGAACCCTGAACCCTAAACCTTGGAATCCAGAAGCTGGAACCCTGAACCCTGGAACCCTAAACCTTAAACCCTAAACCATGAAGCCTAGAACCGTGAAGCCTGGAACGCTAGAACCCTGACACCCTGGAACCCTGAACCCTGGAACCAGGAACCCTGGACCCTGGAACCCTGAACTTTTGAACCCTGAACCCTGGAACCCTAAACCTTGGAATCCAGAAGCCTGGAACCCTGAACCCTGGAAATCGGAAGCCTGGAGCCCTGAACCCTTAACCCTGAACCCTGAACCTTGAACCATGGAACCCTGGAGCGCTGGACCCTGGAACCCAGAACCCTGGAACTAGGAACCCAGGAACCCTGCATCGTGGAACCCTGGAACCTTGAACCTTGGAACCCTGAACCCTGAAGCCTGGAACCCTGGAACCCTGAACCCTGGAACCCTGACACCCTGGAACCCTAAACCTGGATCCCTAAACCCTGGAACCCTGAACCCTGAAACCCTGAACCCTGAAACCCTAAACCATGGAACACTGAACCCTGGAACCTTGGAACCCTGAATCCTGGAACTCAGAACCCTGGAACCGGGAACCCTGGAACCCTGGAATCGTGGAACCTTGAACCCTGAACCCTGGAACCCTGGAACCCTAACACCCTGGAACCCTAAACCTGGATCCCTAAACCCTGAACCCTGGAACCCTGAACTGTTGATCCTTGAACCGTGGAACCCTGAACCCTGGAATCTGGAAGCCTGGAACCCTGAACCCTGGAACCCTGAACCCTGGAACCCTGAACCCTGGAACTCGGAAGCCTGGAACCATGAACCCTTGAACCCTGAAACCCTGAACCCTGGAACCCTGAACCCTGGAACTCGAAAGCCTTGAACCATGAACCCCTGAACCCTGATCCTTGAACCCTGAACCCTGAACCCGGGAACCATGGAATCCTGGAACCCTGAACCCTGGAACCCTGGAACCATAAACCCTGGAACCTTGGAACCCTAAACCCTGGAACCCTGACACCCTTGAATCCTGAACCCTAAATCCTAAACCCTGGAACCGTGGAACCCTGGAACCCTGAACCCTGGAACCCAGAAGTCAGGAACCCTGGAACCCTGAACCCTGAACCCTGGATCCCAAACCATGGAATCCTGGAGCCCTGGACCGTGGAACCCAAAACCCTGGAACCAAGAACCCTGCACCTTGGAACCTTGAACCCTGAACCCTAGAACTCGGATGCGTGGAACCCTGAACCCTGAACCTTGAACCCTGGAAACCTGGATCCTTAACCCTGGAACCTTGAACCCTGAACCCTGAACCCTGGAACCCTAGAACCTTAAACCCTGGAACCCTGAACCCTGAAGCCTTGAACCCTGAAGCCTGGAACCCCGGAACCCTGAACCCAGGAACCCTGAACCCTGGAACCCTGAACCATGGAACCCTGGAGCGCTGGACCCTGGAACCCAGAACCCTGGAACCAGGAACCCTGGAACCCTGCACCCTGGAACCCTGGAACCTTGAACCCTGGAACCCTGAACCCTGAACCCTGAACCCTGAACACTGGAACCCTGAACCCTGGAACCCTAAACCCTGGAACCATGAACTGTTGAACCCTGAACCCTGGAACCCTGAACCTTGGAATCCAAAACCCTGGAACCCTGAACCCTGGAACCATGGAACCCAGAACCCTGGAACCAGGAACCTTGGAACCCTGAACCCTGGCACCCTGGAAGCCTGACACCCTGGAACTCTAAACCTGGATCCCTAAACCCTGGAACCCTGAACTGTTGAACCTTGAACCGTGGAACCCTGAACCCTGGAATCCGGAAGCCTGGAACCCTGAACCCTGGAACCCTGAACCCTGGAACTCGGAAGCCTGGAACCATGAACCCTTGAACCCTGAACCCTGAACCCTGTTGAACCTTGAACCGTGGAACCTTGAACCCTGGAATCCGGAAGCCTGGAACCCTGAACCCTGGAACCCTGAACCCTGGAACTCGGAAGCCTGGAACCATGAACCCTTGAACCCTGAACCCTGAACCCTGGAACCCTGAACCCTGAAACCCTGAACCCTGGAACCCTGGAACCTTAACACCCTCGAACCTGAACCCGAGAACCCTGAACCCTAATCCCTGAACCCTGAACCCTTAATCCGGGAACCCTAAAACCCTGAACCCGGGAACCATGGACTCCTGGAACCCTGAACCCTGAACCCTGGAACCCTGGAACCCTGAACCTTAAACCCTGGAACCCTGAACCCTGTAGCCGGGAACCCTAAACCCTGACACCCTCGAATCCTAAACCCTAAACCCTTAACCCTGGAACCCTTAACCCTGAACCCTGAAACCTGGAACCCGGAAGTGTGGAACCCGGAAGTATGGAACCCTGAACCCTGGATCCCTGAAACATGAAACCCTGGAGCCCTGACCCTTGAACCCTGGAACCCTGCACCCTGGAACCCTGGAACCTTGCACACTCAACCCTGGAATGCGGATGCATGGAACCCTGAACCCTGAACCTTGAACCCTGGAAACCTGGATCCCTAAACCCTGGAACCTTGAACCCTGAACCATGAACCCTGGAACCCCGGAACCTTAAACCTTGGAACCCTCAACCCTGAAGCCAGGAACCCTGAAGCCTGGAACACTGAACCCTGGAACCCTGAACCATGGAACCCTGGAGCGCTGGACCCTGGAACCCAGAACAATGGAACCAGGAACCCTGGAACCCTGCACCCTGGAACCCTGGAACTTTGAACCCTGGAACCCTGAACCCTGAACCCTGAACCCTGAACCCTGGAACCCTGAACTGTTGAACCTTGAACCCTGGAACCCTGAACCCTGGAACTTGGAAGCCTGGAACCATGAACCCTGGAACCCTGAACCCTAAACCCTGGAACCCTGAACACTGGATCCCTGAACCTTGAACCCTGAAACCCTGAACCCTGAAACCCTGAAGCCTGGAACCCTAAACCCTAGAACCTTAACACCCACGAAGCCTGAACCCGGGAACCCTAGAACGCTGAACCCAGGAACCCTGGAATCCTGGAACCCTGAACCCTGAACCTGGGAACCCTAGAACCTTAAACCCTGGAACCCTGGAACCCTGAAGCCTGGAACCCTGAACCCTGAACCCTGGAACCCGGAAGCCTGGAACCCTGAACACTAGAACCCTGAACCCTGAACCCTGGATCCCTGAACCATGGAACCCTGGAGCCCTGGACCCTGGAACCAGGAACCCTTCAACCCTGGAACCCTGCACCCTGGAACCCTGAAACCTTGAACCCTGGAACCCTGAACCCTGAACCCTGGAACGCGGATGCGTGGAACCCTGAACCCTGAACCTTGAACCCTGGAAACCTGGATCCCTAAACCCTGGAACCTTGAACCCTGAACCCTGAACCCTGGAACCCTGAACCCTAGAACCTTGGAACCTTAAACCTTGGAACCCTGAACCCTGAAGCCTAGAAGCTAAACCCTGACACCCTAGAACCCTGAACCCTAAACCTTTATCCCTGAAACCCTGAACGCTTGAACCTTGAACCCTGGAACCCTAAACCTTGAACCCTGGACCCTAAACCCTGAACCCTGGAACCCTGGAACCCTGAACCCTTGATCCTTGAACCCTGGCACCCGAAACCCTGAACGCTGAACCCTGGAACCCTGAACCCTGGATCCCTGAACCGTGAACCCTAAAACCCTGAACCCTGGAACCCTGAAGCCTAGAACCCTAAACCCTGGAACCCTCAACCCTCAACCCTGGAACCCTGAACCTGAAATTTGGAACCCTGGAACCCTGATCCCTGGAACCCTGAACCCTAGAACCCTGGAACATTGAACCCTGGAACCCTGAACCCTGAAGCCTAGAACCGTGAAGCCTGGCTCCCTGAAGCCTGGAACCCTCGAACCCTGACACCCTGGAACCCTGAACCCACGAACCCTAAACCCTGGAACCAGGAACCCTGGAACCCTGGACCCTGGAACCCTGACCTGTTCAACCCTGAACCCTGGAACCCTGAACCCTAGAATCCGGAAGCCTGGAACCCTGAACCCTGAACCCTGAAACCCTGAACCCTGGAACCCTGAACCCTGAACCCTGGAACCCTGAACCCTGGAACCCTAAACCCTGGAACCCTGAACCATGGAACCCTAGAGCCCTGGACCCTGGAACCCTGAACCCTGGTACCCTGGAACCCTAAACCCTGGAACCTTAACACCCTCGAACCCTGAACCCAGGAACCCTGAACCCTGAACCCTGGATCCCTTAAACATGGAACCCTGGAGCCCTGAACCGTTGAACCCTGGAACCCTGCACCCTGGAACCCCGGAACCTTGAACCCTGAACCCTTGAACGCGGATGCGTGGAACCCTGAACCCTGAACCCTGGAAACCTGGATCCCTAAACCCTGGAACCTTGAACCCTGAACCCTGAACCCTGGAACCTGAACCTTGGAACCTTAAACCTTGGAACCCTGAACCCTGAAGCAAGGAACCCTCCACCCTGGAACCCTGGAACGCTGAACCCTGGAACCCTGAACCCTGGAACCCTGAACCATGGAACCCTGGAGCGCTGGACCCTGGAACCCAGAACACTGGAACCAGGAACCCTTGAACCCTGCACCCTGGAACCGTGGAACCTTGAACCCTGGAACCCTGAACCTTGAACCCTGGAACCCTGAACCCTGGAACCCTGAACCCTGGAACCCTGAACCCTGGAACCCTGGAACCCTTAACTGTTGAACCTTGAACCCTGGAACCCTGAAGCCTAGAACCCTAAACCCTGGAACCCTCAACCCTCAACCCTGGAACCCTGAACCTGAAATTTGGAACCCTGGAACCCTGATCCCTGGAACCCTGAACCCTAGAACCCTGGAACATTGAACCCTGGAACCCTGAACCCTGAAGCCTAGAACCGTGAAGCCTGGCTCCCTGAAGCCTGGAACCCTCGAACCCTGACACCCTGGAACCCTGAACCCACGAACCCTAAACCCTGGAACCAGGAACCCTGGAACCCTGGACCCTGGAACCCTGACCTGTTCAACCCTGAACCCTGGAACCCTGAACCCTAGAATCCGGAAGCCTGGAACCCTGAACCCTGAACCCTGAAACCCTGAACCCTGGAACCCTGAACCCTGAACCCTGGAACCCTGAACCCTGGAACCCTAAACCCTGGAACCCTGAACCATGGAACCCTAGAGCCCTGGACCCTGGAACCCTGAACCCTGGTACCCTGGAACCCTAAACCCTGGAACCTTAACACCCTCGAACCCTGAACCCAGGAACCCTGAACCCTGAACCCTGGATCCCTTAAACATGGAACCCTGGAGCCCTGAACCGTTGAACCCTGGAACCCTGCACCCTGGAACCCCGGAACCTTGAACCCTGAACCCTTGAACGCGGATGCGTGGAACCCTGAACCCTGAACCCTGGAAACCTGGATCCCTAAACCCTGGAACCTTGAACCCTGAACCCTGAACCCTGGAACCTGAACCTTGGAACCTTAAACCTTGGAACCCTGAACCCTGAAGCAAGGAACCCTCCACCCTGGAACCCTGGAACGCTGAACCCTGGAACCCTGAACCCTGAACCATGGAACCCTGGAGCGCTGGACCCTGGAACCCAGAACACTGGAACCAGGAACCCTTGAACCCTGCACCCTGGAACCGTGGAACCTTGAACCCTGGAACCCTGAACCTTGAACCCTGGAACCCTGAACCCTGGAACCCTGAACCCTGGAACCCTGAACCCTGGAACCCTGGAACCCTTAACTGTTGAACCTTGAACCCTGGAACCCTGAACCCTGGAATCCGGAACCCTGGAACCCTGGAACCATGAACTGTTGAACCTTGAACCCTGGAACCCTGAACCCTGGAATCTGGAGCCCTGGAACCCTGAACCCTGTAACCCTGAACCCTGGAACTCGGAAGCCTGGAACCCCGAACCCTGAACCATGGAACCTTAAACACTGGATCCCTGAACCCTGAACCCTGAAACCCTCAACCCTGGAACCCTGAAGCGTGGAACCCTAAACCCTAGAACCTTAACTCCCACGAACCCTGAACCCGGGAACCCTGAACCCTGATCCCTAAACCCTGAACCCTGAACCCTAGAACCCTGAACCCGGGAACCCTGGAACCTTAAACCCTGGAACCCTGAAGCCTGGAACCCTGAACCCCGACACCCTGGAACCCTGAACCCTAAACCCTTAACCCTGGAAATCTGAACCCTAAACCCTGGAACCTGGAACCCTGAACCCTGGAACCCTGAACCCTGAACCCTGGATCCCTGAACCATGGAACCCTGGAGCCCTGGACCCTTGAAGCAGGAACCCTTGAACCTTGGAACCCTGCACCCTGGAACCCTAAAACCTTGTACCCAGGAACCCTGAACCCTGAACCTTGGAACGCGGATGCGTGGAACCCTGAACCCTGAACCTTGAACCCTGGAAACCTGGATCCCTAAACGCTGGAACCTTGAACCCTGAACCCTGAACCCTGGAACCCTTAACCCTGGAACCCTTAACCCTGGAACCCTGAACCCTGGAACCTTGGAACCTTAAACCTTGGAACCCTGAACACTGAAGCCTAGAACCCTAAACCCTGACACCCTGGAACCCTGAACCCTAAACCTTTATCCCTGAAACCCTGAACTCTTGAACCTTGAACCCTGAACCCTGGAACCCTGAACCATGAACACTGGACCCTAAACCCTGAACCTATGATCCCTGAACCCTGAACCCTGAACCCTGGCACCCGAAACCCTGAACGCTGAACCCTGGATCCCTGACCCGTGAAACCTGAAACCCTGAACCCTGGAACCCTGAAGCCTGGAACCCTGAACCCTTGAACCCTGAACCCTGCAATTCGGAACCCTAGAACCCTGATCCCTGGAACCCAGGACCCTGGAACCTTGAACTGTGTAACTCTTAACCCTGGAACCCTGAACCTTGGAATCCAGAAGCCTGAAACCCTGAACCCTGGAACCCTGAACCATTGAACCTTGGAGCCCTGGACCCTGGAACCCAGCACCCTGGACTTTGGAACGCTGAACCCTGAAGCCTGGAACCCTAGAACCCTGCACCCTGGAACCCTGGAACCTTGAACCCTGGAACCCTGAAGCCTGAAGCCTGGAACCCTAAACCTTGGAACCCTGGAACCCTGACACCCTGGAATCCTAAACCTGGATCCCTAAACCCTGGAACCCTGAACCATAAACCCTTAACCCTGGAACCCTGCAACCCTGAACCCTGAACCCTGGAACTGTTGAACCCTGAACTGTTGAACCCTGACACCGTGGAACCCTGACTACCTTGGAATCCGGAAGCCTGGAACCCTGAACCCTGGAACCAGGAACCCTGGACCCTTAAACCCTGAACTGTTGAACCCTGAACCCTAAACCTAGGAATCCAGAAGCCTGGAACTCTGAACCATGGAACTCTAAACCTTAAACCCTAAACCATGAAGCCTAGAACCGTGAAGCCTGGAACCATAGCACCCTGACACCCTGGAACCCTGAACCCTGGAACCAGGAACCCTGACCCTGGAACCCTGAACTGTTGAACCCTGAACCCTGGAACCCTAAACCTTGGAATCCGGAAGCCTGGAACCCTAAACCCTGGAAATCGAAAGCCTGGAACCCTGAACCCTGAACCCTGGATCCCTGAACCATGCAACCCTGGAGCCCTAGACCCTGGAACCAGGAACCCTTGAACCCTGGAACCCTGGAACCTTGAACCCTGGAACCCTGAACCCTAGAACCCTGAACCATGAACCCTGGAACGCGGATGCGTGGAACCCTGAACCCTGAACCCTGAAGCCTGGAAACCTGGATCCCTAAACCCTTGAACCTTGATCCCTGAACCTTGAAGCCTGGAACCCTAGAACCCTGACACCCTGGAACCCTGAACCCTGGAACCAGGAACCCTGGACCCTGGAACCCTGAACTGTTGAACCTGAAACCTTGGAATCCGGAAGCCTGGAACCCTGAACCCTGGAACCAGGAACCCTGGACCCTGGAACCCTGAACTGTTGAACCCTAAACCCTAAACCTTGGAATCGAGAAGCCTGGAACCCTGAACCCTTGAACCCTAAACCTTAAACCGTAAACCATGAAGCCTAGAACCGTGAGGCCTGGAACCCTAGAACCCTAACACCCTGGAACCCTGGACCCTGAAACCCTGAACTGTTGAACCCTGAACCCAAGAACCCTAAACCTTGGAATCCGGAAGCCTGGAACCCTGAACCCTGGAACCCTAAACCCTGGAAATCGGAAGCCTGGAACCCTGAACCCTGAACCCTGGATCCCTGAACCATGCAACCCTGGAGCCCTGGACCTTGGAACCAGGAACCCTTGAACCCTGGAACCCTGGAACCTTGAACCTGGGAACCCTGAACCATGAACCCTGGAACCCGGATGCGTGGAACCCTGAACCCTGAAGCCTGGAAACCTGGATCCCTAAACCCTGGAACCTTGAACCGTGAACCTTGAAGCCTGGAACCCTGAACCATGAAGCCTAGAACCGTGAAGCCTGGAACCCTAGAACCCTGTCACCCTTAAACCCTGAAACCCTGAACCCTGAACTGTTGAACCCTTAACCCTGGAACCCTAAACCTTGGAATCCGGAAGCCTGGAACCCTGAACCCTGGAACCCTAAACCATGAAGCCTAGAACCGTGAAGCCTGGAAGCCTAGAACCCTGACACCCTGGAACCCTGAACCCTAGAACCAGGAACCCTGGACCTTGGAACCCTGAACTGTTGAACCATGAACCCTGGAACCCTAAACCTTGGAATCCGGAAGCCCTGAACCCTGAACCCTGGAACCCTAAACCATGAAGCCTAGAACCGTGGAGCCTGGAACCCTAGAACCCTGGACCCTGGAACCCTGAACTGTTGAACCCTGACCCTAAACCTTGGAATCCAGAAGCATGGAACCCTGAACCCTGGAACCCTAAACCTTAAACCCTAAACCATGAAGCCTAGAACCGTGAAGCCTGGAACCCTAGAACCCTGACACCCTGGAACCCTGAACCCTGGAACCAGGAACCCTGGACCCTGGAACACTGAACTTTTGAACCCTGAACCCTGGAACCCAAAACCTTGGAATCCGGAAGCCTGGAACCCTGAACCCTGGAAATCGGAAGCCTGGAACCCTGAACCCTGAACTGTTGAACCCTGAACCCTGGAACCCTAAACCTTGGAATCCGGAAGCCTTGAACCATGAACCCTGTAACCCTAAACCCTGGAAATCGAAAGCCTGGAACCCTGAACCCTGAACCCTGAACCCTGAACCCTGGATCCCTGAACCATGCAACCTTGGAGCCCTAGACCCTGGAACCAGGAACCCTTGAACCCTGGAACCCTGGAACCTTGAACCCTGGAACCCTGAACCATGAACCCTGGAACCCGGATGCGTGGAACCCTGAACCCTGAAGCCTGGAAACCTGGAACCTTGAACCGTGAACCTTGAACCTGGAACCCTGAACCATGAACCCTGGAACCTTGAACCGTGAACCTTTAAGCCTGGAACCCTGAACCATGAAGCCTAGAACCGTGAAGCCTGGAACCCTAGAACCCTGTCACCCTTAAACCCTGAACCCTGGAACAAGGAACCCTGGACCCTAGAACCCTAAATTGTTGAACCCTTAACCCCGGAACCCTAAACCTTGGAATCCGGAAGCCTGGAACCCTAAACCCTGGAACCCTAAACCATGAAGCCTTGAACCCTGAACCCTGAACCCTGAACCCTGAAGGCTGGAAACCTGGATCCCTAAACCCTTGAACCTTGATCCCTGAACCTTGAAGCCTGGAACCCTAGAACCCTGACACCCTGGAACCCTGAACCCTGGAACCAGGAACCCTGAACCCTGGAACCCTGAACTGTTGAACCTGAAACCTTGGAATCCGGAAGCCTGGAACCCTGAACCCTGGAACCAGGAACCCTGGACCCTGGAACCCTGAACTGTTGAACCCTAAACCCTAAACCTTGGAATCGAGAAGCCTGGAACCCTGAACCCTTGAACCCTAAACCTTAAACCGTAAACCATGAAGCCTAGAACCGTGAGGCCTGGAACCCTAGAACCCTAACACCCTGGAACCCTGGACCCTGAAACCCTGAACTGTTGAACCCTGAACCCAAGAACCCTAAACCTTGGAATCTGGAAGCCTGGAACCCTGAACCCTGGAACCCTAAACCCTGGAAATCGGAAGCCTGGAACCCTGAACCCTGAACCCTGGATCCCTGAACCATGCAACCCTGGAGCCCTGGACCTTGGAACCAGGAACCCTTGAACCCTGGAACCCTGGAACCTTGAACCTGGGAACCCTGAACCATGAACCCTGGAACGCGGATGCGTGGAACCCTGAACCCTGAACCCTGAACCCTGGAAGCCTGGATCTCTAAACCCTGGAACCTTGAACCCTGAACCTTGAAGCCTGGAACCCTGAACCATGAAGCCTAGAACCGTGAAGCCTGGAACACTAGAACCCTGACACCATGGAACCCTGAACCCTGGAACCAGGAACCCTGGACCCTGGAACCCTGAACTGTTGAACCCTAAACCTTGGAATCCAGAAGCCTGGAACCCTGAACCTTGGAACCAGGAACCCTGGACCCTGGAACCCTGAACTGTTGAACCCTGAACCCTGGAACCCTAAACCTTGGAATCCGGAAGCCTTGAACCCTGAACCCTGTAACCCTAAACCCTGGAAATCGAAAGCCTGGAACCCTGAACCCTGAACCCTGAACCCTGGATCCCTGAACCATGCAACCCTGGATCCCTAGACCCTGGAACCAGGAACCCTTGAACCCTGGAACCTTGAACCCTGGAAACCTGAACCCTGGAACCCTGAACCATGAACCCTGGAACCCGGATGCGTGGAACCCTGAACCCTGAAGCCTGGAAACCTGGATCCCTAAACCCTGGAACCTTGAACCGTGAACCTTGAAGCCTGGAACCCTGAACCATGAAGCCTAGAACCGTGAAGCCTGGAACCCTAGAACCCTGTCACCCTTAAACCCTGAAACCCTGAACCCTGAACTGTTGAACCCTTAACCCTGGAACCCTAAACCTTGGAATCCGGAAGCCTGGAACCCTGAACCCTGGAACCCTAAACCATGAAGCCTAGAACCGTGAAGCCTGGAACCCTAGAACCCTGACACCCTGGAACCCTGAACCCTAGAACCAGGAACCCTGGACCTTGGAACCCTGAACTGTTGAACCATGAACCCTGGAACCCTAAACCTTGGAATCCGGAAGCCCTGAACCCTGAACCCTGGAACCCTAAACCATGAAGCCTAGAACCGTGAAGCCTGGAACCCTAGAACCCTGGACCCTGGAACCCTGAACTGTTGAACCCTGACCCTAAACCTTGGAATCCAGAAGCATGGAACCCTGAACCCTGGAACCCTAAACCTTAAACCCTAAACCATGAAGCCTAGAACCGTGAAGCCTGGAACCCTAGAACCCTGACACCCTGGAACCCTGAACCCTGGAACCAGGAACCCTGGACCCTGGAACACTGAACTTTTGAACCCTGAACCCTGGAACCCAAAACCTTGGAATCCGGAAGCCTGGAACCCTGAACCCTGGAAATCGGAAGCCTGGAACCCTGAACCCTGAACTGTTGAACCCTGAACCCTGGAACCCTAAACCTTGGAATCCGGAAGCCTTGAACCCTGAACCCTGTAACCCTAAACCCTGGAAATCGAAAGCCTGGAACCCTGAACCCTGAACCCTGAACCCTGGATCCCTGAACCATGCAACCTTGGAGCCCTAGACCCTGGAACCAGGAACCCTTGAACCCTGGAACCCTGGAACCTTGAACCCTGGAACCCTGAACCATGAACCCTGGAACCCGGATGCGTGGAACCCTGAACCCTGAAGCCTGGAAACCTGGAACCTTGAACCGTGAACCTTGAACCTGGAACCCTGAACCATGAACCCTGGAACCTTGAACCGTGAACCTTGAAGCCTGGAACCCTGAACCATGAAGCCTAGAACCGTGAAGCCTGGAACCCTAGAACCCTGTCACCCTTAAACCCTGAACCCTGGAACAAGGAACCCTGGACCCTAGAACCCTAAATTGTTGAACCCTTAACCCCGGAACCCTAAACCTTGGAATCCGGAAGCCTGGAACCCTAAACCCTGGAACCCTAAACCATGAAGCCTTGAACCCTGAACCCTGAACCCTGAAGGCTGGAAACCTGGATCCCTAAACCCTTGAACCTTGATCCCTGAACCTTGAAGCCTGGAACCCTAGAACCCTGACACCCTGGAACCCTGAACCCTGGAACCAGGAACCCTGGACCCTGGAACCCTGAACTGTTGAACCTGAAACCTTGGAATCCGGAAGCCTGGAACCCTGAACCCTGGAACCAGGAACCCTGGACCCTGGAACCCTGAACTGTTGAACCCTAAACCCTAAACCTTGGAATCGAGAAGCCTGGAACCCTGAACCCTTGAACCCTAAACCTTAAACCGTAAACCATGAAGCCTAGAACCGTGAGGCCTGGAACCCTAGAACCCTAACACCCTGGAACCCTGGACCCTGAAACCCTGAACTGTTGAACCCTGAACCCAAGAACCCTAAACCTTGGAATCTGGAAGCCTGGAACCCTGAACCCTGGAACCCTAAACCCTGGAAATCGGAAGCCTGGAACCCTGAACCCTGAACCCTGGATCCCTGAACCATGCAACCCTGGAGCCCTGGACCTTGGAACCAGGAACCCTTGAACCCTGGAACCCTGGAACCTTGAACCTGGGAACCCTGAACCATGAACCCTGGAACGCGGATGCGTGGAACCCTGAACCCTGAACCCTGAACCCTGGAAGCCTGGATCTCTAAACCCTGGAACCTTGAACCCTGAACCTTGAAGCCTGGAACCCTGAACCATGAAGCCTAGAATCGTGAAGCCTGGAACACTAGAACCCTGACACCCTGGAACCCTGAACCCTGGAACCAGGAACCCTGGACCCTGGAACCCTGAACTGTTGAACCCTAAACCTTGGAATCCAGAAGCCTGGAACCCTGAACCTTGGAACCAGGAACCCTGGACCCTGGAACCCTGAACTGTTGAACCCTGAACCCTGGAACCCTAAACCTTGGAATCCGGAAGCCTTGAACCCTGAACCCTGTAACCCTAAACCCTGGAAATCGAAAGCCTGGAACCCTGAACCCTGAACCCTGAACCCTGGATCCCTGAACCATGCAACCCTGGATCCCTAGACCCTGGAACCAGGAACCCTTGAACCCTGGAACCTTGAACCCTGGAAACCTGAACCCTGGAACCCTGAACCATGAACCATGGAACCCGGATGCGTGGAACCCTGAACCCTGAAGCCTGGAAACCTGGATCCCTAAACCCTGGAACCTTGAACCATGAACCTTGAAGCCTGGAACCCTGAACCATGAAGCCTAGAACCGTGAAGCCTGGAACCCTAGAACCCTGTCACCCTTAAACCCTGAAACCCTGAACCCTGAACTGTTGAACCCTTAACCCTGGAACCCTAAACCTTGGAATCCGGAAGCCTGGAACCCTGAACCCTGGAACCCTAAACCATGAAGCCTAGAACCGTGAAGCCTGGAACCCTAGAACCCTGACACCCTGGAACCCTGAACCCTAGAACCAGGAACCCTGGACCTTGGAACCCTGAACTGTTGAACCATGAACCCTGGAACCCTAAACCTTGGAATCCGGAAGCCCTGAACCCTGAACCCTGGAACCCTAAACCATGAAGCCTAGAACCGTGAAGCCTGGAACCCTAGAACCCTGGACCCTGGAACCCTGAACTGTTGAACCCTGACCCTAAACCTTGGAATCCAGAAGCATGGAACCCTGAACCCTGGAACCCTAAACCTTAAACCCTAAACCATGAAGCCTAGAACCGTGAAGCCTGGAACCCTAGAACCCTGACACCCTGGAACCCTGGAACCAGGAACCCTGGACCCTGGAACACTGAACTTTTGAACCCTGAACCCTGGAACCCAAAACCTTGGAATCCGGAAGCCTGGAACCCTGAACCCTGGAAATCGGAAGCCTGGAACCCTGAACACTGAACTGTTGAACCCTGAACCCTGGAACCCTAAACCTTGGAATCCGGAAGCCTTGAACCCTGAACCCTGTAACCCTCAACCCTGGAAATCGAAAGCCTGGAACCCTGAACCCTGAACCCTAAACCCTGGATCCCTGAACCATGCAACCTTGGAGCCCTAGACCCTGGAACCAGGAACCCTTGAACCCTGGAACCCTGGAACCTTGAACCCTGGAACCCTGAACCCTGGAACCCTGAACCATGAACCCTGGAACCCGGATGCGTGGAACCCTGAACCCTGAAGCCTGGAAACCTGGAACCTTGAACCGTGAACCTTGAACCTGGAACCCTGAACCATGAACCCTGGAACCTTGAACCGTGAACCTTGAAGCCTGGAACCCTGAACCATGAAGCCTAGAACCGTGAAGCCTGGAACCCTAGATACCTGTCACCCTTAAACCCTGAACCCTGGAACAAGGAACCCTGGACCCTAGAACCCTAAATTGTTGAACCCTTAACCCCGGAACACTAAACCTTGGAATCCGGAAGCCTGGAACCCTTAACCCTGGAACCCTAAACCATGAAGCCTAGAACCGTGAAGCCTGGAACCCTAGAACCCTGACACCCTGGAACCCTGAACCCTAGAACCAGGAACCCTGGACCTTGGAACCCTGAACTGTTGAACCATGAACCCTGGAACCCTAAACCTTGGAATCCGGAAGCCCTGAACCCTGAACCCTGGAACCCTAAACCATGAAGCCTAGAACCGTGAAGCCTGGAACCCTAGAACCCTGGACCCTGGAACCCTGAACTGTTCAACCCTGAACCCTAAACCTTGGAATCCAGAAGCCTGGAACCCTGAACCCTGGAACCCTAAACCTTAAACCCTAAACCATGAAGCCTAGAACCGTGAAGCCTGGAACCCTAGAACCCTGGAACCAGGAACCCTGGACCCTGGAACCCTGACCGTTTGAACCCTGAACCCTGGAACCCTGAACCCTGGAACCTTAAACCTTGGAATCCGGAAGCCTGGAACCCTGAACCCTGGAAATCGGAAGCCTGGAACCCTGAACCCTTAACCCTGAACCCTGAACCCTGAACCATGGAACCCTGGAGCGCTGGACCCTGGAAACCAGAACCCTGGAACTAGGAACCTTGGAACCCTGCATCGTGGAACCCTGGAACCTTGAACCCTGGAACCCTGAACCCTGAAACCTGGAACCCTGGAACCCTGACACCCTGGAACCCTAAACCTGGATCCCTAAACCCTGGAACCCTGAACCCTGTAACCCTGAACCCGGGAACCCTGAACCCTGGAACCCTAAACCATGGAACACTGAACCCTGGAACCTTGGAACCCTGAATCCTGGAACCCAGAACCCTGGAACCGGGAACCCTGGAACCCTGGAATCGTGGAACCTTGAATCGTGGAACCTTGAACCCTGAACCTTGAACCCTGGAAACCTGGATCCCTCAACCCTGGAACCTTGAACCCTGAACCGTGAACCCTGGAACCCTGGAACACTGAACCCTGGAACCCTGAAACCCTGGAACCCTGAACCATGGAACCCTGGAGCGCTGGACCCTGGAACCTAGAACACTCGAACCAGGAACCCTGGAACCCTGCACCCTGGAACCTTGAACCCTGGAACCCTGAACCCTGGAACCCTGAACCCTGGAACCCTGAACTGTTGAACCCTGAACCCTGGAACCCTGAAGCCTGGAACCCTAAACCCTAGAACCTTAACACCCACAAACCCTGAACCCAGGAACCCTGAACCCTGATCTCTGAACCCTAAACCCTGAACCCTGAACCCGGGAACCCTAGAACCCTGAACCTGGGAACCCTGGAACCTTAAACCCTGGAACCCTGAACCCTGAAGCCTGGAACCCTGAACACTGACACCCTGGAACCCTGAACCCTAAACCCTTAACCCTTGAACCCTGAACCCTAAACCCAGGAACCCGGAAGCCTGGAACACTGAACCCTGGAACCCTGAACCCTGAACCCTGGATCCCTTAACCATGGAACCCTGGAGCCCTGGACCCTGGAACCAAGAGCCCTGGACCCTGGAACCAGGAACCCTGGAACGCTGAAACCTTGAACCTTGGAACCCTGAAGCCTGAACCCAGGAACGCGGATGCATGGAACCCTGAACCCTGAACCCTGAACCCTGGAACCCTTAACCGTGGAACCCTGAACCCTGGAACCTTGGAACCTTTAACCTTGGAACCCTGAACCCTGAAGCCTGGAACCCTAAACCATGACACTATGCAACCCTGAACCATAAACCTTTATCCCTGAAACCCTGAACTCTTGAACCTTGAACCTTGAACCCTGGAACCCTGAACCTTGAACCCTGGACCCTAAACCCTGAACCCTCGAACCCTAAACCCATGATCCCTGAACCCTGAACCCTGGCACCCGAAACCCTGAACCCTGAACCCTGGAACACTGAACCCTGGATCCCTGAATCGTGAACCCTGAAACCCTGAACCCTGGAACGCTGAAGCCAAGAACCCTGAACCCTGAAGCCTGGAACCCTGAACCCTGGAATTCGGAACCCTGGAACCCTGATCCCCCGAACCCTGAACCCTAGAACCCTGGAACCCTGAACCCTGGAACCCTCAAACCACGAACCCTGAACCCTGGAACCAGGAACCTTGAAACCCTGGACCCTGGAACCCTGAACTGTTCAACCCTGAACCCGGGAACCCTGAACCCTGGAATCCGGAAGCCTGGAACCCTGAACCCTGAAACCCTAAACCCTAGAACCCTGAACCCTGGAACCCTGAACCCTGGAACCCTAAACCCTGGAACCCTGAACCATGGAACCCTGGAGCCCTGGACCCTGGAACCCTGAACCCTGGAACCCTGAACACTGGAACCCTAAACCCTAAACCCTGGAACCCTGAACCTTGGAACCCTGAACCCTGAACCCTGAACCCTGAACCCTGAACCCTGGAACCCTGGAACCCTGAACCCTGAACCCTGAACCCTGGAACCCTGTACCCTGGAACCCTGCACCCTGGAACCTGGATCCTTGGAACCCTGAATCCTGGAACCCTGAACCCTGGATCCCTGAACCCTGAACCCTGAACCCTGGAACCCGGAACCCGGAACCCTGAACCCTGAACCCTGGAACCCTGAACTTGGGAACCTTGAACCCTGAAACCCTGGAACCTTAAACCCTGGAACCCTGAACCCTGAAGCTCTGAACCCTGAACCCTGAAACCCTGGAACCTGGAACCCCGGAACCCATGAACCCTGAATCCTGGAACCCTTAACTCTAGAACCTTGAATCCTGAACCATGGAACCCTGAACCCTGGAACCCTAAACCCTGGATCCCTGATCCCCGAGCCCTGGAACCATGAACCCTGGAACCCTGAACCATGAACCCTGAACCCTGAACCCTAGAAGCCTGGAACCCTAAACCCTGGAACCCTGAACCCTGGAACTCTGAACCCTAGAATTCTGAACCCTAGAACCTTGAAACCTAGAACCCTGGAACCTTGAACCCTGGAACCCTGAAGCCTGCAACCCTGGAACCCTGACACCCTGGAACCCTGAAGCCTAAACCCTTAACCCTGGAACCCTGAACCCTGGAACCCTGGAACCCTGAACTCTTGAAAATTGAACCCTGAACCCTCGAACCCTGAACCCTCGAACCCTGGAACCTTTAACCCGGGAACCCTGAACCCTGAAGCCCAAAGCCTGGAACCCTGAACCCTGACACCCTGGAACCCTGGAACCCTGAACTCTTCAACCTTGAACCCTGAACCCTGGAACCCTGAACCTTGAACCCTGGACCCTAAACCTTGAACCCTGGAACACCGAACCCTGGAGCTGTGAACCCTGGATCCCTGAGCCCTGGATCCCTGAACCCTGAACCCTGGAACACTGAACCGTGGAACCCCTGAACCTTGAACCCTAGAACCATGAACCCTGGAACTCGGAAGCCTGGAACCCTAAACCTTGAACCCTGGAACCGTGGAACCTTAAACCCTGGAACCCTGAACCCTGACACCCTGGAACCCTGGAACCCTGAACTCTTGAACCTTGAACCCTGAACCCTGGAACCCTGAACCTTGAACCCTGGACCCTAAACCTTGAACCCTGGAACCCCGAACCCTGGAGCCGTGAACCCTGGATCCCTGAACCCTGAACCCTGGAACACTGAACCGTGGAACCCCTGAACCCTGAACCCTGGAACCATGAACCCTAGAACTCGGAAGCCTGGAACCCTAAACCTTGAACCCTGGAACCGTGGAACCTTAAACCCTGGAACCATGAACCTGAAACCCTGGAACCCTGAACCCTGAAACCCTGGAATCCTGGAACCCTGAACCCTAAACCCTTAACCCTGGAACCCTGAACCTTGGAACCCTGGAACCCTGAACTCTTGAACCTTGAACCTTGAACCCTGAACCCTGAAACCCTAAACCTTGAACCCTGGACCCTAAACCCTGAACCCTGGAACCCTGAACCTTGGATCCCTGAACCCTGAACCCTGGAACCCTGAACCCTGGATCCCTGAACCCTAAACCCTGGAACCCTGGAACCCTGATCCCTTGATCCCTGAACCATGCAACCCTAGAGCCCTGGACCCTGGAACCCAGAACCCTGGAACCAGGAACCCTTCAACCCTGGAACCATGCACCCTGGAACCCTGGAACCTTGAACCCTGGAACCCTGAACCCTGGAACGCGGATGCGTGGAACCCTGAAACCTGAACCTTGGAAACCTGGATCCCTAAACCCTGGAACCTTGAGCCCTGAACGCTGATGCCCGGAACCCTAAACCATGAAGCCTAGAACCATAAAGCCTGGAACCCTGAACCCTGGAACCAAGAACCCTGGATCCTGGAACCTTAAACTGTTGAACTCTGAACCCTGGAACCTTGAACCTTGGAATCCGGAAGCCTGAAACCCTGAACACTGGATCCCGGAAGCCTGAAACCCTGAACCCTGGAACCCTGTACCCTGGAACCCTGAACCCTGGAACCTGGATCCTTGGAACCCTGAATCCTGGAACCTTGAACCCTGGATCCTTGAACCCTGAACCCTGAACCCTGAACCCTGAAACCCTTAACCCTGGAACCCGAAACCCTGAACCCTGGAACCCTGAACCCTGGAACTCTGAACCCTAGAATTCTGAACCCTAGAACCTTGAAACCTAGAACCCTGGAACCTTGAACCCTGGAACCCTGAAGCCTGCAACCCTGGAACCCTGACACCATGGAACCCTGAAGCCTAAACCCTTAACCCTGGAACTCTGAACCCTGGAACCCTGGAACCCTGAACTCTTGAACATTGAACCCTGAACCCTCGAACCCTGAACCCTCGAACCCTGGAACCTTTAACCCTGGAACCCTGAACCCTGAAGCCCAAAGCCTGGAACCCTGAACCCTGACACCCTGGAACCCTGGAACCCTGAACTCTTGAACCTTGAACCCTGAACCCTGGAACCCTGAACCTTGAACCCTGGACCCTAAACCTTGAACCCTGGAACCCCGAACCCTGGAGCCGTTAACCCTGGATCCCTGAACCCTGGATCCCTGAACCCTGAACCCTAGAACACTGAACCGTGGAACCCCTGAACCCTGAACCCTGGAACCATGAACCCTGGAACTCGGAAGCCTGGAACCCTAAACCTTGAACCCTGGAACCGTGGAACCTTAAACCCTGGAACCCTGAACCTTGAACCCTGGAACCCTGAACCCTAAACCCTGGAACCCTGAACCCTAAACCCTTAACCCTGGAACCCTGAACCTTGGAACCCTGGAACCCTGAACTCTTGAACCTTGAACCTTGAACCCTGAACCCTGAAACCCTAAACCTTGAACCCTGGATCCCTGAACCCTGAACCCTGGAACCCTGAACCCTGGATCCCTGAACCCTAGACCCTGGAACCCTGGAACCCTGATCCCTTGATCCCTGAACCATGCAACCCTGGACCCTGGAACCCAGAACCCTGGAACCAGGAACCCTTGAACCCTGGAACCATGCACCCTGGAACCCTGGAACCTTGAACCCTGGAACCCTGGAACCCTGAACCCTGAAACCTGGAACGCGGATGCGTGGAACCCTGAACCCTGAACCTTGGAAACCTGGATCCCAAAACCCTGGAACCTTGAGCCCTGAACGCTGATGCCCGGAACCCTAAACCATGAAGCCTAGAACCAGGAACCTTGGATCCTGGAACCTTAAACTGTTGAACTCTGAACCCTGGAACCTTGAACCTTGGAATCCGGAAGCCTGAAACCCTGAACACTGGAACCTGGAAGCCTGGAACCCTGAACCCTGGAACCCTGTACCCTGGAACCCTGAACCCTGGAACCTGGATCCTTGGAACCCTGAATCCTGGAACCTTGAACCCTGGATCCCTGAACCCTGAACCCTGAACCCTGAACCCTGAAACCCTGAACCCTGGAACCCGGAACTTTGAACCCTGAACCCTGGAACCCTGAACCTAGGAACCTTGAACCCTGAAACCCTGGAACCTTAAGCCCTGGAACCCTGAACCCTGAAGCTCGGAACCCTGAACCCTGAAACCCTGGAACCTGGAACCCCGGAACCCTGGAACCCTGAATCCTGGAACCCTTAACTCTAGAACCTTGAACCCTGAACCATGGAACCCTGAACCCTGGAACCCTAAACCCTGGATCCCTGATCCCTGAACCCTGGAACCATGAACCCTGGAACCCTGAACCATGAACCCTGAACCCTGAACCCTGAACCCTGAACCCTAGATGCCTAGAACCCTGAACCCTGGAACCCTGGAACCCTGAACCCTGGAACTCTGAACCCTGGAATTCTAAACCCTGGAACCGTGAAACCTAGAACCCTGGAACCCTGAAGCCTGCAACCCTGGAACCCTAACACCCTGGAACCCTGAAGCCTAAACCCTTAACCCTGGAACCCTGAACTCTTGAACATTGAACCCTGAACCCTCGAACCCTGAACCCTCGAACCCTGGAACCTTTAACCCTGGAACCCTGAACCCTGAAGCCCAAAGCCTGGAACCCTGAACCCTGACACCCTGGAACCCTGGAACCCTGAACTCTTGAACCTTGAACCCTGAACCCTGGAACCCTGAACCTTGAACCCTGGACCCGAAACCCTGAACCCTGGAACCCCGAACACTGGAGCCGTGAACCCTGGATCCCTGAACCCTGAACCCTGGAACACTGAACCGTGGAACCCCTGAACCCTGAACCCTGGAACCATGAACCCTGGAACCATGAACCCTGGAACTCGGAAGCCTGGAACCATGAACCCTGGAACCTTAAACCCTGAACCCTGGAACCGTGGAACCTTAAACCCTGGAACCCTGAACCTTGAACCCTGGAACCCTGAACCCTGAAACCCTGGAACCCTGAACCCTGAACCCTAAACCCTTAACCCTGGAACCCTGAACCTTGGAACCCTGGAACCCTGAACTCTTGAACCTTGAACCTTGAACCCTGAACCCTGAAACCCTAAACCTTGAACCCTGGACCCTAAGCCCTGAACCATGAAACCCTGAACCCTGGATCCCTGAACCCTGAACCCTGGAACCCTGAACCCTGGATCCCAGAACCCTAAACCCTGGAACCCTGATCCCTTGATCCCTGAACCATGCAACCCTGGAGCCCTGGACCCTGGAACCAGGAACCCTTGAACCCTGGAACCATGCACCCTGGAACCCTGGAACCTTGAACCCTGGAACCCTGAACCCTGAACCCTGGAACGCGGATGCGTGGAACCCTGAACCATGAACCTTGGAAACCTGGATCCCGAAACCCTGGAACCTTGAGCCCTGAACGCTGATGCCCGGAACCCTAAACCATGAAGCCTAGAACCGTGAAGCGAGCAACCCTAGAACCCTGACAGCCTGGAAACTTGAACCCTGGAACCAGGAACCCTGGACCCTGGAACCTTAAACTGTTGAACTCTGAACCCTGGAACCTTGAACCTTGGAATCCGGAAACCTGAACCCTGAACCCTGGAACCCTAAACCCTTAACCCTGGAACCCTGAACCTTGGAACCCTGGAACCCTGAACTCTTGAACCTTGAACCTTGAACCTTGAACCCTGAACCCTGAAACCCTAAACCTTGAACCCTGGACCCTGAACCCTGAACCCTGGAACCCTGAACCCTGGAACCCTGAACCCTGAACCCTGGAACCCTGAACCCTGAACCCTGGAACCCTGAACCATGGAACCCTGGAGCCCTGGACCCTGCAACCCTGCAACCCTGCACCCTGGAACCAGGAACCCTGGACCCTGGAACCTTGAACCGTGGAACCATGAACCGTGGAACCTTGAACCCTAGAACCGTGGAACCATGAACCCTGGAACCCTGAAGCCTGCAACCCTGGAACCTTGAACCCTAAACCCTTAACCCAGGAACCCTGAACCCTGGAACCCTGAACTCTTGAACATTGAACCCTGAACCCTCGAACCCTGGAACCTTGAACCCTGGAACCCTGAACCCTGAAGCCTAAAGCCTGGAACCCTGAACCCTGACACCCTGGAACCCTGGAACCCTGAACTCTTGAACCTTGAACCCTGAACCCTGGAACCCTAAACCTTGAACCCTGGACCCTAAACCCTGAACCTTGGAACCCCGAACCCTGGAGCCGTGAACCCTGGATCCTGAACCCTGGAACCCCGAACCTTGGAGCCGTGAACCCTAGATCCCTGAACCCTGAACCCTGGAACCCTGAACCGTGGAACCCCTGAACCCTGAACCCTGGAACTCGGAAGCATGGAACCATGAACCTTGGAACCCTAAACCCTGAACCTTGGAACCGTGGAACCTTAAACCCTGGAACCCTGAAGCCTGAAGCCTGGCACCCTGGACCCTGAAACACTGGAATCCTGAGCCCTAAACCCTTAACCCTGGAACCCTGAACTCTTGAACCTTGAACCCTGAACCCTGGAACCATGAACCTTGAACCCTGGACCCTAAACCCTGAACCCTGGAACCCTAAACCCTGGATCCCTGAACCCTGAACCCTAGAACCCTGAACCCTGGATCCGTGAACCTTGAACCCTGGAACCCTGGAACCCTGAACCCTTGATCCCTGAACCATGCAACCTTGGAGCCCTGGACCCTGGAACCTTGAACCCTGGAACCCAGAACCCTGGAACGCAGATGCGTGGAACCCTGAACCCTGAACCCTGATCCCTGGAAACCTGGATCCCTAAGCCCTGGAACCTTGAGCCCTGAACCCTGACGCCCGGAACCCTGAACCATGAAGCCTAGAACCGTGAAGCCTGGAACCCTAGAACCCTGACAGCCTGGAACCCTGAACCATGGAACCAGGAACCCTGGACCCTGGAACCTTGAACTGTTGAACTCAGAACCCTGGAACCCTGAACCTTGGAATCCGGAAGCCTGAACCCTGGAACCCTGGAACCTTGAACCCTGGAACCCTGAACCCTGAAGCCCTGAACCCTGAACCCAGGAACCCTGGAACCCTGGAACCCTGGAACCCTGAACCATGGAACCCAGGAGCCCTGGACCCTGCAACCTTGCAACCCTGCACCCTGGAACCAGGAACCCTGGACCCTGGAACCCTAAACCCTGATACCGGGAACCCTGAATCCTGGAACCATGCACCCTGGAACCCTGGAACCTTGAACCCTGGAACCCTGAACCCTGAAGTCTGGAACCCTGAAGCCTGGAACGCTGAACCCTGGAACCCTGACACCCGGGAATCCTAAACCTGGATCCCTAAACCCTGGAACCTTGAACTGTTAAACCCTGAAGCCTGGAACCCTGAAGCCTGAAACCCTGGAACCTTGAACCCTAAACCCTTAACCCTGGAACCCTGAACCCTGGAACCCTGAACTGTTGAACCCTGAACCCTGGAACCCTGAACCTTGACACCCTGGAATCTTGAACCCTAAACCCTTAACCCTGGAACCCTAACCCTGAATCCTGAACCCCAAACCCTGGAATCTGGAAGCCTGGAACCCTGAACTCTGGAACCCTGAAACCTGGAACCTGGAACCCTGAACCCTGAACCCTAGATCCCTGAACCATGGAACCCAGGAGCCCTCGACCCTGGAACCCAGAACCCTGGAACCAGGAACCCTTGAACCCTGGAACCCTGCACCCTGGAACCCTGGACCCTTGAACCCTGGAACCCTGAACCCTGGAAACCTGGAACCCTAAACCCTGGAACCTTGAACCCTGAACCCTGGAACCCTGAACAGTGGATCCTTGAACCCTGGCACCGGAAACCCTGAACCCTTAATCCTGGAACCCTGAACCCTGGATCCCTGAACCCTGAACCCTGAAACCCTGAATCCTAGAACCCTGAAGCCTGGAACCCTGAACCTTGGAACCCTGAACCCTGGAACCCTGAACCCTGGAATTCGGAACCCTGGAACCCTATTCCTTGGAACCTTGAACCCTAGAACCCGGGAACCTTGAACCCTGGAACCCTGAACCCTGAAGCCTAGAACCGTGAAGCCTGGCACCCTGAAGCCTGGAACCCTCGAACCCTGATACCCTGGAACCCTGAACCCACGAACCCTGAACCCTGGAACTAGGAACCATGGAACCCTGGACCCTGGAACCCTGAACTGTTGAACCCTGAACCCTGAACCACGGAATCCGGAAGCCTGGAACCCTGAACTGTTGAACCCTGAACCCTGGAACCCTGAACCCTGAACCCTGAATCCTGAACCCCGAACCCTGGATTCGGGAAGCCTGGAACCTTGAACTCTGGAACCCTGAAACCTGGAACCTGGAACCTGGAACCCTGAACCCTGAACCCTAGATCCCTGAACCATGGAACCCAAGAGCCCTGGACCCTGGAACCCAGAACCCTGGAACCAGGAACCCTTGAACCCTGGAACCCTGGAACCCTGCACCCAGAACCCTGGACCCTTGAACCCTGGAACCCTGAACCCTGAACCCTGGAACGCGGATGCGTGGAACCCTGAACCCTGGAAACCTGGAACCCTAAACCCTGGAACCTTGAACCCTAAACCCTGGAACCCTGAACAGTGGATCCCTGAACCCTGGCACCCGAAACCATGAACCCTGGATCCCTGAACCCTGAACCCTGAAACCCTGAACCCTAGAACCCTGAAGCCTGGAACCCTGAACCTTGGACCCCTGAACCCTGGAACCCTAAACCCTGGAATTCAAAAACCTGGAACCCTATTCCTTGGAACCCTAAACCCTAGAACCCTGGAACCTTGAACCCTGGAACCCTGAACCCTGAAGCCCAGAACCGTGAAGCCTGGCACCCTGAAGCCTGGAACCCTCGAACCCTGACACCCTGGAACCCTGAACCCACGAACCCTGAACCCTGGAACTAGGAACCATGGAACCCTGGACCCTGGAACCCTGAACTGTTGAACCCTGAACCCTGAACCACGGAATCCGGAAGCCTGGAACCCTGAACCCTGGAACCCTACACCCTGAGCCCTGAACCCTGGAACCCTGAACCATGGAACCCTGAACCATGGAACCCTGAACCATCAATCCTTGGAACCCTGAACCCTGAAACCCTGAACCCTAGAATTGTAAACCCTAAACTATGGAACCCTAAACCCTGATGCCTGGAACCCTGAACCCTGGAACCCTGGAACCCTGCACCCTAGAACTCTGGAACCTTGAACCCTGGAACCCTGAACCCTGAAGTCTGGAACCCTGAAGCCTGGAACGCTGAACCCTGGAACCCTGACACCCTGGAATCCTAAACCTGGATCCCTAAACCCTGGAACCCTGAAGCCTGGAACCCTGAACCCTGAAACCCTGCAAACCTTGAACCCTAAACCCTTAACCCTGGAACCCTGAACCCTGGAACCCTGAACCCTGGAACCCTGAACTGTTGAACCCTGAACCCTGGAACCCTGAACCCTGACACCCTGAAATCCTGAACCCTAAACCATTAACCCTGGAACCCTGAACCCTGAATCCTGAACCCCGAACCCTGGATTCGGGAAGCCTGGAACCCTGAACTCTGGAACCCTGAAACCTGGAACCTGGAACCCTGAACCCTGAACCCTAGATCCCTGAACCATGGAACTCGGGTGCCCTAGACCCTGGAACCCAGAACCCTGGAACCAGGAGCTCTTGAACCCTGGAACCCTGGAACCCTGGAACCCTGCACCCTGGAACCTTGGACCCTTGAACCCTGGAACCCTGAACCCTGAACCCTGGAACGCGGATGCGTGGAACCCTGAACCCTGAACCCTGAACCCTGAACCCTGGAAACCTGGAACCCTAGACCCTGGAACCTTGAACCCTGAACCCTGGAACCCTGAACAGTGGATCCCTGAACCCTGGCACCCGAAACCCTGAACCCTGAATCCTGGAACCCTGAACCCTGGATCCCTGAACCCTGAAACCCTGAACCCTAGAACCCTGAACCCTGGAACCCTGAACCTTGGACCCCTGAACCCTGGAACCCTGAACCCTGGAATTCGGAACCCTGGAACCCTATTCCTTTGAACCCTTGAACCCTGAACCCTGAAGCCTAGAACCGTGAAGCCTGGCACCCTGAAGCCTGGAACCCTCGAACCCTGACACCCTGGAACCCTGAACCCACGAACCCTGAACGCTGGAACCAGGTACCATGGAACCCTGGACCCTGGAACCCTGAACTGTTGAACCCTGAACCCTGAACCACGGAATCCGGAAGCCTGGAACCCTGAACCCTGGAACCCTACACCCTGAACCCTGAACCCTGGAACCTTGAACCGTGGAACCCTGAACTATGGAACCCTGAACCCTGGAACGCGGAAGCGTCGAACCCTGAACCCTGAACCCTACACCCTGAACCCTAAACCCTGAACCCTGAAGCCCGGAACCCTGAACCCTAACACCCTGGAACCCTGAACCCTAACACCCTGGAACCCTGAACCCTGGAACCTGGATCCTTGGAACCCTGGAACCCTAAATCCTGGAACCCTGAACCCTGGATCCCTGAACCCTGAACCCTGGAACCCTGAACCCTGAACACTGAACCCTTGAACCTTGAACCCTGAACCCTGGAACCCTGAACCTTGAACCCTGGACCCTAAACCCTGAATCCTAGAACCCAGAACCCTGAACCCTGAACCCTGGAACCCTGAACCCGGGAACCCTGAACCCTGAAACCCTGGAACCTTAAACCATGAAACTCTGAACCCTGAAGCCCGGACCCCTTAACGCTGACACCCTGGAACCCTGAACCCTGGAACTTTGAACCCTGGAACCTGGAACCCCGGAACCCTGGAACCCTGAACTCTAGAACCTTGAACCCTGAACCCTGGAACCCTGAACCCTGGAACCCTAAACCCTGGATCCCTGAACCCTGAACCCTGAACCCTGGAACCCTGAACCTTGAACCATGAACCCTGAACCCTGAACCCTGGAAGCCTGGAACCCTGAACCCTCGAACCCTGGAACTTTGAACCCTGGAATTCTGAACCTTGGAACCTTGAACCCTAGAACCCTAGAACCTTGAACCCTGGAACCCTGAAGCCTGCAACCCTGGAACCCTGAACCGTAAACCCTTAACCCTGGAACCCTGAACCCTGGAACCCTGGAACCTTGAACTCTTGAACATTGAACCCTGAACCCTGGAACCCTGAACCCTGAAGCCTAAAGCCTGGAACCCTGAACCCTGACACCCTGGAACCCTGAACTCTTGAACCTTGAACCCTGAACCCTGGAACCCTGAACCTTGAACCCTAGAACCTAAACCCTGAACCGTGGAACCCCGAACCCTGGAGCCGTGAACCCTGGATCCCTGAACCCTGAACCCTGGAACCCTGAACCGTGGAACCCCTGAACCCTGAACCTTGGAACCAGGAACCCTAGTACTCGGAAGCCTAGAACCATGATCCCTGGAACCCTAAACCCTGAACCCTGGAACCGTGGAACCTTAAACCCTGGAACACTGAACCCTGAAGCCTTGAACCCTGAACCCTGAAACCCTGGAACCCTAAACCCTAAACCCTTAACACTGGAACCCTGAACCTTGGAACCCTGGAACCCTGAACTCTTGAACCTTGAACCTTGAACCCTGAACCCTGGAACCCTGAACCTTGAACCCTGGACCCTAAACCCTGAACCCTGGAACCCTGAACCCTGGATCCCTTAACCCTGAACCCTGGAATTCTGAACCCTGGATCCCTGAACCCTGAACCCTGAACCCTGGAACCCTGAAACCCTGAACCCTTGATCCCTGAACCATGCAACCATGGAGCCCTGGACCTTGGAACCTTGAACCCTGGAACCCTGAACCTTGGAACCTTGAACCCTGGAACCCTGAACCCTGGAACGCGGATGCGTGGAACCCTGAACCCTGAACCCTGAACCCTGGAAACCTGGATCCCTAAGCCCTGGAACCTTGAGCCCTGAACCATGAAGCCTAGAACCGTGAAGCCTGGAACCCTGACAGCCTGGAACCCTGAACCCTGGAACCAGGAACCCTGGACCGTGGAACCTTGAACTGTTGAACTCTGAACCCTGGAACCCTGAACCTTGGAATCCGGAAGCCTGAACCCTGGAACCCTGAACCCTGGAACCCTGGAACCCTGCACCATGGAACCCTTGAACCTTGAACCCTGGAACCATGAACCCTGAAGCCTGGAACCCTGAACCCTGGAACCCTGACACCCTGGAATCCTAAACCTGGATCCCTAAACTCTGGAACCCTGAACCCTGGAACCCTGAACCCTGGAACCCTGAACTTTAAACCCTGAAGCCTGGAACCCTGAACCCTGGAACCCTGAACCCTTAACCCTGGAACCCTGAACCCTAAACCCTTAACCCTGGAACCCTTAACCCTGGAACCCTGAACCCTGAAACCCTGACCCCTGGATCCCGGAAGCCTGGAACCCTGAACTCTAGAACCGTGAAACCTGGAACCTGGAACCCTGAACCCTGAACCCTAGATCCCTGAACCATGGAACATTGGAGCCCTGGACCCTAGAACCCAGAACCCTGGAACCAGGAACCCTTGAACCCTGGAACCTAGGAACCCTGCACCCTGGAACCCTGGAACCTTGAACCCTGGAACCCTGAACCCTAGAACGCGAATGAGTGGAACCCTGAACACTGAACCCTGAACCCTGGAAACCTGGATCCCTAAACCTTGGAACCTTGAACCCTGAACCCTGGAACCCTGCACAGTGGATCCCTGAACCCTGGCACCCGAAACCTTGAACCCTGAACCCTGGAACCCTGAACCCTGGATCACTGAACCTTGAACCCTGAAACCCTGAACCCTGGAACCCTGAACCTTGGACCCCTGAACCCTGGAACCCTGAACCCTGAACCCTGGAATTTGGAACCCGAATCCTTGGAACCCTGAACCCTAGAACCCTGGAACCTTGAACCCTAGAACCTTGAACCCTGAAGTCTAGAACCGTGAAGCCTGGCACCCTGAAGCCTGGAACCCTCGAACCTTGACACCCTGGAACCTTGAACCCACGAACCCTGAACCCTGAAGCCTAGAACCGTGAAGCCTGGTACCCAGAAGCCTAGAACCCTCGAACCCTGACACGCTGGAACCCTGAACCCTGAAACCAGGAACCATTGAACCCTGGACCCTGGAACCCTTAACTGTTGAACCCTGAACCCTGGAACCCTGAACCATGGAATCCGGAACCCTGGAACCCTGAACCCTGGAACCCTGAACCGTGAAACCCAGAACCCTGGAACCCTGAACCCTGGAACCCTGAACCCTGGAACCCTAAACCCTGAACCTCAAACCCTGGAACCCTAAACCATGGAACCTTGGAACCCTGAACCCTGGAACGCTGAACCCTAGAACCCTGGAACCCTATACCTTGAAGCCTAAAGCCTGGAACCCTGGAACCCTGAACTCTTGAGTCTTGAACCCTGGAACCCTGAACCCTGGAACCTTGACACCCTGGAACCTTGAACCCTGATCCCTGAACCCTGAACCCTGGAACCCTAATCCCTGGAACCCTGAAACCTGAAGCCTAGAACCGTGAAGCCTGGAACCCTGAAGCCTGGAACCCTAGAACCCTAACACCTTGGAGCCCTGTACCCACGAACACTGACCCTGGAACCAGGAACCCTGGAACCCTGGACCCTAGAACCCTGAACTGTTGAACCCTGACCCATGAACCCTGGAACCCTGAACCTTGGAATCCGGAAGCCTAGAACTGTGAACCCTGGAACCCTAAACCCTGGAACCCTGAACCCTGAACCCTGGAACCCTGAACCATGGAACCCTGAACCCCTGGAACCCTGAACCTTGGAACCCTGAACCATGAACTCTAAACCCTAAACCCTGGAACCCTGAACTCTGGATACCTTCACCCTGGAACCCTGAACCCTGGAACGCGGAAGCATGGAACCCTTAACCCTGAACCCTGGAACCCTGAACCCTAGAACCCTGGAACCTTAAACCCTGGAACCCAGAACCCTGAATCCAGGAATCCTGAACCCTGACACCCTGCAACCCTGAACCCTGGAACCTGTAACCGTGGAACCCTGGAACCATGAATCCTGGAACACTGAACTCTTGAACCTTGAACCCTGAACCCTAAACCCTGGAATCCTGAACCCTGGAACCCTGAACCCTGGAACCCTAAACCCTAAACCCTGGAACCCTGAACCCTGGAACCCTGAACCCTGGAACGCGGAAGCGTGGAACCCAGAACCCTGAACCCTGAACCCTGGAACCCTGAACCCAGAAACCCTGGAACCTTGAACCCCGAACCCTGGAACCCTGGAACCTTACACCCTGGAACCCTGAACCCTGAAGCCCGGAACCCTGAACCCTGACACCCTGTAACCCTGAACCCTGGAACCCTGAACCCTGGAACCCTGGAACTCTGGAACCATGAATCCTGGAACCCTGAACTTTTGAACCTTGAACCCTTAACCCTGGAACCCTGAACCCTGAACCCTGGACCCTAAACCCTGAACCCTAAACCCTAAACCCTAGAACCCTGAACCCTGGAACCCTGAAACCTGGAACGCGGAAGCGTGGAACCCTGAACCCTGAACCCTGAACCCAGAAACCCTGGAACCTTGAACCCCGAACCCTGGAACCCTGGAACCTTACACCCTGGAACCCTGAACCCTGAAGCCCGGAACTCTGAACCCCGACACCCTGTAACCCTGAACCCTGGAACCCTGAACCCTGGAACCCTGGAACTCTGGAACCATGAATCCTGGAACCCTGAACTCTTGAACCTTGAACCCTTAACCCTGGAACCCTGAACCCTGAACCCTGAACCCTAAACCCTAAACCCTGGAACCCTGAACCCTGGATACCTTAACCCTGGAACCCTGAACCCTGGAACGCGGAAGCATGGAACCCTTAACCCTGAACCCTTGAACCCTGAACCCTTGAACCCTAGAACCTGGAACCTTAAACCTTGGAACCCAGAACCCTGAATCCCGGAATCCTGAACCCTGACACCCTGGAACCCTGAACCCTGGAACCTGTAACCGTGGAACCCTAAACCTTGAACCCTGGACCCTAAACGCTGGAATCCTGAACCCTGGAACCCTGAACCCTGGAACCTTAAACACAAAACCCTGGAACCCTGCACCCTGGAACCCTGAAACCTGGAACGCGGAAGCGTGGAACCCTCAACCATGGAACCCTGAACCCTGAAACCCTGGAACCTTGAACCCTAAACCCTGGAACCTTAAACCCTGGAACTCTGAACCCTGAAGCCCGGAACCCTGAAACCCTGACTCCTTGTAACCCTGAACCCTGGAACCCTGAACCTTGGAACCCTGGAACTCTCGAACCATGAATCCTGGAACCCTGAACTCTTGAACCTTGAACCCTTAACCCTGGAACCCTGAACCTTGAACCCTGGAACCCTGAACCTTGAACCCTGCACGATAAACCCTGAACCCTGGAACCCTGAACCATGGAACCCTGGAGACCAGGACCCTGGAACCTTGAACCCTGGAACCCTGAACCCTGAACCCTAAACCCTAAAGCCTGGAACCCTGAACCCTGGATACCTTAACTCTTGAACCCTGAACCCTGGAACGCGGAAGCATGGAACCCTTAACCCTGAACCCTGGACCCTAGAACCCTGAACCCTGGAACCCTGAACCATGGACCCTAAACCCTAAACCCTGGAACCCTGAACTCTGGATACCTTCACGCTGGAACCCTGAACCCTGGAACGCGGAAGCATGGAACCCTTAACCCTGAACCCTGAACCCTAGAACCCTGGAACCTTAAACCCTGGAACCTTGAACCCTGGAACCAAGAACCCTGAATCCCGGAATCCTGAACCCTGACACCCTGGAACCCTGAACCCTGGAACCTGTAACCGTTGAACCCTGGAACCATGAATCCTGGAACACTGAACTCTTGAACCTTGAACCCTAAACCCTGGAACCCTGAACCTTGAACCCTGGACCCTAAACCCTAGAATCCTGAACCCTGGAACCCTGAACCCTGGAACCCTAAACCCTAAACCCTAGAACCCTGAACCCTGGAACCCTGAACCCTGAAACCCTGGAACCTTGAACCCCTAACCCTAAAACCCTGGAACCTTAAACCCTGGAACCCTGAACCCTGAAGCCCGGAACCCTGAACCGTGACACCCTGTAACCTGAACCCTGGAACCCTGGAACTCTAGAACCATGAATCCTGGAACCCTGAACTCTTGAACCTTGAACCCTTAACCCTCGAACCCTGAACCTTGAACCTTGGACCCTAAACCCTGAACCCTGGAACCGTGAACCATGGAACCCTGAACCATGGAACCTTGGAGCCCTAGACCCTGGAACCTTGAACCCTGGAACCCTAAACCCTGAACCCCAAACCCTAAACCCTAGAACCCTGAACCCTGGATACCTTAACCCTGGAACCCTGAACCCTGGAACGCGGAAGCATGGAACCCTTAACCCTGAACCCTGGAACCCTGAACCCTTGAACCTTGGAACCTTAAACCCTGGAATCCGGAACCCTGAATCCCGGAATCCTGAACCCTGACACCCTGGAACCCTGAACCCTGGAACCTGTAACCGTGGAACCATGAATCCTGGAACACTGAACTCTTGAACCTTGAACCTTGAACCCTGAACCCTGGAACCCTGAACCTTGAACCCTGGACCCTAAACCCTGGAATCCTGAACCCTGGAACCCTGAACCCTGGAACCGTAAACCCGAAACCCTGGAACCCTGAACCCTGGAACCCTGAAACCTGGAACGCGGAAGCGTGGAACCCTGAACCTTGGAACCCTGAACCCTGAAACCCTGGAACCTTGAACCCTGAACCCTAGAACCCTGGAACGTTAAACCTTTGAACCCTGAACCCTGAAGCCCAGAACCTTGAACCCTGACACCTTGTAACCCTGAACCCTGGAACCCTGAACCCTGGAAACCTGGAACTCTGGAACCATGAATCCTGGAACCCTGAACTCTTGAACCTTGAACCCTTAACCCTAGAACCCTGAACCTTGAACCCTGGATACCTTAACCCTGGAACCCTGAACCCTGAATCCCGGAATCCTGAACCCTGACACCCTGGAACCCTGAACCCTGCAACCTGTAACCGTGGAACCCTGGAACCGTGAATCCTGGAACACGGAACTCTTGAACCTTGAACCCTGAACCTTGAGCCCTGGACCCTAAACCCTGGAATCCTGAACCCTGTAACCCTGAACCCTGGAACCCTGAGCCCTGGAACCCTAAACCCTAAACCCGGGAACCTTGAACCGTGGAACCCTGAGACCTGGAACGCGGAAGCATGGAACCCTGAACCCTGAACCCTGAACCCTGAAACCCTGGAACCTTGAACCCTGAACCCTAGAACCCTGGAACCTTAAACCCTGGAACCCTGAACCCTGAAGCTCGGAACCCTGAACCCTGACACCCTGTAACCCTAAACCCTGGAACCCTGAACCCTGGAAACCTGGAACTCTGGAACCATGAATCCTGGAATCCTGAACTCTTGAACCTTGAACCCTGTACCCTGGAACCCTGAATTTTGAACCCTGGACCCTAAACCGTGAATCCTGGAACCCTGAACCTTGGAACCCAGGAGCCCTGGCCCCTGGAACCCTAAACCCTAAACCCTGGAACCCTGAACCCTGGATACCTTAACCCTGGAACCCTGAACCCTGGAACGCGGAAGCATGGAACCCTTAACCCTGAACCCTGGAACCCTGAACGCTGAAACCCTGGAACCCTGAATCCTTGAACCCTAACCTCTTGAACCTTCAACCCTGTACCCTGGAACCCTGAACCTTGAACCCTGGACCCTAAACCTTGAACCCTGGAACCCTGAACCCTAAACCCTAAACCCTGGAACCCTGAACCCTGGATACCTTAACCGTGGAACCCTGAACCCTGGAACGCGGAAGCATGGAACCCTTAACCCTGAACCCTGAAAGCCTGGAACCTTGAACCCTGAACCCTGGAACCCTGAACCCTGGAACCCTGAACCCTGGAACCCTGAACCCTAGAACCTTGGAACCTTAAACCCTGGAACCTTAAACCCTGGAACCCAGAACCCTGAATCCCGGAATCCTGAACCCTGACACCCTGGAACCCTGAACCCTGGATACCTGAACCTTGGAACCCTGAACCCTGGAACGCGGAAGCATGGAACCCTGAACCCTGAATCCTGGAACCCTGAACCCTGGAACCCTGGAACCTTAAAGCCTGGAACCTTAAACTCCGGAACCCTGAACCTTGAAGCCTGGAACCTCGATCCCTGACACCCTGGAACCCTGAACCCTGGAACCCGGAACCCTGGAACCCTGTACCCAGGAACCTTGAACCCTGGACCTTAAACCCTAAACCTTGGAACCTTGACGCCTGGAACCCTGAACCCTGAACCCTGAACCTGGATCCCTGAACCCTGAACCCTGGAACCCTGAAGCCTAAAGCTTGGAACCGTAGAACCCTAACACCCTGGAACCCTGAACCCTAGAACCCTGGAACCTTAAACCCTGGAACCCTGAACCCTGAAGCTCGGAACCCTGAACCCTGACACCCTGTAACCCTAAACCCTGGAACCCTGAACCCTGGAAACCTGGAACTCTGGAACCATGAATCCTGGAATCCTGAACTCTTGAACCTTGAACCCTGTACCCTGGAACCCTGAATTTTGAACCCTGGACCCTAAACCGTGAATCCTGGAACCCTGAACCTTGGAACCCAGGAGCCCTGGCCCCTGGAACCCTAAACCCTAAACCCTGGAACCCTGAACCCTGGATACCTTAACCCTGGAACCCTGAACCCTGGAACGCGGAAGCATGGAACCCTTAACCCTGAACCCTGGAACCCTGAACGCTGAAACCCTGGAACCCTGAATCCTTGAACCCTAACCTCTTGAACCTTCAACCCTGTACCCTGGAACCCTGAACCTTGAACCCTGGACCCTAAACCTTGAACCCTGGAACCCTGAACCCTAAACCCTAAACCCTGGAACCCTGAACCCTGGATACCTTAACCGTGGAACCCTGAACCCTGGAACGCGGAAGCATGGAACCCTTAACCCTGAACCCTGAAAGCCTGGAACCTTGAACCCTGAACCCTGGAACCCTGAACCCTGGAACCCTGAACCCTGGAACCCTGAACCCTAGAACCTTGGAACCTTAAACCCTGGAACCTTAAACCCTGGAACCCAGAACCCTGAATCCCGGAATCCTGAACCCTGACACCCTGGAACCCTGAACCCTGGATACCTGAACCTTGGAACCCTGAACCCTGGAACGCGGAAGCATGGAACCCTGAACCCTGAATCCTGGAACCCTGAACCCTGGAACCCTGGAACCTTAAAGCCTGGAACCTTAAACTCCGGAACCCTGAACCTTGAAGCCTGGAACCTCGATCCCTGACACCCTGGAACCCTGAACCCTGGAACCCGGAACCCTGGAACCCTGTACCCAGGAACCTTGAACCCTGGACCTTAAACCCTAAACCTTGGAACCTTGACGCCTGGAACCCTGAACCCTGAACCCTGAACCTGGATCCCTGAACCCTGAACCCTGGAACCCTGAAGCCTAAAGCTTGGAACCGTAGAACCCTAACACCCTGGAACCCTGAACCCTGGAACCCTGAACCCTGAACCATGAACCCTAGATCCCTGAACCATGGAACCCTGGAGCCCTGGACCATGGAACCCTGAACCCTAGAACCCTAAACCCTGGAACCCTGAACCCTGGATACCTGAACCTTGGAACCCTGAACCCTGGAATGCGGAAGCATGGAACCCTGAACCCTTGAACCCTGAACCCTGAATGCCTGGAACCCTGAACCCTGGAACCCTGAACCCTAGAACCTTGGAACCTTAAACCCTAAAACCTGAACCATGCATACCTGAACCCTGGAACCCTGAACCCTGGAACGCGGAAGCATTGAACCCTGAACCCTGAACCCTGGAACCCTGAACCCTGAAACCCTGGAACCTTGAACCATGAACCCTGGAACCCTGAACCCTGGAACCCTTAACCCTAGAACCTTGGAACCATAAACCGTGGAACCTTGAACCATGAATCTTGGAACCCTGAACTCTTGAACCTTGAACCCTGAACTCTGGAACCCTGAACCTTGAACCCTGGACCCTAAACCCTAAACCCTGGAATCCCGAACCCTGGAATCCTGGACCCTAAACCCTAAACCCCTGAACCCTAAAGCTTGGAACCCGGAACCCTGAACCCTGAACCCTGGAACCCTGAACCTTGGAACCCTGGAACCCCGAACCCTGAACCCTGAAACCCTGAACCCTGGAACCCTGGAACCCTGGAACCCTGGAACCTTGAACCCTGGAACCTTGACACACTCGAACCCTGAACCCTGGAACCCTGAACCGTGGAACTGTGGAACCCTGAACCCTGGAATTCGGAACCCTGGAACCCTGATACTTGGAACCCTGAACTCTAGAACCCTAGAACCTTTAACCGTGGAACCCTGAACCCTGAAGCCTAGAACCGTGAAGCCTGGAACCGTGAAGCTTGGAACCCTAGAACCCTGACACCCCGGAACCCTGAACCCTGAACCCACGAACCCTGAACCCTGAACCCTGGAACCAGGAACACTGGAACCCTGGACCCTTGAACCCTTAACCCTAGAACCTTGGAACCTTAAACCGTGGAGCCCTGAACCGTGGAACCCTGGAACCATGAATCCTGGAACCCTGAACTCTTGAACCTTGAACCCTGGACCCTAAACCCTAAACCCTGGAATCCCGAACCCTGGAATCCTGGACCCTAAACCCTAAACCCCTGAACCCTGAATCCTGGAACCCTGAAGGCTGGAATGCGGAACCCTGAACCCTGAACCCTGGAACCCTGGAACCCTGGAACCCTGAACCCTGAACCCTAAAACGCTGAACCCTGGAACCTTGGAACCCTGAAGCCTGGAACCTTGAACCCTGGAACCCTGATCCCTGAACCCTGAACCGTGGAACCGTGGAACCCTCAACCCTGGAATTCGGAACCCTGGAACGCTAATACTTGGAACCCTGAACTCTAGAACCCTGGAACCTTTAACCCTGGAACCCTGAACCCTGAAGCCTAGAACCGTGAAGCCTGGAACCGTGAAGCCTGGAACCCTCAAACCCTGACACCCTGGAACCCTGAACCCTGTACCCACGAACCCTGAACCCTGGAACCAGGAACCCTGGAACCCTGGACCCTGGAACCCTGAACTGTTGAACCCTGAACCCTGGAACCCTGAACCTTGGAATCCGGAAACCCGGAACCCTGAACCCTGGAACACTGAACCCTGAACCCTGAAACCCTGAACCCTGGATCCCTGAACCCTGAACCCTGGAACCCTGAGCCCTGAACCCTGAACCCTGAACCTTGGAACCCAAAAACCCTGAACTCTTGAACCTTGAACCCTGAACCCTGGAACCCTGATCGCTGGAACCCTGAACCCTGAACCCAAGAACCGTGAACCCTGGAACCCGGAACCCTGGAACCCTGGAACCCTGAACTCTTGAACCTTGAACCCTGGACCCTAAACCCTAAACCCTGGAACCCTGGAATCCTGAACACTAGAACCCTGAACCCTGGAACCTTAACATCCTGGAACCCTGAAACATGGAACTCTGATCCGTGGAACCCTGAACTCTAGAACCCAGGAACCTTGATCCCGGTAACCCTGGAACTCTGAACCATGGAACCCAGAACCCTGGAACGCGGAAGCGTGGAACCCTGAATCCTGAACCCTGGAAGCCTAGAACCTTGAACCCTGAACCCTGGAACCCTGAACCCTGGAACCTTAAACCCTGGAACCATAAACATTGGAACCCTGAACCCTGAAGCCTGGAACCCTGAACCCTAAACCCTGGAACCCTGAACCCTGGAACTCGGAAACCTGGAACCCTGAACCCTGGAAACCTGAACTCTTGAATCTTGAACCCTGACCCTGGAACCCTGAACCCTGGAACCCTGAATCCTGGAACCCTGAACCCTGGAACCCGGAACCCTGAACCCTGGAACCTTGACACCCTGGAACCCTGAACCCTGGAACACTGAACCCTGATCCCTGAACCCTGAACCGTGGAACCCCGAACCCTGGAATTCTGAACACTGGAACCCTGATCCCTGGAACCCTGAACCCTAGAACCCTGGAACCTCGATCCCTTGAACCCTGAACCCTGAAGCCTAGAACCGTGAAGCCTGGAACCCTAGAACCCTGACACCCTGGAACCCTGAACACTGAACCCACGAACCCTGAACCGTGGAACAAGGAATCCTGGAACCCTGGACCCTGGAACCCTGGTATCCGGAAGCCTGGAACCCTGGAACCCTAAACTCTTGAACCTTGAAACCTGAACCCTGAACCCTGGAACCTTAAACCCTAAACCCTGGAACCCTGAACACTGGAACGCGGAAACATGGAACCCTGAACCCTGAACCCTGGAACCCTCGAACGTTGAACTCTGAACGCTGGAACCCTGGAACCCTGAACCCTGGAACCATAAATCCTGGAACCTTAAACACTGGAACCCTGAACCCTGAAGCCTGGAACCCTGACCCCTGACACCCTGGAACCCTGAACCCTGGAACCCTGAACCCTGGAACCCGGAACCATGGAACCCTGAACCCTGGAACCCAGAACTCTTGAACCTTGAACCCTGAACCTTGGAACCCTAAGCCTTGAATCCTGGACCCTACACCCTAAACCGTGGAACCCTGAACCTGGATCCCTGAATCCTGAACCCTGGAACCTTGAACCCTGGAACCCTGAACCTTGGAACCCGGAACCCTGAAACTTGGAACATTGACACCCTGGAACCCTGAACCCAGATCCCTGAACCCTGACTCCTGGAACCCTGGAACCTTGGAATCCTGATCCCTGGAATTCTAAATCCTGGAACCCTGATCCCTATAACCCTGAATGAACCCTAGAACCCTGCAACCCTGAACCCTGAAGCCTAGAACCGTGAAGCCTGGAACCCTGAAGCTTGGAACCCTAGAACCCTGACACCCTGGAACCCTGAACCCGCGAACCCTGAACCCTGGACCCAGGCACCCTGAACTGTTGAACCCTGAACCCTGAACCCTTGAACACTGAACCCTGGAATACGAAAGCCTGGAACCTTGAACTCTGGATCCCTGAACGCTGAACCTTGAACCCTGAACCCTGAACCATGGAACCCTGGACCCTGGAACCTTGAACCCTGAACCCTGGAACCTTGAACCCTGAAACCTGGAACCCTAAACCCTAAACCCTGGAACCCTGAACCCTGGATACCTGAACCTTGGCACCCTGAACCCTAGAACGCGGAAGCATGGAACCCTTAACCCTGAACCCTGAACCCTGGAACCTTGAACCCTGAAACCCTGGAACCTTGAACCTGAACCCTGGAACCCTAAACTCTTGAACCTTGAAACCTGAACCCTGAACCCTGGAACCCTGAACCATGGAACCCTTGAGCCCTGGACCCTGGAACCCTGAACCTTGGAACCCTGAACCCTGAACCCTGAACCCTGGAACCCTGAACTCTTGAACCTTGAACCCTGAACCCTGGAACCCTGGAACCCTGGACCCTAAACCTTAAACCCTAGAATCCTGAACCCTGGAACCCTGAAACCTGGAACCCTGAACCTTGGAACCCTGGAACGCTGAACCCTGGAACCCTGAACCCTGGAACCTGGAACTGTGGAACCATGGAACCCTAAACCCTAAACCTTGACACCCTAGAACACTGAACCCTGGAACCCGGAACCCTGATCCCTGAACCCTGAACCCTGGGACTCTGGAACCCTGAACCCTGGAATTCTGAACCCTAGAACCCTGATCCCTGCAACCCTGAACCCTACAACCCTGGAACCTTGAACCCGGGAACCCTGAACCCTAAAGCCTAGAACCGTGCAGCCTGGAAACCTGAAGCATGGAACCCGAGAACCCTGACACCCAGGAACCCTGATCCCTTAACCCACGAACCCTGAACCCTGGAACCCTGCACCCTGCAACACTGAACCCCGAACCCTGGAACCCTGAACCCTGAACCCTGAACCTTGGATCCCTGAACCCTGAGCCCTGAACCCTGAACCCTGAACCCTGCAACCCTGAACCCTGAACCCTGGAACCCTGATCCCTGGAACCCTGAACTCTTGAACCTTGAACCCTGAACCCTGGAACCCTGGACCCTAAACCTTAAACCCTAGAATCCTGAACCCTGGAACCCTGAAACCTGGACCCCTGAACCCTGGAACCCTGGAACGCTGAACCCTGGAACCTGGAACTGTGGAACCATGGAACCCTAAACCCTAAACCTTGACACCCTAGAACACTGAACCCTGGAACCCGGAACCCTGATCCCTGAACCCTGAACCCTGGGACTCTGGAACCCTGAACCCTGGAATTCTGAACCCTAGAACCCTGATCCCTGCAACCCTGAACCCTATTACCCTGGAACCTTGAACCCGGGAACCTTGAACCCTAAAGCCTAGAACCGTGCAGCCTGGAAACCTGAAGCATGGAACCCTAGAACCCTGACACCCTGGAACCCTGATCCCTTAACCCACGAACCCTGAACCCTGGAACCCTGCACCCTGCAACACTGAACCCCGAACCCTGGAACCCTGAACCCTGAATCCTGAACCTTGGATCCCTGAACCCTGAGCCCTGAACCTTGAACCCTGAACCCTGCAACCCTGAACCCTGAACCCTGGAACCCTGAACCCTGGAACCCTGAACTCTTGAACCTTGAACGCTGAACCCTGGAACCCTGGACCCTAAACCCTAAACCCTAGAATCCTGAACCCTGGAACTCTGAAACCTGGAACCCTGAACCCTGGAACCCTGAACACTAGAACCCTGGAACGCTGAACCCTGGAACCCTGAACCTTGGAACATGAACCCTGGAACCCTGGAACCTTGAACCCTGGAACCCTAAACTCTTGAACCCTGAACCCTGGAACGCTGAAGCCTGGAACCGTGAACTCTTGAACCCTGAACCCTGGAACCGTGAACCCTGAACTTTGGAACCCTGAACACTGGAACCTTGACACCCTGGAACCCTGATCCCTGGAACCCTGAACCCTTGACCCTAGAACCCTGAACCCTGAACCCTGGAACCCTGAACCCTGGCACCCTGGAACCCTGGAACTGTGTACCTGAACCCAGGAACCCTGAACCCTGGAACCCTGAACCCGTAAGTCTGGAACCCTGAACCCTGACACCCTGGAACCCTGACACCCTGGAACCCTGAACCCTAGAACCTGGAACCGTGGAGCCATGGAACCCTAAACCCTAAACCTTGACACCCTAGAACACTGAACCCTGGAACCCGGAACCCTGATCCCTGAACCGTGAACCCTGGGACTCTGGAACCCTGAACCCTGGAATTCTGAACCCTGGAACCCTGGAACCCTGATCCCTGCAACCCTGAACCCTACAACCCTGGAACCTTGAACCCGGGAACCCTGAACCCTAAAGCCTAGAACCGTGAAGCCTGGAAACCTGAAGCATGGAACCTTAGAACCCTGACTCCCTGGAACCCTGATCCCTTAACCCACGAACCCTGAACCCTGGAACCCTGAACCCTGCAACACTGAACCCCGAACCCAGGAACCCTGAACCCTGAACCTTGGATCCCTGAACCCTGAACCCTGAGCCCTGAACCCTGAACCCTGAACCCTGAACCCTGGAACCCTGAACCCTGAACCCTGGAACCCTGAACTCTTGAACCTTGAACCCTGAACCCTGGAACCCTGGACCCTAAACCCTAAACCCTAGAATCCTGAACCCTGGAACCCTGAAACCTGGAACCCTGAACCCTGGAACCCTGAACACTAGAACCCTGGAACGCTGAACCCTGGAACCCTGAACCCTGGAACATGAACCTTGGAACCCTGGAACCTTGAACCCTTGAAGACTGGAACCCTGCAGCCTAGAACCCTGAAGCCTGGAACCCTGACACCCTGATACGCTGAACCCTGAAACCCTAACACCCATGATCCCAGAAACCTGAACCTTCGAACCCTGAACTCTTGAACCCTGAACCCTGGAACGCTGAACCCTGGAACCCTGAACTCTTGAACCCTGAACCCTGGAACCGTGAACCCTGAACTTTGGAACCCTGAACACTGGAACCTTGACACCCTGGAACCCTGATCCCTGGAACCCTGAACCCTTGACCCTAGAACCCTGGAACCCTGAACCCTGGAACCCTGAACCCTGGCACCCTGGAACCCTGGAACCGTGAACCTGAACCCAGGAACCCTGAACCCTAGAACCCTGAACCCTAGAACCCTGGAACCCTGAACCCGTAAGTCTGGAACCCTGAACCCTGACACCCTAGAACCCTGACACCCTGGAACCCTGAACCCTGGAACCTGGAACCGTGGAACCATGGAACCCTAAACCCTAAACCTTAACACCCTAGAACACTGAACCCTGGAACCCGGAACCCTGATCCCTGAACCCTGAACCCTGGGACTCTGGAACCCTGAACCCTGGAACCCTGGAACCCTGATCCATGCAACCCTGAACCCTACAACCCTGGAACCTTGAACCCGGGAACCCTGAACCCTAAAGCCTAGAACCGTGAAGCCTGGAAACCTGAAGCATAGAACCCTAGAACCCTGACACCCTGGAACCCGGATCCCTTAACCCACGAACCCTGAACCCTGGAACCCTGAACCCTGCAACACTGAACCCCGAACCCTGGAACCCTGAACCCTGAACCCTGAACCTTGGATCCCTGAACCCTGAGCCCTGAACCCTGAACCCTGAACCCTGGAACCCTGAACCCTGAACCCTGGAACCCTGAACTCTTGAACCTTGAACCCTGAACCCTGGAACCCTGGACCCTAAACCCTAAACCCTAGAATCCTGAACCCTGGAACCCTGAAACCTGGAACCCTGAACCCTGGAACCCTGAACACTAGAACCCTGGAACGCTGAACCCTGGAACCCTGAACCCTGGAACATGAACCCTGGAACCCTGGAACCTTGAACACTTGAAGCCTGGAACCCTGCAGCCTAGAACCCTGAAGCCTGGAACCCTGACACCTTGATACGCTGAACCCTGAAACCCTAACACCCATGATCCCAGAAACCTGAACCCTGGAACCCTGAACTCTTGAACCCTGAACCCTGGAACCGTGAACCCTGAACTTTGGAACCCTGAACACTGGAACCTTGACACCCTGGAACCCTGATCCCTGGAACCCTGAACCCTTGACCCTAGAACCCTGGAACCCTGAACCCTGGAACCCTGAACCCTGGCACCCTGGAACCCTGGAACCGTGAACCTGAACCCAGGAACCCTGAACCCTGGAACCCTGAACCCTAGAACCCTGGAACCCTGAACCCGTAAGTCTGGAACCCTGAACCCTGACACCCTAGAACCCTGACACCCTGGAACCCTGAACCCTGGAACCTGGAACCGTGGAACCATGGAACCCTAAACCCTAAACCTTGACACCCTAGAACACTGAACCCTGGAACCCGGAACCCTGATCCCTGAACCCTGAACCCTGGGACTCTGGAACCCTGAACCCTGGAATTCTGAACCCTGGAACCCTGGAACCCTGATCCCTGCAACCCTGAACCCTACAACCCTGGAACCTTGAACCCGGGAACCCTGAACCCTAAAGCCTAGAACCGTGAAGCCTGGAAACCTGAAGCATAGAACCCTAGAACACTGACACCCTGGAACCCTGATCCCATAACCCACGAACCCTGAACCCTAGAACCCTGAACCCTGCAACACTGAACCCCGAACCCTGGAACCCTGAACCCTGAACCCTGAACCTTGGATCCCTGAACCCTGAGCCCTGAACCCTGAACCCTGAACCCTGGAACCCTGAACCCTGAACCCTGGAACCCTGAACTCTTGAACCTTGAACCCTGAACCCTGGAACCCTGGACCCTAAACCCTAAACCCTAGAATCCTGAACGCTGGAACCCTGAAACCTGGAACCCTGAACCCTGGAACCCTGAACACTAGAACCCTGGAACGCTGAACCCTGGAACCCTGAACCCTGGAACATGAACCCTGGAACCCTGGAACCTTGAACCCTTGAAGCCTGGAACCCTGCAGCCTAGAACCCTGAAGCCTGGAACCCTGACACCCTGATACGCTGAACCCTGAAACCCTAACACCCATGATCCCAGAAACCTGAACCCTGGAACCCTGAACTCTTGAACCCTGAACCCTGGAACCGTGAACCCTGAACTTTGGAACCCTGAACATTGGAACCTTGACACCCTGGAACCCTGATCTCTGGAACCCTGAACCCTTGACCCTAGAACCTTGGAACCCTGAACCCTGGCACCCTGAACCCTGGCACCCTGGAACCCTGGAACCGTGAACCTTGAACCCTGGAACCCTGAACCCTGGACCCTTGGAACCTTGAACCGTAGAATCCTAAACCCTGGAACCTTGAACCCTGGAACCCGGAACCCTGGACCCTGGAACCCTGGAACCCTGAACTCTTGAACCTTGAACCCTGGAACCCTGACGCCTGGAACCCTGAACCCTGGAACCCTGAACCCTGGAACCCTGGAACCTTGAACCCTGGAAGACTGAACCCTGAAGCCTGGAACCCTGACACCCTCATACGCTGAACACTGACACCCTGGAACCCTGATCCCTGGAACCCTGAACCATTGACCCTAGAACCCTGGAACCCTGAACCATGGAGCCCTGAACCCTGGAACCCTGATCCCTGGCAACCTGAACCCTGGAACCGTGAACCTTGAACCCTGGAACCCTGAACCCTGGACCCGTGGAACCTTGAACCCTTGAACCCTGAACCCTGAACCCTGGAACCCTGAACCCTGGAACCCGGAACCCTGGACCCTGGAACCCTGGACCCTGGAACCCTGAACCATAGAACCCTGGAACCCTGAACCCTGGAACCATGAAGCCTAGAACCCTTAACCCTGGAAACCTGGAAGCCTGAACCCTGAAGCCTGGAACCCTGAAGCTTGGAACCTTAACACCATGATACGCTGAACTCTGAAACCTTGACACCCATGAACCCGAAAACCTGAACCCTGGAACCCTGAACCTTGGAACCCTGAACTATTGAACCCTGAAACCTGAACCCTGGAACCCTGAACCCTGAACCCTGGAACCTTGACACCCTGGAACCTTGACACCCTGGAACCCTGAACCCACGAACCCTGAACCCTGAACCCTGAAGCCTAGAACCCTGAAGCCTAGCACCCAGAAGCCTGGAACCCTCGAACCCTGACACGCTGGAACCCTGAACCCTGAAACCATGAACCGTTGAACCCTGGACCCTGGAACCTTGAACTGTTGAACCCTGAACCCTGGAACCCTGAACCATGGAATCCGGAACCCTGGAACCCTGAACCCTGGAACCCTGAACCCTGGAACCCTAAACCCTAAACCCTAAACCCTGGAACCCTGAACCATGGAACCTTGGAACCCTGAACCCTGGAACGCTGAACCCTAGAACCGTAAACCCTAAACCATGGAACCCTGAACCCTGGAACCCTGAACCATGAACCCTGAAACCCTGGAACCTTGACCCCTGAACCCTGGAACACTGAACCCTGGAACCGTAAAACCTGGAACCCTGAACCCTGAAGCCCGGAACCCTGAACCCTGACAACTTGGAACCTGGAACCCTGGAACCCTGAATCCTGGAAACCTGAAACCTGGATCCCTGAACCCTGAACCCTGGAACCCTAGACCCTAGAACCCTGACCTTGGAACCTGGAACCCCGGAACCCTGCAACCTTGAATCCTGGAACCCTGAACCCTGGAACCCTGGAACCCTGAACTCTTGAACATTGAACCCTGAACCCTGGAACCCTGAACCCTCGAACTCTGGAACCTTGAACCCTGGAACCCTGAACCCTGAAGCCTAAAGCCTGGAACCCTGAACCCTGGAACCCTGGAACCCTGAACTCTTGAACCTTGAACCCTGGAACACTGAACCCTGGAACCTTGACACCCTGGAACCTTGAACCCTGATCCCTGAACCCTGAACCCTGAACCCTGGAACCCTAATCCCTGGAACCCTGAAACCTGAAGCCTAGAACCGTGAAGCCTGGAACCCTGAAGCCTGGAACCCTAGAACCCTAACACCCTGGAGCCCTGTACCCACGAACACTGAACCCTGGAACCAGGAACCCTGGAACCCCGGACCCTAGAACCCTGAACTGTTGAAGCCTGAACCATGAACCCTGGAACCCTGAACCTTGGAATCCGGAAGCCTAGAACCGTGAACCCTGGAACCCTAAACCCTGGAACCCTGAACCCTGGAACCCTGAACCATGGAACCCTGGAGCCCTGGACCCTGGAACCCTGAACCTTGGAACCCTGAACCATGAACTCTAAACCCTAAACCCTGGAACCCTGAACTCTGGATACCTTCACCCTGAAACCCTGAACCCTGGAACGCGGAAGCATGGAACCCTTAACCCTGAACCCTGGAACCCTGAACCCTAGAACCCTGGAACCTTAAACCCTGGAACCTTAAACCCTGGAACCCAGAACCCTGAATCCCATAATCCTGAACCCTGACACCCTGCAACCCTGAACCCTGGAACCTCTAACCGTGGAACCTTGGAACCATGAATCCTGGAACACTGAACTCTTGAACCTTGAACCCTGAACCCTAAACCCTGGAATCCTGAACCCTGGAACCCTGAACCCTGGAACCTTAAACCCTAAACCCTGGAACCCTGAACCCTGGAACCCTGAAACCTGGAACGTGGAAGCGTGGAACCCTGAACCCTGAACCCTGAACCTTGGAACCCTGAACCCAGAAACCCTGGAACCTTGAACCCCGAACCCTGGAACCCTGGAACCTTTCACCCTGGAACCCTGAACCCTGAAGCCCGGAACCCTGAACCCTGATACCTTGTAAACATGAACCCTGGAACCCTGAACCCTGGAACCCTGGAACTCTGGAACCATGAATCCTGGAACCCTGAACTCTTGAACCTTGAACCCTTAACCCTGGAACCCTGAACCTTGAACCCTGGACCCTAAACCCTGAACCCTTAACCCTAAACCCTGGAACCCTGAACCCTGGAACCCTGAAACCTGGAACGCGGAAGCGTGGAACCCTGAACCCTGAACCCTGGAACCCTGAACCCAGAAACCCTGGAACCTTGAACCCCGAACCCTGGAACCCTGGAACCTTACACCCTGGAACCCTAAACCCTGAAGCCCGGAACCCTAAACCCTGAAGCCCGGAACCCTGAACCCTGACACCCTGTAACCCTGAACCCTGAAACCCTGAACCCTGGAATCCTGGAACTCTGGAACCATGAATCCTGGAACCCTGAACTCTTGAACCTTGAACCCTTAACCCTGGAACCCTGAACCCTGAACCCTAAACCCTAAACCCTGGAACCCTGAACCCTGGATACCTTAACCCTGGAATCCTGAACCCTGGAACGCGGAAGCATGGAACCCTTAACCCTGAACCCCGGAAGCGTGAACCCTTGAACCCTAGAACCTGAAACCCTGGAACCTTAAACCCTGGAACCCAGAACCCTGAATCCCGGAATCCTAAACCCTGACACCCTGGAACCCTGAACCCTGGAACCTGTAACCGTGGTACCCTGGAACCCTGAACCTTGAACCCTGGACCCTAAACGCTGGAATCCTGAACCCTGGAACCCTGAACCCTGGAACCTTAAACCCAAAACCCTGGAACCCTGCACCCTGGAACCCTGAAACCTAGAACGCGGAAGCGTGGAACCCTCAACCATGGAACCCTGAACCCTGAAACCCCGGAACCTTGAACCCTAAACCCTAGAACCTTAAACCCTGGAACCCTGAACTCTGAAGCCCGGAACCCTGAACCCTGACTCCTTGTAACCCTGAACCCTGGAACCCTGAACCCTGGAACCCTGGAACTCTGGAACCATGAATCCTGGAACCCTGAACTCTTGAACCTTGAACCCTTAACCCTGGAACCCTGAACCTTGAAACTTGGAACCCTGAACCTTGAACCCTGGACCCTAAACCCTGAACCCTGGAACCCGGAACCATGGAACCCTGGAGCCCAGGACCCTGGAAGCCTGAACCCTGAACCCTAAACCCTAAAGCCTGGAACCCTGAACCCTGGATACCTTAACCCTTAAACCCTGAAGCCTGGAACGCGGAAACATGGAACCCTTAACCCTGAACCCTGGACCCTAGAACCCTAAACCATGAACCCAAAACCCTAAACCCTGGAACCCTGAACTCTGGATACCTTCACCCTGGAACCCTGAACCCTGGAACGCGGAAGCATGGAACCCTTAACCCTGAACCCTGGAACCCTGAACCCTAGAACCCTGGAACCTTAAACCCTGGAACCTTGAACCCTGGAACCAAGAACCCTGAATCCCGGAATCCTGAACCCTGACACCCTGGAACCCTGAACCCTGGAACCTGTAACCGTGGAACCCTGGAACCATGAATCCTGGAACACTGAACTCTTGAACCTTGAACCCTAAACCCTGGAACCTTGAACCTTGAACCCTGGACCCTAAACCCTGGAATCCTGAACCCTGGAACCCTGAACCCTGGAACCCTAAACCCTAAACCCTAGAACCCTGAATCCTGGAACCCTGAAACCTGGAACGCGGAAGCGTGGAACCCTGAACCCTGAACCCTGAAACCCTGAACCCTGAAACCCTGGAACCTTGAACCCCTAACCCTAAAATCCTGGAACCTTAAACCCTGGAACCCTGACCCTGAAGCCCGGAACCCTGAACCGTGACACCCTGTAACCTGAACCCTGGAACCCTAGAACCCTGGAACTCTGGAACCATGAATCCTGAAACCCTGAACTCTTGAACCTTGAGCCCTTAACCCTCGAACCCAGAACCTTGAACCTTGGACCCGAAACCCTGAACCTTGGAACCCTGAACCATGGAACCTTGGAGCCCTGGACCCTGGAACCTTGAACCCTGGAACCCTGAACCCCAAACCCTAAACCCTGGAACCCTGAACCCTGGATACCTTAACCCTGGAACCCTGAACCCTGGAACGCGGAAGCATGGAACCCTTAACCCTGAACCCTGGAACCCTTAACCCTTGAACCCTGGAACCTTAAACCCTGAATTCCGGAATCCTGAACCCTGACACCCTGGAACCCTGAACCCTGGAACCTGTAACCGTGGAACCATGAATCCTGGAACACTGAACTCTTGAACCTTGAACCCTGGAACCCTGAACCCTGGAACCCTGAACCTTGAACCCTGGACCCTAAACCCTGGAATCCTGAACCCTGGAACCCTGAACCCTGGAACCCTAAACCCTGGAACCCTGAAACCTGGAACGCGGAAGCGTGGAACCCTAAACCTTGGAACCCTGAACCCTGAAACCCTGGAACCTTGAACCCTGAACCCTAGAAACCTGGAACGTTAAACCTTGGAACCCTGAACCCTGAAGCCCAGAACCCTGAACCCTGACACCTTGTAACCCTGAACCCTGGAACCCTGGAACTCTGGAACCATGAATCCTGGAACCCTGAACTCTTGAACCTTGAACCCTTAACCCTAGAACCCTGAACCTTGAACCCTTGACCCTAAACCTTGAACCCTAGAACCCTGAACCATGGAACCCTGGAGCCTTGGACCTGGAACCTTGAACCTGGAACCCTGAACCCTAAACCCTAAACCCAAAACCCAAAACCCTGAACCCTGGATACCTTAACCCTGGAACCCTGAACCCTGGAACGCGGAAGCATGGAACCCTTAACCCTGAACCCCGGAACCGTGAACCCTTGAACCCTAGAACCTGAAACCCTGGAACCTTAAACCCTGGAACCCAGAACACTGAATCCCGGAATCCTAAACCCTGACACCCTGGAACCCTGAACCCTGGAACCTGTAACCGTGGTACCCTGGAACCCTGAACCTTGAACCCTGGACCCTAAACGCTGGAATCCTGAACCCTGGAACCCTGAACCCTGGAACCTTAAACCCAAAACCCTGGAACCCTGCACCCTGGAACCCTGAAACCTAGAACGCGGAAGCGTGGAACCCTCAACCATGGAACCCTGAACCCTGAAACCCCGGAACCTTGAACCCTAAACCCTAGAACCTTAAACCCTGGAACCCTGAACCCTGAAGCCCGGAACCCTGAACCCTGACTCCTTGTAACCCTGAACCCTGGAACCCTGAACCCTGGAACCCTGGAACTCTGGAACCATGAATCCTGGAACCCTGAACTCTTGAACCTTGAACCCTTAACCCTGGAACCCTGAACCTTGAAACTTGGAACCCTGAACCTTGAACCCTGGACCCTAAACCCTGAACCCTGGAACCCTGAACCATGGAACCCTGGAGCCCAGGACCCTGGAAGCCTGAACCCTGAACCCTAAACCCTAAAGCCTGGAACCCTGAACCCTGGATACCTTAACCCTTAAACCCTGAAGCCTGGAACGCGGAAACATGGAACCCTTAACCCTGAACCCTGGACCCTAGAACCCTAAACCATGAACCCAAAACCCTAAACCCTGGAACCCTGAACTCTGGATACCTTCACCCTGGAACCCTGAACCCTGGAACGCGGAAGCATGGAACCCTTAACCCTGAACCCTGGAACCCTGAACCCTAGAACCCTGGAACCTTAAACCCTGGAACCTTGAACCCTGGAACCAAGAACCCTGAATCCCGGAATCCTGAACCCTGACACCCTGGAACCCTGAACCCTGGAACCTGTAACCGTGGAACCCTGGAACCATGAATCCTGCAACACTGAACTCTTGAACCTTGAACCCTGAACCCTAAACCCTGGAATCCTGAACCCTGGAACCCTGAACCCTGGAACCTTAAACCCTAAACCCTGGAACCCTGAACCCTGGAACCCTGAAACCTGGAACGTGGAAGCGTGGAACCCTGAACCCTGAACCCTGAACCTTGGAACCCTGAACCCAGAAACCCTGGAACCTTGAACCCCGAACCCTGGAACCCTGGAACCTTTCACCCTGGAACCCTGAACCCTGAAGCCCGGAACCCTGAACCCTGATACCTTGTAACCATGAACCCTGGAACCCTGAACCCTGGAACCCTGGAACTCTGGAACCATGAATCCTGGAACCCTGAACTCTTGAACCTTGAACCCTTAACCCTGGAACCCTGAACCTTGAACCCTGGACCCTAAACCCTGAACCCTTAACCCTAAACCCTGGAACCCTGAACCCTGGAACCCTGAAACCTGGAACGCGGAAGCGTGGAACCCTGAACCCTGAACCCTGGAACCCTGAACCCAGAAACCCTGGAACCTTGAACCCCGAACCCTGGAACCCTGGAACCTTACACCCTGGAACCCTAAACCCTGAAGCCCGGAACCCTGAACCCTGACACCCTGTAACCCTGAACCCTGAAACCCTGAACCCTGGAATCCTGGAACTCTGGAACCATGAATCCTGGAACCCTGAACTCTTGAACCTTGAACCCTTAACCCTGGAACCCTGAACCCTGAACCCTAAACCCTAAACCCTGGAACCCTGAACCCTGGATACCTTAACCCTGGAATCCTGAACCCTGGAACGCGGAAGCATGGAACCCTTAACCCTGAACCCCGGAAGCGTGAACCCTTGAACCCTAGAACCTGAAACCCTGGAACCTTAAACCCTGGAACCCAGAACCCTGAATCCCGGAATCCTAAACCCTGACACCCTGGAACCCTGAACCCTGGAACCTGTAACCGTGGTACCCTGGAACCCTGAACCTTGAACCCTGGACCCTAAACGCTGGAATCCTGAACCCTGGAACCCTGAACCCTGGAACCTTAAACCCAAAACCCTGGAACCCTGCACCCTGGAACCCTGAAACCTAGAACGCGGAAGCGTGGAACCCTCAACCATGGAACCCTGAACCCTGAAACCCCGGAACCTTGAACCCTAAACCCTAGAACCTTAAACCCTGGAACCCTGAACCCTGAAGCCCGGAACCCTGAACCCTGACTCCTTGTAACCCTGAACCCTGGAACCCTGAACCCTGGAACCCTGGAACTCTGGAACCATGAATCCTGGAACCCTGAACTCTTGAACCTTGAACCCTTAACCCTGGAACCCTGAACCTTGAAACTTGGAACCCTGAACCTTGAACCCTGGACCCTAAACCCTGAACCCTGGAACCCGGAACCATGGAACCCTGGAGCCCAGGACCCTGGAAGCCTGAACCCTGAACCCTAAACCCTAAAGCCTGGAACCCTGAACCCTGGATACCTTAACCCTTAAACCCTGAAGCCTGGAACGCGGAAACATGGAACCCTTAACCCTGAACCCTGGACCCTAGAACCCTAAACCATGAACCCAAAACCCTAAACCCTGGAACCCTGAACTCTGGATACCTTCACCCTGGAACCCTGAACCCTGGAACGCGGAAGCATGGAACCCTTAACCCTGAACCCTGGAACCCTGAACCCTAGAACCCTGGAACCTTAAACCCTGGAACCTTGAACCCTGGAACCAAGAACCCTGAATCCCGGAATCCTGAACCCTGACACCCTGGAACCCTGAACCCTGGAACCTGTAACCGTGGAACCCTGGAACCATGAATCCTGGAACACTGAACTCTTGAACCTTGAACCCTAAACCCTGGAACCTTGAACCTTGAACCCTGGACCCTAAACCCTGGAATCCTGAACCCTGGAACCCTGAACCCTGGAACCCTAAACCCTAAACCCTAGAACCCTGAATCCTGGAACCCTGAAACCTGGAACGCGGAAGCGTGGAACCCTGAACCCTGAACCCTGAACCCTGAAACCCTGAACCCTGAAACCCTGGAACCTTGAACCCCTAACCCTAAAATCCTGGAACCTTAAACCCTGGAACCCTGACCCTGAAGCCCGGAACCCTGAACCGTGACACCCTGTAACCTGAACCCTGGAACCCTAGAACCCTGGAACTCTGGAACCATGAATCCTGAAACCCTGAACTCTTGAACCTTGAGCCCTTAACCCTCGAACCCAGAACCTTGAACCTTGGACCCGAAACCCTGAACCTTGGAACCCTGAACCATGGAACCTTGGAGCCCTGGACCCTGGAACCTTGAACCCTGGAACCCTGAACCCCAAACCCTAAACCCTGGAACCCTGAACCCTGGATACCTTAACCCTGGAACCCTGAACCCTGGAACGCGGAAGCATGGAACCCTTAACCCTGAACCCTGGAACCCTTAACCCTTGAACCCTGGAACCTTAAACCCTGGAACCTTAAACCCTGAATTCCGGAATCCTGAACCCTGACACCCTGGAACCCCGAACCCTGGAACCTGTAACCGTGGAACCATGAATCCTGGAACACTGAACTCTTGAACCTTGAACCCTGGAACCCTGAACCCTGGAACCCTGAACCTTGAACCCTGGACCCTAAACCCTGGAATCCTGAACCCTGGAACCCTGAACCCTGGAACCCTAAACCCTGGAACCCTGAAACCTGGAACGCGGAAGCGTGGAACCCTAAACCTTGGAACCCTGAACCCTGAAACCCTGGAACCTTGAACCCTGAACCCTAGAAACCTGGAACGTTAAACCTTGGAACCCTGAACCCTGAAGCCCAGAACCCTGAACCCTGACACCTTGTAACCCTGAACCCTGGAACCCTGGAACTCTGGAACCATGAATCCTGGAACCCTGAACTCTTGAACCTTGAACCCTTAACCCTAGAACCCTGAACCTTGAACCCTTGACCCTAAACCTTGAACCCTAGAACCCTGAACCATGGAACCCTGGAGCCTTGGACCTGGAACCTTGAACCTGGAACCCTGAACCCTAAACCCTAAACCCAAAACCCAAAACCCTGAACCCTGGATACCTTAACCTTGGAACCCTGAACCCTGGAACGCGGAAGCATGGAACCCTTAACCCTGAACCCCGGAACCGTGAACCCTTGAACCCTAGAACCTGAAACCCTGGAACCTTAAACCCTGGAACCCAGAACACTGAATCCCGGAATCCTAAACCCTGACACCCTGGAACCCTGAACCCTGGAACCTGTAACCGTGGTACCCTGGAACCCTGAACCTTGAACCCTGGACCCTAAACGCTGGAATCCTGAACCCTGGAACCCTGAACCCTGGAACCTTAAACCCAAAACCCTGGAACCCTGCACCCTGGAACCCTGAAACCTAGAACGCGGAAGCGTGGAACCCTCAACCATGGAACCCTGAACCCTGAAACCCCGGAACCTTGAACCCTAAACCCTAGAACCTTAAACCCTGGAACCCTGAACCCTGAAGCCCGGAACCCTGAACCCTGACTCCTTGTAACCCTGAACCCTGGAACCCTGAACCCTGGAACCCTGGAACTCTGGAACCATGAATCCTGGAACCCTGAACTCTTGAACCTTGAACCCTTAACCCTGGAACCCTGAACCTTGAAACTTGGAACCCTGAACCTTGAACCCTGGACCCTAAACCCTGAACCCTGGAACCCTGAACCATGGAACCCTGGAGCCCAGGACCCTGGAAGCCTGAACCCTGAACCCTAAACCCTAAAGCCTGGAACCCTGAACCCTGGATACCTTAACCCTTAAACCCTGAAGCCTGGAACGCGGAAACATGGAACCCTTAACCCTGAACCCTGGACCCTAGAACCCTAAACCATGAACCCAAAACCCTAAACCCTGGAACCCTGAACTCTGGATACCTTCACCCTGGAACCCTGAACCCTGGAACGCGGAAGCATGGAACCCTTAACCCTGAACCCTGGAACCCTGAACCCTAGAACCCTGGAACCTTAAACCCTGGAACCTTGAACCCTGGAACCAAGAACCCTGAATCCCGGAATCCTGAACCCTGACACCCTGGAACCCTGAACCCTGGAACCTGTAACCGTGGAACCCTGGAACCATGAATCCTGGAACACTGAACTCTTGAACCTTGAACCCTAAACCCTGGAACCTTGAACCTTGAACCCTGGACCCTAAACCCTGGAATCCTGAACCCTGGAACCCTGAACCCTGGAACCCTAAACCCTAAACCCTAGAACCCTGAATCCTGGAACCCTGAAACCTGGAACGCGGAAGCGTGGAACCCTGGAACCCTGAACCCTGAACCCTGAAACCCTGAACCCTGAAACCCTGGAACCTTGAACCCCTAACCCTAAAATCCTGGAACCTTAAACCCTGGAACCCTGACCCTGAAGCCCGGAACCCTGAACCGTGACACCCTGTAACCTGAACCCTGGAACCCTAGAACCCTGGAACTCTGGAACCATGAATCCTGAAACCCTGAACTCTTGAACCTTGAGCCCTTAACCCTCGAACCCAGAACCTTGAACCTTGGACCCGAAACCCTGAACCTTGGAACCCTGAACCATGGAACCTTGGAGCCCTGGACCCTGGAACCTTGAACCCTGGAACCCTGAACCCCAAACCCTAAACCCTGGAACCCTGAACCCTGGATACCTTAACCCTGGAACCCTGAACCCTGGAACGCGGAAGCATGGAACCCTTAACCCTGAACCCTGGAACCCTTAACCCTTGAACCCTGGAACCTTAAACCCTGAATTCCGGAATCCTGAACCCTGACACCCTGGAACCCTGAACCCTGGAACCTATAACCGTGGAACCATGAATCCTGGAACACTGAACTCTTGAACCTTGAACCCTGGAACCCTGAACCCTGGAACCCTGAACCTTGAACCCTGGACCCTAAACCCTGGAATCCTGAACCCTGGAACCCTGAACCCTGGAACCCTGAAACCTGGAACGCGGAAGCGTGGAACCCTAAACCTTGGAACCCTGAACCCTGAAACCCTGGAACCTTGAACCCTAAACCCTAGAAACCTGGAACGTTAAACCTTGGAACCCTGAACCCTGAAGCCCAGAACCCTGAACCCTGACACCTTGTAACCCTGAACCCTGGAACCCTGGAACTCTGGCACCATGAATCCTGGAACCCTGAACTCTTGAACCTTGAACCCTTAACCCTAGAACCCTGAACCTTGAACCCTTGACCCTAAACCTTGAACCCTAGAACCCTGAACCATGGAACCCTGGAGCCTTGGACCTGGAACCTTGAACCTGGAACCCTGAACCCTAAACCCTAAACCCAAAACCCAAAACCCTGAACCCTGGATACCTTAACCCTGGAACCCTGAACCCTGGAACGCGGAAGCATGGAACCCTTAACCCTGAACACTGGAACCCTGAACCCTGAAACACTGCAACCTTGAACCCTGAACCCTGAACCCTGGCACCCTGAACCTTGGAACCCTGAACCCTAGAACCCTGGAACCTTAAACCCTAGAACCCAGAACCGTGAATCCCGGAATCCTGAACCCTGACACCCTGGAACCCTGAACCCTGCAACCTGTAACCGTGGAACCCTGGAACCATGAATCCTGGAACACGGAACTCTTGAACATTGAACCCTGAACCCTGGAACCCTGAACCTTGAACCCTGGACCCTAAACCCTGGAATCCTGAACCCTGTAACCCTGAACCCTGAAACCCTGAGCCCTGGAACCCTAAACCCTAAACCCGGGAACCTTGAACCGTGGAACCCTGAAACCTGGAACGCGGAAGCGTGGAACCCTGAACCCTGAAGCTCGGAACCCTGAACCCTGACACCCTGTAACCCTGAACCTTGGAACCTTGAACCCTGGAAACCTGGAACTCTGGAACCATGAATCCTGGAATCCTGAACTCTTGAACCTTGAACCCTGTACCCTGGAACCCTGAACCTTGAACCCTGGACCCTAAACCTTGAATCCTGGAACCCTGAACCTTGGAACCCAGGAGCCCTGGACCCTGGAACCCTAAACCCTAAACCCTGGAACCCTGAACCCTGGATACCTTAACCCTGGAACCCTGAACACTGGAACGCGGAAGCATGGAACCCTTAACCCTGAACCCTAGAACCCTGAACGCTGAAACCCTGGAACCCTGAATCCTTGAACCCTGACCTCTTGAACCTTGAACCCTGTACCCTGGAACCCTGAACCTTGAACCCTGGACTCTAAACCTTGAACCCTGGATCCCTGAACCCTGAACCCTAAACCCTAAACCCTGGAACCCTGAACCCTGGATACCTTAACCCTGGAACCCTGAACCTTGGAACGCGGAAGCATGGAACCCCTAACCCTGAACCCTGAAAGCCTGGAACCTTGAACCCTGAACCCTGGAACCCTGAACCCTGGAACCCTGAACCCTAGAACCTCTGAACCTTAAACCCTGGAACCCAGAACCCTGAATCTCGGAATCCTGAACCCTGACACCCAGGAACCCTGAACCCTGGATACCTGAACCTTGGAACCCTGAACCCTGGAATGCGGAAGAATGGAACCCTGAACCCTGAATCCTGGAACCCTGAACCCTGGAACCCTGGAACCTTAAAGCCTGGAACCTTAAACTATGGAACCCTGAACCTTGAAGCCTGGAACCTCGATCCCTGACACCCTGGAACCCTGAACCCTGGAACCCGGAACCCTGCAACCCTGTACCCAGGAACCTTGAACCCTGGACCTTAAACCCTAAACCCTGGAACCTTGAAGCCTGGAACCCTGAACCCTGAACCCTGAACCTGGATCCCTGAACCCTGAACCCTGGAACCCTGAAGCCTGGAACCGTAGAACCCTAACACCCTGGAACCCTGAACCCTGGAACCCTGGAACCCTGAACCCTGAACCCTGAACCCTGGATCCCTGAACCATGGAACCCTGGAGCCCTGGACCCAGGAACCCTGAACCCTAGAACCCTAAACCCTGGAACCCTGAACCCTGAACCCTGGATACCTGAACCTTGGAACCCTGAACCCTGGAATGCGGAAGCATGGAACCCTGAACCCTAGAACCCTGAACCCTGAATGCCTGAACCTTGAACCCTGAACCCTGGAATCCTGAACCCTAGAACCTTGGAACCTTAAACCCTAAAACCCTTAACCATGGATACCTGAACCCTGGAACCCTGAACCCTGGAAAGCGGAAGCATGGAACCCTGAACCCTGAACCCTGAACCCTGCAACCCTGAAACCCTGGAACCTTGAACCATGAACCCTGGAACCCTTAACCCTAGAACCTTGGAACCTTAAACCGTGGAACCCTGAACCGTGGAACCTTGGAACCATGAATCCTGGAACCCTGAACTCTTGAACCTTGAACCCTGAACCCTGGAATCCTGGACCCTAAACCCTAAACCCCTGAACCCTGAAGCCTGGAACCTGGAACCCTGAACCCTGAACCCTGAACCCTGAACCCTGGAACCCTGGAACCCCGAACCCTGAACCCTGAAACCCTGAACCCTGGAACCCTGAAGCCTGGAACCTTGAACCCTGGAACCTTGACACACTCGAACCCTGAACTGTGGAACCCTGAACCCTGGAATTCGGAACCCTGGAACCCTGATACTTGGAACCCTGAACTCTAGAACCCTGGAACCTTTAACCCTGGAACCCTGAACCCTGAAGCCTAGAACCGTGAAGCCTGGAACCGTGAAGCCTGGAACCCTAGAACCCTGACACCCTGGAACCCTGAACCCTGAACCCATGAACCCTGAACCCTGGAACCAGGAACACTGGAACCCTGGACCCTTGAACCCTTAACCCTAGTACCTTGGAACCTTAAACCGTGGAACCCTGAACCGTGGAACCCTGGAACCATGAATCCTGGAACCCTGAACTCTTGAACCTTGAACCCTGAACCCTGAACCCTGGCACCCTGAACCTTGAACCCTGGACGCTAAACCCTAAACCCTGGAATCCCGAACCCTGGAATCCTGGACCATAAACCCTAAACCCCTGAACCCTGAATCCTGGAACCCTGAAGCCTGGAACGCGGAACCCTGAACCCTGGAACCCTGGAACCCCGAACCCTGAACCCTTAAGCCTGAAACCCTGAACCGTGGAACCTTGGAACCCTGAAGCCTGGAACCTTGAACCCTGGAACCTTGATCCCGGTAACCCTGAACCTTGAAGCCTAGAAGCGTGAAGCCTTGAACCCTAGAACCCTGACACCCTGGAACCCTGAACCCTGAACCCACGAAACCTGAACCCTGGAACCAGGAACCCTAGAACCAGGAACCCTGAAACCATGGACCCTGGAACCCTGAACTGTTGAACCCTGAACCCTGAACCCTGAACCCTGGAACCCTGAACCCTAGAATCCGGAAGCCTGGAACCCTGAACCCTGGAACTCTAAATCCGGGAACACTGAACCCTGAACCCTGAACCCTGGAACCCTGGAACCCTGAACTCTTGAACCTTGAACCCTGAACCCTGGAACCCTGAACCTTGAACCTTGGACCCTAGACCCTAGACCGTGGAACCCTGAACCCTGGAACCCAGAAGCCTCGAACCCGGAACCCTGAACCCTGAAACCCTGGAACCCTGAACCCTGAATCCTGGAACCTTGGAACCCTGAAGCCTGGAACCCTGAACCCTATAACCTTGACACCCTCGAACCCTAAACCCTCGAACCCTGATCCCTAGAACCCTGAACCCTCGAACCCTCGAACCCTGAACCCTCGAACCCTGAACCCTGGAATTCTGAACCCTGGAACCCTGATCCCTGGAAACCTGAACCCTAGAGCCCTGGAACCTTGAACCCTGGAACCCTGAACCCTGAAGCCCGGAACCCTGACACCCTGGAACCCTGAACCCACGAACCCTGAACACTGGAACAAGGAACCCTGGAACCCTGGACCATGGAACCCTGAATTGTTGAACCCTAAACCCTGGAACCCTGAACCCTGGAACTCTGAACCATGGAACCCAGAACCCTGGAACGCGGAAGCGTGGAACCCTGAATCCTGAACCCTGGAAGCCTAGAACCTTGAACCCTGAACCCTGGAACCCTGAGCCCCGGAACCCTGGAACCCTGAACCCTGGAACCTTAAACCCTGGAACCATAAACATTGGAACCCTGAACCCTAGAGACTGGAACCCTGAACCCTAAACCCTGGAACCCTGAACCCTGGAACCCGGAAACCTGGAACCCTGAACCCTGGAAACCTGAACTCTTGAATCTTGAACCCTGACCCTGGAACCCTGAACCTTGAACCCTGGACCCTACACCCTAAACCCTAGATTCATGAAGCCTGGAACCCTAAAGCCTGGAACCCTGAACCCTGGAACCCTGAACCTGTATCCCTGAACCCTGAACCCTGGAACCCTGAACCCTGGAACCGTGGAACCCGGAACCCTGAACCCTGGAACCTTGACACCCTGGAACCCTGAACCCTGGAACACTGAACCCTGATCCCTGATCCCTGAACCGTGGAACCCCGAACCCTGGAATTCTGAAACCTGGAACCCTGATCCCTGGAACCCTGAACTCTAGAACCCTGGAACCTCGATCCCTTGAACCCTGAACCCTGAAGCCTAGAACCGTGAAGCCTGGAACCGTGAAGCCTGGAACCCTAGAACCCTGACACCCTGGAACCCTGAACACTGAACCCACGAACCCTGAACCGTGGAACAAGGAATCCTGGAACCCTGGACCCTGGAACCCTGAACTATTGAACCCTGAACCCTGGAACCCTGAACCCTGGTATCCGGAAGCCTGGAACCCTGGAACCCTAAACTCTTGAACCTTGAAACCTGAACCCTGAACCCTGGAACCCTCGAACGTTGAACTCTGAACCCTGGAACCCTGGAACCCTGAACCCTGGAACCATAAATCCTGGAACCTTAAACACTGGAACCCTGAACCCTGAAGCCTGGAACCCTGACCCCTGACACCGTGGAACCCAGAACTCTTGAACCTTGAACCCTGAACCTTGGAACCCTGAGCCTTGAACCCTGGACCCTACACCCTAAACCCTGGAACCCTGAACCTGGATCCCTGAATCCTGAACCCTAGAACCTTGAACCCTGGAACCCTGAACCCTGGAACCCGGAACCCTGAACCCTGGAACATTGACACCCTGGAACCCTGAACCCAGATCCCTGAACCCTGACTCCTGGAACCCTGGAACCTTGGAATCCTGATCCCTGGAATTCTGAACCCTGCAACCGTGAACCGTGAAGCCTAGAACCGTGAAGCCTGGAACCTTGAAGCTTGGAACCCTAGAACCCTGACACCCTGGAACCCTGAACCCGCAAACCCTGAACCCTGGACCCAGGCACCCTGAACTGTTGAACCCTGAACCCTGAACCCTTGAACACCGAACCCTGGAATCCGGAAGCCTGAAACCTTGAACTCTGGATCCCTGAACGCTGAACCTTGAACCCTGAACCCTGGAACCCTAAACCCTAAACCCTGGAACCCTGAACCCTGGATACCTGAACCTTGGAACCCTGAACCCTGGAACGCGGAAGCATGGAACCCTTAACCCTGAACCCTGAACCCTGGAACCTTGAACCCTGAAACCCTGGAACCTTGAACCTGAACCCTGGAACCCTAAACTCTTGAACCTTGAAACCTGAACCCTGAACCCTGAACCCTGGAACCCTGAACCATGGAACCCTTGAGCCCTGGACCCTGGAACCCTGAACCCTGGAACCCTGAACCCTGAACCCTGAACCCTGAACCCTGAACCCTAAACCCTAAACCCTAAACCCTGGAACCCTGAACCCTGGATACCCGAAACTTGGAACCCTGAACCCTGGAACGCGGAAGCATGGAACCCTTAACCCTGAACCCTGAACCCTGAAACCCTGGAACGTTGAACCTGAACCCTGGAACCCTAAACCCGTAAGTCTGGAACCCTGAACCCTGACACCCTGGAACCCTGAACCCTGGAACCTGGAACCTGGAACCGTGGAACCATGGAACCCTAAACCCTAAACCTTGACACCCTAGAACACTGAACCCATGAACCCGGAACCCTGATCCCTGAACCCTGAACCCTTGGACCCTGGAACCCTGAACCCTGGAATTCTGAACCCTGGAACCCTGGAACCCTGATCCCTGCAACCCTGAACCCTACAACCCTGGAACCTTGAACCCGGGAACCCTAAACCCTGAAGCCTAGAACCGTGAAGCCTGGAAACCTGAAGCATGGAACCCTAGAACGCTGACACCCTGGAACCCTGAACCCTTAACCCACGAACCCTGAACCCTGGAACCCTGAACCCTGCAACACTGAACCCCGAACCCTGGAAACCTGAACCCTGAACCCTAAACCTTGGATCCCTGAACCCTGAGCCCTGAACCCTGAACCCTGGAACCCTGAACCCTGGAACCCTGAACTCTTGAACCTTGAACCCTGAACCCTGGAACCCTGGACCCTAAACCCTAAACCCTAGAATCCTGAACCCTGGAACCCTGAAACCTGGAACCCTGAACCCTGGAACCCTGAACACTAGAACCTTGGAACGCTGAACCCTAGAACCCTGAACCCTGGAAGCATGAACCCTGGAACCATGGAACCTTGAACCCTTGAAGCCTGAACCCTGAAACCTGGAACCCTGACACCCTGATACGCTGAACCCTAAAACCCTAACACCCATGATCCCAGAAACCTGAACCCTGGAACCCTGAACTCTTGAACCTTGAACCCTGGAACGCTGAACCCTGGAACCCTGAACTCTTGAACCCTGAACCTTGGAACCGTGAACCCTGAACTTTGGAACCCTGAACACTGGAACCTTGACACCCTGCAACCCTAATCCCTGGAACCCTGAAACCTTGACCCTAGAACCCTGGAACCCAGAACCCTGGAACCCTGAACCCTGGAAACCTGAACCCTGGCACCCTGGAACCCTGGAACCGTGAACCTTGAACCCTGAAACCTTGAACCTTGGACCCTTGGAACCTTGAACCGTAGAATCCTGAACCCTGGAACCTTGAACCCTGGAACCCGGAACCCTGGACCCTGGAACCCTGGAACCCTGGAACCCTGAACCCTGGAACCCTGAACCCTGGAACCCTGAACTCTTGAACCCTGAACCCTGGAACCCTTAACCCTGGAACCCTTAACCGTGGAACCCTGGAACCTTGAACCCTGGAAGACTGAACCCTGATCCCTGGAACCCTGAACCCTTGACCCTAGAACCCTGGAACCCTGAACCCTGGAACCCTGGAACCCTGAACCCTTGCACCTTGGAACCCTGGAACCGTGAACCTTGAACCTTGGAACCCTGAACCCTGGACCCTTGAACCGTAGAATCCTGAACCCTGGAACCTTGAACCCTGGAACCCGGAACCCTGGACCCTGGAACCCTGGAACCCGGAACACTGGACCCTGGAACCCTGGAACCCTGAACCCTGGAACCCTGCACCCTGGAACCCTGAACTCTTGAACCCTGAACCCTGGAACCGTGAACCTTGAACTTTGGAACCCTGAACACTGGAACCTTGACACCCTGGAACCCTGATCCCTGGAACCCTGAACCCTTGACCCTAGGACCCTGGAACCCTGAACCCTGGAACCCTGAACCCTGGCACCTTGGAACCCTGGAACCATGAACCTTGAACCCTGGAACCCTGAACCCTGGACCCTTGGAACCTTGAACCGTAGAATCCTGAACCCTGGAACCTTGAACCCTGGAACCCGGAACCCTGGACCCTGGACCCTGGAACCCTGGAACCCTGAACCCTGGAACCCTGAACTCTTGAACCTTGAACCCTGGAACCCTGACGCCTGGAACCCTGGAACCCTTAACCCTGGAACCCTTAACCCTGGAACCCTGGAACCTTGAACCCTGGAAGACTGAACCCTGAAGCCTGGAACCCTGACACCCTGATACGCTGAACACTGACACCCTGGAACCCTGATCCCTGGAACCCTGAACCATTGACCCTAGAACCCTGGAACCCTGAACCATGGAGCCCTGAACCCTGGAACCCTGATCCCTGGCAACCTGAACCCTGGAACCGTGAACCTTGAACCCTGGAACCCTGAACCCTGGACCCTTGGAACCTGGAACCCTTGAACCCTTAACCCTGAACCCTGGAACCCTGAACCCTGGAACCCGAAACCCTGGACCCTGGAACCCTGAACCGTTGAACCCTAGAACCCTGGAACCCTGAACCCTGAAGCCTGGAAACCTGGAAGCCTGACCGCTGAAGCCTGGAACCCTGAAGCTTGGAACCTTAACACCATGATACGCTGAACTCTGAAACCTTGACACCCATGAACCCGAAAACCTGAACCCTGGAACCCTGAACCTTGGAACCCTGAACTATTGAACCCTGAAACCTGAACCCTGAACCCTGAACCCTGGAACCTTGACATCCTCGAACCCTGAACCCTCGAAAACTGAACCCTGAACCCTCGAACCCTGAACCCTGATCCCTGAACCCTGAACCGTGGAACCCTGGAACCCTAAAGCCAGGAACCCTGAACCCTGGAATTCGGAACCCTGGAACCCTGATCCCTGTAATCCTGAACTCTAGAACCCTCAACCCTGAAGCCTAGAACCCTGAACCCTGGAATCCGAAAGCCTGGAACCTTAGAACCCTGACACCCTGGAACCCTGAACCCTGAACCCACGAACCCTGAACCATGGAACCCTGGACCGTGGAACCCTGAACTGTTGAACCCTGAAACCTGGAACCCTGAACCCTGGAATCCGTAAGCCTGGAACCCTGAACCCTGGAACCCTAAACCCTAGAACACTGAACCCTGAACCCTGAACCCTGGATCCTTGAATCCTGAAGCCTGGTACCCTGAACCCTGAACCCTGAACCCTGGAACCCGAAACCCTGGAACCCTGAACTTTTGAACCTTGAACCATGAACCGTGGAACCCTGGAACCCTGAACTCTTGAACCTTGAACCTTAAACCCTGAAACCTGGAATCCTGAACCCTGGAATCCGGAAGCCTGGAACCCTGAACCCTGGAACCCTGAACCCTGGAACTCGGAAGCCTGAACCCTGAACCCTGGAACCCTGGAACCCTGAACCCTGGAACCCTGGAACCCTTAACCCTGGAACCCTGAACCCTGAACCATGAAGCCTGGAACCCTGAACCCTGGAACCTTGACACCCTGGAACCCTGAAGCCTGGAACCGTGAACCCTGGAACCCTGAACCCTAGAACCCTGAACCCTTGAATTCTGAACCCTGGAACCCTGGAACCCTGAACCCTGGAACCCTGAACCCTGAACTCTGAACCCTGAACCCTCGAACCCTGAACCCTCAAACCCTGAACCCTAGAACCCTGGAACCCTAACCATGGAACCCTGAACCCTGGACTTCTGAACCCTGGAACCATGATCCCTGGAACCCGGAACCCTAGAACCCTGGAACCTTGAACCCTGGAATCCTGAACCCTGAAGCCTGGAACCCTGTCACCCTGGAACCCTTAACCCACGACCCCTGAACCCTGGAACCCGGAACCCTGGAATCCGGAAGCCTGGAACCCTGAACCATGGAACCCTTGAACCCTGATCCCTGGAACCCTGAACCCTAGAACCCTGGAACCTTGAACCCTGGAACCCTGAACCCTGGAACCCTGAACCCTGGAACCCTGGAACCTTGAACCCTTGAAGCCTGAACCCTGAAGCCTAGAACCCTGCAACCTAGAACCCTGAAGCCTGGAACCCTGACACCCTGATACGCTGAACCCTGAAACCCTGACACCCATGAACCCAGAAACCTGAACCCTGGAACCCTGAACTCTTGAACCCTGAACCCTGGAACCCTGAACTCTTGAACCGTGAACCCTGGAAACGTGAACCCTGAACTTTGGAAACCTGAACACTGGAACCCTGACACCCTGGAACCCTGAGCCCTGGAACCCTGAACCCTTGACCCTAGAACCCTGGAACCCTGAACCCTGGCACCCTGAACCCTGGAACCCTGGAACCGTGAACCTTGAACCCTGGAACCCTGAACCCTGAACCCTTGGAACCTTGAACCCTAGAATCCTGAACCCTGAACCCTGAACCCTGGAACTCTGAACCCTGGAACCGGAACACTGGACCCTGGAACCCTGAACCCTGGAACCCTGAACTCTTGAACCTTGAACCCTGGAACCCTGACGCCTGGAACCCTGAACCCTTGACCCTAGAACCCTGGAACCCTGAAGCCTGGAACCCGACACCCTGATACGCTGAACATTGACTCCTTGGAACCCTGATCCTTGGAACCCTGAACCATTGACCTTAGAACCCTGGAACCCTGAACCATGGAACCCTGAACCCTGGAACCCTGAACCCTGGCACCATGAACCCTGGAACCCTGAACCCTGGACCCTTGGAACCATGAACCCTTGAACCCTGAACCCTGAAACCTGGAACCCTGAACCCTGGAACTCGGAACCCTGGACCCTGGAACCCTGAACCCCGGAACCCTGAACTCTTGAACCTTGAACCCTGGAACCTAGAACCCTGGAACCCTGAAGCCTAGAACCCCTAACCCTGGAAACCTGGCAGCCTGAACCCTTAAGCCTGGAACCCTGAAGCTTGGAACCTTGACACCCCGATACGCTGAACTCTGAAACCTTGACACCCACGAACCCGGAAACCTGAACCTTGGAACCCTGAACTCTTGAACCATGAAACCTGAACCCTGCAACCCTGAACCCTGAACCCTGGAACCTTGACACCCTCGAACCCTGAACCCTGAACCCTGAACCCTGATCCCTGAACCTTGATCCCTGAACCCTGAACCGTGGAACCCTGGACCCTGAACCTTGGAATTCGGAACCCTGGAACCCTGATCCCTGGAATCCTGAACTATAGAACCCTGGAACCTTGATCTGTGGAACCCTGAACCTTGAAGCCTAGAACCCTGAACCCTGGAATCCGGAGCCTAGAACACTAGAACCTTGACACTCTGGAACCCAGAACCCTGAACCCACGAACCCTGAACCCTGGAACCCTGGACCCTGGAACCCTGAACTGTTGAACCCTGAAACCTGGAACCCTGAACCCTGGAATCCGGAAGCCTGGAACCCTGAACCCTGGAACCCTAAACCCTCGAACACTGAACCCTGAACCCTGGATCCTTGAATCCTGAACCCTGGAACCATGAACCCTGAACCCTGAACCCTGAACCCGGAACCCTGAACCATGGAACCCTGAACCCTGGACTTCTGAACCCTGGAACCATGATCCCTGGAACCCGGAACCCTAGAACCCTGGAACCTTGAACCCTGGAATCCTGAACCCTGAAGCCTGGAACCCTGACACCCTGGAACCCTTAACCCACGACCCCTGAACCCTGGAACCCGGAACCCTGGAATCCGGAAGGCTGGAACCCTGAACCATGGAACCCTTGAACCCTGATCCGTGGAACCCTGAACCCTAGAACCCTGGAACCATGAACCCTGGAACCCTGAACCCTGGAACCCTGAACCCTGGAACCCTGGAACCTTGAACCCTTGAAGCCTGAACCCTGAAGCCTGGAACCCTGCAGCCTATAACCCTGAAGCCTGGAACCCTGACACCCTGATACGCTGAACCCTGAAACCCTGACACCCATGAACCCAGAAACCTGAATCCTGGAACCTTGAACTCTTGAACCCTGAACCCTGAACTCTTGAACCGTGAACCCTGGAACCGTGAACCCTGAACTTTGGAAACCTGAACACTGGAACCCTGACACCCTGGAACCCTGAGCCCTGGAACCCTGAACCCTTGACCCTAGAACCCTGGCACCCTGAACCCTGGAACCCTGAACCCTGGAACCCTAAACCCTGGCACCCTGAACCCTGGAACCCTGGAACCGTAACCTTGAACCCTGGAACCCTGAACCCATGGAACCTTGGACCCTAGAATCCTGAACCCTGAACCCTGGAACTGTGAACCCTGGAACCGGAACACTGGACCCTAGAACCCTGAACCCTGGAACCCTGAACTCTTGAACCTTGAACCCTGGAACACTGACGCCTGGAACCCTGAACCCTTGACCCTAGAACCCTGGAACCCTGAAGCCTGGAACCCGACACCCTGATACGCTGAACACTGACTCCTTGGAACCCTGATCCCTGGAACCCTGAACCATTGACCTTAGAACCCTGGAACCCTGAACCATGGAACCCTGAACCCTGGAACCCTGAACCCTGGACCCTTGGAACCATGAACCCTTGAACCTTGAACCCTGAACCCTGGAACCCTGAACCCTGGAACTCGGAACCCTGGACCCTGGAACCCTGAACCCTGGAACCCTGAACCCCGGAACCCTGAACTCTTGAACCTTGAACCCTGGAACCTAGAACCCTGGAACCCTGAACCTGGAACCCTGAAGCCTAGAACCCTTAACCCTGGAAACCTGGCAGCCTGAACCCTGAAGCTTGGAACCTTGACACCCCGATACGCTGAACTCTGAAACCTTGACACCCACGAACCCGGAAACCTGAACCTTGGAACCCTGAACTCTTGAACCCTGAAACCTGAACCCTGGAACCCTGAACCCTGAACCCTGAACCCTGGAACCTTGACACCCTCGAACACTGAACCTTGAACCCTGATCCCTGAACCCTGAACCGTGGAACCCTGGACCTTGAACCTTGGAATTCGGAACCCTGGAACCCTGATCCCTGGAATCCTGAACTCTAGAACCCTGGAACCTTGATCCGTGGAACCCTGAACCTTGAAGCCTAGAACCCTGAACCCTGGAATCCGGAGCCTAGAACACTAGAACCTTGACACTCTGGAACCCTGAACCCTGAACCCCTGAACCCTGGACCCTGGAACCCTGCACTGTTGAACCCTGAAACCTGGAACCCTGAACCCTGGAATCCGGAAGCCTGGAACCCTGAACCCTGGAACCCTGAACCCTGGAACCCTGGAACCCTAAACCCTCGAACACTGAACCCTGAATCCTGGATCGTTGAATCCTGAACCCTGGAACCCTGAACCCTGAACCCTGAACCCTGAACCCGGAACCCTGAACCATGGAACCCTGAACCCTGGACTTCTGAACCCTGGAACCCTGATCCATGGAACCCGAAACCCTAGAACCCTCGAACCTTGAACCCTGGAATCCTGAACCCTGAAGCCTGGAACCCTGACACCCTGGAACCATTAACCCACGAACCCTGAACCCTGGAACCCGGAACCCTGGAATCCGGAAGCCTGGAACCCTGAACCCTGGAACCCTGGAACCCTGATCCGTGGAACCTTGAACCCTAGAACCCTGGAACCTTGAACCCTGGAACCCTGACCCCTGGATCCCTGAACTTTTGAGCCTTGAACCCTGAAGCCTGGAACCTTGATCCCTGGAACCCTGAACCCTGGAACCCTGAACCCTGGAACCCTGGAACCCTGAACCAGGGAACCCTGAACCCTGGACTTCTGCACCCTGGAACCCTGATCCCTGGAACCCGAAACCCTAGAACCATGGAACCTTGAACCCTGGAATCCTGAACCCTGAAGCCTGGAACCCTGACACCCTGGAACCTTTAACCCACGAACCCTGAACCCTGGAACCCGGAACCCTAGAACCTTGAACCCTGGAACGCTTGAACCCTGATCCCTGGAACCTTGAACCTTAGAACCCTGGAACCTTGAACCCTGGAACCCTGAACCCTGGAACCCTGAACCCTGGAACTCTGACCATGGAGCCCTGGACCCTGGAACCCTGAACCTTGGAACCCTAAACCCTGAACCCTGGAACGCGGAAGCGTGGAACCCTGAACCCTGGAATCGTGGAACCTTGAGCCCTGAACCCTAGAACCCTGGAACCTTAAACCCTGGAAGCTTAAACCCTGGAACCCTAAACCCTGAACCGTGACACCCTGGAACCCTGAACCCTGGAACCCGGAACCCTGAACCCTGGAACCCTGAACTCTTGAACCCTGAACCCAGAACCCTAGAACCCTGAACCTTGAACCTTGGACGCTAAACCCTAAACCCTGCAACCCTGAGTCCTGGAACCCTGAACCTGGATCCCTGAAGCCTGAACCTTGGAACCTTGACACCCTGGAACCCTGAACTCTGGAACCCTGAACCTTGATCCCTAAACCCTGAACCCTGGAACCCTGGAACCCTGAACCCTGGAATTCTGAACCTTGGAACCCTGAACCCTGGAACCCTGGAATTCTGAACCTTGGAACCCTGATCCCTGGAACCCTGAACCCTAGAACCATGGAACCTTGAACCCTGGAACCCTAAACCCTGAAGCCTAGAACCCGGAAGCCTGGAACCCTGACGCTTGGAACCCTAGAACCCTGACACCCTGGAACCCTGAACCCTGAACCCACGAACCCTGAACCTTGGAACCCTGGACCCTGGAACCCTGAACCCTTGAACCCTGAACCCTGAACCCTGAACCCTGAAACCTGGAATCCGGAAGCCTGGAACCCTGAACCCTGGAACCTTGAACCCTGGAACCATGAACCCTGGAATCCTGAACCTGGGAACCCTCAAACCCTGGACGCTGGAAATTTGAACCCTGAACCCTGGAACCATGAACCCTGAACCATGGAACCCTAAACCCTAAACCCTGGAACCCTGAACCCTGAACCCTGGAACCATGAACCGTGGAACCCTGAACCCTGAAACCTTGGAACGTTGAACCCTTAACCCTGAACCCCTGAACCCTAGAACCCTGGAACCGTGGAACCCTGGAACCATGAATCCTGGAACCCTAAACTCCTGAACCTTGGACCCTAAACCCTAAACCGTTGAACCCTGAACCCTAGAACCCTGAAGCCTGGAACCCTGAAGACTGGAACCCGGAAGCCTGAACCATGAACCCTGGAACCCTGGAACCCTGGACCTTAAACCCTAAACCCTGGACCTTAAACCCTAAACCCTGGAACCCTGCAGCCTGAACCCTGAACCCTGAACCCTGAAGCCTGGAACCCTGGAACCCTGAACCCTGGAACCCTGAACCCTGAACCCTGAACCCTGGAACCTAGAAGCCTGGAACTATGAACCCTGGAACCTTGACACCCTGGAACCCTGAACCCTGGAACCCTGAACGCTGGAACCCTGAACCCTGGAACCCTGAACCATGGAACCTTGAACCCTGGAATTCTGAACCCTTGAACCCTGATCCCTGGAACCCTGAACTCTTGAACCTTGAACCCTGAACCCTGGAACCCTAAACCCTATACCCTAAACCCTGGAACCCTGAACCCTGTACCCCCGAACGCGGAAGCGTGGAACCCTGAACCGTGAACCCTGGAACCCTGAACCCTGGAATCCTGGAACCTTGAACCCTGAGCCCTAGAACCCAAGAACCTTAAACCTTGGAAGCTTAAACCCTGGAACCTTGAACCCTGAACCGTGACACCCTGAACCCTGGAACCCGGAACCCTGGAATCCAATACTCTTGAACCATGAACCCTGAACCCTAGAACCCTGATCCTTGAACCTTGGACGCTAAACCCTACACCCTGGAACCTTGAATCCTGGAACCCTAACCCTGGATCCCTAAACCCTGAACCCTGGAACCCTGAACCCTGAGCCCTGGAAGCCGGAACCCTGAACCCTGGAACCTTGACACCCTGGAACCCTGAACCCTGGAACCCTGAACCTTGATACCTAAACCCTGAACCCTGGAACCCTGATCCCTGGAACCCTGAACCCTAGAACCATGGAACCTTGAACCCTGGAACCCTGAACCCTGAAGCCTAGAACCGTGAAGCCTAGAACCCTGACGCCTGGAACCCTAGAACCCTGACACCCTGGAACCCTGAACCCTGAACCCACGAACCCTGAACCCTGGAATCGTGGACCCTGGAACTCTGAACTGTTGAACCCTGAACCCTACACCCTGGAACCCTGAACCCTGGAATCTGGAAGCCTGAAACCCTGAACCCTGGAACCTTTAACCCTGGAACCCTGAACCATGGAACCCTCAAGCCCTGGACGCTGGAACTTTGAACCCTGAACCCTGGAACCCTGAACCCTAAACCCTGGAACCCTAAACCCTAAACCCTGGAGCCCTGAACCCTGGATACCTGAACCCGGGAACCATGAACCCTGGAACGCAGAAGCATGGAACCCTGAACCCTGAACCCTGGAACCCTGAACCCTAGAACCCTGGAACCTTAAATCCTGGAACCTTAAACCCTGGAACCCTGAACCCTGAAGCCCGGAACCCTGAACCCTGAGACCCTGGAACCCTGAACCCTGGAGCCGTGGAATCCTGGAACCATGAATCCTAGAACCCTGAACTCTTGAACCCTGAACCCTGGAACCCTGAACCCTGGAACCCTGAACCCTGGAACCCTGGAACCCTGAACCCTGGAAACAGGAACCTTGACACCCTGGAACCCTGAACCCTGGAACCCTGGAACCCTCTACTATGATCCCTGAACCCTGAACCCTGGAATTCTGAACCCTGGAACCCTGGAACCCTGATCCCTGGAACCCTGAACGCTAGAACCCTGGAACCTTGAACCCTGGAACCCTGAACCCTGAACCCTGGAACCAGGAACCCTTGAACCCTGAACGCTGAACGCTGGTACCCTGAACCCTAAACCCTTGAACCCTGAACCATGGAACCCTGGAGCCCTGGACCCTGGAACCTTGAACCCGGGACCCTAAACCCTAAACCCTGGAACCCTGAACCCTGGAACTCTGAACCATGGAACCTTGAACCCTGAACCCTGGAACCCTGGAACCCTGAACCCTGAACCCTGGAACCCGGAACCCTGAACACTGGAACCTTGACACCTTGGAACGCTGAACCCTTGAACCCTGAACCTGAACCCTGTGACCCTGGAACTCTGAACCCTAGAATTCTGAACCGTGGAAGCCTGGAACCCTGAACCCTAAAACCCTGAAACCTTGAACCCTGGAACCCTGAACCGTGAAGCCTAGAACCGTGAAGCGTGGAACCCTGAAGCGTGGAACCCTAGAACCCTGACACCCGGGAACCCTGAACCCTGAACCCACGAACCCTGAAACCTGGAACCAGGAACCCAGGAACCCTGGAACCCTGGACCCTAGAACCCTGAACTGTTGAACCCTGAACCCTGAACCCTGGAACCCTGAACCCTGGAATCTGGAATCCTGGAACCCTGAACCCTGGAACCCAAAACCCTAGAACATTGAACCGTGAACTGTGGAACCCTGAACACTGAACCCTGGAACCCTGAACCATGGAACCCTGGAGCCCTTGACCCTGGAAACATGAACCCTGGAACCCTAAGCCTTAAACCCTGGAATTCTGAACCCTGGAACCCTGAACCCTGAACCATGGAACCCTAAACCCTGGAACCCTGAACACTAGATACCTGAACCTTGGAACCATGAACCTTGAACCCTGGACCCTAAACCCTAAATCCTGGAACCCTAAACCCTGGAACCCTAAACCCTGGATCTCTGAACCCTGAACCCTGGAACCCTGAACCCCAAATCCTGGAGCCCTAAACCCTAAACCCTAGAACCCCGAACCCTGGATACCTGAACCCTGGAACCTTGAACCTTGAACACTGGACCCTCAACCCTAAACCCTGGAACCCTAAACCCTGGATCCCTGAACCCTAAGACCCCAGAACCCTGATCCCTGGAACCCTGAACCCTTGAACCCATGAACCCTGAACCCAAAAGCCTAGAATCGTGAAGCCTGGAACCCTAAAGCCTGGAACCCTAGAACCCTGACACCCTGGAACCCTGAACACTGAACCCTGGAATCCGGAAGCCTGGAACCCTGAACCGTGGAACCCAAAACCCTGGAACACTGAACCCTGAACCTTCGAACCTTGAACCCTGAACCCTGGAACCCTGGACCCTGGAACCATGAACCCTGAACCCTGAACCCTGGAACCCTAAACCCTAATCTCTGGAACCCTAAACCCTGGAGCCCTAAACCCTAAACCCTGGAACCCCGAACACTGGATACCTGAACCCTGGAACCCTGAACCCTGGAACCCTGAACCCTGGAACCCTGGACCCTGAACCCTGGATCCCTGAACCCCGAATCCTGGAACCCTTAACCTTGGAACCCTGAATCCTGGAACTCGGACCCCTGAACTCTTGAACCTTGACATCCTGGAAGCCTGAACCCTGGAACCCTGAACCCTGATCCCTGAACCCTGAACTCTAGGACCCTGGAACCTTGAACCCTGGAATTCTGAACCCTAGAACCTTGAAGCCTAGAACCGTGAAGCCTGGAACCCTACAACCCTGACACCCTGGAACCCTGAACCCACGAACCCTGAACCCTGAAACTGGGAACCCTGGAACCCTGAACTGTTGAACCCTGAACCCTGAACCCTGGAATCCGGAAGCCTGGAACCATCAACCCTGGAACCCTGAACCCTAGAACCCAAAACCATGAAACCCTGGCACCCTAAACCCTAAAGCCTGGAACGCTGAACCCTTGGAACCCTGAACCCTGGGACCCTGGAACCTTGAACCCTGGAATTCTGAACCCTGGAACCTTGGAACCATGATCCCTGGAACCCCGAACCCTAGAACCCTGGAACCTTGAACCCTGGAACCCTGAACCCTGAAGCCTAGAACCGTGAAGCCTGGAACCATGAAGCCTAAAACCCTAGAACCCTGACACCCTGGAACCCTGAACCCACGAACCATGAACCCACGAACCCTGAACCCTGGAACCTTGGACCCTGGAACCCTGAACTGTTGAACCCTGAACCCTGAACCCTGGAACCCTGCACCCTGGAATCCGGAAGCCTGGAACCCAAAACCCTGGAACCCTGAACCCTGAACCCTGGAACCCTGAACCCTGAACGCTTGAACCCTGAACCATGGAACCCTGGAGCCCTTGACCCTGGAACCCTGAACCCTGAACCCAGAAACCCTGGACCCTGAACCCTGGAACCCTAAACCCTAAACCCTGGAACCCTGAGCCCTTGATACCTGAACCCTGGAACCCTGAACCTTGAACCCTGGACCCTAAACCCTAAACCGTGGAACCCTGGACCATGGAACCTGGAACCCTGAACCCTGAACCTTGACCCCTGGAACCCGGAACCCTGAAACCTTGAACCTTGACACCTTGGAAGCCTGAATCCTGGAACCCTGAACCCTGAACCCTAGAACCCTGAACCCTGAACCACAGAACCCTGGACCCTGGACCCTGGAACCCTGAACCCTGAACCCTGAACCCATAACCCTGGAACCCTAAACCCTAAACCCTGGAACCCTGGAACCCTGGAACCCTGAACCACGGAACGCGGAAGCGTGGAACCCTGAACCCTGGAACCCTGAACCCTAAAACCCTGAACCCTGAAACCCTGGAACCTTGAACCCTGGAACCATGAACCCTAGAACCGTGAAGCCTGAGACCCTAGTACCCTGACACCCTAGAACCCTGAACCCACGAACCCTGAACCCTGGAACCAGGAACCCTGGAACCTTGGACCCTGGAACCCTGAACCCAGAAGCCTAGAACCGTGAAGCCTGGAACCCTGAAGCCTTGAACCCTAGAACCATGGAACCCAAAACCCTGGAACCCTGAACCCTGAACCCTAGAACCCTGAACCCTAGAACCTTGAACCATAGAACCCTGGACCCTGGAACCCTGAACCCTGGAACCCTGGACCCTGAACCCTGGAACCCTAAACCCTAAACTCTAAACCCTGTAACCCTGGATACCTGAACCCTGAAACCCTGAACCTCGAACCCTGGACCCTAAACCTTAAACCCTGGAACCTGGAACCCTGAACCCTGAACCCTGGAACTCTGAACCTTGAACCCTGGAACCCTGAACCCTGAACCCTAAACCCTGGAACACGGAACCCTGAACCCTAGAACCCTACAACCCTGACTCCCTGGAACCCTGAACCCACGAACCCTGAACCTTGAAACTAGGAACCCTGGAACCCTGAACTGTTGAACCCTGAACCCTGAACCCTGGAATCCGGAAGCCTGGAACCATCAACCCTGGAACCCTGAACCCTAGAACCCAAAACCATGAAACCCTGGCACCCTAAACCCTAAAGCCTGGAACGCTGAACCCTTGGAACCCTGAACCCTGGGACCCTGGAACCTTGAACCCTGGAATTCTGAACCCTGGAACCTTGGAACCCTGATCCCTGGAACCCCGAACCCTAGAACCCTGGAACCTTGAACCCTGGAACCCTGAACCCTGAAGCCTAGAACCGTGAAGCCTGGAACCATGAAGCCTAAAACCCTAGAACCCTGACACCCTGGAACCCTGAACCCACGAACCATGAACCCACGAACCCTGAACCCTGGAACCTTGGACCCTGGAACCTTGGATCCTGGAACCCTGAACTGTTGAACCCTGAACCCTGAACCCTGGAACCCTGCACCCTGGAATCCGGAAGCCTGGAACCCTGAACCCTGGAACCCAAAACCCTGGAACCCTGAACCCTGAACCCTGGAACCCTGAACCCTGAACGCTTGAACCCTGAACCATGGAACCCTGGAGCCCTAGACCCTGGAACCCTGAACCCTGAACCCAGGAACCCTGGACCCTGAACCCTGGAACCCTAAACCCTAAACCCTGGAACCCTGAGCCCTGGATACCTGAACCCTGGAACCCTGAACCTTGAACCCTGGACCCTAAACCCTAAACCGTGGAACCCTGGACCCTGGACCCTGGAACCCTGGACCCTGGAACCCTGGAACCCTGAACCCTGAACCCATAACCGTGGAACCCTAAACCCTAAACCCTGGAACCCTGGAACCCTGAACCCCGGAACGCGGAAGCGTGGAACCCTGAACCCTGGAACCCTGAAGCCTAAAACCCTGAACCCTGAAACCCTGGAACCTTGAACCCTGGAACCCTGAACCCTAGAACCGTGAAGCCTGAGACCCTAGTACCCTGACACCCTGGAACCCTGAACCCACGAACCCTGAACCCTAGAACCAGGAACCCTGGAACCTTGGACCCTGGAACCCTGAACCCAGAAGCCTAGAACCGTGAAGCCTGGAACCCTGAAGCCTTGAACCCTAGAACCATGGAACCCAAAACCCTGGAACCCTGAACCGTGAACCCTAGAACCCTGAACCCTGGAACCCTGAACCATAGAACCCTGGACCCTGGAACCTTGGAACCTTGAACCCTGGAACCCTAAACCCTAAATCCTGGAACCCTGAACCACGGAATGCGGAAGCGTGGAACCCTGAACCCTGGAACCCTGAACCCTGAAACCCTGAACCCTGAAACCCTGGAACCTTGAACCCTGGAACCCTGAACCCACGAACCCTGAACCCTGGAACCAGGAACCCTGGAACCTTGGACCCTGGAACCCTGAACTGTTGAACCCTGAACCCTAAACCCTGGAACCCTGAACGCTGGAATCCGGAAGCCTGGAACCCTGAACCCTGGAACCCAAAACCCTGGAACCCTGAGCCCTGGACCCTGGAACCCTGAACCTTGAACCCTGGAACCCTGGACCCTGAACCCTGGAACCCTAAACCCTAAACTCTAAACCCTGTAACCCTGGATACCTGAACCCTGAAACCCTGAACCTCGAACCCTGGATCCTAAACCTTAAACCCTGGAACCTGGAACCCTGAACCCTGAACCCTGGAACTCTGAACCTTGAACCCTGGAACCCTGAACCCTGAACCCTAAACCCTGAACCCTAAACCCTGGAACACGGAACCCTGAACCCTAGAACATTGACACCCTGGAACCCTGAACCATGGGACCCTGGAACACTGAACCCTGGAATTCTGAACTGTGGAACCGTGGAACCGTGGAACCCTGATCGCTGGAACCCTGAACCCTACAACCCTGGAACCTTGAACCCTGGAACCCTGAACCCTGGAACCCTGAACCCTGAAGCCTAGAACCGTGAAGCCTGGAACCCTGAAGCCTGGAACCCTAGAACCCTGACACCCTGGAACCCTGAACCCACGAACCCTGAACCCCGGACCCTGGAACCCATGAACTATTGAACCCTGAACCCTGAACCCTGGAATCCGGAAGCCTGGAACCCTGAACCCTGTACCCTGGAACGCTGAACCATGGAACCCTGGAACCCTGGACCTTGGAACCAGGAACCCTGAACCCTGGAACCCTGAACCCTGAACCCTGGAACCCTAAACCCTGGAACCCTGAACCCTGGATACCTGAACCCTGGATACTTGAACCCTGGAACCCTTAACCTTGAACCCTGAACATACGAACCCTGAACCCTGGAACCAGGAACCCTCGAACCCTGGACCCTGGAACCTTGAACTGTTGAACCCTGAACCGTGGAATCCGGAAGCCTGGAACCCTGAACCCTGCAACCCAAAACCCTGGAACCCTGAACCCTGCAACCCTAGAACCCTGGAACCGTGTACCATGGAACCCTGGAGCCCTGGACCCTGGAACCCTGAACCCTGAACCCTGAACCTTGGAACCTTAAACCCTAAACCCTAAACCCTGGAACCCTGAACCCTGGAACGCGCAAGCGTGGAACCCTGAACCCTGAACCCTAGAACACTGAACCCTGAAACTCTGGAACCTTGAACCCTGAACCCTGGAACCCTGAACCCTGAACCCTGGAACCTTAAACCCTAGAACCCTGAACCCTGAAGCCCAGAACCCTGAACCCTGACACCCCGGAACCTTGAACCCTGGAACCCTGAACCCTGAACCCTGGAACCCTGACAACATGGAACCCTGAACTCCGGAACCCTGAACCCTGGAACCCGGAACCGTGGAACCCTGGAACCTTGAACCATGGAAGCTTGAACCCTGACACCCTGATACGCTAAACGCTGGAACCCTGAACTCTTGAACCATGAATCTTTGAACCCTGAACCCTGGAACCCTGAACCCTAGAACCCTGAACTCTTAAACCCTGGAACCCTGAACCCTAGAACCCTGAACTCTTACACCCTGGAACCTTGAGCCCTGGAACCTTGGGATCGTGAACCCTGAACCCTAGAACCCTGGAACCTTGAACCCTGGAACCCTGAACCATAAACCCTGAAACCTTGATCCCTGGAACATGGATCCCTGGACCCTGGAACCCTGAACCCTGGAACCCTGATCCCTCGAACCCTGGAACCCTGGAAGCTCGAACCCTGAAGCCTGATATGCTGATACGCTGAACCCTGAAACCCAGACACCCATGAACCCGGAAACCTGAACCCTGGAACCCTGAACTCTTGAACCTTGAACCCTGAACCCTGGAACCCTGAACCCTGGAACCCTGGAACCCTGATCTCTGGAACCATGAAACACTGACACCCTGGAACCGTGAACCCTGGAACCCTGACACCCTGGAACCCTGAACCCTGGAACCCTGAACCCTGGAACGTGAAACCCTGCACCCTGGAACCCTGGAACTCTAAACCCTGGAACACTGAACCCTTGAACCCTGAAACCTGGAACCCTCGAACCGTGAACCCTGAACCCTAGAACCCTAAACCTTGGAACCCTGGAACCCCCAACCCTGGAACATTGAACCCTGGAACCCTGAACCCTGAACCATGGAACCCTGAACCCAGGAACCGTGAACCCTTAACCCTGGAACGCTGGAACCCTGGAACCCTGGAACCTTGGAACCGTGAACCCTGAACCCTGGAACCCTGAACCTTGGAACCCTGAACCCTGAAGCCTGGAACCCTGCAACCCTGGAACCGTGAATCATGAACCCTGGAACCTTTAACCCTGGACCCCTGACCCCTGAACCCTAGAACCCGGAACCCTGAAACCTGGAACCATGGTACCCTGAACCCTGGAACTCTGAACCCTGGAACCCTGGAACCCTGAACATTGGAAACCTGAACCTTGGAACCCTAACACCCTGGAACCCTCAACCTTGGAAACGATGGAACCCTCAACCCTGGAACCTTGGAACCGTCAACCCTGAACCCTGGAACCCTGGAACCCTGGAACCCTGAACCCTGGACCCTAGATCCCTGGAACCCTGGAATGCTGGAACCTTGAACCCTGAACCCTGAACCCTGGAACCCTGACACCCTGATACGCTGAACCCTGAAACCCTGACACCCATGAACCCGGAAACTTGAACCCTGAACCCTAAGCCCTGGAACCCTGAACTCTTGAACCCTGAAACCTGAACCCTGGAAACCTGAATCCTAGAACCCTGAACTCTTGAACCCTGAACCTTGAACCCTGGAACCCTGAACGCTGAACCCTGGAAGCATGAACCCTGGAACTCTGAACCCTGAACCATAGAACCCTAGAACCCTGGAACCCTGAACCCAGGAACCGTGAACCCTGAACCCTGGAACCCTGCACCCTGGAACCTTGATCCCTGAACCCTGGAACCCTGGAACCCTAAACCCTGGAACCCTGAACTGTGGAACCCTGACACCCTGGAACCTTGATCCCTGGAACCCTAAACCCTGGACCCTAGAACCCTGGAACCCAGGAACCGTGGAACCCTGAACCCTGCAACCCTGGAACCCTGAACCCAAAACCCAAACCCCTGAACCCTAGAACCCTGAACTCTGGAGTCTGAACCCTGAACCCTGAAACCTGGAACCCTGAACCCTGAACCCTGAACCCTGGAACCCTGAACCTTGGAACCCTTAACCCTGGAACCCTAAAACCTGGAACCCTGGACCCCTGGAACCCTGGAACATTGGAACTCTGGAACCCTAGAACCCTGGAACCTTGAACCCTGATCCCTGGAACCCTGAACCCTGGAACCCTGGAACCCTGAACCCAAAACCCTAACCCCTGAACCCTAGAACCCTGAACTCTGGAGCCTGACCCTGAACCCTGAACCTTGGAACCCTGAACCCTGAACCCTGGAACCCTGAACCATAGAACCCTGAACCCTGGAGCCCTGAACCCTGATACCCTGAACCATGGAACACTTAACCCTGGAACCCTGGAACCCTGGAACCCTGTAACCCTGGAACCCTTGAACCCTGGAACCCTGGAACCTTGAAACCCATGGAACCCTGAACCCTGAACCCTAGAACCCTAGAACTATGGAAACCTTAACCCTGGAACCCTGAACCATGGAACCCTTAACCGTGGAACCCTGAACCCTGGAACCCTGGAACCTTGAACCCTGAAACCCTGAACCGTGAAGCCTGGAACCCTGAACCCTGGAACCCTGAACCATGAACCCTGGAAGACTGGAACCCTGGAACCATGAACCCTGAACCCTAGAACCCTGAACCCCAAAACCCTGAACCCTAGAACCCCAGAACCCTGAACCCTGGAACCCTGAACACTGGAACACTAGAACCCTGGAACCATGAACCCTGAACCCTCGAAACCTGAAGCCTGGAACCCTGGAACCTTGAACCCTAGAACCCTGAACCCTGAAGCTTGGAACCTTGAAGCCTGGAACCCTGACACCCTGATACGCTTAACCCTGAAACCCTGACACCCATGAACCCGGTAACCTGAACCCTGGAACCCTGAACCCTGTAACCTTGAACCCTGTAACCCTGAACTCTTGAACCCTGAACCCTGGAAACATGAACCCGTGAACCCTGAAGCATGAAGCTTGGAAGCATGAACCCTGGAACCCTGAACCCTGAACCCTGGAACACGGAAGCTTGGACCCTGGAACCCTAGAACCCTGAACCCTGGAACCCTGATCCCTCGATCCCTGGAACCCTGAACCCTGGAACCCTGGAACCCTGAACCCTGAACCCTGGAACCCACAATCCTGGAACCCTGAACCCTGGAGCCATGAACCCTGAACCCTGGAAACTTGACCCCTGGAACCCTGAAACCTTGAAACGTGAACCCTGGAACCCTAAACCCTGGAGCCCTAGAACCCTGGAACCCTGAAGTCTTGAACACTTAACCCTGAACCCTGGAACCCCAAACCATTGAACCAGGAACCCTAGAACCCTGGAACCCTGAACGTTGGAACCCTGAACTCTTGAACCCTGAACCCTGGAACCATGGAACCGTGAACTCTGGAACACTGAACCATGAACCCTGGAACCCTGGAACCTTGAACCTTGAACCCTGAACCCTGAAGCCTGGAACTCGGAACCTGGAACCCTGGAACCCTGATCCCTGGAACCATGGAACCTTGACACCTTAGAACCCTGGAACCCTGAAACCATGGAACCCTGAACCTTGGAACCCTGACACCCTGGAGCCTGAAGCCTGAACCCTTAACCCTGGAACCCTGAACCCTAGAACCCTGAACCCTAGAGCCCTGAACCCTGATACCCTGAACCATGGAACCCTTAACCCTGGAACCCTGGAACCCTGGAACCCTGAACCCTGGAACCCTGTAACCCTGGAACCCTGGAACTCTGGAACCTTGAAACCCATGAACCCGGAAACCTGAACTCTTGAACCCTGAACCCTGAACCCTGGAACCCTGAACCCTAAACCCTGGAACCCTAGAACGATGGAAACCTTAACCCTGCAACCCTGAACCATCGAACCCTTAACCCTGGAACCCTGAACCCTGGAACCCTGGAACCTTGAACCCTGGAACCCTGAACCGTGAAGCCTGGAACCCTGAACCCTGGAACCCTTAACCATGAACCCTGGAACACTACAACCCTGGAACCCTGGAACCCTGGAACCATGAACCCTGAACCCTAGAACCCTGAACCCCTGAACCCTGAACCCTGGAACCCTGAACACTGGAACACTGGAACCCTGGAACCATGAACCCTGAACCCTCGAAACCTGAAGCCTAGAACCCTGGAACCTTGAACCCTAGAACCCTGAACCCTTAAGCTTGGAACCCTGAAGCCTGGAACCCTGACACCCTGATACGCTGAACCCTGAAACCCTGACACCCATGAACCCGGAAACCTGAACCCTGGAACCCTGAACCCTGTAACCTTGAACCCTGTAACCCTGAACTCTTGAACCCTGAACCCTGGAAACATGAACCCGTGAACCCTGAAGCATGAAGCTTGGAAGCATGAACCCTGGAACCCTGAACCCTGGAACACGGAACCCTGGACCCTGGAACCCTAGAACCCTGAACCCTGGAACCCTGATCCCTCGATCCCTGGAACCCTGAACCCTGGAACCCTGAACCCTGAACCCTGGAACCCTCAATCCTGGAACCCTGAACCCTGGAGCCCTGAACCATGAACCCTGGAACCTTGACCCCTGGAACCCTGAAACCTTGAAACGTGAACCCTGGAACCCTGAACCCTGGAACCCTGAACCCTGGAACCCTGAACCTTGGAGCCCTAGAACCCTGGAACCCTGAAGTCTTGAACACTTAACCCTAAACCCTGGAACCCCAAACCATTGAACCAGGAACCCTAGAACCCTGGAACCCTGAACGCTGGAACCCTGAACTCTTGAACCTTGAACCCTGGAACCATGGAACCCTAAACTCTGGAACACTGAACCATGAACCCTGGAACCCTGGAACCTTGAACCTTGAACCCTGAACCCTGAAGCCTGGAACTCGGAACCTGGAACCCTGATCCCTGGAACCATGGAACCTTGACACCCTAGAACCCTGGAACCCTGAAACCATGGAACCCTGAACCTCGGAACCCTGACACCCTGGAACCCTGGACCTTGGAACCCAAAACCCAGGAACCCGGAACCCTGGAACCGTGAACCCTGGAACCGTGAACCCTGAACCCTGGAACCCCGAACCCTGGAACCCTGGAACCTTGAACCCTGGAACCTGAACCCTGAACCTTAGAACCCGGAACTCTGGACCCTGGAACCCTGAACCCTGGAACCCTGGTCCCTCGAACCCTGAACCCTAGAACCCTGAACCCTGAACACTGCAGCCTTGAACCCTGATCCATGGAACCCTGCAGCCTTGAACCCTGACACCTTGATACGCTTAACCCTGAAACCCTGACATCGATGAACCCTGAACTCTTGAACCCTAAACCCTGGAACCCTGAACCCTGAACCCTGGAACAGTGGAACCCTGGAACCATGAACCCTGAACCCTAGAACCCTGAACCCAGAACCCTGAACATTGGAACACTGGAACCCTGGAACCATGAACCCTGAACCCTGGAAACCTGAAGCCTGGAACCCTGGAACCTTGAACCCTGGAACCCTGAACCCTGAAGCTTGGAACCCTGAAGCCTGGAACCCTGACACCCTAATACGCTGAACCCTGAAACCCTGACACACATGAACCAGGAAACCTGAACCATTGAACCCTGAACCCTTGAACCCTGAACCCTGGAACCCTGAACTCTTGAGCCCTGAACCCTGAACCCTGGAAACATGAACCCTGGAACCCTGAACCCTGAACCCTGGAACCCTGAACCCTGAACCCTGAACCCTGGAACCGTGAACCCTGGAACATGGAACCCTGGACCCTGGAACCCTAGAACCCTGAACCTTGGGACCCTGATCCCTCTACCCCTGGAACCCTGAATCCTGAACCCTTGAACCCTAGCCCCTGGAACCCTGAAACCTTGAAACGTGAACCCTGGAACCCTGGAACCTTGAACTCTAGAACCCTGAACCCTGACACCCTGGAACCCTAGACTTGGAACCCGGAGCCCTGGCACCCTGAACCCTGGAACCCTGGAACCATGGAACCCTGAAGTCTTGAACATTTAACCCTTAACCGTTGAACCCTAAACACTTGAACCCGGAACCCAGGAACCCTGGAACCCTGAACACTGGAACCCTGAACTCTTGAACCCTGAACCCTAGAACCGTCAACCCTGGAACCCTGAACCATGAACCCTGGAACTCTGCAACCTTGAACCTTGAATCCTGGACCCTAAAGCCTGGAACCCGGAACCCAAAACCCTAAACCCTCAACCCTAGAACCCTGAACTCTGAAGGCTGAACCCTGAAACCTGGAACCCTGAACCCTGAACCCTGGAACCCTGAACCCTGGAACCCTTAACTGTGGAACCCTTAACTGTGGAACCCTGGAACCTTGATCCCTGGAACCCTAAACCCTGGACCCTAGAACCCTGGAACCCAGGAACCGTGGAACCTTGAACCCTGAACCCTGCAACCCTGCAACCCTGAACCCAAAACCCAAAACCCTGAACCCTAGAACCCTGAACTCTGGAGTCTGAACCCTGAAGCCTGAAACCTGGAACCCTGAACCCTAGAACCCTGAACCCTGGAACCCTGAACCTTGGAACCCTTAACCCTGGAACCCTGAAACCTGGAACCCTGGAACATTGGAACCCTGGAACCCTGGAACCCTGGAACCCAGGGACCCTCGAACCTTGAACCCTGAACCCTGAACCCTGGAACCCTGAACCCTGCAACCCTGCAACCCTGAACCCAAAACCCTAACCCCTGAACCCTAGAACCCTGAAGTCTGGAGCCTGAACCCTGAACCCTGAACCCTGAACCCTGGAACCCTGAACCCTAGAACCCTGAACCCTGGAGCCCTGAACCCTGATACCCTGAACCATGGAACCCTTAACCCTGGAACCCTGAACCCTGGAACCCTGTAACCCTGTAACCCTGGAACCCTGGAACTCTGGAACCTTGAAACCCATGAACCCGGAAACCTGAACTCTGGAACCCTGAACCCTGAACCCTGGAACCCTAGAACGATGGAAACCTTAACCCTGCAACCCTGAACCATGGAACCCTTAACCCTAGAACCCTGAACCCGGGAACCCTGAACCCTGGAACCCTGGAACCTTGAACACTGGAACCTTGAACCCTGGAACCCTGAACCGTGAAGCCTGGAACCCAGAACCCTGAACAATGAACCCTGGAACATTGGAACCCTGGAACAAGGAACCCTGAACCCTAGAACCCTGAACCCCAGAACCCTGCAACCCTTAACCCTGCAACCCTAAACCCTGCAACCCTGAACACTGGAACACTGGAACCCTGGAACCATGAACCCTGAACCCTGGAAACCTGAAGCCTGGAACCTTGGAACCTTGAACCCTGTAACCCGGAACCCTGAAGCTTGGAACCCTGAAGCCTGGAACCCTGACACCCTGATACCCTGAACCCTGAAATCCTGACACCCATGAACCCGGAAACCTGAACCCTGGAACCCTGAACCCTGTAACCGTGAACCCTGTAACCCTGAACTCTTGAACCCTGAACCCTGAACCCTGGAAACATGAACCCGTGAACCCTGAACCCTGGAAACCTGAACCCTGAACCCTGGAACCTGGAACCCTGGACCTTGGAACCCTAGAACCCTGAACCCTGGAACCCTGATCCCTCGATCCCTGGAACGCTGAACCCTAGAACCCTGAACCCTGGAACCCTCAATCCTGGAACCCAGAACCCTAGAGCCCTGAACCCTGAACCCTGGAACCTTGACCCCTGGAACCCTGAAACCTTGAAACGTGAACCCTGGAACCCTAAACCCTGGAACCCTGAACCCTGGAGCCCTAGAACCCATGAACCCTGAAGTCTTGAACACTTAACCATGAACCCTGGAACACTAAACCCTTGAACCAGGAACCCTAGAACCCTGGAACCCTGAACACTGGAACCGTGAACTCTTGAACCCTGAACCCTGGAACCCTGAACTCTGGAACACTGAATCATGAACCCTGGAACCCTGGAACCTTGAACCTTGAACCCTGAACCCTGAAGCTTGGAACCCGGAACCTGGAACCCTGGAACCCTGGAACCCTGATCCCTGGAACCATGGAACCTTGACACCCTAGAACCTTGACACCCTAGAACCCTGGAACCCTGACACCCTGGAACCCTGAACCTTGGAACCCAGAACCCAGGAACCCGAAACCCTGGAACCGTGAACCCTGGAACCGTGAACCCTGGAACCTTGAACCCTGGAACCGTGAACCCTGAACCCTGGAACCCTGATCCCTCGAACCCTGAACCCTGGAACCCTGAACCTTGGAACCCTGAACCCTAAACCCTGGAACCCTGAACCCTGATCCCTGGAACCCTGCCGCCTTGAAACCTGACACCTTGATACGCTGAACCCTGAAACCCTGACATCGATGAACCCTGAACTCTTGAACCCTTAACCCTGAACCCTGGAACCCTGAACCCTGGAACCCTGAACCCTGAACCCTGGAACCCTGGAACCCTGGAACCATGAACCCTAAACCCTAGAACCCTGAACCCCAGAACCCTGGAACCTTGAACCCTGAACCCTGGAACCCTTAACAATGGAACACTGGAACCCTGGAACCATGAACCCTGAACCCTGGAAACCTGAGGCCTGGAACCCTGGAACCTTGAACCCTGGAACCCTGAACCCTGAAGCTTGGAACCCTGAAGCTTGGAACCCTGAAGCCTTGAACCCTGACACCCTGATACGCTGAACCCTGAAACCCTGACACTCATGAACCAGGAAACCTGAACCATGGAACCCTGAACCCTTAGCCCTGAACCCTGGAACCCTGAACTCTTGAACCTTGAACCCTGAACCCTGAACCCTGGAAACATGAACCCTGGAACCCTGAACCCTGAACCCTGGAACCCTGAACCCTGAACCCTGGAACCCTAAACCCTGGAACATGGAACCCTGGACCCTGGAACCCTAAAACCCTGAACCCTAGGACCCTGATCCCTCGATCCCAGGAACCCTGAACCCTGAACCCTTGAACCCTAACCCCTGGAACCCTAAAACCTTGAAACGTGAACCCTGGAACCCTGAACCCTGGAACCCTGAACCCTGGAACCCTGGAACCTTGAACTCTGGAACCCTGAACCGTGACAGCCTGGAATCCTAGACCTGGAACCCGGAGCCCTGGAACCCTGAACCCTGGAACCCTGGAACCATGGAACCCTGAAGTCTTGAACACTTAACCCTGAACACTGGAACCCTAAACACTTGAACCCGGAACCCAGGAACCCTGGAACCCTGAACACTGGAACCCTGAACTCTTGAACCCTGAACCCTGGAGCCCTGAACCCTGGAACCATGAACCATGAACCCTGGAACCCTGCAACCTTGAACCTTGAACCCTGAACCCTAAAGCCTGGAACCCGGAACCCTGAAACCCTGAACCCTGAAACCTTGAACCTTGGAGCCCTGAACCCTAAACCCTGGAACCCTGACCCCTGCAACCCTGGAACCCTGAACTCTGGAACCCTGAACCCTGGAACCCTAACACCCTGGAACCTTGATCCCTTGACCCAAGAACCCTGGAACCCTGGAACTCTGGAACCTTGAACCCTGGAACCCTAAACCCTGGAACCCTGAACCCTAAACCCTGGAACCCTGAACCCTGGAACCTGGAACCCTGAACCCTGGAACCCTGATCCCTGAAACCCTGAACCCCTGGAACCCTAGAACTCTGAACCCTGAACCCTGGAACCCTGGAACCATGAACCCTGGAACCCTCAATCCTGGAACCCTGAACCCTGGAACCCTAAACCCGGAACCCTGAACCCTAGAACCCTAAACCCTGGAACCCTGAACCCTGGAACCCTGGAACCCCGAACTCTGAAACCCTGAATCCTCGAACCCTGACACCTTGGAACCTTGATCCCTGGAACCATAAACCCTGGACCCTAGAACCCTGGAACCCATGAACCGTGGAACCCTGAACCCTGGAACCGGAACCCTAGAACCTCGAACCCTGGAACCTTGAACCCTGGAGCCCTGAACCCTAAACCCTGGAACCCTGACCCCTGCAACCCTGGAACCTTGAACCCTGGACCCTGAACCCTGAACCCTGGAACATTGAACCCTAGAACCCGGAACCCTGGAACCTGGAACCCTGAACCCTGGAACCCTGGTCCTTGGAACCCTGAACCCTGGAACCCTGCAACCCTGAACCCTGGAACCCTGACACCCCGGAACCCTAAACCCTGGAACCCTGAACCCTTGAATCCTGGAACCCTGAACTCTGGAACCCTGAATCCTAGAACCCTGACACCCTGGAACCTTGATCCCTGGAACCATAAACCCTGGACCCTCGAACCCTGGAACCCAGGAACCGTGGAACCCTGAACCCTGGAACCCGGAACCCTGGAACCCTGAATCCTGGAACCCTGAAGTCTTGAACACTTAGCCCTGAACCCTGGAACCCTATACCCTGGAACCCGGAGCCCTGGAACCCTAGAACCGTGAACACTGTAACCCTGATCTCTTGAACCCTGACCCTGGAACCCTGAACCATGAACGTTGGAACCCTGAACCGTGGAACCTTGAACCTTGAACCCTGAACGCTGAAGCCTAGAACCCTGAACCCTGGAACCCTGGAACCTTGATCTCTGGAACCATGGAACCCTGAACCGTGGAACCCAGAACCCTGGAACCCGGAACCCTGGAACCTTGAACCCTTGAACCCTGAACTCTTGACCCGTGAACCGTGAACCCTGGAACCCTGAACCCTGGAACTAGAAGCTTGGAACCCTGACCCCTGAACCCTAGACCCTTGAACCCTGAACACGGAACCCTGGAACCCTGAACACTGAGCCCTGGAACCCTGAACCCTGAACCCTGAACCTTGGACCCTGGAACCCTGGAACCCTGAACCCTGGAACCCTAATCCCTCGAACTCTGGAACCCTGAACCCTGAAACCTTGCAACCGTGAACCCTGATCCCTGGAACCCTCAACCCTAGAACCCTTGAACCTTGAACCCTGGAACCCTAAACCCTAGAACCCTGACACCTTGGAACCCTGAACCTTGGAACCCTGAACACTGGAACCCGGAGCCCTGGACCCTAGAACCCTGGAACCCTAAACCGTGGAACCCTGAGCCCTCGAACCCTGGAACGCTTAACCCTGGAACCCTGGAACCGTGAACCGTGAACCCTGGGACCCTGAACCCTGGAACCCTTGAACCTTGAACACAGGAACCTTGAACCCTGAACCCTAGAACTCTGAACTTTGGAACCCTGAACCATGAACCCTCGAACCCTGAACCCTCGAACCGGGAACCCTGGAACCCTGATCCCTGGAACCATGGAACCCTGAACTCTGGAACCCTGGAACCTTGAACCCTGAACCCTGAAACGCTGGATCCGTGAACCCTGAACCTTGAAGCCTGGAACCCTGGAACCCTGATCCCTGAACCCTGAAGCTTGGAACCCTGAAGCCTAGAACCCTGACACCCTAATACGCTGAACCCTGAAACCCTAACACCCATGAACCCGGAAACCTGAACCCTTGAACCCTGAACCCTGGAACCCTGAACTCTTGAACCCTGAACCCTGAACCCTGGAAACATGAACCCTGGAACCCAGAACCCTGAACCCTGGAATCATGAACCCTGGAACCCAGAACCCTGGAACCCTGAACCCTGGAACCCAGAACCCTGGAACCCTGAACCCTGGAACACTGAATCCTGGACCCTGGTACCCTGATCCCTCGATCCCTGGAACCCTGAACCCTGGAACCCTGGAACCCTGAAACCTGGAACCCTGAACCCTGGAGCCCTGAACCCTGAACCCTGGAACCCTAACCCCTGGAACGCTGAAACCTTGAAACGTGAACCCTGCAACCCTGAACCCTGGAACCCGGAGCCCTGGAACCCTGAACCCTGGAACCCTAGAACCCTGAAGTCTTGAACACTTAACCCTGAACCCTGGAACCCTGGAACCCTGAAGTCTTGAACACTTAACCCTGAACCCTGGAACCCTAAACCCTTGAACCCGGAACCCTGGAACCCTTGAACCCTGAACACTGGAACCCTGAACTCTTGAACCCTGAACTCTGGAACCCTGAAACCTTGAACCGTGGAACCCTGAACCATGAACCTTGGAACCCTGGAACCTTGAACCTTGAACCCTGAACCCTGAAGCCTGGAACCCTAATCCCTGGAACCATGGAACCTTGACACCTTAGAACCCTGGAACCCCGAACCCAGGAACCCCGAACCCTAGAACCCAGAACCCTGGAACCCTGAACTCTTGAACCGTCAACCGTGAACCCTGGAACCCGGAAGCTTGGAACCCTGAACCCTGAACCCTGGAACCCTGAACCCTGGAACCTTGAACCCTGAATCCTGAACCCTCAACCCTGGAACCCGGAACCCTTGAACCCTGAACCCTGGAACCCTGAACCCTGGAGCTCTGAACCCTAAACCTTGGAACCCTGACCCCTGGAACCCTGGAACCCTGAACCCTGGAACCCTAACTCCCTTGAACCTTGATCCCTGGACCCAAGAACCCTGCAACCTTGAACCCTGGAACCCTTGAACCTTGAACCCTGGAACCCTGAACCCTGAACCATGGAACCCTGAACCCTGGAACCCTGGAACTGTGAACCCTGAACCCTGGAACCCTGACACCCTGGAACCCTAAACCCTGGAACCCTGAAGTCTAGAACCCTGAACCCTGGAACCCTGACACCCTGGAACCCAGGAACCGTGGAACCGTGGAACCCTGAACCCTGGAACCATGAACCCTGGAACCCTGGAACCTTGAAGTCTTGAACACTTAGCCCTGAACCCTGGAACCTTATACCGTTGCACCCGGAACCCTGGAACCCTGGAACCGTGAACACTGGAACCTTGATCTCTTGAACCCTGAACCCTGGAACCCTGAACCATGAACACTGGAACCCTGAACCCTGGAACCTTGAACCTTGAACCATGAACGTTGAAGCCTGGAACCCTGAACCCTGGATCCCGGAACCCTGGAACCCTGTAACCCTGATCCCTGGAACCATGGAACCCTGAACCGTGGAACCCAGAACCCTGGAACCCGGAACCTTGGAACCCTGACCCCTGAACTCTTGAACCGTGAACCCTGAACCCTGGAACCTAGAAGCTTGATACCCTGAACCGTGAACCCTGGAACCGTGAACCCTGAACCCTGAACACTGAACCGTGGAACCCTAAACCCTGAACCCTGGAACCCTGAACCCTGAACCCTGGAACCCTGAACACAAGAACCTTGGAACCGTGAACCCTGATCCTTGGAACCCTTAACCCTAGAACCCTTGAACCTTGAACCCTGGAACCCTCAACCCTGAACCCTGGAACCCTCAACCCTAGAACCCTGACACCCTAGAACCCTCAACCCTGGGACCCTTAGCACTGGAACCCGGAGCCCTGGACCCTGGAACCCTGAGCCCTGGACCCTGGAACCCTTAACCCTGGAACCCTTAACCCTGGAACCGTGAACCCTGAACCCTGGGACCCTGAACCCTGGACCCTGGAACCCTTGAACCTTGAACCCTGGAACCCTGAACCCTGAACCCTTGAACCCTGAACCCTGGAACCCTGACACCCTGGAACCCTGAACCCTGGAACCCTGAATCCTAGAACCCTGAACCATGAACCCTAGAACCCTGAACCCTGGAACCGGGAACCCTGAACCCTGGAACCCTAAACCCTGATCCTTGCAACCATGGAACCCTGACACCCTGGAACCCTGGAACCCTGAACCCTGGAACCCGAAAGCTTGGAACCTTGAACCATGAACCATGGAACCTTGAACCTTGAACCCTGAACCCTGGAACCCGGAACCCTGGAAACCTGGAACCCGGGAACCCTAGAACCCGGAAGCCTAGAACCCTGAACCCTGGAACCCGGAACCCTGAACCCCGGAACCCAGGAACCCTGAACCCTGGAACCATGAACCCTGGAACCATGAACCCTGGAACCCTGGAACCTTGAACCCTAGAACCCTGAACCCTATAACCCTGATCCCTGGAACCTTGACACCCTGGAACCCTAAACCCTGGAACCCTGAACCCTGGAGCGCTGAACCCTAACCCCTTGAACCCTGACCCTTGAACCCTGGAACCCTAGAACCCTGAAATCTGGAACCTTGAACCCTGGAACCCTAACACTCTCCAACCTTGATCCCTAGAACCCTAAACCCTACACCCTAGAACCTTGGAACCCTGAACCCTAAACCCTGGAACCCGGAACCCTGGAGCCTGGATCCCTGGAACCCTGGAATCCTGTACCCCTTACCTGATCCCTGGACCCTTGGAACTCTGAACCCTAGAACCCTGGAACCATGAACCCTGAACCGTGAAACGCTAGAACCTTGAACCCTGGAACCCTGAATCCTGGAACCCTAAACCCTGGAACCCTGAACCCTGAACCCTGGAACCCTAAACCCTGAACCCTGAACCCTGACACCCTGGAACCCTAAACCCTGGACCCCTAAACCTTGGAACCCTGGAACCATGAACCCTGAATCCTGAACCCTGGAACCCTGAACCCTGGAACCCGGAACCCTGTAACCCTGGAACCTTGAACCTTGGAACCATGGAACCCTGAACTCTTGAACCCTGAACCCTGGAACCCTGAACCCTGGAACCCTGAACCCTGGAACCCTGGAACCTTGAACCCTGAACCCTGGAACCCTGAACGCTGGAACCCGGAACCCTAGAACCCTGAACCCTGGAACCATGGAACCCTGGAACCCTGAACCCTGGAACCCGGAAGCCTGGAACCTTGAACCCTGGAACCCTGAACCCTGCACCCCGGAACCCTTGAACCCTGGAACCGTGAACCGTGAACCCTGGAACCCTGAACCCTGGAGCCTTGAACCCTAAACCCTAGAACCCTGACCCCTGGAACCCTGAACCCTGGAACCCTCGAACCCTGAACTCTGGAACCCTGAACCCTTGAACCCTAACACCCTTGAACCTTGACCCCTGGAACCCTAATCCCTGGACCCAAGAACCATGGAACCCTGAACCATGGAACCTTGAACCCTGGAACCCGGAACCCTGGAACCTGGAACCCTGAACCCTGGAACCCTGATCCCTGGAACCCTGGAACCCTGAACCGTGAATCGTGAACCCTGGAACCCTGGAACCTTGAACCCTGGAACCCTGAACCCTGGAACCCTGACACCCTGGAACCTTGATCCCTAGAAGCCTAAACCGTGGACCCTAGAACCGTGGAACCCAGGAACCCTGGAACCCGGAACCTTGGAACCCTGAACCCTGAACCATGAACCCTGGAACCCTGAACCCTGGAACCTTGAACCTTGAACCCTGAACACTGAAGCCTGGAACCTTGAACCTTGGATCCCGGAACCCTGGAACCCTGATCTCTTGAACCCTGAACCATGAAAGCTGGAACCCTGAACCCTGGAACCTAGAACCTTGAACCCTGAACCCTGAAGCCTGGAATACTGAACACTGAACCCTGGAACCAAGAGTCGTGGAACCCTGGAACCCTGATCCCTGGAACCCTGGAACCCTGAACCTTGGAACCGTGACACCCTGGAACCCTGAACCTTGGAACCTTGGAACCTAGAAGCTTGGAACCCTGAACCCTGAACCCTGAACTCTGGAACCTTGAACCCTGAACACAGAACCCTGGAACCCTGAACACTTGAACCCGGAACCCTGGACCCTTGAACCCTGAACCATGGAACCCTGATCCCTGGAACCCTGGAACCCTGAACCTTGGAACCGTGAACCCTCAACCCTGGAACCCTCAACCCTGTAACCCTTGAACCTTGAACCCTAGAACCTTGAACCCTGAACCCTGGAACCCTGAACCCCTGAACCCTGAACACTGGAACCCGGAACCCTAGACCCTGGAACCCTGGAACCGTGAACCCTAGAACCATGGAACCGTGAACCCTGAACCGTGGAACCCTGAACCCTGGAACCTTGAACCCTAGAACCCTAAACCCTGAACCCGTAACCCTGAACCCTGGAACCCTGACACCCTGGAACCCTGAACTCTGGAGCCCTGAACCCTGAACCCTGGAACCCTGAACCCTAGAACCCTGGAACTCTGAACTCTGGAACCCTGAACCCCGGAACACTAACACCATGGAACCTTGATCCCTGGAACCCTAAACCCTGGACCGTAGAACCCTGGAACCCAGGAACCGTGGAGCCCTGAACGCTGAACCTGGAACCTTGGAACCCTGAACCCTAGAACCCTGAAGTCTTGAGCACTTAATCCTGAGCCTTGGGACCCGCAACCCTGGAACCCTGAACCCTGGAACCCTAAACCCTGGAACCCTGAACCCTGGAACCCTGACACCCTAGAACCCTAACCCCTGGAACCCTGAACCCTGGAACCCAGGAACCTTGAACCCTGAACCCTGAACCCTAGAACCCTGAACCCTAGAACCCGGAACCCTGGAACCCGGATCCTTGGAACCTGGAACCTTGAACCCTGGAACCAGGGAACCGTGAACTCTTGAACCCTGAACCCTTGAACCCTGGAACCTTGAACCCTGAACTCTGAACCCTGGAACCCTGAACCCTGGAACCCTGAACCCTGGAACCCTGAACTCTTGAACCCTGAACCCTGTAACCTTGAACCCTGGTACTCGGAAGCCTGGAACCGTGAACCCTGGAACCCTGAACCCGGAACCCTGGAACCGTGAACCCTGGAACCACTGAACCATGAACCCTGAACCCTGGAACCCTGAACCCTAAACCCTAGAACCCTGACCCCTGGAACCCTGACCCCTGGAACCCTGAACCCTCGAGTCCTCGAACCCTATACTCTGGAACCCTGAACCCTTGAACCCTAACACCCTGGAACCTTTATCCCTGGAACCCTGGAACCCGGAACCCTGGAACCTGGAACCCTGAACCCTGGAACCCTGATCCCTGGAACCCTGAACCTTGGAACCGTGAACCTTGGAACCTTGGAACCTTGAACCCTGGAACCCTGAACCCTGGAACCCTGAACCCTGGCACCCTAAACCCTAGAACCCTGGAACCCTGGAACCCTGACACCCTGGAACCTTGATCCCTGGAAGCCTAAACCCTGGACCCTAGAACAGTGGAACCCAGGAACCGTGGAACCCAGGAACCGTGGAACCCAGGAACCGTGGAACCCTGGAACCCTGGAACACTGAACCCTAGAACCCGGAACCCTGGAACCCTAGAACCTGGAAGCCTGGAACCCTGAACCCTGAAACCCTGAACCCTGAACCCTGAACCCCGGAACCCTAGAACCCTGAACCCTGAACCTTGGAACCCTGGAACCTTGACCCCTGGAACCCTGAACCCTATAACCCTGATCCTTGGAACCCTGACACCCTGGAACCCTAAACCCTGGAACCCTGAACCCTGGAGCCCTAAACCCTAAACCCTGGAACCCTGAACCCTGGAACCCCTGAACCCTGAACTCTGGAACCTTGAACCCTGGAACCCTAACACCCTCGAACCTTGATCCCTGGAACCCTAAACCCTGGACCCTAGAATCCTGGAACCCTGAACCTTGGAACCCTAAACCCTGGAACCCTGAACCCCTAACCTGATCCTTGGAACCTTGGAACTCTGAACCCTGGAACCCTGGAACCTTGAACCCTTGAACCCTGAAACGCTGGAACCGTGAACCTTGAACTTTGAACCCTGGAACCCTGGAACCCTGAACCCTGGAACCCTAAACTCTGGAACCCTGAATCCTGGAACCCCGAACCCTGGAAACCTGACACCCTGGAACCTTGATCCCTGGAAGCCTAAACCCTGGACCCTAGAACCGTGGAACCCAGGAACCGTGGAACCGTGGAACCCTGAACCCTGGAACTAGGAACCCTGGAACCCTAGAACCCGGAAGCCTAGAACCCTGAACCGTGCAACCCTGAACCCTGAACCCTGGACCCCGGAACCCTGGAACCCGGAACCTTGAACCCTGGAACCCTGGAACCCTGAACCGTGAACCGTGAACCCTGGAACCCTGACACCCTGGAACCCTGAACCCTGCAACCCTGAACCATGGAACCCTGAACCCTAAACCCTACAACCCTAACCCCTGGAACCCTGACCCCTGGAACCTGGAACCCTGGAACCTGGAACCCTGAACCTTGATCCCTGGAACCCTGACCCTGGAACCGTGAACCCTGGAACCCTGGAACCTTGAACCCTGGAACCCTGAACCGTGGAACCCTGACACCCTGGAACCCTGACACCCTGGAACCTTGATCCCTGGAAGCCTAAACCCTGGACCCTAGAACCTTGGAACCTAGGAATCGTGGAACCTTGGAACCCTGAACCCTGGACTCGTGAACCGTGAACCTTGGAACCTTGGAACCTTGAACCCTGGAACCCTGAACCCTGAACCCTGCAACCCTGAACCATGGAACACTGACACCCTGGAATCCTAAACCCTAGAACCCTGAACCCTGGAACCTTGATCCCTAGAAGCCTGAACCTTGGACCCTAGAACCATGGAACCTAGGAACCGTGGAACCGTGGAACCCTGGAACCCTGAACCCTGGAACCCGGAACTTTGGAACCCTGAACCCTGGAACCCTAAACCCTGGAACCCGGAACCCTGGAACCCTGAACACTGGAACCCTGAACCATGAACGCTGGAACCCTGAACCCTGGAACCTTGAACCTTGAACCCTGAAGCCTGGAACACTGAACCCTGAACCCTGGAACCAAGAACCCTGGAACCCTGATCCCTGGAACCATGGAACCGTGACACCCTGGAACCCTGAACCTTGGAACCGTGACACCCTGGAACCCTGAACCCTGGAACCCAGAAACCTGGAACCCGGAACCTGGAACCCTGGAATCCTGAACCCTGGAACCCTGAACTCTTGAACCGTAAAGCCTGAACCCTGGAACCCTGGAACCTAGAAACTTGGAACCTTGAACCCTGGAACCTTGAACCCTGAACCCTGGAACCCGGAACCCTGGAACCTTGGAACCCTAAACCCTGGAACCCGGAACCCTGGACCCTTGAACCTTGAACCATGGAACCCTGATCCCTGGAACCATGAACCCAGAACCCTCAACCCTGGAACCCTTGAACCATGAACCCTAGAACCTTGAACCCTGAACCCTGCAACCCTGAACTCTGGAGCCCTGAACCCTGAACCCTGGAACCCTGAACCCTGAACCCTGAACCCTGGAACCCTTGAACCATGAACCCTAGAACCTTGAACCCTGAACCCTGGAACCCTGAACCCTGGAACCCTGAACCCTGGAACCCGGAACCCTGAACCCTAGAACCGTTAACACTGGAACCCGGAACCCTAGACCCTAGAACCGTGGAACCCTAAACCGTGGAACCCTGGAACCGTCAACCCTGAACCCTGGAACCCTGAACCCTGAACCCTGGAACCCTGAACCCTGGAACCCTTGAACCTTGAACCCTGGAACCCTGAACCCTGAACCTTGAACCCTGGAACCCTGACACCCTGGAACCCTCACACCCTGGAACCCTGGAACCCGGAACTCTGGAGCCCTGAACCCTGGAACCCTGAACCCTGGAACGTTGAACCCTAGAACTCTGGAACCCTGAACCCTGGAACCCTGACACCATGGAACCTTGATACATGGAACCCTAAACCTTGGACTGTAGAACCCTGGAACCCTGGAACCCAGGAACCGTGGAGCCCCAAACGCTGAACCCGGCACCTTGGAACCCTGAACCCTGGAACCTTGAACCCTGAACCCTGAACCCTGAACCCTAGAACCCTGAACCCTGGAACCCTGAACCCTGGAACCCGGAACCCTAGAACCCTGGAACCCTGAACTCTAGAACCCTGGAACCATGGAACCCTGAACTCTTGAACCCTGAACTCTTGAACCCGGAACCCTGGAACCCTGAACCCTGGAACCCGGAAGCTTGGAACCCTCAACCCTGGAACCCTGAACCCAGCACCCCGGAACCCTGGAACCCTGAACCATGGAACCCTGGAACCGTGAACCCTGAACCCAGGAGCCCTGAACCCTAAACCCTAGAACCCTGACCCCTGGAACCCTGACCCCTGGAACCCTGAACCCTGGAACCCGGAAGCCTGGAACCTTGAACCCTGGAACCCTGAACCCTGCACCCCGGAACCCTTGAACCCTGGAACCGTGAACCGTGAACCCTGGAACCCTGAACCCTGGAGCCTTGAACCCTAAACCCTAGAACCCTGACCCCTGGAACCCTGAACCCTGGAACCCTCGAACCCTGAACTCTGGAACCCTGAACCCTTGAACCCTAACACCCTTGAACCTTGACCCCTGGAACCCTAATCCCTGGACCCAAGAACCATGGAACCCTGAACCATGGAACCTTGAACCCTGGAACCCGGAACCCTGGAACCTGGAACCCTGAACCCTGGAACCCTGATCCCTGGAACCCTGGAACCCTGAACCGTGAATCGTGAACCCTGGAACCCTGGAACCTTGAACCCTGGAACCCTGAACCCTGGAACCCTGACACCCTGGAACCTTGATCCCTAGAAGCCTAAACCGTGGACCCTAGAACCGTGGAACCCAGGAACCCTGGAACCCGGAACCTTGGAACCCTGAACCCTGAACCATGAACCCTGGAACCCTGAACCCTGGAACCTTGAACCTTGAACCCTGAACACTGAAGCCTGGAACCTTGAACCTTGGATCCCGGAACCCTGGAACCCTGATCTCTTGAACCCTGAACCATGAAAGCTGGAACCCTGAACCCTGAAACCTAGAACCTTGAACCCTGAACCCTGAAGCCTGGAATACTGAACACTGAACCCTGGAACCAAGAGTCGTGGAACCCTGGAACCCTGATCCCTGGAACCCTGGAACCCTGACACCCCGGAACCCTGAACCTTGGAACCGTGACACCCTGGAACCCTGAACCTTGGAACCTTGGAACCTAGAAGCTTGGAACCCTGAACCCTGAACCCTGAACTCTGGAACCTTGAACCCTGAACACAGAACCCTGGAACCCTGAACACTTGAACCCGGAACCCTGGACCCTTGAACCCTGAACCATGGAACCCTGATCCCTGGAACCCTGGAACCCTGAACCTTGGAACCGTGAACCCTCAACCCTGGAACCCTCAACCCTGTAACCCTTGAACCTTGAACCCTAGAACCTTGAACCCTGAACCCTGGAACCCTGAACCCCTGAACCCTGAACACTGGAACCCGGAACCCTAGACCCTGGAACCCTGGAACCGTGAACCCTAGAACCATGGAACCGTGAACCCTGAACCGTGGAACCCTGAACCCTGGAACCTTGAACCCTAGAACCCTAAACCCTGAACCCGTAACCCTGAACCCTGGAACCCTGACACCCTGGAACCCTGAACTCTGGAGCCCTGAACCCTGAACCCTGGAACCCTGAACCCTAGAACCCTGGAACTCTGAACTCTGGAACCCTGAACCCCGGAACACTAACACCATGGAACCTTGATCCCTGGAACCCTAAACCCTGGACCGTAGAACCCTGGAACCCAGGAACCGTGGAGCCCTGAACGCTGAACCTGGAACCTTGGAACCCTGAACCCTAGAACCCTGAAGTCTTGAGCACTTAATCCTGAGCCTTGGGACCCGCAACCCTGGAACCCTGAACCCTGGAACCCTAAACCGTGGAACCCTGAACCCTGGAACCCTGACACCCTAGAACCCTAACCCCTGGAACCCTGAACCCTGGAACCTAGGAACCTTGAACCCTGAACCCTGAACCCTAGAACCCTGAAACCTAGAACCCGGAACCCTGGAACCCGGATCCTTGGAACCTGGAACCTTGAACCCTGGAACCATGGAACCGTGAACTCTTGAACCCTGAACCCTTGAACCCTGGAACCTTGAACCCTGAACTCTGAACCCTGGAACCCTGAACCCTGGAACCCTGAACCCTGGAACCCTGAACTCTTGAACCCTGAACCCTGTAACCTTGAACCCTGGTACTCGGAAGCCTGGAACCGTGAACCCTGGAACCCTGAACCCGGAACCCTGGAACCGTGAACCCTGGAACCACTGAACCGTGAACCCTGAACCCTGGAACCCTGAACCCTAAACCCTAGAACCCTGACCCCTGGAACCCTGACCCCTGGAACCCTGAACCCTCGAGTCCTCGAACCCTATACTCTGGAACCCTGAACCCTTGAACCCTAACACCCTGGAACCTTTATCCCTGGAACCCTGGAACCCGGAACCCTGGAACCTGGAACCCTGAACCCTGGAACCCTGATCCCTGGAACCCTGAACCTTGGAACCGTGAACCTTGGAACCTTGGAACCTTGAACCCTGGAACCCTGAACCCTGGAACCCTGAACCCTGGCACCCTAAACCCTAGAACCCTGGAACCCTGGAACCCTGACACCCTGGAACCTTGATCCCTGGAAGCCTAAACCCTGGACCCTAGAACAGTGGAACCCAGGAACCGTGGAACCCTGGAACCCTGGAACACTGAACCCTCGAACCCGGAACCCTGGAACCCTAGAACCTGGAAGCCTGGAACCCTGAACCCTGGAACCCTGAACCCTGAACCCTGAACCCCGGAACCCTAGAACCCTGAACCCTGAACCTATGAACCCTGGAACCTTGACCCCTGGAACCCTGAACCCTATAACCCTGATCCTTGGAACCCTGACACCCTGGAACCCTAAACCCTGGAACCCTGAACCCTGGAGCCCTAAACCCTAAACCCTGGAACCCTGAACCCTGGAACCCCTGAACCCTGAACTCTGGAACCTTGAACCCTGGAACCCTAACACGCTCGAACCTTGATCCCTGGAACCCTAAACCCTGGACCCTAGAATCCTGGAACCCTGAACCTTGGAACCCTAAACCCTGGAACCCTGAACCCCTAACCTGATCCTTGGAACCTTGGAACTCTGAACCCTGGAACCCTGGAACCTTGAACCCTTGAACCCTGAAACGCTGGAACCGTGAACCTTGAACTTTGAACCCTGGAACCCTGGAACCCTGAACCCTGGAACCCTAAACTCTGGAACCCTGAATCCTGGAACCCCGAACCCTGGAAACCTGACACCCTGGAACCTTGATCCCTGGAAGCCTAAACCCTGGACCCTAGAACCGTGGAACCCAGGAACCGTGGAACCGTGGAACCCTGAACCCTGGAACTAGGAACCCTGGAACCCTAGAACCCTAGAACCCGGAAGCCTAGAACCCTGAACCGTGCAACCCTAAACCCTGAACCCTGGACCCCGGAACCCTGGAACCCGGAACCTTGAACCCTGGAACCCTGGAACCCAGAACCGTGAACCGTGAACCCTGGAACCCTGACACCCTGGAACCCTGAACCCTGCAACCCTGAACCATGGAACCCTGAACCCTAAACCCTACAACCCTAACCCCTGGAACCCTGACCCCTGGAACCTGGAACCCTGGAACCTGGAACCCTGAACCCTGATCCCTGGAACCCTGACCCTGGAACCGTGAACCCTGGAACCCTGGAACCTTGAACCCTGGAACCCTGAACCGTGGAACCCTGACACCCTGGAACCCTGACACCCTGGAACCTTGATCCCTGGAAGCCTAAACCCTAGACCCTAGAACCTTGGAACCTAGGAATCGTGGAACCTTGGAACCCTGAACCCTGGACTCGTGAACCGTGAACCTTGGAACCTTGGAACCTTGAACCCTGGAACCCTGAACCCTGAACCCTGCAACCCTGAACTATGGAACACTGACACCCTGGAATCCTAAACCCTAGAACCCTGAACCCTGGAACCTTGATCCCTAGAAGCCTGAACCTTGGACCCTAGAACCATGGAACCTAGGAACCGTGGAACCGTGGAACCCTGGAACCCTGAACCCTGGAACCCGGAACTTTGGAACCCTGAACCCTGGAACCCTAAACCCTGGAACCCGGAACCCTGGAACCCTGAACACTGGAACCCTGAACCATGAACGCTGGAACCCTGAACCCTGGAACCTTGAACCTTGAACCCTGAAGCCTGGAACACTGAACCCTGAACCCTGGAACCAAGAACCCTGGAACCCTGATCCCTGGAACCATGGAACCGTGACACCCTGGAACCCTGAACCTTGGAACCGTGACACCCTGGAACCCTGAACCCTGGAACCCAGAAACCTGGAACCCGGAACCTGGAACCCTGGAATCCTGAACCCTGGAACCCTGAACTCTTGAACCGTAAAGCCTGAACCCTGGAACCCTGGAACCTAGAAACTTGGAACCTTGAACCCTGGAACCTTGAACCCTGAACCCTGGAACCCGGAACCCTGGAACCTTGGAACCCTAAACCCTGAACCGTGAACCCTGGAACCCGGAACCCTGGACCCTTGAACCTTGAACCATGGAACCCTGATCCCTGGAACCATGAACCCAGAACCCTCAACCCTGGAACCCTTGAACCATGAACCCTAGAACCTTGAACCCTGAACCCTGCAACCCTGAACTCTGGAGCCCTGAACCCTGAACCCTGGAACCCTGAACCCTGAACCCTGAACCCTGGAACCCTTGAACCATGAACCCTAGAACCTTGAACCCTGAACCCTGGAACCCTGAACCCTGGAACCCTGAACTTTGGAGCCCTGAACCCTGAACCCTGGAACCCGGAACCCTGAACCCTAGAACCGTTAACACTGGAACCCGGAACCCTAGACCCTAGAACCGTGGAACCCTAAACCGTGGAACCCTGGAACCGTCAACCCTGAACCCTGAAACCCTGAACCCTGAACCCTGGAACCCTGAACCCTGGAACCCTTGAACCTTGAACCCTGGAACCCTGAACCCTGAACCCTGAACCCTGGAACCCTGACACCCTGGAACCCTGACACCCTGGAACCCTGGAACCCGGAACTCTGGAGCCTTGAACCCTGGAACCCTGAACCCTGGAACGTTGAACCCTAGAACTCTGGAACCCTGAACCCTGGAACCCTGACACCATGGAACCTTGATACATGGAACCCTAAACCTTGGACTGTAGAACCCTGGAACCCTGGAACCCAGGAACCGTGGAGCCCCAAACGCTGAACCCGGCACCTTGGAACCCTGAACCCTGGAACCTTGAACCCTGAACCCTGAACCCTAGAACCCTGAACCCTGGAACCCTGAACCCTGGAACCCGGAACCCTAGAACCCTGGAACCCTGAACTCTAGAACCCTGGAACCATGGAACCCTGAACTCTTGAACCCTGAACTCTTGAACCCGGAACCCTGGAACCCTGAACCCTGGAACCCGGAAGCTTGGAACCCTCAACCCTGGAACCCTGAACCCAGCACCCCGGAACCCTGGAACCCTGAACCATGGAACCCTGGAACCGTGAACCCTGAACCCAGGAGCCCTGAACCCTAAACCCTAGAACCCTGACCCCTGGAACCCTGACCCCTGGAACCCTAACCCCTGGAACCCTGAACCCTCGAACCCTCGAACCCTATACTCTGCAACCCTGAACCCTTGAACCCTAACACCCTGGAACCTTGATCCATGGAACCCTGGAACACGGAACCCTGGAACCTGGACTGTGAACCCTGGAACCCTGATCCCTGAACCCTGGAACCGTGAACCGTGAACCCTGGAACCCTGGAACCCTGAACCCTGGAACCCTGACACCTTGGAACCCTAAACCCTCGAACCCTGAACCCTGGAACCCTGACACCCTGGAACCTTGATCCCTGGAAGCCTAAACCCTGGAACCGTGAACCGCGGACCCTAGAACCGTGGAACCCAGGAACCATGGAACCCTGGAACCCTGAACCCTGAAACTACGAACCCTGGAACCATGGAACCCTAGAACCCGGAAGCCTAGAACCTTGAACCCTGGAACCCTGAACCCTGAACCCCGGAACCCTGGAAGCCTGAACCCTGGAACCCTGACACCCTTGAACCTTGACACCCTGGAACCTTGATCCCATGAAGCCTAAACCCAGGACCCTAGAACCGTGGAACATAGGAACCGTGGAACCCTGGAACCCGGAACCTTGGAACCCTGAACCCTGGAACCCTGGAACCCTTAAGTCTTGAACACTTAAACCTGAACCCTGGAACCCTAAACTCTGGAACACGGATCCCTGAACACTGGAACCCTGATCTCTTGAACCCTGAACCCTGGAACCCTGAACCATGAACGCTGGAACCCTGAACCCTGGAACCTTGAACCTTGAACCCTGAACGCTGAAGCCTGGAACACTGAACCCTGAACCCTGGAACCCTGGAACCCTGATCCCTGGAACCATGGAACCGTGACACCCTGGAACCCTGAACCTTGGAACCGTGACACCCTGGAACCCTTGAACCTTGAACCCTAGAACCTTGAACCCTGAACCCTGGAACCCTGAACCCTGGAACCCTGACACCGTGGAACCCTGAACTCTGGAGCCCTGAACCCTGAACCCTGGAACCCTGAACCCTGGAACCCTGAACCCTGGAAACCTGAACCCTGGAAACCTGGAACCGTGAACCCTGAACCCTGGAACCCTGAACCCTGGAACCCTGAACCCTAAACCCTGGAACCCTGAACGCTGGAACCCTGGAACCCTGACACCCTGGAACCTTGATCCCTGGAAGACTAAACCCTGGACCCTAGAACCGTGGAACCCAGGAACCGTGGAACCCTGGAACCGTGGAACCCTAAACCCTAGACTCGTGAACCGTGAACCTTTGAACCTTGGAACCTTGAACCCTGGAACCCTGAACCCTGAACCCTGCAACCCTGAACCATGGAACCCTGACACCCTGGAATCCTAAACCCTAGAACACTGAACCCTGACACCCTCGAACCTTGATCCACGGAAGCCTAAACCCTGGACCCTAGAACCGTAGAACCCAGGAACCGTGGAACCCTGGAACCGTGGAACCCTGGAACCCTGAACCCTGGAACCCGGAACTTTGGAACCCTGAACCCTGGAACCCGGAACTTTGGAACCCTGAACACGGGAACCCTGATCTCTTGAACCCTGAGCCATGAACGCTGGAACCCTGAACCCTGGAACCTTGAACCTTGAACCCTGAACCCTGAAGCCTGGAACACTGAACCCTGAACCCTGGAACCAAGAACCCTGGAACCCTGATCCCTGGAACCATGGAACCCTGACACCCTGGAACCCTGAACCTTGGAAGCGTGACACCCTGGAACCCTGAACCCTGGAACCCTAAACCCTGGAACCCTTAACACTGGAACCCGGAACCCTAGACCCTGGAACCCTGGAACCCTGTACCCTGGAACCCTGGAACCGTGAACCCTGAACCCTGGAACCCTGAACCCTGAACCCTGGAACCCTTGAACCTTGAACCATGGAACCCTGGAACCCTGAACCCTGAACCCTTGAACTCTGAACCCTGGAACCCTGACACCCTGGAACCCTGAACTCTACAGCCCTGAACCCTGAACCCTGGAACCCTGAACCCTAGAACGCTGAAACTTAGAACTCTGGAACCCTGAACCCTGGAACCATGACACCATGGAACCTTGATCCCTGGAACCCTAAACCCTGGACCGTAGAACCCTAGAACCCATGAATCGTGGAGCCCCGAACGCTGAACCCGGAACCTTGGAACCCTAAACCCTGGAACCCTAAACCCTGCTTCCCTGAACCCTGAACCCTGGAACCCTGACACCCTGGAACCCTAAACCCTGGAACCCTGAACCCTGGAACCCTGAACCCTGAAAACCTGGAACCGTGAACCCTGAACCCTGGAACCCTGAACCCTGGAACCCTTGAACCTTGAACCTTGGAACCCGAAACCCTGAACCCTGAACCCTGGAACCCTGAACCCTGGAACCCTGAACCCTAAACCCTGGAACCCTGAACGCTGGAACCCTGGAACCCTGACACCCTGGAACCTTGATCCCTGGAAGCCTGAACCCTGGACCCTAGAACAGTGGAACCCAGGAACCGTGGAACCCTGGAACTGTGGAACCCTAAACCCTGGACTCGTGAACCGTGAACCTTGGAACCTTGGAACCTTGAACCCTGGAACCCTGAACCCTGAACCCTGCAACCCTGAACCATGGAACCCTGACACCCTGGAATCCTAAACCCTAGAACACTGAACCCTGACACCCTGGAACCTTGATCCATGGAAGCCTAAACCCTGGACCCTAGAACCGTAGAACCCAGGAACCGTGGAACCCTGAACCCTGGAACCCGGAACTTTGGAACCCTGAACCCTGGAACCCGGAGCCCTGGAACCCTGAACACGGGAACCCTGGAACCCTGAACATGGGAACCCTGATCTCTTGAACCCTGAGCCATGAACGCTAGAACCCTGAACCCTGGAACCTTGAACCTTGAACCCTGGAAGCCTGAACCTTGGAAGCGTGACACCCTGGAACCCTGAACCCTGGAACCCTAAACCCTAAACCCTAAACCCTGGAACCCTTAACACTGGAACCCGGAACCCTAGACCCTGGAACCCTGGAACCCTGTACCTTGGAATCCTGGAACCGTGAACCCTGAACCCTGGAACCCTGAACCCTGGAACCCTGAACCCTGAACCCTGGAACCCTGAACCCTGGAACCCTTGAACCTTGAACCCTGGAACCCTGAACCCTGAACCCTGGAATCCTGAACCCTGGAACCCTGACACCCTGGAACCCTGAACTCTACAGCCCTGAACCCTGAACCCTGGAACCCTGAACCCTGGAACGCTGAACCTTAGAACTCTGGAACTCTGAACCCTGGAACCATGACACCATGGAACCTTGATCCCTGGAACCCTAAACCCTGGACCGTAGAACCCTTGAACCCATGAACCGTGGAGCCCCGAACGCTGAACCCGGAACCTTGGAACGCTGAACCCTGGAACCCTGACACCCTGGAACCCGAAACCGTGGAACCCGGAACCCTGGAACCCTGGAACCCTGAACCCTGGAACCCTGGAACCATGGAACCCTGAACTCTTCAACCCTGAACTCTTGAACCCGGAACCCTGGAACCCTGAACCCTGGAACCCAGAAGCCTGGAACCCTAAACCATGGAACCCTGAACCCTGCACCCTGGAAACCTGGAACCGTGAACCCTTGAACCCTGGAACCGTGAACCTTGAACCCTGGAACCCTGAACCCTAAACCCTAGAACCCTGACCCCTGGAACCCTGACCCCTAGAACCCTGAACCCTGGAACCCTCGAACCCTATACTCTGCAACCCTGAACCCTTGAACCCTAACACCCTGGAACCTTGATCCATGGAACACGGAACCCTGGAACCTGGAACTCTGAACCTTGGAACCCTGATCCCTGGAACCCTGAACCTTGGAACCGTGAACCGTGAACCCTGGAACCCTGGAACCTTGATCCCTGGAACCCTGAACCCTGGAACCCTGACACCCTGGAACCCTAAACCCTAGAACCCTGAACCCTGGAACCCTGACACCCTGGAACCTTGATCCCTGGAGGCCTAAACCCTGGAACCCTGGAACCGTGAACCGTGGACCCTAGAACCGTGGAACCCAGGAACCATGGAACCCTGGAACCCTAAACCCTGGAACCAGGAACCCTGGAACCATGGAACCCTAGAACCCGTAAGCCTAGAACCCTGAACCCTGGAACCCTGGAACCCTGACACCCTGGAACCTTGATCCCATGAATCCTAAACCTTGGACCCTACAACCGTGGAACCCAGGAACCGTGGAACCGTGGAACCCGGAACCTTGGAACCCTTAACCCTGGATCCCTGGAACCATGGAACCCTGAATTCTTGAACCCTGAACCCTAGAACCCTGACCCCTGGAACCCTGAACCCTGGAACTCGGAACCCTGGAACCTGGAACCCTGAACCCTGGAACCCTGATCCCGGGAACCCTCGAACCCTGAACCCTGGAACCGTGAATCGTGAACCCTGGAACCCTTGAACCTTGAACCCTGGAACCCTGAACCCTGAACCCTGAACCCTGAACCCTGGAACACTGGAACCCTGACACCGTGGAACCCTGGAACCCTGAACTCAGGAGCGCTGAACCCTGAACCCTAGAACTCTTGAACCTTGAACTCTTGAACCCTGAACCCTGGAACCCTGACACCATGGAACCTTGATCCCTGGAACCCTAAACCCTGGACCGTAGAACCATGGAACCCAGGAACCGTGGAGCCCTGAACACTGAACCCTGGAACCCTAGAACCATGGAACCCTGGAACCCTGAAGTCTTGAGCACTTAACCCTGAACCTTGGAACCCGGAACCCTGGAACCCTGAACCCTGGAACCCTAAACCCTTGAACCCGAAACCCTGGAACCCAGGAACCCTGAACACTGGAACCCTGATCTCTTGAACCCTGAACCCTGGAACCCTGAACCATGAACGCTGGAACCCTGAACCCTGGAACCTTGAACCTTGAACCCTGAACCCTGAAGCCTGGAACACTGAACCCTGAACCCTGGAACCAAGAACCCTGGAACCCTGGAACCCTGATCCCTGGAACCATGGAACCCTGACACCCTGGAACCCTGAACCTTGGAACCGTGACACACTGGAACCCTTGAACCTTGAACCCTAGAACCTTGAACCCTGAACCCTGGAACCCTGAACCCTGGAACCCTGACACCGTGGGACCCTGAACACTGGAACCCTGAACTCTGGAGCCCTGAACCCTGAACCCTGGAACCCTGAACCCTGGAACCCTGAACCCTGGAAACCTGGAACCGTGAACCCTGAACCCTGGAACCCTTGAACCTTGAACCCTGGAACCCTGAACCCTGAACCCTGAACCCTGGAACCCTGAACCCTGAACCCTGAACCCTGGAACCCTGAACCCTAAACCCTGGAACCCTGAACGCTGGAACCCTGGAACCCATACACCCTGGAACCTTGATCCCTGGAGGCCTAAACCCTGGACCCTAGAACCGTGGAACCCAGGAACCGTGGAACCCTAGAACCCTGGAACCCTAAACCCTGGACTCGTGAACCGTGAACCTTGGAACCTTGAACCCTGGAACCCTGAACCCTGGAACCCTGAACCCCGAACCCTGGAACCTTGAACCCTGAACCCTGGAACCCTGGAACCCTGAACCCTGGAACCCTGGAACCATGGAACCCTGAACTCTTGAACCCGGAACCCTGGAACCGTGAACCCTGGAACCCAGAAGCCTGGAACCCTGAACCATGGAACCCTGAACCCTGCACCCCGGAACCCTGGAACCCTGGAACCGTGAGCCCTGAACCTTGGAACCCTGAACCCTGGAACCCTGACACCCTGGAACCCTGAACACTGGAACCCTGACACCATGGAACCTTGATCCCTAGAACCCTAAACCCTGGACCGTAGAACCCTGGAACCCATGAACCCTGGAGCCCCGAACGCTGAACCCGAAACCTTGGAACCCTGAACCCTGGAACCCTAAACCCTGGAACCCTGAACCCTGGAACCCTGGAACCTTGAACCCTGAACCCTGGAACCCTGGAACCGTGAACCCTGGAACCCTGGAACCATGGAACCCTGAACTCTTGAACCCTGAACTCTTGAACCCGGAACCCTGGAACCGTGAACCCTGGAACCCAGAAGCCTGGAACCCTGAACCATGGAACCCTGAACCCTGCACCCCGGAACCCTGGAACCCTGGAACCCTGGAACCGTGAACCCTGAACCCTGGAACCCTGAACCCTGGAACCCTGAACCCTAAACCCTAGAACCCTGACCCCTGGAACCCTGACCCCTGGAACCCTGACCCCTGGAACCCTGAACCCTGGAACCCTGAACCCTGGAACCCAGGAACCCTGAACCCTGGAACCCTCGAACCCTGTACTCTGGAACCCTGAACCCTTGAACCCTAACACCCTGGAACCTTGATCCCTGGAACCCTGGAACCCGGAACCCTGGAACCTGGTACCCTGAACCCTGGAACCCTGATCCCGGGAACCCTGGAACCGTGAACCCTGGAACCGTGAACCGTGAACCCTGGAACCCTTGAACCTTGAAACCTGGAACCCTGAACCTTGAACCCTGGAACACTGGAACCCTGACACCCTGGAACCCTGAGCTCTGGAGCCCTGAACCCTGAACCCTGGAACCCTGAACCCTGAACCCTAGAACTCTTGAACCTTGAACTCTTGAACACTGAACCCTGGAACCCTGACACCATGGAACCTTGATCCCTGGAACCCTAAACCCTGGACCGTAGAACCATGGAACCCAGGAACCGTGGAGCCCTGAACGCAGAACCCGGAACCTTGAAACCCTGAACCCTGGAACGCTGAAGTCTTGAGCACTTAACCCTGAACCTTGGAACCCGGAACCCTGGAACCCTGAACCCTGGAACCTTAAACCCTGGAACCCTGAACCCTGAACCCTGGAAACCTAAACCCTAGAAACCTGAACCCTGGAACCTTGAACCCTGAACCCTGAACCCTAGAACCATGAACCCTAGAACCCGGAACCCTGGAACCCGGAACCCTGGAACCCTGGAACCCTGGAACCTTGAACCCTGGAACCGTGGAACCCTGAACTCTTGAACCCTGAACCCTGGAACCTTGAACCTTGAACCCTGGAACCCTGAACCCTGAACCCTGGAACCCGGAACCCTGGAACCCTGAACCCTGGAACCATGGAACCTTGAATCTTGAACCCTGAACTCTTGAACCCTGAACCCTGGAACCCTGAACCCTGGAACACGGAAGCCTGGAACCCTGAACCCTGGAACCCTGGAACCCTGCACCCCGGAACCCTGGAACCGTGAACCGTGGAACCCTGGAACCGTGAACCCTGAACCCTGGAACCCTGACACCCTGGAAACCTGAACCCTGGAACCCTGGAACCCTGAACCCTAAACCCTAGAACCCTGACCCCTGGAACCCTGACCCCTGGCACCCTAACACCCTGAAACCTTGATCCCTGGAACCCTGGAACCCAAAACCCTGGAACCTGGAACCCTGAACCCTGGAACCCTGGAACCCTGAACCCTGAACCCTGGAACGGTGAACCGTGAACCCTGGAACCCTGGAACCTTGAACCCTGGAACCCTACAACCCTGAACCCTGACACCCTCGAACCTTGATCCTGGAAGCCTAAACCCTGTACCCTAGAACGATGGAACCCAGGAACCATGGAACCCTGGAACCCGGAACCATGGAACCCTAGAACCCGGAAGCCTAGAACCCTGAACCCTGGAACCCTGAACCTTGAACCCCGGAACCCTGGAACCGTGAACCCTGGAACCCTGGACCCTAGAACCGTGGAACCCAGGAACCGTGGAACCCTGGAACCCTGAACCCTGGAACCCGGAACCTTGGAACCCTGAACCCTGGAACCCTAGAACCTTGGAACCCTTAAGTCTTGAACACTTAACCTTGAACCCTGGAACCCAAAACCCTGGAATCCTGAACCCTGGAACCCTGAACTTGTGAACCGTGAACCGTGAACCCTGGCACCTAGAAGCCTTGAACCCTGAACCCTGAACCCTGGAACATTGAACCCTGAAGCAAGAACCCTGGAACCCTGAACCCTGGAACCCTGAACCCTAAACCCTAAACCCTGAACTCTGGAGCCGTGAACCCTGAAGCTTCGAACCCTGAACCCTGGAACACGGAACCCTAGACCCTGGAACCCTGAACCCTAGAACCCTGGAACCGTGAACCCAGAACCCTGGAACCCTGAACCCTGAACCCTGGAACCCTGAACCTTGAACCCCGGAACCCTGGAACCCTGAACCCTGGAACCCTGACACCCTGGAACCTTGATCCCATCAAGCCTAAACCCTGGACCCTAGAACCGTGGAACCCAGGAACCGTGGAACCCTGGAACCCTGAACCCTGGAACCCGGAACCTTGGAACCCTGAACCCTGAAACCCTAGAACCTGGGAACCCTTAAGTCTTGAACACTTAACCCTGAACCCTGGAACCCTAAATCTTGGAACCCGGAACCCTGAAAACCTGGAACCCTGAACTCTGGAACCCTGATCTCTTCAACCCTGAACCCTGGAACCCTGAACCATGAACGCTGGAACCCTGAACCCTTGAACCTCGAACCTTGAACCCTGAAGACTGGAACACTGAACCCTGGAACCAAGAACCCTGGAACCATGGAACCCTGACACCCTGGAACCCTGAACCTTGGAACCGTGACACCCTGGAACCCTGAACACTGGAACCCAGAACCCTGGAACCCAGAACCCTGGAATCCTGAACCCTGGAACCCTGAACTTGTGAACCGTGAACCGTGAACCCTGGAACCTAGAAGCCTTGAACCCTGAACCCTGAACCCTGGAACATTGAACCCTGAAGCAAGAACCCTGGAACCCTGAACCCTGGAACCCTGAACCCTGAACCCTAAACCCTGAGCTCTGGAGCCGTGAACCCTGAAGCTTCGAACCCTGAACCCTGGAACCCTGAACCCTGGAACCCGGAACCCTAGACCCTGGAACCCTGGAACCCTGAACCCTAGAACCCTGGAACCGTGAACCCAGAACCCTGGAACCCTGAACCCTGAACCCTGGAACCCTGAACCCTGGAACCCTGAACTCTGGAGCCCTGAACCCTGATCCATGGAACCCTCAACCCTGGAACCCTGAACACTGGAACCCGGAACCCTAGACCGTGGAACCCCGGAACCCTGGAACCCTGAACCCTGGAACCATGAACCCTGAACCCTGGAACCCTGAACACTGGAACCCGGAACCCTAGACCCTGGAAGCTTGAACCCTGGAACCCTAAACCCTGGAACCCTGAACCCTAGAACCCTGGAACCCTGAACTATGGAACCCTGAACCCTGGAACCCTTGAACCTTGAACCGTGAACCCTGGAACCCTGAAGCCTGGAACCCTGAACCCTAGAACCCTGGAACCTTGAACTCTGGAACCCTGAACCATGGAAACCTTGAACCTTGAACCCTGGAACCCTGAACCTTGGAACCCTGAACCCTAGAACCCTTGAATCCTGAACTCTGGAACTCTGAACCCTGGAACCCTGACACCATGGAACCTTGATTCCTGGAACCCTAAACACTGGACCGTAGAACCCTGGAATCCAGGAACCGTGGAGCCCTGAACGCTGAACCCTGGAACCGGGAACCTTGGAACCCTGAACCCTGGAACCCTGAAGTCTTGAGCACTTAACCCTGAACCTTGGAACCCGGAACCCTGGACCCTGAACCCTGGAACCCTAAACTCTTGAGCCCTGAACCTTGGAACCCTGAACCCTTGAACCCTGAACTCTTGAACCGTGAACCCTGAACCCTGGAACCCAAAAGCTTGGAACCATGAACCCTGACACCTGGAACCTTGAACCTGGAACCATGGAACCCTTGAACCCGGACCCTTGAACCCTGGAACCATGGAACCCCTGAACCATGAACCCTTGAACCCTGACCCTAGAACCCGGAACCCTGAAACCATGGAACCCTGAACTCTTGAACCCTTAACCCTGGAACCCGGAAGCCTGGAACCTTGAACCCTGGATTCCTGAACCCGGGAATCCTGAACCCTGAACCCTGGAACCTTGAACTCTGGAACCTTGATCCTTGGAACCCTAACCCTGGACCCTAGAACCCTGGACCCTAGAACCCTGGAACCCTGAAGTCTTGAACACTTAACCCTGGAACCCTGAACCCTAGAACCCTGGAACATTGAACACTGGAAGCCTGAACCCTGAAGCCTGGAACCCTGACACCCTGATACCCTGAACCCTGAAACCCTGGCACGCTGGAACCCTGAAACCTGAACCCTGGAACCCTTAACCCTGGAACCCTAGAACCCTGAACTCTTGAACACTTAACCTTGAACCCTGGAAACCTGAACCCTGGAACCTTGAAGCCTGGAACCCTGAATCCTGGAACCCGGAACGCTGGAACCCAGAACCTTGGAACCATGGAACCCTGGAACCCTGAAGTCTTGAACACTTAACTGTGAACCCTGGAACCCAAAACCCTGGAACCCGGAACCCTGGAACCCTGAACACTGGAACCCTGAACTCTTGAACCCTGAACCATGGAACCTTGAACCTTGAACCGTGAACCCTGAAGCCTGGAACCCGGAACCCTGGAACCCTGATCCCTGGAACCATGGAACCCTGAACCTTGGAACCCTGACACCCTGGAACCCTGACTCTGGAGCCCTGATCCCTGAACCTTGGAACCCTGAACCCAGGAACCCTGAACTCTGGAGCCCTGAACCCTGGAACCCTGAACCCTGGTACCCTTGAACCTTGAACCCTGGAACCCTGAACCCTGGAACCCTGAACCCTGGAACCCTGACACTCTGGAACCCTGGAACCCTGACTCTGGAGCCCTGAACCCTGAACCCTGGAACCCTTGAACCTTGAACCCTAGAACCCTGAACCCTGGAACCCTGACACCCTGGAACCCTGACTCTAGAGCCCTGATCCCTGAACCTTGGAACCCTGAACCCTGGAACCCTGAACTCTGGAGCCCTGAACCCTGAACCCTGGAACCCTTGAACCTTGAACCCTGGAACCCTGAACCTTGAACCCTGGAGCCCTGAACCCTGAACCCTGAACCCTGAACCGTGGAACCCTGACACCCTGGAACCCTGACTCTGGAGCCCTGAACCTTGAATCCTGGAACCCTGAACTCTGGAGCCCTGAACCCTGAACCCTGGAACCCTGAACACTGGAACCCGGAACCCTAGACTTTGGAACCCTGAACCCTGGAACGCTGAACCCTGGAACCCTGAACCCTGGAACCCTGAACCCTAGAACCCTGGAACCCTGAACTCTGGAACCCCTCAACCCTGGAACCCTTGAACCTTGAACCCTGGAACCCTGAACCCTGGAACCCTGAACCCTGGAACCCTGAACCCTGGAACCCTGAACCCTGGAACCCTTGAACCTTGAACCCTGGAACCCTGAACCCTAGAACCCTGGAACCCTGAACTCTGGAACTCTGAACCCTGGAACCCCGATACCATGGAACCTTGATCCCTTGCACCCTAAACCCTGGACCGTAGAACCCTGGAACCCAGGAACCGTGGAGCCCTGAACGCTGAACCCTGGAACCCTGACACCCTGGAACCTTGGAACCCATAACCCTGGAACCCTGAACTCTTGAACCGTGAACCGTGAACCCTGGAACCCTGGACCCAGGAACCCATAAGCTTGGAACTGTGAACCATGAACCCTGGAACCCTGGAACCCTGGAACCTTGAACCCTGGAACCCTAAACCCTGGAACCCTACACCCTGGAACCCTGAACTTTGGAACCTTGAACCCTAACACCATGGAACCTTGATCCTTGGAACCTTAAATCCTGAACCCTGGAACCCTGGAACCTTGAACCCTGAACCCTGAAACCCTGAACCCTGAAGCATGGAACCATGAGCCCTGGAACCCTGACACCCTGGAACCCTGAACCCTGGAATCCTGAACCTTGGAACCCTGAACCCTGGAACCCTGGAACCCTGAACCCAAGAACCCTAAACCCTGGAACCCTAAACCCTAAACCCTGGAACCCTGAATCCTGGAACCCTGAAGCCTGGTACCTTGAGCCCTGGAACCCTGAACCCTGACACCCTGGAAACCTGAACCCTGGACCCTGAAACCCTGAACCCTGAACCCTGGAACCTTGAACACTGAACCCTGGAACACTGAACCCTGCAACCCTGAACCCTGGAACCCTGAACCGTGGAACCCGGAAGCTTGGAACCCTGAACCCTGAACCCTAGAACCTTGAACCCTGAACCCTGGAACTCTGAACCCTTGAACCCTGAACCCTGGAACCGTGGAACCTTAAACCCTAGAAGCCTGACCTCTAAAACCCTGATCCTTGAACCATGGAACCCTGAAACCCTGAACCCTGGAACCCTTAACCCTGGAACCTTGAACCCTGGAACCCTTAACCCTGGAACCCGGAAGCCTGGAACCCTGAACCCTGGAAACTAGAAGCTTGCCCTGGAACCTTGAACCCTTGAACCCTGAACCCTGAACCCTGGAACCCTGACACACTGGAACCCTTAACCCTTCAACCCTGAACCCTGGAACCCTGAACCCTGGAACCCTGGAAACCTGCACCCTGAACCCTGGAACCCGGAAGCCTGGAACCCTGAACCCTGAACTCTGGAACCTAGACACCTGAACCCTGAACCCTTGAACCCTGAACCCTGGAACCCTGGAATCTTAAACCCTAGAACTCTGAACCCCGAAGCATGGAACCCTGAACCCTGGAACCCTAAACCCTAAACCCTGGAACCTTGAACCCTGGAACCCTGAAGCCTGGAACCTTGAACCCTGGAACCTTGGAACCCTGACAGCTGGGAACCCTGAACCCTGGAACCTTAAATCCTAGAACCCTGAACCCTGGAACCCTGAACCTTGAACCCTGGAACATTGAACCCTGGAACCCTGAACCCTAGAACCCTGAACACTGGAACCCTGAACCCTGAACCCTGAACCTTGAACCCTGAAGCCTGAACCCTGGAACCCGAAACGCTGGAACCGTGCACCCTGAACCCTGAACCCTGGAACCCTGAACCCTGGAACCCTGAACCCTGGAACCTTCAACCCTGAACCCTGGAACCCAGGAACCGTGAACCCTGAAGCCTGGAACACTGGAACGCTGAACCGTGAAATCTAGAACCCTGATCACTGAACCCTGGAACCCTGAACCATCGAACCATGGAACCCTAAACCCTGGAACCCTGAAGCCTAGAACCCAGAAGCCTGGAACCCTGAACCTTGAACCCTGGAACCCAGAACCCTGGAACCCGGAAGCCTGGATCCCTGAACCCTGGAACCGGGAAGCTTGGAACCCTGAACCCTAAACCCTGGAACCCTGAACCTGGAACCTTGAACCCTGAACCCTGGAACCCTGAAACCTGGAACCTTGAACCCTGGAACCCTGAACCCTGAAGCCTGGAACTCTGAGGCCTGGAACCCTGACACCCTGGAACCGTGAACCCTGAACCCTGGAACCGTGAACCCTAGAACCCTGAACCCTGGAACCCTGACACCCTGGAACCCTGATCCCCGGAACCCTGAACCTTGGACCCTAGAACCGTGAAACCCTGAACCCTGGAACCCTGGAACCCTGAACCCTAGAACCTTGTTGCCTGGAACCCTGAACCCTGGATTCTTGGAACCTTGAACCCTGGAAGCCTGAACCCTGAAGCTTGGAACCCTGACACCCTGTTACGCTGAACCCTGAAACCCTGACACCCATGAACCCGGAAATCTGAACCCTGGAACCCTAGAACCCTGAACCCTGGAACCCTAAACTCTTGAACCCTGAACCCTAGAACCCTGAACCCTGAACCCTAGAACCCTGAACCTTGAACCCTGGAACCCTGAACCCTAGAACCGTGGAACCCTGAACCCTAGAACCCTGGAACCGTGAACCTTGAACCCTGGAACCCTCAACCCTGGAAACGTGGAACCTTAAACCCTGGAACCCTGAACCTTGGAACCCAGAACCTTGGAACCCAGAACGCTGGACCCTGGAACCGTGGAACCCTGAGCCCTGGAACCCTGGAACCGTGAACCTTGAACCCTGGAACCCTGAACCCTGGAACCCTGGAACCTTGACCCTGGACCCGTGAATCCTGAACCCTGGTACCCTGAACCTTGGAACCCTGAACTCTGGAGCCCTGAACCCTGAAACATGGAACCCTGAAGCCTGGAACCCTGAAGCCTGGAACCTTGAACCCTGGAACCCTGAACCCTGACCCCTGGAACCCTGAACCCTGACACCTTGCAACCCTGAAACCTGAACCCTGCAACCTGGAACCCTGAACCCTGGAACCTTGAACTCTTAAACACTTATCCCTGACACCTGGAACCCTGAACCCTGGAACCCGGAAGCGTAGAACCCGGAAGCCTGGAACCCTGAAGCCTGGAACCCTGAAGCCTGGAACTCTGAATCCTGGAACCTTGAACCCTGGAAGCCTGAACCCTGAAGCCTGGAACCCTGACACCCTGATACCCTGAACGCTGAAACCCTGACACCCTGGAACCCTGAACCTTGACACCTTGGAACCGTGAACCGTGGAACCGTGAACCTTGAACTCTGGAACCCTGATACGCTGAACCCTGATACGCTGAAAACTGAAAGCTTGACACCCATGAACCCGGAAACCTGAACCATGGAACCTTGAACCCTGGAACCCTGAACCCTGGAACCTTGAACCCTGGAACCCTGGACGCCGGAACCTTGAACCCTGGAACCTTGAACCCTGAACCTCGAACCGTGAACCCTGGAACCCTGAACTCTTGAACCTTGGAACCCTGAACCCTGGAAGCATGAACCCTGGAACCCTAAACCCTAGAACCCTGAACCCTAGAACCCTCGAACCCTGAACACTCGAACCCTGAACCCTCGAACCGTGAACCCTAGAACCCTGGAACCCTGGAACCCTGGAACCCTGGAACCGTGAACCCTGAACCCTGGAACCTTGAACCCTGCAACCTTGAACCCTGGAACCCTGAACCCTGTACCCTGAACCCTGAACCCTAGAACCCAGATCCCCGGACCCTGGAACCCTGGAACCTCGAACCCTGGAACCCTGAACCCTGGAACCTTGATCCCTCGAACCCTGGAACCCTGGAACCGTGAACCCTGAACCCGGGAACCCTGGAACCCTGACACCCTGGAACCCTTAACCCTGGAACCCTGAATTCTGGAGCTCTGAACCCTGAACCCTGGAACCCTGAACCCTGGAACCTTGAACCCTGAACCCTGGAACCCTGAACCCTAGAACCCTGAACACTGGAACCCTGAACCCTGGAACCCTGAACTCTGGAACCTTGAACCCTGGAACCCCGACACCCTGGAACCTTAATCCCTGGAACCCTAAACACTGGACCCTAGAACCCTGGAACCCAGGAACCGTGGAACCCTGAACCCTGGAACCTTGAACCCTGAACCCTGAAGCCTGGAACCCTGACACCTCCATACCCTAAACCCTGACACCCTGACACCCTAGAACCCTGAAACCTGAACCCTGGAACTTCGAACCCTGAACCCTAGAACCCTGAACCCTGGAACCCTGCAACCTTGAACCCAGGAAGCCTCAACCTTGAAGGCAGGAACCCTGACACACTGATACCCTGAAACCCTGACACCCTGGAACCCTGACAACCTGGAACCGTGAACCGTGAACCCTGGAACCGTGAACCCTGAACTTTTGAACCCTGATACGCTGAACCCTGAAAGCATGAACCCTGGAACCGTGAACCCTAGAACCCTGGAACCCTGAACCCTGGAACACTGAACCCTAGAACCCTGGAACCTGGAACCCTAGAGCCTTGGAACCGTGAACCCTGGAGCCTTGGAACCGTGAACCCTGAACCCTGGAACCTTGAACCCTGGAACCCTGAACCCTGAACCCTGAACCCTGGAACCGTGAACCCTGATCCCTCGAACCTTGGAACCCTGGAACCGTGAACCCTGAACCTTGGAACCCTGAACCCTGGAACCCTGACACCTTGAACCCTGGAACCCTGAACCCTGAACCCTGAACCCTGAACCTTGAACCCTGGAAGCCAGAACCCTGAAGCCTGGAACCCTGACACCCTGATACCCTGATACCCTGAACCCTGAAACCCTGACACCCTGGAACCATGAAACCTGAACCCTGGAACCCTGAACTCTTGGACCATGAACCCTGAACCCTGAACCCTGAACCCTGAACCCTGAACCCTGGAACCCATAACCCTGGAATCGTGAACCCTGGAACCGTGAACCCTGAACCTTGTAACCCTCAACTTTAGACACGTGGAACCTTAAACCCTAGAACCCTGAAACGTGGAACGTGGAACCCTGGACCCTTGAACCCTGCAACCCTGAGCCCTGGAACCCTGGAACCGTGAACCTTGACCCCTGGAACCCTGAACCCTGGAACCCTGGAACCTTGACCCTGGAACCGTGAATGTTGAACCCTAGTACCCTGAACCTTGGAACCCTGAACTCTGGAGCCCTGAACCCAGAACCTTGGAACCCGGAAGCTTGGAACCCTGAACCTTGGAACCTTGAACCCTGGAACCCTGAACCCTGACCCCTGGAACCCTGAACCCTGACCCCTGGAACCTTGAACCCTGGAACCCTGGAACCTTGAACCCTGGAAGCTTAAACCATGAAGCCTGGAACCCTAACACCCTGAACCCTGGAACCCTGAACCCTGGAACCCTGAACTTTTGGACCATGAACCCTGAACCCTAGAACCCTGGAACCCTGGAACCCTGGAACCCTGGAACCCTGGAACCCTGAACCATGGAACCCTGAAATCTTGAACCCTGAACCCTGAACCATGGATCCCCTGAACCCTGGAACCCTGAACCCTGGAACCCAAAACCCTGGAACCATGAACCCTGGAACCCTGGAACCCATAACCCTGGAACCGTGAACCCTGAACCCTGGAACCTAGAACCCTGGACCCTGCAACCCTGAGCCCTGGAACCCTGGAACCGTGAACCTCGAACCCTGGAACCCTGAACAGTGGAACCCTGGAACCTTGACCCTGGAACCGTGAATCCTGAACCTTAGTACCCTGAACCTTGGAACCCTGAACTCTGGAGCCCTGAACCCTGAACCCTGGAACCCGGAAGCTTGGAACCTTGAAGCCTGGAACCTTGAACCCTGGAACCCTGAACCGTGACCCCTGGAACCCTGAACCCTGGAACCCTAGAACGTTGAACCCTTGAAGCTTAAACCCTGAAGCCTGGAACCCTGACACCCTGAACCCTGGAACGCTGAACCCTGGAACCCTGAACCCTGGAACCCTGAACTCTTGGACCATGAACCCTGAACCCTGGAACCCTGGAACCCTAAAATCTTGAACCCTGAACCGTGAACCATGGATCCCCTGAACCCTGAACCTTGGAACCATGAACCCTGGAACCCTGGAACGCTGGAACCCTGGAACCCTGAACCCTTGAACCATGGAACCGTGAACCCTGAACCCTGGAACTCGGAAGCTTGGAACCCTGAATCCTGGAACCTTGAACCCTGGAACCCTGAACCCTGACCCCTGGAACCTTGCACCCTGGAACCCTGGAACCTTGAACCTTGGAAGCTTGAACCCTGAAGCCTGGAACCCTCACACCCTGATACCCTGACACCCTGGAACCCTGGAACCTAGAACCCTGAACCCTGAACCCTGGAACCCTGGAACCTTGAACTCTTAAACACTTAACCCTGAACCCTGGAACCCTGAAGCCTGGAACCCTGAACCCTAAAACCTTGAACCCTGGAACCTTGAACCCTGGAAGCCTGAACCCTGAAGCCTGGAACCCTGACATCCTGATACCCTGAACCCTGAAACCTTGACACCCTGGAACCCTGAACCTTGGAACCGTGAACCGTGGAACCGTGAACCCTTGAACGAGGAACCCTGAACTCTGGAACCCTGATACGCTGAACGGTGAAACCCTGACACCCATGAACCCGGAAACCTAAACCTTGGAACCTTGAACCCTGGAACCCTCAACCCTGGAAACGTGGAACCTTAAACCCTGGAACCCTGAACTCTTGGACCATGAACCCTGAACCCTGGAACCCTGAACCCTAGAACCCTGAACCCTGGAACCCTGGAACCCTGAAATCTTGAACCCTGAACCCTGAACCATGGATCCCCTGAACCCTGGAACCCTGAACCCTGGAACCCTGGAACCCATAACCCTGGAACCCTGAACCCTGGAACCCTGTACCCTGGAACCTTGACACCGTGGAACCCTGAACCCTGTAACCCAAGAACCTTGAACCCAGAAACCTGGAACCTTGAACTTTGGAACCCTGAACCCTGAACCCTGGAACCTTAACCCTGTAACCCTGAACCCTGGAAGCCTGGAACCCTGAACCCTGGAGCCCGGAACCCTGGAACCCTGAACCCTGAACCTTGGAACCTTGAACCCTGGAACCCTGAAACCTGACCCCTGGAACCCTGAACCCTGGAACCTTAAACCTTGGAAGCCTGAACCCTGAAGCCTGGAACCCTGACACCCTGATACCCTGAACCCTGAAACCCTAACACCCTGGAACCCTGGAACCTGAACCCTGGAACCTGGAACCAGGAACCCTGAAACCCTGAACCTTGGAACCCTGAACCCTTATAGAGCTTACCTTTTGCGGAACCTTGGTAGAGTTTGCGTTCGAATTCCCCTAAATGATATCCGATTCTCCACCCTGTGGCCACGGCGGAATTGATCAGGAATTCTCCTCCCCCTCTTTGATAATTCTCCCCGGATTAACTCTCTACTTACCTTTTCTCTCTCAATTTTTTAACGCTCTCCCCAAATCAGAAAAGAAGACAAAAAAAAGGGCCCCTCGTTCAAAGCTTCTCCCCCCCTTTTATAGCCCCTGCAAATCCCTTTTTATTTTCAATTTTGTTTTTTCGCTTCCTCTCTTCATATTTTCAAAAGTCTTATTTTGTCACTTTCCGTAAAAGCTTTTGCTTCATTTAAATTTTTTTTTAATTTGTTTTATTTTTGTCTTCTATTGTTAGTTTTCAAAATTTATTTAAAATGTTTTCTTTTTCTGATTTTTTTGAATTTTTATGTAATTTCCTGTTTTTTCCTAAAAACTTTAGAATTCAATTTTCTGAATTTTCTGATTTCGAGGATTTTATTTTATTTTATTATTTGATTTTGAAATTTCTTTATCTTTCCGATTTTAGTTCTTAGATTTTTATATTTTTAATTTTGTGATTTTAATTTTATCCTTTGATTTTCTTTTTTTATTAATTCTAATTTTTATACTCTCTTTTAGTCTGTTTTAACTATTTTTATTATTTGTTGTTTGTGTTTTTTTCTTTTTTTTTGTTTTAATTCCTAATAAAATTTTGGTTTTATCTATTTTTGATTAATTGATTTTTATAAAATGATTTTATTTTTATTTTCCAGAAAAAAATTTTATTTCCATTATTGTCTGTTTCTGTTTGTCTGTTTTCTGTTTGTCCGTTTTCTGTGACATTGCTGGGGTTTTTAATTGGGATTTGTTCATTAATTGACTTAAACCGAGCCTCGGACGTAATGGAGTGTTTACACTATACCATGGCCCATTATGTTGGATGCACCGTCGAATAACATTGTCCATTTCCCTTCTTCTATCTTTTCTTCTTCGCCAAAGATCACCATTAGATCCGCATCAGGGAATTCCGGCTGCATGGACTGATAGTCGTCTATGGGCTGTTGGGCTAAATATTCTGCGAGTGCACTGCCTTTGACAGATTTCTGCGTCACGTATAGGATATCATATTCCGAAAGCACCATTTTTCATTTTGCAATTCGTCGTGACAACGCAGGTTTCTCGAATATGTACTTGATCGGATCCATCCTGGATATTAGCCATGTGGTGTGACTTAGCATATACTGTCTTAAGCGGTGTGCCGTCCATGCCAAAGCAAAGCAAGTTCGTTCTAAGAGAGAATATCTAGCTTCACCGCTTGTGAACTTCTTGCTTAGGTAATATATTGCCTGCTCTTTTCTCCCGGATTCATCGTGTTGACCGAGCACGCAACCCATTGACTGGTTCGTTACCGTCAAATATAGGATCAAGGGCCTCCCAGCGATTGGCGGTACCAAGACCGGTGGGTTCTGTAGATATGATTTGATCTTTTCAAAAACTTCTTGGCAATCCTCATCCCAACTCATGGGTTGATTCTTGCGCAATAGCTTAAAGATCGGCTCGCATGTAGCTGTCAACTGGAAAATGAACCGGGAGATATAGTTGAGTCTCCCTAGGAAACCTCGGATCTCTTTTTCAGTTCTTGGAGCTGGCATATCTATAATTGCACGGGCTTTGTCAGGGTCAACCTCAATTCCCCTCTCGCTGACAATGAAACCCAACAACTTCCCTGATTTGACCCCAAAAGTGCATTTAGCCGGGTTCAACCGCAGCTTGAATTTTCTAAGCCTCTCAAACAACTTTTGCAGATCTGTGAGATGGTCGTCTTCTGTCTGGGATTTGGCAATCATGTCATCTACGTAGACTTCTATATCCTTGTGAATCATGTCATGGAACAGTGTTACCATGCCCTTTGATAGGTTGCCTTGGCATTTTTCAATCCAAAGGGCATGACCTTGTAACAGAAGGTTTCCCAGGCTGTGATGAAGGTAGTCTTCTCTCTATCTCCTTTGGCCATCTTAATCTGATTGTGGCCTGAGAAACCGTCCATGAATGAAAAATAGGCGAATTGTGCAGTGTTATCAACTAGCACATCGATGTGAGGCAACAGAAAGTCATCTTTCGGGCTGGCTCAATTAAGATCCCTGTAGTCTACGCACATCCGGACCTTGCCATCTTTCTTGAGGACCGGTACTATATTAGCGACCCACTCGGGGTAATTTGCAACAGCCAAGAAGCCGGCGTCAAACTGCTTCCTTACTTCCTCTTGGATCTTCAGAGACATTTCCGGTTTCATCCTCCTCAACTTCTGTTTGACTGGTGCATATCCGGCTTTCATAGGTAACTTGTGTTCCACTATAGAAGTATCTAAGCCTAGCATGTCCTAGTAAGACCATGCGAAGACATCACTATAGTTCTGTAGGAGTGAGATCAACCGCTCACGATTGTCTCCAGCGATAAGCGTGCCTATCTTGACTTCTCTTTTATTTTCTTCGATCCCTAAATTTATTAGATCCACGGATTCTTGATGAGGTTCAATTGTTTTAGATTCGCGTTCCACCAATCTCAACATCTCGTCGGTGGGTTCGCATTCAAATTCTGACTCTTCGTCGGCCAGATCGTCAATACAGTCGAAATCGCCTAATACAATACTAGCAATGTCATCGCGAGGCGATTTCAGATCGGATCTGCGTATTGGGTATGAGAAGAAGAAATAAGATATGTATATTTGACAAGGGGAAATATATTGAGGAGTAGAAGAGAGGATATTTTTGGGTAATGCAACTGTATTTATTACTTGTCAAAAATATGTACAAAATGTTTATGTCTAAAAATTTTGTCATGACAATTACAAAATTACATTTGAACTGAACCGAAAGTCAGAGGTAGGTCGAAAATTTCCCAATTGGTCAGTTCTTGTCCGGGGGGACAGGGTGTCACCAGATCTTCAATAGTCATCGTCCCTTTCTCTTCTATGACCGCGATCATGCTCGAGTCTTCGAAGCCGGCACTTTGGAAACTTTGTGATATGTGGCACAGAGGGACCTTGTTATAACGGGGTCTTACTGCCTTATCCTCTTCAGTGGGTTGATATCCCAACCCATAACGTCGCTTGTTCTTTTCCACTAGCAATGGTCGAGATAAGCCGCCTTTATTTTGCCCCAGTTTGTCACCTGGCTTGAACCCATTCTTTAGCATCACTCGGGCCATCATCATTAAGGCCTTGGGGGGCTGTCTATGGTCAACCACCTCTCCTTCCTTTATAGTGGTGACATTGGCAATTTCCAAGGCTTGGAATTGAGTCTCCAGAGCCTCTTCTGCTGCCTCAATATAGGGAGGATTGGTGGGTTTACTGACCAAGTAATCCTCTTCCACCGAGACGATGATCAGCCTATCGTCCATAATGAATTTCAGCTTCTGATGTAAGGTGGATGGTACTGCCTTAGCAGCGTGGATCCAGGGTCTACCCAACAGGCAGCTGTAAGCTGGTTGGATATCCATGATCTGGAAGGTTATGTTGAAGATAACTGGGCCAATTTGGACCGGCAGTTCTACTTCACCCATTACCTCCCTTCACGATCCGTCGAAAGCCCTAACCACCATGGAGCTCGGCTTGAGAAGGACATGTGGCAGTTTTGATAACGTCAGCTGAGGCATTAAATTTAATAAGGAGCCATTATCTATCAGTACTCTGGCCAGGATATGGTCCATACACTTCACTGAGACATGTAATGCCCTGTTGTGTCCTGCCCCTTCATCTGGAATCTCTCGATCGGCGAAGGTTATGAAGTTGTTGGCGGTCAAGTTGTTGGCGATTCCCTCGAATTTGTCCACTAAGATGTTGTGGACTACATGGGCCTCATTCAGGATTTTCAATAACACCTTCCGATGGGGCTCCGAGTTCATCATTAAGGCTAGTAATGAGATCTTGGCGGGTATACGGTTCAGCTGCTCTATTACCGTATACTCGCTTTTCCTTATCAATTTTAGGAACTCGCAGGCCTCTTCATCTGAGACATCTTTCTTTAGTTCCTTCTCCACCTCTTTACTAGCATTTTCATGCTCCATTCTAGCATGACTCTCCTTTTCTTGAGTGGTCGGCTGCCTCTTCGCGTCTTCGGCGGGAGCGTAAATGCGACCACTCCTGGTCACTCCTCCTATCCCGGCTATGTTGGTTATGTCAGGTGAAGAGCTCACTAACATATCCTTTTCAATTTTTCCTCCGAGTACCTCTACATCATACCTCCAAGGCACCTCCTTGTTATTGTGGTACTGGAAGGGTCCCGGCACTTTTATCGTAACAGGTCTCATCCCGTTGGGTGTCGGCGAGACCGACGACTCAATATAGCGGATAACCAGGGGTTTAGGATGCCCTGGGAAGGATTCATTGACCATGTTCACCTTTTCCTCAATCTCAATACAGTTCACCGAGGGCCCTGCTCCTCCATGGTTTGGCAGTGGGTTGCTCCCCACACTCGGAGCATCTTTCTCAAAGTTCAGCCATTTAACATTAATCAACTTCTGGACCCTATGTTTCAGGGCCAGACAGTTTTCAGTAGAGTGTCCCACTGTTCCGGCGTGATAATCGCACTTGGCCTCCGGATTGTACCATTTTGGGTATGGGGGTTCCAACGGCTTCATAGGAACTAGTGCAACCAAAGAGTTTTGAATCAGATGAGGCAGCAGCTCCGTGTAACTCATCGGAATCGGATCAAATTGCACTACTTTCCTTGGGTTATTATTGGTTTTTTTTTTAGGTGGGTTTGGGTTAGTGTTTTGGTTCCATGGTCTCGGGGTTTGTTGTGGAGGAAATGTTTGAGGGGGTGGAATCATGACGGTGGTGTTTGGCTGGAACTGGGCAGGTGGATTGTAGGTTGGTTGGTAAGCAAGTTGGGCGGAGGCTACCATATGTGGGTGCGTAGGGAATTGTGTTTGATAGGGTATTTGGTAGTTAGGCGGTGTGGTGGTTGGTTAATACATGGGTTGTGCGGGGGTTGGTCGGTTTGGATCGAAGGAGACATAATGGGTCTCGGCCTCCTTTTTCTTCCATGTATTATTTGTTGGCTTTTTCCTGCTCACGTTGCCGATAACATTATGTATAATCCTTCCTCGGCGTAGACCACTCTCCACGCGCTCCCCTACTAGTACCATATCCGAGAAGTTAGCAGAGACACTGCCTACCATCTTGTCATAGTAGGGTGCATGGAGCGTCTCCATGAATGTGCTAATCATTTCTCGATCCAGCAAGGGTGGTTGGACTTGAGCGGCTAGCTCCCTCCACCGCTGAGCATATTCTTTGAAGGACTCATTTTCTTTCTTGACCATGTTTTACAGTTGAGTCCTATCGGGTGCCATCTCGATGTTGTACTTTTATTGCTTTAAGAAGGCGTCAGCCAAGTCCTTCCATGAGCGAATGTAGGACCTCTCAGGCTGGGTATACCAGCTGGCCGCTACCCCTGTCAAACTGTCTTGGAAACAGTGAATAAGCAGCTTATCGTTGTGTGAGTGAGAGGCCATTTTTCTGCAATACATTGTTAAGTGGCTTCTTGGACAGCCAACCCCTCGGTATTTCTCAAATTCTGGAGTCTTGAACTTCGGAGGTATGATGACGTCCCGTACGAGGCAGAGCTTAGAAGCCTCGACTATTCCATGTCTGCTCCCCTCGATAGCCCTGACCCTCTCTTCTAGATGCAGCCATCTCCCTCCAAGAAGGGATTCTTGGTCAGTCGTCTTTGGCCATGGCACGTTTAAGGGCTGGCTGGCATGATGGGGTAAAGCATAAGGTCCCCCGGGTATTGCAGCATGACCGTAGGGATGTGGTTGATGGGGGTTTGCTGGATGAACAGCAACTGGGACAGAATATGTAGGGTCTTCTGTGACAATCGTGTTCATATGGGTATAGTCGGGGTGGACATTATATGGGTATGTAGTTGATGGATTAATGTGAGGAGGGAAATATGAGTTTATGTGTGTAGGGAAGGCAGAGGAAAGGTTTGTATTGTAAGGGTAGGGAGGCAGACTCGTGTAGGCTGGGTGTGAGTGTGGTGGATAGCCAGTTGCATTAGTGAGAGGCATGTAAGTTGGTGGGTTGACATGAGGGTTGTGAATGTTAGGGTTCGAGTGTAGGGGTCCAACAAGAATGTTTGGATGAGGCTAATGGGAGGTAAGGTTTATGTCGAGTGGTAGTGCATTATGGTTTTCGCCAGCCAAGATCCCTTGAGAACCTGACCCATGAGGAGGTTCATAGCCAGGTGGTAGTCCATACGGCCAATCTTGTTCGGTGATAGTCTGAAGAGGCATAGATGTGGTGGCTGCCCCAGGTGCCTCAGTGCCTGCGGGTCCCTCTATGCTTTTCTCAAGTAGCTTCATGAGCTTAGCCACTTGGTCTTTTAACTCAGCGACCTCACTGCGGAGCTCTTCATTCTGCGTTTCCAGCTCACTCATGATTTTGGTTCTCGATCTGGTGCTATATGAATGTCGGGGGAGTCGTGAGTCCGCTATTTTGTTACCTGTTTAAAAAGTTAAATTTATTAATTAATTAATGATAGTAATAAAAAAGTTTGACTATACGGTGAATACGGAGGGACTAGAATCCGATTGAGTGCTGATCGTGTGCATCTTTCGTGCTTTGAGCGTGAAATGGAAATTAATGTGGAATTGCAGAGAAAAGTCCGTTTTATTCAAAATAGATGATGTCTATTTTACATTTCTTTCATCTTGCTTGGCCAGTACAATATATTTTTTCATCCTTAAGACTAGGTCTTTACAAGTTTGAATGAAAATTTCTACTTCAGGCGGGGTGTGGAGTGGATGCAGAGAAGCTTCCGCCTTCTTGAGTGATTGCGGTATCTCTTCTATGGCCGTATTTGCTAGGCAGGCCAATCTTTGAAGGCATTTGATCCAGTGTTCAGTCGTATCTTTATACCACTCGCTTTCTTTTTGTATGTCCTTTATGCCCTTTTGCTGCATCCTTATGATCTCGAGGACCTTCATTTTTCCTCATTTACCTCATCCTGCCAGGCTATGAGTAGGCCTTCGATTTGCTGTTTCATGTTCTCTATTCTTTGCAGCAATTCATTCCTCTCCTCTGTCACAATGTCCGTCTCTGCTTGGACTCTCCTTTTTGCAGCTAGGATATGATTTTTCTCTTCTCGGCTAGTGCGGATTTTGGCCCTCAGTTGTTCCAAGGCACTCCTCAGTTGGCGGTTTTCTTGGAGTGCGGTGTCCCTTTCTTGTGCTCTCATGCCGAGTTCTTTATTGGCTGCCTGTAAATTCATGTGCACCCGAGAGGCACGCTCTCGTTCCCCTTTTTGCTGATCTCTGATTGATGCTAAGAGAGCTTTGTTTACTTCGTCTTCTCTTTGCCACGCAGCGCTCTCTTGTCGTTCTTTCAGAAGTTCTTCCTCCAGCTAGGCGTTCCTCTTGGTCACAGCCTCTAGCTTTTCTTTTAGGCTTTTGACGATCTCATCCTCAAACACCGCGGATTCTGATTGGCCTTCGGATAGAGGAGCAGGTGGTTTGAATGTCAGTTTGATGTGTTGCACTCTGTCCTTAACCCACTGCTTGTATTCTTCCTTAGCAGCGCAGCTTCGTATTCCCAACTCTTTCCCTTTGCGAGTGACACCCTCCCATGACTCTCGGACCTTACGGAGGCTTTCGGCAAAGTCTCCTTCATACTTTAAGTAGAAAGGAGTCAGCAACTCATCAGATGGGGGGTGCTTTGATAGGGTATGCCAGCTGTCTCTGCCCCAGTATCGGGTTATAATTCATGCAACCTCTAGCTCCTATGAGGGGTACATTTGGGAACCCCATGCAGTGATAAATGACCTCCGTTCTCTGTTGCCACGACGGTTGCCATCTAACCTGGTCTTCGGTTAAGCTGGCAAAATGGGAGGACCATTCAAGGTTGCTCATCGGTTTCAGCTGGTAGTTCAGGAAGTCTGCTATAGGATATTATGTCTTCGTGTCCCTTTTGAAAATGTGAGCGGTTATCCATACAAACAACACAGGTAGGTAGCAGATCAATCTTGTTCTCTTTTTCTCATGACAGAAGTTCAACGTGCAATAAACATCTGCCAACAAGGCCGTCACGGGGTTTTCTGCTCTATCTCTTTTGGCCAAGAAGATATCGACTGCGTTCAGATCGACGAAGTCGTCTACATAAGGGAAAAGTACTAGCCCATAGATGGTAAGGGCTAACACATCCATGTATATGGCCCACTGGTTGTTGTCTGCCAAGTGTTGCATATACTTCTCCAGAAATTCTCTGGTGAACCCCTTGACTTGGCCATTTGTTTGATAACCTGCCAAACGTTCCCCAGTCTGCAACCCCAAAGCCTGTGCGGCAACCCGGAAAGAGGAATGATGCTCTAGGTATTGATATGGCTTAGTCCCCTCCAATGGCAGATCCAAAATCTGCTCAAACTCCTCCAGAGTGGGGGCCAGCTGAAAGTCTGAAAATGTGAAACATCGGAGAGGCGGATCATAATATCGTCTTTCAACTTGACTACACTCCGGTCGACTCCGCTCATTTTTCCTCGACGTGACTCACCACCATTGGAGTCGACTAGACATAACTTTTCTTGACATGACCCTTCATCGCTTGACCCTGCTCGACTTGACTCGACTCAACTCAGCTTCACTTGACTCATCGCAGTTCGATGCCACTCTGCTCAGCTCGACTTTCAACTTGAATACACTCCGGTCGACTCCGCTCGAATTTCCTCGACGTTACTCATCACCTTTGGAGTCGACGAGACAAAAATTTTCTTAACACGACGCTTTATCGCTTGACTTTGCTCGATTTTACTCGACTCGACTAGACTCGACTCGGCTCACCGCAGTTCGATGCAACTCTGTCCATCTCGACTTTCAACTTGACTACACTTCGGTCGACTCCGCTCGACTTTCCTCGACGTGACTCGTCACCATTGGAGTCACCTAAAAAAAAACTTTTCTCGACACGACGATTCATCTCCTGACTCTACTCCACTCGACCCGACTCGGCTAGATCGACTCGTCTCAGCTCGACGCATCGAAGTTCGATGCCACTCTGCTCAACTTGACCTTCAACTTGAAAACACTCTGGTCGACTCTGCTCGACTTTCCTGGATGTGACTCGTCACCATTGGAGTCGACTAGACACAACTTTTCTCAACACGATGCTTCATCGCCTGACTCTGCTCGACTCGACCCGACTCGGCTGGATCAACTCGGCTCGACCCCACTCATCGCAGTTCGACGTCACTCTGCTGAGCTCGACTTTCAACCTAACTACACTCCAGTCGACTCCGCTGGAATTTGCTCGATGTGACTCGTCCCCATTGGACCTGACTAGACACAACTTTTCTCCATACGATGCTTCATCGCGTGACTCTTCTCTACTCGACCAGACTCGGTCGGGCTCGACTCGACCAGACTCGGTCGGGCTCGACTCGACTCATCCCAGTTTGACGCAACTCTGCCAAGCTCGACTTTCAACTTGACTACACTCCGGTCGACTCCGCTCGAATTTCCTCGACGAGACTCGTCACCATTAGAGTCGATTAGAAAAAACTTTTCTCGACACGACGCTTCATCGTCTGACTCTGCTCCACTCGACCTGACTCGGATGGATCGACTTGGCTCGGCTCAACTCATCGCAGTTCGACGCCACTCTGCTCAGCTCGACCTTCAACTTGACTACACTTCGGTCGACTCCGCTCGACTTTTCTCGACGTGACTCGTCACCATTGGAGTCGACTAGACACAACTTTTCTCGACACGACCCTTCATCGCCTGACTCTATTCGACTCGATCCGACTCTGCTCGACTCGACTCAGCTCAACTCTATTCATCGCAGTTCGACGCCACTCTGCCCAGCTCGACTTTCAACTTGACTACACTCTGGTCGACACCGCTCGACTTTCCTCGATGTTACTCGTCACCATTGGAGTCGATTAGAAAAAACTTTTCTCGACACGACGCTTCATCGTCTAACTCTGCTCCACTCGACCTGACTCGGCTGGATCGACTCGGCTCGGCTCGACTCATCGCAGTTCGACGCCACTCTGCTCAGCTCGACCTTTAACTTGACTACACTCCAGTCGACTCCGCTCGACTTTCCTCAACGTGACTCGTCACCATTGGAGTCGACTAGAAAAAACTTTTGTCGACACGACGATTCATCGCCTGGATCGACTCGGCTCGGCTCGACTCATCGCAGTTCGACGCCACGCTCCTCAGCTCGACTTTCAACCTGACTACCCTCCAGTCGACTCTGCTGGACTTTCCTGGACGTGACTCGTCACCATTGGAGTCGACTAGACACAACTTTTCTCGACACGACCCTTCATCGCCTGACTCTATTCGACTCGATCCGACTCTGCTCGACTCGACTCGGCTCAACTCTATTCATCGCAGTTCGACGCCACTCTGCCCAGCTCGACTTTCAACTTGACTACACTCCGGTCGACACCGCTCGACTTTCCTCGATGTTACTCGTCACCATTGGAGTCGATTAGAAAAAACTGTTCTCGACACGACGCTTCATCGTCTAACTCTGCTCCACTCGACCTGACTCGGCTGGATCGACTCGGCTCGACTCGACTCATCGCAGTTTGACGCCACTTTGCTCAGCTCGACCTTTAACTTGACTACACTCCAGTTGACTCCGCTCACTTTCCTCAACGTGACTCGTCACCATTGGAGTCGACTAGAAAAAACTTTTCTCGATACGACGCTTCATCGCCTAGATCGACTCGGCTCGGCTCCACTCATCGCAGTTCGACGCCACGCTCCTCAGCTCGACTTTCAACCTGACTACCCTCCAGTCGACTCCGCTGGACTTTCCTGGACGTGACTTGTCACCATTGGAGTCTACTAGACACAACTTTTCTCGACAAGACCCCTCATCGCCTGACTCTGTTCGAGTCGACCCGACTCTGCTGGACTCGACTCGGCTCGACTCGACTCATCGCAGTTCAACGCAACTCTGCTAAGCTTGACCTTCAACTTGAAAATACTCTGGTCGACTCCGCTCGACTTTCTTGGACGTGACTCGTCACCATTGGAGTCGACTAGACACAACTTTTCTCGACATGATGCTTGATCGCTTGACTCTGCTCCACTCGACCCGACTCAGCGGGATCGACTCGACTCGGCTCGAATCATCGCAGTTCGACGCCACTCTGCTCAGCTCGTCTTTTAACCTAACTACACTCCGGTCGACTCCGCTCATCTTTCCTCGACGTGACTCATCACCATTGGAGTCGAGTAGACATAACTTTTCTTGAAATGATGCTTCATCGCGTGACCCTGCTCGACTTGACTCGACCTGACTCGGCTTGACTTGACTCATCGTAGTTCGATGCCACTCTGCTCAGCTCGACTTGAATACACTCTAGTCGACTCCGCTCGAATGTCCTCGACGTTACTCATTTCCTATGGAGTCGACGAGACAAAACTTTTCTCGACCTAACTCTGCTGGACTCGACTCGACTCGACTCGACTCATCGCAGTTCGACGCCACTCTGCTCAGCTTGACCTTCAACTTGAAAACACTCTGGTCGACTGCGCTCGACTTTCCTGGACGTGACTCGTCCCCATTGGAGTCGACTAGACACAACTTTTCTCGACACGATGCTTCATCGCCTGACTCTATTCGACTCGACCCGACTCTGCTGGACTCGAATCGGCTCGACTCGACTCATCGCAGTTCGACGCAACTCTGCCCAGCTCGACATTCAACATGACTATACTCCGGTCAACTCCGCTCGACTTTCCTCGACGTGACTCGTCACCGTTGGAGTCGACTAGACAAAACTTTTCTCAACAGAACGCTTCATTGCCTAACTCTGATCGATTCGACCAAACTCAACTGGATCGACTTGGCTCGGCTCGACTCATCGTAGTTCGACGTCACTCTGCTCAGCTCGACTTTCAACCTGACTACACTCCGGTCGACTCCGCTCTTCTTTCCTCGACGTGAATCGTCACCATTGGAGTCGACTAGACATAACTTTTCTTGACATGACGGTTAATCGATTGATCCTGCTCGACTTGACTCGACTCGACTCGGCTTGACTTGACTCATCGCAGTTTGATGCCACTCTGCTCAGCTCGACTTTCAACTTGAATAAACTCCGGTCGAATCCGCTCGAATTTCCTCGACGTTACTCATCACCTTTGGAGTCGATGAGACAAAAATTTTCTCGACAAGACGCTTTACGACTTGACTTTTCTAGATTTGACTCGACTCGAGTAGACTCTACTCGGCTCACCGCAGTTCGTCGCAACTTTGCCCATCTCGACATTCAACATGACTACACTTCGGTCGACTCCGCTCGACTTTCCTCGACGTGACTCGTCACCATTGGAGTCGACTAGAAAAAACTTTTCTCGACACCACGCTTCATCGTTTCAGTCTGCTCCACTCAACCCGACTCGGCTCGGCTCGACTCATCGCAGTTCGACGCCACTCTGCTCAGCTCGACTTTCAACATGACTACCCTCCAGTCGACTCTACTGGACTTTCCTGAACGTGAGTCGTCACCATTGGAGTCGACTAGACACAACTTTTCTCGACTCGACCCCTCATCGCCTGACTCAGTTCGACTCGACCGGAATCTGCTGGACTCGAGTCCGCTCGACTCGACTCATCGCAATTCGACGCAACTCTGCTAAGCTTGACCTTCAACTTGAAAAGACTCTGGTCGACTCCACTCAACTTTCCTCGACGTGACTCGTCACCATTGGAGCTGACGAGACACAACTTTTCTCCACACGACGCTTCATCGGGTGACTTTGCTCGACTCCACCAGACTCGACCGGACTCGACCCGACTCATCGTAGTTCGACGCAACTCTACGCAGCTCGACTTTCAACTTGACTACACTCCGGTCGAGTCCACTCAACTTTCCTCGACATGACTCGTTACCGTTGGAGTCGACTAGAAAAAACTTTCCTCGACACGACACTTCATCGCCTGACTCTGCTCCACTTGACCCGACTCGGCTGGATCTACTTGGCTTGGCTCGACTCATCATAGTTTGACGCCACATTGCTCAGCTCGACCTTCAACTTTACTACACCCTGGTCGACTCTGCTCCACTTTCCTCGATGTGACTCGTCACCATTGGAGTTGACTAGACAAAACTTTTCTCGACACAACGCTTCATCGCCTGACTCTGCTCGATTAGACCCAACTCGGCTGGACCGACTCGGCTCGACTCATCGCAGTTCGACGCCACTTAGCTCAGCTCAACTTTCAACCTGACTACCGTCCAATCGACTCCGCTCAAGTTTCCTGGACGTGACTGGTCACCATTGGAGTCGACTAGACACAACTTTTCTCGACACGACCCTTCATCGCCTGACTCTATTCGACTCGACCCGACTCTGCTGGACTCGATTCGGCTTGACTCGACTCATCGCAGTTCGACGCAACTCTGCCCAGCTCGACTTTCAACTTCACTACACTCCGGTCGACTCCGGTCGACTTTCCTTGGCATGACTCGTCACCGTTGGAGTCGACTAGAATAAACTTTTCTCGACATGACGCTTCATCACCTGACTCTACTCTACTCGACCTGACTCGGCTGGATCTACTTGGCCTGGCTCGACTCAGCAAAGTTTGACGCCACTCTTCTCAGCTCGACCTTCAACTTGACTACACTCCGGTCGACTCCGCTCCACCTTCCTCGACGTGACTCACCACCATTGGAGTCGACTAGACAAAACTTTTCTCGACACAACGCTTCATCGCTTGACTCTGCTCGATTAGACCCGAGTCGGCTAGATCGACTCTGCTCGGCTCCACTCATCGCAGTTCGAAGCCACTCTGCTCAGCTCGACTTTCAACCTGACTACCCTCCAATCGACTCTGCTGGACTTTCCTGGGCATGACTCGTCAACATTGGAGTCGACTAGACACAACTTTTCTCGAAACGACCCTTCGTCGTCTGACTCTATTCGACTCGACCCGACTCTGCTGGACTCGAATCGGCTCGACTCGACTCATCGCAGTTCGACGCAACTCTGCCCATCTCGACTTTCAACTTCACTATACTCCGGTCGACTACGCTCGACTTTCCTCAACGTTACCCGTCACAATTGGACTCAACTAAAAAACACTTTTCTCGACACGACGCTTCATCGCCTGACTCTACTCCACTCGACCCAACTCAGCTAGATCGACTCGGCTCGACTCGATTCATCGCAGGTCGACGCCACTCTGCTCAGCTCGACCTTCAACTTGAATACCCTCCGGTCGACTCCCCTCGAATTTCCTCGACGTGACTCGTCACAATTGGAGTCGACTAGATAAAACTTTTCTCGACACGACGCTTCATCGCCCGACTCTGCTCCATTTGACCCGACTCCGCCGGATCGACTGGGCTCGGCTCGACTCATCACAGTTCGACGCCACTCTGCTCAGCTTGACTTTCAAATTGACTACCCTCAAATCGACTCTGCTGGACTTTCCTGGACGTGACTCGTCACCATTGGAGTCGACCAGACACAACTTTGCTCACTATGACCCTTAATCGCCTGACTCTATTCGACTCGACCCGACTCTGTTGGACTCGACTCGGCTCGACTCGACTCATCGCAGATCGACGCAACTCTGCCCAGCTCGACTTTAAACATGACTACACTCCGTTCAACTCCGCTCGACTTTCGTCGATGTGACCCGTCACCATTGGAGTTGACTAGAAAAAACATTGCTCGACCCGACACTTCATCGCCTGACTCTGGTCCACTCGGCTCGACTGGGCAGGATCGACTCGGCTTGGCCCGACTCATCGCAGTTCAACGCCACTCTGCTCCGCTCGACTTTCAACCTGACGACCCTCCAATCGACACTGCTGGACTTTCCTAGACGTGACTCGTCACCATTGGAGTCGACTAGACAGAACTTTTCTCGACACGACCCTTCGGTGCCTGACTTTATTCGACTCGACCCGACTCTGCTCGACTCGACTCGGCTCGACTCAACTCATCGGAGTTCGACGCAACTCTGCCCAACTTGACTTTCAACTTCACTACATTCCGGTCGACTCCGCTCGACTTTCCTCGACGTGACTCATCACCATTGGAGTCGAATAGATAAAACTTTTCTCAACACGACGCTTCATCTCCCGACTCTGCTCAATTTGACCCGACTCGGCTCGGCTCGACTCATCACAGTTCGACGCCACTCTGCTCAGCTCGACTTTCAAATTGACTACTCTCCAATCGACTCCGCTGGACTTTCCTGGACGTGACTCGTCACCACTAGAGTCGACTAGACACAACTTTGCTCGCCACGACCCTTCATCGCCTGACTCTATTCGACTCGACCCGACTCTGTTGGACTCGACTCGGCTCGACTCGACTCATCGCAGATCGACGCAACTCTGCCCAGCTCGACTTTAAACCTGACTACAATCCGTTCAACTCCGCTCGACTTTCCTCGACGTGACTCGTCACTTCATCGCCTGACTCTCGTCCACTCTACTCGACTAGGCTGGATCGACCCGGCCTGGCCCGACTCATCGTAGTTCGACGCTAGTCTGCTCCGCTCGACTTTAAACCTGACTACCCTCCAATCGACTCTGTTGGACTTTCCTGGACGTGACTCGTCACCATTGGAGTGGACTAGACACAACTTTTCTCGACACGACCCTTCGGCGCCTGACTTTATTCGACTCGACCCGACTCTGCTGGACTCGACTCGGCTCGACTCGACTCATCGGAGTTTGACCCTACTGTGCCCTACTCGACTTTCAACTTCACTACACTCCGGTCGACTCCGCTCGACTTTACTCGATGTGACTCGTCACCGTTTCAGTCGACTAGAATAAACTTTTCTCGACACAATGCTTCATCGCCTGACTCTGCTCTTCTCGACCCGACTCGGCTGGATCTAGTTGGGTCGCCTCGACTCATCGCAGTTTGACGCCACTCTGCTCAGCTTGACCTTCAACTTGACTACACTCTGGTCGACTCCGCTCCACTTTCCTCGACGTGACTCGTCACCATTGGAGTCGACTAGATAAAACTTTTCTCGACACGACGCTTCATCGCCCGATTCTAATCCATTTGACCCGACTCGGCCGGATCGACTGGGCTCGGCTTGACTCATCACAGTTCGACGCCACTCTGCTCAGCTCGACTTTCAAATTGACTACCCTCTAATCGACTCCGCTGGACTTTCCTGGACGTGACTCGTCTCCATTGGAGTCGACTGGACACAACTTTGCTCGCCACGACCCTTCATCGCCTGACTCTATTCGACTCGACCCGACTCTGTTGGACTCGACTCGACACATCGCAGATCGACGCAACTCTGCACAGCTCAACTTTAAACCTGACTACACTCCGTTCAACTCCGCTCGACTTTCCTCGACGTGACTCATCACCGTTGGAGTTGACTAGAAAAAACATTGCTCGACCCGACACTTCATCGCCTGACTCATCCACTCGACTCGACTCGGTTGGATCGACTCGGCTTGGCCCGACTCATCGCAGTTCGACGCCACTTTGCTCTACTCGACTTTCAACCTGACTACCCTCCAATCGACTCTGCTAAACTTTCCTGGACGTGACTCGTCACCATTGGAGTCGACTAGACACAACTTTGCTCGCCACGACCGTTCATGGCCTGACTCTATTTGACTCGACCCGACTCTGTTGGACTCGACTCGGCTCGACTCGACTCATCGCAGATCGACGCAACTCTGCACATCTCGACTTTATACCTGACTAGACTACGTTCAACTCCGCTCGACTTTCGTCGACGTGACTCGTCACCGTTGGAGTTGACTAGAAAAAACATTGGTCGACCCGACACTTCATCGTCTGACTCTGGTCCACTCGACTCGACTCGGCTGGATCGACTCGGCTTGGCCCGAATCATCGCAGTTCGACGCCACTCTGCTCTGGTCGACTTTCAACCTGACTACCCTCCAATCGACACTGCTGGACTTTCCTGGACGTGACTCGACACCATTGCAGTCGACTAGACACAACTTTTCTCGACACGACCCTTCGGCGCCTGACTTTATTCGACTCGACCCGACTCTTCTGGACTCGACTCGACTCGACTCGACTCATCGGAGTTCGACGCAACTCTGCCCAACTTGACTTTCAACTTCACAACACTCTGGTCGACTCCGCTCGACTTTCCTCGACGTGACTCGTCACAATTGGAGTCGACTAGATAAAACTTTTCTCGACACTACGCTTCATCGCCCAACTCTGCTCCATTTGACCCTACTGGGCTAGATCGACTCGGCTCGGCTTGACTCATCACAGTTCGACGCCACTCTGCTCAGCTCGACTTTCAAATTAACTACCCTACAATCGACTACACTGGACTTTATTGGACGTGACTTGTCACCATTGGAGTCGACTAGACACAACTTTGCTCGCCACGACCCTTCATCGCCTGACTCTATTCAACTTGACTCGACTCATCACAGTTTGACGCAACTTTGCCCAGCTCGACTTTCAACTAGACTACACTCCGTTCAATTCCTCTCGACTTTCCTCGACGTGACTCGTCACCGTTGGAATCGACTAGAAAAAACTGTGCTCGACCCGACACTTCATCGCCTGACTCTGGTCCACTCGACTCGACTCGGCTTGGCCCGACTCATCGCAGTTCGACACCACTCTGCTCCTCTCGACTTCCAACCTCACTACCCTCCAATCAACTCTGCTGGACTTTGAACCTGACTACCCTCCAATCATCGCAGTTCAATCACCACTCTGCCTGACTTTATTCGTCTCGACCCGACTCTGCTGGACTCGAGTCGGCTCGACTCGACTCATCAGAGTTCGACGCAACTCTGCCCAACTTGACTTTCAACTTCACTACACTCCGGTCGACTCCGCTCGACATTCCTCGATGTGACTCATCACCATTGGAGTCGACTAGAGAACACTTTTCTCGACACGACGCTTCATCGTCTAACTCTGCTCTACTCGACACAACTCGGCTGGATCGACTCGGTTCGGCTCGATTCATCGCAGTTCGACGACACTCTGCTCAGTTCGACCTTCAACTTGACTACACTACGGTCGACTCCGCTCGACTTTCCTCGACGTGACTAGTCACCATTGGAGTCGACTAGATAAAACTTTTCTCGACACAACGCTTCTTCGCCCGACTCTGCTCCATTTGACCCGACTTGGCTGGATCGACTCGGCAAGGCTCGACTCATCACAGTTCGACGCCACTCTGCTCACCTCGACTTACAAATTGACTACCCTCCAATCGACTCCGCTGGACTTTCCTGGACGTGACTCGTCACCATTGGAGTCGACTAGACAAAGCTTTGCTCGCCACGACCCTTCATCGCCTGACTCTATTGGACTCGACTCATCGCAGTTCGACGCAACTCTGCCCAGCTCGACTTTCAACTTGACTACACTCCGTTCAATCCCGCTTGACTTTCCTCGATGTGACTCGTCACCGTTGGAGTCGACTAGAAAAATCTGTGCTCGACCCGACACTTCATCGCCTGACTCTGGTCCACTTGACTCGACTCGGCTGGATCGACTCGACTTGGCCCGACTCATCACAGTTCGACACCACTCCGCTCGACCAGACAAAACTTTTCTCGACACGACGCTTCATCACCTGCCTCTGCTCGATTTGACCGGGCTCGGTTGGATCAAATCGGCTTGCTCGATTCATCGCAGTTCGACGCCACTCTGCTCTGCTCGACTTTCAACCTGACTACCCTCCAATCGACTCCCCTGGACTTTGGTGGACGTGACTCGTGACCAATGGAGTCAACTAGACACAACTTTTCTCGACACGACCCTTCGTCGCCTGACTCTATTCGACTCGACCCGACTCTGCTGGACTCGAATCGACTCGACCCGACTCTGCTGGACTCGAATCGACTCGACCCGACTCTGCTGGACTCGAATCGACTCGACCCGACTCATCGCAGTTCGACGCAACTCTGCCCAGCTCGACTTTAAACTTCACTACACTCCGGTCGACTCCGCTCGACTTTCCTCGACGTTACTCGTCACCGTTGGAGTCGACTAGACAAACCTTTTCTCGACTCGACGCTTCATCGCTTGACTCTACTCGATTTTACCCGACTCGGCTAGATCGACTCGGCTCGGCTCGACTCATCACAGTTCGACGCCACTCTGCTCAGCTCGACTTTCAACCTGTCTACCCTCCAATCGACTCCGCTGGACTTTCCTGGGCGTGACTCATCACCAATGGAGTCAACTAGACACAAATTTTCTTGACACGACCCTTCGTCGCCTGACTCCATTCAACTCGACCCGACTCTACTAGACTAGAATCGACTCACCGCAGTTCGACACAACTCTGCCCGGCTCGACTTTCAACATGAGTACACTCCGATCAACTCCGCTCGACTTTCCTGGACGTGACTCGTCACCGTTGGAGTCGACTAGAACAAACTTTGCTCGACCCGACACTTCATCGCCTGACTCTGCTCTTCTCGACCTGACTCGGCTGGATCTAGTTGGGTCGGCTCGACTCATCGCAGTTTGACGCCACTCTGCTGAGGTCGCAGTTTTCTTGACACGACGCTTCATCACCTCACTCTGCTCGATCTGACCGGGCTCGGTTGGATCAAATCGGCTTGCTCGACTCATCGCAGTTCGACGCCACTCTGCTCTGCTCGACTTTCAACCTGACTACCCTCCAATCGACTCCCCTGGACTTTGGTGGACGTGACTCGTCACCAATGGAGTCAACTAGACACAACTTTTCTCGACACGACCCTTCGTCGCCAGACTCGAATCGACTCGACCCGACTCATCGCAGTTCGACGCAACTCTGCCCAGCTCGACTTTAAACTTCACTACACTCCGGTCGACTCCGCTCGACTTTCCTCGACGTGACTCGTCACCGTTGGAGTCGACTAGACAAACCTTTTCTCGACACGACGCTTCATCGCTTGACTCTGCTCGATTTTATCCGACTCGGCTGGATCGACTCGGCTCGGCTCGACTCATCACAGTTCGCGCCACTCTGCCCAGCTCGACTTTCAACCTTACTACCCTCCAATCGACTCAGCTGGACATTCCTGGACGTGACTCGTCACCAATGGAGTCAACTAGACACAACCTTTCTCGAAACGACCCTTCGTCGCCTGACTATATTCGACTCGACCCGACTCTGCTTGACTCGAATCGACTCGACTCGACACACCGCAGTTCGACATAACTCTGCCCAGCTCGACTTTCAACTTGAGTACACTCCGGTCAACTCCGCTCGACTTTCCTCGACGTGACTCGTCACCGTTGGAGTCGACTAGAACAAGGTTTGCTCGACCCGACACTTCATCGCCTGACTCTGGTCCACTCGACTCGACTCGGTTGGATTGACTCGGCTCGGCTCGACTCATCACAGTTCGACACCACTCTGCTTAGCTCGACTTTAAACCTGACTACCCTCCAATCGACTCCGCTGGACTTTCCTGGACGTGACTTGTCACCATTAGAGTCGACTAGACACAACTTTTCTCGACACGACCCTTAATCGCCATACTCTATTCGACTCGACCCGACTCTGCAGGACTCGATTCGGCTCGACTCGACTCATCGCAGTTCGACGCAACTCTGCCCTGCTCGACTTTCAACTTGAGTACACTCCGGTCAACTCCGCTGGACTTTCCTCGACGTGACTCGTCACCGTTGGAGTCGACTAGAACAAACTTTGCTCGACCCGACACTTCATCGCCTGACTCTGGTCCACTCGACTCGACTCGGTTGGATTGACTCGGCTCGGCTCGACTCATCACAGTTCGACGCCACTCTGCTTAGCTCGACTTTAAACCTAACTGCCCTCCAATCGACTCCGCTGGACTTTCCTGGACGTGACTTGTCACCATTGGAGTCGACTAGACACAACTTTTCTCGACACGACCCTTCATCGCCATACTCTATTCGACTCGACCAGACTCGGCTCGACTCGACTCATCACAGTTCGACGCAACTCTGCCCTGCTCGACTTTCAACTTTACTACACTCCGGTCGACTCCGCTCGACTTTACTCGACGTGACTCGTCACCGTTTCAATCGAATAGAATAAACTTTTCTCGACACAAAGCTTCATCGCCTGACTGTGCTCTTCTCGACCCGACCTTCAACTTTCCTACACTCTGGTCGACTCCGCTCCACTTTCCTCGACGTGACTTGTCACCATTGGAGTCGACCAGACAAAACTTTTCTCGTCACGGCGCTTCATCGCCTGACTCTGCTCGATTTGACCGGGCTCGGTTGGATCAAATCGGCTTGCTCGACTCATCGCAGTTCGACGCCACTCTTCTCTGCTCGACTTTCAACCTGACTATCCTCTAATCGACTCCCCTGGACTTTGGTGGACGTGACTCGTCACCAATGGAGTCAACTAGACACAACTTTTCTCGACACGACCCTTCGTCGCTTGAATCTATTCGACTCGACCCGACTCTGCTGGACTCGAATCGACTCGACCCGACTCATCGCAGTTCGACCCAACTCTGCCCAGCTCAACTTTCAACTTCACTACACTCCGGTCGAATCCGCTCCACCTTCCTCGACGTGACTTGTAATCGTTGGAGTCGACTAGACAAACCTTTTCTCTACACGACGCTTCATCGCTTGACTCTGCTCGATTTGACCTGACTCGGCTGGATCGACTCGGCTCGGCTCGACTCATCACAGTTCGACGCCACTCTGCTCAGCTCGAGTTTCAACCTGACTACCCCCCAATCGACTCCGCTGGACTTTCCTGGACGTGACTTGTCACCATTGGAGTCGACTAGACACAACTTTTCTCGACACGACCCTTCATCGCCTCACTATATTCGACTCGACCCGACTCTTCTTGACCCGACTCGGCTCGACTCGACTCATCGCAGTTCGACGCAACTCTGCCCAGCTCTACTTTCAACTTCACTACACTCCGGTCGACTCCGCTCGACTTTCCTCGACGTAACTCGTCACCGTTGGAGTCGACTAGAAAAAACTTTTCTCGACACGACGCTTCATCGCCTGAGTCTTCTCCACTTGACCTGACTCGGCTCGATCGACTCGGTTCGGCTCGACTCATCGCAGTTTGACGCCACTCTGCTCAGCTCGACCTTCAACGTGACTACACTCCGGTCGACTCCGCTGCACTTTGCTCGACGTGACTCGTGACCATTGGAGTCGACTAGACAAAAATTTTCTGGACACGACGCTTCATCGCCTGGTTCTGCTCGATTAGACCCGACTCGGCTTGATGAACTCGCCTCAGCTCGACATATCGCAGTTGGACGCCACTCTTCTCTGCCCGAATTTCAACCTGACTACCCACCAATCGACTCTGCTGGACTTTCCTGGACGTGTCTCGTCACCATTCGAGTCGAGTAGACACAACTTTTATCGACACGACCCTTCATCTCCTCACTCTGTTCGACTCGACCCGACTCTGTTGGACTCGACTCGGCTCGACTCGACTCATCGCAGTTCGACGCAACTCTGCCTAGCTCGACATTCAATTTCACTACACTCCAATCGAATCCGCTCGACTTTCCTAGACGTGACTCGTCAACGTTGGAGTCGACTAGAAAAAAATTTTCTCGACACGACGCTTCATCGCCTGACTCTGCTCAACTCGACCTGACTCAGCTGATCGACTCGGCTCGGCTCGACTCATCGCAGTTTGACGCCACTCTGCTCAGCTCGACCTTCAACCTGACTACACTGCGGTCGACCCCGCTCCACTTTGCTCGACGTGACTCGTCACAATTGGAGTCGACTAGACAAAACTTTTCTTGACACGACGCTGCATCGCCTGACTCTGCTCGAATAGACCCGACTCGGCTAGATCGACCCGACTCGGCTCGTCTCATCGCAGTTCGACGCCACTCTTCTCAGCTCGACTTTCAACCTGACTACCCTCCAATCGACTCTGCTGGACTTTCGTTGACGTGACTTGTCGCCATTGGAGTCGACTAGACACAACTTTTCTCGACACGACCCTTGATCGCCTCACTCTATTCGACTCGACCCGACTCTGCTTGACTCGACTCGGCAGGACTCGACTCATCGCAGTTCGACGCAACTTTGCCCAGCTCCACTTTCAACTTCACTACACTCCGGTCGACTCAGCTCGACTTTCCTCGACGTAACTCGTCACCGTTGGAGTGGACTAGAAAAAACTTTTCTCGACACGACGCTTCATCCCCTTAGTCTTCTCCACTCGACCTGACTCGGCTCGATCGACTCGGTTCGGCTCGACTCATCGCAGTTTGACGCCACTCTGCTAAGCTCGACCTTCAACCTGACTACACTCCGGTCAACTCCGCTCCACTTTGCTCGACGTGACTCGTCGCCGTTGGAGTCGACTAGACAAAACTTTTCTCAACACGACGCTTCATCGCCTCACTCTGCTCGATTAGATCCAACTCGGCTTGATCAACTCGCCTCAGCTCGACTTATCGTAGTTGGACGCCACTCTTCTCTGCTCGACATTCAACCTGATTACCCTCCAATCGACTCCGCTGGACTTTCCTCGACGTGACTCGTCACCATTCGAGTCGAGTAGACACAACCCTTCATCTCGTCACTCTGTTCGACTCGACCCGACTCTGCTGGACTCGACTCGGCTCGACTCGACTCATCGCAGTTCGACGCAACTCTGCCCAGCTCGACATTCAATTCACTACACTCCGGTCGACTCCGCTCGAATTTCGTAGACATGACTCGTCAACGTTGGAGTCGACTAGAAAAAATTTTTCTCAACACGACGTTTCATCGCCTGACTCTGCTCCACTCGACCTGACTCGGCTCGATCGACTCGGCTCGGCTCGACTCATCGCAGTTTGACGCCACTCTGCTCAGCTCGACCTTCAACCTGACTACACTGCGGTCGACTCCGGTCCACTTTGCTCGACGTGACTCGTCACCACTGGAGTCGACTAGACAAAACTTTTCTTGACACGACGGTTCATCGCCTGACTCTGCTCGATTAGACCCGACTCGGCTGGATCGACCCGGCTCGGCTCATCTCATCGCAGTCCGACGCCACTCTTCTCAGCTTGACTTTCAACCTGACTACCCTCTAATCGACTCCGGTGGATTTTCTGGACGTGACTTGTCGCCATTGGAGTCGACTAGACACAACTTTTCTCGACACGACCCTTCATCGCCTCACTCTATTCGACTCGACCCGACTCTGCTTGACCCGACTCGGCTCGACTCGACTCATCGCAGTTCAACGCAACTCTGCCCAGCTCAACTTTCAACTTCACTACACTCCAGTCGAATCCGCTCGACTTTCCTAGACGTGACTCGTCAACGTTGGAGTCGACTAGAAAAAAAATTTCTCGACACGACGCTTCATCGCCTGACTCTGCTCCATTCGACCTGACTCGGCTCGATCGATTCGGCTCGGCTCGACTCATCGCAGTTTGACGCCACTCTGCTCAGCTCGACCATCAACCTGATTACATTGCGGTCGACTCTGCTCCACGTTGCTCGACGTGACTCGTCACCATTGGAGTCGACTAGACAAAAATTTTCTTGACACGACGCTTCATCGCCTGACTTTGCTCGATTAGACCCGGCTCGGCTGGATCGACCCGGCTCAGCTCTTCTCATCGCAGTCCGACGCCACTCTTCCCAGCTCGACTTTGAACCTGACTACCCTCTAATCGACTCCGCTGGACTTTCCTGGACGTGACTTGTCACCATTGGAGTCGACTAGACATAACTTTTCTCGACACGACCCTTCATCGCCTCACTATATTCGACTCGACTCATCGCAGTTCGACGCAACTCTGCCCAGCTCAACATTCAACTTCACTACACTCTGGTCGACTCCGCTCGACTTTCCTAGACGTGACTCGTCAACGTTGGAGTCGAATAGAAAAAAATTTGCTCGACACGAAACTTCATCGCCTGAGTCTTCTCCACTCGACCTGACTCGGCTCGATCGACTCGGTTCGGCTCAACTCATCGCAGTTTGACGCCACTCTGCTCAGCTTGACCTTCAACCTGACTACACTGCGGTCGACTCCGCTCCACTTTGCTCGACGTGACTCGTCACCATTGGAGTCAACTAGACAAAACTTTTCTCGACACTACACTTCATCGCCTGACTCTGCTCGATTAGACCCGACTCGGCTGGATCGACTTGGCTTGGCTCGACTCATCGCAGTGGGACGCCACTCTTATCTGCTCCACTTTCAACCTCACTACCCTCCAATCGACTCCGCTAGACATTCCTGGATGTGACTCGTCACCATTGGAGTAGAGTAGACACAACTTTTATCGACACGACCCTTCATCTCCTCACTCTACTCGACTCGACCCGACTCTGCTAGACTCGACTCGGCTCGACTCGACTCATCGCAGTTCGACGCAACTCTGCCCAGCTCAAGTTTCAACTTCACTACACTCCGGTCAACCCCGAGCGACAGTCCTCGACGTGACTCGTCATAGTTGGAGTCGACAAGAAAAAACTTTTCTCGACACGACGTTTCATCGCCTTACTCATCTCCACTCGACCTGACTCGGGTCGATCGTCACGGCTCGGCTCGACTCATCGCAGTTTGACGCCACTCTGCTCAGCTTGACCTTCAACCTGACTACAGTCCGGTCAACTCCGCTCCACTTTGCTCGACGTGACCCGTCACCATTGGAGTCAACTAGACAAAACTTTTCTCGACACGACGCTTCATCGCCTGACTCTGCTCGATTAGACCCGACTCGGCTGGATCGACTTGGCTCAGCTGGACTCATCGCAGTTGGACGCCACTCTTCTCTGCTCGACCTTCAACCTCACTACCCTCTAATCGACTCCGCTGGACATTCCTGGACGTGACTCGTTACCATTGGAGTCGAGTAGACACAACTTTTATCGACACGACCCTTCATCTACTCACTGTATTCGACTCGACCGGACTCTGTTGGACTCGACTCTGCTCGACTCGACTCATCGCAGTTCGACGCAACTCTGCCCAGCTCGACATTCAACTTCACTACACTCCGGTCTACTCAGCTCGACTTTCCTAGACGTGACTCGTCAACGTTGGAGTCGACTAGAACAAAAATTTCTCGACATGACGCTTCATCGCCTGACTCTTCTCCACTCGACCTGACTCGGCTCGATCGACTCGGCTCGGATCGACTCATCGCAGTTTGACGCCACTCTGCTCAGCTCGACCTTCAACCTGACTACACTGCGGTCGACTCCGCTCCACTTTGCTCGACGTGACTCGTCACCATTGGAGTCGACTAGACAAAACTTTTGTTGACACGACGCTTCATCGGTTGACTCTGCTCGAATAGACCCGACTCAGCTGGATCGACCCGGCTCGGCTCATCTCATCGCAGTCCGACGCCACTCTTCTCAGCTCGACTTTCCACCTGACTACCCTCTAATCGACTCCGCTGGACTTTCCTGGACGTGACTTGTCACCATTGGAGTCGACTAGACACAACTTTTCTCGACACGACCCTTCATCGCCTCACTCTATTCAACTCGACCCGACTCTGCTTGACCCGACTGGGCTCGACTCGACTCATTGCAGTTCGACGCAACTCTGCCCAGCTCAACTTTCAACTTCACTACAGTCCGGTCGACTCCGCTCGACTTTCCTAGACGTGACTCGTCAACGTTGGAGTCGTCTAAAAAAAAATTTTCTTGACATGACGCTTCATCGCTTGACTCTGCTCCACTCGACCTGACTCGGCTCGATCGACTCGGTTCGGCTCAACTCATCGCAGTTTGACGCCGCTCTGCTCAGCTCGACCTTCAACCTGACTACACTTCGGTCGACTCCGCTCCACTTTGCTCGATTTGACTCGTCACCATTGGAGTCGACTAGACAAAACTTTTCTTGACACGACGCTTCACCGCCTGACTCTGCTCGAATAGACCCGACTCGGCTGGATCGACTCTCCTCAACTAAACTCATCGCAGTTCGACGCAACTCTGCCTAGCTCGACATTCAACTTCACTACACTCCGGTGAACTCCGCTCGACTTTCCTAGACGGGACTCGTCAACGTTGGAGTCGACTAGAAAAAAATTTTCTCGACACGACGCTTCATCGTCTGACTCTGCTCCACTCGACCTGACTTGGCTCGATCGACTAGCGCTCGACTCGACTCATCGCAGTTTGACGCCACTCTGCTCAGCTCGACCTTCAACCTGACTACACTGCGGTCGACTACGCTCCACTTTGCTCGACGTGACTCGTCACCGTTGGAGTCGACTAGACAAAACTTTTCTTGACACGACGCTTCATCGCCTGACTCTGCTCAAATAAACCCGACTCGGGTGGATCGACTCGGCTCGGCTCGTCTCATCGCAGTTCGACGCCACTCTTCTCAGCTCGACTTTCAACCTGACTACCCTCCAATCGACTCCGCTGGACTTTCGTTGACGTGACTTGTCACCATTGGAGTCGACTAGACACAACTTTTCTCGACACGACCCTTCATCGCCTCACTCTATCCTACTCGACCCGACTCTGCTTGACTCGACTCGACTCATCGCAGTTCGACGCAACTCTGTCTAGCTCAACTTTCATCTTCACTACACTCCGATCGACTCCGCTTGACTTTCCTAGACGTGACTCGTCAACGTTGGAGTCGACTAGAAAAAAATTTTCTCAACACGACGCTTCATCGCCTGACTCTGCTCCACTCGACCTGACTCGGCTCGATCGACTCGGCTCGGCTCGACTCATCGCAGTTTGACGCCACTCTGCTCAGCTCGACCTTCAACCTGACTACACTGCGGTCGACTCCGCTCCACTTTGCTCGACGTGATTCGTCACCATTGGAGTCGACTAGACAACACTTTTGTTGACACGACGTTTCATCGCTTGACTCTGCTCGAATAGACCCGACTCGGCTGGATCGACCCGGCTCGGCTCATCTCATCGCAGTCCGACGCCACTCTTCTCAGCTCGACTTTCAACCTTACTACCCTCCAATCGACTCCGCTGGACTTTCCTGGACGTGACTTGTCACCATTGGAGTCGACTAGACACAACTGTTCTCGACAGGACCCTTCATCGCCTCACTCTATTCGACTCGACCCGACTCTGCTTGACCCGACTCGGCTTGACTCGACTCATCGCAGTTCGACGCAACTCTGTCCAGCTCAACTTTCAACTTCACTACACTCCGGTCGACTCCGGTCGACTTTCCTAGACGTGACTCGTCAACGTTGGAGTCGACTAGAAAAAAATTTGCTCGACACAAAACTTCATCGCCTGAGTCTTCTCCATTCGACCTGCCTCGGCTCGATCGACTCAGTTCGGCTCAACTCATCGCAGTTTGACGCCACTCTGCTCAGCTTGACCTTCAACCTGACTATACTGCGGTCGACTCCGCTCCAATTTGCTCGATGTGACTCGTCACCATTGGAGTCGACTAGACAAAACTTTTCTTGACACGACGCTTCATCGCTTGACTCTGCTCGAATAGACCCGACTCGGCTGGATCGACCCGGCTCGGCTCATCTCATCGCAGTCCGAAGCCACTCTTCTCACCTCGACTTTCAACCTTACTACCCTCCAATCGACTCCGCTGGACTTTCCTGGACGTGACTTGTCACCATTGGAGTCGACTAGACACAACTTTTCTCGACACGACCCTTCATCGCCTCACTCTATTCGACTCGACCCGACTCTGCTTGACGCGACTCAGCTCGACTCGACTCATCGCAGTTCGACGCAACTCTGCCTAGCTCGACGTTCAACTTCACTACACTCCGGTCGACTCACCTTGACTTTCCTCGACGTAACTCGTCACTGTTGGAGTCGACTAGAAAAAACTTTTCTCGACACGACGCTTCATCGCCTGAGTCTTCTCCACTTGACCTGACTCGGCTCAATCGACTCGGTTCGGCTCGACTCATCGCAGTTTGACGCCACTCTGCTCAGCTCGACCTTCAACCTGACTACTCTCTGGTCGACTCCGCTGCACTTTGCTCGACGTGACTCGTGACCATTGGAGTCGACTAGACAAAAATTTTCTGGACACGACGCTTCATCGCCTGACTCTGCTCGATTAGAGCCGACTCGGCTTGATGAACTTGCCTCAGCTCGACATATCGCAGTTGGACGCCACTCTTCTCTGCTCGACTTTCAACCTGACTACCCTCAAATCGACTCCGCTGGACTTTCCTGGACGTGCCTCGTCACCATTCGAGTCGAGTAGACACAACTTTTATCGACACGACCCTTCATCTCCTCACTCTGTTCGACTCGACCCTACTCTGTTGGACTCGACTTGGCTCGACTCGACTCATCGCAGTTCGACGCAACTCTCCCCAGCTCGACTTTCAACTTCACTACACTCCGGTCGACTCAGCTCGACTTTCCTCGACGTAACTCGTCACCGTTGGAGTCGACTAGAACAAAATTTTCTCGACACGACGCTTCATCGCCTGCCTCTGCTCCACTGGACCTGACTCTGCTCGATCGACTCGGCTCGGCTCGACTCATCGCAGTTTGACGCCACTCTGATCAGCTCGACCTTCAACCTGACTACACTTCGGTCGACCCCGCTCCACTTTGCTCGACGTGACTCGTCGCCATTGGAGTCGACTAGACAAATCTTTTCCCAACACGACGCTTCATAGCCTGACTCTGCTCGATTTGACCAACCTCGGCTTGATCAACTCGCCTCAGCTCGACTTATCGTAGTTGGACGCCACTCTTCTCTGCTCGACTTTCAACCTGATTACCCTCCAAACGACTCCGCTGGACTTTCCTAGACGTGACTCGTCACCATTCGAGTCGAGTAGACACAACTTTTATCGACACGACCCTTCAGCTCCTCACTCTGTTCGACTCGACCCGACTCTGCTGGACTCAACTCGGCTCGACTCGACTCATCGCAGTTCGACGCAACTCTGCCTAGCTCGACATTCAACTTCACTACACTCCGGTCGACTCCGCTCGAATTTCCTAGACGTGACTCGTCAACGTTGGAGTCGACTAGAAAAAAAATTTCTCGACATGACGCTTCATCGCCTGACTCTGCTCCACTCGACCTGACTCGGCTCGACCGACTCGGCTCGGCTCGACTCATCGCAGTTTGACGCCACTCTGCTCAGCTCGACCTTCAACCAGACTACACTGTGGTCGACTCTGCTCCACTTTGCTCGATGTGACTCGTCACCATTGGAGTCGACTAGACAAAACTTTTCTTGACACGACGCTTCATCGCCTGACTCTGCTCGATTAGACCCGACTCGGCTGGATCGACCCGGCTCGGCTCGTCTCATCGAAGTCCGACGCCACTCTTCTCAGCTCGACTTTCAACCTGACTACCCTCTAATCGACTACGCTGGACTTTCCTGGACGTGACTTGTCACCATTGGAGTCGACTAGACAAAACTTTTCTCGACACGACCCTTCATCGCCTCACTCTATTCGACTCGACCCGACTCTGCTTGACCCGACTCGGCTCAACTCGACTCATCGCAGTTCGACGCAACTGTTCCCAGCTCTACTTTCAACTTCACTACACTCCGGTCGACTCCGCTCGACTTTCCTAGACGTGACTCGTCAACGTTGGAGTCGACTAGAAAAAATTTTTCGTGACACGACGCTTCATCGCCTGACTCTGCTCCACTCGACCTGACTCGGCTCGATCGACTCCGCTCGGCTCGACTCATCGCAGTTTCACGCCACTCTGCTCAGCTCGACCTTTAACCTGACTACACTGGAGTCGACTCCGCTCCACTTTGCTCGACGTGACTCGTCACCATTGGAGTCGACTAGACAAAACTTTTCTTGACACGACGCTTCATCGCCTGACTCTGCTCGAATAGACCCGACTCCGCTGGATCGACTCGCCTCGGCTCGTCTCATCGCAGTTCGACGCCACTCTTCTCAGCTCGACTTTCAACCTGACTACCCTCCAATCGACTCCGCTGGACTTTCCTGGACGTGACTCGTCACCATTCGAGTCGAGTAGACACAACTTTTATCGACACGATCCTTCATCTCCTCACTCTGTTCGACTCGACCCGACTCTGCTGGACTCCACTCGGCTAGACTCAACTCATCGCAGTTCGACGCAACTCTGCCCAGCTCGACATTCAACTTCACTACACTCCGGTCGACTCCGCTCGAATTTCCTAGACGTGACTCGTCAACGTTGGACACGACTAGAAAAAAATTTTCTCGACACGACCCTTCATCGCCTGACTCTGCTCCACTCGACCTGACTCGGCTCGATCGACTCGGCTCGGCTCGACTCATCGCAGTTTGACGCCACTCTGCTCAGCTCGATCTGCAACCTGACTACACTGCGGTCGACTCCGCTCAACTTTTCTCGACGTGACTCGTCACCATTGGAGTCGACTAGACAAAACTTTTCGTGACACGACGCTTCATCGCCTGACTCTGCTCGATTAGACCCGGCTCGGCTGGATCGACCCGGCTCGGCTCGTCTCATCGCAGTCCGACGCCACTCTTCTCAGCTCGACTTTCAACCTGACTACCCTCTAATCGACTCCACTGGACTTTCCTGGACGTGACTTGTCACCATTGGAGTCGACTAGACACAACTTTTCTCGACGAGACCCTTCATCACCTAACTCTATTCGACTCGACCCGACTCTGCTTGACCCGACTCGGCTCGACTCGACTCATCGCAGTTCAACGCAACTCTGTCCAGCTCAACTTTCAACTTCACCACACTCCGGTCGACTCCGCTCGACTTTCCTAGACGTGACTCGTCAACGTTGGAGTCGACTAGAAAAAAATTTTCTTGACACGACGCTTCATCGCCTGACTCTCCTCCACTCGACCTGACTCGGCTCGATCGACTCGGCTCGGCTCAACTCATCGCAGTTTGACGCCACTCTGCTCAGCTCGACCTGCAACCTGACTACACTACGGTCGACTCCGCTCCACTTTGCTCGACGTGACTCGTCACCATTGGAGTCGACTAGAAACAACTTTTCTTGAGACGACGCTTCATTGCCTGACTCTGCTCGAATAGACCCGACTCGGCTGGATCGATTCGCCTCGGCTCGTCTCATCGCAGTTTGACGCCACTCTGCTCAGCTCGACCTTCAACCTGACTATACTCCGGTCGACTCCGCTCCACTTTGCTCGACGTGACTTGTCACCATTGGAGTCAACTAGACAAAACTTTTCTCGACACTACACTTCATCGCCTCCGCAACTCTTCTCAGCTCGACTTTCAACCTGACTACCCTCCAATCGACTCCACTGGACATTCCTGGACGTGACTCGTCACCATTGGAGTCGACTAGACACAACTTTTATCGACACGGCCCTTCATCGCCCCACTCTATTCGACTCGACCCGACTCTGCTGGACTCGACTCGGCTCGACTCGACTCATCGCAGTTCGACGCAACACTGCCCAGCTCGACCTTTAAATTCACTACACTCCGATCGACTCCGCTCGACATTCCTCGACGTGACTCGTCACAGTTGGAGTCAAAAAGAAAAAACTTTTCTCGATACGACGCTTCATCGCCTGACTCTGCTTCACTCGACCTGACTCTGGTCGATCGTCTCGGCTCGGCTCGACTCATCGCAGTTTGAAGCCACTCTGCTCAGCTCGACCATCAACCTGACTACACTCCGATCGACTCCGCTCCACTTTGCTCGACGTGACACGTCACCATTGGAGTCGACTAGACAAAACTTTTCTCAACACGACGCTTCATCGCCTGACTCTGCTCGGTTAGACCCGACTCGGCTGGATCGATTCAGCTCGGCTCGACTCATCGCAGTTGGACGCCACTCTTCTCTGCTCGACTTTCAACCTGACTACCTTCCAATCGACTCCGCTGGACTTTCCTGGACGTGACTCGTCACCATTGGAGTCGAGTAGACACAACTTTTATCGACACGACCCTTCGTCTCCTCACTGTATTCGACTCGACCCGACTCTGCTGGACTCGACTCGACTCATCGCAGGTCGACGCAACTCTGCCTAGCTCGACTTTCAACTTCACTACACTCCGATCGACTCCGCTCAACTTTCCTCGACTGGATCGACTCGCTCGACTCGACTAATCGCAGTTCGACGCCACTCTTCTCAACTCGACTTTCAACCTGACTACCCTTCAATCGACTCCGCTGGACTCTCCTGGACGTGACCCGTCACCATTGGAATCGATTAGACACAACTTTTCTAGACACGACCCTTCATCGCCAAACTCTATTCGACTCGACCCGACGCTGCTAGACTCGACTCATCGTAGTTCGACGCAACTCTGCCCAGCTCGACTTTCAACTTCACTACACTCCGATCGACTCCGGTCGACATTCCTCGACGTGACTCTTCACAGTTGGAGTCGACAAGAAAAAACTTTTCTCGACACGACGCTTCATCGCCTGACTCTGCTCCACTCGACCTGACTCGGGTCGATCGTCTCAGCTCTGCATGACTCATCGCAGTTTGACGCCACTCTGCTCAGCTCGACCTTCAACCTGACTACACTCCGATCGACTCCGCTCCACTTTGCTCGACGTGACTCGTCACCATTGGACTCGACTAGACAAAACTTTTCTCGACATGACGCTTCATCGCTCACTCTGCTCGATTAGACCCGACTCGGCTGGATCGACTCGGCTCGGCTCGTCTCATCGCAGTTCGACGCCACTCTTCTGAGGTCGACTTTCAACCTGACTACCCTCCAATCGACTCTGCTGGACTTTCCTGGACGTGACTTGTCACCATTGGAGTCGACTAGACACAACTTTTCCCGACACGACCCTTCATCGCCTCACTCTATTCGACTCGACCCGACTCTGCTTGACTCGAGTCGGCTCGACTCGAATCATCGCAGTTTGACGCAACTCTGCCCTGCTCGACTTTCAACTTCACTAACTTCGGTCGACTTCTCTCGACTTTCCTCGACGTAACTCGTCACCGTTGGAGTCGACTAGAAAAAACTTTTCTCGACAGGACGCTTCATCGCCTGACTCTTCTCCACTCGACCTGACTCGGCTCAGCTCGACTCATCGCAGTTTGATGCCACTCTGCTCAGCTCGACCTTCAACCTGACTACACTCTGGTCGACTCCGCTCCACTTTGCTCGACGTGACTCGTCACCATTGGAGTCGACTAGACAAAACTTTTCTTGACACGACGCTTCATCGCCTGACTCTGCTCGAATAGACCCGACTCGGCTGGATCAACTCGCCTCGGCTCGTCTCATCGCAGTTCGACGCCACTCTTCTCAGCTCGACTTTCAACCTGACTACCCTCCAATCGACTCCGCTGGACTTTCCTGGACGTGACTCATCACCATTGGAGTCGACTAGACACAACTTTTCTAGACACGACCCTTCATCGGCTCACTCTATTCGACTCAACCCGACACTGCTGGACTTGACTCGGCTCGACTCGACTCATCGCAGTTCGACGCAACTCTGCCCAGCTCGACTTTAAACTTCACTACACTCCGATCGACTCCGCTCGACTTTCCTCGACATAGGTCGTCACCGTTGGAATCGATTAGAAAAAAATTTTCTCGACACGACGATTCATTTCCTGACTCTACTCCACTCGACCAGACTCTGGTGGACTCGACTCATCGCAGTGTGACGCCACTCTTCTCAGCTCGACCTTCAACCTGCCTACGCTCCGATCGACTCCGCTCCACTTTGCTCGACGTGAGTCGTCACCGTTGGAGTCGACTAGACAAAACTTTTCTCGACACGACGCTTCATCGCCTTACTCAGCTCCACTCAACCCGACTCAGCAGGATCGACTCGGCTCGGCTCGAGTCATCACAGTTCGACGCCACTCTTCTCAACTCGACATTCAACCTGACTACCCTCCAATCGACTCCGCTGGACTTTCCTGGACGTGACTCGTCACCATTGGAGTCGACTAGACACAACTTTTCTCAACACGACCCTTCATCGCCTCACTCTATTGACTCGACCCGACTCTGCTGGACTCGACTCGGCTCGACTCGACTCATCGCAGTTCGACGCAACTCTGCCCAGCTCGACTTTCAACTTCACTACACTCCGCTCGACTTTCCTCGACTCGTCACCATTGGAGTCAACTAGACAAAAATTTTCTCGACACGACGCTTCATCGCCTGACTCTGCTCGATTAGACCCGACTCGGTTGGATCGACTCGGCTTGGCTCGACACATCGCAGTTTGACGCCACTCTTCTCTGCTCCACTGTCAACCTAACTACCCTTTAATCGACTCCGCTGGACTTTCCTGGACGTGACTCGTCACCATTGAAGTTGACTAGACACAACTTTTATCCAAACGACGCTTCATCGCCTGACTCTGCTCCACTCGACCCGACACGGCTGGATGGACTCGGCTCGGCTAGACTCTGCGCAGCTCGGCGCCACTTTGCTAAGCTCGACTTTCAACCTGAATACCCTCCAATCGACTCCGTTGGATTTTCCTGGACGTGACTCGTCGCCATTGGAGTCGACTAGACACAACTTTTCTCGAGACGACCCTTCATCGCCTCACTCTATTCGACTCGACCTGACTCTGCTGGACTCGACTCGGCTCGACTCGACTAATCGCAGTTCGACGCAACTCTTCCCAGCTTGACTTTCAACTTCACTACACTCCGGTCGACTCCGTTCGACATTCCTCGATGTGACTCGTCATTGTTGGAGTCGACTAGAAAAAACTTTTCTCGACACGACGCTTCATCGCCTAACTCTGCTCCACTCGACTCGAATCATCTGGATCGACTCGACTCGGCTCGGCTCATCGCAGTTCGACGCACTCTTCTCTGCTCGACTTTCAACCTGACTACCCTCTAATCGACTCCGCTGGACTTTCCTTGACGTGACTCTCCCCCATTGGAGTCGACTAGACACAACTTTTCTCGACACGACCCTTCATCGCCTGACTCTGCTCCACTCGACCCAATTCGGCTGGATCGACTCGGTTCGGCTCGACTCATCGTACTTTGACGCCTCTCTGCTCAGCTCGACCTTCAACTTGACTTCACTCCGGTCGACTCCGCTGCACTTTCCTCGATGTCACTCGTCACCATTGGAGTCGGGTAGAAAAAACTTTTCTCGACACGACGCTTCATCGTCTGACTCTGCTCGATTCGCCACGACCTTGCAGGATCGACTCGGCTTGGCTCGACACATCGCACTTCGACGCCACTCTGCTCAGCTCGACTTTCAACTTGACTACACTCCGGTTGACTCCGCTTGACTTTCCTCAACGTGACTCGTCACCATCGGAGTCGACTATACAAAAATCTTCTCAACACGATGATTCGTTGCCTGACTCTGCTCGATTCGACCCGACTTGGCTGGATCGACTCAGCTCGGCTCGACTTATCGCACTTCGACGCCACTCTGCTAAGTTCGACCTTCAACCTGAATACCCTCCAATCAACTCGACTGGACTTTCCTGGACGTGACTCGTCACCATTGGAGTCGACTAGACACAACTTTTCTCAACACGACCCTTCATCGCCTCACTCTATTGACTCGACCCGACTCTGCTGGACTCGACTCGGCTCGACTCGACTCATCGCAGTTCGACGCAACTCTGCCCAGCTCGACTTTCAACTTTACTACACTCCGCTCGACTTTCCTCGACTCGTCACCATTGTAGTCAACTAGACAAAAATTTTCTCGACACGACGCTTCATCGCCTGACTCTGCTCGATTAGACCCGACTCGGTTGGATCGTCTCGGCTTGGCTCGACACATCGCAGTTTGACGCCACTCTTCTCTGCTCCACTGTCAACCTAACTACCCTTTAATCGACTCCGCTGGACTTTCCTGGACGTGACTCGTCACCATTGAAGTCGACTAGACACAACTTTTATCCAAACGACGCTTCATCGCCTGACTCTGCTCCACTCGACCCGACACGGCTGGATGGACTCGGCTCGGCTAGACTCTGCGCAGCTCGGCGCCACTTTGCTAAGCTCGACTTTCAACCTGAATACCCTCCAATCGACTCCGTTGGATTTTCCTGGACGTGACTCGTCGCCATTGGAGTCGACTAGACACAACTTTTCTCGAGACGACCCTTCATCGCCTCACTCTATTCGACTCGACCTGACTCTGCTGGACTCGACTCGGCTCGACTCGACTAATCGCAGTTCGACGCAACTCTTCCCAGCTCGACTTTCAACTTCACTACACTCCGGTCGACTCCGTTCGACATTCCTCGATGTGACTCGTCATTGTTGGAGTCGACTAGAAAAAACTTTTCTCGACACAACGCTTCATCGCCTAACTCTGCTCCACTCGACCCGAATCATCTGGATCGACTCGACTCGGCTCGGCTCATCGCAGTTCGACGCCACTCTTCTCTGCTCGACTTTCAACCTGACTACCCTCTAATCGACTCCGCTGGACTTTCCTTGACGTGACTCGCCACCATTGGAGTCGACTAGACACAACTTTTCTCGACACGACCCTTCATCGCCTGACTGTGCTCCACTCGACCCAATTCGGCTGGATCGACTCGGTTCGGCTCGACTCATCGTACTTTGACGCCTCTCTGCTCAGCTCGACCTTCAACTTGACTTCACTCCGGTCGACTCCGCTCCACTTTCCTCGATGTCACTCGTCACCATTGGAGTCGGGTAGACAAAACTTTTCTCGACACGACGCTTCATCGCCTGACTCTGCTCGATTCGCCACGACCTTGCAGGATCGACTCGGCTCGGCTCGACACATCGCACTTCGACGCCACTCTGCTCAGCTCGACTTTCAACCGGAATACCCTCCAATCGACTCCGCTGGACTTTCCTGCACGTGACTCGTCACCATTGCAGTCGACTACACACAACTTTTCTCGACACGACCCTCAATCGCCGGACTCTATTCGACTCCAGCTACTCTGCTGACTCGACTCGGCTTGACTCGACTCATCACAGTTCGACGCAACTCTGCCCAGCTCGACTTTCAACTTGACTACATTCCGGTCGACTCCGCTCGACTTTTCTCGACGTGACTCGTCACCATTGGAGTCAACTAGAAAAAACCTTTCTCGACACGACGCTTCATCCTCTGACTCTGCTACACTCGACCAGAGTCGGCTGGATTAACTCGGCCCGGCTCGACTCATCGCAGTTCGACGCCACTCTGCTCAGCTCGACCTTCAACTTGACTACACTCCGCTCGACTTTCCTCCAGGTGACTCGTCACCATTGGAGTCGACTATACAAAACTTTTCTCGACACGACGATTCGTCGCCTGACTCTGCTCGATTCGCCCCGACTCGACTAGATCGACTCGGCTCCACTCGACTCATCGCAGTTCGACGCCACTCTGCTCAACTTGACCTTCAAATTGAAAACACTCTGGTCGACTCCGCTCGACTTTCCTGGACGTGACTCATCACCATTGCAGTCGCTTAGACACAACTTTTCTCGACACGGCGCTTCATTAGCTTACACAGCTCCACTCGACCCGAATCGACTGGATCGACTCGGCTCGGCTTGACTCATCGCAGTGCAACGCCACTCTGCTCAGCTCGACTTTCAACTTGACTACACTCCGGTTGACTTCGCTTGACTTTCCTCAACGTGACTCGTCACCATCGGAGTCGACTATACAAAACTCTTCTCAACACGATGATTCGTTGCCTGACTCTGCTCGATTCGACCCGACTTGGTTGGATCGACTCAGCTCGGCTCGACTTTTCGCACTTCGACGCCACTCTGCTAAGTTCGACCTTCAACCTGAATACCCTCCAATCAACTCGACTGGAATTTCCTGGACGTGACTCGTCACCATTGCAGTCGACTAGACACAACTTTTCTCGACACGACCCTTCATCGTCTGACTCTATTCGACTCAACCCGACTATGCTGGACTCGACTCGGCTCGACTCGACTCATCGCAGTTCGTTGCAACTCTGCCCAGCTCGACTTTCAACATCACTACACTTCGGTCGACTCCGCTCGACATTCCTCAACGTGACTCATCACGATTAGAGTCGACTAGAAAAACCGTTTCTCGACACGACGCTTCATCGCCTGACTCTGCTCCACTCGACCTGACACGGCTGGATCGACTCAGCTCGGCTCGACTCATCGCACTTCGACGCCACTCTGCTCATCTCGACCTTTTACTTGACTACACTCCGGTCGACTCCGCTCAACTTTCCTCGACGTGACTCGTCACCATTGCAGCCGACTATACAAAACTTTTCTCGACACGACGCTTCATCTCCTGACTCTACTCCACTCGACCCGACTTGGCTGGATCTACTCGACTCGACTCGACTCATCGTTGTTCGACGCCACTCTACTAAGCTCGACTTTCAACCTGAATACCCTCCAATCGACTCCGCTGGACTTTCCTGGACGTGACTTGTCACCATTGGAGTCGACTAGACATAACTTTTATCGACACGACCCTCCATCGCCTGACTCTATTCGACTCCACCCGACTCTCCTGGACTCGACTCGGCTCGACTTGACTCAGCGCACTTCGATGCAACTTTGCTCAGCTCGACTTTCAACTTGACTACACTCTGCACGACTCCGCTCGACTTTCCTCGACGTCACTCTACACCATTGGAGTCGACTAGAAAAAACTTTTCTCGACACGACGCTTCATCGCCTAACTCTACTCCACTCGACCAGACACGGCTGGATCGACTCGGCTCGACTCTACGCAGTTCGACCCGAATCGGCTGGATCGACTCGACTCGCCTTGACTCATCGCAGTTCGACGCCACTCTGCTCAGATCGACTTTCAACTTGACTACACTTCGGTTGACTCCGCTTGACTTTCCTTGACTTCACTCGTCACCATTGGATTAGACCATAAATTTTTTTTCTTGACACGACACTTCATTGCCTGACTCTGCTCCACTCGACTCGACTCAGCTAGATTGACTCGGTTCGGGTCGACTCATCGCAGTTCGACGCCACTCTACTAAGCTCGACTTTCAACCTGAATACCCTCGAATTGACTTCGGTTGACTTTCCGGGACGTGACTCGTCACCATTGGAGTCGACTAGACATAACTTTTCTCGACATGACCCTCCATCGCTTGAATCTATTCGACTCCACCCGACTCTGCTAGACTCGACTCGACTCATCGCACTTCGACGCCACTCTGTCCAGCTCGACTTTCAACTTGACTACACTCCGGTCGATTCCGCTTGACTTTCCTTGATGTGACTCGTCACCATTGCAGTCGAGTAGAAAAAACTTTTCTCGACACGACGCTTCATTTCCTGACTCTGCTCCACTCGACCCGACTCGGCTGGATCGACTCAGCTCGGCTCGACTCATCGTAGTTTGACGCCACTCTGCTCAGCTCGACCTTCAACTTGACTACACTCCGGTCGACTCCGCTCCACTTTCCTCGGGGTGACTCGTCACCATTGGAGTCGACTAGACAAAACTTTTCTCGACACGACGCTTCATTGCCTGACTCTGCTCCACTCGACCCGACTCTGCTGGATCGACTCAGCTCGGCTCGACTCATCGCAGTTTGACGCCACTCCGCTCAGCTCGACCTTCAACTTGACTACACTCCGGTCGACTCCGTTCCACTTTCCTCGACGTGACTCATCAACATTGGAGTCGACTATACAAAACTTTTCTCGAAACGACGCTTCATCGCCTAACTCTACTCCACTCGACCCGACACGGCTAGATCGACTCGGCTCGACTCTACGCAGTTCGACGCCACTCTGCTAAGCTCGACTTTCAACCTGAAATCCCTCCAATCGACTCCGCTGGATTTTCCTGGACGCGACTCGTCGCCATTGGAGTCGACTAGACACAAATTTTATCGACACGACCCTCCATCTCCTGACTCTATTCTACTCCAGCACCTCTGCTGGACTCGACTCGGCTCGACTCGACTCATCAAAGTTCGACGCCACTCTGCTCTGCTCGACCTTCAACTTGACTACACTCCGCTCGACTATCCTCCAAGTGACTCGTCACCATTGGAGTCGACTATACAAAACTTTTCTCGAAACGACGCTACATCGCCTGACTCTGCTCCACTCGACCCGACACGGCTGGATCGACTCGGCTCGGCTCGACTCTACGCAGTTCGACGCCACTCTGCTAAGCTCGACTTTGAACCTGAATACCCTCCAATCGACTCCGCTGGATTTTCCTGGACGTGACTCGTCGCCATTGGAGTCGACTAGACACAACTTTTCTCGACACGACCCTCCATCGCCTGACTCTATTCGAATCCACTCGACATGGCGTTTCTTTGCCTGACTCTGCTCCACTAGACCCGACTCGGCTAGATCGACTCAGCTTGGCTCGAATCATCGCAGTTTGACACCACTCTGCTCAGCTCGACCTTCAATTTGACTACACTCCGGTCGACTCCGCTCCACTTTTCTCGGGGTGACTCGTCACCATTGGAGTCGACCAGACAAAACTTTTCTCGACACGACGCTTCATTGCCTGACTCTGCTCCACTCGACCCGACTCTGCTGGATCGACTCAGCTCGGCTCGACTCATCGCAGTTTGACGCCACTCTACTCAGCTCGACTTCGACTTGACTACACTCCGGTCGACTCCGCTCCGCTTTCCTCGGGGTGACTCGTCACCAATGGAGTCAACTAGACAAAACTTTTCTCGACACGACGCTTCATTGCCTGACTCTACTCCACTCGACCCGACTCTGCTGGATCGACTCAGCTCGGCTCGACTCATCGCAGTTTGACGCCACTCCGCTCAGCTCGACCTTCAACTTGACTACACTCTGGTCGACTCCGCTCCACTTTCCTCGACATGACTCGTCACCATTGGAGTCGACTAGACAAAACCTTTCTCGACAAGACGCTTCATCGCCTGAGTATGCTCGATTCGACCCGACTCGGCTGGATCGACTTGGCTCGACTCAACTCATCGCAGTTCGACGTCACTCTCTTCAGCTCGCCTTTCAACTTGACTATACTCCAGTCGACTCGACATGAATTTCCTCGACGTGACTTGTCACCATTGGAGCTAACTAGACACAAATTTTCTACATACGACGCTTCTTCGCGTGATTCTACTCGACTTGACATGACTCGGTCAGACTCGACTCGACCCATCGCAGTTCGACGCAACTCTCCCCAGCTTGACTTTGAACATGACTACACTCCGGTCGACTCCGCTCGACTTTCCTGGACGCGACTTGTCACCGTTGGAGTCGACTAGAAAAAACTTTTCTCAACACGACCCTCCATCGCCTGACTCTATTCGATTCCACCTGACTCTGCTGGACTCGCCTCGGCTCAACTCGACTCATCACACTTCGATGCAACATTGCCCAGCTCGACATTCAACTTGACTACACTACGGTCGACTCCGCTCGACTTTCGTAGACGCGACTCGTCACTGTTGGAGTCGACTAGAAAAAACTTTTCTCGATAAGATGCTTCATCGCCTGACTCTGCTCGACTCGACCCAACTCGGCTGGATCGACTCGGCTATACTCGGCTCGACTCGACTCATCGCAGCTCGACGCAACTCTCCCCAGCTCGACTTTCAACTTGACTACACTCCGCTTGACTTTCCTCCACGTGACTCGTCACCGTTGGAGTCGACTAGAAAAAAATTTTCTCAACACGATGCTTCATCGCCTGACTCTACTCCACTCGATTTGACTCAGCTGGATCAACTTATCGCAGATTGACGCCACTCTGCTCAGCTCGACCTTCAACTTGACTACACTCCGGTCGACTCCGCTCCACTTTCCTCGGGGTGACTCGTCACCATTGGAGTCGACTAGAAAAAACTTTTCTCGACACGACGCTTCATTTCCTGACTCTGCTCCACTCGACCCGACTCTGCTGGATCGACTCAGCTCGGCTCGACTCATCGCAGTTTGACGCCACTCTGCTCAGCTCGACCTTCAACTTGACAACACTTCGGTCGACTCCGCTCCACTTTCCTCGACGTGACTCGTCACCATTGGAGTCGACTAGACAAAACTTTTCTCGACAAGACGCTTCATCGCCTGACTATGCTCGATTCGACCCGACTCGGCTGGATCGACTTGGCTCGACTCAACTCATCGCAGTTCGACGTCACTCTCTTCAGCTCGCCTTTCAACCTGACGACACTCCAGTCGACTCGACTTTAATTTCCTCGACGTGACTTATCACCATTGGAGCTGACTAGACACAACTTTTCTACACACGACGCTTCATCACGTGACTGTACTCGACTTGACATGACTTGGTCAGACTCGACTCCACTCATCGCAGTTCGACGCAACTCTCCCCAGCTTGACTTTGAACATGACTACACTCCGGTCGACTCCGCTCGACTTTCCTGGACGCGACTCGTCACCGTTGGAGTCGACTAGAAAAACTTTTCTCGACACGACCCTCCATCGCCTAACTTTATTCGATTCCACCCAACTCTGCTGGACTCGACTCGGCTCGACTCGACTCATCGCACTTCGACGCAACATTGCCCAGCTCGACATTCAACTTGACTACACTCCGGTCGACTCCGCTCGACTTTCCTCGACGTGAGTCGTCACCATTGGAGTCGACTAGAAAAAACATTTCTCGACACGACGCTTGATCGCCTTACTCTGCTCCACTCGACCCGACTCGGATGGATCTACTCGGCTCGACTCGAATCATCGCAGTTCGACGCAACTCTGTCCAGCTCAAAATTCAACTTCACTACACTCCGCTCGACTCTGCTCGACTCCACTCGACTTTTGCTCGACGTGACTCGTCACCATTAGAGTCGATTAGAAAAAACTTTTCTCGACATGACGCTTCATTGCGTGACTCTGCTCGACTGGACCATACTCGACCAGACTCGATCGGACTCGACTCGACTCATCGCACATTGACAGAACTCTACTCAGCTCGACTTTCAACTTGACTACACTCCGGTCGACCCTGCTCGACTTTCCTCAACGTGACTCGTCACTGTTGGAGTCCACTAGAAAAAACTCTTCCCGACACGACGCTTCATCCCCTGAGTCCGCTCCACTTGACCCGACTCGGCTCGGCTCGACTGATCGAGGTTTGACGCCACTCTGCTCAGCTCAACCTTCAACTTCACTACACTCCGGTCGACTCCGCTCCACTTTCCTCGACGTGACTCGTCACCATTGCAGTCGACTAGACAAAACTTTTCTCGACACGACGCTTCATCGCCTGACTCTGCTCGATTCGCCCCGACTTGGCTAGATCGACTCGGCTCGGCTCGACTCATCGCACTTCGACGCCACTCTGCTCAGCTCGACTTTCAACCTAAATACCCTCCAACCGATTCCGCTGGACTGTCCTGGACCTGACTCATCACCATTGAAGTTGACTAGACTCAACTTTTCTCGACACGACTCTTCATCGCCTGATTCTATTCGACTCAACCCGACTCTGCTGGACTCGACTCGGCTCGACTCGACTCATCGCAGTTTGACGCAACTCTGCCCAGCTCGACTTTCAACTTGACTACACTCTGGTCAACTCTGCTCCACTTTCTTCGACGTCACTCGTCACCATTGGAGTCGACTATAAAAATCTTTTCTCGACACGACACTTCATCGTCTGACTCTCCTCGACTTGACCAAACTCGGCTGGATCAACTCAGCTTGGCTCGACCCATCGCAGTGCAATGTCACTCGGCCAAGCTCGACATTCAACCTGACTACACTAGAGTGGACTCCGCTGGAATTTGGTTGACGTGACTCGTCACCATTAGAGTCCACTAGACACAACTTTTCTCGACACGACCTTTCATCCCCTGACTCTATTCGACTCGACTAGACTCTGCTGGACTCGACTCCGCTCGACTCGACTCATCGCAGTTCGATGCAACTCTTCCCACCTCGACTTTCCTCGACGTGACTCGTCACCGTTGGAGTCGACTAGAAAAAAATTTTCTCGTCACAACGCTTCATCGCCTGACGCTGCTCCAGTCGACCTGACTCGACTTGATCGACTCGGCTCGACAGGACTTATCGCAGTTTGACGCCACTCTGCTCAGCTCGACCTTCAACTTGACTACAATCCTGTCGACTCCGCACAACTTTCCTCGACCTGACTCGTCACCATTGGGGTCGACTAGAAAAATGTTTTCTCGACACGACGCTTCATCGTCTGACTCTCCTCGACTCGACCCGACTCGGCTGGATCGACACGGGTCGGCTCGACCCATCGCAGTTCGACGTCACTCTGCTCAGCTCAACTTTCAACCTGACTACACTCTAGTGGACTTCGCTGGAATTTGCTCGACGTGACTCGTGACCATTGGAGACGACTAGACACAACTTTTCTCGACACGAACATTCATCCCCTGAATCTATTCGACTCGACTAGACTCTGCTGGACTCGACTCGGCTCGACTCGACTCATCGCAGTTCGATGCAACTCTTCCCAACTCGACTTTCAACTTGACTACGCTCTGGTCGACTTTCCTCGACGTGACTCGTGACCATTGGAGTCGACTAGACACAACTTTTCTCGACACGACCTGTCACCCCCTGACCATATTCGACTCGACTAGACTCTGCTGGACTCGACTCGGCTCGACTCGACTCATCGCAGTTCGATGCAACTCTTCCCAGCTTAACTTTCAACTTGACTATGCTCCGGTCGACTCCGGTCGACTTTCCTCGACGTGACTCGTGACCATTGGAGTCGACTAGAAAACAATTTTCTCGACACGACGCTTCATCGCCTGACTCTGCTCCACTCGACCTGACTCGGTTGAATCGACTCGGCTCGACTCGACTCATCGCGGTTCGATGCCAATCTGCTCAGCTTGACCTTCAACTTGAAAACACCCGGGTCGACTCCGCTCGACTTTCCTGGACGTGACTCGTCACCCTTGGAGTCGACTTGACAAAACATTTCTGGACACAACGCTTCATCGTCTAACCCTTCTCGATTCGACCCGACTCGGCTGGATAGACTAGCTCAGCTTGACTCAACACAGTTCGACGCCACTCTCCTAAGCTCGACTTTCAACCTGACTACCCTCCAATCGACTCCGCTGGACTTTCCTGGACGTAACTCGTCACCATTGGAGTTGACTATACACAAATTTTCTCGACATCACCCGACTGTACTGGACTCGACTCAGCTCGACTCGACTCATCACAGATCGACGCAACTCTTCCCAGCTCGACTTTCAACATGACTACAATCCGGTCGACTACGCTGGATTTTCCTGGACGTGACTCTTCACCATTGGAGTCGACTAGAAAAAACTTTTCTCGACACGACGCTTCATCGCCTGACTTTGCTCGACTCGACCCGACTCGGCTGGATCGACTCGGCTTGCCTCGACTCATCGCAGTTCGACGCCACTCTGCTCAGCTTGACCTTCAACTTGACTACACTCCGGTCGACTCCGCTCGACTTTCCTGGACGTGACTCGTCACCATTGGAGTCAACTACACAAGGCTTTTTTCGACACGACGCTTCACCGTCTAACCCTTCTCGATTCCACCAGACTCGGCTGGATAGACTCTGCTCGGCTTGACTCATCGCAGTTCGACACCACTCTGCTAAGCTCGACTTTCAACCTGACTACCCTCCAATCAACTCCGCTGGACTTTCCTGGACGTGACTCGTCACCATTGGAGTCGACTAGACACAACTTTTCTCGACACGACCCTTCATCGCCCGACTCTATTCGACTCGACCTGACTTTGTTGGACTCGACTGGCCTCAACTCGACTCATCGAAGTTCGACGCACTGCTGCCAAGCTCGACTTTCAACTTGACTACACTCCGGTCGACTCCGCACAACTTTCCTCGGCCTGACTTGTCAACATTGGGGTCGACTAGAAAAATGTTTTCTCGACATGACGCTTCATCGTCTGACTCTCCTCGACTCGACCAGACTCAGCTGGATCGACTCGGGTCGGCTCGACGCATTGCAGTTCGACGTCACTCTGCTCAGCTCAACTTTCAACCTGACTACACTCCAGTGGACTTCGCTGGAATTTGCTCGACGTGACTCGTCACCATTGAAGTCGACTAGACCTCACTTTTCTCGACACAACCTATCATCCCCTGACTCTATTCGACTCGACTAGACTCTGCTGGACTCGACTCGGCTCGACTCGACTCATCGCAGTTCTATTCAACTCTTCCTAGCTCGACTTTCAACTTGACTACGCTCCAGTCGACTACGCTTCAGTCGACTCCGCTCGACTTTCCTCGACGTGACTCGTGACCATTGGAGTCGACTAGAAAAAAATTTCTCGACACGACGCTTCATCGCCTTACTCTACTCCACTCGACCTGACTCGGCTGAATCGACTCGGCTCGACTTGACTCATCGCAGTTCGACGCCACTCTGCTCAGCTTGACCTTCAACTTGAAAACACTCTGGTCGACTCCGCTCGAAATTCCTGGACGTGACTCGTCACCATTGGAGTCGACATGAAAAAACTTTTCTCGACACGACGCTTCATCGGTTGACTTTGCTCCACTCGACCCGACTTGGCTGGATCGACTCGGCTCGGCTCGCCTCATCGCAGTTCGATGCCACTTTTCTCAGCTTGACATTCAACTTTAAAACACTCGGCTCGACTCATCGCAGTTCGACGCCACTCTGCTCAGCTCGACTTTCAACCTGACTACACCCCAGTGGACTGTGCTGGAATTTGCTCGACGTGACTCGTTACCATTGGAGTCGACTAGACACAACTTTTCTCGACACGACCTTTCACCCCCTGACTCTATTCGACTCGACTAGACTCTGCTGGACTCGACTCGGCTCGACTCGACTCTGCTCGACTCGACTCATCGCAGTTCGATGCAACTCTTCCCAGCTCGACTTTCGACTTGACTACGCTCCGGTCGACTCCGCTCGACTTTCCTCGAAATGACTCGTGACCATTGGAGTCGACTAGAAAACAATTTTCTGGACACGACGCTTCATCGCCTTACTCTGCTCCACTCGACCTGACTCGGCTGAATCGACTCGGCTCGACTCGACTCATCGCGGTTCGATGCCAATCTGCTCAGCTTGACCTTCAACTTGAAAACACCCTGGTCGACTCCGCTCGACTTTCCTGGACGTGACTCGTCACCATTGGAGTCGACTTGGCAAAACTTTTCTCGACACAACGCTTCATCGTCTAACCCTTCTCGATTCGACCCGACTCGGCTGGATAGACTAGGCTCAGCTTGACTCAACGCAGTTCGACGCCACTCTGCTAGGCTCGACTTTCAACCTGACTACCCTCCAATCGACTCCGCTGGACTTTCCTGGACGTAACTCGTCACCATTGGAGTTGACTATACACAAATTTGCTTGACTGGACAAAACTGTTCTCTACTGGACAAAACTGTTCTCGACACGACGCTTCATCGTCTAACCCTTCTCGATTCGACCCGACTCGGCTAGATAGATTCGGCTCTGCTTGACTCATCGCAGTTCGATGCCACTCTGCTAAGCTCGACCTTCAACCTGACTACCCTCCAATCGACTCCGCTGGACTTTCCTGGACGTGACTCGTCACCATTGGAGTCGACTAGACACAAATTTTCTCCACACGACCCGACTCTGGTGGACTCGACTCAGCTAGACTCAACCCATCGCAGTTCGACGCAACTCTGCCCAGCTCGACTATCAACATGACTACACTCCGGTCGACTCTGCTGGATTTTCCTGGATGTCACTCGTCACCATTGGAGTCGACTAGAAAAACTTTTCTCGACACGACGCTTCATCGTCTGACTCTCCTCGACTCGACGCGACTCGTTTGGATGGACTCAGGTCGGCTCGACCCATCGCAGTTCGACGTCACTCTGCTCAGCTCGACTTTCAACCTGACTACACTCCAGTGGACTCCGCTGGAATTTGCTCGACGTGACTCGTCACCATTGGAGTCGACTAGAAAAAACTTTTCTCGACACGACCTTTCATCCCCTGACTCTATTCGACTCGACTAGACTCTGCTGGACTCGACTCGGCTCGACTCGACTCATCGCAGTTCGATGCAACTCTTCCCAGCTCGACTTTCGACTTGACTACACTCTGGTCGACTCCGCTCGACTTTCCTCGACGTGACTCGTGATTGTTGGAGTCGACTAGAAAAAATTTTTCTCGACATGACGCTTCATCGCTTGACTCTACTCCACTCGACCTGACTTGGCTGAATTGACTCGGCTCGACTCAACTCATCGTAGTTCGACGCCACTCTGCTCACTTTGACCTTCAACATGAAAACACTCTAGTCGACTCCACTCGACTTTCCTGCACGTGACTAGTCACCATTGGAGTCGACTCGACAAAACTTTTCTTGACACGACGCTTCATCGTCTAACCCTTCTCGATTCGACCCGACTCGACTAGATAGACTCGGCTCGGCTTGACTCATCGCAGTTCGATGCCTAACTGCTAAGCTCGACTTTCAACCTGACTACCCTCCAATCGACTACGCTGGACTTTCCTAGACGTGACTCGTCACCATTGGAGTCGACTAGACACAAATTTTCTCGACACGACCCGAATCTGCTGGATTCGACTGAGCTAGACTCAACTCATCGCAGTTCGACGCGACTCTGCCCAGCTCGACTTTCAACATGACAACCTCCGGTCGACTATGCACGACTTTCCTCGACGTGACTCGTGACCATTAGGCTCGACTAGAAAAAATTTTGTTGACACGACGCTTCATCGCCTGACTCTACTCCACTCGACCTGACTCGGCTGAATCGACTCGGCTCGACACGACTCATCGCAGTTCGACGCCACGCTGCTCAGTTTGACCTTCAACTTGAAAACACTCTGGTCGACTCCGCTCGACATTCCTGCACGTGACTCGTCACCATTGGAGTCGACTGGTCAAAACATTTCTCGACACGACGCTCCATCGTCTAATCCTTCTCGTTTCGACCCGACTCGGCTGGATAGACTCGGCTCAGCTTGACTCATCGCAGTCCGATGCCACTCTGCTAAGCTCGACTTTCAACCTGACTACCCTCCAATCGACTCCGCTGCACTTTCCTAGACGTGACTCGTCACCATTGGAGTCAACTAGACACAAATTTTCTCGACACGACCCTTCATCGCTCGACTCTATTCGACTCGACCGGACACTGCTGGACTTCACTGGGCTCAACTCGACTCATCGAAGTTCGACGCAACTCTGCCAAGCTCAACTTTCAACTTGACTACACTCCGGTCGACTCCGCACAACTTTCCTCGACGTGACTCGTCACCATTGGAGTCAACTAGAAAAAAATTTTCTTGGCACAACGCTTCATCGTCTAACTCTCCTCGACTCGACCCGACTCGGCTGGATCGACTCGGGACATCTCAACCCATCGCAGATCGACGTCACTCTACTCAGCTCAACTTTCAACCTGACTAAACTCCAGTGGACTCCGCTGGAATTTCTTCGACGTGACTCGTCACCATTGGAGTCGACTGCACACAACTTTTCTTGACACGACCTTTCATCCGCTGACTCTATTCGACTCGACTAGACTCTGCTGGAGTCGAGTCGGCTCGACTCGACTCATCGCAGTTCGATGCAACTCTTCCCAGCTCGACTTTCAACTTGACTACGCTTTGGTCGACTCCGTTCGACTTTCCTCGACGTGACTTGTCACCATTGGAGTCGATTAGAAAAATCATTTCTCGACACGACGCTTCATCGCCTGACTCTACTCCACTCGACCTGACTAGGCTGAATCGACTCCGCTCGACTTTCCTGGACGTGACTCGTCACCATTGGAGTCGACTGGACAAAACTGTTCTCGACACGAGGCTTCATCGTCTAACCCTTCTCGATTCGACCCGACTCGGCTGGATAGACTCGGCTCTGCTTGACTCATCGCAGTTCGATGCCACTCTGCTAAGCTCGACTTTCAACCTGACTATCCTCCAATCGACTCCGCTGGAGTTTCCTGGACGTGACTCGTCACCATTTGAGTCGACTAGACACAAATTTTCCCGACACGACCCGACTCTGCTGGACTCGACTCAGCTAGACTCAACTCATCGCAGTTCGACGCAACTCTGCCCAGCTCGACTTTCAACATGACTACACTCTGGTCGACTCCGCTGGATTTTCCTGGATGTGACTCGTGACCATTGGAGTCGACTAGAAAAAACTTTTCTCGACACGACGCTTCATCGTCTGACTCTCCTCGACTCGACCCGAGTCGGCTGGATCGACTCGGGTCGGCTAGACCCATCGCAGTTCGATGTCACTCTGCTCAGCTTGACTTTCAACCTGACTACACTCCAGTGGACTCCGCTGGAATTTGCTCGACGTGACTCGTCACCATTGGAGTCCACTAGAAAAAACTTTTCTCGACACGACCTTTCATCCCCTGACTCTATTCGACTCGACTAGACTCTGGTTGACTCGACTCGGCTCGACTCGACTCATCGCAGTTCGATGCAACTCTTCCCAGCTCGACTTTCAACATGACTACGCTCAAGTCGACTCCGCTGGACTTTCCTCGACGTGACTCGTGACCTTTGGAGTCGACTAGAAAAAACTTTTCTCGACACGACACTTCATCAACTAACTTTGCTCGACTCGATTCGACTCGGCTGGATCGACTCAGCTTGGCTCGACTCATCGCAGATCGACGCCACTCTGCTCAGCTCGACTTTCAACCTGACTACACTCCAGTGGACTCCGCTGGAATTTACTCGACGTGACTCGTCCCCATTGGAGTCGACTAGAAAAAACTTTTCTCGACACGACCTTTCATCCCCTGACTCTATTCGACTCGACTAGACTCTGCTGGACTCGAGTCGGCTCGACTCGACTCATCGCAGTTCGATTCAACTCTTCCCAGCTCGACTTTCAACTTGACTACGCTCCGGTCGACTCCGCTCGACTTTCCTCAACGTGCCTCGTGACTGTTGGAGTCGACTAGATAAAAATTTTCTCGACATGACGCTTCATCGCCTGACTCTACTCCACTCGACCTGACTTGGCTGAATTGACTCGGCTCGACTCGACTCATCGTAGTTCGACGCCACTCTGCTCACTTTGACCTTCAACTTGAAAACACTCTAGTCGACTCCGCTCGACTTTCCTGCACGTGACTCGTCACCATTGGAGTCGACTGGACAAAACTTTTCTTGACACGACGCTTCATCGTCTAACCCTTCTCGATTCGACCCGACTCGGCTGGATAGACTCGGCTCGGCTTGACTCATCGCAGTTCGATGCCTAACTGCTAAGCTCGACTTTCAACCTGACTACCCTCCAATCGAATACGCTGGACTTTCCTAGACGTGACTCGTCACCATTGGAGTCGACTAGACACAAATTTTCTCGACACGACCCGAATCTGCTGGATTCGACTCACCTAGACTCAACTCATCGCAGTTCGACGCGACTTTGCTCCGCTCGACTTTCAACATGACTACCCTTCGGTCGACTCTGCACGACTTTCCTCGACGTGATTCGTGACCATTAGGGTCGACTAGAAAAAATTTTGTTGACACGACGCTTCATCGCCTGACTCTACTCCACTCGACCTGACTCGGCTGAATCGACTCGGCTCGACACGACTCATCGCAATTCGACGCCACTCTGCTCACTTTGACCTTCAACTTGAAAAAACTCTGGTCGACTCCGCCCGACATTCCTGCACGTGAGCCGTCACCATTGGCGTCGACTGGACAAAACATTTCTGACACGACGCTCCATCGTCTAATCCTTCTCGTTTCGACCCGATTCGGCTGGATAGACTCGGCTCAGCTTGACTCATCGCAGTTCGATGCCACTCTGCTAAGCTCGACTTTCAACCTGACTACCCTCCAATCGACTCCGCTGCACTTTCCTAGACGTGACTCGTCACCATTGGAGTCGACTAGACACAAATTTTTTCGACACGACCCTTCATCGCTCGACTCTATTCGACTTGACCGGACACTGCTGGACTTCACTCGGCTCAACTCGACTCATCGAAGTTCGACGCAACTCTGCCAAGCTCGACTTTCAACTTGACTACACTCCGGTCGACTCCGCACAACTTTCCTCGGCGTGACTCGTCACCATTGGAGTCAACTAGAAAAAAATTTTCTCGGCACAATGCTTCATCGTCTAACTCTCCCCGACTCGACCCGACTCGGCTGGATCGACTCGGGACGGCTCAACCCATCGCAGATCGACGTCACTCTACTCAGCTCGACTTTCAACCTGACTAAACTCTAGTGGACTCCGCTGGAATTTGTTCGACGTAACTCGTCACCATTGGAGTCGACTGGACACAACTTTTGTCGACACGACCTTTCATCCTCTGACTCTATTCGACTCGACTAGACTCTGCTGGACTCGAGTCGGCTCGACTCGACTCATCGCAGTTCGATGCAACTCTTGCCAGCTCGACTTTCAACTTGACTACGCTCTGGTCGACTCCATTCGACTTTCCTCGACGTGACTTGTGACCATTGGAGTCGACTAGAAAAAAATTTTCTCGACACGACGCTTCATCGCCTAACTCTGCTCCACTCGACCAGACTCTGCTGAATCGACTCGGCTCGACTCGACTCATCGCAGTTCGACGCCACTCTGCTCAGCTTGACCTTCAACTTGAAAACACTCTGGTCAACTTCGCTCGACTTTCCTGGACGTGACTCGTCACCATTGGAGTCGACTACGCAAAAGTTTTCTCGACACGACGCTTCATCGTCTAACCCTTCTCGATTCGACCCGACTCGGCTGGATAGACTCGGCTCTGCTTGACTCATCGCAGTTCGACGCCACTCTGCTAAGCTCGACTTTCAACCTGACTACCCTCCAACCAACTCCGCTGGAATTTCCTGGACGTGACTCGTCACCATTGGAGTCGACTAGACACAAATTTTCTCGGTACGACCCGACTTTGCTGGACTCGACTCAGCTCGACTCGACTCATCGTAGTTCGACGCAACTCTGCCCTGCTCCACTTCCAACATGACTACACTCCGGTCGACTCCGCTGGATTTTCCTTGACGTGGCTCGTCACCATTGGAGTCGACTAGAAAAACTTTTCTCGACACGACGCCTGACTTTTCTTGACTCGACCCGACTCAGCTGGATCGACTCAGCTTGGCTCCACTCATCGCAGTTCGACGCCACTCTGCTTAGCTTGACCTTCAACTTGACTACACTCTGGTTGACTGCTCTCGACTGTCCTGGACGTGACTCGTCACCATTGGAGTCGACTAGACACAACTTTTCTCGACACGACCCTTAATCGCCCGACTCTATTCGACTCGACTCGACTCTGCTAGACTCCACTGGGCTCTAGTCGACTCGTGGAAGTTCGATGCAACTATGCCAAGCTCGACTTTCAACTTGACTACACTCTGGTCGACTCCGCACAACTTTCCTCGACGTGACTCTTCACCATTGGAGTCTACTAGAAAAAACTTTTCTCGACACGAAGCTTCATCGTCCGACTCTCCTCGACTCGACCCGACTCAGCTGGATCGACTCGGGTCGGCTCGACCCATCGCAGTTCGACGTCACTCTGCTCAGCTCGACTTTCAACCTGACTACACTCCAGTGGACTTCGCTGGAATTTGCTCGACGTGACTCGTCACCATTGGAGTGCACTAGAAAAATCTTTTCTAGACACGACCTTTCATCTCCTGACTCTATTCGACTCGCCTAGACTCTGCGGGACTCGACTTGGCTCGACTCGACTCAATGCAGTTCGAGGCAACTCTTCCTAGCTCGACTTTCAACATGACTACGCTCCGGTAGACTCCGCTGGACTTTCCTCGACGTGACTCGTGACCTTTGGAGTCGACTAGAAAAAACTTTTCTCGACACGACGCTTCATCGCCTAACTTTGCTCGACTCGACCCGACACGGCTTGATCGACTCAGCTTGGCTCGACTCATCGCAGTTCGACGCCACTCTGCTCAGCTTGACCTTCAACTTGACTACACTCTGGTTGACTGCTCTCGACTGTCCTGGACGTGACTCGTCACCATTGGAGTCGACTAGACACAACTTTTCTCGACACGAAACTTAATCGCCCGACTCTATTCGACTCGACCCGACTCTGCTAGATTCCACTGGGCTCAACTCGACTCATGGAAGTTCGACGCAACTATGCCAAGCTCAACTTTCAACTTGACTACACTCCGGTCGACTCCGCACAACTTTCCTCGACGTGACTCTTCACCATTGGAGTCTACTACAAAAAACTTTTCTCGACGCGACGCTTCATCGTCCGACTCTCCTCGACTCGACCAGACTCAGCTGGATCGACTCGGGTCGGCTCGACCCATCGCAGTTCGATGTCACTCTGCTCAGCTTGACTTTCAACCTGACTACACTCTAGTGGACTCCGCTGGAATTTGCTCGACGTGACTCGTCACCATTGGAGTCGACTAGAAAAAACTTTTCTCGACACGACGCTTCATCGCCTGACACTCCTCGACTCGTCCCGACTCGGCTGGATCGACTCGACTCGGCTCGACCTATCGCAGTTCGACGTCACTCTGCTCAGCTCGACTTTCAACCTGACTACACTCCAGTGGACTCCGCTGGAATTTGATCGACGTGACTCGTCACCATTGGAGTCCACTAGAAAAAACTTTTCTCGGCACGACCTTTCATCCCCTGACTCTATTCGACTCGACTAGACTCTGCTGGACTCGAGTCGGCTCGACTCGACTCATCGCAGTTCGAGGCAACTCTTCCTAGCTCGACTTTCAACATGACTACGCTCCGGTCGACTCCGCTCGACATTCCTCAACGTGACTCGTTACCTTTGGGGTCGACTAGAAAAAACTTTTCTCGACACGAAGCTTCATCGCCTGACTTTTCTCGACTCGACCCGACTTGGCTGGATCGACTCAGCTTGGCTCGACTCATCGCAGTTCGACGCCACTCTGCTCAGCTTGACCTTCAACTTGACTACACTCTGGTTGACTGCTCTCGACTGTCCTGGACGTGACTCGTCACCATTGGAGTCGACTAGACACAACTTTTCTTGACACGACCCTTAATCGCCCGACTCTATTCGACTCGACCCGATTCTGCTAGACTCCACTGGGCTCAACTTGACTCATGGAAGTTCGACGCAACTATGCCAAGCTCGACTTTCAACTTGACTACACTCCGGTCGACTCCGCACAACTTTCCTCGACATGACTCTTCACCGTTGGACTATACTAGAAAAAACTTTTCTCGACACGACGCTTTATCGTCCGACTCTCCTCGACTCGACCCGACTCAGCTAGATCGACTCTGGTCGGCTCGACCCATCGCAGTTCGACTTCACTCTGCTTAGCTCGACTTTCAACCTGACTACACTCCAGTGGACTCCGCTGGAATTTGCTCGACGTGACTCGTCACCATTGGAGTCGACTAGAAAAAACTTTTCTCGACACGACGCTTCATCGTCTAACCCTTCTCGATTCGACCCGACTCGGCTGGATAGACTCGGCTCGGCTTGACTCATCGCAGTTCGACGTCACTCTGCTTAGCTCGACTTTCAACCTGACTACACTCCAGTGGACTCCGCTGGAATTTGCTCGACGTGACTCATCACCATGGGAGTCGACTAGAAAAAACTTTTCTCGACACAACGCCTGACTTTGTTCGACTCGACCCGACTCGGCTGGATCGACTCAGCTTGGCTCCACTCATCGCAGTTCGACGCCACTCTGCTTAGCTTGACCTTCAACTTGACTACACTCTGGTTGACTCCTCTCGCCTGTCGTGGACGTGACTCGTCACCATTGGAGTCGACTAGACACAACTTTTCTCGACACGACCCTTCATCGCACGACTCTATTCGACTCGACCGGACTCTGCTAGACTCCACTGGGCTCAACTCGACTCATGGAAGTTCGACGCAACTCTGCCAAGCTCGACTTTCAACCTGACTACACTCCAGTGGACTCCGCTGGAATTTGCTCGATGTGACTCGTCACCATTGGAGTCGACTAAAAAAAACTTTTCTCGACACGACGCTTCATCGCCTGACACTCCTCGGCTCGTCCCGACTCGGCTCGGCTCGACCCATCGCAGTTCGACGTCACTCTGCTCAGGTCGACTTTCAACCTGACTACACTCCAGTGGACTCCGCTGGAATTTGCTCGACGTGACTCGTCACCGTTGGAGTCCACAAGAAAAAACTTTTCTCGACACGACCTTTCATCCCCTGACTCTATTCGACTTGACTAGACTCTGCTGGACTCGACTCGGCTCGACTCGACTCATCGCAGTTCGATGCAACTCTTCCCAGCTCGACTTTCAACTTGACTACGCTTTGGTGGACTCCGCTCGACTTTCCTCGACGTCACTCGTGACCATTAGAGTCGACTAGAAAAATGTTTTCTCGACACGATGCTTCATCGCCTGACTCTCCTCCACTCGACCTGAGTCGGCTGAATCGTCTCGGCTCGACTTGACTCATCGCAGTTCGACGCCACTCTGTTAACTTTGACCTTAAACTTGAAAACACTCTGGTCGACTCCGCTCGACTTTCCTGCACGTGACTCGTCACCATTGGAGTCGACTGGACAATACTTTTCTCGACACGACGCTCCATCGTCTAATCCTTCTCGTTTCGACCCGACTCGGCATGGCTTGACTCATCGCAGTTCGATGCCACTCTGCTAAGCTCGACTTTCAACCTGACTACCCTCCAATCGACTCTGCTGGACTTTCCTAGACATGACTCGTCACCATTGGAGTCGACTAGACACAAATTTTCTCGACACGGCCCGACTCTGCTGGACTCAACTCAGCTAGACTCAACTCATTGCAGTTCGACGCAACTCTGCCCAGCTCGACTTTCTACATGACTACACTCCGGTCGACTCCGCTAGATTTTCCTGGACGTGACTCCTCACCATTGGAGTCGACCAGAAAAAACTTTTGTCGACACGACGCTTCATCGTCTGACTCTCCTCGACTCGACCCGACTCGGCTGTATCGACTCGGGTCGGCTCGACCCATCGCAGTTCCACGTCACTCTGCTCTGCTCGACTTTCAACCTGACTACACTCTAGTGGACTCCGCTGGAATTTGCTCGACGTGAATCGTCACCATTGGAGTCCACTAGAAAAAACTTTTCTCGACACGACCTTTCATCCCCTGACTCTATTCGACTCGACTAGACTCTGCTGTAGTCGACTCGGCTCGACTCGACTCATCGCAGTTCGATGCAACTCTTCCCAGCTCTACTTTCAACTTGACTACACTCTGGTCGACTCCGCACGACTTTCCTCGACGTGACTCGTGACCATTGGGGTCGACTAGAAAAAAATTTCTCGACACGACGCTTCATCGCCTGACTCTACTCCACTCGACCTGACTCGGCTCAATCGACTCGGCTCGACACGACTCATCGCAATTCGACGCCACTCTGCTCACTTTGACCTTCAACTTGAAAAAACTCTGGTCGACTCCGCTCGACATTCCTGCACGTGAGTCGTCACCATTGGAGTCGACTGGACAAAACATTTCTTGACACGACGCTCCATCGTCTAATCCTTCTCGTTTCGACCCGACTCGGCTGGATAAACTCGGCTCGGCTTGACTCATCGCGGTTCGATGCCACTCTGCTAAGCTCGTCTTTCAACCTGACTACCCTCCAATCGACTACGCTGGACTTTCCTAGACATGACTCGTCACCATTGGAGTCGACTAGACACAAATTTTCTCGACACGACCTGACTCTGCTGGACTCGACTCAGCTAGCCTCAACTCATCGCAGTTCGACGCAACTCTTCCCAGCTCGACTTTCAACATGACTACACTCCGGTCGACTCCGCTGGATTTTCCTGGACGTGACTCGTCACCATTGGCGTCGACTAAAAAAAACTTTTCTCGACACGACGCTTCATCGCCTGACACTCCTCGGCTCGTCCCGACTCGGCTCGGCTCGACCCATCGCAGTTCGACGTCACTCTGCTCAGGTCGACTTTCAACCTGACTACACTCCAGTGGACTCCGCTGGAATTTGCTCGACGTGACTCGTCACCGTTGGAGTCCACAAGAAAAAACTTTTCTCGACACGACCTTTCATCCCCTGACTCTATTCGACTTGACTAGACCCTGCTGGACTCGACTCGGCTCGACTCGACTCATCGCAGTTCGATGCAACTCTTCCCAGCTCGACTTTCAACTTGACTACGCTTTGGTGGACTCCGCTCGACTTTCCTCGACGTCACTCGTGACCATTAGAGTCGACTAGAAAAATGTTTTCTCGACACGATGCTTCATCGCCTGACTCTCCTCCACTCGACCTGAGTCGGCTGAATCGTCTCGGCTCGACTTGACTCATCGCAGTTCGACGCCACTCTGTTAACTTTGACCTTAAACTTGAAAACACTCTGGTCGACTCCGCTCGACTTTCCTGCACGTGACTCGTCACCATTGGAGTCGACTGGACAATACTTTTCTCGACACGACGCTCCATCGTCTAATCCTTCTCGTTTCGACCCGACTCGGCACGGCTTGACTCATCGCAGTTCGATGCCACTCTGCTAAGCTCGACTTTCAACCTGACTACCCTCCAATCAACTCTGCTGGACTTTCCTAGACATGACTCGTCACCATTGGAGTCGACTAGACACAAATTTTCTCGACACGGCCCGACTCTGCTGGACTCAACTCAGCTAGACTCAACTCATTGCAGTTCGACGCAACTCTGCCCAGCTCGACTTTCTACATGACTACACTCCGGTCGACTCCGCTAGATTTTCCTGGACGTGACTCCTCACCATTGGAGTCGACCAGAAAAAACTTTTGTCGACACGACGCTTCATCGTCTGACTCTCCTCGACTCGACCCGACTCGGCTGTATCGACTCGGGTCGGCTCGACCCATCGCAGTTCCACGTCACTCTGCTCTGCTCGACTTTCAACCTGACTACACTCTAGTGGACTCCGCTGGAATTTGCTCGACGTGAATCGTCACCATTGGAGTCCACTAGAAAAAACTTTTCTCGACACGACCTTTCATCCCCTGACTCTATTCGACTCGACTAGACTCTGCTGTAGTCGACTCGGCTCGACTCGACTCATCGCAGTTCGATGCAACTCTTGCCAGCTCTACTTTCAACTTGACTACACTCCGGTCGACTCCGCACGACTTTCCTCGACGTGACTCGTGACCATTGGGGTCGACTAGAAAAAAATTTCTCGACACGACGCTTCATCGCCTGACTCTACTCCACTCGACCTGACTCGGCTGAATCGACTCGGCTCGACACGACTCATCGCAATTCGACGCCACTCTGCTCACTTTGACCTTCAACTTGAAAAAACTCTGGTCGACTCCGCTCGACATTCCTGCACGTGAGTCGTCACCATTGGAGTCGACTGGACAAAACATTTCTTGACACGACGCTCCATCGTCTAATCCTTCTCGTTTCGACCCGACTCGGCTGGATAAACTCGGCTCGGCTTGACTCATCGCGGTTCGATGCCACTCTGCTAAGCTCGTCTTTCAACCTGACTACCCTCCAATCGACTACGCTGGACTTTCCTAGACATGACTCGTCACCATTGGAGTCGACTAGACACAAATTTTCTCGACACGACCTGACTCTGCTGGACTCGACTCAGCTAGCCTCAACTCATCGCAGTTCGACGCAACTCTTCCCAGCTCGACTTTCAACATGACTACACTCCGGTCGACTCCGCTGGATTTTCCTGGACGTGACTCGTCACCATTGGCGTCGACTAGAAAAAAATTTTCTCGACACGACGCTTCATCGTCTGACTCTCCTCGACTCGTCCCGACTCGGCTGGATCGACTCGGGTCGACTCGACCCATCGCAGTTCGACGTCACTCTTCTTAGCTCTACTTTTAACCTGACTAGACTCCAATGGACTCCGCAGGAATTTGCTCGACGTGACTCGTCAACATTGGAGTCGACTAGAAAAAACTTTTCTCGACACGACGCTTCATCGTCTAACCCTTCTCGATTCGACCCGACTCGGCTGGATAGACTCGGCTCGGCTTGACTCATCGCAGTTCGACGTCACTCTGCTTAGCTCGACTTTCAACCTGACTACACTCCAGTGGACTCCGCTGGAATTTGCTCGACGTGACTCGTCACCATTGGAGTCGACTAGAAAAAACTTTTCTCGACACAACGCCTGACTTTGTTCGACTCGACCCGACTCGGCTGGATCGACTCAGCTTGGCTCCACTCATCGCAGTTCGACGCCACTCTGCTTAGCTTGACCTTCAACTTGACTACACTCTGGTTGACTCCTCTCGCCTGTCGTGGACGTGACTCGTCACCATTGGAGTCGACTAGACACAACTTTTCTCGACACGACCCTTCATCGCACGACTCTATTCGACTCGACCGGACTCTGCTAGACTCCACTGGGCTCAACTCGACTCATGGAAGTTCGACGCAACTCTGCCAAGCTCGACTTTCAACCTGACTACACTCCAGTGGACTCCGCTGGAATTTGCTCGATGTGACTCGTCACCATTAGAGTCGACTAAAAAAAACTTTTCTCGACACGACGCTTCATCGCCTGACACTCCTCGGCTCGTCCCGACTCGGCTGGATCGACTCGGCTCGGCTCGACCCATCGCAGTTCGACGTCACTCTGCTCAGGTCGACTTTCAACCTGACTACACTCCAGTGGACTCCGCTGGAATTTGCTCGACGTGACTCGTCACCGTTGGAGTCCACAAGAAAAAACTTTTCTCGACACGACCTTTCATCCCCTGACTCTATTCGACTTGACTAGACTCTGCTGGACTCGACTCGGCTCGACTCGACTCATCGCAGTTCGATGCAACTCTTCCCAGCTCGACTTTCAACTTGACTACGCTTTGGTGGACTCCGCTCGACTTTCCTCGACGTCACTCGTGACCATTAGAGTCGACCAGAAAAATGTTTTCTCGACACGATGCTTCATCGCCTGACTCTCCTCCACTCGACCTGAGTCGGCTGAATCGTCTCGGCTCGACTTGACTCATCGCAGTTCGACGCCACTCTGCTAACTTTGACCTTAAACTTGAAAACACTCTGCTCGACTCCGCTCGACTTTCCTGCACGTGACTCGTCACCATTGGAGTCGACTGGACAATACTTTTCTCGACACGACGCTCCATCGTCTAATCCTTCTCGTTTCGACCCGACTCGGCTCGGCTTGACTCATCGCAGTTCGATGCCACTCTGCTAAGCTCGACTTTCAACCTGACTACCCTCCAATCGACTCTGCTGGACTTTCCTAGACATGACTCGTCACCATTGGAGTCGACTAGACACAAATTTTCTCGACACGGCCCGACTCTGCTGGACTCAACTCAGCTAGACTCAACTCATTGCAGTTCGACGCAACTCTGCCCAGCTCGACTTTCTACATGACTACACTCCGGTCGACTCCGCTAGATTTTCCTGGACGTGACTCGTCACCATTGGAGTCGACTAGAAAAAACTTTTGTCGACACGACGCTTCATCGTCTGACTCTCCTCGACTCGGCTGTATCGACTCGGGTCGGCTCGACCCATCGCAGTTCCACGTCACTCTGCTCTGCTCGACTTTCAACCTGACTACACTCTAGTGGACTCCGCTGGAATTTGCTCGACGTGAATCGTCACCATTGGAGTCCACTAGAAAAAACTTTTCTCGACACGACCTTTCATCCCCTGACTCTATTCGACTCGACTAGACTCTGCTGTAGTCGACTAGGCTCGACTCGACTCATCGCAGTTCGATGCAACTCTTCCCAGCTCTACTTTCAACTTGACTACACTCCGGTCGACTCCGCACGACTTTCCTCGACGTGACTCGTGACCATTGGGGTCGACTAGAAAAAAATTTCTCGACACGACGCTTCATCGCCTGACTCTACTCCACTCGACCTGACTCGGCTGAATCGACTCGGCTCGACACGACTCATCGCAATTCGACGCCACTCTGCTCACTTTGACCTTCAACTTGAAAAAACTCTGGTCGACTCCGCTCGACATTCCTGCACGTGAGTCGTCACCATTGGAGTCGACTGGACAAAACATTTCTTGACACGACGCTCCATCGTCTAATCCTTCTCGTTTCGACCCGACTCGGCTGGATAAACTCGGCTCGGCTTGACTCATCGCGGTTCGATGCCACTCTGCTAAGCTCGTCTTTCAACCTGACTACCCTCCAATCGACTACGCTGGACTTTCCTAGACATGACTCGTCACCATTGGAGTCGACTAGACACAAATTTTCTCGACACGACCTGACTCTGCTGGACTCGACTCAGCTAGCCTCAACTCATCGCAGTTCGACGCAACTCTTCCCAGCTCGACTTTCAACATGACTACACTCCGGTCGACTCCGCTGGATTTTCCTGGACGTGACTCGTCACCATTGGCGTCGACTAGAAAAAATTTTCTCGACACGACGCTTCATCGTCTAACTCTCCTCGACTCGTCCCGACTCGGCTGGATCGACTCGGGTCGACTCGACCCATCGCAGTTCGACGTCACTCTCCTTAGCTCTACTTTTAACCTGACTAGACTCCAACGGACTCCGCAGGAATTTGCTCGACGTGACTCGTCAACATTGGAGTCGACTAGAAAAAACTTTTCTCGACACGACGCTTCATCGTCTAACCCTTCTCGATTCGACCCGACTCGGCTGGATAGACTCGGCTCGGCTTGACTCATCGCAGTTCGACGTCACTCTGCTTAGCTCGACTTTCAACCTGACTACACTCCAGTGGACTCCGCTGGAATTTGCTCGACGTGACTCGTCACCATTGGAGTCGACTAGAAAAAACTTTTCTCGACACAACGCCTGACTTTGTTCGACTCGACCCGACTCGGCTGGATCGACTCAGCTTGGCTCCACTCATCGCAGTTCGACGCCACTCTGCTTAGCTTGACCTTCAACTTGACTACACTCTGGTTGACTCCTCTCGCCTGTCGTGGACGTGACTCGTCACCATTGGAGTCGACTAGACACAACTTTTCTCGACACGACCCTTCATCGCACGACTCTATTCGACTCGACCGGACTCTGCTAGACTCCACTGGGCTCAACTCGACTCATGGAAGTTCGACGCAACTCTGCCAAGCTCGACTTTCAACCTGACTACACTCCAGTGGACTCCGCTGGAATTTGCTCGATGTGACTCGTCACCATTGGAGTCGACTAAAAAAAACTTTTCTCGACACGACGCTTCATCGCCTGACACTCCTCGGCTCGTCCCGACTCGGCTGGATCGACTCGGCTCGGCTCGACCCATCGCAGTTCGACGTCACTCTGCTCAGGTCGACATTCAACCTGACTACACTCCAGTGGACTCCGCTGGAATTTGCTCGACGTGACTCGTCACCGTTGGAGTCCACAAGAAAAAACTTTTCTCGACACGACCTTTCATCCCCTGACTCTATTCGACTTGACTAGACTCTGCTGGACTCGACTCGGCTCGACTCGACTCATCGCAGTTCGATGCAACTCTTCCCAGCTCGACTTTCAACTTGACTACGCTTTGGTGGACTCCGCTCGACTTTCCTCGACGTCACTCGTGACCATTAGAGTCGACTAGAAAAATGTTTTCTCGACACGATGCTTCATCGCCTGACTCTCCTCCACTAGACCTGAGTCGGCTGAATCGTCTCGGCTCGACTTGACTCATCGCAGTTCGACGCCACTCTGTTAACTTTGACCTTAAACTTGAAAACACTCTGGTCGACTCCGCTCGACTTTCCTGCACGTGACTCGTCACCATTGGAGTCGACTGGACAATACTTTTCTCGACACGACGCTCCATCGTCTAATCCTTCTCGTTTCGACCCGACTCGGCTCGGCTTGACTCATCGCAGTTCGATGCCACTCTGCTAAGCTCGACTTTCAACCTGACTACCCTCCAATCGACTCTGCTGGACTTTCCTAGACATGACTCGTCACCATTGGAGTCGACTAGACACAAATTTTCTCGACACGGCCCGACTCTGCTGGACTCAACTCAGCTAGACTCAACTCATTGCAGTTCGACGCAACTCTGCCCAGCTCGACTTTCTACATGACCACACTCCGGTCGACTCCGCTAGATTTTCCTGGACGTGACTCCTCACCATTGGAGTCGACCAGAAAAAACTTTTGTCGACACGACGCTTCATCGTCTGACTCTCCTCGACTCGACCCGACTCGGCTGTATCGACTCGGGTCGGCTCGACCCATCGCAGTTCCACGTCACTCTGCTCTGCTCGACTTTTAACCTGACTACACTCTAGTGGACTCCGCTGGAATTTGCTCGACGTGAATCGTCACCATTGGAGTCCACTAGAAAAAACTTTTCTCGACACGACCTTTCATCCCCTGACTCTATTCGACTCGACTAGACTCTGCTGTAGTCGACTCGGCTCGACTCGACTCATCGCAGTTCGATGCAACTCTTCCCAGCTCTACTTTCAACTTGACTACACTCCGGTCGACTCCGCACGACTTTCCTCGACGTGACTCGTGACCATTGGGGTCGACTAGAAAAAAATTTCTCGACACGACGCTTCATCGCCTGACTCTACTCCACTCGACCTGACTCGGCTGAATCGACTCGGCTCGACACGACTCATCGCAATTCGACACCACTCTGCTCACTTTGACCTTCAACTTGAAAAAACTCTGGTCGACTCCGCTCGACATTCCTGCACGTGAGTCGTCACCATTGGAGTCGACTGGACAAAACATTTCTTGACACGACGCTCCATCGTCTAATCCTTCTCGTTTCGACCCGACTCGGCTGGATAAACTCGGCTCGGCTTGACTCATCGCGGTTCGATGCCACTCTGCTAAGCTCGTCTTTCAACCTGACTACCCTCCAATCGACTACGCTGGACTTTCCTAGACATGACTCGTCACCATTGGAGTCGACTAGACACAAATTTTCTCGACACGACCTGACTCTGCTGGACTCGACTCAGCTAACCTCAACTCATCGCAGTTCGACGCAACTCTTCCCAGCTCGACTTTCAACATGACTACACTCCGGTCGACTCCGCTGGATTTTCCTGGACGTGACTCGTCACCATTGGCGTCGACTAGAAAAAAATTTTCTCGACACGACGCTTCATCGTCTGACTCTCCTCGACTCGTCCCGACTCGGCTGGATCGACTCGGGTCGACTCGACCCATCGCAGTTCGACGTCACTCTTCTTAGCTCTACTTTTAACCTGACTAGACTCCAATGGACTCCGCAGGAATTTGCTCGACGTGACTCGTCAACATTGGAGTCGACTAGAAAAAACTTTTCTCGACACGACGCTTCATCGTCTAACCCTTCTCGATTCGACCCGACTCGGCTGGATAGACTCGGCTCGGCTTGACTCATCGCAGTTCGACGTCACTCTGCTTAGCTCGACTTTCAACCTGACTACACTCCAGTGGACTCCGCTGGAATTTGCTCGACGTGACTCGTCACCATTGGAGTCGACTAGAAAAAACTTTTCTCGACACAACGCCTGACTTTGTTCGACTCGACCCGACTCGGCTGGATCGACTCAGCTTGGCTCCACTCATCGCAGTTCGACGCCACTCTGCTTAGCTTGACCTTCAACTTGACTACACTCTGGTTGACTCCTCTCGCCTGTCGTGGACGTGACTCGTCACCATTGGAGTCGACTAAACACAACTTTTCTCGACACGACCCTTCATCGCACGACTCTATTCGACTCGACCGGACTCTGCTAGACTCCACTGGGCTCAACTCGACTCATGGAAGTTCGACGCAACTCTGCCAAGCTCGACTTTCAACCTGACTACACTCCAGTGGACTCCGCTGGAATTTGCTCGATGTGACTCGTCACCATTGGAGTCGACTAAAAAAAACTTTTCTCGACATGACGCTTCATCGCCTGACACTCCTCGGCTCGTCCCGACTCGGCTGGATCGACTCGGCTCGGCTCGACCCATCGCAGTTCGACGTCACTCTGCTCAGGTCGACTTTCAACCTGACTACACTCCAGTGGACTCCGCTGGAATTTGCTCGACGTGACTCGTCACCGTTGGAGTCCACAAGAAAAAACTTTTCTCGACACGACCTTTCATCCCCTGACTCTATTCGACTTGACTAGACTCTGCTGGACTCGACTCGGCTCGACTCGACTCATCGCAGTTCGATGCAACTCTTCCCAGCTCGACTTTCAACTTGACTACGCTTTGGTGGACTCCGCTCGACTTTCCTCGACGTCACTCGTGACCATTAGAGTCGACTAGAAAAATGTTTTCTCGACACGATGCTTCATCGCCTGACTCTCCTCCACTAGACCTGAGTCGGCTGAATCGTCTCGGCTCGACTTGACTCATCGCAGTTCGACGCCACTCTGTTAACTTTGACCTTAAACTTGAAAACACTCTGGTCGACTCCGCTCGACTTTCCTGCACGTGACTCGTCACCATTGGAGTCGACTGGACAATACTTTTCTCGACACGACGCTCCATCGTCTAATCCTTCTCGTTTCGACCCGACTCGGCTCGGCTTGACTCATCGCAGTTCGATGCCACTCTGCTAAGCTCGACTTTCAACCTGACTACCCTCCAATCGACTCTGCTGGACTTTCCTAGACATGACTCGTCACCATTGGAGTCGACTAGACACAAATTTTCTCGACACGGCCCGACTCTGCTGGACTCAACTCAGCTAGACTCAACTCATTGCAGTTCGACGCAACTCTGCCCAGCTCGACTTTCTACATGACCACACTCCGGTCGACTCCGCTAGATTTTCCTGGACGTGACTCCTCACCATTGGAGTCGACCAGAAAAAACTTTTGTCGACACGACGCTTCATCGTCTGACTCTCCTCGACTCGACCCGACTCGGCTGTATCGACTCGGGTCGGCTCGACCCATCGCAGTTCCACGTCACTCTGCTCTGCTCGACTTTTAACCTGACTACACTCTAGTGGACTCCGCTGGAATTTGCTCGACGTGAATCGTCACCATTGGAGTCCACTAGAAAAAACTTTTCTCGACACGACCTTTCATCCCCTGACTCTATTCGACTCGACTAGACTCTGCTGTAGTCGACTCGGCTCGACTCGACTCATCGCAGTTCGATGCAACTCTTCCCAGCTCTACTTTCAACTTGACTACACTCCGGTCGACTCCGCACGACTTTCCTCGACGTGACTCGTGACCATTGGGGTCGACTAGAAAAAAATTTCTCGACACGACGCTTCATCGCCTGACTCTACTCCACTCGACCTGACTCGGCTGAATCGACTCGGCTCGACACGACTCATCGCAATTCGACACCACTCTGCTCACTTTGACCTTCAACTTGAAAAAACTCTGGTCGACTCCGCTCGACATTCCTGCACGTGAGTCGTCACCATTGGAGTCGACTGGACAAAACATTTCTTGACACGACGCTCCATCGTCTAATCCTTCTCGTTTCGACCCGACTCGGCTGGATAAACTCGGCTCGGCTTGACTCATCGCGGTTCGATGCCACTCTGCTAAGCTCGTCTTTCAACCTGACTACCCTCCAATCGACTACGCTGGACTTTCCTAGACATGACTCGTCACCATTGGAGTCGACTAGACACAAATTTTCTCGACACGACCTGACTCTGCTGGACTCGACTCAGCTAACCTCAACTCATCGCAGTTCGACGCAACTCTTCCCAGCTCGACTTTCAACATGACTACACTCCGGTCGACTCCGCTGGATTTTCCTGGACGTGACTCGTCACCATTGGCGTCGACTAGAAAAAAATTTTCTCGACACGACGCTTCATCGTCTGACTCTCCTCGACTCGTCCCGACTCGGCTGGATCGACTCGGGTCGACTCGACCCATCGCAGTTCGACGTCACTCTTCTTAGCTCTACTTTTAACCTGACTAGACTCCAATGGACTCCGCAGGAATTTGCTCGACGTGACTCGTCAACATTGGAGTCGACTAGAAAAAACTTTTCTCGACACGACGCTTCATCGTCTAACCCTTCTCGATTCGACCCGACTCGGCTGGATAGACTCGGCTCGGCTTGACTCATCGCAGTTCGACGTCACTCTGCTTAGCTCGACTTTCAACCTGACTACACTCCAGTGGACTCCGCTGGAATTTGCTCGACGTGACTCGTCACCATTGGAGTCGACTAGAAAAAACTTTTCTCGACACAACGCCTGACTTTGTTCGACTCGACCCGACTCGGCTGGATCGACTCAGCTTGGCTCCACTCATCGCAGTTCGACGCCACTCTGCTTAGCTTGACCTTCAACTTGACTACACTCTGGTTGACTCCTCTCGCCTGTCGTGGACGTGACTCGTCACCATTGGAGTCGACTAAACACAACTTTTCTCGACACGACCCTTCATCGCACGACTCTATTCGACTCGACCGGACTCTGCTAGACTCCACTGGGCTCAACTCGACTCATGGAAGTTCGACGCAACTCTGCCAAGCTCGACTTTCAACCTGACTACACTCCAGTGGACTCCGCTGGAATTTGCTCGATGTGACTCGTCACCATTGGAGTCGACTAAAAAAAACTTTTCTCGACATGACGCTTCATCGCCTGACACTCCTCGGCTCGTCCCGACTCGGCTGGATCGACTCGGCTCGGCTCGACCCATCGCAGTTCGACGTCACTCTGCTCAGGTCGACTTTCAACCTGACTACACTCCAGTGGACTCCGCTGGAATTTGCTCGACGTGACTCGTCACCGTTGGAGTCCACAAGAAAAAACTTTTCTCGACACGACCTTTCATCCCCTGACTCTATTCGACTTGACTAGACTCTGCTGGACTCGACTCGGCTCGACTCGACTCATCGCAGTTCGATGCAACTCTTCCCAGCTCGACTTTCAACTTGACTACGCTTTGGTGGACTCCGCTCGACTTTCCTCGACGTCACTCGTGACCATTAGAGTCGACTAGAAAAATGTTTTCTCGACACGATGCTTCATCGCCTGACTCTCCTCCACTCGACCTGAGTCGGCTGAATCGTCTCGGCTCGACTTGACTCATCGCAGTTCGACGCCACTCTGTTAACTTTGACCTTAAACTTGAAAACACTCTGGTCGACTCCGCTCGACTTTCCTGCACGTGACTCGTCACCATTGGAGTCGACTGGACAATACTTTTCTCGACACGACGCTCCATCGTCTAATCCTTCTCGTTTCGACCCGACTCGGCTCGGCTTGACTCATCGCAGTTCGATGCCACTCTGCTAAGCTCGACTTTCAACCTGACTACCCTCCAATCGACTCTGCTGGACTTTCCTAGACATGACTCGTCACCATTGGAGTCGACTAGACACAAATTTTCTCGACACGGCCCGACTCTGCTGGACTCAACTCAGCTAGACTCAACTCATTGCAGTTCGACGCAACTCTGCCCAGCTCGACTTTCTACATGACCACACTCCGGTCGACTCCGCTAGATTTTCCTGGACGTGACTCCTCACCATTGGAGTCGACCAGAAAAAACTTTTGTCGACACGACGCTTCATCGTCTGACTCTCCTCGACTCGGCTGTATCGACTCGGGTCGGCTCGACCCATCGCAGTTCCACGTCACTCTGCTCTGCTCGACTTTCAACCTGACTACACTCTAGTGGACTCCGCTGGAATTTGCTCGACGTGAATCGTCACCATTGGAGTCCACTAGAAAAAACTTTTCTCGACACGACCTTTCATCCCCTGACTCTATTCGACTCGACTAGACTCTGCTGTAGTCGACTAGGCTCGACTCGACTCATCGCAGTTCGATGCAACTCTTCCCAGCTCTACTTTCAACTTGACTACACTCCGGTCGACTCCGCACGACTTTCCTCGACGTGACTCGTGACCATTGGGGTCGACTAGAAAAAAATTTCTCGACACGACGCTTCATCGCCTGACTCTACTCCACTCGACCTGACTCGGCTGAATCGACTCGGCTCGACACGACTCATCGCAATTCGACGCCACTCTGCTCACTTTGACCTTCAACTTGAAAAAACTCTGGTCGACTCCGCTCGACATTCCTGCACGTGAGTCGTCACCATTGGAGTCGACTGGACAAAACATTTCTTGACACGACGCTCCATCGTCTAATCCTTCTCGTTTCGACCCGACTCGGCTGGATAAACTCGGCTCGGCTTGACTCATCGCGGTTCGATGCCACTCTGCTAAGCTCGTCTTTCAACCTGACTACCCTCCAATCGACTACGCTGGACTTTCCTAGACATGACTCGTCACCATTGGAGTCGACTAGACACAAATTTTCTCGACACGACCTGACTCTGCTGGACTCGACTCAGCTAGCCTCAACTCATCGCAGTTCGACGCAACTCTTCCCAGCTCGACTTTCAACATGACTACACTCCGGTCGACTCCGCTGGATTTTCCTGGACGTGACTCGTCACCATTGGCGTCGACTAGAAAAAATTTTCTCGACACGACGCTTCATCGTCTAACTCTCCTCGACTCGTCCCGACTCGGCTGGATCGAGTCGGGTCGACTCGACCCATCGCAGTTCGACGTCACTCTCCTTAGCTCTACTTTTAACCTGACTAGACTCCAACGGACTCCGCAGGAATTTGCTCGACGTGACTCGTCAACATTGGAGTCGACTAGAAAAAACTTTTCTCGACACGACGCTTCATCGTCTAACCCTTCTCGATTCGACCCGACTCGGCTGGATAGACTCGGCTCGGCTTGACTCATCGCAGTTCGACGTCACTCTGCTTAGCTCGACTTTCAACCTGACTACACTCCAGTGGACTCCGCTGGAATTTGCTCGACGTGACTCGTCACCATTGGAGTCGACTAGAAAAAACTTTTCTCGACACAACGCCTGACTTTGTTCGACTCGACCCGACTCGGCTGGATCGACTCAGCTTGGCTCCACTCATCGCAGTTCGACGCCACTCTGCTTAGCTTGACCTTCAACTTGACTACACTCTGGTTGACTCCTCTCGCCTGTCGTGGACGTGACTCGTCACCATTGGAGTCGACTAGACACAACTTTTCTCGACACGACCCTTCATCGCACGACTCTATTCGACTCGACCGGACTCTGCTAGACTCCACTGGGCTCAACTCGACTCATGGAAGTTCGACGCAACTCTGCCAAGCTCGACTTTCAACCTGACTACACTCCAGTGGACTCCGCTGGAATTTGCTCGATGTGACTCGTCACCATTGGAGTCGACTAAAAAAAACTTTTCTCGACACGACGCTTCATCGCCTGACACTCCTCGGCTCGTCCCGACTCGGCTCGGCTCGACCCATCGCAGTTCGACGTCACTCTGCTCAGGTCGACATTCAACCTGACTACACTCCAGTGGACTCCGCTGGAATTTGCTCGACGTGACTCGTCACCGTTGGAGTCCACAAGAAAAAACTTTTCTCGACACGACCTTTCATCCCCTGACTCTATTCGACTTGACTAGACTCTGCTGGACTCGACTCGGCTCGACTCGACTCATCGCAGTTCGATGCAACTCTTCCCAGCTCGACTTTCAACTTGACTACGCTTTGGTGGACTCCGCTCGACTTTCCTCGACGTCACTCGTGACCATTAGAGTCGACTAGAAAAATGTTTTCTCGACACGATGCTTCATCGCCTGACTCTCCTCCACTCGACCTGAGTCGGCTGAATCGTCTCGGCTCGACTTGACTCATCGCAGTTCGACGCCACTCTGTTAACTTTGACCTTAAACTTGAAAACACTCTGGTCGACTCCGCTCGACTTTCCTGCACGTGACTCGTCACCATTGGAGTCGACTGGACAATACTTTTCTCGACACGACGCTCCATCGTCTAATCCTTCTCGTTTCGACCCGACTCGGCTCGGCTTGACTCATCGCAGTTCGATGCCACTCTGCTAAGCTCGACTTTCAACCTGACTACCCTCCAATCGACTCTGCTGGACTTTCCTAGACATGACTCGTCACCATTGGAGTCGACTAGACACAAATTTTCTCGACACGGCCCGACTCTGCTGGACTCAACTCAGCTAGACTCAACTCATTGCAGTTCGACGCAACTCTGCCCAGCTCGACTTTCTACATGACCACACTCCGGTCGACTCCGCTAGATTTTCCTGGACGTGACTCCTCACCATTGGAGTCGACCAGAAAAAACTTTTGTCGACACGACGCTTCATCGTCTGACTCTCCTCGACTCGACCCGACTCGGCTGTATCGACTCGGGTCGGCTCGACCCATCGCAGTTCCACGTCACTCTGCTCTGCTCGACTTTCAACCTGACTACACTCTAGTGGACTCCGCTGGAATTTGCTCGACGTGAATCGTCACCATTGGAGTCCACTAGAAAAAACTTTTCTCGACACGACCTTTCATCCCCTAACTCTATTCGACTCGACTAGACTCTGCTGTAGTCGACTCGGCTCGACTCGACTCATCGCAGTTCGATGCAACTCTTCCCAGCTCTACTTTCAACTTGACTACACTCCGGTCGACTCCGCACGACTTTCCTCGACGTGACTCGTGACCATTGGGGTCGACTAGAAAAAAATTTCTCGACACGACGCTTCATCGCCTGACTCTACTCCACTCGACCTGACTCGGCTGAATCGACTCGGCTCGACACGACTCATCGCAATTCGACACCACTCTGCTCACTTTGACCTTCAACTTGAAAAAACTCTGGTCGACTCCGCTCGACATTCCTGCACGTGAGTCGTCACCATTGGAGTCGACTGGACAAAACATTTCTTGACACGACGCTCCATCGTCTAATCCTTCTCGTTTCGACCCGACTCGGCTGGATAAACTCGGCTCGGCTTGACTCATCGCGGTTCGATGCCACTCTGCTAAGCTCGTCTTTCAACCTGACTACCCTCCAATCGACTACGCTGGACTTTCCTAGACATGACTCGTCACCATTGGAGTCGACTAGACACAAATTTTCTCGACACGACCTGACTCTGCTGGACTCGACTCAGCTAACCTCAACTCATCGCAGTTCGACGCAACTCTTCCCAGCTCGACTTTCAACATGACTACACTCCGGTCGACTCCGCTGGATTTTCCTGGACGTGACTCGTCACCATTGGCGTCGACTAGAAAAAAATTTTCTCGACACGACGCTTCATCGTCTGACTCTCCTCGACTCGTCCCGACTCGGCTGGATCGACTCGGGTCGACTCGACCCATCGCAGTTCGACGTCACTCTTCTTAGCTCTACTTTTAACCTGACTAGACTCCAAGGGACTCCGCAGGAATTTGCTCGACGTGACTCGTCAACATTGGAGTCGACTAGAAAAAACTTTTCTCGACACGACGCTTCATCGTCTAACCCTTCTCGATTCGACCCGACTCGGCTGGATAGACTCGGCTCGGCTTGACTCATCGCAGTTCGACGTCACTCTGCTTAGCTCGACTTTCAACCTGACTACACTCCAGTGGACTCCGCTGGAATTTGCTCGACGTGACTCGTCACCATTGGAGTTGACTAGAAAAAACTTTTCTCGACACAACGCCTGACTTTGTTCGACTCGACCCGACTCGGCTGGATCGACTCAGCTTGGCTCCACTCATCGCAGTTCGACGCCACTCTGCTTAGCTTGACCTTCAACTTGACTACACTCTGGTTGACTCCTCTCGCCTGTCGTGGACGTGACTCGTCACCATTGGAGTCGACTAGACACAACTTTTCTCGACACGACCCTTCATCGCACGACTCTATTCGACTCGACCGGACTCTGCTAGACTCCACTGGGCTCAACTCGACTCATGGAAGTTCGACGCAACTCTGCCAAGCTCGACTTTCAACCTGACTACACTCCAGTGGACTCCGCTGGAATTTGCTCGATGTGACTCGTCACCATTGGAGTCGACTAAAAAAAACTTTTCTCGACACGATGCTTCATCGCCTGACACTCCTCGGCTCGTCCCGACTCGGCTGGATCGACTCGGCTCGGCTCGACCCATCGCAGTTCGACGTCACTCTGCTCAGGTCGACTTTCAACCTGACTACACTCCAGTGGACTCCGCTGGAATTTGCTCGACGTGACTCGTCACCGTTGGAGTCCACAAGAAAAAACTTTTCTCGACACGACCTTTCATCCCCTGACTCTATTCGACTTGACTAGACTCTGCTGGACTCGACTCGGCTCGACTCGACTCATCGCAGTTCGATGCAACTCTTCCCAGCTCGACTTTCAACTTGACTACGCTTTGGTGGACTCCGCTCGACTTTCCTCGACGTCACTCGTGACCATTAGAGTCGACTAGAAAAATGTTTTCTCGACACGATGCTTCATCGCCTGACTCTCCTCCACTCGACCTGAGTCGGCTGAATCGTCTCGGCTCGACTTGACTCATCGCAGTTCGACGCCACTCTGCTAACTTTGACCTTAAACTTGAAAACACTCTGGTCGACTCCGCTCGACTTTCCTGCACGTGACTCGTCACCATTGGAGTCGACTGGACAATACTTTTCTCGACACGACGCTCCATCGTCTAATCCTTCTCGTTTCGACCCGACTCGGCTCGGCTTGACTCATCGCAGTTCGATGCCACTCTGCTAAGCTCGACTTTCAACCTGACTACCCTCCAATCGACTCTGCTGGACTTTCCTAGACATGACTCGTCACCATTGGAGTCGACTAGACACAAATTTTCTCGACACGGCCCGACTCTGCTGGACTCAACTCAGCTAGACTCAACTCATTGCAGTTCGACGCAACTCTGCCCAGCTCAACTTTCTACATGACTACACTCCGGTCGACTCCGCTAGATTTTCCTGGACGTGACTCGTCACCATTGGAGTCGACTAGAAAAAACTTTTGTCGACACGACGCTTCATCGTCTGACTCTCCTCGACTCGACCCGACTCGGCTGTATCGACTCGGGTCGGCTCGACCCATCGCAGTTCCACGTCACTCTGCTCTGCTCGACTTTCAACCTGACTACACTCTAGTGGACTCCGCTGGAATTTGCTCGACGTGAATCGTCACCATTGGAGTCCACTAGAAAAAACTTTTCTCGACACGACCTTTCATCCCCTGACTCTATTCGACTCGACTAGACTCTGCTGTAGTCGACTCGGCTCGACTCGACTCATCGCAGTTCGATGCAACTCTTCCCAGCTCTACTTTCAACTTGACTACACTCCGGTCGACTCCGCACGACTTTCCTTGACGTGACTCGTGACCATTGGGGTCGACTAGAAAAAAATTTCTCGACACGACGCTTCATCGCCTGACTCTACTCCACTCGACCTGACTCGGCTGAATCGACTCGGCTCGACACGACTCATCGCAATTCGACGCCACTCTGCTCACTTTGACCTTCAACTTGAAAAAACTCTGGTCGACTCCGCTCGACATTCCTGCACGTGAGTCGTCACCATTGGAGTCGACTGGACAAAACATTTCTTGACACGACGCTCCATCGTCTAATCCTTCTCGTTTCGACCCGACTCGGCTGGATAAACTCGGCTCGGCTTGACTCATCGCGGTTCGATGCCACTCTGCTAAGCTCGTCTTTCAACCTGACTACCCTCCAATCGACTACGCTGGACTTTCCTAGACATGACTCGTCACCATTGGAGTCGACTAGACACAAATTTTCTCGACACGACCTGACTCTGCTGGACTCGACTCAGCTAGCCTCAACTCATCGCAGTTCGACGCAACTCTTCCCAGCTCGACTTTCAACATGACTACACTCCGGTCGACTCCGCTGGATTTTCCTGGACGTGACTCGTCACCATTGGCGTCGACTAGAAAAAAATTTTCTCGACACGACGCTTCATCGTCTGACTCTCCTCGACTCGTCCCGACTCGGCTGGATCGACTCGGGTCGACTCGACCCATCGCAGTTCGACGTCACTCTTCTTAGCCCTACTTTTAACCTGACTAGACTCCAACGGACTCCGCAGGAATTTGCTCGACGTGACTCGTCAACATTGGAGTCGACTAGAAAAAACTTTTCTCGACACGACGCTTCATCGTCTAACCCTTCTCGATTCGACCCGACTCGGCTGGATAGACTCGGCTCGGCTTGACTCATCGCAGTTCGACGTCACTCTGCTTAGCTCGACTTTCAACCTGACTACACTCCAGTGGACTCCGCTGGAATTTGCTCGACGTGACTCGTCACCATTGGAGTCGACTAGAAAAAACTTTTCTCGACACAACTCCTAACTTTGTTCGACTCGACCCGACTCGGCTGGATCGACTCAGCTTGGCTCCACTCATCGCAGTTCGACGCCACTCTGCTTAGCTTGACCTTCAACTTGACTACACTCTGGTTGACTCCTCTCGCCTGTCGTGGACGTGACTCGTCACCATTGGAGTCGACTAGACACAACTTTTCTCGACACGACCCTTCATCGCACGACTCTATTCGACTCGACCGGACTCTGCTAGACTCCAATGGGCTCAACTCGACTCATGGAAGTTCGACGCAACTCTGCCAAGCTCGACTTTCAACCTGACTACACTCCAGTGGACTCCGCTGGAATTTGCTCGATGTGACTCGTCACCATTGGAGTCGACTAAAAAAAACTTTTCTCGACACGACGCTTCATCGCCTGACACTCCTCGGCTCGTCCCGACTCGGCTGGATCGACTCGGCTCGGCTCGACCCATCGCAGTTCGACGTCACTCTGCTCAGGTCGACTTTCAACCTGACTACACTCCAGTGGACTCCGCTGGAATTTGCTCGACGTGACTCGTCACCGTTGGAGTCCACAAGAAAAAACTTTTCTCGACACGACCTTTCATCCCCTGACTCTATTCGACTTGACTAGACTCTGCTGGACTCGACTCGGCTCGACTCGACTCATCGCAGTTCGATGCAACTCTTCCCAGCTCGACTTTCAACTTGACTACGCTTTGGTGGACTCCGCTCGACTTTCCTCGACGTCACTCGTGACCATTAGAGTCGACTAGAAAAATGTTTTCTCGACACGATGCTTCATCGCCTGACTCTCCTCCACTCGACCTGAGTCGGCTGAATCGTCTCGGCTCGACTTGACTCATCGCAGTTCGACGCCACTCTGCTAACTTTGACCTTAAACTTGAAAACACTCTGGTCGACTCCGCTCGACTTTCCTGCACGTGACTTGTCACCATTGGAGTCGACTCGACAATACTTTTCTCGACACGACGCTCCATCGTCTAATCCTTCTCGTTTCGACCCGACTCGGCTCGGCTTGACTCATCGCAGTTCAATGCCACTCTGCTAAGCTCGACTTTCAACCTGACTACCCTCCAATCGACTCTGCTGGACTTTCCTAGACATGACTCGTCACCATTGGAGTCGACTAGACACAAATTTTCTCGACACGGCCCGACTCTGCTGGACTCAACTCAGCTAGACTCAACTCATTGCAGTTCGACGCAACTCTGCCCAGCTCGACTTTCTACATGACTACACTCCGGTCGACTCCGCTAGATTTTCCTGGACGTGACTCGTCACCATTGGAGTCGACTAGAAAAAACTTTTGTCGACACGACGCTTCATCGTCTGACTCTCCTCGACTCGACCCGACTCGGCTGTATCGACTCGGGTCGGCTCGACCCATCGCAGTTCCACGTCACTCTGCTCTGCTCGACTTTCAACCTGACTACACTCTAGTGGACTCCGCTGGAATTTGCTCGACGTGAATCGTCACCATTGGAGTCCACTAGAAAAAACTTTTCTCGACACGACCTTTCATCCCCTGACTCTATTCGACTCGACTAGACTCTGCTGTAGTCGACTCGGCTCGACTCGACTCATCGCAGTTCGATGCAACTCTTCCCAGCTCTAATTTCAACTTGACTACACTCCGGTCGACTCCGCACGACTTTCCTCGACGTGACTCGTGACCATTGGGGTCGACTAGAAAAAAATTTCTCGACACGACGCTTCATCGCCTGACTCTACTCCACTCGACCTGACTCGGCTGAATCGACTCGGCTCGACACGACTCATCGCAATTCGACGCCACTCTGCTCACTTTGACCTTCAACTTGAAAAAACTCTGGTCGACTCCGCTCGACATTCCTGCACGTGAGTCGTCACCATTGGAGTCGACTGGACAAAACATTTCTTGACACGACGCTCCATCGTCTAATCCTTCTCGTTTCGACCCGACTCGGCTGGATAAACTCGGCTCGGCTTGACTCATCGCGGTTCGATGCCACTCTGCTAAGCTCGTCTTTCAACCTGACTACCCTCCAATCGACTACGCTGGACTTTCCTAGACATGACTCGTCACCATTGGAGTCGACTAGACACAAATTTTCTCGACACGACCTGACTCTGCTGGACTCGACTCAGCTAGCCTCAACTCATCGCAGTTCGACGCAACTCTTCCCAGCTCGACTTTCAACATGACTACACTCCGGTCGACTCCGCTGGATTTTCCTGGACGTGACTCGTCATCATTGGCGTCGACTAGAAAAAAATTTTCTCGACACGACGCTTCATCGTCTGACTCTCCTCGACTCGTCCCGACTCGGCTGGATCGACTCGGGTCGACTCGACCCATCGCAGTTCGACGTCACTCTTCTTAGCTCTACTTTTAACCTGACTAGACTCCAATGGACTCCGCAGGAATTTGCTCGACGTGACTCGTCAACATTGGAGTCGACTAGAAAAAACTTTTCTCGACACGACGCTTCATCGTCTAACCCTTCTCGATTCGACCCGACTCGGCTGGATAGACTCGGCTCGGCTTGACTCATCGCAGTTCGACGTCACTCTGCTTAGCTCGACTTTCAACCTGACTACACTCCAGTGGACTCCGCTGGAATTTGCTCGACGTGACTCGTCACCATTGGAGTCGACTAGAAAAAACTTTTCTCGACACAACGCCTGACTTTGTTCGACTCGACCCGACTCGGCTGGATCGACTCAGCTTGGCTCCACTCATCGCAGTTCGACGCCACTCTGCTTAGCTTGACCTTCAACTTGACTACACTCTGGTTGACTCCTCTCGCCTGTCGTGGACGTGACTCGTCACCATTGGAGTCGACTAGACACAACTTTTCTCGACACGACCCTTCATCGCACGACTCTATTCGACTCGACCGGACTCTGCTAGACTCCACTGGGCTCAACTCGACTCATGGAAGTTCGACGCAACTCTGCCAAGCTCGACTTTCAACCTGACTACACTCCAGTGGACTCCGCTGGAATTTGCTCGATGTGACTCGTCACCATTGGAGTCGACTAAAAAAAACTTTTCTCGACACGACGCTTCATCGCCTGACACTCCTCGGCTCGTCCCGACTCGGCTGGATCGACTCGGCTCGGCTCGACCCATCGCAGTTCGACGTCACTCTGCTCAGGTCGACTTTCAACCTGACTACACTCCAGTGGACTCCGCTGGAATTTGCTCGACGTGACTCGTCACTGTTGGAGTCCACAAGAAAAAACTTTTCTCGACACGACCTTTCATCCCCTGACTCTATTCGACTTGACTAGACTCTGCTGGACTCGACTCGGCTCGACTCGACTCATCGCAGTTCGATGCAACTCTTCCCAGCTCGACTTTCAACTTGACTACGCTTTGGTGGACTCCGCTCGACTTTCCTCGACGTCACTCGTGACCATTAGAGTCGACTAGAAAAATGTTTTCTCGACACGATGCTTCATCGCCTGACTCTCCTCCACTCGACCTGAGTCGGCTGAATCGTCTCGGCTCGACTTGACTCATCGCAGTTCGACGCCACTCTGCTAACTTTGACCTTAAACTTGAAAACACTCTGGTCGACTCCGCTCGACTTTCCTGCACGTGACTCGTCACCATTGGAGTCGACTGGACAATACTTTTCTCGACACGACGCTCCATCGTCTAATCCTTCTCGTTTCGACCCGACTCGGCTCGGCTTGACTCATCGCAGTTCGATGCCACTCTGCTAAGCTCGACTTTCAACCTGACTACCCTCCAATCGACTCTGCTGGACTTTCCTAGACATGACTCGTCACCATTGGAGTCGACTAGACACAAATTTTCTCGACACGGCCCGACTCTGCTGGACTCAACTCAGCTAGACTCAACTCATTGCAGTTCGACGCAACTCTGCCCAGCTCGACTTTCTACATGACTACACTCCGGTCGACTCCGCTAGATTTTCCTGGACGTGACTCGTCACCATTGGAGTCGACTAGAAAAAACTTTTGTCGACACGACGCTTCATCGTCTGACTCTCCTCGACTCGACCCGACTCGGCTGTATCGACTCGGGTCGGCTCGACCCATCGCAGTTCCACGTCACTCTGCTCTGCTCGACTTTCAACCTGACTACACTCTAGTGGACTCCGCTGGAATTTGCTCGACGTGAATCGTCACCATTGGAGTCCACTAGAAAAAACTTTTCTCGACACGACCTTTCATCCCCTGACTCTATTCGACTCGACTAGACTCTGCTGTAGTCGACTCGGCTCGACTCGACTCATCGCAGTTCGATGCAACTCTTCCCAGCTCTACTTTCAACTTGACTACACTCCGGTCGACTCCGCACGACTTTCCTCGACGTGACTCGTGACCATTGGGGTCGACTAGAAAAAAATTTCTCGACACGACGCTTCATCGCCTGACTCTACTCCACTCGACCTGACTCGGCTGAATCGACTCGGCTCGACACGACTCATCGCAATTCGACGCCACTCTGCTCACTTTGACCTTCAACTTGAAAAAACTCTGGTCGACTCCGCTCGACATTCCTGCACGTGAGTCGTCACCATTGGAGTCGACTGGACAAAACATTTCTTGACACGACGCTCCATCGTCTAATCCTTCTCGTTTCGACCCGACTCGGCTGGATAAACTCGGCTCGGCTTGACTCATCGCGGTTCGATGCCACTCTGCTAAGCTCGTCTTTCAACCTGACTACCCTCCAATCGACTACGCTGGACTTTCCTAGACATGACTCGTCACCATTGGAGTCGACTAGACACAAATTTTCTCGACACGACCTGACTCTGCTGGACTCGACTCAGCTAGCCTCAACTCATCGCAGTTCGACGCAACTCTTCCCAGCTCGACTTTCAACATGACTACACTCCGGTCGACTCCGCTGGATTTTCCTGGACGTGACTCGTCATCATTGGCGTCGACTAGAAAAAAATTTTCTCGACACGACGCTTCATCGTCTGACTCTCCTCGACTCGTCCCGACTCGGCTGGATCGACTCGGGTCGACTCGACCCATCGCAGTTCGACGTCACTCTTCTTAGCTCTACTTTTAACCTGACTAGACTCCAATGGACTCCGCAGGAATTTGCTCGACGTGACTCGTCAACATTGGAGTCGACTAGAAAAAACTTTTCTCGACACGACGCTTCATCGTCTAACCCTTCTCGATTCGACCCGACTCGGCTGGATAGACTCGGCTCGGCTTGACTCATCGCAGTTCGACGTCACTCTGCTTAGCTCGACTTTCAACCTGACTACACTCCAGTGGACTCCGCTGGAATTTGCTCGACGTGACTCGTCACCATTGGAGTCGACTAGAAAAAACTTTTCTCGACACAACGCCTGACTTTGTTCGACTCGACCCGACTCGGCTGGATCGACTCAGCTTGGCTCCACTCATCGCAGTTCGACGCCACTCTGCTTAGCTTGACCTTCAACTTGACTACACTCTGGTTGACTCCTCTCGCCTGTCGTGGACGTGACTCGTCACCATTGGAGTCGACTAGACACAACTTTTCTCGACACGACCCTTCATCGCACGACTCTATTCGACTCGACCGGACTCTGCTAGACTCCACTGGGCTCAACTCGACTCATGGAAGTTCGACGCAACTCTGCCAAGCTCGACTTTCAACCTGACTACACTCCAGTGGACTCCGCTGGAATTTGCTCGATGTGACTCGTCACCATTGGAGTCGACTAAAAAAAACTTTTCTCGACACGACGCTTCATCGCCTGACACTCCTCGGCTCGTCCCGACTCGGCTGGATCGACTCGGCTCGGCTCGACCCATCGCAGTTCGACGTCACTCTGCTCAGGTCGACTTTCAACCTGACTACACTCCAGTGGACTCCGCTGGAATTTGCTCGACGTGACTCGTCACTGTTGGAGTCCACAAGAAAAAACTTTTCTCGACACGACCTTTCATCCCCTGACTCTATTCGACTTGACTAGACTCTGCTGGACTCGACTCGGCTCGACTCGACTCATCGCAGTTCGATGCAACTCTTCCCAGCTCGACTTTCAACTTGACTACGCTTTGGTGGACTCCGCTCGACTTTCCTCGACGTCACTCGTGACCATTAGAGTCGACTAGAAAAATGTTTTCTCGACACGATGCTTCATCGCCTGACTCTCCTCCACTCGACCTGAGTCGGCTGAATCGTCTCGGCTCGACTTGACTCATCGCAGTTCGACGCCACTCTGCTAACTTTGACCTTAAACTTGAAAACACTCTGGTCGACTCCGCTCGACTTTCCTGCACGTGACTCGTCACCATTGGAGTCGACTGGACAATACTTTTCTCGACACGACGCTCCATCGTCTAATCCTTCTCGTTTCGACCCGACTCGGCTCGGCTTGACTCATCGCAGTTCGATGCCACTCTGCTAAGCTCGACTTTCAACCTGACTACCCTCCAATCGACTCTGCTGGACTTTCCTAGACATGACTCGTCACCATTGGAGTCGACTAGACACAAATTTTCTCGACACGGCCCGACTCTGCTGGACTCAACTCAGCTAGACTCAACTCATTGCAGTTCGACGCAACTCTGCCCAGCTCGACTTTCTACATGACTACACTCCGGTCGACTCCGCTAGATTTTCCTGGACGTGACTCGTCACCATTGGAGTCGACTAGAAAAAACTTTTGTCGACACGACGCTTCATCGTCTGACTCTCCTCGACTCGACCCGACTCGGCTGTATCGACTCGGGTCGGCTCGACCCATCGCAGTTCCACGTCACTCTGCTCTGCTCGACTTTCAACCTGACTACACTCTAGTGGACTCCGCTGGAATTTGCTCGACGTGAATCGTCACCATTGGAGTCCACTAGAAAAAACTTTTCTCGACACGACCTTTCATCCCCTGACTCTATTCGACTCGACTAGACTCTGCTGTAGTCGACTCGGCTCGACTCGACTCATCGCAGTTCGATGCAACTCTTCCCAGCTCTACTTTCAACTTGACTACACTCCGGTCGACTCCGCACGACTTTCCTCGACGTGACTCGTGACCATTGGGGTCGACTAGAAAAAAATTTCTCGACACGACGCTTCATCGCCTGACTCTACTCCACTCGACCTGACTCGGCTGAATCGACTCGGCTCGACACGACTCATCGCAATTCGACGCCACTCTGCTCACTTTGACCTTCAACTTGAAAAAACTCTGGTCGACTCCGCTCGACATTCCTGCACGTGAGTCGTCACCATTGGAGTCGACTGGACAAAACATTTCTGGACACGACGCTCCATCGTCTAATCCTTCTCGTTTCGACCCGACTCGGCTGGATAAACTCGGCTCGGCTTGACTCATCGCGGTTCGATGCCACTCTGCTAAGCTCGTCTTTCAACCTGACTACCCTCCAATCGACTACGCTGGACTTTCCTAGACATGACTCGTCACCATTGGAGTCGACTAGACACAAATTTTCTCGACACGACCTGACTCTGCTGGACTCGACTCAGCTAGCCTCAACTCATCGCAGTTCGACGCAACTCTTCCCAGCTCGACTTTCAACATGACTACACTCCGGTCGACTCCGCTGGATTTTCCTGGACGTGACTCGTCACCATTGGCGTCGACTAGAAAAAAATTTTCTCGACACGACGCTTCATCGTCTGACTCTCCTCGACTCGTCCCGACTCGGCTGGATCGACTCGGGTCGACTCGACCCATCGCAGTTCGACATCACTCTTCTTAGCTCTACTTTTAACCTGACTAGGCTCCAATGGACTCCGCAGGAATTTGCTCGACGTGACTCGTCAACATTGGAGTCGACTAGAAAAAACTTTTCTCGACACGACGCTTCATCGTCTAACCCTTCTCGATTCGACCCGACTCGGCTGGATAGACTCGGCTCGGCTTGACTCATCGCAGTTCGACGTCACTCTGCTAAGCTCGACTTTCAACCTGACTACAGTCCAGTGGACTCCGCTGGAATTTGCTCGACGTGACTCGTCACCATTGGAGTCGACTAGACACGAATTTTTTCGACACGACCAGACTCTGCTGGACTCGACTCTGCTCGACTCGACTCATCGCAGTTCGACGCAACTCTGCCCTGCTCGACTTCCAACATGACTACACTCCGGTCGACTCCGCTGGATTTTCCTTGACGTGGCTCGTCACCATTGGAGTCGACTAGAAAAAAGTTTTCTCGACACGACGCTTCGACGCCTTACTTTGCTCGACTCGACCCGACTCGGCTTGGCTCGACTCATCGCAGTTCGACGCCACTCTGCTCAGCTTGACCTTCAACTTGACTACACTCTGGTCGACTCCGCTCGACCTTCCTGGACGTAACTCGTCACCATTGGAGTCAACTAGACACAACTTTTCTCGGTACGACCCTTCATCGCCCGACTATATTCGACTCGACTCGACTCTGCTGGACTCGACTGGGCCCAACTCGACTAATCGAAGTTCGATGCAACTCTGCCAAGCTCGACTTTCAACTTCACTACACTCCGGTCGACTCCGCACAACTTTCCTCGACGTGACTCGTCACCATTGGATTCGACTAGAAAAATCTTTTGTCGACACGACGCTTCATCGTCTGACTCTCCTCGACTCGACCCGACTCGGCTGGATCGACTCGGGTCGACTCGACACATCGCAGTTCGACGTCACTCTGCTCAGCTCAACATTCAACCTTACTCCACTCCAGTGGACTCCGTTGGAATTTGCTCGACGTAACTCGTCACCGTTGGAGTCGACTAGACACAACTTTTCTCGACTCAACTCATCGCAGTTCGATGCAACTCTTCCCCGCTCCACTTTCAACTTGACTACGCTCCGGTCGACTCCGCTCGACTTTCCTCGACGTGACTCGTGACCATTGGAGTCGACTAGAAAACAATTTTCTTGACACGACGCTTCATCGCCTGACTCTGCTCCACTCGACCTGACTCGGCTGAATCGACTCGGCTCTACTCGACTCATCGCAATTCGACGCCACTCTGCTCAACTTGACCTTCAACTTGAAAACACTCTGGTCGGCTCCGCTCGACTTTCCTGGACGTGACTCGTCACCATTGGAGTCGCCTACACACAACTTTACTCGCCACGACCCTTCATCGCCTGACTCTATTCGACTCAACCCGACTCTGGTGGACTCGACTCGGCTCGACTCGACTTATCGCAGTTCGACGCAACTCTGCCCAGCTCGACATTCAACATGACTACACTCCGGTCGACTCTGCTCGACTTTCCTGGACGTGACTCCTCACAGTTGGAGTCGACTAGACACAACTTTTCTCGAAACGACCCTTCATCGCCTGACTCTGGTCGACTCGACCCGACTCTGCCGGACTCGACTCGGCTCGACTCCTCGCAGTTCGACGAAACTTATCCCAGCTCGGCTTTCAAGTTGACTACACTCTGGTCGACTCCGCTCGACTTTCCTTGATGTGACTCGTCAGCATTGGAGTCAACTAGGCAAACTTTTCTCAACACGACGCTTCATCGCCTGACTCTTCTCCACTCGATCCGACTCAGCTGGCTCGACTCGGCTGTGCTCGAATCATCGCAGTTTGACGCCACACTACTCAGCATGACCTTCAACTTGAAACACTCTGGTCGACTCCGCTCGACTTTCCTGGACGTGAGTCGTCTCCATTGGAGTCGACTAGATACAACTTTTCTCGACACGATGCTTCATCGCCTGACTCTTCTCGACTCGACCCGACTCGGCTCGGCTCGGCTCATCGCATTTCGACGTCACTCTGCTCAGCTAGACTTTCAACCTGACTACAGTCCAGGCGACTCCGCTGGAATTTCCTCGACGTGACTCGTTTCCATTAGAGTCGACTAGACACAACTTTTCTCGACCTGATGCTTCATCGCCTGACTCTGCTCCACTCGACCCGACTCGGCTGGATCGACTCGGCTCGGCTCGACTCATCGCAGTTCGACGCCACTCTTCTCAGCTCGATCTTTAACTTGACTACACTCCGGTCGACTTTGCTCGACTTTCCTCGACCTGACTCATCACCATTGGAGTCGACTATACAAAAATTTTCTCGACACGACGCTTCATCGTCTAACTCTGCTCCACTCAACCAGACTCGGCTGGATCGACTCGGCTCGGCTTGACTTGTTGCAGTTCAACGCCACTCTACTCCGCTTGACCTTCAACTTGAAACACTCAGGTCGACTCCGCTCGACTTTCATGGACGTGACTCGTTACCATTGGAGTCGAGTAGACACAACTTTTCTCGACACGACCGTTCATCGCTTGACTATGCTCGACTTGACCGACTCGGCTCGACTCGACTCATCGTAGTTCAACATCACTCTGCTCAGCTCGACTTTCAACCTGACTACACTCTAGGAGACTCCGCTGGAATTTCTTAGACGTGACTCGTTACCATTGGAGTCGACTAGACATAACTTTTCTCGACATGATGCTTCATCGTCTCACTCTACTCCACTCGACCCTACTCGGCTCGACTCGACTCATCGCAGTTCGACGCAACTCTGCCCAGCTCGACTTTCAACTTGACTACACTACGATCGACTCCGCTCGACTTTCCTCGACGTGACTCATCACCATTAGAGTCGACTAGAAAAAACTTTTCTCGACACGACGCTTCATCGCGTGACTCTGCTCGATTCGACCAGACTCGGCTGGATCGACCCGGCTAGGCTCGACTCATCGCAGTTCGACGCCACTCTGCTCTGCCCGACCTTCAACTTGACTACTCTCCGGTCGACTCTGCTCGACTTTCCTCGACCTGACTCGTCACCATTGGAGTTGACTATACAAAAATTTTCCCGACACGACGCTTTATCGCCTGCCTCTGCTCCACTCTACCCGACTCGGCTGGATCGACTCAGCTCGACTGGATCGACTCCGCTCGGCTCGACATGTCGCTGTTCGACGCCACTCTGCTCCGCTTGACCTTCAACTTGAAAACACTCTGGTTGACTTCGCTCTACTTTCCTTGACGTGACTCGTCACCATTGGAGTCAACTAGAAAAAACATTTCTCGAGACAATGCTTCATCGCATGACTCTGCTCGACTCGACCAGACTAGGCTGGATCGACCCGGCTAGGCTTCACTCATCGCAATTCGACGCCACACTGCTCAGCTTGACCTTCAACTTGAAAACACTTAGGTCGACTCCGCTCGACTTTCATCGCTTGACTTTGCTCGACTCGACCCGACTCGGCTCAGCTCAGCTCTACTTTCAACCTGACTACACTCTAGTCGACTCTGCTAGAATTTCTTCGACGTGACTCGTTACCATTGGAGTCGACTAGACACAACTTTTCTCGACATGATGCTTCATCGCCTGACTCTGCTCCACTGGACCCGACTCGGCTGGATCGACTCGGCTCGGCTCGACTCATCGCAGTTCGACGCCACTCTACTCAGCTTGACCTTCAACTTCAAAACCCTCTGATCGACTTTGCTCGACTTTCCTCGACATGACTCGTCACAATTGGAGTTGATTAGACACATTTTTTCTCAACACGACCCTTCATCGCCTGACTCTATTCGACTCGACCCGACTCTGCTGGACTCGACTTTGCTCGACTCGACTCATCGTAGTTCAACGCAACTCTGGCCATCTAGACTTTAACCTTGACTACACTCCGATCGACTCCGCTCGACTTTCCTCGACGTGACTCGTCACCATTGGAGTCGACTAGAAAAAACTTCCCTCGACACGACTCTTCATCGCGTGACTCTACTCGACTCGACCAGACTCGGCTGGATCGACTCAGCTAGGCTCGACTCATCGCAGTTCGACGCCACTCTGCTGTGCCCGACCTTCCACTTGACTACTCTCTGGTCGACTCCGCTCGACTTTCCTCGACCTGACTCGTCACCATTGGAGTTGACTATGCAAAAATTTTGTCGACACGACGCTTCATCGCCTGACTCAATTCCACTCGACCCGACTCGGCTGGATCGACTCGGCTCGGCTCGACTCGTCGAAGTTCGACGCCACTCTGCTCCGATTTACCTTCAACTTGAAAACACTCTAGTCGACTTCGCTCGACTTTCCTCGACGTGACTCGTCACCATTGCAGTCGACTAGAAAAAACTTTTCTCGAGACGATGCTTCATCGCGTGACTCTGCTCGACTCGACCAGACTCGGCTGGATCGACTCTGCTTGGCTCGATTCATCGCAGTTCGACGCCACTCTGCTCAGCTCGACCTTCAATTTGACTAAACTCCGGTCGACTCCGCTTTACTTTCCTTGACGTGACTCGTCACCATTGGAGTCGACTATACAAAACTTTTCTCGACACGACGCTTCATCGCCGGACTCTGCTCGACTCGACCCGACTCGGTTGGATCGACTCGGCTCGGCTCGACTCATCGAAGTTTGATGTCACTCTACTCAGCTCGACTTTCAACCTGACTACACTCCAGTCGACTCCATTGGAATTTCCTCGACGTGACTCGTCACCATTGGAGCTGACTAGACACAACTTTTCTCCCCACGACGCTTCATCGCGTGACTCTTCTTGACTCGACCAGACTCGGTCGGACTCGGCTCGACTCGTCCCAGTTCGACGCAACACTGCCCAGCTCGACTTTCGACTTGACTACACTTTGATCGACTCCGCTCGACTTTCCTCGACATGACTCGTCACCCCTGGAGTCGACAAGAAAAAACTTTTCTCGACACGTTGCTTCATCGCCAGACTCTGCTCCACTCGACCCGACTCGGCTGAATTGACTCGGCTCGGCTCGACTCATCGCAGTTCGACACCACTCTGCTCAGCTCGACCTTCTACTTGACTACACTCCGGTCGACTACGCTCTAGTTTCCTTGACGTGACTCGTCACCATTTGAGTCGACTAGACAAAACATTTCTTGACACGACGTTTCATCGCTTGACTCTGCTCCACTCGACCTGACTCGGCTGGATTGACTCGGCTCGGCTCGACTCATCCAAGTTCGACGCCACTCTGCTCTGCTTGACCTTCAACTTGAAAACACTCTGGTCGACTCCGCTCGACTTTCCTGGACGTGACTCCTCATCGTTGGAGTCGAGTAGACACAACTTTTCTCGACAAGACCCTTCATCGCCTAACTCTGCTCCACTCGTCCAGACTCTACTGGACTCGACTCAACTCATCGCAGTTCGACACAACTCTGCCCAGGTCGACTTTGAAGTTGACTACACTCTGGTCGACTCCGCTCGACTCTCCTCGACGTGACTCGTCAGCATTGGAGTCAACTAGAAAAAACTTTTCTCGACACGACGCTTCATCGCCTGACTCTGCTCCCCTCGACCCGACTCGGCTAGATCGACTCGCTTGGCTCGAATCATCGCAGTTTAACGCCACACTGCTCAGCATGACCTTCAACTTGAAAACACTCTGGTCCACTCCGCTCGACTTTCCTGGACGTGACTCGTCACCATGGGAGTCGACTAGACACAACTTTTCTCGACATGATGCTTCATCGCCTGACTCTGCTCCACTCGACCCGACTCGGCTGGATCGACTCGGCTTGGCTCGACTCATCGCAGTTCGACGCCACTCTTCTCAGCTCGATCTTCAACTTGACTACACTCCGGTCGACTTTGCTCGACTTTCCTCGACCTGACTCATCACCATTGGAGTCGACTACACAAAAATTTTCTCGACACGACGCTTCATCGCCTGACTCTGCTCCACTTGACCCGACTCGGCTGGATCGACTTGGCTCGGCTCGACTCATTGCAGTTCGACGCCACTCTTCTCAGCTCGATCTTTAACTTGACTACACTCCGATCGACTTCGCTCGACTTTCCTCGACCTGACTCGTCACCATTGTAGTCGACTATACAAAAATTTTCTCGACACTACACTTCATCGCCTGACTCTGCTCCACTCGACCCGACTCGGCTAGATCGACTCGGCTCGGCTCGACTCGTTGCAGTTCAATGCCACTCTACTCCGCTTGACGTTCAACTTGAAAACACTCTGTTCGACTCCGCTCGACTTTGCCCAACGTGACTCGTCACCATTGGAGTCGACTAGACACAACTTTTCCCGTCATGACCCTTCATCGCTTGACTCTGCTCGACTCGACCCGACTCGGCTGAATCGACTCGGCTCAACTCGACTCATCGCAGTTCGATGCAACTCTGCCCAACTCGACCTTCAACTTGACTACACTCCTGTCGACTCCGCTCGACTTTCCTCGGCGTGACTCGTCACCAAAGGAGTCGACTAGACACAACTTTTCTCGACAGGATGCTTCATCGCCTGACTCTGCTCGACTCGACTCATCGCAGTTCGACGCCACTCTGCTCAGCTCAAATTTCAACCTGACTACACTCCGGTCGACTCCGCTCGACTTTCCTCAACGTGACTCGTCACCATTGGAGTCGAGCAGACACAACGTTCTCGACACGACGCTTCATGGCCTAACTTTGCCCGACCTGACTCGACTCATCGCAGTTCGACGCCACTTTGCTTAGCTCGACTTTAAACTTGGCTATACTCCGGTCGACACTGGTCAGCTTTCCTCGACGCAACTCGTCACCATTGGAGTCGACTAGACAAAAATTTTCTCGACACGACCCTTCATCGCCTGTTTCGATTCGACTCGACTCGGTTCTGCTGGACTCGACTGGGCTTGACTCGACTCATCATAGTTCGATGCCACTCATCTCTGCTCGACTTTCAACTTGACTACACTACAGTCGACTCTGCTCGACTTTCCACGACGTGACTCTTCACCGTTGGAGTCGTCTAGACACAACTTTTCTCGACATGATGCTTCATCGTCTGACTCTTCTCGAATCGACACGACTCAGCAGGATCAACACGACTCGGCCTAACTCATCGCAGTTCGACGCCACTCTGCTCAGCATGACCTTCAACCTGAAAAAACTTTGGTCGACTTTCCTGGAAGTGACTCCTCACCATTGGAGTCGACTAGACACAAGTTTTCTCGACCTAATGCTTCATCGCCTGACTCTACTGGACCCGACCCGACTCGGCATCATCGACTCAGCTCAACTCGACTCATCTCAGTTCGACGTCACTCTGCTCAGCTCGACTTTCAACCTGACTACACTCAAGTCAACTCCGCTGGATATTCCTCGTCATGACTCGTCACAATTGGAACTGACTAGACACAACTTTTCTCGACACAACGCTTCATCGCGTGACTCTGCTAGACGCGACCAGACTCGGTCGGACTCGACTCGACTCATCGCAGTTCGACGCCACTCTGCTCAGCTCGACCTTCAACTTGACTACACTCTGGTCGACGCCGCTTAACTTTCCTCGACGCGACTCGTCACTAGTGGAGTCGACTAGAGAAAAATTTTGTTGACATGATGCTTCATCGCCTGACTCTGCTCGATTCGACCTGACTCGGTGGGATCGACTCGGCTCGGCTCGACTCATCGCAGTTCGACGCCACTTTGCTCAGCTCGACCTTCAACTTGACAACACACTGGTCGACTCCGCTCGACATTCCTGGACCTGACGCGTCACCATTGGAGTCGACTAGACACAACTTTTCTCGACACGACCCTTCATCGCCTGACTCTATTCGACTCGACCCGACTCTGCTAGACTCGACTCGACTCATCACAGTTCGACCCATCTCTGCTCAGCTCGACATTCACCTTGACTCCACTCCGGTCGACTCCGGTCGGCTTTCCTTGACGTGACTCGTCACCATTGGAGTCGACTAGACACAACTTTTCTCGACACGACGATTGATCGCCTGACTCTAGTCGACACGACCTGACTCGGTTGGATTGGACTCCACTCGACTCGACTTCGCTTGAATCGCCACGACGTGATTAATTTGTCCTCGACGTGAGTCGACTCGAGTTTTCCCGAATCGACTCAACTTCGCTCACCTTGACGTGACTCGACTCATCGCAGTTCGAAGCCACTCTGCTCAGCTCGACCTTCAACTTGACTACACTACGGTCGACTCCGCTCGAATTTCCTCGACATGACTCATCACCATTGGAGTCGACTAGACAAAACTTTTCTCGATACGATGCTTCATCGTCTGACTCGGCTGGACTCGACTCGACTCGAATCCACTCGACTTCGCTCGAATCGCAACGACACGATTAAACTGTGCTCGACATGAGTCGACTCGAATTTTCCCAGATTGACTCAACTTCGCTTAACACGACGTGACTCTACTCATCGCAGTTCGATGCCACTCTTCTCAGCTCGACTTTCAACTTGACTACACTACGGTCGACTCCGCTCGACTTTCCTCGACGTGACTCGTCACCATTGGAGTCGACTAGACACCACTTTTCTTGATAAGACGCTTCATCGCCTGTCTCTGCTCGACTCGACCCGACTCAGCTGGACTTGAGTCATTGCAACTCGACGCCACTCTACTCAGCTCGACTTTTAACCTGACTACACTCCAATCGACTCCGCTGGACTTTGCCCGACGTGACTCGTCACCATTGGAGCCGACTAGACAAAACTTTTCTTGACCAACGCTTCATCGCCTGACTGTGCTCGACTCGACCCAACTCGGGCGGACTCAACTCGACTCATCGCAGTTCGACGCAACTCTGCCCAACTCATCTTTCAAGTTGACTACACTTTGGTCGACTCCGCTCGACTTTCATCGACGTGACTCGTCACCATTGGAGTCTACGAGACATAATTTTTCTCGACACGATGCTTCATCGCCTGAGTCTGCTTGACTCGACCCGACTTGACTGGATCGACTCGGCTCAAATGGACTCATCGCAGGTCGACATCACTCTGCTCTGCCCGACTTTCAACCTGACTACACTCAAGTCGACTGCGCTGGAATTTCCTCGATGTGACTCGTCACCATTGGAGCTAACTAGACACAACTTTTCTCGACACGGTGCTTCATCGCGTGACTCTGCTAGACTCGACTAGACTTGGTCGGACTTGACTGGACTCATCCCAGTTCGACGCAACTCTTCCTAGCTCGACTTTCAACTTGACTACACTCCGGTCGACTTCGCTCGACTTTCCTCGACGTGACTCGTCACAATTGGAGTCGACTAGAGAAAACTTTTCTCGACCCGACCCTTCATCGCCTGACTCTGCTCCACTCGGCTTGACTCATCGTAGTTCGACGCCACTCTGCTCAGCTAGACCTTCAACTTGACTACATTCCGGTCGACTCCGCTCGAATTTCCTCGACGTGACTCGTTACCATTGGAGTCGACTAAACAAAACTTTTCTCGACATGATGCTTCATCGTCTGACTCTGCTCGATTCGAGCTGACTCGGCTCGACTCGACTCATCGCAGTTCGACGCCACTCTGCTCACCTCAACCTTCAACTTGACTACACACTGGTAGACTCCGCTCGACATTCCTGGACGTGACTTGTCACCATTGGAGTCGACTAGACATAACTTTGCTCGACACGACCCTTCATCGCCTCACTCAATTCGACTCGACCCGACTCTGCTGGACTTGACTTTCACCTTGACTCCACACTGGTCGACTCCGGTCGACTTTCCTCGACGTGACTCGTCACCATTGTAGTTGACTAGACACAACATTTCTCGAAATGACAATTGATCGCCTGACTCTACTCGACACGACCCGACTCGACTCGACTAGACTTTGCTTGAATCGCCATGACACAATTAAACTGTGCTTGAAGTGAGTCGACTCGAGTTTTCCCGGATCGACTCAACTTCGCTCAACATAACGTGACTCGACTCATCGTTGTTCGACGCCACTCTGCTCAACTCGACTTTCAACCTGACTACACTCCAGTCAAGTCCGTTGGACTTTCCTTGACGTGACTCGTCACCATTGGAGCCGACTAGACAAAAATTTTCTCAACACGACGCTTCATCGCGTGACTATGCTCGACTCGACCCTACTTGGTCGGACTCGACTCGACTCATCGCAGTTCGACGCAACTCTGCCCAGCTCGAATTTCAACTTGACGACACTCCGGTACACTCCGCTCGAATTTCCTCGACGTGTCTCGTCGCCATTGGAGTCGACTAGGCACAAATTTTTTCGACACGACGATTGATCGCCTCACTCTACTCGACACGACCCGACTCGGGTGGATTGGACTTGACTCAACTCTACTCCACTCGATTTCGCTCGAATCGCCACGAAACGATTAAACTGTGCTCGACATGAGTTGACTCAAGTTTTCCTTGATCGACTCAACTTCGCTCAACATGACGTGACTCGACTCATCGCAGCTCGACGCCACTCTGCTCAGCTCGATTTTCAACTTGACTACACTACGGTCGACTCCGCTCCACTTTCCTCGACGTGACTCGTCACCATTGGAGTCGACTAGACACCACTTTTCTCGATATGACGCTTGATCACTTGACTCTGCTCGACTCGACCCGACTCGGCTGGACTCGACTCATTGCAACTTGACGCCACTCTACTCAGCTCGACCTTCCACCTGACTACACTCCAATCAACTCTGTTGGACTTTGCTCGACGTGACTCGTCACCATTGGAGTCGCCTAGACAAAACTTTTCTCGACACGACGCTTCATCACGTTACTGTGCTCGACTCGACCCGACTCTGTCGGACTCGACTCGACTCATCGCAGTTCGACGCAACTCTGCCCAGCTCAACTTTCAACTTGACTACACTTTGGTCGACTCCGCTCAACCATCCTTGACGTGACTCGTCACCATTGGAGTCGACTAGACAAAAATTTTCTTGACACGATGCTTCATCGCCTGACTCTGCTCGACTCGAACCGACTTGACTCGACTCGACTCATCCCAGTTCGACGCCACTCTGCTCAGCTTGACCTTCAACTTGAAAACACTCTGGTCGACTCCGCTCGACTTTCTTGGGCGTGACTCGTCACCATTGGAGTCGACTAGACAATACTTTTCTCGACACGATGCTTCATCGCCTGACTCTGCTCGACTCGACCCAACTCGACTGGATCAACTCGGCTCGACTAGACTCATCGCAGTTCGACGTCACTCTGCTCAGCTCGTGTTTCAACCTGACTACACTCTAGTTGACTCCGCTGGAATTTCCTCGACATGACTGTAATAACCGTAATTAGGACGAGACGACGGGCTCGCTACAAATTTTAAAATGAATTTTATGGATTGTGGAGTCGCCACCAAATTTTATTTTAAGGGAAAACATTTGGAAAAACCCTAACTTGAGGAAGAAATCTAGATTCGGGAGTCGGTTACAAGTAAGGAAGGTATTAGGCCCCCTACTCGCCCGTTCCAAAGAATGGTACCCTTAAACTGAGTGTGTGATATTTTGAAAACTGTTTTATCCCTTAAAACAGAATAGAAAATAAATAGGTTTATAGAAAATAGCCTGATAGGGCTTGATCTTGCTCCTACGTATTCCCCGGTGCAATGGGAAACTCAAGGCTTCATAGTTCTGGTTAAGAGACTTTATCTCTTGGAGAAGAAAAGAGTAATCATAGGTAAAAAATTTTAAAACAACGTCCCTCAAGAAAGCGATGGATTCGAAAATGAACGTGCTTGCAAAATTCAAACCACCGTAAGCCGTGTTTGAATCTACACGGATTAGAACACGTAATAGTAGAGAACGCTACTTGCCCGTATTAGAACCCGTTGTACAATCTGAGAAAAATAAAAAAAAAAAACAGACATTTTGGAAAAAGGAAGAATTTTAGAAAAAAAAAACAGACGTGCTTGCATAATCCAAATCTTTGAAAGCCGTATTTGAATTAGCACGGATTAAAACACGTAACAGTAGAGAACGCTACTTGCCCGTATTAGAACCCGTTTGCACAATCTGAGAAAAATAAATAAAACAGACGTTTTGGAAAAAAGAAAAAATTTTAGAAAAAACAGGCGTGCTTGCATAATCCAAATCGTCGTAAGCCGTATTTGAATTAGCACGGATTAAAATACGTAAGACTAGAGAACACTACTTGCTCGTATTAGAACCCGTTTGCAAAATCTTAGGAAAACAAATAAAAAAACAGACGTTTTGGAAAAAGGAAGAATTTTTAGAAAAACAGACATGCTTGCATAATCCAAATCTTTGTAAGCCCTATTTGAATGAGCACGGATTAAAACACGTAACAGTAGAGAATGCTACTTGCCCGTACTAGAACCCGTTTGCACAATATGAAGAAAATAAATAAAACAGACGTTTTGGAAAAAGGAAGAATTTTTAGAAAAAAAAAACAGACGTGCTTGCATAATCCAAATCGTCGTAAGCCGTATTTGAATTAGCACGGATTAAAACACGTAACAGTAGAGAACGCTAATTGCCCGTATTAGAACCTGTTTGCACAATATGAAGAAAATAAATAAAACAGACCTTTTGGAAAAAGGAAGAATTTTTAGAAAAAAAAAAACAGACGTGCTTGCATAATCCAAATCGTCGTAAGCCGTATTTGAATTAGCACGGATTAAAACACGTAACAGTAGAGAACGCTACTTGCCCGTATTAGAACCCGTTTGCACAGTCTGAAGAAAATTAAAAATAAAGATGAAGATGAACTCGAAAATCCGAGAAGAACCAAGAAAATTAAGCTGAACAAAAGCTAGATCTAACTTCCATTGATGTTCCTTATTCAATTGTCTCAAATCCAACTTAGGTCATAAGGTTCAAAGGTAAGAATTAAGTGTGTTTTTTATTTGATTCAAGCATACACTTAACTCTTTAGGCTTAATGACTAAATCGTGCATCACTTAAGCTAGATTTAGCATGTAAGATGCATGCACATGGTCATGCACTCTTAGGAACTTTTTTCAAAGGAGAACATAGAAACACAAATAAATCATAAAGAAATACATATAGAAGGATCAACACATGAAAAATAATACCTAAACAAGGTTAAAAGAACAAGATCTACAAAAGAACTTCAAAGACACAAGAGATTTTGGCGCCCAAATTTGAATTCAAATCTCAGAATTTTTCAAAAATATTTTTCCATAGATATAAAAAATAAAAACTGATAAATTAAAATATATGAATCATAGAATTCAAACAAAACAAGTTTGACAAAAATCAGACCAGAAATGAGCAAGTTATGCACAAATCAAACAAGCTAGGTTCATTTGCGCACCAGGACGAACATGACTCAGTAATTCGGCCATAAAAACTTCATTTCAAATCCAAATTAGACAAATAATACCATTCCAGAAACTAGAGAGAAATTCAAAGAGAAAGAAAAAAAATCACTGAAATCGGAGATCGTTTTACCGATCAAAAATGAAAACTAAAAACAGAGACAAAGATAAACCCGAGAATTTGGCGCCAAAATTTGAGTGCAAATCTCAGAATTTTTAGAAAATATTTATTGGTAGATCTGAAAATTTAAAACCAAAATATTGAAATAAATAGATCATAGGAATAAAAAAAAAACAAATTTGACAAAAAACAGACCAGAAATGAGCAAGGTATACACAAATCAAACAAGCTAGGTTCATTTGCGCATCAAGACAAACATAATTCAGTAATAAGGTCATAGAGAATTCATTTCAAATCCAAAATAGACAAATAATATCATTCCAGAAACCAGAGAAAAATACGAAGAGAACGCAACAAAAATCACTGAATTCGGAGATCATTTGACTGATCAAAAATGAAAATGAAAACAGAGACGAAGATGAACTCGAAAATCTGAGAAGACGCAAGAAAATTAAACGAAATAGAAGCAAGATCTAACCTCCATTGATGTTCTTGAATGCCACTTGATAGCATCTTGGAAGGTGATGAATAACTGGTTCCATGGAGGCCAAGGAGGTGCTCAATTGGATGTAGAATTCAAGAGTCTCTTTGGTACTCCTCTTAGAAAAAAACTAAAAACCTTCATTCAATGACTCAAAGTGCTCCTCTCCCCCCCTCCTTAGAAATTCTGAAATTTTTCTTTAAAATGAAGAATCCACCCTTGAACTAAATGAAAGTCTCTATTTATAGATAAAATTTCAAAAAAAGTAAGGGAAAAATTTTCTAGAAATGAAGAAGCTTCCGCCTTTTGTTTTCTAATTTTTCTCTTTTTTTTATTATTTTCTTTATTTTTCTATTCTTTTTTTTGTTAATTTTTCTTTTTCTCTAACTAATTCTTAATCATCGTTAACTAATCCAACTAACTTTCTAACCAAATTCTTAACCAAAAATTTATTTTTCTTTCATTTTCTTTTTTCTTTTTATTTTTATTTTTTCTCTAACTAATTCTTAACCATCTTTAACTAATCCAACTAACTTTCTAACTAAATTCTTAACTAAAAAATTATTTTTCTTTCTTTTTCTATTACTATTTTTGTTATTTTTTGATTTTAGAAACCGTATTAGAACCCGTTGTACAATCTGAGAAAAATAAAAAAAACAGACATTTTGGAAAAAGGAAGAATTTTAGAAAAAAACAACAGACGTGCTTGCATAATCCAAATCTTTGAAAGCCGTATTTGAATTAGCACAGATTCAAACACGTAACAGTAGAGAACGCTACTTGCCCGAATAAGAACCCGTTTGCACAATCTGAGAAAAATAAATAAAACAGACGTTTTGGAAAAAAGAAGATATTTTAAAAAAAAACAGACGTGCTTGCATAATCCAAATCGTCGTAAGCCGTATTTGAATTAGCACGGATTAAAACAGGTAACAGTAGAGAACACTACTTGCCCGTATTAGAACCCGTTTGCACAATTTGAGGAAAACAAATAAAAAAATAGAAGTTTTGGAAAAAGGAAGAAATTTTAGAAAAACAGACATGCTTGCATAATCCAAATCTTCGTAAGCCGTATTTGAATTAGCACGGATTAAAACACGTAACAGTAGACAACACTACTTGCCCGTATTAGAACCCGTTTGCACAATCTGAGGAAAACAAATTAAAAAACAGAAGTTTTGGAAAAAGGAAGAATTTTTAGAAAAGCAGACATGCTTGCATAATCCAAATCATCGTAAGCCGTATTCGACTTAGCACGGATTAAAACACGTAACAGTAGAGAACACTACTTTCCCGTATTAGAACCCGTCCGCACAATCTGAGGAAAACAAATAAAAAAACAGATGTTTTGGAAAAAGGAAGAATTTTTAGAAAAACAGACATGCTTGCATTATCCAAATCTTCGAAAGCCGTATTTGAATTAGCACAGATTCAAACATGTAACAGTAGAAAACGCTACTTGCCCGTACTAGAACCCGTTTGCACAATCTGAAGAAAACAAATAAAGTAGACGTTTTGGAAAAAGGAAGAATTTTTAGAAAAAAAAAGATACGTGCTTGCATAATCCAAATCTTCGTAAGCCGTATTTGAATTAGCACGGATTAAAACACGTAACAGTAGAGAATACAACTTGCCCGTATTAGAACACGTTTGCACAATCTGAGAAAAATAAATAAAACACACGTTTTGGAAAAAAGAGGAATTTTTAAAAAAAAAACAGACGTGCTTGCATAATCCAAATCGTCGTAAGCCGTATTTGAATTAGCACGGATTAAAACACGTAACAGTAGAGAACACTACTTGTCCGTATTAGAACCCGTTTGCACAATCTGAGGAAAACAAATAAAAAAACAGAAGTTTTGGAAAATTTAAGAATTTTTAGAAAAATAGACATGCTCGCATCATCCAAATCTTCGTAAGCCGTATTTGAATTAGCATAGATTCAAACACGTAACAGTAGAGAACGCTACTTGCCCGTACTAGAACCCGTTTGCACAATCTGAGCAAAATAAATAAAATAGACGTTTTGGAAAAAGGAAGAATTTTTAGAAAAATAGACGTGCTTGCATAATCCAAATCGTCGAAAGCCGTATTTGAATTAGCACGGATTAAAACACGTAACAGTAGAGAATGCTACTTGCCCGTATTAGAACTCGTTTGCACAATCTGAAGAAAATAAATAAAATAGACGTTTTGGAAAAAGGAAGAATTTTTAGAAAAAAAACATACGTCCTTGCATAATCCAAATCTTCGTAAGCCGTATTTGAATTAGCACGGATTAAAACACGTAACAGTAGAGAACGATACTTTCCCGTATTAGAACCCATTTGCACAATCTGAAGAAAATAAATAAAATATACGTTTTCGAAAAAGGAAGAATTTTTAGAAAAAAAAACGTACGTGCTTGCATAATCCAAATCTTCGTAAGCCGTATTTGAATTAGCACGGATTAAAACACGTATCAGTAGAGAACACTACTTGCCCGTATTAGAACCCGTTTGCACAATCTGAGAAAAATAAATAAAACAGACGTTTTGGATAAAAGAAGAATTTAAAAAAAAAACAGACGTGCTTGGATAATCCAGATCGTCGTAAGCCGTATTTGAATTAGCACGGATTAAAACGCGTAACAGTGGAGAACGCTACTTGCCCGTATTAGAACCCGTTTGCAGATTCTGAGAAAAATAAATAAAATAGATGTTTTGGAAAAAAGAAGAATTTTTAAAAAAAAACAGACATGCTTGCCTAATCCAAATCTTCGTAAGCCGTATTTGAATTAGCACGGATTAAAACACGTAACAGTAGAGAACGCTACTTGCCCGTATTAGAACCCATTTGCAAAATCTGAAGAAAATAAATAAAATACACGTTTTGGAAAGAGGAAGAATTTTTAGAAAAAAAAACATACGTGCTTGCATAATCCTAATCTTCGTAAGCCGTATTTGAATTAGCACGGATTAAAACACGTAACAGTAGAGAACACTACTTGCCCGTATTAGAAACCGTTTGCACAATCTGAGAAAAATAAATAAAACAGACGTTTTGGAAAAAAGAAGAATTTTTAAAAAAAAACAGACGTGCTTGCATAATCCAAATCGTCGTAAGCCGTATTTGAATTAGCACGGATTAAAACACGTAACAGTAGAGAACGCTACTTGCCCGTATTAGAACCCGTTTGCACAATCTGAGAAAAATAAATAAAACAGACGTTTTGGAAAAAAGAAGAATTTTTAAAAAAAAAACAGACGTGCTTGCATAATCCAAATCGTCGTAAGCCGTATTTGAATTAGCACGGATTGAAACACGTAACAGTAGAGAACACTACTTGCCCGTATTAGAACCCATTTGCACAATCTGAAGAAAATAAATAAAACAGACGTTTTGGAAAAAGAAATAATTTTTAGAAAAAGAAACAGACGTGCTTGCATAATCCAAATCTTCGTAAGCCGTATGTGAATTAGCACGGATTAAAATACGTAACAGTAGAGAACGCTACTTTCCCGTATTAGAAACCGTTTGCACAATCTGAGAAAAATAAATAAAACACACGTTTTGGAAAAAAGAATAATTTAAAAAAAAAACAGACGTGCTTGCATAATCCAAATCGTCGTAAGCTGTATTTGAATTAGCACGGATTAAAACACATAACAGTAGAGAACACTACTTGCCCGTATTAGAACCCGTTTGCATAATCTGAGGAAAACAAATAAAAAAACAGATGTATTGGAAAATTGAAGAATTTTTAGAAAAACAGACATGCTTGCATAATCCAAATCTTCGTAAGCCGTATTTGAATTAGCACAGATTCAAACACGTAACAGTAGAGAACACTACTTGCCCGTACTAGAACCCATTTGCACAATCTGAGGAAAATAAATAAAACTGACGTTTTGGAAAAAGGAAGAATTTTTAGAAAAATAGACGTGCTTGCATAATCCAAATCGTCGAAAGCCGTATTTGAATTAGCACGGATTAAAACACGTAACAGTAGAGAACACTACTTGTCCATATTAGAACCCGTTTGCACAATCTGAGAAAAATAAATAAAACAGACGTTTTGGATAAAAGAAGAATTTTTAAAAAAAAAACAGACGTGCTTGCATAATCCAAATCGTCGTAAGCCGTATTTGAATTAGCAAGGATTTAAACACGTTACAGTAGAGAATGCTACTTTCCCGTATTAGAACCCGTTTGCACCATCTGAGAAAAATAAATAAAACAGACGTTTTGGAAAAAAGAAGAATTTTTTAAAAAAAACACACGTGCTTGCATAATCCAAATCGTCGTAAGCCGTATTTGAATTAGCACAGATTAAAACACGTAACAGTAGAGAACACTATTTCGCCGTATTAGAACCCGTTTGCACACTCTGAGGAAAACAAATAAAAAAACAGAAGTTTTGGAAAAAGGAAGATTTTTAGAAAAACAGACATGCTTGCATAATCCAACTCTTCGTAAGCCGTATTTGCATTAGCACGGATTAAAACACGTAACAGTAGAGAACACTACTTGCCCGTATTAGAATCCGTTTGCACAAATTGAGGAACACAAATAAAAAAACAGAAGTTTTGGAAAAAGGAAGATTTTTAGAAAAACAGACATGCTTGCATAATCCAAATCTTCGTAAGCCGTATTTGCATTAGCACGGATTAAAACACGTAACAGTAGAGAACACTACTTGCCCGTATTAGAATCCGTTTGCACAAATTGAGGAACACAAATAAAAAAACAGAAGTTTTGGAAAAAGGAAGAATTTTTAGAAAAACAGACATGCCTGCATAATCCAAATCTTCCTAAGCCGTATCTGAATTAACACGGATTAAAACACGTAACAGTAGAGAACATTACTTGCCCGTATTAGAACCCGTTTGCACAATCTGAGGAAAACAGATAAAAAAACTGAAGTTTTGGAAAATTTAGGAATTTTTAGAAAAACAGACATGCTTGCATAATCCAAATCTTCGTAAGCCGTATTTGAATTAGCACTAATTCAAACACGTAACAGTAGAGAACGCTACTTGCCCGTACTAGAACCCGTTTGCACAATCTGAGGAAAATAAATAAAATAGACGTTTTGGAAAAAGGAAGAATTTTTAGAAAAAAAAACGTACGTGCTTGCATAGTCCAAATCTTCGTAAGCCGTATTTGAATTAGCACAGATTAAAACACGTGTCAGTAGAGAACACTACTTGCCCGTATTAGAACCCGTTTGCACAATCTGAGAAACATAAATAAAACAGACGTGCTTGCATAATCCAAATCGTCGTAAGCCGTATTTGAATTAGCACGGATTAAAACACGTAACAGTAGAGAACGCTACTTGCCCGTATTAGAACCCGTTTGCAAAATCTGAAGAAAATAAATAAAATAGACGTTTTGGAAAAAGGAAGAATTTTTAGAAAAAAAAACGTACGTGCTTGCATAATCCAAATCTTCGTAAGCCGTATTTGAATTAGCACAGATTAAAACACGTATCAGTAGAGAACACTACTTGCCCGTATTAGAACCCGTTTGCACAATCTGAGAAAAATAAATAAAACAGACGTGCTTGCATAATCCAAATCGTCGTAAGCCGTATTTGAATTAGGACGGATTAAAACACGTAACAGTAGAGAACGCTACTTGCCCGTATTAGAACCCGTTTGCACATTCTGAGAAAAATAAATAAAACAGATGTTTTGGAAAAAAGAAGAATTTAAAAAAAAAAACAGACATGCTTGCATAATCCAAATCTTCGTAAGCCGTATTTGAATTAGCACGGATTAAAACACGTAACAGTAGAGAACGCTACTTTCCCGTATTAGAACCCATATGCACAATCTGAAGAAAATAAATAAAATACACGTTTTCGAAAAAGGAAGAATTTTTAGAAAAAAAAACGTACGTGCTTGCATAATCCAAATCTTCGTAAGCCGTATTGAATTAGCACGGATTAAAACACGTATCAGTAGAGAACACTACTTGCCCGTATTAGAACCCGTTTGCACAATTTGAGAAAAATAAATAAAACAGACGTTTCGGATAAAAGAAGAATTTTAAAAAAAAAACAGACGTGCTTGCATAATCCAAATCGTCGTAAGCCGTATTTGAATTAGCACGGATTAAAACACGTAACAGTAGAGAACGCTACTTGCCCGTATTAGAACCCGTTTGCACAATCTGAGAAAAATAAATAAAACAGATGTTTTGGGAAAAAGAAGAATTTTTAAATAAAAACAGACATGCTTGCATAATCCAAATCTTCGTAAGCCGTATTTGAATTAGCACGGATTAAAACACGTAACAGTAGAGAACGATACTTTCCCGTATTAGAACCCATTTGCACAATCTGAAGAAAATAAATAAAATATACGTTTTCGAAAAAGGAAGAATTTTTAGAAAAAAAAAACGTACGTGCTTGCATAATCCAAATCTTCGTAAGCCGTATTTGAATTAACACGGATTAAAACACGTATCAGTAGAGAACACTACTTGCCCGTATTAGAACCCGTTTGCACAATCTGAGAAAAATAAATAAAACAGACGTTTTGGATAAAAGAAGAATTTAAAAAAAAAACAGACGTGCTTGGATAATCCAGATCGTCGTAAGCCGTATTTGAATTAGCACGGATTAAAACGCGTAACAGTGGAGAACGCTACTTGCCCGTATTAGAACCCGTTTGCACATTCTGAGAAAAATAAATAAAATAGATGTTTTGGAAAAAAGAAGAATTTTTAAAAAAAAACAGACATGCTTGCCTAATCCAAATCTTCATAAGCCGTATTTGAATTAGCACGGATTAAAACACGTAACAGTAGAGAACGCTACTTGCCCGTATTAGAACCCATTTGCAAAATCTGAAGAAAATAAATAAAATACACGTTTTGGAAAGAGGAAGAATTTTTAGAAAAAAAAACATACGTGCTTGCATAATCCTAATCTTCGTAAGCCGTATTTGAATTAGCACGGATTAAAACACGTAACAGTAGAGAACACTACTTGCCCGTATTAGAAACCGTTTGCACAATCTGAGAAAAATAAATAAAATAGACGTTTTGGAAAAAAGAAGAATTTTTAAAAAAAAACAGACGTGCTTGCATAATCCAAATCGTCGTAAGCCGTATTTGAATTAGCACGGATTGAAACACGTAACAGTAGAGAACACTACTTGCCCGTATTAGAACCCATTTGCACAATCTGAAGAAAATAAATAAAACAGACGTTTTGGAAAAAGAAATAATTTTTAGAAAAAGAAACAGTCGTGCTTGCATAATCCAAATCTTCGTAAGCCGTATGTGAATTAGCACGGATTAAAATACGTAACAGTAGAGAACGCTACTTTCCCGTATTAGAAACCGTTTGCACAATCTGAGAAAAATAAATAAAACACACGTTTTGGAAAAAAGAATAATTTAAAAAAAAAAAACAGACGTGCTTGCATAATCCAAATCGTCGTAAGCTGTATTTGAATTAGCACGGATTAAAACACATAACAGTAGAGAACACTACTTGCCCGTATTAGAACCCGTTTGCATAATCTGAGGAAAACAAATAAAAAAACAGATGTATTGGAAAATTGAAGAATTTTTAGAAAAACAGACATGCTTGCATAATCCAAATCTTCGTAAGCCGTATTTGAATTAGCACAGATTCAAACACGTAACAGTAGAGAACGCTAGTTGCCCGTACTAGAACCCATTTGCACAATCTGAGGAAAATAAATAAAACTGACGTTTTGGAAAAAGGAAGAATTTTTAGAAAAATAGACGTGCTTGCATAATCCAAATCGTCGAAAGCCGTATTTGAATTAGCACGGATTAAAACACGTAACAGTAGAGAACACTACTTGTCCATATTAGAACCCGTTTGCACAATCTGAGAAAAATAAATAAAACAGACGTTTTGGATAAAAGAAGAATTTAAAAAAAAAAAATAGACGTGCTTGCATAATCCAAATCGTCGTAAGCCGTATTTGAATTAGCAAGGATTTAAATATGTAACAGTAGAGAATGCTACTTTCCCGTATTAGAACCCGTTTGCACCATCGGAGAAAAATAAATAAAACAGACGTTTTGGAAAAAAGAAGAATTTTTAAAAAAAAACACACGTGCTTGCATAATCCAAATCGTCGTAAGCCGTATTAGAATTAGCACAGATTAAAACACGTAACAGTAGAGAACACTACTTGCCCGTATTAGAACCCGTTTGCACAAATTGAGGAACACAAATAAAAAAACAGAAGTTTTGGAAAAAGGAAGAATTTTTAGAAAAACAGACATTCCTGCATAATCCAAATCTTCCTAAGCCGTATCTGAATTAGCACGGATTAAAACACGTAACAGTAGAGAACACTACTTGCTCGTATTAGAACCCGTTTGCACAATCTGAGGAAAACAAATAAAAAAACAGAAGTTTTGGAAAATTTAAGAATTTTTAGAAAAACAGACATGCTTGCATAATCCAAATCTTCGTAAGCCGTATTTGAATTAGCACTAATTCAAACACGTAACAGTGGAGAACGCTACTTGCCCGTACTAGAACCCGTTTGCACAATTTGAGGAAAATAAATAAAATAGACGTTTTGGAAAAAGGAAGAATTTTTAGATAAATAGACGTGCTTGCATAATCCAAATCGTCGAAAGCCGTATTTGAATTAGCACGGATTAAAACACGTAACAGTAGAGAACGCTACTTGCCCGTATTAGAACCCGTTTGCAAAATCTGAAGAAAATAAATAAAATAGACGTTTTGGAAAAAGGAAGAATTTTTAGAAAAAAAAACGTACGTGCTTGCATAATCCAAATCTTCGTAAGCCGTATTTGAATTAGCACAGATTAAAACACGTATCAGTAGAGAACACTAGTTGCCCGTATTAGAACCCGTTTGCACAATCTGAGAAAAATAAATAAAACAGACGTGCTTGCATAATCCAAATCGTCGTAAGCCGTATTTGAATTACCACGGATTAAAACACGTAACAGTAGAGAACGCTACTTGCCCGTATTAGAACCCGTTTGCACATTCTGAGAAAAATAAATAAAACAGATGTTTTGGAAAAATGAAGAATTTAAAAAAAAAAACAGACATGCTTGCATAATGCAAATCTTCGTAAGCCGTATTGGAATTAGCACGGATTAAAACACGTAACAGTAGAGAACGCTACTTTCCCGTATTAGAACCCATTTGCACAATCTGAAGAAAATAAATAAAATACACGTTTTCGAAAAAGGAAGAATTTTTAGAAAAAAAAACGTACGTGCTTGCATAACCCAAATCTTCGTAAGCCGTATTTGAATTAGCACGGATTAAAACACGTAACAATAGAGAACGCTACTTTCCCGTATTAGAACCCATTTGCACAATCTGTAGAAAATAAATAAAATACACGTTTTCGAAAAAGGAAGAATTTTTAGAAAAAAAAACGTACGTGCTTGCATAATCCAAATCTTCGTAAGCCGTATTTGAATTAGCACGGATTAAAACACGTAACAGTAGAGAACGCTACTTGCCCGTATTAGAACCAGTTTGCACAATCTGAGAAAAATAAATAAAACAGATGTTTTGGAAAAAAGAAGAATTTTTAAAAAAAAACAGACGTGCTTGCATAATCCAAATCTTCGTAAGCCGTATTTGAATTAGCACGGATTAAAACACGTAACAGTAGAGAACGCTACTTGCCCGTATTAGAACCCATTTGCAAAATCTGATGAAAATAAATAAAATACACGTTTTGGAAAAAGGAATAATTTTTAGAAAAAAAAACAGACGTGCTTGCATAATCCAAATCTTCGTAAGCCGTATGTGAATTAGCACGGATTAAAATACGTAACAGTAGAGAACGCTACTTGCCCGTATTAGAAACCGTTTGCACAATCTGAGCAAATTCAATAAAACACACGTTTTAGAAAAAAGAAGAATTTAAAAAAAAACATAGACGTGCTTGCATAATCCAAATCGTCGTAAGCCGTATTTGAATTAGCACGGATTAAAACACATAACATTAGAGAACACTACTTGCCCGTATTAGAACCCGTTTGCATAATCTGAGGAAAACAAATAAAAAAACAGATGTATTGGAAAATTGAAGAATTTTTAGAAAAACAGACATGCTTGCATAATCCAAATCTTCGTAAGCCGTATTTGAATTAGCACGGATTAAAACACGTAACAGTAGAGAACGCTACTTGCCCGTATTAGAACCCGTTTGCACATTCTGAGAAAAATAAATAAAACAGATGTTTTGGAAAAATGAAGAATTTAAAAAAAAAAAAACAGACAGGCTTGCATAACGCAAATCTTCGTAAGCCGTATTTGAATTAGCACGGATTAAAACACGTAACAGTAGAGAACGCTAGTTTCCCGTATTAGAACCCATTTGCACAATCTGAAGAAAATAAATAAAATACACGTTTTCGAAAAAGGAAGAATTTTTAGAAAAAAAAACATACGTGCTTGCATAACCCAAATCTTCGTAAGCCGTATTTGAATTAGCACGGATTAAAACACGTAACAATAGAGAACGCTACTTTCCCGTATTAGAACCCATTTGCACAATCTGAAGAAAATAAATAAAATACACGTTTTCGAAAAAGGAAGAATTTTTAGAAAAAAAAACGTACGTGCTTGCATAATCCAAATCTTCGTAAGCCGTATTTGAATTAGCACTGATTAAAACACGTAACAGTAGAGAACGCTACTTGCCCGTATTAGAACCCGTTTGCACAATCTGAGAAAAATAAATAAAACAGATGTTTTGGAAAAAAGAAGAATTTTTAAAAAAAAACAGACGTGCTTGCATAATCCAAATCTTCGTAAGCCGTATTTGAATTAGCACGGATTAAAACACGTAACAGTAGAGAACGCTACTTGCCCGTATTAGAACCCATTTGCAAAATCTGAAGAAAATAAATAAAATACACGTTTTGGAAAAAGGAAGAATTTTTAGAAAAAAAATCAGACGTGCTTGCATAATCCAAATCTTCGTAAGCCGTATGTGAATTAGCACGGATTAAAATACGTAACAGTAGAGAACGCTACTTGCCCGTATTAGAAACCGTTTGCACAATCTGAGCAAATTCAATAAAACACACGTTTTGGAAAAAAGAAGAATTTAAAAAAAAAAATAGACGTGCTTGCATAATCCAAATCGTCGTAAGCCGTATTTGAATTAGCACGGATTAAAACACATAACATTAGAGAACACTACTTGCCCGTATTAGAACCCGTTTGCATAATCTGAGGAAAACAAATAAAAAAACAGATGTATTGGAAAATTGAAGAATTTTTAGAAAAACAGACATGCTTGCATAATCCAAATCTTCGTAAGCCGTATTTGAATTAGCACAGATTCAAACACGTAACAGTAGAGAACGCTACTTGCCCGTACTAGAACCCTTTTGCACAATCTTAGGAAAATAAATAAAACTGACATTTTGGAAAAAGGAAGAATTTTTAGAAAAGTAGACGTGCTTGCATAATCCAAATCGTCGAAAGCCGTATTTGAATTAGCACGGATTAAAACACGTAACAGTAGAGAACGCTACTTGCCCGTATTAGAAGCTGTATGCATCGGAAGAAAATAAATAAAATAGACGTTTTGAAAAAGGAAGAATTTTTAGAAAAAAAAACATAGGTGCTTGCATAATCCAAATGTTCGTAAGCCGTATTTGAATTAGCACGGATTAAAACACGAAACAGTAGAGAACACTACTTGCCCGTATTAGAACCCGTTTGCCAAATCTGAGAAAAATAAATAAAACACACGTTTTGGAAAAAGGAAGAATTTTTAGAAAAAAAAGACAGACGTGCTTGCATAATCCAAATCTTCGTAAGCCGTATTTGAATTAGCACAGATTCAAACACGTAACAGTAGAGAACGCTACTTGCCCGTACTAGAACCCGTTTGCACAATCTGAGGAAAATAAATAAAACTGACGTTTTGGAAAAAAGGAAGAATTTTTAGAAAAATAGACGTGCTTGCATAATCCAAATCGTCGAAAGCCGTATTTGAATTAGCACGGATTAAAACACGTAACAGTAGAGAACGCTACTTGCCCGTATTAGAAGTTGTTTGCATCGGAAGAAAATAAATACAATAGACGTTTTGAAAAAGGAAGAATTTTTAGAAAAAAAAAAACATACGTGCTTGCATAATCCAAATCTTTGTAAGCCGTATTTGAATTAGCACGGATTAAAACACGTAACAGTAGAGAACACTACTTGCCCGTATTAGAACCCGTTTGCCAAATCTGAGAAAAATATATAAAACACACGTTTTGGAAAAAGGAAGAATTTTTAGAAAAAAAAAACAGACGTGCTTGCATAATCCAAATCTTCGTAAGCCGTATTTGAATTAGCACGGATTAAAACACGTAACAGTAGAGAACACTACTTGCCCGTATTAGAACCCGTTTGCACAATCTGAGAAAAATAAAAAAAACAGACGTGCTTGCATAATCCAAAACGTCGTAAGCCGTATTTGAATTAGCACGGATTAAAACACGTAACAGTAGAGAACGCTAATTGTCCGTATTAGAACCTGTTTGCACAATATGAAGAAAATAAATAAAACAGACGTTTTGGAAAAAGGAAGAATTTTTAGAAAAAAAAAACAGACGTGCTTGCATAATCCAAATTGTCGTAAGCCGTATTTGAATTAGCACGGATTAAAACACGTAACAGTAGAGAACGCTACTTGCCCGTATTAGAACCTGTTTGCACAATCTGAAGAAAATTAAAAATAAAGATGAAGATGAACTCGAAAATCCGAGAAGAACCAAGAAAATTAAGCTGAACAAAAGCTAGATCTAACTTCCATTGATGTTCCTTATTCAATTGTCTCAAATCCAGCTTAGGTCTTAAGGTTCAAAGGTAAGAATTAAGTGTGTTTTTTATTTGATTCAAGCATACACTTAACTCGTTAGGCTTAATGAATAAATCGTGCATCACTTAAGCTAGATTTAGCATGTAAGATGCATGCACATGGTCATGCACTCTTAGGAATTTTTTTCAAAGGAGAACATAGAAACACAAATAAATCATAAAGAAATACATATAGAAGGATCAACACATGAAAAATAATACCTAAACAAGGTTAAAAGAACAAGATCTACAAAAGAACTTCAAAGACACAAGAGATTTTGGCGCCCAAATTTGAATTCAAATCTCAGAATTTTTCAAAAATATTTTTCCATAGATATAAAAAATAAAAACTGATAAATTAAAATATATGAATCATTGAATTCAAACAAAACAAGTTTGACAAAAATCAGACCAGAAATGAGCAAGTTATGCACAAATCAAACAAGCTAGGTTCATTTGCGCACCAGGACGAACATGACTCAGTAATTCGGCCATAAAAATTTCATTTCAAATCCAAATTAGACAAATAATACCATTCCAGAAACTAGAGAGAAATTCAAAGAGAACGAAAAAAAAATCACTGAAATTGGAGATCGTTTTACCGATCAAAAATGAAAACTAAAAACAGAGACAAAGATAAACCCGAGAATTTGGCGCCAAAATTTGAATGCAAATCTCAGAATTTTTAGAAAATATTTATTGGTAGATCTGAAAATTTAAAACCAAAATATTGAAATAAATAGATCATAGGAATAAAAAAAAAACAAATTTGACAAAAAACAGACCAGAAATGAGCAAGGTATACACAAATCAAACAAGCTAGGTTCATTTGCGCATCAAGACAAACATAATTCAGTAATAAGGTCATAGAGAATTCATTTCAAATCCAAAATAGACAAATAATATCATTCCAGAAACCAGAGAAAAATACGAAGAGAACGCAACAAAAATCACTGAATTCGGAGATCATTTGACTGATCAAAAATTAAAATGAAAACAGAGACGAAGATGAACTCGAAAATCTGAGAAGACGCAAGAAAATTAAACGAAATAGAAGCAAGATCTAACCTCCATTGATGTTCTTGAATGCCACTTGATAGCATCTTGGAAGGTGATGAATAACTGGTTCCATGGAGGCCAAGGAGGTGCTCAATTGGATGTAGAATTCAAGAGTCTCTTTGGTACTCCTCTTAGAAAAAAACTAAAAACCTTCATTCAATGACTCAAAGTGCTCCTCTCCCCCCCTCCTTAGAAATTCTGAAATTTTTCTTTAAAATGAAGAATCCCCCCTTGAACTAAATGAAAGTCTCTATTTATAGATAAAATTTCACAAAAAGTAAGGGAAAAATTTTCTAGAAATGAAGAAGCTTCCGCCTTTTGTTTTCTAATTTTTCTCTTTTTTTTATTATTTTCTTTATTTTTATTATTTTCATTATTTTTATTCTTCTTTATTTTTCTATTCTTTTTTTTGTTAATTTTTCTTTTTCTCTAACTAATTCATAATCATCGTTAACTAATCCAACTAACTTTCTAACCAAATTCTTAACCAAAAATTTATTTTTCTTTCATTTTCTTTTTTCTTTTTATTTTTATTTTTTCTCTAACTAATTCTTAACCATCTTTAACTAATCCAACTAACTTTCTAACTAAATTCCTTTTTCTATTACTTTTTTTGTTATTTTATGATTTTAGAAACCGTATTAGAACCCGTTGTACAATCTGAGAAAAATAAAAAAAAAACAGACATTTTGGAAAAAGGAAGAATTTTAGAAAAAAAAAACAGACGTGCTTGCATAATCCAAATCTTTGAAAGCCGTATTTGAATTAGCACAGATTAAAACACCTAACAGTAGAGAACGCTACTTGCCCGTATTAGAACCCGTTTGCACAATCTGAGAAAAATAAATAACACAGACGTTGTGGAAAAAAGAAAAATTTTTAGAAAAAACAGATGTGCTTAAATAATCCAAATCGTCGTAAGCCGTATTTGAATTAGCACGGATTAAAACACGTAACAGTAGAGAACACTACTTGCCCGTATTAGAACCCGTTTGCAAAATCTGAGGAAAACAAATAAAAAAATAGACGTTTTGGAAAAAGGAAGAATTTTTAGAAAAACAGACATGCTTGCATAGTCCAAATCTTTGTAAGCCCTATTTGAATTAGCACGGATTAAAACACGTAACAGTAGAGAACGCTACTTGCCCGTACTAGAACCCGTTAGCACAATCTGAGGAAAATAAAGAAAACAGACGTTTTGGAAAAAGGAAGAATTTTTAGAAAAATAGACGTGCTTGCATAATCCAAATCTTTGTAAGTCGTATTTGAATTAGCACGGATTAAAACACGTAACAGTAGAGAACGCTACTTGCCCGTATTAGAACCCGTTTGCACAATCTGAGAAAAATGAATAAAACAGACGTTTTGGATAAAAGAGGAATTTTAAAAAAACAACAGACGTGCTTGCATAATCCAAATCGTCGTAAGCCGTATTTGAATTAGCACGGATTAAAACACGTAACAGTAGAGAATGCTACTTGCCCGTATTAGAACCCGTTTGCACAATCTGAGAAAAATAAATAAAACAGACGTTTTGGAAAAAAGAAGATATTTTAAAAAAAAACAGACGTGCTTGCATAATCCAAATCGTCGTAAACCGTATTTGAATTAGCACGGATTAAAACACGTAACAGTAGAGAACACTACTTGCCCGTATGAGAACCCGTTTGCACAATTTGAGGAAAACAAATAAAAAAACAGAAGTTTTGGAAAAAGGAAGAAATTTTAGAAAAACAGACATGCTTGCATAATCCAAATCTTCGTAAGCCGTATTTGAATTAGCACGGATTAAAACACGTAACAGTAGAGAACACTACTTTCCTGTACTAGAACCCGTTTGCACAATCTGAGGAAAATAAATAAAATACACATTTTGGAAAAAGGAAGAATTTTTAGAAAAATAGACGTGCTTGCATAATCCAAATCGTCGAAAGCTGTATTTGAATTAGCACGGATTAAAACACGTAACAGTAGAGAACGCTACTTGCCCGTATTAGAACCCGTTTGCACAATCTGAAGAAAATAAATAAAATAGACGTTTTGGAAAAAGGAAGAATTTTTAGAAAAAGAAACGTACGTGCTTGCATAATCCAAATCTTCGTAAGCCGTATTTGAATTAGCACGGATTAAAACACGTATCAGTAGAGAACACTACTTGCCCGTATTAGAACCCGTTTGCACAATCTGAGAAAAATAAATAAAACAGACGTGCTTGCATAATCCAAATCGTCGTAAGCCGTATTTGAATTAGCACGGATTAAAACACGTAACAGTAGAGAATGCTACTTGCCCGTATTAGAACCCGTTTGCACAATCTGAGAATAATAAATAAAACAGACGTTTTGGAAAAAAGAAGATATTTTAAAAAAAAAACAGACGTGCTTGCATAATCCAAATCGTCGTAAGCCGTATTTGAATTAGCACGGATTAAAACACGTAACAGTAGAGAACACTACTTGCCCGTATGAGAACCCGTTTGCACAATTTGAGGAAAACAAATAAAAAAACAGAAGTTTTGGAAAAAGGAAGAAATTTTAGAAAAACAGACATGCTTGCATAATCCAAATCTTCGTAAGCCGTATTTGAATTAGCACGGATTAAAACACGTAACAGTAGAGAACACTACTTGCCCGTACTAGAACCCGTTTGCACAATCTAAGGAAAATAAATAAAATAGACGTTTTGCAAAAAGGAAGAATTTTTAGAAAAATAGACGTGCTTGCATAATCCAAATCGTCGAAAGCTGTATTTGAATTAGCACGGATTAAAACACGTAACAGTAGAGAACGCTACTTCCCCGTATTAGAACCCGTTTGCACAATCTGAAGAAAATAAATAAAATAGACGTTTTGAAAAAAGGAAGAATTTTTAGAAAAAGAAACGTACGTGCTTGCATAATCCAAATCTTCGTAAGCCGTATTTGAATTAGCATGGATTAAAACACTTATCAGTAGAGAACACTACTTGCCCGTATTAGAACCCGTTTGCACAATCTGAGAAAAATAAATAAAACAGACGTGCGTGCATAATCCAAATCGTCGTAAGCCGTATTTGAATTAGAACGGATTAAAACACGTAACAGTAGAGAACGCTACTTGCCCGTATTAGAACCCATTTGCACATTCTGAGAAAAATAAATAAAACAGAAGTTTTGGAAAAAAGAAGAATTTAAAAAAAAAAACAGACATGCTTGCATAATCCAAATCTTCGTAAGCCGTATTTGAATTAGCACGGATTAAAACACGGAACAGTAGAGAACGCTACTTTCCCGTATTAGAACGCATTTGCACAATCTAAAGAAAATAAATAAAATACACGTTTTGGAAAAAGGAAGAATTTTTAGAAAAAAAAACGTACGTGCTTGCATAATCCAAATCTTCGTAAGCCGTATTTGAATTAGCACGGATTAAAACATGTATCAGTAGAGAACACTACTTGCCCGTATTAGAAACCGTTTGCACAATCTGAGAAAAATAAATAAAACAGATGTTTTGGAAAAAAGAAGAATTTTTAAAAAAAAACAGACATGCTTGCATAATCCAAATCTTAGTAAGCCGTATTTGAATTAGCACGGATTAAAACACGTAACAGTAGAGAACGCTACTTGCCCGTATTAGAACCCGTTTGCAAAATCTGAGGAAAACAAATAAAAAAATAGACGTTTTGGAAAAAGGAAGAATTTTTAGAAAAACAGACATGCTTCCATAATCCAAATATTTGTAAGCCCTATTTGAATTAGCACGGATTAAAACACGTAACAGTAGAGAACGCTACTTGCCCGTACTAGAACCCGTTAGCACAATCTGAGGAAAATAAAGAAAACAGACGTTTTGGAAAAAGGAAGAATTTTTAGAAAAACAGACGTGCTTGCATAATCCAAATCTTTGTAAGTCGTATTTGAATTAGCACGGATTAAAACACGTAACAGTAGAGAACGCTACTTGCCCGTATTAGAACCCGTTTGCACAATCTGAGAAAAATGAATAAAACAGACGTTTTGGATAAAAGAAGAATTTTACAAAAACAACAGACGTGCTTGCATAATCCAAATCGTCGTAAGCCGTATTTGAATTAGCACGGATTAAACCACGTAACAGTAGAGAATGCTACTTGCCCGTATTAGAACCCGTTTGCACAATCTGAGAAAAATAAATAACACAGACGTTTTGGAAAAAAGAAGATATTTTAAAAAAAAACAGACGTGCTTGCATAATCCAAATCGTTGTAAGCTGTATTTGAATTAGCACGGATTAAAACACGTAACAGTAGACAACGTTACTTGCCCGTATTAGAACCCGTTTGCACAATCTGAAGAAAATAAATAAAATAGACGTTTTGGAAAAAGGAAGAATTTTTAGAAAAAGAAACATACGTGCTTGCATAATCCAAATCTTCGTAAGCCGTATTTGAATTAGCACGGATTAAAACACGTATCAGTAGAGAACACTACTTGCCCGTATTAGAACCCGTTTGCACAATCTGAGAAAAATAAATAAAACAGACGTGCTTGCATAATCCAAATCGTCGTAAGCCGTATTTGAATTAGCACGGATTAAAACACGTAACAGTAGAGAACGCTACTTGCCCGTATTAGAACCCGTTTGCACATTCTGAGTAAAATAAATAAAACAGAGGTTTTGGAAAAAAGAAGAATTTAAAAAAAAAAAACAGACATGCTTGCATAATCCAAATCTTCGTAAGCCGTATTTGAATTAGCACGGATTAAAACACGGAACAGTAGAGAACGCTACTTTCCCGTATTAGAACGCATTTGCACAATCTAAAGAAAATAAATAAAATACACGTTTTGGAAAAAGGAAGAATTTTTAGAAAAAAAAACGTACGTGCTTGCATAATCCAAATCTTCGTAAGCCGTATTTGAATTAGCACGGATTAAAACAGGTATCAGTAGAGAACACTACTTGCCCGTATTAGAACCCGTTTGCACAATCTGAGAAAAATAAATAAAACAGATGTTTTGGAAAGAAGAAGAATTTTTAAAAAAAAACAGACATGCTTGCATAATCCAAATCTTAGTAAACCGTATTTGAATTAGCACGGATTAAAACACGTAACAGTAGAGAACGCTACTTGCCCGTATTAGAACCCATTTGCACAAACTGAAGAAAATAAATAAAATACACGTATTGGAAAAAGGAAGAATTTTTAGAAAAAAAAACATACGTGCTTGCATAATCCTGATCTTCGTAAGCCGTATTTGAATTAGCACGGATTAAAACACGTAACAGTAGAGAACACTACTTGCCCGTATTAGAACCCGTTTGAACAATCTGAGAAAAATAAATAAAACAGACGTTTTGGAAAAAAGAAGAATTTTTAAAAAAAAACAGACGTGCTTGCATAATCCAAATCGTCGTAAGCGGTATTTGAATTAGCACGGATTAAAACACGTAACAGTAGAGAACGCTACTTGCCCGTATTAGAACCCGTTTGCACAATCTGAGAAAAATAAATAAAACAGATGTTTTGGAAAAAAGAAGAATTTTTAAAAAAAAACAGACGTGCTTGCATAATCCAAATCGTCGTAAGCCGTATTTGAATTAGCACGGATTAAAACACGTAACAGTAGAGAACACTACTTGCCCGTACTAGAACCCGTTTGCACAATCTGAGGAAAATAAATAAAATAGACGTTTTGGAAAAAGGAAGAATTTTTAGAAAAATAGACGTGGTTGCATAATCCAAATCGTCGAAAGTTGTATTTGAATTAGCACGGATTAAAACACGTAACAGTAGAGAACGCTACTTGCCCGTATTAGAACCCGTTTGCACAATCTGAAGAAAATAAATAAAATAGACGTTTTGGAAAAAGGAAGAATTTTTAGAAAAAGAAACGTACGTGCTTGCATAATCCAAATCTTCGTAAGCCGTATTTGAATTAGCACGGATTAAAACACGTATCAGTAGAGAACACTACTTGCCCGTATTAGAACCCGTTTGCACAATCTGAGAAAAATAAATAAAACAGACGTGCTTGCATAATCCAAATCGTCGTAAGCCGTATTTGAATGAGCACGAATTAAAACACGTAACAGTAGAGAACGCTACTTGCCCGTATTAGAACCCGTTTGAACATTCTGAGAAAAATAAATAAAACAGAAGTTTTGGAAAAAAGAAGAATTTTAAAAAAAAAAAACAGACATGCTTGCATAATCCAAATCTTCGTAAGCCGTATTTGAATTAGTACGGATTAAAACACGGAACAGTAGAGAACGCTACTTTCCCGTATTAGAACGCATTTGCACAATCTAAGGAAAATAAATAAAATACACGTTTTGGAAAAAGGAAGAATTTTTAGAAAAAAAAACGTACGTGCTTGCATAATCCAAATCGTCGTAAGCCGTATTTGAATTAGCACGGATTAAAACACGTAACAGTAGAGAACGCTACTTGCCCGTATTAGAACCCGTTTGCATAATCTGAGGAAAACAAATAAAAAAACAGATGTATAGGAAAATTGAAGAATTTTTAGAAAAACAGACATGCTTGCATAATCCAAATCTTCGTAAGCCGTATTTGAATTAGCACAGATTCAAAGACGTAACAGTAGAGAACGCTACTTGCCCGTACTAGAACCCGTTTGCACAATCTGAGGAAAATAAATAAAACTGACGTTTTTTGGAAAAAGGAAGAATTTTTAGAGAAATGGACGCGCTTGCATTATCCAGATCGTCGAAAGCCGTATTTGAATTAGCACGGATTAAAACACGTAACAGTAGAGAACGCTACTTGCCCGTATTCGAACCCGTTTGCACAATCTGAGAAAAATAAATAAAACAGATGTTTTGGAAAAAAGAAGAATTTTTAAAAAAAAACAGACGTGCTTGCATAATCCAAATCGTCGTAAGCCGTATTTGAATTAGCACAGATAACAACACGTAACAGTAGAGAACACTACTTGCCCGTATTAGAACCCGTTTGCACAATCTGAGAAAAATAAATAAAACAGATGTTTTGGAAAAAACAAGAATTTTTAAAAAAAAACAGACGTGCTTGCATAATCCAAATCGTCGTAAGCCGTATTTGAATTAGCACTGATTAAAACACGTAACAGTAGAGAACACTACTTGCCCGTATTGGAACCCGTTTGCACAATCTGAGAAAAATAAATAAAATAGACGTTTTGGATAAAAGAAGAATTGAAAAAAAAAAAACAGACGTGCTTGCATAATCCAAATCGTCGCAAGCCGTATTTGAATTAGCACGAATTAGAACATGTAATAGTAGAGAACGCTACTTGCCCATATTAGAACCAGTTTGCACAATCTGAGGAAAACAAATAAAAAAGCAGAAGTTTTTGAAAAAGGAAGAATTTTTAGAAAAACAGACATGCTTGCATAATCCAAATCGTCGTAAGCCGTATTTGAATTAGCACGGATTAAAACACATAACAGTAGAGAACACTACTTGCCCGTATTAGAACCCGTTTGCACAATCTGAGGAAAACAAACAAAAAAGCAGAAGTTTTGGAAAAAGGAAGAATTTTTAGAAAAACAGACATGCTTGCATAATCCAAATGTTCGTAAGCCGTATTTGAATTAGCACGGATTAAAACACGTAACAGTAGAGAACCCTACTTGCCCGTATTAGAACCCGTTTGCACAATCTGAAGAAAATAAATAAAACAGACGTTTTGGAAAAAGGAATAATTTTTAGAAAAAAAAAACAGATGTGCTTGCATAATCCAAATCTTCGTAAGCCGTATTTGAATTAGCACGGATTAAAATATGTAACAGTAGAGAACGCTACTTGCCCGTATTAGAACCCGTTTGCACAATCTGAGAAAAATAAATAACACAGACGTTTTGGATAAAAGAAGAATGTTTAAAAAAAAAACAGACGTGGTTGCATAATCCAAATCGTCGTAAGCCGTATTTGAATTAGCACGGATTAAAACACGTAACAGTAGAGAACACTACTTGCCCGTATTAGAACCCGTTTGCATAATCTGAGGAAAACAAATAAAAAAACAGATGTATAGGAAAATGGTAGAATTTTTAGAAAAAGAGACATGCTTGCATAATCCAAATCTTCGTAAGCCGTATTTGAATTAGCACAGATTAAAACACGTAACAGTAGAGAACGCTACTTGCCCGTATTAGAACCCGTTTGCACAATCTGAGAAAAATAAATAAAACAGACGTTTTGGATAAAAAAAGAATTTAAAAAAAAAACAGACGTGCTTGCATAATCCAAATCGTCGTAAGCCGTATTTGAATTAGCACGGATTACAACACGTAACAGTAGAGAACCCTACTTGCCCGTATTAGAACCCGTTTGCACAATCTGAAGAAAATAAATAAAACAGACGTTTTGGAAAAAGGAATAATCTGAGGAAAACAAATAAAAAAACAGATGTATAGGAAAATGGTAGAATTTTTAGAAAAAGAGACATGCTTGCATAATCCAAATCTTCGTAAGCCGTATTTGAATTAGCACAGATTAAAACACGTAACAGTAGAGAACGCTACTTGCCCGTATTAGAACCCGTTTGCACAATCTGAGAAAAATAAATAAAACAGACGTTTTGGATAAAAAAAGAATTTAAAAAAAAAACAGACGTGCTTGCATAATCCAAATCGTCGTAAGCCGTATTTGAATTAGCACGGATTACAACACGTAACAGTAGAGAACGCTACTTGCCCGTATTGGAACCCGTTTGCACAATCTGAGAAAAATAAATAAAACAGATGTTTTGGAAAAAAGAAGAATTTTTAAAAAAACAGACGTGCTTGCATAATCCAAATCGTCGTAAGCCGTATTTGAATTAGCACGGATTAAAACACGTAACAGTACAGAACACTACTTGCCCGTATTAGAACCCGTTTGCACAATCTGAGAAAAATAAATAAAACTGACGTTTTGGATAAAAGAAGAATTTTTAAAAAAAAAACAGACGTGCTTGCATAATCCAAATCGTCGTAAGCCGTATTTGAATTAGCACGGATTAAAACACGTAACAGTAGAGAACGCTACTTGCCCGTATTAGAACCCGTTTGCACAATTTGAAGAAAATAAATAAAACAGACGTTTTTGGAAAAGGAATAATTTTTAGAAAAAAAAACAGATGTGCTTGCATAATCCAAATCTTCGTAAGCCGTATTTGAATTAGCACGGATTAAAATATGTAACAGTAAAGAACGTTACTTGCCCGTATTAGAACCCGTTTGCACAATCTGAGAAAAATAAATAAAACAGACGTTTTGGAAAAAAGAAGAATTTTTAAAAAAAAACAGACGTGCTTGCATAATCCAAATCGTCGTAAGCCGTATTAGAATTAGCTCGGATTAAAACACGTAACAGTAGAGAACGCTACTTGCCCGTATTAGAACCCGTTTGCATAATCTGAGGAAAACAAATAAAAAAACAGATGTATAGGAAAATTGAAGAATTTTTAGAAAAACAGACATGCTTGCATAATCCAAATCTTCGTAAGCCGTATTTGAATTAGCACAGATTCAAAGACGTAACAGTAGAGAACGCTACTTGCCCGTACTAGAACCCGTTTGCACAATCTGAGGAAAATAAATAAAACTGACGTTTTGGAAAAAGGAAGAATTTTTAGAAAAATGGACGCGCTTGCATTATCCAAATCGTCGAAAGCCGTATTTGAATTAGCACGGATTAAAACACGTAACAGTAGAGAACGCTACTTGCCCGTATTGGAACCCGTTTGCACAATCTGAGAAAAATAAATAAAACAGATGTTTTGGAAAAAAGAAGAATTTTAAAAAAAAAACAGACGTGCTTGCATAATCCAAATCGTCGTAAGCCGTATTTGAATTAGCACAGATAACAACACGTAACAGTAGAGAACACTACTTGCCCGTATTAGAACCCGTTTGCACAATCTGAGAAAAATAAATAAAACAGATGTTTTGGAAAAAACAAGAATTTTTAAAAAAAAACAGACGTGCTTGCATAATCCAAATCGTCGTAAGCCGTATTTGAATTAGCACTGATTAAAACACGTAACAGTAGAGAACGCTACTTGCCCGTATTGGAACCCGTTTGCACAATCTGAGAAAAATAAATAAAACAGATGTTTTGGAAAAAAGAAGAATTTTTAAAAAAAAACAGACGTGCTTGCATAATCCAAATCGTCGTAAGCCGTATTTGAATTAGCACAGATAACAACACGTAACAGTAGAGAACACTACTTGCCCGTATTAGAACCCGTTTGCACAATCTGAGAAAAATAAATAAAACAGATGTTTTGGAAAAAACAAGAATTTTTTAAAAAAAACAGACGTGCTTGCATAATCCAAATCGTCGTAAGCCGTATTTGAATTAGCACTGATTAAAACACGTAACAGTAGAGAACGCTACTTGCCCGTATTGGAACCCGTTTGCACAATCTGAGAAAAATAAATAAAATAGACGTTTTGGATAAAAGAAGAATTGAAAAAAAAAAAACAGACGTGCTTGCATAATCCAAATCGTCGTAAGCCGTATTTGAATTAGCACGAATTACAACACGTAACAGTAGAGAACGCTACTTGCCCATATTAGAACCCGTTTGCACAATCTGAGGAAAACAAATAAAAAAGCAGAAGTTTTTGGAAAAGGAAGAATTTTTAGAAAAACAGACATGCTTGCATAATCCAAATCGTCGTAAGCCGTATTTGAATTAGCACGGATTAAAACACATAACAGTAGAGAACACTACTTGCCCGTATTAGAACCCTTTTGCACAATCTGAGGAAAACAAACAAAAAAACAGAAGTTTTGGAAAAAGGAAGAATTTTTAGAAAAACAGACATGCTTGCATAATCCAAATGTTCGTAAGCCGTATTTGAATTAGCACGGATTAAAACACGTAACAGTAGAGAACCCTACTTGCCCGTATTAGAACCCGTTTGCACAATCTGAAGAAAATAAATAAAACAGACGTTTTGGAAAAAGGAATAATTTTTAGAAAAAAAAACAGATGTGCTTGCATAATCCAAATCTTCGTAAGCCGTATTTGAATTAGCACGGATTAAAATATGTAACAGTAGAGAACGCTACTTGCCCGTATTAGAACCCGTTTGCACAATCTGAGAAAAATAAATAACACAGACGTTTTGGATAAAAGAAGAATGTTTAAATAAAAAACAGACGTGCTTGCATAATCCAAATCGTCGTAAGCCGTATTTGAATTAGCACGGATTAAAACACGTAACAGTAGAGAACGCTACTTGCCCGTATTAGAACCCGTTTGCATAATCTGAGGAAAACAAATAAAAAAACAGATGTATAGGAAAATGGTAGAATTTTTAGAAAAACAGACATGCTTGCATAATCCAAATCTTCGTAAGCCGTATTTGAATTAGCACAGATTAAAACACGTAACAGTAGAGAACGCTACTTGCCCGTATTAGAACCCGTTTGCACAATCTGAGAAAAATAAATAAAACAGACGTTTTGGATAAAAAAAGAATTTAAAAAAAAAACAGACGTGCTTGCATAATCCAAATCGTCGTAAGCCGTATTTGAATTAGCACGGATTACAACACGTAACAGTAGAGAACGCTACTTGCCCGTATTGGAACCCGTTTGCACAATCTGAGAAAAATAAATAAAACAGATGTTTTGGAAAAAAGAAGAATTTTTAAAAAAAAACAGACGTGCTTGCATAATCCAAATCGTCGTAAGCCGTATTTGAATTAGCACGGATTAAAACACGTAACAGTAGAGAACACTACTTGCCCGTATTAGAACCCGTTTGCACAATCTGAGAAAAATAAATAAAACAGACGTTTTGGATAAAAGAAGAATTTTAAAAAAAAAACAGACGTGCTTGCATAATCCAAATCGTCGTAAGCCGTATTTGAATTAGCACGGATTAAAACATGTAACAGTAGAGAACGCTACTTGCCCGTATTAGAACCCGTTTGCACAATTTGAAGAAAATAAATAAAACAGACGTTTTGGGAAAAGGAATAATTTTTAGAAAAAAAAACAGATGTGCTTGCATAATCCAAATCTTCGTAAGCCGTATTTGAATTAGCACGGATTAAAATATGTAACAGTAAAGAACGCTACTTGCCCGTATTAGAACCCGTTTGCACAATCTGAGAAAAATAAATAAAACAGACGTTTTGGAAAAAAGAAGAATTTTTAAAAAAAAATCAGACGTGCTTGAATAATCCAAATCGTCGTAAGCCGTATTTGAATTAGCACGGATTAAAACACGTAACAGTAGAGAACGCTACTTGCCCGTATTAGAACCCGTTTGCATAATCTCAGGAAAACAAATAAAAAAACAGATGTATAGGAAAATTGAAGAATTTTTAGAAAAACAGACATGCTTGCATAATCCAAATCTTCGTAAGCCGTATTTGAATTAGCACAGATAACAACACGTAACAGTAGAGAACACTACTTGCCCGTATTAGAACCCGTTTGCACAATCTGAGAAAAATAAAGAAAACAGATGTTTTGGAAAAAACAAGAATTTTAAAAAAAAAACAGACGTGCTTGCATAATCCAAATCGTCGTAAGCCGTATTTGAATTAGCACGGATTAAAACACGTAACAGTAGAGAACGCTACTTGCCCGTACTAGAACCCGTTTGCACAATCTGAGGAAAATAAATAAAACTGACGTTTTGGAAAAAGGAAGAATTTTTAGAAAAATGGACGCGCTTGCATTATCCAAATCGTCGACAGCCGTATTTGAATTAGCACGGATTAAAACACGTAACAGTAGAGAACGCTACTTGCCCGTATTGGAACCCGTTTGCACAATCTGAGAAAAATAAATAAAACAGATGTTTTGGAAAAAAGAAGAATTTTTAAAAAAAAACAGACGTGCTTGCATAATCCAAATCGTCGTAAGCCGTATTTGAATTAGCACAGATAACAACACGTAACAGTAGAGAACACTACTTGCCCGTATTAGAACCCGTTTGCACAATCTGAGAAAAATAAAGAAAACAGATGTTTTGGAAAAAACAAGAATTTTAAAAAAAAAACAGACGTGCTTGCATAATCCAAATCGTCGTAAGCCGTATTTGAATTAGCACTGATTAAAACATGTAACAGTAGAGAACACTACTTGCCCGTATTGGAACCCGTTTGCACAATCTGAGAAAAATAAATAAAGACGTTTTGGATAAAAGAAGAATTGAAAAAAAAAAAAACAGACGTGCTTGCATAATCCAAATCGTCGTAAGCCGTATTTGAATTAGCACGAATTACAACACGTAACAGTAGAGAACGCTACTTGCCCATATTAGAACCCGTTTGCACAATCTGAGGAAAACAAATAAAAAAGCAGAAGTTTTTGAAAAAGGGAGAATTTTTAGAAAAACAGACATGCTTGCATAATCCAAATCGTCGTAAGCCGTATTTGAATTAGCGCGGATTAAAACACATAACAGTAGAGAACACTACTTGCCCGTATTAGAACCCGTTTGCACAATCTGAGGAAAACAAACAGAAAAACAGAAGTTTTGGAAAAAGGAAGAATTTTTAGAAAAACAGACATGCTTGCATAATCCAAATGTTCGTAAGCCGTATTTGAATTAGCACGGATTAAAACACGTAACAGTAGAGAACCCTACTTGCCCGTATTAGAACCCGTTTGCACAATCTGAAGAAAATAAATAAAACAGACGTTTTGGAAGAAGGAATAATTTTTAGAAAAAAAAACAGATGTGCTTGCATAATCCAAATCTTCGTAAGCCGTATTTGAATTAGCACGGATTAAAATATGTAACAGTAGAGAACGCTACTTGCCCGTATTAGAACCCGTTTGCACAATCTGAGAAAAATAAATAACACAGACGTTTTGGATAAAAGAAGAATGCTTAAAAAAAAAACCGACGTGCTTGCATAATCCAAATCGTCGTAAGCCGTATTTGAATTAGCCCAGATTAAAACACGTAATAGTAGAGAACGCTACTTGCCCGTATTAGAACCCGTTTGTATAATCTGAGGAAAACAAATAAAAAAACAGATGTATAGGAAAATTGTAGAATTTTTAGAAAAACAGACATGCTTGCATAATCCAAATCTTCGTAAGCCGTATTTGAATTAGCACAGATTAAAACACGTAACAGTAGAGAACGCTACTTCCCCATAATAGAACCCGTTTGCACAATCTGAGAAAAATAAATAAAACAGACGTTTTGGATAAAAAAAGAATTTTAAAAAAAAACAGACGTGCTTGCATAATCCAAATCGTCGTAAGCCGTATTTGAATTAGCACGGATTACAACACGTAACAGTAGAGAACGCTACTTCCCCATAATAGAACCCGTTTGCAAAATCTGAGAAAAATAAATAAAACAGACGTTTTGGATAAAAAAAGAATTTTAAAAAAAAACAGACGTGCTTGCATAATCCAAATTGTCGTAAGCCGTATTTGAATTAGCACGGATTAAAATATGTAACAGTAGAGAACGTTACTTGCCCGTATTAGAACCCGTTTGCACAATCTGGGAAAAATAAATAAAACAGATGTTTTGGAAAAAAGAAGAATTTTTACAAAAAAACAGACGTGCTTGCATAATCCAAATCGTCGTAAGCCGTATTTGAATTAGCACGGATTAAAACACGTAACAGTAGAGAACGCTACTTGCCCATAATAGAACCCGTTTGCACAATCTGAGAAAAATAAATAAAACAGACGTTTTGGATAAAAAAAGAATTTTAAAAAAAAACAGACGTGCTTGCAGAATCCAAATCGTCGTAAGCCGTATTTGAATTAGCACGGATTACAACACGTAACAGTAGAGAACGCTACTTGCCCGTATTGGAACCAGTTTGCACAATCTGAGAAAAATAAATAAAACAGATGTTTTGGAAAAAAGAAGAATTTTTTAAAAAAAACAGACGTGCTTGCATAATCCAAATCGTCGTAAGCCGTATTTGAATTAGCACGGATTAAAACACGTAACAGTAGAGAACACTACTTGCCCGTATTAGAACCCGTTTGCACAATCTGAGAAAAATAAATAAAACAGACGTTCTGGATAAAAGAAGAATTTTTAAAAAAAAAATAGACGTGCTTGCATAATCCAAATCTTCGTAAGCCGTATTTGAATTAGCACGGATTAAAATATGTAACAGTAGAGAACACTACTTGCCCATATTAGAACCCGTTTGCACAATCTGAGAAAAATAAATAAAACAGACATTTTGGAAAAAAGAAGAATTTTTAAAAAAAAACAGACGTGCTTGCATAATCCAAATCGTCGTAAGCCGTATTTGAATTAGCACGGATTAAAACACGTAACAGTAGAGAACGCTACTTGCCCGTATTAGAACCCGTTTGCATAATCTGAGGAAAACAAATAAAAAAACAGATGTATAGGAAAATTGAAGAATTTTTAGAAAAACAGACATGCTTGCATAATCCAAATCTTCGTAAGCCGTGTTTGAATTAGCACAGATTCAAAGACGTAACAGTAGAGAACGCTACTTGCCCGTACTAGAACCCGTTTGCACAATCTGAGGAAAATAAATAAAACTGACGTTTTGGAAAAAGGAAGAATTTTTAGAAAAATGGACGCGCTTGCATTATCCAAATCGTCGAAAGCCGTATTCGAATTAGCACGGATTAAAACACGTAACAGTAGAGAACGCTACTTGCCCGTATTGGAACCCGTTTGCACAATCTGAGAAAAATAAATAAAACAGATGTTTTGGAAAAAAGAAGAATTTTTAAAAAAAAACAGACGTGCTTGCATAATCCAAATCGTCGTAAGCCGTATTTGAATTAGCACAGATAACAACACGTAACAGTAGAGAACACTACTTGCCCGTATTAGAACCCGTTTGCACAATCTGAGAAAAATAAATAAAACAGATGTTTTGGAAAAAACAAGAATTTTTTTAAAAAAACAGACGTGCTTGCATAATCCAAATCGTCGTAAGCCGTATTTGAATTAGCACTGATTAAAACACGTAACAGTAGAGAACACTACTTGCCCGTATTGGAACCCGTTTGCACAATCTGAGAAAAATAAATAAAATAGACGTTTTGGATAAAAGAAGAATTGAAAAAAAAAAAACAGACGTGCTTGCATAATCCAAATCGTCGTAAGCCGTATTTGAATTAGCACGAATGACAACACGTAACAGTAGAGAACGCTACTTGCCCATATTAGAACCCGTTTGCACAATCTGAGGAAAACAAATAAAAAAGCAGAAGTTTTTGAAAAAGGAAGAATTTTTAGAAAAACAGACATGCTTGCATAATCCAAATCGTCGTAAGCCGTATTTGAATTAGCACGGATTAAAACACATAACAGTAGAGAATACTACTTGCCCGTATTAGAACCCGTTTGCACAATCTGAGGAAAACAAACAAAAAAACAGAAGTTTTGGAAAAAGGAAGAATTTTTAGAAAAACAGACATGCTTGCATAATCCAAATGTTCGTAAGCCGTATTTGAATTAGCACGGATTAAAACACGTAACAGTAGAGAACCCTACTTGCCCGTATTAGAACCCGTTTGCACAATCTGAAGAAAATAAATAAAACAGACGTTTTGGAAAAAGGAATAATTTTTAGAAAAAAAAACAGATGTGCTTGCATAATCCAAATCTTCGTAAGCCGTATTTGAATTAGCACGGATTAAAATATGTAACAGTAGAGAACGCTACTTGCCCGTATTAGAACCCATTTGCACAATCTGGGAAAAATAAATAAAACAGATGTTTTGGAAAAAAGAAGAATTTTTAAAAAAAAACAGACGTGCTTGCATAATCCAAATTTTCGTAAGCCGTATTTGAATCAGCACGGATAACAACACGTAACAGTAGAGAACACTACTTGCCCGTATTAGAACCCGTTTGCACAATCTGAGAAAAATAAATAAAACAGACGTTTTGGATAAAAGAAGAATTTTTAAAAAAAAAATAGACGTGCTTGCATAATCCAAATCTTCGTAAGCCATATTTGAATTAGCACGGATTAAAATATGTAACAGTAGAGAACACTACTTGCCCATATTAGAACCCGTTTGCACAATCTGAGAAAAATAAATAAAACAGACATTTTGGAAAAAAGAAGAATTTTTAAAAAAAAACAGACGTGCTTGCATAATCCAAATCGTCGTAAGCCGTATTTGAATTAGCACGGATTAAAACACGTAACAGTAGAGAACGCTACTTGCCCGTATTAGAACCCGTTTGCATAATCTGAGGAAAACAAATAAAAAAACAGATGTATAGGAAAATTGAAGAATTTTTAGAAAAACAGACATGCTTGCATAATCCAAATCTTCGTAAGCCGTATTTGAATTAGCACAGATTCAAAGACGTAACAGTAGAGAACGCTACTTGCCCGTACTAGAACCCGTTTGCACAATCTGAGGAAAATAAATAAAACTGACGTTTTGGAAAAAGGAAGAATTTTTAGAAAAATGGACGCGCTTGCATTATCCAAATCGTCGAAAGCCGTATTCGAATTAGCACGGATTAAAACACGTAACAGTAGAGAACGCTACTTGCCCGTATTGGAACCCGTTTGCACAATCTGAGAAAAATAAATAAAACAGATGTTTTGGAAAAAAGAAGAATTTTAAAAAAAAAACAGACGTGCTTGCATAATCCAAATCGTCGTAAGCCGTATTTGAATTAGCACAGATAACAACACGTAACAGTAGAGAACACTACTTGCCCGTATTAGAACCCGTTTGCACAATCTGAGAAAAATAAATAAAACAGATGTTTTGGAAAAAACAAGAATTTTTTAAAAAAAACAGACGTGCTTGCATAATCCAAATCGTCGTAAGCCGTATTTGAGTTAGCACTGATTAAAACACGTAACAGTAGAGAACACTACTTGCCCTTATTGGAACCCGTTTGCACAATCTGAGAAAAATAAATAAAATAGACGTTTTGGATAAAAGAAGAATTGAAAAAAAAAACAGACGTGCTTGCATAATCCAAATCGTCGTAAGCCGTATTTGAATTAGCACGAATTACAACACGTAACAGTAGAGAACGCTACTTGCCCATATTAGAACCCGTTTGCACAATCTGAGGAAAACAAATAAAAAAGCAGAAGTTTTTGAAAAAGGAAGAATTTTTAGAAAAACAGACATGCTTGCATAATCCAAATCGTCGTAAGCCGTATTTGAATTAGCACGGATTAAAACACATAACAGTAGAGAATACTACTTGCCCGTATTAGAACCCGTTTGCACAATCTGAGGAAAACAAACAAAAAAACAGAAGTTTTGGAAAAAGGAAGAATTTTTAGAAAAACAGACATGCTTGCATAATCCAAATGTTCGTAAGCCGTATTTGAATTAGCACGGATTAAAACACGTAACAGTAGAGAACCCTACTTGCCCGTATTAGAACCCGTTTGCACAATCTGAAGAAAATAAATAAAACAGACGTTTTGGAAAAAGGAATAATTTTTAGAAAAAAAAACAGATGTGCTTGCATAATCCAAATCTTCGTAAGCCGTATTTGAATTAGCACGGATTAAAATATGTAACAGTAGAGAACGCTACTTGCCCGTATTAGAACCCGTTTGCACAATCTGGGAAAAATAAATAAAACAGATGTTTTTGAAAAAAGAAGAATTTTTAAAAAAAAACAGACGTGCTTGCATAATACAAATCGTCGTAAGCCGTATTTGAATCAGCACGGATAACAACACGTAACAGTAGAGAACACTACTTGCCCGTATTAGAACCCGTTTGCACAATCTGAGAAAAATAAATAAAACAGATGTTTTGGAAAAAACAAGAATTTTGAAAAAAAAACAGATGTGCTTGCATAATCCAAATCGTCGTAAGCCGTATTTGAATTAGCACGGATAACAACACGTAACAGTAGAGAACACTACGTGCCCGTATTAGAACCCGTTTGCACAATCTGAGAAAAATAAATAAAACAGATGTTTTGGAAAAAACAAGAATTTTTAAAAAAAAACAGACGTGCTTGCATAATCCAAATCGTCGTAAGCCGTATTTGAATTAGCACTGATTAAAACACGTAACAGTAGAGAACACTACTTGCCCGTATTGGAACCCGTTTGCACAATCTGAGAAAAATAAATAAAATAGACGTTTTGGATAAAAGAAGAATTGAAAAAAAAAAAACAGACGTGCTTGCATAATCCAAATCGTCGTAAGCCGTATTTGAATTAGCACGAATTACAACACGTAACAGTAGAGAACGCTACTTGCCCATATTAGAACCCGTTTGCACAATCTGAGGAAAACAAATAAAAAAGCAGAAGTTTTTGAAAAAGGAAGAATTTTTAGAAAAACAGACATGCTTGCATAATCCAAATCGTCGTAAGCCGTATTTGAATTAGCACGGATTAAAACACATAACAGTAGAGAATACTACTTGCCCGTATTAGAACCCGTTTGCACAATCTGAGGAAAACAAACAAAAAAACAGAAGTTTTGGAAAAAGGAAGAATTTTTAGAAAAACAGACATGCTTGCATAATCCAAATGTTCGTAAGCCGTATTTGAATTAGCACGGATTAAAACACGTAACAGTAGAGAACCCTACTTGCCCGTATTAGAACCCGTTTGCACAATCTGAAGAAAATAAATAAAACAGACGTTTTGGAAAAAGGAATAATTTTTAGAAAAAAAAATAGATGTGCTTGCATAATCCAAATCTTCGTAAGCCGTATTTGAATTAACACGGATTAAAATATGTAACAGTAGAGAACGCTACTTGCCCGTATTAGAACCCATTTGCACAATCTGGGAAAAATAAATAAAACAGATGTTTTGGAAAAAAGAAGAATTTTTAAAAAAAAACAGACGTGCTTGCATAATCCAAATTTTCGTAAGCCGTATTTGAATCAGCACGGATAACAACACGTAACAGTAGAGAACACTACTTGCCCGTATTAGAACCCGTTTGCACAATCTGAGAAAAATAAATAAAACAGACGTTTTGGATAAAAGAAGAATTTTTAAAAAAAAAATAGACGTGCTTGCATAATCCAAATCTTCGTAAGCCATATTTGAATTAGCACGGATTAAAATATGTAACAGTAGAGAACACTACTTGCCCATATTAGAACCCGTTTGCACAATCTGAGAAAAATAAATAAAACAGACATTTTGGAAAAAAGAAGAATTTTTAAAAAAAAACAGACGTGCTTGCATAATCCAAATCGTCGTAAGCCGTATTTGAATTAGCACGGATTAAAACACGTAACAGTAGAGAACGCTACTTGCCCGTATTAGAACCCGTTTGCATAATCTGAGGAAAACAAATAAAAAAACAGATGTATAGGAAAATTGAAGAATTTTTAGAAAAACAGACATGCTTGCATAATCCAAATCTTCGTAAGCCGTATTTGAATTAGCACAGATTCAAAGACGTAACAGTAGAGAACGCTACTTGCCCGTACTAGAACCCGTTTGCACAATCTGAGGAAAATAAATAAAACTGACGTTTTGGAAAAAGGAAGAATTTTTAGAAAAATGGACGCGCTTGCATTATCCAAATCGTCGAAAGCCGTATTCGAATTAGCACGGATTAAAACACGTAACAGTAGAGAACGCTACTTGCCCGTATTGGAACCCGTTTGCACAATCTGAGAAAAATAAATAAAACAGATGTTTTGGAAAAAAGAAGAATTTTAAAAAAAAAACAGACGTGCTTGCATAATCCAAATCGTCGTAAGCCGTATTTGAATTAGCACAGATAACAACACGTAACAGTAGAGAACACTACTTGCCCGTATTAGAACCCGTTTGCACAATCTGAGAAAAATAAATAAAACAGATGTTTTGGAAAAAACAAGAATTTTTTAAAAAAAACAGACGTGCTTGCATAATCCAAATCGTCGTAAGCCGTATTTGAGTTAGCACTGATTAAAACACGTAACAGTAGAGAACACTACTTGCCCTTATTGGAACCCGTTTGCACAATCTGAGAAAAATAAATAAAATAGACGTTTTGGATAAAAGAAGAATTGAAAAAAAAAAACAGACGTGCTTGCATAATCCAAATCGTCGTAAGCCGTATTTGAATTAGCACGAATTACAACACGTAACAGTAGAGAAGGCTACTTGCCCATATTAGAACCCGTTTGCACAATCTGAGGAAAACAAATAAAAAAGCAGAAGTTTTTGAAAAAGGAAGAATTTTTAGAAAAACAGACATGCTTGCATAATCCAAATCGTCGTAAGCCGTATTTGAATTAGCACGGATTAAAACACATAACAGTAGAGAATACTACTTGCCCGTAATAGAACCCGTTTGCACAATCTGAGGAAAACAAACAAAAAAACAGAAGTTTTGGAAAAAGGAAGAATTTTTAGAAAAACAGACATGCTTGCATAATCCAAATGTTCGTAAGCCGTATTTGAATTAGCACGGATTAAAACACGTAACAGTAGAGAACCCTACTTGCCCGTATTAGAACCCGTTTGCGCAATCTGAAGAAAATAAATAAAACAGACGTTTTGGAAAAAGGAATAATTTTTAGAAAAAAAAACAGATGTGCTTGCATAATCCAAATCTTCGTAAGCCGTATTTGAATTAGCACGGATTAAAATATGTAACAGTAGAGAACGCTACTTGCCCGTATTAGAACCCGTTTGCACAATCTGGGAAAAATAAATAAAACAGATGTTTTTGAAAAAAGAAGAATTTTTAAAAAAAAACAGACGTGCTTGCATAATACAAATCGTCGTAAGCCGTATTTGAATCAGCACGGATAACAACACGTAACAGTAGAGAACACTACTTGCCCGTATTAGAACCCGTTTGCACAATCTGAGAAAAATAAATAAAACAGATGTTTTGGAAAAAACAAGAATTTTGAAAAAAAAACAGATGTGCTTGCATAATCCAAATCGTCGTAAGCCGTATTTGAATTAGCACGGATAACAACACGTAACAGTAGAGAACACTACGTGCCCGTATTAGAACCCGTTTGCACAATCTGAGAAAAATAAATAAAACAGATGTTTTGGAAAAAACAAGAATTTTTAAAAAAAAACAGACGTGCTTGCATAATCCAAATCGTCGTAAGCCGTATTTGAATTAGCACTGATTAAAACACGTAACAGTAGAGAACACTACTTGCCCGTATTGGAACCCGTTTGCACAATCTGAGAAAAATAAATAAAATAGACGTTTTCGATAAAAGAAGAATTGAAAAAAAAAAAACAGACGTGCTTGCATAATCCAAATCGTCGTAAGCCGTATTTGAATTAGCACGAATTACAACACGTAACAGTAGAGAACGCTACTTGCCCATATTAGAACACGTTTGCACAATCTGAGGAAAACAAATAAAAAAGCAGAAGTTTTTGAAAAAGGAAGAATTTTTAGAAAAACAGACATGCTTGCATAATCCAAATCGTCGTAAGCCGTATTTGAATTAGCACAGATTAAAACACATAACAGTAGAGAATACTACTTGCCCGTATTAGAACCCGTTTGCACAATCTGAGGAAAACAAACAAAAAAACAGAAGTTTTGGAAAAAGGAAGAATTTTTAGAAAAACAGACATGCTTGCATAATCCAAATGTTCGTAAGCCGTATTTGAATTAGCACGGATTAAAACACGTAACAGTAGAGAACCCTACTTGCCCGTATTAGAACCCGTTTGCACAATCTGAAGAAAATAAATAAAACAGACGTTTTGGAAAAAGGAATAATTTTTAGAAAAAAAAACAGATGTGCTTGCATAATCCAAATCTTCGTAAGCCGTATTTGAATTAGCACGGATTAAAATATGTAACAGTAGAGAACGCTACTTGCCCGTATTAGAACCCATTTGCACAATCTGGGAAAAATAAATAAAACAGATGTTTTGGAAAAAAGAAGAATTTTTAAAAAAAAACAGACGTGCTTGCATAATCCAAATCGTCGTAAGCCGTATTTGAATCAGCACGGATAACAACACGTAACAGTAGAGAACACTACTTGCCCGTATTAGAACCCGTTTGCACAATCTGAGAAAAATAAATAAAACAGATGTTTTGGAAAAAACAAGAATTTTTAAAAAAAAACAGACGTGCTTGCATAATCCAAATCGTCGTAAGCCGTATTTGAATTAGCACGGATAACAACACGTAACAGTAGAGAACACTACTTGCCCGTATTAGAACCCGTTTGCACAATCTGAGAAAAATAAATAAAACAGATGTTTTGGAAAAAACAAGAATTTTTAAAAAAAAACAGACGTGCTTGCATAATCCAAATCGTCGTAAGCCGTATTTGAATTAGCACTGATTAAAACACGTAACAGTAGAGAACACTACTTGCCCGTATTGGAACCCGTTTGCAAAATCTGAGAAAAATAAATAAAATAGACGTTTTGGAAAAAGGAATAATTTTTCGAAAAAAAAACAGATGTGCTTGCATAATCCAAATCTTCGTAAGCCGTATTTCAATTAGCACGGATTAAAATATGTTACAGTAGAGAACGCTACTTGCCCGTATTAGAACCCGTTTGCACAATCTGAGGAAAACAAACAAAAAAACAGAAGTTTTGGAAAAAGGAAGAATTTTTGAAAAACAGACATGCTTGCATAATCCAAATGTTCGTAAGCCGTATTTGAATTAGCACGGATTAAAACACGTAACAGAAGGGAACCCTACTTGCCCCTATTAGAACCCGTTTGCACAATCTGAAGAAAATAAATAAAACAGACGTTTTGGAAAAAGGAATAATTTTTAGAAAAAAAAACAGATGTGCTTGCATAATCCAAATCTTCGTAAGCCGTATTTGAATTAGCACGGATTAAAATAACTAACAGTAGAGAACGCTACTTGCCCGTATTAGAACCCGTTTGCACAATCTGAGAAAAATAAATAACACAGACGTTTTGGATAAAAGAAGAATGTTTAAAAAAAAAAACAGACGTGCTTGCATAATCCAAATCGTCGTAAGCCATATTTGAATTAGCACGGATTAAAACACGTAACAGTAGAGAACGCTACTTGCCCGTATTAGAACCCGTTTGCAAAATCTGAAGAAAATAAATAAAACAGACGTTTTGGAAAAAGGAATAATTTTTAGAAAAAAAAACAGATGTGCTTGCATAATCCAAATCTTCGTAAGCCGTATTTGAATTAGCACGGATTAAAATATGTAACAGTAGAGAACGCTACTTGCCCGTATTAGAACCCGTTTGCACAATCTAAGAAAAATAAATAACACAGACGTTTTGTATAAAAGAAGAATTTTTTAAAAAAAAAACAGACGTGCTTCCATAATCCAAATCGTCGGAAGTCGTATTTGAATTAGCACGGATTAAAACACGTAACAGTAGAGAACGCTACTTGCCCGTATTAGAACCCGTTTGCACAATCTGAGGAAACTAAATAAAACAGACGTTTTGGAAAAAGGAATAATTTTTAGGAAAAAAAACAGATGTGCTTGCATAATCCAAATCTTCGTAAGCCGTATTTGAATTAGCATGGATTAAAATATGTAACAGTAGAGAACGCTACTTGCCCGTATTAGAACCCGTTTGCACAATCTGAGAAAAATAAAGAAAACAGACGTTTTGGAAAAAAGAAGAATTTAAAAAAAAAAACAGACGTGCTTGCATAATCCAAATCGTCGTAAGCCGTATTTGAATTAGCACGGATTAAAACACGTAACAGTAGAGAACGCTACTTGCCCGTATTAGAACCCGTTTGCAAAATCTGAAGAAAATAAATAAAACAGACGTTTTGGAAAAAGGAATAATTTTTAGAAAAAAAAACAGATGTGCTTGCATAATCCAAATCTTCGTAAGCCGTATTTGAATTAGCACGGATTAAAATATGTAACAGTAGAGAACGCTACTTGCCCGTATTAGAACCCGTTTGCACAATCTAAGAAAAATAAATAACACAGACGTTTTGTATAAAAGAAGAATTTTTAAAAAAAAACAGACGTGCTTCCATAATCCAAATCGTCGGAAGTCGTATTTGAATTAGCACGGATTAAAACACGTAACAGTAGAGAACGCTACTTGCCCGTATTAGAACCCGTTTGCACAATCTGAGGAAACTAAATAAAACAGACGTTTTGGAAAAAGGAATAATTTTTAGAAAAAAAAACAGATGTGCTTGCATAATCCAAATCTTCGTAAGCCGTATTTGAATTAGCATGGATTAAAATATGTAACAGTAGAGAACACTACTTGCCCGTATTAGAACCCGTTTGCACAATCTGAGAAAAATAAAGAAAACAGACGTTTTGGAAAAAAGAAGAATTTTAAAAAAAAAACAGACGTGCTTGCATAATCCAAATCGTCGTAAGCCGTATTTGAATTAGCACGGATTAAAACACGTAACAGTAGAGAACGCTACTTGCCCGTATTGGAACCCGTTTGCACAATCTGAGAAAAATAAATAAAACAGATGTTTTGGAAAAAAGAAGAATTTTTTTAAAAAAAAGGACGTGCTTGCATAATCCAAATCGTCGTAAGCCGTATTTGAATTAGCACGGATTAAAACACGTAACAGTAGAGAACACTACTTGCCTGTATTAGAACCAGTTTGCACAATCTGAGAAAAATAAATAAAACAGACGTTTTGGATAAAAGAAGAATTTTTAAAAAAAAAACAGACGTGCTTGCATAATCCAAATCGTCGTAAGCCGTATTTTAATTAGCACGGATTAAAACACGTAACAGTAGAGAACGCTACTTGCCCGTATTAGAACCCGTTTGCAAAATCTGAAGAAAATAAATAAAACAGACGTTTTGGAAAAAGGAATAATTTTTAGAAAAAAAAACAGATGTGCTTGCATAATCCAAATCTTCGTAAGCCGTATTTGAATTAGCACGGATTAAAATATGTAACAGTAGAGAACGCTACTTGCCCGTATTAGAACCCATTTGCACAATCTGGGAAAAATAAATAAAACAGATGTTTTGGAAAAAAGAAGAATTTTTAAAAAAAAACAGACGTGCTTGCATAATCCAAATCGTCGTAAGCCGTATTTGAATCAGCACGGATAACAACACGTAACAGTAGAGAACACTACTTGCCCGTATTAGAACCCGTTTGCACAATCTGAGAAAAATAAATAAAACAGATGTTTTGGAAAAAACAAGAATTTTTAAAAAAAAACAGACGTGCTTGCATAATCCAAATCGTCGTAAGCCGTATTTGAATTAGCACGGATAACAACACGTAACAGTAGAGAACACTACTTGCCCGTATTAGAACCCGTTTGCACAATCTGAGAAAAATAAATAAAACAGATGTTTTGGAAAAAACAAGAATTTTTAAAAAAAAACAGACGTGCTTGCATAATCCAAATCGTCGTAAGCCGTATTTGAATTAGCACTGATTAAAACACGTAACAGTAGAGAACACTACTTGCCCGTATTGGAACCCGTTTGCAAAATCTGAGAAAAATAAATAAAATAGACGTTTTGGAAAAAGGAATAATTTTTCGAAAAAAAAACAGATGTGCTTGCATAATCCAAATCTTCGTAAGCCGTATTTCAATTAGCACGGATTAAAATATGTTACAGTAGAGAACGCTACTTGCCCGTATTAGAACCCGTTTGCACAATCTGAGGAAAACAAACAAAAAAACAGAAGTTTTGGAAAAAGGAAGAATTTTTGAAAAACAGACATGCTTGCATAATCCAAATGTTCGTAAGCCGTATTTGAATTAGCACGGATTAAAACACGTAACAGAAGGGAACCCTACTTGCCCCTATTAGAACCCGTTTGCACAATCTGAAGAAAATAAATAAAACAGACGTTTTGGAAAAAGGAATAATTTTTAGAAAAAAAAACAGATGTGCTTGCATAATCCAAATCTTCGTAAGCCGTATTTGAATTAGCACGGATTAAAATAACTAACAGTAGAGAACGCTACTTGCCCGTATTAGAACCCGTTTGCACAATCTGAGAAAAATAAATAACACAGACGTTTTGGATAAAAGAAGAATGTTTAAAAAAAAAAACAGACGTGCTTGCATAATCCAAATCGTCGTAAGCCATATTTGAATTAGCACGGATTAAAACACGTAACAGTAGAGAACGCTACTTGCCCGTATTAGAACCCGTTTGCAAAATCTGAAGAAAATAAATAAAACAGACGTTTTGGAAAAAGGAATAATTTTTAGAAAAAAAAACAGATGTGCTTGCATAATCCAAATCTTCGTAAGCCGTATTTGAATTAGCACGGATTAAAATATGTAACAGTAGAGAACGCTACTTGCCCGTATTAGAACCCGTTTGCACAATCTAAGAAAAATAAATAACACAGACGTTTTGTATAAAAGAAGAATTTTTTAAAAAAAAACAGACGTGCTTCCATAATCCAAATCGTCGGAAGTCGTATTTGAATTAGCACGGATTAAAACACGTAACAGTAGAGAACGCTACTTGCCCGTATTAGAACCCGTTTGCACAATCTGAGGAAACTAAATAAAACAGACGTTTTGGAAAAAGGAATAATTTTTAGGAAAAAAAACAGATGTGCTTGCATAATCCAAATCTTCGTAAGCCGTATTTGAATTAGCATGGATTAAAATATGTAACAGTAGAGAACGCTACTTGCCCGTATTAGAACCCGTTTGCACAATCTGAGAAAAATAAAGAAAACAGACGTTTTGGAAAAAAGAAGAATTTAAAAAAAAAAACAGACGTGCTTGCATAATCCAAATCGTCGTAAGCCGTATTTGAATTAGCACGGATTAAAACACGTAACAGTAGAGAACGCTACTTGCCCGTATTAGAACCCGTTTGCAAAATCTGAAGAAAATAAATAAAACAGACGTTTTGGAAAAAGGAATAATTTTTAGAAAAAAAAACAGATGTGCTTGCATAATCCAAATCTTCGTAAGCCGTATTTGAATTAGCACGGATTAAAATATGTAACAGTAGAGAACGCTACTTGCCCGTATTAGAACCCGTTTGCACAATCTAAGAAAAATAAATAACACAGACGTTTTGTATAAAAGAAGAATTTTTAAAAAAAAACAGACGTGCTTCCATAATCCAAATCGTCGGAAGTCGTATTTGAATTAGCACGGATTAAAACACGTAACAGTAGAGAACGCTACTTGCCCGTATTAGAACCCGTTTGCACAATCTGAGGAAACTAAATAAAACAGACGTTTTGGAAAAAGGAATAATTTTTAGAAAAAAAAACAGATGTGCTTGCATAATCCAAATCTTCGTAAGCCGTATTTGAATTAGCATGGATTAAAATATGTAACAGTAGAGAACACTACTTGCCCGTATTAGAACCCGTTTGCACAATCTGAGAAAAATAAAGAAAACAGACGTTTTGGAAAAAAGAAGAATTTTAAAAAAAAAACAGACGTGCTTGCATAATCCAAATCGTCGTAAGCCGTATTTGAATTAGCACGGATTAAAACACGTAACAGTAGAGAACGCTACTTGCCCGTATTGGAACCCGTTTGCACAATCTGAGAAAAATAAATAAAACAGATGTTTTGGAAAAAAGAAGAATTTTTTTAAAAAAAAGGACGTGCTTGCATAATCCAAATCGTCGTAAGCCGTATTTGAATTAGCACGGATTAAAACACGTAACAGTAGAGAACACTACTTGCCTGTATTAGAACCAGTTTGCACAATCTGAGAAAAATAAATAAAACAGACGTTTTGGATAAAAGAAGAATTTTTAAAAAAAAAACAGACGTGCTTGCATAATCCAAATCGTCGTAAGCCGTATTTTAATTAGCACGGATTAAAACACGTAACAGTAGAGAACGCTACTTGCCCGTATTAGAACCCGTTTGCAAAATCTGAAGAAAATAAATAAAACAGACGTTTTGGAAAAAGGAATAATTTTTAGAAAAAAAAACAGATGTGCTTGCATAATCCAAATCTTCGTAAGCCGTATTTGAATTAGCACGGATTAAAATATGTAACAGTGGAGAACGCTACTTGCCCGTATTAGAACCCGTTTGCACGATCTGAGAAAAATAAATAACACAGACGTTTTGGATAAAAGAAGAATTTTTAAAAAAAAAACAGACGTGCTTGCATAATCCAAATCGTCGTAAGCCGTATTTGAATTAGCACGGATTAAAATATGTAACAGTAGAGAACGCTACTTGCCCGTATTAGAACCCGTTTGCACAATCTGAGAAAAATAAATAACACAGACGTTTTGGCTAAAAGAAGAATTTTAAAAAAAAAAACAGACGTGCTTGCATAATCCAAATCGTCGTAAGCCGTATTTGAATTAGCACGGATTAAAACACGTAACAGTAGAGAACGCTACTTGCCCGTATTAGAACCCGTTTGCACAATCTGAGGAAACTAAATAAAACAGACGTTTTGGAAAAAGGAATAATTTTTAGAAAAAAAAACAGATGTGCTTGCATAATCCAAATCTTCGTAAGCCGTATTTGAATTAGCACGGATTAAAATATGTAACAGTAGAGAACGCTACTTGCCCGTATTAGAACCCGTTTGCACAATCTAAGAAAAATAAATAACACAGACGTTTTGTATAAAAGAAGAATTTTTTAAAAAAAAACAGACGTGCTTCCATAATCCAAATCGTCGGAAGTCGTATTTGAATTAGCACGGATTAAAACACGTAACAGTAGAGAACGCTACTTGCCCGTATTAGAACCCGTTTGCACAATCTGAGGAAACTAAATAAAACAGACGTTTTGGAAAAAGGAATAATTTTTAGAAAAAAAAACAGATGTGCTTGCATAATCCAAATCTTCGTAAGCCGTATTTGAATTAGCATGGATTAAAATATGTAACAGTAGAGAACACTACTTGCCCGTATTAGAACCCGTTTGCACAATCTGAGAAAAATAAAGAAAACAGACGTTTTGGAAAAAAGAAGAATTTTAAAAAAAAAACAGACGTGCTTGCATAATCCAAATCGTCGTAAGCCGTATTTGAATTAGCACGGATTAAAACACGTAACAGTAGAGAACGCTACTTGCCCGTATTGGAACCCGTTTGCACAATCTGAGAAAAATAAATAAAACAGATGTTTTGGAAAAAAGAAGAATTTTTTAAAAAAAAAGGACGTGCTTGCATAATCCAAATCGTCGTAAGCCGTATTTGAATTAGCACGGATTAAAACACGTAACAGTAGAGAACACTACTTGCCTGTATTAGAACCAGTTTGCACAATCTGAGAAAAATAAATAAAACAGACGTTTTGGATAAAAGAAGAATTTTTAAAAAAAAAACAGACGTGCTTGCATAATCCAAATCGTCGTAAGCCGTATTTTAATTAGCACGGATTAAAACACGTAACAGTAGAGAACGCTACTTGCCCGTATTAGAACCCGTTTGCAAAATCTGAAGAAAATAAATAAAACAGACGTTTTGGAAAAAGGAATAATTTTTAGAAAAAAAAACAGATGTGCTTGCATAATCCAAATCTTCGTAAGCCGTATTTGAATTAGCACGGATTAAAATATGTAACAGTAGAGAACGCTACTTGCCCGTATTAGAACCCGTTTGCACGATCTGAGAAAAATAAATAACACAGACGTTTTGGATAAAAGAAGAATTTTTAAAAAAAAAACAGACGTGCTTGCATAATCCAAATCGTCGTAAGCCGTATTTGAATTAGCACGGATTAAAATATGTAACAGTAGAGAACGCTACTTGCCCGTATTAGAACCCGTTTGCACAATCTGAGAAAAATAAATAACACAGACGTTTTGGCTAAAAGAAGAATTTTAAAAAAAAAAACAGACGTGCTTGCATAATCCAAATCGTCGTAAGCCGTATTTGAATTAGCACGGATTAAAACACGTAACAGTAGAGAACGCTACTTGCCCGTATTAGAACCCGTTTGCACAATCTGAAGAAAATAAATAAAACAGACGTTTTGGAAAAAGGAATAATTTTTAGAAAAAAAAAACAGATGTGCTTGCATAATCCAAATCTTCGTAAGCCGTATTTGAATTAGCACGGATTAAAATATGTAACAGTAGAGAACGCTACGTGCCCGTATTAGAACCCGTTTGCACAATCTTAGAAAAATAAAGAAAACAGACGTTTTGGAAAAAAGAAGAATTTTAAAAAAAAAACAGACGTGCTTGCATAATCCAAATCGTCGTAAGCCGTATTTGAATTAGCACGGATTAAAACACGTAACAGTAGAGAACGCTACTTGCCCGTATTAGAACCCGTTTGCATAATCTGAGGAAAACAAATAAAAAAACAGATGTATAGGAAAATGGTAGAATTTTTAGAAAAACAGACATGCTTGCATAATCCAATTCTTCGTAAGTCGTATTTGAATTAGCACAGATTAAAACACGTAACAGCAGAGAACGCTACTTGCCCGTATTAGAACCCGTTTGCACAATCTGAGAAAAATAAATAAAACAGACGTTTTGGATAAAAAAAGAATTTTAAAAAAAAACAGACGTGCTTGCATTATCCAAATCGTCGTAAGCCGTATTTGAATTAGCACGGATTACAACACGTAACAGTAGAGAACGCTACTTGCCCGTATTGGAACCCGTTTGCACAATCTGAGAAAAATAAATAAAACAGAAGTTTTGGAAAAAAGAAGAATTTTTTAAAAAAAAAAGACGTGCTTGCATAATCCAAATCGTCGTAAGCCGTATTTGAATTAGCACGGATTAAAACACGTAACAGTAGAGAACACTACTTGCCCGTATTAGAACCAGTTTGCACAATCTGAGAAAAATAAATAAAACAGACGTTTTGGATAAAAGAAGAATTTTTAAAAAAAAAACAGACGTGCTTGCATAGACCAAATCGTCGTAAGCCGTATTTGAATTAGCATGGATTAAAACACGTAACAGTAGAGAACGCTACTTGCCCGTATTAGAACCCGTTTGCACAATCTGAAGAAAATAAATAAAACAGACGTTTTGGAAAAAGGAATAATTTTTAGGAAAAAGAACAGATGTGCTTGCATAATCCAAATCTTCGTAAGCCGTATTTGAATTAGCACGGATTAAAATATGTAACAGTAGAGAACGCTACTTGCCCGTATTAGAACCCGTTTGCACAATCTTAGAAAAATAAATAAAACAGACTTTTTGGAAAAAAGAAGAATTTAAAAAAAAAATAGACGTGCTTGCATAATCCAAATCGTCGCAAGCCGTATTTGAATTAGCACGGATTAAAACACGTAACAGTAGAGAACGCTAGTTGCCCGTTTTAGAACCCGTTTGCACATTCTGAGAAAAATAAATAAAACAGACGTTTTGGAAAAAAGAAGATTTTATTTATTTTTCTCAGAATGTGCAAACGGGTTCTAATACGGGCAACTAGCGTTCTCTACTGTTACGTGTTTTAATCCGTGCTAATTCAAATACGGATTAAAACACGTAACAGTAGAGAACACTACTTGCCCGTATTAGAACCCGTTTCCACAATCTGAGGAAAACAATTAAAAAAACAGAAGTTTTGGAAAATTCAAGAATTTTTAGAAAAACACACATGTTTGCATAATCCAAATCGTCGTAAGCCGTATTTGTATTAGCACGGATTAAAACACGTAACAGTAGAGAACGCTACTTGCCTGTATTAGAACCCGTTTGCATAATCTGAAGAAAATAAATAAAACAGACGTTTTGGAAAAAGGAAGAATTTTTAGAAATAAAAAACAGTTGTGCTTGCATAATCCAAATCGTCGTAAGCCGTATTTGAATTAGCACGGATTAAAACACGTAACAGTAGAGAACGCTACTTGCCCGTATTACAACCCGTTTGAACAATCTGAGAAAAATAAATAAAACAGACTTTTTGGAAAAAAGAAATTTTTTAAAAAAAAAACAGACGTGCTTGCATAATCCAAATCGTCGTAAGCCGTATTTGAATTAGCACGAATTAAAACACGTAACAGTAGAGAACGCTACTTGCCCGTATTAGAACCCGTTTGAACAATCTGAGAAAAATAAATAAAACAGACTTTTTGGAAAAAAGAAAAATTTAAAAAAAAAAAAACAGACGTGCTTGCATTATCCAAATCGTGGTAAGCCGTATTTGAATTAGCACGGATTAAAACACGTAACAGTAGAGAACGGTACTTGCCCGTATTAGAACCCGTTTGCATAATCTGAGGAAAACAAATAAAAAAACAGATGTATAGGAAAATTGAAGAATTTTTAGAAAAACAGACATGCTTGCATAATCCAAATCTTCGTAAGCCGTATTTGAATTAGCACAGATTCAAAGACGTAACAGTAGAGAACGCTACTTGCCCGTACTAGAACCCGTTTGCACAATCTGAGGAAAATAAATAAAACTGACGTTTTGGAAAAAGGAAGAATTTTTAGAAAAATGGACGCGCTTGCATTATCCAAATCGTCGAAAGCCGTATTTGAATTAGCACGGATTAAAACACGTAACAGTAGAGAACGCTACTTGCCCGTATTGGAACCCGTTTGCACAATCTGAGAAAAATAAATAAAACAGATGTTTTGGAAAAAAGAAGAATTTTTAAAAAAAAACAGACGTGCTTGCATAATCCAAATCGTCGTAAGCCGTATTTGAATTAGCACGGATTAAAACACGTAACAGTAGAGAACGCTACTTGCCCGTATTAGAACCCGTTTGCATAATCTGAGGAAAACAAATAAAAAAACAGATGTATAGGAAAATTGAAGAATTTTTAGAAAAACAGACATGCTTGCATAATCCAAATCTTCGTAAGCCGTATTTGGATTAGCACAGATTCAAAGACGTAACAGTAGAGAACGCTACTTGCCCGTACTAGAACCCGTTTGCACAATCTGAGGAAAATAAATAAAACTGACGTTATGGAAAAAGGAAGAATTTTTAGAAAAATGGACGCGCTTGCATTATCCAAATCGTCGAAAGCCGTATTTGAATTAGCACGGATTAAAACACGTAACAGTAGAGAACGCTACTTGCCCGTATTGGAACCCGTTTGCACAATCTGAGAAAAATAAATAAAACAGGTGTTTTGGAAAAAAGAAGAATTTTTAAAAAAAACAGACGTGCTTGCATAATCCAAATCGTCGTATGCCGTATTTGAATTAGCACGGATTACAACACGTAACAGTAGAGAACGCTACTTGCCCGTATTGGAACCCGTTTGCACAATCTGAGAAAAATAAATAAAACAGATGTTTTGGAAAAAAGAAGAATTTTTAAAAAAAAATAGACGTGCTTGCATAATCCAAATCGTCGTAAGCCGTATTTGAATTAGCACGGATTAAAACACGTAACAGTAGAGAACACTACTTGCCCGTATTAGAACCCGTTTGCACAATCTGAGAAAAATAAATAAAACGGATGTTTTGGAAAAAAGAAGAATTTTTAAAAAAAAACAGACGTGCTTGCATAATCCAAATCGTCGTAAGCCGTATTTGAATTAGCACGGATTAAAACACGTAACAGTAGAGAACGCTACTTGCCCGTATTAGAACCCGTTTGCATAATCTGAGGAAAACAAATAAAAAAACAGATGTATAGGAAAATTGAAGAATTTTTAGAAAAACAGACATGCTTGCATAATCCAAATCTTCGTAAGCCGTATTTGGATTAGCACAGATTCAAAGACGTAACAGTAGAGAACGCTACTTGCCCGTACTAGAACCCGTTTGCACAATCTGAGGAAAATAAATAAAACTGACGTTTTGGAAAAAGGAAGAATTTTTAGAAAAATGGACGCGCTTGCATTATCAAAATCGTCGAAAGCCGTATTTGAATTAGCACGGATTAAAACACGTAACAGTAGAGAACGCTACTTGCCCGTATTGGAACCCGTTTGCACAATCTGAGAAAAATAAATAAAACAGGTGTTTTGGAAAAAAGAAGAATTTTTAAAAAAAACAGACGTGCTTGCATAATCCAAATCGTCGTATGCCGTATTTGAATTAGCACGGATTACAACACGTAACAGTAGAGAACGCTACTTGCCCGTATTGGAACCCGTTTGCACAATCTGAGAAAAATAAATAAAACAGATGTTTTGGAAAAAAGAAGAATTTTTAAAAAAAAACAGACGTGCTTGCATAATCCAAATCGTCGTAAGCCGTATTTGAATTAGCACGGATTAAAACACGTAACAGTAGAGAACACTACTTGCCCGTATTAGAACCCGTTTGCACAATCTGAGAAAAATAAATAAAACGGATGTTTTGGAAAAAAGAAGAATTTTTAAAAAAAAACAGACGTGCTTGCATAATCCAAATCGTCGTAAGCCGTATTTGAATTAGCACGGATTAAAACACGTAACAGTAGAGAACGCTACTTGCCCGTATTAGAACCCGTTTGCATAATCTGAGGAAAACAAATAAAAAAACAGATGTATAGGAAAATTGAAGAATTTTTAGAAAAACAGACATGCTTGCATAATCCAAATCTTCGTAAGCCGTATTTGGATTAGCACAGATTCAAAGACGTAACAGTAGAGAACGCTACTTGCCCGTACTAGAACCCGTTTGCACAATCTGAGGAAAATAAATAAAACTGACGTTTTGGAAAAAGGAAGAATTTTTAGAAAAATGGACGCGCTTGCATTATCAAAATCGTCGAAAGCCGTATTTGAATTAGCACGGATTAAAACACGTAACAGTAGAGAACGCTACTTGCCCGTATTGGAACCCGTTTGCACAATCTGAGAAAAATAAATAAAACAGGTGTTTTGGAAAAAAGAAGAATTTTTAAAAAAAAACAGACGTGCTTGCATAATCCAAATCGTCGTATGCCGTATTTGAATTAGCACGGATTACAACACGTAACAGTAGAGAACGCTACTTGCCCGTATTGGAACCCGTTTGCACAATCTGAGAAAAATAAATAAAATAGATGTTTTGGAAAAAAGAAGAATTTTTAAAAAAAAACAGACGTGCTTGCATAATCCAAATCGTCGTAAGCCGTATTTGAATTAGCACGGATTAAAACACGTAACAGTAGAGAACACTACTTGCCCGTATTAGAACCCGTTTGCACAATCTGAGAAAAATAAATAAAACGGACGTTTTGGATAAAAGAAGAATTTTTTTAAAAAAAAACAGACGTGCTTGCATAATCCAAATCGTCGTAAGCCGTATTTGAATTAGCATGGATTAAAACACGTAACAGTAGAGAACGCTACTTGCCCGTATTAGAACCCGTTTGCACAATCTGAAGAAAATAAATAAAACAGACGTTTTGGGAAAATGAATAAGTTTTAGAAAAAAAAACAGATGTGCTTGCATAATCCAAATCTTCGTTAGCCGTATTTGAATTAGCACGGATTAAAATATGTAACAGTAGCGAACGCTACTTGCCCATATTAGAACCCGTTTGCACAATCTGAGAAAAATAAATAAAATAGACGTTTTGGAAAAAAGAAGAATTTTTAAAAAAAAACAGACGTGCTTGCATAATCCAAATCGTCGTAAGCCGTATTTGAATTAGTACGGATTAAAACACGTAACAGTAGAGAACGCTACTTGCCCGTATTAGAACCCGTTTGTATAATCTCAGGAAAACAAATAAAAAAGCAGAAGTTTTTGAAAAAGGAAGAATTTTTAGAAAAACAGACATGCTTGCATAATCCAAATCGTCGTAAGCCGTATTTGAATTAGCACGGATTAAAACACATAACAGTAGAGAACACTACTTGCCCGTATTAGAACCCGTTTGCACAATCTGAGGAAAACAAATAAAAAAACAGAAGTTTTGGAAAAAGGAAGAATTTTTAGAAAAACAGACATGCTTGTATAATCCAAATGTTCGTAAGCCGTATTTGAATTAGCACGAATTAAAACACGTAACAGTAGAGAACCCTACTTGCCCGTATTAGAACCCGTTTGCACAATCTGAGAAAAATAAATAAAACAGACGTTTTGGATAAAACAAGAATTTTAAAAAAAAAACAGACGTGGTTGCATAATCCAAATCGTCATAAGCCGTATTTGAATTAGCACGGATTACAACACGTAACAGTAGAGAACACTACTTGCCCGTATTAGAACCCGTTTGCACAATCTGAGAAAAATAAATAAAACAGACGTTTTGGATAAAAGAAGAATTTAAAAAAAAAAAACAGACGTGCTTGCATAATCCAAATCGTCGTAAGTCGTATTTGAATTAGCACGGATTAAAACACGTAACAGTAGAGAACGCTACTTTCCCGTATTAGAACCCGTTTGCACAATCTGAAGAAAATAAATAAAACAGACGTTTTGGAAAAAGGAATAATTTTTAGAAAAAAAAAACAGATGTTCTTGCATAATCCAAATCTTCGTAAGCCGTATTTGAATTAGCACGGATTAAAATATGTGACAGTAGAGAACGCTAAGTGCCCGTATTAGAACCCGTTTGCACAATCTGAGGAAAACAAATAAAAAAACAGAAGTTTGGGAAAAAGGAAGAATTTTTAGAAAAACAGACATGCTTGCATAATCCAAATGTTCGTAACCCGTATTTGAATTAGCACGGATTAAAACACGTAACAGTAGAGAACCCTACTTGCCCGTATTAGAACCCGTTTGCACAATCTGAGAAAAATAAATAAAACAGACGTTTTGGATAAAAGAAGAATTTTTAAAAAAAACAGACGTGCTTGCATAATCCAAATCGTCATAAGCCGTATTTGAATTAGCACGGATTACAACACGTAAAAGTAGAGAACGCTACTTGCCCGTATTAGAACCCGTTTGCACAATCTGAGGAAAATAAATAAAACAGACGTTTTGGAAAAAGGAATAATTTTTAGAAAAAAGAACAGATGTGCTTGCATAATCCAAATCTTCGTAAGCCGTATTTGAATTAGCACGGATTAAAATATGTAACAGTAGAGAACGCTAAGTGCCCGTATTAGAACCCGTTTGCACAATCTGAGAAAAATAAAGAAAACAGACGTTTTGGAAAAAGAAGAATTTTTAAAAAAAAAACAGACGTGCTTGCATAATCCAAATCGTCGTAAGCCGTATTTGAATTAGCACGGATAACAACACGTAACAGTAGAGAACGCTACTTGCCCGTATTAGAACCCGTTTGCACAATCTGAGAAAAATAAATAAAACAGACGTTTTGGATAAAAAAAGAATTTAAAAAAAAAAACAGACGTGCTTGCATAATCCAAATCGTCGTAAGCCGTATTTGAATTAGCACGGATTACAACACGTAACAGTAGACAACGCTACTTGCCCGTATTGGAACCCGTTTGCACAATCTGAGAAAAATAAATAAAACAGACTTTTTTAAAAAAAGAAGAATTTTTTTAAAAAAAAACAGACATGCTTGCATAATCTAAATCGTCGTAAGCCGTATTTGAATAAGCACGGATTAAAACACGTAACAGTAGAGAACACTACTTGCCCATATTAGAACCCGTTTGCACAATCTGAGGAAAACAAATAAAAAAACAGAAGTTTAGGAAAATTGAAGAATTTTTAGAAAAACAAACATGCTTGCATAATCCAAATCTTCGTAAGCCGCTTTTGAATTACTACGGATTAAAACACGTAACAGTAGAGAACGCTACTTGGCCGTATTAGAACCCGTTTTCACAACCTGAGAAAAATAAATAAAACAAACGTTTTGGAAAAAGGAAGAATTTTTTAAAAAAAACAGACATGCTTGCATAATCCAAATCATCGTAAGCCGTATTTGAATTAGCACGGATTAAAACACGTAACAGTAGAGAACGCTAGTTGCCCGTATTAGAACCTGTTTGCACATTCTGAGAAAAATAAATAAAACAGACGTTTTGGAAAAAAGAAGATTTTTTAAAAAAAATAGACGTGCTTGCATAATCCAAATCGTCGTAAGCCGTATTTGAATTAGCACGGATTAAAACACGTAACAGTAGAGAACGCTAGTTGCCAGTATTAGAACCCATTTGCACATTCTGAGAAAAATAAATAAAACAGACGTTTTGGAAAAAAGAAGATTTTTTTAAAAAATAATAGACGTGCTTGCATAATCCAAATCGTCGTAAGCCGTATTTGAATTAGCACGGATTAAAACACGTAACAGTAGAGAACACTACTTGCCCGTATTAGAACCCGTTTGCACAATCTGAGGAAAACAATTAAAAAAACAGAAGTTTTGGAAAATTCAAGAATTTTTAGAAAAACACACATGTTTGCATAATCCAAATCGTCGTAAGCCGTATTTGTATTAGCACGGATTAAAACACGTAACAGTAGAGAACGCTACTTGCCCGTATTAGAACCCGTTTGCACAATCTTAGAAAAATAAATAAAACAGACTTTTTGGAAAAAAGAAGAATTTAAAAAAAAACAGACGTGCTTGCATAATCCAAATCGTCGCAAGCCGTATTTGAATTAGCACGGATTAAAACACGTAACAGTAGACAACGCTAGTTGCCCGTATTAGAACCCGTTTGCACATTCTGAGAAAAATAAATAAAACAGACGTTTTGGAAAAAAGAAGATTTTTTTTAAAAAAATAGACATGCTTGCATAATCCAAATCGTCGTAAGTCGTATTTGAATTAGCACGGATTAAAACACGTAGCAGTAGAGAACGCTACTTGCCCGTATTAGAACCCGTTTGCACAATCTGAGAAAAATAAATAAACAGACGTTTTGGAAAAAGGAAGAATTTTTTAAAAAAAACAGACATGCTTGCATAATCCAAATCATTGTAAGCCGTATTTGAATTAGCACGGATTAAAACACGTAACAGTAGAGAACGCTAGTTGCCCGTATTAGAACCTGTTTGCACATTCTGAGAAAAATAAATAAAACAGACGTTTTGGAAAAAAGAAAATTTTTTAAAAAAAAATAGACGTGCTTGCATAATCCAAATTGTCGTAAGCCGTATTTGAGTTAGCACGGATCAAAACACGTAACAGTAGAGAACACTACTTGCCCGTATTAGAACCCGTTTGCACAATCTGAGGAAAACAATTAAAAAAACAGAAGTTTTGGAAAATTCAAGAATTTTTTCAAAAACACACATGCTTGCATAATCCAAATCGTCGTAAGCCGTATTTGTATTAGCACGGATTAAAACACGTAACAGTAGAGAACGCTACTTGCCCGTATTAGAACCCGTTTGCACAATCTTAGAAAAATAAATAAAACAGACTTTTTGGAAAAAAGAAGAATTTTAAAAAAAAAACAGACGTACTTGCATAATCCAAATCGTCGCAAGCCGTATTTGAATTAGCACGGATTAAAACACGTAACAGTAGAGAACGCTAGTTGCCCGTATGAGAACTCGTTTGCACATTCTGAGAAAAATAAATAAAACAGACGTTTTGGAAAAAAGAAGATTTTTTTTAAAAAAATAGACGTGCTTGCATAATCCAAACCGTCGTAAGTCGTATTTGAATTAGCACGGATTAAAACACGTAACAGTAGAGAACCCTACTTGCCCGTATTAGAACCCGTTTTCACAATCTGAGAAAAATAAATAAACAGACATTTTGGAAAAAAAAGAATTTAAAAAAAAAAACAGTCGTGCTTGCATAATCCAAATCGTCGTAAGCCGTATTTGAATTAGCACGGATTAAAACACGTAACAGTACAGAACACTACTTGCCCGTATTAGAACCCGTTTGCACAATCTGAGGAAAACAATTAAAAAAACAGAAGGTTTGGAAAATTGAAGAATTTTTTGAGAAACACACATGCTTGCATAATCCAAATCGTCGTATGCCGTATTTGAATTAGCACGGATTAAAACACGTAACAGTAGAGAACGCTACTTGCCCGTATTAGAACCCGTTTGCACAATCTTAGAAAAATAAATAAAACAGACTTTTTTAAAAAAAGAAAAATTTTTTTAAAAAAAAACAGACGTGCTTGCATAATCCAAATCGTCGTAAGCCGTATTTGAATTAGCACGGATTAAACCACGTAACAGTAGAGAACGCTAGTTGCCGTATTAGAACCCGTTTGCACATTCTGAGAAAAATAAATAAAACAGACGTTTTGGAAAAAAGAAGATTTTTTTAAAAAAATAGACGTGCTTGCATAATCCAAATCGTCGTAAGCCGTATTTGAATTAGCACGGATTAAAACACGTAACAGTAGAGAACGCTACTTGCCCGTATTAGAACCCGTTTGCACAATCTTAGAAAAATAAATAAAACAGACTTTTTTAAAAAAAGAAGAATTTTTTTAAAAAAAAACAGACGTGCTTGCATAATCTAAATCGTCGTAAGCCGTATTTGAATTAGCACGGATTAAAACACGTAACAGTAGAGAACACTACTTGCCCATATTAGAACCCGTTTGCACAAACTGAGGAAAACAAATAAAAAAACAGAAGTTTAGGAAAATTGAAGAATTTTTAGAAAAACAAACATGCTTGCATAATCCAAATCTTCGTAAGCCGCTACTTGGCCGTACTAGAACCCGTTTGCACAATCTGAGAAAAATAAATAAAACAAACGTTTTGGAAAAAGGAAGAATTTTTTAAAAAAAACAGACATGCTTGCATAATCCAAATCATCGTAAGCCGTATTTGAATTAGCACGGATTAAAACACGTAACAGTAGAGAACGCTAGTTGCCCGTATTAGAACCTGTTTGCACATTCTGAGAAAAATAAATAAAACAGACGTTTTCGAAAAAAGAAGATTTTTTTAAAAAAATAGACGTGCTTGCATAATCCAAATCGTCGTAAGCCGTATTTGAATTAGCACGGATTAAAACACGTAACAGTAGAGAACGCTAGTTGCCCGTATTAGAACCCATTTGCACATTCTGAGAAAAATAAATAAAACAGACGTTTTGGAAAAAAGAAGATTTTTTTTAAAAAAAATAGACGTGCTTGCATAATCCAAATCGTCGTAAGCCGTATTTGAATTAGCACGGATTAAAACACGTAACAGTAGAGAACACTACTTGCCCGTATTAGAACCCGTTTGCACAATCTGAGGAAAACAATTAAAAAAACAAAAGTTTTGGAAAATTCAAGAATTTTTAGAAAAACACACATGTTTGCATAATCCAAATCGTCGTAAGCCGTATTTGTATTAGCACGGATTAAAACACGTAACAGTAGAGAACGCTACTTGCCCGTATTAGAACCCGTTTGCACAATCTTAGAAAAATAAATAAAACAGACTTTTTGGAAAAAAGAAGAATTTAAAAAAAAAACCGACGTGCTTGCATAATCCAAATCGTCGCAAGCCGTATTTGAATTAGCACGGATTAAAACACGTAACAGTAGACAACGCTAGTTGCCCGTATTAGAACCTGTTTGCACATTCTGAGAAAAATAAATAAAACAGACGTTTTGGAAAAAAGAAGATTTTTTAAAAAAAATAGACGTGCTTGCATAATCCAAATCGTCGTAAGCCGTATTTGAATTAGCACGGATTAAAACACGTAACAGTAGAGAACGCTAGTTGCCCGTATTAGAACCCATTTGCACATTCTGAGAAAAATAAATAAAACAGACGTTTTGGAAAAAAGAAGATTTTTTTTAAAAAAAATAGACGTGCTTGCATAATCCAAATCATGGTAAGCCGTATTTGAATTAGCACGGATTAAAACACGTAACAGTAGAGAACACTACTTGCCCGTATTAGAACCCGTTTGCACAATCTGAGGAAAACAATTAAAAAAACAGAAGTTTTGGAAAATTCAAGAATTTTTAGAAAAACACACATGTTTGCATAATCCAAATCGTCGTAAGCCGTATTTGTATTAGCACGGATTAAAACACGTAACAGTAGAGAACGCTACTTGCCCGTATTAGAACCCGTTTGCACAATCTTAGAAAAATAAATAAAACAGACTTTTTGGAAAAAAGAAGAATTTAAAAAAAAAACAGACGTGCTTGCATAATCCAAATCGTCGCAAGCCGTATTTGAATTAGCACGGATTAAAACACGTAACAGTAGACAACGCTAGTTGCCCGTATTAGAACCTGTTTGCACATTCTGAGAAAAATAAATAAAACAGACGTTTTGGAAAAAAGAAGATTTTTTAAAAAAAATAGACGTGCTTGCATAATCCAAATCGTCGTAAGCCGTATTTGAATTAGCACGGATTAAAACACGTAACAGTAGAGAACGCTAGTTGCCCGTATTAGAACCCATTTGCACATTCTGAGAAAAATAAATAAAACAGACGTTTTGGAAAAAAGAAGATTTTTTTTAAAAAAAATAGACGTGCTTGCATAATCCAAATCATCGTAAGCCGTATTTGAATTAGCACGGATTAAAACACGTAACAGTAGAGAACACTACTTGCCCGTATTAGAACCCGTTTGCACAATCTGAGGAAAACAATTAAAAAAACAGAAGTTTTGGAAAATTCAAGAATTTTTAGAAAAACACACATGTTTGCATAATCCAAATCGTCGTAAGCCGTATTTGTATTAGCACGGATTAAAACACGTAACAGTAGAGAACGCTACTTGCCCGTATTAGAACCCGTTTGCACAATCTTAGAAAAATAAATAAAACAGACTTTTTGGAAAAAAGAAGAATTTAAAAAAAAAATAGACGTGCTTGCATAATCCAAATCGTCGCAAGCCGTATTTGAATTAGCACGGATTAGAACACGTAACAGTAGAGAACGCTAGTTGCCCGTATTAGAACCCGTTTGCACATTCTGAGAAAAATAAATAAAACAGACGTTTTGGAAAAAAGAAGATGTTTTTTAAAAAAATAGACGTGCTTGCATAATCCAAATCGTCGTAAGTCGTATTTGAATTAGCACGGATTAAAACACGTAACAGTAGAGAACGCTAGTTGCCCGTATTAGAACCCATTTGCACATTCTGAGAAAAATAAATAAAACAGACGTTTTGGAAAAAAGAAGATTTTTTAAAAAAAATAGACGTGCTTGCATAATCCAAATCGTCGTAAGCCGTATTTGAATTAGCACGGATTAAAACACGTAACAGTAGAGAACGCTAGTTGCCCGTATTAGAACCCATTTGCACATTCTGAGAAAAATAAATAAAACAGACGTTTTGGAAAAAAGAAGATTTTTTTTAAAAAAAATAGACGTGCTTGCATAATCCAAATCATCGTAAGCCGTATTTGAATTAGCACGGATTAAAACACGTAACAGTAGAGAACACTACTTGCCCGTATTAGAACCCGTTTGCACAATCTGAGGAAAACAATTAAAAAAACAGAAGTTTTGGAAAATTCAAGAATTTTTAGAAAAACACACATGTTTGCATAATGCAAATCGTCGTAAGCCGTATTTGTATTAGCACGGATTAAAACACGTAACAGTAGAGAACGCTACTTGCCCGTATTAGAACCCGTTTGCACAATCTTAGAAAAATAAATAAAACAGACTTTTTGGAAAAAAGAAGAATTTAAAAAAAAAATAGACGTGCTTGCATAATCCAAATCGTCGCAAGCCGTATTTGAATTAGCACGGATTAAAACACGTAACAGTAGAGAACGCTAGTTGCCCGTATTAGAACCCGTTTGCACATTCTGAGAAAAATAAATAAAACAGACGTTTTGGAAAAAAGAAGATGTTTTTTAAAAAAATAGACGTGCTTGCATAATCCAAATCGTCGTAAGTCGTATTTGAATTAGCACGGATTAAAACACGTAACAGTAGAGAACGCTACTTGCCCGTATTAGAACCCGTTTGCACAATCTGAGAAAAATAAATAAACAGACATTTTGGAAAAAAATGAATTTTAAAAAAAAAAACAGTCGTGCTTGCATAATCCAAATCGTCGTAAGCCGTATTTGAATTAGCACGGATTAAAACACGTAACAGTAGAGAACACTACTTGCCCGTATTAGAACCCGTTTGCACAATCTGAGGAAAACAATTAAAAAAACAGAAGTTTTGGAAAATTCAAGAATTTTTAGAAAAACACACATGTTTGCATAATCCAAATCGTCGTAAGCCGTATTTGTATTAGCACGGATTAAAACACGTAACAGTAGAGAACGCTACTTGCCCGTATTAGAACCCGTTTGCACAATCTTAGAAAAATAAAGAAAACAGACGTTTTGGAAAAAAGAAGAATTTTAAAAAAAAACAGACGTGCTTGCATAATCCAAATCGTCGCAAGCCGTATTTGAATTAGCACGGATTAAAACACGTAACAGTAGAGAACGCTAGTTGCCCGTATTAGAACACGTTTGCACATTCTGAGAAAAATAAATAAAACAGACGTTTTGGAAAAAAGAAGATTTTTTTTAAAAAAATAGACATGCTTGCATAATCCAAATCGTCGTAAGTCGTATTTGAATTAGCACGGATTAAAACACGTAACAGTAGAGAACGCTACTTGCCCGTATTAGAACCCGTTTGCACAATCTGAGAAAAATAAATAAAACAGACTTTTTGGAAAAAAGAAGAATTTTTTAAAAAAAATACAGACGTGCTTGCATAATCCAAATCGTCGTAAGCCGTATTTGAATTAGCACGGATTAAAGCACGTAACAGTAGAGAAAACTACTTGCCCGTATTATAACCCGTTTGCACAATCTGAGGAAAACAATTAAAAAAACAGATGTTTTGGAAAATTGAAGAATTTTTAGAAAAACACACATGCTTGCATAATCCAAATCGTCGTAAGCCGTATTTGAATTAGCACGGATTAAAACACGTAACAGTAGAGAACACTACTTCCCGTATTAGAACCCGTTTGCACAATCTTAGAAAAATAAATAAAACAGACTTTTTAGAAAAAAGAAGAAATTTTAAAAAAAAAACAGACGTGCTTGCATAATCCAAATCGTCGTAACCCGTATTTCAATTAGCACGGATTAAAACACGTAACAGTAGAGAACGCTACTTGCCCGTATTAGAACCCGTTTGCACAATCTTAGAAAAATAAATAAAACAGACTTTTTGGAAAAAAGAAGAATTTTTTAAAAAAAATACAGACGTGCTTGCATAATCCAAATCGTCGTAAGCCGTATTTGAATTAGCACGGATTAAAGCACGTAACAGTAGAGGACGCTAGTTGCCCGTATTAGAACCCGTTTGCACATTCTGAGAAAAATAAATAAAACAGACGTTTTGGAAAAAAGAAGATTTTTTTAAAAAAAATAGACGTGCTTGCATAATCCAAATCGTCGTAAGCCGTATTTGAATTAGCACGGATTAAAACACGTAAGAGTAGAGAACACTACTTGCCCGTATTAGAACCCGTTTGCACAATCTGAGGAAAACAATTAAAAAAACAGAAGTTTTGGCAAATTGAAGAATTTTTAGAAAAACACACAAGCTTGCATAATCCAAATCGTCGTAAGCCGTATTTGTATTAGCACGGATTAAAACACGTAACAGTAGAGAACGCTACTTGCCCGTATTAGAACCCGATTGCACAATCTTAGAAAAATAAATAAAACAGACTTTTTGGAAAAAAGAAGAATTTTAAAAAAAAAAACAGACGTGCTTGCATAATCCAAAACGTCGTAAGCCGTATTTGAATTAGCACGGATTAAAACACGTAACAGTAGAGAATGCTAGTTGCCTGTATTAGAACCCGTTTGCACATTCTGAGAAAAATAAATAAAACAGACGTTTTGGAAAAAAGAATACTTTTTAAAAAAAATACACGTGCTTGCATAATCCAAATCGTCGTAAGCCGTATTTGAATTAGCATGGATTAAGACATGTAATAGTAGAGAACACTACTTGCCCGTATTAGAACCCGTTTGCACAATCTTAGGAAAACAATTAAAAAAAAAGAAGTTTTGGAAAATTAAAGACTTTTTAGAAAAACACACATGCTTGCATAATCCACATCGTCGTAAGCCGTATTTGAATTAGCACGGATCAAAACACGTAACAGTAGGGAACACTACTTGCCCGTATTAGAACCCGTTTGCACAATCTGAGGAAAACAATTAAAAAAACAGAAGGTTTGGAAAATTGAAGAATTTTTAGAGAAACACACATGCTTGCATAATCCAAATCGTCGTATCCCGTATTTGAATGAGCACGGATTAAAACACGTAACAGTAGAGAACGCTACTTGCCCGTATTAGAACCCGTTTGCACAATCTTAGAAAAATAAATAAAACAGACTTTTTGGAAAAAAGAAGAATGTTTTTAAAAAAAAAACAGACGTGCTTGCATAATACAAATCGTCGTAAGCCGTATTTGAATTAGCACGGATTAAAACACGTAACAGTAGAGAACGCTAGTTGCCGTATTAGAACCCGTTTGCACATTCTGAGAAAAATAAATAAAACAGACGTTTTGGAAAAAAGAAGATTTTTTAAAAAAAATAGACGTGCTTGCATAATCCAAATCGTCGTAAGCCGTATTTGAATTAGCACGGATTAAAACACGTAACAGTAGAGAAAACTACTTGCCCGTATTAGAACCCGTTTGCACAATCTGAGGAAAACAATTAAAAAAATAGAAGTTTTGGCAAATTGAAGAATTTTTAGAAAAACACACATGCTTGCATAATCCAAATCGTCATAAGCCGTATTTGTATTAGCACGGATTAAAACACGTAACAGTAGAGAACGCTACTTGCCCGTTTGCACAATCTTAGAAAAATAAATAAAACAGACTTTTTGGAAAAAAGAAGAATTTAAAAAAAAAACAGACGTGCTTGCATAATCCAAACTGTCGTAAGCCGTATTTGAATTAGCACGGATTAAAACACGTAACAGTAGAGAACGCTACTTGCCCGTATTAGAACTCGTTTGCACAATCTTGGAAAAATAAATAAAACAGACTTTTTTAAAAAAAGAAGAATTTTTTTAAAAAAAAACCGACGTGCTTGCATAAGCCAAATCGTCGTAAGCCGTATTTGAAGTAGCACGGATTAAAACACGTAACAGTAGAGAATGCTAGTTTCCTGTATTAGAACCCGTTTGCACATTCTGAGAAAAATAAATAAAACAGACGTTTTGGAAAAAAGAAGACTCTTTTAAAAAAAATAGACGTGCTTGCATAATCCAAATCGTCGTAAGCCGTATTTGAATTAGCATGGATTAAAACACGTAATAGTAGAGAACACTACTTGCCCGTATTAGAACTCGTTTGCACAATCTGAGGAAAACAATTAAAAAAACAGAAGTTTTGGCAAATTGAAGAATTTTTAGAAAAACAAACATGCTTGCATAATCCATATCGTCATAAGCTGTATTTGTATTAGCACGGATTAAAACACGTAACAGTAGAGAACGCTACTTGCCCGTATTAGAACCCGTTTGCACAATCTTAGAAAAATAAATAAAACAGACTTTTTGGAAAAAAGAAGAATTTAAAAAAAAAAACAGACGTGCTTGCATAATCCAAATCGTCGTAAGCCGTATTTGAATTAGCACGGATTAAAACACGTAACAGTAGAGAACGCTACTTGCCCGTCTTAGAACCCGTTTGCAAAATCTTGGAAAAATAAATAAAACAGACTTTTTTAAAAAAAGAAGAATTTTCTTAAAAAAAAACAGACGTGCTTGCATAATCCAAATCGTCGTAAGCCGTATTTGAATTAGCACGGATTAAAACACGTAACAGTAGAGAACGCTACTTGCCCGTATTAGAACCCGTTTGCACAATCTTAGAAAAATAAATAAAACAGACTTTTTGGAAAAAAGAAGAATTTTAAAAAAAAACAGACGTGCTTGCATAATCCAAATCGTCGTAAGCTGTATTTGCATTTGCACGGATTAAAACACGTAATAGTAGAGAATGCTAGTTGCCTGTATTAGAACCCGTTTGCACATTCTGAGAAAAATAAATAAAACAGACGTTTTGGAAAAAAGAAGACTTTTTTTAAAAAAATAGACGTGCTTGCATAATCCAAATCGTCGTAAGCCGTATTTGAATTAGCATGGATTAAAACACGTAATAGTAGAGAACACTACTTGCTTGTATTAGAACCCGTTTGCACAATCTGAGAAAAATAAATAAAACAGACGTTTTGGAAAAAAGAAGAATTTAAAAAAAAAACAGACGTGCTTGCATAATCCAAATCGTCGTAAGCCGTATTTGAATTAGCACGGATTAAAACACCTAACAGTAGAGAACACTACTTGCCCGTATTAGAACCCGTTTGCACAATCATAGAAAAATAAATAAAACAGACTTTTTAGAAAAAGGAAGAATTTTTAAAAAAAAAACAGACGTGCTTGCATAAGCCAAATCGTCGTAAGCCGTATTTGAATGAGCACGGATTAAAACACGTAACAGTAGAGAATGCTAGTTTCCTGTATTAGAACCCGTTTGCACATTCTGAGAAAAATAAATAAAACAGACGTTTTGGAAAAAAGAAGACTTTTTTTAAAAAAACTAGACGTGCTTGCATAATCCAAATCGTCGTAAGCCGTATTTGAATTAGCATGGATTAAAACACGTAATAGTAGAGAACACTACTTGCCCGTATTAGAACCCGTTTGCACAATCTGAGAAAAATAAATAAAACAGACGTTTTGGGATAAAGAAGAATTTAAAAAAAAAACAGACGTGCTTGCATAATCCAAATCGTCGTAAGCCGTATTTGAATTAGCACGGATTAAAACACCTAACAGTAGAGAACACTACTTGCCCGTATTAGAACCCGTTTGCACAATCATAGAAAAATAAATAAAACAGACTTTTTAGAAAAAAGAAGAATTTTTAAAAAAAAAACAGACGTGCTTGCATAAGCCAAATCGTCGTAAGCCGTATTTGAATTAGCACGGATTAAAACACGTAACAGTAGAGAATGCTTGTTTCCTGTATTAGAACCCGTTTGCACATTCTGAGAAAAACAAATAAAACAGACGTTTTGGAAAAAAGAAGACTTTTTTAAAAAAAATAGACGTGCTTGCATAATCCAAATCGTCGTAAGCCGTATTTGAATTAGCATGGATTAAAACACGTAATAGTAGAGAACACTACTTGCCCGTATTAGAACTCGTTTGCACAATCTGAGGAAAACAATTAAAAAAACAGAAGTTTTGGCAAATTGAAGAATTTTTAGAAAAACACACATGCTTGCATAATCCAAATCGTCATAAGCCGTATTTGTATTAGCACGGATTAAAACACGTAACAGTAGAGAACGCTACTTGCCCGTATTAGAACCCGTTTGCACAATCTTAGAAAAATAAATAAAACAGACTTTTTGGAAAAAAGAAGAATTTTAAAAAAAAACAGACGTGCTTGCATAATCCAAATCGTCGTAAGCCGTATTTGAATTAGCAGGGATTAAAACACGTAACAGTAGAGAACGCTACTTGCCCGTATTAGAACCCGTTTGCACAATCTTGGAAAAATAAATAAAATATACTTTTTTAAAAAAAGAAGAATTTTTTTAAAAAACAACAGACGTGCTTGCATAATCCAAATCGTCGTAAGCCGTATTTGAATTAGTACGGATTAAAACACGTAACAGTAGAGAAAACTACTTGCCCGTATTATAACCCGTTTGCACAATCTGAGGAAAACAATTAAAAAAACAGATGTTTTGGAAAATTGAAGAATTTTTAGAAAAACACACATGCTTGCATAATCCAAATCGTCGTAAGCCGTATTTGAATTAGCACGGATTAAAACACGTAACAGTAGAGAACACTACTTCCCGTATTAGAACCCGTTTGCACAATCTTAGAAAAATAAATAAAACAGACTTTTTAGAAAAAAGAAGAAATTTTAAAAAAAAAACAGACGTGCTTGCATAATCCAAATCGTCGTAACCCGTATTTCAATTAGCACGGATTAAAACACGTAACAGTAGAGAACGCTACTTGCCCGTATTAGAACCCGTTTGCACAATCTTAGAAAAATAAATAAAACAGACTTTTTGGAAAAAAGAAGAATTATTTAAAAAAAATACAGACGTGCTTGCATAATCCAAATCGTCGTAAGCCGTATTTGAATTAGCACGGATTAAAGCACGTAACAGTAGAGGACGCTAGTTGCCCGTATTAGAACCCGTTTGCACATTCTGAGAAAAATAAATAAAACAGACGTTTTGGAAAAAAGAAGATTTTTTTAAAAAAAATAGACGTGCTTGCATAATCCAAATCGTCGTAAGCCGTATTTGAATTAGCACGGATTAAAACACGTAAGAGTAGAGAACACTACTTGCCCGTATTAGAACCCGTTTGCACAATCTGAGGAAAACAATTAAAAAAACAGAAGTTTTGGCAAATTGAAGAATTTTTAGAAAAACACACAAGCTTGCATAATCCAAATCGTCGTAAGCCGTATTTGTATTAGCACGGATTAAAACACGTAACAGTAGAGAACGCTACTTGCCCGTATTAGAACCCGATTGCACAATCTTAGAAAAATAAATAAAACAGACTTTTTGGAAAAAAGAAGAATTTTAAAAAAAAAAACAGACGTGCTTGCATAATCCAAATCGTCGTAAGCCGTATTTGAATTAGCACGGATTAAAACACGTAACAGTAGAGAATGCTAGTTGCCTGTATTAGAACCCGTTTGCACATTCTGAGAAAAATAAATAAAACAGACGTTTTGGAAAAAAGAATACTTTTTAAAAAAAATACACGTGCTTGCATAATCCAAATCGTCGTAAGCCGTATTTGAATTAGCATGGATTAAGACATGTAATAGTAGAGAACACTACTTGCCCGTATTAGAACCCGTTTGCACAATCTTAGGAAAACAATTAAAAACAAAGAAGTTTTGGAAAATTAAAGACTTTTTAGAAAAACACACATGCTTGCATAATCCACATCGTCGTAAGCCGTATTTGAATTAGCACGGATCAAAACACGTAACAGTAGGGAACACTACTTGCCCGTATTAGAACCCGTTTGCAGAATCTGAGGAAAACAATTAAAAAAACAGAAGGTTTGGAAAATTGAAGAATTTTTAGAGAAACACACATGCTTGCATAATCCAAATCGTCGTATCCCGTATTTGAATGAGCACGCATTAAAACACGTAACAGTAGAGAACGCTACTTGCCCGTATTAGAACCCGTTTGCACAATCTTAGAAAAATAAATAAAACAGACTTTTTGGAAAAAAGAAGAATGTTTTTAAAAAAAAAACAGACGTGCTTGCATAATACAAATCGTCGTAAGCCGTATTTGAATTAGCACGGATTAAAACACGTAACAGTAGAGAACGCTAGTTGCCGTATTAGAACCCGTTTGCACATTCTGAGAAAAATAAATAAAACAGACGTTTTGGAAAAAAGAAGATTTTTTTAAAAAAATAGACGTGCTTGCATAATCCAAATCGTCGTAAGCCGTATTTGAATTAGCACGGATTAAAATACGTAACAGTAGAGAACGCTAGTTGCCCGTATTAGAACCCATTTGCACATTCTGAGAAAAATAAATAAAACAGACGTTGTGGAAAAAAGAAGATTTTTTTTAAAAAAAATAGACGTGCTTGCATAATCCAAATCGTCGTAAGCCGTATTTGAATTAGCACGGATTAAAACACGTAACAGTAGAGAACGCTAGTTGCCCGTATTCGAAACCATTTGCACATTCTGAGAAAAATAAATAAAACAAACGTTGTGGAAAAAAGAAGATTTTTTTTAAAAAAAATAGACGTGCTTGCATAATCCAAATCGTCGTAAGCCGTATTTGAATTAGCACGGATTAAAACACGTAACAGTAGAGAACACTACTTGCCCGTATTATAACCCGTTTGCACAATCTGAGGAACACAATTAAAAAAACAGAAGTTTTGGAAAATTGAAGAATTTTTAGAAAAACACACATGCTTGCATAATCCAAATCGTCATAAGCCGTATTTGTATTAGCATGGATTAAAACACGTAACAGTAGAGAACGCTACTTGCCCGTATTAGAACCCGTTTGCACAATCTTAGAAAAATAAATAAAACAGACTTTTTGAAAAAAAGAAGAATGTTTTTAAAAAAAAAACAGACGTGCTTGCATAATACAAATCGTCGCAAGCCGTATTTGAATTAGCATGGATTAAAACACATAACAGTAGAGAACGCTAGTTGCCGTATTAGAACCCGTTTGCACATTCTGAGAAAAATAAATAAAACAGATGTTTTGGAAAAAAGAAGATTTTTTTAAAAAAATAGACGTGCTTGCATAATCCAAATCGTCGTAAGCCGTATTTGAATTAGCACGGATTAAAACACGTAACAGTAGAGAACGCTAGTTGCCCGTATTCGAAACCATTTGCACATTCTGAGAAAAATAAATAAAACAGACGTTGTGGAAAAAAGAAGATTTTTTTTAAAAAAAATAGACGTGCTTGCATAATCCAAATCGTCGTAAGCCGTATTTGAATTAGCACGGATTAAAACACGTAACAGTAGAGAACACTACTTGCCCGTATTATAACCCGTTTGCACAATCTGAGGAACACAATTAAAAAAACAGAAGTTTTGGAAAATTGAAGAATTTTTAGAAAAACACACATGCTTGCATAATCCAAATCGTCATAAGCCGTATTTGTATTAGCACGGATTAAAACACGTAACAGTAGAGAACGCTACTTGCCCGTATTAGAACCCGTTTGCACAATCTTAGAAAAATAAATAAAACAGACTTTTTGGAAAAAAGAATAATTTAAAAAAAAAACAGACGTGCTTGCATAATCCAAATCGTCGTAAGCCGTATTTGAATTAGCAGGGATTAAAACACGTAACAGTAGAGAACGCTACTTGCCCGTATTAGAACCCGTTTGCACAATCTTGGAAAAATAAATAAAATAGACTTTTTTAAAAAAAGAAGAATTTTTTTAAAAAACAACAGACGTGCTTGCATAATCCAAATCGTCGTAAGCCGTATTTGAATTAGCACGGATTAAAACACGTAACAGTAGAGAAAACTACTTGCCCGTATTATAACCCGTTTGCACAATCTGAGGAAAACAATTAAAAAAACAGATGTTTTGGAAAATTGAAGAATTTTTAGAAAAACACACATGCTTGCATAATCCAAATCGTCCTAAGCCGTATTTGAATTAGCACGGATTAAAACACGTAACAGTAGAGAACACTACTTCCCGTATTAGAACCCGTTTGCACAATCTTAGAAAAATAAATAAAACAGACTTTTTAGAAAAAAGAAGAAATTTTAAAAAAAAACAGACGTGCTTGCATAATCCAAATCGTCGTCACCCGTATTTCAATTAGCACGGATTAAAACACGTAACAGTAGAGAACGCTACTTGCCCGTATTAGAACCCGTTTGCACAATCTTAGAAAAATAAATAAAACAGACTTTTTGGAAAAAAGAAGAATTTTTTTAAAAAAATACAGACGTGCTTGCATAATCAAAATCGTCGTAAGCCGTATTTGAATTAGCACGGATTAAAGCACGTAACAGTAGAGGACGCTAGTTGCCCGTATTAGAACCCGTTTGCACATTCTGAGAAAAATAAATAAAACAGACGTTTTGGAAAAAAGAAGATTTTTTTAAAAAAAATAGACGTGCTTGCATAATCCAAATCGTTGTAAGCCTTATTTGAATTAGCACGGATTAAAACACGTAACTGTAGAGAACGCTAGTTGCCCGTATTAGAACCCGTTTGCACATTCTGAGAAAAATAAATAAAACAGACGTTTTGGAAAAAAGAAGATTTTTTAAAAAAAAAATAGACGTGCTTGCATAATCCAAATCGTTGTAAGCCGTATTTGAATTAGCCCGGATTAAAACACGTAAGAGTAGAGAACACTACTTGCCCGTATTAGAACCCGTTTGCACAATCTGAAGAAAACAATTAAAAAAACAGAAGTTTTGGCAAATTGAAGAATTTTTAGAAAAACACACAAGCTTGCATAATCCAAATCGTCGTAAGCCGTATTTGTATTAGCACGGATTAAAACACGTAACAGTAGAGAATGCTACTTGCCCGTATTAGAACCCGATTGCACAATCTTAGAAAAATAAATAAAACAGACTTTTTGGAAAAAAGAAGAATTTTAAAAAAAAACAGACGTGCTTGTATAATCCAAATCGTCGTAAGCCGTATTTGAATTAGCACGGATTAAAACACGTAACAGTAGAGAATGCTAGTTGCCTGTATTAGAACCCGTTTGCACATTCTAAGAAAAATAAATAAAACAGACGTTTTGGAAAAAAGAATACTTTTTAAAAAAAATACACGTGCTTGCATAATCCAAATCGTCGTAAGCCGTATTTGAATTAGCATGGATTAAGACACGTAATAGTAGAGAACACTACTTGCCCGTATTAGAACCCGTTTGCACAATATTAGGAAAACAATTAAAAAAAAAGAAGTTTTGGAAAATTAAAGACTTTTTAGAAAAACACACATGCTTGCATAATCCACATCGTCGTAAGCCGTATTTGAATTAGCACGGATCAAAACAGGTAACAGTAGGGAACGCTACTTGCCCGTATTAGAACCCGTTTGCACAATCTTAGAAAAATAAATAAAACAGACTTTTTGGAAAAAAGAAGAATGTTTTTAAAAAAAAAATAGACGTGCTTGCATAATACAAATCGTCGTAAGCCGTATTTGAATTAGCATGGATTAAAACACGTAACAGTAGAGAACGCTAGTTGCCGTATTAGAACCCGTTTGCACATTCTGAGAAAAATAAATAAAACAGATGTTTTGGAAAAAAGAAGATTTTTTTAAAAAAATAGACGTGCTTGCATAGTCCAAATCGTCGTAAGCCGTATTTGAATTAGCACGGATTAAAACACGTAACAGTAGAGAACGCTAGTTGCCCGTATTAGAAACCATTTGCACATTCTGAGAAAAATAAATAAAACAGACGTTGTGGAAAAAAGAAGATTTTTTTTAAAAAAAATAGACGTGCTTGCATAATCCAAATCGTCGTAAGCCGTATTTGAATTAGCACGGATTAAAACACGTAACAGTAGAGAACACTACTTGCCCGTATTATAACCCGTTTGCACAATCTGAGGAACACAATTAAAAAAATAGAAGTTTTGGAAAATTGAAGAATTTTTAGAAAAACACACATGCTTGCATAATCCAAATCGTCGTAAGCCGTATTTGAATTAGCACGGATTAAAACACGTAACAGTAGAGAACGCTACTTGCCCGTATTAGAACCCGTTTGCACAATCTTAGAAAAATAAATAAAACAGACTTTTTGGAAAAAAGAAGAATGTTTTTAAAAAAAAAACAGACGTGCTAGCATAATACAAATCGTCGTAAGCAGTATTTGAATTAGCATGGATTAAAACACGTAACAGTAGAGAACGCTAGTTGCCGTATTAGAACCCGTTTGCACATTCTGAGAAAAATAAATAAAACAGATGTTTTGGAAAAAAGAAGATTTTTTAAAAAAAATAGACGTGCTTGCATAATCCAAATCGTCGTAAGCCGTATTTGAATTAGCACGGATTAAAACACGTAACAGTAGGGAACACTACTTGCCCGTATTAGAACCCGTTTGGTCAATCTTAGAAAAATAAATAAAACAGACTTTTTGGAAAAAAGAAGAATTTTTTAAAAAAAAAACAGACGTGCTTGCATAATCCAAATCGTCGTAAGCCGTATTTGAATTAGCACGGATTAAAGCACGTAACAGTAGAGAACGCTAGTTGCCCGTATTAGAACCCGTTTGCACATTCTGAGAAAAATAAATAAAACAGACGTTTTGGAGAAAAGAAAATTTTTTTTAAAAAAATAGACGTGCTTGCATAATCCAAATCGTCGTAAGCCGTATTTGAATTAGCACGGATTAAAACACGTAACAGTAGAGAACGCTAGTTGCCCGTATTAGAACCCGTTTGCACATTCTGAGAAAAATAAATAAAACAGACGTTTTGGAAAAAAGAAGATTTTTTAAAAAAAAAATAGACGTGCTTGCATAATCCAAATCGTTGTAAGCCGTATTTGAATTAGCACGGATTAAAACACGTAACAGTAGAGAACACTACTTGCCCGTATTAGAACCCGTTTGCACAATCTGAGGAAAACAATTAAAAAAACAGAAGTTTTGGCAAATTGAAGAATTTTTAGAAAAACAAACAAGCTTGCATAATCCAAATCGTCGTAAGCCGTATTTGTATTAGCACGGATTAAAACACGTAACAGTAGAGAACGCTACTTGCCCGTATTAGAACCCGATTGCACAATCTTAGAAAAATAAATAAAACAGACTTTTTGGAAAAAAGAAGAATTTTAAAAAAAAACAGACGTGCTTGCATAATCCAAATCGTCGTAAGCCGTATTTGAATTAGCACGGATTAAAACACGTAACAGTAGAGAATGCTAGTTGCCTGTATTAGAACCCGTTTGCACATTCTGAGAAAAATAAATAAAACAGACGTTTTGGAAAAAAGAATACTTTTTAAAAAAAAATAGACGTGCTTGCATAATCCAAATCGTCGTAAGCCGTATTTGAATTAGCATGGATTAAGACACGTAATAGTAGAGAACACTACTTGCCCGTATTAGAACCCGTTTGCACAATCTTAGGAAAACAATTAAAAAAACAGAAGTTTTGGAAAATTAAAGACTTTTTAGAAAAACACACATGCTTGCATAATCCACATCGTCGTAAGCCGTATTTGAATTAGCACGGATCAAAACACGTAACAGTAGGGAACACTACTTGCCCGTATTAGAACCCGTTTGCACATTCTGAGAAAAATAAATAAAACAGACGTTCTGGAAAAAAGAAGATTTTTTAAAAAAAATAGACGTGCTTGCATAATCCAAATCGTCGTAAGCCGTATTTGAATTAGCACGGATTAAAACACGTAACAGTAGAGAACGCTAGTTGCCCGTATTAGAACCCATTTGCACATTCTGGGAAAAATAAATAAAACAGACGTTTTGGAAAAAAGAAGATTTTTTTTAAAAAAAATAGACGTGCTTGCATAATCCAAATCGTCCTAAGCCGTATTTGAATTAGCACGGATTAAAACACGTAACAGTAGAGAACACTACTTGCCCGTATTATAACCCGTTTGCACAATCTCAGGAACACAATTAAAAAAACAGAAGTTTTGGAAAATTGAAGAATTTTTAGAAAAACACACATGCTTGCATAATCCAAATCGTCGTAAGCCGTATTTTAATTAGCACGGATTAAAACACGTAACAGTAGAGAACGCTAGTTGCCGTCTTAGAACCCGTTTGCACATTCTGAGAAAAATAAATAAAACAGACGTTTTGGAAAAAAGAAGATTTTTTAAAAAAAAATAGACGTGCTTGCATAATCCAAATCGTCGTAAGCCGTATTTGAATTAGCACGGATTAAAACACGTAACAGTAGAGAACGCTAGTTGCCAGTATTAGAACCCGTTTGCACATTCTGAGAAAAATAAATAAAACAGACGTTTTGGAAAAAAGAAGATTTTTAAAAAAAAAAATAGACGTGCTTGCATAATCCAAATCGTCGTAAGTCGTATTTGAATTAGCACGGATTAAAACACGTAACAGTAGAGAAAACTACTTGCCCGTATTAGAACCCGTTTGCACAATCTGAGGAAAACAATTAAAAAAACAGATGTTTTGGCAAATTGAAGAATTTTTAGAAAAACACACATGCTTGCATAATCCAAATCGTCGTAAGCCGTATTTGAATTAGCACGGATTAAAACACGTAACAGTAGAGAAAACTACTTGCCCGTATTATAACCCGTTTGCACAATCTGAGGAAAACAATTAAAAAAACAGAAGTTTTGGAAAATTGAAGAATTTTTAGAAAAACACACATGCTTGCATAATCCAAATCGTCGTAAGCCGTATTTGAATTAGCACGGATTAAAACATGTAACAGTAGAGAACGCTAGTTGCCGGATTAGAACCCGTTTGCACATTCTGAGAAAAATAAATAAAACAGACGTTTTGGAAAAAAGAAGATTTTTTAAAAAAAAATAGACGTGCCTGCATAATCCAAATCGTCGTAAGCCGTATTTGAATTAGCACGGATTAAAACACGTAACAGTAGAGAACGCTACTTGCCCGTATTAGAACCCGTTTGCACAATCTTAGAAAAATAAATAAAACAGACTTTTTGGAAAAAAGAAGAATTTTTTAAAAAAAAAAACAGACGTGCTTGCATAATACAAATCGTCGTAAGCCGTATTTGAATTAGCACGGATTAGAATACGTAACAGTAGAGAACGCTAGTTGCCCGTATTAGAACCCGTTTGCACATTCTGAGAAAAATAAATAAAACAGACGTTTTGGAAAAAAGAAGATTTTTTAAAAAAAATAGATGTGCTTGCATAATCCAAATCGTCGTAAGCCGTATTTGAATTAGCACGGATTAAAACACGTAACAGTAGAGAACGCTAGTTGCCCGTATTAGAACCCGTTTGCACATTCTGAGAAAAATAAATAAAACAGACGTTTTGGAAAAAAGAAGATTTTTTTAAAAAAAAATAGACGTGCTTGCATAATCCAAATCGTTGTAAGCCGTATTTGAATTAGCACGGATTAAAACACGTAACAGTAGAGAACACTACTTGCCCGTATTAGAACCCGTTTGCACAATCTGAGGAAAACAATTAAAAAAACAGAAGTTTTGGCAAATTGAAGAATTTTTAGAAAAACAAACAAGCTTGCATAATCCAAATCGTCGTAAGCCGTATTTGTATTAGCACGGATTAAAACACGTAACAGTAGAGAACGCTACTTGCCCGTATTAGAACCCGATTGCACAATCTTAGAAAAATAAATAAAACAGACTTTTTGGAAAAAAGAAGAATTTTAAAAAAAAACAGACGTGCTTGCATAATCCAAATCGTCGTAAGCCGTATTTGAATTAGCACGGATTAAAACACGTAACAGTAGAGAACGCTAGTTGCCTGTATTAGAACCCATTTGCACATTCTGAGAAAAATAAATAAAACAGACGTTTTGGAAAAAAGAAGATTTTTTTTAAAAAAAATAGACGTGCTTGCATAATCCAAATCGTTGTAAGCCGTATTTGAATTAGCACGGATTAAAACACGTAACAGTAGAGAACACTACTTGCCCGTATTAGAACCCGTTTGCACAATCTGAGGAAAACAATTAAAAAAACAGAAGTTTTGGCAAATTGAAGAATTTTTAGAAAAACAAACAAGCTTGCATAATCCAAATCGTCGTAAGCCGTATTTGTATTAGCACGGATTAAAACACGTAACAGTAGAGAACGCTACTTGCCCGTATTAGAACCCGATTGCACAATCTTAGAAAAATAAATAAAACAGACTTTTTGGAAAAAAGAAGAATTTTAAAAAAAAACAGACGTGCTTGCATAATCCAAATCGTCGTAAGCCGTATTTGAATTAGCACGGATTAAAACACGTAACAGTAGAGAACGCTAGTTGCCCGTATTAGAACCCATTTGCACATTCTGAGAAAAATAAATAAAACAGACGTTTTGGAAAAAAGAAGATTTTTTTTAAAAAAAATAGACGTGCTTGCATAATCCAAATCGTCGTAAGCCGTATTTGAATTAGCACGGATTAAAACACGTAACAGTAGAGAACACTACTTGCCCGTATTATAACCCGTTTGCACAATCTGAGGAACACAATTAAAAAAACAGAAGTTTTGGAAAATTGAAGAATTTTTAGAAAAACACACATGCTTGCATAATCCAAATCGTCGTAAGCCGTATGTGAATTAGCACGGATTAAAACACGTAACAGTAGAGAACGCTAGTTGCCGTCTTAGAACCCGTTTGCACATTCTGAGAAAAATAAATAAAACAGACGTGTTGGAAAAAAGAAGATTTTTTAAAAAAAAATAGACGTGCTTGCATAATCCAAATCGTCGTAAGCCGTATTTGAATTAGCACGGATTAAAACACGTAACAGTAGAGAACGCTAGTTGCCCGTATTAGAACCCGTTTGCACATTCTGAGAAAAATAAATAAAACAGACGTTTTGGAAAAAAGAAGATTTTTAAAAAAAAAAATAGACGTGCTTGCATAATCCAAATCGTCGTAAGCCGTATTTGAATTAGCACGGATTAAAACACGTAACAGTAGAGAAAACTACTTGCCCGTATTAGAACCCGTTTGCACAATCTGAGGAAAACAATTAAAAAAACAGAAGGTTTGGAAAATTGAAGAATTTTTAGAGAAACACACATGCTTGCATAATCCAAATCGTCGTATGCCGTATTTGAATTAGCACGGATTAAAACACGTAACAGTAGAGAACGCTACTTGCCCGTATTAGAACCCGTTTGCACAATCTTAGAAAAATAAATAAAACAGACTTTTTGGAAAAAAGAAGAATGTTTTTAAAAAAAAACAGACGTGCTTGCATAATACAAATCGTCGTAAGCCGTATTTGAATTAGCACGGATTAGAACACGTAACACTAGAGAACGCTAGTTGCCGTATTAGAACCCGTTTGCACATTCTGAGAAAAATAAATAAAACAGACGTTTTGGAAAAAAGAAGATTTTTTTAAAAAAATAGACGTGCTTGCATAATCCAAATCGTCGTAAGCCGTATTTGAATTAGCACGGATTAAAACACGTAACAGTAGAGAACGAAAGTTGCCCGTATTAGAACCCATTTGCACATTCTGAGAAAAATAAATAAAACAGACGTTTTGGAAAAAAGAAGATTTGTTTTAAAAAAAATAGACGTGCTTGCATAATCCAAATCGTCGTAAGCCGTATTTGAATTAGCTCGGATTAAAACACGTAACAGTAGAGAACACTACTTGCCCGTATTATAACCCGGTTGCACAATCTGAGGAACACAATTAAAAAAATAGAAGTTTTGGAAAATTGAAAAATTTTTAGAAAAACACACATGCTTGCATAATCCAAATCGTCGTAAGCCGTATTTGAATTAGCACGGATTAAACCACGTAACAGTAGAGAACGCTAGTTGCCGTCTTAGAACCCGTTTGCACATTCTGAGAAAAATAAATAAAACAGACGTTTTGGAAAAAAGAAGATTTTTTAAAAAAAAATAGACGTGCTTGCATAATCCAAATCGTCGTAAGCCGTATTTGAATTAGCACGGATTAAAAGACGTAACAGTAGAGAATGCTAGTTGCCCGTATTAGAACCCGTTTGCACATTCTGAGAAAAATAAATAAAACAGACGTTTTGGAAAAAAGAAGATTTTTAAAAAAAAAAATAGACGTGCTTGCATAATCCAAATCGTCGTAAGCCGTATTTGAATTAGCACGGATTAAAACACGTAACAGTAGAGAACGCTAGTTGCCCGTATTAGAACCCGTTTGCACATTCTGAGAAAAATAAATAAAACAGACGTTTTGGAAAAAAGAAGATTTTTAAAAAAAAAAATAGACGTGCTTGCATAATCCAAATCGTCGTAAGCCGTATTTGAATTAGCACGGATTAAAGCACGTAACAGTAGAGAAAACTACTTGCCCGTATTAGAACCCGTTTGCACAATCTGAGGAAAACAATTAAAAAAACAGATGTTTTGGCAAATTGAAGAATTTTTAGAAAAACACACATGCTTGCATAATCCAAATCGTCGTAAGCCGTATTTGAATTAGCACGGATTAAAACATGTAACAGTAGAGAACGCTAGTTGCCGTATTAGAACCCGTTTGCACATTCTGAGAAAAATAAATAAAACAGACGTTTTGGAAAAAAGAAGATTTTTAAAAAAAAATAGACGTGCCTGCATAATCCAAATCGTCGTAAGCCGTATTTGAATTAGCACGGATTAAAACACGTAACAGTAGAGAACGCTACTTGCCCGTATTAGAACCCGTTTGCACAATCTTAGAAAAATAAATAAAACAGACTTTTTGGAAAAAAGAAGAATTTAAAAAAAAAAAAAACAGACGTGCTTGCATAATACAAATCGTCGTAAGCCGTATTTGAATTAGCACGGATTAGAACACGTAACAGTAGAGAACGCTAGTTGCCGTATTAGAACCCGTTTGCACATTCTGAGAAAAATAAATAAAACAGACGTTTTGGAAAAAAGAAGATTTTTTAAAAAAAATAGACGTGCTTGCATAATCCAAATCGTCGTAAGCCGTATTTGAATTAGCACGGATTAAAACACGTAACAGTAGAGAACGCTAGTTGCCCGTATTAGAACCCATTTGCACATTCTGAGAAAAATAAATAAAACAGACGTTTTGGAAAAAAGAAGATTTTTTTTAAAAAAAATAGACGTGCTTGCATAATCCAAATCGTCGTAAGCCGTATTTGAATTAGCACGGATTAAAACAAGTAACAGTAGAGAAAGCTACTTGCCCGTATTAGAACCCGTTTGCACAATCTGAGGAAAACAATTAAAAAAACAGAAGTTTTGGCAAATTGAAGAATTTTTAGAAAAACACACATGCTTGCATAATCCAAATCGTCGTAAGCCGTATTTGAATTAGCACGGATTAAACCACGTAACAGTAGAAAACGCTAGTTGCCGTCTTAGAACCCGTTTGCACATTCTGAGAAAAATAAATAAAACAGACGTTTTGGAAAAAAGAAGATTTTTTTAAAAAAAATAGACGTGCTTGCATAATCCAAATCGTCGTAAGCCGTATTTGAATTAGCACGGATTAAAACACGTAACAGTAGAGAACGCTAGTTGCCCGTATTAGAACCCGTTTGCACATTCTGAGAAAAATAAATAAAACAGACGTTTTGGAAAAAAGAAGATTTTAAAAAAAAAAAATAGACGTGCTTGCATAATCCAAATCGTCGTAAGCCGTATTTGAATTAGCACGGATTAAAACACGTAACAGTAGAGAAAACTACTTGCCCGTATTAGAACCCGTTTGCACAATCTGAGGAAAACAATTAAAAAAACAGAAGTTTTGGCAAATTGAAGAATTTTTAGAAAAACACACATGCTTGCATAATCCAAATCGTCGTAAGCCGTATTTGAATTCGCACGGATTAAACCACGTAACAGTAGAGAACGCTAGTTGCCGTCTTAGAACCCGTTTGCACATTCTGAGAAAAATAAATAAAACAGACGTTTTGGAAAAAAGAATATTTTTTAAAAAAAAATAGACGTGCTTGCATAATCCAAATCGTCGTAAGCCGTATTTGAATTAGCACGGATTAAAACACGTAACAGTAGAGAACGCTAGTTGCCCGTATTAGAACCCGTTTGCACATTCTGAGAAAAATAAATAAAACAGACGTTTTGGAAAAAAGAAGATTTTTAAAAAAAAAAATAGACGTGCTTGCATAATCCAAATCGTCGTAAGCCGTATTTGAATTAGCACGGATTAAAACACGTAACAGTAGAGAAAACTACTTGCCCGTATTAGAACCCGTTTGCACAATCTGAGGAAAACAATTAAAAAACCAGATGTTTTGGCAAATTGAAGAATTTTTAGAAAAACACACATGCTTGCATAATCCAAATCGTCGTAAGCCGTATTTGAATTAGCACGGATTAAAACACGTAACAGTAGAGAAAACTACTTGCCCGTATTATAACCCGTTTGCACAATCTAAGGAAAACAATTAAAAAAACAGAAGTTTTGGAAAATTGAAGAATTTTTAGAAAAACACACATGCTTGCAAAATCCAAATCGTCGTAAGCCGTATTTGAGTTAGCACGGATTAAAACATGTAACAGTAGAGAACGCTAGTTGCCGTATTAGAACCCGTTTGCACATTCTGAGAAAAATAAATAAAACAGACGTTTTGGAAAAAAGAAGATTTTTTAAAAAAAAATAGACGTGCCTGCATAATCCAAATCGTCGTAAGCCGTATTTGAATTAGCACGGATTAAAACACATAACAGTAGAGAACGCTACTTGCCCGTATTAGAACCCGTTTGCACAATCTTAGAAAAATAAATAAAACAGACTTTTTGGAAAAAAGAAGAATTTAAAAAAAAAAAAAACAGACGTGCTTGCATAATACAAATCGTCGTAAGCCGTATTTGAATTAGCACGGATTAGAACACGTAACAGTAGAGAACGCTAGTTGCCGTCTTAGAACCCGTTTGCACATTCTGAGAAAAATAAATAAAACAGACGTTTTGGAAAAAAGAAGATTTTTTAAAAAAAATCGACGTGCTTGCATAATCCAAATCGTCGTAAGCCGTATTTGAATTAGCACGGATTAAAACACGTAACAGTAGAGAACGCTAGTTGCCCGTATTAGAACCCATTTGCACATTCTGAGAAAAATAAATAAAACAGACGTTTTGGAAAAAAGAAGATTTTTTTTTAAAAAAATAGACGTGCTTGCATAATCCAAATCGTCGTAAGCCGTATTTGAATTAGCACGGATTAAAACACGTAACAGTAGAGAACACTACTTGCCCGTATTATAACTCGTTTGCACAATCTGAGGAACACAATTAAAAAAACAGAAGTTTTGGAAAATTGAAGAATTTTTAGAAAAACACACATGCTTGCATAATCCAAATCGTCGTAAGCCGTATTTGAATTAGCACGGATTAAACCACGTAACAGTAGAGAACGCTAGTTGCCGTCTTAGAACCGGTTTGCACATTCTGAGAAAAATAAATAAAACAGACGTTTTGGAAAAAAGAAGATTTTTTAAAAAAACATAGACGTGCTTGCATAATCCAAATCGTCGTAAGTCGTATTTGAATTAGCACGGATTAAAACACGTAACAGTAGAGAACGGTAGTTGCCCGTATTAGAACCCGTTTGCACATTGTGAGAAAAATAAATAAAACAGACGTTTTGGAAAAAAGAAGATTTTTAAAAAAAAAAATAGACGTGCTTGCATAATCCAAATCGTCGTAAGCCGTATTTGAATTAGCACGGATTAAAACACGTAACAGTAGAGAAAACTACTTGCCCGTATTAGAACCCGTTTGCACAATCTGAGGAAAACAATTAAAAAAACAGAAGTTTTGGCAAATTGAAGAATTTTTAGAAAAACACACATGCTTGCATAATCCAAATCGTCGTAAGCCGTATTTGAATTAGCACGGATTAAACCACGTAACAGTAGAGAACGCTAGTTGCCGTCTTAGAACCCGTTTGCACATTCTGAGAAAAATAAATAAAACAGACGTTTTGGAAAAAAGAAGATTTTTTAAAAAAAAATAGACGTGCTTGCATAATCCAAATCGTCGTAAGCCGTATTTGAATTAGCACGGATTAAAACACGTAATAGTAGAGAACGCTAGTTGCCCGTATTAGAACCCGTTTGCACATTCTGAGAAAAATAAATAAAACAGACGTTTTGGAAAAAAGAAGATTTTTAAAAAAAAAAATAGACGTGCTTGCATAATCCAAATCGTCGTAAGCCGTATTTGAATTAGCACGGATTAAAACACGTAACAGTAGAGAACACTACTTGCCCGTATTATAACTCGTTTGCACAATCTGAGGAACACAATTAAAAAAACAGAAGTTTTGGAAAATTGAAGAATTTTTAGAAAAACACACATGCTTGCATAATCCAAATCGTCGTAAGCCGTATTTGAATTAGCACGGATTAAAACACGTAACAGTAGAGAACGCTAGTTGCCCGTATTAGAACCCATTTGCACATTCTGAGAAAAATAAATAAAACAGACGTTTTGGAAAAAAGAAGATTTTTTTTAAAAAAAATAGACGTGCTTGCATAATCCAAATCGTCGTAAGCCGTATTTGAATTAGCACGGATTAAAACACGTAACAGTAGAGAACACTACTTGCCCGTATTATAACCCGTTTGCACAATCTGAGGAACACAATTAAAAAAACAGAAGTTTTGGAAAATTGAAGAATTTTTAGAAAAACACACATGCTTGCATAATCCAAATCGTCGTAAGCCGTATGTGAATTAGCACGGATTAAAACACGTAACAGTAGAGAACGCTAGTTGCCGTCTTAGAACCCGTTTGCACATTCTGAGAAAAATAAATAAAACAGACGTGTTGGAAAAAAGAAGATTTTTTAAAAAAAAATAGACGTGCTTGCATAATCCAAATCGTCGTAAGCCGTATTTGAATTAGCACGGATTAAAACACGTAACAGTAGAGAACGCTAGTTGCCCGTATTAGAACCCGTTTGCACATTCTGAGAAAAATAAATAAAACAGACGTTTTGGAAAAAAGAAGATTTTTAAAAAAAAAAATAGACGTGCTTGCATAATCCAAATCGTCGTAAGCCGTATTTGAATTAGCACGGATTAAAACACGTAACAGTAGAGAAAACTACTTGCCCGTATTAGAACCCGTTTGCACAATCTGAGGAAAACAATTAAAAAAACAGAAGGTTTGGAAAATTGAAGAATTTTTAGAGAAACACACATGCTTGCATAATCCAAATCGTCGTATGCCGTATTTGAATTAGCACGGATTAAAACACGTAACAGTAGAGAACGCTACTTGCCCATATTAGAACCCGTTTGCACAATCTTAGAAAAATAAATAAAACAGACTTTTTGGAAAAAAGAAGAATGTTTTTAAAAAAAAAACAGACGTGCTTGCATAATACAAATCGTCGTAAGCCGTATTTGAATTAGCACGGATTAGAACACGTAACACTAGAGAACGCTAGTTGCCGTATTAGAACCCGTTTGCACATTCTGAGAAAAATAAATAAAACAGACGTTTTGGAAAAAAGAAGATTTTTTTAAAAAAATAGACGTGCTTGCATAATCCAAATCGTCGTAAGCCGTATTTGAATTAGCACGGATTAAAACACGTAACAGTAGAGAACGAAAGTTGCCCGTATTAGAACCCATTTGCACATTCTGAGAAAAATAAATAAAACAGACGTTTTGGAAAAAAGAAGATTTTTTTTAAAAAAAATAGACGTGCTTGCATAATCCAAATCGTCGTAAGCCGTATTTGAATTAGCACGGATTAAAACACGTAACAGTAGAGAACACTACTTGCCCGTATTATAACCCGGTTGCACAATCTTAGGAACACAATTAAAAAAACAGAAGTTTTGGAAAATTGAAGAATTTTTAGAAAAACACACATGCTTGCATAATCCAAATCGTCGTAAGCCGTATTTGAATTAGCACGGATTAAACCACGTAACAGTAGAGAACGCTAGTTGCCGTCTTAGAACCCGTTTGCACATTCTGAGAAAAATAAATAAAACAGACGTTTTGGAAAAAAGAAGATTTTTTAAAAAAAAATAGACGTGCTTGCATAATCCAAATCGTCGTAAGCCGTATTTGAATTAGCACGGATTAAAACACGTAACAGTAGAGAATGCTAGTTGCCCGTATTAGAACCCGTTTGCACATTCTGAGAAAAATAAATAAAACAGACGTTTTGGAAAAAAGAAGATTTTTTAAAAAAAAAATAGACGTGCTTGCATAATCCAAATCGTCGTAAGCCGTATTTGAATTAGCACGGATTAAAACACGTAACAGTAGAGAACGCTAGTTGCCCGTATTAGAACCCGTTTGCACATTCTGAGAAAAATAAATAAAACAGACGTTTTGGAAAAAAGAAGATTTTTAAAAAAAAAAATAGACGTGCTTGCATAATCCAAATCGTCGTAAGCCGTATTTGAATTAGCACGGATTAAAACACGTAACAGTAGAGAACGCTAGTTGCCCGTATTAGAACCCGTTTGCACATTCTGAGAAAAATAAATAAAACAGACGTTTTGGAAAAAAGAAGATTTTTAAAAAAAAAAATAGACGTGCTTGCATAATCCAAATCGTCGTAAGCCGTATTTGAATTAGCACGGATTAAAACACGTAACAGTAGAGAACGCTAGTTGCCCGTATTAGAACCCGTTTGCACATTCTGAGAAAAATAAATAAAACAGACGTTTTGGAAAAAAGAAGATTTTTAAAAAAAAAAATAGACGTGCTTGCATAATCCAAATCGTCGTAAGCCGTATTTGAATTAGCACGGATTAAAGCACGTAACAGTAGAGAAAACTACTTGCCCGTATTAGAACCCGTTTTCACAATCTGAGGAAAACAATTAAAAAAACAGATGTTTTGGCAAATTGAAGAATTTTTAGAAAAACACACATGCTTGCATAATCCAAATCGTCGTAAGCCGTATTTGAATTAGCACGGATTAAAACATGTAACAGTAGAGAACGCTAGTTGCCGTATTAGAACCCGTTTGCACATTCTGAGAAAAATAAATAAAACAGACGTTTTGGAAAAAAGAAGATTTTTTAAAAAAAAATAGACGTGCCTGCATAATCCAAATCGTCGTAAGCCGTATTTGAATTAGCACGGATTAAAACACGTAACAGTAGAGAACGCTACTTGCCCGTATTAGAACCCGTTTGCACAATCTTAGAAAAATAAATAAAACAGACTTTTTGGAAAAAAGAAGAATTTTAAAAAAAAAAAAACAGACGTGCTTGCATAATACAAATCGTCGTAAGCCGTATTTGAATTAGCACGGATTAGAACACGTAACAGTAGAGAACGCTAGTTGCCGTATTAGAACCCGTTTGCACAATCTGAGAAAAATAAATAAAACAGACGTTTTGGAAAAATGAAGATTTTTTAAAAAAAAATAGACGTGCTTGCATAATCCAAATCGTCGTAAGCCGTATTTGAATTAGCACGGATTAAAACACGTAACAGTAGAGAACGCTAGTTGCCGTATTAGAACCCGTTTGCACATTCTGAGAAAAATAAATAAAACAGACGTTTTGGAAAAAAGAAGATTTTTTAAAAAAAAATAGACGTGCTTGCATAATCCAAATCGTCGTAAGCCGTATTAGAATTAGCACGGATTAAAACACGTAACAGTAGAGAACGCTAGTTGCCCGTATTAGAACCCATTTGCACATTCTGAGAAAAATAAATAAAACAGACGTTTTGGAAAAAAGATTTTTTTTAAAAAAAAAAAAACGTGCTTGCATAATCCAAATCGTCGTAAGCCGTATTTGAATTAGCACGGACTAAAACACGTAACAGTAGAGAACACTACTTGCCCGTATTATAACCCGTTTGCACAATCTGAGGAACACAATTAAAAAAACAGAAGTTTTGGAAAATTGAAGAATTTTTAGAAAAACACACATGCTTGCATAATCCAAATCGTCGTAAGCCGTATGTGAATTAGCACGGATTAAAACACGTAACAGTAGAGAACGCTAGTTGCCGTCTTAGAACCCGTTTGCACATTCTGAGAAAAATAAATAAAACAGACGTGTTGGAAAAAAGAAGATTTTTTAAAAAAAAATAGACGTGCTTGCATAATCCAAATCGTCGTAAGCCGTATTTGAATTAGCACGGATTAAAACACGTAACAGTAGAGAACGCTAGTTGCCCGTATTAGAACCCGTTTGCACATTCTGAGAAAAATAAATAAAACAGACGTTTTGGAAAAAAGAAGATTTTTAAAAAAAAAAATAGACGTGCTTGCATAATCCAAATCGTCGTAAGCCGTATTTGAATTAGCACGGATTAAAACACGTAACAGTAGAGAAAACTACTTGCCCGTATTAGAACCCGTTTGCACAATCTGAGGAAAACAATTAAAAAAACAGAAGGTTTGGAAAATTGAAGAATTTTTAGAGAAACACACATGCTTGCATAATCCAAATCGTCGTATGCCGTATTTGAATTAGCACGGATTAAAACACGTAACAGTAGAGAACGCTACTTGCCCGTATTAGAACCCGTTTGCACAATCTTAGAAAAAAAAATAAAACAGACTTTTTGGAAAAAAGAAGAATGTTTTTAAAAAAAAAACAGACGTGCTTGCATAATACAAATCGTCGTAAGCCGTATTTGAATTAGCACGGATTAGAACACGTAACACTAGAGAACGCTAGTTGCCGTATTAGAACCCGTTTGCACATTCTGAGAAAAATAAATAAAACAGACGTTTTGGAAAAAAGAAGATTTTTTTAAAAAAATAGACGTGCTTGCATAATCCAAATCGTCGTAAGCCGTATTTGAATTAGCACGGATTAAAACACGTAACAGTAGAGAACGAAAGTTGCCCGTATTAGAACCCATTTGCACATTCTGAGAAAAATAAATAAAACAGACGTTTTGGAAAAAAGAAGATTTTTTTTAAAAAAAATAGACGTGCTTGCATAATCCAAATCGTCGTAAGCCGTATTTGAATTAGCACGGATTAAAACACGTAACAGTAGAGAACACTACTTGCCCGTATTATAACCCGGTTGCACAATCTTAGGAACACAATTAAAAAAACAGAAGTTTTGGAAAATTGAAGAATTTTTAGAAAAACACACATGCTTGCATAATCCAAATCGTCGTAAGCCGTATTTGAATTAGCACGGATTAAACCACGTAACAGTAGAGAACGCTAGTTGCCGTCTTAGAACCCGTTTGCACATTCTGAGAAAAATAAATAAAACAGACGTTTTGGAAAAAAGAAGATTTTTTAAAAAAAAATAGACGTGCTTGCATAATCCAAATCGTCGTAAGCCGTATTTGAATTAGCACGGATTAAAACACGTAACAGTAGAGAATGCTAGTTGCCCGTATTAGAACCCGTTTGCACATTCTGAGAAAAATAAATAAAACAGACGTTTTGGAAAAAAGAAGATTTTTTAAAAAAAAAATAGACGTGCTTGCATAATCCAAATCGTCGTAAGCCGTATTTGAATTAGCACGGATTAAAACACGTAACAGTAGAGAACGCTAGTTGCCCGTATTAGAACCCGTTTGCACATTCTGAGAAAAATAAATAAAACAGACGTTTTGGAAAAAAGAAGATTTTTAAAAAAAAAAATAGACGTGCTTGCATAATCCAAATCGTCGTAAGCCGTATTTGAATTAGCACGGATTAAAACACGTAACAGTAGAGAACGCTAGTTGCCCGTATTAGAACCCGTTTGCACATTCTGAGAAAAATAAATAAAACAGACGTTTTGGAAAAAAGAAGATTTTTAAAAAAAAAAATAGACGTGCTTGCATAATCCAAATCGTCGTAAGCCGTATTTGAATTAGCACGGATTAAAACACGTAACAGTAGAGAACGCTAGTTGCCCGTATTAGAACCCGTTTGCACATTCTGAGAAAAATAAATAAAACAGACGTTTTGGAAAAAAGAAGATTTTTAAAAAAAAAAATAGACGTGCTTGCATAATCCAAATCGTCGTAAGCCGTATTTGAATTAGCACGGATTAAAGCACGTAACAGTAGAGAAAACTACTTGCCCGTATTAGAACCCGTTTGCACAATCTGAGGAAAACAATTAAAAAAACAGATGTTTTGGCAAATTGAAGAATTTTTAGAAAAACACACATGCTTGCATAATCCAAATCGTCGTAAGCCGTATTTGAATTAGCACGGATTAAAACATGTAACAGTAGAGAACGCTAGTTGCCGTATTAGAACCCGTTTGCACATTCTGAGAAAAATAAATAAAACAGACGTTTTGGAAAAAAGAAGATTTTTTAAAAAAAAATAGACGTGCCTGCATAATCCAAATCGTCGTAAGCCGTATTTGAATTAGCACGGATTAAAACACGTAACAGTAGAGAACGCTACTTGCCCGTATTAGAACCCGTTTGCACAATCTTAGAAAAATAAATAAAACAGACTTTTTGGAAAAAAGAAGAATTTTAAAAAAAAAAAAACAGACGTGCTTGCATAATACAAATCGTCGTAAGCCGTATTTGAATTAGCACGGATTAGAACACGTAACAGTAGAGAACGCTAGTTGCCGTATTAGAACCCGTTTGCACAATCTGAGAAAAATAAATAAAACAGACGTTTTGGAAAAATGAAGATTTTTTAAAAAAAAATAGACGTGCTTGCATAATCCAAATCGTCGTAAGCCGTATTTGAATTAGCACGGATTAAAACACGTAACAGTAGAGAACGCTAGTTGCCGTATTAGAACCCGTTTGCACATTCTGAGAAAAATAAATAAAACAGACGTTTTGGAAAAAAGAAGATTTTTTAAAAAAAAATAGACGTGCTTGCATAATCCAAATCGTCGTAAGCCGTATTAGAATTAGCACGGATTAAAACACGTAACAGTAGAGAACGCTAGTTGCCCGTATTAGAACCCATTTGCACATTCTGAGAAAAATAAATAAAACAGACGTTTTGGAAAAAAGATTTTTTTTAAAAAAAAAAAAACGTGCTTGCATAATCCAAATCGTCGTAAGCCGTATTTGAATTAGCACGGACTAAAACACGTAACAGTAGAGAACACTACTTGCCCGTATTATAACCCGGTTGCACAATCTGAGGAACACAATTAAAAAAACAGAAGTTTTGGAAAATTGAAGAATTTTTAGAAAAACACACATGCTTGCATAATCCAAATCGTCGTAAGCCGTATTTGAATTAGCACGGATTAAACCACGTAACAGTAGAGAACGCTAGTTGCCGTCTTAGAACCCGTTTGCACATTCTGAGAAAAATAAATAAAACAGACGTTTTGGAAAAAAGAAGATTTTTTAAAAAAAAATAGACGTGCTTGCATAATCCAAATCGTCGTAAGCCGTATTTGAATTAGCACGGATTAAAACACGTAACAGTAGAGAACGCTAGTTGCCCGTATTAGAACCCGTTTGCACATTCTGAGAAAAATAAATAAAACAGACGTTTTGGAAAAAAGAAGATTTTAAAAAAAAAAAATAGACGTGCTTGCATAATCCAAATCGTCGTAAGCCGTATTTGAATTAGCACGGATTAAAACACGTAACAGTAGAGAAAGCTACTTGCCCGTATTAGAACCCGTTTGCACAATCTGAGGAAAACAATTAAAAAAACAGAAGTTTTGGCAAATTGAAGAATTTTTAGAAAAACACACATGCTTGCATAATCCAAATCGTCGTAAGCCGTATTTGAATTAGCACGGATTAAACCACGTATCAGTAGAGAACGCTAGTTCCCGTCTTAGAACCCGTTTGCACATTCTGAGAAAAATAAATAAAACAGACGTTTTGGAAAAAAGAAGATTTTTTAAAAAAAAATAGACGTGCTTGCATAATCCAAATCGTCGTAAGCCGTATTTGAATTAGCACGGATTAAAACACGTAACAGTAGAGAACGCTAGTTGCCCGTATTAGAACCCGTTTGCACATTCTGAGAAAAATAAATAAAACAGACGTTTTGGAAAAAAGAAGATTTTTAAAAAAAAAAATAGACGTGCTTGCATAATCCAAATCGTCGTAAGCCGTATTTGAATTAGCACGGATTAAAACACGTAACAGTAGAGAAAACTACTTGCCCGTATTAGAACCCGTTTGCACAATCTGAGGAAAACAATTAAAAAACCAGATGTTTTGGCAAATTGAAGAATTTTTAGAAAAACACACATGCTTGCATAATCCAAATCGTCGTAAGCCGTATTTGAATTAGCACGGATTAAAACACGTAACAGTAGAGAAAACTACTTGCCCGTATTATAACCCGTTTGCACAATCTGAGGAAAACAATTAAAAAAACAGAAGTTTTGGAAAATTGAAGAATTTTTAGAAAAACACACATGCTTGCAAAATCCAAATCGTCGTAAGCCGTATTTGAGTTAGCACGGATTAAAACATGTAACAGTAGAGAACGCTAGTTGCCGTATTAGAACCCGTTTGCACATTCTGAGAAAAATAAATAAAACAGACGTTTTGGAAAAAAGAAGATTTTTTAAAAAAAAATAGACGTGCCTGCATAATCCAAATCGTCGTAAGCCGTATTTGAATTAGCACGGATTAAAACACATAACAGTAGAGAACGCTACTTGCCCGTATTAGAACCCGTTTGCACAATCTTAGAAAAATAAATAAAACAGACTTTTTGGAAAAAAGAAGAATTTTAAAAAAAAAAAACAGACGTGCTTGCATAATACAAATCGTCGTAAGCCGTATTTGAATTATCACGGATTAGAACACGTAACAGTAGAGAACACTACTTGCCCGTATTATAACCCGGTTGCACAATCTGAGGAACACAATTAAAAAAACAGAAGTTTTGGAAAATTGAAGAATTTTTAGAAAAACACACATGCTTGCATAATCCAAATCGTCGTAAGCCGTATTTGAATTAGCACGGATTAAACCACGTAACAGTAGAGAACGCTAGTTGCCGTCTTAGAACCCGTTTGCACATTCTGAGAAAAATAAATAAAACAGACGTTTTGGAAAAAAGAAGATTTTTTTAAAAAAAATAGACGTGCTTGCATAATCCAAATCGTCGTAAGCCGTATTTGAATTAGCACGGATTAAAACACGTAACAGTAGAGAACGCTAGTTGCCCGTATTAGAACCCGTTTGCACATTCTGAGAAAAATAAATAAAACAGACGTTTTGGAAAAAAGAAGATTTTAAAAAAAAAAAAAATAGACGTGCTTGCATAATCCAAATCGTCGTAAGCCGTATTTGAATTAGCACGGATTAAAACACGTAACAGTAGAGAAAGCTACTTGCCCGTATTAGAACCCGTTTGCACAATCTGAGGAAAACAATTAAAAAAACAGAAGTTTTGGCAAATTGAAGAATTTTTAGAAAAACACACATGCTTGCATAATCCAAATCGTCGTAAGCCGTATTTGAATTAGCACGGATTAAACCACGTAACAGTAGAGAACGCTAGTTGCCGTCTTAGAACCCGTTTGCACATTCTGAGAAAAATAAATAAAACAGACGTTTTGGAAAAAAGAAGATTTTTTAAAAAAAAATAGACGTGCTTGCATAATCCAAATCGTCGTAAGCCGTATTTGAATTAGCACGGATTAAAACACGTAACAGTAGAGAACGCTAGTTGCCCGTATTAGAACCCGTTTGCACATTCTGAGAAAAATAAATAAAACAGACGTTTTGGAAAAAAGAAGATTTTTAAAAAAAAAAATAGACGTGCTTGCATAATCCAAATCGTCGTAAGCCGTATTTGAATTAGCACGGATTAAAACACGTAACAGTAGAGAAAACTACTTGCCCGTATTAGAACCCGTTTGCACAATCTGAGGAAAACAATTAAAAAACCAGATGTTTTGGCAAATTGAAGAATTTTTAGAAAAACACACATGCTTGCATAATCCAAATCGTCGTAAGCCGTATTTGAATTAGCACGGATTAAAACACGTAACAGTAGAGAAAACTACTTGCCCGTATTATAACCCGTTTGCACAATCTGAGGAAAACAATTAAAAAAACAGAAGTTTTGGAAAATTGAAGAATTTTTAGAAAAACACACATGCTTGCAAAATCCAAATCGTCGTAAGCCGTATTTGAGTTAGCACGGATTAAAACATGTAACAGTAGAGAACACTACTTGCCCGTATTATAACTCGTTTGCACAATCTGAGGAACACAATTAAAAAAACAGAAGTTTTGGAAAATTGAAGAATTTTTAGAAAAACACACATGCTTGCATAATCCAAATCGTCGTAAGCCGTATTTGAATTAGCACGGATTAAACCACGTAACAGTAGAGAACGCTAGTTGCCGTCTTAGAACCCGTTTGCACATTCTGAGAAAAATAAATAAAACAGACGTTTTGGAAAAAAGAAGATTTTTTAAAAAAAAATAGACGTGCTTGCATAATCCAAATCGTCGTAAGCCGTATTTGAATTAGCACGGATTAAAACACGTAACAGTAGAGAACGCTAGTTGCCCGTATTAGAACCCGTTTGCACATTCTAAGAAAAATAAATAAAACAGACGTTTTGGAAAAAAGAAGATTTTTTAAAAAAAAATAGACGTGCCTGCATAATCCAAATCGTCGTAAGCCGTATTTGAATTAGCACGGATTAAAACACGTAACAGTAGAGAAAGCTACTTGCCCGTATTAGAACCCGTTTGCACAATCTGAGGAAAACAATTAAAAAAACAGAAGTTTTGGAAAATTGAAGAATTTTTAGAAAAACACACATGCTTGCAAAATCCAAATCGTCGTAAGCCGTATTTGAGTTAGCACGGATTAAAACATGTAACAGTAGAGAACGCTAGTTGCCGTATTAGAACCCGTTTGCACATTCTGAGAAAAATAAATAAAACAGACGTTTTGGAAAAAAGAAGATTTTTTAAAAAAAAATAGACGTGCCTGCATAATCCAAATCGTCGTAAGCCGTATTTGAATTAGCACGGATTAAAACACATAACAGTAGAGAACGCTACTTGCCCGTATTAGAACCCGTTTGCACAATCTTAGAAAAATAAATAAAACAGACTTTTTGGAAAAAAGAAGAATTTTAAAAAAAAAAAAACAGACGTGCTTGCATAATACAAATCGTCGTAAGCCGTATTTGAATTATCACGGATTAGAACACGTAACAGTAGAGAACACTACTTGCCCGTATTATAACCCGGTTGCACAATCTGAGGAACACAATTAAAAAAACAGAAGTTTTGGAAAATTGAAGAATTTTTAGAAAAACACACATGCTTGCATAATCCAAATCGTCGTAAGCCGTATTTGAATTAGCACGGATTAAACCACGTAACAGTAGAGAACGCTAGTTGCCGTCTTAGAACCCGTTTGCACATTCTGAGAAAAATAAATAAAACAGACGTTTTGGAAAAAAGAAGATTTTTTTAAAAAAAATAGACGTGCTTGCATAATCCAAATCGTCGTAAGCCGTATTTGAATTAGCACGGATTAAAACACGTAACAGTAGAGAACGCTAGTTGCCCGTATTAGAACCCGTTTGCACATTCTGAGAAAAATAAATAAAACAGACGTTTTGGAAAAAAGAAGATTTTAAAAAAAAAAAAAATAGACGTGCTTGCATAATCCAAATCGTCGTAAGCCGTATTTGAATTAGCACGGATTAAAACACGTAACAGTAGAGAAAGCTACTTGCCCGTATTAGAACCCGTTTGCACAATCTGAGGAAAACAATTAAAAAAACAGAAGTTTTGGCAAATTGAAGAATTTTTAGAAAAACACACATGCTTGCATAATCCAAATCGTCGTAAGCCGTATTTGAATTAGCACGGATTAAACCACGTAACAGTAGAGAACGCTAGTTGCCGTCTTAGAACCCGTTTGCACATTCTGAGAAAAATAAATAAAACAGACGTTTTGGAAAAAAGAAGATTTTTTAAAAAAAAATAGACAAGCTTGCATAATCCAAATCGTCGTAAGCCGTATTTGAATTAGCACGGATTAAAACACGTAACAGTAGAGAACGCTAGTTGCCCGTATTAGAACCCGTTTGCACATTCTGAGAAAAATAAATAAAACAGACGTTTTGGAAAAAAGAAGATTTTTAAAAAAAAAAATAGACGTGCTTGCATAATCCAAATCGTCGTAAGCCGTATTTGAATTAGCACGGATTAAAACACGTAACAGTAGAGAAAACTACTTGCCCGTATTAGAACCCGTTTGCACAATCTGAGGAAAACAATTAAAAAACCAGATGTTTTGGCAAATTGAAGAATTTTTAGAAAAACACACATGCTTGCATAATCCAAATCGTCGTAAGCCGTATTTGAATTAGCACGGATTAAAACACGTAACAGTAGAGAAAACTACTTGCCCGTATTATAACCCGTTTGCACAATCTGAGGAAAACAATTAAAAAAACAGAAGTTTTGGAAAATTGAAGAATTTTTAGAAAAACACACATGCTTGCAAAATCCAAATCGTCGTAAGCCGTATTTGAGTTAGCACGGATTAAAACATGTAACAGTAGAGAACACTACTTGCCCGTATTATAACTCGTTTGCACAATCTGAGGAACACAATTAAAAAAACAGAAGTTTTGGAAAATTGAAGAATTTTTAGAAAAACACACATGCTTGCATAATCCAAATCGTCGTAAGCCGTATTTGAATTAGCACGGATTAAACCACGTAACAGTAGAGAACGCTAGTTGCCGTCTTAGAACCCGTTTGCACATTCTGAGAAAAATAAATAAAACAGACGTTTTGGAAAAAAGAAGATTTTTTAAAAAAAAATAGACGTGCTTGCATAATCCAAATCGTCGTAAGCCGTATTTGAATTAGCACGGATTAAAACACGTAACAGTAGAGAACGCTAGTTGCCCGTATTAGAACCCGTTTGCACATTCTAAGAAAAATAAATAAAACAGACGTTTTGGAAAAAAGAAGATTTTTTAAAAAAAAATAGACGTGCCTGCATAATCCAAATCGTCGTAAGCCGTATTTGAATTAGCACGGATTAAAACACATAACAGTAGAGAACGCTACTTGCCCGTATTAGAACCCGTTTGCACAATCTTAGAAAAATAAATAAAACAGACTTTTTGGAAAAAAGAAGAATTTAAAAAAAAAAAAATAGACGTGCTTGCATAATACAAATCGTTGTAAGCCGTATTTGAATTAGCACGGATTAGAACACGTAACAGTAGAGAACGCTAGTTGCCGTCTTAGAACCCGTTTGCACATTCTGAGAAAAATAAATAAAACAGACGTTTTGGAAAAAAGAAGATTTTTTAAAAAAAATAGACGTGCTTGCATAATCCAAATCGTCGTAAGCCGTATTTGAATTAGCACGGATTAAAACACGTAACAGTAGAGAACGCTAGTTGCCCGTATTAGAACCCATTTGCACATTCTGAGAAAAATAAATAAAACAGACGTTTTGGAAAAAAGAAGATTTTTTTTCAAAAAAATAGACGTTCTTGCATAATCCAAATCGTCGTAAGCCGTATTTGAATTAGCACGGATTAAAACACGTAACAGTAGAGAACACTACTTGCCCGTATTATAACTCGTTTGCACAATCTGAGGAACACAATTAAAAAAACAGAAGTTTTGGAAAATTGAATAATTTTTAGAAAAACACACATGCTTGCATAATCCAAATCGTCGTAAGCCGTATTTGAATTAGCACGGATTAAACCACGTAACAGTAGAGAACGCTAGTTGCCGTCTTAGAACCCGTTTGCACATTCTGAGAAAAATAAATAAAACAGACGTTTTGGAAAAAAGAAGATTTTTTAAAAAAAAATAGACGTGCTTGCATAATCCAAATCGTCGTAAGCCGTATTTGAATTAGCACGGATTAAAATACGTAACAGTAGAGAACGCTAGTTGCCCGTATTAGAACCCGTTTGCACATTCTGAGAAAAATAAATAAAACAGACGTTTTGGAAAAAAGAAGATTTTTAAAAAAAAAAATAGACGTGCTTGCATAATCCAAATCGTCGTAAGCCGTATTTGAATTAGCACGGATTAAAACACGTAACAGTAGAGAAAACTACTTGCCCGTATTAGAACCCGTTTGCACAATCTGAGGAAAACAATTAAAAAAACAGAAGTTTTGGCAAATTGAAGAATTTTTAGAAAAACACACATGCTTGCATAATCCAAATCGTCGTAAGCCGTATTTGAATTAGCACGGATTAAACCACGTAACAGTAGAGAACGCTAGTTGCCGTCTTAGAACCCGTTTGCACATTCTGAGAAAAATAAATAAAACAGACGTTTTGGAAAAAAGAAGATTTTTTAAAAAAAAATAGACGTGCTTGCATAATCCAAATCGTCGTAAGCCGTATTTGAATTAGCACGGATTAAAACACGTAACAGTAGAGAACGCTAGTTGCCCGTATTAGAACCCGTTTGCACATTCTGAGAAAAATAAATAAAACAGACGTTTTGGAAAAAAGAAGATTTTTTAAAAAAAAAATAGACGTGCTTGCATAATCCAAATCGTCGTAAGCCGTATTTGAATTAGCACGGATTAAAACACGTAACAGTAGAGAAAACTACTTGCCCGTATTAGAACCCGTTTGCACAATCTGAGGAAAACAATTAAAAAAACAGAAGTTTTGGCAAATTGAAGAATTTTTAGAAAAACACACATGCTTGCATAATCCAAATCGTCGTAAGCCGTATTTGAATTAGCACGGATTAAACCACGTAACAGTAGAGAACGCTAGTTGCCGTCTTAGAACCCGTTTGCACATTCTGAGAAAAATAAATAAAACAGACGTTTTGGAAAAAAGAAGATTTTTTAAAAAAAAATAGACAAGCTTGCATAATCCAAATCGTCGTAAGCCGTATTTGAATTAGCACGGATTAAAACACGTAACAGTAGAGAACGCTAGTTGCCCGTATTAGAACCCGTTTGCACATTCTGAGAAAAATAAATAAAACAGACGTTTTGGAAAAAAGAAGATTTTTAAAAAAAAAAATAGACGTGCTTGCATAATCCAAATCGTCGTAAGCCGTATTTGAATTAGCACGGATTAAAACACGTAACAGTAGAGAAAACTACTTGCCCGTATTAGAACCCGTTTGCACAATCTGAGGAAAACAATTAAAAAACCAGATGTTTTGGCAAATTGAAGAATTTTTAGAAAAACACACATGCTTGCATAATCCAAATCGTCGTAAGCCGTATTTGAATTAGCACGGATTAAAACACGTAACAGTAGAGAAAACTACTTGCCCGTATTATAACCCGTTTGCACAATCTGAGGAAAACAATTAAAAAAACAGAAGTTTTGGAAAATTGAAGAATTTTTAGAAAAACACACATGCTTGCAAAATCCAAATCGTCGTAAGCCGTATTTGAGTTAGCACGGATTAAAACATGTAACAGTAGAGAACACTACTTGCCCGTATTATAACTCGTTTGCACAATCTGAGGAACACAATTAAAAAAACAGAAGTTTTGGAAAATTGAAGAATTTTTAGAAAAACACACATGCTTGCATAATCCAAATCGTCGTAAGCCGTATTTGAATTAGCACGGATTAAACCACGTAACAGTAGAGAACGCTAGTTGCCGTCTTAGAACCCGTTTGCACATTCTGAGAAAAATAAATAAAACAGACGTTTTGGAAAAAAGAAGATTTTTTAAAAAAAAATAGACGTGCTTGCATAATCCAAATCGTCGTAAGCCGTATTTGAATTAGCACGGATTAAAACACGTAACAGTAGAGAACGCTAGTTGCCCGTATTAGAACCCGTTTGCACATTCTAAGAAAAATAAATAAAACAGACGTTTTGGAAAAAAGAAGATTTTTTAAAAAAAAATAGACGTGCCTGCATAATCCAAATCGTCGTAAGCCGTATTTGAATTAGCACGGATTAAAACACATAACAGTAGAGAACGCTACTTGCCCGTATTAGAACCCGTTTGCACAATCTTAGAAAAATAAATAAAACAGACTTTTTGGAAAAAAGAAGAATTTAAAAAAAAAAAAATAGACGTGCTTGCATAATACAAATCGTCGTAAGCCGTATTTGAATTAGCACGGATTAGAACACGTAACAGTAGAGAACGCTAGTTGCCGTCTTAGAACCCGTTTGCACATTCTGAGAAAAATAAATAAAACAGACGTTTTGGAAAAAAGAAGATTTTTTAAAAAAAATAGACGTGCTTGCATAATCCAAATCGTCGTAAGCCGTATTTGAATTAGCACGGATTAAAACACGTAACAGTAGAGAACGCTAGTTGCCCGTATTAGAACCCATTTGCACATTCTGAGAAAAATAAATAAAACAGACGTTTTGGAAAAAAGAAGATTTTTTTTCAAAAAAATAGACGTTCTTGCATAATCCAAATCGTCGTAAGCCGTATTTGAATTAGCACGGATTAAAACACGTAACAGTAGAGAACACTACTTGCCCGTATTATAACTCGTTTGCACAATCTGAGGAACACAATTAAAAAAACAGAAGTTTTGGAAAATTGAATAATTTTTAGAAAAACACACATGCTTGCATAATCCAAATCGTCGTAAGCCGTATTTGAATTAGCACGGATTAAACCACGTAACAGTAGAGAACGCTAGTTGCCGTCTTAGAACCCGTTTGCACATTCTGAGAAAAATAAATAAAACAGACGTTTTGGAAAAAAGAAGATTTTTTAAAAAAAAATAGACGTGCTTGCATAATCCAAATCGTCGTAAGCCGTATTTGAATTAGCACGGATTAAAATACGTAACAGTAGAGAACGCTAGTTGCCCGTATTAGAACCCGTTTGCACATTCTGAGAAAAATAAATAAAACAGACGTTTTGGAAAAAAGAAGATTTTTAAAAAAAAAAATAGACGTGCTTGCATAATCCAAATCGTCGTAAGCCGTATTTGAATTAGCACGGATTAAAACACGTAACAGTAGAGAAAACTACTTGCCCGTATTAGAACCCGTTTGCACAATCTGAGGAAAACAATTAAAAAAACAGAAGTTTTGGCAAATTGAAGAATTTTTAGAAAAACACACATGCTTGCATAATCCAAATCGTCGTAAGCCGTATTTGAATTAGCACGGATTAAACCACGTAACAGTAGAGAACGCTAGTTGCCGTCTTAGAACCCGTTTGCACATTCTGAGAAAAATAAATAAAACAGACGTTTTGGAAAAAAGAAGATTTTTTAAAAAAAAATAGACGTGCTTGCATAATCCAAATCGTCGTAAGCCGTATTTGAATTAGCACGGATTAAAACACGTAACAGTAGAGAACGCTAGTTGCCCGTATTAGAACCCGTTTGCACATTCTGAGAAAAATAAATAAAACAGACGTTTTGGAAAAAAGAAGATTTTTTAAAAAAAAAATAGACGTGCTTGCATAATCCAAATCGTCGTAAGCCGTATTTGAATTAGCACGGATTAAAACACGTAACAGTAGAGAAAACTACTTGCCCGTATTAGAACCCGTTTGCACAATCTGAGGAAAACAATTAAAAAAACAGAAGTTTTGGCAAATTGAAGAATTTTTAGAAAAACACACATGCTTGCATAATCCAAATCGTCGTAAGCCGTATTTGAATTAGCACGGATTAAACCACGTAACAGTAGAGAACGCTAGTTGCCGTCTTAGAACCCGTTTGCACATTCTGAGAAAAATAAATAAAACAGACGTTTTGGAAAAAAGAAGATTTTTTAAAAAAAAAATAGACGTGCTTGCATAATCCAAATCGTCGTAAGCCGTATTTGAATTAGCACGGATTAAAACACGTAACAGTAGAGAACGCTAGTTGCCCGTATTAGAACCCGTTTGCACATTCTGAGAAAAATAAATAAAACAGACGTTTTGGAAAAAAGAAGATTTTTAAAAAAAAAAATAGACGTGCTTGCATAATCCAAATCGTCGTAAGCCGTATTTGAATTAGCACGGATTAAAACACGTAACAGTAGAGAACACTACTTGCCCGTATTATAACTCGTTTGCACAATCTGAGGAACACAATTAAAAAAACAGAAGTTTTGGAAAATTGAAGAATTTTTAGAAAAACACACATGCTTGCATAATCCAAATCGTCGTAAGCCGTATTTGAATTAGCACGGATTAAACCACGTAACAGTAGAGAACGCTAGTTGCCGTCTTAGAACCCGTTTGCACATTCTGAGAAAAATAAATAAAACAGACGTTTTGGAAAAAAGAAGATTTTTTAAAAAAAAATAGACGTGCTTGCATAATCCAAATCGTCGTAAGCCGTATTTGAATTAGCACGGATTAAAACACGTAACAGTAGAGAACGCTAGTTGCCCGTATTAGAACCCGTTTGCACATTCTGAGAAAAATAAATAAAACAGACGTTTTGGAAAAAAGAAGATTTTTAAAAAAAAAAATAGACGTGCTTGCATAATCCAAATCGTCGTAAGCCGTATTTGAATTAGCACGGATTAAAACACGTAACAGTAGAGAAAACTACTTGCCCGTATTAGAACCCGTTTGCACAATCTGAGGACAACAATTAAAAAAACAGAAGTTTTGGAAAATTGAAGAATTTTTAGAAAAACACACATGCTTGCATAATCCAAATCGTCGTAAGCCGTATTTGAATTAGCACGGATTAAAACACGTAACAGTAGAGAAAACTACTTGCCCGTATTAGAACCCGTTTGCACAATCTGAGGAAAACAATTAAAAAAACAGAAGTTTTGGCAAATTGAAGAATTTTTAGAAAAACACACATGCTTGCATAATCCAAATCGTCGTAAGCCGTATTTGAATTAGCACGGATGAAACCACGTAACAGTAGAGAACGCTAGTTGCCGTCTTAGAACCCGTTTGCACATTCTGAGAAAAATAAATAAAACAGACGTTTTGGAAAAAAGAAGATTTTTTAAAAAAAAATAGACGTGCTTGCATAATCCAAATCGTCGTAAGCCGTATTTGAATTAGCACGGATTAAAACACGTAACAGTAGAGAACGCTAGTTGCCCGTATTAGAACCCGTTTGCACATTCTGAGAAAAATAAATAAAACAGACGTTTTGGAAAAAAGAAGATTTTTTAAAAAAAAAATAGACGTGCTTGCATAATCCAAATCGTCGTAAGCCGTATTTGAATTAGCACGGATTAAAACACGTAACAGTAGAGAAAACTACTTGCCCGTATTAGAACCCGTTTGCACAATCTGAGGAAAACAATTAAAAAAACAGAAGTTTTGGCAAATTGAAGAATTTTTAGAAAAACACACATGCTTGCATAATCCAAATCGTCGTAAGCCGTATTTGAATTAGCACGGATGAAACCACGTAACAGTAGAGAACGCTAGTTGCCGTCTTAGAACCCGTTTGCACATTCTGAGAAAAATAAATAAAACAGACGTTTTGGAAAAAAGAAGATTTTTTTAAAAAAAATAGACGTGCTTGCATAATCCAAATCGTCGTAAGCCGTATTTGAATTAGCACGGATTAAAACACGTAACAGTAGAGAACGCTAGTTGCCCGTATTAGAACCCGTTTGCACATTCTGAGAAAAATAAATAAAACAGACGTTTTGGAAAAAAGAAGATTTTTAAAAAAAAAAATAGACGTGCTTGCATAATCCAAATCGTCGTAAGCCGTATTTGAATTAGCACGGATTAAAACACGTAACAGTAGAGAAAACTACTTGCCCGTATTAGAACCCGTTTGCACAATCTGAGGAAAACAATTAAAAAAACAGAAGTTTTGGCAAATTGAAGAATTTTTAGAAAAACACACATGCTTGCATAATCCAAATCGTCGTAAGCCGTATTTGAATTAACACGGATTAAACCACGTAACAGTAGAGAACGCTAGTTGCCGTCTTAGAACCCGTTTGCACATTCTGAGAAAAATAAATAAAACAGACGTTTTGGAAAAAAGAAGATTTTTTAAAAAAAAATAGACGTGCTTGCATAATCCAAATCGTCGTAAGCCGTATTTGAATTAGCACGGATTAAAACACGTAACAGTAGGGAACGCTAGTTGCCCGTATTAGAACCCGTTTGCACATTCTGAGAAAAATAAATAAAACAGACGTTTTGGAAAAAAGAAGATTTTTAAAAAAAAAAATAGACGTGCTTGCATAATCCAAATCGTCGTAAGCCGTATTTGAATTAGCACGGATTAAAACACGTAACAGTAGAGAACGCTAGTTGCCCGTATTAGAACCCGTTTGCACATTCTGAGAAAAATAAATAAAACAGACGTTTTGGAAAAAAGAAGATTTTTTAAAAAAAAAATAGACGTGCTTGCATAATCCAAATCGTCGTAAGCCGTATTTGAATTAGCACGGATTAAAACACGTAACAGTAGAGAACGCTAGTTGCCCGTATTAGAACCCGTTTGCACATTCTGAGAAAAATAAATAAAACAGACGTTTTGGAAAAAAGAAGATTTTTTAAAAAAAAAATAGACGTGCTTGCATAATCCAAATCGTCGTAAGCCGTATTTGAATTAGCACGGATTAAAACACGTAACAGTAGAGAAAACTACTTGCCCGTATTAGAACCCGTTTGCACAATCTGAGGAAAACAATTAAAAAAACAGAAGTTTTGGCAAATTGAAGAATTTTTAGAAAAACACACATGCTTGCATAATCCAAATCGTCGTAAGCCGTATTTGAATTAGCACGGATTAAACCACGTAACAGTAGAGAACGCTAGTTGCCGTCTTAGAACCCGTTTGCACATTCTGAGAAAAATAAATAAAACAGACGTTTTGGAAAAAAGAAGATTTTTTAAAAAAAAAATAGACGTGCTTGCATAATCCAAATCGTCGTAAGCCGTATTTGAATTAGCACGGATTAAAACACGTAACAGTAGAGAACGCTAGTTGCCCGTATTAGAACCCGTTTGCACATTCTGAGAAAAATAAATAAAACAGACGTTTTGGAAAAAAGAAGATTTTTAAAAAAAAAAATAGACGTGCTTGCATAATCCAAATCGTCGTAAGCCGTATTTGAATTAGCACGGATTAAAACACGTAACAGTAGAGAACACTACTTGCCCGTATTATAACTCGTTTGCACAATCTGAGGAACACAATTAAAAAAACAGAAGTTTTGGAAAATTGAAGAATTTTTAGAAAAACACACATGCTTGCATAATCCAAATCGTCGTAAGCCGTATTTGAATTAGCACGGATTAAACCACGTAACAGTAGAGAACGCTAGTTGCCGTCTTAGAACCCGTTTGCACATTCTGAGAAAAATAAATAAAACAGACGTTTTGGAAAAAAGAAGATTTTTTAAAAAAAAATAGACGTGCTTGCATAATCCAAATCGTCGTAAGCCGTATTTGAATTAGCACGGATTAAAACACGTAACAGTAGAGAACGCTAGTTGCCCGTATTAGAACCCGTTTGCACATTCTGAGAAAAATAAATAAAACAGACGTTTTGGAAAAAAGAAGATTTTTAAAAAAAAAAATAGACGTGCTTGCATAATCCAAATCGTCGTAAGCCGTATTTGAATTAGCACGGATTAAAACACGTAACAGTAGAGAAAACTACTTGCCCGTATTAGAACCCGTTTGCACAATCTGAGGACAACAATTAAAAAAACAGAAGTTTTGGAAAATTGAAGAATTTTTAGAAAAACACACATGCTTGCATAATCCAAATCGTCGTAAGCCGTATTTGAATTAGCACGGATTAAAACACGTAACAGTAGAGAAAACTACTTGCCCGTATTAGAACCCGTTTGCACAATCTGAGGAAAACAATTAAAAAAACAGAAGTTTTGGCAAATTGAAGAATTTTTAGAAAAACACACATGCTTGCATAATCCAAATCGTCGTAAGCCGTATTTGAATTAGCACGGATGAAACCACGTAACAGTAGAGAACGCTAGTTGCCGTCTTAGAACCCGTTTGCACATTCTGAGAAAAATAAATAAAACAGACGTTTTGGAAAAAAGAAGATTTTTTAAAAAAAAATAGACGTGCTTGCATAATCCAAATCGTCGTAAGCCGTATTTGAATTAGCACGGATTAAAACACGTAACAGTAGAGAACGCTAGTTGCCCGTATTAGAACCCGTTTGCACATTCTGAGAAAAATAAATAAAACAGACGTTTTGGAAAAAAGAAGATTTTTTAAAAAAAAAATAGACGTGCTTGCATAATCCAAATCGTCGTAAGCCGTATTTGAATTAGCACGGATTAAAACACGTAACAGTAGAGAAAACTACTTGCCCGTATTAGAACCCGTTTGCACAATCTGAGGAAAACAATTAAAAAAACAGAAGTTTTGGCAAATTGAAGAATTTTTAGAAAAACACACATGCTTGCATAATCCAAATCGTCGTAAGCCGTATTTGAATTAGCACGGATGAAACCACGTAACAGTAGAGAACGCTAGTTGCCGTCTTAGAACCCGTTTGCACATTCTGAGAAAAATAAATAAAACAGACGTTTTGGAAAAAAGAAGATTTTTTTAAAAAAAATAGACGTGCTTGCATAATCCAAATCGTCGTAAGCCGTATTTGAATTAGCACGGATTAAAACACGTAACAGTAGAGAACGCTAGTTGCCCGTATTAGAACCCGTTTGCACATTCTGAGAAAAATAAATAAAACAGACGTTTTGGAAAAAAGAAGATTTTTAAAAAAAAAAATAGACGTGCTTGCATAATCCAAATCGTCGTAAGCCGTATTTGAATTAGCACGGATTAAAACACGTAACAGTAGAGAAAACTACTTGCCCGTATTAGAACCCGTTTGCACAATCTGAGGAAAACAATTAAAAAAACAGAAGTTTTGGCAAATTGAAGAATTTTTAGAAAAACACACATGCTTGCATAATCCAAATCGTCGTAAGCCGTATTTGAATTAACACGGATTAAACCACGTAACAGTAGAGAACGCTAGTTGCCGTCTTAGAACCCGTTTGCACATTCTGAGAAAAATAAATAAAACAGACGTTTTGGAAAAAAGAAGATTTTTTAAAAAAAAATAGACGTGCTTGCATAATCCAAATCGTCGTAAGCCGTATTTGAATTAGCACGGATTAAAACACGTAACAGTAGGGAACGCTAGTTGCCCGTATTAGAACCCGTTTGCACATTCTGAGAAAAATAAATAAAACAGACGTTTTGGAAAAAAGAAGATTTTTAAAAAAAAAAATAGACGTGCTTGCATAATCCAAATCGTCGTAAGCCGTATTTGAATTAGCACGGATTAAAACAACATAACAGTAGAGAAAACTACTTGCCCGTATTAGAACCCGTTTGCACAATCTGAGGAAAACAATTAAAAAAACAGAAGTTTTGGCAAATTGAAGAATTTTTAGAAAAACACACATGCTTGCATAATCCAAATCGTCGTAAGCTGTATTTGAATTAGCACGGATTAAAACACGTAACAGTAGAGAAAACTACTTGCCCGTATTATAACCCGTTTGCACAATCTGAGGAAAACAATTAAAAAAACAGAAGTTTTGGAAAATTGAAGAATTTTTAGAAAAACACACATGCTTGCATAATCCAAATCGTCGTAAGCCGTATTTGAATGAGCACGGATTAAAACACGTAACAGTAGAGAATGCTAGTTGCCGTATTAGAACCCGTTTGCACATTCTGAGAAAAATAAATAAAACAGACGTTTTGGAAAAAAGAAGATTTTTTAAAAAAAAATAGACGTGCCTCAATAATCCAAATCGTCGTAAGCCGTATTTGAATTAGCACGGATTAAAACACGTAACAGTAGAGAACGCTAGTTGCCCGTATTAGAACCCGTTTGCACATTCTGAGAAAAATAAATAAAACAGACGTTTTGGAAAAAAGAAGATTTTTTAAAAAAAAAATAGACGTGCTTGCATAATCCAAATCGTCGTAAGCCGTATTTGAATTAGCACGGATTAAAACACGTAACAGTAGAGAAAACTACTTGCCCGTATTAGAACCCGTTTGCACAATCTGAGGAAAACAATTAAAAAAACAGAAGTTTTGGCAAATTGAAGAATTTTTAGAAAAACACACATGCTTGCATAATCCAAATCGTCGTAAGCCGTATTTGAATTAGCACGGATGAAACCACGTAACAGTAGAGAACGCTAGTTGCCGTCTTAGAACCCGTTTGCACATTCTGAGAAAAATAAATAAAACAGACGTTTTGGAAAAAAGAAGATTTTTTTAAAAAAAATAGACGTGCTTGCATAATCCAAATCGTCGTAAGCCGTATTTGAATTAGCACGGATTAAAACACGTAACAGTAGAGAACGCTAGTTGCCCGTATTAGAACCCGTTTGCACATTCTGAGAAAAATAAATAAAACAGACGTTTTGGAAAAAAGAAGATTTTTAAAAAAAAAAATAAACGTGCTTGCATAATCCAAATCGTCGTAAGCCGTATTTGAATTAGCACGGATTAAAACACGTAACAGTAGAGAAAACTACTTGCCCGTATTAGAACCCGTTTGCACAATCTGAGGAAAACAATTAAAAAAACAGAAGTTTTGGCAAATTGAAGAATTTTTAGAAAAACACACATGCTTGCATAATCCAAATCGTCGTAAGCCGTATTTGAATTAACACGGATTAAACCACGTAACAGTAGAGAACGCTAGTTGCCGTCTTAGAACCCGTTTGCACATTCTGAGAAAAATAAATAAAACAGACGTTTTGGAAAAAAGAAGATTTTTTAAAAAAAAATAGACGTGCTTGCATAATCCAAATCGTCGTAAGCCGTATTTGAATTAGCACGGATTAAAACACGTAACAGTAGGGAACGCTAGTTGCCCGTATTAGAACCCGTTTGCACATTCTGAGAAAAATAAATAAAACAGACGTTTTGGAAAAAAGAAGATTTTTAAAAAAAAAAATAGACGTGCTTGCATAATCCAAATCGTCGTAAGCCGTATTTGAATTAGCACGGATTAAAACAACATAACAGTAGAGAAAACTACTTGCCCGTATTAGAACCCGTTTGCACAATCTGAGGAAAACAATTAAAAAAACAGAAGTTTTGGCAAATTGAAGAATTTTTAGAAAAACACACATGCTTGCATAATCCAAATCGTCGTAAGCTGTATTTGAATTAGCACGGATTAAAACACGTAACAGTAGAGAAAACTACTTGCCCGTATTATAACCCGTTTGCACAATCTGAGGAAAACAATTAAAAAAACAGAAGTTTTGGAAAATTGAAGAATTTTTAGAAAAACACACATGCTTGCATAATCCAAATCGTCGTAAGCCGTATTTGAATGAGCACGGATTAAAACACGTAACAGTAGAGAATGCTAGTTGCCGTATTAGAACCCGTTTGCACATTCTGAGAAAAATAAATAAAACAGACGTTTTGGAAAAAAGAAGATTTTTTAAAAAAAAATAGACGTGCCTCAATAATCCAAATCGTCGTAAGCCGTATTTGAATTAGCACGGATTAAAACACGTAACAGTAGAGAACGCTACTTGCCGTCTTAGAACTCGTTTGCACAATCTTAGAAAAATAAATAAAACAGACTTTTTGGAAAAAAGAAGATTTTTTTAAAAAAAATAGACGTGCTTGCATAATCCAAATCGTCGTAAGCCGTATTTGAATTAGCACGGATTAAAACACGTAACAGTAGGGAACGCTAGTTGCCCGTATTAGAACCCGTTTGCACATTCTGAGAAAAATAAATAAAACAGACGTTTTGGAAAAAAGAAGATTTTTAAAAAAAAAAATAGACGTGCTTGCATAATCCAAATCGTCGTAAGCCGTATTTGAATTAGCACGGATTAAAACAACATAACAGTAGAGAAAACTACTTGCCCGTATTAGAACCCGTTTGCACAATCTGAGGAAAACAATTAAAAAAACAGAAGTTTTGGCAAATTGAAGAATTTTTAGAAAAACACACATGCTTGCATAATCCAAATCGTCGTAAGCCGTATTTGAATTAGCACGGATTAAAACACGTAACAGTAGAGAAAACTACTTGCCCGTATTATAACCCGTTTGCACAATCTGAGGAAAACAATTAAAAAAACAGAAGTTTTGGAAAATTGAAGAATTTTTAGAAAAACACACATGCTTGCATAATCCAAATCGTCGTAAGCCGTATTTGAATGAGCACGGATTAAAACACGTAACAGTAGAGAATGCTAGTTGCCGTATTAGAACCCGTTTGCACATTCTGAGAAAAATAAATAAAACAGACGTTTTGGAAAAAAGAAGATTTTTTAAAAAAAAATAGACGTGCCTCAATAATCCAAATCGTCGTAAGCCGTATTTGAATTAGCACGGATTAAAACACGTAACAGTAGAGAACGCTACTTGCCCGTATTAGAACTCGTTTGCACAATCTTAGAAAAATAAATAAAACAGACTTTTTGGAAAAAAGAAGAATTTTTAAAAAAAAAAAACAGACGTGCTTGCATAATACAAATCGTCGTAAGCCGTATTTGAATTAGCACGGATTAAAACACGTAACAATAGAGAACACTAGTTGCCGTATTAGAACCCGTTTGCACATTCTGAGAAAAATAAATAAAACAGACGTCTTGGAAAAAAGAAGATTTTTTTAAAAAAATAGACATGCTTGCATAATCCAAATCGTCGTAAGCCGTATTTGAATTAGCACGGATTAAAACACGTAACAGTAGAGAACGCTAGTTGCCCGTATTAGAACCCATTTGCACATTCTGAGAAAAATAAATAAAACAGACGTTTTGGAAAAAAGAATATTTTTTTTAAAAAAAATAGACGTGCTTGCATAATCCAAATCGTCGTAAGCCGTATTTGAATTAGCACGGATTAAAACACGTAACAGTAGAGAACACTACTTGCCCGTATTATAACCCGTTTGCACAACCTGAGGAAAACAATTAAAAAAACAGAAGTTTTGGAAAATTGAAGAATTTTTAGAAAAACACACATGCTTGCATAATCCAAATCGTCGTAAGCCGTATTTGAATTAGAACGAATTAAAACACGTAACAGTAGAGAACGCTACTTGCCTGTATTAGAACCCGTTTGCATAATCTGAAGAAAATAAATAAAACAGACGTTTTGGAAAAACGAAGAATTTTTAGAAAAAAAAAAACAGTTGTGCTTGCATAATCCAAATCGTCGTAAGCCGTATTTGAATTAGCACGAATTAAAACACGTAATAGTAGAGAACGCTACTTGGCCGTAGTAGAACCCGTTTGCATAATCTTAAAAAAATAAATAAAACAGACATGCTTGCATAATCCAAATCGTCGTAAGTCGTATTTGAAGTAGCACGAATTAAAACACGTAACAGTAGAGAACGCTACATTCCCGTATTAGAACCCGTTTCCACAATCTGAGAAAAATAAATAAAACAGACGTTTTGGAAAAAAGAAGATTTTTAAAAAAAAATAGACGTGCTTGCATAATCCAAATCGTCGTAAGCCGTATTTGAATTAGCACGGATTAAAACACGTAACAGTAGAGAACGCTACTTGCCCGTATTAGAACCCGTTTGAACAATCTGAGAAAAATAAATAAAACAGACTTTTTGGAAAAAAGAAATTTTTTAAAAAAAAAACAGACGTGCTTGCATAATCCAAATCGTCGTAAGCCGTATTTGAATTAGCACGGATTAAAACACGTAACAGTAGAGAACGCTAGTTGCCCGTATTAGAACCCGTTTGCACATTCTGAGAAAAATAAATAAAACAGACGTTTTGGAAAAAAGAAGATTTTTTAAAAAAAAAATAGACGTGCTTGCATAATCCAAATTGTCGTAAGCCGTATTTGAATTAGCACGGATTAAAACACATAACAGTAGAGAAAACTACTTGCCCGTATTAGAACCCGTTTGCACAATCTGAGGAAAACAATTAAAAAAACAGAAGTTTTGGCAAATTGAAGAATTTTTAGAAAAACACACATGCTTGCATAATCCAAATCGTCGTAAGCCGTATTTGAATTAGCACGGATTAAAACACGTAACAGTAGAGAAAACTACTTGCCCGTATTATAACCCGTTTGCACAATCTGAGGAAAACAATTAAAAAAACAGAAGTTTTGGAAAATTGAAGAATTTTTAGAAAAACACACATGCTTGCATAATCCAAATCGTCGTAAGCCGTATTTGAATGAGCACGGATTAAAACACGTAATAGTAGAGAACGCTAGTTGCCGTATTAGAACCCGTTTGCACATTCTGAGAAAAATAAATAAAACAGACGTTTTGGAAAAAAGAAGATTTTTTAAAAAAAAACAGACGTGCTTGCATAATACAAATCGTCGTAAGCCGTATTTGAATTAGCACGGATTAAAACACGTAACAGTAGAGAACACTAGTTGCCGTATTAGAACCCGTTCGCACATTCTGAGAAAAATAAATAAAACAGACGTTTTGGAAAAAAGAAGATTTTTTTTAAAAAATAGACGTGCTTGCATAATCCAAATCGTCGTAAGCCGTATTTGAATTAGCACGGATTAAAACACGTAACAGTAGAGAACGCTAGTTGCCCGTATTAGAACCCATTTGCACATTCTGGGAAAAATAAATAAAACAGACGTTTTGGAAAAAAGAATATTTTTTTTAAAAAAAATAGACGTGCTTGCATAATCCAAATCGTCGTAAGCCGTGTTTGAATTAGCACGGATTAAAACACGTAACAGTAGAGAACACTACTTGCCCGTATTATAACCCGTTTGCACAACCTGAGGAAAACAATTAAAAAAACAGAAGTTTTGGAAAATTGAAGAATTTTTAGAAAAACACACATGCTTGCATAATCCAAATCGTCGTAAGCCGTATTTGAATTAGAACGAATTAAAACACGTAACAGTAGAGAACGCTACTTGCCTGTATTAGAACCCGTTTGCATAATCTGAAGAAAATAAATAAAACAGACGTTTTGGAAAAAGGAAGAATTTTTAGAAAAAAAAAAACAGTTGTGCTTGCATAATCCAAATCGTCGTAAGCCGTATTTGAATTAGCACGAATTAAAACACGTAACAGTAGAGAACGCTACTTGGCCGTAGTAGAACCCGTTTGCATAATCTGAAAAAAATAAATAAAACAGACATGCTTGCATAATCCAAATCGTCGTAAGTCGTATTTGAAGTAGCACGAATTAAAACACGTAACAGTAGAGAACGCTACATTCCCGTATTAGAACCTGTTTCCACAATCTGAGAAAAATAAATAAAACAGACGTTTTGGAAAAAAGAAGATTTTTAAAAAAAAATAGACGTGCTTGCATAATCCAAATCGTCGTAAGCCGTATTTGAATTAGCACGGATTAAAACACGTAACAGTAGAGAACGCTACTTGCCCGTATTAGAACCCGTTTGAACAATCTGAGAAAAATAAATAAAACAGACTTTTTGGAAAAAAGAAATTTTTTAAAAAAAAAACAGACGTGCTTGCATAATCCAAATCGTCGTAAGCCGTATTTGAATTAGCATGGATTAAAACACGTAACAGTAGAGAACGCTACTTGCCCGTATTAGAACCCGTTTGAACAATCTGAGAAAAATAAATAAAACAGACTTTTTGGAAAAAAGAAAAATTTTTAAAAAAAAAAAACAGACGTGCTTGCATAATCCAAATCGTGGTAAGCCGTATTTGAATTAGCACGGATTGAAACACGTAACAGTAGAGAATGCTACTTGCCCGTATTAGAACCCGTTTGCACATTCTGAGAAAAATAAATAAAACAGACGTTCTGGAAAAAAGAAGATTTTTTTAAAAAAAATAGACGTGCTTGCAAAATCCAAATCGTCGTAACTCGTATTTGAATTAGCACGGATTAAAACACGTAACAGTAGAGAACGCTACTTGCCCGTATTAGAACCCGTTTGCACAATCTGAGAAAAATAAATAAACAGACGTTTTGGAAAAAAAAGAATTTTAAAAAAAAAACAGACGTGCTTGCATAATCCAAATCGTCGTAAGCCGTATTTGAATTAGCACGGATTAAAACACGTAACAGTAGAGAACACTACTTGCCCGTATTAGAACCCGTTTGCACAATCTGAGGAAAACAATTAAAAAAACAGAAGGATTGGAAAATTGAAGAATTTTTAGAAAAACACACATACTTGCATAATCCAAATCGTCGTATGCCGTATTTGAATTAGCACGGATTAAAACATGTAACAGTAGAGAACGCTACTTGCCCGTATTAGAACCCGTTTTCACAATTTTAGAAAAATAAATAAAACAGACTTTGTTTAAAAAAGAAGAATTTTTTTTAAAAAAAAACAGACGTGCTTGCATAATCCAAATCGTCGTAAGCCGTATTTGAATTAGCATCAAAACACGTAACAGTAGAGAACGCTACTTGCCTGTATTAGAACCCGTTTGCACAATCTTAGAAAAATAAATAAAACAGACTTTTTGGAAAAAAGAAGAATTTTTTAAAAAAAAAAACAAACGTGCTTGCATAATACAAATCGTCGTAAGCCGTATTTGAATTAGCACGGATTAAAACACGTAACAGTGGAGAACGCTAGTTGCCGTATTAGAACCCGTTTGCACATTCTGAGAAAAATAAATAAAACAGACGTTTTGGAAAAAAGAAGATTTTTTAAAAAAAAATAGACGTGCTTGCATAATCCAAATCGTCGTAAGCCGTATTTGAATTAGCACGGATTAAAACACGTAACAGTAGAGAACGCTAGTTGCCCGTATTAGAACCCGTTTGCACATTCTGAGAAAAATAAATAAAACAGACGTTTTGGAAAAAAGAAGATTTTTTAAAAAAGAAATAGACGTGCTTGCATAATCCAAATCGTCGTAAGCCGTATTTGAATTAGCACGGATTAAAATACGTAACAGTAGAGAACACTACTTGCCCGTATTAGAACCCGTTTGCACAATCTGAGGAAAACAATTAAAAAAATAGAAGTTTTGGAAAATTAAAGACTTTTTAGAAAAACACACATGCTTGCATAATCCAAATCGTCGTAAGCCGTATCTGAATTAGCACGGATCAAAACACGTAACAGTAGAGAACACTACTTGCCCGTATTAGAACCTGTTTGCACAATCTGAGGAAAACAATTAAAAAAACAGAAGGTTTGGAAAATTGAAAAATTTTTAGAGAAACACACATGCTTGCATAATCCAAATCGTCGTATGCCGTATTTGAATTAGCACGGATTAAAACACGTAACAGTAGAGAACGCTACTTGCCTGTATTAGAACCCGTTTGCATAATCTGAAGAAAATAAATAAAACAGACGTTTTGGAAAAAGGAAGAATTTTTAGAAATAAAAAACAGTTGTGCTTGCATAATCCAAATCGTCGTAAGCCGTATTTGAATTAGCACGGATTAAAACACGTAACAGTAGAGAACGCTACTTGCCCGTATTAGAACCCGTTTGAACAATCTGAGAAAAATAAATAAAACAGACTTTTTGGAAAAAAGAAATTTTTTAAAAAAAAAACAGACGTGCTTGCATAATCCAAATCGTCGTAAGCCGTATTTGAATTAGCACGGATTAAAACACGTAACAGTAGAGAACGCTACTTGCCCGTATTAGAACCCGTTTGAACAATCTGAGAAAAATAAATAAAACAGACTTTTTGGAAAAAAGAAAAATTTAAAAAAAAAAAAACAGACGTGCTTGCATAATCCAAATCGTGGTAAGCCGTATTTGAATTAGCACGGATTGAAACACGTAACAGTAGAGAATGCTACTTGCCCGTATTAGAACCCGTTTGCACATTCTGAGAAAAATAAATAAAACAGACGTTTTGGAAAAAAGAAGATTTTTTTTAAAAAAATAGACGTGCTTGCATAATCCAAACCGTCGTAACTCGTATTTGAATTAGCACGGATTAAAACACGTAACAGTAGAGAACGCTACTTGCCCGTATTAGAACCCGTTTGCACAATCTGAGAAAAATAAATAAACAGATGTTTTGGAAAAAAAAGAATTTAAAAAAAAAAACAGACGTGCTTGCATAATCCAAATCGTCGTAAGCCGTATTTGAATTAGCACGGATTAAAACACGTAACAGTAGAGAACACTACTTGCCCGTATTAGAACCCGTTTGCACAATCTGAGGAAAACAATTAAAAAAACAGAAGATTGGAAAATTGAAGCATTTTTAGAAAAACACACATACTTGCATAATCCAAATCGTCGTATGCCGTATTTGAATTAGCACGGATTAAAACATGTAACAGTAGAGAACGCTACTTGCCCGTATTAGAACCCGTTTGCACAATCTTAGAAAAATAAATAAAACAGACTTTGTTTAAAAAGGAAGAATTTTTTTAAAAAAAAACAGACGTGCTTGCATAATCCAAATCGTCGTAAGCCGTATTTGAATTAGCACGGATCAAAACACGTAACAGTAGAGAACGCTACTTGCCCGTATTAGAACCCGTTTGCACAATCTTAGAAAAATAAATAAAACAGACTTTTTGGAAAAAAGAAGAATTTTTTAAAAAAAAACAAACGTGCTTGCATAATACAAATCGTCGTAAGCCGTATTTGAATTAGCACGGATTAAAACACGTAACAGTAGAGAACGCTAGTTGCCCGTATTAGAACCCGTTTGCACATTCTGAGAAAAATAAATAAACAGACGTTTTGGAAAAAAGAAGATTTTTTTAAAAAAAATAGACGTGCTTGCATAATCCAAATCGTCGTAAGCCGTATTTGAATTAGCACGGATTAAAACACGTAACAGTAGAGAACGCTAGTTGCCCGTATTAGAACCGGTTTGCACATTCTGAGAAAAATAAATAAAACAGACGTTTTGGAAAAAAGAATACTTTTTAAAAAAAAATAGACGTGCTTGCATAATCCAAATCGTCGTAAGCCGTATTTGAATTAGCATGGACTAAGACACGTAATAGTAGAGAACACTACTTGCCCGTATTAGAACCCGTTTGCACAATCTTAGGAAAACAATTAAAAAAACAGAAGTTTTGGAAAATTGAAGAATTTTTAGAAAAACAAACAAGCTTGCATAATCCAAATCGTTGTAAGCCGTATTTGTATTAGCACGGATTAAAACACGTAACAGTAGAGAACGCTACTTGGCCGTAGTAGAACCCGTTTGCATAATCTGAAAAAAATAAATAAAACAGACATGCTTGCATAATCCAAATCGTCGTAAGTCGTATTTGAAGTAGCACGAATTAAAACACGTAACAGTAGAGAACGCTACATTCCCGTATTAGAACCCGTTTCCACAATCTGAGAAAAATAAATAAAACAGACGTTTTGGAAAAAAGAAGATTTTTAAAAAAAAATAGACGTGCTTGCATAATCCAAATCGTCGTAAGCCGTATTTGAATTAGCACGGATTAAAACACGTAACAGTAGAGAACGCTACTTGCCCGTAATAGAACCCGTTTGAACAATCTGAGAAAAATAAATAAAACAGACTTTTTGGAAAAAAGAAATTTTTTAAAAAAAAAACAGACGTGCTTGCATAATCCAAATCGTCGTAAGCCGTATTTGAATTAGCACGGATTAAAACACGTAACAGTAGAGAACGCTACTTGCCCGTATTAGAACCCGTTTGAACAATCTGAGAAAAATAAATAAAACAGACTTTTTGGAAAAAAGAAAAATTTTAAAAAAAAAAACAGACGTGCTTGCATAATCCAAATCGTGGTAAGCCGTATTTGAATTAGCACGGATTGAAACACGTAACAGTAGAGAATGCTACTTGCCCGTATTAGAACCCGTTTGCACATTCTGAGAAAAATAAATAAAACAGACGTTTTGGAAAAAAGAAGATTTTTTTAAAAAAAATAGACGTGCTTGCAAAATCCAAATCGTCGTAACTCGTATTTGAATTAGCACGGATTAAAACACGTAACAGTAGAGAACGCTACTTGCCCGTATTAGAACCCGTTTGCACAATCTGAGAAAAATAAATAAACAGACGTTTTGGAAAAAAAAGAATTTTAAAAAAAAAACAGACGTGCTTGCATAATCCAAATCGTCGTAAGCCGTATTTGAATTAGCACGGATTAAAACACGTAACAGTAGAGAACACTACTTGCCCGTATTAGAACCCGTTTGCACAATCTGAGGAAAACAATTAAAAAAACAGAAGGATTGGAAAATTGAAGAATTTTTAGAAAAACACACATACTTGCATAATCCAAATCGTCGTATGCCGTATTTGAATTAGCACGGATTAAAACATGTAACAGTAGAGAACGCTACTTGCCCGTATTAGAACCCGTTTGCACAATCTTAGAAAAATAAATAAAACAGACTTTGTTTAAAAAAGAAGAATTTTTTTAAAAAAAAAACAGACGTGCTTGCATAATCCAAATCGTCGTAAGCCGTATTTGAATTAGCATCAAAACACGTAACAGTAGAGAACGCTACTTGCCTGTATTAGAACCCGTTTGCACAATCTTAGAAAAATAAATAAAACAGACTTTTTGGAAAAAAGAAGAATTTTTAAAAAAAAAAAACAAACGTGCTTGCATAATACAAATCGTCGTAAGCCGTATTTGAATTAGCACGGATTAAAACACGTAACAGTGGAGAACGCTAGTTGCCGTATTAGAACCCGTTTGCACATTCTGAGAAAAATAAATAAAACAGACGTTTTGGAAAAAAGAAGATTTTTTAAAAAAAAATAGACGTGCTTGCATAATCCAAATCGTCGTAAGCCGTATTTGAATTAGCACGGATTAAAACACGTAACAGTAGAGAACGCTAGTTGCCCGTATTAGAACCCGTTTGCACATTCTGAGAAAAATAAATAAAACAGACGTTTTGGAAAAAAGAAGATTTTTTAAAAAAGAAATAGACGTGCTTGCATAATCCAAATCGTCGTAAGCCGTATTTGAATTAGCACGGATTAAAATACGTAACAGTAGAGAACACTACTTGCCCGTATTAGAACCCGTTTGCACAATCTGAGGAAAACAATTAAAAAAATAGAAGTTTTGGAAAATTAAAGACTTTTTAGAAAAACACACATGCTTGCATAATCCAAATCGTCGTAAGCCGTATCTGAATTAGCACGGATCAAAACACGTAACAGTAGAGAACACTACTTGCCCGTATTAGAACCCGTTTGCACAATCTGAGGAAAACAATTAAAAAAACAGAAGGTTTGGAAAATTGAAGAATTTTTAGAGAAACACACATGCTTGCAGAATCCAAATCGTCGTATGCCGTATTTGAATTAGCACGGATTAAAACATGTCACAGTAGAGAACGCTACTTGCCTGTATTAGAACCCGTTTGCATAATCTGAAGAAAATAAATAAAACAGACGTTTTGGAAAAAGGAAGAATTTTTAGAAAAAAAAAACAGTTGTGCTTGCATAATCCAAATCGTCGTAAGCCGTATTTGAATTAGCACGGATTAAAACACGTAACAGTAGAGAACGCTACTTGCCCGTATTACAACCCGTTTGAACAATCTGAGAAAAATAAATAAAACAGACTTTTTGGAAAAAAGAAATTTTTAAAAAAAAAAACAGACGTGCTTGCATAATCCAAATCGTCGTAAGCCGTATTTGAATTAGCACGGATTAAAACACGTAACAGTAGAGAACGCTACTTGCCCGTATTAGAACCCGTTTGAACAATCTGAGAAAAATAAATAAAACAGACTTTTTGGAAAAAAGAAAAATTTAAAAAAAAAAAACAGACGTGCTTGCATAATCCAAATCGTGGTAAGCCGTATTTGAATTAGCACGGATTGAAACACGTAACAGTAGAGAATGCTACTTGCCCGTATTAGAACCCGTTTGCACATTCTGAGAAAAATAAATAAAACAGACGTTTTGGAAAAAAGAAGATTTTTTTAAAAAAAATAGACGTGCTTGCATAATCCAAACCGTCGTAACTCGTATTTGAATTAGCACGGATTAAAACACGTAACAGTAGAGAACGCTACTTGCCCGTATTAGAACCCGTTTGCACAATCTGAGAAAAATAAATAAACAGATGTTTTGGAAAAAAAAGAATTTTAAAAAAAAAACAGACGTGCTTGCATAATCCAAATCATCGTAAGCCGTATTTGAATTAGCACGGATTAAAACACGTAACAGTAGAGAACACTACTTGCCCGTATTAGAACCCGTTTGCACAATCTGAGGAAAACAATTAAAAAAACAGAAGGATTGGAAAATTGAAGAATTTTTAGAAAAACACACATACTTGCATAATCCAAATCGTCGTATGCCGTATTTGAATTAGCACGGATTAAAACATGTAACAGTAGAGAACGCTACTTGCCCGTATTAGAACCCGTTTGCACAATCTTAGAAAAATAAATAAAACAGACTTTGTTTAAAAAGGAAGAATTTTTTTAAAAAAAAACAGACGTGCTTGCATAATCCAAATCGTCGTAAGCCGTATTTGAATTAGCACGGATCAAAACACGTAACAGTAGAGAACGCTACTTGCCCGTATTAGAACCCGTTTGCACAATCTTAGAAAAATAAATAAAACAGACTTTTTGGAAAAAAGAAGAATTTTTTAAAAAAAAAAAAAACGTGCTTGCATAATACAAATCGTCGTAAGCCGTATTTGAATTAGCACGGATTAAAACACGTAACAGTAGAGAACGCTAGTTGCCGTATTAGAACCCGTTTGCACATTCTGAGAAAAATAAATAAAACAGACGTTTTGGAAAAAAGAAGATTTTTTTAAAAAAAATAGACGTGCTTGCATAATCCAAATCGTCGTAAGCCGTATTTGAATTAGCACGGATTAAAACACGTAACAGTAGAGAACGCTAGTTGCCCGTATTAGAACCGGTTTGCACATTCTGAGAAAAATAAATAAAACAGACGTTTTGGAAAAAAGAATACTTTTTAAAAAAAAATAGACGTGCTTGCATAATCCAAATCGTCGTAAGCCGTATTTGAATTAGCATGGACTAAGACACGTAATAGTAGAGAACACTACTTGCCCGTATTAGAACCCGTTTGCACAATCTTAGGAAAACAATTAAAAAAACAGAAGTTTTGGAAAATTGAAGAATTTTTAGAAAAACAAACAAGCTTGCATAATCCAAATCGTCGTAAGCCGTATTTGTATTAGCACGGATTAAAACACGTAACAGTAGAGAACGCTACTTGGCCGTAGTAGAACCCGTTTGCATAATCTGAAAAAAATAAATAAAACAGACATGCTTGCATAATCCAAATCGTCGTAAGTCGTATTTGAAGTAGCACGAATTAAAACACGTAACAGTAGAGAACGCTACATTCCCGTATTAGAACCCGTTTCCACAATCTGAGAAAAATAAATAAAACAGACGTTTTGGAAAAAAGAAGATTTTTAAAAAAAAAATAGACGTGCTTGCATAATCCAAATCGTCGTAAGCCGTATTTGAATTAGCACGGATTAAAACACGTAACAGTAGAGAACGCTACTTGCCCGTAATAGAACCCGTTTGAACAATCTGAGAAAAATAAATAAAACAGACTTTTTGGAAAAAAGAAATTTTTTAAAAAAAAAACAGACGTGCTTGCATAATCCAAATCGTCGTAAGCCGTATTTGAATTAGCACGGATTAAAACACGTAACAGTAGAGAACGCTACTTGCCCGTATTAGAACCCGTTTGAACAATCTGAGAAAAATAAATAAAACAGACTTTTTGGAAAAAAGAAAAATTTTTAAAAAAAAAAAACAGACGTGCTTGCATAATCCAAATCGTGGTAAGCCGTATTTGAATTAGCACGGATTGAAACACGTAACAGTAGAGAATGCTACTTGCCCGTATTAGAACCCGTTTGCACATTCTGAGAAAAATAAATAAAACAGACGTTTTGGAAAAAAGAAGATTTTTTTAAAAAAAATAGACGTGCTTGCAAAATCCAAATCGTCGTAACTCGTATTTGAATTAGCACGGGTTAAAACACGTAACAGTAGAGAACGCTACTTGCCCGTATTAGAACCCGTTTGCACAATCTGAGAAAAATAAATAAACAGACGTTTTGGAAAAAAAAGAATTTTAAAAAAAAAAACAGACGTGCTTGCATAATCCAAATCGTCGTAAGCCGTATTTGAATTAGCACGGATTAAAACACGTAACAGTAGAGAACACTACTTGCCCGTATTAGAACCCGTTTGCACAATCTGAGGAAAACAATTAAAAAAACAGAAGGATTGGAAAATTTAAGAATTTTTAGAAAAACACACATACTTGCATAATCCAAATCGTCGTATGCCGTATTTGAATTAGCACGGATTAAAACATGTAACAGTAGAGAACGCTACTTGCCCGTATTAGAACCCGTTTGCACAATCTTAGAAAAATAAATAAAACAGACTTTGTTTAAAAAAGAAGAATTTTTTTAAAAAAAAAACAGACGTGCTTGCATAATCCAAATCGTCGTAAGCCGTATTTGAATTAGCACGGATCAAAACACGTAACAGTAGAGAACGCTACTTGCCTGTATTAGAACCCGTTTACACAATCTTAGAAAAATAAATAAAATAGACTTTTTGGAAAAAAGAAGAATTTTTTAAAAAAAAAAACAAACGTGCTTGCATAATACAAATCGTCGTAAGCCGTATTTGAATTAGCACGGATTAAAACACGTAACAGTGGAGAACGCTAGTTGCCGTATTAGAACCCGTTTGCACATTCTGAGAAAAATAAATAAAACAGATGTTTTGGAAAAAAGAAGATTTTTTAAAAAAAAATAGATGTGCTTGCATAATCCAAATCGTCGTAAGCCGTATTTGAATTAGCACGGATTAAAACACGTAACAGTAGAGAACGCTAGTTGCCCGTATTAGAACCCGTTTGCACATTCTGAGAAAAATAAATAAAACAGACGTTTTGGAAAAAAGAAGATTTTTTAAAAAAGAAATAGACGTGCTTGCATAATCCAAATCGTCGTAAGCCGTATTTGAATTAGCACGGATTAAAATACGTAACAGTAGAGAACACTACTTGCCCGTATTAGAACCCGTTTGCACAATCTGAGGAAAACAATTAAAAAAATAGAAGTTTTGGAAAATTAAAGACTTTTTAGAAAAACACACATGCTTGCATAATCCAAATCGTCGTAAGCCGTATCTGAATTAGCACGGATCAAAACACGTAACAGTAGAGAACACTACTTGCCCGTATTAGAACCCGTTTGCACAATCTGAGGAAAACAATTAAAAAAACAGAAGGTTTGGAAAATTGAAGAATTTTTAGAGAAACACACATGCTTGCATAATCCAAATCGTCGTATGCCGTATTTGAATTAGCACGGATTAAAACACGTCACAGTAGAGAACGCTACTTGCCTGTATTAGAACCCGTTTGCATAATCTGAAGAAAATAAATAAAACAGACGTTTTGGAAAAAGGAAGAATTTTTAGAAAAAAAAAACAGTTCTGCTTGCATAATCCAAATCGTCGTAAGCCGTATTTGAATTAGCACGGATTAAAACACGTAACAGTAGAGAACGCTACTTGCCCGTATTACAACCCGTTTGAACAATCTGAGAAAAATAAATAAAACAGACTTTTTGGAAAAAAGAAATTTTTTAAAAAAAAAACAGACGTGCTTGCATAATCCAAATCGTCGTAAGCCGTATTTGAATTAGCACGGATTAAAACACGTAACAGTAGAGAACGCTACTTGCCCGTATTAGAACCCGTTTGAACAATCTGAGAAAAATAAATAAAACAGACTTTTTGGAAAAAACAAAAATTTAAAAAAAAAAAACAGACGTGCTTGCATAATCCAAATCGTGGTAAGCCGTATTTGAATTAGCACGGATTGAAACACGTAACAGTAGAGAATGCTACTTGCCCGTATTAGAACCCGTTTGCACATTCTGAGAAAAATAAATAAAACAGACGTTTTGGAAAAAAGAAGATTTTTTTAAAAAAAATAGACGTGCTTGCATAATCCAAACCGTCGTAACTCGTATTTGAATTAGCACGGATTAAAACACGTAACAGTAGAGAACGCTACTTGCCCGTATTAGAACCCGTTTGCACAATCTGAGAAAAATAAATAAACAGATGTTTTGGAAAAAAAAGAATTTTAAAAAAAAAACAGACGTGCTTGCATAATCCAAATCGTCGTAAGCCGTATTTGAATTAGCACGGATTAAAACACGTAACAGTAGAGAACACTACTTGCCCGTATTAGAACCCGTTTGCACAATCTGAGGAAAACAATTAAAAAAACAGAAGGATTGGAAAATTGAAGAATTTTTAGAAAAACACACATACTTGCATAATCCAAATCGTCGTATGCCGTATTTGAATTAGCACGGATTAAAACATGTAACAGTAGAGAATGCTACTTGCCCGTATTAGAACCCGTTTGCACAATCTTAGAAAAATAAATAAAACAGACTTTGTTTAAAAAGGAAGAATTTTTTTAAAAAAAAACAGACGTGCTTGCATAATCCAAATCGTCGTAAGCCGTATTTGAATTAGCACGGATCAAAACACGTAACAGTAGAGAACGCTACTTGCCCGTATTAGAACCCGTTTGCACAATCTTAGAAAAATAAATAAAACAGACTTTTTGGAAAAAAGAAGAATTTTTTAAAAAAAAAACAAACGTGCTTGCATAATACAAATCGTCGTAAGCCGTATTTGAATTAGCACGGATTAAAACACGTAATAGTAGAGAACGCTAGTTGCCGTATTAGAACCCGTTTGCACATTCTGAGAAAAATAAATAAAACAGACGTTTTGGAAAAAAGAAGATTTTTTTAAAAAAAATAGACGTGCTTGCATAATCCAAATCGTCGTAAGCCGTATTTGAATTAGTACGGATTAAAACACGTAACAGTAGAGAACGCTAGTTGCCCGTATTAGAACCGGTTTGCACATTCTGAGAAAAATAAATAAAACAGACGTTTTGGAAAAAAGAAGATTTTTTAAAAAAGAAATAGACGTGCTTGCATAATCCAAATCGTCGTAAGCCGTATTTGAATTAGCACGGATTAAAATACGTAACAGTAGAGAACACTACTTGCCCGTATTAGAACTCGTTTGCACAATCTGAGGAAAACAATTAAAAAAACAGAAGTTTTGGAAAATTGAAGACTTTTTAGAAAAACACACATGCTTGCATAATCCAAATCGTCGTAAGCCGTATTTGAATTAGCACGGATCAAAACACGTAACAGTAGAGAACACTACTTGCCCGTATTAGAACCCGTTTGCACAATCTGAGGAAAACAATTAAAAAAACAGAAGGTTTGGAAAATTGAAGAATTTTTAGAGAAACACACATGCTTGCATAATCCAAATCGTCGTATGCCGTATTTGAATTAGCACGGATTAAAACACGTAACAGTAGAGAACGCTACTTGCCTGTATTAGAACCCGTTTGCATAATCTGAAGAAAATAAATAAAACAGACGTTTTGGAAAAAGGAAGAATTTTTAGAAAAAAAAAACAGTTGTGCTTGCATAATCCAAATCGTCGTAAGCCGTATTTGAATTAGCACGGATTAAAACACGTAACAGTAGAGAACGCTACTTGCCCGTATTACAACCCGTTTGAACAATCTGAGAAAAATAAATAAAACAGACTTTTTGGAAAAAAGAAATTTTTTAAAAAAAAAACAGACGTGCTTGCATAATCCAAATCGTCGTAAGCCGTATTTGAATTAGCACGGATTAAAACACGTAACAGTAGAGAACGCTACTTGCCCGTATTAGAACCCGTTTGAACAATCTGAGAAAAATAAATAAAACAGACTTTTTGGAAAAAAGAAAAATTTAAAAAAAAAAAAACAGACGTGCTTGCATAATCCAAATCGTGGTAAGCCGTATTTGAATTAGCACGGATTGAAACACGTAACAGTAGAGAACGCTACTTGCCCGTATTAGAACCCGTTCGCACAATCTTAGAAAAATAAATAAAACAGACTTTTTGGAAAAAAGAAGATTTTTTAAAAAAAATAGACGTGCTTGCATAATCCAAATCGTCGTAAGCCGTATTTGAATTAGCACGGATTAAAACACGTAACAGTAGAGAACGCTACTTGCCCGTATTAGAACCCGTTTGCACATTCTGAGAAAAATAAATAAAACAGACGTTTTGGAAAAAAGAAGATTTTTTTAAAAAAATAGACGTGCTTGCATAATCCAAATCGTCGTAAGCCGTATTTGAATTAGCACGGATTAAAACACGTAACAGTAGAGAACGCTAGTTGCCCGTATTAGAACCCATTTCCACATTCTGAGAAAAATAAATAAAACAGACGTTTTGGAAAAAAGAAGATTTTTTAAAAAAAAAATAGACGTGCTTGCATAATCCAAATCGTCGTAAGCCGTATTTGAATTAGCACCAATTAAAACACGTAACAGTAGAGAACATTACTTGCCCGTATTATAACCTGTTTGCACAATCTGAGGAAAAAAATTAAAAAAACAAAAGTTTTTGAAAATTGAAGAATTTTTAGAAAAACACACATGCTTGCATAATCCAAATCGTCGTAAGCCGTATTTGAATTAGCACGGATTAAAACACGTAACAATAGAGAACGCTACTTGCCCGTATTAGAACCCGTTTGCACAATCTTTGAAAAATAAATAAAACAGACGTTTTGGAAAAGAGAAGATTTTTTTTAAAAAAATAGACGTGCTTGCATAATCCAAATCGTCGTAAGCCGTATTTGAATTAGCACGGATTAAAAGACGTAACAGTAGAGAACGCTACTTGCCCGTATTAGAACCCGATTGAACAATCAGAGAAAAGTAAATAAAAAAGACTTTTTGGAAAAAAGAAAAATTTTTTAAAAAAAAAACAGACGTGCTTGCATAATCCAAATCGCCGTAAGCCGTATTTGAATTAGCACGAATTAAAACACGTAACAGTAGAGAACGCTACTTGCCCGTATTAGAACCCGTTTGCACAATCTTAGAAAAATAAATAAAACAGACTTTTTGGAAAAAAGAAGAATTTTTTAAAAAAAAAAACAGACGTGCTTGCATAATACAAATCGTCGTAAGCCGTATTTGAATTAGCACGGATTAAAACACGTAACAATAGAGAACGCTACTTGCCCGTATTAGAATCCGTTTGCACAATCTTTGAAAAATAAATAAAACAGACGTTTTGGAAAAAAGAAGATTTTTTTTAAAAAAATAGACGTGCTTGCATAATCCAAATCGTCGTAAGCCGTATTTGAATTAGCACGGATTAAAACACGTAACAGTAGAGAACGCTACTTGCCCGTATTAGAACCCATTTCCACATTCTGAGAAAAATAAATAAAACAGACGTTTTGGAAAAAAGAAGATTTTTTAAAAAAAAAATAGACGTGCTTGCATAATCCAAATCGTCGTAAGCCGTATTTGAATTAGCACCAATTAAAACACGTAACAGTAGAGAACATTACTTGCCCGTATTATAACCTGTTTGCACAATCTGAGGAAAAAAATTAAAAAAACAAAAGTTTTTGAAAATTGAAGAATTTTTAGAAAAACACACATGCTTGCATAATACAAATCGTCGTAAGCCGTATTTGAATTAGCACGGATTAAAACACGTAACAATAGAGAACGCTACTTGCCCGTATTAGAACCCGTTTGAACAATCTGAGAAAAATAAATAAAACAGACTTTTTGGAAAAAAGAAGAATTTTTTAAAAAAAAAATAGACGTGCTTGCATAATCCAAATCGTGGTAAGCCGTATTTGAATTAGCACGGATTGAAACACGTAACAGTAGAGAATGCTACTTGCCCGTATTAGAACCCGTTTGCCCAATCTGAAGAAAATAAATAACACAGACGTTTTGGAAAAAGGAAGAATTTTTAGAAAAAAAAAAAGCAGACGTGCTTGCATAGTCCAAATCGTGGTTAGCCGTATTTGAATTAGCACGGATTAAAACACGTAACAGTAGAGAACGCTACTTGCCCGTACTAGAACCCGTTTGCACAATCTGAGAAAAATAAATAAAACAGACGTTTTGGAAAAAAGAAGAATTTTTTGAAAAAAAACATACATGCTTGCATAATCCAAATCGTCGTAAGCCGTATTTGAATTAGCAAGGATTAAAACACGTAACAGTAGAGAACACTAGTTGCCCGTATTAGAACCCGTTTGCACATTCTGAGAAAAATAAATAAAATAGACATTTTTTGAAAAAAGAAGATTTTTTTTTAAAAAAATAGACGTGCTTGCAAAATCCAAATCGTCGTAAGCCGTATTTGAATTAGCACGAATTAAAACACGTAACAGTAGAGAACGCGACTTGCCCGTATTAGAACCCGTTTGAACAATCAGAGAAAAGTAAATAAAACAGACTTTTTGGAAAAAAGAAAAATTTTTAAAAAAAAAAACAGACGTGCTTGCATAATCCAAATCGTCGCAAGCCGTATTTGAATTAGCACGAATTAAAACACGTAACAGTAGAGAACGCTACTTGCCCGTATTAGAACCCGTTTGCACAATCATAGAAAAATAAATAAAACAGACTTTTTGGAAAAAAGAAGAATTTTTTAAAAAAAAAAACAGACGTGCTTGCATAATACAAATCGTCGTAAGCCGTATTTGAATTAGCACGGATTAAAACACGTAACAATAGAGAACGCTACTTGCCCGTATTAGAACCCATTTGCACATTCTGAGAAAAATAAATAAAACAGACGTTTTGGAAAAAAGAAGATTTTTTTTAAAAAAAATAGACGTGCTTGCATAATCCAAATCGTCGTAAGCCGTATTTGAATTAGCACGGATTAAAACACGTAACAGTAGAGAACACTACTTGCCCGTATTAGAACCCGTTTGCACAATCTGAGGAAAACAATTAAAAAAATAGAAGGATTGGAAAATTGAAGAATTTTTAGAAAAACACACATACTTGCATAATCCAAATCGTCGTATGCCGTATTTGAATTAGCACGGATTAAAACATGTAACAGTAGAGAACGCTACTTGCCCGTATTAGAACCCGTTTGCACAATCTTAGAAAAATAAATAAAACAGACTTTGTTTAAAAAGGAAGAATTTTTTTAAAAAAAAACAGACGTGCTTGCATAATCCAAATCGTCGTAAGCCGTATTTGAATTAGCACGGATTAAAACACGTAACAGTAGAGAACGCTAGTTGCCCGTATTAGAACCCATTTCCACATTCTGAGAAAAATAAATAAAACAGACGTTTTGGAAAAAAGAAGATTTTTTAAAAAAAAATAGACGTGCTTGCATAATCCAAATCGTCGTAAGCCGTATTTGAATTAGCACCAATTAAAACACGTAACAGTAGAGAACATTACTTGCCCGTATTATAACCTGTTTGCACAATCTGAGGAAAAAAATTAAAAAAACAAAAGTTTTTGAAAATTGAAGAATTTTTAGAAAAACACACATGCTTGCATAATCCAAATCGTCGTAAGCCGTATTTGAATTAGCACGGATTAAAACACGTAACAATAGAGAACGCTACTTGCCCGTATTAGAACCCGTTTGCACAATCTTTGAAAAATAAATAAAACAGACGTTTTGGAAAAGATAAGATTTTTTTTAAAAAAATAGACGTGCTTGCATAATCCAAATCGTCGTAAGCCGTATTTGAATTAGCACGGATTAAAAGACGTAACAGTAGAGAACGCTACTTGCCCGTATTAGAACCCGTTTGAACAATCAGAGAAAAGTAAATAAAAAAGACTTTTTGGAAAAAAGAAAAATTTTTTAAAAAAAAAACAGACGTGCTTGCATAATCCAAATCGCCGTAAGCCGTATTTGAATTAGCACGAATTAAAACACGTAACAGTAGAGAACGCTACTTGCCCGTATTAGAACCCGTTTGCACAATCTTAGAAAAATAAATAAAACAGACTTTTTGGAAAAAAGAAGAATTTTTTAAAAAAAAAAACAGACGTGCTTGCATAATACAAATCGTCGTAAGCCGTATTTGAATTAGCACGGATTAAAACACGTAACAATAGAGAACGCTACTTGCCCGTATTAGAATCCGTTTGCACAATCTTTGAAAAATAAATAAAACAGACGTTTTGGAAAAAAGAAGATTTTTTTTAAAAAAATAGACGTGCTTGCATAATCCAAATCGTCGTAAGCCGTATTTGAATTAGCACGGATTAAAACACGTAACAGTAGAGAACGCTAGTTGCCCGTATTAGAACCCATTTCCACATTCTGAGAAAAATAAATAAAACAGACGTTTTGGAAAAAAGAAGATTTTTTAAAAAAAAAATAGACGTGCTTGCATAATCCAAATCGTCGTAAGCCGTATTTGAATTAGCACCAATTAAAACACGTAACAGTAGAGAACATTACTTGCCCGTATTATAACCTGTTTGCACAATCTGAGGAAAAAAATTAAAAAAACAAAAGTTTTTGAAAATTGAAGAATTTTTAGAAAAACACACATGCTTGCATAATACAAATCGTCGTAAGCCGTATTTGAATTAGCACGGATTAAAACACGTAACAATAGAGAACGCTACTTGCCCGTATTAGAACCCGTTTGAACAATCTGAGAAAAATAAATAAAACAGACTTTTTGGAAAAAAGAAGAATTTTTTAAAAAAAAAACAGACGTGCTTGCATAATCCAAATCGTGGTAAGCCGTATTTGAATTAGCACGGATTGAAACACGTAACAGTAGAGAATGCTACTTGCCCGTATTAGAACCCGTTTGCCCAATCTGAAGAAAATAAATAACACAGACGTTTTGGAAAAAGGAAGAATTTTTAGAAAAAAAAAAAGCAGACGTGCTTGCATAGTCCAAATCGTGGTTAGCCGTATTTGAATTAGCACGGATTAAAACACGTAACAGTAGAGAACGCTACTTGCCCGTACTAGAACCCGTTTGCACGATCTGAGAAAAATAAATAAAACAGACGTTTTGGAAAAAAGAAGAATTTTTTGAAAAAAAACATACATGCTTGCATAATCCAAATCGTCGTAAGCCGTATTTGAATTAGCAAGGATTAAAACACGTAACAGTAGAGAACACTAGTTGCCCGTATTAGAACCCGTTTGCACATTCTGAGAAAAATAAATAAAATAGACATTTTTTGAAAAAAGAAGATTTTTTTTTAAAAAAATAGACGTGCTTGCAAAATCCAAATCGTCGTAAGCCGTATTTGAATTAGCACGAATTAAAACACGTAACAGTAGAGAACGCGACTTGCCCGTATTAGAACCCGTTTGAACAATCAGAGAAAAGTAAATAAAACAGACTTTTTGGAAAAAAGAAAAATTTTTAAAAAAAAAAACAGACGTGCTTGCATAATCCAAATCGTCGCAAGCCGTATTTGAATTAGCACGAATTAAAACACGTAACAGTAGAGAACGCTACTTGCCCGTATTAGAACCCGTTTGCACAATCTTAGAAAAATAAATAAAACAGACTTTTTGGAAAAAAGAAGAATTTTTTAAAAAAAAAAACAGACGTGCTTGCATAATACAAATCGTCGTAAGCCGTATTTGAATTAGCACGGATTAAAACACGTAACAATAGAGAACGCTACTTGCCCGTATTAGAACCCATTTGCACATTCCAAGAAAAATAAATAAAACAGACGTTTTGGAAAAAAGAAGATTTTTTTTAAAAAAAATAGACGTGCTTGCATAATCCAAATCGTCGTAAGCCGTATTTGAATTAGCACGGATTAAAACACGTAACAGTAGAGAACACTACTTGCCCGTATTAGAACCCGTTTGCACAATCTGAGGAAAACAATTAAAAAAACAGAAGGATTGGAAAATTGAAGAATTTTTAGAAAAACACACATACTTGCATAATCCAAATCGTCGTATGCCGTATTTGAATTAGCACGGATTAAAACATGTAACAGTAGAGAACGCTACTTGCCCGTATTAGAACCCGTTTGCACAATCTTAGAAAAATAAATAAAACAGACTTTGTTTAAAAAGGAAGAATTTTTTTAAAAAAAAACAGACGTGCTTGCATAATCCAAATCGTCGTAAGCCGTATTTGAATTAGCACGGATCAAAACACGTAACAGTAGAGAACGCTACTTGCCCGTATTAGAACCCGTTTGCACAATCTTAGAAAAATAAATAAAACAGACTTTTTGGAAAAAAGAAGAATTTTTTAAAAAAAAAACAAACGTGCTTGCATAATACAAATCGTCGTAAGCCGTTTTTGAATTAGCACGGATTAAAACACGTAATAGTAGAGAACGCTAGTTGCCGTATTAGAACCCGTTTGCACATTCTGAGAAAAATAAATAAAACAGACGTTTTGGAAAAAAGAAGATTTTTTTAAAAAAAATAGACGTGCTTGCATAATCCAAATCGTCGTAAGCCGTATTTGAATTAGTACGGATTAAAACACGTAACAGTAGAGAACGCTAGTTGCCCGTATTAGAACCGGTTTGCACATTCTGAGAAAAATAAATAAAACAGACGTTTTGGAAAAAAGAAGATTTTTTAAAAAAGAAATAGACGTGCTTGCATAATCCAAATCGTCGTAAGCCGTATTTGAATTAGCACGGATTAAAATACGTAACAGTAGAGAACACTACTTGCCCGTATTAGAACTCGTTTGCACAATCTGAGGAAAACAATTAAAAAAACAGAAGTTTTGGAAAATTAAAGACTTTTTAGAAAAACACACATGCTTGCATAATCCAAATCGTCGTAAGCCGTATTTGAATTAGCACGGATCAAAACACGTAACAGTAGAGAACACTACTTGCCCGTATTAGAACCCGTTTGCACAATCTGAGGAAAACAATTAAAAAAACAGAAGGTTTGGAAAATTGAAGAATTTTTAGAGAAACACACATGCTTGCATAATCCAAATCGTCGTATGCCGTATTTGAATTAGCACGGATTAAAACACGTAACAGTAGAGAACGCTACTTGCCTGTATTAGAACCCGTTTGCATAATCTGAAGAAAATAAATAAAACAGACGTTTTGGAAAAAGGAAGAATTTTTAGAAAAAAAAAACAGTTGTGCTTGCATAATCCAAATCGTCGTAAGCCGTATTTGAATTAGCACGGATTAAAACACGTAACAGTAGAGAACGCTACTTGCCCGTATTACAACCCGTTTGAACAATCTGAGAAAAATAAATAAAACAGACTTTTTGGAAAAAAGAAGAATTTATTAAAAAAAAAACAGACGTGCTTGCATAATCCAAATCGTGGTAAGCTGTATTTGAATTAGCACGGATTGAAACACGTAACAGTAGAGAACGCTACTTGCCCGTATTAGAACCCGTTTGCACAATCTTAGAAAAATAAATAAAATAGACTTTTTGGAAAAAAGAAGAATTTTTTAAAAAAAAAACAGACGTGCTTGCATAATCCAAATCGTGGTAAGCCGTATTTGAATTAGCACGGATTGAAACACGTAACAGTAGAGAACGCTACTTGCCCGTATTAGAACCCGTTTGCACAATCTTAGAAAAATAAATAAAATAGACTTTTTGGAAAAAAGAAGAATTTTTTAAAAAAAAAAACAGACGTGCTTGCATAATACAAATCGTCGTAAGCCGTATTTGAATTAGCAGGGATTAAAACACGTAACAATAGAGAACGCTACTTGCCCGTATTAGAACCCATTTGCACAATCTTTGAAAAATAAATAAAACAGACGTTTTGGAAAAAAGAAGATTTTTTTTAAAAAAATAGACGTGCTTGCATAATCCAAATCGTCGTAAGCCGTATTTGAATTAGCACGGATTAAAACACGTAACAGTAGAGAACGCTAGTTGCCCGTATTAGAACCCATTTCCACATTCTGAGAAAAATAAATAAAACAGACGTTTTGGAAAAAAGAAGATTTTTTAAAAAAAAAATAGACGTGCTTGCATAATCCAAATCGTCGTAAGCCGTATTTGAATTAGCACCAATTAAAACACGTAACAGTAGAGAACATTACTTGCCCGTATTATAACCTGTTTGCACAATCTGAGGAAAAAAATTAAAAAAACAAAAGTTTTTGAAAATTGAAGAATTTTTAGAAAAACACACATGCTTGCATAATACAAATCGTCGTAAGCCGTATTTGAATTAGCACGGATTAAAACACGTAACAGTAGAGAACGCTACTTGCCCGTATTAGAACCCGTTTGAACAATCTGAGAAAAATAAATAAAACAGACTTTTTGGAAAAAAGAAAAATTTAAAAAAAAAAAAGCAGACGTGCTTGCATAGTCCAAATCGTGGTTAGCCGTATTTGAATTAGCACGGATTAAAACACGTAACAGTAGAGAACGCTACTTGCCCGTACTAGAACCCGTTTGCACAATCTGAGAAAAATAAATAAAACAGACGTTTTGGAAAAAAGAAGAATTTTTTGAAAAAAAACATACATGCTTGCATAATCCAAATCGTCGTAAGCCGTATTTGAATTAGCAAGGATTAAAACACGTAACAGTAGAGAACACTAGTTGCCCGTATTAGAACCCGTTTGCACATTCTGAGAAAAATAAATAAAATAGACATTTTGGAAAAAAGAAGATTTTTTTTTAAAAAAATAGACGTGCTTGCAAAATCCAAATCGTCGTAAGCCGTATTTGAATTAGCACGAATTAAAACACGTAACAGTAGAGAACGCGACTTGCCCGTATTAGAACCCGTTTGAACAATCAGAGAAAAGTAAATAAAACAGACTTTTTGGAAAAAAGAAAAATTTTTAAAAAAAAAAACAGACGTGCTTGCATAATCCAAATCGTCGTAAGCCGTATTTGAATTAGCACCAATTAAAACACGTAACAGTAGAGAACATTACTTGCCCGTATTATAACCTGTTTGCACAATCTGAGGAAAAAAATTAAAAAAACAAAAGTTTTTGAAAATTGAAGAATTTTTAGAAAAACACACATGCTTGCATAATACAAATCGTCGTAAGCCGTATTTGAATTAGCACGGATTAAAACACGTAACAATAGAGAACGCTACTTGCCCGTATTAGAACCCGTTTGAACAATCTGAGAAAAATAAATAAAACAGACTTTTTGGAAAAAAGAAGAATTTTTTAAAAAAAAAACAGACGTGCTTGCATAATCCAAATCGTGGTAAGCCGTATTTGAATTAGCACGGATTGAAACACGTAACAGTAGAGAATGCTACTTGCCCGTATTAGAACCCGTTTGCCCAATCTGAAGAAAATAAATAACACAGACGTTTTGGAAAAAGGAAGAATTTTTAGAAAAAAAAAAAGCAGACGTGCTTGCATAGTCCAAATCGTGGTTAGCCGTATTTGAATTAGCACGGATTAAAACACGTAACAGTAGAGAACGCTACTTGCCCGTACTAGAACCCGTTTGCACAATCTGAGAAAAATAAATAAAACAGACGTTTTGGAAAAAAGAAGAATTTTTTGAAAAAAAACATACATGCTTGCATAATCCAAATCGTCGTAAGCCGTATTTGAATTAGCAAGGATTAAAACACGTAACAGTAGAGAACACTAGTTGCCCGTATTAGAACCCGTTTGCACATTCTGAGAAAAATAAATAAAATAGACATTTTGGAAAAAAGAAGATTTTTTTTTAAAAAAATAGACGTGCTTGCAAAATCCAAATCGTCGTAAGCCGTATTTGAATTAGCACGAATTAAAACACGTAACAGTAGAGAACGCGACTTGCCCGTATTAGAACCCGTTTGAACAATCAGAGAAAAGTAAATAAAACAGACTTTTTGGAAAAAAGAAGAATTTATTAAAAAAAAAACAGACGTGCTTGCATAATCCAAATCGTGGTAAGCCGTATTTGAATTAGCACGGATTGAAACACGTAACAGTAGAGAACGCTACTTGCCCGTATTAGAACCCGTTTGCACAATCTTAGAAAAATAAATAAAATAGACTTTTTGGAAAAAAGAAGAATTTTTTAAAAAAAAAAACAGACGTGCTTGCATAATACAAATCGTCGTAAGCCGTATTTGAATTAGCACGGATTAAAACACGTAACAATAGAGAACGCTACTTGCCCGTATTAGAACCCGTTTGCACAATCTTTGAAAAATAAATAAAACAGACGTTTTGGAAAAAAGAAGATTTTTTTTAAAAAAATAGACGTGCTTGCATAATCCAAATCGTCGTAAGCCGTATTTGAATTAGCACGGATTAAAACACGTAACAGTAGAGAACGCTAGTTGCCCGTATTAGAACCCATTTCCACATTCTGAGAAAAATAAATAAAACAGACGTTTTGGAAAAAAGAAGATTTTTTAAAAAAAAAATAGACGTGCTTGCATAATCCAAATCGTCGTAAGCCGTATTTGAATTAGCACCAATTAAAACACGTAACAGTAGAGAACATTACTAGCCCGTATTATAACCTGTTTGCACAATCTGAGGAAAAAAATTAAAAAAACAAAAGTTTTTGAAAATTGAAGAATTTTTAGAAAAACACACATGCTTGCATAATACAAATCGTCGTAAGCCGTATTTGAATTAGCACGGATTAAAACACGTAACAATAGAGAACGCTACTTGCCCGTATTAGAACCCGTTTGAACAATCTGAGAAAAATAAATAAAACAGACTTTTTGGAAAAAAGAAGAATTTTTAAAAAAAAAAACAGACGTGCTTGCATAATCCAAATCGTGGTAAGCCGTATTTGAATTAGCACGGATTGAAACACGTAACAGTAGAGAATGCTACTTGCCCGTATTAGAACCCGTTTGCCCAATCTGAAGAAAATAAATAACACAGACGTTTTGGAAAAAGGAAGAATTTTTAGAAAAAAAAAAAGCAGACGTGCTTGCATAGTCCAAATCGTGGTTAGCCGTATTTGAATTAGCACGGATTAAAACACGTAACAGTAGAGAACGCTACTTGCCCGTACTAGAACCCGTTTGCACAATCTGAGAAAAATAAATAAAACAGACGTTTTGGAAAAAAGAAGAATTTTTTGAAAAAAAACATACATGCTTGCATAATCCAAATCGTCGTAAGCCGTATTTGAATTAGCAAGGATTAAAACACGTAACAGTAGAGAACACTAGTTGCCCGTATTAGAACCCGTTTGCACATTCTGAGAAAAATAAATAAAATAGACATTTTGGAAAAAAGAAGATTTTTTTTTAAAAAAATAGACGTGCTTGCAAAATCCAAATCGTCGTAAGCCGTATTTGAATTAGCACGAATTAAAACACGTAACAGTAGAGAACGCGACTTGCCCGTATTAGAACCCGTTTGAACAATCAGAGAAAAGTAAATAAAACAGACTTTTTGGAAAAAAGAAGAATTTATTAAAAAAAAAACAGACGTGCTTGCATAATCCAAATCGTGGTAAGCCGTATTTGAATTAGCACGGATTGAAACACGTAACAGTAGAGAACGCTACTTGCCCGTATTAGAACCCGTTTGCACAATCTTAGAAAAATAAATAAAATAGACTTTTTGGAAAAAAGAAGAATTTTTTAAAAAAAAAAACAGACGTGCTTGCATAATACAAATCGTCGTAAGCCGTATTTGAATTAGCACGGATTAAAACACGTAACAATAGAGAACGCTACTTGCCCGTATTAGAACCCGTTTGCACAATCTTTGAAAAATAAATAAAACAGACGTTTTGGAAAAAAGAAGATTTTTTTTAAAAAAATAGACGTGCTTGCATAATCCAAATCGTCGTAAGCCGTATTTGAATTAGCACGGATTAAAACACGTAACAGTAGAGAACGCTAGTTGCCCGTATTAGAACCCATTTCCACATTCTGAGAAAAATAAATAAAACAGACGTTTTGGAAAAAAGAAGATTTTTTAAAAAAAAAATAGACGTGCTTGCATAATCCAAATCGTCGTAAGCCGTATTTGAATTAGCACCAATTAAAACACGTAACAGTAGAGAACATTACTAGCCCGTATTATAACCTGTTTGCACAATCTGAGGAAAAAAATTAAAAAAACAAAAGTTTTTGAAAATTGAAGAATTTTTAGAAAAACACACATGCTTGCATAATACAAATCGTCGTAAGCCGTATTTGAATTAGCACGGATTAAAACACGTAACAATAGAGAACGCTACTTGCCCGTATTAGAACCCGTTTGAACAATCTGAGAAAAATAAATAAAACAGACTTTTTGGAAAAAAGAAGAATTTTTAAAAAAAAAAACAGACGTGCTTGCATAATCCAAATCGTGGTAAGCCGTATTTGAATTAGCACGGATTGAAACACGTAACAGTAGAGAATGCTACTTGCCCGTATTAGAACCCGTTTGCCCAATCTGAAGAAAATAAATAACACAGACGTTTTGGAAAAAGGAAGAATTTTTAGAAAAAAAAAAAGCAGACGTGCTTGCATAGTCCAAATCGTGGTTAGCCGTATTTGAATTAGCACGGATTAAAACACGTAACAGTAGAGAACGCTACTTGCCCGTACTAGAACCCGTTTGCACAATCTGAGAAAAATAAATAAAACAGACGTTTTGGAAAAAAGAAGAATTTTTTGAAAAAAAACATACATGCTTGCATAATCCAAATCGTCGTAAGCCGTATTTGAATTAGCAAGGATTAAAACACGTAACAGTAGAGAACACTAGTTGCCCGTATTAGAACCCGTTTGCACATTCTGAGAAAAATAAATAAAATAGACATTTTGGAAAAAAGAAGATTTTTTTTTAAAAAAATAGACGTGCTTGCAAAATCCAAATCGTCGTAAGCCGTATTTGAATTAGCACGAATTAAAACACGTAACAGTAGAGAACGCGACTTGCCCGTATTAGAACCCGTTTGAACAATCAGAGAAAAGTAAATAAAACAGACTTTTTGGAAAAAAGAAGAATTTATTAAAAAAAAAACAGACGTGCTTGCATAATCCAAATCGTGGTAAGCCGTATTTGAATTAGCACGGATTGAAACACGTAACAGTAGAGAACGCTACTTGCCCGTATTAGAACCCGTTTGCACAATCTTAGAAAAATAAATAAAATAGACTTTTTGGAAAAAAGAAGAATTTTTTTAAAAAAAAAACAGACGTGCTTGCATAATACAAATCGTCGTAAGCCGTATTTGAATTAGCACGGATTAAAACACGTAACAATAGAGAACGCTACTTGCCCGTATTAGAACCCGTTTGCACAATCTTTGAAAAATAAATAAAACAGACGTTTTGGAAAAAAGAAGATTTTTTTTAAAAAAATAGACGTGCTTGCATAATCCAAATCGTCGTAAGCCGTATTTGAATTAGCACGGATTAAAACACGTAACAGTAGAGAACGCTAGTTGCCCGTATTAGAACCCATTTCCACATTCTGAGAAAAATAAATAAAACAGACGTTTTGGAAAAAAGAAGATTTTTTTAAAAAAAAATAGACGTGCTTGCATAATCCAAATCGTCGTAAGCCGTATTTGAATTAGCACCAATTAAAACACGTAACAGTAGAGAACATTACTAGCCCGTATTATAACCTGTTTGCACAATCTGAGGAAAAAAATTAAAAAAACAAAAGTTTTTGAAAATTGAAGAATTTTTAGAAAAACACACATGCTTGCATAATACAAATCGTCGTAAGCCGTATTTGAATTAGCACGGATTAAAACACGTAACAATAGAGAACGCTACTTGCCCGTATTAGAACCCGTTTGAACAATCTGAGAAAAATAAATAAAACAGACTTTTTGGAAAAAAGAAGAATTTTTAAAAAAAAAAACAGACGTGCTTGCATAATCCAAATCGTGGTAAGCCGTATTTGAATTAGCACGGATTGAAACACGTAACAGTAGAGAATGCTACTTGCCCGTATTAGAACCCGTTTGCCCAATCTGAAGAAAATAAATAACACAGACGTTTTGGAAAAAGGAAGAATTTTTAGAAAAAAAAAAAGCAGACGTGCTTGCATAGTCCAAATCGTGGTTAGCCGTATTTGAATTAGCACGGATTAAAACACGTAACAGTAGAGAACGCTACTTGCCCGTACTAGAACCCGTTTGCACAATCTGAGAAAAATAAATAAAACAGACGTTTTGGAAAAAAGAAGAATTTTTTGAAAAAAAACATACATGCTTGCATAATCCAAATCGTCGTAAGCCGTATTTGAATTAGCAAGGATTAAAACACGTAACAGTAGAGAACACTAGTTGCCCGTATTAGAACCCGTTTGCACATTCTGAGAAAAATAAATAAAATAGACATTTTGGAAAAAAGAAGATTTTTTTTTAAAAAAATAGACGTGCTTGCAAAATCCAAATCGTCGTAAGCCGTATTTGAATTAGCACGAATTAAAACACGTAACAGTAGAGAACACTAGTTGCCCGTATTAGAACCCGTTTGCACATTCTGAGAAAAATAAATAAAATAGACATTTTGGAAAAAAGAAGATTTTTTTTTAAAAAAATAGACGTGCTTGCAAAATCCAAATCGTCGTAAGCCGTATTTGAATTAGCTCGAATTAAAACACGTAACAGTAGAGAACGCGACTTGCCCGTATTAGAACCCGTTTGAACAATCAGAGAAAAGTAAATAAAACAGACTTTTTGGAAAAAAGAAGAATTTATTAAAAAAAAAACAGACGTGCTTGCATAATCCAAATCGTGGTAAGCCGTATTTGAATTAGCACGGATTGAAACACGTAACAGTAGAGAACGCTACTTGCCCGTATTAGAACCCGTTTGCACAATCTTAGAAAAATAAATAAAACAGACTTTTTGGAAAAAAGAAGAATTTTTTAAAAAAAAAAACAGACGTGCTTGCATAATACAAATCGTCGTAAGCCGTATTTGAATTAGCACGGATTAAAACACGTAACAGTAGAGAACGCTACTTGCCCGTACTAGAACCCGTTTGCACAATCTGAGAAAAATAAATAAAACAGACGTTTTGGAAAAAAGAAGAATTTTTTGAAAAAAAACATACATGCTTGCATAATCCAAATCGTCGTAAGCCGTATTTGAATTAGCAAGGATTAAAACACGTAACAGTAGAGAACACTAGTTGCCCGTATTAGAACCCGTTTGCACATTCTGAGAAAAATAAATAAAATAGACATTTTGGAAAAAAGAAGATTTTTTTTTAAAAAAATAGACGTGCTTGCAAAATCCAAATCGTCGTAAGCCGTATTTGAATTAGCACGAATTAAAACACGTAACAGTAGAGAACGCGACTTGCCCGTATTAGAACCCGTTTGAACAATCTGAGAAAAATAAATAAAACAGACTTTTTGGAAAAAAGAAGAATTTATTAAAAAAAAAACAGACGTGCTTGCATAATCCAAATCGTGGTAAGCCGTATTTGAATTAGCACGGATTGAAACACGTAACAGTAGAGAATGCTACTTGCCCGTATTAGAACCCGTTTGCCCAATCTGAAGAAAATAAATAACACAGACGTTTTGGGAAAAGGAAGAATTTTTAGAAAAAAAAAAGCAGACGTGCTTGCATAGTCCAAATCGTGGTTAGCCGTATTTGAATTAGCACGGATTAAAACACGTAACAGTAGAGAACGCTACTTGCCCGTACTAGAACCCGTTTGCACAATCTGAGAAAAATAAATAAAACAGACGTTTTGGAAAAAAGAAAATTTTTATAAAAAAAACATACATGCTTGCATAATCCAAATCGTCGTAAGCCGTATTTGAATTAGCAAGGATTAAAACACGTAACAATAGAGAACACTAGTTGCCCGTATTAGAACCCGTTTGCACATTCTGAGAAAAATAAATAAAATAGACGTTTTGGAAAAAAGAAGATTTTTTTTTAAAAAAATAGACGTGCTTGCAAAATCCAAATCGTCGTAAGCCGTATTTGAATTAGCACGGATTAAAACACGTAACAGTAGAGAACACTACTTGCCCGTATTAGAACCCGTTTGCACAATCTGAGGAAAACAATTAAAAAAACAGAAGTTTTGGAAAATTCAAGAATTTTTAGAAAAACACACATGCTTGCATAATCCAAATCGTCGTAAGCCGTATTTGTATTAGCATGGATTAAAATACGTAACAGTAGAGAACGCTACTTGCCCGTATTAGAACCCGTTTGCACAATCTTAGAAAAATAAATAAAACAGACTTTTTGGAAAAAAGAAGAATTTTTAAAAAAAAACAGACGTGCTCGCATAATCCAAATCGTCGCAAACCGTATTTGAATTAGCACGGATTAAAACACGTAACAGTAGAGAACGCTAGTTGCCCGTATTAGAACCCGTTTGCACATTCTGAGAAAAATAAATAAAACAGACATTTTGGAAAAAAGAAGATTTTTTTTAAAAAAATAGACGTGCTTGCATAATCCAAATCGTCGTAAGTCATATTTGAATTAGCACGGATTAAAACACGTAACAGTAGAGAACGCTACTTTCCCGTATTAGAACCCGTTTGCACAATCTGAGAAACATAAATAAACGGACATTTTGGAAAAAAGAAGAATTTAAAAAAAAACAGACGTGCTCGCATAATCCAAATCGTCGCAAGCCGTATTTGAATTAGCACGGATTAAAACACGTAACAGTAGAGAACGCTAGTTGCCCGTATTAGAACCCGTTTGCACATTCTGAGAAAAATAAATAAAACAGACGTTTTGGAAAAAAGAAGATTTTTTTAAAAAAAATAGACGTGCTTGCATAATCCAAATCGTCGTAAGTCGTATTTGAATTAGCACGGATTAAAACATGTAACAGTAGAGAACGCTACTTGCCCGTATTAGAACCCGTTTGCACAATCTGAGAAAAATAAATAAACAGACGTTTTGGAAAAAAAAGAATTTTAAAAAAAAAAACAGACGTGCTTGCATAATCCAAATCGTCGTAAGCCGTATTTGAATTAGCACGGATTAAAACACGTAACAGTAGAGAACACTACTTGCCCGTATTAGAACCCGTTTGCACAATCTGAGGAAAACACTTAAAAAAACAGAAGGTTTGGAAAATTGAAGAATTTTTAGAAAAACACACATGCTTGCATAATCGAAATCGTCGTATGCCGTATTTGAATTAGCACGGATTAAAACACGTAACAGTAGAGAACGCTACTTGCCCGTATTAGAACCCGTTTGCACAATCTTAGAAAAATAAATAAAACAGACTTTTCTAAAAAAAGAAGAATTTTTTTTAAAAAAAAACAGACATGCTCGCATAATCCAAATCGTCGTAAGCCGTATTTGAATTAGCACGGATTAAAACACGTAACAGTAGAGAACGCTACTCGCCCGTATTCGAACCCGTTTGCACAATCTTAGAAAAATAAATAAAACAGACTTTTTGGAAAAAAGAAGAATTTAAAAAAAAAAAAAACAAACGTGCTTGCATAATACAAATCATCGTAAGCCGTATTTGAATTAGCACGGATTAAAACACGTAACAGTAGAGAACGCTAGTTGCCGTATTAGAACCCGTTCGCACAATCTGAGAAAAATAAATAAACAGACGTTTTGGAAAAAAAAGAATTTTTAAAAAAAAAACAGACGTGCTTGCATAATCCGAATCGTCGTAAGCCGTATTTGAATTAGCACGGATTAAAACACGTCACAGTAGAGAACGCTAGTTGCCCGTATTAGAACCCGTTTGCACATTCTGAGAAAAATAAATAACACAGACGTTTTGGAAAAAAGAAGATTTTTTTAAAAAAAATAGACGTGCTTGCATAATCCAAATCGTCGTAAGTCGTATTTGAATTAGCACGGATTAAAACACGTAACAGTAGAGAACGCTACTTGCCCGTATTAGAACCCGTTTGCACAATCTGAGAAAAATAAATAAACAGACGTTTTGGAAAAAAAAGAATTTTTAAAAAAAAAACAGACGTGCTTGCATAATCCAAATCGTCGTAAGCCGTTTTTGAATTAGCACGGATTAAAACACGTAACAGTAGAGAACACTACTTGCCCGTATTAGAACCCGTTTGCACAATCTGAGGAAAACAATTAAAAAAACAGAAGGTTTGGAAAATTGAAGAATTTTTAGAAAAACACACATGCTTGCATAATCCAAATCGTCGTATGCCGTATTTGAATTAGCACGGATTAAAACACGTAACAGTAGAGAACGCTACTTGCCCGTATTAGAACCCGTTTGCACAATCTTAGAAAAATAAATAAAACAGACTTTTTTAAAAAAAGAAGAATTTTTTTTAAAAAAAAACAGACGTGCTTGCATAATCCAAATCGTCGTAAGCCGTATTTGAATTAGCTCGGATTAAAACACGTAACAGTAGAGAACGCTACTTGTCCGTATTAGAACCCGTTTGCACAATCTTAGAAAAATAAATAAAACAGACTTTTTGGAAAAAAGAAGAATTTTTAAAAAAAAAAACAAACGTGCTTGCATAATACAAATCGTCGTAAGCCGTATTTGAATTAGCACGGATTAAAACACGTAACAGTAGAGAACGCTAGTTGCCGTATTAGAACCCGTTTGCACATTCTGAGAAAAATAAATAAAACAGACATTTTGGAAAAAAGAAGATTTTTTAAAAAAAAATAGACGTGCTTGCATAATCCAAATCGTCGTAAGCCGTATTTGAATTAGCACGGATTAAAACACGTAACAGTAGAGAACGCTAGTTGCCCGTATTAGAACCTGTTTGTACATTCAGAGAAAAATAAATAAAACAGACGTTTTGGAAAAAAGAAGATTTTTTAAAAAAGAAATAGACGTGCTTGCATAATCCAAATCGTCGTAAGCCGTATTTGAATTAGCACGGATTAAAACACGTAACAGTAGAGAACACTACTTGCCCGTATTAGAACCCGTTTGCCCAATCTGAGGAAAACAATTAAAAAAACAGAAGTTTTGGAAAATTGAAGAATTTTTAGAAAAACACACATGCTTGCATAATCCAAATCGTCGTAAGCCGTATTTGTATTAGCACGGATTAAAACACGTAACAGTAGAGAACGCTACTTGCCCGTATTAGAACCCGTTTGCACAATCTTAGAAAAATAAATAAAACAGACTTTTTGGAAAAAAGAAGAATTTTAAAAAAAAACAGACGTGCTTGCATAATCGAAATCGTCGTAAGCCGTATTTGAATTAGCACGGATTAAAACACGTAACAGTAGAGAATGCTAGTTGCCTGTATTAGAACCCGTTTGCACATTCTGAGAAAAATAAATAAAACAGACGTTTTGGAAAAAAGCAGATTTTTTTAAAAAAAATCGACGTGCTTGCATAATCCAAATCGTCGTAAGCCGTATTTGAATTAGCATGGATCAAAACACGTAATAGTAGAGAACACTACTTGCCCGTATTAGAACTCGTTTGCACAATCTGAGGAAAACAATTAAAAAAACAGAAGTTTTGGAAAATTAAAGACTTTTTAGAAAAACACACATGCTTGCATAATCCAAATCGTCGTAAGCCGTATTTGAATTAGCACGGATCAAAACACGTAACAATAGAGAACACTACTTGCCCGTATTAGAACCCGTTTGCACAATGTGAGGAAAAATTTTAAAAAAACAGAAGTTTTGGAAAATTGAAGAATTTTTAGAAAAACACACATGCTTGCATAATCCAAGTAGTCGTAAGCCGTATTTGAATTAGCACGGATTAAAACACGTAACAGTAGAGAACGCTAGTTGCCTGTATTAGAACCCGTTTGCATATTCTGAGAAAAATAAATAAAACAGACGTTTTGGAAAAAAGAAGATTTTTTTTAAAAAAATAGACATACTTGCATAATCCAAATCGTCGTAAGCCGTATTTGAATTAGCACGGATTAAAACACGTAACAGTAGAGAACGCTACTTGCCCGTATTAGAACCCGTTTGCACAATCTGAGAAAAATAAATAAAACAGACGTTTTGGAAAAAAGAAGATTTTTTTAAAAAAAATAGACGTGCTTGCATAATCCAAATCGTCGTAAGCCGTATTTGAATTAGCACGGATTAAAACACGTAACAGTAGAGAACACTACTTGCCCATATTAGAACCCGTTTGCACAATCTGAGGAAAACAAATAAAAAAACAGAAGTTTAGGAAAATTAAAGAATTTTTAGAAAAACAGACATTCTTGCATAATCCAAATCTTCGTAAGCCGCTTTTGAATTAGTACGGATTAAAACACGTAACAGTAGAGAACGCTACTTGCCCGTACTAGAACCCGTTTGCACAATCTGAGAAAAATAAATAAAACAGATGTTTTGGAAAAAAGAAGAATTTTTTAAAAAAAACAGACATGCTTGCATAATCCAAATCGTCGTAAGCCGTATTTGAATTAGCACGGATTAAAACACGTAACAGTAGAGAACGCTAGTTGCCCGTATTGGAACCTGTTTGCACATTCTGAGAAAAATAAATAAAACAGACGTTTTGGAAAAAAGAAGATTTTTTTTTAAAAAATAGACGTGCTTGCATAATCCAAATCGTCGTAAGCCGTATTTGAATTAGCACGGATTAAAACACGTAACCGTAGAGAACACTACTTGCCCGTATTAGAACCCGTTTGGACAATCTGAGGAAAACAATTAAAAAACAGAAGTTTTGGAAAAAAGAAGAATTTTAAAAAAAAATTGACGTGCTTGCATAATCCAAATCGTCGTAAGTCGTATTTTAATTAGCACGGATTAAAACACGAAATAGTGGAGAACACTACTTGCCCGTATTAGAACTCGTTTGCACAATCTGAGGAAAATAAATAAAACAAACGTTTTGGAAAAAGGAAGAATTTTTAGAAAAACAGACGTGCCTGCATAATCCAAATCGTTGTAAGCCGTATTTGAATCAGCACGGATTAAAACACGTAATAGTAGAGAAAGCTACTTGCCCGTATTTGAACCCGTTTGCACAATCTGAAGAAAATAAATAAAACAGACGTTTTGGAAAAAGGAAGAATTTTTAGAAAAAAAAACAGACTTGCTTCCATAATCCAAATCGTCGTAAGCCGTATTTGAATTAGCACGGATTAAAACACATAACAGTAGAGAACGTTACTTGCCCGTATTAGAACCCGTTTGCACAATCAGAGAAAAATAAATAAAACAGACGTGTTGGAAAAAAAGAAGAATTTAAAAAAAAAATAGACGTGCTTGCATAATCCAAATCGTCGTAAGCCGTATTTGAATTAGCACGGATTAAAACACGTAACATTAGAGACGCTACTTGCCCGTATTTGAACCTGTTTGCACAATCTGAGGAAATTAAATAAAAAAACAGACATTTTGGAAAAAGGAAGAATTTTTAAAAAAACAGACATGCTTGCATAATCCAAATCTTCGTAAGTCGTATTTGAATTAGCACGGATTAAAACACGTAACAGTAGAGAACGCTACTTGCCCGCACTCGAACCCGTTTGCACAATCTGAGGAAAATAAATAAAACAGACGTTTTGGAAAAAGGAAGAATTTTTAGAAAAACAGACGTGCTTGCATAATCCAAATCTTCGTAAGCCGTATTTCAATTAGCACGGATTAAAACACGTAACAGTAGAGAACGCTACTTGCCCGTATTAGAACCCGTTTGAACAATCTGAGGAAAATAAATAAAACAGACATTTTGGAAAAAGGAAGAATTTTTAGAAAAACAGACATGCTTGCATAATCCAAATCGTCGTAAGTCGTATTTGAATTAGCACGGATTAAAACATGTAACATTAGAGAGGCTACTTGCCCGTATTAGAACCCGTTTGCACAATCTGAGAAAAATAAAAAAAACAGACGTTTTGGAAAAAAGATGAATTTTAAAAAAAAAAAAACAGACGTGCTCGCATAATCCAAATCGTCGTAAGCCGTATTTTCATTAGCACAGATTAAAACACGCAATAGTAGAGAACCCTACTTGCCCGTATTAGAACCCGTTTGCACAATCTGAGGAAATTTAATAAAAAAATAGACATTTTGGAAAAAGAAAGAATTTTTAAAAAAATAGACATGCTTGCATAATCCAAATCTTCGTAAGCCGTATTTGAATTAGCACGGATTAAAACACGTAACAGTAGAGAACGCTACTTGCCCGTACTAAAACCCGTTTGCACAATCTGAGGAAAATAAATAACACAGACGTTTTGGAAAAAGCAAGAATTTTTAGAAAAAAAAAGCAGACGTGATTGCATAATCCAAATCGTCGTTAGCCGTATTTGAATTAGCACGGATTAAAACACGTAACAGTAGAGAACGCTACTTGCCCGTATTAGAACCCGTTTGCACAATCTGAGGAAATTAAATAAAAAAACAGACATATTGGAAAAAGGAAGAATTTTTAAAAAAACAGACATGCTTGCATAATCCAAATCTTCGTCAGCCGTATTTGAATTAGCACGGATTAAAACACGTAACAGTAGAGAACGGTACTTGCCCGTACTAGAACCCGTTTGCACAATCTGAGGAAAATAAATAACACTGACGTTTTGGAAAAAGGAAGAATTTTTAGATAAAAAAACAGACGTGCTTGCATAATCCAAATCGTCGTAAGCCGTATTTGAATTAGCACGGATTAAAGCACGTAACAGTAGAGAACACTGCTTGCCCGTATTAGAACCCGTTTGCACAATCTGAGAAAAATAAATAAAACACACGATTTGGAAAAAAGCAGAATTTTTAAAAAAAAACTGACATGCTTGCATAATCCAAATCGTCGTAAGCCGTATTTTAATTAGCACGGATTAAAACACGTAATAGTGGAGAACACTACTTGCCCGTATTAGAACTCGTTTGCACAATCTGAGGAAAATAAATAAAACAAACGTTTTGGAAAAAGGAAGAATTTTTAGAAAAACAGACGTGCCTGCATAATCCAAATCGTTGTAAGCCGTATTTGAATCAGCACGGATTAAAACACGTCATAGTAGAGAAAGCTACTTGCCCGTATTTGAACCCGTTTGCACAATCTGAGAAAAATAAATAAAACAGAAGTTTTGGAAAAAAGAAGAATTTTTTGAAAAAAAACAGACGTGCTTGCATAATCCAAATAGTCGTAAGCCGTATTTTAATTAGCACGGATTAAAACACGTAATAGTAGAGAATGCTACTTGCCCGTACTAGAACCCGGTTGCCCAATCTGAGGAAAACAAATAAAAAAATAGATGTTTTGGAAAAAGGAAGAATTTTTAGAAAAATAGACATGCTTGCATAATCCAAATCTTCGTAAGCCGTATTTGAATTAACAAGGATTAAAACACGTAACAGTAGAGAACGCTACTTGCCCGCACTCGAGCCCGTTTGCACAATCTGAGGAAAATAAATAAAACAGACGTTTTGGAGAAAGGAAGAAATTTTAGAAAAACAGACGTGCTTGCATAATCCAAATCTTCGTAAGCCGTATTTCAATTAGCACAGATTAAAACACGTAACAGTAGAGAACGCTACTTGCCTGTACTAGAACCCGTTTGCACAATCTGAGGAAAATAAATAAAACAGAAATTTTGGAAAAAGGAAGAATTTTTAGAAAAACAGACATGCTTGCATAATCCAAATCGTCGTAAGTCGTATTTGAATTAGCACGGATTAAAACACGTAACATTAGAGACGCTACTTGCCCGTATTAGAACCCGTTTGCCCAATCTGAGAAAAATAAATAAAACAGACGTTTTGGAAAAAAGATGAATTTTAAAAAAAAAACAGACGAGCTTGCATAATCCAAATCGTCGTAAGCCGTATTTTAATTAGCACAGATTAAAACACGTAATAGTAGAGAACACTACTTGCCCGTATTAGAACCCGTTTGCACAATCTGAGGAAATTAAATAAAAAAATAGACATTTTGGAAAAAGGAAGAATTTTTAAAAAAACAGACATGCTTGCATAATCCAAATCTTCGTAAGCCGTATTTGAATTAGCACGGATTAAAACACGTAACAGTAGAGAACGCTATAGGCCCGTACTAGAACCCGTTTGCACAATCTGAGGAAAAGAAATAAAACAGACGTTTTGGAAAAAGGAAGAATTTTTAAAAAAAAAACAGACGTGCTTGCATAATCCAAATTGTCGTAAGCCGTATTTGAATTGGCACGGAGTAAAACACGTAACAGTAGAGAACACTACTTGCCCGTATTAGAACCCGTTTGCACAATCTGAGGAAAACAAATAAAAAAACAGAGGTTTAGTAAAATTGAAGAATTTTTAGAAAAACAGACATGCATGCATAATCCAAATCTTCGTAAGCCGCTTTTGAATTAGCACGGATTAAAACACGTAACAGTAGAGAACGCTACTTGCCCATACTAGAACCCGTTTGCACAACTGAGAAAAATAAATAAAACAGACGTTTTGGAAAAAAGAACAATTTTTGAAAAATAAACAGACGTGCTTGCATAATTCAAATCGTCGTAAGCCGTATTTGAATTAGCACGGATTGAAACACGTAACAGTAGAGAACGCTACTTGCCCGTATTAGAACCCGTTTGCACAATCTGAAGAAAATAAATAACATAGACATTTTGGAAAAGGAAGAATTTTTAGAAAAAAAAAACAGACGTGCTTGCATAATCCAAATTGTCGTAAACCGTATTTTAATTAGAACGGATTAAAACACGTAATAGTAGAGAATGCTACTTGCCCGTACTAGAACCCGTTTGCACAATCTGAGGAAAATAAATAAAACAGACGTTTTGGAAAAAGGAAGAATTTTTAGAAAAACAGACGTGCTTGCATAATCCAAATCTTCGTAAGCCGTATTTCGATTAGCACAGATTAAAACACGTAACAGTAGAGAACGCTACTTGCCCGTACTAGAACCAGTTTGCACAATCTGAGGAAAATAAATAAAACAGACATTTTGGAAAAAGGAAGAATTTTTAAAAAAACAGACATGCTTGCATAATCCAAATCGTCGTAAGTCGTATTTGAATTAGCACGGATTAAAACACGTAACATTAGAGACGCTACTTGCCCGTATTAGAACTCGTTTGCCCAATCTGAGAAAAATAAATAAAACAGACGATTTGGAAAAAAGAAGAATTTTTAAAAAAAAACTGACGTGCTTGAATAATCCAAATCGTCGTAAGCCGTATTTGAATTAGCACGGATTAAAACACGTAATAGTAGAGAACGCTTCTTGCCCGTATTAGAACCCGTTTGCACAATCTGCGAAAAATAAATAAAACAGACGTTTTGGAAAAAAGAAGAATTAAAAAAAAACGTGCTTGCATAATCCAAATCGTCGTAAGCCCTATTTCAATTAGTAGGGACTAAAACACGTAACAGTAGAGAACACTACTTGCCCGTATTAGAACCCGTTTGCACAATCTGAGGAAAACAAATAAAAAAACAGATGTTTTGGAAAAAGGAAGAATTTTTAGAAAAATAGACATGCTTGCATAATCCAAATCCTCGTAAGCCATATTTGAATTAACAAGGATTAAAACACGTAACAGTAGAGAACGCTACTTGCCCGCACTCGAGCCCGTTTGCACAATCTGAGGAAAATAAATAAAACAGACGTTTTGGAAAAAGGAAGAACTTTTAGAAAAACAGACGTGCTTGCATAATCCAAATCTTCGTAAGCCGTATTTCAATTAGCACAGATTAAAACACGTAACAGTAGAGAACGCTACTTGCCCAAACTAGAACCCGTTTGCACAATCTGAGGAAAATAAATAAAACAGACATTTTGGAAAAAGGAAGAATTTTTAGAAAAACAGACATGCTTGCATAATCCAAATCGTCGTAAGTCGTATTTGAATTAGCACGGATTAAAACACGTAACATTAGAGACGCTACTTGCCCGTATTAGAACCCGTTTGCCCAATCTGAGAAAAATAAATAAAACAGACGTTTTGGAAAAAAGATGAATTTTAAAAAAAAAAACAGACGAGCTTGCATAATCCAAATCGTCGTAAGCCGTATTTTAATTAGCACAGATTAAAACACGTAATAGTAGAGAACACTACTTGCCCGTATTAGAACCCGTTTGCACAATCTGAGGAAATTAAATAAAAAAATAGACATTTTGGAAAAAGGAAGAATTTTTAAAAAAACAGACATGCTTGCATAATCCAAATCTTCGTAAGCCGTATTTGAATTAGCACGGATTAAAACACGTAACAGTAGAGAACGCTATAGGCCCGTACTAGAACCCGTTTGCACAATCTGAGGAAAATAAATAAAACAGACGTTTTGGAAAAAGGAAGAATTTTTAAAAAAAAAACAGACGTGCTTGCATAGTCCAAATTGTCGTAAGCCGTATTTGAATTGGCACGGAGTAAAACACGTAACAGTAGAGAACACTACTTGCCCGTATTAGAACCCGTTTGCACAATCTGAGGAAAACAAATAAAAAAACAGAAGTTTAGTAAAATTGAAGAATTTTTAGAAAAACAGACATGCATGCATAATCCAAATCTTCGTAAGCCGCTTTTGAATTAGCACGGATTAAAACACGTAACAGTAGAGAACGCTACTTGCCCATACTAGAACCCGTTTGCACAACTGAGAAAAATAAATAAAACAGACGTTTTGGAAAAAAGAACAATTTTTGAAAAATAAACAGACGTGCTTGCATAATTCAAATCGTCGTAAGCCGTATTTGAATTAGCACGGATTGAAACACGTAACAGTAGAGAACGCTACTTGCCCGTATTAGAACCCGTTTGCACAATCTGAAGAAAATAAATAACATAGACATTTTGGAAAAGGAAGAATTTTTAGAAAAAAAAAACAGACGTGCTTGCATAATCCAAATCGTCGTAAACCGTATTTTAATTAGAACGGATTAAAACACGTAATAGTAGAGAATGCTACTTGCCCGTACTAGAACCCGTTTGCACAATCTGAGGAAAATAAATAAAACAGACGTTTTGGAAAAAGGAAGAATTTTTAGAAAAACAGACGTGCTTGCATAATCCAAATCTTCGTAAGCCGTATTTCGATTAGCACAGATTAAAACACGTAACAGTAGAGAACGCTACTTGCCCGTACTAGAACCAGTTTGCACAATCTGAGGAAAATAAATAAAACAGACATTTTGGAAAAAGGAAGAATTTTTAAAAAAACAGACATGCTTGCATAATCCAAATCGTCGTAAGTCGTATTTGAATTAGCACGGATTAAAACACGTAACATTAGAGACGCTACTTGCCCGTATTAGAACTCGTTTGCCCAATCTGAGAAAAATAAATAAAACAGACGATTTGGAAAAAAGAAGAATTTTTAAAAAAAAACTGACGTGCTTGAATAATCCAAATCGTCGTAAGCCGTATTTGAATTAGCACGGATTAAAACACGTAATAGTAGAGAACGCTTCTTGCCCGTATTAGAACCCGTTTGCACAATCTGCGAAAAATAAATAAAACAGACGTTTTGGAAAAAAGAAGAATTAAAAAAAAACGTGCTTGCATAATCCAAATCGTCGTAAGCCCTATTTCAATTAGTACGGACTAAAACACGTAACAGTAGAGAACACTACTTGCCCGTATTAGAACCCGTTTGCACAATCTGAGGAAAACAAATAAAAAAACAGATGTTTTGGAAAAAGGAAGAATTTTTAGAAAAATAGACATGCTTGCATAATCCAAATCCTCGTAAGCCATATTTGAATTAACAAGGATTAAAACACGTAACAGTAGAGAACGCTACTTGCCCGCACTCGAGCCCGTTTGCACAATCTGAGGAAAATAAATAAAACAGACGTTTTGGAAAAAGGAAGAACTTTTAGAAAAACAGACGTGCTTGCATAATCCAAATCTTCGTAAGCCGTATTTCAATTAGCACAGATTAAAACACGTAACAGTAGAGAACGCTACTTGCCCAAACTAGAACCCGTTTGCACAATCTGAGGAAAATAAATAAAACAGACATTTTGGAAAAAGGAAGAATTTTTAGAAAAACAGACATGCTTGCATAATCCAAATCGTCGTAAGTCGTATTTGAATTAGCACGGATTAAAACACGTAACATTAGAGACGCTACTTGCCCGTATTAGAACCCGTTTGCCCAATCTGAGAAAAATAAATAAAACAGACGTTTTGGAAAAAAGATGAATTTTAAAAAAAAAAACAGACGAGCTTGCATAATCCAAATCGTCGTAAGCCGTATTTTAATTAGCACAGATTAAAACACGTAATAGTAGAGAACACTACTTGCCCGTATTAGAACCCGTTTGCACAATCTGAGGAAATTAAATAAAAAAATAGACATTTTGGAAAAAGGAAGAATTTTTAAAAAAACAGACATGCTTGCATAATCCAAATCTTCGTAAGCCGTATTTGAATTAGCACGGATTAAAACACGTAACAGTAGAGAACGCTATAGGCCCGTACTAGAACCCGTTTGCACAATCTGAGGAAAATAAATAAAACAGACGTTTTGGAAAAAGGAAGAATTTTTAAAAAAAAAACAGACGTGCTTGCATAATCCAAATTGTCGTAAGCCGTATTTGAATTGGCACGGAGTAAAACACGTAACAGTAGAGAACACTACTTGCCCGTATTAGAACCCGTTTGCACAATCTGAGGAAAACAAATAAAAAAACAGAAGTTTAGTAAAATTGAAGAATTTTTAGAAAAACAGACATGCATGCATAATCCAAATCTTCGTAAGCCGCTTTTGAATTAGCACGGATTAAAACACGTAACAGTAGAGAACGCTACTTGCCCATACTAGAACCCGTTTGCACAACTGAGAAAAATAAATAAAACAGACGTTTTGGAAAAAAGAACAATTTTTGAAAAATAAACAGACGTGCTTGCATAATTCAAATCGTCGTAAGCCGTATTTGAATTAGCACGGATTGAAACACGTAACAGTAGAGAACGCTACTTGCCCGTATTAGAACCCGTTTGCACAATCTGAAGAAAATAAATAACATAGACATTTTGGAAAAGGAAGAATTTTTAGAAAAAAAAAACAGACGTGCTTGCATAATCCAAATCGTCGTAAACCGTATTTTAATTAGAACGGATTAAAACACGTAATAGTAGAGAATGCTACTTGCCCGTACTAGAACCCGTTTGCACAATCTGAGGAAAATAAATAAAACAGACGTTTTGGAAAAAGGAAGAATTTTTAGAAAAACAGACGTGCTTGCATAATCCAAATCTTCGTAAGCCGTATTTCGATTAGCACAGATTAAAACACGTAACAGTAGAGAACGCTACTTGCCCGTACTAGAACCAGTTTGCACAATCTGAGGAAAATAAATAAAACAGACATTTTGGAAAAAGGAAGAATTTTTAAAAAAACAGACATGCTTGCATAATCCAAATCGTCGTAAGTCGTATTTGAATTAGCACGGATTAAAACACGTAACATTAGAGACGCTACTTGCCCGTATTAGAACTCGTTTGCCCAATCTGAGAAAAATAAATAAAACAGACGATTTGGAAAAAAGAAGAATTTTTAAAAAAAAACTGACGTGCTTGAATAATCCAAATCGTCGTAAGCCGTATTTGAATTAGCACGGATTAAAACACGTAATAGTAGAGAACGCTTCTTGCCCGTATTAGAACCCGTTTGCACAATCTGCGAAAAATAAATAAAACAGACGTTTTGGAAAAAAGAAGAATTAAAAAAAAACGTGCTTGCATAATCCAAATCGTCGTAAGCCCTATTTCAATTAGTACGGACTAAAACACGTAACAGTAGAGAACACTACTTGCCCGTATTAGAACCCGTTTGCACAATCTGAGGAAAACAAATAAAAAAATAGATGTTTTGGAAAAAGGAAGAATTTTTAGAAAAATAGACATGCTTGCATAATCCAAATCCTCGTAAGCCATATTTGAATTAACAAGGATTAAAACACGTAACAGTAGAGAACGCTACTTGCCCGCACTCGAGCCCGTTTGCACAATCTGAGGAAAATAAATAAAACAGACGTTTTGGAAAAAGGAAGAACTTTTAGAAAAACAGACGTGCTTGCATAATCCAAATCTTCGTAAGCCGTATTTCAATTAGCACAGATTAAAACACGTAACAGTAGAGAACGCTACTTGCCCAAACTAGAACCCGTTTGCACAATCTGAGGAAAATAAATAAAACAGACATTTTGGAAAAAGGAAGAATTTTTAGAAAAACAGACATGCTTGCATAATCCAAATCGTCGTAAGTCGTATTTGAATTAGCACGGATTAAAACACGTAACATTAGAGACGCTACTTGCTCGTATTAGAACCCGTTTGCCCAATCTGAGAAAAATAAATAAAACAGACGTTTTGGAAAAAAGATGAATTTTAAAAAAAAAACAGACGTGCTTGCATAATCCGAATCGTCGTAAGCCGTATTTTAATTAGCACAGATTAAAACACGTAATAGTAGAGAAAACTACTTGCCCGTATTAGAACCCGTTTGCACAATCTGAGGAAATTAAATAAAAAAATAGACATTTTGGAAAAAGGAAGAATTTTTAAAAAAACAGACATGCTTGCATAATCCAAATCTTCGTAAGCCGTATTTGAATTAGCACGGATTAAAACACGTAACAGTAGAGAACGCTATAGGCCCGTACTAGAACCCGTTTGCACAATCTGAGGAAAATAAATAAAACAGACGTTTTGGAAAAAGGAAGAATTTTTAAAAAAAAAACAGACGTGCTTGCATAATCCAAATTGTCGTAAGCCGTATTTGAATTGGCACGGATTAAAACACGTAACAGTAGAGAACACTACTTGCCCGTATTAGAACCCGTTTGCACAATCTGAGGAAAACAAATAAAAAAACAGAAGTTTAGTAAAATTGAAGAATTTTTAGAAAAACAGACATGCATGCATAATCCAAATCTTCGTAAGCCGCTTTTGAATTAGCACGGATTAAAACACGTAACAGTAGAGAACGCTACTTGCCCATACTAGAACCCGTTTGCACAACTGAGAAAAATAAATAAAACAGACGTTTTGGAAAAAAGAACAATTTTTGAAAAATAAACAGACGTGCTTGCATAATTCAAATCGTCGTAAGCCGTATTTGAATTAGCACGGATTGAAACACGTAACAGTAGAGAACGCTACTTGCCCGTATTAGAACCCGTTTGCACAATCTGAAGAAAATAAATAACATAGACATTTTGGAAAAGGAAGAATTTTTAGAAAAAAAAAACAGACGTGCTTGCATAATCCAAATCGTCGTAAACCGTATTTTAATTAGAACGGATTAAAACACGTAATAGTAGAGAATGCTACTTGCCCGTACTAGAACCCGTTTGCACAATCTGAGGAAAATAAATAAAACAGACGTTTTGGAAAAAGGAAGAATTTTTAGAAAAACAGACGTGCTTGCATAATCCAAATCTTCGTAAGCCGTATTTCGATTAGCACAGATTAAAACACGTAACAGTAGAGAACGCTACTTGCCCGTACTAGAACCAGTTTGCACAATCTGAGGAAAATAAATAAAACAGACATTTTGGAAAAAGGAAGAATTTTAAAAAAAACAGACATGCTTGCATAATCCAAATCGTCGTTAGTCGTATTTGAATTAGCACGGATTAAAACACGTAACATTAGAGACGCTACTTGCCCGTATTAGAACTCGTTTGCCCAATCTGAGAAAAATAAATAAAACAGACGATTTGGAAAAAAGAAGAATTTTTAAAAAAAAACTGACGTGCTTGAATAATCCAAATCGTCGTAAGCCGTATTTGAATTAGCACGGATTAAAACACGTAATAGTAGAGAACGCTTCTTGCCCGTATTAAAACCCGTTTGCACAATCTGCGAAAAATAAATAAAACAGACGTTTTGGAAAAAAGAAGAATTAAAAAAAAACGTGCTTGCATAATCCAAATCGTCGTAAGCCCTATTTCAATTAGTACGGACTAAAACACGTAACAGTAGAGAACACTACTTGCCCGTATTAGAACCCGTTTGCACAATCTGAGGAAAACAAATAAAAAAACAGATGTTTTGGAAAAAGGAAGAATTTTTAGAAAAATAGACATGCTTGCATAATCCAAATCCTCGTAAGCCATATTTGAATTAACAAGGATTAAAACACGTAACAGTAGAGAACGCTACTTGCCCGCACTCGAGCCCGTTTGCATAATCTGAGGAAAATAAATAAAACAGACGTTTTGGAAAAAGGAAGAACTTTTAGAAAAACAGACGTGCTTGCATAATCCAAATCTTCGTAAGCCGTATTTCAATTAGCACAGATTAAAACACGTAACAGTAGAGAACGCTACTTGCCCAAACTAGAACCCGTTTGCACAATCTGAGGAAAATAAATAAAACAGACATTTTGGAAAAAGGAAGAATTTTTAGAAAAACAGACGTGCTTGCATAATCCAAATCGTCGTAAGCCGTATTTTAATTAGCACAGATTAAAACACGTAATAGTAGAGAACACTACTTGCCCGTATTAGAACCCGTTTGCACAATCTGAGGAAATTAAATAAAAAAATAGACATTTTGGAAAAAGGAAGAATTTATAAAAAAACAGACATGCTTGCATAATCCAAATCTTCGTAAGCCGTATTTGAATTAGCACGGATTAAAACACGTAACTGTAGAGAACACTACAGGCCCGTACTAGAACCCGTTTGCACAATCTGAGGAAAATAAATAAAACAGACGTTTTGGAAAAAGGAAGAATTTTAAAAAACAAAAACAGACATGCTTGCATAATCCAAATCGTCGTAAGCCGTATTTGAATTAGCACGGATTAAAACACGTAACAGTGGAGAACACTACTTGCCCGTATTAGAACCCGTTTGCACAATCTGAGGAAAACAAATAAAAAAACAGAAGTTTAGTAAAATTGAAGAATTTTTAGAAAAACAGACATGCATGCATAATCCAAATCTTCGTAAGCCGCTTTTGAATTAGCACGGATTAAAACACGTAACAGTAGAGAACGCTACTTGCCCATACTAGAACCCGTTTGCACAATCTGAGAAAAATAAATAAAACAGACGTTTTTGAAAAAAGAACAATTTTTAAAAATAAACAGACGTGCTTGCATAATTCAAATCGTCGTAAGCCGTATTTGAATTAGCACGGATTGAAACACGTAACAGTAGAGAACGCTACTTGCTCGTATTAGAACCCGTTTGCACAATCTGAAGAAAATAAATAACATAGACGTTTTGGAAAAGGAAGAATTTTTAGAAAAAAAAAACAGACGTGCTTGCATAATCCAAATCGTCGTAAACCGTATTTTAATTAGAACGGATTAAAACACGTAATAGTAGAGAATGCTACTTGCCCGTACTAGAACCCATTTGCACAATCTGAGGAAAATAAATAAAACAGACGTATTGGAAAAAGGAAGGATTTTTAGAAAAACAGACATGCTAGCATAATCCAAATCGTCGTAAGCCGTATTTGAATTAGCACGGATTAAAACACGTAACATTAAAGACGCTACTTGCCCTTATTAGAACCCGTTTGCTCAATCTGAGGAAATTAAATAAAAAACAAGACATTTTGGAAAAAGGAAGAATTTTTAAAAAAACAGGCATGCTTGCATAATCCAAATCTTCCTAAGCCGTATTTGAATTAGCACGGATTAAAACACGTAACAGTAGAGAACGCCACTTGCCCGTTCTAGAACCCGTTTGCACAATCTGAGGAAAATAAATAAAACAGACGTTTTGGAAAAAGGAAGAATTTTTAGAAAAAAAAAAATAGACGTGCTTGCATAATCTAAATCGTCGTAAGCCGTATTTGAATTAGCACGGATTAAAAGACGTAACAGTAGAGAACGTTACTTGCTTGTATTAGAACCCGTTTGCACAATCTGAGGAAATTAAATAAAAAAACAGACATTTTGGAAAAAGGAAGAATTTTTAAAAAAACAGACAAGCTTGCATAATCCAAATCTTCGTAAGCCGTATTTGGATTAGCCCAGATTAAAACACGTAACAGTAGAGAACGCTACAAGCCCGTACTAGAACCCGTTCGCACAATCTGAGGAAAATAAATAAAACAGACGTTTTGGAAAAAGGAAGAATTTTTAGAAAAACAGACGTGCTTGGATAATCCAAATCTTCGTAAGCCGTATTTGAATTAGCACGGATTAAAACACGTAACAGTAGAGAACGCTACTTGCCCGTATTAGAACCCGTTTGCACAATCTGAGAAAAATAAATAAAACAGACGATTTGGAAAAGAGAAGAATTTTTAGAAAAAAAAAGCAGACGTGCTTGCATAATCCAAATCGTCGTAAGCCGTATTTGAATTAGCACGGATTGAAACACGTAAAAGTAGAGAACGCTACTTGCCCGTATTAGAACCCGTTTGCAAAATCCGAAGAAAATAAATAACACAGACGTTTTGGAAAAAGGAAGAATTTTTAGAACAAAAAAGCAGACATGCTTGCATAATCCAAATCGTCGCAAGCCGTATTTGAATTAGCACGGATTAAAACACATAACAGTAGAGAACGCTACTTGCCCGTATAAGAACCTGTTTGCACAATCTGAGGAAAATAAATAAAACAAACGTTTTGGAAAAAGGAAGAATTTTTAGAAAAACAAACATGCTTGCATAATCCAAATCTTCGTAAGCCGTATTTAAATTAGCATGGATTAAAACACGTAACAGTAGAGAACATTACTTGCCCGTACTAGAACCCGTTTGCACAATCTGAGCAAAATAAATAAAACAGACGTGTTGGAAAAAGGAAGAATTTTTAGAAAAACAGACGTGCTTGCATAATCCAAATCGTCGTAAGCCGTATTTGAATTAGCACGGATTAAAAGACGTAACATTAGAGAACGCTACTTGCCTGTATTAGAACCCGTTTGCACAATCTGAGAAAAATCAATAAAACAGACGTTTTGAAAAAAAGAAGAATTTAAAAAAAAAACAAACATGCTTGCATAATCCAAATCGTCGTAAGCCCTATTTGAATTAGCACGGATTAAAACACGTAACAGTAGAGAACACTACTTGCCTGTATTAGAACCCGTTTGCGCAATCTGAGGAACAAAAATAAAAAAATAGAAGTTTTGGAAAAAAGAAGATTTTTTAAAAAAAATAGACGTGCTTGCATAATCCAAATCGTCGTAAGCCGTATTTGAATTAGCACGGATTAAAACACGTAACAGTAGAGAACGCTAGTTGCCCGTATTAGAACCCATTTGCACATTCTGAGAAAAATAAATAAAACAGACGTTTTGGAAAAAAGAAGATTTTTTTTAAAAAAAATAGACGTGCTTGCATAATCCAAATCGTCGTAAGCCGTATTTGAATTAGCACGGATTAAAACACGTAACAGTAGAGAAAGCTACTTGCCCGTATTAGAACCCGTTTGCACAATCTGAGGAAAACAATTAAAAAAACAGAAGTTTTGGCAAATTGAAGAATTTTTAGAAAAACACACATGCTTGCATAATCCAAATCGTCGTAAGCCGTATTTGAATTAGCACGGATTAAACCACGTAACAGTAGAGAACGCTAGTTGCCGTCTTAGAACCCGTTTGCACATTCTGAGAAAAATAAATAAAACAGACGTTTTGGAAAAAAGAAGATTTTTTTAAAAAAAATAGACGTGCTTGCATAATCCAAATCGTCGTAAGCCGTATTTGAATTAGCACGGATTAAAACACGTAACAGTAGAGAACGCTAGTTGCCCGTATTAGAACCCGTTTGCACATTCTGAGAAAAATAAATAAAACAGACGTTTTGGAAAAAAGAAGATTTTTAAAAAAAAAAATAGACGTGCTTGCATAATCCAAATCGTCGTAAGCCGTATTTGAATTAGCACGGATTAAAACACGTAACAGTAGAGAAAACTACTTGCCCGTATTAGAACCCGTTTGCACAATCTGAGGAAAACAATTAAAAAACCAGATGTTTTGGCAAATTGAAGAATTTTTAGAAAAACACACATGCTTGCATAATCCAAATCGTCGTAAGCCGTATTTGAATTAGCACGGATTAAAACACGTAACAGTAGAGAAAACTACTTGCCCGTATTATAACCCGTTTGCACAATCTAAGGAAAACAATTAAAAAAACAGAAGTTTTGGAAAATTGAAGAATTTTTAGAAAAACACACATGCTTGCAAAATCCAAATCGTCGTAAACCGTATTTGAGTTAGCACGGATTAAAACATGTAACAGTACAGAACGCTAGTTGCCGTATTAGAACCCGTTTGCACATTCTGAGAAAAATAAATAAAACAGACGTTTTGGAAAAAAGAAGATTTTTTAAAAAAAAATAGACGTGCCTGCATAATCCAAATCGTCGTAAGCCGTATTTGAATTAGCACGGATTAAAACACATAACAGTAGAGAACGCTACTTGCCCGTATTAGAACCCGTTTGCACAATCTTAGAAAAATAAATAAAACAGACTTTTTGGAAAAAAGAAGAATTTAAAAAAAAAAAAAACAGACGTGCTTGCATAATACAAATCGTCGTAAGCCGTATTTGAATTAGCACGGATTAGAACACGTAACAGTAGAGAACGCTAGTTGCCGTCTTAGAACCCGTTTGCACATTCTGAGAAAAATAAATAAAACAGACGTTTTGGAAAAAAGAAGATTTTTTAAAAAAAATCGACGTGCTTGCATAATCCAAATCGTCGTAAGCCGTATTTGAATTAGCACGGATTAAAACACGTAACAGTAGAGAACGCTAGTTGCCCGTATTAGAACCCATTTGCACATTCTGAGAAAAATAAATAAAACAGACGTTTTGGAAAAAAGAAGATTTTTTTTTAAAAAAATAGACGTGCTTGCATAATCCAAATCGTCGTAAGCCGTATTTGAATTAGCACGGATTAAAACACGTAACAGTAGAGAACACTACTTGCCCGTATTATAACTCGTTTGCACAATCTGAGGAACACAATTAAAAAAACAGAAGTTTTGGAAAATTGAAGAATTTTTAGAAAAACACACATGCTTGCATAATCCAAATCGTCGTAAGCCGTATTTGAATTAGCACGGATTAAACCACGTAACAGTAGAGAACGCTAGTTGCCGTCTTAGAACCCGTTTGCACATTCTGAGAAAAATAAATAAAACAGACGTTTTGGAAAAAAGAAGATTTTTTAAAAAAACATAGACGTGCTTGCATAATCCAAATCGTCGTAAGCCGTATTTGAATTAGCACGGATTAAAACACGTAACAGTAGAGAACGCTAGTTGCCCGTATTAGAACCCGTTTGCACATTCTGAGAAAAATAAATAAAACAGACGTTTTGGAAAAAAGAAGATTTTTAAAAAAAAAAATAGACGTGCTTGCATAATCCAAATCGTCGTAAGCCGTATTTGAATTAGCACGGATTAAAACACGTAACAGTAGAGAAAACTACTTGCCCGTATTAGAACCCGTTTGCACAATCTGAGGAAAACAATTAAAAAAACAGAAGTTTTGGCAAATTGAAGAATTTTTAGAAAAACACACATGCTTGCATAATCCAAATCGTCGTAAGCCGTATTTGAATTAGCACGGATTAAACCACGTAACAGTAGAGAACGCTAGTTGCCGTCTTAGAACCCGTTTGCACATTCTGAGAAAAATAAATAAAACAGACGTTTTGGAAAAAAGAAGATTTTTTAAAAAAAAATAGACGTGCTTGCATAATCCAAATCGTCGTAAGCCGTATTTGAATTAGCACGGATTAAAACACGTAATAGTAGAGAACGCTAGTTGCCCGTATTAGAACCCGTTTGCACATTCTAAGAAAAATAAATAAAAGAGACGTTTTGGAAAAAAGAAGATTTTTAAAAAAAAAAATAGACGTGCTTGCATAATCCAAATCGTCGTAAGCCGTATTTGAATTAGCACGGATTAAAACACGTAACAGTAGAGAACACTACTTGCCCGTATTATAACTCGTTTGCACAATCTGAGGAACACAATTAAAAAAACAGAAGTTTTGGAAAATTGAAGAATTTTTAGAAAAACACACATGCTTGCATAATCCAAATCGTCGTAAGCCGTATTTGAATTAGCCCGGATTAAAACACGTAACAGTAGAGAACGCTAGTTGCCCGTATTAGAACCCATTTGCACATTCTGAGAAAAATAAATAAAACAGACGTTTTGGAAAAAAGAAGATTTTTTTTAAAAAAAATAGACGTGCTTGCATAATCCAAATCGTCGTAAGCCGTATTTGAATTAGCACGGATTAAAACACGTAACAGTAGAGAACACTACTTGCCCGTATTATAACCCGTTTGCACAATCTGAGGAACACAATTAAAAAAACAGAAGTTTTGGAAAATTGAAGAATTTTTAGAAAAACACACATGCTTGCATAATCCAAATCGTCGTAAGCCGTATGTGAATTAGCACGGATTAAAACACGTAACAGTAGAGAACGCTAGTTGCCGTCTTAGAACCCGTTTGCACATTCTGAGAAAAATAAATAAAACAGACGTGTTGGAAAAAAGAAGATTTTTTAAAAAAAAATAGACGTGCTTGCATAATCCAAATCGTCGTAAGCCGTATTTGAATTAGCACGGATTAAAACACGTAACAGTAGAGAACGCTAGTTGCCCGTATTAGAACCCGTTTGCACATTCTGAGAAAAATAAATAAAACAGACGTTTTGGAAAAAAGAAGATTTTTTAAAAAAAAAATAGACGTGCTTGCATAATCCAAATCGTCGTAAGCCGTATTTGAATTAGCACGGATTAAAACACGTAACAGTAGAGAAAACTACTTGCCCGTATTAGAACCCGTTTGCACAATCTGAGGAAAACAATTAAAAAAACAGAAGGTTTGGAAAATTGAAGAATTTTTAGAGAAACACACATGCTTGCATAATCCAAATCGTCGTATGCCGTATTTGAATTAGCACGGATTAAAACACGTAACAGTAGAGAACGCTACTTGCCCGTATTAGAACCCGTTTGCACAATCTTAGAAAAATAAATAAAACAGACTTTTTGGAAAAAAGAAGAATGTTTTTAAAAAAAAAACAGACGTGCTTGCATAATACAAATCGTCGTAAGCCGTATTTGAATTAGCACGGATTAGAACACGTAACACTAGAGAACGCTAGTTGCCGTATTAGAACCCGTTTGCACATTCTGAGAAAAATAAATAAAACAGACGTTTTGGAAAAAAGAAGATTTTTTTAAAAAAATAGACGTGCTTGCATAATCCAAATCGTCGTAAGCCGTATTTGAATTAGCACGGATTAAAACACGTAACAGTAGAGAACGCTAGTTGCCCGTATTAGAACCCGTTTGCACATTCTGAGAAAAATAAATAAAACAGACGTTTTGGAAAAAAGAAGATTTTTAAAAAAAAAAATAGACGTGCTTGCATAATCCAAATCGTCGTAAGCCGTATTTGAATTAGCACGGATTAAAACACGTAACAGTAGAGAACGCTAGTTGCCCGTATTAGAACCCGTTTGCACATTCTGAGAAAAATAAATAAAACAGACGTTTTGGAAAAAAGAAGATTTTTAAAAAAAAAAATAGACGTGCTTGCATAATCCAAATCGTCGTAAGCCGTATTTGAATTAGCACGGATTAAAGCACGTAACAGTAGAGAAAACTACTTGCCCGTATTAGAACCCGTTTGCACAATCTGAGGAAAACAATTAAAAAAACAGATGTTTTGGCAAATTGAAGAATTTTTAGAAAAACACACATGCTTGCATAATCCAAATCGTCGTAAGCCGTATTTGAATTAGCACGGATTAAAACATGTAACAGTAGAGAACGCTAGTTGCCGTATTAGAACCCGTTTGCACATTCTGAGAAAAATAAATAAAACAGACGTTTTGGAAAAAAGAAGATTTTTTAAAAAAAAATAGACGTGCCTGCATAATCCAGAACGTCGTAAGCCGTATTTGAATTAGCACGGATTAAAACACGTAACAGTAGAGAACGCTACTTGCCCGTATTAGAACCCGTTTGCACAATCTTAGAAAAATAAATAAAACAGACTTTTTGGAAAAAAGAAGAATTTTAAAAAAAAAAAAACAGACGTGCTTGCATAATACAAATCGTCGTAAGCCGTATTTGAATTAGCACGGATTAGAACACGTAACAGTAGAGAACGCTAGTTGCCGTATTAGAACCCGTTTGCACATTCTGAGAAAAATAAATAAAACAGACGTTTTGGAAAAAAGAAGATTTTTTAAAAAAAAATAGACGTGCTTGCATAATCCAAATCGTCGTAAGCCGAATTTGAATTAGCACGGATTAAAACACGTAACAGTAGAGAACGCTAGTTGCCGTATTAGAACCCGTTTGCACATTCTGAGAAAAATAAATAAAACAGACGTTTTGGAAAAAAGAAGATTTTTTAAAAAAAAATAGACGTGCTTGCATAATCCAAATCGTCGTAAGCCGTATTAGAATTAGCACGGATTAAAACACGTAACAGTAGAGAACGCTAGTTGCCCGTATTAGAACCCATTTGCACATTCTGAGAAAAATAAATAAAACAGACGTTTTGGAAAAAAGAAGATTTTTTTTAAAAAAAATAGACGTGCTTGCATAATCCAAATCGTCGTAAGCCGTATTTGAATTAGCACGGACTAAAACACGTAACAGTAGAGAACACTACTTGCCCGTATTATAACCCGGTTGCACAATCTGAGGAACACAATTAAAAAAACAGAGGTTTTGGAAAATTGAAGAATTTTTAGAAAAACACACATGCTTGCATAATCCAAATCGTCGTAAGCCGTATTTGAATTAGCACGGATTAAACCACGTAACAGTAGAGAACGCTAGTTGCCGTCTTAGAACCCGTTTGCACATTCTGAGAAAAATAAATAAAACAGACGTTTTGGAAAAAAGAAGATTTTTTAAAAAAAAATAGACGTGCTTGCATAATCCAAATCGTCGTAAGCCGTATTTGAATTAGCACGGATTAAAACACGTAACAGTAGAGAACGCTAGTTGCCCGTATTAGAACCCGTTTGCACATTCTGAGAAAAATAAATAAAACAGACGTTTTGGAAAAAAGAAGATTTTAAAAAAAAAAAATAGACGTGCTTGCATAATCCAAATCGTCGTAAGCCGTATTTGAATTAGCACGGATTAAAACACGTAACAGTAGAGAAAGCTACTTGCCCGTATTAGAACCCGTTTGCACAATCTGAGGAAAACAATTAAAAAAACAGAAGTTTTGGCAAATTGAAGAATTTTTAGAAAAACACACATGCTTGCATAATCCAAATCGTCGTAAGCCGTATTTGAATTAGCACGGATTAAACCACGTATCAGTAGAGAACGCTAGTTCCCGTCTGAGAACCCGTTTGCACATTCTGAGAAAAATAAATAAAACAGACGTTTTGGAAAAAAGAAGATTTTTTAAAAAAAAATAGACGTGCTTGCATAATCCAAATCGTCGTAAGCCGTATTTGAATTAGCACGGATTAAAACACGTAACAGTAGAGAACGCTAGTTGCCCGTATTAGAACCCGTTTGCACATTCTGAGAAAAATAAATAAAACAGACGTTTTGGAAAAAAGAAGATTTTTAAAAAAAAAAATAGACGTGCTTGCATAATCCAAATCGTCGTAAGCCGTATTTGAATTAGCACGGATTAAAACACGTAACAGTAGAGAAAACTACTTGCCCGTATTAGAACCCGTTTGCACAATCTGAGGAAAACAATTAAAAAACCAGATGTTTTGGCAAATTGAAGAATTTTTAGAAAAACACACATGCTTGCATAATCCAAATCGTCGTAAGCCGTATTTGAATTAGCACGGAATAAAACACGTAACAGTAGAGAAAACTACTTGCCCGTATTATAACCCGTTTGCACAATCTGAGGAAAACAATTAAAAAAACAGAAGTTTTGGAAAATTGAAGAATTTTTAGAAAAACACACATGCTTGCAAAATCCAAATCGTCGTAAGCCGTATTTGAGTTAGCGCAGATTAAAACATGTAACAGTAGAGAACGCTAGTTGCCGTATTAGAACCCGTTTGCACATTCTGAGAAAAATAAATAAAACAGACGTTTTGGAAAAAAGAAGATTTTTTTAAAAAAAATAGACGTGCCTGCATAATCCAAATCGTCGTAAGCCGTATTTGAATTAGCACGGATTAAAACACATAACAGTAGAGAACGCTACTTGCCCGTATTAGAACCCGTTTGCACAATCTTAGAAAAATAAATAAAACAGACTTTTTGGAAAAAAGAAGAATTTTAAAAAAAAAAAAAACAGACGTGCTTGCATAATACAAATCGTCGTAAGCCGTATTTGAATTAGCACGGATTAGAACACGTAACAGTAGAGAACACTACTTGCCCGTATTATAACCCGGTTGCACAATCTGAGGAACACAATTAAAAAAACAGAAGTTTTGGAAAATTGAAGAGTTTTTAGAAAAACACACATGCTTGCATAATCCAAATCGTCGTAAGCCGTATTTGAATTAGCACGGATTAAACCACGTAACAGTAGAGAACGCTAGTTGCCGTCTTAGAACCCGTTTGCACATTCTGAGAAAAATAAATAAAACAGACGTTTTGGAAAAAAGAAGATTTTTTAAAAAAAAATAGACGTGCTTGCATAATCCAAATCGTCGTAAGCCGTATTTGAATTAGCACGGATTAAAACACGTAACAGTAGAGAACGCTAGTTGCCCGTATTAGAACCCGTTTGCACATTCTGAGAAAAATAAATAAAACAGACGTTTTGGAAAAAAGAAGATTTTAAAAAAAAAAAATAGACGTGCTTGCATAATCCAAATCGTCGTAAGCCGTATTTGAATTAGCACGGATTAAAACACGTAACAGTAGAGAAAGCTACTTGCCCGTATTAGAACCCGTTTGCACAATCTGAGGAAAACAATTAAAAAAACAGAAGTTTTGGCAAATTGAAGAATTTTTAGAAAAACACACATGCTTGCATAATCCAAATCGTCGTAAGCCGTATTTGAATTAGCACGGATTAAACCACGTAACAGTAGAGAACGCTAGTTGCCGTCTTAGAACCCGTTTGCACATTCTGAGAAAAATAAATAAAACAGACGTTTTGGAAAAAAGAAGATTTTTTAAAAAAAAATAGACGTGCTTGCATAATCCAAATCGTCGTAAGCCGTATTTGAATTAGCACGGATTAAAACACGTAACAGTAGAGAACGCTAGTTGCCCGTATTAGAACCCGTTTGCACATTCTGAGAAAAATAAATAAAACAGACGTTTTGGAAAAAAGAAGATTTTAAAAAAAAAAAATAGACGTGCTTGCATAATCCAAATCGTCGTAAGCCGTATTTGAATTAGCACGGATTAAAACACGTAACAGTAGAGAAAACTACTTGCCCGTATTAGAACCCGTTTGCACAATCTGAGGAAAACAATTAAATAACCAGATGTTTTGGCAAATTGAAGAATTTTTAGAAAAACACACATGCTTGCATAATCCAAATCGTCGTAAGCCGTATTTGAATTAGCACGGATTAAAACACGTAACAGTAGAGAAAACTACTTGCCCGTATTATAACCCGTTTGCACAATCTGAGGAAAACAATTAAAAAAACAGAAGTTTTGGAAAATTGAAGAATTTTTAGAAAAACACACATGCTTGCAAAATCCAAATCGTCGTAAGCCGTATTTGAGTTAGCACGGATTAAAACATGTAACAGTAGAGAACGCTAGTTGCCGTATTAGAACCCGTTTGCACATTCTGAGAAAAATAAATAAAACAGACGTTTTGGAAAAAAGAAGATTTTTTAAAAAAAAATAGACGTGCCTGCATAATCCAAATCGTCGTAAGCCGTATTTGAATTAGCACGGATTAAAACACATAACAGTAGAGAACGCTACTTGCCCGTATTAGAACCCGTTTGCACAATCTTAGAAAAATAAATAAAACAGACTTTTTGGAAAAAAGAAGAATTTAAAAAAAAAAAAAACAGACGTGCTTGCATAATACAAATCGTCGTAAGCCGTATTTGAATTAGCACGGATTAGAACACGTAACAGTAGAGAACGCTAGTTGCCCGTATTAGAACCCATTTGCACATTCTGAGAAAAATAAATAAAACAGACGTTTTGGAAAAAAGAAGATTTTTTTTTAAAAAAATAGACGTGCTTGCATAATCCAAATCGTCGTAAGCCGTATTTGAATTAGCACGGATTAAAACACGTAACAGTAGAGAACACTACTTGCCCGTATTATAACTCGTTTCCACAATCTGAGGAACACAATTAAAAAAACAGAAGTTTTGGAAAATTGAAGAATTTTTAGAAAAACACACATGCTTGCATAATCCAAATCGTCGTAAGCCGTATTTGAATTAGCACGGATTAAACCACGTAACAGTAGAGAACGCTAGTTGCCGTCTTAGAACCCGTTTGCACATTCTGAGAAAAATAAATAAAACAGACGTTTTGGAAAAAAGAAGATTTTTTAAAAAAAAATAGACGTGCTTGCATAATCCAAATCGTCGTAAGCCGTATTTGAATTAGCACGGATTAAAATACGTAACAGTAGAGAACGCTAGTTGCCCGTATTAGAACCCGTTTGCACATTCTGAGAAAAATAAATAAAACAGACGTTTTGGAAAAAAGAAGATTTTTAAAAAAAAAAATAGACGTGCTTGCATAATCCAAATCGTCGTAAGCCGTATTTGAATTAGCACGGATTAAAACACGTAACAGTAGAGAAAACTACTTGCCCGTATTAGAACCCGTTTGCACAATCTGAGGAAAACAATTAAAAAAACAGAAGTTTTGGCAAATTGAAGAATTTTTAGAAAAACACACATGCTTGCATAATCCAAATCGTCGTAAGCCGTATTTGAATTAGCACGGATTAAACCACGTAACAGTAGAGAACGCTAGTTGCCGTCTTAGAACCCGTTTGCACATTCTGAGAAAAATAAATAAAACAGACGTTTTGGAAAAAAGAAGATTTTTTAAAAAAAAATAGACGTGCTTGCATAATCCAAATCGTCGTAAGCCGTATTTGAATTAGCACGGATTAAAACACGTAACAGTAGAGAACGCTAGTTGCCCGTATTAGAACCCGTTTGCACATTCTGAGAAAAATAAATAAAACAGACGTTTTGGAAAAAAGAAGATTTTTTAAAAAAAAAATAGACGTGCTTGCATAATCCAAATCGTCGTAAGCCGTATTTGAATTAGCACGGATTAAAACACGTAACAGTAGAGAAAACTACTTGCCCGTATTAGAACCCGTTTGCACAATCTGAGGAAAACAATTAAAAAAACAGAAGTTTTGGCAAATTGAAGAATTTTTAGAAAAACACACATGCTTGCATAATCCAAATCGTCGTAAGCCGTATTTGAATTAGCACGGATTAAACCACGTAACAGTAGAGAACGCTAGTTGCCGTCTTAGAACCCGTTTGCACATTCTGAGAAAAATAAATAAAACAGACGTTTTGGAAAAAAGAAGATTTTTTAAAAAAAAAATAGACGTGCTTGCATAATCCAAATCGTCGTAAGCCGTATTTGAATTAGCACGGATTAAAACACGTAACAGTAGAGAACGCTAGTTGCCCGTATTAGAACCCGTTTGCACATTCTGAGAAAAATAAATAAAACAGACGTTTTGGAAAAAAGAAGATTTTTAAAAAAAAAAATAGACGTGCTTGCATAATCCAAATCGTCGTAAGCCGTATTTGAATTAGCACGGATTAAAACACGTAACAGTAGAGAACACTACTTGCCCGTATTATAACTCGTTTGCACAATCTGAGGAACACAATTAAAAAAACAGAAGTTTTGGAAAATTGAAGAATTTTTAGAAAAACACACATGCTTGCATAATCCAAATCGTCGTAAGCCGTATTTGAATTAGCACGGATTAAACCACGTAACAGTAGAGAACGCTAGTTGCCGTCTTAGAACCCGTTTGCACATTCTGAGAAAAATAAATAAAACAGACGTTTTGGAAAAAAGAAGATTTTTTAAAAAAAAATAGACGTGCTTGCATAATCCAAATCGTCGTAAGCCGTATTTGAATTAGCACGGATTAAAACACGTAACAGTAGAGAACGCTAGTTGCCCGTATTAGAACCCGTTTGCACATTCTGAGAAAAATAAATAAAACAGACGTTTTGGAAAAAAGAAGATTTTTAAAAAAAAAAATAGACGTGCTTGCATAATCCAAATCGTCGTAAGCCGTATTTGAATTAGCACGGTTAAAACACGTAACAGTAGAGAAAACTACTTGCCCGTATTAGAACCCGTTTGCACAATCTGAGGACAACAATTAAAAAAACAGAAGTTTTGGAAAATTGAAGAATTTTTAGAAAAACACACATGCTTGCATAATCCAAATCGTCGTAAGCCGTATTTGAATTAGCACGGATTAAACCACGTAACAGTAGAGAACGCTAGTTGCCGTCTTAGAACCCGTTTGCACATTCTGAGAAAAATAAATAAAACAGACGTTTTGGAAAAAAGAAGATTTTTTAAAAAAAAATAGACGTGCTTGCATAATCCAAATCGTCGTAAGCCGTATTTGAATTAGCACGGATTAAAACACGTAACAGTAGAGAACGCTAGTTGCCCGTATTAGAACCCGTTTGCACATTCTGAGAAAAATAAATAAAACAGACGTTTTGGAAAAAAGAAGATTTTTAAAAAAAACAATAGACGTGCTTGCATAATCCAAATCGTCGTAAGCCGTATTTGAATTAGCACGGATTAAAACACGTAACAGTAGAGAAAACTACTTGCCCGTATTAGAACCCGTTTGCACAATCTGAGGAAAACAATTAAAAAAACAGAAGTTTTGGCAAATTGAAGAATTTTTAGAAAAACACACATGCTTGCATAATCCAAATCGTCGTAAGCCGTATTTGAATTAGCACGGATGAAACCACGTAACAGTAGAGAACGCTAGTTGCCGTCTTAGAACCCGTTTGCACATTCTGAGAAAAATAAATAAAACAGACGTTTTGGAAAAAAGAAGATTTTTTAAAAAAAAATATACGTGCTTGCATAATCCAAATCGTCGTAAGCCGTATTTGAATTAGCACGGATTAAAACACGTAACAGTAGAGAAAACTACTTGCCCGTATTAGAACCCGTTTGCACAATCTGAGGAAAACAATTAAAAAAACAGAAGTTTTGGCAAATTGAAGAATTTTTAGAAAAACACACATGCTTGCATAATCCAAATCGTCGTAAGCCGTATTTGAATTAACACGGATTAAACCACGTAACAGTAGAGAACGCTAGTTGCCGTCTTAGAACCCGTTTGCACATTCTGAGAAAAATAAATAAAACAGACGTTTTGGAAAAAAGAAGATTTTTTAAAAAAAAATAGACGTGCTTGCATAATCCAAATCGTCGTAAGCCGTATTTGAATTAGCACGGATTAAAACACGTAACAGTAGGGAACGCTAGTTGCCCGTATTAGAACCCGTTTGCACATTCTGAGAAAAATAAATAAAACAGACGTTTTGGAAAAAAGAAGATTTTTAAAAAAAAAAATAGACGTGCTTGCATAATCCAAATCGTCGTAAGCCGTATTTGAATTAGCACGGATTAAAACACATAACAGTAGAGAAAACTACTTGCCCGTATTAGAACCCGTTTGCACAATCTGAGGAAAACAATTAAAAAAACAGAAGTTTTGGCAAATTGAAGAATTTTTAGAAAAACACACATGCTTGCATAATCCAAATCGTCGTAAGCCGTATTTGAATTAGCACGGATTAAAACACGTAACAGTAGAGAAAACTACTTGCCCGTATTATAACCCGTTTGCACAATCTGAGGAAAACAATTAAAAAAACAGAAGTTTTGGAAAATTGAAGAATTTTTAGAAAAACACACATGCTTGCATAATCCAAATCGTCGTAAGCCGTATTTGAATGAGCACGGATTAAAACACGTAACAATAGAGAATGCTAGTTGCCGTATTAGAACCCGTTTGCACATTCTGAGAAAAATAAATAAAACAGACGTTTTGGAAAAAAGAAGATTTTTTAAAAAAAAATAGACGTGCCTCAATAATCCAAATCGTCGTAAGCCGTATTTGAATTAGCACGGATTAAAACACGTAACAGTAGAGAACGCTACTTGCCCGTATTAGAACTCGTTTGCACAATCTTAGAAAAATAAATAAAACAGACTTTTTGGAAAAAAGAAGAATTTTTAAAAAAAAAAAAACAGACGTGCTTGCATAATACAAATCGTCGTAAGCCGTATTTGAATTAGCACGGATTAAAACACGTAACAATAGAGAACACTAGTTGCCGTATTAGAACCCGTTTGCACATTCTGAGAAAAATAAATAAAACAGACGTTTTGGAAAAAAGAAGATTTTTTTAAAAAAATAGACATGCTTGCATAATCCAAATCGTCGTAAGCCGTATTTGAATTAGCACGGATTAAAACACGTAACAGTAGAGAACGCTAGTTGCCCGTATTAGAACCCATTTGCACATTCTGAGAAAAATAAATAAAACAGACGTTTTGGAAAAAAGAATATTTTTTTTAAAAAAAATAGACGTGCTTGCATAATCCAAATCGTCGTAAGCCGTATTTGAATTAGCACGGATTAAAACACGTAACAGTAGAGAACACTACTTGCCCGTATTATAACCCGTTTGCACAACCTGAGGAAAACAATTAAAAAAACAGAAGTTTTGGAAAATTGAAGAATTTTTAGAAAAACACACATGCTTGCATAATCCAAATCGTCGTAAGCCGTATTTGAATTAGAACGAATTAAAACACGTAACAGTAGAGAACGCTACTTGCCTGTATTAGAACCCGTTTGCATAATCTGAAGAAAATAAATAAAACAGACGTTTTGGAAAAACGAAGAATTTTTAGAAAAAAAAAAACAGTTGTGCTTGCATAATCCAAATCGTCGTAAGCCGTATTTGAATTAGCACGAATTAAAACACGTAATAGTAGAGAACGCTACTTGGCCGTAGTAGAACCCGTTTGCATAATCTTAAAAAAATAAATAAAACAGACATGCTTGCATAATCCAAATCGTCGTAAGTCGTATTTGAAGTAGCACGAATTAAAACACGTAACAGTAGAGAACGCTACATTCCCGTATTAGAACCCGTTTCCACAATCTGAGAAAAATAAATAAAACAGACGTTTTGGAAAAAAGAAGATTTTTAAAAAAAAATAGACGTGCTTGCATAATCCAAATCGTCGTAAGCCGTATTTGAATTAGCACGGATTAAAACACGTAACAGTAGAGAACGCTACTTGCCTGTATTAGAACCCGTTTGAACAATCTGAGAAAAATAAATAAAACAGACTTTTTGGAAAAAAGAAATTTTTTAAAAAAAAAACAGACGTGCTTGCATAATCCAAATCGTCGTAAGCCGTATTTGAATTAGCACGGATTAAAACACGTAACAGTAGAGAACGCTAGTTGCCCGTATTAGAACCCGTTTGCACATTCTGAGAAAAATAAATAAAACAGACGTTTTGGAAAAAAGAAGATTTTTTAAAAAAAAAATAGACGTGCTTGCATAATCCAAATTGTCGTAAGCCGTATTTGAATTAGCACGGATTAAAACACATAACAGTAGAGAAAACTACTTGCCCGTATTAGAACCCGTTTGCACAATCTGAGGAAAACAATTAAAAAAACAGAAGTTTTGGCAAATTGAAGAATTTTTAGAAAAACACACATGCTTGCATAATCCAAATCGTCGTAAGCCGTATTTGAATTAGCACGGATTAAAACACGTAACAGTAGAGAAAACTACTTGCCCGTATTATAACCCGTTTGCACAATCTGAGGAAAACAATTAAAAAAACAGAAGTTTTGGAAAATTGAAGAATTTTTAGAAAAACACACATGCTTGCATAATCCAAATCGTCGTAAGCCGTATTTGAATGAGCACGGATTAAAACACGTAACAGTAGAGAATGCTAGTTGCCGTATTAGAACCCGTTTGCACATTCTGAGAAAAATAAATAAAACAGACGTTTTGGAAAAAAGAAGATTTTTTAAAAAAAAATAGACGTGCCTCAATAATCCAAATCGTCGTAAGCCGTATTTGAATTAGCACGGATTAAAACACGTAACAGTAGAGAACGCTACTTGCCCGTATTAGAACTCGTTTGCACAATCTTAGAAAAATAAATAAAACAGACTTTTTGGAAAAAAGAAGAATTTTTAAAAAAAAAAAACAGACGTGCTTGCATAATACAAATCGTCGTAAGCCGTATTTGAATTAGCACGGATTAAAACACGTAACAATAGAGAACACTAGTTGCCGTATTAGAACCCGTTTGCACATTCTGAGAAAAATAAATAAAACAGACGTTTTGGAAAAAAGAAGATTTTTTTAAAAAAATAGACATGCTTGCATAATCCAAATCGTCGTAAGCCGTATTTGAATTAGCACGGATTAAAACACGTAACAGTAGAGAACGCTAGTTGCCCGTATTAGAACCCATTTGCACATTCTGAGAAAAATAAATAAAACAGACGTTTTGGAAAAAAGAATATTTTTTTTAAAAAAAATAGACGTGCTTGCATAATCCAAATCGTCGTAAGCCGTATTTGAATTAGCACGGATTAAAACACGTAACAGTAGAGAACACTACTTGCCCGTATTATAACCCGTTTGCACAACCTGAGGAAAACAATTAAAAAAACAGAAGTTTTGGAAAATTGAAGAATTTTTAGAAAAACACACATGCTTGCATAATCCAAATCGTCGTAAGCCGTATTTGAATTAGAACGAATTAAAACACGTAACAGTAGAGAACGCTACTTGCCTGTATTAGAACCCGTTTGCATAATCTGAAGAAAATAAATAAAACAGACGTTTTGGAAAAACGAAGAATTTTTAGAAAAAAAAAAACAGTTGTGCTTGCATAATCCAAATCGTCGTAAGCCGTATTTGAATTAGCACGAATTAAAACACGTAATAGTAGAGAACGCTACTTGGCCGTAGTAGAACCCGTTTGCATAATCTTAAAAAAATAAATAAAACAGACATGCTTGCATAATCCAAATCGTCGTAAGTCGTATTTGAAGTAGCACGAATTAAAACACGTAACAGTAGAGAACGCTACATTCCCGTATTAGAACCCGTTTCCACAATCTGAGAAAAATAAATAAAACAGACGTTTTGGAAAAAAGAAGATTTTTAAAAAAAAATAGACGTGCTTGCATAATCCAAATCGTCGTAAGCCGTATTTGAATTAGCACGGATTAAAACACATAACAGTAGAGAAAACTACTTGCCCGTATTAGAACCCGTTTGCACAATCTGAGGAAAACAATTAAAAAAACAGAAGTTTTGGCAAATTGAAGAATTTTTAGAAAAACACACATGCTTGCATAATCCAAATCGTCGTAAGCCGTATTTGAATTAGCACGGATTAAAACACGTAACAGTAGAGAAAACTACTTGCCCGTATTATAACCCGTTTGCACAATCTGAGGAAAACAATTAAAAAAACAGAAGTTTTGGAAAATTGAAGAATTTTTAGAAAAACACACATGCTTGCATAATCCAAATCGTCGTAAGCCGTATTTGAATGAGCACGGATTAAAACACGTAACAGTAGAGAATGCTAGTTGCCGTATTAGAACCCGTTTGCACATTCTGAGAAAAATAAATAAAACAGACGTTTTGGAAAAAAGAAGATTTTTTAAAAAAAAATAGACGTGCCTCAATAATCCAAATCGTCGTAAGCCGTATTTGAATTAGCACGGATTAAAACACGTAACAGTAGAGAACGCTACTTGCCCGTATTAGAACTCGTTTGCACAATCTTAGAAAAATAAATAAAACAGACTTTTTGGAAAAAAGAAGAATTTTTAAAAAAAAAAAACAGACGTGCTTGCATAATACAAATCGTCGTAAGCCGTATTTGAATTAGCACGGATTAAAACACGTAACAATAGAGAACACTAGTTGCCGTATTAGAACCCGTTTGCACATTCTGAGAAAAATAAATAAAACAGACGTTTTGGAAAAAAGAAGATTTTTTTAAAAAAATAGACATGCTTGCATAATCCAAATCGTCGTAAGCCGTATTTGAATTAGCACGGATTAAAACACGTAACAGTAGAGAACGCTAGTTGCCCGTATTAGAACCCATTTGCACATTCTGAGAAAAATAAATAAAACAGACGTTTTGGAAAAAAGAATATTTTTTTTAAAAAAAATAGACGTGCTTGCATAATCCAAATCGTCGTAAGCCGTATTTGAATTAGCACGGATTAAAACACGTAACAGTAGAGAACACTACTTGCCCGTATTATAACCCGTTTGCACAACCTGAGGAAAACAATTAAAAAAACAGAAGTTTTGGAAAATTGAAGAATTTTTAGAAAAACACACATGCTTGCATAATCCAAATCGTCGTAAGCCGTATTTGAATTAGAACGAATTAAAACACGTAACAGTAGAGAACGCTACTTGCCTGTATTAGAACCCGTTTGCATAATCTGAAGAAAATAAATAAAACAGACGTTTTGGAAAAACGAAGAATTTTTAGAAAAAAAAAAACAGTTGTGCTTGCATAATCCAAATCGTCGTAAGCCGTATTTGAATTAGCACGAATTAAAACACGTAATAGTAGAGAACGCTACTTGGCCGTAGTAGAACCCGTTTGCATAATCTTAAAAAAATAAATAAAACAGACATGCTTGCATAATCCAAATCGTCGTAAGTCGTATTTGAAGTAGCACGAATTAAAACACGTAACAGTAGAGAACGCTACATTCCCGTATTAGAACCCGTTTCCACAATCTGAGAAAAATAAATAAAACAGACGTTTTGGAAAAAAGAAGATTTTTAAAAAAAAATAGACGTGCTTGCATAATCCAAATCGTCGTAAGCCGTATTTGAATTAGCACGGATTAAAACACGTAACAGTAGAGAACGCTACTTGCCCGTATTAGAACCCGTTTGCACAATCTGAGGAAAACAATTAAAAAAACAGAAGTTTTGGCAAATTGAAGAATTTTTAGAAAAACACACATGCTTGCATAATCCAAATCGTCGTAAGCCGTATTTGAATTAGCACGGATTAAAACACGTAACAGTAGAGAAAACTACTTGCCCGTATTATAACCCGTTTGCACAATCTGAGGAAAACAATTAAAAAAACAGAAGTTTTGGAAAATTGAAGAATTTTTAGAAAAACACACATGCTTGCATAATCCAAATCGTCGTAAGCCGTATTTGAATGAGCACGGATTAAAACACGTAACAGTAGAGAATGCTAGTTGCCGTATTAGAACCCGTTTGCACATTCTGAGAAAAATAAATAAAACAGACGTTTTGGAAAAAAGAAGATTTTTTAAAAAAAAATAGACGTGCCTCAATAATCCAAATCGTCATAAGCCGTATTTGAATTAGCACGGATTAAAACACGTAACAGTAGAGAACGCTACTTGCCAGTATTAGAACTCGTTTGCACAATCTTAGAAAAATAAATAAAACAGACTTTTTGGAAAAAAGAAGAATTTTTAAAAAAAAAAAACAGACGTGCTTGCATAATACAAATCGTCGTAAGCCGTATTTGAATTAGCACGGATTAAAACACGTAACAATAGAGAACACTAGTTGCCGTATTAGAACCCGTTTGCACATTCTGAGAAAAATAAATAAAACAGACGTTTTGGAAAAAAGAAGATTTTTTTAAAAAAATAGACATGCTTGCATAATCCAAATCGTCGTAAGCCGTATTTGAATTAGCACGGATTAAAACACGTAACAGTAGAGAACGCTAGTTGCCCGTATTAGAACCCATTTGCACATTCTGAGAAAAATAAATAAAACAGACGTTTTGGAAAAAAGAATATTTTTTTTAAAAAAAATAGACGTGCTTGCATAATCCAAATCGTCGTAAGCCGTATTTGAATTAGCACGGATTAAAACACGTAACAGTAGAGAACACTACTTGCCCGTATTATAACCCGTTTGCACAACCTGAGGAAAACAATTAAAAAAACAGAAGTTTTGGAAAATTGAAGAATTTTTAGAAAAACACACATGCTTGCATAATCCAAATCGTCGTAAGCCGTATTTGAATTAGAACGAATTAAAACACGTAACAGTAGAGAACGCTACTTGCCTGTATTAGAACCCGTTTGCATAATCTGAAGAAAATAAATAAAACAGACGTTTTGGAAAAACGAAGAATTTTTAGAAAAAAAAAAACAGTTGTGCTTGCATAATCCAAATCGTCGTAAGCCGTATTTGAATTAGCACGAATTAAAACACGTAATAGTAGAGAACGCTACTTGGCCGTAGTAGAACCCGTTTGCATAATCTTAAAAAAATAAATAAAACAGACATGCTTGCATAATCCAAATCGTCGTAAGTCGTATTTGAAGTAGCACGAATTAAAACACGTAACAGTAGAGAACGCTACATTCCCGTATTAGAACCCGTTTCCACAATCTGAGAAAAATAAATAAAACAGACGTTTTGGAAAAAAGAAGATTTTTAAAAAAAAATAGACGTGCTTGCATAATCCAAATCGTCGTAAGCCGTATTTGAATTAGCACGGATTAAAACACGTAACAGTAGAGAACGCTACTTGCCCGTATTAGAACCCGTTTGAACAATCTGAGAAAAATAAATAAAACAGACTTTTTGGAAAAAAGAAATTTTTTAAAAAAAAAACAGACGTGCTTGCATAATCCAAATCGTCGTAAGCCGTATTTGAATTAGCACGGATTAAAACACGTAACAGTAGAGAACGCTAGTTGCCCGTATTAGAACCCGTTTGCACATTCTGAGAAAAATAAATAAAACAGACGTTTTGGAAAAAAGAAGATTTTTTAAAAAAAAAATAGACGTGCTTGCATAATCCAAATTGTCGTAAGCCGTATTTGAATTAGCACGGATTAAAACACATAACAGTAGAGAAAACTACTTGCCCGTATTAGAACCCGTTTGCACAATCTGAGGAAAACAATTAAAAAAACAGAAGTTTTGGCAAATTGAAGAATTTTTAGAAAAACACACATGCTTCCATAATCCAAATCGTCGTAAGCCGTATTTGAATTAGCACGGATTAAAACACGTAACAGTAGAGAAAACTACTTGCCCGTATTATAACCCGTTTGCACAATCTGAGGAAAACAATTAAAAAAACAGAAGTTTTGGAAAATTGAAGAATTTTTAGAAAAACACACATGCTTGCATAATCCAAATCGTCGTAAGCCGTATTTGAATGAGCACGGATTAAAACACGTAATAGTAGAGAACGCTAGTTGCCGTATTAGAACCCGTTTGCACATTCTGAGAAAAATAAATAAAACAGACGTTTTGGAAAAAAGAAGATTTTTTAAAAAAAAATAGACGTGCCTGCATAATCCAAATCGTCGTAAGCCGTATTTGAATTAGCACGGATTAAAACACGTAACAGTAGAGAACGCTACTTGCCCGTATTAGAACCCGTTTGCACAATCTTAGAAAAATAAATAAAACAGACTTTTTGGAAAAAAGAAGAATTTTTTAAAAAAAAAAACAGACGTGCTTGCATAATACAAATCGTCGTAAGCCGTATTTGAATTAGCACGGATTAAAACACGTAACAGTAGAGAACACTAGTTGCCGTATTAGAACCCGTTTGCACATTCTGAGAAAAATAAATAAAACAGACGTTTTGGAAAAAAGAAGATTTTTTTTAAAAAATAGACGTGCTTGCATAATCCAAATCGTCGTAAGCCGTATTTGAATTAGCACGGATTAAAACACGTAACAGTAGAGAACGCTAGTTGCCCGTATTAGAACCCATTTGCACATTCTGGGAAAAATAAATAAAACAGACGTTTTGGAAAAAAGAATATTTTTTTTAAAAAAAATAGACGTGCTTGCATAATCCAAATCGTCGTAAGCCGTGTTTGAATTAGCACGGATTAAAACACGTAACAGTAGAGAACACTACTTGCCCGTATTATAACCCGTTTGCACAACCTGAGGAAAACAATTAAAAAAACAGAAGTTTTGGAAAATTGAAGAATTTTTAGAAAAACACACATGCTTGCATAATCCAAATCGTCGTAAGCCGTATTTGAATTAGAACGAATTAAAACACGTAACAGTAGAGAACGCTACTTGCCTGTATTAGAACCCGTTTGCATAATCTGAAGAAAATAAATAAAACAGACGTTTTGGAAAAAGGAAGAATTTTTAGAAAAAAAAAAACAGTTGTGCTTGCATAATCCAAATCGTCGTAAGCCGTATTTGAATTAGCACGAATTAAAACACGTAACAGTAGAGAACGCTACTTGGCCGTAGTAGAACCCGTTTGCATAATCTGAAAAAAATAAATAAAACAGACATGCTTGCATAATCCAAATCGCCGTAAGTCGTATTTGAAGTAGCACGAATTAAAACACGTAACAGTAGAGAACGCTACATTCCCGTATTAGAACCCGTTTCCACAATCTGAGAAAAATAAATAAAACAGACGTTTTGGAAAAAAGAAGATTTTTAAAAAAAAATAGACGTGCTTGCATAATCCAAATCGTCGTAAGCCGTATTTGAATTAGCACGGATTAAAACACGTAACAGTAGAGAACGCTACTTGCCCGTATTAGAACCCGTTTGAACAATCTGAGAAAAATAAATAAAACAGACTTTTTGGAAAAAAGAAATTTTTTAAAAAAAAAACAGACGTGCTTGCATAATCCAAATCGTCGTAAGCCGTATTTGAATTAGCACGGATTAAAACACGTAACAGTAGAGAACGCTAGTTGCCCGTATTAGAACCCGTTTGCACATTCTGAGAAAAATAAATAAAACAGACGTTTTGGAAAAAAGAAGATTTTTTAAAAAAAAAATAGACGTGCTTGCATAATCCAAATTGTCGTAAGCCGTATTTGAATTAGCACGGATTAAAACACATAACAGTAGAGAAAACTACTTGCCCGTATTAGAACCCGTTTGCACAATCTGAGGAAAACAATTAAAAAAACAGAAGTTTTGGCAAATTGAAGAATTTTTAGAAAAACACACATGCTTGCATAATCCAAATCGTCGTAAGCCGTATTTGAATTAGTACGGATTAAAACACGTAACAGTAGAGAAAACTACTTGCCCGTATTATAACCCGTTTGCACAATCTGAGGAAAACAATTAAAAAAACAGAAGTTTTGGAAAATTGAAGAATTTTTAGAAAAACACACATGCTTGCATAATCCAAATCGTCGTAAGCCGTATTTGAATGAGCACGGATTAAAACACGTAATAGTAGAGAACGCTAGTTGCCGTATTAGAACCCGTTTGCACATTCTGAGAAAAATAAATAAAACAGACGTTTTGGAAAAAAGAAGATTTTTTAAAAAAAAATAGACGTGCCTGCATAATCCAAATCGTCGTAAGCCGTATTTGAATTAGCACGGATTAAAACACGTAACAGTAGAGAACGCTACTTGCCCGTATTAGAACCCGTTTGCACAATCTTAGAAAAATAAATAAAACAGACTTTTTGGAAAAAAGAAGAATTTTTTAAAAAAAAAAACAGACGTGCTTGCATAATACAAATCGTCGTAAGCCGTATTTGAATTAGCACGGATTAAAACACGTAACAGTAGAGAACACTAGTTGCCGTATTAGAACCCGTTTGCACATTCTGAGAAAAATAAATAAAACAGACGTTTTGGAAAAAAGAAGATTTTTTTTAAAAAATAGACGTGCTTGCATAATCCAAATCGTCGTAAGCCGTATTTGAATTAGCACGGATTAAAACACGTAACAGTAGAGAACGCTAGTTGCCCGTATTAGAACCCATTTGCACATTCTGGGAAAAATAAATAAAACAGACGTTTTGGAAAAAAGAATATTTTTTTTAAAAAAAATAGACGTGCTTGCATAATCCAAATCGTCGTAAGCCGTGTTTGAATTAGCACGGATTAAAACACGTAACAGTAGAGAACACTACTTGCCCGTATTATAACCCGTTTGCACAACCTGAGGAAAACAATTAAAAAAACAGAAGTTTTGGAAAATTGAAGAATTTTTAGAAAAACACACATGCTTGCATAATCCAAATCGTCGTAAGCCGTATTTGAATTAGAACGAATTAAAACACGTAACAGTAGAGAACGCTACTTGCCTGTATTAGAACCCGTTTGCATAATCTGAAGAAAATAAATAAAACAGACGTTTTGGAAAAAGGAAGAATTTTTAGAAAAAAAAAAACAGTTGTGCTTGCATAATCCAAATCGTCGTAAGCCGTATTTGAATTAGCACGAATTAAAACACGTAACAGTAGAGAACGCTACTTGGCCGTAGTAGAACCCGTTTGCATAATCTGAAAAAAATAAATAAAACAGACATGCTTGCATAATCCAAATCGTCGTAAGTCGTATTTGAAGTAGCACGAATTAAAACACGTAACAGTAGAGAACGCTACATTCCCGTATTAGAACCCGTTTCCACAATCTGAGAAAAATAAATAAAACAGACGTTTTGGAAAAAAGAAGATTTTTAAAAAAAAATAGACGTGCTTGCATAATCCAAATCGTCGTAAGCCGTATTTGAATTAGCACGGATTAAAACACGTAACAGTAGAGAACGCTACTTGCCCGTATTAGAACCCGTTTGAACAATCTGAGAAAAATAAATAAAACAGACTTTTTGGAAAAAAGAAATTTTTTAAAAAAAAAACAGACGTGCTTGCATAATCCAAATCGTCGTAAGCCGTATTTGAATTAGCATGGATTAAAACACGTAACAGTAGAGAACGCTACTTGCCCGTATTAGAACCCGTTTGAACAATCTGAGAAAAATAAATAAAACAGACTTTTTGGAAAAAAGAAAAATTTTTAAAAAAAAAAAACAGACGTGCTTGCATAATCCAAATCGTGGTAAGCCGTATTTGAATTAGCACGGATTGAAACACGTAACAGTAGAGAATGCTACTTGCCCGTATTAGAACCCGTTTGCACATTCTGAGAAAAATAAATAAAACAGACGTTTTGGAAAAAAGAAGATTTTTTTAAAAAAAATAGACGTGCTTGCAAAATCCAAATCGTCGTAACTCGTATTTGAATTAGCACGGATTAAAACACGTAACAGTAGAGAACGCTACTTGCCCGTATTAGAACCCGTTTGCACAATCTGAGAAAAATAAATAAACAGACGTTTTGGAAAAAAAAGAATTTTAAAAAAAAAACAGACGTGCTTGCATAATCCAAATCGTCGTAAGCCGTATTTGAATTAGCACGGATTAAAACACGTAACAGTAGAGAACACTACTTGCCCGTATTAGAACCCGTTTGCACAATCTGAGGAAAACAATTAAAAAAACAGAAGGATTGGAAAATTGAAGAATTTTTAGAAAAACACACATACTTGCATAATCCAAATCGTCGTATGCCGTATTTGAATTAGCACGGATTAAAACATGTAACAGTAGAGAACGCTACTTGCCCGTATTAGAACCCGTTTTCACAATTTTAGAAAAATAAATAAAACAGACTTTGTTTAAAAAAGAAGAATTTTTTTAAAAAAAAAACAGACGTGCTTGCATAATCCAAATCGTCGTAAGCCGTATTTGAATTAGCATCAAAACACGTAACAGTAGAGAACGCTACTTGCCTGTATTAGAACCCGTTTGCACAATCTTAGAAAAATAAATAAAACAGACTTTTTGGAAAAAAGAAGAATTTTTTTAAAAAAAAAACAAACGTGCTTGCATAATACAAATCGTCGTAAGCCGTATTTGAATTAGCACGGATTAAAACACGTAACAGTGGAGAACGCTAGTTGCCGTATTAGAACCCGTTTGCACATTCTGAGAAAAATAAATAAAACAGACGTTTTGGAAAAAAGAAGATTTTTTAAAAAAAAATAGACGTGCTTGCATAATCCAAATCGTCGTAAGCCGTATTTGAATTAGCACGGATTAAAACACGTAACAGTAGAGAACGCTAGTTGCCCGTATTAGAACCCGTTTGCACATTCTGAGAAAAATAAATAAAACAGACGTTTTGGAAAAAAGAAGATTTTTTAAAAAAGAAATAGACGTGCTTGCATAATCCAAATCGTCGTAAGCCGTATTTGAATTAGCACGGATTAAAATACGTAACAGTAGAGAACACTACTTGCCCGTATTAGAACCCGTTTGCACAATCTGAGGAAAACAATTAAAAAAATAGAAGTTTTGGAAAATTAAAGACTTTTTAGAAAAACACACATGCTTGCATAATCCAAATCGTCGTAAGCCGTATCTGAATTAGCACGGATCAAAACACGTAACAGTAGAGAACACTACTTGCCCGTATTAGAACCCGTTTGCACAATCTGAGGAAAACAATTAAAAAAACAGAAGGTTTGGAAAATTGAAGAATTTTTAGAGAAACACACATGCTTGCAGAATCCAAATCGTCGTATGCCGTATTTGAATTAGCACGGATTAAAACACATCACAGTAGAGAACGCTACTTGCCTGTATTAGAACCCGTTTGCATAATCTGAAGAAAATAAATAAAACAGACGTTTTGGAAAAAGGAAGAATTTTTAGAAAAAAAAAACAGTTGTGCTTGCATAATCCAAATCGTCGTAAGCCGTATTTGAATTAGCACGGATTAAAACACGTAACAGTAGAGAACGCTACTTGCCCGTATTACAACCCGTTTGAACAATCTGAGAAAAATAAATAAAACAGACTTTTTGGAAAAAAGAAATTTTTTAAAAAAAAAACAGACGTGCTTGCATAATCCAAATCGTCGTAAGCCGTATTTGAATTAGCACGGATTAAAACACGTAACAGTAGAGAACGCTACTTGCCCGTATTAGAACCCGTTTGAACAATCTGAGAAAAATAAATAAAACAGACTTTTTGGAAAAAAGAAAAATTTAAAAAAAAAAAACAGACGTGCTTGCATAATCCAAATCGTGGTAAGCCGTATTTGAATTAGCACGGATTGAAACACGTAACAGTAGAGAATGCTACTTGCCCGTATTAGAACCCGTTTGCACATTCTGAGAAAAATAAATAAAACAGACGTTTTGGAAAAAAGAAGATTTTTTTAAAAAAAATAGACGTGCTTGCATAATCCAAACCGTCGTAACTCGTATTTGAATTAGCACGGATTAAAACACGTAACAGTAGAGAACGCTACTTGCCCGTATTAGAACCCGTTTGCACAATCTGAGAAAAATAAATAAACAGATGTTTTGGAAAAAAAAGAATTTTAAAAAAAAAACAGACGTGCTTGCATAATCCAAATCGTCGTAAGCCGTATTTGAATTAGCACGGATTAAAACACGTAACAGTAGAGAACACTACTTGCCCGTATTAGAACCCGTTTGCACAATCTGAGGAAAACAATTAAAAAAACAGAAGGATTGGAAAATTGAAGAATTTTTAGAAAAACACACATACTTGCATAATCCAAATCGTCATATGCCGTATTTGAATTAGCACGGATTAAAACATGTAACAGTAGAGAACGCTACTTGCCCGTATTAGAACCCGTTTGCACAATCTTAGAAAAATAAATAAAACAGACTTTGTTTAAAAAGGAAGAATTTTTTTAAAAAAAAACAGACGTGCTTGCATAATCCAAATCGTCGTAAGCCGTATTTGAATTAGCACGGATCAAAACACGTAACAGTAGAGAACGCTACTTGCCCGTATTAGAACCCGTTTGCACAATCTTAGAAAAATAAATAAAACAGACTTTTTGGAAAAAAGAAGAATTTTTTTAAAAAAAAAAAAACGTGCTTGCATAATACAAATCGTCGTAAGCCGTATTTGAATTAGCACGGATTAAAACACGTAACAGTAGAGAACGCTAGTTGCCGTATTAGAACCCGTTTGCACATTCTGAGAAAAATAAATAAAACAGACGTTTTGGAAAAAAGAAGATTTTTTTTAAAAAAATAGACGTGCTTGCATAATCCAAATCGTCGTAAGCCGTATTTGAATTAGCACGGATTAAAACACGTAACAGTAGAGAACGCTAGTTGCCCGTATTAGAACCGGTTTGCACATTCTGAGAAAAATAAATAAAACAGACGTTTTGGAAAAAAGAATACTTTTTAAAAAAAAATAGACGTGCTTGCATAATCCAAATCGTCGTAAGCCGTATTTGAATTAGCATGGACTAAGACACGTAATAGTAGAGAACACTACTTGCCCGTATTAGAACCCGTTTGCACAATCTTAGGAAAACAATTAAAAAAACAGAAGTTTTGGAAAATTGAAGAATTTTTAGAAAAACAAACAAGCTTGCATAATCCAAATCGTCGTAAGCCGTATTTGTATTAGCACGGATTAAAACACGTAACAGTAGAGAACGCTACTTGGCCGTAGTAGAACCCGTTTGCATAATCTGAAAAAAATAAATAAAACAGACATGCTTGCATAATCCAAATCGTCGTAAGTCGTATTTGAAGTAGCACGAATTAAAACACGTAACAGTAGAGAACGCTACATTCCCGTATTAGAACCCGTTTCCACAATCTGAGAAAAATAAATAAAACAGACGTTTTGGAAAAAAGAAGATTTTTAAAAAAAAATAGACGTGCTTGCATAATCCAAATCGTCGTAAGCCGTATTTGAATTAGCACGGATTAAAACACGTAACAGTAGAGAACGCTACTTGCCCGTAATAGAACCCGTTTGAACAATCTGAGAAAAATAAATAAAACAGACTTTTTGGAAAAAAGAAATTTTTTAAAAAAAAAACAGACGTGCTTGCATAATCCAAATCGTCGTAAGCCGTATTTGAATTAGCACGGATTAAAACACGTAACAGTAGAGAACGCTACTTGCCCGTATTAGAACCCGTTTGAACAATCTGAGAAAAATAAATAAAACAGACTTTTTGGAAAAAAGAAAAATTTTAAAAAAAAAAAAACAGACGTGCTTGCATAATCCAAATCGTGGTAAGCCGTATTTGAATTAGCACGGATTGAAACACGTAACAGTAGAGAATGCTACTTGCCCGTATTAGAACCCATTTGCACATTCTGAGAAAAATAAATAAAACAGACGTTTTGGAAAAAAGAAGATTTTTTTTAAAAAAATAGACGTGCTTGCAAAATCCAAATCGTCGTAACTCGTATTTGAATTAGCACGGATTAAAACACGTAACAGTAGAGAACGCTACTTGCCCGTATTAGAACCCGTTTGCACAATCTGAGAAAAATAAATAAACAGACGTTTTGGAAAAAAAAGAATTTTAAAAAAAAAAACAGACGTGCTTGCATAATCCAAATCGTCGTAAGCCGTATTTGAATTAGCACGGATTAAAACACGTAACAGTAGAGAACACTACTTGCCCGTATTAGAACCCGTTTGCACAATCTGAGGAAAACAATTAAAAAAACAGAAGGATTGGAAAATTGAAGAATTTTTAGAAAAACACACATACTTGCATAATCCAAATCGTCGTATGCCGTATTTGAATTAGCACGGATTAAAACATGTAACAGTAGAGAACGCTACTTGCCCGTATTAGAACCCGTTTGCACAATCTTAGAAAAATAAATAAAACAGACTTTGTTTAAAAAAGAAGAATTTTTTCAAAAAAAAAACAGACGTGCTTGCATAATCCAAATCGTCGTAAGCCGTATTTGAATTAGCACGGATCAAAACACGTAACAGTAGAGAACGCTACTTGCCTGTATTAGAACCCGTTTACACAATCTTAGAAAAATAAATAAAATAGACTTTTTGGAAAAAAGAAGAATTTTTTAAAAAAAAAAACAAACGTGCTTGCATAATACAAATCGTCGTAAGCCGTATTTGAATTAGCACGGATTAAAACACGTAACAGTGGAGAACGCTAGTTGCCGTATTAGAACCCGTTTGCACATTCTGAGAAAAATAAATAAAACAGATGTTTTGGAAAAAAGAAGATTTTTTAAAAAAAAATAGACGTGCTTGCATAATCCAAATCGTCGTAAGCCGTATTTGAATTAGCACGGATTAAAACACGTAACAGTAGAGAACGCTAGTTGCCCGTATTAGAACCCGTTTGCACATTCTGAGAAAAATAAATAAAACAGACGTTTTGGAAAAAAGAAGATTTTTTAAAAAAGAAATAGACGTGCTTGCATAATCCAAATCGTCGTAAGCCGTATTTGAATTAGCACGGATTAAAATACGTAACAGTAGAGAACACTACTTGCCCGTATTAGAACCCGTTTGCACAATCTGAGGAAAACAATTAAAAAAATAGAAGTTTTGGAAAATTAAAGACTTTTTAGAAAAACACACATGCTTGCATAATCCAAATCGTCGTAAGCCGTATCTGAATTAGCACGGATCAAAACACGTAACAGTAGAGAACACTACTTGCCCGTATTAGAACCCGTTTGCACAATCTGAGGAAAACAATTAAAAAAACAGAAGGTTTGGAAAATTGAAGAATTTTTAGAGAAACACACATGCTTGCATAATCCAAATCGTCGTATGCCGTATTTGAATTAGCACGGATTAAAACACGTCACAGTAGAGAACGCTACTTGCCTGTATTAGAACCCGTTTGCATAATCTGAAGAAAATAAATAAAACAGACGTTTTGGAAAAAGGAAGAATTTTTAGAAAAAAAAAACAGTTCTGCTTGCATAATCCAAATCGTCGTAAGCCGTATTTGAATTAGCACGGATTAAAACACGTAACAGTAGAGAACGCTACTTGCCCGTATTACAACCCGTTTGAACAATCTGAGAAAAATAAATAAAACAGACTTTTTGGAAAAAAGAAATTTTTTAAAAAAAAAACAGACGTGCTTGCATAATCCAAATCGTCGTAAGCCGTATTTGAATTAGCACGGATTAAAACACGTAACAGTAGAGAACGCTACTTGGCCGTAGTAGAACCCGTTTGCATAATCTGAAAAAAATAAATAAAACAGACATGCTTGCATAATCCAAATCGTCGTAAGTCGTATTTGAAGTAGCACGAATTAAAACACGTAACAGTAGAGAACGCTACATTCCCGTATTAGAACCCGTTTCCACAATCTGAGAAAAATAAATAAAACAGACGTTTTGGAAAAAAGAAGATTTTTAAAAAAAAATAGACGTGCTTGCATAATCCAAATCGTCGTAAGCCGTATTTGAATTAGCACGGATTAAAACACGTAACAGTAGAGAACGCTACTTGCCCGTAATAGAACCCGTTTGAACAATCTGAGAAAAATAAATAAAACAGACTTTTTGGAAAAAAGAAATTTTTTAAAAAAAAAACAGACGTGCTTGCATAATCCAAATCGTCGTAAGCCGTATTTGAATTAGCACGGATTAAAACACGTAACAGTAGAGAACGCTACTTGCCCGTATTAGAACCCGTTTGAACAATCTGAGAAAAATAAATAAAACAGACTTTTTGGAAAAAAGAAAAATTTTAAAAAAAAAAAAACAGACGTGCTTGCATAATCCAAATCGTGGTAAGCCGTATTTGAATTAGCACGGATTGAAACACGTAACAGTAGAGAATGCTACTTGCCCGTATTAGAACCCGTTTGCACATTCTGAGAAAAATAAATAAAACAGACGTTTTGGAAAAAAGAAGATTTTTTTTAAAAAAATAGACGTCCTTGCAAAATCCAAATCGTCGTAACTCGTATTTGAATTAGCACGGATTAAAACACGTAACAGTAGAGAACGCTACTTGCCCGTATTAGAACCCGTTTGCACAATCTGAGAAAAATAAATAAACAGACGTTTTGGAAAAAAAAGAATTTTAAAAAAAAAAACAGACGTGCTTGCATAATCCAAATCGTCGTAAGCCGTATTTGAATTAGCACGGATTAAAACACGTAACAGTAGAGAACACTACTTGCCCGTATTAGAACCCGTTTGCACAATCTGAGGAAAACAATTAAAAAAACAGAAGGATTGGAAAATTGAAGAATTTTTAGAAAAACACACATACTTGCATAATCCAAATCGTCGTATGCCGTATTTGAATTAGCACGGATTAAAACATGTAACAGTAGAGAACGCTACTTGCCCGTATTAGAACCCGTTTGCACAATCTTAGAAAAATAAATAAAACAGACTTTGTTTAAAAAAGAAGAATTTTTTTAAAAAAAAAACAGACGTGCTTGCATAATCCAAATCGTCGTAAGCCGTATTTGAATTAGCACGGATCAAAACACGTAACAGTAGAGAACGCTACTTGCCTGTATTAGAACCCGTTTACACAATCTTAGAAAAATAAATAAAATAGACTTTTTGGAAAAAAGAAGAATTTTTTAAAAAAAAAAACAAACGTGCTTGCATAATACAAATCGTCGTAAGCCGTATTTGAATTAGCACGGATTAAAACACGTAACAGTGGAGAACGCTAGTTGCCGTATTAGAACCCGTTTGCACATTCTGAGAAAAATAAATAAAACAGATGTTTTGGAAAAAAGAAGATTTTTTAAAAAAAAATAGACGTGCTTGCATAATCCAAATCGTCGTAAGCCGTATTTGAATTAGCACGGATTAAAACACGTAACAGTAGAGAACGCTAGTTGCCCGTATTAGAACCCGTTTGCACATTCTGAGAAAAATAAATAAAACAGACGTTTTGGAAAAAAGAAGATTTTTTAAAAAAGAAATAGACGTGCTTGCATAATCCAAATCGTCGTAAGCCGTATTTGAATTAGCACGGATTAAAATACGTAACAGTAGAGAACACTACTTGCCCGTATTAGAACCCGTTTGCACAATCTGAGGAAAACAATTAAAAAAATAGAAGTTTTGGAAAATTAAAGACTTTTTAGAAAAACACACATGCTTGCATAATCCAAATCGTCGTAAGCCGTATCTGAATTAGCACGGATCAAAACACGTAACAGTAGAGAACACTACTTGCCCGTATTAGAACCCGTTTGCACAATCTGAGGAAAACAATTAAAAAAACAGAAGGTTTGGAAAATTGAAGAATTTTTAGAGAAACACACATGCTTGCATAATCCAAATCGTCGTATGCCGTATTTGAATTAGCACGGATTAAAACACGTCACAGTAGAGAACGCTACTTGCCTGTATTAGAACCCGTTTGCATAATCTGAAGAAAATAAATAAAACAGACGTTTTGGAAAAAGGAAGAATTTTTAGAAAAAAAAAACAGTTCTGCTTGCATAATCCAAATCGTCGTAAGCCGTATTTGAATTAGCACGGATTAAAACACGTAAGAGTAGAGAACGCTACTTGCCCGTATTACAACCCGTTTGAACAATCTGAGAAAAATAAATAAAACAGACTTTTTGGAAAAAAGAAATTTTTTAAAAAAAAAACAGACGTGCTTGCATAATCCAAATCGTCGTAAGCCGTATTTGAATTAGCACGGATTAAAACACGTAACAGTAGAGAACGCTACTTGGCCGTAGTAGAACCCGTTTGCATAATCTGAAAAAAATAAATAAAACAGACATGCTTGCATAATCCAAATCGTCGTAAGTCGTATTTGAAGTAGCACGAATTAAAACACGTAACAGTAGAGAACGCTACATTCCCGTATTAGAACCCGTTTCCACAATCTGAGAAAAATAAATAAAACAGACGTTTTGGAAAAAAGAAGATTTTTAAAAAAAAATAGACGTGCTTGCATAATCCAAATCGTCGTAAGCCGTATTTGAATTAGCACGGATTAAAACACGTAACAGTAGAGAACGCTACTTGCCCGTAATAGAACCCGTTTGAACAATCTGAGAAAAATAAATAAAACAGACTTTTTGGAAAAAAGAAATTTTTTAAAAAAAAAACAGACGTGCTTGCATAATCCAAATCGTCGTAAGCCGTATTTGAATTAGCACGGATTAAAACACGTAACAGTAGAGAACGCTACTTGCCCGTATTAGAACCCGTTTGAACAATCTGAGAAAAATAAATAAAACAGACTTTTTGGAAAAAAGAAAAATTTTAAAAAAAAAAAAACAGACGTGCTTGCATAATCCAAATCGTGGTAAGCCGTATTTGAATTAGCACGGATTGAAACACGTAACAGTAGAGAATGCTACTTGCCCGTATTAGAACCCGTTTGCACATTCTGAGAAAAATAAATAAAACAGACGTTTTGGAAAAAAGAAGATTTTTTTTAAAAAAATAGACGTGCTTGCAAAATCCAAATCGTCGTAACTCGTATTTGAATTAGCACGGATTAAAACACGTAACAGTAGAGAACGCTACTTGCCCGTATTAGAACCCGTTTGCACAATCTGAGAAAAATAAATAAACAGACGTTTTGGAAAAAAAAGAATTTTAAAAAAAAAAACAGACGTGCTTGCATAATCCAAATCGTCGTAAGCCGTATTTGAATTAGCACGGATTAAAACACGTAACAGTAGAGAACACTACTTGCCCGTATTAGAACCCGTTTGCACAATCTGAGGAAAACAATTAAAAAAACAGAAGGATTGGAAAATTGAAGAATTTTTAGAAAAACACACATACTTGCATAATCCAAATCGTCGTATGCCGTATTTGAATTAGCACGGATTAAAACATGTAACAGTAGAGAACGCTACTTGCCCGTATTAGAACCCGTTTGCACAATCTTAGAAAAATAAATAAAACAGACTTTGTTTAAAAAAGAAGAATTTTTTTAAAAAAAAAACAGACGTGCTTGCATAATCCAAATCGTCGTAAGCCGTATTTGAATTAGCACGGATCAAAACACGTAACAGTAGAGAACGCTACTTGCCTGTATTAGAACCCGTTTACACAATCTTAGAAAAATAAATAAAATAGACTTTTTGGAAAAAAGAAGAATTTTTTAAAAAAAAAAACAAACGTGCTTGCATAATACAAATCGTCGTAAGCCGTATTTGAATTAGCACGGATTAAAACACGTAACAGTGGAGAACGCTAGTTGCCGTATTAGAACCCGTTTGCACATTCTGAGAAAAATAAATAAAACAGATGTTTTGGAAAAAAGAAGATTTTTTAAAAAAAAATAGACGTGCTTGCATAATCCAAATCGTCGTAAGCCGTATTTGAATTAGCACGGATTAAAACACGTAACAGTAGAGAACGCTAGTTGCCCGTATTAGAACCCGTTTGCACATTCTGAGAAAAATAAATAAAACAGACGTTTTGGAAAAAAGAAGATTTTTTAAAAAAGAAATAGACGTGCTTGCATAATCCAAATCGTCGTAAGCCGTATTTGAATTAGCACGGATTAAAATACGTAACAGTAGAGAACACTACTTGCCCGTATTAGAACCCGTTTGCACAATCTGAGGAAAACAATTAAAAAAATAGAAGTTTTGGAAAATTAAAGACTTTTTAGAAAAACACACATGCTTGCATAATCCAAATCGTCGTAAGCCGTATCTGAATTAGCACGGATCAAAACACGTAACAGTAGAGAACACTACTTGCCCGTATTAGAACCCGTTTGCACAATCTGAGGAAAACAATTAAAAAAACAGAAGGTTTGGAAAATTGAAGAATTTTTAGAGAAACACACATGCTTGCATAATCCAAATCGTCGTATGCCGTATTTGAATTAGCACGGATTAAAACACGTCACAGTAGAGAACGCTACTTGCCTGTATTAGAACCCGTTTGCATAATCTGAAGAAAATAAATAAAACAGACGTTTTGGAAAAAGGAAGAATTTTTAGAAAAAAAAAACAGTTCTGCTTGCATAATCCAAATCGTCGTAAGCCGTATTTGAATTAGCACGGATTAAAACACGTAACAGTAGAGAACGCTACTTGCCCGTATTACAACCCGTTTGAACAATCTGAGAAAAATAAATAAAACAGACTTTTTGGAAAAAAGAAATTTTTTAAAAAAAAAACAGACGTGCTTGCATAATCCAAATCGTCGTAAGCCGTATTTGAATTAGCACGGATTAAAACACGTAACAGTAGAGAACGCTACTTGCCCGTATTAGAACCCGTTTGAACAATCTGAGAAAAATAAATAAAACAGACTTTTTGGAAAAAAGAAAAATTTAAAAAAAAAAAACAGACGTGCTTGCATAATCCAAATCGTGGTAAGCCGTATTTGAATTAGCACGGATTGAAACACGTAACAGTAGAGAATGCTACTTGCCCGTATTAGAACCCGTTTGCACATTCTGAGAAAAATAAATAAAACAGACGTTTTGGAAAAAAGAAGATTTTTTTAAAAAAAATAGACGTGCTTGCATAATCCAAACCGTCGTAACTCGTATTTGAATTAGCACGGATTAAAACACGTAACAGTAGAGAACGCTACTTGCCCGTATTAGAACCCGTTTGCACAATCTGAGAAAAATAAATAAACAGATGTTTTAGAAAAAAAAGAATTTTAAAAAAAAAACAGACGTGCTTGCATAATCCAAATCGGCGTAAGCCGTATTTGAATTAGCACGGATTAAAACACGTAACAGTAGAGAACACTACTTGCCCGTATTAGAACCCGTTTGCACAATCTGAGGAAAACAATTAAAAAAACAGAAGGATTGGAAAATTGAAGAATTTTTAGAAAAACACACATACTTGCATAATCCAAATCGTCGTATGCCGTATTTGAATTAGCACGGATTAAAACATGTAACAGTAGAGAACGCTACTTGCCCGTATTAGAACCCGTTTGCACAATCTTAGAAAAATAAATAAAACAGACTTTGTTTAAAAAGGAAGAATTTTTTTAAAAAAAAACAGACGTGCTTGCATAATCCAAATCGTCGTAAGCCGTATTTGAATTAGCACGGATCAAAACACGTAACAGTAGAGAACGCTACTTGCCCGTATTAGAACCCGTTTGCACAATCTTAGAAAAATAAATAAAACAGACTTTTTGGAAAAAAGAAGAATTTTTAAAAAAAAAAACAAACGTGCTTGCATAATACAAATCGTCGTAAGCCGTATTTGAATTAGCACGGATTAAAACACGTAATAGTAGAGAACGCTAGTTGCCGTATTAGAACCCGTTTGCACATTCTGAGAAAAATAAATAAAACAGACGTTTTGGAAAAAAGAAGATTTTTTTAAAAAAAATAGACGTGCTTGCATAATCCAAATCGTCGTAAGCCGTATTTGAATTAGTACGGATTAAAACACGTAACAGTAGAGAACGCTAGTTGCCCGTATTAGAACCGGTTTGCACATTCTGAGAAAAATAAATAAAACAGACGTTTTGGAAAAAAGAAGATTTTTTAAAAAAGAAATAGACGTGCTTGCATAATCCAAATCGTCGTAAGCCGTATTTGAATTAGCACGGATTAAAATACGTAACAGTAGAGAACACTACTTGCCCGTATTAGAACTCGTTTGCACAATCTGAGGAAAACAATTAAAAAAACAGAAGTTTTGGAAAATTAAAGACTTTTTAGAAAAACACACATGCTTGCATAATCCAAATCGTCGTAAGCCGTATTTGAATTAGCACGGATCAAAACACGTAACAGTAGAGAACACTACTTGCCCGTATTAGAACCCGTTTGCACAATCTGAGGAAAACAATTAAAAAAACAGAAGGTTTGGAAAATTGAAGAATTTTTAGAGAAACACACATGCTTGCATAATCCAAATCGTCGTATGCCGTATTTGAATTAGCACGGATTAAAACACGTAACAGTAGAGAACGCTACTTGCCTGTATTAGAACCCGTTTGCATAATCTGAAGAAAATAAATAAAACAGACGTTTTGGAAAAAGGAAGAATTTTTAGAAAAAAAAAACAGTTCTGCTTGCATAATCCAAATCGTCGTAAGCCGTATTTGAATTAGCACGGATTAAAACACGTAACAGTAGAGAACGCTACTTGCCCGTATTACAACCCGTTTGAACAATCTGAGAAAAATAAAGAAAACAGACTTTTTGGAAAAAAGAAATTTTTTAAAAAAAAAACAGACGTGCTTGCATAATCCAAATCGTCGTAAGCCGTATTTGAATTAGCACGGATTAAAACACGTAACAGTAGAGAACGCTACTTGCCCGTATTAGAACCCGTTTGAACAATCTGAGAAAAATAAATAAAACAGACTTTTTGGAAAAAAGAAAAATTTAAAAAAAAAAAAACAGACGTGCTTGCATAATCCAAATCGTGGTAAGCCGTATTTGAATTAGCACGGATTGAAACACGTAACAGTAGAGAACGCTACTTGCCCGTATTAGAACCCGTTCGCACAATCTTAGAAAAATAAATAAAACAGACTTTTTGGAAAAAAGAAGATTTTTTAAAAAAAATAGACGTGCTTGCATAATCCAAATCGTCGTAAGCCGTATTTGAATTAGCACGGATTAAAACACGTAACAGTAGAGAACGCTACTTGCCCGTATTAGAACCCGTTTGCACATTCTGAGAAAAATAAATAAAACAGACGTTTTGGAAAAAAGAAGATTTTTTAAAAAAAATAGACGTGCTTGCATAATCCAAATCGTCGTAAGCCGTATTTGAATTAGCACGGATTAAAACACGTAACAGTAGAGAACGCTAGTTGCCCGTATTAGAACCCATTTCCACATTCTGAGAAAAATAAATAAAACAGACGTTTTGGAAAAAAGAAGATTTTTTAAAAAAAAAATAGACGTGCTTGCATAATCCAAATCGTCGTAAGCCGTATTTGAATTAGCACCAATTAAAACACGTAACAGTAGAGAACATTACTTGCCCGTATTATAACCTGTTTGCACAATCTGAGGAAAAAAATTAAAAAAACAAAAGTTTTTGAAAATTGAAGAATTTTTAGAAAAACACACATGCTTGCATAATCCAAATCGTCGTAAGCCGTATTTGAATTAGCACGGATTAAAACACGTAACAATAGAGAACGCTACTTGCCCGTATTAGAACCCGTTTGCACAATCTTTGAAAAATAAATAAAACAGACGTTTTGGAAAAGAGAAGATTTTTTTTAAAAAAATAGACGTGCTTGCATAATCCAAATCGTCGTAAGCCGTATTTGAATTAGCACGGATTAAAAGACGTAACAGTAGAGAACGCTACTTGCCCGTATTAGAACCCGTTTGAACAATCAGAGAAAAGTAAATAAAAAAGACTTTTTGGAAAAAAGAAAAATTTTTTAAAAAAAAAACAGACGTGCTTGCATAATCCAAATCGCCGTAAGCCGTATTTGAATTAGCACGAATTAAAACACGTAACAGTAGAGAACGCTACTTGCCCGTATTAGAACCCGTTTGCACAATCTTAGAAAAATAAATAAAACAGACTTTTTGGAAAAAAGAAGAATTTTTTAAAAAAAAAAACAGACGTGCTTGCATAATACAAATCGTCGTAAGCCGTATTTGAATTAGCACGGATTAAAACACGTAACAATAGAGAACGCTACTTGCCCGTATTAGAATCCGTTTGCACAATCTTTGAAAAATAAATAAAACAGACGTTTTGGAAAAAAGAAGATTTTTTTTAAAAAAATAGACGTGCTTGCATAATCCAAATCGTCGTAAGCCGTATTTGAATTAGCACGGATTAAAACACGTAACAGTAGAGAACGCTAGTTGCCCGTATTAGAACCCATTTCCACATTCTGAGAAAAATAAATAAAACAGACGTTTTGGAAAAAAGAAGATTTTTTAAAAAAAAAATAGACGTGCTTGCATAATCCAAATCGTCGTAAGCCGTATTTGAATTAGCACCAATTAAAACACGTAACAGTAGAGAACATTACTTGCCCGTATTATAACCTGTTTGCACAATCTGAGGAAAAAAATTAAAAAAACAAAAGTTTTTGAAAATTGAAGAATTTTTAGAAAAACACACATGCTTGCATAATACAAATCGTCGTAAGCCGTATTTGAATTAGCACGGATTAAAACACGTAACAATAGAGAACGCTACTTGCCCGTATTAGAACCCGTTTGAACAATCTGAGAAAAATAAATAAAACAGACTTTTTGGAAAAAAGAAGAATTTTTTAAAAAAAAAACAGACGTGCTTGCATAATCCAAATCGTGGTAAGCCGTATTTGAATTAGCACGGATTGAAACACGTAACAGTAGAGAATGCTACTTGCCCGTATTAGAACCCGTTTGCCCAATCTGAAGAAAATAAATAACACAGACGTTTTGGAAAAAGGAAGAATTTTTAGAAAAAAAAAAAGCAGACGTGCTTGCATAGTCCAAATCGTGGTTAGCCGTATTTGAATTAGCACGGATTAAAACACGTAACAGTAGAGAACGCTACTTGCCCGTACTAGAACCCGTTTGCACAATCTGAGAAAAATAAATAAAACAGACGTTTTGGAAAAAAGAAGAATTTTTTGAAAAAAAACATACATGCTTGCATAATCCAAATCGTCGTAAGCCGTATTTGAATTAGCAAGGATTAAAACACGTAACAGTAGAGAACACTAGTTGCCCGTATTAGAACCCGTTTGCACATTCTGAGAAAAATAAATAAAATAGACATTTTGGAAAAAAGAAGATTTTTTTTTAAAAAAATAGACGTGCTTGCAAAATCCAAATCGTCGTAAGCCGTATTTGAATTAGCACGAATTAAAACACGTAACAGTAGAGAACGCGACTTGCCCGTATTAGAACCCGTTTGAACAATCAGAGAAAAGTAAATAAAACAGACTTTTTGGAAAAAAGAAAAATTTTTAAAAAAAAAAACAGACGTGCTTGCATAATCCAAATCGTCGCAAGCCGTATTTGAATTAGCACGAATTAAAACACGTAACAGTAGAGAACGCTACTTGCCCGTATTAGAACCCGTTTGCACAATCTTAGAAAAATAAATAAAACAGACTTTTTGGAAAAAAGAAGAATTTTTTAAAAAAAAAAACAGACGTGCTTGCATAATACAAATCGTCGTAAGCCGTATTTGAATTAGCACGGATTAAAACACGTAACAATAGAGAACGCTACTTGCCCGTATTAGAACCCATTTGCACATTCTGAGAAAAATAAATAAAACAGACGTTTTGGAAAAAAGAAGATTTTTTTTAAAAAAAATAGACGTGCTTGCATAATCCAAATCGTCGTAAGCCGTATTTGAATTAGCACGGATTAAAACACGTAACAGTAGAGAACACTACTTGCCCGTATTAGAACCCGTTTGCACAATCTGAGGAAAACAATTAAAAAAACAGAAGGATTGGAAAATTGAAGAATTTTTAGAAAAACACACATACTTGCATAATCCAAATCGTCGTATGCCGTATTTGAATTAGCACGGATTAAAACATGTAACAGTAGAGAACGCTACTTGCCCGTATTAGAACCCGTTTGCACAGTCTTAGAAAAATAAATAAAACAGACTTTGTTTAAAAAGGAAGAATTTTTTTAAAAAAAAACAGACGTGCTTGCATAATCCAAATCGTCGTAAGCCGTATTTGAATTAGCACGGATCAAAACACGTAACAGTAGAGAACGCTACTTGCCCGTATTAGAACCCGTTTGCACAATCTTAGAAAAATAAATAAAACAGACTTTTTGGAAAAAAGAAGAATTTTTTAAAAAAAAAACAAACGTGCTTGCATAATACAAATCGTCGTAAGCCGTATTTGAATTAGCACGGATTAAAACACGTAATAGTAGAGAACGCTAGTTGCCGTATTAGAACCCGTTTGCACATTCTGAGAAAAATAAATAAAACAGACGTTTTGGAAAAAAGAAGATTTTTTTAAAAAAAATAGACGTGCTTGCATAATCCAAATCGTCGTAAGCCGTATTTGAATTAGTACGGATTAAAACACGTAACAGTAGAGAACGCTAGTTGCCCGTATTAGAACCGGTTTCCACATTCTGAGAAAAATAAATAAAACAGACGTTTTGGAAAAAAGAAGATTTTTTAAAAAAGAAATAGACGTGCTTGCATAATCCAAATCGTCGTAAGCCGTATTTGAATTAGCACGGATTAAAATACGTAACAGTAGAGAACACTACTTGCCCGTATTAGAACTCGTTTGCACAATCTGAGGAAAACAATTAAAAAAACAGAAGTTTTGGAAAATTAAAGACTTTTTAGAAAAACACACATGCTTGCATAATCCAAATCGTCGTAAGCCGTATTTGAATTAGCACGGATCAAAACACGTAACAGTAGAGAACACTACTTGCCCGTATTAGAACCCGTTTGCACAATCTGAGGAAAACAATTAAAAAAACAGAAGGTTTGGAAAATTGAAGAATTTTTAGAGAAACACACATGCTTGCATAATCCAAATCGTCGTATGCCGTATTTGAATTAGCACGGATTAAAACACGTAACAGTAGAGAACGCTACTTGCCTGTATTAGAACCCGTTTGCATAATCTGAAGAAAATAAATAAAACAGACGTTTTGGAAAAAGGAAGAATTTTTAGAAAAAAAACACAGTTGTGCTTGCATAATCCAAATCGTCGTAAGCCGTATTTGAATTAGCACGGATTAAAACACGTAACAGTAGAGAACGCTACTTGCCCGTATTACAACCCGTTTGAACAATCTGAGAAAAATAAATAAAACAGACTTTTTGGAAAAAAGAAATTTTTTAAAAAAAAAACAGACGTGCTTGCATAATCCAAATCGTCGTAAGCCGTATTTGAATTAGCACGGATTAAAACACGTAACAGTAGAGAACGCTACTTGCCCGTATTAGAACCCGTTTGAACAATCTGAGAAAAATAAATAAAACAGACTTTTTGGAAAAAAGAAAAATTTAAAAAAAAAAAACAGACGTGCTTGCATAATCCAAATCGTGGTAAGCCGTATTTGAATTAGCACGGATTGAAACACGTAACAGTAGAGAACGCTACTTGCCCGTATTAGAACCCGTTCGCACAATCTTAGAAAAATAAATAAAACAGACTTTTTGGAAAAAAGAAGATTTTTTAAAAAAAATAGACGTGCTTGCATAATCCAAATCGTCGTAAGCCGTATTTGAATTAGCACGGATTAAAACACGTAACAGTAGAGAACGCTACTTGCCCGTATTAGAACCCGTTTGCACATTCTGAGAAAAATAAATAAAACAGACGTTTTGGAAAAAAGAAGATTTTTTAAAAAAAATAGACGTGCTTGCATAATCCAAATCGTCGTAAGCCGTATTTGAATTAGCACGGATTAAAACACGTAACAGTAGAGAACGCTAGTTGCCCGTATTAGAACCCATTTCCACATTCTGAGAAAAATAAATAAAACAGACGTTTTGGAAAAAAGAAGATTTTTTAAAAAAAAAATAGACGTGCTTGCATAATCCAAATCGTCGTAAGCCGTATTTGAATTAGCACCAATTAAAACACGTAACAGTAGAGAACATTACTTGCCCGTATTATAACCTGTTTGCACAATCTGAGGAAAAAAATTAAAAAAACAAAAGTTTTTGAAAATTGAAGAATTTTTAGAAAAACACACATGCTTGCATAATCCAAATCGTCGTAAGCCGTATTTGAATTAGCACGGATTAAAACACGTAACAATAGAGAACGCTACTTGCCCGTATTAGAACCCGTTTGCACAATCTTTGAAAAATAAATAAAACAGACGTTTTGGAAAAGAGAAGATTTTTTTTAAAAAAATAGACGTGCTTGCATAATCCAAATCGTCGTAAGCCGTATTTGAATTAGCACGGATTAAAAGACGTAACAGTAGAGAACGCTACTTGCCCGTATTAGAACCCGTTTGAACAATCAGAGAAAAGTAAATAAAAAAGACTTTTTGGAAAAAAGAAAAATTTTTTAAAAAAAAAACAGACGTGCTTGCATAATCCAAATCGCCGTAAGCCGTATTTGAATTAGCACGAATTAAAACACGTAACAGTAGAGAACGCTACTTGCCCGTATTAGAACCCGTTTGCACAATCTTAGAAAAATAAATAAAACAGACTTTTTGGAAAAAAGAAGAATTTTTTAAAAAAAAAAACAGACGTGCTTGCATAATACAAATCGTCGTAAGCCGTATTTGAATTAGCACCAATTAAAACACGTAACAGTAGAGAACATTACTTGCCCGTATTATAACCTGTTTGCACAATCTGAGGAAAAAAATTAAAAAAACAAAAGTTTTTGAAAATTGAAGAATTTTTAGAAAAACACACATGCTTGCATAATACAAATCGTCGTAAGCCGTATTTGAATTAGCACGGATTAAAACACGTAACAATAGAGAACGCTACTTGCCCGTATTAGAACCCGTTTGAACAATCTGAGAAAAATAAATAAAACAGACTTTTTGGAAAAAAGAAGAATTTTTTAAAAAAAAAACAGACGTGCTTGCATAATCCAAATCGTGGTAAGCCGTATTTGAATTAGCACGGATTGAAACACGTAACAGTAGAGAATGCTACTTGCCCGTATTAGAACCCGTTTGCCCAATCTGAAGAAAATAAATAACACAGACGTTTTGGAAAAAGGAAGAATTTTTAGAAAAAAAAAAAGCAGACGTGCTTGCATAGTCCAAATCGTGGTTAGCCGTATTTGAATTAGCACGGATTAAAACACGTAACAGTAGAGAACGCTACTTGCCCGTACTAGAACCCGTTTGCACAATCTGAGAAAAATAAATAAAACAGACGTTTTGGAAAAAAGAAGAATTTTTTGAAAAAAAACATACATGCTTGCATAATCCAAATCGTCGTAAGCCGTATTTGAATTAGCAAGGATTAAAACACGTAACAGTAGAGAACACTAGTTGCCCGTATTAGAACCCGTTTGCACATTCTGAGAAAAATAAATAAAATAGACATTGTGGAAAAAAGAAGATTTTTTTTTAAAAAAATAGACGTGCTTGCAAAATCCAAATCGTCATAAGCCGTATTTGAATTAGCACGAATTAAAACACGTAACAGTAGAGAACGCGACTTGCCCGTATTAGAACCCGTTTGAACAATCAGAGAAAAGTAAATAAAACAGACTTTTTGGAAAAAAGAAAAATTTTTAAAAAAAAAAACAGACGTGCTTGCATAATCCAAATCGTCGTAAGCCGTATTTGAATTAGCACGAATTAAAACACGTAACAGTAGAGAACGCTACTTGCCCGTATTAGAACCCGTTTGCACAATCTTAGAAAAATAAATAAAACAGACTTTTTGGAAAAAAGAAGAATTTTTAAAAAAAAAAACAGACGTGCTTGCATAATACAAATCGTCGTAAGCCGTATTTGAATTAGCACGGATTAAAACACGTAACAATAGAGAATGCTACTTGCCCGTATTAGAACCCGTTTGCACAATCTTTGAAAAATAAATAAAACAGACGTTTTGGAAAAAAGAAGATTTTTTTTAAAAAAATAGACGTGCTTGCATAATCCAAATCGTCGTAAGCCGTATTTGAATTAGCACGGATTAAAACACGTAACAGTAGAGAACGCTAGTTGCCCGTATTAGAACCCATTTCCACATTCTGAGAAAAATAAATAAAACAGACGTTTTGGAAAAAAGAAGATTTTTTAAAAAAAAAATAGACGTGCTTGCATAATCCAAATCGTCGTAAGCCGTATTTGAATTAGCACCAATTAAAACACGTAACAGTAGAGAACATTACTTGCCCGTATTATAACCTGTTTGCACAATCTGAGGAAAAAAATTAAAAAAACAAAAGTTTTTGAAAATTGAAGAATTTTTAGAAAAACACACATGCTTGCATAATACAAATCGTCGTAAGCCGTATTTGAATTAGCACGGATTAAAACACGTAACAATAGAGAACGCTACTTGCCCGTATTAGAACCCGTTTGAACAATCTGAGAAAAATAAATAAAACAGACTTTTTGGAAAAAAGAAGAATTTTTTAAAAAAAAAACAGACGTGCTTGCATAATCCAAATCGTGGTAAGCCGTATTTGAATTAGCACGGATTGAAACACGTAACAGTAGAGAATGCTACTTGCCCGTATTAGAACCCGTTTGCCCAATCTGAAGAAAATAAATAACACAGACGTTTTGGAAAAAGGAAGAATTTTTAGAAAAAAAAAAAGCAGACGTGCTTGCATAGTCCAAATCGTGGTTAGCCGTATTTGAATTAGCACGGATTAAAACACGTAACAGTAGAGAACGCTACTTGCCCGTACTAGAACCCGTTTGCACAATCTGAGAAAAATAAATAAAAACGACGTTTTGGAAAAAAGAAGAATTTTTTGAAAAAAAACATACATGCTTGCATAATCCAAATCGTCGTAAGCCGTATTTGAATTAGCAAGGATTAAAACACGTAACAGTAGAGAACACTAGTTGCCCGTATTAGAACCCGTTTGCACATTCTGAGAAAAATAAATAAAATAGACATTTTGGAAAAAAGAAGATTTTTTTTTAAAAAAATAGACGTGCTTGCAAAATCCAAATCGTCGTAAGCCGTATTTGAATTAGCACGAATTAAAACACGTAACAGTAGAGAACGCGACTTGCCCGTATTAGAACCCGTTTGAACAATCAGAGAAAAGTAAATAAAACAGACTTTTTGGAAAAAAGAAAAATTTTTTAAAAAAAAAACAGACGTGCTTGCATAATCCAAATCGTCGTAAGCCGTATTTGAATTAGCACGAATTAAAACACGTAACAGTAGAGAACGCTACTTGCCCGTATTAGAACCCGTTTGCACAATCTTAGAAAAATAAATAAAACAGACTTTTTGGAAAAAAGAAGAATTTTTAAAAAAAAAAAACAGACGTGCTTGCATAATACAAATCATCGTAAGCCGTATTTGAATTAGCACGGATTAAAACACGTAACAATAGAGAACGCTACTTGCCCGTATTAGAACCCGTTTGCACAATCTTTGAAAAATAAATAAAACAGACGTTTTGGAAAAAAGAAGATTTTTTTTAAAAAAATAGACGTGCTTGCATAATCCAAATCGTCGTAAGCCGTATTTGAATTAGCACGGATTAAAACACGTAACAGTAGAGAACGCTAGTTGCCCGTATTAGAACCCATTTCCACATTCTGAGAAAAATAAATAAAACAGACGTTTTGGAAAAAAGAAGATTTTTTAAAAAAAAAATAGACGTGCTTGCATAATCCAAATCGTCGTAAGCCGTATTTGAATTAGCACCAATTAAAACACGTAACAGTAGAGAACATTACTTGCCCGTATTATAACCTGTTTGCACAATCTGAGGAAAAAAATTAAAAAAACAAAAGTTTTTGAAAATTGAAGAATTTTTAGAAAAACACACATGCTTGCATAATACAAATCGTCGTAAGCCGTATTTGAATTAGCACGGATTAAAACACGTAACAATAGAGAACGCTACTTGCCCGTATTAGAACCCGTTTGAACAATCTGAGAAAAATAAATAAAACAGACTTTTTGGAAAAAAGAAGAATTTTTTAAAAAAAAAACAGACGTGCTTGCATAATCCAAATCGTGGTAAGCCGTATTTGAATTAGCACGGATTGAAACACGTAACAGTAGAGAATGCTACTTGCCCGTATTAGAACCCGTTTGCCCAATCTGAAGAAAATAAATAACACAGACGTTTTGGAAAAAGGAAGAATTTTTAGAAAAAAAAAAAGCAGACGTGCTTGCATAGTCCAAATCGTGGTTAGCCGTATTTGAATTAGCACGGATTAAAACACGTAACAGTAGAGAACGCTACTTGCCCGTACTAGAACCCGTTTGCACAATCTGAGAAAAATAAATAAAACAGACGTTTTGGAAAAAAGAAGAATTTTTTGAAAAAAAACATACATGCTTGCATAATCCAAATCGTCGTAAGCCGTATTTGAATTAGCAACGATTAAAACACGTAACAGTAGAGAACACTAGTTGCCCGTATTAGAACCCGTTTGCACATTCTGAGAAAAATAAATAAAATAGACATTTTGGAAAAAAGAAGATTTTTTTTTAAAAAAATAGACGTGCTTGCAAAATCCAAATCGTCGTAAGCCGTATTTGAATTAGCACGAATTAAAACACGTAACAGTAGAGAACGCGACTTGCCCGTATTAGAACCCGTTTGAACAATCAGAGAAAAGTAAATAAAACAGACTTTTTGGAAAAAAGAAGAATTTATTAAAAAAAAACAGACGTGCTTGCATAATCCAAATCGTGGTAAGCCGTATTTGAATTAGCACGGATTGAAACACGTAACAGTAGAGAACGCTACTTGCCCGTATTAGAACCCGTTTGCACAATCTTAGAAAAATAAATAAAATAGACTTTTTGGAAAAAAGAAGAATTTTTTAAAAAAAAAAACAGACGTGCTTGCATAATACAAATCGTCGTAAGCCGTATTTGAATTAGCACGGATTAAAACACGTAACAATAGAGAACGCTACTTGCCCGTATTAGAACCCGTTTGCACAATCTTTGAAAAATAAATAAAACAGACGTTTTGGAAAAAAGAAGATTTTTTTTAAAAAAATAGACGTGCTTGCATAATCCAAATGGTCGTAAGCCGTATTTGAATTAGCACGGATTAAAACACGTAACAGTAGAGAACACTAGTTGCCCGTATTAGAACCCATTTCCACATTCTGAGAAAAATAAATAAAACAGACGTTTTGGAAAAAAGAAGATTTTTTAAAAAAAAAATAGACGTGCTTGCATAATCCAAATCGTCGTAAGCCGTATTTGAATTAGCCCCAATTAAAACACGTAACAGTAGAGAACATTACTAGCCCGTATTATAACCTGTTTGCACAATCTGAGGAAAAAAATTAAAAAAACAAAAGTTTTTGAAAATTGAAGAATTTTTAGAAAAACACACATGCTTGCATAATACAAATCGTCGTAAGCCGTATTTGAATTAGCACGGATTAAAACACGTAACAATAGAGAACGCTACTTGCCCGTATTAGAACCCGTTTGAACAATCTGAGAAAAATAAATAAAACAGACTTTTTGGAAAAAAGAAGAATTTTTAAAAAAAAAAACAGACGTGCTTGCATAATCCAAATCGTGGTAAGCCGTATTTGAATTAGCACGGATTGAAACACGTAACAGTAGAGAATGCTACTTGCCCGTATTAGAACCCGTTTGCCCAATCTGAAGAAAATAAATAACACAGACGTTTTGGAAAAAGGAAGAATTTTTAGAAAAAAAAAAAGCAGACGTGCTTGCATAGTCCAAATCGTGGTTAGCCGTATTTGAATTAGCACGGATTAAAACACGTAACAGTAGAGAACGCTACTTGCCCGTACTAGAACCCGTTTGCACAATCTGAGAAAAATAAATAAAACAGACGTTTTGGAAAAAAGAAGAATTTTTTGAAAAAAAACATACATGCTTGCATAATCCAAATCGTCGTAAGCCGTATTTGAATTAGCAAGGATTAAAACACGTAACAGTAGAGAACACTAGTTGCCCGTATTAGAACCCGTTTGCACATTCTGAGAAAAATAAATAAAATAGACATTTTGGAAAAAAGAAGATTTTTTTTTAAAAAAATAGACGTGCTTGCAAAATCCAAATCGTCGTAAGCCGTATTTGAATTAGCACGAATTAAAACACGTAACAGTAGAGAACACTAGTTGCCCGTATTAGAACCCGTTTGCACATTCTGAGAAAAATAAATAAAATAGACATTTTGGAAAAAAGAAGATTTTTTTTTAAAAAAATAGACGTGCTTGCAAAATCCAAATCGTCGTAAGCCGTATTTGAATTAGCACGAATTAAAACACGTAACAGTAGAGAACGCGACTTGCCCGTACTAGAACCCGTTTGAACAATCAAAGAAAAGTAAATAAAACAGACTTTTTGGAAAAAAGAAGAATTTATTAAAAAAAAAACAGACGTGCTTGCATAATCCAAATCGTGGTAAGCCATATTTGAATTAGCACGGATTGAAACACGTAACAGTAGAGAACGCTACTTGCCCGTATTAGAACCCGTTTGCACAATCTTAGAAAAATAAATAAAACAGACTTTTTGGAAAAAAGAAGAATTTTTTAAAAAAAAAAACAGACGTGCTTGCATAATACAAATCGTCGTAAGCCGTATTTGAATTAGCACGGATTAAAACACGTAACAGTAGAGAACGCTACTTGCCCGTACTAGAACCCGTTTGCACAATCTGAGAAAAATAAATAAAACAGACGTTTTGGAAAAAAGAAGAATTTTTTGAAAAAAAACATACATGCTTGCATAATCCAAATCGTCGTAAGCCGTATTTGAATTAGCAAGGATTAAAACACGTAACAGTAGAGAACACTAGTTTCCCGTATTAGAACCCGTTTGCACATTCTGAGAAAAATAAATAAAATAGACATTTTGGAAAAAAGAAGATTTTTTTTTAAAAAAATAGACGTGCTTGCAAAATCCAAATCGTCGTAAGCCGTATTTGAATTAGCACGAATTAAAACACGTAACAGTAGAGAACGCGACTTGCCCGTATTAGAACCCGTTTGAACAATCTGAGAAAAATAAATAAAACAGACTTTTTGGAAAAAAGAAGAATTTATTAAAAAAAAAACAGACGTGCTTGCATAATCCAAATCGTGGTAAGCCGTATTTGAATTAGCACGGATTGAAACACGTAACAGTAGAGAATGCTACTTGCCCGTATTAGAACCCGTTTGCCCAATCTGAAGAAAATAAATAACACAGACGTTTTGGAAAAAGGAAGAATTTTTAGAAAAAAAAAAGCAGACGTGCTTGCATAGTCCAAATCGTGGTTAGCCGTATTTGAATTAGCACGGATTAAAACACGTAACAGTAGAGAACGCTACTTGCCCGTACTAGAACCCGTTTGCACAATCTGAGAAAAATAAATAAAACAGACGTTTTGGAAAAAAGAAAATTTTTATAAAAAAAACATACATGCTTGCATAATCCAAATCGTCGTAAGCCGTATTTGAATTAGCAAGGATTAAAACACGTAACAATAGAGAACACTAGTTGCCCGTATTAGAACCCGTTTGCACATTCTGAGAAAAATAAATAAAATAGACGTTTTGGAAAAAAGAAGATTTTTTTTTAAAAAAATAGACGTGCTTGCAAAATCCAAATCGTCGTAAGCCGTATTTGAATTAGCACGGATTAAAACACGTAACAGTAGAGAACACTACTTGCCCGTATTAGAACCCGTTTGCACAATCTGAGGAAAACAATTAAAAAAACAGAAGTTTTGGAAAATTCAAGAATTTTTAGAAAAACACACATGCTTGCATAATCCAAATCGTCGTAAGCCGTATTTGTATTAGCATGGATTAAAATACGTAACAGTAGAGAACGCTACTTGCCCGTATTAGAACCCGTTTGCACAATCTTAGAAAAATAAATAAAACAGACTTTTTGGAAAAAAGAAGAATTTTTAAAAAAAAACAGACGTGCTCGCATAATCCAAATCGTCGCAAACCGTATTTGAATTAGCACGGATTAAAACACGTAACAGTAGAGAACGCTAGTTGCCCGTATTAGAACCCGTTTGCACATTCTGAGAAAAATAAATAAAACAGACATTTTGGAAAAAAGAAGATTTTTTTTAAAAAAATAGACGTGCTTGCATAATCCAAATCGTCGTAAGTCATATTTGAATTAGCACGGATTAAAACACGTAACAGTAGAGAACGCTACTTGCCCGTATTAGAACCCGTTTGCACAATCTGAGAAACATAAATAAACGGACATTTTGGAAAAAAGAAGAATTTAAAAAAAAACAGACGTGCTCGCATAATCCAAATCGTCGCAAGCCGTATTTGAATTAGCACGGATTAAAACACGTAACAGTAGAGAACGCTAGTTGCCCGTATTAGAACCCGTTTGCACATTCTGAGAAAAATAAATAAAACAGACGTTTTGGAAAAAAGAAGATTTTTTTAAAAAAAATAGACGTGCTTGCATAATCCAAATCGTCGTAAGTCGTATTTGAATTAGCACGGATTAAAACATGTAACAGTAGAGAACGCTACTTGCCCGTATTAGAACCCGTTTGCACAATCTGAGAAAAATAAATAAACAGACGTTTTGGAAAAAAAAGAATTTTAAAAAAAAAAACAGACGTGCTTGCATAATCCAAATCGTCGTAAGCCGTATTTGAATTAGCACGGATTAAAACACGTAACAGTAGAGAACACTACTTGCCCGTATTAGAACCCGTTTGCACAATCTGAGGAAAACACTTAAAAAAACAGAAGGTTTGGAAAATTGAAGAATTTTTAGAAAAACACACATGCTTGCATAATCGAAATCGTCGTATGCCGTATTTGAATTAGCACGGATTAAAACACGTAACAGTAGAGAACGCTACTTGCCCGTATTAGAACCCGTTTGCACAATCTTAGAAAAATAAATAAAACAGACTTTTCTAAAAAAAGAAGAATTTTTTTTAAAAAAAAACAGACATGCTCGCATAATCCAAATCGTCGTAAGCCGTATTTGAATTAGCACGGATTAAAACACGTAACAGTAGAGAACGCTACTCGCCCGTATTCGAACCCGTTTGCACAATCTTAGAAAAATAAATAAAACACACTTTTTGGAAAAAAGAAGAATTTAAAAAAAAAAAAAACAAACGTGCTTGCATAATACAAATCATCGTAAGCCGTATTTGAATTAGCACGGATTAAAACACGTAACAGTAGAGAACGCTAGTTGCCGTATTAGAACCCGTTCGCACAATCTGAGAAAAATAAATAAACAGGCGTTTTGGAAAAAAAAGAATTTTTAAAAAAAAAACAGACGTGCTTGCATAATCCGAATCGTCGTAAGCCGTATTTGAATTAGCACGGATTAAAACACGTCACAGTAGAGAACGCTAGTTGCCCGTATTAGAACCCGTTTGCACATTCTGAGAAAAATAAATAACACAGACGTTTTGGAAAAAAGAAGATTTTTTTAAAAAAAATAGACGTGCTTGCATAATCCAAATCGTCGTAAGTCGTATTTGAATTAGCACGGATTAAAACACGTAACAGTAGAGAACGCTACTTGCCCGTATTAGAACCCGTTTGCACAATCTGAGAAAAATAAATAAACAGACGTTTTGGAAAAAAAAGAATTTTTAAAAAAAAAACAGACGTGCTTGCATAATCCAAATCGTCGTAAGCCGTTTTTGAATTAGCACGGATTAAAACACGTAACAGTAGAGAACACTACTTGCCCGTATTAGAACCCGTTTGCACAATCTGAGGAAAACAATTAAAAAAACAGAAGGTTTGGAAAATTGAAGAATTTTTAGAAAAACACACATGCTTGCATAATCCAAATCGTCGTATGCCGTATTTGAATTAGCACGGATTAAAACACGTAACAGTAGAGAACGCTACTTGCCCGTATTAGAACCCGTTTGCACAATCTTAGAAAAATAAATAAAACAGACTTTTTTAAAAAAAGAAGAATTTTTTTAAAAAAAAAACAGACGTGCTTGCATAATCCAAATCGTCGTAAGCCGTATTTGAATTAGCTCGGATTAAAACACGTAACAGTAGAGAACGCTACTTGTCCGTATTAGAACCCGTTTGCACAATCTTAGAAAAATAAATAAAACAGACTTTTTGGAAAAAAGAAGAATTTTTAAAAAAAAAAACAAACGTGCTTGCATAATACAAATCGTCGTAAGCCGTATTTGAATTAGCACGGATTAAAACACGTAACAGTAGAGAACGCTAGTTGCCGTATTAGAACCCGTTTGCACATTCTGAGAAAAATAAATAAAACAGACATTTTGGAAAAAAGAAGATTTTTTAAAAAAAAATAGACGTGCTTGCATAATCCAAATCGTCGTAAGCCGTATTTGAATTAGCACGGATTAAAACACGTAACAGTAGAGAACGCTAGTTGCCCGTATTAGAACCTGTTTGTACATTCAGAGAAAAATAAATAAAACAGACGTTTTGGAAAAAAGAAGATTTTTTAAAAAAGAAATAGACGTGCTTGCATAATCCAAATCGTCGTAAGCCGTATTTGAATTAGCACGGATTAAAACACGTAACAGTAGAGAACACTACTTGCCCGTATTAGAACCCGTTTGCCCAATCTGAGGAAAACAATTAAAAAAACAGAAGTTTTGGAAAATTGAAGAATTTTTAGAAAAACACACATGCTTGCATAATCCAAATCGTCGTAAGCCGTATTTGTATTAGCACGGATTAAAACACGTAACAGTAGAGAACGCTACTTGCCCGTATTAGAACCCGTTTGCACAATCTTAGAAAAATAAATAAAACAGACTTTTTGGAAAAAAGAAGAATTTTAAAAAAAAACAGACGTGCTTGCATAATCGAAATCGTCGTAAGCCGTATTTGAATTAGCACGGATTAAAACACGTAACAGTAGAGAATGCTAGTTGCCTGTATTAGAACCCGTTTGCACATTCTGAGAAAAATAAATAAAACAGACGTTTTGGAAAAAAGCAGATTTTTTTAAAAAAAATCGACGTGCTTGCATAATCCAAATCGTCGTAAGCCGTATTTGAATTAGCATGGATCAAAACACGTAATAGTAGAGAACACTACTTGCCCGTATTAGAACTCGTTTGCACAATCTGAGGAAAACAATTAAAAAAACAGAAGTTTTGGAAAATTAAAGACTTTTTAGAAAAACACACATGCTTGCATAATCCAAATTGTCGTAAGCCGTATTTGAATTAGCACGGATCAAAACACGTAACAATAGAGAACACTACTTGCCCGTATTAGAACCCATTTGCACAATGTGAGGAAAAATTTTAAAAAAACAGAAGTTTTGGAAAATTGAAGAATTTTTAGAAAAACACACATGCTTGCATAATCCAAGTAGTCGTAAGCCGTATTTGAATTAGCACGGATTAAAACACGTAACAGTAGAGAACGCTAGTTGCCTGTATTAGAACCCGTTTGCATATTCTGAGAAAAATAAATAAAACAGACGTTTTGGAAAAAAGAAGATTTTTTTTAAAAAAATAGACATACTTGCATAATCCAAATCGTCGTAAGCCGTATTTGAATTAGCACGGATTAAAACACGTAACAGTAGAGAACGCTACTTGCCCGTATTAGAACCCGTTTGCACAATCTGAGAAAAATAAATAAACAGACGTTTTGGAAAAAAAAGAATTTTAAAAAAAAAAACAGACGTGCTTGCATAATCCAAATCGTCGTAAGCCGTATTTGAATTAGCACGGATTAAAACACGTAACAGTAGAGAACACTACTTGCCCGTATTAGAACCCGTTTGCACAATCTGAGGAAAACACTTAAAAAAACAGAAGGTTTGGAAAATTGAAGAATTTTTAGAAAAACACACATGCTTGCATAATCGAAATCGTCGTATGCCGTATTTGAATTAGCACGGATTAAAACACGTAACAGTAGAGAACGCTACTTGCCCGTATTAGAACCCGTTTGCACAATCTTAGAAAAATAAATAAAACAGACTTTTCTAAAAAAAGAAGAATTTTTTTTAAAAAAAAACAGACATGCTCGCATAATCCAAATCGTCGTAAGCCGTATTTGAATTAGCACGGATTAAAACACGTAACAGTAGAGAACGCTACTCGCCCGTATTCGAACCCGTTTGCACAATCTTAGAAAAATAAATAAAACACACTTTTTGGAAAAAAGAAGAATTTAAAAAAAAAAAAAACAAACGTGCTTGCATAATACAAATCATCGTAAGCCGTATTTGAATTAGCACGGATTAAAACACGTAACAGTAGAGAACGCTAGTTGCCGTATTAGAACCCGTTCGCACAATCTGAGAAAAATAAATAAACAGACGTTTTGGAAAAAAAAGAATTTTTAAAAAAAAAACAGACGTGCTTGCATAATCCGAATCGTCGTAAGCCGTATTTGAATTAGCACGGATTAAAACACGTCACAGTAGAGAACGCTAGTTGCCCGTATTAGAACCCGTTTGCACATTCTGAGAAAAATAAATAACACAGACGTTTTGGAAAAAAGAAGATTTTTTTAAAAAAAATAGACGTGCTTGCATAATCCAAATCGTCGTAAGTCGTATTTGAATTAGCACGGATTAAAACACGTAACAGTAGAGAACGCTACTTGCCCGTATTAGAACCCGTTTGCACAATCTGAGAAAAATAAATAAACAGACGTTTTGGAAAAAAAAGAATTTTTAAAAAAAAAACAGACGTGCTTGCATAATCCAAATCGTCGTAAGCCGTTTTTGAATTAGCACGGATTAAAACACGTAACAGTAGAGAACACTACTTGCCCGTATTAGAACCCGTTTGCACAATCTGAGGAAAACAATTAAAAAAACAGAAGGTTTGGAAAATTGAAGAATTTTTAGAAAAACACACATGCTTGCATAATCCAAATCGTCGTATGCCGTATTTGAATTAGCACGGATTAAAACACGTAACAGTAGAGAACGCTACTTGCCCGTATTAGAACCCGTTTGCACAATCTTAGAAAAATAAATAAAACAGACTTTTTTAAAAAAAGAAGAATTTTTTTAAAAAAAAAACAGACGTGCTTGCATAATCCAAATCGTCGTAAGCCGTATTTGAATTAGCTCGGATTAAAACACGTAACAGTAGAGAACGCTACTTGTCCGTATTAGAACCCGTTTGCACAATCTTAGAAAAATAAATAAAACAGACTTTTTGGAAAAAAGAAGAATTTTTAAAAAAAAAAACAAACGTGCTTGCATAATACAAATCGTCGTAAGCCGTATTTGAATTAGCACGGATTAAAACACGTAACAGTAGAGAACGCTAGTTGCCGTATTAGAACCCGTTTGCACATTCTGAGAAAAATAAATAAAACAGACATTTTGGAAAAAAGAAGATTTTTTAAAAAAAAATAGACGTGCTTGCATAATCCAAATCGTCGTAAGCCGTATTTGAATTAGCACGGATTAAAACACGTAACAGTAGAGAACGCTAGTTGCCCGTATTAGAACCTGTTTGTACATTCAGAGAAAAATAAATAAAACAGACGTTTTGGAAAAAAGAAGATTTTTTAAAAAAGAAATAGACGTGCTTGCATAATCCAAATCGTCGTAAGCCGTATTTGAATTAGCACGGATTAAAACACGTAACAGTAGAGAACACTACTTGCCCGTATTAGAACCCGTTTGCCCAATCTGAGGAAAACAATTAAAAAAACAGAAGTTTTGGAAAATTGAAGAATTTTTAGAAAAACACACATGCTTGCATAATCCAAATCGTCGTAAGCCGTATTTGTATTAGCACGGATTAAAACACGTAACAGTAGAGAACGCTACTTGCCCGTATTAGAACCCGTTTGCACAATCTTAGAAAAATAAATAAAACAGACTTTTTGGAAAAAAGAAGAATTTTAAAAAAAAACAGACGTGCTTGCATAATCGAAATCGTCGTAAGCCGTATTTGAATTAGCACGGATTAAAACACGTAACAGTAGAGAATGCTAGTTGCCTGTATTAGAACCCGTTTGCACATTCTGAGAAAAATAAATAAAACAGACGTTTTGGAAAAAAGCAGATTTTTTTAAAAAAAATCGACGTGCTTGCATAATCCAAATCGTCGTAAGCCGTATTTGAATTAGCATGGATCAAAACACGTAATAGTAGAGAACACTACTTGCCCGTATTAGAACTCGTTTGCACAATCTGAGGAAAACAATTAAAAAAACAGAAGTTTTGGAAAATTAAAGACTTTTTAGAAAAACACACATGCTTGCATAATCCAAATTGTCGTAAGCCGTATTTGAATTAGCACGGATCAAAACACGTAACAATAGAGAACACTACTTGCCCGTATTAGAACCCGTTTGCACAATGTGAGGAAAAATTTTAAAAAAACAGAAGTTTTGGAAAATTGAAGAATTTTTAGAAAAACACACATGCTTGCATAATCCAAGTAGTCGTAAGCCGTATTTGAATTAGCACGGATTAAAACACGTAACAGTAGAGAACGCTAGTTGCCTGTATTAGAACCCGTTTGCATATTCTGAGAAAAATAAATAAAACAGACGTTTTGGAAAAAAGAAGATTTTTTTTAAAAAAATAGACATACTTGCATAATCCAAATCGTCGTAAGCCGTATTTGAATTAGCACGGATTAAAACACGTAACAGTAGAGAACGCTACTTGCCCGTATTAGAACCCGTTTGCACAATCTGAGAAAAATAAATAAAACAGACGTTTTGGAAAAAAGAAGATTTTTTTAAAAAAAATAGACGTGCTTGCATAATCCAAATCGTCGTAAGCCGTATTTGAATTAGCACGGATTAAAACACGTAACAGTAGAGAACACTACTTGCCCATATTAGAACCCGTTTGCACAATCTGAGGAAAACAAATAAAAAAACAGAAGTTTAGGAAAATTAAAGAATTTTTAGAAAAACAGACATTCTTGCATAATCCAAATCTTCGTAAGCCGCTTTTGAATTAGTACGGATTAAAACACGTAACAGTAGAGAACGCTACTTGCCCGTACTAGAACCCGTTTGCACAATCTGAGAAAAATAAATAAAACAGATGTTTTGGAAAAAAGAAGAATTTTTTAAAAAAAACAGACATGCTTGCATAATCCAAATCGTCGTAAGCCGTATTTGAATTAGCACGGATTAAAACACGTAACAGTAGAGAACGCTAGTTGCCCGTATTGGAACCTGTTTGCACATTCTGAGAAAAATAAATAAAACAGACGTTTTGGAAAAAAGAAGATTTTTTTTTAAAAAATAGACGTGCTTGCATAATCCAAATCGTCGTAAGCCGTATTTGAATTAGCACGGATTAAAACACGTAACCGTAGAGAACACTACTTGCCCGTATTAGAACCCGTTTGCACAATCTGAGGAAAACAATTAAAAAACAGAAGTTTTGGAAAAAAGAAGAATTTTAAAAAAAAATTGACGTGCTTGCATAATCCAAATCGTCGTAAGTCGTATTTTAATTAGCACGGATTAAAACACGAAATAGTGGAGAACACTACTTGCCCGTATTAGAACTCGTTTGCACAATCTGAGGAAAATAAATAAAACAAACGTTTTGGAAAAAGGAATAATTTTTAGAAAAACAGACGTGCCTGCATAATCCAAATCGTTGTAAGCCGTATTTGAATCAGCACGGATTAAAACACGTAATAGTAGAGAAAGCTACTTGCCCGTATTTGAACCCGTTTGCACAATCTGAAGAAAATAAATAAAACAGACGTTTTGGAAAAAGGAAGAATTTTTAGAAAAAAAAACAGACTTGCTTCCATAATCCAAATCGTCGTAAGCCGTATTTGAATTAGCACGAATTAAAACACATAACAGTAGAGAACGTTACTTGCCCGTATTAGAACCCGTTTGCACAATCAGAGAAAAATAAATAAAACAGACGTGTTGGAAAAAAAGAAGAATTTTAAAAAAAAATAGACGTGCTTGCATAATCCAAATCGTCGTAAGCCGTATTTGAATTAGCACGGATTAAAACACGTAACATTAGAGACGCTACTTGCCCGTATTTGAACCCGTTTGCACAATCTGAGGAAATTAAATAAAAAAACAGACATTTTGGAAAAAGGAAGAATTTTTAAAAAAACAGACATGCTTGCATAATCCAAATCTTCGTAAGTCGTATTTGAATTAGCACGGATTAAAACACGTAACAGTAGAGAACGCTACTTGCCCGCACTCGAACCCGTTTGCACAATCTGAGGAAAATAAATAAAACAGACGTTTTGGAAAAAGGAAGAATTTTTAGAAAAACAGACGTGCTTGCATAATCCAAATCATCGTAAGCCGTATTTCAATTAGCACGGATTAAAACACGTAACAGTAGAGAACGCTACTTGCCCGTATTAGAACCCGTTTGAACAATCTGAGGAAAATAAATAAAACAGACATTTTGGAAAAAGGAAGAATTTTTAGAAAAACAGACATGCTTGCATAATCCAAATCGTCGTAAGTCGTATTTGAATTAGCACGGATTAAAACATGTAACATTAGAGAGGCTACTTGCCCGTATTAGAACCCGTTTGCACAATCTGAGAAAAATAAATAAAACAGACGTTTTGGAAAAAAGATGAATTTTAAAAAAAAAAAAACAGACGTGCTCGCATAATCCAAATCGTCGTAAGCCGTATTTTCATTAGCACAGATTAAAACACGCAATAGTAGAGAACCCTACTTGCCCGTATTAGAACCCGTTTGCACAATCTGAGGAAATTTAATAAAAAAATAGACATTTTGGAAAAAGAAAGAATTTTTAAAAAAATAGACATGCTTGCATAATCCAAATCTTCGTAAGCCGTATTTGAATTAGCACGGATTAAAACACGTAACAGTAGAGAACGCTACTTGCCCGTACTAAAACCCGTTTGCACAATCTGAGGAAAATAAATAACACAGACGTTTTGGAAAAAGCAAGAATTTTTAGAAAAAAAAAGCAGACGTGATTGCATAATCCAAATCGTCGTTAGCCGTATTTGAATTAGCACGGATTAAAACACGTAACAGTAGAGAACGCTACTTGCCCGTATTAGAACCCGTTTGCACAATCTGAGGAAATTAAATAAAAAAACAGACATATTGGAAAAAGGAAGAATTTTTAAAAAAACAGACATGCTTGCATAATCCAAATCTTCGTCAGCCGTATTTGAATTAGCACGGATTAAAACACGTAACAGTAGAGAACGGTACTTGCCCGTACTAGAACCCGTTTGCACAATCTGAGGAAAATAAATAACACTGACGTTTTGGAAAAAGGAAGAATTTTTAGATAAAAAAACAGACGTGCTTGCATAATCCAAATCGTCGTAAGCCGTATTTGAATTAGCACGGATTAAAGCACGTAACAGTAGAGAACACTGCTTGCCTGTATTAGAACCCGTTTGCACAATCTGAGAAAAATAAATAAAACACACGATTTGGAAAAAAGCAGAATTTTTAAAAAAAAACTGACATGCTTGCATAATCCAAATCGTCGTAAGCCGTATTTTAATTAGCACGGATTAAAACACGTAATAGTGGAGAACACTACTTGCCCGTATTAGAACTCGTTTGCACAATCTGAGGAAAATAAATAAAACAAACGTTTTGGAAAAAGGAAGAATTTTTAGAAAAACAGACGTGCCTGCATAATCCAAATCGTTGTAAGCCGTATTTGAATCAGCACGGATTAAAACACGTCATAGTAGAGAAAGCTACTTGCCCGTATTTGAACCCGTTTGCACAATCTGAGAAAAATAAATAAAACAGAAGTTTTGGAAAAAAGAAGAATTTTTTGAAAAAAAACAGACGTGCTTGCATAATCCAAATAGTCGTAAGCCGTATTTTAATTAGCACGGATTAAAACACGTAATAGTAGAGAATGCTACTTGCCCGTACTAGAACCCGGTTGCCCAATCTGAGGAAAACAAATAAAAAAATAGATGTTTTGGAAAAAGGAAGAATTTTTAGAAAAATAGACATGCTTGCATAATCCAAATCTTCGTAAGCCGTATTTGAATTAACAAGGATTAATACACGTAACAGTAGAGAACGCTACTTGCCCGCACTCGAGCCCGTTTGCACAATCTGAGGAAAATAAATAAAACAGACGTTTTGGAAAAAGGAAGAAATTTTAGAAAAACAGACGTGCTTGCATAATCCAAATCTTCGTAAGCCGTATTTCAATTAGCACAGATTAAAACACGTAACAGTAGAGAACGCTACTTGCCTGTACTAGAACCCGTTTGCACAATCTGAGGAAAATAAATAAAACAGACATTTTTGAAAAAGGAAGAATTTTTAGAAAAACAGACATGCTTGCATAATCCAAATCGTCGTAAGTCGTATTTGAATTAGCACGGATTAAAACACGTAACATTAGAGACGCTACTTGCCCGTATTAGAACCCGTTTGCCCAATCTGAGAAAAATAAATAAAACAGACGTTTTGGAAAAAAGATGAATTTTAAAAAAAAAACAGACGAGCTTGCATAATCCAAATCGTCGTAAGCCGTATTTTAATTAGCACAGATTAAAACACGTAATAGTAGAGAACACTACTTGCCCGTATTAGAACCCGTTTGCACAATCTGAGGAAATTAAATAAAAAAATAGACATTTTGGAAAAAGGAAGAATTTTTAAAAAAACAGACATGCTTGCATAATCCAAATCTTCGTAAGCCGTATTTGAATTAGCACGGATTAAAACACGTAACAGTAGAGAACGCTATAGGCCCGTACTAGAACCCGTTTGCACAATCTGAGGAAAATAAATAAAAGAGACGTTTTGGAAAAAGGAAGAATTTTTAAAAAAAAAACAGACGTGCTTGCATAATCCAAATTGTCGTAAGCCGTATTTGAATTGGCACGGAGTAAAACACGTAACAGTAGAGAACACTACTTGCCCGTATTAGAACCCGTTTGCACAATCTGAGGAAAACAAATAAAAAAACAGAAGTTTAGTAAAATTGAAGAATTTTTAGAAAAACAGACATGCATGCATAATCCAAATCTTCGTAAGCCGCTTTTGAATTAGCACGGATTAAAACACGTAACAGTAGAGAACGCTACTTGCCCATACTAGAACCCGTTTGCACAACTGAGAAAAATAAATAAAATAGACGTTTTGGAAAAAAGAACAATTTTTGAAAAATAAACAGACGTGCTTGCATAATTCAAATCGTCGTAAGCCGTATTTGAATTAGCACGGATTGAAACACGTAACAGTAGAGAACGCTACTTGCCCGTATTAGAACCCGTTTGCACAATCTGAAGAAAATAAATAACATAGACATTTTGGAAAAGGAAGAATTTTTAGAAAAAAAAAACAGACGTGCTTGCATAATCCAAATCGTCGTAAACCGTATTTTAATTAGAACGGATTAAAACACGTAATAGTAGAGAATGCTACTTGCCCGTACTAGAACCCGTTTGCACAATCTGAGGAAAATAAATAAAACAGACGTTTTGGAAAAAGGAAGAATTTTTAGAAAAACAGACGTGCTTGCATAATCCAAATCTTCGTAAGCCGTATTTCGATTAGCACAGATTAAAACACGTAACAGTAGAGAACGCTACTTGCCCGTACTAGAACCAGTTTGCACAATCTGAGGAAAATAAATAAAACAGACATTTTGGAAAAAGGAAGAATTTTTAAAAAAACAGACATGCTTGCATAATCCAAATCGTCGTAAGTCGTATTTGAATTAGCACGGATTAAAACACGTAACATTAGAGACGCTACTTGCCCGTATTAGAACTCGTTTGCCCAATCTGAGAAAAATAAATAAAACAGACGATTTGGAAAAAAGAAGAATTTTTAAAAAAAAACTGACGTGCTTGAATAATCCAAATCGTCGTAAGCCGTATTTGAATTAGCACGGATTAAAACACGTAATAGTAGAGAACGCTTCTTGCCCGTATTAGAACCCGTTTGCACAATCTGCGAAAAATAAATAAAACAGACGTTTTGGAAAAAAGAAGAATTAAAAAAAAACGTGCTTGCATAATCCAAATCGTCGTAAGCCCTATTTCAATTAGTACGGACTAAAACACGTAACAGTAGAGAACACTACTTGCCCGTATTAGAACCCGTTTGCACAATCTGAGGAAAACAAATAAAAAAACAGATGTTTTGGAAAAAGGAAGAATTTTTAGAAAAATAGACATGCTTGCATAATCCAAATCCTCGTAAGCCATATTTGAATTAACAAGGATTAAAACACATAACAGTAGAGAACGCTACTTGCCCGCACTCGAGCCCGTTTGCACAATCTGAGGAAAATAAATAAAACAGACGTTTTGGAAAAAGGAAGAAATTTTAGAAAAACAGACGTGCTTGCATAATCCAAATCTTCGTAAGCCGTATTTCAATTAGCACAGATTAAAACACGTAACAGTAGAGAACGCTACTTGCCTGTACTAGAACCCGTTTGCACAATCTGAGGAAAATAAATAAAACAGACATTTTTGAAAAAGGAAGAATTTTTAGAAAAACAGACATGCTTGCATAATCCAAATCGTCGTAAGTCGTATTTGAATTAGCACGGATTAAAACACGTAACATTAGAGACGCTACTTGCCCGTATTAGAACCCGTTTGCCCAATCTGAGAAAAATAAATAAAACAGACGTTTTGGAAAAAAGATGAATTTTAAAAAAAAAACAGACGAGCTTGCATAATCCAAATCGTCGTAAGCCGTATTTTAATTAGCACAGATTAAAACACGTAATAGTAGAGAACACTACTTGCCCGTATTAGAACCCGTTTGCACAATCTGAGGAAATTAAATAAAAAAATAGACATTTTGGAAAAAGGAAGAATTTTTAAAAAAACAGACATGCTTGCATAATCCAAATCTTCGTAAGCCGTATTTGAATTAGCACGGATTAAAACACGTAACAGTAGAGAACGCTATAGGCCCGTACTAGAACCCGTTTGCACAATCTGAGGAAAATAAAAAAAACAGACGTTTTGGAAAAAGGAAGAATTTTTAAAAAAAAAACAGACGTGCTTGCATAATCCAAATTGTCGTAAGCCGTATTTGAATTGGCACGGATTAAAACACGTAACAGTAGAGAACACTACTTGCCCGTATTAGAACCCGTTTGCACAATCTGAGGAAAACAAATAAAAAAACAGAAGTTTAGTAAAATTGAAGAATTTTTAGAAAAACAGACATGCATGCATAATCCAAATCTTCGTAAGCCGCTTTTGAATTAGCACGGATTAAAACACGTAACAGTAGAGAACGCTACTTGCCCATACTAGAACCCGTTTGCACAACTGAGAAAAATAAATAAAACAGACGTTTTGGAAAAAAGAACAATTTTTGAAAAATAAACAGACGTGCTTGCATAATTCAAATCGTCGTAAGCCGTATTTGAATTAGCACGGATTGAAACACGTAACAGTAGAGAACGCTACTTGCCCGTATTAGAACCCGTTTGCACAATCTGAAGAAAATAAATAACATAGACATTTTGGAAAAGGAAGAATTTTTAGAAAAAAAAAACAGACGTGCTTGCATAATCCAAATCGTCGTAAACCGTATTTTAATTAGAACGGATTAAAACACGTAATAGTAGAGAATGCTACTTGCCCGTACTAGAACCCGTTTGCACAATCTGAGGAAAATAAATAAAACAGACGTTTTGGAAAAAGGAAGAATTTTTAGAAAAACAGACGTGCTTGCATAATCCAAATCTTCGTAAGCCGTATTTCGATTAGCACAGATTAAAACACGTAACAGTAGAGAACGCTACTTGCCCGTACTAGAACCAGTTTGCACAATCTGAGGAAAATAAATAAAACAGACATTTTGGAAAAAGGAAGAATTTTAAAAAAAACAGACATGCTTGCATAATCCAAATCGTCGTTAGTCGTATTTGAATTAGCACGGATTAAAACACGTAACATTAGAGACGCTACTTGCCCGTATTAGAACTCGTTTGCCCAATCTGAGAAAAATAAATAAAACAGACGATTTGGAAAAAAGAAGAATTTTTAAAAAAAAACTGACGTGCTTGAATAATCCAAATCGTCGTAAGCCGTATTTGAATTAGCACGGATTAAAACACGTAATAGTAGAGAACGCTTCTTGCCCGTATTAAAACCCGTTTGCACAATCTGCGAAAAATAAATAAAACAGACGTTTTGGAAAAAAGAAGAATTAAAAAAAAACGTGCTTGCATAATCCAAATCGTCGTAAGCCCTATTTCAATTAGTACGGACTAAAACACGTAACAGTAGAGAACACTACTTGCCCGTATTAGAACCCGTTTGCACAATCTGAGGAAAACAAATAAAAAAACAGATGTTTTGGAAAAAGGAAGAATTTTTAGAAAAATAGACATGCTTGCATAATCCAAATCCTCGTAAGCCATATTTGAATTAACAAGGATTAAAACACGTAACAGTAGAGAACGCTACTTGCCCGCACTCGAGCCCGTTTGCATAATCTGAGGAAAATAAATAAAACAGACGTTTTGGAAAAAGGAAGAACTTTTAGAAAAACAGACGTGCTTGCATAATCCAAATCTTCGTAAGCCGTATTTCAATTAGCACAGATTAAAACACGTAACAGTAGAGAACGCTACTTGCCCAAACTAGAACCCGTTTGCACAATCTGAGGAAAATAAATAAAACAGACATTTTGGAAAAAGGAAGAATTTTTAGAAAAACAGACGTGCTTGCATAATCCAAATCGTCGTAAGCCGTATTTTAATTAGCACAGATTAAAACACGTAATAGTAGAGAACACTACTTGCCCGTATTAGAACCCGTTTGCACAATCTGAGGAAATTAAATAAAAAAATAGACATTTTGGAAAAAGGAAGAATTTATAAAAAAACAGACATGCTTGCATAATCCAAATCTTCGTAAGCCGTATTTGAATTAGCACGGATTAAAACACGTAACTGTAGAGAACACTACAGGCCCGTACTAGAACCCGTTTGCACAATCTGAGGAAAATAAATAAAACAGACGTTTTGGAAAAAGGAAGAATTTTAAAAAACAAAAACAGACGTGCTTGCATAATCCAAATCGTCGTAAGCCGTATTTGAATTAGCACGGATTAAAACACGTAACAGTGGAGAACACTACTTGCCCGTATTAGAACCCGTTTGCACAATCTGAGGAAAACAAATAAAAAAACAGAAGTTTAGTAAAATTGAAGAATTTTTAGAAAAACAGACATGCATGCATAATCCAAATCTTCGTAAGCCGCTTTTGAATTAGCACGGATTAAAACACGTAACAGTAGAGAACGCTACTTGCCCATACTAGAACCCGTTTGCACAATCTGAGAAAAATAAATAAAACAGACGTTTTTGAAAAAAGAACAATTTTTAAAAATAAACAGACGTGCTTGCATAATTCAAATCGTCGTAAGCCGTATTTGAATTAGCACGGATTGAAACACGTAACAGTAGAGAACGCTACTTGCCCGTATTAGAACCCGTTTGCACAATCTGAAGAAAATAAATAACATAGACGTTTTGGAAAAGGAAGAATTTTTAGAAAAAAAAAAAACAGACGTGCTTGCATAATCCAAATCGTCGTAAACCGTATTTTAATTAGAACGGATTAAAACACGTAATAGTAGAGAATGCTACTTGCCCGTACTAGAACCCATTTGCACAATCTGAGGAAAATAAATAAAACAGACGTATTGGAAAAAGGAAGGATTTTTAGAAAAACAGACATGCTAGCATAATCCAAATCGTCGTAAGCCGTATTTGAATTAGCACGGATTAAAACACGTAACATTAAAGACGCTACTTGCCCTTATTAGAACCCGTTTGCTCAATCTGAGGAAATTAAATAAAAAACAAGACATTTTGGAAAAAGGAAGAATTTTTAAAAAAACAGGCATGCTTGCATAATCCAAATCTTCCTAAGCCGTATTTGAATTAGCACGGATTAAAACACGTAACAGTAGAGAACGCCACTTGCCCGTTCTAGAACCCGTTTGCACAATCTGAGGAAAATAAATAAAACAGACGTTTTGGAAAAAGGAAGAATTTTTAGAAAAAAAAAAATAGACGTGCTTGCATAATCTAAATCGTCGTAAGCCGTATTTGAATTAGCACGGATTAAAAGACGTAACAGTAGAGAACGTTACTTGCTTGTATTAGAACCCGTTTGCACAATCTGAGGAAATTAAATAAAAAAACAGACATTTTGGAAAAAGGAAGAATTTTTAAAAAAACAGACAAGCTTGCATAATCCAAATCTTCGTAAGCCGTATTTGGATTAGCCCAGATTAAAACACGTAACAGTAGAGAACGCTACAAGCCCGTACTAGAACCCGTTCGCACAATCTGAGGAAAATAAATAAAACAGACGTTTTGGAAAAAGGAAGAATTTTTAGAAAAACAGACGTGCTTGGATAATCCAAATCTTCGTAAGCCGTATTTGAATTAGCACGGATTAAAACACGTAACAGTAGAGAACGCTACTTGCCCGTATTAGAACCCGTTTGCACAATCTGAGAAAAATAAATAAAACAGACATTTTGGAAAAAGGAAGAATTTTTAGAAAAGCAGACGTGCTTGCATAATCCAAATCGTCGTAAGCCGTATTTGAATTAGCACGGATTAAAACACGTAACATTAGAGAACGCTACTTGCCCGTATTAGAACCCGTTTGCCCAATCTGAGAAAAATAAATAAAACAGACGTTTTGGAAAAAGGAAGAATTTTTAGAACAAAAAAGCAGACGAGCTTGCATAATCCAAATCGTCGCAAGCCGTATTTGAATTAGCACGGATTAAAACACATAACAGTAGAGAACGCTACTTGCCCGTATAAGAACCTGTTTGCACAATCTGAGGAAAATAAATAAAACAAACGTTTTGGAAAAAGGAAGAATTTTTAGAAAAACAAACATGCTTGCATAATCCAAATCTTCGTAAGCCGTATTTAAATTAGCATGGATTAAAACACGTAACAGTAGAGAACATTACTTGCCCGTACTAGAACCCGTTTGCACAATCTGAGCAAAATAAATAAAACAGACGTGTTGGAAAAAGGAAGAATTTTTAGAAAAACAGACGTGCTTGCATAATCCAAATCGTCGTAAGCCGTATTTGAATTAGCACGGATTAAAAGACGTAACATTAGAGAACGCTACTTGCCTGTATTAGAACCCGTTTGCACAATCTGAGAAAAATCAATAAAACAGACGTTTTGAAAAAAAGAAGAATTTAAAAAAAAAACAAACATGCTTGCATAATCCAAATCGTCGTAAGCCCTATTTGAATTAGCACGGATTAAAACACGTAACAGTAGAGAACACTACTTGCCTGTATTAGAACCCGTTTGCGCAATCTGAGGAACACAAATAAAAAAATAGAAGTTTTGGAAAAAGGAAGAATTTTTAGAAAAACAAACATGCATACATAATCCAAATCTTCGTAAGCCGTATTTGAATTAGCACGGATTAAAACACGTAACCGCAGAGAATGCTACAGGCCCGTACTAGAACCCGTTTGCACAATCTGAGGAAAATAAATAAAACCGATGTTTTGGAAAAAGGAAGAATTTTTAGAAAAACAGACGTGCTTGCATAATCCAAATCGTCGTAAGCCGTATTTGAATTAGCACGGATTAAAACACGTAACAGTAGAGAACGCTACTTGCCCGTATTAGAACCCGTTTCCACAATCTGAGAAAAATAAATAAAACAGACGTTTTGGAAAAAAGAAGAATTTTAAAAAAAAAAACAAACTTGCTTGCATCATCAAAATTGTCGTAAGCCCGATTTGAATTAGCACGGATTAAAACACGTAATAGAAGAGAACGCTACTTGCCCGTACTAGAACCCGTTTGCACAATCTGAGGAAAATAAATAACACAGACGTTTTGGAAAAAGGAAGAATTTTAAAAAACAAAAACAGACGTGCTTGCATAATCCAAATCGTCGTAAGCCGTATTTGAATTAGCACGGATTAAAACACGTAACAGTGGAGAACACTACTTGCCCGTATTAGAACCCGTTTGCACAATCTGAGGAAAACAAATAAAAAAACAGAAGTTTAGTAAAATTGAAGAATTTTTAGAAAAACAGACATGCATGCATAATCCAAATCTTCGTAAGCCGCTTTTGAATTAGCACGGATTAAAACACGTAACAGTAGAGAACGCTACTTGCCCATACTAGAACCCGTTTGCACAATCTGAGAAAAATAAATAAAACAGACGTTTTTGAAAAAAGAACAATTTTTAAAAATAAACAGACGTGCTTGCATAATTCAAATCGTCGTAAGCCGTATTTGAATTAGCACGGATTGAAACACGTAACAGTAGAGAACGCTACTTGCCCGTATTAGAACCCGTTTGCACAATCTGAAGAAAATAAATAACATAGACGTTTTGGAAAAGGAAGAATTTTTAGAAAAAAAAAAACAGACGTGCTTGCATAATCCAAATCGTCGTAAACCGTATTTTAATTAGAACGGATTAAAACACGTAATAGTAGAGAATGCTACTTGCCCGTACTAGAACCCATTTGCACAATCTGAGGAAAATAAATAAAACAGACGTATTGGAAAAAGGAAGGATTTTTAGAAAAACAGACATGCTAGCATAATCCAAATCGTCGTAAGCCGTATTTGAATTAGCACGGATTAAAACACGTAACATTAAAGACGCTACTTGCCCTTATTAGAACCCGTTTGCTCAATCTGAGGAAATTAAATAAAAAACAAGACATTTTGGAAAAAGGAAGAATTTTTAAAAAAACAGGCATGCTTGCATAATCCAAATCTTCCTAAGCCGTATTTGAATTAGCACGGATTAAAACACGTAACAGTAGAGAACGCCACTTGCCCGTTCTAGAACCCGTTTGCACAATCTGAGGAAAATAAATAAAACAGACGTTTTGGAAAAAGGAAGAATTTTTAGAAAAAAAAAAATAGACGTGCTTGCATAATCTAAATCGTCGTAAGCCGTATTTGAATTAGCACGGATTAAAAGACGTAACAGTAGAGAACGTTACTTGCTTGTATTAGAACCCGTTTGCACAATCTGAGGAAATTAAATAAAAAAACAGACATTTTGGAAAAAGGAAGAATTTTTAAAAAAACAGACAAGCTTGCATAATCCAAATCTTCGTAAGCCGTATTTGGATTAGCCCAGATTAAAACACGTAACAGTAGAGAACGCTACAAGCCCGTACTAGAACCCGTTCGCACAATCTGAGGAAAATAAATAAAACAGACGTTTTGGAAAAAGGAAGAATTTTTAGAAAAACAGACGTGCTTGGATAATCCAAATCTTCGTAAGCCGTATTTGAATTAGCACGGATTAAAACACGTAACAGTAGAGAACGCTACTTGCCCGTATTAGAACCCGTTTGCACAATCTGAGAAAAATAAATAAAACAGACGATTTGGAAAAGAGAAGAATTTTTAGAAAAGCAGACGTGCTTGCATAATCCAAATCGTCGTAAGCCGTATTTGAATTAGCACGGATTGAAACACGTAAAAGTAGAGAACGCTACTTGCCCGTATTAGAACCCGTTTGCAAAATACGAAGAAAATAAATAACACAGACGTTTTGGAAAAAGGAAGAATTTTTAGAACAAAAAAGCAGACATGCTTGCATAATCCAAATCGTCGCAAGCCGTATTTGAATTAGCACGGATTAAAACACATAACAGTAGAGAACGCTACTTGCCCGTATAAGAACCTGTTTGCACAATCTGAGGAAAATAAATAAAACAAACGTTTTGGAAAAAGGAAGAATTTTTAGAAAAACAAACATGCTTGCATAATCCAAATCTTCGTAAGCCGTATTTAAATTAGCATGGATTAAAACACGTAACAGTAGAGAACATTACTTGCCCGTACTAGAACCCGTTTGCACAATCTGAGCAAAATAAATAAAACAGACGTGTTGGAAAAAGGAAGAATTTTTAGAAAAACAGACGTGCTTGCATAATCCAAATCGTCGTAAGCCGTATTTGAATTAGCACGGATTAAAAGACGTAACATTAGAGAACGCTACTTGCCTGTATTAGAACCCGTTTGCACAATCTGAGAAAAATCAATAAAACAGACGTTTTGAAAAAAAGAAGAATTTAAAAAAAAAACAAACATGCTTGCATAATCCAAATCGTCGTAAGCCCTATTTGAATTAGCACGGATTAAAACACGTAACAGTAGAGAACACTACTTGCCTGTATTAGAACCCGTTTGCGCAATCTGAGGAACACAAATAAAAAAATAGAAGTTTTGGAAAAAGGAAGAATTTTTAGAAAAACAAACATGCATACATAATCCAAATCTTCGTAAGCCGTATTTGAATTAGCACGGATTAAAACACGTAACCGCAGAGAATGCTACAGGCCCGTACTAGAACCCGTTTGCACAATCTGAGGAAAATAAATAAAACAGATGTTTTGGAAAAAGGAAGAATTTTTAGAAAAACAGACGTGCTTGCATAATCCAAATCGTCGTAAGCCGTATTTGAATTAGCACGGATTAAAACACGTAACAGTAGAGAACGCTACTTGCCCGTATTAGAACCCGTTTCCACAATCTGAGAAAAATAAATAAAACAGACGTTTTGGAAAAAAGAAGAATTTTAAAAAAAAAAACAAACTTGCTTGCATCATCAAAATTGTCGTAAGCCCGATTTGAATTAGCACGGATTAAAACACGTAATAGAAGAGAACGCTACTTGCCCGTACTAGAACCCGTTTGCACAATCTGAGGAAAATAAATAACACAGACGTTTTGGAAAAAGGAAGAATTTTAAAAAACAAAAACAGACGTGCTTGCATAATCCAAATCGTCGTAAGCCGTATTTGAATTAGCACGGATTAAAACACGTAACAGTGGAGAACACTACTTGCCCGTATTAGAACCCGTTTGCACAATCTGAGGAAAACAAATAAAAAAACAGAAGTTTAGTAAAATTGAAGAATTTTTAGAAAAACAGACATGCATGCATAATCCAAATCTTCGTAAGCCGCTTTTGAATTAGCACGGATTAAAACACGTAACAGTAGAGAACGCTACTTGCCCATACTAGAACCCGTTTGCACAATCTGAGAAAAATAAATAAAACAGACGTTTTTGAAAAAAGAACAATTTTTAAAAATAAACAGACGTGCTTGCATAATTCAAATCGTCGTAAGCCGTATTTGAATTAGCACGGATTGAAACACGTAACAGTAGAGAACGCTACTTGCCCGTATTAGAACCCGTTTGCACAATCTGAAGAAAATAAATAACATAGACGTTTTGGAAAAGGAAGAATTTTTAGAAAAAAAAAAACAGACGTGCTTGCATAATCCAAATCGTCGTAAACCGTATTTTAATTAGAACGGATTAAAACACGTAATAGTAGAGAATGCTACTTGCCCGTACTAGAACCCATTTGCACAATCTGAGGAAAATAAATAAAACAGACGTATTGGAAAAAGGAAGGATTTTTAGAAAAACAGACATGCTAGCATAATCCAAATCGTCGTAAGCCGTATTTGAATTAGCACGGATTAAAACACGTAACATTAAAGACGCTACTTGCCCTTATTAGAACCCGTTTGCTCAATCTGAGGAAATTAAATAAAAAACAAGACATTTTGGAAAAAGGAAGAATTTTTAAAAAAACAGGCATGCTTGCATAATCCAAATCTTCCTAAGCCGTATTTGAATTAGCACGGATTAAAACACGTAACAGTAGAGAACGCCACTTGCCCGTTCTAGAACCCGTTTGCACAATCTGAGGAAAATAAATAAAACAGACGTTTTGGAAAAAGGAAGAATTTTTAGAAAAAAAAAAATAGACGTGCTTGCATAATCTAAATCGTCGTAAGCCGTATTTGAATTAGCACGGATTAAAAGACGTAACAGTAGAGAACGTTACTTGCTTGTATTAGAACCCGTTTGCACAATCTGAGGAAATTAAATAAAAAAACAGACATTTTGGAAAAAGGAAGAATTTTTAAAAAAACAGACAAGCTTGCATAATCCAAATCTTCGTAAGCCGTATTTGGATTAGCCCAGATTAAAACACGTAACAGTAGAGAACGCTACAAGCCCGTACTAGAACCCGTTCGCACAATCTGAGGAAAATAAATAAAACAGACGTTTTGGAAAAAGGAAGAATTTTTAGAAAAACAGACGTGCTTGGATAATCCAAATCTTCGTAAGCCGTATTTGAATTAGCACGGATTAAAACACGTAACAGTAGAGAACGCTACTTGCCCGTATTAGAACCCGTTTGCACAATCTGAGAAAAATAAATAAAACAGACGATTTGGAAAAGAGAAGAATTTTTAGAAAAGCAGACGTGCTTGCATAATCCAAATCGTCGTAAGCCGTATTTGAATTAGCACGGATTGAAACACGTAAAAGTAGAGAACGCTACTTGCCCGTATTAGAACCCGTTTGCAAAATACGAAGAAAATAAATAACACAGACGTTTTGGAAAAAGGAAGAATTTTTAGAACAAAAAAGCAGACATGCTTGCATAATCCAAATCGTCGCAAGCCGTATTTGAATTAGCACGGATTAAAACACATAACAGTAGAGAACGCTACTTGCCCGTATAAGAACCTGTTTGCACAATCTGAGGAAAATAAATAAAACAAACGTTTTGGAAAAAGGAAGAATTTTTAGAAAAACAAACATGCTTGCATAATCCAAATCTTCGTAAGCCGTATTTAAATTAGCATGGATTAAAACACGTAACAGTAGAGAACATTACTTGCCCGTACTAGAACCCGTTTGCACAATCTGAGCAAAATAAATAAAACAGACGTGTTGGAAAAAGGAAGAATTTTTAGAAAAACAGACGTGCTTGCATAATCCAAATCGTCGTAAGCCGTATTTGAATTAGCACGGATTAAAAGACGTAACATTAGAGAACGCTACTTGCCTGTATTAGAACCCGTTTGCACAATCTGAGAAAAATCAATAAAACAGACGTTTTGAAAAAAAGAAGAATTTAAAAAAAAAACAAACATGCTTGCATAATCCAAATCGTCGTAAGCCCTATTTGAATTAGCACGGATTAAAACACGTAACAGTAGAGAACACTACTTGCCTGTATTAGAACCCGTTTGCGCAATCTGAGGAACACAAATAAAAAAATAGAAGTTTTGGAAAAAGGAAGAATTTTTAGAAAAACAAACATGCATACATAATCCAAATCTTCGTAAGCCGTATTTGAATTAGCACGGATTAAAACACGTAACCGCAGAGAATGCTACAGGCCCGTACTAGAACCCGTTTGCACAATCTGAGGAAAATAAATAAAACAGATGTTTTGGAAAAAGGAAGAATTTTTAGAAAAACAGACGTGCTTGCATAATCCAAATCGTCGTAAGCCGTATTTGAATTAGCACGGATTAAAACACGTAACAGTAGAGAACGCTACTTGCCCGTATTAGAACCCGTTTCCACAATCTGAGAAAAATAAATAAAACAGACGTTTTGGAAAAAAGAAGAATTTTAAAAAAAAAAACAAACTTGCTTGCATCATCAAAATTGTCGTAAGCCCGATTTGAATTAGCACGGATTAAAACACGTAATAGAAGAGAACGCTACTTGCCCGTACTAGAACCCGTTTGCACAATCTGAGGAAAATAAATAACACAGACGTTTTGGAAAAAGGAAGAATTTTAAAAAACAAAAACAGACGTGCTTGCATAATCCAAATCGTCGTAAGCCGTATTTGAATTAGCACGGATTAAAACACGTAACAGTGGAGAACACTACTTGCCCGTATTAGAACCCGTTTGCACAATCTGAGGAAAACAAATAAAAAAACAGAAGTTTAGTAAAATTGAAGAATTTTTAGAAAAACAGACATGCATGCATAATCCAAATCTTCGTAAGCCGCTTTTGAATTAGCACGGATTAAAACACGTAACAGTAGAGAACGCTACTTGCCCATACTAGAACCCGTTTGCACAATCTGAGAAAAATAAATAAAACAGACGTTTTTGAAAAAAGAACAATTTTTAAAAATAAACAGACGTGCTTGCATAATTCAAATCGTCGTAAGCCGTATTTGAATTAGCACGGATTGAAACACGTAACAGTAGAGAACGCTACTTGCCCGTATTAGAACCCGTTTGCACAATCTGAAGAAAATAAATAACATAGACGTTTTGGAAAAGGAAGAATTTTTAGAAAAAAAAAAACAGACGTGCTTGCATAATCCAAATCGTCGTAAACCGTATTTTAATTAGAACGGATTAAAACACGTAATAGTAGAGAATGCTACTTGCCCGTACTAGAACCCATTTGCACAATCTGAGGAAAATAAATAAAACAGACGTATTGGAAAAAGGAAGGATTTTTAGAAAAACAGACATGCTAGCATAATCCAAATCGTCGTAAGCCGTATTTGAATTAGCACGGATTAAAACACGTAACATTAAAGACGCTACTTGCCCTTATTAGAACCCGTTTGCTCAATCTGAGGAAATTAAATAAAAAACAAGACATTTTGGAAAAAGGAAGAATTTTTAAAAAAACAGGCATGCTTGCATAATCCAAATCTTCCTAAGCCGTATTTGAATTAGCACGGATTAAAACACGTAACAGTAGAGAACGCCACTTGCCCGTTCTAGAACCCGTTTGCACAATCTGAGGAAAATAAATAAAACAGACGTTTTGGAAAAAGGAAGAATTTTTAGAAAAAAAAAAATAGACGTGCTTGCATAATCTAAATCGTCGTAAGCCGTATTTGAATTAGCACGGATTAAAAGACGTAACAGTAGAGAACGTTACTTGCTTGTATTAGAACCCGTTTGCACAATCTGAGGAAATTAAATAAAAAAACAGACATTTTGGAAAAAGGAAGAATTTTTAAAAAAACAGACAAGCTTGCATAATCCAAATCTTCGTAAGCCGTATTTGGATTAGCCCAGATTAAAACACGTAACAGTAGAGAACGCTACAAGCCCGTACTAGAACCCGTTCGCACAATCTGAGGAAAATAAATAAAACAGACGTTTTGGAAAAAGGAAGAATTTTTAGAAAAACAGACGTGCTTGGATAATCCAAATCTTCGTAAGCCGTATTTGAATTAGCACGGATTAAAACACGTAACAGTAGAGAACGCTACTTGCCCGTATTAGAACCCGTTTGCACAATCTGAGAAAAATAAATAAAACAGACGATTTGGAAAAGAGAAGAATTTTTAGAAAAGCAGACGTGCTTGCATAATCCAAATCGTCGTAAGCCGTATTTGAATTAGCACGGATTGAAACACGTAAAAGTAGAGAACGCTACTTGCCCGTATTAGAACCCGTTTGCAAAATACGAAGAAAATAAATAACACAGACGTTTTGGAAAAAGGAAGAATTTTTAGAACAAAAAAGCAGACATGCTTGCATAATCCAAATCGTCGCAAGCCGTATTTGAATTAGCACGGATTAAAACACATAACAGTAGAGAACGCTACTTGCCCGTATAAGAACCTGTTTGCACAATCTGAGGAAAATAAATAAAACAAACGTTTTGGAAAAAGGAAGAATTTTTAGAAAAACAAACATGCTTGCATAATCCAAATCTTCGTAAGCCGTATTTAAATTAGCATGGATTAAAACACGTAACAGTAGAGAACATTACTTGCCCGTACTAGAACCCGTTTGCACAATCTGAGCAAAATAAATAAAACAGACGTGTTGGAAAAAGGAAGAATTTTTAGAAAAACAGACGTGCTTGCATAATCCAAATCGTCGTAAGCCGTATTTGAATTAGCACGGATTAAAAGACGTAACATTAGAGAACGCTACTTGCCTGTATTAGAACCCGTTTGCACAATCTGAGAAAAATCAATAAAACAGACGTTTTGAAAAAAAGAAGAATTTAAAAAAAAAACAAACATGCTTGCATAATCCAAATCGTCGTAAGCCCTATTTGAATTAGCACGGATTAAAACACGTAACAGTAGAGAACACTACTTGCCTGTATTAGAACCCGTTTGCGCAATCTGAGGAACACAAATAAAAAAATAGAAGTTTTGGAAAAAGGAAGAATTTTTAGAAAAACAAACATGCATACATAATCCAAATCTTCGTAAGCCGTATTTGAATTAGCACGGATTAAAACACGTAACCGCAGAGAATGCTACAGGCCCGTACTAGAACCCGTTTGCACAATCTGAGGAAAATAAATAAAACAGATGTTTTGGAAAAAGGAAGAATTTTTAGAAAAACAGACGTGCTTGCATAATCCAAATCGTCGTAAGCCGTATTTGAATTAGCACGGATTAAAACACGTAACAGTAGAGAACGCTACTTGCCCGTATTAGAACCCGTTTCCACAATCTGAGAAAAATAAATAAAACAGACGTTTTGGAAAAAAGAAGAATTTTAAAAAAAAAAACAAACTTGCTTGCATCATCAAAATTGTCGTAAGCCCGATTTGAATTAGCACGGATTAAAACACGTAATAGAAGAGAACGCTACTTGCCCGTACTAGAACCCGTTTGCACAATCTGAGGAAAATAAATAACACAGACGTTTTGAAAAAAGGAAGAATTTTTAGAAAAAAAAACAGACGTGCTTGCATAATCCAAATCGTCGTAACCCGTATTTGAATTAGCACGGATTAAAGTACGTAACAGTAGAGAACACTGCTTGCCCATATTAGAACCCGTTTGCACAATCTGAGAAAAATAAATAAAACAGACGATTCGGAAAAGAGAAGAATTTTTAGAAAAAAAAAGCAGACGTGCTTGCATAATCCAAATCGTCGTAAGCCATATTTGAATTAGCACGGATTAAAACACATAACAGTAGAGAACGCTACTTGCCCGTATTAGAAACCGTTTGCACAATCAGAGAAAAATAAATAAAACAGAAGTTTTGGAAAAAAGAAGAATTTTAAAAAAAAAACAGACGTGCTTGCATAATCCAAATCGTCGTAAGCCGTATTTGAATTAGCACGGATTGAAACACGTAAAAGTAGAGAACGCTACTTTCCCGTATTAGAACCCGTTTGCAAAATCCGAAGAAAATAAATAACACAGACGTTTTGGAAAAAGGAAGAATTTTTAGAACAAAAAAGCAGACGTGCTTGCATAATCCAAATCGTCGTAAGCCGTATTTGAATTAGCACGGATTAAAACACATAACAGTAGAGAACGCTACTTGCCCGTATAAGAACCCGTTTGCACAATCTGAGGAAAATAAATAAAACAAACGTTTTGGAAAAAGGAAGAATTTTTAGAAAAACAAACATGCTTGCATAATCCAAATCTTCGTAAGCCGTATTTAAATTAGCATGGATTAAAACACGTAACAGTACAGAACACTACTTGCCCGTACTAGAACCCGTTTGCACAATCTGAGGAAAATAAATAATACAGACGTTTTGGAAAAAGGAAGAAGTTTTAGAAAAAAAAACAGACGTGCTTGCATAATCCAAATCGTCGTAAGCCGTATTTGAATTAGCACGGATTAAAACACGTAACAGTAGAGAACACTGCTTGCCCGTATTAGAACCCATTTGCACAATCTGAGAAAAATAAATAAAACAGACGATTTGGAAAAAAGAAGAATTTTAAAAAAAAATTGACGTGATTGCATAATCCAAATCGTCGTAAGTCGTATTTTAATTAGCACGGATTAAAACACGAAATAGTGGAGAACACTACTTGCCCGTATTAGAACTCGTTTGCACAATCTGAGGAAAATAAATAAAACAAACGTTTTGGAAAAAGGAAGAATTTTTAGAAAAACAGACATGCCTGCATAATCCAAATCGTTGTAAGCCGTATTTGAATCAGCACAGATTAAAACACGTAATAGTAGAGAAAGCTACTTGCCCGCATTTGAACCCGTTTGCACAATCTGAAGAAAATAAATAAAACAGACGTTTTGGAAAAAGGAAGAATTTTTAGAAAAAAAAACAGACGTGCTTCCATAATCCAAATCGTGGTAAGCCGTATTTGAATTAGCACGGATTAAAACACATAACCGTAGAGAACGCTACTTGCCCGTATTAGAACCCGTTTGCACAATCAGAGAAAAATAAATAAAACAGACGTGGTGGAAAAAAAGAAGAATTTAAAAAAAAAACAGACGTGCCTGCATAATCCAAATCGTCGTAAGCCGTATTTGAATTAGCACGGATTAAAACACATAACAGTAGAGACGTTACTTGCTCGTATTAGAACCCGTTTGCACAATCTGAGAAAAATAAATAAAACAGACGTTTTGGAAAAAAGAAGAATTTTTAAAAAAAAAACAGACGTGCTTGCATAATCCAAATCGTCGTAAGCCGTATTTTAATTAGCACGGATTAAAACACGTAATAGTAGAGAATGCTACTTGCCCGTACTAGAACCCGTTTGCACAATCTGAGGAAAATATATAAAACAGACGTTTTGGAAAGAGGAAGAATTTTTAGAAAAACAGTCATGCTTGCATAATCCAAATCGTCGTAAGCCGTATTTGAATTAGCACGGATTAAAACACGTAACATTAGAGACGCTACTTTCCCGTATTAGAACCCGTTTGCACAATCTGAGGAAATTAAATAAAAAAACAGACATTTTGGAAAAAGGAAGAATTTTTAAAAAAACAGACATGCTTGCATAATCCAAATCTTCGTAAGTCGTATTTGAATTAGCACGGATTCAAACACGTAACAGTAGAGAACGCTACTTTCCCGTGCTAGAACCCGTTTGCACAATCTGAGGAAAATAAATAATACAGACGTTTTGGAAAAAGGAAGAAGTTTTAGAAAAAAAAACAGACGTGCTTGCATAATCCAAATCGTCGTAAGCCGTATTTGAATTAGCACGGATTAAAACACGTAACAGTAGAGAACACTGCTTACCCGTATTAGAACCCGTTTGCACAATCTGAGAAAAATAAATAAAACAGACGATTTGGAAAAAAGAAGAATTTTAAAAAAAAATTGACGTGCTTGCATAATCCAAATCGTCGTAAGTCGTATTTTAATTAGCACGGATTAAAACACGAAATAGTGGAGAACACTACTTGCCCGTATTAGAACTCGTTTGCACAATCTGAGGAAAATAAATAAAACAAACGTTTTGGAAAAAGGAAGAATTTTTAGAAAAACAGACGTGCCTGCATAATCCAAATCGTTGTAAGCCGTATTTGAATCAGCACGGATTAAAACACGTAATAGTAGAGAAAGCTACTTGCCCGTATTTGAACCCGTTTGCACAATCTTAAGAAAATAAATAAAACAGACGTTTTGGAAAAAGGAAGAATTTTTAGAAAAAAAAACAGACTTGCTTCCATAATCCAAATCGTCGTAAGCCGTATTTGAATTAGCACGGATTAAAACACATAACAGTAGAGAAGTTACTTGCCCGTATTAGAACCCGTTTGCACAATCAGAGAAAAATAAATAAAACAGACGTGTTGGAAAAAAAGAAGAATTTAAAAAAAAAATAGACGTGCTTGCATAATCCAAATAGTCGTAAGCCGTATTTGAATTAGCACGGATTAAAACATGTAACATTAGAGACGCTACTTGCCCGTATTAGAACCCGTTTGCACAATCTGAGGAAATTAAATAAAAAAACAGACATTTTGGAAAAAGGAAGAATTTTTAAAAAAACAGACATGCTTGCATAATCCAAATCTTCGTAAGTCGTATTTGAATTAGCACGGATTCAAACACGTAACAGTAGAGAACGCTACTTTCCCGTGCTAGAACCCGTTTGCACAATCTGAGGAAAATAAATAATACAGACGTTTTGGAAAAAGGAAGAAGTTTTAGAAAAAAAAACAGATGTGCTTGCATAATCCAAATCGTCGTAAGCCGTATTTGAATTAGCACGGATTAAAGCACGTAACAGTAGAGAACACTGCTTGCCCGTATTAGAACCTGTTTGCACAATCTGAGAAAAATAAATAAAACAGACGATTTGGAAAAAAGAAGATTTTTAAAAAAAAACTGACGTGCTTGCATAATCCAAATCGTCGTAAGCCGTATTTTAATTAGCACGAATTAAAACACGTAATAGTGGAGAACACTACTTGCCCGTATTAGAACTCGTTTGCACAATCTGAGGAAAATAAATAAAACAAACGTTTTGGAAAAAGGAAGAATTTTTAGAAAAACAGACATGCCTGCATAATCCAAATCGTTGTAAGCCGTATTTGAATCAGCACAGATTAAAACACGTAATAGTAGAGAAAGCTACTTGCCCGCATTTGAACCCGTTTGCACAATCTGAAGAAAATAAATAAAACAGACGTCTTGGAAAAAGGAAGAATTTTTAGAAAAAAAAACAGACGTGCTTCCATAATCCAAATCGTGGTAAGCCGTATTTGAATTAGCACGGATTAAAACACATAACCGTAGAGAACGCTACTTGCCCGTATTAGAACCCGTTTGCACAATCAGAGAAAAATAAATAAAACAGACGTGGTGGAAAAAAAGAAGAATTTAAAAAAAAAACAGACGTGCCTGCATAATCCAAATCGTCGTAAGCCGTATTTGAATTAGCACGGATTAAAACACATAACAGTAGAGACGTTACTTGCCCGTATTAGAACCCGTTTGCACAATCTGAGAAAAATAAATAAAACAGACGTTTTGGAAAAAAGAAGAATTTTTAAAAAAAAAACAGACGTGCTTGCATAATCCAAATCGTCGTAAGCCGTATTTTAATTAGCACGGATTAAAACACGTAATAGTAGAGAATGCTACTTGCCCGTACTAGAACCCGTTTGCACAATCTGAGGAAAATATATAAAACAGACGTTTTGGAAAGAGGAAGAATTTTTAGAAAAACAGTCATGCTTGCATAATCCAAATCGTCGTAAGCCGTATTTGAATTAGCACGGATTAAAACACGTAACATTAGAGACGCTACTTGCCCGTATTAGAACCCGTTTGCACAATCTGAGGAAATTAAATAAAAAAACAGACATTTTGGAAAAAGGAAGAATTTTTAAATAAACAGACATGCTTGCATAATCCAAATCTTCGTAAGTCGTATTTGAATTAGCACGGATTCAAACACGTAACAGTAGAGAACGCTACTTTCCCGTGCTAGAACCCGTTTGCACAATCTGAGGAAAATAAATAATACAGACGTTTTGGAAAAAGGAAGAAGTTTTAGAAAAAAAAACGGTCATGCTTGCATAATCCAAATCGTCGTAAGCCGTATTTGAATTAGCACGGATTAAAACACGTAACATTAGACACGCTACTTGCCCGTATTAGAACCCGTTTGCACAATCTGAGGAAATTAAATAAAAAAACAGACATTTTGGAAAAAGGAAGAATTTTTAAAAAAACAGACATGCTTGCATAATCCAAATCTTCGTAAGTCGTATTTGAATTTGCACGGATTCAAACACGTAACAGTAGAGAACGCTACTTTCCCGTGCTAGAACCCGTTTGCACAATCTGAGGAAAATAAATAATACAGACGTTTTGGAAAAAGGAAGAAGTTTTAGAAAAAAAAACAGACGTGCTTGCATAATCCAAATCGTCGTAAGCCGTATTTGAATTAGCACGGATTAAAACACGTAACAGTAGAGAACACTGCTTGCCCGTATTAGAACCCGTTTGCACAATCTGAGAAAAATAAATAAAACAGACGATTTGGAAAAAAGAAGAATTTTAAAAAAAAATTGACGTGCTTGCATAATCCAAATCGTCGTAAGTCGTATTTGAATTAGCACGGATTAAAACATGTAACATTAGAGACGCTACTTGCCCGTATTAGAACCCGTTTGCACAATCTGAGGAAATTAAATAAAAAAACAGACATTTTGGAAAAAGGAAGAAGTTTTAGAAAAAAAAACAGACGTGCTTGCATAATCCAAATCGTCGTAAGCCGTATTTGAATTAGCACGGATTAAAACACGTAACAGTAGAGAACACTGCTTGCCCGTATTAGAACCCGTTTGCACAATCTGAGAAAAATAAATTAAATAGACGATTTGGAAAAAAGAAGAATTTTAAAAAAAAATTGACGTGCTTGCATAATCCAAATCGTCGTAAGTCGTATTTTAATTAGCACGGATTAAAACACGAAATAGTGGAGAACACTACTTGCCCGTATTAGAACTCGTTTGCACAATCTGAGGAAAATAAATAAAACAAACGTTTTGGAAAAAGGAAGAATTTTTAGAAAAACAGACGTGCCTGCATAATCCAAATCGTTGTAAGCCGTATTTGAATCAGCACGGATTAAAACACGTAATAGTAGAGAAAGCTACTTGCCCGTATTTGAACCCGTTTGCACAATCTTAAGAAAATAAATAAAACAGACGTTTTGGAAAAAGGAAGAATTTTTAGAAAAAAAAACAGACTTGCTTCCATAATCCAAATCGTCGTAAGCCGTATTTGAATTAGCACGGATTAAAACACATAACAGTAGAGAACGTTACTTGCCCGTATTAGAACCCGTTTGCACAATCAGAGAAAAATAAATAAAACAGACGTGTTGGAAAAAAAGAAGAATTTAAAAAAAAAATAGACGTGCTTGCATAATCCAAATCGTCGTAAGCCGTATTTGAATTAGCACGGATTAAAACATGTAACATTAGAGACGCTACTTGCCCGTATTAGAACCCGTTTGCACAATCTGAGGAAATTAAATAAAAAAACAGACATTTTGGAAAAAGGAAGAATTTTTAAAAAAACAGACATGCTTGCATAATCCAAATCTTCGTAAGTCGTATTTGAATTAGCACGGATTCAAACACGTAACAGTAGAGAACGCTACTTTCCCGTGCTAGAACCCGTTTGCACAATCTGAGGAAAATAAATAATACAGACGTTTTGGAAAAAGGAAGAAGTTTTAGAAAAAAAAACAGACGTGCTTGCATAATCCAAATCGTCGTAAGCCGTATTTGAATTAGCACGGATTAAAGCACGTAACAGTAGAGAACACTGCTTGCCCGTATTAGAACCCGTTTGCACAATCTGAGAAAAATAAATAAAACAGACGATTTGGAAAAAAGAAGATTTTTAAAAAAAAACTGACGTGCTTGCATAATCCAAATCGTCGTAAGCCGTATTTTAATTAGCACGAATTAAAACACGTAATAGTGGAGAACACTACTTGCCCGTATTAGAACTCGTTTGCACAATCTGAGGAAAATAAATAAAACAAACGTTTTGGAAAAAGGAAGAATTTTTAGAAAAACAGACATGCCTGCATAATCCAAATCGTTGTAAGCCGTATTTGAATCAGCACAGATTAAAACACGTAATAGTAGAGAAAGCTACTTGCCCGCATTTGAACCCGTTTGCACAATCTGAAGAAAATAAATAAAACAGACGTCTTGGAAAAAGGAAGAATTTTTAGAAAAAAAAACAGACGTGCTTCCATAATCCAAATCGTGGTAAGCCGTATTTGAATTAGCACGGATTAAAACACATAACCGTAGAGAACGCTACTTGCCCGTATTAGAACCCGTTTGCACAATCAGAGAAAAATAAATAAAACAGACGTGGTGGAAAAAAAGAAGAATTTAAAAAAAAAACAGACGTGCCTGCATAATCCAAATCGTCGTAAGCCGTATTTGAATTAGCACGGATTAAAACACATAACAGTAGAGACGTTACTTGCCCGTATTAGAACCCGTTTGCACAATCTGAGAAAAATAAATAAAACAGACGTTTTGGAAAAAAGAAGAATTTTTAAAAAAAAAACAGACGTGCTTGCATAATCCAAATCGTCGTAAGCCGTATTTTGATTAGCACGGATTAAAACACGTAATAGTAGAGAATGCTACTTGCCCGTACTAGAACCCGTTTGCACAATCTGAGGAAAATATATAAAACAGACGTTTTGGAAAGAGGAAGAATTTTTAGAAAAACAGTCATGCTTGCATAATCCAAATCGTCGTAAGCCGTATTTGAATTAGCACGGATTAAAACACGTAACATTAGAGACGCTACTTGCCCGTATTAGAACCCGTTTGCACAATCTGAGGAAATTAAATAAAAAAACAGACATTTTGGAAAAAGGAAGAATTTTTAAATAAACAGACATGCTTGCATAATCCAAATCTTCGTAAGTCGTATTTGAATTAGCACGGATTCAAACACGTAACAGTAGAGAACGCTACTTTCCCGTGCTAGAACCCGTTTGCACAATCTGAGGAAAATAAATAATACAGACGTTTTGGAAAAAGGAAGAAGTTTTAGAAAAAAAAACAATCATGCTTGCATAATCCAAATCGTCGTAAGCCGTATTTGAATTAGCACGGATTAAAACACGTAACATTAGACACGCTACTTGCCCGTATTAGAACCCGTTTGCACAATCTGAGGAAATTAAATAAAAAAACAGACATTTTGGAAAAAGGAAGAATTTTTAAAAAAACAGACATGCTTGCATAATCCAAATCTTCGTAAGTCGTATTTGAATTTGCACGGATTCAAACACGTAACAGTAGAGAACGCTACTTTCCCGTGCTAGAACCCGTTTGCACAATCTGAGGAAAATAAATAATACAGACGTTTTGGAAAAAGGAAGAAGTTTTAGAAAAAAAAACAGACGTGCTTGCATAATCCAAATCGTCGTAAGCCGTATTTGAATTAGCACGGATTAAAACACGTAACAGTAGAGAACACTGCTTGCCCGTATTAGAACCCGTTTGCACAATCTGAGAAAAATAAATGAAACAGACGATTTGGAAAAAAGAAGAATTTTAAAAAAAAATTGACGTGCTTGCATAATCCAAATCGTCGTAAGTCGTATTTTAATTAGCACGGATTAAAACACGAAATAGTGGAGAACACTACTTGCCCGTATTAGAACTCGTTTGCACAATCTGAGGAAAATAAATAAAACAAACGTTTTGGAAAAAGGAAGAATTTTTAGAAAAACAGACGTGCCTGCATAATCCAAATCGTTGTAAGCCGTATTTGAATCAGCACGGATTAAAACACGTAATAGTAGAGAAAGCTACTTGCCCGTATTTGAACCCGTTTGCACAATCTGAAGAAAATAAATAAAAAAACAGTTTTGGAAAAAGGAAGAATTTTTAGAAAAAAAAACAGACTTGCTTCCATAATCCAAATCGTCGTAAGCCGTATTTGAATTAGCACGGATTAAAACACATAACAGTAGAGAACATTACTTGCCCGTATTAGAACCCGTTTGCACAATCAGAGAAAAATAAATAAAACAGACGTGTTGGAAAAAAGAAGAGTTTAAAAAAAAAATAGACGTGCTTGCATAATCCAAATCGTCGTAAGTCGTATTTGAATTAGCACGGATTAAAACACATAACCGTAGAGAACGCTACTTGCCCGTATTAGAACCCGTTTGCACAATCAGAGAAAAATAAATAAAACAGACGTGGTGGAAAAAAAGAAGAATTTAAAAAAAAAACAGACGTGCCTGCATAATCCAAATCGTCGTAAGCCGTATTTGAATTAGCACGGATTAAAACACATAACAGTAGAGACGTTACTTGCCCGTATTAGAACCCGTTTGCACAATCTGAGAAAAATAAATAAAACAGACGTTTTGGAAAAAAGAAGAATTTTTAAAAAAAAAACAGACGTGCTTGCATAATCCAAATCGTCGTAAGCCGTATTTTAATTAGCACGGATTAAAACACGTAATAGTAGAGAATGCTACTTGCCCGTACTAGAACCCGTTTGCACAATCTGAGGAAAATATATAAAACAGACGTTTTGGAAAGAGGAAGAATTTTTAGAAAAACAGTCATGCTTGCATAATCCAAATCGTCGTAAGCCGTATTTGAATTAGCACGGATTAAAACATGTAACATTAGGGAGGCTACTTGCCCGTTTTAGAACCCGTTTGCACAATCTGAGAAAAATAAATAAAACAGACGTTTTGGGAAAAAGATGAATTTTAAAAAAAAAAAACAGACGTGCTCGCATAATCCAAATCGTCGTAAGCCGTATTTTCATTAGCACAGATTAAAACACGCAATAGTAGAGAACACTACTTGCCCGTATTAGAACCCGTTTGCACAATCTGAGGAAATTTAATAAAAAAATAGACATTTTGGAAAAAGGAAGAATTTTTAAAAAAACAGACATGCTTGCATAATCCAAATCTTCGTAAGCCGTATTTGAATTAGCACGGATTAAAACACGTAACAGTAGAGAACGCTATAGGCCCGTACTAGAACCCGTTTGCACAATCTGAGGAAAATAAATAAAACAGACGTTTTGGAAAAAGGAAGAATTTTTAAAAAAAAAACAGACGTGCTTGCATAATCCAAATTGTCGTAAGCCGTATTTGAATTAGCACGGATTAAAACACGTAACAGTAGAGAACACTACTTGCCCGTATTAGAACCCGTTTGCACAATCTGAGGAAAACAAATAAAAAAACAGAAGTTTAGTAAAATTGAAGAATTTTTAGAAAAACAGACATGCATGCATAATCCAAATCTTCGTAAGCCGCTTATGAATTAGCACGGATTAAAACACGTAACAGTAGAGAACGCTACTTGCCCGTACTAAAACCCGTTTGCACAATCTGAGGAAAATAAATAACACAGACGTTTTGGAAAAAGCAAGAATTTTTAGAAAAAAAAAGCAGACGTGATTGCATAATCCAAATTGTCGTTAGCCGTATTTGAATTAGCACGGATTAAAACACGTAACAGTAGAGAACGCTACTTGCCCGTATTAGAACCCGTTTGCACAATCTGAGGAAATTAAATAAAAAAACAGACATATTGGAAAAAGGAAGAATTTTTAAAAAAACAGACATGCTTGCATAATCCAAATCTTCGTCAGCCGTATTTGAATTAGCACGGATTAAAACACGTAACAGTAGAGAACGGTACTTGCCCGTACTAGAACCCGTTTGCACAATCTGAGGAAAATAAATAACACTGACGTTTTGGAAAAAGGAAGAATTTTTAGAAAAAAAAACAGACGTGCTTGCATAATCCAAATCGTCGTAAGCCGGATTTGAATTAGCACGGATTAAAGCACGTAACAGTAGAGAACACTGCTTGCCCGTATTAGAACCCGTTTGCACAATCTGAGAAAAATAAATAAAACACACGATTTGGAAAAAAGCAGAATTTTTAAAAAAAAACTGACATGCTTGCATAATCCAAATCGTCGTAAGCCGTATTTTAATTAGCACGGATTAAAACACGTAATAGTGGAGAACACTACTTGCCCGTATTAGAACTCGTTTGCACAATCTGAGGAAAATAAATAAAACAAACGTTTTGGAAAAAGGAAGAATTTTTAGAAAAACAGACGTGCCTGCATAATCCAAATCGTTGTAAGCCGTATTTGAATCAGCACGGATTAAAACACGTAATAGTAGAGAAAGCTACTTGCCCGTATTTGAACCCGTTTGCACAATCTTAAGAAAATAAATAAAACAGACGTTTTGGAAAAAGGAAGAATTTTTAGAAAAAAAAACAGACTTGCTTCCATAATCCAAATCGTCGTAAGCCGTATTTGAATTAGCACGGATTAAAACACATAACAGTAGAGAACGTTACTTGCCCGTATTAGAACCCGTTTGCACAATCAGAGAAAAATAAATAAAACAGACGTGTTGGAAAAAAAGAAGAATTTAAAAAAAAAATAGACGTGCTTGCATAATCCAAATCGTCGTAAGCCGTATTTGAATTAGCACGGATTAAAACATGTAACATTAGAGACGCTACTTGCCCGTATTAGAACCCGTTTGCACAATCTGAGGAAATTAAATAAAAAAACAGACATTTTGGAAAAAGGAAGAATTTTTGAAAAAACAGACATGCTTGCATAATCCAAATCTTCGTAAGTCGTATTTGAATTAGCACGGATTCAAACACGTAACAGTAGAGAACGCTACTTTCCCGTGCTAGAACCCGTTTGCACAATCTGAGGAAAATAAATAATACAGACGTTTTGGAAAAAGGAAGAAGTTTTAGAAAAAAAAACAGACGTGCTTGCATAATCCAAATCGTCGTAAGCCGTATTTGAATTAGCACGGATTAAAGCACGTAATAGTGGAGAACACTACTTGCCCGTATTAGAACTCGTTTGCACAATCTGAGGAAAATAAATAAAACAAACGTTTTGGAAAAAGGAAGAATTTTTAGAAAAACAGACATGCCTGCATAATCCAAATCGTTGTAAGCCGTATTTGAATAAGCACAGATTAAAACACGTAATAGTAGAGAAAGCTACTTGCCCGCATTTGAACCCGTTTGCACAATCTGAAGAAAATAAATAAAACAGACGTTTTGGAAAAAGGAAGAATTTTTAGAAAAAAAAACAGACGTGCTTCCATAATCCAAATCGTGGTAAGCCGTATTTGAATTAGCACGGATTAAAACACATAACCGTAGAGAACGCTACTTGCCCGTATTAGAACCCGTTTGCACAATCAGAGAAAAATAAATAAAACAGACGTGGTGGAAAAAAAGAAGAATTTAAAAAAAAAACAGACGTGCCTGCATAATCCAAATCGTCGTAAGCCGTATTTGAATTAGCACGGATTAAAACACATAACAGTAGAGACGTTACTTGCCCGTATTAGAACCCGTTTGCACAATCTGAGAAAAATAAATAAAACAGACGTTTTGGAAAAAAGAAGAATTTTTAAAAAAAAAACAGACGTGCTTGCATAATCCAAATCGTCGTAAGCCGTATTTTAATTAGCACGGATTAAAACACGTAATAGTAGAGAATGCTACTTGCCCGTACTAGAACCCGTTTGCACAATCTGAGGAAAATATATAAAACAGACGTTTTGGAAAGAGGAAGAATTTTTAGAAAAACAGTCATGCTTGCATAATCCAAATCGTCGTAAGCCGTATTTGAATTAGCACGGATTAAAACACGTAACATTAGAGACGCTACTTGCCCGTATTAGAACCCGTTTGCACAATCTGAGGAAATTAAATAAAAAAATAGACATTTTGGAAAAAGGAAGAATTTTTAAAAAAACAGACATGCTTGCATAATCCAAATCTTCGTAAGTCGTATTTGAATTAGCACGGATTCAAACACGTAACAGTAGAGAACGCTACTTTCCCGTGCTAGAACCCGTTTGCACAATCTGAGGAAAATAAATAATACAGACGTTTTGGAAAAAGGAAGAAGTTTTAGAAAAAAAAACAGACGTGCTTGCATAATCCAAATCGCCGTAAGCCGTATTTGAATTAGCACGGATTAAAACACGTAACAGTAGAGAACACTGCTTGCCCGTATTAGAACCCGTTTGCACAATCTGAGAAAAATAAATAAAACAGACGATTTGGAAAAAAGAAGAATTTTAAAAAAAAATTGACGTGCTTGCATAATCCAAATCGTCGTAAGTCGTATTTTAATTAGCACGGATTAAAACACGAAATAGTGGAGAACACTACTTGCCCGTATTAGAGCTCGTTTGCACAATCTGAGGAAAATAAATAAAACAAACGTTTTGGAAAAAGGAAGAATTTTTAGAAAAACAGACGTGCCTGCATAATCCAAATCGTTGTAAGCCGTATTTGAATCAGCACGGATTAAAACACGTAATAGTAGAGAAAGCTACTTGCCCGTATTTGAACCCGTTTGCACAATCTGAAGAAAATAAATAAAACAGACGTTTTGGAAAAAGGAAGAATTTTTAGAAAAAAAAACAGACTTGCTTCCATAATCCAAATCGTCGTAAGCCGTATTTGAATTAGCACGGATTAAAACACATAACCGTAGAGACGTGCTTGCCCGTATTAGACGTGCTTGCATAATCCAAATCGTCGTAAGCCGTATTTGAATTAGTACGGATTAAAACACGTAACATTAGAGACGCTACTTGCCCGTATTAGAACCCGTTTGCACAATCTGAGGAAATTAAATAAAAAAACAGACATTTTGGAAAAAGGAAGAATTTTTAAAAAAACAGACATGCTTGCATAATCCAAATCTTCGTAAGTCGTATTTGAATTAGCACGGATTCAAACACGTAACAGTAGAGAATGCTACTTGCCCGCACTCGAACCCGTTTGCACAATCTGAGGAAAATAAATAAAACAGACGTTTTGGAAAAAGGAAGAATTTTTAGAAAAACAAACGTGCTTGCATAATCCAAATCTTCGTAAGCCGTATTTCAATTAGCACGGATTAAAACACGTAACAGTAGAGAACGCTACTTGCCCGTATTAGAACCCGTTTGCACAATCTGAGGAAAATAAATAAAACAGACATTTTGGAAAAAGGAAGAATTTTTAGAAAAACAGACATGCTTGCATAATCCAAATCGTCGTAAGTCGTATTTGAATTAGCACGGATTAAAACATGTAACATTAGGGAGGCTACTTGCCCGTTTTAGAACCCGTTTGCACAATCTGAGAAAAATAAATAAAATAGACGTTTTGGAAAAAAGAAGAATTTTAAAAAAAAACAGACGTGCTTGCATAATCCAAATCGTCGTAAGCCGTATTTTAATTAGCACAAATTAAAACACGTAATAGTAGAGAACACTACTTGCCCGTATTAGAACCCGTTTGCACAATCTGAGGAAATTAAATAAAAAAATAGACATTTTGGAAAAAGGAAGAATTTTTAAAAAAACAGACATGCTTGCATAATCCAAATCTTCGTAAGCCGTATTTGAATTAGCACGGATTAAAACACGTAACTGTAGAGAACGCTACAGGCCCGTACTAGAACCCGTTTGCACAATCTGAGGAAAATAAATAAAACAGACGTTTTGGAAAAAGGAAGAATTTTAAAAAAAAAAACAGACGTGCTTGCATAATCCAAATCGTCGTAAGCCGTATTTGAATTAGCAAGGATTAAAACACGTAACAGTAGAGAACACTACTTGCCCGTATTAGAACCCGTTTGCACAATCTGAGGAATACAAATAAAAAAACAGAAGTTTAGTAAAATTGAAGAATTTTTAGAAAAACAGACATGCATGCATAATCAAAAATCTTCGTAAGCCGCTTTTGAATTAGCACGGATTAAAACACGTAACAGTAGAGAACGCTACTTGCCCATACTAGAACCCGTTTGCACAATCTGAGAAAAATAAATAAAACAGACGTTTTGGAAAAAAGAACAATTTTTAAAAATAAACAGACGTGCTTCATAATTCAAATCGTCGTAAGCCGTATTTGAATTAGCACGGATTGAAACACGTAACAGTAGAGAACGCTACTTGCCCGTATTAGAACCCGTTTGCACAATCTGAAGAAAATAAATAACATAGACGTTTTGGAAAAGGAAGAATTTTTAGAAAAAAAAAACAGACGTGCTTGCATAATCCAAATCGTCGTAAACCGTATTTTAACTAGAACGGATTAAAACACGTAATAGTAGAGAATGCTACTTGCCCGTACTAGAACCCGTTTGCACAATCTGAGGAAAATAAATAAAACAGACGTATTGGAAAAAGGAAGAATTTTTAGAAAAACAGACATGCTAGCATAATCCAAATCGTCGTAAGCCGTATTTGAATTAGCACGGATTAAAACACGTAACATTAAAGACGCTACTTGCCCTTATTAGAACCTGTTTGCTCAATCTGAGGAAATTAAATAAAAAAACAGACATTTTGGAAAAAGGAAGAATTTTTAAAAAAACAGGCATGCTTGCACAATCCAAATCTTCCTAAGCCGTATTTGAATTAGCACGGATTAAAACACGTAACAGTAGAGAACGCTACAAGCCCGTACTAGAACCCGTTCGCACAATCTGAGGAAAATAAATAAAACAGACGTTTTGGAAAAAGGAAGAATTTTTAGAAAAACAGACGTGCTTGGATAATCCAAATCTTCGTAAGCCGTATTTGAATTAGCACGGATTAAAACACGTAACAGTAGAGAACACTACTTGCCCGTATTAGAACCCGTTTGCACAATCTGAGAAAAATAAATAAAACAGACGTTTTTGAAAAAAGAAGAATTTTAAAAAAAAAATAGACGTGCTTGCATAATCCAAATCGTCGTAAGCCGTATTTTAATTAGCACGGATTAAAACACGTAACAGTAGAGAACGGTACTTGCCCGCACTAGAACCTGTTTGCACAATCTGAGGAAAATAAATAAAATAGACGTTTTGGAAAAAGGAAGAATTTTTAGAAAAACAGACGTGCTTGCTTAATCCAAATCGTCGTAAGCTGTATTTGAATTAGCACGGATTGAAACACGTAACAGTAGAGAATGCTACTTGCCCGTATTAGAACCCGTTTGCACAATCTGAAGAAAATAAATAACACAGATGTTTTGGAAAAAGGAAGAATTTTTAGAAAGAAAAAGCAGACGTGCTTGCATAATCAAAATCGTCTTTAGCCGTATTTGAATTAGCACGGATTAAAACAAGTAATAGTAGAGAACGCTTCTTGCCCGTATTAGAACCCGTTTGTACAATCTGAGAAAAATAAATAAAACAGACGTTTTGGAAAAAAGAAGAATTTAAAAAAAAAAACATGCTTGCATAATCCAAATTGTCGTAAGCACTATTTCAATTAGCACGGATTAAAACACGTAACAGTAGAGAATACTACTTGCCCGTATTAGAACCCGTTTGCACAATCTGAGGAAAACAAATAAAAAAACAGAAGTTTTGGAAAAAGGAAGAATTTTTAGAAAAATAGACATGCTTGCATAGTCCAAATCGTCGTAAGCCGTATTTTAATTAGCACGGATTAAAACGCGTAATAGTAGAGAACACTACTTGCCCGTATTAGAACCCGTTTGCACAATCTGAGGAAAATAAATAAAACAAACGTTTTGGAAAAAGGAAGAATTTTTTGAAAAACAGACATGCATGCATAATCCAAATCTTCGTAAGCCGCTTTTGAATTAGCATGGATTAAAACACGTAACAGTAGAGAACGCTACTTGCCCGTACTAAAACCCGTTTGCACAATCTGAGGAAAATAAATAACACAGACGTTTTGGAAAAAGCAAGAATTTTTAGAAAAAAAAAGCAGACGTGATTGCATAATCCAAATCGTCGTTAGCCGTATTTGAATTAGCACGGATTAAAACACGTAAAAGTAGAGAACGCTACTTGCCCGTATTAGAACCCGTTTGCACAATCTGAGGAAATTAAATAAAAAAACAGACATATTGGAAAAAGGAAGAATTTTTAAAAAAACAAACATGCTTGCATAATCCAAATCTTCGTCAGCCGTATTTGAATTAGCACGGATTAAAACACGTAACAGTAGAGAACGGTACTTGCCCGTACTAGAACCCGTTTGCACAATCTGAGGAAAAAAAATAACACTGACGTTTTGGAAAAAGGAAGAATTTTTAGAAAAAAAAACAGACGTGCTTGCATAATCCAAATCGTCGTAAGCCGGATTTGAATTAGCACGGATTAAAGCACGTAACAGTAGAGAACACTGCTTGCCCGTATTAGAACCCGTTTGCACAATCTGAGAAAAATAAATAAAACACACGATTTGGAAAAAAGCAGAATTTTTAAAAAAAAACTGACATGCTTGCATAATCCAAATCGTCGTAAGCCGTATTTTAATTAGCACGGATTAAAACACGTAATAGTGGAGAACACTACTTGCCCGTATTAGAACTCGTTTGCACAATCTGAGGAAAATAAATAAAACAAACGTTTTGGAAAAAGGAAGAATTTTTAGAAAAACAGACGTGCCTGCATAATCCAAATCGTTGTAAGCCGTATTTGAATCAGCACGGATTAAAACACGTCATAGTAGAGAATGCTACTTGCCCGTATTTGAACCCGTTTGCACAATCTGAGAAAAATAAATAAAACAGATGTTTTGGAAAAAAGAAGAATTTTTTAAAAAAAAACAGACGTGCTTGCATAATCCAAATAGTCGTAAGCCGTATTTTAATTAGCACGGATTAAAACACGTAATAGTAGAGAATGCTACTTGCCCGTACTAGAACCCGGTTGCACAATCTGAGGAAAACAAATAAAAAAACAGATGTTTTGGAAAAAGGAAGAATTTTTAGAAAAATAGACATGCTTGCATAATCCAAATCTTCGTAAGCCGTATTTGAATTAACAAGGATTAAAACACGTAACAGTAGAGAACGCTACTTGCCCGCACTCGAGCCCGTTTGCACAATCTGAGGAAAATAAATAAAACAGACGTTTTGGAAAAAGGAAGAAATTTTAGAAAAACAGACGTGCTTGCATAATCCAAATCTTCGTAAGCCGTATTTCAATTAGCACAGATTAAAACACGTAACAGTAGAGAACGCTACTTGCCTGTACTAGAACCCGTTTGCACAATCTGAGGAAAATAAATAAAACAGACATTTTGGAAAAAGGAAGAATTTTTAGAAAAACAGACATGCTTGCATAATCCAAATCGTCGTAAGTCGTATTTGAATTAGCACGGATTAAAACACGTAACATTAGAGACGCTACTTGCCCGTATTAGAACCCGTTTGCCCAATCTGAGAAAAATAAATAAAACAGACGTTTTGCAAAAAAGATGAATTTTAAAAAAAAAACAGACGAGCTTGCATAATCCAAATCGTCGTAAGCCGTATTTTAATTAGCACAGATTAAAACACGTAATAGTAGAGAACACTACTTGCCCGTATTAGAACCCGTTTGCACAATCTGAGGAAATTAAATAAAAAAATAGACATTTTGGAAAAAGGAAGAATTTTTAAAAAAACAGACATGCTTGCATAATCCAAATCTTCGTAAGCCGTATTTGAATTAGCACGGATTAAAACACGTAACAGTAGAGAACGCTATAGGCCCGTACTAGAACCCGTTTGCACAATCTGAGGAAAATAAATAAAACAGACGTTTTGGAAAAAGGAAGAATTTTTAAAAAAAAAACAGACGTGCTTGCATAATCCAAATTGTCGTAAGCCGTATTTGAATTAGCACGGATTAAAACACGTAACAGTAGAGAACACTACTTGCCCGTATTAGAACCCGTTTGCACAATCTGAGGAAAACAAATAAAAAAACAGAAGTTTAGTAAAATTGAAGAATTTTTAGAAAAACAGACATGCATGCATAATCCAAATCTTTGTAAGCCGCTTTTGAATTAGCACGGATTAAAACACGTAACAGTAGAGAACGCTACTTGCCCGTATTAGAACCCGTTTGCCCAATCTGAGAAAAATAAATAAAACAGACGTTTTGGAAAAAAGATGAATTTTAAAAAAAAAACAGACGAGCTTGCATAATCCAAATCGTCGTAAGCCGTATTTTAATTAGCACAGATTAAAACACGTAATAGTAGAGAACACTACTTGCCCGTATTAGAACCCGTTTGCACAATCTGAGGAAATTAAATAAAAAAATAGACATTTTGGAAAAAGGAAGAATTTTTAAAAAAACAGACATGCTTGCATAATCCAAATCTTCGTAAGCCGTATTTGAATTAGCACGGATTAAAACACGTAACAGTAGAGAACGCTATAGGCCCGTACTAGAACCCGTTTGCACAATCTGAGGAAAATAAATAAAACAGACGTTTTGGAAAAAGGAAGAATTTTTAAAAAAAAAACAGACGTGCTTGCATAATCCAAATTGTCGTAAGCCGTATTTGAATTAGCACGGATTAAAACACGTAACAGTAGAGAACACTACTTGCCCGTATTAGAACCCGTTTGCACAATCTGAGGAAAACAAATAAAAAAACAGAAGTTTAGTAAAATTGAAGAATTTTTAGAAAAACAGACATGCATGCATAATCCAAATCTTCGTAAGCCGCTTTTGAATTAGCACGGATTAAAACACGTAACAGTAGAGAACGCTACTTGCCCGTATTAGAACCCGTTTGCCCAATCTGAGAAAAATAAATAAAACAGACGATTTGGAAAAAAGAAGAATTTTTAAAAAAAAACTGACGTGCTTGCATAATCCAAATCGTCGTAAGCCGTATTTGAATTAGCACGGATTAAAACACGTAATAGTAGAGAACGCTTCTTGCCCGTATTAGAACCCGTTTGCACAATCTGAAGAAAATAAATAACATAGACATTTTGGAACAGGAAGAATTTTTAGAAAAAAAAAACAGACGTGCTTGCATAATCCAAATCGTCGTAAACCGTATTTTAATTAGAACGGATTAAAACACGTAACAGTAGAGAACGCTACTTGCCCGTACTAGAACCAGTTTGCACAATCTGAGGAAAATAAATAAAACAGACATTTTGGAAAAAGGAAGAATTTTTAAAAAAACAGACATGCTTGCATAATCCAAATCGTCGTAAGTCATATTTGAATTAGCACGGATTAAAACACGTAACATTAGAGACGCTACTTGCCCGTATTAGAACCCGTTTGCCCAATCTGATAAAAATAAATAAAACAGACGATTTGGAAAAAAGAAGAATTTTTAAAAAAAAACTGACGTGCTTGCATAATCCAAATCGTCGTAAGCCGTATTTGAATTAGCACGGATTAAAACACGTAATAGTAGAGAACGCTTCTTGCCCGTATTAGAACCCGTTTGCACAATCTGCGAAAAATAAATAAAACAGACGTTTTGGAAAAAAGAAGAATTAAAAAAAAACGTGCTTGCATAATCCAAATCGTTGTAAGCCCTATTTCAATTAGTACGGACTAAAACACGTAACAGTAGAGAACACTACTTGCCCGTATTAGAACCCGTTTGCACAATCTGAGGAAAACAAATAAAAAAACAGATGTTTTGGAAAAAGGAAGAATTTTTAGAAAAATAGACATGCTTGCATAATCCAAATCCTCGTAAGCCATATTTGAATTAACAAGGATTAAAACACGTAACAATAGAGAACGCTACTCTCCCGCACTCGAGCCCGTTTGCACAATCTGAGGAAAATAAATAAAACAGACGTTTTGGAAAAAGGAAGAACTTTTAGAAAAACAGACGTGCTTGCATAATCCAAATCTTCGTAAGCCGTATTTCAATTAGCACAGATTAAAACACGTAACAGTAGAGAACGCTACTTGCCCAAACTAGAACCCGTTTTCACAATCTGAGGAAAATAAATAAAACAGACATTTTGGAAAAAGGAAGAATTTTTAGAAAAACAGACATGCTTGCATAATCCAAATCGTCGTAAGTCGTATTTGAATTAGCACGGATTAAAACACGTAACATTAGAGACGCTACTTGCTCGTATTAGAACCCGTTTGCCCAATCTGAGAAAAATAAATAAAACAGACGTTTTGGAAAAAAGATGAATTTTAAAAAAAAAACAGACGTGCTTGCATAATCCAAATCGTCGTAAGCCGTATTTTAATTAGCACAGATTAAAACACGTAATAGTAGAGAACACTACTTGCCCGTATTAGAACCCGTTTGCACAATCTGAGGAAATTAAATAAAAAAATAGACATTTTGGAAAAAGGAAGAATTTTTAAAAAAACAGACATGCTTGCATAATCCAAATCTTCGTAAGCCGTATTTGAATTAGCACGGATTAAAACACGTAACTGTAGAGAACGCTACAGGCCCGTACTAGAACCCGTTTGCACAATCTGAGGAAAATAAATAAAACAGACGTTTTGGAAAAAGGAAGAATTTTAAAAAAAAAAACAGACGTGCTTGCATAATCCAAATCGTCGTAAGCCGTATTTGAATTAGCACGGATTAAAACACGTAACTGTAGAGAACGCTACAGGCCCGTACTAGAACCCGTTTGCACAATCTGAGGAAAATAAATAAAACAGACGTTTTGGAAAAAGGAAGAATTTTAAAAAAAAAAACAGACGTGCTTGCATAATCCAAATCGTCGTAAGCCGTATTTGAATTAGCACGGATTAAAACACGTAACAGTAGAGAACACTACTTGCCCGTATTAGAACCCGTTTGCACAATCTGAGGAAAACAAATAAAAAAACAGAAGTTTAGTAAAATTGAAGAATTTTTAGAAAAACAGACATGCATGCATAATCCAAATCTTCGTAAGCCGCTTTTGAATTAGCACGGATTAAAACACGTAACAGTAGAGAACGCTACTTGCCCATACTAGAACCCGTTTGCACAATCTGAGAAAAATAAATAAAACAGACGTTTTGGAAAAAAGAACAATTTTTAAAAATAAACAGACGTGCTTGCATAATTCAAATCGTCGTAAGCCGTATTTGAATTAGCACGGATTGAAACACGTAACAGTAGAGAACGCTACTTGCCCGTATTAGAACCCGTTTGCACAATCTGAAGAAAATAAATAACATAGACGTTTTGGAAAAGGAAGAATTTTTAGAAAAAAAAAACAGACGTGCTTGCATAATCCAAATCGTCGTAAACCGTATTTTAATTAGAACGGATTAAAACACGTAATAGTAGAGAATGCTACTTGCCCGTACTAGAACCCGTTTGCACAATCTGAGGAAAATAAATAAAACAGACGTATTGGAAAAAGGAAGAATTTTTAGAAAAACAGACATGCTAGCATAATCCAAATCGTCGTAAGCCGTATTTGAATTAGCACGGATTAAAACACGTAACATTAAAGACGCTACTTGCCCTTATTAGAACCTGTTTGCTCAATCTGAGGAAATTAAATAAAAAAACAGACATTTTGGAAAAAGGAAGAATTTTTAAAAAAACAGGCATGCTTGCATAATCAAAATCTTCCTAAGCCGTATTTGAATTAGCACGGATTAAAACACGTAACAGTAGAGAACGCTACAAGCCCGTACTAGAACCCGTTCGCACAATCTGAGGAAAATAAATAAAACAGACGTTTTGGAAAAAGGAAGAATTTTTAGAAAAACAGACGTGCTTGGATAATCCAAATCTTCGTAAGCCGTATTTGAATTAGCACGGATTAAAACACGTAACAGTAGAGAACACTACTTGCCCGTATTAGAACCCGTTTGCAGAATCTGAGAAAAATAAATAAAACAGACGTTTTTGAAAAAAGAAGAATTTTAAAAAAAAAATAGACGTGCTTGCATAATCCAAATCGTCGTAAGCCGTATTTTAATTAGCACGGATTAAAACACGTAACAGTAGAGAACGGTACTTGCCCGCACTAGAACCTGCTTGCACAATCTGAGGAAAATAAATAAAACAGACGTTTTGGAAAAAGGAAGAATTTTTAGAAAAACAGACGTGCTTGCTTAATCCAAATCGTCGTAAGCTGTATTTGAATTAGCACGGATTGAAACACGTAACAGTAGAGAATGCTACTTGCCCGTATTAGAACCCGTTTGCACAATCTGAAGAAAATAAATAACACAGACGTTTTGGAAAAAGGAAGAATTTTTAGAAAGAAAAAGCAGACGTGCTTGCATAATCAAAATCGTCTTTAGCCGTATTTGAATTAGCACGGATTAAAACAAGTAATAGTAGAGAACGCTTCTTGCCCGTATTAGAACCCGTTTGTACAATCTGAGAAAAATAAATAAAACAGACGTTTTGGAAAAAAGAAGAATTTAAAAAAAAAAACATGCTTGCATAATCCAAATTGTCGTAAGCACTATTTCAATTAGCACGGATTAAAACACGTAACAGTAGAGAATACTACTTGCCCGTATTAGAACCCGTTTGCACAATCTGAGGAAAATAAATAAAAAAACAGAAGTTTTGGAAAAAGGAAGAATTTTTAGAAAAATAGACATGCTTGCATAGTCCAAATCGTCGTAAGCCGTATTTTAATTAGCACGGATTAAAACGCGTAATAGTAGAGAACACTACTTGCCCGTATTAGAACCCGTTTGCACAATCTGAGGAAAATAAATAAAACAAACGTTTTGGAAAAAGGAAGAATTTTTTGAAAAACAGACGTGCTTGCATAATCCAAATCGTCGTAAGCCGGATTTGAATTAGCACGGATTAAAGCACGTAACAGTAGAGAACACTGCTTGCCCGTATTAGAACCCGTTTGCACAATCTGAGAAAAATAAATAAAACACACGATTTGGAAAAAAGCAGAATTTTTAAAAAAAAACTGACATGCTTGCATAATCCAAATCGTCGTAAGCCGTATTTTAATTAGCACGGATTAAAACACGTAATAGTGGAGAACACTACTTGCCCGTATTAGAACTCGTTTGCACAATCTGAGGAAAATAAATAAAACAAACGTTTTGGAAAAAGGAAGAATTTTTAGAAAAACAGACGTGCCTGCATAATCCAAATCGTTGTAAGCCGTATTTGAATCAGCACGGATTAAAACACGTCATAGTAGAGAATGCTACTTGCCCGTATTTGAACCCGTTTGCACAATCTGAGAAAAATAAATAAAACAGATGTTTTGGAAAAAAGAAGAATTTTTTAAAAAAAAACAGACGTGCTTGCATAATCCAAATAGTCGTAAGCCGTATTTTAATTAGCACGGATTAAAACACGTAATAGTAGAGAATGCTACTTGCCCGTACTAGAACCCGGTTGCACAATCTGAGGAAAACAAATAAAAAAACAGATGTTTTGGAAAAAGGAAGAATTTTTAGAAAAATAGACATGCTTGCATAATCCAAATCTTCGTAAGCCGTATTTGAATTAACAAGGATTAAAACACGTAACAGTAGAGAACGCTACTTGCCCGCACTCGAGCCCGTTTGCACAATCTGAGGAAAATAAATAAAACAGACGTTTTGGAAAAAGGAAGAAATTTTAGAAAAACAGACGTGCTTGCATAATCCAAATCTTCGTAAGCCGTATTTCAATTAGCACAGATTAAAACACGTAACAGTAGAGAACGCTACTTGCCTGTACTAGAACCCGTTTGCACAATCTGAGGAAAATAAATAAAACAGACATTTTGGAAAAAGGAAGAATTTTTAGAAAAACAGACATGCTTGCATAATCCAAATCGTCGTAAGTCGTATTTGAATTAGCACGGATTAAAACACGTAACATTAGAGACGCTACTTGCCCGTATTAGAACCCGTTTGCCCAATCTGAGAAAAATAAATAAAACAGACGTTTTGGAAAAAAGATGAATTTTAAAAAAAAAACAGACGAGCTTGCATAATCCAAATCGTCGTAAGCCGTATTTTAATTAGCACAGATTAAAACACGTAATAGTAGAGAACACTACTTGCCCGTATTAGAACCCGTTTGCACAATCTGAGGAAATTAAATAAAAAAATAGACATTTTGGAAAAAGGAAGAATTTTTAAAAAAACAGACATGCTTGCATAATCCAAATCTTCGTAAGCCGTATTTGAATTAGCACGGATTAAAACACGTAACAGTAGAGAACGCTATAGGCCCGTACTAGAACCCGTTTGCACAATCTGAGGAAAATAAATAAAACAGACGTTTTGGAAAAAGGAAGAATTTTTAAAAAAAAAACAGACGTGCTTGCATAATCCAAATTGTCGTAAGCCGTATTTGAATTAGCACGGATTAAAACACGTAACAGTAGAGAACACTACTTGCCCGTATTAGAACCCGTTTGCACAATCTGAGGAAAACAAATAAAAAAACAGAAGTTTAGTAAAATTGAAGAATTTTTAGAAAAACAGACATGCATGCATAATCCAAATCTTTGTAAGCCGCTTTTGAATTAGCACGGATTAAAACACGTAACAGTAGAGAACGCTACTTGCCCGTATTAGAACCCGTTTGCCCAATCTGAGAAAAATAAATAAAACAGACGTTTTGGAAAAAAGATGAATTTTAAAAAAAAAACAGACGAGCTTGCATAATCCAAATCGTCGTAAGCCGTATTTTAATTAGCACAGATTAAAACACGTAATAGTAGAGAACACTACTTGCCCGTATTAGAACCCGTTTGCACAATCTGAGGAAATTAAATAAAAAAATAGACATTTTGGAAAAAGGAAGAATTTTTAAAAAAACAGACATGCTTGCATAATCCAAATCTTCGTAAGCCGTATTTGAATTAGCACGGATTAAAACACGTAACAGTAGAGAACGCTATAGGCCCGTACTAGAACCCGTTTGCACAATCTGAGGAAAATAAATAAAACAGACGTTTTGGAAAAAGGAAGAATTTTTAAAAAAAAAACAGACGTGCTTGCATAATCCAAATTGTCGTAAGCCGTATTTGAATTAGCACGGATTAAAACACGTAACAGTAGAGAACACTACTTGCCCGTATTAGAACCCGTTTGCACAATCTGAGGAAAACAAATAAAAAAACAGAAGTTTAGTAAAATTGAAGAATTTTTAGAAAAACAGACATGCATGCATAATCCAAATCTTCGTAAGCCGCTTTTGAATTAGCACGGATTAAAACACGTAACAGTAGAGAACGCTACTTGCCCGTATTAGAACCCGTTTGCCCAATCTGAGAAAAATAAATAAAACAGACGATTTGGAAAAAAGAAGAATTTTTAAAAAAAAACTGACGTGCTTGCATAATCCAAATCGTCGTAAGCCGTATTTGAATTAGCACGGATTAAAACACGTAATAGTAGAGAACGCTTCTTGCCCGTATTAGAACCCGTTTGCACAATCTGAAGAAAATAAATAACATAGACATTTTGGAACAGGAAGAATTTTTAGAAAAAAAAAACAGACGTGCTTGCATAATCCAAATCGTCGTAAACCGTATTTTAATTAGAACGGATTAAAACACGTAACAGTAGAGAACGCTACTTGCCCGTACTAGAACCAGTTTGCACAATCTGAGGAAAATAAATAAAACAGACATTTTGGAAAAAGGAAGAATTTTTAAAAAAACAGACATGCTTGCATAATCCAAATCGTCGTAAGTCATATTTGAATTAGCACGGATTAAAACACGTAACATTAGAGACGCTACTTGCCCGTATTAGAACCCGTTTGCCCAATCTGATAAAAATAAATAAAACAGACGATTTGGAAAAAAGAAGAATTTTTAAAAAAAAACTGACGTGCTTGCATAATCCAAATCGTCGTAAGCCGTATTTGAATTAGCACGGATTAAAACACGTAATAGTAGAGAACGCTTCTTGCCCGTATTAGAACCCGTTTGCACAATCTGCGAAAAATAAATAAAACAGACGTTTTGGAAAAAAGAAGAATTAAAAAAAAACGTGCTTGCATAATCCAAATCGTTGTAAGCCCTATTTCAATTAGTACGGACTAAAACACGTAACAGTAGAGAACACTACTTGCCCGTATTAGAACCCGTTTGCACAATCTGAGGAAAACAAATCAAAAAACAGATGTTTTGGAAAAAGGAAGAATTTTTAGAAAAATAGACATGCTTGCATAATCCAAATCCTCGTAAGCCATATTTGAATTAACAAGGATTAAAACACGTAACAATAGAGAACGCTACTCTCCCGCACTCGAGCCCGTTTGCACAATCTGAGGAAAATAAATAAAACAGACGTTTTGGAAAAAGGAAGAACTTTTAGAAAAACAGACGTGCTTGCATAATCCAAATCTTCGTAAGCCGTATTTCAATTAGCACAGATTAAAACACGTAACAGTAGAGAACGCTACTTGCCCAAACTAGAACCCGTTTTCACAATCTGAGGAAAATAAATAAAACAGACATTTTGGAAAAAGGAAGAATTTTTAGAAAAACAGACATGCTTGCATAATCCAAATCGTCGTAAGTCGTATTTGAATTAGCACGGATTAAAACACGTAACATTAGAGACGCTACTTGCTCGTATTAGAACCCGTTTGCCCAATCTGAGAAAAATAAATAAAACAGACGTTTTGGAAAAAAGATGAATTTTAAAAAAAAAACAGACGTGCTTGCATAATCCAAATCGTCGTAAGCCGTATTTTAATTAGCACAGATTAAAACACGTAATAGTAGAGAACACTACTTGCCCGTATTAGAACCCGTTTGCACAATCTGAGGAAATTAAATAAAAAAATAGACATTTTGGAAAAAGGAAGAATTTTTAAAAAAACAGACATGCTTGCATAATCCAAATCTTCGTAAGCCGTATTTGAATTAGCACGGATTAAAACACGTAACTGTAGAGAACGCTACAGGCCCGTACTAGAACCCGTTTGCACAATCTGAGGAAAATAAATAAAACAGACGTTTTGGAAAAAGGAAGAATTTTAAAAAAAAAAACAGACGTGCTTGCATAATCCAAATCGTCGTAAGCCGTATTTGAATTAGCACGGATTAAAACACGTAACAGTAGAGAACACTACTTGCCCGTATTAGAACCCGTTTGCACAATCTGAGGAAAACAAATAAAAAAACAGAAGTTTAGTAAAATTGAAGAATTTTTAGAAAAACAGACATGCATGCATAATCCAAATCTTCGTAAGCCGCTTTTGAATTAGCACGGATTAAAACACGTAACAGTAGAGAACGCTACTTGCCCATACTAGAACCCGTTTGCACAATCTGAGAAAAATAAATAAAACAGACGTTTTGGAAAAAAGAACAATTTTTAAAAATAAACAGACGTGCTTGCATAATTCAAATCGTCGTAAGCCGTATTTGAATTAGCACGGATTGAAACACGTAACAGTAGAGAACGCTACTTGCCCGTATTAGAACCCGTTTGCACAATCTGAAGAAAATAAATAACATAGACGTTTTGGAAAAGGAAGAATTTTTAGAAAAAAAAAACAGACGTGCTTGCATAATCCAAATCGTCGTAAACCGTATTTTAATTAGAACGGATTAAAACACGTAATAGTAGAGAATGCTACTTGCCCGTACTAGAACCCGTTTGCACAATCTGAGGAAAATAAATAAAACAGACGTATTGGAAAAAGGAAGAATTTTTAGAAAAACAGACATGCTAGCATAATCCAAATCGTCGTAAGCCGTATTTGAATTAGCACGGATTAAAACACGTAACATTAAAGACGCTACTTGCCCTTATTAGAACCTGTTTGCTCAATCTGAGGAAATTAAATAAAAAAACAGACATTTTGGAAAAAGGAAGAATTTTTAAAAAAACAGGCATGCTTGCATAATCAAAATCTTCCTAAGCCGTATTTGAATTAGCACGGATTAAAACACGTAACAGTAGAGAACGCTACAAGCCCGTACTAGAACCCGTTCGCACAATCTGAGGAAAATAAATAAAACAGACGTTTTGGAAAAAGGAAGAATTTTTAGAAAAACAGACGTGCTTGGATAATCCAAATCTTCGTAAGCCGTATTTGAATTAGCACGGATTAAAACACGTAACAGTAGAGAACACTGCTTGCCCGTATTAGAACCCGTTTGCACAATCTGAGAAAAATAAATAAAACACACGATTTGGAAAAAAGCAGAATTTTTAAAAAAAAACTGACATGCTTGCATAATCCAAATCGTCGTAAGCCGTATTTTAATTAGCACGGATTAAAACACGTAATAGTGGAGAACACTACTTGCCCGTATTAGAACTCGTTTGCACAATCTGAGGAAAATAAATAAAACAAACGTTTTGGAAAAAGGAAGAATTTTTAGAAAAACAGACGTGCCTGCATAATCCAAATCGTTGTAAGCCGTATTTGAATCAGCACGGATTAAAACACGTCATAGTAGAGAATGCTACTTGCCCGTATTTGAACCCGTTTGCACAATCTGAGAAAAATAAATAAAACAGATGTTTTGGAAAAAAGAAGAATTTTTTAAAAAAAAACAGACGTGCTTGCATAATCCAAATAGTCGTAAGCCGTATTTTAATTAGCACGGATTAAAACACGTAATAGTAGAGAATGCTACTTGCCCGTACTAGAACCCGGTTGCACAATCTGAGGAAAACAAATAAAAAAACAGATGTTTTGGAAAAAGGAAGAATTTTTAGAAAAATAGACATGCTTGCATAATCCAAATCTTCGTAAGCCGTATTTGAATTAACAAGGATTAAAACACGTAACAGTAGAGAACGCTACTTGCCCGCACTCGAGCCCGTTTGCACAATCTGAGGAAAATAAATAAAACAGACGTTTTGGAAAAAGGAAGAAATTTTAGAAAAACAGACGTGCTTGCATAATCCAAATCTTCGTAAGCCGTATTTCAATTAGCACAGATTAAAACACGTAACAGTAGAGAACGCTACTTGCCTGTACTAGAACCCGTTTGCACAATCTGAGGAAAATAAATAAAACAGACATTTTGGAAAAAGGAAGAATTTTTAGAAAAACAGACATGCTTGCATAATCCAAATCGTCGTAAGTCGTATTTGAATTAGCACGGATTAAAACACGTAACATTAGAGACGCTACTTGCCCGTATTAGAACCCGTTTGCCCAATCTGAGAAAAATAAATAAAACAGACGTTTTGGAAAAAAGATGAATTTTAAAAAAAAAACAGACGAGCTTGCATAATCCAAATCGTCGTAAGCCGTATTTTAATTAGCACAGATTAAAACACGTAATAGTAGAGAACACTACTTGCCCGTATTAGAACCCGTTTGCACAATCTGAGGAAATTAAATAAAAAAATAGACATTTTGGAAAAAGGAAGAATTTTTAAAAAAACAGACATGCTTGCATAATCCAAATCTTCGTAAGCCGTATTTGAATTAGCACGGATTAAAACACGTAACAGTAGAGAACGCTATAGGCCCGTACTAGAACCCGTTTGCACAATCTGAGGAAAATAAATAAAACAGACGTTTTGGAAAAAGGAAGAATTTTTAAAAAAAAAACAGACGTGCTTGCATAATCCAAATTGTCGTAAGCCGTATTTGAATTAGCACGGATTAAAACACGTAACAGTAGAGAACACTACTTGCCCGTATTAGAACCCGTTTGCACAATCTGAGGAAAACAAATAAAAAAACAGAAGTTTAGTAAAATTGAAGAATTTTTAGAAAAACAGACATGCATGCATAATCCAAATCTTTGTAAGCCGCTTTTGAATTAGCACGGATTAAAACACGTAACAGTAGAGAACGCTACTTGCCCGTATTAGAACCCGTTTGCCCAATCTGAGAAAAATAAATAAAACAGACGATTTGGAAAAAAGAAGAATTTTTAAAAAAAAACTGACGTGCTTGCATAATCCAAATCGTCGTAAGCCGTATTTGAATTAGCACGGATTAAAACACGTAATAGTAGAGAACGCTTCTTGCCCGTATTAGAACCCGTTTGCACAATCTGAAGAAAATAAATAACATAGACATTTTGGAACAGGAAGAATTTTTAGAAAAAAAAAACAGACGTGCTTGCATAATCCAAATCGTCGTAAACCGTATTTTAATTAGAACGGATTAAAACACGTAACAGTAGAGAACGCTACTTGCCCGTACTAGAACCAGTTTGCACAATCTGAGGAAAATAAATAAAACAGACATTTTGGAAAAAGGAAGAATTTTTAAAAAAACAGACATGCTTGCATAATCCAAATCGTCGTAAGTCATATTTGAATTAGCACGGATTAAAACACGTAACATTAGAGACGCTACTTGCCCGTATTAGAACCCGTTTGCCCAATCTGATAAAAATAAATAAAACAGACGATTTGGAAAAAAGAAGAATTTTTAAAAAAAAACTGACGTGCTTGCATAATCCAAATCGTCGTAAGCCGTATTTGAATTAGCACGGATTAAAACACGTAATAGTAGAGAACGCTTCTTGCCCGTATTAGAACCCGTTTGCACAATCTGCGAAAAATAAATAAAACAGACGTTTTGGAAAAAAGAAGAATTAAAAAAAAACGTGCTTGCATAATCCAAATCGTTGTAAGCCCTATTTCAATTAGTACGGACTAAAACACGTAACAGTAGAGAACACTACTTGCCCGTATTAGAACCCGTTTGCACAATCTGAGGAAAACAAATAAAAAAACAGATGTTTTGGAAAAAGGAAGAATTTTTAGAAAAATAGACATGCTTGCATAATCCAAATCCTCGTAAGCCATATTTGAATTAACAAGGATTAAAACACGTAACAATAGAGAACGCTACTCTCCCGCACTCGAGCCCGTTTGCACAATCTGAGGAAAATAAATAAAACAGACGTTTTGGAAAAAGGAAGAACTTTTAGAAAAACAGACGTGCTTGCATAATCCAAATCTTCGTAAGCCGTATTTCAATTAGCACAGATTAAAACACGTAACAGTAGAGAACGCTACTTGCCCAAACTAGAACCCGTTTTCACAATCTGAGGAAAATAAATAAAACAGACATTTTGGAAAAAGGAAGAATTTTTAGAAAAACAGACATGCTTGCATAATCCAAATCGTCGTAAGTCGTATTTGAATTAGCACGGATTAAAACACGTAACATTAGAGACGCTACTTGCTCGTATTAGAACCCGTTTGCCCAATCTGAGAAAAATAAATAAAACAGACGTTTTGGAAAAAAGATGAATTTTAAAAAAAAAACAGACGTGCTTGCATAATCCAAATCGTCGTAAGCCGTATTTTAATTAGCACAGATTAAAACACGTAATAGTAGAGAACACTACTTGCCCGTATTAGAACCCGTTTGCACAATCTGAGGAAATTAAATAAAAAAATAGACATTTTGGAAAAAGGAAGAATTTTTAAAAAAACAGACATGCTTGCATAATCCAAATCTTCGTAAGCCGTATTTGAATTAGCACGGATTAAAACACGTAACTGTAGAGAACGCTACAGGCCCGTACTAGAACCCGTTTGCACAATCTGAGGAAAATAAATAAAACAGACGTTTTGGAAAAAGGAAGAATTTTAAAAAAAAAAACAGACGTGCTTGCATAATCCAAATCGTCGTAAGCCGTATTTGAATTAGCACGGATTAAAACACGTAACAGTAGAGAACACTACTTGCCCGTATTAGAACCCGTTTGCACAATCTGAGGAAAACAAATAAAAAAACAGAAGTTTAGTAAAATTGAAGAATTTTTAGAAAAACAGACATGCATGCATAATCCAAATCTTCGTAAGCCGCTTTTGAATTAGCACGGATTAAAACACGTAACAGTAGAGAACGCTACTTGCCCATACTAGAACCCGTTTGCACAATCTGAGAAAAATAAATAAAACAGACGTTTTGGAAAAAAGAACAATTTTTAAAAATAAACAGACGTGCTTGCATAATTCAAATCGTCGTAAGCCGTATTTGAATTAGCACGGATTGAAACACGTAACAGTAGAGAACGCTACTTGCCCGTATTAGAACCCGTTTGCACAATCTGAAGAAAATAAATAACATAGACGTTTTGGAAAAGGAAGAATTTTTAGAAAAAAAAAACAGACGTGCTTGCATAATCCAAATCGTCGTAAACCGTATTTTAATTAGAACGGATTAAAACACGTAATAGTAGAGAATGCTACTTGCCCGTACTAGAACCCGTTTGCACAATCTGAGGAAAATAAATAAAACAGACGTATTGGAAAAAGGAAGAATTTTTAGAAAAACAGACATGCTAGCATAATCCAAATCGTCGTAAGCCGTATTTGAATTAGCACGGATTAAAACACGTAACATTAAAGACGCTACTTGCCCTTATTAGAACCTGTTTGCTCAATCTGAGGAAATTAAATAAAAAAACAGACATTTTGGAAAAAGGAAGAATTTTTAAAAAAACAGGCATGCTTGCATAATCAAAATCTTCCTAAGCCGTATTTGAATTAGCACGGATTAAAACACGTAACAGTAGAGAACGCTACAAGCCCGTACTAGAACCCGTTCGCACAATCTGAGGAAAATAAATAAAACAGACGTTTTGGAAAAAGGAAGAATTTTTAGAAAAACAGACGTGCTTGGATAATCCAAATCTTCGTAAGCCGTATTTGAATTAGCACGGATTAAAACACGTAACAGTAGAGAACACTACTTGCCCGTATTAGAACCCGTTTGCAGAATCTGAGAAAAATAAATAAAACAGACGTTTTTGAAAAAAGAAGAATTTTAAAAAAAAAATAGACGTGCTTGCATAATCCAAATCGTCGTAAGCCGTATTTTAATTAGCACGGATTAAAACACGTAACAGTAGAGAACGGTACTTGCCCGCACTAGAACCTGCTTGCACAATCTGAGGAAAATAAATAAAACAGACGTTTTGGAAAAAGGAAGAATTTTTAGAAAAACAGACGTGCTTGCTTAATCCAAATCGTCGTAAGCTGTATTTGAATTAGCACGGATTGAAACACGTAACAGTAGAGAATGCTACTTGCCCGTATTAGAACCCGTTTGCACAATCTGAAGAAAATAAATAACACAGACGTTTTGGAAAAAGGAAGAATTTTTAGAAAGAAAAAGCAGACGTGCTTGCATAATCAAAATCGTCTTTAGCCGTATTTGAATTAGCACGGATTAAAACAAGTAATAGTAGAGAACGCTTCTTGCCCGTATTAGAACCCGTTTGTACAATCTGAGAAAAATAAATAAAACAGACGTTTTGGAAAAAAGAAGAATTTAAAAAAAAAAACATGCTTGCATAATCCAAATTGTCGTAAGCACTATTTCAATTAGCACGGATTAAAACACGTAACAGTAGAGAATACTACTTGCCCGTATTAGAACCCGTTTGCACAATCTGAGGAAAATAAATAAAAAAACAGAAGTTTTGGAAAAAGGAAGAATTTTTAGAAAAATAGACATGCTTGCATAGTCCAAATCGTCGTAAGCCGTATTTTAATTAGCACGGATTAAAACGCGTAATAGTAGAGAACACTACTTGCCCGTATTAGAACCCGTTTGCACAATCTGAGGAAAATAAATAAAACAAACGTTTTGGAAAAAGGAAGAATTTTTTGAAAAACAGACATGCTTGCATAATCCAAATCTTCGGAAGCCGTATTTGAATTAGCACGGATTAAAACACGTAACAGTAGAGAACGCCACCTGCCCGTACTAGAACCCGTTTGCACAATCTGAGGAAAATAAATAAAACAGACGTTTTGGAAAAAGGAAGAATTTTTAGAAAAAAAAAATAGACGTGCTTGCATAATCTAAATCGTCGTAAGCCGTATTTGAATTAGAACGGATTAAAAGACGTAACAGTAGAGAACGTTACTTGCTTGTATTAGAACCCGTTTGCACAATCTGAGGAAATTAAATAAAAAAACAGACATTTTGGAAAAAGGAAGAATTTTTAAAAAAACAGACAAGCTTGCATAATCCAAATCTTCGTAAGCCGTATTTGGATTAGCCCAGATTAAAACACGTAACAGTAGAGAACGCTACAAGCCCGTACTAGAACCCGTTCGCACAATCTGAGGAAAATAAATAAAACTGACGTTTTGGAAAAAGGAAGAATTTTTAGAAAAACAGACGTGCTTGGATAATCCAAATCTTCGTAAGCCGTATTTGAATTAGCACGGATTAAAACACGTAACAGTAGAGAACGCTACTTGCCCGTATTAGAACCCGTTAGCACAATCTGAGAAAAATAAATAAAACAGACGATTTGGAAAAGAGAAGAATTTTTAGAAAAAAAAAGCAGACGTGCTTGCATAATCCAAATCGTCGCAAGCCGTATTTGAATTAGCACGGATTGAAACACGTAAAAGTAGAGAACGCTACTTGCCCGTATTAGAACCCGTTTGCAAAATCCGAAGAAAATAAATAACACAGACGTTTTGGAAAAAGGAAGAATTTTTAGAACAAAAAAGCAGACATGCTTGCATAATCCAAATCGTCGCAAGCCGTATTTGAATTAGCACGGATTAAAACACATAACAGTAGAGAACGCTACTTGCCCGTATAAGAACCTGTTTGCACAATCTGAGGAAAATAAATAAAACAAACGTTTTGGAAAAAGGAAGAATTTTTAGAAAAACAAACATGGTTGCATAATCCAAATCTTCGTAAGCCGTATTTAAATTAGCATGGATTAAAACACGTAACAGTAGAGAACACTACTTGCCCGTACTAGAACCCGTTTGCACAATCTGAGCAAAATAAATAAAACAGACGTGTTGGAAAAAGGAAGAATTTTTAGAAAAACAGACGTGCTTGCATAATCCAAATCGTCGTAAGCCGTATTTGAATTAGCACGGATTAAAAGACGTAACATTAGAGAACGCTACTTGCCTGTATTAGAACCCGTTTGCACAATCTGAGAAAAATCAATAAAACAGACGTTTTGAAAAAAAGAAGAATTTAAAAAAAAAACAAACATGCTTGCATAATCCAAATCGTCGTAAGCCCTATTTGAATTAGCACGGATTAAAACACGTAACAGTAGAGAACACTACTTGCCTGTATTAGAACCCGTTTGCGCAATCTGAGGAACACAAATAAAAAAATAGAAGTTTTGGAAAAAGGAAGAATTTTTAGAAAAACAAACATGCATACATAATCCAAATCTTCGTAAGCCGTATTTGAATTAGCACGGATTAAAACACGTAACCGCAGAGAATGCTACAGGCCTGTACTAGAACCCGTTTGCACAATCTGAGGAAAATAAATAAAACAGACGTTTTGGAAAAAGGAAGAATTTTTAGAAAAACAGACGTGCTTGCATAATCCAAATCGTCGTAAGCCGTATTTGAATTAGCACGGATTAAAACACGTAACAGTAGAGAACGCTACTTGCCCGTATTAGAACCCGTTTCCACAATCTGAGAAAAATAAATAAAACAGACGTTTTGGAAAAAAGAAGAATTTTAAAAAAAAAAACAAACTTGCTTGCATCATCAAAATTGTCGTAAGCCCGATTTGAATTAGCACGGATTAAAACACGTAATAGAAGAGAACGCTACTTGCCCGTACTAGAACCCGTTTGCACAATCTGAGGAAAATAAATAACACCGACGTTTTGAAAAAATGAAGAATTTTTAGAAAAAAAAACAGACGTGCTTGCATAATCCAAATCGTCGTAAGCCGTATTTGAATTAGCACGGATTAAAGTACGTAACAGTAGAGAACACTGCTTGCCCATATTAGAACCCGTTTGCACAATCTGAGAAAAATAAATAAAACAGACGATTTGGAAAAGAGAAGAATTTTTAGAAAAAAAAAGCACACGTGCTTGCATAATCCAAATCGTCGTAAGCCGTATTTGAATTAGCACGGATTAAAACACATAACAGTAGAGAACGCTACTTGCCCGTATTAGAAACCGTATGCACAATCAGAGAAAAATAAATAAAACAGAAGTTTTGGAAAAAAGAAGAATTTTAAAAAAAAAACAGACGTGCTTGCATAATCCAAATCGTCGTAAGCCGTATTTGAATTAGCACGGATTGAAACACGTAAAAGTAGAGAACGCTACTTTCCCGTATTAGAACCCGTTTGCAAAATCCGAAGAAAATAAATAACACAGACGTTTTGGAAAAAGGAAGAATTTTTAGAACAAAAAAGCAGACGTGCTTGCATAATCCAAATCGTCGTAAGCCGTATTTGAATTAGCACGGATTAAAACACATAACAGTAGAGAACACTACTTGCCCGTATAAGAACCCGTTTGCACAATCTGAGGAAAATAAATAAAACAAACGTTTTGGAAAAAGGAAGAATTTTTAGAAAAACAAACATGCTTGCATAATCCAAATCTTCGTAAGCCGTATTTAAATTAGCATGGATTAAAACACGTAACAGTACAGAACACTACTTGCCCGTATTAGAACCTGTTTGCACAATCTGAGCAAAATAAATAAAACAGACGTGTTGGAAAAAGGAAGAATTTTTAGAAAAACAGACGTGCTTGCATAATCCAAATCGTCGTAAGCCGTATTTGAATTAGCACGGATTAAAAGACGTAACATTAGAGAACGCTACTTGCCTGTATTAGAACCCGTTTGCACAATCTGAGAAAAATTAATAAAACATACGTTTTGAAAAAAAGAAGAATTTTAAAAAAAAACAAACATGCTTGCATAATCCAAATCGTCGTAAGCCCTATTTGAATTAGCACGGATTAAAACACGTAACAGTAGAGAACACTACTTGCCTGTATTAGAACCCGTTTGCGCAATCTGAGGAACACAAATAAAAAAATAGAAGTTTTGGAAAAAGGAAGAATTTTTAGAAAAACAAACATGCATACATAATCCAAATCTTCGTAAGCCGTATTTGAATTAGCACGGATTAAAACACGTAACCGCAGAGAATGCTACAGGCCCGTACTAGAACCCGTTTGCACAATCTGAGGAAAATAAATAAAACAGACGTTTTGGAAAAAGGAAGAATTTTTAGAAAAACAGACGTGCTTGCATAATCCAAATCGTCGTAAGCCGTATTTGAATTAGCACGGATTATCTGAAGAAAATAAAAAACACAGATGTTGTGGAAAAAGGAAGAATTTTTAGAAAAATAGACGTGCTTGCATAATCCAAATCGTCGTAAGCCGTATTTGAATTAGCATGGACTAAAACACGTAACAGTAGAGAACGCTACTTGCCTGCACTAGAACCCGTTTGCACTATCTGAGGAAAATAAATAAAACAGACGTTTTGGAAAAAGGAAGAATTTTTAGAAAAACATACATGCTTGCATTATCCAAATCTTCGTAAGCCTTATTTGAAGTAGCACGAATTAAAACACGTAACAGTAGAGAACGCTACTTGCCCGTATTAGAACCTGTTTGCATAATCTGAAGAAAATAAATAAAACAGACGTTTTTGAAAAAGGAAGAATTTTTAGAAAAAAAAAACAGTTGTGCTTGCATAATCCAAATCGTTGTAAGCCGTATTTGAATTAGCACGGATTAAAACACGTAACAGTAGAGAGCGCTACTTGCCCGAATTAGAACGCGTTTGGATAATCTGAAGAAAATAAATAACACAGATGTTGTGGAAAAAGGAAGAATTTTTAGAAAAACAGACGTGCTTGCATAATCCAAATCGTCGTAAGCCGTATTTGAATTCGCACGGATTAAAACACGTAACAGTAGAGAACGCTACTTGCCAATATTAGAACCCGTGTGCATAATCTGAGCAAATTAAATAAAAAAACAGACATTTTGGAAAAAGGAAGAATTTTTATAAAAACAGACATGCTTGCATAATCCAAATCTTCGTAAGCTGTATTTGAATTAGCACGGATTAAAACACGTAACAGTAGAGAACGCTACTTGCCCTTACTAGAACCCGTTTGCACAATCTGAGGAAAATAAATAAAACACACGTTTTGGAAAAAGGAAGAATTTTCAGAAAAACAGACGTGCTTGCATAATCCAAATCGTCGTAAGCCGTATTTGAATTAGCACAGATTAAAACACGTAACAGTAGAGAACGCTACTTGCCCGTATTAGAACCCGTTTGCACATTCTGAGAAAAATATATAAAACAGATGTTTTGGAAAAAAGAAGAATTTTTTAAAAAAAACAGACATGCTTGCATAATCCAAATCGTCGTAAGCCGTATTTGAAGTAGGACGAATTAAAACGCGTAACAGTAGAGAACGCTACTTGCCCGTATTAGAACTCATTTGCACAATCTGAAGAAAATAAATAACACAGACGTTTTGGAAAAAGGAAGAATTTTTAGAAAAAAAAAAGCAGACGTTCTTGCATTATCCAAATCGTCGTAAGCTGTATTTGAATGAGCACGGATTAAAACACGTAACAGTACAGAACGCTACTTGCCCGTATTAGAACCCGTTTGCACAATATGAGGAAATTAAATAAAACAGACATGCTTGCATAATCCAAATCTTCGTAAGCCGTATTTGAATTAGCACGGATTAAAACACAAAACATTAGAAAACGCTTTAGGCCCGTACTAGAACCCGTTTGCACAATCTGAGGAAAATAAATAAAACAGACATTTTGGAAAAAGGAAGAATTTTTAGAAAAACAGACATGCTTGCATGATCGAAATCGTCGTAAGCCGTATTTGAATTAGCACGAATTAAAACACGTAACAGTAGAGAACGCTACTTGCCCATATTAGAACCCGTTTGCACAATCTGAGGAAATTAAATAAAAAATCAGACATTTTGGAAAAAGGAAGAATTTTTAAAAAAACAGACATGCTTGCATAATCCAAATCTTCGTAAGCCGTATTTGAATTAGCACCGATTAAAACACGTAACAGTAGAGAACGCTACTTGCCCGTATTAGAACCCGTGTGCACAATCTAAGAAAAATAAATAAAACAGACGTTTTGGAAAAAAAAAGAATTTTAAAAAAAAAACAAACGTGCTTGCATAATCCAAATTGTCGTATGCCCTATTTGAATTAGCACGGACTAAAACACGTAACAGTAGAGAACACTACTTGCCCGTATTAGAACCCGTTTGCGCGATCTGAGGAAAACAAATAAAAAAACAGACATTTTGGAAAAAGGAAGAATTTTTAAAAAAACAGACATGCTTGCATAATCCAAATCTTCGTAAGCCGTATTTGAATTAGCACGGATTAAAACACGTAACAGTAGAAAACGCTACAGGCCCATACTAGAACCCGTTTGCACAATTTGAGGAAAATAAATAAAACAGACGTTTTGGAAAAAGGAAGAATTTTTAGAAAAACAGACATGCTTGCATGATCCAAATCGTCGTAAGCCGTATTTGAATTAGCACAAATTAAAACGCTTAACAGTAGAGAACGCTACTTGCCCGTATTAGAACCCGTTTGCACAATCTGAGGAAATTAAATAAAAAATATGACATTTTGGAAAAAGGAAGAATTTTTAAAAAAACAGACATGCTTGCATAATCCAAATCGTCGTAAGCCGTATTTGAATTAGCAAGGATTAAAACACGTAACAGTACAGAACGCTACTTGCCCGTATTAGAACCCGTTTGCACAATTTGAGAAAAATAAATAAAACAGACGTTTTGGAAGAAGGAAGAATTTAAAAAAAAAATAGACGTGCTTTCATAATTCAAATCGTCGTAAGCCGTATTTGAATTAGCACGGATTAAAACACGTAACAGTAGAGAACACTACTTGCCCGTATTAAAACCCATTTGCATAATCTGAAGAAAATAAATAACACAGACTTTTGGAAAAAGGAAGAGGTTTTAGAAAAAAAAACAGACGTGCTTGCATAATCCAAATCGTCGTAAGCCGTATTTGAATTAGCACGGATTAAAACACGTAACAGTAGTGAACGCTACTTGCCCGTATTAGAACCCGTTTGCACAATCTGAGGAAAACAAATAAAACAGACGTTTTGGAAAAAGGATGAATTTTTAGAAAAACAGACGTGCTTGCATAATCCAAATCGTCGTAAGCCGTATTTGAATTAGCACGGATTAAAACACGTAATAGTAGAGAACGCTACTTGCCCGTATTACAACCCATTTGCATAATCTGAAGAAAATAAATAACACAGACATTTTGGAAAAAGGAAGAATTTTTAGAAAAAAAAATAGACATGCTTACATAATACAAATCGTCGTAAGCCGTATTTGAATTACCACGTATTGAAACACGTAACAATAGAGAACGCTACTTGCCCGTATTAGAACCCGTTTGCACAATCTGAAGAACATAAATAACACAGACGTTTTGGAAAAAGGAAGAATTTTTAGAAAAACAAAGCAGACGTGCTTGCATAATCCAAATCGTCGTAAGCCGTATTTGAATTAGCACGGATTAAAACACGTAACAGTAGAGAACGCTACTTGCCCGTATTAGAACCCGTTTGCACAATCTGAGGAAATTAAATAAAAAAACAGACATGCTTGCATAATCCAAATCTTCGTAAGCTGTATTTGAATTAGCACGGATTAAAACACGTAACAGTAGAGAATGCTACGTGCCCGCACTCGAACCCGTTTGCACAATCTGAGGAAAATATATAAAACGGACGTTTTGGAAAAAGGAAGAAGTTTTAGAAAAATAGACATGCTTGCATAATCCAAATCGTCGTAAGCCGTATCTGAATTAGCACGAATTAAAACACGTAACAGTAGAGAACGGTACTTGCCCGTATTAGAATCCGTTTGCACAATCTGAGGAAATTAAATAAAAAAACAGACATTTTGGAAAAAGGAAGAATTTTTATAAAAACAGACATGCTTGCATAATCCAAATCGTCGTAAGCCATATTTGAATTAGCACGGATTAAAACACGTAACAGTAGAGAACGCTACTTTCCCGTATTAGAACCCGTTTGCACAATCTGATAAAAACAACTAAAACAGACGTTTTGGAAAAAAGAAGAATTTTTAAAAAAAAACAGACGTGCTTGCATAATCCAAATCGTCGTAAGCCGTATTTGAATTAGCACGGATTTAAACACGTAACAATAGAGAACGCTACTTGCCCGTATTAGAACCCGTTTGCACAATCTGAAGAACATAAATAACACAGACGTTTTGGAAAAAGGAAGAATTTTTAGAAAAACAAAGCAGACGTGCTTGCATAATCCAAATCGTCGTAAGCCGTATTTGAATTAGCACGGATTAAAACACGTAACAGTAGGGAACACTACTTGCCCGTATTTGAACCAGTTTGCACAATCTGAAGAAAATAAATAAAACAGACGTTTTGGAAAAAGGAGGAATTTTTAGAAAAAAAAACACATGTTCTTGCATAACCCAAATCGTCGTAAGCCGTATTTGAATTAGCACGGATTAAAACACGAAACAGTAGAGAACGCTACTTTCCCGTATTAGAACCCGTTTGCACAATCTGATAAAAATAACTAAAACAGACGTTTTGGAAAAAAGAAGAATTTTTAAAAAAAAACAGACGTGCTTGCATAATCCAAATCGTCGTAAGCCGTATTTGAATTAGCACGGATTTAAACACGTAACAGTAGAGAACGCTACTTGCCCGTATTAGAACCCGTTTGCGCAATCTGAGGAAAACAAATAAAAAAACAGACATTTTGGAAAAAGGAAGAATTTTTAAAAAAACAGACATGCTTGCATAATCCAAATCATCGTAAGCCGTATTTGAATTAGCACGGATTAAAACACGTAATAGTAGAGAACGCTACTTGGCCGTATTACAACCCATTTGCATAATCTGAAGAAAATAAATAATACAGACATTTTGGAAAAAGGAAGAATTTTTAGAAAAAAAAACAGACATGCTTACATAATACAAATCGTCGTAAGCCGTATTTGAATTAACACGGATTAAAACACGTAACAGCACAGAACGCTACTTGCCCGTATTAGAACCCATTTGCACAATCTGAGGAAAATAAATAAAACAGACGTTTTGGAAAAAGGAAGAATTTTTAGAAAAATTAACGTGCTTGCATAATCCAAATCATTGTATGCCGTATTTGAATTAGCACGGATTAAAACACGTAATAGTAGAGAACGCTACTTGCTCGTATTAGAACCCATTTGCATCATCTGAAGAAAATAAATAACACAGCCGTTTTGGAAAAAAGAAGAATTTTTAGAAAAAAAAAACAGATGTGCTTGCATAATCCAAATCGTCGTATGCCGTATTTGAATTAGCACGGATTAAAACACGTAACAGTAGAGAACCCTACTTGCCCGTATTAGAACCCGTTTGCATAATCTGAAGAAAATAAATAACACAGACGTTTTGGAAAAAGGAAGAATTTTTAGGAAAAAAATGAGACGTGCTTGCAAAATCCAAATCGTCGTAAGCCGTATTTGAATTAGCACGGATAAAAACACGTAACAGTAGAGAATGCTACTTGCCCGTATTAGAACCCGTTTGCACAATCTGAGAAAAATAAATAAAACAGACGTTTTGGAAAAAAGAAGAATTTTAAAAAAAAACAAACGTGCTTGCATAATCCAAATCGTCATAAGCCCTATTTAATTAGCACGGAATAAAACACGTAACAGTAGAGAACACTACTTGCCCGTATTAGAACTCGTTTGCATAATCTGAAGAAAATAAATAAAACAAACGTTTTTGAAAAAGGAAGAATTTTTAGAAAAAAAAAACAGACGTGCTTGCATAATCCAAATCGTCGTAAGCCGTATTTGAATTAGCACGGATTAAAACACATAACAGTAGGGAACGCTACTTGCCCGTATTTGAACTCGTTTGCACAATATGAAGAAAATAAATAAAACAGACGTTTTGGAAAAAGGAAGAATTTTTAGAAAAAAAAAACAGATGTTCTTGCATAATCCAAATCGTCGTAAGCCGTATTTGAATTAGCACGGATTAAAACACATAACAGTAGAGAACGCTACTTGCCAGTATTAGAATCCGTTTGCAAAATCACAGAAACATTAATAAATTAGACGTTTTGGAAAAAAAAAATTTTAAAAATAAAACAGGCGTGCTTGCATAATCCAAATCGTCGTAAGCCGTATTTGAATTAGCACGGATTAAAACACGTAACAGTAGAGAACGCTACTTGCCCGTATTAGAACCCATTTGCACAATCTGAGGAAAATAAATAAAACAGACGTTTTTGAAAAAGGAAGAAGTTTTAGAAAAAAAAACAGACGTGCTTGCATAATCCAAATCGTCGTAAGCCGTATTTGAATTAGCACGGATTAAAACACGTAACAGTAGAGAACGCTACTTGCCCGTATTAGAACCCGTTTGCACAATCTGAGGAAAATAAATAAAACAAACGTTTTGGAAAAAGGAAGAATTTTTAGAAAAATAGACATGCTTGCATAATCAAAATCATCGTAAGCCGTATTTGAATTAGCACGGATTAAAACACGTAACAGTAGAGAACGCTACTTCCCCGCACTAGAACCCGTTTGCACAATCTGAGGAAAATAAATAAAACAGACGTTTTGGAAAAAGGAAGAATTTTTAGAAAAACAGACATGCTTGCATAATCCAAATCTTCGTAAGCCGTATTTGAAGTAGCACGAATTAAAACACGTAACAGTAGAGAACGCTACTTGCCCGTATTAGAACCCGTTTGCATAATCTGAAGAAAATAAATAAAACAGACATTATGGAAAAAGGAAGAATTTTTAGAAAAAAAAAAGACGTGCTTGCATAATCGAAGTCGTCGTAAGCCGTATTTGAAGTAGCACGAATTAAAAAACGTAACAGTAGAGAACGCTACTTGCTAGTATTAGAACCTGTTTGCATAATCTGAAGAAAATAAATAAAACAGACGTTTTGGAAAAAGGAAGAATTTTTTTAAAAAAAAACAGTTGTGCTTGCGTAATCCAAATTGTCGTAAGTCGTATTTGAATTAGCACGAATTAAAACACGTAACAGTAGAGAATGCTACTTGCCCGTATTAGAACCCGTTTGGATAATCTGAAGAAAATAAAAAACACAGATGTTGTGGAAAAAGGAAGAATTTTTAGAAAAATAGACGTGCTTGCATAATCCAAATCGTCGTAAGCCGTATTTGAATTAGCATGGACTAAAACACGTAACAGTAGAGAACGCTACTTGCCCGCACTAGAACCCGTTTGCACTATCTGAGGAAAATAAATAAAACAGACGTTTTGGAAAAAGGAAGAATTTTTAGAAAAACATACATGCTTGCATTATCCAAATCTTCGTAAGCCTTATTTGAAGTAGCACGAATTAAAACACGTAACAGTAGAGAACGCTACTTGCCCGTATTAGAACCTGTTTGCATAATCTGAAGAAAATAAATAAAACAGACGTTTTTGAAAAAGGAAGAATTTTTAGAAAAAAAAAACAGTTGTGCTTGCATAATCCAAATCGTTGTAAGCCGTATTTGAATTAGCACGGATTAAAACACGTAACAGTAGAGAGCGCTACTTGCCCGAATTAGAACGCGTTTGGATAATCTGAAGAAAATAAATAACACAGATGTTGTGGAAAAAGGAAGAATTTTTAGAAAAACAGACGTGCTTGCATAATCCAAATCGTCGTAAGCCGTATTTGAATTCGCACGGATTAAAACACGTAACAGTAGAGAACGCTACTTGCCAATATTAGAACCCGTGTGCATAATCTGAGCAAATTAAATAAAAAAACAGACATTTTGGAAAAAGGAAGAATTTTTATAAAAACAGACATGCTTGCATAATCCAAATCTTCGTAAGCTGTATTTGAATTAGCACGGATTAAAACACGTAACAGTAGAGAACGCTACTTGCCCTTACTAGAACCCATTTGCACAATCTGAGGAAAATAAATAAAACACACGTTTTGGAAAAAGGAAGAATTTTCAGAAAAACAGACGTGCTTGCATAATCCAAATCGTCGTAAGCCGTATTTGAATTAGCACAGATTAAAACACGTAACAGTAGAGAACGCTACTTGCCCGTATTAGAACCCGTTTGCACAATCTGAGAAAAATATATAAAACAGATGTTTTGGAAAAAAGAAGAATTTTTTAAAAAAAACAGACATGCTTGCATAATCCAAATCGGCGTAAGCCGTATTTGAAGTAGGACGAATTAAAACGCGTAACAGTAGAGAACGCTACTTGCCCGTATTAGAACTCATTTGCACAATCTGAAGAAAATAAATAACACAGACGTTTTGGAAAAAGGAAGAATTTTTAGAAAAAAAAAAGCAGACGTTCTTGCATTATCCAAATCGTCGTAAGCTGTATTTGAATTAGCACGGATTAAAACACGTAACAGTACAGAACGCTACTTGCCCGTATTAGAACCCGTTTGCACAATATGAGGAAATTAAATAAAACAGACATGCTTGCATAATCCAAATCTTCGTAAGCCGTATTTGAATTAGCACGGATTAAAACACAAAACATTAGAAAACGCTTTAGGCCCGTACTAGAACCCGTTTGCACAATCTGAGGAAAATAAATAAAACAGACATTTTGGAAAAAGGAAGAATTTTTAGAAAAACAGACATGCTTGCATGATCGAAATCGTCGTAAGCCGTATTTGAATTAGCACGAATTAAAACACGTAACAGTAGAGAACGCTACTTTCCCATATTAGAACCCGTTTGCACAATCTGAGGAAATTAAATAAAAAATCAGACATTTTTGAAAAAGGAAGAATTTTTAAAAAAACAGACATGCTTGCATAATCCAAATCTTCGTTAGCCGTATTTGAATTAGCACCGATTAAAACACGTAACAGTAGAGAACGCTACTTGCCCGTATTAGAACCCGTGTGCACAATCTAAGAAAAATAAATAAAACAGACGTTTTGGAAAAAAAAAGAATTTTAAAAAAAAAACAAACGTGCTTGCATAATCCAAATTGTCGTATGCCCTATTTGAATTAGCACGGACTAAAACACGTAACAGTAGAGAACACTACTTGCCCGTATTAGAACCCGTTTGCGCGATCTGAGGAAAACAAATAAAAAAACAGACATTTTGGAAAAAGGAAGAATTTTTAAAAAAACAGACATGCTTGCATAATCCAAATCTTCGTAAGCCGTATTTGAATTAGCACGGATTAAAACACGTAACAGTAGAAAACGCTACAGGCCCATACTAGAACCCGTTTGCACAATTTGAGGAAAATAAATAAAACAGACGTTTTGGAAAAAGGAAGAATTTTTAGAAAAACAGACATGCTTGCATGATCCAAATCGTCGTAAGCCGTATTTGAATTAGCACAAATTAAAACGCTTAACAGTAGAGAACGCTACTTGCCCGTATTAGAACCCGTTTGCACAATCTGAGGAAATTAAATAAAAAATATGACATTTTGGAAAAAGGAAGAATTTTTAAAAAAACAGACATGCTTGCATAATCCAAATCGTCGTAAGCCGTATTTGAATTAGCAAGGATTAAAACACGTAACAGTACAGAACGCTACTTGCCCGTATTAGAACCCGTTTGCACAATTTGAGAAAAATAAATAAAACAGACGTTTTGGAAGAAGGAAGAATTTAAAAAAAAAATAGACGTGCTTTCATAATTCAAATCGTCGTAAGCCGTATTTGAATTAGCACGGATTAAAACACGTAACAGTAGAGAACACTACTTGCCCGTATTAAAACCCATTTGCATAATCTGAAGAAAATAAATAACACAGACTTTTGGAAAAAGGAAGAGGTTTTAGAAAAAAAAACAGACGTGCTTGCATAATCCAAATCGTCGTAAGCCGTATTTGAATTAGCACGGATTAAAACACGTAACAGTAGTGAACGCTACTTGCCCGTATTAGAACCCGTTTGCACAATCTGAGGAAAACAAATAAAACAGACGTTTTGGAAAAAGGATGAATTTTTAGAAAAACAGACGTGCTTGCATAATCCAAATCGTCGTAAGCCGTATTTGAATTAGCACGGATTAAAACACGTAATAGTAGAGAACGCTACTTGCCCGTATTACAACCCATTTGCATAATCTGAAGAAAATAAATAACACAGACATTTTGGAAAAAGGAAGAATTTTTAGAAAAAAAAATAGACATGCTTACATAATACAAATCGTCGTAAGCCGTATTTGAATTACCACGTATTGAAACACGTAACAATAGAGAACGCTACTTGCCCGTATTAGAACCCGTTTGCACAATCTGAAGAACATAAATAACACAGACGTTTTGGAAAAAGGAAGAATTTTTAGAAAAACAAAGCAGACGTGCTTGCATAATCCAAATCGTCGTAAGCCGTATTTGAATTAGCACGGATTAAAACACGTAACAGTAGAGAACGCTACTTGCTCGTATTAGAACCCGTTTGCACAATCTGAGGAAATTAAATAAAAAAACAGACATGCTTGCATAATCCAAATCTTCGTAAGCTGTATTTGAATTAGCACGGATTAAAACACGTAACAGTAGAGAATGCTACGTGCCCGCACTCGAACCCGTTTGCACAATCTGAGGAAAATATATAAAACAGACGTTTTGGAAAAAGGAAGAAGTTTTAGAAAAATAGACATGCTTGCATAATCCAAATCGTCGTAAGCCGTATCTGAATTAGCACGAATTAAAACACGTAACAGTAGAGAACGGTACTTGCCCGTATTAGAATCCGTTTGCACAATCTGAGGAAATTAAATAAAAAAACAGACATTTTGGAAAAAGGAAGAATTTTTATAAAAACAGACATGCTTGCATAATCCAAATCGTCGTAAGCCATATTTGAATTAGCACGGATTAAAACACGTAACAGTAGAGAACGCTACTTTCCCGTATTAGAACCCGTTTGCACAATCTGATAAAAATAACTAAAACAGACGTTTTGGAAAAAAGAAGAATTTTTAAAAAAAAACAGACGTGCTTGCATAATCCAAATCGTCGTAAGCCGTATTTGAATTAGCACGGATTTAAACACGTAACAATAGAGAACGCTACTTGCCCGTATTAGAACCCGTTTGCACAATCTGAAGAACATAAATAACACAGACGTTTTGGAAAAAGGAAGAATTTTTAGAAAAACAAAGCAGACGTGCTTGCATAATCCAAATCGTCGTAAGCCGTATTTGAATTAGCACGGATTAAAACACGTAACAGTAGGGAACACTACTTGCCCGTATTAGAACCTGTTTTCATAATCTGAAGAAAATAAATAAAACAGACGTTTAGGAAAAAGGAAGAATGTTTAGAAAAAAAAACAGATGTGCTTGCATAATCCAAATCGTCGTAAGCGGTATTTGAAGTAGCACGGATTAAAACACGTAACAGTAGAGAACACTACTTGCCCGTATTAGAACCCGTTTGCACAATCTGAGAAAAATAAATAAAACAGACGTTTTGGGAAAAAGAAGAATTTTTAAGAAAAAACAGACGTGGTTGCATAATCCAAATCGTCGTAAGCCGTATTTGAATTAGCACGTCTAGAAACACGTAACAGTAGAGAACGCTACTTGCCCGTATTAGAACCCGTTTGCACAATCAGAGAAAAATAAATAAAAAAGACGTTTTGGAAAAAAGAAGAATTTAAAAAAAAAACAGACGTGCTTGCATAATCCAAATCATCGTAAGCCGTATTTGAATTAGCACGGATTAAAATACGTAACAGTAGAGAACGCTACTTCCCGTATTAGAACCCGGTTGCACAATCTGAGAAAAATAAATAAAACAGACGTTTTGGAAAAAAGAACAATCTTTAAAAATAAACAAACGTGCTTGCACAATCCAAATCCTCGTAAGCCGTATTTGAAATAGCACGGATTAAAACACATAACAGTAGAGAACGCTACTTGCCCGTTTAGAACCCGTTTGCACAATCAGAGAAAAATAAATAAAACAGACGTTTTGGAAAAAAGAAGAATTTAAAAAAAAAAACAGACGTGCTTCCATAATCCAAATCGTCGTAAGCCGTATTTGAATTAGCACGGATTAAAATACGTAACAGTAGAGAACGCTACTTGCCCATATTAGAACCCGTTTGCAAAATCTGAGAAAAATAAATAAAACAGACGTTTTGGAAAAAAGAACAATTTTTAAAAATAAACAGACGTGCTTGCATAATCCAAATCGTCGTAAGCCGTATTTGAATTAGCACGGATTAAAACACATAACACTAGAGAACAGTACTTGTCCGTATTAGAAACCGTTTGTGCAATCTGAGCAAACAAATAAAAAAACAGAAGTTTTGGAAAAAGGAAGAATTTTTAGAAAAACAGACGTGGTTGCATAATCCAAATCTTCGTAAGCCGTATTTGAATTAGCACGGATTAAAACACGTAACAGTAGAGAACGCTACTTGCCCGCACTAGAACCCGTTTGCACAGTCTGAGGAAAACAAATAAAACAGACGTTTTGGAAAAAGGAAGAATTTTTAGAAAAACAGACATGCTTGCCTAATCCAAATCGTCGTAAGCCGTATTTGAATTAGCACGAATTAAAACACGTAACAGTAGAGAACGCTACTTGCTCGTATTAGAACCCGTTTGCATAATTTGAAGAAAATAAATAAAACAGACGTTTTGGAAAAAGGAAAAATTTTTAGAAAAAAAAACAGATGTGATTGCATAATCCAAATCGTGGTAAGCCGTATTTGAATTAGCACGGATTTAAACACGTAACAGTAGAGAACGCTATTTGCCCGTATTAGAACCCGTTTGCACAATCAGAGAAAAATTACTAAAACAGACCTTTTGGAAAAAAGAAGAATTTAAAAAAAAAACAGACGTGCTTGCATTATCCAAATCTTCGTAAGCCGCATTTGAATTAGCACGGATTAAAACACGTAACAGTGGAGAACGCTACTTGCCCGTACTAGAACCCGTTTGCACAATCTGAGGAAAATAAATAAAACAGACGTTTTGGAAAAAGGAAGAATTTTTAGAAAAACAAACGTGCTTGCATAATCCAAATCGTCGTAAGCCGTATTTGAATTAGCACGGATTAAAACACATAACAGTAAAGAACGCTACTTGCCCGCATTAGAATCCGTTTGCAAAATCACAGAAAAATAAATAAATTAGACGTTTTGGAAAAAACAAGATTTTTAAAAAAAAAACAGGCGTGCTTGCAAAATCCAAATCGTCGTAAGCCGTATTTGAATTAAGACGGATTAAAACACGTAACAGTACAGAACGCTACTTGCCCGTATTAGAACCCATTTGCACAATCTGAGGAAGATAAATAAAACAGACGTTTTGGAAAAAGGAAGAATTTTTAGAAAAACTAACGTGCTTGCATAATCCAAATCATTGTAAGCCGTATTTGAATTAGCACGGATTAAAACACGTAATAGTAGAGAACGCTACTTGCCCGTATTAGAACCCATTTTCATCATCTGAAGAAAATAAATAACACAGCCGTTTTGGAAAAAGGAAGAATTTTTAGAAAAAAAAACAGACGTGCTTGCATAATCCAAATCGTCGTATGCCGTATTTGAAATAGCACGGATTAAAACACGTCACAATAGAGAACCCTACTTGCCCGTATTAGAACCCGTTTGCATAATCTGAAAAAAATAAATAACACAGACGTGTTGGAAAAAGGAAGAATTTTTAGGAAAAAAATGAGAGGTGCTTGCATAATCCAAATCGGCGTAAGCCGTATTTCAATTAGCACGGATTAAAACACGTAACAGTAGAGAACGCTACTTGCCCGTATTAGAACCCGTTTGCACAATCTGAGAAAAATAAATAAACAGACGTTTTGGAAAAAAGAAGAATTTAAAAAAAAAACAAACGTGCTTGCATAATCCAAATCGTCATAAGCCCTATTTAAATTAGCACGGAATAAAACACGTAACAGTAGAGAACACTACTTGCCCGTATTAGAACTCGTTTGCATAATCTGATGAAAATAAATAAAACAAACGTTTTTGAAAAAGGAAGAATTTTTAGAAAAAAAAACAGACGTGCTTGCATAATCCAAATCGTCGTAAGCCGTATTTGAATTAGCACGGATTAAAACACGTAACAGTAGAGAACGCTACTTGCCCGTATTAGAACCCATTTGCATCATCTGAAGAAAATAAATAACACAGACGTTTTGGAAAAAGGAAGAATTTTTAGGAAAAAAATGAGACGTGCTTGCATAATCCAAATCGTCGTAAGCCGTATTTGAATTAGCACGGATTAAAACACGTAACAGTAGAGAACGCTACTTGCCCGTATTAGAACCCGTTTGCACAATCTGAGAAAAATAAATAAAACAGACGTTTTGGAAAAAAGAAGAATTTAAAAAAAAAACAAACGTGCTTGCATAATCCAAATCGTCATAAGCCCTATTTAAATTAGCACGGAATAAAACACGTAAGAGTAGAGAACACTACTTGGCCGTATTAGAACTCGTTTGCATAATCTGATGAAAATAAATAAAACAAACGTTTTTGAAAAAGGAAGAATTTTTAGAAAAAAAAAACAGACGTGCTTGCATAATCCAAATCGTCGTAAGCCGTATTTGAATTAGCACGGATTAAAACACGTAACAGTAGAGAACACTACTTGCCCGTATTAGAACCCGTTTGCACCATATGAGGAAAACAAATAAAAAAACATACGTTTTGGAAAAAGGAAGAATTTTTAGAAAAATAGACATGCTTGCATTATCCAAATCTTCGTAAGCTGCATTTGAATTAGCACGGATTAAAACACGTAACAGTGGAGAACGCTACTTGCCCGTACTAGAACCCGTTTGCACAATCTGAGGAAAATAAATAAAACAGACGTTTTGCAAAAAGGAAGAATTTTTAGAAAAACAAACGTGCTTGCATAATCCAAATCGTCGTAAGCCGTATTTGAATTAGCACGGATTAAAACACGTAACAGTAGAGAACGCTAGTTGCCCGTACTAGAACCATTTTGCACAATCTGAGGAAAATAAATAATACAGACGTTTTGGAAAAAGGAAGAATTTTTAGAATAACAGACGTGGTTGCATAATTCAAATCGTCGTAAGCCGTATTTGAATTAGCACGGATTAAAACACATAACAGTAGAGAACGCTACTTGCCCGTATTAGAATCCGTTTGCAAAATCACAGAATAATAAATAAATTAGACGTTTTGGAAAAAAGAAGATTTTTAAAAAAAAAATAGGCGTGCTTGCAAAATCCAAATCGTCGTAAGCCGTATTTGAATTAAGACGGATTAAAACACGTAACAGTACAGAACGCTACTTGCCCGTATTAGAACCCATTTGCACAATCTGAGGAAAATAAATAAAACAGACGTTTTGGAAAAAGGAAAAATTTTTAGAAAAACTAACGTGCTTGCATAATCCAAATCATTGTAAGCCGTATTTGAATTAGCACGGATTAAAACACGTAATAGTAGAGAACGCTACTTGCCCGTATTAGAACCCATTTGCATCATCTGAAGAAAATAAGTAACACAGCCGTTTTGGAAAAAGGAAGAATTTTTAGGAAAAAAATGAGACGTGCTTGCATAATCCAAATCGTCGTAAGCCGTATTTGAATTAGCACGGATTAAAACACGTAACAGTAGAGAACGCTACTTGCCCGTATTAGAACCCGTTTGCACAATCTGAGAAAAATAAATAAAACAGACGTTTTGGAAAAAAGAAGAATTTTTAAAAAAAAACAGACGTGCTTGCATAATCCAAATCGTCGTAAGCCGTATTTGAATTAGCACGAATGGAAACACGTAACAGTAGAGAACGCTACTTGCCCGTATTAGAACCCGTTTGCACAATCTGAGAAAAATAAATAAGACAGACGTTTTGGAAAAAAGAAGAATTTTTAAAAATAAATAGACGTGCTTGCATAATCCAAATCGTCGTAAGCCGTATTTGAATTAGCACGGAATAAAACACGTAACAGTAGAGAACGCGACTTGCCCGTACTAGAACCCGTTGCAGAATCTGAGGAAAATAAATAAATCAGATGTTTTGGAAAAAGGAAGAATTTTTATAAAAACAGACGTGCTTGCATAATCCAAATCGTCGTAAGCTGTATTTGAATTAGCACGGATTAAAGCACGTAACAGTAGAGAACGCTACTTGCCCCGTATTAGAACCCGTTTGCATAATCTGAAGAAAATAAATAAAATAGACGTTTAGGAAAAAAGAAGAATTTTTAGAAAAAAAAAACAGACGTGCTTGCATAATCCAAGTCGTCATAAGCCCTATTTAAATTAGCACGGAATAAAACACGTAACAGTAGGGAACGCTACTTGCCCGTATTAGAACTCGTTTGCATAATCTGATGAAAATAAATAAAACAAACGTTTTTGAAAAAGGAAGAATTTTTAGAAAAAAAAAACAGACGTGCTTGCATAATCCAAATCGTCGTAAGCCGTATTTGAATTAGCACGGATTAAAACACGTAACAGTAGGGAACGCTACTTGCCCGTATTTGAACCCGTTTGCACAATCTGAAGAAAATAAATAAAACAGACGTTTTGGAAAAAGGAAGAATTTTTAGAAAAAAAAAACAGATGTTCTTGCATAATCCAAATCGTCGTAAGCCGTATTTGAATTAGCACGGATTAAAACACATAACAGTAGAGAACGCTACTTGCCCGTATTAGAATCCGTTTGCAAAATCACAGAAAAATAAATAAATTAGACGTTTTGGAAAAAAGAAGATTTTTAAAAAAAAAACAGGCGTGCTTGCATAATCCAAATCGTCGTAAGCCGTATTTGAATTAGCACGGATTAAAACACGTAACAGTAGAGAACGCTACTTGCCCGTATTAGAACCCATTTGCACAATCTGAGGAAAATAAATAAAACAGACGTTTTGGAAAAAGGAAGAATTTTTAGAAAAAAAAACAGACGTGCTTGCATAATCCAAATCGTCGTAAGCCGTATTTGAATTAGCACGGATTAAAACACGTAACAGTAGAGAACGCTACTTGCCCGTATTAGAACGTGTTTGCATAATCTGAAGAAAATAAATAAAACAGACGTTTAGGAAAAAGGAAGAATTTTTAGAAAAAAAAACAGACGTGCTTGCATAATCCAAATCGTCGTAAGCGGTATTTGAAGTAGCACGGATTAAAACACGTAACAGTAGAGAACACTACTTGCCCGTATTAGAACCCGTTTGCACAATCTGAGAAAAATAAATAAAACAGACGTTTTGGAAAAAAGAAAATTTTTAAGAAAAAACAGACGTGCTTGCATAATCCAAATCGTCGTAAGCCGTATTTGAATTAGCACGACTAGAAACACGTAACAGTAGAGAACGCTACTTGCCCGTATTAGAACCCGTTTGCACAATCAGAGAAAAATAAATAAAACAGACGTTTTGGAAAAAAGAAGAATTTTAAAAAAAAACAAACGTGCTTGCATAATCCAAATCGTCGTAAGCCGTATTTGAATTAGCACGGATTAAAATACGTAACAGTAGAGAACGCTACTTCCCGTATTAGAACCCGGTTGCACAATCTGAGAAAAATAAATAAAACAGATGTTTTGGAAAAAAGAACAATTTTTAAAAATAAACAGACGTGCTTGCACAATCCAAATGCTCGTAAGCCGTATTTGACTTAGCACGGATTAAAACACATAACAGTAGAGAACGCTACTTGCCCGTTTAGAACCCGTTTGCACAATCAGAGAAAAATAAATAAAACAGACGTTTTGGAAAAAAGAAGAATTTTAAATAAAAAATAGACGTGCTTGCATAATCCAAATCGTCGTAAGCCGTATTTGAATTAGCACGGATTAAAATACGTAACAGTAGAGAACCCTACTTGCCCATATTAGAACCTGTTTGCAAAATCTGAGAAAAATAAATAAAACAGACGTTTTGGAAAAAAGAACAATTTTTAAAAATAAACAGACGTGCTTGCATAATTCAAATTGTCGTAAGCCGTATTTGAATTAGCACGGATTAAAACACATAACAGTAGAGAACAGTACTTGCCCGTATTAGAAACCGTTTGCGCAATCTGAGCAAACAAATAAAAAAACAGAAGTTTTGGAAAAAGGAAGAATTTTTAGAAAAACAGACGTGGTTGCATAATCCAAATCTTCGTAAGCCGTATTTGAATTAGCACGGATTAAAACACGTAACAGTAGAGAACGCTACTTGCCCGCAGTAGAACCCTTTTGCACAATCTGAGGAAAACAAATAAAACAGACGTTTTGGAAAAAGGAAGAATTTTTAGAAAAACAGACATGCTTGCCTAATCCAAATCGTCGTAAGCCGTATTTGAATTAGCACGAATTAAAACACGTAACAGTAGAGAACGCTACTTGCCCGTATTAGATCCCGTTTGCATAATCTGAAGAAAATAGATAAAACAGACGTTTTGGAAAAAGGAAAAATTTTTAGAAAAAAAAACAGATGTGATTGCATAATCCAAATCGTGGTAAGCCGTATTTGAATTAGCACGGATTAAAACACGTAACAGTAGAGAACGCTATTGGCCCGTATTAGAACCCGTTTGCACAATCAGAGAAAAATTACTAAAACAGACCTTTTGGAAAAAAGAAGAATTTAAAAAAAAAACAGACGTGCTTGCATAATCCAAATCGTCGTAAGCCGTATTTGAATTAGCATGGATTAAAACACGTAACAGTAGAGAACACTACTTGCCCGTATTAGAACCCGTTTGCACCATCTTAGGAAAACAAATAAAAAAACAGACGTTTTGGAAAAAGGAAGAATTTTTAGAAAAATAGACATGCTTGCATTATCCAAATCTTCGTCAGCCGCATTTGAATTAGCACGGATGAAAACACGTAACAGTGGAGAACGCTACTTGCCCGTACTAGAACCCGTTTGCACAATCTGAGGAAAATAAATAAAACAGACGTTTTGGAAAAAGGAAGAATTTTTAGAAAAACAAACGTGCTTGCATAATCCAAATCGTCGTAAGCCGTATTTGAATTAGCACGGATTAAAACACGTAACAGTAGAGAACGCTACTTGCCCGTACTAGCACCATTTTGCACAATCTGAGGAAAATAAATAATACAGACGTTTTGGAAAAAGGAAGAATTTTTAGAAAAACAGACGTGCTTGCATAATTCAAATCGTCGTAAGCCGTATTTGAATAAGCACGGATTAAAACACGTAACAGTAGAGAACACTACTTGCCCGTACTAGAACCCATTGCACCATCTGAGGAAAATAAAAAAATCACATGTTTTGGAAAAAGGAAGAATTTTTATAAAAACAGACGTGCTTGCATAATCCAAATCGTCGTAAGCCGTATTTGAATTAGCACGGATTAAAACACATAACAGTAGAGAACGCTACTTCCCCGTTCTAGAACCCGTTTGCATAATCAGAGAAAAATAAATAAAACAGACGTTTTGGAAAAAAGAAGAATTTAAAAAAAAAAACAGACGTGCTTGCATAATCCAAATCGTCGTAAGCCGTATTTGAATTAGCACAGATTAAAATACATAACAGTAGAGAACGCTACTTGCCGATATTAGAACCCGTTTGCACAATCTGAGAAAAATAAATAAAACAGACGTTTTGAAAAAAAGAACAATTTTAAAAAATAAACAGACGTGGTTGCATAATCCAAATTGTCGTAAGCCGTATTTGAGTTAGCACGGATTAAAACACGTAACAGTAGAGAACACTACTTGTCCGTATTAGAACCCTTTTGCGCAATCTGAGGAAAAAAAAAACAGAAGTTTTGGAAAAAGGAAGAATTTTTAGAAAAACAGACATGCTTGCATAATCCAAATCTTCGTAAGCCGTATTTGAATTAGCACGGAATAAAACACTTAACAGTAGAGAACGCTATTTCCCCATATTAGAACCCGTTTGCACAATCAGAGAAAAATAAATAAAACAGACGTTTTGAAAAAAAGAACAATTTTTAAAAATAAACAGACGTGCTTGCATAATCCAAATCGTCGTAAGTCGTCTTTCAATTAGCACGGATTAAAACACGTAACAGTAGAGAACACTACTTGCCCGTATTAGAACCCGTTGCACAATCTGAGGAAAATAAATAAATCAGATGTTTTGGAAAAAGGAAGAATTTTTATAAAAACAGATGTGCTTGCATAATCCAAATCGTCGTAAGCCGCCGTATTTGAGTTAGCACGGATTAAAACACGTAACAGTAGAGAACGCTACTTGCCCGTATTAGAACCTGTTTGCACAATCTGAGAAAAATAAATAAAACAGACGTTTTGGAAAAAAGAAGAATTTGTAAAAAAAACAGACGTGCTTGCATAATCCAAATCGTCGTAAACCGTATTTGAATTAGCACGGATTAAAACACGTAACAGTAGAGAACGCTACTTGCCCGTATTACAACCCGTTTGCATAATCTGAAGAAAATAAATAAAACAGACATTATGGAAAAAGGAGGAATTTTTAGAAAAAAAAATAGACGTGCTTGCATAATTCATATCGTCGTAAGCCGTATTTGAATGAGCACGGATTAAAACACGTAACAGTAGAGAACGCTACTTGCCCGTATTAGAACCCGTTTGCATAATCTGAAGAAAATAAATAACACAGACGTTATGGAAAAAGGAAGAATTTTTAGGAAAGAAAACAGACGTGCTTGCATAATCCAAATCGTCGTAAGACGTATTTGAATTAGCACGGATTAAAACACGTAGCAGTAGAGAACGCTATTTCCCCATATTAGAACCCGTTTGCACAATCAGAGAAAAATAAATAAAACAGACGTTTTGAAAAAAAGAACAATTTTTAAAAATAAACAGACGTGCTTGCATAATCCAAATCGTCGTAAGTCGTCTTTCAATTAGCACGGATTAAAACACGTAACAGTAGAGAACACTACTTGCCCGTATTAGAACCCGTTTGCGCAATCTGAGCAAAACAAAAAAAAACAGATGTTTTGGAAAAAGGAAGAATTTTTAGAAAAACAGACATGCTTGCATAATCCAAATCTTCGTAAGCCGTATTTGAATTAGCACGGAATAAAACACGTAACAGTAGAGAACGCTACTTGCCCGTACTAGAACCCGTTGCACAATCTGAGGAAAATAAATAAATCAGATGTTTTGGAAAAAGGAAGAATTTTTATAAAAACAGACGTGCTTGCATAATCCAAATCTTCGTAAGCCGCATTTGAATTAGCACGGATTAAAACACGTAACAATGGAGAACGCTACTTGCCCGTACTTGAACCCGTTTGCACAATCTGAGGAAAATAAATGCACAATCTGAGGAAAATAAATAAAACAGACGTTTTGAAAAAAGGAAGAATTTTTAGAAAAACAAACGTGCTTCCATAATGCAAATCGTCGTAAGCCATATTTGAATTAGCACGGATTAAAACACGTAACAGTAGAGAACGCTACTTGCCCGTACTAGAACCCGTTTGCACAATCTGAGGAAAATAAATAAAACAGACGTTTTGGAAAAAGGAAGAATTTTTAGAGAAACAAACGTGCTTGAATAATCCAAATCGTCGTAAGCCGTATTTGAATTAGCACGGATTAAAACACGTAACAGCAGAGAACACTACTTGCCCGTATTAGAACCCGTTTGCACAATCTGAGGAAAATAAATAAAATCAGATGTTTTGGAAAAAGGAAGAATTTTTATAAAAACAGACGTGCTTGCATAATCCAAATCGTCGTAAGCTGTATTTGAATTAGCACGGATTGAAACACATAACAGTAGAGAACGCTACTTGCCCGTTTAGAACTCGTTTGCACAATCAGAGAAAAATAAATAAAACAGACGTTTGGGAAAAAAGAAGAATTTAAAAAAAAAAACAGACGTGCTTGCATAATCCAAATCGTCGTAAGCCGTATTTGAATTAGCACGGATTAAAATACGTAACAGTAGAGAACGCTACTTGCCCATATTAGAACCCGTTTGCACAATCTGAGAAAAATAAATAAAACAGACGTTTTGGAAAAAAGAAGAATTTAAAAAAAAACATACGTGCTTGCATAATCCAAATCGTCGTAAGCCGTATTTGAATTAGCACGGATTAAAATACGTAACAGTAGAGAACGCTACTTGCCCATATTAGAACCTGTTTGCATAATCTGAAGAAAATAAATCAAACAGACGTTTTGGAAAAAGGAAGAATTTTTAGAAAAACAGACATGCTTGCATAATCCAAATCGTCGTAAGCCGTATTTGAATTAGCATGAATTAAAACACGTAACAGTAGAGAACGCTACTTGCCCGTATTAGAACCCGTTTGCATAATCTGAAGAAAATAAATAAAACAGACGTTTTGGAAAAAGGAAGAATTTTTAGAAAAAAAAACAGATGTGATTGCATAATCGAAATCGTCGTAAGCCGTATTTGAATTAGCACGGATTAAAACACGTAGCAGTACAGAACGCTATTTCCCCATATTAGAACCCGTTTGCACAATCAGAGAAAAATAACTAAAACAGACCTTTCGGAAAAAAGAAGAATTTTAAAACAAAACAGACGTGCTTGCATAATCCAAATCGTCGTAAGCCGTATTTGAATTAGCACGGATTAAAACACGTATTAGTAGAGAACGCTACTTGCCCGTATTAGAACCCTTTTGCATAATTTGAAGAAAATAAATAAAACAGACGTTTAGGAAAAAGGAAGAATTTTTAGAAAAAAAAATAGACGTGCTTGCATAATCCAAATCGTCGTAAGCCGTATTTGAGTTAGCACGGATTAAAACACGTAACAGTAGAGAACGCTACTTGCCCGTATTAGAACCCGTTTGCACAATCTGAGAAAAATAAATAAAACAGACGTTTTGGAAAAAAGAAGAATTTTTAAAAATAAACAGACGTGCTTTCATAATCCAAATCGTCGTAAGCCGTATTTGAATTAGCACGGATTAAAACACGTAACAGCAGAGAACACTACTTGCCCGTATTAGAACCCGTTTGCACAATCTGAGGAAAATAAATAAATCAGATGTTTTGGGAAAAGGAAGAATTTTTATAAAAACAGACGTGCTTCCATAATCAAAATTGTCGTAAGTCGTATTTGAATTAGCATGGATTAAAACACATAACAGTAGAGAATGCTACTTGCCCGTTTAGAACCCGTTTGCACAATCAGAGAAAAATAAATAAAACAGACGTTTTGGAAAAAAGAAGAATTTGAAAAAAAAACAGACGTGCTTGCATAATCCAAATCGTCGTAAGCCGTATTTGAATTAGCACGGATTAAAACACGTAACAGTAGAGAACGCTACTTGCCCGTATTACAACCCGTTTGCATAATCTGAAGAAAATAAATAAAACAGACATTATGGAAAAAGGAGGAATTTTTAGAAAAAAAAATAGACATGCTTGCATAATTCATATCGTCGTAAGCCATATTTGAATGAGCACGGATTAAAACACGTAACAGTAGAGAACGCTACTTGCCCGTATTAGAACCCGTTTGCATAATCTGAAGAAAATAAATAACACAGACGATATGGAAAAAGGAAGAATTTTTAGGAAAAAAAACAGACGTGCTTGCATAATCCAAATCGTCGTAAGACGTATTTGAATTAGCACGGATTAAAACACGTAACAGTAGAGAACACTACTTGCCCGTATTATAACCCGTTTGCACCAACTGAGGAAAACAAATAAAAAAACAGACGTTTTGGAAAAAGGAAGAATTTTTAGAAAAATAGACATGCTTGCATTATCCAAATCTTCGTAAACCGCATGTGAATTAGCACGGATTAAAACACGTAACAGTGGAGAACGCTACTTGCCCGTACTAGAACCCGTTTGCACAATCTGAGGAAAATAAATAAAACAGACGTTTTGGAAAAAGGAAGAATTTTTAGAAAAACAGACGTGCTTGCATAATCCAAATCGTCATAAGTCGTATTTGAATTAGCACGGATTAAAACACATAACAGTAGAGAACGCTACTTCCCCGTTCTAGAACCCGTTTGCACAATCAGAGAAAAATAAATAAAACAGACGTTTTGGAAAAAAGAAGAATTTAAAAAAAAACAGACGTGCTTGCATAATCCAAATCGTCGTAAGCCGTATTTGAATTAGCACGGATTAAAATACGTAACAGTAGAGAACGCTACTTGCCCATATTAGAACCCGTTTGCACAATCTGAGAAAAATAAAAAAAACAGACGTTTTGGAAAAAAGAACAATTTTTAAAAATAAACAGACGTGCTTGCATAATCCAAATCGTCGTAAGCCGTATTTGAATTAGCTCGGATTAAAACACATAACAGTAGAGAACACTACTTGCCCGTATTAGAACACGTTTGCGCAATCTGAGCAAAACATAAAAAAAACAGAAGTTTTGGAAAAAGGAAGAATTTTTAGAAAAACAGACATGCTTGCATAATCCAAATCTTCGTAAGCCGTATTTGAATTAGCACGGATTAAAACACGTAACAGTAGAGAACACTACTTGCCCGTACTAGAACCCGTTGCACAATCTGAGGAAAATAAATAAATCAGATGTTTTGGAAAAAGGAAGAATTTTTAGAAAAACAGACGTGCTTGCATAATCCAAATCGTCGTAAGCCGTATTTGAATTAGCACAGATTAAAACACGTAACAGTAGAGAACGCTACTTGCCCGTATTAGAACCCGCTTGCATAATCTGAAGAAAATAAATAAAACAGACGTTTAGGAAAAAGGAAGAATTTTTAGAAAAAAAAACAGACGTGCTTGCATAATCCAAATCGTCGTAAGCCGTATTTGAATTAGCACGGATTAAAACACGTAACAGTATAGAACGCTACTTACCCGTATTAGAACCCGTTTGCACAATCTGAGAAAAAAAAAAATAAAACAGACGTTTTGGAAAAAAGAAGAATTTGTAAAAAAAAACAGACGTGCTTGCATAATCCAAATCGTCGTAGGCCGTATTTGAATTAGCACGGATTAAAACACGTAACAGTAGAGAACGCTACTTGCCCGTATTACAACCCGTTTGCATAATCTGAAGATAATAAATAAAACAGACATTGTGGAAAAAGGAGGAATTTTTAGAAAAAAAAAACAGACGTGCTTGCATAATCCATATCGTCGTAAGCCGTATTTGAATGAGCACGGATTAAAACACGTAACAGTAGAGAACGTTACTTGCCCGTATTAGAACCCGTTTGCATAATCTGAAGAAAATAAATAACACAAACATTATGGAAAAAGGAAGAATTTTTAGGAAAAAAAACAGACGTGCTTGCATAATCCAAATCGTCGTAAGACGTATTTGAATTAGCACGGATTAAAACACGTAACAGTAGAGAACACTACTTGCCCGTATTAGAACCCGTTTGCACAATCTGAGAAAACTAAATAAAACAGACGTTTTGGAAAAAAGAAGAATTTTTAAAAAAAAACATACGTGCTTGCATAATCCAAATCGTCGTAAGCCGTATTTGAATTAGCACGAATAGAAACACGTAACAGTAGAGAACGCTACTTGCCCGTATTAGAACCCGTTTGCACAATCTGAGAAAAATAAATAAAACAGACGTTTTGGAAAAAAGAAGAATTTTTAAAAATAAACAGACGTGCTTTCATAATCCAAATCGTCGTAAGCCGTATTTGAATTAGCACGGATTAAAACACATAACAGCAGAGAACACTACTTGCCCGTATTAGAACCCGTTTGCACAATCTGAGGAAAATAAATAAATCAGATGTTTTGGAAAAAGGAAGAAGTTTTATAAAAACAGACGTGCTTGCATAATCAAAATCGTCGTAAGCCGTATTTGAATTAGCATGGATTAAAACACATAACAGTAGAGAATGCTACTTGCCCGTTTAGAACCCGTTTGCACAATCAGAGAAAAATAAATAAAACAGACGTTTTGGAAAAAAGAAGAAATTTAAAAAAAAAATAGACGTGCTTGCATAATCCAAATCGTCGTAAGCCGTATTTGAATTAGCACGGATTAAAATACGTAATAGTAGAGAACGCTACTTGCCCATATTAGAACCCGTTTGCACAATCTGAGAAAAATAAATAAAACAGACGTTTTGGAAAAAAGAAGAATTTGTAAAAAAAACAGACGTGCTTGCATAATCCAAATCGTCGTAAGCCGTATTTGAATTAGCACGGATTAAATCATGTAACAGTAGAGAACGCTACTTGCCCGTATTAGAACCCGTTTGCATAATCTGAAGAAAATAAATAAAACAGACGTTTAGGAAAAAGGAAGAATTTTTAGAAAAAAAAAATAGACGTGCTTGCATAATCCAAATCGTCGTAAGTCGTATTTGAGTTAGCACGGATTAAAACACGTAACAGTAGAGAACGCTACTTGCCCGTATTAGAACCCGTTTGCACAATTTGAGAAAAATAAATAAAACAGACGTTTTGGAAAAAAGAAGAATTTGTAAAAAAAACAGATGTGCTTGCCAAATCCACATCGTCGTAAGCTGTATTTGAATTAGCACGGATTAAAACACGTAACAGTAGAGAACGCTACTTGCCCGTATTACAACCCGTTTGCATAATCTGAAGAAAATAAATAAAACAGACATTATGGAAAAAGGAGGAATTTTTAGAAAAAAAAATAGACGTGCTTGCATAATTCATATCATCGTAAGCCGTATTTGAATGAGCACGGATTAAAGCACGTAACAGTAGAGAACGCTACTTGCCCGTATTAGAACCCGTTTGCATAATCTGAAGAAAATAAATAACACAGACGTTATGGAAAAAGGAAGAATTTTTAGGAAAAAAAACAGACGTGCTTGCATAATCCAAATCGTCGTAAGACGTATTTGAATTAGCACGGATTAAAACACGTAACAGTAGAGAACACTACTTGCCCGTATTATAACCCGTTTGCACCAACTGAGGAAAACAAATAAAAAAACAGACGTTTTGGAAAAAGGAAGAATTTTTAGAAAAATAGACATGCTTGCATTATCCAAATCTTCGTAAACCGCATGTGAATTAGCACGGATTAAAACACGTAACAGTGGAGCACGCTACTTGCCCGTACTAGAACCCGTTTGCACAATCTGAAGAAAATAAATAAAACAGACGTTTTGGAAAAAGGAAGAATTTTTAGAAAAACAGACGTGCTTGCATAATCCAAATCGTCGTAAGTCGTATTTGAATTAGCACGGATTAAAACACATAACAGTAGAGAACGCTACTTCCCCGTTCTAGAACCTGTTTGCACAATCAGAGAAAAATAAATAAAACAGACGTTTTGGAAAAAAGAAGAATTTAAAAAAAAACAGACGTGCTTGCATAATCCAAATCGTCGTAAGCCGTATTTGAATTAGCACGGATTAAAATACGTAACAGTAGAGAACGCTACTTGCCCATATTAGAACCCGTTTGCACAATCTGAGAAAAATAAATAAAACAGACGTTTTGGAAAAAAGAACAATTTTTAAAAATAAACAGACGTGCTTCTATAATCCAAATCGTCGTAAGCCATATTTTAATTAGCACGGATTAAAACACATAACAGTAGAGAACGCTACTTTCCCGTATTACAACCCGTTTGCATAATCTGAAGAAAATAAATAAAACAGACAATATGGAAAAAGGAGGAATTTTTAGAAAGAAAAATAGACGTGCTTGCATAATTCATATCGTCGTAAGCCGTATTTGAATTAGCACGGATTAAAACACGTAACAGTAGAGAACGCTACTTGCCCGTATTAGAACCCGTTTGCATAATCTGAAGAAAATAAATAACACAGACGTTATGGAAAAAGGAAGAATTTTTAGGAAAAAAAACAGACGTGCTTGCATAATCCAAATCGTCGTAAGACGTATTTGAATTAGCACGGATTAAAACACGTAACAGTAGAGAACGCTACTTGCCCGTATTAGAACCCGTTTGCACCAACTGAGGAAAACAAATAAAAAAACAGACGTTTTGGAAAAAGGAAGAATTTTTAGAAAAATAGACATGCTTGCATTATCCAAATCTTCGTAAGCCGCATTTGAATTAGCACGGATTAAAACACGTAACAGTGGAGAACGCTACTTGCCCGTACTAGAACCCGTTTGTACAATCTGAGGAAAATAAATAAAACAGACGTTTCGGAAAAAGGAAGAATTTTTAGAAAAATAGACGTGCTTGCATAATCCAAATCGTCGTAAGCCGTATTTGAATTAGCACGGATTAAAACACATAACAGTAGAGAACGCTACTTCCCCGTTCTAGAACCCGTTTGCACAATCAGAGAAAAATAAATAAAACAGACGTTTTGGAAAAAAGAAGAATTTAAAAAAAAACAGACGTGCTTGCATAATCCAAATCGTCGTAAGCCGTATTTGAATTAGCACGGATTAAAATACGTAACAGTAGAGAACGCTACTTGCCCGTATTAGAACCCGTTTGCACAATCTTAGAAAAATAAATAAAACAGACTTTTTGGAAAAAGGAAGAATTTTTAGAAAAACAGACATGTTTGCATAATCCAAATCTTCGTAAGCCGTATTTGAATTAGCACGGATTAAAACACGTAACAGTAGAGAACACTACTTGCCCGTACTTGAACCCGTTGCACAATCTGAGGAAAATAAATAAATCAGATGTTTTGGAAAAAGGAAGAATTTTTATAAAAACAGACGTGCTTGCATAATCCAAATCGTCGTAAGCCGTATTTGAATTAGCACGGATTAAAACACGTAACAGTAGAGAACGCTACTTGCCCATATTAGAACCCGTTTGCACAATCTGAGAAAAATAAATAAAACAGACGTTTTGGAAAAAAGAACAATTTTTAAAAATAAACAGACGTGCTTGCAAAATCCAAATCGTCGTAAGCCGTATTTGAATTAGCTCGGATTAAAACACATAACAGTAGAGAACACTACTTGCCCGTACTAGAACCCGTTGCACAATCTGAGGAAAATAAATAAATCAGATGTTTTGGAAAAAGGAAGAATTTTTATAAAAACAGACGTGCTTGCATAATCCTAATCGTCGTAAGCCGTATTTGAATTAGCACGGATTAAAACACGTAACAGTAGAGAACGCTACTTGCCCGTATTAGAACCCGCTTGCATAATCTGAAGAAAATAAATAAAACAGACGTTTAGGAAAAAGGAAGAATTTTTAGAAAAAAAAATAGACGTGCTTGCATAATCCAAATCGTCGTAAGCCGTATTTGAATTAGTACGGATTAAAATACGTAATAGTAGAGAACGCTACTTGCCAATATTAGAACCCGTTTGCACAATCTGAGAAAAATAAATAAAATAGACGTTTTGGAAAAAAGAAGAATTTTAAAAAAAAAACAGACGTGCTTGCATAATCCAAATCGTCGTAAGCCGAATTTGAATTAGCACGGATTAAAATACGTAATAGTAGAGAACACTACTTGCCCATATTAGAACCCGTTTGCACAATCTGAGAAAAATAAATAAAACAGACGTTTTGGAAAAAAGAACAATTTTTAAAAATAAACAGACGTGCTTCTATAATCCAAATCGTCGTAAGCCATATTTTAATTAGCACGGATTAAAACACATAACAGTAGAGAACGCTACTTTCCCGTATTACAACCCGTTTGCATAATCTGAAGAAAATAAATAAAACAGACAATATGGAAAAAGGAGGAATTTTTAGAAAGAAAAATAGACGTGCTTGCATAATTCATATCGTCGTAAGCCGTATTTGAATTAGCACGGATTAAAACACGTAACAGTAGAGAACGCTACTTGCCCGTATTAGAACCCGTTTGCATAATCTGAAGAAAATAAATAACACAGACGTTATGGAAAAAGGAAGAATTTTTAGGAAAAAAAACAGACGTGCTTGCATAATCCAAATCGTCGTAAGACGTATTTGAATTAGCACGGATTAAAACACGTAACAGTAGAGAACACTACTTGCCCGTATTATAACCCGTTTGCACCAACTGAGGAAAACAAATAAAAAAACAGACGTTTTGGAAAAAGGAAGAATTTTTAGAAAAATAGACATGCTTGCATTATCCAAATCTTCGTAAACCGCATGTGAATTAGCACGGATTAAAACACGTAACAGTGGAGAACGCTACTTGCCCGTACTAGAACCCGTTTGCACAATCTGAAGAAAATAAATAAAACAGACGTTTTGGAAAAAGGAAGAATTTTTAGAAAAACAGACGTGCTTGCATAATCCAAATCGTCGTAAGTCGTATTTGAATTAGCACGGATTAAAACACATAATAGTAGAGAACGCTACTTCCCCGTTCTAGAACCTGTTTGCACAATCAGAGAAAAATAAATAAAACAGACGTTTTGGAAAAAAGAAGAATTTAAAAAAAAACAGACGTGCTTGCATAATCCAAATCGTCGTAAGCCGTATTTGAATTAGCACGGATTAAAATACGTAACAGTAGAGAACGCTACTTGCCCATATTAGAACCCGTTTGCACAATCTGAGAAAAATAAATAAAACAGACGTTTTGGAAAAAAGAACAATTTTTAAAAATAAACAGACGTGCTTCTATAATCCAAATCGTCGTAAGCCATATTTTAATTAGCACGGATTAAAACACATAACAGTAGAGAACGCTACTTTCCCGTATTACAACCCGTTTGCATAATCTGAAGAAAATAAATAAAACAGACAATATGGAAAAAGGAGGAATTTTTAGAAAGAAAAATAGACGTGCTTGCATAATTCATATCGTCGTAAGCCGTATTTGAATGAGCACGGATTAAAACACGTAACAGTAGAGAACGCTACTTGCCCGTATTAGAACCCGTTTGCATAATCTGAAGAAAATAAATAACACAGACGTTATGGAAAAAGGAAGAATTTTTAGGAAAAAAAACAGACGTGCTTGCATAATCCAAATCGTCGTAAGACGTATTTGAATTAGCACGGATTAAAACACGTAACAGTAGAGAACGCTACTTGCCCGTATTAGAACCCGTTTGCACCAACTGAGGAAAACAAATAAAAAAACAGACGTTTTGGAAAAAGGAAGAATTTTTAGAAAAATAGACATGCTTGCATTATCCAAATCTTCGTAAGCCGCATTTGAATTAGCACGGATTAAAACACGTAACAGTGGAGAACGCTACTTGCCCGTACTAGAACCCGTTTGTACAATCTGAGGAAAATAAATAAAACAGACGTTTCGGAAAAAGGAAGAATTTTTAGAAAAATAGACGTGCTTGCATAATCCAAATCGTCGTAAGCCGTATTTGAATTAGCACGGATTAAAACACATAACAGTAGAGAACGCTACTTCCCCGTTCTAGAACCCGTTTGCACAATCAGAGAAAAATAAATAAAACAGACGTTTTGGAAAAAAGAAGAATTTAAAAAAAAACAGACGTGCTTGCATAATCCAAATCGTCGTAAGCCGTATTTGAATTAGCACGGATTAAAATACGTAACAGTAGAGAACGCTACTTGCCCGTATTAGAACCCGTTTGCACAATCTTAGAAAAATAAATAAAACAGACTTTTTGGAAAAAGGAAGAATTTTTAGAAAAACAGACATGTTTGCATAATCCAAATCTTCGTAAGCCGTATTTGAATTAGCACGGATTAAAACACGTAACAGTAGAGAACACTACTTGCCCGTACTTGAACCCGTTGCACAATCTGAGGAAAATAAATAAATCAGATGTTTTGGAAAAAGGAAGAATTTTTATAAAAACAGACGTGCTTGCATAATCCAAATCGTCGTAAGCCGTATTTGAATTAGCACGGATTAAAACACGTAACAGTAGAGAACGCTACTTGCCCATATTAGAACCCGTTTGCACAATCTGAGAAAAATAAATAAAACAGACGTTTTGGAAAAAAGAACAATTTTTAAAAATAAACAGACGTGCTTGCAAAATCCAAATCGTCGTAAGCCGTATTTGAATTAGCTCGGATTAAAACACATAACAGTAGAGAACACTACTTGCCCGTACTAGAACCCGTTGCACAATCTGAGGAAAATAAATAAATCAGATGTTTTGGAAAAAGGAAGAATTTTTATAAAAACAGACGTGCTTGCATAATCCTAATCGTCGTAAGCCGTATTTGAATTAGCACGGATTAAAACACGTAACAGTAGAGAACGCTACTTGCCCGTATTAGAACCCGCTTGCATAATCTGAAGAAAATAAATAAAACAGACGTTTAGGAAAAAGGAAGAATTTTTAGAAAAAAAAATAGACGTGCTTGCATAATCCAAATCGTCGTAAGCCGTATTTGAATTAGTACGGATTAAAATACGTAATAGTAGAGAACGCTACTTGCCAATATTAGAACCCGTTTGCACAATCTGAGAAAAATAAATAAAATAGACGTTTTGGAAAAAAGAAGAATTTTAAAAAAAAAACAGACGTGCTTGCATAATCCAAATCGTCGTAAGCCGAATTTGAATTAGCACGGATTAAAATACGTAATAGTAGAGAACACTACTTGCCCATATTAGAACCCGTTTGCACAATCTGAGAAAAATAAATAAAACAGACGTTTTGGAAAAAAGAACAATTTTTAAAAATAAACAGACGTGCTTCTATAATCCAAATCGTCGTAAGCCATATTTTAATTAGCACGGATTAAAACACATAACAGTAGAGAACGCTACTTTCCCGTATTACAACCCGTTTGCATAATCTGAAGAAAATAAATAAAACAGACAATATGGAAAAAGGAGGAATTTTTAGAAAGAAAAATAGACGTGCTTGCATAATTCATATCGTCGTAAGCCGTATTTGAATTAGCACGGATTAAAACACGTAACAGTAGAGAACGCTACTTGCCCGTATTAGAACCCGTTTGCATAATCTGAAGAAAATAAATAACACAGACGTTATGGAAAAAGGAAGAATTTTTAGGAAAAAAAACAGACGTGCTTGCATAATCCAAATCGTCGTAAGACGTATTTGAATTAGCACGGATTAAAACACGTAACAGTAGAGAACACTACTTGCCCGTATTATAACCCGTTTGCACCAACTGAGGAAAACAAATAAAAAAACAGACGTTTTGGAAAAAGGAAGAATTTTTAGAAAAATAGACATGCTTGCATTATCCAAATCTTCGTAAACCGCATGTGAATTAGCACGGATTAAAACACGTAACAGTGGAGAACGCTACTTGCCCGTACTAGAACCCGTTTGCACAATCTGAAGAAAATAAATAAAACAGACGTTTTGGAAAAAGGAAGAATTTTTAGAAAAACAGACGTGCTTGCATAATCCAAATCGTCGTAAGTCGTATTTGAATTAGCACGGATTAAAACACATAATAGTAGAGAACGCTACTTCCCCGTTCTAGAACCTGTTTGCACAATCAGAGAAAAATAAATAAAACAGACGTTTTGGAAAAAAGAAGAATTTAAAAAAAAACAGACGTGCTTGCATAATCCAAATCGTCGTAAGCCGTATTTGAATTAGCACGGATTAAAATACGTAACAGTAGAGAACGCTACTTGCCCATATTAGAACCCGTTTGCACAATCTGAGAAAAATAAATAAAACAGACGTTTTGGAAAAAAGAACAATTTTTAAAAATAAACAGACGTGCTTCTATAATCCAAATCGTCGTAAGCCATATTTTAATTAGCACGGATTAAAACACATAACAGTAGAGAACGCTACTTTCCCGTATTACAACCCGTTTGCATAATCTGAAGAAAATAAATAAAACAGACAATATGGAAAAAGGAGGAATTTTTAGAAAGAAAAATAGACGTGCTTGCATAATTCATATCGTCGTAAGCCGTATTTGAATGAGCACGGATTAAAACACGTAACAGTAGAGAACGCTACTTGCCCGTATTAGAACCCGTTTGCATAATCTGAAGAAAATAAATAACACAGACGTTATGGAAAAAGGAAGAATTTTTAGGAAAAAAAACAGACGTGCTTGCATAATCCAAATCGTCGTAAGACGTATTTGAATTAGCACGGATTAAAACACGTAACAGTAGAGAACGCTACTTGCCCGTATTAGAACCCGTTTGCACCAACTGAGGAAAACAAATAAAAAAACAGACGTTTTGGAAAAAGGAAGAATTTTTAGAAAAATAGACATGCTTGCATTATCCAAATCTTCGTAAGCCGCATTTGAATTAGCACGGATTAAAACACGTAACAGTGGAGAACGCTACTTGCCCGTACTAGAACCCGTTTGTACAATCTGAGGAAAATAAATAAAACAGACGTTTCGGAAAAAGGAAGAATTTTTAGAAAAATAGACGTGCTTGCATAATCCAAATCGTCGTAAGCCGTATTTGAATTAGCACGGATTAAAACACATAACAGTAGAGAACGCTACTTCCCCGTTCTAGAACCCGTTTGCACAATCAGAGAAAAATAAATAAAACAGACGTTTTGGAAAAAAGAAGAATTTAAAAAAAAACAGACGTGCTTGCATAATCCAAATCGTCGTAAGCCGTATTTGAATTAGCACGGATTAAAATACGTAACAGTAGAGAACGCTACTTGCCCGTATTAGAACCCGTTTGCACAATCTTAGAAAAATAAATAAAACAGACTTTTTGGAAAAAGGAAGAATTTTTAGAAAAACAGACATGTTTGCATAATCCAAATCTTCGTAAGCCGTATTTGAATTAGCACGGATTAAAACACGTAACAGTAGAGAACACTACTTGCCCGTACTTGAACCCGTTGCACAATCTGAGGAAAATAAATAAATCAGATGTTTTGGAAAAAGGAAGAATTTTTATAAAAACAGACGTGCTTGCATAATCCAAATCGTCGTAAGCCGTATTTGAATTAGCACGGATTAAAACACGTAACAGTAGAGAACGCTACTTGCCCATATTAGAACCCGTTTGCACAATCTGAGAAAAATAAATAAAACAGACGTTTTGGAAAAAAGAACAATTTTTAAAAATAAACAGACGTGCTTGCAAAATCCAAATCGTCGTAAGCCGTATTTGAATTAGCTCGGATTAAAACACATAACAGTAGAGAACACTACTTGCCCGTACTAGAACCCGTTGCACAATCTGAGGAAAATAAATAAATCAGATGTTTTGGAAAAAGGAAGAATTTTTATAAAAACAGACGTGCTTGCATAATCCTAATCGTCGTAAGCCGTATTTGAATTAGCACGGATTAAAACACGTAACAGTAGAGAACGCTACTTGCCCGTATTAGAACCCGCTTGCATAATCTGAAGAAAATAAATAAAACAGACGTTTAGGAAAAAGGAAGAATTTTTAGAAAAAAAAACAGACGTGCTTGCATAATCCAAATCGTCGTAAGCCGTATTTGAATTAGTACGGATTAAAATACGTAATAGTAGAGAACGCTACTTGCCAATATTAGAACCCGTTTGCACAATCTGAGAAAAATAAATAAAACAGACGTTTTGGAAAAAAGAAGAATTTAAAAAAAACAGACGTGCTTGCATAATCCAAATCGTCGTAAGCCGTATTTGAATTAGCACGGATTAAAATACGTAACAGTAGAGAACGCTACTTGCCCATATTAGAACCCGTTTGCACAATCTGAGAAAAATAAATAAAACAGACGTTTTGGAAAAAAGAACAATTTTTAAAAATAAACAGACGTGCTTCTATAATCCAAATCGTCGTAAGCCATATTTTAATTAGCACGGATTAAAACACATAACAGTAGAGAACGCTACTTTCCCGTATTACAACCCGTTTGCATAATCTGAAGAAAATAAATAAAACAGACAATATGGAAAAAGGAGGAATTTTTAGAAAGAAAAATAGACGTGCTTGCATAATTCATATCGTCGTAAGCCGTATTTGAATGAGCACGGATTAAAACACGTAACAGTAGAGAACGCTACTTGCCCGTATTAGAACCCGTTTGCATAATCTGAAGAAAATAAATAACACAGACGTTATGGAAAAAGGAAGAATTTTTAGGAAAAAAAACAGACGTGCTTGCATAATCCAAATCGTCGTAAGACGTATTTGAATTAGCACGGATTAAAACACGTAACAGTAGAGAACGCTACTTGCCCGTATTAGAACCCGTTTGCACCAACTGAGGAAAACAAATAAAAAAACAGACGTTTTGGAAAAAGGAAGAATTTTTAGAAAAATAGACATGCTTGCATTATCCAAATCTTCGTAAGCCGCATTTGAATTAGCACGGATTAAAACACGTAACAGTGGAGAACGCTACTTGCCCGTACTAGAACCCGTTTGTACAATCTGAGGAAAATAAATAAAACAGACGTTTCGGAAAAAGGAAGAATTTTTAGAAAAATAGACGTGCTTGCATAATCCAAATCGTCGTAAGCCGTATTTGAATTAGCACGGATTAAAACACATAACAGTAGAGAACGCTACTTCCCCGTTCTAGAACCCGTTTGCACAATCAGAGAAAAATAAATAAAACAGACGTTTTGGAAAAAAGAAGAATTTAAAAAAAAACAGACGTGCTTGCATAATCCAAATCGTCGTAAGCCGTATTTGAATTAGCACGGATTAAAATACGTAACAGTAGAGAACGCTACTTGCCCGTATTAGAACCCGTTTGCACAATCTTAGAAAAATAAATAAAACAGACTTTTTGGAAAAAGGAAGAATTTTTAGAAAAACAGACATGTTTGCATAATCCAAATCTTCGTAAGCCGTATTTGAATTAGCACGGATTAAAACACGTAACAGTAGAGAACACTACTTGCCCGTACTTGAACCCGTTGCACAATCTGAGGAAAATAAATAAATCAGATGTTTTGGAAAAAGGAAGAATTTTTATAAAAACAGACGTGCTTGCATAATCCAAATCGTCGTAAGCCGTATTTGAATTAGCACGGATTAAAACACGTAACAGTAGAGAACGCTACTTGCCCATATTAGAACCCGTTTGCACAATCTGAGAAAAATAAATAAAACAGACGTTTTGGAAAAAAGAACAATTTTTAAAAATAAACAGACGTGCTTGCAAAATCCAAATCGTCGTAAGCCGTATTTGAATTAGCTCGGATTAAAACACATAATAGTAGAGAACACTACTTGCCCGTACTAGAACCCGTTGCACAATCTGAGGAAAATAAATAAATCAGATGTTTTGGAAAAAGGAAGAATTTTTATAAAAACAGACGTGCTTGCATAATCCTAATCGTCGTAAGCCGTATTTGAATTAGCACGGATTAAAACACGTAACAGTAGAGAACGCTACTTGCCCGTATTAGAACCCGCTTGCATAATCTGAAGAAAATAAATAAAACAGACGTTTAGGAAAAAGGAAGAATTTTTAGAAAAAAAAACAGACGTGCTTGCATAATCCAAATCGTCGTAAGCCGTATTTGAATTAGTACGGATTAAAATACGTAATAGTAGAGAACGCTACTTGCCAATATTAGAACCCGTTTGCACAATCTGAGAAAAATAAATAAAACAGACGTTTTGGAAAAAAGAAGAATTTTAAAAAAAAAACAGACGTGCTTGCATAATCCAAATCGTCGTAAGCCGAATTTGAATTAGCACGGATTAAAATACGTAACAGTAGAGAACACTACTTGCCCATATTAGAACCCGTTTGCACAATCTGAGAAAAATAAATAAAACAGACGTTTTGGAAAAAAGAACAATTTTTAAAAATAAACAGACGTGCTTCTATAATCCAAATCGTCGTAAGCCGTATTTTAATTAGCACGGATTAAAACACATAACAGTAGAGAACGCTACTTGCCTGTATTACAACCCGTTTGCACAATCTGAGAAAAATAAATAAAACAGACGTTTTGGAAAAAAGAAGAATTTGTAAAAAAAACAGACGTGCTTGCATAATCCAAATCGTCGTAAGCCGTATTTGAATTAGCACGGATTAAAACACGTAACAGTAGAGAACGCTACTTGCCCGTATTACAACCAGTTTGCATAATCTGAAGAAAATAAATAAAATAGACAATATGGAAAAAGGAGGAATTTTTAGAAAAAAAAATAGACGTGCTTGCATAATTCATATCGTCGTAAGCCGTATTTGAATGAGCACGGATTAAAACACGTAACAGTAGAGAACGCTACTTGCCCGTATTAGAACCCGTTTGCATAATCTGAAGAAAATAAATAACACAGACGTTATGGAAAAAGGAAGAATTTTTAGGAAAAAAAACAGACGTGCTTGCATAATCCAAATCGTCGTAAGACGTATTTGAATTAGCACGGATTAAAACACGTAACAGTAGAGAACGCTACTTGCCCGTATTAGAACCCGTTTGCACCAACTGAGGAAAACAAATAAAAAAACAGACGTTTTGGAAAAAGGAAGAATTTTTAGAAAAATAGACATGCTTGCATTATCCAAATCGTCGTAAGCCGCATTTGAATTAGCACGGATTAAAACACGTAACAGTGGAGAACGCTACTTGCCCGTACTAGAACCCGTTTGCACAATCTGAGGAAAATAAATAAAACAGACGTTCCGGAAAAAGGAAGAATTTTTAGAAAAATAGACGTGCTTGCATAATCCAAATCGTCGTAAGCCGTATTTGAATTAGCACGGATTAAAACACATAACAGTAGAGAACGCTGCTTCCCCGTTCTAGAACCCGTTTGCACAATCAGAGAAAAATAAATAAAACAGACGTTTTGGAAAAAAGAAGAATTTAAAAAAAAACAGACGTGCTTGCATAATCCAAATCGTCGTAAGCCGTATTTGAATTAGCACGGATTAAAATACGTAACAGTAGAGAACGCTACTTGCCCATATTAGAACCCGTTTGCACAATCTGAGAAAAATAAATAAAACAGACGTTTTGGAAAAAAGAACAATTTTTAAAAATAAACAGACGTGCTTGCAAAATCCAAATCGTCGTAAGCCGTATTTGAATTAGCTCGGATTAAAACACATAACAGTAGAGAACACTACTTGCCCGTACTAGAACCCGTTGCACAATCTGAGGAAAATAAATAAATCAGATGTTTTGGAAAAAGGAAGAATTTTTATAAAAACAGACGTGCTTGCATAATCCTAATCGTCGTAAGCCGTATTTGAATTAGCACGGATTAAAACACGTAACAGTAGAGAACGCTACTTGCCCGTATTAGAACCCGCTTGCATAATCTGAAGAAAATAAATAAAACAGACGTTTAGGAAAAAGGAAGAATTTTTAGAAAAAAAAACAGACGTGCTTGCATAATCCAAATCGTCGTAAGCCGTATTTGAATTAGTACGGATTAAAATACGTAATAGTAGAGAACGCTACTTGCCAATATTAGAACCCGTTTGCACAATCTGAGAAAAATAAATAAAACAGACGTTTTGGAAAAAAGAAGAATTTTAAAAAAAAAACAGACGTGCTTGCATAATCCAAATCGTCGTAAGCCGAATTTGAATTAGCACGGATTAAAATACGTAACAGTAGAGAACACTACTTGCCCATATTAGAACCCGTTTGCACAATCTGAGAAAAATAAATAAAACAGACGTTTTGGAAAAAAGAACAATTTTTAAAAATAAACAGACGTGCTTCTATAATCCAAATCGTCGTAAGCCGTATTTTAATTAGCACGGATTAAAACACATAACAGTAGAGAACGCTACTTGCCTGTATTACAACCCGTTTGCACAATCTGAGAAAAATAAATAAAACAGACGTTTTGGAAAAAAGAAGAATTTGTAAAAAAAACAGACGTGCTTGCATAATCCAAATCGTCGTAAGCCGTATTTGAATTAGCACGGATTAAAACACGTAACAGTAGAGAACGCTACTTGCCCGTATTACAACCAGTTTGCATAATCTGAAGAAAATAAATAAAATAGACAATATGGAAAAAGGAGGAATTTTTAGAAAAAAAAATAGACGTGCTTGCATAATTCATATCGTCGTAAGCCGTATTTGAATGAGCACGGATTAAAACACGTAACAGTAGAGAACGCTACTTGCCCGTATTAGAACCCGTTTGCATAATCTGAAGAAAATAAATAACACAGACGTTATGGAAAAAGGAAGAATTTTTAGGAAAAAAAACAGACGTGCTTGCATAATCCAAATCGTCGTAAGACGTATTTGAATTAGCACGGATTAAAACACGTAACAGTAGAGAACGCTACTTGCCCGTATTAGAACCCGTTTGCACCAACTGAGGAAAACAAATAAAAAAACAGACGTTTTGGAAAAAGGAAGAATTTTTAGAAAAATAGACATGCTTGCATTATCCAAATCGTCGTAAGCCGCATTTGAATTAGCACGGATTAAAACACGTAACAGTGGAGAACGCTACTTGCCCGTACTAGAACCCGTTTGCACAATCTGAGGAAAATAAATAAAACAGACGTTCCGGAAAAAGGAAGAATTTTTAGAAAAATAGACGTGCTTGCATAATCCAAATCGTCGTAAGCCGTATTTGAATTAGCACGGATTAAAACACATAACAGTAGAGAACGCTACTTCCCCGTTCTAGAACCCGTTTGCACAATCAGAGAAAAATAAATAAAACAGACGTTTTGGAAAAAAGAAGAATTTAAAAAAAAACAGACGTGCTTGCATAATCCAAATCGTCGTAAGCCGTATTTGAATTAGCACGGATTAAAATACGTAACAGTAGAGAACGCTACTTGCCCATATTAGAACCCGTTTGCACAATCTGAGAAAAATAAATAAAACAGACGTTTTGGAAAAAAGAACAATTTTTAAAAATAAACAGACGTGCTTGCAAAATCTAAATCGTCGTAAGCCGTATTTGAATTAGCTCGGATTAAAACACATAACAGTAGAGAACACTACTTGCCCGTATTAGAACACGTTTGCGCAATCTGAGCAAAACATAAAAAAAACAGAAGTTTTGGAAAAAGGAAGAATTTTTAGAAAAACAGACATGCTTGCATAATCCAAATCTTCGTAAGCCGTATTTGAATTAGCACGGATTAAAACACGTAACAGTAGAGAACACTACTTGCCCGTACTAGAACCCGTTGCACAATCTGAGGAAAATAAATAAATCAGATGTTTTGGAAAAAGGAAGAATTTTTATAAAAACAGACGTGCTTGCATAATCCAAATCGTCGTAAGCCGTATTTGAATTAGCACGGATTAAAACACGTAACAGTAGAGAACGCTACTCGCCCGTATTAGAACCGGCTTGCATAATCTGAAGAAAATAAATAAAACAGACGTTTAGGAAAAAGGAAGAATTTTTAGAAAAAAAAACAGACGTGCTTGCATAATCCAAATCGTCGTAAGCCGTATTTGAATTAGCATGGATTAAAACACGTAACAGTAGAGAACGCTACTTGCCCGTATTAGAACCCGTTTCCACAATCTGAGAAAAAAAAAATAAAACAGACGTTTTGGAAAAAAGAAGAATTTGTAAAAAAAAACAGACGTGCTTGCATAATTCAAATCGTCGGAAGCCGTATTTGAATTAGCACGGATTAAAATACGTAATAGTAGAGAACGCTACTTGCCCATATTAGAACCCGTTTGCACAATCTGAGAAAAATAAATAAAACAGACGTTTTGGAAAAAAGAAGAATTTTAAAAAAAAAACAGACGTGCTTGCATAATCCAAATCGTCGTAAGCCGAATTTGAATTAGCACGGATTAAAATACGTAACAGTAGAGAACACTACTTTCCCATATTAGAACCCGTTTGCACAATCTGAGAAAAATAAATAAAACAGACGTTTTGGAAAAAAGAACAATTTTTAAAAATAAACAGACGTGCTTCTATAATCCAAATCGTCGTAAGCCGTATTTTAATTAGCACGGATTAAAACACATAACAGTAGAGAACGCTACTTGCCCGTATTACAACCCGTTTGCACAATCTGAGAAAAATAAATAAAACAGACGTTTTGGAAAAAACAAGAATTTGTAAAAAAAACAGACGTGCTTGCATAATCCAAATCGTCGTAAGCCGTATTTGAATTAGCACGGATTAAAACATGTAACAGTAGAGAACGCTACTTGCCCGTATTAGAACCCGTTTGCATAATCTGAAGAAAGTAAATAAACCAGACGTTTAGGAAAAAGGAAGAATTTTTAGAAAAAAAAAATAGACGTGCTTGCATAATCCAAATCGTCGTAAGTCGTATTTGAGTTAGCACGGATTAAAACACGTAACAGTAGAGAACGCTACTTTCCCGTATTAGAACCCGTTTGCACAATCTGAGAAAAATAAATAAAACAGACGTTTTGGAAAAAAGAAGAATTTGTAAAAAAAAACAGATGTGCTTGCCTAATCCACATCGTCGTAAGCCGTATTTGAATTAGCACGGATTAAAACACGTAACAGTAGAGAACTCTACTTACCCGTATTACAACCCGTTTGCATAATCTGAAGAAAATAAATAAAACAGACATTATGGAAAAAGGAGGAATTTTTAGAAAAAAAAATAGACGTGCTTGCATCATTCATATCGTCGTAAGCCGTATTTGAATGAGCACGGATTAAAACACGTAACAATAGAGAACGCTACTTGCCCGTATTAGAACCCGTTTGCATAATCTGAAGAAAATAAATAACACAGACGTATTGAAAAAGGAAGAATTTTTAGGGAAAAAAACAGACGTGCTTGCATAATCCAAATCGTCGTAAGACGTATTTGAATTAGCACGGATTAAAACACGTAACAGTAGAGAACGCTACTTGCGCGTATTAGAACCCGTTTGCACCAACTGAGGAAAACAAATAAAAAAACAGACGTTTTGGAAAAAGGAAGAATTTTTAGAAAAATAGACATGCTTGCATTATCCAAATCTTCGTAAGCCGCATTTGAATTAGCACGGATTAAAACACGTAACAGTGGAGAACGCTACTTGCCCGTACTAGAACCCGTTTGCACAATCTGAGGAAAATAAATAAAACAGACGTTTCGGAAAAAGGAAGAATTTTTAGAAAAATAGACGTGCTTGCATAATCCAAATCGTCGTAAGCCGTATTTGAATTAGCACGGATTAAAACACATAACAGTAGAGAACGCTACTTCCCCGTTCTAGAACCCGTTTGCACAATCAGAGAAAAATAAATAAAACAGACGTTTTGGAAAAAAGAAGAATTTAAAAAAAAACAGACGTGCTTGCATAATCCAAATCGTCGTAAGCCGTATTTGAATTAGCACGGATTAAAATACGTAACAGTAGAGAACGCTACTTGCCCATATTAGAACCCGTTTGCACAATCTGAGAAAAATAAATAAAACAGACGTTTTGGAAAAAAGAACAATTTTTAAAAATAAACAGACGTGCTTGCATAATCCAAATCGTCGTAAGCCGTATTTGAATTAGCTCGGATTAAAACACATAACAGTAGAGAACACTACTTGCCCGTATTAGAACACGTTTGCGCAATCTGAGCAAAACATAAAAAAAATAGAAGTTTTGGAAAAGGGAAGAATTTTTAGAAAAACAGACATGCTTGCATAATCCCAATCTTCGTAAGCCGTATTTGAATTAGCACGGATTAAAACACGTAACAGTAGAGAACACTACTAGCCCGTACTAGAACCCGTTGCACAATCTGAGGAAAATAAATAAATCAGATGTTTTGGAAAAAGGAAGAATTTTTATAAAAACAGACGTGGTTGCATAATCCAAATCGTCGTAAGCCGTATTTGAATTCGCACGGATTAAAACACGTAACAGTAGAGAACGCTACTTGCCCGTATTAGAACCCGCTTGCATAATCTGAAGAAAATAAATAAAACAGACGTTTAGGAAAAAGGAAGTATTTTTAGAAAAAAAAACAGACGTGCTTGCATAATCCAAATCGTCGTAAGCCGTATTTGAATTAGCACGGATTAAAACACGTAACAGTAGAGAACGCTACTTGCCCGTATTAGAACCCGTTTGCATAATCTGAAGATAATAAATAAAACAGACATTATGGAAAAAGGAGGAATTTTTAAAAAAAAAAACAGACGTGCTTGCATAATCCAAATCGTCGTAAGCCGTATTTGAATAAGCACGGATTAAAACACGTAACAGTAGAGAACGTTACTTGCCCGTATTAGAACCCGTTTGCATAATCTGAAGAAAATAAATAACACAGACGTTATGGAAAAAGGAAGAATTTTTAGGAAAAAAAACAGACGTGCTTGCATAATCCAAATCGTCGTAAGACGTATTTGAATTAGCACGGGTTAAAACACGTAACAGTAGAGAACACTACTTACCCGTATTAGAACCCGTTTGCACAATCTGAGAAAACTAAATAAAACAGATGTTTTGGAAAAAAGAAGAATTTTTAAAAAAAAACAGACGTGCTTGCATAATCCAAATCGTCGTAAGCCGTATTTGAATTAGCACGAATAGAAACACGTAACAGTAGAGAACGCTACTTGCCCGTATTAGAACCCGTTTGCACAATCTGAGAAAAATAAATAAAACAGACGTTTTGGAAAAAAGAAGAATTTTTAAAAATAAACAGACGTGCTTTCATAATCCAAATCGTCGTAAGCCGTATTTGAATTAGCACGGATGAAAACACGTAACAGCAGAGAACACTACTTGCCCGTATTAGAACCCGTGTGCACAATCTGAGGAAAATAAATAAATCAGATGTTTTGGAAAAAGGAAGAATTTTTATAAAAACAGACGTGCTTGCATAATCAAAATCGTCGTAAGCCGTATTTGAATTAGCATGGATTAAAACACATAACAGTAGAGAACGCTACTTGCCCGTTTAGAACCCGTTTGCACAATCAGAGAAAAATAAATAAAACAAACGTTTTGGAAAAAAGAAGAATTTAAAAAAAAAAACAGACGTGCTTGCATAATCCAAATCGTCGTAAGCCGTATTTGGATTAGCACGGATTAAAATACGTAACAGTAGAGAACACTACTTTCCCATATTAGAACCCGTTTGCACAATCTGAGAAAAATAAATAAAACAGACGTTTTGGAAAAAAGAAGAATTTTAAAAAAAAAACACACCTGCTTGCATAATCCAAATCGTCGTGAGCCGAATTTGAATGACCACAGATTAAAATACGTAACAGTAGAGAATGCTACTTGCCCATATTAGAACTCGTTTGCACAATTTGAGAAAAATAATTAAAACAGACGTTTTGGAAAAAAGAACAATTTTTAAAAATAAACAGACGTGCTTGCATAATCCAAATCGTCGTAAGCTGTATTTGAATTAGCACGGATTAAAACACATAACAGTAGAGAACACTACTTGCCCGTATTAGAACCCGTTTGCGCAATATGAGCTAACAAATAAAAAAACAGAAGTTTTGGAAAAAGGAAGAATTTTTAGAAAATAAGACATGCTTGCATAATCCAAATCTTCGTAAGCCGTATTTGAATTAGCACGGATTAAAACACGTAACAGTAGAGAACGCTAGTTGCCCGCACTAGAACCCGTTTGCACAATCTGAGGAAAATAAATAAAACAGACGTTTTGGAAAAAGGAAGAATTTTTAGAAAAACAGACATGCTTGCATAATCCAAATCGTCGTAAGCCGTATTTGAATTAGCACGAATTAAAATACGTAACAGTAGAGAACGCTACTTGCCCTTATTAGAACCCGTTTGCATAATCTGATGAAAATAAATAAAACAGACGTTTTGGAAAAAGGAAGAATTTTTAGAAAAAAAAAACAGATGTGATTGCATAATCCAAATCGTCGTAAGCCGTATTTGAATTAGCACGGATTAAAACACGTAGTAATAGAGAACGCTATTTGCCCGTATTAGAACCCGTTTGCACAATCAGAGAAAAATAACTAAAACAGACCTTTTGGAAAAAAGGAGAATTTAAAAAAAAAACAGATGTTCTTGCATAATCCAAATCGTCGTAAGCCGTATTTGAATTAGCACGGATTAAAACACGTAACAGTGGAGAACGCTACTTGCCCGTACTAGAACCCGTTTGCACAATCTGAGGAAAATAAATAAAACAGACGTTTTGGAAAAAGGAAGAATTTTTAGAAAAACAAACGTGCTTGCATAATCCATATCGTCGTAAGCCGTATTTGAATTAGCACTGATTAAAACACGTAAGAGTAGAGAACGCTACTTGCCCGTACTAGAACCCGTTTGCACAATCTGAGGAAAATAAATAAAACAAACGTTTTGGAAAAAGGAAGAATTTTTAGAAAAACAGACGTGCTTGCATAATCCAAATCGTCGTAAGCCGTATTTGAATTAGCACGGATTAAAATACGTAACAGTAGAGAACGTTACTTGCCCATATTAGAAGCCGTTTGCACAATCTGAGAAAAATAAATAAAACAGACGTTTTGGAAAAAAAAAAAATTTTTAAAAATAAACAGACGTGCTTGCATAATCCAAATCGTCGTAAGCCGTATTTGAATTAGCACGGATTAAAACACGTAACAGTAGAGAACGCTACTTGCCCGTATTAGAACCCGTTTGCACAATCTGAGAAAAATAAATAAAACAGACGTTTTGGAAAAAAGAAGAATTTAAAAAAAAAAAACAGACATGCTTGCATAATTCAAATTGTCGTAAGCCGTATTTGAATTAGCACGAATTAAAATACGTAACAGTAGAGAACGCTACTTGCCCGTATTAGAACCCGTTTGCACAATCTGAGAAAAATAAATAAAACAGACGTTTTGGAAAAAAGAAGAATTTTTAAAAATAAACAGACGTGCTTGCATAATCCAAATCGTCGTAAGCCGTATTTGAATTAGCACGGATTAAAACACGTAACAACAGAGAACACTACTTGCCCGTATTAGACCCCGTTTGCACAATCTGAGGAATATAGATAAATCAGATGTTTTGGAAAAAGGAAGAATTTTTATAAAAAAAGACGTGCTTGCATAATCCAAATCGTCGTCAGTCGTATTTGAATTAGCATGGATTAAAACACATAACAGTAGAGAACGCTACTTTCCCATATTAGAAGCCGTTTGCACAATCTGAGAAAAATAAATAAAACAGACGTTTTGGAAAAAAGAAGAATTTTTAAAAATAAACGGACGTGCTTGCATAATCCAAATCGTTGTAAGCCGTATTTGAATTAGCACGGAATAAAACACGTAACAGTAGAGAACACTACTTGCCCGTACTAGAACCCGTTGCACAATCTGAGGAAAATAAATAAATCAGATGTTTTGGACAAAGGAAGAATTTTTATAAAAACAGACGTTCTTGCATAATCCAAATCGTCGTAAGCCGTATTTGAATTAGCACGGATTAAAGCACGTAACAGTAGAGAACGCTACTTGCCCCGTATTAGAACCCGTTTGCATAATCTGAAGAAAATAAATAAAACAGACGTTTAGGAAAAAGGAAGAATTTTTAGAAAAAAAAAGACGTGTTTGCATAATCCAAATCGTCGTAAGCCGTATTTGAATTAGCACGGATTAAAACACGTAACAGTAGAGAACGCTACTTGCCCGTATTAGAACCCGTTTGCACAATCTGAGAAAAATAAATAAGACAGACGTTTTGGACAAAAGAAGAATTTTTAAAAATAAAGAGACGTGCTTGCATAATCCAAATCGTCGTAAGCCGTATTTGAATTAGTACGGAATAAAACACGTAACAGTAGAGAACGCTACTTGCCCGTACTAGAACCCGTTGCACAATCTGAGGAAAATAAATAAATCAGATGTTTTGGAAAAAGGAAGAATTTTTATAAAAACAGACGTGCTTGCATAATCCAAATCGTCGTAAGCCGTATTTGAATTAGCACGGATTAAAGCACGTAACAGTAGAGAACGCTACTTGCCCCGTATTAGAACCCGTTTGCATAATCTGAAGAAAATAAATAAAACAGACGTTTAGGAAAAAGGAAGAATTTTTAGAAAAAAAAACAGACGTGCTTGCATAATCCAAATCGTCGTAAGCCGTATTTGAATTAGCACGGATTAAAACACGTAACAGTAGAGAACGCTACTTGCCCGGATTAGAACCCGTTTGCACAATCTGAGAAAAATAAATAAAACAGACGTTTTGGAAAAAAGAAGAATTTTTAAAAATAAACAGACGTGCTTGCATAATCCAAATCGTCGTAAGCCGTATTTGAATTAGCACGGATTAAAACACGTAACAACAGAGAACACTACTTGCCCGTATTAGAACCCGTTTGCACAATCTGAGGAAAATAGATAAATCAGATGTTTTGGAAAAAGGAAGAATTTTTATAAAAAAAGACGTGCTTGCATAATCCAAATCGTCGTAAGTCGTATTTGAATTCGCACGGATTAAAACACATAACAGTAGAGAACGCTACTTGCCCATATTAGAAGCCGTTTGCACAATCTGAGAAAAATAAATAAAACAGACGTTTTGGAAAAAAGAAGAATTTTTAAAAATAAACAGACGTGCTTGCATAATCCAAATCGTCGTAAGCCGTATTTGAATTAGCACGGAATAAAACACGTAACAGTAGAGAACACTACTTGCCCGTACTAGAACCCGTTGCACAATCTGAGGAAAATAAATAAATCAGATGTTTTGGACAAAGGAAGAATTTTTATAAAAACAGACGTTCTTGCATAATCCAAATCGTCGTAAGCCGTATTTGAATTAGTACGGATTAAAACACGTAACAGTAGAGAACGCTACTTGCCCGTATTAGAACCCGTTCGCACAATTTGAGAAAAATAAACAAAACAGACGTTTTGGAAAAAAGAAGAATTTTTAAAAAAAAACAGACGTGCTTGCATAATCCAAATCGTCGTAAGCCGTATTTGAATTAGCACGAATAGAAACACGTAACAGTAGAGAACGCTACTTGCCCCTATTAGAACCCGTTTGCACAATCTGAGAAAAATAAATAAGACAGACGTTTTGGAAAAAAGAAAGAATTTTTAAAAATAAATAGACGTGCTTGCATAATCCAAATCGTCGTAAGCCGTATTTGAATTAGCACGGATTAAAACACGTAACAGTAGAGAACGCTACTTGCCCGTATTAGAACCCGTTTGCACAATCTGAGAAAAATAAATAAAACAGACGTTTTGGAAAAAAGAAGAATTTTTAAAAATAAATAGACGTGCTTGCATAATCCAAATCGTCGTAAGACGTATTTGAATTAGCACGGATTAAAACACATAACAGTAGAGAACGCTACTTGCCCGTACTAGAACCCGTTGCACAATCTGAGGAAAATAAATAAATCAGATGTTTTGGAAAAAGGAAGAATTTTTATAAAAACAGACGTGCTTGCATAATCCAAATCGTCGTAAGCCGTATTTGAATTAGCACGGATTAAAGCACGTAACAGTAGAGAACGCTACTTGCCCCGTAATAGAACCCGTTTGCATAATCTGAAGAAAATAAATAAAACAGACGTTTAGGAAAACGGAAGAATTTTTAGAAAAAAAAACAGACGTGCTTACATAATCGAAATCGTCGTAAGCCGTATTTGAATTAGCACGGATTAAAACACGTAACAGTAGAGAACGCTACTTGCCCGTATTAGAACCCGTTTGCACAATCTGAGAAAAATAAATAAAACAGACGTTTTGGAAAAAAGAAGAATTTTTAAAAATAAACAGACGTGCTTGCATAATCCAAATCGTCGTAAGCCGTATTTGAATTAGCACGGATTAAAACACGTAACAACAGAGAACACTACTTGCCCGTATTAGAACCCGTTTGCACAATCTGAGGAAAATAGATAAATCAGATGTTTTGGAAAAAGGTAGAATTTTTATAAAAAAAGACGTGCTTGCATAATCCAAATCGTCGTAAGTCGTATTTGAATTAGCACGGATTAAAACACATAACAGTAGAGAACGCTACTTGCCCATATTAGAAGCCGTTTGCACAATCTGAGAAAAATAAATAAAACAGACGTTTTGGAAAAAAGAAGAATTTTTAAAAATAAACAGACGTGCTTGCATAATCCAAATCGTCGTAAGCCGTATTTGAATTAGCACGGAATAAAACACGTAACAGTAGAGAACACTACTTGCCCGTACTAGAACCCGTTGCACAATCTGAGGAAAATAAATAAATCAGATGTTTTGGATAAAGGCAGAATTTTTATAAAAACAGACGTGCTTGCATAATCCAAATCGTCGTAAGCCGTATTTGAATTAGCACGGATTAAAACACGTAACAGTAGAGAACGCTACTTGCCCGTATTAGAACCCGTTTGCATAATCTGAAGAAAATAAATAAAAGAGACATTATGGAAAAAGGAAGAATTTTTAGAAAAAAAACAGACGTGCTTGCATAATCCAAATCGTCGTAAGCCGTATTTGAATTAGCACGGATTAAAACACGTAACAGTAGAGAACGCTACTTGCCCGTATTAGAACCCGTTTGCACAATCTGAGAAAAATAAATAAAACAGACGTTTTGGAAAAAAGAAGAATTTTTAAAAAAAAACAGACGTGCTTGCATAATCCAAATCGTCGTAAGCCGTATTTGAATTAGCACGAATAGAAACACGTAACAGTAGAGAACGCTACTTGCCCGTATTAGAACCCGTTTGCACAATCTGAGAAAAATAAATAAGACAGACGTTTTGGAAAAAAGAAAGAATTTTTAAAAATAAATAGACGTGCTTGCATAATCCAAATCGTCGTAAGCCGTATTTGAATTAGCACGGAATAAAACACGTAACAGTAGAGAACGCTACTTGCCCGAACTAGAACCCGTTGCACAATCTGAGAAAAATAAATAAATCAGATGTTTTGGAAAAAGGAAGAATTTTTATAAAAACAGACGTGCTTGAATAATCCAAATCGTCGTAAGCCGTATTTGAATTAGCACGGATTAAAGCACGTAACAGTAGAGAACGCTACTTGCCCCGTATTAGAACCCGTTTGCATAATCTGAAGAAAATAAATAAAACAGACGTTTAGGAAAAAGGAAGAATTTTTAGAAAAAAAAACAGACGTGCTTGCATAATCCAAATCATCGTAAGCCGTATTTGAATTAGCACGGATTAAAACACGTAACAGTTGAGAACGCTACTTGCCCGTATTAGAACCCGTTTGCACAATCTGAGAAAAATAAATAAAACAGACGTTTTGGAAAAAAGAAGAATTTTTAAAAATAAACAGACGTGCTTGCATAATCCAAATCGTCGTAAGCCGTATTTGAATTAGCACGGATTAAAACACGTAACAACAGAGAACACTACCTGCCCGTATTAGAACCCGTTTGTACAATCTGAGGAAAATAGATAAATTAGATGTTTTGGAAAAAGGAAGCATTTTTATAAAAAAAGACGTGCTTGCGTAATCCAAATCGTCGTAAGTCGTATTTGAATTAGCATGGATTAAACCACATAACAGTAGAGAACGCTACTTGCCCATATTAGAAGCCGTTTGCACAATCTGAGAAAAATAAATAAAACAGACGTTTTGGAAAAAAGAAGAATTTTTAAAAATAAACAGACGTGCTTGCATAATCCAAATCGTCGTAAGCCGTATTTGAATTAGCACGGATTAAAGCACGTAACAGTAGAGAACGCTACTTGCCCCGTATTAGAACCCGTTTGCATAATCTGAAGAAAATAAATAAAAGAGACATTATGGAAAAAGGAAGAATTTTTAGAAAAAAAACAGACGTGCTTGCATAATCCAAATCGTCGTAAGCCGTATTTGAATTAGCACGGATTAAAACACGTAACAATAGAGAACGCTACTTGCCCGTATTAGAACCCGTTTGCACAATCTGAGAAAAATAAATAAAACAGACGTTTTTGAAAAAAGAAGAATTTTTAAAAAAAAACAGACGTGCTTGCATAATCCAAATCGTCGTAAGCCGTATTTGAATTAGCACGAATAGAAACACGTAACAGTAGAGAACGCTACTTGCCCGTATTAGAACCCGTTTGCACAATCTGAGAAAAATAAATAAGACAGACGTTTTGGAAAAAAGAAAGAATTTTTAAAAATAAATAGACGTGCTTGCATAATCCAAATCGTCGTAAGCCGTATTTGAATTAGCACGGAATAAAACACGTAACAGTAGAGAACGCTACTTGCCCGAACTAGAACCCGTTGCACAATCTGAGGAAAATAAATAAATCAGATGTTTTGGAAAAAGGAAGAATTTTTATAAAAACAGACGTGCTTGAATAATCCAAATCGTCGTAAGCCGTATTTGAATTAGCACGGATTAAAGCACGTAACAGTAGAGAACGCTACTTGCCCCGTATTAGAACCCGTTTGCATAATCTGAAGAAAATAAATAAAACAGACGTTTAGGAAAAAGGAAGAATTTTTAGAAAAAAAAACAGACGTGCTTGCATAATCCAAATCATCGTAAGCCGTATTTGAATTAGCACGGATTAAAACACGTAACAGTAGAGAACGCTACTTGCCCGTATTAGAACCCGTTTGCACAATCTGAGAAAAATAAATAAAACAGACGTTTTGGAAAAAAGAAGAATTTTTAAAAATAAACAGACGTGCTTGCATAATCCAAATCGTCGTAAGCCGTATTTGAATTAGCACGGATTAAAACACGTAACAACAGAGAACACTACCTGCCCGTATTAGAACCCGTTTGCACAATCTGAGGAAAATAGATAAATCAGATGTTTTGGAAAAAGGAAGCATTTTTATAAAAAAAGACGTGCTTGCATAATTCAAATTGTCGTAAGCCGTATTTGAATTAGCACGAATTAAAATACGTAACAGTAGAGAACGCTACTTGCCCGTATTAGAACCCGTTTGCACAATCTGAGAAAAATAAATAAAACAGACGTTTTGGAAAAAAGAAGAATTTTTAAAAATAAACAGACGTGCTTGCATAATCCAAATCGTCGTAAGCCGTATTTGAATTAGCACGGATTAAAACACGTAACAACAGAGAACACTACTTGCCCGTATTAGACCCCGTTTGCACAATCTGAGGAATATAGATAAATCAGATGTTTTGGAAAAAGGAAGAATTTTTATAAAAAAAGACGTGCTTGCATAATCCAAATCGTCGTCAGTCGTATTTGAATTAGCATGGATTAAAACACATAACAGTAGAGAACGCTACTTTCCCATATTAGAAGCCGTTTGCACAATCTGAGAAAAATAAATAAAACAGACGTTTTGGAAAAAAGAAGAATTTTTAAAAATAAACGGACGTGCTTGCATAATCCAAATCGTTGTAAGCCGTATTTGAATTAGCACGGAATAAAACACGTAACAGTAGAGAACACTACTTGCCCGTACTAGAACCCGTTGCACAATCTGAGGAAAATAAATAAATCAGATGTTTTGGACAAAGGAAGAATTTTTATAAAAACAGACGTTCTTGCATAATCCAAATCGTCGTAAGCCGTATTTGAATTAGCACGGATTAAAGCACGTAACAGTAGAGAACGCTACTTGCCCCGTATTAGAACCCGTTTGCATAATCTGAAGAAAATAAATAAAACAGACGTTTAGGAAAAAGGAAGAATTTTTAGAAAAAAAAAGACGTGTTTGCATAATCCAAATCGTCGTAAGCCGTATTTGAATTAGCACGGATTAAAACACGTAACAGTAGAGAACGCTACTTGCCCGTATTAGAACCCGTTTGCACAATCTGAGAAAAATAAATAAGACAGACGTTTTGGACAAAAGAAGAATTTTTAAAAATAAAGAGACGTGCTTGCATAATCCAAATCGTCGTAAGCCGTATTTGAATTAGTACGGAATAAAACACGTAACAGTAGAGAACGCTACTTGCCCGTACTAGAACCCGTTGCACAATCTGAGGAAAATAAATAAATCAGATGTTTTGGAAAAAGGAAGAATTTTTATAAAAACAGACGTGCTTGCATAATCCAAATCGTCGTAAGCCGTATTTGAATTAGCACGGATTAAAGCACGTAACAGTAGAGAACGCTACTTGCCCCGTATTAGAACCCGTTTGCATAATCTGAAGAAAATAAATAAAACAGACGTTTAGGAAAAAGGAAGAATTTTTAGAAAAAAAAACAGACGTGCTTGCATAATCCAAATCGTCGTAAGCCGTATTTGAATTAGCACGGATTAAAACACGTAACAGTAGAGAACGCTACTTGCCCGGATTAGAACCCGTTTGCACAATCTGAGAAAAATAAATAAAACAGACGTTTTGGAAAAAAGAAGAATTTTTAAAAATAAACAGACGTGCTTGCATAATCCAAATCGTCGTAAGCCGTATTTGAATTAGCACGGATTAAAACACGTAACAACAGAGAACACTACTTGCCCGTATTAGAACCCGTTTGCACAATCTGAGGAAAATAGATAAATCAGATGTTTTGGAAAAAGGAAGAATTTTTATAAAAAAAGACGTGCTTGCATAATCCAAATCGTCGTAAGTCGTATTTGAATTCGCACGGATTAAAACACATAACAGTAGAGAACGCTACTTGCCCATATTAGAAGCCGTTTGCACAATCTGAGAAAAATAAATAAAACAGACGTTTTGGAAAAAAGAAGAATTTTTAAAAATAAACAGACGTGCTTGCATAATCCAAATCGTCGTAAGCCGTATTTGAATTAGCACGGAATAAAACACGTAACAGTAGAGAACACTACTTGCCCGTACTAGAACCCGTTGCACAATCTGAGGAAAATAAATAAATCAGATGTTTTGGACAAAGGAAGAATTTTTATAAAAACAGACGTTCTTGCATAATCCAAATCGTCGTAAGCCGTATTTGAATTAGTACGGATTAAAACACGTAACAGTAGAGAACGCTACTTGCCCGTATTAGAACCCGTTCGCACAATTTGAGAAAAATAAACAAAACAGACGTTTTGGAAAAAAGAAGAATTTTTAAAAAAAAACAGACGTGCTTGCATAATCCAAATCGTCGTAAGCCGTATTTGAATTAGCACGAATAGAAACACGTAACAGTAGAGAACGCTACTTGCCCCTATTAGAACCCGTTTGCACAATCTGAGAAAAATAAATAAGACAGACGTTTTGGAAAAAAGAAAGAATTTTTAAAAATAAATAGACGTGCTTGCATAATCCAAATCGTCGTAAGCCGTATTTGAATTAGCACGGATTAAAACACGTAACAGTAGAGAACGCTACTTGCCCGTATTAGAACCCGTTTGCACAATCTGAGAAAAATAAATAAAACAGACGTTTTGGAAAAAAGAAGAATTTTTAAAAATAAATAGACGTGCTTGCATAATCCAAATCGTCGTAAGACGTATTTGAATTAGCACGGATTAAAACACATAACAGTAGAGAACGCTACTTGCCCGTACTAGAACCCGTTGCACAATCTGAGGAAAATAAATAAATCAGATGTTTTGGAAAAAGGAAGAATTTTTATAAAAACAGACGTGCTTGCATAATCCAAATCGTCGTAAGCCGTATTTGAATTAGCACGGATTAAAGCACGTAACAGTAGAGAACGCTACTTGCCCCGTAATAGAACCCGTTTGCATAATCTGAAGAAAATAAATAAAACAGACGTTTAGGAAAACGGAAGAATTTTTAGAAAAAAAAACAGACGTGCTTACATAATCGAAATCGTCGTAAGCCGTATTTGAATTAGCACGGATTAAAACACGTAACAGTAGAGAACGCTACTTGCCCGTATTAGAACCCGTTTGCACAATCTGAGAAAAATAAATAAAACAGACGTTTTGGAAAAAAGAAGAATTTTTAAAAATAAACAGACGTGCTTGCATAATCCAAATCGTCGTAAGCCGTATTTGAATTAGCACGGATTAAAACACGTAACAACAGAGAACACTACTTGCCCGTATTAGAACCCGTTTGCACAATCTGAGGAAAATAGATAAATCAGATGTTTTGGAAAAAGGTAGAATTTTTATAAAAAAAGACGTGCTTGCATAATCCAAATCGTCGTAAGTCGTATTTGAATTAGCACGGATTAAAACACATAACAGTAGAGAACGCTACTTGCCCATATTAGAAGCCGTTTGCACAATCTGAGAAAAATAAATAAAACAGACGTTTTGGAAAAAAGAAGAATTTTTAAAAATAAACAGACGTGCTTGCATAATCCAAATCGTCGTAAGCCGTATTTGAATTAGCACGGAATAAAACACGTAACAGTAGAGAACACTACTTGCCCGTACTAGAACCCGTTGCACAATCTGAGGAAAATAAATAAATCAGATGTTTTGGATAAAGGCAGAATTTTTATAAAAACAGACGTGCTTGCATAATCCAAATCGTCGTAAGCCGTATTTGAATTAGCACGGATTAAAACACGTAACAGTAGAGAACGCTACTTGCCCGTATTAGAACCCGTTTGCATAATCTGAAGAAAATAAATAAAAGAGACATTATGGAAAAAGGAAGAATTTTTAGAAAAAAAACAGACGTGCTTGCATAATCCAAATCGTCGTAAGCCGTATTTGAATTAGCACGGATTAAAACACGTAACAGTAGAGAACGCTACTTGCCCGTATTAGAACCCGTTTGCACAATCTGAGAAAAATAAATAAAACAGACGTTTTGGAAAAAAGAAGAATTTTTAAAAAAAAACAGACGTGCTTGCATAATCCAAATCGTCGTAAGCCGTATTTGAATTAGCACGAATAGAAACACGTAACAGTAGAGAACGCTACTTGCCCGTATTAGAACCCGTTTGCACAATCTGAGAAAAATAAATAAGACAGACGTTTTGGAAAAAAGAAAGAATTTTTAAAAATAAATAGACGTGCTTGCATAATCCAAATCGTCGTAAGCCGTATTTGAATTAGCACGGAATAAAACACGTAACAGTAGAGAACGCTACTTGCCCGAACTAGAACCCGTTGCACAATCTGAGAAAAATAAATAAATCAGATGTTTTGGAAAAAGGAAGAATTTTTATAAAAACAGACGTGCTTGAATAATCCAAATCGTCGTAAGCCGTATTTGAATTAGCACGGATTAAAGCACGTAACAGTAGAGAACGCTACTTGCCCCGTATTAGAACCCGTTTGCATAATCTGAAGAAAATAAATAAAACAGACGTTTAGGAAAAAGGAAGAATTTTTAGAAAAAAAAACAGACGTGCTTGCATAATCCAAATCATCGTAAGCCGTATTTGAATTAGCACGGATTAAAACACGTAACAGTTGAGAACGCTACTTGCCCGTATTAGAACCCGTTTGCACAATCTGAGAAAAATAAATAAAACAGACGTTTTGGAAAAAAGAAGAATTTTTAAAAATAAACAGACGTGCTTGCATAATCCAAATCGTCGTAAGCCGTATTTGAATTAGCACGGATTAAAACACGTAACAACAGAGAACACTACCTGCCCGTATTAGAACCCGTTTGTACAATCTGAGGAAAATAGATAAATTAGATGTTTTGGAAAAAGGAAGCATTTTTATAAAAAAAGACGTGCTTGCGTAATCCAAATCGTCGTAAGTCGTATTTGAATTAGCATGGATTAAACCACATAACAGTAGAGAACGCTACTTGCCCATATTAGAAGCCGTTTGCACAATCTGAGAAAAATAAATAAAACAGACGTTTTGGAAAAAAGAAGAATTTTTAAAAATAAACAGACGTGCTTGCATAATCCAAATCGTCGTAAGCCGTATTTGAATTAGCACGGATTAAAGCACGTAACAGTAGAGAACGCTACTTGCCCCGTATTAGAACCCGTTTGCATAATCTGAAGAAAATAAATAAAAGAGACATTATGGAAAAAGGAAGAATTTTTAGAAAAAAAACAGACGTGCTTGCATAATCCAAATCGTCGTAAGCCGTATTTGAATTAGCACGGATTAAAACACGTAACAATAGAGAACGCTACTTGCCCGTATTAGAACCCGTTTGCACAATCTGAGAAAAATAAATAAAACAGACGTTTTTGAAAAAAGAAGAATTTTTAAAAAAAAACAGACGTGCTTGCATAATCCAAATCGTCGTAAGCCGTATTTGAATTAGCACGAATAGAAACACGTAACAGTAGAGAACGCTACTTGCCCGTATTAGAACCCGTTTGCACAATCTGAGAAAAATAAATAAGACAGACGTTTTGGAAAAAAGAAAGAATTTTTAAAAATAAATAGACGTGCTTGCATAATCCAAATCGTCGTAAGCCGTATTTGAATTAGCACGGAATAAAACACGTAACAGTAGAGAACGCTACTTGCCCGAACTAGAACCCGTTGCACAATCTGAGGAAAATAAATAAATCAGATGTTTTGGAAAAAGGAAGAATTTTTATAAAAACAGACGTGCTTGAATAATCCAAATCGTCGTAAGCCGTATTTGAATTAGCACGGATTAAAGCACGTAACAGTAGAGAACGCTACTTGCCCCGTATTAGAACCCGTTTGCATAATCTGAAGAAAATAAATAAAACAGACGTTTAGGAAAAAGGAAGAATTTTTAGAAAAAAAAACAGACGTGCTTGCATAATCCAAATCATCGTAAGCCGTATTTGAATTAGCACGGATTAAAACACGTAACAGTAGAGAACGCTACTTGCCCGTATTAGAACCCGTTTGCACAATCTGAGAAAAATAAATAAAACAGACGTTTTGGAAAAAAGAAGAATTTTTAAAAATAAACAGACGTGCTTGCATAATCCAAATCGTCGTAAGCCGTATTTGAATTAGCACGGATTAAAACACGTAACAACAGAGAACACTACCTGCCCGTATTAGAACCCGTTTGCACAATCTGAGGAAAATAGATAAATCAGATGTTTTGGAAAAAGGAAGCATTTTTATAAAAAAAGACGTGCTTGCATAATCCAAATCGTCGTAAGTCGTATTTGAATTAGCATGGATTAAACCACATAACAGTAGAGAACGCTACTTGCCCATATTAGAAGCCGTTTGCACAATCTGACAAAAATAAATAAAACAGACGTTTTGGAAAAAAGAAGAATTTTTAAAAATAAACAGACGTGCTTGCATAATCCAAATCGTCGTAAGCCGTATTTGAATTAGCACGGATTAAAGCACGTAACAGTAGAGAACGCTACTTGCCCCGTATTAGAACCCGTTTGCATAATCTGAAGAAAATAAATAAAACAGACGTTTAGGAAAAAGGAAGAATTTTTAGAAAAAAAAACAGACGTGCTTGCATAATCCAAATTGTCGTAAGCCGTATTTGAATTAGCACGGATTAAAACACGTAACAGTAGAGAACGCTACTTGCCCGTATTAGAACCCGTTTGCACAATCTGAGAAAAATAAATAAAACAGACGTTTTGGAAAAAAGAAGAATTTTTAAAAATAAACAGACGTGCTTGCATAATCCAAATCGTCGTAAGCCGTATTTGAATTAGCACGGAATAAAACACGTAACAGTAGAGAACACTACTTGCCCGTACTAGAACCCGTTGCACAATCTGAGGAAAATAAATAAATCAGATGTTTTGGACAAAGGCAGAATTTTTATAAAAACAGACGTGCTTGCATAATCCAAATCGTCGTAAGCCGTATTTGAATTAGCACGGATTAAAGCACGTAACAGTAGAGAACGCTACTTGCCCCGTATTAGAACCCGTTTGCATAATCTGAAGAAAATAAATAAAACAGACGTTTAGGAAAAAGGAAGAATTTTTAGAAAAAAAAACAGACGTGCTTGCATAATCCAAATCGTCGTAAGCCGTATTTGAATTAGCACGGATTAAAACACGTAACAGTAGAGAACGCTACTTGCCCGTACTAGAACCCGTTTGCACAATCAGAGAAAAATAAATAAAACAGACGTTTTGGAAAAAAGAAGAATTTTTAAAAATAAACAGACGTGCTTGCATAATCCAAATCGTCGTAAGCCGTATTTGAATTAGCACGGATTAAAACACGTAACAATAGAGAACACTACTTGCCCGTATTAGAACCCGTTTGCACAATCTGAGGAAAATAGATAAATCAGATGTTTTGGAAAAAGGAAGAATTTTTATGAAAAAACACGTGCTTGCATAATCCAAATCGTCGTAAGTCGTATTTGAATTAGCACGGATTAAACCACATAACAGTAGAGAACGCTACTTGCCCATATTAGAAGCCGTTTGCACAATCTGAGAAAAGTAAATAAAACAGACGTTTTGGAAAAAAGAAGAATTTTTAAAAATAAACAGACGTGCTTGCATAATCCAAATCGTCGTAAGCCGTATTTGAATTAGCACGGATTAAAGCACGTAACAGTAGAGAACGCTACTTGCCCCGTATTAGAACCCGTTTGCATAATCTGAAGAAAATAAATAAAACAGACGTTTAGGAAAAAGGAAGAATTTTTAGAAAAAAAAAACAGACGTGCTTGCATAATCCAAATCGTCGTAAGCCGTATTTGAATTAGCACGGATTAAAACACGTAACAGTAGAGAACGCTACTTGCCCGTACTAGAACCCGTTTGCACAATCTGAGAAAAATAAATAAAACAGACGTTTTGGAAAAAAGAAGAATTTTTAAAAAAAAACAGACGTGCTTGCATAATCCAAAGCGTCGTAAGCCGTATTTGAATTAGCACGAATAGAAACACGTAACAGTAGAGAACGCTACTTGCCCGTATTAGAACCCGTTTGCACAATCTGAGAAAAATAAATAAGACAGACGTTTTGGAAAAAAGAAGAAATTTTAAAAATAAATAGATGTGCTTGCATAATCCAAATCGTCGTAAGCCGTATTTGAATTAGCACGGAATAAAACACGTAACAGTACAGAACACTACTTGCCCGTACTAGAACCCGTTGCACAATCTGAGGAAAATAAATAAATCAGATGTTTTGGAAAAAGGAAGAATTTTTATAAAAACAGACGTGCTTGCATAATCCAAATCGTCGTAAGCCGTATTTGAATTAGCACGGATTAAAGCACGTAACAGTAGAGAACGCTACTTGCCCCGTATTAGAACCCGTTTGCATAATCTGAAGAAAATAAATAAAACAGACGTTTAGGAAAAAGGAAGAATTTTTAGAAAAAAAAACAGACGTGCTTGCATAATCCAAATCGTCGTAAGCCGTATTTGAATTAGCACGGATTAAAACACGTAACAGTAGAGAACGCTACTTGCCCGTATTAGAACCCGTTTGCACAATCTGAGAAAAATAAATAAAACAGACGTTTTGGAAAAAAGAAGAATTTTTAAAAATAAACAGACGTGCTTGCATAATCCAAATCGTCGTAAGCCGTATTTGAATTAGCACGGATTAAAACACGTAACAACAGAGAACACTACTTGCCCGTATTAGAACCCGTTTGCACAATCTGTGGAAAATAGATAAATCAGATGTTTTGGAAAAAGGAAGAATTTTTATAAAAAAAGACGTGCTTGCATAATCCAAATCGTCGTAAGTCGTATTTGAATTAGCACGGATTAAAACACATAACAGTAGAGAACGCTACTTGCCCATATTAGAAGCCGTTTGCACAATCTGAGAAAAATAAATAAAACAGACGTTTTGGAAAAAAGAAGAATTTTTAAAAATAAACAGACGTGATTGCATAATCCAAATCGTCGTAAGCCGTATTTGAATTAGCACGGAATAAAACACGTAACAGTACAGAACACTACTTGCCCGTACTAGAACCCGTTGCACAATCTGAGGAAAATAAATAAATCAGATGTTTTGGACAAAGGAAGAATTTTTATAAAAACAGACGTGCTTGCATAATCCAAATCGTCGTAAGCCGTATTTGAATTAGCACGGATTAAAACACGTAACAGTAGAGAACGCTACTTGCCCGTATTAGAACCCGTTTGCATAATCTGAAGAAAATAAATAAAAGAGACATTACGGAAAAAGGAAGAATTTTTAGAAAAAAAACAGACGTGCTTGCATAATCCAAATCGTCGTAAGCCGTATTTGAATTAGCACGGATTAAAACACGTAACAGTAGAGAACGCTACTTGCCCGTATTAGAACCCGTTTGCACAATCTGAGAAAAATAAATAAAACAGACGTTTTGGAAAAAAGAAGAATTTTTTAAAAAAAACAGACGTGCTTGCATAATCCAAAGCGTCGTAAGCCGTATTTGAATTAGCACGAATAGAAACACGTAACAGTAGAGAACGCTACTTGCCCGTATTAGAACCCGTTTGCACAATCTGAGAAAAATAAATAAGACAGACGTTTTGGAAAAAAGAAGAAATTTTAAAAATAAATAGATGTGCTTGCATAATCCAAATCGTCGTAAGCCGTATTTGAATTAGCACGGAATAAAACACGTAACAGTACAGAACACTACTTGCCCGTACTAGAACCCGATGCACAATCTGAGGAAAATAAATAAATCAGATGTTTTGGAAAAAGGAAGAATTTTTATAAAAACAGACGTGCTTGCATAATCCAAATCGTCGTAAGCCGTATTTGAATTAGCACGGATTAAAGCACGTAACAGTAGAGAACGCTACTTGCCCCGTATTAGAACCCGTTTGCATAATCTGAAGAAAATAAATAAAACAGATGTTTAGGAAAAAGGAAGAATTTTTAGAAAAAAAAACAGACGTGCTTGCATAATCCAAATCGTCGTAAGCCGTATTTGAATTAGCACGGATTAAAACACGTAACAGTAGAGAACGCTACTTGCCCGTATTAGAACCCGTTTGCACAATCTGAGAAAAATAAATAAAACAGACGTTTTGGAAAAAAGAAGAATTTTTAAAAATAAACAGACGTGCTTGCATAATCCAAATCGTCGTAAGCCATATTTGAATTAGCACGGATTAAAACACGTAACAACAGAGAACACTACTTGCCCGTATTAGAACCCGTTTGCACAATCTGTGGAAAATAGATAAATCAGATGTTTTGGAAAAAGGAAGAATTTTTATAAAAAAAGACGTGCTTGCATAATCCAAATCGTCGTAAGTCGTATTTGAATTAGCACGGATTAAAACACATAACAGTAGAGAACGCTACTTGCCCATATTAGAAGCCGTTTGCACAATCTGAGAAAAATAAATAAAACAGACGTTTTGGAAAAAAGAAGAATTTTTAAAAATAAACAGACGTGCTTGCATAATCCAAATCGTCGTAAGCCGTATTTGAATTAGCACGGAATAAAACACGTAACAGTACAGAACACTACTTGCCCGTACTAGAACCCGTTGCACAATCTGAGGAAAATAAATAAATCAGATGTTTTGGACAAAGGAAGAATTTTTATAAAAACAGACGTGCTTGCATAATCCAAATCGTCGTAAACCGTATTTGAATTAGCACGGATTAAAACACGTAACAGTAGAGAACGCTACTTGCCCGTATTAGAACCCGTTTGCATAATCTGAAGAAAATAAATAAAAGAGACATTATGGAAAAAGGAAGAATTTTTAGAAAAAAAACAGACGTGCTTGCATAATCCAAATCGTCGTAAGCCGTATTTGAATTAGCACGGATTAAAACACGTAACAGTAGAGAACGCTACTTGCCCGTATTAGAACCCGTTTGCACAATCTGAGAAAAATAAATAAAACAGACGTTTTGGAAAAAAGAACAATTTTTAACAAAAAACAGACGTGCTTGCATAATCCAAATCGTCGTAAGCCGTATTTGAATTAGCACGAATGGAAACACGTAACAGTAGAGAACGCTACTTGCCCGTATTAGAACCCGTTTGCACAATTTGAGAAAAATAAATAAGACAGACGTTTTGGAAAAAAGAAGAATTTTTAAAAATAAATAGACGTGCTTGCATAATCCAAATCGTCGTAAGCCGTATTTGAATTAGCACGGAATAAAACACGTAACAGTAGAGAACGCTACTTGCCCGTACTAGAACCCGTTGCAGAATCTGAGGAAAATAAATAAATCAGATGTTTTGGAAAAAGGAAGAATTTTTATAAAAACAGACGTGCTTGCATAATCCAAATCGTCGTAAGGCGTATTTGAATTAGCACGGATTAAAGCACGTAACAGTAGAGAATGCTACTTGCCCCGTATTAGAACCCGTTTGCATAATCTGAAGAAAAATAAATAAAACAGACGTTTAGGAAAAAGGAAGAATTTTTAGAAAAAAAAAACAGACGTGCTTGCATAATCCAAATCGTCGTAAGCCGTATTTGAATTAGCACGGATTAAAACACGTAACAGCAGAGAACACTACTTGCCCGTATTAGAACCCGTTTGCACAATCTGAGGAAAATAGATAAATCAGATATTTTGAAAAAAGGAAGAATTTTTTTAAAAATAGACGTGCTTGCATAATCCCAATCGTCGTAAGTCGTATTTGAATTAGCACGGATTAAAACACATAACAGTAGAGAACACTACTTGCCCGTTTAGAACCCGTTTGCACAATGAGAGAAAAATAAAGAAAACAGACGTTTTTGAAAAAGGAAGAATTTTTAGAAAAAAAAACAGATGTGATTGCATAATCCAAATCGTCGTAAGCCGTATTTGAATTAGCACGGATTAAAATACGTAACAGTAGAGAACGCTACTTGCCCATAGTAGAACCCGTTTGCACAATCTGAGAAAAATAAATAAAACAGACGTTTTGGATAAAAGAACAATTTTTAAAAATAAACAGACGTGCTTGCATAATCCAAATCGTCGTAAGCCGTATTTGAATTAGCACGGATTAAAACACATAACAGTAGAGAACACTACTTGCCCGTATTAGAACCCGTTTGCGCAATCTGAGCAAACTAATAAAAAAACAGAAGTTTTGGAAAAAGGAAGAATTTTTAGAAAAACAGACATGCTTGCATAATCCATATCTTCGTAAGCCGTATTTGAATTAGCACGGATTAAAACACGTAATAGTAGAGAACGCTACTTGCCCGCACTAGAACCCTTTGCACAATATGAGGAAAATAAATAAAACAGACGTTTTGGAAAAAGGAATAATTTTTAGAAAAACAGACATGCTTGCATAATCCAAATCGTCGTAAGCCGTATTTGAATTAGCACGAATTAAAACACGTAACAGTAGAGAACGCTCCTTGCCCGTATTAGAACCCATTTGCATAATCTGAAGAAAATAAATAAAACAGACGTTTTGCAAAAAGGAAGACTTTTTAGAAAAAAAAATAGATGTGATTGCATAATCCAAATCGTCGTAAGCCGCATTTGAATTAGCACCGATTAAAACACATAACAGTGGAGCACGCTACTTGCCCGTACTAGAACCCGTTTGCACAATCTGAGAAAAATAAATAAAACAGACGTTTTGGAAAAAAGAAGAATTTTTAAAAAAAAAACAGACGTGCTTGCATAATCCAAATCGTCGTAAGCCGTATTTAAATTAGCACGGATTAAAACACGTAACAGCAGAGAACACTACTTGCCCGTATTAGAACCCGTTTGCACAATCTGAGGAAAATAGATAAATCAGATGTTTTGGAAAAAGGAAGAATTTTTATAAAAAAAGACGTGCTTGCATAATCCAAATCGTCGTAAGTCGTATTTGAATTAGCACGGATTAAAACACATAACAGTAGAGAACGCTACTTGCCCGTTTAGAACCCGTTTGCACAATCAGAGAAAAATAAATAAAACAGACGTTTTTGAAAAAGGAAGAATTTTTAGAAAAAAAACAGATGTGATTGCATAATCCAAATCGTCGTAAGCCGTATTTGAATTAGCACGGATTAAAATACGTAACAGTAGAGAACGCTACTTGCCCATATTAGAACCCGTTTGCACAATCTATGAAAAATAAATAAAACAGACGTTTTGGAAAAAAGAACAATTTTTAAAAATAAACAGACGTGCTTGCATAATCCAAATCGTCGTAAGCCGTATTTGAATTAGCACAGAATAAAACAACTAACAGTAGAGAACGCTACTTGCCCGTACTAGAACCCGTTGCACAATCTGAGGAAAATAAATAAATCAGATGTTTTGGAAAAAGGAAGAATTTTTATAAAAACAGACGTGCTTGCATAATCTAAATCGTCGTAAGCCGTATTTGAATTAGCACGGATTAAAGCACATAACAGTAGAGAACGCTACTTGCCCCGTATTAGAACCCGTTTTCATAATCTGAAGAAAATAAATAAAACAGACGTTTAGGAAAAAGGAAGAATTTTTAGAAAAAAAACAGACGTGCTTGCATAATCCAAATCGTCGTAAGCCGTATTTGAATTAGCACGGATTAAAACACGTAACAGTAGAGAACGCTACTTGCCCGTATTAGAACCCGTTTGCACAATCTGAGAAAAATAAATAAAACAGACGTTTTGGAAAAAAGAAGAATTTTTTTAAAAAAAAACAGACGTGCTTGCATAATCCAAATCGTCGTAAGCCGTATTTGAATTAGCACGGATTAAAACACGTAACAGCAGAGAACACTACTTGCCCGTATTAGAACCCGTTTGCACAATCTGAGGAAAATAGATAAATCAGATATTTTGGAAAAGGAAGAATTTTTATAAAAAAAGACGTGCTTGCATAATCCAAATCGTCGTAAGTCGTATTTGAATTAGCACGGATTAAAACACATAACAGTAGAGAACACTACTTGCCCGTATTAGAACCCGTTTGCGCAATCTGAGCAAACAAATAAAAAAACAGAAGTTTTGGAAAAAGGAAGAATTTTTAGAAAAACAGACATGCTTGCATAATCCATATCTTCGTAAGCCGTATTTGAATTAGCACGAATTAAAACACGTAATAGTAGAGAACGCTACTTGCCCGCACTAGAACCCTTTGCACAATATGAGGAAAATAAATAAAACAGACGTTTTGGAAAAAGGAATAATTTTTAGAAAAACAGACATGCTTGCATAATCGAAATCGTCGTAAGCCGTATTTGAATTAGCACGAATTAAAACACGTAACAGTAGAGAACGCTACTTGCCCGTATTAGAACCCGTTTGCACAATCAGAGAAAAATAACTAAAACAGACCTTTTGGAAAAACGAAGAATTTAAAAAAAAAACAGACGTGCTTGCATAATCCAAATCGTCGTAAGCCGTATTTGAATTAGCACGGATTAAAACACGTAACAGTAGAGAACACTACTTGCTCGTATTAGAACCCGTTTGCACCATCTGAGGAAAACAATTAAAAAAACAGACGTTTTGGACAAAGGAAGAATTTTTAGAAAAATAGACATGCTTGCATAATCCAAATCTTCGTATGCCGCATTTGAATTAGCACGGATTAAAACACGTAACAGTGGAGAACGCTACTTGCCCGTACTAGAACCCGTTTGCACAATCTGAGAAAAATAAATAAGACAGACGTTTTGGAAAAAAGAAGAATTTTTAAAAATAAACAGACGTGCTTGCATAATCCAAACTGTCGTAAGCCGTATTTGAATTAGCACGGAATAAAACACGTAACAGTAGAGAACGCTACTTGCCCATACTAGAACCCGTTGCACAATCTGAGGAAAATAAATAAATCAGATGTTTTGGAAAAAGGAAGAATTTTTATAAAAACAGACGTGCTTGCATAATCTAAATCGTCGTAAGCCGTATTTGAATTAGCACGGATTAAAGCACATAACAGTAGAGAACGCTACTTGCCCCGTATTAGAACCCGTTTGCATAATCTGAAGAAAATAAATAAAACAGACGTTTAGGAAAAAGGAGGAATTTTTAGAAAAAAAAACAGACGTGCTTGCATAATCCAAATCGTCGTAAGCCGTATTTGAATTAGCACGGATTAAAACACGTAACAGTAGAGAACGCTACTTGCCCGTATTAGAACCCGTTTGCACAATCTGAGAAAAATACATAAAACAGACGTTTTGGAAAAAAGAAGAATTTTTAAAAAAAAAAACAGACGTGCTTGCATAATCCAAATCGTCGTAAGCCGTATTTGAATTAGCATGGATTAAAACACGTAACAGCAGAGAACACTACTTGCCGTATTAGAACCCGTTTGCACAATCTGTGGAAAATAGATAAATCAGATATTTTGGAAAAGGAAGAATTTTTATAAAAAAAGACGTGCTTGCATAATCCAAATCGTCGTAAGTCGTATTTGAATTAGCACGGATTAAAACACATAACAGTAGAGAACGCTACTTGCCCGTTTAGAACCCGTGTGCACAATTAGAGAAAAATAAATAAAACAGACGTTTTTGAAAAAGGAAGAATTTTTAGAAAAAAAAAAACAGATGTGATTGCATAATCCAAGTCGTCGTAAGCCGTATTTGAATTAGCACGGATTAAAATACGTAACAGTAGAGAACGCTACTTGCCCATATTAGAACCCGTTTGCACAATCTGAGAAAAATAAATAAAACAGACGTTTTGGAAAAAAGAACAATTTTTAAAAATAAACAGACGTGCTTGCATAATCCAAATCGTCGTAAGCCGTATTTGAATTAGCACGGATTAAAACACATAACAGTAGAGAACACTACTTGCCCGTATTAGAACCCGTTTGCGCAATCTGAGCAAACAAATAAAAAAACAGAAGTTTTGGAAAAAGGAAGAATTTTTAGAAAAACAGACATGCTTGCATAATCCATATCTTCGTAAGCCGTATTTGAATTAGCACGGATTAAAACACGTAATAGTAGAGAACGCTACTTGCCCGCACTAGAACCCTTTGCACAATATGAGGAAAATAAATAAACCAGACGTTTTGGAAAAAGGAATATTTTTTAGAAAAACAGACATGCTTGCATAATCGAAATCGTCGTAAGCCGTATTTGAATTAGCACGAATTAAAACACGTAACAGTAGAGAACGCTACTTGCCCGTATTAGAACCCGTTTGCAAAATCTGAAGAAAATAAATAAAACAGACGTTTTTGAAAAAGGAAGAATTTTTAGAAAAAAAAATAGTATGATTGCATAATCCAAATCGTCGTAAGCCGTATTTGAATTAGCACGGATTAAAACACGTAGCAGTAGGTAACGCTATTTGCCCGTATTAGAACCCGTTTGCACAATCAGAGAAAAATAACTAAAACAGACCTTTTGGAAAAACGAAGAATTTTAAAAAAAAACAGACGTGCTTGCATAATCCAAATCGTCGTAAGCCGTATTTAAATTAGCACGGATTAAAACACGTAACATTAGAGAACACTACTTGCCCGTATTAGAACCCGTTTGCACCATCTGAGGAAAACAATTAAAAAAACAGACGTTTTGGACAAAGGAAGAATTTTTAGAAAAATAGACATGCTTGCATAATCCAAATCTTCGTAAGCCGCATTTGAATTAGCACGGATTAAAACACGTAACAGTGGAGAACGCTACTTGCCCGTACTAGAACCCGTTTGCACAATCTGAGAAAAATAAATAAAACAGACGTTTTGGAAAAAAGAAGAATTTTTAAAAAAAAAACAGACGTGCTTGCATAATCCAAATCGTCGTAAGCCGTATTTGAAGTAGCACGGATTAAAACACGTAACAGCAGAGAACACTACTTGCCCGTATTAGAACCCGTTTGCACAATCTGAGGAAAATAGATAAATCAGATGTTTTGGAAAAAGGAAGAATTTTTATAAAAAAAGACCTGCTTGCATAATCCAAATCGTCGTAAGTCGTATTTGAATTAGCACGGATTAAAACACATAACAGTAGAGAACGCTACTTGCCCGTTTAGAACCCGTTTGCACAATCAGAGAAAAATAAATAAAACAGACGTTTTTGAAAAAGGAAGAATTTTTAGAAAAAAAAACAGATGTGATTGCATAATCCAAATCGTCGTAAGCCGTATTTGAATTAGCACGGATTAAAACACGTAGCAGTAGAGAACGCTATTTGCCCGTATTAGAACCCGTATGCACAATCAGAGAAAAATAACTAAAACAGACCTTTTGGAAAAACGAAGAATTTTAAAAAAAAACAGACGTGCTTGCATAATCCAAATCGTCGTAAGCCGTATTTGAATTAGCACGGATTAAAACACGTAACAGCAGAGAACACTACTTGCCCGTATTAGAACCCGTTTGCACAATCTGAGGAAAATAGATAAATCAGATGTTTTGGAAAAAGGAAGAATTTTTATAAAAAAAGACGTGCTTGCATAATCCAAATCGTCGTAAGTCGTATTTGAATTAGCACGGATTAAAACACATAACAGTAGAGAACGCTACTTGCCCCTTTAGAACCCGTTTGCACAATCAGAGAAAACTAAATAAAACAGACGTTTTTGAAAAAGGAAGAATTTTTAGAAAAAAAAAACAGATGTGATTGCATAATCCAAATCGTCGTAAGCCGTATTTGAATTAGCACGGATTAAAATACGTAACAGTAGAGAACGCTACTTGCCCATATTAGAACCCGTTTGCACAATCTGAGAAAAATAAATAAAACAGACGTTTTGGAAAAAAGAACAATTTTTAAAAATAAACAGACGTGCTTGCATAATCCAAATCGTCGTAAGCCGTATTTGAATTAGCACGAATGGAAACACATAACAGTAGAGAACACTACTTGCCCGTATTAGAACCCGTTTGCGCAATCTGAGCAAACAAATAAAAAAACAGAAGTTTTGGAAAAAGGAAGAATTTTGGAAAAAGGAAGAATTTTTAGAAAAACAGACATGCTTGCATAATCCATATCTTCGTAAGCCGTATTTGAATTAGCACGGATTAAAACACGTAATAGTAGAGAACGCTACTTGCCCGCACTAGAACCCTTTGCACAATATGAGGAAAATAAATAAAACAGACGTTTTGGAAAAAGGAATAATTTTTAGAAAAACAGACATGCTTGCATAATCGAAATCGTCGTAAGCCGTATTTGAATTAGCACGAATTAAAACACGTAACAGTAGAGAACGCTACTTGCCCGTATTAGAACCCGTTTGCAAAATCTGAAGAAAATAAATAAACAGACGTTTTTGAAAAAGGAAGAATTTTTAGAAAAAAAAACAGTTGTGATTGCATAATCCAAATCGTCGTAAGCCGTATTTGAATTAGCACGGATTAAAACACGTAGCAGTAGAGAACGCTATTTGCCCGTATTAGAACCCGTTTGCACAATCAGAGAAAAATAACTAAAACAGACCTTTTGGAAAAACGAAGAATTTTAAAAAAAAACAGACGTGCTTGCATAATCCAAATCGTCGTAAGCCGTATTTGAATTAGCACGGATTAAAACACGTAACAGCAGAGAACACTACTTGCCCGTATTAGAACCCGTTTGCACAATCTGAGGAAAATAGATAAATCAGATGTTTTGGAAAAAGGAAGAATTTTTATAAAAAAAGACGTGCTTGCATAATCCAAATCGTCGTAAGTCGTATTTGAATTAGCACGGATTAAAACACATAACAGTAGAGAACGCTACTTGCCCCTTTAGAACCCGTTTGCACAATCAGAGAAAACTAAATAAAACAGACGTTTTTGAAAAAGGAAGAATTTTTAGAAAAAAAAAAACAGATGTGATTGCATAATCCAAATCGTCGTAAGCCGTATTTGAATTAGCTCGGATTAAAATACGTAACAGTAGAGAACGCTACTTGCCCATATTAGAACCCGTTTGCACAATCTGAGAAAAATAAATAAAACAGACGTTTTGGAAAAAAGAACAATTTTTAAAAATAAACAGACGTGCTTGCATAATCCAAATCGTCGTAAGCCGTATTTGAATTAGCACGAATGGAAACACATAACAGTAGAGAACACTACTTGCCCGTATTAGAACCCGTTTGCGCAATCTGAGCAAACAAATAAAAAAACAGAAGTTTTGGAAAAAGGAAGAATTTTTAGAAAAACAGACATGCTTGCATAATCCATATCTTCGTAAGCCGTATTTGAATTAGCACGGATTAAAACACGTAATAGTAGAGAACGCTACTTGCCCGCACTAGAACCCTTTGCACAATATGAGGAAAATAAATAAAACAGACGTTTTGGAAAAAGGAATAATTTTTAGAAAAACAGACATGCTTGCATAATCGAAATCGTCGTAAGCCGTATTTGAATTAGCACGAATTAAAACACGTAACAGTAGAGAACGCTACTTGCCCGTATTAGAACCCGTTTGCAAAATCTGAAGAAAATAAATAAACAGACGTTTTTGAAAAAGGAAGAATTTTTAGAAAAAAAAACAGATGTGATTGCATAATCCAAATCGTCGTAAGCCGTATTTGAATTAGCACGGATTAAAACACGTAACATTAGAGAACACTACTTGCCCGTATTAGAACCCGTTTGCACCATCTGAGGAAAACAATTAAAAAAATAGACGTTTTGGACAAAGGAAGAATTTTTAGAAAAATAGACATGCTTGCATAATCCAAATCTTCGTAAGCCGCATTTGAATTAGCACGGATTAAAACACGTAACAGTGGAGAACGCTACTTGCCCGTACTAGAACCCGTTTGCACAATCTGAGAAAAATAAATAAAACAGACGTTTTGGAAAAAAGAAGAATTTTTAAAAAAAAAACAGACGTGCTTGCATAATCCAAATCGTCGTAAGCCGTATTTGAATTAGCATGGATTAAAACACGTAGCAGTAGAGAACGCTATTTGCCCGTCTTAGAACCCGTTTGCACAATCAGAGAAAAATAACTAAAACAGACCTTTCGGAAAAACGAAGAATTTTAAAAAAAAACAGACGTGCTTGCATAATCCAAATCGTCGTAAGCCGTATTTGAATTAGCACGGATTAAAACACGTAACAGTAGAGAACACTACTTGCCCGTATTAGAACCCGTTTGCACCATCTGAGGAAAACAATTAAAAAAACAGACGTTTTGGACAAAGGAAGAATTTTTAGAAAAATAGACATGCTTGCATAATCCAAATCTTCGTAAGCCGCATTTGAATTAGCACTGATTAAAACACGTAAAAGTGGAGAACGCTACCTGCCCGTACTAGAACCCGTTTGCACAATATGAGAAAAATAAATAAAACAGACGTTTTGGAAAAAAGAAGAATTTTTAAAAAAAAAAACAGACGTGCTTGCATAATCCAAATCGTCGTAAGCCGTATTTGAATTAGCACGGATTAAAACACGTAACAGCAGAGAACACTACTTGCCCGTATTAGAACCCGTTTGCACAATCTGAGGAAAATAGATAAATCAGATGTTTTGGAAAAAGGAAGAATTTTTATAAAAAAAGACGTGCTTGCAAAATCCAAATCGTCGTAAGTCGTATTTGAATTAGCACGGATTAAAACACATAACAGTAGAGAACGCTACTTGCCCGTTTAGAACCCGTTTGCACAATCAGAGAAAAATAAATAAAACAGACGTTTTTGAAAAAGGAAGAATTTTTAGAAAAAAAAACAGATGTGATTGCATAATCCAAATCGTCGTAAGCCGTATTTGAATTAGCACGGATTAAAATACGTAACAGTAGAGAACGCTACTTGCCCATATTAGAACCCGTTTGCACAATCTAAGAAAAATAAATAAAACAGACGTTTTGGAAAAAAGAACAATTTTTAAAAATAAACAGACGTGCTTGCGTAATCCAAATCGTCGTAAGCCGTATTTGAATTAGCACGGATTAAAACACATAACAGTAGAGAACACTACTTGCCCGTATTAGAACCCGTTTGCGCAATCTGAGCAAACAAATAAAAAAACAGAAGTTTTGGAAAAAGGAAGAATTTTTAGAAAAACAGACATGCTTGCATAATCCATATCTTCGTAAGCCGTATTTGAATAAGCACGGATTAAAACACGTAATAGTAGAGAATGCTACTTGCCCGCCCTAGAACCCTTTGCACAATATGAGGAAAATAAATAAAACAGACGTTTTGGAAAAAGGAATAATTTTTAGCAAAACAGACATGCTTGCATAAACCAAATCGTCGTAAGCCGTATTTGAATTAGCACGAATTAAAACACGTAACAGTAGAGAACGCTACTTGCCCGTATTAGAACCCGTTTGCATAATCTGAAGAAAATACATAAAACAGACGTTTTTGAAAAAGGAAGAATTTTTAGAAAAAAAAAACAGATGTGATTGCATAATCCAAATCGTCCTAAGCCGTATTTGACTTAGCACGGATTAAAACACGTAGCAGTAGAGAACGTTATTTGCCCGTATTAGAACCCGTTTGCACAATCAGAGAAAAATAACTAAAACAGACGTGCTTGCATAATCCAAATCGTCGTAAGCCGTATTTGAATTAGCACGGATTAAAACACGTAACAGTAGAGAACACTACTTGCCCGTATTAGAACCCGTTTGCACCATCTGAGGAAAACAATTAAAAAAATAGACGTTTTGGACAAAGGAAGAATTTTAAAAAAAATAGACATGCTTGCATAATCCAAATCTTCGTAACCCGCATTTGAATTAGCACGGATTAAAACACGTAACAGTGGAGAACGCTACTTGCCCGTACTAGAACCCATTTGCACAATCTGAGGAAAATAAATAAAACAGACGTTTTGGAAAAAGGAAGAATGTTTAGAAAAACAAACGTGCTTGCATAATGCAAATCCTCCTAAGCCGTATTTGAATTAGCACGGATTAAAACACGTAACAGTAGAGAACGCTACTTGCCCGTACTAGAACCCGTTGCACAATCTGAGGAAAATAAATAAATCAGATGTTTTGGAAAAAGGAAGAATTTTTATAAAAACAGACGTGCTTGCATAATCCAAATCGTCGTAAGTCGTATTTGAATTAGCACGGATTAAAACACATAACAGTAGAGAACGCTACTTCCCCGTTCTAGAACCCGTTTGCACAATAAGAGAAAGATAAATAAAACAGACGTTTTGGAAAAAAGAAGAATTTAAAAAAAAACAGACGTGCTTGCATAATCCAAATCGTCGTAAGCCGTATTTGAATTAGCACGGATTAAAATACGTAACAGTAGAGAACGCTACTTGCCCATATTAGAACCCGTTTGCACATTCTGAGAAAAATAAATAAAACAGACGTTTTGGAAAAAAGAACAATTTTTAAAAATAAACAGACGTGCTTGCATAATCCAAATCGTCGTAAGCCGTATTTGAATTAGCACGGAATAAAACACGTAGCAGTAGAGAAGGCTATTTGCCCGTATTAGAACCCGTTTGCACCATCTGAGGAAAACAATTAAAAAAACACACGTTTTGGAAAAAGGAAGAATTTTTAGAAAAATAGACATGCTTGCATAATCCAAATCTTCGTAAGCCGCATTTGAATTAGCACGGATTAAAACACGTAACAGTGGAGAACGCTACTTGCCCGTACTAGAACCCGTTTGCACAATCTGAGGAAAATAAATAAAACAGACATTTTGGAAAAAGGAAGAATTTTTAGAAAAACAAACGTGCTTGCATAATCCAAATCGTCGTAAGCCGTATTTGAATTAGCACGGATTAAAACACGTAACAGTAGAGAACGCTACTTGCTCGTACTAGAACCCGTTTGCACAATCTGAGGAAAATAAATAAAACTGACGTTTTGGAAAAAGGAAGCATTTCTAGAAAAACACACGTGCTTGCATAATCCAAATTGTCGTAAGCCGTATTTGAATTAGCACGGATTAAAACACGTAACAGTAGAGAACACTACTTGCCCGTACTAGAACCCGTTGCACAATCTGAGGAAAATAAATAAATCAGATGTTTTCGAAAAAGGAAGAATTTTTATAAAAACAGACGTGCTTGCATAATCCAAATCGTCGTAAGCTGTGTTTGAATTAGCACGGATTAAAACACATAACAGTAGAGAACGTTACTTCCCCGTTCTAGTACCCGTTTGCACAATCAGAGAAAAATAAATAAAACAGACGTTTTGGAACAAAGAAGAATTTAAAAAAAAAACAGACGTGCTTGCAAAATCCAAATCGTCGTAAGCCGTATTTGAATTAGCACGGATTAAAATACGTAACAGTAGAGAACGCTGCTTGCCCATATTAGAACCCGTTTGCACAATCTGAGAAAAATAAATAAAACAGACGTTTTGGAAAAAAGAACAATTTTTAAAAATAAACAGACGTGCTTGCATAATCCAAATCGTCGTAAGCCGTATTTGAATTAGCACGGATTAAAACACATAACAGTAGAGAACACTACTTGCCCGTATTAGAATCCCGTTTGCGCAATCTGAGCAAAACAAAAAAAAAAACAGAAGTTTTGGAAAAAGGAAGAATTTTTAGAAAAACAGACATGCTTGCATAATCCAAATCTTCGTAAGCCGTATTTGAATTACCACGGATAAAAACACGTAACAGTAGAGAACGCTACTTGCCCGTATTAGAACCCGTTTGCATAATCTGAAGAAAATAAATAAAACAGACATTATGGAAAACGGAAGAATTTTTAGAAAAAAAAAACAGACGTACTTGCATAATCCATATCTTCGTAAGCCGTATTTGAATTACCACGGATTAAAACACGTAACAGTAGAGAACGCTACTTGCCCGTATTAGAACCCGTTTGCACAATCTGAGAAAAATAAATAAAACAATGTTTTGGAAAAAAGAAGAATTTTTTTTAAAAAAATAGTCGTGCTTGCATAATCCAAATCGTCTTAAGCCGTATTTGAATTAGCACGGATTAGAACACGTAACAGTAGAGAATGCTTCTTGCTCGTATTAGAACCCGTTTGCACAATCTGAGAAAAATAAATAAAACAGACGTTTTGGAAAAAAGAAGAATTTTAATAAAAAAAACAGACGTGCTTGCATAATCCAAAATATCGTAAGTCGTATTTGAATTAGCACGGATTAAAACACGTAACAGTAGAGAACGCAACGTGCCCGTATTAGAACCCGTTTGCATAATCTGAAGAAAATAAATAAAACAGACATTATGGAAAACGGAAGAATTTTTAGAAAAAAAAAACAGACGTGCTTGCATAATCCATATCGTCGTAAGCCGTATTTGAATTAGCACGGAGTAAACACGTAACAGTAGAGAACACTACTTTCCCGTATTAGAACCCGTTTGCACAATCTGAGAAAAATAAATAAAACAGACGTTTTGGAAAAAAGAAGAATTTTAAATAAAAAACAGACGTGCTTGCATAATCCAAATCGTCGTAAGCCGTATTTGAATTAGCACGAATAGAAACACGTAACAGTAGAGAACGCTACTTGCCTGTATTAGAACCCGTTTGCACAATCTGAGAAAAATAAATAAAACAGACGTTTTGGAAAAAAGAAGAATTTTTAAAAATAAACAGACGTGCTTGCATAATCCAAATCGTCGTAAGCCGTATTTGAATTAGCACGGATTAAAACACGTAACAGTAGAGAACACTACTTGCCCGTATTAGAACCCGTTTGCACAATCTGAGGAAAACAAATAAAAAAACAGAGGTTTTTGAAAAAGGAAGAATTTTTAGAAAAACAGACATGCTTGCATAATCCAAATCTTCGTAAGCCGTATTTGAATTAGCACGAATTAAAACACGTAAAAGTAGAGAACGCTACTTGCCCGTACTAGCACCCGTTTGCACAATCTGAGGAAAATAAATAAATTAGACGTTTTGGACAAAGGAAGAATTTTTAGAAAAATAGACGTGCTTGCATGATCCAAATCGTCGTAACCGTATTTGAATTAGCACGGATCAAACCACGTAACAAAAGAGAACGCTACTTGCCCGTCTTTGAACCCGTTTGCACAATCTGAAGAAAATAAATAAAACAGACGTTTTTGAAAAAGGAAGAATTTTAAGAAAAAAAAACAGACGTGCTTGCATAATCCAAATCGTCGCAAGCCGAATTTGAATTAGCACGGATTAAAACACATAACAGTAGAGAACGCTACTTGCCCGTTTAGAACCCGTTTGCACAATCAGAGAAAAATAAATAAAACAGACGTTTTTGAAAAAGGAAGAATTTTTAGAAAAAAAAACAGATGTGATTGCATAATCCAAATCGTCGTAAGCCGTATTTGAATTAGCACGGATTAAAATACGTAACAGTAGAGAACGCTACTTGCCCATATTAGAACCCGTTTGCACAATCTAAGAAAAATAAATAAAACAGACGTTTTGGAAAAAAGAACAATTTTTAAAAATAAACAGACGTGCTTGCGTAATCCAAATCGTCGTAAGCCGTATTTGAATTAGCACGGATTAAAACACATAACAGTAGAGAACACTACTTGCCCGTATTAGAACCCGTTTGCGCAATCTGAGCAAACAAATAAAAAAACAGAAGTTTTGGAAAAAGGAAGAATTTTTAGAAAAACAGACATGCTTGCATAATCCATATCTTCGTAAGCCGTATTTGAATAAGCACGGATTAAAACACGTAATAGTAGAGAATGCTACTTGCCCGCCCTAGAACCCTTTGCACAATATGAGGAAAATAAATAAAACAGACGTTTTGGAAAAAGGAATAATTTTTAGCAAAACAGACATGCTTGCATAAACCAAATCGTCGTAAGCCGTATTTGAATTAGCACGAATTAAAACACGTAACAGTAGAGAACGCTACTTGCCCGTATTAGAACCCGTTTGCATAATCTGAAGAAAATACATAAAACAGACGTTTTTGAAAAAGGAAGAATTTTTAGAAAAAAAAAACAGATGTGATTGCATAATCCAAATCGTCCTAAGCCGTATTTGACTTAGCACGGATTAAAACACGTAGCAGTAGAGAACGTTATTTGCCCGTATTAGAACCCGTTTGCACAATCAGAGAAAAATAACTAAAACAGACGTGCTTGCATAATCCAAATCGTCGTAAGCCGTATTTGAATTAGCACGGATTAAAACACGTAACAGTAGAGAACACTACTTGCCCGTATTAGAACCCGTTTGCACCATCTGAGGAAAACAATTAAAAAAATAGACGTTTTGGACAAAGGAAGAATTTTAAAAAAAATAGACATGCTTGCATAATCCAAATCTTCGTAACCCGCATTTGAATTAGCACGGATTAAAACACGTAACAGTGGAGAACGCTACTTGCCCGTACTAGAACCCATTTGCACAATCTGAGGAAAATAAATAAAACAGACGTTTTGGAAAAAGGAAGAATGTTTAGAAAAACAAACGTGCTTGCATAATGCAAATCCTCCTAAGCCGTATTTGAATTAGCACGGATTAAAACACGTAACAGTAGAGAACGCTACTTGCCCGTACTAGAACCCGTTGCACAATCTGAGGAAAATAAATAAATCAGATGTTTTGGAAAAAGGAAGAATTTTTATAAAAACAGACGTGCTTGCATAATCCAAATCGTCGTAAGTCGTATTTGAATTAGCACGGATTAAAACACATAACAGTAGAGAACGCTACTTCCCCGTTCTAGAACCCGTTTGCACAATAAGAGAAAGATAAATAAAACAGACGTTTTGGAAAAAAGAAGAATTTAAAAAAAAACAGACGTGCTTGCATAATCCAAATCGTCGTAAGCCGTATTTGAATTAGCACGGATTAAAATACGTAACAATAGAGAACGCTACTTGCCCATATTAGAACCCGTTTGCACATTCTGAGAAAAATAAATAAAACAGACGTTTTGGAAAAAAGAACAATTTTTAAAAATAAACAGACGTGCTTGCATAATCCAAATCGTCGTAAGCCGTATTTGAATTAGCACGGAATAAAACACGTAGCAGTAGAGAAGGCTATTTGCCCGTATTAGAACCCGTTTGCACCATCTGAGGAAAACAATTAAAAAAACACACGTTTTGGAAAAAGGAAGAATTTTTAGAAAAATAGACATGCTTGCATAATCCAAATCTTCGTAAGCCGCATTTGAATTAGCACGGATTAAAACACGTAACAGTGGAGAACGCTACTTGCCCGTACTAGAACCCGTTTGCACAATCTGAGGAAAATAAATAAAACAGACATTTTGGAAAAAGGAAGAATTTTTAGAAAAACAAACGTGCTTGCATAATCCAAATCGTCGTAAGCCGTATTTGAATTAGCACGGATTAAAACACGTAACAGTAGAGAACGCTACTTGCTCGTACTAGAACCCGTTTGCACAATCTGAGGAAAATAAATAAAACTGACGTTTTGGAAAAAGGAAGCATTTCTAGAAAAACACACGTGCTTGCATAATCCAAATTGTCGTAAGCCGTATTTGAATTAGCACGGATTAAAACACGTAACAGTAGAGAACACTACTTGCCCGTACTAGAACCCGTTGCACAATCTGAGGAAAATAAATAAATCAGATGTTTTCGAAAAAGGAAGAATTTTTATAAAAACAGACGTGCTTGCATAATCCAAATCGTCGTAAGCCGTATTTGAATTAGCACGGATTAAAACACATAACAGTAGAGAACGTTACTTCCCCGTTCTAGTACCCGTTTGCACAATCAGAGAAAAATAAATAAAACAGACGTTTTGGAACAAAGAAGAATTTAAAAAAAAAACAGACGTGCTTGCAAAATCCAAATCGTCGTAAGCCGTATTTGAATTAGCACGGATTAAAATACGTAACAGTAGAGAACGCTGCTTGCCCATATTAGAACCCGTTTGCACAATCTGAGAAAAATAAATAAAACAGACGTTTTGGAAAAAAGAACAATTTTTAAAAATAAACAGACGTGCTTGCATAATCCAAATCGTCGTAAGCCGTATTTGAATTAGCACGGATTAAAACACATAACAGTAGAGAACACTACTTGCCCGTATTAGAATCCCGTTTGCGCAATCTGAGCAAAACAAAAAAAAAACAGAAGTTTTGGAAAAAGGAAGAATTTTTAGAAAAACAGACATGCTTGCATAATCCAAATCTTCGTAAGCCGTATTTGAATTACCACGGATAAAAACACGTAACAGTAGAGAACGCTACTTGCCCGTATTAGAACCCGTTTGCATAATCTGAAGAAAATAAATAAAACAGACATTATGGAAAACGGAAGAATTTTTAGAAAAAAAAACAGACGTACTTGCATAATCCATATCTTCGTAAGCCGTATTTGAATTACCACGGATTAAAACACGTAACAGTAGAGAACGCTACTTGCCCGTATTAGAACCCGTTTGCACAATCTGAGAAAAATAAATAAAACAATGTTTTGGAAAAAAGAAGAATTTTTTTTAAAAAAATAGTCGTGCTTGCATAATCCAAATCGTCTTAAGCCGTATTTGAATTAGCACGGATTAGAACACGTAACAGTAGAGAATGCTTCTTGCTCGTATTAGAACCCGTTTGCACAATCTGAGAAAAATAAATAAAACAGACGTTTTGGAAAAAAGAAGAATTTTAATAAAAAAAACAGACGTGCTTGCATAATCCAAAATATCGTAAGTCGTATTTGAATTAGCACGGATTAAAACACGTAACAGTAGAGAACGCAACTTGCCCGTATTAGAACCCGTTTGCATAATCTGAAGAAAATAAATAAAACAGACATTATGGAAAACGGAAGAATTTTTAGAAAAAAAAAAACAGACGTGCTTGCATAATCCATATCGTCGTAAGCCGTATTTGAATTAGCACGGAGTAAACACGTAACAGTAGAGAACACTACTTTCCCGTATTAGAACCCGTTTGCACAATCTGAGAAAAATAAATAAAACAGACGTTTTGGAAAAAAGAAGAATTTTAAATAAAAAACAGACGTGCTTGCATAATCCAAATCGTCGTAAGCCGTATTTGAATTAGCACGAATAGAAACACGTAACAGTAGAGAACGCTACTTGCCCGTATTAGAACCCGTTTGCACAATCTGAGAAAAATAAATAAAACAGACGTTTTGGAAAAAAGAAGAATTTTTAAAAATAAACAGACGTGCTTGCATAATCCAAATCGTCGTAAGCCGTATTTGAATTAGCACGGATTAAAACACGTAACAGTAGAGAACACTACTTGCCCGTATTAGAACCCGTTTGCACAATCTGAGGAAAACAAATAAAAAAACAGAGGTTTTTGAAAAAGGAAGAATTTTTAGAAAAACAGACATGCTTGCATAATCCAAATCTTCGTAAGCCGTATTTGAATTAGCACGAATTAAAACACGTAAAAGTAGAGAACGCTACTTGCCCGTACTAGCACCCGTTTGCACAATCTGAGGAAAATAAATAAATTAGACGTTTTGGACAAAGGAAGAATTTTTAGAAAAATAGACGTGCTTGCATGATCCAAATCGTCGTAACCGTATTTGAATTAGCACGGATCAAAACACGTAACAAAAGAGAACGCTACTTGCCCGTCTTTGAACCCGTTTGCACAATCTGAAGAAAATAAATAAAACAGACGTTTTGGAAAAAGGAAGAATTTTAAGAAAAAAAAACAGACGTGCTTGCATAATCCAAATCGTCGCAAGCCGAATTTGAATTAGCACGGATTAAAACACATAACAGTAGAGAACGCTACTTGCCCATATTAGAACCCGTTTGCACAATCAGAGAAAAATATATAAAACAGACGTTCTAGAAAAAAGAAGAATTTAAAAAAAAAAACAGACGTTCTTGCATAATCCAAATCGTCGTAAGCCGTATTTGAATTAGCACGGATTAAAACACGTAACAGTAGAGAACGCTACTTGCCCGTATTAGAACCCATTTGCATAATCTGAAGAAAATAAATAACACAGACGTTTTGGAAAAAGGGAGAATTTTTTGAAAAAAAAAATAGACGTGCTTGCATAATCCAAATCGTCGTAAGTCGTATTTGAATTAGCACGGATTAAAACACATAACAGTAGAGAACGCTAATTGCCCGTTCTAGAACCCGTTTGCACAATCTGAGGAAAATAAATAAAACAGACGTTTTGGAAAAGGAAGAATTTTCAGAAAAACAGATGTGCTTGCATAATCCAAATCTTCGTAAGCCTTATTTGAATTAGCACAGATTAAATCACGTAACAGTAGAGAACGCTACTTGCCCGTATTAGAACCCTTTTGTACAATCAGAGAAAAATAAATAAAACAGACGTTTTGGAAAAAAGAAGAATTTTTAAAAATAAACAGACATGCTTGCATAATCCAAATCATCGTAAGCCGTATTTGAATTAGCACGGATTAAAACACGTAACAGCAAATAAAACTACTTGCCCGTATTAGAACCCGTTTGCACAATCTGAGAAAAATAAATAAATCTGATGTTTTGGAAAAAGGAAGAATTTTTATAAAAATAGACGTGCTTGCATAATCCAAATCGTCGTAAGCCGTGTTTGAATTAGCACGGATTAAAACACATAACAGTAGAGAACGCTACTTGCCCGTTTAGAACCCGTTTACACAATCAGAGAAAAATAAATAAAACACACGTTTTGGAAAAAAGAAGAATTTAAAAAAAAACACAGACGTGCTTGCATAATCTAAATCGTCGTAAGCCGTATTTGAATTAGCACGGATTAAAATACGTAACAGTAGAGTACGGTACTTGCCCATACTAGAACCCGTTTGTACAATCTGAGAAAAATAAATAAAACAGACGTTTTGGAAAAAAGAACAATTTTTAAAAATAAACAGACGTGCTTGCATAATCCAAATCGTCGTAAGCCATATTTGAATTAGCACGGATTAAAACACATAATAGTAGAGAACACTACTTGCCCGTATTAGAACCCGTTTGCGCAATCTGAGCAAAACAAATAAAAAAACAGAAGTTTTGGAAAAAGGAAGAATTTTTAGAAAAACAGACATGCTTGCATAATCCAAATCTTCGTAAGCCGTATTTGAATTAGCACGGATTAAAACACGTAACAGTAGAGAATGCTTCTTGCCCGTATTAGAACCCGTTTGCACAATCTGAGAAAAATAAATAAAACAGACGTTTTGGAAAAAAGAAGAATTTTTAAAAAAAAACAGACGTGCTTGCATAATCCAAATCATCGTAAGCCGTATTTGAATTAGCACGGATTAAAACACGTAACAGTAGAGAACGCTACTTGCCCGTACTAGAACCCGTTTGCACAATCTGAGGAAAATAAATAAAATAGACATTTTGGAAAAAGGAAGAATTTTTAAAAAAACAGACATGCTTGCATAATCCAAATCTTCGTAAGCCGTATTTGAATTAGCACGAATTAAAACACGTAAAAGTAGAGAACGCTACTTGCCCGTACTAGCACCCGTTTGCACAATCTGAGGAAAATAAATAAATTAGACGTTTTGGAAAAAGGAAGAATTTTTAGAAAAACAGACGTGCTTGCATAATCCAAATCAATGTAAGCCGTATTTGAATTAGCACGGATTAAAACACGTAACAGTAGAGAACGCTACTTGCCCGTCTTTGAACCCGTTTGCACAATCTGAAGAAAATAAATAAAACAGATGTCCTTGCATAATCCAAATCTTCGTAAGCCGTATTTGAATTAGCACGGATTAAAACACGTAACAGTAGAGAACGCTACTTGCCTGTATTAGAACCCGTTTGCACAATCTCAGAAAAATAAATAAAACAGACGTTTTGGAAAAAAGAAGAATTTTTAAAAATAAACAGACGTGCTTGCATAATCCAAATCGTCGTAAGCCGTATCTGAATTAGCACGGATTTAAACACGTAATAGTAGAGAACGCTACTTGCCCGTATTAGAACCCATTTGCATAATCTGAAGAAAATAAATAACACAGACGTTTTGGAAAAAGGGAGAATTTTTTGAAAAAAAAAATAGACGTGCTTGCATAATCCAAATCGTCGTAAGCCGTATTTGAATTAGCACGGATTAAAACACATAACAGTAGAGAACGCTAATTGCCCGTTCTAGAACCCGTTTGCACAATCTCAGGAAAATAAATAAAACAGACGTTTTGGAAAAGGAAGAATTTTCAGAAAAACAGATGTGCTTGCATAATCCAAATCTTCGTAAGCCTTATTTGAATTAGCACAGATTAAATCACGTAACAGTAGAGAATGCTACTTGCCCGTATTAGAACCCGTTTGTACAATCAGAGAAAAATAAATAAAACAGACGTTTTGGAAAAAAGAAGAATTTTTAAAAATAAACAGACGTGCTTGCATAATCCAAATCATCGTAAGCCGTATTTCAATTAGCACGGATTAAAACACGTAACAGCAGATAACACTACTTGCCCGTATTAGAACCCGTTTGCACAATCTGAGGAAAATAAATAAATCAGATGTTTTGGAAAAAGGAAGAATTTTTATAAAAACAGACGTGCTTGCATAATCCAAATCGTCGTAAGCCGTGTTTGAATTAGCACGGATTAAAACACGTAACAGTAGAGAACGCTACTTGCCCGTTTAGAACCCGTTTGCACAATCAGAGAAAAATAAATAAAACACACGTTTTGGAAAAAAGAAGAATTTTAAAAAAAACACAGACATGCTTTTATAATCCAAATCGTCGTAAGCCGTATTTGAATTAGCACGGATTCAAACACGTAACAGTAGAGAACGCTACTTGCCCGTACTAGAACCCGTTTGCACAATCTGAGGAAAATACATAAAATAGACGTTTTGGAAAAAGGAAGAATTTTTAGAAAAACAGACATGCTTGCATAATCCAAATCTTCGTAAGCCGTATTTGAATGAGCACGAATTAAAACACGTAAAAGTAGAGAACGCTACTTGCCCGTACTAGCACCCGTTTGCACAATCTGAGGAAAATAAATAAATTAGACGTTTTGGAAAAAGGAAGAATTTTTAGAAAAACAGACGTGCTTGCATAATCCAAATCAATGTAAGCCGTATTTGAATTAGAACAGATTAAAACACGTAACAGTAGAGAACGCTACTTGCCCGTCTTTGAACCCGTTTGCACAATCTGAAGAAAATAAATAAAACAGACGTCCTTGCATAATCCAAATCTTCGTAAGCCGTATTTGAATTAGCACGGATTAAAACACGTAACAGTAGAGAACGCTACTTGGCCGTATTAGAACCCGTTTGCACAATCTCAGAAAAATAAATAAAACAGACGTTTTGGAAAAAAGAAGAATTTTTAAAAATAAACAGACGTGCTTGCATAATCCAAATCGTCGTAAGCTGTATCTGAATTAGCACGGATTTAAACACGTAATAGTAGAGAACGCTACTTGCCCGTATTAGAACCCATTTGCATAATCTGAAGAAAATAAATAACAGAGGCGTTTTGGAAAAAGGGAGAATTTTTTGAAAAAAAAAATAGACGTGCTTGCATAATCCAAATCGTCGTAAGCCGTATTTGAATTAGCACGGATTAAAACACATAACAGTAGAGAACGCTAATTGCCCGTTCTAGAACCCGTTTGCACAATCTCAGGAAAATAAATAAAACAGACGTTTTGGAAAAGGAAGAATTTTCAGAAAAACAGATGTGCTTGCATAATCCAAATCTTCGTAAGCCTTATTTGAATTAGCACAGATTAAATCACGTAACAGTAGAGAACGCTACTTGCCCGTATTAGAACCCGTTTGTACAATCAGAGAAAAATAAATAAAACAGACGTTTTGGAAAAAAGAAGAATTTTTAAAAATAAACAGACGTGCTTGCATAATCCAAATCATCGTAAGCCGTATTTGAATTAGCACGGATTAAAATACGTAACAGCAGATAACACTACTTTCCCGTATTAGAACCCGTTTGCACAATCTGAGGAAAATAAATAAATTAGATGTTTTGGAAAAAGGAAGAATTTTTATAAAAACAGACGTGCTTGCATAATCCAAATCGTCGTAAGCCGTGTTTGAATTAGCACGGATTAAAACACATAACAGTAGAGAACGCTACTGGCCCGTTTAGAACCCGTTTGCACAATCAGAGAAAAATAAATAAAACACACGTTTTGGAAAAAAGAAGAATTTTAAAAAAAACACAGACGTGCTTGCATAATCCAAATCGTCGTAAGCCGTATTTGAATTAGCACGGATTAAAATACGTAACAGTAGAGTACGCTACTTGCCCATACTAGAACCCGTTTGCACAATCTGAGAAAAATAAATAAAACAGACGTTTCGGAAAAAAGAACAATTTTTAAAAATAAACAGACGTGCTTGCATAATCCAAATCGTCGTAAGCCATATTTGAATAAGCACGGATTAAAACACATAACAGTAGAGAACACTACTTGCCCGTATTAGAACCCGTTTGCGCAATCTGAGCAAAACAAATAAAAAAACAGAAGTTTTGGAAAAAGGAAGAATTTTTAGAAAAACAGACATGCTTGCATAATCCAAATCTTCGTAAGCCGTATTTGAATTAGCACGGATTAAAACACGTAACAGTAGAGAATGCTTCTTGCCCGTATTAGAACCCGTTTGCACAATCTGAGAAAAATAAATAAAACAGACGTTTTGGAAAAAAGAAGAATTTTTAAAAAAAAACAGACATGCTTGCATAATCCAAATCATCGTAAGCCGTATTTGAATTAGCACGGATTAAAACACGTAACAGTAGAGAACGCTACTTGCCCATACTAGAACCCGTTTGCACAATCTGAGGAAAATAAATAAAATAGACGTTTTGGAAAAAGGAAGAATTTTTAAAAAAACAGACATGCTTGCATAATCCAAATCTTCGTAAGCCGTATTTGAATTAGCACGAATTAAAACACGTAAAAGTAGAGAACGCTACTTGCCCGTACTAGCACCCGTTTGCACAATCTGAGGAAAATAAATAAATTAGACGTTTTGGAAAAAGGAAGAATTTTTACAAAAACAGACGTGCTTGCTTTATTCAAATCAATGTAAGCCGTATTTGAATTAGCACGGATTAAAACACGTAACAGTAGAGAACGCTACTTGCCCGTCTTTGAACCCGTTTGCACAATCTGAAGAAAATAAATAAAACAGACGTCCTTGCATAATCCAAATCTTCGTAAGCCGTATTTGAATTAGCACGGATTAAAACACGTAACAGTAGAGAACGCTACTTGGCCGTATTAGAACCCGTTTGCACAATCTCAGAAAAAGAAATAAAACAGACGTTTTGGAAAAAAGAAGAATTTTTAAAAATAAACAGACGTGCTTGCATAATCCAAATCGTCGTAAGCTGTATCTGAATTAGCACGGATTTAAACACGTAATAGTAGAGAACGCTACTTGCCCGTATTAGAACCCATTTGCATAATCTGAAGAAAATAAATAACACAGACGTTTTGGAAAAAGGGAGAATTTTTTGAAAAAAAAAATAGACGTCCTTGCATAATCCAAATCGTCGTAAGCCGTATTTGAATTAGCACGGATTAAAACACATAACAGTAGAGAACGCTAATTGCCCGTTCTAGAACCCGTTTGCACAATCTCAGGAAAATAAATTAAAGAGACGTTTTGGAAAAGGAAGAATTTTAAAAAAAACAAAGACGTGCTTGCATAATCCAAATCGTCGTAAGCCGTATTTGAATTAGCACGGATTAAAATACGTAACAGTAGAGTACGCTACTTGCCCATACTAGAACCCGTTTGCATAATCTGAGAAAAATAAATAAAACAGACGTTTTGGAAAAAAGAACAATTTTTAAAAATAAACAGACGTGCTTGCATAGTCCAAATCGTCGTAAGCCATATTTGAATAAGCACGGATTAAAACACATAACAGTAGAGAACACTACTTGCCCGTATTAGAACCCGTTTGCGCAATCTGAGCAAAACAAATAAAAAAACAGAAGTTTTGGAAAAAGGAAGAATTTTTAGAAAAACAGGCATGCTTGCATAATCCAAATCTTCGTAAGCCGTATTTGAATTAGCACGGATTAAAACACGTAACAGTAGAGAATGCTTCTTACTCGTATTAGAACCCGTTTGCACAATCTGAGAAAAATAAATAAAACAGACGTTTTGGAAAAAAGAAGAATTTTTAAAAAAAAAAGACGTGCTTGCATAATCCAAATCATCGTAAGCCGTATTTGAATTAGCACGGATTAAAACACGTAACAGTAGAGAACGCTACTTGCCCGTACTAGAACCCGTTTGCACAATCTGAGGAAAATAAATAAAATAGACGTTTTGGAAAAAGGAAGAATTTTTAGAAAAACAGACATGCTTGCATAATCCAAATCTTCGTAAGCCGTATTTGAATTAGCACGAATTAAAACACGTAAAAGTAGAGAACGCTACTTGCCCGTACTAGCACCCGTTTGCACAATCTGAGGAAAATAAATAAATTAGACGTTTTGGAAAAAGGAAGAATTTTTAGAAAAACAGACGTGCTTGCATAATCCAAATCAATGTAAGCCGTATTTGAATTAGAACAGATTAAAACACGTCACAGTAGAGAACGCTACTTGCCCGTCTTTGAACCCGGTTGCACAATCTGAAGAAAATAAATAAAACAGACGTCCTTGCATAATCCAAATCTTCGTAAGCCGTATTTGAATTAGCACGGATTAAAACACGTAACAGTAGAGAACGCTACTTGGCCGTATTAGAACCCGTTTGCACAATCTCAGAAAAATAAATAAAACAGACGTTTTGGAAAAAAGAAGAATTTTTAAAAATAAACAGACGTGCTTGCATAATCCAAATCGTCGTAAGCTGTATTTGAATTAGCACGGATTCAAACACGTAACAGTAGAGAACGCTACTTGCCCGTACTAGAACCCGTTTGCACAATCTGAGGAAAATACATAAAATAGACGTTTTGGAAAAAGGAAGAATTTTTAGAAAAACAGACATGCTTGCATAATCCAAATCTTCGTAAGCCGTATTTGAATTAGCACGAATTAAAACACGTAAAAGTAGAGAACGCTACTTGCCCGTACTAGCACCCGTTTGCACAATCTGAGGAAAATAAATAAATTAGACGTTTTGGAAAAAGGAAGAATTTTTAGAAAAACAGACGTGCTTGCATAATCCAAATCAATGTAAGCCGTATTTGAATTAGAACAGATTAAAACACGTAACAGTAGAGAACGCTACTTGCCCGTCTTTGAACCCGTTTGCACAATCTGAAGAAAATAAATAAAACAGACGTCCTTGCATAATCCAAATCTTCGTAAGCCGTATTTGAATTAGCACGGATTAAAAGACGTAACAGTAGAGAACGCTACTTGGCCGTATTAGAACCCGTTTGCACAATCTCAGAAAAATAAATAAAACAGACGTTTTGGAAAAAAAGAAGAATTTTTAAAAATAAACAGACGTGCTTGCATAATCCAAATCGTCGTAAGCTGTATCTGAATTAGCACGGATTTAAACCCGTAATAGTAGAGAACGCTACTTGCCCGTATTAGAACCCATTTGCATAATCTGAAGAAAATAAATAACACAGACGTTTTGGAAAAAGGGAGAATTTTTTGAAAAAAAAAATAGACGTGCTTGCATAATCCAAATCGTCGTAAGCCGTATTTGAATTAGCACGGATTAAAACACATAACAGTAGAGAACGCTAATTTCCCGTTCTAGAACCCGTTTGCACAATCTCAGGAAAATAAATAAAACAGACGTTTTGGAAAAGGAAGAATTTTCAGAAAAACAGATGTGCTTGCATAATCCAAATCTTCGTAAGCCTTATTTGAATTAGCACAGATTAAATCACGTAACAGTAGAGAACGCTACTTGCCCGTATTAGAACCCGTTTGTACAATCAGAGAAAAATAAATAAAACAGACGTTTTGGAAAAAAGAAGAATTTTTAAAAATAAACAGACGTGCTTGCATAATCCAAATCATCGTAAGCCGTATTTGAATTAGCACGGATTAAAACACGTAACAGCAGATAACACTACTTTCCCGTATTAGAACCCGTTTGCACAATCTGAGGAAAATAAATAAATTAGATGTTTTGGAAAAAGGAAGAATTTTTATAAAAACAGACGTGCTTGCATAATCCAAATCGTCGTAAGCCGTGTTTGAATTAGCACGGATTAAAACACATAACAGTAGAGAACGCTACTGGCCCGTTTAGAACCCGTTTGCACAATCAGAGAAAAATAAATAAAACACACGTTTTGGAAAAAAGAAGAATTTTAAAAAAAACACAGACGTGCTTGCATAATCCAAATCGTCGTAAGCCGTATTTGAATTAGCACGGATTAAAATACGTAACAGTAGAGTACGCTACTTGCCCATACTAGAACCCGTTTGCACAATCTGAGAAAAATAAATAAAACAGACGTTTCGGAAAAAAGAACAATTTTTAAAAATAAACAGACGTGCTTGCATAATCCAAATCGTCGTAAGCCATATTTGAATAAGCACAGATTAAAACACATAACAGTAGAGAACACTACTTGCCCGTATTAGAACCCGTTTGCGCAATCTGAGCAAAACAAATAAAAAAACAGAAGTTTTGGAAAAAGGAAGAATTTTTAGAAAAACAGACATGCTTGCATAATCCAAATCTTCGTAAGCCGTATTTGAATTAGCACGGATTAAAACACGTAACAGTAGAGAATGCTTCTTGCTCGTATTAGAACCCGTTTGCACAATCTGAGAAAAATAAATAAAACAGACGTTTTGGAAAAAAGAAGAATTTTTAAAAAAAAAAGACGTGCTTGCATAATCCAAATCATCGTAAGCCGTATTTGAATTAGCACGGATTAAAACACGTAACAGTAGAGAACGCTACTTGCCCGTACTAGAACCCGTTTGCACAATCTGAGGAAAATAAATAAAATAGACGTTTTGGAAAAAGGAAGAATTTTTAAAAAAACAGACATGCTTGCATAATCCAAATCTTCGTAAGCCGTATTTGAATTAGCACGAATTAAAACACGTAAAAGTAGAGAACGCTACTTGCCCGTACTAGCACCCGTTTGCACAATCTGAGGAAAATAAATAAATTAGACGTTTTGGAAAAAGGAAGAATTTTTAGAAAAACAGACGTGCTTGCATAATCCAAATCAATGTAAGCCGTATTTGAATTAGAACAGATTAAAACACGTCACAGTAGAGAACGCTACTTGCCCGTCTTTGAACCCGTTTGCACAATCTGAAGAAAATAAATAAAACAGACGTCCTTGCATAATCCAAATCTTCGTAAGCCGTATTTGAATTAGCACGGATTAAAACACGTAACAGTAGAGAACGCTACTTGGCCGTATTAGAACCCGTTTGCACAATCTCAGAAAAAGAAATAAAACAGACGTTTTGGAAAAAAGAAGAATTTTTAAAAATAAACAGACGTGCTTGCATAATCCAAATCGTCGTAAGCTGTATTTGAATTAGCACGGATTCAAACACGTAACAGTAGAGAACGCTACTTGCCCGTACTAGAACCCGTTTGCACAATCTGAGGAAAATACATAAAATAGACGTTTTGGAAAAAGGAAGAATTTTTAGAAAAACAGACATGCTTGCATAATCCAAATCTTCGTAAGCCGTATTTGAATTAGCACGAATTAAAACACGTAAAAGTAGAGAACGCTACTTGCCCGTACTAGCACCCGTTTGCACAATCTGAGGAAAATAAATAAATTAGACGTTTTGGAAAAAGGAAGAATTTTTAGAAAAACAGACGTGCTTGCATAATCCAAATCAATGTAAGCCGTATTTGAATTAGAACAGATTAAAACACGTAACAGTAGAGAACGCTACTTGCCCGTCTTTGAACCCGTTTGCACAATCTGAAGAAAATAAATAAAACAGACGTCCTTGCATAATCCAAATCTTCGTAAGCCGTATTTGAATTAGCACGGATTAAAACACGTAACAGTAGAGAACGCTACTTGGCCGTATTAGAACCCGTTTGCACAATCTCAGAAAAATAAATAAAACAGACGTTTTGGAAAAAAGAAGAATTTTTAAAAATAAACAGACGTGCTTGCATAATCCAAATCGTCGTAAGCTGTATCTGAATTAGCACGGATTTAAACACGTAATAGTAGAGAACGCTACTTGCCCGTATTAGAACCCATTTGCATAATCTGAAGAAAATAAATAACACAGACGTTTTGGAAAAAGGGAGAATTTTTTGAAAAAAAAAATAGACGTGCTTGCATAATCCAAATCGTCGTAAGCCGTATTTGAATTAGCACGGATTAAAACACATAACAGTAGACAACGCTAATTGCCCGTTCTAGAACCCGTTTGCACAATCTCAGGAAAATAAATAAAACAGACGTTTTGGAAAAGGAAGAATTTTCAGAAAAACAGATGTGCTTGCATAATCCAAATCTTCGTAAGCCTTATTTGAATTAGCACAGATTAAATCACGTAACAGTAGAGAACGCTACTTGCCCGTATTAGAACCCGTTTGTACAATCAGAGAAAAATAAATAAAACAGACGTTTTGGAAAAAAGAAGAATTTTTAAAAATAAACAGACGTGCTTGCATAATCCAAATCATCGTAAGCCGTATTTGAATTAGCACGGATTAAAACACGTAACAGCAGATAACACTACTTTCCCGTATTAGAACCCGTTTGCACAATCTGAGGAAAATAAATAAATTAGATGTTTTGGAAAAAGGAAGAATTTTTATAAAAACAGACGTGCTTGCATAATCCAAATCGTCGTAAGCCGTGTTTGAATTAGCACGGATTAAAACACATAACAGTAGAGAACGCTACTGGCCCGTTTAGAACCCGTTTGCACAATCAGAGAAAAATAAATAAAACACACGTTTTGGAAAAAAGAAGAATTTTAAAAAAAACACAGACGTGCTTGCATAATCCAAATCGTCGTAAGCCGTATTTGAATTAGCACGGATTAAAATACGTAACAGTAGAGAACGCTACTTGCCCATACTAGAACCCGTTTGCACAATCTGAGGAAAATAAATAAAATAGACGTTTTGGAAAAAGGAAGAATTTTTAAAAAAACAGACATGCTTGCATAATCCAAATCTTCGTAAGCCGTATTTGAATTAGCACGAATTAAAACACGTAAAAGTAGAGAACGCTACTTGCCCGTACTAGCACCCGTTTGCACAATCTGAGGAAAATAAATAAATTAGACGTTTTGGAAAAAGGAAGAATTTTTACAAAAACAGACGTGCTTGCTTTATTCAAATCAATGTAAGCCGTATTTGAATTAGCACGGATTAAAACACGTAACAGTAGAGAACGCTACTTGCCCGTCTTTGAACCCGTTTGCACAATCTGAAGAAAATAAATAAAACAGACGTCCTTGCATAATCCAAATCTTCGTAAGCCGTATTTGAATTAGCACGGATTAAAACACGTAACAGTAGAGAACGCTACTTGGCCGTATTAGAACCCGTTTGCACAATCTCAGAAAAAGAAATAAAACAGACGTTTTGGAAAAAAGAAGAATTTTTAAAAATAAACAGACGTGCTTGCATAATCCAAATCGTCGTAAGCTGTATCTGAATTAGCACGGATTTAAACACATAACAGTAGAGAACACTACTTGCCCGTATTAGAACCCGTTTGCGCAATTTGAGCAAAACAAATAAAAAAACAGAAGTTTTGGAAAAAGGAAGAATTTTTAGAAAAAGAGACATGCTTGCATAATCCAAATCTTCGTAAGCCGTATTTGAATTAGCACGGATTAAAACACGTAACAGTAGAGAATGCTTCTTGCCCGTATTAGAACCCGTTTGCACAATCTGAGAAAAATAAATAAAACAGACGTTTTGGAAAAAAGAAGAATTTTAAAAAAAAAACAGACGTGCTTGCATAATCCAAATCATCGTAAGCCGTATTTGAATTAGCACGGATTAAAACACGTAACAGTAGAGAACGCTACTTGCCCATACTAGAACCCGTTTGCACAATCTGAGGAAAATAAATAAAATAGACGTTTTGGAAAAAGGAAGAATTTTTAAAAAAACAGACATGCTTGCATAATCCAAATCTTCGTAAGCCGTATTTGAATTAGCACGAATTAAAACACGTAAAAGTAGAGAACGCTACTTGCCCGTACTAGCACCCGTTTGCACAATCTGAGGAAAATAACTAAATTAGACGTTTTGGAAAAAGGAAGAATTTTTACAAAAACAGACGTGCTTGCTTTATTCAAATCAATGTAAGCCGTATTTGAATTAGCACGGATTAAAACACGTAACAGTAGAGAACGCTACTTGCCCGTCTTTGAACCCGTTTGCACAATCTGAAGAAAATAAATAAAACAGACGTCCTTGCATAATCCAAATCTTCGTAAGCCGTATTTGAATTAGCACGGATTAAAACACGTAACAGTAGAGAACGCTACTTGGCCGTATTAGAACCCGTTTGCACAATCTCAGAAAAAGAAATAAAACAGACGTTTTGGAAAAAAGAAGAATTTTTAAAAATAAACAGACGTGCTTGCATAATCCAAATCGTCGTAAGCTGTATCTGAATTAGCACGGATTTAAACACGTAATAGTAGAGAACGCTACTTGCCCGTATTAGAACCCATTTGCATAATCTGAAGAAAATAAATAACACAGACGTTTTGGAAAAAGGGAGAATTTTTTGAAAAAAAAAATAGACGTCCTTGCCTAATCCAAATCGTCGTAAGCCGTATTTGAATTAGCACGGATTAAAACACATAACAGTAGAGAACGCTAATTGCCCGTTCTAGAACCCGTTTGCACAATCTCAGGAAAATAAATTAAACAGACGTTTTGGAAAAGGAAGAATTTTAAAAAAAACACAGACGTGCTTGCATAATCCAAATCGTCGTAAGCCGTATTTGAATTAGCACGGATTAAAATACGTAACAGTAGAGTACGCTACTTGCCCATACTAGAACCCGTTTGCATAATCTGAGAAAAATAAATAAAACAGACGTTTTGGAAAAAAGAACAATTTTTAAAAATAAACAGACGTGCTTGCATAGTCCAAATCGTCGTAAGCCATATTTGAATAAGCACGGATTAAAACACATAACAGTAGAGAACACTACTTGCCCGTATTAGAACCCGTTTGCGCAATCTGAGCAAAACAAATAAAAAAACAGAAGTTTTGGAAAAAGGAAGAATTTTTAGAAAAACAGACATGCTTGCATAATCCAAATCTTCGTAAGCCGTATTTGAATTAGCACGGATTAAAACACGTAACAGTAGAGAATGCTTCTTGCTCGTATTAGAACCCGTTTGCACAATCTGAGAAAAATAAATAAAACAGACGTTTTGGAAAAAAGAAGAATTTTTAAAAAAAAAAGACGTGCTTGCATAATCCAAATCATCGTAAGCCGTATTTGAATTAGCACGGATTAAAACACGTAACAGTAGAGAACGCTACTTGCCCGTACTAGAACCCGTTTGCACAATCTGAGGAAAATAAATAAAATAGACGTTTTGGAAAAAGGAAGAATTTTTAGAAAAACAGACATGCTTGCATAATCCAAATCTTCGTAAGCCGTATTTGAATTAGCACGAATTAAAACACGTAAAAGTAGAGAACGCTACTTGCCCGTACTAGCACCCGTTTGCACAATCTGAGGAAAATAAATAAATTAGACGTTTTGGAAAAAGGAAGAATTTTTACAAAAACAGACGTGCTTGCTTTATTCAAATCAATGTAAGCCGTATTTGAATTAGCACGGATTAAAACACGTAACAGTAGAGAACGCTACTTGCCCGTCTTTGAACCCGTTTGCACAATCTGAAGAAAATAAATAAAACAGACGTCCTTGCATAATCCAAATCTTCGTAAGCCGTATTTGAATTAGCACGGATTAAAACACGTAACAGTAGAGAACGCTACTTGGCCGTATTAGAACCCGTTTGCACAATCTCAGAAAAAGAAATAAAACAGACGTTTTGGAAAAAAGAAGAATTTTTAAAAATAAACAGACGTGCTTGCATAATCCAAATCGTCGTAAGCTGTATCTGAATTAGCACGGATTTAAACACGTAATAGTAGAGAACGCTACTTGCCCGTATTAGAACCCATTTGCATAATCTGAAGAAAATAAATAACACAGACGTTTTGGAAAAAGGGAGAATTTTTTGAAAAAAAAAATAGACGTCCTTGCATAATCCAAATCGTCGTAAGCCGTATTTGAATTAGCACGGATTAAAACACATAACAGTAGAGAACGCTAATTGCCCGTTCTAGAACCCGTTTGCACAATCTCAGGAAAATAAATTAAACAGACGTTTTGGAAAAGGAAGAATTTTAAAAAAAACACAGACGTGCTTGCATAATCCAAATCGTCGTAAGCCGTATTTGAATTAGCACGGATTAAAATACGTAACAGTAGAGTACGCTACTTGCCCATACTAGAACCCGTTTGCATAATCTGAGAAAAATAAATAAAACAGACGTTTTGGAAAAAAGAACAATTTTTAAAAATAAACAGACGTGCTTGCATAGTCCAAATCGTCGTAAGCCATATTTGAATAAGCACGGATTAAAACACATAACAGTAGAGAACACTACTTGCCCGTATTAGAACCCGTTTGCGCAATCTGAGCAAAACAAATAAAAAAACAGAAGTTTTGGAAAAAGGAAGAATTTTTAGAAAAACAGACATGCTTGCATAATCCAAATCTTCGTAAGCCGTATTTGAATTAGCACGGATTAAAACACGTAACAGTAGAGAATGCTTCTTGCTCGTATTAGAACCCGTTTGCACAATCTGAGAAAAATAAATAAAACAGACGTTTTGGAAAAAAGAAGAATTTTTAAAAAAAAAAGACGTGCTTGCATAATCCAAATCATCGTAAGCCGTATTTGAATTAGCACGGATTAAAACACGTAACAGTAGAGAACGCTACTTGCCCGTACTAGAACCCGTTTGCACAATCTGAGGAAAATAAATAAAATAGACGTTTTGGAAAAAGGAAGAATTTTTAGAAAAACAGACATGCTTGCATAATCCAAATCTTCGTAAGCCGTATTTGAATTAGCACGAATTAAAACACGTAAAAGTAGAGAACGCTACTTGCCCGTACTAGCACCCGTTTGCACAATCTGAGGAAAATAAATAAATTAGACGTTTTGGAAAAAGGAAGAATTTTTACAAAAACAGACGTGCTTGCTTTATCCAAATCAATGTAAGCCGTATTTGAATTAGCACGGATTAAAACACGTCACAGTAGAGAACGCTACTTGCCCGTCTTTGAACCCGTTTGCACAATCTGAAGAAAATAAATAAAACAGACGTCCTTGCATAATCCAAATCTTCGTAAGCCGTATTTGAATTAGCACGGATTAAAACACGTAACAGTAGAGAACGCTACTTGCCCGTATTAGAACCCGTTTGCACAATCTCAGAAAAATAAATAAAACAGACGTTTTGGAAAAAAGAAGAATTTTTAAAAATAAACAGACGTGCTTGCATAATCCAAATCGTCGTAAGCTGTATCTGAATTAGCATGGATTTAAACACGTAATAGTAGAGAACGCTACTTGCCCGTATTAGAACCCATTTGCATAATCTGAAGAAAATAAATAACACAGACGTTTTGGAAAAAGGGAGAATTTTTTGAAAAAAAAAATAGACGTCCTTGCATAATCCAAATCGTCGTAAGCCGTATTTGAATTAGCACGGATTAAAACACATAACAGTAGAGAACGCTAATTGCCCGTTCTAGAACCCGTTTGCACAATCTCAGGAAAATAAATTAAACAGACGTTTTGGAAAAGGAAGAATTTTAAAAAAAACACAGACGTGCTTGCATAATCCAAATCGTCGTAAGCCGTATTTGAATTAGCACGGATTAAAATACGTAACAGTAGAGTACGCTACTTGCCCATACTAGAACCCGTTTGCATAATCTGAGAAAAATAAATAAAACAGACGTTTTGGAAAAAAGAACAATTTTTAAAAATAAACAGACGTGCTTGCATAGTCCAAATCGTCGTAAGCCATATTTGAATAAGCACGGATTAAAACACATAACAGTAGAGAACACTACTTGCCCGTATTAGAACCCGTTTGCGCAATCTGAGCAAAACAAATAAAAAAACAGAAGTTTTGGAAAAAGGAAGAATTTTTAGAAAAACAGACATGCTTGCATAATCCAAATCTTCGTAAGCCGTATTTGAATTAGCACGGATTAAAACACGTAACAGTAGAGAATGCTTCTTGCTCGTATTAGAACCCGTTTGCACAATCTGAGAAAAATAAATAAAACAGACGTTTTGGAAAAAAGAAGAATTTTTAAAAAAAAAAGACGTGCTTGCATAATCCAAATCATCGTAAGCCGTATTTGAATTAGCACGGATTAAAACACGTAACAGTAGAGAACGCTACTTGCCCGTACTAGAACCCGTTTGCACAATCTGAGGAAAATAAATAAAATAGACGTTTTGGAAAAAGGAAGAATTTTTAGAAAAACAGACATGCTTGCATAATCCAAATCTTCGTAAGCCGTATTTGAATTAGCACGAATTAAAACACGTAAAAGTAGAGAACGCTACTTGCCCGTACTAGCACCCGTTTGCACAATCTGAGGAAAATAAATAAATTAGACGTTTTGGAAAAAGGAAGAATTTTTACAAAAACAGACGTGCTTGCTTTATCCAAATCAATGTAAGCCGTATTTGAATTAGCACGGATTAAAACACGTCACAGTAGAGAACGCTACTTGCCCGTCTTTGAACCCGTTTGCACAATCTGAAGAAAATAAATAAAACAGACGTCCTTGCATAATCCAAATCTTCGTAAGCCGTATTTGAATTAGCACGGATTAAAACACGTAACAGTAGAGAACGCTACTTGCCCGTATTAGAACCCGTTTGCACAATCTCAGAAAAATAAATAAAACAGACGTTTTGGAAAAAAGAAGAATTTTTAAAAATAAACAGACGTGCTTGCATAATCCAAATCGTCGTAAGCTGTATCTGAATTAGCATGGATTTAAACACGTAATAGTAGAGAACGCTACTTGCCCGTATTAGAACCCATTTGCATAATCTGAAGAAAATAAATAACACAGACGTTTTGGAAAAAGGGAGAATTTTTTGAAAAAAAAAAATAGACGTGCTTGCATAATCCAAATCGTCGTAAGCCGTATTTGAATTAGCACGGATTAAAACACATAACAGTAGAGAACGCTAATTGCCCGTTCTAGAACCCGTTTGCACAATCTCAGGAAAATAAATAAAACAGACGTTTTGGAAAAGGAAGAATTTTCAGAAAAACAGATGTGCTTGCATAATCCAAATCTTCGTAAGCCTTATTTGAATTAGCACAGATTAAATCACGTAACAGTAGAGAACGCTACTTGCCCGTATTAGAACCCGTTTGTACAATCAGAGAAAAATAAATAAAACAGACGTTTTGGAAAAAAGAAGAATTTTTAAAAATAAACAGACGTGCTTGCATAATCCAAATCATCGTAAGCCGTATTTGAATTAGCACGGATTAAAACACGTAACAGCAGATAACACTACTTGCCCGTATTAGAACCCGTTTGCACAATCTGAGGAAAATAAATAAATCAGATGTTTTGGAAAAAGGAAGAATTTTTATAAAAACAGACGTGCTTGCATAATCCAAATCGTCGTAAGCCATATTTGAATTAGCACGGATTAAAACACATAATAGTAGAGAACACTACTTGCCCGTATTAGAACCCGTTTGCGCAATCTGAGCAAAACAAATAAAAAAACAGAAGTTTTGGAAAAAGGAAGAATTTTTAGAAAAACAGACATGCTTGCATAATCCAAATCTTCGTAAGCCGTATTTGAATTAGCAAGGATTAAAACACGTAACAGTAGAGAATGCTTCTTGCCCGTATTAGAACCCGTTTGCACAATCTGAGAAAAATAAATAAAATAGACGTTTTGGAAAAAAGAAGAATTTTTAAAAAAAAACAGACGTGCTTGCATAATCCAAATCATCGTAAGCCGTATTTGAATTAGCACGAATTAAAACACGTAAAAGTAGAGAACGCTACTTGCCCGTACTAGCACCCGTTTGCACAATCTAAGGAAAATAAATAAATTAGACGATTTGAAAAACGGAAGAATTTTTAGAAAAACAGACGTGCTTGCATAATCCAAATCGTCGTAAGCCGTATTTGAATTAGCACGGATTAAAACACGTAACAGTAGAGAACGCTACTTGCCCGTCTTTGAACCCGTTTGCACAATCTGAAGAAAATAAATAAAACAGACGTTTTGGAAAAAGGAAGAATTTTTAGAAAAAAAAACAGTCGTGCTTGCATAATCCAAATCGTCGTAAGCCGTATTTGAATTAGCACGGATTAAAACACGTAACAGTCGAGAATGCTACTTGCCCGTACTAGAACCTGTTTACACAATCTGAGGAAAATAAATAAAACAGACGTTTTGGAAAAAGGACGAATTTTTAGAAAAATAGACGTGCTTGCATAATCCAAATCGTCGTAAGCCGTATTTGAATTAGCACGGATTAAAACACATAACAGTAGAGAACACTACTTGCCCGTTCTAGAACCCGTTTGCACAATCAGAGAAAAATAAATAAAACAGACGTTTTGGAAAAAAGAAGAATTTAGAAAAAAAAACAGACGTGCTTGTATAATCCAAATCGTCGTAAGCCGTATTTGAATTAGCACGGATTAAAATACGTAACAGTAGAGTACGCTACTTGCCCATACTAGAACCCGTTTGCACAATCTGAGAAAAATATATAAAACAGACGTTTTGGAAAAAAGAACAAGTTTTAAAAATAAACAGACGTGCTTGCATAATCCAAATCGTCGTAAGCCATATTTGAATTAGCACGGATTAAAACACATAATAGTAGAGAACACTACTTGCCCGTATTAGAACCCGTTTGCGCAATCTGAGCAAAACAAATAAAAAAACAGAAGTTTTGGAAAAAGGGAGAATTTTTAGAAAAACAGACATGCTTGCATAATCCAAATCTTCGTAAGCCGTATTTGAATTAGCAAGGATTAAAACACGTAACAGTAGAGAATGCTTCTTGCCCGTATTAGAACCCGTTTGCACAATCTGAGAAAAATAAATAAAATAGACGTTTTGGAAAAAAGAAGAATTTTTAAAAAAAAACAGACGTGCTTGCATAATCCAAATCATCGTAAGCCGTATTTGAATTAGCACGAATTAAAACACGTAAAAGTAGAGAGCGCTACTTGCCCGTACTAGCACCCGTTTGCACAATCTAAGGAAAATAAATAAATTAGACGATTTGAAAAACGGAAGAATTTTTAGAAAAACAGACGTGCTTGCATAATCCAAATCGTCGTAAGCCGTATTTGAATTAGCACGGATTAAAACACGTAACAGTAGAGAACGCTACTTGCCCGTCTTTGAACCCGTTTGCACAATCTGAAGAAAATAAATAAAACAGACGTTTTGGAAAAAGGAAGAATTTTTAGAAAAAAAAACAGTCGTGCTTGCATAATCCAAATCGTCGTAAGCCGTATTTGAATTAGCACGGATTAAAACACGTAACAGTCGAGAATGCTACTTGCCCGTACTAGAACCTGTTTACACAATCTGAGGAAAATAAATAAAACAGACGTTTTGGAAAAAGGACGAATTTTTAGAAAAATAGACGTGCTTGCATAATCCAAATCGTCGTAAGCCGTATTTGAATTAGCACGGATTAAAACACATAACAGTAGAGAACACTACTTGCCCGTTCTAGAACCCGTTTGCACAATCAGAGAAAAATAAATAAAACAGACGTTTTGGAAAAAAGAAGAATTTAGAAAAAAAAACAGACGTGCTTGTATAATCCAAATCGTCGTAAGCCGTATTTGAATTAGCACGGATTAAAATACGTAACAGTAGAGAACGCTACTTGCCCGTATTAGAACCCGTTTGCACCATCTGAGGAAAACGATAAAAAAACAGACGTTTTGGAAAAAGGAAGAATTTTTAGAAAAATAGACATGCTTGCATAATCAAAATCTTCGTAAGCCGTATTTTAATTAGCACGGATTAAAACACGTAACAGTTGAGAACACTACTTGCCCGCACTAGAACCCGTTTGCACAATCTGAGGAAAATAAATAAAACAAACGTTTTGGACAAAGGAAGAATTTTTAGAAAAACAGACGTGCTGGGATAATCCAAATCGTCGTAAGCCGTATTTGAATTAGCACAGATTAAAACACGTAACAGTAGAGAACGCTACTTGCCCGTATTAGAACCCGTTTGTACAATCATAGAAAAATAAATAAAACAGACGTTTGGGAAAAAAAGAGAATTTTTAAAAATAAACAGACGTGCTTGCATAATCCAAATCGTCGTAAGCCGTATTTGAATTAGCACGGATTAGAACACGTAACAGTAGAGAACACTACTTGCCCGTATTAGAACCCGTTTGCACAATCTGAGGAAAACAAATAAAAAAACAGAAGTTTTTGAAAAATGAAGCATTTTTAGAAAAAAAGAGATGCTTGCATAATCCAAATCTTCGTAAGCCGTATTTGAATTAGCACGGATTAAAACACGTAACAGTAGAGAACGCTACTTGCCCATACTAGAACCCGTTTGCACAATCTGAGGAAAATAAATAAAACAGACGTTTTGGAAAAAGGAAGAATTTTTAGAAAAACAGACGTGCTTGCATAATCCAAATCGTTGTAAGCCATATTTGAATTAGCACGGATTAAAACACGTAACAGTAGAGAACGCTACTTGCCCGTATTTGAACCCGTTTGCACATTCTGAAGAAAATAAATAAAACAGACGTTTTGGAAAAAGGAAGAATTTTTAGAAAAAAAAAACAGACGTGCTTGCATAATCCAAATCGTCGTAAGCCGTATTTGAATTAGCACGGATTAAAACACGTAACAGTAGAGAATGCTACTTGCCCGTATTAGAACTCGTTTGCATAATTTGAAGAAAATAAATAAAACAGACGTTTTGGAAAAAGGAAGAATTTTTAGAAAAAAAACAGACGTGCTTGCATAATCCAAATCGTCGTAAGTCGTATTTGAATTAGCACGGATTAAAACACGTAACAGTCGAGAACGCTACTTGCCCGGACTGGAACCCGTTTGCACAATCTGAGGAAAATAAATAAAACAAAAGTTTTGGAAAAAGGAAGAATTTTTAGAAAAACCGACGTGCTTGCATAATCCAAATCGTCGTAAGCCGTGTTTGAATTAGCCCGGATTAAAACACGTAACAGTAGAGAACGCTACTTGCCTGTATTAGAACCCGTTTTCATAATCTGAAGAAAATAAATAAAACAGACGTTTTGGAAAAAGGAAAAATTTTTAGAAAAACAAAACAGACGTGCTTGCATAATCGAAATCATCGTAAGCCGTATTTGAATTAGCACGGATTAAAACACGTAACAGTAGAGAACACTACTTGCCTGTATTAGAACCCGTTTGCACAATCTGAGGAAAACAAATAAAAAAACAGACGTTTTGAATAAAGGAAGAATTTTTAGAAAAACAGACATACTTGCATAATCCAAATCTTCGTAAGCCGTATTTGAATTAGCACGGATTAAAACACGTCACAGTAGAGAACGCTACTTCCCCGTATTAGAACCCTTTTGCACAATCTGAAGAAAATAAATAATACAGACGTTTTGGAAAAAGGAACAATTTTTAGAAAAAAAAAACAGACGTGCTTGCATAATCCAAATCGTCGTAAGCCGTATTTGAATTAGCACGGATTAAAACACGTAACAGTAGAGAACGCTACTTGCCCGTATTAGAACTCGTTTGCATAATTTGAAGAAAATAAATAAAATAGACGTTTTGGAAAAAGGAAGAATTTTTAGAAAAAAAACAGACGTGCTTGCATAATCCAAATCGTCGTAAGTCGTATTTGAATTAGCACGGATTAAAACACGTAACAGTAGAGAACGCTACTTGCCCTGACTGGAACCCGTTTGCACAATCTGAGGAAAATAAATAAAACAGACGTTTTGGAAAAAGGAAGAATTTTTAGAAAAACCGACATGCTTGCATAATCCAAATCGTCGTAAGCCGTGTTTGAATTAGCCCGGATTAAAACACGTAACAGTAGAGAACGCTACTTGCCTGTATTAGAACCCGTTTTCATAATCTGAAGAAAATAAATAAAACAGACGTTTTGGAAAAAGGAAAAATTTTTAGAAAAAGAAAACAGACGTGCTTGCATAATCCAAATCATTGTAAGCCGTATTTGAATTAGCACGGATTAAAACAGGTAACAGTAGAGAACACTACTTGCCCGTATTAGAACCCGTTTGCACAATCTGAGGAAAACAAATAAAAAAACAGACGTTTTGAAAAAAGGAAGAATTTTTAGAAAAACAGACATACTTGCATAATCCAAATCTTCGTAAGCCGTATTTGAATTAGCACGGATTAAAACACGTCACAGTAGAGAACGCTACTTCCCCGTATTAGAACCTGTTTGCACAATCTGAAGAAAATAAATAAAACAGACCTTTTGGAAAAAGGAAGAATTTTTAGAAAAAAGAACAGACGTGCTTGCATAGTCCAAATTGTCGTAAGCCGTATTTGAATTAGCACGGATTAAAACACATAACAGTAGAGAACGCTACTTGCCCGTATTAGAACCCGTTTGCACAATCTGAGAAAAATAAATAAAACAGACGTTTTGGAAAAAGGAAGAATTTTTAGAAAAAAGAACAGACGTGCTTGCATAATCCAAATTGTCGTAAGCCGTATTTGAATCAGCACGGATTGAAACACGTAACAGTAGAGAACACTACTTGCCCGTATTAGAACCCGTTTGCACAATCTGAGGAAAACAAATAAAAAAACAGACGTTCTGAAAAAAGGAAGAATTTTTAGAAAAACAGACATACTTGCATAATCCAAATCTTCGTAAGCCGTATTTGAATTAGCACGGATTAAAACACGTCACAGTAGAGAACGCTACTTCCCCGTATTAGAACCCGTTTGCACAATCTGAAGAAAATAAATAACACAGACGTTTTGGAAAAAGGAAGAATTTTTTTAAAAAAAAAACAGACGTGCTTTCATAATCCAAATTGTCTTAAGCCGTATTTGAATTAGCACGGATGAAAACACGTAACAGTAGAGAACGCTACTTGCCCGTATTCGAACCCGTTTGCACAATCTGAGAAAAATAAATAAAACAGACGTTTTGGAAAAAGGAAGAATTTTTAGAAAAAAGAACAGACGTGCTTGCATAATCCAAATTGTCGTAAGCCGTATTTGAATTAGCACGCATTAAAACACGTAACAGTAGAGAACACTACTTGCCCGTATTAGAACCCGTTTGCACAATCTGAGGAAAACAAATAAAAAAACATAAGTTTTGGAAAGAGGAAGAAGTTTTAGAAAAACACACATGCTTGCATAATCCAAATCTTCGTAAGCCATATTTGAATTAGCACGGATTAAAACACGTAACAGTAGAGAACGCTACTTGCCCGTACTAGAACCCGTTTGCACAATCTGAGGAAAATAAATAAAACAGACGTTTTGGAAAAAGGAAGAATTTTTAGAAAAACAGACGTGCTTGCATAATCCAAATCGTCGTAAGCCGTATTTGAATTAGCACGGATTAAAACACGTAATAGTAGAGAACGCTACTTGCCCGTATTAGAACCCGTTTGCATAATCTGAAGAAAATAAATAAAACAAACGTTTTGGAAAAAGGAAGAATTTTTAGAAAAAAAAAACAAACGTTCTTGCGTAATCCAAATCGTCGTAAGCCGTATTTGAATTAGCACGGATTAAAACACGTAATAGTAGAGAACGCTACTTGCCCGTATTAGAACCCGTTTGCATAATCTGATGAAAATAAATAAAACAGACGTTTTGGAAAAAAGGAAGAGTTTTTAGAAAAACAGACGTGCTTGCATAATCCAAATCGTTGTAAGCCATATTTGAATTAGCACAGATTAAAACACGTAACAATAGAGAACGCTACTTTCCCGTATGAGAACCCGTTTGCACAATCTGAAGAAAATAAATAAAACAGACGTTTTGGAAAAAGGAAGAATTTTTAGAAAAAAATAACAGACGTGCTTGCATAATCCAAATCGTCGTAAGCCGTATTTGAATTAGCACGGATTAAAATACGTAACAGTAGAGAACGCTACTTGCCCGTATTAGAACCCGTTTTCACAATCTGAAGAAAATTAAAAATAGAGATGAAGATGAACTCGAAAATCCGAGAAGAACCAAGAAAATTAAGCGGAACAAAAGCTAGATCTAACTTCCATAGATGTTCCTTATTCAATTGTCTCAAATCCAGTTAGGTCATAAGGTTCAAAGGTAAGAATTAAGTTTGTTTTTTATTTGATTTAAGCATACACTTAACTCTTTAGGCTTAATGACTTAATCGTGCATCACTTAAGCTAGACTTAGCATGTAAGATGCATGCACATGGTTATGCACTCTTAGGAATTTTTTTCAAAGGATAACATACAAACACAAACAAATCATAAAGAAATACATATATAAGGATCAACACATGAAAAATAATACCTAAACAAGGTTAAAAGAACAAGATCTACAAAACAACTTCAAAGACACAAGAGATTTTGGCGCCAAAATTTGAATTCAAATCTCATAATTTTTTCAAAAATATTTTTCCATAGATATAAAAAATAAAAACTGATAAATTGAAATATATGAATCAGAGAATTCAAACAAAACAAGTTTGACAAAAATCAGGCCAGAAATGAACAAGTTATGCACAAATCAAACATGCTAGGTTCATTTGCGCACCAGGACGAACATGCCTCAGTAATTCGGCCATAAAAACTTCATTTCAAATCCAAATTAGACAAACAATACCATTACAGAAACTAGAGAGAAAGGAAAAGAGAACGAAACAAAAATCACCGAAATCAGATATCATTTTGCTGATAAAAAATGAAAACGAAAAACAGAGACAAAGATAAACTCGAGAATTTGGCGCCAAAATTTGAATGCAAATCTCAGAATTTTTCGAAAATATTTATTGGTAGATCTGAAAAATTAAAACCAAAATATTGAAATATATAGATCATAGGAATAAAAAAAAACAAATTTGACAAAAAACAGACCAGAAATGAGCAAGGTATACACAAATCAAACAAGCTAGGTTCATTTGCGCATCAAGACAAACATCCTTCAGTAATAAGGTCATAGAGACTTCATTTCAAATCCAAATTAGACAAATAATATCATTCCAGAAACTAGAGATAAATACAAAGAGAATGCAACAAAAATCACTGAAATCAAAGATCATTTGGCTGATAAAAAATTAAAATGAAAATAGAGATGAAGATGAACTTGAAAATCTGAGAAGACGCAAGAAAATTAAACGAAATAGAAGCAAGATCTAACCTCCATTGATGTTCTTGAATGCCACTTGATAGCATCTTGGAAGGTGATGAATAACTGGTTCCATGGAAGCCAAGGAGGTGCTCAATTGGATGTAGAATTCAAGAGTATCTTTGGTGCTCCTCTTAGAAAAAAACTAAAATCTCCCTTCAAAGACTCAAAGTGCTCCTCTCTCCCCCTCCTTAGAAATTCTGAAATTTTTCTTTAAAATGAAGAATCCCCCTTGAACTAAATGAAAGTCCCTATTTATAGATAAAATTTCAAAAAAAGTAAGGGAAAAATCTTCTAGAAATGAAGAAGCTTCCGCCTTTTGTTTTCTAATTTTTCTCTTTTTTGTTTTTTTTTTATTATTTTCTTTATTTTTATTCTTCTTTCTTTTTCTATTCTTTTTTTTTGTTATTTTCTTTTTCTTTTTCTCTAACTAATTCTTAACCATCATTAACTAATCCAACTAACTTTCTAACTAAATTCTTAACTAAAAATTTATTTTTCTTTCATTTTTTTTTCTCTAACTAATTCTTAACCATCTTTAACTAATCCAACTAACTTTCTAACTAAATTCTTAACTAAAAAATTATTTTTCTTTCTTTTTCTATTCTTTTTTTTTGTTATTTTTTGATTTTAGACTAAAAAACAAAATGATTTATTTTGGGTTTTAAATTTATTCTCGGACATAATTCAGTGTTCACAGTGACTCGTCACCATTGAAGCTGACTAGACACAACTTTTCTCGACACGACGCTTCATCGCGTGACTCTGCTCGACGCGACAAGACTCGGTCGGACTCGACTCGACTCATCCCAGTTCGACACAATTCTGTCCCGCTCGACTTTCAACTTGACTACACTCCGGTCGACTCTGCTCGACTTTCCTCGACGTGACTCGTCACCATTGGAGTCGACTAGACAAAACTTTTCTCGACACGATGCTTCATCGCCTGACTCTGCTCGTCTCGACCCGACTCGGTGGATCGACTCAGCTCAGCTCGACTCATCGTAGTTCGACGCCACTCTGCTCGGCTTGACCTTCAACTTGAAAACAGTCTGGTCGACTACGCTCGACTTTCCTGGACGTGAGTCGTCACCATTGGAGTCGACTAGACACAACTTTTCTCGACACGATGCTTCATCGCCTGACTCTGTTCGACTCGACTTGACTCGGCTGGATCGACTCGGCTCGACTGGACTCATCGCAGTTCGAAGTCACTCTGCTCAGCTCGACTTTCAACCTGACTACACTCCAGTCGACTCCGCTGAAATTTCCTCGACGTGACTCGTCACCGTTGGACCTGACTAGACACAACTTTTCTCGACACGACGCTTCATCACGTGACTCTACTCGACTCGACTCATCCCAGTTCGATGTAACTCTATCCAGCTCGACTTTCAACTTGACTACACTCCAGTCGACTCCGCTCGACTTTTCTCGACGTGACTCGTCACCATTGGAGTCGGCTAGAAAAAACTTTTCCCGACACGACGCTTCATCGCCTGACTCTGCTCCACTCAACCCGACCCTGCTGGATTGACTCGGCTCGACTCGACTCATCGCAGTTTGACGCCACTCTGCTCAGCTCGACCTTCAACAAGATACACTCCGATCGACTCCGCTCGAATTTCCTCGACGTGACTCGTCACCATTATGTCGACTAGAAAAAACTTTTCTCGACATGATGCTTCCTCGCCTGACTCTGCTCGATTCGATCTGACTCGGCTGGATCGACTCGGATCGACTCGACTCATTGCAGTTCGACGCCACTCTACTTAACTTGACCTTCAACTTGACAACACACTCGCCGACTCCGCTCGACTTTCCTAGACGTGACTCGTCACCCTTGGATTCGACTAGACATAACTTTTCTCGACACGACGCTTCATCGCCTGACTCTATTCGACACGACCCGAATCTGTTGGACACGACTCGGCTCCACTCGACTCATCACAGTTCGACCCAACTCAGCTCATCTCGACTTTCACCTTGACTCCACTCCGGTCGGCTCCGCTCGACTTTCCTCGACGTGTCTCGTCACCATTGGATTCGACTAGACACAACTTTTCTCGACACGATCCGACTCAGCTGGACTGGACTCCACTCGACTAGACACCACTTTTCTCGGCACGACGCTTCATCGCGTGACTCTGCTCGACTCGACCCGACTCGGCTCGACTCGACTCGACTCTGTTCGACTCATCGCGGTTCGATGCAACTCTTCCCTCCTCGACTTTCAACTTGACTACACTCCAGTCGACTCCGCTCGACATTCCTCGACATGACTCCTCACAATTAGAGTCGACTAGACGCAAATTTTCTCGACACAACGCTTCATCGCCTGACTATGCTCTACTCGACCTGACTCAGCTAGACTCGACTCTACTCATTGCAGTTTGACACAACTCTGCCCTCCTCGACTTTCAACTTGACTACACTCCAGTCGACTCCGCTCGACGTTCCTCGACATGACTCGTCACAATTGGAGTCGACTAGACGCAAATTTTCTCGACACAACGCTTCATCGCTTGACTATGCTCGACTCGACCTGACTCTGCTGGACTCGACTCGACTCATTGCAGTTTGACACAACTCTGCACAGCTCGACTTTCAACTTGACCACACTTCGGTCGACTCAGCTCAACATTCCTCGACGTGCCTAGTCATCATTGGAGTCGACTAGACGCAACTTTTCTCGACACAACGCTTCATCGCCTGACTGTGCTCGAGTCGACCCAACTCAGCTGGATCGAATCGGCTCGAGTCGAATCATCGCAGTTCGACGCCACTCTTCTCAGCTCGACTTTCAGCTTGACTCACTGCGGTCGACTCCGCTCGATTTTCCTCGACATGACTCATCACCATTAGAGTCGACTATACACAACTTTTCTCGGCACGACGCTTCATCCCCAGACTTGGCTCGACCCAACCCGACTCAGCTTGACTCGACTCGGCTCGACTTGACTCATCGCAGTTTGGCGCAACTCTGCTCAGCTCGACTTTCCACTTGACTACACTCTGGTCGACTCCGCTCGACTTTCCTCGACGTGACTCATCACCATTAGTGTCGACTAGACACAACTTTTGTCGGCACGACGCTTTGTTTCCTGACTCGGCTCAACTTGACCCGACTCAGCTTGACTCGACTCGACTCGACTCGACTCATCACAGTTCGACGCAACTCATCTCAACTCGACTTTCAACTTGACTACACTCCGGTCGACTCCGTTGGACGTTCTTGGACGTGACTCGCCACCATTGGAGTCGACTAGACACAACTTTTCTCGACACGATGCTTCATCGCCTGCCTCTGCTCGAGTCGACCCAACTCAGTTGGATCGACTCGGCTCGAGTCGACTCATCGCAATTCGACGCCACTCTTCTTAGCTTGACTTTCAACTTGACTCAATGCGGTCGACTCCGCTCGATTTTTCTCGACGTGACACATCACCATCACAGTCGACTATACACAAATTTTCTCGGCACGACGCTTCATCGCCTGACTCGACTCGACTCAACCTAACTCGGCTTGACTCGACTCGGCTCGACTCGACTCATCGCAGTTCGACGTAACTCTGCTCAACTCGACTTTCAACTTGACTACACTCCGCTTGACTCCGCTCGACGTTCCCCTACATGACTCGTCACCATTGGAGTCGACTGGATACAACTTTTCTTCACACGTGCTTCATCGCGTGACTCTGCTCGACTCGACCTGGCTCGGCTCGACTCGACTCATCGCACTTCGACACAACTCTGCCCAGCTTGACTTTCGACTTGACTACACTCCGCTCGACTCTGCTCGACGTTCCTCGACGTGACTCGTCACTATTGGAGTCGACTAGACACAACTTTTCTCAACACGACGCTTTATTGCGTGACTCGACTCGACTCAACTCATTGCGGTTCGACGCAACTCTGCACAGCTCGACTTTCAACTTGACGACACTCTGGTCGACTCCGCTCGACTTTCCTCCAATGGTGATGAAAAAAGTTATGTCTAGTTGACTCCAATGGTGACTACTCACGCCGAGCAAAGTCGACCGGAGTCGACCGGAGTGTAGTCAAGTTGAAAGTCGAGCTGAGAAAAGTTGCGGTAAAATGCAATGACTCTAGTCGAGCCGAGTCGAGTACAGCTGAGTCAAGTCGAGTCGAGTAGAGTCATGTATGAAGCATCGTGTCAAGAAGCGTTGTGACTAGTCGACTCCAATGGTGATGAGTCAGATGGGGGAAAGTCGAGCGGAGTCTACCGGGGTGGAGTCAAGTTGAAAGTCGAGTTGGGTAGAATTGCGTTGAACAACGATGTGTCGAGTCCAGCTGGAGTCGAGCAGAGTCAGGCGATGAAGCGTCGTGTCGAGAAAAGTTCTGTCTAGTCGACTCTAATGGTGACGAGTCACGTCGAGGAAATTCAACGGAGTCGACCGCAGTAAGTCAAGTTGAAAGTCGAGCGGAATAGAGTGGCGTCGAACTGCGATGAGTCGACTTGAGCCGAGTCGATCCAGCCGAGTCGATCTAGCCGAGTCGGGTCGAGAGGAGCAGAGTCAGGCGATGAAGGGTCATGGCGAGAAAAGTTTTTCTAGTCGACTACAATGGTGACGAGTGACGTCGAGGAAAGTCGAGCGGAGTGTAGTCAAGTTGAAAGTCGAGCTGGGCAGAGTTGTGTCGAACTGCGATGAGTAGAGTCGTACCGTGTCGAGTCTAGCACTGTCGAGTCGAGTCGAATAGATTCGGGCGATGAAGGGTCGTGTCGAGAAAAGTTTTGTTTAGTCGACTCCAATGGTGACGAGTCCCGTCCAGGAAAGCTCAGCGGAGTCAATTGGAGGGTAGTCAGGTTGAAAGTCGAGCTGAGCAGAGTGGCGTCAAACTACGATGAGTCGAGTCGAGCCGAGTCGATTTAGCCGAGTCAGGTCGAATCGACCAGATTCAGGCGATGAAGCGTCGTGTCGAGAAGAGTTGTGTCTACTCGACTCCAATGGTGACGCGTCACGTCGAGGAAGGTCGAGTGGAGTCGACCGGAGTGTAGTCAAGATAAAAGTCGAGCTAAGCAGAGTTGCGTCGAATGGCGATGAGTCGAGTTGAGCCGAGTTGAGCCGAGTCGAGCAGAGCAGAGTAAGCCGATGAAGTGTCATGTCGAGAAAAGTGGTATCTACACGACTCCAATGGTGACGAGTCACGTCGAGGAAAGTCGAGCGGAGTCGACTGGACTGTAGTCAACTTGAAAGTCGAGCTGAGCAAAGTTGCGTCCAACTGCGATGAGTCGAGTCCAGCCGAGACAGGTCGAGCTGAGCAAAGTCAGACGATGAAGCGTCGTGTCGAGAAAAGTTGTGTCTACCCGAGTCCAATGGTGACGAGTCGTGTCGAGGAAAGTCGAGCGGAGTCGATCGGAGTGTAGCCAAGTTGAAAGTCGAGCTGAGCAGAGTTGTGTCGAACTGCGATGAGTAGAGTCGTACCGTGTCGAGTCTAGCACTGTCGAGTCGAGTCGAATAGATTCGGGCGATGAAGGGTCGTGTCGAGAAAAGTTTTGTTTAGTCGACTCCAATGGTGACGAGTCCCGTCCAGGAAAGCTCAGCGGAGTCAATTGGAGGGTAGTCAGGTTGAAAGTCGAGCTGAGCAGAGTGGCGTCAAACTACGATGAGTCGAGTCGAGCCGAGTCGATTTAGCCGAGTCAGGTCGAATCGACCAGATTCAGGCGATGAAGCGTCGTGTCGAGAAGAGTTGTGTCTACTCGACTCCAATGGTGACGCGTCACGTCGAGGAAGGTCGAGTGGAGTCGACCGGAGTGTAGTCAAGATAAAAGTCGAGCTAAGCAGAGTTGCGTCGAATGGCGATGAGTCGAGTTGAGCCGAGTTGAGCCGAGTCGAGCAGAGCAGAGTAAGCCGATGAAGTGTCATGTCGAGAAAAGTGGTATCTACACGACTCCAATGGTGACGAGTCACGTCGAGGAAAGTCGAGCGGAGTCGACTGGACTGTAGTCAACTTGAAAGTCGAGCTGAGCAAAGTTGCGTCCAACTGCGATGAGTCGAGTCCAGCCGAGACAGGTCGAGCTGAGCAAAGTCAGACGATGAAGCGTCGTGTCGAGAAAAGTTGTGTCTACCCGAGTCCAATGGTGACGAGTCGTGTCGAGGAAAGTCGAGCGGAGTCGATCGGAGTGTAGCCAAGTTGAAAGTCGAGCTGAGCAGAGTTGTGTCGAACAACGATGAGTCAAGTCCAGCCGACTCGAGTTCAGCCGAGTCAGGTAGGGTCAAGCAGAGTCAGGCAATGAAGCGTCGTGTAAGGAAAAGTTGTGTCTAGTCGACTCCAATGGTGACGAGTCACGTCGAGGAAAGTTGAGCGGAGTCGACCGGAGTGCAGTCAAGTTGAAAGTCGAGCTAAGCACAGTTGCGTCGAACTACGATGAGTCGAGTCCAGCCGAGTTCGGTTGAGCCGAGCAGCGTCACGCGATGAAGCATCGTGTCGAGAAAAGTTGTGTCTAACCAACTCCAATGGTGACGAGTCACGTCGAGGAAAGTCAAGCGGAGTCGACTGGAGTGTAGTCAAGTTGAAAGTCGAGCTAAGTAGAGTTGCGTGGAATTGCGATGAGTCGAGTTGAGCCGAGTCGAGTCTAGCTGAGGCAGGTCGAGCAGAGCAGAGTCAGGCGATGAAGGGTCGTGTCGAGAAAAGTTGTGTCTACTCAACTCCAATGGTGACGAGTCACGTCGAGGAAAGTCGACCGGAGTCGACCGGAGTGTAGTCAAGTTGAAAGTCGAGCTTAGCAGAGTTGCGTTGAACTGCGATGAGTCGAGTCCAGCCGAGTCAGCTCGAGTCGAGCAGAGTCAGGCGATGAAGCGTCGTGTCGAGAAAAGTTGTGTCTAGTCGACTCTAATGGTGACGAGTCACGTCGTGGAAATTCGAGCGGACTCGATCGCATTAAGTCAAGTTGAAAGTCGAGCTGAGCAGAGTGGCGTCGAATTGCGATGAGTGGACTTAGCCGAGTCGATCCAGCCGAGTCGGGTCGAGCGGAGCAGAGTCAGGCGATGAAGCGTCATGTCGAGAAAAGTTTTTTCTAATCGACTCCAATGGGGACAAGTGACGTCGAGGAAAGTCAAGCAGAGTCGACCAGAGTGTAGTCAAGTTGAAAGTCGAAATGGGCAGAGTTGTGTCGAAATGCGATGGGTAGAGTCGTACCGAGTCGAGTCCAGCACAGTCGAGTCGAGTCGAATAGAGTCGGGCGATGAAGGGTCGTGTCGAGAAAAGTTTTGTTTAGTCGACTCCAATGGTGACGAGTCTCGTCCAGGAAAGCTCAGCGGAGTCGATTGGAGGGTAGACAGGTTGAAAGTCGAGCTAAGCAGAGTGGCGTCAAACTACGATGAGTTGAGTTGAGCCGAGTCGATTTAACTGAGTCAAGTCGAATCGAGAAGAGTAAGGCGATGAAGCGTCGTGTCGAGAAGAGTTTTTTCTAGTCGACTCCAATGGTGACGAGTCAAATCGAGGAAAGTCGAGCGGAGTCGACCGGAGTGTAGTCAAGTTTAAAGTCAGGCGGAGTAGAGTTGCGTCGAACTGCGATGAGTCGAGTCCAGCCGAGTCAGGTTGAGTCGAGCAGAGTCAGGCGATGAAGCGTCGTGTCGAGAAAAGCTGTGTGTAGTCGACTCCAATGGTGATGAGTCACGTCGAGGAAAGTCGAGCATAGTACACCAAAGTGTAGTCCAGTTGAAGGTCGAGTCGGGTTGTGTGGAGCAAAGTCAGACGCTGAAGCGTCGTATCGAGAAAAGTTGTTTTTAATCGAGTCGAGCCGCGTCGAGTCCAGCCGATGCCGGTTTAGTCAAGCAGAGTCAGGCGATGAAGCGTCGTGTCGAGAAAAGTTGTGTCTAGTCTACTCCAATGGAAACGAGTCACGTCGAGAAATGTTGAGCGGAGTCGACCGGAGTGTAGTCAAGTTGAAAGTCGAGCTGAGCAAAGTTGTGTCGAACTGCGATGAGTAAAGTCGAGTCGAGCCGAGTCAGGCGATAAAGCATCGTGTCGAGAAAAATTGTGTCTAGTCGACTCGAATGGTGACGAGTCACGTCGTGGAAAGTAGAGCGGAGTCGACCGGAGTGTAGACATGTTGAAAGTCGAGCTGGGAAGAGTTGCGTCGAACGACGATGAGTCGAGTCGAGTCCAGCCGAGTTGGGCAGAGTCACGCGATGAAGCGTCGTCTCGAGAAAAGTTGGGTCTAGTCGACTCCAACGGTGACGAGTCACGTCGAGGAAAGTCGAGCGGAGTCGATCGGAGTGTAGTCAAGTTGAAAGTCGAGAAGAGCAGAGTTACGTCGAATTGCGATGAGTCGAGTCCAGCCGAGTCGAGTTCAGCTGAGTCAGGTAGGGTCGAGCAGAGTCAGCCGACTCCAATGGTGACAAGTCACATGGAGGAACGTCGAGCGGAGTCGCCCAGAGGTTAGTCAAGTTGAAAGTTGAGTTGAGCAAAGTTGTGTCATACTGTGAAGTTTGTAGTCGAGCCAAGTCGAGTCCATCCGAGTCGGGTCGAGTCAAGCCGAGTCAAGCGACAAAGCGTCGTGTCGACAAAAGTTGTGTCTAGTCGACTTCAATGGTGACGAGTCACGCCGAGGAAAATCGAGCGGAGTCGACCGAAATATAGTCAAGTTGAATGTTGAGATGAGCAGAAATGCGTCGAACTGCGATGAGTCTAGTCGAGTCACCTCCAGGAACGTTGAGCGGAGTCGACTAGAGTGTAGTCAAGTTGAAAGTTGAGCTGAGAAGAGTTACGTCGAACTGCGATGAGTCGAGTCGAGTCGAGCACAGTTGAGTCCAGCCGAGTAGAGTCGAGTCGAGCAGAGTTAGGCGATGAAGCGCCGTGTCGAGAAAATTTATGTCTACTCGACTCCAATGGTGACGAGTCACGTCGAGGAAAATCGATCGGAGTCGACCGGAGTGTAGTCAAGTTGACAGTCGAGCTGACCAGAGTTGCGTCGAACTGCGATGAGTCGAGTTGAGCTGAGTCGAGTCCAGCCGAGTCAGGTCGAGTTGAGGAGAGTCAGGAGATGAAGCGTCGTGTCGAGAAAATTTGTGTCTACTCCACTCCAATGGTGACGAGTCATGTCAAGGAAAGTCGAGCGAGGCCAACCGGAGTTTAGTCAAGTTGAAAGTCGAGCTGAGATGAGTTGCGTCGAACTGCGATGAGTCGAGTTGAGCCGAGTCGAGTCCAGCCGAGTCAGGTCGAGCCGAGCAGAGTTAGGCGATGAAGCATCGTGTTGAGAAAACTTGTGTCTACTCAACTCCAATGGTGACAAGCCACACCGAGGAAAGTTGAGCAGAGTTGATCGGAGTGTAGTCAAGTTGAAAGTCTAGCTGAGCAGAGTTGCGTCGAACTGCGATGAGTCGAGTCGAGGTGAGCCGAGTAAGGCGATAAAGCGTCGTGTTGAGAAAAATTGTGTCTAGTCGACTCGAATGGTGACGAGTCACGTCGTGGAAACACGAGCGTAGTCGACCAGAGTGTAGTCAAGTTGAAAGTCGAGCTGAGCAAAGTTGCGTCGAACTGCGATGAGTGGAGTACAACCGAGCCAGGACGAATCGAGCATAGTCAGGAATGAAGCAACATGTCGAGAAATGTTGTGTCTAGTTGACTCTAATTGTGATGAGTCACGTCGTGGAAAGTCGAGCGGAGTCGACCACAGTGAGTCAAGTTGAAAGTCGAGCTGAGCAGAGTTGTGTCGAACTGCGATGAGTCGACTCGAGCCGAGTCGATCCAGCCGAGTCGGGTCGAGTCAAGCAGAGTCAGGCGATGAAGCGTCGTGTCGAGAAAAGTTGTGTCTAGTCGACTCCAATGGTGATGAGTCACGTCGAGGAACGTCAAGCGGAGCCGACCAGAGTGTAGTCAAGTTGAAAGTCGAGCTGGGAAGAGTTGTGTCGAACGGCGACGAGTCGAGTCGAGTCGAGTCGGGCAGAGTCATGCGATGAAGCGTCGTGTCGAGAAAAGTTATGTCTAGTCGACTCCAATGGTGACGAGTCACGTCGAGGAAAGTCGAGCGAAGTCGACCGAAGTGTAGTCAAGTAGAAGGTCGACTTGAGGAGAGTTGCGTCGACGCAACTCTGCTCAGCTCGACTTTCAACTTGACTACACTCCGGTTGACTCCGCTCGACGTTCCTCAACGTGACTCGTCACCATTGGAGTCGACTAGACATAACTTTTCTCGACACGACGCTTCATCGCCTAACTCTGCTCGACTTGACCTGACTCGGCTGGACCCGACTCATCGTTGTTCGATGCAACTCTACTCATCTCGACTTTCAACTTGGCTACACTTCGGTCGACTCTGCTCGACTTTCCTCGACCTGACTGGTCGCCTTTGGAGTTGACTAGAAATAACTTTTCTCGAGCAATGCTTCATCGACTCGAGTCATCGCCGTTCGACGCAACTCTTCCCAGCCCGACTTTCAACTTGAATACACTCCGGTTGACTCCGCTCTACTTTCGATGACTTGACTCGTCACCATTCGAATCGAATAGAACCAATTTTCCTCGACACGACGCTTTATCGCCTGACTCGGCTCAACTCGACTCGACTCATCGCAATTCGACGCAACTCTGCTCAGCTCGACTTTCAACTTGACTATACTCCGGTCGACTCCGCTCGACGTTCCTCGACGTGAGTCATCACCATTAGAGTCGACTAGACACAACTTTTATCGACATGACGCATCATCGCCTGACTCTACTCGACTCGACCTGACTCAGCTGGACTCGACTCGACTTATCGCGGTTCGACGCAACTCTGCCCAGGTCGACTGTAAACTTGACTACACTCTGGTCGACTCCGCTCGACATTCCTCGATTTGACTGGTGACCATTGGAGTCGACAAGACGCAACTTTTCCAGACACGACGCTTCATCGCCTGACTCTGCTCGACTCGACCTGACTCGCCTGAGCTCGACTCGGCTGGACACGACTCATCGCAGTTCGACGTATCTCTACTCATCTCGACTTTATACTTAGCTACACTCCGGTCGACTCCGCTCGACTTTCCTCGACGTGACTCTCCCCCATTGGAGTCGACTAGAAACAACTTTTCTTGACACAACGCTTCATCGCCTCTCTCTGCTCCACTCGACCTGATTCTGCTGGACTCAACTCGGCTCGACTAGACTCGTAGCTGTTTGACGCAACTCTACTCAGCTCGACCTTCTACTTAACTACACTCCGGTTGACTCCGCTCGACTTTCCTCGATGTGACTCGTCACCATTGGAGTCCACTAGACATAACTTTTCTCGACACAACGCTTCATCGCGTGACTGCGCTCGACTCGACCCGACACGACGCAACTTTGCCCAGCTCGACTTTCAACTTGACTACACTCCGGTCGACTCCGCTCGACTTTCCTTGACGTGACTCGTCACCATTGGAGTCGACTAGACACAAATTTTATCGACACGACGCTTTATCGCCTCATTCGGCTCGATTCGATACGACTCGGCTTGACTCGACTCGCCTTATCGTAATTCGGCGCAACTCAATTCAGCTTGACCTTCAACTTGACTTTCAACTTGACTACACTCCGTTCGACTCCACTCGACGTTCCTCGAGGTGACTCGTCACCATTGGAGTCGACTAGACACAACTTTTCTCGACAAGACGTTTCATCGCCTAACTCTGCTCGATTTGACCTGACTTGGCTTGACTTGACTCATAGCAGTTCGACACAACTCTGCTCAACTCAACTTTCAACTTGACTACACTCCGATCGACTCTGCTCGAGTTTCCTCGACGTGACTCGTCACCATTGGAGTCGACTAGACACAACATTTCTCGACACGATGCTTCATCTCGTGACTCTGCTCGACTCGACCCGACTCGGCTGGACTCGATTCGACTCGACTCGACTCATCGCCTTTCGACGTAACTCTTCCCAGCTCGACGTTCCTCGACGTGACTCGTCACCATTGGAGTCGACTAGACACAACTTTTTTCGACTAGACCTTTCTCGGCTAGACTCGACGCGGCTCGAATCGACTCATTGCGGTTCGACGAAACTCTGCCCAGCTCGACTTTCAACTTGACTACACTCCGGTCGACTCCGCTCGACTTTCCTCGATGTGACTCTTCACCATTAGAGTCAACTAGACACAATTTTTCTCAACACGATGCTTCATCGCGTGACTCTGCTCGACTCGACCCGAGTCGGCTCGCTCGACTCATCACGGTTTGACGCAACTCTGCCCAGCTCAACTTTCAACTTGACTACACTCTGGTGGACTCCGCTCGACTTTCCTCGACGTGACTCGTCACCATTGGAGTCGACTAAAAACAATTTTTCTCGACACGACGCTCCATCGTGTGACTCTGCTCGACTCGACTCGACTCGGCTGGACTCGACCTGGCTCGACTAAACTCGTCGCAGTTCGACACGACTCTGCGCAGCTCGACCTTCAACTTGACTACACTTTGGTGTAATATGCTCGACTTTCCTCGACGTGACTCGTCACCATTGGAGTCGACTAGACACAAATTTTCTCGAGACGATGCTTCATCGCCTGACTCTGCTCGACTCGACCCAACTCGGCTGGATCGACTCGGCTCTCGACTCGACTAATCGCAGTTCGACGCCACTCTGCTCAGCTTGACTTTCAACTTGCCTACACTCCCCTCGACTTTAATCGACTTTCCTCGACGTCACTCGTCACCATTGGAGTCAACTAGCCACAACTTTTATCGAAACGACGCTTTCTCGCCTGATTCGGCTCGATTCGACCCGACTCGGCATGACTCTACTCGGCTCTACTCGACTCATCGCACTTCGACGCAACTCTGCTCCACTCGACTTTCAACTTGACTACACTCTGATCGACTCCGCTCGACGTTCCTCGAGGTGACTCGTCACCGTTGGAGTCGACTAGACACAACTTTTTTCGACACGACCCTTCATCGCCTTACTCTGCTCAACTCGACCTGACTCGGCTTCACTTGACTCATCGCAGTTCGACGCAACTCTGCTCAGCTCAACTTTCAACTTGACTACATTCCGGTCGACTCCGCTCGACGTTCCTCGAGGTGACTCGTCACCGTTAGAGTCGACTAGACACAACTTTTTTCGACATGACGCTTCATCGCCTTATCCTGCTCAACTCGACCTGACTCGGCTCGCTCGACTCATCGCGGTTCGACGCAACTCTGCCCAGCTCGACTTTCAACTTGACTACACTCCGCTCGACTCCGCTCGAATTTCCTCGATGTGACTCATCACCATTAGAGTCGACTAGTTACAACTTTTCTCGACACGACGCTTAATCGTGTGACTCTACTCGACTCGACCTGACTCGACTCGCTCGACTCATCGCGATTCGACGCAACTCTGCCCAGCTTGACTTTCCTCGACATGCATCGTCACCGTTGGAGTCGACTAAAAAAAATTTTCTCGACACGACGCTTCATCGTCTAACTCTGCTCGACTCAACCCGGCTCGGCCAGACTTGACACGGCTTGACTCGACTCATCGCGGTTCGACACAACTCGGCCCAGCTCGACCTTCAACTTAGCTACACTTTGGTCTAATATGCTCGACTTTCCTCGACGTGACTCGTCACCATTCGAGTCGACTACACACAACATTTCTCGACAAGAAGCTTCATCGTCTGACTCTACTCGACTCGACCTGACTTGACTCGGCTCATCGCAGTTCGACGCCACTGTGCTCAGCTCGACTTTAAACTTGACTGCACTCCGGTCGACTCCGCTCGACATTCCTCGACGTAACTGGTCACCATTAAAGTCGACTAGATGCAACTTTTCTCGACACGACGCTTCATCGCCGGACTCTGCTCGACTCGACCTGAGTCGGCTGAGCTCGACTCGGTTGGAACCGACTCATCGCAGTTCGACGTAACTCTAGTCAACTCGACTTTCAACTTGACTACACTATGGTCGACTCCGCTTGACGTGACTCGTCACCATTGGAGTCGACCAGACACAACTTTTCTCGACACAACGCTTCATCACCTCTCTATGCTCGACTCGACCTGATTCTGCTGGACTCGACTCGGCTCGACTAGACTCGTCGCTGTTTGATGCAACATTACTCAGCTCGACCTTCTACTTGACTACACTCCGGTCGACTCCACCCTACATTCCACTACGTGACTCGTCACCATTCGAATCAAGTAGACACAATTTTTCTCGACACGACGCTTTACCGCCTGACTCGACTCGACTCGACTCATCGCAGTTCGACGCAACTCTGCTAAGCTCGACTTTACTCTTGACTACACTCCGGTCGACTCCGCTCGACCTTCCTAGACGTGAATCGTCACCATTGGAGTTGGCTAGACACAACTTTTCTAGACACAACGCTTCATCGCCTGACTTTGCTCGACTCCACCTGACTCGGCGGGACTCATCGTTCTTCGACGCAACTCTTCCCAGCTAGACTTTCAACTTGACTACACTCTGGTCGACTCTGCTCGACGTTCCTCAACGTGACTTGTCACCATCGGAGTCGAAGTTGAAAGTCGAGCTGAGCAGAGTTGCGTCGAATTGCGATGAGTAGGGTCCAGCCGAGTCGAGCTAGCCGAGTCAGGTCGAGTCGAGCAGAGTCAGGCGATGAAGCGTTGTGTCGAGAAAAGTTGTGTCTAGTCAACTCCAATGGTGACGAGGCACGTCGAGGAACGTCGAGCGGAGTCGACGGTGTGTAGTCAAGTTGAAAGTCGAGCTGAGCAGAGTTGCATCGAACTGCGATGAGTCGAGTCGAGTCGAGCCGAGTAAGGCGATAAAGTGTCGTGTCGAGAAAAATTGTGTCTAGTCGACTCGAATGGTGACGAGTCACATCGTGGAAAGTAGAGCGGAGTCGACCGGAGTGTAGACAAGTTGAAAGTCGAGTTGGGAAGAGTTGCGTCGAATTGCGATGAGTAGGGTCAGCCGAGTCGAGCTAGCCGAGTCAGGTCGAGTCGAGCAAAGTCAGGCGATGAAGCATTGTGTCGAGAAAAGTTGTGTCTACTGGACTCTAATGGTGACGAGTCACGTCAAGGAAAGTCAAGCGGAGTCGATCGGAGTATAGTCAAGTTGAAAGTCGAGCTGAGCAGAGTTGCGTCGAATTGCGATGAGTAGGGTCAGCCGAGTCGAGCTAGCCGAGTCAGGTCGAGTCGAGCAAAGTCAGGCGATGAAGCATTGTGTCGAGAAAAGTTGTGTCTTGTCAACTCCAATGGTGACAAGTCACGTTGAGGAACGTCAAGCGGAGTCAACCGGAGTGTAGTCAAGTTGAAAGTCGAGCTGAGCAGAGTTGCGTCGACGCAACTCTCCTCAAGTCGACCTTCTACTTGACTACACTTCGGTCGACTTCGCTCGAATTTCCTCGACGTGACTCGTCACCATTGGAGTCGACTAGACATAACTTTTCTCGACACGACGCTTCATCGCGTGACTCTGCCCGACTCGACTCGACTCGACTCGTCGCCGTTCGACACAACTCTTCCCAGCTCGACTTTCAACTTGACTACACTCTGGTCGGCTCCGCTCGACGTTCCTCGACGTGACTCATCACCATTGGAGTCGACTAGACACAACTTTTCTCGACACGACGCTTCATCGCCTGACTCTGCTTGACTCGACCCGACTCGGCTGGATCGACTCGGCTCGAGTCGACTCATCGCAGTTCGACACAACTCTGCTCAGCTCGACTTTCAACTTGACTCACTGCGGTCGACTCCGCTCGACTTTCCACGACGTGACTCATCACCATTAGAGTCAACTAGACACAACATTTCTCGACATGTTGCTTCATTCCTGACTATGCTCGATTCGTCCTGGCTCGGTTGTACTCGACTCATCATAGTTCGACACAACTTTGCTCAGCTCGACTTTCAACTTGACTACACTCTGGTCGACTACGCTCGTGTTTCCACGACGTGACTCATCACCATTCGAGTCGACTAGACACAATTTTTCTCAACACGACGCTTTATCGCCTTACTCGGCTCGCCTCGACTCGACTCATCGCAGTTCGACGCAACTCTGCTCAGCTAGACATTCAACTTGACTACACTCCGATCAACTCTGCTCAACTTTCCTCGGTGTGGCTTGTCACCATTGGAGTTGAGTAGACACAACTTTTCTCAACACGATGCTTCATCGCCTAACTCTGCTCGGCTCGACCTGACTCGGCTGGACTCGACTCGGCTCAACTCGACTCATCGCAGTTCGACGCAACTCATCTCAGCTCGACTTTCAACTTGACTAAACTCCGGTCGGCCTCGCTCGACTTTCCTTGACGTGACTCGTCACCATTGGAGTGGAGTAGACACAAATTTTCTCGACACGACACTTCATCTCCTGACTCTCCTCAACTCGACCTGACTCGGCTGGACTCGACTCAGCTCAACTCGACTCATCGCAGTTCGACGCAACTCTGGTCAGCTCGACTGTCAAATTGACTACACTCCGGTCGACTCCGATCGATTTTCCTCGACGTGACTCGTCACCATTGGAGTCGAGTAGACATAAATTTTCTCGACACGGCGCTTCATCGCCTAACTCTGCTCGACTCGACTCTACTCGGCTGGACTCAACTGTGCTCGACTCGACTCGACTCATCACAGTTCGACGTAACTCTTCTCAGCTCAACTTTCAACTTGACTACACTCTAGTCGACTCCGCTCAACGTTCCTGGAGGTGACTTGACTAGACTCATCACAGTTCGACGCATTTCTGCTCATCTCAACATTCAACTTGACTATATTTCGGTCGACTCCGCTCGATTTTCCTCGGCGTGACTTGTCACCATTGAAGTCGACTAGACACAACTTTTGTCGACACGACACTTTGTCGCCTGACTCGGCTTGACTCGACCCGACTCGGATGGACTCGACTTGGCTCGACTACACACTTCACAGTATGACACAACTTTGCTCAACTCAACTTTCAACTTGACTAACCTCTGGGCGACTCCGCTCGACGTTCCTCCATGTGACTTGTCACCATTGGAGTCGACTAGACACAACTTTTCTCGACACGACGCTTCATCGCCTGACTCTGCTCGACCCTACCTGACTCAGCTGAACTCGACTCGGCTGGACTCGACTCATCGCAATTCGACGTAACTCTGCTTTTCTCGACTTTCAACTTGACTACACTCCGATCGACTCCGCTCGACTTTCCTCGACGTGACTCGTCACCGTTGGAGTCGACTAGACCCAACTTTTCTCGAGACGACGCTTCATCGCGTGACTCTGCCCAACTCGGCTGGACTCGACTCGGCTCGACTCGACTCATCGTCGTTCGACGCAACTCTTCCCAGTTCGACTTTCAACATGTCTACACTCCGGTCGACTCCGCTCTACTTTCCACGACGTGACTCGTCACCATTCGAGTCGACTAGACACAATTTTTCTCGACACGATGCTTTATCGCCTGACTCGGCTCGACTCGACTTTACTCATCGCAGTTCGACACAACTTTGCTCAGCTCGACTTTCAACTTGACTACACTCTGGTCGACTCCGCTCGACATTTCTCGACGTGACTCGTTTCCATTGGAGTAGACTAGACACAACTTTTCTCGACACGACGCTTCATCGCCTGACTCTGCTTGACTAAACCGGCATCGGCTGGACTCGACGCGGCTCGACTCGATTAAAAACAACTTTTCTCGATACAACGCTTCAGCGTCTGACTTTGCTCCACACAACCCGACTCGACCTTCAACTGGACTACACTTTGGTGTACTATGCTCGACTTTCCTCGACGTGACTCATCACCATTGGAGTCGACTACACACAGCTTTTCTCGACACGACGCTTCATCGCCTGACTCTGCTCGACTCAACCTGACTCGGCTGGACTCGACTCATCGCAGTTCGACGCAACTCTACTCCGCCTGACTTTAAACTTGACTACACTCCGGTCGACTCCGCTCGACTTTCCTCGATGTGACTCGTCACCATTGGAGTCGACTAGAAAAAACTCTTCTCGACACGACGCTTCATCGCCTTACTCTTCTCGATTCGACTTGACTCAGTTAAATCGACTCGGCTCAACTCAACTCATCGTAGTTCGACGCCACTCTGCTTAGCTCGACTTTCAACCTGTCTACCCTCCAATCGACTCCGCTGAGCTTTCCTGGACGAGACTCGTCACCATTGGAGTCGACTAAACAAAACTTTTCTCAACACGACCCTTCATCGCCCGACTCTATTCGACTCGACTCGACTGTGCTGGACTCGACTCGGTACGACTCTACCCATCGCATTTCGACACAACTCTGCCCATTTTGACTTTCAACTTGACTACACTCCGGTCGACTCCGCTTGACTTTCCTCGACGTCACTTGTCCCCATTGGAGTCGATTAGAAAAACTTTTCTCGACATGACGCTTCATCGCCTGACTCTACTCCGCTCGACCCGACTCGGCTGGATCGACTCGGCTAAGTCCACTCATCGCAATTCGACGCCACTCTGCTCAGCTCGACTTTCAACTTGACTTAATGCGGTCGAGTCCGCTCGAATTTCCTCGACGTGACTCGTCACCATTAGAGTCGACTAGACACAACTTTTCTCGACACGACGCTTCATCGCCTGACTCTGCTCGACTCGAGCTGACTCGGCTGGACTCGACTCATCGCAGTTCGACGCAACTCTGCTAAGCTCGACTTTCAACTTGACTACACTCCGGTCGACTCCGGTCGACTTTCCTCGACGTGACTCGTCACCATTGGAGTTGAGTAGACACAACTTTTCTCGACACGACCCTTCATCGCCTGACTCTGCTCTGCTCGACCTGCCTCGGCTAGACTCGACTCGGCTCAACTCGACTCATCGCAATTCCACGCAACTCTGCTTAGCTCGACTTTCAACTTGACTACACTTCAGTCGACTCCGCTTGACTTTCCTCGACGTGACTCGTCACCATTGGAGTTGGTTAGACACAACTTTTCTCGACACGATGCTTCATCGCGTGACGCTGCTCGGCTCAACCGAACTCGGCTGGACTCGACTCATCGTAGTTCGACGCAACTGTGCTTAGCTCGACTTTCAACTTGACTACACTCCGGTCGACTCCGCTCAACTTTCCTCGACGTGACTCGTCACCATTGGAGTCGACTAGACACAACTTTTCCTTACACGACGCTTCATTGCCTGACTCTGCTTGACCCTACCTGACGCGGCTGAACTCGAGTCGGCTGGACTTGACTCATCGTTGTTCGACACAACTCTGCTCAGCTCGACTTTCAACTTGGCTACACCCCGATCGACTCCGCTCGACTTTCCTCGACACGACTCGTCACCATTGGACTCGGGTAGACACAACTTTTCTCGACACGACGCTTCATCGTCTGACTCTGCTCAGCTCGACCTGTCTCGGCTGGACTCGACTCATCGCAGTTGGACGCAACTTTGCTCAGCTCGACTTTGAAGTTGACTACAGTCCAGTCGACTCCGCTCGACTTTCCTCGACGTGACTCGTCACCATTGGAGTCGTGTAGATACCACTTTTCTCGACATGACACTTCATGGGCTTACTCTGCTCTGCTCGACTCGGCTCAACTCGGCTCAACTCGACTCATCGCCATTCGACGCAACTCTGCTTAGCTCGACTTTTATCTTGACTACACTCCGGTCGACTCCACTCGACCTTCCTCGACGTGACGCGTCACCATTGGAGTCGAGTAGACACAACTCTTCTCGACACGACGCTTCATCGCCTGAATCTGGTCGATTCGACCTGACTCGGCTAAATCGACTCGGCTTGACTCGACTCATCGTAGTTTGACGCCACTCTGCTCAGCTCGACTTTCAACCTGACTACCCTCCAATTGACTCCGCTGAGCTTTCCTGGACGGGGACTCGTCACCATTGGAGTCGACTAAACAAAACTTTTCTCGACACGACCCTTCATCGCCCGAATCTATTCGACTCGACTCGACAGTGCTAGACTCGACACGGTACGACTCTACTCATCGCAGTTCGACACAACTCTGCCCAGCTCGACTTTCAACTTGACTACACTCCACTCGACTTTCCTCGATGTCACTCGTCACCATTGTAGTCGACTAGAAAAAACTTTTCTCGCCATGACCCTTCATCGCCTGACTCTGCTCCTCTCGACCCGACTCGGCTAGATCGACTCGGCTGGATCGACTCGGCTCAAGTCGACTCATCGCAGTTCGACGCCACTCTATTCCGCTCGACTTTCAACTTGACTTACTGCGGTCGACTCCGCTCGAATTTCCTCGACGTGACTCGTCACCATTAGAGTCGACTAGACAGAACTTTTCTCGACACGACGCTTCATCGCCTGACTCTGCTCGACTCCAGCTGGACTCGACACATCGTTGTTCAACGCAATTCTACCCAACTCGACTTTCAACTTGACTCCACCCCGGTAGACTCCGCTCGACTTTCCCCCATCTGACTCATCACCATTGGAGTCGACTAGTCACAACGCTTCTTGACACGATGCTTCATCACATGACTCTACTCGACTCGACCTGACTCAGCTGTACTCGACTCGGCTCGACTAGAGTCATTGCATTTTACCGCAACTTTGCTCAGCTCGACTTTCAACTTGGCTACACTCCGGTCGACTCCGGTCGACTTTGCTCGGCGTGAGTAGTCACCATTGGAGTCAACTAGACATAACTTTTTTCGACACGACGCTTCATCGCCTAACTCTGCTCGACTCGGCACAAGTCGACTCTTCGTAGTTCGACGCCACTCTACTTAGATCGACTTTCAACTTGACTCACTACGGTCGACTCCACTCGAATTTCCTCGACGTGGCTCGTCTCTATTAGAATCGAGTAGACTCAACTTTTCAAAACACGATGCTTCATCACCTGACTCTGCTCGACTCGAGGTGACTCGGCTGGGCTCGACTCATCGCAGTTCGACGCAACTCTGCTCAGCTCGACTTTCAAAGTGGCTACACTACGGTTTACTCCGCTCGACCTTCCTCGACGTGACTCGTCACCATTGGACTCGAGTAGACACAACTTTTCTCGACACGACGCTTCATCGTCTGACTCTGCTCGGCTCGACCTGTCTCAGCTGGACTCGGCTCATCGCAGTTTGACGCAACTCTGCTCAGCTCGACTTTCAACTTGACTTCACTCCGGTCGACTTCGCTCGACTTTCCTCGACATGACTCGTCACCATTGGAGTTGAGTAGACATAACTTTTCTCGACACGATTCTGCATCGCCTGACTCTGCTCGACTCGTCCTGACTCGGTTGGGCTTGACTCATCGCAGTTCGACGAAACTCTGATCAGCTTGACTTTCATCTTGACTACACTTTCGTCGACTCCGTTTTACTTTCCTCGACGTGACTCGTCAATATTGGAGTTGACTAGACATACCTTTTCTCGACACGACTCTTCATCGCCTGACTTGGGTCAGCTCGACCTCACTCGGCTGGACTCGACTTTCAACTTGACTACACTCCGGTCGACTCCGCTCGACGTTCCTAGACGTGACTCGTCACCATTGGAGTCGACTAGAAACAATTTTTCTTAACTCGGCGCTTCATCGGGTGACTCTGCTCGACTCGACCTGACGCGGCTGGACTCGACTCATCGTTGTTCGGCGCAACCCTGCTCAGCTCAACTTTAAACTTAACAACACTCCGCCCGACTTTCCTCGATGTGACTCATCACCATTGGAGTCGAGTAGGCATAACTTTTCTCGACATGACGCTTCATCGCCAGACTCTGCTCGGCCTGACATGACTCGGCTGGACTTGACTCGGCTCAACTCGACTAATCGCAGTTCGATGCAACTCTGCTCAGCTCGAATTTCAACTTGACTACACTCTGGTTGACTCCGCTCGACTTTCCTCAACGTGGCTCGTCACCATTGGAGTCTTGGAGACACAACTTTTCTCAACACGATGCTTCATCGCCTGACTCTCCTCAGCTCGACCTGACTCGGCTGGACTCGACACGGTTCAACTCGACTCATCGCAGTTCGACAAAACTCTGCTCAGCTCGACTTTCAACTTGACTACACTCCGGTCGACTCCGCTTGACATTCCGCGACGTGACTCGTCACCGTTGGAGTGGAGTAGACACAACTTATCTCGACACGACGCTTCATCGCCTGACCCTGCTCGGCTCGACCTGACTCGGCTCTACTCGACTCATCCCAGTTGGATGCAACTATGCTCAGCTCGACATTCAGCTTGACTACACTTCGGTTAACTCCGCTTGACTTTCGTCAACATGACTCGTCACCATTGGAGTCCACTAGACAGAAATGTTCTCGACACGACGCTTCATCGTCTGACTCTGCTCGACTCGACCTGACTCGGTTGGATCGACTCGGCTCGGGTCGACTCATCACAGTTTGACGACACTCTGCTCAGCTCGACTTTCAACTTGACTTCACTACGGTCGACTCCGCTTGACTTTCCTCGACATGACTCGTCACCGTTGGAGTCGAGTAGACACAACTTATCTCGACACGACGCTTCATCGCCTGACTCTGCTCAACTCGAGCTGACCCGGCTGGACTCGACTCATCGCTGTTCGACGCACGTGTACTCAGCTCGACTTTCAACTTGACTACACTCCGGTCGACTCCGCTTGACTTTCCTCTACTTGACTCGTCACCAATGTAGTCGACTATACACAACTTTTCTAGACACAACGCTTCATCGCCTGACTCTGCTCGGCTCGACCTGACTCTGCTGGACTAGACTCGGATCGACATGACTCATCGCAGTTCGACGCAACTCTGCTCAGCTAGACTTTCAACTTGACTACACATCGGTCGACAACGCTCAACTTTCCTTGACGTGGCTTGTCACCATTAGAGTCGAGTAGACACAACCTTTCTCAACACGACGTTTCATCGCCTGACTCTGCTCGGCTCGACCTGACTCGGCTGCACTCGACTCGGCTCAACTCGACTCATCTCAGTTCGACGCAACTCTGCTCAGCTCGACTTTCAACATGACGACACTCCGGTCAACTCCGCTTGACTTTCCTCGACGTGACTCGTCACCATTGGAGTCGAGTAGACCCAACTTTTCTCGACACGACGCTTCGTCGCCTGACTTTGCTCGGCTCGACCTGACTCGGCTGGACTCGACTCAGCTAAACTCGACGCATCTCAGCTCGACCCAACTTTACTCAACTCGACTTTCAATTGACTACACTCCGGTCGACTCGCTCAACTTTCCTCGACGTGACTCGTCACCATTGGAGTCAAGTAGACACAACTTTTCTCAACAACTCGCTTCATCGGCTAACTCGGCTCGGCTCGACCTGACTCGGCTGGACTCGACTTGGCTCAACTCGACTCATCGCAGTTCGGCGGAACTTTGCTCTGCTCGACTTTCAATTTGACTATACTCCGGTCGACTCCGCCTGACTTTCCTCGACGTGACTCGTCACCATTGGAGTCGAGTAGACATACCTTTTCTCGACATGACGCTTCGTCGCCTGACTTGGCTCAGCTCGACCTGACTTAGCTAGACTCGACTCGGCTAAACTCGACACATCTCAGTTCGACGCAACTCTGCTGAGCGCGAATTTCAACTTGACTACACTCTGGTCGACTCCGCTCGACTTTCCTCGACGTGACTCGTCACCATTGGAGTCGAGTAGACACAACTTTTCTTAACACGACCCTCCATCGGCTGACTCTGCTTGGCTCGACGTGACTCGACTAGACTCGACTCGGCCTAACTCGACTCATCGCAGTTCGACGCAACTCTGCTCAGCTAGAATTTCAACTTGACTACACTCCGGTCGACTCCGCTCAACTTTCCTCAACGTGGCTTGTCACCATTAGAGTCGAGTAGACACAACCTTTCTCAACACGGCGCTTCATCGCCTGACTCTGCTCGGCTCGTCCTGACTCGGCTGGACTCGACTCGACTCAACTTAACTCAACGCAATTCGACGCAACTCTGCTCAGCTCGACTTTCAACTTGACTACACTATGGTCGACTCCGCTTGACTTTCCTCGACGTGACTCGTCACCATTGGAGTCGAGTAGACACAACTTTTCTCGACACGACGCTTCATCGGCTCACTCTGCTCGGCTCGACCTGACTCGGCTGGACTCGACTTGGCTAAACTCGACTCATCGCAGTTCGACGAAACTCTGCTCTGCTCGATTTTCAACTTTACTACACTCCGGTCGACTCCACTCGACTTTCCTCGACGTGATTCGTCACCATTGGAGTCGACTAGAAACAATTTTTCTTAACACAACGCTTCATCGGGTGACTTTGCTCGACTCGACCTGACGCGGCTGGACTCGACTTATCGCTGTTCGACGCAACCCTGCTCAGCTCGACTTTAAACTTAACAACACTCTGTTCAACTTTCCTCGACGTGACTCATCACCATTGGAGTCGAGTAGACATAACTTTTCTCGACATGACGCTTCATCGCCAGACTCTGCTCAGCTTGACATGACTCGGCTGGACTTGACTCGGGTCAACTCGACTCATCACAGTTCGATGCAACTCTGCTCAGCTCGACTTTCAACTTGACTACCCTCCGGTTGACGCCGCTCGACTTTCCTCAACGTGGCTCGTCACCATTGGAGTCTTGGAGACACAATTTTTCTCAACACGACACTTCATCGCCTGACTCTCCTCAGCTCGACCTGACTCGGCTGGACTCGACACGGCTCAACTCGACTCATCGCAGTTTGACGAAACTCTGCTCAGCTCGACTTTCAACTTGACTACACTCCGGTCGACTCCGCTTGACATTCCGCGACGTGACTCGTCACCGTTGGAGTCGAGTAGACACAACTTATCTCGACACGACGCTTCATCGCCTGATCCTGCTCGGCTCGACCTGACTCGGCTGGACTCGACTCGGCTCTACTCGACTCATCTCAGTTGGACGCAACTCTGCTCAGCTCGACATTCAGCTTGACTACACTCCAGTTAACTCCGCTTGACTTTCGTCAACCTGACTCGTCACCATTGGAGTCCACTAGACAGAAATTTTCTCGACACGACGCTTCATCGTCTGACTCTGCTCGACTCGACCTGACTCGGCTGGATCGACTCGGCTCGGGTCGACTCATCACAGTTCGACGACACTCTGCTCAGCTCGACTTTCAACTTGACTTCACTACGGTCGGCTCCGCTTGACTTTCCTCGACATGACTCGTCACCGTTGGAGTCGAGTAGACTCAACTTATCTCGACATGACGCTTCATCGCCTGACTCTGCTCAACTCGAGCTGACCCGGCTGGACTCGACTCATCGCTGTTCGACGCACGTGTACTCAGCTCGACTTTCAACTTGACTACACTTCGGTCGACTCCGCTTGACTTTCCCCGACTTGACTCGTCACCAATGTAGTCGACTATACACAACTTTTCTAGACACAACGCTTCATCGCCTGATTCTGCTCGGCTCGACCTGACTCGGCTGGACTAGACTCGGATCGACATGACTCATCATAGTTCGACGCAACTCTGCTCAGCTAGACTTTAAACTTGACTACACACCGGTCGACTCCGCTCAACTTTCCTTGACGTGGCTTGTCACCATTAGAGTCGAGTAGACACAACCTTTCTCAACATGACGTTTCATCGCCTGACTCTGCTCGGCTCGACCTGACTCGGCTGGACTCGACTCGGCTCAACTCGACTCATCTCAGTTCGACGCAACTCTGCTCAGCTCGACTTTCAACATGACGAGACTCCGGTCAAGTCCGCTTGACTTTCCTCGACGTGACTCGTCACCATTGGAGTCGAGTAGACCCAACTTTTCTCGACACGACGCTTCGTCGCCTGACTTTGCTCTGCTCGACCTTACTCGGCTAGACTCGACTCAGCTAAACTCGACGCATCTCAGCTCGACGCAACTTTGCTCAGCTCGACTTTCAATTGACTACACTCCGGTCGACTCCGCTTAACTTTCCTCGACATGACTCGTCACCATTGGCGTCGAGTAGACACAACTTTTCTCCACAACTCGCTTCATCGGCTAACTTTGCTCGGCTCGACCTGACTCGGCTGGACTCGACTTGGCTCAACTCGACTCATCGCAGTTCGACAGAACTTTGCTCTGCTCGACTTTCAATTTGACTATACTCTGGTCGACTCCGCTTGACTTTCCTCGATGTGACTCGTCACCATTGGAGTCGAGTAGACATACCTTTTCTCGACACGACGCTTCGTCGCCTGACTTGGCTCAGCTCGACCTGACTCAGCTGGACTCGACTCGGCTAAACTCGACACATCTCAGTTCGACGCAACTCTGCTCAGCGCGAATTTCAACTTGACTACACTCCGGTCGACTCCGCTCGACCTTCCTCGACGTGACTCGTCACCATTGGAGTCGAGTAGACACAACTTTTCTCAACATGACGCTTCATCGGCTGACTCTGCTTGGCTCGACGTGACTCGACTCGGCCTAACTCGACTCATCGCAGTTCGACGCAACTCTGCTCAGCTAGTATTTCAACTTGACTACACTCCGGTCGACTCCGCTCAACTTTCCTCGACGTGGCTTGTCACCATTAGAGTTGAGTAGACACAACCTTTCTCAACACGGCGCTTCATCACCTGACTCTGCTTGGCTCGTTCTGACTCGGCTGGACTCGACTCGGCTCAACTTAACTCATCGCAATTCGACGCAACTCTGCTCAGCTCGACTTTCAACTTGGCTACACTATGGTCGACTCCGCTTGACTTTCCTCGACGTGACTCGTCACCATTGGAGTCGAGTACACACAACTTTTCTCGACACGACGCTTCATCGGCTCACTTTGCTCGGCTCGACCTTACTCGGCTGGACTTGACTTGGCTAAACTCGACTCATCGCAGTTCGACGGAACTCTGCTCTGCTCGATTTTCTACTTTACTACACTCCGGTCGACTCCACTCGACTTTCCTCGACGTGACTCGTCACCATTGGAGTCGACTAGACACAATTTTTCTTAACACGACGCTTCATCGGGTGACTCTGCTCGACTCAACCTGACGCGGCTGGACTCGACTCATCGCTGTTCTACGCAACCCTGCTCAGCTCGACTTTAAACTTAACAACACTCCGCTCAACTTTCCTCGACGTGACTCATCACCATTGGAGTCGAGTAGACATAACTTTTCTCGACATGACGCTTCATCGCCAGACTCTGCTCAGCTTGACATGACTCGGCTGGACTTGATTCGGCTCAACTCGACTCATCGCAGTTCGATGCAACTCTGCTCAGCTCGACTTTCAACTTGACTACACTCCGGTTGACTCCGCTCGACTTTCCTCAACGTGGCTCGTCACCATTGGAGTCTTGGAGACACAATTTTTCTCAACACGACGCTTCATCGCCTGACTCTCCTAAGCTCGACCTGACTCGGCTGGACTCGACACGGGTCAAATCGACTCATCGCAGTTTGACGAAACTCTGCTCAGCTCGACTTTCAACTTGACTACACACCGGTCGACTCCGCTCAACTTTCCTTGACGTGGCTTGTCACCATTAGAGTCGAGTAGACACAACATTTCTCAACACGACGTTTCATCGCCTGACTCTGCTCGGCTCGACCTGACTCGGCTGGACTCGACTCGGCTCAACTCAACTCATCTCAGTTCGACGCAACTCTGCTCAGCTCGACTTTCAACATGACGACACTCCGGTCAACTCCACTTGACTTTCCTCGACGTGACTCGTCACCATTGGAGTCGAGTAGACCCAACTTTTCTCGACACGACGCTTCGTCGCCTGACTTTGCTCGGCTCGACCTGACTCGGCTGGACTCGACTCAGCTAAACTCGACGCATCTCAGCTCGACGCAACTTTGCTCAGCTCGACTTTCAATTGACTACTCTCCGGTTGACTCCGCTCGACTTTCCTCAACGTGGCTCGTCACCATTGGAGTCTTGGAGACACAATTTTTCTCAACATGACGCTTCATCGCCTGACTCTCCTCAGCTCGACCTGACTCGGCTGGACTCGACACGGCTCAACTCGACTCATCGCAGTTTGACGAAACTCTGCTCAGCTCGACTTTCAACTTGACTACACTCCGGTCGACTCCGCTTGACATTCCGCGACGTGACTCGTCACCGTTGGAGTCGAGTAGACACAACTTATCTCGACACGACGCTTCATCGCCTGATCCTGCTCGGCTCGACCTGACTCGGCTCGACTCGACTCGGCTCTACTCGACTCATCTCAGTTGGACGCAACTCTGCTCAGCTCGACATTCAGCTTGACTACACTCCAGTTAACTCCGCTTGACTTTTGTCAACGTGACTCGTCACCATTGGAGTCCACTAGACAGAAATTTTCTCGACACGACGCTTCATCGTCTGACTCTGCTCGACTCGACCTGACTCGGCTGGATCGACTCGGCTCGGGTCGACTCATCGCTGTTCGACGCACGTGTACTCAGCTCGACTTTCAACTTGACTACACTTCGGTCGACTCTGCTTGACTTTCCTCGACTTGACTCGTCACCAATGTAGTCGACTATACACAACTTTTCTAGACACAACGCTTCATCGCCTGATTTTGCTCGGCTCGACCTGACTCGGCTGGACTAGACTCGGATCGACATGACTTATCGCAGTTCGACGCAACTCTGCTCAGCTAGACTTTCAACTTGACTACACACCGGTCGACTCCGCTCAACTTTCCTTGACGTGGCTTGTGACCATTAGAGTCGAGTAGACACAACCTTTCTCAACACGACGTTTCATCGCCTGACTCTGCTCGGCTCGACCTGACTCGGCTGGACTCGACTCGGCTCAACTCGACTCATCTCAGTTCGACGCAACTCTGCTAAGCTCGATTTTTAACATGACGAGACTCCGGTCAACTCCGCTTGACTTTCCTCGACGTGACTCGTCACCATTGGAGTCGAGTAGACCCAACTTTTCTCGACACGACGCTTCGTCGCCTGACTTTGCTCTGCTCGACCTGACTCGGCTGGACTTGACTCAGCTAAAGTCGACGCATTTTAGCTCGACGCAACTTTGCTCAGCTCGACTTTCAATTGACTACACTCCGGTCGACTCCGCTGAACTTTCCTCGACGTGACTCGTCACCATTGGAGTCGAGTAGACACAACTTTTCTCAACAACTCGCTTCATCGACTAACTCTGCTCGGCTCGACCTGACTCGGCTGGACTCGACTTGGCTCGGGTCGACTCATCACAGTTCGACGACACTCTGCTCAGCTCGACTTTCAACTTGACTTCACTACGGTCGACTCCGCTTGACTTTCCTCAACATGACTCGTCACCGTTGGAGTCGAGTAGACAAAACTTATCTCGACACGACGCTTCATCGCCTGTCTCTGCTCAACTCGAGCTGACCCGGCTTGACTCGACTCATCGCTGTTCGACGCACGTGTACACAGCTCGACTTCCAACTTGACTACACTCCGGTCGACTCCGCTTGACTTTCCTCGACTTGACTCGTCACCAATGTAGTCGACTATACACAAATTTTCTAGACACAACGCTTCATCGCTTGACTCTGCTCGGCTCGACCTGACTCGGCTGGACTAGACTCGGATCGACATGACTCATCGCAGTTCGACGCAACTCTGCTCAGCTAGACTTTCAACTTGACTACACACTGGTAGACTCCGCTCAACTTTCCTTGACGTGGCTTGTCACCATTAGAGTCGAGTAGACACAACCTTTCTCAACACGACGTTTCATCGCCTGACTCTGCTCGGCTCGACCTGACTCGGCGGGACTCGACTCGGCTCAACTCGACTCATCTCAGTTCGACACAACTCTGCTCAGCTCGACTTTCAACATGACGACACTCCGGTCAACTCCGCTTGACTTTCCTCGACGTGACTCGTCACCATTGGAGTCGAGTAGACCCAACTTTTCTCGACAAGACGCTTCGTCGCCTGACTTTGCTCGGCTCGACCTGACTCGGCTGGACTCGACTCAGCTAAACTCGACGCATCTCAGCTCGGCGCAACTTTGCTCAATTCGACTTTCAATTGACTACACTCCGGTCGACTCCGCTCAACTTTCCTCGACGTGACTCGTGACCATTGGAGTCGAGTAGACACTACTTTTCTCAACAACTCCTTCATCGGCTAACTCTGCTCGGCTCGACCTGACTCGGCTGGACTCGACTTGGCTCAACTCGACTCATCGCAGTTCGACGGAACTTTGCTCTGCTCGACTTTCAATTTGACTATACTCAGGTCGACTCCGCGTGACTTTCCTCGACGTGACTCGTCACCATTGGAGTCGAGTAGACATACCTTTTCTCGACACGACGCTTCGTCGCCTGACTTGGCTCAGCTCGACCTGACTCAGCTGGACTCGACTCGGCTAAACTCGACACATCTCAGTTCGACGCAACTCTGCTCAGCGCAAATTTCAACTTGACTACACTCCGGTCGACTCCGCTCGACTTTCCTCGACGTGACTCGTCACCATTGGAGTCGAGTAGACACAACTTTTCTCAACACGACGCTTCATCGGCAGACAATGCTTGGCTCGACGTGACTCGACTGGACTCGACTCGGCCTAACTCGACTCATCGCAGTTCGACGCAACTCTGCTCAGCTAGAATTTCAACTTGACTACACTCCGGTCGACTCCGCTCAACTTTCCTCAACGTGGCTTGTCACCATTAGAGTCGAGTAGACACAACCTTTCTCAACACGGCGCTTCATCGCCTGACTCTGCTCGGCTCGTCCTGACTCGGCTGGACTCAACTCGGCTCAACTTAACTCATCGCAATTCAACGCAACTCTGATCAGCTCGACTTTCAACTTGACTACACTATGGTCGACTCCGCTTGACTTTCCTCGACGTGATTCGTCACCATTGGAGTCGAGTAGACACAACTTTTCTCGACACGACACTTCATCGGCTCACTCTGCTCGGCTCGACCTGACTCGGCTGGACTCGACTTGGCTAAACTCGACTCATCGTAGTTCGACGGAACTCTGCTCTGCTCGATTATCAACTTTACTACACTCTGGTCGACTCCACTCGACTTTCCTCGACGTGACTCGTCACCATTGAAGTCTAGTAGACCCAACTTTTCTCAACAACTCGCTTCATCGGCTGACTCTGCTCATCTCGACTTTCAACTTGACTACACTCCGGTCGACTCCGCTTGACTTTTCTCGACGTGACTCATCACCTTTGGAGTCTAGTAGACACAACTTTTCTCAACAACTCGCTTCATCGGTTGACTCTGCTCAGCTCGACTTTCAACTTGACTACACTCCGGTCAACTCCGCTTGACTGTCCTCGACGTGACTCGTCACCATTACAGTCCACTAGACACAACTTTCCTCGACACGACGCTTCATCGCCTGACTCTGCTCGACTCGACCTGACTCGGTCGGATCGACTCGGCTCGAGTCGACTAATCGCAGTTCGACACAACTCTGCTCCGCTCTACATTAAACTTGACTACACTCCAGTCAACTCCGCTTGACTTTCCTCGACGTGATTCGTTACCATTGGAGTCGACTAGAAACAACTTTTCTCGACACCACGCTTCATCGCCTCACTCTGCCCGACTCGACCTGACTCGGCTGGACTCGACTCGGCTCAACTCGACTCATCGCAGTTCGACGGAACTTTGCTCTGCTCGACTTTCAACTTGACTACCATCTGGTCGACTCTGCTTGACTTTCCTCGACGTGACCCGTCACCATTGGTGTCGAGTAGACACAACCTTTCTCAACACGACGCTTCATCGCCTGACTCTGCTCAGCTCGACATGACTCGGCTGGACTCGACACGGCTCAACTCGACTCATCGCAGTTCGACGAAACTCTGCTCAGCTCGACTTTCAACTTGACTACACTCCGGTCGACTCCGCTTGACTTTCTGCGACGTGACTCGTCACCGTTGGATTCGAGTAGACCCAACTTATCTCGACACGACGCTTCATCGGCTGACCCTGCTCGGCTTGACCTGACTCGGCTGGAGTCGACTCGGCTCTACTCGACTCATCTTAGTTGGACGCAACTCTGCTCTGCTCGACATTCAACTTGACTACACTCCGGTTAACTCCGCTTGACTTTCGTCAACGTGACTCGTCACCATTGGAGTCCACTAGACAGAAATTTTCTCGATACAACGCTGGATCGCCTGACTCTGCTCGACTCGACCTGACTCGGCTGGATCGACTCGGCTCGGGTCGACTCATCACAGTTCGACGAAACTCTGCTCAGCTCGACTTTCAACTTGACTTCACTCCAGTCGACTCCGCTTGACTTTCCTCGACATGACTGGTCACCGTGGGAGTCGAGTAGACACAACTTATCTCGACACGACGCTGCATCGCCTGACCCTGCTCGGCTCGACCTGACTCGGCTGGACTCGACTCGGCTCAACTCGACTCATCTCAGTTCGACGCAACTCTGCTCAGCTCGACATTCAACTTGACTACACTCCGGTCAACTCCGCTTGATTTTCGTCGACGTGACTCGTCACCATTGGAGTCCACTAGACAGAAATTTTCTCGACACGATACTTCATCGCCTGACTCTGCTCGACTCGACCTGACTCGGCTGGATCGACTCGGCTCGGGTCGACTCATCGCAGTTCGACACAACTCTGCTCTGCTCGACTTTCAACTTGACTACACTCCGGTCAACTCCGCTTCACTTTCCTCGACCTTACTCGTTACCATTGGAGTCGTATAGACACAACTTTTCTCGACACAACTTTTCTCGACACAACGTTTCATCACCTCACTCTGCTCGGCTCGACCTGACTTGGCTCGACTCGACCTGACTAGGCTGTACTCGACTCCTCATAGTTCGACGCAACTCTGCTTAGCTCGACTTTCAACTTGACTACACTCCGGTCGACTCCGCTTGCCTTTCCTCAACGTGACTCGTGACCATTGGAGTCGAGTAGACATACCTTTTCTCAACACCACGCTTCGTCGCCTGACTTTGCTCGGCTCGACCTGACTCGGCTGGACTCGACTCGGCTAAACTCGACGTATCTCAGTTCGACGCAACTCTTCTCAGCTCGACTTTCAACTTGACTACACTCCGGTCGACTCCGCTCGACTTTCCTTGAAGTGACTCGTCACCATTGGAGTCGAGTAGACACCACTTTTCTCAACACGACGCTTCATCGGCTGACTCTTCTTGGCTCAACCTAACTCAGCTGGACTCGACTCGGCCCAACTCGACTGATTGCAGTTCGACGGAACTCACCTCTTCTCAACTTTCAACTTGACTAAACTCCGGTCGACTCTGCTTGACTTTCCTCGACGTGACTCGTCACCATTGGAGTCGAGTAGACACAACTTTTCTCCCCACGATGCTTCATCGCCTGACTTTGCTCGGCTCGACCTGACTCGGCTGAACTCGACTCGGCTAAACTCGACGCATCTCAGTTCGACGCAATTCTACTCATCATGGTGTTTGACTTGATTACACTCTGGTCGACTCCCCTTAGCGTTCCTCGACGTGACTCGTCACCATTGGAGTCGACTAGACACAACTTTTCTCGACACGACGCTTCATCGCGTGACTCTGCTTGACTCCACTCGACTCGGCTCGACTCGACCAAACTCAACTCGACTCATCGCCGTTCGACGCAACTCGGCCCAGCTCGACTTTCAACTTGACTACACTCCGGTCGACTCCGCTCGATGTTCCTCGACGTGACTCGTCACCATTGGAGTCGACTAGAGACAACTTTTCTCGACACGACACGTCATCGCGTGATTCTGCTCGACTCGGCATGACTCGACTCGGCTCGACTACACTCATTGAAGTTTGACGCCATTCTACTCATCTAGATGTTCAACTTGACTACACTCCGGTCGACACCGCGTAGCGTTCCTAGACGTGACTCGTCACCATTAGAGTCGACTAGACACAACTTTTCTCGACACGACGTGTCATCACCTGACTCTACTCGACTCGACTCATCACAGTTCGACGCAACTCTGCTCAGCTCGACTTTCAACTGGACTACACTCCGGTTGACTATGCTCAACTTTCCTCGACATGACTCGTGACCGTTAGAGTCTAGTAGACACAACTTTTCTCGACACGACGCTTTATCGCCGGACTCAGCTCGACTCCACCCGACTCGGCTCGACTACACTCATCGCAGTTTGACGCAACTCTGCTCAGCTCGACTTTCAACTTGACTACACTCCGGTCGACTCCGCTCAACGTTCCTCAAGATAACTCGTCACCATTGGAGTCGACTAGACACAACTTTTCTCGATATGACGCCTCATCGCCTGACTCTACTCGACTCGACTCATCGCAGTTCGACGCAACTCTGCTTAGCTCGACTTTCAACTGGACTACACTCCGCTTGACGATCCTCGATGTGACTCGTCACGATTGGAGTCGACTAGACACAACTTTTCTCGACACCACGCTTCATCGCGTGACTCTGCTTGACTCCACCCGACTCGGGTCGACTCAACCAAACTCGACTCGACTCATCGCGGTTCGACGCAACCCGACCCAGCTCGACTTTCAACTTGGCTACACTCCGGTCGTCTCTGCTCGACGTTCCTCGACGTGACTCGTCAGCATTGGTGTCGACTGGACACAACTTTTCTCGACATGACGCTTCATCGCCTGACTCTTCTCAACTCGACCTGACTCGGCTGGAATCGACTCATCGCTGTTCGACGCAATTCTACTCAACTAAACATTCAACTTGACTACAATCCAGTCGACTCTACTCGACTTTCCTCGACGTGACTTGTCACCATTGAAGTCGACTAGACACAAATTTTCTCGACATGACACCTCATCGCCTGACTCTACTCGACTCGACTCATCGCAGTTCGACACAACTCTGCTCAGCTCGACTTTCAACTGGACTACACTACGTTCGACTCCGCTCGACGATCCTCGACGTGACTCGTCACCAATGGAGTCGACTAGACACAACCTTTCTCGACACGACACTTCATCGTGTGATTCTGCTCGACTCGGCATGACACGACTCGGCTCGACTACACTCATTGAAGTTTGACGCCATTCTACTCATCTCGATGTTCAACTTGACGACAATCCGGTCGACACCGCGTAGCGTTCCTCGACGTGACTTGTCACCATTGGAGTCGACTAGACACAACTTTTCTCGACACAACGTGTCATCGCCTGACTCTACTCCACTCAACTCATCACAGTTCAATGCAACTCTGCTCAGCTCGACTTTCAGCTGGACTACACTCCGGTTGACTACGCTCGACTTTCCTCTACATGACTCGTGACAGTTAGAGTCTAGTAGACACAACTTTTCTCGAGACGACGCTTTATCGCCGGACTCGGCTGGACTCGACTCGGGTCGACTACACTCATCACAGTTTGACGCAACTCTACTCAGCTTGACTTTCAACTTGACTACACTCCAGTCGACTCCGGTCAACGTTCCTCGAGATGACTCGTCACCATTGGAGTCGACTAGACACAACTTTTCTCGACATGACGCCTCATCGCCTGACTTTACTCGACTCGACTCATCGCAGTTCGACGCAACTCTGCTTAGCTCGACTTTCAATTGGACTACACTCCGGTTGACTACGCTCGACGATCCTCGACGTGACTTGTCACCGTTGGAGTCGACTACACACAACTTTTCTCGACACGACACTACATCGCGTGATTCTGATCGACTCGGCATGACTCGACTCGGTTCGACTACACTTGTTGATGTTTGACGCAATTCTACTCATCACGGTGTTCGACTTGACTACACTCTGGTCGACTCCCCTTAGCGTTCCTCGACGTGACTCGTCACCATTGGAGTCGACTAGACACAACTTTTCTCGACACGACGCTTCATCGCGTGACTCTGCTTGACTCCACTCGACTCGGCTCGACTCGACCAAACTCGACTCCACTCATCGCGGTTCGACGCAACTCGGCCCAACTCGACTTTCAACTTGACTACACTCCGGTCGACTCCGCTCGATGTTCCTCGACGTGACTCGTCACCATTGGACTCGACTAGAGACAACTTTTCTCGACACGACACTTCATCGCGTGATTCTGCTCGACTCGGCATGACTCAACTCGGCTCGACTACACTCATTGAAGTTTGACGCCATTCTACTAATCTCGATGTTCAACTTGACTACACTCCGGTCGACACCGCGTAGCGTTCCTAGACGTGACTCGTCACCATTGTAGTCGACTAGACACAACTTTTCTCAACACGACGTGTCATCACCTGACTCTACTCGACTCGACTCATCACAGTTCGACGCAACTCTTCTCAGCTCGACTTTCAACTCGACTACACTCCGGTTGACTATGCTCAACTTTCCTCGACCTGACTCGTGACTGTTACAGTCTAGTAGACACAACTTTTCTCGACACGACTCTTTATCGCCGGACCCGGCTCGACTCAACCCGACTCGGCTGGACTCGACTCGGCTCGACTACACTCATCGCAGTTTGACGCAACTCTGCTCAGCTCGACTTTCAACTTGACTACACTCCAGTCGACTCCGCTCAACGTTCCTCGAGATGACCCGTCACCATTGGAGTCGACTAGACACAACTTTTCTCGACATGACGCCTCATCGCCTGACTCTACTCGACTCGACTCATCGCAGTTCGACGCAACTCTGCTTAGCTTGACATTCAACTGGACTACACTCCGCTTGACGATCCTCGATGTGACTCGCCACGATTGGAGTCGACTAGACACAACTTTTCTCGACACCACGCTTCATCGCGTGACTATGCTTGACTCCACCCGACTCGGGTCGACTCAACCAAACTCGACTCGACTCATCGCGGTTCGACGCAACCCGGCCCAGCTCGACTTTCAACTTGGCTACACTCCGGTCGTCTCTGCTCGACGTTCCTCGACGTGACTCGTCATCATTGGTGTCGACTGGACACAACTTTTCTCGACACGACGCTTCATCGCCTGACTCTGCTCAACTCGACCTGACTCGGCTGGAATCAACTCATCGCTGTTCGACGCAATTCTACTCAACTCAACATTCAACTTGACTACACTCCAGTCGACTCTACTCGACTTTCCTCGACGTGACTTGTCACCATTGAAGTCGACTGGACACAAATTTTCTCGACAGGACGCCTCATCGCCTGACTCTACTCGACTCGACTCATCGCAGTTCGACACAACTCTGCTCAGCTCGACTTTCAACTGGACTACACTCCGGTCGACTCCGCTCGACGATCCTCAACGTGACTCGTCACCATTGGAGTCGACTAGACACAACTTTTCTCGACACGACACTTCATCGCATGATTCTGCTCGACTCGGCATGACTCGACTCGGCTCGACTACACTCATTGATGTTTGACGCCATTCTACTCATCTCGATGTTCAACTTGACTACAATCCAGTCGACACCGCGTAGCGTTCCTCGACGTGACTTGTCACCATTGGAGTCGACTAGACACAACTTTTCTCGACACGACGTGTCATCGCCTGACTCTACTCGACTCAACTCATCACAGTTCAACGCAACTCTGCTCAGCTCGACTTTCAACTGGACTACACTCCGGTTGACTACGCTCGACTTTCCTCGACATGACTCGTGACCGTTAGAGTCTAGTAGACACAACTTTTCTCGACACGACCTTTATCGCCGGACTCTGCTCGACTCAACCCGACTCGGCTGGACTCGACTCGGGTCGACTACACTCATCACAGTTTGACGCAACTCTACTCAGCTTGACTTTCAACTTGACTACACTCCAGTCGACTCCGCTCAACGTTCCTCGAGATGACTCGTCACCATTGGAGTAGACTAGACACAACTTTTCTCGACATGACGCCTCATCGCCTGACTCTACTCGACTCGACTCATCGCAGTTCGACACAACTCTGCTTAGCTTGACTTTCAACTGGACTACACTCCGGTCGACTCCGCTCGACGATCCTCGACGTGACTCGTCACCATTGGAGTCGACTAGACACAACTTCTCTCGACACGACACTACATCGCGTGATTCTGCTCGACTCGGCATGACTCGACTCTGGTCGACTACACTTGTTGAAGTTTGACGCAATTCTACCCATCTCGATGTTCGACTTGACTACACTTTCGTCGACTCCCCTTAGCGTTCCGCGACGTGACTCGTCACCATTGGAGTCGACTAGACACAATTTTTCTCGATACGACGCTTCATCGCGTGACTCTGCTTGACTCCACTCGACTCGGCTCGAGTCGACTCATCGCGGTTCGACGCAACTCGGCCCAGCTCGACTTTCAACTTGACTACACTCCGGTCGACTCCGCTCGATGTTCCTCGATGTGACTCGTCACCATTGGAGTCGACTAGAGACAACTTTTCTCGACACGACACTTGAACGCGTGATTCTGCTCGACTCGGCATGACTCGTCTCGGCTCGACTACACTCATTGAAGTTTGACGCCATTCTACTCATCTCGATGTTCAACTTGACTACACTCCGGTCGACACCGCATTGCGTTCCTCGACGTGACTAGTCACCATTGGAGTCGACTAGACACAACTTTTCTCGAGACGACGTGTCATCGCCTGACTCTACTCGACTCGACCCATCACAGTTCGACGCAACTCTGCTCAGCTCGACTTTAAACTGGACTACACTCCGGTTGACTACGCTCGACCTTCCTCGACATGACTCGTGACCATTAGAGTCTAGTAGACACAACTTTTCTCGACACGACGCTTTATCTCCTGACTCGGCTGGACTCGACTCGGCTCGACTACACTCATCGCAGTTTAACGCAACTCTGCTCAGCTAGACTTTCAACTTGACTACACTCTGGTTGACTCCGCTCGACTTTCCTCGACGTGACTCCTCACCAATAGAGTCGACTTGACATAACTTTTCTTGACACGACGCTTTATCGCCTGACTCGGATCGACTCGACCCGACTCAGCTGGACTCGACTCGGCTCGACTACACTCATCGTAGTTTGACGAAACTCTGCTCAGCTCGACTTTCAACCTGAGTACACTCCGTTCGACACCGCTCGACGTTCCTCGAGATGAATCGTCACCATTGGAGTCGACTAGACATAACTTTTCTCGACACGACGCTTCATCGCCTGACTATGCTCGACTCGACCTGACTCCGCTGGACACGACCCATCACAGTTCGACGAAACTCTGCTCAGCTCGACTTTCAATTTGACTACACTCCGGTCGACTCCGCTCAATGTTCCTCGAGATGACTCGTCACCATTGGAGTCGACTAGACACAACTTTTCTCGACACGACGCTTCATCGCATTACTCTGCTCGACTCATCCTGACTTGGCTAGACTCCCCTCATCGCAGTTTGACGAAACTCTGCTCAGCTCGACTTTCAACTTGACTACACTCCGGTCGACTCCGCTCAACGTTCCTCGAGATGACTCGTCACCATTGGAGTCGACTAGACACAACTTTTCTCGAGACGACGATTCATCGCCTGACTCTGCTCGACTCAACCTGACTCGGCTGGACTCGACTCATCGCAGTTCGACGCAACTCTGCTTAACTCAACTTTTAACTTGAGTACACTCCGGTCAACTCCACTCCACTTTCCTCGACGTGACTCATCACCATTGGAGTCGACTAGACACAACTTTTCTCGACACAACGCTTTATCGCCTGACACGGCTCGATTCAACCCGAGTCAGCTGGTCTCGCCTCGCCTCGAGTACACTCATCGCAATTTGACGCAACTCTGCTCAGCTAGACTTTCAACTTGACTACACTCCGGTCGACTCCGCTCAACGTTCCTCGAGAGGACTCGTCACCATTGGAGTCGACTAGACAAAACTTTTTTCGACACAACGCTTCATCGCCCGACTCTGCTTGACTCGTCCTGACTCGGCTGGACTTGACTCATCGCAGTTCGACGAAACTCTGCTTAGCTCAACTTTTAACTTGAGTACACTCCGGTCAACTCCACTCGACTTTCCTCGACGTGACTCATCACCATTGGAGTCGACTAGACAGAACTTTTCTTGACACAACGCTTTATCGCCTGACACGGCTCGATTCAACCTGACTCAGCTGGACTCGCCTCGCCTCGACTACACTCATCGCAGTTTGACGCAACTCTGCTCAGCTAGACTTTCAACTTGACTACACTCCGGTCGACTCCGCTCAACGTTCCTCGATATGACTCGTCACCATTGGAGTCGACTAGACACAACTTTTTTGGACACAACGCTTGATCGCCTGACTCTGCTCGACTGGACTCGACTCATCGCAGTTCGACGAAACTCTGCTCAGCTCGACTATCAACTTGACTACACTCCGGTCGACTTCGCTCAACGTTCCTCGAGATGACTCGTCACCATTGGAGTCGACTTGACACAACTTTTCTCGACACGACGCTTCATCGCCTTACTCTTCTCGACTCGACCTTGCTCGACTGGACTCGACTCATCGCAGTTCGACGCAACTCTGCTTAGCTCAACTTTTAACTTCAGTACACTCCAGTCAACTCCACTCGACTTTCCTCGACGTGACTCATCACCATTGGAGTCGACTAGACACAACTTTTCTCGACACAACGCTTTGTCGCCTGACACGACTCGTCTCAACCCGACTCAGCTGGACTCGACTCGGCTCGACTACACTCATCGCAGTTTGACGAAACTCTGCTCAGCTCGACTTTCAACTTGACTACACTCCGTTCGACACCGCTCGACGTTCCTCGAGATGAATCGTCACCATTGGAGTCGACTAGACACAAATTTTCTCGACACGACGCTTCATCGCCTGACTATGCTCGACTCGACCTAACTACGCTGGACACGACCCATCGCAGTTCGACGAAACTCTGCTCAGCTCGACTTTCAACTTGACTACACTCCGATCGACTTCGCTCAATTTTCCTCGAGATGACTCATCACCGTTGGAGTCGACTAGACACAACTTTTCTCGACACGACGCTTCATCGCATTACTCTGCTCGACTCATCCTGACTTGGCTAGACTCGACTCATCGCATTTCGACGAAACTCTGCTCAGCTCGACATTCAACTTGACTACACTCCGGTCGACTCCGGTCGACTCCGCTCAACGTTCCTCGAGATGACTCATCACCATTGGAGTCGACTAGACACAACTTTTCTCGAGACGACGCTTCATCGCCTGACTCTGCTCGACTCGACCTGACCCGGCTGGACTTGACTCATCGCAGTTCGACGCAACTCTTCTTAACTCAACTTTTAACTTCAGTACACTCCGGTCAACTCCACTCGACTTTCCTCGACGTGACTCATAACCATTGGAGTCGACTAGACACAACTTTTCTCGACACAACGCTTTCTCGCCTAACATGGCTCTACTCAACCCGACTCAGCTGGACTCGACTTGGCTCGACTACACTCATCGTAGTTTGACGAAACTCTGCTCAGCTCGACTTTCAACTTGAGTACACTTCGTTGGACACCGCTCGACGTTCCTCGAGATGAATCGTCACCACTGGAGTCGACTAGACACAACTTTTCTCGACACGACGCTTCATCGCATTACTCTGCTCGACTCATCCTGACTTGGCTAGAGTCGACGCATCGCAGTTCGACGAAACTCTGCTCAGCTCGACTTTAAACTTGACTACACTCCGGTCGACTCCGCTCAATGTTCCTGGAGATGACTCGTCACCATTGGAGTCGACTAGACACAACTTTTCTCGACACGACGCTTCATCGCATTACTCTGCTCGACTCATCCTGACTTGGCTAGACTCGACTCATCGCAGTTCGACGAAACTCTGCTCAGCTAGACTTTCAACTTGACTACACTCCGGTCGACTCCGCTCAACGTTCCTCGAGATGACTCGTCACCATTGGAGTCGACTTGACACAACTTTTCTCGACACGACGCTTCATCGCCTTACTCTGCTCGACTCGACCTTGCTCGACTGGACTCGACTCATCGCAGTTCGACGCAACTCTACTTAGCTCAACTTTTAACTTCAGTACACTCCGGTCAACTCCACTCGACTTTCCTCGTCGTGACTCATCACCATTGGAGTCGACTAGACACAACTTTTCTCGACACAACGCTTTGTCGCCTGACACGACTCGTCTCAACCCGACTCAGCTGGACTCGACTCTGCTCGACTACACTCATCGCAGTTTGACGAAACTCTGCTCAGCTCGACTTTCAACTTGACTACACTCCGTTCGACACCGCTCGACATTCCTCGAGATGAATCGTCACCATTTGAGTCGACTAGACACAAATTTTCTCGACACGACGCTTCATCGCCTGACTATGCTCGACTCGACCTAACTACGCTGGACACGACCCATTGCAGTTCGACGAAACTCTGCTCAGCTAGACTTTCAACTTGACTACACTCCGATCGACTTCGCCCAATTTTCCACGAGATGACTCATCGCCATTGGAGTCGACTAGACACAACTTTTCTCGACACGACGCTTCATCGCATTACTCTGCTCGACTCATCCTGACTTGGCTAGACTCGACTCATCGCAGTTTGACCAAACTCTGCTCAGCTCGACTTTCAACTTGACTACACTCCGGTCGACTCCGGTCGACTCCGGTCGACTCCGCTCAACGTTCCTCGAGATGACTCGTCACCATTGGAGTCGACTAGACACAACTTTTCTCGACAGGACGCTTCATCGCCTGACTCTGCTCGACTCGACCTGACCCGGCTGGACTTGACTCATCGCAGTTTGACGCAACTCTGCGTAGCTCAACTTTTAACTTGAGAACACTCCGGTCAACTCCACTCGACTTTCCTTGACGTGACTCATCACCATTGGAGTCGACTAGACACAACTTTTCTCGACACAACGCTTTTTCGCCTGACACGACTCGACTCAACCCGACTCAGCTGGACTCGACTCGGCTCGAATACACTCATCGTAGTTTGACGAAACTCTGCTCAGCTCGACTTTCAACTTGAGTACACTCCGTTCGACACCGCTCGACGTTCCTCGAGATGAATCGTCACCATTGGAGTCGACTAGACACAACTTTTCTCGACACGACGCTTCATCGCCTGACTATGCTCGACTCGACCTGACTCCGCTGGACACGACCCATCGCAGTTCGACGAAATTCTGCTCAGCTCGACTTTCAACTTCACTACACTCCGGTCGACTCCGCTCAATGTTCCTCGAGATGACTCGTCAACACTGGAGTCGACTAGACACAACTTTTCTCGACACGACGCTTCATCGCATTACTCTGCTCGACTCATCCTGATTTGGCTAGACTCCCCTCATCGCAGTTTGACGAAACTCTGCTCAGCTCGACTTTCAACTTGACTACACTCCGGTCGACTCCGCTCAACGTTCCTCGAGATGACTCGTCACCATTGGAGTCGATTAGACACATCTTTTCTCGACATGACGCTTCATCGCCTGACTCTGCTCGACTCGACCTGACCCGGCTGGACTTGACTCATCGCAGTTCGACGCAACTCTGCTTAGCTCAACTTTTAACTTGAGTACACTCCGGTCAACTCCACTCGAATTTCCTCGACGTGACTCATCACCATTGGAGTCGACTAGACACAACTTTTCTCGACACAACGCTTCATCGCATTACTCTGCTCGACTCATCCTGACTTGGCTAGACTCGACTCATCGCAGTTTGACGAAACTCTGCTCAGCTCGACTTTCAACTTGACTACACTCCGGTCGACTCCGGTCAACTCCGCTCAACGTTCCTCGAGATGACTCGTCACCATTGGAGTCGACCAGACACAACTTTTCTCGACAGGACGCTTCATCACCTGACTCTGCTCGACTCGACCTGACCCGGCTGGACTTGACTCATCGCAGTTTGACGCAACTCTGCTTAGCTCAACTTTTAACTTGAGTACACTCCGGTCAACTCCACTCGACTTTCCTCGACGTGACTCATCACCATTGGAGTCGACTAGACACAACTTTTCTCGACACAACGCTTTTTCGCCTGACACGACTCGACTCAACCCGACTCAGCTGGACTCGACTCGGCTCGAATACACTCATCGTAGTTTGACGAAACTCTGCTCAGCTCGACTTTCAACTTGAGTACACTCCGTTCGACACCGCTCGACGTTCCTCAAGATGAATCGTCACCATTGGAGTGGACTAGACACAACTTTTCTCGACACGACGCTTCATCGCATTACTCTGCTCGACTCATCCTGACTTGGCTAGACTCGACGCATCGCAGTTCGACGAAACTCTGCTCATCTCGATTTTCAACTTGACTACAGTCAGGTCGACTCCGCTCGACTTTCCTCGACGTGACTCGTCACCATTGGAGTCTAGTAGACACAACTTTTCTCAACAACTCGCTTCATCGCTTGACTCTGCTCGGCTCGACCTGACTCGGCTGGACTCGACTCATTGTAGTTCGACGCAACTCTGCTCAGCTCGACTTTCAACTTGACTACACTTCTATCGACTCCGCTCGACTTTCCTCGACGTGAATCGTCACCATTGGAGTCGACTAGACACAAATTTTCTGGACACGACGCTTCATCGCTTCACTCTGCTCGACACGACCTGACTCGGCTGGACTCAACACATTGCAGTTCGATGCAACTCTGCTCAGATCAACTTTCAACTTGACTCACTCCGGTCGATTACGCTCGACTTTCATCGACGTGCCTTATCACCATTAGAGTCGACTATACACAACTTTTCTCGACACGACGCTTCATCGCCTGACTCTGCCTAACTCTTCTCGACACGACTCATCGCACTTCGATGCAACTCTGCTCAGCTCGACTTTCAACTTGACTACACTACGGTCGACATCGCTCGACTTTCCTCGACGTGACTCGTTACCATTGGAGACGTTTAGACACAACTTTTCTCGACACGACGCTTTATCGTCGGACTCGGCTCGGCTCAACCCAACTCGGCTGGACTCGACTCGGCTCGACTACACTCATCGCAGTTTGACGCAACTCTACTCAGCTTGACTTTCAACTTGACTACACTGCAGTCGACTCCGCTCAACGTTCCTCGAGATGACTCGTCCCCATTGGAGTCGACTAGACACAACTTTTCTCGACATGACGCCTCATCGCCTGACTCTCCTCGACTCGACTCATCGCAGTTGGACGCAACTCTGCTTAGCTCGACTTTCAACTGGACTACACTCCGCTTGACGATCCTCGATGTGACTCGTCACGATTGGAGTCGACTAGACACAACTTTTCTCGACACCACGCTTCATCGCGTGACTCTGCTTGACTCCACCCGACTCGGGTCGACTCAACCAAACTCGACTCGACTCATCGCGGTTCGACGCAACCCGGCCCAGCTCCACTTTCAACTTGGCTACACTCCGGTCGTCTCTGCTCGACGTTCCTCGACGTGACTCATCATCATTGGTGTCGACTGGACACAACTTTTCTCGACATGACGCTTCATCGCCTGACTCTTCTCAACTCGACCTGACTCGGCTGGAATCGACTCATCGCTGTTCGACGCAATTCTACTCAACTCAACATTCAACTTCACTACACTCCAGTCGACTCTACTCGACTTTCCTCGACGTGACTTGTCACCATTGAAGTCGACTAGACACAAATTTTATCGACATGACACCTCATCGCCTGACTCTACTCGACTCGACTCATCGCAGTTCGACACAACTCTGCTCAGCTCGACTTTCAACTGGACTACACTACGGTCGACTCCGCTCGACGATCCTCGACGTGACTCGTCACCAATGGAGTCGACTAGACACAACTTTTCTCGACACGACACTTCATCGTGTGATTCTGCTCGACTCGGCTCGACTACACATTGAAGTTTGACGCCATTCTACTCATCTCGATGTTCAACTTGACGACAATCCGGTCGACACCGCGTAGCGTTCCTCGACGTGACTTGTCACCATTGGAGTCGACTAGACACAACTTTTCTCGACACAACGTGTCATCGCCTGACTCTACTCCACTCAACTCATCACAGTTCAATGCAACTCTCCTCAGCTCGACTTTCAACTGGACTACACTCCGGTTGACTACGCTCGACTTTCCTCGACATGACTCGTGACAGTTAGAGTCTAGTAGACACAACTTTTCTCGACACGACGCTTTATCGCCGGACTCGGCTCGACTCAACCCGACTCGGCTGGACTCGACTCGGGTCGACTACACTCATCACAGTTTGACGCAACTCTACTCAGCTTGACTTTCAACTTGACTACACTCCAGTCGACTCCGCTGAACGTTCCTCGAGATGACTCGTCACCATTGGAGTCGACTACACACAACTTTTCTCGACATGACGCCTCATCGCTTGACTTTACTCGACTCGACTCATCGCAGTTCGACGCAACTCTGCTTAGCTTGACTTTCAACTGGACTACACTCCGCTTGACGATCCTCGATGTGACTCGCCACGATTGGAGTCGACTAGACACAACTTTTCTCGACACCACGCTTCATCGCGTGACTATGCTTGACTCCACCCGACTCGGGTCGACTCAACCAAACTCGACTCGACTCATCGCGGTTCGACGCAACCCGGCCCAGCTCGACTTTCAACTTGGCTACACTCCGGTCGTCTCTGCTCGACGTTCCTCGACGTGACTCGTCACCATTGGACTCGACTAGAGACAACTTTTCTCGACACGACACTTCATCGCGTGATTCTGCTCGACTCGGCATGACTCGACTCGGCTCGACTACACTCATTGAAGTTTGACGCCATTCTACTAATCTCGATGTTCAACTTGACTACACTCCGGTCGACACCGCATAGCGTTCCTAGACGTGACTCGTCACCATTGTAGTCGACTAGACACAACTTTTCTCGACACGACGTGTCATCACCTGACTCTACTCGACTCGACTCATCACAGTTCGACGCAACTCTGCTCAGCTCGACTTTCAACTGGACTACACTCCGGTTGACTATGCTCAACTTTCCTCGACATGACTCGTGACTGTTACAGTCTAGTAGACAACTTTTCTCGACACGACTCTTTATCGCCGGACCCGACTCGACTCAACCCGACTCGGCTGGACTCGACTGGGCTCGACTACACTCATCGCAGTTTGACGCAACTCTGCTCAGCTCGACTTTCAACTTGACTACACTCCAGTCGACTCCGCTCAACGTTCCTCGAGATGACCCGTCACCAATGGAGTCGACTAGACACAACTTTTCTCGACATGACGCCTCATCGCCTGACTCTACTCGACTCGACTCATCGCAGTTCGACGCAACTCTGCTTAGCTTGACTTTCAACTGGACTACACTCCGCTTGACGATCCTCGATGTGACTCGTCACGATTGGAGTCGACTAGACACAACTTTTCTCGACACCACGCTTCATCGCGTGACTCTGCTTGACTCCACCCGACTCGGGTCGACTCAACCAAACTCGACTCGACTCATCGCGGTTCGACGCAACCCAGCCCAGCTCCACTTTCAACTTGGCTACACTCCGGTCGTCTCTGCTCGACGTTCCTCGACGTGACTCATCATCATTGGTGTCGACTTGACACAACTTTTCTCGACATGACGCTTCATCGCCTGACTCTTCTCAACTCGACCTGACTCGGCTGGAATCGACTCATCGCTGTTCGACGCAATTCTACTCAACTCAACATTCAACTTCACTACACTCCAGTCGACTCTACTCGACTTTCCTCGACGTGACTTGTCACCATTGAAGTCGACTAGACACAAATTTTATCGACATGACACCTCATCGCCTGACTCTACTCGACTCGACTCATCGCAGTTCGACACAACTCTGCTCAGCTCGACTTTCAACTGGACTACACTACGGTCGACTCCGCTCGACGATCCTCGACGTGACTCGTCACCAATGGAGTCGACTAGACACAACTTTTCTCGACACGACACTTCATCGTGTGATTCTGCTCGACTCGGCTCGACTACACTCATTGAAGTTTGACGCCATTCTACTCATCTCGATGTTCAACTTGACGACAATCCGGTCGACACCGCGTAGCGTTCCTCGACGTGACTTGTCACCATTGGAGTCGACTAGACACAACTTTTCTCGACACAACGTGTCATCGCCTGACTCTACTCCACTCAACTCATCACAGTTCAATGCAACTCTCCTCAGCTCGACTTTCAACTGGACTACACTCCGGTTGACTACGCTCGACTTTCCTCGACATGACTCGTGACAGTTAGAGTCTAGTAGACACAACTTTTCTCGACACGACGCTTTATCGCCGGACTCGGCTCGACTCAACCCGACTCGGCTGGACTCGACTCGGGTCGACTACACTCATCACAGTTTGACGCAACTCTACTCAGCTTGACTTTCAACTTGACTACACTCCAGTCGACTCCGCTGAACGTTCCTCGAGATGACTCGTCACCATTGCAGTCGACTACACACAACTTTTCTCGACATGACGCCTCATCGCTTGACTTTACTCGACTCGACTCATCGCAGTTCGACGCAACTCTGCTTAGCTTGACTTTCAACTGGACTACACTCCGCTTGACGATCCTCGATGTGACTCGCCACGATTGGAGTCGACTAGACACAACTTTTCTCGACACCACGCTTCATCGCGTGACTATGCTTGACTCCACCCGACTCGGGTCGACTCAACCAAACTCGACTCGACTCATCGCGGTTCGACGCAACCCGGCCCAGCTCGACTTTCAACTTGGCTACACTCCGGTCGTCTCTGCTCGACGTTCCTCGACGTGACTCGTCACCATTGGACTCGACTAGAGACAACTTTTCTCGACACGACACTTCATCGCGTGATTCTGCTCGACTCGGCATGACTCGACTCGGCTCGACTACACTCATTGAAGTTTGACGCCATTCTACTAATCTCGATGTTCAACTTGACTACACTCCGGTCGACACCGCATAGCGTTCCTAGACGTGACTCGTCACCATTGTAGTCGACTAGACACAACTTTTCTCGACACGACGTGTCATCACCTGACTCTACTCGACTCGACTCATCACAGTTCGACGCAACTCTGCTCAGCTCGACTTTCAACTGGACTACACTCCGGTTGACTATGCTCAACTTTCCTCGACATGACTCGTGACTGTTACAGTCTAGTAGACAACTTTTCTCGACACGACTCTTTATCGCCGGACCCGACTCGACTCAACCCGACTCGGCTGGACTCGACTGGGCTCGACTACACTCATCGCAGTTTGACGCAACTCTGCTCAGCTCGACTTTCAACTTGACTACACTCCAGTCGACTCCGCTCAACGTTCCTCGAGATGACCCGTCACCAATGGAGTCGACTAGACACAACTTTTCTCGACATGACGCCTCATCGCCTGACTCTACTCGACTCGACTCATCGCAGTTCGACGCAACTCTGCTTAGCTTGACTTTCAACTGGACTACACTCCGCTTGACGATCCTCGATGTGACTCGCCACGATTGGAGTCGACTAGACACAACTTTTCTCGACACCACGCTTCATCGCGTGACTATGCTTGACTCCACCCGACTCGGGTCGACTCAACCAAACTCGACTCGACTCATCACGGTTCGACGCAACCCGGCCCAGCTTGACTTTCAACTTGGCTACACTCCGGTCGTCTCTGCTCGACGTGACTCGTCATCATTGGTGTCGGCTGGACACAACTTTTCTCGACACGACGCTTCATCGCCTGACTCTGCTCAACTCGACCTGACTCGGCTGGAATCGACTCATCGCTGTGCGACGCAATTCTACTCAACTCAACATTCAACTTGAATACACTCCAGTCGACTCTACTCGACTTTCCTCGACGTGACTTGTCACCATTGAAGTCGACTGGACACAAATTTTCTCGACATGACGCCTCATCGCCTGACTCTACTCGACTCGACTCATCGCAGTTCGACACAACTCTGCTCAGCTCGACTTTCAACTGGACTACACTCCGGTCGACGATCCTCAACGTGACTCGTCACCATTGGAGTCGACTAGACACAACTTTTCTCGACACGACACTTCATCGCATGATTCTGCTCGACTCGGCATGACTCGACTCGGCTCGACTACACTCATTGATGTTTGACGCCATTCTACTCATCTCGATGTTCAACTTGACTACAATCCGGTCGACACCGCGTAGCGTTCCTCGACGTGACTTGTCACCATTGGAGTCGACTAGACACAACTTTTCTCGACACGACGTGTCATCGCCTGACTCTACTCGACTCAACTCATCACAGTTCAACGCAACTCTGCTCAGCTCGACTTTCAACTGGACTACACTCCGGTTGACTACGCTCGACTTTCCTCGACATGACTCGTGACCGTTAGAGTCTAGTAGACACAACTTTTCTCGACACGACCTTTATCGCCGGACTCTGCTCGACTCAACCCGACTCGGCTGGACTCGACTCGGGTCGACTACACTCATCACAGTTTGACGCAACTCTACTCAGCTTGACTTTCAACTTGACTACACTCCAGTCGACTCCGGTCAACGTTCCTCGAGATGACTCGTCACCATTGGAGTCGACTAGACACAACTTTTCTCGACATGACGCCTCATCGCCTGACTTTACTCGACTCGACTCATCGCAGTTCGACGCAACTCTGCTTAGCTTGACTTTCAACTGGACTACACTCCGGTCGACTCTGCTCGACGATCCTCGACGTGACTCGTCACCATTGGAGTCGACTAGACACCTCTCGACACGACACTACATCGCGTGATTCTGCTCGATTCGGCATGACTCGACTCGGGTCGACTACACTTGTTGAAGTTTGACGCAATTCTACCAATCTCGATGTTCGACTTGACTACACTTTCGTCGACTCCCCTTAGCGTTCCGCGACATGACTCGTCACCATTGGAGTCGACTAGACACAATTTTTCTCGATACGACGCTTCATCGCGTGACTCTGCTTGACTCCACTCGACTCGGCTCGACTCAACTCATCGCGGTTCGACGCAACTCGGCCCAGCTCGACTTTCAACTTGACTACACTCCGGTCGACTCCGCTCGATGTTCCTCGATGTGACTCGTCACCATTGGAGTCGACTAGAGACAACTTTTCTCGACACGACACTTGAACGCGTGATTCTGCTCGACTCGGCATGACTCGTCTCGGCTCGACTACACTCATTGAAGTTTGATGCCATTCTACTCATCTCGATGTTCAACTTGACTACACTCCGGTCGACACCGCATTGCGTTCCTCGACGTGACTAGTCACCATTGGAGTCGACTAGACACAACTTTTCTCGAGACGACGTGTCATCGCCTGACTCTACTCGACTCGACTCATCACAGTTCGACGAAACTCTGCTCAGCTCGACTTTAAACTTGACTACACTCCGGTCGACTCCGCTCAATGTTCCTTGAGATGACTCGTCACCATTGGAGTCGACTAGACACAACTTTTTTCGACACGACGTTTCATCGCATTACTCTACTCGACTCATCCTGACTTGGCTAGACTCGACTCATCGCAGTTCGACGAAACTCTGCTCAGCTCGACTTTCAACTTGACTACACTCCGGTCGACTCCGGTCCACTCCGCTCAACGTTCCTCGAGATGACTCGTCACCATTGGAGTCGACTAGACACAACTTTTCTCGAGACGACGCTTCATCGCCTGACTCTGCTCGACTCAACCTGACTCGGCTGGACTCGACTCATCGCAGTTCGACGCAGCTCTACTTAGCTCAACTTTTAACTTGAGTACACTCCGGTCAACTCCACTCCACTTTCCTCGACGTGACTCATCACCATTGGAGTCGACTAGACACAACTTTTCTCGACACAACGCTTTATCGCCTGACACGGCTCGATTCAACCCGAGTCAGCTGGTCTCGCCTCGCCTCGACTACACTCATCGCAGTTTGACGCAACTCTGCTCGGCTAGACTTTCAACTTGACTACACTCTGGTCGACTCCGCTCAACGTTCCTCGAGAGGACTCGTCACCATTGGAGTCGACTAGACACAACTTTTTTTGACACAACGCTTCATTGCCCGACTCTGCTTGACTCGTCCTGACTCGGCTGGACTCGACTCATCGCAGTTCGACGAAACTCTGCTCAGCTCGACTTTCAACTTGACTATACTCCGGTCGACTTCGCTCAACGTTCCTCGAAATGACTCGTCACCATTGGAGTCGACTTGACACAACTTTTCTCGACACGACGCTTCATCGCCTTACTCTGCTCGACTCGACCTTGCTCGACTGGACTTGTCTCATCGCAGTTCGACGCAACTCTGCTTAGCTCAACTTTTAACTTCAGTACACTCCGGTCAACTCCACTCAACTTTCCTCGACGTGACTCATCACCATTGGAGTCGACTAGACACAACTTTTCTCGACACAACGCTTTGTCGCCTGACACGACTCGTCTCAACCCGACTCAGCTGGACTCGACTCTGCTCGACTACACTCATCGCAGTTTGACGAAACTCTGCTCAACTCAACTTTCAACTTGACTACACTCCGTTCGACACCGCTCGACGTTCCTCGAGATGAATCGTCACCATTGGAGTCGACTAGACACAAATTTTCTCGACACGATGCTTCATCGCCTGACTATGCTCGACTCGACCTAACTACGCTGGACACGACCCATCGCAGTTCGACGAAACTCTGCTCAGCTCGACTTTCAACTTGACTATACTCCGGTCGACTTCGCTCAACGTTCCTCGAAATGACTCGTCACCATTGGAGTCGACTAGACACAACTTTTCTCGAGACGACGCTTCATCGCCTGACTCTGCTCGACTCGACCTGACCCGGCTGGACTTGTCTCATCGCAGTTCGACGCAACTCTTCTTAGCTCTACTTTTAACTTCAGTACACTCCGGTCAACTCCACTCGACTTTCCTCGACGTGACTCATAACCATTGGAGTCGACTAGACACAACTTTTCTCGACACAACGCTTTGTCGCCTGACATGGCTCGACTCAACCCGACTCAGCTGGACTCGACTTGGCTCGACTACACTCATCGTAGTTTGACGAAACTCTGCTCAGCTCGACTTTCAACTTGAGTACACTCCGTTCGACACCGCTCGACGTTCCTCGAGATGAATCGTCACCATTGGAGTCGACTAGACACAACTTTTCTCGACACGACGCTTCATCGCATTACTCTGCTCGACTCATCCTGACTTGGCTAGACTCGACGCATCGCAGTTCGACGAAACTCTGCTCAGCTCGACTTTAAACTTGACTACACTCCGGTCGACTCCGCTCAATGTTCCTCGAGATGACTCGTCACCATTGGAGTCGACTAGACACAACTTTTCTCGACACGACGCTTCATCGCATTACTCTGCTCGACTCATCCTGACTTGGCTAGACTCGACTCATCGCAGTTCGACGAAACTCTGCTCAGCTAGACTTTCAACTTGACTACACTCCGGTCGACTCCGGTCGACTCCGCTCAACGTTCCTCGAGATGACTCGTCACCATTGGAGTCTAATAGACACAACTTTTCTCGAGACGACGCTTCATCACCTGACTCTGCTCGACTCAACCTGACTCGGCTGGACTCGACTCATCGCAGTTCGACGCAACTCTGCTTAGCTCAACTTTGAACTTGAGTACACTCCGGTCAACTCCACTCGACTTTCCTCGACGTGACTCATCACCATTGGAGTCGACTAGACACAACTTTTCTTGACACAACGCTTTATCGCCTGACACGGCTCGATTCAACCTGACTCAGCTGGACTCGCCTCGCCTCGACTACACTCATCGCAGTTTGACGCAACTCTGCTCAGCTAGACTTTCAACTTGACTACACTCCGGTCGACTCCGGTCGACTCCGCTCAACGTTCCTCGAGATGACTCATCACCATTGGAGTCGACTAGACACAACTTTTCTCGAGACGACGCTTCATCGCTTGACTCTGCTCCACTCGACCTGACCGGGCTGGACTTGTCTCATCGCAGTTCGACGCAACTCTTCTTAGCTCAACTTTTAACTTCAGTACACTCCGGTCAACTCCACTCGACTTTCCTCGACGTGACTCATCACCATTGGAGTCGACTAGACACAACTTTTCTCGACACAACGCTTTTTCGCCTGACACGACTCTACTCAACCCGACCCAGCTGGACTCGACTCGGCTCGAATACACTCATCGTAGTTTGACGAAACTCTGCTCAGCTCGACTTTCAACTTGAGTACACTCCGTTCGACACCGCTTGACGTTCCTCGAGATGAATCGTCACCATTGGAGTCGACTAGACACAACTTTTCTCGACACGACGCTTCATCGCCTGACTATGCTCGACTCGACCTGACTCCGCTGGACACGACCCACCGCAATTCGACGAAACTCTGCTCAGCTCGACTTTCAACTTGACTACACTTCGGTCGACTCCGCTCAATGTTCCTCGAGATGACTCGTCACCATTGGAGTCGACTAGACACAACTTTTCTCGACACGACGCTTCATCGCATTACGCTGCTCGACTCATCCTGACTTGGCTAGACTCGACTCATCGCATTTCGACGAAACTCTGCTCAGCTCGACTTTCAACTTGACTACACTCCGGTCGACTCCGGTCGACTCGGCTCAACGTTCCTCGAGATGACTCATCACCATTGGAGTCGACTAGACACAACTTTTCTCGAGACGACGCTTCATCGCCTGACTCTACTCGACTCGACCTGACCCGGCTGGACTTGACTCATCTCAGTTCGACGCAACTCTGCTTAGCTCAACTTTTAACTTCAGTACACTCCGGTCAACTCCACTCTACTTTCCTCGACGTGACTCATAACCATTGGAGTCGACTAGACACAAATTTTCTCGACACAACGCTTTGTCGCCTGACACGGCTCGACTCAACCCGACTCAGCTGGACTCGACTCGGCTCGACTACACTCATCGTAGTTTGACGAAACTCTGCTCAGCTCGACTTTCAATTTGACTACACCCCGGTCGACTCCGCTCAATGTTCCTCGAGATGACTCGTCACCATTGGAGTCGACTAGACACAACTTTTGTCGACACGACGCTTCATCGCATTACTCTGCTCGACTCATCCTGACTTGGCTAGACTCGACGCATCACAGTTCGACGAAACTCTGCTCAACTCGACTTTCAACTTGACTACACTCTGGTCGACTCCACTAAATGTTCCTCGAGATGACTCGTCACCATTGGAGTCGACTAGACACAACTTTCTTCGACACGACGTTTCATCGCATTACTCTGCTCGACTCATCCTGACTTGGCTAGACTCGACTCATCGCAGTTCGACGAAACTCTGCTCAGCTCGACTTTCAACTTGACTACACTCCGGTCGACTCCGGTCGACTCCGCTCAACGTTCCTCGAGATGACTCGTCACCATTGGAGTCGACTAGACACAACTTTTCTCGAGACGACGCTTCATCGCCTGACTCTGCTTGACTCAACCTGACTCGGCTGGACTCGACTCATCGCAGTTCGACGCAACTCTGCTTAGCTCAACTTTTAACTTGAGTACATTCCGGTCAACTCCACTCCACTTTCCTCGACGTGACTCATCACCATTGGAGTTGACTAGACACAACTTTTCTCGACACAACGCTTTATCGCCTGACACGACTCGATTCAACCCGAGTCAGCTGGTCTCGCCTCGACTACACTCATCGCAGTTTGACGCAACTCTGCTCGGCTAGACTTTCAACTTGACTACACTCCGGTCGACTCCGCTCAACGTTCCTCCAGAGGACTCGTCACCATTGGAGTCGACTAGACACAACTTTTTTCGACACAACGCTTCATCGCCCGACTCTGCTTGACTCGTCCTGACTCGGCTGGACTCGACTCATCGCAGTACGACGAAACTCTGCTCAGCTCGACTTTCAACTTGACTACACTCCGGTCGACTTCGCTCAACGTTCCTCGAGATGACTCGTCACCATTGGAGTCGACTTGACACAACTTTTCTCGACACAACGCTTTATCGCCTGACACGGTTCGATTCAACCTGACTCAGCTGGACTCGCCTCGCCTCGACTACACTCATCGCAGTTTGACGCAACTCTGCTCAGCTAGACTTTCAACTTGACTACACTCCGGTCGACTCCGCTCAACGTTCCTCAATATGACTCGTCACCATTGGAGTCGACTAGACACAACTTTTTTGGACACAACGCTTCATCGCCTGACTCTGCTCGACTGGACTCTACTCATCGCAGTTCGACGATACTCTGCTCAGCTCGACTTTCAACTTGACTACACTCCGGTCGACTTCGCTCAACGTTCCTCGAGATGACTCGTCACCATTGGAGTCGACTTGACACAACTTTTCTCGACACGACGCTTCATCGGCTTACTCTGCTCGACTCGACCTTGCTCGACTGGACTCGACTCATCGCAGTTCGACGCAACTCTGCTTAGCTCAACGTTTAACTTCAATACACTCCGGTCAACTCCACTCGACTTTCCTCGACGTGACTCATCACCATTGGAGTCGACTAGACACAACTTTTCTCGACACAACGCTTTGTCGCCTGACACGACTCGTCTCAACCCGACTCAGCTGGACTCGACTCGGCTCGACTACACTCATCGCAGTTTGACGAAACTCTGCTCAGCTCGACTTTCAACTTGACTACACTCAGTTCGACACCGCTCGACGTTGCTCGAGATGAATCGTCACCATAGGAGTCGAGTAGACACAAATTTTCTCGACACGACGCTTCATTGCCTGACTATGCTCGACTCGACCTAACTACGCTGGACACGACCCATCGCAGTTCGACGAAACTCTGCTCAGCTCGACTTTCAACTTGACTACACTCCGATCGACTTCGCTCAATTTTCCTCGAGATGACTCATCACCATTGGAGTCGACTAGACACAACTTTTCTCGACACGACGCTTCATCGCATTACTCTGCTCGACTCATCCTGACTTGGCTAGACTCGACTCATCGCAGTTTGACGAAACTCTCCTCAGCTCGACTTTCAACTTGACTACACTCCGGTCGACTCCGGTCGACTCCGCTCAACGTTCCTCGAGATGACTCGTCACCATTGGAGTCGACTAGACACAACTTTTCTCGACAGGACGCTTCATTGCCTGACTCTGCTCGACTCGACCTGACCCGGCTGGACTTGACTCATCGCAGTTTGACGCAACTCTGCTTAGCTCAAATTTTAACTTGAGTACACTCCGGTCAACTCCACTCGACTTTCCTCGACGTGACTCATCACCATTGGAGTCGACTAGACACAACTTTTCTCGACACAACGCTTTTTCGCCTGACACGACTCGACTCAACCCGACTCAACTGGACTCGACTCGGCTCGAATACACTCATCGTAGTTTGACGAAACTCTGCTCAGCTCGACTTTCAACTTGAGTACACTCCGTTCGACACCGCTCGACGTTCCTCGAGATGAATCGTCACCATTGGAGTCGACTAGACACAACTTTTCTCGACACGACGCTTCATCGCATTACTCTGCTCGACTCATCCTGACTTGGCTAGACTCGACGCATCGCAGTTCGACGAAACTCTGCTCAGCTCGACTTTAAACTTGACTACACTCCGGTCGACTCCGCTCAATGTTCCTCGGGATGACTCGTCACCATTGGAGTCGACTAGACAAAACTTTTCTCGAGACGACGCTTCATCGCCTGACTCTGCTCGACTCGACCTGACCCGGCTGGACTTGTCTCATCGCAGTTCGACGCAACTCTTCTTAGCTCAACTTTTAACTTCAATACACTCCGGTCAACTCCACTCGACTTTCCTCGACCTGACTCATAACCATTGGAGTCGACTAGACACAACTTTTCTCGACACAACGCTTTGTCGCCTGACATGGCTCGACTCAACCCGACTCAGCTGGACTCGACTTGGCTCGACTACACTCATCGTAGTTTGACAAAACTCTGCTCAGCTCGACTTTCAACTTGAGTACACTCCGTTCGACACCGCTCAACGTTCCTCGAGATGAATCGACACCATTGGAGTCGACTAGACACAACTTTTCTCGACACGACGCTTCATCGCATTACTCTGCTCGACTCATCCTGACTTGTCTAGACTCGACGCATCGCAGTTCGACGAAACTCTGCTCAGCTCGACTTTAAACTTGACTACACTCCGGTCGACTCCGCTCAATGTTCCTCGAGATGACTCGTCACCATTGGAGTCGACTAGACACAACTTTTCTCGACATGACGCTTCATCGCATTACTCTGCTCGACTCATCCTGACTTGGCTAGACTCGACTCATCGCAGTTCGACGAAACTCTGCTCAGCTAGACTTTCAACTTGACTACACTCCGGTCGACTCCGGTCGACTCCGCTCAACGTTCCTCGAGATGACTCGTCACCATTGGAGTCTACTAGACACAACTTTTCTCGAGGCGACGCTTCATCACCTGACTCTGCTCGACTCAACCTGACTCGGCTGGACTCGACTCATCGCAGTTCGACGCAACTCTACTTAACTCAACTTTGAACTTGAGTACACTCCGGTCAACTCCACTCGACTTTCCTCGACGTGACTCATCACCATTGGAGTCGACTAGACACAACTTTTCTTGACACAACGCTTTATCGCCTGACACGGCTCGATTCAACCTGACTCAGCTGGACTCGCCTCGCCTCGACTACACTCATCGCAGTTTGACGCAACTCTGCTCAGCTAGACTTTCAACTTGACTACACTCCGGTCGACTCCGCTCAACGTTCCTCAATATGACTCGTCACCATTGGAGTCGACTAGACACAACTTTTTTGGACACAACGCTTCATCGCCTGACTCTGCTCGACTGGACTCTACTCATCGCAGTTCGACGATACTCTGCTCAGCTCGACTTTCAACTTGACTACACTCCGGTCGACTTCGCTCAACGTTCCTCGAGATGACTCGTCACCATTGGAGTCGACTTGACACAACTTTTCTCGACACGACGCTTCATCGGCTTACTCTGCTCGACTCGACCTTGCTCGACTGGACTCGACTCATCGCAGTTCGACGCAACTCTGCTTAGCTCAACGTTTAACTTCAGTACACTCCGGTCAACTCCACTCGACTTTCCTCGACGTGACTCATCACCATTGGAGTCGACTAGACACAACTTTTCTCGACACAACGCTTTGTCGCCTGACACGACTCGTCTCAACCCGACTCAGCTGGACTCGACTCGGCTCGACTACACTCATCGCAGTTTGACGAAACTCTGCTCAGCTCGACTTTCAACTTGACTACACTCCGTTCGACACCGCTCGACGTTCCTCGAGATGAATCGTCACCATAGGAGTCGACTAGACACAAATTTTCTCGACACGACGCTTCATCGCCTGACTATGCTCGACTCGACCTAACTACGCTGGACACGACCCATCGCAGTTCGACGAAACTCTGCTCAGCTCGACTTTCAACTTGACTACACTCCGATCGACTTCGCTCAATTTTCCTCGAGATGACTCATCACCATTGGAGTCGACTAGACACAACTTTTCTCGACACGACGCTTCATCGCATTACTCTGCTCGACTCATCCTGACTTGGCTAGACTCGACTCATCGCAGTTTGACGAAACTCTCCTCAGCTCGACTTTCAACTTGACTACACTCCGGTCGACTCCGGTCGACTCCGCTCAACGTTCCTCGAGATGACTCGTCACCATTGGAGTCGACTAGACACAACTTTTCTCGACAGGACGCTTCATCGCCTGACTCTGCTCGACTCGACCTGACCCGGCTGGACTTGACTCATCGCAGTTTGACGCAACTCTGCTTAGCTCAAATTTTAACTTGAGTACACTCCGGTCAACTCCACTCGACTTTCCTCGACGTGACTCATCACCATTCGAGTCGACTAGACACAACTTTTCTCGACACAACGCTTTTTCGCCTGACACGACTCGACTCAACCCGACTCAACTGGACTCGACTCGGCTCGAATACACTCATCGTAGTTTGACGAAACTCTGCTCAGCTCGACTTTCAACTTGAGTACACTCCGTTCGACACCGCTCGACGTTCCTCGAGATGAATCGTCACCATTGGAGTCGACTAGACACAACTTTTCTCGACACGACGCTTCATCGCATTACTCTGCTCGACTCATCCTGACTTGGCTAGACTCGACGCATCGCAGTTCGACGAAACTCTGCTCAGCTCGACTTTAAACTTGACTACACTCCGGTCGACTCCGCTCAATGTTCCTCGGGATGACTCGTCACCATTGGAGTCGACTAGACAAAACTTTTCTCGAGACGACGCTTCATCGCCTGACTCTGCTCGACTCGACCTGACCCGGCTGGACTTGTCTCATCGCAGTTCGACGCAACTCTTCTTAGCTCAACTTTTAACTTCAATACACTCCGGTCAACTCCACTCGACTTTCCTCGACCTGACTCATAACCATTGGAGTCGACTAGACACAACTTTTCTCGACACAACGCTTTGTCGCCTGACATGGCTCGACTCAACCCGACTCAGCTGGACTCGACTTGGCTCGACTACACTCATCGTAGTTTGACAAAACTCTGCTCAGCTCGACTTTCAACTTGAGTACACTCCGTTCGACACCGCTCGACGTTCCTCGAGATGAATCGACACCATTGGAGTCGACTAGACACAACTTTTCTCGACACGACGCTTCATCGCATTACTCTGCTCGACTCATCCTGACTTGTCTAGACTCGACGCATCGCAGTTCGACGAAACTCTGCTCAGCTCGACTTTAAACTTGACTACACTCCGGTCGACTCCGCTCAATGTTCCTCGAGATGACTCGTCACCATTGGAGTCGACTAGACACAACTTTTCTCGACATGACGCTTCATCGCATTACTCTGCTCGACTCATCCTGACTTGGCTAGACTCGACTCATCGCAGTTCGACGAAACTCTGCTCAGCTAGACTTTCAACTTGAATACACTCCGGTCGACTCCGGTCGACTCCGCTCAACGTTCCTCGAGATGACTCGTCACCATTGGAGTCTACTAGACACAACTTTTCTCGAGACGACGCTTCATCACCTGACTCTGCTCGACTCAACCTGACTCGGCTGGACTCGACTCATCGCAGTTCGACGCAACTCTGCTTAACTCAACTTTGAACTTGAGTACACTCCGGTCAACTCCACTCGACTTTCCTCGACGTGACTCATCACCATTGGAGTCGACTAGACACAACTTTTCTTGACACAACGCTTTATCGCCTGACACGGCTCGATTCAACCTGACTCAGCTGGACTCGCCTCGCCTCGACTACACTCATCGCAGTTTGACGCAACTCTGCTCAGCTAGACTTTCAACTTGACTACACTCCGGTCGACTCCGCTCAACGTTCCTCAATATGACTCGTCACCATTGGAGTCGACTAGACACAACTTTTTTGGACACAACGCTTCATCGCCTGACTCTGCTCGACTGGACTCTACTCATCGCAGTTCGACGATACTCTGCTCAGCTCGACTTTCAACTTGACTACACTCCGGTCGACTTCGCTCAACGTTCCTCGAGATGACTCGTCACCATTGGAGTCGACTTGACACAACTTTTCTCGACACGACGCTTCATCGGCTTACTCTGCTCGACTCGACCTTGCTCGACTGGACTCGACTCATCGCAGTTCGACGCAACTCTGCTTAGCTCAACGTTTAACTTCAGTACACTCCGGTCAACTCCACTCGACTTTCCTCGACGTGACTCATCACCATTGGAGTCGACTAGACACAACTTTTCTCGACACAACGCTTTGTCGCCTGACACGACTCGTCTCAACCCGACTCAGCTGGACTCGACTCGGCTCGACTACACTCATCGCAGTTTGACGAAACTCTGCTCAGCTCGACTTTCAACTTGACTACACTCCGTTCGACACCGCTCGACGTTCCTCGAGATGAATCGTCACCATAGGAGTCGACTAGACACAAATTTTCTCGACACGACGCTTCATCGCCTGACTATGCTCGACTCGACCTAACTACGCTGGACACGACCCATCGCAGTTCGACGAAACTCTGCTCAGCTCGACTTTCAACTTGACTACACTCCGATCGACTTCGCTCAATTTTCCTCGAGATGACTCATCACCATTGGAGTCGACTAGACACAACTTTTCTCGACACGACGCTTCATCGCATTACTCTGCTCGACTCATCCTGACTTGGCTAGACTCGACTCATCGCAGTTTGACGAAACTCTGCTTAGCTCGACTTTCAACTTGACTACACTCCGGTCGACTCCGGTCCACTCCGCTCAACGTTCCTCGAGATGACTCGTCACCATTGGAGTCGACTAGACACAACTTTTCTCGACAGGACGCTTCATCGCCTGACTCTGCTCGACTCGACCTGACCCGGCTGGACTTGACTCATCGCAGTTTGACGCAACTCTGCTTAGCTCAAATTTTAACTTGAGTACACTCCGGTCAACTCCACTCGACTTTCCTCGACGTGACTCATCATCATTGGAGTCGACTAGACACAACTTTTCTCGACACAACGCTTTTTCGCCTGACACGACTCGACTCAACCCGACTCAGCTGGACTCGACTCGGCTCGAATACACTCATCGTAGTTTGACGAAACTCTGCTCAGCTCGACTTTCAACTTGAGTACACTCCGTTCGACACCGCTCGACGTTCCTCGAGATGAATCGTCACCATTGGAGTCGACTAGACACAACTTTTCTCGACACGACGCTTCATCGCATTACTCTGCTCGACTCATCCTGACTTGGCTAGACTCGACGCATCGCAGTTCGACGAAACTCTGCTCAGCTCGACTTTAAACTTGACTACACTCCGGTCGACTCCGCTCAATGTTCCTCGGGATGACTCGTCACCATTGGAGTCGACTAGACAAAACTTTTCTCGAGACGACGCTTCATCGCCTGACTCTGCTCGACTCGACCTGACCCGGCTGGACTTGTCTCATCGCAGTTCGACGCAACTCTTCTTAGCTCAACTTTTAACTTCAATACACTCCGGTCAACTCCACTCGACTTTCCTCGACCTGACTCATAACCATTGGAGTCGACTAGACACAACTTTTCTCGACACAACGCTTTGTCGCCTGACATGGCTCGACTCAACCCGACTCAGCTGGACTCGACTTGGCTCGACTACACTCATCGTAGTTTGACAAAACTCTGCTCAGCTCGACTTTCAACTTGAGTACACTCCGTTCGACACCGCTCGACGTTCCTCGAGATGAATCGTCACCATTGGAGTCGACTAGACACAACTTTTCTCGACACGACGCTTCATCGCATTACTCTGCTCGACTCATCCTGACTTGGCTAGACTCGACGCATCGCAGTTCGACGAAACTCTGCTCAGCTCGACTTTAAACTTGACTACACTCCGGTCGACTCCGCTCAATGTTCCTCGAGATGACTCGTCACCATTGGAGTCGACTAGACACAACTTTTCTCGACATGACGCTTCATCGCATTACTCTGCTCGACTCATCCTGACTTGGCTAGACTCGACTCATCGCAGTTCGACGAAACTCTGCTCAGCTAGACTTTCAACTTGACTACACTCCGGTCGACTCGGGTCGACTCCGCTCAACGTTCCTCGAGATGACTCGTCACCATTGGAGTCTACTAGACACAACTTTTCTCGAGACGACGCTTCATCACCTGACTCTGCTCGACTCAACCTGACTCGGCTGGACTCGACTCATCGCAGTTCGACGCAACTCTGCTTAGCTCAACTTTGAACTTGAGTACACTCCGGTCAACTCCACTCGACTTTCCTCGACGTGACTCATCACCATTGGAGTCGACTAGACACAACTTTTCTTGACACAACGCTTTATCGCCTGACACGGTTCGATTCAACCTGACTCAGCTGGACTCGCCTCGCCTCGACTACACTCATCGCAGTTTGACGCAACTCTGCTCAGCTAGACTTTCAACTTGACTACACTCCGGTCGACTCCGCTCAACGTTCCTCAATATGACTCGTCACCATTGGAGTCGACTAGACACAACTTTTTTGGACACAACGCTTCATCGCCTGACTCTGCTCGACTGGACTCGACTTATCGCAGTTCGACGATACTCTGCTCAGCTCGACTTTCAACTTGACTACACTCCGGTCGACTTCGCTCAACGTTCCTCGAGATGACTCGTCACCATTGGAGTCGACTTGACACAACTTTTCTCGACACGACGCTTCATCGCCTTACTCTGCTCGACTCGACCTTGCTCGACTGGACTCGACTCATCGCAGTTCGACGCAACTCTGCTTAGCTCAACGTTTAACTTCAGTACACTCCGGTCAACTCCACTCGACTTTCCTCGACGTGACTCATCACCATTGGAGTCGACTAGACACAAATTTTCTCGACACAACGCTTTGTCGCCTGACACGACTCGTCTCAACCCGACTCAGCTGGACTCGACTCGGCTCGACTACACTCATCGCAGTTTGACGAAACTCTGCTCAGCTCGACTTTCAACTTGACTACACTCCGTTCGACACCGCTCGACGTTCCTCGAGATGAATCGTCACCATTGGAGTCGACTAGACACAAATTTTCTCGACACGACGCTTCATCGCCTGACTATGCTCGACTCGACCTAACTACGCTGGACACGACCCATCGCAGTTCGACGAAACTCTGCTCAGCTCGACTTTCAACTTGACTACACTCCGATCGACTTCGCTCAATTTTCCTCGAGATGACTCGTCACCATTGGAGTCTACTAGACACAACTTTTCTCGAGACGACGCTTCATCACCTGACTCTGCTCGACTCAACCTGACTCGGCTGGACTCGACTCATCGCAGTTCGACGCAACTCTGCTTAGCTCAACTTTGAACTTGAGTACACTCCGGTCAACTCCACTCGACTTTCCTCGACGTGACTCATCACCATTGGAGTCGACTAGACACAACTTTTCTTGACACAACGCTTTATCGCCTGACACGGCTCGATTCAACCTGACTCAGCTGGACTCGCCTCGCCTCGACTACACTCATCGCAGTTTGACGCAACTCTGCTCAGCTAGACTTTCAACTTGACTACACTCCGGTCGACTCCGCTCAACGTTCCTCAATATGACTCGTCACCATTGGAGTCGACTAGACACAACTTTTTTGGACACAACGCTTCATCGCCTGACTCTGCTCGACTGGAGTCGACTCATCGCAGTTCGACGATACTCTGCTCAGCTCGACTTTCAACTTGACTACACTCCGGTCGACTTCGCTCAACGTTCCTCGAGATGACTCGTCACCATTGGAGTCGACTTGACACAACTTTTCTCGACACGACGCTTCATCGGCTTACTCTGCTCGACTCGACCTTGCTCGACTGGACTCGACTCATCGCAGTTCGACGCAACTCTGCTTAGCTCAACTTTTAACTTCAGTACACTCCGGTCAACTCCCCTCGACTTTCCTCGACGTGACTCATCACCATTGGAGTCGACTAGACACAACTTTTCTCGACACAACGCTTTGTCGCCTGACACGACTCGTCTCAACCCGGCTCAGCTGGACTCGACTCGGCTCGACTACACTCATCGCAGTTTGACGAAACTCTGCTCAGCTCGACTTTCAACTTGACTACACTCCGTTCGACACCGCTCGACGTTCCTCGAGATGAATCGTCACCATTGGAGTCGACTAGACACAAATTTTCTCGACACGACGCTTCATCGTCTGACTATGCTCGACTCGACCTAACTACGCTGGACACGACCCATCGCAGTTCGACGAAACTCTGCTCAGCTCGACTTTCAACTTGACTACACTCCGATCGACTTCGCTCAATTTTCCTCGAGATGACTCATCACCATTGGAGTCGATTAGACACAACTTTGCTCGACACGACGCTTCATCGCATTACTCTGCTCGACTCATCCTGACCTGGCTAGACTCGACTCATCGCATTTCGACGAAACTCTGCTCAGCTCGACATTCAACATGACTACACTCCGGTCGACTCCGGTCGATTCCGCTCAACGTTCCTCGAGATGACTCATCAGCATTGGAGTCGACTAGACACAACTTTTCTCGAGACGACGCTTCATCGCCTGACTCTGCTCCACTCGACCTGACCCGGCTGGACTTGTCTCATCGCAGTTCGACGCAACTCTTCTTAGCTCAACTTTTAACTTCAGTACACTCCGGTCAGCTCCACTCGACTTTCCTCGACGTGACTCATAACCATTGGAGTCGACTAGACACAACTTTTCTCGACACAACGCTTTGTCGCCTGACATGGCTCGACTAACCCCGACTCAGCTGGACTCGACTTGGCTCGACTACACTCATCGTAGTTTGACGAAACTCTGCTCAGCTTGACTTTCAACTTGAGTACACTCCGTTCGACACCGCTCGACGTTCCTCGAGATGAATCGTCACCATTGGAGTCGACTAGACACACCTTTTGTCGACACGACGCTTCATCGCATTACTCTGCTCGACTCATCCTGACTTGGCTAGACTCGACGCATCGCAGTTCGACGAAACTCTGCTCAGCTCGACTTTAAACTTAACTACACTCCGGTCGACTCCGCTCAATGTTCCTCGAGATGACTCGTCACCATTGGAGTCGACTAGACACAACTTTTCTCGACACGACGCTTCATCGCATTACTATGCTCGACTCATCCTGACTTCGCTAGACTCGACTCATTGCAGTTCGACGAAACTCTGCTCAGCTAGACTTTCAACTTGACTACACTCCGGTCGACTCCGGTCGACTCCGCTCAACGTTCCTCGAGATGACTCGTCACCATTGGAGTCTACTAGACACAACTTTTCTCGAGACGACGCTTCATCACCTGACTCTGCTCGACTCAACCTGACTCGGCTGGACTCGACTCATCGCAGTTCGACGCAACTCTGCTTAGCTCAACTTTGAACTTGAGTACACTCCGGTCAACTCCACTCGACTTTCCTCGACATGACTCATCACCATTGGAGTCGACTAGACACAACTTTTCTTGACACAACGCTTTATCGCCTGACACGGCTCGATTCAACCTGACTCAGCTGGACTCGCCTCGCCTCGACTACACTCATCGCAGTTTGACGCAACTCTGCTCAGCTAGACTTTCAACTTGACAACACTCTGGTCGACTCCGCTCAACGTTCCTCAATATGACTCGTCACCATTGGAGTCGACTAGACACAACTTTTTTGGACACAACGCTTCATCGCCTGACTCTGCTCGACTGGACTCGACTTATCGCAGTTCGACGATACTCTGCTCAGCTCGACTTTCAACTTGACTACACTCCGGTCGACTTCGCTCAACGTTCCTCGAGATGACTCGTCACCATTGGAGTCGACTTGACACAACTTTTCTCGACACGACGCTTCATCGCCTTACTCTGCTCGACTCGACCTTGCTCGACTGGACTCGACTCATCGCAGTTCGACGCAACTCTGCTTAGCTCAACGTTTAACTTCAGTACACTCCGGTCAACTCCACTCGACTTTCCTCGACGTGACTCATCACCATTGGAGTCGACTAGACACAACTTTTCTCGACACAACGCTTTGTCGCCTGACACGACTCGTCTCAACCTGACTCAGCTGGACTCGACTCGGCTCGACTACACTCATCGCAGTTTGACGAAACTCTGCTCAGCTCGACTTTCAACTTGACTACACTCCGTTCGACACCGCTCGACGTTCCTCGAGATGAATCGTCACCATTGGAGTCGACTAGACACAAATTTTCTCGACACGACGCTTCATCGCCTGACTATGCTCGACTCGACCTAACTACGCTGGACACGACCCATCGCAGTTCGACGAAACTCTGCTCAGCTCGACTTTCAACTTGACTACACTCCGATCGACTTCGCTCAATTTTCCTCGAGATGACTCATCACCATTGGAGTCGATTAGACACAACTTTTCTCAACACGACGCTTCATCGCATTACTCTGCTCGACTCATCCTAACTTGGCTAGACTCGACTCATCGCAGTTTGACGAAACTCTGCTCAGCTCGACTTTCAACTTGACTACACTCCGGTCGACTCCGGTCGACTCCGCTCAACGTTCCTCGAGATGACTCGTCACCATTGGAGTCGACTAGACAGAACTTTTCTCGACAGGACGCTTCATCGCCTGACTCTGCTCGACTCGACCTGACCCGGCTGGACTTGACTCATCGCAGTTTGACGCAACTCTGCTTAGCTCAAATTTTAACTTGAGTACACCCCGGTCAACTCCACTCGACTTTCCTTGACGTGACTCATCACCATTGGAGTCGACTAGACACAACTTTTCTCGACACAACGCTTTTTCTCCTGACACGACTCGACTCAACCCGACTCAGCTGGACTCGACTCGGCTCGAATACACTCATCGTAGTTTGACGAAACTCTGCTCAGCTCGACTTTCAACTTGAGTACACTCCGTTCGACACCGCTTGACGTTCCTCGAGATGAATCGTCACCATTGGAGTCGACTAGACACAACTTTTCTCGACACGACGCTTCATCGCATTACTCTTCTCGACTCATCCTGACTTGGCTAGACTCGACGCATCGTAGTTCGACGAAACTCTGCTCAGCTCGACTTTAAACTTGACTACACTCCGGTCGACTCCGCTCAATGTTCCTCGAGATGACTCGTCACCATTGGAGTCGACTAGACAAAACTTTTCTCGAGACGACGCTTCATCGCCTGACTCTGCTCGACTCGACCTGACCCAGCTGGACTTGTCTCATCGCAGTTCGACGCAACTCTTCTTATCTCAACTTTCAACTTCAGTACACTCCGGTCAACTCCACTCGACTTTCCTCGACGTGACTCATAACCATTGGAGTCGACTAGACACAACTTTTCTCGACACAACGCTTTGTCGCCTGACATGCCTCGACTCAACCCGACTCAACTGGACTCGACTTGGCTCGACTACACTCATCGTAGTTTGACGAAACTCTGCTCAGCTCGACTTTCAACTTGAGTACACTCCGTTGGACACCGCACGACGTTCCTCGAGATGAATCGTCACCATTGGAGTCGACTAGACACAACTTTTCTCGACACGACGCTTCATCGCATTACTCTGCTCGACTCATCCTGACTTGGCTAGACTCGACGCATCGCAGTTCGACGAAACTCTGCTCAGCTCGACTTTAAACTTGACTACACTCCGGTCGACTCTGCTCAATGCTACTCGAGATGACTCGTCACCATTGGATTCGACTAGACACAACTTTTCTCGACACGACGCTTCATCGCATTACTCTGCTCGACTCATCCTGACTTGGCTAGACTCGACTCATCGCAGTTCGACGAAACTCTGCTCAGCTAGACTTTCAACTTGACTACACTCCGGTCGACTCCGGTCGACTCCGCTCAACGTTCCTCGAGATGACTCGTCACCATTGGAGTCTACTAGACACAACTTTTCTCGAGACGACGCTTCATCACCTGACTCTGCTCGACTCAACCTGACTCGGCTGGACTCGACTCATCGCAGTTCGACGCAACTCTGCTTAGCTCAACTTTGAACTTGAGTACACTCCGGTCAACTCCACTCGACATTCCTCGACGTGACTCATCACCATTGGAGTCGACTAGACACAACTTTTCTTGACACAACGCTTTATCGCCTGACACGGCTCGATTCATCCTGACTCAGCTGGACTCGCCTCGCCTCGACTACACTCATAGCAGTTTGACGCAACTCTGCTCAGCTAGACTTTCAACTTGACTACACTCCGGTCGACTCCGCTCAACGTTCCTCAATATGACTCGTCACCATTGGAGTCGACTAGACACAACTTTTTTGGACACAACGCTTCATCGCCTGACTCTGCTCGACTGGACTCGACTCATCGCAGTTCGACGATACTCTGCTCAGCTCGACTTTCAACTTGACTACACTCCGGTCGACTTCGCTCAATGTTCCTCGAGATGACTCGTCACCATTGGAGTCGACTTGACACAACTTTTCTCGACACGACGCTTCATCGCCTTACTCTGCTCGACTCGACCTTGCTCGACTGGACTCGACTCATCGAAGTTCGACGCAACTCTGCTTAGCTCAACTTTTAACTTCAGTACACTCCGGTCAACTCCACTCGACTTTCCTCGACGTGACTCATCACCATTGGAGTCGACTAGACACAACTTTTCTCGACATAACGCTTTGTCGCCTGACACGACTCGTCTCAACCTGACTCAGCTGGACTCGACTCGGCTCGACTACACTCATCGCAGTTTGACGAAACTCTGCTCAGCTCGACTTTCAACTTGACTACACTCCGTTCGACACCGCTCGACGTTCCTCGAGATGAATCGTCACCATTGGAGTCGACTAGACACAAATTTTCTCGTCACGACGCTTCATCGCCTGACTATGCTCGACTCGACCTAACTACGCTGGACACGACCCATCGCAGTTCGACGAAACTCTGCTCAGCTCGACTTTCAACTTGACTACACTCCGATCGACTTCGCTCAATTTTCCTCGAGATGACTCATCACCATTGGAGTCGATTAGACACAACTTTTCTCGACACGACGCTTCATCGCATTACTCTGCTCGACTCATCCTGACTTGGCTAGACTCGACTCATCGCATTTCGACGAAACTCTGCTCAGCTCGACATTCAACATGACTACACTCCGGTCGACTCCGGTCGACTCCGGTCGACTCCGCTCAACGTTCCTCGAGTTGACTCATCACCATTGGAGTCGACTAGACACAACTTTTCTCGAGACGACGGTTCATCGCCTGACTCTGCTCCACTCGACCTGACCCGGCTGGACTTGTCTCATCGCAGTTCGACGCAACTCTTCTTAGCTCAACTTTTAACTTCAGTACACTCCGGTCAACTCCACTCGACTTTCCTCGACGTGACTCATAACCATTGGAGTCGACTAGACACAACTTTTCTCGACACAACGCTTTGTCGCCTGACATGGCTCGACTAACCCCGACTCAGCTGGACTCGACTTGGCTCGACTACACTCATCGTAGTTTGACGAAACTCTGCTCAGCTCGACTTTCAACTTGAGTACACTCCGTTCGACACCGCTCGACGTTCCTCGAGATGAATCGCACCATTGGAGTCGACTAGACACAACTTTTTTGGACACAACGCTTCATCGCCTGACTCTGCTCGACTGGACTCGACTCATCGCAGTTCGACGATACTCTGCTCAGCTCGACTTTCAACTTGACTACACTCCGGTCGACTTCGCTCAACGTTCCTCGAGATGACTCGTCACCATTGGAGTCGACTTGACACAACTTTTCTCGACACGACGCTTCATCGCCTTACTCTGCTCGACTCGACCTTGCTCGACTGGACTCGACTCATCGCAGTTCGACGCAACTCTGCTTAGCTCAACTTTTAACTTCAGTACACTCCGGTCAACTCCACTCGACTTTCCTCGACGTGACTCATCACCATTGGAGTCGACTAGACACAACTTTTCTTGACACAACGCTTTGTCGCCTGACACGACTCGTCTCAACCCGACTCAGCTGGACTCGACTCGGCTCGACTACACTCATCGCAGTTTGACGAAACTCTGCTCAGCTCGACTTTCAACTTGACTACACTCCGTTCGACACCGCTCGACGTTCCTCGAGATGAATCGTCACCATTGGGGTCGACTAGACACAAATTTTCTCGACACGACACTTCATCGCCTGACTATGCTCGACTCGACCTAACTACGCTGGACACGACCCATCGCAGTTCGACGAAACTCTGCTCAGCTCGACTTTCAACTTGACTACACTCCGATCGACTTTGCTCAATTTTCCTCGACATGTCTCATCACCATTGGAGTCGACTAGACACAACTTTTCTCGACACGACGCTTCATCGCATTACTCTGCTCAGCTCATCCTGACTTGGCTAGACTCGACTCATCGCAGTTTGACGAAACTCTGTTCAGCTCGACTTTCAACTTGACTACACTCCGGTCGACTCTGGTCGACTCCGCTCATCGTTCCTCGAGATGACTCGTCACCATTGGAGTCGACTAGACACAACTTTTCTCGAGACGATGCTTCATCACCTGACTCTGCTCGACTCGACCTGACTCGGCTGGACTCGACTCATCGCAGTTCCATGCAACTCTGCTTAGCTCGACTTTTAACTTGAGTACACTCCGGTCGACTCCACTCGACTTTCCTCGACGTGACTCGTCACCATTGTAGTCGACTAGACACAACTTTTCTCGACACGACGCTTTATCGCCTGACACGGCTCGACTCAACCCCACTCAGCTGGACTCGGCTCAGCTCGACTACAACCATCGCTGTTTGAAGCAACTCTGTCCAGCTCAACTTTCAACTTGACTACACTCCGGTCGACTCTGCTCGACGTTCCTTGACGTGACACGTCACAATTGGTGTCGACTGGAGACAACTTTTCTCGATACGACGCTTCATCGCCTAACTCTGCTCAACTCAACCTGACTCGACTCGGCTCCACTCGACTCATCCTTCTTTAACACAATTCTACTCAACTCGACATTCAACTTGACTACACACCGGTCGACTTTCCTCGACGTGACTTCGTCACCATTGGAGTCGACTAGACACAACTTTTCTCGACATGACGCTTCATCGCATCACTCTGCTCGACTCGACCCCGCTCGACCTGACTCATCGCGGTTTGACGAAACTCGGCCTAGCTTGACATTCAACTTGACTACACTTCGATCGACTCTGCTCGACGTGACTCATCAACATTGGAGTCGACTAGACACAACTTTCCTCGACACGACACTTCATCGCGTGACTCTGCTCGACTCAACCCGACTTGGCTGGACTCGACTCGACTCGGCTCGACTCGACTCATCGTAGTTCGACGCAACTCTTCTAAGCTCCACTTTCAACTTGACTACACTCCGGTCGACTCCGCTCGATTTTCCTCGACGTGACTCGTCACCATTGGAGTCGACTTCACACAACTTTCTCGGCACGACGGTTCATCGCCTGACTCTGCTCAACTCGACCTGACTCGGCTGGAATCGACTCGTCGCTGTTCGACGCAATTCTACTCAACTCAACATTCAACTTGACTACACTCCAGTCGACTCTACTCGACTTTCCTCGACGTGACTTGTCACCATTGGAGTCGACTAGACACAACTTTTCTCGACATGACGCCTCATCGCCTGACTCTACTCGACTCGACTCATCGCATTTCGACGCAACTCTGCTCAGCTCGACTTTCAACTAGACTACACTCCGGTCGACTCCACTCGACGATCCTCGACGTGACTCGTCACCATTGGAGTCGACTAGACACAACTTTTCTCGACACGACACTTCATCGCGTGATTCTGCTCGACTCGGCATGACTCAACCCGGCTCGACTACACTTGTTGAAGTTTGACGCAATTCTACTCATCTCGGTGTTCGACTTGACTACACTCCGATCGACTTCCCTTAGCGTTCCTCGACGTGACTCGTCACCATTGGAGTCGACCAGACACAACTTTTCTCGACACAGCGCTCCATCGCGTGACTCTGCTTAACTCCACCCGACTCGGCTCGACTCGACCAAACTCGACTCGAATCATCGCGGTTTGACACAACTCGGCCCAGCTCGACTTTCAACTTGACTACACTCCGGTCGACTCCACTCAACGTTCCTCGAGATGACTCGTCACCATTGGAGTCGACTAGACACAACTTTTCTCGACACGACGCTTCATCGCATCACTCTGCTCGACTCAACCCGACTCGACCCGGCTCGACCTGACTCATCGCGGTTCGACGAAACTCGGCCTAGCTTGACATTCAACTTGACTACACTTCGATCGACTCTGCTCGACGTGACTCATCAACATTGGCGTCGACTAGACACAACTTTTCTCGACACGACACTTCATTGCCTGACTCTGCTCGACTCAACCCGACTTGGCTGGACTCGACTCGACTCGGCTCGACTCGACTCATCGTAGTTCGACGCAACTCTTCTAAGCTCCACTTTCAACTTGACTACACTTCGGTCGACTCCGCTCGATTTTCCTCGACGTGACTCGTCACCCTTGGAGTCGACTTCACACAACTTTTCTCGGCACGACGGTTCATCGCCTGACTCTGCTCATCTCGACCTGACTCGGCTGGAATCGACTCATCGCTGTTCGACGCAATTCTACTCAACTCAACATTCAACTTCACTACACTCCAGTCGACTCTACTCGACTTTCCTCGACGTGACTTGTCACCATTGGAGTTGACTAGACACAACTTTTCTTGACATGACGCCTCATCGCCTGACTCTACTCGACTCGACTCATCGCATTTCGACGCAACTCTGCTCAGCTCGACTTTCAACTGGACTACACTCCGGTCGACTCCGCTCGACGATCCTCGACGTGACTCGTCACCATTGGAGTCGACTAGACACAACTTTTCTCGACACGACACTTCATCGCGTGATTCTGCTCGACTCGGCATGACTCGACCCAGCTCGACTACACTTGTTGAAGTTTGACGCAATTCTACTCATCTCGGTGTTCGACTTGACTACACTCCGATCGACTTCCCTTAGCGTTCCTCGACGTGACTCGTCACCATTGGAGTCGACCAGACACAACTTTTCTCGACCCTACGCTCCATCGCGTGACTCTGCTTAACTCCACCCGACTCGGCTCGACTCGACCAAACTCGACTCGAATCATCGCGGTTTGACGCAACTCGGCCCAGCTCGACTTTCAACTTGACTACACTCCGGTCGACTCCGCTCAACGTTCCTCGAGATGACTCGTCACCATTGGAGTCGACTAGACACAACTTTTCTCGACACGACGCTTCAACGCCGGACTCTGCTCGACTCGACCTGACTCGGCTGGACTCGACTCATCGCGTTTCGACTCAACTCTGCTTAGCTCAGCTTTTAACTTGAGTACACTCCGGTCAACTCCACTCGACTTTCCTCGACGTGACTCATCACCATTGGAGTCAACTAGACACAACTTTTCTCGACACGACGCTTTATCGCCTGACTCTGCTCGACTCGACCTGACTCGGCTGGACTCGACTCATCGCAGTTCGAAGCAACTCTGCTCAGCTCAACTTTTAACTTGAGTACACTCCGGTCAACTCCACTCGACTTTCCTCGACGTGACTCATCACCATTGGAGTCGACTAGACATAACTTTTCTCGACACAACGCTTTATCGCCTGACACGGCTCGACTCAACCCGACTCAGCTGGACTCGACTCGGCTCGACTACACTCATCGCAGTTTGACAAAACTCTGGTCAGCTCGACTTTCAACTTGACTACACTCCATTCGACACCACTCGACGTTCCTCGAGATGAATCGTCACCATTGGAGTCGACTAGACACAACTTTTCTCGAAACGACGCTTCATCTCCTGACTATGCTCGACTCGACCTGACTACGCTGGACTCGACCCATCGTAGTTCGACGAAACTATGCTCAGCTCGACTTTCAACTTGCTACACTCCGGTCGACTCCGCTCAATGTTCCTTGAGATGACTCGTCAAAATTGGAGTCGTCTAGACACAACTTTTCTCGACACGAAGCTTCATCGCCTGACTCTGCTCGACTCGACCTGACTCGGCTGGACTCGACTCATCGCAGTTCGACGAAACTCTGCTCAGCTTAACTTTCACCTTGACTACACTCCGGTCGATTCCGCTGAACATTCCTCGAGATGACTCGTCACCAATGGAGTCGACTAGACACAACTTTTCTCGACACGACGCTTCATCGCCTGACTCTGCTCGACTCCGCCTGACTCGGCTGGACTCGACTCATCGCAGTTCCACGCAACTCTGCTTAGCTCGACTTTTAACTAGAGTACACTCTGGTCGACTCCACTCGACTTTCCTCGACGTGACTCGTCACCATTGTAGTCGACTAGACACAACTTTTCTTGACACGACGCTTTTTGCCTGACACGGCTCGACTCAACCCGACTCAGCTGGACTCGACTCAGCTCGACTACACCCATCGCTGTTTGAAGCAACTCTGTTCAGCTCGACTTTCAACTTGACTACACTCTAGTGGACTCTGCTCGACGTTCCTCGACGTGACTCGTCACCTTTGGTGTCGACTGGAGACAACTTTTCTCGACACGACGCTTCATCGCCTAACTCTACTCAACTCGACCTGATTCGACTCGGCTCCACTCGACTGATCCTTGTTTAACGCAATTCTACTCAACTCGACATTCAACTTGACTACACACCGGTCGACTCTGCTCGACTTTCCTCGACATGACTCGTCACCATTAGAGTCGACTAGACACAACTTTTCTCGACACGACACTTCATCGCGTGACTCTGCTCGACTCAATCCGACTTGTCTGGACTCGACTCGGCTCGATTCGACTCATCGTAGTTCGACGCAACTCTTCTAAGCTCGACTTTCAACTTGACTACACTCCTGTCGACTCCGCTTGATTTTCGTCGACGTGACTCGTCACCATTGGAGTCGACTTGACACAACTTTTCTCGACACGACGTTTCATCGCCTGACTCTGCTCAACTCGACCTGACTTGGCTGGAATCGACTCATCGCTGTTCGACGCAATTCTACTCAACTCAACATTCAACTTGACTACACTCCAGGCGACTCTACTCGACTTTCCTCAACGTGACTTGTCACCATTGGAGTCGACTAGACACAACTTTTCTCGACATGACGCCTCATCGCCAGACTCTACTCGACTCGACTCATCGCATTTCGACGCAACTCTGCTCAGCTCGACTTTCAACTGGATTACACTCCGGTCGACTCCGCTCCACGATCCTCGACGTGACTCGTCACCATTGGAGTCGACTAGACATAACTTTTCTCGACACGACACTTCATCGCGTGATTCTGCTCGACTCGGCATGACTCGACCCGGCTCGACTACACTTGTTGAAGTTTGACGCAATTCTACTCATCTCGGTGTTCCACTTGACTACACTCCGGTCGACTCCCCTTAGCGTTCCTCGACGTGACTCGTCACCATTGGAGTCGACCAGACACAACTTTTCTCGACACCACGCTTCATCGCGTGACTCTGCTTAACTCCACCCGACTCGGCTCGACTCGACCAAACTCGACACGACTCATCGCAGTTCAATGCAACTCGGCCTAGCTCGACTTTCAACTTGACTACACTCCTGTCGACTCCGCTCAATGTTCCTGGACGTGACTCGTCACCATTGGAGTCGACTAGAGACAACTTTTCTCGAGACGACAATTCATGGCGTGATTCTGCTCGACTCGGCATGACTCGACTCGACTTCACTACACGCATTGAAGTTTGACGTCATTCTACTCATCTCGATGTTCAACTTGACTACACTCCGGTCGACACCGCTTAGCGTTCTTCGACGTGAGTCGTCACCATTGGAATCGACTAGACACAACTTTTCTTGACACGACGCGTCATCGCCTGACTCTACTCGACTCTACTCATCACAGTTTGACGCAACTCTGCTCAGCTCGAATTTCAAGTAGACTACACTCTGGTTAACTACACTCGACTTTCCTCGACATGACTCGTGACCGTTTGAGTCTAGTAGACACAACTTTTCGCGACACGACGCTTTATCGCCTGACTCGGCTCGACTCAACCCGACTCGGCTGGACTCGACTCGGCTCGACTACACTCATCGCAGTTTGACGCAACTCTGCTCAGCTTAACTTTCAACTTGACTACACTCTCGCCGACTCCGCTCGACTTTCCTCGACGTGACTCGTCACCAATAGAGTCGACTTGACACAACTTTTCTCGACACAACGCTTTATCGCCTGACTCGGATCGACTCGACCCGACTCGGCTTGACTCGACTCGGCTCGACTCGACTCTTCACAGTTCGACGCAATTGTGCTCAGCTCAACTTTCAACTTGACTACACTCCAGTCGACTCCGCTTGACTTTCATCGACATGACTCGTCAACATTCGAGTCGACTAGACACAACTTTTCTCGACACGACACTTCATCGCCTGACTCTGCTCAACCTGATCCGACTCGGCTTGACTCGAATCAGCATATTTCGACGCCACTCTGTTGAGCTCGACTTTCAACTTGCCTACACTCTGTTCGACTCCGCTCGACTATCCTCGATGTGACTCGTCACCATTGGGGTCGATTAGACACAACTTTTCTCGACACGACGCTTCATCGCTTAACTCTAGTCGACTAACCTCGACTCGGCTCGACTCGACTCCACTCAGCGCAGTTTGACGCCACTCTGCTTAGCTCGACTTTCATATTGACTACACTCCGGTCAATTCTGCTCAACTTTCCTCTACGTGACTCGTCACCATTGGAGTCGACTAGACACAACTTTTCTCGACATAACCTTTCATCGCCTGGCTGTGCTCTACTCTATTGGACTCGACTTGATTCGACTCATCCCAACTAGACTCGCCTTGACTCCACTCGCGTTCGCTTGATTCGCGACGGCAGGATTCAACTGCGCTCGACACGAGTCGACTCGAATTTTTCCGAATCGACTCAACTTCGATCAACTCGGCTCTACTCGACTCATCGCAGTTCGAAGCAACTCTTGTCAGCTCGATGTGGAACTTGACTACACTCCGGTCGACTCCGCTCGACTTTCATCGACGTGACTCGTCAACATTCGAGTCGACTAGACAAAACTTTTCTCAACACGACACTTCACCGCCTGACTCTTCTCAACCTGATCCGACTCGGCTTGACTCGAATCAGCATAGTTCGACGCCACTCTGCTGAGCTCGACTTTCAACTTGCCTACACTCTGTTCGACTGCGCTCGACTACCCTCGACGTGACTCGTCGCCATAGGTGTCGATTAGACACAACTTTTCTCGACACGACGCTTCATCGCCTAACTCTAGTCGACTCGGCTCGACTCGACTCGACTCAGCGCAGTTTGACGCCACTCTGCTCAGCTCAACTTTCATATTGACTACAGTCCAGTCAATTCCGCTCAACTTTCCTCTACGTGACTCGTCACCATTGGAGTCGACTAGACACAACTTTTCTCGACATAACCTTTCATCGCCTAACTGTGCCCTACTTGACCCGACTCGATTGGACTCGACTCGATTCGTCTCATCCCAACTAAACTCGCCTCGACTCCACTCGCGTTCGTTTGATTCGCGACGGCACGATTCAACTGCGCTCGACACGAGTCGACTCGAATTTTCCCGAATCGACTCAACTTCGATCAACTCGGCTCGACTCGACTCATCGCGGTTCGACGGAACTCTGCTCAGCTCGACATTCAACTTGACTACACTGCGGTCGACTCCGCTCGACTTTCCTCGACGAGACTCGTCACCATTCGAGTCGACTAGACACAACTATTCTCGACACGACGCTTCGTCGCCTGACTCTGCTCGACTCGATCCGACTCGGCTGGGCTCGACTAAGCGTAATTCGACGACACTCTGCTCAGCTCGACTTTCAACTTGACTACACTTCGGTCGACTCCGCTCGACTTTCCTCGACGTGACTCGTCACCACTGGTCTTGATTAGACACAACTTTTCTTGACACGACCCTTCATCGCCTAACTCTAGTCGACTCAACTCGACTCGACTCAGCGCAGTTTGACGCCACTATGCTCAGCTTGACTTTCATATTGACTACCCTCCGGTCAATTCGTCTCAACTTTCCTCTACGTGACTCGTCACCATTGGAGTAGACTAGACACAACTTTTCTTTACATAACGCTTTATCGCCTGTCTGTGCTCTACTCGACCCGACTCGATTGGACTCGACTCGATTCGACTCATCCCAACTAGACTCGCCTCGACTCCACTCGCGTTCGCTTGATTCGCGACGGTACGATTCAACTGCGCTCGACACGAGTCGACTCGAATTTTCCCGAATCGACTCATCTTCGATCAACTCGGCTCGACTCGACTCATTCGCAGTTCCACGCAACTCTTCTCAGCTCGACATTGAATTTGACTACACTCCTGTCGACTCCGCCAACTTTCATTCCCATAACTCGTCACCATTCGAGTCGACTAGTCACAAATTTTCTCGACACGGCGCTTCATCGCCTGACTCTGCTTGACTCGACCCGACTCAGCTGGACTCGACCCAGCGTAATTCGACGACACTCTGTACAGCTCGAAGTTCAACTTGACTACACTCCTGTGGACTCCGCTCGACTTCCCTCGACGTGACTCGTCACCATTGGTGTCGACGAGAAACAACTTTTCTCGACACGACGCTTCATCGCCTGGCTCTGCTCGACTCGACCCGACTCAGCTGGACTAGACTCGATTCGAGTCATCCCGACTAGACTCGCCTCGACCCCACTCGACACGACGCTTCATCGCCTGACTCTAGTCGACTCGGCTCGACTCAACTCGACTCAGCGCAATTTGACGCCACTCTGCTCAGCTCGACTTTCGTATTGACTACACTCCGGTCATTTTTTCTCAACTTTCCTCTACGTGACTCGTCACCATTGGAGTCGACTAGACACAACTTTTCTCGACATAACTCTTCATCGCCTGACTATGCTCTACTCGACCAGACTCGATTGGACTCGACTCGATTCGACTCACCCCAACTAGACTCGACTCGACTCCACTCGCGTTCGCTTGATTCGCGACGGCACGATTCAACTGCTCTCGACACGAAGCGACTCGAATTTTCCCGAATCGACTCATCGCAGTTCGACGAACTCTTCTCAGCTCGACACTGAACTTGACTACACTCCGGTCGACTCCGCTCAACTTTCATCGACGTGACTCGTCACCATTCGAGTCGGCTAGACACAACTTTTCTCGACACAACGCTTCATCGCCTGACTCGGCTGGACTGGACGCAGCGTAGTTCGACGCCAGTCTGCTCAGCTTGACTTTCAACTTGACTACACTCCGGTCGACTCCGTTCGACTTTCCTCTACATGACTCATCACCATTGGTGTCGACTAGACACAACTTTTCTCCACACGACGCTTCATCGCCTGGCTCTGCTCGACTTGACCCGAATTAACTGGACTCGACTCGACTCAACTGGACTCGACTCGATTCGACTCGATTCGACTCATCCCAACTAGACTCGCCTCGACCCTACTCGAGTTCGCTTGATTCGCAACGGCACGATTCAACTGCGCTCGACAGGAGTCGCCTCAAATTTTCCCTATCGACTCAACTTCGATCAACTCGGCTTGACTCGACTCATAGCAGTTCGACGGAACTTTGCTCAGCTCGACATCCAACTTGACTACACTCTGGTCAACTTCGCTCGACCTTCCTCGACGTGACTCGTCACAAATCGAGTTGACTAGACGCAACTTTTCTCAACACGATGCTTCATCGCCTAATTCTGCTCGACTCAACTCGACTCGGCTCGACTCAACTCGACGCAGCGCAGTTTGTCGCCACTCTTCGCTCGACTTTCAACTTGACTACACTCCGATCAATTCCGCTCGACTTTCCTCTACGTGACTAGTCACCATTGGAGTAGACTAGAAAAAACTTTTCTTGACATAACGCTTTATCACCTGATTCTGCTCAACTCGATTCGTCTCGGCTGGACTCGACTCGATTCGACTCATCCCAAATAGACTCGCCTCAACTCCACTCGCGTTCGCTTGATTCGCGACAGCATGATTCAACTGCGCTCGAGACGAGTCAACTCGAATTTTCCCGAATCGACTCAACTTCGATCAACTCGGCTCGACTCGACTCATCGCAGTTCGACGCAACTCTTCTCAGCTCGACATTGAATTTGACTACACTCCGGTCGACTCCGCCAACTTTCATTCCTATGACTCGTCACCATTCGAGTCGACTAGACACAAATTTTCTCGACACGACGCTTCATCGCCTGACTCTGCTTGACTCGACCCGACTCAGCTGGACTCGACTCAGCGTAATTCGATGACACTCTGCTCCGCTCGACTTTCAACTTGACTACACTCCTGTGGACTCCGCTCGACTTTCCTCGACATGACTCGTCAGCATTGGTGTCGATTAGACACACCTTTTCTCGACCCGACGCTTCATTGCCTGACTCTAGTCGACTCAACTCGACTCGGCTCGACTCGACTCGACTCAGCGTAATTTGACGCCACTCTGCTCAGCTCGACTTTCGTATTGACTACACTCCAGTAAATTTTTCTCAACTTTCCTCTACGTGACTCGTCACAGTTGGAGTCGACTAGACACAACTTTTCTCGACATAACGCTTCATCGCCTGACTGTGCTCTACTCGACCCAACTCGATTGGACTCGACTCGATTCGACTCATCCAAAGTAGACTCGCCTCCACTCCACTCGCATTCGCTTGATTCGCGACGACAAGATTCAACTGCGCTCGACACGAGTCGACTCGAATTTTCGCGAATCGACTCAACTTCGATCAACTCGGCTCGACTTGACTCATCGCTGTTCGACCCAAGTCTGCCCTCCTCGACTTTCAACTTGACTACACTCCGGTCGACTACGCTTGACTTTCCTCGACGTGACTCGTCACCATTGGGGTCGATTAGACACTTTTCTCGACACGACGCCTCATCACCTAACTCTAGTCGACTCGGCTCGACTCGACTCAGCGCAGTTTGACGCCACTCTGCTCAGCTTGACTTTCATATTGACTACACTCCTCTCAATTCTGCTCAACTTTCCTCTACGTGACTCATCACCATTGGAGTCGACTAGACACAACTTTTCTTGACATAACGCTTCGTCGCCTAACTGTGCTCTTCTCGACCAGACTTGATTGGACTCGACTCCATTCGACTCATCCCAACTAGACTCGCCTCGACTCCACTCGCGTTCGCTTGATTCGCAACGGCATGATTCAACTGCTCTAGACACGAATCGACTCGAATTTTCCCGAATCGACTCAACTTCGATCAACCCGGCTCGACTCGACTCATCGCAGTTCGACGGAAATCTTCTCAGCTCGACATTGAACTTGACTACACTCCGGTCGACTCCGCTCAACTTTCATCGACGTGACTCATCACCATTCGAGTCGGTTAGACACACCTTTTCTCGACTCCACACTTCATCGCCTGACTCGGCTCAACTCGTCCCGACTAGCCTGGACTCGACTCAGCATAGTTCGATGCCAGTCTACTCAGCTCGACTTTCAACTTGACTACACTTCGGTCGACTCCACTCGACTTTCCTCGACGTGACTCGTCACCATTGGTGTCGACGAGAAACAACTTTTCTCGACACGACGCTTCATCGCCTGGCTCTGCTCGACTCGACCCGACTCAGCTGGACTCGACTCGATTCGAGTCATCCCAACTAGACTCGCCTCGACCCCACTCTAGTTCGCTTGATTCGCGACGGCATGATTCAACTGCGCTCGACACGAGTCGTCTCAACTTTTCCCAAATCGACTCAACTTCGATCAACTCGGCTTGACTCGACTCATAGCAGTTCGACGGAACTTTGCTCCGCTGACATCCAACTTGACTACACTCTTGTCAGCTTCGCTCGACTTTACTCGACGGTACTCGTCACCATTCGAGTCGACTAGCTGCAACTTTTCTCGACACGACGGTTCATCGCCTAATTCTGCTCGACTAAACTCGACTCGGCTCGACTCGACTCGACTCAGCGCAGTTTGTCGCAACTCTGCTCAGCTCGACTTTCAACTTGACTACACTCCGATCAATTCCACTCGACTTTCCTTTACGTGACTAGTCGCCATTGGAGTAGACTAGACATAACCTTTCTCGACCCAATGCTTCATCGCCTGACTCTGCTCAACTCGATTCGACTCGGCTGGACTCGACTTGATTCAAATCATCCCAACTAGACTCGCCTCGACCCCACTCGAGTTCGCTTGATTCGCGACGGCATGATTCAATTGCGCTCGACACGAGTCGTCTCAACTTTTCCCAAATCGACTCAACTTCGATCAACTCGGCTTGACTCGACTCATAGCAGTTCGACGGAACTTTGCTCCGCTCGACATCCAACTTGACTACACTCTTGTCAGCTTCGCTCGACTTTACTCGACGGTACTCGTCACCATTCGAGTCGACTAGCTGCAACTTTTCTCGACACGACGGTTCATCGCCTAATTCTGCTCGACTTAACTCGACTCGGCTCGACTCGACTCGACTCAACGCAGTTTGTCGCAACTCTGCTCAGCTCGACTTTCAACTTGACTACACTCCGATCAATTCCACTCGACTTTCCTTTACGTGACTAGTCGCCATTGGAGTAGACTAGACATAACCTTTCTCGACCCAATGCTTCATCGCCTGACTCTGCTCAACTCGATTCGACTCGGCTGGACTCGACTTGATTCAAATCATCCCAACTAGACTCGCCTCGACTCCACTCGCGTCGCTTGATTTGCGACGGCACGATTCGACTGCGATCGACACGAGTCGACTATAATTTTCCCGAATCGACTCAACTTCGATCAACTCGGCTCGACCCGACTCATCGCAGTTCGACGCAACTCTTCTCAGCTCGACATTGAATTTGACTACACTCTGGTCGACTCCACTCGACTTTCATGGACGTGACTTGTCAGCATTCGAGTCGACGAGACACAACTTTTCTCGACACGACGCTTCATCGCCTGACTCTGCTCGACTCGATCCGACTCGGCTGGACTCGACTCAGCATAGTTCGACGCCACTCTGTTCAACTCGACTTTCAACTTGACTACACTCCAGTCGACTCCGCTCAACTTTCCTCGATGTGACTCGTCACCATTGGTGTCGACTAGACACAACTTTTCTCGACATACCGCTTCATCGCCTGGCTCTGCTCGACTCGACCCAACTCAGCTGGACTCGACTCGATTCGACTTATCCCTACTAGACTCGCCTCGACCCCAATCGAGTTCGCTTGATTCGCGATGGCACGATTCAACTGCGCTCGACACTAGTCCTCTAAAATTTTCCCAAATCGACTCAACTTCGATCAACTCGGCGTGACTCGACTCATAGCAGTTCGAAAGAACTTTGCTGAGCTCGACATCCAACTTGACTACACTCTGGTCAGTTTCGCTCGACTTTACTCGACGTGACTCGTCACCATTCGAGTCGACTAGACGCAACTTTTCTCGACACGACGCTTCATCGCCTAATTTTGGTCGACTCATCTTGACTCGGCTCGACTCGACTTAACTCAGCGCAGTTTGTCACCACTTTGTTCAGCTCGACTTTCATATTGACTACACTCCGGTCAATTCTGCTCAACTTTCCTCTACGTGACTCGTCACCATTGGAGTCGACTAGACAAAACTTTTCTCGACATAACTCTTCATCGCCTGACTATGCTCTACTCGACCAGACTCGATTGGACTCGACTCGATTCGACTCACCCCAACTAGACTCGACTCGACTCCACTCGCGTTCGCTTGATTCGTGACGGCACGATTCAACTGCTCTCGACACGAAGCAACTCGAATTTTCCCGAATCGACTCATCGCAGTTCGACGGAACTCTTCTCAGCTCGACACTGAACTTGACTACACTCCGGTCGACTCCGCTCAACTTTCATCGACGTGACTCGTCACCATTCGAGTCGGCTAGACACAACTTTTCTCGACACAACGCTTCATCGCCTGACTCGGCTGGACTGGACGCAGCGTAGTTCGACGCCAGTCTGCTCAGCTTGACTTTCAACTTGACTACACTCCGGTCGACTCCGTTCGACTTTCCTCTACATGACTCATCACCATTGGTGTCGACTAGACACAACTTTTCTCCACACGACGCTTCATCGCCTGGCTCTGCTCGACTCGACCCGACTCAACTGGACTCGACTCGATTCGACTCATCCCAACTAGACTCGCCTCGACCCTACTCGAGTTCGCTTGATTCGCAACGGCACGATTCAACTGCGCTCGACACGAGTCGCCTCAAATTTTCCCTATCGACTCAACTTCGATCAACTCGGCTTGACTCGACTCATAGCAGTTCGACGGAACTTTGCTCAGCTCGACATCCAACTTGACTACACTCTGGTCAACTTCGCTCGACTTTCCTCGACGTGACTCGTCACAAATCGAGTTGACTAGACACAACTTTTCTCAACACGATGCTTCATCGCCTAATTCTGCTCGACTCAACTCGACTCGGCTCGACTCAACTCGACTCAGCGCAGTTTGTCGCCACTCTTCGCTCGACTTTCAACTTGACTACACTCCGATCAATTCCGCTCGACTTTCCTCTACGTGACTAGTCACGATTGGAGTAGACTAGAAACAACTTTTCTTGACATAACGCTTTATCACCTGATTCTGCTCAACTCGATTCGTCTCGGCTGGACTCGACTCGATTCGACTCATCCCAAATAGACTCGCCTCAACTCCACTCGCGTTCGCTTGATTCGCGACAGCATGATTCAACTGCGCTCGAGACGAGTCAACTCGAATTTTCCCGAATCGACTCAACTTCGATCAACTCGGCTTGACTCGACTCATCGCAGTTCGACGCAATTCCTCTCAGCTCGACATTGAACTTAACTACACTCCGGTCGACTCCGCTCAACTTTCCTCGACGTGACTCGTAACCATTGGTGTCGATTAGACACAACTTTTCTCGACTCGACTCGATTTAGCGCAGTTTGACGCCACTCTGCTCAGCTCGACTTTCATATTGACTACACCCCGGTCAATTTTTTCTCAACATTCCTCTACGTGACTCGTCACCATTGGAGTCGACTAGACATAACTTTTCTCGACATCACGCTTCATCGCCTGACTGTTCTCTACTCGACCCGACTCGATTGGACTAGACTCGATTCGACTAATCCGAACTAGACTCGCGTCGACTCCACTCGCGTTCGCTTGATTCGCGGCGGCACGATTCAACTGCGCTCGAGACGAATTGACTCGAATTTTTCCGAATCGACTCAACTTCGATCAACTCGGCTCGACTCGACTCATCGCAGCTCGACGCAACTCTTCTCTGCTCGACATTGAACTTGACTACACTCCGGTCGACTACGCTCGACTTTCATTGACCTGACTCGTCAGCATTCGAGTCGACGAGACACAACTTTTCTCGACCCGACGCTTCATCGCCTGACTCTGCTAAACTCGACCCGACTCGGCTGTACTCGACTCGGCATAGTTCGACGCCACTCTGCTTAGCTCGACTTTCAACTTGACTACACTCTGGTCGACTCTGCTCGTCTTTCCTCGACGTGACTCGTCACCATTGGTGTCGATTAGACACAACTTTTCTCGACACAACGCTTCATCGCCTAACTCTAGTCGACTCGACTCGATTCAGCGCAGTTTGACGCCACTATGCTCACCTCGACTTTCAAATTGACTACACTCCGGTCAATTTTGCTCAACTTTCCTCTACGTGACTCGTCACCATTGGAGTCGACTAGACACAACTTTTCTCGACATAACCTTTCATCGCCTGATTGTGCTCTACTCGACCCGACTCGACTCGATTCGACTCATCCCAACTAGACTCGCCTCGACTCCACTCGCGTTCGCTTGATTCACGACGGCACGATTCAACTGCGCTCGACACGAGTCGACTCGAATTTTCCCGAATCGACTCAACTTCGATCAACTGGGCTCGACTCGACTCATCGCAGTTCGACGAAACTCTGCTCAGCTCGACAATCAACTTGACTACACAGCGGTCGACTCCGCTCGACTTTCCTCGACTAGACTCGTCACCATTCGAGTCGACTAGACACAACTTCTCTCGACACGACGCTTCATCGCCTGACTCTGCTCGACTCGACGCCACTCAGCTATACTCGACTCAGCGTAATTCGACGACAATCTGCTCAGCTCGACTTTCAACTTGACTACACTCCGGTCGACTCCGCTCGACTTTCCTGGACGTGACTCGTAACCATTGGTGGCGATTAGACATAACTTTTCTCGACACGACGCTTCATCGCCTGACTCTAGTCGACTCAACTCGACTCGGCTCTACTCGACTCGAGTTAGCGCAGTTTGACGCCACTCTGCTCAGCTCGACTTTCATATTGACTACACCCTGGTCATATTTTCTCAACATTCCTCTACGTGACTCGTCACCATTGGAGGTGACTAGAAACAACTTTTCTTGACATAACGCTTCATCGCCTGGCTGTTCTCTACTCGACCCGACTCGATTGGACTCGACTCGATTCGACTCATTCCAACTAGACTCGCCTCGACTCCACTCGCGTTCGCTTGATTCACGGCGGCACGATTCAACTGCGCTCGACACGAGTCGACTCGAATTTTCCCGAATCGACTCAACTTCCATCAACTCGGCTCGACTCGACTCATCGCAGCTCGACGCCACTCTTCTCAGCTCGACATTGAACTTGACTACACTCCGGTCGACTTCGCTCGACTTTCATCGACGTGACTCGTCAGCATTCGAGTCGACTAGACACAACTTTTCTCGACCCGACGCTTCATCGCCTGACTCTGCTCGCCTAGATCCGACTCAGCTGTACTCGACTCAGCATAGTTCGACGCCACTCTGCTCAGCTCGACTTTCCACTTCACTACACTCCGGTCGACTCTGCTCGACTTTCCTCGACGTGACTCGTCACCATTGGTGTCGATTAGACACAACTTTTCTCAACACAACGCTTCATCGCCTAACTCTAGTCGACTCAACTGGACTCAGCTCGACTCGACTCGACTCAGCGCAGTTTGACGCCACTATGCTCACCTCGACTTTCAAATTGACTACACTTCGGTCAATTCTGCTCAACTTTCCTCTACGTGACTCGTCACCATTGGAGTCGACTAGACACCACTTTTCTCAACATAACGCTTCATCGCCTGACAGTTCTCTACTCGACCCGACTCGATTGGACTCGACTCGATTCGACTCATCCCAATTAGACTCGCCTCCACTCCACTCGCATTCGCTTGATTCGCGACGGCACGATTCAACTGCGCTCGACACGAGTCTACTCGAATTTTCGCGAATCGACTCAACTTCGATCAACTCGGCTCGACTCGACTCATCGCAGTTCGACGCAACTCTTCTCCAATCGACATTGAACTTGACTACACTCCGCTCGTCTTCGCTCGACTTTCCTCGACATGACTAGTCACCATTGGTGTCGATTAGACACAACTTTTCTCTACACGACGCCTCATCGCCTAACTCTAGTCGACACAACTCGACTCGGCTCGACTCGACTCGACACAGCGCAGTTTGACGCCACTCTGCTCAGCTCGACTTTCATATTCACTACACTCCGGTCAATTCTGCTCAACTTTCCTCTACGTGACTCGTCACCATTGGAGTCGACTACACCCAACTTTTCTCGACATAACCTTTCATCGTCTGACTGTGCTCTACTCGACCCGACTCGACTCGATTCGACTCACTCCAACTAGACTCGCCTAGACTCCATTCGCGTTAGCTTGATTCTCGACGACACGATTCAATTGCGCTCGACACGAGTGGACTCGAATTTTCCCAAATCGACTCAACTGCGATCAATTCGGCTCGACTCGACTCATCGCAGTTTGACGGAACTTTGCTCAGCTCGACAATCAACTTGACTACACTGCGGTCGACTCCGCTCGACTTTCCTCGACGAGACTCGTCACCAATGTTGTCGATTAGACACAACTTTTCTCGACACGACGCTTCATCGCCTGACTCTAGTCGACTCAACTCGACTCGGCTCGATTCGATTCGACTCAGCGCAGTTTGACGCCACTCTGCTCAGCTCGACTTTCATATTGACTACACTCCGGTCAATTTTTCTCAACTTTCCTCTACGTGACTCGTCACCATTGTAGTCGACTAGACACAAATTTTCTCGACATAACGCTTCATCGCCTGACTGTGCTCTACTCGACCCGACTCGATTGGACTCGAGTCGGTTCGAATCATCCCAACTAAACTCGCCTCGACTCCACTCGCGTTAGCTTGATTCACGACGGCACGATTCAACTGCATTCGACACGAGTCGACTCGAATTTTGCCGAATCGACACAACTTTGATCAACTCGGCTCGACTCGACTCATCGCGGTTCGACGGAACTCTGCTCAGCTCGACAATCAACTTGACTACACTGTGGTCGACTCCGCTCGACTCTCCTCGACGTGACTCGTCAGCATTCGAGTCGACTAGACACAACTTTTCTGGACACGACGCTTCATCGCCTGACTCTGCTCGACTCGATCCGACTCGGCTGTACTCGACTCGGCATAGTTCGACGCCACTCTGCTTAGCTCAACTTTCAACTTGACTACACTCTGGTCGACTCCGCTCGACTTTCCTCGACCTGACTCGTCACCATTGGTGTCGACTAGACACAACTTTTCTCGACACAAAGCTTCATCGCCTAACTCTAGTCGACTCAACTCGACTGAGCTCGACTCGACTCGACTTAGCACAGTTTGACGCCATTATGCTCACCTCAACTTTCATATTGACTACACTCCGGTCAATTCTGCTCAACTTTCCTCTACGTTCCTCGTCACCATTGGAGTCGACTAGACACAACTTTTCTCGACAGAACCTTTCATCGCCTGACTGTGCTCTACTCGACCCGACTCGATTGGACTCGACTCGATTCGACTCATCCCAACTAGACTTGCGTCGACTCCAGTCGCGTTTGCTTCTTTCGCGACGGCACGATTCAACTGAGCTCCACACAAGTCGACTCGAATTTTCCCGTATCGACTCAACTTCGATCAATTCGGCTCGACTCGACTCATCGCAGTTCGACGGAACTCTGCTCAGCTCGACAATCAACTTGACTACACTGCGGTCGACTCCGCTCGACTTTCCTCGACGAGACTCGTCAACATTCAAGTCGACTAGACACAACTTTTCTCGGCACGACGCTTCCTCGCCTGACTCTGCTCGACTCGACCCGACTCAGCTGGACTCGACTAAGCGTAATTTGACGACACTCTGCTCAGCTCGGCTTTCAACTTGATTACACTTCGGTCGACCCCGCTCGACTTTCCTCGACGTGACTCGTCACCGTTGGTGTTGATTAGACACAAATTTTCTCGACACGACGCTTCATCGCCTGACTCTAGTCGACTCAACTCGACTCGGCTCGACTCGACTCGACTCAGCGCAGTTTGACGCCACTCTGCTCAGCTCGACTTTCATATTGACTACACCCCGGTCAATTTTTCTCAACTTTCCTCTACGTGACTCGTCACCATTGGAGTCGACTAGACATAACTTTTCTCGACATAACGCTTCATCGCCTGACTGTGCTCTTCTCGACCCGACTCGACTCGATTCGACTCACCCTAACTAGACTCGCCTAGACTCCATTCGCGTTCGATTGATTCGCGACGGCACGATTCAACTGCGCTCGACACGAGTCGACTCGAATTTTCCCGAATCGACTCAACTTCGATCAATTCGGATAGACTCGACTCATCGCAGTTTGACGGAACTCTGCTCAGCTCGACAATCAACTTGACTACACTGCAATCGACTCCGCTCGACTTTCCTCGACGAGACTCGACACCATTTGATTCGACTAGACACAACTTCTGTCGACACGACGGTTCATCGCCTGACTCTGCTTGACTCGACGCGACTTAGCTAGACTCGACTCAGCGTAATTCGACGACACTCTGCTCAGCTCGACTTTCAACTTGACTACACTCCGGTCGACTCCGCTTGACTTTCCTCGACGTGACTCGTGACCATTTGTGTCGATTACACACAACTTTTCTCGACACGACGCCTCATCGCCTAACTCTAGTCGACACAACTCGAGTCGGCTCGACTCGACTCGACTCAGCGCAGTTTGACGCCACTCTGCTCAGCTCGACTTTCATATTCACTACACTCCGGTCAATTCTGCTCAACTTTCCTCTACGTGACTCGTCACCATTGGAGTCGACTAGACACAACTTTTCTCGACATAACCTTTCATCGCCTGACTGTGCTCTACTCGACCCGACTCGACTCGATTCGACTCACCCCAACTAGACTCGCCTAGACTCCATTCGCGTTAGCTTGATTCTCGACGGCACGATTCAATTGCGCTCGACACGAGTGGACTCGAATTTTCCCAAATCGACTCAACTTCGATCAATCCGGCTCGACTCGACTCATCGCAGTTTGACGGAACTTTGCTCAGCTCGATAATCAACTTGACTACACTGCGGTCGACTCCGCTCGACTTTCCTCGACGAGACTCCTCACCATTGTTGTCGATTAGACAAAACTTTTCTCGACACGACGCTTCATCGCCTGACTCTAGTCGACTCAACTCGACTCGGCTCGACTCGACTCGACTCAGCGCAGTTTGACGCCACTCTGCTCAGCTCGACTTTCATATTGACTACACTCCGGTCAATTTTTCTCAACTTTCCTCTACGTGACTCGTCACTGTTGGAGTCGACTAGACACAAATTTTCTCGACATAACGCTTCATCGCCTGACTGTGCTCTACTCGACCCGACTCGATTGGACTCGACCCGGTTCGAATCATCCAAACTAGACTCGCCTCGACTCCACTCGCGTTAGCTTGATTCACGACGGCACGATTCAACTGCATTCGACACGAGTCGACTCGAATTTTGACGAATCGACTCAACTTCGATCAACTCGACTCGACTCGACTCATCGCGGTTCGACGGAACTCTGCTCAGCTCGACAATCAACTTGACTACACTGCAGTCGACTCCGCTCGACTCTCCTCGATGTGACTCGTCAGCATTCGAGTCGACTAGACACAACTTTTCTCGACACGACGCTTCATCACCTGACTCTGCTCGACTCGATCCGACTCGGCTGTACTCGACTCAGCATAGTTCGACGCCACTCTGCTCAGCTCAACTTTCAACTTGACTACACTCTGGTCGACTCCGCTCGACTTTCCTCAACCTGACTCGTCACCATTGGTGTCGACTAGACACAACTTTTCTCGACACAAAGCTTCATCGCCTAACTCTAGTCGACTCAACTCGAGTGAGCTCGACTCGACTCGACTCAACACAGTTTGACGCCATTATGCTCACCTCAACTTTCATATTGACTACACTCCGGTCAATTCTGCTCAAGTTTCCTCTACATGACTCGTCACCATTGGAGTCGACTAGACACAAATTTTCTCGACATAACGCTTCATCGCCTCACTGTGCTCTACTCGACCCGACTCGATAGGACTCGACTCGGTTCGAATCATCCCAACTAGACTCGCCTCGACTCCACTCGCGTTAGCTTGATTCACGACGGCACGATTCAACTGCATTCGACACGAGTCGACTCGAATTTTGACGAATCGACTCAACTTCGATCAACTCGGCTCGACTCGACTCATCGCGGTTCGACGGAACTCTGCTCAGCTCGACAATCAACTTGACTACACTGCGGTCGACTCCGCTCGACTCTCCTCGACGTGACTCGTCAGCATTCGAGTCGACTAGACACAACTTTTCTCGACACGACGCTTCATCGCCTGACTCTGCTCGACTCAATCCGACTCGGCTGTACTCGACTCAGCATAGTTCGACGCCACTCTGCTCAGCTCAACTTTCAACTTCACTACACTCTGGTCGACTCCGCTCGACTTTCCTCGACCTGACTCGTCACCATTGGTGTCGACTAGACACAACTTTTCTCGACACAAAGCTTCATCGCCTAACTCTAGTCGACTCAACTCGACTGAGCTCGACTCGACTCGACTCAGCACAGTTTGACGCCATCATGCTCACGTCAACTTTCATATTGACTACACTTTGGTCAATTCTGCTCAACTTTGCTCTACATTACTCGTCACCATTGGAGTCGACTAGACACAACTTTTCTCGACAGAACCTTTCATCGCCTGACTGTGCTCTACTCGACCCGACTCGGTTGGACTCGACTCGATTCGACTCATCCCAACTAGACTTGCGTCGACTCCACTCGCGTTTGCTTATTTCGCGACGGCACGATTCAACTGAGCTCCACACGAGTCGACTCGAATTTTCCCGTATCGACTCAACTTCGATCAATTCGGCTCGACTCGACTCATCGCAGTTCGACGGAACTCTGCTCAGCTCGACAATCAACTTGACTACACTGCGGTCGACTCCGCTCGACTTTCCTTGACGAGACTCATCACCATTCGAGTCGACTAGACACAACTTTTCTCGGCACGACGCTTCCTCGCCGGACTCTGCTCGACTAGACCTGACTCAGCTGGACTCGACTAAGCGTAATTCGACGACACTCTGCTCAGCTCGACTTTCAACTTGACTACACTCCGGTCGACTCCGCTCGACTTTCCTCGACGTGACTCGTCCCCATTGGTGTTGATTAGACACAACTTTTCTCGACACGACGCCTCATCGCCTAACTCTAGTCGACACAACTCGAGTCGGCTCGACTCGACTCGACTCAGCGCAGTTTGACGCCACTCTGCTCAGCTCGACTTTCATATTCACTACACTCCGGTCAATTCTGCTCAACTTTCCTCTACGTGACTCGTCACCATTGGAGTCGACTAGACACAACTTTTCTCGACATAACCTTTCATCGCCTGACTGTGCTCTACTCGACCCGACTCGACTCGATTCGACTCACCCCGACTAGACTCGCCTAGACTCCATTCGCGTTAGCTTGATTCTCGACGACACGATTCAATTGCGCTCGACACGAGTGGACTCGAATTTTCCCAAATCGACTCAACTTCGATCAATTCGGCTCGACTCGACTCATCGCAGTTTGACGGAACTTTGCTCAGCTCGACAATCAACTTGACTACACTGCGGTCGACTCCGCTCGACTTTCCTCGACGAGACTCATCACCATTGTTGTCGATTAGACACAACTTTTCTCGACACGACGCTTCATCGCCTGACTCTAGTCGACTCAACTCGACTCAGCGCAGTTTGACGCCACTCTGCTCAGCTCGACTTTCATATTGACTACACTCCGGTCAATTGTTCTCAACTTTCCTCTACGTGACTCGTCACCATTGGAGTCGACTAGACAAATTTTCTCGACATAACGCTTCATCGCCTGACTGTGCTCTACTCGACCCGACTCGATTGGACTCGACTCGGTTCGAATCATCCCAACTAGACTCGCCTCGACTCCACTCGCGTTAGCTTGATTCACGACGACACGATTCAACTGCATTCGACACGAGTCGACTCGAATTTTGACGAATCGACTCAACTTCGACCAACCCGGCTCGACTCAACTTCGATCAACTCAGCTCGAATCGACTCATCGCGGTTCGACGGAACTCTGCTCAGCTCGGCAATCAACTTGACTACACTGCGGTCGACTCCGCTCGACTCTCCTCGACGTGACTCGTCAGCATTCGAGTCGACTAGACGCAACTTTTCTCGACACGACGCTTCATCGCCTGACTCTGCTCGACTCGATCCGACTCGGCTGTACTCGACTCAGCATAGTTGACGCCACTCTGCTCAGCTCAACTTTCAACTTAACTACACTCTGGTCGACTCCGCTCGACTTTCCTCGACCTGACTCGTCACCATTGGTGTCGACTAGACACAACTTTTCTCGACACAAAGCTTCATCGCCTAACTCTAGTCGACTCAACTCGACTCAGCTCGACTCGACTCGACTCAGCACAGTTTGACGCCATTATGCTCACCTCAACTTTCATATTGACTACACTCCGGTCAATTCTGCTCAACTTTCCTCTACGTGACTCTTCACCATTGGAGTCGACTAGACACAACTTTTCTCGACAGAACCTTTCATCGCCTGACTGTGCTCTACTCGACCCGACTCGATTGGACTTGACTCGATTCGAGTCATCCCAACTAGACTTGCGTCGACTCCACTCGCGTTTGCTTGTTTCGCGACGGCACGATTCAACTGAGCTCCACACGAGTAGACTCGAATTTTCCCGTATCGACTCAACCTCGATCAATTCGGCTCGACTCGACTCATCGCAGTTCGACGGAACTCTGCTCAGCTCGACAATGAACTTGAGTACACTGCGGTCGACTCCGCTCGACTTTCCTCGACGAGACTCGTCACCAATCGAGTCGACTAGACACAACTTTTCTCGGCACGATGCTTCCTCGCCTGACTCTGCTCGACTCGACCCGACTCAGCTGTACTCGACTAAGCGTAATTAGACGACACTCTGCTCAGCACGACTTTCAACTTGACTACACTTCGGTCGACTCCGCTCGACTTTCCTCGACGTGACTCGTCACCATTGGGTTGATTAGACACAACTTTTCTCGACACGACGCTTCATCGCCTGACTCTAGTCGACTCAACTCGACTCGGCTCGACTCGACTCGACTCAGCGCAGTTTGACGCCACTCTGCTCAGCTCGACTTTCATATTGATTACACCCCGGTCAATTTTTCTCAACTTTCCTCTACGTGACTCGTCACCATTGGACTCGACTAGACACAACTTTTCTTGACATAACGCTTCACCGACTGACTGTGCTCTACTCGCCCGACTCGACTCGATTCGACTCACCCCAACTAGACTCGCCTAGACTTGATTCGCGTTCGCTTGATTCGTGACGGCACCATTCAACTGCGCTCGACACGAGTCGACTCGAATTTTCCTGAATCGACTCAACTTCGATCAATTCAGCTCGACTCGACTCATCGCAGTTTGACCGAACTCTGCTCAGCTCGACAATCAACCTGACTACACTACGGTCGACTCCGCTCGACTTTCCTCGACGAGACTCGACACGACGCTTCATCGTATGACTCTGCTCGACTCGACCCGACTCCGAGAGACTCGACTCAGCGTAATTCAACGACACTCTCCTCAGCTCGACTTTCAACTTGACTACACTCCGGCTGACTCCGCTCGATTTTCCTCGACGTGACTCGTCACCATTGGTGTCGATTAGACAACTTTTCTCGACACGACCCTTCATCGCCTGACTCTAGTCGACTCAACTCGACTCAGCTCGACTCGACTCCACCCAGCGCAGTTTGATGCGACTCTGCTCAGCTCGACTTTCATATTGACTACACCCCGGTCAATTTTTCTCAACTTTCCTCTACGTGACTCGTCACCATTGGACTCGACTAGACACAACTTATCTCGACATAACGCTTCATCGCCTGACAGTTCTCTACTCGATCCGACTCGATTGGACTCGACTAGATTCGACTCATCCCAACTAGACTCGCCTCCACTCCACTCGCGTTCGCTTGATTCGCGACGGCACGATTCAACTGCGCACGACACGAGTTGACTCGAATTTTCGCGAATCGACTCAACTTCGATCAACTCGGCTCGACTCGACTCATCGCAGTTCGACGCAACTCTTCTCCGCTCGACATCGAACTTGACTACACTACGGTCGACTCCGCTCGACTTTCTTCGACGTGACTAGTCACCATTGGTGTCGATTAGACACAACTTTTCTCGACACGACGCCTCATCGCCTAACTCTAGTCGACACAACTCGACTCGGCTCGACTCGACTCGACTCAGCGCAGTTTGACGCCACTCTGCTCAGCTCGACTTTCATATTCACTACACTCCGGTCAATTCTGCTCAACTTTCCTCTACGTGACTCATCACCATTGGAGTCGACTAGACACAACTTTTCTCGACATAACCTTTCATCGCCTGACTGTGCTCTACTCGACCCGACTCGACTCGATTCGACTCACCCCAACTAGACTCGCCTAGACTCCATTCGTGTTAGCTTAATTCTCGACGGCACGATTCAATTGCGCTCGACACGAGTGGAATCGAATTTTCCCAAATCGACTCAACTTCGATCAATTCGGCTCGACTCGACTCATCGCAGTTTGACGGAACTTTGCTCAGCTCGACAATCAACTTGACTACACTGCGGTCGACTCCGCTCGACTTTCCTCGACGAGACTCGTCACCATTGTTGTCGATTAGACACAACTTTTCTCGACACGACCCTTCATCGCCTGACTCTAGTCGACTCGGCTCGACTCGACTCGAGTCAGCGCAGTTTGACGCCACTCTGCTCAGCTCGACTTTCATATTCATTACACTCCGGTCAATTCTGCTCAACTTTCCTCCACGTGACTCGTCACCATTGGGGTCGACTAGACACAACTTTTCTCGACATAACCTTTCATCGCCTGACTGTGCTCTACTCGACCCGACTCGACTCGATTCGAATCACCCCCACTAGACTTGCCTAGACTCCATTCGCGTTCGCTTGATTCGCGACGGCACGATTCAATTGCGCTCGACACGAGTGGACTCGAATTTTCCCAAATCGACTCAACTTCGATCAATTCTGCTCGACTCAACTCATCACAGTTTGACGGAACTCTACTCAGCTCGACAATCAACTTGACTACACTGCGGTCGACTCCGCTCGACATTCCTCGACGAGACTCGTCACCATTCGATTCGACTAGACACAACTTTTCTCGACACGACGGTTCATCCCCTGACTCTGCTCGACTCGACCCGACTCCGATAGACTCGACTCAGCGTAATTCAACGACACTCTACTCAGCTCGACTTTCAACTTCACTACACTCCGGTCGACTCCGCTCGATTTTCATCGACGTGACTCGTCACCATTGTTGTCGATTAGACACAACTTTTCTCGACACGACGCTTCATCGCCTGACTCTAGTCGACTCCACTCGACTCGGCTCGACTCGACTCGACTCAGCGCAGTTTGACGCCACTCTGCTCAGCTCGACTTTCATATTGACTACACCCCGGTCAATTTTTCTCAACTTTCCTCTACGTGACTCGTCACCATTGGAGTCGAGTAGACACAACTTTTCTCGACGTAACGCTTCATCGCCTGACTGTTCTCTACTCGACCCGACTCGATTGGACTCGACTCGATTCGACTCATCCCAATTAGACTCGCCTCCACTCCACTCGCGTTCGCTTGATTCGCGACGGCACGATTCAACTGCGCTCGACATGAGTCGACTCGAATTTTCGCGAATCGACTCAATTTCGATCAACTCGGCTCGACTCGACTCATCGCAGTTCGACGCAACTCTTCTCAGGTCGACATTGAACTTGACTACACTCCGGTCGACTCCGGTCGACTTTCCTCGACGTGACTAGTCACCATTGGTGTCACTTACACACAACTTTTCTCGACACGACGCCTCATCGCCTAACTCTAGTCGACACAACTCGACTCGGTTCGACTCGACTCGACTCAGCGCAGTTTGACGCCACTCTGCTCAGCTCGACTTTCATATTCACTACACTCCGGTCAATTCTGCTCAACTTTCCTCTACGTGAGTCGTCACTATTGGAGTCGACTAGACACAACTTTTCTCGACATAACCTTTCATCGCCTGACTGTGCTCTACTCGACCCGACTCGACTCGATTCGACTCACCCCAACTAGACTCGCCTAGACTCCATTCGTGTTAGCTTAATTCTCGACGGCACGATTCAATTGCGCTCGACACGAGTGGAATCGAATTTTCGCGAATCGACTCAATTTCGATCAACTCGGCTCGACTCGACTCATCGCAGTTCGACGCAACTCTTCTCAGGTCGACATTGAACTTGACTACACTCCGGTCGACTCCGCTCGACTTTCCTCGACGTGACTAGTCACCATTGGTGTCACTTACACACAACTTTTCTCGACACGACGCCTCATCGCCTAACTCTAGTCGACACAACTCGACTCGGTTCGACTCGACTCGACTCAGCGCAGTTTGACGCCACTCTGCTCAGCTCGACTTTCATATTCACTACACTCCGGTCAATTCTGCTCAACTTTCCTCTACGTGAGTCGTCACTATTGGAGTCGACTAGACACAACTTTTCTCGACATAACCTTTCATCGCCTGACTGTGCTCTACTCGACCCGACTCGACTCGATTCGACTCACCCCAACTAGACTCGCCTAGACTCCATTCGCGTTAGCTTGATTCTCGACGGCACGATTCAATTGCGCTCGACACGAGTGGACTCGAATTTTCCCAAATCGACTCAACTTCGATCAATTCGGCTCGACTCGACTCATCGCAGTTCAACTCAGCTAGACTCGACTAAGCGTAATTCGACGACACTCTGCTCAGCTCGACTTTCAACTTGACTACACTCTGGTCGACTCCGCTCGACTTTCCTCGACGTGACTCGTCACCATTAGTGTCGTTTAGACACAACTTTTCTCGACACGACGCTGCATCGCCTGACTCTAGTCGACTCGACTCGACTCAGCGCAGTTTGACGCCTTTCTGCTCAGCTCGACTTTCATATTGACTACACTCCGGTCAATTTTTCTCAATTTTCCTCTCCGTGACTCGTCACCATTGGAGTCGACTAGACACAACTTTTGACCCGACTCGGCTGGACTCGACTCGATTCGACTCATCCCAACTAGACTCGCCTCGACTCCACTCGACTTCGCTTGATTCGCGAGGGTAGGATTTAATTGTGCTCGATATGAGTCGACTCGACTTTTTCCGAATCAACTCAACATTGCTTTACTCAGCTCAACTCGACTCATTGCAGTTCGACGCAACTATTCTTAGCTTGACTTTCAACTTGACTACACTCCGGTTGACTTTCCTTGACGTGAATCGTCAACATTGTAGTCGACTAGAGACAACTTTTCTCGACACAACGCTTCATCGCCTGACTGTGCTCGACTCGGCATGACTCGACTCGGCTGGACTAGACTCGATTGGACTCATCCCAACTAGACTCGCCTCGACTCCGCTCGAGTTCGATTGATTCACGACGGCACGATTCAATTGCGCTCGAAATCAGTCGACTAGACTTTTCCCGAATCGACTCAACTTTCCTTAACTCGGCTCGACTCGACTCATCATAGTTCGATGCAACTCTGCTGAGCTTGACTTTCAATTTCAATCACTCCGGTCGACTCCGTTCGACATTCCTCGACGTGACTCGTCACCATTGGAGTCGACTACACACATCTTTTCTCGACACAACGCTTCGTTTCCTTACTCTTCTCGACTTGAGCCGTCTCGGCTAGACCCGACTCGATTCGACTCATCCCAACTAGACTCGCCTCGACTCCACTCGACTTTGCTTGATTCGCGACGGTAGGATTCAACGGTTCTCGATATGAGTCGACTCGACTTTTTCCGAATCAACTCAACAATTTCTCAACTCGGCTCAACTCGTCTCATCGAAGTTCAACGCAACTCTTCTTAGCTCGACAATCAACTTTACTACACTCCGGTCGACTTTCCTCGACGTGAATCGTCAACATTGTAGTCGACTAGAGACAACTTTTCTCGACACAATGCTTCATCGCCTGACTGTGCTCGACTCGATTCGACTCATCCCAACTAGACTCGCCTCGACTCCGCTCGAGTTCGCTTGATTCACGACGGCGCGATTCAATTGTGCTCGATATGAGTCGACTCAACTTTTCCCGAATCGACTCAACTTTCCTCAACTCGGCTCGACTCGATTCATCATAGTTCGATGCAACTCTGCTGAGCTCGACTTTCAATTTGACTAAACTCCGGTCGACTCCGCTCGACATTCCTCGACGTCACTCGTCACCATTGGAGTCGACTACACACATCTTTTCTCGACACAACGCTTCGTTGCCTTACTCTGTTCGGCTTGACTCGACTCGGCTGGACTCGACTCGATTCGACTCATCCCAACTAGGCTCGCCTTGACTCCACTCGACTTCGCTTGATTCGCAACGGTAGGATTCAACTGTGCTCGATATGAGTCGACTCGACTTTTTTCGAATCAACTCAACATTGCTGAACTCGGCTCAACTCGACTCATCGCAGTTCGACGCAACTATGCTTCGCTCGACTTTAAACTTGACTACATTTCGGTCGACTTCGGTCGACTTCGGTCGACTTTCCTCGACGTGAATCGTCAACATTGTAGTCGACTAGAGACAAATTTTCTCGACACAACGCTTCGTCGCCTGACTGTGCTCGACTCGACCCGACTCGGCTGGACTCGACTCGATTCGACTCATCCCAACTAAACTCGCCTCTACTCCGCTTGAGTTCGCTTGATTCACGACGGCACGATTCAATTGCGCTCGAAATGAGTCGACTCGACTTTTCCCGAATCGACTCAACTTTCCTCAACTCGGCTCGACTCGACTCATCATAGTTCGACGCAACTCTGCTGAGCTCGACTTTCAATTTGACTACACTCCACTCGACATTCCTCGACTTGACTCGTCACCATTGGAGTCGACTAAACACATCTTTTCTCGACAAAACGCTTCGATGCCTTACTCTGCTCGACTTGACCCGACTCAGCTAGACTCGACTCGATTCGACTCATCCCAACTAGACTCGCCTCGACTCAACTCGAGTTCGCTTGATTCGCGAGGGTAGGATTCAACTGTGCTTGATGTGAGTCGACTCAACTTTCTGCGAATCATCTAAACATTGCTCAACATGGCTTAACTCGACTTATGGCAGTTCGGCGAACTATGCTTAGCTCGTCTTTCAACTTGAGTACACTCTGGTCGACTCCGGTGGACTTTCCTCGACGTGAATCGTCAACATTGTAGTCGACCAGAGACAACTTTTCTCGACACAACGCTTCATCGCCTGACTGTGCTCGACTCGACCCGACTTGGCTGGACTTGACTCGATTCGACTCATCCCAACTAGACTCGCCTCGACTCCGCTTGAGTTCGCTTGATTCACAACGGCACGATTCAATTGCGCTCGAAATGAGTCGACTAGACTTTTCTCGAATCGACTCAACTTTCCTCAACTCGGCTCGACTCGACTCATCATAGTTCGACACAACTCTGCTGAGCTCGAATTTCAATTTGACTACACTCCGGTTGACTCTGCTCGACATTCCTCTACGTGAGTCGTCACCATTGGAGTCGACTACACACATCTTTTCTCGACACAACACTTTGTTGCCTTACTCTGCTCGACTTGACCCGACTCGGCTGGACTCGACTCGATTCGACTCATCCCCACTAGACTCGCCTCGACTCCACTCGACTTCGCTAGATTCGCGAGGGTAGGATTCAACTGTGCTCGATATGAGTCGACTCGACTTTTTCCGAATCAACTCAACATTGCTCAACTCCGCTCAACTTGACTCATCGCAGTTCGCCGCAACTCTGCTTAGCTCGACTAGCAACTTGACTACCCTCCGGTCGACTTTCCTTGACGTGAATCGTCAACATTGTAGTCGACTAGAGACAACTTTTCTTGACACAACGCTTCATCGCCTGATTGTGCTCGACTCGACACGACTCGGCTGAACTCGACTCTATTCGACTCATCCCAACTAGACTCGGCTCTACTCCGCTCGAGTTCGCTTGATCCACGACGGCGCGATTCAATTGCGCTCGAAATGAATCGACTCGAGTTTTCCCGAATCGACTCAACTTTCCTCAACTCGCCTCGACTCGACTCATGATAGTTCGACGCAACTCTGCTGAGCTCGAATTTTAATTTGACTACACTCCGGTTGACTCTGCTCGACATTCCTCGACATGAGTCGTCACCATTGGAGTCGACTACACACATCTTTTCTCGACAGAACACTTTGTTGCCTTACTCTGCTCGACTTGACCCGACTCGGCTGGACTCGACTCAATTCGATTGATCCCAACTAGACTAGTCTCGACTCCACTCGACTTCGCTGGATTCGCAACGGTAGGATTCAACTGTGCTCGATATGAGTCGACTCGACTTTTTCCGAATCAACTCAACATTGCTCAACTCGGCTCAACTCGACTCATCGCAGTTCGACACAACTCTGCTTAGCTCGACAAGCAACTTGACGACATTCCGGTCGACTTTCCTCGACGTGAATCATCAACATTGTAGTCGACTAGAGACAACTTTTCTCGACAAAACGCTTCATCGCCTGACTATGCTCGACTCGGCTGAACTCGACTCGATTCGACTCATCCCAACTAGACTCGCCTCGACTTCGCTCGAGTTCGCTTGATCCACGACGGCGCGATTCAATTGCACACGAAATGAATCGACTCGACCCTTCCCGAATTGACTCAACTTTCCTCAACTCGGGTGGACTCTACTCATCATAGTTCGAGGCAACTCTGCTGAGCTCGAATTTCAATTTGACAACACTCCGGTCGACTCCGGTCGACATTCCTCGACGTGACTCGACACCATTGGAGTCGACTACACACATCTTTTCTCGACACAACCCTTCATTGCCTTACTCTGCTCGACTTGACCCGACTCGGCTGGACTCGACTCGATTGGACTCATCCCAACTAGACTCGCCTCGACTCCACTCGACTTCGCTAGATTCGCAACGGTAGGATTCAACTGTGCTCGATATGAGTCGACTCGACTTTTTCCGAATGAACTTAACATTGCTCAACTCGGCTCAACTTGACTCATCGCAGTTCGTCGCAAATCTGCTTAGCTCGACTAGCAACTTGACTACACTCCGGTCGGCTTTCCTCGACGTGAATTGTCAACATTGTAGTCGACTAGAGACAACTTTTCTTGACACAGCCCTTCATCGCCTGACGGTGCTCGACTCGACCCGACTCGGCTGGACTCAACTCGATTTGACTCATCCCCACTAGACTCGCCTCGACTCCGCTCGAGGTCTCTTGATCCACAACGGCGCAATTCAATTGCGCTCGAAAGGAATCGACTCGACTTTTCCCGAATCGACTCAACTTTCCTCAACTCGGCTCGACTCGACTCATCATAGTTCGACGCAACTCTGCTGAGCTCGAAATTCAATTTGACTACAATCCGGTTGACTCTGCTCGACATTCCTCGACGTTAGTCGTCACCATTGGAGTCGACTACACACATCTTTTCTCGACACAACGCTTTGTTGCCTTACTCTGCTCGACTTGACCCGACTCGGCTGGACTCGACTGAATTCGACTGATCCCAACTAGACTAGTCTCGACTCCACTCGACTTCGCTGGATTCGCACCGGTAAGATTCAACTGTGCTCGATATGAGTCGACTCGACTTTTTCCGAATCAACTTAACATTGCTCAACTCGGCTCAACTCGACTCATCGCAGTTCGACGCAACTCTGCTTTGCTCGACTAACAACTTGACTACACTCCGGTCGACTTTCCTCGACGTGAATCGTCAACATTGTAGTCGACTAGAGACAACTTTTCTCGACACAACGCTTCATCGCCTAACTGTGCTCGACTCGACCCGACTCGGCTGGACTCGACTCGATTCGACTCCTCCCAACTACACTCGCCTCGACTCCGCTCGAGTTCGCTTGATCCACGACGGCGTGATTCAATTGCGCTCAAAATGAACCGACTCGACTTTTCCCGAATTGACACAACTTTCCTCAACTCGGCTCGACTCGACTCATCATAGTTCGACGCAACTCTGCTGAGCTCGAATTTCACTTTGACAACTCTCCGGTCGACTCCGGTCAACATTCCTCGACGTGACTCGTCACCATTGGAGTCGACTACACATATCTTTTCTCAACACAATGATTCGTTGCCTTCCCTGCTCGACTTGACCCGACTCGGCTGGACTTGACTCGATTCGACTGATCCCAACTAGACTCGTCTCGACTCCACTCGACTTCTCTGGATTCGCAACGGTAGGATTCAAGTGTGCTCGATATGAGTCGACTCGTCTTTTTCCGAATCAACTCAATATTGCTCAACTCGGCTCAACTCGACTTATCGCAGTTCGATGCAACTTTGCTTAGCTTGACTTTCAACTTGACTACACTCCGGTAGACTTTCCTCGACGTTAATCATCAACGTTGTAGTCGACTAGAGACAACTTTTCTCGACACAACGCTTCATCGCCTGACTGTGCTCGACTCGACCCGACTCGGCTGGACTCGACCCGACTCGGCTGGACTCGACTCGATTCGACTCATCCCAACTAGACTCACCTCGACTCCGCTCAAGTTCACTTGATTCACGACGGCGCGATTCAATTGCGTTCGAAATGAGTCGACTCGACTTTTCCCGAATCGACTCAACTTTCCTCAACTCGGCTCGACTCGACTCATCACAGTTCGACGCAACTCTGCTCAGCTCGACTTTCAATTTCACTACACTCCGGTCGACTCCGCTCGACATTCTTCGATGTGACTCGTCACCATTGGAGTCGACTACACACATCTTTTCTCGCCACAACGCTTTATTGCCTTACTCTGCTCGACTTGACTCGACTCGGCTGGACTCGACTCGATTCGACTCATCCCCACTAGACTCACCTTGACTCCACCCGACTTCGCTTGATTCGCGAGGGTAGGATTCAACTGTGCTCGATATGAGTCGACTCGACTTTTTCCGAATGAACTCAACATTGCTCAACTCGGCTCAACTGGACTCATCGCAGTTCGACGCAGCTCTGCTTAGCTCGACTTTCAACTTGACTACACTCTGGTCGACTCCGGTTGACTTTCCTCGACGTGAATCGTCAACATTGTAGTCGACTAGAGACAACTTTTCTCAACACTACGCTTCATCGCCTGACTATGCTCGACTCGACCCGACTCGGCTGGACTCGACTCGATTCGACTCATCCCAACTAGACTCGCCTCGACTCCGCTCGAGTTCGCTTGATTCACAACGGCATGATTCAATTGCGCTCGAAATGAGTCGACTCGACTTTTCCCGAATCGACTCAACTTTCCTCAACTCGGCTCGACTCGACTCATCATAGTTCGACGCAACTCTGCTGAGCTCGAATTTCACTTTGACTACATTCCGGTCGACTCCGCTCGACATTCCTCGACGTGACTCGTCACCACTGGAGTCGACTACACATATCTTTTCTCGACACAACGCTTCGTTGCCTTACCCTGCTCGACTTGACCCGACTCGGCTGGACTTGACTCGATTCGACTGATCCCAACTAGACTCGTCTCGACTCCACTCGACTTCTCTGGATTCGCAACGGTAGGATTCAACTGTGCTCGATATGAGTCGACTCGAATTTTTCCGAATCAACTCAACATTGCTCAACTCGGCTCAACTCGACTTATCGCAGTTCGATGCAACTTTGCTTAGCTTGACTTTCAACTTGACTACACTCCGGTAGACTTTCCTCGACGTTAATCATCAACGTTGTAGTCGACTAGAGACAACTTTTCTCGACACAACGCTTCATCGCCTGACTGTGCTCGACTCGACCCGACTCGGCTGGACTCGTCGATTCGACTCATCCCAACTAGACTCGCCTAGACTCCGCTCGAGTTCACTTGATTCACGACGGCGCAATTCAATTGCGTTCGAAATGAGTCGACTCGACTTTTCCCGAATCGACTCAACTTTCCTCAACTCGGCTCGACTCGACTCATCACAGTTCGACGCAACTCTGCTCAGCTCGACTTTCAATTTCACTACACTCCGGTCGACTCCGCTCGACATTCCTCGACGTGACTCGTCACCATTGGAGTCGACTACACACATCTTTTCTCGCCACAACTCTTTATTGCCTTACTCTGCTCGACTTGACTCGACTCGGCTGGACTCGACTCGATTCGACTCATCCCCACTAGACTCACCTTGACTCCACCCGACTTCGCTTGATTCGCGAGGGTAGGATTCAACTGTGCTCGATATGAGTCGACTCGACTTTTTCCGAATGAACTCAACATTGCTCAACTCGGCTCAACTGGACTCATTGCAGTTCGACGCAACTCTGCTTAGCTCGACTTTCAACATGACTACACTCTGGTCGACTCCGGTTGACTTTCCTCGACGTGAATCGTCAACATTGTAGTCGACTAGAGACAACTTTTCTCAACACTACGCTTCATCGCCTGACTATGCTCGACTCGACCCGACTCGGCTGGACTCGACTCGATTCGACTCATCCCAACTAGACTCGCCTCGACTCCGCTCGAGTTCGCTTGATTCACAACGGCATGATTCAATTGCGCTCGAAATGAGTCGACTAGACTTTTCCCGAATCGACTCAACTTTCCTCAACTCGGCTCGACTCGACTCATCATAGTTCGACGCAACTCTGCTGAGCTCGACTTTCACTTTGACTACATTCCGGTCGACTCCGCTCGACATTCCTCGACGTGACTCGTCACCATTGGAGTTGACTACACACATCTTTTCTCGACACAACGCTTCGTTGCCTTACTCTGCTCGACTCGACCCGACTCGGCTGCACTCGACTCGATTCGACTCATCCCAACTAGACTCGCCACGACTCCACCCGACTTCGCTTGATTCGCGAGGGTAGGATTGAACTGTGCTCGATAAGAGTCGACTCGACTTTTTCCGAATCAACTCAACATTGCTTAACTCGGCTCAACTCGACTCATCGCAGTTCGACGCACCTATGCTTAGCTCGACTTTCAACTTGACTATACTCCGGTCGATTTTCCTCGACGTGGATCGTCAACATTATAGTCGACTAGAAACAACTTTTCTCGACACAACTCTTCATCGCCTGACTGTGCTCGACTCGACCCGACTCGGCTGGACTCGACTCGATTCGACTCATCCCAACTAGACTCGCCTCGACTCCGCTCGAGTTCGCTTGATTCACGACAGCACGATTCAATTGCGATCGAAATGAGTCAACTCGACTTTTCCCGAATCGACTCAATTTTCCTTAACTCGGCTCGACTCGACTCGTCATAGTTCAACGCAACTCTACTGAGCTCGACTTTCACTTTCAATACACTCCGGTCGACTCCGCTCGACATTCCTTGACGTGAATCGTCAACATTGTAGTCGTATAGAGACAACTTTTCTCGATACAACGCTTCATCGCCTGACTGTGCTCGACTCGACCCGACTCGGCTTGACTCCACTCGATTCGACTCATCCCCACTACACTCGCCTCGACTCCGCTCGAGTTCACTTGATTCACGACGGCGCGATTCAATTGCATTCGAAATGAGTCGACTCGACTTTTCCCGAATTGACTCAACTTTCCTCCACTCGGCTCGACTCGACTCATCATAGTTCGACGTAACTCTGCTGAGCTCGACTTGCGATTTGACTACACTCCGGTCGACTCCGCTCGACATTCCTCGACGTGACTCGTCCCCATTGGAGTCGATTGCACACATCTTTTCTCGACACAACGCTTCGTTGCCTTACTCTGCTCGACTTGACCCGACTCGGCTGGACTCGACTCGACTCGACTCGACTCATCCCAACTAGACTCGCCTCGACTCCACTCGACTTCGCTAGATTCGCAACGTTCGGATTCAACTGTGCTCGATATGAGTCGACTCGACTTTTTCCGAATGAACTCAACATTGCTCAACTCGGCTCAACAAGACTCATCGCAGTTCGGAGCAACACTGCTTAGCTCGACTAGCAACTTGACTACACTCCGGTCGACTTTCCTCGACGTGAATCGTCAACATTGTAGTCGACTAGAGACAACTTTTCTCGACACAACGCTTCATCGCCTGATTGTGCTCGACTCGACCCGACTCGGTTGAACTCGACTCGATTCGACTCATACCAACTAGACTCGCCTCTACTCCGCTCGAGTTCGCTTGATCCACTACGGCGCGATTTAATGGCGCTCGAAATGAATCGACTCGACCTTTCCCGAATTGACTCAACTTTCCTCCACTCGGCTCGACTCGACTCATCATAGTTCGACGTAACTCTGCTGAGCTCGACTTGCAATTTGACTACACTCCGGTCGACTCCGCTCGACATTCCTCGACGTGACTCGTCCCCATTGGAGTCGACTGCACACATCTTTTCTCGACACAACGCTTCGTTGCCTTACTCTGCTCGACTTGACCTGACTCGGCTGGACTCGACTCAATTCGACTTATCCCAACTAGACTCGTCTCGACTCCACTCGACTTCGCTGGATTCGCAACGGTAGGATTCAACTGCGCTCGATATGAGTCGACTCGACTTTTCCTGAATCGACTCAACTTTCCTCAACTCGGCTCGACCCAACTCATCATAGTTCGACGCAACTCTGCTGAGCTCGAATTTCAAATTGACTACACTCCGGTTGACTCTGCTCGACATTCCTCGACGTCAGTCGTCACCATTGGAGTCGACTACAGACATCTTTTCTCGACACAACGCTTCGTTGCCTTATTCTGCTCGACTTGACCCGACTCGGCTGGACTCGACTCAATTCGACTGATCCCAACTATACTAGTCTCAACTCCACTCGACTTCGCTGGATTCGCACCGGTAAGATTCAACCGTGCTCGATATGAGTCGACTCGACTTTTTCCGAATAAACTTAACATTGCTCAACTCGGCTCAACTCGACTCATCGCAGTTCGACGCAACTCTGCTTTGCTCGACTAGCAACTTGACTACACTCCGGTCGACTATCCTCGACGTGAATCGTCAACATTGTAGTCTACTAGAGACAACTTTTCTCGACACAACGCTTCATCGCCTGACTGTGCTCGACTCGACCCGACTCGGCTGGACTCGACTCGATTCGACTCATCCCAACTAGACTCGCCTCGACTCCGCTCGAGTTCGCTTGATGCACGACGGCGCGATTCAATTGCGATCGAAATGTGTCGACTCGACTTTTCCCAAATCGACTCAACTTTCCTCAACTCGGCTCGACTTGACTCATCATAGTTCGACCTAACTCTGCTGAGCTCGAATTTCAATTCGACTACACTCTGGTCGACCCCGCTCGACATTTCTCAACGTGACTCGTCCCCATTGGAGTCGACTGCACACATCTTTTCTCGACACAACGCTTCGTTGTCTTACTATGCTCGACTTGACCCGACTCAGCTGGACTCGACTCGACTCGACTCATCCCTACTAGACTCGCCTCGACTCCACTCGACTTCGCTAGATTCGCAACGGTAGGATTCAACTGTGCTCGATATGAGTCGACTCGAGTTTTTCCGAATGAACTCAACATTGCTCAACTCGGCTCAACAAGACTCCTCGCAGTTCGATGCAACACTGCTTAGCTCGACTAGCAACTTGACTACACTCTGGTCGACTTTCCTCGACATGAATCGTCAACATTGTAGTCGACTAGAGACAACTTTTCTCGACACAACGCTTCATCGCCTGATTGTGCTCGACTCGGTTGAACTCGACTCGATTCGACTCATCCGAACTAGACTCGCCTCTACTCCGCTTGAGTTCGCTTGATCCACGACGGCGCGATTAAATTGCGCTCGAAATGAATCGACTCGACCTTTTCCAAATCGACTCAACTTTTCTCAACTCGGCTCGACTCGACTGATCATAGTTCGACGCAACTCTGCTGAGCTCGAATTTCATTTGACTACACTCCGGTCGACTCTGCTCGACATTCCTCGACGTGACTCGTCCCCATTGGAGTCGACTACACACATCTTTTCTCGACACAACGCTTCGTTCCCTTACTCTGCTCGACTTGACCCGAATCGGCTGGACTCGACTCAATTCGACTTATCCCAACTAGACTCGTCTCGACTCCACTCGACTTCGCTGGATTCGCAACGGTAGGATTCAATTGCGCTCGATATGAGTCGACTCGACTTTTCCCGAATCGACTCAACTTTCCTCAACTCGGCTCGACTCGACTCATCATAGTTCGACGCAACACTGCTGAGCTCGAATTTCAATTTGAGTACACTCCGGTTGACTCTGCTCGACATTCCTCGACGTGAGTCGTCACCATTGGAGTCGACTACACACATCTTTTCTCGACACAACGCTTCGTTGCCTTACACTGCTCGACTTGACCCGACTCGGCTGGACTCGACTCAATTCGACTGATCCCAACTAGACTAGTCTCGACTCCACTCGACTTTGCTAGATTCGCATCGGTAAGATTCAATTGTGCTCGACATGAGTCGATCGACTTTTTCCGAATCAAATTAACATTGCTCAACTCGGCTCAACTCGACTCATCGCAGTTCGATGCAACTCTGCTTTGCTTTACTTTCAACTTGACTACACTCCGGTCGACTTTCCTTGACGTGAATCGTCAACATTGTAGTCGACTAGAGACAACTTTTCTCGACACAACGCTTCATCGCCTGATTGTGCTCGACTCGGCTGGACTCGACTCGATTTGACTCATCCCAACTAGACTCGCCTCGACTCCGCTCGAGTTCGATTGATCCACGACGGCGCGATTCAATTGCGCTCAAAATGAATCGACTCGACTTTTCCTGAATTGAATCAACTTTCCTCAACTCGGCTCGACTCGACTCATCATAGTTCGACGCAACTCTGCTGAGCTCGAATTTCAATTTTACAACACTCCGGTCGACTTTGGTCAACATGCCTCGACGTGACTCGTCCCCATTGGAGTCGACTACACACATCTTTTCTCGACACAACGCTTCGTTGCCTTACTCTGCTCGACTTGACCCGACTCGGCTGGACTCGACTCGATTTGACTGATCCCAACTAGACTCGTCTCGACTCCACTCGACTTCGCTGGATTCGCAACGGTAGGATTCAACTGTGCTCGATATGAGTCGACTCGACATTTTCCGAATCAACTCAACATTGCTCAACTCGGCTCAACTCGACTCATCGCAGTTCGACGCAACTTTGCTTAGCTTGACTTTCAACTTGACTACACTCCGGTCGACTTTCCTTGACGTTAATCGTCAACGTTGTAGTCGACTAGAGACAACTTTTCTCAACACAACGCTTCATCGCCTGACTGTGCTCGACTCGACCCGACTCGGCTGGACTCCACTCGATTTGACTCATCCCCACTAGACTCGCCTCGACTCCACTCGAGTTCACTTGATTCATGACGGCGCGATTCAATTGCGTTCGAAATGAGTCGACTCGACTTTTCCCGAATCGACTCAACTTTCTTCCACTCGGCTTGACTCGGCTCATCACAGTTCGACGCAACTCTGCTCAGCTCGACTTTCAATTTCACTACACTCCGGTCGACTCCGCTCGACATTCCTCGACGTGACTCGTCACCATTGGAGTCGACTACACACATCTTTTCTCGACACAACGCTTCGTTGCCTTACTCTACTCGACTTGACCCGACTTGGTTGGACTCGACTCGATTCGACTCATCCCAACTGGACTCGCCTCGACTCCACTCGACTTCGCTTGATTCGCGACGGTAGGATTCAACTGTGCTCGATATGAGTGGACTCGACTTTCTCAGAATCAACTCAACATTGCTCAACTGGACTCATCGCAGTTCGACGCAACTCTGCTTAGCTCGACTTTCAACTTGACTACACTCCGGTCGACTTTCCTCGACGTGAATCGTCAATATTGTAGTCGACTAGAGACAACTTTTCTCGACAGATCTCTTCATCGCCTGACTGTGCTCGACTCGACCCGACTCGGCTGGACTCCACTCGATTCGACTCATCCCAACTAGACTCGCCTCGACCCCGCTCGAGTTCGCTTGATTCACGACGGCGCGATTCAATTATGCTCGAAATGAGTCGACTCGACTTTTCCCGAATCGACTCAACTTTCCTCAACTCGACTCATCATAGTTCGACGCAACTGTACTGAGATCGACTTTCAATTTCAGTACACTCCGGTCGACTCCGCTCGACATTCCTCGACGTGACTCGTCACCATTGGAGTCGACTACACACATCTTTTCTCGACACAGCGCTTCGTTGCCTTACTCTTCTCGACTTGACCCGACTTGGCTGGACTCGACTCGATTCGACTCATCCCAACTAGACTCGCCTCGACTCCACTCGACTGTTCGCGACGGTAGGATTCAATTGTGCTTTATATGAGTCGACTCGACTTTTTCCAAATGAACTCAACATTGCTCAACTCGGCTTAACTCGACTCATCGCAGTTCGACGGAACTCTGCTTAGCTCGACTTTCAACTTGACTACACTTCGGTCAACTCCGGTTGACTTTCCTCGACGTGAATCGTCAACATTGTAGTCGAATAGAGACAACTTTTCTCGATACAACGCTTCATCGCCTGACTGTGCTCGACTCGACCCGACTCGGCTGGACTCCACTCGATTCGACTCATCCCCACGAGACTCGCCTCGACTCCGCTCTAGTTCACTTGATTCACGACGGCGCGATTCAATTGCGATCGAAATGAGTCGACTCGACTTTTCCTGAATCGACTCACCTTTCCTCCACTCGGCTCGACTCGACTCATCATAGTTCGACGTAACTCTGCTGAGCTCGACTTTCAATTTGACTACACTCCGGTCGACTCCGCCTGACATTCCTCGACGTGACTCGTCCCCATTGGAGTCGACTGCACACATCTTTTCTCGACACAACGCTTCGTTGCCTTACTCTACTCGACTTGACCCGACTCGGCTGGACTCGACTCGACTCGACTCATCCCAACTAGACTCGCCTCGACTCCACTCGACTTTGCTAGATTCGCAACGGTAGGATTCAACTGTGCTCGATATGAGTCGACTCGACTTTTTCCGAATGAACTCAACATTGCTCAACTCGGCTCAACAAGACTCATCGCAGTTCGGCGCAACACTGCTTAGCTCGACTAGCAACTTGACTACACTCCGGTCGACTTTCCTCGACGTGAATCGTCAACATTGTAATCGACTAGAGACAACTTTTCTCGACACAACGCTTCATCGCCTGATTGTGCTCGACTCGACCCGACTCGTCTAAACTCGACTCGATTCGACTCATCCCAACTAGACTCGCCTCTACTCCGCTCGAGTTCGCTTGATCCACGACGACGCGATTCAATTGCGCTCGAAATGAATCGACTCGACCTTTCCCGAATCGACTCAACTTTCCTCAAATCGGCTCCACTCGACTCATCATAGTTCGACGCAACTCTGCTGAGCTCGAATTTCATTTGACTACACTCCGGTCGACTCTGCTCGACATTCATCGACGTGAGTCGTCACCATTGGAGTCGACTACACACATCTTTTCTCGACACAACGCCTCGTTGCCTTACTCTGCTCGACTTGAACCGACTCGGCTGGACTCGACTCAATTCGACTGATCCCAACTAGACTCGTCTCGACTCCACTCGACTTCGCTGGATTCGCAGCGGTAGGATTGAACTGCGCTCGATATGAGTCGGCTCGACTTTTCCCGAATCGACTCAACTTTCCTCATCTCGGCTCGACTCGACTCATCATAGTTCGACGCAACTCTGCTGAGCTCGAATTTCAATTTGACTACACTCCGGTTGACTCTGCTCGACATTCCTCGACGTGAGTCGTCACCATTGGAGTCGACTACACACATCTTTTCTCGACACAACGCTTCGTTTCCTTACTCTGCTCGACTTGACCCGACTCGGCTGGACTCGACTCAATTCGACTGATCCCAACTAGACTAGTCTCGACTCCACTCGACTTCGCTGGATTCGCACCGGTAAGATTCAACTGTGCTCAATATGAGTCGACTCGACTTTTTCCGAATCAACTTAACATTGCTCAACTCGGCTCAACTCGACTCATCACAGTTCGACGCAACTCTGCTTTGCTCGACTAGCAACTTGACTACACTCCGGTCGACTTTCCTCGACGTGAATCGTCAACATTGTAGTCGACTAGAGACAACTTTTCTCGACACAACGCTTCATCGCCTGACTGTGCTCGACTCGACCCAACTCGGCTGGACTCGACTCGATTCGACTCATCCCAACTAGACTCGCCTCGACTCCGCTCGAGTTCGCTTGATTCACGACGGCGCGATTCAATTGCGATCGAAATGTGTCAACTCAACTTTTCCCGAATCGACTCAACTTTCCTCAACTCGGCTCGACTCGAGTCATCATAGTTCGAGGTAACTCTGCTGAGCTCGACTTTCAATTTGACTACACTCCGGTCGACTCTGCTCGACATTCCTCGACGTGACTCGTCACCATTGGAGTCGACTACACACATCTTTTCTCGACACAACGCTTTGTTGCCTTACTCTGCTCGACTTGACCCGACTCGGCTGGACTCGACTCAATTCGACTGATCCCAACTACACTCGTCTCGACTCCACTCGACTTCGCTGGATTCACAACGGTAGGATTCAACTGCGCTCGATATGAGTCGACTCGACTTTTCCCGAATCGACTCAACTTTCCTCAACTTGGCTCGACTCGACTCATCATAGTTCGACGCAACTCTGCTGAGCTCGAATTTCAATTTGACTACACTCCGGTTGACTCTGCTCGACATTCCTCGACGTGAGTCGTCACCATTGGAGTCGACTACACACATCTTTTCTCGACACAACGCTTCGTTGCCTTATTCTGCTCGACTTGACCCGACTCGGCTGGACTCGACTCAATTCGACTGATCCCAACTAGACTAGTCTCGACTCCACTCGACTTCGCTGGATTCGCACCGGTAAGATTCAACTGTGCTCAATATGAGTCGACTCGACTTTTTCCGAATCAACTTAACATTGCTGAACTCGATTCATCGCAGTTCGACGCAACTCTGCTTTGCTCGACTAGCAACTTGACTACACTCCGGTCGACTTTCCTGATCGTGAATCGTAAACATTGTAGTCGACTAGACACAACTTTTCTCGACACAACGCTTCATCGCCTGACTGTGCTCGACTCGACCCAACTCGGCTGGACTCGACTCGATTCGACTCATCCCAACTAGACTCGCCTCGACTCCGCTCGAGTTCGCTTGATTCACGACGGCGCGATTCAATTGCGATCGAAATGTGTCGACTCGACTTTTCCCGAATCGACTCAACTTTCCTCAACTCGGCTCGACTGGACTCATCATAGTTCGACGTAACTCTGCTGAGCTCGACTTTCTAGTTGACTATACTCTGGTCGACTCCGCTCGACATTCCTCGACGTGACTCGTCCCCATTGGAGTCGACTGCACACATCTTTTCTCGATATAACGCTTCGTGGCCTTACTCTGCTCGACTTGACCTGACTCGGCTGGACTCGACTCGACTCGACTCATCCCAACTAGACTCGCTTCGACTCCACTCGACTTCGCTAGTTAGCAACGGTAGGATTCAACTGTGCTCGATATGAGTCGACTCGATTTTTTCCGAATGAACTCAACATTGCTCAACTCGGCTCAACAAGACTCATCGCAGTTCGACGCAACACTGCTTAGGTCGACTAGCAACTTGACTACACTCCGGTCGACTTTCCTCGACATGAATCGTCAACATTGTAGTCGACTAGAGACAACTTTTCTCAACACAACACTTCATCGGCTGATTGTGCTCGACTCGACCCGACTCGGCTGAACTCGACTCGATTCGACTCATCCCAACTAGACTCACCTGTACTCCGCTCGAGTTCGCTTGATCCACGACGGCGCGATTCTATTGCGCTCGAAATGAATCGACTCGACCTTTCCTGAATCGACTCAACTTTCCTCAACTCGGCTCGACTCGACTCATCACAGTTCGACGCAACTCTGCTCAGCTCGAATTTCATTTGACTACACTCCGGTCGACTCTGCTCGACATTCCTCGACGTGACTCGTCACCATTGGAGTCGACTACACACATCTTTTCTCGACACAACGCTTCGTTCCCTTTCTCTGCTCGACTTGACCCGACTCGGCTGGACTCGACTCAATTCGACTAATCCCAACTAGACTAGTCTCGACTCCACTCGACTTCGCTGGATTCGCATCGGTAAGATTCAACTGTGCTCGATATGAGTCGACTCGACTTTTTCTGAATCAACTTAACATTGCTCAACTCGGCTCAACTCGACTCATCGCAGTTCGACGCAACTCTGCTTTGCTCGACTAGCAACTTGACTACACTCCGGTCGACTTTCCTCGACGTGAATCGTCAACATTGTAGTCGACTAGAGACAACTTTTCTCGACACAACAGTTCATCGCCTGACTGTGCTCGACTCGACCCGACTCGGCTGGACTCGACTCGATTCGACTCATCCCAACTAGACTCGCCTCGACTCCGCTCGAGTTCAATTAATCCACGATGGCGCGATTCAATTGCGCTCAAAATGAATTGACTCGACTTTTCCCGAATTGACTCAACTTTCCTCAACTCGGCTCGACTCGACTCATCATAGTTCGACGCAACTCTGCTGAGCTCGAATTTCAATTTAACAACACTCCGGTCTTCTGCGGTCAACATTCCTCGACGTGACTCGTCACCATTGGAGTCGACTACACACATCTTTTCTCGACACAACGCTTCGTTGCCTTACTCTGCTCGACTTGACCCGACTCAGCTGGACTCGACTCGATTCGACTGATCCCAACTAGACTCGTCTCGACTCCACTCGACTTCGCTGGATTCACAACGGTAGGATTCAATTGTGCTCGATATGAGTCGACTCGACATTTTCCGAATCAACTCAACATTACTTAACTCGCCTCAACTCGACTCATCGGAGTTCGACGCAACTTTGCTTAGCTTGACTTTCAACTTGACTACACTCCGGTCGACTTTCCTCGACGTTAATCGTCAACGTTGTAGTCGACTAGAGACAACTTTTCTCGACACAACGCTTCATCGCCTGACTGTGCTCGACTCGACCCGACTCGGCTGGACTCCACTCGATTCGACTCATCCCCCCTAGACTCGCCTCGACTCCGCTCGAGTTCACTTGATTCACGACGGCGAGATTCAATTGCGTTAGAAATGAGTCGACTCGACTTTTCCCGAATCGACTCAACTTTCCCCCACTCGGCTCGACTCGACTCATCACAGTTCGACGCAACTCTGCTCAACTCGACTTTCAATTTCACTACACTCCGGTCGACTCCGCTTGACATTCCTCGACCTGACTCGTCACCATTGGAGTCGACTACACACATTTTTTCTCGACACAACGCGTCGTTGCCTTACTCTACTCGACTTGACCCGACTTGGCTGGACTCGACTCGATTCAACTCATCCCAACTGGACTCGCCTCGACTCCACTCGACTTCGCTTGATTCGCGAGGGTAGGATTCAACTGTGCTCGATATGAGTGGACTTGACTTTCTCAGAATCAACTCAACATTGCTCAACTCGACTCATCGCAGTTCGACGCATCTTTGCTTATCTCGACTTTCAACTTGACTACACTCCGGTCGACTTTCCTCGTCGTGAATCGTCAACATTGTAGTCGACTAGAGACTACTTTTCTCGACACAACGCTTCATCGCCTGACCGTGCTCGACTCGACCCGACTCGGATGGACTGGACTCAATTCGACTCATCCCAACTAGACTCGCCTCGACTACGCTCGAGTTCGCTTGATTCACGACGGCGCGATTCAATTGCGCTCGAAATGAGTCGGCTCGAATTTTCCCGAATCGACTCAACATTCCTCCACTCGGCTCGACTCGACTCATCATAGTTCGACGCAACTCTGCTGAGCTCGACTTTCAATTTGACTACACTCCGGTCGACTACGCTCGACATTCCTCGACGTGACTCGTCACCATTGGAGTCGACTACACACATCTTTTCTCGACACAGCGCTTCGTTGCCTTACCCTGCTCGACTTGACCCGACTTGGCTGGACTCGACTCGATTCGACTCATCCCAACTAGACTCGGCTCACTTCCACTCGACTTCGCTTGATTTGCGACGGTAGGATTCAACTGTGCTCGATATGAGTCGACTCGACTTTTTCCAAATGAACTCAACATTGCTCAACTCGGCTTAACTCGACTCATCGCAGTTCGACGGAACTCTGCTTAGCTTGACTTTCAACTTGACTACACTTCGGTCGACTTCAGTCGACTTTCCTCGACCTGAATCGTCAACATTGTAGTCGACTAGAGACAACTTTTCTCGACACAATGCTTCATCGCCTAGCTGTGCTTGACTCGACCCGACTCGGCTGGACTCGACTCGATTCGACTCATCCCAACTAGACTCGCCTCGACTCCGCTCGAGTTTGCTTGATTCACTACGGCGCGATTCAATTGCGCTCGAAATGAGTCGACTCAACTTTTCCCGAATCGACACAACTTTCCTAAACTCGGCCCGACTCGACTCATCATAGTTCGATGCAACTCTGCTCAGCTCGACTTTCAATTTCACTACACTCCGGTCGACTCCGGTCGACATTCCTCGACGTGACTCGTCACCATTGGAGTCGACTACACACATCTTTTCTCAACATAAAGCTTCGTTGCCTTACTCTACTCGACTTGACCCGACTCGGTTGGACTCGACTCCATTCGACTCATCCCAACTAGACTCGCTTCGACTCCACTCGACTTCGCTTGATCTGCGACGGTAGGATTCAACTTTTCTGGATAGGAGTCGACTCGACTTTTTCCGAATCAAGTTAACATTGCTCAACTCGGCTCAACTCGACTTATCGCAGTTCGACGCAACTTTGCTTATCTCGACTTTCAACTTGACTACACTCCGGTCGACTTTCCTCGTCGTGAATCGTCAACATTGTAGTCGACTAGAGACTACTTTTCTCGACACAACGCTTCATCGCCTGACCGTGCTCGACTCGACCCGACTCGGATGGACTGGACTCGATTCGACTCATCCCAACTAGACTCGCCTCGACTCCGCTCGAGTTCGCTTGATTCACGACGGCGCGATTCAATTGCGCTCGAAATGAGTCGGCTCGAATTTTCCCGAATCGACTCAACTTTCCTCCACTCGGCTCGACTCGACTCATCATAGTTCGACGCAACTCTGCTGAGCTCGACTTTCAATTTGAATACACTCCGGTCGACTACGCTCGACATTCCTCGACGTGACTCGTCACCATTGGAGTCGACCACACACATCTTTTCTCGACACAGCGCTTCGTTGCCTTACCCTGCTCGACTTGACCCGACTTGGTTGGACTCGACTCGATTCGACTCATCCCAACGAGACTCGGCTCACTTCCACTCGACTTCGCTTGATTTGCGACGGTAGGATTCAACTGTGCTCGATATGAGTCGACTCGACTTTTTCCAAATGAACTCAACATTGCTCAACTCGGCTTAACTCGACTCATCGCAGTTCGACGGAACTCTGCTTAGCTTGACTTTCAACTTGACTACACTTCGGTCGACTTCAGTCGACTTTCCTCGACCTGAATCGTCAACATTGTAGTCGACTAGAGACAACTTTTCTCGACACAATGCTTCATCGCCTAGCTGTGCTTGACTCGACCCGACTCGGCTGGACTCGACTCGATTCGACTCATCCCAACTAGACTCGCCTCGACTCCGCTCGAGTTTACTTGATTCACTACGGCGCGATTCAATTGCGCTCGAAATGAGTCGACTCAACTTTTCCCTAATCGACACAACTTTCCTAAACTCGGCCCGACTCAACTCATCATAGTTCGACGCAACTCTGCTCAGCTCGACTTTCAATTTCACTACACTCCGGTCGACATTCCTCGACGTGACTCGTCACCATTGGAGTCGACTACACACATCTTTTCTCAACATAAAGCTTCGTTGCCTTACTCTACTCGACTTGACCCGACTCGGTTGGACTCGACTCCATTCGACTCATCCCAACTAGACTCGCTTCGACTCCACTCGACTTCGCTTGATCTGCGACGGTAGGATTCAACTTTTCTGGATAGGAGTCGACTCGACTTTTTCCGAATCAAGTTAACATTGCTCAACTCGGCTCAACTCGACTTATCGCAGTTCGACGCAACTTTGCTTATCTCGACTTTCAACTTGACTACACTTCGGTCGACTTTCCTCGTCGTGAATCGTCAACATTGTAGTCGACTAGAGACTACTTTTCTCGACACAACGCTTCATCGCCTGACCGTGCTCGACTCGACCCGACTCGGATGGACTGGACTCGATTCGACTCATCCCAACTAGACTCGCCTCGACTCCGCTCGAGTTCGCTTGATTCACGACGGCGCGATTCAATTGCGCTCGAAATGAGTCGGCTCGAATTTTCCCGAATCGACTCAACTTTCCTCCACTCGGCTCGACTCGACTCATCATAGTTCGACGCAACTCTGCTGAGCTCGACTTTCAATTTGACTACACTCCGGTCGACTACGCTCGACATTCCTCGACGTGACTCGTCACCATTGGAGTCGACCACACACATCTTTTCTCGACACAGCGCTTCGTTGCCTTACCCTGCTCGACTTGACCCGACTTGGTTGGACTCGACTCGATTCGACTCATCCCAACGAGACTCGGCTCACTTCCACTCGACTTCGCTTGATTTGCGACGGTAGGATTCAACTGTGCTCGATATGAGTCGACTCGACTTTTTCCAAATGAACTCAACATTGCTCAACTCGGCTTAACTCGACTCATCGCAGTTCGACGGAACTCTGCTTAGCTTGACTTTCAACTTGACTACACTTCGGTCGACTTCAGTCGACTTTCCTCGACCTGAATCGTCAACATTGTAGTCGACTAGAGACAACTTTTCTCGACACAATGCTTCATCGCCTAGCTGTGCTTGACTCGACCCGACTCGGCTGGACTCGACTCGATTCGACTCATCCCAACTAGACTCGCCTCGACTCCGCTCGAGTTTACTTGATTCACTACGGCGCGATTCAATTGCGCTCGAAATGAGTCGACTCAACTTTTCCCTAATCGACACAACTTTCCTAAACTCGGCCCGACTCAACTCATCATAGTTCGACGCAACTCTGCTCAGCTCGACTTTCAATTTCACTACACTCCGGTCGACATTCCTCGACGTGACTCGTCACCATTGGAGTCGACTACACACATCTTTTCTCGACACAACGCTTCGTTGCTTTACTCTGCTCGACTTGACCCGACTCGGCTGGACTCGACTCGATTCGACTCATCCCAACTAGACTCGCCTCGACTCCACTCGACTTTGCCAGATTCGCGACGGTAGGATTCAACTGTGCTCGATATGAGTCGACTCGACTTTTTCCGAATCAACTCAACATTGTTGAACTCGGTTCAACTCGACTCACCGCAGTTCGAAGCAACTCTGCTTAGCTCGACTTTCAACTTGACTACACTCCGGTCGAATTTCCTCGACGTGAATCGTCGACATTTTAGTCGACTAGAGACAACTTTTCTCGACACAACGTTTCATCGCCTGACTGTGCTCGACTCGACCCGACTCGGCTGGACTCCACTCGATTCGACTCATCCCAACTAGACTCGCCTCGACTCCGCTTGAGTTCGCTTGATTCACGACGGCGCGATTCAATTGCATTCGAAATGAGTCGCCTCGAATTTTCCCGAATCGACTCAACTTTCCTCGACTCGGCTCGACTCGACTCATCATAGTTCGACGCAACTCTGCTCAGCTCGACTTTCAATTTCACTACACTCCGGTCGACTCCGCTCAACATTCCTCGAAGTGACTCGTCACCATTGGAGTCGACTACGCACATCTTTTCTCGAGACAACGCTTCGTTGCCTTACTCTGCTCGACTTGACCCGACTCGGCTGGACTCGACTCGATTCGACTCATCCCAACTAGACTCGCCTCGACTCCACTCAACTTCGCTAGATTCGCGAGGGTAGGATTCAACTGTGCTCGATATGAGTCGACTCGACTTTTTCCGAATCAACTCAACATTGCTCAACTCGGTTCAACTCGACTCATCGCAGTTTGACGCAACTCTGCTTAGTTCGACTTTCAACTTGACTACACTCCGGTCAACTCCGGTCGACTTTCCTCGACGTGAATCGTTAACATTGTAGTCGACTAGAGACAACTTTTTTCGACACAACGCTTCATCGCCTGACTGTGCTCGACTCGACCCGACTCGGCTGGACTCGACTCGATTCGACTCATCCCAACTAGACTCGCCTCGACTCCGCTCGAGTTCGCTTGATTGACGATGGTGCGATTCAATTGCGCTCGAAATGAGTCGACATAACTTTTCCCGAATCGACTCAACTTTCCTCAACTCAGCTCGACTCGACTCATCATAGTTCGACGCAACTCTGCTCAGCCTGACTTTCAATTTCACTACACTCCAGTCGACTCCGCTCAACATTCCTCGAAGTGACTCGTCACCGTTGGAGTCGACTACACACATCTTTTCTCAACACAACGCTTCGTTGCCTTACTCTGCTCGACTTGACCCGACTCGGCTGGACTCGACTCGATTCGACTCATCCCAACTAGACTCGCCTCGACTCCACTCCACTTCGCTAGATTCGCGAGGGTAGGATTCAACTGTGCTCGATATGAGTCGACTCGACTTTTTCCGAATCAACTCAACATTGCTCAACTCGATTCAACTCGACTCATCGCAGTTCGACGCAACTCTGCTTAGCTCGACTTTCAACTTGACTACACTCCGGTCGACTCCGGTCGACTTTCCTCGTCGTGAATCGTCAACATTGTAGTCGACTAGAGACAACTTTTCTCGACACAACGCTTCATCGCCTGACCGTGCTCGACTCGACCCGACTCGGATGGAGTGGACTCGATTCGACTCATCCCAACTAGACTCGCCTCGACTCCGCTCGAGTTCGCTTGATTCACGACGGCACGATTCAATTGCGCTCGAAATGAGTCGACCCGACTTTTCCCGAATCGACTCAACTTTCCTCAACTTGGCTCGACTCGAGTCATCATAGTTCGATGCAATCTGCTGAGCTCGACTTTAAATTTGACTAGACTCTGGTCGACTCCGCTCGACATTCCTCGACGTGACTCGTCACCATTGGAGTCGACTACACACATCTTTTCTCAACATAAAGCTTCGTTGCCTTACTCTACTCGACTTGACCCGACTCGGTTGGACTCGACTCCATTCGACTCATCCCAACTAGACTCGCTTCGACTCCACTCGACTTCGCTTGATTCGCGACAGTAGGATTCAACTTTTCTGGATAGGAGTCGACTCGACTTTTTCCGAATCAACTTAACATTGCTCAACTCGGCTCAACTCGACTCATCGCAGTTCGACGCAACTTTGCTTATCTCGACTTTCAACTTGACTACACTCCGGTCGACTTTCCTCGTCGTGAATCGTCAACATTGTAGTCGACTAGAGACTACTTTTCTCGAGACAACGCTTCATCGCCTGACCGTGCTCGACTCGACCTGACTCGGATGGACTGGACTCGATTCGACTCATCCCAACTAGACTCGCCTCGACTCCGCTCGAGTTCGTTTGATTCACGACGGCACGATTCAATTGCGCTTGAAATGAGTCAACTCGACTTTTCCTAAATCGACTCAACTTTCCTCAACTCGGCTCGACTCGAGTCATCACAGTTCTACGCAACTCTGCTGAGCTCGACTTTAAATTTGACTACACTCCGGTCGACTCCGCTCGACATTCCTCGACGTGACTCGTCACCATTGGAGTCGACTACACACATCTTTTCTCAACATAAAGCTTCGTTGCCTTACTCTACTCGACTTGACCCGAGTCGGTTGGAGTCGACTCCATTCGACTCATCCCAACTAGACTCGCTTCGACTCCACTCGACTTCGCTTGATTAGCGACGGTAGGATTCAACTGTGCTGGATATGAGTCGACTCGGCTTTTTCCGAATCAAGTCAACATTGCTCAACTCAGCTCAACTCGGCTCATCGCAGTGCGACGCAACTCTGCTTAGCTCGACTTTCAACTTGACTACACTCCGGTCGACTCCGGTCAACTTTCCTCGTCGTGAATCGTCAACATTGTAGTCGACTAGAGACAACTTTTCTCGACAGAACGCTTCATCGCCTGATTGTGCTCGACTCGACCCGACTCGGCTGGACTCGACTCGATTCGACTCATCCCAACTAGACTCGCCTCGACTCCGCTCGAGTTCGCTTGATTCACGACAGCACGATCCAATTGCGCTCGAAATATGTCGACTCAACTTTTCCCTAATCGACTCAACTTTCCTCAACTCGGCTCGACTCGACTCATCATAGTTCGACGCAACTCTGCTGAGCTCGACTTTCAATTTGACTACACTCCGGTCGACTCCGGTCGACATTCCTCGACGTGACTCGTCACCATTGGAGTCGACTACACACATCTTTTCTCGACACAACGCTTCGTTGCCTTACTCTTCTCGACTTGACCCGACTCGGCTGGACTCGACTCGATTCGACTCATCCCAACTAGACTCGCCTCGACTCCACTCAACTTCGCTAGATTCGCGAGGGTAGGATTCAACTGTGCTCGATATGAGTCGACTCGACTTTTTCCGAATCAACTCAACATTGCTCAACTCGGTTCAACTCGACTCATCGCAGTTTGACGCAACTCTGCTTAGTTCGACTTTCAACTTGACTACACTCCGGTCAACTCCGGTCGACTTTCCTCGACGTGAATCGTTAACATTGTAGTCGACTAGAGACAACTTTTTTCGACACAACGCTTCATCGCCTGACTGTGCTCGACTCGACCCGACTCGGCTGGACTCGACTCGATTCGACTCATCCCAACTAGACTCGCCTCGACTCCGCTCGAGTTCGCTTGATTGACGATGGTGCGATTCAATTGCGCTCGAAATGAGTCGACCCAACTTTTCCCGAATCGACTCAACTTTCCTCAACTCAGCTCGACTCGACTCATCATAGTTCGACGCAACTCTGCTCAGCCTGACTTTCAATTTCACTACACTCCAGTCGACTCCGCTCAAAAATTCCTCGAAGTGACTCGTCACCGTTGGAGTCGACTACACACATCTTTTCTCAACACAACGCTTCGTTGCCTTACTCTGCTCGACTTGACCCGACTCGGCTGGACTCGACTCGATTCGACTCATCCCAACTAGACTCGCCTCGACTCCACTCAACTTCGCTAGATTCGCGAGGGTAGGATTCAACTGTGCTCGATATGAGTCGACTCGACTTTTTCCGAATCAACTCAACATTGCTCAACTCGGTTCAACTCGACTCATCGCAGTTTGACGCAACTCTGCTTAGTTCGACTTTCAACTTGACTACACTCCGGTCAACTCCGGTCGACTTTCCTCGACGTGAATCGTTAACATTGTAGTCGACTAGAGACAACTTTTTTCGACACAACGCTTCATCGCCTGACTGTGCTCGACTCGACCCGACTCGGCTGGACTCGACTCGATTCGACTCATCCCAACTAGACTCGCCTCGACTCCGCTCGAGTTCGCTTGATTGACGATGGTGCGATTCAATTGCGCTCGAAATGAGTCGACATAACTTTTCCCGAATCGACTCAACTTTCCTCAACTCAGCTCGACTCGACTCATCATAGTTCGACGCAACTCTGCTCAGCCTGACTTTCAATTTCACTACACTCCAGTCGACTCCGCTCAACATTCCTCGAAGTGACTCGTCACCGTTGGAGTCGACTACACACATCTTTTCTCAACACAACGCTTCGTTGCCTTACTCTGCTCGACTTGACCCGACTCGGCTGGACTCGACTCGATTCGACTCATCCCAACTAGACTCGCCTCGACTCCACTCCACTTCGCTAGATTCGCGAGGGTAGGATTCAACTGTGCTCGATATGAGTCGACTCGACTTTTTCCGAATCAACTCAACATTGCTCAACTCGATTCAACTCGACTCATCGCAGTTCGACGCAACTCTGCTTAGCTCGACTTTCAACTTGACTACACTCCGGTCGACTCCGGTCGACTTTCCTCGTCGTGAATCGTCAACATTGTAGTCGACTAGAGACAACTTTTCTCGACACAACGCTTCATCGCCTGACCGTGCTCGACTCGACCCGACTCGGATGGAGTGGACTCGATTCGACTCATCCCAACTAGACTCGCCTCGACTCCGCTCGAGTTCGCTTGATTCACGACGGCACGATTCAATTGCGCTCGAAATGAGTCGACCCGACTTTTCCCGAATCGACTCAACTTTCCTCAACTTGGCTCGACTCGAGTCATCATAGTTCGATGCAATCTGCTGAGCTCGACTTTAAATTTGACTAGACTCTGGTCGACTCCGCTCGACATTCCTCGACGTGACTCGTCACCATTGGAGTCGACTACACACATCTTTTCTCAACATAAAGCTTCGTTGCCTTACTCTACTCGACTTGACCCGACTCGGTTGGACTCGACTCCATTCGACTTATCCCAACTAGACTCGCTTCGACTCCACTCGACTTCGCTTGATTCGCGACAGTAGGATTCAACTTTTCTGGATAGGAGTCGACTCGACTTTTTCCGAATCAACTTAACATTGCTCAACTCGGCTCAACTCGACTCATCGCAGTTCGACGCAACTTTGCTTATCTCGACTTTCAACTTGACTACACTCCGGTCGACTTTCCTCGTCGTGAATCGTCAACATTGTAGTCGACTAGAGACTACTTTTCTCGACACAACGCTTCATCGCCTGACCGTGCTCGACTCGACCTGACTCGGATGGACTGGACTCGATTCGACTCATCCCAACTAGACTCGCCTCGACTCCGCTCGAGTTCGCTTGATTCACGACGGCACGATTCAATTGCGCTTGAAATGAGTCAACTCGACTTTTCCTGAATCGACTCAACTTTCCTCAACTCGGCTCGACTCGAGTCATCATAGTTCGACGCAACTCTGCTGAGCTCGACTTTAAATTTGACTACACTCCGGTCGACTCCGCTCGACATTCCTCGACGTGACTCGTCACCATTGGAGTCGACTACACACATCTTTTCTCAACATAAAGCTTCGTTGCCTTACTCTACTCGACTTGACCCGAGTCGGTTGGAGTCGACTCCATTCGACTCATCCCAACTAGACTCGCTTCGACTCCACTCGACTTCGCTTGATTAGCGACGGTAGGATTCAACTGTGCTGGATATGAGTCGACTCGGCTTTTTCCGAATCAAGTCAACATTGCTCAACTCGGCTCATCGCAGTGCGACGCAACTCTGCTTAGCTCGACTTTCAACTTGACTACACTCCGGTCGACTCCGGTCAACTTTCCTCGTCGTGAATCGTCAACATTGTAGTCGACTAGAGACAACTTTTCTCGACAGAACGCTTCATCGCCTGATTGTGCTCGACTCGACCCGACTCGGCTGGACTCGACTCGATTCGACTCATCCCAACTAGACTCGCCTCGACTCCGCTCGAGTTCGCTTGATTCACGACAGCACGATCCAATTGCGCTCGAAATATGTCGACTCAACTTTTCCCTAATCGACTCAACTTTCCTCAACTCGGCTCGACTCGACTCATCATAGTTCGACGCAACTCTGCTGAGCTCGACTTTCAATTTGACTACACTCCGGTCGACTCCGGTCGACATTCCTCGACGTGACTCGTCACCATTGGAGTCGACTACACACATCTTTTCTCGACACAACGCTTCGTTGCCTTACTCTTCTCGACTTGACCCGACTCGGCTGGACTCGACTCGATTCGACTCATCCCAACTAGACTCGCCTCGACTCCACTCAACTTCGCTAGATTCGCGAGGGTAGGATTCAACTGTGCTCGATATGAGTCGACTCGACTTTTTCCGAATCAACTCAACATTGCTCAACTCGGTTCAACTCGACTCATCGCAGTTTGACGCAACTCTGCTTAGTTCGACTTTCAACTTGACTACACTCCGGTCAACTCCGGTCGACTTTCCTCGACGTGAATCGTTAACATTGTAGTCGACTAGAGACAACTTTTTTTGACACAACGCTTCATCGCCTGACTGTGCTCGACTCGACCCGACTCGGCTGGACTCGACTCGATTCGACTCATCCCAACTAGACTCGCCTCGACTCCGCTCGAGTTCGCTTGATTGACGATGGTGCGATTCAATTGCGCTCGAAATGAGTCGACCCAACTTTTCCCGAATCGACTCAACTTTCCTCAACTCAGCTCGACTTGACTCATCATAGTTCGACGCAACTCTGCTCAGCCTGACTTTCAATTTCACTACACTCTAGTCGACTCCGCTCAACATTCCTCGAAGTGACTCGTCACCGTTGGAGTCGACTACACACATCTTTTCTCAACACAACGCTTCGTTGCCTTACTCTGCTCGACTTGACCCGACTCGGCTGGACTCGACTCGATTCGACTCATCCCAACTAGACTCGCCTCGACTCCACTCCACTTCGCTAGATTCGCGAGGGTAGGATTCAACTGTGCTCGATATGAGTCGACTCGACTTTTTCCGAATCAACTCAACATTGCTCAACTCGATTCAACTCAACTCATCGCAGTTCGACGCAACTCTGCTTAGCTCGACTTTCAACTTGACTACACTCCGGTCGACTCCGGTCGACTTTCCTCGTCGTGAATCGTCAACATTGTAGTCGACTAGAGACAACTTTTCTCGACACAACGCTTCATCGCCTGACCGTGCTCGACTCGACCCGACTCGGATGGAGTGGACTCGATTCGACTCATCCCAACTAGACTCGCCTCGACTCCGCTCGAGTTCGCTTGATTCACGACGGCACGATTCAATTGCGCTCGAAATGAGTCGACCCGACTTTTCCCGAATCGACTCAACTTTCCTCAACTTGGCTCGACTCGAGTCATCATAGTTCGATGCAATCTGCTGAGCTCGACTTTAAATTTGACTAGACCCTGGTCGACTCCGCTCGACATTCCTCGACGTGACTCGTCACCATTGGAGTCGACTACACACATCTTTTCTCAACATAAAGCTTCGTTGCCTTACTCTACTCGACTTGACCCGACTCGGTTGGACTCGACTCCATTCGACTCATCCCAACTAGACTCGCTTCGACTCCACTCGACTTCGCTTGATTCGCGACAGTAGGATTCAACTTTTCTGGATAGGAGTCGACTCGACTTTTTCCGAATCAACTTAACATTGCTCAACTCGGCTCAACTCGACTCATCGCAGTTCGACGCAACTTTGCTTATCTCGACTTTCAACTTGACTACACTCCGGTCGACTTTCCTCGTCGTGAATCGTCAACATTGTAGTCGACTAGAGACTACTTTTCTCGACACAACGCTTCATCGCCTGACCGTGCTCGACTCGACCTGACTCGGATGGACTGGACTCGATTCGACTCATCCCAACTAGACTCGCCTCGACTCCGCTCGAGTTCGCTTGATTCACGACGGCACGATTCAATTGCGCTTGAAATGAGTCAACTCGACTTTTCCTGAATCGACTCAACTTTCCTCAACTCGGCTCGACTCGAGTCATCATAGTTCGACGCAACTCTGCTGAGCTCGACTTTAAATTTGACTACACTCCGGTCGACTCCGCTCGACATTCCTCGACGTGACTCGTCACCATTGGAGTCGACTACACACATCTTTTCTCAACATAAAGCTTCGTTGCCTTACTCTACTCGACTTGACCCGAGTCGGTTGGAGTCGACTCCATTCGACTCATCCCAACTAGACTCGCTTCGACTCCACTCGACTTCGCTTGATTAGCGACGGTAGGATTCAACTGTGCTGGATATGAGTCGACTCGGCTTTTTCCGAATCAAGTCAACATTGCTCAACTCGGCTCATCGCAGTGCGACGCAACTCTGCTTAGCTCGACTTTCAACTTGACTACACTCCGGTCGACTCCGGTCAACTTTCCTCGTCGTGAATCGTCAACATTGTAGTCGACTAGAGACAACTTTTCTCGACACAACGCTTCATCGCCTGATTGTGCTCGACTCGACCCGACTCGGCTGGACTCGACTCGATTCGACTCATCCCAACTAGACTCGCCTCGACTCCGCTCGAGTTCGCTTGATTCACGACAGCACGATCCAATTGCGCTCGAAATATGTCGACTCAACTTTTCCCTAATCGACTCAACTTTCCTCAACTCGGCTCGACTCGACTCATCATAGTTCGACGCAACTCTGCTGAGCTCGACTTTCAATTTGACTACACTCCGGTCGACTCCGGTCGACATTCCTCGACGTGACTCGTCACCATTGGAGTCGACTACACACATCTTTTCTCGACACAACGCTTCGTTGCCTTACTCTTCTCGACTTGACCCGACTCGGCTGGACTCGACTCGATTCGACTCATCCCAACTAGACTCGCCTCGACTCCACTCAACTTCGCTAGATTCGCGAGGGTAGGATTCAACTGTGCTCGATATGAGTCGACTCGACTTTTTCCGAATCAACTCAACATTGCTCAACTCGGTTCAACTCGACTCATCGCAGTTTGACGCAACTCTGCTTAGTTCGACTTTCAACTTGACTACACTCCGGTCAACTCCGGTCGACTTTCCTCGACGTGAATCGTTAACATTGTAGTCGACTAGAGACAACTTTTTTCGACACAACGCTTCATCGCCTGACTGTGCTCGACTCGACCCGACTCGGCTGGACTCGACTCGATTCGACTCATCCCAACTAGACTCGCCTCGACTCCGCTCGAGTTCGCTTGATTGACGATGGTGCGATTCAATTGCGCTCGAAATGAGTCGACCCAACTTTTCCCGAATCGACTCAACTTTCCTCAACTCAGCTCGACTCGACTCATCATAGTTCGACGCAACTCTGCTCAGCCTGACCTTCAATTTCACTACACTCCAGTCGACTCCGCTCAAAAATTCCTCGAAGTGACTCGTCACCGTTGGAGTCGACTACACACATCTTTTCTCAACACAACGCTTCGTTGCCTTACTCTGCTCGACTTGACCCGACTCGGCTGCACTCGACTCGATTCGACTCATCCCAACTAGACTCGCCTCGACTCCACTCCACTTCGCTAGATTCGCGAGGGTAGGATTCAACTGTGCTCGATATGAGTCGACTCGACTTTTTCCGAATCAACTCAACATTGCTCAACTCGATTCAACTCGACTCATCGCAGTTCGACGCAACTCTGCTTAGCTCGACTTTCAACTTGACTACACTCCGGTCGACTCCGGTCGACTTTCCTCGTCGTGAATCGTCAACATTGTAGTCGACTAGAGACAACTTTTCTCGACACAACGCTTCATCGCCTGACCGTGCTCGACTCGACCCGACTCGGATGGAGTGGACTCGATTCGACTCATCCCAACTAGACTCGCCTCGACTCCGCTCGAGTTCGCTTGATTCACGACGGCACGATTCAATTGCGCTCGAAATGAGTCGACCCGACTTTTCCCGAATCGACTCAACTTTCCTCAACTTGGCTCGACTCGAGTCATCATAGTTCGATGCAATCTGCTGAGCTCGACTTTAAATTTGACTAGACTCTGGTCGACTCCGCTCGACATTCCTCGACGTGACTCGTCACCATTGGAGTCGACTACACACATCTTTTCTCAACATAAAGCTTCGTTGCCTTACTCTACTCGACTTGACCCGACTCGGTTGGACTCGACTCCATTCGACTCATCCCAACTAGACTCGCTTCGACTCCACTCGACTTCGCTTGATTCGCGACAGTAGGATTCAACTTTTCTGGATAGGAGTCGACTCGACTTTTTCCGAATCAACTTAACATTGCTCAACTCGGCTCAACTCGACTCATCGCAGTTCGACGCAACTTTGCTTATCTCGACTTTCAACTTGACTACACTCCGGTCGACTTTCCTCGTCGTGAATCGTCAACATTGTAGTCGACTAGAGACTACTTTTCTCGACACAACGCTTCATCGCCTGACCGTGCTCGACTCGACCTGACTCGGATGGACTGGACTCGATTCGACTCATCCCAACTAGACTCGCCTCGACTCCGCTCGAGTTCGCTTGATTCACGACGGCACGATTCAATTGCGCTTGAAATGAGTCAACTCGACTTTTCCTGAATCGACTCAACTTTCCTCAACTCGGCTCGACTCGAGTCATCATAGTTCGACGCAACTCTGCTGAGCTCGACTTTAAATTTGACTACACTCCGGTCGACTCCGCTCGACATTCCTCGACGTGACTCGTCACCATTGGAGTCGACTACACAAATCTTTTCTCAACATAAAGCTTCGTTGCCTTACTCTACTCGACTTGACCCGAGTCGGTTGGAGTCGACTCCATTCGACTCATCCCAACTAGACTCGCTTCGACTCCACTCGACTTCGCTTGATTAGCGACGGTAGGATTCAACTGTGCTGGATATGAGTCGACTCGGCTTTTTCCGAATCAAGTCAACATTGCTCAACTCGGCTCAACTCGGCTCATCGCAGTGCGACGCAACTCTGCTTAGCTCGACTTTCAACTTGACTACACTCCGGTCGACTCCGGTCAACTTTCCTCGTCGTGAATCGTCAACATTGTAGTCGACTAGAGACAACTTTTCTCGACAGAACGCTTCATCGCCTGATTGTGTTCGACTCGACCCGACTCGGCTGGACTCGACTCGATTCGACTCATCCCAACTAGACTCGCCTCGACTCCGCTCGAGTTCGCTTGATTCACGACAGCACGATCCAATTGCGCTCGAAATATGTCGACTCAACTTTTCCCTAATCGACTCAACTTTCCTCAACTCGGCTCGACTCGACTCATCATAGTTCGACGCAACTCTGCTGAGCTCGACTTTCAATTTGACTACACTCCGGTCGACTCCGGTCGACATTCCTCGACGTGACTCGTCACCATTGGAGTCGACTACACACATCTTTTCTCGACACAACGCTTCGTTGCCTTACTCTTCTCGACTTGACCCGACTCGGCTGGACTCGACTCGATTCGACTCATCCCAACTAGACTCGCCTCGACTCCACTCAACTTCGCTAGATTCGCGAGGGTAGGATTCAACTGTGCTCGATATGAGTCGACTCGACTTTTTCCGAATCAACTCAACATTGCTCAACTCGGTTCAACTCGACTCATCGCAGTTTGACGCAACTCTGCTTAGTTCGACTTTCAACTTGACTACACTCCGGTCAACTCCGGTCGACTTTCCTCGACGTGAATCGTTAACATTGTAGTCGACTAGAGACAACTTTTTTCGACACAACGCTTCATCGCCTGACTGTGCTCGACTCGACCCGACTCGGCTGGACTCGACTCGATTCGACTCATCCCAACTAGACTCGCCTCGACTCCGCTCGAGTTCGCTTGATTGACGATGGTGCGATTCAATTGTGCTCGAAATGAGTCGACCCAACTTTTCCCGAATCGACTCAACTTTCCTCAACTCAGCTCGACTCGACTCATCATAGTTCGACGCAACTCTGCTCAGCCTGACTTTCAATTTCACTACACTCCAGTCGACTCCGCTCAACATTCCTCGAAGTGACTCGTCACCGTTGGAGTCGACTACACACATCTTTTCTCAACACAACGCTTCGTTGCCTTACTCTGCTCGACTTGACCCGACTCGGCTGGACTCGACTCGATTCGACTCATCCCAACTAGACTCGCCTCGACTCCACTCCACTTCGCTAGATTCGCGAGGGTAGGATTCAACTGTGCTCGATATGAGTCGACTCGACTTTTTCTGAATCAACTCAACATTGCTCAACTCGATTCAACTCGACTCATCGCAGTTCGACGCAACTCTGCTTAGCTCGACTTTCAACTTGACTACACTCCGGTCGACTCCGGTCGACTTTCCACGTCGTGAATCGTCAACATTGTAGTCGACTAGAGACAACTTTTCTCGACACAACGCTTCATCGCCTGACCGTGCTCGACTCGACCCGACTCGGATGGAGTGGACTCGATTCGACTCATCCCAACTAGACTCGCCTCGACTCCGCTCGAGTTCGCTTGATTCACGACGGCACGATTCAATTGCGCTCGAAATGAGTCGACCCGACTTTTCCCGAATCGACTCAACTTTCCTCAACTTGGCTCGACTCGAGTCATCATAGTTCGATGCAATCTGCTGAGCTCGACTTTAAATTTGACTAGACTCTGGTCGACTCCGCTCGACATTCCTCGACGTGACTCGTCACCATTGGAGTCGACTACACACATCTTTTCTCAACATAAAGCTTCGTTGCCTTACTCTACTCGACTTGACCCGACTCGGTTGGACTCGACTCCATTCGACTCATCCCAACTAGACTCGCTTCGACTCCACTCGACTTCGCTTGATTCGCGACAGTAGGATTCAACTTTTCTGGATAGGAGTCGACTCGACTTTTTCCGAATCAACTTAACATTGCTCAACTCGGCTCAACTCGACTCATCGCAGTTCGACGCAACTTTGCTTATCTCGACTTTCAACTTGACTACACTCCGGTCGACTTTCCTCGTCGTGAATCGTCAACATTGTAGTCGACTAGAGACTACTTTTCTCGACACAACGCTTCATCGCCTGACCGTGCTCGACTCGACCTGACTCGGATGGACTGGACTCGATTCGACTCATCCCAACTAGACTCGCCTCGACTCCGCTCGAGTTCGCTTGATTCACGACGGCACGATTCAATTGCGCTTGAAATGAGTCAACTCGACTTTTCCTGAATCGACTCAACTTTCCTCAACTCGGCTCGACTCGAGTCATCATAGTTCGACGCAACTCTGCTGAGCTCGACTTTAAATTTGACTACACTCCGGTCGACTCCGCTCGACATTCCTCGACGTGACTCGTCACCATTGGAGTCGACTACACACATCTTTTCTCAACATAAAGCTTCGTTGCCTTACTCTACTCGACTTGACCCGAGTCGGTTGGAGTCGACTCCATTCGACTCATCCCAACTAGACTCGCTTCGACTCCACTCGACTTCGCTTGATTAGCGACGGTAGGATTCAACTGTGCTGGATATGAGTCGACTCGGCTTTTTCCGAATCAAGTCAACATTGCTCAACTCGGCTCAACTCGGCTCATCGCAGTGCGACGCAACTCTGCTTAGCTCGACTTTCAACTTGACTACACTCCGGTCGACTCCGGTCAACTTTCCTCGTCGTGAATCGTCAACATTGTAGTCGACTAGAGACAACTTTTCTCGACAGAACGCTTCATCGCCTGATTGTGCTCGACTCGACCCGACTCGGCTGGACTCGACTCGATTCGACTCATCCCAACTAGACTCGCCTCGACTCCGCTCGAGGTCGCTTGATTCACGACAGCACGATCCAATTGCGCTCGAAATATGTCGACTCAACTTTTCCCTAATCGACTCAACTTTCCTCAACTCGGCTCGACTCGACTCATCATAGTTCGACGCAACTCTGCTGAGCTCGACTTTCAATTTGACTACACTCCGGTCGACTCCGCTCGACATTCCTCGACGTGACTCGTCACCATTGGAGTCGACTACACACATCTTTTCTCGACACAACGCTTCGTTGCCTTACTCTTCTCGACTTGACCCGACTCGGCTGGACTCGACTCGATTCGACTCATCCCAACTAGACTCGCCTCGACTCCATTCAACTTCGCTAGATTCGCGAGGGTAGGATTCAACTGTGCTCGATATGAGTCGACTCGACTTTTTCCGAATCAACTCAACATTGCTCAACTCGGTTCAACTCGACTCATCGCAGTTTGACGCAACTCTGCTTAGTTCGACTTTCAACTTGACTACACTCCGGTCAACTCCGGTCGACTTTCCTCGACGTGAATCGTTAACATTGTAGTCGACTAGAGACAACTTTTTTCGACACAACGCTTCATCGCCTGACTGTGCTCGACTCGACCCGACTCGGCTGGACTCGACTCGATTCGACTCATCCCAACTAGACTCGCCTCGACTCCGCTCGAGTTCGCTTGATTGACGATGGTGCGATTCAATTGTGCTCGAAATGAGTCGACCCAACTTTTCCCGAATCGACTCAACTTTCCTCAACTCAGCTCGACTCGACTCATCATAGTTCGACGCAACTCTGCTCAGCCTGACTTTCAATTTCACTACACTCCAGTCGACTCCGCTCAACATTCCTCGAAGTGACTCGTCACCGTTGGAGTCGACTACACACATCTTTTCTCAACACAACGCTTCGTTGCCTTACTCTGCTCGACTTGACCCGACTCGGCTGGACTCGACTCGATTCGACTCATCCCAACTAGACTCGCCTCGACTCCACTCCACTTCGCTAGATTCGCGAGGGTAGGATTCAACTGTGCTCGATATGAGTCGACTCGACTTTTTCCGAATCAACTCAACATTGCTCAACTCGATTCAACTCGACTCATCGCAGTTCGACGCAACTCTGCTTAGCTCGACTTTCAACTTGACTACACTCCGGTCGACTCCGGTCGACTTTCCTCGTCGTGAATCGTCAACATTGTAGTCGACTAGAGACAACTTTTCTCGACACAACGCTTCATCGCCTGACCGTGCTCGACTCGACCCGACTCGGATGGAGTGGACTCGATTCGACTCATCCCAACTAGACTCGCCTCGACTCCGCTCGAGTTCGCTTGATTCACGACGGCACGATTCAATTGCGCTCGAAATGAGTCGACCCGACTTTTCCCGAATCGACTCAACTTTCCTCAACTTGGCTCGACTCGAGTCATCATAGTTCGATGCAATCTGCTGAGCTCGACTTTAAATTTGACTAGACTCTGGTCGACTCCGCTCGACATTCCTCGACGTGACTCGTCACCATTGGAGTCGACTACACACATCTTTTCTCAACATAAAGCTTCGTTGCCTTACTCTACTCGACTTGACCCGACTCGGTTGGACTCGACTCCATTCGACTCATCCCAACTAGACTCGCTTCGACTCCACTCGACTTCGCTTGATTCGCGACAGTAGGATTCAACTTTTCTGGATAGGAGTCGACTCGACTTTTTCCGAATCAACTTAACATTGCTCAACTCGGCTCAACTCGACTCATCGCAGTTCGACGCAACTTTGCTTATCTCGACTTTCAACTTGACTACACTCCGGTCGACTTTCCTCGTCGTGAATCGTCAACATTGTAGTCGACTAGAGACTACTTTTCTCGACACAACGCTTCATCGCCTGACCGTGCTCGACTCGACCTGACTCGGATGGACTGGACTCGATTCGACTCATCCCAACTAGACTCGCCTCGACTCCGCTCGAGTTCGCTTGATTCACGACGGCACGATTCAATTGCGCTTGAAATGAGTCAACTCGACTTTTCCTGAATCGACTCAACTTTCCTCAACTCGGCTCGACTCGAGTCATCATAGTTCGACGCAACTCTGCTGAGCTCGACTTTAAATTTGACTACACTCCGGTCGACTCCGCTCGACATTCCTCGACGTGACTCGTCACCATTGGAGTCGACTACACACATCTTTTCTCAACATAAAGCTTCGTTGCCTTACTCTACTCGACTTGACCCGAGTCGGTTGGAGTCGACTCCATTCGACTCATCCCAACTAGACTCGCTTCGACTCCACTCGACTTCGCTTGATTAGCGACGGTAGGATTCAACTGTGCTGGATATGAGTCGACTCGGCTTTTTCCGAATCAAGTCAACATTGCTCAACTCGGCTCAACTCGGCTCATCGCAGTGCGACGCAACTCTGCTTAGCTCGACTTTCAACTTGACTACACTCCGGTCGACTCCGGTCAACTTTCCTCGTCGTGAATCGTCAACATTGTAGTCGACTAGAGACAACTTTTCTCGACAGAACGCTTCATCGCCTGATTGTGCTCGACTCGACCCGACTCGGCTGGACTCGACTCGATTCGACTCATCCCAACTAGACTCGCCTCGACTCCGCTCGAGTTCGCTTGATTCACGACAGCACGATCCAATTGCGCTCGAAATATATCGACTCAACTTTTCCCTAATCGACTCAACTTTCCTCAACTCGGCTCGACTCGACTCATCATAGTTCGACGCAACTCTGCTGAGCTCGACTTTCAATTTGACTACACTCCGGTCGACTCCGCTCGACATTCCTCGACGTGACTCGTCACCATTGGAGTCGACTACACACATCTTTTCTCGACACAACGCTTCGTTGCCTTACTCTTCTCGACTTGACCCGACTCGGCTGGACTCGACTCGATTCGACTCATCCCAACTAGACTCGCCTCGATTCCACTCGACTTCGCTTGATTCGCGATGGTAGGATTCAACTGTGCTCGATATGAGTCGAGTCAACTTTTTCCGAATCAACTCAACATTGCTCAACTAGACTCATTGCAGTTCGACGCAACTCTGCATAGCACGACTTTCAACTTGACTACAGTTCGGTGGACTTTCATCGACCTGAATCATCAACATTGTAGTCGACTAGAGACAACTTTTCTCGACACAATGTTTCATCGGTGAGTGTGCTCGACTCAACCTGACTCGGCTGGGCTCGACTCGATTCGACTCATCCAAACTAGACTCACCTCAACTCCGCTCGATTTCGCTTCATTCACGACGGCACGATTCAATTGCACTCGAAATGAGTCGACTCGACTTTTACCGAATCGACTCGACTTTTCCCGAATCGACTCAACTGTCCTCAACTCGGCTCGACTCGACTCATCATAGTTCGACGCAACTCTGCTGAGCTCGACTTTCAATTTGACTACACTCCGGTTGACTCCGCTAGACATTCCTTGACGTGACTCGTCACCATTGGAGTCGACTACACACATCTTTTCTCGACACATTGCTTCGTTGCCTTAATCTGCTCGAGTTGACCCGATTCGGCTGGATTGGACTCGATTCGACTCATCCCAACAAGACTCGCCTCGACTCCGCTCGAGTTCGCTTGATTCACGACGGCGCGATTCAATTGCGCTCGAAACGAGTCAACTCGAATTTTCCCCAATCGACTCAACTTTCCTCCACTCGGCTCGACTCGACTCGTCATAGTTCGACGCAACTCTGCTGAGCTCGACTTTCAATTTGACTACACTCCGGTCGACTCCGGTCGACTCCGCTCGACACCGCTCCACATTCCTCGACGTGACTCGTCACCATTGGAGTCGACTACACACATCTTTTCTCGACACAACGCTTCGTTGCCTTACTCTGCTCGACTTGGCCCGACTCGGCTGGACTCGACTCGATTCGACTCATCCCAACTAGACTCGCCTCGACTCCACTCGACTTCGCTTGATTTGCGACGGTAGGATTCAACTGTGCTCGATATGAGTCGACTCGACTTTTTCCAAATGAACTCAACGTTGCTCAACTCGGCTCAACTCGACTCATCGCAGTTCGACGGAACTCTGCTTAGCTCGACTTTCAACTTGACTACACTTCGGTCGACTTCGGTCGACTTTCCTCGACCTGAATCGTCAACATTGTAGTTGACTAGAGACAACTTTTCTCGCCACAATGCTTCATCGCCTGACTTTGCTCGACTCGACCCGACTCGGCTGGACTCGACACGATTCGACTCATCCCAACTAGACTCGCCTCGACCCCGCTCGAGTTTGCTTGATTGACGACGGCACGATTCAATTGCGCTCCAAAATGAGTCGACTCGACTTTTCCCGAATCGACACAACTTTCCTCAACTCGACCCGACTTGACTCATCATAGTTCGACGCAACTCTGCTCAGCTCGACTTTCAATTTCACTACACCCCGGTCGACTCCGCTCGACATTCCTCGACGTGACTCGTCACCATTGGAGTCGACTACACACATCTTTTCTCGACACAAGGCTTCTTTCCCTTACTCTGCTCGACTTGACCCGACTCGGTTGGACTCGACTTGATTCGACTCATCCCAACTAGACTCGCCTCGACTCCACTCGACTTCGCTAGATTCGCGACGGTAGGATTCAAATGTGCTCGATACGAGTCGACTCGACTTTTTCCGAATCAACTCAACATTGCTCAACTCGGTTTAACTCGACTCATCGCAGTTCGACGGAACTCTGCTTAGCTCGACTTTCAACTTGACTACACTCCGGTCGACTCCGGTAGACTATCCTCGACATGAATCGTCAACTCGACCCAACCCGACTCGGCTGGACTCGACTCGATTCGACTCATCCCAACTAGACTCGCCTCGACTCCGCTCGAGTTCGCTTGATTCACGACAGCACGATCCAATTGCGCTCGAAATATGTCGACCCAACTTTTCCCTAATCGACTCAACTTTCCTCAACTCGGCTCGACTCGACTCATCATAGTTCGACGCAACTCTGCTGAGCTCGACTTTCAATTTGACTACACTCCGGTCGACTCCGGTCGACATTCCTCGACGTGACTCGTCACCATTGGAGTCGACTACACACATCTTTTCTCGACACAACGCTTCGTTGCCTTACTCTTCTCGACTTGACCCGACTCGGCTGGACTCGACTCGATTCGACTCATCCCAACTAGACTCGCCTCGATTCCACTCGACTTCGCTTGATTCGCGATGGTAGGATTCAACTGTGCTCGGTATGAGTCGACTCAACTTTTTCCGAATCAACTCAACATTGCTCAACTCGACTCATTGCAGTTTGACGCAACTCTGCATAGCACGACTTTCAACTTGACTACAGTTCGGTCGACTTTCATCGACCTGAATCATCAACATTGTAGTCGACTAGAGACAACTTTTCTCGACACAATGCTTCATCGGTGAGTGTGCTCGACTCAACCTGACTCGGCTGGGCTCGACTCGATTCGACTCATCCCAACTAGACTCACCTTAACTCCGCTCGATTTCGCTTCATTCACGACGGCACGATTCAATTGCACTCGAAATGAGTCGACTCGACTTTTACCTGTCGCAACCGTAATTCCGACGAGACGACGAACTTGCTAGAATTTTGAAAATGTATTTAATTGTATGTGGAGCCGCCACCAAATTTTATTTTAAGGGAAAACATTTGGAAAAAACCCTAACTTGAGGATGAAATTCTAGGTTCGGGAGTCGGTTACAAATAGGGAAGGTGTTAGGCACCCTATTTGTCCGTTCCGAAGAACGGTACCCTTGAACTGAGTGTGTGATTTTCTTTAAAAATTGTTTGATCCCTTAAATATAATATAATAAAAATAAATAGGTTTGTATGAAAATAGCCTGACAGGACTTGATCCTGCTCCTACGTATTCCCTGGTGCAATGGGAAATTCAAGGCTACGTAGTTCTGGTTGTTTGGAAGAGTTTTTTTTTTTAGAAGAATTTTGAGCTATTTGGTTTTCAAATATGCTTTCAGTTCCACATATGCACAGAGCCTAAGACAAAAGAGGGTTGCACTTAGACTCATATGATTCTCTAAATGTCAAACAGTAGGGTATGCTACCAGTTCGCACTTAGAGTTCATTGCGTGAGAACAAAGGTTTTAGAGAACTTTTAGAAGAGCTTTGAGCGATTTTGTTTTCAGAAGTCTTCTCAGTTCCACATATGCGCAGAGTCTAAGGCAAACGAGGGTTGCACTTAGGCTCATATGACTCTCTAGATGTCAAACAGTAGCGTATGCTACCAATTCGCACTTAGAGTTCATTGCGTGAGAACCAAGTTTTGGAAGAAGTTTTTGGAAGAGTTTGGGACAATTTTAGCCTTTAAACATCCTCTCAGTTCCACATATGCACAGAATCTAAGATAAACGAAGGTTACACTTAGACTCATATGACTCTCTAAATGTCAAACAGTAGGGTATGCTACCAATTTGCACTTAGAGCTCATTGCGTGAGAAACAAGGTTTTTGAAGAAGTTTTAGAAGAGTTTGGGACGATTTTAGCCTTTAAACATCCTCTCAGTTCCACATATGCACAGAGTCTAAGATAAACGAAGGTTACACTTAGACTCATATGACTCTCTAAATGTCAAACAGTAGGGTATGCTACCAGTTTGCACTTAGAGCTCATTGCGTGAGAACCAAGGTTTTTGAAGAAGTTTTAGAAGAGTTTTGGATAATTTTAGTTTTCAAAAGTCTTCTGTACTTTCAACTTTGAAGTTCATTGCATGAGATCTAGGATCGTTTAGGGCTTTGAAATTTCTTTAAAGACTGAGTTTAACAATGATGTGCATCAATACTTTCAATGATATCAGCTGTGAAATTGTATGCTAGTACGTTCATATATATGGATCCAAGTTGTTTCCATCTCTTGTCTCCATTCTCCACTCTTGAGCCTTGTGAGCCTAAGATTAAACAGGGTCCTTATTCTAGTGAACCTGCTGCCCTAGTCTTGACGTTGTTCCAGATTCTAGGTTCTAGAAATTAATTTTTCTGACATGCCAAATTCAAATTTAAGAGCTGTCCATTTTAAAGAATAGTGGTCTTTTGCTAACCTGCGCATGAATTTTTACTAACCGGATTTGCTGCCTCAGATGTTGTATTCCAGGTTTCAATAACTCACATTGTTATTTTGATTCATCTGGGCTGATTGTGAGGGAATTTTACAGCACCTGAATTAATCTTCCTAGCAATTTCCCCAATAGTCAGTCATTCCCTTGGATGTGTGGCTAGTGTCTACTTCAAGACCCAACCTGCAGTGATTATGGGAGAGCTAGGGGATATGACTCGGGGTGTAACATTTAAATTGCTAACTCCCCAATCCTGTTTATTCCTTAAGTCATTTTAATCAGCTGCTAAATGTATCAGGATGGGTTGCCCAAACTTTTCCTCCAGCAGGGCCTACCAAGGTTTAGTTTGGTTATGATCCTTTGCTGAACTTTACCTATCAGAGCCAACCATGTCCAGAGTTCTAAAATTGATTTAGTGATCTTAAATCCTTTCAAACAAATAGTTTTTACCCACACAGTGTCCGGTAAGATACACATAAGGCTACTGATTTCAATCCTACCTTGTAACTCCCGCAAGCTTTTCAAGTCCTTCTTGCATAATACAACATAGTTTATTTAGCCTGATACTTAAACTGGTTGTTGCTATGGCTACTGTTAATACTGTAACAGGACCTGGACTAAACCTTATAGACCCTAGATTGAACTCTTGGCTGCCAGGACCTGTTGTGGGGTTTGACAGCTACTGTGAACCTAATTAATGGTTGTAATTGGTGCAGATAAAGTGTAGACCTATGGCATCTTCTGCTACTGTAAGGTCTTGAGAATGGGAATCAAAGCATGATCTTGTGGAACTAGCCTAGGATTAACTGCTCAGGTCTCTAACACTAAAATTAGTGATGATGATTAAATTAGAAGACTTTTATCCCGGGACAACTCTGGTTGTATGTCCTATGGTTAAATTTTCTGGTGTTGGTCTAAATGGTGTTTCATAGCATTTGCTCAGAATTGTCAGCCAAGGTTTTTATGTTGAAACAGCTATAAGGGAAAAGGCTAATTATGTCCTGCCTATAAGATGGTTTCTAGCCAATTGTATGTGTCATGAGGGATAGGATATTAGGGGTTTATCATTTCCACACCCAATAGGTCTTATTCTTCAAAAGAAAATCCCCTATTTGGTTTCCTTTTGGCAATTAAAACTCTGCCACCTGGAATCAGGGCTCATATCAGTGACAGACCAAGCCAATGACCAACCTCAAAATTAATTTCGGCTAGGATGCCCACAGATGCATGACCTAGTAGGGCTTGTTGTCATGACAAGTTTGGGATATAGACCAGTTTTTTAGGTTTCTTATGGTTTTAATGTAGTTTATAAGATGCTAGTCCTAAACTGAGAAAAGCAAACTGTGAAGCCATATGCCAGAATCTTACAAAAACATAGTTCCTAACTGTCATGATATGGCTCCTGCCCAACCTCTATGAGACTCGGATCCCATGTGGCTAGTATAAACTTTGCTGACACAACCTCACCATAATTTCCAGAACCTATCTTGATTCTCAACCACGCAAAGCGATTTCAATTTCTGATTAAAGCTCATTCTGGTTCTTCCTAGCTCCTGTTTACTAAGGATTTGTAACATTCCTGGCCTAAGACTTTAGTGTTTAAGTTTACAGTTTATGTACCAAGGACATGGGAGTCTATACACCAATCTATTGATGCTAACCTGTTTCTGGCCGATTGGCTCTTAACTTGTATGTGATCAATGGTTCTTTGTCAGCTAATTTTGATTAGGCCTGTTATAACTCCCAGAGCACATCATAATCTCCCAGAGCACATCACAACTTGGTTTCATTTTCCAGAACTAAAAACTCTCTTTCTAGGGTGAGTATAGATTCCTAGCTTGGATTTCTCACATAGATGTATAACTTGATGTTAAATTTGTGACTTAGCCCTCCCTGAGCCACCTTCACTTAAACCACTGCATCCTCCCAGTCTAAGCTGAGCTCTAGTGAAAGCTTACTATAGGTTATTCTCATGTAGACCTCTAGTTGGTGTAGGCATTGATCCTAACTAGTCTGCATCTAACCAAATAATGACATCATCTGCACCTTAGTCATGAACACTAAGTCTAAGAAAAACATATCCTTTCTCTCAAAGCCAATCGTGGTTGTTATTCCTATCCAAGATGGTTGATGTACAACAGGATATAGCTTAAAAACTCTAATACCCAGTGCAGCATCTGATACTGCTACATGTACTGTCTAAGAGGCTGGAGATATTGGGCAGGAGGAATCTGGTGCAGATTCCAGGTACTGCTAAATACCAATTCAAAAGGAAACCTAAAACCACAACCAAACCTTAATGTTTTTCTGGAACTTGTGAGGAAAGAAAGGCAAGCTTTTAGGTATCTGTTACAGACTAGGGGCAGACCTTGGCACTCAAGGCTTCAAGTCAGCTAGTATTGATCATCATACTTTGCAGACCAGATTGAGATCATCATACTTGGATTAGTTGAAACAGGAATTTAGCCAGAAAAGTAGAAACTTCCTAGAGGCGTGTCATGGATCAGACCTCTAAAGCAACTTATTAGTGACCTGTACAATGAGGTAGAAGGTTTCTAATTAAACTTCATGATCGAAACCAGACTTAAGTTTTAAACTCAAAGACCTTGTATTGATACCCAAAACAGCAGTGGCAATCCTTTATACAGCAATTAATCTATCACAGTATTCTGAGACTCAGAATCGGCTATTGACAACCAGCTCCGTCATGCCTATAAAGATAGTTACTGATCAGACATGCGTAAACTGAAGGAAAAGTTATAAGAAACTCATCATTCCTATACGCTACTGACAGCGAACTAATCAAAGCCTATATATCTCATCATCCACCTGAAAGTTTCCTATTCGATCCCTTTTGGCCAGCAAAGTTCTGTTATCTGATATACCAGGTTTGTGAAGCTAGCCTGTTTATCAAAACATTTCTAGGTAGACATACATTTAAACAGAACAGATATGATTTATAGTATAGCAATATCTAGAGAATGAATTGATGTTTGATATGAAATCAGTTACAGCACAGTGAAACACAGGTTCTCCTTTCCTAAATTCTGACTATACTTATGTAAGCAAATTAATTCTCAAATTTGGCAGATATAAGTAGCTTCTTAACATCTTAATAACTGAAACTTCCAGGTAAAAAAACGCTGCTGCAATTGACGCAGAAATCAATTCTCATTGATTTTAAAGAACCTTGACTTCATTTGAGCCTAGAAACCTTAGCTAGCATATACACTTAAACTATCAATTCTGAATCAAGAATTAAAACAGGTATTGTAATCATCGAAGTATATGAATTCTACACATTCAAAGTTCAATCATAATGCGGAGAAGATGAAACAACGAAGTTGCGCAGATTAGAAAGAGAGAGAAAAATGAAAGATGCAAGCCTAACCTGTGAGTATCGAATCAAAACGAGAGAACCTTCGTGGTTATGCAGAAGAAATTGAACAATAGCAGAGATGTCCAAGAACCAGAACCAATTCAACTTCACGCTCCAAAAATCTGACCGAAGAGTCAAAACTCCTTCTCTGAATTTTGCACAAAAATGCTTCCAATCCTAAGCCCCTTCGATTCTCCTATCACTCTGTTCTCCTCCTTTTCTCCTCCTTTCCTCTTCTTCTCCTTCTCACTCTGTTTCTTCAGTTTTTCTTTTCCGAAAAAAAAAACCCCCTTCAAATTCTTCTGAAAAGCCTTTTATACCCTTCTTTTGCTAGTGTCATACCTTCACCCCTTTGGTTTCTCACTAACCCAACAAAATACCCATCCTAACTAACCTCTAACTACCCTAACTAATTCTTAACTAACCCTAGCCTATTAGGATGGGGACCAATCCCCTCTCTATTTTTTTCTTTTTTTCTTTTTTATTTATTATGGTTATTATTATTATTATTATTATTATTTTGCATTTCTTCTTATTGGCCCTCTTCTCTTTTCCATTAATTTTAGTCTTGGTGATTCAATTAAGACTCCCCGGACGCAAATTGGTGTTCACATTACCGAATCGACTCAACTGTCCTCAACTCGGCTCGACTCGACTCATCATAGTTCGACGCAACTCTGCTGAGCTCGACTTTCAATTTGACTACACTCCGGTTGACTCCGCTAGACACTCCTCGACGTGACTCGTCACCATTGGAGTCAACTACACACATCTTTTCTCGACACAACGCTTCGTTGCCTTACTCTGCTCGAGTTGACCCGACTCGGCTGGACTGGACTCGATTCGACTCATCCCAACAAGACTCGCCTCGACTCCGCTCGAGTTCGCTTGATTCACGACGGCGCGATTCAATTGCGCTCGAAACGAGTCAACTCGAATTTTCCCCAATCGACTCAACTTTCCTCCACTCGGCTCGACTCGACTCATCATAGTTCGACGCAACTCTGCTGAGCTCGACTTTCAATTTGACTACACTCCGGTCGACTCCACTCGACTCCGCTCGACATTCCTCGACGTGACTCGTCACCATTGAGTCGACCACACACATCTTTTCTCGACACAACGCTTCGTTGCCTTACTCTGCTCGACTCGATTCGACTCATCCCAACTAGACTCGCCTCGACTCCACTCGACTTCGCTTGATTTGCGACAGTAGGATTCAACTGTGCTCGATATGAGTCGACTGGACTTTTTCCAAATGAACTCAACGTTGCTCAACTCGGCTCAACTCGACTCATCGCAGTTCGACGGAACTCTGCTTAGCTCGACTTTCAACTTGACTACACTTCGGTCGACTTCGGTCGACTTTCCTCGACCTGAATCGTCAACATTGTAGTCGACTAGAGACAACTTTTCTCGCCACAATGCTTCATCGCCTGACTGTGCTCGACTCGACCCGACTCGGCTGGACTCGACACGATTCGACTCATCCCAACTAGACTCGCCTCGACCCCGCTCGAGTTTGCTTGATTCACGACGGCACGATTCAATTGCGCTCCAAAATGAGTCGACTCGACTTTTCCCGAATCGACACAACTTTCCTCAACTCGGCCCGACTTGACTCATCATAGTTCGACGCCACTCTGCTCAGCTCGACTTTCAATTTCACTACACTCCGGTCGACTCCGCTCGACATTCCTCGACGTGACTCGTCACCATTGGATTCGACTACACACATCTTTTCTCGACACAACGCTTCTTTCCCTTACTCTTCTCGACTTGACCCGACTCGGTTGGACTCGACTCGATTCGACTCATCCCAACTAGACTCGCCTCGACTCCACTCGACTTCGCTAGATTCGCGACGGTAGGATTCAAATGTGCTCGATACGAGTCGACTCGACTTTTTCCGAATCAACTCAACATTGCTCAACTCGGTTCAACTCGACTCATCGCAGTTCGACGGAACTCTGCTTAGCTCGACTTTCAACTTGACTACACTCCGGTCGACTCCGGTAGACTATCCTCGACATGAATCGTCAACTCGACTCAACCCGACTCGGCTGGACTCGACTCGATTCGACTCATCCCAACTAGACTCGCCTCGACTCCGCTCGAGTTCGCTTGATTCACGACAGCACGATTCAATTGCGATCGAAATGAGTCGACTCGACTTTTTCCTAATCTACTCAACTTTACTCAACTCGGCTCGACTCGACTCATCATAGTTCGACGCAACTCTCCTGAGCTCGACTTTCAATTTCACTACACTCTGGTCGACTCCGCTCGACATTCCTCGACGTGACTCGTCACCATTGGAGTCGAGTATACACATCTTTTCTCGACACAACGCTTCGTTGCCTTACTCTGCTCGACATGACCCGACTCGGCTGGACTCGACTCGATTCGACTCATCCCAACTAGACTCGCTTCGACTCAACTCGACTTCGCTTGATTCGCGACAGTAGGATTCAACTGTGCCGGATATGAGTCGACTCGACTTTTTCCGAATCAACTCAACATTGCTCAACTCAGCTCAACTCGACTCATCGCAGTTCGACGCAACTCTACTTAGCTCGACTTTCAACTTGACTACACTCCGGTCGACTTTCCTCGTCGTGAATCGTCAACATTGTAGTCGACTAGAGACAACTTTTCTCGACACAACGCTTCATCGCCTGAGTGTACTCGACCCGACCTGATTCGGCTGGACTCGACTCATCCCAACTAGACTCGCCTCGACTCCGCACGAGTTCGCTTGATTCACGACAACACGATTCAATTGCGCTCGAAATGAGTTGACTCGACTTTTCCCGAATCGACTCAACTTTCCTCAACTCGGCTCGACCCGACTCATCATAGTTCGACGCAACTCTGCTGAGATCGACTTTCAATTTGACTACACTCCGATCGACTCCGCTCGACATTCCTCGACGTGACTCGTCACCATTGGAGTCGACTACACACATCTTTTCTCGACACAACGCTTCGTTGCCTTACTCTGCTCGACTTGACCCCACTCGGCTAGACTCGACTCGATTCGACTCATCCCAACTAGACTCGCCTCGATTCCACTCGACTTCGCTTGATTCGCGACGGTAGGATTCAACTGTGCTCGATATGAGTCGACTCTACTTTTTCCGAATCAACTCAACATTGCTCAACTCGACTCATTGCAGTTCGACGCAACTCTGCTTAGCTCGACTTTCAACTTGACTACACTTCGGTCGACTTTCATCGACCTGAATCATCAACATTGTAGTCGACTAGAGACAACTTTTCTCGACACAACGCTTCATCGCATGATTGTGCTCGACTCGACCCGACTCGGCTGGGCTCGACTCGATTCGACTCATCCAAACTAGACTCGCCTCGACACCGCTCGAGTTCGCTTGATTCACGACGGCACGATTCAATTGCGCTCGAAATGAGTCGACTCGACTTTTCCCGAATCGACTCGACTTTTCCCGAATCCACTCAACTTTCCTCAACTCGGCTCGACTCGACTCATCAGAGTTCGACGTAACTCTGCTGAGCTCGACTTTCAATTTGACTACACTCCGGTTGACTCCGCTCGACATTCCTCGACGTGACTCGTCACCATTGGAGTCGACTACACACATCTTTTCTTGACACAACGCTTCGTTGCCTTACTCTGCACGACTTGACCCCACTCGGCTGGACTCGACTCGATTCGACTCATCCCAACTAGACTCGCCTCGACTCCACTCGACTTCGCTTGATTCGCGACGGTTGGATTCAATTGTGCTCGATATGAGTCCGCTCGACTTTTTACTAATCAACTCAACATTGCTCAACTCGGCTCAACTCGACTCATCGCAGTTCGACGCAACTCTTCTTAGCTCGACTTTCAACTTTACTACATTCCGGTCGACTCCAGTCGACTTTCCTCGACGTGAATCGTCAACGTTGTAGTCGACTAGAGACAACTTTTCTCGACACAACGATTCATCGCCTGATTGTGCTCTACTCGACGCGACTCGGCTGGACTCGACTCGATTCGACTCATCCCAACTAGACTCGCCTCGACTCCGCTCGAGTTCACTTGATTCACGACGACACGATTCAATTGCGCTCGAAATAAGTTGAATCGACTTTTCCCGAATCGACTCAACTTTCCTCAACTCGGCTCGACTCGACTCATCATACTTCGACTCAACTCTGTTGAGCTCGAGTTTCAATTTGACTACACTCCGATCGACTCCGCTCCACATTCCTCGACGTGACTCGTCACCATTGGAGTCGACTACACACATCTTTTCTCGACACAACACTTGGTTACCTTACTCTGCTCGACTTGACCTGACTCGGCTGGACTCGACTCGATTCGACTCATCCCAACTAGACGCACCTCGACTCCACTCGACTTCGCTTGATTCGCGACGGTAGGATTCAACTGTGCTCGATATGAGTCCCCTCCACTTTTTCTGAATCAACTAAACATTGCTCAACTCGACTCATCGCAGTTCGACGCAACTCTTCTTAGCTCGACTTTCAAGTTGACTACATTCCGGTCGACTCCGGTCAACTTTCCTCGACGTGAATCGTCAACGTTGTAGTCGACTAGAGACAACTTTTCTCGACACAACGATTCATCGCCTGATTGTGCTCTACTCGATGCGACTCGGTTGGACTCGACTCGATTCGACTCATCCCAACTAGACTCGCCTCGACTCCGCTCGAGTTCGCTTCATTCACGACGACACGATTCAATTGCGCTCGAAATAAGTTGAATCGACTTTTCCCGAATCGACTCAACTTTCCTCAACTCGGCTCGACTCGACTCATCATAGTTCGACGCAACTCTGCTGAGCTCGAGTTTCAATTTGACTACACTCCGATCGACTCCGCTCCACATTCCTCGACGTGACTCGTCTCCATTGGAGTCGACTACACACATCTTTTCTCGACACAACGCTTCGTTGCCTTACTCTGTTCGACTTGACCCGACTCGGCTGGACTCGACTCGATTCGACTCATCCCAACTAGACTCGCCACTACTCCACTCGACTTTGCTTGATTCGCGACGGTAGGATTCAACTGTGCTCCATATGAGTCCGCTCGACTTTTTCCGAATCAACTCAACATTGCTCAACTCGACTCATCGCAGTTCGACGCAACTCTGCGTAGCTCGACTTTCAACTTGACTACACTCCGGTCGACTCCGGTAGACGATCCTCGACGTGAATCGTCAACGTTTTAATCGACTAGAGACAACTTTTCTCGACACAACGCTTCATCGCCTGACTGTGCTCGACTCTACCCGACTCAGCTGGACTCGACTCGGCTCGACTCATCCCAACTAGACTCGCCACGACTCCGCTTGAGTTCGCTTAATTCACGACAGCATGATTCAATTGCGCTCGAAATGAGTCGACTCGACTTTTCCCTAATCGACTCAACTTTCCTCAACTCGGCTCGACTGGACTCATCATAGTTCGACGCAACACTGCTGAGCTCGACTTTCAATTTCACTACACTCCGGTCGACTCCGCTCGACATTCCTCGACGTGACTCGTCACCATTGGAGTCGACTACACACATCTTTTCTCGACACAACACTTCGTTACCTTACTCTGCTCGACTCGACCCGACCCGGCTGGACTCGACTCGATTCGACTCATCCCAACTAGACTCGCCTCGACTCCACTCGAACTCGCTTGATACGCGACGACACCATTTAACTGCGGTTAACATGTGTCGACTCGACTTTTCCCGAATCAACTTAACTTCGCTCAACTCGGCTCCACTCGACTCATCGCATTTCGACACCACTCCGCTCAGCTCAACTTTCAACTTAACTACGCTCCGATCAACTGCGCTCGATTTTCGTCGACGTCACTCATCACCATTCGAGTCGACTAGACACAACTTTTCTCGACACAACGTTTCATCGCCTGACTCTACTCGACTCGACCCGACCCGACTGGACTCGACTCGATTCGACTCATCCCAACTAGACTCGCCTCGACTCCACTCGAACTCGCTTGATACGCGACGACACGATTCAACTGCGGTCAACATGGGTCGACTTGACTTTTCCCGAATCGACTCAAATTTACTCAACTCGACTCGACTCGACTCATCGCATTTCGAAGTAACTTTGCTCAGCTCGACTTTCAACTTGACTATGCTCCGGTCAACTCCGGTCGACTTTCGTCGACGAGACTCGTCACCATTCGTGTTGACTAGACACAACTTTTCTCGACACAACGCTTCATCGCCTTACTCTGCTCGACTCGACCCGACCCGACTGGACTCGACTCGATTCGACTCATCCCAACTAGACTCGCCTCGACTCCACTCGAACTCGCTTGATACGCGACGACACCATTTAACTGCGGTTAACATGTGTCGACTCGACTTTTCCCGAATCAACTCAACTTCGCTCAAGTCGGCTCCACTCGACTCATCGCATTTTGACACCACTCCGCTCAGCTCAACTTTAAACTTGACTACGCTCCGATCAACTGCGCTCGATTTTCGTCGACGTGACTCATCACCATTCATGTCGACTAGACACAACTTTTCTCGACACAACGCTTCATCGCCTGACTCTACTCGACTCTACCCGACTCGATTGGACTCGACTCGATTCGACTCATCCCAACTAGACTCGCCTCGACTCATCCCAACTAGACTCGCCTCGACTCCACTCGAACTCGCTTGATACGTGACGACACGATTCAAATGCGCTCAACATGTGTCGACTCGACTTTTCCCGAATCGACCAAACGTCGCTGAACTCGGCTCGACTCAACTTATCGCATTTCGACACCACTATGCTCAGCACAACGTTCAACTTGACTACGCTCCGATCAACTCCCCTCGATTATTGTCGACGTGACTCTTCACCATTCGAGTCGACTGGACACAACTTTTCTCGATACGACGCTTCATCGCCTGAGTCTGCTCGTCTCGATCCGACTCGGCTGGACTCGACTCGATTCGAATCATCCCCACAAGCCTCGCCTAGACTCCACTCGACTTCGCTTGATTCGCGACGGCACGATTCCACTGCGGTCGACATGAGTTGACTCGACTTTTCCAGAATCGACTCAACTTCGCTCAACAAGGCTCGACTAGAGTCATCGCAGTTCGACACAACTCTACTCAACTCGACTTTCAACTTGACTACACTCCTGTTGACTCCGCTCAACTTGCCTCGACGTGACTCGTCACCGTTGGAGTCGAATAGACACAACTTTTCTCGACACGACGCTTCGTTGCGTGAGTCTTCTCGACTCGATCCGACTCGGCTGGACTCGACTCATCTCAACAAGACTGGCCTTAACTCCACACGACTTCGCTTGATTCGCGACAGCACGGGTCAACTGCGCTCGACATGAGTCGACTCGACTTTTCCCGAATTGACTCAACTTAACTAAACACGGCTCGCCTCGCCTGATCGCAGTTTGACGTAACTCTGCTCAGCTCAACTTTCAACTTGACAACACTCCAGTCGACTGCGCTTGACTTTCCTCGACCAGACTCGTCACCATTGTAGTCGACTAGACACAAATTTTCTTGACACGACGCTTCATCGCCTAAGTCTGCTCGACTCGATCCGACTCGGCTGGACTCGACTCGATTCGACTCATAATAACTTGACTCACCTCGACTTTGGTTGATTAGCGATGGCACGATTCAATTGCTCTCGACATGAGTAGACTCGATTTTTCCTGAATCGACTCAACTTCGCTCAACGCGGCACAACTCGACTGATCGCAGATTGACGCAACGATGCTTTGCTGGACTTTCAACTTGACTAAACTCCCGTCGACTCCGCTCGACTTGCCTGGACATGACTCGTCACCATTCGAGTCCACCAGACAAAAATTTTCTCGATACGACGCTTCATCGCCTGAGTCTGCTCGTCTCGATCCGACTTGGCTGAACTCGACTCGGCTGGACTCGACTCGATTCAAATCATCCCTACAAGACTCGTCTCGACTCCACTCGACTTCGCTCCATTCGCGACGGTACGATTCAACTACGCTCGACCTGAGTCCACTCGACTTTTCCCGAATCGTCTCAACATCCCTCAACTCGACTCATCGCAGTTCGACGCAACTCTGCTGAGCTCGACTTTCAACTTGACAACACTTCGGTCGACTCCGCTTGACTTTCCTCGACCTGACTCCTCACCATTGTAGTCGACTAGACACAAATTTTTTCATCCCGACGCTTCATCGCCTGAGTCTGCTCGACTCGATCTAACTCGGCTGGACTCGACTCGATTCGATTCATCATAACTTGTCTCGCCTTGACTTTGGTTGATTCGCGACGGCACGATTCAACTTCTCTCGACCTGAATCGACTTGACTTTTCCCGAATCAACTCAACTTCGCTCAACGCGGCACGACTCTACTCATCGCAGTTCGACGCGACTCTGCTCAGCTGTACTTTCAACTTGACTACACTCCCGTCGAGTACGCTCGACTTGCCTCGACGTGACTCGTCACCATTCGAGTCGACTAGACACAACTTTTCTCGATACGACGCTTCATCGCCTGAGTCTGCTCGTCTCGATCCGACTCGGCTGGACTCGACTCGATTCGAATCATCCCTACAAGCCTCTACTGGAGTCATCACAGTTCGACGCAACTCTACTCAGCTCGACTTTGAACTTGACTACATTCTCGTTGACTCCGCTCGACTTGCCTCGACGTGACTCGTCACCGTTGGAGTCGAATAGACATAACTTTTCTCGACACGACGCTTCGTTGCCTGAGTCTTCTCGACTCGATCCGACTCGGCTGGACTCGACTCATCTCAACAAGACTCGCCTCAACTCCACTCGAGTTCGCTTGATTCGCGACAGCACGGGTCAACTGCACTCGACATGAGTCGACTCGACTTTTCCCGAATTGACTCAACTTCGCTAAACACGGCTCGCCTCGACTCATCGTAGTTTGACGCAACTCTGCTCAGCTCGACTTTCAACTTGACAACACTCCTGTCGACTCCGCTTGACTTTCCTCGACCAGACTCATCACAATTGTAGTCGACTAGACACAACTTTTCTCGACACGACGCTTCATCGCCTAAGTGTGCTCGACTCGATCCGACTCGGCTGGACTGGACTCGATTCGACTCATAACAACTTGACTCGCCTTGACTTTGGTTGATTCGCGATGGCACGATTCAATTGCTCTCGACATGAGTAGACTCGATTTTTCCTGACTCGACTCAACTTCGCTCAACGCGGCACAACTCGACTGATCGCAGATTGACGCAACGATGCTCTGCTGGACTTTCAACTTGACTAAACTCTCGTCGACTCTGCTCGAATTGCCTCGACGTGACTCGTCACCATTCGAGTCCACCAGACAAAAATTTTCTCGATACGACGCTTCATCGCCTGAGTCTGCTCGTCTCGATCCGACCTGGCTGGACTCCACTCGGCTGGACTCGACTCGATTCAAATCATCCCTACAAGACTCGTCTCGACTCCACTTGACTTCGCTTCATTCGCGACGGTACGATTCAACTACGCTCGACCTGAGTCCACTCGACTTTTCCCGAATCGTCTCAAGATCCCTCAACTCGACTCGACTCGACTCATCGCAGTTCGACGCAACTCTGCTGAGCTCGACTTTCAACTTGACGACCCTCCGGTCGACTCCGCTTGACTTTCCTCGACCTGACTCCTCACCATTGTAGTCGACTAGACACAAATTTTCTCGTCCCGACGCTTCATCGCCTAAGTCTGCTCGACTCGATCTGACTCGGCTGGACTCGACTCGATTCGATTCATCACAACTTGTCTCGCCTCGACTTTGGTTGATTCGCGACGGCACGATTCAACCTCTCTCGACCTGAGTCGACTTGACTTTTCCCGAATCGACTCAACTTCGCTCAACGCGACACGACTCGACTCATCGCAGTTTGACGCGACTCTGCTCAGTTGTACTTTCAACTTTACTACACTCCCGTCGAGTACGCTCGACTTGCCTCGACGTGACTCGTCACCATTCGAGTCGACTAGACACAACTTTTCTCGATACAACGCTTCATTGCCTGAGTCTACTCGTCTCGATCCGATTCGGCTGGACTCGACTCGATTCGAATCATCCCTACAAGCCTCGCCTAGACTCCACTCGACTTCGCTTGATTCGCGACGGCACGATTCCACTGCGGTCGACATGAGTTGACTCCACTTTTCCAGAATCGACTCAACTTCGCTCAACAAGGCTCGACTGCAGTCATCGCAGTTCGACGCAACTCTACTCAGCTCGACTTTCAACTTGACTACACTCCCGTTGACTCCGCTCGACTTGCCTCGACGTGACTCGTCACTGTTGGAGTCGAATAGACACAACTTTTCTCGACACGACGCTTCGTTGCCTGAGTCTTCTCGACTCGATCCGACTCGGCTGGACTCGACTCATCTCAACAAGACTCGCCTCAACTCCACTTGACTTCGCTTGATTCGCGACAGCACGGGTCAACTGCGCTCGACATGAGTCGACTCGACTTTTCCCGAATTGACTCAACTTCACTAAACACGGCTCGCCTCGACTCATCGCAGTTTGACGCAACTCTGCTCAGCTCGACTTTCGACTTGATAATACTCCGGTCAACTCCAGTCTAATTTCCTCGACGTGACTCGTCACCATTGGATCGACTAGACAAAACTTTTCGCGACACGACGCTTCATCGTCTGACTCTGCTTGACTCGACCCGACTTAGGTGGACTTGACTCAATTCGACTAATCCTAACTAGACTCGCCTCGACTCCAGTCGACTTCGCTTGATTCGCGGCGGCATGATATAATTGCTCTCGACATGAGTCGACTCGACTTTTCCCGAATCGCCTCAACTTCGCTCAACACGGCTCGACTTGACTCATCGCAGTTCGACGCAACTCTGCTCAGCTTGACATTCAACTTGACTACACTCTGTCGCAACCGTAATTCCGACGAGACGACGAACTCGCTAAAATTTGAAAAATGAATTTATTGATAAAAGTGGAGTCACCATCAAATTTTTATTAAAGGAAAAAAGATTTGGAAAAAACCCTGACTCGAGGATGAGATTCGAAGTTCAGGAGTCCGTTACGAATGGGGAAGGTGTTAGGCACCCCACTCGCCTGTTCCGAATAACAATACCCTTAAACTGAGTGTGTGATTATTGAAATATGGTTTGATCCCTTAGTTAATTTGAAAATAAATACTTGATGGGGGTTAGCCTGACAGGACTTGATCCCGCTCCTACGTATTCCCTGGTGCAATGGGAAATTCAAGGCTTACGTAGTTCTGGTTTATGAAGGCTTGACCTTCGGAGATGTTTAAAAGGAAAAGTGGCATCTTGAAAAGAATGTCATTTTTAGAGGGATCTCTGGCCCACCCATGCACAAGACCTGAGGTGGCTACGACTGCAGGGGGGCCTATACAGACTACTAGACGTTGGACAACAGGTGAACCGCCAGCCCTCCATTTAGAGCCTGTTACGTGAGACCAAGAATCCCAAAATATTTTGAAAAAAGAAAAAGAGAGCTTTTGTTTTGGGAGGATCCCTAGTCCACTCATGCACAAGACCCGAGGCAGCTACGGCAGCACGGGGGTCTATACAGACTACTAAATGTTGGATAGCAGGTGAACCGCCAGCCCCCCATTTAGAGTCTATTGCGTGAGACCAAGAATCCCAAAATATTTTGAAAAAAGAAAAAGAGAGCTTTTGTTTTAAAGAAAAAGAAAGATTGTTTTGACTATTCGAAGCATAGGGTGTTTTTGGGAAGGAAGCGATTTTATTGGAAGTTCAGGGTTTATTAGCAATTTTGGAATTTTTTTGGAATTTTATTGGTATTTTATGGATTTTTGGGAATTTTATTAGCATTTTATGGACTTTTGGGAATTTTATTAGCATTTTATGGACTTTTTAGGAATTTTATTAGTAATTATGGGATTTTTGGGAATTTTATTAGTGATTATGAAATTTTTATGAATTTTATTAGCAATTATGGAATTTTTGCTAATTTTATTAGCAATTATGGAGTGTTTGGGATTTTGGAATGGTGGAGGGGAAAAATGGTCATTTAAGGGTGAAGGATAATTTGGGCATTTCTAGAAATCAGAAGGGCAGTTTGGTCATTTTGAGTGGCAGGGACAACTTGGGCATTTCTACAATTATGGAAGGGAAAAATCGTCATTTTAGGGTGAAGGACATTTCTGGAATTATGGAAACCAGAGGGAGCAATTTGGTAATTCTAAAGGTTGGGGGTATTTTGGGAATTATGGGAATCAGAGGGGGTAATTTGGTAATTCTAAGGGCTGAGGGGTATTTTTGGAATTATGGGAATCAGAGGGGGTAATTTGGTAATTCTAAGGGCTGGGGTTATTTCTGGAATTATAGAAATCTGAGGGGGTAATTTGGTGGTTCTAAGGGAAGATCGAGGGACCTAGTCGTAATTTCAGGTGACCCGAAGGGCCTGAATGTAATGGTTTGAGTGTGGAAAAGTCAAAGCTGATTATGGTGGGACCCATGACTGCGTCAATTCCCTTGCTCCATGCATGGCCCCTCGTTTCCCATGTTATCTGCGTTGCATTGATTGGGGCTGCATGGCTTCAACTCCTCCTCTTGTTTATGGTATTTTAGGTGAAGGTGGGAAGAGCCTCACGTCCCATGGAGCTGCAGAGAGTGTGGCTAAGGTTCTGAACGAGGGCTTTGGGTATTCCTTAGCTCTGTTTAAGACTAGTGTGGGTTAACCTCTTCTTCTACTGACTCATGAACATCCACAGAGCCACTGGGGCGAGGGTGAGCTTGAGCAAATCTCCAAACTTTGGCTTCCTAAGGGGCATCTCCTACCTGGAAGGTTCCAGCCTGCATGGCATTACCTAATGCTCGGGCCCAAACAAAAGCGAATCTGCTTGCGCGGATGAAATGAGGACGAATGAAAGATGGGGTCATGGCCAGATTATGGGTTCGTTGGGGAGTGTACAGCCTTCGTTTTTGGCATCGACGTTGGTCCTGCGTCTGCATGTACAACTGAAGGGATGCACGACATATCCTTATGGCTTCTGCAGGGGGTGAGAATCGGTGGTGTTGTGCTAATTATAGGCGCGATGATTAGCATGGTGGCTTGGAGCCTCACCCTGAGAGGTGACCAAGCTTCAGGACTGGGCCTTTGAGTTTACCACCCTGCATGGCATGCCTGAGCGGAAATTTATTTAGGTGGCTTGGTGATTCATTGGCATATGTGACTCCTATGAAGAGGGTGGACCCTTTACTATGAAATGGTGGAAATGGGACGTGAAGGGCTTGAACACAAGCTGCGGGACTCAAACAGTCGCCCCCCCTTCAACCACTAACTGAGCTCCTGATCATGTCGTGAGACACTCCAGATTAGCAAGGTGCCCTGACGTGCTTGAAGCTGCAAGTGGCTTGAGAGTGTCTTAACCTCATAGTCCAACGCACTGCCTTTATGTACTCTTCTTTTGAAGCAAATTCTTGGCTTCTCCTGCACCAGATTCATCCCCTTCGTCGCGCATTTATAAGGCAGTTCCCTACTCACCTAGCTATTCAGCCTCCTCATTTTATTGCCACTCTCTTTGACCTGAGCTAGACCTTGCACGGATTTACATGGCTCTTTCAAACACATTCAGGGGAGTGTTCAATACGAGGGGTACAACTCTTGAGGCAACCACTTATCAAAGTATGTGTCTAGAGGAGATGGCAATCCTGCATGATTCTTAATCCTTGAGCATTCGGGGATGTCTAAAAGAAGCATTAGGATAAAGACGAAGCTGGTTCCATGATGATGATTAACTAGGCATAGTGGATCCTATGATCATGAGCCCCTGATGCTTCATATGTGGGCGTAGTAGAGGAGGGGGGGCATGACTACTTATATGACTAAAAGATGGACCACGTCTGGGCTGGAACTCCTTGGAAAGTCCACTACCCTCGTCCTCTATTGGCGACATTGACTACGACGGTTTCCTTTCTTGCTCACTTCAACTTTCAGTATTGGGTTTCAATCTTGACGTGTAATCAAAGACATGTAAACGAGTGTATGCATGTAATTTCCGAGGACTCACTTTCTCATGTTTAATGCAGACTTGGAAAACATATGAATGGATGCATGCACCTAGTTGCCTAGAATGCACCATCTCTTGTTTGATGCATCATCAAAGGCCTGTAAACAAGGATCTGCACGTGGTTACCTTGCACTCACTGTCTCACGTTCGATGCAAACCTTGAAAACGCACAGCCATGCATGTTGTTGCAGATCAGATCCTTGTTTCTTGATCGATCCAATTCGTTCTCATGCACGGATCTTCAAGTGGATCTACTCGGGAATCAGGTCCAAGAACGGGGATCTCGTTCACTCTGGACTAGCAATGGACCTCAAGCGACATTGATTATCCAGATTCATAATGATTCATTTTCCTTTTCTTGCTTGAACTGATTTCAGTATATGCCATCCAAATCCGGTCACAACCGAGCTCGCCTAAGGAGACGTCGTAGGTACAAACACCATACGTGCTATTCCTCTATCCTACTATATCTTTTCACTCGCTCTCACTACGGCTTATCGAGTTTAGCCTGTCCAAGATCTCTTCTGATCGCTCACAGCACATAGAATAATGGCCACATTTCATGCAATTTCAACTAGCATATTCAATATCTTTCATCAAGTTCTAATGAAGACTAACCTGTTTGACGTTCGCTGGAGGAGATTGTGCCAAGTCTGGCGTTCCTTGCGCCTGCCACTTCTTCACGATCACGGTGGAATTTCCTGAAGCTTCCGCTACTCTGATCGGGATGCTACACTCTCCGGTTCTTAGGAAATCACTCTTCCAAAATGCTTTTCCAGCCAAAACAAAATGCCAACCCCAGCACCTTCGTTTTCTTTCTATTTATAGGGGTTCTCCACCTTTTTAAATTTGCTTTTCTCCACCTTTTTAAATTTTCTTTTGTTTAATTTTTCAGTATTTTCTTTTATTTAATTTCTCTTTTTCTGACTTTTTCAATTTTAATTTCTTACACTTTTAGTTTTCCTTTTTCTGATTTTTATTTGACTTCTCTTTAATTTTTCAAATCTTTGTTTTTGATTTTTCTTTTTTTTAATGTAATTTTATTAGATTTTTCTTTTTTCACTTTTTTAGATTTTAAAATTCTTTTTTCTAGAATCTTTATTTTATTTTTCCGGATTTTCTTCTTCCCAAATTCTTTATTTATTATTATTTTTTTTAATCTTACTATTATTTATTTTTCCATATTTTTTTTTAATTTTTCCTTTTACTTCATTTAACTTTTCAAAATATCTTAATTATCAAATTTTTGCATTTTCCTAATTTTATAGATTTTTTCCAAATTTTAATTTTCCAAGAATTTTTATTTTATTTTTCAGAATGTTTTCACTTTTTTTGTATTTTCATTTTTTCTGATTTTTCCAAATTTTCTTTTTTATTTTCCAGAATCTTTTTTTATTTAATTTTTCCAAGGTTTACTTATTAAATTTTCCAGATTTATTTTTATTTTCCAAAATTTATCTTGATTTTTCCAGAATTTAATTTTATTTCCCAAAACTTGGTTTTGATTTTTTAATTTTCTATTTCCATTATTTGGTTTTTCCATTTTTATTTAGTATTTTTTATTTATTTTTTCTTTTCATTTTTATTTTTTATTCCTTTTCTGATTTGTTATTTTTTTATTTAGAGTTTTTTCCCTTGTTTTTGATTTTTTTTTTTACTTTTTATTCTTTGATTTTTATTTTTATTTTTGTTTTCAAATTTTGATTTGGCTTCTTCTCTCCTTTTTTTTGTTTTTTTTGTTTAATTTTTTATTTTTCCTAATTCCGTCTGTACTTTCCTCCTTTTTAGTTTTTCTCATATTTTTTAATTTTTTTATCAAAGTTTTTATTATTATTATTATTATTTTTATTATTATTTACATGATTTAAATTAAGGTTAATTAACTTTAGTGGCCGGGAACCTCGGACGTAATCGGGTGTTTACACACTCCGGTCGACTCCGCTTGACTTTCCTCGACCTGACTCGTCACCATTATGGTCGACTAGACACAACTTTTCTCAACACGACGCTTCATCGTCTGAGTCTACTCGACTCGATCCAACTTGGTTGGACTCGACTCGATTCGACTTATAACAACCTGACTCGCCTCGACTTTGGTTAATTCGCGACGGCACGATTCAACTGCTCTAGACATGAGTCGACTCGATTTTTCCCGAATCGACTCAACTTCGCTCAACGCGGCACAACTCGACTCATCGCAGATCGACGTAACTCTGCTCTGCTGGAATTTCAACTTGACTACACTCCCGTCGACTCTGCTCGACTTGCCTCGACGTGACTCGTCACCATTCGAGTCCACCAGACAAAACTTTTCTCGATACGACGCTTCATCGCCTGAGTCTGCTCGTCTCGATCCGACTCGGCTGGACTCGACTCGATTCAAATCATCCCTACAAGACTCACCTCGACTCCACTAGACTTCGCTTCATTCTCAACGATACGATTCAACTCCGCTCCACCTGAGTCCACTCGACTTTTCCCGAATCGACTCAACATCCCTCAACTCGACTCGACTCGACTCATCGCACTTCGACGCAACTCTGCTGAGCTCGACTTTCAACTTGACTACACTCCGGTCGACTCCGCTTGACTTTCCTCGACTTGACTCCTCACCATTGTAGTCAACTAGACACAAATTTTCTCGTCACGAAGCTTCATCGCCTGAGTCTGCTCGACTCGATCTGACTAGGCTGGACTCTACTCGATTCGATTCATCACAACTTCACTCGCCTCGACTTTGGTTGATTCGCGACGGCACGATTCAACTGCTCTCGACCTGAGTCGACTCGACTTTTCCCGAATCGACTCAACTTCGCTCAACGCGGCACGACTCGACTCATCCCAGTTCGATGCGACTCTGCTCAGCTGTACTTTCAACTTGACTACACTCCTGTCGAGTACGCTCGACTTGCCTCAACGTGACTCGTCACCATTCGAGTCGACTAGACACAACTTTTCTCAATACGACGCTTCATCGCCTGAGTGTGCTCGTCTCGATCCGACTCGGCTGGACTCGATTCGATTCGAATCATCCCTACAAGACTCGCCTAGACTCCACTCGACTTCGCTTGATTCGCGACGGCACGATTCTACTGCGCTCGACATGAGTTTACTCGACCTTTCCCTAATCGACTCAACTTCGCTCAACAAGGCTCGACTGGAGTCATCCCAGTTCGACACAACTCTGCTCAGCTCGACTTTCAACTTGACTACACTCCCGTCGACTCCGCTCGACTTGCCTTGACGTGACTCGTCACCGTTGGAGTCGACTAGACACACCTTTTCTCGACACGATGCTTCATCTCCTGAGTCTGCTCGACTCAATCCAACTCGGCTTGACTCGACTCGATTCGACTCCTAACAACTTGACTCGCCTCGACTTTGATTGATTCACGACGGCACGATTCAACTGCTCTCGACATGAGTCGACTCGATTTTTCCCGGATCGACTCAACTTCGCTCAACGCGGCACAACTCGACTCATCGCAGATCGACGCAACTCTGCTCGGGAGGACCTTCAACTTGACTACACTCCCATCGACTCCGCTCGACTTGCCTCGACGTGACTTGTCACTATTCGAGTCCACCAGACAAAACTTTTCTCGATACGATGCTTCATCGCCTGAGTCTGCTCGTCTCGATCCGACTCGGCTGGACCCGACTCGATTCAAATCATCCCTACAAGACTCGCCTCGACTACACTCGACTTCGCTTCATTCGCGACGGCACGATATAACTGCTCTCAACACGGCTCGACTCAACTCATCGCAGTTCGACGCAACTCTGCTCAGCTCGACTTTCAACTTGACTACACTCCGGTCGACTCTGCTTGACTTTCCTCGACCTGACTCGTAACCATTGTAGTCGACTGGACACAACTTTTCTCGACACGACGCTTCATCACCTGAGTCTTCTCGACTCGATCCGACTCGGCTGGACTCGATTCGATTCGACTCATCACAACTTGACTCGCCTCGACTTTGGTTGATTCCCGACGTCACGATTCAACTGTTCTCGACATGAGTCGACTTGACTTTTCCCGAATCGACTCAACTTCGCTCAACAAGGCTGGACTGGACTCATTGCAATTCGACGCAACTCTGCTTAGCTCGACTTTCAACTTGACTACACTCCCGTCGACTCCACTCGACTTGTCTAGATGTGACTCGTCACCGTTGGAGTCGACTAGACACAACTTTTCTCGACACGACGCTTCATCGCCTGAGTCTTCTTAACTCGATCCGACTCGGCTGGACTCGACTCATCCCAACAAGACTCGCCTCGACTCATCCCAACAAGACTCGCCTCGACTCCACTTGACTTCGCTTGATTCGCGACAACACGAGTCAACTGCGCTTGACATGAGTCGACACGACTTTTCCGGAATCGACTCAACTTCGCTCAACACAGGTCGCCTCGACTCATCGCAGTTCGATGCAACTGTGCTTAGCTCGACCTTCAACTTGACTACACTCCATTGAACTCCAGTCTAATTTCCTCGACGTGACTCGTCACCATTGGAATCGACTAAACACAACTTTTCACGACACGATTCTTCATCGCCTGACTCGGCTCGACTCGACGCAACTGAGCTGGACTTGACTCGATTCAACTAATCCCAACTAGAATCGCCTCGACTCCACTTGACTTCGCTTGATTAGCGACGGTGTGATTCAACTAAGCTCGACCTGAGTCGACTCGACTTTTCCTAAATCTACTCAACATCGCTCAACTCGACTCGACTCAACTCATCGTAGTTCGACGCAACTATGCTTAGCTTGACTTTAAACTTGACTACACTCCAGTCGAATCCGCTTGACTTTCCTCGACCTGACTCGTCACCATTGTAGTCAACTAGACACAACTTTTCTGGACACGACGCTTGATTGCCTGAGTCTGCTCGACTCGACTCGACTCGGCTGGACTCGACTCGACTAAACTCTGCTGGACTCGACTCGATTTGACTCATCACAACTTGAGTCGCCTCGACTTTGGTTGATTCGCGACAGCACGATTCAACCGCTCTCGACATGAGTCGACTCGAGTTTTCCCGAATCGACTCAACTTCGCTCAACACAGCGCAACTCGACTCATCGCAGTTCGACGCGACTCTGCTCAGCTGGACCTTCAACTTGACTACACTTTTGTCGACTTCGCTCGACTTGCCTCGACGTGACTCGTCACCATTCGAGTCGACTAGACACAAATTCTCTCGATACGACGCTTCATCGCTGGAGTCTGCTCGCCTCGATCCGACTCGGCTGGACTCGACTCGATTCTAATCATCCCTACAACACTCGCCTCGACTCCACTTGACTTCGCTTGATTCGCGACGGCACAATATAACTGCTCTCGACATGAGTCGACTCGACTTTTCCCGAATCGGCTCAACACGGCTCGACTCGACTCATCATAGTTCGACGCAACTCTGCTCAGCTCGACATTCAACTTGACCACACTCCGGTCGACTCCGCTTGACTTTCCTCGACTTGACTCGTCACCATTGTAGTCGACTAGACACAACTTTTCTCGACACGACGCTTCATCGCGTGACTCTGCTCGACTCGACTAGACAAGGCTGAACTCGACTCGACTCATTGTAGTTCGACGCCACTCTACTCATCTCGACTTTCAACTTGACTACAATACGGTCGACTCTGCTCGACTTTCCTCGGCGTGACTCGTCACCATTGGAGTCGACTAGACACAACTTTTCTTGACACGACGCTTCATCTCCTGAGTCTGCTCGACTCGATTTGACTCGGCTTGACTCGACTTGATTCGACTCATCCCAACATGACTCGCCTCGACTTCGCTTGATTCGCAACGACACGATTAAACTACACTCGACATGAGTCGAATCGACTTTTCCCGAATCGACTTAACTTCGCTCAACACGGCTCGATTCAACTCATCGAACTTCGACGCAACTCGGCTCAGCTCTACGTTCAACTTGACTACACTCCGGTCAACTCCGCTCGGCTTTCCTCGATACGACGCTTCATCGCCTGACTCTGCTCCACTTGACCCGACTCAGCTGGACTCGACTTGATTCGACTAATCCCAACTAGACTCATGTCGACTCCACTCCACTTCATTTGATTCGTGACGGTACAATTCAACTGCGCTCAACATGAGTCGACTCGACTTTTCCTGAATCGACTCAACATCGCTCAACTCGGCTCGACTCGACTAATCGTACTTCGACGCAACTCTGCTCAGCTCGACTTTCAACTTGACTACACTCCGGTCGACTCTGCTTGACTTTCCTCGACCTGACTCGTTACCATTGTAGTCAACTAGACACAACTTTTCTCCACACGACGCTTCATCGCCTCAGTCTGCTCGACTCGACCCGACTCAGCTAGACTCGACTCGACTCGATTTGACTAATCCCAAGTAGACTCGCCTCGAATCCACTCGACTTCGCTTGATTCGCGACAATACGATTCAACTACGCTCGACCTGAGTAGACTCGACTTTTCCCGAATCGACTCAACATCGCTCAACTCGACTCGACTCGACTCGACTCATCGTAGTTCGACGCAACTCTACTCAGCTCGACTTTCAACTTGACTACACTTTGGTCGACTCCGCTTGACTTTCCTTGACCTGACTCATCACAAATAGAGTCGACTAGACACAACTTTTCTCGACACGATGCTTCATCGCTTGACTCTGCTCGACTCGATCCGACTCGGCCGGACATGACTCGACTCGACTCATCCCAACTCGACTCGCCTTGACTCCACTCGACTTTGCTTGATTCGTCTTGGCACGATTCAACTGCGCTCAACCAGAATCAAAGACAACTAAGGCTACACTGGTACCCATATGAATCTCTAAATATCGAACAACAGTGAAACCGCAAGTTCTTATTTAAAGCTCATTGCGTGAGAATTGAGATTCCTAAAAGATATGTTTTTTTGAAATATTTTACTATCTAAGAGGGATACATAGTCCACATATGCACAGAGTCCAAGGCAACTAAGGCTGTACTGGCAACCATATGAATCTCTAAATATCGACCACCAGTGGAATCACCAATTCTTATTTAGAGCTCATCACGTGAGACTTAAGCTTCCCAAAATGATGTTCTTAATTTAAAAATATTCGTGTTTGACTTCTAATTGGAAAGAAATGAATTTGGGTTTGGCCCCAAAATTTTGAAGAAAGATTTGCACTTCACCCTAGGCTAATTATTAAAGGAGAATAAAAATTTTATTTTAACTAGATAGGTTGAAGTTATTATCATTATTTATTTTTTGGCAACTCATTTTATCATTGGTCTCAATCCCACTTTCATCGTCCGGATGAATATGAATGGGCAGCTATCTTGATTGAAGGTAGGGCTAGTTTCGATCCATTGGGAGTAGCCAAGTCGATTTTGGGCATGGTTCAATGAAAGTGGGAGCTCAAAGAACTGGAGAGAATTTAGAGAAAAAATGACGGCCTACAAGGCTCGAATCGGAGGTTTTGCATATGCACTTTAGGAGCCCCAACCGCCTAGGCCATGTTCCTAATTTGTAATTACCATTAATGATGTTCGTGATGTACCCTTCAACTGGCATGCAGAGTGCATGCACTGCCTAAGACCCCTGAATATCTCCCATTGGCCTTATGCACCATGAATCCTGGCAGCTAGCGTACCCATAGGATCGGTCACGACCATATGTAGTGACCAGAATTGTTGATTGGCTTCCCAAACTCTACTTTGAAACTGTTGCCGCAGTGATCTTGGGAACCTCCACAACATTAGCATGGATGGAATTTTCCATTTTTAGCAGAACCTGAGAAACTTTTAAGCCAACCACTTGGATTTCTAAATACTAGCACAAAGTTCATTAGCGAACTCACGGGCCTCCCTACGAAAAAACAAGCTTAGAGAACTACAATAAGATTTTCTCAGTGGGCCCATGCACTTCATATCAAGGATTTTTAAATGCTGCAGAAGGTGTGCATATGTCCATTTGACGTGAAGTCCGTAAAACCAGGAAAATATACTCTCACATATTCGCAATCCTTCATGACAAAAGTTGGCTTTATTATTTGAAGTCCTCCTCGCTTCTCTCTAACTGCTCTCATCTTTGCATGAGTAGGATCAAGGCTAGGAACTTCAAGACCCTGCATGGTAGTCGTCACCATCCGCATGCTTCTATATTTAGCGAATCATCCAAATGTATCTCCTGTTAAGCCTGTTAAATACTCAGAGGGGATACTCACTTGCCCAAGAAGTTGATCAAGTTCTTCAATGAGAGATCTGTCATTTACTGATTGCATTTCCAACTTTTTGCTATGGGTTTTGATTGATTCAATATCTTCCCTCATGCGTCATTCACATTGAACATGCCTAACCATTCATTGATGTCTTCCACCCAAACTGTTGCTGCTTCAAGTCCTTGCATCACCTCATCTACCACAGGTTCACTTTCTAAAATGGCATGCACGTTTGCTGTTTCTAAAGCCTACAACTCTTTTTTTAACTTTTTGGAAAACGCCTCTGCTTCTCCCATACCCATAAGACAAATTTCCAAAGGAGCCTCCATGTCTTCTTCTTCTGCCTGGGGGACCAGTTCCTTTTTTAACATTGACTTTGAATTCTGCTTCAGTCACAATAGATTCAATAGAGTCACCGCCTTATGCGTTGCCTTGAGCGGAACTTGCGGGATCGTTTCCTTTAGTCCAAAGAGCCATTTCTTTCTGATAAAATAGGATCCAATGCGATGTCATACAACCTGAAATGCCTCTTCGTATTGTCTTGTAATCTCCCATTGCATGGAGCAAGGTATGCGTACATGACAAGCTTGGATAAGTTCCCATCGATTTTGTATCTTCAGATTTAGACGTTCCTGGACTTTTATAGGGCTTTGATAAATCTTGATAGAGCTGAATCAAGTGTACCCCTGCTTCAAGGAAGCTGCTACCTACTCCAAGTGAATTCAAATGTGTTTCCTCGGCTTTCTTGTATGTACTGACTAGATACCAAACCAAACCCAAATATGTATAGGTAATCTTATCAATTTATTCCATCATCAAGTTCATTGGATCCTCTATGTTTAGTTCATTTCTTAAGCCAAGGTTGCAATAGACCCTTGCAATATTTCAGATTCGTGAATTTGCAGCACCACATAGTTTAGATAAGACACTCGACCTATCTTGATCCTCATAAGTTCATCCTAATACCGCTCAGATTCTGGTTGTGGCATGAACAACTCGTTGGTTTCATGCAACGCATCGGCACCTGGTTGTGTTAGTACCAAACGCTCCTCCAAGTTCGTAGATCGATGTTCAAATTCTTAATCTGATACTACCGAGGGTCTGTTGTCTTTCCTAAGGCAGAGAGTGCATGGCCTTTTAGCAAGTAAGCTTGGAAGATCACCAGATATACTGTCACAATCTTTAAGGATATGCTCGTGCGACTCCAATTAATCATAATAGAAGGCTCGGTTGCGGATTTCTTGAGTTGCACTAGACCGAGAACCAAGCGAAACAAGGCTTCGAATATCCTTGGACTAGCCTTTCGAGTTGTATCAGTCTGGCCCATTGGACATGGCAGGAGCCATGGGTGAAGGAAGAGTAAGGAGGTTCACGGATTAATGCGGCTCACAGTGTACGAAAATGTTCGATCTCATGAGCCATATTCCATCATAAACGTATTTATTCTCTCAATTTAACAAGTGCAGGTAAGGGTAGAAAACAATCTTTTATTAAATCAATCAAGGAAATATGAACTCTCCTCTTCCTTATGAGATCTCTCTTCACTTTTACACATCTATACTTAGTAGTAATCAAGATTCATTAACATTTTCAATAAAACAAACAGATTTTGCTCAATGATTTGGTTTAATGCAATTTCTTAATGATATTGAATTCAGTTTGTGCACAGAGATGGAAAATAATATCTACTACACATCAAAGGCCACATTGATTTCCAAACGTATAGAACAAAGATGACGATAACCTAGATAATGCAAGTTTCTAATGATGTGAATCTTTGTTCTATTGAATCTGATTGACGGAGGACCAATCCCAGCCTGGCGTAATGAACTTCGGAGGCTTCTACGTCGACGAGAGCATAAGAGGATTGAGCGGCAAGAAAATCCAGAAAACTCCAGAACCACCAGTAGAGACTTTCTAAGCAGGAGAGGAATTGAGAGGTTTTTCTCTCTCCAAGAAACTTTCACTCAATCACCTAAAACCTGAGAGCAGAATGCAATTTGATCCTTTCTGATTTTTTTCTCTCCCACCCCGTTCTAGAGCCGCCATCTTTCTATTTATATGATTTCGGTGTGTAATTGATGCCTATCTCCACTAACCGACTTCAACTAACTTAACCAAACTCCCCTTTTCTTATTTATTATTAACATATATTATTCCTTTTCATTATTATTTTTCTCATTTTATTACTCCAACACCATCTTACCCTTTCATTTTCCTTTACTTTTTTATTTATTTCTATTATTTGTTCTTTTCATTTTTATTTATTTCTTATTTTTATTATTATATTTTTTATTTTTTATTTTCTTCTACTATCCTATTGTTCGGTTATTATTCGCTATTATTAATTGCTATTAACTTTCATTTTTTATTATTATATATATTTTTATTTTATTTCAAATGGGGTCCTCGAACTAAAAGTAGCCTTTACACTAAGTATTCATCTAGTAGGAATCCGATACCTATGTTTTAAGCTTTAAATCTTGATTTTTTTGATTTATTTTTTCTTTTTGTGGATCCTTTCTATAAAATCCATAGATCTCCTTTTGTTTAAACTCATGAAATCTCAAGACTTCCTTTGAACAGTTGAAAATAAGCATCACCAACCCATTTTTAGTGATTTTTGAAAGTTAAAATGAAGTTTGGATGGATTAAAATGCTTCTAGCCACCTTAGAAGCAATTTAATTAGTTATAATTCTTTAAAAATCCATTTTGATGATTTGGAAAGTTTTGAAATTTCATGAGGAAAGTTTTTGAAGTGTTCATGTTGTGGGGTTTATGGATCTTGGAGTGGATCTAATGAATCTACATTTATTTCCCATGAAAAATACTACTTTTGAAATTTTTATGCTTGAAGTTTAAAATTTGGAGATTTTCTCAATATTATGAGATAATATAATTTAAATTCAAGATTTGATCTCATGGGTTAATGACTTGAAAGACTATACCAAATTTTATCACAAGCCCTAAGAGCTTGATATGGACTTAGACTTAAGATCTACCATGAGTAAAAAGGAGTTTTAGGACGAAAAATGAGATAAGCTTCATAAGACACTTAGAACCTCCATTAACCATAATCTAAGCTATAGAGAAATGTTATTTCTTGATGGAATTAAGTGTTAATGGAGCTGAAAGTGCACAAAATCATGGAACAAACCTCATATAAGAGTGAATTTTGAGAAAAAGACCTTGAATTCTCAAGGAGGAGCATTTGACTACTTTATGTTAATTAGGGTAAAAGTTCTAAATATTTCTAAGAATCATCTAAACCATGATACTAATTCCTAATAGATGTGAATTAACTCTTAAAAGAAGGAGAATTGAATTAAAATGCCCTAAATTTTAAACGGGTGTAATTTTGAAACTCCTTCATATGAGTTGTACTACTTATGAAAATAATTATGAGAAGTGTGCATGGGTTACGTTTAGATTTCTTTACTATTGATTAGAGATAATTAAAAAAAAGGACATAATTTATAATGGAAATAACCTATACATGTGCAAGAACGCTTAGTAATTTATTTAATGTCATGAATGTTATATCAACGAGGCTCACATTTTACATCAAAATAGTTGTTTTAAAAAAAGAACTTAGTGTATTTTTGCCAATAATTATTTTCTAAAAAAGTATGCATCATGAGATAATAGTTTATTAATGGAACTGAACGTACAACTTAAGTGTAAAAATGATATTCATTTTTAGGATGTTATATATAATATGGGCTTAAACTCCATATGATGCGATTTTGTACCTTTACTAAAAAGGAATATTGATAATGTGAGTGAGCCTCAATCAAAGTATGTAAAATTATTGGTAATATCATAATTTAGTGAACTATACTAGATCTGATATTATGTACATTTGAAGAGATTGAATAGCATACTTGATAAACTGCCATTTAGTCACTTTATTTGAGTGTTATAGGCATAATTACTACATGATTGAGCTGAATTTCACTTGAAATTACACATAATAACCGTTGTTTTTGCAGGAATGGCCAAACAAGCAGAGAATATGAAAATAAGCATATTTCCAGTCAAAACAAGGGCAAAAGGAGCATACAACAACAAAAAAGGAAAAAAAGGATAAAAATTCCCCTTAGTAGACCAGCACAGCTGTCCAAATGTGCATACGGTTATGCTAGCACGAGGCGGCATGGTCGTGCCAGCATGAAATATCATGGTTGTGCCAGCATGACATAGTATGGTCATGCTAATAACTGACATGACCAGTAATAGTGCCATATCAACCTTAATGATGCATGGAATGTCCCAATTAATCCTAAATGATGCGAAAGGCATCTCAGTTAGCCTACGGTGCTTTGAAGACTTAGGATGGTTGCAATGGCTACAAATAGCTGGAGAAGGCCCGATTTGCAATGTTGAAAACTAGTATCTACACCTGTAATAGGGAGGATCTGCCACATTTCTCAACACACCAACACCACTCCCGACTTCCAAAGCTACAACACCTATCCACAGGAGAGAAACATCCCTCTCTCTGGGCACAACCCTACCTTTCCCCTATTTCTCATTTCTAGCTTCTTTATTCCCTATTCTTCATTCGACATCCTCTTATAGGATCTTAGTGGGAGTAATCCTTGTGAGGTGGGTGCAAACTCAAAGAAGTTACTTACTTTGTTGGTAATGTTGGTTTTGTATTTCTTCTATATACTTTATGTTATGGATATTTGTGGGTTGTATTTTTTCTTGATGAATAACTAAATTTCACCATTATAGGGATTTGGAAAATTCTATTATTTGTATTTGAACCTCCATTTTCCCTTTTATAAAATGACATCTTCATTATAATTATATTATTCTAGTGTGATTAATCCATTAATAGGAATTGTCCAAATTAGTTAATTTGTAAGTTGGTTGAGTGGAGGTGATTGTACCACGCCCAATTGATGGAACTATACAATAACTAAATCTAAAGAACTTGGAGGATCAATCGAGAACCTAGGTTTCTAACTGGTTCATTTCCTGACATGTAGTTAATGCCCGCTTAAACTTCATACCCCTTTTAATTTATCTATCTTGTAAGATGAACAAGGGTAATGGTTAGAAGGAAGATTACTGCTACTTCCATATCAAGGATAATGGCCTTCTTCTATTGCTAGAACCTCTATGTTTGATCCTCCCCTTTCAAAAGCGTTCATCCTCAAATGTGTAGGCTCAAAAATATCTACAAAACAAGGATATAAGTAGGTAGAGGAAACTTTAATTTGTAAAGAGAAAACAAGACTAATAAAATGATCAAATACCAACGTCTTGAATCTTCGAAAGAATTTTAACAATATGTAATCATGAAAAATTAGTTACAAGAGGTAGTAGAAAATCACAAACCCTTAACCTCTATGAGAGTAAAATAGAAGAACAAGAATTGCTAATAGGTTTATAAGTTTTTATCCCTGATTGTTTCTATAGAATATATCTGGGATGTTTCCTAGGATTTTATCTATTGGAATCATGTCTAGCATTACCCTGGGTGGGCTATGAAACCCACCAATTTGTTTAGGGGGTATCTTGTCCCCTTCATAAATTGACCAAGACTAATGCTATGGTAATGAAGTTTTAAACAAGAAATTAGATTGTTTATCCACCAAGTCATTTATAATGGAATGTTCAATAAGCCTAGATGTAGATAGATAAGACAAGTATTAAAGTATGCTAGGGAGCTGAATAGTTACGACCCTATAAGGCACACAAAAAGATAAAGGTTTAGCCAATTGAACAAATTTATTCATATCATACCTTGAAAGCCATGTAACAATGGTGCCATATGTAACCATTGATTGGGAGAGATGGGCCTTTGTGAGGCCCATTCTTAGCTTCCTTGTAGAGGAAAGGGTTCCTTTATTAGGGTAAAGGAAATACTAGATCTTATTCCAACCACTAGTGTTAAGGTAATGGTATTTAGAGGGAGAGGTTTCCTAGTTAGGAGGATGTTTCTCACCTCATCCTTCCTTATAAGTCGATTTTCACCCTCTTGTACAAGAGAGGTGGAATCCTCACTTACCTTTCTTTTTTCCTATATTTATTTATTTTTACTATTTTCAATTTATTTTTTTACAATTTTTTTCTTTTTCAAACCATGTCTCTTAGCCTCCCTGTTTCTTGGCTCATATGCATCTAGTCTCGATAGACTTCAGTACGGGATAGAGGCACTAGGATAATTTTATAGGAGTTGAATTAAAAGGACTATCTATTGGCATACCCATCATGATGGACATCCCTATCATATTTTCATGGCCTTCCCAATAGCACATGGTTGGCTTCCATATAGACAACATCATAAGTAACATTGTCCTCATACCTTTCAATGGTAAATGGGAGGAGGACTTGCTGATTAACCAACAAGTCTCTAATACCACTAAGCCATTCAAACTTATATGGCTTAGGATGTGGGGTGGTTGCAAACCGTAGTTTGGTAACAAGCCTAGTACTAGCTACATTATATCAACTATCCCCATCAATAATTAAGGAGCAGGTGTGGCCTTCGATAGAATACCTAGAAAGGAAGATGTTCTTTCTCTGGGTTTCTTTTTCTCCATTAGTAACATTACTGAGTAGCCTCCTACCCACTAGGAGGTGTAACATTCCTAATTTCTCATAATTTACTTTCTAGGATACAAATACCTTTTAGTATGAAATAAAGTAGAGAGAAGAGAAAAAGACAAGGAAATTAGAAAAATTTGTGTTAATGACAAAAATGACCTTGCAGTGGGATAAACCAAACAATACAAAGTAAAAGTATAAAACAAAGGGTAATATACATTCTAAGGAATAATAATACATCAAGGATGATTAAAAATTTATAAGAAAATATTAGGAACAAAGAAAGGATTAAAAATCCATAAAAAAAACTTAGAAAATGCCCAAAATGACCTGAGAAAGCTTTGCTTCCTACAAGGGCTAAACTGTTCCTAGAAAAATGGAAAATGACATTAGAATGATTTGGAAACGAACCAATAAGTTTTAGAAACATTGCAGGAAGGTAAATGTTGAGAAAATTTTCCAAAATGCACCTAGAAGGCTAGTAAGGTAAGAAAATGCGAAGAAAAAGCCAGGAAGTAGGCCTCACAGTTTGTGCATGAAATAACCATGTGGGAAATATGGTGGTGATTCACCATATGAGTCATCACTCCACTAAATACATATAAGATAAAAATAACAAATAGGAGAGATAAAATTAACCATAGTTAAAGTAAATTAACCTTGTTTAATTAAAATTTACCATGGTTAGGATAGGTTATTCTTGACTAGTGACAAATTCAAAAAATTAAAACTAATCTAGTCCTAAAAGGATAATTCCTTAGATTTAGATTTATTTTGGAAAATAAAAATTACATACAAATTTAACAAAATACCCTTAAATGGGAATTGAATTCCCACATTCCCTAAAGTGCACGAAATTGATCTAAGGGTTTAAGGAGGTTCATTTGCTTCATATTACATCCCCTAAACACTTGGAAAAAAGCTCTAAACTCAAGCTACTTCTAAAATACACAAATTTACACTAAGCTTAAATTTTCATCTTTGAAGTTTAACTTAAATTAATACAGATCCACCAATCCCCACATCCAACAATAAAATATCTTGAGTGGATCACCAAGGAGGAGGAAGAGCAACCATCAAGATCCACCAAAACAATCACAAAAGTATTCAACAAGTATAACTTTTACCTTGTATTTTTCTTAGTATTAATCTTGTCTTTATGGTTTATTTTTCTTCTTCTTTGTGAATCCTTCTCTAAGATGTATGGATCTCTTTTTGTTTGAACTCATGGGAGCTCAAAAATTTCCTTGAATGGTTAAATATGAGCATAAGAAATTTTTAGTGATTTTTAAAAGTAAACAATAAGTTTTAATAGATTAAAGTTCTTTTAGCAACCTTAGGAGACATTTAATCGGTTAAAATTTCTCAAAAATAAATTTTGATTCTTTGGGAAAGATTTGAATGCTTATGAGAAAAGTTTTGAAGTGCTCAAGGTAAGAGATTGGTAGATTTTGGAGTATATCTATACTTGTTTGCCATAAAAGGTGCTTTCTATATGATATTCATGTTCAAAGTCAATAACTTGGTTATGTATTTACTTAAAATCTTTCTTATGAGTTTATTCTTGTTAAGAGTCCAGAAATGGAATCATGTATTAAAATCCTTAAAGGGACAAGAAAAATTATACCATGAGATTCATAAACTTAATTTGGACTTGGACTCAACTACTAATTGTAAAGGTGAAATTTTGGACCCAAAGTTGCATAAATCACTTAAGACCTTCCAAGGCCATGATCAAAGCTACAGAGTAAGGATAATATACGATTGGAACTAAGGACATATGATGAACCAAGTGCTAAACCTCATGACACTAAGGTCATATGACAAGAAAATTGAAAAAGGACCCCTGTTCAAGACACCTATAACATTCAGACACTTCCTAGTATAATAGGAGATATTGAATTTAAAATATTGATTAGGGTATAAAGAGGAACCTAATCAAGTATAACTACGAAATTATAAATTTGGAAGAGACTCAAAATTATTTAAGAGTTCATTTGGCCACTTTGGTTAAATTGGCTAAAAATATGCTAAATTCCATAACACCAAGACCATGGGAGGATAAATTAAGGAAAAGGAACCTTGTTTTAGCCACCAAGGCCATTCAGAGAGAGAAAATTTGGAGTCTTTCCTTTTGAGTCTTTGGAGTCGTTGGCTTCTTTGGACTCTCTAAGTTCAAAGTTATTGGTTTTTGGATCCTTTTTCCTATCTTTCCAAGTGTCTTGTGTAGGTGAGTTGGGCTTCAACCTTTAGGGCTTGGTGGTAATGGTCATTTAGGCTTAAGTATTGGTGGAGTTCAACCACATCTTGATGTCATGCCTAAGCTCACCTAGGAACCTAGCCATGGTGGCTTCCTTACTCTCATTCAAATTATCCCTAATCATTGCTACCTCCATCTCTGTGATATTTATCTACAGTTCTTAAACGTTGATAGAGCCTCTGTAAGGTACATATCTTACCCTCTTGATATGCTTCATTTCCTTCCACTCACTCAAGGGTCTATATCTCTTTTTATTAAGCTTATCCCACCAAATGAGGGCATATTTTCACTAAATTCTAAGCTAGATAACCTTACCTTATGTCCTACCCTACTAACATGGCTTGCAAAGATATGTGTTACCTTAAACTCCAAATCTAATTATTCCTTTGGGTTGTTCCCCCCTTGGAACTTAGAAATTTTAATCTTAGGTATCTCTATGGGTTCTAAGATATGTCTATCCTTTAAATCTCTATTTCTATGGCTAACTCTGTAATCTCCATCATCTAAATCTATCCCTTGACAAACTCCTACTCCGATGTTCCCTAGACCTGTGGGATTTATGTCTATGAGTCCTAGGCCTAAAGGTTTCCCTACTCCTAGCAGCTTCTCTTTACCCATGATCCCTAGTTCTTTCTACTCTTGGTGCATGGTAATTGGAGGGTAGTGTACTCCGCTGTGAAGGTGCCCTAGTGCTTGAGGAAGGCCTTTCCCTTTGGGGAGAGTGTCTTCTCCTTTCCATATGACTCATGTTCCCCAAAGAAGTTATCTTTAATTGATGTCTCCTCCTCATGATAGTTATCCCCATTGCTTAACCCACTAGTTTTAATGTTATTTAATTTCTTGGTTGCTTTTTAGACTTCTTTATTTCCAGGTGATCTAGTCTTTGCTCTATGGCCCTTCTTTGGGTTTGAAAAATCATTTCTAGTTTATTGGCCAATTGTTACATTTGGCTTCTAGGGGATAATTCATGGGTACTCATTTACAAATTAGGAAATTATCTTTCCACTCCCGAATTCTTATGCTAAGAAAACAAATCACACAAGTCAAAACACTTAGCATATAATTTATGCTCTGAGGTACACACAAACACATAAGGGTTAAATCATTTACTTAAGATAATGATTAGTGATACATAAGATAGTTCTACAAATTGAAAGTAACATTTAGCACATAACCTAGGTTCTAAAGCATAAAAACATACAAAAAGGTATAACTTGACCTTATGTGAGTATCATACACCTAGGTTCGAAAGTCCATAGTCCTTACAAACATATTGCAAAGGTAAACCAAATTACACTCAAAAGATCCTACTACAAGGTCACTAGGTTTTACAATTTCAATCAAACCTGATTACAAAAATTTAACCTACAATTTCCAATTCAAAATCCGAATGTTACTAATTACAAAATTTCTTAATTTTGGTCATCAATTCGGGGTTTGCTCTTAGTTCTTCATTTTTTCTTGAAGTCCAAGTTTCAAGCCTTGGTTTCTTAAGTCCCTTGGCTCACCTTTCCTTAGGCTTAAGCTTCTCCAAGTACCTATAAAGTCAAGCAAAAACAAAAGGACACTTGTTACTCCACTTGGTTAGTGTTAGAAAAATCAAGTTAAATTTCACTAGTCCTCACCAAGTGTTTATGTTCTCCTCCATCTAATGTCCTTACCATGCAACTAGCCCTCCCACACAATTTCACTCACATAAATAGTCACCCAAACCAAATTGAGATCAAGGAATAACTCAAATCAACTTAGGTGCCTTAGTGATGCGTAAGTGGTGAAGAAGTACTCACAAATGTATGTGCAAAGGTGACAAATCATTGATGAAATTTAAAAGACAAGCAAGAAAAGATATCACAAGAATGGTATAATCAATTGAATAGGCAGACAAAAGTTAGAGGCCAATGAGGAGACAAACAAAAATTAAAGCAAGGAAAGAAGGCAGGCACACAAAAGAAATCCTTGAAACTAAGAAGTACACAAGGATGCACACACATTCACTATGGTGCCAGTGACTAAGGAAATGTTGCACATGAAAAAATAAGCAATTAAATCCTAAGCCCTACCTCTTACCGTTACACATTACATTGGTATAATTTATATTTGACAAAGATTAAAAAAATGAAACTGTATGCATGCTTTTTCTTCACAAATATTTTTCTTATGTTCTTTTTCTTATCATTTTATCTTATTTTTTTATTTTGTTTCATTTCTTTTCTTTTATTTCTTAGCCAAAAGTCCAGTGGTATTAAGTCCTTCAAAATCTCCTTTTACATAGGCTTTTTCAAAAAGTCTTGGTTCTTATGTCCTATTGTCCAATTGTCCAATTTTAGTGCATTGTATGCACTCTTCCTTTGTATAGGTTATGCTATGTTCTCAAGGAGTCCAATTTGTCCAAGGTCCAGAAGGAATTTAGAGGTCAAGAGAGATTTTTAAGTGTATCTTTTTAGGTTTTTAAAGATAGATTTAAACTTTCACTTAAGATGAGACTTAATCATTTAACTTTGGATGCATGAGCTAAGTTAGCACTTAATGAATGTAAGCACACAATCATACAACTCTTGAGAATTTTAATTTGAAAAATAGAGACTACAACTAAAAAAATCAATACATCAAAGAAATTAACAATAAAAAATTGGAATAAACCTAGACAAACCCTATCAAGATTGGATCAAGAAGTGGAACTTAAACACATACATTCTTGGCACCTAAATTGGATTCAAATCTCAGAATGGTTTTCAAAAATTTTTGGTAGATCTAAAAACTTCAGACCAGTCAATTGAAATATATGCATCATAGAAAGTAAACAAAAGAAGTTTGATAAAGACCAAATCAGAAACGAGCAAGCTATGCAAGAATTAAACAAGCTAGGTACATTTCCATGCCAAGGTGTACATGCTTCGGTAATAAGGTGACAAAAACTTCATTTAAGATCCAAATCACATGAATAATAGCATTACACTAACCAAAAAGAAAAAGGAATCTAACTCAACCTGAAACACAGAAATCGAAGATCATTTTCCTGAACAAAAGGGAAAACAAAAATCAAGTAGAAGATGAACTTGAAAGAACAAAGAAAACATAAAAAAGTAAACTGATTAAAGGATGGATCTAACATGCATTGATGGAGCTTTGATACCAATTGATGTAGAGATGGAACAAGGTGGATCTTCTGGATCAATGGAGGTGTCAATTTGGTGGAGAATGGAAAAGGAATTGATCCAAACTATGCCTTGACATGGAAACACCACCTCTTGTGGAGGATGAGCTTCTTCTCCGCCACCATGAGTCATCACGGATAAGGAGGTTCCTCAACCCCTAGTCTGGTTCTAGAGGAAGGATAGGGAGAGAATTTCTCTTAAAAATCTGAGTGAAAACTTATAATATCATTCAAAATAAACTTAGTGTTGAAAACTACACAAGTGATGCCTTTATATAGGAAAAATTAAAGAGGTGCAAAATGGAAGGGAGGGGGAAGCTTTGAACCAAATTGGGCTTGGACTTCAACCCAATAATGGTGCCTTCTTCACTCCTCAATTTAGCCTCAAATTAAGCAAAAAAAAATCTCAAAAATCCTATGCTAAAAGACTATAAAATTGGGCCCAAATCCTATACATATTAGATCTACTAGTTCCTTGAATAAAAAACTACCCAAATCCTATTCTTCCATGTGAAGGGAAAAGGATGACATGGATTGGGATTAAGGGTGCTTCTTTTGAAGGCCCAAGAACGTCTCCATCTATTCTTGCAGTTTCTTGGCTCTTATTCTAGTGATGGGCCCAATAGGCCTAGTAGGTCCCAATAATTATCCTTCCTATGTTGTTGGGACATCTACGTCATCCTGGTTGGGAGGATCCATAACCTCCTAGCACCAATTCAACATCTTTTCTTGATGTAATATTCCCACAGTCCATGCAGTCGAAGATCATAGTGGACATCACTGGCTACACATAATATTAGAATGAGTCTCTATACGAGGCATGGGATCGTTTTCACGATCTTCTCCAAAGATACCCATATCATGGGTACCAAATACCCTATCTCATGCAAATCTTCTACAATAGCCTCTCTTATGCTAACAGATTTGTAATTGATGTAGTCTCTAGAGGGGGAATCATACATAACCCCTGGGAAGACATGTGGGAAATCATAAGGAACTTGGCTGTCAATAGCAACCAATGGAGGTTTGCCTACAAACGTGTAAAGAAGGCACACTCGTAACCAGTAGGTATGTGTCAAGTAGATGAAAACACCCTACTAGTCAGTTAGATTGAGGCCCTCAACAAAAAGATGCAGGTGCTTATACAATCAAGGGCATAACCTGCTCCACCAGTTTGCATTCCAACCACACGTAAGTCTAGTCCATGCAACCTGTTCAGTTTTGTAAGCCACAACCCAAAGGATTCATATTTGAGGCCCACATGGCTTACCAAAATAAGAAGGCCAGCTTTATCTGAAACAACTACTACCCCACCTAGAGGAATCACCCCAACCTGTCTTAGGGAGGATACCAAGATAATAACCTAAACGATTTTTCAAAATACTTTCAAACCCTTTCATATGCAAAATCAAAATAGCTATGAGCAATAGACAAGAGAGTCAGTACCTACAGAATCAAAGTTCCAAAGATAATTCCAAAACATCTCTCGAATCCAAAACATTAAGGAAAAAATGAAAAATATCCTAACCCTCTTAGGAGTAGATGAATGCAATAACCTTAAGCAACAAGACTAAAAATGAAATACCTACAAGCGGAGAAGAAGAACATGTTGCAACCATGGAGCTATCACCAAAGCTTGAGGACCCGGAGAGTTTCATTTTCCATGCATGGTAAACCATTTTAATCTTAAAGATTTGTATGATCTAGGCTTTGATATAAATTTAATTTCTTTCTCTACTTTTGGAAGGTTGGGTATCAAAAATCTCAAAACTACCATTGTCTCTTTGTAGTTTGAAAATAAAAGCATTATATACCTAAAGGGGATAGTGGAGTATGTGTTGGTAAAGGTGGGAACTTTCACTTATCCTTCAAACTTCTTCACGCTTGGTATAAAGGAGGATAAGGAGGTCATACTAATCTTTGGAAGACCTTCCCTAACTATCGAAAGGGCAATAATCAATGTATAACAATTGATACTCATGCTAAAACGAAGTGACGAAGAGAAGGTGTTCGACAACACCTATCCTACAGAATTTTCCACGAATGCCCCTTGCATGTCGATACAACCATATCTACCCTCTAAATAGAAACAAGCAAGGGCCAGTGATGTAGATCTTGAACGAGAGGAAGATGTTGGTTAATGGAGGTTGGACTTGGATGGAAGAAAATGGTGTTGAACTCTTGATTTTACACATATTTAAGGGAGGCACCACCTTTGAGGAGGATAAGCCTCTTCTCTGCCACCTTGTAAGACTCCATGGATAAGGATAGTTATTCAACCTTAAGCTCATAAGAGGATAGAAGGAGAGAATTCTCTAAATTATGAATAGAATTCATAAAATGACTTAAATTGTTGAATTTACACTAAGTGGTGTTGTTATATAGGCATGGATGAGGTGAAAAATGGAGGGAAGGAGGGGTTAGATCTTTTATGTAGAGGCAGAAAGTGGTGGTTCTTCTATATCAATGGAGGTTGGACTTAGGTGAAGATGGACGAGGCATGGAGCCGAATGCAAAACTTGACTTTGAAGCGCCTCCTTTTTAAGAGGATGAGCTTCTTCTCCACCACCATAAGCTGCCATGAATGAGGAGATTCCTCAACCTCAAGTTTGGTTCTAGAGGAGGAAAAGGGAGAGAAAGGCTCCCAATTTATTCAACTGAACCTTATGATGCCATTTACACATAGAAGACCTTTATTTATAGGCAATTGTGGTGCCTTATATGGTGCAACTATGGATCCATCTCTAAGATGAGGTTTTTGGCTTGGATTACAAGCCCAAATAGTGCCTACTTCCTTCACATGTGTAGCCCAAGTTGGGCAAGGAGAGGCCCAAAATTGTCCTATACTAAAATACAAAGAAAAAGGCCCAATCATATACACTATGCTGGGCTTAATGCTTCTATAATACAAAAAGAATCCTAAACTTAGTTTAAAATATGTAGGGCCAATGGGGAGGTGGACTGGGCCTGAGGGTGAGTCTCCTGGAAGCCGAAGAAGGTACCCACCTCTGTTTGCAGCTTCCTAGCCTTAACCTTGGCAATAGGCTCAATAGGTTTGAGAATCCTTCCTAGAGAGTAGGAGTGCTCTAGTGTAGGTCTAGATGTCTCTGAGGATGACTTAGAATGACTTTTAAATCCAAATCGGGCATGCATTTAAGATTAATATTGGTGCCTTCTTCGCTCCTCAATATAGCCTCAAATTGGGCTAGAGCGGGCACAAAAATCCTAAGTTGAAATATAGGAAAATTGGGCCCAAATTGTATACATATTGGGCTTCTAGGTCCTAATCATACAATAAAATAAGCTAAGTCCTATTCTAATGTGTGAGGTCCAATAGGCCTAATGACTTTGCTTGCTGGTATCCTCTGCAGCTAGGACCTCTTCATCATCTCCTTCATCTTCAAAAGGATTCATCCTCAAATGTATAAGCTTCATCAATATCTACAAAATAAAGACATAATTCAGTAGAGAAGATGTTATTAAAGTTGGTTGAACGAGAGAATATTAGGATTAAATACTAAAAAGTAGTAAACACCCATAAACTCATAACATTCATAAGAGTAAAATAGGAGATTAGGAACTTTAAGATGGTTTATGAGTTTCTTTCCCAGATTATGTGGATAGTAGATAGATGGGATATACCCTAAGGTATTTCCTAAAGGATTCATGGATTGACTTACCCTAGGTTGGGCATGATATCCACTCAACTATGAAAGGGGTATTCTTGGCTCTTCATAAAGTGGCAAAGACTGGTGGTGTAGTAATGAAGTTTTTACCAAGAAATGAGATGACTCAACCATCAAGCAATTTATATTGAAATATTTAATCACCCTAGATGCAAATTGATAAGACAAACATGGATGCATACTAGGGAGTTTTATAGATGAAACTAGACAATGGTGGACACAAAAAGGTGTAGGTTAAATCAAATGAATGGATCTAGTCATACTACTGTCAATATACCATGAGATAATGGTTGCCCAAGTACTAGAGGTTAGTTAAGAACACTGGTTCTTTAAGATTGTCATCTCTTAACTCTCTCCCAAGGAAGATGGTACTTTACCTTCAAGGGTGCTAGACCCAACCTCAATGGTGAGGTTCAAGGGAGAGGACTTATAGGAAGAGGTTTCCTAATTAGGAGAATTTTCCTCACCTCATTCTTCCTCATAATCCTAACTTCACCCTCCTTTATAAGAGAGATGGCGATCTCACTTTCCTTACCCTTTCTCTTTTCCCTTTTATGATTTTTAATTTCTTTTACTTCTTTCAAATTTTCTTTTTCTATGTTAGCACTAAGAGAACTACCCTTACATGTTCTACATGCTCCTCCTAGGACTTGGATTATATCAAGATATCATCAAAATGTACCACCATACATTTCCCTATCAAGTCCCTTATTACATGGTTCATAAGCCTCAAGAATGTACTTGGAGCATTGGTTAGCCCTAATGGCATGACTAACCACTCATACAACCCAAATTTTGTTTTGAAGGTTGTCTTTCACTCATCCCCTTCTCTCAACCTAGTCTGGTGGTAACTTGACCTGAGATCAATATTGGACAAGCTACAAGACACATGAAGGTTCTTTAAAAGTACATCTAACCTAGGTATATGTTGCTTATACCTAATGATAATCTGGTTAATGGCTCTACAATCTACACATATTCTCCAACCATCATCTTTGTTTGGGACTATCAAGACAGTCATAACACAGGGGCTAAGGCTTTCATGTACCTACCCTTTAGCTAAGAGATTGCCCACTTGTTTTTGTATCATATTTGTCTCCTCCAAGTTAATCCTATAGACTAGCTTATTGGGAAGAAAAGCACCTGGGATTACGTCAATCGAGTGTTCTATGTCTTTTAAGGGTTGAAGTTCTATGGGAATTTTCTTGGGGAAAATATCCTCAAATTCATTTAGCAATGGTTAGATGACCTTAAATAGTGTGGAAGCCCCTTGGTGTAGAATATGCTCCTTAGGCAAGATGAGTTAAACGATCTTCCTAACCATTAAGGCATGTTTTACCATCCTAGGTTCTATATGTAAGGTGCTAATATTAGGAGTTTCCTCCTTAGATACCATAGGTCTTTTCCCTTTTAGTTCCCTTTTCTCTTTAGCCCTTTTTTATCTCATCTGCACGTGGTCCTTACAAACCTCACTTGGTGCCATAACCGTAATTACAACGAGATGACGAACTCGCTAAAATTTTGAAAGAATTTTTATTTGTTTGTGTGGAGTCGCCACCAAATTTTATTTTTAAGGGAAAATATTTGGGAAAACCCTAACTTGAGGAAGAAATTCTAAGTTTGGGAGTCGGTTACGAATAAGGAAGGTGTTAGGCACCCTACTCGTCCGTTTCGAAGAACGGTACCCTTTCAACTGAGTGTGTGATTTTGATGTTGTTAAAAATTGTCTGATCCCTTTAGTTTAGAATAAAAATAAATAGGTTTGTGGAAGATATCCTGACAGGACTTGATCTTGCTCCTATGTATTCCCTGGTGTAATGGGAAACTTAAGGCTACATAGTTTTTGAAGGTTTGACCTTCGAAGGTGATTGAAAAAGCAAAGTATTTTGAATATTTTAAAGAAAATTCTCAGTCCACATATGCATAGGTCCAAGGAAAACGAGGGCTGCACTAGGATCCATATGATTTCTAACCTTCAAACAATAGGGTATGCTACCAGTTCGTATCCAGAACTCATCGCGTGATACTTGGAATTATTTAAAAACATATTTGGAACTTTGATTTTTACAAGTGTTCCTGGACCCACATATGCACAGAGCCGAAGGCAAGCGAGGGTTGCACTGCGACTCATATGACTCTCCGAACATTGAAAGGCAAGGGATGCTGCACTTTCAACTTTGAAGTTCATTGCGTGAGATCTAGGATCGTCTAAAGCATTGAAAAGAATTTGGAAAATTTAAATTTAGAAGACTTGATTAAAACAGAAATGAAGATCTTCGACCCACATGCACAGAGTCGTAGGAAAACGAAGGCTGCACTGCGAATCATATGATTCTCCGAACATTGAAAGACAGGGTATGCAGCAATTTCAACTTCAAAGTTCATTGCATGAGATCTAGGATCATTTTTTTTTTAAATTATAGAAGTATTTTGAAATGCTTGATTTTTGAGTATTCTCGGATCCACATTTGCAGAGAGTCTAAGACAAATGAGGGTTGCACTTAGACTTATATGACTCTCTAAATGTCGAACAGTAGGGTACGCTACCAGTTCGAACTTTGAGCTCATTGCATGAGAGCCAAGGTTTCGGAGGAAAATGAACTTAATTTTAAAATAACAAAATAAAAGGGAATTGGGCTTGACCCAAATTAAAAGAATGGATTTGATTTTTAAAATGAAAAAAAGTGGACCTGCCCAAAATAAAATGAAGAAAAAGTATTGGGTTTGATCCATATTAAAGGAAACTTGATTTCAAATTAAAAGACAATTGGGCTTGACCCAAATTAAAAAGGGATTTGATTTCAAATTAAAAGAAAATTAGGCTTGACCCTTTATGAAAACAAACTTGATTTAAAATTTTAACAAGAATTGGTCTTAACCAAAAAGGAATTGGGCTTGGCCATAAATTAAAAAGATTTGATTTTTAAATTAAAAAAACAAAGAATTGGATTTGACCATAATTGTAAAACTAATTGCTTCAATATTTAGATTACTTTCAACTACCATTAATTGTGGGATTTATTAGCATGGCCCAATTAATGATAATCAGCATTGGATGTTGAAAGGCGACTAATGTGGCCCAGTTTAAGCATGCAGTAGGGCCCAACTAGAAATCAGTACTTTGGCCCAAGTGCGGCCCATTTGAATATGTGGTAGGCCAAATCACAAAGCAACAGCCCAATTGAAAGCCCGCTTTAGTCCACTGTGAGCAGCAATTTGGGATTGGCATGGCCCAACATGGCCGAATTTATAACTGTATGGTGAACAACCAATTTAAGATTGGCATGGCCTGAATTTATAAATGTATGGTGAACAGCCAATTTAAGATTGGCATGGCCCAACGTGGCTAGATTGAGAGGCAAATGACCTGATTTTGGCGTGACTACCAGGCTGAAAATTAGTTGGATAACATGGTCCAATTTAGAATCTTGGCTTTGGCCAATTGCAAATTGTGGCCCATTGCTGCCCCATAAGCTAATATGTTCGTAGATTTAAAACAAATATCCACGAGCGGGACTTTAACCAGGGATCAGGCGGCGATGGGCAGCACACTAACCACTAGGCTAAGCTTCTAGCTTAGTATTATTGTTCACTGTAATTATCTTAAACCAAATTTGGAGGGTCGTATCAACTCTTTATGGCTGAAGCAGGGGTACTGGGCATCCATCTATGTGATTACATAACTTTTCTACATCATCATAATGGCATTCTAGGTATCGCCCTTCCAGGGCAGAACATCATCGAGCATGAAGTAAATATAACAGCCACCTCTTTTAATTCCTGTGTGCCTCCTTCGTAGCATTATTTGAATCTAGCAGCTCAGTTGAGCCTCTAGAAGCAACAGGTTGACCAACAATGAAATCAACTGATGTGGATGCAACATTTGTTGCAAAATTTGAGGTGTTGATGAGGAAGAATCATGCTGATCAGAGGGGGATGAAAGAGATTAAACAACCTTAGAGCAATCCTCGAAAGAGTTTTGTTGGAACTGGTTCTGCCCCTCAGATACGTGGAGTTGTTCAGAGATGTAAGGATTGAGAAATTTCTGTTGTTCAACTCTAGACTCAGACTTTACTCAATTGTTTAGATTGCAAGAGAGCTAAGACTACGAGAAGGTACCATTGTTGATCAAGTGCTAAGGTTCCTAACTTTCAGCTTTTCATGGCATATTTATAGAGGCAAGTCTGTATCACTATGACTGCATCAGAAATGCTATTTATCCCTATATCAAGAATTTAATCTTTGATCATGCTTAGCAGTTTGACGAGCGTACTTTCCCATAGGAAGGCTGGAAAGGGCAGCGACAACTCGAGACTTGTATTGGCAATACCAGACCCTGCAACCGAATCTCCTACTAGATTTGAAGACAGCTTGTTTTTAGTAAACTGACACCAGATGGTGGACTCTCCTTAACAGGTCTAGCCCGTATGTTAAGCAATTGGATCCTGAATTCGACTCTATACATGGAAGGGGACAATTCCACAATTGAGAATAAAGTAATCTGTGAGCCGAAAGGAACAACTCTGCAACTAACCAAATCACTCAATGGCCTCTCTGGATTTCACTTCAATATCACCCTCAGCAAATCACTAAGCCTTCAATCAATATGCTGTGAGTAAGCTATTTCTCGAAAACAATGAGTAGAGCAAACTGATCATTTTGCTACATCCTTTGACAGGTGAGGTTTCATGCTCTATTGATGCCTTTGGTCATAAAATCTCGGAGGAAAGTAGATCTCAAGCACATAATCTCAGAAAAGGTAGAACTAGGCTATTCTTCTAATTTATTCCATCATACATTGGTCAATATTTTAGGCAATATTCAATCGTTGTATTTTAGATTGAAGCAACTACTATCAGACTTACAACACCAGAACATAGAAAGCTTAAACATTATCATAGAGAATATTAAGCTCAAATGCGAAGAGATGCATGCAGAATCATGGTTTCAGAAATTTTTAAACAATCCAATCAAATTGAAAAGTAGATTGAAGCATTCATAAGTTTACCTGGAGATTCTGCAGAAGAATGCTTGTGAGCTTCTGTAGTGCATTCTTTAGTTCGCTAGAACGGGAGAAGAAAAATGATAGCTTCTGAAAGGTGAACCTTGCTCCACCATTTCAGCACCTCCTTGGATCTAGAAAAGCTTCCCTAATCTTTTCACAATTCCTAAAATCAAGAAGACCCTAAGCCTTGGTTCTCCTTCCCCTCCAAAAATTCAAAAGTCGCGAGCTAGAAACTCCACCCTATTTTTATACTATATTTCACTTTTAGGCTTCCCGCCACCTTTTCTCCTTTTTCAGTTTTTTTTAACTACCTTTAACTAACTTGTAAACTAACCTACTAATTTGTAACCACTTTAACTGAATTTTTTACTTTTTATTTTCTCTCTCTTTTTTTTATCTTTCTTTTTCCTTTTTTTGAATCCCTTTTTTATTTTTTTTTTGAACTGCCCTTTTCTTTTATTTCCCTTTTTTTTATTTTATATTTTGCTTTTATTGTTAATTTCCTCATTCATAATTTAAAATTGGCCTCGGACATAACTGTGTGTTTACAATTTGCCCCTCTTTACTCTCTTTCCTACCAGATAATATGAGAAATAAGTTTTAGATTATCATGATAGGAAGTGAGTAAAGACGTGAACAAATTATGTCCGAGGTAAAGATAAAAAAAATGGCATGGGTGCGAGCCTTATTGGCAAGTTTCGAGGATGTCAGGGAGGTATAGGAATTGGATTACACTTCGAGAGTACTGGGAAAGTCCCAAGTTTGAAAGAACCTTATGAGTGCTTGCCATGATAATTGGGAGATGGCTCTTCAAAAATAGAAAATTTGGATGAACTATGCAGGCTTTGTGTAGTTGGCCAATAGAGTTTATATAGGCATGGCCTGACATGGTAGGCCAAAATGAAGAAATATAAACATGTTGGGGCTCGTATAGGCCAGCGTGCAGAAAAATAGACGTGCTGGAACCTATATAGGCGAGGATGTAGAAACATAAATGTGCTAAGGGCTATATAGGCTAAGATGCAAAAAGATAAATGTGTTAGGGCCTGTATAAGCTAGGATGCAGAAAAATAAATGTGTTGGGACCTAAATAGGATAGGATATAGAAAAATAAACGTGATGGGGCCTGAATAGGCCAGGGTGCAGAAAAATAAAAGTGTTAGGGCCTAAATAGGCCAGGATGCAGAAAAATAAACGTGTTGGGGCTTGAATAGGTCAGGGTGTGGAAAAATAAACGTGTTGGGACTTGAATAGGTCAGGGTATGGAAAAATAAACGTGTTGGGGCCTCAATAGCCTAGGCCAGGGTGCATAAAATAAAGGTGCTAGGGCCTGAATAGGCCAAGATGCAGATAAAATAAATGTGTTGGGGCCCGAATAGGCCAGGGTGCATAAAAATAAACGTGTTAGGGCCTGAATAGGCTAGGATGCAAAAAAATAAACATGGTGTGGCCTAAATAGGCTAGGGTGCAGAAAAATAAACGTGCTAGGGCCTGAGTAGGCTAGGATGCAGAAAAATAAATATGCTGGGGCCTGAATAGGCTAGGGTACAAACAAATAAACGTGCTGGAGCCTGAATAGGCCAGGGTGCATAAAATAAGCCTGTTAGGGCCTGAATAGGCTAAGGTGCAGAAAAATAAACGTGTTAGGGCCTGAATAGGCCAGGGTGCAGAAAAATATATGTGTTGGGGCCTGAATAGGCCAGGGTGCATAAAATAAACGTGCTGAGGCCTGAATAGGCTAGGTTGCAGAAAAGTAAACATGTTGGGGCCTGAATAGGCTAGGTGTAGAAAAATAAGCGTGCTGGGGCTTGAATAGGCTAGGGTGTAGAAAAGTAAACGTGTCGGAGCCTGTATAGGCCAGGGTGCAAAAAGGTAAACGTGTTGGGGCCTGAATAGGCCAGGGTGCAGAAAATAAACATGCTGGGGTCTGAATAGGCCAGGGTGCAGAAAAGTAAACATGTTGGGGCATGAATAGGCCAGGTGCAAAAAAATAAACGTGTTGGGGCCTGAATAGGCCACGGTGTAGAAAAGTAAACGTGCTGGGACCCTGTTGTTAACAGAAAAAATGCAAATGAGGTCCTGCTTTTGCCAGGAAGAACGCAAATGAAGTCCTGCTGTTGCCAGGAAAAGTACAAGCCTGTTAAGAGAGGAGGAAAAAATTTAAACATGCACTTGAGATCCTGTTGTTGACAGGAAGAATGCATGCATGTTAAGACATGCAGATAGAAATTAAACATGCACTTGAGGTCCTATTATTGACAATAAAAATGCAAATGACCTATTAAGACAGGAAAAGCAGACATGGACCATTAAGACAGGTGAGGGAAACTTGAAAGTAACTGTTGAGATAGGAAAGAAGAAAAGACTTGTTAAAACAGGTAAAATGAAATGAGAATGACCTGTTAAGACAGGTAAAGCAGAAATGGCCCGTTAAGATAGGTGAGAAAAATAAAAAGGACCTGTTAAGATAGGTAATGCAAAAATGAAAAGGACCTGTTAAGACAGGCATGGAAATGAATGTGACCTAGGCTAACTGGAAGAAATGGCCTGTTAAGACAAGCTAGGAAAGAAATGGAAAAGAGTTGTTAAGACAGGCAAGTGAAAGGAAACGACCTCTTAAGACAAGTAATGGAAAAATGAAAGATACCTGTTAAGATAGGAAATGCAAAATGAAAAGAGAACTTTTAAAATAGGTAATGTAGAAGTGGCCTATTAAGAGAGGCGAAAAAAAAAGGAAAAATACTTGTTAAGATAGGTAATGAAAAGTGAAAGGAAAGAGACTTGTTAAGACAGGCAATGCGGAAATGGCTTGTTAAGATAGGAGGGAAAAGGAAAAGCACCTGTTAAGATAGGAAAAGTGAAATAGGAATGACCTGTTAAGACTAGTAAAACAAAAAAGGCCTATTAAGATAGGCAAGAAAAATGAAAAAATACTTGTTAAGCCAGGCAATGCAAAAACGGAAAGAGACCTGTTAAGACAGGAAATGTAGAAGTGGCCTGTTCAGACAGGAAAAAAGTATAAAAGAGATGACCTATTGAGACCGGCAAGAATGAAATGACTTGTTAAGACAGGTATGGAAAGGAATGGCCCGTTAAGACAGACAAGAAAAGAATGACCTGTTAGGAAAGGTGTGGAAAATGAGTATGTTTGCAAATTATTTGTTGGGACAATGATGTGCCCCGAAAATGGATGCAGATTGCCTGATGCTAAAACAGGTGAGGAAGGAATATAGATTTCTTTGTCAGATGTTTTGGATAATTTATTTTGAAAATTATTTATTAATTTAAACAATTTGTTGATTTTGCCTCAAGCTTGAATATTTTTAAGCAGTTGATAATTAATTTCTCTTGAAGAAATTTGGACAAAAATTTTGCCCCAATTTTGAAGATTTCTCTTTTGAACTTTCTTAAGCAAACGTTTGCCCCAATTTGAATTTTGGTTTTCCAAAAATCAGGGGTTGCCCCAATTTGGAATTTCACTGGGCAAACATTTGCCCCAGTTTAATTTTTTTTAAAATCGAGAATTACCCCAATTTGAACTTTTTTGCCACAATTTTGAATTTTGATTTTCAAAAATCAGGAATTTCCCCAAAAGGTTTGCCCCATTTTGAATCTTGTCTTTTTTGGGGTTGAGGATTGCCTCGAATTGAACTTTCTCAGGCAAGTGTTTCCCCAGTTTGAATTTTTTGAAATTGAGGATTGCCTCAATTTGAATTTTTCTGGGCACACTTTTCCCCATATTGATCTTTTCACGAATTAGGGATTGCCCCACATTTGAATTCTCTCTAGTAAACGTTTGCCTCAGTTTTGAGATTAAATTACGATTGGTTTGGGCGGTTGACAACTTGCCCCAGTTTCGGCATTTTTAGAAAAAGTTTGAAATGCGATGCTTGAATGATAAGATGCTTATGTAATGCTTGAATGAGTGCAAGAGGACGAGATTTTTAAACTTATTTATTACTTTTTGAAATGATTATTTGGTTTAATACCATGTGTGAGCGCCATTTTTTGCCCAAGGTGAGAATAAATCAATTTAAATTATTAGTAATAATAATAAAAAATAATGACAAGGAGGATAATAAAAATAAATAATAAAAATAAGAGAGAGAGAAGAAACCAAATAAAAGCAGAAATAATAATAAAAGAAAATAGCAAGGAAAAAACATTCAAGGAAAAAAGAGACAAAGAAAAGGATAAGGGAAGGTAGTTAAGTTAGTTAGAACCATGGTCAAAAGATAACCATGGTTTAGAATAAATAACCTTGGTCAAGAAGGGAGTATAAAAGAAAACAAAAATTGAAAAAGAGGGGGGGTTCTTTCTTTTTGGAGAAAATTGAGAGACGAAGCGGAGGAAAAGAGCATTCTCTCTCGCGAGAGGAGTTCAGAAACGGCCTTGCGTCAATCTCATTGCCTCAAGTTTCCAAGGGTTTGCTCTGCAAGAATCCACTCCTAACCTGAATCGAAGGAGACATTGCGTTCCTCAAAGCTTGAATCCTGTCCAGGTCAGTATTCTGGATGAACTCCTATGAATCTATACACTGAAATCCTTAGTTCTTCTCATCATAGATCTGAAATGCGCATTGATTCATTGATAAAACCTGTGATTCTGACTGCCTGCTGGAAATTTGGATCAATTTCGCTTGTCCAATTGGATTGTACTTTCGTAGATGGCTTTGGTCATTAATGAATTGAACATGCTGGTTGACGATGTGGTTTCTGTTACTACTGGTTAATCCCTTTGTCATGTGTGCGTTCAATTTAACCATGAGTTGCTGAGTTTTTTGGAAGATTTTAAATATAATCAAAGTCAGTGGTTATGGTTTATCATCAGCGTGATTTAGATATTGCATATTATGAAAGCGGAAGCGAATCTGCCTCTACCTAATGTGAATTCGGTCTGATATGGCTCTGTTTGCTATGAGTTTAAAAGGAGAGATTAGACGTGTTTAGGATATACCGATCGTTTCAGGTTTAGCCTTGGCACAGATTTGTTTTTAACTGCTATCCCTGTTAATTGACATATACCTAAGTGTAGTCAGGCCCTAATTATAGCTGGATTCCTCTATGGTTTGAGCACGAGGCAAGACAATGCACCACCTACCTGCTGTGGTGATTGAGTTAAATTTGAGACAGTAGGATGGGCTGCTGGGATTTTCCACAGCCAAGGTCAGTTTAGTCGAATATACTGCTGACAGAATTCAGTTTCAAAGCCAAGAAGTCAGTATCTAACAAAGCGCCCTTAAAACATTCAGCTGAAGCTAGGACTAGTTCCATCGGGGTCAGCAGAGATCTGTAGGGGAATCCTGTGAATAATATAGAAGATACTCCTTAACTATGTTGAGACAGAAGTAGTAGTCAGGGTCAGGAGTTTAGATCCCAACTAGCCAGCCTTGCTTAGCCAAATCCGAGTCGGTTGACATGTGGAGACTCAAATCAGAGAGTAGGAACTCGTGCAGTGAATAAGTAAAAGGAAATCCTGAATGCAGTCCTACAATGCTGTCCTTGATTAGGAACCTGATATGCAGCAGACCATTTACTAGGTTTAGAGACCTGAGACACTAACCCGAAGCAGGACCAAATGCAACTAGCAGTTTTCTGGTTAGTTAAGTAACAGGTTCAGAATCTACATCCTAGGCCTGCAAGAGGTTACTCACAATGATCTTGTGTCACAGCAGTTATGGCTGCTAATATGGATCAATCCACCAGCTGGAACTCCAAGATTAAGGGCCTGATTTTCTGATTCTGAAACAACCACCTAGGAATTTTTTTTTGCTTGGCAGGTAGAGATGAATCTAGAGGCCCATCAGAACCTACATCCTAGGCCTGCAAGAGGTCTAAATTACTCACACTGATTTTGTGTCACAACATTTATGCTGATCAGTTTACCAGCTGGAATTCCAATCAAGAGCTTGATTTTCTGATTCTGAAACAACCACCTAGGAATTTTTCTCAGCAGGTAAAGGTGAACCTAGAGGTCTAGTCTGGATCCCCACCAAATTTTCCAAATGTCCCAATCCTATGAAACCACTAGGATAGATTAGCATGCCAAAACCAGTTGCAGTACTTAGATTTACCAGGATTAAAAGGCCTTGTAATAACCTGATGTAGTCCTGATCCATGTAGAAGCAAGAGAATTAAACTGTTGGAATTTGGTCTTTGATTGATTTCCCCTTTGGCACAGTTAATGTTCTCCTCATGGCCTGCAAATAGGCCCAACCATCCCCCGATATTCAGTTTTCACAGATTCTCACCAAGCTGGGCTTAGTTTGAGAAAGGTGTTTAAAGTATAGGTTGTAAAACCACATCTAGGCCTTGACAGTAAATTCAAAACTGTTAGGAGAATAAGTCTCAAATCCATCACATCCACAGACATGTTGGAACCCTCTAACTCACGCAGATCCTGAGCTAAAACAGATCCGGTGGGCTGGCAAAATGCCCTGGGTTTTGACAATGTTTTGAGGGCGGCCTGTGAATGAAGTTCACCAGTTTATGCCCGGTTGTTTGAGTGAGCTTGGGCTCAGTCTCAAGATAAACTTCTGGGACTCCTCCACTGTCAAAGGCATCCTTGTTCGAGACAACAGGATCCAATTGCAAGGCATGGATCAGGTCTGCTATGTCTCGACATGACCCTCACTACCAACGCCCCTAAATTCTGCTACTCAGTTTTAATCAGGACCAGAAGATTGGCATATAATGATATAACTTTAAACGTTTAATTGAACCTAGGCCTAGCTTATTCTAAACCTAGAAGGGTGTACAGGGAGCCTATGGATAGTTTATGAGACCACTGATCAATATTCTGTTAAGAGTTAGTTAATAATAAAGGCTATTAGGAAAATGCCAATCAAAGCAGTGGCTAAACCAGTCAATCCTTAGCCAGAATTAGAAAACTCAGGGGTCAAGTATCGTCTGGGCCTAAAAGGATCAAGCCTGAATCTGATGCCCTCATCTAATAGGTAAGTCTAGGATTCACACTTAGGCTAATGCATGCAGTTCCTGCAAGAAGAATTAGAAAACATAATGATGATCTGGAGTGGGGGTAAGAAGACTAAACTCATGTTGTGGGCTGTAAGCTATGACAGTATCGGAAACTTGAAGGTTGAGAGGTTGATTTCGTGGCAATTCTTGGTATCTCTTATGTGAAATCTCAAGATCTGGCTGTGGCTCAGATTTGAGAGATATGCATAAAGGTTTTCTGGACCTCGGCACAGTGAGCTGCTATGGAGGATCAAGTCTAAAACTCAAAACCCAGTATAGGCTTGAATCCACAGTAATGGCAAATGTAGATTCCTGACTCTGCATACTGCATAAAGCCATGTCCCCACTAAACTGCACCCCGTAAGGCTGTCACAGTTGGAAACAACAGCTTCCAAACTGTGTGACTGATCTTAAATGTCAAGAGTGGGGTCTAAGTTTGGTCAGGTTTAGCTCAGATTCTGTGGTAGTCTTGGCGATAAGGCTGTTACAGGAAATTACCCTAGAAGTAAGAGCTAAGGAGTTTCATAACTTAGACAAATCTGCATCAGTATCATTCAACTAGGGAACATACTGGTCGCTGTAACAGGTTTTAGCATGCTTTTATAATTTGAAATGAGCCTAAATTAATCAAAAAGAACTTAAACATGATAGGTTGTGGAGTGCTAAATTAAGGAGAAGCATGCCTTATGCTTAGAAACACCATGACAGTAGGATTACCACTTGACCGTGCACCTTTAACTTTTGGATAAACAGAATGCAAATTTGAAAGCCCTGTCAAATCCATGTTAAGTATTTGAAAATCCAGGTCACTCAAAATGGCTATATGGAGCCTTTGGAGGTGTTGAGTCTAGATTATAGGATTGATATCAGCAGGTTGTTTGGTTTGAATAATAACAGGACTAATAGAAGTATTTTTCGAAGAAGTAATGTTCATCCACTCGCTTGATGATTCAGTAGGAGTACATTCAGGGGATCTATCAAATTGAACTAAATAATAAGGAATTTGAAACCTGAGATGGCAGAATGAGTGATGTCAGATACATTCTGTTGAAAATTGTTCTTTTAATCATCAACTTGATTCTAAGAATGAGTCTCAAGGGTACATGCTAGAAGGCCAAAACAGTTCTGGAAAAGAACAAAATAGGAGATATCGAATTAATAAATCTGTTATAGCTGCCAATTTTAACTCCAGGTTCTGAATTCATCAAATGGGTCAAGCCCCAATTTTGTTTCAAACCCCAACTATTTGGGCCAAAGCCCCCAATATCATTTCTGTGTCCAACTTCCCCTTGTTAAATTCTCCATTTCTTGAGTCAAGTCCAAAATTTATTTATCATTGTTATGAAATTAAATTCGATCTTCCTCTTCAGTTATCAAACCAAGTCATTTCTTTCGTTGCTATCTTCCAACTCTGTAAAATGTCTGTTTCCAAAAATGTAGTGTCTGTTTTTATTTTCTAAAACGTGTGTAAGCGAATTTTAACACGAATAGGCAGCCTTCTCTGCTATTCTGTGTTTTAATTCGTGCAGATTCAAATACGGCTTACGACGATTTGGATTTTGCAAACGCACAATTTTAGAAACTACTGTTCACTAATTCCACCAAAATGTCTACATCTGTTTTAATCTTTTTTTTTTAAAAGTGTGTGCAGTCGAATTTTAACACGAATAGGCAGCCTTCTCTGCTGTTCTGTGTTTTAATTCGTGCGGATCCAAATACGACCTACAACGATTTGGATTTTGCAAGCATAGATTTTAGAAAACCTCTATCTACTAACTCTGTTCGAAAACATCTATTTCAAATATCTATTTTAAATCTCTAAGATTCGTACAACGGATTCTAATACGAACAGGCAGCCTTCTCTGCTGTTCCGTGTTATAATTCGTGCAAACTCACTCACGGCCTACGACGGTTTGGGTTATGCAAGTACGCAATCCTAATATATTCAAAAATCAATCCTATCCTCAAATCACCCCTCTGTTTCTTCAAGAGATCAAGTCTCTCTTAAAACCAGAACTACGTAAGCCTTGAATTTCCCATTGCACCGGGGAATACGTAGGAGCAGGATCAAGTCCTGTCAGGCTAACCTCCATCAACCTATTTATTTTCAAATTATTTAAGGGATCAAACTATTTTCAAATAATCACACACTCAGTTTAAGGGTACTGTTCCTTGAAACAGGCGAGTGGGGTGCCTAACACCTTCCCTACTCGTAACCGACTCCCGAACTTTGAATCTCATCCTTGAGTCAGGGTTTTTCCAAATCTTTTTCCCTTAAACAAAAATTTGGTGGCGGCTCCACATCAATCATCAAAATCTATTTTCAAAACATTTAGCGAGTTCGTCGTCTCGTCGGAATTACGGTTGCGACACCATGAAATGAATATTATGGGATGAATGCATGCCCTGAGATGGTTTAAAAAATCTTTAGGGTTCCATTTTGATTTTTCTTCCACTTTTTCTTGTCTTCTTGGTGAGCTTTGAAATTTTCCTTCTTCAATATCTTTGAGACCCAACCGTGGTCAGCATCGTTGAGTAAGACACTTCTTTTGTTTTGACACATTATGGCTGGTAGGAGGATAACTCTTTGGGAAACAGTCATGCTATGTTGCGATGGTTAAGGATTCATCTGATTTGCCATGACTTTTAAAAATTAATATTTTTATCATTTACGTTTTTCACCTTCCTTTTCGGCATGTTCACTATTGAGGTGTGCGAAAACGATCTTGGATAGTCAATGGAAGGAGATGGAGAATTTTTCCTATGATGTTTAAGGTGGTATAGTTAGAGGTAAAGATGAAGGGTGTAGGTTTGATTGCCCAAATGGCACCTTTTGGTGAAAAATTTCAATGCTACTTTTTATAATCTTGATTGTCAAATTAATCAAATTTGAGAAATGGAAAAATTTTGCCCCTGTTTTGAAATGTGAGGTGCAGACATGTTGAATCGTACTTGAATTTTAGACTTGTCATTCTTTTGGTTGACCTTAACTTTTTCCTGGATTGTCCTTTTGAGTTTTCAACCCAGCAGGTATTTTGTTCGCCTTAACTTTTACCTAGGCCACCTTTCCGGGTTTTCGACCTAGCGGGCTTTTTTATTTGTGACTGCCCTAACTTTTTCCTAGGCCACCCTTTGAGGGTTTTCAACCTAGCGGGCTTTTTGTTTGTGTGCCCTAACTTTTTCCTAGGTCGCCTTTGAGGGTTTTCGACCTAGCAGGCCTTTGTCTTGATGGTGCCCTAACTTTTTCTTAGGTCGCCTTTGAGGGTTTCCGACCTAGTAGGCTTTTTGCTTGTGTGCCCTAACTTTTGCCTAGGCCGCCCTTTAAGGGTTTTCGACTTAGCGGGCTTTTGTCTTGATCCAAATTTTTGCTTGAATTGTTTTTAGAATTTTAATCCAGCAAAACCTTTTCTGATCATGACTTTTCCGATTATTATTTTACTTTTTTACTTTTTGACCCTATTTTTTCCTGAATTATTTTGATGTTAATCCAGCAGGATTTTTTCTCCTTTTTTCTTGAATTTTGACCCTGATTTTGTCTGGATTATTTTTTTTATTTTAATCCAACGAGTTTCCTTTCTTTTTCTTTTTATTTTTCTTGGTCAGATATTAGTCTTTCCTGGATCATTTTTTATTCTCAATTCAGCGGATCTATTTTGCATCCCTAAATTTTGCCTGGATTTGGACTTTTGATCCAGCAGGACGTTTGTTATTTCTTCTGTTGGACAAGAGAAATTACAGTGGAGGGAGATTTGGAATCCATGATTGGATTTAGATCCTATTTATTCTACTTCCTCATTTAATTTTCTCTTTAAGCTTGATTAATAAGATGTTCAAAATCACTTATTATAGCATTAACACATTCACCAACATGTATTTATTATTTTGAATATAAGATGAGTGGTGATGAAAAGAATGGAAAATTCAAGAAGTAAAGTTAACATGGTAAGGTACATGCCTAAGGAACATGGAAAATGTAATTTTTGTATTACTGATTGAGATTTACTAGAAAAGATTGATTTTGAAAAGTATGACTATCTTGAATGATTTTTCCTTAACAGGTAAACCTAGCTCTCATAAGGCATCATTGCACTGCCCAATTTCCTTCAGCTGGTTGATGGGACCTCATGATTTTGTAGTGGATTATTTCCTATATTAGGAGAAAACTTCCCAAAATCCAACCATTTTGCATCAATAAGGCTTTGTACCTTGTGTTTCAAAACCTGGCAATTTTCGATTGAATGGCTGATGTATCTTGCATGGTAGTTGCATTTGGCATTTGTGTCATACCATTTAGGAAATGGTGGTTCTTGATGAGGCGCAACTAGAGAGTTTTGGATCAAGTAGGGTAGCAACCCAGTGTAAGTCATCGGGATAGGATCGAATTTGACAGGTTTTTTCTCTTGTGTGTTTTTCTGGCCTTGGTTGAGATTTTGGCTTATGGCTTGTGTTTGGGCTGTGAATGGTGCTGGTGGTTGGACTTGCATAGGATTGTTATAAGTTGGAGGGTAGGGGGTTTGGTAGGTTGTGGCGATGTAGGGATATGGTGTATGAGGTGGGTAAGGTGATAGTTGGTAGCTAGTGGGTCTATACGGAGCCATCTGCAATGTGTATCGACCTTGACCAAAAGTCACATATTAAGTTTCTCCTGTCTTCTTCTTTCCAACAGAAGCATCAGCAGACTTATGCGAAATCCTTCCCTTGCGCATGCCACCTTCGATTCTCTCTCCGATGATGACGACATCAGTGAAGCTGGCAGTCATACTATCGATCATCTTATCATAGAAGGGGTCCTAGAGTGTATCAATAAACATGCTGACCAATTCTTTTTAAGATAAAGGGGGTTGCATTTGAGCTGCTAGCTCTCGCCATCTTTGTGCATATTTTTTGAAGGTCTCATCTCCCTTCTTGGCCATATTCTGAAGTTGTGTTCTGTCAGGAGCCATCTCCAGGTTATATTTGTACTGCTTCAGAAATGCATCATCCAGGTCTGTCCATGAACGGACATGTGTCCGTTCAAGTTGAGTATACTAGTTTGCATCTGCCCCAGCTAAGCTGTCTTGGAAAAAATGGATGAGCAGCTTATCATCATGAGCACAGGCGGCCATCCTCCTGCAGTACATGGTCAACTGGTTCCTTGGACAACCAATTCCCTGATATTTCTTGAATTCAGGAACCTTGAATTTTGGAGGAATGACCACATTCAGGACAAGACACAAATCAGTTGTGTCTCTGGCATCATATGCACTTCCTTCAATTGTTCGGATCCTTTCCTCTAAGGTTTTCCATTTTTCAACATTTTCGTCAAAAGGATGGCTTGGGTATTTTCCTGTATTGTTATGAGGGTGAGAGGGTGGTATGAGTATAGGGTGAGGCCCTTGGGTGAACATAGGATTCGTCCCCCTAGCGGTTGTTTGGTGGGTTTGGATAGGTTCTTGTGTGGTATTGTTTGGGATAATATGAGGGATTCCCATGTTGTTTGAAGGTAGGTTTTGTATTTGGGTTTGTGTTTGTCTCATGAAGAAGGGTGCATGCCTCTGGGGGAACCCATAGTGAACCTGTTCGGCTTATGGAGGCATGGTTGATGGTAAAGAGTTTTGTGGACCGTAGGCAGGAGGATATGCTGGGCCAACTGGTTCTACAAGGAGGGATCCCCCCATATCCTTCTGTTTGGATGGTTGGATGGCCTCCATTAGTTTGGCCATTTGATCCTTCAAAGTTTTGACCTCATTTCTCAATTTCTCATTCTGTCTTTCCAACTCATCCATGATCCTTGATTGTAACAAAGTTCTATAAGGATGCCGAGAAAGTTGTCCTTGTTTAAATTAAAAATTAATTTTTAGAAAAAGGTGAATACCAAAATCATGAGTGATAAAAATTTCAATGCTCCAATGAGTATAAAAAAGAGATAGCTATGATTTTCAAAATCTCCTTTCTTGAATGATAAAAATTTATTTAATGAATGAATGTTGAAATACACAAGTAATTTAAAGATTTGAAAAATGACCATTTTAAAGATTTACATGAATGATCTATAATCTTTTGGTTTTGCTAAAACTTTCCTAGGTCCTCTTTCAAGCATAAAATAGTTTTTAGATTTTCTTTCAAATTTTGTTTTTCTCTTTTTTCTCTCTTTTTATTTTTTTTATATTTTCAAAATTATTTTTCTAATTTTTCTTTTTCTAGAAATTTTTTCTTCTTCTATTTTTTTCCTTGATTTTTCTTTGATTTTTTCTTTGATTTTTCTAATTTTTATTTATTTATATATTTTTTGTTTTTCTCTCTTTGGCCTTCTCAATTTTATTTATTTCCCTAATCTTCAAATTTCTTCTTCTCTCTACCATCTGGATGATTTTGTTCCGATAGGTGCCTATGAAGAGCATATAAACCAGGTTTAATGGATCTATGGCTTTTAATGGATGAACCTCTCTGAAGGTGGTCAACAATCCTAAGGTGTAAGAGGTCACTAGAGCCAAGTTTCAATTCATAATGCTTGCTACAACAGTAGGGAATGCTACCCGTTTCAGGGAACATGAATAGGACGCACTCTAGCCGGGGTTTTCGTGATAGTCAAACAGGACGTGTGTCCAAAGTGACACGACTAGACCCTTCTATCCTAGGCTTCACTCAGACCCGGGTACGGGGCCCCACTCATGAGATGAATGAATGCAGGATGTGTGTGGAGGGCACACAAATAATTGGGATACCGGCAATTGGGGAAATCGCAACAAGTATATATAGCAATTTATCATTCGTCTATCCATGGGTTGTATAATAGATAAATAGATAAATAACAGACAAATAAACAAAAAAAGAGGATCAATACAACGATGTCGCAATCATCATTCCGACGAGACTACGAACTCGCTAAAATTTGAAAAATAGAATTTTATTATGATTTATGTGGAGTCGCCACCAAATTTTTATTTAAGGGAAAATATTTGGAAAAACCCTAACTCGAGGATGAGATTTAGGTTCGGGAGTCGGTTACGAGTGGGGAAGGTGTTAGGCACCCCACTCGCCCGTTCCGAAGAACGGTACCCTTAAACTGAGTGTGTGATTTTTTGAAAATTGTTTGATCCCTTAATTAATGTGAAAATAAATAGGTTGATGGAGGTTAGCGTGACAGGACTTGATCCTGCTCCTACGTATTCCCCGGTGCAATGGGAAACTCAAGGCTTACGTAGTTCTGGTTTGAAGGCTTGACCTTCAGAGGTACTTGAACAGAGTATTTTGAAAATATTTTTGAAGGGAATCCTTAGTCCGCATATGCACAGGATCCAAGACAACTATGGTTGCACTGGGATCCATACGAATTCCTAAACATCGAACAACAAAAAAAGCTACCAGTTCGTGCTTAGGGTTTGTCGCGTGAGACTAGAGATTCCAAAATGAAGTTTTTTCTTGAATTATTTACAAAAGGATTCTTGGTCCACATATGCACAGGGTCCAAGATAGTTACGACTGCACTGGGATCCATATGAATCCCTAAACATCGAACAGCAGAAAAAGCTACCAGTTCGTGCTTAGGGTTCATTGCGTGAGACCTAAAATCGAAGAATTAAGAAATAAAAGAGAATGAAAGGGCTCAGGTAGAAAAAAAATTGGGCTAAAAAGAGAACTTGATTTAAAATGAGTTTCATTTGACTAGGGTGGACTTGATCAAAAATGAATTTGATTCGAGGTTTTAGAATTTAAAATGAAAGAATCACACTTGATTTATTTTTGAAGCAAAGGAACTTGATTTTTGAAGAAAAGAATTTAAACTTGATTTAAAATTTGAAAGAAAATAATTTTATCTTGATTTAAAATTTGAAAGAATTGGGATAAAATAGACTTGATTTTATTAATTTTGAACTTGGGTTAATGGAATTTAATTTAAAATTAATCTTGATGAAAATAAATTAAATCAAAAGTTAAATTAGTGGCTCGTTTGGCTTACGGCTTGACGGGTGGCTTCGCGGCTTGATGGCTTGCTCGAACAGCTCGTTCAGCTCGCGGCTTAGTGATGCTTAAAAAGAGAAAATAGCTTCCCAGGGTGTTCGAACCCACGTTTTGGGAGTTACAAACTGCTAGTCACACCACTAGACCATGTTTATTGTTAGTCTTCCAGCATCCTGATTTAAATTTAAACGTGGGATTTGCATAGGTATTTAAATTTAAAACGAATAGCACCGCATGGGACTCGAACCCATCGGCTCTCGTCTAGGGTATGGTGGAATTGACCATCTTAGCCAAGTTTTTTGTTGGATCATTAACGTCTTGAATTAATTTTAACATCCACTTTGGGGGACCTAGAATCACACCCTCCATGCAAGCTGCATGGGATCTTTTCCTTTTATTCACTTAACCGCGTGGCTACCATTGTCTCATATTAGGATCTGTTTCCCACATTTTGTCCCTGGTCATTTGGTATTCCACCTGCATATGAAGATCCCAAGATTCCAGCTGGGGGAATTAATTTGAGTAAAATCTGAAACCTAAGATAACTTCACGTGGTCGAAGTAACTGTAAATTGCGTGCATCAATTCTACGTGCGGGGATATTCAATTTTCTATAAAACTGCGATTCATTTATGTGACCCGTGGCTAACTTTGACAGCCAAATGCATAGCATCTTCACCCTCCAGTGTCCGCCTATTTATTTAATACCATAGCCCCATTTGGAAACCACTCAATTCTGAACCTATATACACTGTTGCTCGAATGCATCCTTGGAACTTTGGTCTCTGTATATACCCAACTTCTTCAATAAAATTTCATCACTTTGCAACTGTTTCCTCCCCGTAACACGATCGACTTGAACTATAAGAAACCTAGGAGGAAATCCATCATTTTGAGAGACCTTAACAATGATTTCCAAGGTAATTTCCTGTTGTTGAAGTGGAAGTTTTGAGACGCTCATTAAGAAATCAGGAGCCAGATTAACACGCTGAAGAAGCTGTCTCCATATACACCATGCAGAAAAATTTCTTATTTTTGGGGCAGCAAGCAGACTTGAATACAAAGTTCCACAAATTCAACATAGGTAAATTGATGTCCAAATGGAGCTTCACCCTCTGATCCACAACATCACCCCCTGAATTTGGGGCTTTTATTTTCTGACAAACTACATGCTGCTCATTTCTTTAGTTTCAGTTTTGTCATTTCGGGTTGCATTAAGTCACAAGTGGGAGGTTGGAACCTGAGTGGCCTACATCATATGCAGTTTCTATTTAATAGCAAGAAGCGTAAGACTTTATTGGTTTCTTTAGAACAGAGTTATTGAACCATGAAGGCAAGACTTCTGTAAGATCGTGAAGATCTATGGCTGTAGATTTTTCAGTTTATGCGACATTCTGTTCCTTGTCTTTATACTCAGAGGATTCAGCTGCAAAACCTACACATTCTAAGAAACCGAAAGGCATGGGAAATTTACTTCCAGTAGTGCCTACAACCGGCGCGAACTAGAGATAAATGTCCTGAGGTCAGAGTTGGTATTGAATATTCAAATAGAGAACCGCCTCCCACTGAATTACTTAACACCCTATCTCCTTGTGTCTGTGTGAACTTAATCAAACTCAATGTGACAAAATGCCTCTAATTATCATTAGTATTGTTGAGTTTTAACATGTGAAATTCCATGCACTATGGATGCCTTTGGTCCTAAAGTCTCAGGGGAAAGTAGACCTCGAGCAGAGTCTTGGACAAAGTAGAATTAGGCTAATCATCCAAATCATTCGATCATGCATTGGTCAATGTCTCAAGCAATTGTCTTACAATATTTCAGAAGCAGGAAATTACTAAGAATTTAAGCCACCACTACGGAGCATAGAATGCTTAAACATTATTACAAAGAATTTTAAGCTCAAGAGTGAAGCATATGCAAAATCATGGTTAAGAAATTTTGTTTAGGCGATCCGATCAAACTGAAAAGTAGGTTGAAATATTCAATCTAACCATACCAACATCCAAACAAACTCAATCTGAACACATAGATAATGAACAATGGAACGAGCACCAACCTGAATTATGCTATGAGCTTTCTTCCTACCTTTACTAGAAACTCAATCAGATCTAAACGGGATCAATTTTTCATGGAATGGAGAGTTCGCCTCCTCTCTGCAGCTATTGGAAAACTAAAACCAAGAGTCGAGTTGAAAGAAGTGAGGTCTCCTTCCTTTGGCTTCCCGAGAGCGATTTTTTTGGAGCCGAGAGATAGGGAGAAGGAGTGATAGAACTCTGTCTGAGAGAGCCCTGCAAAAGTCTATTACCTTTCTTTTATACCACTTTCAAACTTTCCGCCTCCGAAAAATTACTTTTTCTCCCTTTTTTTCTCTTTTTTTTTATTTCTTTATTTTTATTTTTTACTCTTTTGTTCTTTCTTTTTTTTAGTTTTTTTTGGGATTTTTCTATTTTATTTCTTTTTTTTTGTTTTTTTGGGTTTTTTTTGAATTTTTTCTCCTTTTTTATTTTTTTTCAAATTTATTTTGTTTCTCTTCATTTAATTTATTTTATTTCTTTTCTAACGCTATTTGCTATTTTTTTTGTAATTTTTATTTGTTCTATTTATATTGTTTAAATTAAGGTTTACCACTAATTAATTTTAAATGGGGGCCTCGGACATAATTGAGAGTTTACAAGCGCACACTCATTTGTAAACGGGTTTGACGCTCTAAAGTCCTTAGTGGAGTCGTCATCTGTCGTAATCGTAATTACAACAAGATGACGAACTCGCTAAAATTTTGAAAGAATTTTTCTTTGTTTGTGTGGAGTCACCACCAAATTTTATTTTTAAGGGAAGATATTTGGAAAAACCCTAACTTGAGGAAGAAATTCTAAGTTCGGGAGTCGGTTACGAATAGGGAAGGTGTTAGTCACCCTACTCGCCCGTTCCGAAGAACAGTACCCTTTAAACTGAGTGTGTGATTTGATGTTTTTGAAAACTATTTAATCCCTTTAGTTTAGAATAAAAATAAATAGGTTTATCGAAGATAGTCAGACAAGATTTGATCCTGCTCCTACATATTCCCTGGTGCAATAGGAAACTCAAGGCTACGTAGTTTTGGTTTGAAGGTTTGACCTTCGAATGTGATTGAAAAAGCAGAGTATTTTGAATATTTTAAATAAAACCCTCAGTCCACATGTGCATACAATCCAAGGCAAACGAGGGCTGCACTAGAATTCAGATGATTTCTAAAATTCGAACCATAGGGTATGCTACCAGTTCGTAACCAGAACTCATCGCGCGAGACTTGGAATTATTAAAAATCATATTTTGAACTTTGATTTTTACAGGTGTTCTTGGACCCACATATGCACAAAGCCGAAGGCAAGCCAGGGCTACACTACGACTCATATGACTCTCCGAACATTGAAACACAGGGTAAGTTGCACTTTCAACTTCGAAGTTCATTGCGAGAGATCTAGGATCATCTAAAGCATTGAAAAGAATTTGGAAAAGTTAAATTTTTATGATTTGATTAAAACAAAAACGACGATCTTTGATCCACATGCACAGAGTCGGAGGCAAACAAAGGCTGCACTACGACTCATATGATTCTCCGAACATCGAAAGACAGGGTATGCTTCACTTTCAACTTAAAGTTCATTGCGTGAGATCTAGGATCCTTTTTTTTTAATCATAGAAGTATTTTGAAATATTTGATTTTTGAGTATTCTCGGATCCAAAAATGCACAGAGTCTAAGACAAACGAGGGTTGCACTTAGACTTATATGACACTCTAAATGTCGAACAATAAGGTATGCTACCAGTTCGCACTTAGAGCTCATTGCATGAGAGCCAAGGTTTGGGAGGAAAATGGACTTAATTTTAAAATAACAAAATAAAAGGGAATTGGGCTTGATCCAAATTAAAAGAATGGATTTGATTTTTTGAATGAAAAGAAGTGAACCTGCCAAGAATAAAATTAAGAAAAGGTATTGGGTTTGACACATTAAAGGAAACTTGATTTCGAATTAAAAGGAAATTAGGCTTGACCCAAATTAAAAAAGGGATTTGAATTCAAATTAAAAGAAAATTAAGCTTGACCCACTATAAAAACAAAATTGATTTTAAATTTTAACAAGAATTGGTCTTGACCAAAAAGGAATTGGGCTTGGCCCTAAATTGAAAAGATTTGATTTTTAAATTAAAAAAAATAAAGAATTGGGTTTGACCATAATTCTAAAACTAATTGCTTCAATATTTAGATTACTTTGAACTACTGTTGATTGTGGGCTTTATTAGCTTGACCCAATTAATGATAATCAGCATTCGGTGTTGAAAGGCGACTAGTGTGGCCCAGTTTAAGCATGCAGTAGGGCCTAACTGGAAATCATCATTTTGGCCCAAGTGCGGCCCATTTGAATACGCGGCATGCCCAATCGCAAAGTAATAGCCCAATTGACAACTCGCTTTAGTCCACTATGAGTTGCAATTTGGGATTGGCATGGCCCAACGTGGCTAGATTGAGAGGCAAATGACCTAATTTTGGCGTGACTACCAGGTTGAAAATTAGCTGGATAACATAGTCCAATTTAGAATCTTGGCTTTGGCCAATTGCAGATTGTGGCCCATTGCTGCCCCATAAGCTAATATGTGAGTAGATTTAAAATAAATATCCACGAGCAGGACTCGAACCTAGGATCAGGTGGCGATGGGCAGCACGCTAACCACTAGGCTAAGCTTCTAACTTAGTCTTATTGTTTATTGTAATTATCTTAAACCAAATTTGGAGGGTCGTATCAACTCTTTAAGGTTGAAGCAGCTGTATTGGGCATCCATCTATGTGATTACATAACTTTTGTGCACCAGCACAATGGCATTCTAGGTATTTCCCTTACAGGGTAGAACATCATCAAGCATGAAGTAAAGGTAACAGCCACTTTTGTTAATTCCTGTGTGCCTCCTTCGTAGCGTTGTTTGAATCTAGTAGCTTAGTTGAGCCTCTAGAAGCAACAACTTGACCAACAATGAAATCAACTAATGTGGATGCAACATTTGTTGTGAACTTTGAGGTGTTGATGTGGAAGAATCATGCTGATATGAGGGGGACGAAAGAGATTGAGCAACCTTAGAGCACTCCCTGAAAGAGTTTTGCTGGAACTGGTTCTACCCCTTAGATATGTGGAGTTGTTCAGAGATGTGGGGATTGAGAACTTTCTTTTGTTCAACTTTAGACTCAGACTTTACTTTATTGTCTAGATTGGAAGAGAGCTAAGACTGCGAGAAGGTATCACTATTGATCAAGTGCTGAGGTTGCTGACTTTCAACTTTTCATGGCATATTTATAGACGCAAGTTTGTATCACTATGGCCGTGTCAAAATGCTATTTATCCCTATATCAAGAATTCCATCTCTGATCATGCTTAGCAGTTTAATGACCATATTTTTCCATAGGAAGCCTGGAAAGGGCTGCAATAACTCGAGACTTGTATTGGCAATACCGGACCCGGCAACCAAATCTCCTACTAGATTTGAAGACAGCTTGTTTTCAGTAAACCGACACCAGATGGTGGACTCTCCTTAACAGGTCTAGCCTGTATGTTAAGCAATTAGATCCTGAATTTGACTCTATACATGGAAGGGGGCAATTCCATAATCGAGAATAAAGTAATTCATGAGCCGAAAGGAACAACTATGTAAATGACCATCTCACTCCATGGCCTCTCTGGATTTCACTTCAATATCACCCATAGCAGGTCACTAAGCCTTCAATCAATATGATGTGAGTAAGCTATTTCCCAAAAACAATGAGTAGAGAAAACTGATGACGTTGCTAGTCGTTTAACAGGTGAGGTTTCATGCTCTGTGGATGCCTTTGGTCATATAATCTCAGAGGAAAGTAGAGCTCAAGCACAGAATCTCAAAAAAGGTAGAACTAGGCTATTCTTCCAATTTATTCCATCATGCATTGGTCAATATTTCAAGCAATATTCAATGGTTGTATTTCAGATTGAAGCAACCACTATGGGACTTATGACAACAGAACATAGAATGTCTAAACATTATCATAGAGAATCTTAAGCTCAAATGCGAAGAGATGCATGCAGAATCATGGTTCAGAAATTTTTAAACAATCTGATCAAATTGAAAAGTAGATTGAAGCATTCATAAGTTTAGCTGGAGATTCTGCAGAAGAATGCTTGTGAGCTTTTGGAGTGCATTCCTTAGTTTGCTAGAACGGGAGAAGAAGAATGATAGCTTCTGAAGGATGAACCTTGCTCCACCATTTCAGCACCTCCTTGGATCCAAAAAAGCTTCCCCGACCTTTTCGCAATTCCTAAAATCATGAAGACCTTGAGCCCTGGTTCTCCTCCCCCTCCAAAAATTCAAAAGTCTCGAGCTAGAAACTCCCCCCATTTTTATACTATATTTCTTTTTTAGGCTTCCCGCTAACTTTTCTCTTTTTTAGTTTTTTTTTACTACCTTTAACTAACTTGTAAACTAACCTACTAATTTGTAACCATTTTAACTGAATTTTTTACTTTTTTATTTTCTCTCTCTTTTTTTTATCTTTCTTTTTCCTTTCTTTTTTGAATCCCTTTTTTTGTTATTATTTTTTATTGAACTTCCCTTTTCTTTTATTCCCTTTTTTTTATTTTATATTTTTCTTTTATTGTTAATTTCCTCATTCATAATTTAAAATTGGCCTCGAACATAATTGGGTCTTAACACTTGGGCTTCAAGGAACCAAACTTATTTTGTGGGAATTAAATTGGAAGGAATACCGAATAAGTGTGCCTATCAAGATGGATATTTCTATCATATTTCCATGGCCTTCCAAGAGCATATGGCTGGCCTCCATTAGGACATCATAGATGACATCATCATCGTACCTTCCAACAGATAGAGAAAGCAGAACCTGTTAGTTAACCAATAAATCACCTTTATCACCCAGTCATTGTAGCTTGTATGGCTTAGGGTGGGGTGGTTTCTAGTCCTAACTTGGTTACTAGCCTAGTGCTAGCCACATTTGTGCAACTACTCCCATCAATAATTAAGGATCAAGTATTATTGATTAAACATCTTGTATGGAAGATGTTCTCCCTTTGATTCTCAGTATCTTCCCTAACTTCACTCCTTTGTGACTTCCTAAGCACTAGGAGATCTCCTTTAAGAGCATATTCTAAAGCTTCACTTTCTAAAGAGGAGGAAGGTGAACTAGAGTCATTGGACACTTGAGATGGATAATTACCATTATCCTTATGGACCCTGAGATGGATAATGACTTGTAAGTAGTGTATTTTCCTTTAACCCTTTTATTACTTTAGGCTTCTACCTTTATTGCTTGGTGGTAAAGATCATTAAGGCGTAGATATTGGTGGAGTTCTACCACATCCCTAATGTCATGCCTAAGCCCATCTCAGAACCTAGCCATGGTGGCTTTCTCACTTTCTTTTAAGTTATCCCCTATCACTATAACCTTCATTTCCATGTAATATTCATCTACACTTTTGTAGCCTTAAGATAACCTTTGTACCTTATTGTGGACCTCTCTGAAATAATGGGGAGGTATATATCTTGCCTTCATGATATGCTTTATTTCCTCCCACTCACTCAGAGGTTTAAGCCTCTTTTTGTTAAGCCTACCTAATATTACATGAGGACCATGTTCAGAAAGAAAGACCATTTAAAAGATTCTGTACAAGTAATGAGAGGTCATATGATGAGAAATAGGACCAAACGTATGGAACAATGACTTTTATGTCTCATGAAGGAAGTTCAAGAAAAGGACTATGTTGACCCAAACCCAATTGCAGTTCCAGCTAAGAAAGGGAGGTAAGAGTTGGGAGAAAACTAAACCTCTCAATTCTAAATTTTCCTTAATGTCTCAAAAGTGTTCAAAAATAAAGTCATAAGGTCTATATATAGGTAAGGAGGAGATGCTAAATGAATGAGGTTTTGGGGATGAATTGCATCTACCCAAAGAGAGGAAATTTGGGCTTGGATAGAAACCTAATTAAGATTCCTTTATCACTCCTCAATATAGCCTCAAGTTGGTCCAGAGTAAGGTCAAAGCCTATACTAGAAATACAGGGAAATTAGGTCCAAGCATATACATATTTGAGCCCTATAAAATCCTAGAATACAAAAAATGTCTTAAGTCTTATTCAAGTGTTGTAAGGCCCAATAGGTCCAGTAGTGTGAGGGCTTATAGGCCTAGTGGCTTTGCAATTGGAATCCTTTGCAACTAAAATCTATACATCATCTCCTCCCCCTCTGAAAGCACTCATCTTTGATATGTGTATGCTCATCATGATATGCACGACAAGGACATAATAAGTAAAGGAGATGTTAATAATGAATGCAACCAAAGATGATGCTTGAATATAATACGAACCTCTTGAATTTTCCAAATAATTGTTGCATGTAATAAAAAATATTTAGAAAAAAAAAAGGGTTATAAGTATCCAAAACCCCATACTCACCAGAAGTGTGAAATAGAACATAGTCATAGGCTTTAGGTTTTCTAATCAAGGTAAACATCCTAGATGCAAAATGATAAGACAAGTATTATAGCATGTTAGGGAATGCAATCTCATTAAAAGGCACACAAAAAGTGAGGGCCTAATCAAATGGATTGATATAGTCAGACAATCCTTACCAGACAATGTAACAATAATGTCCCAGGTACCAATTGTTTGTTGAGAAATTTGGGCCTTTATGATGGCCATCTCTTAACCCCCTCCTAAGAAGGATGACTCTTTAACTACATGAGTAAAACAAATAATAGGCCTATTATTAATGGTGGGGTTCAAGGTAATAGAGAATATAGAAAGAGATTTCCTAGCTAAGAGAATTTTTCTCACTTAATCCTTTCTTACAAGTCTGACCCGCCCTCTTTCACAAGAGAGTGAGTTCCATTACCTTTCTATATATATATATATATATATATATATATATATTGAAATTTGGGCCTTTATGATGGCCATCTCTTAACCCCCTCCTAAGAAGGATGACTCTTTAACTACATGGGTAAAACAAATAATAGGCCTATTATTAATGGTGGGGTTCAAGGTAATAGAGAATATAGAAAGAGATTTCCTAGCTAAGAGAATTTTTCTCACTTAATCCTTTCTTACAAGTCTGACCCGCCCTCTTTCATAAGAGAGTGAGTTCCATTACCTTTCTATATATATATATATATATATATATATATATATATATATATATATATATATATATATATATATATATATATATATATATATTTATCGGAATTTGGGTCTTTATGATGACCATCTCTTAACCCCCTCCTAAGAAGGATGACTCTTTAACTACATGGGTAAAACAAATAATAGGCCTATTATTAATGGTGGGGTTCAAGGTAATAGAGAATATAGAAGGAGATTTCCTAGCTAAGAGAATTTTTCTCACTTAATCCTTTCTTACAAGTCTGACCCGCCCTCTTTCACAAGAGAGTGAGTTCCATTACCTTTCTATATATATATTTATATATATATATATGTATATATATATATATTTATGATTTTTAGTGTATTTTATTTCTTCCAAACTTTTATTTTTCAAACCTTGCCTTTCTGCCTCCCTTTTTGTTTCATGTGTATTTGGTCTTTGTAGACTTCATTAAGGGGTAAAGGTACTAGGGTGGTTTTATAAGAATTAAAAAAAAAATAGTACCCATTGGAATGTCCATCATGATGAACATCCCTATCATATTGTCATGACCTTCCCAATAACACATGGCTAGCCTCCATGGGAACAACATCACATGTGACATTGTCCACACACCTACCTATTGTAAAAGCTATTAAAACTTGTCTGTCTATCAAAAGGTCTCTATTTCCACTAAGCCATTGAATCTTACATGGCTCTGGATATGGACTGGTTTCTTAACCTAGCTTGGAAACTAACCTAGTACTAGCTACATTTGTAAAACAACCACTATTAATAATTAAGGAACAGGTATGGCCTTAAATGGAACATCTTGTGTGAAAGATTTTCTCCCTTTAACTCTCTTCCTCTCCATTGGCCATGCTACCTTGTAACCTCCTAACCACCAAGAGGTCTCCCTCATAGGAATATTCCAAGATATCATCATTCAAAGATGATTGGGTAGGATTAGAGATAGTATACTTAAGAAAGGAATATTTTTCAATGTCCCTTAAGATAATGCTCTTTTTGTTGAGAGACTCTGCGGCCTCTTTCTAAACACTTGAAAATTTTAATGGAGGAATCTTTTGTGGAGGCTAGGTTAGGTTCTTTTTCCTTGGACTCCTTGGCATCCCTAATTTCCCTAGGTTTGACATTTGATTCTTTCTTCCTATCCTTCCATTCTTCTTAGGGTGTGGACTTACGTAAGGCGAACTTGTCCTTACTTTTCCTATTTATCTATTTTTCCATATTAAGGGCTTGGTGATATAAGTCATTGAGACTTAAATAGTCATGACACTCAACAATGTCCCTAATTTTAGGTTTAAGGCCATTTAGCAACCTACCCATGATGGGTTCCTCCCTTTTACCTAGATTAGTCCTAATGATTATTATCTCCATTTCTTTGTAGTACTCATCCATACTTCTATGTCACTAAGTTAGACTCTGAAGCTTATTATGTATTTTCCGAAGGTAGTAGGCAGGCACATATATTCCTTTTATAATGTGCTTCATCTCATCCTAATACCTAAGAGGTTGATACCTCTCTTTATTTAGTTTATCCCACAAAATGAGGGCATAATAACTAAACTCAAGGGATGTTAACTTAACTTTCTACTCTTCTCTAATAGAGTAACTAGAGAAGAGTTTCACTACCCTAAGTTTTCAATCAAGGTAAGCCTCAAGGTCATTCCCCCATTGGAAATTAGGATTTTTTACCTTGATCCCATCTAAATGGTTATGGTGGTGGTTCCTATCTTGAGGATGTGTCTTTAAAACTATGTTTTCTATTCCTATGGTCCTATGCCTAGAGCTATTACTATGGGTTCTATCCTCTATGTTATTCCTAGAAGAACTCCTATCTATATTTCTATAGATCGGATTCTAAGATGGTTCCCTAGTTCTTAAAGGTTCCCTATGCCTATGATCACTAACCCTATCTACTCTATATGAGGTATCCTTTGTTGTTGGTGCCCTTATTGGTGAGGTAGGCATATCCTTTGAAGATGGTCTTTATTTTTGTGGAGATTGTCTTCTTTTATTCATAGGATAGATATTGTCCCAAAGAAATTAACATCATCATTTGATGTCTTCTCCTCACTATGATATCCTCCATTTCTAGACCTTCTAGTTTTAATATTTTTCTGGTTTCTAGAATGCCCTTTAGAATATCTTCTTTCTAGGTGATCTAGCCTTTGTTTTATGGCCTTAGTTTGGGTTTGGAAAGCCCTCTCTAGCCAATTAGCCAACTGTTCCATTTGTCTTCTAGGGAAAGAACATAGGAACTCATTTGCAAATCAAAATACCTCTCCACACACAATTGTAGACTCCTAAGCTACAAACAAGTAGCACAAAAACCTAAATCTAAGAACACAAAAATTCAAGAGATTTAGAAAATGATACCTAGCCCCCTTGACCTTGAAAATAGAAAAACAAGATAGCCCTCACAATTATAGCTACAAAATACACCCAACAATTAGCACCCCCATTATGCCTTCTTGCATGCACCAAAATCACCACACAAAGAAAAGATCATTATTTGGTGACTATCCTATACCAAGGAAACAAAATGGACACTTACACCCAAATAGCAATTGGAAATTGGAATTAAAGTTACAAAGAACCTACTACAATATCCTAAGATTACAATCACATAAGGTTCCTAAATTTACACAAAATATTTCTAATTTCCAACACTAAACCCGAATATAAGTCCACAAAGTTGGTCTTGATTTTGCCTTCACTTCAAGTCTGCAAGTTTCCAAGATTTAATCTACCTTTCCATCACCTTTCCTCCACCAATGCAGCCTAAAAATAAAACAAAAGAGAGGGAGCAACTTGCTTCCCTTGCTTGGTTAGTGAAATAGAAAAAAGGTCTTGAGAATTCAACTCACAACCTCATAAGTGTCTCACTTTTCCCCTCAATTGTACTCACTACTAATCCACCCGTTCTTCACACCAAATAACTCAATTTTATTTTCTTGCTCCATCCTTGGAAGGGGGTGAAACTCAACCTCGACCTTGGTCCTTGATGTTCCAAAATTGAAAAAGAAGAGAAGCTTATCAAGAACTGAGGTGGTGTGTGACAAGACTTAAGGGAATTTAAAGACAACCAACAAAAAATAAACACAAAGGAAAACACACTCAAAAGGATTAAATCAATAAAAATATTAGAGGCTAAATAATTTATACAAACTAAAATTAAAGGTTAAGAAGAAGGTAGGCACACAAAATGAACTCCTATAAACTTAAGAGAAGCATGCATATGCTCATGCAAGATAACTAATGATATTCGACCAAGAAAAAAATAATCATACACAAACTAAGTATTAAGACCTAAAATTATAGGAACCGGTCTAGCATGATTCATGAAAAATAAGCATGCACCACTCAAGATAATAGACCTTCACGCATTGCCTTTTTTGTAAGCTTTTATTTATTCTTTTTGTTTTGTTTTCTCTTCTTTTTCATTGGTTCTTTCTTTTGTATTTTGTTTGTTCTTTTGCTTTGGTTCATTTTTTTGTCAAGTCCTTTGTGCATGTCGGAAGTTCAATAGTTCATAAATAGTCCTTGTATAGGATTTTTCAAGGTCTTAAGTCCACATAGTTTAATTTAGTGAATTTTCTCTTTCTTGCATAAACTTTTATTTAAGTTTTTGTTTTGTTCTCTTCTATTTGTTTGGTTCTTTCTTTGTATTTTGTTTGTTATTTTGCTTTGTTTCTTTTTTTTTTCCAGGTCCTTTATGCATGTCTGAAGTTCAATAGTTCTCAAATAGTCCTTGTATAGGCTTTTTCAAGGTCCTAAGTCCACATATTTCAATTTAGTGAATTTTCTTTTCCTTGCATAGGTATGGTAATCTAAGTCCAAGTGTGTTTATCCAAAAACAACTTCAAGTCTAGCTCAGATCATAGAGGTTCAATGGTATATTAAATATATTTTAATAATTTAAAAAAAAATTATGCATGAATCAAGCTTGTCTTAAGTAAGATTATGCATGAATCAAGCTTAATCTAGCATTATGCATGCATGCACATGATCATGCAAATCTTGGAATTTCAAAAGAGACATGCCAAACATCATTCAATTTAGATTAAAACATTATTAGAAGGATCAAAAAGTAGTTGAAGATAACCTAAACAAGTGCTATAAAATTTGGATCTACATTTAAATTCACATGAAGAGAGGTTTTGGTGAAAAGAACATGCATTCAAGTTTCAAAAATTTTGAATGGATCTGCATAAAATTCACTAATTAAATAAAGGCTAATTGCGAGGTGTTTCAGATCAAATCAAGTTTGAGGTCAATTGGATGATAGTTCTTCAAGTTATGATCAAATTATGCATAATACACAAAATTTGGTGCTAGGATGAACATACTTCAATAATAAGACAATTGTGAACTCGTTTCTCAACCAAACTATACAAACAATAGCAATTCAAAAACTAGATATTCACAAAATCAAACACAAAATATCATGCAGATCTTTGGTCATTTTACTGATTAAAATAATGAAATAAAATAAAGTAGAAGGGGTAAAAGAATGCAAGATTTGAGTGAAATTAGTGCAGCGTTAATATGAAATTATGAGTGGATCCTACCTCTATTGAAGGAGGTTTGATTCCACTTGATGTAGATTTCCATGGATGATGCAGATATTGATCAATGGAGGTATGCTTTGTTGGAGTTGGAGGTGAAGAAGTGAAGAAGCTTGAAGCATAAATGTTGGAGTGCAACCCTTGGAGGAGATAAGCTCCTGCTATGCCACCTTAGAGAGCAAGTATAAAGAGTCTCCCACTTGCAATTTGAGCCAAGAAAGGGAGAGAAAATTATCTTTCAATTATGAATTTTACTCAAATCAATCAAAAGTGTTGAAAAATACACTGCATGAGGCTTATATATAAGAAAGAAAGAGGTGTTAAATGAGGAAGGCTTTAGGGTTGAAATGGATCTTCCCAAAGAAAGGTGAATTGGGATTGAATGCAAGCCCAATTAGGATGCTTTCATCAGTCCAAAAAGACAACCTTAAGTTGGGCTAAATTTTTCCCAAAACCTATACTAGATATATAGGAAAATTTGGCTCAAGCCTATATATATTTGGGCACTCTAAAATCCTAGAGTATAAAAAATGGCTAAGTCATATTCTAGTGTTTTTACGCCTAATAGGCCTAGTGGGTCTACTAATAGAATCATCTACAACTAGGAGCTCAATATCATTAGGAGTGTTGTCTTGACAAGTGTGGTAGGACCTCCCCTTTTTAAGTGCAAAATTAGGGTTTTCCATCATCGTGGACCGTGCCTACTCCAACTCCCCTTACCATCTTCACACCATTCTAAGTCTTTACACCATCAAAGGGTTGACTAGGAAACCTCTACATCATTGGAGTTGAGTAGGATGTCCTTATGCACCTTTAGGGCTAAGTGTGGCACTGCTTACTAGTTGCGTCAAATGTCTACACAACCATGCTAAGTTGGCATAATCATCCTATGTCATGTCAGCACTGCCGAAGCTCGTGTTGAGATGATTGTGCAGCCTCATGCTAGCATAATTGTGTGGCCTCATGCTAACATGACCGTGCTCAAGTCTGCACAGCCATTCTGCAATTGAGGGGCATTTTTCCCCCTTTTTACACTCATGTTGTTATATATCCCTTTTATCCTCTTTTTAACTTAAAATTTGACTATTTTTGGATTCTATCCTTACTTGAAAATTTATTAAAAAAGAAGGGTTATTAGGTGTAATTACAAGAAAAATTATGCCTAAAGCATGTAGATAAAGTGACCAAATGGTAGTTTATTATAACATTTTATGTTGCATTTTGACTTGAGATTTTCTAAATTCTATGTTATATTGTTATTCCTTTGGTTATTGGTGGGGGAAAGCAATGTTTAGGTTTATGGATGTGATAAATTACTATTTTTGACAATTTATATATACGTTTTAGGATAATTACTACATGATTGAGCATAATTTCACTTGTAATTACACATAATAACCCTTGTTTTTGCAAGAATGGTCAAAAAAGTTGAGAGTAAAAAAGAGATAGATTATAGGCCAAAAAGAGGAAAAAGGGGGTATAAAACAAGAAAAGATAAAAATTGTCAAAAACACCCCTTAGGCCACCAACAAGGTTGTGCAAACTTGAGATGATCGTGCCAGCACGAGGATGGATGCTCATGCCAACACGAAACAGTATGGTTGTCCCAACGTGGTATAATATGACTATTTCAACATTCGATGTGGCTACCAAGAGTGCCACATTAGCCTTAGTGACGTCAGGGACATCCCAATCAGCCCTAAATGATGCAAGAGGTGTCCCAGTTAGCCTTATGGGGCTTCATAGACATAGGACAATTGCAGATGTTGGAGCAAGCCCGATCCACAACATTGAAAACCCTAAGATCTACACCTATAAAAAAGGCTCTACCACACCTCTCAACACACCAACACCACCCCCAACTTCTAAAACTAGAACACCTTTCTACAAAAGAGCAGCATCCTTTTCCATGGGCATAAATCTCTACCTTTCCCCCTTTTCTCATTTCTCTCCATTCTCAGTTCTATCTTCAGCATCCTCTCGTAGGATCTTGGTAGGAGGAATTCATATATGGTGGAAAATCAAACAGTTACTAGCTTTGTTGAAAATATTGGTTTTTTATTTATTCTATATATTTTATGTTATGCATATTTGTGGGTTGTCTATTTTCTTTATGAAGAACTAAATTTCCTTTTCATTGGGTTTTGGGAGAAATTGTGATTTTTTATTTTTTATCCCCATTTTCCCATTTATAGAATGATGTCTTCATTAATATTGTGTTATTCTAGTATGCTTAATCAATTATGAGGAACTAGTTAATTCTATTAATCCATGAATTGGTTAAGTGGAGGAGATCATACCACATCCAATTGATGAAACTATAAAATAAATTAACCAAAGGGACTTAGAGGATCAATCAGAAACCTAGGTTTCTAACCAGTTAATTGTCTAGCACATAATTAATTCCCTCTTAAACTTCATGTCCATTTTATTTATCTATCTATCCAGATCAAGAAGAGTAATGGGTAGGAGGGAGATTACTGCTATTGTAGAATGAGTGTAGGTTGTTAACAATTAAATAGAAGGGGAAACTAGGGGTAAAAACAAGTAAAATAACAAGGGGAACCAAAGCCCTATAAACTTCCCATAACTTGCACCGCTTCTTTTACTTTCCACATAATAGAAATCTTATTTATATTTATTTTTACATTTACTATTTTACACTACTTACACAAAAAAAAAATTTATGAGCTCAAAAATTAGAATTAAAATTTTATAATGGATTGCTAAACTAGTCTCTGTGGGATTAATATTGAGAGCCTAAAATACCCTCTTTCTACACCGACAAGTATGCCTACTTGTAGGTAAAACTTTGCAAAAGTTTTATACTTATGTTATGCACGCAACAATACTTATAACCTAGATGGTGAGCATTGGAATATGATGTAGAGGTCCAAACTTTAGAGGATTCCAGTTGTAGTAGCCCTGGACCTGTGGTGTCTCACAAATTTAGGTCTATTCATAGACTAGAACAGGACTTAGCTAATTTTCTTGTACTCTAGGAACTTAGAATGCCTAATTATGTATAATCTTAGACCTAAATTTCTATGTATTTTCTACTGTAGGTTTTGTGCTTTCTCTAGCCCAACTTGAGGTTGCATTGAGGAGTGATTAAGGCACCCTAATTGGGCTTCCACCCAAGCCCAATTTGACTCTCTTTGGGTAGATTTATTTTAGTTCCAAAATCCTCCTTCATTTATCACCTCCACTAACTAATTTTCTTTTAAGAAAATAGGCCAAGAGTAAAATGTTTTAGAAGTCTTATTAGTAGATGTACTTCTATTGAAAATATCCACACCATCACTCTGATTCACAACTGGCAATAAGACTTGCGGACAACTATAATTACAATAGAAAGAAAATGAACATACAATATTAAAAATTGGGCTTTTTACATAGGTTGTTTTGTGCTTTTACATTGGTTATTTAGGAGGTAATGAAGTGGGGGATATAGAAAGTTGTGCTTTTATATCGATTGTAGAAGGAATGTAGTAAGTTGGACTTTTTATATCAATTGAGATGTAGACTGATGTAGTAAGTAGACTTTCTTCATTTATTCTTATTTCAACCGATGGATAACATCCCACATACTACTTCGGTTAAGATATTAACTAATGTAGAAAATGACTCGTTACATCGGTTCTTATTTCAATCAACGTAAAAGGTCTCACTTACTACATTAGTTATACATTAACCGATATAAACAGTACATTTTTCATCAGTTAATGTATGAACCAATGCAGAAAGTTCACTTTCTACATTGGTTAATATCTGAACAGATGTAGAAAGTTTTTTATTTAATATCCAATTTGTTTGGGCACATAATCATAAAATTTAATCATAATAAACTACATATTACAACCTGGAAAATAGCTAGATAATACATCCAAAGAATACATTTATGAAAGCTATATATATCATATACATTATATATACGATACATTAAATATTTACAAAGAAAATAAATTAAAGTCGCATAAAATATGAACTTAAATTGGGTACCTCTATCATATATTCCCCTAATGTCTTTTAACCTCATTAATGTCTTCTTTAGTTACAGGATAAGGATTTCAAAATATCTGCCATATGTTGGAATGAAATTAGAAAAAATATCATGTTATGAATTAAAATCAAATTACCAAATGGTGATATACTTGTAATTACCTCGATCTAGGAGTCAACTATAGATACTGAGACCAAGTTAAGCACATGTCTCATGACATAATATCCATATTTCATTCCCTAACTTTTTTGGAACTTCAAAATAATATAAAATGCACAAATATAATTAGGGATGATATAATCATAAAAATAAAATAATTGAATAATTTTTAGTAAACTACTTACATATGGAATTATCCAACAAGGTTTTTTAATATTTGGTGAAAGTGTCCCTTTTAATAAAAGACAAGAATTCATTTCTCTATAATAAGAGAAGAACCAAATTAATTTTAAGAACTAAAACAATGAATATGAATACAAAAACCATATGTAAAACCTAGTGACCTTTTAGTAGGATCTTCTTTGAGTGTAATTCAGTTTACCTTTTTAATTTTCTTATAATAAGGACTTGGACTTTTGGGTCTTTGTGTAGGATACTCACCTAAGGTCAAGTATAACTTTTTGTGTATTTGTGTGCCTTAGAACCTATGCTTTTTGTAAGTGTTATTTGAATTTTATAGAACTATTTTATGTAGCACTAACCTTTATCTTCTTTTTTAAGATCAAGGGGAATAGGTAAATTACTTAACCTTTGTATGTTTATGTGTACCTTAGAGCCTACAATATGTGCTATGTGTTTTGACTTGTGTGATTAGATCTCTCAGCACAAGCAATCCAAGTATGGAAAGGAATTTTTCCTACTTGGAAAATGAGTACCTATGAATTATCCCCTAGAAGACGAATGGAACAATTGGTTAATAAACTAGAAAGGTTTTTTCCAACCCAAACAATGGTTGTAGGGAAAAGACTAGATCACCTTGAAAGAAAGAAGTCTAAAAAGAAACCAAGAAACCAAGAAATCAAAGAATAATTGAAACTAGTAGGTCTAGGAATAGGGATAACTATCACAAGGAGGAGACATCAATAGGAGAGGTAAAGGGAAATATATTGCATATAGGTCATCTAGACAAAACACTTAGAAAGATAGAAAATGGGACCCAAAAGACTCTAGCTTCAAAGATTCCAATGGAAACTTTTTCTAAAGATCATATAACAACTCACAAATCCCCTTAGGAAGGACGATTTTAATCATGAAGGAACAAAACGCATAGTGTCATCCAACAATCACTTTTATTCTTCTCTCGCACTCTTTTGGATACCACTTGGTTCTTCCCCTTACAATGTCTTTCTAATCTACATATTAGACGTTAGTTCCATTCTTCATGAGCTCCAATGTTGGGCCTTGCTCTCCAATAAGAACCATGTAGAACAATGGTTTCATGCACATTATGAAATCACTATTGATAGGATCTCCTTCTTCTTGTTAAGGTTCTTTGAAATTCTAACTCAATTAATTATGGATTTAGTTATGTTATTAAGCGATGGATTGGATTTGGATTTCATATTTAAACCTTAAATATTCCATTGATATTATCTTGAATTAAGTAAGAATTTAAGGATTGCATGTTTATTTGATAGGTTTTTCATTGTGGGTGTATTTGACTCTAGACATGTTAATTGACTAATGTATATTGGCTAGCCTGGAAAATATTTGGGTTGTAAATAGATTAGTCTTAAAATATTACGAGGGATGGATGCAATGTTTTCAAATAAATTTATTTTCCTAGACAATTCTTACGATTTGATGTGTTTTTATGTTGGAACCATTTGAGCTCATTAGCCCATATTCAAAATTAAAGTTTTCATTGTTCACATATAGATTTGATTTAATTATTTTCATCACATATAGTCCATTTTAAATATAATGTTTATATAGATTGGATCGAGTACAATAATAATAATTAGTTTCATCTTCGTTTATGTTTTAAATATAAGAGCTATATATATTTTAATAAAATTCTAAATCTCACGTAATTAACCTTAAATTTGCGAGTGTAGCGTTCTTTACTGACACATATTTTTGGAATCATAAGGGTTTAGAATGCAACCACATGTTGTCTTAAATCCTATGCATATATGAATTTGGGATTTTATTTAGATTAAATATTAAATGTTATATTATTTAATAAAAGAATTTCAGTTAAAGATCCCACACAACAGACCTTTAATTTGTATTGTAGCATTCTCTATCGACGTATATTTTAGGAATCGTAATGGTTTACAATGCAACCGTCCATTTCCTTAAACCTTATGCATACGTGGATTTTGTATTTTATTTAGATTAAATAATAAATATTCAATTATCTGATAATAGAATTTCAATTCAAGATCTCATGCAACAAACCTTTAATTTAATGGTGTAGCATCCCCTACTAATACATATTTTACGAATTGTAAGAGCAGGATCAAAATTCTGTGAAGCTACTTTAGGCACATATAAATTTTATTTTTTATCATGTGTGTAAACAATTTAAATATTTTATTTTTAAATTAAAAGAGATTAGATAAATTTATCTTCAAAATTATTTGGAAATTTCATGTTTAACTTTGAGTACTGTTCTTCAGAACGGGGTGCGAAGGGTACCTTACACCTTCCCTATTCGTAACTGACTCCTAAACCTAGAATTGGTTAGGGTTTTTCCAAATTTTTCCCTTAAAAATAAGATTTAGTGGTAGATCCACATTTTTATAATTTTAAACAAAATATTATTTAAGGATTCATCATCCAGCCATGATTTAGTTTGTGATAAGTTGGTTTCCCAAGTTAATAGCAATACCAAACATGCATATAAATAGATCAGCTTCAGGTTTGTTTTGTTTTAGTGGAAGATCTTTTTTAGCACCAACATTAATCTCCTCTCCAAGATTTGTCCTATGATCCTAAAATGAATTTAAAAAGTATTAGTAAATATATATAGATTAGAAACATAAGAAAGCAATAATTAACATTTATAAAGTTATTTAATACCTTAGGTTGAGTCTGCTACATAAGTCTGCTCGACCACAAAATAAAATGATTGGGGGGATTGCCCCATTGTATAACCCTCTTCATTAGGCACAGGAATAACATTACCATCATCAATTTCCTTATCATGGATGGTTGAACTCAAGTTATAGACTTTCCCAATGGATACCATACAAATTAGATCATCAACATATAATTGATAATCTTCACGCATTTAGGAGAAGGGGAAGGGTTATCCTGCGTATATGTTTAGGAAAGTTCCAAAGATACAAGTTCCTATCTAAACTCTTGTTTGAGCTCCTCTCAAAGCTGTTGCATAAGTTCTTGCCTCATGTCTTCTATCATGGCCTTCAACTTATCCCTTAACACCATTCCTTATTTTAAGCCACATATAGTGGAAGATAATTCAAAGTATTGTCATATGCCAACCTGTCGTCCAATAGCATGAACACAACCTGGATGCACTCTGTTACCCAATAGTAGTATTGAGAATATCTACCGGTCCAACAAGAACAAAGGTTCCTTGCAAGACATTTTCAACCTAAGGATCATACAAAATATAAATTATTATTATGAGTAGTATAATTTTTTTATGTTAATTTATAAAAAATTTCTTACTTTTATAATTACATACAATGTTCTCAGGAATAATGCGAAATGGATCCAACGTATACTCTCCCGAAGGATTTTATCATGATCTCTTCCATTTCTCATGGTGTGTGGATGGAAATGATGGAGATAGAAGTATAGATGGGTTTACTTAAGATTATTGTTCATGTTCTTTTAACTTTTGCTCAATTAATATTTTCTCAAGTAACTCATAAGCCCCACGAGATAGTCTATGGGGGTAGCACTTCTTTGCAAAAAGTTTTTGCTCCTTCTTTCTCTTCTCCTATTGTAATAAATCAAATCAATTAGACATAAAAGAGAGCACATTAGGCAAATAAAAATAAACACAAACATGTAAAGATATATGCAATGAATGTAAGATCCTTCCAGGTCTCAAAAAATCTCTGTCACGTCTAATCATCAAGGAATTGGTACTCCTCACAAGAAGTGTGTGTGTGTGTGTGTGTGCGTGTGTGTGTGTGTGTGTTTACTGATCATATATTTCTTGAAGCCCCTTCAATATTCACCAGCAAATGAAAGTCATTTCCTCTTCAACATCCTTGTATTTGGCATATCGTATGTAAGATACATAATACAGGAGATGTAATTAGTTAGTAAATGATAAAGATGGAGAATTTTAATTTTTCATAGTGATATATCATGATAGTTTCCCAAATTTGATCCTTCACTTAAAGCTTTACATCATCCCAATCCTTCTTTAAAATACTACCTTTGCAACATCCAAGGAAGGTCATATAACTCTTAAACTTTGTTTTGCTTGGTCTTAAAGGATTCTTATTTGCTTGATTAAACTCTATAGGAATCCTCTTGTTAGCACTCTAGCTAAGGGTTAACTCCCTTAACTGTGTGGCTCATATCCCCTTCTTTTATCGTGATTCGCTATTGGACCCTACAACACCCTAAAAATGAATACTGATTTTACGCTTAAGTTGTTCGTTTAGTGCCATTATTAGTTTATTATCTCATGATGTGGAATCTTTGAAAAATATTTATTGTAAAAAAGTACGGTAAGTTTTTTTAAATTGTTGGTTATAGTTTTTTTTTAAAACTATTGGTTATAAATTAATAAGAATTCTTGTGCATGTATAGGTTATTTCCATGACCAGTTACTTCCTTTGTTATAATTATCTCTAACAACAATAAAGTAATCTAAACATAAACCAAATATACTTCTTATAATTATTTAATTAAGTAGTACAACTCTTATGAAGTTGTAAGTTATGATTCTGTGTAATTTGTTGAAAATAGTACATACAAGGGCACCAGTACCCTCTCACAATTTATAGTCATCCATAACAGTCATATATTATACATTATTCAGTTCATCTAGGCTTCTACCATTGCTTCAGATATGAACATCTCGAGGCTCCAACCTCCCAACTTATGTTGTCAATCTCTACAAATGTCACCGCCTTCTTGAACGACATTATTAGGGTCTGAGAAAGAAAACGGTGGAAGGAGGAGTGAGAAAATAAGTTTCTTAGTAGGATCCTACCCAAAAGTGAGTTTCTTATTTCCATCCTAGCCACTTCAGTTTATTTATGAAAAAGGTGTCAAGAATACAAATTTCTTCCTAATTTTAGAAATTTTCTATTTTCTGAAATGGTTCCATCTTAATTATGGAAGGGTTCATGACAAATGTAATTGCAAACATCATTCTTAACATGCCTCACCTTATCAATATGATTGCGACATAACATCAAGACACTATATGACACATTAACATCTCTTACCATACAAATAGTCATACTCACATGAAACATAACATCAAGATATTAAGTGGCACATTAATATCTTCTATCATACACTTAATCATTCTAACACAAACATAACATCAAGATACTGCTTAACACATTAATATATGGCACACCATTATACTCTGAATGGTACATTATTAAATGTTTCTCAAGCATTATTAGCTCTTTCACATATATACTGAATAATTATTATTAGAATATAAGCTCACATGGTCGTCCTCACAAACATGGATAGCCCTAGATTTTACAAACATGGACAAGTCCCTGACTTGGCACTTTTCACATATGTGCTTGTCATATTTATTTTAGTTTGAAGTCCCATGGCTTTTAACATGGATAGTCTGATACTTTCCACACATGCACAAGTCCCTGACTTGACACTTTTCAAGCTTGTGTTTATTAATTTTATTCTCACAAACTCACCGTGTCTTACATCATTCTCTTAACAAATCAAGAACATTATTCATACAATTTATATTCTTCATTATCTACTCACATCACATAATACATTACTCTATAAGAAATCAAGAGTACAAACATGCATGTTTAATCACCCCAATCAATATTCCATGCACACTTAGATCTCACATTCTATCATATCATCAATCATATAAACTCATCCTTCATAGCATTATCTTTTCAATACTTATGAGCATTCAACATTCAAATCACATTAAACAATGTGCATTCACAAAACATGACAAGTTGACTTATCAATCACATTTGGATAACATAATTACATGTACCCAATATATGTCCAACTTATTTAACTCTTTTAACCTTTTAGGATGAATCACTCAAGGGACTTCATTCTCTTAATCTTGTAGGTTACTCTTCAACTTTTCTTTCTCTCAAAGTTTCTTTAGTTTCACATGATTTTTACAAACTTAGAGGTTTTTCTCTAGGTGGCTGAATGGCACCCTTTTAAATTTTTATTCTCTATTCTCTTCAATTTGCACGTCTCATGCATATCCTATCCATACTGAGTTTAGAGATTTAGTGCTAGCAAGTTTTTAACTTATTTAAGTCAATTTAATTAAACATGGTCAAGTGATCTTCATGCCTTTGCCAAGCTTCTTTTAAAATTTTAATTCTTTACTTTTACATAACAAGACTTTTTAAGGTACCCAAACCAAGTTTTCAAACTCATTTCTTCCTATTTAACTAAGAGTGGTCGAATATGACTCCTTGGTTCCTTAGGCCTTCTAGTTTATTTTTCCTTTTCTTTTGAGTTTATTTTTACCAATTGAAGACTAATTCATTTATTGGTACCTAACATAGAAATTTTTAATACTTCTTGAAAATCAAGGCCGAATGGTTTAGACTAATTTTCCAACCTCATGGTTCATTTCTAATCACTTGCTTTATGCATACCTACGTTTAGTCTTGAATCTTAGTGAATTCTCAAATTTATTTTCACTAACTTAGTTAATATTTCCAAATGAGCTCCTTAACATTTTTTTAAAATTTACTCTCAATTTTAATCTCCTCTACTTATATACCAAGGATGTTTAACTAATGCTAGTTAAGAATTAAATGTCCTTCTTGATCAATTTACCCTAAGGCGGCCAAATGGGTCCTTTAATTGCTTTAAAACTTCCATACACTTTTAATACCTTATACTTAAATGTTATGGATCCTTAATTGGAACCAGTTAACAATTAAATCTCCTCCTTGACTAATTAACATTATAGTGGCCGAATGCCACATCTAAGGTCTAAGGTAACAAATTTCATCTCTAATTGATCTAGGTTGACCAAGTCTTCTAAGAGGCTACAAATCTTACCAAGTTTGGTTAATTTTTAGGTCTTTTGCACTAATTCTAATGGTCAAGGCTGAATGACCACTCTCCTTCACTTAAATCCATGGTTCATTTTTATAGTTATAAACTTGTCCCTTTTTGAAATCTAGCTTAAGTATTAACTATGGATTTCACTTAATTTTATCTACTTTGGTTAAGATGGACTTAACCATTTTTAAACCTTTTTTACACCTTTATATCTCCTATTTACCTAATCAAGATCCTTAATTCACCATTAACCATTTTTTACTTAAGATACCCTAGGGGGGCTGAATTCACACTTAGTGGTTTTTAGGCAATTTTAGCTCAAATTCTCTTCCAAAAGTTATTTCACATCATTTAGAACATAGTTGCATGGCTTGTATTACTTTTAAAATTTTTAATTTTATATTCATGTTTGAAATTATGGCCAAATGCCCCCTTTGGCTTGCTAAGGTCACCATTTCAAAATTTCCTTCTCATACAATCTTTCTTCCTTGATTTTGTACACTTGCAGCATCTTAAGCACTTGATCCATACAAGGCTTGTTCAAACTCCATGGCTTGGTTCATGGTCAAAATGACTCTTAAGTGTCTTGTGAGACTTATGCCATTTATGGTCTCAAAATTACAACATTCACTTAAGTAGTTTTTAGATTCATTCCCAAAACAAGCTTTTGGGACTTACCAATTAATTTATCTTTCCCTTTTTAATATTTAGGTCCATGGGTTCATATCTAGACATAATATTACACAAGTTCACCATAGTAAGAAAATCAACAACTTTCAAGCTTTAACAATAAAAACATGCAAGGTAGCATTTTTCCGAAACAACAAAGTGTAGATCCACAAGATCTACTCCAATATCCATCTATCTCCTACCAAGAACATTTCAAAATTTTACTCATGACTTCTCAAAAGTTCCTAAAGAATCAAAGTGAATTCTAAAACATTTTTCACTGATTAAATTTCTTCTAAGTTACTTAAAAACACTTTAACCCAACCAAATTTCATTCTATTTTTCAAAAATCACTAAAAAATGGTGATGCTCATTTTAAACCATTTGAAGGAAGCCTTGAGCCCTCATAAGTATAGACAAAATAAGGTTTATGGATTTTAGAGAAAGGATTGACAAAAGAAAGAAAACAAACCATAAAAAGTAAGATTAAAGCTTAAAAAGGCAAAGTAGAAAATCCTACTTGATGAAGACTTAGTGATTGGTTTTTGGTGGAGCATCTTGGGATGATCTTTCCCTCCTTAGATGGTCCACAAATCTTCTCGCAAGTGTGATGGTGGGGCTTATGGGTAGATGTTAATTTAGCTTAAACTTCAAAGATGAAAGTTTAGGCTTAATAGTCAAATGGTCATATTTTAATTTCACAACTCATTTCTAAGTTTAGAAGCTTTTAAGACTCCTTCTTCATTATTAAGAGCTATGGCTGGATGGTCACATTACAATTTCAAAACTCCACAATTCATTCTTACTTATCAACTTATACCTCCTTGATTCAAGCTTAAGTCTTAATTAAAGTTTTAACTTAATTCCATCCATTTTAGTCATTATGGTTGAATGGTCATTCCAAATATTTCTTCACTTTTAGTCCTTTTCATTTACATGCTAAGGGTCCTTGATTAACCCTAATCAAGAATTTAAACCCAATTCTCCTTAATAAACTAAGAAGTGGTTGAATTGCACCCCTTTAGAGTTTAGGGCATTTTAGTTTAATTCTTCTTCTTTTAAGGGTTAATTCACATCCATTTGGAGTTAGTCTCATGGTTTAGATTATACTTAGAAATTTTTAGAGATTTTACCCTAATTAAATAAAAGTGGCCAAATGTTCCTCCTTAAGAATTCAAGGCCTTTTTCTCAAAATTCACTGTTACATGAGCTTTGCTCCATGGTTTTGTTCAGTTGCAACCCCAATAACACTTAAGTCCATAAAGACTTGACATTTATTCATAGCTTTGGTTATGGTTAATGAAGGTTCTAAGTTTCTTATGAAGCTTATCTCATTTTTGGTCCTAAAATTCCATTTTGCTCATGGTAGATCTTAAGTCTAAGTCCTTATGAAGCTCTTAAGACTTGTGGTAAAATTTTTCACAGTCTTTTAAGTCATTTAATCCATGAGATTAGATCTGGAATCTTAGCATAATATCTCATAATATTGAGAAAATCTCTAAGTTTCAAGCTTTAAACATAAAAATCTCAAAGGTAGTAATTTTCGTGGAAAATAAATGTAGATCCATTAGATGCACTCTAAGATCCATAAATCCCACAACATGAACACTTCATAAACTTTCCTCATGAACTCTCGAAACTGTCCAAAGCATTAAAATGGATTTTTAAAGAATTCTAATTGATTAAATTGCTTCTAAGATGGCTAAAGCACTTTAGTCCATCCAAGCTCACTTTAACTTTCAAAAGTCATTAAAAATGGGTGATGCTCATTTTCAATAATTCAAAGGAATCCTTGAGTTCTCAGGAGTTCAAACAAAAGGAGATCTATGTATTTTAGAGAAAGGATCCACAAAAAGTAGAAAATAAATTATAAAAATCAAGATTTAAAGCTTAAAACATAGGGTAAGAATCTTACTTGATGAATACTTAGTGATTGGTTTTTGGTGGGGCTTATTGGGCTGATCTTGCCCTCCTTAGATGGTCTACAAAACTACTCACAAGTGCTGTGGTGAGGCTTGGTGGTTAGGTGTTAAGGTGTAATCTTCAGGTTTGTGGATGGATTAAGCTTTGAGAGCTTCTCCAAATATTTAGAAGGTTTAAACTACCAAATGAGCCCCCTCCTTGGTGTCGCTAAGCAATTTCGTCCACCTAGGGCATGTGGGAATTAAATTTCCACTTAAGGATATTTTGGTAATCAGGCATGTAATTTCTATTTCTAAAAATAAATCTAAAAGTAAAGATTTATCCTTTTAGGATTATATTAGAGATAATTTGTTAATAATCAAGTTTAACTTACCCTAAGCATTATTAACTTTTAATTATTTAAGGTTAATTAGTCTTAACCATGGCTAAAGGAATCTAAGCATTAATTATTTTTGTCTTTTATGATTTTACTTCGGATAGAGTTCACATGGTGACTCATCACCATGATTTCACATGGAAATTTCATGCAAAACAATATAGGGCCCACTCTTGGCTTCTTACTCATACTTTCATGCCCTCTTAGCCTTTTAAGGGCATTTTCATAATTTTTCTCATCATTACTTGAGAAGTTCCCAAATTGATCCTTTGATAATTCTATCACTTTTTGATTTATTCCCAAGTTAATTTAAGGTCATTTGATATTTTTCTGGGAACTAACTAGCCCTGTGTAGAAAGTTAAACTTTCTAGGGCTGTTTTGGGGGTTTTCAAAGTTTTCTGAGGGTTTTGTCGTCTCTTCTTGTTTCTAATATTTTCTCATAAGATTTTTATCATCCTTAAGGTTCTATAATCCCATAAAATTTATTTTACTTTTATCTTGACTTTCCTACACCTTATTTAGGTTATTCTAATGTAAGGGTATTTTTTCCATTTACTGAAAATTTTCTAATTTCCTTAGAGATTTCAAGGGAAAGTTTAATAATCATTTATTTCTTAGTCATGAAATCAAAGAAAGAAATTTGGAATGCCACAGACCCATTTTGGGAATAAGGGTTCTTAGATGGGTCAACCATGTGCTTGTTCAAGCTTGTAAAGAATATGTTAGAAACTCCAATGAATGTAAAATAAGTATCGATAAATATTCATTGATGATTAATAAAATAAATAACTAACTTGTATTCATGTAGTAATATTTTCCCATATCTCTTCATGATGATCATCTCGAATAGCTTGTACATCATCAATTTCATTTTATTCATTGCAATAGCTATGAGAAAGAAGTATGAGAAATATCAACATTTTTTAGATCATTGATGTCATAACTACCAATCGCGACCTTTTCTTGAATAATGAAGGACCATCTTTTGTTTGAAAGATATTCGACATAAAAACACTTGATTTTCTTGGTAGGCCATCCTTATAAGCTACTTTATAAAAGTCAACTAATGTGACTTACAAACCCCAATTTAAAAATGAGCACTATAAATTTAGTATAATCAATCTTCAAAATCTCTTCAATGACTCCAAAGTAAGATATGGATACCATAACAAGATTTTTATCTTCGCAACTTGAAAAAATGCAGCAACTCCGCTACCACCATAATCCCATTGTTTTGTATAGTACTTTTGTCATCCTGATACTTTGTGTAAAAGAAAAATTTATTAATATCATATCCACTCAAACATATGACATCAAAGTTTGGGCCACTTGCTAGCCCCTTCAATGTATCATAGACATCATCATTCTTCTTAATTATTTCATCAAACCAGGTTAAGAATGTTTTGTTATTCTTATTCAACAATCATTTCTTAGTCAATCAAACATTTTCCCCTTATAATGGTTTTGTGAGTCAATAAGTAATGTTGAACCTCATCGGTATTAATCAAAATATACAAATGTGCTTGAAGGAATTTGGTTAGACCTATGCTTTTAGCAGTTATACCTCATGTACATTTACCTCCATGTCTTCCCTTATGATATGACATAGGAAAGGATATGGATTCCATATCTAAAAAATACTCTATACAAAACTTAATAGCCTCTACTTCAATATATCATTCAATCATAGATGTCCCAAGACAATGTGGATTCTTGACATACCCTTTTAACATTTTCATATATCATTCAATTGGATACATCCACCCTAAATAAATTGGACAATATAACCTTATCTCTTTTTATATGAACAACCAATGAACCATAATGTCAAAAAATGATGGGGAAAAATATATTTCCAATTGGCACAAGATAGTAAATGCTTCCTTTTCTAAATCGTCCAATTTTAGAGGGTTGACTTTGCGACATATAGCATTGAAAAAGAAGCACAACCTAGTTATGGTGTGTCTAACATTTTTAGGCAAAATGTCATGAATAACCACTGGAAGTAGCTTTTGCATTAATAAATGGAAATCATGAGACTTTAAGCCAACTACCTTCACATCTTTCATGGAGACAAGTCTTTTGAAGTTTGAAGAATAACCTTATGACACTTTCACTAGTGGAAAATGAGTTTTTCACATCGGTTATTTGAGTGGTATTGAAACGAGCGATATAGAAAACAAGATTTTCTACATCAGTTATAGAACCAATGTGGAAAGTCTACTTTCTACATCGGTTGTGGGTAGAACCAAAGTAGAAAGTAGGGCTTTCTACATCGGTTCATGTATTAACTGCTGTAGAAAGTCCTACTTTCTACATCAGTTATAATCTTAACCGATGTAGATAGTCCAATTTTTTTTTAAATGTTCATTTTGTTTAGGCATACTACCATATTATTTATTCACAATACTTGCATATGCAAATAGAATGACCAGGCAGACAATATAGAAATCACAGAATCTATATATTTAAACTAAATATATCATTATTTATTATCAAATCTAAATTTACAAATGAAATAACTTAAAATTACATCAAATGTGTTGTAATTTTAAACCAACTTAACTTAGAAAGATCAACCAATTCATCTATAGAGGCTGAATTTAGGTCATATTATTAAGTCATGAAGATTGTTCAATGTATCAAAACCAGGTTCATGCACTCAAGTATTAGCTATATTTAAAATGAAATCAATACTAACATACACATCACCTAACAAAGAAAAGGTGCAGAGGCTTCTTTGTTCAAGGTAACACAAGAAAACTCTCACATATGCAATGACAAAGCAAAGGTGTAGAGAAAATACCTCACAGTCAACACAACGATGTTAACGTGGTGGCCGAGCGGAGGCACAATGGTGGCTGAGCAGAGGCATAATGGTAGCCGAGTGAAGGCATAGTGGTAGCCAAGCGGAGGCACAACGGTATCCAAACAAAAAGCTTGCAAATTATAGAATACAACTAAAATGAACAAAAATTTCTACTATAATGATAGATGGAGATGAATAAATAACGACAACTACGATGGAGGTTGCTCATACCTTAGGGTGCACGACAACAACTTCGAGCGGAGGCAATGGTCACAACAATGACGGCGATGGACGTAATGAAGGAGTGTAATGACGAACAGCAGCAACAGCATCAATGGCTAAGATGTAAACAAGATCAGAGAGAACAGGTCGAGACGAGAAACTAGAGATTTAGAGAATGAGGTTGAAGACAACTAGGGTCGAAAATAGAGGGAAAGGGGATGATATTTTACATCGGTTGTTTCTTAGAACCGATGTCGAAACGACTTACTACATCGGTTAAAGGAATAACCGATGTAGAATCTTTATCATTTTATTTACAAAAATTTCATCGCCAACTTTTTACATCGGTTCCTTAAAAAACGATGTAAAAAATTATTATAAAAAACCTACTTTCTACAAGGTTATTTTATAACCCATGTAGAAAACACTTTCTACATTGGTTGTTTTGAGAACCGAAGTAGAAAGTTTCACATTTATTTACAAAAATGCCACCGTATTTTTATTTACATCGGTTCATGAACAACTGATGTAAAAAATTGTTATAAGAAACCTACTTTCTACATTGGTTATTTTGAGAACCGATGTAGAAAGTTTCACATTTATTTATGAAAATGCCACCGTGTTTTTTATTTACATCGGTTCATAAACAACCAATGTAAATTCCTGTTATAAAATTCTATTTTTCCACTTGTGTTTCACCCCATGCAGGCACTCACAAAAGCTTATTGTCATTTTTCTTTTACAATGTACGACATGTTGGAGAAAAATATGTTTGCTTACATACAGTGTGGATTCTTGATATACCCTCACTCTTGTCGTATACCCATTTGAACCAAATCTAGTCAAGAATTCACACCATCGTTTGTCTTTTCCTCTATATTGATTAGTGTTCCAATAACACTATCACACACATTTTTATCCATATGCATTACATCAATACAACGTCTAACATCAAGATTGTACTAGTATGGAAGATCGAAAAATATTGATATTTTCTTTCATATCTTTGTCTCAGTAGCCTTCTTTTTGGTCTTTCCAAAAATAACATTGAGGTGTTTAACCCGTTCATAAATTTCTTGTCCATTTAAGGCTTTGGTTGGAACTCTATTTTATGGTAACCCATTAAATTATTTCCTTAATCTTCAATTTAGGTAATTATGCTTGAGAAATTTCAATGACCGAGATAAGTTATCTTCTTTCCATGATGCAGTTGATGGTAACTTACGTCTTCTTCACATATAGGACTTGCTTTATGTCCCTTAACAATATATCCATACAAATTTCCATATGCTAAAAAGTCCTTAATTGTGTAAAAGATTATGGCACGTATCTTGAAATTTTCATTACCATACTCATCAAACATATTCACACCTTCTTCCCATAGATTTTTTAACTCTTCAATCACAGGATCCAAATTAACATCCATGTCATTTCTTGGTCGTTGTCAGCCTGAAATCCTCATAAACAACATAATATATTTATGTTCCATGCACAACTCTCGAGAAAGGTTGTAAATTACCAAAAGAACAAGCCATGAAATATGCTTACTACTTAAATTATCATATGGATTCATTCCATTTGTTGCAAGTCCAAGCCTTAGGTTTCTCGGCTCATTCTAGAAATCTGGAAATAGTTGATCGATTATCCTCCATTGCAAACCATCAATTTTACTTTCATCTGTATCATGTTTATTACAAAGCAACTACTTGAACCTTAAAATTATTGGAAGATACCACAACACTTTGGCTAAATGCCTCTTTGTGCTTTCATCACAACTAGAATCATCATCCTTTAGTTTATAATGTGAAACTTGAAATATAGGGCATTCATGTAATACCTCAAACTCATTTTGAGATAGTATGCAATCATTGGAGTAAGCATGTATTTTCTTGTAATCCATACCCATCGGACAGAAGACCTTCCTCACCTTATAATTACGCTTTGGTGATGTATTACCTTTCCAAAGGATCTCTACAATAGCTGAAGCAATTATGTGAAACTTTTACCACTCCACCCATTTCTCACTTTCAAATTAAATAATATTTAAACTATTAATAATCTTGTAAAATTAGTACATCCCGAATGCAAAGGTTTCTCCACATCACTACACAAGTTACCATATATATTTTCTTGCTAAAAAAACTCATGCCTCATATCATGAATTGTATACTCTGCTCAATCTTCCATATTTACATCAACCTCCACTGCATGGGACACACTTGACATGTATAATAATTCACCATACCATGTCCATCTTGTATAAATTTTGCAAAATCCATCACAAAGAACATGTTTGTTGATTTCATCAACAATTAAATGTTTCTTATTTAGACAATTAACACATGGAGAGTAAAATTGTCAAGTACTATGAGGAAGATTTATTTGTGTAAATTTTGAAAACTCCTCCATCCTATTTTCATAATGATCACTTATCTGTTTAACATTTCTATAACCATGATCCATATTATACAAGAATCACAAACACATGAAATAGGATACCCATTAGCCTGGTAGTTCATAATGACAATTTATTTTCCCCATTATTGGTAAGGCCTTACTTGATTTGAAAAAAAATTTCATTGGTTAACAAACTTCTTAAACCTTAAATATCATACTTGGTAAAATTTTAGCAACATTACGTAGTAGTCACCAAGTAGGAACATGAACAACTTAGACTAGCCTTATATGAATTCTACATACTCCAAAATTAGAAAATTATTGGTGTCATATGTTAATTCTGCAAATTATGAGAAAACGAATTGAAATATTCTTTAAAAAAAGGGGCAAGAGAAACACATTTTCTCCTAGACTTCTATTCATTAAAAAAAATTATTTGAACTAAGGAAAAGCTTCTTGTTGAACCTATAAAGCAGTTACAAAAGTATCTTAACTTTTCATCAATCATTAGCAAATAATAAGATAAAATTTTAAGTCATAAATGCATTAGAAAACATGACACAGATGTTATTCTTAATATAAAGCTTTAGAAATGTGAAAACGGGCTCTCACTACACACACAGTAGCTAGAATCCCAACATGGGAGCATCAATGTGATAAATTCCTAAATTGCTTTCTTATTGGTAGCCTTTGTTATAACCCAAGGATACGATGATCTTTCTTATTAAAACAACAGTTTATCATTATTGCTATATATACTCTTAATTCTAGTATTACAAGGATATGACGGTCGTTCATAATATGACCATGAGGCACAACATTGAACAAAACTTGTATGTTTGCAAAAAAGGAAAACTATTATTCTATTCATTTCTTAATTTTCTATTAGATTCTAAGAATTTCTTTGTAAAAATTTCATAGGGGATCATAATCATCTCGATTATAATACGACAAATATATATATATATAGTATGAAATTTTATATTTTCTAAGAAACTGGTGTGAACACTGAATTATGTCCGAGGGTAAATTTAAAACTCAAAATAAATCATTTTTTTAGCCTAAAATCAAAAAATAACAAAAACAAAAAAAAAGAATGAAAAAAGAAAGAAAAAGAAATTTTTAGTTAAGAATTTAGTTAGGAAGTTAACTAGATTAGTTAATGTTGGTTAAGAATTAGTTAGGGAAAAAAGGAAAAAAAGGAAAATAGAAAATAAAAGAAAAATAAAAATAAAAATAAAGAAAACAATAAAAAGAAAACAACAAAAAAAAGAGAAATCAGAAAGCAAAAAGCGGAAGTCTCGCCATATTTTTTCCTTTTATTTTTTGAAATTTTCTCTATAAATAGGTACTTTCATTCATTTTTGGGGCTTCTTTACTTCTAAAAAATATCAAAATTTCTAAGGAGAGAGAGGAGCACTTTGAGTCATTGAGAGAATTTTCAGAATTTTCTAAGAGTAGCACCTAAGAGACTTTTTATTTCTGCATCCAATTCAGCATCTCTTTGGCCTCCATTAAACTAGTTCTTCATAACCTTCCAAGGTGATATCAAGTGGCATTTGGAGCACATCAATGGAGGTTAGATCCAACTTTTATTCCACTTAATTTTCTTGCTTCTTCTCGGATTTCCGAGTTCATTTTCATCTCTATTTTTCTTTTTCATTTTGATTGGTCAAATGATCTCCGATTATGGTGATTTTTGTTTTGTTCTCTTCATCTTTCTCTCTAGTTTCAAGAATGATATTATTTGTCTAGTTTGGATCTGAAATGAAATTTCTATCGCCTGATTACTGAAGCATGTTTGTCCTGGTGCACAAATGAACCTAGCTTGTTTGATTTGTGCATAACTTGCTCATTTCTAGTTTGATTTTTGTAAAACTTGTTATTTTTGATTCCTATGATCCATATCCTTAAATTTATATCTTTTAATTTTTCAGATCTACCAAAAAATATTTTCGAAAATTCTGAGATTTGAATTCAAATTTTGGCGCCAAAATCTCTTGTGTTCTTAAGGTTCTTCTTCATATCTATTTTTTGTTTTCATGTTTTATCAGTCAAATAATCTTTGATTTTAGTGATTTTTTCTTTGTTATATTCTTATTTCTCTCTAGTTTCTGGAATGATATTATTTGTTTAATTTGGATCTGAAATGAAATTTCCATCGCCTGATTACTGAAGCATGTTCGTCTTGGTGCGCAAATGAACCTAGCTTGTTTGATTTGTGCATAACTTGCTCATTTCTGGTTTAATTTTTGTCAAACTTGTTTTGTTTGATTCCTAGGATCCAAATCCTTCAATTATTCTATTTTAAAGATTTAGACGATCCAAGATCTCAGGCAATGAACTCTGAAGTTGAAAGTGCAGCATACCTTGTCTTTCAATGTCCAAAGAATCATGAGTCGCAGTGTAACCCTCGCTTGCCTTCGACTCTGTGCATGTGGATCGGAGATCTCCCTTTTATAATCTCTCTTCAAAATTACCTTTTTCCAAAATAATTTTCAAAGCTTTAGGCGATCCGAGATCTCATGCAATGAACTTTGAAGTTGAAAGTGCAGCATACCTTGTCTTTCAATGTTCGGAGAATCATATGAGTTGTAATGCAACCCTCACTTGCCTTTGACTCTGTGCACATGGATCGAAGATCTCCCTTTTTCAATCCTTCTTCCAAATCAAAACAAAAAGAACTTTTTCCCATTCCATATAAAACTTTCTTAAGGATCGAGTCCTAGAAACCAAAACTACGTAGCCTTGAATTTCCCATTGCACCAGGGAATACGTAGGAGCAGGATTAAGTCCAGTTAGGCTATTTTCATACAAACCTATTTATTTTTATTCTATTTAAGGGATCAAACAATTTTCAAGAAAAAATCACACACTCAGTTTAAGGGTACTGTTCTTCGGAATGGGTGAGTAGGGTGTCTAACACCTTCCCTATTCATAACTGACTCCTGAATCTAGAATTTCTTCCTCAAGTTAGGGTTTATCCAAATGTTTTCCCTTAAAATAAAATTTGGTGGCAGCTCCACAATCAAAATAAAATCCTTTTTAAAAATTTTAGCGAGTTTGTCATCTCGTTGTAATTACGGTTACGACAACTGGTAATATTTAAATTAGGGGTCAATTGTTTTATATGTTTTCTTCTCCATTAAGAGCTACTATCCACACCATCTCTAAGTCATCTAGTATTATATAAAGAAATTATAAGGTTTTATTAGAAGGAGAGGAAAGGTTTCTACTTAACTGCTCTAAATCTAGGTTAAGTTCATCATATATACCATAAAGATTGGTTTATTTATTAAGAATTATGGATCTTTATTACCTCTATGGTAATTTTACAATAATAATAACTTTGTTGGAATGTTAAATTAAGGGGACAATGTTTTGGATTATAAGAAGTAGAGCCAACAAATAGAAGCGAAAAATACCAAGAAGTTGAGCAGAGCTCAATACCAATTGAATCCTAAAAAATTGGACTATACTGAACTCCTAACCTGTTGGAAAAAGAAATGCCGAAAAAGTTCACTTAGAATATGAAAGATACCTTAGTTTGACCAACCATAAAATCATGAAATTTTTAAAGTGAATTGAAATTCATAAATTAAGTAGAAGGACAGTAAAAATTACTAGCTAGCATTTCATACGTGAGAAAAAGACCTTTCAAAAAAAAGCAACGAAGAAACAATAGAAAAGACTACAAAGGATAGAGCAAAGGGTACTCAAATTTTCTATTTCCACTAGTAAAAAATGAGTTTTTCACATCGGTTGTTATGGACTTTTTACATTGGTTATTTGAGTGATGTTGAAGCGAGTAATATAGAAAATAAGACTTTTTACATTGGTTATAAAACCGATGTAAAAGTACACTTTTTACATCGGTTATGGGCAGAACCGATGTAGAAAGTAGGACTTTTTACAGCTGTTGTGGGTAGAACCACTGTAAAAAGTCATACTTTCTACAACGGTACTGCCCACAACCGTTGTAAAAAGTATACTTTCTACATCGATTCTACTTACAACCGATATAGAAAATCACTTTTTACATCGGTTATAGTCTTAACCGATGTAGAAAGTCCAGTTTTTTTTTAAATATTCATTTTATTTAGGTATACTACTATATTATTTATTGATAATACCTGCATATACTAACAGAATCACCAAACACAATACAGAAATCACAATTTATATATTCAAACTAAATACATCATTATTTATTATGAAATTTTAATTTACAATTGAAATAACTTAAAATTACATCAAATGTGTTGTAATTTTAAAAGTTTTAAAATAAGGATTTAAGAAAAAATTGTTAACCACTGAATAAAAAACTTTAGTTCCAAATTGTCCAACTTGAACAATTTACTTATTCAATAATATACTCATTATATTCAACATTGAACGGGAAACTTAGGGTATGCTCATATTTGAACTCAAGAAAAGAAACTAACTTAACTTAGAAAGATCAACAATAAGTCGTGATCAACTGCAAGTAACCTATCTTATATCTATTATGACCTTAATAAACTTAGTTATGGATTCTTTATGAATTAAAAATATTCCCTTAACAATTTATCTACAGAGACTGAACTTAGGTTATATTCTTTACTCATGAAGATTGTTCAATGTTTCAAAACCCGGTTCATGCACTCAAGTATTACCTATATTTAAAATAAAATCAGTACTATAACATACATATCACCTAACAAAGCAAAGGTGTAGAGGCTTCTTTGTTCAAGCTAACACAAGCAAACTTTTACATAAATACCTCACAATCAACACAACAATGGTAGAGCGGTGGCAAAGCGGTGGCCGAGCGGTGTCCGAGCAGAGGCATAGCTGTAGTCAAGTGAAGGCACGTCAGTAGTGAAATAAAAAGCTTGCAAATTATAGAAAACAACTAAAATGAATGTAAATTTCAACTATAATAACAAAAGGAGATGGATAAATAACGACAAAGATGATGGAGGTTGCTCATACCTTAGGGTGCATGACGACGACTTCGAGCAAAAGCAATGTTCACAACAGCGATGACGACCAAGAACGTAATGACGAAATGCAACGAAAAGTAACAGCGACGGCAGCAATGGTTAAGACGTAAACGAAAACAGAGAGAAAAGACCGAGACAAGAAACTAGGAGTTTAGAGAATGAGGTTGAAAACGACCAAGGTAAACAAAAAGGGAAAGGGGAAGATTTTCTACGTCAGTTGTTATTCAAAACCAATGTAGAAACTACTTATTACAGCGGTTAAACAAATAACCGATGTAGAATCTTTTCCATTTTATTTACAAAAATGTCATCGCCAACTTTTTACATCGGTTCACTAAGAAATGGTGTAGAAAATTCTTTAAAAAAATTGACTTTCTATATTGGTTCTCAAAACAACCGTTGTAGAAGGTACTTTCTACATTGGTTGTTTTGAGAACTGATATAGAAAGTTGTAATAAAAAATTGACTTTCTACATCGATTCTCAAACAACCGATGTAGAAAGTTCACATTTATTTACAAAAATGGCACCGTATTTTTATTTACATCGGTTCATGACCAGCCAATGTAAACTCCTTTTATAAAATGCTATTTTTCCACTAGTGTTCACATTAAAAAAAGTCAGTTTACCATAGTCCTACTCATAACACTAGTTTTAACAATATAGGCCCAAAAAGCTTTTAATATTGGGAGGGATGTGGTATTGAATAGATTTAGGATGAGAGTAGGAGTATAGTGTGTATAAAGAATAATATTAGTTCTTAAATAAGGTATCATATTGGAACATTGAATGCAGAAAGATGGTGTGATAAAAAGCCTTGGTACTCAAATTATACAATTGTTAATTAATGTTACTTTGTAGGATTCCTATTGTGTGGGATCTGATTACCCATTTACTACCTCTATATTCCTTTCATATATAGCTCCTTATTTTTTATTCTATTTCCCAAGGAAGGTACCTTTTACTAGGTGAGACTTTATAGGGTTCTTGAGCTTCAATTACCATATCTTTACTATACTACTGAAGTAATGAAGGAGAAAATTTAGGTCTAACAGAAAAAATACTTTTTGGAGTTTCCTCTTCAGTATACATAGACTAGACAGTATGATACAAGAAAATAATAACAGAGGAATAACAAAAATGTCCAAAAATAAGTTAAATAAATACTTTTATAAAAGAAAACTATAGAAAAACATACTAATTACTAAGTTTTTTAATTTTTTATTGCATGTAACATCTTCAAAAATAGCTACAGGATAGATAAAAATTAAATAATAGTACCTATCTATTTCTAATCTTTCCCAGGGATCATTATGTGTTTTTTTCACTACAAGATATACAAAAAAGGTTAAAGATGTGTAGTAATTCTACCCTTTCCTCTGCGATGAACTAGGCACCAAGAGAAGTTCTTTATTTGCATCCAATCTAATCTATCCAAATCACATACAAACTAATTCAATTAAATAATATTTAGAAAATGAGGCTAGTGTTGTATGGAATGTGAAATGTTAAAGGCTTAAACCCAACAATGTGCTCACATTGAAACAAAGGTTTTTTATTTCACTATTTTTTACTCAATTTATGTTATAACTGATATGTTTTGTATAATAGCAGAACACAACTCTTCCTAGGGGGATTTTGGAATCCCATCTATATTTGATGAAGCATCTAGAATCTAAGAATCTAACTCCATAACCAATTGGTCAACTATGATAGCTATTAATAAAACTCCAATTGCAACAAACAAAAATAGTTATAACTAGACACTTGTGCTCCAACATCTATAACTAACTATACTTTACTCATGCATATTGGTTATGACATAGAAGAACTTTATAATAGGTTCATAAGTCGGTGATAGTAGAACAATCAATGTAACACACTCCAATAGGCTTTTTAATAAGACCTTATACTATTTAGTCGTTTGAAAATTGTTTGATCCCTTAATTAATGTGAAAATAAATAGATTGATGGAGGTTAGCCTGACAGGATTTGATTATGCTTCTACGTATTCCCCGGTGCAATGGGAAACACAAGACTTACGTAGTTCTAGTTTGTGAAGGCTTGACCTTCGAAGGTGTTTTAAAAGAAATATTTGAATATTAACGATGCTCGAAGGCTTGACCTTTGAAAGTGCTTGAAAGGAGTGTTCGGGGATGAACACGTCTTTTTGAAAGGATTTTTGTTTTTGGCGGAACCTTCAGTCCACTCATGCACATGGTCTGAGGCGGCTAAGGCAGCACGGGGGTCTATACGAACCATTAAACATTGAACAGCAGTGTAGACCGCTAGTTTCCTGTTTAGAGTTCGTCGCATGAGAATATATCCCAAAGCATTTGAAAAGAATTTTATTTATTTTTTGGAAGGGACTTTCTGTCCACTCATGCACAAGGTCCGAGGTGGCTAAGGCAGCACGGGGGCCTATACGAACCACTAAACATCGAACAGCGGTGTAGACCGCCAGTTTCCTGTTTAGAATTCATCGCGTGAGACCGTAGATCCCAAACATTTAAAAGGAGTTTTATTTTTGAAACCGTAGTGGTAATAAGGTGAATTGGTCGTGCTTGAGAGAAAGAGGGAATATGGGGGTTTAATTTGAATTACGGGAAGTTTGGGAGTTGAATTTGAATTATGAAAAATTTGGGGGTTAAATTTGAATTATGAAAAATATGGGGTCAAATTTAAATTATGGAAAGTATGGAGGCTAAATTTAAATTATGGAAAGTATGGGGTTAAATTTAAATTATGAAAAATATGGGGGACTGAATTTAAATTATGGAAGGATTTAATTGTAGTTAGAGGAATTGGTGGCTGATTTGTATGGCTTGCAGGCTTGGTGGCTTGGGAGAGATGGCCCGTGGCTCACATGGCTTGGGAGGGGTGTTCCTGATGGCTCGTGGCTGGGTGACGGCTTACTGGCTCGCCTGGCTTAGGGTGCACCTGGCACGTGGGACTCGTGTGACGGGAAGAAGAAAATTTACAACAAAATCGGGAAGTGGGGGAATTCGAACCCAGGCCATTGAGTACAAGTGAAGCACCTAACCATTTGAGCCAATCGATCCTTATAACATTATGCTCCCTTACTCATATATGTAAAGGTGGGTGACGCTTCCTTCATTCCAACCATGATTCACGTGTGGGACCCACTCTTTTTTTTGCATGCAAGCTACGTTCATGTATGGGAGTGCGGGGGCCTTTTTGCATGCGGAGAAGAGCCATACACATATATGTGTACATCAGGGAAGCAACTGTCTGGATTTTATTTTTTCCATGTCAGGGACGCATACTACACTTGGTTCGAGCCAGACCTATGCCACTGCTGGGTCTCTCCTGCCACTGTGGGTGTTGCGAACTGAACCATCTTGGTCGTAAGGCGGCGGGAGTTGCTGGGTGCATGGGATTTGCATGGGGCATTGACTCGTGCGTAGAGATATTACCCACTGCTCCCTACTAGAAGCTATTTCTTTTTGCTCGAAAAAGGGAACGTGGCTCATTAAATCACTAATTATGCCATAACTGCAATGCAGTCCCCTAACGGATGTGATGTCTAGACTTCTAAGTGTGGGGTCTATTAAGAGTGTAAGGTTCTTTGTGAGCATGATGGCCTGCCACTGGAAGTTGACATGTAGAGGGGCATACGAGCAAACACTGGCGCACTCGATCGAGCCGTAGGTGAGCCGAAATGAGCATGATAAATCAAGATGGCGCTTGCCGCTTCACTGGGGATTGGAAACCTGTTGGATGCAAGGGGTTTTGCTGATGTGGGTCAGAGATTGCATGAACCATGCATAGTCTTTACAAGGGACCTGGCTATCATTCATTTGGCCCTTGTAGGTATTTTCCAACCTCAGCCTGAATTGGTGTATCTGATGCTTGACTCTCGTTCACTGCCAACCCGTATACCAAGAGGTCAAGTTGCCTTCAGACAAGCCATAGTAGGGATGGAGCCGAATCTGCATGATTTTGGGTGCTGGGTCAATGACGCGTACAACTCTGATATGAGGTGGAGATTAGCTGCTCCCAACAAGCTTGAGACCAGTCCTATAAACATACCCCGTTCTAATGGGACCTTGCAGTTCTATACGAGTTACTGGAGCTGGCCGAATCGATTGATATAGGTATAACCATGCAGGCTTGGCTATTCAGGAATGTGGTTGACGTAGAGTGGAATTCACACAAACCACACACGGCCCTGCATGTAAATCGCACCAGGTTCCCTGATCCAAAACTGCCCTGCATCTCATCCCGTTGATACTCGATCAGTGATCATTTCTCTCCCTCGTGAGAGCGCCTGGTTCCATAGAGGAATAACAGGGGTTGTAGCGAGCATCGATCAAAGGCTTCGACGTACCCCAACCAAATATCACCTCTGCATTGGATGCTTCGTCTGAATGCTAACTTCACTAAGGTGTTCATGAATCCCTAGTAATGCATCCCAAGTGGTAGCAATTATCATGAATAAAGACCAAAGCCGCTGCGCCTAACCAACTACTCTATCACGTCTATTTCTCTACATTTCCTCGAGGAAATATTACTTTGGGATATTGGCCTATATTGACGCAACACCATCCCACTCACCAGGATTCGAACCATGAGTGTTATCTCTGTTTTCAGGTCAATACCTAGGTTTTCACCTATAGATCTTCATATTATGCAACATTAAGCTAAGAAATGCAGGACAGGGAGGACATGCAATCATGTGAATTGCCTACTAGTGCGGATTGTAGATTCAGTCATTGTTTCGTGATTACCTCTAATCGATATTACATGCATTCTTTAGCACACTGTGATTTTTCAGGACTAAAAAACTCTCACGTAGTTGCAACTAATAATAACAGCATGCACAAAATATCTTACATCGGATCAAGAATTGGAGCTGTCGGAATCGGCATTAGCAATTGCATGCCAAGATCTGAACCGTGATTCGAACTAGATGAAGTACTTAGGGTCTTACCTGAGATATACGAAGAGGAGTGCTTCGTTAGCCTCTCTCTGGTTTTCTTCATCTTCTTTTGGAGCTTAGTTCCAGTGCCGCCTTCTGCCTTTAGAGATGAGTCGTTTAGGGAGGACTCTTTCTTCCCTCACCAAATTTTCCAGAGTTCCAGTAAGAAAACCTCGCCGGATATGAGATGCCAACCCTACTTCGGAGACCCTCCCTTGTAGGTGCAAGCCGAGAAAAGTTTTTTCGGAAAGCCAAGAGAGACGCAGAGAGGAGAGTCTTTTTCTCCCTTTTTCCTTCCAAATTTTCAAAAATGAGCCTCCTCCTTTATGTAAAGCTTTTTTCTTTTTATACTCCCCTTTTTCTTGAGAATTCCGCCTCTTTTCTTTTCCTTTTTTTTTTAATTGTGCAACTTTTTATATATTTCTTCCTTTTTATTTTATTACCCTGGTTTCATTTTTTTATTTTATATATATATATATATTTTATTTATTTATTTTTTCATTCATTTTCATTATATTATTATTTTTTTATTCATTTTTATTATTTCTTATTTTATGAATTCTGTTTTTATTTTTTATTTAATTTTTCTTTTTCTCTTTTATTTATTTATTTTTTATTATTATTTTTTTTGTTTTGCTGTTTTTTATCTGTTTTTCTTCTTTCTGTTTCTGTCTATTTATTCTGTTTTCTGTTTTAATTTTTCTTATTTTGTGTTTTTTCTACTTTTTGTTTCTGTCTATTTATTTATTCTTTAAATTTGTATTGGTTTCTTGATTAATTTTTATAATTGGAGGCCTCAGACATAATTGAATGTTTACCGTTGATCATCATTTGAAGAAAATAGAAAAAAAAAAGAGATTTCTTGAACGCACCATTTGTCTTGGTCTTAAACCTTGAAAAGTTGAGTACATAACAAAGAAGATGAGATAAACAAATTAAAAAAATTGAAAAATTAAAAAATTAATTACACAGTTGAGTAAAAAGGGAGCTCTAAATTTGAAAAGCCCCAAAATCAAACTTAAGGATTCAGAGAACGTGTCAGAGGCAAATCGATAATACCACTGGTCTCGAAATGATGATGAACTGTTGTGCTAAGTATTCATATGCAAAATCTTCCAAGGTGGAGTTGTATGAAAACAGTGCAAAGAGTGAAAAGATGGCAACCGAGAATGAAGAATAATGTTCAAAAGTAGGTGAGAATGGAACAACTAAGAAACCGAACCTTTTTACATTAGTTTGTTAATGCAACTAATGTAATATCTTTCATATTTTACATTATTTTTTTTTATAATCAATGTAAAAACTATTTTTTTTATTGGTTTTTAACTTAACTAATGTAAAAAGTATTTTTACATCAATTTTAGGTACAAAAGAGGAAATATATTACTAAGTTAATTACAAAAATATCATCATTCTTTTCTTATATCAGTTATTAAATAGCCAATGTAAAAACTTATTATAAGATGTATATGTTATACTAGTGATATGTGTTAGATATGATATTATTAGGTAATTGATTAAAATGGTGTAATTTTTATTAAATATGTAAAAAGTGAAAAATATATAAAAAGTGGAAAATAAAAGTAAAAAATATTGGAAAATAAAAGTAAAAAATATGTAAAAAGTGAAAAAAAAACTTGTTAATCCTTTTACTAAAGGATTAACTATAAACATGATCTTGGATTTATCAAGGGAAGAGCCTTAAGCCTTGAACATGAAGAAAATATGGTGGATACATAATTGTTAGTGAAATTAAGTCGTACAATTAATCTTACACGTTACATTTTCATCCCTATGATGTGAGATAATACTAATATGAACAAGATACATAACCTTTTTATAATGGGCTTTTGAAATGCATTTTATGTATCTGCAAGTCCTTTAAAAGAAGATACATAGTCCTTATTGGCAGTGCTTTTAAGATGTATGAGATATTTTACAAAGCTATATATCCTTTAGTGATGGTGCTTTTGTAACGCACTTGGTGTATCGATAAATAGTATTTTTTTAAACATGTACTTGAACACTTATTTAAAAGAGATTCCTAACATTTATTAGTAGTGTTGTTGAGATGCATTTGACGTATTTAAAAGAATGTGTAAACATCCGATTATGTCTGAAATCTCATTTAAATTAATCGCTAAATAAACAATAAGTTATGTAATAAATTAAAGATTCAAAATAAAATAAAATAAAAACAAAACAAAAAAAAGACAAAACAAAATTAAGTAAAAAAAAAGTGAGTAGAGAAAGGTGAATAAATATATAAATAAATGGAAAATAAATAATAGAAACAAATAGAATGAAAGGAAAAATAACAATAATAATAATAATAATAATAATAATAATAATAATAATAATAATAATAATAATAATAAAAATGAAACAAAAAAGAAGAAATGACAATTTAAAAAAAAAATAATAAGATTAAAAAGGAAAAAATAAAAGAAGACTCAAATGGAAATTGGAGGAAGGGGTTAACGTAGCCGAAAGAGAAAGAGCACAAACGAAAAAAAAAAAAAAAGATAAAAAACAAAAACGAAATGGAGAGAAAAGGGAAGGGAACAAGAAATAACAGAAAGCAAGGCAGCGAAAGGGGAGGAGGCGAACGTGGAGAGGAATAACAGAAAGGCAAGAAAAAAGAAAAGAAAAGGGAGGGACACCAAGAGTCCCGGGATTGTCTGAGCTCGGATTCTTTCCCGGTGGTGTTCGTGCTAATCTTTTGGGGTGGAATTGGAGTATCACCAGAAAACTTAGCCGCAGCTCCTGGCATTTGTGATGGTCAGTTCGGTATTTGTGATTTCTGCTCGTTAAGGTTAGTGTTCATTTCCAACTCTCATCTTGTCCTGCTGCTAATTTTATTGGGTGAAGTCACAACGTTCCTGTACAATGCTTGCTGGAGGTGTATGCGAATGAGGTTAAATCATTAGCTTTGCCTCTGTCGGGTTCATACACTGAAATGACCTTACCTCTGTTTCATGATTGCTACCACCGCATGTAAATAGGGTCAAAATGCTAATTATTTTGCTGATTGATTTGCTTGGTCCGCTCACTGTGAGTAAGGCAAGACAATGAGTAAGAACTTTGGTTTATATGCTATCAAACTACTGGGGGATCATGAACTGTGTAGAAATTAATGTGGACTATTTGCATAAAGAAAATACTAGCCGATTAATGACAAAATGAACTAGCTAAAGATTCTAATTCATAATCACAAGAGCACACACTTCCACCATTCGTTACAGGATTTGTTCGAACAACCTTCATAACTGACTAACCTCTTTCATCCCAAACCTCGATTGCTCCATTTTCTTTTATTTATTTTTATTTTTATTTGTATTTTATTGTTTTTTTCATCCTCATTCTACCTGTCTAAGTGGGTAGGTATTGAGATTTTACATACAGAGAGAGATTCTTCGTAGACCTTTCATCGCCCTCTTTTTGGGGGAGTAGTCGCGGCTTCGGCCCCGGCGGGTTTCAAAGCTCCCACTTTACAACAAATATAAAACCTTAATCCTTTTTATTTTTAAGTTCCTCCTACCTTTTTCCTTTCGCTGATGAGATGCCGGCCGTGGCTTATGTCGATGCTCGCTAAGTGCTTACTCCTCCTGACTATCATCTCACCGGGGACACCTCTCTTCCCCCGCCGGTCACATTGTCCAGTGTTACAACCGAAGAAAACTCCCGCTGGTCCCCCTCTATGTCTTGTGGCCTGTACAGGGTTAACCGGCGGGGACCTCCTTACTTCTCCATCAACTCCGCCGGTAGCGTCACCGTCCGGCCCCATGGAATGGCAACTTTGTCTAATCAGGAGATTGATCTGCTAAAAGTTGTGGAAAAAGCTTTGGACCTGAAATGCTGTGCAGATTGGGGTTGCAGAATCCCATCCCGGTTCGGTTCCCGGATGTTCTGAAGAACCGGTTGGAGTCCCTTTAGCACGCTTTCGATTCTGCCATTCAATTGCAGAGCCTGAGTCTCGTTACCAGAGTGTTTACCCTTTGAAGTCCAACCAGGACCGGTTCATTGCGAAGGATATAATGGGATTCGGGTCTCCTTTCCGGTTCGGGCTGGAGGCAGGGTCCAAAGCCGAGCTGCTACCGTGTACGAGTTGTTTATGCAAAGACAACAGGGAGTCCTTTCTGGTTTGCAACGGTTACAAAGACAAAGAGTATATATCTCTGGCCCTTCTCGCTAGGAAGTTTGCCTTGAACATTGTGATTGTTCTTGAGCAAGAGGAGGAACGGGATTCGGTGATTGATATCAGCGTCAAGCTCTGCATTCGTCCTGTGATTGGCATTTTTGTGAAGTTGAGGACCATGCATTCTGGCCATTTTGGCTCAACTTCAGGAGATAAAGGCAAGCTCAGTTTAACCACCTTTCAGATTTTGCGTGTTGTTAACAAGCTTGAGCAGGTTGGCATGTTTGATTGCCTCCAACCCCGGCATTTCCATATTGGTTCCCAAATTCCATCCACCGTATTGCTTTCTGGGGGTGTGGTAGAGGCTACACAGATCTACTGTGAACTTGTTCGATTGGGTGCATCGGATGAGGAAGATCACACTCCACTCCTGCTAGCAACCCCACTAAGGCGTACCCATTACTGGTAGTACCTGGCTGGAAGCTTGACACTGGATAAGCCATGCAAGAGGCTCGTCACATTTGAACTCAGCCACGGTGTCGAAAACGGACGTCCAGGGAATTTATGATTGCGTGAGCATGGGTTTCCAAGGGCCATGCAAGAAGAACGTAGACGTTGGCCAATGGGAACCGCCAATACCCATACCCCTTGTGCGTGCAGATACCAAAACTAACGTGGGCCGCCACTAGTTTCGGGATGGGCCACTTCGGTCATCAAAATGGATGGTAGGATAATTAATCGAAGTCGATGACCGCAAAAAAAAAGGGGTAACACAACAAGGCCAACTCCTCCTCGGGGTAGTGATCACCATCAGGTCATAGGCTACTTTACAGTCCAGAGAAGCTAGTGAAGTCAAAGTGCCCAAGGTCGATTGTAGAAGCCATCTTCAATCCGAGGTGGTTTGCACAGAATGAGATAGGATCTCGAATCAGTATGGAAGTATGATAGACTTGACAATTGAAATTCAGGAGGATGCTGTTTCATTGGAGGAGTGCCTAGACCAATCTACTGCCAGGAAATGGCTTGATGGAGAAAACATGTATGAAGGCGAGGGGTGCAAGGATTACGCCAAGGCAAAGAAATATCTTACTGTGAAATGTGCTTCAAATATTCTCACAGTTTGCTTAAAATGCCAGAATGGGAGGTTTGGGAGATTTAACAAGAGAACAGCTTTTCCTAAGACTTTAAATCTCAGCCCCCACACCAGTGAAACTAGAGACAGATCTGATATATACGAGACAAAGGCTGTTGTAGTGCATGTTGACGTGTTAAATGATTCCTGTTTTACATATGCTACATCAAGGATCTCCAGGGAAACTGGTATAGGATTGAAGGTTGGAAGGCTATGGATGTGGAGTAGAAAGAGGTACTTTCTCAAGGGGCATATATGCTTTTATATAACAGGATCGGCTTCGACAAATTGAGATCAGGCATTTAGTGTTGCATTCCCATGTACGTAGTACATGTGCATGATTTCAGGGTAGCGCCAGGCCAGCGGATTTCCAAATTCAAACTAATGAACCTTCGAAAATAGCAAAAGTGCAAGCAATGAAAGTCGAAGTGGGGCCTGGGCGAACAGGGCGAGATGGGGTTCTGCCACATGGTATTGGTTCAACATCAAACTTTTGCTACGACCATGAGCCTTCTATTAAAAAAAAACCAAAAGAGAACTATCAGTGGGAATGGTATATTTTGAAGACCTCACAAGCAATATCACGGTTGGGAAAAAAGTTAAAATATTTAAGGGAGTCAGGAGTCGTTAGCGCACCACAACCCGATGTTTGAAACCCCCACCTGGGCTTCTTAACTAGCTAGTATGGGGTCCAGCGAAAGGCCATGCAAAGTCTGGCTCGTAAAGGGAACCACGTGAATAGAGCCATGCAGACTCAGGCTTAGGTGGGGCTGTGGTTCCAGGGCCATGCTAGTCAGGAAGCCACGCCAAAATTACTCTAGCCGCCAGATTAATTGGGCCAAGAATCCAAGTCGAAAGCCGATCGCAGAGTATTGCGTTAAAGCAAAAATGGGGATGCGTAACTTAATATAAGATATTCCAATTATTAGAATATATAATTAACCAAGTATGATCCACACATGTGGCAAAGGTGCGTTAATCTCTTTCAAAATAAATCCAATCCTAGAATTAAACGTTTTTTAGTATAATTTCTCTCCCTAATATTCAAATTAAGCTCATCATTTTTTTTAAACTAAGTTCAAATTTCTTCCTAGTTCAGTAAATCAAGTTCATTTTATTAAGTTAAGCCCAACTTTTCTTTACCTAAATCCTTGTATAATTCAGTTATTTTTAAATTAAATTTAATAATTCTTAATCTCACGTGACGAGTCCTAAATGCTAATGGGTAGCTATTTCTACTGTTCGGTATTTAAAAACCCGTATAAATCCCTGTACAACCATAGTTGTTTGGGTCCTGTGAACAGGTGAGCCTTGAAAAATCTTTCAAATAATAAAATTGATTTCTACAAAATTCTCGACTTCACGCGACGCTCTCTTAACACAAACTGGTAGTTTTTCCTACTGTTTGGTATTTAGAAATGTGTGTGGGTTTTTAGTGCAACCTTAGTTGTTTAGAATCTTGCGTATGTGTGAACCTTGAAAAATATTTTCAAATAAAATCGCTTTCTATAAGATTCTCGGCTTCACGCGACGCTCTGTTAATACAAACTGGTAGCTTTTTCTACTATTTGTTGTTTAGAAACACGTGTGGATTTTTAGTGCAGCCTTAGCTGTCTAGAATCTGGCATATGTGTGAACCTTAAAAAATCTTTTCAAATAAAATCGCTTTCTGTAAAATTCTCAGTTTCACGCGACACTATCTTAAATACCAACTATTAGCTCTTTCTACTGTTCGGTATTCAGGAACTCGTGTGGGCCTCTGACAGCCTTAGCTGTCTCAGACCCTATGCTTCTGAAGAATTGAAAATTGTGGAAAATCAACTTTGCTTCTAAAATCATCCTTTGAGATTCTCTTTTGACCTTCGAAGATCAAGTCTTCAAAACAAATCTAAAACTACGTAGCCTTGAGTTTCCCATTGCACCCGGGAATACGTAGGAGCAGGATCAAGTCTTGTCAGACCTTCTCTTGTACAAATTTATTTACCTATAAGGATCAAAACTATTTTAAAAAAAGTACAAAATCACACACTCAAGTTAGGGGTACCGCTCCTCGGAACGGGCGAGTGAGGTGTCTAACCCCTTCTCCACTCGCAATCGACTTCCGAACTTCGAATCTCATACTCAAGTTAGGGTTTTTTCGAATGTTTTTCCCTTAAATAAAAATTTGGTGGCGACTCTACAAATTCTAAACTGATTCTTTTTAAAATTTTAATGGGATCATCATTGCGTTGCAATTATGGTTGCGACAGAGTGCTTTTGAGATGAACTTAACAAACTTATAAAAAAATAATGATATAAAAGTTTATTCACAATTCTAATATGTGAAAGTACTTTTTGAGAGGCATTTAATCCTTTAGAGACACATTTAACATTGATACCTATGTGAATAAATATGAGAGTGAGAAGGTTAAAGCCATCCTTTATGAAAGATTAGACATTCTTTCTAAAAATACCCATATGAATGCCAAGGTAATATCCAAATGAATTAAAATAATTTCATTGCAGAATCTTTACATTTTTAATTTATAACGTGTAGTGAAGGTTCCAAGGTAGTTCAACCAATTAAAGAATAATTCACTTTTTGGAGAAAAGGTGTTGCCTCACTTCACTACATGTTAATTCAATCTATTGGACTTTAACACTTAAGCATAAATTAACTTTCTATACCTAGAAATTTATCACTTGCTAAGCTATTGGTTGGGGATTGTTGGATAGATAGCTTGTAAGGAAAGTTTATTCAAGCACATAAAATTTGTTTTGTAATAGTAGGAAACAATGATATTATTGTGTTATTTTATTTTATAACCGTTGGAGATTTATTATGACTTTATTCCCATGGCCATTGAAAAATTATTAGAGAATTATTGTACCATTATTTTTTATCGTTATGATTTTAATTTTTGTGTGTTGTGAATTTAATTTTGGCTGTTTTGGTATTAATATTTGATAGTTTGATGGATCAAAATTTCGTATAAATACTATCCATTCCTTACAATTAAGAGACATAATAGAAACTGTTATCCTCTAAATTTTTCCTTCTCAACAATGTTGTATGAGAAACCATTATGTGTAGGTTATAAGTGCACAGTTTCTTATATATTATTCTAACCTTGCAAAATAAAGTCGAAATCAGATTTGTACTAAAAATATGCTAAAATTTTACCTTTGGTTCTTTCACAATGTATCATACTCCTTTTTTTTCAACATAATAAATTTTAATTCAATCTTTGTTTTTGTACCTGTGACTATGATAGTTATTCATGATGGTAAATATTGAAAAAAAATAATAACTAAATTTTAATATTAAAAATCTTAAAATTGAACATAAGATGTTATTATAAAATTTGATTAGACTTCTTGAAGATTTTGATTAAGATATTATATAACTCAATTGGTTTGGGATAATTTAATTTACATATCTAGATGAAAAAAATTATGTTAATCAAATATGTTAATGTATTTTGAAAAGAAGTAATAATTAATTTAGAATTTGTTTAAAATAAGTTAATTTAACATGACATTATTTTAATACAATCATGAATTTATATTATGATAAAATTAATTTTTAAAATCTTTTTGAATATTGATTTATACATGAAATATTTATCAAAAAAATTATTTTTTATAAAAGTTCAATTTAAATTGTGATATAACTAATTCTTCAAAACATAATAAACTAATTGAAAGACTTAGCCCTTGTTCTACCACCAAGCCTATTGAATATATCAATAGTTCCCTTCTCTAATGTAAGAGGATCAAAGTCAAAAAATGACTTAATAAGCTCAACAAGTTAAAGACAAAACCATATGTGATGAAGTAAAATGTGGGAAGGGAAACTATATAGTAAACACAGGTTACCCATTAAACTTCACCCGTGAATGTAAATCTAAACGAAACAAACCCTAAACAAACCCAAGAATATGAGAATGATACATATACCATAAGTTTTCTCCAATATGTAATTCCCCAATGTAATTTTTTTATCACTTTCCCTAATTGTTGGTTATGTGGAATTAATTTAAAACTAACCTACCCCTGCCCGGAATTAATTTTATAAATACATTGGTGGTTTAAGAATTCATATGCTAATTAACAGGTAAACAAGTAAAAATGTTTCAGAAATTTCCTAAACTTGCTATTGGATGTACTATTGAGTAGGTACATGCACCAAGAACAGGATATATACACATAACCCCAATTATTATAATCTTCTTAATATCTATATTTTTCCTTGTTACGGTGAATGTATGAATCCAAACACCAATATTTTAATTTATTAAATCTTGACACTGGTAATGAAATATGGATTGAAGAAAATTTTTTTTTGGGCACCATAAATGTTTATGGAAAGAATATTTAATAAACCTTTATTTGATGATTATCTTTAATGATAAAAAGAATTTAAGCATTGATTTAAAAATTTATGCTTTAAAGACGAACTTAAAAAGAAAAAAAAATATTTCTCCTAAAACTTGATAACATATGAAAATATTTTATATAATTAATTTATTAATTTTTCAATTAAATATGAAAAGATTATTTTAGTGATAACATAAAATTACAACAAATGTCAAATTAAATACTTGTGAATTTTCTAAATAATTTTAATATCAAATAGTTATTATTTCTGAAAATTCAGTTATTTTAATAATGTATGATTTTTTCAACAATACCATTAAGAGGTTTCATTATTTTTAATATATTTTAATGGATGTTCAGATGGATTGGATAAAGTATTGTGATAGCCTAGCATTAACATTTCATTATGTGTTAAAGAATGATTTATTAAGTGATAAAATAAAGAAGTAAATATGTTCTAAATGTGGAAAACTAGAAAAGATGCATAACATTTTCTCATGTGTAAGAGTGAAAACTTATTAATCATATTCTTATAATAAGGTTATTTTTTTTAATTCATAATAGTAATTGAAAAGAATCAATTTAAATGATTTAGGTAATTGAAAAGCTTATTTAATAAAAAAAATAATAATGGATGTACTCTACTCTTTTAAAAGTGGAAATCAATCCTATAACGTTTACTGTTATTGCTTAAATGTCATTATCAATTTTAATATTCCATCACTTAAAGGTATGTAAATTTTTTTTAAATGAAGCTTTATTATTTATTCAAACCATTACCTATCGTCGTCGACATTTTTAAGTTTTAACATCTGACCATCTCTACATGTACTGATCTTCACATAAGTTAATCTTTGGTTTGTTTTCATCCATTTTATTTATTGCAAAATCGTAGAAGAATGACGTATCACTTTGGCGGTATTATTGGCCCTGGAGTTGTAAGTTGGACATTCCTTTTGTATAATATTGTATTTTCAAATTTTCAAATTTTTTATTTTTTAATATTATGTTTTATTAACGCATTTTTTTTAAGGTAGAGATTCCTATATCTAATGTTTTTTGGGAAAAATTTTGAGATTACATGTTGGGTGTCCCTTTTACTATCGGTGATAGAAGGGGAAACATGCATACTGTTAGTGCTGAAGAGCGGGGTAACAAAGCTAATATCAGGTGGGGAATTAAGTCTAATTGATTTCTTCCATTTAGAAGCTCCCCATACAATTGAGTTTCATTGGTTTTTTTGAAATCAACTAAGAATAAGAATATTTAATGAGTTCTTTTTTGAAATTGATTATCTGAGCACATATGAGTACCCTGAGATGGATATATCTGACCATGTTGTGGTTTTGGATGATGAACATCATTCTGTTGATGTTGATGTTGATGATGTGGTGGAGGAGGTACATCGGGATATGATGATATTAAATGATGATGATGAGGATAATGATGAAGACGAACAACATCAAGATGGGGATGATGAGGACAATGATAAAGAATATGCCGATGGAGTTAATTTCCAACAATTGGGTTCTATTATGTGGGATCTAACACTGAATGCTTCTCAAGCTTTTGGAGCACAAGTTCCGGTATTAGTTTATTAAAGGATATTTACATGTTTAAATTGGTATAATATATTCAATGCATACTTTTTCATAACATCTTTAAATGTTTAAATTACTCTGAAGTTTGGCAGTACATTCCCATGGACCATGTATATGCCTTTAATATGGTAGAACATCATTCCATTGATGTTATTGATGAAGATGGGGTGACTCACACTTGCATGTTGAAGCATAAACTTGGATCATACAATGAGTCCCATATGAGCAGTGGATTGTATCAATTCATTCGGTTCAAACATCTACATGAAGGGGATATTCTTTGATTTCAACTTCATGATAATCCATTGAAAATGAATGTCACTATCCGTTATCAATTGTAAATTTTGTTAGTTTGTGAGGTCATTTTTTGATAAGTTCATGCTGTACAAATAACAAGTTATGATCATACATAACAATGCAATAAAATGTATTATTTCTGATAAGATATAAATATTATTTCCAAATTATATGCCTTACATTATGTTCTGTGAGCACTGAATTATGTTTAAGAGTAAATTTAAAATTCAAAATAAATTATTTTATTCTTTTAGCTTAAAATCGATCAAAAACAAAAAATAAAAAAAAAATAAAAATAAAGTAAAAATAAATATAAAATTAACAAAGTTAAAAAGGAAAAGGAAAAATTTCAATTAGTTGCAAGTTAGTTAGTTAAAATATGATAAAAAAAAGAAAAAAAAAGAAAAAAAAATAAAGTGAAAAAAATGAAAAGAGAAAAAAAAAGTAAAAAGAAAGAAGGAATTTTTAAAAAAAAGGAAAAAAAATAAAAAAAAATAATACAAAAGGTAAATAAGTAATAATAATAAACTAAATAAGTAAGAAAAAGAAAAATAAAAAAAATAAAAAATAAAAATAATAAATTAAAAAATTAAGAAAAGAAAAAAAAATAACAAAATAAAAAGCAGATTTTTTTTTTTCAGTTAGAATGATTAAAAATTAGTTACGGTTAGTTAAGAATTAGCTTAAAAAAATAGAAGAAAAAAAAATATGGCTGTGTGATGGAAAAATTCAAAAAATGTATAAATGGTATAAAAGGAGACTTTTTGGGATTTTGGAGGGGGATTTGTTCCGTATTTAAGAGAGCTCCTCTCAGTTTTACTCAAGAACCTCCCTGGTTTCTTCTCCAAGGAGGGCACAAAGAGAACGATCTCAACCATAAAAGCCTCTTACACTTCGGAGCTTGGTGGAGCAGCAACCTCCATTGATTCCGATCTCAATCTTCACAGTTAGCCACGCACAGGTCAGTCTTCATCGTTCTTCTTTTCATCATCTCCTAGAACCAGAGGCTTATTTCACTTAACCATATTTTGTTCATTTTTTTGGAAAAGAGAATGATATCGGTCATTAATTGCTAAAATTTCAAGATGACTGATAACCAATTTGTGGCACGTTTAGACTCAGCTGCTACTATTGAGTGTGTGCAATTGAGTTGTCATAATCGAATTGCTGGTATTTATCAAAGATGATCTCATATCAGAAACTTGCATGATGAGATTGAAGAGATTCAAGTCTTTTTATAAATCATTTCAGCAAGATCCTGGATAATTCCACCTAGCTCTTAGCTTGATTAAGATTTGATAAAAAATGAATGAGTGGATTCTGATTATATTAGTATAAGTGCATGAAACTGTTACTCCTGATATGCATTTAGGATGCTGTAATACAGGCTTAAAAACTTTTCATAATCAGTAGCATTCAATCGAAAATTCATTGTGGTCACACTTCCCTGCCTTCCTATCAAAATGAGCGGTAAGTCGTGATCAGTGCAAATGCTCTACCAATACCGAGTACTCGGAGAAGCCATAGTGAAAGCAAGAATGGGGAGCCTAAAGAGTTGTATCTAGTATACAAAGACATATAGGAATGTGTTGGTGCTAAGCAACAGCTGACTGCATGAAAGGTATCTGTTACAGTAACAATGGTACTCAATTATCACTGTTGTAAAAAGGTTCATATAATTTGTAGAATTGGCTGTATTAGACTTGGAAGTTAGTGATTGAGAATTGCTTGAAAATATGGGAGGAGAAGGGTCAGCCTCGGGTGCTTGTAATTCCTGCAGTTATTCCAAAATAGGAAACAGTAGATGTGAATCACAAGACGTGGAATTCATCATGGTTGCCATGGTAAAATCTTCATTGATATGAGGTCTTAGTATCAGGCCGTTCAGAACATTTCATAGCTGATCGGGCAGTGGCAGGAGTTACTGATATTATGACTTTGAAACATCCCAAAGCACATTTTCCCAACCTTTTGAGTTTGCTTTTGTAAACTGCCAAAATGCAAACTCAGAATCTCGGGAAGCATCTGTTACAGTCTCGGGCTTCATGTTAGCAAGCTATTTGGAGATCATGAAAAGTGAGTTGGAATCTGTTATTTTAGGTGCCTTGAGGGATCCAAAACAAGTGGTTAGAGAGGCAGTTTCCTTTGCTTGTTCTGAGATGCTGCACAAGGGTGGAAAATGGACCTATATCACAAGTGATTGAAAAGACGAGTCCACCTGCGGTGACAATGTTAGTCGAAAGTCATGCTTGCCATTAGAATTCTGGCCCATGCAACAGTTTCTGTTATATGTATGACAAAGCCTTAGGAATATTCGGAGATGGGTACTGAGGTTAGTGATCATTTAACACCAAGAAAAGGGGCATTTGCCAGATTGGAAGACTGACATCAAGAACCTTAAAGAGAAGCTTGCAAGACTGATCACATTGAGATTGAAGCACGAAAAGTAGAGTCTGAAACCAATCTTACTATTAACATGAGGAGAAGAAAGCAAATGTTAGAGGCAGTAATATCATCTGTGGATTGTGATTCTCTGGTCATTGATGATAAATTGAATGGGTGCAGCCATTCTACAGGTGCCACATGCTAATGAGTTCTCAATTCACTTAATACCTTGGAGTTATAGAACCTGATGATGATCGGCATATCATGGAGCCGTTTGGAAGTTGAGTATTGCACTAAGCCGTTATGCACTCTAGACTTGAGGGAGCTTCGTAAAAGTGTGTGCCAACAAGAGCTATACTCTGCAACAGAATAAGGACGATACTGTTTCTATCAAATCGCATCTGGTTTAACATCATTAGCAATCTTTTTGGGGATGTTGCAGCTGGCTTTGCATGTACGCATGGATCAGAAGCCTTGCATGGCTATTCAAGCTCAAAGCTAGCTATGTACAACATCCAGAAGTTCAAGGTTATGGGGCCATGTTAACTCTGCGGGTGTTTGTTACTAAGGCTGGTCCTGCAGATGCAGTAGCGATATTTTACCCAGCATTATTAGTTAGTTAGCTAAAGCTTTTGCATGGTGCAAAAACAATGGTGAGTGAAGGTAACCTCTACTATAGTCGAGAGCATAACAGATGTTTGGAAGCTTTAAGGTCGAACAACCTTTCCTTGATGAATCAACCTTGCATTTGTCTAATTGAGCTGTTTCCGGATCTCAAAAGGATAGTACTCTTAGATGATGATGTCATAGTACAACATGACGTAGTTCCTTCGTGGGGATTGGATTTTAATGGCAAAGTAATTGGTTCCGTATTCATAGCGTGAGGTACAGCATAGCGGTTAACCCACCCCGCCTACCACCACTAGGTATCAAGTTTAATACTTGCCAGCAACAATTTGTTTTAAAATCCCTTCCATTTCATGAGCGTTGGGCAACATTAGGCCTAAGCTGGTTACACGCAGATTACCCGCCATTTCATGAGCGTTGGGCCTAAGCGATTGGTTGGCCATGACGACTATGGACTTGGTTGTTATGCTAATTAGACCACGCTGATGCTTGTCTTTCATGAACCCGGTTGGGCCCTACTCTTTAGGCCACAATTGGGTCACGTTGCCTTCAGTTTAGCCATGGTGATTGGGCCGAAATAATGCTGCCTAGATGTATAACTATAACCCATGGCTGCTTGCTAATCTGATTCAAAATAAGCCCCACGGGCAGTTCTTTTTCTTTAAAAAGATTTAACTAACATAAATTCCTTTTTCCTTTTTTAAAATAATTAATTTGAATTAAGTTCAATTCTTTCAAAATCAAGTTTTTTTTAATTTGGGTTAAGCCTAGTTCCTTTCTTGCAATTAAAATTAGGCCCATCGCATTTCAATTTTTGATTTTTCTTTTATCTCTAATATGGGTCAAGCCCATTCTTTCCTTAATTTGGGTCAAGTCCAATTTCCTTATATTTTTGTTATTTTTAAAATTTTTCAAATTCTTTTCAAAGCTTTAAACGATCTCACGCAATAAACTTTGAAGTTGAAAGTGCAGCATACCCTTTCTTTCAATGTTCGGAGAGTCATATGAGTCGCATGCAACCCTTACTTGCCTCCGACTCTGTGCATGTGGGTCCAAGACAATATGTAAAAAAATCAAATTTTAAAATGATTCTAAGTCTCACGCGATGACTTCTGGATACGAACTGGTAGCATACCCTACTGTTTGGGATTCAGAAATCATATGGGTCCTAGTGTAGCCCTCGTTTGCATCAGATCATATGCATACATGGACTAATGATTTTCTTTAAAATATTCAAAATACTCTACTGTGTCAATCGCCTTTAAAGGTCAAGCCTTAACCAGCCTTGAGTTTCCCATTGCATCAGGGAATACGTAGGAGCAGGATAAGTCTTGTTAGGCTATCTTCAACAAACCTATTTATTTTTACTCTAAATTAAAAGGATCAAATAGTTTTCAAAAATATCAAAATCACACACTCAATTTAAAGGGTACCATTCCTCAGAACGGGCGAGTATGGTGCCTAACACCTTTCCTATTTGTAACCGATTCCCGAACCTAGAGCTCTTCCTCAAGTTAGGGTTTTTCCAAATGTTTTCCCTTAAAATAAAATTTGGTGGCAGCTCCACATTCTAAAAAAATTCTTTTTAAAATTTTAGCGGATTCGTTATCTCGTCGTAATTACGGTTACGACATGCTCCTATTGTTTAATCTCAACTGTAAATTGTATCCTATCTTTTGGTGTTACTAATGTTAAACCCTTTCGCCTTAATAATCACCGTGAATGTAAACTATTGAACTATTTAATCAAACAATGTTGAATCCATATGGTGGATTGTCATTTAATTGTTTATAGTTTTATGGTATCCTTTCATTCGTCGGAATCCCTAATCTTAGTCATATATAAAACATATAATAATTTTTGCAATAAATATCCGTTGTTGCCATGAAGCGATTTGATGGAAGAAATTATATGTACTTATTTCGTTCCTATCCTTAAAAATTTTGTCATCATCTATGTTTTATATGACATCAATCAATTAAGAATTCATACCTTTATATGTATTGGATTTTGACATCCAAGATTTGATTTAACATAATGTTGTTAAGAAGAATTCAGCATGCATAGTCGTACAAATTCAATATTAAATACTTTAAGTTCAACAACAACTGGTGATTGTTTTCTATTAGAGTTATTTTGTACTACTGTCAAACAAAGCATACTTAATTAATTAGCGTGAACACATGCACATGGATATTAAATAGCAAAAATATGTAGTTATTTATGCAGTAGGCATTATTATTATTATTATTATTATTATTATTATTATTATTATTATTATTATTATTATTATTATATGTAACAGAGCATTTTTATTTTGTAAGGTGTTATTAATATTGCTTGAAGTATTTTTCAATGGAGGTTATATGGAAAATTGTTGTCTTTCTATATTCCTTAATCATATTAAAATTTTGTTATTTAACAATTTGTTATTTAAATGTTAATCTTATTAACATTTGTTTCATTTAACTGATATCTAACACACTATTCAACAGACCACTACATCGGTGTAAGATTATGGAATGTAATATGTTTCCCTTTTTTCATTGTATTCTGCAAATATATTGTCACCCATTTTTATTTGTTGATTTGTTGTAAAAATTATGTATGGTATTGTAGGTTGGAAAAACTAGTGTCCACAATTGAGAATGTTGATGCACCAGGATAGAGGAAAATCCATGTTCATGTATCACGGCTATGGAAGGTTCCAGCATTTGGAAGTCCACAACAAATTTGAAGCATCGATATGCTTTTGGTTTAAGAAAAGGTAAACATATCAATTTATCTTCTTCCCCGATATAATGTCAAGTGGAGGTCCTATTACATTAGTCTTGTGCAATTGATTGAGTTATTGTATACAGAATGGTAGGTGTATTGCCAGCATGAAGCAATCTTTGGTTGCTCAATTCCAAAGACAACAAAATGAAGGGAACGTATACATAATTGAGACCATTTTAATCGATCAAAACATTACAAAGTTTAAAACTTACAAACAGAAATTCATGTTGAACTTCATGAGGACAACAAAGATCAAGTCATATCCTGGGGAAAACATTCCAACATAGGTATTTTTATTTACTCCATTCAATTACATAGGCACAAGGGTGGACACTTCTTATCTTATTGGTGTTCCCTATTGTTTCAAAGCTTATTGTCACCCATTCTGCATAGCATAACACATAATTGTAGTATGTTTCTATTTGTGTTTAAGATGTCATTGGACATGTAGTCGAAATGGATGAGATGAATGAAACAAGTGTGAATGGAAAAAGCACAAACTTATTGAATTTGTTTTTGAGGACTTGCCCTAAACAAGGATTAATAAAGATTACTTGAAGCCTATATCTTAAGTTTGAGCTTATAATTTTGAAATGATTTTGTTTTTGGTGGCATATCGAACAATTGTGTTATACATTTATTTTTCAAACATTTTTATATTAAATAGAATCAATAGATAATTTGGATGGTAAGATATGTTCTAAATTTTCCAATTGTTTAAATTTATATGTAGGGTTATGTACAGGATGAATAGATTAGAATGCAAAGTTTTGGATCAATATGCGAATCAGTTTCAACAATTCTTTTTGACGTATGGGACAAAAATTCCAATTATAGTCATACTTTAGTTATGCAAATTGAAGTCATTTATTGAACACTTTTCTATATAACATTAGCATTCAATTGTTATGTGATGTTATATATTACGCGTTATGGAATATTCTTTACATTTGTGATTGTTTATTAGGAAAATTTGGTGTTTTAAATTCTTAGAATGAAACACAGCTTCTCATTAGCGTTATGGTTAAAGAAATTAATGAATACAAATAGAGGTATTGTAAAGTTTTTAATAGTTGAGTACCTCAGTAACATATTTTATGTCTTAGTGTCATATTTGAAGGTTAATGAGAATATAAGTTTGTTGTATATGATTTAGCCATAAAGATAGTACAAAATCATTAACACAGATGGTTAGTCAAATCAGTAGCCAAACAACTTATTCACTAAATGATGATATTTTTAAATATCAAATGATGTTCATTTCTGATTTATATGATTACAGAGAGATGATACATGCTAATTTTATGTCTTTATATTGTGTTATTTTGTTCAAAATCCATTGACAACCAGTATGAGTAATTCATTCATTCTTTTGCAGAAGTGTGTTGGTTGCGTGTTGGCAAATTTTTTTTATATTGATACCATGAAAAGGTGGTACTATGTATCATGTACTCATTGTTTAAGGAATGTAGAACATGTTGGGAATAAGTTTTACTATGACCATTGTGGAAAAATTACACCAAGGCTGAATAGGCGACAATATTGAAAACTTTAAGTTATCAAATGGTAATTTTTGTTTACTTTTTTAAGTTTTATCATTGAGTTTTTTAATATTAGGTAAAAAGTTAAGGTGTAGATGATACAGGTTCAACATCATTTATTTATTTTTTTGATTGGATAGTTGCTGATTATTTTAACATTTCTGTGGATGACAAGGATACAAAAATGAAAAGCATGAGGTAGGTATTTGGAATGAGTAATAAAAAGGGTTTGATTAAGATAAAAAAGCATAACTTATCTATTATTAGGTTTATTTTCATTATATGTAATAAAATGTTTATTATTATTATTTTGTATGTAATTTTTTGTAGATTAACCAAGGGTTAAAATACCTTTTAGACTTTGTGGATTTAATGGAGGAAAGAACATTTTATTTAAGATTGAGATTAATGAAGAAAATATGATCAATAGGTGGAAAAGTTTCATTATTATGAAATTGTCTAATGAAGCTGAATGTATTGGTAGCTTTAAGGACTTACATGGCTTGCAGGTATACAATATTAATAAATTAGTAGGAGGTGGTAAACATAATTTTTTTTTGTCTTCGTAACCTCAAAGTTAAGTCAAATTTGTAGGATAATGATGAAGAGGATGATACAAGTACCAAATCTAATACTGAATCTCAGGTTTGCTTTTATATAAATTTGACCAACTAAAACGTTTAATTACAAATTTTTTTATACATATTGTTATGTTTATAGATGTAAAAATATATTTGTAGCCATTAGTGCAAGATGAGAATTCTATGCAGGATATTATCTATTCCCAACAAGTCATTGATACTAACAAGGTTTGATTTCTTCATATTAGGTAAATATAAAACCAAAATTTTCACATGATATATTATACCTAACATGTAGGAAGTAGATGAAGAACCTGATGCTATTAGTCCTTGAAGCAAGTTATGTGGAAAACGATCACCTTTGGGGCTTGATCATGATAAAAAAATTATTGACTGTGCAAGTGAGACATCAACAAACAAGATGCGAAATATAATTGTAATCAAGGAAGAAAAAAATTAGGCACCATTTGAAATGTTGATGTAAAATTGTAACCCAGAACAAATTGAGTTTAAGTGAAAGTTTTGGAATATTGTGTTATTTCATGCCAATGAAAGATGTGGATGGTGGGAATGATGATGTGTTTGTGATATCAATTATTGTTTTGTTATTTAGTTCACAATTTTATTTCCTAACATGATACACCATTAATTTGTTTATAATAAATATATGTAGGATTGTTTGTATGTATAATAAACTTTGTACAATTAGTGAATGATATTCAACATGTATATTTCTCTTAAATGTAAAGTAGACATGTAATCATTCAATTCTACCATTACATGTATGTTTTAATAATTATGAATTATGAATGTTGTAATGCCTGCATTCATGAAATGGTCAATCACTAAGATACTCTTACTCTTTCAAGATCTCTGCATTCAAAGATGTATCAGCCATAAAGATGTTGTCATCCAAACATTTGATGCAGAGAAAGATAAATTATAGATAATCATGAGGAAAATTAAGAAGAATTATATTATCAATTAATAATCCATTGAGAATGTTGTGTAATATTTTTGGTTGCTGATTTTGAATAATAGGGACGAAGTTAAAAATCCACTTAAGTATTGAAGTTGTATGGCTAACATTTGAGGAATGTATTGCTTAATTGTACAAAATGAAAATTTACTTACAAATATTTATTGTCTCCATTGTAACTATATTTGCAACTATTTTTTTTTTAAGTATTTCTTGTCTCCATTCTAATTATCTGTGTGTAATATTAATTGATGAATGGATGTTAAACTAATTGATTTCAGTACATGATAATAAATCAAGAACAATTATTTTCCAAGTAAATGTCATGTACAACTAATTTAATCATCATAATAAAGTAACCCATTTACATAAAACAAAGTTGGTAGAATATATATTATGATGCTTAGTAATAAAAGAATTAAAATCGTTATTTGAAAGAAATTATGATTTGGTTCATATCAATGTCAATACACAATATTCAAAATGATTTGGTGTGTTGATAAGCATGTTGCATTTACTGTTTGATATTATTACGGTGGATAGGTAGAGATTGAATAATGATGAATGTTAATAGTATTATTATTTTTTTAGATCTAAATGGATTAGAAATGAAAATTTCGATGTATATTGCCCTTCTCGAAAATATATAAAATATAGCTACATCAATTAGTAATTTACTTGCACTTAATTTATGGGTTTCTTTTATATATAAGCAAAATAAGTAGATTGTGTGTGCATCTTTTGTGACTAACTGAACAATGGCAATAAAATGATAGATTGTAATGGACAACTTGGTGGAGGAGAAAATATTTTCATCAATATCGAAGAAGGTAATTGATGATAATTAAACATTTAATATTTTTCATTTATTAAAATTTTCTTCACATTAATTAAATGGTAAGAATGGAGTTACATTTTGTAACAAATTTCAGAATCGATAATGAAAAGCAGTAATGTGGTAACAAATTCTTCATAGAGTATAATAACTCCTCAACCTGTAAGCAACAAAAGGATGTACAATCCTTCACAATTAATAGATATAAGCAACAGTAAGTTCAACACCAATTAATATGTTATTTAATTATGGACACATATGTTAAAAATGATCTAATAATTTCTTATATTTCAAACAGTGAAGGAGTTATCAATCAAAAGGCGTAGACAATTATCTGCAAGTAAAGATGTTTTGTTAGGATTTGGTAAATCATAGCTGAAGTTGAAAGTATTTCCTCTTAATAAATGACTGGTTGATTAGTTTAATTATGAATGATGCAAATTGTTCTGAAGGTAAAGTCTTAGCAAAATCATATTTAATTATTATTTGTTTTTTGAGGTTATTATTTTAGAGTGATTTGATGCAAGGATGTAAAAATTGTAATGAGATGTGTATTTTTTCATATTTTAAAGTTGATTAACGAGGACTGATGTTATGATTTCTCCGTTATATGATCCAATTATCTCTAATATTGCAACAAATAAGAAGACATATAAATAGACTATACTTATTTTTGTCGCATTTTTAAGATAAAGCTTGATGAGCTGATAAGAGAGATAAAGTAAGGAAATGTGTTTGAAAAATTTGTATTAGGTATTGGATGACTATGTTATTTGATATCATTATAATTTTGTTATGTTAATTTTTTGTGTAATATGTTTACCTTTAATATGTTTGTGTACCTTAATGTGCTAAATATGATGTACGCTTATTTTGTGTTTAAGCAATTGTTTACATAAATGAATTTAAAAAATGAGGTCTACCCCATGCTCATATTTTGGTATTCCGTCATTTATCAAACAAGTATATCACACCTGATGACATTAATAGTGTATTTAGTGTTGAAATTGTGATGAGAAAGTGGAACCGATCCTAAAAAATTGTTGTAATGGTAATGATTCATGGACCATGTGGTGCCCAAAATAAAGAAGTCTCCAAGCATATAGAAAGGTAAATGCATAAGATATTTTCCAATAAAATATTTTGAAAAAATAACCATTGATAATGATAGATATCCACTATTTCGAAGATAGAACAATGGTTGAACTATTCAAAGGGATAAAGTCAGTGTTGATAACAAATATGTTGTCCCATACAATAAGTATCCGTTGCTGAAATACAATGCACACATTAATGTTGAGTCATGCAATTAATCAAGTTCTATAAGGTATCTCTTGAAATATGACAACAAGGGTCATGATCGTGTCATTGCAAGTTTTTACCATTAGGAAAATGTTGTTGATTAGATCAAATTATATTATGATTGTAGGTATTTGTCATCATGTGAGGCAATATGGAGGATATTTGCTTTTGACATTCATTTTTATAAACTAGTTGTTGAAAGATTATCTTTGCACTTACCTGACCAACATTTAGTTATTTTTTATGGTAATGGTGATGATACACTGTAGCAAATTGCTAATAAACCATCATCTAATACAACCAAGTTTCTAGTGTGGATGGAAGTTAATAAGAAATATAAGGAAGGATACAAATTTGGAAATTTTGTGAAGTCCTCAAATTGACTAAAAACATAAGGTTGCAAAAGGGATTAGTTGATATTGAAAAAGAAGAACAGAGGAACTTTTTTAATTGGATATTAAGCACTGGTGATGAAAATGAGGAGAACATTAATGTAGATATTCCTCATGAATTGCTCATAACAGAAACGGCTAATCCAATTGCCTATATCCTTGAAAGAATATATCCAAATTTTGTACAGAATGTGAATGATCCAAAACATTTTTTAGAATCATACAATATTGGCCCCCACAAATGAGATTATAAATAATGTCAACCATTATTTGTTTTCATTGATGTTGAGAGAAAGCAAAACATATATGAGTTTTGACAATCCCTGCAACATGAATGAACATTCTGTGAGAGCAAATGGCATTCATACTTCTAAGTTCCTTAACACAATAAATTGCTCAAGTCTACCAAATCATGAAATAAGTCTTAAGATTGGTGTTCCAATTATCCTATTAAGGAATATAGGTCAAACTTCTGGAATGTGAAATGACACCCATTTAGTTATCACTCAAATGGGTAATTACATTTTAGAAATAAAGGTCCTTTCTAGAAGCAATGTAGGATAGAAATTATTTATTCCGAGGTTGTCATTAACTCCATTAGATACCAAAATTCCATTTAAATTCTAACGAAGACAATTTTCTATTGCACTCTCTTTTGCAATGACAATCAATAAAAGTCAAGGCCAGTCATTGATAGATGTTGGAATTTATATTTCAAAGTCACTTTCCTCTCATTGTCAACTTTATGTTGTTGTGTCAAGAGTAACCAATACTAAAGGATTGAAGCTACACATAACTGATGAAGAAGGACATATTAGAGGTATCATATGTAATGTACTTTACAATGAAGTTTTCTGCAATGTATGATGCATGCTCTCTGGCATCAAGTGTTTATAAGGTTTTATTCCACATTCATAATTTGTTGAATTATAAAACAAGTATGGTATCATTTTTTAATAATGGTAAAAGATGGAAAGACTGAAAGTAGAAATACACCCTAAAAGATAACAAGAATGTTCTACCTTCTTTTTGAATGTGTTTTAATGTAACCATTGACATGATTACCTATGTAAAAATACGATACATATTCATGTAGGTGTCTCTTTAGTTTCTAGTAATTTTAATTATTTCAATCAGTGCTTCCATCTCTTAATTGTTTCATATTTCCCTATTTTACAGTTGGTGAAAAAATTAAAGAAATCTACAAAAGACACTAAAAGCATGAGAATGATATGAATAATCAAAATACAACAATGTTAACTAATGAAATATAATAATTATTCTATTTCATTATTAATTATGAATAATTAAAAAATTACCTCACTGTTCCATTTACCCTATACTCAATAATAATCTAACCAATCAATCATATGCAATTATTGAACTACAATAATAGTAATTTTCAACCTCTAACATATTAGTTCTAAGAACAAATTTAACAGAGAATGTTTGTTTATTCTGCATTGCATCAATCATCATCTAAAACATAGTTTTTGATTCCCATATAGAAGGTATGCTTCAATCCGTAATTTGTATTCTATTTGATTCTAATAAAAATTACCATGTATGAACTTTTAAAATATCAATATAAGTATATGTTTTTCTATTGGTTTGATGTTCTACTATTTGTACTTATAATAAATCAAATCCAAAGAGCATAATAAAATTTGTCAATAGCATATCAAACGACATTATCATTAGTTAAACTAACACTTACCTACAATATATATATATATATATATATATATGATAAAGGATTACATTAAATTAGATGGTATGTTACATTGTAGGTACATTTTATGTTGTAACCTAATCTCAACTTTTGTATAATGTTTAATATATTTGTATTGATAGTAACATGGAAAGTTGTCAATCATCCAGTGCAGTTGTAGGGCCTAAATATGACACTTTTAGATGTAGTATGATCCTGACGAGGTTTGTCACTTTACATCATATTTTTACTGAATATTAACATATAGGTAGAGAATCAACAATATATATATATATATATATATATATATATATATATATATATAAAAGTGCAAACCAAAGTCACTAGTTTCATATAGAAGAATAAAAACTGAATCCTAAGAATAAAGAAAATAAAAGTAGAAACCTAAAAATAATTCTAACAATTAACAAAAATAAGAATGAAAATAAAAATAATAATAATAAAGTGTACAAAGCTCAGCTTTGAAGGTGGTGGGGGATGCATCTAGCCCTGCAACAACTATAAAATCAAGGCAAACTGGGTGTCCATCCTCGAAATCCGCATCTTATAAGGTTGTCATTTGTGTTAAGGGTTCGTCCTATGATGTCATATGAGTATGGTATGTGTCAGCCTACATAGGAGAGACAAAACGATCAACTCTACCTGTATATAACTTGATCTTAGGGGTCTAAAAGACTCTGATTGGATTATCGTCAATTTCCCATATTGGTGTGAGGTGAAAGCTTGGAAGAAATCACCTTGGCTAACAAAGGAGGGTTTTTGGCCACCACTCCAAAAGCATAAGTATAACTTGGCTAAAATTTTTATAAGAAAATCAAGCGCTGCTATTAGGTTTCAAATTAACAAAATCAACCTTTGAACAAAGTAAATCAAAGCAAAAATGGGTAAAAAAACCTCTAGGAGTGCATTCGACCACCCTAGAGAGATTTTGGCAAAAATGGGTTAAAAATGTGGTTAAGGATAAATCTACCATTTTTAGCAAGTAAATAATTTAATTGGAGGTTTAATCAACATTTAAAAGGTTAATTTTCAAAATATATGGCCTAGGTAAACTTAGGGAAAAATTCAAAAATTACTAAGTGGTAAAATTCCCAAATTAGCTTAAAATGGGTAATTAGAAAATTTACCATAACTTAAGCAATGGTAAATGTCAAATTCGGCCATCCCATTCATTTTTGAGTAAAAAAGACTTAATATTTCATTAGAATATGTCAATTATGAAGTATAAACTTGGTCCCGAAGTAATGGTCAACTTAGGTTCACTAGGGTTAAGAAAAGGTCAACTTAAGTCAACTAGGGTTAGGAGAAGGAAACCCTAAACCTTGAAGAGTGGCATTCAGCCACTTAGTGGTTAATTAACCTAAAGGAGGTTTTAATTTCCAATTAGGGTTAATTAAGGACCATTTTTATGTGAGTAGGACGAATTTAAAGTATGAAGAAGTTTTAAGGTGGATAAAGAGACCTATTAATTTTTTTAAGCAAATGATCCTATGGTGAAGAAGGAAATTGTGGAAACCTAAGTCTAGGAGGTTGGAATTTGGCTACCATGTTTTAAATTAACTAAGAATGAGTTCCAATCCTTAAATAGGCCCAAATAATGATCTTAAATATGTAAGCAAAATATAATTAAGGTGTATGAAAGGTGGAATTTGAGGAAGTAGGTCATTCGGCCATTTAGGAATAAATTGATCTAGAAGATTAATTAATTTCTACTTAGATATTATTTGGTTTAGAATAAAAGAGACTTTAAAGGTTTAAGAGTTAATTAGACCTAATTATTAAGGTAGTAAAAACGAGAACATAAGGTAATATATTTCAAAGGTTTATTAGAGGCATGATTAAGAAGGATGGATATGACTTAAACTTGAAGTTAGAAGTTCACTAAGTAATTTGATCATAGCATACCTTAGTAAGAAGAAGTTATAAAAGTATATAAGTTGATTCAAATGAAGAAGTTAGACTTCATATAATCTAAATTAACTTATTTGAAGGAAGGAAATGAATTAGAAGAAATTAGGATTCTAGAGCTTATATTCAGCCATTCTAGGTTGATAAAGAGAAAAGAAGTTTAAAATCTTAATGTGTATAACTCAAGAATTCTTAGAATGATATAAGAAGAATTAAAAATTTTAAGAATGTAGACAAAGGTGCGAGTTACCATTTCCCCATGTTTACTTAAAATATCCTAAATAAGTAAAAGTTTGTAAATACATAATACTTGAACTTAGAATAATTAGGATATGCATAAGACTTGAACAAAAGAGAAGACAAAGAGAAAAGAACTTGAAAGGTGCCATTCGGCCACCTAGATTAAGATGCTAAGACGTAAAATCTTGATGAACAAATATAAATTTGAGAAAAGGAAAGGATGAGAGGTAACTTAGAAGGATGAGTGATGTAAGTCCTTTGTGTGATTTCAAAATCAAACCGAATTGAAGCATTTGATTGGTAGTGTAAATGTGACATTATGCTATGTGATTTACCAATCAAATCTCATTATTAGTTATGAATGCTCACTATTTATGAATGAATAAATGATGGATACTCATGAATGAGAAAGGATGATGATGATGTATGAGATTGGTTTATGATGATGATTGAGATGAAAATTCGAAACCTATATGTGCATTTCATATTGGTTGGAAGTTTGTTTGAGCATGAATAATTATTTGGAAGCCACTAAAATGAACTTAAAAAGATTAAGGGATCACTAAAGCAAACTTTATGTGAAAACGTAATGCTACTCTCTTTGTGCCTTATGCGCATTAGTATCCATAGGACCCTAAAAAGCTCTACTGAAGAGAAGCCAAAGGTTTCTTCTTGAAGCCAAAGGTTGCTTCTAGGAGCCAAAGGTCGCTCCAAAAATCCTTCTACTCTGAAGACTTAAGTTTCTTCACCAAGTTTTAAGGTGGTGACGACCACCCCGGAATGAGCTCATATCCTTAATTTTTAGTAGGAGGTGGGAGTAGAGTTAGTGAGAAGATATTGTTTGACAAAATTTAATACATGTCTATGTATAATTGTTTTCTCTCAAAGGTGGTGAAACTAGATTCATAAAGTGTCCCAAAGGTTGGACAAAAAAATGATAAAACAAAGAAAAGTAGTAAAGAACAAAGTTTAAGACATAGAATAATTGTATGTCAAATGATATCTTATTTGTGATCCCAAAGGTATGAATGTTAAGAAGAATGTATGGTGAGACACTAAGTTGTATGTTTTGAATATAATTGATCCACTTCAGAGAAATGTTTTCAAAGAATTAAAAGTTACCTTTTATGTAAGAAATGATTTTTGAAATAAACTGAAGTGGCTGGGACTAAAGTGATGACATTAGAACTAAGTAGATAGCCTATTGAGAAACTTAGTTTCTCATCCCTACTTCTTCCCACTTTCTTCCCAGACACCTTGGATGCTGATCATTATGGTAGCAGTTCACGTACTTGAAGCAGACGTGAGGCGCTCTCTCTGGGAGGTGTACATCGCACTAATGTCAAAAAAATAATTGGATGCGAGCATCCTAACTACTAATATGTAGTATTAGCTAACTTATGTATAAATATTGTATAATAGTTGTAAGTTTATGGTTTGTAATAACTACATGATAAGTAGAGCTATCAAAATGGGCCATGGCCTTAGGGCCAGCCCATTTAGCCCTACGTTTTGTGGCCCACTTAAAAGTAGGGCTATTTTAAGCCCTAACCTATATGGCCCTTAATTTAAAGGGCTTAGTTAGGGTTGGCCTAGGCCAGCCCTAGCCCTTTTTTTTTTTTCTATTTTGTAATTTGTTTTAAAATATAATTTTTAAATCTAAATCCATATAACCTTCAAATTTCATCTTTTTTCTTAATTTTTTTTCTCATTTTTTTTATTTTTCTATTTAAATAATGTTCAATATTTTTTATTATACTAAAATATTATTTAATTTATTTATCTTTTTTTTTAGATTTTTTATTTTTTTTCTAACTATTTTATCATTTGTCTTTAGAATTTTTCTCTTTCTTTCTCAAATTTTTCTCAACTTTTTTATACTTTTATCTTTTCTTAATTTATTTTTTCTAATACATTTACCTCTCCATCTCTAAAATTATCCTTTCTCCATATTTTTCCTCTCTCCTCTCTCTAAATTTTCTTATTTATTTTAAATTTTCGTTACTACTTTATTTTAAGAGAGGAAAAAAAACTAGAGAGGAAAAAACAATTTATAGAAAAAATAAAAATATTTGAAGAAAAAAAAATGAAGCTCATAGATAACCAAGCTATTTTGACTTAGCCCACATGGGTTGAAATTGAGTTAGTTTGGATGAGTCAAATTGACTACTCTATCAACAGGAACACTTCTTGTTAGAGTAATAAAAAAATCAACTCCAAACTGAAGCAATTTTTAGTCAAAAATTTCATAGAATAGAAAATATAATTATATAATTTTATAAAGTTAAACAAACTTTATCTAAACTTACTAATATAGCTGAACCTGTTGTTAAAGAAAACTTGTTTTGATTCTTCACATATAATTATGTGAGTAATGTTGTTTTAAAATTGTAAATTGTATTGAACTTGTATATTACTAGGGATTGAAGTAGGCCGAGCTGAGCTAGGCGTTATGTGTTCAAGCCTGACCTGTTTAAAAATTTTGAGGCTTGAGCCTGAGCCTGTTACCTGTTAAAGGCTCTTTTTTTTTTCTGTCAAGGTCTGGCCTGATTTAAAGCCTACAAGCTCTGCAAGCCTCTTTAAAAGCTTACATTACAAAAAGATCAATAAATAAACTTAAAATCTATATAAATAATTAATTAAAAAAGTTTGCAAACTTAAAGCCTACAAGATAAAAAGGCCATTAAATAGGCGTAAAACATATATATATATTAATATTATGCAAATAAAATATAAAATAAATATAATATATTAAAATAAATATAAATATATAAATATAAATAGTTCCCTGAATAAGTTAAATAAGCTTTTTTATAAGCCTAGGCCTGACTTGTTTATCTAAAAAGTATTTTTAACAAGTTTGAGCCTATCTATTTATTAAACGAGTCGAGCCTAACTAGGCTTTAAACGAGCCGAGCCGTAGGCCCCTGTTAGACGGCCTTATTCACTTCTATCCCTATATATTGTTTATCATTTGTAGTTCTTTGGAGTTTACTTTTCCTAAAATTTTCTAAACATACAACTTATAATAGTATATACTATGATTAAGTTACATATTTTATCTATTCTATACAAAAATAATAAAGATTATATGAATTTAATTTATATATAACAAGCTGATTCATGAACCAAACGAGTAGAGTTATACATAGTCCAGGTTCAGCTGGTTTAGTTAACAAGTTTAATTTTTAGCTCAAGTTTAGCTTATTTGGTTTATGAACTAAGTTCAAAGAATTAATTATTGAATCAAGTTTCAAACTAATTTTGAGTTGGTTTGGTCCATTTTCATTCCTAGTTAAAATCATCTTCAAAAGCACAAGAGTTCATAATTTCATCCGGTAACCTTTTTATTTTTGAACCAAAATTTGCAGTTAACAATTTAAGATAATAATAATTTTTTACGTAAGGGCTGGCCCTAACCCACTTGACCCTAAAGGGCTTTTTGGCCTTAAGGGCTTTTTATATTTAGGGCTTTTTGGCCCTAAGGGCTTTTTAGGCCCTAACCCATAGGGCTAGGGCTAAGTAGGGTAGGGCTGGCCCATTTGAAGGCTCTAATGATAAGGCCCACGGGCCTATGACTTATGGTATGTATGAAATGTTATGTATAATTATTGGGTGACATGTCTGTTATGATTGAATCTTGTTTATTTATTATAGGCAAATGATAAACGAAAAGAATAATATAAACGCTTAGTATTCCTAAGGTTTTAAACGTATGTAGAAATCCGCTTAATGATTTATTTTACCGCTATGCACGTTTTATCGACGAGGCTCGCAGTTTATATCAAATAGTTTTTTAAAAAAAAATTTACCATATTTTCATATAAGTATTTTCTAAAATGAATTCTGCATCATGAGATAACAAGCTAAAAATGGAACAAAATGATCAACTTAAGCGTGAATTTGGTATTCTTTTTTAGGGTGTTATAGTTAAACTTTCTTTAAAGTATATAGCTTTGCATAAAAATTGTGGACTCAAAAGAACATTGGACTTTGATTCAAGGTTTTCGGTGGTTGGTGAAATCATAAGTGTTGCTTGACTGCTTGATTGTAGGGATAAGGTTGCATGCTTGTTGTTTAACTCTTGGCTATTCTTGAGTGTATGTCTCTCTTTCTTACATAAATTCATATGTGGAGAGGTTTTACAATATGAGTGAAAGTGATTATTCACCTAGAACCCATATTGAACACCTAGTCTCTAGGGCAGAAAGAGCTTTCCAAATACATAGTAAGACCTTTGAAGAACGCCTAGATAAAATAGAAAAGAATCAAAGTTCATCTAGGTCTAAATTGATCATATATAAACATGTTGAATTGGAAACTAGTGCATATAGGAAGGGTGGACATCATAGAGAAGAAGAGAAGACATTAGAAGATGATATCAATTTTTCTAGTGAAAATATCATCAAAATCCTTCACATAGGAAGACAGTTCAATAAAGGGAAAGGTCATCTTCACGAGATAAGTCACAGTCCTGTCCTAGGACAAAATCACCAACACCTAGGAGGCACCAACACAAGGATAAAATCCACACAAGTAAGGGTATAAGTACCTCTAGGAGTAAGGATAGAGAATTCCGTAGGAATAGGAACCATAAGAGTAGGGATAGAGAACCCCTTAGGAACAAGAACCATAGGAGTAGGGATAGGCATCCTTCTAGGCATAGACATAGAAGTCACTTTACAAATAGTTCAAAGAAAATATTCCTTAGGAATAAGCGTAGTGCTAAACATAAAGATCATAGAGATAGGAACCATTATGATATATTGGATGGATTTAAAGTTAAAATGCCTAAGTTCCAAGGGATAAATGATCTTGAGGTTTATTTGGATGCGGAGATCAAGGTTGAGAAGCTCTTCTCTAGTTATTCAATTAGGGAAGATGAAAAAGTTTAGGTAGTTGCCCTAAAATTTTGTTATTATGCACTTATTTGATGGGATAAACAAAATAAAGAAAGACACTAACCTTTGAGTGATTGAGATGAGATGAAACATGTGATGAGGAATAGGTATGTACCTCCTTACTATCTTAGGGAAGTGCATAAGCTTCAAAGAATGATCATCCAAGGCACTAAAAGTGTAAATGAGTACTATAAGGAGATGGAAATAGCCATCATTAGGGTTATCTTGAATGAAAGTGAGGAAGATATAATCACTAGGTTCTTAGACAACCTTAAGCATGAGATTAGGGATAGAGTTGAGCTTCACCATTAACTAAGCCTTAATGATTTGTATCACCAAACCCTTTTGGTAAAATCCCAATTGAATAAAAATGGTAAGGATAAATACACATCTTATAGGTCCTTCATATAAGAATAATGGAAGGATTGGAAAAGAGAATCAAACTTCAAACCTAGGGAAAGTAGGGACACCAAGGACTCCAAAGGATCTAAGGGAAAACCACCTAAACTACCTTCAGAAAAAAAATCCTCCATTAAATTTTTTAAGTGTCTAGGAAGAGGACACATAACCTCTCAATGTCCTAACAAGAAAAGTATGATCCTTAGGGACACCTTTGTAGCATTACTTGTTAAGGATTATATACCTATATTACTTCATATCATAAGGCCTTCACCTTATTCTTATGTGACCCATTCTGGTCATGCATTTTCACGTATTAAGGTTTCTAGCATGCACCAATTCTTGTTTTATGATAATACACCTAGGATACTTAGTTTGATTGCAATCTTAACTATATTTGACACTAATGCATGTTACATATCAATATTTCATGGAAAATTCAATGAGATCCATATCAAGTTCACTTGGTCAAATATGGATCTCATGTGCATATCTTACACACCATCACATATTGTCATGATTCAAGTGTCTAATTCCTTGTTGAATGATAGTCTTTCACTTTTACATCATTATTTACCTCATAATGAGATTCCACTATTATGTTAAGGAGGGAATCATTTACAACTCACTTTGAGGCATATCTTAGGTAATAAGAATATCCTCCTTTTAGGAATAGGGAAATTGAGTGCAACTCATATGCATACTTGATTCAAGTTTGATAATAATTATGAGTTTGTGAGTAGTCTTAACCCTTTATTTCTAATCAACTCTATCAATCTATTCTTATAACTATCTGGAAAGTTTAGAGGTTAGTCTTTGATCCTAACGTTATCTTTCCTTCTCTATCATTAATAATATTTTCTCTTCTTATTTGTGTCCTGGTGTTGTGAATAATGTAGACCTAAACATTTGAGGACAAATGCTTACAAAGGGGGAGGAGATAATGACAAGGTCCCAACTGCAAAGGATCATGCTCATCACAATGTATAGTTTAGGATTTGGTTTATTGTAATAAGTTTTGAAGGCCCTACTTGTATAGGCTTAGGGCACCTTTATGTGTAATACTTGGACTCATAAAACGTGCTTATCTCTTTTGTGTAATTCTTGGACTCATGACATGGACTTATGAAAGCCCAATTAGGGGCTGCATAGAGGGAAGATGCATGCCTTGTATTTTGGGTCAAATCCAAGCCCAATAGGAGAAGTAAAGAGGTGGATTCATGTAGCTTGTGGTTGCGACTTTCTTGGTCTATGTACAGACCACTTTGTAGACATTTTAAAATACTTTGGAGTCATGATTTGAAATCATAACTTTAAGAATGACAATTCTCTCTCAATTTCTCTCTCCTTTAGCCTAGTCTTGAGGTGAGAACCTCTTTATCCTCGAATTTCCAAGGTGACGAAGCAGCAATGGCACCTAAAACAATCCTAAAATACTCTCCATTTCCGAATCCAATTCAGCAACGTTTTGACCTCCATTGAACTAGTTTTTCCTTACCTTTCAAGGTGCTATCAATTATGTAGACACGAGTGCGGTCATGTTGATGTGAAGGTACACGGGCGTGCCAATTAAAACTATATGGCCATGCTAGACAAAAGATCATACCCGTGCCAAAACAAAGTAGCATGGTCATGCCAAGATAAGCACAACTGTGCAATGATTTGAGGCACCAACAATACATGCCATGTTAACTCTAATGATATAGGAGGCATCCCAGTTAGCCCTGTAACATTTTTAGAGGCCTAAGGCACCTGTAGTGGCCACAGGATTGGTCGGTCAACATAACCCCATGATAAAAGAAACCTTAAATCTCACCTATAAAAGGAAGACTCTATCATACTAGTTAGACACACCACTCCCCACTTCCAAAGCCACATCACTTTTCCATAGAAGACTACATCCCTCTCTTTCAGCATATCTCTACCTTTCCCCCATCGTTAATTTCTAGCTTCTCCATTCTCAATTCTTCCTCTGATATCCTCTTGTAAGATTTTGTTGGAAGGAGCTCTCCCAATAGTGTAAGTTTAGAGTAATTACCGAATCAACGGTGCCTTAGTCTTATATTCTTTTCATTACTTAATATGGAATTTGCTTAAATCCTATTTCCCTTTTTTATTTTATGGATGATTATCTCTTCTTACAATTGTGTTATCTGGTCGTGCTTAATGGATTAATAAGATGCATCTACCATTTTTAATTTATAAGTTAGTTAAAGGGAGACTATCCTACCACTCTTAACTGTTAGAATTTCTAGGTAATTAAACCTAAAGGTCTTAGAGGATTAATCAGGATGGTTAAATATGAGCATCATCAATTTTTAGTGATTTTTGAGAGTTAAAAGGAAGTTTTGATGGTTTAAAATGATTTTAGCCACCTTAGAAGCAATTCAATCAGTTAAAGTTTCTTAAAAATCAATTTTGTTGATTTGGGAAAATTTGAGTGATTATGAGGAAATTTTTTGAAGTGTTAAAAGTATGAGATGAATGGATCTTAGAGTAGATATAGTGGATCTATATTTATTTTACATTAAAATTGCTATCTTTAAGTTTTTTATGGTTAAAGCTTTGTCGCAACCGTAATTCCGACGAGACGACGAACTCGCTAAAATTTGAAAAATGAATTTATTGATAAAAGTGGAGTCGCCACCAAATTTTTATTAAAGGAAAAAAGATTTGGAAAAAACCCTGACTCGAGGATGAGATTCAAAGTTCGAGAGTCGGTTACGAATGGGGAACGTGTTAGGCACCCCACTCGCCTGTTCCGAAGAACAGTAGCCTTAAACTCAGTGTGTGATTATTGAAATATGGTTTGATCCCTTAGTTAATTTGAAAATAAATACTTGATGGGGGTTAGCCTGACAAGACTTGATCCTGCTCCTACGTATTCCCCGGTGCAATGAGAAATTCAAGGCTTACGTAGTTCTGGTTTATGAAGGTTTGACCTTCGGAGATGTTTAAAAGGAAAAGTGGCATCTTGAAAAGAAAGTCATTTTTAGAGGGATCTCTGGCCCACCCATGCACAAGACCCGAGGCAGCTACGGCAGCACGGGGGCCTATACAAACTACTAGACGTTGGACAGTAGGTGAACCGCCAGCCCCCCATTTAGAGCCTGTTGCGTGAGACCAAGAATCCCAAAATTTTTGAAAAAAGGAGAAACAAGAGAGATTTTATTTTTTGTGAGGATCCATAGTCCACTCATGCACAAGACCCGAGGCAGCTACGGCAGCACGAGGGTCTATACAGACTGCTAAATGTTGGACAGCAGGTGAAACGCCAGCCCCTCATTTAGAGTCCGTTGCGTGAGACCAAGAATCCCAAAATATTTTGAAAAAGGAAAAAGAGAGCTTTTGTTTTGGGAGGATCCCTATTCCACTCATGCACAAGACCCGAGACGGCTACGGCAGCACGGGGGTTTATACAGACTACTAAATGTTGGACAACAGATGAACCGCCAACCCCCATTTAGAGTCTATTGCGTGAGACCAAGAATCCCAAAATATTTTGCAAAAAGAAAAAGAGAGCTTTTGTTTTAAAGAAAAAGAGAGAAGATTGTTTTAATTATCCGAAACATAGGGTGTTTTTTGGAAGGAAGCGATTTTATTGGAAGTTCGGGGTTTATTACCAATTTTGGAATTTTTGGGGAATTTTATTGGTATTTTATGGATTTTTGGAAATTTTATTAGCATTTTATGGACTTTTGGGAATTTTATTAGCATTTTATGGACTTTTTATGAATTTTGTTAGCAATTATGGGATTTTCGGGAATTTTATTAGTGATTATGAAATTTTTATGAATTTTATTAGCAATTATGGAATTTTTCCTAATTTTATTAGCAATTATGGAGTTTTTGGGATTTTGGAATGGTGGAAGGGCAAAATGGTCATTTAAGGGTGAAGGACAATTTGGGCATTTCTAGAAATCAGAAGGGCAGTTTGGTCATTTTGAGTGGCAGGGACAACTTGGGCATTTCTACAATTATGGAAGGGCAAAATGGTCATTTTAGGGTGAAGGACATTTATGGAATTATGGAAACCAGAGGGAGCAATTTGGTAATTCTAAAGGTTGGGGGTATTTCTGGAATTATGGGAATTAGAGGGGGGTAATTTGGTAATTCTAAGGGTTGAGGGGTATTTCTGGAATTATGGGAATCAAAGGGGGTAATTTGGTAATTCTAAGGGCTGGGGGGTATTTCTGGAATTATAGGAATCTGAGGGGGTAATTTGGTAGTTCTAAGGGAAGATCGAGGGACCTAGTTGTAATTTCAGGTGACCCGAAGGGCCTGAATGTAATGGTCTGAGTGTGGAAAAGTCAAAGCCGATTATGGTGGGACCCACGACTGCGTCAATTCCCTTGCTCCATTCATGGCCCCTCGTTTCCCATGTTATCTGCGCTGCATTGATTGGGGCTGCATGGCTTCAACTCCTCCTCTTGTTTATGGTATTTTAGGTGAAGGTGGGAAGAGCCTCACGTCCCATGGAGCTGCAGAGAGTGTGGCTAAGGTTCTGAACGAGGGCTTTGGGTCTTCCTTAGCTCTGGTTAAGACTAGTGTGGGTTAACCTCTTCTTCTACTGACTCATGAACATCCACAGCGCTACTGGGGCGAGGGTGAGCTTGAGCAAATCTCCAGACTTTGGCTTCCTAAGGGGCATCTCCTACCTGGAAGGTTCCAGCCTGCATGGCATTACCTAATGCTCGGGCCCAAACAAAAGCGAATCTGCTTGCGCGGATGAAATGAGGACGAATGAAAGATGGGGTCATGGCCTGATTATGGGTTCGTTGGGGAGTGCAAAGCCTTCGGTTTTGCCATCGACGTTGGTCCTGCGTCTGCATGTACAACTGAAGGGATGCACGACATATCCTTATGGCTTCTGCAGGGGGTGAGAATCGGTGGTGTTGTGCTAATTATAGGCGCGATGATTAGCATGGTGGCTTGGAGCCTCACCCTAAGAGGTGACCAAGCTTCAGGACCCAGGCCTTTGAGTTTACCACCCTGCATGGCATGCCTGAGCGGGAATTTATTTAGGTGGCTTGGTGATTCATTGGCGTATGTCACACCTATCAAGAGGGTGGACCCTTTACTATGAAATGGTGGAAATGGGACGTGAAGGACTTGAACACAAGCTGCGGGACTCAAACAGTCGCCCCCCCTTCAACCACTAACTGAGCTCCTGATCATGTCGTGAGACACTCCAGATTAGCAAGGTGCCCTGACGTGCTTGAAGCTGCAAGTGGCTTGAGAGTGTCTTAACCTCACGGTCCAACGCACTGCCCTTATCTACTCTTCTTTTGAAGCAAATTCTTGGCTGCTCTTGCACCGGTTTCATCCCCTTTGTCACGCGTTTATAAGGCAGTTCCATACTCACCTAGCTATTTAGCCTCCTCATTTTATTGCCATTCTCTTTGACCTGAGCTAGACCTTGCACGGATTTACAGGGCTCTTTCAAACGCATTCAGGGGAGTGTTCAATATGAGGGGTACAACACTTGGGGCAACGATTTATCAAAGTATGTGTCTAGAGGAGATGGCAATCCTGCATGATTCTTAATCCTTGAGCATTCGGGGATGTCTAAAAGCGGCGTTAGGATAAAGACGAAGCTGGTTCCATGATGATGATTAACTAGGCATAGTGGATCCTATGATCATGAGCCCCTGATGCTTCATATGTGGGCGTAGCAGAGGAGGGGGGGCATGACTACTTATATGACTAAAAGATGGACCACGTCTGGGCTGGAACTCATTGGAAAGTCCATTACCCTCGTCCTCTATTGGCGACATTGACTACGACGGTTTCCTTTCATGCTCACTTCAACTTTCAGTGTTGGGTTTCAATCTTGACGTGTAATCAAAGACCTGTAAATGAGTGTATGCATGTAATTGCCGAGGACTCACTTTCTCATGTTTAATGCAGACTTGGAAAACATATGAATGGATGCATGCACCTAGTTGCCTAGAATGCACCATCTCTTGTTTGATGCATCATCAAAGGCCTGTAAACAAGGATCTGCACGTGGTTACCTTGCACTCACTGTCTCACGTTCGATGCAAACCTTGAAAACGCACAACCATGCATATTGCTGCAGATCAGATCCTTGTTTCTTGATCGATCCAATTCGTTCTCATGCACGGATCTTCAAGTGGATCTACTCGGGAATCAGCTCCAAGAACCGGGATCCCGTTCACTCTGGACTAGCAATGGACCTCAAGCGACATTGATTATCCAGATTCATAATGATTCATTTTCCTTTTTTTGCTTGAACTGATTTCAGTATATGCCATCCAAATCCGGTCGCAACCAAGCTCGCCTAAGGAGACGTCGTAGGTACAAACACCATACGTGCTATTCCTCTATCCTACTATATCTTTTCACTCGCTCTCTCTACGGCTTATCGAGTTTAGCCTGTCCAAGATCTCTTCTGATCGCTCACAGCACATAGAATAATGGCCACATTTCGTGCAATTTAAACTAGCATATTCAATATCTTTCATCAAGTTCTAATGGAGACTAACCTGTTCGACGTTCGCTGGAGGAGATCGTGCCAAGTCTGGTGTTCCTTGCGCCTGCCACTTCTTCACGATCATGGTGGAATTTCCTGAAGCTTCCGCTCCTCTGATCGGGATGCTACACTCTCCGGTTCTTAGGAAATCGCTCTTCGAAAATGCTTTTCGAGCCAAAACAAAATGCCAACCCCAGCACCTTCGTTTTATTTCTATTTATAGGGGTTCTCCACCTTTTTTAATTTGCTTTTGTTTAATTTTTCAGTATTTTCTTTTATTTAATTTCTCTTTTTCTGACTTTTCAATTTTTATTTCTTATACTTTTAGTTTTCCTTTTTCTGATTTTTATTTGACTTCTATTTAATTTTTCAAATCTTTGTTTTTGATTTTTCTTTTTTTTAATTTAATTTTATTAGATTTTTCTTTTTTCACTTTTTTAGATTTTAAAATTCTTTTTTCTAGAATCCTTATTTTATTTTTCCGGATTTTCTTCTTCCCGAATTCTTTATTTATTATTATTTTTTTATTTTTACTATTATTTATTTTTCCAGATTTTTTATTTAATTTTTCCTTTTACTTCATTTTCCAGATTTTCTTTTATTTAATTTTTCTATTATTTAATTTTCCAAAATTTTCTTTTATTTAACTTTTTAGAATTTCTTAATTATCAAATTTTGGATTTTCCTAATTTTATAGATTTTTTCCAAATTTTAATTTTCCAAGAATTTTTATTTTATTTTTTTGAAATTTTTCTCTTTTTTTTTTATTTTCAATTTTTCTGATTTTATTTGATTTTTCCAGATTTTCTTTTTTATTTTCCAGAATCTTTATTTTATTTTCATTTTTCCAAGGTTTAGTTATTAAATTTTCCAGATTTATTTTTATTTTCCAGAATTTATCTTGATTTTTTCAGAATTTAATGTTATTTCCCAAAACTTGGTTTTGATGTTTTAATTTTCTATTTCCATTATTTGATTTTTCCATTTTTATTTAGTATTTTTTTTATTTGTTTTTTCTTTTCATTTATTATTTTTTATGCCTTTTCTGATTTTTTATTTTTTTATTTAGAGTTTTTTCCCTTGTTTTGATTTTTTTTTTACTTTTTATGCTTTGATTTTTGTTTTTTTTTTGTTTTCAGATTTTGATTTGGCTTCTTCTCTCTTTTTTTTTTGTTTTTTTGTTTAATTTTTTATTTTTCCTAATTCCTTCTTTACTTCCCCCTTTTTAGTTTTTCTGAGATTTTTTAATTTTTTTATTAGTGTTTTTTTTTATTATTTACATCATTTAAATTAAGGTTATTTAACTTTAGTGGCCGGGAACCTCGGACGTCATCAGGTGTTTACAGTTTTCTCCTCTTTACTTATTTCCTGTCTGAATTGGAGTGAGGCCCGTCGTCATAGATCAAAGGTGCAGCCATTTTAATATGCAATGGCCTAACAACCTAAGCCCGAAAGCGGTAAACTAAACTTGGTGGTGGCCTGACAACATACGCCTGAAAGCAATAAACTAAACTAGAGGGTGGCCTGACAACATAGGCCTGAAAGCAGTAAATCTAAACTAGAGGGTGGCCTGACAACATAGGCCTGAAAGCAGTAAATCTCAACTGGAGGGTGGCCTGACAACATAGGTCGGAAAGTAGTAAATCTAAACTAGATGGTGGCCTGACAACATAGGCCTGAAAGCAGTGAATCTAAGCTAGAGAGTGGCCTGACAACATAGGCCTGAAAGTAGTGAATCTAAACTAGAGGGTGGCCTAACAGCATAGGCCGGAAAGCAGTAAATCTAAACTAGAGGGTGGTCTGACAACATAGGCCGAAAAGCAGTAAATCTAAACTAGAGGGTGGCCTAACAACATTGGCCGGAAAACAGTAAATCTAAACTAGAGGGTGGCTTGACAACATAGGCCGAAAAGCAGTAAATCTCAACTGGAGGGTGGCCTGACAACATAGGCCTGAAAGCAATAAATCTAAACTAGAGGGTGGCCTGACAACATAGGTCGGAAAGCAGTAAATCTAAACTAGAGGGTGGCTTAACAACATAGGCCGGAATGCAGTAAATCTTAACTGGAGGGTGGCGTGATAACATAGGCCTGAAAGCAGTAAATCTAAACTAGAGGGTGGCCTGACAACATAGGCCGGAAAGCAGTAAATCTAAACTAAAGGGTGGTTTGACAACATAGGCCGGAAAGTAGTAAATCTCAACTCGAGGGTGGCCTAACAACATAGGCCGGAAAACAGTAAATCTCAACTGGAGGGTGGCCTGACAACATAGGCCGGAAAGCAGTGAATCTAAACTATAGGGTAGCCTGACAACATAGGACTTAAAGCAGTAAATCTAAACAAGATGGTGGCCTGGCAACATAGGCCTGAAAGCAGTAAATCTGAACTAGATGGTGGCCTGACAACATAGGCCGGAAAGTAGTAAATCTCAACTGGAGGGTTCCTGACAACATAGGCCGGAAAGTAGTAAATCTCAACTGGAGGGTGGCCTGACAACAGAGGCCGGAAAGCAGTAAATCTCAACTGGAGGGTGGCCTGACAACGTAGGCCGGAAAGCTGTGAATCTAAACTAGAGGGTGGCCTGACAACATAGGCCTTAAAGCAGTAAATCTAAACTAGATGGTGGCCTGGCAACATAGGCCTGAAAGCAGTAAATCTCAACTGGAGGGTGGCTTGACAACATAGGCCGGAAAGCAAGGGTGTAAGGATGCAATGCTATGGCCTGACAACATAGGCCAGAAAGCAAGAGTGCAAGGATGCAATGCTATGGCCTGACAACATAGGCCAGTGAGCAAGAATGTAAAACGACCTACTAGTAGGCTTGAGCGGAGAAGAAACCTCACTATTTTGTTCGCGGACTCTGACTCCCTGGCTTTCTTCTAGCACTGATCATACCCTTCCGAGTGAGCTAGATTCTATAAGCTGTTTGTTTCTTTTATTTCTTTGAGAGGCATATCTGTTGCATGAGCTGTTTTGATAAGATTTTTGGGTCAAAAAGAACTTGCCATTAAGAAAGTTTCGACATAACTCTTACTTTAGCACAGTGTTAGTAATCCGCAATTGTCATAAAAAAGAGTAATTACATTCTGCATATACATTTTGACAGAAGAAAATACAGTTGCATATAATGGGGAATTAACAAGATAGTAAAAAGGACATAAGGTGTTTTTGTGACTAGACGTCTGGTGAAATGATTTTGGTTGGCGGCGATGCCTTCGAGACAATTAGTGCTAGTATTGTACTTTGGCAACCTCTTCATGCATTGCCAAACCAGCTTCTGAAAAGCCAAAATTTTGCCCCAGTTTATTTAGCTTGCCCCAGACCGGTCTTGAATCCTCTTGCTAGGACCGTGGATATCTGCCAATTTTTTGCCTCAGTATAAGACAGATCATGATTTGGTCATGGATTTGCCCTAGTGTGGATAGAGACTGCCTGTCACCCTTTCTCAACCTCCTTAATTGGAAGGAACAAATCTTCCTTTATCTGTTTTGTCGATGCCGTTCTTGTCTAAACCCCCTTTTCGGGTTTTCGTCTAAACCGACTTTTCGGGTTTTCGGTTTAGGAGGCGTTTCTGCTTGAATCGCCTTAAATCTTGCCTAGGTCGCCCTTGTGGGTTTTTGACCTAGCGGGATTTTTGCTTGAATGGCCCTAATTTTTGCCTGGGTCGATTTGATGATGGTTGACCCAGCAGGCTTTTTCTTCTTGTCTCGCCCTAAATTTTTCCTAGGCCTCCCTTTCGGGTTTTCGACCTAGCGAGTTCTTTTGCTTGAATTTCCCTAACTTTTTCCTAGGTTTCCCTTGCGGGTTTTCGACCTAGAGGACTTTTGCTTGAATGGCCCTAACTTTTTCCTAGGCCGCTCTTGCGGGTTTTCGACCTAGCGGGCTCTTTGCTTGAATTGCCCTAACTTTTGCCTAGGTCGCCCTTGCGGGTTTTCGAGCTAGCGGGATTTTGCTTGAATTGCCCTAACTTTTGCCTAGGCCACCCTTGCAGATTTTTGACCTAGCGGGCTTTTGCTTCGGGCGTAATATTTCCTGACGGCATCCGAATTGACAGGGTTAGGCAAGTCTTTCCCGTCCATGTCGGCCAAGATTAAGGCGCCTCCGGAGAAAGCCTTCTTGACTATATAAGGTCCGTGGTAGTTTGGAGACCACTTCCCTTGTAGCGCTTTCTGCATAGGTAGCAGTCTTCTGATCACCAAATCTCCTTCCTGGAACTCTCGAGGATGAACCTTCTTATCGAATGTTTTCTTCATTCTTCTTTGGTATAGCTGGCCATGGCATATTGCCGCCAACCTTTTTTCTTCGATCAAGTTCAATTGGTCCATCCGGGCCTGAACCCATTCGGCTTCTTCCAACTTAGCATCCATCAAAACTCTCAGCGAAGGGATCTCGACCTCGATTGGGAGTATGGCTTCCATTCCTTATACCAATGAGAATGGCGTTGTCCCGATGGATGTGCGGGCAGAGGTCCAGTATGCATGCAATGCATAAGGGATCATTTCATGCCATTCTTTGTACGAGAGTACCATCTTTTGGATGATCTTCTTGATATTTTTATTGGCTGCCTCGACCGCTCCGTTCATCTTCGGTCAGTAGGGGGATGAGTTGTGATGTTGGATCTTGAATTGGCTGCATAGTTCCGACATCATCTTATTGTTCAACTTGGAGCCATTGTCAGTGATGAGCTTGCTAGGCAGTCCATATCGGTAAATCAATTCTCTCTTCACGAATCTGAACTACCACATTCCGAGTCACACTAGCATATGAGGCCGCCTCGACCCATTTGGTAAAGTAGTCAATGGCCACCAGTATGAAACGGTGTAAATTGGACGCTTTAGGCTCTATCAGGTCGATGACGTCCATCCCTCACATAGCAAATGGCCAAGGAGATGAAAGCACATTCAACGATGTTGACGGCACGTGGACATTGTCTGCATATACCTGGCACTTGTGGCAGGTCTTGACATGTTTGTAACAGTCGGCTTCCATGGTCAGCCAATAATATCCGGCTCTGAGAATCTTCCTCACCATAGCGTGTCCGTTGGCGTGAGCTCCAAAGGACCCTTTATGAATTTCCTTTAGAATTTTGTTGGCCTCTGCTGCGTCTACACATCTGAGCAGAACAATGTCGTGATTCCTTTTATACAAGATTTCTCTGTTGAGGAAGAAACGTGCGGCTATTCTTCGTAGGGTCCTCTTGTCATTTTCGGATGCGTTGGCAGGGTACTCTTTATTTTTCAAGAATTGCCGGATGTCGTGATATCAGGGCTTCCCATCGGGTTCCCCCTCTACTGCATGACAAAATGCCGGTCTGGAGCGATGCTGGATACGGATGAGAGGCATATCTTCTTCTCGCCCGATTTCAAACATAGACGATAAGGTGGCTAGAGCATAAGCCAATTGATTGTCCTCTCGAGGTATATGCGAGAAGGTAACCTCCTCAAACTGTTCCAGCAATTCCTGGAGGCGAGCCTGGTAAGGCACCATCTTTGCATATCTGGTCTCCCACTCCCCTTTGACCTGGTGGATGACCAAAGCCGAATCTCCAAAGACCTCTAGACGCTTTACCTTAGCTTCGATTGTGGCTTGAATCCCTAGAATACAAGCTTCGTACTCCGCCACATTGTTTGTGCAATCAAAATCTAGTCGGGCGGTGATAGGTATATACTGTTTTTCTGGGGAAATTAGTATAACTCCTATACCATGGCCCATCATATTAGACACGCCGTCGAACAGCATGGTCCATTTTTCTCCTTCTACATTCTCTTCTTCATTAAAGATAGCCATTAAATCCTCGTCAGGAAATTCCGGCTGCATAGCCTGGTAATCTTCTAGGGGTTGTTGGGCCAAATATTCGGCGAGTGCACTGCCTTTGACAGATTTCTGGGTCACATACAGGATATCATATTCCGAAAGCATCATCTGCCACTTCGCAATCCGCCCTGATAATGCAGGCTTCTCGAATATGTACTTGATTGGATCCATCCTGGATATTAGCCATGTGGTGTGGCTCAACATGTACTGCCTCAGGCGGTCTGCCGCCCATGCCAAGGCGCAGCAGGTTCGTTCTAGTAAGGAATATCTGACCTCGCAGCTCGTGAATTTCTTACTCAAGTAGTATATTGCCTGCTCGTTTCTCCGGGATTCATCGTGTTGATCGGGCACACAACCCATCGATTGGTCTGTCACCGTCAGATGCAAAATTAGCGGCCTCCCTGAGACTGGTGGTACTAGGACCGGCGGGTTCTGTAAGTAGGTTTTGATCTTTTCAAAAGCTTCTTGGCAATCCTCATCCCAACTCATGGGTTGATTCTTGCGCAACAGCTTAAAGATCGGCTCGCATGTTGCTGTCAACTGGAAGATGAACCGGGAGATGTAATTGAGTCTTCCTAAGAAGCCTCGGATCTCCTTCTCAGTTTTTGGAGCTGGCATGTCTATGATTGCCCGAGCTTTGTCAGGATCGACCTCGATGCCTTTTTCACTAACGATGAAGCCCAGCAGCTTCCCTGATTTGACCCCAAAGGTACACTTGGCTGGGTTCAGCCGCAGCTGGAACTTTCGCAGCCTTTCAAACAGCTTCCGAAGGTCTGTGAGATGGTTGTCTTATGTCCGGGATTTGGCGATCATATCATCCACGTAGACTTCTATTTCCTTATGGATCATATCATGGAACAGTGTTACCATGACCCTTTGATAAGTTGCCCTAGCATCTTTCAATCTGAAGGGCATGACCTTGTAGCAAAAGGTTCCCCAGGCTGTAATGAATGTGGTCTTTTCTCTATCTTCTTCGGTCATCTTGATCTGATTATAACCTGAGAAACCATCCATGAATGAGAAATAGGAGAACTGTGCGGTATTAACGACCAGCACGTCGATGTGAGGCAGTGGAAAATCATCCTTCGGGCTGGCTCGATTGAGATCTCTGTAGTCTACGCACATCCGGACCTTGCCATCTTTCTTGGGGACCGGTACTATATTGGCAACCCACTCGGGGTAGTTTGCAACGGCCAAGAAACCGGCGTCAAACTGCTTCCTTACTTCCTCCCGGATTTTCAAGGACATCTCCGGTTTCATCCTCCTTAGCTTCTGTTTGACCGGCACACAACCGGCTTTCATAGGCAACTTATGCTCTACCATAGAGGTATCCAAGCCCGGCATGTCTTGATAAGACCAGGCGAAGATGTCACTATAGTCTTGTAAGAGCGAAATCAACCGCTCGCGATTGTCTCCTGTGATGAGCGTACCTATCTTGACCTCTCTTTTGTCTTCTTCGGTCCCCAAGTTTATCAAGTCAGTAGGCTCCTGATAAGGTTCGATTACTTTAGACTCGCGTTCCACCAATATCAACATCTCGTCGGTGGGTTCGCATTCAAACTCTGCCTCTTCATCAACCGGATTGGTAACACAATTGAAATTGTCTAATACAATACTAGCACCGTCGTCGCAAGGCGGTTTCTTGTTAGATCTGCGAATTGGGGTGCGAAGGAAAGAATAAGATGCGCATATTTAGCAGGGGGGAGCAAATTAGGGATAAGAAGGGAAGATTTTGGGAGAATGCAACCGTATTTCATTTATCAAACAAGTATATACAAAATGTTTATGTTTTGAAACAAAATTTTGATATGACAATTACAAAATTACATTTGAACTGAACTAAAAGTCAGGGGTAGGTAAAAAATTTCCCAATTAGTCAGTTCTTTTCCGGGAGGGCAGGCCGTCACTAGGTCTTCAATGTGGATTGGCCTCTCTCCATCAATGGTTGCTATCAAATCCGAGCTCTCGAAGCCGGCACTCCAGAAGATTTGAGAGATATGGCACAGAGGGACCTTCCTTGCACGGGGCCTCGACATTCTGTCTTCCTCAGTGGGCTCATATCCTAGCCCATATCGCCGCCGGTTCTTGTTCAATGACAGAGGTTGAGACAAGCCACCATTCTTTTGCCCCAGTTTATCGTCGGGCTTGAAACCATTTTGTAACATCACCTGAGCCATCATCATGAGTGCCTTTGGGGGCTGCTTTCGGTCAACCACCTCTCCCTCCTTGATGGTGGTAACATTGGCAACTTCCAAGGCTTGGAAGTGTGTTTCCAAAGCCTCTTCCGCCGCCTCGATGTAGGGAGGGTTGGTGGGCTTACTAACCAAGTAATCTTCCTCCGCAGAGACGATAATCAGTTTATCATCTATGATAATTTTCAGCCTCTGGTGCAAAGTCGAAGGAACTGTCTTGGCAGCATGGATCCAGGGCCTCCCCAGTAAGCACCTATAGGCCGGTTTTATGTCCATGATTTGGAAAGTGGTATTGAAAATCACTGGCCCAATTTGGACTGGCAGGTCCACCTCGCCTATGACCTCTCTTCTAGATCTGTCAAAGGCCCTTACCACCGTTGAGCTCGGCCTTATGAGGATCCCCTCGTGCGGCAGCTTTGATAACGTCAATTGAGGCATTACATTTAGTGAGGAACCATTGTCTATCAGAACCCTTGCGAGGATGTGATCCAGGCACTTAACGGATATGTGTAATGCCTTATTGTGTTCGGCTCCCTCATCCGGAATCTCCTTATCAGCAAAAGTGAGGAAGTTATTGGCAGTGATGTTGTTGGCAATCCCTTCGAATTTGTCCACCGAGATGTTGTGGACTACGTGAGCCTCATTAAGTACCTTCAGTAGTACTTTTCGGTGGGGCTCAGAATTCATCATGAGGGCTAGCAATGATATTTTGGCAGGTATGCGGTTGAGTTGCTTGATCACCGCGTACTCGCTCTGCCTGATTATCTTGAGAAATTCACAAGCGTCTTCCTCGGAGACAGGCTTTTTTACCTTTTTTTTCTGCCTGTCTTTTACTAGTTTCCGGCTCGGGACCTGCCAATATCGCCTCTCCACAAGGCGGTTCTCCTCTTTTCTCGGTAGGGGAATAGATACAACCGCTTCTGGTCATACCTTCGATGTCGGCTATGTTCACCACGTCCGGGGTAGAGCTCATCGTGGCCTCAGACCTTGGTTTCTCCTCTATTCTTCCGCTGGAGACCTCCACGTCGTATTTCCAAGGCACTGCTTGGTTGCTTTGATAGGGGAAGGGCCCAGGAACCTTTATTACTACAGGTCTTATCGCTCTTGGTATTGCCTGAGCTGGCGCTTTGGTGTACCGGATGACTAGAGGCCGGGGGTCCCATGGGGGATTCATTGACCATGCAGACCTCCTCATCCACCTCAATGCAATTCACCGAAGGTCCCGCTCCTCCGTGATTCGGTAGTGGATTGTTCCCCACGCTTGGTGCGTCTTTTTCAAAGTTTAGCCACTTAGCATTGATTAACTTCTGGACCCTATGTTTCAAGGCCAGACAGTTCTCCGTAGAGTGCCCCACCGTTCCGGCATGATGTCGCATTTAGCTTCCGGATTATACCACTTAGGGTACGGGGGTTCTAGTGGCTTCATGGGAACCAGTGCAATTAGGGAGTTTTGAATTAGTTGGGGCAGCAACTCCGAATAACTCATTGGAATTGGGTCGAACTGAACCATTTTCCTTGGGTTGTTTGTTCTCTGTGGAGGTGGGTTAGAGTTGGTGTTTGGTATCCACGGTCTGGGGGTTTGCTGAGGGAATGTAGGTTGTGGAGGAAAGGGCGACTGTTGATGAAATGTTTGTGGAGGTGAAGTCATGTGTGGAGGGTTTGGTTAGAATGGAGTAGGTGGGTTATAGGTTGGCTGATATGAAGGTTGGGCTGCAGCTATTATGTGTGGGGGTGTTTGGAATTGTGGCTGATATGGTACTTGATAGCTGGGGGGAATGATGGTAGGTTGGTAGGTAGGTTGGGCCATGGCTGCCCTATTTGGGTCAGTCGAAACGTGGTGAGTTTCAGCGTCCTTCTTTTTCCATGGGCCATTTGCCGACTTTTTCCTGTTCGTGCCACCGGCGGTGTTGTGAATGATTTTTCAACGGCGTAGGCCACTCTCAATACGTTCTCTGATCAGCACCATGTCGGAGAAATTGGTGGACACACTGCCCACCATCTTGTCGTAAAAAGGAGCCGGGTGGGTCTCCATGAAGGTGCTAATCATTTCACGGTCCAACAGAGGTGGTTGGACTTGAGCGGCCAGCTCCCTCCATCACTGGGCGTATTCCTTGAAGGACTAGTTTTCCTTTTTCATCATGTTTTGCAGCTGAGTCCGGTCGGGAGCCATCTCTATGTTGTATTTGTATTGCCTGAGGAAGGCATCAGCCAAGTCCTTCCAACAACGAACGTGTGACCTCTCTAGCTGGGTATACCAACTAGTCGCTACTCCAACCAAACTGTCCTGAAAACAGTGAATGAGCAGCTTATCGTTGTGGGAGTGTGAGGCCATTTTTCGGCAATACATGGTTAGACTCTTCGGGCAGCCGGTCCCCTTATACTTTTCGAACTCGGGGGTCTTGAATTTGGGGGGAATGATGACGTCCAGCACGAGGCAGAGGTCGGAGGCCTCTACAGTTCCATATCCGCCCCCTTCGATGGCGCAGACCCTCTCTTCCAGATGTTGCCACCTCCCTCCGAGGTGGACTTCTTTGTCAGCTTTCCTTGGCCATGGCTCACTTAACGACTGGCCGGTGGGGTGAGGTACGGCGTAGGTTCCCTCGGTTCTTGCAGCATGACCGTAGGGATGTGGTTGGTGAGGGATTGCATGATGGGTGGCGACCGGAACCGAGTAAGTGTGGTCCTCGGTAACAGTTGTGTTCGTGTGGGTGTAGTCGGGGTTGGTGTGAGGTGGATATGTGTTTGGCTGATTGAGGTGAGGAGGAAAGGATGGGTTGATATGTGGGGGGAAGGTAGAGGAAGTGTTTGGGTTGCAAGGGTAGGGCGGTGGGTTCCTCTGTGTTGAGTATGGGTGTGGCGGATAGCCGGTGGTGTTGGCTGGGGGAGGATATGTCGGTAGGTTAAGGTGGTGAGAGTGAGTGGTAGGGTTTGTGTATGGAGGCCCAGTAGGGGGATTTGAGTGGTATTGGTGAGAGGTGGGAATGTGGAGCGGAAGTGCATTAGGGTTTTCAGCAGCAGTCACCCTTTGAGAACCTAGCCCATGGGGAGATTCATAACCTGGTGGCATCCCATAGGGCCATTCTTGTTCAGCGACCGCCTGAAGCGGCATTGACGCAGCAGCGGCCCCCGGCGCCTCAGACCCCGAAGGCCCCTCTGTGCCCTTTTTCCAGCAGTTTCATCAATTTGGCGACCTGATCCTTCAGATCAGCCACCTCGTTTCTTAGCTCCTCGTTTTGCACCTCTAGCTCACTCATGATTTTTGTCTTTGACCGCGTGCTATAGGAATGCCGAGGAAGTCGTGAGTCCGCAATCTTTGTTATCTGCGCAAAGTTAAGTTAATTAATTAATTGATTAGAAAAATAAACTTGGGGTCCAGTAAGTATGGGGGACCAGAATCTCGTTTGAACGTTGTTTGCCAATTGGTTGCATCTTTTGTGCTTCGAGCATGAGATGGAAATTAATACGGAATCGTGTGCAGAGGTGAAGCCATTTTATTCAATCAGAGACATGGTTGATGTTACATTTTATTCCTCTTGCTGGGCTAATACAACATATTTTTTCATTCGTAAAATTAAATCTTTACAGAATTGAATGAATATGTCGACTTCCGGCAGCGTGTGGAGCGGATGCAGCGACGCTTCGGCCTCCTTGAGCAGCCGTGGTACTTCTTCTATTGTAGTATTTGCCAGGCTGGCCAACCTGTCGAAACACCTAGTCCAATGATCAACCGTGTCTTTGTACCACTTGTTCTCGTCTTGGATGTCGCTAATGCCTCTTTGCTGCATGCGTATGACTTCGATAACCTTCCATTTTTCTTCGTTCACTTCATTCTGCCATGCTATTAGTAGGCCATCGATTCGTTTCTTCATTTCTTCCACCCGTTGTAGCAGGTCGTTCCTTTCTTCGACCACGTAATCCATCTCCAACTAGGTTCTGTCTTTTTCGGCTTGGAGTTGGTTCTTCTCTTCTCTGGTTGTGTGAAGTCTAGCCCTTATCTGTTGCACAACGTTTCTCAACTGCTAATTTTCTTGCAGCGCGATGTCCCTTTCTTGGACTCTCATTCCAAGCTCTTTATTAGCGGCTTGGAGGTTTAGGTGAACCCGGGCGGCGCGCTCACTCTCGCCCTTTGTTGCTCTCGGACACTCTCTAGAATAGTTTTGTTCACTTGTTTTTCTCTTTTTAATTCCACACATTCTTATTGGGACTTCAGGAGTTCTTCTTCTAGCTGGCTGTTCTTTTCGGTCATGGCCTCTAACTGTTCTTTAAGCTTCTTCACAGCCTCGTCTTCGAACACCGTGGGTGGAAGTTGGCTACCAGAAGGGATGGCTGGAGGTCTGAAAGGCAGTTTGATCTGCTGAACCCTGTTCCTGACCCACTGCTTGTATTCTTCTTTGGCGGCACAGCTCCGAACGCCTAGCTTTTTTCCTTTCTGTGAGACATCTTCCCAAGCTTCTCGAACTTTCTGGAGACTATCAGCGAAATCTCCTTCATATTTCAAGAAGAAAGGGGTCACCTGTTATAGGCCAGTTGCCTTTGCCCCAGTATGGGATTATAGTTAATACAACCCCTAACTCCCATGAGAGGTACGTTCGGGAACCCGCAACGGTAGATGATGCTCGTTCTTTGTTGCCATTATGGTTGCCATCTAATCCGCTCCTCGGTTAGGCCGGCAAAGTGAGCCGACCATTCGTCGTTACTCATGGGCTTTATCTGATAACAAAATAAGTCTGACACTGGGCACTGTACTTTCGTGTTCCTCATGAAAACATGGGCGGTGATCCACACGTAGAGCAGTGGTAGGCAGCAAATCAACCTCGTTCTTTTCTTTTCATGGCAGAAGTTCAGTGTGCAGTAAACGTCTGCCAATAGAGCAGTGACGGGGTTTTCCGCTCTGTTCCTCTTTGCCAAGATAATGTCCACGACATTTAGATCCATGAAGTCCTCCATACATGGGAAAAGTAGCAGCCCATAAATGGTGAGGGCTAGCACATCCATGTACACGGCCCACTGGTTGCTGCTGGCCAGATGTTGCATGTATTCCTCTAAGAACTCCTGGGTGAACCCTTTGACTAGGCTCTTGGTTTGGTAATCAGCCAGCCGATCTCCAGACTGTAGGTCTAGAGCCTGCGCGGCAACTCGGAAGGTGGAATGATGCTCCAAGTACTGATATGGCCTACTTCCTTCCAATGGTAGGCCCAGGATCTGCTCGAACTCCTCCAAGGTGGGAGCCAGCTGGAAATCTGGAAAGGTGAAGCACCGGAGGGGAGGGTCGTAGTACTGTACCATAGCTGTGAGGGCCCCTTCCTGTACCTGGACCTTTAGTAGTTTCAGTATGTTACCGTACTTCTTGTAGAAGGACATGTGCTGTATGCTTGTCAGTTTGTTCCCAAACACTTCCAAACTCGTAAGGTTTGCCACCTTGACCCCAATGCGTCTCCTTTACTTCAACTGCCCGGATTCCATATTAATTTCTATCTCACCTCTTTAATGATAGTTCTCGAGAATCTGGCCCCCCCAAAAAAAAAATAAAAAAATAAACACGTTAGACTCAGGGATGGATAAGGTTAATGCATAATGCAATTAAAGCAATAAATATGGTTGGGTTCTTTTTACCACCCTCTTTCTGTTCCTCTCTTTATTTTATCTAATTCCTTTCTCTCTTTTTTTTCCTTTTCTTTCCTCTTTTGTCACTTATTCCTCTTTTGGATTTTCTTCCCTCTTTTCCTCTTTTCTTTTTCCTTTTTCTTCTCCCCCTTGTTTTGTCTATATATTTTTCTCTCTTTTTTTTCTTTTCTTACCCCTTTTGTCACTTATTTCTCTCTTTTCTTCTCCCTTTTTTTTTGATTTCTATCTATTTCCCCTACTGCATGTAAGTAAAGCTTACAGAATGGGCGTCGAGTAACCAGAGTGTGCCCTCCATATTTCCTAGAGGGGTAACCTGTCCTATGGGTCTAGGGCTTTTAATGCATGAACCTCTCCTAGGTGGTTTGTAATCCTAAAGGTGTAAAGGTTACTAGAGCCAAGTTCCAGTCCATAATGCTTGCCACAATAGTAGAAGTAGCCACTAGTTGCGGGGCATTATGAATAGGACGCACTCTAGCTGGGATTTTCGTGATAGCCACACAGGACGTAAGCCCCAACGTGACACCACTAGATCCCTCTAATCTTGGGCAACACTCAGACCCGGGTATAGGGCCCCACTCATGATGAAATGTAACGCAATGCATGGGGGCACTTTATTTGGGATACCTGCAATTGAGGAGATCGCGCAAATATGTACAATAATTTATTGTTCGTCTAACCTAAAGTTATATGGCAAACAAACGAATCATCAAAGAAAATAAACAAATCATGTAATAAATAATCCTGCACATAAACAAAGAAGGGATCTAAGTTAAATTAAACACACTCAATTTGTTGGGCTTGACTCTCTAAGGTCCCCAGTGGAGTCGCCATCTGTCGCAACCGTAATTCCGACGAGATGACGAACTCGCTAAAATTTGAAAAATGAATTTATTGATAAAAGTGGAGTCGCCACAAAATTTTTATTAAAGGAAAAAAGATTTGGAAAAAACCCTGACTCGAGGATGAGATTCGAAGTTCGGGAGTCGGTTACGAATGGGGAAGGTGTTAGGCACCCCACTCGCCTGTTCCGAAGAACAGTACCCTTAAACTGAGTGTGTGATTATTGAAAAATGGTTTGATCCCTTAGTTAATTTGAAAATAAATACTTGATGGGGGTTGGCCTGACAGGACTTGATCCCGCTCCTACGTATTCCCCGGTGCAATGGGAAAGTCAAGGCTTACGTAGTTCTGGTTTATGAAGGCTTGACCTTCGGAGATGTTTAAAAGGAAAAGTGGCATCTTGAAAAGAATGTCATTTTTAGAGGGATCTCTGGCCCACCCATGCACAAGACCCGAGGCGGCTACGGCAGCATGGGGGCCTATATAGACTACTAGACGTTGGACAGCAGGTGAACCGCTAGCCCCCCATTTAGAGCCTGTTGCGTGAGACCAAGAATCCTAAAATTTTTGAAAAAAGGAGAAACAAGAGAGCTTTTATTTTTTGGGAGGATCCATAGTCCACTCATGCACAAGACCCGAGGCAGCTACAGCAGCACGGGGGTCTATACAGACTGCTAAATGTTGGACAGCAGGTGAACCGCCAACCCTCATTTAGAGTCTGTTGCGTGAGACCAAGAATCCCAAAATATTTTGAAAAAAAGAAAAAGAGAGCTTTTCTTTTGGGAGGATCCCTAGTCCACTCATGCACGAGACCCGAGGCGGCTACGGTAGCACGGGGGTCTATACAGACAACTAAATGTTGGACAGCAGGTGAACCGCCAGCCCCCCATTCAGGGTCTATTGCGTGAGACCAAGAATCCCAAAATATTTTGAAGAAAGAAAAAGAGAGCTTTTGTTTTAAAGAAAAAGAGAGAAGATTGTTTTGACTATCCGAAGCATAAGGTGTTTTTGGGAAGGAAGCGATTTTATTGGAAGTTCGGGGTTTATTAGCAATTTTGGAATTTTTTGGGAATTTTATTGGTATTTTATGGATTTGTGGGAATTTTATTAGCATTTTATGGACTTTTGGGAATTTTATTAACATTTTATGGACTTTTTATGAATTTTATTAGCTATTATGGGATTTTCGGGAATTTTATTAGTGATTATGGAATTTTTATGAATTTTATTAGCAATTATGGAATTTTTGCTAATTTTATTAGCAATTATGGAGTTTTTGGGATTTTGGAATGGTGGAAGGGCAAAATGGTCATTTAAGGGTGAAGGACAATTTGGGCATTTCTAGAAATCAGAAGGGCAGTTTGGTCATTTTGAGTGGCAGGGACAACTTGGGCATTTCTACAATTATGGAAGGGCAAAATGGTCATTTTAGGGTGAAGGACATTTCTGGAATTATGGAAACCAGAGGGAGCAATTTGGTAATTCTAAAGGTTGGGGGTATTTCTGGAATTATGGGAATCAGAGGGGGGTAATTTGGTAATTCTAAGGGCTGAGGGGTATTTCTGGAATTATGGGAATCAAAGCGGTGTAATTTGGTAATTCTAAGGGTTGGGGGGTATTTATAGAATTATAGGAATCTGAGGGGGTAATTTGGTAGTTCTAAGGGAAGATCGAGGGACCTAGTTGTAATTTCAGGTGACCCGAAGGGCCTGAATGTAATGGTCTGAGTGTGGAAAAGTCAAAGTCGATTATGGTGGGACCTACGACTGCGTCAATTCCCTTGCTCCATGCATGGCCCCTCGTTTCCCATGTTATCTGCGCTGCATTGATTGGGGCTGCATGGCTTCAACTCCTCCTCTTGTTTATGGTATTTTAGGTGAAGGTGGGAAGAGCCTCACGTCATATGGAGCTGCAGAGAGTGTGGCTAAGGTTCTGAACGAGGGCTTTGGGTCTTCCTTAGCTCTGTTTAAGACTAGTGTAGGTTAACCTCTTCTTCTACTGACTCATGACCATCCACAGAGCCACAGGGGCGAGGGTGAGAAAATCTCCAGACTTTGGCTTCCTAAGGGGCATCTCCTACCTGGAAGGTCCCAGCCTGCATGGCATTACCTAATGTTCAGGCCCAAACAAAAGCGAATCTGCTTGCGCAGATGAAACGACGACGAATGAAAGATGGGGTCATGGCCTGATTATGGGTTCGTTGGGGAGTGCACAACCTTCGTTTTTGCCATCGACGTTGGTTCTGCGTCTGCATGTACAATTGAAAGGATGCACGACATATCCTTATGGCTTCTGCAGGGGGTGAGAATCGGTGGTGTTGTGCTAATTATAGGCGCGATGATTAGCATGGTGGCTTGGAGCCTCACCCTGAGAGGTGACCAAGCTTCAGGACCCAGGCCTTTGAGTTTACCACCCTGCATGGCATGCCTGAGAGGAAATTTATTTAGGTGGCTTGGTGATTCATTGGCGTATGTGACACCTACGAAGAGGGTGGACCCTTTACTATGAAATGGTGGAAATGGGACGTGAAGGGCTTGAACACAAGCTGCGGGACTCAAACAGTCGCCCCCCCTTCAACCACTAACTGAGCTCCTGATCGTGTCGTGAGACACTCCAGATTAGCAAGGTGCCCTGACGTGCTTGAAGCTGCAAGTGGCTTGAGAGTGTCTTAACCTCACGGTCCAACGCACTGCCCTTATCTACTCTTCTTTTGAAGCAAATTCTTGGCTGCTCCTGCACTGGATTCATCCCCTTCGTCGCTCGTTTATAAGGCAGTTCCCTACTCACCTAGTTATTCAGCCTCCTCATTTTATTGCCATTCTCTTTGACCTGAGCTAGACCTTGCACGGATTTACAAGGCTCTTTCAAACGCATTCAGGGGAGTGTTCAATACGAGGGGTACAACTCTTGAGGCAACCACTTATCAAAGTATGTGTCTAGAGGAGATGGCAATCCTGCATGATTCTTAATCCTTGAGCATTTGGGGATGTCCAAAAGCAGCGGTAGGATAAAGAAAAAGCTAGTTCCATGATGATGATTAACTAGGCATAGTGGATCCTATGATCATGAGCCCCTGATGCTTCATATGTGGGAGTAGCAGAGGAGTGGGGCATGACTACTTATATGACTAAAAGATGGACCACGTCTGGGCTGGAACTCCTTGGAAAGTCCACTACCCTCGTCCTCTATTGGCGACATTGACTACGACGATTTCCTTTCATGTTCACTTCAACTTTCAGTATTGGGTTTCAATCTTGACGTGTAATCAAAGACATGTAAACGAGTGTATGCATGTAATTGTCGAGGACTCACTTTCTCATGTTTAATGCAGACTTGGAAAACATATGAATGGATGCATGCACCTTGTTGCCTAAAATGCACCATCTCTTGTTTGATGCATCATCAAAGGCCTGTAAACAAGGATCTGCACGTGGTTACCTTGCACTCATTGTCTCACGTTCGATGCAAACCTTGAAAACGCACAGCCATGCATGTTGCTGCAGATCAGATCCTCGTTTCTTGATCGATCCATTTTGTTCTCATGCACGGATCTTCAAGTGGATCTACTCGGGAATCAGGTCCAAGAACGGGGATCCCGTTCACTCTGGACTAGCAATGGACCTCAAGCGACATTGATTATCCAGATTCATAATGATTCATTTTCCTTTTCTTGCTTGAACTGATTTCAGTATATGGCATCCAAATCCGGTTGCAACCGAGCTCGCCTAAGGAGACGTCGTAGGTACAAACACCATACGTGCTATTCCTCTATCCTACTATATCTTTTCACTCGCTCTCACTACGGCTTATCGAGTTTAGCCTGTCCAAGATCTCTTCTGATCGCTCACAGCACATAGAATAATGGCCACATTTCGTGCAATTTCAACTAGCATATTCAATATATTTCATCAAGTTCTAATGGAGACTAACCTGTTCGACGTTCGCTGGAGGAGATCGTGCCAAGTCTGGCGTTCCTTGCGCCTGCCACTTCTTCACGATCATGGTGGAATTTCCTGAAGCTTCCGCTCCTCTGATCGGGATGCTACACTCTCCGGTTCTTAGGAAATCGTTCTGCCAAAATGCTTTTCCAGCCAAAACAAAATGCCAACCCTAGCACCTTCGTTTTCTTTCTATTTATAGGGGTTCTCCACCTTTTTTAATTTGCTTTTGTTTAATTTTTCAGTATTTTCTTTCATTTAATTTCTCTTTTTCTAACTTTTTCAATTTTTATTTCTTATATTTTTAGTTTTCCTTTTACTGATTTTTATTTGACTTCTCTTTAATTTTTCAAATCTTTGTTTCTGATTTTTCTGTTTTTTTTAATTTAATTTTATTAGATTTTTCTTTTTTCACTTTTTAGATTTTAAATTTTTTTTCTAGAATCTTTATTTTATTTTTCTGGATTTCTTCTTCCCGAATTCTTTATTTATTATTATTTTTTTATTTTTACCATTATTTATTTTTCCATATTTTTTATTTAATTTTTCCTTTTACTTCATTTTCCAGATTTTCTTTTATTTAATTTTCCAAATTTTTCTTTTATTTAACTTTTCAGAATTTCTTAATTATCAAATTTTTGGATTTTCCTAATTTTATAGATTTTTTCCAAATTTTAATTTTCCAAGAATTTTTATTTTATTTTTCAGAATTTTTTCTCTTTTTTTTTATTTTCAATTTTTCTGATTTTATTTGATTTTTCCATATTTTCTTTTTTATTTTCCAGAATCTTTATTTTATTTAATTTTTCCAAGGTTTACTTATTAAATTTTCCAGATTTATTTTTATTTTCCAGAATTTATCTTGATTTTTCTAGAATTTAATTTTATTTCCCAAAACTTGGTTTTGATTTGTTAATTTTCTATTTCCATTATTTGATTTTTCGATTTTTATTTAGTATTTTTTATTTGTTTTTTCTTTTCATTTTTTATTCCTTTTCTCATTTTTTATTTTTTTATTTAGAGTTTTTTCCCTTGTTTTTGATTTTTTTTTTGACTTTTTATTCTTTGATTTTTGTTTTTTTTTTGTTTTCAGATTTTGATTTGGCTTCTTCTCTCCTTTTTTTTGGTTTTTTTTGTTTAATTTTTGATTTTCCCTAATTCCTTCTTTACTTCCCCCTTTTTAGTTTTTTTCAGATTTTTTAATTTTTAATTAAAGTTTTTTATTATTATTGTTTTTTTTTTATTTATTATTTAAATTAAGGTTAATTAACTTTAGTGGACGGGAACCTCGGACGTAATCAGGTGTTTACAAGCTTAAAACTTGATAATTCTCCTAATAATGTGAAGTTGTGTGTTTAAAAGTCTAGATCTGAATTCATGAATTAAAAGTCTTAAAAGACTACAAAAAATTATAAATTAAGTCCCATAAGCTTGATTTGCACTTAGATTTAAGATTTACCATGTGCAAGATGGAGTTTTGGGACCAAAAATGGAACAAGCTTCATATGACATTTAGAACCTTCCTTAGCCAAGATCTAAGCTAAGGAGCAAGGATAAGTCTTCATGGATTTAAGTGTTAATGGTACTACAAGTGCATAAAATCATGGAACAAAGATCATATGAGAAGGAATTTTGAAAAAATGTTCTTGAGTGCTCAAGGGAAAGCATTCGACAACTTTTGTTAAATATGGGTAAAATATCTAAAAATTAATAAGGATGGAATAAACTATAAGATTAAGTCTTAAACGGTGTAAATCAACTCTTGGGAGAATAACGAATTGAACCAAAATTCCCTAGGATCAAAGGATGATCATTCGACCACTTTTACGTTATTAAGGGAGAATGGATTTAAAATCATGACTAAGGATAATTAAGGACCCTTTGTATGTAAATAAGAAGAATTAAAAGTGTAAGAAAGGTTTAGGAATGGTGTGGATGACCATTCAACCATGATGGCCATAACTAATGAGATTAAGTTAAAAGTATGATTAAGACTTAAGTCTGATTCAAAGTTGTCTAAGTTGATAATTAAGAATGAATCATGGTGTGGTGAGTGAGTACATGACCAATTGGCCATAGCTCCTAAGACTTAAGGAGAAGTCTTGAAAAATTTCTAAGCTTGACAATGTTTAATGGCCTAAACCTTAACTAGTAGGAACCATCTTCTAAGTTAAAGAAAATAGAACTAGAATGCCATAGGACCTTTGTATGTGCACTTGACCAATTATAACATCCTAAAAATGAATATCGATTTTACGCTTAATTCATTCATTTAGTTCCATTATTAATTTGTTATCTCATGATGCATAATTCTTTAGAAAATACTTATTTGACAAAATACGCTAAAAAAATCTTTAAACATCGTTTGTTATAAATTGTGAACCTCATTAATATTATGTACATTCTTACGAGCGTATAGAATATTATAATTGCATATTATTTGCTTTACTCCATTTATTTTTAATCTACAGTAAGAAATTAAACTTAACCTATTCACATAACATAATACATCACATGTAAATAAATGAAATAATAGAATATTCTAAACAAAATAAAATATTTCTATGAATTTTTTTTGAATGGCTATCAAATGACTATTCATCTACTGTATTCTCATGTAAATAGAGAAAAAAAAAACTAATTATACAGTCCATGTACATGTTCAAACTATCTTAGGCATTAAGGCCTTTGCATACACTGTATTACACACCACAATTTACATACCAAATTTACATACATACTCGCTACAGATTATAATATATATATTATACATAATTTAACATACTACTACTTACTAATAACTAGGCTGCTTACATCCAACTATTTACAAAAATTTACATTATTGGTATGAATCTTCTACATTTTCTTTCTTGCAATAATCGATGGAACCAACAAACCTCCCTAAGCCTAGTGGTGAAAACATTCCAGCAACATACTCTGGTCTAAAGACATAAATATCCCGTTAGGCATCTCTTGATAGGCTTGAAATAGGTATGGCATCGAATAGGGAAAGTTCCTTTGTGAGGACGACATAAGTGATGAATTGTGGTAGTGGAACGAAGTCTAGGGATTTGTTTCCCCCTCTGAGGAAGAAGATTCCTTAGTTGTGGCAGTCTTCTTGCTGGCTTTGGTACCCGGGAGGAGGAGGAAAAACTCTATTGGGGTGAAAAAACTCCAAGGGAATTGCAAAACTCATTGGGGTGAAGTTCGAGTTCAAGACTTCTGTAAGAAAGAGATGTCTTAATGAGAAGTAAATTCTAACACTGGCTTAGGCTGTAATTAGTCAGCCATGGGGGTTTGTCACCCACATTGCTAATGTCTATGTAGTAGACCACCATCTTCCCAACAGACATTATCTTCATCTAGGAAGAAAGTGGAGAGAGAAGGAGTGAAAAACTAGGTTTATCAATAGGTTTCTACTCTACGTCTAGTGTCATCACTTTTACCCGAGGTACTTCAGTTTATTAGAAAAAAATTCATGACATACATACAAGATTTCTTTTAATATTTTTTAAAAACATCCTACTAAAGTGGGTTATTTTTTATACAGAAAACAACCTTTACTACATAAGCATACATCCATCTTAACTTTCATAAATCTGGTATCATAATCCAGATATTATTTGACTCACATTTTATTCTATATCTTGTACATTTTCTCTTCCATTTTGTATTCGACAACTTCAACGAATTTTAACTTTTGTTCCACAACTTTGGGGAAACTCTCTAAATATAGACATACATTATAAATAATCAAACAATATCTTCTCAATGGTTTTGCTGCTCTACCTTCTATTTTTAAGGATATGACCTCATTCCTAGATGGTTGTCACCACCTTATAATAGGTGAAGAACCCTTTTGCCTTAACAATAGAAGTATTTTTGGAGAATTGTTTTGTCTCCTCTTCAGTATGGCTCTAGGTGCCCCTAGATGTGACAAGGCATATTAAGAGTAGATTAACTTTTGACATAAGTTTGCTTTAGTGATCCCTTAAACCATTTTATGTTCATTTTAAAGGCTTCGAAATAATCATGCATGCTCAAACAATATTCAACCAATATTCTATGCATATTTAGATCTCAAACTTTATCAGATCATCAATCTTATCAATTCATCATACATAGCATAATCTCTTCAATACTTATTATGAGCTTTCAATATTTAACTCCCATTAAACAATGTTTCTTCATAAAACATCATAATTCAACTTATAAATCACATTGGAATAACATAATTACATGTACATAATTTCATGTACCTAATACATGTTCCAACTTATTTTACTCTTTAACTTTTTATGAGGTATCACTCAATAGACTTAATTCTCTCATCCTCCTAAGTTACTCCTCAACCTTTTTGTTTCTCAAAGTTTCATTAGTTTGACACGATTTTTATAGCTTAGAAGTTTTTCTCTAGGTGGGTTGAATGGCACCTTTTAAGTTTTTATTTTTTGTACTCTTCAATTTTACAAGTCTTATGCATATCCTATTTATCCTAAGTTCCAATATTAAGTATTAGTAAGTTTTTAACTTATTTAAGTTTATTTAATTAAACATGGTCAAGTGATGCTCATGCCTTTGTCAAGCTTCTTTTAAACTTTTAATTCTTTACTTTTACATTATAAGATTTCTTAAAGTATCTATACACAGTTTTCAAACTCATTTCTTCTTATTTAACTTGGAGTGGTCGAATGTGAGTCTTTGGTTCCTAAGGCCTTCTAGTTAATTTTTCTTTGTCTTATGAGTTGATTTTTATCAATTGAAGACTAATTCATTTATTGGTACCTAACCTAGAAATTTTTAAGACTTCTTCATTCTTGAAAATCATGGTTGAATGGTTTAGATTACTTTTCCAACTTCATGGTTTATTCATAATCACTTAATTTATGCATGCCTAGGTTTAGTCTTGAATCATAGTGAATTCTTAACTTCCTTTTACTAAATTACTTAATATGTCCAAATGAGTATCATAACCCTTCTTAAACTTACTCTCAATGTCAATCCCTTCTACTTATATTTCAAGGATGTTTAATTAAAACTAGTGAAGAATTAAATCTCCTTCTTGATCAATTTTCCCTAAGGTGGTCAAATGGTTCCTTAACTATTGTCACAATCTCCTTACACTTTTAACACCTTATACTTACATGCCAAGGATATATCCTTAATTAAACCTTGTTATGAATTAAAACTCCTCCTAAACTAATTAACATCAAAGTGGTTGAAATGTCACTTTTAGGGTCTAAGGTATCAAATTTCATCTCTAATTGACCTAGGTTGACCAGTTCTTATAGTTAAAGTTTAGGCTACAAGTTTAACCAACTTTAGTAAATTTTTAGGTCTTCTTCTCCAATCCTAAGAGTCATAGCGAAATGACGCTCTTCTCCATCTAAATTTGTGGTTAATTTTTAGTTACCAACTTATGCCTTCTTGACATCTTGATTAAGTATGAATTATGGACTTCACCTTATTTTATCTACTTTGGTTATAAGATACTTGGTCACTTTTAGGCTTTACTTAGACCTTTAACTCATCCATTTACTTAATGAAAATCCTTAATACACCATTAAAAATTTTAAACTCATTTTCCCCTTAAGATACACTAGTTTAGGCCATCTTAGCTAAAATTTTCTTCTTCCAAAATTTGCTTCACATAATTTAGAACCTAGTTACATAGTTTGTATCACTTTTAAAATTTTTCAGAGTTTGTATCCTTAAGTTTGCAAGTATGGCTGAATGCATACTTTGACCTTCCAATGTCACCTTTTCCAAATTTCCTTCTCATGCAACCTTGGTTCCTTGATTTTGTTCACTTGTAGTACTTTAAGCACTTGATCCATGCAAGGCTTATCCAAACTCCATCCATAGCTTGGATCATGCTCAAAATGAGTCTTAAGTGTCTTGTGAGGCATGTGCCATTTATGGACTCAAAGTTTTAACTTTTACTTAGTAGGTTTGAGATCTATGAACACAGCAAGCTTTTAGGACTTATAAGTTAATTTTTCTTCCCCTTTTAATATTTAAGTCCATGGGTTCAGATCCGGACATAATAATAAAGAAATCCACCATAAGAAGAAAAATCAAAACTTTCAAACTTTAAACTTAAAAACATACAAGGTAGCATTTTTTTCAAACAACAAAGTGTAGATCCACAAGATCTATCGAAGATCCATCCATCTTCTAACATGAACACTTCAAAAAATTTACTTATGACTTCTCAAATCTTCCTAAAGCTTTAAAGTGGATTTTAAAATAATTTTCACCAATTAAATTTCTTTAAAGTTACTTCGAAGCGCTTTGAACCAACCAAACTTCATTTTATTTCTCAAAAATGACTAAAAAGTGATGATTCTAAAAGAAAAAGGAGATCTTGTATTTTAGAGAAAATATCCACAAAAGAAAGAAAAACAACCATAAAAAGTACGATTAAAGCTTAAAAAGACAAACTAGAAAATCCTACTTGATGGTGACTTAGTGTGGGGTGATGGTGGGGCTATGGTGGCTAATCTTGGTCCCCCCTTAAATGGTCAACAAGAATCTTTTAGTGAAAGTAGTGAGGCTTAGTGTTTGGGGCTTGGTTTTAGCTTAAATCTCAAAGATGAATACTTAGGCTTAAAGTGAAAGGTTAAGGTTTTTGGACTTAATTCAACTTGGAGAGAGTTTGGAGAGTTTTGCTAAGTTTTTAAGGAATAAATATGAACCAAATGATCCCCTCCCCATAGAGCTTAGTGAATTTGGCCAAACAAGGGTAAAGTTGGATTAATTTTTCACTTAAAGGTATTTTGGTAATTTTACACAGATTTCTTATTTTCCAAAATAATTCAAAATTCAAGGAATTATCCCTAAGCATGATTAACTTTTAATTAATCAAGGTTAATTAACCTTAACCATGGTTAAGGAATCTTAACATTAATTATTTTTCCCTTCACAAGTTTACTTGAGTTGACTTCATTTGGTGACTCATCACTAGGGTTTCCAAATAGGAATTTAGTGCACACCATGTGGGGCCCACCCCTGACTTCTTCCTTATGCTTTCTTGCCCTCCTTCCCTGTAAGGGGTGTTTTCATAATTTTTCTTAGAAGTTCTCAAATTGTTCCTCTGATAATTCTGACACTTTTTAGTTCATTACCAAATTAATCTAAGGTTATTTGATATTTATTTCTGTGCAGAAAGTAGAGCTTTCTAGGGGTGTTTTAGGCGTTTCCAAAGTTTTTTGAGGGTGTTTCCATCCCTTCTTTGTTTTCTAAGTTTTTCTTTTTATTTTTGATTATTCTTATTATTCTCTAATCCTTTATAATTTCTTTTACTTGTATTTTACATTTCTCTTGCAAATTATTTGAGTTTAAAGGGTAGGGGTATTTTCATCATTTGCATCAAACTTTCTAATTTCTATGTTTTTGGTTCCTAATTATACTTAGTTTAATTCTAGAGACTATCTGTGGCTTCAAGAGTTCATTTTAAATTTTTTTGTGTTACACTAATTCTCAAGGGTTAAGAGAAGTTTGAGTTAAAGTCTCAATTAAGGTGCTAAGAGGATCCAAAGTAAGTTAAGGAAGAACTTGTAAAGTTGGTGAGCAAACTAGCCTAAAAGTTTGCTAAAATTAAGAATGGATTTTAGGTGAGCTTAAGAAGATGATTAAAAATTAATTATGGAGTAAAGGTGAGTTTAAAACCTTGATTAAGGTGTAATAAGGATACTCACCATGTAAAAGAAATGGAATATGGGTTTAAGAGAGGCTAGGCAAGGTTATTGTGCCAACCGACCATGTACGGCTAAATTGATGTAAGTAAGTTAAAATCTTGTTAACACATAACCTTTAAACCTAATTTAATTAGGTTATACATACGACATATAAACTAATGTACACAAAGAGTAAATAACTCAAGAGGTGTCATTTGGCCTCCTAAGGAAAACATATAAGTATTATGAAATTAGGTGACACAACTTGACCTTTGAGAAAAGGAAAGGTTGAGAGATAACTTAGAAGGATGAGTGATCACATGAGTGATTTATCATAAAATGTTATGAATTCAAAAAGATGGTCATGTGTTGGTAAATGTGCTTATGTTGTCCAAGAATAAATGATAAGCATAAGTATGTCTTAATTTAGAAGAAAATTATATGCTTGAGAATGTTAAGCTAACTTGAGTACTAATTTATGAATGTATAAAGTATAATGTGAGATGAATGATGATTACTCATGAATGTTTGAAGAATGACTTTGTGTTTGATAATAATGTGTGATTGATGTTATGAATATGTGCACGATGATATATTGATTGGATATTCATTGAGCATGCATGATTATCTGGAAGCTTTTTAAAATGATCCTTACTGGTTATAGGATCATTAAATAAAGAAATTATGTGAAAAGTTCAACTACTCTTAATGTGCCTTGTGCATATCTAGATGGTCCTACTGAAGAGGGGACAAAAAGGTTGTCTAAATTATTTAGCTTCTAAAGTTTGTCTTGATTTACTATTTTTGACTGTGCTTTCCTTTATGTTGAGCTTTTCTTGTTTGTCTTTAAATTTCCATAAGTTTTGTCACACACCACCTTAATTCTTGATAAACTTCTCCTTTCACTTTGGGAAAATCAAGGATCAAGGGTGTGTTGAGTTTCTCCCCCTTACAAGGATGGAATAAGAAATTAAAGTTGAGTGATTTGGTGGGAGGAAAGGAAGGGTGAGACACTTATAAGGTTGTGAGCTGAATTCTCAAGACTTTTTTTCTACTTCATTAACCAAGAAAGGGCAGCAAGTTTCTACCTTTATTTTGTATGTTTTTATAGGTTGCATTGATGGAGGAAAGACAAAGGAAAGGAAGTTAAGAAAGAACTCGAAGCCCAGCAACTTGGAGACTTGAAATGAAGGCCAAATCAAGACCAATTTTGTGGACTTGTATTCAAGTTTAGTGTAAGGAATTAGGAAAATTTTGTGTAAATTTAGGAACCTTTAATATTGTAATCTCAGAAAATTGTAGTAGGTTCTTTTTAATTTTAATTCCAATTTTCAATTTTTATTTTGGCCTAATTGGCCATTTGGTTACCTTGTTGTAGGATACTCACCAAATAAGGCACTTTCTTTTTTGTGTGATGGTTTTGTGCATGTAAGAAGGCATAAAAGGGTGATAATTGTTGAGTGCATTTTGTAGCTATAATTATTAGAACTAACTTGTTTTCTTTTGCAAGGTCAAGGGAGCTAGGTATCATTTCCCAAAACTCTTAAGTTGTTCTATGCTTAGCCTAGGCTTGTGTGTTACTTGTTTGACTTATTTGTAGTCTAACAATAATGTACAAGCCTGTGTGGAAAGGAATTTTGGATTAACGAATGAGTTCCCATCATCTTTCCCCTCAAATTCAAATGGAAAAATTAGCCAATAGGTTAGAAAGGGTTTTCCAAACCTAAATTAAGGCCATAAAACAAGAATAAATCACCTATAAAGAAGAAATTCTAGAAATGAAAGGGATATTAACACTAGGGGATCTATAAATGGGAGATATCATAGTGAGGAGGAGACATCTAATGATAATGTCAACTTCTTTGGAAGTAATATAGGTCATAGGAAGAAAAAAAGACAATCTTTCCAAAGAGAGAGACCATCTTCAAGGGATAGGCCTCCATTACCAACTAGGATACCAACACTAAAGGATACCTCCCCTAGAGTAGCTACGATTAAGGATCATAGGCATAGGTAACATACACGAAATAGGGAACCCTCTAGTCATATCCATAGGAGCCATAGGAATAGGGATAATAGTTCCACTAGGGATAGTTTAGAAGATAGAACTCTTAGGACCAGTCCTAGGATTATAAATTCAAAGGGTAGAGAAACCTTAGAACCCATAGAGCTACCAATGGTCAAAATACCTAAGTTTCAAGGGAGGAATGATCCATAGGTATACTTGACTGGGAACTTAAGGTTGAACAACTCTTCCTAAGTTATTCCATTAGGGAAGAACATAAAGTAAGGTTAGCAGCCTAAGAATTCATCGACTGCACCCTCATTTGGTGGGGTAAGCCAAACAAGGAAAGGTACCACCCTTTAAGTGAGTGAGAGGAAATGAAATACATAATGAGAGATAGATATGCACGTTCCCATTATTTAGGAGAAATCCACAATAGGTTAAAAAGGCTCTCTCAAGGACTAAGAGTGTGGATGAGTATTATAAGGATCTGGAAATTGCAATGAGTAGAGCCAACCAAAATGAGAGTGAGGAAGCCATAATACATAGGTTCTTAGATGGATTTAGGCATAAAATCTGGGTTAAGCTAGAACTTCACCATTACTTGAGTTTAAAGGACCTTTTCCACCAAGTCCTAAAGGTAGAATCCCAAATCAATAGAAAGGGTAAAGGTGATTCACTACATACATATAAAATATTCCACATATGGCTCTTGGAAGGATAAGAAGAAAAACTATAATTTTAAACCTAGAGACTAAAATGATGCCAAAGACTCTAAGGAATCAAAGAGGAAAGCTCCTAGTTTTCCTTCAAGAAAAGAATCCCCCATTAAGTTGTTTAAGTGCCTAGAGAGAGGCCATATAGCCTCCCTATGTCCACATAAGAAAACAATGGTCATCCTCAGGGACAATGATAATTATTTATCTCTAGAGTCCATTGGCTATAGTTCCTTTTTCTCTTCATCTAATGATAAAGCCTTGGAGCAAGAACATGAGGGCAACCTTCTAGTAGTTAAGAGGTAATTAGGTAGTGTTGCTAATGGGGAGGAAGAAACTTAGAGAGAGAACATCATCCATACTAGATGTTCTACCAAGGGGCATACTTGCTCCTTAATTATTAAAGGAGGGTAGATGCAATAATGTAGCTAGTACTAAGATAGTTACCAAGAAAGGGTTAGAAACCATCCCACATCCTAAGCCATATAAGATTCAATGGCTTAGTGATAATGGAGACTTGTTGGTTCATCAGTAAGTCCTCCTCAACTTCACCATAGGGAGGTACGAGGATTCAACTAATTCATATTAAATTTAGGCATTATTGTGGTTTTCATTCATTAATAACATCTCCTCCATTTATTATGTCCTTATCTTGCAGATCATGAAGAGTATACACATTCGAGGATGAATGCTTTCAAAAGGGGGAGATGATGTAGCAGTCTCAATTGTAAAGGAAAAGATTAGGTAGAGAGACCTAGTGGGCCTATTAGGCCCATCATCAGAGCATGATCCAAAAAGTTGCTGAAGAAGGAAACCTTCTTGGGCTTTTAGGAGGAACTCGCTTAGGCCCAACACACTTCTCCCATGGCTCTCCATACTTTAGACTAAGACTTAGATTTTTCTTGTATTTTAGGTTCTAGCAACCCAACTACGTATAGGTTTAGGCCTTTTTTTTACAATATTTTAGCTTAGGTTCTTGGGCGTGCTTTGGCTCTACTTGTGGATGCGTAGAGGAGGATGAAGGGAACATATTAGGCTTGAAATCCAAGCCAAAGCTACTCATCCTGGGCAACTCCAAAGATGCATGGGCTTTCTCCTTCCTTAGGAACTACTTTGGCCTTTAAATAGGATACCTTATGTGTAATTTGAACCTTTTTGAGTCATTAAGTAAAATTATTATTTGAGAACATATTTTCTCTCTTCTTTTCTATCCCTTTCTTGGTTGGAATTGCAAGTGGAAGCCCCTTTATCCTTGGCCTCCAAGGTGATGGAGAAAGAGCTTATCTCCTCCAAGAGTGATGCTCCAACATTTTCCTTCAAAGATTCTTCATTTCTTGATGTGAAGGTCCTAACAACAGAGGAAAAGCCTAGTTGCAAAAACCTATTGATCCATTAGGCCCACCACTAGAGTAAAAGTTTGAAAGCTACAAAAGGAGGTGGAAGCATTCTTGGGTCTTAAGGAGGAGCTTCCTTAGGACCAAGACGCCTCTCCCATGGCTCTTCACACCTTGGACTAGGATTTAGGATGTTTCTTGTAGTTTAGATTCCAATAAACCCAAATATGTATAGGCTTGGACCAATTTCCCTTTATTTTAGCTTAGGATTTTTGGGCCGTCCCTAACCAATTTAAGGTTAGATTGAGCAGTGAAGAAGGCACCATTATTTGATATAGAGGCATACTCAAAGAAATCTAGACCTACACCAAAGCACTCTCACTCTCCAAGCAGGATCCTCAAGCCTATTGGCTATAAAAAAACTAAGGTTAAGAAGCTGCAGATTGAGGTAGAGACCTTAGGCCTCCCGGAGACTCATCTTTAGACCCAATCCACCTCTCCATTGGCTTTACACATTTTATGCTAGGTTTACGATTCTTTTTGTATTATAGAAGTAGCAGGCCAAACACAATGTATAAGATTGGGCCTTTTTCTCCGTATTTTAGTATAGGAAATTTTTTGGGCCTTTCTTGGCCCAACTTGGGTTGCACCTATGGAGGAAGCTAGGAACTCTTTGGACTTTTAATCCAAGCCCAAAACCTCATCCTAGAGGTGGATCCATAGCCGCACCATATAAGGAACCACCCTTGCCTATAAATAAAGGCCTTCTATATGTAAATGGCATCATGAAATTCATTTGAATGAATTGATATTTTTTTACTTATATTTTTGAGAGTTTTTCTCTCCCTTTTCCTCCTATAGAACTGAACTTTGGGTTGAGGAATCTCCTCATTTGTGGCGACTCATAGTAGTGGAGAAGAAGCTTATCCTCCTCAAGTGGTGGTGTTTCCAAGTTAAGCTTTGAATTTGGCTCCATTCCTTCTCATCTTCACCTATATGCAACCTCCATTGCTCCAGAAGAACCACCTTCTTCCACCTCTGTATCCAATAGTATCAAAGCTCCATTAATGGGGTCAGATCTAGCCTTTAATTGGCTTATATTTCTTACTTCTTAATTCTTTGAGTTCATCTTCTTTGTTTTCAATTTCATTTTCAATTGGTCAAACAGTCTCCATTTTTATGATTATTGTTGAATTTTATTTGTATTTCTTTCCAGTTTTTGAAATTGTATCATTTGTATGATTTGGATCTAAAATGATATTTTTATCTCCTAATTACCGAAGTATGTTCATGTTGGTGTGCAAATGTAATTATGTTGCTTAATTCACACATTTCTTGCTTATTTCTTATTTGAATCTTATAAAAAAAATTTATCTTCCTATGATCTATATATTTCCATTAATTGGTTTAAATTTTCCTGATCTACCAAAAATTAAAAAAATAAAATTTCAGATCTGAACCTAATTTTAGCTTCAAGAATGTGTGTTTTTGTTTCATTTCTTGAATCCAATCTTGATAGACTTTGTCTATGTTTGCTTCCATTCTATATTGTTCATTTATTTTAGGTATTGATCTATTTTGATTGCATTCTCTCTTTTCCAATTAAATTCTAAAGAGCTGCATAATGGTGTGCTTACATTTATTAAGTGCTAGCTTAGCTCATGCATCCAAAGTTAAGTGATTAAATCTCATCTTAAGTGAAAGCTTACAATCATCTTTAAACATATAAAAGGGCACTTAAAAATCACTTAAGGCCTCTGAATACCTACTAAACTTTTCGAAAATTTTGGACTCTTTGAGGACTTAGATAAGCAAAGGAAGAGTGCAAATTACACTAGATTCGACCAATTGGACATAAGAACCATGAGAAAAAGCCTATGCAAAGGAGCTTTTGAGGAACTTAATACCTCTGGAACTTGGATAATAAATTATTAAGAAATAAATAAAAATAAAATAAAACAAATAAAGAAAAAGAGCATAAGAAATAAAAATTATTTATGACAAAAGGCATGCGTAAGGTCTCTTTTCTTTGTTGTTTGTTTAGTATACATTTTATATATGTACATGCAGTAGTAAGAGGTAAAGCTTAGGATTTAATTTCTTATTTTTTCATGTATAAGATTTCCCTACTTACTAGCACGAAAATGTGTGTGGGCATACTTGTGTATCTCTTTGTTTCTAGGACTACTTTTGTGTGCCTACCTTCTTTACTTGCTTTCATTCTAGTTTGTCTTTTTATTATCTTCTAAAGCTTTTTATTACTTAAGTTATTGTAAGTATAATTTTTCTTTTTATTATCTTTTCTTGCTTGTCTTTAAAATTCCTCTAAGTCTTGTCACCTTTCACCTACTTGCATGAACATTTTCTTCTCCATTTAAGAATCACTAGAGCATCTAAGTTGAGTTGAGTTGTTCATCGATTCCAACTCGGTTTGGAGGATATTTTTCTGTGAGTAAATTGGTGTCAGAAGCTAGTGGAATTAACTTGAGTTTTTCTAACACTAACTAAGTGGGGTAGCGAGTATCCTTTTTGTTTGTGCTTGATTTTGTAGGGACTTGGAGAAGCTTAAGCCTAAGGAAAGGTGTTCCAAGGGATCAAGAAACTAAGGCTTGAAACTTATACTTGAAGACCAAAGTGAAGGGCTAAGAGAAAACTTGAATTGAAGACCAAAGTGAAGACATTTTATAAATTTGTGGATTCAGTTTTGAACTTGTAAAATTTAGATTGAACCTATGTAATTAAGATTGATTTAAAGTGTAGCTCCTAGTGAACTGTAGTAGGATATATTAGTTGTGTAATTGATATTTACCTTTGCAAGTTGTGTGTAATAAGGACTTGAAATTTCGAACCTTGGTGTAAAATACTCAACTAAGGTCAAGTTATATCTTCTTGTGTGTTTGTATCCTTTAGACCCAGTTTGTGCGCTAAGTGCTTCTTAAATTTCTTATAACTATTTGGTAGCATAAACCTTGTGTTCTTTTGCAAGGTTAAGGGGATTAGGTAAATCACTTAACCCTTGTATGTTTATGTGTGCCTTACAGCTTAGATTGAGTGCTAAGTGTTTTGACTTATATGACTTATTTCTTAGCATAAGCAATGCAAGTGTAGAGAGGCATTTTCTATTTTGTAAATAAGTACCCACGAACTATCACCTAGAAGCCAAATGGATCAATTGACCAATAGATCAGAACAGGTTTTTCAAACCCAAACAAAGTCATAGAACAAAGACTAGATTATCTAGAAAGAGGAAAATAAAAAAAACAACCAATAAATGAATGAGTATCATGAGGAGGAGACGTTGGGTGAAGATGTCAACTTCTTTGGGGAACATATAAGGCATAAGGAAAAGAAAAGAAATTATCCATAAAAGGAAAGGCCTTCCTCAAGAGAGAGGTTGCACACATAAAAGAAGGCACTACCCTCCCATGACCATGGACCAAGAGGAGAAATTGTAAGGGATCATGGCATAGAGAAGAAACTAGGACTCAAGAACCGTCTAGGCCTAGGACTCATAGGCATAGATTCCATCGCTCTAGGGAACATAGAGTAGGATTTCATCTAGGGATAGCTTAGATGATAGAATTAGCCATGGGAATTGAAAGCTAAGGGGTAGGGATACCTTAGAACCCATTGATCTACCTAAGATTAAAATGTCTAGGTTCCAAGGAGGGAACAATCCTAAGGCATACTTAGATTAAGAGCTTAAGGTGGAACAAATCTTTTCAAGACATGCCATTAGGGAAAGACATAAGGTGAGATTAGCTATCTTAGAATTTAGTGACTGTGCCTTAATATTATGGGATAGACTTAACAAAGAAAGGTTTAGGCCCTTAAGTGATGGGAAAGAAATGAAACATATCATAAGGGCTAGGCATGTACCTCCCCATTGTTCAAGAGAGATCCATAATAGGTTGTAGAGACTTTCTCAAGGAACCAATAATGTAGATGAATATTATAAGGAGATGGAACTACAGTAATTACGCTCTTAAGTGGAAATACAGTAATTAGGCTCTTAGATGGAACTACACCATGGTTAGGTTCTTAGATGGACTTAGGGATGACATCATAGATGTGGTAGAACTCCACCAATGCTTAATCCTAAATGATCTCTATCACCAAGCCAAAAAGGTAGAAGTTGAACTCAATATGAAAGGTAAAGGAAAATATATATTGCATATAAATCATTTCCGAAAGAGACTTGGAAGGATAGGATAAAGCATTCAAAAAGTCTAGCTTCAAACTTAGGGAGCCTAAAGAGACAAAAGACTCCAAATTTTCCCTCTGGAAAAGAGTCTTCAATTAATTTTTTCAAGTATCTAGGTAGGAGGAACATTTCTTCCCAATGCCTAAATAAATAAAACTATGATCCTTAAGGAAAATGGTAATTATTCATCTCTAGAGTCCACTTACTCTAGTTCAACCTCCTCCTCCTCAAAGAGAGAATCCTTAAATTATGCCCTTCAAGGTGACCTCCTAATGGTTACGAGATTACTGGGAAGTGAATCGGGAAGGATAAGGAGAGTCAAAGAGGGAACATCTTCCATACAAGATATCCAATCAAGGGGCACACTTTCTCCTTAATTATCGATGGGGGTAGTTGAACAAATGTGGCTAGCACTAGGCTAGTAACCAAGTTAGGACAAGTAATAACCACAACTTGAAGCCATACAAACAGTAATGGCTTAGTGACCAGATGGTTAACCAACTGGTTCTCCTTTCATTATCCATTGGAAGGTATGAAGATGATGCCATATTTGAGATTGTTCTAAAAGAGGCCAACCGTGTGCTCTGGGAAGGCATTGGCAATTTAATCATAATGTCCATCACGATAGGGACACCAATAGGTATTCCTTCCAATTTAATTTCCACGAGATAACTTTGGTTCCTTTAAGCCTGAGTGAGGCCTGCAAGGACCATGTACAAATGAAACACAAAAAGGATGAAGACAATAAGGAACTAAAGGGGAAAAGGTCTAAGGTATCTTAGGAAACCCCTAACCTTAGCACCTTACTTATAGAAACCAGGGTGGTAAAGCAAGCTTTAGTGGCCAGAAAGACCGTATACCTCATCTAGCCCAAAGAGTAGATTTTTCTCTAAGAGGATTTTACATTACCTAAGGTCATCCAGCCACTGCTGAATGAATTTGAGGATATTTTCCCCAAGGAAATGAACATAAGACTTCCACCCTTGAGAGGCATGGAACATCAAATTGACCTAATTCCAAGAACCTCTCTTTCTAATAGGCCATCCTATAGGAGTAACCCTGAGAAACAAAGGAGATACAAAAATAAGTGGGGACCTCCTAGCCAAATTTTGGGTAAGAGAAAGCCTAAGCCCCTGTGTTATGCATGTTCTGCTAGTATCCAAGAAAGATGGTAGTTGGATAATGTGTGTAGATTGTAGAGCCATCAACCAAATCACTATTAGGTATAAGCACCCTATACATAGGTTAGATGACCTCTTAATGTACCTTCATGGGTCTTTTATCTTCTCCAAAATTGACCTTAGGTCAAGTTACCACCAAATTAGAGTGAGAGAAGGGGATGAATGAAAGACAACCTTTAAAACAAAATTTGGGTTGTATGAATGGTTAGTCATGCCATTTGGGGGAACAAATGCTCCAAGTACGTTCATGAGACTTATGAACCATGTACTAAGGGGCATAATAGGAAAACGTGTGGTGGTGTATTTTGATGATATCTAGATATATTCTAAGTCCCAAGAAGAGCATATAGAACATGTGAAGGCAGTTCTCTTAGTGCTTAGAGTTGAGAAGTTATATGCCAACCTAGAGAAATGTACCTTCCACTTGGACCAAGTTATTGTTTTAAGCTTTGACATTAGTAAACAAGGGGTCCAAGTTGATTTAGAGAAAGTTAAGGTCAGGAGTGGCCAATTCCCCAAAATATGTGAGAAGTAAGGAGCTTCCATAGCTTGGCAAGCTTCTATAAGTGGTTTGTCAAGGATTTTAGTACCATTGCTTCACCCCTAAATGAGTTAGTTAAGAAGATTTTCCAATTCTGTTGGGGAAAAACAACAACGAGCCTTTGAGACTCTCAAACAGAGGCTTGTTAAGGTTCCAGTACTAGTTCTTCCCAATTTTGATAGATCTTTCGAGCTAGAGTGTGATGCCTCCAATGTAGAGATTTGAGCGGTGCTACTCCAAGAAAGTCACCCTATGTCCTACTTTAGTGAAAAGCTGAAGGGAGGAGCCCTCAATTATCCCATTTATGATAAAGAGTTTTATGCTCTATTTCGAGCCCTACACATTTGGAAATATTACTTGTTGTCCAAGGAATTTGTCATCCATAGTGACCATGAATCATTAAAATACCTTAAGGCCCAAGGTAAGTTAAATAAAAGCATACTAAGTGGGTAGAATTCCTTGAACAATTCCACTATGTCATCAAACATAAGAAGTGAGACAGTAATAAAGTAGCAAATGCCCTCTCAAGGAGGCACACCCTTCTTACCTCCCTAAGTGCTAAACTACCAGGGTTTGAGCACTTCAAGGATCTATATGATAGGACATAGAGCTTGGGCAACTCTATAGGGATTGTGATCATAAAGCACATAATGAGTTTTTAGGCACTAGGATCTCCTCTTTAGACATAATCTCTTATATGTGCCTAATTTTTCCATGAGACATCTTTTTCTTAAGGAGTCTTGTGAAAGGGGATTGATGGGACACTTTGGTACCCATAAAACTCTATCCATTTTGAAAGAAAATTTCTTTTGCCCTTATATGGATAGGGATGTGGAGAAATATTACCAAAGGTAAATCATTTGGAAAAAGGCCAAATCTACAATTAAACCCCATGGCCTGTACACCCCCTGCCTGTACTTGACTTGCCTTGGGTAGATTTTAGTATGGACTTTGTCCTTGGGCTATCTAGAATCCCAAGGGAAATCGATTCCATCTTTGTGGTAGTGGAGCATTTTAGTAAGATGGCCCATTTCATTTCCTACCACAAGACGGATGATGCTAATTGTGTAACCAAACTCTTCTTTCGGGAAATAGTAAGGATACATGGAATTACTAGGAGTATTATGTCTAATAGAGACACTAAGTTCCTCAACCACTTTTGGAATACCTCTATGGTAAACTTGGAACTAAACTTCTTTTCTCCATTACTTGTCATTGTAAACATTGCTTTTAGTCTGATGTCTATCTAAATCAATTACCAATCAAATGCTTATTAATAATAACAATAATAAGTAATAATAAAAAAGGGGAGGGAAATAAGATATAAGGATACACAATGAAGAAAGAAAGCAACATAAAAATAATCAAGAAAATAGAAAGAAATAAATGGATTAAAATGAAAATAATGATAAATAAAACTAAAAGGGACGAAAAAGAAAATAACGAATAAGATCAGCAAAATAAAGGTAATAAAAGAAGTTAAAAAAGTGGTTAAACGACAGTTATTCGGGTTAAGGAAGAAGGACCGATCAAAGGTTAATGAACAAAAATAAGAATATTAGTAGAAAGGGGAGGGGATTCTGAGAGGGTTGGAAGATTTTGGAAAAATGTTCAAATATTGGCAACACCATTTTTCTTGGAAAAAGCTTAGGAGAAGTCGCTTTCTTCTTTTCTTAGAAGGATTTTTCTCTCTCGGAGACAGAGCATCTCTTACTGGGGGCTTCTCTAGGTGAAAAGAGCTTCACCGTTTCAGCATTCCGGCACGCGTCTTCATTCATCTCTTTACAGGTTAGCTAAAATTACTTTTCTTGAACTAAACGGCTTGCATTAATTCATTTAAAAGTTAGCAAGAATTCAATTTGTACTGTAAATATTGATTAGTGAGGAATCGGTTCAGCTTAGTCTTCGATTAATTCTTATAAAAGAATCTTGATTATCAATATAGAAGAATGATATCAGGTAATCACTTTTCTCTAGTTTGAATAAGAGATATGGTTCCAATGAGGTTGAGTGTTTCTCATTGAATTGATTGATATACAATCCGTATGGGCTATCGATATCCCCCCAAATCATGGAGATAGGCACTATTTTTCATGTCGAACTAGAGTAAGTGGTTTTGTTTTATCCTCAAAGAGATGTCAAACAGGGACCTTGAGATTGAATGATGAGCTTGAGCTTCTTGGGAACAGAGAAAATAGGGGAATGGCGGTATTCCGGATAAGAAATTCACTTAACAATGGCGTAGGGAAGTAAGCCCGGAAGATTGACCCGATTCTGAAAAAAATGAACAAAATCCTGAGTCTAGGAATAACAGTTTTGGAGCATTTGGAAAACTGAAATGAATCTACTAGAAATAATTGGTGTCAAGATGATACTGAGACAAGGTCTACAACTCTTAAAAATCGAGATGAGATGAAAAGGTGAGGGAGCAGCATAAGGTAAAGTCTGGAGTACGAATCTAAGCAAGGGCGCAAGATGCTTGGTTTACTTTGATCATGTTGTAATCATTAAGTTCTGGCTCAAATCCGCTCCTCACCCCCTGATGAACTGAAAAGGATCCAGAATAAGCGTAAAAGAAAAAAATGACGTGAATTCGTTAACATAAAAAGCAAGGCATATGCATATTTCCTTGCTTAGCATGTAATTTCTATTTGGTTCCTTTCGTGACCCCAGCAATAACACAGTATCTCCAACCAAATCACCGAGAGGCTCTCAGGATTTCCTTATCTTTTCTCACTTCGTATGGTTTGCTGTGGGTATCTCCACATAGTATGCCCCTTATGCCCCAATTTTCCCTGCATGACAATCTCAAGAAACTTTGCTATGGTCTCACTGCAGTTATATTTTCAGTCGTCAAGTATTAAGAGGATGTAGCTTCACTTTTTTGGGATCATTTACCTCTGCCTGATATGCGGAGGGCATATGCATTATTAAGGAGTATTGAGTTCTATTAGGTCGGGTCATTAACCACTTGGATCATAGAAATCAGAATTATGTGTGAAGGATGCACGTTAATAAAGTTCCACGTTCGTTCAATTACACATAATGTCAAAAATTAAGGCCCCATACAGTCAATGTACTCGCCTTACATGCATTCAAATAGCCAAACATTTGAGCAGGTAGTGCCGCCTTCCAAAGAAACATATGGGGTTTGTGTGGCAACCACAACAATTCATAGCTTGTTGCGTGAATAATCTCAAAGACAATCAATCCAAACTGGAAGCAAAAGTTGGTAAATTAAGTAAACATGCTGGTATAATCGTAAACTCTGCTGTTAGACGACCGGAAGTAAGATCATACACTGCCATGACTTTGGAAGATGCCTCTTCAAATCAAACGCTACTTTCAAGTTTATATTAGAGCATCTTCAACAGGACGTCCTTTTTACAATTAGGGAGGTGAAGGCTTCGTATAGTGACCAACTTATAAGGATATCTAGTATAGTGACACGTTGCTTGGATGTTAAACCATTGATGCAAGTGGTTGTGTATACGTTCGAGGATTGTGGTTCTGAAATTTACCAAAAAGTAACAGCTCGAGTCTTCATGCCTCTATTTAAGTGCCCATCAAAGCGTTGTAATGAAAATAGAAGTAAGGGGAATGTTATCCTTCAACTGAGAGCATCAAACTTTTTGAGATTTCAAGAGGCCAAACTCCAAGAATTGGCTGAGCATGTACACAAAGGCCATATTCCCCAAACGATGACTCTTTATTTTAGGGGAGAACTCATAAGAAAGGTGATGCCAGGTGATGTGGTTAAACTATCTAGAGTTTTCTTCCTATACCTTATACTGGTTACAGAGCAATGCGTGCTGGCTTAGTTGTTGACACTTACTTAGAGGCCACACCTGTAACTCATTTCCAGAAAAATATGAAGAATATGAACTTAGAGGAGATGAGGAAGAATAGATTACTCGTTCAGCAAAAGATGGTGAGATCTACGATAAATTGGCACGATCAGTAGCTCTTGAAGTATTTGGGCATAAAGATATTAAAAAGCATTGCTTCTTCTCCTTGTTGGTGTTCCTCATCGGAAGTTGAAAGAGGGAATGAAGATTAAAGGAGACTTACATATATGTTTGATGGGTGATCCTGGTGTCCCCAAGAGTCAGCTTCTTAAACACATAATCAACGTAGCACCCAAGGGGGTGTACACCACTGATAAAGGAAGTAGTAGAGTTAGACTTACTGCTGCTGTTCAAAAAGATCCAGTTGAAGGCAGAACATTGGTGCTAGCTGATATGGGCATATGTGCCATTGATGAAGTTGGCAAGATGGAAGAATCAGATCGTATAGCTATACATGAAATCATGGAACAACCGACTGTTAGCATTGCCAAGCTGGGATCGCTACATCAATGAATGCAAGAATTGCTATCCTTGCGGCAGCTAAATCTAGTGTGGGGCAGATATGATCTAAGAAGAACTCCAACTTAAAATATTAATCTTCCACCCGCCCTCCTATCAAGGTTTGATCTCCTGAGGTTGATCCTTGATCGAGCTGATATGGAGAATGATCTTGAGATGGCTAGGCATAATATATACACCCACCAAAATAAAAATTCTCCCGTTCTAGGATTCACTCCTATCGAACCATCTATTCTACGTTCTTGCATATCAGCTACAAGAAGTTTGTCTCCTAGTGTCCCAAGGGAACCGGAAGAATATATTGCTAGTGCATATTCTGGCATTCGCTAAGAAGAAGCAAAGTCTAACACTCCACATTACCCGTGTTCACATGAGCAATAGGGCCTTGATAAAACATGCATGACCAGACAAATGAAATGACTACGTTGGCAGTGACTGGTTGAAGAATTAATTAAGCAAATGACTAAATTATCCATCAAGCAGTGTTGAGGCAAACCAGAAATATAGAATGGAGAATGAGTGTTGTGCATGATATTTATATGATTCTTGAAATTAATATTGCATCAGGCATGCTGAGGAAGGCCCGACTAAATTAAATAGGATCGTTTCTCATATTGCTACAACTAATCGGTGCCCCTCTCTTATCATAAAATAATTTAGGAATACTGAGCATGAGCGGGAGGCTCGACATAACAAATAATTTGTCGCGTGCCGTTACCAAGCTCTGTGTTCAATCCCTGTGCATGGCTATCTCTTTTTAAGGCTATGCTAGGCCAGACGCTCATTTTGGGAAACTAGAGTGGGCCTTTAAATTATTATTAAAACTCATAAATAACTCTTCTAATATAGAACTTCCGAGATAATCCAAGATCAAACTATTCAAACAAGTAAAGTGGGTTAAGCCCCATTTACTTATCTTTTTATATAGATATGATCTACCTTTTTAAGATGAGTTCAATTTATATTAACCTACTTTTTCCAGTTAGTTTGGGCCTAATCCAATTATGCCAAATTAACTTAGTTTATTTTAAAGTAATTTTTTTTATAAATTTAAAGACATGGTTTTTTTTAAATAGAGTCTCACGCAATGAGCTTTAAATACAAACTGGTAGTTTTTCTTGCTGTTCGATATTTAGAGATTCATATGGATCTTCGTGCAGCCGTAGTTGTCTCGGATCCCTGTGCATATGTGGACTCTAAAAGCCTCTAAAAAATCAAAAATATTCCAGAAAATCGCTTTTTATGAATTCTAGGTCTCACACAATGAGCTCTAAACACGAACTGGTAGTTTTTTATGCTGTTCGAGGTTTAAGGATTCATATGGGTCCCAGCCCACCCGTAGTTTTCTTGGATCTTGTGCATATGTGGACTAAGAATTATTCAAAATATCAAAACTTCTTTTAAAATCATCTTCAAAATTCTTTCAACCTCTGAAAATCAAGTCTTCAAAACAAAAACCAAAACTACGTAGCCTTTAGTTTCCCATTGCACCACGGAATACATAGGAGCAGGATCAAGTCCTCTCAGGCTATTTTCATAAAAACCTATTTATTTTTTATTTTAAACTAAAAGGATCAAACTATTTTCAAAAACATCAAAAATCACACATTAGGTTTAACGGTACCGTTGTTTGGAACTGGCGAGTAGGATGCCTAACACCTTCCCTACTCGTAACCGACTCCCGAACCTATATTCTTCCTCAAGTTAGGGTTTCTCCAAATCCTTTTCTTTAAATAAAAATTTGGTGGCGACTCCACACATCAACCGAAAATTCTTTTAAAAATTTTAGCGAGTTCCTTGTCTCATTATAATTATGGTTGCAACAGATGGCTACTCCACTGGGGAAAATAGAGAGTCAAATCCGTTTATGATTGAGTGTGTGTATATTGTGTTGATTCCTTTGCTATTTTATTCATCTGTTTTTCATTCGTATGCTTATTCATTGCTCAACCCTAGGATAGAAGAATTTTAAAATAATTGCTATATATATATATATTTCTATTACTATTTCCCCAATTGTAGGTATCCCAATTATTTATGTGCCCTCCACATTACACGTATGTGCATAAACATGAGTGGGGTCCTATACTCGGGTCTGAATGAAGCTCAGGATTAGAGGGATCTAGTGGTGTCACTTTGGATGTACGTCTTGTTTGACAATCACGAAAATCCCAGCTAGAGTGCGTCTTATTCGTAATGTCTTATAATTGGTAGTGTTTTCTGTTGTTGTAGTAAGCATTACGGACTAGAACTTGGCTCTAGTGACCTATTATACCTCAGGATTACAAACCACCTTATGAGAGGTTCATGCATTAAAGGCCATAGGCCCTTAGGACAACTTACCCAAATAAGATACAAGGAGGGCACATATCTCAAGCATTCGTCTAATTGTATCATTTGCTGTAATGGGGGAATTGTGAAAAAAAGAAAGAGAAAAAAGAAAAAGAAAAAGAGAGAAAAAGAGAAAGAGGAAAAAGAAGAGAAAGAGGGAAAAGAAAAAGAGAGATAGAGAAAAGAAAGAAAAGAAAGAGAGAAAAAGATAGAAAAGAGAAAGAAAGAGAAAGAGAAGAGAGAAAAAGGTAGAGAGAGAAAGAAAAGAAAAGAGAAAGAGAGAAAGAAAAGAAAAGGGAAAAAGGAAAGTTGGTCTAAAAAAAAACCCATAATGAAATCATATTCATCTTTTTTTTTAGTTTATGGTCCATCATGCATTGGTTCATTTCATCAAATATCTAACATGTTTATCTTATTTTCTTTTTTCTCTTTATTTGAGGGACCAGATTCTCAGTGAATTTCAAAAGAGGTGAAATGGAAATTAATGCAAAATCCAGGCAGTTAAGGAAGAGAAAACGGGTTAGAGTTAAACAGATGGACCTTGCTAGCCTGGAAACATTCAGAAGCAAGTTGTTGAGTATTCAACAGATGTCGTTTACCAAGAAATATGGGAATATACTAAAGCTGTTGAAAGTTAAAGTACAGGAAGGAGCCCTCACGGTGATGGTGCAATATTACGATCCTCCCCTTAGATGCTTCACCTTTTTAGATTTTCAGCTGGTACCTACTTTGGAGGAGTTCGAATAGATTCTAGACCTGCCCTTAGAAGGATGCAAGCCATATAACCACCTGGAACACCATTCTTCATTCCGAGCCACCGCATAGGCTCTTGGTCTACAGTCAGGTGATCGATTAATAGACTATCAAGAAAAGAATCAAGCCAAGGGGTTCACCAGAGGGTTCTTGGAAGAATATATTTAGCATCCGCCCGACAGCAACCGGCAGGCCATTTTTATGGATGTGTTAGCTCTCACCATTTACGGGCTGGTCCTTTTTCCTAGCATAGAATATTTTGTTGATGTAAATGTAGTTGGCATACTCTTGGCCTCGAGGAATAAAGCAGAAAATCTTGTTACAGCTCTACTAGCCGATGTTTATTACACATTGAATATCTGGTACGAAAAAAGAGGAAAGAAGCTAATCTATTGCTTACCGGTATTATACATATGGATAACTGCTCATGTCTTCAAAAGAAATGTAAAGATACAGTGTCCAGTATCTGATTTACTGTGCTATCAAATAAAACCGATGTAAAATGAAGAATGGGCAGCTCATTTTGCTAGCTTGACTGAAGATTAGGTTAGATGGCAACCCGCTTGGCAATAGAAAACAAGTCTAATCTATCATTGCAAAGGTTTTCCGAATGTACCACTCATGGGAGTCAAAGACTGCATTAACTACAACCTAATACTGGGGCAAAGGTAGTTGGCTTATCCTATCAGGGGACCCCCATCAGACGAGCTGGTAACTACTTTCCTTCTAAAATATGAACGAGAATTTTTTGAAGGTATCCGAAAGGTTAAGGAGGCATGGGAGATTGTCACTCGCAAAGGAAAAGAGCTAGGAGTCCGAAGTTGTACCACCAAAGAAGAATACAAACAGTGGGTCAGAGATAGGGTGCAAGAGATCAAATTACCGTTCAAACCCCAAGTTACACATCAGGAAGCCGATCGACACCGATAGTGTTCGAAGATGAAGCGATTAAAAATCTAAAAGAAAAATTAGAAGTCATGACCAGAAGGAATAACAAACTAGAAGAGGAGCTGTTCAAAGCATGGCAAGAGTGTGCTACGTTGAAAAGAGAGAATCAAGTAAATGATGCAGTTATAGAAAGTATTCCGGAACAGCAGAAAAATGAGCGTGAGCATACCTCCCGAATTCACCTAAGCCTGCAAGCAGCTAATAAAGAACTAGGAATGAGAGTACAAGAAAGGGATGCTGCGCTCCAAGAAAATCGCTAGCTAAGAAATGTTCTAGAGCAGATGAGGGCTAAGATTCAGAGGATTAGAGAGGAAAAAGATTAGATAATAATTGAAAAGAACAAGGTTTAAGTGGAGATGGACTATGTAATAGATCAAAGAAATGACCTGCTACAACGGGTAGAAGATATGAAAAAGTAGATCGAAGATTTATTGGTAGCATGGCAGAATGAAGTAAACGAAGAAAAGTGGAACGTATCGAGGTAATACAGATGCAGCAAAGGGGATAAGTGACATACAAGATGAAAATAAGTGGTACAAAGACACAACCGATCACTGAACCTGATGTTTTGAGAGGTTGGCTAGCTTAGTGAATATGGTAATTGAGGAAGCACCACAGCTGCTTAAGAAGGTAGAAGCATCGTTGCATCCACTCCACACCCCACCGGAAGTCGAAAACTTTATTCAGTTTTGTAAAAATCTGATCCTGAGAATGAACAAATACATTATCTTAGCCAAACAGGGAGAGCAAATTGTACAATGAATTTTGTTTGAATAAAGTTGGTTTCTCTCCACGTATGATTCCGTATTAATTTCCATTTCATGCTCAGAACGCAAAGAATATGCTCGACCAACAATGATACTCAACGAGAATTTGGTCTCTCAACATTTATTTTGCATTTAAATCTTATTTTTACTAACAATTAATTAATTTAATTTCACAACAGATAACAAAATAGCAGACTCATGATTTCCTCGGCATTCTTATAGCACTCGATCAAAGACCAAAATCATGAATGAGTTAGAAACCCAGAATGAGGAATTGAGGAACGAGATGGCTGAACTGAAAGATCAAGTTGTCAGACTAATGAAACTGCTAGAGAAAAACACGGAGGGACCCCTAAGGACAGAAGCACCAGGGATAGCCAATATATCAATGCCACTCCAAGTGGTCTCCGAATAAGAGTGGCCATATAGGCTACTACCTGGCTATGAACCCCCTATAGGCCGAACGCACAAGGTGTTCCCACTGGCGAAAATCTTGTTGTACATCCACTACATATAACTCCTACCACCCACCAACACCACTCAAATCCCCCCATTTACCCTTCACATACCAACCCTTCCACTCATCGTCACCTTATTAATCCTTCCATTTACCCTCCATATAGCAACCCCTCCATTTATCCTCCACACACAAATCCTTCCAACTACCCAACATATACAAACCTGCCGACTTACCCTCACCACACAAGTACTTCAACTGCCTTTCCACCACATATAAATCCCTTATTCCCTCATCACATTAACCCTTCAACCACTCACCCACATAATGTTAACCCAAACTACACCCACATGAACACCACTACCACCGAAGACCCTACATATTTTGTCCCTGTCACAATTCACCTAATAAACCCACACCAACCACATCCTTATGGTCATGCTGCTAGACCTGAGGGAACATACACCTTACCCCACCAAATTGGGTCGACCATGAACGAGGCATGGCCAAAACCAGTCAATCAAGAAGTTCACCTTAGTGGGAGATGGCAACATCTAGAGGAAAGGGTCAGGGCCATTGAAAGAAGTGGCTACGAAACAGTAGAGGCCTTTGATCTTTGCCTTGTACCTAACGTCATCATTCCCCACAGTTTCAAAAACGCTAGAGTTTGAGAAGTATAGGGGAACCGGCTGCCCGAGAAGTCACCTGACAATGTATTGCAGGAAAATGGCTTCCCATGCTCATAACGACAAGTTGCTCATTCATTGCTTCCAGGATAGTCTGACTGGGGCATCGGCCAGTTGGTATACCTAGCTAGAGAGGTCATACATCCATACGTGGAAGGATCTGGCAAAAGCCTTCTTAAAGCAATACAAGTACAATATCAAGATGGCTCTCGACAGGACCTAGTTGCAAAATATGGTCGAAAGGGAGAACGAATCCTTTAAAGAATACGCTCAGCGATGGAGGGAACTGGCTGCTCAAGTCCAGCCACTGTTGCTCGAAAGGGAAATGATCAACATGTTTATGAAAACACTCCCTGCTCCCTTCTACGAAAAAATGGTGGGTAGGGTATCCGCCAACTTCTTCGACATGGTGCTGATCGGAGAACGTATAAAGAACGGCCTGCGCCGAGGAAGGATTGTACACAATACTGTCAGCAGTGTGAATGTGAAAAAGCTGACAAACAATTCATGGAAGAAATAGGAAGCTGAAACCCACTATGTTGCGGCTGACCCAAACCTCCCAGTAACCACACCACCCAACTACCAAACACCATACCACCCACAATTTCCAACACTTCCACACATGATAGCTACATCCCAACCTACTTACTAACCAACCTATAACCCCCCAACATCTTTCTAGCCGAATATTCCCTTTATCGCTCCACCACCACAAACATTCCCTCAACAACCACCAAAGCCCTGGAACTAAAACACAAACCTTAACCAACCCCAACAAAGATCGAATGAGAGAAAGGTCGTCCAATTCGATCCCATTCCGATGAGTTACTCGGAGTTACTACCCTGTTTAATTTAGAAGTCCCTAATAGCCTTGTGTCCCATGAAGCCATTGGAACCTCCATACCCTAAGAGGTACATTCCTGAGGCCAAGTGTGAATATCACACAGGAGTCGTGGGACATTCCACGGAAAATTGCCAAGCGTTAAAACATAAGGTCCAAAGTTTGATCAACGCCAAGTGGTTGAACTTCGAGAAAGATGGTCTAAGCCTGGAGAGCAACCCATTGCTAAATCGTGGAGGACCGGGGCCTTCCGTGAATTGCATTGAGGATGAGGTAGAGGTGAATATTTTAAATGAAACCTTTCCAGGGCATCCCATGCCTTTGGTGATCTGATATGCTGACACCCGAGCTCTACCAACTCCAAATGGAATGAAGCTGGTTACAATTAAGGTTCTGGGGCCATTCCAATATAAAAGTAACAAGGAAGTACCTTGGAAATATGGTGTCGAGGTACTCGGGGGAAAAACTGAAGAAAATAGGCTGGAAAATAATCACGATTCCACCTCTGACTTGACGAATATAGCCAGAGTAGGGGGAATGACCAGAAATGGTCGCATTTACACACTCGCGGAGGATATAAGGAGACAACCGGCTATCAAGGATAAAGAGAGTTCGGTTAGCCTAGAACCTGAAAACAGCAACAAAGAAGAAGGAAAAGAAGTAAAAAAGGCTGTTTTTGATGAGGAGGCCTGTGAGTTCTTTAAGATGATCAGGCAGAGTGAGTATACGATAATTGAGCAGTTAAACTATATACCTACCAAGATCTCGTTGCTGGCTCTTATGATGAATTCGGAGCCTCACAGAAAAGTGTTGCTCAAGATATTAAATGAAGCCCATGTGGTGCACAATATATCAGTGGAGAAGTTCGAAGGGATCCCCAACAATATAACTTCTAACAATTTCCTCACTTTCACTGATCACGAAATTCCGGAGGAGGGGGTCGGGCATAATAGGGCATTGCACATATCGGTTAAGTGCATGGACCACGTTCTAGCCAGGGTGTTGATTGATAATGGTTCATCACTAAATGTGATGCCTCAAATAACCTTGTCGAAAATGCCATATGAAGGAGCCCGCATAAGGCCAAGTTCCATGGTGGTAAGGGTTTTTGACGGGTCAAGAAGGGAGGTTACCGGTGAAGTTGATCTACCAGTCCAAATTGCTCCGGTCATCTTCAATGTGACTTTCCAAATAATGGACATCCAGCCTTCTTATAGTTGCTTGCTAGAGAGGCCTTGGATCCATTCTACCAAGGCGGTGCCTTCAACTTTGCATCAGAAGTTGAAGTTTATCAAGGACGATAGGTTGATCATCGTCTCGGAAAAAGACTTCCTGGTTTGCAAACCCACCAACCCTCCACACATTGAGGCTGTTGAAGAGGCCCTGGAAACATATTTCCAAGCCTTTGAAGTCGCCAATGTCACCACCATCAGAGAGGGAGAAGTGGTTGACTAAAATTGCCCCCCCAAAGCATTAATAATGATGGCTTGGGTAATGCTAAAGAATGGGTTCAGGCCCGGAGATAAACTGGGGCAAAACGACGGAGGTTTGTTTCAACCATTGTTGCTAAGCAAAAATAGATGTCGATTTGGGCTAAGATATAAGCCCTCCGAGGAAGATAAGAAGACAAGGCCCTGAGCTGAAAAGGTTCGTCTGTGTCACATCTCCCAGAGTTTCTAAAGAGCTGGATTCGAGGCTCTAGGTTTAATCGCTGCCATAGACAGAGAGAGGATTGCAAGCATCAAGAATCTAGTGACAGCTTGTCCTCCAGGGAGAGAACTGAACAAGTAGGAGGAGATCATTGAATTACCCATGACTTTTAATTTAGTTCAAATGTAATTTTGTAATTTTCATAACAATTTTTTTTTTCAAAATTATAGAACTTCATCAGGAATCCATCGAACTAGTAAACTTGGGGACCGAGGAAAACAAGAAGGAAGTAAAAATAGGCACGTTCATCACAGGAGACAATCGAAGGGCCATGGTGACATTATGCCAAGACATGATTCATAAAGAGAAGTCTACGTAGATGATATGATCGCCAAATCTAGAACTAAGGGTGACCACCTCACGGGTCTGCAAAAGTTGTTCGAAAGACTTCAGAAGTTCAAATTAAGGTTGAATCTGCCTAAATGTACCTTCGGGGTAAAGTCAGGGAAGTTGCTGGGCTTCATTGTTAGCGAAAGAGGAATCAAGGTTGACCCTGATAAGGTGCGGACCATCCTAGATATGCTAGCTCTGAAAACAGAGAAGGAGATATGAGGTTTCTTGGGGAGATAGAATTATATCTCCCAGTTCATCTTCCAGTTGATGACTACTTGTGAGCTGATCTTCAGGCTCTTGCACAAGAATCAACCGACGAGTTGGGATAAGGATTGCCAGGAAGCTTTCCTCAAGTTATACCTGCAGAACCCACCGATCCTAATACCTCTGATCCCCGAGAAGCCCCTAATTTTATACCTAACGGTGGCAGATCAATCGATCGGTTGCTTACTAGGCCAACATGATGAATCTGGGAAGAAAGAACAAGCAATATATTATTTGAGCAAGAAATTTACAAATTGTGAATCCAAGTATTCCCTCTTAGAGCAAACATGTTGTGCCTTAGCATGGGCGACGTATCTCTTAAGGCAGTACATGTTGAGTCACACTACTTGGTTGATATCCAGGATGGATCCAATTAAGTACATTTTTTAGAAACCTGCATTGTCAGGGAGAATTGCAAGATGGAAAGTTCTTCTTTCAGAATATGACATCTTGTATGTGATGCAGAAGGCTATTAAAGGTAGCGCACTCATCGATTATTTGGCTCAGCAGCCCCTGGATGATTACCAGACCATGCAACTAGAATTTCCTGATGAAGATTTGATGGCGATATTCAGTGAAGGAAAGAAAAAAAAGGAGGAGAAATGGACGATGTTTTTTAACGGTGCCTCCAATATGATGAGCCACGGTATAGGAATTATACTGATTTCCCCAGAAAAATAGTATACTTCCATTACTGCTAGGCTAGCCTTCGATTACACTGATAATGTGGCGGAGAATGAAGCTTGTATCCTGGGAATCCAAGCCATAATTGAAGCTAATGTCAAGTACTTGGAGGTCTATGGTGATTCAGTCTTGGTCATCCATCAGATCAAATGAGAGTGGTAAACCAGAGATGCAAAATTAATTCCGTTCCAAGCCCATCTCAAGGAATTATTAAAACACTTTGAAGAGGTGACCTTTTCTCATATACCTCAAGAAGACAATCAGTTGGTCGACGCCTTGGCTACCTTGTCATCTATGTTTAGTGGAGGTAAACCCAATGGGAAGTCGTGGTATTGTGATATCCGACGCTTTCTAAAGAGTAAAGAAAACCCCGCCGATGCATCAAAGAACGATAAAAAGATCTTGCGAAGATTTCCTATGAATTTCTTCTTTAATGGAGAAGTCCTGTAAAAAAGAAATCATGACATGGTTCTACTCTGGTGTGTAGATGCAACAGAAGCCAACAATTTTCTTAAAGAATTCCATGAAGGGCCCTTCGGCACTCATGCTAACGGATACGCGATGGTAAGGAAGATTCTTAGAACTGAGTATTATTGGTTGACCATGGAAGCCGATTGCTACAAGTACGCTAAAACATGTCATAAATATCAAGAATACACTGATAATATTAACACACCATCAACATCACTAAATGTATTGTTGTCATCATGGCCTTTTGCTGTGTGGGGGATGGATGTCATCGGACCAATTAATCCTAAAGCGTCCAATGGACATCGTTTCATATTGGTAGCCATTGACTACTTTACCAAATGGGTCGAAGCTGCTTCATTTACCAACGTGACTTGCAATGTGGTGGTCAAATTTGTAAAGAGGGAGGTTATTTGCCAGTATGGGTTGTCCAACAAACTCATTACAGAGAACGACACCAACCTGAATAATAAAATGATGAAAGAATTGTGATACCAATTCAAAATCCAACATCATAACTCCTCTCCATATTGACCGAAGATGAACGTAGCAGTCGAAGCAGCTAACAAGAATATCAAGAAAATCATTCAAAAGATGGTGCTCTCGTACAGAGAATGGCACGAAATGCTTCCCTATGCATTACACGCATACCGAACCTCTGTTCGTACTTCTACTGGGGCAATCCCTTTTTCCCTCGCATATGGAATGGAAGCTATACTCCCAGTCGAAGTAGAAATCCCTTCACTGAGAGTATTGATGGACACAAAATTGGAGGAGGTTGAATGGGTTCAAGCCCGGATTGACCAATTGAACTTAATTGACGAAAAAAGGTTGGTTGCAATGTGTCACGGCCAACTATACCAAAGGAAAATGAAGAAGCCATTTGAGAAGAAGCTACATTCTCGATAGTTTCGAGAGGATGGTTTGGTAATCAAAAGATTATTACTGATGTAGAAAACGCTACACGGGAAATGGGCTTCGAATTATCATGGACCTTATGTAGTTAAGAAAGCTTTCTCCCGGGGAGCTCTAATCTTGGCAGACATGGACAGGAAAGACTTAGCTAACCCTATCAACTCAGGTGCTGTAAAAAACTACTATGCTTGACTAAAATAAAAAGGCCTGCTAGGTCAAAAACCCGCAAGGACGGCTTAGGCAAGAATTAGGGCATTTCGGATGAAAAAAGCTCGATAGGTCAGAAACCCGCAAGGGCGGCGTAGGCAAAAATTAGGGCATTTCAGACAAAACAAAAGCTCGCTAGGTCGAAAACCTGCAAGGGTGGCCTAGGAAAAAATTAGGGTTTTTTTAGGCAAAAAGGTTCGCTGGGTCGGAAACCCGCAAGGGTGGCCTAGGCAAAAATTAGGGCATTTCGGGCAAAAACGCCCGCTAGGTTGGAAACCAACAAGGGAGGCCTAGCACAAAATTATGGCATTTCAGACAAAAAAAAAACAAAGCTCGCTAGGTCGAAAACTCGCAAGGGCGGCCCAGGCAAAACGTAGGGCATTTCAGAAAAAAAGGCACGCTAGGTCGAAAACCCGCAAGGGTGGCCTAGGCAAAAATTAGGGCATTTCAGGCAAAAAAGCCCGCTAGGTCAAAAACTCGCAAGGGTGGCCTAGGCAAAAATTAGGGCATTTCAGACAAAGAAAGCTCGCTAGGTTGAAAACTCGCAAGGGCGGCCTAGGCAAAAATTAGAGTATTTCAGACAAAAAAGGCCCGCTAGGTCGAAAACCTGCAAGGACGGCCTAGGAAAAAATGAGGGCATTTCAGAAGAAAAGGCCTGCTAGGTCGAAAACCTGCAAGTGTGGCCTAGGCAAAAATTAGGGCATTTTAGACAAAAAAAAGCTCGCTAGGTCGAAAACTCGGAAGGGCGGCCTAGGCAAAAATTAAGGCATTTCAGACAAAAAGGCTCGCTAGGTCGATAACCCACAAGGGTGGCCTAGGCAAAAATTAGGGCATTTCAGGTGAAAATCCCGCTAGGTTGGAAACCCGGAAGGGCGGCCCAGGAAAAAATTATGGCACTTCAGATAAAAAGGCCCGCTAGGTCGAAAACCCGCAACGGCGGCCTAGGCAAAAATTAGGGCATTTCAAACAAAGAGCCTGCTAGGTCGAAAATTCGCATGGGCAACCTAGGCAAAAGTTAGGGCATTTCAGACAAAAAAGTCAGCTAGGTTGAAAACCTGCCAGGGCAACCTAGGAAAAAGATAAGGCAAATAAAAGGGGAGTTTGACCCTCAAAAGGAACATGATCCAAATCTGGAGTGAAAAAGGATAGAAATCTGGTTTCAAAGGAAATTGAACTCTATCTATATTGGGGCAAACAGGCCACCCAATGATGGTCTGGAACATTATACTAGGACAAAAATGGGCAGGTGATTTGAGCTCCGGAAGAATGGAGGCAAAATCAGGCTTATAATCAAAAGGAAAAAGGTTCAAAACCGGTCAAGGGCAATTCGTATAAAAATTGGGGAAAAATTTGTCTATTTCAGAAGTCTGATTGATGAGGCAGGAGGCATCGCCGAAATACAAATACTAGCACTGATCGTCTCAAGGGCACCAGACCAGGCCAGATCATACCACTAGATATCTACCCACATATTTTGTACCATGTGACCACTTCAGTTCATTACCCTAATCACTCAATATATAACTGTATTTTCTTCTATCTATATGTATGTACAAAGTGTGGTTCTACGAATAATAAAATGGCCATTACTCTTTTATGAAAGCTGTTTTGAAGTCATGGCAAGTTCAAAAACTCTGCAACTCGAAAATTCTTTACTAATTAAAACGGTACAAAATAGCTGAACGGAGTTGAACATGTACGCACAAAGAAGAAGGGAAACGAACCTCAGGGTCTAGCTCACTCTAAAGGTCACAAGACAATGCTATAAAGAAATCGAGAGGTCGAAGCCTACAAAAAAAACATCCTCAAATTTTCCACCAAGCCGATGTCAGGAAAAGTTCCTCCTTGAATTTTAATTCTCCACATTCTAGCCTATACTGTCAGGCCTTGCATGTTTTATTTTCTGCATTCTGGCCTATGCTGTCAAGCCTTGCACGTTTAATTTTCCTGCACTCTCTGGCCTATACTGTCAGGCCTTGCATGTCACTTTCTGGTCTATACTGTCAGGCCTTGCATGTTTAATTTTCTGTATTTTGGCCTATGCTATCAATCCCTGCATGTTTAATTTCTGCACTTTCTGGCCTATACTGTCAGGCCTTGCATATTTAATTTTCTGTATTCCGACCTATGTTGTCAGGCCCTGCATGTTTAATTTCCGTACTTTCTGGCCTATAGTGTCAGGCCTTGCATGTTTAATTTTCTGTATTCTGGCCTATGCTATCAGGTCCTGCATGTTTAATTTCTACACTTTCTGGCCTATACTGTTAGGCTTTGCATGTTTAATTTTCTGTATTCCGGCCTATGCTGTCAGGCCCTGCATGTTTAATTTCCGCACTTTCTGGCCTATACTTTCAAGCTTTGCATGTTTAATTTTCTGTATTCTGGCCTCTGCTGTCAGGCCCAACATGTTTAATTTAATTTCCATACTTTCTGGCCTATACTTTCAGGCCTTGCATGTTTACTTTTTTGTATTTTGGCCTATGCTGTCAAGCCCTGCATGTTTAATTTCCACACTTTCTGGCTTATACTATCAGGCCTTGCATGATTAATTTTATGTATTTCAGCCTATGCTGTCAGGCCCTGCATGTTTAATTTCCGCACTTTCTGGCATGTACTGTCAGGCCTCACATGTATAAATTTCGATATTCTATCCTATGCTGTTAAGCCCAGCATGTTTAATTTCCGCACTTTTTGGTCTATATTTTCAGGCCTTGCATGTTTAAATTTCTATATTCTGGCCTATGCTGTCAGGCCCTGCATGTTTAATTTTCTACATTCCTTGCCTATGATGTCAGGCCTTTCCTGTTTAATTTTCTGCACTCTCGGCCTATGATGTCAGGCCTTGCATGTTTAATTTTTTCTCTCGTACATATCTCATCTCATCATTAGGAATCAGATTTTAATTTTTGTATACCGGCCTATGCTGTTAGGCCTTACATTTTAACTTCCTTGTCATCTCGGCTTGTCATCTTTAAATTATTGCCGAATCGGCATCAGAGGCATTCATTATCTGTTCATCTCATATGCCATTGGGTATATAGCATCAATATACTTTTGTTGTCTATATTTATGACCTTAGACCAAATCGGTTTACATCTTTGTTCATCTCCTATCCATAATAATATAGAAAGGGTTCTCTATATTATCTGGTAAAAGATGAACAAAGAGGGGGAAACTGTAAACACTGCTTTGAGTCCGAGGTCTGTCTAAATTAATTCCCAATCAAATTGTTATTCATAATAAGAATAATAAGTAATAATAAAAAAGGGGAGGGAAATAAGATATAAGGATACAAAATGAAGAAAGAAAGCAACATAAAAATAATCAAGAAAATAGAAAGAAAAAATGGACTAAAATGAAGATAATGATAAATAAAACTAAAAGGGATGAAAAAGAAAATAACGAATAGGATCAGCAAAATAAAGGCAATAAAAGAAGTTAAAAAAATCGGTTAAATGGCGGCTATTCGGTTAAGGAAGGAGGACCGATCAAGGGTTAATGAACAAAAATAAGAATATTAATAGAAAGGGGAGGGGATTCTGAGAGGGTTAGAGGATTTTGGAAAAAGGATCACAAATTTTCAACACCATTTTTCTTGGAAAAAGCTTAGGAGAAGCGACTTTCTTCTTTTCTTAGAAGGTTTTTTCTCTCTCGGAGACAGAGCATCTCCTACGCGAGGGCTTCTCTAGGTGAAAGAAGCTTCACAGTTTCAGCATTCTAACACGCGTCTTCATTCGGCTCTATACAGGTTAGCTAAAATTACTTTTCATGAACTAAACACCATGCATTAATTCATTTAGAAGTTGGCAAAAATTCTGTTTGTAGTGTAAATCTTGATTAGTGAGGAATCAGTTCAGCTTAGTCTTTGATTAATTCTCATAAAAGAATCTTGATTAGCAATAAACATGAATGATATCGAGTAATCACTTTTCTCTGGTTTGAATAAGAGATATGGTTCCAATGAGGTTGAGTGTTTCTCCTTGAATTGATTGATATACAATCTGTATGGGCTATCGATGTCTCCCTGAATCATGGAGATAGACACTATTTTCCACGTCGAACTATCGTAAGGGGTTTTGTTTTGTCCTCGAAGAGATGTTGAACAGGGACCTTGAGTTTGAATCATGAGCTCGAGCTGCTTGGGAACAAAGAAAACAGGGGAATGGCAGTATTCCGGATAAGAAATTCACATAAGAATGGCGCAGGGAAGTAAGGCCGGAAGATTGACCCGATTCTACGAAAAATGAACAAAAACCTGTGAGTCTAGGAATAACAATTCTGGAGCTTTTGGAAAACTGAAATGAATCTACTAGAAATAATTGGTTTCAAGATGATACTGAGGCAAGGTCTCCAGCTCTTAAAATTCGAGAAGAGATGAAATGGTAAGGGAGCAGCACAAGGTAGAGTCTGGAGTACGAATCTAAGCAAGGGCGAAGGATGCTTGATTTACTTTGATCATGTTGTAATCATTAAGTTCTAGCTCAAATCTGCTCCTCACCCCGTGATAAACTAAAAGAGATCCCAAATAAGCATAAAAGCAGGAAATGAAGCGAATTTGTTAACGTAAAAAGCAAGGCATATGAATATTTCCTTGCTTAGCATGTAGTTTCTATTTGGTTCCTTTCGTGACCTCAGCAATAACACATTATCACCAACCAAATCACCGAGAGGCTCTCAGGATTTCCTTATCTTTTCTCACTTAGTATGGTTCGCTGTGGGTATCTCCACACAGTATGCCCCTTATACCCCTGTTTTCTCTGCATGACAATCTCAAGAAGCTTTGCTATGGTCTCACTACAATTAAATTTCTAGCCGTCAAGCATCAAGCATCAAGGGGATGTGGCTTTTCTTTTTGGGATCATTTACCTCTGCCTGATATGCGGAGGGCAGATGCATGATTATGGAGTATTGAGTTTTATTAAGCTGGGTCATTAACAATTGGATCGCAGAAATCAGAATTATGTGTCAAGGATGCACGTTAATAAAGTTCCACATTCGTTCGGTTACACATAATGTCAAAAATTAAGGCCCCATGCAATCAATGTACTCGCCTTACATGCTTTCAAATAGCCAAACGTTTGAGCAGGTAGTGCCGCCTTCCAAAGATGCATACAGGGTTTGTGTAGCAACCACAACAATTCACAGCTTGTTGCATGAATAATCTGAAAGACAATCGATCCAAACTGGAAGTAGAAGTTGGTAAATTAAGTAAACATGCTGGTGTTGCTCATCGGAAGTTGAAAGAGGGAATGAAGATTAGAGGAGATTTACATATATGTTTGATGGGTGATCCTGGTGTCGCCAAGAGTCAGCTTCTTAAACACATAATCAACGTAGCACCCAGGGGGTGTACACCACTGGTAAAGGAAGTAGTAAAGTTAGACTTACTACTGCTGTTTAGAAAGGCCCATTGGCAAATAAGATGGTTCTAGAGGCAATGCATTGGTGCTAGCCAATATGGGCATATGTGCCATTGATGAAGATGGAAAGATGGAAGAATTAGATTGTACAGCTATAGACGAAATCATGGAACAATAGACTATTAGCATTGCCAAGACTAGGATCTCTACATCGCTGAATGCAAGAACTGCTGTCCTTGCGACAGCTAAATCCATTATGGGGCAGATATGATCTAAGAAGAACTCCAGCTAAAAATATTAATCTTCCACCCACCCTCCTATCAAGGTTTGATCTCCTGTGGTTGATCCTCGATCGAGCTGATATGGATAATGATCTTGAAATGGCTAGGCATGTTGTATATACCCACAAAAATAAAAAGTTTCCCGTTCTAGGATTCACTCCTATCGAACCATCTATTCTACGTGCCTGCATATCAGCTGCAAGAAGTTTGTCTCCTAGTGTCCCAAGGGAATTGGAAGAATATATTGCTAGTGCATATTTCGGCATTCATCAAGAAGAAGAAAAGTCTAACACTCCACATTACCTGTATTCACGTGAGCAACAAGGCCTTAATAAAACATGCATGACCAGACAAATGAAATGACTACGTTGGCAGTGAATGGTTGAAGAATTAATTAAGCCAATGACTAAATTATCCATCAAGCAGTGCTGAGGCAAACCAAAAATATAGAATGGAGAATGAGTGTTGTACATGATATTTATACGATTCTTGAAATTAATATTGCATCAGGCATGCTGCGGAAGGCTCGACTAAATTAAATAGGATTGTTTCTCATATTGCTACAACTAATCGGTGCCCCTCTCTTATCATCAAATAATTTAGGAATATTGAGCATGAGCGGGAGGCCCGACTTAACAAATAATCTGTCGCGTGTCGTTACCAAGCTCCTTGTTCGATCCCTGTGCATGGCTATCTCTTTTTAAGGTTGTGCTAGGCCAGATGCTCATTTTGGGAAACTAGAGTAGGCCTTTAAATTATTATTAAAACTCATAAATAACACTTCTGATATAGACCTTCCAAGATAATCCAAGATCAAACTTTTCAAACAGGTAAAGTGGGTCAAGCCCCATTTACTTATCTTTTTTTATAGATATGATCTACCTATTTAACATGAGTTCAATTTATATTAAACCTACTTTTTCCGGTTAGTTTGGGCCCAACCGATTTATGCCAAATTAACTTAGTTTATTTTAAAGTATGTTTTTTTATAAATTTAAAGACATGGTGTTTTTTAAATTTTGAGTCTCATGCAATGAGCTCTAAATACAAACTGGTTGCCTTTCCTGCTGTTCGATATTTAGAGATTCGTATAGATCTCCGTACAACCGTAGTTGTCTTGGATCCTGTGCAGATGTGGACTCTAAAAGCCTCTAAGAAATAAAAAAGATTCCAGAAAATCAGTTTTTATGATTTCTAGGTCTCACGTAATGAGCTCTAAACACGAACTGGTAGCTTTTTCTCCTGTTCAAGGTTTAGGGATTTATACGGGTCCCAGTGCAGCCATAGTTGTCTTGGATCCTGTGCATATGAGGACTAAGAATTATTCAAAATATCAAAACTTCTTTTAAAATTGTCTTCAAAATTCTTTCAACCTCTGAAGATCAAGTCTTCAAAACTAAAACCAGAACTACGTAGCCTTGAGTTTCCCATTGAACCAGAGAATACGTAGGAGTAGGATCAAGTCCTGTCAGGCTATTTTTATACCAAAATATTTATTTTTATTCTAAACTAAAGGGATCAAACTGTTTTCAAAAACATCAAAAATCACACATTCAGTTTAAGGGTACTGTTCTTTGGAATAGGCAAGTAGGGTGCTTAACACCTTCCTTACTCGCAATCGACTCCGGAACCTGGATTCTTCCTCAAGTTAGAGTTTTTCCAAATCCTTTCCCTCAAATAAAAATTTTGTGGCAACTCCACACATCAACCGAAAATTCATTTAAAAATTTTTAGGGAGTTCATCGTCTCGTTGTAATTACGATTGTGATAGTCATCCCCAGACTAATGGCCAAACTAAAGTGTTGAATAAGACACTTTCCACCCTCCTCCTTATGGCAATGGTTGATAAGAATCTCAAAACCTGGGAGGTTCTGCCCCATGTTGAGTTTCCTACAATAGGGCACCACATTCGACCACCAACATTCCATTTTGTAGTGTATGGAATTAACCTATAAACCCTAAAAACGAATACCGATTTCAAGCTTAAGTCGATCATTCGTTTCCATTTTTAGTTTGTGATCTCATGATGTGGAATTCATTTTAGAAAATAATTATATGAAAATACGGTAATTTTTTTTAAATTGTTTGATATAAACTGCAAGCCCCGTAGATAAAATGTGCGTAGCGGTAAAATACATCGTTAAGCGAATTTCTACGCAAAACCTTAGGAATACTATGCGTTTGCATTGTTTTTTTCATTTATCATTTGCTTATAATAAATAAACAAGATTCAAGCATAACATACACATCATACAATAATTATACATAACATATCATACAGACCAGAAGTCTTAGGCTCGTGAGTCTTATCATATAGTTACTACAAACCATAAACTTACAACTATTATACAATATACACATAAGTTAGCTAATACTACATATTAGTAGTTAGGATGCTTGCATCCAATTATTTTTGACATTAGTGCGATGTACACCTTCCAGAGAGAGTGCCTCACATTTGCTTCAAGTACGTGAACTGCTACCATAATGAACAGCATCCGAAGTGTCTGGGAAGAAAGTGGGAAGAAGTAGGTATGAGAAACTAAGTTTCTCAGTAGGCTATCTACTTAGTTATAATATCATCACTTTAATCCCAGCCACTTCAATTTATTTTGGAAATCATTTATTGCATAAAAGGTTACTTTTAATTCTTTGAAAACATTTATCTAAAGTGGATCAATTTTATTCAAAACATACAACTTAATATCTCATCATACATTCTTCTTAGCATTCATAATTTTGGGATCACACATAAGATATCATTTGACATATGATTATTCTATGTCTTAAACTTTATTCTTTACTACTTTTCTTTTTCTTTATCATTTCTTTGTCCAACCTTTGCGACACTTTAGGAATCTAGTTTCACCACCTTTCGGAGAAAACAATTAAACATAGACATGTATTAAATTTGTCAAACAATATCTTCTCACTAACTCTACTCCCACCTCCTATTAAAAATTAAGGATATGAGCTCATTCCGAGGTGATCATCACCACCACATAAGGGGTGAAGGACTCAATGCCTTCATAGTAGAAGTATTTTTGGAGCGACCTTTGGCTCCTAGAAGCAACCTTTGGCTTCAAGAAGCAACCTTTGGCTTCCCTTCAGTAGAATTTTTTAGGGCCCTCTGGATACTGGCGTTCACAAGGCACAAAGAGAGTAGTTTTATGTTTTCACATAACATTTGCTTTAGTGATCCCTTAATCTTTTTATGTTCATTTTAGTAGCTTCCAGATAATTATACATGCTTGTTGGTGTAAAAACGTATGAAGGAAAGTGCACCTTATCGTTTTATGAAGTAAAGAATGAGTAGAGTATCGTCTCCACAGGGATTTCGTTCAAATACTGAATTCCTACTAGTCCACTAATTGAACTCAGTTATGGGGTCACGTAGGCAACGCAAATTTAAGCGCATAGGCAACGCAAACAGAAATCAACAAGAATTCACAGAATCTGTCACAAATCTGGAACTCTGTCCAGTACGCAAAGAATACTTCAAAATAATATCTAAACTATCAAACACTCAACAACTGATATAAATGTGTAAGAATTCAAATTATGGAAGATGTTAGGGTTGGATTTCACCAAAACTTCCCCTATGTAACCTTTGATCATTACGTATATTCAAGAAAAGATGTAGTTGAAGATCGAATTCATAATTATTGATTGAAGGTGAATCCCTTGACTCATCAATTCTTCACTCAAATTTGGAATCCTAATCCCTTAGCAATTCCTAATTTGACGTGAGCCTTAAGTTCAAGAATTCAAACGATCTCACAATTGCAAACCTCTATCCCTAGAGCCTTCACAATTGTGTTATTCAATTCCAGTTCCAATTCTTAAACCAATTTTCCAATTGTGAAGAAGAATTTAGATTCAATTTATAAGTGGCCAAGTCATAAAAGTATTAAGCAAAGAGATGAATAATCAACGTTAAAGGAAAACAATCTTAAATAAATACAAAATCTAGGTTACATAAGATCAGTTAAGGATTCATCCTTCCCCAACAGGGACTCAGTTACACATAATGAAGAAGAAAACAGGGGAGGGAGAGAAGATCTTGATCATGACAACACGCTGTAGAATCCCTTCGTCCTCAACCTTAGGGTTTCTCCTTCACCCAGAGCAGAACCAACGTCCAGGAAAACGGCGGCTCTATCCTCTGGGTTTTCGCTCTGGAGATAGATTAGTGGATAGAGTGAATGATGCTCTGTTTTCGTTCTGTTCTGGGCTTTTTATAGCTACTGGTCTGTAGCGTCGCGTGTCTAACGCGGAACCCTGTAATAGATTGCAGATATTAAAACACATCAGATTTATGATAATTTATCACCCAAAAGACTCTAAAACTTTATTTTCCAGATTATGCATGGGTTATTCAGTTTTATGTCATTTTCTCATGTTTTAATGGTGTTTTATGCTTCAATTACTTGAAATTACATTGAATTATGTTCCAAATAAGTGTCTTATTGGACACTTATCATAACCCCAAACTTGAACTCTTGCTTGTCCTCAAGCAAGCATTAAACTACAGGAACATAATTAATTCTGGATAACTCACAGCATGCATATCATTTCCCTCAAGTGTATTTCACTCCCCTTCTTCACTCTAACTTGCATCAATCAAAATTTTCAGATTTATTTCAAAGACACTCCATCAAGCATTGGGAATACATAAAAAATAATTGCAGATTCAGAATATAACATTAAATTGTGAGTAAAACAGTGTTTATATTATGGTTACAACAGTTTGCTATTAAGGAAGCATGACCTAGACTTGCAACTCTCATAAGGTTAAGTGTTTCACTCTTTCTCTCAAGTGTTTGGGTTAGGTGTTTCTCTCTATGTCTCCAAATCAAAATTCCATTACCATAAGCTTGCCCCTATTCTCTATCTCTACCAATGAGTCGCATGCTTACATAAATCAAAAGGTCTAGTAATGGGTTGTAACGTGGCTTAGGTGAAAGGTGGGTGGAATTTGGGAAGTGGGTTTATTTAAGCCAAAGAAACTATGAGAAGGTTGGAGAATTAACTTTCCATTAGTTTGGAGATGCAAGATCACCCCATAGAAGTGTGTTCCTGTTTTCAATTTTTCTTTGCCCTATTTGGGTATTCGAATCCCTTTTTTTTGTTTTTTTTTTGTTTTTTTGTTTTTTTTTTGTGTTTTTTTTTTGGGAAACCCATTGCCACTTATATTGCTACTGACACCCTTAACCCCAAACTTAGAAATATTGCTTGTCCTCAAGCAACCCCAAACATAGAAATGTTGGTTGTCCTCAAGTAACCCCAAACTTAGAATTGTTGTTTGTCCTCAAGAAATTCCAAACATAGTGTAAAACTTAACCTCAGATACAAGCAACCTTCTCCTAGTTCCTTTGGCTAGGCATATTCATGGTTTTTCACAGTCTTGGCTGGAAATGAGCTAATCAAACACAAAGAATTGGGTATAAGGCTCAAGGGGCTAAACAATGGACAAGAATGAAAGGTAGGTCATTTGGTCAAGTAGGTGCATATCAAAGGCCTTAATCCTGTTTATGAAAGCATGGGATACTGGATTTCAACTAAGAAACAGGGCAAGTTCTAGAATGAAACTCAATTTGTGACCATACACACACAAAAGAAATAAGTGTCGAGGTCCAAGTGCTCACAAGCAATTTGTGCAAGCCTAGAACATGCATTACAAATTAATTGTTGCAAACCAAAACAGAACAACAAAGTAATTCTCCTTCAATCATGCTACATTATGCATCATGCAATTGAACATTTAGGGACTGTGAAATCTCTCCATGTTATGGAGAATGAGGTTCTATTAAAATTGATGCTCATTGGAGAGGGAAAAGGAATGATGTTAAAGATTGATTTGAGTGGTGGGGTTGAGAAAACCCCTACACTGTGCTTATTCAGTGGGTGAACTATGCATGAGTGTGCTCTGGTGATCAGATGAGTGAAAGTAGCAATGTGGTGCTTCACTCAGCCCAGACGCGTTGGGCACGCAAGGGTTAGTTGCGTTGGCAACGCAATTGGGCAGAATGCAGATTCATGTGAATTCATTTTAAATTCTGCATAATTAATGTATCAGCACTCAAACAGCACTGTAATAGTTTGAGTTAGATTTCACTCATTGATCTAATACACAATTCACTATTTAAAAACATTTGGAAAGATCTCACCAAGTGGTTAGGTTAGTTAAGGTCCTTGGTGTGGAACATGTGTGTCAAGCTGTGAAATTCTAGGCATGTAACTTGTCATTTCTGTTGCTCCTGCTGGTCCAGACCTGCATGAATAGTCAACTGCACTGCTTTTATTTATTCTACTTAGTATTTACATATACTTTTCTCAATTTAAATTAAAATGAAAGGGAAAAACTAGTTTTTCAAGGGTTGCCTCCCTTGCAGCGCTTGTTTAATGTCCCTAGCTTGACAGTTTGAGATTCAGTCAAGTGACAGAAGGGTGCAGGTAGTCTTCTCCCTGCTGATTTCACCTCCATGATAGTGCTTGACACGCTGACCATTGACTTTGAAGCTTCTTTGGGACTGCATATCTTCAAGGGTGATGGCACCATAGTCTAAAACTTCTTTAATCACAAAAGGACCTGACCACTTGGACTTCAACTTTCCTGGAAACAATTTAAACCTGAAGTTGAACAGCAAAACCAGTTGTCCAGGTTCAAAGACTCTCTGTTTGATCAGTTTGTCATGCCATTGCTTGGTCTTTGCCTTGTAGATCTTTGCATTTTTGTAAGCATTAAGGCGAAATTCCTCTAGTTCATGCAGCTGTAACAGTCTATTCTCTTTGGCTGCGTTGGCGTTGAAATTGAGAAATCTGGTTGCCCAGTACGCCTTATGCTCAAGTTCCACAGGTAAGTGGCAGGCTTTCCCAAAAACCAGCTGGTATGGAGACATACCAATGGGTGTTTTGAAAGCTGTTCTATAGGCCCAGAGTGCGTCATCTAACCTGTTTGCCCAGTCTGTCCTAGAACTGTTCACAGCCTTCTCCAGGATCCTCTTTATTTCTCTGTTGGAAACCTCAGCTTGACCGTTACTTTGTGGATGATACGTTGTGGTAATTTTGTGCCTAACGCCATATTTGCTCAGAACTGCTTCTAGCTGCTTGTTACAGAAATGTGTTCCCCCATCACTGATCAGAATGCGTGGGACACCAAATCTGGACAGTATGTGGTTCCTCAGAAATCTTATTACAGATTTAGCATCACATGTGTGTGTAGGGACAACTTCTACCCATTTTGACACATAGTCCACAGCGAGTAGTATATACTCATTAGAGTATGAGGCAGGGAATGGTCCCATGAAATCTATGCCCCACACATCAAACAACTCCACTTCTAAGATGTTAGTGAGAGACATTTCATCTCTCTTTGAGACATTTCTGCTGCGTTGGCAAGCATCACACGAAACAGTAAAATCTTTGGCATCCTTGAATAATGTAGGCCAAAAGAATCCGCTCTGCAGCACCTTAGCTACTGTCCTTCTTCCATTGAAGTGGCCTCCATAGGCTGAGCTATGGCAGTGCCACAAGATGTCTCTTTGCTCTTCACGTGGGACACACCTTCGAAGTAGTCCATCCACACCTCGTTTGTATAGGAAGGGTTCATCCCACAGGTAGAATTTACTATCATGGTACAACTTCTTCCTCTGCTGCCAGGACCATTCATTCGGGATAATCTGTGCAGCTTTGAAATTCGCTATATCTGCGTACCATGGTGCAACAACAACGGCTAACAGCTTCTCATCTGGAAATTCCTCGTTGATTAAGACTTTCTCATCTTCTATGATTTGCATAGGCAACCTGGATAAGTGATCAGCCCAACTGCGTTGCCAACGCGGAACCCTGTAACAGATTGTAGAAATTAAAACACATCATATTTATGATAATTTATCACCCAAAAGACTCTAAAACTGTATTTTCCAGTTGTGCATGGGTTATTTAGTTTTATGTCATTTTCTCATGTTTTAATGGTGTTTTATGCTTCAATTACTTGCAATTACATTGAATTATGTTCCAAATAAGTGTCTTATTGGACACTTATCAATGCTCAAACAAATTTCCAACCAATATGGAATGGCCATATAGGTTTCGAATTTTCATCTCAATCATCAACATAAATCATTCTCATACATGATCATCATCCTTTTTCATCCATGAGCATCCATAATTTATTCATTCATAGATAGTGAGCATTCATAACTAATAATGAAATTTGATTGGTAAATCACATAGCATAATGTCATATTTACACAACCAATCCAATGCCTCAATTTGGTTTGATACTCAAATCACACAAGGGACTTACATGACTCATCCTTCTAAGTTACCTTTCATCCTTTCCTTTTCTCAATTTACATTTTCTCATTAAGATTTTACGTCTTAGTATCTTAATCTAGGTGGCAGAATGGCACTTTTCAAGTTATTTACTCTTTGTGTTCTCTTTTGTTCAAGTCTTATGCATGTCCTAAATATTCTAAGTTCAAGTATTAAGTATTTACAAAATTTTTAAATCATTTAGGACATTTTTTATTAAACATGACCGAATGGAAATTTTTACCTTTATCTATTTTCCTTTAAACTTTTAATCCTTAATATTCTAATACTTCCTAAGTTATCTAAATTAGGATCTTTAAATTCATTTTCTCTTTATTATCCTTGTATGGTCGAATATAAAATCTAGAATTCTAACTTCTTCTAATTTCATTTTCCCTTGGTTACTAAAGTAGTTTAGGTCATTTGGAGTCTAACTCATTAATTGGAATTCATCTTAAAAACTTTTAAAACTTCTTTCTCCTTAGGGTATATCATGACCAAAATTACTTAATGTACTTCTAACTTCATATTAAGTCCTAACCATTCTTCTTAATAAATCTTTGAAATATGTTACCTTGTGTTCTCCTTTCTACTACCTTAATAATTAGATCTAATTGAGTCTTAAACCTTTAAAGTCTCTTTTATTCTAACCCAAATAATATCTAAGTAGAAATTAATTAATCTTCTAGGTCATTTTATTCCTAAATGGCCTAATGACCTCTTTCCTTAAACTCCACCTTTCATACACCGTAATTATATTTTGCTTACATATTTAGGATCATTATTTAGGCCTAGTTAAAGATTGAAACTCATTCTTAGTTAATTTAAAACATGGTAGCCAAATTCCAACCTCCTAGACTTAGGTTTTCACAATTTCCTTCTTCACCATAAGATCATTTGCCTAAACAAATCAATAGGTCTCTTTATGCACCTTAAAACTTTTTCATACTTTAATTTCATCCTATTTACATAGAAATTATCCTTAATTAACCCTAATTGGAAATTGAAACCTCCTTTAAGTTAATTAACTACTAAGTGGCCGAATGCCACCCTTTTAGTTTTAGGGTTTCCTTCTTCCTATCAATTCCTTGCAGATGACACGTGACAGAGATTTGTTGAGAGTTAGAAGGATGTTGTATTCATTGTATGTATCTTTACATATTTGTATTTATTTTTATTTCGTTCATGTGCTCTTTTTTATTTCTAGCTAATTTGATTTATCATAATAGGAGAAAACAAAGAAAGCACGAGTTAAAAGGATCCTGTATTCACTATATGTATCTCTACATCTGTATATTCATTTTTATTCGATTCATATGCTCTCTTTTATTTCTAATAGATTTGATTTATCATAATAAGATAAAAGAAAAAAGGCTCGGGAAAATGATATAAGGAATTAGTAGCCCCAATAAATTATCTAGTAAAGGCTATGAGTTCATTGGGGAAAGGGTAATTGATAAGAAGTTAAAGGAATGTCAAGAATCACCTCATGTAGACCCTTATACACTTTTGTCTCCATCGTCTCCACCATCTCCATCCATATGCCACGGGGAATGTAAGAGCACATGACAAAATCCTTCAGTAAAGTATACATCTAAGCCATCTCGGGTTGTTACTAAGAGAATTGTATCTAATTATGAAATTAAGAAATTTTTTATAATTATGCTCTAAAAATATACATTACTGATTATTATAATTTATATTTTGAATTATTCTTTTGTGGAACAAAGCTCATAGGAAACCTTTTTTCCTGTTGGATGGGTACATATTCTCAATACTACTATTGGGAAATTAAAGCATCTAAGATGTGTTCTGTTGCTAGATGAGACTTAGCCATACGAGAGTACTCTGGATATTATTCCACTACAAATGGATTGAAAGAAGGACCGGTGTCTAGAGATAAGTTACAGGCCATGAAATAAGACATGAGGCAAAATCTTAGGAAATAATTGTGAGAATAACTCTGATATGAGCTCAAACAGGATCTTGGATAGGAGCCTACATCTTTGGGACTTTCCCAAAGACATACATAGGATCAACCTTCCTAATCTCCCAAACAAGTAAGGACAAAGGGGAGTTCTGAAGTGAACAAGGAAGATGTACTAGGAAAGAATCTTGTTGTTGCTTCAAATGATTATCCATTGTATGTTGATGATCTTTTTTCATTTAGTGGCCATTAAGAAAGTTTATAACGTAGGGTCAACCATACATCATAAGCCAATTGGTGATGATGGGGTTAGGATGATGGTTGAACAAGTTAAAGATATAGAAATTCTTCATGTGCCTATAGAAGAGGTTCATATAATGGGGAAACCTTCCAATCATCTAAGAAGACTTTTGTACCAGGCTCAATCTAAGGTATTAAAGAATTGTATATGTTTAATTATGTCTTTCTTTTGTTATATTTGATCTATATATTTTTTTACTAATACTTTATAAATACTTTTTAGGAGATCGATATTGGTGTTAAAAAATATGTCCCATCCTAACAAAAGAAACTTGAAATTCATCTGCTTGCAAGTGTATTCAATGTTTTCATTAACATGGGAAACCAGCCTTTGTAATTCTATATGGAAGCTAAAGTCTTAGGCAAGCTCATTTTTATCCCCTTTTATGTTACTAAAGAAGATATCTTGGATCTAGTTATGGATAATCATCTGCTATGTATATTAGTTCTACAATTATGGTTGATGTAAGTATCCCTTTCTAAACCTTGCTTGAATTATTGACTATCAAATTTTGATAATTAAGATTTATTAAAAATATTAGGTACTTGCATTGTATTTGTATACAAAGATGGGACTTGACCTATATGGATTCCTTGACCCAATTCATATCTAGAAAACTAGGAACAAGCCAACTAACATACACAATTACACTTAGAATAGATTAGAGAGTGAAAAAGAATGTTATTTAGCACCTTATTTAGTTATAAGTCAAAACTTTCAAGTTTTACTTAGCAACTTAAATTATATATTTTATTTTTTCTAATTCTTATCTAAATTTTATAGGACTCATTGGAAATTAGTCATTAATTGTCCAAAGCATAATGTTGTTGTCTTTATATGTTCTAGATGGAAAAAATCAAAGAAAGGAATCAGAAAAATTATTGATCTGTAAGTTGTTTTATCATTTTTGTAATTATACTTATTTCTTTTATTCTTATATGTAATTTGGTTTTTCTTTTATTATAGAGCGATGAATGCCCATCTTTTATTAAAACGGATATTCAAAAAATATTAAAAAGCCTTCATAGATAACTCCATGTGTAAGTAGTTTATTAAAAAATGTTCAATTATTATTTTATATTTTTTTCTTTATATCATCACTAATTATATATTTTTTTAAATACTTTTGTAGTTCCAAAAACAAATTGGGTACAAAGTGTGAATAATAGGTCATGAGACATACGTTTCACGTTGTGTTAACATCTATTATGGATTCATGGACCTAGGTAATTACAATTATAAAAAAAATTAATTTCATTTCAATTAATAACATGATATATTTCTACTTTCCTTCCAACATTTTTCATAAATTTCGAAACCCATACCTTTTAACCGAACAAGATATTGATGATGCTAGAAGATGTTAAGGGAATATATGCTAGAGGTAGCCAATTTGGATTGATATGTTATGTAACTTTTAATTAGTTGTTTATAAAAACTGTGTATGATAACTTAGGTTTATAATATTTAAACCAATTGTGACTTGGTTGTGTTCTTTAGTTGTGTTTTGTAAATATGCACGGTGTACAAATATTGATATTATATTCTGGTGGTATGCCCAAACCAATTGAACATAAAAAAGAATATACTTTCTCCATCAATTATGTCCATAACAAATATATAAAGTTGACTTTCTATATGCAATAAGTACAAGGGGATGCTACTTGTTTGAGTGATTTTATAGTCTAATTGTTAGCACTAACTTGTCCTCTTTTACCAGGTCAAGAGGGCTAAGATACCATTCTAACCCTTGTTTATTGTGTTCCTAGAAATCTATGATTGATTGCTATGTGTTTGGGTTGCTTTTACCTATTCTAGAGTAAGCAATTCAAGTGTGGAGAGAATTTTCATTTTTCAAATGAGTCCCCATGATAAATTCCCTAGAAACCATATGGTGGTATAAACTTCCTAAATAAAGGTATTAAGCTTTGAGTTAATGAGATGAAATAAAACACATCACAAGGACAAGATATATCCCTCCAAATTATTTAAGGGAAATGCATAATAGCTTGTAAAGACTCATCCAAGGCACTAACAGTGTAGATGAGATTTATAAAGAAAGGGAAGTAGCTATGATTAAGCCTAAACTAAGTGAGAGTAAGGAGGCTACCATGACTAGTTTCTAGATGGTCTTAGGTATGAAATCAGAGACATAGTAGAACTTTACCATTATTTGAGCTTTAATGACCTTTACCATGAATCCTTTAAAGTAGATTCCGAACTTGCTAGGAAGGCTAAGAGTAAATTTACTTCATTCAAAATATTTATATAAGACACATGGAAAGATAGGGAGAAGTACTCTAGCTTTAAGCCTAAGGAATCTAAAGATGCCAAGTTTCAAGGAGTCTAAGGACAAAGCCCTAAGTCTGCCCTTGGGAAAAGAATCTTATATAACGTGTTTTAAGTGTCAAGGGAGAGGTCATATTGCTTCTCAATTCCCTAATAAGAAAACCATGATCCTTATGGATAATGATGATTATTCTTCACTAAAGTCCATTGGCTCTGGTTCTAGTTCCTCTTCCTTTCAGGGTGAAGCCCTAGAGTATGCAATTGAGGGTTGCCTTTTAGTTTTTAGAAGGTTACTAGGTAGTATGGCCAAGGGGGAGGAAGAAACTCAAAGAGAGAACATCTTCCACACTAGGTGTTCTATCAAGGGGTAAACATGGTCCTTAATTATAGATGGAGGTAGTTGTATTAATGGGGCTAGCACAAGGTTAGTAACCAAATTAGGGTTACTAAACTTCAATGGCTTTGCAAAAAAGGAGATTTATTTGTTAATAACAAGTACTCCTTACCTTCTCCATTGAAAGGTATGCAGACAATGTCACCTATGATGTTTTCCCCATGGAGGCCAGCCATATGCTATTAGGAAGGCCATGGCAATATGATAGGATGTTCTTCATGATGGGAATACTAATAAGTATTCCTTCTTATTTAATTCCCAAAAGATAACATTGATTTTCCTAAGCCCTAATGAGGTCTATAAGGACCAAACATATGTGAGGAAGAAAAGGACTAAAGAGAGGAAAGAACTAAATGGGAAAAAGTATAAAGATATTAGAGAGGAGATCTTTACCCTTATCAACTTGCTGATCGAACCAAGGGTAGTGAAGCAACCCTTAATAACTAAGAAGACCAACTAGCTAGTGTTTCCTAAGGAGAAATTTTTATCCAAGAGGAAAAATCTATCCCTAGGACCATCCAACCACTTTTGGAAGAATTTAAGAACATCTTTCCAAAGGACATGTCAATAGGGCTTCCTCCATTGAGAGCCATTAAGCACCAAATGGATCTAATTCTAGGTGTCTCTCTACTCAATAGGCCAACCTATAGAAGTAATGCTAAAAAGACCAAAGAAATCCAAAATCAAGTAGAGGAACTAAAGGATGGGTGAGGGAAAGCCCAGCCCTTGTCTTGTGCCTATCTTCCTCGTCCGCAAGAAAGATGGTTTGGAGGATGTGTGTAAACTGCATAGTGTTGCGTGAAAAATTTGAGTGTAAAATGCTTTGCCAAATTTTATCCAAATAATGCACATCACAAAGTCTGTCAAAGCCACATAAATGGGAAATTATTTATCATGGATAAAAATAGCCCAATAATATCCATAGACAAAGAAAGTAAAAGAGTACAAAACTATTGTTTCCAAAAAAGCTAGCAACTACTCTAAAATTGCATCGCATAGGGATTACTCCTACCAAGATCCTATGGAAGGATGTTAAGGAAGAACTAGGAATGGAGAGGCTAGAAATGAGATATGGGAAAAAGGTAGAGCTATGCCTAAAGTAAAAGGTGTATTATGGAGTGCTACTCTCCTGTGTGCAGAAGAGGTGTTTTGAGGTGTGATATAGCCTTCCTTTTATAGATGCAAATTAAGGTTTTTAGTGTCATGAATTGGGCTCTACCTAGATTTATTACAATTGTTTCTATATCTTTTGCAATGTCATAGGGCTGATGTGGCTTGTTTTCTAGTGCATCGAACGTTCGCATGACCATGTTGGTCTGCTGAAGGGGAATTTTTATCCTTTTTTTCATCCTAGTATTTTCGTTCGCCTTTTATCTTTTTTTGAGCTAGAATCTTCCTATTTTTGGATTCTCTAGTTTTTTAACCATTCCTACAAAAATAATGGATATAAGGCTAAATTAGAAGTGAATTATGGTAAAACATATAGTAATTATGCCTAAAATCCTACAGATAAAACGACAAAATACTAGTTTATCACAATCCTCAAACTTAAACATTGCTCATCCCCAAGTATTAGCCTAAGGAATGAGAATGTATCAAGTATAGAATCCAAAAGACCTTTTGTTAGCATGCAACGGATAATATTACAATTTTAGCATCATAGGAACAATTGATAATAATTCAATTAGTCTTTTAGACCTCTGAGATCAAGTTCCACAACAAGAGATCATAACTTTGCTCACTATCTCTCCTTATATGGTAGTTCCTTTTGCTCTAACCTTTATGGTTGTACACTGCCATATGTTTTCCCATAAACCTCAAATATCTATTAAAAGTTAATGCATACACAAGAATCAAAAGGTCTTTAAATGGTTGAAATGCGACCAAGGGAAAATCACTTTATTGGGTGAGATAAATGAAGGAAAGGAAACAAAAAGGGATTTATTTTATTTTCAACAATAGTTAAATCCTTAGAATTTTAAGCTCATTTATTTGGTTTCTTTAGATTTTATCTTTCTTTTCCCAAGTTTTCACTTTCCCTTTGTCTTCTTTTTGTCTTTTTGTTTTTTGTTTTTGTTTTTCTTTTGCTCTTTTCCTTTTTTTTTTGTCACATTTTTCTCCCCAAGTATTTATTTTGTGTTGCTTCCATCTAAGGGCACCTAAAATCACATCAATACAATCAAAGGTACTACTGAAAAGCATTCTTCATTCTTTTTAGGCTCAAAAGAGGGAACTAAGTGATATTCTAAGTTTGTGTTAACTTAACAAAACCTATTTTTCCTTATAATTTTCCTATTTACGCAATTGACTTATAAAACCTCAAAAAGGTTTCAAGGCAAGATGTAGAGTGTACAAACCAAAAGGAAGTCACTTAACAAATAGAGAGCTTTGGTGCAATCATATTCAGGCTCAATCCTTTCAACAAGGTTTCTCTAATTTAAAATAAGATGATAGAGATCATGGTCAATTATCAATTATTTTCATTGTTACATGGAAAACTTGAGTATGAAACTTTTGCCAAGTTTTACGCATGGGTAAGTATACCCATCGATTGAGAGAGGGCATTTTAGACAATCTATGTATAAGACTTGAATTGTAATTTTTGAGCTTACCAAAAGAGTTGTTGTTTATGAAAGCATATTGTTTTTAAAGGAAATAAGATTTATATAAGATGGATAATAAAAGAAGTGGTGCAATTTATGGAAAGTTGATAGGAATTTATTTTCCTTTGTGGCTTTACTTGTTTTTACCCCCAAACCCCTTTTTTATTCATTTGCTAACAACCTACGCTCATTCTACTTCTACTCCTTCCTCAAATTTAAGCATATGCCACCTCCTTATTTTTCGAAAACTTATTTATTGATGTGGATTCTTGGAAAACAAGAGGAAATACATATGGTAACATTTTTGTAAATATAATTTAGGAGGAAGGGAGTCTCCCTCATCAAACTTAAGCCTTTGTAAGCATTTCAAACAAAAGATAGAGAAGGGGAAATAAATATAGGACTTCTCGTATGAGGAGGGAGAGAGCAAAATCGGCTCCCTGTACGCAGATTCCTAGATGAAGGCAACTATTGTCCGCCCCAATTTGTCCATGTACCTTATCAGCTACCATTTTACGCCTAATAGTTATAACTCTTCTCGCTCCAAGTTACAAGTCAGGATAAAGGGGAAATCATGTAGCCTCTCCAAACAGAGCTACATGCCAGCAACCCTATGGGTGACAATATTGCAAACCAAGTCCTACGGTGGCTTGTCCTCAAGGAAGGTGGAGGCTCTGTTTCTTTTTTGTGTATGAGGAGGCATTTTTTTGCAAAATAATAAGTCAAGTCATCCAGATAAAATTTTGGCACGATCACACTAAAACAAGCACGATTGTGCTCACATGAAAAGAACATATACCTTCTAGGTGTGGCGTAACCAAGCTTTAAGGGCATGGTTATGCTAAATGTCACTTGCATGGTCATGTCATTATGAACCTTCTTATTAATGAACAAGCATGATTATGTAGCAAAGAGCATGACATTCTGACCTCTAAAAAATTCAATTAAGATTGAAATATGCACGATCGTTTAACGAGGGCACAACCATGCTAAAATAAAAAAATAATGTTCAATATTTACACATACGATTATGCAGCCAAGGCATGGCCATGCTAATTTAAAATTTTCACCTATCCTAGGGTATTCTAGGTGTGTCAAAAATTAGCATGCTTATGCATAAATTGAGAAAATGACAAAGTTAGGGAACGTGGTATATCTTATTAGGAGAAATAATTCAAGTTAACAGGAAGAAAATTACAACATTGAAAATAAAAATGAATAGTGAAAGTGATGTATGATTTACCTTTCAACTATTTATATTTTTCAGAAACTTGGCATGGTCATGTTGAGTAGTCCACTGTAGTGCTTACTCAACATTCTCCTTTATTTTGTAAAAATAAATAGGTTTCCTCCTACAAGCGCTTATTTTACACTCAGATGTATGTTTGATAATAAAATGTATCCACTTCAGAGAAATGTTTACAAAGAATTAAAAGTAACCTTTTATGCAAGAAATGATTTTCTGAAATAAACTAAAGTGGCTGGGATTTAAGTGATGACATTAGAACTAAGTAGAAAGCCTACTGAGAAACTTAGTTTCTCACCCCTACTTCTTCCCACTTTCTTCTTAGACATTTCGGACATTGTTCGTTATGGTAGCAAATCACGTACTTGAAGCAAATGCAAGACACTCTCATTTAAAGAAAATTCACGTCATGTTAATATTGTGATTAGAAGGATGCAAGCATCCTAAATATTAGTAATAAACAGTATGTTATGTATATGTAATAGTTATATGATATGACCTATGTGCCTAGGACTTATATGATGTTTGAATGTTATGTATAATTATCGTATGATGTGTATGTTATGCTTGAATCTTGTTTATTTATTATATGCAAATGATAAACAAAAAGAACGATGCGAACGCTTAGTATTCCTAAGGTTTTGAACGTACGTAGAAATCCGCTTATCAATTTATTTTACCACTACGCACGTTCTATCGATGAGGCTTGCATTTTATAACAAACAGTTTTAAAAAAAATTATTATATTTTCATATAAGTATTTTCTAAAATGAATTCCGCATCATGAGATAACAAACTAAAAATGGAACTGAATGATCGACTTAAGCGTGATATCGGTATTCTTTTTTAGGGTGTTATATCATGAGCTTTACATACTTGTACCCAATGGCTAAATAGGGCCATGGGCACTTACCTGCAATCAGCTCAAGGTTTTGTTAGTGCCATCTTTAGACGTTTTATCTTTACTATTTATGATCTCTATCATTTTGAAGGCTTGTCTCTTTTTCTTACCATGTAGGGGGTGCCTTATTGAGCTTTTACAGGATATCTCCCTTGAACAAATATTTTCCTATGAAAACCCAAAATTGTGAGCCAAAATTGAAACTTTCTTACCAATTCAAGACTCACACCTTTGGTGTGCTTATGGTGCCCTCTCTTCTTTTTGTGGTGCTTTGGGTTCTTGTTATTGTCTAGAGGGAAGATTCATAGAAAGAGTTTGTATGGATTTATAAAGGGAATCCTTGAGGCATTCTACAGAGTAGGTGTTTCTAAACACCTTTTCTTGATCACCCCAATTTAGTGTGAGTTCCCTCTGCTATACATTGATCAGTATCCTTTAGGTCACTGGAAATGGTCTTCCCAAGATCTTTGGGACATTTGTATCTTCCTCCATACCAAGTATGAAGAAATATGTAGGAAAGGTGAAAGTTTCCACCTTTACCATCATGTCATCCACCCCATTCCTTGGATACACAAGGCTTCTATCCGTAAGTTGGAAACAATGATAGGTTTTAAATTTTCCATACACAATCTTTTAAAAACAAACAGAGGTATTAATTTTATACTAGATCCTAAGTCACACAAAGCTTTAAGATGGGAATCATTCATATTGTCGGGTAGAATAAAACTTCTTGGGTCTATAAGCTTTAGTGGCAGCTGTTTCGTTGCGTCAATTTTTTCTTTTCCTACAAGCTTCTCTACCTCTTTCCTGCTTCTTAAGTTTATTTCCCCTACCTGCTCCTTTAGGTTCACCTCAGGCTGACTGAGAAGCATCCCTAGCGTTCATTGTGCTAAAAAGGTCAGGATCTTTTTCATCTGTTCCTTCATGTTTCAAAATCAAGACATATGTGTCTCTATGTTCTAGAATCATGCCTCCATGTTTGGGAATCTAGATTCGTGAGGGTTGGCTCCCTTCACTCTAGTCTGCAACCATCTTGATTCTACTTATGAGGGGGCTTGTAAACATTGGAAGAACCATTAGAATTAATATCTTAACACCCTCTGTAAGGTACGTTTGGGTAACTCTTCTAGGTGGGGTTATAGGTGTTCCCCACGAAATGGGCCTTCTCATTTTGTTGGGCCATATAAGTGTCAAATGCACATCTTTCAAGACTATGGCTTATCAAACCCACAATTTGCATAGACTAGACTTAGGTGTGGCTTGAGTGTGAACAAGTGGAACAAGTTCTGCCCTCAATTGCATAAGCATCTCTATCTTTCGGTTGAAGGCCTCAATTAGACTGGTTAGTAGGGTGTTTTGATCTACTTAATACATTTGTACCAATTGCAAGTCTCTCTTTTTCATGTATCTCTTGATAGACCTCCACTAGTTATTGTTGGCAGTCAAGTTACCTATAATTGCCCATGTATCTTCCGAGGGTTGTGTAGGGTGCCCCCTCCAGAGGCTGTATTGATTACAACTTTGTTGGCATATGAGAGGCTGTTGTAGAATATTTCTATGAGATAGGGTGCCTGATACCCATGGTATGGGAATTTTTGGAGAAGATTTTAAAAGAAATCCCACACCTTGTATAGTGATGGATAAGGGAAACAATTGTGGCCTAGTGGCATCTTATGAAATGCCATTCATTTTGATGGTGTTTTCCAACCTTAAGAACTTTCAAATGTGGAGATATGGATCCTCTGAGGTTGTCCCTTCAATCTAAAGCGAATTCTGTATCATGTGAATGAGTGTGGGCTTTAGTTTGAAGTTCTAAACACCATCAATGGTTGGGATGGATAAGTACTACTTCTCAAGCCCTCATCAGCGGGGGCCATATAGTCCAACAATGATCTCCTCCCCTGTGTTTCCATTCTTCTTGCTCTTGTCTCTTGCCTCAACCTAATGACCACCTATTCTATCTAAAGTTCAAACTACAGGTTAAAAGCATGAGAACGAGTTAGCATAAACAATATACATTCAAGCAAGATCAATTTAGAGAGAATATTTTTTTAGAATTCTCTTTTAAAATAAAAATAAAAAATAATTGTTTAAATAGAAAGTTTAAATATGTACATATCTCAAGTAATCAAAAATTAAATTTTAAATAATGTTAGGAAATAGTCCTCAACAACAGCACCAAAAACTTCTTGCAAGAAAAATGTGAGATTAAACTCTTTGCTAAGTTTTACCTATGGGAAATAATACTCATCGATGTAGAAAGAGGATACCTTAGGCCTTTTGTACTAATCTAACAAAGATTATGTTAACAATATATGTATGAGATCTAAAAGTTCTAATTTTTGAGCTTACTAAGCCATGGGTTGTTTTGTGAAAGCAATGGAATCAATGAAAATAAAAGAGATAGAAACAAGATTTCTATTAAGTGGAAAATAAAAAAATAATATATAATCTCGAATTGGTTTTGAGAAGGAGAGAAGAGAGAGTATCTCACTCAAAATTCAAAAATAATTTTACTGCATGACTCAAAGTGATGGAAATTACATAAGGGATGCCTTTATATATGTCTAAGGTGGTGCCTCAGAGCAAGGATGCATGGGGAAACTTTGGGAATCTAAATTAGGCCTCTCATGGAGTCTAAAATGTGTCCCTCATACCTCCTTGATCCAGCCTAAGAGATGGTTCAAGTCAGGCCTAAAAAGCTCTACAAAAGGTGACAAGGAAATAGGCCTCATCCTATATATATTTGGGCCTCCTAATTCCTAAAATACAAGAAAATGAAAAATTCCTATTCTATTTATTTAAGGCCTAATAGGTCTAGAGGTGTTTGCAGGTAGGGTCATCCTTTGCAGTTGGGGACCTCTACATCATCTCTTCACCCTTCGAAAGCATTTGTCCTTAAATGTACTTGACACGCTTGTCGTAAACGCGCAAAAATAATTTCTAGATTTCCCCCAAACTATTGGTATAGTATAAGGTGCAACCTAGGTCATCTCCCAAAGACCATTTCAGATTCTTAAGCAAATAAGGAGAAAATTAGAACAAGGGGGTTTTTGTAAAGATGTGATATCAAATGCTAAATACAAAATACAGAATGAAATTAATTTCACTTAACAATTATCAACTCAAGGAATTCAGAGGCTATTTTCATAACTAATCATTGATCACTAAAATCATGCATTGTGTTTATCAACCTAGGATCATCTGGAACCCCTACAATGATCCTTGAATTCTCTACTGAGAAACCTCTCAGAATTCAATTGATTATGATCAACAAGATTTAGTAACCACTTAATCTTTCATCTAAACCAATTTTATAATCAGAATTTAGTTGAAGTAAGTAATAAAATGAAAACCTTCAATTAAATTACTTAATTTCTACTCTTCAAACTTTTGGAAAATGATTTACCAATTCAAAAACCAATTATAAATCAATTATGCATTAATCAAAATACGTCAACCGATCAAACTTTGATTAAAGAATAAAATTGAAGAATATGGTGAAGTAGAGTAGAAACCACTTAATAAGCATGTAAATAAAGATCAAGACCTCAAAGTTAAAATGAAAATAGCTTGAATCCTTGAATTGAAACTACAAACCTAGCCTTCCATGAAGGAGGCAAACTAACAACAAATAAAGAGGCAAACTAACAACAAATAAATCCTAAGCCTTCCATGTAGGAGGCAACTAACAACAAATAAATCCTAAGCCTTCCATGTAGGAGGCAACTAACAATAAAGAAAAACTAAGCCTTCCATGTAGGAGGCAAACTAACAAGAAAGAAAACCTAAGCCTTCCATGAAGGAGGCAAAACTAACAAGAAAGAAAGAAAGAAAGAAAGAAAGAAAGAAAGAAAGAAAATGGTATTGGAGTTAATCTCCAAAAATGGTGTGTGTCTCCTCTTGCAAACCCTTCTATTTATAGAGGATTTTTGAGGCATCATCTTCAGAAAGTCACCAACTAGGATATTACTTTTCTACCCTTTTCTTGCTTTCACATGGGCTTTGTTGAAATTGCAAAACACTTTTGAATTTTTGCCACCAATGAGCACAACAATTTTGACTTTCTTGCACCGCAATTTCGGATGTTCACATGTCCGAATTAGAGCTTGACTTCTGAACAAAAGTTGTAGCCCTGGATCCTAGCTGTCCAAAAAAGTTGATTTCATCTCAATATGATTTCTATATCTCAAGATATGGCCGGATCTTTGCACACTGTTCAAATTCCACGTCAGCAACACTATCTCATCTTTTGAGATAATTTCGGAGTCCTAAACATCCCATTTAGAATCTGCTCTTGCTTTGTAACTATGGACACTTCTTTAAGCTTTCATTCAAGACAGATTTCATGATTTTTGGATGTCTACAACTCCTATTATGCTCAAAATACTATAATAGTGTCATTTTAATCGGGTAAGCAAAGAAATTCAATTAAACTTCATATGAACCCAAACTCATAAAATATGACAAAGATCACTTAATTGAACATATAAGAAGTCTTAATGAGATAAAAGTGAGAGATAATTATTAATGAAATCTATGCTTATCAAATTCCCCCACACTTATCTTTTGCACGTCTCGGGCAAACTTAAGTTAAGGATTGGTGACTATTTTTTTTTTTTTTTTTTTTTTTTTTGAAAGAACATCAAAGTTTTGAGTTGATTTCTCAAGAATTCACAAAATTTCATGAAGCATCCTTTCATCACATTTTTGAAAGTACTTAGAAAGGCAACTTTAATTTGAAAAACATAGATTGAGAAAGATAAAACCTCACACGATATATCCTCTGAATCTCTCAAGTGTTTGATTTGGTAAGTGTTTCTCTCAAATTCAATCCATGAAAGATGAACTATCATAGGCTTGCATATCTTCTACTTCTCTACTACTATGTACACATGCAATGCACAAATCAAGAGGTACAATGTTAGACCAAGGAAAATGGTGAGGATTGAGAATTGATTGTAAGTGCAAGTGTGAGAAACAGATATCACTTCTTCATTTTTTTTTTCAATATAATAGTTTATTTATTAATTTATTGCTTCAGCTTTTTTTTTTTTTTCAACCATGATATTGATGAACACAACAATAATCTCCCCCACACTTATTGAAACACTTATGGTATGATAAATCTAGTATTCCTCACCTTCTATGGTCAGACAAAGTTGTTTTCTTTTTTTTTTTTTTTTTATTTGTGGTGAGCTAAAAAGAAGAAAAGGCTAATCGGCTCAAAGGGCTGATCAAAGGATAAAATTATATGGTTTGGTTATTTGGCCAAGTGGTTTGTTCAAGAAAAACAGTGCCTCAATCATTTTTGTACAATTCATGTGAAAATGTAGCTTCAAAAAGAATCAATGCAAGTTCTGAAGTAACATATTCCATGGATGAAAATCACACAAGAAAGAAAATAATAATAAGGCTCAAAATCTCACAGGTAATATATTTATCAAATCTAATCTATCCAGTTCAAATATGTGTTGCCAAACTAATTAATCTCGAAATGTAAATCATTTTGCTTCAATTATTTTATGAAATCTAAAGAACAACATACTTTCACATTCAATTTTTTTTATTTTTTTTATTTTTTTTTTTAAATCATAAGATGCGTATCAAGAGTCAAGTGTAACTTCTTACTCAGCCATCTTACTCAAAGCAAGTTTATGAATCTAACCTAATTTTTTTTATTTTTTTTTTAGATATCGGACCATCTTCCCCCCAACCTATCCAAGACATTGTCCCCAATGTCTTAGATGGAATTTCATATAACAGGAAAAGAAATGTAAGAAAACCATCAAAGTAAGGAAAAGTTATAACCGAAGAGTGGTATCTGGTTCTCTTTTATCTCTGCCATCCTGATTTGGTTGGTTCACCAGCTGCATTGCTTGACTGAGCTCAGATGTAGGATTTTGCAAAATCTCAAGTAGCTGTTCAACAGTTGAAGCAGATACTATGATGTTGCGCATGGATTGTGGCATGAACTCCTGCTCTACTGCATGATCTAAAAAGGATATCAAACCATTATAAAAGCCATTAATATTCAATAAGCCCAAAGGTTTTTTATGAAAATTCCGATAGGCCCAAAATATAATGGTAAAAATTTCTTCCATTGTTCCAAGACCACCAGGTAATGCAATAAATGCATTAGAATTAACCAACATGTGTCTCATACGGTCATGCATGGTTGCAACCTTCAATTCAGTACCCAGGGTGAAGTAGGAGGTGCTCCCATTTTTTAAGCCAACACCTAAGATGTTACACCCCTTTGTGAGTGCAGATCCTACAACACATCCTTTTAAACCCTGAATCCCTCCCCCATAAACAAGATTGATTTTTCTTGCAGCTAATGCCTTACCAAGGGTATAAGCTGCATGTTGAAATTCTCCATCCTTTCCAAGGTTAGACCCACCAAAAACACAGATAGTATTGATCTTATCCATATACGGTGTTTCTATCTTTTTTGAAAAAAATATGTCATAGAGGTTGATAATTTATAGGGACTCAATATCAGACAAGGAGATCGCTTGAATAGTGCGGGATCAGGATTTGGTAGCAAAAGTTTGAATTTTTGTTGCAAAAGTTTGAATTTTTGTTGCAAAAGTTTGAATTTTTGTTGCAAAAGTTTGAATTTTTGGTTCAAGGAAAAGGTGAATGTCAGAGGGGAAAGACTTTAAGCAGGGGTGAAAATTTCAAAAAAAAAAAATGGTGGCCCAATAAATTGAAAAGACAATGTAAATGACAAACATACACGCATGAGAATGAACAGTAGTTGTGATTGTGGCTCACATCTTCCTCTGGTTTTACGTCCAGTAACGGCTGAAACGCCTTCTAAGAGTCGAGGATGTGCTTCCCATTCAGTTTTCTTGTAAACTGACAACAGGGTCTTTTAAAGTCAGATTCCCAAGACTATAACGTGCTTTTTCCTTACGGAACAGTTCAAACAAATCAAGAAGGACTCCTTGTACATGCCCACTAGGATGCGTCTCAAGAGTCTCAATGATATCATCCAATGACTCCTTACTCAGTCCATCCTTTATGAATTGAATTTTGTCCTCTCGATTTCTTGAAACCATTCCAGGGTTCTTGCATCTTGTGTTACAGGTCTATCTTGCACACCTGTAGCAAACTCCAATTCTTTTTGCCCTTCTCTTCTTTGCATAGGAACTTCTTCCCATACCTGGCATATTTTTAACAAATGATTCTTGAAATTCACCTGCTAAACGTACCTTAGCTTCAATGATCCAACGGACATCTTCTGGAAGGCCTAAGAGTGTTAATGCTCTCAATCGTTCAAGTCTGCAATTGTAAATGTCTTTAAGAAAATTTCTGGGGAGAGTAGGGAACAAAATTTTGATCCTGGTGAGAGCTTTCTCCATTTTTTTTTTAAAACACTCAAGTTATTATTCCTGCAAGCTCAATGTGGTGTAATAGTTGGGATGATTTAAGAGGTGAAGAAGGAAGTTGAGAGATTAATTGAAACTTATAAGCGAGGAATGTGAGAGAGGGAGAAGGAGAAAGAGAGAGAGAGAGAAAGAGAGAAAGAGAGAGAGAGAGAGGGAGAGAGAGAGACTTCTCTTGAATTTATTGCAGGTATGTGGCATTGTGCAAATGCACTTCTTCTACCGTGTGCTTTTGAAAACCTTCGAAAAATGGTTTAAGACGATGTCCATTCACCTTGAAGATTTTTTCAGTTACCTCATTTTTTATTTCCACTGCACCATAAGGAAAAACATTAGTAACTACAAATGGTCCTAACCATCTAGAGCGTAGCTTACCAGGCATAAGCTTTAGCCGAGAATTGAAAAGGAGAACTTTTTGTCCAACGGAAAACTCCTTTCTTGCCAACTTTTTGTCATGAAGAGCTTTGACCTTTTCTTTGTAAATTTTGGAGTTTTCGTATGCTTCTAATCGAATTTCTTCAAGTTCCTGCAATTGAAGCTTCCTATGGATTCCTGCTTGGTCTAGATCCATGTTGCATTTCTTTACTGCCCAAAATGCTCTATGTTCTAATTCAATTGGAAGATGACATGCTTTACCAAAGACAATCCTGTAGGGAGACATGCCAATGGGTGACTTGTAAGCTGTCCTATATGCCCATAATGCATCAACAAGGCGCAAGCTCCAATCCTTCCTGTTAGGCTGAACTGTTTTCTCTAAGATTTTCTTGATCTCTCGATTAGAAACTTCAACTTGACCATTTGTTTGAGGATGATATGGGGTGGAGACTTTATGCATGACTCCATATTTTCGGAGTAGGGCTTCCATTGTGCGGTTGCAAAAATGAGTACCTTGGTCACTAATTAGAGCTCTAGGAATGCCAAACTTGCTAAAAATGTTAGACCTGATAAAATCTGCAACAACTCGAGCATCATCAGTACGGGTGGCTTTTGCCTCCACCCATTTTGAAACATAATCAACAGCTAGTAGAATGTAAACAAAGCCAAAAGAGACAGGGAATGGACCCATAAAGTCTATACCCCAAACATCAAATACCTCACAAAAGAGAAGTGGTTGTTGGGGCATCTCATTTCTGCGCGAAATACTCCCTATTCTTTGGCACTGCTCACAAGTTATGCATAATCTATGTGCATCACGAAATATTGTAGGCCAATAAAATCCTGAGTCTAGTACTTTTCTAGCTGTCCGTTGTGGCCCAAAGTGTCCACCACAAGCTAGGGAATGGAAAAAGGTAAGTACAGACTGAACTTCATGATCTGGAACACATCTTCTAATGATTTGATCACTACATGTCTTCCAAAGGTATGGTTCATCCCATATGTAGTGTTTGACATCACTTTTCAACTTGGCAATTTGGGGTTTGGTGAAGTGTTTGAGTATTTCTTTAGCAACCAGATAGTTTACCAAATCTGCATACCAAGGATCTTTCCCGTGCAATTGATAGAGATGCTCTTCTGGGAATGAATCTGCAATTGAAGTTTCTTCACAAGGTTGCTGGATCCGACTTAAATGATCTGCTACAAGGTTCTCTGCACCACTCTTGTCTTTAATCTCTAAATCAAATTCTTGCAACAGAAGCATCCAACGAATCAGTCTTGGCTTAGCATCTATCTTCTTCAGCAAGTATTTCAAAGCTGCATGGTCAGAGAAGACAATAACTTTAGATCCAAGCAAATAGGAGCGAAATTTATCTAATGCAAACACAATTGCCAAAAGCCCCTTCTCAGTAAAGAACGTACTTCTCGCACAGAAGTGGGGTAAGGTAGAGAAGTAATAATGTCTATCTTGGCCTTATCAACCTCTAAACCTTTGCTAGATACCAAGTGTCCTAAGACTATACCTTCTGTTACCATGAAATGACATTTTTCAAAATTCAAAACCAGGTTAGTCTCAATGCATCTGTCCAAAACTTTAGAAAGGCTTTCTAAGCATGCATCAAAAGAAGAACCATATACAGTGAAGTCATCCATAAACACTTCCATGCAACTTTCTAAGAGATCAGAGAAAATGCTTACCATGCATCTTTGAAAGGTTCCAGGGGCATTGCATAGACCAAAGGGCATCCTTCGATAGGCAAAAGTACCAAAAGGACAAGTGAAGGTGGTCTTATGCTGGTCTTCTGGGGCTATATGTATTTGAAAATAACCTGAAAAACCATCCAGAAAGCAATAGTGAGATTTTCCTGCTAATCTTTCCAAAATTTGGTCTATGAAGGGAAAAGGGAAGTGATCCTTGCGAGTAGCTTGGTTAAGCTTCCTATAATCTATGCACACTCTCCAACTGTTTTGTATTCTGGTAGGGATTAGTTCATCATTGTGATTTTTGACTACAGTCATGCCAGTCTTCTTAGGAACTACTTGCACCGGGCTTACCCAATCACTATCTGAGATGGGATAGATGATACCAGCTGCCAAAAGCTTACCTACTTCCTTCTTTACCACATCTAGGATGGTTGGATTCAAACGCCTTTGTGGTTGTCTAACAGGTCTGGTGTTTTCCTCCAGCAGTATCCTATGCATACAAGTAGATGGGCTAATACCTGGAATATCAGCCAAAGTCCATCCAATTGCTTGTTTATGGCTTTTTAAGGTTTACAGTAACCTTTCTTCCTGTTGTGGTAGAAGGTTCTTTGCTACAATGACAGGAAGGTTCTCATTTTCCCCCAAATAAGCATACTTTAGATGTTCAGGCAAAGGCTTCAACTCTAAAGGAGGTGGTTGTATTATGGAAGGAAGAGATCTATCTGAGATTGAAATGTCTGCAACACTTGCATCTAACATGTCATCTTTCAACGAAGGTTGGTCTGCAGCATTAATCCTGGAACACACAATACATGAATCAAATTCATCACATGTGCAAGTAAAATTATCTAAGTAATCTAAATCAAAATCAAAAAATTTAAAAAGTAGATTGTCAATAGAATAATCATCCGCAAGAAGGTCTATGACATCAAGTTGAAAGAGTGAATGATTCTCTATGGGATGCTTCATGGCTTCAAATATGTTGAATTGGATGATATCATCTCCAAATTCCATAGAGAGAGTTCCCGTATGCACATCTATCTTTGTTTTTGCAGTTTTGAGGAAAGGTCTCCCTAGGATCAAGGTTGCTCTATTGATGGATGACTCATCTTCCATATCCAAAATGTAGAAGTCAGCTGGAAAGATCAGCTTATTCACTTGAACTAGCACATCTTCAAGTACTCCGGCTGGATGTGCTGTACTTCTGTTGGCTAATTGAATCACCACACCAGTTGGCTTCAGTTCTCCCAGATTCAAAGATTTATAAACTGATGAGGGCATAACATTAATGGAAGCACCTAGATCCAACAATGCATCACCAAATGTAGAGTTTCCTATTGTGCAAGGAATGATGAAAGTTCCTGGATCTTTACATTTCTGAGGGAGGCTGGGTTGAATTAAGGCAGAAACATTGCGTCCCACACTGATCTTCTCATCCCCTTTGAGTCTTCTCTTATGCGTGCACAGGTCCTTTAGAAATTTGGCATATTTGGGAATTTGCTTGATAGCATCTAGAAGTGGTATGTTGACTTCCACTTTCCTAAAAGTATCTAGAAGCTCCTTATCCAATTCTGCATGAACATTGGGCCTGGATTGGACCATTCTATTTGGAAAAGGTAAAGATACCTTCTGATCAGCACAATTTGGGGTTTTTGTCTCATCAGATGCTTTAAGTGCAGATCGTTTATGGAAAGCTTCTTTTTGTTGATCATTCGATGTCTTATCGAAGGCTGGTGTACTTTTTTCATCAGACTTGCCCTCTGATTCAGATGGCTCATCAGAGATATCTCCAGGTGTAGAGATAAATGCTTCTTTTTGGTGTGGATTAGTCTGATTGAAGCTTTGTTGCTTTAAAATTGTAGGGTCTGTCTGCACTTTCTTCCCACTTCTCAAGGTCATGGCATTCACACTTTTGGGATTTATGACAGATTGAGAAGGTAGTTGACCAGAACCTTGAGATTTCAATTGGTTGACAGTGGTAGCCAACTGCCCAATTTGAGTTTGTAAATCCTGAATGGTAGAACTTACATTTTGTTGAAACTGAAGATTGTTGGTTGCTAATTGCTTCATCAAATCATCAAGAGAGGGTTCAGAAGCATTAGAGGGTACAGATTGCTGCATATGCTGTTGTTGTTGTCTGAAAGGCGGTGGTTGGTATTTATTTTGGGAGTCAGATGTTTGAATCCTTTGTTGTTGTGGAGGACCATATCTCAAGTTAGGATGGTTTCTCCAACTAGGATTGTATGTTCCAGAAGGTGGTTCAAACTTCTGTTGCTGATAATGTTGAGGAGGCCTGTATTGTTGTCCTGTGCCAAAAATACCATTTACTGTAGCCTCACGTGTCTCACTTTCTTGCAATGTTGGGCATGCATCAGTAGGATGATCTGCAGAAGTGCAGATGCCACATGTTTTGGTTTTGTCAACAACATTAAGTTGCTGTTGTTGTCCGATGGCCAACTGTCTTACGATGGAGGTTAGTTCTTCAATTCTGTTCTCCAATCGTGTATGGTCTGTCTTGGTGGTCATTTCATGGACTCCTTTAGACAAGGAATTAGTTCGAGAATTGAATTGCTAAGAATTTTCTGCCATGTTGGCAATCAAATCTCGAGCTGCTGTAGGAGTTTTGTCCATAAGTGCTCCACCACTAGCTGCATCAACCATGCTTCTGTCCATTGGCATGAGTCCTTCATAGAAATACTGAATCAGTAATTGATCACTGATTTGATGGTGTGGACAAGTGGCGCATAGTTTCTTGAATCTCTCCCAATACTCATAGAGAGTTTCTTGGGAGTTCTGTCTGATGCCGCAAATCTCTTTTCTGATAGCTGTCGTTCTGGATGTAGGGAAGAATTTCTCCAGGAATAATCTCTTCATATCATTCAAGCTTGTAACAGATGTTGGATGTAGATAGTACAACCAGTCCTTGGCTCCATCATTTAAGGAGAAAGGAAATGCCTTCAACTTGATATGATCTTCTGGAATTCCTTGTGGCCGCATTGTGGAACACACAATGTGAAATTCCTTCAAATGTTTATGAGGGTCCTCACCTGCAAGGCCATGAAACTTAGGTAGCAAATGTATTAGTCCAGACTTCAGTTCAAATGGTGCATCAACATCAGGGTATTGAATACACAACGGTTGATAAGCAACATCAGGTGCAGCTAATTCTTTTAGGGTTCTATCAGCCATGTTCTTAGCAAAATATTTAAAACTATCAAAATTTAAAGATGAAAAATCACTACTGTTACTTTCTTGGTTATTACTGGATGAATGCCTTCTATGTGCTCTTTTCAAATGGTGGAATGTTCTATCAATCTCAGGATCATATGCATATAAATTTTCAGGATTGGATCGGGTCATACACAAAAAGGTGAATTCATACAGAAAATCCAAGAATGATATACCTAATTCGGACATGTGAACATCCGAAATTGCGGTGCAAGAAAGTCAAAATTGTTGTGCTCATTGGTGGAAAAAATTCAAAAGTGTTTTGCAATTTCAACAAAGCCCATGTGAAAGCAAGAAACGGGTAGAAAAGTAATATCCTAGTTGGTGACTTTCTGAAGATGATGCCTCAAAAATCCTCTATAAATAGAAGGGTTTGCAAGAGGAGACACACACCATTTTTGGAGATTAACTCCAATACCATTTTCTTTCTTTCTTTCTTTCTTTCTTTCTTTCTTGTTAGTTTTGCCTCCTTCATGGAAGGCTTAGGTTTTCTTTCTTGTTAGTTTGCCTCCTACATGGAAGGCTTAGTTTTTCTTTATTGTTAGTTGCCTCCTACATGGAAGGCTTAGGATTTATTTGTTGTTAGTTGCCTCCTACATGGAAGGCTTAGGATTTATTTGTTGTTAGTTTGCCTCTTTATTTGTTGTTAGTTTGCCTCCTTCATGGAAGGCTAGGTTTGTAGTTTCAATTCAAGGATTCAAGCTATTGTCATTTTAACTTTGAGGTCTTGATCTTTATTTACATGCTTATTAAGTGGTTTCTACTCTACTTCACCATATTCTTCAATTTTATTCTTTAATCAAAGTTTGATCGGTTGACGTATTTTGATTAATGCATAATTGATTTATAATTGGTTTTTGAATTGGTAAATCATTTTCCAAAAGTTTGAAGAGTAGAAATTAAGTAATTTAATTGAAGGTTTTCATTTTATTACTTACTTCAACTAAATTCTGATTATAAAATTGGTTTAGATGAAAGATTAAGTGGTTACTAAATCTTGTTGATCATAATCAATTGAATTCTGAGAGGTTTCTCAGTAGAGAATTCAAGGATCATTGTAGGGGTTCCAGATGATCCTAGGTTGATAAACACAATGCATGATTTTAGTGATCAATGATTAGTTATGAAAATAGCCTCTGAATTCCTTGAGTTGATAATTGTTAAGTGAAATTAATTTCATTCTGTATTTTGTATTTAGCATTTGATATCACATCTTTACAAAAACCCCCTTGTTCTAATTTTCTCCTTATTTGCTTAAGAATCTGAAATGGTCTTTGGGAGATGACCTAGGTTGCACCTTATACTATACCAATAGTTTGGGGGAAATCTAGAAATTATTTTTGCGCGTTTACGACGAGCGTGTCAAAAATTTGGCGCCGTTGCCGGGGAACCATTTTAATTTCCTAGGCTCATTTAGGAGTTTGTATAAAAATTTTAATCTTTCTAACAATTGTTTTTACTTTAGGTATATCATTCTTGGATTTTCTGTATGAATTCACCTTTTTGTGTATGACCCGATCCAATCCTGAAAATTTATATGCATATGATCCTGAGATTGATAGAACATTCCACCATTTGAAAAGAGCACATAGAAGGAATTCATCCAGTAATAACCAAGAAAGTAACAGTAGTGATTTTTCATCTTTAAATTTTGATAGTTTTAAATATTTTGCTAAGAACATGGCTGATAGAACCCTAAAAGAATTAGCTGCACCTGATGTTGCTTATCAACCGTTGTGTATTCAATACCCTGATGTTGATGCACCATTTGAACTGAAGTCTGGACTAATACATTTGCTACCTAAGTTTCATGGCCTTGCAGGTGAGGACCCTCATAAACATTTGAAGGAATTTCACATTGTGTGTTCCACAATGCGGCCACAAGGAATTCCAGAAGATCATATCAAGTTGAAGGCATTTCCTTTCTCCTTAAATGATGGAGCCAAGGACTGGTTGTACTATCTACATCCAACATCTGTTACAAGCTGGAATGATATGAAGAGATTATTCCTGGAGAAATTCTTCCCTGCATCCAGAACGGCAGCTATCAGAAAAGAGATTTGCGGCATCAGACAGAACTCCCAAGAAACTCTCTATGAGTATTGGGAGAGATTCAAGAAACTATGCGCCACTTGTCCACACCATCAAATCAGTGATCAATTACTGATTCAGTATTTCTATGAAGGACTCATGCCAATGGACAGAAGCATGGTTGATGCAGCTAGTGGTGGAGCACTTATGGACAAAACTCCTACAGCAGCTCGAGATTTGATTGCCAACATGGCAGAAAATTCTCAGCAATTCAATTCTCGAACTAATTCCTTGTCTAAAGGAGTCCATGAAATGACCACCAAGACAGACCATACACGATTGGAGAACAGAATTGAAGAACTAACCTCCATCGTAAGACAGTTGGCCATCGGACAACAACAGCAACTTAATGTTGTTGACAAAACCAAAACATGTGGCATCTGCACTTCTGCAGATCATCCTACTGATGCATGCCCAACATTGCAAGAAAGTGAGACACCTGAGGCTATAGTAAATGGTATTTTTGGCACAGGACAACAATACAGGCCTCCTCAACATTATCAGCAACAGAAGTTTGAACCACCTTCTGGAACATACAATCCTAGTTGGAGAAACCATCCTAACTTGAGATATGGTCCTCCACAACAACAAAGGATTCAAACATCTGACTCCCAAAATAAATACCAACCACCGCCTTTCAGACAACAACAACAGCATATGCAGCAATCTGTACCCTCTAATGCTTCTGAACCCTCTCTTGATGATTTGATGAAGCAATTAACAACCAACAATCTTCAGTTTCAACAAAATGTAAGTTCTACCATTCAGGATTTACAAACTCAAATTGGGCAGTTGGCTACCACTGTCAACCAATTGAAATCTCAAGGTTCTGGTCAACTACCTTCTCAATCTGTCATAAATCCCAAAAGTGTGAATGCCATGACCTTGAGAAGTGGGAAGAAAGTGCAGACAGACCCTACAATTTTAAAGGAACAAAGCTTCAATCAGACTAATCCACACCAAAAAGAAGCATTTATCTCTACACCTGGAGATATCTCTAATGAGCCATCTGAATCAGAGGGAAAGTCTGATGAAAAAAGTACACCAGCCTTCGATAAGACATCGAATGATCAAAAAAAAGAAGCTTGCCATACACGATCTGCACTTGAAGCATCTGATGAGACAAAAACCCCAAATTGTGCTGATCAGAAGGTATCTTTACCTTTTCCAAATAGAATGGTCCAATCCAGGCCCAATGTTCATGCAGAATTGGATAAGGAGCTTCTAGATACTTTTAGGAAAGTGGAAGTCAACATACCACTTCTAGATGCTATCAAGCAAATTCCCAAATATGCCAAATTTCTAAAGGACCTGTGCACGCATAAGAGAAGACTCAAAGGGGATGAGAAGATCAGTGTGGGACGCAATGTTTCTGCCTTAATTCAAGCCAGCCTCCCTCAGAAATGTAAAGATCCAGGAACTTTCACCATTCCTTGCACAATAGGAAACTCTACATTTGGTGATGCATTGCTGGATCTAGGTGCTTCCATTAATGTTATGCCTTCATCAGTTTATAAATCTTTGAATCTGGGAGAACTGAAGCCAACTGGTGTGGTGATTCAATTAGCCAACAGAAGTACAGCACATCCAGCCGGAGTACTTGAAGATGTGCTAGTTCAAGTGAATAAGCTGATCTTTCCAGCTGACTTCTACATTTTGGATATGGAAGATGAGTCATCCATCAATAGAGCAACCTTGATCCTAGGGAGACCTTTCCTCAAAACTGAAAAAACAAAGATAGATGTGCATACGGGGACTCTCTCTATGGAATTTGGAGATGATATCATCCAATTCAACATATTTGAAGCCATGAAGCATCCCATAGAGAATCATTCACTCTTTCAACTTGATGCCATAGACCTTCTTGCGGATGATTATTCTATTGACAATCTACTTTTTAAATTTTTTTATTTTGATTTAGATTACTTAGATAATTTTACTTGCACATGTGATGAATTTGATTCATGTATTGTGTGTTCCAGGATTAATGCTGCAAACCAACCTTCGTTGAAAGATGACATGTTAGATGCAAGTGTTGCAGACATTTCAATCTCAGATAGATCTCTTCCTTCCATAATACAACCACCTCCTTTAGAGTTGAAGCCTTTGCCTGAACATCTAAAGTATGCTTATTTGGGGGGAAATGAGAACCTTCCTGTCATTGTAGCAAAGAACCTTCTACCACAACAGGAAGAAAGGTTACTGCAAACCTTAAAAAGCCATAAATAAGCAATTGGATGGACTTTGGCTGATATTCCAGGTATTAGCCCATCTACTTGTATGCATAGGACACTGCTGGAGGAAAACACCAGACCTGTTAGACAACCACAAAGGCGTTTGAATCCAACCATCCTAGATGTGGTAAAGAAGGAAGTAGGTAAGCTTTTGGCAGCTGGTATCATCTATCCCATCTCAGACAGTGATTGGGTAAGCCCGGTGCAAGTAGTTCCTAAGAAGACTGGCATGACTGTAGTCAAAAATCACAATGATGAACTAATCTCTACCAGAATACAAAACAGTTGGAGAGTGTGCATAGATTATAGGAAGCTTAACCAAGCTACTCGCAAGGATCACTTCCCTTTGCCCTTCATAGACCAAATTTTGGAAAGATTAGCAGGAAAATCTCACTATTGCTTTCTGGATGGTTTTTCAGGTTATTTTCAAATACATATAGCCCCAGAAGACCAGCATAAGACCACCTTCACTTGTCCTTTTGGTACTTTTGCCTATCGAAGGATGCCCTTTGGTCTATGCAATGCCCCTGGAACCTTTCAAAGATGCATGGTAAGCATTTTCTCTGATCTCTTAGAAAGTTGCATGGAAGTGTTTATGGATGACTTCACTGTATATGGTTCTTCTTTTGATGCATGCTTAGAAAGCCTTTCTAAAGTTTTGGACAGATGCATTGAGACTAACCTGGCTTTGAATTTTGAAAAATGTCATTTCATGGTAACAGAAGGTATAGTCTTAGGACACTTGGTATCTAGCAAAGGTTTAGAGGTTGATAAGGCCAAGATAGACATTATTACTTCTCTACCTTACCCCACTTCTGTGCGAGAAGTACGTTCTTTACTTGGTCATGCAGGTTTTTACAGAAGATTCATCAAGGATTTTAGCAAGATTGCACAACCTCTTTCTAAACTACTACAAAAAGATACCAAATTTGTGTTTGATCAAGCATGCAAGGATTCATTTGATGAACTAAAGAAGCGGTTGACAACCACTCCCATCATTCAACCACCTAATTGGACGCTTCCATTTGAATTAATGTGTGATGCATCTAATTATGCCCTTGGTGCTGTACTGTCTCAAAGAGTTAGGAAGAGATCTCATGTCATTGCATATGCCTCTCGCACACTTGATGCAACCCAATCAAATTACACAACTACTGAGAAGGAGCTTTTGGCAATTGTGTTTGCATTAGATAAATTTCGCTCCTATTTGCTTGGATCTAAAGTTATTGTCTTCTCTGACCATGCAGCTTTGAAATACTTGCTGAAGAAGACAGATGCTAAGCCAAGACTGATTCGTTGGATGCATCTGTTGCAAGAATTTGATTTAGAGATTAAAGACAAGAGTGGTGCAGAGAACCTTGTAGCAGATCATTTAAGTCGGATCCAGCAACCTTGTGAAGAAACTTCAATTGCAGATTCATTCCCAGAAGAGCATCTCTATCAATTGCACGGGAAAGATCCTTGGTATGCAGATTTGGTAAACTATCTGGTTGCTAAAGAAATACCCAAACACTTCACCAAATCGCAAATTGCCAAGTTGAAAAGTGATGTCAAACACTACATATGGGATGAACCATACCTTTGGAAGACATGTAGTGATCAAATCATTAGAAGATGTGTTCCAGATCATGAAGTTCAGTCTGTACTTATCTTTTGCCATTCCCTAGCTTGTGGTGGACACTTTGGGCCACAACGGACAGCTAGAAAAGTACTAGACTCAGGCTTTTATTTGCCTACAATATTTCGTGATGCACATAGATTATGCATAACTTGTGAGCAGTGCCAAAGAATAGGGAGTATTTCGCGCAGAAATGAGATGCCCCAACAACCACTTCTCTTTTGTGAGGTATTTGATGTTTGGGGTATAGACTTTATGGGTCCATTCCCTGTCTCTTTTGGCTTTGTTTACATTCTGCTAGCTGTTGATTATGTTTCAAAATGGGTGGAGGCAAAAGCCACTCGTACTGATAATGCTCGAGTTGTTGCAGATTTTATCAGGTCTAACATTTTTAGCAGGTTTGGCATTCCTAGAGCTCTAATTAGTGACCAAGGTACTCATTTTTGCAACCGCACAATGGAAGCCCTACTCCGCAAATATGGAGTCATGCATAAAGTCTCCACCCCATATCATCCTCAAACAAATGGTCAAGCTGAAGTTTCTAATCGAGAGATCAAGAAAATCTTAGAGAAAACAGTTCAGCCTAACAGGAAGGATTGGAGCTTGCGCCTTGTTGATGCATTATGGGCATATAGGACAGCTTATAAGTCACCCATTGGCATGTCTCCCTACAGGATTGTCTTTGGTAAAGCATGTCATCTTCCAGTTGAATTAGAACATAGAGCATTTTGGGCAGTAAAGAAATGCAACATGGATCTAGACCAAGCAAGAATCCATAGGAAGCTTCAATTGCAGGAACTTGAAGAAATTCGATTAGAAGCATACGAAAACTCCAAAATTTACAAAGAAAAGGTCAAAGCTCTTCATGACAAAAAGTTGGCAAGAAAGGAGTTTTCCGTTGGACAAAAAGTTCTCCTTTTCAATTCTCGGCTAAAGCTTATGCCTGGTAAGCTACGCTCTAGATGGTTAGGACCATTTGTAGTTACTAATGTTTTTCCTTATGGTGCAGTGGAAATAAAAAATGAGGTAACTGAAAAAATCTTCAAGGTGAATGGACATCGTCTTAAACCATTTTTCAAAGGTTTTCAAAAGCACACGGTAGAAGAAGTGCATTTGCACAATGCCACATACCTGCAATAAATTCAAGAGAAGTCTCTCTCTCTCCCTCTCTCTCTCTCTTTCTCTCTTTCTCTCTCTCTCTCTCTCTTTCTCCCTCTCCCTCTCTCACATTCCTCGCTTATAAGTTTCAATTAATCTCTCAACTTCCTTCTTCACCTCTTAAATCATCCCAACTATTACACCACATTGAGCTTGCAGGAATAATAACTTGAGTGTTTTAAAAAAAAAAATGGAGAAAGCTCTCACCAGGATCAAAATTTTGTTCCCTACTCTCCCCAAAAATTTTCTTAAAGACATTTACAATTGCAAACTTGAACGATTGAGAGCATTAACACTCTTAGGCCTTCCAGAAGATGTCCGTTGGATCATTGAAGCTAAGGTACGTTTAGCAGGTGAATTTCAAGAATCATTTGTTAAAAATATGCCAGGTATGGGAAGAAGTTCCTATGCAAAGAAGAGAAGGGCAAAAAGAATTGGAGTTTGCTACAGGTGTGCAAGATGGACCTGTAACACAAGATGCAAGAACCCTGGAATGGTTTCAAGAAATCGAGAGGACAAAATTCAATTCATAAAGGATGGACTGAGTAAGGAGTCATTGGATGATATCATTCAGACTCTTGAGACGCATCCTAGTGGGCATGTACAAGGAGTCCTTCTTGATTTGTTTGAACTGTTCCGTAAGGAAAAAGCACGTTATAGTCTTGGGAATCTGACTTTAAAAGACCCTGTTGTCAGTTTACAAGAAAACTGAATGGGAAGCACATCCTCGACTCTTAGAAGGCGTTTCAGCCGTTACTGGACGTAAAACCAGAGGAAGATGTGAGCCACAATCACAACTACTGTTCATTCTCATGCGTGTATGTTTGTCATTTACATTGTCTTTTCAATTTATTGGGCCACCATTTTTTTTTTTTTGAAATTTTCACCCCTGCTTAAAGTCTTTCCCCTCTGACATTCACCTTTTCCTTGAACCAAAAATTCAAACTTTTGCAACAAAAATTCAAACTTTTACTACCAAATCCTGATCCCGCACTATTCAAGCGATCTCCTTGTCTGATATTGAGTCCCTATAAATTATCAACCTCTATGACATATTTTTTTCAAAAAAGATAGAAACACCGTATATGGATAAGATCAATACTATCTGTGTTTTTGGTGGGTCTAACCTTGGAAAGGATGGAGAATTTCAACATGCAGCTTATACCCTTGGTAAGGCATTAGCTGCAAGAAAAATCAATCTTGTTTATGGGGGAGGGATTCAGGGTTTAAAAGGATGTGTTGCAGGATCTGCACTCACAAAGGGGTGTAACATCTTAGGTGTTGGCTTAAAAAATGGGAGCACCTCCTACTTCACCCTGGGTACTGAATTGAAGGTTGCAACCATGCATGACCGTATGAGACACATGTTGGTTAATTCTAATGCATTTATTGCATTACCTGGTGGTCTTGGAACAATGGAAGAAATTTTTACCATTATATTTTGGGCCTACCGGAATTTTCATAAAAAACCTTTGGGCTTATTGAATATTAATGGCTTTTATAATGGTTTGATATCCTTTTTAGATCATGCAGTAGAGCAGGAGTTCATGCCACAATCCATGCGCAACATCATAGTATCTGCTTCAACTGTTGAACAGCTACTTGAGATTTTGCAAAATCCTACATCTGAGCTCAGTCAAGCAATGCAGCTAGTGAACCAACCAAATCAGGATGGCAGAGATAAAAGAGAACCAGATACCACTCTTCGGTTATAACTTTTCCTTACTTTGATGGTTTTCTTACATTTCTTTTCCTGTTATATGAAATTCCATCTAAGACATTGGGGACAATGTCTTGGATAGGTTGGGGGGAAGATGGTCCGATATCTAAAAAAAAAAAAAAAAATCCAAAAAAAAAAAAAAAATTAGGTTAGATTCATAAACTTGCTTTGAGTAAGATGGCTGAGTAAGGAGTTACACTTGACTCTTGATCCGCATCTTATGATTTAAAAAAAAAATAAAAAAAAAATAAAAAAAATTGAATGTGAAAGTATGTTGTTCTTTAGATTTCATAAAATAATTGAAGTAAAATGATTTACATTTCGACATTAATTAGTTTGGCAACACATATTTGAACTGGATAGATTAGATTTGATAAATATATTACCTGTGAGATTTTGAGCCTTATTATTATTTTCTTTCTTGTGTGATTTTCATCCATGGAATATGTTACTTCAGAACTTGCATTGATTCTTTTTGAAGCTACATTTTCACATGAATTGTACAAAAATGATTGAGGCACTGTTTTTCTTGAACAAACCACTTGGCCAAATAACCAAACCATATAATTTTATCCTTTGATCAGCCCTTTGAGCCGATTAGCCTTTTCTTCTTTTTAGCTCACCACAAATAAAAAAAAAAAAAAAACAACTTTGTCTGACCATAGAAGGTGAGGAATACTGGATTTATCATACCATAAGTGTTTCAATAAGTGTGGGGGAGATTATTGTTGTGTTCATCAATATCATGGTTGAAAAAAAAAAAAAAAGCTGAAGCAATAAATTAATAAATAAACTATTATATTGAAAAAAAAAATGAAGAAGTGATATCTGTTTCTCACACTTGCACTTACAATCAATTCTCAATCCTCACCATTTTCCTTGGTCTAACATTGTATCCCTTCAATATATCATTTCATCTTTCTAATCCCGTTAGAACCAAAATAAAGACCTCTTGATTTGTGCATTGCATGTGTACATAGTAGTAGAGAAGTAGAAGATATGCAAGCCTATGATAGTTCATCTTTCATGGATTGAATTTGAGAGAAACACTTACCAAATCAAACACTTGAGAGATTCAGAGTATATATCATGTGAGGTTTTATCTTTCTCAATCTATGTTTTTCAAATTAAAGTTGCCTTTCTAAGTACTTTCAAAAATGTGATGAAAGGATGCTTCATGAAATTTTGTGAATTCTTGAGAAATCAACTCAAAACTTTGATGTTCTTTCAAAAAAAAAAAAAAAAAAAAATAGTCACCAATCCTTAACTTAAGTTTGCCCGAGACGTGCAAAAGATAAGTGTGGGGGAATTTGATAAGCATAGATTTCATAAATAATTATCTCTCACTTTTATCTCATTAAGACTTCTTATATGTTCAATTAAGTGATCTTTGTCATATTTTATGAGTTTGGGTTCATATGAAGTTTAATTGAATTTCTTTGCTTACCCGATTAAAATGACACTATTATAGTATTTTGAGCATAATAGGAGTTGTAGACATCCAAAAATCATGAAATCTGTCTTGAATGAAAGCTTAAAGAAGTGTCCATAGTTACAAAGCAAGAGCAGATTCTAAATGGAATGTTTAGGACTCCGAAATTATCTCAAAAGAGGAGATAGTGTTGCTGACGTGGAATTTGAACAGTGTGCAAAGATCCGGCCATATCTTGAGATATAGAAATCATATTGAGATGAAATCAACTTTGTTGGACAGCTAGGATCCAGGGCTACAACTTTTGTTCAGAAGTCAAGCTCTAATTCGGACATGTGAACATCCGAAATTGCGGTGCAAGAAAGTCAAAATTGTTGTGCTCATTGGTGGCAAAAATTCAAAAGTGTTTTGCAAGAAAAGGGTAGAAAAGTAATATCCTAGTTGGTGACTTTCTGAAGATGATGCCTCAAAAATCCTCTATAAATATAAGGGTTTGCAAGAGGAGACACACACCATTTTTGGAGATTAACTCCAATACCATTTTCTTTCTTTCTTTCTTTCTTTCTTTCTTTCTTTCTTTCTTGTTAGTTTTGCCTCCTTCATGGAAGGCTTAGGTTTTCTTTCTTGTTAGTTTGCCTCCTACATGGAAGGCTTAGTTTTTCTTTATTGTTAGTTGCCTCCTACATGGAAGGCTTAGGATTTATTTATTGTTAGTTGCCTCCTACATGGAAGGCTTAGGATTTATTTGTTGTTAGTTTGCCTCTTTATTTGTTGTTAGTTTGCCTCCTTCATGGAAGGCTAGGTTTGTAGTTTCAATTCAAGGATTCAAGCTATTTTCATTTTAACTTTGAGGTCTTGATCTTTATTTACATGCTTATTAAGTGGTTTCTACTCTACTTCACCATATTCTTCAATTTTATTCTTTAATCAAAGTTTGATCGGTTGACGTATTTTGATTAATGCATAATTGATTTATAATTGGTTTTTGAATTGGTAAATCATTTTCCAAAAGTTTGAAGAGTAGAAATTAAGTAATTTAATTGAAGGTTTTCATTTTATTACTTACTTCAACTAAATTCTGATTATAAAATTGGTTTAGATGAAAGATTAAGTGGTTACTAAATCTTGTTGATCATAATCAATTGAATTCTGAGAGGTTTCTCAGTAGAGAATTCAAGGATCATTGTAGGGGTTCCAAATGATCCTAGGTTGATAAACACAATGCATGATTTTAGTGATCAATGATTAGTTATGAAAATAGCCTCTGAATTCCTTGAGTTGATAATTGTTAAGTGAAATTAATTTCATTCTGTATTTTGTATTTAGCATTTGATATCACATCTTTACAAAAACCCCCTTGTTCTAATTTTCTCCTTATTTGCTTAAGAATCTGAAATGGTCTTTGGGAGATGACCTAGGTTGCACCTTATACTATACCAATAGTTTGGGGGAAATCTAGAAATTATTTTTGCGCGTTTACGACGAGCGTGTCAAAAATTTGGCGCCGTTGCCGGGGAACCATTTTAATTTCCTAGGCTCATTTAGGAGTTTGTATAAAAATTTTAATCTTTCTAACAATTGTTTTTACTTTAGGTATATCATTCTTGGATTTTCTGTATGAATTCACCTTTTTGTGTATGACCCGATCCAATCCTGAAAATTTATATGCATATGATCCTGAGATTGATAGAACATTCCACCATTTGAAAAGAGCACATAGAAGGAATTCATCCAGTAATAACCAAGAAAGTAACAGTAGTGATTTTTCATCTTTAAATTTTGATAGTTTTAAATATTTTGCTAAGAACATGGCTGATAGAACCCTAAAAGAATTAGCTGCACCTGATGTTGCTTATCAACCGTTGTGTATTCAATACCCTGATGTTGATGCACCATTTGAACTGAAGTCTGGACTAATACATTTGCTACCTAAGTTTCATGGCCTTGCAGGTGAGGACCCTCATAAACATTTGAAGGAATTTCACATTGTGTGTTCCACAATGCGGCCACAAGGAATTCCAGAAGATCATATCAAGTTGAAGGCATTTCCTTTCTCCTTAAATGATGGAGCCAAGGACTGGTTGTACTATCTACATCCAACATCTGTTACAAGCTGGAATGATATGAAGAGATTATTCCTGGAGAAATTCTTCCCTGCATCCAGAACGGCAGCTATCAGAAAAGAGATTTGCGGCATCAGACAGAACTCCCAAGAAACTCTCTATGAGTATTGGGAGAGATTCAAGAAACTATGCGCCACTTGTCCACACCATCAAATCAGTGATCAATTACTGATTCAGTATTTCTATGAAGGACTCATTCCAATGGACAGAAGCATGGTTGATGCAGCTAGTGGTGGAGCACTTATGGACAAAACTCCTACACCAGCTCGAGATTTGATTGCCAACATGGCAGAAAATTCTCAGCAATTCAATTCTCGAACTAATTCCTTGTCTAAAGGAGTCCATGAAATGACCACCAAGACAGACCATACACGATTGGACAACAGAATTGAAGAACTAACCTCCATCGTAAGACAGTTGGCCATCGGACAACAACAGCAACTTAATGTTGTTGACAAAACCAAAACATGTGGCATCTGCACTTCTGCAGATCATCCTACTGATGCATGCCCAACATTGCAAGAAAGTGAGACACCTGAGGCTACAGTAAATGGTATTTTTGGCACAGGACAACAATACAGGCCTCCTCAACATTATCAGCAACAGAAGTTTGAACCACCTTCTGGAACATACAATCCTAGTTGGAGAAACCATCCTAACTTGAGATATGGTCCTCCACAATATAAACGCGCAAAAATAATTTCTAGATTTCCCCCAAACTATTGGTATAGTATAAGGTGCAACCTAGGTCATCTCCCAAAGACCATTTCAGATTCTTAAGCAAATAAGGAGAAAATTAGAACAAGGGGGTTTTTGTAAAGATGTGATATCAAATGCTAAATACAAAATACAGAATGAAATTAATTTCACTTAACAATTATCAACTCAAGGAATTCAGAGGCTATTTTCATAACTAATCATTGATCACTAAAATCATGCATTGTGTTTATCAACCTAGGATCATCTGGAACCCCTACAATGATCCTTGAATTCTTTACTGAGAAACCTCTCAGAATTCAATTGATTATGATCAACAAGATTTAGTAACCACTTAATCTTTCATCTAAACCAATTTTATAATCAGAATTTAGTTGAAGTAAGTAATAAAATGAAAACCTTCAATTAAATTACTTAATTTCTACTCTTCAAACTTTTGGAAAATGATTTACCAATCCAAAAACCAATTATAAATCAATTATGCATTAATCAAAATACGTCAACCGATCAAACTTTGATTAAAGAATAAAATTGAAGAATATGGTGAAGTAGAGTAGAAACCACTTAATAAGCATGTAAATAAAGATCAAGACCTCAAAGTTAAAATGAAAATAGCTTGAATCCTTGAATTGAAACTACAAACCTAGCCTTCCATGAAGGAGGCAAACTAACAACAAATAAAGAGGCAAACTAACAACAAATAAATCCTAAGCCTTCCATGTAGGAGGCAACTAACAACAAATAAATCCTAAGCCTTCCATGTAGGAGGCAACTAACAATAAAGAAAAACTAAGCCTTCCATGTAGGAGGCAAACTAACAAGAAAGAAAGAAAGAAAGAAAGAAAGAAAGAAAGAAAATGGTATTGGAGTTAATCTCCAAAAATGGTGTGTGTCTCCTCTTGCAAACCCTTCTATTTATAGAGGATTTTTGAGGCATCATCTTCAGAAAGTCACCAACTAGGATATTACTTTTCTACCCTTTTCTTGCTTTCACATGGGCTTTGTTGAAATTGCAAAACACTTTTGAATTTTTGCCACCAATGAGCACAACAATTTTTACTTTCTTGCACCGCAATTTCGGATGTTCACATGTCCGAATTAGAGCTTGACTTCTGAACAAAAGTTGTAGCCCTGGATCTTAGCTGTCCAACAAAGTTGATTTCATCTCAATATGACTTCTATATCTCAAGATATGGCCGGATCTTTGCACACTGTTCAAATTCCACGTCAGCAACACTATCTCATCTTTTGAGATAATTTCGGAGTCCTAAACATCCCATTTAGAATCTGCTCTTGCTTTGTAACTATGGACACTTCTTTAAGCTTTCATTCAAGACAGATTTCATGATTTTTGGATGTCTACAACTCCTATTATGCTCAAAATACTATAATAGTGTCATTTTAATCGGGTAAGCAAAGAAATTCAATTAAACTTCATATGAACCCAAACTCATAAAATATGACAAAGATCACTTAATTGAACATATAAGAAGTCTTAATGAGATAAAAGTGAGAGATAATTATTTATGAAATCTATGCTTATCAAATTCCCCCACACTTATCTTTTGCACGTCTCGGGCAAACTTAAGTTAAGGATTGGTGACTATTTTTTTTTTTTTTTTTTTTTTTTGAAAGAACATCAAAGTTTTGAGTTGATTTCTCAAGAATTCACAAAATTTCATGAAGCATCCTTTCATCACATTTTTGAAAGTACTTAGAAAGGCAACTTTAATTTGAAAAACATAGATTGAGAAAGATAAAACCTCACATGATATATACTCTGAATCTCTCAAGTGTTTGATTTGGTAAGTGTTTCTCTCAAATTCAATCCATGAAAGATGAACTATCATAGGCTTGCATATCTTCTACTTCTCTACTACTATGTACACATGCAATGCACAAATCAAGAGGTCTTTATTTTGGTTCTAACAGGATTAGAAAGATGAAATGATATATTGAAGAGATACAATGTTAGACCAAGGAAAATGGTGAGGATTGAGAATTGATTGTAAGTGCAAGTGTGAGAAACAGATATCACTTCTTCATTTTTTTTTTTTCAATATAATAGTTTATTTATTAATTTATTGCTTCAGCTTTTTTTTTTTTTTCAACCATGATATTGATGAACACAACAATAATCTCCCCCACACTTATTGAAACACTTATGGTATGATAAATCCAGTATTCCTCACCTTCTATGGTCAGACAAAGTTGTTTTTTTTTTTTTTTTATTTGTGGTGAGCTAAAAAGAAGAAAAGGCTAATCGGCTCAAAGGGCTGATCAAAGGATAAAATTATATGGTTTGGTTATTTGGCCAAGTGGTTTGTTCAAGAAAAACAGTGCCTCAATCATTTTTGTACAATTCATGTGAAAATGTAGCTTCAAAAAGAATCAATGCAAGTTCTGAAGTAACATATTCCATGGATGAAAATCACACAAGAAAGAAAATAATAATAAGGCTCAAAATCTCACAGGTAATATATTTATCAAATCTAATCTATCCAGTTCAAATATGTGTTGCCAAACTAATTAATCTCGAAATGTAAATCATTTTGCTTCAATTATTTTATGAAATCTAAAGAACAACATACTTTCACATTCAATTTTTTTTATTTTTTTTTTATTTTTTTTTTTAAATCATAAGATGCGGATCAAGAGTCAAGTGTAACTCCTTACTCAGCCATCTTACTCAAAGCAAGTTTATGAATCTAACCTAATTTTTTTTTTTTTTTGGATTTTTTTTTTTTTTTTTTTTTTTTTTTTTTTTTTAGATATCGGACCATCTTCCCCCCAACCTATCCAAGACATTGTCCCCAATGTCTTAGATGGAATTTCATATAACAGGAAAAGAAATGTAAGAAAACCATCAAAGTAAGGAAAAGTTATAACCGAAGAGTGGTATCTGGTTCTCTTTTATCTCTGCCATCCTGATTTGGTTGGTTCACCAGCTGCATTGCTTGACTGAGCTCAGATGTAGGATTTTGCAAAATCTCAAGTAGCTGTTCAACAGTTGAAGCAGATACTATGATGTTGCGCATGGATTGTGTCATGAACTCCTGCTCTACTGCATGATCTAAAAAGGATATCAAACCATTATAAAAGCCATTAATATTCAATAAGCCCAAAGGTTTTTTCTGAAAATTCCGATAGGCCCAAAATATAATGGTAAAAATTTCTTCCATTGTTCCAAGACCACCAGGTAATGCAATAAATGCATTAGAATTAACCAACATGTGTCTCATACGGTCATGCATTGTTGCAACCTTCAATTCAGTACCCAGGGTGAAGTAGGAGGTGCTCCCATTTTTTAAGCCAACACCTAAGATGTTACACCCCTTTGTGAGTGCAGATCCTGCAACACATCCTTTTAAACCCTGAATCCCTCCCCCATAAACAAGATTGATTTTTCTTGCAGCTAATGCCTTACCAAGGGTATAAGCTGCATGTTGAAATTCTCCATCCTTTCCAAGGTTAGACCCACCAAAAACACAGATAGTATTGATCTTATCCATATACGGTGTTTCTATCTTTTTTGAAAAAAATATGTCATAGAGGTTGATAATTTATAGGGACTCAATATCAGACAAGGAGATCGCTTGAATAGTGCGGGATCAGGATTTGGTAGCAAAAGTTTGAATTTTTGTTGCAAAAGTTTGAATTTTTGTTGCAAAAGTTTGAATTTTTGGTTCAAGGAAAAGGTGAATGTCAGAGGGGAAAGACTTTAAGCAGGGGTGAAAATTTCAAAAAAAAAAAAATGGTGGCCCAATAAATTGAAAAGACAATGTAAATGACAAACATACACGCATGAGAATGAACAGTAGTTGTGATTGTGGCTCACATCTTCCTCTGGTTTTACGTCCAGTAACGGCTGAAACGCCTTCTAAGAGTCGAGGATGTGCTTCCCATTCAGTTTTCTTGTAAACTGACAACAGGGTCTTTTAAAGTCAGATTCCCAAGACTATAACGTGCTTTTTCCTTACGGAACAGTTCAAACAAATCAAGAAGGACTCCTTGTACATGCCCACTAGGATGCGTCTCAAGAGTCTGAATGATATCATCCAATGACTCCTTACTCAGTCCATCCTTTATGAATTGAATTTTGTCCTCTCGATTTCTTGAAACCATTACAGGGTTCTTGCATCTTGTGTTACAGGTCCATCTTGCACACCTGTAGCAAACTCCAATTCTTTTTGCCTTTCTCTTCTTTGCATAGGAACTTCTTCCCATACCTGGCATATTTTTAACAAATGATTCTTGAAATTCACCTGCTAAACGTACCTTAGCTTCAATGATCCAACGGACATCTTCTGGAAGGCCTAAGAGTGTTAATGCTCTCAATCGTTCAAGTCTGCAATTGTAAATGTCTTTAAGAAAATTTCTGGGGAGAGTAGGGAACAAAATTTTGATCCTGGTGAGAGCTTTCTCCATTTTTTTTTTAAAACACTCAAGTTATTATTCCTGCAAGCTCAAGTTCCTGCAATTGAAGCTTCCTATGGATTCCTGCTTGGTCTAGATCCATGTTGCATTTCTTTACTGCCCAAAATGCTCTATGTTCTAATTCAACTGGAAGATGACATGCTTTACCAAAGACAATCCTGTAGGGAGACATGCCAATGGGTGACTTGTAAGCTGTCCTATATGCCCATAATGCATCAACAAGGCGCAAGCTCCAATCCTTCCTGTTAGGCTGAACTGTTTTCTCTAAGATTTTCTTGATCTCTCGATTAGAAACTTCAGCTTGACCATTTGTTTGAGGATGATATGAGGTGGAGACTTTATGCATGACTCCATATTTGCGGAGTAGGGCTTCCATTGTGCGGTTGCAAAAATGAGTACCTTGGTCACTAATTAGAGCTCTAGGAATGCCAAACCTGCTAAAAATGTTAGACCTGATAAAATCTGCAACAACTCGAGCATCATCAGTACGGGTGGCTTTTGCCTCCACCCATTTTGAAACATAATCAACAGCTAGCAGAATGTAAACAAAGCCAAAAGAGACAGGGAATGGACCCATAAAGTCTATACCCCAAACATCAAATACCTCACAAAAGAGAAGTGGTTGTTGGGGCATCTCATTTCTGCGCGAAATACTCCCTATTCTTTGGCACTGCTCACAAGTTATGCATAATCTATGTGCATCACGAAATATTGTAGGCCAATAAAAGCCTGAGTCTAGTACTTTTCTATCTGTCCGTTGTGGCCCAAAGTGTCCACCACAAGCTAGGGAATGGCAAAAGGTAAGTACAGACTGAACTTCATGATCTGGAACACATCTTCTAATGATTTGATCACTACATGTCTTCCAAAGGTATGGTTCATCCCATATGTAGTGTTTGACATCACTTTTCAACTTGGCAATTTGCAATTTGGTGAAGTGTTTGGGTATTTCTTTAGCAACCAGATAGTTTACCAAATCTGCATACCAAGGATCTTTCCCGTGCAATTGATAGAGATGCTCTTCTGGGAATGAATCTGCAATTGAAATTTCTTCACAAGGTTGCTGGATCCGACTTAAATGATCTGCTACAAGGTTCTCTGCACCACTCTTGTCTTTAATCTCTAAATCAAATTCTTGCAACAGAAGCATCCAACGAATCAGTCTTGGCTTAGCATCTGTCTTCTTCAGCAAGTATTTCAAAGCTGCATGGTCAGAGAAGACAATAACTTTAGATCCAAGCAAATAGGAGTGAAATTTATCTAATGCAAACACAATTGCCAAAAGCTCCTTCTCAGTAGTTGTGTAATTTGATTGGGTTGCATCAAGTGTGCGAGAGGCATATGCAATGACATGAGATCTCTTGCTAACTCTTTGAGACAGTACAGCACCAAGGGCATAATTAGATGCATCACACATTAATTCAAATGGAAGCATCCAATTAGGTGGTTGAATGATGGGAGTGGTTGTCAACCGCTTCTTTAGTTCATCAAATGAATCCTTGCATGCTTGATCAAACACAAATTTGGTATCTTTTTGTAGTAGTTTAGAAAGAGGTTGTGCAATCTTGCTAAAATCCTTGATGAATCTTCTGTAAAAACCTGCATGACCAAGTAAAGAACGTACTTCTCGCACAGAAGTGGGGTAAGGTAGAGAAGTAATAATGTCTATCTTGGCCTTATCAACCTCTAAACCTTTGCTAGATACCAAGTGTCCTAAGACTATACCTTCTGTTACCATGAAATGACATTTTTCAAAATTCAAAACCAGGTTAGTCTCAATGCATCTGTCCAAAACTTTAGAAAGGCTTTCTAAGCATGCATCAAAAGAAGAACCATATACAGTGAAGTCATGCATAAACACTTCCATGCAACTTTCTAAGAGATCAGAGAAAATGCTTACCATGCATCTTTGAAAGGTTCCAGGGGCATTGCATAGACCAAAGGGCATCCTTCGATAGGAAAAAGTACCAAAAGGACAAGTGAAGGTGGTCTTATGCTGGTCTTCTGGGGCTATATGTATTTGAAAATAACCTGAAAAACCATCCAGAAAGCAATAGTGAGATTTTCCTGCTAATCTTTCCAAAATTTGGTCTATGAAGGGCAAAGGGAAGTGATCCTTGCGAGTAGCTTGGTTAAGCTTCCTATAATCTATGCACACTCTCCAACTGTTTTGTATTCTGGTAGGGATTAGTTCATCATTGTGATTTTTGACTACAGTCATGCCAGTCTTCTTAGGAACTACTTGCACCGGGCTTACCCAATCACTGTCTGAGATGGGATAGATGATACCAGCTGCCAAAAGCTTACCTACTTCCTTCTTTACCACATCTAGGATGGTTGGATTCAAACGCCTTTGTGGTTGTCTAACAGGTCTGGTGTTTTCCTCCAGCAGTATCCTATGCATACAAGTAGATGGGCTAATACCTGGAATATCAGCCAAAGTCCATCCAATTGCTTGTTTATGGCTTTTTAAGGTTTGCAGTAACCTTTCTTCCTGTTGTGGTAGAAGGTTCTTTGCTACAATGACAGGAAGGTTCTCATTTTCCCCCAAATAAGCATACTTTAGATGTTCAGGCAAAGGCTTCAACTCTAAAGGAGGTGGTTGTATTATGGAAGGAAGAGATCTATCTGAGATTGAAATGTCTGCAACACTTGCATCTAACATGTCATCTTTCAACGAAGGTTGGTCTGCAGCATTAATCCTGGAACACACAATACATGAATCAAATTCATCACATGTGCAAGTAAAATTATCTAAGTAATCTAAATCAAAATCAAAAAATTTAAAAAGTAGATTGTCAATAGAATAATCATCCGCAAGAAGGTCTATGGCATCAAGTTGAAAGAGTGAATGATTCTCTATGGGATGCTTCATGGCTTCAAATATGTTGAATTGGATGATATCATCTCCAAATTCCATAGAGAGAGTCCCCGTATGCACATCTATCTTTGTTTTTGCAGTTTTGAGGAAAGGTCTCCCTAGGATCAAGGTTGCTCTATTGATGGATGACTCATCTTCCATATCCAAAATGTAGAAGTCAGCTGGAAAGATCAGCTTATTCACTTGAACTAGCACATCTTCAAGTACTCCGGCTGGATGTGCTGTACTTCTGTTGGCTAATTGAATCACCACACCAGTTGGCTTCAGTTCTCCCAGATTCAAAGATTTATAAACTGATGAGGGCATAACATTAATGGAAGCACCTAGATCCAGCAATGCATCACCAAATGTAGAGTTTCCTATTGTGCAAGGAATGGTGAAAGTTCCTGGATCTTTACATTTCTAAGGGAGGCTGGGTTGAATTAAGGCAGAAACATTGCGTCCCACACTGATCTTCTCATCCCCTTTGAGTCTTCTCTTATGCGTGCACAGGTCCTTTAGAAATTTGGCATATTTGGGAATTTGCTTGATAGCATCTAGAAGTGGTATGTTGACTTCCACTTTCCTAAAAGTATCTAGAAGCTCCTTATCCAATTCTGCATGAACATTGAGCCTGGATTGGACCATTCTATTTGGAAAAGGTAAAGATACCTTCTGATCAGCACAATTTGGGGTTTTTGTCTCATCAGATGCTTTAAGTGCAGATCGTTTATGGCAAGCTTCTTTTTGTTGATCATTCGATGTCTTATCGAAGGCTGGTGTACTTTTTTCATCAGACTTGCCCTCTGATTCAGATGGCTCATCAGTGATATCTCCAGGTGTAGAGATAAATGCTTCTTTTTGGTGTGGATTAGTCTGATTGAAGCTTTGTTGCTTTAAAATTGTAGGGTCTGTCTGCACTTTCTTCCCACTTCTCAAGGTCATGGCATTCACACTTTTGGGATTTATGACAGATTGAGAAGGTAGTTGACCAGAACCTTGAGATTTCAATTGGTTGACAGTGGTAGCCAACTGCCCAATTTGAGTTTGTAAATCCTGAATGGTAGAACTTACATTTTGTTGAAACTGAAGATTGTTGGTTGCTAATTGCTTCATCAAATCATCAAGAGAGGGTTCAGAAGCATTAGAGGGTACAGATTGCTGCATATGCTGTTGTTGTTGTCTGAAAGGCGGTGGTTGGTATTTATTTTGGGAGTCAGATGTTTGAATCCTTTGTTGTTGTGGAGGACCATATCTCAAGTTAGGATGGTTTCTCCAACTAGGATTGTATGTTCCAGAAGGTGGTTCAAACTTCTGTTGCTGATAATGTTGAGGAGGCCTGTATTGTTGTCCTGTGCCAAAAATACCATTTACTGTAGCCTCAGGTGTCTCACTTTCTTGCAATGTTGGGCATGCATCAGTAGGATGATCTGCAGAAGTGCAGATGCCACATGTTTTGGTTTTGTCAACAACATTAAGTTGTTGTTGTTGTCTGATGGCCAACTATCTTACGATGGAGGTTAGTTCTTCAATTCTGTTCTCCAATCGTGTATGGTCTGTCTTGGTGGTCATTTCATGGACTCCTTTAGACAAGGAATTAGTTCGAGAATTGAATTGCTGAGAATTTTCTGCCATGTTGGTAATCAAATCTCGAGCTGCTGTAGGAGTTTTGTCCATAAGTGCTCCACCACTAGCTGCATCAACCATGCTTCTGTCCATTGGCATGAGTCCTTCATAGAAATACTGAATCAGTAATTGATCACTGATTTGATGGTGTGGACAAGTGGCGCATAGTTTCTTGAATCTCTCCCAATACTCATAGAGAGTTTCTTGGGAGTTCTGTCTGATGCCGCAAATCTCTTTTCTGATAGCTGCCGTTCTGGATGCAGGGAAGAATTTCTCCAGGAATAATCTCTTCATATCATTCCAGCTTGTAACAGATGTTGGATGTAGATAGTACAACCAGTCCTTGGCTCCATCATTTAAGGAGAAAGGAAATGCCTTCAACTTGATATGATCTTCTGGAATTCCTTGTGGCCGCATTGTGGAACACACAATGTGAAATTCCTTCAAATGTTTATGAGGGTCCTCACCTGCAAGGCCATGAAACTTAGGTAGCAAATGTATTAGTCCAGACTTCAGTTCAAATGGTGCATCAACATCAGGGTATTGAATACACAACGGTTGATAAGCAACATCAGGTGCAGCTAATTCTTTTAGGGTTCTATCAGCCATGTTCTTTTGAGATAATTTCGGAGTCCTAAACATCCCATTTAGAATCTGCTCTTGCTTTGTAACTATGGACACTTCTTTAAGCTTTCATTCAAGATAGATTTCATGATTTTTGGATGTTTACAACTCCTATTATGCTCAAAATACTATAATAGTGTCATTTTAATCGGGTAAGCAAAGAAATTCAATTAAACTTCATATGAACCCAAACTCATAAAATATGACAAAGATCACTTAATTGAACATATAAGAAGTCTTAATGAGATAAAAGTGAGAGATAATTATTTATGAAATCTATGCTTATCAGTACTCAAAAATATCTACAAAATGAGGACATAATCAAGTATAAGATACTTTTATTAATAAAGGGAAAACAAGACTAATATCAGGATCAAATACTAACCTCCTGAACATTTTAAAATTTGTACCACCAAATAGGTAAATAAAACTAGGAATAGAAGGTAGATTATTTCCAACAAACCTTAATTATCATCATAAGAAGTATGAATTTACATTAGTGCGATGATGGCCTTCTCTTGCTTATGCTTTAGGGAACTATTAAAGGGATTCATGTGTTTAGTTGCCCTAGGTAGTGACGATGGTCCAAACAATTATGAGGGAGTTACCCTTGTTGGAAATTCATGACATGATAAATAAGGATGTTTTGAAAGATTACTTCATAGTGTATCAGGTGCCTCAATCATGCTATAGTTTGTTAGTGGGTAAGTTATTCCTATAATACCCATATGTGTCGAAGCAAAAATTTTGCATACTACGCTTTTATATATAATTTCCAATGTGGGTTAGCAAGGGACCACAAACTTATTGATAAAGGAAGCTATGGCCAAGGTGGTGGATTTATATGCTTTATGATGGAAAGACAATTTATCATTATAAGGAACACAAGATAAGGATTGTAAGTGAATATATCTAGTCGTATCATCCTTATTATGCAATATAATAATGGTGCCCCAACTACCCATGGGTGTTAAGAGGGTTGGACCTCTATGAGGGCCAACTCTTGGCTTCCTCTCAGAGGATATTGTTCCTTAACTATAAAGGGAGAAGAGGTACTAGGTCCTATCTCATAATTTTGGTTTAAGGTAATTGGGTTTATAAGGAGAAGTTTCCTAACAAGGAGAATTTTTCTTAGCTCATCCTTTCTTGCAAGCCTAATTTCATCTTCCTGTACAAGAGTGGTGGAATCCCTACTTACCTTTCCTTTTATCTTTATCTTCTTCTGTTAGTGTTTTTAGTTTCTCTTATTCCTTCAATTTTTTATTTTTCCAACCTTATTTCTTAGCCTTCATTTTCTATCTCATATGTATCTGGTCTTGATAGACTTCACTAGGGGACAAAGGCACTAAGGTAATTTTCTGAGTTGAATTGGAAGGAATACCTGTTAGTATGCCCATCATGATGGACATCCCTATTATATTACCATGGCTTTCCCAATAGCATATGGTTGACCTCCACAGGGACAACATCACAAGTAACATTATCCTCACACCTTCCAATGGTGAATATGAGGAATACTTGTTGGTTGACCAACAAATCCCCTTTATCACTAAACCATTGTAGCTTGTATGACTTAGGGTAGGGGGTGGTTACTAGCCCTCACTTGGTTACTAGCCTAGTACTAGCCACATTTGTATAGCTATCCCCATCAATAATTAAGAAGAAAATTTTTCCCTTGATGGAACTTCTTATGTTGAATATGTTCTTCTTTTGACTCTCCTCATCCTTCCTAACTTCACTCCTTATTAACCTTGTAACCACTAGGAGATCATCTTCAAAGGAATCCCTAGAGGAACTCCTACTCCTATGGCTATTTCCCACTTTTCCTCCAGGGGCCGTTACCAACAATAAAGAAATCCTTACGCTCCTCTAGAGCTATGGCATCTAAGCCTATGAATCCAAGGCCTAGAGGGTTCCCTAGTCCTAGTGGCTTCTTTATGCCCATGATCCCAATTCTTACTACCTTGGTGCATGGTCATTGGAGGGTAATGTCCTTCTTTGTGAGTGAGGCCTATCCCTTTAGAAAGTTACACCCCTTTGGGGAGAATGTCTTTTCCTTTCCCTATGATTCATGTGTTCCTCAAAGAAGTTGACATCTTCACTTGATGTCTCATCCTCATTATAGTTATCCATATTCCTAGATCCAGTAGTTTTAATTATTCTTAGATTTCTTAGTTGCTTTTTAGACTTTCTTCTTTTCAGGCAATCTAGTCTTCACTCTATGACCCTTATTTGGGTTTGGAAAACCCTTTCTATTCTATTTTCCAATTGTTCCATTTGACTTCTAGGGGATAAGTTATGGCTACTCATTTTCTGTTAGGAAAAAAATACTCTCCATACCTAGATTGCTTACACTAAGAAGTTAAATCACATAAGTCCAAATACTTAGAAGGCAACCTAGGTTCTAAGGCACACAAACACACAAGAGTTAAGTAATTTACCTAGCCCCTTTGACCATGCAAAAAGAAGACAAAGGTAAATGCTACACTAAATAGTTCTAAAAGAAGTAAACACACTTTGCACCCCTTTATACTTCTTTCATGCATAAACCACTAAAATCTATGAATGACCTTACGTGAGTATCCTACACCAAGGTATAAAAGTCCCAAGTCCTTTTGACAATTAAAATTGCAAAAGTAAATAGAATTACACAAGAGAAGGATCCTACTACAAGGAACTAGGTCTTTACAACTTAAAACAAACCTAATTATAAGGTCCAATCTAAGAATTACAATTAAGACTAGATGTTATTTATTAAAAAATTCCTTCACTTTGGTATTCAATTCAGGTTTGTTCCTAGATCCTCACTTCGGCATTGAGGCCCAAGTTTCAAGCCTTGACCTCTTAAGTCCCTTGGCACACCTCTCCTTATGCTTAGGTATGGTATTCTAAATATATATCCTTGTCCAATTGTCTCCAATCCATCTTAGGTCATAAGGTCCAAGGGAAGAGTTAAGTATCTTTTACTTTGATTCAAGCATACACTTAACATCTTAGGTACAATGACTTAATCCCTGCATAACTCAAGCTTCACTAGCATATAAGATGCATGCAAATGATCATGCTCTCTTAGAATTTTTTTGAAAGGTGACAATACAAACCATTCAACTTAGAATGTATCATGTATACAAGGATCAAACATGCAGAAGAAGACATAACAAGCTATAGAACTCGGATCGCACAAGATGCACTCAAGAACACATGAATTTTTTGCACCAATTTTTGAATTCAGACCTCAGAACTTTTTTGAAACTTTTTTGGCCTATCTACAAAATTCAAATTGACCAACTATAAGATATAGATCATATAGAGAAAATAAAATAAGTTTAACAAAGATCATATCAGAAATGAACAAGTTATGATCAAATGATTTAAGTTAGGTGCATTTGCACTCTAGGATGGACATACTTTGGTAATTAGGGAATTAAAACTTTATTTTAGATCCAAATCCCACAAACAATAGAAATTATAAAATTAGAAAGAGATAAAAAGAAAATATAACAAGAATAATCAAAACTAGAGATTGTTTGACCAATTAAGAGTGAAAAGGAAAACAAAGGAGAAGATCAACTTGGAAAAATAAGAAGTAAGAAAATGACTATAAATTAGGAAGCGAATCTAACATCCATTACTGGAGCTTTGATACCAGGTTCATCCAACTATGGATGGTGGTTTTGGTGTGTATAATGAAGGCAAACTTTGGAGGAGGAAGATGTAGAAGAACTCGATGTAGAACCTTATTTGCTTGGGAGGGCCACCTTCTATGCAAGGATAAGCTCCTTCTCCGCCACCATGGCCATCATGGATAAGGAGGATTTCCAAAACCCAAGCTACTTTTGAGAGGGAGAGAAGAGATAGTTTCTCACTCAAAATTCAAAAAGAATATTTCTAAATGACTCAAAGTGATGGAAATTACACAAGTGATGCCTTTATATAGGCCTATGGTGGTTCTTAGGAGCATCAATGCATGGGGCAGCTTGGGGAATCCAAATTAGGCCTCTCATGGAGTCTAGAATGAATCCCTCATCCCTCCTTGAGGCAGCCTAAGATATGGACCAAGTCAGGTCCGATAAGCTCTTCAAAAGGTTATAGGGAAATAGGCTCAATCATATACATATTTAGGCCTCCTAATTTCTAAAATACAAGAAAATGATCAAGTCATGTTCTATTTATTTTGGGCCCAATGGCCCATAGGTCTCTATAATCGAGGTCATCCTCTACAACTGGGGAATTTTTACATCAAAATGATAGAATGGTATTTATCAGGGCCATCAACCATATAGCATTAGGTATAAACACCCTATACCTAGGTTGGATGACCTTCTAGAAGACCTCCACTGGTCATGTATCTTTTTTAAGATAGACCTTAGATCTGGCTACCATCAAATTAGAATAAAGAAAGGAGATGAGTGGAAGCAACTTTCAAAACTAAGTTTGGGTTGTATGATTGGTTAGTCATGCCCTTTAGGCTAACCAATGATCCCAACACAATCATGAGACTTATCAACCATGTGATAGGAAATATCATAGGTATGTTGTAGTATACTTTGATGATATCCTAGTATACTCATAAACTTAAGAGGAGCATATAGGGCACCTTATGCAATTACTCTTGGTCTTAAGAGGAGAAAAGTTATTTTCTAATCTAGAAAAATGTTCCTTTTTCTTGGACCATGTGGTATTCCAGGGGTTTATCATAGGTAAACATCAGGTCCAAGTTGATAAGAGAAGGTCGAGGTCATTCAAGAGTGGCCAACTCCCCAAACTACTAGAGAAGTTAAGAGCTTTCTTAGCTTAGCAAGCTTCTATAGGAGGTTTATTAAGGACTTTACTACAATCACTTCATTAAATGACCTTGTCAAGAAAAAATGTTAAGTTTAGGTAGGAGAGAAACACCAAAAGGCCTTTGATACTTAGAAGGCTTATTGAGGCACCAATCTTAGCACTTCCTAATTTTGAGAAATATTTTGAACTAGAATGTGATGCCTCAAATATAGGGATTGGAATTGTCCTTCCCATAAAAGGACACCCTCATTGCGTACTTTAATGAGAGGCTGAAGGGGGAAGATCTCAATTACCTTATTTATGATAAAGAGCTTTATGCTCTCATCATGGCCCTAAATACTTAGCAACACTACCGATTGTCCAAGGAATTTATAATTATAGAGACCATGAGTCACTAAGAACCTTAAGGCCTAATATAAACTCAATAAGAGACATGCCAAGTGGGTAGAGTTTCTTGAGCAATTTCCCTATGTCGATAAACATAAGAAGGGAGATAGAAACAAGGTTGCTGATGCCCTTTATAGGAAGGATACCTAGCTAACCTCCCTAAGTGCTAAACTATTAGGGTTTGAGCTCTTCCAAAAACTCTATGAAGGGGATGTAGAGTTTGGATAACTCTACAAGGATTGTGCCTGCATGGCATGTAATGAGTATTTTAGACACCAAAAACTCTTATTTAGACATAATTGCTTGTGTGTGCCTTGTGCCTTAATGCTCCAAGACACACCTTTTCCTTAAGGAGTCTTATGAAATAGGACAAATGGGGTACTTTGACACCCAGAAAACCTTGGCCATTTTAAAGGAATACTTCTTTTGACCAAAAATGGATAAAGATGTCGAAAGGTATTGCCAAAGGTGTATAAACTACAAACAGACCAAGTCAACCACTGAGCCCTATGGTATGTATAACTCTACTATCCTAGATTCCCCTTGGGTTAAGGTAAGTATGGACTTTGTTCTAGGACTACCCAGACCATAAAAGGGAATGACTCTATCTTTGTGGTAGGAGACCGCTTTAGCAAGATGGCTCACTTTATTCCCTGCCACAAATTAGATGCTGTAGTTTGATAGCCAAATTCTTCTTCAGGGAAGTTGTGAGGCTTTATGGCATCGCTAGAACTATAGTGTCTAACAAAGACACTAAGTTCCTTAACCATTTTTTACGTTCCTTCTAAGATAAAGTAAGAACTAAACTCTTATTTTCTACCATTTACCATCCCCAGACTGATGGGCAGATAACAATGGTAAATAGGACTCTTTCCATCCTCCTTAAAACTATGATGGGTAAAAATTAGGACCTGGGATGAATGTGTGCCACATGTAGAGTTTTCCCATAATAGGGAACCTTATTCTACCATCCAATGCTTCCTCTTTTAGGTTAATGTATGGGTTCAACCCTCTCACTCCTATAGATCTTCTACCATCCTTGACCTAGCCAATATTACAATAAGGATGGAGCTCAAAAGGATAAATCTATTCAAGAGCTCCACGCCAAGGTCAAAGAAATTATTGAAAATAAAATGACTCACTATGTTAGGTTAGCTAATAAAGGAAGGAAAAAGGTTTTGTTTCAACCTAGGGATTGGGTGTGGTCATGTTGGTGTAAAAACGAATGAAGACAAGTGCACCTTATCGTTTTATAAAGTAAAAAGTGAGTAAGAGTATCGTCTCCACAGGGATTTTGGTTCAAATACTGAATTCCTACTAGTCCACTAATTAAACTCAGTTATGGGGTCACGTAGAAAACGCGATCTCGCATGTAGGCGACGCAAACAGAAAGATTAACAAGATTCCCAAATTCTGTCACTAAATTTGGAACTCTGTTCCAAGTTGCATAAAATGAATTAAATCACGTTCGAACTATCTAGTACTCAATGAACACTCTGAATGGGTAAGAAATCAATGAATGGAAGATGTAAGATTGGATTTCACCAAAACTTCCCCTATGTAATCCTTGATCATTTCGTATACTTAAGATAAACAGTAGCTGAAGATCGAATTCAAAAATTAGTGATTGAAGGTCAATCCCTTGACTTAGCAATCCTTCACAGCAAATTAGGAATCCTAATCCCTTAGCAATTCCTAATTTGCAGTGAGCCTTACATTCAAGAATTCAAATGATCTCACAAATGTGAACCTCTATCCCTAGAGCCTTCACAATTATGTTATTCAACGTTAAAGGAAAACAATCTTAAATAAATGCATAATCTGGATTACATAAGATCAGTTAAGGATACACATAATGAAGAAGAAGAAAACAGGGGAAGGGGAGAAAGTCATGATCATGCCAGCACGCTGCAGATGCACTTCGTCCTCAACCCTAGGGTTCTTCCTTCACCCAGAACAGAACCAACGTATAGGAGAACAACGGCTCTATCCTATGGGTCTACGCTCTGGAAATAGATTAGTGGATAGAGTGACTATACCCTGTTTTCGTTCTGTTCTAGGCTTTTTATAGTTACTGGTCTATGTCGTCGTGTGTCCAACGCGGCCCAACTGCGTTGCGAACGCGACGTGAATGATAGATTGCTTCTTTTTCCTTCAAATCTTCATGTATTCCACGTAAGTCCAGTTACGTTTCCAACGCGGGACCCTGTAACATTTTTCAAAGATTAAAACACATCAGATTTATGAGACTTTATCATCCAAAAGGCTCCAAAACTGTATTTTCTAGATTGTGCATGGGTTATTCAATTTTATGTCATTTTCTCATGTTTTAATGGTGTTTTATGCTTCAATTACTTACAATTACATTGAATTATGTTCCAAATAAGTCTTATTGGACACTTATCACAACCCCAAACTTGAACTCTTGCTTGTCCTCAAGCAAGCATTAAACTACAGTAACATAATTAATTATGGATAATTCACAACATGCATATCATTTTCTCAAGTGTATTCCACTCCCCTTCTTCACTTCGACTTGCATCAATCAAGATTTTCAAAGATACTCCCTCAAGCATTAGGGATGAAACAAGGATAAATACAGATTCAGAATGTAGCTTGTAATTGTGAGTAAAACAGTGTTTATATTATGGTTACAGCAATTTTTTATTAAGGAAACATGGGCTAGACTTGCAAACTCTCATAAGGTTAAGTGTTTCACTCTTTCTCTCAAATTTTTAGGTTAGGTGTTTCTCTCTATGTCACCAAATCAAAATTCCATTACCATAGGCTTGCCCCTATTCTCTATTTCTACCATTGAGTCACATGCTTACATAAATCAAAAGGTCTTGTTATGGGTTGTAACGTGGCTTAGGTGAAAGGTGGGTGGAATTTGGGAAGAGGGTTTATTTAAGCAGTAGAAACTATGAGAAAGTTGAAAATTTCACTTTCCATTAGTTTGGAGATGCAAGATCACCCCATAAAAGTGTGTTCCTTTTTTTCAATATTTCTTTGCTTTATTTGGGTACCCGAATTCTCTTCTTTCTTTTTTCTTTTTAAATGGAAACCCAATGCCAATTACCTTGCTACTGACACCCTTAACCCCAAACTTAGAAATGTTGCTTGTCCTCAAGCAACCCCAAACTTAGAATTGTTGCTTGTCCTCAAGAAACTCCAAACTTAGTGTAGAACTCAACCTCAAATACAAGCAACCTTCTCCTAGTTCCTTTGGCTAGGCATATTTATGGTTCTTCACAGTCTTGGCTGGAGATGAGCTAATCAAACTCAAAGGGCTAAACAACGGACAAGAATCCAAGGTGGGTCATTTGTTCAAGTAGGTGCATATCAAAGAAGTTCCTTAATCCTGTTTATGCAAGCATGAGATACTGGATTTCAACTAAGAAACAGGGAAAATTCTGGAATGAAACTCAATATATGACCATACACAAAAAATAAATACGTATTGAGGTCCAACTGCTCACAGGAAATTTGAGCAAGTCTAGAACATGCATTACAATTTAATTGTTGCAAACCATAACAGAACAACAAAGTAATTCTCATTCAATCATGCTACATTCTGCATCATGCAATTAAACATTTAGGGACTGTGCATTCCCTCCATGTTATAGGGAATGAAGTTTTCTTACTGTTGGTGCTTATTGGAGCGAGAAGAGGGATGGTGTTAAGGTTGAGTTGAGTGTTGGGGTTGTGGGAACCCCTGCACTATGCTTATTAGTGGGTGAAACTGTGCATACTTGTGCTCTGATGATTAGATGAGTGACAGTGTTACTTGCTATAAAATAGCAAGGTGGTGCTCCATTTAGCCCAAACATGTTAGCACGCAATTAGTTGCGTTGGCAACATGACTGATTAGAATGTAGATTCAGATGAGTGCATTTTGTATTCTGCAGAATTCATGTATCAGCACTTAGGCCGTATTGCAGTGGTTAGAGTTGGGTTCCATCTATTGATATGATTCACCATTTCAAGTTGGTTGGAAAGATCTCACCAATTGGTAACACAGCAGCGTGCGTTGGCAACACAGTTTTTCTAACATTAGCAATGTGTTATGTCCTGTGCCTTGCAGTAGTAATGATTTATCCCAATTTTCTTTTCTCCTCATGCATGGTCTTGAAGTGAGTTAGATGTGTATGCTTACTTTGGTGTGTACTCAGTGTGTGTAGTACCTAAATAATCCATATTGGCAACGCACCATATTAGAGTTAGTGTCTTAGGTAGGATTTGTAACAGTTCAGCATTTAATTCATAATGTGGTGTTCACAGAGCTGGTGTAAGACTTCCTGATTACAAAAGGAGAAAGAAAAGTTGAAAAAAAAAACAAAAAGAAAAGAAAAAAATATAGAACTAAGTCCTAGAACATCTGTTTGATTTCATGGAGAAGTTTTCTAATGCAGCTTGTTTAATGTTCGTCCATGTCATTCCTTCCTGCCGACCCTTCTTCACTCTCACTATCTTCTATGTTGATCCACTGCAGAGTTTGTTCTTCGGGCCCATCTGAGAGGTCTTCATCAGGCAACCCAACGTGTCTCCCAATTTTCTTAAGGAGCCGTTGGGTTCTCTTCGTTCTTCTATTGACTTTCTGCATATACCTCTGCAACGCCTCCACCTGACTTCCTATTTGGCGGTTGGAGGCTTGCTGTGCCAATAACAGCTCCCTCTGCTCAGTTAGCATCTCGTATATTTTGGATGGCAGAGGTGGTCCAGATTCCCTACGTGGTGTTGGCTCCTGTTCTGTAAGTATATGCCGCTCGATATATGTTTTGTTGAGCGTTGCTTGCGGAGGAACCTTGGTGCACCCTTCAACGTTGACTCCTTGGCGCTGACATAAAGTAGCTATTAGGCTCGGATACCTGAGGGAGGCCTTTGGTTTGGGGGCAATCTCTTCCATTTCCTTGGAAATGATGGTGCCCAAGTCTAAGGGTTCAGACCTCATGATTATCCACACTAAAATAGCCCTCTTCTTGGCTATGTCATTTGAATGGATCAGGGTTAGGATTTGGATTGCACAAAGGTGCACTAGATTTTCGCCGTGGGCACCAAATCTGCCTTCCGCAGCGATTTTCCATCCCCTGATTTGTCTTTCTTTTCGTCCCATCTTGCTCCAGGGACGCATAGTACTCGTAACGAGCTTTCTTTGTCCACCGGGACATCTTTCAGCTTGCTGTATTGGCAGTTTCTCCTGGAGACGTTAACCTCCAGCAGTTCATTAATCATCTGGGGCTTGAATGAGATGGTTTTTCCCCTCACGTAGGAGGTGAATCTCGTTTCTGCCCTAGTCAGCACCAAGTTGGCGTAGAACCCTTTGGTTATTTCTTCGTACCCTTCTCCCGCCAAGCTGCATAACTTGTGCCATTTTCAGTTCTCAATCTCCTCGGTGATTGAGGGAAACTCCCCTGTTTTCAAGTTGATCTTCCTGTCCCCCACGATGGAGCTTCCTTTGAGGTTACCAAACCGCTCCTTGTTTTCAGCGAATTTGAAACGGTGGGTGTCCTCAGCCCTTGATTTACCTCAGAGGGCTGTGCGGGGGTCGTCTTGATGCGCATGTTCTTTGAAGAGGATGCCATTCTAAAAGGGAGAGAAAACCCCAATTAGTGAATGTGGTAGATTGCAGCAGTTTTATTACCTTTCACTAAGCCTGTGGAGATTGTTGTGAGTTTGAAAATGGAAGCCCTAGATCCTTGTTTACATCACTCGTTATTCGTTACTATGTACCCCATCGCCCTGTTTCTCTGGGTCAATTTTCCAAGCATCTCCAACGCATGCATGTCCAGGTCTCCCCATATTATGCAACTTTGGACTTGCTGCCCTCTGTGGAACTAGCCTACTTTCTGTTTGTGGAGTTGATAACCACGAATGGAGATGAAGAAAGATAGAAAAAGAAGAAAAAAAAAACTACATACCTTTGTTCTCCTGAAGTTGGAGAGGTGGAAGGACTGTTTTCTGAGTAGAAGATGAAGAGTAAGTTGAGTGAGAGTTCTTAGAGGTTTGGTGAGTGGGAGTTACTTACTTCTTGCCTTTTTATAACGGTTGTGTGGGATACGAAGGGTCGGATGTGTTAGGAACAGATTAGGTCAAAACCTTTGGTCTCACTTACCTGTAATGTTGTGTTGGCCACGCGGCAGTGCAACATTGGGTCCTTCTTCAAAATTACACTTGGTGACCTCAAACTTGCTCCCTGTTAGTCATTTATTCTGCTTGTTTAATTTCATCCCGTTGGATGGAACTAGTCTATATAAAAATATATAAATATATAATCATATATTTATGTATTTTTATATATAAATTTGAAATTAATTTTTTTTTTTGGAAATGGAAGCCTTGTATGCTTTGTGATATTGTGGTCCTTGTTGAGTCAACTGCCTGACAATATCCTAGTCTTTTTGTGTTGGTAACGTTGTTGGCATAAGGTCCTGTTGGTTTTAGCCAATTGAGCTGCTTTTTATCTGAGTTAGATCACACACCCAACACATCAGGTTAGACTTGGGGTTAGAGTACCCACGTGGATAACACAAAGTTGTATACTCCTGAAATTATAAATATCTTGCAATACAGGCACGAAAGGGGAGGAATCAGAAAAAAAATTGGAAAAGAAAGAAAGAAAAAATTTGAAACTGGTTGCATTAATATTAGTGTAGTTAACTAAGAAGAAAAACAAAACTAAGTCCTATCTATGTCCATTAGTCTTCTTCCATCTGGGCAACGGTTGCTAGTCCGGCTTTACTCTTAACGTCATCCAAGTTAGCCCACTGCAAAATCAGTTCCTGCTCAGCATCAAAGAGCTCTTGCTTAGTCATACTTATCCTTCGTCCGATATTTGTTAAGAGCTGCCTATTGACCTTCATCCCCAGGTGGACTTTTTGTACATTTCTGGGTGTAACCTCGACTTGATTGCCTAGATGGCGCACAAGGAGATGCAGTTACTCAGACGCTCGGTTTGTTCATTAAGGATCTCATAAATCTTTGGTGGAAGGAGGGCTTCGGGTTGTGCCTTGCGGAGGACGTAACGCCCAATGTAGGCTTCATCCAGAGTGGGGTGAGGTTCCACTCGGGTGCAACCTTCAATTTTGACTCCCTGGGATTTGCATAGACTCGTCATAAGGCTGGGGTATCCAAGGGGAACGTAGCACTTCCGAGCAGTGCTCTTCATTTCTCGAGCAATTATTAGGGTGATGTCCACCTCGCAGGATGTCATTATCATCCAGAGTAGGACCGCTCGCTTGTTGTTTACTTCGATGGAATGGAGCATGGGTAGCAGGTTCGATTGCACGAACGTGTACCAAATTTTTGCTACTGGTTTTAAGCCATCCTTTTGTAAGGATTTCCCGTCGTTGGAGCCATCTTCCTTCAGTTCCCATTTGGCTCCTGGTATACAGAGTACCCTAAGAGATACCAGTTGGTCTGTTGGGGTACTTTTGTGACGCTGATACATGCATCCGAATATGGGAGGTCTGGCCTCCAACAGATCCCTTATTACTTGCGGGGCGAAAGAAATCGTCTTCCCACGAACGTAGGACGTATAGCAGTCCTTTGCTTGAGTCAATGCCATGTTGGCATAGAACTCGCGAGTGATTTCTTCATATCCTTGGCCAGCCAAGTTGCATAACTTCTCCCACCGTCTGTCTGCGATTTCGTTCTCAATTGATGGGAACTCCCGAGTGTGCAGTTTTAGTTTTCTATCCCCTACTATGGGGTTTCTCTTGAGTGTTTTGAATCTTTCCTCATTCTCCGAGGATTGGAATCTTTGCACATTTACTGCCATGGCTGGAGTTTTGGAGGGGGAAGCCATTGGAGAGTTGTTGTACTTGTGAAGTATAGCAGCAGTTTTTGTGTGAATGTGAGGAGTTACAACGAGGAGATTCGAATGGAGTTGGTGGGAGTTATGGTTATTGGGGGGATTTTTATATTCATACGTGTGAGATACGAAGAGTCCGATGGGTAGGTAATGGTTTGGGTAATTAATGCTGACTTAACTGCTTATAGGCCACTTTGATACTTCTGCTGATTGTTCCCCTCTTTTGTCTGTTCTAGTGCTAGTGCGTTGGATACGCGCTCGTATTGGTGTTCATTACGTGATTCTTTATTCATTATAGGACTAGATTTTTGTTTTGTACCTCTTATTCGCTTGGTTTCTATTGATCCAATTCAGGTGTTCACCTCTTCAACCTGTAGAAAAAAACTAATAAATGAACAAAAATTAATAAGATAGAATGAAAAGAAAATTTTAAACTACTTCCAAGGGTTGCCTCCCTTGCAGCGCTTGTTTAGCGTCCCTAGCTTGACATAGTAATTTCTCAACTCAGGGTCTGAAGAGTGCAGGTAGTCTTCTCCCTGCTGATTTCACCCCCATGATAATGCTTGACACGTTGCTCGTTGACCTTAAAACTCCTTTGGGCTTGTGTATCTTCAAGTGTGATGGCACCATGATCTGCAACCTCCTTGACTACAAAAGGTCCCGACCATTTGGATTTTAGTTTTCTTGGGAATAATTTGAACCTGGAATTAAATAGCAGAACCAGCTGTCCAGGTTCAAAGACTCTATGTTTGATTAGTTTGTCGTGCCATTGCTTGGTCTTAGTCTTGTAAATCTTTGCATTCTCATAGGCGTTGAGGTGGAATTCTTCTAGCTCATGTAGTTGTAATAGTCTATTCTCTCTGGATGTGTTGACATTGAAGTTGAGAAATCTGGTTGCCCAGTATGCCCTGTGTACAAGTTTCACAGGTAAGTGGCATGCTTTCCCAAAAACCAACTGGTATGGAGACATACCAATTGGTGTTTTGAATGTTGTTCTGTAGGCCCAAAGTGCGTCATCCAACCTGTTTGTCCAATCTGTTCTGGAATTATTCATAATTTTCTCCAGAATCCTCTTTATTTCTCTGTTGGAAACCTCAGCTTGGTCGTTACTTTGTGGATGAAATGTTGTGGTGATTCTATGTCTGACACCATATTTGCTCAAAACTGCTTCTAGCTGCTTGTTACAGAAATGTGTTCCTCCATCATTGATCAGAATGTGTGGGACACCAAATCTGGACAGAATGTGCTTCCTCAGAAATTTTATTACAGATTTAGCATCACACGTGTGTGTACGGACAGCTTCCACCCACTTTGAAACGTAGTCCACAGCTAGCAGTATATACTCATTAGAGTATGAGATAGGGAGTGTTCCCATGAAATCTATGCCCCACACATCAAACAGCTCCACTTCTAAGATGTTAGTGAGAGACATTTCATCTCTCTTTGAGACATTTCCGCTGCGTTGGCAGGCATCACACGCAACAGTAAAATCTTTGGCATCCTTGAATAATGTAGGCCAAAAGAATCCACTCTGCAACACCTTTGTTGCTGTCCTTCTTCCATTGAAGTGGCCTCCATAGGCTGAGCTATGGCAGTGCCACAGGATGTCTTTTTGCTCTTCGCGTGGGACACACCTTCTGAGCAATCCATCCACACCTTTCTTGTATAGAAAGGGTTCATCCCGTTGGTAAAATTTGCTGTCATGGTACAACTTCTTCCGCTGGTGCCAGGACCATTCATTTGGAATAATCTGCGCAGCTTTGAAATTTGCAATGTCTGCGTACCATGGTGCAACAACAATGGTTAACAGCTTCTCGTTTGGAAATTCTTCATTGATCAAGACCTTTTCATCTTCTATGATTTATGTAGGCAACCTGGACAGGTGATCAGCTGCACCATTATCCTTTCCTTTTCGGTCTCGGATTTCAAAGTCGAACTCTTGGAGAAGTAGGATCCATCTGATCAGTCTTGGTTTAGCCTCCTATTTTGCTAACAGGTTTCAAAGCAGCACGGACAGTATACAAAATTACCTTAGCACCAATTAAATATGACCTGAATTTGTCAAAAGCATAGACAACGGCTAGTAGCTGTTTTTCAGTTGTTGTATAGTTCAACTGTGCACTGTTCAGCACCTTGCTAGCATAGTATATGACATGTAATTTCTTGTCTTTCCGCTGTCCTAACACAGCACCTACAGCAAAATCACTTGCATCACACATGAATTCAAACAGGAAACTCCAATCTGGTGCTGCAAGTATAGGTGTTGTGATTAGTCGTTCCTTAATTGTATTGAATGCCTTCAGACATGCATCGTTTAATTTGAATTCAGCATCTTTCATCAATAGGTCACATAATGATTTAGATATTTTGGAGAAGTCCTTGATGAATCTTCTATAGAATCCAGCATGCCCAAGGAAACTTCTCACTCCTTTCTCATTGACCGGAGGAGGGAGCTTTTCAGTGGCTTCGACCTTGGCTTTATCAACTTCTACACCTCTTGATGAAACCTTATGCCCCAACACAATGTCTTCTTGCACCGTAAAATGACATTTCTCCCAATTCAGCACTAGGTTGGTTTCCTCGTATCGTTTTAGCACACAAGACAGGTTGCTCAAGCAATTGTCATAATCAGAACCAAACACTGAGAAGTCATCCATGAAGACTTCAATAAAATTCTCCACCATGTCAGAGAAAATGGCTAGCATGCACCTTTGAAATGTAGCTGGTGTGTTACGTAACCCAAAAGGCATCCGGCGATATGCAAATATTCCATAAAGACAAGTGAAGGAAGTTTTCTCTTGGCCCTTGGGATCCACCACAATCTGGTTGTAACCAGAATATCCGTCCAGAAAACAGTAGTAGGCATGCCCAGCCAGTCTTTCCAGCATCTGGTCCATGAATGGAAGAGGGAAGTGATCTTTTCTGGTGGACTCATTGAGTCTTCTGTAATCTATGCACATACGCCAACTAGTTACTGTCCTTGTAGGAATAAGTTTGTTCTTCTCATTAGGGATCACTGTTATCCCTCATTTCTTAGGTACAACCTGAACTGGGCTGACCCAAGAGCTATCAGAGATTGGGTAGATAATACCTGCATCCAATAGCTTGAGGACCTCTTTCTTCACAACCTCTTTCATGGTTGGATTAAGTCTTCTTTAGGGCTGCACTACAGGTTTAAAATCTTCCTCCATTAGGATTTTGTGCATACAGAAGGAAGGACTTATTCCTTTTAGATCTAAAATAGTCCATCCAATGGCAGACTTGTGAGCTCTTAGAATCCTCAACAATTTCTCCTCCTCTTGTTCACTGAGGAGTTGCTCAAAATTATCGGAAATGTGTTCCTTTCCCCCAAGAATGCATAACGGAGGTGAGATGGAAGCTGCTTCAGTTCTGTCTGTGGGCTGTCCACTTTTCCTTCTTCCTTTAGCAATCCTTCACAGCAAATTAGGAATCCTAATCCCTTAGAAATTCCTAATTTGTAGTGAGCCTTACGTTCAAGAATTCAAACGATCTCACAAATGTGAACCTCTATCCCTAGAGCCTTCACAATTATGTTATTCAATCCCAATTCCAGATGTTATCCCTAGAGCCTTCACAATTATGTTAGATTAGTGGATAGAGTGACTGATACCCTATTTTCGTTCTGTTCTGGGCTTTTTATAGTTACTGGTCTGTGTCGTCGCGTGTCCAACGTAAGTCCAGTTACGTTGCCAACGCGGGACCCTATAACACTTTTCAGAGATTAAAACACATCAGATTTATGAGAATTTATCACCCAAAAGGCTCTAAAACTGTATTTTCTAGATTATGCATGGGTTATTCAGTTTTATGTCATTTTCTCATGTTTTAATGGTGTTTTATGCTTCAATTACTTGCAATTACATTGAATTATGTTCCAAATAAGTGTCTTATTGGACACTTATCAGGTTACATCTCAAAAAGAAAAGATTTTCTTCCCTTAGGAAATCTAAACTACAGCCTAGGGGTGATGGCCCCCTCTAGGTTCTTGAGTGAATAGAACCCAATACCTATTGCTTAGACTTTCCTAGCGATTCTGGTGTTAATGCTACATTCAATAAATCTGACTTATCTCCTTTCTATGCAAGGATAGATGAAAAAATTCACATTCAAGGATAACTGTCCTCAAAAGGGAAGGAGATGATGCAAAGATCACTTCTGATAGCATTACTGCAAAGGCACCACCAAGCAAGAGCATTGGACCCATTTTGCCTATGACCAAAGTTAGAGCTAGGAAGTTATAAAAGGAAGTGGAAGCGTTTCTAAACCTTCACAGAGACCTTCCTCAAGTCCCCATATCTCCCATGGCTCTACACATCTTAGAGTAGGACTTAGATAGTTTTCTTATATTTTATGATCTTAATGGGCCCAACTTATATAGGCTTTGGGTCAAGTTCTCTGTACTTTTAGGATAGCTTTCGGGCCTGTCTTGGCCCATTTGAGAGGCTGTATTTAGGGAGGAATAAGAGACCATTATTAGGCTTATATCTAAGCCCAATATCATCTCCAAAATGCAGATCCAAACCATCACCATGTTCTCTCCTTCTAGCCATCTAAACTAGCTTATATGAAGGCATTCCATGTATTATTTTGCACACCTAGAATCATATTATTCATATTTCAAATTCAAGTGAGAGAATTTTCTCTTCCTTTCCCTCTTCTATATGAGCTAGAGTGAATGAGTGGGTCCTTACGCTTGGCTTCTCCAAGATGACGAAAGAAAAGGTGGCTTATCCAACTCATGGTGGCACATTATCTTTGAAGCACTTTCAGCAATCTACATCTTCTCCTTATTCGCCCCAAGTGCAACATCACATGTGATTTTCAAAATGATAGTTAGGAGGGACAGGATCTCTTTCCTCAAACTTAAGCATTTACATTCACACAAATTATACAAGTATAGTGGAAAGAAAAGGAAAAGTACGACTTTCCTAAGTGGTTGTTAAGGAAGGAAAGGGTCTCCCTCCTCAAGCTTAGAGGTTAGGAATGCCCTCAACGTACTTTTCTTGTTGGATGCCAATGAATTAGAAAGAAATCCTTAAAATCCAAATAATATTAGTGTATACAAAGATAAGTTTTGTATAAAAAATAAATAAAAATACATCAAAGTTAAAAATATCTAATAATCCTAAAATAAAATTCTAACAAAAATAAAATAAAATAAGAAGAAAATATACATAAGTCATTGAGGCGATGAGTGGCAATCTAACCCTGCAGTAATTGGAATAGCTTTGCAAATTGGGAGTTCGCTAGCAACTATTGTACGAAAACATGTACATTCAAGTGTTTGTAGTTGCCATCCATCCATAATTGTAGATGAATGAGGTGATCAGAAAGGGGATTGGCCGGAGGATGCTCACCTCTTACATCATATCCATCTCCTCTTCCATCGCTTGCAACTCTTGTTGGTGTTTTTATGGAGGTGACTATGGTTGTGGTTACGACCTCTACTGCTCCTACTATTAAGGTGAAAAAACATCTGTGCCATGGGGTCCTTGCTGAATCACCCTCATTTGTAGTCAGGTATTGATCTCCAAGGGAGAAATCTCTTGTATTTAGGTTATTGTAGACTAAGGAATCCCATGGTTATGACAGAGGGAAATGATGTAGGAGCCAATACTAATGTATTGCTTCTACCCACCATGTTGTTGCTGATCAATCCCTTGACAAGTCATAACAAGAAATCCTCCTTGATTTATCTTGTGACCTCGTACTATATCCCACAATATGAACATATGAGTTTGGGAAATGATTTCGATGCTGTCGTTTCTAGAGAAGATGTCGAGTTTTAGCCACCAATGTAGTATCCTAAGTATAGCGTCCTTGATTTCCATAGACTTCAAGAAAAGAAGGTTATAATGATATTACCCTATGATCTCATCCCAAAACTTCCCTCCATAAACTTCTCTGGAATGTTTGTGATGGCACTCAAATACTCCTTTGTGAAGATCCCCTCAAGAATCTTCAAACCTAAGGCAATGTTAAAGTCCACCAAGGTCAATCGATGTTGTCTTCCTTCTAACTGTTACTGTACGACGTGTTTAGGAATCAAATCAATAAGGGAAAGAGGATGAGGACCATTAGAAAGTTGATAAGTGTCCAACATGACAGTTATTTGGTAAAAATTCTGGTGTAATAACAAGCAATTGGAACATAAATGATCACAAATTCATTGGAAACTGATTGAAAACTGAGTAACCCATGCAAATTCTGAATTGTACAGTTTTAAAGTTTTTTGGTGATGAATCCCTATGAATCTGATGTGTTTTCACTGTGTGCAACTTGCCACAGGATTTTGCGTTGGCAACATGAACCAGAAGTGCGTGAAGTACATGAAAGTTTGAGAAAAAGTTGATTCACTCTGTTGCTTCCTGTGTTGGCAACGCAAGAGCCAACTATGTTGGACACGCACATAACAGACCAGCACCTATAAAAGACCCAGAACTCCAGTAAATTAACAACATGAACGCAAAAGTAGATTCGTCTCTCTTTTGTCAGTAAATTAACAACATGAACGCAAAAGTCAAGAATCAGCTTTCTGAAGGAAGGGTCTCAGATATATGCGACCTTAGTCCATTCTAGTGCATCTAGAAATATCTTCATCTGAACCTTCACTCCTAGAATCTATATGACTCATCCTCGAGGCTTTGCATGCCAAGGATACCCACTGTGGGATGGAATAAGCCAGTCGCTGTGAAGGGCCAGCCTTTGTAATAGTGGATGCATGGCTTCTCTTCTGGTTACAAGAAATCCTTTTTTTTTGCAAAAATAAATTAGGAAAAATTAGCTCGATAGATATTAGCAAGTCACGCTCAAGTTTGCACCGTCGTGCTTAGTTACAAATAAAGAAAGTCCCCATTATATGGCACAACCATGATAAAATATCAAAATCATACATTTTAAAGTATGGATGGTCATGCTATGTAGAGGGCATGACCATTCTCATATGAAATTCTTAACCAAAAAGGATTAGCATAGTCGTGTTGATTCGGCAGCACAATTATGCTCATAATATAAACTCAAAATGAAAAACTTGCATGGTCGTATAGATAGGGGCACAATCTTGCTTAATATGGTAGCCTTGAGATGTATGATTTTGCAAAGTGGTACTCATGTAAAAACCCATCTAATGAATTTTCCCAATTGTGATGTAAGTACATTATCATGCTTATGAAAAAATATGTTCATCTTTAAATGAGGACGATTGTGCAATATAGGGCACAACCATGCTAAACTCAATCCCAACCTAGTAGTAATTATGATTATGCACAATTGTGAAAGCAAGGGTACAACCATGATGATTAAATTTATGCCACTTAATTTACAAGTTTTAAATCATCCTCTAGTGTAAGGTAGGATCAAATCATACTAGTTGTGAAAAAATTGGGCATGCCTATGCAAATATTCAAAAATCACAAATGCTAGATTCAAGGCACATGACATACCTAATTAGGAGAGAAAGAGTTGAGTTAGAGAGAGATCATAGGAAAGTAACAATGGTTGAAATGAATAGTGAAAATTTTTTACTGAGTTACATGTTAACCTTCCTATTTAAAGCTACTCAGTGGTCAAGACGACTGTGTTGATCACTATACACGGTGAGGCCTACAACCTTATGTAAGTTGTAGGTGGAAGATAATGAATGGTAAGGCTTGTGTTTCTCTCAAGGCGTAGGCTCCTTTTTATAGTTGTGGATTAGGATTGCCTCCATTGTGAACCTGGTTGACCTAAGTTTCCTTATCAGTCATCACAATTGCAACGTTGTTAAGGTTGACTAGAATCCCTTCTTGCATCATTAGGGTTGACTTAGGTCATTTCTAGCATCTCCAAGGTTGGAACGACCGTGCTCAAGTATATATAGTTGTGTTGAAATCCTAGTTTGCTGCAAGGGTGTGCTCAACCAACATGGCTGTGTTGGCTTATTCCAAGAGGAATTTTTATCCTTTTTCTACTACTTCATCTTTTTCCCCCTTTTTTGGCCCAAAATCCACATAGTTTCTTATTTTGTACTTGCATGACAATTCCTACCAAAATAAGGAAAATAAGGTAAAATTACGATAAAATAATAATATGCAGTTATTATAGTTTTTTTTGTTTATAAATCAACAAAATGGTGGTTCATCACTATCCATAATGAAATTCATACTAGCGCCCTTTTTCTTTTCATTTTCTATTCTTTCTTTTGCACTTTCATTTGTATACACACAATCACAATCCCTTTTTGATGAGCTCAAAAGTTGAGATTCTAACCCCTTTTAAGGATTGTTGATATAGTCTCTATGAGATCGACACTAAGGTCTAAAATACTACCTATCTATAGTGAGAGGTACACTTGTCTTTGCATAAAACTTGACACACATTTGCACGCAACAATATTTTCACCCAACATACATATTGATGTAGATATGGATGGTGGTTCTAGACTATTCAATGGAAGCTGACTTCAGAGGTGGAAGATGAAGAAGAAATTGATGTAGAACCTTGATTTCTTGGGAGCCCCACCTTCTAAGGAAGGATAAACTCCTTTTCCTCCATCATGGACACCATGGATAAAGAGGATTCCCGAACCCTAGGTTGGTTTTGAGAGGAAGAGAAAAGAAAGTTTCTCACTCAAAATTCAGAAATAATTATACTAATGACTTCAAAAGTTTCTTAAATTACACAAATGATTCCTTTATATAGGTCAAGGATGGTTCCTAGCATGGAGCGGCTAGGGAAGCCACATGGGACTTGGATTTTGGGCCTAACATGAAGCCCAAAGTGAGTCCCTCTCTATCTCCTAAAGCAGCCTACCAATTTTTGGCTAGAGGTGGCCTAACAAGTCTCAGTAGAAAATATAGGAAAATAGGATCATTCTATACATGTCTTGGTCCTTCTACTTCTAAAATATGAAAAAAGTTATAAAACATATTCTAAAATATGTAGGGCTAATGGAGAGGTGAATTGGACCTGAAAGTGATCTATTGTAGATTTAGATATCTCTAAAGATACCTTTGCATCGCATACATTATAAAATAAATTTATTCTTTATACATGGGCTAAGACAAATAAGGAAATAGATCTTTTAAAGGAATATAAGTCAAATAGTTGAAAAATATTATGAATAAAGTTGATCATGTACCTATATCAACCTTTTTTAAAACATTATTGAGTTGCAAGTACAAGTACATATTACAATCAAACAAAACAATCAAGGATGTGAACATGTATAAATAGAAGATTTAATAAACTCATCAAAATATACACAAAAGTGAGAACAAACACAAACAAACTTTATCTTCCTTCTTTTTCCATCATTGTTCCATGTTTGCATAATTTGTAAATAGCTTAAGGTTAGTTTCTTTTTTTTTCTTGTATACTAGGAGTGTGAATATCTTAAAGAGACTTGTGAAAAAAAAACACTTAGTTGTTAAGCCTGAAGAGTCTTATGTTGAAAGAATACTTGGATTTTCTAAGTGGTGAAAAATCTTGTACTTTGCAACTATTAGTAAAATTCTTGACATATGGTCAATGATTGGACATAGTTCTAAGTTTAAAAGGATGAACTAGTATAAATTTTCTAGTATTGATATATGTTTCCTTTCACCTCTTTCGTATGATCTAACTTTTGTTCTAATTATATGCTAGGTACTCTAAACTTCTAAAAAGGGAGAGAAGATCAATTCTACTATCCTTCTTAGGTTTTTCATTACATTATTTTCAAACATTATAAGAGATTAGTATTTTAGATTGATCACCTTAATAAGTGAAGAAGACAAACAATCCAAAAGAAATGACAAAATCACACAACCAACTTATAAAAAAAAACATTAATCACTAGATCTTCAACTTGTTCTGGAGAGGATTATTTGAGAAATTGTGTTAAGATATTTATAAAAAACATTCAATATAAGGTATAAAATATAATAAAAACCATGATTACATTTCTTAGAGAATTATTGAGCTTTAATTTGTAAATATTTTAAGTGTAACTTTGTGTAGGTTTAAAAGAATGTAAAAAAATATATCATTATTTATAGATGAAAAAATGTAATGAATGAACATATCAAAGTGGTCAAAGGAGACTTTGATCTTTTATAACTAGTTGTGAGCATGGTTTGTACTTAAAAAATGTGTCCCGGAAGATGTAAAAAATAACTACTTCTATTTAGGTATTGAGTTGGTGCTACTTACAATATTTTACTTTCGAAAAATAACAATATTATAATTATCCTTGGTTTAGCTTGCACTATTGTTTCTCATTTTTTCATTACTAGTACTTTGCATTTGGCCAACTTAATATAGCAATTTTTATTATTTTATTGTTCTTATTACCCTTTTGAAATAATACTAAAAGTTTATCATATTAATGTAAAATGTTTCATATTGTAAATGTACTATCATTTTAAAATATTGTTTTTTACCTTTGAAATCGATATAATAATATTATTATTTTTAAGTTAAAATTAATATTAATAAAAAATTAAAAGTAAAATTCAATAATTTTAATCTTCACAACATAAACTTTGTTAATTCTGACAATTCTATCCTCAATTAGTCCAAATCTTTTCTAAAAGGAACTTTTAAGAGATAAATTTTTATAAATACATATTTACTGATAAAAACATCGGTAAAAATTAAGTGCTATTATATAATTTTTAAATTATCATTAAAATAAACTTTTTTTTACACTAGTATAAAAATAGCCTTTTTGTAACAGGAGTTTACATCAGTTCATTTTTGTAAATAAAGTTACAACTTTTTATATCAGTTCCAACTGAACCGATGTAGAAAATAGCAGTGGCATTTTTATAAATAAGATTGAAACATTCTACATCAGTTATTTTCATAACCGATGTAGAAAGTACTTTCTACATAGATTGTATGCCAAACCGATGTACATTTTAATTTTTTAATGTTATTTTACATCGGTTAAGTAAATAACCGATGTAATAAGTTCTTTCTATGTCGATTTTTTGAAACAACCGACGTAAAATCTCCTCCCCCTCCCTAAACTTGGTGCAATAGTTGTCGCGAAGCATAAGTCTAAAGACGCCCTACTCCTTCAAACACTCTCTGTCATCATTGTTGCCCTCATCTTCTTTAGACTTTGTCGCGTGAAAGACTACGACCATCTTCAAAACTGTGAAGCACCATTCGTCTGAAACATGTTTGCCGTCCTCCGTCATCTGTCGCTAAGGTAGGTAGATTCTTGAATGTATTCGCCACATGCATTTACCTAGCTTAATGGTCATCTAGTACTTCTTCTTTGTTGAAAGTCCTTTCTTTGAACCTCCCTAATTTATGTCCCTATTACTTCATCTCCGATGGTGTTGACCTGGGATGTTCCTTCTCCCTCATTCTAGTGGTTAGCTTACTGTTCTTTGTTAATATTTTGCAAAGAAAGAGAAGAATCTTAGCTAGCTTGAAGGCATCTATTACTTGTGGAATTTTAAAAAGTCAATCTGCAAGAACATGTATTACTCTGCTCGAAGTTTCAATGCTTACTTTCTCTATGTTTTTATGAGGTTTACTTCATCATGGTACTAAGATTTATATGCATCAACATCTATCTGCTTTAAATCTTGAGAGTGTTCATTTACTTTTTTAATTCTGGGTTATTATTATGACATAGTTTGCGCAAGATAGGTTGTTCTACTACCAGTTAATGTATGCAAATTTTACACTAGGAAATTGAACTCAATGCGCAAACATATATATATATATGCATACAGTGTGATATATACAAAACTTAGCTTGCTTTTCAATACCTTAATCCACCTAGTAACTTCACTGTGTATGGTCTGGAGAAGTAGTTAATATATTTTGGTCTTAACAAATGGATAGCAAGGATATGATGAGTATCGCAACCGTAATTACCACGAGATGACGGACTCGCTAAAAGTTTTAAGAAGAATTTTAATTTGATTAAGTGGAGCCGCCACATAATTTTTATTTAAGGGAAAACATTTGGAAAAACCCAAACTTGAGGATGAGTTCTAGGTGCGGGAATCGGTTATGAATAGGGAAGGTGTTATGCACCCTACTCGCCCGTTCCAAAGAACGGTACCCTTAAACTGAGTGTGTAATTTTGATATTTTTTGAAAAACTGTTTGATCCCTTTAGTTTAAGGTAAAAATAAATAGGTTGGTGGAAAATAGCCTGACAGGACTTGACCCCGCTCGTACGTATTCCCTGGTGCAATGGGAAACTCAAGGCTACGTAGTTCTGGTTTGAAGGCTTGACCTTTAAAGGTGATTGAAACAGTAGAGTATTTTGAATATTTTTAGGAAATCCCTAGTCCACATATGCACAGGATCCGAGGTAAGCGAAGGTTGCACTGGGACCCATATGATTTCTGAATCCCAAACAGTTGGGTATGCTACTAGTTCGTATCCAGAACTCATCGCGTGAGACTTGGAATTCTTTAAATACATATTTTTAACTTTTATTTTTACAAGTATTCCTGCACCTACATATCCACAGAGCCGAAGGCAAGCGAGGGTTGAACTGCAACTCATATGTTTCTCCAAACATTGAAAGACAGGATATGCTGCACTTTCAACTTCGAAGTTCATTGCATGAGATCTAGGATATTTTGAAAAAATTTAAAATAATAAAAAGAAAAGGGGAATTGGGCTTGACCCAAATTAAGTAAGAATGATTTTGATTTCTTAAAACAGGAGAACTGGACTTGACCCAAATTGAAAGAATGGAATTGATTTCAAAATAAAAAAGGAAATGGGCCTGACCCAAATAAAACATGATTTCAAAAAGAGAAAAGAAGATTGGGCTTGAGCCGGATTAAAAGGATTGTATTTGATTTTAAAATTAGGAAAGATAGGGTGTGATCCAATATTAAAATGGAGGCTAATTTCAAATTAAAAAGAAGTTGAGCATAAAAACAAAAATAATAGAGAAATTTACATGGATTAAATAGAACTGGTTCAATTTTATTATGGCTAGGAATGGCATTGAGGGTCAGCAGACGTATGGCCAGCTATCTTAAATTTAATTTGGCCCACTAGTGTGACCCATTTAAGCATAGCATTGTCGGCCTAGCCCATTTTGCATCAGCGACTAGGTGTTTCGGAGTGGCCCCATTAGCATGGTCTTAGGCAACAACATGGCCCAATTGAAGATAGAATAATCAAAGGCAGGCAGCCCAATTGAAAGAGAATTTGATTTTAGCTTGGCCCATTGTTGGTCGATAGCCGTAAGTTGGATTAGGCGAAATCTGTGCACAGATCAATCATGTGATTAATAGGCCCACTACTGTCCCTCCATAATTCCAAATTGGCCTACAATTAGGCCCGTTGAAAACTGATGTGTCGCAAGCCTGCTGCTGCCTCCATTATTAAAAAATCGGCCGATTCTCACATAAGTAACATGTTTTATGGCTGCCCACAATTAGAATGAGAAATGGAATAAAAGTTATAGGTGGGGCCTGAACCCACGACTTGCAGTATCATACAGCACACTCACCACTGCACCCAATTTCTAGCTTAGGTTTAGTGCTCAATAATTCAAATGAAAAACTGGAGAAGACTGCATGAATTAATCCTTGAATGTGCATGAAATTTCACGTGCATCTGCTATCTACCAGCCTTTCCTATTGATATAAAAAGTAGATCAAAATTATTTAGTGTTCTTATTTATATCGTCAAACTGCTTTGACAAGAGAAGAACTTGATACCCCAAGCTTAAATGAATTCCTGTGCTCCTGGAAATAACACCATGGAAGGTCACAATCCATTAAGATAAGGTAGCCAAGGTAAGGAGGAGGAATTCTTTTGTTCGTGAGAAAACCCTCCAGCATTTCAAGTTTTTATCTCTGTTTCGGTTCACCAGAGTTTACAGAAACAATACCAGGTTTACGGTTCCCTTCAATAACCCAGTAACCATTATAAGCACATAGATTCATAGGTCTTCTTTGGTTACCAAAATCCAACAGAATTGAATTCCCTTATAAACTGATGATATGTGTCCATGACATACAAAGGCAGGTCCTAGCACGTTTCAATGCCACGGAACCTATCTCGACACCAACATGCACTCTATAATGTGACAGCAAACATATTCAGATCAAGCAGTGGCTATTCATAATCAAAGTTCAAGTTCTAGATTTCGTTCATGGCAGTATTTATTGTACCATCAATAGACCTCATAGTAACAGGAAGGTCCATTTACAAATCAGCCAAAGCTTCAATGATACGTGGTTTAAACGATTCGAGTAGTACCTGCCCAAATGCTAAAGGATCTGATACTCTGGCAAATTCTGTCTTGTTGTCATATCTCAGTGGAGCTAATGCTAAACCCTTAGCCTCCACTTTATATGCCTCTAGGACCGGAGGTGTATGTGGCATATAGGTAAAGATTATTACCTACAGGCCGTATGTACTTTTGGGGAACTAGAATTCCAGGAGTAACTTCTTTGGTCAATGTTAGGTTCTATAAGTTTGATTAGACGATTGAGGGCCAGCCTTATGGTTTTTTAGGCTAAAGCATGTTGTTATGACTTCCAGGAAAAGAACCTCAGCATAATGTCTCTCATGTTTAAATTGTGTTGCCTTTATTCCTTCACCTTTGAATTTCATGACCCTTCCTCTGAACCTTTCTTGTAATTGTGCCCCGGGAAGGTTAAACAACCTGATAACTGTCCATGAATCCTGCCTTCAACTAGCATATTATCCAAATGATAATGACATGATATCTGTATATGTTTGGTACACCATATTTCCAATATTACCCAATACCACAAAAGCAGTAAATATTGAAATAGACGGAATATGAAATATATCAAACTATGCTCAGGGAATCAACCCCCTGTTCTACATCATGTTAGCTTCCTAGGCACAATCACTCATCATCTTGCGGAACCTTACAACTAATGACAAGGTTAATATTTGTCCCTGAAACTTTGGGAATATGGCCTCGCAGTGCATGGCAATTATAGTATGAAATTGATGGAGGTATCAATAAATCATGACAATTACTGCTCTGGCTGGGAGTATCATGAATGCATGCATTAGTTTATGGCCGAGCTGTCGCTTGATGTCGTTGACATGTCCCCTGGCTCATATGGAGTAGATGACTCTCATATCCTTTCGTAAGTAAACTGGCTAAGTTGAGCAATGGATGTTGCGGTTTCAGGAAGAACAGAACAGAACGTTCGATGCCAAATTTCCAATATCGTGCATGAGGTTTCACAAGCATTCTCAAGACGGATGTCACTAAATCAATGGCTTGGAAATTAGAAAGGTGTTTTTTTATGTTGGGCTTTGCGTAACCATTGCATTGTCGAGTTCCTGCAACTTGCTAATGGGAGCTACTGCATATCCATCTATCATGTGATTTATTGCACCAAAAATGCATTGTTGCAACAACGCACTTTTAATTTCTGCTTAATTTTGTGAATTTGTTTAGAGCCGGTTTGAAGAAAATAGAGTGCATTCCTTCTTCTTTTTTGCCTCCCACCTTGTGATGTGAGAGAAGAAGCTTTTTTCTTGGATCCAAAACCTATGATTTCTTCCCCCGTCCCCTTTTTTTTTTCATTATTATTTTTACTCATATTTTTATATTTTATATTTTCCTTTATTTTTCTCTTCCTTTTTTTTAGTTTTTGAGATTATTATTATTATTCATTTATTTATTTATATTTCTTTTGTTCTATTTTTTTGTTATTATTATTATTTTTTATTATTATTTGTATTTATTTTATTATTACTTTTATTTGCTAAATTTGGTTAATTAAATAGTAGTTTAATCCCAAACATAATTAGGTGTTCATAGTTTGCCCTTCTTTACTCATTTTCTTACCAGATAATATAAGAAATGATTTTCTGGATTATCATGGTAGGAAATGAGTAAAGATTGTGAACTAATTATGTCTTGGATAACAATTAAGGATACTAGAAGGCTTGAAATGCCAACAAAATATTGGACTTGAGTGATCCTTCAAAAGTTCCAAGGTGGTTAGGAGTTTTGGAAGAAATATTAGAGGAACCTAATGTGACCAGTTGGAAAGTGTCAAGTCAAATGTTGAAATTTTGGTTGAGCTTTGCGAGCCTTGTGAAATGAGTTGACCAGGTCTAAATATGAAGGGCCTAATATGGTAGGCCAAAATGCAGAATTCAGATGCAGAGCCTGATTAGGCTAACAGAATGGAAAAGAATGGCCTATTAGGACAGGCCAAGTAGCATGGAAAGGAGTGGCTTGTTAAGACAGGAAAAGTGAACTGGAAAAGACCTGTTAAGGAAGGAATAAAAATAATGGGTCAAGACAGGCCAAGTGAAAATGAGAAAGACCTGTTAAGACAGGTGGGGATGCAGAAATTTAAATATGCAGGGGCCTACATAGGCTAGGATGTAGAAAAATAAACATGTTGGGGTCTGAATAGGCCAGGATGCAAAAAAATAAATGTGCTAAAGGCCTAAATAGGCCAGGATGCAGAAAAATAAACGTGTAGGGGCCTAAATAGGCCAGGATGCAGAAAAATAAACGTGATGGGGCCTAAATAGGCCAAGGTGCAGGAAAATAAACATGTTAGGGCCTGAATAGGCCATGGTGCAGAAAAGTAAACTTCTCGAGGCCTGAATAGGCCAAGGTGCAGAAAAATAAACGTCCTGGGGCCTAAATAGGCCAGGATTGAGAAAAATAAAAGTGTTGGGGCCTGAATAGGCCAAAGTCCACGAAAATAAATGTGTTGGGGCATGAATAGGCCAAGGTGTAGAAAAATAAACGTCTTGGTTCCTGAATAGGCCAGGGTGCATAAAAATAAATGTGCTGGGGTCTAAATAGGCCAAGGTGCAAAAAAATAAATGTGCAGGGGCCTGAATAGGCCACGATGTAAAAAAATAAACGTGCTGGGTCTTGATTAGGCCAGGGTGCAGAAAAATAAACGTGCTGGGGCTTGAATAGGCCAGGATGTAGAAATGTAAACGTGTTGGAGTCTGAATAGGCCAAGGTGCAGAAAAATAAACATGTTGGGGCCTGAATAGGCCAAGATGCAGCGCCTGAATAGGCTGGACAAAAATTAAACATACACTTGAGGTCCTGTTAGTGACAGGAAGAATGCAGGCCTGTTAAGACAAGCAGACAGAATTTAAACATGCATTTGAGGTCCTGTTGTTGACAAGAAGAATGCAAGCTTGTTAAGACAGGCAGACAGAATTTAAACATGCACTTGAGGTCCTGTTGTCGATAGGAGAAATGCAAATGATGTCCTGCTGTTGCCAGGAACAAATGCAAATGAGATCCCACTATTTCCAGGAACAAAGCAAGCCTATTAAGACAGGTGGACAGAATTTAAACATGCACTTGAAGTCCTATTGTTGACAGGAAAAATGCAAACCTGTTAAGACAAGCGTACAGAAATGACCCGTTAAGATAGGCGAGGTAAAATAAAAAGGACCTGTTAAGACAGGTAATGCAAAATGAAAAAGACCTATTAAGACAAGCATGGAAATGAATGTGACCTATGCTAACTGGAAGAAATAGCCTATTAAGAGATGGAAGGAAAGAAATGGAAAAGACCTATTAAGACAAGCAAATAAAAGGAAACGACCTGTTAAGACAGGTAATGGAAAAATGAAAGATACCTGTTAAGATAGGCAATGCAAAATGAAAAGAGACCTATTAAGATAGGTAATGTAGAAGTGGTCTGTTAAGAAAGGCGAGAAACAAGGAAAAATACTTGTTAAGACAAGTAATGAAAAGTGAAAGGAAAGAGACCTGTTAAGATAGGAAATGCAGAGTGGTCTGTTAAGACAGGAAGGAAAAGGAAAAACACCTCTTGATACAAGTAAGGTGGTATGACAAGCGAAGATCATTGAAGTACGAGAGTGTTTTTCTAGGCAAACATTTGCCCTAGTTTGAATTTTGGTTTTTCAAAAATCGGGGATTGCCCCAATTTAAATTTTTCTGGGCAAACATTTGCCCCAGTTTGAGTCTTGATTTTCCAAAAGTCGGGGATTGCCCCAATTTAAATTTCTCTGGGAAAACGTTTTCCCCAGTTTAAACCCTGATTTTTCGAAAATCGAGGATTGCCCCAAAGAAAAATTTCTGAAATTGAGGATTGCCTCAATTTCAATTTTTCTAGGCAAGTGTTTGCCCTAGTTTTGAAATATTTTTGAAATTGAGGATTTCCCTAATTTGAATTTTTTCTGAAATTGGGGATTGCCCCAATTCGAATTTCTGGGCAAATGTTTGCCCCAGTTTTGATCTTGATTTGCAATTAAGGATTATCCCAATTTGAATTTTTTCTGAATTTGGGATTGCCCCAGTTCGAATTTTTCTAGGAAAACGTTTGCCCTATTTTGAATTTTGATTTTTCAAAATTTAGGGATTGCCCTAATTCGAAATTTTCCTGGGAAACTGTTTGCCCCAATTTTGAGATTAAATTACGATTTGTTTGGGAGATTGAAAACTTCCCCAGTTTTGTCATTTTTTGAAAAAGTTTGAAATGCGATGCTTGAATGACAAGATGCTTATGTAATGTTTGAATGAGTGCAAGAGTACGAGATGTTTTAACTCATTTATTGCTTTTTGATGCTCGAAATGATTATTTCATCAGATACGATGAAATGAATGTTATGGGATGAATGCATGCCATGAAATGGTTTAAAAAGCTTTAGGGTTCCATTTTTTATTTTTCTTCGACATTTTTCTTTCTCGACAACCTTATAGTTGGGTTAAGGGGAACCAAGATTCTGGATAAGCTAGACTGACTCTGTTTCTTGGCTTCTTGGTCAACTTTGAAATTTTCCTTCTTCAATATTTTTGAGACCCAACCGTGGTCAGCATCGTTGAGTGAGATGCACTCTTTTTGTTTTGGCGGTATTATAGCTGACGGGAGAATGACTCTTTTGGGAAAGAATCATGCCATGTTGTGATGGTTGAGGATTCAACCGATTTGTCATGAATTTTCAAAATTAATCTTTTTATTTTTTAAGGTTTTCACCTTTCTTTTTGGCACGTGTACCATTGAGGTATGCGAAGTGATCTTGAATAGTCGGTGAGAGGAGGTAGGTGGGTTTTGTATGTATGGTTTAGGGTAGTGTATTTGGAGGGAAAGATGAAAGATGTGAGTTTGATTGCCCAAATGGCAACTTTAGACGAAAATGTCAATGCTGCTTTTCATAACTTTGATCATCAAATTAATCAAATTTGAAAAATGGAAAAAATTTGCCCCAATTTTGCCCTAACATTTGCCAAGGTCACCCTTATGGGTTTTTGACCTAACGGGCTTTTTATTTGTGACTGCCCTAATTTTTGCCTAGGCCACCTTTGTGGGTTTTTGACCTAGCAGGCTTTTTGTTTGTGTGCCCTAACTTTTTCCTAGGCCACCCTTTGAGGGTTTTCGACCTAGCGGACTTTTCGGTTGTGTTCCCTAACTTTTGCCTAGGCCGCCTTTGACGGTTTCCGACTGTTGCAACCGTAATTCCAACGAGACGACGAACTTGCTAAAATTTTAAAAAGAGATTTTATTTTTTGGATTAATATGGAGTCGCCACCAAATTTTTATTTAAGGGAAAATACTTGGAAAAACCCTGACTCGAGGAAGAGATTTAAGTTCGGGAGTTGGTTACGAGTGGGGAAGGTGTTAGGCATCCTACTTGCCCGTTCCGAGGAACGGTGCCCTTAAACTGAGTGTATTATTTTTGAAAATGCTTGATCCCTTAATTAATATGAAAATAAATAACTTGATGGAGGTTAGCCTGACAGGACTTGATCCTGCTCCTACGTATTCCCCGGTGCAATGGGAAACTCAAGGCTTACGTAGTTCTGGTGTGCTTGAAGACTTGACCTTCAAAAGGTTCTTGAGAAAAGAGTACTTTACAAATTTTGTTTTTGAGAAATTTTTTATCTTTGGGAGGGATCTTCAGTCCACTCATGCACAAGGCCCGAGGCGGCTAACGCAACACGGGGACCTATACGAACTACTAAATGTTGAAGAGCAGGTGAACCGCTAGTTCCCCATTTAGAGTCCATTGCGTAAGACTTAGAATCCCAAAATACTAAAAAAAGAGATTTTTAAAGTTTGACAAGGATCTCAACTCCACTCATGCACAAGGCCCGAGGCAGCTAAGGCAACACGGGGACCTATACGAACTACTAAATGTTGAACAGCAGGTAAACCGTCAGTTCCCCACTTAGAGTCCATTGCGTGAGACTTAAAAAATCCCAAAATATTTAGGAAAAGATTTTTAAAGTTTTTGAAAAGGGATGATTTGCGAATGATATTGGTCCTTGAGTAAAAGAAACTTGAATTTAATAGAAGAGTTTCATTTTTGAGTTTTCGAGTAATTGGAGTTGAAATGGGATTTTGGTGTGATTTTGTAATTATTAGGAATTTTGGGGTAATTGGGTAATTATTAGAAATTTTGGAATTTATCTAGCAATTATGAAATTTCTATGAATTTATTTTAAAATTATAGGATTTTTATGAATTTTAGGATTTATAGGATTTTTATGAAATTTTGGACTTTTATGAATTTTTGTGAATTTTTTAACCCGAGGGTAATTTGATTTGGACCTGGGACAACTTGGGCATTGAGGGAATTCTCCAAAGACAGTATGGTCATTTCTATGGCAGGGACCTACTGGGTATTAAGGAAATTGTTAAGGGGTAGGATTGCCATTAACACCGCAGGGACCTGTTGGGAATCCTAGAATTTGACAGGGGTAGAGTAGTATTTTTACTGGCTGATATGAGGCTTGCAATGCAAAAGAAAGGGAAATTTTTTCCCTGGCAAATTCGAAATTTGTTCTCTAGCAGATTCGAACCCTCAACCTAGGGATGTATGGTGGTGTGTCTAGCCACTGAACCTCATCCCAATATTGTGGTAGTTCATGCCTCCTCATGCCTATAAAGGGAATCCAGGTTAAATCATCTATTTTTCTAAAAATGGTCTATAGGGGATTCGAACCCCACGTCGTGGACTTAAGGATAGCGCCACTTCTGCCACTAGGCCAAGCTTCTAGTCATGTTATTTAGCTCCCTAAACTAAACTATCAAGGGACAACTTCATGAATCTGAATTTAGACTCTGCATATTCGATTATAAGGCAAGGTAAATTCATTAATTGAAGTCAAGACATTGCATGGGCACCTATCTTGAACTTCGATGTTGTCCTAGCTAACCTACTTTAGGCCCCATACCACAGGGCGTGTGCATGGATGAACAGAAGCAGTGTAAGTGCCTCTAAGGGCTTCGATTTTGACAATTATGGCGCATGAGATCCATACCTTGCACTTGGGCATGTGATGTCAAAGACGCTAATGTTGTTGGAAGGGAGGTAATGCGTATGCGAGGATGATTGCTTTCGACCTAAATGCTTAAACTACAAACCCCTCCAAGTGGAGGTAAAAGGGAAAGGAGAACTTCATGCCCACTTCCTCTATATTTGGATTGACAATTCATATTGGACCTTAAGATAGGGATGACCAAATGTCTACATAATGCTATGCAATTTACAATGACTACCTGGATGTTATTCTCATCACTTGAATGGTGACGACCTCTAGGACCATTTTCGAGCATCATTATTTTGAGACTCTATTATGGAGGATAGAAGGAGCATGTTGCTATGTGCATCACTTCAGCTAAACCCAATTGTTAACCTAGGATCGCTTGTCACTTAGCACTTCATGCATCCCCTTGCATGCTAATGGTGGATGTGAGCAAGTATCTACATCAAGGCGATTAGTGGCCTTTTCATGGGTCTTAGAGATCACCAAGGCGTACCCCCTGCAGTGAAGAAACCTAGATAGAACCAAGAACTCCTACTATGCAACGACGCTAGAGAATACAGAAAGCTTATGAGGATTATTTGTTAATGACTCAGAACCCCATTTTAACTAAGCAACTCTCCTTTTTTGAGATCAGAACATGGCTATCCCAGACATCAAGAATAAACACACAAAAGGCCTTTATCCCTTAGGCATTTATGATTCGAGTTGACTCCTCTGTTCTTGCCATCACCGAATAGAGCATTCTTCCTGAGCTTTCTATATGATGCCTATGTCTCCTCCTATCGGTTTCCATGGCGGGATTAGACCTTCATCCTGGGAGTTCTACAAGACGGAGGATTCGAATTCCTTGATCTCGGCCAGGGGACGTATGGATCGTGCAAAACAGGGGTGTTCAAGATTTAACATATACACTCCCATGGTTGATTCTATGCCTCTAAGCCATCCTCCCCCCCCATCCGATTCAAGAACAACGCAGTGTATTGAGCAGATTATTGTCATGAACATCATATGTGCTATTATACAGGATTTTCATACAAACCGAAATTTATGCCAAGCCATACTGAAATTACCATGTCAAGAATAATGCCTAATTTATCCTATGCGATCTTTAGAGCAAATGCGATGATGAAATTCTTGATCCGGCCATGCACCAATGTGTTCTTAGGGAATTCTCAGCACAAGAATTGAATAACTAACCTGTTGTAGGATCGAAGAAATCAGGCGTTGAATGTTGATGTGCTGCTCAAAACTCGTCTCTCCCAGGACCAAGATGATTCTGGTTCCCTTGCTTCAAGAAGCCAATTCGAGTTCTCTGATTTCTGAAGATCACCAGCAAAATTCCCGAAAAGAAAAAGAACCCAACGAGCCCCTCCCTTAAATCTCAGTAGCAGAAGCCCTCAAAACCTCTCACTGCCTTGCTTTTATATCTTTCAGAAATTACCTTTCTGATTTCTCCTTTTTGATTTTATTTTGATTTTTGCATTATTTTTCTATTTCTGCTTTTTGTTTTGAGTTTTTAGTTTTTAGATTTATATTTTGATTTTCTTAATTTTTGTGATTTTTTGTTTTTTTTTGTAATTTTTCTGATTTCATTTATTCTTGATTTTATTTACCTTTTTTAATTTTTATATTTTACAATTTTCCTTTAATTTCCAGATCTAATTACTTTGTTGTTTCTGTTTTATTATTTTAATTGGTCTTTGTGATTTCTCTAATTTTATTTTATCATTTTTCTATTTTCAGATATTTATTTTCAAATTTTTTCTTAATCTTTAATGCATTTTTCTATTTTTCCTCTTTTACTTTATTATTTTTTTTCATGTTTTTTTTATTTCTTTTAATTGATTTTTATTTTCAGATTTTTCTCCATTTTATTTATTTCCAGATTTTATTTAAATTGTTTCCAAATCTCACTTTTCTTTAAATCCAGAATTTATTTTTATTTTTAATTTTAATAATCTTTATTTTTTATTTTCAGATTTTATTTATTTTACTATTTTATTATTATATCTTTTATTTTTTATTTTTCTTTTTTCTTTAATTTTTTTTCAGAATTTTAATTTTTTAATAATTTTTTGTTTATTTTTTACTTTTTATTTAGTTTCTTCATTTCTTGGCTCTTAATTTCTCATGGATATTTATTTATTTTTCTCCTTTTCTTTTGCGTACCTTGATTTTTATCTTTTCTTCTGTTTTCGCTGTTTAATTATGTTTCTTTATGTATTTTGAATTTCTTGGGATTTTTTATTTTCAGATTTTTCTACTAATTGACTTAAACTGGGCCTCGAACATAATTGAGTGTTTACACCAACCTAGCGGGCTTTTTGCTTGTGTGCCCTAACTTTTGCCTAGGTCGCCCTTTGAGGGTTTTCGACCTAGTAGACATTTTGCTTGTGTGCCCTAACTTTTGCCTAGGCCGCCTTTGAGGGATTCTGACCTAGCGGGCTTTTTGCTTGTGTGCCCTAACTTTTGCCTAGGTCGCCCTTTGAGAGTTTTCGACCTAGCAGGCTTTTTGCTTGTGTGCCCTAACTTTTTCCTAAGCCACCCTTTGAGGGTTTTCGACCTAGCGGGCTATTTTCTTGATCCTTATTTTTTTCCTGAATTGTGTTTGAAATCCAGCAAGATCTTTTCTGATCATGACTTTATCGATTATTACTTTACTTTTTGACCCTACTTTTGCCTGAATTATTTATTTTAATCCAGCGGAGCTTTTTCTTCTTTTTTTTCTTGAATTTTGTGAATTTTGACCTTAATCTTGGCTGGATTATTTCTTTGATTTTAATCCAGCGGGTTTTTCTTTCATTTTGCCTGGTCTGATCTTCTATTTAGTCCTCCTAGGATTTGTTTAGGTTTTCAATTCAGCGGATCTATTTCATATACCTAAATTTTGCCTGGATTTGAACTTTTGATCCAGCGAGATATTTGTTTGGACAAGCTATTTCTTGAGACGAATTGTAATGGAGGGTCCATTGTGATTTGGAATTCCTGGTTGGATTTCAATCTTGTTTATTCTGCTTCCTCATTTAATTTTTCTCTTTAGAGTTTGATTCATAAGACATTCAAAATTATTTATTACAGCACTGACATTGTCACTAACAGGTATTTATTGTTTAGGTATAGAATAAGAAGTGGGTTAAATGATGAGAAGAATGACAAATTCAAGAAGTAAGGTCAATATGGTAAGGTACATGCCCAAGTAACGTGAAAAATGTAATTTTTGTATTTTTCATTGAGACTTATTTACAAAAGATAAATTTTGAAAAGTATGACAATCTTGAATGACTTTCCTTAACAGGTAAACCCGGTTCTCACAAGTCATCATTGCACTGCTTTAAGCTAGTGTCGCAACCGTAATTTCGACAAGACGACAAACTCGCTAAAAATTTTAAAATAGAATTTAATTGATAATGTGGAGTCGCCACCAAATTTTATTCTTACGGAGAAGATTTGGAAAAGCCCTAACTTGAGGAAGAGATTTAAGTTCGGGAGTCAGTTACGAGTATGGAAGGTGTTAGACACCCTACTCGCCCGTTCCGAAGAGCGGTACCCTTAAACTGAGTATGTGATTTATTTGAAAACTATTTGATCCCTTTAGTTTAGAATAAAATTAAACAGTTTGATGGAAGATAACTTGACAAGACTTGATCCTGCTCCTACGTATTCCCCGGTGCAATGGGAAACTCAAGGCTTACGTAGTTCTGGTTTGAAGGCTTGACCTTCGGAGGTAAAATATTCGAGAGATCATTTTTGAAAGGTTTTATTATTTAAGAGGGAACTTTTAGTCCACATATACACAAGGTCCGAGATAACTGAGGCTGCACTGAGACCTATATGAATCTCTAAATATTAAACAGCAATGCAACCGCCAGTTTTCCATTTAGAGCTCATCGCGTGAGACTTTGAATTCCCAAAAGTATTTTATAGATTTAAGAGGAAACTTCTAGTCCACATATGCGCAAGGTCCAAAGCAACTAAGGTTGCACTGGGACCTATATGAATCTCTAAACATCGAACAGCAGTGAAACCGCCATTTTCCAATTTAGAGTTCATCGCGTGAGACTTGTGATTCCCAAAAATAAATTGAAAGATTTTATTTTTAGAGGGGAATTCTAGTCCACATATACACAAGGTCCATGGCAACGAAGCTTGCATTGGGGCCTATATGAATCTTTAAATATCGAACAGTAGTGAAACCGCCCGTTTCCCATTTAGAGCTCATTGCGTAAGTTTTTCAATAAAATTAGTTTGGCTTAAAATTTTAGCTTGATCTAAATGGCGAAAAGCTTGACCCCAAATTAAAACTAAACACCATAATAGTAAATTAGAAGGATTAGTATGATAAGTAAGGGGCGTAGTTGGACGTTTTAAAGAGTCTAATTAAGGTAAGAAGATTAGGAATTCAAGGAGTCCAAGTAAAAATAACCTCGGCTTGGTCGGATTGGATCATAATTGCGGAATGGCCTAAGGGAAGAGATGGTGGGGAATCAATAATCTCTATTTGGTATGCAAAAGAATTAAAATGTGCAGGACTCGAAACGGGGCCCTAGAGCTGCTAACCATGCGTTTCGCCACTCGAGTTCTTAAGTTTGGTGACTTGTATCCCCCAGTCATATATATGTTTAAGGGATAAAGCAATTTTTTATTCCACATAGACCTTAGTGGTGGGTCCCGCGTCCACTTTAAATTTACCTTTTTTGCATGCTTTTGCTGATGGTCTATATGCCTGATGTAAGGGTACTGAATGATTGTTTTAACCAATTGGAAACCTTGCTCAAGAACACTACTTCATGCTGTGATGGCCACTCACAATGCCTGGCGAGGCCGACTAACCTCGGAACCAACATGATTTCTCTTAGTAACTAATCAACTTGATCTTTTGCTCTGCAAATTATGGACTGTCCCATACGGCCGTATTCTAGTATCATTTGGCTGCCTTGGTCGCCACTCAATCACGCGCATACTCAATGTTCTTTTCAGGGCAATATCGTTCGGTCACAGCTTGGCCTTTCAAATATGTGCATGGCCAAATGGAGATGCAAGTCCAGTGGGTCCAAAGAAATTTAAAAGGGATCATCACCTGCGGGGTTCGAACCGATTATCCCTCATACGTTTGGACGCAATCACCAAATGAGCCAAATTCATACATACTGATTTATGACCTGTCTAAACCATTATCAAAGGCAATCCCGACGTAGATTTATAACAGCATGCTGTCATCATATGAAATTTAAAGCATTCCACAGCATTGGCTGGACTTCGGTCTACTTGGTTTAAGGAATAGTCATCCTTCATTTTGACCCTACCCTTTTGTGCATGATCACGCAACTCAGCTGCATGGTTTTAAATGAGGCTTTGTTTTGCTGCTAATCGTGAGCCAAATTATACATGGCTTAAGCATGTGGGCCTCCTTTTATTCACTACATGCTGCATTAAATCCTCACTCTTCTTTTATGGAAAATCTTGATGAGCTATGTTGCATCGCTTCGGAACCAGGATCTGCTCCTCGTCTTTCTCCTCCGTTCTCTTTGGGCGCACATGCTTCATCATGGCCCCGCATGCTTGGCCATGGCCGGTCAACCTCTGTTTCTTGCTTCGTATATTCACTACAGTATGGCTAACACTTTATCTCTCATCTTCTAGTAATGTCTTCATATAGGCAGCAACGTGTCCCTCCAAAATGCACTTGCAATGAACATCAACATCAAGCTCTTTTTTCCTTATCGATATCAGCAAGCCTCTTCTCATTATTAGGAATATCCATACTCCATCCAGGGTTCTCTTCAGGGAACCAAAAGACACGATCGCCTTCATGATGCTCCTCTAAATCAAGAGTTCTGAGGACTTTTCGGACTGACTAGAGTCTAGTGCCATAAGCTGTTTATAGCTTATGAGACTTACTCGGAGGCCATAGCATGGTGGTTTATGTGAATATGCTGCAGCATGCATGTTATCTCCGGCAATGCTAGCAGATAATACTTGGGCGATGATGTCTTTGTTGGTAAGTCGAATCATAAAGCTGCACCCAGAGGTGTTATACTTGTTCTTACCCTAGGAAATTATCTGAATCCTAACTCGGTAGCCAATCTTTCTTGTCTTCTTCCCTTAAACTTCATTTGATGTTTCTGGAAGTAGGTCTTTGATTTCGGCGCCTTAACAAATGCCATTTGTAGTGAAGCTTGGCCTCTTCCTCCGCAATGACGATAGAACAGAGTGACAATTGTAGAACAGGGGTTCATAAAGGTATTTTTTAGACTTCAAGGTTGAAGCAACACAAGGACCGTGACTCTTGGCATTATCTTAGTGGTGTATGCGCCCTGAGGTTTAAGTACCCCTTTTGATATAATTGCTAGCTTGTGATCGACCAAGATGTCATAGCTAAATCGCTCGCAACTGCCTTGTTTTCCATGGCTTCGAACACACCTGACCGATGTATGCAGGGGGCTCTACGACTTTTGAATCTGTTCAGGATTTTATTGATGTTAGGACATTTCTATATGGTCCGAGTCAGAGCAATAAGGGGACTAGCCATCTAGCTCTGAGCTCCGTCGTGTGGAGGTCATGGGCCTCTCTGAATTAAGGTGTAAAAGACCCGTTTCCAGCGAGAACCCATGGTCTAGTGTAAGCTATCACTTTTTATCTTCCCAAAATTCAGAACCAGGCCTATACGACTAGTATATGCAGCCTCTAATCCTATAAAGCTTACACAAATCTTGTGAGGGGAGTAAATAGCCTACGAGATTACATTCTTACTTTCATATTAGAGTATACGGTCATGAATTTTCCTTGTAATCAGAGGTTTAACGATCTCGTTCTTTATTATATCATTGATTTGTAGAGAAATCAAACATTCACAGCAAGGTTTAACAGGTATCGATAGTAATATTTGCTAAAATCGCATCTCAGTTATGATCTAATCCTTCTACGAAATGGATTAACAACATTCAGGCCAAATCATCATGAGATGCAAGATAATATTCGATTAATGTGATGTTCTCATTTCCAAAGGATCATATGGCTAACCTGTGTGAAGTCACTACGCCGCGCACACCGAAAACTGTCGCGAACCTTCAGCAAAATGGATCTTCTCTTGGCTTGTATGGAGGCGTCAATGAGAATCTCCAAGGTTGGCGTTCTAATCTTGGAGGTAAAGAACGCTTAGGACGAATTTCCCCGAAATGCAGCACGACCTTCGATCGGCCAAGAACCAGAGAGTCCTTCCCAAGCGGTTGCCCCTAATTTCTTCCTCTTCTCCTCTTTCAATCTCCCCAAAAAACTTTTAGACCAAGCACCTCCTATTTATATGATTTCCATGCCCAGAAATCCTACTAAGCTCCCTTCACCTTTCAACTAACTAACAAAATTTTACAACTGATCCAACCGACACTCTGCATTTATTAATTCATTCCCTTTTCTTTACTTTTACTATATATATTTTTACTATTTTTCATTTCTTATTTTTTTTTAGTTCTATTTTTTTATTATCTTTTTTATTTTGTTTTTCTGTTTTTTATTTCTTCAAGTACTATTATTTATTACTATTTTTGTTTATTTTTCCATTTTATCCTTATTTTTGCTTTTAATTCCTTTTCTATTTATCTTGACTTTATCCTTTTATTTTCTATTTTTTTATATTTTTTTTGGTTTGTTATTATTTTTCAGATTTCATGTTTTATTTTTATTTTCCTTTACTTTTTTTATTTTTATTTATTTTCAATTTTTTCAATTTTTTTATTTTCAGTTCTTTTTTCATTCATCTCATTGTTTAGTCTATCTTTACCAAGATACTTTAAATTGAATATACCTAAGCATTGTTTTATTTACTGATTAATTTTACCAATGGATCCTCGGACATACTTAGGTGTTTACAGCTGGTTGATGGGATCTCATGATTTGGCACTGGATTGTTTCCCACATTAGGAGCAAACCTCTCAAAATCCAACTATTTTGCGTCAATAAGGCTTTGTACCTTATGCTTCAAAACCTGTCAATTTTCTGTTGAATGACCGATGTATCCTGCATGGTAGTTGCATTTGACATTTGCATCATACCATTTAGAATATGGTGGTTCTTGAGGTTTCATAGGGTGAGGGGCTACTAGAGAGTTCTGGATTAAGTGAGGTAGTAGCTCAGTATAGGTCATCGGGATAGGGCCAAACTTGATAAGCTTTTTCTCTTTTCTCTGGCTTTGGTTAGGATTTTGGCTTATGACTTGTGTTTGGGCTGTGAATGGTGCTAGTGGTTGGATTTGCATAGGATAGTTATGAGTTGGAGGGGACAGTATTTGGTAGGTGGTGGCGATGTAAGGATATGGTGTATATGGTGATGGTTGGAAGCCAACTAGATTATACGGTGCCATCTACGATGTGTATTAACCTTGAGTAACAACCGAATTACAAGTTTCCCCTATCTTCTTCTTTCCAACAGAAGCATTATGCATAATCCTTCCCTTGCGCATGCCACCTTCGATCCTTTCTCCAATGATGTCGACATCAGAGAAACTGGCAGTCATACTACCAATCATCTTGTTATAGAAGGGATTTTGGAGTGTGTCAATGAACATGCTGACCAATTCTTTCTCAGATAAAGGAGGGCCACTTGAGCTGCCAGCTCCCGCCATCGCTATGCATATTGTTTAAAGGTCTCATCCCCGTTTTTGGCCATATTTGGCAACTGTGTTCTGTCTGGAGCCATCCCCAAGTTATACTTGTATTGCTTTAGAAATGCATCAGCCAAGTCCCTCCATGAATAGATATGAGTCCATTCCAATTAGGTACTCTAGTTGGTAGCTACCTCGGTTAAGCTGTCTTGGAAGAAATGGATAAGCAGCTTATCGTTATGAGCACATGCAGCCATCCTCCTACAGTACATGACTAGATGGTTCCTCGGGCACCCAGTTCCTTGATACTTCTTGAATTCAGGAACCTTGAATTTGGGAGGGATGATTACATTTGGAACCAAACATAAGTCCGATGTGTCTCTGATATCATAAGCACTCCCCTAAATTGCTCGGATCCTTCCTTCCTAGATTTTCCATTTATCAGCATTTTCATCAAAAGGATGACCTAGCTATTCTCCTGACACATTATGAGGGTAAGAGGATGGTGTGTGTATTGGATGAGGTCCTTCGGTGAACATAGGATTCATCCCCCCAGCGGTTGTTTATTAGGTTTGGATAGGTTCTTGTGTGGTATTGTTTGGGGTAATATGAGGGATTCACATGGTGTTTGAAGGTAGGTTTTGTGTTTGTGTTTGTGAATATCTGACAAAGGAGGGTGCTGGCCCACGAGGAAACCTATAGTGAACCTGTTTAGCTTGTGGAGGCATGGTTGATGGTAAAGAGTTTTGTGGACCACAGCCAAGAGGATATAATGGGCCAGTTGGTTCTGCTAGGATGGATCCCCCCACATCCTTCTGTTTGGATAGTTGGATGGCCTCCGTTAATTTGGACATCTGTTCTTTCAGAGTTTTGACCTCATTTCTTAGCTCTTCATTTTGTTTTTCCAACTCATCCATGATCCTTGACTGCGAACGAGTCCTATGAGGATGCCGAGAAAGTTGTCGTTCTTCAATTTTTCTGTTAAATTTAAAATTAATTTTTAGAAAAATGTGAGTGCCAAATCATGATTGATAAAAATGTCAGTGCTTTAATGAGTATGAGAAGGTATGGGATCATTTTCGAAATCTCCTTTTTTCAATGATAAATTTATTTGATGAATAAATGAATGAATGTTGAAATGCATAAATAATTAGAGATTTGAAGGTTGGTCATTTTTGAAAATTTTCGTAATTGAATAATTTGTTGTTTAATTTATTTGATCTTGATTTTTCTTTTGAATAATTTTTTGCATTTTTTTAGTTTTGCTAAAAATCTTTTAGTTTTGCTAAAATTTTCCTAAGTATAAAAACATTCTTTAGACTTTCTTTTTGAATTTTTATTTTCTCTCTTTTTAAATCTTTTTACATTTTCTATGTTTTCAAAAATTATTTTTCTAATGTTTCCTAGAAATTTTTATCTTTCTTCTTCTATTTTTTTTTATTTTTCTTGATTTTTTATTTTATTTTTCTTTCAAATTTTATTTATATTTTTTTGTTTTTCTTTCTTTTGCCCTCTTAATTCTCTTTATTTTGAATTTCCTCTTCTTTGTGCCACTTCGAATGATTCTGCTCAAATAAGTGCCTCTGAGCAGCATATAAAACTGTATCATGAAAGGGGTGTGTGCCCTCCATGCATCCTATGTAGGTAACCTGTCCTAGGGGTCTAGGGCTTCTAATGAATGAACCTCTCAAAGATGGTCAGTAATCCTGAGCCGTGAGAGGTCACTAGAGCCAAGTTCCATTTCATAATGCTTGCTACATCAGTAGGGAATGCTACCAGTTGTAGGGCATATGAATAGGATGCACTCTAGCTGGGGTTTTCGTGATAGTCAAACAGGATGTGCATCCAAAGTGACACCACTAGACCCCTCTATCCTAGGCTTGCTCAGACCCGGGTACAGGGCCCCACTCATGAGATGAATGTATGCATGATGTGTGTGGAGGGCACACAAATAATTGGGATACCTGCAATTGGGGAAATCGCAACAAGTATAAATAAAGCAAATTTAAATTTGTCTATCCTAGGGTTGAGCGATACACAAGATAAATAAACAAATAAATAGGGAAGGGATCAATACAACATACACTTAATTGTAAACAGGGCTTGACTCTCTAATGTCCCCAGTGAAGTCACCATCTGTCGCAACCGTAATTATCACGAGATGAAGGAATTGCTAAAAAGTTTAAGAAGAATTTTAATTTGATTAAGTGGAACCGCCACCAAATTTTTATTTAAGGGAAAAGATTTGGAAAAACCCTAACTTGAGGATGACTTCTAGGTTCGAGAGTCGGTAATGAATAAGGAAGGTGTTACGCACCCTACTCGCCCGTTCCGAAGAACGGTACCCTTAAACTGAGTGTGTGATTTTGACATTTTTGAAAAATTGTTTGATCCCTTTAGTTTAGAGTAAAAATAAATAGGTTGGTGGAAAATAGCCTGACAGGACTTGACCCTGCTCCTAATATTCCCTGGTGCAATGGGAAACTCAAGGCTACGTAGTTCTGATTTGAAAGCTTGACCTTTAAAGGTGATTCAAATAGTAGAGTACTTTGAATATTTTTAAGAAATCCATAGTCCACATATACACAGGATCCGAGGCAAACGAAGGCTGCACATTGACCCATATGATTTCTGAATCCCGAACAGTAGGGTATGCTACCAGTTCGTACCCAAAACTCATCGCGTGAGACTTGGAATTATTTAAAGACATATTTTGAACTTTGATTTTTATAGGTATTCCTTGACCCACATGTGCACAGAGTCGAAAGCAAGCAAGGGTTGAACTGTGACTCATATGATTCTCCAAACATTGAAAGACAAGGTATGCTACACTTTCAACTTCGAAGTTCATTGCATGAGATCTAGGCTATTTCAAAAAAATTTAAAATAACAAAAAGAAAAGGAGAATTGAGCTTGACCCAAATCAAGTAAGAATGATTTTGATTTCTTAAAATAGGAGAATTGAGCTTGACCCAAATTAAAGGAATGAAATTGATTTCAAAATAAAAATGGAAATGGGCTTGACCCAAATAAAACTTGATTACAAAAATAGAAAACAAGATTGGGCTTGACCCAAATTAAAAGGATTGGATTTGATTTTAAAATTAGGAAGGATAGGCTGTGACCCAATATTAAAAGGGCGACTAATTTCAAATTAAAAGAAATTGAGCATAAAAACAAAAATAATAGAAAATATTACATGGATTAAATAAACTTGGTTCAATTTTATTATGGCTAGGAATAGCATTGAGGGTCAGCTGACGTATGGCCAAATTATCTTAAATTTAATTTGGCCCACTAGTGTGACCCATTTGAGCATAGCATCATCGGCCTAGCCCATTTTGCATTAGCAACCAGGTGATTCGAAGTGGCCTCATTAGCATGGTCTTAGGCAACAACATGGCCCAATTGAAGACAGAATAATCAAAGGCAGGCAACCCAATTGAAAAAGAAGTTGATTTTAGCTTGGCCTATTGTTGGTCGATAGTCGTAAACTGGATTAGGCGAAATCAATGCAGAGCTCAATCCTGTGATTAATAGGCCCACTATTGTTCCTCCATAATTACAAATTGGCCTATAACTAGGCCCCTTGAACACTAATGTATCGCAAGCCTGCTGCTGCCTCCATTATTACAAATCAGCCCATTCTCACATAAGTAATAGGGTTTATGGCTGCCCACAATTAGAATGAGAAATAGAATAAAAGTTATAGGTGGGGATTGAACCCACGACTTGACAGTATCATACAACACGCTCACCACTGCACCCAATTTCCAGCTTAGCTTTAGTTCTTAATAATTCGAATGAAAAACTGGAGAAGACCGTATGAATTAATCCTTGAATGTGCATGAAATTTCACGTGCATCTGCTGCCTACCAACCTTTCCTACTGATCTAAAAATTAGATCAAAATTTTTTAATGATCTTATTTATATTGTCAAACTGCTTTGATAAGAGAAGAACTTGATACCCCAAGCTTAGATGAATTCATGTTTTGTTGGAAATAACACCATGCAAGGTCACAATCCAATGAGATAAGGCAGCCAAGGCAAGGAGGAGGAATTCTTTTGTTCGTGAGCAAACCCTCGAGCATTTCAAGTCTTTATCTCTATTTCAGTTCACCAGAGTTTACAGAAATAATACCAAGTTTACGGTTCCCTTCAATAACCCAGTAACCGTTATAGGCACATAGTTTCAAAGGTCTTCTTTGGTTACCAAAATCTATAGGTGTCAATTTGGCCCATCTAATCCAACCCAACCCTAACCCATGTGGGTTAGGGTCAAAATGGTCCACAAACCCACAAAAGCCTACATATGTAAAGTCCATTAAGCCCTAAGGGTTAGGGTCAATCTATGGGCTTAATTTTTCTCTTCAAATTTTCTCTTTTAATTTTTTTAATTTTTTTTCTTTAATTTGTTTCCTCTCTATTTTCTTTCTTTCTCTTAAGATAAAATAGAGATGAAAAATTAAAATTAGTAAGTTTTAGAATAGGCTGGTTTAATAAATAGATAGGTTTAGACTTATTAACCTATTGAGGAACCTATTTATCTTTATATATTATATATTTATATTTATTATATTTATTTTAACATATTATATTTAGAAAGTATTTATTTTATTATATATATATATATTAGGCTTATTTAATGATTTTTTTAACTTGTAGATTTTAAGCTTATAAGCTTTTTTAATCAATTATTTATATAAGTTTTAAGTCTATTTATTGACCTTTTTTGGAATGTAGGCTTGTAAACAAGTTCTTGGGCCTTGTAAGTTTTACATTCGGCCAAACCTTGACAAAAAAAAAACATTTTTAACAGGTCTCATGCTCAAACCTTAAAAATTTTAAACAAGTCAAACAAAAACACTCAAAACTTAATTCGGCTCATCCTACTTCCATCCCTAGTTTAGAGAAAAAATGGGAAAATGAAAAGAAAATATAATTTTAGAGATGAAGAGACAAATATATCTATAAAAAATAAAGAAAAAGATAAAAATATATAAAAAAATTGAGAAAATTTGAGAGGTGAAGAAAAAAATTTAGAATTGAAGAAAAGTATAGACATAAATGGAAAATATTTAGAGAAAGATAAAAAAATTTAAATAAATTAAATAATATTTTAGCACAATAAAAATATTAAAGATAAAATTTTAAGAGAGAAAAAAAAATTGAGAGAAAAAAAAATTGAGAGAAAGAAATTTTAGAAAAAAAGAGCTAAATATAAAATAGTATCATAAAAGTTAATTTACGCGAGTCTTACTTAATTTGAGAACTACTTAGGCTAAAATTTAAAAAATTTTATTTTTTGACGAACTACAAAAATAGATGAGCTAGTCCATACCCATTCCACTGAATTTGAAGGTTAAGTAAGTTAGAGCTTAAAAATATTACTTATAACTTAGTTACAAAATAGAAGGTTATAAGATGAATTAACTCATTTATTTCACTTAATTTAAGGATTATATAAATTAAGGTATATAAAATATTATTTTTAAATAAGTTATAAAACAAAGGAGGTAAAATAAGGTTAAATGAGTTAACTTACATTCATTTCAGTTAATTTGAGGGTTACATGAGTTACGATTTAAAAATTTTTCTTTTAAATAAGTTCAAAATAGAAGAAAATAAAATAAAGTTATATAAGTTAGCCCACGGGCTAGCCCACACTAAGCTCCCTTAAATTAAAGGTTATGTAGGTTAAGGCTTAAAAAAGCCCTACTTTTAAATGGGTTATATAAGTTAGGGCCAAAACATAGGGCCAAGTGGGCCAACTCATGGGTCAAGGGCCAATTTGAAACCTCTACCAAAATCCAACAGAATTGAATTCCCTTATAAACTCATGATATGTGTCCATGACATACAAAGGCAGGTCCTTGCACGCTTCAATGCCACCGAACCTGTCTCAACAGCAACATACACTCTATAATATGACAACAAACATATTCAGATCAAGCAGCAGTTGTTCATAATCAAAGTTCAAGTTCTTGATTCCGTTCATGGCAGTATTTATTGTACCATCAACAGACCTCATAGTAACAGGAAGGTCCATTTACAAACCAGCCAAAGCTTCAATGATACGTGGTTTAAATTGTGTTGCCTTTATTCCTTCACCTTTGAACTCCATGACCCTTCCTCTAAACCATTCTTATAATTGTGCCTTGGGAAGGTTAAACAACCTGATAACTGTCCATGAATCCTGCCTTCAACCAACATATTATCCAAATGATAACGACCTGATATCTGTATATGTTTGGTACACCATATTTCCAATATTACCCAATACCACAGAAGTAGCAAATGTTGAAATAGATGGAATATGAAATATATCAAACTATGCTCAGGGAATCAGCCTCCTATTCTACATCATGTTAGCTTCCTAGGGATAATAACTCATCATCTTACAGAACCTTACAGCTAATGACAAGGTTAATATTTGTCCCTGAAACTTTGGGAATATGGCCTCGCAGTGCATGGGAATTATGGTATGAAATTGACCGAGGTATCAATACATCATGACAATTACTGCTTTGGATAGGAGTATCACGAATGCATGCATTAGCTTATGGCCGAGTCGTCGCCTGATGTCATTGACATTTTCCCTGGCTCATAATGGAGTAGATGACTCTCCTATCCTTTCGTAAGCAAACTGGCTAAGTTGACCAGTGGATGTTGCGGTTTCAGGAAGAACAAAATAGAATGTTTGATGCCAAATTTCCAATATCGTGCATAAGGTTTCACAAGCATTCTCAAGACGGATGTCACTAAATCAACGGCTTAGAAATTATAAAGGTGCTCTTTTATGTCGGGCTTTGTGTAACCATTTCATTGTTGAGATCCTGCGACTTGCTAATGGGATCTACTGCATATCCATCTATCATGTATTTTTTGCACCAAAAATGCATTGTTGTAACAATGCGCTTTTAAATTCTACTTAATACCCTATGCTGAAAGCAAACACATTGGTTGGAATGACTTGCATATTGATTCCAGTTTTGAGCTTTGTCTATAGGATCGGGTCTTGGAAAACAAAGACACTTACATTCATGCTTAAACTGATAATTGTCTCTTACCAAAGCTGGAAATCTTGTAAAATAATTAGAACAGAACTACACCTTGAGTCATCTGACAAGATCTTGTGCAGCGAAATACCAAGTATCTAGGCACACTTCACAGGTCAAGAAGTTGAATCAATTTATAGAGGTTTGCACAAAACAGTACAATGCGTTGCAGAACAGAGTCATGTCTTTAGCTCAAGAATACATGTAGAGTGGTGGAAGTCTTAGCTTCATTCCTCCTTATAGCATTGAGATCAGCAATGGTTTCAACAGGATCTAGCTCTTAACCTCAAACTTAGCTATAGTTGTGACATTCGAGGCCTGAATTTGCCCAAACTTATGGTACCAAACTTACATTCCATGGCTCTACTAAGGTCTTTTAGTGGTTTTCAAGTCTAAATTCTTGTCACAACCAACAACGTTTGTAATAATCAGGGCTTTATAAACTAATTCTTATTGAAATAAACCTCTGAAGGTTTGCAAAACTTCTCTTTTGATTGAGGATCTTTCAATCAAATCGATCATTCAAGATGTGAAGCTTCTTTCAACATCTTCGCGAATTTGTTTAGAGCTGGCTTGAAGAAAATAGAGTGCATTCCCTCTTTTTTTTTTTTTTGCCTCCTGCCTTGTGATTTGAGAGAAGAAGCCTTTTTCTTGGATCCAAAACCTCTAATTTTTTCCCCCGTCCCCTCTATTTTTTCTTTATCATTTTTACTCATATTTTTATATTTTATATTTTCCTTTATTTTTCTCTTCCTTTTTTTGTTTTATTCTTTGTGATTATTATTATTATTATTTATATTTTTTTGTTTTATTTTTTTGTTATTATTATTATTTTTGGTTATTATTTGTATTTATTTTATTATCTTTTATTTGCTAAATTTGGTTAATTAAATAGTAGTTTAATCTTGGACATAATTAAGTATTCACAATGAGCAATTATAAAAGCAATGACACAAGGTTGGGGGAACTAATAATTTAAGCATACTCATAAAACATCTCACAATTTTTTTGAAGGTGAATAAGTAGCTTGGTCATCTAACAGATTCCATGGCTACACTTTAGTTCTATATGTTAGAATCGGACTGAGCCAAAATTAGCTCAAAGGCCCCTCACAGCCAAGTGTTATACATTTCTTCTTCAACATTGTCTTAGCTATTAGGATTTTATATTTTGTGTAATGCTACGAACTGATGTCTCTATTCTGCATTTAGGTCTTTTTTTTAAAACTGCAAAATATAATAGCATTATAGGAGTATTAGAGGTACTCTAAATTAAAAGGTTAAGAGCAACCCTATCTATAATTAGGATAGGTGCTAATTATGTACCAAGGATTACAATTAACTTATAATCCTCTAAAACACCCTTGGAACCTCACATGCATTTAGGCCATTTAAAAGAAACAATAAAATGAAATGCCTGAAAATAAAAACTAAAAGAAATTAAAAGATTGATGGGTAATAAGAAGATTTAATAATGCTTTAACCCATGAGCTTATCAACTACACCCTTATACTTAGGGTACTTGGTGGTGGATAATCATCTTCTTGTTCATGCACAATTGGGAGATCCTAGCTTGGCCAAGTTACAATATGCAATGTTTATTCTTTCTAAACTGTCTACTTTGTCTTGTGAGTGTTGTTAAATAGAAAAATATATTTGTAGTTCTTTTTTGAGCCATGCCCATCATCATGCTACTTCTCCTTTCACTTTAGTCCATTTTGATGTCTGGAATCCTAGTTTAGTCATGTTTACCATAGGGTTAAGATATTTTGTCACCTTTTTTAATGATTACTCTTATGTACTTGGTTATTTTTAATGAAGCAACATTCTAAGTTACTTTCTATTTCTCAAACTTTCTCAAAATCAAACTTAGTTTTTAATGATTACTCTTATGTACATTCTATGTTTATTGCTTCCTTATTTTAAAATGAATATCACTTCTTTCATATTTAGTATAGTTTTTAACATATTTTTTTCCTCTGCTTTCAACAGATGCATGGCTAACCCTTCTGAGGTTCCTCCTTCCCAAAGTGGCTCTGAGAACCCTTCTTCTCACCAGAACAAGGGAAGACGATCCACATGGTTAAAGGAGTTAACCCTTAGCCAAAGTGGCAAGCAGAGGATTCCCATAGAGTTTGATAAGGCCACTGGAAATCCATTAGAGCCAAACAAGACAAATTTTAAGAGTTATGTGGCCCTCCTTGGATGAAGCAAAGCTAGTATTTTGAAGAAGGATTGGGATGATGTCGAAATGTGAGTACAGGATCAAATTTGGGAGACTATCATGGTATTTAACTTTAAAGCTTTAAGTATCCCCATATATTTATTATTCACTAACTAATTACATCATCTTTTATGTAGCTTACCTACGATGTACCAAACACTAACTTCTTGAAGAAAAAGTGGCTTTCATTTGCTAGTGAGCGCTGGAGGGGCTTCAAGACACATCTGACGTGAGCACCACCATTAAGGGACCAACCACTAGGTCAAGGGCCAAGATAATTCCACAAGAGGTGGAAGCATTACTTCTCAAAAGGAAGGAATATCATGAAGAAATGTCAGCCATAGAATTATCTTTCAAGGAAATTATGGAATTCAGATTTTTAGCTTAAAAAGAATAAATCTGAAATTAGTAATTTCAATTTGATTGTATTTTCTTAACTTGTAAAGGTAGAGATAGTTTATTCCAACATGGAATAAGAATAGACTATTTAGAATAGGAATAGGCTTAGCTTAAGGGCTTGGTTGGCTAGGAGCAACCCATACCCATAACCAAGCAGCCCCCTTCTTTTTTTTCTATAAATTAGGGTCTAATGTAAGCAAATTTTACCTTTGGTCATTTTATACTATTGGAATCCGAGAATTCCCTTGAGAGAGCAGTTTTCTCTTCTCTTTCTTCTCCTCTTGCTTGGTCTTGAGGTCAAGACTCCTTTCCTTATCATTGGAGCCTCCAATGTGGTGGAACTTGGCTTATCTTCCTAACTTCCTCTAGCCAGTGGAGTGGCACCTAGCTTAGGAATTATTTTTTTTTCAATTTATATTCTTCCATTTACCTTCTTGCAATTTACAATTCTGGTTTTTAGTTTATGTATTTAATTTCCAGACCTTTTCCCGTTTAATTCTGGTCATTTTCATTTTGCCTTTTCTTTCATTTCTGCACTTTATTTCCAGCCTTCAATTCTTGCAATCACCTTCCCCAATTCCCTCTTTACATTCTAAAAATTTATATTTCATCGTCTTTTCATTTCTATGCACAATTTTTGTGCTATATTGAACATAATTTGAGGAGCTCCCAAAACTGCTCAGAATTTTGAGCTTCAATTCCACCTCCAACTAGGTCCATCCTCGTCCTCCCAAGTGGATTGTATTAACATCTCACAGAAAATATATATATATGGGTCACTCAAGGATGTGTCTCCTTGTGAGGAGTACCAGTTCCTTGATGATGACACTTGACAGAGATTTGTTGAGACTCGAATGGATCCTGCATTTGTTGTATGTATCTTTTTAAACCTATGTTTTTTAATTGACTAATATAAGTAATATTATGATTAATTGATTTGATTTCTTATAACAGGAGAAAAAAAGAAGGCTCAACAAATTTCTGCCCAGAACTGTTACCCCTACAGATTATCTCGTGGGGGTTATGAGTTGCTTCAAAAGAGGCTGATGGAGCAAACATGAAAAGAACACCAACAATCGTCTGAAGCAAACCCCTCTTCACTTCCCTCTCCACCCTCATGCCATCAGAAATGGAAGAGGGTATGCCAAAAGGCTTCTGGAGAGTACACATCAAAGCCTTCTCACATTGTTGCTGAGAAGATTGTAAGTAACTACATAATTTAACATATTTTTTATTCAACTCAAAACATGTACATACTAATAATAGTCAGTTTTGTTATGTAGGATTCTTTGGTTAAACAAAGCCCACAGGGAGTCTTTGTTCCAACTAGTTAAGATGATATCCTAAGTACTGTTATTGGCCAACCAGAGCATCCAAGTCGTGCTCGTGCAACTAGGCGAAGTGTTGGCCTTAGATAGTTCTTTAGATTATCTTCCAGACACACTTCCAAAGAAGGTCTGGTATCTAAAGATGAGTTGGAGGCCATGTGAGAAGACATGAGGCAAGCACTATAGCAAGAACTTCAAGAAGAGCTCAGACAGGAACTCAGACAGGAGTTCTGACAGGAGCTTGCATCTTTGGGATTTTCCCAAACACAGACATAGGGTCACCATCCATCACCTTCTCCTAGGCGCATGAGCACAAAGGGAAGTTGTGCTCCGACAAAGGAGCAAGTACTAGGAGAAGAGGATATGGATGATGCTACAGACGATTATGAGTTGTATGTTGATGATCCATATCGTTTGGTAGCCATTGGGAAAGTCTACACCTTGGGTTCAACCATCCATCACCAGTAAATTGATGATGATCATGTTAGAGTGGTGGTTGAACGGGTTTAAAATTCAGATGCTCATGTTCCTGTGCCTACTCAAGAGGTTCATGTCGTGCGACAAGCCCCTAATCATTTTATTCTATGGTCGAGGAGACTTATGCAACTAGCTCAACCTCAGGTATTAAATATTTTTAGCCCATGTTAGTAATTTATAAATATATATAGATAGATATATTTCTTACTATTTTGTGAATTTATTGTTGGTTTATAAGGAAGATCTTCGAAAGAATATTGATTTCAATGCTAAAGAAGATCTTCCTAGGCCTCCTCAAAAGAAACATGAGGTTGATTTGCTCACACATTTGTTTGGTATTGCCATGAACTAGGGTGACCAAACTTTGCAAATAACAATGGAACCAAATATGATAGGGAAGCCCACACCTATCCCCTTCTATATTACTAAGAAGGATATATTAGAGTTGGTTGTAGGTAACGATTTCCTATGTGTATCAGTTCTACAATTATGGTTAATGTAAGTAAATTTCTAAATCTTGGTTGAATTATTTGATTATCAAAATCTAACATATGAATATCAGGTACCTATATCGTATCTATACATAAAGAGGGAACTTACACCTCTATGGATTCCTAGACTCGGTCCATATGCAGAAAACTAGGAACAAGGCAGCTAAGATACAGGGATACCTTCAAAGTAGGTTGCAGGCTGATAAAGACTGTTATCTAGCACCTTATTATCAATTATAAGTCAATACTTAAAAGTTTTATTTAACGAATTCAATTAAATTTCTAATTTTGGTTCATTGTCATCCATATTTTATAAGGGCCATTGACAATTAATCATTATTTGTCCAAAGAAAAATGTAGTTGTATTTTTATACTCTGCTTGACAAAAACCAAAGAAAGACATAAAGGACATTATAGATTTGTAAGTTTTTAGGATTTTTGTATTTATATTGATATAATTTTTTTTTATTTTTAAAGGTATTCATTTGCTTTTTATTTTATTGTAGAGTAATGAATGCTTGACTTCGATTAAAAGGGGCGCATTCATCAAATATTAAAAAGCATTTATGGATAATTCCACGTATAAGTACTTTATTGAAAGTTATTCAATTATTTTATATTCTTTTATTAATATATCATCATCTCTAATTATATTTGATATTCTTTCTATTTTTTTAAGTGTCCAAGACAACCCAGAGAAACCAAGTATGGATATTATGTGATAAGACATATGTTTCACATTGTCTCAACTTCTATTGTTGATTCCTAGAACCAGGTAATTACAATTGTTCCAATTTAATTAGTTAATTTTAATTCATAACATGACATTTTCTCTAAGTTTATTCAAAATATTTTGTAAATATTTGAAAACTCTCAACCTCTATTAAATGAATAAATTGATGATATCAGAAGACGTTGAGGGATTTATAATAGAGATCACCAATTTGGGTTGATTTGATGTAATTTTAAGATATTTAGTTTATTTTTTTATATTTTATAATAAATATTGATGTATTTAATTTAAATATATAGATTCTATAATTTTTATATTGTCTGCATAATATTCTGTTTATATATGCATGTATTGTGAACAAATAATATGGTAATATGCATAAACAGAAACAATATTTAAAAAAATACTTTCTAAAAAGTTACTTTTTATATCGGTTGGAACCTTAATCGATGTAGAAAGAACTTTCTACATCGGTTGGTACAACAAAATTAGACTTTTTATATCGTCCAATTCAATATTTTCAAATAATCGATATAAAAAATCTATAACAAATAATATAAAAAGCTTATTTTTCATCCGTGTTAAATATATTTTCTTTTTACCCAATACAATGGAGAGAAACAATTGTTCATAGGCACTCTTTTTTCTTTTAAATTTCTCTTACACGTACGTGTGTGATACAAAATTGTGAAAAAAAGCATTCCAATTTATAAAGTCGTGTGAAAATCAAGATCCCACTTGTGAGGTATGTTTTCTACGATCATATCGGACTCTTCAGCAATTATCCTTTCAACACCTTATATATTCGTTGTGGACATTCCAAAGTGAGAACGATTCGTGTCTTTTTATCAGTTGTCAAAATGACAAAACAACTTTATCATTTGTTGCGCCCACATGAAATAGCTTATGCTACGTAGTACCTACCAATATGACCCATATTGGCTCTAAGAATAAGGAAAAGATTTTCACCAAAAATTAAAATAAAATATGAAACTAGAAATTTAATCCATAACATTTTTTAGAAGCAAATCAAATAAATATATGATTTATTAAGATATTTTATATTGATTAAAAAACAAAATATTTTTATAAACCTTACCACTCGTTTTCTTATAAATTAAATCTTGGAAATGAATTAGTTGCAGTTTATTTTTAATGGGATCAAAATTTGGTTACAAAGGAGTACATAAGCTGAATACATAGTCTTGTATGTAATCCTATTTTAATTATTTGTATTGTGATTATGATTGGATATTAAGTTAAACAAGTTTCTTATATACCAACAACAATCTACTTTTAAATGTAACAAATCTAATTGATAAAAAACGATGATAATCAGTTTATCAAAAATTAAATTTCTTCATTCTCCACTTTATTTAAGAATATATTTTTTATTTTTTACTTTTTATAAAAAAACCAATCAATTAATTTATGAAAATTAAGAAATCCAGTTAATTATATTAATAATATTGATTTTATTATTAATTTCTATGACTTTTAAAAATACCAATAATATTAATTTAAAATACTCTTCTAATCTTTCCGCATCTGATTAATTATTGTATTTCTCTATTTAATTAAATATATTTTTATAAAATTACTAATGTAATTAATAATACGAATTTGATCTTATAAAAGTTGAGGCAAACTTAAATTTTATTTCATACAAAAAAAAGGAGCACAAGGGACTATAACATTTGTCATAGCAAGATTAATTCCAATAGTTCTTTTTGTTCAGCGAATTCCTAATTGCACCAAAATATATTATTATCAACTACAATATTTTCTCTGAAAAGGAAAATATTATTAATGGCAGGCTAATTAGTACATGTTGAAAATAATTATTTTTAAAAAAATTAATCTCTTATGTTCAAAATATATCTTAAAAATAATTAAAATAAATAAATAACTTAAAATTGTTCAACTAACTACGTACTAATACGAGAGACAGTGCTAGTATCGGTGTAATAATGTAGACAAATACGGAAGGCACTTAATGTCTTCATCCATATCTTGACCTAACATCACTAAAAATGTTATTGTAAAAAATAAATTTTTTTAAAAGATATTTTTTATAATTATATAAATTAATCTAAAATATATTAAATTTTATCAATTCTATTCTTTAAATTGTGATCAAAATATTTTTTAATAAATATAAATTTATTAAAAATTTAATAAAAATTAAAATTATTACTATTTAATTTTTAAAATTTATACTTAAAAAATATTTTATAATATATTTAATTCTTAAAATAACTCGCTATTCCCTAATTTTGATTAAATTTTTATAACTTTATATGCAAGACTAATCACGATTTTCGTTAGATCTTTAGTAGTAGACATCTTCACGAACAATTGTAAAATCATTTAATAACATTGTACCATAAAATAACTTTGGTGGTTGATTTTGGCAAACAGCTATAGGGCCTTTTTACCAAAGTAATATTGAAAAAAATATTTAAATAAATAGGTTTTAAAAAAATTAAAATAATATTTATGATACATAACTTTATAAGATTATAATGCATAAATTTATACATTATAAAATTTCTAATGCATAAATTAATTTTTATTATACGCATACAATTTTTATTTTGTGTCTGCAAACCAAAAAACTTGTTACTATCACTCCAATTTCCAAACACGCCACAGACTAACGGTTTTTCAGAAGCGAAACACGTTACCTCTCGTGGGTGATGAAGAAGAAGAAGCATTTTGACCTTTTCCGACACCGTTTCTAGCATCGTTGTTGTTATAAGGACAAGAGTTGCTTTCTCCTTTTTCGTTCACAGAATTTCCCATGATCAATACCTCTGATGCGCCATTTTTCCACTTCCTTTCTCACAGATCTCTCATCCGAGAATTTCTATCACATCGCAGGAACGAAACCTTCTGTTTTTGTGTTTTTCACTGTTCCTGAACCAAATCCGGAATCGACACACGAGCAACGCAACCTCCGATCCGAATACCAAATCCTCAAACCTCGCAAAGCAGCATTAATTCCCAAATTCTCATAAATTTATACAGTACAGCTTTTGTAACGAATAGAAGGTATAAATTTATGCGTTAAAATCTAACGCCCATAAATTTATACATGCCACATACTGATTATCCTTTTGTAATAAATATTTTTTTTAAACCTATTTACATAAATACATTTTTTTTATCACTACTTTAATAAAAAACCCCAGCTATAGAGTTGCAGTATTTTTTGTTGCATCCTTTACTTTTGATGATGGAACAGGTGCTGTCACAGAAAGCATGACATGTCTCATCAAGTACTATATATTTTTTCTCTCTTTATTTTCTCATTGCTAGCACGTTTTTAATTTAAACTATCGTTTCTTTGGAGAAAAAGGAAACGTAAGTGACGTATATTTTGTATTTATTTAAATAGAAAATGAGAAAAAATACATATCTTTTAAAAATATTTTTAATTAAATTTTTTTTTTCTTTTATCTAAAATAAATAAAGGATAAGCGTCTAATGGGTTAAAGATTAAATAAAAATTGAGAAAATTAATTTTAAATCAATAAATATAATTAAAATATACGTTTTAATTAATTTTTATTAAAAATTTTCTATTAAAATGTATGCATAATTTAAGAAATAATTTAGGATGTTAACCAAATATACATTAATTTCCTTCTCATTCTTTAACCTAGAAACACATAAAAGAAAAAGATATATAAAACAACGATACAGTATGTATTTAATTCTATTTATAAAACTATTTGTTTTTTTTATCAACTCCTCAGGAAAATATTAATAAAATCCTGATTATTTCCTGGAAAAAAAACTATATTAAACATGGACTTTATACCCTATAGCTATGCAAGCTTTCAGGCCAGGGTATGTATTAAATTTGAGTTGATTTGAATTTTTAATACAAATAATTACTTTATAAGTTGAAAAAAAAAGTATCTGATTAAATTTAGGAATAGAGCATAAGTTCTATTTAGTTAAAAAACAAATTTTATTTTAAATTTTAATTAAAAATATCTTATTTTTATTTTATTTTTTAAAATTTTTATAAAAAAAATACTTTATTTTTATTTTATTTTTTAAAATTATTATTTTATAATTATCTATTTTAAAATATTACACTAAACGATATATTATATATAACATACTTTTCTTATGCAAAATCATCTTAAAAACTAGGACAAGGTAGGTGAAATTACATAAGATCATCTCAAAAACTAGAAATTAAATAGGAATATATTACATAAATTATATCTTGTTCAAAATTTTCAAAATTAAAAATGTATAAAATGGAATTCTAAAATTGTGGAATAGATGAATACAAAAGAGGTGAGTTTTATCTTGATAACAAAGAGAAAGTCATTCTGAATTTTTTCTATTTAAAATTAAAAATTAAAAAATCTAATTTAATGAATTATATAAATATATTAATATTATTTAAATATAATATAATAAATATAACTATATAATATATAAAAATAAATAAGCTATTAAATAAACTAAATAAACATTTTTATAAGTTTAAACCTAACTTATTTGTTTAAAAAAAAATTTTAACAAACATAAATTTATCTGTTTATTAAACAAATCAAGTTAAGTTAATTTTTAAATAAACTAAATTTATCTATTTATTAAACAAATCAAGTTAAGTTAAATTTTAAATAAACTAAATCGTAAAATTTTATCGAACAAACTTAATTCATTTCAATTCCTATTTATAATACTTATTTTATAAGTCTATTATATTTAATATTTTTTATTACAAATTTTTTTTTATCAAACTTTAAATCTTAAAGTGTTAAAAAAATTTTAATATTTTAAAAAGTTTAAATTCTATTTGAAATTAAGATTTTTCTAATATTTATATTAGCATATGTGTATTGAATTTGTGCCAAAGTTAATAAAAAAAATAATTTCATATCCATAGTTCAAATTATAAATTCTTTCTTTTTATTGTATGATTATTTGACAATATTTATTTTTAAAAAAATAAATTTGACTGGATTAAATTATTATTTTAAAGATAAATTATTTTTATTATTATTATTATTATTATTATTATTATTAAATCTGAATCGTAATGATTAACTTTCTTATTATTATTGATTTTAAAGTATTTATAATTTGTTGATTATTGATTATTGATTTGAACTTTAATTATTTTTTAAATTTAATCATTGATTTAAATCTATATTAATTATCAATCAATTTTTATGACTTATTAATATTTTTTCTTAATAAAGTACTCAATTTATTCCTAAAAAGGATCTATAAAAAATATAAAAATATAAAGAACTAAAAAAATGTTCAATTTAATAATTAATTGGAAGCCAATAATTGCAATTCTAGAAACAATTAAAATCCAAATTATCTGTTAAATAATTGCATGTCGATGGTAACTATTTAGTTTTATAAGTATTAATTATAAACAAAATTTATCATTAGCGATCGAATTGATCGATTTTAAAAATATTTATTTTAGCGATTGAATTATTTAATTATTAAAATTGATTATAAATTTTTTTATATAATATGTTATAAATAATTGATTTTAAAATAAAAATTTGGTTGTAAAATTGGTCGTTAAATTTTTATTCTTAAATTAGTTATTATTATCTGTTAATTATGATCTAAATTTATTGGTAACTAATTTTATGATTAAAATTTTGATCATAAATGCAATCGTTAAATTTAATATTCAAGATTCAGTGACAACTTTGCTATCAAAATCTCAGTAATAAATTTAATCACTAAAATTCAATTATAAATATTAATCATTGTTAAGTTATAATGATAACAAATTTTATAATTAAAACTTTGATTACAATCATAAATCGTTTTTAGGTTTAATTTTTAAAAATTTTGATGTTTCCACATAAATTTAATGAAATAATTTGTTTATATTAATTATATAGATAATAATTATTTAAAAAATATTAAAATTATAAATCATTAAAAAAATAAATTATTAAAAATACTATAAAATTCGTATATATTTAAATCTATATAACTGTTAGTTCATCTAGACATAAAAAATTCTAATAAAAAATAGAAAGTTTTATAGAAACTATAGAACAAAGTAGTATTAAAATGTTTATCATCATCATCATAATCATGAAAAGGAACATTATTTGCTTGTTCATTATGATTTTTGACTTGCATTATTATGTCCAATAATATATTTTGTTGCGAAATTCATTACGAGATGGCTTTTTGGTTTATACGGGTTCCAAATGTACTACTAATGCAAATCAAAGCCTTTTTTTGGCAAAGCTCTGAAACGAACTTAATATCCATTGTTAATTAATTTCTAGAAAAAAATTAAAATAAACTCAATAAGTGAAAAAAAATACTCATTTTCACGCTAATATTGTTTTATTTTAATGCAGAATCTAAGCCTCCAATATCAGCAGGATCAATTATTATGACATGTTTAGCGAAATGAAAAGTTGTGATGAGTTTATATTTATTAGAGAAGTTGCAAAATACCCAAAACCTAAACATGAAAGATATGTTTAACTCAACCTAAAAGAAGTACACATTTATATTGAAATTAATTTTAATTTGTATTTAAATTAATTCATTTGTAATTAAAATTAATTTAAATAAAAATGTGTAGTTCTTGTAATATTAAATTGTTTTTAATTTGACCCCTAACATAATTTTACATAATTCTATTAAAAATTTAAATTTATTTCTAAAATATTATATTTAAATATAAATCAATTTTACTAAAAATGATCTTTTTAAAATTGAATTGATGATTAAACCAATAAAAATAATATTCAATTATTTAACTTAAATTGAATTAGTGATAATTGAATTTATATTTTAATATTAAATAATAAATTAATATTAAATTATAATATAAATTAAGTTAGGCAAAATTAGATCGCTATTATATATATATATATATATATATATATATATATATATATATATATAATTGACTCTATAAAATTCTGTCTCGTTAATCTTGTCATCATAATTTCTTTATCCAGAATAAATAACCGATTGACCAACTCACAAGATATCTAACAATGCATCCAATCCCACCCGCCATTTGAAAAATTCCGTAGAAATAGCCAAAAATAAAAATAAACTAAGAAGTAAGATGAAAAAGATAATAAAATAAAAATAAACAGATTAGTTTTTAAATTCATTCATGAATCTACAAAAACTCGAATACTTTCTTTCTGAAAGTAACAAAGTACTGCAAATGAATAAAGAATACTTACTTGTGAGAATGACTGTAAAAGGTCTCTGATAAGGTCTCTGATACCAACCTTGCATAACACTTGAAGGGTCAAAAAGCACTACCAAAAATATGTTAAGTAGGAGCACTACCAAGCATTTGTGGATAAGGTAAGTAACTTGTATGATTTATTTTTTTCTATTTCTTTTTTCTTGTGGTTGTTTTCAAATAATATAATGAGCTTTTATTTAAATTTTTTTTTCTCCAAATCAAATAACTAATGTATCTTTTTAATTGTGATAGCCGTTTAAGTTCAACCCATACCATGATATAAAGACTGTATATAATTGTTTGAAGAATGTATATAAAGTTAAGCAAGAAGATTTGATTTTGTATGATCAATTTATTGGAAGTGTACCCACACTACACTTGGCTTCTAAGTTGCAGAACTTGAGGAGTTATTTTTCATAGTGCCATCCTTTATAGGATAAGGATTCTGCCCGCGCTTAAGAAAAATCGTTAGAAATTATTTGTGGTATTTATATTTTTAATGTTTTTTTAAAACGTTGGTAATAATTATTGTGATCGTTTTTAACTATCAAAACCTATTTTTTTAAATGCTGGAAATGTTAAATTGTTTTTAGTGAAGGTACTAGTGTAATAGATGTGTTTTTAGTATAAAATGCCAAAAAAAAAACTTAGTAAAAGTAAGAAATTCATAACTCAGAAACACATATGCAGAACACTAAATCACTTTCACAATACATAGATTTATTATTAAAATCCTTACTATAATTGAAGCACAAGGTTGACAATGTACGTGAAATTTTGCAATAACAAATATTATTTATTTTAAAAATTATACCTACTATTGTAATATAAAAAAAATGGCAAACAGCATTAAGTGGTAGCATGCACGTTGCCACCTGTCCCACCAGACACACACATTAGTATAAATAGAGAGGGAGGAAAATTGAAAGAAAAAAAATTGTAGTGTACAGTTATAAAGTGAAAGTTTAATTAAAAGCGTACAATTTTGAAAGCGAAATTGTGTTGGTCAAACAGTAAGCTGACATAGGTGCAACTGACATAGGTGCAGTAGAGGTTCAAGAGTCTACTGGAGAAGTTAAAGAAAATTACGCTGGTCTTCAAAATTCAGGTAAGGGGAGAAGACTCAAATAGAAATATAGTAGTAGTTTTAGAGTCCCTTACTCTAAAATAAAATTTATTAATTATGTGATAAATTTAGAGGTTAGATTTAATTATATATGAATTTAATTGTGGATGAAATTTAATTGTTTATAGGGGTAGTTCTAGAGTCCCCTTACTTTAGGATAAAATTTTACCAATTACGTGATAGTTTAAAATTTATCTGTAATTATATTTAAATTTAAATGTAGATAAAATATTATATAATTATAAATCGGTGGTTGAATTAGTTAGGAATTAAATTGATCAATCTTAGGTAGGAATATGATATAAAAATTTTAGGTGCCCAAATATATATATATATATATATATATATGTTTATGAATTAATAAATTTTGTAGGAATTATAAAATTATATACCCTTATATCAAATAATATAAATTATAGGGATCATAATATTTACATGTGGAGCCGTAGGAAAGGTTTTAAAATAAGATCCTATTTAATAAATTTTAATTTATACAGATATATTCTTACATAGTAAAGACAACTAGGTACCCAATTATAAAGCTGGGTGAAAAAAAAAGTAATTATTTATCAATTTATAAAAATGTTCAAGATCTAATACCCTATAATTAACATTACTTTTCTCTTCAATATATTTCTACAATATATACAAAATATAGTTAGTATTTAATTGACTTTATTTATATATATCATTATATTTAAACCTTAGTATAAGGAGATAAAATATAAAACTATTGGGGAAGATTATATTAGTAGTTAATTTACATAAAATTGTTGGTCTAGATTTTAAGGAATATTTATGGGAGGTTGGGAACCTTGTTTAAGCTGATAGAAAGTGCATAATTAAGCGTAAAGAATATATACGTATAGAGTTGAATAATAAATTAATTGATTGAGGACTATGAGGTCCTAACCCTTGAGAAGAAGGCAAGGCCTTCAAGTGTGATAGAGATAGGAATGAGAATAATTAGTTGGCATGCATCATTTGCATAAAAATGTTTTGTAAATTGTAATGGGGATAATCCTAAAGCCTTCTATGAAAGGGAGCTGGGAAATCTAAAGGTCGATTCACATGAAAGTAGACCAAAGTTTATGATAGTGGGAACGTCTGAGCCTAGGGGGTACGTGAGCTAGGTTTGAGCCTCCCAATGACCTAGGATTGCTCCTTGTAGCTAGGGCTGCTCTGGTCAAACTTAGCCACCTCAATAATATCCTGAAGATTATTGGTACCTGTTGAGCAATTTCAAAATGTTGTGGAATGAGGATGATGATGATTTTAGTGTTGCCAATAACATACTGTGATTTGAAATTGGATCCCGGTACCCCTATTATTTTGATAAAGCTAGGAAGAGGTTTGGGCCTACATGCATTTGCATATTGTGAGGATGACCAACTTTAGATTAATGAAGATTATTATGGTATACGACACAATAATCTCAACTTCTTCTTGAGTCTATTATCGTAGAAACATATGACCCTAGGGTAAGAAAATAGATATTAAATTACGTTTTTCACATGCATATCATAGTGGTTCATGGTAATTATCATTTAATGGATTATATTATGTTTATCACCATACCATACTACTCCTTAGTAACTCTTACTTGAATGAAATGTCTTACTCCTCCATCCTTCTATTTCTATGTATGTTATTTTATTACACTAATGAGATTACATGATTGATCATCCTCATCTCGATATAGGAATTAATGTTGACAAGGAGAATGGGGAGTGGGTTTGACACCCACCTAACATTGGAGGTCATTATAGAAGCACATTTAGAGGTAGAGTGATCATATGAATGACCGATGCATCTTCCCTGATGCATCCTCCACCACGAGTTCTTATGATCATGCCCGCCAATGTTACCGTACCGATCTTGCGGTAAATATACCGTGTGAGGATGATCCCACCGCCTTCATCCGCATCATCAGGGGACACTCCTCCTTATCATGGACCACCTCCTTATCGGGTCCTTCTCGCACATTCAGGACCTTCGGGGAGTGGATATGATAATGGGGTAGTAGATGTGGATGTAGAGGAAGATGACGAGGATGAAGATGATGTAGATGAAGACCTCTATAAGGCTTCAGACTTCTCCCGTCATCGATAGGATGATGGGTAACCTATGGCTACTGAGGCCGATCTTGAGATACTGGGATTCTCTGTGGTTGTATATGGATGGACTAGTGTAGCTTGTATGTGAATTCTTATTATTTTGTACTTCACTATGTCATACTATTATAGTTCCCCAAACTAGTTATATTCTAGCTGTATGTTGAAACTTGTACGAATTAAAGATAATGTATATGTTTATACATGTGTGCATGTGCAAATGTGGTTAACTACTTAGTGCTATGAGTAAATTGGACCTTGATACAATTATTGCGGAATAGAATGTTGATATAACAGATAATTGATAAGTAAAGTAAGAAGGAATGTAGGTAATGTAGAGGGCTATGAAATTTATGGTAGCAGAGCATTTTCCCTAAGATCAAGGACAATGGAGTCAAGATAGTAGGATTGTTTGATAGGTTTATGTGAAGTGGATTTTGATCTCATTCTTTTAAGAATGACTTTAGACCTCTTTTGGTTGATTTATTGCCTAAGTAGTATGTTATGTATTCTAGGAGATAGGTAATAACATATCAACCTAACTCTAAAATGGTTGTCACTCTTTAAAGGCTGGTTGACATCTTGGAGAGAAATGAATGTCGAAATCAAGATGATGGAGATTTTCAAAGATTGGATCGATTCTTGAAAAGAAATCCCTCTTAATTCAAAGGAGGTTATCATCTCGATGAAGCTTATCTGTGGATCTGGGAATTAGAACAAACCTTTGGGGTATTGAGGTGCACTGATGCACAGAAAGTTGATTATGTGATATACTTACTTGTGGAGGACGCTGAGGACTGGTGGAGATAGTTAAGCTACGATTGGAAACTGAAGGAAGAGAAAAAACTTGGGAGACATTCAAAGAAAAATTTCTAGAGAAGTATTTTCCTGCCAACATGAGGAACCATAAGGAGATGAAATTTCTGGAATTAAAGCAGAAAGATATGTCTATTGGAGAATATACCTCAAGATTTGAAGAACTAGCACTTTTCTACCCACCTTTTCAACTTGCACCTAATGAAGAGTCAAAATGCGTGAAGTATGAGAATGACTTAAGGTTGGAGATCAAAGAGGCAATTGGACACCAAGAGATTTGCGACTTTCCCATCCTCGTGAAAAAATGTCGTATATTTGAAGAGAATCACCAAGCTCGACTCGCTCAAGCTAGGAACTATGGACCACAACAAATTCAAAGGAGGGATTCAAATCAAGGGAAACCATATTTCAACAACTCTTATTTCCAACAAGGATCATCTTCAACTGGAGGACAACGACGATAATTTAATTCTAATAATTCTTGTTTTCAAACTCCATCGACCATGAGGTGTTTCCATTATGGAGGACCTCATCGAATTAGTGATTGTCCTCTCCGAACAATCGTTTTCTACAAATGTGGAAGTGAAGGACACATTAGTAGAGATTATAATGAAAAAAGGCAAGAAAGGAATAATGGAGGCTACCGCAACAACAACAATAACAATCAAGGAAGAGAAAACTCCCAAAACAATGACAACCATAATGGTAACAACAACAACAAAACTCACCACAACAATAAAAATCACCAAGGCCCACCTTTCGGTCGTGACAACAACTACAACAACAACAACAATTCTCAAACAAGGCCACAAATATACATGAAACTTATTTGTCTGTATTATATGATTCAGTGCAATGCACTCATTTATTTCTGATGAATATGTGAAGAGGATAGGACTAAATATGGACACATTACCATTTGATCTGTCTATTTCAACTTCCACCAATGATCCTTGTGAACGCCCAATTATGTCCGAGACCTCATTTAAATTAATCAGTGAATGAGTAATAAGTTATGCGGTAAATTAAAAAGTCCAAAATAGAAAAGCGAAGAATAAAAAGAGAAAAAAAATAAATTAAAAGTAATCAAAAGTTATTAAGTAAAAAGCAGCAAATAACGAATAAATAAATAAATAATGAAAACAAACAATAAAAAAGAAGAAATAGAAGTGAAGGGGGGAGGGAAGTAAACAAAAGAAATTCCAATGAAAGATAAAAATGAAAATACAAAAGAGGAAATTTCAACGTAAAAGTTAGATAAATGATGAATAAAATTAGGCTATAAAGGATAAAATGAGAAAATCAAAAGCAAAAAAGGCCAAAATTGAAATTGTGGGGGGTGACGGATGTGGCCAAAGGAAAAGAAAAAGGAGCAAAAACCAAAAGCAAAAAACACAAAATAGAGAAAAGACGGGGAAGAAAAGGACAAAAAGAATAAGGAAAACAGAATAGTGGGGGCGAGGGGGACAAGGAATAACGGAAAAAAACGCGAAGGGATCTGAAAAGATCGGGGGTAGTGAGCTGGGGATTCTCGAGGGGGATCGGATATGATTCTTCATGAAAAGGGGGTAACAGTGTTAAAAAAAAAGGAAATGGAAAAAAGGAGAAGAACTCTCAGGGCAAGTCTCGGCGATTCCCTCTGATTGTGATTGTAGGATTAAAGGTCCTTACTTACGCTTTGAGACAGGCGTGGAAAAGGGATCCACCTTGCTGAACCGTGTAGAGGTCCCTGGTGCAGAAAATACACCAACTTCATAAGGTTAGTCATGCTTATATATATATATATATATATATATATATATATATATATATATATATATTGTTATTCGAATTTGGGCCTCACAGCGCCTTTGCTTGGATTCTTTTTACACTTGTATGAAAATTTGACTCATAGATGTGCTAAAACTCATTTGAGGTATGACTTGGTCAAATCTCAACCTTGGACCCTGTTTAGCTCTCAATGTGAGGGTATGACTTCCCATAAGTTGATGTTATTATTCAGAGTAGGTATATTTAATTTTTATTGTGCAAGATACGTGAGAAATGTGGTCCCATGAGTTCCCTTTCGTCCCTCATAAGATACTCGTGGACTAATCTAGAAAAGACTAAGGCCCTCGGGTGTTTCCCTAGCTCACCTCATCCCCTTGTGATAGGAGCCTCCAGGAATCAACGTGAGAATACTGAAACCACAGAGTCATTTACGGTTGTCAGTCACGCGTACGCTCAGAAGCTATAACATTGGAGTAAGGTCTCGGTGGGAGCGTAATAGTAACCGCTGATGTGATGCGAGGGCTGAGCAGCACTGCCCACCGACAATACCACTCGATGTACGCGGTAGAGTGCCGTTGAGGTGGGCTAAGTGTTTCCTTACAAGGTGGCCATAATGCTCTCATTACCTCAGGAGCTGAGTCAGACCAGTATTAGCATGTCACGAAGGCCACGCTAATAGCCCTGTTTCCCCTGTTCTGTCACTATTGTCGACATGCGTACCCAGTGGAGGTCACCAAGCGAGGCGGAAAAGAGCCATGAAATATGCTGAAGACACTGAAGTTTTTCAAGAGGGAGCTCTTGGTGAAAGCAAGTTGAACGTACACAAGGGGTGGCGGGACCTAGCAAATGAGACGGGGCAGTCATGCATAATATATAAGCCCATGAGCCTAGCAAATTATCAAGATTTGTTGAACTCGAGGAGAGGTGTTACTGTTGGCTTCCTCAAAGCAGCAAAACAAACAGGGGAAGCTCTTGAACCATGCCCACGTCCTTCAACTCTAAGGTTTGCATACTACCAGTATGATCCCGGAAGAGAATACGATGCAAGGGTGCGTATATGGAGGGCACGAGAGGTAGCATGCCTCACCATTGCGGGAGCTATTCAAGAACGAAAGCCTTCTAACGTCGACAAGCATTTTGAAAGGGCACGACAAGGAGCATCTCGTGCTATGGAACGTAAAAGAAACTGCACCAACCTCCTAGTATTATAGATGCCAATGAAATACATCCTATTGTATGCACTGTAATAGACGATGACCGGCGCAAGGAAGCTTCTGCTGAAGCTACATGGCACAACGCCTCAGAATAGTTCTTGGCTCAAGACACAATGACAAGGCTGAGGGCTCAGCGGATAAGCTCAAATACATGGCAATAGATAGCAAAGGGAAATCTATAGGCACCCTTGATGAGATCATCTACATGGTTTCCCTATCTCTATCGAGATCGAGCGAACGAACGTCCGAAACGGAGGACATGCTTGGAGAAGCTAATACCTCTAGGGTAGCTAAGTTAGCTAATAAGTTGCAGCACTAGGCACCTGGATTCAGAGTCATGCTCAAGGCAAAAATATGGGACTCTGCTACCAACGGCGACGTTCAAGGCAAAACAGACCACTCAAGACTGAGATATGGGTTGGCTTTCGTGTCCACCTTGGCCAGAAAGATGTGTGCGAGCAGCATCCCTTTCCACTCAGCTCACCTCAAAGGCTAAGGCCCTAGAAATCGCTAGAGTGGATATGGTGTCGTGGTCCTAAATTCCAATAATATCAGCGGCACCAACTCATAAATTCTCGTACCAATACATGGCCCTTTCCGGAGTTGATCATTCTGTGTTTAGGAGTGAACCACCGACAGCAATCCAAACCCAAGAAAGGATCATAGGTCGGAATGTATGTGCGACAATCCCAAGGTAAGGTGAACCCACAATATCTAGCCTTAGCACGTGGGGTACGCTGATTTGCAACCCATTCCTGTCAAGCCATGCTTGCATCATGGAAACCAGCAGGCGTATGGTGATGATGGGCCCAACCTTCCATAGGACCACAAAAGATTACTCAAGCCGCGCTTGCCACTGCCTCCAAAAGGGCATAACCTCACATGCCTGTGAATGGAGATTAGAACGGCATTACGAGTCTTGAGGCGTCAAATCCTTATACGTGCTGCGCATATGTCAAGCTCACCTTCGCATGAAAATCTCAGGGTATAAAAGTCTCCTTAATAAAGAATGATGATATTAGCGGGCCCTGTGCCCTCATGATAAAACAGAAACTATCCAAGAACAATTAGTAGACCATGTACGCTTGGTCGCGATGGCTGTCTTTTCTCCTCTTTACCACGCCTTAATTAGAAGAGGCCTGAATCTAAACGAAGAGGTACCACCAAGTCTTGTAGGCATGACCGAACCAACCTCACCCGAAGGAGTCATGCAATCAAAAGCCTAGGATCCATCCTCGTATGTAACCACTTGGGTTTTCAATTTTCTTTATTCCATGAGCATTGGGTGTTAGCAAAGTCAAGTCTAGCTATTTCTTCGATTGGCACACTTCTAAAAGAATATGATCAGAACGGACACCTCCTATCAGGCCAGATTGCACTCTTGTCTTACATGCCAATTTATACTCGTAGGACAGATTGCTGGTTTTTCTTTGACCCATGTTAGTGGGGCCAGGCTCATGTGAGATGGGCAATACTATTCAATCAATGTCTACTCCGCTTTTACGCCAAGATAAGTAATTTGGGTCCAACAAAATTTTTGCTCTGCTAAGCCCACTCTCCCCTTTCCGATTAAGCCTAGTTTTTTTTTTGTTTTAAAAATTAAACCATTTCTTGTTTAAATCAGGCCAAACCCAATTTCCTCTTATTTTTAGGTCCCACGCAATGGGTTCTAAATACCAACTGGTAGCTCTTCCTACTGTTCGATGTTTGGAAACTCATAGGGGTCCCTGTACAACCTTAGTTGTCTGGGATCCTGTACATATGTGGACCTTGGAAAAGCTCTTCGGATAATAAATTTATTTTCTACAAAATTTTTAGGTCCCATGTAATGGGTTCTAAATACCAATTGGTGGCTCTTCCTACTGTTCAATGTTTGGAAACTCATAGGGGTCCTTGTACAGCCTTAGTTGTCTGGGATCCTGTGCATATGTGGACCTCGAAAAAGCTCTTCGGATAATAAATTTATTTTCTACAAAATTTTCGATCCCACGCAATGGGTTCTAAATACCAACTGGTAGCTCTTCGTACTCTTTGGTGTTTAAAGGCTCGTATAGATTCCTGTACAACCTCAGTTCCCAAGGATCTTGTGCATATGCGAAACCTTGAAAAAGCTTTTCAAATAAAATTGCTTTATGTAAATTTCTTGGTTTCACGTAGCAGGTTCTCAACACGAACTGGTAGCTTTTTCTACTGTTTGGTGTTTAGAAATGCATAGGGGCTTTAGTGCAGCCTTAGCTGTCTAGAACCTTGTGCATATGTGGAACCTTGAAAAATCTTTTTAAATAAAATCGCTTTATGTAAATTTCTTGGTTTCATGTAGCGCGTTCTCAACACGAACTGGTAGCTTTTTCTACTGTTTAGTGTTTAGAAATGCGTAGGGGCTTTAGTACAGCCTTAGCTATCTAGAACCTTGTGCATGTGTGAACCTTGAAAAAGGTTTTCAAACAAAATCACTCTCTGTAAAATTCTCTTAGAAAACCCCAAAGGTCAAGTCTTCAAGCACACCAGAACTATGTAAGCCTTGAGTTTCCCATGGCACCGGGGAATACGTAGGAGCAGGATCAAGTCCTGTCAGGCTAACCTCCATCAATCTATTTATTTTCACTCTAGTTAAAGGGATTAAACTATTTTCGATAAATCACACACTCAATTTAAGGGTACCGTTCTTCGTAACGGGCAAGTGGGGTGCCTAACACCTTCCCCACTCGAAACCGAATCGCAAACCTAAATCTCATCCTCGAGTTAGGGTTTTTCCAAATCTTTTTCCCTTAAATAAAAATTTGGTGGTGACTCCACATTAATCATAAAATTCTATTCTAAAATGTTTAGCGAGTTCATCGTCTCGTTGTGGTTACGGCTGCGACAATCCTGTGAGAACCTTCCAAGCTTATTTAAATTGTCTGATAAATATTGAAGATAGGAACTTTAGGGTAAATTTAATATGCCTACCTTTAATGGATCTTGATGTGATTCTCGATATGGACTAGTTATACACAAACCATGTTATTTTGGATTATCATGATAAAACTATTATGTATAGGCTTATCAATAACCTTGATCTAGATGAGTTGAGATTTCTTTCTGCCAACCAAACTGATGCTTCTTTAAAAGAAGGAGCTCAAGTATATGTAATTCTTTCTTCCTTGGAAGGAAAGAAAAGTGTTAATATTGAAAATCTGCCTATTGTTTGTGAATATCCTCAAATATTTCCTAATGATTTGTTTGGTTTACCTCTGAAAAATAAAGTGGAATTCTCTATAGACCTGATTCCAGGAACTGGACCTATCTCAAAACTCCTTATAGAATTTCTCCGTTAGAACTTGCGGAATTGAGGAAACAACTAGAGGAGCTAATGGGAAAGCAATGGATTCATCCAAGTGTATCTTCATAGGGCGCTCGTGTGTTGTTAACGAAGAAGAAAGATGGTAGTATGAGATTATGTATAGACTATCGACAACTTAACAAGGTAACTATCAAGAATAAGTATCCATTACCTAGGATAGATGACTTGATGAATCAGTTAAGAGGAGCAGTAGTGTTTTCTAAAATAGATATGAAGTCAGGATATCATCAAATAAGAGTTAGACCTAAGGATATCCCTAAGACTGCTTTTCGAACACATTATGAACACTATGAGTATTTGGTCATCCTTTTTGGTGTGGCCAATGCACCCACAGTATTCATGGATTACATGAGTTGAATATTTCATGATTACTTGGATAAGTTTGTGATCATCTTTATAGATGATATTCTAAGATTTATGAAGCACATAAAAAGCATCTGCATATTGTACTACAAGTGTTGAAGGATAAGAAATTATATGCGAGGGTAGATAAATGCGAGTTTTGATTGGAGGACGTAAAATTTCTTAGACATGTGATCACCAAGGAAGGGATTTCAGTAAACCCTGCAAAAGTTGAGACTGTACTTCAATGGGAGCAACTAAGATCAGTCAATGAGATAAGAAGTTTTCTTGGTCTAGTTGGATACTATAGAAGGTTTATAGAAGGATTCTTGTGTATAGCTTTTCCACTCACTCAATTGATGCAAAAAGGACAACCCTTTGTATGGATTGCCAATTGTGAAGCATGTTTTCAAGAATTGAAGAATCGACTCACTTCTTTCCCAGTTCTTATTTTTCCCAATCTGGGAAGATTTTGAATTATATTATGATGCATCAAAGCAAGGTTTAGGTTTCATATAGATGAAACAAGGACAAGTGGTAGCTTATGCTTTAAGGCAGTACGACCACATGAGGAAAATTATTCCACACACGAGCTAGAATTGGTTGCAATAGTCTTTGCCTTAAAGATTTGGAGACACTTTCTATATGGTGCAAGGTTCAAGATCTTTAGTGATCATAAAAGTTTGAAATATCTTTTTGATAAAAAATAATTGAACATGAGGCAGCGAAGATGGTTGGAATTTTGGAAAGATTATGATTTTCAAATTCTAGACCACCCAGGAAAAGTTGACGTGGTAGTTGACGCTTTAAGTTGCAAATCACTTCATGCTACCACGATGATGATAAAGGAGATGAAGCTCATTGAACAATTTTTAGATCTCAACCTAGCAACAACATTTCAACCAACCGACATTATACTTGGAAGATTGAGAATTACAAATGATTTCTTGAGAGTGATTCAAGAGGAATAAGGATCAAGATCTTCAAGATCAATTCAACTCGTCCCACAAGGGAGATGATTTTCAAATTGGGAATGATGGGATCGTTCAATTTAGAGATAAGATTTATGTTCTGAAAAATGAAGAATTACGAAAGACGATTCTTGAAGAAGCTCACAAAAGCAAATTAAGCATTCACCCAGGTGCAACTAAGATGTATAAAGATCTGAAGAAACTCGTTTGGTGGTCTAGAATGAAGAAAAAAATAGCTAAGTACGTATCAAAAGGTAAAGATTGAACATCAAAAATCATCTGGAGAATTGCAATCCATGGAAATTCCTGAATGGAAGTGGAATAGTATATCCATGGACTTTGTGATTGGATTACCTCAGACACTTCAGAAACACAATGCAATATGGGTAATTGTGGATAGACTTACAAAATTTGCTCATTTTCTAGCCATCAACATAAAAATTCCTTAGAAAAATTGGCACAAATGTATGTTAAGGAGATAGTTCATTTGCATGGAGTACCTTCATCCATCATGTTTGATAGAGATCCAAGATTTACCTCGCGATTCTGGGGTAGCTTACATCAAGCCTTAGGATCTTAACTTTGACTTAGTTATGCATATCATCCTCAAATAGATGGACATACAAAAAGAACAATCCAAAATCTAGAGGATTTGTTGAGAGCTTGTGTGATGGAATATAAAGGGAGTTGGGAGCAATTCTTACCATTAGTAGAATTCACTTATAACGATAGCTTTTACTCGAGCATAGGAATGGCTCCATATGAGTCCTTGTATGGGAGAAGATGCAAGACACCGTTGTGTTGGTATGAGATTGGAGAAAATTTAATACTAGGACCAGAGATGATACAACAAATGATGGAGCAAATCAAGATGATTTGGGAAAAGATGAAGATATCACAAGATAGATAGAAAAGTTATTTTGATAAGCAAGGAAGACCTCTGGAATTTCAAGAAGGTGATCACGTATTTTTGAGAGTTACACCATTGACTAAGATTGGTAGAGCAATGAAATCTCGAAAACATAGTTCCAAATATATCGGTCCATATCAAAATTTAAAGAGAATCGATGCAGTAGCCTACCAAATAGCCTTACCCCTATTTCTATCAAACCTTCATGATGACTTTCATGTGTCTCAACTTAGAAAATATATTTCTAATCCTTCACACATCATAGAAACTAATATTATACAATTAAAATAGAATCTCACTTACAAAGCAATACATGTGCAGATCATTGAAAAGGATACCAAACATTTGCGCGAAAGAGCGTTAAAGTTAATAAAGGTTACTTGAAATAAATAAGAAGATACAACTTGGGAGATTGAATAAAATATGAAAGAACTATATCCACACTTATTCTATTGAGAGAAATTTCGAGAACAAAATTTCATTTTTTGGGGGAAGAAATATAATATTAAAAAAAAGAGGTGGCAAGCGGCATTCAGTGGCAGCATGCACGTTGCCACCTGCCCTGCCACACACACACATTAGTATAAATAGAGGGGTGCAATTGAAAGGCAAAAATTGTAGTGGACAATTACAAAGTGAAAGTTCAATTGAAAGAGTACAATTTCGAAAGTGAAATTGTGTTGGTCAAGCAATAAGCAGGCGGAGGTGCAGTGGAGGATCAAGAGTCTGTTGGAGAAGTTGAAGAAAATTACACCGATCTTCAAATTGCACATAAGGGGAGAAGACTCAAGTAGAGTATAGGAGTAGTTCAAGAGCCTCCTTACTCTAGAATAAAATGTATTAATTGTGTGATAAATTTAGAGGTTAGATTTAATTATATTTGAATTTAATCGTGGATGAAATTTAGTTGTTTATAGGGGGAGTTCTAGAGCCACCTTACTTTAGGATAAATTTTTACCAATTATGTGATCGTTTAAAATTTATTTTTGATTATATTTAAATTTTAATGTAGATAAAATATTATATAATTATAAATTGGTGGATAAGTTAGTTAAGAATTAAATTGATCAATCTTGGGTAGGAATGTGATATAAAAATTTTAGTTGCCCAAAAATATATACATATGTGTTTACGAATTACGTTAATAAATATTGTTGGATTTATAAATTTATATACCCTTATATAAATTATTATAAATTATAGGAGTTATAAAATTTACATGTGGAGCCATATGAAAGGTTTTAAAATAAAATCCTATTTAATAAATTTTAAGTTATACAGATATATTCTCACATAGTAAAGATAGGGAGATACCCAATTAAAAAGATAGGTGAAAATAAAAGGAATTTATTTATTAGTTTATAGAAATGTTCAAGATCTAATACCCTATAATTGACATTACTTTTCCTCCAATATATTTCTATGATATATAAAAAATATAGTTAGTATTTAATTGACTTTATATATATATATATATATATCATTATATTTAAACCTTAGTATAAGGAGATAAAATATAAAATTACTGGGAAAGATTATATTAGTAGTTAATTTACATAAAATTATTGATATAAGTTTTAAGGGATATTTATTGAAGGTTGGGAACCTTGTTTAAGCTAGTAGAAAGTACATAATTAAATGTAAAGAATATATACATATAGAGTTGAACAATAAATTAATTGATTGAGGACTATGAGGTCCTGACCCTTGAGAAGAAGACGAGGCCTTCAAGTGTGATAGAGATAGGAATTAAAATAATTACTTGACATGCATCATTTGCATAAAAGTGTTAAATTGTAATAGGAGATAATCTACAAGCCCTTCTGTGAAAGGGAGGCGGGAAATCTAAGGGTTGGTTCATATGGAAGTAGACCAAAGTTCATGATAGTGGAAATTTCTAAGCCTAGGAGGTATGTGAGCTGGGTTTGAGCCTCCTAATGACCTAGGGTTGCTTCTTGTAGCTAAGATTACTCTGGTTGGACTTAACCGCCTCGACAAGACCCTGTAGATTATCATTACCAATTGAGCAATTTCGGAATGTTGTGGAATGAAGATGATGATGATTTTAATGTTACCAAGGCCACACTGTGATTTGAAATTGGATCCCGGTGCCCCTATTATTTTGATAAAGTTGGGAAGAGGTTTGGTCTCACATGTATTTGCATATTGTAAGGATGAACAACTTTAGATTAGTGAAGATTATTGTGGTATACGACATAGTAATCTCAACTTATTCTTGAGCCTGTTATCGTAAAAACATATGAACTTAGGGTAAGACGATAAATATTAAATTACGTTATTCGTATGCATATCATTGTGGTTCATGGTAATTATCATTTAATGGATTATATTATGTTTATCAACAATACCATACTCCTCCTTGTAACTCTTACTTGAATGAAATGTCTTACTCCCTTATCCCTCTATTTCTATGTATGTTATTTTGTTACACTGGTGAGTTACATGATGGATCGTCCTCATCTCGATATAGGGATTAAAGTTGACCAGGAGAATGAGGTGTGGGTTCAACACCCATCCAACACTGGAGGTCATTATAGAAGCATATTTAGAGGTAAAGTGACCATATAAATCATTGATGCATCTTCCTTCATGCATCCTCCACCATGAGTTCCTATGGTCATGTTCACCAACGTTACTGTACTAATCCCGTGGCAGATATATCGCAGAAGGATGATCCCACCGCCTTCATCTGCATCTTCAGGGGACACTCCTCCTTATCATGGACCACCTCTTGCATTAGTGGGCATCCTTGGAGTTCGTGCGGTGTCACCCATTCCTGCTACTAGGGGGACACCCCGTCTATGGCAAACTACAAGGAAGTCAACCTTACGACAACTTCTGCACATTGCTCCTTGCCACAGCAAACCAGGTCTTTCCTGCATACACATAGGACCTTCGGGGAGAGGATATAATAATGGGGTAGTAGATGTGGATGTAGAGGAAGATGATGAGGATGAGGATGAGGATGACGTAGATGAAGACCCCTCTGAGGCTTCAAACTTCTCCTGTCATCGATAGGATGATGGGTAACCTCTTGTTATTGAGGGTGATACTAGTGGAAAATAAGCTTTTTACAATGGTTGTTATGGAATTTTTACATCGGTTATTTGAGCAATGTTGAAGCGGACGATATAGAAAATAAGACTTTTTACATCGGTTATAGAACCGATGTAAAAAGTATACTTTTTACATTAGTTGTGGGTAGAACCGATGTAGAAAGTAGGACTTTCTACAGTTACACCGGTTCTACCGACAACCGATATAGAAAATCACTTTTTACACCGGTTATAGTCTTAATCGATGTAGAGAGTCCATTTTTTTTTAAAATGTTCATTTTTTAAAGTATACTACTATATTATTTATTCATAATACCTGCATATACAAACGGAATGATCAGACACACAATATAGAAATCACAGAATTTATATATTTAACTTAAATCCATCATTATTTATTACTAAATTTCAATGTATAAATGAAATAACTTAAAATTACATCAATCTATTGTAATTTTAAAAGTTTTAAAATAAAGATTTAAGAAGAAATTGTTAACCACTAAATAAAAAATTTTAGTTCCAAATTGTCCAACTTGGACAATTCAAGATTGAATACAATGAATTCTTTACTTATTCAATAATATACTCATTGTATTCAACCTTGAATGGGAAAGTAAGGGTATGCTCATATTTGAACTCAAAAAAAGAAATCAACTTAACTTAGAAGATTAACATGTAATTTAGACATATAATTATGGTAATTATCATTTTAGTAATCAACAATAAGTCATGATCAATTGCAAGTAACCTATCTCATATCCATTATGACCTTAATAAATTTAGTCATGGATTCTTTATGAATTAAAAATATTCCCTTAACAATTTATCTACAGAGGTTGAACTTAGGTCATATTCTTAAGTCATGAAGATTGTTCAATGTTTCAAAACCAGGTTCATGCACTCAAGTATTACCTATATTTAAAACGAAATCAATACTATAACATACATTTCACCTAACAAAGGAAAGGTGCAGAGGCTTCTTTGTTCAAGCTAACACAAGCAAACTTTCACATAAATACCTCACTGTTAACACAACAATGGTAGAGCGGTGGCAAAACAGTGGCCAAGCGGTAGTTGAACGAAGGCACGATGGTAGCCAAATAAAAAGCTTGCAAATTACAGAAAATAACCAACATGAATGTAAATTTCAACTATAATAATAGAAGGAGATGGATAAATAACGACAAAGATGATGGAGGTTGCTCGTACCTTAAGGTGCTTGACAATGACTTCGAGCGGAGGCAATGTTCACAACGACGATGACGACCACCACAAATATAATGACGAAGTGGAACGACGAGCAACAACGATGATGGAAATGGCTAAGACGTAAACAAAAACAGAGAGAAAAGGCCAAGACAAGAAACTAAGGATTTAAAGAATGAGGTTAAAGGCAACCAGGGTCGAAAAAAAAGGGAAAGGGGAAGACTTTCTACATCGGTTGTTTTTTAGAACCGATGTAGAAACTACTTACTACATCGGTTAAACGAATAATTGATGTAGAACCTTTGCCACTTTATTTACAAAAATGTCATCGTCAACTTTTTACATTGATTCCCTAAGAAACGATGTAAAAAATTGTTTTAAAAAACTGACTTTCTACATCGGTTCCCAAAACAACTGCCGTAGAAAGTACTTTCTACATTGGTTGTAGAATAACCGCTGTAGAAAGTACTTTCTACATTGGTAGTTTTGAGAACCGATGTAGAAAGTTATAATAAAAAACTAACTTTCTACATCGATTCTCAGAACAACCGATGTAGAAAGTACTTTCTACATTGGTTACAGAATAACCGCTCTAGAAAGTACTTTCTACAGCAGTTGTTTTGAGAACCGATGTAGAAAGTTTGCATTTATTTACAAAAATATCATGTGTTTTTATTTACATCGGTTCATGACTAACCGATGTAAACTTTTTATTATAAAATGTTATTTTTCCACTAGTGTGAGCTTGAGATACTGAGATTTTGTATGGTTGCATATGGATGAACTAGTGTAGCTTCTATGTGATTTCTTATGTATTTTCCTTATTCTTTACTTCATTATGTCATACTGTTATAGTTCCAGACTATTTACATTCTAGCGGTATGTTAAAACTTGTACGAATTAAAAGTAATATATATGTTTATAAATGTGTGCATGTGAAGAAGTAGTTAGATACTTAATCCAATAGGTAAATTGGTTCTTGATACAATTATTGCGGAATAGTATGTTGATATAACGAATAACTGATAAGTAAAATAAAAAAGAATGTAGATAATCTAGAGGATTATGACAACTATAACCTTTAATTAAATCATAAAAACTTTTTTTAATTATAATATATTAAATTAAATTCTTAAAAAAAGTATTTTCTGACTTTAAAAAAATAAATTAAGCAAGACTGATGAGGCAATAAAAAATGTTTATGAGTATCAAAAACCTCCAATCTCTATTCTTCAATTTTTTTTTACTTTTAGAAGTTTTAATTTGATTTCTTATTGATAGCCATTATCATTGAAAACTTTTGGTACATATTGTTCACAGTTTGTATTAGTGTATCAATCTAATCTAAGATATGAAAACTGAGAATTGTATCAATTTGTTTGATGTTAGTGTTTATACGAAAAACAACACCACATTATTGAGAAAGACACATTCAAAAGGCCTAATAATAATAATAATAATAATAATAATAATAATAATAATAATAATAATAATAATAATAATAATAATAATAATAATAATAATAATAATAATATCTCGTCTATGATTTCCAAGGTTTTTGTATAAATAGATGCATTTGATAATAGGTTCATAAGTTCTTTCTCAAATATCAGGTTATTATTTATATTTACTCTGTACTACAAAGCATTTTAAATGAATCATATCTATACGAAGTGGGCTTGACAAATGTTCATAAAGTAAGTGGATTAACGTTCTATAGGATGGGATTCAATTACTTCAAAAAGTAAGTTTTAGATAATTTTTTTATTTATTATCTTTTAAAGAATATAAATTTAACAAATTAAAATATTAAATTGTGTTTATCTTAATGATAATGTATATTAAATTGTGGATAAATTAAAAATATTCATATATGCTAATGTTAAACTTTTTAATAAAATTTCAAATAGCTATTTGATGGATATACATAAATATACCCAAATTTAAGAAAAAATAAATAAAAAAGAAGAAGTTAAGATTAAAAAAACATATGGTGCAATCTAAAAGTATCTTCCATTACTGAGAAAGGGTGTGAAGTTAAAGAAAAGATAGAGAATTCAGATTCTCTATATTTTACTTAAAAATAAAATTTTATAAAATAAACTAAAATTACTAAAATAAATTATAAGATGTCTATTTATAGGTTATGAATATGGAGAATTCATCCAAACTTTTTCTTGGATATTTTCTAAATTGGACTTCCAAAATCTAAAACCAAAGACTACTTAATTTTAAGGTTCCATGTCCAAATTAAAAAAAAAATAAAAAAAATAATGATTGAGGATCTATACAAAGAAAAACACCTTAATATATTATATATAAAAAATGTTTTAAACTAGTTTATTATATTCAAAAATAAAATTCTAATTTTTGGATCAGTAGGCCTAACAGTCTTCTGCATTTATGATTTTTCTCCATCAACTCTTTCATCTTTTGAAAGTATTTATTTTTAAATATGTAAGTTTAATATTATTTACAAAATAAAAAAAATAATGCTAGGATCAATGCTAGAATAACCTCCTAAATTTGTCAAATAGTTATAGACTAAACCAATAAAATTTATTTAAAATAATATATTAAGACTACAGTTGTTAGCAAACATGAAACAATTATACATACAAGCAATCGTAATTTTTTTTAAAATTAGATGATTCTTATATTCTAAAATTTATATTAAAATGATTTGTAATTGATTCACTTAATATAATAATATATTATATAAATAAAATCACATATTACAATATAAATTATAAAACATTTTAAAAATAATATAATTTTTTTATTACATTTATAAAAAAAAACACTTTAAAATATAAAATATAATACTTGTGACCACGTTTAGATGGTTAAATACTTAAATACAAACATAGAATAAAAAATTAAATATTATTATATAGAGATTTTATGGATAAACGTTTTATCTTCGGAACTATATGCCCATCCCAGCAGCACGTTGGGTTAAAAGGATGTATCAATCCTCCCACACAATTCTTTAATTTTGATTCAACAATACATCGTACCTTAATCCTTTTCTCGATCTACTTAATCCTTTTCTCCAAGTAGAAAATAAATTTTTTACATTATTTATTATAAATATTTTATATTGATTATTTGAATGATACCAAAGCAAACGATATAAAAAATAAAACATTCTACATCGATTCATGTATTAATCGATGTATAAAATACTTTTTAGATCGGTTAAGGTCTCAACCAATGTAGAAAATCACATTTTACATCGATTACAGTTTTAACCAATGTAGAAGGTCCATTTCTTTTAAATGTTCATTTTGTTTAGATATATTACCATATTATTTATTCACAATACCTATATATACAAATAGAATGACGAGATAGACAATACACAAATCACAAAATCTATATATTTAAACTAAATACATTATTATTTATTATCAAATCTAAATTTACAAATTAAATAACATAAAATTATATCAAATGTATTGTAATTTTAAAAATTTTAAAATAAGAAGGGTTTTCGGATAGGCCAGCCATGTACCTATTGAAAGTAGAGAAAAAAAAATGTTAAAAATTGTACTAAATATGAAAGAAGTAATAAACATTTTAAAATAAGTTAAAAAGTAAACATAGAATGATGATATAATCAAATAAATAACTAACTTGTATCATGTAATAATATTTTCTCATATTTCTTCATGATGATTATCTCAATAGTATATACATTATCAATTTCATTTTGTTCATTGATACTAGATATCCTTGATGATAATGGAGTTTGACTAATATCAATATTTGACAGATCATTGGTGTCATCACTAGCAATTATTGTCTTTCCTTGAAGAACGATTCACCACCTTTTGCTAGAAGGATCTTGAACATAAAACACTTGTTTTGCTTAGTGGGCCATGATAAAAGGGTCATCCTTGTAAGCTACTTTTTGAAGGTCAACCAATGTAAATCCCAATTCATCAACTTGCACACCACTATTACTATCAACCCACCTACATTAAAAACAGGAACTCTAAATTTGGTGTAATCAATCTCCCAAATCTCTTCAATCACTCCAAAGTAAGATATGGAAGCCATTACAGGGTTTTTATCTTTGGAACTTGCAAAATGCATTGACTCTGCTACCACCATAACCCCACTATTTTGCATGATACTTTTATCATCCCGAGACTTTGTAATGAAAAATGATTGATATCGTATCCAGTCCAACATATGACATCAAAGGTTTGGCCATTTGCTAGCCACTTCAATGTATCAGAGGTACCATCATCCTTCTTAATTATTTCATCAAACCAATTTAATAACGTTTTATTATGCTCATTCAACAACCATTTCTCATTCATTCGAACATTCTCTTCCCATATAATGGTTTTATGAGTAGGTAAGTAAGGTTCAACCTCATCGAAATTATTCAAAATATACAAATGTGTTTGAAGGACTTCCGCATGACCCATGTTTTTCATAGTTATGCCTTGTGTACCTTTACCTTCGTGTCTTCCCTCATGATGAGACTTAGGAACTCTTATGGGTTTCACCTCTAACAAATACTCTGTACAAAACCCAATTGCCTCTTCTACAATGTATCTTTCAATCATAGATGCCCTGGGATGGTGTGGATTCTTCACACACCTTTTTAATATTTTCAAGTATGATTCAATTGGATACATTCACCTTAGATAAAATGGACCATATAATTTGATCTCCCTCACTATATGAACAACCAAGTGAACCATAATATCATAAAATGATAGAGAAAAATACATCTCCAATTGGCATAAGAGAGTAAAAGCTTCATGTTCCAACTCATCCAATTTTAGAGGGTCAATGACTTTGCTACATATTGTATTGAAAAAGAAGCACAACCTACTTACGGTGTGTCTAAATTTTTTAGGAAAAATATCACAAGTAACCACTGGAAGTAGTTTTTGCATCAACACATAACAATCATGAGACTTTAACCCAACTAACTATAAATCTTTCATGGAGACAAGTCTTTTAAAATTTGAAGAATAACCTTGTGGCACTTTAGCTCCATGTAGGCACTCATTTAAACTTATTTTCTCTTTATTTTTGATAATGTATGCCATGTCAGGGAAAAATATGTCCGCTTTCCTACAGAATGTGGCGCTAACTAATGTCGTATACCCATCTAAACGAAATTCAATCAAGAATTGACATCTTTAGTCCTGCCCTGTATATTGAGAAGTGTTTCAATGACGCTATCACACACTCTTTTTTCCACATGCATCATATCAGTACAATGTCTAACATCAAGATTACACCAGTATGGAAGATAAAAAAATATTGATCTTTTCTTCCATATCCTTATCTCGGTGACCTTCTTTTGAGTCTTTCCAAAAACAGTTTTGATGTCTTTAACCCTTTCATAAACTTGTTATCCAGTTAAGGCTTTTGGAGCAACATCATTTTCTGGCAACCCATTAAAAGCTTTCCTTAATCTAAGATATGTTTGATTAGTCTTGAGAAATTTTTGGTGACCAAGATAAACTGTGTTCCTTCCATGATGCAGTTGATGGTAACTTATGCCTTCTTCACATATAGGATATGCTTTGTGCCCCTTAACATTATATCCACATAAATTTTCATATGCTGGAAAGTCATTAATAGTGCAAAAAAGCATTGCCTGCATCTTGAAATTTTCATTACCATACCCATCAAACACATTAACACCTTCTTCCCATTGATTTCGCAAGTCTTCAATCAAGGGAGCAAGATAAATGTCTGTGTCATTTCCAGGCTATTGTGGACCTGAAATCATCATAGACAACATGATGTATTTACGTTTCATGCACAACTCCGGAGAAAGGTTGTAAATTATCAAAAGAACAGGCCATGAACTATGCTTACTTCTTAAATTACCATATGGATTCATTCCATTTGTTGCAAGTCCAAGCCTTAGGTTTCTTGGCTCATTCCCAAAATCCAGATATAGTTTATCAACCATCTTCCATTACAAACCATTAACTGGATGACGAAGTTTTCCATCAATTTATCTTTCATCTACATGCCATCTAAGGTTCTTTGCATCATGTTTATTACAAAACGATCGTTTGAACCTTGGATTATTTGAAGATACCACAACACTTTGGTTGGAGGCCGCTTTGTGCTTTCATCGCAACTAGTATCACCATCCTTCAGTTAATAACATGAAACTTGACATACAGGACATTCATGTAATCCTTTAAACTTATTTCTATATAGTATGCAATCATTGGGGCAGACATGTATTTTCTTATACTGCATACCCATCGGACACAACACTTTCTTCGCCTCATGATTACGCTTTGGTAATGTATTACCTTCCGAAAGCATCTATACCAACAGTTCAAGTAATTCTGTGAAAATGTTATCACCCCACCCATTCCTTGCCTTCAAATTGAATAATCTTAACACTGTTGATAATTGTGTAAATGTAGTGCATCCCGAATACAAATATTTCTCTGAATCCGTAGACAAGTTACCATACATATTTTCCCGCTCAAACAACACATGCCCTATATCATGAATCATATCCTCTACCCAATTTTCCATATCTATATCAACCTCCACCGTTTGTGACACACTTGACATGCCTAATAATTCACCATGCCATGTCCATCTTGTATAACTTTTGCAGACCCATCACAAAGAACATGCTCTCTAATTTGATCAACAACCAACCGTCTTTTATTTTGAAATTAACACATGTATTGTAAAACCGTCCGTTACTGAGGTAGAATTGTTTGCGCAAAATTCAAAAACTCTTCGACCCCATTCTCGTACTCATCACTTGTCCATTTTGCATTTATCCAACTACGATCCATATTATACAAGAATCATAGACACATGATTTAGGATTAACCTTGTCATTCATAATTGGTAATTTATTTTCCCCACTATTGGTAAGGCCCTATCTTATTTGAGAAAAAAGTTTTTTATTTATCAATTAACACACTTTTAAAATCTTGAATATCATATTTGATGAAATTACGACAACATTTCGCATCAGTCTCCAAGTACATAACTTGATTGTGGTTTCATTTACCATAATCAAGCATGTACCCAGAGATAATGCAAAATGAACTAAACCAAAATTTCATCAATTACAATTTACAAGATTTAAGAAGAAATTGTTAACCACTGAATAAATAACTTTAGTTCCAAACTATCCAACTTGGACAATTCAAGATTGAATACAATGAATGGTTTACTTGTTCAGTAATATAATCATTGTATTCAACCTCGAACGGGAAACTAAGGATACGTTTATATTTGAACTCAAGAAAAGAAATAAACTTAACTTAGAAAGATCAACATATTTAGACATATAATTATGGTAATTATAATTTTAGTAATTAACAATAAGTCGTGATCAACTGCAAGTAACCTATCTCATATCTATTATGACCTTAATAAACTTAGTTATGCATTCTTTATGAATTAAAAATATCCCCTTAACAATTTATCTCTAGAGGCTAAATTTAGGTCATATTCTTAATCCATGAAGATTGTTCAATGTTTCAAAACCAGGTTCATGCACTCAAGTATTAGCTACATTTAAAATGAAATCAATACTAACATACACATCACTTAACAAAATAGAGGTGCAGAGACTTCTTTGTTCAAGGTAACATAAGCAAACTCTCATATATGCAATGACAAAGCAGAGGTGCAAATAAAATATCTCGTAGTCAACGCAACAATGATAGAGCGGCAACCAAACAAAAAGCTTGCAAATTATAGAATACAACCAAAATGAACATATTCAACTATAATAACAGAAGGATATGGATAAATAACGACGACGACGACAGAGGTTGCTCATACCTTAGGGTGCGCGATGACGACTTTGAGCGGAGGCAATGGTCATAACAGCGACGACGATGATGGAGTGCAACGACAAACAACAGCGACAGCGACAACGGTTGAGACGTGAACGAGAATAGAGAGAACGAACTCAAACAAGAAACTAGAAATTTAGAGAATGAGGTTGAAGATGACCAGGGTCGAAAATAAAGGGAAAGGGAACGTCATTCTACATCGATTCAGTTAAACAAAGGGAAACGACTTACTACACCAGTTAAACGAATAACAGATGTAGAATCTTTATCATTTTATTTACAGAAATTCCATCCCTTACTTTTTACATTGGTTCCCTAAGAAACGATGTAAAATATTGTTATAAAAAGCCTACTATCTATATCAGTTCTCAAAACAATCGATGTAGAAACAACCGATGTAGAAAGTACTTTCTACATCGGTTGTTTTGAGAACTGATGTAGAAAGCTTCACATTTATTTACAAAAATGCTACCATGTTTTTATTTACATCGTTTCATGAACAATCTATGCAAATTTCTATTATAAAATGCTATTTTTTCACTAATGCAATCACCACTTGTCAACGTCTTTGTACCCTTTCATCCTATCCCTTTCTTAATTTATGCACACCCATGCCCCTTTTGGGGCCAATTTTAATTGATTTTATATTTATACAATGTTTTCTCAGAATTGGTGATTGAAGAGCTAGCAATTCAAGATGGGAAGGGCTAGAGTTTAACTGGAAGCGATGAAGAACAAAACGAGCTAATAAGTGACTTTTTCGAAGCAGAGCAATGATAATATGCACAGTGCCGGATTATAAACTCCGATAGTGGTGGAATAAAGTTTTATGATTTGTGTAAATATTCTATCTACTGTCGTTTTAATTTAATTTAATTTTTTATTTATATTTTTTTTCTAATTTCCCATTTTTTAGAAGTTTTTATTTGAATAAAAGAAAAATACAAATGTTTGATTCAATCCGACTCCTAGTTGTTACCTTGTCTCCTCTTTTTGGATCGTTGGTATTGTCAGTTATTGGTGTAATCTTCTTGATAAGGTAATATTTTTGTACACCAACTATTTGATCTATGTATCCAACTTATCATTTAATTTGGTGATTTAAGACTTCGGTGATTTTAAGTGTATAAGGGAGTCAACAGTATATACTTGATAGCAATGTTCATCCACGAGAGCATGAATACCAAAAGGAGTTTCACAAGATGACATAAAAACACCCTTGGTAAGGTCATGGTTATTCTCCTTTATCAGTATATATGCAAGACTAAACAAATTTATAAGACCTTTTTTTAAGAAAACAATTCATTTATTTGAAAATTATAATCAATTCATATGTTGATATTTGCATACAGGAAATCCTCTTCTAGATTTTGATACTGATTTTAATTGTCAAGCTGAATTCCTTTGGTCCCATGGACTAATATCTGATTCAACTTATAGAGCTTCCACTATAGCCTGCAATTATTCCACAATTGTGAGACCAAGATCAAAATGGGAATCCTGGTAGAGTTTGTAAAACAATATAAAATTTAGTGTTTAACGAGGTCAACACTAGATTTCCTATTGCTAGAAATGTTTTGATTCCTAGGATTTAGGTAAAGTATAACTATTTTTTTAATTTTGTATTTTTCTATTGACATGATAAAGAGAGGCAAATTTGCAATAGATAGAAGTTTAATTAGGGTGTCTTCATGATTCCTTAAGGGAGGTCTTCATGAAGGCTCACCAAGCTTCCACCTACTGTAGCTTCATGACTCTTTCTCTAGTGATGAAAATGGGTCCAGTACCCTTGTCTGGAGGTGCCACAAAGTAATGCTCTGAACAACAATGATCTTTGCATCAATTATTAATCATTCCCTTACCTTAATCAATATGTAAAATTTATGAAATTCATTGCTATATTTATTTGGTGAAGGAAGTGCATTGTAGCTACATGGAAGCTAGTTGGTTCATTGCTCTTGAACAATATGATCATTAAAATCATCAGGAAAAAATTATGAGGCTTATTTTTGATGTCTAGAATCATTTGGTGAATTACTTGGTCAATTTCATTTGTTCTTAAATATATATACTTTAGAAAATTGAAAATTACATTTATAAATTTATTTAAAATTATATTTTGTTTCAATCAATTGTAAATAATTATATTTATTTGTTTGTATAATAATAACAAATTCATGTTAAAATGAGTTTCAAATGATGTAAATGAAAGGCATTAGACTTTGTTGCTTTTAAAAAGGAACTTTATTTCATTCTTTGATATGGAGAAACAGAAAACCACCATGTTCTGATGGGAAAGGACAAAGATAAGAGAAACTAAGGTATATTCCATTGAAATTCAACTTGTTCTAAATTAAAGTAAATTCATGTTATTTTATTTCAAGGTTATCTTAATGCTAATTATTTTTCCTACAGGTTGGAAAAGCTTTTTCAAACGATAATAAGGCTAAAAAATCGGCCATGCAACATTGGCTAAAAAAGATCTACAGACATGGCACGTATAGATTAAATACGGGAGTATGAGCAAGAGCTTAATTCCTACTATATGTTGTTGGATTATAATAAAATATAAGTATTTTATAATAGATAATTGTATTTAAATTGTAATTATTTTTTATTTATAAATTCAAATTAACTTTTTTATCTAATATTTTTCAATATATGAGATTCCTCATTTTCACTTTTTTTATAAATATACTATCTTAATCAACTATTGGATAGTAAATTCAAATTCTTTTAGATTAAGTTTTTATTTCGAACATCCTATTTATATTTATTTATTGACAAACTATTTCAATTTTTTAAGGTAATAAATATTAAAAGGTATTGTTAACACATTAATGTTAAGGAGTAATGGATTGAAATGACAACATTTATGCTTCATTGTAAATTTGGTTAAGTCTATCCCCTCAACTACCTTGATATTCCATTAGGGGAAAATCCACAATAATTGGTCAAGTGGAAACCTATGTTAGACAAAGTAAAGCGGTGGTTACATGGTCTTCTTCTCCTTTATCATTCGGAGATTGTGTGGTTATATCAAAATTATCTTCTCCTCTATGTCAATTTTATTTCTCTATTTCTAATTGGTTCATAAAGGTATAATTTAAAAAATTAAATCTTTTGTTGAGGGAACAGGAAGGTTAAGAGAAAAAATAATTAAGTTTGTTGATGTTGTGTGAAAAATGTGAGTGTCAACTTTATCAAATTTTATCTACGTAGAAGTATACCTATCAATTTATAAAGAGGGTATTTAAGATTTCAAAGAGGGTATTTAAGATTTCTAGTATTGATCTTATAAAGACTATGTCAACAATTTGTAGGAAAAATTAGAATTCCAACTTTTAAGTTCATCAAAAAAGAAGTGTGTATGCAAGTTTAAAATAAAAATAATTTTTAAAGGATGAAAAATAAAATAAAATTGTACAAGTTATGGAAAATAAAATAACTTAGGTTTCCCTTGTGAATTTACTTACTTTTATCCCGAATTCCTCCGTATAAATGAATTAGAACATTAATTTCTAACTATCTTATAAGACTATTACTATCCAATGATTATGTAATGGTAATAAATCTTTCTCCTAAATACTAATCCCAATAATCATGCAAGGTAAATAGATTATAGAAGTATAAAACATATGAGGCTATCAACTACTATTTAGGTAATTAACTGGTTAGAAACCTTTAATTTTTATTGATTCTCCAAAATCCTTAAATTCAGTTACTTTATAATTTCGTCAATCGAGGGATGGTATGATTGCCTACCTCCAACTAACTTACAGATTAATAAGAGTGGCTAATTCTTATTAATGGATTAAGTATGATAAAGAAACACAATGGGATAAGAAAATACCATCATTCATAACTATGACATATAATTATCCATAGGGAAAAACTAGAATTATCGCGAACTAGTTTAATCTAGTTGCTTCCTCAGCCATCACGACCGCTTTGAGTCATCTACAATGCTGTTAGGATTAACTAGGATCTCCTCTACATCACTAGGGTTGATGTGGCTTGCATAGCCATGCTGCCTTTTGTTGGCACAATTGTGCTCAGTTCTGGATAATCATGTTGGAAGTCCTGGTTTGCTATAAAGCATGCTTATGGTACTTTTTTCATTATGCTGCTCCCTTGTATTTTTATTCCTTTAACCTTCTTTTGGCCTAAAATTTTCCTATTTTTTGATTCTCTGCTTGTGTAATGAATTCTTTTAAACCAAGAAAAATTATGCAGAATTACCAGCAAATAATCATGAAATATGCTGCAAGTATAGAATCCAAACTTAAACATTAGCAAATAATGCTGTGATAACTTAAACATTTTTTTCCCAAGTAATAACTTAAGAATGAGAATGTCACAAGTACAAAATCCCAAATATCTCACAGAATACATACTACAGAAATTTTTATTTACCATCATAGTAACATTAAACAATAATCCATTTAGGGTCGTTTAGTTCCCTGAAATCAAGTTTCACATTTAGAGGGAATTGCTTTGCTCATCGTCTCATGTATGAAGCTATATATCCTTTTCACTCTGACTCTTATAACTGTACGCTACCATTTACCTATAAACCTCAAAGTCTCCACTAAAAGTTAAAGTATACATAAGCATCGAAAGGTCTTAATACAATTGAAATAAGACCAAGGAAATTCACGCCATTAGGTTAGATAAAATAAAGAAAGGAAACACAAAGGGATTTCTATTGCTTTTATTAATTTCTTATCAATCTTAAACACTTATAATTTTTAACCCATTTACCTGGGTTATTTAAATTTTATACATTTTATTTTCCCAAGTCCTTTTCACTTTTTCTGTTTCTTCCTTCACTTTCTTTTTCCTTTTCCCTCTTTCGATCACTTGTTTGTCCTAAAGTATCTACTTTTTCTTTCATCTAAAGGTACCTAAGGTAAAACAAATTTATTTAATGGGAACTAAGGAAAACAACTTTCAATCTTTTAAGTTCAAAGGAAACACTACATGATATTCTAAGTTCGTGTTCGTTCAATAAAATCTAATCTTCCTTTATCATTTTTTTATTATGAAATTGAATTATGAAAGCATTAATGAGGTGTCAAGGCAAATTTTAGAGTGTACAAGTCAAAGGAGAACCACTCAAAATGATAAAGAGGCTGGGTACAACCTCAATTAGGCTCAATCCTTGCAAGAAGGCTACTCTAATGTGAAATAATATAACAAAAAACATGGCTAATTATCAATTGTTTAAATTAAAAGTCGCTATGTCTTTATTAAGTTGAATTAGTGTGTGTTGCAAAAAATAAAAAATTTCTAAACCCAAAACAAATCACAATCCAAAAAAATAGGGGATTATTGTAAGGTACATATATTTACATAAAAATTCATGGAGGGATATCCCTCCTCAAACTTAATTGTATACAACCTTCTTGATCTATTTGGAAAATTTATTTATCCAGGTGAGGAGCAATAAAATGAAGAGGAGGGATAAGTGATTTTTCGAGAAAAAAAACTTTTGATGAAGGAAAGGGTCTCCTTTTGTAAACTTAAGTCTTTACATACATGCAATCATATACAAATAGAGAGAAGAAGGAAATAAATAGACTTTCTTGAAGAGGAGGGAGAGGATCTCCTTCCTCAAACTCAAGCTAGCAATGCCCTTGACTTTCCCTCGTTGGGTGCCAATGATTAGGAAAAAAGTCCTTAAGCATTTAGTCAATCTACTTACACTAAACTCATATGTCTGAGTTAGATATTCGTAGATAGAATAGAAAAAGATAAAAATAATTGGAGCATATAGAGATGTGTTTTGTACAAAAATAAAAGAAATATATCAAATTTATTATATTTAATAATTCTAAAATTAAAAAATAAAATAAAAGAAAAGAAAAATATAAACAAGTCACTAAGGTAGTAGGTGGCCCATTCAACCTTGAATGACTAGAGTAGCATGGAGAACTTGGTGTCCATCACTGTAAAGGTCATATCTTGTGAGTTTGCTAATGCCTACTGTGTTGCAGCCTGTGAGTACCAATTCCTGTCCGGCTGAAAATATTTTCTTATTAATTAAATTATTAATTTATTAATAATTTTTTAGGGACTGAAAAGCCAGATTATCAAAAGAAAAGGAAAGGAAACATAACAAGTAAATAAACAAGTAAAAAGATAATAAGAAGTTACATGAAAAAATAATAAAGCTGAAAAAAGGGGAAATTCAGTTAGGTTAGTTAGGGGGTTAGTTAAAGGAAGTTAGGGTTGTTACAATGAGGGTTAAAAGCTAAGCCTAGGTTAGGGTTAAGGAACTATGGTTAAGTAGGGGTATAAGAGGAATTTGGGAAAGAGGGTAAACGGTTTTTTTTATGACTTTTGGCACCAAAAAACTAAAGACTGGTCTTGTTGAATATTCTGGGTTTCTCTCTGAACTTTCTTGGTTCCCTTTAGCTATTCAAATTCTCTCAAATCTTTCTATGCTCTAGGAGAATTCCTTTTGGAGAAATCTTCTTGGAGCTACTCTCGATTCTCTTCTGTTCACTCAGTTCTCTACGAAATCTCCTTCGTTTATTGCTGGAGAAGGAACCTTCATTCTTCTCTCGAATTTTTCCCTGCGTAAAGTTGATTCGGTCTTCTTTGAGCTTGCGAAGGAGGATACAATGTTTGTTCGTCACATATCTCCAAATCCGCTTCGAGTTTTGTGGTGGAATCACAGCAGTTTCCTCTGCTTGTTAGTGCTTACGCTGTCAGGTATGCTCACCCTTATCATTTCACTCTTATACTGAGTAATTTTAGTTTTCTAATAACTCCAGTATGCCCAAGACTTGACTGATTTGAACCTAGGGAATAGTTGAAATTAATGATGCTTGAATTTCTGCTCTAATTTGCAACTCAGAGTTAGTTGGTCGAATTGTATATGTGAATAAAGTCAAGTTTTTCTTTTATAAAATCACTGAAATTGAATGTTGCATTCAAGAAGTTCAATTCTGGAAATATGTCATTATCCCTGCTGATCCTGGAATTATTTGGCTCGTACACCTTTGATTTGTTCAATCATAGGGTATAAACCATAGGAAGCAAATACGACTGATTCGGTGGACAGATTTAGCTGAGTATGGTATATGCTTGTCATTTTTGCATCTGAATTGTGATTCTCGTTCAAGAATGGATGGGTTAGATGATTTTGAGCCTAGCTTTGTTCCCCCAAAATAAAGGTCAGCACCTGGTAGTTGTAGTTTCAGCAACCTACAATGTTGTACTGTCTTGAAACCTTAATTCAGGGGAGAGGTGATGAATACTTCCCTCTTCCTAAGGCTAAGAACTAGGATCTTCTGGATTAGGCTTTGGTCAGCTATAAGGGGCAAGTTAATACCACAGACTTGGTACACTAGACATGCTGGATACAGAGTTTGGATAACATAGGGGATACAGCTTCTAAGTAATTGGTGTGTGTCTCCACTGTTTTGGTAAGGTAGTTGATAGGGGCACAACCAGAGTTTGTTGTCAATTTAGAAACCTTGAGTAGGATACAGATTAAAATGTTCAAGAGCTGTTTAGTGTAGCATTATAGATAACCTTTAGTTTGTAGCATTTCTGATCCAGAATCTGAAGCCCAAGGCCTGTGGTTTTTGGTCAGAGGAGTGTGCTCATAGAGTGAAAATTCTTGGCAGAATGAAATGTTCCAAGGTACTGTACTATAGGTTTGAGGCTACCATACTAGCTAATGTAGTTTCCTGTTTTCAAACTTTGCAAGCTCACAGCCATGAACCTGATACAACCCTTGGCCATATTTCTGTTAAGCTAGTCTAGTAGCAAGGGCTATGATTGTAGGGGATAGTCAAAATACTCAGAGGAGACAGCCTGCAATTCAGTATTAATATACTGATGATGAAAATACTGCAGAAACCCAAGCCTTGGCTAGGGGATTCTGTTGAGGAATTGAATCTCATGCTACTCATGTCTCTTTCCTTTAACTTATAAAACTCTACCAAGATCAGCACTTAGTCTATAAGTGACAGTAGTTACAGGTTAAAGACTTTATGGAAATCACACCTTATGCACCCCAGATTGCTAATGTATATCCTGGTTTGGCCTTGGGAAATATAGAGAGCAAGAGCCAGGGGGTCCTATTTCAGTAAAGGCTCCCTAGGTCTAATGACTCCACATAATCTGATATCATGCTGGCCTTTTGAGTTTGTACTGGTCTGACAGATTTTGGGTCAAATTAAGTTCAATAATAGAAGCTTTTGCTCCTAACCTTCTCAGTTTGGCTCTGAGCACCTACAAGGATGGGGACATTATCCTCATAACCAATTAGCCCAATTAACAGGCCAGATCTAGATCAAGGTAAGAATGTTGAACCCAGTCATAGTCTTGTTAGGGTACCCCCATACTGTTTTCCTAAAAGTTGTCACACCTTGTGATTGGTATTAGCTGCCATGAATTAAGTCTAGAATTTGTTCCTAGTTTCTCTGCATAATAGGTGGTAGTGAGGGGCTAAGCCTGAAATTCTGCTTCTGGTTTGGAAAGAGTCCAAGGGAAGCATCAAAGGGATATTTTGGTTAAAATTCAGTTGCACCAAAACTGATCTCATCCAGATCTGCAGTTTAGCCTTTTCCCTGTTGAGTTTCAGCTTGCTTATATAGATTTTGGTTTGGCATCAGGAGATATAGAGAGCAAAAGCTAGAGGTTCTTAATTTAGTAAAGAGTCCTTAAGTTTGATTTTGGGTTTGAATGGATCCACAAAATCGGATAACCTATGAGCCTCTTGCTTTTATACTAATCCCACAGATTTTAGGCCAAACTAAACTCAAAAACAGAAGCCATTACTCTTAACCCTCCCAGTTTTGTCCCCATTACCCGTGGGGATTGAACCTCTGCCCTCATTATCAATTAGCTCAGATACCTGGTAAAGTCTAGATCAGTCTTGGGATGGTGGACTTGATTAAACCTGCATGTATTTTTACAAACTTAGAAATCCAAATCCAAGCTTAAGTACAGTAGGTTGCTAAGGTTCTGGCCTTGAGTTATCTTTAACCAATGAAGTTCCAGGGTTTACACCATAGGGCTAAGAGGGATCAGAATGGGAGAAGGCACATCAGCACTCCTAATTGGACTCTAAGCTAGGCAACTTATGCCATAAACCTGTCATTAACAGGGGTTATCAGCTAGGCCCTCAGGTTTAGTATGCCATTCTAGATTGCTCAGTCTGCTAGTGCTGAAACTTAGTATCCAGCCATGACATAAACTCAAAAATTGATGTTAGTTGGTGAGTGCTAACTAATGAATGAGTGCAATAAGAACTGAATTTCTTAAGATTAGCTTCTGTTGAACCATATATCCAGCAGCGAGAACTCAACTATGCTGAATGTGTATTGCAGATTGTAGGTCCTAGTCACCCTATGCATTCTAATTCTTAAGCAAGCATGAGTTTTCAAGGCATATTTTGTTATGGAAATATCAAGTATAGCAACTGGTCTCGGAGCTCCTAAGCTGCATAGGTACTCCCTGTTTGTCCCTCTAATCAGGTTAGTATCATTGCCCATAACCCTTACCTTTTAATCTGTGAACTTCAGCAAAGATTAGCATTCAGCCTGTACATTCTCTAATGGATTCTCAGTAGTAACAGTAGCTATAGGTTAGGAACCTTGTAGATTGTTTTGTAAATTACACCTTCGGCACTCAAGGTTGCTGATAAATATTCTGGTTTGGCCGTGGGAAATACAAAGAGTAAGGCCTAAGGACTCCTGATTTAGTAAAGGTTTCTCAGGCCTAATTCTGGGTTGAGTAAATGTACAATGGCCTGATTATAGGAAGGGTTTGGAAGGTAATAAGAGTCAAAGTGAATTTGAAAACCTTATTTCAGTAATAATCCTGGTTTGTGGCATGCATAGATAGATAGGTCAGTCCTAATGGCAAATCCAGATTTATTGGGGCACTTGGCTAGTGCAGAAAATAGATCATCCCTAGGGTAGGCATAGAAACTGGTTCACTGCAACCTGCCCCTGATTGACTAAATCATTAGGTAAATAAGAAGGAAATTTCCACAAAGTAAGTCTTGGCTGGTTTAAGATAGGTAAATGTCCTAGATGTATGACTTAAATTCTAAAACATAGAAAGCAGATAGTTGATCAGTTTTGAGCCTATGGGGCAGCAAATCATGTTTTAAATCTCTGTTGAGCCTTAGATTTGTTGCACCTATTCTGCATTTTGGGAAACACAGAACAAATTTAGGAGCAGCTCATTCATTAGAGTTTTAGGCTATGTTGGGGGTGTAGAATTTAGAAAAACAGAAACTGAGCATGGATGCAGTAGTAACACTTAGTTTGAGGTAGGTATGGGGGCTATCCTCGCCTAAGGTTGTATACTAGTCCTTAATTCTCCTCCCTCTGTACAACCAGATTTGGCTTGCCAAAATTGGTACAGCAGCAGGCCCAACATGAGGCAACATAGGCAGCACCCCTTGGCTAATGAAAATAGGTCACATATCAGCAGTAATTATAGGATTAGGGCGTTGTGGGTTGTTCTGTAAATCACAGAGATCCGGGCAATAGCTCTAACCTTGCAGATATTGAACAGACTACTCGGTGTACACTTGGCCATGAAGATTTGGAATTGGTAATCTAGCTCTAATCCTTTATGTGAGTCCCAAATACTAGTATATGTCCTGGTTTAGTTTTGGAAAATGCAAAAGATAAAGGCCAGAAACTCATGATCAGGTGTAAAACCCTTAGACCTGTTTCTGATTAGATGAACTTCTGGACACCTGATATCCTTTTGCCAATTGACTTTGCACCTTTTTGATAAAGGGTTGTACATATATTCTGGTTTCAGGGTTGTTTCTGTGTGGATTACCCGCCATGTCTTGCAGTTGCTGGTGTTATAGTTCATCCTTAACAAGTTATTGAGTTAGTTCATCTATCGTGAAAACTGTTACCTTAAATAGTAGCACCCTGACCACTAAGACCTGTTAATTAGCCCCCTGCCCCATCAAACTCTCTGCTGGTCAAGATCAGTGGTTGTTTGGTTTGGACATGATAAAGTCTAGTCTCAAGTCAGGGTTTAGGACCACTGTGTATGAGTTGGATTTCAGAGATCAATCCCCCAGGCCTGCAGTCCAGTTCCACATAGTGCCAAAGCAGCAGGCGCCACATATGAAAGTAGGTCAACTTGTATGTCATTAAAGTAAATCCCTGGGTTGGTATTGAGAGTCAACTTGGAGTCTCATCTGTACAGCAGTTTAGGCACCCTAGATTCTCTCCCAAGTCCTGTTCTCCTATGTTGATTGAGTAGGGAAAGACTAAAACTTTGGAATTGACTCCTATTGAATTCACAGACTGCCTAAGTTCTGTGAAAACCTTAATCATGATTGGCCGGCTTGCTTTAGTAATAAACCCTGTGTCTGACCCGTAACCCCGTGCCCACACTGTTTATATTGTGAATCACTTTAAGAACAACATCTAGCAATGAGACTGGCCTGAAAATTAGGAACTTTATATTAGGCATACTGGTCCGTTTGGTAAAAGGTCCCTATCCCTACATAAGGATGCTGGCTAGAATTAGGGACCAGAAAGGATTAGGAGATTACAAGTACAAGTGGGTAAATACATCAAGGAATTTTGGAACAGGATTTGTGTCCAGGGTTCTTAGACTAAGTAGGGGTAATTCAGCTGGAGATTTATTTTAGGGAAGGAGCTGCGAGCCGCTTTTGCTTAAAAAACAGGTTCTACATATAGTGCCAATTCTTGTAAAAGGCCAACCTCTGATTCAATTCAAGTATAGACTCAATCTTGAATAAATTGACTGCTGTTTGGCCTGTGAAAGAGCAACAACAAGTTTAAACATCATGTTGCAGTACAATAGCATCTTAGATAAGCTTGAAAGGCTAAGAGGAGTCATGAGCCTTACACAAAACAAAATGATGGAGAATGTTTTATCGTTGTACCTTGTCTTTTCTCATTTCAGTTTTTTTACCCGGATTCTGGTTTCACTAATCATTTGTCTCAAACCCCTTTGTTTTTAGCAAATTATTCCAACATCTACTTTTCCAAAATTAATTCATGCAACGGGTTCTAATGCGAACGAGTAGCGTTCTCTACCGTCTCATGTTTTAATTCGTGCAAGATCTAAATATTGCTTACGACCATTTGGATCTTGCAAGCAGAAATTTCTAAAAACTACCCTTTTTCAATAAATTTCTATAGACATGTCAGTTTTTGGATTTTCTGAAATTCATGCAACGGGTTCTAACGCGAACGAGTAGCGTTCTCTACCGTCTTGTGTTTTAATTCGTTCAAGATCTAAATACGGCTTACGGCGATTTGGATCTTGCAAGCAGGGATTTCTGAAAAACCACTCTTTTTCAATAAATTTTGTATAAAAATGTCCGTTTTTGAACTTTTCGAAATTCATGCAACGGGTTCTAACGCGAACAAGTAGCGTTCTCTACCGTCTCGTGTTTTAATTCGTTCAAGATCTAAATACGGCTTACGACGATTTGGATCTTGCAAGCAAGGATTTCTGAAAACCACCCTTTTTCAATAAAATCTTATAACAACGTCCGTTTTTTAACTTTCCAAAATTCATGCAACGGGTTCTAACGCAAACGAGTAGTGTTCTCTACCGTCTCGTGTTTTAATTCGTGCAAGATCTAAATATAGCTTACGACGATTTGGATCTTGCAAGCATGGATTTCTGAAAGTCACCATTTTCAATAAATTTCTATAAAAATGTCCATTTTTGAACTTTCCGAAATTCACGCAACGGGTTCTAATGCGAACGAGTAGCGTTCTCTACCGTCTCGTGTTGTAATTCGTGCAAGATCTAAATACGGTTTACGACGATTTGGATCATGCAAGCAGGGATTTCTGAAAACCATCCTTTTTTCAATAAATCCCTATAAAAACGTCCGTTTTTGAACTTTCCGAAATTCATGCAACGGGTTCTAATGCGAACAAGTAGCGTTCTCTACTATCTCGTGTTCTAATCCGTGCTAAATCAAATTTCTGAAAACCACCATCTTCAATAAATTCCCATAAAAATGTCCGTTTTTGAACCTTTCGAAATTAGTACAACGGGTTCTAATGCGAATGAGTAGCGTTCTCTACCATTTCGTGTTTTAACTCGTGCGGATCCAAACACGGCCTATGACGGTTTGGATCTTGCAAGTACTTGATTTTTGAAAGTCGCTGTTTCTTAACTCTTTCTATAATATCCATTTTCATCTAAAATCACTCTTTATTGTTTTAGAGATCAAGTCTCTTAACCAGAACTACGTAGCCTTGAGTTTCCCATTGACCAGGGAATACGTAGGAGCAGGATCAAGTCCTGTCAGGCTATTTTCCATAAACCTATTTATCTTCTATTCTATTTTAAGGGATCAAATAGTTTTCAAAATATTACACACTCAGTTTAAGGGTACCGTTCTTTGGAACGGGCGAGTAGGGTGCCTAATACCTTCCTTACTCGTAACCGACTCCCGAACCTAGATTTCTTCCTCAAGATAGGGTTTTTCCAAATGTTTTTCCTTAAAATAAAATTTGGTGGTGGCTCCACAATCAAATTAAATTCTTTTCAAATTTTTAGCGAGTTCATCGTCTCGTCGTAATTACGGTTATGACAGATGGCGACTCCACTGGGGACTTTAGAGAGTCAAGCCCATCTAAATTGAGTGTGCCATATTGATCCCTTTCCCATTTGTTTGCACAATCCCTTTCCTGTTTACTTGTATGATTTATTTATCTGTTATCCGGCTGGATATTTATTTTATAACCCTAGGATAGACAAACTATAAATTGTTATATATGTCTTTGCAATTTCCCCAATTGCAGGTATCCCAAAAGGTTTGTGTACCCTTCACACACTACACATGCATGCATAATCATGAGTGGGGCCCTGTACCTGGGTCTGAGCGAAATTTTAGGAATAGAGGGGTCTAGTGGTGTCACCAGGGATGCACGTCCCGGTTGGCTATCACGAAAACCCCAGCTAGAGTGCGTCCTTTTCCAGTGTCCTATAACCAGTAGCGTTCTCTACGGTTGCAGTCAACACTATGGAATTGGAACTTTGCTCTAGTGACCTTTATACCCCAAGACTATGACCTACCTTTGGCGAGATACATAAATTAGACATCCTAGATCCGTAGGACAAGTAACCTCGGATTAGGACACGTAAAGGGTACACACTTTTATTATAGTGTTGACATGTACTAATGCATGCATATATTGCTTGTGTACAATTATTCCGAATAAGGGAGCGTAGTGAAAAGAGAAGTGAAAAAAAAAAACAAAAGAAGAAGAAAGAAAGAAAGAAAAAACAAAGATAAAAGAGAGACGGAAAAGGAAGAAGGATAAATAAAAAGAGAGAAAAGGGTAATGACTAGATTGATTTTTGAAAATATAATTACCCAGAGTACGCTTTATTTCCTACTTTGGATATCATGTGCTCGGTGCATATCATCCATACTATATTTTAATACGCATCATACCATACAGTGCTCCAGTCCATAGCATGTCATACTCAAATTGATGTCATCCTTGCATCATGCCTTAATTTACTTGATTTCATATTCTGCATTAGATTACTCTTTCAAATGACTAACTCGTTCATTTTCATGGTTTTCTTTCCTTTCTTTTCTTTTTCCTTTTTTCTAAGGGGATCAGATTCTCAGAGATGTCTAAAGGAGGTGAAATGGAAATTAATGTCAGATCAGAATTAAGAAAGAAACGGAGAATTGGGGCAAAAATGATGGACCTGGCAAGTTTAGAATCTTTCGCCAAAAGGATACAAATGATACAGAGGATGACCTTTGTCAAAAGATACGGAAACATATTGAAGTTATTGGAAGTCAAAGTGCAAGAAGAAGCCATTACTGCCTTGGTTCAATACTACGACCCTCCCCTGAGATGCTTCACATTTGCGGACTTTCAATTAGCACCCACTCTAGAGGAGTACGAACAAATCATAGGCCTGCCAATGGAGGGAAGTAGGCCATACAATCATCTTGAGCATAGCCCTTCATTCCAGGTTGCAATTCAATCTATAGGGTTGCAACACAGCGACCTTCTTACAGATTTCTAAGAAAAATATCAATGCAAAGGCTTTACAAGAGACCTCTTGGAAGGACATTTGCAGCAATTAGCAGATAATAACGAATGGGAGACTTACATAGATGTGCTCGCTCTTGTCATTTAAGGTTTGGTATTATTCCCCCAGGTTGATGATTTCATAGACACAGCTGCCATTGGTGCGTTCCTATCTCGAAAAAGCAGATCCGAGAATCCCATCACCGCAATACTTGCTGATACATATTGTGCTTTGAATCTCTGTTATGAAAGGAAGAAGAAAAAACTAACGTGTTTCCTACCAATGATTTACATATGGATCACTGCACACGTGTTCAAGAGGGAAGTGAAAGTCCAATGCCCTATCTCGGACTTGTTTGTTACCAGATCAGAAACATGACCGGAAGAGAGTGCGTAGAACATCTGGCTAGTTTGACAGAGGAGAAGGTTAAATGGCAGCCGGCTTGACAACAAAGGACAACGATCATCTATCATTGTAAGGGCTTCCCCAATGTCCCACTAATAGGAACAAGGGGTTGCATCAACTATAATCCCATACTGGGGCAACGCCAGTTAGCCTATCCCATTCGGAGTCCTCCGCCCCAAGAGTTGCTGACTTCCATTACCATATATTATGAAGGGGACTTCACGGAACCTCTGCGAAAGGTACGAGAAGCTTGGGAGGTGGTCACCCGAAAAGGAAAGGAGTTAGGAGTCAGAAGTTGTGCAGCAAAAGAAGAATACCGGCAGTGGGTAAGGGAACGGGTGCAACAAATCAAGTTACCCTTCAAGCCTCAAGTTGCAGCTTCAGGAAGTCAACCGTTGCCCGAAACGTTCGAGGATGAGGCTCTGAAGGAGTTAAAAGAAAACTTAGAAAGAATGACTATAAAAAATAACAGGTTGGAGGAAGAGCTGTTAAAAGCAAAGCAAGAAGTTGCCGAGCTCAAGCGGGAAGGCCGAGAAAAAGATGCCACCTTGAAGGAATTCGTCAATAGCAAAAGTCCGAGCAAGAGCATGCAGCCAAAGTCCACATGAGTCTTTAGGCTGCTAATAGAGAGCTGGGAATGAGAGCACAGGAAAAAGATGCAGCCCTCCAAGAAAATCAAAGGATGAGAGATGTTGTTGAGCAAATGACGAGCCGAATTCGCCAAATTAGACGGGAGAAAGATCAAGCTTTGGGAGAAAGGGACAGAGAGATGGCAGAAAAGGCCGAATGATTGACGAAAGGAATGAGTTATGCCAATGGGTAGAGGAGTTAAAGCGACAAATAGAGAACCTGTTAGTGGCATGTGAAAATGAGGTGAACGAGGAAAAATGGAATGTCATTGAAGTCATTAGGATGCAGCAAAGAGGGATAAGTGATTTGCAAGATGAAATGAAGTGGTATCAAGACACAGCGGATCATTGGACTAGATGTTTTGGGAGGTTAGCTAGCTTGGCTAACACCGCTATCACCAAAGTCCCTCAATTGCTCAAAAAAGCGGAAGCTTCGCTACATCCACTCCATACGCCGACCGAAGTGGAAGAACTTATCCATTTTTGTAAAGAGTTAATCATGAGAATGAACCGATATGTTGCTTTAGTTGAAAAAGAAGAAAAGGATGTACCGTGAATATTGTGAATAAAGGATCTATTTCTTTCTACAATTCCTGATGTTACATTAATTTCCATTTCATACTCCGTCTAACAAGCGTGCTCACCCAATGGCAAATTTATCAAGATATCTGATCCCCGATATTTAATTTATGCTTTAAAATTTAATATTGTTTTCTTTAATACTAATTAATAAATGTTGAATGTTTAGAAACCAAAATAGCGGATTCACGCATTCCTCAGCATCCCTATACCACACGTTCAAAGACGAAAATGATGAATGAGCTAGAAGCACAAAATGAAGAGCTGCGCAATGAAGTTGCTGACTTGAGGGATCAGCTGGCTAGAGTCATGAAGCTGCTATAAAAGAATACAGAGGGACCCTCTGGGGCAGAGACGGCAGCAATGACTGATACACCGGGTCCTGTTCAAGTGGTTACCGATCACGAGTGGCCTCCTTATGGGATACCACCTGGGTTTGCACCTTCATTTAGTCAAAACTCTCAGCCAGCATAGGGCGTTCCTACAAACCTTGCTGAGAATCCTCTCACCCACACCCAATACCCAAACCATCCTACTGCCTACCCACCACCTATAAACCCACCAACCACTTACCATACAAATCCTGCCCCCTACCCACCACATATAAATCCACCAACCACCTACAACACAAATCCTATTGCTTATCCTCCACACACAAGTCCTTCAGCTTCTTATCCCCAAAACACTAATCTCAACTACACATACATGAATACCACCACCTCTGAGAATCCTACCAATTCCAATCCCATGACTACTTACCCACTAAACCCACAACGACCACCTTTCCTTCTACCAAATACTTATGGCCAGACTATCCGACCCGACAGTCATCATACATCTGGGCCAGTAGTGAATGAACAGTGGCCAAATACCCCTAGTCAAGAGATACCTCTCAGTGGTAGATGGCAACACCTAGAAGAGAGAGTTAGGGCCATTGAAGGCAGTGGCTATGGACTAGTGGACGCTTCTGATCTGTGCCTAGTCCCTGACGTGATAATCCCACCCAAGTTCAAGATGCCTGAGTTTGAAAAATATAAGGGAACGGGATGTCCTCGAAGTCATCTGATGATGTACTGTAGAAAGATGGCTTCGCATGCACATGATGATAAGCTCCTGATCCACTGCTTTCAAGATAGCCTCACGGGAGCTGCAGCCAACTGGTACACTCAGTTGGAACGAACTCATGTCCGATCTTGGAAGGATCTAGCAGATGCCTTTCTTAGACAATACAAATATAATACAGAGATGGCGCCGGATCGGTCTTTGTTGCAAAATATGATCAAGAAGGAAGATGAGACCTTTAAAGAATATGCTCAACGATGGAGGGAACTGGCAGCTCAAGTTCAACCTCCTCTGTTCGAAAGAGAGATGATAGGGATGTTCATGGACACTCTCCCTGCACCATTTTATGATAAGATGGTGGGTAGTGTTTCAGCCAATTTCTCCGATATGGTATTAATAGGAGAACGAATTGAAAGCGGCTTGCGCCGTGGAAGAATTGTACATAACACGATTGGCAATGTAAAAGTAATGAAGCCAACCAACAATTCTTGGAAAAAGAAAGAAGGAGAGGCTCACCACGTCACATTTGATCCAAACCGCTCCACACCTACGCCACCTAGTTACCAAGTACCTTACCATCCTCAGTACGCACCATACCCTCAGATGGTAGTCACCTCCCAACCTAATTACCAACCACCTTACACACCCCCCACAACTTTCCAGCAAATAACCCCGTTCATGACATAACCACAACCAACCACACCCCAACCTCCACAAAAAGCCTGGAATCAAAACCCTGGCTCAAACACTAACCAAACCCAAAGAAAGCCAAATAATGAAAAGAAATTTATACACTTTGACCTGATTCCTATGACCTATACCAAGCTTTTACCCCGCCTAATACAAAACTCATTAATCGCACCATGTCCTATGAAGCCATTGGAACCACCATTTCCCAAATGGTACGATCCGGCTGCTAAGTGCGATTATCATGCTGGGGCTGTGGGACACTCCACTGAAAACTGCCAAGGTTTAAAGCACAAAGTCCAGAACCTGATAAATGCCAAATGGTTAAATTTTGAGAAGGATGCTCCTAACGTAGGAAATAATCCTTTGCAAAATCATAAGGGGCCAACTGTGAACTGCTGGGAAGTGGAGTTCGAGGTGAATATGCTTCATGAGGCTTTCCCCGGTGGTCCAAGGCCTTTAGTTATTTGGTACTCTGAAGAGCCGACCGTCCCAACGCCAAATGGTTTGAGGCCAATTACTATAAAAGTTCCAGGGCCATTCTCTTACAAAAACAATAAGGAGGTACCTTGGAAATATGATGTTGAGGTATCTGGGGGCAAGGCAGAAGCAGAGAGAGTCAAAGTCACCACTAGTGCAGCTACTAATGTGGTGAATATAGCCGGAGTTGGGGGTATGACTTGGAGTGGTCGTATCTATACCCCTATGGAAGAAAAGAGAGGGCGGCTCTGTGGTGAAGCAATATTGGCCGGACCAGAACCGGAAGCCAGTAAGGAAGAGGAAAGAAGAGAATTGAAAAAGCCTGTTTCTGAAGAAGATGCCTGCGAATTTCTAAGGATGATCAGGCAAAGTGAATATACGGTAATTGAACAATTAAACCGTATACCAGCTAAAATTTCCTTATTGGCGCTAATGATGAATTCTGAGCCCCATCGGAATGTGCTATTGAAAATACTCAATGAGGCGCACGTGGTACATAACCTATCAATGGAGAAGTTTGAAGGGATCACGAATAATATAACCGCCAACAACTTCCTCACTTTCACTGATAGTGAAATCCCAGAAGAGGGGGCTGGGCATAATAAAGCACTGCACATATCAGTGAAATGTAGGGACCATATCCTAGCTCGGGTCTTGATAGACAACGGCTCCTCTTTAAATGTGATGCCTAAAATGACCCTATCTAAGTTACCCTATGAAGCATCCCACCTAAGGCCAAGTTCAATGGTGGTTAGGGCCTTTGATGGGTCTCGAAGGGAAATCATTGGAGAAATTGATTTGCCGGTACAGATTGGCCCGGTTATTTTCGAGGTGACCTTCCAGGTGATGGACATCTTGCCCGCATACAGTTGTCTCCTGGGAAGACCATGGATTCACTCCGCTAGAGCAGGGACATCCACCCTTCATCAAAGGCTAAAATTCATTGTAGACGATAGGCTGATAATCATCTCTGCCGAAGAGGACTTTTTGGTCAGTAAGCCCACCAATCCTCCTTATATCGAGGCTGCTGAAGAAGCCTTGGAAACTCACTTCCAGGCTTTAGAAATTGCTAATGTTACTACTGTTAAGGAGGGAGAAGTGGTGGACCAGCATCAGCCCCCAAAAGCTTTGTTAATGATGGCTAAAATAATGTTGAAAAATGGAAGAAAAGAGGCGGGCTAGACTGGAAAAGCGAAAGCCCTAGATAAAGAGGGTCCCTCTGCGCCACATCTCAGAAAGTTTCTGGAGTGCCGGGTTCGAGACTCCAGATATGATAGCGGTTGTTGATAAAGAAGAGCCGCTCAACATGGATGACCTGGTGATAGCTTGCTCACCGGGACATGAACTAAACAATTGGGAGACCATCGAGCTTCCTGTGATTTTAAATTCAGTCTACATGTAATTTGTAATTGCTGTGAAATTTTGTAAATGAACAATATTTTGTACATATGATTGGTCAATAAATACCACTGATTTCTTTCGGAATTATTCTCTTCCTTCCTCCAATACATCCATATATCTTATCCTTTTCGCATATTTGTAGATCCAAAAACAACTTGCCTAATGATGATCACACTAGTATTGTATTGAGTAATTTTGACTGTCTTGTTAATCAAGCGGATGAGGAAACAAAATTTGAATGTGAGCCCTCTGGGGAACTACTAAGGATGGTTGAGCGGGAATCCAAATTAATTCAACCCCATCAAGAGTCTGTAGAATTAATAAATCTGGGGACTGATGAGGAGAAAAAAGAGGTGAAGATTGGTGCGTTCAAAAACTGCTCTCGATTGGTGTCACTATTACATGAATATAGCGACATTTTTGCTTGGTCGTATCAAGATATGCCAGGATTAGACACATTGATTGTGGAACACAAGTTGCCTTTAAAGCCCGAATGCCCACCGGTGAAGCAGAAATTGAGAAGGATGAAGCCAGAGATGTCCCTAAAACTCCGAGAAGAAGTAAAAAAGAAGTTTGATGCGGGTTTTCTGGCCATAGCAAAATACCTGGAATGGGTCGCAAACATAGTATCGATCCCCAAGAAAGACAGAAAGGTGCGAATGTGTGTGGACTTCAGGGATCTAAATAGGGCCAGTCCAAAGGATGACTTCCCTCTGCCTCATATCGACGTATTAGTTGATAATAATGCCCAGTACTCTTATTTTTTGTTTATGGACGGTTTCTCTGGATATAATCAAATCAAGATGGTTGAAGAGGATATGGAGAAAACCACCTTCAATATGGCTTGGGGAACTTTCTATTACAGAGTCATGCCTTTTGGTTTGAAAAACGCTGGGGCAACATATCAGAGAGCCATGGTGACATTATTCCATGACATGATCCACAAGGAGATCGAGGTATATGTGGATGACATGATCACCAAGTCAAGAACTAAGGAGGATCACCTCGACAATCTGCAAAAACTATTTGAACGTCTTCGAAGGTTTAAGTTGAGAATGAACCCAGCTAAGTGCACTTTCGGTGTGAAGTCAGGGAAGCTGCTAGGCTTCATTGTTAGTGAAAAGGGAATTGAGGTTGATCCTGACAAAGTCCGTGCAATCTTGGATATGCCAGCCCCGAAGACAGAGAAGGAAGTGCGAGGGTTTCTCGGAAGGCTAAATCACATCGCTAGGTTCATTTTCCAATTGACAGCCACATGTGAACCGATCTTCAAACTCTTGCGCAAGAATCAGTCCATCAATTGGAATGAGGATTGCCAAGAAGACTTTGAAAATATTAAGCTTTATCTGCAAGACCCTCCGGTTCTAGTCCCTCCAGTCCCAGGGAGACCATTAATTCTATACCTGACAGTGACGGGTAACGCCATGGGATGTATGCTCGGTCAACAAGATGCATCTGGAAAGAAATAGCATGCCACTTACTATTTGAGCAAAAAGTTCACTGACTATGAGGCAAAATATTCTTTGTTAGAACAAACCTGTTGCGCATTGGCATGGGCCGCTCATCGTTTAAGACAGTACATGTTGAGCTATACCACCTGGTTGATCTCTAGGATGGATCCGATTAAGTACATCTTCGAAAAACCCGCTTTGTCTGGACAGATTGCCAGATGGCAGGTTCTGTTATCAGAGTACGATATCATGTACGTTACACAAAAGGCAATTAAGGGCAGTGCACTTGCAGATTACTTGGCTCAACAGCCTCTAAATGATTACCAGCCGATGAGGCAAGGGTTTTAGGATAAGGATTTGATGGCAGTATTTGGCGAGCCGGAACAGGAAGTAAAAGAGAAGTGGGTGATGTTGTTTGATGGGGCATCCAACATGATGGGTCATAGCATAGGAGCCATATTAATTTTCCCAGAAGGACAATATGTACCTATCACAGCTAGATTAAGCTTCGATTGTACTAATAATGTGGCCGAATACGAAGCCTGTATCATGGGAATACAAGCAGCAATCGATGCTAATGTCAAGAGCTTGGAGGTCTATGGTGATTCACCTCTAGTTATCCATCAGGTTAAAGGTGAATGGGAAACTCGAGATGCAAAGTTGATCCCATACCAAGCTTATATTAAGGAATTATTGGAGCACTTTGAGGATGTCACTTTTGCACATATACCTCGAGAGGACAATCAGTTGGCTGACGCCCTAGCCACCCTCTCGTCCATGTTTAGAATAGGAAGAGAGGAGGATATGCCCCTTATCCAGATTCAACGCCGAGATCGACAAGCCTTTTGCCAGTCGGTTGAAGAAGAACAGGATGGGCAACCATGGTATCATAATATCCGGCGTTTTCTGAAAAACAAGGAATATCCCGATCATGCCTCAGAAAATGACAAAAGAAATTTGAGGAGATTAGCTGCCAGTTTCTTTCTTGATGGAGGAGTTTTATATAAAAGAAATCATGATATGGTCCTGCTCAGGTGCGTAGATGCGGCAGAGGCTAACAAAATTGTGAAAGAAGTCCACGAGGGATCTTTTGGTGCCCATGCTAACGGACACACGATGGCAAGAAAAATCCTCAGAGTAAGATACTACTAGTTGACTATGGAGACAGATTACTATAAGTATGTTAAGACTTGCCATAAATGCCAGGTATACGCCGACAATATCCACGTACCGCCCACGTCTTTGAATGTATTATCTTCACCATGGCCATTCGCCATGTGGGGGATGGATGTTATTGGACCAATCGAGCCTAAGGCGTCCAACGGGCATCGCTTCATATTGGTTGCCATTGACTATTTCACTAAGTGGGTCGAGGCTGCTTCCTACATCAGCGTGACTCGGAGTGTAGTGGTAAAGTTCGTAAAGAAGGAACTGATTTGCCGGTATGGGTTACCCAACAAAATTATCACAGATAACGGTACCAATTTGAATAATAAAATGATGAAGGAAATGTGCGACCAGTTCAAGATCCAGCATCATAATTCCTCCCCGTACAGGCCAAAGATGAATGGAGCGGTGGAGGCGGCTAAAAAAACATCAAGAAAATCGTCCAAAAGATGGTGCTCACATATAAAGTTGGCATGAGATGCTTCCCTATGCCCTCCACGCGTATCGTACTTCGGTTCGTACCTCTACTGGGGCAACTCCATTCTCACTTGTTTATGGAATGGAGGTTGTCCTTTCTATTGAAGTAGAGATCCCTTTGTTAAGGGTGTTAATGGACGCAGAGTTGGAAGAGGCAGAGTGGGTGCAAGCCCGAATTGATCAGTTAAATTTGATTGATGAAAAAAGATTGGTGGCGTTGTGTCACAGACAGCTATATCAGAAAAGACTGAAGAAAGCATTCGAAAAGAAAGTACGCCCCCGAGCATTTCAAGAAGGAGATTTGGTTCTCAAAAAGTTATTACCTATGCAGAAAGCGCTACAAGGAAAGTGAACCCCAAATTATCACGGGCCATATGTAGTCAAGAAGGCTTTCTCGGGAGGGGCGTTGATTTTAACTGATATGGATGGGAATGACCTGGCAAATCCAACCAACGCTGATGCTGTAAAAAAGTATTACGCTTAATAAAACCCTGCTAGGTCGAAGACCCGCAAGGGCGACCTAGGAAAAAGTTAGGGCATTCAAAAAAGCCCGATAGGTCGAAGACTCGCAAGGGCGACTTAGGAAAAAGTTAGGGCATCCAAAAAGCCCCTAGGTCGAAGACCCACAAGGGCGACCTAGGAAAAAGTTAGGGCATCCAAAAAGCCCGCTAGGTCGAAGACCCGCAAGGGCAACCTAGGAAAAAGGTAGGGCATCCAAAAAAAAGCCCGCTAGGTCGAAGACACGCAAGGGTGACCTAGGAAAAAGTTAGGGCATCCAAAAAGCCCGCTAGGTCGAAGACTCGCAAGGGTGACCTAGGCAAAAGTTAGGGCATCCAAAAGAAGCCTGCTATGTCGAAGACCCGCAAGGGCGACCTAGGCAAAAGTTAGGGCATTCAAAAAAGCCCGCTAGGTCGAAGACCTGCAAGGGCGACCTAGGAAAAAGTTAGGGCATCCAAAAAGCCCGCTAGGTCGAAGACCTGCAAGGGCGACCTAGGAAAAAGTTAGGGCATCCAAAAAGCCTGCTAGGTCGAAGACCCGCAAGGGCGACCTGGGCAAAAGTTAGGGCATCCAAAAGCCCGCTAGGTTGAAAACCCACAAGGGTGACCTAGGCAAAAGTTAGGGCATCCAAAAAGCCCGCTAGGTCGAAGACCCGCAAGGGCGACCTAGGCAAAAATTAGGGCATTCAAAAAGGCCCGCTAGGTCGAAGACCCGCAAGGGCGACCTAGGCAAAAGTTAGGGCATCCAAAAAGCCCGCTAGGTTGAAAACCCGCAAGGGCGACCTAGGCAAAAGTTAGGGCATAAAAAATGCACTAGGTTGAAAACCCGCAGGGGCGACCTCGACAAACGTAAGAAATTTTTATCATCACAAGACGACCCTTAGGAATGAGTGGGAACAACAATGTGATGCTGGGGCAAAAGATAAAAGGGGGAGTGATTCAGAAGCAGTCAAGTCAGTATTGGGAAAATACAGGGGCAAATTGATGAAAGGGCAAGGAAAGGATAAAGGTGAAATAGGCCAACATTGAAATCAGTTCGAAGCTGATCGGAACAAGACTGGGCTGATACTGGGGCAAAATTTTGACTGGGCTGATACTAGGGAAAAATATTTTTTCCTAATAAGCATGGGCGATAAGGCAGGAAAGGTTGTGAAAATACAATACTAGCACTGGTCGTCTCAAAGGCACAAAACCATCCAAAATTCCACCCCCAAATACATACTCCTCTCATTCTTCATTCTTTTTACCTTTGAAAATCGGCCATTTCATTGGTTCAGTTGTATTCTTTGATCAAGCATATATACAGAATTAAGTGTATCACAGCAATTATTAAATACTAAGATTGCTTAAATCATAGATAGATCGAAAATTTCGTAATTGATGGTCATCTAATAACATGAATCATTCTTCTCTCTACAGAATAAGCAATGTGATACCTAAAGTTTGCCAATGAGATAAAAAAGGGAAGGCCAATCGCAGGCTTTAGCTCATTCTAAAGGTCATAAGAATCGTGCTATAGGGAAGCCGTGAATTCAAGGTCCGCAACATAAATAAAGATCAAAATCTTTCCAATCAAGTTTCCTTGCATTTTATTTTCTGCATTCTGGCCTATCACATCAGGCCCTTCATCTTTAAATTTCTGTCCAGCCTATCACATCAGGCGCTGCATTTTATTTTCCGCATTCTGGCTTATCACATCAGGCCCTTCATGTTTAAATTTCTGTCCATCCTATCACATCAGGCATTGCATTTTATTTTCCGCATTCTGGCCTATCACATCAGGCCCTTCATGTTTAAATTTCTGTCCAGCCTATCACATTAGGCATTGCATTTTATTTTCAGCATTCTGGCCTATCACATCAGGCCCTTCAGGATTAAATTTCTGTCCAGCCTATCACATCAGGCATTGCATTTTATTTTCCACATTCTGGCCTATCATATGAGGCCCCTCATGTTTAAATTTCTGTCCAGCCTTTCACATCAGGCATTGCATTTTATTTTCCGCATTTTGGCCTATCACATCAGGCCCCTCATGTTTAAATTTCTGTCCAGCCTATCACATCAGACATTGGATTTTATTTTCTGCATTCTGTCCTATCATATCAGGCCCTTCATGTTTAAATTTCTGTCCAGCCTATCACATCAGGCATTGCATTTTATTTTCTGTATTCCGGCCTATCACATTAGGGCCTTCATGTTTAAATTTCTATCCAGCCTATAACATCAGGCATTGCATTTTATTTTTTGTATTCTGTCCTATCACATCAGGTCGTTCATGTTTAAATTTCTGTCCAGCCTATCACATCAGGCATTGCATTTTATTTTCTGCATTCTGGCTTATCACATCAGGCTCTTCATGTTTAAATTTCTGTCCAGCCTATCACATCAGGCATTGCATTTTATTTTCTGCATTGTGGCCTATCACATCAGGCCCTTCATGTTTAAACTTCTGTCCAGCCTATCACATCAGGCATTGCATTTTATTTTCTACATTGTGGCCTATCACATCAGGCCCTTCATGTTTAAACTTCTGTCCAGCCTATCACATCAGGCATTGCATTTTATTTTCTGCATTCTGGCTTATCACATCAGGCCCTTCATGTTTAAATTTCTGTCCATCCTATCACATCAGGCATTACATTTTATTTTCTGCATTGTGGCCTATCACATCAGGCCCTTGATGTTTAAACTTCTGTCCAGCCTATCACATCAGGCATTGCATTTTATTTTCTGCATTCTGGCCTATCACATCAGGCCCTTCATGTTTAAATTTCTATCCAGCCTATCACATGAGGCATTGCATTTTATTTTCTGTATTCTGGCCTATCACATCAGGCCCTTAATGTTTAAATTTCTGTCCAGCCTATCACATCAGGTATTGCATTTTATTTTCTGCATTCTGGCCTATCACATCAGACCCGTCATGTTTAGATTTCTGTTCAGCCTATCACATCAGGCGCTGCATTTTACTTTCTTCATTCTGGCCTATCAGATCAGGCGTCAACTTCTTTCAGGAATAGATGAGTGATAGGGAAAGGAGAAAACATTCTACCCAAAGGAAAAGACCTTCCTCAAGGGATAGGCCACACTCACAAAGAAAGACACTACCGCCAATGACCATGCACCAAGGGTAGAAAGAACTGGATCATAGGCATGGAGAAGCCACTAAGACTAGGGAACCCTCTAGGCCTAGGAATGACAACTTTATATGCCATAAGTCTAGGGAACATAGGAGTAGGAGTTTCTCTAAGGATAACTTAGATAATAGAGATTGTAGATTTAGCCATAGGAATAGAGATCCAAAGGGTAAGGATACCTTATATCCCACAAAGCTAGCTAAGATTAAAATGTCTAAGTTCTAAGGGGGGAACAACTCAGAATAAATATATTATTTGAACTACAGATATTCTATGTCATAGACTTGATTTCTATCATTTCTCTAATCCACACTTTGGGAAATTATGGATCCAGTCCCATAACATTCGGGAAAATATTTAGGCATGGATATGTATTAAAATTAGACAATATCTTCTCACTAACTTTACTCTCACCTTCTACTATTAAGGCTACATATAACACCCTAAAAATGAATACCGATTTCACACTTAAGTCAATCATTCGGTTTCATTTTTAGTTTGTTATGTCATGATGCGGAATTCATTTTAGAAAATACTTACATGAAAATACGGTAATTTTTTTTAAACTGTTTGGTATAAACTGCGAGCCTTGTTGATAAAACATGCGTTGCGGTAAAATAATTCCTTATGCGAATTTCTACGTACATTCAAAATATTACGAATACTAAATGTTCATATCGTTCTTTTCGTTTATCATTTTCATATAATAGATAGATAAGATTCAAGCATGAAGTACATGTCATACAATAATTATACATACCATTCAAACATCATACAAGTCCTAGGCACATAGGCCTTATCATATAACTATTACAATCCTTAATTTACATTTGTCAAATATACATAACATATTATTTATTACTAATATTTAGGATGCTTGCAGCCTTCTAATCACAATATTAACATGACGTGAATTTCTTCAAACGAAAGTGTCTTCCATTTGCTTCAATAACGGGAGTTTCCATCGTCGCGTACAACGTTCAGACTATCTGGGAAGAAAGTGGAAGAAGTAGGGATGAGAAACTAAGTTTCTTAGTAGGCTTTCTACTTATGTCTAATGTCATCACTTAAATTCAAGTCACTTCAGTTTATTTCAGAAAATCATTTCTTGCATAAAAGGTTACTTTTAATTCGTTGTAAACATTTTTGTGAAGTGGATCAATTTTATTCAAACCATATAATTTAGTATCTCATCATACATTTTTCTTAACATTCATAACTTTGGGATCACACATAAGATATCATTTGACATACAATTATTTTATGCCATAAACTTTATTCTTTATTACTTTTCTTTGTCTTTTATTATTCCTTTGTCCAACTTTTGGGACATTCTATGAATCTAGTTTCACCTCCTTAGTAGAAACAATAAGACATAGACATGTATTAAATTTGTCAAACAATATCTTCTCACTAACTCTACTCCCACCTCCTAATAAAAATTAAGGATATGAGTTAATTCCTAGGTGATCGTCACCACCACATAAGGGATGAAGGACTCAATGCCTTCACAGTAGAAGGATTTTTGGAGCGACCTTTGGCTCCTAGAAGATACCTTTGGCTTCAAGAAGGAACCGTTGGCTTCTCTTCAGTAGAGCTTTATAGAACCTCTTACCAAGTGGCTTTTTTTCCAAATTTGGAAAATCTTTATGATGTCTTTCATGTGTCTCAGTTGCAAAAATACAATCTTGATTGTAGTTGATAAGCATAAATTTCATAAATAACTATTTCTCATTTGTAGCTCATTAAGACTTCTTATATGTTCAATTAAGTAGTCTTTTTCATATTTTATGAGTTTGGGTTCATATGGAGTTTAATTGAATTTCTTTGCTTAACCGATTAAAATGACACTATTATAGTTTTTGAGCATAACAGGAGTTTTAGACATCCAAAAATCATGAAATCTGTCTTGAATGAAAGCTTAAAGAAGTGTCGACATTTAAAAAGAAAGATCAGAATCTAAATGGGATGGATAGGACTCCAAAATTATCTCAAAAGATGAGATACTGTTGCTGTCGCTGAACCTGGATAGTGTGCAAAGATCTGGCCATATCTTGAGATACAGAAGTCATATTGAGATGAAATTAGATCTGTTGGAAAGCTAAGATCCAGGACTACAACCTTTGTTCATACGTAAAGCTATAATTTGGACACATAAATATCCGAAATTGCGCTGCAATCAACGTAAAAATTGTTGTGCTGATTGGTGACAAAAATTCAAAAGTGTTTTGCATTTTCAACAAAGCCCATGTGAAAGTAATAAAAGGATGGAAAAGTAAAAAAGCTGGTTGGTGACCTTCTGAAGATGATGCCTCAAAAATCCTCTATAAATAGAAGGGTTTACAAGAGGAGAAACACACCCTTGGATATTAACTCTAATACCATTTTCCATCTTTCTTTCTTTGTTGTTAGTTTGCCTCCTTCATAGAAGGTTAAGTTTGTAATTTCAATTCAAGGATTCAAGCTATTTTCATTTTAACTTTGAGGTCTTGATCTTTATTTACATGCTTATTAAGTGATTTCTACTCTGCTTTACTATATTCTTCAATTTTATTCTTTTAATCAAAGTTTGTTTGATTGACATATTTTGATTAATGCATAATTGATTTATAATTGGTTTTTGATTGGTAAATCATTTTCCAAAAGTTTGAAGAGTAGAAATTAAGTAATTGAATTGAAGGTTTTCATTTTATTACTTACTTCAACTGAATTCTGATTATGAAATTGGTTTAGATCTAATGAAAGATTAAGTGGTTACTAAATCTTGTTGATCATAATCAATTGAATCCTGAGAGTTGTCTCAGTAGAGAATTCAAGGATCATTTCAGGGGTTGTAGATTATCATGGGTTGATAAACACAATGCATGATTTTAGAGATCAATGATTAGTTAAGAAAATAGCCTCTGAATTCCTTGAGTTGATAATTGTTAAGTCAAATTAATTTCCCTTGTTCTAACTTTCTCCTAATTTGCTTAAGAATCTGAAATGGTCTTTGGGAGATGACCTAGGTTGTACCTTATACTATACCAATAGTTGGGGAAAAGCTATAAATTATTTTTGCGCGTTTGCGACGAGCGTGTCAGTAGTCATTTTATTGAGTTAGATATAGTACAGTTAAAGGAAGACTTAACGATGTTTCGAACCAATAAAGATTTTAGACAAAAAAAAGAAGCTAAGGTGTAAGACAGAACACACGGTACGAGTGGTCTGGGGAAGAGGAAATATGGATGAACAAACGTGGGAGTTAGAAGCAGACATAAGGAAGTCTTACCCGCAATTGTTTGCAGGTAAGGAAATTTGGGGACAAAATTCTTTTTAAAAGGGTAGGAGTAATTTAACGCCCTCAAATTTCTATATTAAACATTTGCAACTACAAATAATCCCAAAAGTGAAAATAAGTAGGATTAGAAACCAAAAACAGATAAATTAGAAAGTTTGGTGTAAATGATGAAAATGCCCCTAGGCCTAGCACCTCAAATAATGAACCAAAGAAGTGTAAAACTTAAGTAAAAGACATTATAACGATTTATAGAATATTAAGGATGACTAAAAGTGAAGAGAAAAACTTAGAAAATAAAAAAGAAAAGAAAAACCCTCAAAGAACCTTAAAATGCCCAAACTGCCCATAAAAAGCTCTGCTTTCTTCACAGAGTTATTAGTTCCTGGAAAAACAATTGTTGACCTTTGAGGGAACGAACCAAAAAATGTTAAAATTTTCAGAGGAATAATTTGGGAAATTTTTGGATAATGCTAAGAAAAATTATGAAAATGCTCCTAGAAGATCGAGAGGACAAGAAAGTGTGAGAAACAAGCTAAGAGTGGGTCCCAAAATGGGTTGCAAGAAATTTAGCTTGTGGAAAACCTGATGATAATTCACCAAGTCAAGTCAAGTCAAATCAACTCAATCGTAAAAGATAAAAATAATTAATATTAATACTCCTTTAACCATAGTTAAAACTAATTAACCTTGATTAATTAAAATTTAATCGTGCTTAGGCTAAATTAAAGATTATTAGTGAAAAAATATGTCTCATTAAAACTAATCAAAGTCTAAAATGATAATTCTTAGAATTTTGAATTATTTAAAAAAATAGGAAAATCTATACAAGATTACTAAAATGTTCTTAAGTTGGAATTTAATTCCCACATGCCTAGGTAGACGAAATTTGTTAGAAATACCAAGGAGGAGGCTCATTTTTTGTGGTCCCAACCTTCTAAACACTTGGAGAAGCTCTCAACATTTTCTCAAAGCTTAATCCATCAAAAAATCCAAAGATTACACCTTAAGACTAAACTTCTGTCTTTGAACTTTAAGCTATATTAACACCTAACCACCAAGCCTCACCACCACACTTGGAAACAATTTTGTTGACCATATAAGGAGGGCTTATTATCCCAAGAGGCCCCACTAGAAACCAATCACTAATTCTTCAACAAGTAGGATCTTTCTACTTGACTTTTTAAGATCTAAACTTGCTTTTTATGGTTTGTTTTCTTTCTTTTGTGGATCTTTTCTTTAAAATCCATGCTTCTTCATTTGTTTTAACTTATGAGGGCTCAAGACTACATTTGAACCGTTCAAAATAAGCACCACCACTTTTTAGTGATTTTGGAGAAGAAAAATAAAGTTTGGTTGGTTTAAAGTTATTCTAAGTAACTTAAAAGAAATTTAATTGGTGGAATTTGTTTAAAGACCCATTTTGATGCTTTGATCAATTTTGATAACTCATGAGAAAAATTTTTGAAGTGTTCTTGGTGGGAGATATATGGATCTCTGAATAGATCTTGTGGATCTACACTTTGTTGTATGGAAAAAATGTTATGTTCCATGTTTTTATGCTTAAGTTTTGAAAGCTGTGATTTTCATACTTATGGTGGACTTGTGAAATATCTAGACCATATCTAAACTCATGAATCCTAAAGTTTTGAAAGTTTTTATTTTTCTACTTATGGTGGACTTGTAGAATATCTGGACCATATCTGAACTCATGAACATAATTTTTTAAATGTGAAAGAGAAATTATTCTCTAAGTCCCAGAAGCTTTCTTTGGGCATAGATTTAGAGGTTACTAAGTAAAAGTTGGAATTTTGGGTCTAAAAATGGCATAAGCTTTACAAGGAACTCAAGACTCATTTTGTCCACCACCCAAGCTGTGGACGTTGAGAAAAACATGTATGGACCAAGAGCCTAAAATGCTGTAAGTTCACAAAATTAAGGAACCAAGGTTGTATGTGAAGAAAAATTGAAAAGGTTACCTTGGCAAGCCAAGGAAAGCATTCAGCCATTCAAGAAAGCACAAGGATAAAATTTGTGTAAATTTTCATAAGTTTCACAAATCATGTCATTAGGTTCTAAATGAAGTAAATCAGCCTTTGAGTGAAAAGAATTTGAACTAAAATTGGGCAAAACTTTCTAGGTGTGCATTCAGCCATCCTATAACAACTTAAGGAAAGATAAGATTAAAAATTCGTTAAAGGTGTATTAAGGGTTCTTATTAAGTAAATGGATTAACTAGAGGTATAATTAACACTTAACAATGCCTAAGTCCATAATAACCAACATAGATAAAAGAAGCAGAAGTCCATCATTAGTAGTTAAACTAGAGTCCAAGAAGGCATAAAATTGGTAACTAGAATTGAACCATGACTTAGGTGAAGGATGAAGTGTAATTCGGCCATGTCTATAGAATTAGGGGAGAGGACCTTAAAATCCACTAGACTTGGTCAAACTTGAGGTCTAAACTTTAGCTACTACAATTGGTCAACCTAAGTCAACTAGGGTTAACAATGGAAACACTAAAGCCTTAAAGGTGGGATTCAGCCACTATGTACTTAATTAACCTAAGAGAAGTTTTAACTCCTAACTTTGTTTAATTATGGATCCTTAGTATGCAAGCATAATGGATTAAAAGTATAAGAAAACCTTAAGGTGTAAGTCAAGGGTTCATTCGACCACTTTAGGTAAATGGATTTAGGGTTTAAAATGTGGTACACTAAGTCTGACGAGTAGCATTCAACCACCATGGGATTAGTTAACCAAAAAGGAGTTTTAACTCTTAACTAGGTTTAATCAAGGATCCTAGGCATGTGTGTATAAAGTATTAAAAGTGTAAGAAGGTTATGACATAAGCTAAGTGACCATTTGGCCACTTTAGAATAAATTGACCTAGGTGGAGATTTAATTCTTAACTACCTTAACAAATGGTGTTAGTGTTGCTAGAAACTAGGTTCTTTGCTCATGCAAGAGAGAAAAGTAGTGGTGTGTGCTTCTAGGCAGTTGAAATTGCATGAGACTAATTACCCTACCATTGACCAGAGTTAGAAGTGGTAGTATTTGCTCTTAAAATAATTTTGAAAATACTTCTCAAGTGAATTAAAATACGCTTAAGTCATTCACCTAATTCGATTATTAGTTTGTTATCTCATGATGTAGAATTCTTTAGAAACTACTTGTATGGAAAATATGGTAAATTTTTTTAAAACTCTTTGTTATGAATTGCAAGCCTCATCGATTTAATGTACGTAGCACTAAATTAAATAACTATATGATTCTACACATGTACAAAATGTTAAGAATACAAAATGATTATCCTATTCTATTTGATTCTTAATTCATAGTAAAATAACTAAACATAGTTTGATCATGCCACACATAACATCACATAACTGTACAGTCAATTTACGTATCTCAAAAGTCTTAGGCACAAAGGTCTTATCATATAATTTAATACAAGCCCTAATTTATATTCATTATTTACATTCATTTTTTCCTACATACTATCATACATATATCAATTATACATAGCATACTACTTCTTACTAATGTTTAGGATGCTTGCATCCACGTATTTACAAAAACGTACATTATCGGTATGACTTCTCACTTCGATTTCCTTGAAGTAGTAGTGGGAATCACAAACCTCCCTCGACCTAATGGTGAAAAGGCTGCTACCACATGCTCTGGTCCAGAGATATAAACATCCCATCAAGGATCTCTTGGTAAGCATGGATGGGGTACGACATCAGGTAGGGTGAACTCCATTTTGAGGACCACATGTGTAAGGTGCTATAGTAATGTGATAGAGCCTGGGGGTCGGTCTTGTCCTCCAACGAAGCAGATTCCTCTGCCATAGTGGTCTACTGTTGCTGATATCTGGGAGGTGGTGGAAACACTCTGTTTGGATGGAATGCCTCTAAGGGAATCGCAAAACTGGTGGTACTGAAGTTCAGGTTTAAGACTTTGGTAATGAAGAGATATCCTAAATAAAAAATATAAAATAACACTTGCTTGGGTAGAAATCAGAAGGTCATGGGGTTAGTAGTCCAGTATACGTTGCTAATGTCGATAAAGACCATTGCCACCGCAAACAACATTGTCATTGTCTGGGAAGAAAGTGGAAAAGAAGGAAAGAGAAACAAAATTTCTTAGTAGGTTTCTACTCTATTTTTAATGTCATCACTTTTATCCCAACCACTTCAGTTTACTAAATAAATCATTTCATGCATATAAAATTTCTTTTAATCCTTTAGAAACATCCCACTAAAGTGGGTTATTTTTATACAAAAACAACTTATTATTTATGCATATATTCCTCTGAACTACATAAGTTAGGGATCACAATAAAGATATTGTTTGACCTACATATTATTCTATGTATTAGACTTTATCTCTATCACTTCTCTTTATCTATGTCATTTCTCTATTCCACACTTTGGGAAAATTATGGATCCAATCCCACAACTTTAGGGAAAATATTTAGACATAGACATCCATTATAATTATCAAACAATATCTTCTCACTAACTTGATCCCATCTCCTATTTATTTAAGGATATTAACTTATTCTTAGATGGTCATCCCCACCTTATAATTGGTGAAGGTTTATCTTCATAACAGAAGGATTTTTGGAGACCCTATTGTCTCCTAGGAGAAGTCTTTTGCCTCCTTTTCAGTAGAGCTCTAGGTACCCTCTGGAATATGATGTGCACAAGGTACATAAAGAGTAGCTTAATTTTTAACATAAGGTTGCTTTGGTGATCCCTTAACCTCTTTTGGTTCATTTGAATGGCTTCTAGATAATTATGCATGCTCAAGCAATTTTCAGCCAATATGATATGCACATATAGATCTCAACTTCTATCTCATCATCAATCATAAACACTTCTCATACATAACATCATTCTTTCCTTACTTCTAAGCATTCCACCCTTCAACTTACATAAACAATGTGCATTCATGAAAGCATTACAAGTTGACTAGTAAATCACATAACATCATTGCATGTTCAAGTATATGACAAACTTATTTATCTCTTTAACTTTTGAGGTGGAATCACTGAAGGGGCTTAATTATCTCAACCTTCTAAGTTTCTCCTCAATCTTTCTTTTTCTTAAAGTTACATCAGTTCCATGAGATTTTTACAATTTAGAAGTTACTTTAGGTTACCCAATGGAACCTTTTAAGTTTTTGTTCTTTGTGCTCTTCACTTATTAAAGTCTTATGCAAGTCCTACTATACTAATTTCAAATGTTAAGTGTTTACAAGTTTTTAACTTGTTTAGGACATTTTACTTACATATGGTCGAATGGTTGTCTACGTGTGTGCCAAAAATATTTTAAACTTTTAATTCTTTGCTTAACATTATAAGGCTTCTTAAGTTACCTAAACCAAGATTTCAAACTCTTTTATTCTTATTTAACCTAGAGTGGCTGAATGTGAACCTTAGGTTTGTAAGACCTTCTAGTTTATTTTCTTGTCTTATGAGTTGATTTTTGTCAATTAAATACTAATTCATTAATTTCTATCTAAGTTAGGAATTTGTAAAACTTCCTTTCGATCTTTGTAAGTCATGGTTGAATGGCTTAACTTAGCTCCCAACTTCATGTTTTAATTTCGGACCACCTACCTTATGCATACTTAGGCTTATGCTTGAATTATGATAACTTTCTAACTTCCTTACCTTAGTGATTAGGTCCAAATGACTCTTTAACCTTTGTAAGACTTACTCCCCACTTTTAATCCCTTCAAATTATAGGCCAAAGGATGTGTAGTTAAGGTAGTTAGGAATTAAATCTCGTCCTAGGTCAATTTATTTTAAAGTGGTCAAATAGTCCTTTTGGTTATCTTAAGGCTTTCTTAAAATTTTAATCCTTTATGCTTACTTAATAAGGATGCTAGATTTATTCAAGTTAGGAATTAAAACTTCTTGGTTAATTTATTATGTAGTGGCCGAATACCACTTTCAAGGTTTTGGGGTTTCTATTTCTAACCCTGGATGATTAGGTTGACCAACTCATGTGGTTGAAGTTTTGACTTCAAGTTTGACCAAACCTAGTGGATTTTTAAGTATTTTTCCTTCCATTAAGTGTCTTGGCAGAATTTACATTCCCCTTTCCATAAGTCATGGTTCAATTCTAGTTACCAATTTTAGGCTTCTTTGAGATTTAGATCAAATACTAATTATGGACTTCATCTAAATTTACCTATGTTGGTTATCACAAAATTGTTCACTTTTAGGTGTTGCTTAAAACTTTAATTAGTCCATTTATCAAGTAAAATCCTTAATACAACATTAACCCCCTTCAGAATTATTTTTCCTTAAAATTATACTAGGGTGGCCAAATGCCCACCTAGTGCATTTTGTACCATTTTTGCTCCAATTAACTTCATTCAAAGATTGATTTACTTCATTTAGAATCTAATTACATATTTTGTCACTTATTAAAATTTTAACAAGTTTTATCCTTGATTATGGTAGCATGGCCGAATGCCTCCTTCGGCTTTGCCAAGGTCACTTTTCCAAATTTTCTTCTTTCACAACCTTGGTTCTTTGGTTTTGTGCACTTTCATCACCTTATGCTCTTGGTACATGCATGTTTCATCCAAACTCAAGAGCTTAAGTTTTGTTCAAAATGATTCTTGGGTGTCATACAAAGTTTATGCCATTTTTGGGTCCAAAATTTCAACTTTTGCTTAGTAATTTTTAGATCCATGCCCAAGGCATTCTTGTGGGACTTAACCTTAAATTTTTATTTCACTTTTTAACATAAAAGTTCATGGGTTCATATCTGGACAGAATCATACACAAGTCCACTGTAAAAAGAAAATCACAGCTTTCAAACTTTAAGCTTAAAAACATGTAACATACCATTTTTTTCAAACAACAAAGTGTATATCCTTTATAATACTCAAAGATCGATACTTCTCCCACCAATAAAACTTCAAAAACTTTGTACATCAGTTCTCAAAACTTATCAAAGCATCAAAATGGATTTATAAACAATTTCCACCGATTAAATTTATTCTAAGTTACTTAGAAACACTTTAAACCAACCAAACTTTATTTTTCTTCTCAAAAATCACTAAAAATGGTGGTTCTTATTTTGAGAGGGTCAAATTCAATCTTGAACCCTCATAATTTAAAACAAAAGGAGTTCCATGGATTTTAGAGAATGGATCCACAAAAGAAAGAAAATCAAATCGTAAAAAGTAGGTTTAAAGCTTAAAAAGACAAGTAGAAAGATTCTACTTGATGGTGGATTTGTGTAGTGATGGTGGGGCTGTGATGGCTGCTTGTCCCCCCTTGGCTGGTCCACAAGGTTCTCTAAGTGAAAGTGGTGGGGCTTAGTGTTTAAGGCTTTGTTTTAGCTTAAATCTCAAAGTTGGAGACTTAGGCTCAAGGTGTAGGATTAGGGGTCTTCGGACTTAGATGGATTTAGGGAGATTTTGGAGAGTTCGCTAAGTCTTTTAGGAGATGAAAATTGAAGCAGATGAGGTCCAAAACCAGCTTAGTGAGTTTACCCATCGATGCGCAAAATTGGATTATTTTTGCACTCAGGGGTATTTGGATAATTTTGCATGGGTTTTCCTATTTTTCAAAACAAATCAAAATTTCAAGGAATTATCCTTTAAGACTTTTATTAGTGTTAATGAGGGTGATTTTTGTCACTAATCATGTTTAACGTAACCTAATAATGGTTAACTTTTAATTATTCAAGGTTAATTAGTTTTAACCATGGTCAAAGGATTATTAATATTAATTATTTTTGTCTTTTATGGTTGACCTAAGTTCACATGACTTGGTGAGTTACCACCAAGTCTTTCATAAGATGAATTTCGTGCAATCCAATGTGGGGACTCATGGCTTGTTTCTCACACTTTCTTGCCCTTCTGGCCCTCCAAGTGCATTTTCATATTTTTTCTCACCATTGCCAAAAAATTTCCCCATTTTATTCCTCTAATAATTCTAACACTTTTTGGTTCATTCCAATGTTAATCTAAGGTCATTTTCTATTTTTCTAGGAACTGACTAGCTTTGTGTAGAAAGCGAAGCTTTCTAGGGGCGTTTTAGGTATTTTTGAGGTTTTCAAAGGGTGTTATTGTCCCTTCTTTGTTTTATGAGCTTTTCTCACTAATTTTGGTCATCCATGATGTTTTCTAATACTTTAGAATGTACTTTACTTATGTTTCACATTTCTTTGGTACATTATTTGGATCGCCCAAGTGCAAAGGTATTTTCGTCATTTTCACCAAACTTTCTAATTTTTCTGTTTTTGGTTCCTAATCCTACTTTGTTGCACTCTTAGGATCATTTGTATTTGCAAGAGTTCATTATAGAAATTTGAGGGTGTTACATTACTCCCACCTTTTTAAACCCTTTTAAGGGTTCTTATTAACTAAATGATTAATTAGAGGTATAACTAACACTTATTAATGCTTAAGTCCCTAATAACCAACATAGACCAAATAAGGAAAAGTCCATAATTAGTAGTTAAACTAGAGTCCAAGAAGGCATACAATTAATAACCAAAATGGAACTATGACTTAGGTGGAGGAAGGAATGTCAATTCGGCCATGCCTTTAGAAAATTAGCAGAGGATCTTAAAATCCACTAAATTTGGTCACACTTGAGGTCTAAACTTAAACTACAAGAATTGAACAACCTAAGTCAAGTAGGGTTAACAGTAGAAACCCTAAATCCTTGAAGGTGGCATTCGGCCACTATGCATTTAATTAACCTAGAAGAAGTTTTAATTCCTAACTTGACTAAATTTGGGCTCATTAGTAAGTAAGCATAATGGATTAAAAGTGTAAGAAATCCTTAATGAAGCTAAGGGATCATTTCGCCACTTAAGAATAAAGGGATTTAGAAGAAGATTTAATTCCTAACTACCATGAACTAAACATCCTTGGATTAAAACTACAAGGGATTACAAGTAGGGAGTGAGTCTTATAAAGCTTAGAGATTCATTTGGACATAATCACTAAGGTAGTAAAAAGGAAGTCAAGAAGTCATCATAATTTAAGCCTAAACCTAAGTATGTAAAACATTGGTGTCTAGGAATAGAATATGAAGTTGGGAGCTAAGTTAAACCATTCGGCTAGGACCTTTAAAGATGGAGAAGAATATTTAAAAATTCTAAAGTTACACATGAGAAAATAAAATGGAAGACCTTAGAGGCCTAGGGTTCACATTCGGCTACTCTTGGTTAAATAAGTAGAGAAGAGTTTGAAATCTTGGTTTAGGTAACTTAAGAAGCCTTAAAATGTTAAATGAAGAATTAAAAGTTTAAAAGAAGCTTGGAAAGAGTATAGACAACCGTTCGGCCATGTTTAAGTAAAGTTCCTTAAACAAGTTAAGAACTTGTTAACACTTAAAATTTGAACTTAGTATAAGTAGGGCATGCATAAGACTTGAAAAATTGAAGAGCACAAAGAATAAAAACTTAAAAAGTGTCATTCAACCACCTAGAGTAAACTTCTAAATTGTAAAAAATTTCATGGAACTCATGCATTCATAAAGGCACACGGCTTATGTAAGTTGAAATGTTGAATGTCCATAAGTAAGGAAAGGATGATGTTATGTATAAGTATTATTTATGATTGATGATGTAATAGATGATGAGACCTATGTGAACATACCATATTGGTTGCAAATTGTTTGAGCATGCATAAATATTTTGGAAGCCATTAAAATGAACCTAAAGAGCTTAAGGGATCACTAAAGTAAACTTCTATGAAAAATTAAGCTAGTCTCTATGTGCCTTGTGCTCATTATATTCCAGAGGGGACCTAAAGCTCTTCTGAAAAGGAGGAAAAAAGGTTATCCTAGGAGACAAAAAGGTTCTCCAAAATTCAGTCTACAATGAAGACAACAAGTTCTTCACACCTTATAAGGTGGTGATGACCACCTGGAAATGAGCTCATATCCTTAATAGTAGAAGGTGAGAATAGAGATAGTGAGAAGATATGTTTTAACAATTTTAATGCATGTCCATATTTAAATGTCTTTTTCCAAAGTTGTGGAACTAGATCTATAATTTCCCAAAGTTGTGGAATCAAGAAATAACAGAGATAAAGTCTAACACATAGAATAATCAGAGTGAAATAATATATTTATTGTGATCCCAGACTTATAAAGTTAAGATAGATATATGCTAAAACAATGAGTTTGTTTCTGTATAAAAGTAACCCTCTTTAATAGGATGTTTTTAAAAGACTTAAAGCAATTTTGTATGCGTGACATGATTTTTCTAATAAATTGAAGTGGTTGGGATAAAAGTGATGACATTAAAAATAAAGTAGAAAACCTACTAAGAAACCTAGTTTCTCTCTCCTTCTCTTCCCATTTTCTTCCTAGACACCTTGGAAGCTATTTGTGATGGTAGCAATTCACGTACTTGAAGCGGATGCGAGACACTCTCTCTTTCAAAGATTTACGTCACATCGATATTGTAAATAATTGGATGCAAGCATCATAACTATTACTATGTAGTATTAAGCTAACTTATGTATATATATATATATTGTATTCGGATGTGTAGAAGGTAATTACGTAAATTTGATATGCGTATTAAGGTTTGTAATATGTATATGTAGGGCCTAAGTGCCAATGACTATGATGGAAGCAGAAGATGGACTGTATAATCATGTAAGGTTTGTATGCTATGAAAGTAATATCTGTTTGGTTGTTTACTATAGATTATTAATAAACGAGTTAAAGCAAATGCTAAGTAACAATCCCAAAATGCACGTGTACAAAGATAACAAACTAATACTTGTTTACTATGTACGTTTTATCGACGAGGTTTGCAATTTATAAAAAATAGTTTTAAAATAAAATTTACCATATTTTCCATACAAGTATTTTCTAAAAAACTTTGCATAATGAGATAACAAAGTAATAATGGAACTGAATGAATGACTTAAATGTAAAATTGGTATTGATTTTTAGGGTGTTATATTATGGTATCAGAGCAGTTCATCATTAAGGAGCCTGAGGATGGTTTGACTATGCTTCCAGAGCATGCATAAATCTCTGCGACACGATTAGGAGTCATTCTTTGAAACTAGTTAGTCTAGTTAGTGCATGACTGCCTTATTCTTTCTAATGTTAGTTGTTGACATGCTTGATTTTGATCTTAAGCCTGATTACCTCAATTTATGTGCATGTGTGCTTAGGAACCAATGGCAAAAGCAAGGTGTGGTAAAGGTTGTGCCAAAAATATAGAAACCCCTGAAGTTGGAGGAGATTTGAGTGCCACTTTGAGGGATATGGCCATTGTCATGCAGGGCATGATGGACAAAATGGATAAGCAGAAAGAGAATCATGAAGGGACTATCAACACCTCTGCAACAAACCCTAACCGACAGAGATTCAAAAAGTTTAGGAAGATGAATCCACCAAGCTTTAAAGGAACTTTAAACCCTAACAAGGTCGATGAATGGATCAAGGCCATGGAGAAGGTATTTGGAATCATGGACTGTGACGAGGAGCAAAAGGCAACTTATGTTGCTTACATGCTAGAAGTAGATACTGAGTTCTGGTGAACGGGTGCTAGAAGGTTGTTAGAAGCTAAGGGGAGCCCCATCACTTGGGAAGTCTCTAAGGAGGCTTTCTATGAGAAATATGTACCGTAGTTGGTGCAAAATGCGAAGGAAGAAAAGTTTCTGCGTTTGCAACAAGGAAATATGTTAGTGGTGGAGTGCACAACTAAGTTTGAGTAGTTGTATAAGTATTCTACAATTTATTAGAAATTCCCGAATGAAGCATGGAAGTGTAGGAGGTACCAAGGAGGATTGAGGGAGGACCTCCTTGCAGTTTTGGGTCCTATGGAGCTTCAAGACTTTGCTCGACTAGTTAACAAGAGCTAATTGAGCGAACAGTGTAACAAGAAGTTGGAAACTGCCAAAACTGAGGAGTTTAGAAGGATGATGGCATCTTAGGGAACCCTATTCAAGCAAAATTTTATCAAGAGATCCTTTCCTCATAAAGGAAAAAGACCAGAAAGGCATACTTTAATGCCCAAAAACCACCAACCAACCTGTGAGGTAAGAAGTTGGGAGAAGCCATGGAGATAGACTCGGTCTGTTGGGTTATAATGTTTGCTATAAATGTGGCCAAGTTGGGCATTTTGCTAGAAGTTTCATGGAAAAGCCAGCAGTCCCTCCAAACAGACCCAATGTCAAGGAAGGGTCTTCACTCTGGATGTTGAGGAATCGAATCATGCCACCAACCTCGTGAGAGGTAGGTGTATTTTAAATGGTCAAAATTTAAATGTATTGTATGACTCTGGTGCCATGCATTCTTCTATTTCTCATGATTGCGTGAAAAGACTGAGATTGTCTATGTCTGAACTTCCTTAAGAACTGTTAATTTCTACTTCTACCAGTAAACCGGTGAAGACTTGTTTGAGTTGTTTAAACTGTACATTTTCCTTGCTTTATGGAGTATTTGCATCTAATTTATCTATTTTCCTTTGGCTGGATTGGATATAACTTCAAGAATGGATTGGATCTCTAAGAATCTTGTACATATTGACTATCTGAATAACACTATTGTGTTTCCTATTGCTGAGACTGAAATTATTAAATAGGTGGAACTTGTTTTAAATTCTCTAAGGTTAAATAGTAGGAGGAGTGAAATTCTAGGATATGTTCTCTTGTTAACTAGTGAGGTTGAAACAAAACATAGAGTTGCGGTAATTCTTATAGTGAGAGAGTATCCTGAAGTATTTCCTAATGACATACCACAATTCCCTCCCATAAGAGAAGCTGACTTTTCAATGGACTTAGTACTTGGAACTAGACCGATATCTATAGCTTCGTATAGAATGTCACTATTGGAATTAGCTAAGCTAAAACTTATTTAGAGGAGCTATTGGCTAAGAAGTTTGTGTGCCCAAGTGGGCCACCCTAGGGAGTTCCAATGTTGTTTGTAAAGAAGAAGGATGGAAGCATGACACTGTGTGTAGATTATAGCCAGCTAAACAAAGTGACGATTAAGAATAAATACTCACTACCCAAGATAGATGACTTGTTGGATCAACTGAGAGGAGCTATAATATTCTCAAAGATTGATTTGAGATCAGGATACCACCATATTAGAGTGAGAGATGAGGATATTCCTATCATAACTTTTAGGACATGTTATGGAAATTATAAGTTCATAGTCATGTCATTTGGGCTGACTAATGCCCCAACAGTTTTCATTGATTACATGAACATAATTTTTAGGCCTTGTTTGGAAAAGTTCGTAGTTGTGTTTATTGATGATATCCTATTATATTCCCGAACAAGAAAAGAGCATAAAGAACACCTTGGATTTGTTTTAGAAATCCTTTAGAGTAAGGAATTATATGCAAAATTGTCCAAGTGTGAGTTTTTCAATTATGGTTCCAATCTAATGCAAACTAATTGAAAGTAGCTAATCCAAAAACATGCATTCTTTAGAAACAGAAGGCCAAGATAATAGTTGCCTTAGTTACTTTATAAACTAAAGAACATTTTGCAAATAAATTGCCAAATATCTTGAAGATTTAGCTAGAAGACAAGACAGAACCCTTAAAAAATACAAAATAGCTCAATTCCTTATCTTTAGAAGTCTCCACTAGTGCTTTGGGAAGTTTTGAGAACTCCTGCATACAATTTTTGAAGTATTCTTGGTGGGAGATTTATGGATCTTATAGTAGATCTTGTGGATCTACACTTTGTTGTTTGGAAAAAATGTTGTCTTGCATTTTTTATGCTTAAAGCTTGAAAGTGGTCATTTTTATTCTTATGGTGAACTTGTGTATGGATATGTCCAGATCTGAACCCATGAACCTAAAGATTTAAATGTGAAGGAAAAATTAATCTTGATGTCCCAAAAGCTTGATTTGGGCATAGATTTAGAAGTTACTAAGTAAAAGTTGGAATTTTGAATCCGAAATTGGCATAAACTTTGCATGACACACAAGACTCATTTTGAACGCAACCCAAGTTGTGGACTTTAGACAAAATATGTATGGACTAAGAGTAAAGGAACCAAGGTTGTATGAGAAGAAAATTTGGAAAGTTGACCTTGGCAAGCCAAAGGGAGGCATTTGGCCATGCTAGCATAATCAAGATAAAACTTGTTAAAATTTTTATAAGTAGCATAAACCATGTAATTAGATTCTAAATGAAGTAAATCAACCTTTTAATAAAGTTAATTTGAGCTAAAATAGCTTAAGATGCACTATGTGGGCATTTGGCCACCCTAGTATAACTTAAAAAGATAAATGAGTTTAAAATTTGGTTAATGGTGTATTAAGAATCTTCATTAAGTAAATTGAATATTTAAAGGTATATATAACACTTAAAAGAGACCAAGGCCATATTAACCACACATAGGAAAAATGAGGTGAAGTCCGTAATTAGAACTTAGTCTAAACCTCAAATAAGCCAAAAAATTGGTAACTAAAATTGAACCATGACTTAGATGAAGGATAAAGTATAATTTTGGCCATGACCTTTGTAGTAGGAAAAAGACCTAAAAATCCACTAAACTTGGTCAAACTTGAAGTCAAAAATTCAACCACAAGAATTGGTCAACCTAGGTCAACTAGGGTTAAAAATAGAAACCCCTTGGAGGTGGCATTCGACCACTATGTAATAAATTAACCAAGAAGAATTTTTAATTCCTAACTTGACTAAATCTAGGATTATTTGCAAGTAATAATGATAGATTAAAAGTGTAAGAAACCCTTAAGGTAGGCCAAGGGTCCATTTGGTCACTTTAGGTAAATGGATCTAGGGTTAAAAATGTGGTACCTTGAGTCTCAGGAGTGGCATTTGGTCATCATAGGATTAATTAACCAAAAAGGAGTTTTAATTCTTAACTAGGTTTAATCAAGGATCCTAGGCATGTAATAGTAAGGTATTAAAAGTGTAAGAAGGTTATGACATAAGCTAAGGGATCCTTCCGCCACTTTCTGATAAATTGACCTAGAAGGAGATTTAATTCTTAAATACCTTAACCAAACATCCTTTGGTCTATAACTAGAAAATATTAAAATTAGAAGTAAGTCTTACAAATTTTATGAATCTATTTGGGCATAATCACTAAGTTAGTGAAAATGAAGTCAAGAAGTGATCATAATTCAAGCCTAAACCTAAGTATACATAAGATAAGCAATTAGGAATAAAACATAACGTTTGAAACTAGGTTAAGCAAGTTGGCCATGACTTACAAAGATGGAGAAGAAGTCTTAAAAATTCCTAAGTTAGGTATCAATAAATAAATTAGTCTACAATTGGTAAAAAAAAATCATCTCATAAGATAAGGAAAATAAACTAGAGGCCTTAGAAGCCTAGGGCTCACATTCGCCCACTCTAGGTTATATAAGAAGAAGAAAGTTTGAAAACATGGTTTAGGTAACATAAGAATCCTTATAATGTAAAATAAAGAACCAAAAGTTTAAAACAAGCTTGGTAAAGGCATGGACAATCCCTCAGTCATGTTTAATTAAAATGTCCTAAAAAAGTTAAAAGCCTGCTAGCACTTAATATTTGAACTTAGTATGAGTAGAATATGCATAAGACTTGAAAATTTGAAGAGCATAAAGAATAATAAAAACTTAAAAGGTGCCATTCGACCACCTAGAGAAACTTCTCAGTTGTAAAAATCATATGAAGGTTGAGAGAATTAAGTCTCTCGAGTGATTCAACATAAAAAGCTAAAGAAATAAAGAAGTTGGATATGTATTCGATAGATGCAATAATGTTATTTCAAATGTGATTTACCAATCAACTTCTGATGTTCTTATGAATGCACACTGTAATGTGAGTTGAAATGTTGAATGCTCGTAAGTATAGAAAAGATAATGCTATATGTGAGAAGTATTTGTGATTGATGATATGATAGAATTTGAGATCTAAGTGTGCATGGCATATTGATTGGAGTGATTAAATATGCATGTTGTTACTCTTAATTTATTATAGAGTAATGTATTATGTAATATGAGTACATAATGGAGAATGTAATTTGTATGGATAATGTTCTGGATTAGTTAAGAGAATGATGTAAGACATGGTGAGTATGTGAAAGTAAAATTAATAAACACATACTTGAAAAGTGCCAAGTCAGGGACTTGTGCATGTGTGGAAAGGTTGTGGCTATCCATGATTATGGTGATGACCATGTGAGCTTATATTCTAATAAAAATTGTTAAGTATGTGTGTGTTGAACTAACAACGCTAGAGAAATATTTAATAAGGTACCATTACGAGTATAATGGTATGGCAGGAGATATTGATGTGTCAAGTAATATCTTGAAGTTATGTTTCATATGATCATGACTATGTGTATAGAAAGATACATTAATGTGTCAAGTAGTGTCCTCATGTTATGATGCAACATAGTGATAAGGTGAAGCATGTTAAGAATGATGTTTGCAATTACGTTTGTCATGAACCCTATAACATCCCAATTTTTCTATGATAAATGTTTGAGGCTACAAATAGTTTCTAGAATAAAACTAGGTGAAATTAGGAGCCAAAAGTAGAGAAATTAGGAAGTTTGGTGCAAATGACGAAAGTGCCCTTGCACCTGGGCAGCTCAAATAATGAGCCAGAAAAATGGAAATACAAGTATAAGACATCTTGGAGGGATTATAAACATCGTGTATGGTTAAAAGTAGTGAGAAAAATTTAGAAATCTGAGAAGGGACGAAAACGCCCTTCGAAAACCACGAAAATGACCAAAATGCCCCTAGGAGCTGTACTTTTTGCACAAAGCTAGTCAGTTCCCATAAAAATAGCAAACGACCTTAGATTAACATGGGAACGAACCAAAAAGTATTAGAAATATCATAGGAACAATTTGGAAAATTTTCCGGCAATGCTGAGAAAAATTACAAAAATGCCCCTGGAAGGCCAGGAGGCCAGGATAAGGTGATAAACATGCCAAAAGAGGGCCCCACACCCAGGTGCACGAAATGCAACAACTGGAAAGGTGGTGGTGAGTCACCAAAATGAAATCAATCAAGTCTTCCACAAAAAGACAAGTGAATAGTAGAAAGGTTACTTTAACCATGGTTAAGACTAACTAACCTTGGTTAATTAAAAGTAAAGCATGCTTAGGTTAAATTAATCATAATTATAGGAAATATCAACCTAATTAACACTAATCTAAGCCTAAAAGGATAATTTCTTGAATTTTGATTTATTTTGAAAAATAGGAAAAATCTAGGCAAAATTACCAAAATACCCCTAAGTGCAAAACTAATTACCACTTGACCCATAGAGTCCGAATTTTTTGGGACCCTTGGGACCCTTGGGACCCCATTTGCTTCAGATTTTTCAGCTTAGAAACTCATCAAAATCCTCTCCATTCTCTCCAAGCTTTCCATAACTCCAAAACACCAAAAACTTACACTTTAAGCCTAAGTCTTCATCTTTAAGACTTAAGCTATATTAAAGCTATAAACACTTAAGCCCCACCACCATCCTTTGTCCACGTCTAGAGCAGACAAAAAGGGACCCAAGGCAGCCTTTAAAGCACACAAAAACACTAAGGAGGTCTTCAACAAGTAGGATCTTTCTACTTGTCTTTTTCATGCTTTTAACTTGTCCTTTTATGGTGTGCTTGTTTGTTTTCGTGCATCTTTTCTCCAAGATCTGTTTGTATTCTTTTATTTTCACTTGTGAGAGTTTAAAATTGTATTTTAACCGTTCAAAATCAGCCCCACCCATTTTAGTGATTTTTGAAAAGAAAAACAAAGTTTGTTCGGTTAAAAGTGCTTCTAAGGCACTTAGAAGAAATTTAATCGGTGGGTTTTGTTTTAAAATTATTTTTTAAGCTTTGATCAGTTTTATGCTCTCATCATAAAGGTTTTTGAAGCTTATTCGAAAGAGTGTTTGTGGATCTTGGAGTAGATCATGAAAATCCACTCTTTGTGGCTTGGAAAAAATATACTATGTTGTTATTTTCATGCTTGTTTTCATGCTTAAGTTTTAACCTTGTGATTTTCTTGTGTCATGAGTTTGGTATGACCTATGTTCTGGATCTGCACCTCTGAGTATGCATGTTAAGAGGTGGAATAAAGTTATGTAATAAGTTTCAAAGGTTTCCTTTGGACATTAGTTAGAAAGTTACCATTCAAAAGATGTAATTTGTAGCCCAAAAGTGGCTAAATCCTTGTATGGCACCCAAGACTCATCATGACCAGCACCTAAGCATCAAAATCTGGATGAAACAAGCATGGACCAAAGGCAAGAGAGGATGCAAAAGTACAACACAACTGAATCAAGGTGGTGTGAGGTGAAAGCTTGGAAGAAATCAACTTGGCTAACAAAGGAGGGCTTTCGGCCACCACTCCAAAAGCATAAGTATAACTTGGCTAAAATATTTATAAGAAAATAAGGCGCTGTAATTAGGTTTTAAATTAACAAAATCAACCTTTGAAAAAATTAAATCAAAGAAAAAATGGGTAAATAACCTCTAGGAGTGCATTCGGCCACCCTAGAGAGATTTTGGAAAAAATAATGCGCTTAAAATGTGATTAAGGAAAAATCAAGTATTTTCAACAAGTAAATAACTTATTTGGAGGTTTAATCATTATTTAAAAGATTAAGTTTCAGAATATATGGCCTAGGTAAGCTTAGGGAAAAATCTCAAAATTACTAAGTGATAAAATTTCCAAATAAGCTTAAAATGGGTAACTAGGAAATCTACCATAACTTAAGCAAGGGTAAATGTCAAATTCGGCCATGCCATTAAATTTTGGGTAAAAATAATTAAGATTAAATTATAATATGTCAATTCTAAAGTTTAAACTTGGCTCCTAAGTAAAGGTCAACTAGGGTTAAGACTTAAGTCAACTAGGGTTAGGAAGAAGGAAACCCTAAACCTAAAAGAGTGGCATTCGGCCACTTAGTAGTTAATTAACTTAAAGGAGGTTTTAATTTCCAATTAGGGTTAATTAAGGACCATTTTTATGTGAATAGGACGAATTTAAAGTACGAAAAAGTTTTATGGTGGATAAAGACCTATTGATTTTTTAGGAAAATGATTTTATGGTGAAGAAAGAAATTGTGGAAACCTAAGTCTAGGAGGTTGGAATTCGGCTACCATGTTTTAAATTAACTAAGAATGAGTTTCAATCCTTAACTAGTGTCAAATAATGATCCTAAATATGTAAGAAAAATATAATTAAGGTGTATGAAAGGTGGAATTTGAGGAAATAGGTCATTCGTCCATTTAGGAATAAATTATCCTAGAAGATTAATTAATTTCTACTTAGATATTATTTGGTTTGGAATAAAAGAGACTTTAAAAGTTTAAGAGTCAATTAGACCTAATTATTAAGGTAGTACAAAGGAGAACATAAGGTAATATATTTCAAAAGGTTTATTAGAGGCATGATTAAGAAAGGTGGATATGACTTAAACTTAAAGTTAGAAGTTCACTAAGTAATTTGATCATGACATAACTTAATAAGAAGAAGTTATAAAAGATTTGTAAATACTTAATACTTGAACTTAGAATAATTAGGACATGCATAAGACTTGAACAAAAGAGAACAAAAAGAGAAAATAACTTGAAAGGTGCCATTCGGGCACCTAGATTAAGATGCTAAGACGTAAAATCTTAATGAAAAAATATAAATTTGAGAAAAGGAAAGGATGAGAGGTAACTTAGAAGGATGAGTGATGTAAGTCCTTTGTGTGATTTCAACATCAAACCGAATTGAAGCATTAGATTGGTAGTGTAAATGTGACATTATGCTATGTGATTTACCAATCAAATTTCATTATTAGTTATGAATGAATAAATGATGGATACTCATGAATGAGAAAGGATGATGATGATGTATGAGATTGGTTTATGATGATGATTGAGATGAAAATTTGAAAACCTATATGTGCATTTCATATTGGTTGGAAATTTGTTTGAGCATGCATAATTATTTGGGAGCCACTAAAATGAACTTAACAAGATTAAGGGATCACTAAAGCAAACTTTATGTGAAAACGTAATGCTACTCTCTTTGTGCCTTATGCGCACTAGTATCCAGAGGGCCCTAAAAAGCTCTACTGAAGAGAAGCCAAAGGTTGCTTCTAGGAGCCAAAGGTCGCTCCAAAAATCCTTCTACTGTGAAGACTTAAGTTTCTTCACCAAGTTTTAAGGTGGTGACGACCACCCTGGAATGAGCTCATATCCTTAATTTTTAGTAGGAGGTGGGAGTAGAGTCAGTGAGAAGATATTATTTAACAAATTTAATACATGTCTATGTCTAATTGTTTTCTCCCAAAGGTGGTGAAACTAGATTCTTAAAGTGTCCCAAAGGTTGGACAAAGAAATGACAAAGACAAAGAAAAGTAGTAAACAACAAAGTTTAAGACATAGAATAATTGTATGTCAAATGATATCTTATTTTTTATCCCAAAGTTATGAATGTTAAGAAGAATGTATGGTGAGACACTAAGTTGTATGTTTTGAATAAAATTGATCCACTTCAGAGAAATGTTTTCAAAGAATTAAAAGTACCCTTTTATGTAAGAAATGATTTCTGAAATAAACTGAAGTAGCTGGGACTAAAGTGATGACATTAGAACTAAGTAGATAGCCTACTGAGAAACTTATTTTCTCATCCCTACTTCTTCCCACTTTCTTCCCAGACATTCCAGACGTTGTTCGTCATGGTAGCAGATCACGTACTTGAAGAGGATGCGAGGAACTCTATTTTGAAGAAGGTTTACATCGTACAAATATTAGCAATAGAATGATGCAAACATCCTAGATATTAGTTAGTGGAAATTTGCTATGTATTTACATATATAATGTGTATGATAGAATATAGTAAATATGTATGTAAATAAGAAAGGTTAACTATGTTTGTAATAACTATATGATAAGGCTCACAGGCCTAAGACGTATGGTCTATATGATATGTTATGTATAATTATCCTATGATATGTATGATATGCTTGAGTCTTATGTATCCAATATATGCAAATGATAGACAGAAAGAACAACTTAAACGCTTAGTATTCCTAAGACTTTAAACGTACGTAGAAATCCGCTTAACAATTTATTTTACCGCTATGCACGTTTTATCGACGAGGCTCGCAATTTATATCAAACAGTTTTTTTAAAAAAAAAAATTTACCGTATTTTCATATAAGTATTTTCTATAATGAATTCCGCATCATGAGATAACAAACTAAAAAAGGAACCGAATGATCGACTTAAGCGTGAAATCGGTATTCATTTTTAGGGTGTTATAAACCCTTCCATAATTTAGGTGGAACCACTTTAACAAAATAGAATATTTCTAAAATAAGGAAGAAATTTGTATGCTTGACACCTTTTTCATAAATAAACTAAAGTGGATAGGAATGGAAATAATGTCACTCACTTTAGGGTAGGACCTACTGAGAAACTTAGTTTCTCACTCCCCTTTCCACCATTTTCTTTCTTAGACCTTAATAGTGTTGTTTGAGAATGCAGTGATGTTCGTAGAGCCTTGAGGTCTTCCTATTTAAAGCAATGGCAGAAGTTTGGACGTACCGAATAATGTATAATATATGACTGTTATGGATGATTGTAAATTGTAAGGGATTATTAGTGCCCTTGTATGTCATATTTTGAACGACTCATAGAGAGTCATAGCTTACTATTTCATAAGAGTTGTAGTACTTAAGTAAATAATTATGAGAAGGATGTATGGGTTATGTTTAGATTTCTTTACTGCTGATTAGAGTTAATTAAAACAAAGGAATTAATTGGTAATGGAAATAACCTACACATGTGCAAGAATGCTTAATAATTTATCTACTAACACGTACGCTATATCAATGAGGCTCACAATTTATAACCAACAATTTTAAAAAGAAAAAGTTTACTATATTTTCTCTAATAAGTATTTTTGAAAGATTCTGTATCATTAGATTACAAACTAATAATGGAACCGAATGAACGAATTAAGCATAAAATCAATATTCATTTTTAGGATGTTATAATGACAGGTTTTTTTTTTCATCCCTAATGTTTGGAAGTTAAAAATGGTTGGAATGGGGTAGTTCATATTTGACAATATTACAATCCATGAGGTGTCATATTATGATGACATTTGTAAATCTTAGACCTACTAATTCTGTTTGGAATGGGTATTTTATTTTATTTTTGACTATGTCCGCATGGAACCAATCAAGAAAAGGAATGTTTAATTTTACTTTTCCTAAAAGTTCATAAAATTACTCTTGTATTTGAGTTCTTTTTCTTTAGTCATATTTATTTAAAATCAGTTTCTCTGAGGTTCCCATTCCTTAAAATAAAAATCTTTTCTAAGGGAATATTTATCCATGTTAAACAAAACTAACATCATAATGATCATTTAGAGAGGAGTAAGTTAGGGATTGGATAGACTTTTGGTCTTCCTCTTCATCTTTTTGGAAGGCCATTCTAGGTAGAGTAGTTGATGTCCCTATTCCCTATAAGTTGATAACTGATGTAACAATTTGGGATGCTATTGAGAATGATCTCCTAGCTGATCTAAAATCTTTTATTTTAATTTCTTTATATAATGTTGAGCTAAAATAAGTTCATCTACTAAATATTATTTCTACTTTTCCAAACTCATATGATCTAATTTCCTAGAATTCTGGATCTGGTCTTGGCTGGACCGAAGCAGCTCTGTCTGTTGTCCATTTTTGTGGGAGGATTATATCATCCCACATTATTCTTTTTGGAACACACATTAGCTGTTATCATATCTGTCAGAAACAAAGTTGTTTATCTTTTGTAGGTAGAAATAAATATATAATATGTTTGCTTTGACACCAGGAGTATAAACTAATAGATAATAATAAACTAGGTAAACTAGGAAAGTAGGAATAAATGAACTTTAAATACTCGAATATTAAAGAGAGAAATACAAATGGGCCAGTCTAAGACATAAAGTACTAGAAGATGACTAGTGTTAAGGATTAAAAGACAATAAAATAAATTGGAACAATGGTATTTGCATTAAACTAGTGAGAGAATGATGAGAAAATATCAAAAGAAAGATTTTATTTAAAAAAGAAAAGCTTAAAAATAAGTATCTTGAAGCTTCTTTCTCTAGCTCTCTCTATGATAGGTGTCTCCAAGGATGCTTCACAATGTAGTTGAGCACTCCTTTTATAATCAAATAAAAACTACAATATTGGTTACATGACTGGAATTGTTGCTATAGTTTTGATTACAAAAATTTATTCTTCCATGAAGTCTATGCCATAGGAGTTGTCTTTATTCTAGTAGAACTCACTCGGGGAGACTTCTGTAATCTACTCTAAGATCCATACATCTCCCACCAAGAACACTTCAAAAATTTTGTTAATGAGTTTTCAAAACTTTCCAAAGCACCAAAATTGGTTTTAAAACAATTTTCACCGACTAAATTTCTTCTAAATTACTTATAAGCACTTTAAACCCACCAAACTTCATTTTTCTTCTCAAAATTAACTAAAAATTATGGTTCTTATTTTGAACCATTTAAATGAAATTTTGAGCCCTTCTAAATTAAAATAAAAGGATATCCATGGATTTTAAAGAAAGGATCCACAAAAGAAAGAAAACAAACCATAAAAAGTAATATTAAAGCTTTAAAAGACTAAGTACAAATCCTACTTGTTGAAGACTTAGTGACTGGTTTTTGGTGGGGCTTCTTGGGCTGATCTTTCCCTCCTTAGATTGTCCACAAAAATGCTCCCAAGTGTAGTGGTGAGGCTTGGTGGTTAGGTGTTAATTTAGCTTAAACTTCAAAGATGGAAGTTTAGGCTTAAGGTGTAATCTTTGGGGTTTTGGATAGATTAAGCTTTGAGAAAATTTTGAGGGCCTCTCCAAGTGTTTAGAAGGTTGGGACTGCAAAAAATGAGTCTCCTCCTTGGTGTTCCTAACAAATTTCACCCACCTAGGCATGTGGGAATTAAATTCCCACTTAAGGACATTTTTGTAATTTTGCATGGATTTTCCTATTTTTCAAAATAATTCAAAATTAAAGGAATTATCCTTTTAGACTTTCATTAGTGTGAATAAGGCTGAGTTTACCACTATTCAAGTTTAATTTATCCTAAGCATGATTAACTTTTAATTAATCAAGGTTAATTAGTTTTAACCATGGTTATAGAATATTAATATTTATTATTTTTGTCTTTAATGGTTGACTTATGTTGACTTGACTTAGTGAGTCACCACCAGGTCTTCCACACGATAAATTTTGTGTAGCCCAATATAGGGCCCACACATGGCTTGTTCCTCAAACATTCCTGCCCTCCCGACCTTTCAAAGGAACTTTTGTAATTTTTCTAATTATTGTTTGAAAATTTTCCAAATTATTCCTCTGACAATTCTAATACTTTTTAGTTTGTTCCTATGTTAATCTAAGGTTATTTGATTCCTTTTTTTTATATATTTTTAGGATTTTCTGAGGGTGTTTTTGTCTTTTCTTTGTTTTCTAAGTTTTTCTCGTTACTTTTGGTCATCCATGATATTTTCTAATCTTTTAGAATGTCTTTTACTTATGTTTTACATTTTTTTAATACATTATTTAGGTTGCCCAAGTGTAGTGGAATTTTGTTAGTTGCTAAAAATTCTTTAATTTTCTTAGATATTTTAGGGGAAAGTTTTATAATCATATATTTCTTATCATGCAACCTAAATAAGAAATTTGGGATGTTACAATCATGGCTTCGCTATTCAAAACCAAAAATGAAGAAAAATCTATTTCTTCAAAAAACATAAAAAGTCTTATGGAACAGTCAAATTACACTAACAAATTTCTCGAAATTTTAGGAAAAGAATCTCTTCAAAAGATGAAAGAAATATATCATCCTTCAAATAATAAAACATAATTAAAAAACCCATCTTTAGGCTATTCAAGAGAAATAGTAAAGTTAGTAAAACTTAGAAATTCTAAGGTCAAAATCAAGGTTAAAAGCTTATCTTAACTCAAGTGAACTTCTAACTAAAATAAATGAACAAATTAACCTTTTTTAACAATAATAGTCCCTAACACTGCCCAACAAATAGATGAGGCATCTACAACTAAACCTCAAACAAGACTTCCAACCAGAAGCCACACAGGTCTATCATTCAATACGCTAGGAAGAATAAATTTAACCCATGGATTAGATAAAGAATCTTATTCAAAATCAATTATCAAGGTTAACCTAGTAATTAGTCAAACAGTAAATTAGAAAAATCCTATAAAATTTCATAATCAAAAGGCTAGAGAACCGGATGTTTTATTAGAGGAAAGAGACCCAAACTTTAAAACTTTTAGCGCCAATAATATACAGAATGGAATATAGATGGCTAGATAGAGTACATTATCATTAATACACTCCAACTATGAAAATAGTGGCAACTACTTACCAAACCACACATGATTATATAGAAGAAATCATATGCAATATACGTAATGTAGGATTCTCAGGGCAATTAAAAGGATGTTGGGATACCTACCTCACTAATAAAGAGAAAAACAAAATATTTTCAGTAATGAAAATTGAAACTGAAAGCGAACCAAACACCAGAAATGAAAAACAATCCCTGATGTCGTAAACACAAATATTTACCATAACAAAACATTTCATAGGAGATCAATCTTTATCGAAAGATAAGTCTGCAAAACTCTAGTCCAATCTTAAATTTAGAACCTTAGGAAGCTTTTGATGGTATAGAGACACCTTCCTCACTAGGGTTTACATAAGAAAAGATAACCAACAACTATTTTGGAAAGAAAAATTCTTACCTAGACTTCTAAAATCTTTGGGGGAAAAGGTTAGATAAAATTAGAACTCAATCCACTAATGGAGAAATACCATATGGCCACTTAAGTTAGGGTCAGTTAATAGCCTTCATCCAAAAGGTAGCATTAAAAATATGTTAGCACAACAAAATCCAACATCAATTAGCCATTAAGAAGGACCAAACAAGGAAATAATAAGGATCTTTTTGTGAACAATTTCGACTCCTAGGATGTTCTAAAATGAAATTGAAGCCTAAACCACAAGTCAAGGATAAACCAAAATATCATATGGCTAATACACCCTAACAAAACTTAAACAAGAGATCAAGTCTAAACCCAAATTGGACATGAAAATCCCTAAGAAACCAGTAATTTGTTACGTATGTAACAAGCCAACTCATATTAGCAAATATTGTAGCTTAAAAAGAAACTCCAAACTCTAAAACTAGACCATCATGTCAAAGAATAGATAATTAATCTTTTGATAGAGACCTCAGAGGAGGAATCTACCAAAAATGACTGATGATCTAAACCAAATTCAGCAAGATGACCTGTTTGATTCAAGTGAAGAGTCACCATAAATAAATGTATTAACAAAGAGAACAAGATATCTTGTTTGAAGCCATTAACTCAAACCTAGATTTATTTAAGAAAAAATAATATTTAGATAAATTCAAAATATTGTTGGAAGAAAAAAGACCAAAAAATAAAGATCTTATGTTCACAAATAAATTTGACCTAAAACAAACATTTTAAAGACTAGAGGAGGCTTCCATCAAGCTTGTAACTATCCAATACCTTCAAGTAGAAAAAAAAAATCTCTAGAAAGATATTAAAGAAATTCGAGACTAGAAAAAAAATCCACCAAATAGTGTTATTACAATTAGGAGACAATATTGATTCTTTTGACCATGGAACTTGAGAATATAGTCCAAAACAAATTAATCTAGAAGAGAATTTCTTAGGATTAATAAACCAATTAAAAATTAAAAAAATTTATGTTAATATCAAATTAAGCACACATGCACAAAAATTGAGGTGATCAGTCTTAATACTGAAATCAAGCATGCTAGCAACCAATCTTAGAAAGCATAAGGTAACCATGCCCTTAGCATTTCTATTTAAGCTCAACCATGACCCAAAAATCCTACATAGAGACCATACGTATGCTCTAGAAGCATAGTCAAACCATACTTAAGCTCCTTAAAGATGAACTGCTCTATTACCATAATGTTACACCCTAAAAATGAATGCCATTTTTACACTTAAGTCGCATACCCAATTTCATTTTCAAACTGTTATCTCATAATGCGAAATTCTTGAAAAATAATTATTACTAAAAAGATATAGTAATGTTTTTTAAAAAACAAAACACTTTGGTAAAAAATGCAAGCCTAGTTGTAGTAGAAAGTACATAAACGATTAACCTTACCCGCATCAAATTAAAACTGCTCTAAGGTTGCTTTTACAAATTTATCTGTTATGTTTTATTATGTAGGCTCAAGTAATTATACAAACAATCACATATCACAAACATTCATTCAACTTTGAATTATATAAATAATATTTACCTATTCATAGTAGAGTTAAGGCATTAAAGTCTTTACAAGCTTAGTTACAAATCTACGTATCTCCACTACATATTTACGTCATTTATTCTACAACTACTTACTATTAAGAGGGATGCATTCATCCGTCTATTCACAAAAATTTACATTATTGGTATGACTCAACTTTTCTTCTTCTTCCAAGTCAGAGTTCTACAAACTACTCATAGTAATGATGTTTTAACCACAGACTCTCATCCAAAGCATAAAATATTCCATCCTCCATTTATTGAAAGGCTTGGAAAGGGTAAGATCTAGGGTAAGTAGAACTACCCTAAGATGACCAAGTGTGAGATGAACTATGGTAGTGGGATGGCATCTAGGGGTTGTTTCCCCTTCTAAGGAAAAGGAATCTAAAGTCGATGTAGTTTGTTGTGATTTGAAGCTAGGAGGAGGTGGTAACACCCTGCATGGGTGAAAAGCCTCCAAAGGTATAACAAAATCCATTGTAGAGAAATTTGGGCTCAAGATAGGTGATACTAGTAGATGACTCACCAAGAATATATACACACATTAGCTTGGGCCGTAATCAACACCCAATGAGGGTTTGCAGACTAATTCACTTTGCTAATTTCTATAAACACTACCACCATCACAAAAGACATCTGAATTGTCTGGGAAGAAACTAAGTTTTTCAGTAGAATAAAGTATGGGTGAGAAACTAAGTTTCTCAGTAAAATTATACCTTAACCTTAGTGTCATCCCAACCACTTTATTTTATTAAAAAAATCATGACATGCATACATGTTTAATTTTATCCTTTTAAAAATTCTACTAAAGTGGATTTCTATTACTTACATATAATTCCCTTAATCATCATAATTTCCTGCAATTATATCATAAACATTATTTGACTTTCATCTCCTCTATGTCTTATATAAATGGGCATTTATTCTCTATCATTCTCTCAATTATAATTAAGGTAGAGACATGCATTAATACAAGTCAAACAATATTATCTTAATCAAGCATATAAGTTACTTAAACATCATAAATCTATGCAAGCATATCATATGCATTATTTTACTATTATCTCCTCTATGTCTTTCATAATTTCTTATTTAATATCTATCACATTCTTAGAGATAATCGAGACATAGGAATGCATTCATATCTATCCAATATCATCATCTTAATTTAGGACATAAATTTCTTAAACATCATAAGTTTTGGATCACAACATAGAATTTTTTTACTATAGATTCCTCTATGTCTTGCATAACTTTTCATTTATTCTCTATCTTTCCCTTTTAGGAATTTTAGGAAATATATCTCCGTTTTGTGGATTTTAAGACATAGACATGCATTATCATTAGTCAGACAATATTGTTTTACTGAATTTACCACTATACCTTCTATTTTTAAGGATATGAGCTCAATCCTAGATGGTCTTCACCATCAAATAATAAGTGAAGAACCCTTTTGTCTCCTATGAGAATCCTTTTGTCTCCTCTTCAATAGGATCCTTTTGCCCTCTGGGTGTGCACAAAGCACATTAAAAGTAGTTTAACTTTTTACATAAGTTCTTTCTTTAATGATCCTTTAACCAATTAGGTTCATTTTTAAAAGCTTCCAGGTAACCATGCATGCTCAATCAATATCCAATTAATATGCCATGCACATATTCCCAGCATCAATCGCACATGATTATCATACATAACATGATTCTTTAAACATTCATGAGTAATCATCATTCATCTCACATTATACTTTATGCATTCATAAAGAAGAACACAACTTGGCTTAACATTCTCAAGCATATAATTATCTTCTAAAGTTAGACTTGCTTATGCTTAACATTTATTTTTAGGCAACTTAAACACATATACCCAGACACGTCCAACTTGTTTAATTCATAACATTTTATGATGAATCACTCATGGCAGCTTATTCCACTCATCCTTCTAATTTATCTCTCAACCTTTCCTTTTCTCAAAGGTCAAGTTTCACATAATTTCACAATACTTAGAAGTTTTCCTTAGTTGGCCGAATGACACCTCTTGAGTTATTTTCTCTTTGTGTACTTTAATTTGCATGTATTATGCATAACCTAATTAAATTAGGTTTAAGGGTTATATGTTAGTAAGATTTTAACTTACTTGCATTCATTTAGTCACACATGGGCGTATGGCACCACATACTTGCATTCATTAACTCACTTTTACTCCATAATTAATTTCCAATCATCTTCTTAAACTCATCTAAAATTCGTTCTTACTTTTAGCAAGCTTTTAGGCTAGTTTCCTTTCCAACTTTACAATTTCTTCCTTAACTTACTTAGAATCCTCTTGGAACCTTAATTGTTACTTTAACTCAAACTTCGGTTAGCCCTTGAGAAGTGGCTGAATGCACATACAAGGGTGCTATGAAATTCTAGTTTTCTTTTCTTTAATTAGAAAATGATTTCTACTAGTTAAGGTTTAGGCCATTAAACATTATCAAGCTTGGAAATTTTTAAGACTTCCCCTTCGCTCTTGGGGTCATGGTCGAATGGTCAATTCCAATCTCACAATCCAATGATTCATTCTTAATCATCAATTTATGCACCCTTAGGTTTAGGTTGAGGTCTTAGTGAAGGTTTTAACTTCATTTCACAAATTTTTGCCACCATGGCAGAATGGTCATCCAAACCATTCCTAAACCATTCTTACATTTTTAATCCTTTAAATTTACATGCTAAGGGTCCTTAATTAACCCTAAGAAATAATTTAAACTCATTCTTCCTTAATTAACTAAGAAATGGTTGAATTCTCACCCTTTAATCCTAGGGTATTTTGGTTGAATTCTCCTTCTCTTAAGAATTGACTTACACCAATTAGGACTTAATCTCATAGTTTATGCCATCATTATAATTTTTTATAGATTTTACCCATGTTTAAAAAAGTGGTCAAATGCTCCCTCTTGAGGGCTCAAGGTCATTTTCTCAAAATTCCTTCTCACATGATCTTTGTTCCATGATTTTGTGCACTAGTAGCACCATTAACACTTAAATCCATCAAGACTTGTCCTTACTCCTTAGCCTGGGTCATGGTTAAGGAAGGTTCTAAGTTTCTTATGAAGCTTGTTCCATTTTCAATCCCAAAACTCCATCTTGCTCATGAAAAATCTTATGTCTAAATCCAAATCAAGCTTATGCGACTTATGATATAATATTTCATATTCTTTTAATACTTTTAATCCATGAATTCAGATCTGAACTTTTAAACACATAACTTCATATTATTAATAAAATCTTCAAGTTTCAAGCTTTAAGCATAAAAATCTTAAAGATAGTATTTTTCATGCTAAATAAGTATAGATCTACTAGATCTAATCGAAGATCCATCCATCCCATACTTTGAATCACTTAAAAAAATTTCCTCATAACCTCTGAAATCTGCCTAAACATCAAAATTTATTTTTAAGAAATTTTAACCAATTAAATTGCTTCTAAGGTGGCTAAAAGCACTTCAATCCATCAAAACTTCATTTTAACTCTCAACCATCACTAAAAATGGATGATACTCATATTTAACCATCCAAAGTAAGTTATTAATTCTCATGTGTTCAAAAAAGTGAGATCCATGGGTTTTAAAGAAAGGATCCACAAAATGAAGGAAATAAACCATGAAAAATCAAGATTTAAAGCTTAAAAACATAAGTAGTAAAACCGTACTTGATGATGGATTTTTGTGGGACTTTGACGGTTGATCTTAATCCCCATTTAGTAGTCCACAAAGATATCTCAATGGTGGTGGTGGAGCTTGGTAATTAGTAGTTCATTTTAGCTTAAACTTCAAAGATAGAAGCTTAGGCTTAAGGTGAAATTTTGGGGGTTTTGGGTTAGTTCAAGCTTTGGGAGAGTTTTGAGAAATTATCTGTGTTTAGGTGTAAATTGCAGCAAATGAGCCTCCCCAAGGCCTTAGTGAATCCGGCCACTCGATGGGAAACTTAAGGATTAATTTTCCACTTAAGGGTATTTTGATAATTTTTCATGTAATTTCCATTTTCTAAAATAATTCAAAATATGGGGAATTATCCTTCTAGGATTAGATTAGTACTAATTATGCTTATTTTGTCACTAATCAAGTTTTACTTGCCCTAAGAATTAATTTTAACTAAAAAAGGTTAATTAGCCTTAACCATGGTTAAAAGAATCATGACATTTATTATTTTCATCTTTTATGCATTTAATTTTGTCATGACTCATATGGTAAGTCATCACCATGTTTTTGACATGAAATTTTCGTGCGAGATGTGTGGGGGCCAATTCTTGCCTTTTGTTCCATATTTTCTTGCACTATTGGCCAACCAGGGGCATTCTTATGTCATTTACTATTTTTCTAGGAACAATTTAGCCTTGGTAAAAAATAAAGCTTTCTAAGGGCATTTTTGGGGTTTTCTACCGACACTTTCACCCTTTCTTTTTTCCAATTCTTTTCTCATAACTTTTTAATTGTCATTGGTACATTCTAATTCCTTAGAATGTCTTTTACCTTTTGTTATATATTTTTCCCTGCATATTATTTGGGTTTCCCAAGTGCAGGGGCATTTTCATCATTTGCACAAAATTTTCTAATTTTGTTATCTTTTTCTCTTGTCTCTCATTTATCTCTTGCTAAAGGTTATTTGTAACCTATAGGGTTCGTTAAGAGAATTTAAGGGTGTTACATAAAGCATATTCCATGTCTCCATCTTCTAATTCCCCAAGCCCCAAAAATTGTTGAGATGGATGCATTAGACAAAGGATATGGCGAAACTTGAAACATAGGATATTCAACACACCTCCAAACACTGAAATCCTGCATAACAGAAGTATTCTATAGTCAGAAGGGAAGTTTTAACTATTGTTCTTTGCATTTCAAAATTTCAATAAGATTTTCTCAACTACAAGTTTCTTATTATAGTTGATTGTAAATCAACCAAAGAAATTATACAAAAAGACATAAATTTTTTTTCCTAAAAATAGATTTTTGCCAGGTGGCAAGCTATTCTAAGTGTTTTTTTTATTTATTTTGACATTGAATATCTCAAGGGGAATTCAAACTCTCCCTGATTACCTCACTATCGCAACCGTAATTACAACAAGACTACGAAGTCGCTAAAGTTTTAAAATAGAATTTATTTGATTTGATAATGTTTGTCCTTCATTGAGTATGAAAATGAAATGGTATGGAATGATTTTTTTGAAATCTCCTTCTTTCAATGATAAATTTATTTATGAATGAATGAGTGAATGTTATGCACAAATAATTTTTAGAGATTTGAGGGGTTTGAAAATAATTGAGGGTTGCTTTATTTGATTTTTTAGCAACTTTTTTATTTATCAAATTTTGGGTATTTTTTATTTTGCTAAAAAACGTTTGGTCTTGTTTGAAAATCTTTTTAGTTTTGCGAAAATTTTTCTAAAAAAGCATTCTTAAGGTTTTCAAAATTTCATTTTCTCTCCTTTTGGATCTTTTTATATTTTCAATATTTTCTAATTTTTCCTAGGAATTTTCTCCTTCTATTTTGATTTTTCTTGATTTTATACTTTTTATTTGGTATATAATTTTTGTTTATTTTTTTTCCTTGATTTTTTTTCTTGATTTTCTATATTTCCCCAACTTCAGATTTCAACTCCACTTTGCCACTTCGGATGATTCAGTTCAAATAAATGTCCATGCATAGCATATGTGAACCATGTATCGCGAAAGGGATGTGTGCCCTCATTGCCTCCTATGTGGGTCACCTGTCCTAAGGGTCTATGGCCTTTAATGCATGAACCTCTTGAAGGTGGTCAGTAACCTTGCTATAAAAGGTTACTAGAGCCAAGTTCTAGTCCATAATGCTTACCACAATAGTAGAAGTAGCCATTAGTTGCAGGGCATCATGGATAGGATGCACTCTAGCTAGGATTTTCGTGATAGCTAATCAGGACGTAGGCCCTAGAGTGACACCACTAGATCGCTCCATCCTAGGCTGCACTCAGACCCGGGTATAGGGCCCCACTCATGAGATGAATGTATGTATGATGTGTGAAGGGCACACAAATATTTGGGATACCTGCAATTGGGGAAATCGTAGCAAGTATATATAGCAATTTATTATTCATTTATCCTAGGATTGTACAACGAATAGACAACAACAACAAATAGATAAAGAAACAAGTAAATCATGCAAATAAATAGGAAAGGGATCAATACAATGCACACTCAATCAAACGGGCTTGACTCTTTAAAGTCCCCAATGGAGTCACCATCTGTCGCAACTGTAATTACGACGAGACAATGAACTCGCTAAAATTTTAAAATTGAATTTTTATTGAATATGTGGAGTCACCACCAAATTTTTATTTAAGGGAAAAATATTTGGAAAAACTCTAACTTGAGGAAGAATCGAGGTTCGGGAGTCAATTACGAGTAAGGAAGGTGTTAGGCACCTTACTCGCCCGTTCCGAAGAACGGACCCTTAAACTGAATGTGTGATTTTGATATTTTGAAAAACTATTTGATCCCTTTAATTGGAATGAAAATAAATAAATTGATGGAAGATAGCCTGACAGGACTTGATCCTGCTCCTACGTATTCCCTGGTGCAATGTCTCGAGGGGATCCTTAGTCCACATATGCATAGGGTCCAAAACAACTAAGGCTGCACTGGGACCCATATGAATCTCTAAATATCGAACAACGAGGGAACCACCAGTTTCCTATTTGGAGCTCATCGCAGGAGACTCATGATTCCTAAAAAGATATTTTGAAAGATTTTATTATTCGAGAGGAACTTAGTCCATATATGCACAAGGTCCAAGGAAACTAAGGCTGCACTGGGGCGTATATGAATCTCTAAATATCGAATAGGAGCAAAACCGCCAGTTTCCTATTTAGAGCTCATCGCCTGAGACTTGTGATTCCCAAAAAGATATTTTGAAAGATTTTATCATTTGAGAGGAACTTAGTCCACATATGCACAAGGTGTAAGGCAACTAAGGCTACACTGGGGCCTATATGAATCTCTAAATATTGAATAGTAGTGAAACCACCGGTTTCCCATTTAGAGCTCATCGCGTGAGACTTGTGATTCCCAAAAAGATATTTTGACAAATTTTATTATTTAAGAGGAACTCTTAGTCCACATATGCACAAGCTCCAAGGCAACTAAGACTGCACTGGGACCTATATGAATCTCTAAATATCGAACAGCAGTGAAACCGCCAGTTTCCCATTTAGAGCTCATCGTGTGAGACTTAGAATTATAAATGGACTTGATTTAAAATAAAATAAAATTGATTTAAATTTGATGAAAAGAATTGGACTTGATTTAAAATAAAATAAACTTCATTTGAATTTGATGAAAACAATTGGACTTGATTTAAAATAAAATAAACTTGATTTGAATTTGATGAATTTTAAATCAAGTCCAATTATTTTCATCAAATTGAAATCAAGTTTATTTTATTTTAAATCAAGTCCAATTCTTTTCATCAAATTCAAATCAATTTTATTTTATTTTAAATCAAGTCCATTTATAATTCTAAGTCTCACACGATGAGCTCTAAATGGGAAACTGGCGGTGTCACTGTTGTTCGATATATAGAGATTCATATAGGCCTAGTGTAGCCTTAGTTGCCTTGGACCTTGTGCATATATGGACTAAGTTCCTCTCGAATAATAAAATCTTTCAAAATATCTTTCTGGGAATCACAAGTCTCACGCAATGAGCTCTAAATGGGAAACTGGTGTTTTCACTGTTGTTCGATATTTAGAGATTCATATAGGCCCCAATGCTGCCTTAGTTGCCTTGGACCTTGTGCATATGTGGACTAAGTTCCTCTCGAATAATAAAATCTTGCAAAATATCCTTTTGGGAATCATAAGTCTCACGCGATGAGCTCTTAATGGGAAACTGGTGATTTCATTGTTGTTCGATATTTATAGATTCATATGGGCTCCAGTGCAGCCTTAGTTGTCTCGGACCCTGTGCATATGTGGACTAAGGATCCCCTCAAGACATTGAAAATACTTTCAAAAATCATCCCTCAAATTCTTTACCTCCGAAGATCAAGCCTTCAAACTAGAGCTACGTACGCCTTGAGTTTCCCATTGCACTAGGGAATACGTAGGAGCAGGATCAAGTCCTATCAGGCTATCTTCCATCAATCTATTTATTTTCATTCCAATTAAAGGGATCAAACAGTTTTTCAAAATATCAAAATCACACATTCAGTTTAAGGGTACCGTTCTTCGGAACGGGAGAGTAGGGTGCCTAACACCTTCCCTACTCGTAACCGACTCCCGAACCTAGATTCTTCCTCAAGTTAGGGTTTTTTCAAATGTTTTTGCCTTAAATAAAAATTTTGTGGTGACTCCACATATCCAATAAAAATTCTATTTTGAAATTTTAGCGAGTTCGTCGTCTCGTCGTAATTACGGTTGCGACACTCACTCATCAATATTTACAAGGAAAGTAAATCTATGCCAAGATTAGGGGACAACCTCGCCACCAAGTCAGGTTGAGGAGGTAAGAGTAGAGTAATTTCTGGTATTATCATAAGATCTAAATTTGGGTAATCTACCTCAACCATGTCATCAACCCAGAAACAGACTAAACATGAGTCATTACTCAAAGCCAAGCAAAAATTGCTAAACACACAAGGGCAGACTATGCCCTTCCTATCACCACTCTGATGGCCTTGTAAGACCAAGGCTTGAGAAGTCTCCTGAAAAAAACTTGGGCAGATATTCCCTCAGAAGGATAAAATGACTTAGACCTAGCAACCTTAATTCAAAACATGGCCAATAAAAAATTATAATCAATAACCCAAAACAAAAGAAAATCTTATCAAACATAGTATACCAGACAGCAACATCTAAACCACTAACCAGATTCATACCCACATACAAATTCCAAAGTATCCAATTAGAACTTGAATACCTGGAAAAAAGTCCCTACATAAATCCCTCAAAAAATATTTCCGAAGGGTTTCATTACAAACCCATATTCATCAACAAAACCAAACAATTTTGTGAATTTATATTTGTATACTCAGATTCTACTTCTATCAAGCATTACAGGGACCTAAAAGACCCTTTAAACATTACCTATTTGATAATATAGGTACTTAATGTCCAGACCCTAACCACATTTCGTAAAAATCCAAACCAAATAAAAAAATTCTCAAAATTTTGACCCCACAGGTTATAATTACTAAGATTATGTGGAAGCATGAAGTAAAACTTTTTGGTTTCAGAACAAGCCAAATAAACACTTCTACCTAATCTATTTTAAAAGATATAAAAAAATATCACTTGCTTGGATGGTTCCTCCAATGGTGGTAATTCTTTGGACCAATAATAGATATTCTTCCCAAAAACATAATGGATGATATCTAACATTTGAAAAAATTATTAACACACAAGACTGTTGGTATTCCAACTAGCCTAAAATATTTCTCAATCTTCTCCCTAGCCTAGGTATTCTTATGGCAACAAAAGTTTGGGAAATAAGACACTCAAAACCAATTGCCTGCATTTAATAGAAGCGCCTTTGTAAAATGGTGGCCACAGTTTGATGGATCCAAGGAAAACAGTGCATAGGTCTAGTGGTGGTCCCAATCCAATCTAAACCAATTGAAAGTAGTTAATCCAAAAACATGCATTTTCTTGAATAAAAAGGCCAGGATAAGAAGGACCTTAGTTGCATCATAGACTAAAGAAAGTTTTGCAAAAAATTTACAAGATATCTTAAAGCTTTTGCAAGAAGACAAGGTAGAACCCTCCAAAAAGACAAAACAACTTAGTTCATCATCTTCAAAAGTATCCACAAGTTACTTCTGCCAAAATGAAGATGACTGTTTTGGCATAGACTTCATGGAAGAATAAAATTTTTTTAATCAAAACTATAGCAGCAGTTCTAGTAATGTATATTGTAACTTTATTTGATTATAAAAGGAGTACTTAAGACACCCTTGGAGACACCTATCATAGAGAGAGTTAGAGGGAGAAGCTTTGACATACTTCTTTTTAAGCTTTTCTTTTTTAATTAAAATCTCTTTCTTTTGATATTTCTCATCCTTCTCTCGGTGGCTCAATGCAAACTACCACCATTCTAGTTTCTTTTATTTTCTTTTAATCCTTAATACTAGTCATCTTCCAGTATTTTATATTTTAGATTGGTTCATTTCCAGTTTCTCATTAATATTCTAGTTTTTAAAGTTCATTTAGTCTTACTTTAACATTTGCAGTCTGTTTGCTTTCCAACTTTCCTACTTGACCTAGTTTATTGTTATCTTTTAGTTTATAATTCTGGTATCAAAGCAAACATATTTTATGTTTATTTCTTCCTACCAAAGAAACAACCTTATTTCTTATAGATATGACAAGAGATAATTTTTCCATAAACAATAATGTGGGATGATATAATCCTCCCACAAAACCCAAAATGAAGAAAAATTTATTTCTTCAAAAGACAAAAATTCTTATGGAACAGTCAAAGTACACTAACAAATTTATCCAAATTTCAGGGGAAATAATCTCTTTAAAAGATGAAATAAACATACCATCCTTCAAATAAGAAAACACAATTGAAAAACCCATCTTTAGACCATTCAAGATGAATAGTAAAGTTAGAAAAAACTAAGAAATTCTAAGGGAAAAATGAAAGTTGTAAGTCGATCCTAACCCAAGTGAACTTTTAACTAAAATAAATGAACAAATTAAACTTTTACCAACAATAGTTCTGACCCTCTCCAACAAAAAAATGAGGCATCTATAATCAAACCTCGAACAAGACCTCCAACCAAAAACCATACAGGCCATAAATCAATGCTCTAGGAAGAGTAAATTCAACCCATATATTAGATGAAGAATTTGATTCAAAAATCAAAGATCAATTTTAAACCCAATAATTAGTCAAACACTAAACTAGAAAATTCCTACAAAATTACATCATCAAAAGGATAAAGAGAAAAGCAGAATACTTTCAGCAATAAAAATTGAAAGTAATGGTAAACCAATCACTAGCAATGGGAAATAGTCCCTAATGTGGCAAACATATAAATATTTACCATAGCACAATATTGCATAGGAGATCTGTCTTTATGGAAAGATAGGTCTGCAGAACTCCTGCTCAATCTTAAATGTAGAACCTTAGCATACTTTAGATGGTGTGGAGAACCCTTCCTCACTTGGGTTTTCATAAGTGAAGATAGCTAGCAGCCATTTTGGAAAGAAAAATTATTAGCAAGACTTCCAAAATATTTGGGAGACAAGGTTAGAGATAAAATTAGAAGTCAATCCTCCAATGGAGAAATATCATATGACCAGTTAAGTTATGGTCAGTTAATAGCCTTCGTCTAAAAGGTAGCATTAAAAATATGTCAGGATGACAAAATCCCACATCAAGAAGCCACAAAAAAGGCCCAAACAACGAAACAATTAGGATCTTTTTAAGTGTAATGGCCTTAACCAATGTTAAAGTAGAACATTTTACATCGGTTATTATCTAAACCAACAAAGAAAGTAACCTTCTACCTTGGTTAAGTTCTTAACCGATGTAGAAAATCTATTGTTTTAATGATTAATTCGTTTGGGAATACCACAACACAATTTAATCATAATACTTGCATATACAACCAGGAAACACAGATAGATAATACAACAACTAAAGAATCTATTTATTAAAACTAAATATATCATCATTCATTATCAAATCTAAATTTATTCAATATTTTACAACAAAATAAACTTAAAATTGCATAAAATAAACCGAAATTGGCTAACTCTATCATATGTTGCCCCCAACATCTTCTAACATTATCAATTTCTTCTTTGATTAAAGGTTGAGGATTTCAAATTATCTACAAAATGTAGGAATGAAATTAGAGAAAATATCATCTTCTGAATTAAAATGAAATTACCAAATTGTGAAAATTGTAATTACGTGGGTCCAAAACTCAACTATAGATGTTGAGACAATGTGAAACATATGTCTCATGACATAATATCAACACTCGATTCCTTTATCTTGTCTTTGGCACTTCAAAAAATAGAAAAAATAAAATATAATTAGAGATGATATCATGATAAAAATATACAAAACAATTGAATAAATTTTTAAAAAAAGTACTTACATGTGGAATTATCCATGAAGGCTTTTTAATATTCGCTAAATGTGTCCCTTTTAATAGAAGATGGGCATTCATTGTTCTATAATAAAAGAAGAACCAAATTAATACCTTTGGGAATAAAAAAATGAATATGAATATCAAAACACTAAAAAACTTACACTTCAATAATGTCTCTTCTATTTCTTCGATTTTTTCCATGCGGAGAATAAAAATACAATTACATTCTATTTTGAACAAATAATGATTAATTACCAATAGGCCTTACAAAATTTTGATAAAAAGAACCAAAATCAAAAATTTAATTTAAGATGTTTAATAAAACTTTTTAAGTATTGACTTATGATTGAAAAAAAGGTGTTAAGTAACTGTGTTTTTCAATTTCCAATCTACACGAAATGTACCCTTGTATACCAACTACCTTGTTCCTGGTTTTCTGTATATGGACTGGGTCAAGAAATCCATAGAGGTCTAAGTTCCCTCTATGTATGTAGAGGCGATAATTTCACACAGCCAATATATTCACACATTCTCCTTTACACCTCTCATTCTCTAAAAAAAAATTACACAGTAGCCAAGCATCTCGCATAGAGAATATAGGAGACTCGTTCATGTTTTCTCTCTCAAGATTCTATCACCCTTGTTGGATCGCTCCTATATTTTCATAGGGGCATCCAATAGAACACATATTCTCTTCTCTCTAAAGCCAATACAAATTTATAAAGGAAATTAAGATTAAGCCCAAAACAATTAATATATGACTCATAACGCTAATATCTTCTAAGAAGAAGAAAGAATAAGTTTTTACTATAATAGGTTTCCATTTTCATTTACATTCCCAAAAGAAATTTATTGAAAATAATTGTAATGAGTTCTACAAAGATGAAAAATATTTCTATGGTTCCCTTAAGAAAAGAGTGTCTAGAGTATCTAAAAAATTAAATAATCAATTATCCTGCATTCATGAAGATTATAGTGGACCTAGACAACATAGACCTAGACACCATTAATTTATTAGTCTTCTACCTCATAAATTCACTTTTCTTTTTAATTACTTATTATAATATAAGAATTCTTTTGAACATTACAAAAGACACCATGTAATTTCGGATTCCAATATAACATTTTCATATTAGGCACTGAATTTCTGAAACTTGTAGGCACACGTAGAGAAGCTTTGTCTTTACTTAAGTCCTTAGAGTGAAGACAAGCATTTAAAACAAACCCTGTAGAGAGGTCTTTTTTGAACTATTCTGGTTCGGCTATAATGGGTTATACTAGAGTTTTTCTTGGGATTGTTTCCCTTTATCCCTTTTGTGTTATTGTCCTTGTTTTTCAATCCCCAAAATTGATCCCAGCAGGTGGCTAAGTTTGGGCCAGAAGGGTGTGAAAAAAGATTGGATTTATACTTCAACACAATTTTTTGGAACTTGAACTTTTGGGATAGTGCTAGTACTTTAGTTGGTGAAGTTGAGTAACCTCATAAAACATTCTCAAAGGATTTTTTATCTGTAGCGTTTCTTGCTTGTTTAGGGTATATAACTCCTCTTTTTGCTACCACTATAGCTATGCCACTTGACCAGCAAAGTTGGGTTTCAAGTATTTTGCAGATATGGTTGGACTCGTTGCTGGTAAGTGATTGAAATTTTGGATGGAGATTGGTGTTGTTTTGTTAATAATTGTGCTTTTTGAAGCCCAATTAAGTAGCGTTGCATACCAACTTCTGGCTATGGCTGATTTGGGATTCATTCCTAGAATTTTTATGGAAATGTCAAATTGGTTTAACACTCCATCAATCATTTTGATAGCAACATTTATAGCATTTTCCATGTCCTTCTTCACTTTCATAGAAATTATATCTATAATCAATTTCTTATACATTTTACGAATGCTTTTGGAGTTTGCTGCTTTACTTAGATTAAGGAGAAAATTCCCAAATTAGAAAGGACCCTTTGAGGTTCCATTGGGGTTTTTTCGTTTGGTCTTAATGTGCTTGCTTCCCTCTATGTTTTATTAAAAAATATTCCATGAAACTATTGCTAATAAAACACTTAACCCTTGTTTCCCTACAGTATTCATATTCCAGTAATATACATGGAGACACTATGTGTACCATTGATCTTGAAACTCCTACTTGCTAACATTGTCAAACACCTAAGTCATGGAAAACCTTGGGATTAGCATACTAACTAGAATAGAGAATGAATAGGTAAAACCAGGTCCTCTAACTTTGATCCAATATCACTCTGTAACTTTGATTAAATCCATACTTTTTTATACACCTGAACATTTACAATAAATGAAACATAAGAAACTAAGAATTAGAAAATAACTAATTCCACTAATAGAGTAACTAACTGAATTTGAATTTGATAAATCTAATAAGTGTCCTTAGGAAGTTAAAAATTTATCTCCAATCACTTAGAAGTTGTATGTGTGTGTAATACTCAAAGCACCATAAACATGATTATTCCACCAATAAGAAACCTACCAAAAGCTTTAACACAACTTCAATCATATTATAGTTTACAGTGACTTGGTGGAGAAAAATAATGGAAGAAACTTGAAGTTAGAGAGCTAGAAAAGTGGTCTAGGAAGAAAAAGGGAAATGTGATTACAGAGGAAAAGAAAACCCTAAATTAAATATGTAAACATGGGTAGTGGTGTAGAGGATGAAACCCTTGTCTGGTATAGAAGCTAGCTAACTACAGCTGCAAATACAAAAAAAAGAGATATAATTAATGCCATTATAGAGAAAATTGTACAAGTAAGGAATGGGATTCTCCTATATGGAATGGTACAGATAGGTTCATTTTTCCTTCATCATTGTACATTTGCTTGCGCACGTTTTTCACTTTCTTAGGTTTATATTAATAAAAAGTGTTGTGTGTAGTAGGAAGAGTGGAGTTATGGCCAAAACGCCAAATGAGGTTGACATTGGAAAAATTGTAGCCACCAGTCCTTTTTATAAGAAAAAACTATTAAAATGACTACACTTATATTCCTGGAAATGAAAATAGTTTGAACGTGCTATCATATACTCAGCTACTCATTCAATTCCTTTGCCATTATATTCCCTGCATGGGCTAAGGCTTTGACAAGTTATGCTACACTGTTTATATTTCATGTAACACCATAGACTAAGAACATGCAAATTTGAATAACTCTGCTACACTTCAACTTCTTTACAAACATGTAATCATTGCTTGGTTATCTATTTAACTATTATATTCTAGTAAATTATTTTGGTGATGCAAATTAATCTTCCCCTATCTATATATATTTTCATTTCTAGGTAGCTTTCTCATTATCATTGTTTCTATCATAGAACATCATATCTCATTGTTTGATGTGATTCTACTTCCATTTTTCTTCCTAGTTTTGTTTATCCGAAATAGAGACAATCAAGGAAGAACACATATCATAGATTCAAAAAAACAAATAGAGTTTTTCTATGAATGTAGTCCCATAAGGCCCTTTCAGAGCTCCTAACACAAAGTAAAAAAAAGTATTATAAAGAGGGGAAGGAATACCAAACACTGATGGAGCGGGGAGGAAATGTGGTTGGATAGAAATAACAACAATGACGGAATGGAGGTAATATGGTGGGGGCAATAGCACGCAAAATTATACAATACAATGTAAACAAAGGATTTCAAACAATGCACAACTGAAGATACAAATTTCATACATAATACCAGAGGGAGATGGAGAAATACCAAAATATTTTAGGTCGAAGAGCTTCAGGGTCAGCAATGACAAATAAGAAGTAATGTGGTTGGAGAGAAATAACGCCAACAATGTTTAGAAAGAGAAATGGGTACAGTGACAACAAAAGTGTTTTCAAAATAATTTTGGGGGAGATAAAAACTGTCGACGGGTAAGGAAAGGGGAACAATTCTTACATTAGTTATTCATTAAAACTGATGTAAAATACTAACTTACTACATCGATTCAATATTTAACCAATGTAAAATAAATTATTACATCAATTGTATTATTACATCAGTTATTCATTAAAACCGATGCAAAATACTGACTTACTACATTAGTTTAATATTTAACCGATGTAAAATAAATTATTACATCGGTTGTCTAACAACCAATGTAATACACTAGTATAAAACATGCATTCTATAACACCTTTTTACATTGGTTGTAGGATACACGATGTAGAAAATAGGATGGTGGAATTTTTGTAAATAAAATTAAATTTATTACATTGGTTATTTTATAACCGATGTAAAAAGATGGGTTGACTTCATTTCCCATTATAACTTATATAGAAAGTCCATTTTCTACATCGGTTTCATTAAAACCAATGTACAAAGTTACTTTCTACATCGGATTGGATAACCAATGTAGAAAGTAGTTTTGAAATGTTGTTTGCCCATGTTGTTGTCTCTATCCCATTGGGACCAAGAGTAACATTTTCCCTCCGACTGTTATCCATAGCATTTTCTTTCTAGTTTGAAGAATAACCTCCCACAATTTTCCTGCCCTAAGTCATAATCGTGTTAGCATTCATATTCGCCTTAAGTTCTCCATTTTTCTCCATTGGAAAGCTTGTATTCTCCACTTTTCTCCATTAGCTTGTTCATATTCTGGACTTTCCATCACTCACACCTAAGGGTAAGTCTTTCTCTTCTCTTATTTACATTCATGCCCATCCTTAAGTTGTAGTTGAATGGTGATGTCATGGATGCCTTGTGTATGATTTATTTGATGAAAGGCACTATAGAACATAATAGGTATGTTTGGTTCATTATAAAGTCCAAATTTTACTGCATTTGATTAGCTTTACGGTTTGTAGAAGTTAATAATCAATAGGTAGATGATGTGACCTTGGATGTTTTAAGAACTCATTGTGTAACCTCATTCTATGCAGATTGTAGAATCATATAGGAAAGGCAAAACATAGGAAGTAATTAGGGCTAACACATGAAGTAATCAGGGCTAACAAAACCTTTGTAGCCTTGTCGCATGAAATACATAATTTATGGACTATATTATGGTCTAATCAGGCACTAAACATGTAATAAAGTTAAGAAGCTTAGTAATTATTCCAATTTTTGCAGCCCATATGATATCCTCTACTACTTGTGTACCCAAACAATTTGTAACCTATACTGCACTCCCATCTCCTAATTTTTGGACTATATTTTTCTTGCCTTCCACGTATGGGCTTTGTTTATCTCTGCAAGATCCCAAATTTCTTTGCTTGAGTTGCATGACAAGGAAATAAATTCTTATAAAACTTTCCCCTAAAATCTCTAAGGAAAATAGAGAATTTTCAGTATACAATAAAAACGCCTTTGCACTAGAATAACCCTAAGAAATGTGTAGGAAACTCAAGATAAAAATTAGAAGACATTCTAAGGGATTAGAATACACCAATGATGGTTGAAAAAATTTATGAAAAAAGAATAGGAACAAAGAAAGGGAGAAAAAGTCGGCAGGAAACTCTAAAAATGTCTAAAACATCCTTAGAAAGTTGTCTTTGACAAGGGCTAAACTATTCCTAGAAAAATAGTAAATGACATAAGAATGGTTCAAGAATGAACCAATAAGTATTAAAAAACTCAAAGGAACAAATGTTTAACCTCTCGAGAAATGGAGAAAAAAAATATGAAAATTCCCTTGAAGGTTGGTAGGGCAAGAAAAAATGGAACAAAAGTCAAAAAGTGGGCCCCAGACATCTTGCAAGAAAATTCTGTATGGAAAACATGGTGACGACTCACCATATGAGTTATCACAAAATGAAATGCATAAAAGACAAAAATAATAAATGTAAAGACTCCTTTAACTATGGTTAAGACTAATTAACTTTGTTTAATTAAAATTAACCATGTTTAGGATAAGTAAAACTTGACTAATGAGAAACTTAGCATGATTAACACTAATCTAATCCTAAAAGGATAATTTCTCACATGTTGAATTATTTTAGAAATAGAAATTACATGCAATATTACCAAAATATCCTTAAGTGGGAATTTAATTCCCACATACCCTAGGTGGATGAAATTGCTTAGGATCACCAAGGACAAGGATGATTTGCTCCATTAACACTCTCATAAACACTTGCGCAATCTCTCTAAATTCACCCAAAACTCTAACTTCTTTCAAAAAATCAAAATCCACACAAATCTTAAACTTCCATCATTAAGGTTTAAGTTAAATTAAAACTTAATCATAAATCCTCGAAACCATATTTGGGAGAATTTATTTGGACCATCTAAGTTGGGCAAGAGCAGCCATTAAGTGACATCAAAAATCCATTACAAAAGTCTTCAACAAGTAGGTTTTACTACTTATGTTTTTAAGCTTTAAATCTTTATTTTCATGGTTTATTTTCTTCTTTTTGTGGATCCCTTCTCTAAGACCCATGGATCTCATTTTGTTTGAACTCATGATAGCTCAAAACTTCCTTTGGATGGTTAAATATGAGCATCATCCATTTTTAGTGATTATTGAGAGTTAAAGTGAAGTTTTGATGGATTGAAGTGCTCCTAGCCACCTTAGAAGCAATTTGACCAGTTAAATTTTCTTAAAACTAAAATTTGATTAGTTGGGGCAGATTCGACAGTTCATGTGAAAATTTTTGAAGTGTTCATGGTGTGGGATTTATGGACCTTGGAGTAGATCTAGTGGATCTAGACTTATTTACATAAAAAAATGCTTTCTTTAAGATTTTTATGCATAAAACTTGAAACTTGGTGATTTTCTTCATAATATGGAATTATGTGCTTAAGAGTCCAGATCTAAACTCATAAGTTAATACTCATACAAGAATATGAAAAATTATACCATAAGTCCCATAAGCTTGATTTGGACATAGATATAAAATCTACTAATAGTAAGTTGAAACTTTGGGACCAAAAATGGAACAAACCTCATAACACACCCACAACTTTCCATAATCATGACCTAAGATATGGACAAAGGATAAGTCTTCATGGATCTTAGAGCTAACAATGCTACAAGTTCACAAATTCATGGAACAACAGTCATGTGAGAATAATTTTGAGAAAAGAACCTTGAATGCTCAAGGTGAGCATTCGGCCACTTTCACCAAGAATGGAGTAAAAGCCTTAAAAATTTATAAAGATAGTTTGAACAAATATATCAAGTGCTAATTGGTTTAAATCGATTCTTAAGAGAAGAAGAATTAAACCCAAATGTCCTAGGACTAAAGGGTGTGCATTCAACCACTCTTTATTTAATTAAGGAGAAATGAGTTTAAAATATTGGTTAGGGTTAATCAAGGACCCTTGTTATGTAAGTGAGAAGAATTAAGTGTAAGAAAGGTTTAGGAATGGTTTGGATGACCATTTTGCGCTAATGACCATAATTGGTGAAATTAAGTTAAAAACCTTGATTAAGACTAAAGCTTGATTCAAAGAAGCATAAGGTGATGATTAAAAATGAATCATGGTGTAGTGAGTAAGAACATGACCATTTGGCCAAACCTTCCAAGAGTGAAGGTGAAGTCTTAAAATTCTCCAAACTTGGTAATTTTTAATGGATTAAACATTAACTAGTAGTAGAAATCACCTTCCAAGTTAAGGAAAAGTGAAATACGATGCCTTAGGATCTATGTGTATGCATTCGGCCATTCCTTAAAGAATTAAGGGAAGCTTGTGTTAAAATTTCAACTAAGGTGCCAAGAGGATCCTAAGTTAGTTTAAGGAAAGAATTGTAAAGTTGATAAGAAAACTAGCCTAAAATTTTGCTAAAATTTAAAAATGGAATTTAGGTGCGCTTAAGCAGATATTGGAAACCAATTATGGAGTAAAAGTGAGATCTAGAGAATTCAGCCACCTTGAGATTAATTAAGGAAAGTTGAGTTGAAAACATTGATTAAGGTGTCATAAGGATGCTTACTATGTGAAATAAATGAAATAAGGGTTTAAGAGAGGCTTTGCAATGGTATGCGTACCATTCCCTTGTCATGTGTGGTTAAATGGATGCAAGTAAGTTAAACTCTTGCTAACACATAACTCTTAAACCTAATTTAAGTAGGTTATGCATAAGACATGTAAATTGAAAGCACACAAAGAATAAATGAATCAAGAGGAGCCATTCAGCCACCTAAATAGAAACTTCTAATTATCATGACCTTTCATGAAATTATATGAAACAACTTAACCTTTGAGAAAAGAAAAGGTTGAGAGATAACTTAGAAGGATGAGTGGAATAAGTTCCCATGAGTGATTTATCATAAAATGTTTTGAATTAAACAAGTTTGACATGTTATGGACGTGAGATTATGTTTCCTAAGAATTAATGATAACCTTAAGTAAGACTTGATTTAGAAAATGATTAAATGCTTGAGAATATTATGCCAACTTGATGTACTGCTTTATGAATTCATGAAGAGTAACATGAGATGTATGATGACTACCCTTGAATGTTTAGAGAATGATTTTATGTATCATAATCATGAGTGAATGATGATGTGAATATGTGCATGGCACATTGATTGAACATTAATTAAGCATGCATGATTATTTGGAAGCTTTTAAAAGTAAACCTAATTAATGCATGCCTACATCTTAAAATCTCCCGGAAGGTGTGGAATAGTAATTGAACTTCCCGAAGGTGCAGAATAGTAATTGAATTTCCTTGAAGGTGTGGAATAGTCGTTGAATTTCCTTAAAGATGGGGAATAGTGATTAAATTTCCCCCAAAGGTGTGGAATAGTAATTCAATTTTCCTGAAAGTGTGGAATAGTAATTAAATTTCTCCGAAGGTGTGGAATAGTAATTGAATTTCCTCGAAGGGGTGGAATGGTAATTGATCTTCCCCGAATGTGTGGAATAGAGAATAAAGGAGAAATTATGCAAGATATAGAGAAAATGTTAGTCAAATAATATCTATGATATGGTCCCAAATTTATGATGTGTACGCAATTGATATGCTTAATTTAGATGATATTATTTAACTAATATTATTGTATGCCTATGTCTTAAGATTCCCCGGAAGGTGTGGAATAGAAATTAAATGAAATGTTATGAAATACGTAGAGGAGATAATAATCAAATGAAAACTATAATATGCTTCCAAAGATGTATAATGTTTAAGCAAGTTATGTGCTTAATTTAGTTAATATTGTTTGAGCAATAATGATGTATGCCTAGTCATAAAATTTCCCGAATGTGTGGAATAGAGAATGAATGAGAAATTATGTAAGACATAGAGGAGATGATAGTCAAATAATATTTATGATATAATTTTAAGAAATTATGATGATTTAGGAATTATATGTAAGTAAAAGAAATCCACTTTAGTAGCATTTTCGAAAGGTAAAAATAAAATTTATATATATGCCATGATTTTTAATAAATTGAAATGGTTGGGATAAAAGTGATGACACTAAGTTCAAGGTAAAATCCTACTGAGAAACTTAGTTTCTCACCCCTACTTTCCCATTTTCTTCCCAAGCGCCTGGAATGTTGTTCATGACGGTAGAGATTCTCGTACTTGAAGCAAGTGCAAGGTCCCTTTGAAGGAGAAGGAAATGATGTCATACCATAATGTATAAGTTATAAATATTTATATGACTAATAAGTATTATGTAAGGTAATGATATGTGTAATTATGTATGTAAAGCATTTGAATTGTTTGAACAAGCCTCCTCTCTAGACCATTCAGGTTTTCCTCTTCTATCTCTATCTCTCTATCTCTCATAAGTTCTTAAGATCTAATATTGCAAGAGGACATCATAATTGTTATAGCTTTGTGTTGGGGCTCCATAGGGTCCTTTGATGATGTTTTGGATATCTAATGTTATAAAGAGAAAATACTATCAATATTTACATATTTTGAATACTTAAGAACAAAAGAGTTGCTACATGTTGTTTACCTTGGTTGTGAGACATAGCTTGAAAATGTTAGAGTTTTCATCCTCACAAGGATTGCTTGTCTTGATTGTGCATTTTGAGGATCACAAGTTTGTATTTCTTAGTACATTTATATGTTTAACTATATAATGTGTTTATGATCCTTATCTCTCTATTTAAAAAAGGAAAAAACTAAGACATAACTTAAAGGAATAGTTATCATCCTAGCTTAATAGGAAGAGCTTATGCAAATACAGGCTATTGAAGTTATCTCAAATGATTCGACTCCATTTATGTAGTCCTGAAAAATAATTTCATAAGATAATTCCATATTGAGATGAAAAATATCTAGACAAGTCAAATAGGGTCTTTTAATGAAGACTAAATAGTCCTAACAAATGGCCCAAACTTTGATGTCATATGTTGAAGTGGCCCATAGAGTTTGATCAGGCCACTAGGAATCCTTGAAAGCCAAACGAAACAAAGTTTAAGAGTAATGTAGACCTCCGTAAACAGAATAAAGCTAGTATTTTAAAGAAGGATTAGGAAGATGTAGACTTCAAGTGAAAGATCAAATTTGGGAAACTATCATGGTATATCACTTTAAAGCATTAAGTTTCTCCATATATTTATGATATACTAACTATTTACATCTCTTGTTTTATGTAGCTTACATACAATATGCCAAATACTAGCTTGTTGAAGAGGAAGTGGCTTTCATTTGCTGGTGATTATTGGAGGGGCTTCAAGACACATCTCACTAGTGTGTGTGTGTGTGTGTGTGTGAATATATATATATATATATATATATATATATATATATATATATATATAAGGTTTTGAGACCTAGATGGATCCTACATTCGCTCTATGTATCTTTATAAACTTTGTATTTATTTTTATTTGACTAATATAAGTATATTATATCTAATTGATTTTGATTTCTTATAATAGGAGAAAAGAAATAAGGTTCAACAAATTTTTGCAAAGAAATGCTACCCTAACAAATTATCTTGTGGGGGTTATGAGTTGCTTGAGGAAAGACTCATTGAGTAGAAGTTAAAAGAACGTCAACAATCATCTGAAGAAAATCCATCTATACTTTTGTCTTCACCATCACCACCCATATGCCATGAGAAATGGAAGAAAGCATGCTAAAATCCTTTAGGAGAGTAGAGCCTTTAAGCATTATATCTGAGAAGATTATAAGTAATTATAAAATTAAATAATTTTTTATTTAAGTTAAAAAATATATATTACTAATAATGATAATTTATATTTTGTACAATTTTGTGGTTGAACAAAGGTCACAAGGAGCCTTCGTTCCTGTTAGACGAATTAATATTCTTACTACTGCTATTTTCCAACCAGAGTATCTAAGTCGTGTTCGTGCTGCTAGATGAGGTGTTAGCATTAGACAGTATTTTGGATTGTCTTCCACTACACATGCCTCAAGTGAAGGACTAGTGTCAAGAGAAGAGTTTGAGGCCATAAGAGAAGACATGAGGCAAGAACTGAGGTGCAAATTTTGAGAGGAGCTCAGGCAGGGACTTAGACAAAAGTTCAAAACACGAGCATAGACAGGAGCTCATGTAAGAGCTTGCATCTTTGGAACTTTCCCAAAAATATACCTAAGATCACCATTCCCCTTCCCCTAGATGCATGATCATAAAGGAAAGTTGTGCTCCAATTGAGGAACATGTACCAGGAGGAGGGGATCTTATTGATGCTGCAAACAATTATGAGTTATATGTTGATGATCTGTATCGTTTCGTAGCCATTAGGAAAGTCCATAAATTGGGTTCAACCATCCATCACTAGAAAATTAATGATGTTAATGTTAGGATGGTGGTTGAACAGGTTGGAGATGAAAATCATCCTGTTCCTATGCCTACTAAAAAGGTTCATGTAGTAAGGCAAGCTCGCCAATCATTTTATTTTATGGTTGAGAGGATTTATACAACAAGCTCAACCTAAAGTATTAAATAATTTTATTTTATCATGCTAATTTATAAATATATATATATATATATATTCCTAACATTTTTAAATTTATTTTAGATTCATATGAAAGATCTTGGGAAAGAGATTGATGTGAGTGTTAAAAAAGATCTTCCATCCTCACCGAAGAAACCCTGAAGCTAACTTGCTTGCACGTATGTTTAGTATTGTTGTTAAACTGGATAACCAACCTTTGCAAATCATTATGGAACTAGATATCATAGGGAAGCCCACTGCTATGTCCTATATTACTAAGAAGGATATCTTGGAGCGAGTTGTGGGTAACAATCTCTATGTGTATCAGTTTTATAATTATAGTTTATGTAAGTAAATTTCTAAACCTTAGTTAGATTAATTAAGTATCAAAATCTAACAATTACACATTATTCACAATATTAGGTACTTGTATCGCATTTGTATCCAAAGAAGGAACTTAGACCTCTATGGATTCCTTGACCCAGTTCATATCCAGAAAATCGAGAACAAGGCAATTGATATACAGGGGTACATTTAGAGTATATTGAAAATTGAAAAAGTTACTACTTAGAACCTTATTTTGAATCGTAACTCAATACTTGAAAATTTTATTTGACACCTTAAATTAAATTTCTAGTTTTGCTTCATTTTGGTCCAAATTTTGTAGGATCCATTGGTAATTAATCATTATTTGTCCAAAGCAAAATGTAATTGTATTTCTATGCTCTACTTGAAAAAAATTAAAGAAAGACATAAAAGACATTATTGAAGTGTAAGTTTTTTAGTGTTGATATATATATTCATTGTCTTTATTTCCAAAGGTATTAATTTGGTTCTTCTTTTATTATAGAGAAATGAATGCTCATTTTAGATTACAAAGAATTCATTTAGCAAATATTAAAAAGCCTTCATGGATAATCCCATGTGTAAGTACTTTATTCAAAATATTCAATTATTTTATTTTTTTATCATTATATCATCTATAATTATATTTTATTTTTTTCTATTTTTGAAGTATCAAAGATAAGCTGGAGGAATCTAGTGTGGTTATTATTATCTCATGAGACATATGTTTCACATTATCTCAAAATCTATAATTGATTTTGGGACCACGGTAATTATAATTATCACAATTTGGTAATTCCCTTTAAATTTATATCATGATATTTTCTTTAATTTCATTCCAAATTTTTTTACATATTTCAAGATCCTCACCTTTTAACTGAAGAAGAAATTGATGATTTTAGAAGATGTTGGGAGAATATATGATAAAGGTAGCCAATTTAGGTTGATTTTATATAATTTTAAGTTATTTTTTTGTAAAATATTCAATGAATTTAGATTTGATAATCAATAATCATATATTTAGTTTTAATAAATAGATTCATTGGTTGTTGTATTATTTGTCTATGTTGTCTAGTCGTATATGTAAGTATTGTGATTAAATTATGGTTGTATGTGCAAACGAATTGAACATTAAAAAAAAAGAATTTCTACATCAGTGAAGACTTTAACCAAGGTATAAAGTGACTTTTTACATCGGTTCTTAGTCCAACTGATGTAAAAAGTCCTATTTTCTACATTAGTTATGAACTTAACTGATGTGGAAAGTATGAATTTTTACATTGGTTGGACTAAGAATCGATGTAGAAAGTCACTTTCTACCTCGATGAAGGTCTTAACTAATGTAGAAAGTAGAACTTTTTACATCAGTTGAACTAAGAACTAATGTAAAAAGTCTATTTTATATATCATTTTACAACTTTTAACCAATGTAGAAAATGAACTTTCTATCATCGGTTTTTAGTTCAACTGATATAAAAAGAAATACTTTCAATATCAGTTCTAGAACAAATGTAAAAATCTTAACTTTCTATATCCCCTGCTTTTATACCACCTAAATAACCGATATAAAAAGTCTAAAACAATTGATATAAAAATCTTATTTTTCACTATTGATAACTTTGTTGTTTTTAATTACAACAATGCCACTGCGTACTTTTTTACATCAATCTATTAACAACCAAGGTAAAAAATCGTTATAAAGCTACATTCTATACCAATTTTTCATACAACCAAGCAAAAATATTTTCTACATCGATTATGTGGGGAACTAATGTAGAACATATCAATTTTATTTACAAAAATATAATCGTGATTTTTTTACATCAATTTAAAAATAATCAATATAAAATTTTGTTATAAAATATTTTTTTCACTAATAAATACTATTTATAAAATATTTAATATATATATATATAAAATAATATGTATGTGCACTATAATATGTGGTTTTTGAGCATAGTGAAGGAAAGTGATTAATAATTTTTGTGGGACGAACGGATAACATTTACGTAAGGTAGATAAATACTATATGGAATATTAATTATTTTCTTCATGGCTAACTTTGAGAAAGCATATAGAAAGTTGAGCTGGGATTTATAAAATATATTTGTCTTGCATGGGTTTTTGTGACGAGTAGATAAGGTAGTTTATGGAATGTTTGAAATCAACTACAATTTTACTATTTATAAATGCTATTCCAAAGAGAGGTTTTCCTTATTAATTTTTAGTAACATTTTTAAAAATAAATATTACCAAATATTAAATTATTTTTTAATTTTTAAAATTTAATAAAAAATTAAAAAGCTCGTATATTTCATTCATCTCACATATTTTTTTTCGTTTCCTGAATTATTTCTCTCACATGTTTCTCTTATTCTCAAATTGTAATCTGCATCAAATTTCTCCCGTTCCTTATTTGAAATCTATATCAAGTTTTTCTCATAAGTTCCTCTCTACATAATCATTTTTCTCACAAGTTTATTCTCAATCTAGTATGATTCACTCTTTGTGAATTAATTGGAATGTGAAAATGATAATAGAACGTCTTGAGAATCAGGATATGATAAAGATAAAAGAACCTAACACAAACTGCCACCTGCCGAAAGAACCAACGTTATCAAAGGTAGTTCTTTATCCAAGAACCAAGAAAATCAACCCACATAAAGATGAAAAATCTCAAAGAGAAAATAATATTATTTATCAAAATCTTTCTTTTCACTAAATCCCTAACTCCTATTATATAGATAACCTAATCTAGTAAAAAGATTATGGAAAAAGGTTTTGGTCAATTTTCATTCGTCCTTCATTTTTTATTTAGTCACATATATATACAAACTAATATGTAGAACTATAATAATTCTTTCCAAAGATAACATGCCTAATTTACATTTAATGAAGATACTATCTACATATAACTATATCTCCTAATTGCATCCTCTATCACTAATCATATACATAATTGATACTATTTATATTTAACTAAGCTATCCATCCAGAGCCCCCCTCAAGGTAGAGCATGCAACTCTTGAATGCCCAACTTTACCAAGATTGTCCCAAATTTTTTGACACCGACAACTTTGGTGAAAACATTGGCCAGTTGAGTGTGAGTTGGGACATAGGATGGAAGAAGACGATTCTGCACAATTTCATCCAAAACAAGGTGGTAATCTACTTCAACGTGTTTCGTGCGTTCATGGAAAACAGGATTTTTGGCAATATGCAGAGCTGTTTGACTGTCACAACAGAGATGAATAGGTGCAAAGTAAAACACATATAAAGAAGAGAGTATATCTTTAATACACTTTTATTCTCAAGTAGTCTTAGCCATGGAGTGATATTCAGACTTAGAAGAGGAGGAAGATACTATCTATTGCTTTTGAGTTTTCCAAGAGATTCTTGAGTTACCAAGTTGAATAAGCCACCCTGTGAGTGACTACCGAGTAAGTGTCCAACTAGCCTAATCGGAGTCAGACCACACATAGAGCTATAAGTCATTGGCATGAGGGAGAACAATGCCTTGCTAAGGGTGTCCCTTTAGATAACGTATAACCTGCAAAGCTGCTTGCTAGTGGTCAGTGCAAGGTTGTTGCATAAATTAGGACAAGACATGAACACTGTAGGCGAGATCAGGCCGAGTGAAGCACAAATAAATAAGCCTACCAACAAGCTGGCGATAGAGGCTAGGATCAGATAGAGGAGGCCCGATGGTAGACCCTAACCGGTGATTCTCCTCATATGGTGTAGGTGATGACTTAATACTAAGTAACCCTACTTCGGTGATGATGTCCAAAGCATATTTTCTTTGGCATAGGAAGATTCTTGTTATAGATCATGCAACCTCAACTCCCAAGAAGTACTTTCATCGGCCTAAATCTTTCATGTGAAAACATTTGCGCAAATACCCTTTAAACCTTTGAATGGAAACACCATCATTCCCTGCAATCACAAGGTCATCCACATTGACCAAAACAACCAATTTCACACCATTGCTTCAAAGACTAAATAAGGAATGATCCTTCTGACAGTGCTGAAAGTCATACCAAATAAGGTTAGAAGACAATTTTGCAAACCAGCAATGAGGAGCCTACCGTAGGCCATGTGGATATTTTTGAAGCTTATAGACCAGTCCTTGTTGAGACACTTGAAAGTCAGGGGAAAGCTTCATATAAACATCATCATTAAGGTCTCCATGAAGAAACGCATTATGGACGTCCATCTAGTGAAGTTCCTAATTCTAGCCTTCAGAAACTGCAAGCATTGTACGAATGGTTATCATCTTCGCCACCGAAGAAAAAGTCTCGGTGTAGTCCAAGCCCTCTACTTTACGATTCCCTAAAATTACCAGTCTTGCTTTGAACTGCTATATTTTTCCATCAATGCCATATTTAATTTTGTAAATTCACTTACACTCAAGTGCTTCTTTCTTGGAGGCAGAGGTATGAGCTTCCAAGTGTCATTGATTTCAAGGTCATGAATTTCTCGAGACATCGCTTCTCGCTAGCGCTCATCTCTAACGGTCTGAGAAAAATATAGGGCCTTTTATTCTATTTGTAAGGTGACAAGAAAGATATGGTGTCGGGAGGAAAAAGCATTACAATTTATAAAATTTTGAATGGGATAGCATAGACTTGAGGATTTTGATAAAGAGGGAGACTGGTCGGAGGGGCTCCTTAGTATCATGGTGTTGGTGAAAAAATCGCACAATCTGGTGGAAGGTGTTTTCACCCGGTTACCTCAAGCAAGTGGAGCTTCTATCATGACTGGTGACGGATCGGAGAGTGGTACCGAGGTTTCTGCACTTGGTTACACGATGTCTACAACATGTTGTTCGATCTCCACTTCAAGCTCGTGTCCCCCTATCATTGATAGGAGTTGTAAAGAGAGAGTCACATGTAGGCTGATGTTCATTTAAGTTGTGAGTGTTGTGTCCAAGTGTGAAAGCAGGAAGTGACCCATCATGTGTGTCTTCTTCAACCTGAGTTTTCAACACAGGAGACCTAGCAGGCCCAACTGTTATCGTCGTAGCCAAAACTGAAGTCTCTTCCAATGGGAACATATTTTCACCAATGTTCTTCACAAGAGACAAAAAGAAAATCTATTTTTCTAAGTCAAAGAGATTCTATCCATTTTGCCCAAATGAATACCCGAAAAATACACATTTGCAGCTACGACTATCAAATTTGTCCCTATTTCTATATTGATTATGAGCATAGCATAACGAGCCACCTGCAAGTGCTCATAGCTAGGTACTTTTCTATAGAGGACTTCATAGGGATATTTTTCATCCAGTATTAAGGATGGTGTAAGATTAATCAAGTACCCAATAGTTAAGACACATTCACTCCAAAATTGGATAGAAAGATTCCCTTGAAACTGTAATGATTGGACAACATTCTGAATATGTCGATGTTTGTGCTCCACTCTTTCATTTTGTTGCAGGGTACCGGTACATGAAGTTTGATAAACAATGCCATGTTGTATGAAGTATTGCTTTAAACTCATAAATTCTATTCCGTTGTCAGATCTTACCATTTTAACACGCTGGTTGTACCGCCGCTCAACCAAGGTAAAAAAAAATTTCAACATGACCGACACTTTTGTCTTTTCTTTCAACAAATATATTCAAACTGCTCGTCAGCAATCATCCATAATAGTTAAGAAATCTGAAGCACTGCATGACGAAAGAGTTCTATAAGATCCCTACAAGTCACAATGGACTAGATCAAAACCATTCGAAGCTTGATGATCACTCAAAGGAAAATTATCTCTTGCTTGTTTGGATTTTTCACTAAATTTATTTTGTTCATCACTTGTATATTTGTCATTTTCGTAACTATAATTACAACGAGACAATGAACTCGCTAAACATTTTCCTTTTGAATTTAATTGATTAATGGAGCTGCCACCAAATTTTATTTTAAGGGAAAATATTTGGAAAAACCCTAACTTGAGAAAGAAATTCTAGGTTCGGGAGTCGGTTACGAATAGAGAAGGTGTTAGGTATCCTACTCGCCCATTCCAACGAACGGTACCCTTAAACTAAGTGTGTTATTTTTTTAAAATTGTTTGATCCCTTAAATAGAAAAATAAATAAATAGGTTTGTGGAAGATAGCCTGACAGGACTTGATCCTGCTCCTACGTATTCCTTGGTGCAATGGGAAACTCAAGGCTACGTAGTTTTGGGTAAGAGACTTGATCTCTTGGTGACAATTGATTGACTTTTTTGGAATAGAGTTGACAAAACAACAATTTTCTAAAATTACGTGCTCGCAAAATCCAAACCGTCGTAAGCCGTATTTGGACCTACACGAATTAAAACACGGAACGGCAAAGAAGGCTGCCTGTTCATATTAGAATCCGCTGCACGAATTTTCAAAAATTAAAATAGATATTTTGAAACAGATGTTTTTTAACGAAGTTAGTAAATAGCGGTTTTCAAAATTGAATGCTTGCAAAATCCAAACCATCGTAAATCGTGTTTGAATCCATATGAATTAAACCATGGAATAGAAAAGAAGGCTACCTGTTCGTATTAGAATCCGTAGCACGAATGTTAGAAACTTAAAACAGATATTTTTGAAACAGACGTTTTTAGTGGGGTTAATAAACACCGATTTTCTAAAATTACATGCTTGCAAAATCCACACCATCATAAGCCGCATTTGAATCTGCACGAATTAAAACATGGAACAGCAGAGAAGGTTGACTGATTTTATTAGAATCCGTTTGCACAAATTTTAGAAAATTAAAATAGATATTTTTGGAGGAATTTAGTAAAACAGTAATTTTTAGAGAGGAAATTGGGTTTGATTTAATAATTTAGAGAAAATCATTGGGCTTGACCCAAGTAAAAGGAATTTTGATTTCGAAATAGAGGTAAAAATTGAGCTTGACCAAAATTAAGAGAATTAAGCTAGAATTAAAGAAAAGGGTTGGGCTTGACCTAAATTAAGAAAAATTGGACTTTTATTCCAAAATAAAAAGATTGGGCTTAACCTAAATATAAAAGGATTTGATTTCAAAAATAATAAAAAAGAATTGGGCTTGTAAAAACGAATGAACTTAAATTCAAGTTAATAAAGAAAAGGAATTTGGCTTGACCCCAAATTAATAAGGAAAAGGGAAATTGAATCTGATTCGAATTAAAACAAATAAACTTGATTTTAAATTAGTAAAAAAAAATGGGTTGGGCTTGACCCAAACTTGTGAAAAAGAGAGGATTGGGCTTGACCCCAAATTATATTTTTTGAAGAATGATATTTGAAAGATTATTTTGTCTTTATGATTTAGTTAATTTTGATATATATATATATATATATGTGTGTATATATATATATTTTACCTTTTTTTATTTCATTATTATATTTTTGTTAATATAAATAGTGAAACGGGAAGGTAAGTTGGACCCATATTTGGAAGTGAGGATCAGCCTTTTTCTAGTTAATTGTGATCGGGCCACCTAGTGTGACCCCATTAATGGGTAGCAAAAATGAAATTAATGAATTTACCTTACCACGTCCCGAAGCCCTTGCATGCATGTTGTCTTATAGTAACTTAATCAACTTAGCTAAGCTTTCCAAGTTATAAATAATGGGCACTTGATCTAACTTTTGCAAACAAAGTCATAACTCTTAGGGTATTAGCAATCACAGGTAATGGTGGGCTCTATGTGGCTGAAGCAGGGAAGAAAGCAAAGACACCTATTCGCATTATATTTGACTATTCGTGGGTAAGGTCGCACCATAGCATCTTGTACTTCAATCACGGTCTCACCCCATATTTCTCCCATACTATGCATTCTTTACCTCACCGTTTGAGCTATTCGTACCCAAGTGCAGCAACATGCATGATCGAAGGCCATGGTTCTCCTGTGACCATGAAAATAACATACTTGTTGCTGTTGACGTTGCTGCCAGGGGTCTTGATATTTATGGTTTTAGAATGGTTGTCCATTATCAGCTTCCACATTTTGCAGGGGTTCATGTTCATAGAAGCGGAAGAGCAACCTTGGCAACTACTGACGGTCCTGATCTCAGTCCTTTCTTCTTTTTGTTAACTTTCCAAACTTCCTTTGATCACAGTTAGCAAACAAACCTACAGATTCCTTTCCAACAAAAAGCACCCAGAATTGTTGTTTTCTTCTCCTCAAGTCTATTGATCCTCAGAACTATCTTGATCTTATGGTTTTCAAGGTGCTAGAGGAGGGGTGGTGTAGGAAAAATTGGATGATCCGTGAGGAAACGAGTATTTTTGTTAATCAATGTGCTTTTTTGTCACCTGACAACGCCACTGGTGCTACAACCAAACCAGCATTTCCAGCAAAAGTTGGCTCGGTGTTGTGAACACCAATTCCTATCCGGAATACTTTAATTTAAATCACAAGATAAATAAAAAAAAAAGAAATAAAAAGGGGGTAGAAATAAGTAGGGCCAGATAAAAGCGCGGCTTAAAAGGAAAAGAAGAAGAGAGATGAGCAGCTAACATAAAAAATATATATAAATAAAATAGAGAGTAAGTAGATCAAATAAAAGATGATGATAATAATAATAAGTAAAAGTAATAAACAAAGGTGAAAGGAGATAAATAAAAGTTGGAAAACAATAAAAATGAGTTGCTGTCCTAATAGGCTAGGTTTAGTTAGGTTAGTTAGAAGTTAGTTAGGGTTGTTATTCTTGGGTTAGAAATTAATCAAGGGCAGGTTGGGAATTACCAGGGTTAGAAAGGGGTATAAAGGGAATTTTGGAGAATTTGAAGGGGGATTTTTGGTAGGAAGAGGGAATTGCGAAAAAAAAATCTCAGCATACGAAGGTACAGAGGATAGTCCCAAGCGATTCGGGGAATTATTTGTGAAAGAATTTGAGAAATTTCTCTGAGGAAGAGGATCATTCCTGATCTTGAGCCTTTCTAACTTCATTCGAAACTTTCTGGAAATTCTCTGAAATTCACGAAGGAAATCAAGCTCATGTTTTCCCGGAATTCGCTTCGAATCCTTCATTGTTCTTGAAGAAATCTGTGGCTCGAAGCTGGAACCTTCTCGCTCGATTGAGGAAATACTAATTCGGTTTTATACTGTTTTGCTTGGATTAAAAGTGCTGGATTCTCTCAAAGAAGATTGAATTCTGTTTCTTTTCTCACACAAGTGCCATTTTAGTGACTTCTAGGAACGATTCGGCGCTCTGAGAGACATACTTCGTTTCAGGTTAGTAAGCTTCATTAATTCTGCATTAGTAAAGCATTCTTCTGAAATCTCAAGGATGAAATTGCTCAGGGAAGCCCGATACACTTAAGTGTATTGCCATGAGGACTTGTGCATTGGTTGGAATCCAAATAATTGCTATGCATGCCTACTGTTGTTTTGTATGAATCATGCTTAGAAGTTGTTCGCCTAAAAGCTTAGTGTTACAAGAATCGGAGTGGATTGATTTGTAAGATAGTAAATGTTTGGTGAATGTTTGGAATATGGTTTCAACAAATGATAGATTGTTTTGCACTGAGTAGAGTTAAAAATTTAGCACTAGAACGTCTATTATACCCTGAGCCTTCAATTCATGCCTGAACTTGGAGTTAAAAAGCAGTACCAATCCCTAAGTGCAGTAGAAAGGATATTGGTCAGTGGAGTGAATAGACCTGAGCAACAAAAAAAAAACTAAACTCATAATAGGACTAAAGATCTTTAACCTGTGTGTTTAACTTAGAAAAGGGGTGTTCCCTGTCAAAGACTGTGTAATCACAATTGAGTTAATGATTAAAAAAGAAGAGTCAATGTGCTAAGCTCCAGCTAGCATCCCCAAGATGATAAGGGCATGTGTCTGGTTATGGATTACACTTGGCAAGCATTTGTGAGGATATTAGATTATAGGATCATTTTACCTCAATAAGAGACTTGTGGACTACAACTAGGGAGGACAGTAAACTAATGGCAGAGGCTGTGGTCACAGAAACAGGGCAGGATCCAACAAAAAGACAGAACAAAAATTAGGATTCTTTTAAATATCAAGGGACTGGGTAATGGATTAAGGTAAGGTACAGAGCCAGAGTCTGAATGGGTATCTTGGGTAAATAAGGGTTAGCAATTTTTAGAAAATATGTCAAAAAATGAGCATGTGATGGAATATCGAGTGTTGGCCTATGGCAATATAGATTCCAAATAATGATATATGCAGCTTTGGCCATTGCAACTCACTAGTGTCACTAAACTGGTAGGGAATCAGCTGTACTAAAACTCAAGGAAGCTTAATGATTACCAAGTAGGAGCAAGTTAGGAAATAAGCTGTCTGCTATAAATCATAATAGGAATCCATGGGCAAACAATTGAAGATTTAGTATCTGTGGTCATAGCTGCCAGTATAAGGCCAGGGTCAAACATCCTACTGGGCTAGTTGGGCACTAGGATAGAGTCTCAGTCTAATCCAAAAACACATTCTGTAAAGAATTTAGCAAATGCTAGACTATTTATTTTAAGTCTGCTCTTACCTGAACCCTTTACCAATGTTCTGGTAATCTATTTTGAAATTCCCAAGTCCTACTAAGCCATCTCTAGGTCTTGATAATTGATCCTGGGTTAAATAGACTTCCAGGAACCTCATGGCAAAGGGGAAGTCTGAGATAGATTGGTAACCTGATATAAGTGAATTGGCCCCATAGCATAGAGGGAGACTGTGATGGGTTCGTTGAAGGCTGGTAATTTGCCATGAATAGTTGTTCTAGGAATTTGCAGGTATATCATAGGATTGAGGGGTCTGGTTTAAATACAGTTTAAGGGCCAACAGATGCAGATCTGTTAAACAGTCACATGGTTCAGCTATTTATAGGAGATTCCCTCTATGTTAAGGTTTGTAATCTGTAGAAATAGTTTAGTTAGTAGAATTGATCCCTATAGACTCATGAACCAGAAAAGACAATCCACACAGGTTCCGATTCTGAGTTTTCCAACTGGTAACTTGATGATTGATACATTATTTTAGTCAGCATTCACAAACTTGTTAAATTATGGAGTCAGGTTCAGTACCCTACTCCAGCATTTGAGGAAGTAGTTTGAAGCAGCCTATAAAACACATGGGAATCTTGTACCTCTTAGTGACTAATCCTTGAATGTTGGCCCCAAATAGAGAGTTCCAAAGTCTAGTAGTCAGGTGTGTTCTGCTAACGACTAGCTCCTAGTCTCTCGTCCAGGGCATGGAACGCTAGAAACCTTATGCCTTCTAAAGTGAATCACCCACCAACAGCTCATGAATTTTGGTTTGTGATATGCATTCCTGAGTCTATACTTGTCTGGCTAATCATGTGTTTAGTTGATGTAAGAGGTTGATCCTGATCTATGGGTTCCGGCTTGGAAACAAGTTGGCTTAGGACTTTGAAGCTCACAATTAAATCCTGATCTGTGACAAACGTGTAGTAGGGGCAGTAGACCAGAGACTCACTGCACCTATATTCTGATTAGGCTTAGTAGAAATTCTGTAAGCTTGCAATTGAGAAATATGATTTATCTCTCAGCTAGAAGTTTAAAAGAAATTACCAGCTTCACTGCAGAATCTGGGCTATGTCCTGTAACTGCAGATCTGCCTTTCCTTCTGATATACCCTTGTGGTTTCTTGGACTTATGCCTAGTCACACTACAGCATAGGGTAAGGCTTTTGATACATGTCTGGTTCATTTTGTTTAGCAATAATCCTGTAAATTACAAGTTAGATGGATGGTAATTTGATTTCATGAACTGTGTTTATAGATACAGAGTAGTTACACCAAAACTTATTAAGGCCTAATGACTATTAGGGGTAGGGGCAGGATAGAGAGTAGGCCATCAGTCATAGATTATGAAAAACCCCTTAAGCAATTAATCAAGAGTCTAAAAGATTGATGTGACGATTTCATATCTCTGGCCCCTAAATCATTAACTCTCAGTTTGATGCTAAAAAAAGAAAAACGCACCCTATGCAATTCCAATGTAGATGCTAGATTAACCTGTTTTGAGCCTGCTTTAGATAGACCCCTATCTAATCAGTCAACCATCTGCCTTGTAATTTCTCAGAAATTAACACTGGTCTAAGGTCGTCGAGTATTGACTTGTGCGTTGCAAAATCCTTCACCCTGTCTTGATAACATTTTTTTTTGTGCATCTACAAGTATGTTCTAAACCTCTAGGCAGTGAATGAAGCTTCCCCCACATCTCTGATATTTGAACAAGAATAAAACAAAATTAGTCGTGATTACTCCTGCTCAGGGGTTTTGATTAAGCAAAATAACTTAGGTCCCAACATTCTTCTCTTTTGTTAAGACTAAACTATATTTGACTAAGTTATAAGTTAAGGTCAACCTGAAAACCCTTCCTACCCCAGTCTTTTCATAGAACACCAGCGGTGTTATGGCAGTAGAACATTTTCTGGCAGGCCTAAACTAACTTGATAGGTCTTTATGAACTAACACTGATTCTACCATGATTATAGCAGGGCATTAATCCTTGGGAACTCTAATTTTTGTAGAAGGCCTAGGTCATCAACTTATTTGTCTTATATGAGGTAATTGGTACCTATTAAAAAAGGCCCAGGGGGTACTCCTACCAGTCCTATAATACAGATTGGTTCTGGTACATATATATGAGGTCCAGCAACAAATCTTACCAAACTGGTATTGGCAAGCCTTTCCGTAGCAATAATCTGAGAACCTTACGCTGAGATGTATAGAAGGTATTTACGGTGATTCATGGTAGGAAAAGAGCCAGAATTCAATAGTTCAAATACTATATCCTTGGTCATGACACCTAGTTTGGCAACGTCCATAGCAAAGTTTAAGTGTTGACATTAACACCTGCTATATCCTTGGAGCATAAAATTAATCAAAACATTATTTGTATTTCCCATTCCTAAAATCTCTTTTAAACAAAATTCAAAGGTTCAAAATGATCCGAGGTCTCACGCAATGAACTCTGAAGTCGAAAGTGCAACATACCCTTTCTTTTGATGTTCGGAGAATCATATCAGTCACAGTGCAACCTTCACTTGCCTCCGGCTCTATGCATGTGGATCGAAGATCTCCTTTTCCATTTCTCTTCAAAACTATCTCTTTTAAACAAAATTCAAAAGTTCTAAATGATCTGAGGTCTCACGTAATGAACTCTAAGGTCGAAAGTGCAGCATACCCTGTCTTTCGATGTTCGGAGAATCATATGAGCCGCAGTGCAACCTTCGTTTGCCTCCGACTCTGTGCATGTGGATCAAAGATCTCCTTTTCCATTTCTCTTCAAAACTATCTCTTTTAAACAAAATTCAAAGGTTCTAAATGATTTGAGGTCTCACGCAATGAACTCTGAAGTCGAAAGTGCAGCATACCATGTCTTTCAATGTTCGGAGAATCATATGAGTCGCAGTGCAACCTTCGCTTGTCTCCGACTCTGTGCATATGGATCGAAGATATCCTTTTCCATTTCTCTTCAAAACTATCTCTTTTAAACAAAATTCAAAGGTTCTAAATGATCCGAGGTCTCACGCAATGAACTCTGAAGTCGAAAGTGCAGCATACCCTGTCTTTCGATGTTCGGAGAATCATAGGAGTCGCAGTGCAACCTTCACTTGCCTCCGACTCTGAGCATGTGGATCAAAGGTCTCCTTTTCCATTTCTCTTCAAAACTATCTCTTTTAAATTCAAAGGTTTTAAATGATCCGAGGTCTTGCGTAATGAACTCTGAACCTGAAAGTGCAGCATACCTTGTCTTTCGATGTTCGGAGAATCATATGAGTCGCCGTGCAACCCTCGCTTGCCTTCGACTCCATGGTCATTGATCAAAGATTTCCTTTTTCCAATCCTCTTTCCAAATTAAAACAAGCTGAAGACTTAAAGCGCTTTTCATTCCCTTTTCATATAAAGTTTCCTTAAAGCATCGATGTCCTTGAACCAGAACTACGTAGCCTTGAATTTCCCATTGCACCAGGGAATACGTAGGAGCAGGATCAAGTCCTGTTAGGCTATTTTCACACAAACCTATTTATTTTCACTCTAATTAAAGGGATCAAACAATTTTCAAAAATCACACACTCAGTTTAAGGGTACCGTTCTTTAGAACGGGCGAGTGGGGTGCCTAACACCTTCCTCACTCGTAACCAACTCCTGAACTTTGAATCTCATCTTCAAGTTAGGATTTTTCCATAATTTTTCCCATAAAATAAAATTTGGTGGCGGCTCCACAATCCATAAATATTCCTTTTCAAAAATTTAGCGAGTTCATTGTCTCGTTGTAGTTACGGTTGCGACAGGTGTAATTGTGGTTTTTACGAGCATCATGGAAGCCATCATGCTTGTCAGGGCCGGCAACTGATCATATTTGACCTTCCCTTGATTTGGCCTATTGTTTCTAATCATCGAGCAAGCATGCAAAATCATGCAGGTTGATATGGACTGGCTGGTTTGAGGTATAAGTGACTTTTGTCCCTACACACTGCTGTATATCTCAATGGTAACAGGACTTGAGCAAGTGCAAATCCATATTTTTGACTAAACTTTCCTCCTATGATCAACCAATTTGTGGCAACCTAAGGCCAAACTTCCTAGAATGCCATGAAGAATTTCAGTACTTTTAGGCTGCCAATGATGGCCTACTATCTATGCTCGGGTATTGCTGGTACCTATTCTAGCCATGCGTTCAAAGCTATTACTGCTTGAAGTTTGTTCCAATTAGTCAACTACCGATGAAACCCGATAAAAGGTGAGCCTTGTGGCTAGCACAATATAATGAGTTAATTTAGCAGATTAAGGTTTAAGCCCATTCTAGTCATGTTACTATGGTTTGAATCCCCTGCAAGGCCTTGCCTATAGCTTCCCCTCTAATCCCTGATCCTAAACTAGCTCAACTGGCGTTTGAATCTCTGCCCAAGACTATGGTATCTCATTTGAATAAGGGCTCTTAAGTGAAAATTTGGAGCAAATTCTCATGGACACATGTCTGCAAGATTGTCATTGAGCCCCTACCTTAGGCCTTAGGCAAGTTAGACCTTTGGTTTCCTAACAGTAATAGGAACCTCTGATGCAAGGTCTGGAGGTGGCTTCTTATGCCACTGGTGCTGGATTATCAAAATTGTTGGTGTTGTGGCAGTTTTGGCTTGTCAGAGGGCCATCAACACATGCATTAGCTCGAAGCAATCATTTCAGCCATAACAATCATGAGTTCTAGGTAGGTAATGACTCAATCTCCTCCTCCATGTGGTTGGTTTTTTCTCTCATTGGGGACACCTTACCATATGCTCATCCAAGCTCTAACATAGGTTCTAATATAACATAGCTATTGGCTAATAGAATCATAAACATTGAAATGAAGTTAAATGGAATGGTGATCTTAATGTCTACGAGCTTTTAGGCGTGACTACTGATCTTAGCAAGAATTAAGGCAGGGGAACCAGGTTTCTAAATTTATATCTTTCAATTATTAAACTGAATTACAGAAACACCTATCCTGATTTATATGAATCGAGAAACAGAATTAGAAGCACAAACGTGAATATTTTGAGAGATGATTTTAATTTGTTCCAAGGCAGAAATTTATATTCTAATCAAATTCTTAGAGATACAAATCCACACTACCAAAAAATAGTGGACACCATTTACTCACGATACATTTTAGCAATTCTATTCTCAATACAATAGGTTCTAAATCCTAATGTGGAGTGCACAATTCGAATCACAAACACACAAGATCCTTAAGATTTGGTGAACTTACAGTGAGATGTAACTAGAACCAATTATCACAACCATTACAATCGGAATAAGATCATGCTAGAACCAACGACAAAGATTGTTTGTGGAATTGAAGTATTATTAGCAAGATCTAGCAGGTTTCTTTTCAGGTTCATGTTGCATAAATCAACATTGCTTGATGAAATCAGAATGCATGCACATTATAAGTTCGTCAAGAAAGGAGCAGTACTACACAAGCATATTTAGTTAAGGTTCATATTCATTTTCTGTCTGCATAGATGCTGAGATACGAACAGAATGCCGCGAGATCAACTTAATCAAATGATGAAAACAAGCAGAAATCACACATGCAGCATGGAAGCAGTGTTCGTTTTAACAATAATCACCATTGTGGAGGAGACTAACTTGAGTAAAGCTTAGGCTGAAGAATACGGTTGAGACTAGAATCAGTTTGATGCAAAGAAATTCTAGAATCAAAATCGTTCATACTGGAAACTTCTTCAAGGATCGTATTCAGCCTTACTCTTAGAACTAATGGAACCTTTGATGCAAATTTTCCTCACTGCTTCCAGTGACCCGCACGCTGAATCTAGACCATGCATGTAACCCTGAAAGGTCTTCCAAAAGGGAATTTCATAATACCCTCAAGAGGCTAGGGAGGAAACTCAAAGAAGAGCATTGGAAGAAATGAAAAATGGCCCCCCTAAATTTCCTCTCGAAGCCTCTTTTTATTCATTCAAAAGTTCAAATAATTAACCGTTTTTTAACAGAATTTTCAACACCATTTGGTTTTCCTTTTTCTTTTAACTTTTTTCTTTTTCTTTTATTTTCCTTTTTTCTCTTTCTTTTTTCTATTCTTTTTTCCTTTTCTTTTTCCTTATTTATTATTTATTTGCCCCGTTTTTATTTCATTTATTTTTTTGTTATTTTTTCCTTTTTATTAGTTTTTATTTCTTTTTTATTTCTGTTTATTATTTTTTTTTATTTTTCCTTTTCTCTCATTCTCTCCCTTTTTGTTATTTTTTATTTAAATTTTTCTGCTTTTATTTTCATTTTTCTATTGGTTTTCTTTCTTCTTTTATTTTAATCATTGATTTGGGGAATACCATCTAGGACATAATTGGATGTTTACAATCATTTATATTAGGAAGCATTTGCACAATTTTAAAGGATGGATGTCCTAGTCCCTAGTGCCAGAGTATTAGTTAATTCTCCATTCTAGCATGACAAACTTGAGTCTTATGTACCCGACCATACCAATAAAGGCCATCTTTCCGTTTACCCACTCCAACCAGCATCCTCAAAGTGTGATCCTACATAATATACAATTTTTTAGAAAATTATACTACACAATACCTTCCATTGTTTATTAGTGAATCCTGCCACCTCAAGTTTCTTGGCTTTCACGTTGTTAGCATGCCCACCACTTCCACCAATATGCGCCACATTTGCATGTGTTGAGGTTCTTCGGTTATGCATCCTTCGTCGTCCTTAACCTCTATTGCGACCCCTTCCTTCATTCCTTGGTCAATCGCTCCACCATTCAGGATATCCCACAATTTGGAAGCATCTTTTAACATCATGCCTACTTTTTCTACAGTTAGAGCATGTCACCGATTTCTCTTCATGATCACCTTGTCCTCTTGTCTTGTTCCTTACCTACATCACAAGTCCCACAAGCATCCCTCTTTCTTAAGTCAATTTAAAAAAAAATTTCACCCTATTTTCTTGCACCATCATCGCATACACATGATTCAATGATGTCAAGAGGTCTGTTGCCATCCCATCAAGAAATGATGGACCTTCTTCTTCCCTTCGTTTCTGAAGTTGAGGCGCCACGCCGTACTTGCACCCACCACATGTACACTTGGGGATTTGATCACAGTTTCCTAATTCATCCCAAAGGACCTTCAATTTCCCATAGTATTTTACCATGATCATCCCTTCCTACTTGCATGTTATCAAATCCGTCTACAGTTATTGTATTTTGGGCCCGTTCACAACTAAGAAGCATTCTTTGATATCTTTCCACAACTTCTATGCACTCTCTACGTATATCACGATAGATCATAGGCTTGGCTTGATCGTGTTTAAGATCCAAGACACGATCATGGATTGGGTTGTCCACCAATCTTCAAGTTCAAATGCATCTTCTTCTGGTTCTTTGAGTTCCATCTACGAACCCCCACTTTCTTCAAGCCCAAAGTGAGACCTTCATAGCTCTAGCTCATTCGTCATAATTTTCTCCTTGCAACTACACTTGTGTAATTATATTTCTAGGTTTATCACTTGCGTTCAATTCATAGGGAGAGTGGGCTTTCTTTGTTTTCCCCCTTAAGTTTCTCACTCTGATACCATGCTGGAAAAAGGTTTTGGTCAATTTTCATTCATCCTTCACCTTTGATTTAATCACATATATATATACAAACTGATATGCAAAGTCATAATAATTCTTTCCTAAGATAACATGCCTAATTTACATTTAATGAAGATACTACCTACATATAACTATATCTCCTAATTGCATCCTTTATCACTAATCATATACAGATTTGATACTATCTATATTTAACTGAGCTATCCATTTAGAAAGGATAACAAATATGAAATTCTAATTATATTGCAATTTGATTTGTAATTAATTTAAAACAAATAACAAGTAAATAAATATCAAATCCTAATGTGATTTATAGCAAATCATAAATCTTATCACTTAAGATTTGCAATAATATGACTACATAAATTAACTCATGTTGAAATTGGGTTTGGATCCACATAGTCCTTTTCTTGAACTTTCTTGATGAGACTTTGAAATGCTTGTTCCATATGTTTAATCTTATTTCTCATCATAAAACCTTCCATTTTTGGTAGAAAATATGTTAGATGATCTATTTTGCTTAACATGGTACTCACGTTCACATCACAATCTCTCTTGAAGATAAAGTTCTTCACACAAAATCTTACTCTCAAGATTTGTTCTCTCGCATTTGCTTGTGGAAATTGTAAATTTATTCTTTAATTTGGTAATACAATCTTTATCTGCTATATTTATGCTTTACTTTTCAACTTATTTTCTCTTATTTTAGATTTAATTTCTTTAACATTAAGTTTTCAGATCTTTTAAAAATTTGAGATGAACTTCTATCTTTGTTTTGATTTTTTTATCCTTTTTCTTGTTCTAATTTTTGCACACTATTTTCGTCATTTTTATGGATTATATATATATATATAAATGTATATATATATATATATATTATGTGTGTTTAGATTTGTCTAATTTGCCTACCATGCGCTTGATTTTATTAATCTGTGATGCTATATAAAATTGCAAGTGTGTTTTAAAATATTGCAGAATAGAGGAAGTTTAGGAATAAGTGATCCTTCAAGTTTGTCAAAAGAATGTTGAAGATGTTTTCTCCACTCCTACGATTCTAGGTTAGCAATTGTATTGAAGGTTAAATTCTCAATGAATCCACTATTTGGCTTCTTGCTTTTATTTTGCAGCATCCATGCTGTTTATACATCATTTTCATTTGGTAACAATATATCCAATGGTGGGAAACCTTTCCTACATGAAACCAAAATTCATTTAGGTCAATGTTAGTAATATAATTATTATAAAGTTACTAAGGACACCTTCAGCATATGAATTTATTTAATATGATTTTATTATTACAATCTTTCTTTTATCTTTGCTGGTTTTGCAGCACCTGGTGTATTAACCTCTACTTTGAGGTCAATTACAAAAGCAGCATTTGAGAATTCAAAGGTGATCTTCCCGAAGAAGTATGTGGAGCAATTGTGTATTAATGTGAGTCCTTAAATTCTTAAAATATTATTTAATATATAACCTATTTAATACATGTAAACACCCAATTATGTCCGAGGTTCCATTTTTAAAAATTAATTAGTGAACAAACCATAATTTAACTACTAAGTAAATATTAAGATTAATAAACAGAAAACAGAAAATAGAAAAGCAGACAAACAAACAGAAAACAGAAGCAGACAAATAAACAGAAAATAGAGAAACAAATAGATAAAAGCAGAAAAATAAATAAGAAAAAAACAAAAAAAATAAAGAAAAAAGATTAAATTGAAACTACCTAGAAAAGAAGAAGTAAAAGAAAAAGAGAAAAATAAGATAAAAAATATAAATAAATAAATACATGAAAAAATAATAATAATAAATCAAAAATAATAAAAAAGAAAAAACAGTATAACAATAAAGAGAAAAAACTAAAAAATAATATATGAAAAAAAAATTAAAAAATAAAATAAAAAATAATAATAATAATAAAATATATAAAAACAAAAAGTTAACAAGTTAAAAACTGAAATACAAAAAGTAATAACAAATAGAAAACTGAAAAAAAAAAGAAACTGAAAAAAAAAGAAAAAAAGTTTTAAAGAAAAAAAAACAGAAAATTACATAAAAATAAAATTTAAAAATGCAATAATTAAAACAATAAACAAATAAAACTAAAAAACAATAAATAAATAAAGAAAATAATAAAATAAACAAATAAAAAGAAAAAAAACAACAAAAAAAATAAACAAACAAAAGATAAAAACAGAAAAAATAAAAATTACAAAAGTTAAATAAAAGAAAAGTAAATATAATAAAAACTAGATAAATAAATATAAAAGCTAAGGCAGTGGATGAATCTTTGTTTGGCACCTAAGGCACAGGCCAGGTCAACGTCTTTTCTGGCAACCTGGGATTGATATGCCATACCAGAAGAGAGATCAACACGCGTCCTTAGTTAATATATATGATTGTACAATTTTTTTGGTGGCATGTATGTTCAGTAAATCCTGGAAATGAACCTGGTACAAACCTTAACGTAGTCATCAACAAACAAGCGAAGGGAGACCATGTACTACTCCTCGAAGATGTAACGTATTTCCGGAAACCTCCAGGACATTGGAGCCGAGAAGGAAAATCACCTTAATAGGCAAAGGAAATGACTTGGTATCAATGAAGCAGTTCATGGAGTACCATGATAGTGAGGTTGAATACGAATGACAATGCAGTAGGTGTTCTGATCATATATAGAGTTAATGGCCATTGTTATGTTGCTTTCCTCTAAGCCAATCCGCGTGCGAGAATGAAGACCATCAGGGGTTTGTCACAAAAAAATAAAAGCAGCGACAATCTGGTCAATGGGAAGAAAAGAGGGGACCCCATACAATGATGGTGAAAAATAGCCTTCTGACACGCTCGTCGCAAACGCACAAAAATAATTTCTAGATTTTTCCAAACTATTGGTATAGTATAAGGTGCAACCTAGGTCATCTCCTAAAGGCCATTTCAGATTCTTAAGCAAACTAGGAGAAAGTTAGAACAAGGGGATTTTGTAAAGATGTGATATTAAGTTCTAAATGAAAAATACAGAATGAAATTAATTTGACTTACCGATTCTCAACTCAAGGAATTCAAAGGCTATTTTCTTAACTAATCATTGATTACTAAAATAATGCATTGTGTTTATCAACCCAGGATCATATGGAACCCCTAAAATGATCCTTGAATTCTCTAATGAGAAAACTCTCAGGGTTCAATTGATTATGATCAACAAGATTTAGTAACCACTTAATCAGAATTCAGTTGAAATAAGTAATAACATGAAAACCTTCAATTCAATTACTTAATTTCTACTCTTCAAACTTTTGGAAAATGATTTACCAATCAAAAACCAATTAGAAATCAATTATGCAATAATCAAAATACGTCAACCGAACAAACTTTGATTAAAAGAATAAAATTGAAGAATATAGTAAAGCAGAGTAGAAATCATTTAATAAGCATGTAAATAAAGATCAAGACCTCAAAGTTAAAATGAAAATAGCTTGAATCCTTGAATTGAAATTACAAACTTAGCCTTCCATGAAGGAGGCAAACTAACAACAAAGAGAGAAAGATGGAAAATGATATTGGAGTTAATATCCAAGGTGTGTCTCTCCTCTTGTAAATCCTTCTATTTATAGAGGATTTTTGAGGCATCATCTTCATAAGGTTACCAACCAGCTTTTTTACTTTTCCATCATTTTATTGCTTTCACATGGGCTTTGTTGAAAATGCAAAACACTTTTGAACTTTTGTCACCAATCAGCACAACAATTTTAACGTTGATTGCAGCGCAATTTTGGATATTCACGTGTCCGAATTAGAGCTTTACATCTGAACAAAAGTTCTAGCCCCGGATCTTTGCTTTCCAACGGATCTGATTTTATCTCAATATGACTTCTGTATCTCAAGTTATAGTCAGATCTTTGCACACTGTTCAGGTTCTGCGACAGCAACACTATCTCATCTTTTGAGATAATTTCGGAGTCCTATACATCCCATTTAGAGTCTGATCTTGCTTTGTAACTGTGGAAACTTCTTTAAGCTTTCATTCAAGATAGATTTTATGATTTTGGATGTCTAAAACTCTTATTATGCTCAAAATACTATAATAGTGTCATTTTAATTGGTTAAGCAAAGAAATTCAATTAAACTCTATATGAACCCAAACTCATAAAATATGAAAAAGACCACTTAATTTAACATATAAGAAGTATTAATGAGCTACAAATGAGAGATAATTATTTATGAGATTTATGCTTATCAAATTCCCCCACACTTATCTTTTGCACGTCTCGGGCAAACTTAAGTTAAAGATTGGTGACTAATTTTATTTTTATTTTTATTTTTTTTTAATGAAAGAACATCAAAGCTTTGAGTTGATTTCTCAAGAATTCACAAAAATTCATGAAGCATTATTTCATCACATTTTTGAAATTATTTAGAAAGGAAACTTTAATTTGAAAAACATAGATTGAGAAAGATAAAACCTCACATGATATACTCTGAATCCCTCAAGTGTTTGATTTGGTAAGTGTTTCTCTCAAATTCAATCCATGAAAGATGAACTATCATAGGCTTGCATATCTTCTACTTCTCTACTACTATGTACACATGCAATGCACAAATCAAGAGATCTTTATTTTGGTTATAACAGGATTAGAAAGATGAAATGATATATTGAAGAGATACAATGTTAGACCAAGGAAAATGGTGAGGATTGAGAACTAAATCCAAGTGTAAGTGTGAGAAATAGATATCACTTTTTTTTTTCAATGTAATAGTTTTTTTTTATTGCTTCAGTTTTTTTTTCATTTTTTTTAACCATGATATTGATGAACACAACAATAATCTCCCCCACACTTATTAAAACACTTATGGTATGATAAATCCATTATTCCTCACCTTCTACGGTCAGACAAAGTTTTTTTTTTTTGGTTTGTGGTGAGCTAAAAAGAAGAAAATGCTAATCGGCTCAAAGGGCTGATCAAAGGATAAAATTTTATGGGTTGGTTATTTGGCTATGTGGTTTGCTCAAGAAAAATAATGCCTCAATCATTTTTGTACAATACATGTGAAAATGTAGCTTTAAAAAGAATCAATGCAAGTTCTGAAGTAACATATTCCATAGATGAAAATCACACAAGAAAGAAAGTAATTCATAAGGCTCAAAATCTCACAGGTAATATATTTATCAAATCTAATCTATCCAGTTCAAATATGTGTTGTCAAACTAATTAATCTCGAAATCTAAATCATTTTGCTTCAATTATTTTATGAAATCTAAAGAACAACATACTTCCACATTCAAATTTTTTTTTCTCTTTTTAATCATAAGATGCGTATCAAGAGTCAAGTGTAACTCCTTACTCAGTCATCTTACTCAAAACAAGTTTATGATTCTAACCTAATTTTTTTTTGGTTTTTTTTTTAATTTTTTTTATATTGGACCATCCTCCCCCCAACCTATCCAAGACATTGTCCCCAATGTCTTAGAAGGAAGTTCATATAATAGGAAAAGAAATGTCAAAAAACCACCAAAGTAAGGAAAAGTTATAACCAAAGAGTGGTATCTGGTTCTCTTTTGTCTCTGCTATCCTGATTTGGTTGGTTCACCAGCTGCATTGCTTGACTAAGCTCAGATGTAGGATTTTGCAAATTCTCAAGTAGCTGTTCAGCAGTTGAAGCAGATACTATGATGTTGCGCATGGATTGTGGCATGAACTTCTGCTCTACTGCATGATCTAAAAAGGATAACAAACCATTATAAAAGCCATTAATATTCCATAAGCCCAAAGGTTTTTTATGAAAATTCCGATAGGCCCAAAATATGATTGTAAAAATTTCTTCCATTGTTCCAAGACCATAGGGTAATGCAATAAATGCATTAGAATTAATCAACATGTGTCTCATACTATCATGCATGGTTGCAACCTTCAATTCCGTACCCAGGGTGAAGTAGGAGGTGTTCTCATTTTTTAAGACAACACCTAAGACGTTACATCCCCTTGTGAGTGCAGATCCTGCAATACATCCTTTTAAACCTTGAATCCCTCCCCCATAAACAAGATTGATTTTTCTTGCAGCTAATGTCTTACCAAGGTTATAAGCTGTATGTTGAAATTCTCCATCCTTTCCAAGGTTAGACCCACCAAAAACACAGATAGTATTGATCCTATCCATATATGATGTTTCTGTCTCTTTTGAAAAAAGTATGTCATAGAGGTTGATAATTTATAGGGACTCAATATCATACTAGGAGATCGCTTGAATAGTGCGGGATCAGGATTTGGTAGCAAAAGTTTGAATTTTTTGTTCAAGGAAAAAGGTGAATGTAAGAAGGGAAAGACATTAAGAAATGGTGAAAATTTCAAAAATGGTGGCCCAATAAATTGAAAAGACAATGTAAATGACAAACATACACGCATGAGAATGAACAATAGTTGTGATTGTGGTTCACATCTTCCTCTGGTTTTACATCCAGTAACGGTTGAAACGCCTTCTAAGAGTTGAGGATGTGCTTCCCATTCAGTTTTCTTGTAAACTGACAACAGGGTCTTTTAAAGTCAGATTCCCAAGAATATATCATGCTTTTTCCTTACGGAACAGTTCAAACAAATCAAGAAGGACTCCTTGAACATGCCCACTAGGATGCGTCTCAAGAGTCTGAATGATATCATCCAATGACTCCTTACTCAGTCCATCCTTTATGAATTGAATTTTGTCCTCTCAATTTCTTGAAACCATTCCAGGGTTCTTGCATCTTGTGTTACAGGTCCATCTTGCACACCTGTACCAAACTCCAATTCTTTTTGCCCTTCTTTTCTTTGCATAGGAACTTCTTCCCATACCTGGCATGTTTTTAACAAATGAATCTTGAAATTCACCTGCTAAACGTACCTTAGCTTCAATGATCCAACGGACATCTTCTGGAAGGCCTAAGAGTGTTAATGCTCTCAATCGTTCAAGTCTGCAATTGTAAATGTCTTTAAGAAAATTTCTGGGGAGAGTAGGGAACAAAATTTTGATTCTGATGAAAGATTTCTCCATTTTTTTTTTAAAACACTCAAGTTATTATTCTTGCAAGCTCAATGTGGTGTAATAGTTGGGATGATTTAAGAGGTGAAGAGAGGAAGTTGAGAGATTAGTTGAAACTTGTAAGCGAGGAATGTGAGCGAGGGAGAGAGAAGGAGAGAGAGAAGGAGAGAGAGAGAGAGAGATAGAGACAGAGAGTAAAATTCCTAACCCTAGATCCTTCCCCCATATTTTATATTATACTTGTTCTAATTATCAGAAACTTTAGAAAGGCAATGACTTTCATCACTAATAATTATGGAACAAGTAAAATAAAAGACATGAGAAAGGGAAACTTCTCTTGAATTTATTGCAAGTATGTGGCATTGTGCAAATGCACTTCTTCTACCGTGTGCTCTTGAAAACCTTCGAAAAATGGTTTAAGACGATGTCCATTCACCTTGAAGGTTTTTGTAGTTACTTCATTTTTTATTTCCACTGCACCATAAGGAAAAACATTAGTAACTACAAATGGTCCTAACCATCTAGAGCGTAGCTTACCAGGCATAAGCTTTAGCCGAGAATTGTAAAGGAGAACTTTTTGTCCAACGAAAAACTCCTTTCTTGCCAACTTTTTGTCATGAAGAGCTTTGACCTTTTCTTTGTAAATTTTGGAGTTTTCATATGCTTCTAATCGAATTTCTTCAAGTTCCTACAATTGAAGCTTCCTATGGATTCCTGCTTGGTCCAGATCCATGTTGCATTTATTTACTGCCCAAAATGCTCTATGCTCTAATTCAACTGGACCAGAAGCCACATTATAAGTCTCCCTTGTCTTCTTCTTTTCTACAGAGGCATCAGCTATCCCCACGGACTTGTGCGCGATCTTTCCACGACGCATGCCACCTTTGATCCTTTCTCCAATGATGACGACATCGGAGAAGCTAGCATTCACACTTCCAATCATCTTGTCATTGAAAGGATCCTGAAATGCGTCGATGAACGTGCTGACCAACTCCTTCTTAGATAAGGGAGGTTGCACTTGAGTAGCCAACTCTCGCCATCATTGAGCGTATTGCTTGAAGGTCTCATCCTCCTTCTTGGCCATGTTCTGGAGTCGAGTTCGATCCAGAGTCATCTCCATATTATACTAGTATTGTTTCAGAAAGGCCTCAGCCAAATCTCTCCATGAACGGATATGTGTCCGCTCTAGCTAGGTATACCAAGTTGCAGCTGCCCCAGTTAAGCTGTCTTGAAAGAAATGGACCAGCAACTTATCGTTGTGAGTGCAGGCGGACATCCTCCTGCAGTACATAGTCAGGTGGTTCCTAGGACAGCTAGTTCCTTGATATTTGTCGAATTCAGGAACCTTAAATTTGGGAGGGATTACTACATCTAGGACCAGGCACAAATCAGAAGCGTCTCTAGCATCATAAGCCCTTCCCTCAATTGCCCTAATACTTTCCTCCAGGGTTTTCCATTTTTCAGTATCCTCCTTAAAAGGGTGGTTTGGGTACTCTCCTGACATGTTGTGAGGATGGGAAGATAGTGTGTATATAGGGTGAGACTTTTGGGTGAACATAGGATGCGTTTTCCCAACAGCTGTTTGGTAAGCTTGCGAGGTGGTGTTTGGAATGGTATAAGGGACGTCTGTGGTGTTTGGAGGTAGGTTATGTGTTTGGGTTTGTGTTTGGCTGAATAAGGGTACATGCCCATGAGGAAACCCATAATGAACTCCTTCGGTTTGTGGAGGCATGGTTAATGGTGAAGGATTTTATGGAGTGAAGCTAGGAGAGTATGATGGTCCCATAGGTTCTTCTGGAACATCCTTTTATTTGGATTGTTGGATGGCTTCCGTTAGCCTAGCCACTTGATCTTTCAGAGTTCTGACCTCATCCATGATTCCTGATTATGATCAGGTTCTATAAGGATGTCGAGGAAGTTGTCTTTCTCTAATTTTTCTGTTAAATTTAAAAATTAATTTTTGAGATGATGATTGCAAAAAATCATTAATGATAAATGCTTTTGTTTCAATGAGTATGAAGATAAAAGGTATGGCATGATTTTTGAAATATCTCTTTTTTTATGATAATTTTATTTAATGAATGAATGAATGAATGCTATGCACAAATAATTTTTAGAGATTTGAAGGTCTTGAAAATAATTGAGTGTTTCTTTATTTGATTTTTAGTAATTTTATGTTTTTATCAATTTTGGTATTTTATTTTGCTAGAAACATCTTTGGTTTTCTTTGAAAAAGTTTTGCTAACATTTCTTTAAAAAAACATTCTTTAGGTTTTCCAAATTTCATTTTCTTTCCTTTTTAATCTTTTTATATTTTCAGTATTTTCAAAAAAAAATTCTAATTTTTCCTAGGAATTTTTCTCTTTCTATTTTAATTTTTCTTGATTTTATACTTTTTGTTTTTTAATTTTTGTTCATACAATTTTCCTTGATTTTCTTTTTTGATTTTCTGTATTTCCCCCGACTTCAGATCTCGTCTCCCCTCTATTATCTTGGATGACTCAATTCAAATAAATGTTCGTGCACAACATATGTGAACCATGTATCATGAAAGGGGTGTGTGCCCTTCTTGCCTCTTATGTGGGTGTGTGTAAACACCCAATTATGTCTGAGGCCCCCAATGGCTAAAATTAATAAAATTAAAACAACGCTAAATTAAATAATAAACAGAAAAGCAGAAAACGAAAAAGAAACAAGAAAACAAATTTCGAAAGACAGACAATCAGAATTAATAGAAAAAGAAAGAAGAAAAGAGAATAGTAAGTTAAAAGAAAAAGTAAAAATGGAAAAACAAAAGTAAAGAAAAAATAAAAAATAAAAAAAATATATATACATATATGAAATAAAGAATAAATAAATAAAATTGAATAAAAAAGAAATCTATTTTTTTAATAGAAATTAGAAGATAAAAATAAATAAATAAATAAAAAACGAAAAAAAATAAAAAAGTAATAAATAATAAATCAAAAAATAATAAAAATAAAACCTGGAAAATATGATAAAGCAAAAAAACCCAAAACATAAAAAAGTGCAAAATTAATTAAAAGATTAGTAATTAAAAACAGAAATAAATACAGAATCTAAAATTCTGAAAATCTGAAATTAAAAAGATAATAAAATCTGAAATTGAAAAATAATAAAACAAAAATTTGGATAACTAAAATTAATGAAAACAAAGCAAAACTGAATAAAATATAAAAAAATGAAATTGAAAAGGATTAATTAAAAACAGAAAATAATAATACTAAAAAATAATAATAAAAAGCAAAAAATAAATCATAAAACAAAAGCTGAAAATAGAAGTAAAAATAAAACAGTAAAAAGATAAAAAGAAGAAAAATAAAATAAATAAATTTGTCTTTAAAAAAATGAGTAAGAATTAATAAAAATCATAAAAAAGGGTAAATTACCAAAAACAAAAAAAAAAGATAACAGAATAAAAAAGGAAAAAACAACGAAAAACGAAAAAAAACCTAACCGAATTTAAAAGATGCATGCGTGCATGCAAGGGGGATCTTTCGGGGGAGATTGGGCTCTTTAGCGTCACATTCCAGAGGGAGGAGAAGGGATTGAAATCAAGAAATCTCTTCCCCGCCACATCAAGGGTCCATATTTGAAACAACAATAGCAAGAGTGGCCCATCACTTTTCGAGTTGGGGAGAAAAACAAGAAAGAAATAGGGGAGGCTGGCCCTAATTGAGGAAGAGTTGGACACCATACGGAGGGATTAGACTTGACTTGACTTTGAGAAGAGAATTAGACTTGATTTGATATGAAATTGAGGGAAAGGTTTAAACTGGATTTGAATTAAAATGAATTTCATTTGAAGCTTGAAAAGGATTAAGTTGGATTTGAACCAACATGAATTTTATTTGAAACTTGATGAAAAAGAATTAAGTTTCATTTTGAAAAAAAAAAGAATATAATTTTATTTAAAAAAGAGTCAAACTTGATTTAAAAAAATTTAACTTTATTTGAAAAAAGAAAGAGTCAAACTTGATTTGGAAAAAAAGTAATTTATTTTTATTGGAAAAAAAGATATTAAACTTGATTTAAAATTTGATCCGAAATAAATGGACTTGTATTGAAATTTTCTTGACTTGATTTATTTGTAGGACTGATTACTTGGATTATTTTAACTATTTTATATGGTTTGTTAGTATAATTAAAGAAACCAATTAAGTGCGAGATGGCAACAGCCCAAAAAGTGGTCTGCAGATGAAATAACCCAAGAATGTGGGATGTGGGAGTCGAACCCGTGGCATGGGGATTGCGACAGCTCATTAACCACTTGGGCCATGCCGCCCATTATGCTTTGATTCCCTACCTTTTAGGGGTTCCATATGATCCTGGGTTGATAAACATAATGCATGATTTTAGTGATCAATTATTAGTTAATAAAATAGCCTCTGAATTCCTTGAGTTGATAATCGGTAAGTCAAATTAATTTCATTCTATATTTTTCATTTAGAACTTAATATCACATCTTTACAAAATCCCCTTGTTCTAACTTTCTCCTAATTTGCTTAAGAATCTGAAATGGTCTTTGGGAGATGACCTAGGTTACACCTTATACTATACCAATAGTTTGGAAAAATCTAGAAATTATTTTTGTGCGTTTGCGACAAGCGTGTCAAAAATTTGGCGCCGTTGTCGGGGATCATTTTAGTTTCCTAGGCTTATTTAGGAGTTTGTATAAAATTTTTAATCTTTCTAACAATTTTTTTTTATTTTAGGTGTACTATTCTTGGATTTTCTATATGAATTCACCTTTTTGTGTATGACCCGATCCAATCCTGAAAATTTATATGCATATGATCCTGAGATTGATAGAACATTCCACCATTTGAAAAGAACACATAGAAGGCATTCATTCAGTAATGACCAAGAAAGTAACAGTAGTGATTTTTCATCTTTAAATTTTGATAGTTTTAAATATTTTTCTAAGAACATGACTGATAGAACCCTAAAAGAATTAGCTGCACCTGATGTTGCTTATCAACCGTTGTGTATTCAATACCCTGATGTTGATGCACCATTTGAACTGAAGTCTGGATTAATACATTTGCTACCTAAGTTTCATGGTCTTGCAGGTGAGGATCCTCATAAACATTTGAAGGAATTTCACATTGTGTGTTCCACAATGCGGCCACAAGGAATTCCTGAAGATCATATCAAGTTGAAGGCATTTCCTTTCTCCTTAAATGATGGAGCTAAGGACTGGTTGTACTATCTACATCCAACATCTGTTACAAGCTGGAATGATATGAAGAGATTATTCCTAGAGAAATTCTTCTCTGCATCCAGAACAACAGCTATCAGAAAAGAGATTTGCGACATCAGACAGAACTCCCAAGAAACTCTCTATGAGTATTGGGAGAGATTCAAGAAACTATGCGCCACTTGTCCACACCATCAAATCAGTGACCAATTACTGATTCAGTATTTTTATGAAGGACTCATGCCAATGGACAGAAGCATGGTTGATGCAGCTAGTGGTGGAGCACTTATGGACAAAACTCCTACAGCAGCTCGAGATTTGATTGCCAACATGGCAGAAAATTCTCAGCAATTCAATTCTCGAACTAATTCCTTGTCTAAAGGAGTCCATGAAATGACCACTAAGACATACCATACACGATTGGAGAACAGAATTGAAGAACTAACCTCCATCGTAAGACAGTTGGCCATCGGACAACAACAACTTAATGTTGTTGATAAAACCAAAACATGTGGCATCTGCACCTCTGCAGACCATCCTATTGATGCATGCCCAACATTGCAAGAAAGTGAGACACCTGATGCTACAGTTAATGGTATTTTTGGCACAGGACAACAATACAGGCCTCCTCAACATTATTAGCAACAGAAGTTTGAACCACCTTCTGGAACATACAATCCTAGTTGGAGAAACCATCCTAACTTGAGATATGGTCCTCCACAACAACAAAGGATTCAAACATCTGACTCCCAAAATAAATACCAACCACCGCCATTCAGACAACAACAACAGCATCTGCAGCAATCTGTACCTTCTAATGCTTCTAAACCTTCTCTTGATGATTTGATGAAGCAATTAGCTACCAATAATCTCCAGTTTCAACAGAATGTAAGTTCTACCATTCAGGATTTACAAACTCAAATTGGGAAGTTGGCTACCACTGTCAACCAATTGAAATCTCAAGGTTCTGGTCAATTGCCTTCTCAACCTGTCATAAACCCCAAAAGCGTGAGTGCCATCTCCCTAAGAAGTGGGAAGAAAGTGCAGACAGACCCTACAATTTTAAAGCAACAAAGCTTCCATCAGACTAATCCACACCAAAGAGAAGCATTTATCCCTACACCTGGAGACATCTCTGATAAACCATCTGAATCAGAGGGAAAGTCTGATGAAAAAAGTACACCAGCTTTCGATAAGACATCGAATGATCAACAAGAAGAAGCTTGCCACAAACGATCTGCACTTGAAGCATCTAATGAAACAAAAACCTCAAATTGTGCTAATCAGAAGGTATCTTTACCTTTTCCAAATAGAATGGTCCAATCCAAGCCCAATGTTCATGCAGAATTAGATAAGGAGCTTCTGGATACTTTCAGGAAAGTGGAAGTCAACATACCACTTCTAGATGCTATCAAGAAAATTCCCAAATATGCCAAATTTCTAAAGGACTTGTGCACGCATAAGAGAAGACTCAAAGGGGATGAGAAGATTAGTGTGGGACACAATGTTTCTGCCTTAATTCAACCCAGCCTCCCTCAGAAATGTAAAGATCCAGGAACTTTCACCATTCCTTGCACAATAGGAAACTCTACATTTGGTGATGCATTGCTGGATCTAGGTGCTTCCATTAATGTTATGCCCTCATCAGTTTATAAATCTTTGAATCTTGGAGAACTGAAGCCAACTAGTGTGGTGATTCAATTAGCCAACAGAAGTACAGCACATCCAGCCGAAGTACTTGAAGCTGTGCTAGTTCAAGTGAATAAGTCGATCTTTCCAGCTGACTTCTACATTTTGGATACGAAAGATGAGTCATCCATCAATAGAGCAACCTTGATCCTAGGGAGACCTTTCCTCAAAACTGCAAAAACAAAGATAGATGTGCATACGGGGACTTTCTCTATGGAATTTGGAGATGATATCATCCAATTCAACATATTTGAAGCCATGAAGCATCCCATAGAGAATCATTCACTCTTTCAACTTGATGCCATAGATCTTCTTGCGAATGATTATTCTATTGACTATCTACTTTTTGAATTTTTTGATTTTGATTTAGATTACTTAGATAATTTTACTTGTACATGTGATGAATTTGATCTATGTATTGTGTGTTCCAAGATTAATGTTGCAGACCAAACTTCTTGGAAAGATGACATGTTAGATGCAAGTGTTGCAGACATTTCAATCTCAGATAGATCCCTGCCTTCCATAATACAACCACCTCCTTTGGAGTTGAAGCCTTTGCCTGAACATCTAAAGTATGCTTATTTGGGGGAAAATGAGAAGCTTCCCGTCATTGTAGCAAAGAACCTTCTACCACAACAAGAAGAAAAGTTGTTGTAAACCTTGAGAAGCCATAAACAAGCAATTGGATGGACTTTGGCTGATATTCCAGGCATCAGCCCATCTACTTGTATGCATAGGATATTGCTAGAGGAAAACACCAGACCTGTTAGACAACCACAAAGACGTTTGAATCTAACCATCCTAGATGTGGTAAAGAAGGAAGTAGGTAAGCTTTTGGCAGCTGGTATCATCTATCCCATCTCAGACAGTGATTGGGTAAGCCCGGTGCAAGTAGTTCCTAAGAAGACTGGCATGACTGTAGTAAAAAATCACAATGATGAACTAATCCCTACAAGAATCCAAAACAGTTGGAGAGTGTCCATAGATTATAGGAAGCTTAACCAAGCTACTCGCAAGGATCATTTCCCTTTGCGCTTCATAGACCAAATTTTGGAAAGATTAGCAGGAAAATCTCACTATTGCTTTCTAGATGGTTTTCAGGTTATTTTCAAATACATATAGCCCCAGAACACCAACATAAGACCACCTTCACTTGTCCTTTTGGTACTTTTGCCTATCGAAGGATGCCCTTTGGTCTGTGCAACGCCCCTGGAACCTTTCAAAGATGCATGGTAAGCATTTTCTCTGATCTCTTAGAAAGTTGCATGGAAGTGTTCATGGATGACTTCACCATATATGGTTCTTCTTTTGATGCATGCTTAGAAAGCCTCTCTAAAGTTTTGGACAGATGCATTGAGACTAACCTTGTTTTGAATTTTGAAAAATGTCATTTCATGGTAACAGAAGGTATAGTCTTAGGACATTTGGTATCCAGCAAAGGTTTAGAGGTTGATAAGGCCAAGATAGACATTATTACTTCTCTACCTTACCCCACTTCTGTGCGAGAAGTACGTTCTTTACTTGGTCATGCAGGTTTTTACAGAAGATTCATCAAGGATTTTAGCAAGATTGCACAACCTCTTTCTAAACTGCTACAAAAAGATACCAAATTTGTGTTTGATCAAGCATGCAAGGATTCGTTTGATGAACTAAAGAAGCGGTTGACAGCCACTCCCATCATTCAACCACCTAATTGGACGCTTCCATTTGAATTAATGTGTGATGCATCTAATTATGCCCTTGGTGCTGTACTGTCTCAAAAAGTTAGCAAGAGATCTCATGTCATTGCATATGCCTCTCGCACACTAGATGCAACCCAATCCAATTACACAACTACTAAGAAGGAGCTTTTGGCAATTGTGTTTGCATTAGATAAATTTTTCTCCTATTTGCTTGGATCTAAAGTTATTGTCTTCTCTGACCATGCAGCTTTGAAATACTTGTTGAAGAAGGCCGATGCTAAGCCAAGACTAATTCGTTGGATGCTTTTGTTGCAAGAATTTGATTTAGAGATTAAAGACAAGAGTGGTGCAGAGAACCTTGTAGCAAATCATTTAAGTCGGATCCAGCAGCCTTGTGAAGAAACTTCAATTGCAGATTCATTCCCAGAAGAGCATCTCTATCATTTGCACGGGAAAGATCCTTGGTATGCAGATTTGGTAAACTATCTAGTTGCTAAAGAAATACCCAAACACTTCACCAAATCGCAAATTGCCAAGTTGAAAAGTGATGCCAAACACTGCATATGGGATGAACCATACCTTTGGAAGACATGTAGTGATCAAATCATTAGAAGATGTGTTCCAGATCATGAAGTTCAGTCTGTACTTACCTTTTGCCATTCCCTAGCTTGTGGTGGACACTTTGGACCACAACGGACAGCTAGAAAAGTACTAGACTCAGGTTTTTATTGGCCTACAATATTTCGTGATGCACATAGATTACGCATAACTTGTGAGCAGTGCCAAAGAATAGGGAGTATTTCATGCAAAAATGAGATGCCCCAACAACCACTTCTCTTTTGTGAGGTATTTGATGTATGGGGTATAGATTTTATGGGTCCATTCCCTGTCTCTTTTGGCTTTGTTTACATTTTGCTAGTTGTTGATTATGTTTCAAAATGGGTGGAGGCAAAAGCCACTCGTACTGATGATGCTCGAGTTGTTGCAGATTTTATCAGGTCTAACATTTTTAGCAGGTTTGGCATTCCTAGAGCTCTAATTAGTGACCAAGGTACTCATTTTTGCAACCGCACAATGGAAGCTCTACTCCACAAATATGGAGTCATGCATAAAGTCTCCACCCCATATCATCCTCAAACAAATGGTCAAGCTGAAGTTTCTAATCGAGAGATCTAGAAAATCTTAGAGAAAACAGTTCAGCCTAACAGGAAGGATTGGAGCTTGCGCCTTGTTGATGCTTTATGGGCATATAGGACAGCCTACAAGTCACCCATTGGGATGTCTCCCTACAGGATTGTTTGGCACCTTATAGACCAATCAGTTCCTAACCACCATCTTATCCACCTTACACACCATATCCTTACACCGCCACGACCTACAAAACACCCTACCCTCCAACTTACAACCATCTGATGCAAATCCGACCACCAACACCATACATGGTCCAAACACAAGCCATAAGCCAGAACCCAGGCCAAAGCCAAAAGAAGGAGAAAAACCCTGTCCAATTCGATCCCATTCCTGTGACCTACACTAAGCTACTGCCTTAACTAATCTAGAATTCTCTAGTGGTTCCTTACCCTCTGAAACCTCAAGAACTACCATATCCTAAATTGTATGATGCAAATGCCATATGTGACTACCATGCAGGATACATTGGTCATTCAGCAGAAAAATTGAATGCCAGTGCTGTAATAAATAATCTTGAATGTCTAATTAATCAAACTCAAAGAGAAAAATTAAATGAGGAAGCAGAATAAGAAAAACCCAACCAGGGATTCCAAATCATCATTTATCGTGTCCAAACAAAGAAATAACAAATATCTCACTGGATTGAAAGCAAAATTTAGGGATGCAAAATAGCCGCTGAATTGAGAAAACAAAGCAGTCCAAGCAAGGCCCAATTAAAACCTGACTAGGCAAAAGAAAAGAAGCCTGCTGGATTAATATCAAGAAATGATCCCGGAAAAATCAGGGTTAAAACTCAAGAAAAAAAGAAAAGAAACCCGCTGAATTAAAATCAAGAATAATCCAGGAAAGATCAAGGTTACAATTCAAGAAAAGAAAGAAAAGGAAAAGCCCACTAGATTGAAGTCAAGGAAATAACCTAGGCAAACGCAAGGTTACAATTCAAGACAAGAATAAAACCCCACTGGATTAAAATCAAAGATAATCCAGGAAAAAATAGGATGAAAAATGAACCAACAAAGTCATTAGAAAAGGTCTTCCTAGATTAAAATTCCAAAAAAATTTCAAGCAAAAATTAGGATCAAAATAAAGGCCCGCTAGGTCGAACAATCCTTGAAAGACAATCTAGGCAAAAGTTAGGGCACGCAAACAAAAAGCGCGTTAGGTCGACAATCCTAAAAAACGACCTAGGAAAAAGTTAGGGCAAAGAAACAAAAGCCCGCTAGGTCGACAATCCTCAAAAACAACCTAGGAAAAAGTTAGGGCACAGAAACAAAAGCCCTCTAGGTCGATAATCCTCAAAAACAATCTAGGCAAAAGTTAGGGCACAGAAACAAAAATCCGCTAGGTCGGAAACCCTGAAAGACGACCTAGGCAAAAGTTAGGGCATGCAAACAAAGGCATGCTAGGTCGAAAACCTTCAAGGTCGACCTAGACAAAAGTTAGGGCACACAATCAAGAGCCCGCTAGGTTGAAAACCGGTAAGGGTGGCCTAGGAAAAAGTTAAGGTCAATCAAGAAATCTCAGGACAACCTGACATTACCGCACCTCATATTTCCTAAACTAGGGCAAAATTTTTGCCATTTCTCAAGTTTGGTTAATTTGGCAATCAAAGTTACGAAAAGCAGCACTGGTATTTTACACCAAAAGGTGCCATTTGGGCAATCAAACCAACATTCTTCACCCTTCCCTTTCAAGTATCCTACCTTAAAACATCACTTGCAAAACTCCCTATCTCCTCCCATTAACCACCCAAAATCACTTTGCGCACCTCCATGGTGCACATGTCAAGAAAGAAATGTGAAAAATGTAAAAATAAAAAGATTAATTTTGAAAAGTCATGGCAAATCGAATGAACCCTAAAGCATCGTGACATGACATGACTACTTCCCAAAAATCATCCTCCTACCAGTCATAATGCCACAAAAAAATAGGAGTGTGTCTTATTCTATAATACTAACCATTGATGGGTCTCAAAGATCTCGAGAAAGAAAATTCCAAAGTTGACCCAGAAGACATGAAACAGAGTCAATCTAGCTCATCCTGAGTCTTTATTCCCTTATACAAACGGTAAGGTTGTCGAGGAAGAAAAATGTTGAAAAATATAAAAAAAAAGGTCAAGAGGAACAAAAGCTTTTTATGGCATGCATTCATCCCATAGCATCTATTGGATCAAGTAATCACCTCAAGCATCAAGAAATAATAATTAAGTTAAAACATTACATCCTCTTGCATTCATTCAAGCATCACAATAAGAATCCTATCATTCGAGCATCACATGATCCATTTTTTTTTAAATTAAGACTAGGGAAAATTTCCCAAATCAATCATAATTAAAAGATTTCTAAAAATCTCAAAACTGGGGCAATGGATGCCCAGCAAAATTCAAATTGGGGGCAATCCCCAATTTCTGAAAAAATCAAGATCAAAATTGGGGCAAACATTTGCCCAGAAAAATTCAAACTTCTAAAAAATATCAAGATCAAAATTGGGGCAAACGTTTGCCCAGCAAAATTCAAACTTCTGAAAAATATCAATATCAAAACTGGGGCAAACGTCTGCCCAGAAAAATTCAAATTTATGAAATCCTCAATTTTCAAAAAGAAATTATCAAGATCAAAATTGGGGCAAACGTTTTCCTAGAAAAATTCAAATTCAAGATCAAAGATCCGAAACTGGGGCAAACGTTTGCCCAGAAAAACTCAAATTGGGGCATTCCCCAATTTCTAAAATATCAAGATCAAAACTGGGGAAAGCATTTGCCCAAGAAATTCCACTTGAGGCCATCCTCAATCTCATCAAGACTCAAGCTAGGGCTAACGTTTGCCTAGAAAAAACTCAAATTCAAACTGGGGCAAACGCTTGCCCAGAAAATTCAAGTTGAGGCAATCCTCAATTCCAAGAAGAAAATACAAACTGGGGAAAACGCTTGCCCAGAAAGTTCAAGTTGAGGCAATCCTCAATTTCAAGAGGAAAATTTAAATTGGGGAAAACGCTCGCCCAGAAAATTCAAGTTGATGCAATCCTCAATTTCAAGAGGAAGATTCAAACTGGGGAAACCGCAATTATGACGAGACGACGAACTCGCTAAAATTTTAAAAATAGAATTTTAATTAATAATGTGGAGCCACCACCAAATTTTTATTTGAGGAAAAAGATTTGGAAAAACCCTAACTTGAAGAAGAATCTAGGTTCGGGAGTCGGTTATGAGTAGGGAAGGTGTTAGGCACCCTACTCGCCCGTTCCGAAGAACGGCACCCTTAAATTGAGTGTGTGATTTATTTTGAAAATTGTTTGATCCCTTTTATTTTGAAAATAAATAAGTTGATGGAAAGTTAGCCTGACAGGACTTGATCATGCTCCTACGTATTCCCTTGTACAATGGGAAACTCAAGGCTTACGTAGTTCTGGTGTGTGAAGGCTTGACCTTCGGAGGTAACGAATTTGAAAGATAGTTTTTGAAGGATTTTATTGTTTAAGAGGGAATTTCAAGTCCACATGTGAACAAGGTCCAAGGCAACTAAGGCTGCTGCACTGGGGCCCATATGAATCTCTAAATATTGAACAGCAATGAAAACCGCCAGTTTCCAATTTAGAGCTCATTGCATGAGACTTGTGATTCCCGAAAGAATTTTTTGAAAGGCTTTATTATTTAGAAGGAACTTTTAGTCCACATATGCACAAGGTCCAAGGCAACTGAGGCTGCACTAGGGACTATATGAATCTCTAAATATCGAACAGCAGTGAAACCAACAGTTTCCCATTTAGAGCTCATCGCGTGAGACTAGAGATTTCCAAGGAGAGCTTAATTTGAGAAAAAAACAATAAAGATAAGAAAAGAATTAGGTTTGATTTGAAAAATAAATTTGTCTTGAAATGAATTTGATTTTGAATTTGGGAAGTTAGACTTGACTTGAAATGAACTTGATTTAAAAAGAACTTGATTTGAAATGAATCTTGATTTAAAACGAACATGACTTGAATTGATGTAGGCTTGTTTTGAAAACAAAGAAAAGAATTATATTTGAAAGAAGAATTAAACTTGATTTGGGAGACTAGAAGAAATTGGATTGAACGAAAAATGAATTTTATTTGCAACTTGACAAAAAGGATTGAATTTTCTTTGTAATGAAATGGACATCATTTCAATGTTAAGGAAAAGAATTAGATTTGACTTGAAGTGAATTTAATTGAAATTTGAGAAAGAGAATTAAATAGATTAATAAAAAGAGAGCTTCACTTGATTAAATTTGAAATTGATCTAAAAAGAATTAAATCGGATTTAAATGGATTTGGAAGAAGAAATTAAATTAGATTTAGAGAAATTTAATTTTTGATAGAAGATTAAATTAATACTAAACGAATTAATAATCAAAGGATTATTTAGAAATTTTCCTCCCATTTTATAAGGCCCAAAAATTGCAACCCAATCGAATGCAGCAATGAATCATATGCATGATGTGCGACAGTGAATATACCCAACTAAATGCATCAGTGAATAATATGCATGCAACCGTGAATATACCCAATTGGATGTAGCAGTTAATAATATGCAAGCAACGTGTAGTGAGTTATTATGCAGCAGTGAATATCAGTTCGAGGTTCAATTGGATGACCCATAGTAGAGCTGTCAAAAGGGTCAGTCCTACCCTACTTAGCCCTAGCTCTATGGGTTAGGGCCTAAAAAGCCCTTAGGGCCAAAAATCCCTAAATATAGAAAGCCCTTAAGGCCAAGTGGGCTAGGGCCAGCCCTTACATAAAAAATTATTATATCTTAAACTGTTAACTGCAAATTTTGGTTCAAAAATGAAAAGGTTACCACATGAAATTATGAACGTTTGTGCTTTTGAAGATGATTCTAACTAGGGATGACAATGGACCAAACCAACTTAAAATTAGTTCGAAACTTGATTCAATAATTAATTCTTTGAACTTAGTTCATGAACCAAATAAGCTAAGCTTGAGCTAAAAATTAAACTTGTTAACTAAACCAGCTGAACCTGGACTATGTATAACTTTACTCGTTGGTTCATGAACCAGCTTGTTATATATAAATTAAATTCATATAATCTTTATTATTTTTGTATAAAATAGATAAAATATGTAACTTAATCATAGTATATACTATTATAAGTTATATGTTTAGAAAATTCTAGGAAAAGTAAATTTCAAAGAACTACAAATGATAAACAATATATAGGGATGGAAGTGAACAAAGCCGTCCGATAGGGGCCTACGGCTCGACTCGTTTAATAAATAGATAGGCTCAGACTTGTTAAAAAGCCTTTTTAGATAAACAAGTCAGGCCTAGGCTTATAAAAAAGCTTATTTAACTTATTCAGGGACCTATTTATAATTATATATTTATATTTATTTTAATATATTATATTTATATAATATTTATTTTATATTTTATTTACATAATATTAATATATATATGTTTTAGGCCTATTTAATGACCTTTTTATCTTGTAGGCTTTAAGTTTGCAAAATTTTTTAATTAATTATTTATATAGATTTTAAGTTTATTTATTGATATTTTTGTAATGTAGGCTTTTAAACAGGCTTGCAGGTCTTGTAGGCTTTAAATCAGGCCAGACCTTGACAGAAAAAAAAAGCCTTTAACAGGTAACAAGCTCAGGCTCAGGCTCAGGCCTCAAAATTTTTAAACAGGTCAAGCTTGAACACATAAAGTCTAGCTCGGCTCGGCCTACTTCCATCCCTAGCAATATACAAGTTCAAAACAATTTACAATCTTAAAAGAACATTACTCACATAATTATATATGAATAATTAAAACAAGTTTGTCACACGAGAACAATGACCAATGTTATAAGATTAATTCATCTTTAACAATTTTCTCAAACCAAGATGTTATATCTAATATAGATGATCACTCACTTGAGTTTTCTTTAACAACAGGTTCTGCTATATCAGTAAGCTTAGATAAAGTTTGTTTAACTTTATAAACTTATAAAATTATATTTTCTATTCTATGAAATTTTTGACTAAAAATCGCTTCAGTTTGGAATTGTTTTTTTTATTACTCTAAGAAGAAGTGTTCCTTTTGATAGAGTTGCCAATTTGACTCAAACTAAACTTCAACTCATGTGGGCTAAGGTCAAAATAGTTTGGTTACCTATGAGCTTCATTTTTTTTCTGCAAATATTTTTATTTTTTGTATAAATTGTTTTCTCCTCTCTAGTTTTCTTTTCCTCTCTTAAAATAAAGTAGTAATGAAAAATTAAAATAATTAAGGAAAGTTAGAGAGAGGAGAAAGGAAAAATATGGAGAAAGGATAATTCTAGAGTTGGAAAGGTAAATATATTAAAAAAATAAATTAAGAAAAGATAAAAGTATAAAAAAGTTGAGAAAAATTCTAAAGACAAATGATAAAATAGTTAGAAAAAAAAAAAATATAAAAAAAAGATAAATAAATTAAATAATATTTTTGTATAATAAAAAATATTGAACATTATTTAAAGAGAAAAATAAAAAGAATGAAAAAAAAGATTAAGAAAAAGGATGAAATTTAAAGGTTATATGGATTTATATTTAAAAATTATATTTTAAGACAAATTACAAAATAAAAAAAAGGATGATAGCTGGGTGCAGGACTCGAACTAGGGACCCTTTGCCTAAGCTTTTCTTGCACCAGCCGTATGAACTGAGTCCTGGAACTATTGACATGAATCATAACTTTAATATGTGTAGTGCGTTAGGGGGGTTATCTTTTTTTTAAGCAAGATTTTATGGGTGGCCCCCACTGCAAAAAGTTCTACCCTACGTTCAGATGCCTAACGTGAATGCATGGGGCCCTGACTTGACCTTCAATTTCGGCAATTCCAATATGTCCAAAGCGGGATGCATCGTGTATTGCATATATGGAGACTCCAGTTTTAGGTAGCCTATTGCGCTGGCTCTTTTATTATGGTCGAACCATTCTACCCTCCCTTTGGAATATATAGCACCTGAGTGCATGCCTGTAGTATTATTGGTGATATGCATGTTGTGCAAACCAACCACACAGGTAACATGAATCATTACTCAAGAGTTTTTGGTACCGAACAGGTGAAGCCAAGCAACTGAATCACATCTTGTTGATGCACAGAAAGGAATCGGGTAGCTGCCTCTTAGCGATTGAGAGAGGTACTCTTGGAACAGTCGAATCGGTCACGTAATTGCTTGAGAGGAGCAGTTCTGTTTAACATGCAAGAAGATCGAGAATATCTTCAAAGGCACCTAGCACAGGGGACAAGGTCTCAATAATAGCAGGGAGGGCTTGGCAGGCATCAGCTGTATAACTGAATACGTCCATACGGGACCCTCTTTCCAGTTGCAACCATCCTTAGTGACTCATCTTAATAAAGGTTGCTGAACGTCAATTTCTTTGGTTCCTTCCCCTCACTGTAACCACGTTGATAGTAATTCAGCAAGAGCAGGGCGGGTGCTCAACTTCGTTGGAATTGCATGAATCTTCTGGAGCAATAGCACGGACAGGCTTCAAGTACCTCCTAATCCTTTTAGCCTCTGGGGATTCAGTTGCATCCTGCATATTCCAAGAAACCAAAACGCGGGCAAATCTGTCTCTAGTGATGCATATAAATAGAGCACTAGAGATAAGTGACACGAGGTTCGGGGAGCTAAGCTTAACCGCAAACATTTATCCTGTATTCCACTCACACTAACCAGTAAATGTGTCATGCTTTACATTTCACCAGATCGGATGCTAGGAAACACCTAATAACCATATAGGTATTACTGCCTAAGATTTACAAAATATCTTTGCGATTCTGTACAAGCTGAAATTCCTCGATTCTTGTCATGATTCTGTAGAAGCTGAAATTCCTCGATTCTTGTCATGAACTGAGCACATTGATTTACATCCACGATGATCAATTGAAGCCTCGTGTTATTGTTCTTCTACCACTGATCTCACTTACTCCAGAATTATTGTTGCCTCCAATCCAATCAGATTAGAAAAATTTATAATAAACTACACTGATCTGAGATTCCTTGTTCCCATAGGATTTAGCCTTTCTTCCTATCAGAATTATTTGTTCTACATCATAGCAGTGACCAATAACGAAGGCAGGAAACTTTAGGAACTAAATCAAGGAGAATTTAGCGAGCTTTACCTGGTGGAAGCGAGATTGTAGCGGAAGATTGTTCTCTCTTGGCAGCGACGGTGTCAATTCAAGGTTGGAGAGCAGGGAGGGAATCCTCTGGAAACCAGGTTGGAATGTGCAATGGCCTCCAAGATTCCGAGAAGCAGAGTATGCAGGAGAGAAGACATATTCTGAAGATCAAAGAGGAAATGGGAGAAAAAGGGAGAACTCGTTCTCCCTAGAATTTCAAAAATGAAGAAATCTCCCTCGTCAAAATTCTTTTCCCTTATTTATGGGCTGGCTCTCTCCTTTTTTATTTATTATTTTTTCATTATTTTTTATTCATATTGTTTTTTTTTTTTTTCAGTCATTTACTTTCTTCTTTTTTTGTAGTTTTTCTTTTCAGTTCTTTATTTTGTATTATTTTTGTTTTTTTTTCTGTTTTACCCCTTTTTGTTTTAATTTTGTTTTTATAATTTTTCTTCAATTCCCTATTATTATTACTCAACTTTCTATTTTTACTATTTTTTTTATTTTTTTCACTTTTCTCTTTTTGTTATTATTATATTTTTTATTTAAACTATTCTTTTTGCTTTTTTTACAATTTTTCTGTTTGACATCCTTTTTAATTTTTTTTATTTTTTTGTTTATTTTTATTTTTTTATTCCTTTTTTCATTTAGTTATCTATTTATTTTTCTGCTTTTTGTGTATTTGTCTGCTTATTTATTTAAATTATGATTTATTCACTAGTTGATTTTAACAAAGGGCCTCAGACATAATTGAGTGTTTACAGTTTACCCCTCTTTACTCATTTTTCTACCAAATAATATGAGAAATGCTACTTTGTATTATCATGGTAGGAAATAAGTAAAGATGTGAACACATTATGTCTGAGGTAAGCTTTGGAGATACCCGAAAGGTGTGAAGAACCTTGAGCTTGAAACCCAATGCCTGGAAGACAGTGGTTTCTGAACGACATTGTTGGCTTCATGTGCTGAACCGAAGAGGTTCAAATATGTACAACCTAACAAGGTAGGCCGAAAGCCAGTTATTGACGTATATAGCCGATTAGGTCAATGGGGCGACCTGTATAGGTGATGTGAAATGAGGTCTGTTAAGACAAAGGGGGAAAAGAACGGGATAAAGATGCCTTGTTAAGACAGGCAAACGGAAAATGATAGGCCTGTTACGACAGGCGAAGTGAAAGGAGACCTGTTAGGCGGGGTGAAGTGCAAAAATTAAAATGTCAAGCCTGACAACATAGGCCTGAGCATGGAAAATTAAAATGAAAGGCCTGACATCATAGGGCGAGAATGTAGAAATTAGACACGCAAATGGAGTCCTGTTATTGACAGGAAGGAATTCAGAAACTGAATGTGTTGGGGCCTGATAATATAGGCCAAGATGCAGAAAAGTAAACATGCAAGGTCTAACGTCGTAGGCCAGAATGCAGGAATTTAAGCATGCAAGGCCTGACATCATAGGTCGAGGTGTTGAACAGTAAACATGAGGGGGATCCTATTGTTGACAGGAATGAATGCAAATAGCGTCCTGCTGTTGCCGGGAAGAATGCAAAGGAAAACGCAAATAAAGTCTTGTTGTTGATAGGAGAATGCAAATGAAGTCCCGCTGTTGCCGGGAAAGATGCAAATGAAATCTTGCTGTTGCTAGGATGAATGCAAACCTGTTAAGACAAGTGAACAGAATTTAAACATGCTTGATGTCCTGTTGTTGACAAGAAAAATGCATATGAGGTCCCACTATTGCCGCGAAATATGCAAATGAAATCCTATTGTTGCTAGGATGAATGCAAACCTGTTAAGACAGGTGAATGTAAATGAACTCCTGCTGTTGCCAGGAGAATGCAAAGGAATCCTATTGTTGCCAGGATAAATGCAGACCTGTTGTTGACAGGAGAATGTAAATGAAATCCTGTTGTTTCCGAAAAAGATGCAAATGAAATCCTGCTGTTGCCAGGATGAATGCAGACCTGTTGTTGACAGGAGAATGAAGTCCTGTAGTTGCCGGGATGAATGCAAGGAAATCCTGTTGTTGCCAGGATGAATGCAGACTTGTTGTTGATAGGAGAATGTAAATGAAATCCCGCTATTGCTGGGAAAGATGCAAATGAAATCCTGTTGTTGCTAGGATGAATGTAGACCTATTGTTGACAGGAGAATGAAGTCCCGCTGTTGTCGGGATGAATGGAAGGAAATCTTGCTATTACTAGGATGAATGCGGACCTGTTGTTGACAGGAGAATGTAAATGAAGTCCTGCTATTTCCGGGATGAATGCAAGTGAAATCTTGCTGTTGCCAGGATAAATGCAAATGAAATCCTGCTGTTGCCAGGATAAATGCAAGCCTGTTAAGACAGACAGACAGAATTTAAACATGCTTGACGTCCTGTTATTGACCGAAAAGATGCAGGCCTGCTAGACAGGCAATGTAAAGTAAAGAGAGCCTGTTAAGACAGGAAAAAAGTAAAAAAGTCTTGTTGTTGACAGGAAAGATGCAAGCCTACTAAATAGGCAAAGTAAATGAAAGAGATCTTGTTAAGATAGGTAAAAAGCAGAAAAGTCCTGTTGTTGACTGTCGCAACCGTAATTCCGACGAGGCAATGAACTCGCTAAAATTTTAAAAGGAATTTTATTGATTAATGTGGAGTCGCCACCAAATTTTTATTTAAGGGAAAAAGATTTGGAAAAAACCCTAACTCGAGGAAGAGATTTAGGTTCGGGAGTCGGTTACGAGTGGGGAAGGTGTTAGGAACCCCACTCGCTCGTTCCGAAGAACGGAACCCTCAAACTAAGTGTGTGATTTTGAAAATGTTTGATCCCTTAATTAATGTGAAAATAAATAACTTGATGGAGGTTAGCTTGACATGACTTGATCCTACTCCTACGTATTCCCCGGTGCAATGGAAAACTCAAGGCTTACGTAGTTCTGGTTTGCTTTGAAGGCTTGACCTTTGAAAGTATTTGAAAAAAAGTATTTGAAGATTTTTTTTTTTTTGAAAAGCCCTTTTTTATTTTTTCGGGAACCTTCAGTCCACTCATGCATAAGGTCCGAGGCGGCTACGGCAGCACGGGGGCCTATACAAACTGCTAAACGTTGAACAGCAGGTGAACCGCCAGTTCCCCATTTAGAGTCCGTTGCGTGAGACCAAAGATCCCAAAAAATATTTGAAAAAGAATTTTAATTTAGATATAATAAAGATAAGAAAAAGAAATGGCTTAATTTGAAAAAGAGATTTGTTTTGAAGTGAATTTGATTTGAGTTTGGGCAATGAAACTTGACTTGATCAAGGATGCTTGACTCGGACCTGATGGTTTTGAGAAAAGGTGTTTGAGGTAGATTTGGAAATTTGAGAGAAAGAAAATTAATTTGAGTTTCATTTGATTTTTCTCGAAGAAAAGAACTTAATTTGAATTTTGAAGAAAATAATTTTAATTTGAATCTTGAGGAAATGAGTTAATTGGAATTTTGAAGAAAAAGGACTTTATTGGAATTTTGGGAGGAAAGGGTTTAATTTAAATCTTTGGAAAATTCGGGGTTAAAATTGTGATCATGGAGAATTTAGGGTTGAATTTTGAATTAGGGAAAAAAAAGGGGTTAAAAATGTGATTATGGGGAATTTAGGGTTGAATTTTGTAATTTGGGGAATTCTAGGGGTTAATCTATAATTTGGAGAATTCTGTGGGTTAATCTGCAATTATATGAAGTTAGGGGGTTAATCTGTAATTTGGGGAATTCTGGGGGAGTTAAACTGTATGGTTTGCATGGCTTATGGCTCATGTGGCTGACTAGCATGACTTCTGTGGCTTGATGTGGCTTGGATGTTAGAGAATGGTTGGCGGCTCGGCGGCTTGGGAGAGGCGCCTCACGGCTTGCTTGATGGCATGAAGGCCTCTTGTTTATTTAAAAGAAAATTGTTCCCAGGGGCTCGAACCCACGCCCGGGGAATTGCGAGCCACCAATGATGCCGCCAGGCCAAGCTTGTGATTAAGTTTCATTTTCATTTCTCTATATTTATCTGGGTAGCAAAGCATAATTGTTATATTTAAAGGAAAAAGTCCAGCAACAAGGCTCGAACCCCCTAACGTGCACCTTCCATGGGACAGCAGCTACCACTAGATCACTTGACGCCTTATGATTGAAGACCGACTTCGTATGGTTTCATTATATCCTTGACTTGCCTCTATTTCTGAAGGTGCTCCCCCAGGGGATTGAACCGGGAATTCAAAGGAACGCGAGCAGCAGGCCGTTCCACTTGGCCAAGCTCATGGTTTATACTTTTAACGCCTTTTGTTAAACTTAAGGCATGCCCTTTTGGACGTGGAAATCACATGAAATGCATGGGCGGGCATGGCCCTAGGCGAAGTTGCACCAGAGAGAAATTGACAAGGCCCAGGAATCGAACTTCGGGACTGTATATCAATTAGCCACGATTTAGCCAACCAGGCTGGGGTCTCAAATGGTGATTCTGAAAGTTGGCAAAGGATATGAATCACTGGCCTTGTAAAGCCTCGAGCATGTTCTGTTTCGTTCAAACACAATGTCAAATCGGTGGTGCAGTCTTTCCAGAATGTAGTACCCCACCTTCCAAACAGTAGCTATTTTGCTATCCATATTCTCTGCATTGGAATTTATTGTAGCGATTCCATCATCATCAATTGCCTCTTTTTGTAGCCTACTAGCACCCTTTCACATAGTGATCGTACTTGCAGATACTATAAGTGTTGAATCTTCAACAGGGCGCCCCTACCCAGGTGAATTGGAAATCTACGAGTACTCTATTTTGATCATTGTATTTGCATTTTTACCTCCCACGGGAGTAAGCTGAACATTCATTTCGATATCATTGCCGAAAGGGGAACCAGCCTTGTGATTGCATCTCCTGATTTACTGGTCATATCCTTTCCTAGTCAAGATAACACTGATTCCACTATGGACCCAACAACACTTACTAGAATTCCCTCACACCCTCTTCCTAACCCCATATCCGAACACTGTTTGATTTTACATAAGCTACATTGATTTGGGTGAGATAAGGGGTTTTTGGAGACATATTCAAGTTGAAGAAATGAGATTTGCGGGTGTTTTCCTAATCGTATCATTAGTTCCTTATTGAATGAAAATTAGATTTTACAATGAAATCTATTAAGGATTAAGACTGAAATCTAGCCAAAGTCTACCTTGATCATTATCAGATTTTATTAATAAACCATGTTCTCATACAATTATTGTAGAGGCGTAAATTCAGTTCATCAAAGAGAAGTTCTTGATTCAAGAAAGCACTGTGACAAACCTGGAGCTAATGGGGATGGCTGAATCTTTATGTCTATGCCTCCGATCTGTAGGGCAATCCTCTTCCCTCTTCTCTTGGCCAAAAAAAAACCCCTCTAGCTAGACGCCTCCAGAGTGCATTTCTTCTCTCCTCCCTTTTGTTTCAAGAACCAGAGCCAAAAAGGAAGCCCCCTCTTCAGCGTCCCCTTCCCCCCAAAAGAACCTTTTTTTTGCTTTCGATCTTTTCTTTCTTTTTTGTTCTCTTTCTCTTTCCCAATTATTTTCTTATGTTTTCTCTTTTTTTGTTTTTGTTTCTCTGCTTTCTTCTTTCTGTTTTTCGTTTTCTATTTATTTATTTACTTTTTATTTAATATTGGTTTCTTGATTAATTTTAATAGTTGGAGGCCTCAGACATAATTGGGTGTTTACATTGACAAGAAAGATGCAAGCCTGCTAGATAGGTAAAGTAAATGAAAATGAACTGTTGAGGTAGGTAAAATGTAAATGGAGTCCTGTTGTTGACAGGAAAAAAACAAAATACCTGTTAAGACAGGAAAAATGGAACGATGAAAAACCTGTTAAGACAGGTGAAGGGAAATGAAAAAGGCCTGTTAAGACAGGTGAAAGGTAAAAGGAGTCCTGTTGTTGACAGGAGAAATGAGATGCCTATTAAGAAAGGAAAAACAGAATGACAAAAAACCTGTTTAAGGCAGGCAAAGGGAAATGAAAATGACCTGTTAAGACAGGTAACGAAGAAAAGTCCTGTTGTTGACAGGAGGAGAGCAAGACACTTGTTAAGACAGGTAAAATAACGACGAAGAGAGCCTGTTTAGACAGGAAAAGGGAATGGCATATTAAGACGGGCGAAGTGAAATGAAAAAGACCTGTAGGACAGGTGATGATAAAAAAGGACCTGTTAAGACATGCAATAAAATGAGGAGAGAGAGACCTGTTAGGATAGGTGTGATATGTCCTGGGGAGGCACGTGCAAATGGAAAGTGGACTTCTTCGCCAGATGCCTTGAATAACTTATTTTGGAATTTGTTGTTTTTAATAAATTGCTTATTTTACCTTGAACTCGAAGGTTTTTAAGCATCTGATTATTTTCTCTTGAAGAAAACTTGGGCAAGCATTTTGCCCTAGTTTAGAAAATTTTTGACAGTCGAGGAATGCCTCAACTTGAATTTGTATGGGAAAATGTTTGCCCTAGTTTGAATCTTGATGAAATTGAGGATTGCCTCAATTTGAACTTTCCTAGGCAGACATTTTCCCCAGTTTGAATCTTGATGAAATTGAGGATTGCCTCAATTTGAATTTTCCTAGGTAGACGTTTTCCCCAATTTGATTCTTGATGAAATTGAGGATTGCCTCAATTCAAATTATCCTAGGAAGACGTTTTCCCCAGTTTGATTGATGAAAATCTTGATTTGGAGTTGAGGATAACCACAATTTGAATTTTCCATGGCAAACATTTTCCCCAATTTGATTCTTGATGCAAATCTTGATTTGGAGTTGAGGATAACCCCAATTTTGAATTTTTCGGGACCAATGTTTGCCCCATTTTGAATTTTCTAGGCAAGTGTTAGCCCCAGTTTCATAATTTTTGGATTTGAGGAATTGAGGATTGCCTCAGTTTGAATTTTCTGGGCAAGTGTTTGCCCCTGTTTTGAAATTTGATCTTGAATTTGAATATTTCTGGGCAAACGTTTGCCCTAGTTTCGACCTTGATTTTTTTTTAAGTCCGAGATCGTCCCAATTTGAGTTTTCATGGGTAAATGTTTGCCCCAGTTTTGAGATCTTTGGGAATCTCTTAATTATGATTGGTTCAGGCAATTTGCCCTGGTCTTAATTAGTTTTGAAGAGTGTGTTGTGCAATACTTCAATGACAAGATGCTTATGTACTGTTTGAATGAATGAAAAGGATGCGATGTTTGTGATGCTTGAATAGAAAGGATGCGATGTTTTAATCTTATTGATTACTTTTTTATGCTTGAGTAATTATTTAATGGATGCTATGGGATGAATGCATGCCATGAGATGGTGTAACAACTTTCTTTCTCTTGACTTTTGATTTTTGACATGTCCTTTCTCGACAACCTCATAGTTGGTGTAAAAGGAATCAAGAATCAGGACGAGCTAGATCGACTCTATCGCTTGGCTTCTTGGTTAATATTGGAACCTTCTTTTCCAGGATCTTTGAGACCCAACTGTGGTCAACATTATCGAATAAGACACACCCCTTTTGTTTAGGTGGCATTATGGTTGGCAGAAGGATGACTCTTTGGGAAACAATCATGTCGTGTTGCAATGGTCGAGGATCTATTCGACTTTCATGACTTTTCAAAATTAATATTTTTATTTTTTATATTTTTCACCTTCCTTTTGGCATGTGCGCCATTGAGGTGTGCAAAGTGATTTTGGATAGTCAAAGGAAGGAATAGAGAGTTTTGTAAGTGGTGTTTTAAGGTAATGTTTTTGAAAGGAAAGACGAAAGATGTGGGTTTGATTGCCAAAATGGCACCTTTTGATGAAAAATGCCAATGCTGCTTTTCATAATCTTGATTGTCAAATTATCCAATCTTGAGAAATGGTAAAATTTTGCCCCAGTTTTAGGAAAAGATGAGGTATAGACATGTTAGGTTATCTTGGGATTCCTGGATTGACCTTAACTTTTCCTGGGTTGTTCTTTTGAGTTTTCAACCTAGCAGGTCTTTCGTTTTGCCCTAACTTTTGCCTAGGTCACCCTTACGGGTTTTCAACCTAGCGGGCTCTTGATTGTGTGCCCTAACTTTTGCCTAGGTCGTTTTTGAGGATTGTCGACCTAGTGGGCTTTTGATTGATGCCCTAACTTTTGCCTAGGCCGCCTTTGCGGATTTTCGGCCTAAAGGGCTTTTTGTTTGATGCCCTAACTTTTCCCTAGGTCGCCTTCGAGGATTTCTAACCCAGCAGGCTTTTTGTTTAATGCCCTAACCTTTACCTAGGTCGTTTTTAGGGATTTTCAACCTAGCGGGCTCTTGTTTCAATCCTGATTTTTCCTGGATTATTTTTTCCTTTTAATCCAGCAAGTTCTCCTTCTTTTTTCCTTGAATCTTGGATTTTGACCTTGATTTTTCCTGGACTATTTTTTATTTTAATCTAGCGGGTTTTTCTTTTTCTTTTTATTTTGGAATGATCAAATCTCCCATTGAGTCTTACTTGGACTGTTTTGACTTTCAACTCAGCGGATCTTATTTTGCATCCCTAAATTTTGCCATTGCTTTTTGTTAGACAAGATATTCCTTGAATGCATGGTGATTTACATTTCACCAGTAAATGTGTCATGCTTTACATTCCACTCACACTAACCAGTAAATGTGTCATGCTTTACATTTCACCAGATCGGATGCTAGGAAACACCTAAAAACCATATAGGTATTATTGCCTAATAGTTACAAAAAATTTTTGTGATTCTGTACAAGCTGAAATTCCTCGATTCTTGTCATGAACTGAGCGCATTGATTTACATCCACGATGATCAATTGAAGCCTCATGTTACTATTCTTCTACCACTGATCTCACTTATTCCACAATTATTGTTGCCTCCAACCCAATTAGATTTGAAAATTTTATAACAAACTACACTGATCTGAGATTCCCCGTTCCCATAGGATTTAGCCTTTCTTTCTATCAAAATTATTTGTTCTACATCATAGCAGTGATTGATAACGAAGGCAGGAAAGTTTAGGAACTAAATCAAGGTGAATTTAGCGAGCTTTACCTGGTGGAAGCGAGATTGTAGCGGAAGATTGTTCTCTCTTGGCAACGACGGTGTCGATTCAAGGTTAGAAAGAAAGGAGGGAATCCTCTGGAAACCAGGTTGGAATGTGCAATGGCCTCCAAGATTCAGAGAAGCAGAGTATGCGGGAGAGAAGACATATTCTGAAGATTATAGAGGAAATGAGAGAAAAAGGGAGAGCTCATTCTCCCTAGAATTTCAAAAATGAAGAAATCTCCCTCGTCAAAATTCTTTTCCCTTATTTATGGGTTGGCTCTCTCCTTTCTTATTTATTATTTTTTCATTACTTTTTATTCATATTGTTTTTTCTGTTTTTCAGTCATTTACTTTCTTTTTTTTTTAGTTTTTCCTTTCAGTTCGTTATTTTGTTTATTATAATTTTTTGTATTTTTGTTATTTTTATTTTTTTCTGTTTTAATTTTCTGTTTTTATAATTCTTCTTCAGTTCTCTATTATTATTACTCAACTTTCTTTTTTTACTATTTTTTTTTATTTTTTTCATTTTTCTCTTTTTGTTATTATTATATTTTTTATTTAAACTATTTTTTCTGCATTTTTTTGTCAAATTTCTGTTCCACATGATTTTTAATTTCTTTTATTTTTCTTTTGTTTATTTTAATTTTTTGATTCCTTTTTTCATTCAGTTATCCATTTATTTTTCTGCTTTGTGTATTTGTCTGCTTATTTATTTAAATTATGATTTATTCACTAGTTGATTTAAAGAAAGGGCCTCAGACATAATTGAGTGTTTACATGTTGTCAGGCCACCATCAAATTTACATTTCCGCATCTTGGCGTATGATGTCAGCCACCATCAAGTTTAATTTTCTTCTTCTTGGCCTATGATGTCAAGCCACCATCAAGTCAACTTCTCTGCATCTTGGCCTATATTGTCAGGCCACCATCAAGTTTAATTTTCTACATCTTGGCTTATGTTGTCAAGCCACCATCAAGTTTAATTTTCGGCATCTTGGCCTATGTTTTCAGGCCCCTATCAATTTTAATTTTCTGCATTTTGGCCTATATTGTCAAGCCTCCATCAAGTTTAATTTTCTGAATCTTGGCCTATGATGTCAAGCCACCATCAAGTTTAATTTTCTACATCTTGGCCTATATTGTCAGGCCACCATCAAGTTTACCTTTCTGCATTTTGGCCTATGTTGTCAGGCCTCTATCAAGTTTAAATTTCTGTATTCTGGCCTATGTTTTCAGGCCACCATCAAGTTTACTTTTCCGCATCTTGGCCTATGATGTCAGGCCACCATCAAGTTTAATTTTTTGCATCTTGGCCTATCTTGTTAGGCCACCATCAAGTTCAATTTTCTGCATCTTGGCTTATGTTGTCAGGCCACCATCAAGTTTAATTTTCTGCATCTTGGCCTATGTTGTCAGGCCCCCATCAAGTTTAATTTTCTGCATCTTGGCCTATGATGTCAGGCCACCATCAAGTTTAATTTTTTGCATCTTGGCCTATATTGTCAGGCCACCATCAAGTTTACCTTTTTGCATTTTGGCCTATGTTGTCAGGCCTCTATCAAGTTTAAATTTCTGTATTCTGGCCTATGTTGTCAGGCCACCATCAAGTTTACTTTTCCGCATCTTGGCCTATGATGTCAGGCCACCATCAAGTTTAATTTTTTGCATCTTGGCCTATCTTGTTAGGCCACCATCAAGTTCAATTTTCTGCATCTTGGCTTATGTTGTCAGGCCACCATCAAGTTTAATTTTCTGCATCTTGGCCTATGTTGTCAGGCCCCCATCAAGTTTAATTTTCTGCATCTGGGCCTATGATGTCAGGCCACCATCAAGTTTAATTTTTTGCATCTTGGCCTATATTGTCAGGCCACCATCAAGTTTACCTTTTTGCATTTTGGCCTATGTTGTCAGGCCTCTATCAAGTTTAAATTTCTGTATTCTGGCCTATGTTGTCAGGCTACCATCAAGTTTACTTTTCCGCATCTTGGCCTATGATGTCAGGCCACCATCAAGTTTAATTTTTTGCATCTTGGCCTATCTTGTTAGGCCACCATCAAGTTCAATTTTCTGCATCTTGGCTTATGTTGTCAGGCCACCATCAAGTTTAATTTTCTGCATCTTGGCCTATGTTGTCAGGCCCCCATCAAGTTTAATTTTCTGCATCTTGGCCTATGATGTCAGGCCACCATCAAGTTTAATTTTTTGCATCTTGGCCTATCTTGTCAGGCCACTATCAAGTTTAATTTTCTGCATCCTGGCTTATGTTGTCAGGCCACCGTCAAGTTTAATTTTCTACATCTTGGCTTACATTGTCAGGCCCACATCAAGTTTAATTTTCTGCATTTTGGCCTATATTGTCAAGCCTCCATCAAGTTTAATTTTCTGCATTTTGGCCTATGTTGTCAGGCCTCCTTCAAGTTTATTTTTCTGCATTTTGGCCTATAATGTTAGGCCTCCAGCACATTCCAGTCTCTAGCACCCGTAATTTTCCGCACCTTGGCCTACGATGCTAGGCCTCAGGCACGTTTATCTTCTCGTACTTAGGCATATACTGTCAAGCCTTACATTTTAGTTTTTGCACCCCCGCCTGTTTTAACAGGTCATTTTCACTTCGTTTTGCCTGTTGTAACAAGCCATTCTTTTTTGTTTTTCCTGTTTTAATAGGCCTCCTTCACTTCACCTTGCCTGTCGTAACGGGCCCTTCAATTTTTTTCATGTCTGTCTTGACAAACCATCATTTATTTCACTTCGCCTATGCAAGCCATCCTGTTAGCCTAATCAGGCTCTGCACTTCAATAACTGCATTGCAACCTACCATGTTAGGCCTTGCATATTTAAACCCTGTCGGTTCAGCACATGATTCAGAAATTACCCTCCTCCAAGCATCCATAAGATTCCTTTCAAGCTCAAGGATTTCCACGCTTTTCGGACATCTTCGAAGCTTGCCTTGGACATAATGTGTTCACGTCTTTACTCATTTCCTATCTTGATAATCTGGAAAATTATTTCTCACATTATCTGGTAGGAAAATGAGTAAAGAGGGGCAAACTGTAAACTCCCAATTATGTCTGAGGCCCCATTTTTAAAAGTTAATTAGTGAACAAATCATAATTTAACTAATAAGTAAATATTAAGATTAATAAAGAGAAAATAGAAAATAGAAAAGTAGACAAACAAACAGAAAACAAAAGCAGACAATAAACAGAAAGTGAAGAAACAAATAGATAAAAGTAGAAAAAATAAAAAAAATTAAGAAAAAAGATTAAATTAAAACAAACTAGAAAAGAGGAAGGAAAAGAAAGAGAAGAAAAAAATCAAAAAAATAAGATAAATAAATAAATAATAATAATAAACCAAAAATAATAAAAAATAAAAAATAGTAGAACAATAAAAAGAAAAAACTGAAAAATAATATAATAAAAGCAAAAATAAAAAAATAAAAAATAAATAATAATAACAAAATATATAAAAACAAAAAATAAAAAAGTTAAAAACTGAAATACAAAAAGTAACAATAAATAGAAAACTGAAAAAAAAAACTGAAAAAAAAAAAGAAAAAATTTTTAAAGAAAAAAACAGCAAATTAAATAAAAATAAAAATTGAAAATGCAAAAATTAAAACAAAAAATAAATAAAACTAAAAAGAAATAAATAAACCAAGAAAATAATAAAATAAACAAATAAAAAGAAAACAAAAACAAAAAAACCAAACAAACAAAAAATAAAAACAGAAAAATAAAAATTAAAAAAGTTAAATAAAAGAAAAGTAAATATAATAAAAACTGGATAAATAAATATAAAATCTAAAAATAAATAGAAAGAAAAAAAAGAAGATAAATTGAAAAATAGAATCAAATAATAAAAATAAACCAAAAAAAATGAACAAAACAGAATAGAAAAGAAATAAAAATTAAAAAGGATATAAAACAGAAAAATTAAAAAAGTAAAGAAAATATGGAAAGAATAGTTTAAATAAAAATAATAATACAAAATAAAGATAAGGCGGAAAAGAGATAAATAAAATAAAAAAGAGTGATTGTAATAAACACTGAAAAATGAATAAAAAATCAAATAATAAATAAATAAAGAAAGAAAAAGGAAATCAAGAAATACAAAAACTGAAAACTGAAAAAGTAAGAAAAGGGAAAAGGAAAAGAAAAGCGGGAAAATTTTAAACATGTCTATAAATAAAGGAAAAGGGAAGAAGGTAGGGGTTGGTTTTTGGCATCTCTGGAAACTCTCATTCAATTCTCTCGGCCCTTCTCATTCCTAGCCCAAAAACGATTCGAGTTTCCTTGAAGAAACAGGAGTGTTTGATCGAAATTCAACACGTGACGATGGATACTCGAAAGGAAAAGGAGAGGAGCAAACGGATCAGCCATTAACCTTTCAATATTGTACCTTGATAGAGGAGAAAAAGTTCGATCTTTATTTACAGGTCTGCGATTCCTTCAATGTAAAATGATGAAGCCTGTTAGGCGTTACTTTGTTATTGAGGTGAATCTTGAATGAGATTGCATAGTTTCCATCAATAATCATTACATCCATACTTGCATGATATGAGATCCTGAAGGACAACAAAAATTTCTTACAATCTTAACGAATTAATTATTTTCGTGATTTTCTGGTGATTGCTCTAATTTTGCTAGTTAACATTTGATGATAATTGAGTCTAAGCAAGGGGATGTTCAAAGAATAGAGACATGAGGTTCTGGTAGGAATTTCAAGTTATGATACAAGGAGCATTAGAGGAATCTTAGGGAGGCAGCAACCTTTGAGAATCTCATTATTAGACATTTAGACCTTGTAATGTATTCGGTTGCCACGTTCTTTGAGTAATAATGCATGAGTCTATGTGCTTTAGGTCACATGTGTTTGGTTAACATCAGGTCTGTGCATGCTGCTTTGGTTGAGATTGTATACCTCTAGCACCAGGTCTGTGCATGCTGTCTTGGTTGAGACCGCATACCTCTGGGAAGACAAGTCCTTAATCTGCAGGTGTGATTGTCGTTTCGGCATCCAGAATTATGTGTGCATCAACCTCCCAACCTCTAATCTCATGTTTCTTTCTAGGGAGGTTAAGGGTCTATGCTCCTTCAGGGCCTGTGTGCTAGTTCACAGTCGTTCATAGCCATTGTCGCAACCGTAATTCCGACGAGACGACGAACTCGCTAAAATTTAAAAAAATGGATTGTTTTGAATTAATGTGGAGTCGCCACCAAATTTTTATTTAAGGGAAAAGATTTGGAAAAACCCTGACTCAAGGAAGAGATTTAGGTTCGGGAGTCGGTTACGAGTGAGGAAGGTGTTAGGCACCCCACTCGCCTATTCCGAAGAACAGTACCCTTAAACTGAGTGTGTGATTATTTGAAAATTGTTTGATCCCTTTAATTAGAGTGAAAATAAATACTTGATAGAGGTTAGCCTGACAGGACTTGATCTTGCTCCTACGTATTCCCCGGTGCAATGGGAAACTCAAGGCTTACGTAGTTCTGGTTAAGAGACTTGATCTCTTGGAGAAGAAAAGAGTGATTTTGGGTAAAAACTTTTAAGCAATGTTTCTTAAGAAAATACAGGATTTAGGGAAGCAGACATGCTTGCATAATCCAAATCATCGTAAGCCGTATTTGGATTAGCACGAATTAAAATACGTAACAGTAGAGAACGCTACTTGCCCGTATTAGAACCCGTTTGCACAATCTGAGGAAAATAGAAAACAGATGTTTTGAAAAAAGAACGAATTTTAGGAAAAACAGATGCGCTTGCATAATCCAAATCGTCGTAAGCCGTATTTGAACTAGCACGGATTAAAATACGTAACAGTAGAGAACGCTACTTGCCCGTATTAGAACCCGTTTGCACAATCTGAGGAAAATAAAAAAACAGATGTTTTGAAAAAAGAACGAATTTTAGGAAAAAACAGATGTGCTTGCATAATCCAAATCGTCGTAAGTCGTATTTGAATTAGCACGGATTAAAATACGTAACAATAGAGAACGCTACTTGCCCGTATTAGAACCCGTTTGCACAACCTGAGGAAAATAGAAAACAGACGTTTTGGAAAAAAAGGATGAATTTTAGAAAAACAGACGTGCTTGCATAATCCAAATCGTCGTAAGCCGTATTTGAATTAGCACGAATTAAAATACGTAACAGTAGAGAACGCTACTTGCCCGTATTAGAACCCGTTTGCACAATCTGAGGAAAATAAAAAAACAGATGTTTTTGAAAACAGAAAACTGAAGATAGACGTTGGAATGATTCGATAAAGGAGTTTTAAGTCAAAATATTTTATCAAATCCAAACTCAGGAATATACCTATGGAGTAGAAAAGTATGAGATAGAGTTCAACAAAATCAATCACAACATAATCTTATGCCTCATTAATTTTAAAATGCATATTTACATTTCTAGCCACTTTGTGTTGAGCTGCTGATATTGTCTAGGTACTGATAGGATGTCCCAGATTTTGTTGACAAAGACTTGGCCTCCCACATCGAGATCTCTTTTTCACTGACCTATATGTGCAGAGGGAAATAGATTTTATTTGACAAACAGGAAGTAACCTTATCTTGTGTTTGACCAGAGGATATTTAGTTTTGCTCGACAATTTAAGAAGTGCCTATGTTTTGGATCATGTACATAGCACTCTTGTGATCAAAACTGATGCTCTTTGGGGCACAAATTGGAAACCAGAGTTTAACTCGGAACTAGAAGGCCTTGGATAACTGCTATGCTGAGCTGATCAGGCCTTAGCCTCATGGGGATAGCATTGTATCCATACTTGGGTTATACTTTGGGACCCATGCTGTTAACTAAACTGTGTACTTCTTTTCACAGAACCTGATGATAGTTGGAGCAGATTCTGTGTATCACAGACACAAGGGATAGGCTACTACCGGTGCAGCTCAAAAATCTAAATCCCCTGGCTGCCTTTGCCACTTATAACATAAAATTGATCAGGAGACTCTTTAACTATTCTTGCAACTTCAAACCAGAGGAATAGCCCATATACCCATGGTTTTGATTTAGCCCAGTAAAGACAGCACATAATAGCCTGTACTTGCAACTGGAACTTGTTACAACAGCTAGTACGCTTCGTGGCCTATCAGCAGGTGCAATTCAGTTTTTTTTTTCCTACACTATGGTTGGTTATAAGACTACAAGCCCCCCCTTTTTTAAATGATTTAAATGTTCAGTGTCCTGATCAAAGTTGTAATTAGCCTAAACTACTAGACCTGTTACTACAACACGCTTTAGAACTTACAGACTGGAAGTTGCCATATGCAGAAATTTACAAGTTAAAGTGAGGAGACTTGTATTAGTGAGTTACTATTGCCATAGGGACTAACAGGTAGGCAGAGACTAAAACATATCTGAAGTACTTGTCAAACACACAAATTATTTATTCAAAGCAAATAACTCAGTTTGTCAAAACTCCTGAATAGTACATGGTTCCTAAGCTTGTTTCTTCCCAAATCATAACCAGTCTCATGCCTTAGGCTCCACAAAGATTAAAACCTGATTTGCTGCCCCCTAGGCCACCTACCTAGGGAGAGCATCCTGATCTGCCTAAGATTCATGGAGAAAACCTGGTTTCTAAACCCATGTTATAGGCTGAGCTCGGCAGTTATCCTCTCTTATCTAGACCAGATTTAGTTTTGGGACCTAAGATCAAGTATAGGTGGCTGCCAACTGTCCTTCTAATCTCAGGTTTATTAATTTTAGTGATGACACATCAGATTTTCAACTCTGAATCTCAATCTGAGTTGGATGATTGCCTGCCTTTGATACTAACTGCATTAGCCATTTCCTCACGCCTGGTATCAATCCTCCTTAACCTGATATGGAATTTCAAACCAGCATTCAGTCCTAAGTTTTGCTAAGGTGATCAAGAATTATCTATTCTTGACTAGGTACCATAATAAGATCAAGCATCTAAGGTCTGTCCTAACAGCAAAGCCTTTAATAATCCCCTGCAGACCCCTGTGTAAGGCTCCTAGGCTTCCCTAAGGTGTTCAATTCAGAAACTGCAAAAGTTTGGCTACTTACGTCTTATGGCAAGGTCCTGTGGGTTAAGACAAACCTTTAGACTGGGAGCACCTCTTCTTATCCTATAATCCCATTCTATTAGTAGCGGCTAATGTTACACTAGCACATCTGTACGTTGTTGTGATTTTCCAATGAAGTTGAACCAAGGACTAACAGCACACCTAGCACCCACCAAGGAGTCCTAAGCGAACCAGGATTAACAGAACCAGGTTCATGCTCTTTTAAACAAATCACCAACTGAGATATAAGGTACCTCTGGGCCATGATTTCAGCAGGGGTTGTTGTGTCAAGTGTATCAGGTTTATGAGGCTAACATACTACTTGGTTACTTTCTGTATTGATAAACACTGAAACCAGCACAGGGGATACTATGATGAAAAGGGTATAAGAGATCTAATCTTGGAACACAATCCCTTGCTCCTGCTAGAGACCCAAACATCATCAACACTCCCCTATTTATCCCTGACCAAGGCCTAGCTCCTAGATAACAAACCTCGGCTTCTATGAAAAGTTGCAGTTTGTCAAACTGCAGGTTTGCAAGTTAAATTGACCTCTTTTGGTTTAAAACAAACAAACTGTAACATGTATCAAGTACTGTTACAACAACAATCCTGTATTCCCAATGTTCTCAGTCTCATTTTGGCCTAGTGCCACCAGTTTTAAGCCTCAAGATCTTTTCCTACCCACATGAATAGACTCCAATTTTGAGCTAAAGCCAGGTGTTTGGGTGTCCTGTCCATTAGGTAAGATTTGGCCATAATACCAAAAACTGGAGGCAATACGGATACAATTTTAGGAAGGTGATGTTCAAGTACTTTAGACTTGACCCCTTTTTCTACCGAACTAAATTATTCTGATCAGTAGCACCTGTATCCTGTAAAGCAGTACCAAGTTCTGAACTGATTCCCTTAAACACAGAGATCAACTCCCAGAGATTTATCTGCTACATTCAATTCTAGTCCGGACTCTACTAATGTTGTACAAAGGAGATGTCTAGTTGGCTTTTAATAACAGTTCAAGGGCTAGTTTGACCTGATACTTAAATTGGCTAAGCACGAGGATAATGACCCACTCTCTGTGGGTACTGGAAGCAAAACTGAGAGAGTCAAGGATAAAGGCTTCGGTTAGGGAACCTGATTTGATCCAGAGTCTATCAGACTAGTATAAACTCAAATGGCTAGCATGATATCAAACTTTGTGGAGTCATCCAACCCAAAAGTAAACCTAAGGACCCTTTATTGACTCGAGAGCCCCCTTTAACTTTTACTCTCTGTGTTTCTCAACACTAAACCAAAACCTGCACAAACAAACTGGAATTCAAAAGAGAAAAAGGGCCCAAACTGCCAAACTGTATAAGGTCAGTTTTGTTGCAATTGGTTTTCACTTGTTCACGTCTGTGCACCCTAGTGACAAGAACAACAAACCTGGTCTCTAGTTTTGGATGCAGTCCTAGTCATGTATCTACTTTTCATTCAGACTGTAGTCATCTATATTGAAACATCATCTCCTAGACTCAATTGATTTTTATTCCCATTCAAACTTTGCTCATTAACTCACTGGTTCAAACAAAAAGACCTTTTGGGATTTACTTTACCCATGACTTATATCAAGTCCAGTTGAGGTGACAAAAGCCTGCCTTTAGAAACATGTCCTTCCTCTTATCCTGACCAAGAGTCGTTCATTGAGGCTAAAACCAATCTGATTCGCCTACTCAATCAAATGACTCATACTACTGTTGTTGCAACAAATACAGAATAGTTTGGCAGAGTACTTTGGAACACTAACTTGGCTGACTTTATCCATGAACACGGATTTTAACTAGGAGAAACTAAAAGGTTCATTAAGTACTCAACCTTAGTACCAACAGACTATTATTGTAGCTTGCCTCTACTGTACCCACCTGACAGTTTAAAAAAGAAATCACAGAGCCAAGAATCGCCACATTCTTGCTTCCTAATAGGATATTCATTCTGTAATTGGGCAGTTAATGATTTGTAGGCCAATTGATTCTCAAATTAGCAGAGGAAATAACCTCTACGATACATTTCCAGCATTGAACCTCTCTTAAACAAAGTAAAATCAACGCCACAGAGTTCAATTTTATTTTTTACTTGACTTTGTTCAGTTGTGGGAATAATACATTCATGCACACCATTCAAACCATAATTTGGAAATGGGTTTCATCTATCCAAAGGTTCAAATCAAGATGAAATTTTACAAATATAAGGACAAAACAAATATCACGAGCCTACCTGTTAATGCGGAGCACAAGAAACAGAACAGAAAAGGCTTGGCAATCTCAATGGGGAAGAACAGGAACTGAATCAGCTGAACTCAACCAAGAATCCAGTGTAGAGACCCCCCAGTAACCAAACAATCTCCCACAATCTCAATCTTCCTGGAACCCACTACTTCGAGAGAAAACCCAAGACCTTCCACCGAAAAAAACTAGAACTTCCAGAGAGAAAAAAAACAGAACTTTTCTAGCCACTTTCAATTTTTGGTTCCAAAGTGTCCGTAACTGTTTCCTTTCTCTTTAAATTCCCCTTTATACCCCTAACTTAATCGTGGTGGTATTAACCTAATGGCAGTTAACTCCTAACTCTAACCCAACTAACTCTATAACTAAATCTCAACTAACCTAATTGATTTTTTGCTTTTTACCTTTATTTGTCTATTACTTGTTTATTTAATTTTTACATCTCCTTCTCTCTTTTCTCAATTTGAGCTCTTGCTTTCTAAAGATATTTAGTAAATTAATTAAGGAAGATTTTTACCCGGACAAAAATTGGTGCTCACAGCCATTATACAGCTTGCACCTATTAGCGTCGACACGGGTTGGTAGTTGGCAGTGGATGAATCTTTGTTTGGCACCTAAGGCACAGGCCAGCTCAACGTCGTCTCTGGCAACCTTGGATTGATATGCCATACCAAAAGAGAGATCAACACGTGTCCTCAGTTAATATATATGATTGTACAATTTTTTTGGTGGCATAGTCATCAACAAGCAAGCAAAGGGAGATAATGCTACTACTCCTCGAAAACGTCACGTATTTCCGGCAACCTGCAGGACATTGGAGCCGAGAAGGAAATTCACCTTAACAGGCAAAGGAAATGACTTGGTATCAATGAAGCAGTGCATGGAGTACCAGGATAGTGAGGTTGAATACGAATGACAACGCAGTAGGTGTGCTGATCATATATAGAGTTAATGGCCATTGTTATGTTGCTTCCCTTTAAGCCAATCCGCGCGCGAGAATGAAGACCATCAGGGGTTTGTCAAAAGATAAAATAAAAGCAGCAACAATTTGATAAATGGGAAGAAAAGAGGCGACCCCATACAATGATGGTGAATAATAGCCTTCCCAACAGAAGGTAGAAAGCGGGCCTGGGAGCTCTCGTGTGAAACAAGTCAAGCACATGCAATAATGTTCCCTAATGATCACGCTACATGACAATGAGCCATGTTGACCGGCTCAAGATTCAAACTATTCCCAAGGCTGCAAAAAATGCAACAAAGCTCTTAGAGAAACCAGGTCGATACAGAGCTGGGTATGCTGGTTCATACCCGCTTTGGGGTTGACGATCAAGATATCTTACATGTTATATCCCAAGCAAGTTTCAAGAATTGCATGCACAACAAATGGCTAAGGCAGCACGTGGTAACACCAAGTCAATAATTCTCTTCATTGAGATGTTGAATAAGTGAGGGGGAACCCCTAAGTCATAGACCTTAGTGAATGAATTATGAATGAAATGAATACAGTGGGTCCCAAACATTATGTCTGAATCACAGGTAACCCGCCTACAAAAAGTATCTAATTGCAAGGCCTATATCTGATAAGTTAGGAGGTTCTGTTGCATATGTCAGGTTAGCTTCAAAGGGAATCATTTGGCCTGCTCAAAGACGATGGAACCATTCATGCAAGTGGAAACTCCATGCACGTCCAGAGATAAATTGTGTTGGGGTTAATTAAAAGGTAGGGAATCAAAGCATAATGGGCAGCATGGCCGAAGTGGTTAATGCGCTGTACGCAATCCCCATGCCACTGGTTCGACTCCCACATCCCAAATTTTTGGGTTATTTCATCTGCAGACCATTTTTTGGGCTATTTCCATCTCGCACTTCATTGGTTTTTTTAATTATACAAACAAACCATATAAAATAGTTAAAATAATCCAAGTAATCAATCCTACAAATAAATCAAGTCAATAAAATTTCAATACAGGTCCATTTATTTTATATCAAATTTTAAATCAAGTTTAATCTCTTTTTTTCCAATAAAAATAAATTCTTATTTTTTTCAAATCAAGTTTGACTCTTTTTTAAATAAAATTAATTTTTTTTTTCAAAATCAAACTTAATTCTTTTTCATCATGTTTCAAATAAAGTTCACGTCGGTTCAAATCAAACTTAATATTTTTCATCAAGTTTCAAACAAAATTCATATTGGTTCAAATCCAACTTAACCCTTTTCAAGCTTTAAATGAAATTCATTTTAATTCAAATCTAGTTTAAACTTTTCCCTCAATTTCATATCAAATCAAGTCTAATTCTCTTCTCAAAATCAAGTCAAGTTTAATTCTTTTATTCAAAGTTCCAAATCAAGTTTAAATCTTTTCATTAAATCAACATTTAAATTAAGTTTAAATCTTTTCATCAAGTTCAACTTCTCAAATTCAAAATCGAGCTCATTTCAAGTCAAGCTCAATTTCTTAAGTTCAAAACCAAGTTCATTTTATTCTTTTCTTCAAAAATCTCAAATCAAGCTAACCCTTTTGTCTAAACTTCAAACAAAAATCAAGTTTTTCCTTCATTTTAGTTTAGATTAAATTTAATCCTTTCTCTCAAGTTTCAAATCAAGTTCATTTTAAATCATGTACAAGTCAAGTTTAATTCTTTAGATCAAGTTCATTTTGTTTCAAGTTCATTTCATATCAAGTTCGTTTCAAATCAAGTTCATTTTAAATTAAGTACAAGTCAAGTTTAATTCTTTAGATCAAGTTTATCAAGCCCAATTCTTTTCTACCTAAGTCCAAAACCGTTTTCATCCTTATTATTTTCAAATAAATTCTTTAATTCTAGGTCTCACGCAGTGAACCCTAAGCACGAACTGGTAGCCTTTTATGCTATTCGATGTCTAGGAATTCATATGGGTCCCAATGCAACCGTAGTTGTCTTGGACCCTGTGCATATGTGGACTAAGAATCCTTTTTAAATAATTTCAAGATAAACTTCATTTTTAAATTCCAAGTCTCATGCGATGGACCCTAAAATAGAACTGACAATTTCACTGTTGTTTGATCTTTAACGATTCATGTGGATCCTAGTACAACCATAGTTGTCTTGGATCCTGAGCACATGTGGACTAAGGGTTCCCTTCATAATATTTTCAAAATACTCCATTCATTTTTAAACGCTCCGAAGGTCAAGTCTTCAAATCAGAACTACGTAAGCCTTGAGTTTTCCATTGCATAGGGGAATACATAGAAGCAGGATCAAGTCCTGTCAGCTATTTTCCATCAATCTATTTATTTTCATTCTAATTAAAGGGATCAAAAAATTTTCAAATAAACCACACACTCAGTTTAAGGGTACTGTTCTTCGAAACGGGTGAGTAGGGTGCCTAACACCTTCCCTACTCGTAATCGACTCCCGAACTTAGATTCTTCCTCAACTTAGAATTTTTCCAAATTTTTTTCCTTAAATAAAAATTTGGTAACGACTCTACTTTATCAAACATTTTTTTTTAAATTTTAACGAGTTCATCGTCTTCGCAGAACTACAGTTGTGACAATAGATAACCATGTTAATCAAAGATAATGTTTAATTAATTGTGACATTTAAACCATTGCTATTAAGATGTTAGGACAAAAGAATGACTCCACTTTCCCAAGGAGATGGGAGCAAAACATATTGACCAAGAAATACACTCATGTTACGGGCATTTAGTCGAAACTAGTAGAAATTGAGTTGTATCTTATAATTAACTAAAATCAATTAACACTAGTTAGTTCGTTAGGAAAGTGTTTGCTCTTTCCTCCTCTTAATTTACGATCTATTCATCTTTTTGGGTTGTCTTCAAATTTTAATTTTAATTTTATTTATAAGAAAATTCTTAGCTTTTGTATTACTAAGATTGGATATTTCTTTCCTCGGGATTTGTATTCACAATCTGTGCCGACTTTTTTGGCATTAATACAAAATTGTGTTATCCATGAGCAGGGAGCAGATCGTTGATCATTTTATTTTATGCTACTCCTTTTTTTTAATCATTTCTTTAAAAATATTTCACATATTTGAATTAATATTTTTATTTGTATTAAAATTATTACATAAATTTTAATTATATTCTTAAATTTTCTTATATTCATATCATTAAAATGTAAAATAAAATAAATAATAAGCTTTTGAAAATTATATATAGAATTTTTTTAAAAAAATAATTATAGATTAAAAGTGGAAGAAAGTAATTTCAACAATACTATTTAGTAACATTTTTAAAATATTGTTTAAAATATATTTAGTAACATTTTTAATATTTTGTATTATTTGATATAAATATTGTTATTTATTATATAAATAGTACAAAAATTATATTGTAATATTGTTTAAAAATATTACTAAAATCATAAAAAAAATATTATTAATTATATTCTGCGACTAGATATAATATTTATTAAAAATATTATTAAAATTAATAGATGATATTTTTATAATATTTTTTAAATATTACTAACACTAGTGCAAAAATACGATATTATAACAGGATTTTACATCGGTTTTTTAAAAACCGATGTAAATAAAAACGCGGTGACATTTTCGTAAATAAATGTAAACTTTCTACATCGGTTCTTTTCCCAACCGATGTAGAAAGTGAGTTTTTTTTCAAACTTTCTACATCGGTTACGAAACAAGCGATGTTGAAAGTACTTTCTACATCGGTTGTTCTGGAACCGATGTAGAAAGTGAATTTTTTTAAAACTTTCTACATCGGTTATTTTCTCAACCGATGTAGAAAGTACTTTCTACATCGGTTCTGAGAAACAACCGATGTAGAATGTCTTCCCCTGTCACTTATTTTTCGACGCTGTTCGTGTTTAACCTCATTTTTCAAAACCCCAGTTTCTCGTTTTGGCTTGTTCTCTCTATTTTCGTTTAAGTCTTAGCCATTGTCGACATCTTTATTGTTCGTGGTTTCATTCCGTGCTTACGTTTGTGGTCGTTGTCGCCGTTGGAACGATTTCGTTCGTTCGAAGTCGTTGTCGCGCACCGTAAGGTTCGAAGTCGTCTTTGTTGTTATTTATGCATCTCATTCTATTATTATGGTTGAAATATACATTTATTTTGGTTGTATTCTTTAATTTTTAAGCTTCTTATTTGGCTATACCGTGTTGTGTCGTCGTTCAACCACCGTTGTGCCTCCATTTGGACACCGTTTGGCCACCGCTCAACCATTTTGTGTTGACTATGAGGTATGTTCTATGTACCTCTACTTTGTGATTGCTGATGTGAAAGTTTGTTTAGGGTTTATGTATGTTATAGTCTTGATTTTAAGTTTAAATATGTTGGTTTGTTTTCTTGAGTTCAAATATGAGCATACCCTTAGTTTCCCGTTCAAGGTTGAATATAATGAGTATATTACTAAATAAGTAAATCATTCATTATATTAAATCTTGAATTGTCCAAGTTGGACAGTTTGGGACTAAAGTTTTTTATTCAGTGGTTAACAATTTCTTCATAAATCTTGTAAATTGTACTTGATTAAATTTTGGTTTAGTTCATTTTGCATTGTCTCTGGGTACATGCTTCATTATGGTAAATAAAACCATAATGAAGTTATGTACTTGGAGACTGATGCGAAATGCTGCCAAAATTTCACCAAGTTGATATTCAAGATTTTAGAAGTATGTTAATCGATGAATAAAAAAAAAATTTCTCGAATGGGATAGGGTCTTACCAATAGTGAGGATAATAAATTAACAACAATGAGTGACAAGGTTAATCCTAAATCTTGTGTTGATGATTCTTGTATAGTATGGATCGTAGTTGGATAAATGTTAAACGAACGAGCGATGAGTACGAGAATGGGGTCGAAAAGTTTTTGAATTTTGCGCAGACAAATCTACCTGAGAGTAATGGACAATTTTACTGTCCGTGTGTTAATTGTCTAAATGAGAGACGTTTGGGTGTTGGTCAAATTAGAGAGCATATTCTTTGTGATGGATTTTGCAAAAGTTATACAAAATGGACATGGCATGGTGAGTTATTAGGCATGCCAAATGTGTCACAGACGGTGGAGGTTGATATAAATATGGAAGATTGGGTAGAGGATATGATTCGTGATGTAGGGCATGCGTCATTTGAGCAGGAAAATATGTATGGTAACTTATCTACTGATTCAGAGAAACCTTTGTATCCGAGATGTACTACCTTTACACGATTTTCAGCAGTGTTAAGATTATTCACTCTGAAGGCAAGGAATGGGTGGAGTGATAAAAGTTTCACCGAATTACTTGAACTGTTGGTAGAGATGCTTCCGGAAGGTAACACATTACCAAAGCGTAATTATGAGACGAAGAAGGTGTTGTGTTCGATGGGTATGCAGTATAAGAAAATACATGCCTGCCCCAATGATTGCATACTATACAGAAATGAGTTTGAAGGATTACATGAATGCCCTGTGTGTCAAGTTTCACGTTATAAACTGAAGGATGGTGATTCTATTTGCAATGACAGCACAAAGCGGCCTCCAGCCAAAGTGTTATGGTATCTTCCAATAATTCCAAGGTTCAAACGATTGTTTTGTAATAAAGATGAAGCAAAGAACCTTAGATGGCATGTAGATGAAAGACTGATTGATGGAAAACTTTGTCACCCAGCTGATGGTTTGCAATGGAAGATGGTTGATCAACTATATCCCGATTTTGGGAATGAGCCAAGAAACCTAAGGCTTGGACTTGCAACAGATGGAATGAATCCCTACGGTAATTTAAGTAGTAAACATAGTTCGTGGCCTGTACTTTTGACAATTTACAACCTTTCTCCGGAGTTATGCATGAAACGTAAATACATCATGTTGTCCATGATGATTTCAGGTCCACAACAACCTGGAAATGACATAGACGTTTATCTTGCTCCTTTAATTGAAGACTTGCAAAATCTATGGGAAGAAGGTGTGGAGGTGTTTGATGCGTATGGTAATGAAAATTTCAAGATGCGGACAATGCTTTTTTGCACTATTAATGACTTTCCAGCATATGGAAATTTATGTGGATACAGCGTTAAGGGGCACAAAGCATGTCCCATATGTGAAGAAGGCACAAGTTACCATCAACTGCATCATGGAAGGAAGACAGTGTATCTTGGTCATCGAACATTTCTCAGGATTAATCACCCTTATCGTAGATTAAGGAAAGCTTTTAATGGGTTGCCAGAAAATGATGTTGCTCCAAAAGCCTTAACTGGAGAACAAGTCTAGGATCGGGTTAAAAACATCAAAACTGTTTTTGGAAAGACTCAAAAAAAGGTCACGGAGACAAGGATATGGAAGAAAAGATCAATATTTTTTTATCTTCCATATTGGTGCAAACTTGATGTTAGACATTGTATTGATGTGATGCATGTGGAAAAAAATGTGTGTGATAGCATCATTGGAACACTTCTCAATATACAGGGCAAGACTAAAGATGGAGTCAATTCTCGACTGGATTTGGTTCACATGGGTATACGACATCAGTTAGCTCCACAGTCTGTAGGAAAGCGAACATATTTGCCCCCGGCATGTCATACGTTGTCAAAAAAAGAGAAAATTTCTTTTTGTGAGTGCCTACGTGGGGTTAAAGTGCCACAAGGGTATTCTTCAAATTTTAAAAGACTTGTCTCGATGAAAGATTTAAAGTTAGTTGGGTTAAAGTCTCATGATTGTCATGTGTTGATGCAACAACTACTTCCAGTGGTTATTCGTGACATTTTACCTAAAAAAGTTAGACATACAATAAGTAGGTTATGCTTATTTTTCAATAAAATATGTAGCAAAGCCATTGACGCTCTAAAATTGGATGAGTTGGAAAATGAAGCTTTCACTATCTTATGCCAATTGGAGATGTATTTTCCTCCATCATTTTTTGACATTATGGTTCACTTGGTTGTTCATATAGTGAGAGAGATTAGATTATGTGGTCCAGTTTATTTGAGGTGGATGTATCCAATAGAACGATACATGAAAATATTAAAAGGGTATGTGAAGAATCCACACCGTCCCGAGGCATCTATGATTGAAAGATACATTGCAGAAGAGGCCATTGAGTTTTGTACAGAGTATTTGTCAGAGGTGGAACCCATAGGAGTTCCTAAGTCTCGTCATGAGGGAAGACACGAAGGTAAAGGTACACGAGGCATAACTGTGAAAAGCATGGGTCGTGCAGAAGTCCTTCAAGCACATTTGTATATTTTGAATAATACCGATGAGGTTCAACCTTACTTATCTACTCACAAAACTATGATAAGGGAGGAGAATATTCGAATGAACGAGAAATGGTTGTTGAATGAGCATAACAAAACGTTCTTAAACTGGTTTGATGAAACAATTAAGAAGGATGATGGTGCCTCTGATACATTGAAGTGGCTAGCAAATGGCCCAAAATTTGATGTCATATGTTGGACTGGGTACGATATTAATCATTTTTCATCTTATACAAAGTCTCAGGATGATAAAAGTACCATGCAAAATAGTGGGGTTATGGTGGTGGCAGAGTCGATGCATTTTGCAAGTTCTAAAGATAAAAATCCTGTAAAGGCTTCCATATCTTACTTTGGAGTGATTGAAGAGATTTGGGAGATTGATTACACCAAATTTAGAGTGCCTGTTTTCAAATGTAGATGGGTTGATAGTAACAGTGGTGTGCAAGTCGATGAATTGGGATTTACATTGGTTGACCTTCAAAAAGTAGCTTACAAGGATGACCCTTTTCTCATGGCCCACCAAGCAAAACAAGTGCTTTATGTCCAAGATCCTTGCTCCAAAAGATGGTCAGTTGTTCTTCAAGGAAAGAAAACAATCGCTAGTGATGACACCAATGATCTTTCAAATATTGATATTTCTCAAACTCTCTTATCATCAAGGATATCTAGTATCAATGAAGAAACTGAAATAGATGATGTACATGCTATTCGAGATGATCATCATGAAGGAATATGGGAAAATGTTACTACATGATACAAGTTAGTTATTTATTTAATTATTTCATCATTGTATGTTTATTTTTAACTTATTTTAAAATGTTTATTACGTTTTTTATGTTTAGTAGAGTTTCTAACATCTTTTCTCTTTACTTTCAACAGGTACATGGCTTATTATTACATTTCTTTTCAACTTTCAATACTTGTTTGATATAATTTTAAGTTATTTCATTTGTAAATTAAAGTTTGATAATAAATAATGATGTATTTAGTTTAAATATATAGATTATGTGAATTCTGTATTGGCTGTCTGGTGCTTCTCTATTGTCTGCCTGGATTCTGTGTGTATATGCAGGTATGTGAATAAATAATACGGTAGTATACCTAAACAAAATGAACACTAAAAAAAAAAGAACTTTCTACCTCGGTTACGACCATAACCGATGTAGAAAGTACACTTTTTACATCGGTTTCGGGCAGAACCGATGTAAAAAGTATGACTTTTTACATCGGTTAAAGCTATAACCGATGTAGAAAGTATACTTTTTACATCGGTTCTGCCCCCAACCGATGTAAAAAGTGTACTTTCTACATCGGTTCTTTGCCCAACCGATGTAGAAAGTCATACTTTTTACGTCGGTTGCAGAACCGATGTAAAAAGTCTTATTTTCTAGATCGCCCGCTTCAACACCACCTGAATAACCGATGTAAAATGTGCTTAACAACCGATATAAAAAGCTTATTTTCCACTAGTGTAAACTTAATATATGTTACACTATATCTCCATTTATTTTCCTCATGGTTGTAGAAGAGTTAGTGGGGGCATTGATAGATAAAGCAATGGAAATCAACATCTTCTCTAGAATAACGGTGGGAGGTGATCAAGTTAGAAATCACACTTCAATTTACGGATCGGTGATACATTTTTGGTTAATATAGATCCAGCAATGGATCAGGATCAGTTTTGCAATAGCCATGCTGAAGGGCTTATAACCTGATCTTCTTTTTAACTATCTTGGTCTCTCTGTTGCGCATCCTCAAACACTAATAACCTGGTCTTGTAAAAATTTGTCTTTTATGAAAGTAGAATCAACACACTTGAGAAGATCTAATTATAATGGCTCTATGATATGAGCATATTTTAAATGTATTAAATAAATAAATTATTTAAGGAATTAGACCAAACCATCACATTTGCCGGGTTCTAATAAAAATGGAATATTGGAAAATAAATTATTTAATTGATATCTCAATTTTTCCTAATTTTTTATTATTACCAAAATTTTAAATTTAAATAGTTTATAAATTGGGACCGTTAAATTGAAATATTAAAAAATAAAAATAATGATAACAAGATAAATTGTAAAATAAATTTTATTGAAAATCTTCTAAGGTTTGCCAACACATTTGATCAAGCTAAAAAAATTTCTTATTTCTCATACTACAAGAAAATATAATTTTTTTTGTTACCTAAATTCGGTCATCATTAAAAATTAATTGGGAAATCAATATAATGAGAAACTAAAAAATATTTATTAAAATTTGTAGCGATCAATTTGAAGATCGAGTATCGATCTCAAAATTTTAAAACATGATCTGTAGCTAAATTCAGTCGCTAATCAATTTAATTAGTTATATTGAATATTTTTATTTCATAACGTATTTCATCTCTAACATCTTAATTTGTTAGTGTTGTTTATGTTTTGTTTTCCTCTCACTTTGGTTCTTCATTTCTGAGATCTAACAAGTGACAAATAGGCATCTTTATTCCATTTCTTCTCCTATCATCTCATTCACTCTCCATTTTGTGGTCTATTTCACCCGTCCTGCAAGGTGTGTAAGAATTTCAACTTGTCTTCTTTTTTTTCTCAAATTAGGTTCTTTCCCTTCAAGTTCATGTTGTTTTGCATCTTGTGTTCAGGTAGGTAGGTGAACTTGGTTGTATAAAGTTGCTGCATCCTTTGTATTCGGTGGTGTCATTAGCACACCTCATCTCTTGCCTTAGAATTTATTTGAGGAGATTGACTTTAGTGTCTGTTTTACCTTTCCTATCTGTAAGCATTCTAACTTGCACTCTTTGTGTTCATGTTGTAATTTTTCAAAGTTATTGTTTAAAAGCTTATGTGGATGAATATATTTGCAACTGTAACTGTTTAGCATAAGGGTAGAAGAAAGAGGATTGGTGATAAGTCTAAACATCCACCAGAATAGCTAAGGATTCAATTATTAGGTATCCTAACCCAACTTCTTTTTTGGTAATTCAGAGTAGGATCAATTATTCTTAAAAGGTTTAGAATGATTGTGAAAAATAATATGAAAAGAGATTAGCAGTTTAGAAATGGTTAAATTTATCCTTCTACATCAAATTTCCCTTTTAGACCCTTTTATTCTTTCAAATAGGATCAACCACAGTTACAAAGATTTTCCTGCATAAAATGGTTTAAAAATAAAGCTAAGTGAATTAAGTAACTAGTGTAAGAACTAAAATTGTTGAGTAGTTGAATCTTTTTCTTCTCCCATTTACACTTCTTTAGAGTTAGTTTAACTCCTTAGTTCTGGAACATGGAAACCATGCAAGTTCTAATGGATATTAATTTTAATAAAATAGAAATCCAATGAATTATTTTTTATTTAGTATGGGGGAAATTAAAAAAGGCCAATTTTGCAGTTTTCACTAATTTACTTTCTCTTATTGTAGGTGGTTGTAAAACATTACCTATGTTCCTAAGTGTTAGAAAATGAGTAATTCTTGCAAAAACAGCCAATGAATTGTGTTTGTGTTCCTTTTTACTTTTCTGGTCATGTAGGATCCTGGAAAATTGACTTTCGAAAACAATTTGACTACCGGAAAAGGATGACAGGGTTAATGTAGTTTTATGAGTAAAAATAAGAACTGAAATCTGAATCGATGGTCAGATAAAGTAGTTTTTCAAATTACGAAGAAAGTAATGTATGCCCGTTTTCCATTAAAAAATATCCTGTGTTTGATTTTCGAGACATGACACCATAAGCATTTCCACTCCACCTCCACATCTTGTCTTTCATTCTTGAATCCCTCAAATTTTTCCTTTCTTTCAAACCAAACATCCTTTTTAGAAAGGCCCCTTAAAATGCATAGTAGTCTACTTTATAAATACTGATGTGAGAATAGAGCTTAAACATGCAGTCATCTACAACTTACTTTGAGGACCAATTGTGTGATTATCCTTTCCAATTTCCATACCTGCCAAAATGTTATCATTATGAGAATAGAGTGTGATTACCTACCAAAATTTGGCCCAAGAAAATGCTATCAAATTCTACAAATAGATGGAAATGGAATGACATGAAAAATGGAACAAGTAAAAATTACAATGGAATGACCGTGGCTCCATTTTTTGACTTCTTCTCATGTTTTTAAATAAGTTTTTGTGGCTTAGTTTAGCTTCTTAAACTATGTTTTCAATAAATATTAAATATATCTTTTCCAATTTCATATATCTTTGCCAATTTCACTTGTAGTATATAGAAATTGACTAATGAAATTAGCTTTATTTTATTCTTAAGACTTAAAGATTGTTTTATCCTACTATAGACTGAAGAATATATTCTTAACGAAATTGACTATTTTTTTTTCTTTCAGATTCATATAATTGGGTCTATCTCTCAAAGATAAAGGCTATTAAGTATTGTCTCTACTACTATCTTTCTATATGAAGCCACACATACATCTAGATTTAGTTTTCACCAACAAATTATAAGCCTTTTTCCTCTTTTCCATATTCTGTCTCCTACTCTGATAATAGCATCCAAAGGTTAGTTGGGGATTCCCCATCTCACTACAGTAAGGAACCCTCCTTCTCTCCATTCAATCAAAAGAGTATATTCTTGATGATGTCCCCTCCTAATTTTATAGTTTTTATTAATATTCTAATCATCAGTCCAATCAAATTCCATTTTCTTTTCTTATCACTTGTGAAATTGTCATTCCCAGTTGTAGACACTACAATTACAAAAACAAAATTTATTATCCTCTAATTGATATAATAAACATGGAACAGATACTAGAGACCTTACCACAAATATATAATCTTCTGTTTTGATCTCTTGTACAAACACTGATATGGTTTAACCATTACCAATGTAATCTAAGTCCTGTAGGAATGTTTGAAGTAGTTGCTCTATTAGTGAGTTCAGTTAGCCATCCATTTTAAATAATGAAATAAGGAAAAAATAAAAAGCAAATAGATTTTGGTATAAAATTTATAGGAGCAAAAAAATGAATCAGTCAACTCTAGAGTAGAGCAATGGTATAATACCAAGTTCAGTAACATGACCATTCCAAATTATAGAGATACCATTTGTGTGAAACTGGCTAGATATTTATCTTGTTCAGTTATAACATATACAATCATTAATTAACACAAATAACTGTTCAAAGAGAATATTTAGAAATAAGTAGATGAAGACAGTCAAAATGAACATTAAAGGGAACATAAAAGGGAACCTGTACCATTATATAGTGCAAAGCAAGACAAGTATTTTGATGCTGTAAAACTGAGTTATATAGTACATTTTCTCTACACTGTAAGACAGAAAAAAGATATGGAAACAAGAGCTGTAGCCTCTAGAAAAAAAACTAAATGTTAAATTTTTTATGTTAAATTTTTTCCCATCATCACAGAAGGAAAGATAGCTAGAGAGATCGGCAGTAGTTTATGTACCTTGTGCAAGCTTCAATGTTGCAGCAGTTATAAAGATGTTGAGAACTTTCTTGAAAACAGCACCATCAAATATGGAATTTCATTGGCCAAAACCATTCCAAACAATGATTATAATTTCCTTAATAAAATAGCATAATTAGAACATCTCATTAAATTTAATGGAAGCACAATGAAGTAAAGGTTGTAAATCAAAAACCATATTTGGAACTATTACCTGTAAACATAGTATATAAAAGCTCCATATTCTATCAAAACTTCAGAATACACGCCAAAACGTGCATTTCTCAACAAAATTAGTTTTTCAACTCCACCGATCTACAGCATACACTTTATTTTCCTGTTTTCCAAAATCAAGCACAAGTAGTTAGGATAAGATCATAGAGAGAGGTTTCTTCATTCATGTTTGAGGCAACATTGGGATTGATCAAAAGATCTTGAGGAAGAAAAAGTTACCTGTATGCTGCTTTAATAAATACTAAGATCCTATGTATGCAATCGAAGACTCCAAGTTCTAAATGCAATGCCAAACTGAAACTCTATCAACAACAGGAGAAAGAAAAGGTTTATAAATGGTCACAGTATAGTGTCCTATAAATGTAGTAGTTACGATCGTGATTACAGTCTAAATAACAAGCTATGTAGGAAATTTTGTGCACTGAAGAGTGACTTACAAAGAATTTTAATCATTTTTCTTTAGGATATACACTTTCATTAATTAAGTTTCTTTATAATGGTAAGAGACTATTTCTTTGGAGTTCCAGCAAAGCTAGAAGCCCAATCAAAATCCTATCTGTATCTATAATCACACATCAGAAGCCATGAAATATGTCATACCTCATCTTTCTTACCTAGATGCTACCCACGAGGCAAAGGCACAGAGAAGAAGTCAGAGTCAACATGCATAGGCCAACCTAGCCGGAAACAATCAACTAACCTACAATTTGGGAACAACAATTCATTTAATGATAAAAAAATGTTATAAAGGAAAATAACCAGATCAAAGAAGAAGCATAATACCAAAAATATTCATTTAAATCATCATAGTTTCTCCATTGAGAATGCTTTGCTTTTCCTCTATTACTACTCATAGCATCTTAAAATACAGAAAAAATCCAATAAAATAGATTAAAAAAATATAAATTGTTGAAAGTAAACCAAAATAACTCTTCAGATCATTAAAAAAAAACTCACCTTAGCTATTACATCATATATTACTTTTGTTACTTTCATAAGAAAAGCCTCATTTTCACCACCATAGGCATGCTTTACAGGCTCACTCGTCAGTGGTCTAACATTTCCGGCTAACACCCATACAACTCAAAGAAACTACCAAAGGGCATGTAACTATGCAACATATATGTAAAATATATAAAAATATTTAGGTAGATGACATCAAAAGAAAGAGTTTATATTAGATAATTTTAGTGGAATTGGAGTGTGCAACCAATTAAAAAAAAGGCCTAATTCTCTCCTCAGGCTGAAGAAAGTCTTTTAATTTTAATATTTTTCATTTTAAATAAAACTTACATGATGATATATTACAAGGTCTTAAAGTAGTTGCATATGGATGTTAAGAATATGAGCTAATTTCATTTTGTACCTAAAGAAGGAAAGAACAAAAATATTGACAAAAATAGTTATATAAAATATGCAGTGCTTGACCTCAAACTATGTTAGTTTAACTAACAAAACAACAAAATAAATATACGGTTGTACTTAAGCAAAACTAGAGCCAACCCAATTCATGTTTACATTGGCTCAGTTCCAATAATTATATATCCATACACAAGTAAAATTTTATAAATACAACTTCAAAAAAACTATCATGCGTCCAGGATTACATTCACATTTTACATATACATTTATGTATATAACATGCTTAAAAGATACAGCACCAACAGTTGATCATATATAAGTTTGGCTCAAAAGCTGTTGACTTCTACCCACAATTCATCTAGGTGCATATAAGACAATAAATTTCTATTTGGCACTCGATAAAACTAGCATTTGAAGTAATTACTAAATTAAGATAGGAAAATCTCACCAAAGACTACTTTTGTGACCCAAATACTTGCACCATTTTTAATAGTTTCTGAAGAGTTTTTTCATCGCTTCATTTAAAGCACGGTGATCCAACTAAATAGGACAAATGTATATATATATATATATATATATATATATATATATATATATATATATATATATATATATATATATATATATATATATATATATATATATATTAAGAATTTCATTTTAATATGAAGATATAATTTGCAATTTTTAATTTTTATAAAAATTTATTATTTATTATTTTTATTATATATTAAAGGACACATTTGAAAAATTTATATATAGTAAATTTTGATTGAAAATTATATACTTAAATATTTTTATAACATTGAATGTTATATTTTTTCAGTAAAAATTTTTATTTATTGATTTTTATTATATAATCTTGGATATATATTAAAAAACTGAGAATTTTAAAATAATTATTATAAAAAATAATAATTTTAATTATATAACTTTATAATTATTAGAAATGATATTTTTCAAATTTAAATGTAATTGTATAATTAACTTAAAATTTATCACCTTCTTGACAAAGGGTATATTGACTCTTGTTGCTACTACTCTTGTGAAACATTTATCAGCTCAGGTTTTGGAAATGAATTTAGAGACACCAGTTCAAGATTTCACATGATTTTCGTAACATTCATTTTTTTTTATTCTTTGCTTTCACTTAATAGGATGCGAGACTAGATAAGTTAGAATTTTTCGGTATATAATATATAGAGATCAGAAACTCGAGAACACTCATATCCACAGGTTTCTCCATCAAGTTATAATATTTATCATATGTTATATTCTTGTTTATTACACACCCTTAATTATCAACAAGTTTAAATTTATTCAAAAATTGAGATCAGAATATAAAATTTAACAGAATATAAAACCTATACTATATAAATAAAATTTTACATATTTACTTATAATATTTAAAATAAATTTTAAATTAGTTTATTATCTAAATTATTTATAATATTTAATTTAAATTTTATAATTAAATTATTAACTTAATTAACTTATTAGGTTGATTTGCTATAATAATTAAATGAATTTTTAAATTAACTTATTAACATTTACAACATATTAAATAATAAAAATATTAAATAATAAAATATATAAAATTATGATTCTAATCTTTTACGTGCTCTTTTATAGAATACCATAATTTATTACGTAACTGTTTAGATAATTACTTAATAGAGATTTATCCAAAAAATATTCAATCTTTATTTAACAAAATTCACTTTTTTCTTAAACACAAGTTGTTGTAATAATTTGTTTACCTTAAATTTATGTATACATACGAATTTTGGAGGCTCTATTTAAGAGTGAAGATATAATATATAAAAAATTAAAAAAATATATAGCCAAAATGTTCAATGGGTATATTTTGATTTTTTTTGTATTTTTAAAATAAAGTAAAGCAATTTCAATGGATGTTATTGGTTCATCCTAAGACTAAAACATTTCTAATTTTAACCCATTGTAACAACAATAATTAAATTTTTTAATAGAAAAGAAAGGGAAAAAATGGTAATTAAAGAATTAATTTGTTAAACATATTCTAAGTAGCAAATATTAATGCATTGATGTTGTGTTTGAAAATTAAAAACAAGTGATATTTTAAAGATCTTCTATATTTTGTTTCAAGTTCATATAATTATTTCTCCCTCTAAGGTTATTAACTATTCTACCTTTTAAGATTAAACAACTACTATTATTACTGTCTTAATGTATCAAGTTTATATATTTATTCTACTCTACATGTAGCTGCATTTAGTTTGGAGCTAAAAGCCTTTATCTCCAACTTGTATATATATTTATTTTCATTTATTTAAATGATCTAAGTTTAAAAGAAAAATTTATTTTTATTTTTATTTTTTTTTGCTAAAAATAGGTATTCTCTTCCTTGGTCTACTATATATTCAATATATATTTAAAGATTTTAAAAAAGATATGTTTACCCTACTTGATATACCTTATGTATATTACATAATTCACTTTATAACCATAGAGTTATGTAAATAGGGATGGATATGGAAGGGTACAAAGAGAGTGCATTCACCAATTGAAATATTTGTTGTTCCACATATACATGTAAATAATGCTTAAAAATGGTAATTTTGTGGTGAGTTTTAGATGGAAGTTTTGGAATAACTAATGTTTTTTTATTGATGTAGCTATGAGTGATGGAAATTTCCGAGAATTGATGATGAATGTATAATAAGTTGGATCATAATAGACATGTCAAACAAGAATTTGTAGGAGTTAATGAATTCATTCAATTTTCAACTAACCAGGAAACATTTACAAGGTATCCAAAATTGAGGTGTTCTTATAGGAAATGTCAATGTAGACAATTTTGTTATGCGGATAATGTGATGGTACATCTTTATGAGAATGGATTCATGGAAAATTACTATTATTGGACAAATAATGGTAAAATAATGCCACAACATCCTTCTGTTACAATTGAAGAATCATATTACGGTCATTTTCATGGAAGGGAAGAATTCAATCAATTTAAATAGATGATCATGGATCATGCTGGTCCTATTGGTAATTCCATGCAACAAGATGATGGTGGGATAGGACATGACATTTTGGAGGAAGATCCAAATTCAGAGGCTCGAATATTTTATGACATGTTAGAAGCTGCACAAGCTCCATTGTACAGTGGATGTGATAATTGCATAGAATTATCAGCTTGCATGGAAGCATTGAGCATAAAATCTATTCAAATAAATCTGAAGACAGTTTTAATCGATGGGTTCAGTTTATGGGCAGGGCTATGCCTAATGGAAACCAAATGCTTACAAATTTTTATCATGCTAAGAAGTCAATAGAAAGTTTGGGATTAGGTTTCATAAATATTGATTGTTGTCCACATGGATGTGTTGCAACCGTAATTACGACGAGACGACGAACTCGCTAAAATTTGAAAATAGAATTTTATTGATTAATGTGGAGTCAACAACAAATTTTTATTTAAGGAAAAAAGTTTGGAAAAACCCTAACTTGAAGATGAGATTCAATGTTCGGGAGTCGGTTACAAGTAGGGAAGGTGTCAGGCATCCCAGTCGCCTATTCTGAAGAACGGTACCCTTAAACTGAGTGTGTGATTTATGAAAATGTTTGATTCCTTAATTAATGTGGAAATAAATAGATTGATGGAGGTTAGCCTGACAGGACTTGATCTTGCTCCTACGTATTCCCCAGTGCAATGAGAAACTCAAGGCTTACATAATTCTGGTTTGAAGGCTTGACCTTCGGAGAAGCTTGAAAAAGAGTATTTGAAAATGAATAGAGTGTTTTGAAAATATTTTAAGGAGAATCTTTAGTCCACATATGCACAGGATCCAAGACAACTATGGCTGCACTGGGATCCATACGAATCCCTAAGCATCGAACAGTAGAAAAAGCTACCAGTTTGTGCTTAGAGTTCATCGCGTGAGACTTAGGGATTCCAAAATGAAATTTTTCTCGAAATTATTTACAAAAAAGATTCTTGGTCCACATATGCAGAGTCCAAGAATACTACGGCTGCACTGGGACCCATATGAATTCCTAAACATCGAACAACAGAAAAAATTACCAGTTCGTACTTAGGATTAATGAATTTAATTTTGAAAATAATAATAAAGATAAAACAGAGGAGCGGTCTTTAGTAATAAGAAATTGAACTTAACTCGAAACAAATTTGATTTTGATTTGGAAGAGTCGAATCTTAACTTGAGAAGAATTAAACTTGATTTGGTTTTGAGGAAAAAGAATTGAATTTTCAAAATGTATTTGAATTGATATTTAAGGGAAGGAATTAAATTTAAAAATACATTTGGATTGATACTCAAGGAAAATGATTAAATTTGATTTTAAATTTTTATTTGCGATGAAAAGAATTGGATTTAAATCCAATTTAAATTTTATTTAAAATTGGATTTGAAGGAAGAAAAAAAGTAAATTTAATTTGAGAAAGAGAAGAAAAGAAAAACAAAACAAACAAATTAAAACTCGATTTGAGTGGAAAGGAATTTAATTTGAGGTTTAGGGAGGCAAGAAATTAAATTTGATTTAAAGATCTGGGGATTAAGCCTGATTCAAAATTTGACTTGATTTATTGATAAAATTGATTTAGTTTAAAATCTATCTCTGAATTGGATTTAATTTTTTATTTTAAAATATATGTGGGTTTGACCCATGTGCGGCGCAAGAGGAATGGGCCTTGGATGGTGATAGATTTGGCGCAACCCAGGCCTTGATGGCTCGTCTTCAAACCAGGTGTGACCCCACGTGCAAAATAAAAGAGGCATTTATAGAAAACTGCTCAGCCGTGGCTCGAACCCAAGGTCGGGGAGTCAGAGGTAGCCAGAGATACCACAAGACCATGGTCCTAGTTGGATCCTTAACATGCGGGATGAAATTTAAGCCAAGCGAAATGTACGTGGTATTTTGCATGGATTGCATGGAGTATCCTCGCTTCCTATTTGAATAATGTTAATTTCCTGCAGGGACGTAACACTCAGGAATGTCCTCTCCAAATGGCCACCCAGCATCGTTCGCCTTCCTAAGCTTAGTAAGGCTTTCCACAAAATCATGTGAAGAACGAAGATAAGGAGCTGATATGGAGACTATGAACTCGTTATACTTGAGATGGCAGAAACATAGGTCAAGATCAGTATATTTGGATAAGAAGCATTGACTTGGACTTCCAGTACTTTCGAGGAGTTGGTGTGTCAGGTTCGTTTTCGATTTGGCAATCGGTACACCCCATGGAATGGACGCTACCCTTCCTGATCGATCCACCAAATCTCCATGTCTATGCTCTCTATCTTGATCAGAACAGGCGCGGATTGGTCGTAGATGAACTATGATTGGTATGCATTGCCTAAGCACCCAATTGACAAGGTGAGCCAGTGCCACTTAAGAACCATACATTAACATGGCCCAAAATGGAGTGGTTGGAACTTTGCATGGCTTGTTTATAAATCAACAAATGAGCGTGGCCAAAATGGTGTCATTAACTTTGCATGGCTTCCTCAACATGGATGAAGATGCAGTTATTTTGTTCGGTTATGGTCAATCCGCCCCTTGAGTCTAGGTGCCAGAGGGATTTGTTTGTCGTACCGACATGTGACTCGCACTCCCTGCAAGGACTTCTTAATTATTGGCCGAAGGTCTCACATAGTCCACCCATTCCTCTATTTAAATGGTTCGTAATTTTGGCCATTTTTGCTAGTGGGAGCAGCCCCTTGATTTCAACGTGGGTATCGGCACTATAGACGATCATAGACACTGCCTAGATTTTAATGCTGCTTGGCCATGACCGATGGCTATAGGCTTACTAACTGTGTCTCAGAAGCTATGCGGACTCACCTATGGCTAGGGCTGTACTCACTATACGCGGTCTCGGACACAAATACCATAGATAGCCTGATAACAAACCCTTCATTCTTACTTTTAATTTAATGGTTCACTTAAGTGCATGAAGGTCTTTTTCTTGCAGTCATTCTGAGTCAAGTCTTAGTGCCGTATTTTCGGTTGTGGCCATACTATTGATATCATTGCGACCTTCCTTTGAAGATCCCACATCCTGATAATATAATCTAAAGGATCAGGCACGAAGTTGTATTGGATGTGAGGTGTGCAAGAGACATAATTCTCTGTTTATACTCTCAGAGGTATCGTAGGCAACGCCCATTATGCATCATGTATGCCATGACTTAACCCTCGAGACTCCAATCTTGCTGCCAAGAGGATCTTGAAGCCCTAGGTACGCCATGATTGAACCCTCGAGGCTCCTCTTGACTGGATACGCTCTGAACTCTTCACAAAAATCACGTCTTCACTGCTCAAACATCATTAGCCATCTTCGATGTTTGCATATTGAAGTACTAAGCACGTCGCACCCAGTTCTGATTAGAGTGGCTTCAATGTTTTACTTGCATGGGATTGCCTTCATGTTAGGATATGTAAATCTGCATGGGTCCATTTTGTAGAACTCCATGGCCAGGGGGTGTAGCTCATTAATCACATGATGAAGAAACTCTCCAGGATCGTGTGTACATTTCCATATCCAGAATCTCTAAGCAACATCCTCACCTAGTGGTATTTCTAGCCTCTGTGGCATTGTAGGCTAGACAGTGGATGGGCGAGTCTGGGTTTCTTGTAACCCAAGTGTGCATGGCAAAGAAGCTAGTCCCTTAGTTTCTTGTAACCTAAGCTACAATCACATTGCAACAACAATACTGGTCTTTAGGTTCATGGAATCCTCTGTCAATCACCCTTCGACTATGACATTTCTTTGAATTTCCATTCCATAAAAGCTTATGTAAAATATGTCTCTTGAGCGGCCTTAACGACTATAACTGTTTGGGAAATGTAATTCAAGTCTTGAACTTTAACTTTTGATGCGTCAAGTTTCAGGTTTCATACCCTGTTCTATACCGAAGGACGAATCTAATTCCCAATGACTCAATTTAATTAGGTTTATTAAAGTCGTACAACTAAAGCGTGCTCGTGGAATTTCGGCTGAATCAAGAATAAAATAGTGCATGCAACAGAGTATCACTTCTTGCTATTACATCAAGAAATAAAGAGAGGCCTGTCACTCTTTATGGCCTCGAGATTAGCAATGGCCTCAACAGGATTCTGCTCTGGACCTTAAATTTAACAGCCACAGTTGTGAGATCTCAGGCTTGGATTTGCCTAGACTTATGGTACCAGATTCACCTTCCATGGCTTTATCAAGTTCTATTAATGGTTTTCATGTCCAAGCTCTTATCACCATTCATGGCGTTTGCGGTAACCATGATTTTATGAACTTATTCTTGTTGAAACAATCAATAAGCCTCTGAATTTTTACCACACGTGCAAGCATGGGAATATAGACTACTTAATTGAATGCAAACAGAGATAACTTATGGTTCAAGAATCACTACATGCGGGTGAATATATGCTGAAATCGTGTTCTAAGGATATGTAGGGGAATTCTTGATCTCACCTCGAAGATTTGCAAATGTTTTGGCCGGATGAGATTATCCTTCTTCCGCAGTGATGCAGGTGGTCTCACGAAGACGAATCCGAATTCTGAATGCTGCAAGCAGAGGCTTCTAATGTCTTGAAGCAATCTTTGATACTGGATCCGGAGCTCCTTCCTTCTGGAGACGAAATTAGACAGGCTTCCTTCTAGAGAAAACCAGAGGTATTCTTCTCCTTCCCGTTCCCTCTTTCTGTGATCCCTCCTTTTCTTGCTATATATTCTCTTTTTCTATCTCCAGCTCGATGCCCAGTAGAGCCCAAGACGAAGGCCTCTCCTCGCTGCCTCCCTTTTTTCCTTCTTTTAATCTCTTTTTCCCCTTTCGTAAAAAATACCTCTAGAAGAGGTCCCCTCCCCCTAGTGAGTAGATTTATAGAAAATGAGGGTCGTCTCCTCTCTAATCTTGAGTTTTCTTTTTTAAAAAACTCATGGTCCCGCCTTCATCTTTTCCTTCTTTTTCGTTTTCTTTTTCTTTTTTTGTTTGTTAATTTAGTTTTCTATTTTTAATTTTTTGTTTTTTCTATTTTATCTTTTTTTAATTTTTCTTTATTTCTTTTTTCGTTTTTTAATTTTAATTTTTTTTAAACTATTTTTCTGTTTTTTAATTATTCTTCATTTTCTATATTTTTTTTTTGTTTTTATTTTTCTTTTGCTTTTTATTATCTTCTTTTTGTTGTTGTTTTGAAATTTCTTTTGCTATATTTTTTATTTTTCTGTTTTTTCTTATTTACTTAATATTTTCATTTATTTTTGAATTATTATTTTTCTTTTCTTCTTTTATTTACTTTCTGTTCCCCTATTTTTTTTTCTTTTTTTCTATTCTTTCATTTAAACCATTCTTTTCAAATTTACCTTTCAACTTTCATGTTTTATATCCTTTTAATTTCTATTCTACTTTGTTTTATTCATTTTTATTTATTTATTTTCTTCCATTTCTTTTTCTATTTTTCTTTTACTTCTGTTTTTGTTTATTCATGTTTATTTTTTTTAATTAGTATTGGTTTCTTGATTAATTTTAACAATGAGGTCTCGAACATAATTGGGTGTTTATAAAATGCATGCTCTTTTATAATGATGATACAGATGAAAGTATTACAAGTTACAAGCTTTGTGGTGAAGAAAGGTATAAGATAACCACTCAAAGGGGTGTTCAAAGAAAAATCTCCTGAAAAAAAATGGCATCTCACATGTGATGGCATGGTGAGAACCAAAGGAAGGATGGTGTCTTATGTCATCCATCGGATGAAGAACCACGGAAGCATTTTGATAGGATATGTCCATAGTTTTCTCATGATCCCTGAAATATAAGGTTAGGGTTATGTGCTGATGGTTTTGCCCCTTTTGATCAATATGGTAAGACATATTCATGTATGTCAATCATTTTAGCTCTATACAATCTTCCACTTGAGATGTGCATTAAAAGAGAGTTTATGTTCCTTACAATATTTATTCTTAGTTAAAATAAACCTAAGAGTAAGATTGATGTTTACATGCAACCTCTTATAGAGGAATTGACAAATTTTTGGAATGACACGGTAGTTACATACGATATATCATTGAGAAAAAATTTCCTAATGAAGGCAGCTTTGATTTGGATAATTAATGACTTCCTTGCTTATGGCATGTTATCTCGTTGGTCAACTACAAGAAGACTCGCTTATCCAATATGTATGGGTCAATTAAAAGCTAGTTGGTTATACCACAGTTGCAAGCATACATTTTTTTACTATCATTGACAATTCCTTCCAACTGATCATCCTTATAGAAGAAATAGAAATGGTTTTAAGAAAAATTTTATGGATACCTCCTCCTCTCCCCCTCGTTTGACCGGAGAAGAAATTTGGCAATGAACTTGGCAATTGCCATTCATATAGGAGTTTAAAGGACAAAAATTACCTAGTTTTGGAGAACATCATAATTGGAATTCAAAAAGTATATTTTGGAAGTTATCTTATTAGAAAACACATCTTCATCATAACATTGATGTTATGCACATTGAACTAAATGTGTTTATGAATGTATTTGACATAGTCATGGATATTAAGGGTAAGACAAAGGATACAAATAAAGGGAGAATAGATTTAGCCAAAATATGTAGATGACAAGAACTTCACTTATAAGAGGTTGGAGGTGGGAAGTATGTAAAACCCAAGGCTAAGTATGCATTTGACAAGTTTCAAAGAGTAGTTGTTTGTGAGTGGCTTAAGCAACTTTGTTTCCTGATGGATATGCTTCAAATTTAGTTCGATGTGTTGAAATGGGGTCAACAAAGTTGCATGGAATGAAAAGTCATGATTGTCATGTATTCGTGCAACGATTACTTCTTATTGCATTTGAATCTTTACCAAATGCTATTTGGAAGCCACTTGTTGAACTCAGTCACTTTTTTAGAGAACTCACTTGTACAACTTTATATGTAAATAAATTGGTGGATATGGAATCTACTATTCTTGTTTTATTGTGTAAGTTAGAGTAAATCTTCCCTCCATGCCTCTTTAATTCTATGGAACATCTTCCCATTCACCTACCTTATGAAGCACGAGTTAGAGATCCAGTTCCATATCGTTGGATGTATTCATTTGAGAGGTATTAATTATTTTTATATTAATCTATTTATACATTACTAATTTTATGTAATCTTTTTTAACTAAAAATCATTTAATTACTTATTTCATATTTAGATTTCTACATTCCTTGAAAGAAAAGATCAAGGACAAGGCAAGGGTAGAGGGTTCTATTTATTAAGCTTATTTAATGGAAGGAACATCTATTATTACTTCTTTTTATTATACATCGAACATAAATACTCGAAGAAGTAGAATGCCATGCAATGTTGGAGGTGAAGGTTTTTCATTGAATCCTCCAATTTCAATTTTCAACTATCCAGTATGTGGAAATGGTAAATGTATTCAATATTACTTAGAAGAATGTGAAATGAAAGTTTCCCATTTGTACATTTTTCTGAATTATGAAGAAGTTGAATCATATCTAGCGTAAGTTAAGACTCAAATTGTCTTTAAATATTTGTATAATCTTTAAAACATGTTTTATTGTCTAATTATCGTATGTGTTTTATTTTGTAGTAAGTATGTTGACTTTTTAAGCAAGCTTCAACCCAGTATTTTTGACTCTGAAATTGGTAACGAAATTGCTTCTCATTTTCCCTTATGGTTTACAAAATATGTACGTCTCTATTATATACATTATTTAAATGGTATTACAATTTCATTATATGATTTACAATTCCAACCAAGTAAATTTGCTTATTATAGGTTCAAAATCCAAAAAATAAAATTGAGGATCCATTCTTGATTTCATTGGCATGGAGGCCAATAAGAATGATATAATCATGGCCTATTTATATTGTAATTGGATATAGATTTCACACCAAGACTTGGAGTGAAGGCATGCAAACTTCTAACTATGGTGTGTATAAAAGACACCAATGGTCAATTATAAGATGATTTTTTTTGAAATTTTAACTAATATAATTGAATTGGAATATCCTGGCATGCCCATTAAAAAGATAGTTCTTTTTAAGTCTGATTGGTTTGATAACACCCCTAATTGTGGGACAAAGATAGACAATCAATATGGAATTTTCAAGTCAAACGATAAAAAAGATATAGAAACTTTGACCGGTTCATATTTGCTCAACAATCTGAGAAAGTTTATTATACATCATATCCAAATGGACATCATGTTTGGTTAGTTGTTATTAAGACAAAGATGCATAGTATAATCATAAATATTGTAGTTAATCAAGTTAACAATGACATTGTGTATCAAGATGTTCATGAAGTTCCTAAACTCCATGTGATGTTGAATATTGATGCAGACATTTATGATGATACTCTTGTTGATATGAACGGTATCGGTGAGGAAGTTGATATAAATTTTCTTAATGAACCTGATTTGGATGAAAATAGTGACAACACTTATATCTCAGCAGATAATGAATATGACAGTAGGGGTGAGAGTGATTTAAATGACCCTAACTCAACTTAATTAGGTAATTTTGAATATTTTATCTTCTTTTAATGTATTTTCTATGTCTAACATTTTACATTAATTATTTCTAATATTTTATACATACATATGGATGACAACACAGCTAGAGGTAGAGGTCGAGGTCGACCAAGGGGTCGGGGTAGAATTTATGGTAGGACATCTTCATCACATGTAGTAGGATCTTCTGATCCACAAGTCATGCCTTCTACTTCAAATTCATTAGTTGTGGAAGTGGATGTTAGATCAAGGTCATCCTTGACACATATTGATACATCAGGTTCACCCATCCCCCTCCACTCGGGTGCATCTACCCCAACATCTTGTACACATCCTTCCTCCACACCTGCATATTTCGCTCATCAAATACTTCCATCTTTACCAGTAATTGGAACTAGAGATCCTACTGATAGAACGGTATGGATTAACTTAGGAGCTAAGCATAAGTAAGTATTTTATTTTTCTTACACTTAATATGATTATCAAGTATTTGGTTCTTTACTTAAACCAATATCACTATTAACATTATTTTTGGATAGCTTCTTTCCTCCAGATGTATGTAATAAAGATATTACAAAAATTATTAATTCAAAATTTGATGATTCTTGGCCTACTTGGAGTTTTGTTCCTGCAGAAGTTAGAAAGATGTGGTTTGAATAATTTCAGGTAACATTGTATTTAAAATTTTTAATTTTTTTAGCTAACTTACCTATTATTCATTATTTTTTATGCATTTCTTATAACAAACGATGCAGAAAATTTATAAGTGGCTACCACAACATAATGTTACCATCGAAGCAACATTTAAACGTAAGGTTCGGTGATGATGAAGAATACAATGAACAAGGTGCAGACTAGCAAGATAAGGGGGTTTGGATTACTCCTAAGGTTAGACAATGATTGAAGCTTCATTGAGCTAGACAGAACTTCCAATCTTGGCAAGAAAAATCACGTTTGTGATATTGGAGCCTCCTTATACATTGGTGGTTCTATATTTGTTGTGCATCGTAATAGGATGGTAATAAAAAATTAAGTAATTAAGTATTTAAGTTATTTTTATTAATTTTAGTTATTTAAAAATTTAACTCGATATTGTTTATGTAGAGTAAGGAGCCAGAACGGGATCCAACTGCATTTGATATCATGGAAAGAACTAAAAGGAAGAAACTTGGAGATTGGATCAAAGATAAGGCAAAGAATGTTGCTGTATGTATATGTCAACTATAGTTTTATTTGTGCATTAAATGATTATTATTATTTATTCTAAACAATTATGTGTACTTACACTTTGTAGGAGAAATTTATTCATCGTCGATTTGAATCCATTCAAAATGATTCTATGGAACATTTTGCAGCCTCTCGCAATGCCATTTTTTTGGATGTTGTTGGAGGACGAAATAAGAAGGAACATGTATATGACTTGGGTCAGTTGGATGATGAATTTATCTATTCATCCACTAAGTGTACCCAACCTAACATTGATGTTGGGACCAACTATGAGCAAATCATCACCAACTTCAGTGAAGAGATGCAACAGATAAAAACATAGTTAACATAGGCATATTCAAAGATAGATAAGCAAACAACCGAGCTAACTCAGACAAAAACATATTTAACTCAGATTAAACAAGTTCTTCAAGTAGCATTTATGATTACCATCTGACTCTAATTTCATGAGCTCCAACGAGAATGAATATCCTAACGATGCTCTTGCTGTTCGTTCGTCATCATCATGATGATAGTCAATCTCCTATTAATGGTCATCATGATCAGCATTGAAATTTTTATTTGTTTTTATTATGTACTAATTTTGTATGAACTTATACTTATCTACACTTAATTATGTTTGGATTATGTTATTTATTTCAGTTCCTTTATTTAATAACTTTTTATTTTACAATTTATAATTTTTTAATAATGATTATGTATATATCTCATATATCCAAGTTTGTTTCAATTATTTTTATATAAATAACAAATAAATAAATAAATTTTTATTAAATATAATTTGAAATCGATTTTGAGACCAATTAATCTCTCTTAGTTTTAGTCACCAATAAACATATTAATGAAAAATTTAGCAACCAATTTTAACTGCCGATTTTGCGATCGAATATTTTGTCTCTAATTTAGTCACCAACAAATATATTAGTTACCAGTTTTGTGACCGACTTTAGCTGCCAATTTTGTGACCAAATATTTTGTCTCTAATTTAGTCACCAACGAACTATTTAGTAACTAATTTAGTAATTGATTTTAGCAGCCAATTTTGCGACCAAATTTTGTCTCTATTTTAGTCATCCACAAAACGTTTTGAGACTAATTTTGCAACCAATTGTTTGTAACCAATTTGATGACTGAATTTTTGGTCGCTAAATTCGTCTCTTACAATAAATAAAACGATCATATTAGTGACCAATTTTAATTTTTTTAAGATAAAAAATTTCGATTACTAATATACTCATTTTTGCGATTGAAATTTTTGGTTGCAAAATCATTTTGCGACTAAGACTTTAGCAACTACTCCTATTTAATCGCAGAATTAGTTGTAAAAATAATTAGTGACCATTTATTTAGTTGCTAAACATAGTTTTTTTTAATGCCAAAATATCAAAATTATATTATCAATATGACTAACTTTGATTACTCTATTATCATAATTTTAAAAATAATAAATATCAAAATTATATTATCAATATGACTAACTTTGGTTACTCTATTATCATAATTTTAAAAATAATAAAAAATAATATTAGATAATAATTAAAAAATGCATTACAAAATTTAAAAAAAATAAAAAAAAGTTAGTATACACAAATTTGATATCGACTTGTCACTGGTGGAAAATAAGCTTTTTACATCGGTTGTTATGGACTTTTTACGTCAGTTATTTAAGCGGTATTGAAGCGGGCAATATAGAAACTTGTACTTTCTACATGGTTCTACAACCGATGTAGAAAGTACACTTTCTACATCGGTTAAAACTTCAACCGATGTAGTAAGTTTATATTTTTTTTAAATGCTATTTTTGTTTAGTGAAATTGCCATATTATTTATTCACAATACCTGTATATATAAACAGAATACTAGGCAGACAATACAGAAATTACAGAGTCTATATACTTAAAGTAAATACATCAATATTTATTATAAAATATAATAAAAACAAACTAAAAATCTAAAAAACCCATGAATTCAACCCAAATTGGCAATGTCTATCAGAAATTCTCCCCAACGTCTCTTGATATCATCAATTTCTTCATCTAACAGAGGTTGAGGATTGTCAAATATCTACAAAATGTTTTTGATTAAAATTAGAGTTCATACATGTTATGCATTAAAATTAAATAATTAAATTAGGATAATTGTAATTACCTGGTGCCAAGAGTTAACAATAGAAGCCGAGACAATGTGAAACATATGTCTCATCACATAATATCCACACTCGGTTCCTCCGGGTTGTCTTGGACACTTCAAAAAAATAAAAAGAGTATGAAATATAATTAGAGATGTTGATAAAAGAATATAAAATAATTGAATAACTTTTAATAAAGTACTTACCTTTGGAATTATCCATACAGGCTTTTTAATATTTGATGGATGCGTCCCTTTTAACCAAAGTCGAGCATTCATTGCTCTACAGTAAAATAAAAAGCAAATGAATACCTTTGATAATAACAAGTTATATGAATATAAATACCAAAATCATAAAAACTTACAAATATATAATGTCCTTTATTTCTTTCTTTGGTTTTTGCCAAGCAGAGCATAGAAATACAACTACATTCCGCTTGGGACAAATAATGATTAATTGCCAATGAGCCCTACAAAATATGGATGACAATGAACAAAAAGATTAGGAATTTAATTGAATTCATGAACTAAAGCAATTAAGTATTGACTTACGATTGAAAATAGAGGGCTAGGTAACAGTCTTTATCAGACTGCAATCTCCTCTGAAGATATCCCTGCATCTCAGCTGCCTTGTTCCTAGTTTTCTGCATATGAACTAGGTCCACGAATCCATATAGGTGTAAGTTACCTCTTTCAGTGCAGATACGATACAGGTACCTAATATTGCGAATAATTTTCATATGTTAGCTTTTGATAATGAAATAATTCAAGTTAGGTTTAGAAATTTACTTACATCAACCATAATTGTAGAATTGTTACACATAGGAGATCGTTACCCACAACCAACTCCAATATATCCTTCTTAGTAATATAGAAGGGGATAGGTGTGGGCTTCCCTATGATATCCGGTTCCATTGTTATTTGCAAAGTTTCATCGCTCAAGTTCATGGCGATACTAAATAGACATGTGAGCAAATCAACCTTATATTTCTTTGGAGAAGGCTCAAGAAGATCTGCTTTAGCACTTAAATCAATCTTCTTCCCACGATCTTCCTTATAAACCTACGATAAATTCAAAAAATAATAACAAATATATATATATATATATATAGACACACATAATATATATATTAAAAAATTAGTAACATAGGATAAAATTATATAATACCTGAGGTTGAACTCGTTGCACAAGTCTCCTCGGCCATATAATGAAATGGTTGGGGGCTTGCCCCACAACATGAACCTCCTGAGTAGGGACAGGAACAGGAGCATCTGCATCTTCAACCCGTTCAACCACCACTCTAACATGATCATCATCAATTTGCTGGTGATGGATGGTTGAACCCAAGGTGTAGACTTTCCCAATTGCTACCAGACGATATGGATGATCAACATATAACTCATAATCGTCTGCCGCTGTATCCACATCCTCTTCTCCCTGTAGTTTCTCCTCCGTCGGAGCACAGCTTCCCTTTGTGCTCATGCGCCTAGGAGAAGGTGATGGATGGTGACCCTGTGTCTGCGTTTGTGAAAGTCCCAAAGATGCAAGCTCCTGCCTAAGCTCTTGCCTAAGCTCCTGCCTAAGCTCCTGTCTGAGCTCTTCTCGAAGTTCTTGCCGCAGTTCTTGCCTCATGTCTTCACGCATGGCGTCCAACTCATCTCTAGACACTAAACCTTCTTTGGATGTCTGTCTAGAAGACAATCCAAAGTACTGTCTAAGGCCAACACCTCGGCCAACTGCACGAACACGCCCTGGATGCTCCGGTTGGCCAATAGCAGTACTTAAGATGTCATCCCGGCCAGTTGGAACAAAGACTCCTTGTGAGCTTTGTTCAACCAAAGAATCCTACAAAATAAAAAATGACCGTTATCAGTAATGTAAATGTTTGAAGATAAATAAAATGGAAATTTACAAAATTGTGTGATTACTTACAATTTTCTCAGCAACAATGCGAGAAGGCTCTGATGTGTACTCTCCAGTTGCCTTTTGGCGTGCCCTCTTCTATTTCTCATGGTGTGAAGGTGGAGAGGGTGGAGAGAGAAGTGTAGAGGGGTCTGCTTCAGATGATTGCTGACGTTCTTTCGACTTCTGGTCCATCAGCCTCTCCTGAAGCAACTCATAACCCCCACGAGATAATCTGTGGGGGTAAAAGTTCTTAGCAGAAATTTGTTGAGCCTTCTTTCTTTTCTCCTGTTATAAGAAAGCAAATCATTTAATCATAATATTGCTTATATTAGTCAATTAAAAAAAATAAAATATTAGAAAGATACATACAACGAATGCAGGATCCATTTGAGACTCAACAAATCTCTGCCAAGTGTCTTGATCAAGGAACTGGTACTCCTCACAAGGAGACACATCCTTGAGTGACCTATATATATATTTGCTGGTGAGATGTGTCTTGAAGCCCCCCCAGCGCTCACCAGCAAATGAAAGCCACGTCCTCTTCAGGAAGTTAGTGTTTGGTACGTCATATGTAAGCTACATAAAAGAAGATGTAATTGGTTAGTGAATGATAAATTTACAGAAAAACTTAAAGCTTTGAAGTTAAATACCATGATAGTCTCCCAAATATGTTCCTTGACTCACATCTCAACATCATCCCAATCCTTCTTCAAAATACTGACCTTGCTTCGTCCAAGAAGGGCCACATAACTCTTAAACTTTGTCTTGTTTGGCCCTAATGGATTCCCAGTGGCCTGATCAAACTCTATGGGAATCCTCTGCTCACCGCTCTGACTAAGGGTTAACTCCCTTAACCGTGTGTCTCGTCTTCCCTTCTTTTGCCGAGAAGAAGGCATCTCAGACCCACTTTGTGAAGGAGGAACCTCTGAAGGGTCAGCCATGTATCTGTTAAAAGCAGAGAAAACAAATATGAAAAAATTATTGAATAGAAACAATAAATACAATTCATATTTATATTGCAAATTGCAACCTTAACAGAAACAGTAACAGAAACAGAAACAGGCTAAGGGTATAGGCAAAACAGGCTAAGGGTACAAGCAAAACAGGCTAAGGCTAAGACAAAACAGAAACAGGCAAAACAGGCTATAAGGCTAAGGCTAAGGCAAAACAGAAAACAGGCAAAACAGGCTAAGGCTAAGACAAAACAGAAACAGGCAAATTTTCTGTTTGATTTTTAATCTCTGATCCTTGTTACTAGACAAATTTTAGTGACTTAAGAATTATGTTATTTAGATGTATAGTTCCTTTTACCAAGTGTCTTGAGTGCTTTTACAAATAAACACATAGTAATGCATTTACAAGTCCAGAAGAACTAAAAATGTCTGGAAATCAAATCAAGAGAGTAGCAAAAAAACTAGAATTCTAAGGAAAATTCAAGAATATGCCCAAACACTGAAGAAAATCACCCTCGTAACATACTTTCTACTGCTACAAAATTGATTTGTCCATTGCGTTTAGAAAAGGTGTGAGGCCTTGCACTAAGCACCCTATTGGAAATTTGTATCTTATGATGAGTTATCATGAGACCATAAAGCTTCTACAACCCTTGACAAAATTCAAGTTCCCAAGGATATAAAATAAGTTTTTCAACATCCTAAATGAGAAAATGTTGTAAAGGAAAAGGTTCAAGCACTAGAGAATAATGGTACGTGGGAATTCTCAACCTAGCAAGAAAGGAAGAAAATCGTTGGATTCAAATGAATTTTTTCCATCAAACACCATGCAGACGGGAGTGCTAATAAGTACAAGGCTCGTCTAATTATAAAAGGGGTTCATCCAATCATATGACATGCACTGTGAGGAGACCTTTGCCCAAGTAGCAAAGCTAGATTCTATTTGTGGTATCCCATCACTTGCTACAAATATTAATGTCCTTTGCACCAATATGATATTTAGAATAATTTCCTTAATTATGAACTTGAGGAAGAAATCTACATGAACATCCATCCTGAACTTGAAACTCCAATGTTTTTTGGCAAATGTTTACATACTTCGCAAATCCTTATATGGCCTCAAAATAGTCACCTCAAGCATGGTTTGAAAGGCTAACATGAGTTGTTAAAGAAGATGAATTCATACAATGTCAAGCTGACCATGCCATGTTTGTCAAGTAATCATAAAAGGATAAAATGGCACAATATATAATTTATGTTGATAATATTATTATCATAGAGGATGATTATGAAGAAATCTAACACCTCAAGAAGCTTCTATGTGAGGAATTTGAGGTTAAGGACCTAGGGAACCTCAATTATTTCCCATGAATGGAGGTAGCTTGCTCAAGAAATGGGACCTTTGTATCCTAAATGAAGTATACTCTTAATGTGCTATAACAAACCAGTATGTTAGGGAGTAAGCCAACAAACACCCTAATAAAACTAGCTAGAAGGAATAAGTTAGAGGGTGAAAGCCTTCCTGTAAATAAGGACAAGTATAAAAGACTTGTGGGAAACATTATTTATCTATCCCATAGTAGACTTGATTGAGTTTGCAGTAAGCATGACACATCGTTTTATGACTTATCCCTCAGAAAACCACATGAAGGCAATCAATTGAATCCTTAAATACTTGATAGCAACAAAGTGATTTAACAAAACAGAGAACCTAAAGGATAAGCACTAATGCAAACAGGAACAGAGACACTAAACAGAGAGCCAGAATGCTACATACCGGTGTAGACGACGACGACGACAGCGTGCTTTGAGAACGACGGGGCTCTTCACGTAGACGACGACGGTGCTTTTCGCGACAACGACGGCGTGTGCTAAAGGAGGCTCAGTGATGAGTTAGGGCAAGATCTTGTAAATGGAGTGTTTAACTTATGAGGACGATAACGGTCGCATCAGCTAAAGAGGAGGGAAAACAGACTTTCTACGTCGATTGTTTCAAAGAACCGATGTAAAAAGCACTTTCTACATCGGTTACACTACTCAACCGATGTAGAAAGTATTACTTTCTACATCGGTTCCTTTATAACGGATGTAGAAAGTTTAAATTTTTTTACAAAAATGCCACCGCCTGTTTTTCTACATCGGTTATAAAGCAACCGATGTAGAAAGTGACAAATTTATTTACAAAAATGTCACCGCTTTTTTTCTACATCGGTTGGCGAATAACCGACGTAAAATTCTGTTATAAAAAGCTATTTTTGCACTAGTGTGTAAGGTTTTTTTTAACTTAACAGTGATTTTCACAAATAAAATAAAATTAAAATAATAAAAGTAAAAAAAAAAAATTATATTGAGACAATAATTATTTTATCACATATTAAAAAAAAGACTTTGTTGTTGTTTGTATGTAAAAAATGTAAAAAAATGTTGGATTTACATCTTGTTAGGATGATTAACTCATTAAAAATATTATAATGATAGAAATAATAATAATATAATAAATAATATAATAAAAATAAAAATAAAAATATATATCATAATTCAAAATCAAATATGCAGGTAACATATCATAAAAGGGTTTCAAAACCAAAAATGTAAAAACCATCATTGTAAGAAAATTGTGAGACAAGTTAGCTGACATGAGTACACAATATGAAACAAGAAGATATAGAATTATTTCACGAGTCATAACATTTGTCTTTTCATCATCTAAAAATTTGAACAGACTTTGTACACTGACCATCGCACATAGCATGGATACGACACGAAACAATGCTCGTTAACTAATTTCCGCACTTCTTTTACGCTTCTACCGTATCATCCCAAAGAATTTCGAGAGTTGTTTCTTATGGCATTACTTTCATAATTTTTATGCTTTTGATTCTTAATACTCTTCTATATTGTTTATGTTCTCCTAATTTTTTAGAGTTACATCCTTCGTTTAGTTTAATTGCATTGTGGTTTAATTGCATAATTCGTAAAGGCGTGATTTTCTAATGTCTATTTAGCAGATACAAGTTTAAATTTCAATTTTAATTTATATTTTCATTTTTAACCATGAATATTTATTTACACATATTTATGTCATTATATCTTATTTCTTATAGTAACACCTCCTAAATTAAATTTATAGAAAATAACAACATCTATTGAAGTCTCTTTTCTCCTAAGCTACCAATTTTCCTTGCATTAGTGTGGCTGATAAGTTTTTCTTATAAAACATATTTAGGTTTAATAAAATATATATTTGGATCATTTCTCCACTAGGGTTTTATGAATCGACATATTATTTACATGGTATCAATGGTAAAATTAGTATTAATGAAATTATTACATACTGTTGATATTTTTTCTAGATTAGAAGGATTAAAAGTTAGAAAAATAATATTGTATCCCTCTATATAATTTCCTAACCTCTAAAAATGTTAGCATTGTTAACTTTTTGTCCTTTTATATTTGAGTAAAAATGGTTTCCTTATTTTTCCTCATTAATTTTTACTATTTATTATTGCTTTATAATAAAAAAGATGAGATAGATATTATTGCTAATTCTTTTTATCTATTAACTATTCTCTATTCTCAATGTTGTGTTACCGAAGTTCTGGTAACTACTCTATTACATTATATTATTTTTGTAAGCTTTGTTGTGAAATTTTTCAAATGGTGGGATTTGGGATACTGAGTAAAATTTTTTGCATAATCCTTTGTTATGTGAAGTATTTGACTTTTATTATTCTCCAATTGTTTTCTAAATGTTTAAGTGAAAATTGAATTTAGACTTGCTGCGTTTTGTGCAAATAGTTTCCATGCAAACAATGAGAGTTGCTAAATTTAATAAATACTTTTCTATTTGATTTATATAGATCGATATGATTATCTTTCTAGAGAGATTTATGGTAAAAAATGTTCAACGGATGAGTGAAACCATTTTGTTCCATGCATGTACATACTAGGACATTGTTTTGTTTCTTGGGTATAAATGCGTCTTTGGTACATGTCAGAAAGGAAGTAATTAGCCTCATAATCATTGGTCCTTAGATTCACATAATACAAGCACTTGTTTTTATTTAATGCATAATTTGATTTTCTTTCCTTTGTGTATAAATCAAAAAATACCTTGATTGAGTGTGGAAGAAAAGTGTGAGCTAATATAAAAATGCATTAAATGATATTAATTTACTATTTTTGAAGTTAGGTTTGATTTTTTTAAGTCCAGATTTGGAGTGCTATTTAATAAATTTGCTTCATGGATCGTAAAAAAGAATTTGATCATAAAAAAGAATCTGAGAACATGATATGATTCATCCTACGCGAATGAATCGGAATGCAGAAACGATAACGGAACGTCTCAAGAATTAGGATAAGATAAGACAAGATAAGGTAAGATTAAGATAAGATAAAATGAGATGAGATGAGATAAGGTGAGATAAGATAGGATAAGGTAGGATGAGATAAGATGTAATAAGATAGGATAAGATAAAATAAGGTGAGATAAGATGAGATAAGATAAAGGAACCCGACACAAATCGCGACCTACCGGAGAGCACCGAAGTTATCAAGAGGAACGTGACCCTTACCGCAACCTGCCGGAAGAACCAACGTTATCAAAGGTAGTTCTTTGCCCAAGAACCAAGGGAATCAACTCACACAGAGATGAAAAACTCTAAAAGAGAAAATATGATTATTCTTCAAAATTTGTCCTTTCACTGAATCTTTAACTCCTATTTATAGTGAACCTAATCTAGTAAAAGAAGATAACAAATTAGAAATCTTAATTAGATTGCAATTTGAATTGCAACCAATTTTAAAACAAATAACTTTTAGATAGATATCAAATTCTAATGTAATCTATAGCAAATCATAAACTTTTTCACTTAAGATCTTCAATGATATGACTACACAAATTAACCCATGTTGGAATTGGGCTTGGATCCATGTAGTCTTTTCCTTGAACTTCCTTAATGAGACCTTCAAGTGCTTGTTCCATACGTTTGGTCCTATTTCTCATCATAGGACCTTCCATTCCTTGTAGATAATCTCCGCGATGATCTCTTTTACTTATCGTGGTGCCCACGTTCACATCATTCCCTCCTTCTTCAAGAGGATTCGTCCTCGAATCTTGATGGTCATCTGCATCAAATAAGGATAAATCAGAAACATTGAAAGTGGCACTCACATTACCATAGCTACTTGGAAGATCGATTTTATCAGCATTATCGTTGATCCTTTCAATGACTTAAAATGGACCATCTCCTTTAGGATGTAATTTGGAACTTCTTTGATTTGCACAAATTTAGCCTTTTTCTTTCCATCCAAATTAAGAGAGTCATTAGTAGGAAACGGTAAAACATCTAAAGGTGATAAAGGATTAAATCCATATACACTCTCAAAGGGTGAGAATGAAGTAGATGTGTGAACAACCCTATTATATGCAAATTCAATATGAGGCAAATAATTCTCCCAATCCTTTAAATTTTTTTTTGAATTATAGTACGTAGTAAGGTGCCTAAAGTTATATTCACAACTTCAGTTTGTCCATCTGTTTACGGATGAGCCACAGTAGAGAATAACAATTTAGTGCCTAATTTACCCCACAAGGTTCTCCAAAAGTGACTAAGAAATTTAACTTCTCAATCACTTACAATAGTTTTAGGTAAGCCATGCAAACGTACAATCTCCTTGAAAAATAAGTGAGCAATATGAGTGGCATCATTAGTTTTAGAATAGGCAATAAAATGTGTCATTTTACTAAACCTATCTACAACGACAAAAATACTATCTTTTTCTTTCGAGGTCCTAGGCAGCCCTAATACAAAATTCATAGAAATATCAGTCCAGGGATATTCAGGAATAGGTAAGGGTGTATACAAGTCATGAGGCATTACTTTAGATTTTGCTTGTAAGCAAGTAATACATTTTTCACAAATGAGTTTAACATCATGCTTCATTTTTTGCCAAAAAAAATGTTCATGTAAAACATCATAAGTTTTTTGAATGCCAAAGGGTCCCATTAATCCTCTCCCATGAGCCTCTATAATAAACATTTCTCTTATGCTACACTTAGGTACACACAATTTATTTTTCTTAAATAAATATCCATCTTGCCTAAAATAGTCTTCAAAACCATGATCAGAACATGCTGCCCATAATTGTCCAAACTCAACATCATCGGCATACATGGTTTTTAGTAATTCAAATCCAAGTAATTTAGTTTATAGAGTTGTAAGTAATACATACCTTCGTGACAGAGCATCAGCTACAATGTTTTCCTTTCCCTTTTTATACTTCATAACATAAGGAAACATGTCAATGAATTCTAGCCACTTGACATGCCTTTTGTTGAGCTTACCTTGTGACTTTAAAAACTTCAAGCTAAGATGATCAGAATGGATGACGAATTCCTTCGACCAAAGGTAATGTTGCCAAGTTTGTAAGGCCCTCACCAAGGCATAGAGTTCCTTATTATAGGTTGGATAGTTGAGTGTCGCTCCACTAAGTTTCTCACTAAAATATGCCACAGGTTTAAAATCCTGCATTAAAATAGCTCCTATACCCACTCCAGAGGCATCACATTCAATCTCAAAAACCTTATCAAAATTGGGTAAATTTAATACAGGGGCATTGGTTAACTTGTCCTTTAGTAAATTAAAAGATTGTTCATGTTTCTCATCCCATTTAAAATCAACATTCTTTTTAACAAGTTCATTTAAAGGGGCAGCTATAGAACTGAAATTTTGTACAAACCTCCTATAAAAACTTTCTAAACCATGGAAACTCCTTACCTCATTAGCAGTTGTAGGTGTGGGCCAATCTCTAATTGCCTTAACCTTTTCTTCATCAACACTAACTCCCTGAGAACTTACAATAAACCCTAAGAAGACATCTGATTCCATACAAAAAGTGCACTTTTCAATATTAACATGCAATTCATGGCTTCGTAAGGCAGTACACACAGCACGTAAGTGATCTAAGTGTTCATGCATTGTCTTACTATATATTAAAATATCATCAAAATAGACAACAACAAATTTTCAAATAAAATTTCACAAGACATGATGCATTTATCTCATGAAGGTACTCGGTGCATTAGAAAGACCAAATGGCATAACAACCCACTCACATAACTCATATTTTATTTTAAAAACAATCTTCCACTCATCACCCTTCTTCATACGAATTTGGTGATATCCACTTTTTAAATCAATTTTAGAGAACAAAAAAGAGCCATACAATTCATCTAGTAATTCATCTAACCTCGGAATATGATATCAATATTTTACCGTAATCTTGTTGACAACCCTACAGTCCACACACATATGTCAGGTTTCATCCTTCTTTGGTACTAAGATAACAGGAACCTCACACCGGCTAAGACTTTCCCTCATATAGCCTTTCTGCATCAACTCCTCTACTTGCCTTTGAATCTCTTTGGCCTCTCCAGGACTAGTTCTATAGGTTGGTTGGTTTGGAACGTAGCACTGGGAATAAAATCAATTTGGTGTTCAATGCCTCTTATAGGAGGCAAACCCGTTGGTGGTTCTTTAGGAAATACATCATTAAATTCCTGCAACAAAGATTCAACCACACTAGGGAAAGAAGAGTTATGATTGATAGTAAGATAAATATCCTTGTACATGAGTACAAGAACTTGTTCCTTTTTCCTCAAAACACTCTCGGCCTCTCCTTTGCGAGCAAATACACAAACTTTATTTTCTTTTTCTTTTTTTTTATTTTTCTTTCTTTTCACTCTCATTATTTTTTTGACTTTCTACTTTGTTTTCACTCTCAATTTCATCTCTCTCTTTTTTCTTTCTTGATTTTCTAATTCTTTTTCTCTCATTTTACATTCTTTTGAATTTTTCATTTGGTCATAATAAGCCTCCTTTGGTTTAGGATCTTCCTTCTCATTGGACCAATTAAACTTCGATGATGAACTAGAAGCATACTTGGGATATTTGCGAGTGCTCTTAGATTTGAGTTGTCTTTCCACTTGAATCGCTTTATGAAGCAATTCATCCATCTCCACATAATGTTGTTGCTCCACCACATCAGCTATCTCTCTTTTTAACCCTCTAATAAATCTTGCCATAGTGATTTCTCTGTCCTCCTCTACATTGGCTCTTATCATAGCAATTTCCATCTCCTTGTAATAATCTTCAACACCCATGGCGCCTTGAGTAAGACTTTGTAATTGTTTTTGGTGCAAGTCCCTATGATAGTGACTTGGTACAAATATTCTTCTCATGGCTACTTTCATCTCTTCCCACGTTTGGATATGTGTCTCTCCATATCTCCTCTTATTAAGGATAAACTGGTCCCACCAAATATTAGCATAATGGATAAAACAAAAACTAGCTAGTCTTACCTTTTTATCCTCTGAGTAATTGTGACATTCAAACACATGCTCCACTTTTCTCTCCCATTCTAGATAAGTTTCAGGTTCATTCTTTCCATGGAATGGTGGAAGGGATAATTTAAGACTCCCTAAGTTGTTATCTTTTTCTCGATATCGTCTTCTTTCTCTTAAACTTTCACTGTTTGATTGTAAGTTCTTCCTCCAATCTCCTTCTTCATCACGGTGAAATAATCTTTGGCGGCTACTCCGATGAGAAACCCGAGACCTCCTCATCGAGCAACCCTCCATATCATCCAACCTTTTGTTCAATTGTTCGAATTGATCTTGAAATGATTTTATGAGTATTTTTAGATCCGTTTCGTTATGATGGAGTTCATTACTCATGTTGACAATGCTGCAAAATGAACAAAATAAATAAGTATAATAAAAACCTCACCGATCACTCCCTTAGTGTTTACCCTCAATATTGACGCTTTTCACTCTTGTTTACACTCAAATTGGCTTTTTCTATAATGGTCTCACCAACTCTTTCTTTTTACCTCTCGATTCTCCTTATAAGCCCTTGAACCAAGAATTTCACAAGTTGATTTTTCCATAGGTAACGAAAGAGTCACATATACACAAGATGAATAGGGTAAGGAATATTAGTTATGAAATAAGAACTTAAAAAAATTATATTGAATGAAGACTGATTTTTTTTTTCAATTGTCTTGAATTTTCTTTTTTTTTTTAATTTCTATCACAACTTCTTTTTTTTTTTTAATTTCTATCACAATATTTTTTTTGCTTCTTTTTTTTGGATTTTTATCACAACTCTTTTTTTTTTTTTGGAATATTTGGTAGATAGCAACTTTAACACGAGAAAAATAAAATAAAGGATAGATGACACCTGATTCCAAGAGCCGATGCTCTGATGCCAAATGATATGATTCACCCTACGCGAATGAATCAGAATGCGGAAACAATAATGGAACGTCTTGAGAATCAGGATAAGATATGATAAGATAAGGTAAGATTAGGATAAGATAAGGTAAGATTAGGATAAGATAAGATAAAATGAGATGAGATAAGGTACAATAAGATAGGATAAGGTAAGATGGGGTGATAAGATAAGTAACATAAGATAAGGTGAGATAAGATAAAGGAACCCGACACAAACCGCGACCTGCCAGAGAGCACCGAAGTTATCAAGAGGAACGTGACCCTTACCGCGACCTACCGAAAGAACCAACGTTATCAAAGGTAGTTCTTTGCCCAAGAACTAAGGGAATCAACTCACACGGAGATGAAAAACTCTCAAATACAAAATATGATTATTCCTCAAAATCTGTCCTTTCACTGAATCTTTAACTCCTATTTATAGTGAACCTAATCTAGTAAAAAAAGATAACAAATTAGAAATCCTTGCAATTTGAATTGCAACCAATTTTAAAACAAATAACTTCTAGATAAATATCAAATCCTAATGTAATCTATAGCAAATCATAAACTTTATCACTTAAGATCTTCAATGATATGACTACACAAATTAGCCAATGTTGGAATTGGGCTTGGATCCATGTAGTCTTTTCCTTGAACTTCCTTAATGAGACCTCCAAGTGCTTGTTCCATAAGTTTGGTCCTATTTCTCGTCATAGGACCTTCCATTCCTTGTAGATAATATCTGAGATGATCTCTTATACTTATTGTGGTATACAATCAGAACATCTCCTGTTTGTCTTGTTAATTCTTTATATCATTGTTACTGTTATTGATAAAATATTTGTAAATGCTATTGCATTAGAGAAGATGTTTGTTCTAGGAGATTGAACTTGTTTAAGCCTTGCAAACTCAGAAGTTAAACTTTCAATTTTAATGGTATCCTTTTCTTTGCAACACTAACGAGATTTGATAAATAAACTTTTTATTCTAGATACACCTCATCTTTAATCAATTAAAATGTAATAATTAAAATTTTAAGTTTTCATTTTCACGATCCAAATTTTGTAATATTGATGTTCTTGAATTTTTTGGATAATTGTTTCATAAATTGCAAGCAAGGAATCCAACATTAATAAAGATAAATAATCCAAATAAAAAAAAAAACAAAGACTCCGAAAAGTAAACAATCTAACAAAATAGCTACAGTTATAAGCATAAATAAATTATGAACTAATCCTACTTAACAAGGAGGAAGAGAGACTATGAACAGTTGTACCAAGAAAACTATAAACATGAATTAGTTACTTTTAAAAAATAAAAGATCTTTTAAATTTGGTAGAAACTTACCTTTCCGTTGGTGTTTGTTCAGTATAATTATTATTTTTTAATATATATATATATACATATATATTAATTTTAACTTTAAATTTTTATTAAAATATTTTTTTTAAAAGTAAAATAATTGATTTTATTTTATTAACAAAACAAGCATGAGTCAATTTCCATTTTACAGTGAAGTAACGAAAGTTAGAATGTCTTTTGTTTAATTATTTTTAAAAATTATTTTTATAATTGATTATATAAATAAAATTTGTCTTTAGATATTTTGGATAAAAATTTATTTTAAGATAATATTTTATTTGAACAGTTTAAAATAATTTTTTTAAATATATTTTAATTTTTATAAAAATAAGAATTGTTTTAATTTTTAATTTTTTAATCTTTATCATAAACTTGCATATAAATATTTACTAACTTCAAAAATATTTTTTTAAATAAATTTCTCGTATATCCTTACATATGTATTTTTTTAAAAAAAATCATACAAATATTTAAAGATATCAAATATAATTAATCATGATCACAATTTAATATATTTGTAGATAATGAGATATATAATTAATTATTATGTGCCTGTGAATAAATTAGATTCCCTGATTCACATGGTAGATGGTGATGATTCTCGTTGGAAATACAAAATCCTGATTAGATAAAGTATTGGTGGGAGTAGAAGAATCCCAAATCATTTGGTTCGTTTATATGGAAGTGGAGCAAGTGTTTTTGTTGCCCATTATGATTTTGCAAATAATAAAAAAAAAATTATTGTAAAAAAATTTATAAAATATTTTTTAAAATTAATTTTTTAACAAACGTCAAATGTATATTTATTTTATTTGATATTTTAGCAATATATTTTATCCCATCACTTTAATTGTTTTATAATATGAATAAAATATTAATTATTTTTTATTGTATTTTTTATTATTATTAAAATGTATTTTTTAAAATAGCCTATCTAATTAATGTGAAAGATAAAAATCATAATAAAAATTAGATAAGTAACTTTTATTAAATTTAAAATCTGAGGTGGGATCAAGTTACTTTAAGAGTTACTTCGCTTAATAACTTTCATATACAGTTATATTTCATCAATTCAACCATCGAATGAATAAATTATATTATATAGATTATTCTTATAAAATTTTACAAAATTTAAAAAATATTTGATATTTTATTAAATAAATTCAAATTAATAGATAATATAAGAGGTATATTATCCGTTAATTTAAATTTATTTTTTGAGGTATCAAATATTTTTCAAATTTTATAAAAATTTGCAAAGATGATCTATATAATATAATTTATTCATTCAACGGTTGAATTGATAAAATATAATTGTATATGAGAGTTATTAAGCGGAGTAACTCTAAGAAAAATTATTCTTAAAGTAACTTGATCTCTCCTCAATATTAATTGTATTTTTGAATTTTTATATTAAAATCTTAACCGTAAGGGTCAAATGAATAGGATAGAGTGACTACATATAGCTTTCTTTTTTTGTTTCCTTTTATATGTTACTTAAGATTATTTTATTCAATATATGAAAGTTTATTAATGTTTTGATTTATATTAAAAATTTTACATAAAAAGTAAAATATTTTTATTGAAAACAATATTGAAAAATTTTAAAAATAATAATAATTACGAAAAATGTGAAACTATCAAGATTCTTTAATTGTTAATTAATTTTTGTATTTATATAATATTATTATTTTTTATGTAACTATAATATTTTAATCCCTTAAATTAAAATAATAAAGTAAAAAATGACTTGTGTATTTGATAATTTTTGAAACTAAAATGAATTTTTAGAAATTTAAAAATCAAATTTTCATCCTATTATATATTTGATATATTTATATTTATTTATTTTTTATAAGTGTTGTCTTTAGGAACATAATTTTTCAAGCTCCTGTATATTCTAATAAATCTTAAAGTTAACACAGGTCAAGTGGTCTATTTAAGATAATTATTAGTTACTTTGTAAGTATTGAGCATGTGAAATTAAAATGTGTACTTTTTCTTTTGTGGGATGCTAAAGGAGTTTTGGTTAAACTAGTATTGTTGCTTCATCTTTTTGTGAATTAGGATACAATAGTATAGTATTTAAATACTAAATATATAGACTCTAATTTTCTATTTATTTTTCCTTGTTGTGTCCACAAGTTATTAGGTTTAAGTATTTTAAATATTTTAGTAAATTTATAAGATTGATGTTAGATATTATAATATTAGTTTAATAACTTACATTATAATTTAAAATTTTAAAAAGTGTTAGTATATATTTAAATATAACTTTTTTAATTCTTAGTGTTATTTTTTTATATTTGCACAAGATTCTTCTTATTTATTTCCATAAAGTAAGAAAAAAAATAAATTAACTCTAATGTAAACCATTAAGAAAAAAATATTAGCAAAGGTTCATTTTCATTATAAATAATTTAGAAATCATTTTTAAAATCATGCGTAAATATTAGAAACTCAAATCATTGAAAAATATGAAATAAGTAGTACGAATTTTACATTAACTAGGGATGATTAACAAGATTTTAAACTGTTGGAAACTGTAAACACTCAATTATGTCCGAGGTCCCTTTTTTAAAATTAATTAATAAATAAACCATAATTTAAATAATAAGTAAATATTAAGATTAATAAACAGAATTAGAAAAAAAAGTTAAAAAAACAAAAATATTAACAGAAAAGTAGAAAAATAAACAGATAACAGAATAATAAAAATAGAAGACTAAAATAAAATATACGAAAAAACTAAAAATAAATGAAAAAAAAGGAGAAAAAAAGAAAACTGAAATATAACAAAAAAGAAGAGAAAGGATTAAAACAAGAAATAAAAGAAATAAAAAAAAGAAGAAATAAAGACAAAAGTAAAACCAAGTAATAGGAAAATTAAAAATAAAAATTGAAATAAAAAAATAATAAAATAGAAATAATAAATAAAAAAAACTGAAAATAGAAAAATTGAAAAAAAGTAGAAAATAGATGAATAAAAAATGAATAAAAGAAAATAAAAAAATTGAAAAGAATAATTTAAGTAATAAAAAACAAACAGAAAAAAGATAAATAAAATAACAAAGGTAATAATAATAAAAACAGAAAATAAATAACTGAAAAAATGAAAAACAAAAAGAAAAGGAAACGAAAGGGAGAAAACGAAAAGAAAAGAAAAGGAAAAGAAAAAAGGGACATAGGCAAAGAAGGGATGCATGGGTTTCTAGAGGGGCTCACTTAAGAGATTCTGGAAGAGAGTTTTGGAAAACTTTCTCTTTTGGGGGTTTCCCTTCCATTTTTTTTCTGCATCTCTTAGACTGGCGAATGAGAGTTGTCTTTGGCCTCAAAACCTTTGGAATCACCTTACAAGAATCCTTAAGAAGAGCATAAGGGCGACTGTTCCGGTTTCCCACGAGGCCCCCACCGACTGAAGGTTTCTTGCATCTCATCTTCTCGAGAGTTCTCTAATCTTCAGTGATCAAACACTCCAAGGTAACCTGTAATTGGGAAAAAGGAAGATGCATTTGGTCCTCGCTCAACACTGCATCGATCTTTCAAGTGAAGAAAAGCTTTAAATCGGCTACTTTCAAGTTCTTTTTAATTTACGTGAATCGCCTTATCTAAATATATTGTATGTGTTCTTGCAATTACAATGAACCTAGAATGCAGATAAACACTTTGTTAATCATTGCAATTCTGATTTGATCCATAGCCAAGTAAACTAACTCTATTTGGTAATTCAAGCTAACCTAGGCTTGATCTAAATATCAACATGCATTTTTTGAATTATTATTCGTAAAACTAGTGCACGAAAGGTATCAGGAAATGTCTTGATTGGCTGTGTAAGACCTAGTCAGTTCTTGATCCATTCATGAATTCCTTGGTAATATATAATGAAATGTTAGAAGGAGAGCATCAGAGGCAGGTATGCATGAAGACTGAGTCATTTTTTAGGGTGCTGATTCCTCTGAGTCACTTTTGATGGTGTTGACTTCCCTGAGCCACTTACCCGAACTCGGTTGGAGGAATGGAACAATGACTTGTTTTGCATGATAATAAGGACCCACCTTTTGCTAAGAGCAGTGTGTCAACTCATTAGAGAACTGGATCTAATATGGCTCGTGTTCACCCATCGGTGACGGCTTTTTGTATAGTCCAGATGGGGAAGTATGAGGTGTACAGCTTGCTAAAAGTAAGAAGTAGAGTTTTGGTCGCTCACTCTCAATGACTAAGTCATTGATTGGGCCGAACATCAGTATGTAGGAGCCATAGTAGTCCCAATACTCCAACATTCAATTGGCAATAAATCCATCCTCTTATGTGCCCTGTTACCTTCCAGAGTTTGATCCTGGAAGAAGAGGATTCCTTTTGAAAGCTAGTTGTGAAATGATATGTTGCATGATCATTACTGCTATGCCTTTAGCTGTAGAGTTCGAACATGGCAAAGAAATTTCAGAAGGAGCCTATTCCTCTCGGGAATGATGAACAAACTAGTCCGGCCTTTGAGTATACACCTGCTCCTCTTCCTTCCAGTTTTCTCCACAAATATAGCATCTATGGGGTCACTCAGGGTGCTGCCATCGTGAGATTTATTGACGATCTGGACTTTTTTTTCATGAGCTTGAGGATGGGAGGTGTTGCTCTTGATTTGATAATAGCTGCCCATGCATACATTATTTTGGACGATTCCCTATGTGCGTTGTGGCTTGCCTCGTTTAAAAGGTGTCTCTCTCGCTTGATCAAGAACTTGAGTTCATCCACCAAGGATGGATATGATTCAACCTCTACCCCGTCGTCAACAGATCATACTCTACCCTTTGTTGAAGCTTTTCCGTGAAGCTAAGAAAGATCCTTGGAGAGTTTGTATAAATCATAGGCGGAGATAAGCAAATTATCACTAATTCCCCTAGCAAGAATTATGGGATCTTTACATGCGGGTGGAATACCAAATGACCAGGGACAAAATATGGGGAACAGATCTTAATATGAGATGGTGGCAGTCATATGGTTAAGTGAATGAGAGAAAAAGACTCCACGCAACTTGCATGCAGGGTGTGATTCTTGGTCCGCTAAAGTGGATTTTAAAATTAATTTGGTGCGTTTGAAACCCATCAGTAGCATTGGATTAGGTGGTCAACTCAGCAAGGATCTTTATGAGAGGCAACCGGTTCGAATCCCCACGACGCTATTTATTTTTGAGTTTAAGTGTTTTCGCGCACTAGTGCATGGGCCATAGGCAACAATTAAGAGCTGATTGGGCCGGGCAACTCCTCCATTTGGAACCTTGCAAATTCGAGATATGTTATATGGCCATCTATTCTGGAATTGGACCTCTGGATCAGAATGAGCCCAATTATTCAAACGAACCCAAGTAATTAGTTCTAATTAATTTACAATATTTAAACAATTAATCTAAGTAATAAATTTGGGGCAAACCCAATTCTTTATTTTAGTTTTTTTAAAGGAAATTTTGAAATCAAATCTTTTATTTAGGTACGCCTAATTCCTTTCTTCAAAAATGTAAAACCAAGTTCATTTTATTTTAAACCAAAGTTTAATTATTTTCTTCAAATTTCAATTCAAATTTAATTCTATTTTTCAAATTTTAAAATCAAGTTCAATTTTTCAAATTTCAAATCAAGTTCAATTTCTCAAATTTTAAATCAAGTTCAATTTTTCAAAATGCAAAATCAAATTCTTTTCAAAATCAGGTTCATTTCAAATCAAGTTCAATTTCTCAAATCTCAAATCAAGTCCATTTTATTTAAAATCAAGTTTAATTCTTTTCTTCAAATTTCAAAACAAGTTTAAATCTTTTCCCCCATTTCAAAACAAACCAAATCTAATTCTTTTCCCCTTTTTCAAATCAAACCAAATCTAATTCTTTTTTTCAATTTCTAAATCAAGTTTAGTTTAAAATCAAATCCAATTCTTCTCATCAAATTCAAATCAAGTTTATGTTATTTCTAGGTCTCACGCAATGAGCCCTAGGCACGAACTAGTAGTTTTTTTTTGCTGTTCGATGTTTAAGGGTTCATATGGGTCTCAATGCAGCCGTAGTTGTCTTGGAACCTGTGCACATGTGGACTAGGAATCCTTTTTAAATAATTTCAGAAAAAATCTCGTTTTGGAATCCCAAGTCTCACGCAATGAGCCCTAGGCACGAATCGGTAGCTTTTTCTGCTATTCGATGTTTAGGGATTCATATGGGGCCTAGTGCAGCCGTAGTTATCTTGGATCTTGTGCATATATGGACTAAGGATTCTCTCTAAAATATTTTCAAAATAATCTATTCCTCTCTCAAACATTTTTGAAGGTCAAGCCTTCAAACCAGAACTACGTAAGCCTTGAGTTTTCCATTGCACCAGGGAATACGTAGGAGCAGGATCAAGTCCTGTCAGGCTATCTTGCATCAATCTACTTATTTTCACTCTAATGAAAGGGATCAAACAATTTTTAAATAAATTACACACTTAGTTTAAGGGTACCGTTCTTCGGAACGGGCGAGTAGGGTGCCTAACACCTTCCCTACTCGTAACTGACTCCCGAACCTAGATTCTTCCTCAAGTTAGGGTTTTTCCAAATCTTTTCCCTTAAATAAAAACTTGGTGACGTAACTGACTCCCGAACCTAGATTCTTCCTCAAGTTAGGGTTTTTCCAAATCTTTTCCCTTAAATAAAAACTTGGTGACGGCTCCACGTTATCAAAAATAATTCTTTTAAAAATTTTTAACGAGTTCGTCATCTCGTCGTAATTATGGTTGCGACAGAAATCTTATAAAATTTTGCAAAGGTTACAAAAAATATAGGTAAATAGAAATGGTTTTGGTAGGATTTACCCTCATTTGATTAAAACTTATGGTATTTTTTTTGTCATGTATGATTTTTCAGCATTTTCAACAACTATGGATAAATGATATAATGAGAGTTTAAACTCCTAATAAAATAAAAAACACTCATTGCTAAAAATAAATTTTTTTGTAGTGTTTTGTGATGAATTATGGGTACATTCTATTTTCATGGACAAAAAAAAATTAAAGGATGTTATCATGCGTTAAATATTTTTATTATTATTATATTTATAATTTTATTATTTAATTAAATATGACTATGTCTATGATTAAATTTATAGACTTAACATTATGATGTATATCATAATAATGAGAAATAAGTCTTTTAAGATTTAATCAAAATTTTCTTGATCATTGAATTATTATAAAGAGGCATTAATAATTTGAATGGATTAATATGTACGTAACGATCTTTTTTGATGATGATTAATATATCTCATTTATTAAGTTGCTATAGGTGATACGTATAGAAATATGATCATTAAATTGACTCAATTGAGAATTCCTAATAATTACTATTTAATTTGTCAATATACAATATTTGAATCTCCTTTGATTTGAGCATGTTATAATAATTGATAAAGTTATTTGTTATATTTTAATTTTGGATACATAATGCCTTAGGATGCTAGTTGAAAGGACATTGGATATAATTGAATACTTTTAAAATTAATTATTGATCTAGAAGGAATCCATCAATTCACGGTAATGAATTTAAACTTTGTGATGAGAACAACTAATACCTTAGCCAAGAAAATTAAATGAATAAAGAAAGGAACTTTATTTGAGTCATTCATGAGTTAACTAATAAGACTTTTACAATTATACCATGCTTTAAGGTTAACTAAGAGCTAGAAAGATGAAATGAATTTTACTTTGTTCTTTTATGGTTCTTAAAAGTAAAAGGATCTTACTTTATAATATATGGCTGATAAGAAGTGTTGCTAGACACCAACCGTGATTAGTAAATTAGTGTGATTAATTTACTACTAGTTTAGTATTGAACCTATGAGGTCATACACTTACGAGTGTTCTTGATATGAACCTAGGTACCATCGTAATTAATCAAACCCAAGTAGAGAAAGATGTAACTCAGAGAAAATGTATTGAGAAGAGGAAGGTTAAAAGGGATACTGAGGATACCTGAGATCCACATGAATGCATTTTCAAGAAAAAGAGATAAATAAATTTTAGTTACAATTTTCAATTAATTTGGTTTTCAATATGTTATGATGTGTTGACATTGTTTGACTAAGATTTGTTCAAATTTGATTAGGATTTCTTATTTATGTTTATTATTAGATTCACTCATTCTTTAACATTAGTCAATTCAGACTCCTCTTAATTTCACCCAAGCTTCATCCTAGTCATGGATATATCATTCCAGTTCGAGTCCATAGGTAATGATAATTGCCCTATCAAGACTCGTTTTCTCTATGGCTTTGGTGGTTTCCCTTCCACTTAGATCAATTAAGTTTTATTTATTATTGAGTTTAGGGATTCAATATAAAGTAGAACTTTATGAATAATAATATTCCTCTTTGAAAGTTTTCATCTCTATGTAAGTTCATTCTTTTGGTTTTTGGCTAAATAATTACCCTCAATAACGTTGGTTTTTTTGGCAAGTCATGGTTTGTGTCAGGTTCATTTACTCTATCAAATCTTGATTATCAAGATGTTCCAAATTAACGTTTTCATATTCTGATTTATTTCATGAAGGATGAATCATATCAATTAGTATTAGAGCTTTGGCTTTTGAAAATCAAGTGTTATCTATCTTTTTATATTTTTTATTATCATTATAAAAGTGTTTAATTTAAAGAAAGAAAGTGATAAAAATAAAATTGCAAAAGAAATGTGAGATAAAAAATATTGAAAAAAAGTATTGTGAGAAAAAATATATATAGTGAAAAAAGAGAGCAAAAGAAGTGTGAAGAAAAAAGGAAAAATAAAAAAAGTTTACTAACATGGCAGGAAATAAAGAGATTGAACAATGAATAAATGCTCTACATGTAAAGAATTTGAGTGAAGTTAGAAAGTTTCTTAACATATGGATAAAAGGAATTCTCCAACACTTAGATCGTGCGGCAAACAAAGTTACATAACAAAGCTACAAAAATATTCAAAGGATGAAAAGAAGACCAAATTCAAGAGAGCCTACTAATGATATGAGAACTAAGGGAGATGCCAAAACAAATAATGTGAAATAAAAAAATGAACATTAAGAAACTCTACAAGTGAGTGTGGTTGTGAAAGAAATTAAAGGAACATGAATAAATAAAGATGCTATGATGATAAATAGTGAGAATGAATATGAAGATGTCTTATCTGACGAGGTACCACCAAATTTACCATCAACCAGAAGGATGAAACATCAAATTCATTTCATACCCAGAGAATTGTTTCCAAATCATCCAACATTCTAGACAAACCTTGAAGAAACTAAGAATATTCAAAGACAAGTTCAACATTTGATGGATAAAGGATACGTGAGACAAAATTAAGCCCTTGTGCAGTTCTAATATCACTCATCATTAGGAAAAATGATAATGAATAGTCAAGGATGACTCTATTTCGAGAAGGGGAGAATGATATGAACATGGATACCACCTTACTTAGTCAAATCCAAGTAGAGAAAAATGAAACTCAAAGAGAAAATTCTTTGAGAAGTGAAGGTTGAAAGGGATACAAGAGACCTAAGATCCGTGAATGCATTTCCAAGAAAAAGAGGTAGATAAAAAAAATCTTATCCACATTTAGACCACAAGATTTAGGAAGATATGATATTTATTTTATTATAATTTTAGTTACAATTTTCAATTGATTTGGTTTCCAATTTGTTAGAATTGTTCAAATTATTTGACTAAGATTTGTTCAAATTTAATTAGGATTTCTTTAGAATTTGTTATTTTTTTCTTTTAGGATATCGTCTTTTAACTTAGGTAATTATGTTTTCTATATTATTGAGTTTAGTGAGTCAATATAAAATAGAACTTTATGAATAATAATATTTCTCTTTGAGAGTTTTCATCTCCGTGTGAGTCAATATAAAATAGAACTTTATGAGTAATAATAAAAGGATGTTGAATGCTTATTTTGTAAGGAGAAAGATATTGGAAGAAAAATAATATGGAGTATGTTGCTTTTCTAAAAGGAAGGAAACAGGAAGAGATATTAATAAAAAATATTTTCATGATTTATATAGATACTATTGATCCTTCTGTATAGGTATTATATATTGGAAGTAGTTTTACTATTTTCAATACATTACATGGACTATAGACAAGCATGTGGTTAAAGGAAGGAGAAGTTAACCTTCAAGTTGGGAATAAAGCAAACGTTGCTACCTTAGCCATATAATAATACCTATAATCAAAATACTTATATTGGAAAATTGTTATTACATTCCTAAATTTGTTTTGAACATTATTTCTATTTTAATGTTGGACAAACAAGGTTTATGCATCATTTTTAATAATAACGTTTGCTCAATTTGTCATAACAATAATTTATATGTGAATGGATATCTCCAACGTGATATTTATATCTTACATTATACTAATTCAATTATGCGTGTGCTTACTCTTAAAAGAGAAAGAGATAATTAAGTGAATCTATCATATCTTTAGCATTGTAGACTTTATCACATTGGAGCGAAAATAATTCATAAGTTATATAAGAAAGGCTATCTTGATCATTATAATTATGAATAATATAATACTTGTGAGTTTTGTCTCAAACAAAAATGACCAAATCTCCATTTAAAGGAAATAGAGAGAGAACTTTTAAACTATTAGGTCTAATTCATATAGATGTATGTGGGCCCATGAGAATTAAAGGCAAAAGATGATACTCTTACTTTATCACATTCACTGATGATATGTCTATATATGGATTTGTGTATCTTATTGTAAACATCCAATTATGTCTGAGGCCTCGTTTTAATTAACTAGTAAATAGATAATACTTTGAAATTAATTAATAAAATATATACAAGAAAAACAAAACAGAAAATAGTAAAAGAGAAAAAAATGATAAAAAAAAGATAGGATAAATAAAAAAATTTTGGAAAAGGAAAGGCAGAATTAGAATACAAAAAAGAAAGGAAAAACAAGAAAAATAAGAGAAAAAAATGTGAAAATAAAAACAAAAATAAATAACTAAAATAAAAAATAAAAAAAATAATATGAAAAAAGAAGTAAATACAATAGCAAAATTAAAAAATACAAAAAGTAATGAAATTTAAAAATATAATCAGAAAATCAGAATTAACAAGAAATAGATAATGGAAGAAAAAGGAAAAATATAATAGAAAAATAAGGATAATAAAAACTAAAATACACAAATTAACCAAAAAGAAAAAATAAAAAAAAAGGAAAAATAGAAAGGTTGGCTTTTGGGCTTATTGAAAGAACTTGACTCCTGCCAATAGAGGGGTTAGAAAGGTTAGAAGGGGCAGGTTGGCTTTTTGGAGTTGGAAAAAAGAAAAATAAATCTCTCAAAAAAAAAACGGAAATGACGGAGAGGGGAGAGAGCAATAACAAACAAAAGAAGAGGGAGCCTTAAAGGAAGAAGCGTTCATACATAGAGGGAGGAAGGATTCGCTTCCGATTTAGGTTCGGGCTCAGTTTTCTCTATCATTTTTTGGGGGGAGGAGAACTTCAAAGCATCATAGAAGGAAGATTGGCATCGTGAGAAATTTGCGTCATCCAGGTTAGTGTCATCTTCATCTTATACGTTGGAAATCAATGTGAATTGCGATGTGTTCAGTAGAGATTACTACTTTCTTATCTATAAGCATAAACTGAATTCAAGATACTTGAGAAAGTGCTAAAATGAATGCCCATCAAGATCTTTATCTTCCAGTCGATATCAACATATGCTTAGTGGTGCTGTGACCTTAAAACGAAGATTGGAATCCTGATAAACTATAGAAAATGTCATAGTGTCAACCAAGGTACGCATGCCCTGTTTTGCATCGTATAGCTGGATGGGACGAGTGACTTGTATAATGCAATGCTATGACTACGAGCTGTGGAATCCTGAGTCTCATGCATGATTGGTCTCCTGCCTCATTAGCAAGCCTGTAAACCTCTAATGGCAGTGAACAAATTAGGCGAGTATAGGCTAGGATTGTCTACAGCATGAGGTTGTCATGGTGCGTTAGGCTAACCTAAATTGGTGGTAAGACTTAAGACTGCATGAAGGGTACACACTCAAGCACACCAAAGCTCTTAGCTATGCGGGCGTCTTAACATGCAAAGAGCGGGCCCCTGAATCTGTGTTAATCCCCTGAGAATGCTACGATTCATGCCATGATAAAACGATGGAGTTCTATGATTCTGCCTTATGAAGGACCTCCAAACCAACTTGGTTGTACTTTGTAGGTCTCTTTTTTACGTGTTCCGCTTCTTGAGTGGGGTCGGTTTTTCGTTAATCCGGATAAGATGTGATGGTGCGACCATGTGATTTGGGGCGTTTAAACGATGAAGCTAAAGCAAGTGTGGGGCGTATGTATGCTGGGACCCAATCCCAAAGCGAAAAGCTAAACCTAGGAGCTGCTTTCCTAATGGGCATACATGTACAGGGAAGCTTGATCTCGAAGTGCATGTGCATGGTTTAGAACGCCCACACTCTTCATTGGTCCTGGCTTTGTTAAATTTCCATCAAATCCGGAGCGTCATGCACTAATGGCAACCCAGTTCAGGGAGGTAGCTCGACGCATCCAACCCACCCAGTCCAGTCTTATGTTGGTCCCCTGGTCTTCCTCTCGAAGATGCCGTTTGTGGTGGAGCACATTTGCATTCAACAAACATATAATGAATCCCTGGAGTTCAAGATTGTATTACAGAAGGCATGCAGTTTCTTTGTTCCAAGTCATGTCCATGCCGTTTTAAACGAGAGAGGACTACAAGTATATACTCAAATGATGACTACATTGAGACAACCTCTTTGCTTGAACTGGAAATGGGCCACAACCTCCAAATTCGTCTGGTTTGAGATTTATCAGTGGGATAGTTTGTAAATCAGTGGGATAATTTGTAAATCTGAGGTTCTTAGGTATGAAAGGATGCTATTTCGCGCTACAAAAGGCAGTACGCTTTTCAATCAATCATCAGCTAATGAACGAATCAAGGATCCTGGTTCAACGGAGATGATTGAGTGAATTGTGTTGTCTTTTTCTCTAGGGAATAAGCAAGGACAAAGATGATGAAATTTGTGAGGCATTTGGTGCAAATGGTTATCACGCTCCCGCAGACATAAGTAACCAGAGACAAATAACTAGAGAGAGTTCATCATGCCGACTGACTGAGAGGCAACTTGAGAGCATATGAATTGTCACATTTACATTGGATCTTAGTGGCAACACATTCATCACAGACCCCAGATGCAGAAGGCTCCAATCCGGCGTCACGAAACAGCCATACCAGTGCGTCTTTGCATTCGAAGTAGAGATCTAGAGGGGGTACGTTCGTTGTGGGCTCCAGTCTTCTTATATTTAGGATGCCCCATGCTTGTTACATTATTGGCAAATTATATGGAGACTGGTTTTGGGTTGATTAATCTCATACATATGCATGCAAAGCAATGGCGTAGTAATTATTAAGGAAGCAACGTGCATGCGCATGAGCGAGGCCCCACCAAAGGTTATCCCAAATTGAAAGGATTAAGTCAAAATCGAAGGGTACTAAGTCCAAGCCAAAAGGCTTAGCCTAGTGGTCGAAGGCACGGTCTGCAACATGCGCGATGCGGGTTCGAAACCCCCTACACCCATTCCTATTTTAATCTGGTCATGCCTCCAAGCCACTACGAGAGCCGACAAGCTCCACCCAAGCCGCGAGCCATTTAGCCATGTAAGCCATGAAAATCAGCCACGTGAGCCACCTAGCCTCCAACCAAGCCATGTAAGCCCTATACTCCCTCAAAATTCCAAATCAGCCCTCATACTTCTCAAAATCCCAAAACAATCCCTGTGTTTCTTGAAAATCAATTCTCAACCTCAAATAAAATCAAATTCAATAAAATCAAGTTTTTTATTTCTTTCGAATAAGAATCAAGTGTAATTCTTCTTTCTCAAAATGAAATCAAGTTTAATTCTTCTTTCAATTACAATTCTTTCAAATCAAGTTCGTTTTATTCAAGTTTAGTGCAAGCCTTAAATTCAAAACCAAATCAAGTTTGTTTTAGTCAAATCAAATCCAACTTCCGACATTCAACAATCAAGTTCCATTTCAGTCAGGTTTTATTCTTTTCTTCAATCTCGAATCAAATTCATTTCTTATTTCAAATAAAACTCTCTTCAAAAGATTTTGGATCTATAGTCTCACGCGACGAGCCCTAAACAGGAAACTGGTGGTCTACACTACTGTTCGATGTTCAGTGGTTCGTATAGGACCCCGTGCTGTCTTAGCTGTCTCGAACCTTGTGCATAAGTGGACTAAAGGTCCCTTCAAAAATAGAGTTCTTTTCAAAATGCTTTTGGATCTACAGTCTCACGCGACGAACTCTAAACGGGAAATTGGCGGTTTACACTATTGTTCGATGTTTAGTGGTTCGTATAGGCCCCCATGCTGCCTTAGCCGCCTTGGACCGTGTGCATGAGTGGACTGAAGGTTCTTCCAAAAAATAGAAAGCTTTTCAAAACAACATCTTCAAATACTCCTTTCAAGCACTTTCAAAGGTCAAGCCTTCAAAATAAACCAGAACTACGTAAGCCTTGAGTTTCCCATTGCACCGGGGAATACGTAGGAGCAGGATCAAGTCCTGTCAGGCTAACCTCCATCAACCTATTTATTTTCTTATCAATTAAGGGATCAAACTATTTTCAAATAATCACACACTCAGTTTAAGGGTACCGTTCTTCGGAACGGGCAAGTGGGGTGCCTAACACCTTCCCCATTTGTAACCGATTCCCGAACCTAAATCTTTTCCTCAAGTCAGGGTTTTCCAAATATTTTTCCCTTAAATAAAAATTTGGCGGTGACTCCGCTTAATCTAAATAAATTCATTTTCAAATTATAGCGAGTTCTTCGTCTCGTCGGAATTACGGTTGCGACACTTATGAACATAAATCAAGATCATTTGAAATGTTTAAAACATTCCATAATAAAGTTGAAAGACAAACTGGAAAAGATATTAAGATACTAAGATCTAACATAGGACAAGAATATGTCACTCATAATTTTCACAATTATTTAAAATAGAATGGGATTCTATCACAATAGACATCACTTGGAACACCATAACACAATGATGTATTTGAAAGTAGGAATCGAACCTTACTAGATATGGTGAGGTCCATGATGAGGTTCACTGATCTTCTAATAAATTTATGGGAATATTATTTGGAAGCTGCAACACATTTATTCAATAAAGTTTCCACAAAGAAAATTTCTATAACTCCATATGAGATATGGAAAGAGCGTAAACCAAGTCTTAAGAACATTAAAGTTTAAGGTTATCCCACTTATGTAAAGAGATTATAAATAGATAAACTTGGAGCAAGGTTCAATAAATGTAGTTTCCTTGGGTACTCTAAAGAAACAATGGAATATTATTTCTACAACCCTTCTAATCATGATGTTCAAGAAACTAATAAAATAACAGTTTCTAAACATGAGATGGAATTTGGACGAAATTTCTTGAACATTTTAAGGTTAATGTGAAAGTTTTCATCTCCAAAGGCAGTTCAAGATCAAGTTGAAAATTAAAGACAAGTTAATGAATTAGTCCTAGAACAAAATCATGAAACCTTAAGTATAATACAGGGGAATCTATTAATCAAATGCCTCTTAGAATGTCTAATTGAGCATATTATGCATAAGATAGATTAAATTTGATGGTGCAAGATAACATGACAAATGAGGTTGATCATAATGATTATAACCCGGAGTCTTATGAAGAAGCCACACAAATCTTGGACTATAAGAAATGGCAAGAAGCCATGGAATCCAAAATTGAATCAATGAAGATAAACGAAGTATGGACTTCGGTAGAACCTTCTAAGGATGTTAAACTAATAGGTTGTAAATGAGTTTACAAGAAAAAAATTGGAGCAAATGGCAAGGTAGAGGCCTACAAAGCTCATCTTGTTGCCAAAGGACATTGCCAAAAAGAAGAAATAAATTAGGATGAGACTTTTGCCCTATGGCCATGCTCAAATCTATTTGGATTCTACTTGCTATAACCGTACACTATGATTATTAAATATAGCAGATAGACGTAAAAACTTCTTTCCTTAATGGTGAGTTGAACGATGATTTGTACATGATACAACTTGAATGATTTATATCCTCATCTGATCCTAATAAAGTTTTCAAGCTACACCAATCCATTTATGGACTGAAGCAAGTTTCAAGAAGTTAGGACATTCACTTCAATAAAACAATTGAAAAGTTCAATTTTATTATATGTGAAGAGGAATCTTATGTATACAAAAGGACTAGTGGGAGTATACTTATTTTTCTTAGTGTTATATGTTGATGATATATTACCAAGTGAAAATGTTTGACCAATTTTGCAAAGTTCAAAGATTTGGTAATCAAAATAGTTCTCCATGAAAGATTCGGGAGAAGCAACTTACATTCTAGGAATAAAAATCTATAAAGATGGATCTAAAAGGTTATTTGTTCTCTTCCAATCTATTTACATTGACACCATCTTAAAGAGGTATAACATGGAAAACTCCAAAAAACAAGGTTATTTTCCAATAAAAATTGGAGTTACTCTTAGTAGAGAAGATTGTCCTAAAATCCTTGAAGAAAGAGAACACACCTTAAACTAAAGATGAAAGGTTATATTGACGCTAGATAAAGGTGATAGTAAATTTGTTTCAAGTTATGTATTCACCTTAAATAGTGATGCAATGAGTTGGAAAAGTACAAAACAAGATATGGTAGCTAATTCCATAACCAAAGCAGAATATATAGTAGTAGATGAGGTTGCTAAGGAACTGAGTTTGATGAAAAATTCATATATGATCTTCATGTGATAAAGGAACCAAACATATTACTATGTGATAATAATTAAGTTATTTCTTAAAACAAAGGAGTTGTGATCGCATCAAAGGTCCATATGTATTTTCTGCACATATCATTTGATTCAAGAAATCAGTGTAGAGACATTAAGATTCAAAAGATTATTGGAAAAGAAAATGTTGTGGGTCCACTTACAAAAGTGCTTAGTTCAAAAGATTTTGACAAACATAAATGGGAGTTGACAATGAAACACATGACCAATCAACTCTAGTGCAAATGAGAGATTGTTGGGAGTGATCTAATTTATCATCACTGGTGGAAAATAAGCTTTTTACATCGGTTGTTATGGAATTTTTATATAGGTTATTTGAGCGATATTGAAGCGGGCGATATAGAAAAACGTACATTTTACATCAGTTATAGAACCAATGTAAAAAGTACACTTTCTACATCGATTGTGGGAAGAATCGATGTAGAAAGTGTACTTTCTACATTGGTTATAGTCTTAATCGATGTAGAAAGTCAGTTGTGACCATAACCGATGTAGAAAGTGTACTTTTTACATCAGTTGTGGTCACAACCGATGTAGAAAGTATGACTTTTTACATCGATTAATACTATAATCGATGTAGAATGTCACTTATTACATCGGTTATGATCACAACTGATGTAGAAAGTCATTTTTTTTAAATGTTGTTTTTGTTTAGGGAAACTACCATATTATTTATTCACAATACCTGCGTATACAAATAGAATACCAGGCAGACAATACAAAAATAACAGTCTATATATTTAAAGTAAATACATCAATATTTATTATGAAATATAATAAAAACAAACTAAATATCTTAAAATTCCATGAATTCAACCCAAATTGGCAAACTCTATTAGAAATCCCCCCTAACATCTTCTAATATCATCAATTTCTTCATCTGATAGAGGTTAAGAATTTTTAAATATCTACAAAATGTTTTTGAATAAAATTAGAGAAAATGTCATGTTATGAATTAAAATTAAATAATTAAATTAGGACAATTGTAATTACCTGGTTCCAAGAATTAACAATAGAAGCCTAGACAATGAGAAACATATGTCTCATCACATAATATTCATACTCGGTTCCTCCTAGTTGTCTTGGACACTTAAAAAAAATAGAAAGAGTATCAAATATAATTAGAGATGATGATATATTGATAAAAGAATATAAAATAATTACATAACTTTTAATAAAGTACTTACCTTTGGAATTATCCATACAGGATTTTTAATATTTGATGAATTCGTCCCTTTTAACCGAAGTCGAGCATTCATTGCTCTACAATAAAATAAAAAGCAAATGAATACCTTTGAGAATAACAAATTATATGAATAGAAATACCAAAATCCTAAAATCTTACAAATCTATAATGTCCTTTATGTCTTTCTTTGGTTTTTTCCAAGCAGAGCATAGAAATACAACTAAATTCCGCTTTGACAAATAATGATTAATTGCCAATGGACCCTACAAAATATGGATGACAATGAACCAAAACTAGGAATTTAAATGAATTCATTAAATAAAGCAATTAAGTATTGACTTACGATTGAAAATAAGGGGTTAGGTAACAGTCTTTATTAGCCTGCAGTCTCCTTTATAGGTATCCTATATCTCAGTTGCCTTGTTCCCGGTTTTCTACATATGAATCGAGTCTAGGAATCCATAGAGGTGTAAGTTCCCTCTTTGAGTAGAGATACGATACAGGTACCTAATATTGCGAATAATTTTTATATGTTAGATTTTGATAATGAAATAATTCAAGTAAGGTTTAAAAATTTACTTACATCAACCGTAATTGTACAACTGATACACATAGGAGATCGTTACCCACAACCAACTCCAATATATCCTTCTTAGTAATATAGAAGGGGATAGGTGTGGGCTTCCCTATGATATCTGGTTCCATTGTTATTTGCAAAGTTTCATCGCCCAAGTTCATGGCAATATGAAATAGACATGTGAGCAAATCAACCTCGGGTTTCTTTTGAGGAGCCTTAAGAAGATCTCCTGTAGCACTGAAATCATTCTTCTTCCCACGATCTTCCGTATAAACCTACGATAAATTCACAAAATAGTAAGAAATATATACATATACATATATATATACACAATGTATATATTAAAAAATTAGTAACATAGGCTAAAATTATTTAATACATGAGGTTGAGCTCGTTGCACAAGTCTCCTCGGCCATATAATAAAATGATTGGGGGTTTGCCCCACGACATGAAACTACTCAGTAGGCATAGGAATAGAAGCATCTGCATCTTCAACCCGTTCAACCACCACTCTAAGATGATCATCATCAATTTGTTGGTGATGGATGGTTGAACCCAAGGTATAGACTTTCCCAATGACTACCAAATGATATGGATCAGCAACATATAACTTACAATCGTTTGTAGCTGCATCGACATCCTCTTCTCCCACTACTTGCTCCTCTGTTGGAGCATAACTTCCCTTTGTGCTCACACACTTAGAAGAAGATGATGGATGGTGACCCTGTGTCTGTGTTAGGAAAAGTCCTAAAGATGCAAGCTCTTACCTAAGCTCTTGCCTAGGCTCCTGTCTGAGCTCTTCTCGAAGTTCTTGTCGCAGTGCTTGCCTCATGTCTTCGCGCATGGAGTCCAACTCATCTCTAGACACTAAACCTTCTTTGGAAGTGTGTCTAGAAGACAATCCAAAGTATTTTCTAAGGCCAACACCTCGCCCAACTGCACGAACATGACTTGGATGCTCCAGTTGGCCAATAGCGGTACTCAAGATGTCGTCACGGCCAGCTGGAACAAAGACTGCTTGTGAGCTTTGCTCAACCAAAGAATCCTACAAAACAAAAAATGACCGTTATCAATAATGTACATGTTTGAAGATAAATAAAAAGAAAATTCACAAAATTGTGCAATTACTTGCAATCTTCTCAGCAACAATGCGAGAAGGCTCAGATGTGTACTCTCTAAGTGCCTTTTGACATGCCTTCTTCCATTTCTCATGGCGTGAAGGTGGAGAGGGTGGAGAGAGAAGTGTATAGGGATCTGCTTCAGACGACTAATGACGTTCTTTTAATTTCTGCTCCATCAGCCCCTCCTGAAGCAACTTATAACCCCCACGAGATAATGTGTGGGGGTAATAGTTCTTGGCAGAAATTTATTGACCCTTCTTTCTTTTCTCCTGTTATAAGAAATCAAATCAATTAATCATAATATTGTTTATATTAGTCAATTAAAAAACATAATATTAGAAAGATACATACAACAAATGCAAGATCCATTAGAGACTCAACAAATCTCTGCCAAGTGTCATCATTAAGGAACTGGTACTCCTCACAAGGAGACACATCCTTGAGTGACCCATATATGTATTTGTTGGTGAGATGAGTCTTGAAGCCCCTCCAACGCTCACCATCAAATGAAAGCCACTTCCTTTTCAGGAAGTTAGTGTTTGGTACATCATATGTGAGCTACATAAAAGAAGATGTAATTAGTTAGTGAATGATAAATATATGGAAAAACTTAAAGCTTTAAAGTTAAATACCATGATAGTCTCCCAAATTTGATCCTTCACTTGCATCTCAACATCATCCCAATCCTTCTTCAAAATACTAGCTTTGCTTTGTCCAAGAAGGGCCACATAACTCTTAAACTTTGTCTTGTTTGGCCCTAATGGATTCCTAGTGGCCTGATCAAACTCTATGGGAATCCTTTGCTCGCCGCTCCGGCTAAGGGTTAACTCCCTTAACCGTGTGGCTCATCTTCCCTTCTTCGGCTGAGAAGAAGGATTCTCAGACCCACTTTGTGAAGGAGGAACCTCAGAAGGATCAACCATGTATCTGTTGAAAGCAAAGGAAACAAAAATATGAAAACTAAATACAAAAACAGCAAGAACAGTAAGATATGAAACAAACTACTAGGCATGAATATTAGCTACAAAAAACAGCAAGTTATGAACTATATTATCTGTTAGTGTTTCAATTACCTTATTAAAAAGAAATGACAACAAACCCACAACAATGAAAAATGGAAAAAAGATATAAAAAAGCACTTTGAAGCCAACATATATTTAGGAATTAGTTCATGTTCTCTAATCTCTTTTTCATTTTCAATTAGCTTTATGATCGGCTCCCGTAGAATCAGTTGTTGAATGCAGAACTCTGCCTGAAATGCCTAGTGTTTCATTCACCATAATGGACTTCCATAACACCAAAAAAATATACTTCAAAGTACATTAATATAAGATACATTAAAATAATGAAAGAATTTGTACTATTCATTACTTGTGGTGGGACATCAAAACCACTTGATTGGATTGGTAATCAGCTTCTAAAGATATCACAAATTGTAACACATTATGAAAATGAAAACTGATTATCTCTCCTAAATGTTGAAAACTAAAAAACACAATTCAATTTTTGACATTATGTCCTATAATGTGAAGGAATTTTGCAACTTTCTCTACAATAGTTACCTTTGGAGAATCTTTATTCTTACAAGTTAATCTTAGCCTATGACATAGTTTTGTAAAATCCTAGGGGTATAATGTCTTGACATATTTTAGTTTGTATCAAATGTTTTCTCAATTGTAAATGCCTACCCTTTATGTGATAAGTGTTTCCATTACTCGGTATACCTCAAAAAATGGACATGTACTCCAAAAGATACAATGCATGCACACCAACACATAATAAAGGAACTACATACAAACATTGTTTCTTAGCTAGTTCATCTTTCAAATGAGTTAAACTAGGTCTTTCAAAAATTGGCTAAAAAGAAATTAAGTTTATAATCGTCGACTCCACTTTATTTAAATCATCAACTAACTCTTAATGTGGTCAAAGTTATCCCAAGTACATCATATCCATACTAATTATTGATAAATCACTTTTTTCATTATACAAAGCTATATAAATCAACATATGAGTAAATAAAGATACTAGTATATTCAACAACGAGCCATAAAAGAAATACATACTTAACAATGATTTTAAGCATTATATGATTACAATGTGCGCATTATTAAGACACATAAAAGATTGACCAGTTAAATTTTTAAAATCCCATATTAGTACAAATAATATAAATATCTAACTCAAAACTTAATATATATATATATATATATAATTAACATTAATATATATTTAAAAAATGTTGATCATTCCCCATAAACATGTACATGGAAGGGTATAAAAAAATAATTTAATGTACAGGGAGGTCAATATAGTGATAAGAACCATTTATACAAGTGAAATTGAAATGCCCAAGTAGAACTTCACCTACTGGATGTCAATAGTGATGTGCATATTGGATATGGAGGTGCCAAAAAAATTATAACTTGCAAGTTGGAAATATGAGTGTTGGATTTGCTGAATCAAAAACATAAAAATAATATATCTAACCTCTACTATCTCTAATAGCTACTCTGGGTAAGAATGCTACATACCTTAGCTTAGCAACGGCGATGGCATAGACAACGTCGTGCTTCGCCCCTGTTTCAGACGATGGCGTGCTTTGCGTTCGGATGACGGCGTGCTTCGCGTTCGGATGACAACGTGCTTCGAGACGATGTTCAGTTGACAACGTAGGGACTTAGTCTTAGAGAAAACAACTAGGGCAATGACGAGGGACTTATGCTAGGGCAGGAGGACGACAATGGAGTTTTTAGAATTATGTTTAGAGACAATGGTCGCATTAGGTTGAGAGGAGGGAAAAGAGATTTTACGTCGGTTGTTACAAACAACCAACGTAGAAAGAACTTTTTACATCGGTTACTCTACTTAACCGATGTAAAAAAGCTTACTTTCTACATTGGTTATAAAGCAACCGATGTAGAAAGTTTAAACTTTATTTACAAAAATGTCACCGCCTACTTTTCTACATTGGTTGTAGGATAACCGATGTAGAAAGTGTTAACTTTATTTACAAAAATGCCACCACCTTTTTTCTACATCGGTTCACGGACAACCGACGTAAAATCCTGTTATAAAAGGCTATTTTCTACTAGTGCATGTGTTAAACATTTTATTTTATTATTACCATATTTTTAATTTGATTATTTAATTAAATATGATAAGATCCATGATTAAATTTAGAGACTTAACATTATAATAAAGATCATAATAATGACAGATAAATCTTGTAGCATTTAATCAAAATTATTCTTTATCGTTGGATTATTATGAAAGGATATTAATAATCTAGATGATTAATATGTATGTATTGATCTTCATTAGATAAAGATTAATATATAGATTATACATGTAGAGGTATGATCATTGAACTCACTCAATTAAGAATTTCTAATGCTTACATTAATTGTTAATTTGCCAATAGCATATTCTCATGGAGAACACAATATTTGAATTTCTTTTGACCAGAGACTATTATAGTAAATGACAAATTTATTTGTTATACTTTAATTTGAGACACCTAATTGAAAGGATATTGGATATAATTGAATAGTTATAGAATGCATGTTGGTCAAGAAGGAATCCACCAACCCATTTTAATGAGGTTGAACTCTATGGCTATAATAACTAATACCTTATCTAAGGAAATTGAATGAATAAAGAAAAAAAATTTCTTTGAGTCATTCATAAGTTAACTAATTAGAGTCTGATAATATATCATGTTCTAAGGTTAAACAAGAGTTGGAAAGATAGAAGGAATTTACTTTGTTCTTCTATAGTTCTTAAAATTAAAAAGATCTTACTTCATATTATTCGGTTGTTAAGTAGTGTCGCTAGACACCAACCATAATTAGTAAATGCGACTAATTTACCACTAGTTTAGTATTGAATCTATAGAATTACACGTTAATAACTATTTCAATCTTTGTTAGAGAATAATTTTATTATATGATAATTTAATTAAATAAAATAAATATTTTTTTAATCTAAATAAAATATTATTATATTATTCATTAATATTAAGAATAAAATAATATAATAATATTGAAGAAATTTTAATTTTATTCCTACTAAAATTAAAACTTTAAAAATATAAATTTTAAATTTTAAATTTCAAATTTCAAATTTTAAAATTTAAATTTTAAATAATAATTTGATTGCATTATCATGATAATATTTATTAAAAAATATAAATTTATTATTTATTTTCTAGTTGATTTTACATCTAACTGACAAACAAAATAGAAATAGACTTTTAGTATCTATATAAAGTTATACCTAACCAACAGACAAACAAAATAGAGATAAATTTTTAAAATTTATATAAAACAATGTAAAAATTATAAATAATAGTCTTATATAATTTCAAACTTCTCTTAAAAATATTTAAAAGACTTTCTTGATTTCAATATAAATTGTAGAAATTTAATCTCAATATAAATATACATGAACTCTTTAGACTACCGAAGAAATTATATTTTAAATAATTACATTATATTTAAAGTATGTATATTTACATTATGTTAATCTTAAATAAATTTTAAATACATAATATATCATTAAAATTATTTTTTAACTCCGTTGCAATATTTTTCCTATCTTATAATCCTTGAGTCAAAATGTTTAAAATATAATATAAATGCAACCATGCATATCCCGAGTTACAATCTTATTTTCTTGCCCCTTTAAACGGTCCATTCTTATATATTTTCTCTGAAGGTCCGTTTCCAATTTTTTATTTTATGTTGCTTTACATTTTTGTACCTTTACTTTTCTTTTATTTTCTTGCATATTTAATTTCTACATTTCATTTGGCAATCCATCTTTCTCCTGCATTTTTTTGTTACTTTCAGTCAGGACTATGATATATAAAAAAGAATTAAGTTACAAACAAGAGTAACTCATTTATGTTACTCTAGCGGCCGGTATATGAGTCAAGCCATTAACAATGCTCGTGATCAATTATGGCACCTATCAAATTAACTCCATGCTAAACTTTGGCAACGAGGACGTTAAATGTACATAACTACCAATTTATATTTTTATAAATTTATATAATCGTAAAAAATAATAGGGATTTTCAAAATATATTCGAAGATAAATGTAGTTGTTGGACTCATGAGTCATGGCTTAACATACATTATACGTTGAAAGACCCTCATTAATAGGGATATCTGGGTACATTTGATTTAGAAATAGAATTGATTTTGATGAAATTAATTGTGAACTGTATAACATTTTGTAAATAGTGTATACGTTAATTTGAGGAATATTAAAATGTGTATTTTATATCAGAAAGTGTAAGTATTGATTTTCTACCATTAAAATAAATAGGAACCTAGTTGAATGTAGTTGGATTGAAAGGCAAATTCCTTCATTCATCACTGTGTTTGGATAAGTTGAAATTGTTAGAGGAAAAAAATACAAACAGAAGAAGAAAAGAATAAAAATAAGATATCTCTCCTTTGTTTGAATAGAAAATAAATAAATAAAATTTAAATTTTAATAATAATAATAAATTTATATTAAAATTTAATATAAAATTTATTAATACAATTTATATTTTCTTTTACTTGTAACTATGCATGTTTTTTGGATCAAGTTTTATTTTAAAAAATGCAATTTAAATGTAGAAAAGACCACCATGTGTTCATGATCCCAGTTAATCTTCACATGATACATAATCAGCTTTTTATAACTCATTTTCGCGAATTGAAAATCTTAACTATTTATCACATGAAGAATGGCCAATAACAGAGATATGTGCCAATTCTAAACCATCTAATAAAACATGATAATATTTTTAAGACTCCTCCTATCTTCTGTTTTTTGTTTTTGTTTTTGTCATTCCCGGTCACATGCTGGACAACTTCAATTCAAACTCAAGCGAGAACAGGGCTTTTTTTTTTTTTTCCTGGTCCATTGTTTTGGGTCCAAAGCTAGAGAGGGGTTTCGGTAGAGCGTCTCAATGAAAGCATCCATGCCCATGAAAGAAAAAACACTAACATCGATAAATTCCATTAAAGACCCCATTCAACATTACGTCATGAGATTCTAATATAATATTTTCTTAGGTTTCAAAAAAGATTGCTTTTTGCGCCTCCAAAATTTCTTTTTGCAATCCCTTACACATAAAAAGATAAAAATACCTCTGCCTATTAACCTTCCTTTCTTCTTTCTCCTTCACCCCCTGTCTTCTCGTTTTCCTTCTTTTTTTTTTCTTTCCCATTTCTTCTTCTATTTGTCATTGTTGTATTTTCTTCCTTATTAATCGAATCTATGTTAGGTTTTGTTTTTGGTGGGAGGAAAAACTAAGAAAATAACGTCGGAGGAGTATCGGAGAAGACGAACGGACTTTATATTCCGCAAACTAATTTGCGGAACGTTAAACATTTTCCGCAGATTAATTTACGGAATGCATTAGTGTATTCCGTAAATTAATTTGCGGAACGTAATTTTTTTGTTTCCGCAAATTAGTTTACGGAACATAAAAATGTAACATTCCGTAAATTAGTTTATGGAAAACAAAAAATTACATTCCGCAAATTAATTTACGGAATACACTGATGCATTCCGTAAATTAATTTGCGGAATAGACGAATACTTGCGGAAGAAAAAAAAATTTTGCGGAAGAGATGAAGAGGTATTAAGGGTAAAATGGTAATAAAAAAATCCAAAAAATTGAAGGGGGTGCAAAAAGAAAAAAGGGGTGCGAAAAGTAAAGCCCCAAAAAAAATGGCTGAATTTTTCTTTGGGTCTGTGGATTCGGCCTATGAAAGTTAAGTGTTCTATTAAATTTCGTTGGGCTGGGGGAGTAGTTATGTAATGTGTCGAAGGGGATTGCTTTTTGCACCCCCAAAATTTCTTTTTGCACCCCATCATTGATGAAAAGACAAAAATACCCTTATCTATTAACCTTCCTTCCTTCTTCCATCTTCCTGTCTTCCTCTATTTTTTTTCTTTCTTTCTCATTTCTTCTTCTGTTTGCCATTGTTGTATTTTATTTCTTATTAATTGAATCTATATGTTCTGCTTTTGGTGGGAGAAAAAACTAAGAAAATATACCTCGGACAAACATCTGAGGAATATCGGAGAAGATGAATGAACTTTGTATTCCGCAAACTAATTTGCGGAACGTTAAACACTTTCCGCAAATTAATTTACGGAATGCATCAGTGTATTCCGTAAATAAATTTGCAGAATGTAATTTTTTTGTTCCGCAAATTAGTTTACGGTATGTAAAAATGTAACCTTCCGTAAATTAATTTACGGAAAAGAAAAAAATTACATTCCGCAAATTAATTTACGGAATACATTGATGTATTCCGTAAATTAATTTGCGGAATAGACAAATACTTGCGGAAGAGAAAAATTTTGCGGCAGATAAAGAGGTGTTAAGGGTAAAATGATAATAAAAAAAATTCCAAAAAATTAAAGGGGATGCAAAAAGAAAAAAGGGGGTGCGAAAAGTAAAGCCTTGTGTCGAATTTGGTCGGCCTAAGATTTTGTCTTTCTTTTCTTGAGCTTAATTTGCTTTACCATGTTATCCGGTGTATAGGAAAAGTTAATTGATCAAAAGATAAAAAGGACATGTTAGTTGTTTATGTTTGGATGTTTTCTTTTATATTTGATAAACTAATGTTTATATTTTTTTATTAAATCATATGTTATATTATATTTTTTCTATCTTTTATATTATTAAATACATCACAAATATGATGAATGAATATTAAAATTTTAATATAAATTAGTGGTTATGTGTGCCATTAGAATCTTTTTAGCAGAAACATCTTGTTAACTTAGAAATGATAAAAAAAATATGTTAATTATTAAGATAAAATTAAACAAAGATTAACTAGTTAAATAAATGAAATTTTTTTTTGTCATGTTTATATAAAGGAATTTCTTACCTTTCACAAATAGTTGTTTATTATGAAAGTGTTAAACAAATAAAATTGATAATTAATTACAATGTTTTGGATAAATAAATTTTTATATTTGATTGGATCTAATTAGGTTTGTATATTTTTTAATTGATAAAAATTTCTCACACATACATATAGTAACATACATCCATTTATATTTATGTGTAAATTGTTGGATTTGTTTTATTTTTTTATTTTTTATTTTAAAAAACTATCAATCGTTAGATAAAAAGTATAAGTGAATGGATGATACTATTAGACTTCACTAAGTTTAAGTGATAATTTTGGTTATTTTTTGAATTTTTATCTCTCCTTAGCTTTATTCATTATTGAAAACCTTGATTAATAAATTGGTGTGACTAATTTTGTACTAGGTTAGTATTGCACATATAATATCACACACTAATAAGTGTTCTAATCTTTTTTTGTAAGATTATTTAATTATTACTTCATAATTAAGTTAGAAATTTTAATTTCATCAAATAAATAGTTTTTTAATCCAAGTAAAATATTATTATATTATTTACTAGCATTAAGATAAATGATATGTGATGATATTGAAGAGGTTTTAAGTTCATTCTAAATAAAATTATAAATTTAAATATCAAATAAGGATTTCACCTGGTTATTATGATAATGTTAATGAAAAAGAGATAAGGTTATTGCATTTCTTTTCATGATAGTGATCATGTTGTTAGTTTCCTAAATAATAAGAGATCAAATAAAGATAGATTAATCAAAATTATATTTTTATTATATTTATAAAAAGGAACATGACAAAAAGGAATGTGTGAGATAATTTACTGGTAAAAAGTAACCTCTTTACATCGGTTGTTATGAACTTTTTACATAAGTTATTTAAGCGGTATAGAAGTAGAGGATATAAAAAGTTAAACTTTTTACATCGATTCTATAACCAATATAGAAATTTTGACCTTTTACATTAGTTGAACTAAAAACTGATGTAAAAAAACCTACTTTGTACATCAGTTAAAACCACTAAATCAATGTATAAATTGGAATTTTTACCTCAATTTTTATTTCAATTGATGTATAAAGTTATACTTTCTACATTGGTTAATATCCTTGACTGATATAGAAAGAGACTTTCTACATCGGTTGGATTGAGAATTGATATAAAAAGTCACGCTTTCTACATTGGTTCTGAGTCCAACCAATGTTAAAAGTCCTACTTTCAACATCGATTAAGGTATTAACCAATGTAGAAAGTTAATTTTTTATATCGGTTAAGGTCTTAACTGATGTAGAAAGTTGTTTTTTAATGTTCAATTCATTTGGACATATTACCATGTAATTTAATCACAATACCTTCATATACAACCAAACAACACATGCAAACAATAAAACAACCAAAGAATCTATTTATGTAAACTAGATATATCACTATTCATTATCAAATCTAAATTTATTGAATACTTTTCAAAGAAAATAACTTAAAATTACAAAAAATAAGCCAAATTGGCTACCTCTATCACATATTCCCCCAACGTCTTCTAACATCATCAATTTTTTCTTCGATTAAAGGGTGAGTATTTTGAAATATCTACAAAATACTTTTGAATGAAATTAGAGAAAATATCATGTTATGAATTAAAACGAAATTACCAAATTGTGATAATTGTAATTACCTTGGTCCAAGAATTAACTATAGATATCAAGACAATGTGAAACATATGTCTCATGACATAATATCTACACTCGTTTCCTCCAGCTTGTCTTTGACAGTTAAAAAAAATAGAAAAATCAAATATAATTAGAGATGATATAATGATAAAAAAAAATATAAAAAAATTGAATAATTTTTAATAAATTACTTACATGTGGAATTATCTATGAAGGATTTTTAATATTTTCTCAATGTCTCATTTTTAATAGAAGACGAGCATTCATTTCTTTATAATAAAAGAAGAACCAAATTAATATCTTTGAAAATAAAAATAATGAATATAAATACTAAAACCTTAAAAAACTTATACCTCTATAATGTCCCTTATGTCTTTCTTCAGTTTTTGCCAAGCAAAGCATAGAAAGAAAACTATATTTTGTATTGGACAAATAATCATTAATTGCCTATGAGCTTTACAAAATATGGATCAAAATGAACCAAACTTAGAAATTTAATTTAAAATGTTAAATAAAACTTTTAAGTATTGACTTACGATTGAAAATAAGGTGCTAAGTAATAATCTTTTTCAATTTCCAATCAACTTTGAAGGTACCCCTATATGTCAGCTGTCTTGTTCCTAATTTTCTGGATATGAACCAAGTCAAGAAATCCATAGATGTTTAAGTTCCCTTTTTGTGTACAGATGCGATGCAAGTACCTAATATTATCAATAATTTCTAATCATTAGATTTTGATACTTAATTAATTCAACTAAGGTTTAGAAATTTAATTACATCAACCATAATTATAGAACTGATACATATAGAAGGTCATTACCCATAACTAGCTCCAAGGTATCCTTCCTAGTAACATAGAAGGGGATAGCAATGGACTTCCCTATGATATTTGGTTCCATAATGACTTGCAACAGTTGGTTGCACAAGTTAAAAACAATACCAAACAAGCATGCACGCAACTCAGCTTTAGGTTTCTTTTGTTGGGACTGAAGATCTTTTTTACCACTGATATCAATCTTCTTCCCAAGGTCTTCCCTATGAACTTAAAATGAATTTATAAAATACTAACATATATATATATATATATAAATTAGTAACATATGAGAAAAACATTTAATAACTTAGGTTGAGCTCGCTGCATAAGTCTTCTCGGTCATAAAATAAAACGATTGGGCTTCTACCCCACGACATGAACCTCCTCAGTAGGCACATGAACAAGAGCATTTGCATCTTCAACCTATTCAACCACTAACCTAACATTACCATTATCAATTTACTGGTGATGGATGGTTGAATCCAAGTAATAGACTTTCCCAATGGCTACCAAATGGTATGAATCATCAACATATAACATAATTGCCTACAGCATCAACAAGATCCTATCCTCCTACTACATGTTCCTCAATCGAAGCACAACTTCCCTTTTTGCTCACACGTCTAGGAGAAGGGGAATAGTGATCTTTTGTATATGTTTGGTAAAGACTCAAAGATGCAAGCTTCTGTCTAAGCACTTGTTTGAACTTCTATCTCAATTCCTGTCTGAGCTCTTCTTGAAGTTCCTGCCTCATGGCCTCCAACTCATCTCTTAACACCAGTCCTTCTTTGGAGGCATATGTAGTGGAATCCAAAAGAGTAAAGGGTCAAATTGGTCCTTAACTTAGTAATGACATAGCAAATTGATCCTCCACTTAAAAAAAGTCTTCATTTAGTCCTTCACTTTTTATCCGTCTTGCAAATTCGTCCCTCTGTCAATTTTAACCTCACGACGTGCTAAGTTGGAACGTTAAGTGCTGAGGTGGGTTGTTAAGTGCCACGTAAATGCCACATAAGTTAATAAAACGATGTCATCTCACGTGAGATCTTTATAAAAGGAGACTCAATTTGTTCCTATGGACCTATTGAGTCAATCCCTTACCATATAACTATCGCGTCATACTTTGTAATTAAACAAATTACCACTAATCCACTATACCATCAACTTCCTAATCCCACTGTGATGGCTGCAACTTCAGCACCACCACCAGATGAAAATGAACACATGAACCCCACTACAACTCCTGAACCCGACTGCTTGCTGTTGCAACCGTAATTACGACGAGACGATGAACTCCCTAAAACTTGAAAATAGTATTTTATTTGATTAATTTGGAGTTGCCACCAAATTTTTATTTAAGGGAAAATACTTGGATAAAACCCTCACTCGTGGAAGAGATTTGAGTTCGGGAGTCGGTTACAAGTGGGGAAGGTGTTAGGCACCCCATTTTCCTGTTCCGAAAAACGGTACCCTTAAACTGAGTGTGTGATTTTTGTAAATTGTTTGATCCCTTAGTTAATTTGAAAATAAATAACTTGATGGAGGTTATCCTGATAGGACTTGATCCTACTCCTACGTATTCCTCGGTGCAATGGGAAACTCAAGACTTATGTAGTTCTGGTGTGTGAAGGCTTGACCTTCAGAGAAACTTGAAAGGAGTGTTTGAAAAACAGTGCTCGAAGGCTTGACCTTCGGGGGTGTTTGAAAAAAGTGCTTGAAGGCTTGACCTTCGGGGGTGTTTAAAAAGGAGTATTTGAAAATGGCTAGAGTGTTTTGAAAATATTTTAAGGAGAATCCATAGTCCACATATGCACAGGATCCAAGACAACTACGGCTGCACTGGGATCCATATGAATTCCTAATCATCGAACAGCAGAAAAAGCTACCAGTTCGTGCTTAGGGTTCATCGCATGAGACTTAAGGATTCTAAAATGAAGTTTTTATTGAAGTTATTTACAAAAGGATCCTCGGTCCAATTGTGCACAGGGTCCAAGACAACTACGGCTGCACTTGGGACCGATATGAATTCCTAAACATCAAACAACAGAAAAAGCTATCAGTTCGTGCTTAAGATTCATTGCGTGAGACCTAGAACCAAAGAATTTAATTTGAAAATAATTGAGAAGAAGATTAGGTTTGATTTAAAACAAATTGGACTTGACTGGAAATGAACTCGATTTGATTGAAATTTGGTGAAAAGACTTAAACTCGATTTGCAATTTTTTGAGAAAAGGAATTGAACTTGATCTTTGATTTGATAGAAGAAAGAATTAAACTTGATTCTATTTTTTGAATTAGTCTTGATTTGAAAAATTTTTGGAGAAAAGGAAAAGGTTGAAATGAAATAGTTGACTTGAAATTTTATAGAAAATTAAACTTGATTTTAGTTGGAGAAAGAGAATCTAAAAGAAATTGAACTTGATTTGGGGAAAGAGTTTGAGGTTATTTGAAAGAATGAATTTGAACTTGACTTGGGAAAAAGAATTTGATTTTATTTGAAAGAAAGAAAAAGGAATTTGATTTAAAATAAAAGAAAAAATTAATTTTGGTTGGGGCTAATTTGGAATAATGAAGAGTATAGGAGCCAAACTGGAATAATAAAGAATGTAGGGGCCAAACTGGAATAATGAAGAGTATAGGGGCCAAACTAGAATATTGGGAAGTGCAGGGGGTCCATTAGAGATTTTAAGAAGTTTGGGGGGCCTAATTGTAATTTTGGAGAATTCTGGGTCCAAGTGGCTTGTCTGGTGGCTGGAAGGGCTTTGATGGCTTGGGAGAGGCTTGGAGGCTTCGGGTAGCTCGCGGTGGCTTTGAGGCTCACGTGGCTTAGGGAGAGATCTACGGCTAGTGGCATGTGGAACGCACGTGACGGGGAAGGAGATTCTGCAACAAAATGGGGATGTGGTGCAAGCCGGATTCGAATGTTCTTTCACATTGAATTAACCAAACAAAAACTGGGTGTCTATGGAGGCAGGTGGTGTATTGTGGGTGTATTGTGGGATCGACGGTCGATGAGCTGGTAAGTGCCTATACCAAGAATGCATCGGGCCTAGATGGAGGAATTGTTTGTGCGGCCCAATTAGTAAATTAGCCTAGCTTTAGTTTAGCCAGAGCCAAAGTAAAATGGAATGATATTGAGGATCCTTCCTCACCAGGTTTCGAAGGCAGGGCATGCACGTTGCCTTGCCATGGTTTTACCCACTAAGCTAAACTTTCCAGGTTGTGATCAACATACGCTTAACGGTATTCGTATAGTTCCCGCAGTTTTCTTTTCATTTTTTGCTGAGAGCTAACATTAGGTACCCCTGGATATGCACCACAGCCTCCTCCTTTGTCCAATACGTCATGTGATAATCAGGAAGTTTGGCATGCTAGTTGGAATATAAGAAGTATGCTTCATGCGTGCCATATCTGTATCTGCAAGTATCCTATTACTCATCATATCCTGCACAGATGCATCCTTGATACTCTTGGGGCCTGTCTCCAGCTTTTCACACGAAGAAAGGCGTTGGCATAAGAAAATATAAAGGAGCTCAATAACGAAATCATTGCAGCCTGGGCCTACTGGAACCAGCTTTATAGGATGGATGATGATATCCGAATTTCCACCTGCATTCTATTGATGCTTCCATTACATCTTCAACCTTTTCTTCTTGTCCTCTTCTACTTCTCCCGAACATAACATTAGCATTCCCTTGATAGCTCTGCATCGCTGATCCTCTTGGCCATCCTTGTAAACAACAGAAGAACCTGTTCCAAGAGACTACAACATTCAGAGCTGAAGTTGGTTCTTTAACAACAGACTTCAACCTGATTCTTTTACGCTGCCAGTATCTTTGTGACTTGGTGAATGTTTCAAAGCTAGTGATATTAACAGACCCCTCCAGATCACGGTTATCCGAAGTCCTCTAACTGGTTTCACGATCACTATGGCCATTTTCTACTATAACCAACCAATCAAGAATAGATTGCAATTGGAGTGCAAGGTCACGGGTAACCACGGTTTCCGCATCAATTTCAGAACTCCCGGGGACAAAGGAGACAGAATCATCATTTTTGATGATGCATTTTGTCATTATGACTTTGCTAGATACACAATTTGCCATAAAGTACATCTTACTGTCTAATTAAAGAGACGGTTTTAGAGATGCCAACCAAACTATAACTCTGAGGACGTGCCATATCAGCCTCTGTCCTAGCTCAAGAGTCGTAGGTGATTAAGTTATGTTCCCACGAGCTTGACACAACCAACATCAAATCCGAATTTACTCCATTCAACGATTCAGCAATGACCACACATTTTCAGCTTGGAAATTTTTCATTTCCTGTCATAAAAGAAAAGAATTTCCATGCGGACTATACTAAAAATGACCACATCAATTTCTGCTCACGTCTTGATTTATACGTACACATATACCTGACCTGATATCAATTTTGAAACCACACACGAGGCCCCTGGTGCTCGCGTCCTCTCTGTTATATTTCTTCATACAAGTTTGGCTCTCACCTAAGTTGCTACAGAAGTGAACCTTATCGAAGGTGACTAACAGACTTGAACTTGGCCAAAGACTAGTGACCTTACCATAATGTTTTGCAACGTTTGATCATTAATCATCCGCTAATTCCTAAGCAACTCAGCCTTGCCAAAATTTACACAAAGAGACTAAGACAGGCTAAACTTTACCAATAAAATCAAATCGCAGTATTCTTTTGAATGATCTCGTGCTACGGATACACTTGGATCCTCATTTTATTTGCAATGCTTAATGTTCATTATGAATCTGATGCAATGGTGAAGGTATAAATGTAATAATCAACAACCAAATAATCATCCTAATTTGCAATTCCACTCTGGTTGCAGGGACACATTCAATATATTTAGGTGGAATAATTTATGAGCCAAAGCAAACCTGGAAGTAGCTTAGGCCAGTCCTTTCTTTGCTCAACGGAGATTTCACGAGTTGATATTGAGCTTAGCAATGTTCTTCGTCTTCAAAGCACACTTCCGCCATGAAAAGCTCCTTCTCCAAAATTCGCCAAAACATGAACATGCTTTTCTTGAATCTTTTAAATCGGAGATCGTGCCAATGAGAACTTCTGCTCACTATAGAGTTTTCTTTCGGCCAAGACTAGCGACATCCTTCTTCCTCTTGATGAAAGGTGATTTCTCCGATCCGAGAATAATCTCAAGATAGCGGCATCAAGAAAAACCTCCCATGTTCTAGAGCCATCCTGAAATTGGAAGCGTTCTCGAATCCTTGAGAGACCACCCCCTCCGAAAAAAGAAAAAACCGCCTTCTTCAAAGCATTTTTCCTTTTTATATCCTCTTCCCCAAAATTCCCTCTTTTCTTTTTGTTCCCCTCTTTAATCTATCTTCTTTTATTTGATTTTTTGATTTGTTGTTTTTCTCTTTTAATTTCTATTTCAAAATTTCTCCCTTTTTTTAATACATTTTTTATTAATTCTGTTTTGTTTATTTTTGGATTTCTTTCCTATTTTTTTCATTTTTCTTTATTACCTCCCCCTTTTTCTTTTACTTATTTATTTTAATTTCTTCTTCTATTTTCCATTTTTCCTTTCTGTTTATTTATTCTTCTGCTTTTGTCTTTTTGTCTGCTTTTCTGTTTGCTATTTAAATTTTATATATATATTATTTAATTTAACATTGGTTTCTTGATTACTTTTAACCATTGGGGGTCTCGGATATAATTGAGTGTTTACACTTGTCGCGTCATCTCCATATTCCCAGGCGGTTACCGCTTCGTTTATTCCGACGCTTTCCCTTCCCTCCATTATTTCTCTCCCCGTCCTCACCGTATGTCACCTCCGCCATCAGAATTGATCTCCGCCGTCAACATATACTACAAGGGGAATCTCATGTTGTCAAGGGTGAAACGCATTGAAATGCAGAAAATTGGTTCCTCTCCTCGCCGCTGTGGGTGGACGCGCTCGAATTGGACGAGTTGGTCCCGACATCGGTGAAGTTCATGCGCAAGGACGAGGAGTGGATGAATGAGTTGGAAGAGAATCTAAAACTAAGCTAGATTGTGATGGACCCAAGTCGGAAGCGTGCGGTGAATGTTTCGAGTTGGATTTATGAGAAGAGAAACGACGAGAATGATCAAAACAACCACAGAGCGGTCAATGAGGTCCGACTAGGGACGGCACTAGTCAAGGCCGTGGCAGAGAGAGGTAGAGAGTTGGTTGATGAAGGCACGGAAGGCGGGGTTATTGGCAGGGGCTTTGACTACGCCCTTGGTTGTGGCAGCGGTTGCGACTAGTTGCACGTTGAAAATGGGGAGGATAAGTGGGGCGGTGAAGGATATGGTTGGTTTCTTTGTTGTAACAGTTTAGATAGAGAATGGAGGAGATTGTATTTAGAGAGAAAATGAGAGGATTGTGGTGAGAATTTGAGTTGGGAAATGGAGCTTGGATGAGGTTTTGTTTCACAAATGAGAGAGAAGGAAGGTGGATGGAAAGAGATGGTGATAAATTTTATTTATGGGCTTGTTGCTTAGTGGTTATGGTTCCAAATACACCACCAACAAAAAATGCAGGGGCGTTTGTGCTCCTTTTTCAATCCAGTGCTTGGAATGTAAAACTGATAAATAGGGAACGACTATCCAATGGAAAAGATAGAGGAGAAAAACGTAAGTGGAAACGAGGGTATGGAGATTAGGAAGTTGCCCAACAAAACGATGTTGTTTTATTAACTTACGTGACCTTTACATGGTACTTAACGACCTACCTCAGTACTTAAAGTTCCAACTCACCACGTCGTGAGGCCAAAATTGACGGAGGGACGAATTTGCAAGACGGATAAAAAGTGAAGGACTAAATGAAGACTTTTTTAAGTGGAGGACCAATTTGCAATGTCATTACTAAGTTAGGGACTAATTTGACCCTTTACTCCAATCCAAAATACTGTCTAATGCCAACACCTTGTCCAGCAACACAAACACGCCCTGGATGTTTTGGTTGGCCAATAGCAGTACTCAAAATATTAACCCATTCAACAGAAATAAAGACTCCCTGTGAGCTTTTTTGAACTAAAGAATCCTACAAAATATAAATTATCATTATCAGTAATATACATGTTTTATGTTAAATAAAAAATGTTAAAATTTATAATTACTTACAATCATCTCAATAATGAGAAGAATTTAAAGTATACTCTCCTGAAGGCTTTTGGCATGCTCTCTTCCATTTCTCATGGCGCATGGGTGGAGATGGGGGAGACAGAACTGTAGATGGGCTTGCTTCAAATGATTGTTAATGTTTTTTTAACTTTTTCTAAATGAGTCTTTCCTTAAGCTACTCATAACTCGCATGAGATAATCTATAGGGGTAACAATTTTTTGTAGAAATTTACTGAACCTTTTTTCTTTTCTCTTGTTATAAGAAATCAAATCAATTATACATAATACACCTTATATCAGTCAATTAAAAATAAACACAAAGTTTATAATGATCCATACAACGAATGCAAGATCTAGTACTCCTCATAAGGAAACGTATCGTTTAGTGGCCCATATATATATATACACTAGTGAGAAGTGTTTTGAAGCCCGTCCAACATTCACCAGCAAACTAAAGCCACTTCTACTTCAATAAGCTAGTATTTGTGACGTCGTATGTAAGCTACATAAAACAAGGGATGTAATTAGGTAGTGAATCATAAAAATATGGAGAAACTTAATGCTTTAAAGTTATATACCATGATAATTTCCCCAATTTGATCTTTCACTCGAAGCTCTACATCATCTCAATCCTTCTTCAAAATGCTAGCTCTGTTTCGTCTAGGGAGGGCCAAATAACTCTTATTGTTTTGTTTGATCCTAAAAGATTCCCAGTGGCCTGATCAAACTCTATGGGAATCCTTTGGTCACCATTCTGGCTAAGGGTTAACTCCCTTAACCATGTGGCTCGTCTTTCCTTCTTCTGCCAAGATTTGTTATCCGACCTACTTTGGGAAGGAGGGTTTTCTAATGGGTTAGCTATGTGCCTGTTGAAATATGTAAAATTGTATGCTAAAAAATCTATTGAATATGAAAGAAGTAATAAATGTTTTAAAAAAAGCAAACAATAAACATAGAATGATCATATATTAAAATAAATAACTAACTTGTGTCATGTAGTAACATTTTCCTATATTCCTTCATGATTATCATCTTGAATAACATGTACATCATCAATTTCATTTTCTTCATTCGTAGTAGCTATCATTGATGAGAAAGAAGTTTGAGAAATATAAATATTTGCTACATCATTGGTGTCATCAATACTAATTGTCGTCCTTCCTTGAAGAACAACTGACCACCTTTTGTTAGAAGGATCTTCCACATAAAACACTTGTTTTGCTTGGTGGGCCATGATAAAAAGGTTATCCCTATAAGCTATTTTATGAAGGTCAACTAATATAAATCCCAATTCATCAACTTGAAACCATTGTTACTATTAATCCACTTGCATTTGAAAACAAGCACTCTAAATTTAGTATAATCAATCTCCCATATCTCTTCAATCACTCCAAAGTAAGATATGGATGCCATAACAAGGTTTTTATCTTTGTAACTTGAAAAGTTCATTGACTCAACTACTACCATAACACCACTATTTTGCATGATATTTTTATTATTCTAAGACTTTGTGTAAAAGAAAAAATGATTGATATCATATCCACTATAACATATGACATCAAAGTTTGGGCCATTTACTAGCCACTTCAATGTATCAGAGGCATCATCATCCTTCTTAATGGTTTCATCAAACCAAGTTAAGAACATTTTGTTATGCTCATTCAACAAATATTTCTCGTTCATTCAAAGATTCTTTCCCTTATAATAGTTTTGTGAGTAGATAAGTAAGGTTAAATCTTATCGATATTATTCAAAATATACAAATGTGCTTCAAGGACTTCCACCCAATCCAAGCTTTTCATAGTTATGCCTCATGTACCTTTACCTCTGTGTCCTCCCTTATGACGAGATAGTCTTATGGGTTCCACCTTTGAAAAATATTCTGTACAAAACTTAATTGTCTCTTTTATAATATATCTTTCAATCATAGATGCCTGAAGACAGTGCAAATTCTTCACATACCTTCTTAATATTTTCATGTATCATTTAATTAGATACATCCACCACATATAAACTGGACCACATAACTTGATCTCCCTCACTATATGAACAACCAAGTGAACCATAATGTTAAAAAATAATGGAGAAAAATACATCTCCAATTTGCACAAGACATTAAAATTTTCTTTTTCCAACTCATTTAATTTTAGAGGGTCAATTGCTTTGCTACATATTGCATTGAAAAAGAAGCATAACCTACTTATGGTGTGTTTAACCTTTTTAGGAAAAATGTGATGAATAACCACTGGGGGAGTAGCTGTTGCATCAACATATGGCAATTATGAGACTTTAACCCAACAAACTTTAGATCTTTCATGAAGACAAGTCTTTTGAAATTTGAAGAATAACCCTGTGGAACTTTAACCCCATGTAGGTATTCAAATAAACTTATTTTCTTTTTTTTTTAACAATGTATGACATGCCGGGGGAAAATTTGTTCGCTTCCCTACAAACTATAGCACTAACTACTATCGTGTACCAATCTGAACCAAATCTAGTTGAGAATTCACATCATCTTTAGTTTTGCCCTGTATATTGAGGAGTGTTCCGATAACGCTATCACATACATTTTTTTTCCACATGCATCACATCAATACAATGTTTAACATCAAGATTGCACCAGTTTAGAAGATAAAAAAATATTGATCTTTTCTTCCATATCTTTGTCTCAATGGCCTTCTTTTGATTCTTTCCTAAAACAATGTTGATGTTTTTAACCTGTTCATAAACTTCTTGTCCAATTAAGACCTTTGGAGAAACCCTATTTTCTAGCAACCTCTTAAAAGCTTTCCTTAATCTACAATACGGGTGATCAGTCTTGAGAAATTTTTTATGACTAGGATAAACCATCTTCCTTCCATGATGTAGTTAATGGTAACTTGTGCCCTGTTCACATATAGGACATGCTTTGTGGCCCTTAACACTATATCCGCATAAATTTTCATATGCTGGAAATCATTAATAGTGCAAAAGAGCATGTCCCGCATTTTGAAATTTTCATTAGCATACCCATCAAACACATCCACTCATTCTTCTCATAGAGTTCACAAGTCTTCAATCAAAGGAGAAAGATTAACGACTATGTCATTTTCAGGTTTATTGTGAGTCTAAAATCATTATATACAATATGACGTATTTACGTTTCAGGCACAACTTTAGAGAAAGGTTGTAAATTACCATAGGGATTCATTCCATTTGTTGCAAGTCCAAGCCTTAGGTTTCTTGGCTCATTCTAAAAATCCAAAAATAGTTGATCAATCGTCTTCCATTGCAAACCATCAACTAGGTGATGAAGTTTTCCATTAATTTTTCATTCATCCTCATGCCATCTAAGGTTATTTGCATCATTTTTATGACAAAACAATCGTTTGAACATTGGAATTATTGGAAGATACTACATCACTTTGGTTGTAGGCTGTTTTATGCTTTCATCGCAACTAGAATCACCATCCTTCAGTTTATAATGTGAAACTTGACATACAGGGCATTTGTGTAACCCTTCAAACTCTGTTATGTATAGTATGAAATCATTAGGGTAGGCATGTATTTTCTTATACTCCATATCCCATTGACAAGACCTTCTTCGCCTCATAATTATGCTTTGGTAATTACCATCCAAAAGGATCTCTACCAACATTTCAAGAAATTTTGTGAAACTTTTATCATCCTACCCATTTCTCACCTTCAAATTAAATAATATTAACACCATCGATAATCATGTAAAATCAGTGCATCTCAAATACAAAGGTTTCTCCACATCACTACACAAGTTATCATACATATTTTCTCGTTGAAAAGACTCATGCCCCTTATCACAAATAATATCCTCTACCCAATCTTCCATATATATCAACCTCCAATGTTTATGACACACTTGGAATGTCTAATAATTCTCCATGCCATGTCCATCTTGTATAACTTTTGCAAAACTCATCACGAAGAACATGCTCTCTAATTTCATCAACATTCAACCATCTTTTATTTAGACAATTAACACAAGGATAGTAAAACCATCGATTACTGTGAGGAAGATTTATTTGCACAAAATTCAAAAACTCTTCCACCCCATTCTCATACTAATCACTCGCCAGTTTAGCATTTATCCAACTACGATCCATACTATACAAGAATCATAAACATATAAATTAGGATACTAATTAACCTGGTCACTCATAATCACAATTTATTTTCCTCACTATTAGTAAGGCCTTATCCCATTTGAGAAAAACAAAATTATTCATCTATTAACAGAGTTCTTAAATCTTGAATATCATACTTGGTAAAATTTAGGTAGAATTTTATATTAGTCTCCAAGTACACAACTTGACTGTGGTGTCATTTACCATAATGAAGCATATACCTAAAGACAATGCAAAATAAACTTAACTAAAATTTCATCAAGTACAATTTACAAGATTTAAGAAGAAATTGTTAGCTTTTGAATAAAAAACTTTAGTCTCAAACTATCTAACTTGGACAATTCAAGATAGAGTATAATGAATGGTTTACTTATTCCGCAATATACTCATTATATTCAAGCTCGAACAGGAAACTAAGGGTATGTTCATATTTTTATTCAAGAAAAGAAAGAAACTTAACTTGGAAAGATCAACAATAATTCAAGACATGTGTGAATAAAACTTCAAAAATATAAGGAGAAAGTGAATAAGATTGAGAGAATGGAGATAGGTAGGTTGATGTTTGATCATGTGACAATTGCTATCATTCTTCTTGGCTATCTAATCTCATATCCAAATCCTTATTTGAAACATGCTTATGTCATGTGTATTTATGCAACTTTGACCTTAAGCAACTTCTGATTGTTAAAATTAGTAAAAAGTCAAACTATAAGGTCCCTATGCTTTATTTGAATATTCAAATTCCATTATCTTAGCATGGTTTTAAGGTTGAAGTGTTAAGGATCAAGGCTTAAGGTTCTTCTAAGATCCTCAAATAATCCATTATGTTTAAGAATAACCCATAATGGTGAAAGTTGTAAGGTTCAAGGCTTGAGGTTTAGGATCTTGAGTTTAGTCCTCATGATTTCAAACATTTAACACTTAATCCAAAACTTTTATTGTATTTAAATAGCTAATCAACACCATTCCATCAAGGATAATGGTCACAAGAAGAGACATTCAACAATGATTCACAAAATGTAAAATCGAGTAGAGAAGAATAAGATAAAAGACTTAACAAAGTAGTAGTAAAAAAGTAAAGGGAAAGTAAACTCCCTATTTGTTTGGATCTTCTTTGTGAACTTGGTTGAGTAAGAAGGATGAAAGGGAATCTTCCAAGGCACAAACAGTCTTGAATTCTGTTGATTAAAAAACAATAAAAAATATAAGAATAACACCTAAATTTTTATAAATCATAAATAACAACAAAATAAAAACTAAACTATATAGAGGGACTAGTATGTAAATCTTTTAATGTAAGGATGGAGGAACTTAATCTAATTAATAAAAATTTTGCAAAATCAAAATTAAGTTCAAACAGATGTTTATGCAAAGAAAGTGTGGAAATAAAATAATACTGCATCCCTTTGTACATCTGTCCTAATATGGTTATCCTAAAGTCATTTATGCAAATTATAATAACTTAAACATATTATAAAACCTAGTGATAAGCTCAGGCCAACAATTATTTTCGTTGGACCTACCATGCTGGCCATAAACCATGTTTATTTTAAAATGGTGTAACCTATAATATACAATTTAAAGAGATAAATGCATATAACTAGCACATGGATATACATTATAGCATTTAGAACCTAGATTGCAGTTCATCATATAATAGTTTATTATTTTTATTGGCCCAGATAAAGGATATTGAGGTTTTGAGTTTATGAACAAAGAAGATTACACTCAAATAAATATTAATATATACAGGGTAATCTTGTGTGGTTATCACACACAATGAGTGCACATGTATGCATTTGATTATTATTTTGCTTTAAAAAAAATACTTGAGTATGATTTTTGTATCACATGGAACCTAATAAGCTCGTGGCCCTAACGCCATGTCGGGAGCATAACTCATATCTACACCAACTAGAGATGTAAATAAGGCTATGGAAAGAAAAATAAGAAGAAATGTTGATAAGAGACTTAAAACTTGGAAACCAAACACTCTATGCTTCCTAATTTGTTATTTGTGAACATTTTGGTTATGCATGCTTCCTATCTTAAAAGGCCAACAATATTATTATTAAACACACACACATACCCATGAAACTCAAAACTGAAGAACATATAAGTTAATATGGTTATTTTATTTCTACTAAAATAATTGCTACATATTTGATGCGCTTTCATTCCTCTTAACATATTTTCACATAAGAAAAGAATTAGGATTTCACCCAATAGACAAATACTGGGAATTGTTCTAAATCTATGGCTATACTAAAAAGGTGTTCACAAAAGGACTAGTTACATTCCAACATCATCAATTTGACACTTTTGAACATAACTTTTAAAACAGAGGCATGCAAGTTGGTCTGATTTGGATATCATTTTTCCACTAGTTCATATATGTGATATATACATGCATCTGACAAAGAAAATGTCTATTCTCTGCAATTTTAGCACTCTAATCCTTTTTTTATCAGAACGTTGACCATATTTTGAAATATCACTATTTCTATTTCCTTATGAACTTCAATAAATAGGCTGAAAATTTCAATTTTACCAAAATACAACTACGCATTCTCTTTGGATTCAAAATAAATAAAATAATTATCATATAGTTAGGTAATGACATACACATGGATGCATTCTGATTCAAAATAAATAAATAAATATCATACAAATAAAGGCAATAGATACCTCTAGGACCCTTCCTTGTACCCCAACTTTCCCAATATGCAGTTTTGTTTGAAAAGTTAAGATTTTATGGTTTCTAGAGTCTTCATAGAGCATACATGCATATATTTTAGTAACTCGGGTTACTATTTAAGGATCAAGGCTCTAAGTTATTTTTTCATAATGTTTCTAAATTGTAATTAAAAGAAAGAAAATAGACTTTGGAAGCCTCTTACTATACAACATTAATGTATCAATCACATGATTTACAAAAATTTAAAATATTAAAATAGTATAATATACAAAAATGACAATTGCATCCTAATTTGTTTAATTTTGACCTGTAAGTTGGCTCAAAATAAGTGTGTGGTGAGTGAAAAGGGTAAGGAAAAAAGGCATTATATTGGTCCTGGTGATATTATAGTAACCAAATATTTTTATTCTTCTAAAGTGAGAAACCAAAGTTTTTATTACTTCCTTGGACAACTCATTAACAACAGTAACAATGTTCCTTACTTCATGAGAATCATCTAAGTATACTTGCCTAATTAAATTTACCACAAATTAAAACATGAAGTTTTTTGCAGTCTTTACAAAGTCAAAAAGTGATTCAATACAATAGGGTTATCTTTTCTTCCCTCTTATTTTGCACTGCTAGAACCTAATTGATTACTCAATTATTTTTAGATAACAGAAAAACCCAAAAATCCAATAACAGTTATTAATACTATGAAAATACCAAAAGAAAATTTTCAAGAAATAACAAAACCTTTTTACATTGTCAAAAGAGTTTCAAACTCATTGTTCTAACAGATGAAAACTTCATCATAACAAATTGGAAACTCATACAATAGACACAGACCAAAACAACTTCTCCATAGTAGCTTAGCTGAACAAAGTCATAGGCCTAGTGATACTAAGTACAAATGAGGAGAAAGCATGTGGTCCCATGAAAAGAATGGTGATATTAACTAGTCCTACTTTAGAGCTATAAGAAGTAAAAGGACACTATTAGTTTTTGGAATTATATAAGAACATGTCAAACAACATAAACAAAATTCATATCAATCCTAACTCTTAAATCATAACCTTTGTTACAAGGTAGACAAAAGGAGAGTTGTGTCACAATAAATCAAGAAAATAGATCAGCTTTCATAGATAAAATGCAAGGACTATATATAAATGTCACCCATCTTTAGAATTTATGAATTGATAATTAAAAGAAAGAGACTAATAACTTTAAATACTATTTTTTAGGTTGTCACACTTCTAAATATACATGTCCCATCCATACGTTAATGCAAAATCATTCATAAACTTCAAATAATTTATGCTTGGGGGAGGTAGTTTGAGACAAGAGCAAAGACTAAGTTACAAAAGTTTACAAGTTTGGCAAGTTGAAAATAAAAATTTCATAGGAATTCTATGGCTCTGTATCACCTAGGTGCAATGGAAAATTGCAAAAATATTTGGACAATTTTTAATTTTTAATTGAATACAGTATGCAAATTGAATTTTGGTTTAAAAATGTTTGGAAACTATCAATCAAAAAATATATAAGATAAAGAAAGAAACATAGAAGAACATTGCAAAACACCATCTTATTTGCAGTTTAGAGTGGAACAACTAAGGAAAAGAAAACAACTACAAAACAACATACTAATTCCTAACTTATTAATTTTATTACATGTAACATTTTTAAAAAAGGAAAGTGCAGCAGAGGTGAGATTATAACTAAGGCAATAAGTTATGGAAAGAAGTTAGAAGTTTCTTCTAGTTCACAATGACATATTCAAGTGTTTCTTGTGAAACAACAAGATCGATCATCAAACTCCCTACAACATGATTATCGAACCATAGTCATGTTACTAATTACCAATTTAAGATTACAAGTAAAAAAATTTACCATTTATGAAGGCCAAAACAAATAAGAAGCTAATTCTTTTTTTGATCGAACTTAGGATTTAATTATGACCTCTAGGTTTTTAAGTAGGATAGGTTTATTCTAAGAATGGATAGGAAGCTGAGGTTGAGAAGTCTTCTTAATGAGTGTTTGGTTGGATTCTATTTTGAAGGAATCAAAACCAGCTATCAAAACAACTAATAAAACCAGCTACATAAAGATGGGAATGAAAAAAATGTAAACTAAAAATAAAAAATTTGGTGAGAACTCTTAATTTTTATCTTGAAAGTCATATATTATGATAATGTTATACTAAATTAACATTTTACCGAACTTGAATCACAGTTAGACAAGCTATATGAATTAGTTACAGTGCCTTTTCAATTTTAAAACATTGGTATTTCTTTCAACAGATTTAGACCAATATTGAAGATACCTAGCATTATGATTATCTTAATTATCAATTGCTTTTTATGCATGAATATACAGGTTATTTATGTCAACTAGTAGGTGAAAGAAAGACTTATCAAGAGTTTATCTCAACTAAAATGTTGACCATGCTTCTATGTCACTACTTGAACTAAATAAATAGGTACACCTAAATAACAAACTCAAATTACAATTAATTTAGTCACAATGGAAGATTGAGACCATAAAGCAGAAGTTTTGGGAACTTGCCCCACTTCTCCAAACTCAAATTACACTTACAAGTCTCGGGAAAAGTATTGGATTGGCACTTATAAGACTAACTTCCAAAATAGGTTATTGTAAGGCAATTTCAGAGGTAACATAATTTCACAAATGAAAGCATCCAATCATCTTTCAACAATGACCTAAAACAATGCTCAAAGTGACCTAAAACATGATTTTCACCAAAACAATTTCAATCAAACTACAACTACAATTGTGGATAGAACTTGAGGATAGTTACCTAAAAAAGTTAATTGAAGAGCAACAAGGACTCAACGATGTTCTTTCAAAGGGACGTGGCTTTGGAGTTGCAACCTCGGATCCAGGGAATGTGTGCTAAGAACCTGATAACTAGATTGACTTGATAATTTCAAAGATAAGAAAACCTAACCACTACATTCATATGAATTGGAAAAATTAGCTCATACCTTAGGATGAAAAATTTCATAATTTCGAATAGTAGCCCCACAACATTCTGAACCACAATGACAATGGAGGTAATGGTGGAGGTAATGCATGCGAAGTGCAATGACAATGACGGAAATGGAAAGAGGTAAATGAGGCAATGCTCACACTCGTCTTGTTTGAAGCTCACAATGCACGGGGCAACAAGTCACAATAGAGGGACGAGAACTAGGGTTTAGAAAATGAAATTGAAGGTGAGAACTATTGAACAGGTAGGCAAAGGGGAACACATTTTACGTTGGTTGTTCATTAAAATTGACGTCGAAACAACTCACTACATTGGTTAAATAATTAACCGATGTAAAATAATTTTTCAAATTTTTCTTATATTTACAAAAATGCCATCGTATGCTTTTTTATATCGGTTCCTTAATGACCAAAGTAAAATATCATTATAAAAACAACATATTCTACATCGATTCTCAACACAACCGATGTAGAAAGTTTCAATTTTATTTACAAAAAGGTCACCGTATTTTTTCTATATCGGTTCAAGAACATATGACGTAAAATGTTATTATAAAATGTTATTTTTGCATTAGTGATTCACAATCAAACAACATATTCTGTAATAAGTATCAAATTCCTTTTGGAATGAAGGATTTTATCAATATACATCTGTTCCAATTGATTAAGGTGTTGATTGTAAGCACTTGGTCTTGCCATGAATACACATAGGATATTTGAAATTTTGAAAAGGATTCTTTTCTTTGGATAATTGAAAATTATGTAAAGTATTTATCTCTGAGTTAAACTTTAAATACTTAATAAATTAGTAAGATTACTTTTCCATTCTATTAAAATGTTTTAAACATCTAGAAATCCTTCAATTTTATGCTCTCGAATCATTGGTGATAAGGTGTTGTTGTGCTCATGAATAATGACTGAGAGAGCATGGGTCTATTCATAGAGTTAAATGAGAGAGAGAGAAAGAGAGAGAGAGATAGGAAAAGAGAAAGAGTGCATGTGTCTGAGAGAATTTGTGCGTGTGTTACATGAATTTTGTGTTATAAAGAAATCTTGTTTTGTGTGTATTGTGATCAAGCCCGTGAGAAGCCAAAAATGTAAGATGGAGGTTTTTCTCTAGAATTTATATGAGAAAAATGGAAGTTACACTAAAAAAGAATTGGAATTTTCTAGCAATTGATTTCTATCCAATAAAATAAACCTCTAGAAAATCATACAATTCTAATAAGAAAATTTTTGCTACTTCCATCACACCACACATCTCACATCATTTCTCTCTCCTTTAGTTAGTCTCTATGTTCAACTACGAATATAACTAACATCTTCCATGAGGCTGATGTCGTTTCAAACCCATCAAATCTGACATCAAACTTTTCAACCCCTAAAGCTTTTGAGATAATCATTCTAGCATGAGCCAAGGAAGAGATTTTTCCCAAACACCTTAACTTTTCTCTTTTAGTTAGCATCATCTTGCTTGCTATTTTCCCTTTCCTTTATCTCTTATTCGGATTTTCAACTCCACAAAAATACTTATTATTTTTCTAAGTATTCTTATTTCATTTATCATAATTTTTTCTAATAAGGAGTTTTTTAACAAGAGGTTGCTGCTTATTTGGGATTTCACACGTATACATTTTGAAAATTTCTCATGGAATTCATTGGATGTCCTGGATGGATGATTTTGGTTTCTCATGGTGGCTGAGATAGTTTGATTCATTAATTTCTCTAGTTGTTTGAGCTAGATTATAATGAGTAATCTCGAAAATTGGTTTTATTTTTAAATGAAATTATTTTTTTAGGAAGTTTTGAAATGAAAATTGGTTTAACTTCTGGAATTGTTGAGGGTTTGAAAATACACTTGAAAATTTCACTTGTCCTTTTCAAATTTTCCTTCTTTTTATAAATGCATGCACTTTTTTTCTTATGGATTTATAAATGTATCATAAATTGAAAGAAAAGAAAGAATTTATTTTTTTGAATCTCTCCTTGTGCGAATATCTGATCGTGAATGGTATAGAAGAAAGGTTAAAGTTGTTCCTTCAAGAGATTTCTTAGTCATCATGAACATGGCCTTTACCAAGACTGCTCCCTTACCTAAAAAAACCATCACTTCACCTTTGCTAAATGTTCCTAAACAAGTAATTTACTTAATTCATGCAAATCTTCTTCTATTTGTGTATTAAAATTTTCCAAAGTTCTATTGTGATAAAGTTATTGTTTCATGTTTTTTTATGTTCTAATTTGGAACTTGACGGTTACTATTGATGTATTTATGTTAAAGTTCCTTGTTTGAAAATTTATTTTCTTTCACAGTACTAACCTTCTTCTTCATCCAATGTATGACTTGCTTATTGAAACAATATTAGTTTTTTTTGGAACAATCCTTCATATGTTGATCTAAGATCTGTTTATTCAACTATTGTATATTTTTTCTTGGGAACAAGGAACCTTGGCTCCAAAATGTAAGATCAAACTAGAATCTTAGAAATGTTGTCTCCAAACTTGTGTATTTTGTGGCTTCTATTTGATAAAACAATAAAATTTCACATCAATTATTTCAATGAAAAGCAACAAGATCTTTTTAATGTCATACGCTCCACATATGTTGTTCTCTTTGTTGGTGTTGAGAATGCCTACTACAACACAACCATTGGTTATTGTTGAGCGAATAATGCTTTACCATAATTCTTTAGGTTACATAAGTAATACCACATTTTAAATAAATCTTTTTTTTGAATTTTATTATATATAATTCTAAAGCATAGTCTCCATCTTTTCCTTTAGGTTATGATTGAGTCCCGTATCTACTAGAACAAGTTGTGTACTAAAACATTATAATTTATGCAATGCTTGGTTTTGAATGGACTGTTGCAAACTTTTTTGGTGCCTATTATATTTTGTATTTTACCTTCTTGTATTTCACCTTCTATTATTGCATGACGTCAGTGGTTATGACTTCAATCCTATTTCACCTTCATGTATTTCATTATTGCTAAATGCTTGGTTGGAGAATGAAATAAGAGCAACATGAGAGATTTGTTAGAAATAGACATGTTGAAAATGTTATTGTTAAAAATAGACAAGTTGGGAACTAACTTAAAGAATGAGAAAGTGAAAAATGGGTTAAAATTGCAGTTGTGTTATTAATTGTAGGAATGTATAACTTAAATAGAGAAAAATAAAACCTTTTCTATCTAAGTATCACCCTTAAAGTGGTTAAAATTAAATAAAAAAACTCTACCAATAAATCATTAAGAGTTAGCCTTAAGCAACTAAGTTTGATTTCTAAAATAGAAATAGAAAATATCACCCTCAAAGTGGATAAGATTGAATCAAAAAATTCTACCACTAAATCATGAAGAGTTAGCCTTAAGTAACTAAGTTTGATTTCCAAAACAAAAAGAAAGATGGATAGTGAGTTGTAACTAAAATGCCAACTTGTCTAATAAACTTGTATAACGTACTTGTCTAAGAGACTTGTCCACTAGACTCATTTAATATACTTATCAAATAGACTCAACTAACATTCATCCTTTACATTTTTTTGACAAACCTTACCTTTTGTATTGACTTGGTATAAATGTCAGCTAGTTGATTTTCAGATGAACAATGAACAAGCAACACTTCATTAGATTGTTGGACTTCTCTCATAAAATGAAACTTGATCTTGATGTATTTGGTTCGTCTATGAAACACTAGCTTTTTTTAGATTGAAGCTGGTGAAATGTTATCACACATTATCTTTGTAACTTCTGTTTGCTCATGCCCTTAGTATTTTATCATCTTCCTCAGCCATATAGCATGGTTCATAGTAAAGGCGGTAATATTATACTTTATTTTTGTTGTTAATTGAGCTTTGGTTTCCAGATTCTTAGATCTCCACTTGAAAAAATATGTTCCTAAGAAAAATAAATGTCCAAAAGTACTGTTATAATCATCAATGCAACAACCCTAATCACTATCCAAGCAGCCCACCAGCTTCATGGTCTTTTCTATAAATTTTGAAAAGAAAAACTCAAGTGTTCTTATTTGTTTAATATAACATAACACTCTTTTAGCAACTACAAAGTGTGTTTCTCTAAGCGAATGCATAAAATTAAGAGAGAAAACTTACAACAAATAGAATTCTAGGTCTACTTGTGATGAGGTATAGGAGGCTACCAATCAAGTTTCTACACATACTGTCATCCATTTTTTTAGAATTCTCATTTTTGTCAAGCTTCAAACAAGTGGTTGTTAGAGTGATTACAAATTTGCAGTCTTGCATTTTGAACTTGTCTAAGATATCCAAAATGCGTTTCTTTTAACATATAAAAATCTCCTCATTTGATTGCATTACTTCCATCTTAAGGAAGTACTTCATGACTCCAAGATGAGTCATTTCAAAGACTTTCTCCATTTAATCCTTGAACTTTTGATTTAGTTCAAGTTTGCTTTGTGTCACAAGGATGTCATCTACATAAATTGATATAATTAAAGACTCACCATCAGTGACTCACATACAAAGTAACTTCACTTTGGCTTCTGTCAAAACCAAGTTGGATAATATGATTGTCCATTCTTTCATACCATACTCTCGGTTAGCCAATAAGGCTTTTTTTTTTTTTAAAAGATAGAGTTGATTTTCTTTACCAAGAGTTGAGAAACTATTTGGTTGCTCTATATAGATCTCTTCAGCATGCAAACCATTTAGGAAGGATGATCTAACGTTGAGTTGATGAATCAACCATGAGCTATGAGTTGCAAAAGTAAGAAAAAGCTTGATTATATCATACCTTACTACTAGTGAAAATGTTTCTTGGTATTTTTATACCATACTTTTATAAAGAACCCTTCACCATAAATATAATTTTGTGTTTGCAAATTGACCTATTAGAATTGAGTTTTGTTTTGAAAACTCATTTTACACCTATCACTTTGCGATTCATAGGCCTATCAACAAGATGCCAAGTTCTGTTTTTGTTGATTATGTCTAATTCATCTTACATAGATCTCCTTCAAGCTTATGAGTGTTCTGCTTCAACATAACTTGTTGGTTTATAGATGACTAAGTTACACCTCTGGTAAACATCTTCCAAAGTTCTAACGCCTTTTATTGGAAGGCCATCCACCAACTCATCTATTACAAATTAAGAATGAGAGTTCTTCTAGTTTTTCTAATCCTAGGCAATTTCCTCATCAAATTTTACTTCTCTGCTCAAAATTATTTTTCCTATTTTTAAACAAAATTTTGTAGCCCTTGGTTAATGAATTATAACCCATGAAAATACCTTTGTGAGCCTTAATTTCTATCTTACGTATTTTTGGTTTTGGAACTTGGTAATAGCAAATACAACTAAAGATTCTAAGATGGTGCACTCCGGGTTTACTTCACACCAAGCTTCATATGGAGTCTTACCCTTTGACCACCTCTACCCAAATCAAATTTAGCATCTGTGTTTCAAGAAAATACACCTAGCCATTTCCATTATTATTGGATTCTTCCTTTAAAGTACATTATTTTGCTATGGTGTGTGTGATAAGGTTATTTTATGTTCGATGCTTGTATTATTACAAAATTCTACAAATTGGGTACAAGTATATTCTCTATAATTGTTATACCTTAAAACTTTAATTTTAAAATTGCATTGATTTTTCACTAAATTTTTAAATTGTTTAAAAATATTAAATACTTCGCTTGGGATTTTAATGAAATAAACCCAAAAAGTTGTAGTGTCATCGTCAATGAAGAGCAAAAAATATTTGTTACCACTTATGGATTCAATTTTTGTTAGGCCACATACGTTAATATGGATAAGCTGAAGTTTTTTCTTAGTTCTCCATGCTTTATTTTCTTGAAATGGAAATTTTTCTTGCTTACGTTGCTGACAAGTCCCACAAACTTGAGAATCATACAAGGTTTCAAGAATATTTACTACCAATTCCTTCTTAATCATTTCTATAATGCTTCTATGATTAGGATGACCAAGTTTTTTATGCCACAGATCTACAATTGTTTATGAAGCAATAATATAGGCTTGTTCAAACACCTTCTCCAAATCTACTATAAAAATTGTTTTATTCATGTTGATGTAGATTAATTCTACACCAGAGAGATAAAAAACAATGCACTTGCAATTCTTAAAATACATTGAGTAATTTTTTTCAAGCATTTTCCCAACAATCAATAGATTTTAGTTAATATCAAATATGTATAAAACGTCAAGAATAGTTCCGATACCTAAGATTATTGAAACAACAACTTATCCTTTTCCTTTGACTTTCAAAAACTCTCTATTTCCTACCTTTACTCTAGACTTGTAAGTATCATCAATGAACCTGAATATCTCGGCAACATTGCATAGGGTTTGTGTACAACCGATGTCAAGAAGCTAAGCATCAACGAGTCATTTGTTGAGAAGCAATAAACTATGAAGAGTTGCTCCTTCTTGCATCATTAATTTTTTCCAATTGTATTTGTAAAGGTTTTGAGATTATGTTTTTAGATTTGCATACCTTGGTTATGTGCTCAAGCTATTTGCATTTTCCACTGTAAACATCCAATTATGTCTGAGGCCCCTCCCCTTTCATTTTTAAAACTAATCAATAAATATTTAAATAAATTAATGTAAAGAAATAAAAATAAATGTATAGTAAAATTTAAATCAAATTAAAAAAAATAAAAAAAGAAAGATAAAAAGAGAAAAGGAAAGAAAAGAATAATAGTTAGAACAGACAAGAAAAATAGAAATTAAGGAATAAATAAAAATGATAAAAAATAAAAATAATAAAGAAATGAATAAAAACAACAACAAAAAAGGAAGAGAAAAATAAATGTAAATACAAACAAGGTAAATAAAAAATAGAAAATTAACAATAAAAAACAAAATTTTGGAAAAAGAATGAAAAAAGAGGAAACATAATTTAAAATAATAAATAAATAAAAATAAAATTAAATAAAAAATATGTATATAAAAATAATAATAAAAGATAAAAAAGTGGAAAAAAAAAGGGAAAATTAAATAATAAAATAGAAAATAAAAGAAAACAAAAAAAAGAAAAATCAAAGTAAGGATCCTGCCAAAGATTTTAATCTCTGCACTATAAAAGGTGATTTGGCACTAAATACGGGGGATTTTCTTGAATTTTTGGGGGAAGAAGGTAGAAAAAGGCACTCCCTAGCACCTACGAGGAAATTCTCCAGATTAGGGGTGGCTATTTTCTCCAATCAAGAGCGGTATTCTTGGAGCAAGAAGTTAAGGAGCTGGAAGTGTGCTGCAGGAGATCACAGGCTTTTCGCGCAAACCGCCAGGTAAGATCCACGACCATGCATGGTAGGAATTTACGAAACGAATTTTCAGGTTTGTGCTTTTGCTCGCTAGCATTGGTTCAATTATGCAATTAGAATTGAGAATAGGTTAGTGTTATTCCATATTGATGTTGTTATTTTCCTCGATTGGAGAATTGTGTTTGTAATTTCGTGGTTGAAATATGAATCAAATCATGGAAAGAACATGCTCCGGAGGTGGATGAAATTCTGAAACTAATAGGAGACAGAGTTATTTAGTTCTCTTATACAGTTATATGGATCTTGATATTCTTGTAAAGTCAAATTTGTACTTGTGTAAAGCTTCCTCGTTATATTGCTCCCTCTCTCAAGAATCTTCCACTGGTTTGTCAAGACCAACATCATTGACTAAACTTCTAATCCGAAGCGATCACGATCTTTAGAAAGGTTGCGGCGGGGATATTTGAGCATTGCTCTGTCCCGTTATGAATTTCGCTAGAGTGTCAAGGCTTTGAAGGACATGAATCGAAGCCTCAGTTAATGGTCTTCTCAACGGATGATAGGTGTTTCCTATAGAGGCTTGTTAAACCTATGTGCATAGAATATCTATCGCCCGAAGTTCACAGAGCCTCCCCGATTGCCACCCGAATACTGCCCCTGGCCAGTTTCAAAGGTTCAAGATCAAAATAAATGGGGAGATGCAGTTGGTAACTTCCAAGGAAACGCACGCATGTTATACGTTGTAGATTTTCGAAGAGGCAGTGGCTTTCGTTTGAGAATTTTGTAGCTGTGGTGGACGCCTTACATTGACATGATAGAAAATAGAGGTGGAGTGAAGCGAAATATAACGAGGAAAACTATCTCTGGCTGGTTTCCAAGGGTTAAGAACCAGCTGCAAGGCCATTGGACTTAGAGCTGCAATATTGCTGGTAGCCACTCACAGCACGCTCAAGTCGGGTGAGAGTTCATCAATGGGATCGCCATCATATGATGTTGATAGAAAACGCATGCGTGAGCTCCTGCCCCTATGATCGTCCATGATACGATGACTCTTCAGCAGAAACTACCCAATGAAAGAGAATGGTGTCACCAAAATGCATTGACAGAGTCTAAGCCATGGAAATGATCATTGGATCGGGCTCCTAAAAGATAAGCTTTCTTTTACTTCCTTTGCATGAGTTCGTGTGAGTTACTTCACCTCAAAGCTAGCGCCATGCACCCGTAATTGACAAGCAATCGGTCTATAGCAAGCCGGACGGAAGGTATCAACCACTGCTGTGCTTTGTGGAGTGTCTTTGGTTTACGATCCAAATAGCTATGAATTTGTCAGGTGTACGACCAAGCAAGGTAGGGGTCTTCCCATCTACCTGTTCTCTAACGAATAGACCCCCTACATGAGATGCACTCGTTTACAAATACCTCTTCACAATGTCATGCATGTGTCTCGACTATGATTAAATCTGTACGTGAATAATAGCTCCAAGTAAAGGCTAATGCAAAAGGAATGGCTCAGAAGTAAGCCTTGAAATCATGGATCTTAAAGAGAGACCTGTCATACCGGAGTATATCATAACAAGAACTCCATCAGTTTTCGAGGGCCTGGTAGTTTAGTGTTGAGCAAGCTAAGGATGTGGAGCTTCAATTTTTAGGAATACTATATAGGAGGTGCAAGGAAGGCTCAATTTGCCTCAGTATACACAATGCTGAAAAAACTTCTCACATTTCCTTGCAAGAGGCGTACATAATTCACAGGAATATGGGGTCCATCATTAACTTATATCCTAATTTAGAAATTCAACCTAACATCCCATACACGTAGGTCCCAACAGAACATGTAAAAAGGGGAATCATAATAAGCACGGGCCCACCAACTCGTTCTGTCCGATCCCTATGCAACCCAGGCAAGCCGCGTAAATTCGCCTTAACATTAATTCTGAACGCCTTAATCCTTAAATATACGCTTGGCACAGTGGCGGAGATGCTTCCTGCATCCTCTAGTTTCCCCGTTCGAACCCCATGTGCCACACTTCCTTTTAATTCTTCTCCCATATCACATTGAGCCGCCATGCCAGCCGAATAAGTCGCGAGCCACAAACGAGCCATTAAGCTGCCATGCTAGCCTCCAAATGCCACAACAAGCCATGAAAGTCCTGTAGCCATGTACATGAGCTAGCCAAAGCCATTAGCCCCCCACATTTCCAGTAATTGCCATTAGCCCCCTACACTCTCAGTAATTGCAGATTTGCCCCTAAGACCTCCATAATCATAATTTTTTCCTTAATTGTAGATTTGCCCCTAGGACCCCTCAACTTTTCATGTTTACACTTTGACCCCTTAATTTCCCATTATTCCAAATTAGCCCCGATCAAAATTTTTTTTCTTTCAAATAACATCAAACCCTTTTCCTAAATCAAGTCCAAATTCTTTTAGATTCTCTTTCTCCAACTAAATCAAGTTTAATTTTCCATAAAATTTCAAGTCAATTATTTCTTTTCAACCAATTCCTTTTCTCTAAAAGTGTCCAATCAAGCCCAGTTTGTTTTAAACCAAACCTAATCTTCTCAATTATTTTCAAAGAAAAATTCTTTGGTTCTTGGTCTCACGCAATGAACCCTAGGCACAAACTGGTAGCTTTTTCTGCTGTTCGATGCTTAGGAATTCATATGGGTCCCAAGTGCAGCCGTAGTTGTCTTGGGCCCTACGCATATGTGGGCTAAGAACCCCTTTCAAATAATCTCAATAAATACTCACTTTGCATTCCTCAATCTCACGCAATGAACCCTAGGCACGAACTGGTAGCTTTTTCTACTGTTCGATGCTTAGGAATTCATATGGGTCCCAAGTGCAGCCGCAGTTGTCTTGGGCCCTACGCAATGTGGGATAAGAACCCCTTTCAAATAACCTCAATAAATACTCACTTTGCATTCCTCAATCTCACGCAACGGGCTCTAAAAACGAACTGGTAGCTTTTTTTATTGTTCGTCGTTTAGAGATTCGTATGGGTCCAAGTGCAGTCGTAGTTTTCTTCGGCCCTGTGCATATGTAGATTGGGGATTATCCTCCCCTTTTTTGAAACGAATAAAAATGTCGTGTTGCATTCCTTAATCTCACGCGCCGAACTCTAAAAGCGAACTGGTAGCTTTTTCTGTTGTTCGCTGTTTAGAGGTTCGTATGGGTCCAAGTGCAGCCGTAGTTGTCTTGGGCCTTGTGCATATGTGGATTAGGAAGCGCCTTTAAAATATCGTAAAAAAAAACCTGTTCACCTTTAATTTCAATACCTTTCAAAGGTCAAACCTTCAACTCAAACCAAAACTACGTAAGCCTTGAGTTTTCCATTGCACCGGGCAATACGTAGGAGCAAGATCAAGTCCTGTCAAGCTAACCTCCATCAAACTATTTATTTTCAAATTAATTAAGAGATCAAACTATTTTCAAATAATCACACACTCAGTTTAAGGGTACTGTTCCTCGGAATAGGCTAGTGGGGTGCCTAACACCTTCCCCACTCGTAACCGACTCCAGAACCTAAATCTCTTCCTCGAGTCAGGGTTTTTTCCAAGTATTTTCCCTTAAATAAAAAATTTGGTGGCGACTCCACACATTATCAAATAAAATTCGTTTTAAATTTTAGCGAGTTCGTCGTCTCGTCGGAATTACGGTTGCGACATCCACATACTGCATCAAGCCTTCACCAATAGTACTTATCCATGTGTTTCTTTCTTATCGTGCTTGCACGGGGAAAATGAAACCTATTTTAAATCATTTTTGCTTGCACTAGCATGTTTATAATTATTATTTTTGTTGAGGCGTTGCTTTCCTTCACCAGATGGTTACTTTTATATAGAAAAGGATCCTTCAGTTAACCTATACTGTCTTGGGGTCCTTCTTTTCTCTTGCGCTTGAAAAGCACCCATTAATTCACCAAAGTCTTCACCAAGTAGTCTAATGTTATTAATACTTAAAGAGATTTAATAAGCATACTGTAAACACTCAATTATGTCCGAGGCCCCATTTTTCTAATTAATTAATGGTTAAAATTAACCAAGAAATCGATACTAAATTTAACAATAAATAAATAAACAAAAAGGGAGAGGAATCAAAAATAAGAATAAACAAAAAGATAAAAAGAAAGGAGAAATGGAAAAATCGAAAAGTGAAGGAAATTAAAAAATATGTGGTATATAAATAAGGGAAGTGGAAAAAGAAAATTGAAATGAAAAACATAGATAATTGAAAATAGAAGAGAAAATAATAACAAACTAGAGAAAAACAAAAATGTATAAAATAGAAATAAATAAACGAGTTAGAATAAAATAAACAAAAATAGTAACAATAAATAAAAATTAATAAAGAAAAAATAATAGTGAAAAATAAAAGAATAAAAGACTCTAAAAATAATAAAACAAATTAAAACAAAATAAACATAAAAGGAGAAGAGAAAGACACGGGTGAAAAACGGAAAATAAAAAAAATTATTAAATTAAATAAAAATTAGATATATAAGGAGGGTTTTTTTTTGTCTCTGAGGTTTTAGAGAGGAGACGTGAAAAAGAAGGGGAGAGCCTTCAAATCAGTGGCTCGAAAAGTTTCCAAGACTTCCTTTGGTGTGCGCCTCTGATTTCATCAATAGGGGAGGCCAGAGATTCGCCTTCGATCCGAACTACGCGAGAATAGCTCCTCTTCGCCTAGATCTCTGCGAGCGAGATTATTACGGTGGATCTAGCTGCAAATTGTCACCTTCGAAACGCCCTAGATCACGTGCGATAGCTCCCTTTGCCGAGGTTAGCGTTCTATCCTTTCTAAACGTTCTGATCCCTATTACGAAATTGTGGCGTATTTGTTTGCTTGCTCGCTGAAAAAACTGTGTTCGAACAAGCATCGATTATGGTTAATTTGTTCATCCTCATCGCTAGCCGAAAACATGTACGAACAAACATAGCATGATAGATAATGGAATCAGTAATAAGTGTATAATAGCTAGCATGTTTTCAGGAATGTACAATCGCGATAGTGGTGAGATGTAGAAATGATGAACGGTTGCGAAACTGATCGATCCATACACTAGCTTTCGATTCATGTTTCAGAATTAATGGAGCCGTGTTTGTTGCCGCTGCATCAAAGCCGAGTTTCGGTGCGAATTATAGGGTCTTTCACGACTTTTTCAATCCCTGATTTCATTCCCGGCGCTGCGTATTCTTCGTTCGAATCGACGCCGGAGAACCTTGTCGTGGTGGAGTTGCAGCCTCGCGGGTCGGATCTCTTACCGATGACACGCCATACGCTGTTAGACACCGCCCAGTACACTCGATCCCGATACAGGAACCGTCAGGGATCCCTCTTTGAAGGACGAGGTAACGTCGCCTTACTCCCTGGTTACAAAAACAAGCTTCCGGGTCCATGTTCTCCGGTGAGACTAACCTCCTCGATTCACGCCCGATGGAGATGACGACATGGGCTCGGCCTTCGAACGTGGAGCACGAGCTCGAAGACTCGCCTGGTTCGGCTCCCAGTGGTGCCCTGGATACGAGGTCCGTCCTCCGTTTGTTTGGCGCCGGCTGCACGAGATCAATTCGTCGGAATTTCAAGAGCAATCACGAGCTAAGAGTGGTGAAGGACGAGGGGTCTAGGGGGCATCAATGGGGAAGAGGGTCTTTCAACAAGTTTCATTTAATACCTCAGTTTTTCAAAATTATGATCAAGCCCCTAAACTCCCCATATTTATATTTTGACCCCTATGCTTTCCATATTTATGACGTGACCCTGGCACTTCCCATATTTATAGTTTGACCCCCAAACTCCCCATATTTATATTTTGACCCCTGTACTTCCCGTATTTACGATCAGACCCTGAAACTTCCCATATTTATAGTTTGACCCCTAAAATCCCCATATTTATATTTTGACCCCTGTACTTCCTGTATTTATGATTAGACCCCCGACACTTCCCATATTTATATTTTGACCCCAGTACTTCCCGTATTTACGGTTAGGCCCCGGTATTTCCAGTATCTACAATTAGGCCCCTGCCTCTCCGGTCATTACAATCAAGCTCAATTCCTTCGCCGCCTAACAAAATAGAAAACTCTTTCTATAAAAATGTTGTTTTGCACTCCTTAATTTCACGCGACGAGCTCTAAGCACGAACTGGTAGCTTTTTCTGTTGTTCGTTTTTTAGAGATTCGTATGGGTCCAAGTGAAGTCGTAGTTGTCTTGGGCCCTATGCATATGTGGATTGGGATTGCCCTCCTTTTTTTGAAATAAATAAAAATGTCGTTTTGCATTCCTTAATCTCACATAACGAGCTCTAAAAACGAACTGGTAGCTTTTTCTGTTGTTCGCTGTTTAGAGATTCGTATGGGTCCAAGTGCAGCTGTAGTTGTCTTGAGCCCTGCACATATGTGGATTGGGATTGCCATCCCTTTTTTTGAAACAAATAAAAATGTCGTTTTCCATTCCTTAATCTCACGCAACGAACTCTAAGCAAGAACTGGTAGTTTTTTCTACTGTTCGCTGTTTAGAGAGTCGTATAGGTTCAAGTGCAGCCGTAGTTGTCTAGGGCCCTGTGCATATATGGATTAGGATCGCCCCTCCTTTTCAAAATAAATAAAAACTCGTTTTTCATTTCTTAATCTCACGCGACGAGTTCTAGAAGCGAACTGGTAGCTTTTTCTGCTGTTCGCTATTTAGAGATTCGTATGGGTCCAAGTGCAGTTGTAGTTGTCTTGGGCCCTGTACATATGTGGATTGGGATTGCCCTCCTCTTTTTTCAAACAAATAAAAGTTCATTTTTCATTCCTCGATCTCACGCGACGAGCTCTTAGCACGAACTGGTAGCTTTTTCTACTGTTCGTTGTTTAGAGATTCGTATGGGTCCAAGTGCAGCTGTAGTTGTCTTGGGCCCTGTGCATATGTTGATTGGGATTTCACCCTCAAAATTTTTTCAACAAAAGCAACAAAGCATCCGCCTCTCACTTCAAACACCTTTCGAAGGTTAAGCCTTCAACTCAACCAGAACTATGTAAGCCTTGAGTTTCCCATTGCACCGGGGAATACGTAGGAGCGGGATCAAGTCCTATCAGGCTAACCTCCATCAATCTATTTATTTTCACTCTAGTTAAAGGGATCAAACTATTTTCAATAAATCACACACTCAGTTTTGTCGCAACCGTAATTTCGAAGAGACGACGAACTCGCTAAAATTTTTAAAAATAATTGTTTGATATATGGAGCCGCCACCAAATTTTATTTGAGGGAAAAAGTTTGGAAAAACCCTAACTAGAAGGCGAGATTTAGGTTCGGGAGTCGGTTACGAGTGGGGAAGGTGTTAGGCACGCCATTCGCCCGTTCCAAAGAACGACACCCTTAAACTGAGTGTGTGATTTTTGGAAAATGGTTTGATCCCTTTTACTGAAGTGAAGATAAATACTTGATGGTGGTTAGCCTGACAGGACTTGATCCTGCTCCTACGTATTCCCTGGTGCAATGGGAAACTCAAGGCTTACGTAGTTCTTGTTGTTTGAAGGCTTGACCTTCAGAGGTGCTTAAAAGAGAAGTGACTTTTTGAATAGGTTTTATTATTTTTGGGAGGATCTTTAGTCCACTCATGCACAAGGCCAGAGGCGGCTACGACAGCACAGGGGCCTATACAGACTACTAAACGTTGGACAGCAGGTGAACCGTCAACCCCCCATTTAGAGCCCATTGCGTGAGACTGAGGATCTCAAAACATTTGAAAAAGGGTTTTTATTGTTGGAAGGACCTTTAGCCCACTCATGCACAAGACCCAAGGCGGCTACGGCAGCACGGGGGCCTATACAGACTACTAAACGTTGGACAACAGGTGAACCGCCAGCCCCCTATTTAGAGCCCATTGCGTGAGACCGAGAATTCCAAAATATTTGAAAAAGTTTTTGTTTCTTTGAAAGGACCTTTAGTCCACTCATGCACAAGACCGGAGGAGGCTACGACAGCACGGGGGCCTATACAAACTACTAAACGTTGGACAGCAGGTGAACCGCTAGTCCCCCGTTTAGAGCACATTGCGTGAGACCAAGAACCCCAAAATTATTTAAAAAGAATTTTATTTTAAAGAATAGGATCGAAAAAGGAAAATTTATTGTAATTATCAAGAGGAGAGCATGCTTTTGGAATGGAAGCAATTTTATTTGAGGTTTGGAAATTTATTTAGCCATTATGGAATTTTGGGGGTTTATTAGCAATTATGAAATTTTTGGGGATTTATTAGCAATTATGGAATTTTTGGGGATTTATTAGCAATTATGGAATTTTGGGGGTTTATTAGCAATTATGGAATTTTTGGGGATTTATTAGCAATTATGAAATTTTTGGGATTTATTAGCAATTATAGAATTTTTGGGGAGCAAAATGGTCATTTTGGAAAAGTGAGGGGAAAAATGGTAATTGTGTAAAAATCTAGGGGCAGTTTGGTAATTTTGAAAATTCTGGGGACAGAGTTGGTATTTTGGAAATTTTGGGGACAGATTTGGTATTTATTGAATTCTGGGGGCAAATTTCGAAATAATGGAGATGTGGGGGTTAATTTGGGAATAATGGAGATGTTTGTGGACCTCATCATCTTAATCCCCTTTTGTCTTTTTATGCATGGATTTTATGGGCAAATTATGAGACAGATTCTTAAATCAAATGGATTTTATGGCCAAATTGACGTTGCTGTGTATACGAGACAGATTCTTAAATAAAAAAAGTAGCTCGTGAGGGTCGAACTCAGGGACTTGTGGGTGGCAAGCAACCTCCTTTGCCACTGGGCCGAACCTGGGATTATGCATTTAGTGCCCAGGATTAAATTAAGACTGCATGTTCACAGGTTAGGACCCTGCATGTAGACCGCTTGGTTTCTTATGCATAGCTACATTAACCACATGCATGGGAGAGTGCGTCTGCAATTCCATGATAACTGAACGTTAACTTGGCTCATGCTCCATCAATTTGGCGTCTATGATTCCAGGGTCCTTTTTAATTTTGATTTGAATCTCTTTGACTTGATGTGCTTTTTTTTAATTTGGCTTAGCTTTAGGGGAGCCATACACCTGCACCTGCATGTTGGAATCTGGGTCCACATAGCATTCTTTCTTATTCATTTGTGCAATCACCTACAATTTTTAGTTTGCAAGCATCATAGTCACGTGAGGTCAAAGGTCGTTTGACTCCTGGGGCAAGCATTACCAAGTCGCTTATATCTACTGGGCGCGCATGAGACTTGGCTTGCAAGTATTGTCTAAGTGTCTCCCAACTGTGGTGTGAGCTCCCTCGAGGTCTGATTCGTGACGGGCACCTGCACTCTTGGTCCACAGGATCCGATCTTGGAAAATGGAGGCTGAGGGATCACTTTGTGCTCTTAACGCACTATGTTAGCCTGGACAGCAAGCATGGCTCACTTGGGTGCAAGTTCGACGTCATAGCCGACGGCCAGTGAGTGGAGAGGCCCCTACCTTCTTAGATACCTCAAGCGGTTCCATTTTGCGACCATGGCAAAGAGACACCTGCTACCGATCTTGATCTTGAGGTCTCTATAATTCTCACCATTAATAGTGAGGGAAATGGCTAACAAGGCATGCGGTGGCAGGATCTTGTCATCGGTCCAGGGGTGATTTGGAGAACTGCGATTAAGGTTGGGTTCTAATGCGCACAAGAAAGGAAACAAACGTCAATAGAAGCTTAGGCAAGTCCATTTCCCCCAAGGTTTATGCAGAGATATGGAGGATCCCTAATAACTCTCTATGATTTGCGCTCCGCCGATTTAGATAAGATTAAAAACAGTGTTCCAATATGTGAATGAATTACAATGCAGGGATCAAGCAAAGTATTCCAGCGAATCAATTTTTGTTTCTTCCAATCATACTCATGCAATTGCTTGTAATACTCCCGCAGAATGCGATTGATCTTTGATCTCAATCCAGAAACAATTTATTGATGCACATGGAAACGGAGTATATATTTTCTTGACAGGAAAAACAGAGGTGTTGCAAGTTCTTGTGGTCTTGCTGAGGGAATTGTTTGCTTGTCGATTGATCCCAAAGATTTTGGATAACCGCGATCCACCAATGCTAAAGAAATGGTTTCAGGGGCTTCAGCGTAGCGATCCAAGGAGGAATTGAGAACTCTCCTCACTTTTCCAAATTTCTCTCTCCTTCCCCCAAAGTTTTCAAAAATGAAAAACCCCTTCAAAAAAATCCCCTCCTTCTCTAATCCTTTTCCTTTTTATACCCACCTTTAGTTTTTCCTTTTTTCTTCTTTTCCCCTTTTTTGTTTTTTTTTGTTTTGTTTTTATATCCTTTTTAATTTTTCTAGTTTTTTTTTTCTATTTTTCAGAATTTTATCTTTTTGTATTCTTCTTTTCAATTTCATGTGTTATTCTTCTTTTTAAAGATTTTTTTCACTAATTTTTTTTTATTTTTCAGGATTTTTTTATTTTTGTATTTTTTCTTTTTTATTTGTTTTCTTCCTTCCTTTTTTCTTTTTCTTTTTATTTATTTATTTTGATTTTTTTGTGTTATTTTGGCAATTCTGTTTTTATTTTTATTATTTTTTTTATGTTCCTTTTTCTTTTTCTCTTTTTATTTATTCATTTTATTCATTATTATTATTTTTGTTTTGCTGTTTTTTATCTGTTTTTCTGTTTTCTGTTTTTTTGCATTCTATTTTTTTCTTTCTTGCTTTGTTTATTTAATTATTATTATTTAAACTAGTATTTTAAATAATTGGGGGCCTCAGACATAATTAGGTGTTTACAAGTTTAAGGGTACCGTTCTTCGGAACGGGCGAGTGGGGTGCTTAACAGCTTCCCCACTCATAACCGACTCCCAAACCTAAATCTCATCCTCAAGTTAGGGTTTTTCCAAATCTTTTTCCCTTAAATAAAAATTTGGTGGTGACTCCACATATTAACCAATGAATTTCATTTTAAAATTTTAGCGAGTTCGTCGTCTCGTCAGAACTACGGTTGCAACACATACTTACCGATTATTTCATCCTCATCCATATACAGAGACTCAAATTCACATTTTAGGTGCAACACTTTCATTTGGTGTGTTCTATCCCTACCTTCATATTCTTCTTTCAATCTATCCCAAGCCCTATTTCTTATTTTATAAACCATGATCCTATAAACACATAGCTTACCATAGAATTTTGAATAATGGATTTGGTATTGAATTTCTTTTCTTTATCTCTACTATTGGATTTTATCTTAGCGAAGGTAGGATTTTTTATTAGAGAAGGTAGTGGGCTATATTTAGTTAATATTTCCCAAAGGTCATATAATTTTAGAAAATCATCCCTCTTTATTGACCAAATGTGATAATTTTCACTCGTGAAGGTAAATGATGGGTTTAAAAAAAGGTTGTTGGATGCCATTTGTTTGAGGGTTTAAAAGGAGAAGGAAATTTTGATCAAATAAGATCAACTATGGCTTTAATACCAATGTTGAAAATAGATACGTTGAAAACGTCATTGTTTAAAATAGACAAGTTAAGAACTGACTCAAAGGATGAGAAAGTGAAAAAGGGTGAAAATTGTAGTTGTGTTATTAATCATAGGAACTTCCAAATTCAAATAGAGAAAAAACTAACAAATTTTCCTATCTAAGTGTCAATTTCAAATTGGATAAAACTGAATGGAAGAAATAAGTCACTAATAGCTAGCCTTAAGCAACTGAGTTTGACTATCAAAATATAAACAGAAAGATGGATGAGTTGGAACCAAAATGCTAACTTGTCTAACATACTCATCTAATATACTTTTCCAATAAGCATGTGAACAAATGCTCCAAGTTTCAATGGTGGAGGTTTCTTTCTTTCCCACAAAGTCACAACAAGCTTCAAGAGAGGGACTAGAGGCTTATAAGGCATTTATCTATGGACATGCAAGCCTAGATGGTGAGAGATTCCTTGGAGACTCTGTGCAAGGTGAGAAAGATCATGGATATTCTTATGAAAGAGTTTGGTGGCGTGGGAAATCATGGAAAAGGGGAATTGTTAAGGAGTTTAACTGGGGCTCTTTATAACACCCTAAAAATGAATATTGATTTTACACTTAAGTCGTTAATTGGATTCCATTATTAGTTTGTTATCTCATGATGCAAAATTCTTTAGAAAATATTTATTAAAGAAAATACGATAAATTTTTTTAAAAAAAATATGTTTGCTATAAATTGCGAGCCTCGTCGATATAACGTGCATGTTGGTAAATAAACTACTAAATGTTCAACGCACATATAGAATATTAAGAATATGTATTATTTACATTGATCCATCTATCAGCTCCCTTACAGTAAGAAATTAAACCTAACCTATCCACATAACATCATATAATTATATAGTCCCTTTACAAATTCAAACAGTCTATGCCAATAAAGCCTTATCATACACTTTATTACATGCCATAATTTACATGCATGTTTGCTACATACTATAATACATATATTATACATACTTGGCATATGACTACTTACTAATATTTGGGATGCTTGCATCCAATTATTTACAATAATATACATTATTGGTATGACGTCTCGACTTCTATTTCCTTGAATCAAATTGGGAGATCAGCAAACCTCTACAAGCCTAATGATGGAAACGCTATATCCACATGCTTGGATCCAATGACATAAATGTTCTGTCAAGCATTTCTTGGTAGGCTTGGAAAGGGTATGGCATTGGATAAGGAAAGCTTTCCTCTGAAGACCATATGTGTGACGTGCTATAGTAGTGTGATGGGGTTTAAAGATCAATTTCTAATTAGGAGGAAGAAGATTTTGCAATAGTGGTTGCCCATTGCCTACGGTAGCCAGGAGAGGGTGGAAATACTCCATCAGGGTAGAATGCCTCTTAGGGAATAACAAATCCCGAGGTCATAAAGTTTGGCCTCAGAACTTCAGTGATGACTAGATGACCTAGCAAGAAGTAGATTTTGACGTTGGCTTGTGCCGTTATTAGGAGACTATGTGGGCTTGCTAACAAGTCAATATTACTAATGTCGACATAAACTATAACACCCTCAAATTCCTATAATGAAATTTTGCAACTACAAATAATCCCTAGAGTGAAACTAAGTAGGATAAGGAATCAAAAAATAGAAATATTAAAAACTTTGGTGCGAATGATGAAAATGTCCCTATACTTGAGCAACCCAAATGTATGATAAAAATGTAAAACATAAGTAACAGACATTATAGAGGATTAGAAAACATCATGGATGATCAAAAGTAGTAAGGAGAACTTAGAAAACCAAGAAGGGACGAAAATGCCCTCAGAAAACCCAAAACTTCCCAAAATATCCCTAGAAGCTACTTTTTGCACAGAGCTAGTCAATTCCTAGGAAAATAGAAAATGACCTTAGATTCTCATAAGAACGAACCAAAAAGTGTTAAAATTGTTAGAGGAATAATTTGGAAAATTTATCAGCAATGTTAAGAAAAATTATGAAAATGGCCTTGGAATATCAGGAGGGCAAGAAAGTGTAAGAAACATGTCAAGAGTGGGTCCCATAATGGGCTGCATAAAAGAAAAAAAAATATTAAAATTCCTTTAACCATGGTTAAGACTAATTAACCTTGATTAATTAAAAGTTAACCATGTTTGGGCTAAATTAAACATGATTAATGGTAAACTCAACCTCATTAACACTAATCAAAGTCTAAAAGGATAATTCCATAAATTTTGAATTATTTTGAAAAATAAGAAAATCCTTTTCAAGACCGGTACCTTTTATCATAATTTTTACCTGTTGCATGCCTTGATCTACTACTCGTCGAGTAACATTCTTTGCTGTAATATGTGCAACAAATGGTGTACCCCTCCATTTACCTTTGAATCCATAATATCCAGCTGATCCTGAAACAATAACAAGACCTTGTAGATCTATAATAGTAACCATAGTATTATTAAAGCTAGCCTGAATATGGATAACGTCAATTTGTATTTTTCTCTTTGATGTTTTATGTACACGTCTACCCATTTTTTTCACCCCAAGATTTTAATAATATTGTCATGATCTATCCTTACATGTGATTATCTCTACTATAGAATGAAAAAAATAAAAGAACCATCAAATCTACTAATATAATACAAAATTACCAAAATATCCCTAAGTGTAAATTTAATCCAAACATGTCCTACACTTGGCCGAAGCCACTAAACATGTTTTGGACCTCATTTTGCTCAGTTTTCATCTCCCAAAACATTTAGCCAACTCTCCAAAATCTCTCCAAATTCATCTAAGTCCAAAAAACATTAATCCTACACCATAAACCTAAGTCTCCAACTTTGAGATTTCAATTAAAACAAGGCCTTAAACACTAAGCCCCACCATTTCCACTTAGAGAACCTTGTGAACCAACCAAGGGGGGGACAAGAAGCAGCCAGCCCCACCATCACTACACAAAGTCACCATTAAGTAATATCTTTCTACTTGTCTCTTTTAAGTTTTAAACTTGCTTTTTATGCTTTGATTTCTTCCTTTTGTGGATCCTTTCTCTAAAATCCATGCATCTCCTTTTGTTTCAACTTATAAGAGATCAAAACTACATTTAAACTGTTCAAAAATCAGCCCCACCATTTTTTAGTGATTTTTTAAGAGAAAAGTGAAGTTTGGTTGGTTTAAAGTGCTTCTAAGTAGCTTAGAAGAAATGTAGTCAGTGGAAAATTGTTTTTAAACCTATTTTGCTGCTTTGGTAAGTTTTGACAACTCATGTAATTTTGTTGAAGTGTTTTTAGTGGGAGAAGTATGGATCTTAGAGTAGATCTTAAGGATCTATACTTTGTTGTTTGAAAGTAATGGTATGTTGCATGTTTTTAAGCTTAAAGTTTGAAAGTTATGACTTTTTTTCTTATGATGGACTTGTATATGATTCTATCCAGATATGAACTCATGAACTTGTATGTTTAAAAGGTGAAATAAAAGTTAAGATTAGGTCCCACAAGCTTGCTTTGGGCATGGATCTAAAACTTTCTAAGCAAAAGTTGGAATTTTGGACGTAAAAATGGCATAAGCTTTGTATGACACCCAAGACTCATTTTGGACATAACCTAGCTCTAGACTTTGGACAAAACATTGATGGACCAAGAGCATAAGGTACTGCAAGTGCAAAAAACCAAAGAACCAAGGTTGTGTGAGAAGAAAATTTGGAAAAGTGACATTGGCAAGCCAGGGGAGGCATTTGACCATGCTACCATAATCAAGGATAAAATTTGTTAAATTTTTTATAAGTGACATAAACTATATAATTGGGTTCTAAATGAAGTAAATCAACATTTAAATGAATTTAATTGGAGTAAAAATGGTTCAGAATGCACTAGGTGGGGATTCGGCCATCCTAGTATAATTTTAAGGAAAAGTAGTTTTAAAAGTTGGTTAATGGTGTATTAAGGATTTTATTTGATAAATGGACTAATTAAAGTTATAAGCAACACCTAAAAGTTACTAATGTCATCATAACCAACCTAGGTAAATTAAGGTGAAGTCCATAATTGAAGGGCACAAAGAATAAAAACTTAAAAGGTTCCATTCGGCCACCTAGGGTGTAAACACTCAATTATGTCCGAGGCCCCCAATTAGCAAAATTAATCAAAAAAAGCTGAACATAAAAATAAAAATAGAAAATAGAATAAACACAGAAACAGAGAAACAGAAAATAATAAAATCAAAATCAGAAAATGGAAGGAAAGAAAAGAAAAAGCTAGCAAAAAAGAAAAAAAGAGTAAGTAAAAACTATTAATTAAAATTAAAAATAAAATCAGAATTTAAAATTAATTAAAAAAAATTCTGATTTGAAAAGTTAATAAAATTAAAAAATCTGGAAAACATACTAAAAATCATAAAAATTTGAGAATTAAACAAAGCATAAAATTTTGAAAATAAAAAATATAGGAAATAATCTAAAAACTTAAAAAAACTTTTTCAAAGGAATAAACAAAAAAAAGAAAAAAGAAAGAACAAATCTGAAAATAATAAAGAAAAAGAAAAATAATACAAAAATAAAAATAGGAAAATGAAAATAAAAATTAAATAAATAAATTAAAATCAGAAAATCCAAAAATATATAAAACAAAACAAAAAGAAGATCATCAAGAATAAATAAAAAAAATACAAAACAAAAGTAAAAAAAAATTAAATTCAGGATTAAATGAAAGAAAGACAATTAAGGAAAGAAAACAGAATTAGTTAATGGAAAAAGAAGAGAAAAAGAATTTTTGGGGGAGGAGGAAGTTTTTTCTCTGGGGGCTGGTCTTGGCTAAGGGATCCCCTCTCATCAAGAAGGCGAGGGCGAGGAGGCAAGGAAGAAGACGAACGAGCAAGGGGGGAGGAGTACAAGCCAAAGCCTTGATGGGGAATTAAGGACGAGAGCATTGATCTGAATCCCTCTTCTTGCTTTCCAGAGTGGCAAGCCACAACCATTCTTCTTCAAGATCCTGGTTTCTCTTCTTCTCTGGCTTCTCCATCACTGTGGAGGAAGAAAGAAACTCTTCAGGCCAACTACAAAGCTCGTACCAGCAGCATTGGAAAGGGAGGAGAAGACTCTCGTTCCTGGAAGTTAACCTTTCTCAGTTTCTATTATAAGGAGTTTTGTTTTCTTTGAAGTCAGCCTTACTCAGGTTAGCATTATCACTATGAAATTTGCATGAATTGAATGGAATCAGCAAGATTGTAACTAGATCAATCATTGCATGTGTGCCTGCTATTTTGGCATTTGAGTCACAATTCAGAATCTTGTTTGCATTGGATTACATGATATTCCTCAGTCAGAATTTAGAGGTTATATAGAATCTTTCAAGATTTTGCTGTAAATGGATTTGCCATCGATTGCAATAGTCCTGACTTTTTGATCCCTTGAATTTATGCATAGATTAGTAGCTAAATATGAGATGAGAATGACCTCTCAAAATAATTGCATCTGTACGTCCAGTTCTTCATTTTTGGTTCATATATCAGAATGTAGTAGGAGGAGCTTCTGTGAGTCTGCTTTATGACTGAGAGATGTAGCTTCAAAGAAATACAGTTCTCCTACTTTAACCCATGTCAGAACCTGCAAGTGTCAAGCTTAGATGACTGCTGAGATAAGGATTGCAAACCATACAACATAGTTAATAAAGTGATAAAATCAGCTGTGAAAAAACTTAGAATCTGCTACAAATCTAGGCACTGCACGTCTGTGTTTCTAGTGGAGGGTAAGCCTTGGTGAAGCTGTAACTGTCATACATTTTTTCGCCACTGTTCCCCTAAGAATGCATTCACTACTCTTATTTGCAATGGAAGTAAAGAAACTGAATGCTTAATCAAGAGATACAGATCTTAGGCCACATGCAAAACTGATCATGAGTCAATAGGAGAATCAACATAAACCCCTCAGTTTGGATAATGAGCAGAATTTTGTATGGACTCAATGAGTCATGTGCTTTATAGATTCCTTTCCTACTGTTTATGCCTAATTCCATCTGGTTGGAGTTGATAACATCAATCAGAGTAGCAGCCTACCAGTAGCTTCAACCCAATAATTTCAGTTTAGGAAATCTTGTAGTAGAGTTAGAAGTCAGTAATAGCAATCTGCAGCAGTCAATCTCATGCCCGCTACTTTCCTTTCTCCAAGATGACTTTTGATATTTTGTGATGAGCACATGTTATGCTAGCTACGGCAGTTTGGTCTTGGGACTCTGCAGTAACATGTTGCAGGCCTATGAACAGTGCTTGAACATGACATAGAATAGGTGTTTAGGGCAACTGGTGATTCCCTCCACCTACGCCAATTGTCATAATCTATGAAATAAAAGGTATCACCAAATCTTCATCCAAAAATTTTGTGTTCCTTGCCAAGATCAGACACCTTTCTGTTTTCTCCTTCTTCTATACCAATCTCTGTTGCTTCCATTGGAGCAAACGATTGCTATAGTTGTAGCCAAAGGTAATTTGTCAGGTGGTACCAATAAGGCGGCTGCCAGTGGGCAGAACGCTAAGTACCACAAATGAGAATAGATAAAACAGGTTGCATAGGACACTCGTTGTGGTTGTTTATAATTATATAAAAGAAAAATGGCTTCTGTCTTATGCAATGCATGCTAATCTGTTAACCCCCAGTGGACTTGATCAATGTCCAGCAATTTTAGAAAGCAATGGACTTATCTGAGTATAGGAGGAACTCATAAGGTTGATTAGGATGATTGATATTTGCTCTGTAATATCCAAGACTGCCTCGTGGTTCTTAGCTCTGAACTTTATGTTACAGTCTCAAGTGAACTCGATTGATATAGTGGCATGAATTACTGAGAAACCGTTGCTCCTAATTCTGCTGAAACACATGCTAATTCTCAAGACTGTTCAGGGCCTGCACACTAAGGTTTTGATCTCAATACTACCTGTTTATGTTGGCCATTATTTTTATGTCTATTGGCACCAGGAAAGTCAGTCCCTGGTTATTCTCTGCACACTAAGATCCCATCTTGATAAACCTGAGAGCACTCAATGGGAGCAGTTAATAGTAAGCGTGAGTACAAGCATTCTGTTCTCCCAAATTTGTTTCAACGGATAAAAGATCAAAACTAGAGTCTATGTTTGGCTAAAGTTGTAGTAAGGAATAAAGAAAAATGAACAAAGCTATTGCTTGCATCTGATGCATGTTTGGGAACAAAAGAGTCATGTATCTAATCCTTGCTCCAATGCTAAAACAAGCGCCTAAGTATGGAAAATGCATGAAGGGATATGGCTTGTTTGAAACAGAAAATGGCCCTGTTACCCATTTGTACATATATATAATTATGGGGATTCAAGTCACACAAGGAAAGGATTCCAGTGGTTAGGTATTTGGTCTGTGATCCCAAAGTCCTGCCTTCGATCCCCTCATGCAGCATTTTGCTCACTACCTCAACAATCTCTATTTGCTCACTACCTCAACAATCTCTATTTCCTGCAAGATCCACCCATTTACCCCTCACATTTCCAATAATCCCATTTTACCCCCCACAGACTCAATTTACCATATTGCCCCTAGCCATTTTCCATAATCCCAGTCTTGTCCTTCCCCCTCAATTACCAATTTACCCTGATCATCTCAATTAATGTCAATTATGTCCCAAATGACAGAATTACTGAAATGCCCCTGAGCTTTCCCCAAAATCCCTATTCTATCCCCAAAATCCCAAAAAGTTCAAAAATTAATAAAAAATTTCCAAAAATTCAGAAAATTAATAAAAAATTCCAAAAATTCAGAAGTTAATAAAAAAATCCAGAAATTAAAAGAATTTAATAAAAAATTTCAGAAATTAATAAAAATTCCAGAAATTAAGAAAATTAATAAAAAATTCCAAAAATTCAGAAATTAATAAAAAATTCGAGAAATTAAGAAAATTAATAAAAATCTCCAGAAATTAAGAAAAATAAAAAAAATTCCAGAAATTAAGAAAATTAATAAAAATTTCAGAAAATCCATAAAAATTAATACAAAATTCCAAATATTAAAAAATTCCAAAAATTCCTAAATAATTACATTAAAACCCCAATTACTCCAAAAGTCAAAAAATGAAGATTCTTCTATTAAATTCAAGCTTTCTTTTATTCAAGGATCAACGTCATTTGCAAATTATTTCTATTTCGAAAAATTTTAAAATCTTTTTCTAATATTTTGAGATTTTTAAGTCTCACGCAATAGACTCTAAATGGGGAGCTGACGGTTTACATGCTGTTCTACATTTAGTAGTTCGTATAGGTCCCCGTGCTACCTTTGTCACCTCGGACCTTGTGCATGAGTGGACTTGAGGTCTTCTTCAAGATTTAAAAATCTTTTTTAATATTTTGGGATTATAGGTCTCACGCAATGAGCTCTAAATGGGGAACTGGCGGTTTACCTGCTGTTCAACATTTAGTAGTTCGTATAGGTCCCCATGCTACCTTAGCCGCCTCGGGCCTTGTGCATGAGTGGGCCAAAAATCTCTCCTAAAAATAAAACTTTCTCAAAACAAGATCTTTAAAATAATCTTTTCTCAAGCATTTTCGAAGGTCAAGCCTTCATAAACCAAATAATCTTTTCTCAAGCACTTTTGAAGGTCAAGCCTTCATAAACTAGAACTACATAAGCCTTGAGTTTCCCAATGCATCGGGGAATACGTAGGACCAGGATCAAGTCCTCTCAGGCTAACCTCCATCAAGTATCTATCTCACATTTAATCAAGGCATCAAAGTTTTTTCAAAAATAACACACTCAATTTAAGGGTACCGTTCTTCGGAACGGGCGAGTGGGATGCCTAACACCTTCCCTACTCGTAACCGACTCCCGAACCTAAATCTCATCCTCAGGATAGGGTTTTTCCAAATCTTTTTCCCTTAAATAAAAATTTGGTGGCGGCTCCACAAGAATCAAATAAAATTCATTTAAAATTTTAGCGAGTCCGTCGTCTCGTCGGAATTACGGTTGCGACAGATGGCGACTCCACTGGGGACTTTAGAGAGTCAAGCCCGTTTGATTGAGTGTGCATTATATTGATCCCTTCCCATTTATTTGCACGGTTTACTTGGTTATTTGTCTAACTGTTTATTTATGTGTTTGTTTATTCTTTGTACAACCTTAGGGTAGACGAACTATAAATTGTTATATATCTGTATAATTTCCCCAATTGCGGGTATCCCAAAATTGAGTGCCCTCATACATTGCATATGCATTTGTCATGAGTGGGGCCCTATACCCGGGTCTGAGTGCTACCTAGGATAGAGGGATCTAGTGGTGTCACTCTGGGGCCTATGTCCTGATTGACTATCATGAAAATCCCAACTAGAGTGCGTCCTATTCATAATGTCCCGCAACTAGTGGCTACTTCTACTGTTGTGGTAAGCATTATGGACTGTAACTTGGCTCTAGTGACCTCTACACCCCAGGATTACAAACCACCTTTGAGAGGTTCATATAAAAGGCCATAGATCCTTAGGACAGGTAACCCACATAAGAAGCAAAGAGGGCACACACACCCCTTTCATTATAAAAGGGAGTTGAAAGCTAAAATTGGGGAAATACAAAAATCAAATCAAGACAAAAATCAAGAAAACCAAAATAGAAAGAGAAAATTCCTAGAAAAAATTAGAAAAATATTTTGAAAATTTTGGAAAGATTCCAAAGAAAACTTAAAAGGACGTTTTAGAAATAGGGAAATTAGGAAAATAATCTTTTGAAAATAATAAAGATATTAAAAAGATTCAATAGGAGAGAAGATGAAATATTGAAAACCTAAAGAACGCTTTCTAGAAAAAGCTACCAGTTCATCTTTAGAGCTCGTCTCGTGAGATTAAGAATCGCAAAACAAGACCTTTATTTTGAAAAGCGATGAATAAAATGAGCAAGGTTTTAATTTTGGTAAAAAGGAAAAGCAACCCTAATCCACATATGCATAAGGCCCAAGACAACTACGGCTGTACTTGGACCTATACGAATCTCTAAACAACGAACAACAGAAAAGGCTAGCAGTTCGTGCTTAGAGCTCGTCGCGTGAGATTAAGAATCGCAACACAAGATCTTTATTTTGAAAATCGATGAATAAAATGAGCAAGGTGTTTATTTTAATAAAAAGGAAAAGCAACCCTAATCCACATATGCACAAGGCCATAGACAACTACGGCTGCACTTGGACCTATACGAATCTCTAAACAACGGACAGCAGAAAAAACTACCAGTTCATCTTTAGAGCTCGTCGCGTGAGATTAAGAATCGCAAAACAAGACCTTGATTTTGAAAATCAATGAATAAAATGAGAAAGGTTTTTATTTTGGTAAAAAGGAAAAGCAACCCTAATCCACATATGCACAAGGCCAAAGACAACTACGACTGTACTTGGACCTATACGAATCTCTAAACAACGAACAGCAGAAAAAGCTACCAGTTCGTGCTTAGAGCTCGTCGCGTGACATTAAGAATCGCAACACAAGATCTTTATTTTGAAAATCGATGAATAAAATGAGCAAGGTTTTTATTTTGATAAAAAAGGAAAAGCAACCGTAATCCATATATGCACAAGGCCCAAGACAACTACGGCTGCACTTGGACTTATACGAATCTCTAAACAACGAACAGCAGAAAAAGGTACCAGTTCGTGTTTAGAGCTCGTCGCGTGAGATTAAGAATCGCAACACAAGATCTATATTTTGAAAATCGATGAATAAAATGAGCAAGGTTTTTATTTTGATAAAAAGGAAAAACAACCCTAATCCACATATGCACAAGGCCCAAGACAGCTACGGTTGTACTTGGACCTATACGAATCTCTAAACAACGAACAGCAGAAAAAGCTACCAGTTCGTGCTTAGACCTCGTTGCGTGAGATTAAGAATCGCAACACAAGATCTTTATTTTGAAAATCGATGAATAAAATGAGCAAGATTTTTATTTTGCTAAAAACGAAAAGCAACTCTAATACACATATGCACAAGGCCCAAGACAACTACGGCTGCACCTGGACCTATACGAATCTCTAAACAACGAACAGCAGAAAAAGCTACCAGTTCGTGTTTAGAGCTCGTCGCGGGACATTAAGAATCGCAACACAAGATCTTTATTTTGAAAATCGACCAATAAAATGAGCCAGGTTTTTATTTTGATAAAAAGAAAAAGCAACCCTAATCTACATATGCACAAGGCCCAAGACAACTACGACTGCACTTGGACCTATACGAATCTCTAAACAACGAACAGCAGAAAAAGCTACCAGTTCATCTTTAGAGCTAGTCGCGTGAGATTAAGAATCGCAAAACAAGACCTTTATTTTGAAAATCGATGAATAAAATGAGAATGGTTTTTATTTTGGTAAAAAGAAAAAGCAACCCTAATCCACATATGCACAAGGCCCAAGGCAACTACGATTGTACTTGGACCTATACGAATCTCTAAAAAACGAACAGCAGAAAAAGCTACCAGTTCATCTTTAGAGCTCGTCGCGTGAGAATAAGAATCGCAAAACAAGACCTTTATTTAGAAAATCGATGAATTAAATGAGCAAGGTTTTCATTTTGATAAAAAGAAAAAGCAACCCTAATCCACATATGCACAAGACCCAAGACAACTACGACTGCACTTGGACCTATACGAATCTCTAAACAACGAACAACACAAAAAGCTACCAGTTCATCTTTAGAGCTCATCGCGTGAGATTAAGAATTGCAACACAAGATCTTTATTTTGAAAATCGATGAATAAAATTAGCAAGGTTTTTATTTTCATAAAAAGGAAAAGAAACCCTAATCCACATATGCACAAGGCCCAAGAGAACTACGGCTGCACTTGGACCTATACGAATCTTTAAACAACGAACAAGAGAAAAAGCTACCAGTTCATGCTTAGAGCTCGTCGCGTGAGACTAAGAATCGCAAAACAAGACCTTTGTTTTGAAAATCGATGAATAAAATGAGCAACATTTTTATTTTGATAAAATGGAAAAGCAACCCTAATCTACATATGCACAAGGCCCAAGACAACTACGGCTTTACTTGGACCTATACGAATCTCTAAACAACGAACAATAGAAAAACCTACTAGTTCGTGCTTGGAGCTCGTCGCGTGAGATTAAGAATCGCAACACAAGATCTTTATTTTGAAAATTGATGAATAAAATGAGCAAGATTTTTATTTTGATAAAAAGGAGAAGCAACCCTAATCCACATATGGACAAGGCCCAAGACAACTACGGCTGCACCTGGACTTATACGAATCTCTAAACAACGAACCGCAGAATAAGCTACAACTTTGTGTTTAGAGCTCGTCGCGTGACATTAAGAATCGCAACACAAGATTTTTAGTTTGAAAATCGATGAATAAAATGAGCAAGGTTTTTATTTTGATAAAAAGGAAAAGCAACCCTAATCCATATATGCACAAGGCCCAAGACAACTACGGCTGCACTTGGACCTATATGAATCTCGAAACAACGAAGAGCAGAAAAAGCTACCAGTTCATCTTGAAAGCTCTTCGCGTGAGATTAAGAATCGCAAAACAAGACCTTGATTTTGAAAATCAATGAATAAAATGAGCAGGGTTTTTATTTTGGTAAAAAGGAAAAGCAACCCTACTCCACATATGCACAAGGCCCAAGACAACTACGGCTGTACATGGACCTATACGAATCTCTAAACAACGAACAGCAGAAAAAGCCACCAGTTCGTGCTTAGAGCTCGTCGCGTGACATTAAGAATCGCAACACAAGATCTTTATTTTGAAAATCGATGAATAAAATGAGCAAGGTTTTTATTTTGATAAAAAAGGAAAAGCAACCCTAATCCACATATGCACAAGGCCCAAGACAACTACGGCTGCACTTGGACTTATACGAATCTCTAAACAACGAACAACAGAAAAAGATACCAGTTCGTGTTTAGAGCTCGTCGCGTGAGATTAAGAATCGCAACACAAGATCTTTATTTCTAAAATCGATGAATAAAATGAGCAAGGTTTTTATTTTGGTAAAAAGGAAAAGCAACCCTAATCCTCATATGCACAAGGCCCAAGACAACTACAGTTGCACTTGGACGTATACGAATCTCTAAACAACGAACAGCAGAAAAAGCTACAAGTTCGTGTTAAGAGCTCGTCGCGTGACATTAAGAATCGCAACACAAGATCTTTCTTTTGAAAATCGATGAATAAAATGAGCAAGGTTTTTATTTTGATAAAAAGGAAAAACAACCCTAATCCACATATGCAAAAGGCCCAAGACAACTACGGTTGTACTTTGACCTATACGAATCTCTAAACAACGAACAGCAGAAAAAGCTACCAGTTCGTGCTTAGACCTCGTTGCATGAGATTAAGAATCGCAACACAAGATCTTTATTTTGAAAATCGATGAATAAAATGAGCAAGATCTTTATTTTGATAAAAAGGAAAAGCAACGCTAATCCACATATGCACAAGGCCGAAGACAACTACGGCTGCACTTGGACTTATACGAATCTCTAAACAACGAACAGCAGAAAAAGCTACCAGTTCGTGTTTAGAGCTCGTCGCATGAGATTAAGAATCGCAACACAAGATCTATATTTTGAAAATCGATGAATAAAATGAGCAAGGTTTTTATTTTGATAAAAAGGAAAAACAACCCTAATCCACATATGCACAAGGCCCAAGACAACTACGGCTGTACATGGACCTATACGAATCTCTAAACAACGAACAGCAGAAAAAGCCACCAGTTCGTGCTTAGAGCTCGTCGCGTGACATTAAGAATCGCAACACAAGATCTTTATTTTGAAAATCGATGAATAAAATGAGCAAGGTTTTTATTTTGATAAAAAAGGAAAAGCAACCCTAATCCACATATGCACAAGGCCCAAGACAACTACGGCTGCACTTGGACTTATACGAATCTCTAAACAACGAACAGCAGAAAAAGCTACCAGTTCGTGTTTAGAGCTCGTCGCATGAGATTAAGAATCGCAACACAAGATCTATATTTTGAAAATCGATGAATAAAATGAGCAAGGTTTTTATTTTGATAAAAAGGAAAAACAACCCTAATCCACATATGCACAAGGAGCAAGACAACTACGGCTGCACTTGGACCTATACGAATCTCTAAACAACGAACAGTAGAAAAAGTTACCAGTTCGTGCTTAGACCTCGTTGCGTGAGATTAAGAATCGCAACACAAGATCTTTATTTTGAAAATCGATGAATAAAATGAGCAAGATTTTTATTTTGATAAAAAGGAAAAGCAACGCTAATCCACATATGCACAAGGCCCAAGACAACTACGGCTGCACCTGGACTTATACGAATCTCTAAACAACGAACAGCAGAAAAAGCTACCAGTTCGTGTTTAAAGCTCGTCGCGTGACATTAAGAATCGCAACACAAGTTCTTTATTTTGAAAATCGATGAATAAAATGAGCAAGGTTTTTATTTTGATAAAAAGGAAAAGCAACCCTAATCCACATATGCACAAGGCCCAAGACAACTACGACTGTACTTGGACCTATACGAATCTCTGAAAAACGAACAGCAGAAAAAGCTACCAGTTCATCTTTAAAGCTCGTCGCGTGAGATTAAGAATCGCAAAACAAGACCTTTATTTTGAAAATCGATGAATAAAATGAGAAAGGTTTTTATTTTGGTAAAAAGGAAAAGCAACCCTAATCCACATATGCACAAGGCCAAGGACAACTACGACTGTACTTGGACCTATACGAATCTCTAAAAAACGAACAGCAGAAAAAGCTACCAGTTCATCTTTAGAGCTCGTCGCGTGAGATTAAGAATCGCAAAACAAGACCTTTATTTTGAAAATCGATGAATTAAATGAGCAAGGTTTTTATTTTGATAAAAAGAAAAAGCAACCCTAATCCACATATGCACAAGACCCAAGACAACTACGACTGCACTTGGACCTATACGAATCTCTAAACAACGAACAGCAGAAAGAGCTACCAGTTCATCTTTAGAGCTCATCGCGTGAGATTAAGAATTGCAACACAAGATCTTTATTTTGAAAATCGATGAATAAAATGAGCAAGGATTTTATTTTCATAAAAAGGAAAAGCAATCCTAATCCACATATGCACAAGGCCCAAGACAACTACGGCTGCACTTGGACCTATACGAATCTCTAAACAACGAACAGCAGAAAAAGCTACCAGTTCATGCTTAGAGCTCGTCGCGTGAGATTAAGAATCGCAAAACAAGACCTTTATTTTGAAAACCAATGAATAAAATGAGCAAGATTTTTATTTTGATAAAAAGGAAAAGCAACCCTAATCCACATATGGACAAGGCCCAAGACAACTACGGCTGCACCTGGACTTATACGAATCTCTAAACAACGAACAACAGAATAAGGTACAAGTTCGTGTTTAGAGCTCGTCGCGTGACATTAAGAATCGCAACACAAGATTTTTAGTTTGAAAATCGATGAATAAAATGAGCAAGGTTTTTATTTTGATAAAAAGGAAAAGCAACCCTAATCCACATATGCACAAGGACCAAGACAACTACGGTTGTACTTTGACCTATACGAATCTCTAAAAACCGAACAGCAGAAAAAGCTACCAGTTCGTGCTTAGACCTCGTTGCATGAGATTAAGAATCGCAACACAAGATCTTTATTTTGAAAATCGATGAATAAAATGAGCAAGATTTTTATTTTGATAAAAAGGAAAAGCAACGCTAATCCACATATGCACAAGGCCCAAGACAACTACGGCTGCACTTGGACTTATACGAATCTCTAAACAACAAACAGCAGAAAAAGCTACCAGTTCGTGTTTAGAGCTCGTCGCGTGAGATTAAGGATCGCAACACAAGATCTATATTTTGAAAATCGATGAATAAAATGAGCAAGGTTTTTATTTTGATAAAAAGGAAAAACAACCCTAATCCACATATGCACAAGGCCCAAGACAACTACGGCTGCACTTGGACCTATACGAATCTCTAAACAACGAACAGTAGAAAAAGCTACCAGTTCGTGCTTAGACCTCGTTGCGTGAGATTAAGAATCGCAACACAAGATCTTTATTTTGAAAATCGATGAATAAAATGAGCAAGATTTTTATTTTGATAAAAAGGAAAAGCAACGCTAATCCACATATGCACAAGGCCCAAGACAACTACGGCTGCACCTGGACTTATACGAATCTCTAAACAACGAACAGCAGAAAAAGCTACCAGTTCGTGTTTAGAGCTCGTCGCGTGACATTAAGAATCGCAACACAAGTTCTTTATTTTGAAAATCGATGAATAAAATGAGCAAGGTTTTTATTTTGATAAAAAGGAAAAGCAACCCTAATCCAGATATGCACAAGGCCCAAGACAACTACGACTGTACTTGGACCTATACGAATCTCTAAAAAACGAACAGCAGAAAAAGCTACCAGTTCATCTTTAGAGCTCGTCGCGTGAGATTAAGAATCGCAAAACAGGACCTTTATTTTGAAAATCGATGAATAAAATGAGCAAGGTTTTTATTTTGGTAAAAAGGAAAAGCAACCCTAATCCACATATGCACAAGGCCCAAGACAACTACGACTGTACTTGGACCTATACGAATCTCTAAAAAACGAACAACAGAAAAAGCTACCAGTTCATCTTTAGAGCTCGTCGCGTGAGATTAAGAATCGCAAAACAAGACGTTTATTTTGAAAATCGATGAATTAAATGAGCAAGGTTTTTATTTTGATAAAAAGAAAAAGCAACCCTAATCCACATATGCACAAGACCCAAGACAACTACGACTGCACTTGGACCTATACGAATCTCTAAACAACGAACAGCAGAAAGAGCTACCAGTTCATCTTTAGAGCTCGTCGCGTGAGATTAAGAATTGCAACACAAGATCTTTATTTTGAAAATCGATGAATAAAATGAGCAAGGATTTTATTTTCATAAAAAGGAAAAGCAACCTTAATCCACATATGCACAACGCCCAAGACAACTACGGCCGCACTTGGACCTATACGAATCTCTAAACAACGAACAGCAGAAAAAGCTACCAGTTCATGCTTAGAACTCGTCGCGTGAGATTAAGAATCGCAAAACAAGACCTTTATTTTGAAAATCGATGAATAAAATGAGCAAGATTTTTATTTTGATAAAAAGGAAAAGCAACCCTAATCCACATATGGACAAGGCCCAAGACAACTACGGCTGCACCTGGACTTATACGAATCTCTAAACAACGAACAACAGAATAAGGTACAAGTTCGTGTTTAGAGCTCGTCGCGTGACATTAAGAATCGCAACACAAGATTTTTAGTTTGAAAATCGATGAATAAAATGAGCAAGGTTTTTATTTTGATAAAAAGGAAAAGCAACCCTAATCCACATATGCACAAGGCCCAAGACAACTACGGCTGCACTTGGACCTATATGAATCTCGAAACAACGAAGAGCAGAAAAAGCTACCAGTTCATCTTTAAAGCTCTTCGCGTGAGATTAAGAATCGCAAAACAAGACGTTGATATTGAAAATCAATGAATAAAATGAGCAAGGTTTTTATTTTGGTAAAAAGGAAAAGCAACCCTACTCCACATATGCACAAGGCCCAAGACAACTACGGCTGCACTTGGACTTATACGAATCTCTAAACAACGAACAGCAGAAAAAGCTACCAGTTCGTGCTTACAGCTCGTCGCGTGAGATTAAGAATCGCAACACAAGATCTATATTTTGAAAATCGATGAATAAAATGAGCAAGGTTTTTATTTTGATAAAAAGGAAAAACAACCCTAATCCACATATCCACAAGGCCCAAGACAACTACGGCTGTACTTTGACCTATACAAATCTCTAAACAACGAACAGCAGAAAAAGCTACCAGTTCGTGCTTAGACCTCGTTGCATGAGATTAAGAATCGCAACACAAGATCTTTATTTTGAAAATCGATGAATAAAATGAGCAAGATTTTTATTTTGATAAAAAGGAAAAGCAACGCTAATCCACATATGCACAAGGCCCAAGACAACTACGGCTGCACTTGGACTTATACGAATCTCTAAACAACGAACAGCAGAAAAAACTACCAGTTCATGCTTAGAGCTCGTCGCGTGAGATTAAGAATCGCAACATAAGATCTTTATTTTGAAAATCGATGAATAAAATGAGCAGGGTTTTAATTTTGATAAAAAGGAAAAGCATCCCTAATATACATATGCACAAGGCCAAAGACAACTACGGCTGCACTTGGACTTATACGAATCTCTAAACAACGAACAGCAGAAAAAGCTACCAGTTCGTGTTTAGAGCTCGTCGCGTGACATTAAGAATCGCAACACAAGATCTTTATTTTGAAAATCGATGAATTAAATGAGCAAGGTTTTTATTTTGATAAATAGGAAAAGCAACCCTAATCCACATATGCACCAGGCCCAAGACAACTATGGCTGCACTTGGACTTATACGAATCTCTAAACAACGAACAACAGAAAAAGCTACCAGTTCGTGTTTAGAGCTCGTCGCGTGAGATTAAGAATCACAAAACAAGCCCTTTATTTTGAAAATCGATGAATAAAATGAGCAAGGTTTTTGTTTTGGGAGAATGGAAAAGTAACCCTAATCCACATATGCACAACGCCCAAGACAACTACGATTGTACTTTGACCTATACGAATCTCTAAACAACGTACAGCAGAAAAAGCTACCAGTTCATCTTTATAGCTCGTCGCGTGAAATTAAGAATCGTAAAACAAGCCTTTATTTTGAAAATCGATGAATAAAATGAGCAAGGTTTTTATTTTGGTAAGAAGGAAAAGCAACCCTAATCCACATATGCACAAGACCCAAGACAACTACGGTTGTACTTGGACCTATGGGAGTCTTCAAACAACGAACAGCAGAAAAAGCTACCAGATCGTGTTTAGAGCTCATCGCGTGAGATTAAGAATCACAACACAAGATCTATATTTTGAAAATCGATGAATAAAATGAGCAAGGTTTTTATTTTGATAAAAAGGAAAAGCAACCCTCATCCTCATATGCACAAGGCCGAAGACAACTACGGCTGCACTAGGACCTATACGACTCTCTAAACAACGAACAGTAGAAAAAGCTACCAGTTCATCTTTGGATCTCGTCGCGTGAGATTAAAAATCGCAAAACAAGACCTTTTTTTTGAAAATCGATGAATAAAATGAGAAAGGTTTTTATTTTGGTAAAAAGGAAAAGCAACCCTAAGCCACATATGCACAAGGCCCAAGACAAATACGGCTGTACTTGGACCTATACGAATCTCTAAACAACGAAAAGCAGAAAAAGCTACCAGTTCGAGCTTAGAGCTCGTCGCGTGAGATTAAGAATCGCAACACAAGATCTGTATTTTGAAAATCGATGAATAAAATGAGCAAGGTTTTTATTTTGATAAAAAGGAAAAGCAATCTTAATCCACATATGCACAAGGCCCAAGACAACTATGGCTGCATTTGGACTTATACGAATCTTTAAACAACGAACAGTAGAAAAATCTACCAGTTCGTGTTTAGAGCTCGTCGCGTGACTTTAAGAATCGCAACACAAGATCTTTATTTTGAAAATAGATGAATAAAATGAGCAAGGTTTTTGTTTTGGGAGAAAGGAAAAGCAACGTTAATCCACATATGCACAACGCCAAGACAACTACGACTGTACTTGGACCTATACAAATCTCTAAACAACGAACAACAGAAAAAGGTACCAGTTCACTTTTAGAGCTCGTCGCGTGAGATTAAAAATCGCAAAACAAGACCTTTATTTTGAAAATCGAAGAATGAAATGAGCAAGGTTTTTATTTTGGTAAGAAGGAAAAGCAACCCTAATCCACATATGCACAAGGCCCAAGACAACTACGGCTGTACTTGGACCTATAGGAGTCTTTAAACAACGAACAGCAGAAAAAGCTAGCAGTTCGTGTTTAGAGCTCGTCGCGTGAGATTAAGAATCACAACACAAGATCTTTATTTTGAAAATCGATGAATAAAATGAGCAAGGTTTTTATTTTGATATAAAGGAAAAGCAACCCTAATCCACATATGCACAAGGCCGAAGACAACTATGGCTACACTTGGACCTATATGAATCTCTAAACAACGAACAGCAGAAAAAACTACCAGTTCACCTTTGGAGCTCGTCGCCTGAGATTAAAAATCGCAAAACAAGACCTTTTTTTTGAAAATTGATGAGTAAAATGAGAAAGGTTTTTATTTTGGTAAAAAGGAAAAGCAACTCAATCCACATATGCACAAGGCCCAAGACAACTACGACTGTATTTGGACCTATACGAATCTCTAAACAACGAACAACAGAAAAAGCTACCTGTTCGTGCTTAGAGCTCGTCGCGTAAGATTAAGCATCGCAACACAAGATCTGTATTTTGAAAATCGATGAATAAAATGAGCAAGGTTTTTATTTTGATAAAAAGGGAAAGCAATCCTAATCCACATATGCACAAGGCCCAAGACAACTATGGCTGCACTTGGACTTATGCGAATCTTTAAACAACAAACAGCAGAAAAAGCTACCAGTTTGTGTTTAGAGCTCGTCGTGTGACATTAAGAATCGCAACACAAGATCTTTATTTTGAAAATCGATGAATAAAATGAGCAAGATTTTTATTTTGATAAAAAGGAAAAGCAACCCTAATCCACATATGCACAAGGCCCAAGACAACTACGGCTGCACTTGGACTTATACGAATCTCTAAACAACGAATAGCAGCAAAAGCTACCAGTTCGTGTTTAGAGCTCGTCGTGTGAGATTATGAATCAAAAAACAAGCCCTTTATTTTGAAAAGAGATGAATAAAATGAGCAAGGTTTTTGTTTTGGGAGAAAGGAAAAGCAACCCTTATCCACATATGCACAACGCCCAAGACAACTACGACTGTACTTGGACCTATACAAATCTCTAAACAACGAACAGCAGAAAAAGCTACCAGTTCATTTTTAGAGCTCGTCGCCTGAGATTAAAAATCGCAAAACAAGACCTTTATTTTGAAAATCGAAGAATGAAATGAGCAAGGTTTTTATTTTGGTAAGAAGGAAAAGCAACCCTAATCCACATATGCACAAGGCCCTAGACAACTACGGCTGTACTTGGACCTATAGGAGTCTTTAAACAACGAACAGTAGAAAAAGCTACCAGTTCGTGTTTAGAGCTCGTCGCGTGAGATTAAGAATCACAACACAAGATCTTTATTTTGAAAATCGATGAATAAAATGAGCAAGGTTTTTATTTTGATAAAAAGGAAAAGCAACGCTAATCAACATATGCACAAGGCCCAAGACAACTTCGGCTGCACTTGGACTTATACGAATCTCTAAACAACGAACAACAGAAAAAGCTACCAGTTCGTTTTTAGAGCTCGTCGCGTGAGATTAAGAATCGCAACACAAGATCTATATTTTGAAAATCGATGAATAAAATGAGCAAGATTTTTATTTTGATAAAAAGGAAAAGCAACCCTAATCCACATATGCACAAGACCCAAGACAACTACGGCTGCACTTGGACTTATACGAATCTCTAAACAAGGAATAACAGAAAGCTACCAGTTCGTGTTTAGAGCTCGTCGCGTGAGATTAAGAATCACAAAACAAGCCCTTTATTTTGAAAATAGATGAATAAAATGAGCAGGGTTTTTTTTTTGGGACAAAGGAAAAGCAACCCTAATCCACATATGCACAACGCCCAAGACAACTACGACTGTACTTGGACCTATACAAATCTCTAATCAACGAACAACAGAAAAAGCTACCAGTTCATTTTTAGAGCTCATCGCGTGAGATTAAAAATCGAAAAACAAGACCTTTATTTTGAAAATCGAAGAATAAAATGAGCAAGGTTTTTATTTTGGTAAGCAGGAAAAGCAACCCTCATCCACATATGCACAAGGCCTAAGACAACTACGGCTGTACCTGGACCTATAGGAGTCTTTAAACAACGAACAGCAGAAAAAGCTACCAGTTCGTGTTTAGAGCTCGTCGCGTGAGATTAAGAATCACAACACAAGATCTTTATTTTGAAAATTGATGAATAAAATGAGCAAGGTTTTTATTTTGATAAAAAGGAAAAGCAACCCTCATCCACATATGCACAAGGCCCAAGACAACTACGGCTGCACTTGGGCCTATACGAATCTCTAAACAACGAACAGCAGAAAAAACTACCAGTTCATCTTTGGAGCTCGTCGCGTGAGATTAAAAATCGCAAAACAAGACCTTTTTTTTGAAAATCGATGAATAAAATGAGAAAGGTTTTTATTTTGGTAAAAAGGAACAGGAACCCTAATCCACATTATGCACAAGGCCCAAGACAACTACGGTTGTACTTGGACCTATACGAATCTCTAAACAACGAACAGCAGAAAAAGCTACCAGTTCGTGCTTAGAGCTCGTCGCGCGATATTAAGAATCGCAACACAAGATCTGTATTTTGAAAATCGATGAATAAAATGAGCAAGGTTTTTATTTTGATAAAAAGGAAAAGCAATCCTAATCCACATATGCACAAGGCCCAAGACAACTACGGCTGTACTTGGACCTATTGGATTCTTTAAACTACGAACAGCAGAAAAAGCTACCAGTTCCTCTTTAGAGCTCGTCGCGTGAAATTAAGAATCGCAAAACAAGACCTTTATTTTGAAAATCGATGAATAAAATGAGCAAGGTTTTTATTTTGGTAAAAAGGAAAAGTAACCCTAATCCACATATGCACAAGGCCCAAGACAACTACGGTTGTACTTGGACCTATAGGAGTCTTTAAACAACGAACAGCAGAAACAGCTACCAGTTCGTGTTTATAGCTCGTCGCGTGAGATTAAGAATCACAACACAAGATCTTTATTTTGAAAATCGATGAATAAAATGAGCAAGGTTTTTATTTTGATAAAAAGGAAAAACAACCCTAATCCACATATGCACAAAGCCCAAGACAACTACGGCTGCACTTGGACCTATACGAATCTCTAAACAACGAATAGCGGAAAAAGCTACCAGTTCATCTTTAGAGCTCGTCGCGTGAGATTAAGAATCGCAAAACAAGACCTTTATTTTGAAAATCAATGAATAAAATGAGCAAGGTTTTTATTTTGGTAAAAAGGAAAAGCAACCCTAATCCACATATGCACAAGGCCTAAGACAACTACGACTGTACTTGGACCTATACGAATCTCTAAACAACGAACATCAGAAAAAGCTACCTCTTCGTGCTTATAGCTCGTCGCGTGAGATTAAGAATCGCAACACAAGATCTTTATTTTCAAAATCGTTGAAGAAAATGAGCTAGATTTTTATTTTGATAAAAAGAAAAGCAACCATAATCCACATAGTGACAAGGCCCAAGAGAACTACGACTGCATCTAGATTTAAACGAATCTCTAAACAACGAACAGTAGAAAAAGCTACCAGTTCGTGTTTAGAGCTCGTCGCGTGAAATTAAGAATCACAACACAAGATCTTTATTTTGAAAATCGATGAATAAAATCAGCAAGGTTTTTATTTTGATCAAAAGGAAAAGCAACCCTAATCCACATATGCACAAGGCACTAGACAACAATGGCTACACTTGGACTTATACGAATCTCTAAACAACGAACAGCGGAAAAAGCTACCAGTTCGTGTTTAGAGCTCGTCGCGTGACATTATGAATCGCAACACAAGATCTTTATCTTGAAAATCGATGAATAAAATGAGCAAGGTTTTTATTTTGATAAAAAGGAAAAGCAACCCTAATCCACATATGCACAAGGCCAAAAACAACTACGGCTGGACTTGGACTTATACGAATCTCTAAACAACGAACAGCAGAAAAAGCTACCAGTTCGTGTTTAGAGCTCGTCGCGTGAGATCAAGAATCACAAAACAAGCCCTTTATTTTGAAAATCGATGAATAAAATTAGCAAGGTTTTTGTTTTGGGAGAAAGGAAAAGCAACCCTAATCCACATAAGCACAACGCCCAAGACAACTACGACTGTACTTGGACCTATACAAATCTCTAAACAACAAATAGGACAAAAAGCTACCAGTTCATTTTTAGAGCTCGTCGCGTGAGATTAAAAATAGCAAAACAAGACCTTTATTTTGAATATCGATGAATAAAATGAGCAAGGTTTTTATTTTAGTAAGAAGGAAAAGTAACCCTAATCCAGATATGCACAAGGTCCAAGACCACTACGGCTGTACTTGGACCTATAGGAGTCTTTAAACATCGAACAGCAGAAAAAGCTACCAGTTCGTTCTTAGAGCTCGTCGCATGAGATTAAGAATCGCAACACAAGATCTTTATTTTGAAAATCGATGCATAAAATGAGCAAGGTTTTTATTTTGATAAAAAGGAAAAGCAACCTTAATCCACATTTGCACAAGGCCCAAGGGAACTACGGCTGCACCTACACTTATACGAATCTCTAAACAACGAACAGTAGAAAAAACTACAAGTTCGTGTTTAGAGCTCGTCGAGTGAGATTAAGAATCACAACACAAGATCTTTATTTGGAAAATCGATGCATAAAATGAGCAAGGTTTTTATTTTGATAAAAAGGAAAAGCAACCCTAATCCACATATGCACAAGGCCCAAGACAACTTCGGCTGCACTTGGACTTATACGAATCTTTAAACAACGAACAGCAGAAAAAGCTTCACTTTCGTCTTTAGAGCTCGTCGCATGAGATTAAGAATCGCAAAACAAGACCTTTATTTTGAAAATCGAAGAATAAAATGAGCAAGGTTTTTATTTTGATAAAAAGGAAAAGCAACCGTAATCCACATATGCACAAGGCCCAAGACAACTACGGCTGCACCTGGACTTATTCGAATCTCTAAACAATGAACAATAAAAAAAGCTATCAGTTCGTGTTTAGAGCTTGTCCCGTGAGATTAAGAATCGCAACACAAGATCTTTATTTTGAAAATCGATGAATAAAATGAGCAAGGTCTTTATTTTGATAAAAAGCAAAAGCAACCCTAATCCACATATGCACAAGGCCCAAGACAACTACGGCTGCACTTGGACTTATACGAATCTCTAAACAACGAACAGCAGAAAAAGATACCAGTTCGTGTTAAGAGCTCGTCGCGTGAGATTAAGAATCGCAAAACAAGACCTTTATTTTGAAAATCAATGAATAACATGAGCAAGGTTTTTGTTTTGGGAGAAAGGAAAAGCAACCCTAATCCACATATGCACAACGCCCAAGACAACTACGACTGTACTTGGACCTATACGAATCTCTAAACAACGAACAACAGAAAAAGCTACAAGTTCATGTTTAGAGCTCGTCGCGTGAGATTAAGAATCGCAAAACAACACCTTTATTTTGAAAATCGACGAATAAAATGAGCAAGATTTTTATTTTGATAAAAAGGAAAAGCAACCCTAATCCACATATGCACAAGGCCCAAGATATGTACGGCTGAACCTGGACTTATACGAATCTCTAAACAACGAACAGCAGAAAAAGCTACCAGTTCGTGTTTAGAGCTCGTCGCGTGACATTAAGAATCGCAACACAAGTTCTTTATTTGGAAAATCGATGAATAAAATGAGCAAGGTTTTCATTTTGATAAAAAGGAAAAGCAACCCTAATACACATATGCACAAGGCCCAAGACAACTACGGCTGCACTTGGACCTATACGAATCTCTAAACAACGAACAGTAGAAAAAGCTACCAGTTCATCTTTAGATCTCGTCGCGTGAGATTAAGAATCGCAAAAAGAGACCATTATTTTGAAAATAAATGAATAAAATGAGCAAGGTTTTTATTTTGGTAAAAAGGAAAAGCAACCCTAATCCACATATGCTCAAGGCCCAACACAACTACGGTTGTACTTGGACCTATATGAATCTCTAAACAACGAAGAGCAGAAAAAGCTACCAGTTCGTGTTTAGAGCTCGTCGCGTGAGATTAAGAATCGCAACACAAGATCTGTATTTTGAAAATCGATTAATAAAATGAGCAAGGTCTTTATTTTGATAAAAAGGAAAGGCAACCCTAAGCCACATATGCACAAGGCCCCAGACAACAACGGCTGCACTTGGACCTATACGAATCTCTAACCAACGAACAGCAGAAAAAGCTACCAGTTCATCTTTAGAGCTCGTCGCGTGAGATTAAGAATCGCAAAAAGAGACCTTTATTTTGAAAATCAATGAATAAAATGAGCAAGGTTTTTATTTTGGTAAAAAGGAAAAGCAACCCTAATCCACATATGCACAAGGCCCAACACAACTACGACTGTACTTGGACCTATAGGAATCTTTAAACAACGAACAGTAGAAAAAGCTACCAGTTCGTGCTTATAGCTCGTCGCGTGAGATTAAGAATCGCAACACAAGATCTTTATTTTGAAAATCGGTGAATAAAATGAGCAAGATTTTTATTTTGATAAAAAGGAAAAGCAACCCTAATCCACATATGCACAAGGCCCAAGAGAACTACGGCTGCACCTGGACTTATACGAATCTCTAAACAACGAACAGCAGAAAAAGCTACCAGTCCGTGTTTAGAGCTCGTCGTGTGACATTAAGAATCGCAACACAAGATCTTTATTTTGGAAATCGATGAATAAAATGAGCAAGGTTTTTATTTTGATAAAAAGGAAAAGCAACCCTAATCCAGATATGCACAAGGCCCAAGACAACTACGGCTGCACTTGGACCTATACGAATCTCTAAACAACGAATAGCGGAAAAAGCTACCAGTTCATCTTTAGAGCTCGTCGCGTGAGATTAAGAATCACAAAACAAGACCTTTATTTTGAAAATCAATGAATAAAATGAGCAAGGTTTTTATTTTGGTAAAAAGGAAAAGCAACCCTAATCCACATATGCACAAGGCCCAAGACAACTACGGTTGCACTGGGACCTATACGAATCTCTAAACAACGAACAGCAGAAAAAGCTACCAGTTCATGTTTAGATCTCGTCGCGTGAGATTAAGAATCGCAAAACAAGGCCTTTATTTTGAAAATCGATGAATAAAATGAGCAAGGCTTTTATTTTGGTAAGAAGGAAAAGCAACCCTAATGCACATATGCACAAGGCCCAAAAAAACTATGACTGTACTTGGACCTATAGGAATCTTCAAACAACGAACAGTAGAAAAAGCTACCAGTTCGTGCTTAGAGCTCGTCGCGTGAGATTAAGAATCGCAACACAAGATCTTTATTTTGAAAATCGATGAATAAAATGAGCAAGATTTTTATTTTGATAAAAAGAAAAGCAACCCTAATCCATATATGCACAAGGCCCAAGACAACTACAGCTGCACCTGGAGTTATACGAATGTCTATACAACGAACAGCAGAAAAAGCTACAAGTTCGTGTGTAGAGCTCGTCGCGTGACATTAAGAATCGCAACACAAGATCTGTATTTTGAAAATCGATGAATAAAATGAGCAAGGTCTTTATTTTGATAAAAAGGAAAAGCAACCCTAATCCACATATGCACAAGGCCCAAGACAACAACGGCTGCACTTGGACCTATACGAATCTCTAACCAACGAACAGCAGAAAAAGCTACCAGTTCATCTTTCGAGCTCGTCGTGTAAGATTAAGAATCGCAAAACAAGACCTTTATTTTGAAAATAGATGAATAAAATGACAAAGGTTTTTATTTTCGTAAAAAGGAAAAGCAACCCTAATGCACATATGCACAAGGCCCAACACAACTACGACTGTACTTGGACCTATAGGAATCTTTAAACAACGAACAGTAGAAAAAGCTACCAGTTCGTGCTTATAGCTCGTCGTGTGAGATTAAGAATCGCAACACAAGATCTTTATTTTGAAATTCGGTGAATAAAATGAGCAAGATTTTTATTTTGATAAAAAGGAAAAGCAACCCTAATCCACATATGCACAAGGGCCAAGAGAACTACGACTGCACCTGGACTTATACGAATCTCTAAACAACGAACAGCAAAAAAGCTACCAGTTCGTGTTTAGAGCTCGTCACGTGACATTAAGAATCGCAACACAAGATCTTTATTTTGGAAATCGATGAATAAAATGAGCAAGGTTTTTAATTTGATAAAAAGGAAAAGCAACCCTAATCCAGATATGCACAAGGCCCAAGACAACTACGGCTGCACTTGGACCTATACGAATCTCTAAACAACGAATAGCGGAAAAAGCTACCAGTTCATCTTTAGAGCTCGTCGCGTGAGATTAAGAATCGCAAAACAAGACCTTTATTTTGAAAATCAATGAATAAAATGAGCAAGGTTTTTATTTTGGTAAAAAGGAAAAGCAACCCTAATCCACATATGCACAAGGCCCAAGACAACTACGGCTGCACTGGGACCTATACGAATCTCTAAACAACGAACAGCAGAAAAAGCTACCAGTTCATGTTTAGATCTCGTCGCGTGAGATTAAGAATCGCAAAACAAGGGCTTTATTTTGAAAATCGATGAATAAAATGAGAAAGGCTTTTATTTTGGTAAGAAGGAAAAGCAACCCTAATCCACATATGCACAAGGCCCAACACAACTACGACTGTACTTGGACCTATAGGAATCTTTAAACAACGAACAGTAGAAAAAGCTACCAGTTCGTGCTTAGAGCTCGTCGCGTGAGATTAAGAATCGCAACACAAGATCTTTATTTTGAAAATCGATGAATAAAATGAGCAAGATTTTTATTTTGATAAAAAGAAAAGCAACCCTAATCCATATATGCACAAGGCCCAAGACAACTACGGCTGCACCTGGAGTTATACGAATGTCTATACAACGAACAGCAGAAAAAGCTACCAGTTCGTGTTTAGAGCTCGTCGCGTGACATTAAGAATCGCAACACAAGATCTTTATTCTGGAAATCGATGAATAAAATGAGCAAGGTTTTTATTTTGATAAAAAGGAAAAGAAACCCTAATCCAGATATGTACAAGGCCCAAGACAACTACGGCTGCACTTGGACCTATACGAATCTCTAAACAACGAATAACGAAAAAAGCTACCAGTTCATCTTTAGAGCTCATCGCGTGAGATTAAGAATCGCAAAACAAGAACTTTATTTTGAAAATCAATGAATAAAATGAGCAAGGTTTTTATTTTGGTAAAAAGGAAAAGCAACCCTAATCCATATATGCACAAGGCCCAAGACAACTACGGCTGCACTTGGACCTATACGAATCTCTAAACAAAGAACAGCAGAAAAAGCTACCAGTTCGTGTTTAGAGCTCGTCGCGTGAGATTAAGAATCGCAAAACAAGGCCTTTATTTTGAAAATCGATGAATAAAATGAGCAAGGCTTTTATTTTGGTAAGAAGGAAAAGCAACCCTAATCCACATATGCACAAGGCCCAACACAACTACGGCTGTACTTGGACCTATAGGAATCTTTAAACAACGAACAGTAGAAAAAGCTACCAGTTCGTGCTTAGAGCTCGTCGCGTGAGATTAAGAATCGCAACACAAGATCTTTATTTTGAAAATCGGTGAATAAAATGAGCAAATTTTTTATTTTGATAAAAAGGAAAAGGAACCCTAATCCACATATGCACAAGGCCCAAGAGAACTACGGCTGCACCTACACTTATACGAATCTCTAAACAACGAACAGCAGAAAAAGCTACCAGTTCGTGTTTAGAGCTCGTCGCGTGAGATTAAGAATCGCAACACAAGATCTTTATTTTGAAAATCGATGAATAAAATGAGCAAGGTTTTTATTTTGATAAAAAGGAAAAGCAACCCTAATCCACATATGCACAAGGCCCAAGACAACTACGGCTCCACTTGGACCTATACGAATCTCTAAACAACGAACAGCCGAAAAAGCTACCAGTTCATCTTTAGATCTCGTTGCGTGAGATTAAGAATCGCAAAAAGAGACCTTTATTTTGAAAATCAATGAGTAGAATGTGCAAGGTTTTTATTTTGGTAAAAAGGAAAAGCAACCCTAATCCACATATGCACAATGCCCAAGACAACTACGGCTGTACTTGGACCTATACGAATCTCTAAACAACGAACAGCAGAGAAAGCTACCAGTCCGTGCTTAGAACTCGTCGCGTGAGATTAAGAATCGCAACACAAGATCTTTATTTTGAAAATCGATGAATAAAATGAGCAAGGTTTTTATTTTGATAAAAAGGAAAAGAAATCCTAATCCACAAATACACAAGGCCCAAGACAACTACGGCTGCACTTGGACCTATACGAATCTCTAAACAACGAACTGCAGAAAAAGCTACCAGTTCATCTTTAGAGCTCGTCGCGTAAGATTAAGAATCGCAAAACAGTACCTTTATTTTGAAAATCGAAGAATAAAATGAGAAAGGTTTTTATTTTGATAAAAAGGAAAAGCAGCCCTAATCCACATATGCACGACGCCCAAGACAACTACGGCTGCACTTGGACTTATACGAATCTCTAAACCACGAACAACAGAAAAAGCTACCAGTTCGTGCTTAGAGTTCGTCGCGTGAGATTAAGAATCGCAACACAAGATCTCTATTTTGAAAATCGATGAATAAAATGAGCAAGGTTTTTATTTTGAGAAAAAGGAAAAGCAACACTAATCGACATATGCACAAAGCCCAAGACAACAACGGCTGCACTTGGACCTATACGAATCTCTAAACAACGAACAGCAGAGAAAGCTACCAGTTCATCTTTAGAGCTCGTCGCGTAAGATTAACAATCACAAAACAAGACCTTTATTTTGAAAATCGATGAATAAAATCACAAAGGTTTTTATTTTGGTAAAAAGGAAAAGCAACCCTAATCCAATTATGCACAAGGCCCAAGACAACTACGGCTGTACTGGGACCTATACGAATCTCTAAACAACGAACAGCAGAAAAAGCTACCTGTTCGTACTTAGAGCTCGTCGCGTGAGATGAAGTATCGCAACACAAGATCTTTATTTTGAAAATCGATGAATAAAATGAGCAAGATTTTTATTTCGATAAAAAGAAAAGCAACCCTAATCCACATATGCACAAGGCCCAGGACAACTACGGCTGCACCTGGACTTATACGAATCTCTAAACAACGAACAGCAGAAAAAGCTACCAGTTCGTGTTTAGAGCTCGTCGCGTGACATTAAGAATCGCATCACAAGATCTTTATTTTGGAAATCGATGAATAAAATGAGCAAGGTTTTTATTTTGATAAAAAGGAAAAGCAACCCTAATCCACATATTCACAAGGCCCAAGACAACTACGGCTGCACTTGGACCTATACAAATCTCTAAACAACGAATAGTGGAAACAGCTACCAGTTTATCTTTAGAGCTCGTCGCGTGAGATTAGGAATCACAAAACAAGACCTTTATTTTGAAAATCTATGAATAAAAGGAGCAAGGTTTTTATTTTGGTAAAAAGGAAAAGCAACGCTAATCCACATATGCACAAGGCCCAAGACAACTACGACTGTACTTGGACCTAGACGAATCTCTAAACAACGAACAGCAGAAAAAGCTACCAGTTAGTGTTTAGAGCTCGTCGCGTGAGATTAAGAATCGACACACAAGATCTTTATTTTGAAAATCGATGAATAAAAGTAGCAAGGTTTTTATTTTGATAAAAAGGAAAAGCAACCCTAATCCACATATGGACATGGCCCAAGACAACTATGGTTGCACTTGGACCTATACGAATCTCTAAACAACGAACAATAGCAAAAGCTACCAGTTCATGTTAAGAGCTCGTCGCGTGAGATTAAGAATCGCAAAACAAGGCCTTTATTTTGAAAATCGATGAATAAATGAGCAAGGCTTTTATTTTGGTAAGAAGGAAAAGCAACCCTAATCCACATATGCACAAGGCCCAACACAACTACGGCTGTACTTGGACCTATAGGAATCTTTAAACAATGAACAGTAGAAAAAGATACCAGTTCGTGCTTAGAGCTCGTCGCGTGAGATTAAGAATCGCAACACAAGATCTTTATTTTGAAAATCGGTGAATAAAATGAGCAAGATTTTTATTTTGATAAAAAGGAAAAGGAACCCTAATCCACATATGCACAAGGCCCAAGAGAACTACGGCTACACCTACACTTATACGAATCTCTAAACAATGAACAACAGAAATAGCTACCAGTTCGTGTTTAGAGCTCGTCGCGTGAGATTAAGAATCGCAACACAAGATCTTTATTTTGAAAATCGATGAATAAAATGAGCAAGGTTTTTATTTTGATAAAAAGGAAAAGCAACCCTAATCCACATATGCACAAGGCCCAAGACAACTACGGCTACACTTGGACCTATATGAATCTCTAAACAACGAACAGCAGAAAAAGCTACCAGTTCATCTTTAGATCTCGTCGCGTGAGATAAAGAATCGCAAAAAGAGACCTTTATTTTGAAAATCAATGAATAAAATGTGCAAGGTTTTTATTTTGGTAAAAAGGAAAAGCAACCCTAATTCACATATGCACAAGGCCCAAGACAACTACGGCTGTACTTGGACCTATACGAATCTCTAAACAACGAACAGCAGAGAAAGCTACCAGTTCATCTTTAGAGCTCGTCGCGTAAGATTAACAATCACAAAACAAGACCTTTATTTTGAAAATCGATGAATAAAATCACAAAGGTTTTTATTTTGGTAAAAAGGAAAAGCAACCCTAATACAATTATGCACAAGGCCCAAGACAACTACGGCTGTACTGGGACCTATACGAATCTCTAAACAACGAACAGCAGAAAAAGCTACCTGTTCGTACTTAGAGCTCGTCGCGTGAGATGAAGAATCGCAACACAAGATCTTTATTTTGAAAATCGATGAATAAAATGAGCAAGATTTTTATTTCGATAAAAAGAAAAGCAACCCTAATCCACATATGCACAAGGCCCAGGACAACTACGGCTGCACCTGGACTTATACGAATCTCTAAACAACGAACAGCAGAAAAACTACCAGTTCGTGTTTAGAGCTCGTCGCGTGACATTAAGAATCGCATCACAAGATCTTTATTTTGGAAATCGATGAATAAAATGAGCAAGGTTTTTATTTTGATAAAAAGGAAAAGCAACCCTAATCCACATATTCACAAGGCCCAAGACAACTACGGCTGCACTTGGACCTATACAAATCTCTAAACAACGAATAGTGGAAACAGCTACCAGTTCATCTTTAGAGCTCGTCGCGTGAGATTAAGAATCACAAAACAAGACCTTTATTTTGAAAATCTATGAATAAAAGGAGCAAGGTTTTTATTTTGGTAAAAAGGAAAAGCAATGCTAATCCACATATGCACAAGGCCCAAGACAACTACGACTGTACTTGGACCTAGACGAATCTCTAAACAACGAACAGCAGAAAAAGCTACCAGTTAGTGTTTAGAGCTCGTCGCGTGAGATTAAGAATCGACACACAAGATCTTTATTTTTAAAATCGATGAATAAAATGAGCAAGGTTTTTATTTTGATAAAAAGGAAAAGCAACCCTAATCCACATATGCACATGGCCCAAGACAACTATGGCTGCACTTGGACCTATACGAATCTCTAAACAACGAACAATAGCAAAAGCTACCAGTTCATGTTAAGAGCTCGTCGCGTGAGATTAAGAATCGCAAAACAAGGCCTTTATTTTGAAAATCGATGAATAAATGAGCAAGGCTTTTATTTTGGTAAGAAGGAAAAGCAACCCTAATCCACATATGCACAAGGCCCAACACAACTACGGCTGTACTTGGACCTATAGGAATCTTTAAACAATGAACAGTAGAAAAAGATACCAGTTCGTGCTTAGAGCTCGTCGCGTGAGATTAAGAATCGCAACACAAGATCTTTATTTTGAAAATCGGTGAATAAAATGAGCAAGATTTTTATTTTGATAAAAAGGAAAAGGAACCCTAATCCACATATGCACAAGGCCCAAGAGAACTACGGCTACACCTACACTTATACGAATCTCTAAACAATGAACAACAGAAATAGCTACCAGTTTGTGTTTAGAGCTCGTCGCGTGAGATTAAGAATCGCAACACAAGATCTTTATTTTGAAAATCGATGAATAAAATGAGCAAGGTTTTTATTTTGATAAAAAGGAAAAGCAACCCTAATCCACATATGCACAAGGCCCAAGACAACTACGGCTGCACTTGGACCTATACGAATCTCTAAACAACGAACAGCTGAAAAAGCTACCAGTTCATCTTTAGATCTCGTCGCGTGAGATAAAGAATCGCAAAAAGAGACCTTTATTTTGAAAATCAATGAATAAAATGTGCAAGGTTTTTATTTTGGTAAAAAGGAAAAGCAACCCTAATTCACATATGCACAAGGCCCAAGACAACTACGCCTGTACTTGGACCTATACGAATCTCTAAACAACGAACAGCAGAGAAAGCTACCAGTTCGTGCTTAGAACTCGTCGCGTCAAATTAAGAATCGCAACACAAGATCTTTATTTTGAAAATCGATGAATAAAATGAGCAAGGTTTTTATTTTGATAAAAAGGAAAAGCAGCCCTAGTCCACATATGCACATGGCCCAAGACAACTACGGCTGCACTTGGACCTTTACGAATCTATAAACAACGAACACCAGAAAAAGCTACCAGTTCATGCTTAGACCTCGTCGCGTGAGATTAAGAATCGCAAAACAAGGCCTTTATTTTGAAAATCGATGAATAAAATGAGAAAGGCTTTTATTTTGGTAAGAAGGAAAACCAACCCTAATCCACATATGCACAAGGCCCAACACAACTACGGCTGTACTTGGACCTATAGGAATCTTTAACCACCGAACAGTAGAAAAAGCTACCACTTCGTGCTTAGAGCTCGTCGCGTGAGATTAAGAATCGCAACACAAGATCTTTATTTTGAGAATCGGTGAATAAAATGAGCAAGATTTTTATTTTGATAAAAAGGAAAAGCAACCCTAATCCACATATGCACAAGGCCCAAGAGAACTACGGCTGCCCCTACACTTATACGAATCTCTAAACAACGAACAGCAGAAAAAGCTACCAGTTCTTGTTTAGAGCTCGTCGCGTGAGATTAAGAATCGCAACACAAGATCTTTATTTTGAAAATCGATGAATAAAATGAGCAAGGTTTTTATTTTGATAAAAAGGAAAAGCAACCCTAATCCACATATGCACAAGGCCCAAGACAACTACGGCTGCACTTGGACCTATACGAATCTCTAAACAACGAACAGCAGAAAAAGCTACCAGTTCAGCTTTAGATCTCGTCGCGTGAGATTAAGAATCGCAAAAAGAGACCTTTATTTTGAAAATCAATGAATAAAATGTGCAAGGTTTTTATTTTGGTAAAAAGGAAAAGAAACCCTAATCCACATATGCACAAGGTCCAAGACAACTACGGCTGTACTTGGACCTATACGAATCTCTAAACAACGAACAGCAGAGAAAGCTACCAGTTCGTGCTTAGAACTCGTCGCGTGAGATTAAGAATCGCAACACAAGATCTTTATTTTGAAAATCGATGAATAAAATGAGCAAGGTTTTTATTTTGATAAAAAGGAAAAGCAACCCTAATCCACATATGCACATGGCCCAAGACAACTACGGCTGCACTTGGACCTATACGAATCTCTAAACAACGAACACCAGAAAAAGCTACCAGTTCATGTTTAGAGCTAGTCGCGTGCGATGAAGAACCGCAAAACAAGGCCTTTATTTTGAAAATCGATGAATAAAATGAGCAAGGCTTTTATTTTGGTAAGAAGGAAAAGCAACCCTAATCCACATATGCACAAGGCCCAACACAACTACGGCTGTACTTGGACCTATACGAATCTCTAAACAACGAACAACAGAGAAAGCTACCAGTTCGTGCTTAGAACTCGTCGCGTGAGATTAAGAATCGCAACACAAGATCTTTATTTTGAAAATCGAAGAATAAAATGAGAAAGGTTTTTATTTTGATAAAAAGGAAAAGCAACCCTAATCCACATATGCACAACGCCCAAGACAACTACGGCTGCACTTGGACCTATACGAAGCTCTAAACAACGAATAGCGGAAAAAGCTACCAGTTCATCTTTAGAGCTCGTCGCGTGAGATTAAGAATCGCAAAACAAGACCTTTATTTTGAAAATCAATGAATCAAATGGGCAAGGTTTTTATTTTGGTAAAAAGGAAAAGCAACGCTAATCCACATATGCACAAGGCCCAAGACAACTACGGCTGTACTTGGACCTAGACGAATCTCTAAACAACGAACAGCAGAAGAAGCTACCAGTTCGTGTTTAGAGCTCGTCGCGTAAGAATAAGAATCGACACACAAGATCTTTATTTTGAAAATCGATGAATAAAATGAGCAAAGTTTTTATTTTGATAAAAAGGAAAAGCAACCCTAATCCACATATGCACAAGGCCCAAGACAACTACGGCTGCACTTGGACCTATACGAATCTCAAAACAACGAATAGCGGAAAAATCTACCAGTTCATCTTTAGAGCTCGTCGCGTGAAATTGAGAATCAAAAAGCAAGACCTTTATTTTGTAAATCAATGAATAAAATGAGCAAGGTTTTTCTTTTGGTAAAAAGGAAAAGCAACGCTAATCCACATAAGCACAAGGCCCAAGACAACTACGGCTGTACTTGGACCTAGACGACTCTCTAAACAACGAACAACAGAAAAAGCTACCAGTTCGTGTTTAGAGCTAGTCGCGTGAGATTAAGAATCGGCACACAAGATCTTTATTTTGAAAATCGATGAATAAAATGAGCAAAGTTTTTATTTTGATAAAAAGGAAAAGCAACCCTAATCCACATATGCACAAGGCCCAAGACAACTACGGCTGCACTTGGACCTATACGAATCTCAAAACAACGAATAGCGGAAAAATCTACCAGTTCATCTTTAGAGCTCGTCGCGTGAAATTGAGAATCAAAAAGCAAGACCTTTATTTTGTAAATCAATGAATAAAATGAGCAAGGTTTTTCTTTTGGTAAAAAGGAAAAGCAACGCTAATCCACATAAGCACAAGGCCCAAGACAACTACGGCTGTACTTGGACCTAGACGACTCTCTAAACAACGAACAACAGAAAAAGCTACCAGTTCGTGTTTAGAGCTAGTCGCGTGAGATTAAGAATCGGCACACAAGATCTTTATTTTGAAAATCGATGAATAAAATGAGCAAAGTTTTTATTTTGATAAAAAGGAAAAGCAACCCTAATCCACATATGCACAAGGCCCAAGACAACTACGGCTGCACTTGGACCTATACGAATCTCTAAACAACGAATAGCGGAAAAATCTGCCAGTTCATCTTTAGAGCTCGTCGCGTGAAATTGAGAATCGCAAAACAAGACCTTTATTTTGAAAATCAATGAATAAAAAGAGCAAGGTTTTTCTTTTGGTAAAAAGGAAAAGCAACGCTAATCCACATAAGCACAAGGCCCAAGACAACTACGGCTGTACTTGGACCTAGACGAATCTCTAAACAACGAACAACAGAAAAAGCTACCAGTTCGTGTTTAGAGCTCGTCGCGTGAGATTAAGAATCGACACACAAGATCTTTATTTTGAAAATCGATGAATAAAATGAGCAAGGTTTTTATTTTGATAAAAAGGAAAAGCAACCCTAATCCACATATGCACATGGCCCAAGACAACTACGGCTGCACTTGGACCTATACGAATCTCTAAACAACGAATAACGGAAAAATCTACCAGTTCATCTTAAGAGCTCGTCGCGTGAAATTGAGAATCGCAAAACAAGACCTTTATTTTGAAAATCAATGAATAAAATGAGCAAGGTTTTTCTTTTGGTAAAAAGGAAAAGCAACGCTAATCCACATAAGCACAAGGCCCAAGACAACTACGGCAGTACTTGGACCTAGATGAATCTCTAAACAACGAACAACAGAAAAAGCTACGAGTTCGTGTTTCGAGCTCGTCGCGTGAGATTAAGAATCGACACACAAGATCTTTATTTTGAAAATCGATGAATAAAATGAGCAAGGTTTTTATTTTGATAAAAAGGAAAAGCAACCCTAATCCACATATGCACTTGGCCCAAGACAACTACGGCTGCACTTGGAGCTATACGAATCTCTAAACAACAAATAGCGGAAAAATCTACCAGTTCATCTTAAGAGCTCGTCGCGTGAAATTGAGAATCGCAAAACAAGACCTTTATTTTGAAAATCAATGAATAAAATGAGAAAGGTTTTTCTTTTGGAAAAAAGGAAAAGCACCGCTAATCCACATAAGCACAAGGCCCAAGACAACTACGGCTGTACTTGGACCTAGACGAATCTCTAAACAACGAACAACAGAAAAAGCTACCAGTTCGTGTTTAGAGCTCGTCGCCTGAGATTAAAAATCGACACACAAGATCTTTATTTTGAAAATCGATGAATAAAATGAGAAAGGTTTTTATTTTGATAAAAAGGAAAAGCAACCCTAATCCACATATGCACATGGCCCAAGACAACTACGGCTGCACTTGGACCTATACGAATCTCTAAACAACGAACAGCAGAAAAAGCTACGAGTTCATTTTTAAACCTCGTCGCGTGAGATTAAGAATCGCAAAACAAGACCTTTATTTTGTAAATCAATGAATAAAATGAGCAAGGTTTTTATTTTGGTAAAAAGGAAAAGCAACCCTAATCCACATATGCACAAGGCCCAAGACAACTACGGCTGCACTTGGACCTATACGAATGTCTAAACAACGAAAAGCAGAAAAAGCTACCAGTTCATGTTTAGAGCTCGTCGCGTGAGATTAAGAATCGCAAAACAAGGCCTTTATTTTGAAAATCGATGAATAAAATGAGCAAGGCTTTTATTTTGGTAAGAAGGAAAAGCAACCCTAATCCACATATGCACAAGGCCCAACACAACTACGTCTGTACTTGGACCTATAGGAATCTTTAAACAACGAACAGTAGAAAAAGCTACCAGTTCGTGCCTAGAGCTCGTCGCGTGAGATTAAGAATCGCAACACAAGATCTTTATTTTGAAAATCGGTGAATAAAACGAGCAAGATTTTTATTTTGATAAAAAGGAAAAGCAACCCTAATCCACATATGCACAAGGCCCAAGAGAACTACGGTTGCACCTACACTTATACGAATTTCTAAACAACGAACAGCAAAAAAAGCTACCAGTTCGTGTTTAGAGCTCGTCGCGTGAGATTAAGAACCGCAACACAAGATCTTTATTTTGAAAATCGATGAATAAAATGAGCAAGGTTTTTATTTTGATAAAAAGGAAAAGCAACCCTAATCCACATATGCACAAGGCCCAAGACAACTACGGCTGTACTTGGACCTAGACGAATCTCTAAACAACGAACAACAGAAAAAGCTACCAGTTCGTGTTTAGAGCTCGTCGCGTGAGATTAAGAACCGCAACACAAGATCTTTATTTTGAAAATCGATGAATAAAATGAGCAAGGTTTTTAGTTTTATAAAAAGGAAAAGCAACCCTAATCCACATATGCACAACGACCAAGACAACTACGGCTGCACTTGGACCTATACGAATCTCTAAACAACGAACAACAGAAAAAGCTACCAGTTCATCTTTGGAGCTCGTCGCGTGAGATTAAGAATCGCAAAACAAGACCTTTATTTTGAAAATCGATGAATAAAATGAGCAAGGTTTTAATTTTGATAAAACGGAAAAGCAACCCTAATCCACACATGCACAAGGCCCAAGACAACTATGGCTGCACTTGGACTTATACGAATCTCTAAACAACGAACAGCAGAAGAAGCTACCAGTTCGTGTTTAGAGCTGGTCGCGTGACATTAAGAATCGCAACACAAGATCTTTATTTTGAAAATCGATGACTAAAATGAGCAAGGTTTTTATTTTGATAAAAAGGAAAAGCAACCCTAATCCATATATGCACAACGCCCAAGATAACTACGGCTGTACTTGGACCTATACGAATCTCTAAACAACGAACAGCAAAAAAAGCTACAAGTTCGTGTTTAGAGCTCGTCGCGTGAGATTAAGAATCGCAAAACAAGACCTTTTTTTGAAAATCGATGAATAAAATGAGCAAGATTTTTATTTTGATAAAAAGGAAAAGCAACCCTAATCCACATATGCACAAGGCCCAAGATATCTACGGCTGCACCTGGACTTATACGAATCTCTGAACAACGAACAGCAGAAAAAGCTTCCAGTTCGTGTTTAGAGCTCGTCGCGTGACATTAAGTATCGCAACACAAGATCTTTATTTTGAAAATCAATGAATAAAATGAGCAAGGTTTTTATTTTGATAAAAAGCAAAAGCAACCCTAATCCACATATGCACAAGGCCCAAGACGACTACGGCTGCACTTGGACTTATACGAATCTCTAAACAACGAACAACAGAAAAAGCTACCAGTTCGTGCTTAGAGATCGTCGCGTGAGACTAAGAATCGCAACACAAGATCTTTATTTTGAAAATCGATAGATAAAATGAGAAAAGTCTTTATTTTGATAAAAAGGAAAAGCAACCGTAATCCACATATGCACAAGGCCCAAGACAACTATGGCTGCACTTGGACTTATACAAATCTCTAAAAAACGAACAGGAGAAAAAACTACCAGTTCGTGTTTAGAGCTCTTCGCGTGAGATTAAGAATCACAAAACAAGCCCTTTATTTTGAAAATCGATGAATAAAATGAGCAAGGTTTTTATTTTGGTAAGAAGGAAAAGCAACCCTAATCCACATATGCATAAGGCCGTAGATATCTACGTCTGCACCTGGACTTATACGAATCTCTAAACAACGAGCAGCAGAAAAAGCTACCAGTTCGTGTTTTGAGCTCGTCGCGTGAGATTAAGAATCGCAAAACAAGACCTTTATTTTGAAAATCGATGAATAAAATGCGCAAGGTTTTTATTTTGATAAAAAGGAAAAGCAACCCTAATCCACATATGCACAAGGCCCAAGACAACTACGGCTGCACTTGGACCTATACGAATCTCTAAACAACGAACTGCAGAAAAAGCTACCAGTTCATCTTTAGAGCTCGTCGCGTGAGAATAAGAATCGCAAAAAGTGACCTTTATTTTGAAAATCAATGAATAAACTGAGAAAGGTTTTTATTTTGGAAAAAAGGAAAAGCAACCCTAATCCACATATGCACAAGGCCCAAGACAACTATGGCTGTACTTGGACCTATACGAATCTCTAAACAACGAACAGCAGAGAAAGCTACCAGTTCGTGCTTAGAACTCGTCGCCTGAGATTAAGAATCGCAACACAAGATCTTTATTTTTAAAATCGAAGAATAAAATGAGAAAGGTTTTTATTTTGGTAAAAAGGAAAAGCAACCCTAATCCACATATGCACAAGGCCCAACACAACTACGGCTGCACTTGGACTTATACGAATCTCTAAACAACGAACAACAGAAAAAGCTACCAGTTCGTGCTTATAGCTCGTAGCGTGAGATTAAGAATCGCAACACAAGATCTTTATTTTGAAAATCGATGAATAAAATGAGCAAGATTTTTATTTTGATAAAAAGGAAAAGCAACCCTAATCCACATATGCACAAGGCCCAAGATATCTACGGCTGCACCTGAACTTATACGAATCTCTGAACAACGAACAGCAGAAAAAGCTACCAGTTCGTGTTTAGAGCTCGTCGCGTGACATTAAGTATCGCAACACAAGATCTTTATTTTGAAAATCAATGAATAAAATGAGCAAGGTTTTTATTTTGATAAAAAGGAAAAGCAACCCTAATCCACATATGCACAAGGCCCAAGACGACTACGGCTGCACTTGGACTTATACGAATCTCTAAACAACGAACAACAGAAAAAGCTACCAGTTCGTGCTTAGAGATCGTCGCGTGAGACTAAGAATCGCAACACAAGATCTTTATTTTGAAAATCGATAGATAAAATGAGAAAAGTCTTTATTTTGATAACTAGGAAAAGCAACCGTAATCCACATATGCACAAGGCCCAAGACAACTATGGCTGCACTTGGACTTATACAAATCTCTAAAAAACGAACAGGAGAAAAAACTACCAGTTCGTGTTTAGAGCTCTTCGCGTGAGATTAAGAATCACAAAACAAGCCCTTTATTTTGAAAATCGATGAATAAAATGAGCAAGGTTTTTATTTTGGTAAGAAGGAAAAGCAACCCTAATCCACATATGCATAAGGCCGAACATATCTACGTCTGCACCTGGACTTATACGAATCTCTAAACAACGAGCAGCAGAAAAAGCTACCAGTTCGTGTTTTGAGCTCGTCGCGTGAGATTAAGAATCGCAAAACAAGACCTTTATTTTGAAAATCGATGAATAAAATGCGCAAGGTTTTTATTTTGATAAAAAGGAAAAGCAACCCTAATCCACATATGCACAAGGCCAGAGACAACTACGGCTGCACTTGGACCTATACGAATCTCTAAACAACGAACAACAGAAAAAGCTACCAGTTCGTGCTTAGAGCTCGTCGCGTGAGATTAAGGATCGCAACACAAGATCTTTATTTTGAAAATCGATGAATAAAATGAGCAAGGTCTTTATTTTGATAAAAAGGAAAAGCAACCCTAATCCACATATGCACAAGGCCCAAGATAACTACGGCTGCACCTGGACCTATACGAATCTCTAAACAACAAACTGCAGAAAAAGCTACCAGTTCATCTTTAGAGCTCGTCGCGTAAGATTAAGAATCGCAAAACAAGACCTTTATTTTGAAAATCGAAGAATAAAATGAGAAAGGTTTTTATTTTGGTAAAAAGGAAAAGCAACCCTAATCCACATATGCACAAGGCCCAAGACGACTACGGCTGCACTTGGACTTATACGAATCTCTAAACAACGAAAAACAGAAAAAGCTACCAGTTCGTGCTTAGAGATCGTCGCGTGAGATTAAGAATCGCAACACAAGATCTTTATTTTGAAAATCGATGAATAAAATGGGCAAGGTCTTTATTTTGATAAAAAGGAAAAGCAACCGTAATCCACATATGCACAAGGCCCAAGACAACTATGGCTGCACTTGGACTTATACAAATCTCTAAAAAACGAACAGGAGAAAAAACTACCAGTTCGTGTTTAGAGCTCTTCGCGTGAGATTAAGAATCACAAAACAAGCCCTTTATTTTGAAAATAGATGAATAAAATGAGCAAGGTTTTTATTTTGGTAAGAAGGAAAAGAAACCCTAATCCACATATGCATAAGGCCGAAGATATCTACGGCTGCACCTGGACTTCTGCGAATCTCTAAACAACGAGCAGCGGAAAAAGCTACCAGTTCGTGTTTAGAGCTCGTCGCGTGAGATTAAGAATCGCAAAACAAGACCTTTATTTTGAAAATCGATGAATAAAATGAGCAAGGTTTTTATTTTGATAAAAAGGAAAAGCAACCCTAATCCACATATGCACAAGGCCCAAGACAACTACGGCTGCACTTGGACCTATACGAATCTCTAAACAACGAATTGCAGAAAAAGCTACCAGTTCATCTTTAGAGCTCGTCGCGTGAGATTAAGAATCGCAAAAAGAGACCTTTATTTTGAAAATCAATGAATAAAATGAGAAAGGTTTTTATTTGGGAAAAAAGGAAAAGCAACCCTAATCCACATATGCACAAGGCCCAAGACAACTACGGCTGTACTTGGACCTATACGAATCTCTAAACAACGAACAGCAGAGAAAGCTACCAGTTCGTGCTCAGAACTCGTCGCGTGAGATTAAGAATCGCAACATAAGATCTTTATTTTAAAAATCGAAGAATAAAATGAGAAAGGTTTTTATTTTGGTAAAAAGGAAAAGCAACCCTAATCCACATATGCACAAGGCCCAAGACAACTACGGCTGCACTTGGACTTATACGAATCTCTAAACAACGAACAACAGAAAAAGCTACCAGTTCGTGCTTAGACCTCGTCGCGTGAGATTAAGAATCGCAACACAAGATCTTTATTTTCAAAATCGATGAATAAAATGAGCAAGGTCTTTATTTTGATAAAAAGGAAAAGCAACCCTAATCCACATATGCACAAGGCCCAAGACAACCACGGCTGCACCTGGACTTATACGAATCTCTAAACAACGAACAACAGAAAAGCCTACAAGTTCGTGCTTAGAGCTCGTCGCGTGAGATTAAGAATCACAACACAAGATCTTTATTTTGAAAATGGATGAATAAAATGAGCAAGGTCTTTATTTTGATAAAAGGAAAAGCAACCGTAATCCACATATGCACAAGGCCCAAGACAACTACGGCTACCCTTGGACCTATACGAATCTCTGAACACCGAACAGCTGAAAAAGCTACCAGTTCATCTTTAGAGCTCGTCGTGTGAGATTAAGAATCGCAAAAAGAGACTTTTATTTTGAAAATCAATGAATAAAATGAGAAAGGTTTGTATTTTGGAAAAAAGGCAAAGCAACCCTAATCCACATATGCACAAGGCCCAAGAGATCTACGACTGTACTTGAACCTATACGAATCTCTAAGCAACGAACAGCAGAGAAAGCTACCAGTTCGTGCTTAGAACTCGTCGCGTGAGATGAAGAATCGCAACACAAGATCTTTATTTTGAAAATCGAAGAATAAAATGAGAAAGGTTTTTATTTTGGTAAAAAGGAAAAGCAACCCTTATCCACATATGCACAAGGCCCAAGACAACTACGGCTGCACTTGGACTTATACGAATTTCTAAACAACGAACAACAGAAAAAGCTACCAGTTCGTGCTTAGAGCTCATCGCGTGAGATTAAGAATCGCAACACAAGATCTTTATTTTAAAAATCGATGAATAAAATGAGCAAGGTCTTTATTTTGTTAAAAAGGAAAAGCAACCCTAATCCACATATGCACAAGGCCTAAGACAACTACCGCTGCACCTGGACCTATACGAATCTCTAAACAACGAACAGCAGAAAAAGCTACCAGTTCATCTTTGGAGCTCGTTGCGTAAGATTAAGAATCGCAAAACAAGATCTTTATTTTGAAAATCGATGAATAAAATGACAAAGGTTTTTATTTTGGTAAAAAGGAAAAGCAACCCTAATCCACATATGCACAAGGCCCAAGACAACTACGGCTGTACTTGGACCTATACGAATCTCTAAACAACGAACAGTAGAAAAAGCTACCAGTTCATCTTTAGAGCTCGACGCGTAAGATTAAGAATCGCAAAACAAGATCTTTATTTTGAAAATCGATGAATAAAATGACAAAGGTTTTTATTTTGGTAAAAAGGAAAAGCAACCCTAATCCACATATGCACAAGGCCCAAGACAACTACGGCTGTACTTGGACCTATACGAATCTCTAAACAACGAACAGCAGAAAAAGCTACCAGTTCATCTTTAGAGCTCGTCGCGTAAGATTAAGAATCGCAAAACAAGATCTTTATTTTGAAAATCGATGAATAAAATGACAAAGGTTTTTATTTTGGTAAAAAGGAAAAGCAACCCTAATCCACATATGCACAAGGCCCAAGACAACTACGGCTGTACTTGGACCTATACGAATCTCTAAACAAGGAACAGCAGAAAAAGCTACCAGTTCATCTTTAGAGCTCGTAGCGTAAGATTAAGAATCACAAAACAAGATCTTTATTTTGAAAATCGATGAATAAAATGACAAAGGTTTTTATTTTGGTAAAAAGGAAAAGCAACCCTCATCCACATATGCACAAGGCCAGAGACAACTACGGCTGCACTTGGACTTATACGAATTTCTAAACAACGAACAACAGAAAAAGCTACCAGTTCGTGCTTAGAGCTCGTCGCGTGAGATTAAGAATCGCAACACAAGATCTTTATTTTAAAAATCGATGAATAAAATGAGCAAGGTCTTTATTTTGTTAAAAAGGAAAAGCAACCCTAATCCACATATGCACAAGGCCTAAGACAACTACCGCTGCACCTGGACCTATACGAATCTCTAAACAACGAACAGCAGAAAAAGCTACCAGTTCATCTTTCGAGCTCGTTGCGTAAGATTAAGAATCGCAAAACAAGACCTTTATTCTGAAAATCGAAGAATAAAATGAGAAATGTTTTTCTTTTGGTAAAAAGGAAAAGCATCCCTAATCCACATATGCACAAGGCCCAAGACAACTACGGCTGCACCTGGACCTATACGAATCTCTAAACAATGAACAACAGAAAAAGCTACCTGTTCATCTTTAGAGCTCGTCGCGTAAGATTAAGAATCGCAAAACAAGATCTTTATTTTGAAAATCGATGAATAAAATGACAAAGGTTTTTATTTTGGTAAAAAGGAAAAGCAACCCTAATCCACATATGCACAAGGCCCAAGACAACTACGGCTGCACTTGGACTTATACGAATTTCTAAACAACGAACAACAGAAAAAGCTACCAGTTCGTGGTTAGAGCTCGTCGCGTGAGATTAAGAATCGCAACACAAGATCTTTGTTTTGAAAATCGATGAATAAAATGAGCAAGGTCTTTATTTTGTTAAAAAGGAAAAGCAACCCTAATCCACATATGCACAAGGCCCAAGACAACTATCGCTGCACCTGGACCTATACGAATCTCTAAACAACGAACACCAGAAAAAGCTACCAGTTCATCTTTAGAGCTCGTCGCGTGAGATTAAGAATCGCAAAAAGAGACCTTTATTTTGAAAATCAATGAATAAACTGAGAAAGGTTTTTATTTTGGAAAAAAGGAAAAGCAACCCTAATCCACATATGCACAAGGCCCAAGACAACTATGGCTGTACTTGGACCTATACGAATCTCTAAACAACGAACAACAGAAAAAGCTACCAGTTCGTGCTTAGAGCTCGTCGCGTGAGATTAAGAATTGCAACACAAGATCTTTATTTTGAAAATCGATGAATAAAATGAGCAAGGTCTTTATTTTGATAAAAAGGAAAAGCAACCCTAATCCACATATGCACATGGCCCAAGATAACTACGGCTGCACCTGGACCTATACGAATCTCTAAACAACGAACTGCAGAAAAAGCTACCAGTTCATCTTTAGAGCTCGTCGCGTAAGATTAAGAATCGCAAAACAAGACCTTTATTCTGAAAATCGAAGAATAAAATGAGAAAGGTTTTTATTTTGGTAAAAAGGAAAAGCAACCCTAATCCACATATGCACAAGGCCCAAGACAACTACGGCTGCACTTGGACTTATACGAATCTCTAAACAACGAACAACAGAAAAAGCTACCAGTTCGTGGTTAGAGCTCGTCGCGTGAGATTAAGAATCGCAACACAAGATCTTTGTTTTGAAAATCGATGAATAAAATGAGCAAGGTCTTTATTTTGTTAAAAAGGAAAAGCAACCCTAATCCACATATGCACAAGGCCCAAGACAACTATCGCTGCACCTGGACCTATACGAATCTCTAAACAACGAACAGCAGAAAAAGCTACCAGTTCATCTTTAGAGCTCGTCGCGTGAGATTAAGAATCGCAAAAAGAGACCTTTATTTTGAAAATCAATGAATAAACTGACAAAGGTTTATATTTTGGTAAAAAGGAAAAGCAACCCTAATCCACATATGCACAAGGCCCAAGACAACTACGGCTGCACTTGGACTTATACGAATCTCTAAACAACGAACAACAGAAAAAGCTACCAGTTCGTGCTTAGACCTTGTCGCGTGAGATTAAGAATCGCAACACAAGATCTTTATTTTGAAAATCGATGAATAAAATGAGCAAGGTCTTTATTTTGATAAAAAGGAAAAGCAACCCTAATCCACATATGCACAAGGCCCAAGACAACCACGGCTGCACCTGGACTTATACGAATTTCTAAACAACGAACAACAGAAAAAGCTACCAGTTCGTGCTTAGAGCTCGTCGCGTGAGATTAAGAAACGCAACACAAGATCTTTATTTTGAAAATCGATGAATAAAATGAGCAAGGTCTTTATTTTGATAAAAAGGAAAAGCAACCGTAATCCACATATGCACAAGGCCCAAGACAACTACGGCTACCCTTGGACCTATACGAATCTCTGAACACCGAACAGCTGAAAAAGCTACCAGTTCATCTTTAGAGCTCGTCGTGTGAGATTAAGAATCGCAAAATGAGACTTTTATTTTGAAAATCAATGAATAAAATGAGAAAGGTTTTTATTTTGGAAAAAAGGCAAAGCAACCCTAATCCACATATGCACAAGGCCCAAGAGATCTACGGCTGTACTTGAACCTATACGAATCTCTAAGCAACGAACAACAGAGAAAGCTACCAGTTCGTGCTTAGAACTCGTCGCGTGAGATGAAGAATCGCAACACAAGATCTTTATTTTGAAAATCGAAGAATAAAATGAGAAAGGTTTTTAATTTGGTAAAAAGGAAAAGCAACCCTAATCCACATATGCACAAGGCCCAAGACAACTACGGCTGCACTTGGACTTATACGAATTTCTAAACAACGAACAACAGAAAAAGCTACCAGTTCGTGCTTAGAGCTCGTCGCGTGAGATTAAGAATCGCAACACAAGATCTTTATTTTGAAAATCGATGAATAAAATGAGCAAGGTCTTTATTTTGTTAAAAAGGAAAAGCAACCCTAATCCACATATGCACAAGGCCTAAGACAACTACCGCTGCACCTGGACCTATACGAATCTATAAACAACGAACAGCAGAAAAAGCTACCAGTTCATCTTTGGAGCTCGTTGCGTAAGATTAAGAATCGCAAAACAAGATATTTATTTTGAAAATCGATGAATAAAATGACAAAGGTTTTTATTTTGGTAAAAAGGAAAAGCAACCCTAATCCACATATGCACAAGGCCCAAGACAACTACGGCTGTACTTGGACCTATACGAATCTCTAAACAACGAACAGCAGAAAAAGCTACCAGTTCATCTTTAGAGCTCGTCGCGTAAGATTAAGAATCGCAAAACAAGATCTTTATTTTGAAAATCGATGAATAAAATGACAAAGGTTTTTATTTTGGTAAAAAGGAAAAGCAACCCTAATCCACATATGCACAAGGCCCAAGACAACTACGGCTGTACTTGGACCTATACGAATCTCTAAACAAGGAACAGCAGAAAAAGCTACCAGTTCATCTTTAGAGCTCGTCGCGTAAGATTAAGAATCGCAAAACAAGATCTTTATTTTGAAAATCGATGAATAAAATGACAAAGGTTTTTATTTTGGTAAAAAGGAAAAGCAACCCTCATCCACATATGCACAAGGCCCAAGACAACTACGGCTGTACTTGGATCTATACGAATCTCTAAACAACGAACAGCAGAAAAAGCTACCAGTTCATCTTTAGAGCTCGTCGCGTAAGATTAAGAATCGCAAAACAAGACCTTTATTCTGAAAATCGAAGAATAAAATGAGAAAGGTTTTTATTTTTGTAAAAAGGAAAAGCAACCCTAATCCACATATGCACAAGGCCCAAGACAACTACGGCTGCACTTGGACTTATACGAATCTCTACACAACGAACAACAGAAAAAGCTACCAGTTCGTGCTTAGAACTCGTCGCGTGAGATGAAGAATCGCAACACAAGATCTTTATTTTGAAAATCGAAGAATAAAATGAGAAAGGTTTTTATTTTGGTAAAAAGGAAAAGCAACCCTCATCCACATATGCACAAGGCCCAAGACAACTACGGCTGTACTTGGACCTATACGAATCTCTAAACAACGAACAGCAGAAAAAGCTACCAGTTCATCTTTAGAGCTCGTCGCGTAAGATTAAGAATCGCAAAACAAGACCTTTATTCTGAAAATCGAAGAATAAAATGAGAAATGTTTTTCTTTTGGTAAAAACGAAAAGCATCCCTAATCCACATATGCACAAGGCCCAAGACAACTACGGCTGCACCTGGACCTATACGAATCTCTAAACAATGAACAACAGAAAAAGCTACCTGTTCATCTTTAGAGCTCGTCGCGTAAGATTAAGAATCGCAAAACAAGATCTTTATTTTGAAAATCGATGAATAAAATGACAAAGGTTTTTATTTTGGTAAAAAGGAAAAGCAACCCTAATCCACATATGCACAAGGCCCAAGACAACTACGGCTGCACTTGGACTTATACGAATTTCTAAACAACGAACAACAGAAAAAGCTACCAGTTCGTGCTTAGAGCTCGTCGCGTGAGATTAAGAATCGCAACACAAGATCTTTGTTTTGAAAATCGATGAATAAAATGAGCAAGGTCTTTATTTTGTTAAAAAGGAAAAGCAACCCTCATCCACATATGCACAAGGCCCAAGACAACTACGGCTGTACTTGGACCTATACGAATCTCTAAACAACGAACAGCAGAAAAAGCTACCAGTTCATCTTTAGAGCTCGTCGCGTAAGATTAAGAATCGCAAAACAAGACCTTTATTCTGAAAATCGAAGAATAAAATGAGAAATGTTTTTCTTTTGGTAAAAAGGAAAAGCATCCCTAATCCACATATGCACAAGGCCCAAGACAACTACGGCTGCACCTGGACCTATACGAATCTCTAAACAATGAACAACAGAAAAAGCTACCTGTTCATCTTTAGAGCTCGTCGCGTAAGATTAAGAATCGCAAAACAAGATCTTTATTTTGAAAATCGATGAATAAAATGACAAAGGTTTTTATTTTGGTAAAAAGGAAAAGCAACCCTAATCCACATATGCACAAGGCCCAAGACAACTATGGCTGCACTTGGACTTATACGAATTTCTAAACAACGAACAACAGAAAAAGCTACCAGTTCGTGCTTAGAGCTCGTCGCGTGAGATTAAGAATCGCAACACAAGATCTTTGTTTTGAAAATCGATGAATAAAATGAGCAAGGTCTTTATTTTGTTAAAAAGGAAAAGCAACCCTAATCCACATATGCACAAGGCCCAAGACAACTATCGCTGCACCTGGACCTATACGAATCTCTAAACAACGAACAGCAGAAAAAGCTACCAGTTCATCTTTAGAGCTCGTCGCGTGAGATTAAGAATCGCAAAAAGAGACCTTTATTTTGAAAATCAATGAATAAACTGAGAAAGGTTTTTATTTTGGAAAAAAGGAAAAGCAACCCTAATCCACATATGCACAAGGCCCAAGACAACTATGGCTGTACTTGGACCTATACGAATCTCTAAACAACGAACAACAGAAAAAGCTACAGTTCGTGCTTAGAGCTCGTCGCGTGAGATTAAGAAATGCAACACAAGATCTTTATTTTGAAAATCGATGAATAAAATGAGCAAGGTCTTTATTTTGATAAAAAGGAAAAGCAACCCTAATCCACATATGCACAAGGCCCAAGATAACTACGGCTGCACCTGGACCTATACGAATCTCTAAACAACGAACTGCAGAAAAAGCTACCAGTTCATCTTTAGAGCTCGTCGCGTAAGATTAAGAATCGCAAAACAAGACCTTTATTCTGAAAATCGAAGAATAAAATGAGAAAGGTTTTTATTTTGGTAAAAAGGAAAAGCAACCCTAATCCACATATGCACAAGGCCCAAGACAACTACGGCTGCACTTGGACTTATACGAATCTCTAAACAACGAACAACAGAAAAAGCTACCAGTTCGTGCTTAGAACTCGTCGCGTGAGATGAAGAATCGCAACACAAGATCTTTATTTTGAAAATCGAAGAATAAAATGAGAAAGGTTTTTATTTTGGTAAAAAGGAAAAGCAACCCTAATCCACATATGCACAAGGCCCAAGACAACTACGGCTGCACTTGGACTTATACGAATTTCTAAACAACGAACAACAGAAAAAGCTACCAGTTCGTGCTTAGAGCTCGTCGCGTGAGATTAAGAATCGCAACACAAGATCTTTATTTTGAAAATCGATGAATAAAATGAGCAAGGTCTTTATTTTGTTAAAAAGGAAAAGCAACCCTAATCCACATATGCACAAGGCCTAAGACAACTACCGCTGCACCTGGACCTATACGAATCTCTAAACAACGAACAGCAGAAAAAGCTACCAGTTCATCTTAAGAACTCGTTGCGTAAGATTAAGAATCGCAAAACAAGATCTTAATTTTGAAAATCGATGAATAAAATGACAAAGGTTTATATTTTGGTAAAAAGGAAAAGCAACCCTAATCCACATATGCACAAGGCCCAAGACAACTACGGCTGCACTTGGACTTATACGAATCTCTAAACAACGAACAACAGAAAAAGCTACCAGTTCGTGCTTAGACCTGGTCGCGTGAGATTAAGAATCGCAACACAAGATCTTTATTTTGAAAATCGATGAATAAAATGAGCAAGGTCTTTATTTTGATAAAAAGGAAAAGCAACCCTAATCCACATATGCACAAGGCCCAAGACAACCACGGCTGCACCTGGACTTATACGAATTTCTAAACAACGAACAACAGAAAAAGCTACCAGTTCGTGCTTAGAGCTCGTCGCGTGAGATTAAGAATCGCAACACAAGATCTTTATTTTGAAAATCGATGAATAAAATGAGCAAGGTCTTTATTTTGATAAAAAGGAAAAGCAACCGTAATCCACATATGCACAAGGCCCAAGACAACTACGGCTACCCTTGGACCTATACGAATCTCTGAACACCGAACAGCTGAAAAAGCTACCAGTTCATCTTTAGAGCTCGTCGTGTGAGATTAAGAATCGCAAAATGAGACTTTTATTTTGAAAATCAATGAATAAAATGAGAAAGGTTTTTATTTTGGAAAAAAGGCAAAGCAAACCTAATCCACATATGCACAAGGCCCAAGAGATCTACGGCTGTACTTGAACCTATACGAATCTCTAAGCAACGAACAGCAGAGAAAGCTACCAGTTCGTGCTTAGAACTCGTCGCGTGAGATGAAGAATCGCAACACAAGATCTTTATTTTGAAAATCGAAGAATAAAATGAGAAAGGTTTTTAATTTGGTAAAAAGGAAAAGCAACCCTAATCCACATATGCACAAGGCCCAAGACAACTACGGCTGCACTTGGACTTATACGAATTTCTAAACAACGAACAACAGAAAAAGCTACCAGTTCGTGCTTAGAGCTCGTCGCGTGAGATTAAGAATCGCAACACAAGATCTTTATTTTGAAAATCGATGAATAAAATGAGCAAGGTCTTTATTTTGTTAAAAAGGAAAAGCAACCCTAATCCACATATGCACAAGGCCTAAGACAACTACCGCTGCACCTGGACCTATACAAATCTCTAAACAACGAACAGCAGAAAAAGCTACCAGTTCATCTTTGGAGCTCGTTGCGTAAGATTAAGAATCGCAAAACAAGATCTTTATTTTGAAAATCGATGAATAAAATGACAAAGGTTTTTATTTTGGTAAAAAGGAAAAGCAACCCTAATCCACATATGCACAAGGCCCAAGACAACTACGGCTGTACTTGGACCTATACGAATCTCTAAACAACGAACAGCAGAAAAAACTACCAGTTCATCTTTAGAGCTCGACGCGTAAGATTAAGAATCGCAAAACAAGAACTTTATTTTGAAAATCGATGAATAAAATGACAAAGGTTTTTATTTTGGTAAAAAGGAAAAGCAACCCTAATCCACATATGCACAAGGCCCAAGACAACTACGGCTGTACTTGGACCTATACGAATCTCTAAACAACGAACAGCAGAAAAAGCTACCAGTTCATCTTTAGAGCTCGTCGCGTAAGATTAAGAATCGCAAAACAAGATCTTTATTTTGAAAATCGATGAATAAAATGACAAAGGTTTTTATTTTGGTAAAAAGGAAAAGCAACCCTAATCCACATATGCACAAGGCCCAAGAAGACTACGGCTGTACTTGGACCTATACGAATCTCTAAACAAGGAACAGCAGAAAAAGCTACCAGTTCATCTTTAGAGCTCGTCGCGTAAGATTAAGAATCGCAAAACAAGATCTTTATTTTGAAAATCGATGAATAAAATGACAAAGGTTTTTATTTTGGTAAGAAGGAAAAGCAACCCTCATCCACATATGCACAAGGCCCAAGACAACTACGGCTGTACTTGGACCTATACGAATCTCTAAACAACGAACAGCAGAAAAAGCTACCAGTTCATCTTTAGAGCTCGTCGCGTAAGATTAAGAATCGCAAAACAAGACCTTTATTCTGAAAATCGAAGAATAAAATGAGAAAGGTTTTTCTTTTGGTAAAAAGGAAAAGCATCCCTAATCCACATATACACAAGGCCCAAGACAACTACGGCTGCACCTGGACCTATACGAATCTCTAAACAATGAACAACAGAAAAAGCTACCTGTTCATCTTTAGAGCTCGTCGCGTAAGATTAAGAATCGCAAAACAAGATCTTTATTTTGAAAATCGATGAATAAAATGACAAAGGTTTTTATTTTGGTAAAAAGGAAAAGCAACCCTGATCCACATATGCACAAGGCCCAAGACAACTACGGCTGCACTTGGACTTATACGAATTTCTAAACAACGAACAACAGAAAAAGCTACCAGTTCGTGCTTAGAGCTCGTCGCGTGAGATTAAGAATCGCAACACAAGATCTTTATTTTGAAAATCGATGAATAAAATGAGCAAGGTCTTTATTTTGTTAAAAAGGAAAAGCAACCCTAATCCACATATGCACAAGGCCTAAGACAACTACCGCTGCACCTGGACCTATACAAATCTCTAAACAACGAACAGCAGAAAAAGCTACCAGTTCATCTTTGGAGCTCGTTGCGTAAGATTAAGAATCGCAAAACAAGATCTTTATTTTGAAAATCGATGAATAAAATGACAAAGGTTTTTATTTTGGTAAAAAGGAAAAGCAACCCTAATCCACATATGCACAAGGCCCAAGACAACTACGGCTGTACTTGGACCTATACGAATCTCTAAACAACGAACAGCAGAAAAAACTACCAGTTCATCTTTAGAGCTCGACGCGTAAGATTAAGAATCGCAAAACAAGAACTTTATTTTGAAAATCGATGAATAAAATGACAAAGGTTTTTATTTTGGTAAAAAGGAAAAGCAACCCTAATCCACATATGCACAAGGCCCAAGACAACTACGGCTGCACTTGGACTTATACGAATTTCTAAACAACGAACAACAGAAAAAGCTACCAGTTCGTGCTTAGAGCTCGTCGCGTGAGACTAAGAATCGCAACACAAGATCTTTGTTTTGAAAATCGATGAATAAAATGAGCAAGGTCTTTATTTTGTTAAAAAGGAAAAGCAACCCTAATACACATATGCACAAGGCCCAAGAGAACTACCGCTGCACCTGGACCTATACGAATCTCTAAACAACGAACAGCAGAAAAAGCTACCAGTTCATCTTTAGAGCTCGTCGCGTAAGATTAAGAATCGCAAAATAAGATCTTTATTTTGAAAATCGATGGATAAAATGACAAAGGGTTGTTATTTTGGTAAAAAGGAAAAGCAACCCTAATCCACATATGCACAAGGCCCAAGACAACTACGGCTGTACTTGGACCTATACGAATCTCTAAACAACGAACAGCAGAAAAAGCTACCAATTCATCTTTAGAGCTCGTCGCGTAAGATTAAGAATCGCAAAACAAGACCTTTATTTTGAAAATCGATGAATAAAATGACAAAGGGTTGTTATTTTGGTAAAAAGGAAAAGCAACCCTAATCCACATATGCACAAGGCCCAAGACAACTACGGCTGTACTTGGACCTATACGAATCTCTAAACAACGAACAGCAGAAAAAGCTACCAATTCATCTTTAGAGCTCGTCGCGTAAGATTAAGAATCGCAAAACAAGACCTTTATTCTGAAAATCGAAGAATAAAATGAGAAAGGTTTTTATTTTGGTAAGTAGGAAAAGCAACCCTAATCCACATATGCCCAAGGCCCAAGACAACTACGACTGTACTTGGACCTATACGAATCTCTAAACAACGAACAGCAGAAAAAGCTACCAGTTCATCTTTAGAGCTCGACGCGTAAGATTAAGAATCGCAAAACAAGAACTTTATTTTGAAAATCGATGAATAAAATGACAAAGGTTTTTATTTTGGTAAAAAGGAAAAGCAACCCTAATCCACATATGCACAAGGCCCAAGACAACTACGGCTGTACTTGGACCTATACGAATCTCTAAACAACGAACAGCAGAAAAAGCTACCAGTTCATCTTTAGAGCTCGTCGCGTAAGATTAAGAATCGCAAAACAAGATCTTTATTTTGAAAATCGATGAATAAAATGACAAAGGTTTTTATTTTGGTAAAAAGGAAAAGCAACCCTAATCCACATATGCACAAGGCCCAAGACAACTACGGCTGTACTTGGACCTATACGAATCTCTAAACAAGGAACAGCAGAAAAAGCTACCAGTTCATCTTTAGAGCTCGTCGCGTAAGATTAAGAATCGCAAAACAAGATCTTTATTTTGAAAATCGATGAATAAAATGACAAAGGTTTTTATTTTGGTAAGAAGGAAAAGCAACCCTCATCCACATATGCACAAGGCCCAAGACAACTACGGCTGTACTTGGACCTATACGAATCTCTAAACAACGAACAGCAGAAAAAGCTACCAGTTCATCTTTAGAGCTCGTCGCGTAAGATTAAGAATCGCAAAACAAGACCTTTATTCTGAAAATCGAAGAATAAAATGAGAAAGGTTTTTCTTTTGGTAAAAAGGAAAAGCATCCCTAATCCACATATACACAAGGCCCAAGACAACTACGGCTGCACCTGGACCTATACGAATCTCTAAACAATGAACAACAGAAAAAGCTACCTGTTCATCTTTAGAGCTCGTCGCGTAAGATTAAGAATCGCAAAACAAGATCTTTATTTTGAAAATCGATGAATAAAATGACAAAGGTTTTTATTTTGGTAAAAAGGAAAAGCAACCCTAATCCACATATGCACAAGGCCCAAGACAACTACGGCTGCACTTGGACTTATACGAATTTCTAAACAACGAACAACAGAAAAAGCTACCAGTTCGTGCTTAGAGCTCGTCGCGTGAGATTAAGAATCGCAACACAAGATCTTTGTTTTGAAAATCGATGAATAAAATGAGCAAGGTCTTTATTTTGTTAAAAAGGAAAAGCAACCCTAATCCACATATGCACAAGGCCCAAGACAACTATCGCTGCACCTGGACCTATACGAATCTCTAAACAACGAACAGCAGAAAAAGCTACCAGTTCATCTTTACAGCTCGTCGCGTAAGATTAAGAATCGCAAAACAAGACCTTTATTCTGAAAATCGAAGAATAAAATGAGAAAGGTTTTTCTTTTGGTAAAAAGGAAAAGCATCCCTAATCCACATATGCACAAGGCGCAAGACAACTACGGCTGCACCTGGACCTATACGAATCTCTAAACAACGAACAACAGAAAAATCTACCAGTTCATCTTTAGAGCTCGTCGCGTAAGATTAAGAATCGCAAAACAAGATCTTTATTTTGAAAATCGATGAATAAAATGACAAAGGTTTTTATTTTGGTAAAAAAGAAAAGCAACCCTAATCCACATATGCACAAGGCCCAAGACAACTACGGCTGCACTTGGACTTATACGAATTTCTAAACAACGAACAACAGAAAAAGCTACCAGTTCGTGCTTAGAGCTCGTCGCGTGAGACTAAGAATCGCAACACAAGATCTTTGTTTTGAAAATCGATGAATAAAATGAGCAAGGTCTTTATTTTGTTAAAAAGGAAAAGCAACCCTAATACACATATGCACAAGGCCCAAGAGAACTACCGCTGCACCTGGACCTATACGAATCTCTAAACAACGAACAGCAGAAAAAGCTACCAGTTCATCTTTAGAGCTCGTCGCGTAAGATTAAGAATCGCAAAATAAGATCTTTATTTTGAAAATCGATGGATAAAATGACAAAGGGTTGTTATTTTGGTAAAAAGGAAAAGCAACCCTAATCCACATATGCACAAGGCCCAAGACAACTACGGCTGTACTTGGACCTATACGAATCTCTAAACAACGAACAGCAGAAAAAGCTACCAATTCATCTTTAGAGCTCGTCGCGTAAGATTAAGAATCGCAAAACAAGACCTTTATTTTGAAAATCGATGAATAAAATGACAAAGGGTTGTTATTTTGGTAAAAAGGAAAAGCAACCCTAATCCACATATGCACAAGGCCCAAGACAACTACGGCTGTACTTGGACCTATACGAATCTCTAAACAACGAACAGCAGAAAAAGCTACCAATTCATCTTTAGAGCTCGTCGCGTAAGATTAAGAATCGCAAAACAAGACCTTTATTCTGAAAATCGAAGAATAAAATGAGAAAGGTTTTTATTTTGGTAAGTAGGAAAAGCAACCCTAATCCACATATGCCCAAGGCCCAAGACAACTACGACTGTACTTGGACCTATACGAATCTCTAAACAACGAACAACAGAAAAAGCTACCAGTTCATCTTTAGAGCTCGTCGCGTAAGATTAAGAATCGCAAAACAAGATCTTTATTTTGAAAATCGATGAATAAAATGACAAAGGTTTTTATTTTGGTAAAAAGGAAAAGCAACCCTAATCCACATATGCACAAGGCCCAAGACAACTACGGCTGCACTTGGACTTATACGAATTTCTAAACAACGAACAACAGAAAAAGCTACCAGTTCGTGCTTAGAGCTCGTCGCGTGAGATTAAGAATCGCAACACAAGATCTTTGTTTTGAAAATCGATGAATAAAATGAGCAAGGTCTTTATTTTGTTAAAAAGGAAAAGCAACCCTAATCCACATATGCACAAGGCCCAAGACAACTATCGCTGCACCTGGACCTATACGAATCTCTAAACAACGAACAGCAGAAAAAGCTACCAGTTCATCTTTACAGCTCGTCGCGTAAGATTAAGAATCGCAAAACAAGACCTTTATTCTGAAAATCGAAGAATAAAATGAGAAAGGTTTTTCTTTTGGTAAAAAGGAAAAGCATCCCTAATCCACATATGCACAAGGCGCAAGACAACTACGGCTGCACCTGGACCTATACGAATCTCTAAACAACGAACAACAGAAAAATCTACCAGTTCATCTTTAGAGCTCGTCGCGTAAGATTAAGAATCGCAAAACAAGATCTTTATTTTGAAAATCGATGAATAAAATGACAAAGGTTTTTATTTTGGTAAAAAGGAAAAGCAACCCTAATCCACATATGCACAAGGCCCAAGACAACTACGGCTGCACTTGGACTTATACGAATTTCTAAACAACGAACAACAGAAAAAGCTACCAGTTCGTGCTTAGAGCTCGTCGCGTGAGACTAAGAATCGCAACACAAGATCTTTGTTTTGAAAATCGATGAATAAAATGAGCAAGGTCTTTATTTTGTTAAAAAGGAAAAGCAACCCTAATACACATATGCACAAGGCCCAAGAGAACTACCGCTGCACCTGGACCTATACGAATCTCTAAACAACGAACAGCAGAAAAAGCTACCAGTTCATCTTTAGAGCTCGTCGCGTAAGATTAAGAATCGCAAAATAAGATCTTTATTTTGAAAATCGATGGATAAAATGACAAAGGGTTGTTATTTTGGTAAAAAGGAAAAGCAACCCTAATCCACATATGCACAAGGCCCAAGACAACTACGGCTGTACTTGGACCTATACGAATCTCTAAACAACGAACAGCAGAAAAAGCTACCAATTCATCTTTAGAGCTCGTCGCGTAAGATTAAGAATCGCAAAACAAGACCTTTATTTTGAAAATCGATGAATAAAATGACAAAGGGTTGTTATTTTGGTAAAAAGGAAAAGCAACCCTAATCCACATATGCACAAGGCCCAAGACAACTACGGCTGTACTTGGACCTATACGAATCTCTAAACAACGAACAGCAGAAAAAGCTACCAATTCATCTTTAGAGCTCGTCGCGTAAGATTAAGAATCGCAAAACAAGACCTTTATTCTGAAAATCGAAGAATAAAATGAGAAAGGTTTTTATTTTGGTAAGTAGGAAAAGCAACCCTAATCCACATATGCCCAAGGCCCAAGACAACTACGACTGTACTTGGACCTATACGAATCTCTAAACAACGAACAGCAGAAAAAGCTACCAGTTCATCTTTAGAGCTCGTCGCGTAAGATTAAGAATCGCAAAACAAGATCTTTATTTTGAAAATCGATGAATAAAATGACAAAGGTTTTTATTTTGGTAAAAAGGAAAAGCAACCCTAATCCACATATGCACAAGGCCCAAGACAACTACGGCTGTACTTGGACCTATACGAATCTCTAAACAACGAACAGCAGAAAAAGCTACCAGTTCATCTTTAGAGCTCGTCGCGTAAGATTAAGAATCGCAAAACAAGACCTTTATTCTGAAAATCGAAGAATAAAATGAGAAAGGTTTTTCTTTTGGTAAAAAGGAAAAGCATCCCTAATCCACATATGCATAAGGCCCAAGACAACTACGGCTGCACCTGGACCTATACGAATCTCTAAACAACGACCAACAGAAAAATCTACCAGTTCATCTTTAGAGCTCGTCGCGTAAGATTAAGAATCGCAAAACAAGATCTTTATTTTGAAAATCGATGAATAAAATGACAAAGGTTTTTATTTTGGTAAAAAGGAAAAGCAACCCTAATCCACATATGCACAAGGCCCAAGACAACTACGGCTGCACTTGGACTTATACGAATTTCTAAACAACGAACAACAGAAAAAGCTACCAGTTCGTGCTTAGAGCTCGTCGCGTGAGATTAAGAATCGCAACACAAGATCTTTGTTTTGAAAATCGATGAATAAAATGAGCAAGGTCTTTATTTTGTTAAAAAGGAAAAGCAACCCTAATACACATATGCACAAGGCCCAAGAGAACTACCGCTGCACCTGGACCTATACGAATCTCTAAACAACGAACAGTAGAAAAAGCTACCAGTTCATCTTTAGAGCTCGTCGCGTAAGATTAAGAATCGCAAAACAAGATCTTTATTTTGAAAATCGATGAATAAAATGACAAAGGTTTTTATTTTGGTAAAAAGGAAAAGCAACCCTAATCCACATATGCACAAGGCCCAAGACAACTACGGTTGTACTTGGACCTATACGAATCTCTAAACAACGAACAGCAGAAAAAGCTACCAATTCATCTTTAGAGCTCGTCGCGTAAGATTAAGAATCGCAAAACAAGACCTTTATTCTGAAAATCGAAGAATAAAATGAGAAAGGTTTTTATTTTGGTAAGTAGGAAAAGCAACCCTAATCCACATATGCACAAGGCCCAAGACAACTACGGCTGTACTTGGACCTATACGAATCTCTAAACAACGAACAACAGAAAAAGCTACCAGTTCATCTTTAGAGCTCGTCGCGTAAGATTAAGAATCGCAAAACAAGATCTTTATTTTGAAAATCGATGAATAAAATGACAAAGGTTTTTATTTTGGTAAATAGGAAAAGCAACCCTAATCCACATATGCAAGAGGCCCAAGACAACTACGGCTGTACTTGGACCTATACGAATCTCTAAACAACGAACAGCAGAAAAAGCTACCAGTTCACCTTTAGAGCTCGTCGCGTAAGATTAAGAATCGCAAAACAAGATCTTTATTTTGAAAATCGATGAATAAAATGACAAAGGTTTTTATTTCGGTAAAAAGGAAAAGCAACCCTAATCCACATATGCACAAGGCCCAAGACAACTACGGCTGTACTTGGACCTATACGAATCTCTAAACAACGAACAGCAGAAAAAGCTACCAGTTCATCTTTAGAGCTCGTCGCGTAAGATTAAGAATCGCAAAATAAGACCTTTATTCTGAAAATCGAAGAATAAAATGAGAAAGGTTTTTCTTTTGGTAAAAAGGAAAAGCATCCCTAATCCACATATGCACAAGGCCCAAGACAACTACGGCTGCACCTGGACCTATGCGAATCTCTAAACAACGAACAACAGAAAAAGCTACCAGTTCATCTTTAGAGCTCGTCGCGTAAGATTAAGAATAGCAAAACAAGATCTTTATTTTGAAAATCGATGAATAAAATGACAAAGGTTTTTATTTTGGTAAAAAGGAAAAGCAACCCTAATCCACATATGCACAAGGCCCAAGACAACTACGGCTGTACTTGGACCTATACGAATCTCTAAACAACGAACAGCAGAAAAAGCTACCAGTTCATCTTTAGAGCTCGTCGCGTAAGATTAAGAATTGCAAAACAAGATCTTTATTTTGAAAATCGATGAATGAAATGACAAAGGCTTTTATTTTGGTAAAAAGGAAAAGCAACCCTAATCCACATATGCACAAGGCCCAAGACAACTACGGCTGTACTTGGACCTATACGAATCTCTAAACAACGAACAGCAGAAAAAGCTACCAGTTCATCTTTAGAGCTCGTCGCGTAAGATTAAGAATCGCAAAACAAGATCTTTATTTTGAAAATCGATGAATAAAATGACAAAGGTTTTTATTTTGGTAAAAAGGAAAAGCAACCCTAATCCACATATGCACAAGGCCCAAGACAACTACGGCTGTACTTGGACCTATACGAATCTCTAAACAACGAACAGCAGAAAAAGCTACCAGTTCATCATTAGAGCTCGTCGCGTAAGATTAAGAATCGCAAAACAAGACCTTTATTCTGAAAATCGAAGAATAAAATGGGAAAGGTTTTTCTTTTGGTAAAAAGGAAAAGCATCCCTAATCCACATATGCACAAGGCCCAAGACGACTACGGCTGCACTTGGACTTCTACGAATCTCTAAACAACGAACAACAGAAAAAGCTACCAGTTCGTGCTTAGAGATCGTCGCGTGAGATTAAGAATCGCAACACAAGATCTTTATTTTAAAAATCGATGAATAAAATGAGCAAGGTATTTATTTTGATTAAAAGGAAAAGCAACCCTAATCCAGATATGCACAAGGCCCAAGACAACTACGGCTGCACCTGGACTTATACGAATCTCTAAACAACGAACAATAGAAAAAGCTACCAATTCGTGCTTAGAGCTCGTCGAGTGAGATTAAGAATCGCAACACAAGATCTTTATTTTGAAAATCGATGAATAAAATGAGCAAGGTCTTTAGTTTTATAAAAAGGAAAAGCAACCCTAATCCACATATGCACAAGGCCCAAGACAACTACGGCTGCACCTGGACCTATACGAATCTCTAAACAACGAACAACAGAAAAAGCTAGCAGTTCATCTTTAGAGCTCGTCGCGTAAGATTAAGAATCGCAAAACAAGATCTTTATTTTGAAAATCGATGAATAAAATGACAAAGGTTTTTATTTTGGTAAAAAGGAAAAGCAACCCTAATCCACATATGCACAAGGCCCAAGACAACTACGGCTGTACTTGGACCTATACGAATCTCTAAACAACGAACAGCAGAAAAAGCTACCAGTTCATCTTTAGAGCTCGTCGCGTAAGATTAAGAATCGCAAAATAAGACCTTTATTCTGAAAATCGAAGAATAAAATGAGAAAGGTTTTTCTTTTGGTAAAAAGGAAAAGCATCCCTAATCCACATATGCACAAGGCCCAAGACAACTACGGCTGCACCTGGACCTATGCGAATCTCTAAACAACGAACAACAGAAAAAGCTACCAGTTCATCTTTAGAGCTCGTCGCGTAAGATTAAGAATAGCAAAACAAGATCTTTATTTTGAAAATCGATGAATAAAATGACAAAGGTTTTTATTTTGGTAAAAAGGAAAAGCAACCCTAATCCACATATGCACAAGGCCCAAGACAACTACGGCTGTACTTGGACCTATACGAATCTCTAAACAACGAACAGCAGAAAAAGCTACCAGTTCATCTTTAGAGCTCGTCGCGTAAGATTAAGAATTGCAAAACAAGATCTTTATTTTGAAAATCGATGAATGAAATGACAAAGGCTTTTATTTTGGTAAAAAGGAAAAGCAACCCTAATCCACATATGCACAAGGCCCAAGACAACTACGGCTGTACTTGGACCTATACGAATCTCTAAACAACGAACAGCAGAAAAAGCTACCAGTTCATCTTTAGAGCTCGTCGCGTAAGATTAAGAATCGCAAAACAAGATCTTTATTTTGAAAATCGATGAATAAAATGACAAAGGTTTTTATTTTGGTAAAAAGGAAAAGCAACCCTAATCCACATATGCACAAGGCCCAAGACAACTACGGCTGTACTTGGACCTATACGAATCTCTAAACAACGAACAGCAGAAAAAGCTACCAGTTCATCATTAGAGCTCGTCGCGTAAGATTAAGAATCGCAAAACAAGACCTTTATTCTGAAAATCGAAGAATAAAATGGGAAAGGTTTTTCTTTTGGTAAAAAGGAAAAGCATCCCTAATCCACATATGCACAAGGCCCAAGACGACTACGGCTGCACTTGGACTTCTACGAATCTCTAAACAACGAACAACAGAAAAAGCTACCAGTTCGTGCTTAGAGATCGTCGCGTGAGATTAAGAATCGCAACACAAGATCTTTATTTTAAAAATCGATGAATAAAATGAGCAAGGTATTTATTTTGATAAAAAGGAAAAGCAACCCTAATCCACATATGCACAAGGCCCAAGACAACTACGGCTGCACCTGGACTTATACGAATCTCTAAACAACGAACAATAGAAAAAGCTACCAGTTCGTGCTTAGAGCTCGTCGAGTGAGATTAAGAATCGCAACACAAGATCTTTATTTTGAAAATCGATGAATAAAATGAGCAAGGTCTTTAGTTTTATAAAAAGGAAAAGCAACCCTAATCCACATATGCACAAGGCCCAAGACAACTACGGCTGCACCTGGACCTATACGAATCTCTAAACAACGAACAACAGAAAAAGCTAGCAGTTCATCTTTAGAGCTCGTCGCGTAAGATTAAGAATCGCAAAACAAGATCTTTATTTTGAAAATCGATGAATAAAATGACAAAGGTTTTTATTTTGGTAAAAAGGAAAAGCAACCCTAATCCACATATGCACAAGGCCCAAGACAACTACGGCTGTACTTGGACCTATACGAATCTCTAAACAACGAACAGCAGAAAAAGCTACCAGTTCATCTTTAGAGCTCGTCGCGTAAGATTAAGAATCGCAAAACAAGACCTTTATTCTGAAAATCGAAGAATAAAATGAGAAAGGTTTTTATTTTGGTAAGTAGGAAAAGCAACCCTAATCCACATATGCCCAAGGCCCAAGACAACTACGGCTGTACTTGGACCTATACGAATCTCTAAACAACGAACAGCAGAAAAAGCTACCAGTTCATCTTTAGAGCTCGTCGCGTAAGATTAAGAATCGCAAAACAAGAACTTTATTTTGAAAATCGATGAATAAAATGACAAAGGTTTTTATTTTGGTAAAAAGGAAAAGCAACCCTAATCCACATATGCACAAGGCCCAAGACAACTACGGCTGTACTTGGACCTATACGAATCTCTAAACAACGAACAGCAGAAAAAGCTACCAGTTCATCTTTAGAGCTCGTCGCGTAAGATTAAGAATCGCAAAACAAGACCTTTATTCTGAAAATCGAAGAATAAAATGAGAAAGGTTTTTCTTTTGGTAAAAAGGAAAAGCATCCCTAATCCACATATGCATAAGGCCCAAGACAACTACGGCTGCACCCGGACCTATACGAATCTCTAAACAACGAACAACAGAAAAATCTACCAGTTCATCTTTAGAGCTCGTCGCGTAAGATTAAGAATCGCAAAACAAGATCTTTATTTTGAAAATCGATGAATAAAATGACAAAGGTTTTTATTTTGGTAAAAAGGAAAAGCAACCCTAATCCACATATGCACAAGGCCCAAGACAACTACGGCTGTACTTGGACCTATACGAATCTCTAAACAACGAACAACAGAAAAAGCTACCAGTTCATCTTTAGAGCTCGTCGCGTAAGATTAAGAATCGCAAAACAAGACCTTTATTCTGAAAATCGAAGAATAAAATGAGAAAGGTTTTTCTTTTGGTAAAAAGGAAAAGCATCCCTAATCCACATATGCATAAGGCCCAAGACAACTACGGCTGCACCTGGACCTATACGAATCTCTAAACAACGAACAACAGAAAAATCTACCAGTTCATCTTTAGAGCTCGTCGCGTAAGATTAAGAATCGCAAAACAAGATCTTTATTTTGAAAATCGATGAATAAAATGACAAAGGATTTTATTTTGGTAAAAAGGAAAAGCAACCCTAATCCACATATGCACAAGGCCCAAGACAACTACGGCTGCACTTGGACTTATACGAATTTCTAAACAACGAACAACAGAAAAAGCTACCAGTTCGTGCTTAGAGCTCGTCGCGTGAGATTAAGAATCGCAACACAAGATCTTTGTTTTGAAAATCGATGAATAAAATGAGCAAGGTCTTTATTTTGTTAAAAAGGAAAAGCAACCCTAATACACATATGCACAAGGCCCAAGAGAACTACCGCTGCACCTGGACCTATACGAATCTCTAAACAACGAACAGCAGAAAAAGCTACCAGTTCATCTTTAGAGCTCGTCGCGTAAGATTAAGAATCGCAAAACAAGATCTTTATTTTGAAAATCGATGAATAAAATGACAAAGGTTTTTATTTTGGTAAAAAGGAAAAGCAACCCTAATCCACATATGCACAAGGCCCAAGACAACTACGGCTGTACTTGGACCTATACGAATCTCTAAACAACGAACAGCAGAAAAAGCTACCAATTCATCTCTAGAGCTCGTCGCGTAAGATTAAGAATCGCAAAACAAGACCTTTCTTCTGAAAATCGAAGAATAAAATGAGAAAGGTTTTTATTTTGGTAAGTAGGAAAAGCAACCATAATCCACATATGCACAAGGCCCAAGACAACTACGGCTGTACTTGGACCTATACGAATCTCTAAACAACGAACAGCAGAAAAAGCTACCAGTTCATCTTTAGAGCTCGTCGCGTAAGATTAAGAATCGCAAAACAAGATCTTTATTTTGAAAATCGATGAATAAAATGACAAAGGTTTTTATTTTGGTAAATAGGAAAAGCAACCCTAATCCACATATGCAAGAGGCCCAAGACAACTACGGCTGTACTTGGACCTATACGAATCTCTAAACAACGAACAGCAGAAAAAGCTACCAGTTCACCTTTAGAGCTCGTCGCGTAAGATTAAGAATCGCAAAACAAGATCTTTATTTTGAAAATCGATGAATAAAATGACAAAGGTTTTTATTTTGGTAAAAAGGAAAAGCAACCCTAATCCACATATGCACAAGGCCCAAGACAACTACGGCTGTACTTGGACCTATACGAATCTCTAAACAACGAACAGCAGAAAAAGCTACCAGTTCATCTTTAGAGCTCATCGCGTAAGATTAAGAATCGCAAAACAAGACCTTTATTTTGAAAATTGATGAATAAAATGACAAAGGTTTTTATTTTGGTAAGTAGGAAAAGCAACCCTAATCCACATATGCACAAGGCCCAAGACAACTACGGCTGTACTTGGACATATACGAATCTCTAAACAACGAACAGCAGAAAAAACTACCAGTTCACCTTTAGAGCTCGTCGCGTAAGATTAAGAATCGCAAAACAAGATCTTTATTTTGAAAATCGATGAATAAAATGACAAAGGTTTTTATTTTGGTAAAAAGGAAAAGCAACCCTAATCCACATACGCACAAGGCCCAAGACAACTACGGCTGCACCTGGACCTATGCGAATCTCTAAACAACGAACAACAGAAAAAGCTACCAGTTCATCTTTAGAGCTCGTCGCGTAAGATTAAGAATCGCAAAACAAGATCTTTATTTTGAAAATCGATGAATAAAATGACAAAGGTTTTTATTTTGGTAAAAAGGAAAAGCAACCCTAATCCACATATGCACAAGGCCCAAGACAACTACGGCTGTACTTGGACCTATACGAATCTCTAAACAACGAACAGCAGAAAAAGCTACCAGTTCATCTTTAGAGCTCGTCGCGTAAGATTAAGAATTGCAAAACAAGATCTTTATTTTGAAAATCGATGAATGAAATGACAAAGGCTTTTATTTTGGTAAAAAGGAAAAGCAACCCTAATCCACATATGCACAAGGCCCAAGACAACTACGGCTGTACTTGGACCTATACGAATCTCTAAACAACGAACAGCAGAAAAAGCTACCAGTTCATCTTTAGAGCTCGTCGCGTAAGATTAAGAATCGCAAAACAAGATCTTTATTTTGAAAATCGATGAATAAAATGACAAAGGTTTTTATTTTGGTAAAAAGGAAAAGCAACCCTAATCCACATATGCACAAGGCCCAAGACAACTACGGCTGTACTTGGACCTATACGAATCTCTAAACAACGAACAGCAGAAAAAGCTACCAGTTCATCATTAGAGCTCGTCGCGTAAGATTAAGAATTGCAAAACAAGATCTTTATTTTGAAAATCGATGAATGAAATGACAAAGGCTTTTATTTTGGTAAAAAGGAAAAGCAACCCTTATCCACATATGCACAAGGCCCAAGACGACTACGGCTGCACTTGGACTTATACGAATCTCTAAACAACGAACAACAGAAAAAGCTACCAGTTCGTGCTTAGAGATCGTCGCGTGAGATTAAGAATCGAAACACAAGATCTTTATTTTAAAAATCGATGAATAAAATGAGCAAGGTATTTATTTTGATAAAAAGGAAAAGCAACCCTAATCCACATATGCACAAGGCCCAAGACAACTACGGCTGCACCTGGACTTATACGAATCTCTAAACAACGAACAATAGAAAAAGCTACCAGTTCGTGCTTAGAGCTCGTCGAGTGAGATTAAGAATCGCAACACAAGATCTTTATTTTTAAAATCGATGAATAAAATGAGCAAGGTCTTTAGTTTTATCAAAAGGAAAAGCAACCCTAATCCACATATGCACAAGGCCCAAGACAACTACGGCTGCACCTGGACCTATACGAATCTCTAAACAACGAACAACAGAAAAAGCTAGCAGTTCATCTTTAGAGCTCGTCGCGTAAGATTAAGAATCGCAAAACAAGATCTTTATTTTGAAAATCGATGAATAAAATGACAAAGGTTTTTATTTTGGTAAAAAGGAAAAGCAACCCTAATCCACATATGCACAAGGCCCAAGACAACTACGGCTGCACCTGGACCTATGCGAATCTCTAAACAACGAACAACAGAAAAAGCTACCAGTTCATCTTTAGAGCTCGTCGCGTAAGATTAAGAATCGCAAAACAAGATCTTTATTTTGAAAATCGATGAATAAAATGACAAAGGTTTTTATTTTGGTAAAAAGGAAAAGCAACCCTAATCCACATATGCACAAGGCCCAAGACAACTACGGCTGTACTTGGACCTATACGAATCTCTAAATAACGAACAGCAGAAAAAGCTACCAATTCATCTTTAGAGCTCGTCGCGTAAGATTAAGAATCGCAAAACAAGACCTTTCTTCTGAAAATCGAAGAATAAAATGAGAAAGGTTTTTATTTTGGTAAGTAGGAAAAGCAACCCTAATCCACATATGCACAAGGCCCAAGACAACTACGGCTGTACTTGGACCTATACGAATCTCTAAACAACGAACAGCAGAAAAAGCTACCAGTTCATCTTTAGAGCTCGTCGCGTAAGATTAAGAATCGCAAAACAAGATCTTTATTTTGAAAATCGATGAATAAAATGACAAAGGTTTTTATTTTGGTAAATAGGAAAAGCAACCCTAATCCACATATGCAAGAGGCCCAAGACAACTACGGCTGTACTTGGACCTATACGAATCTCTAAACAACGAACAGCAGAAAAAGCTACCAGTTCACCTTTAGAGCTCGTCGCGTAAGATTAAGAATCGCAAAACAAGATCTTTATTTTGAAAATCGATGAATAAAATGACAAAGGTTTTTATTTTGGTAAAAAGGAAAAGCAACCCTAATCCACATATGCACAAGGCCCAAGACAACTACGGCTGTACTTGGACCTATACGAATCTCTAAACAACGAACAGCAGAAAAAGCTACCAGTTCACCTTTAGAGCTCGTCGCGTAAGATTAAGAATCGCAAAACAAGATCTTTATTTTGAAAATCGATGAATAAAATGACAAAGGTTTTTATTTTGGTAAAAAGGAAAAGCAACCCTAATCCACATATGCACAAGGCCCAAGACAACTACGGCTGTACTTGGACCTATACGAATCTCTAAACAACGAACAGCAGAAAAAGCTACCAGTTCATCTTTAGAGCTCGTCGCGTAAGATTAAGAATCGCAAAACAAGACCTTTATTTTGAAAATCGATGAATAAAATGACAAAGGTTTTTATTTTGGTAAGTAGGAAAAGCAACCCTAATCCACATATGCACAAGGCCCAAGACAACTACGGCTGTACTTGGACATATACGAATCTCTAAACAACGAACAACAGAAAAAGCTACCAGTTCACCTTTAGAGCTCGTCGCGTAAGATTAAGAATCGCAAAACAAGATCTTTAGTTTGAAAATCGATGAATAAAATGACAAAGGTTTTTATTTTGGTAAAAAGGAAAAGCAACCCTAATCCACATATGCACAAGGCCCAAGACAACTACGGCTGCACCTGGACCTATGCGAATCTCTAAACAACGAACAACAGAAAAAGCTACCAGTTCATCTTTAGAGCTCGTCGCGTAAGATTAAGAATCGCAAAACAAGATCTTTATTTTGAAAATCGATGAATAAAATGACAAAGGTTTTTATTTTGGTAAAAAGGAAAAGAAACCCTAATCCACATATGCACAAGGCCCAAGACAACTACGGCTGTACTTGGACCTATACGAATCTCTAAACAACGAACAGCAGAAAAAGCTACCAGTTCATCTTTAGAGCTCGTCGCGTAAGATTAAGAATTGCAAAACAAGATCTTTATTTTGAAAATCGATGAATGAAATGACAAAGGCTTTTATTTTGGTAAAAAGGAAAAGCAACCCTAATCCACATATGCACAAGGCCCAAGACAACTACGGCTGTACTTGGACCTATACGAATCTCTAAACAACGAACAGCAGAAAAAGCTACCAGTTCATCTTTAGAGCTCGTCGCGTAAGATTAAGAATCGCAAAACAAGATCTTTATTTTGAAAATCGATGAATAAAATGACAAAGGTTTTTATTTTGGTAAAAAGGAAAAGCAACCCTAATCCACATATGCACAAGGCCCAAGACAACTACGGCTGTACTTGGACCTATACGAATCTCTAAACAACGAACAGCAGAAAAAGCTACCAGTTCATCGTTAGAGCTCGTCGCGTAAGATTAAGAATTGCAAAACAAGATCTTTATTTTGAAAATCGATGAATGAAATGACAAAGGCTTTTATTTTGGTAAAAAGGAAAAGCAACCCTAATCCACATATGCACAAGGCCCAAGACGACTACGGCTGCACTTGGACTTATACGAATCTCTAAACAACGAACAACAGAAAAAGCTACCAGTTCGTGCTTAGAGATCGTCGCGTGAGATTAAGAATCGCAACACAAGATCTTTATTTTAAAAATCGATGAATAAAATGAGCAAGGTATTTATTTTGATAAAAAGGAAAAGCAACCCTAATCCACATATGCACAAGGCCCAAGACAACTACGGCTGCACCTGGACTTATACGAATCTCTAAACAACGAACAATAGAAAAAGCTACCAGTTCGTGCTTAGAGCTCGTCGAGTGAGATTAAGAATCGCAACACAAGATCTTTATTTTGAAAATCGATGAATAAAATGAGCAAGGTCTTTAGTTTTATAAAAAGGAAAAGCAACCCTAATCCACATATGCACAAGGCCCAAGACAACTACGGCTGCACCTGGACCTATACGAATCTCTAAACAACGAACAACAGAAAAAGCTAGCAGTTCATCTTTAGAGCTCGTCGCGTAAGATTAAGAATCGCAAAACAAGATCTTTATTTTGAAAATCGATGAATAAAATGACAAAGGTTTTTATTTTGGTAAAAAGGAAAAGCAACCCTAATCCACATATGCACAAGGCCCAAGACAACTACGGCTGTACTTGGACCTATACGAATCTCTAAACAACGAACAGCAGAAAAAGCTACCAGTTCATCTTTAGAGCTCGTCGCGTAAGATTAAGAATCGCCAAAAAAGATCTTTATTTTGAAAATCGATGAATAAAATGACAAAGGTTTTTATTTTGGTAAAAAGGAAAAGCAACCCTAATCCACATATGCACAAGGCCCAAGACAACTACGGCTGCACCTGCACCTATACGAATCTCTAACCAACGAACAGCAGAAAAAGCTACCAGTTCATCTTTAGAGCTCGTCGCGTAAGATTAAGAATCGCAAAACAAGACCTTTATTCTGAAAATCGAAGAATAAAATGAGAAAGGTTTTTCTTTTGGTAAAAAGGAAAAGCATCCCTAATCCACATATGCACAAGGCCCAAGACGACTACGGCTGCACTTGGACTTATACGAATCTCTAAACAACGAACAACAGAAAAAGCTACCAGTTCGTGCTTAGCGCTCGTCGCGTGAGATTAAGAATCGCAACACAAGATCTTTATTTTGAAAATCGATGAATAAAATGAGCAAGGTGTTTATTTTTATAAAAAGGAAAAGCAACCCTAATCCACATATGCACAAGGCCCAAGACAACTACGGCTGCAGCTGGACCTATACGAATCTCTAAACAACGAACAACAGAAAAAGCTACCAGTTCATCTTTAGAGCTCGTCGCGTAAGATTAAGAATCGCAAAACAAGATCTTTATTTTGAAAATCGATGAATAAAATGGCAAAGGTTTTTATTTTGGTAAAAAGGAAAAGCAACCCTAATCCACATATGCACAAGGCCCAAGACAACTACTGTTGTACTTGGACCTATACGAATCTCTATACAACGAACAGCAGAAAAAGCTACCAGTTCATCTTTAGAGCTCGTCGCGTAAGATTAAGAATTGCAAAACAAGATCTTTATTTTGAAAATCGATGACTAAAATGACAAAGGTTTTTATTTTGGTAAAAAGGAAAAGCAACCCAAATCCACATATGCACAAGGCCCAAGACAACTACGGCTGTACTTGGACCTATACGAATCTCTAAACAACTAAAAGCTAAAAAAGCTACCAGTTCATCTTTAGAACTCGTCGCGTAAGATTAAGAATCGCAAAACAAGACCTTTATTCTGAAAATCGAAGAATAAAATGAGAAAGGTTTTTATTTTGGTAAAAAGGAAAAGCATCCCTAATCCACATATGCACAAGGCCCAAGACGACTACGGCTGCACTTGGACTTATACGAATCTCTAAACAACGAACAGTAGAAAAAGCTACCAGTTCGTGCTTAGAGATCGTCGCGTGAGATTAAGAATCCCAACACAAGATCTTTATTTTAAAAATCGATGAGTAAAATGAGCAAGGTATTTATTTTGATAAAAAGGAAAAGCAACCCTAATCCACATATGCACAAGGCCCAAGACAACTACGGCTGCACTTGCACTTATACGAATCTCTAAACAACGAACTACAGAAAAAGCTACCAGTTCGTGCTTAGAGCTCGTCGCGTGAGATTAAGAATGGCAACACAAGATCTATATTTTGAAAATGGATGAATAAAATGAGCAAGGTCTTTATTTTGATAAAAAGGAAAAGCAACCCTAATGCACATATGCACAAGGCCCAAGACAACTACGGCTGCACCTGGACCTATACGAATCTCTAAACAACGAACAGCAGAAAAAGCTACCAATTCATCTTTAGAGCTCGTCGCGTAAGATTAAGAATCGCAAACCAAGATCTTTATTTTGAAAATCGATGGATAAAATGACAAAGGTTTTTATTTTGGTAAAAAGGAAAAGCAACCCTAATCCACATATGCACAACGCCCAAGACAACTACGGCTGCACTTGGACTTATACGAATCTCTAAACAACGAACAACATAAACAGCTACCAGTTCGTGCTTAGAGCTCGTCGCGTGAGATTAAGAATCGCAACACAAGATCTTTATTTTGAAAATCGATGAATAAAATGAGCAAGGTCTTTATTTTGATAAAAAGGAAAAGTAACCCTAATCCACATATGCACAAGGCCCAAGACAACTACGGCTGCACCTGGACCTATACGAATCTCTAAACAACGAACAACAGAAAAAGCTACCAGTTCATCTTTAGAGCTCGTCGCGTAAGATTAAGAATCGCAAAACAAGATCTTTATTTTGAAAATCGATGAATAAAATGACAAAGGTTTTTATTTTGGTAAAAAGGAAAAGCAACCCTAATCCACATATGCACAAGGCCCAAGACAACTACGGCTGCACTTGGACTTATACGAATCTCTAAACAACGAACAACAGAAAAAGCTACCAGTTCGTGCTTAGAGCTCGTCGCGTGAGATTAAGAATCGCAACACAAGATCTATATTTTGAAAATCGATGAATAAAATGAGCAAGGTCTTTTTTTTCATAAAAAGGAAAAGCAACCCTAATCCACATATGCACAAGGCCCAAGACAACTACGGCTGCACCTGGACCTATACGAATCTCTAAACAACGAACAGTAGAAAAAGCTACCAGTTCATCTGTAGAGCTCGTCGCGTAAGATTAAGAATCGCAAAACAAGATCTTTATTTTGAAAATCGATGAATAAAATGACAAAGGTTTTTATTTTGGTAAAAAGGAAAAGCAACCCTAATCCACATATGCACAAGGCCCAAGACAACTACGGCTGTACTTGGACGTATACGAATCTCTAAACAACGAACAGCAGAAAAAGCTACCAGTTCATCTTTAGAGCTCGTCGCGTAAGATTAAGAATCGCAAAACAAGATCTTTGTTTTGAAAATCGATGAATAAAATGAGCAAGACTTTTATTTTGATAAAAAGAAAAGCAACCCTAATCCATATATTCACAAGGCCCAAGACAACTACGGCTGTACTTGGACCTATACGAATCTCTAAACAACGAACAATAGAAAAAGCTACCTGTTCGTGCTTAGAGCTCGTCGCGTGAGATTAAGAATCGCAACACAATATCTTTATTTTGAAAATCGATGAATAAACTGAGCAAGATTTTTATTTTGATAAAAGGAAAAGCAACCCTAATCCACATATCACAAGGCCCAAGACAACTACGGTTGCACTTGGACCTATACGAATCTCTAAACAACGACCAGCAGAAAAAGCTACCAGTTCATCTTTAGAGCTCGTCGCGTAAGATTAAGAATCGCAAAACAAGATCTTTATTTTGGAAATCGATGAATACAATGAGCAAGGTTTTTATTTTGGTAAAAAGGAAAAGCATCCCTAATCCACATATGCCAAGGCCCAAGACAACTAGGGCTGTACTTGGACCTATATGAATCTCTAAACAAAGAACAGCAGAAAAAGCTACCAGTTCATGTTTAGAGCTCGTCGGTGAGATTAAGAATCGCAAAACAAGGCCTTTATTTTGAAAATTGATGAATAACATGAGCAAGGTTTTTACTTTGGTAAGAAGGAAAAGCAACCCTAATCCACATATGCACAAGGCCCAAGAGAACTACGGCTGCACCTAGACTTATACGAATCTCTAAACAACGAACAGCAGAAAAAGCTACCAGTTCGTGTTTAGAGCTCGTCGTGTGAGATTAAGAATCGCAACACAAGATCTTTATTTTGAAAATCGATGAATAAAATGAGCAAGGTTTTTATTTTGATAAAAAGGAAAAGCAACCCTAATCCACATATGCACAAGGCCCAAGACAACTTCGGCTGCACTTGGACTTATACGAATCTTTAAACAACGAACAGCAGAAAAAGCTACCAGTTCGTCTTTAGAGTTCGTCGCGTGAGATTAAGAATCGCAAAACAAGACCTTTATTTTGAAAGTCAATGAATAAAATGAGCAAGGTTTTTATTTTGGTAAAAAGGAAAAGCAACCCTAATCCACATATGCACAAGGCCCAAGACAACTACGGCAGTGCTTGGACCTATACGAATCTCTAAACAACGAACAGCAGAAAAAGCTACCAGTTCATCTTTGGAGCTCGTCGCGTGAGATTAAGAATCGTAAAACAAGACCTTTATTTTGAAAATCGATGAATAAAATGAGAAAGGTTTTTATTTTGATAAAAAGGAAAAGCAACCCTAATCCACATATGCACAAGGCCCAAGACAACTACGGCTGCACTTGGACCTATATGAATCTCTAAACAACGAACAGCAGAAAAAGCTACCAGTTCGTGCTTATAGCTCGTTGCGTGAGTTTAAGAAGCGCAACACAAGATCTTTTTTTTGAAAATCGATGAATAAAATGAGCAAGGTTTTTATTTTGATAAAAAGGAAAAGCAACCCTAATCCACATATGCACAAGGCCCAAGACAGCTACGGCTGCACTTGGACTTATATGAATCTCTAAACAACGAACAACAGAAAAAGCTACCAGTTCGTGTTTAGAGCTCGTCGCGTGAGATTAAGAATCGCAAAACAAGACCTTTATTTTGAAAATCAATGAATAAAATGAGCAAGGTTTTTATTTTGATAAAAAGGAACGGCAACCCTAATCCACATATGCACAAGGCCCAAGACAACTACGGCTGCACCTGGATTTATACGAATCTCTAAACAACGAACAACAGAAAAAGCTACCAGTTCATGCTTAGAGCTCGTCGCGTGAGATTAAGAATCGCAACACAAGATCTTTATTTTGAAAATCGATGACTAAAATGAGCAAGATTTTTATTTTGATAAAAAGGAACAGCAACCCTAATCCACATATGCATAAGGCCCAAGACAACTACGGCTGCACCTGGATTTATACGAATCTTTAAACAACGAACAGCAGAAAAAGCTACCAGTTCGTGTTTAGAGCTCGTCGCGTGACATTAAGAATCGCAACACAAGATCTTTATTTTGAAAATCAATGAATAAAATGAGCAAGGTTTTTATTTTGATAAAAAGGAAAAGCAACCCTAATCCACATATGCACAAGGCCCAAGACAACTACGGCTGCACTGGGCCCATATAGGAATCTCTAAACAATGAACAGCAGAAAAAGCTACCAGTTCATCTTTAGAGCTTGTCGCGTGAGATTAAAAATCGCAAAAGAAGACCTTTATTTTGAAAGTCAATGAATAAAATGAGCAAGGTTTTTATTTTGGTAAAAAGGAAAAGAAACCCTAATCCACATATGCACAAGGCCCAAGACAACTACAGCTGTACTTGGACCTATAAGAATCTCTAAACAACGAACTGCAGAAAAAGCTACCACTTCGTGCTTAGAGCTCGTCTCGTGAGATTAAGAATCGAAACACAAGATCTTTATTTTGAAAATCGATGAATAAAATGAGCAAGGTTTTTATTTTGATAAAAAGGAAAAGCAACCCTAATCCACATATGCACAAGGCCGAAGACAACTACGGCTGCACTTGGACCTATACGAATCTCTAAACAACGAACAGCAGAAAAAGCTACCAGTTCATCATTGGAGCTCGTCGCGTGAGATTAAGAATCGTAAAACAAGACCTTTATTTGAAAATCGATGAATAAAATGAGAAAGGTTTTTATTTTGATAAAAAGGAAAAGCAACCCTAATCCACATATGCACAAGGCCCAAGACAACTACGGCTGCACTTGGACCTATATGAATCTCTAAACAACGAACAGCAGAAAAAGCTACCAGTTCGTGCTTAGAGCTCGTCGCGTGAGTTTAAGAATCGCAACACAAGATCTTTATTTTGAAAATCGATGAATAAAATGAGCAAGGTTTTTATTTTGATAAAAAGGAAAAGCAACCGTAATCCACATATGCACAAGGCCCAAGACAGCTACGGCTGCACTTGGACTTATATGAATCTCTAAACAACGAACAGCAGAAAAAGCTACCAGTTCGTGTTTAGAGCTCGTCGCGTGAGATTAAGAATCGCAAAACAACACCTTTATTTTGAAAATCAATGAATAAAATGAGCAAGGTTTTTATTTTGATAAAAAGGAAAAGCAACCCTAATCCACATATGCACAAGGCCCAAGACAACTACGGCTGCACTGGGCCCATATAGGAATCTCTAAACAATGAAGAGCAGAAAAAGCTACCAGTTCATCTTTAGAGCTCGTCGCGTGCGATTAAAAATCGCAAAACAAGACCTTTATTTTGAAAGTCAATGAATAAAATGAGCAAGGTTTTTATTTTGGTAAAAAGGAAAAGAAACCCTAATCCACATATGCACAAGGCCCAACACAACTACGGCTGTACTTGGACCTATAAGAATCTCTAAACAACGAACTACAGAAAAAGCTACCACTTCGTGCTTAGAGCTCGTCGCGTGAGATTAAGAATCGAAACACAAGATCTTTATTTTGAAAATTGATGAATAAAATCAGCAAGGTTTTTATTTTGATAAAATGGAAAAGCAACCCTAATCCACATATGCACAAGGCCAAAGACAACTACGGCTGCACTTGGACCTATACGAATCTCTAAACAACGAACAGCAGAAAAAGCTACCAGTTCATCATTGGAGCTCGTCGCGTGAGATTAAGAATCGTAAAACAAGACCTTTATTTTGAAAATCGATGAATAAAATGAGAAAGGTTTTTATTTTGATAAAAAGGAAAAGCAACCCTAATCCACATATGCACAAGGCCCAAGACAACTACGGCTGCACTTGGACCTATATGAATCTCTAAACAACGAACAACAGAAAAAGCTACCAGTTCGTGTTTAGAGCTCGTCGCGTGAGATTAAGAATCGCAAAACAAGACCTTTATTTTGACAATCAATGAATAAAATGAGCAAGGTTTTTATTTTGGTAAAAAGGAAAAGCAACCCTAATCCACATATGCACAAGGCCCAAGACAACTACGGCGGTACTTGGACCAATACGAATCTCTAAACAACGAACAGCAGAAAAAGCTACCAATTCGTGCTTAGAGCTCGTCGCGTGAGATTAAGAATCGCAACACAAGATCTTTACTTTGAAAACCGATGAATAAAATGAGCAAGGTTTTTATTTTGATAAAAAGGAAAAGCAACACTAATCCATATATGCACAAGGCCCAAGACAACTATGGCTGCACTTGGACTTATACGAATCTATAAACAACGAACAACAGAAAAAGCTACCAGTTCTTGTTTACAGCTCGTCGCGTGACATTAAGAATCGCAACACAAGATCTTTATTTTGAAAATCGATGAATAAAATGAGAAGGGTTTTTATTGTGATAAAAGGGAAAAGAAACCCTAATCCACATATGCACAAGGCCCAAGACAACTACGGTCACACTTGGAGTTATACGAATCTCTAAACAACGAACAGCGGAAAAAGCTACCAGTTCGTGTTAAGAGCTCGTCGCGTGAGATGAAGAATCACAAAACAAGCCCTTTATTTTGAAAATCGATGAATAAAATGAGCAAGGTTTTTATTTTGGTAAGAACGAAAAGCAACCCTAATCCACATATGCACAAGGCCCAAGACAGCTACGGCTGTACTTGGACCTATAGGAGTCTTTAAACAACGAACAAAAGAAAAAGCTACCAGTTCGTGCTTAGAGCTCGTCGCGTGAGACTAAGAATCGAACACAAGATCTTTACTTTGAAAATCGATGAATAAAATGAGAAAGGTTTTTATTTCGGTAAACAGGAAATGGAACCCTAATCCACATATGCACAAGGCCCAAGACAACTAGGGTTGTACTTGGACCTACACGAATCTCTAAACAACGAAAAGCAGAAAAAGCTACCAGTTCATCATTGGAGCTCGTCGCGTGAGATTAAGAATCGTAAAACAAGACCTTTATTTTGAAAATCGATGAATAAAATGAGCAAGGTTTTTATTTTGATAAAAAGGAAAAGCAACCCTAATCCACATATGCACAAGGCCCAAGACAACTACGGCTGCACTTGGACCTATATGAATCTCTAAACAACGAACAGCAGAAAAAGCTACCAGTTCGTGTATAGAGCTCGTCGCGTGAGATTAAGAATCGCAAAACAAGACCTTTATTTTGAAAATCAATGAATAAAATGAGCAAGGTTTTTATTTTGGTAAAAAGGAAAAGCAACCCTAATCCACATATGCACAAGGCCCAAGACAACTACGACTGTACTTGGACCAATACGAATCTCTAAACAACGAACAGCAGAAAAAGCTACCAATTCGTGCTAAGAGCTCGTCGCGTGAGATTAAGAATCGCAACACAAGATCTTTATTTTGAAAACCGATGAATAAAATGAGCAAGGTTTTTATTTTGATAAAAAGGAAAAGCAACACTAATCCACATATGCACAAGGCCCAAGACAACTATGGCTGCACTTGGACTTATACGAATCTATAAACAACGAACAACAGAAAAAGCTACAAGTTCTTGTTTAGAGCTCGTCGCGTGACATTAAGAATCGCAACACAAGATCTTTATTTTGAAAATCGATGAATAAAATGAGCAAGGTTTTTATTGTGATAAAAGGGAAAAGCAACCCTAATCCACATATGCACAAGGCCCAAGACAACTACGGTTGCACTTGGACTTATACGAATCTCTAAAACACGAACAGCGGAAAAAGCTACCAGTTCGTGTTTAGAGCTCGTCGCGTGAGATGAAGAATCACAAAACAAGCCCTTTATTTTGAAAATCGATGAATAAATTGAGAAAGCTTTTTATTTTGGAAAACAGGAAAAGGAACCCTAATCCACATATGCACAAGGCCCAAGACAACTAGGGCTGTACTTGGACCGATACGAATCTCTAAACAACGAACAGTACAAAAAGCTACCAGTTCGTGCTTAGAGCTCGTCGCGTGAGATTAAGAATCGCAACACAAGATCTTTATTTTGAAAATCAATGAATAAAATGAGAAAGGTTTTTATTTTGATAAAAAGGAAAAGCAACCCTAATCCACATATGCACAAGGCCTAAGACAACTATGGCTGCACTTGGACTTATACGAATCTATAAACAACGAACAACAGAAAAAGCTACCAGTTCGAGTTTAGAGCTCGTCGCGTGACATTAAGAATTGCAACTCAAGATCTTTATTTTGAAAATCGATGAATAAAATTAGCAAGGTTTTTATTTTGAGAAATGGGAAAAGCAACCCTTATCCACATATGCACAAGGCCCAAGAAAACTATGGCTGCACTTGGACTTATACGAATCTCTAGACAACGAACAGCAGAAAAAGCTTCCAGTTCGTGTTTAGAGCTCGTTGCGTGAGATGAAGAATCACAAAACAAGCCCTTTATTTTGAAAATCGATGAATAAAATGAGCAAGGTTTTTATTTTGGTAAGAAGGAAAAGAAACCCTAATCCACATATGCACAAGGCCCAAGACAGCTACGACTGTAGTTGGACCTATTGGAGTCTTTAAACAACGAACAGCAGAAAAAGCTACCAGTTCGTGCTTAGAGCTCGTCGCGTGAGAGTAAGAATCGCAACACAAGATCTTTATTTTGAAAATCGATGAATAAAATGAGAAAGGTTTTTATTTTGGTAAAAAGGAAAAGGAACCCTAACCCACATATGCACAAGGCCCAAGACAACTACGACTATACTTGGTCCTATACGAATCTCTAAACAACGAACAGCAAAAAAAGCTAACAGTTCGTGCTTAGAGCTCGTCGCGTGAGATTAAGAATCGTAACATAAGATCTTTATTTTGAAAATCGATGAATATAATGAGCAAGGTTTTTATTTTGATAAAAAGGAAAAGCAACCCTAATCCACATATGCACAAGGCCCAAGACAACTACGGCTGTACTTGGACCTATACGAATCTCTAAAGAACGAACAGCAGAAAAAGCTACGAGTTCGTGTTTAGAGCTCGTCCCGTGACATTAAGAATCGCAACACGACATCTTTATTTTGAAAACCGATGAATAAAATGAGCAAGGTTTTTATTTTGATTAAAAGGAAAAGCAACACTAATCCATACATGCACAAGGCCCAAGACAACTATGGCTGCACTTGGACTTATACGAATCTATAAACAACGAACAACAGAAAAAGCTACCAGTTCGTGTTTAGAGCTCGTCGCGTGAGATTAAGAATCGCAAAACAAGACCTTTATTTTGAATATCAATGAATAAAATGAGCAAGGTTTTTATTTTGGTAAAATGGAAAAGCAACCCTAATCCCCATATGCACAAGGCCCAAGACAACTACGGCTGTGCTTGGACCTATACGAATCTCTAAACAACGAACAGCAGAAAAAGCTACCAGTTCATCTTTAGAGCTCGTCCCTTGAGATTAAGAATCGCAAAACAAGACCTTTATTTTGAAAATCAATGAATAAAATGAGCAAGGTTTTTTTTTTGGTAAAAAGGAAAAGCAACCCTAATCCACAGATGCACAAGGCCCAAGACAACTACGGCCGCACTTGGACTTATACGAATCTCTAAACAACGAACAGCAGAAAAAGCTACTAGTTCGTGTTTAGAGCTCGTCACGTGAGATTAAGAATCACAAAACAAGTCCTTTATTTTGAAAATCGATGAATAAAATGAGCAAGGTTTTTATTTTGATAAAAAGGAAAAGCAACCGTAATCCACATATGCACAAGGCCCAAGACAACTACGGCTGCACTTGGACCTAAATGAATCTCTAAACAACGAACAGCAGAAAAAGCTACCAGTTCGTGTTTAGAGCTCGTCGCGTGACATTAAGAATCGTAACACAAGATCTTTATTTTGAAAATCGATGAATAAAATGAGCAAGGTTTTTATTTTGATAAAAAGGAAAAGCAACCGTAATCCACATATGCACAAGGCCCAAGACAGCTACGGCTGCACTTGGACTTATATGAATCTCTAAACAACGAACAGCAGAAAAAGCTACCAGTTCGTGTTTAGAGCTCGTCGCGTGAGATTAAGAATCGCAAAACAAGACCTTTATTTTGAAAATCAATGAATAAAATGAGCAAGGTTTTTATTTTGATAAAAAGGAACAGCAACCCTAATCCACATATGCACAAGGCCCAAGACAACTACGGCTGCACCTGGATTTATACGAATCTCTAAACAACGAACAGCAGAAAAAGCTACCAGTTCGTGTTTAGAGCTCATCGCGTGACATTAAGAATCGCAACACAAGATCTTTATTTTGAAAATCAATGAATAAAATGAGCAAGGTTTTTATTTTGATAAAAAGGAAAAGCAACCCTAATCCACATATGCACAAGGCCCAAGACAACTACGGCTGCACTGGGCCCATATAGGAATCTCTAAACAATGAACAGCAGAAAAAGCTACCAGTTCATCTTTAGAGCTCGTCGCGTGCGATTAAAAATCGCAAAACAAGACCTTTATTTTGAAAGTCAATGAATAAAATGAGCAAGGTTTTTATTTTGGTAAAAAGGAAAAGAAACCCTAATCCACATATGCACAAGGCCCAAGACAACTACGGCTGTACTTGGACCTATAAGAATCTCTAAACAACGAACTGCAGAAAAAGCTACCACTTCGTGCTTAGAGCTCGTCGCGTGAGATTAAGAATCGAAACACAAGATCTTTATTTTTAAAATCGATGAATAAAATCAGCAAGGTTTTTATTTTGATAAAATGGAAAAGTAACCCTAATCCACATATGCACAAGGCCAAAGACAACTACGGCTGCACTTGGACCTATACGAATCTCTAAACAACGAACAGCAGAAAAAGCTACCAGTTCATCATTGGAGCTCGTCGCGTGAGATTAAGAATCGTAAAACAAGACCTTTATTTTGAAAATCGATGAATAAAATGAGAAAGGTTTTTATTTTGATAAAAAGGAAAAGCAACCCTAATCCACATATGCACAAGGCCCAAGACAACTACGGCTGCACTTGGACCTAAATGAATCTCTAAACAACGAACAGCAGAAAAAGCTACCAGTTCGTGTTTAGAGCTCGTCGCGTGACATTAAGAACCGTAACACAAGATCTTTATTTTGAAAATCGATGAATAAAATGAGCAAGGTTTTTATTTTGATAAAAAGGAAAAGCAACCGTAATCCACATATGCACAAGGCCCAAGACAGCTACGGCTGCACTTGGACTTATATGAATCTCTAAACAACGAACAGCAGAAAAAGCTACCAGTTCGTGTTTAGAGCTCGTCGCGTGAGATTAAGAATCGCAAAACAAGACCTTTATTTTGAAAATCAATGAATAAAATGAGCAAGGTTTTTATTTTGATAAAAAGGAACAGCAACCCTAATCCACATATGCACAAGGCCCAAGACAACTACGGCTGCACCTGGATTTATACGAATCTCTAAACAACGAACAGCAGAAAAAGCTACCAGTTCGTGTTTAGAGCTCGTCGCGTGACATTAAGAATCGCAACACAAGATCTTTATTTTGAAAATCAATGAATAAAATGAGCAAGGTTTTTATTTTGATAAAAAGGAAAAGCAACCCTAATCCACATATGCACAAGGCCCAAGACAACTACGGCTGCACTGGGCCCATATAGGAATCTCTAAACAATGAACAGCAGAAAAAGCTACCAGTTCATCTTTAGAGCTCGTCGCGTGCGATTAAAAATCGCAAAACAAGACCTTTATTTTGAAAGTCAATGAATAAAATGAGCAAGGTTTTTATTTTGGTAAAAAGGAAAAGAAACCCTAATCCACATATGCACAAGGCCCAAGACAACTACGGCTGTACTTGGACCTATAAGAATCTCTAAACAACGAACTGCAGAAAAAGCTACCACTTCGTGCTTAGAGCTCGTCGCGTGAGATTAAGAATCGAAACACAAGATCTTTATTTTGAAAATCGATGAATAAAATCAGCAAGGTTTTTATTTTGATAAAATGGAAAAGCAACCCTAATCCACATATGCACAAGGCCAAAGACAACTACGGCTGCACTTGGACCTATACGAATCTCTAAACAACGAACAGCAGAAAAAGCTACCAGTTCATCATTGGAGCTCGTCGCGTGAGATTAAGAATCGTAAAACAAGACCTTTATTTTGAAAATCGATGAATAAAATGAGAAAGGTTTTTATTTTGATAAAAAGGAAAAGCAACCCTAATCCACATATGCACAAGGCCCAAGACAACTACGGCTGCACTTGGACCTATATGAATCTCTAAACAACGAACAGCAGAAAAAGCTACCAGTTCGTGTTTAGAGCTCGTCGCGTGAGATTAAGAATCGCAAAACAAGACCTTTATTTTGAAAATCAATGAATAAAATGAGCAAGGTTTTTATTTTGGTAAAAAGGAAAAGCAACCCTAATCCACATATGCACAAGGCCCAAGACAACTACGGCTGTACTTGGACCAATACGAATCTCTAAACAACGAACAGCAGAAAAAGCTACCAATTCGTGCTTAGAGCTCGTCGCGTGAGATTAAGAATCGCAACACAAGATGTTTACTTTGAAAACCGATGAATAAAATGAGCAAGGTTTTTATTTTGATAAAAAGGAAAAGCAACACTAATCCATATATGCACAAGGCCCAAGACAACTATGGCTGCACTTGGACTTATACGAATCTATAAACAACGAACAACAGAAAAAGCTACCAGTTCTTGTTTACAGCTCGTCGCGTGACATTAAGAATCGCAACACAAGATCCTTATTTTGAAAATCGATGAATAAAATGAGAAGGGTTTTTATTGTGATAAAAGGGAAAAGCAACCCTAATCCACATATGCACAAGGCCCAAGACAACTACGGTTACACTTGGAGTTATACGAATCTCTAAACAACGAACAGCGGAAAAAGCTACCAGCTCGTGTTAAGAGCTCGTCGCGTGAGATGAAGAATCACAAAACAAGCCCTTTATTTTGAAAATCGATGAATAAAATGAGCAAGGTTTTTATTTTGGTAAGAACGAAAAGCAACCCTAATCCACATATGCACAAGGCCCAAGACAGCTACGGCTGTACTTGGACCTATAGGAGTCTTTACACAACGAACAACAGAAAAAGCTACCAGTTCGTGCTTAGAGCTCGTCGCGTGAGACTAAGAATCGAACACAAGATCTTTACTTTGAAAATCGATGAATAAAATGAGAAAGGTTTTTATTTCGGTAAACAGGGAATGGAACCCTAATCCACATATGCACAAGGCCCAAGACAACTAGGGTTGTACTTGGACCTACACGAATCTCTAAACAACGAACAGCAGAAAAAGCTACCAGTTCATCATTGGAGCTCGTCGCGTGAGATTAAGAATCGTAAAACAAGACCTTTATTTTGAAAATCGATGAATAAAATGAGAAAGGTTTTTATTTTGATAAAAAGGAAAAGCAACCCTAATCCACATATGCACAAGGCCCAAGACAACTACGGCTGCACTTGGACCTATATGAATCTCTAAACAACGAACAGCAGAAAAAACTACCAGTTCGTGTTTAGAGCTCGTCGTGTGAGATTAAGAATCGCAAAACAAGACCTTTATTTTGAAAATCAATGAATAAAATGAGCAAGGTTTTTATTTTGGTAAAAAGGAAAAGCAACCCTAATCCACATATGCACAAGGCCCAAGACAACTACGGCTGTACTTGGACCAATACGAATCTCTAAACAACGAACAGCAGAAAAAGCTACCAATTCGTGCTTAGAGCTCGTCGCGTGAGATTAAGAATCGCAACACAAGATCTTTATTTTGAAAACCGATGAATAAAATGAGCAAGGTTTTTATTTTGATAAAAAGGAAAAGCAACACTAATCCACATATGCACAAGGCCCAAGACAACTATGGCTGCACTTGGACTTATACGAATCTATAAAAAACGAAAAACAGAAAAAGCTACAAGTTCTTGTTTAGAGCTCGTCGCGTGACATTAAGAATCGCAACACAAGATCTTTATTTTGAAAATCGATGAATAAAATGAGCAAGGTTTTTATTGTGATAAAAGGGAAAAGCAACCCTAATCCACATATGCACAAGGCCCAAGACAACTACGGTTGCACTTGGACTTATACGAATCTCTAAAACACGAACAGCGGAAAAAGCTACCAGTTCGTGTTTAGAGCTCGTCGCGTGAGATGAAGAATCACAAAACAAGCCCTTTATTTTGAAAATCGATGAATAAATTGAGAAAGCTTTTTATTTTGGTAAACAGGAAAAGGAACCCTAATCCACATATGCACAAGGCCCAAGACAACTAGGGCTGTACTTGGACCTATACGAATCTCTAAACAACGAACAGCAGAAAAAGCTACCAGTTCGTGCTTAGAGCTCGTCGCGTGAGATTAAGAATCGCAACACAAGATCTTTATTTTGAAAATCGATGAATAAAATGAGAAAGGTTTTTATTTTGATAAAAAGGAAAAGCAACCCTAATCCACATATGCACAAGGCCTAAGACAACTATGGCTGCACTTGGACTTATACGAATCTATAAACAACGAACAACAGAAAAAGCTACCAGTTCGAGTTTAGAGCTCGTCGCGTGACATTAAGAATCGCAACTCAAGATCTTTATTTTGAAAATCGATGAATAAAATGAGCAAGGTTTTTATTTTGAGAAATGAGAAAAGCAACCCTAATCCACATATGCACAAGGCCCAAGAAAACTATGGCTGCACTTGGACTTATACGAATCTCTAGACAACGAACAGCAGAAAAAGCTACCAGTTCGTGTTTAGAGCTCGTCGCGTGAGATGAAGAATCACAAAACAAGCCCTTTATTTTGAAAATCGATGAATAAAATGAGCAAGGTTTTTATTTTGGTAAGAAGGAAAAGAAACCCTAATCCACATATGCACAAGGCCCAAGACAGCTACGGCTGTAGTTGGACCTATTGGAGTCTTTAAACAACGAACAACAGAAAAAGCTACCAGTTCGTGCTTAGAGCTCGTCGCGTGAGAGTAAGAATCGCAACACAAGATCTTTATTTTGAAAATCGATGAATAAAATGAGAAAGGTTTTTATTTTGGTAAAAAGGAAAAGGAACCCTAACCCACATATGCACAAGGCCCAAGACAACTACGGCTATACTTGGTCCTATACGAATCTCTAAACAACGAACAGCAAAAAAAGCTAACAGTTCGTGCTTAGAGCTCGTCGCGTGAGATTAAGAATCGTAACATAAGATCTTTATTTTGAAAATCGATGAATATAATGAGCAAGGTTTTTATTTTGATAAAAAGGAAAAGCAACCCTAATCCACATATGCACAAGGCCCAAGACAACTACGGCTGTACTTGGACCTATACGAATCTCTAAAGAACGAACAGCAGAAAAAGCTACGAGTTCGTGTTTAGAGCTCGTCCCGTGACATTAAGAATCGCAACACGACATCTTTATTTTGAAAACCGATGAATAAAATGAGCAAGGTTTTTATTTTGATAAAAAGGAAAAGCAACACTAATCCACACATGCACAAGGCCCAAGACAACTATGGCTGCACTTGGACTTATACGAATCTATAAACAACGAACAACAGAAAAAGCTACCAGTTCGTGGTTAGAGCTCGTCGCGTGAGATTAAGAATCGCAAAACAAGACCTTTATTTTGAATATCAATGAATAAAATGAGCAAGGTTTTTATTTTGGTAAAATGGAAAAGCAACCCTAATCCCCATATGCACAAGGCCCAAGACAACTACGGCTGTGGTTGGACCTATACGAATCTCTAAACAACGAACAGCAGAAAAAGCTACCAGTTCATCTTTAGAGCTCGTCCCTTGAGATTAAGAATCGCAAATCAAGACCTTTATTTTGAAAATCAATGAATAAAATGAGCAAGGTTTTTTTTTTTGGTAAAAAGGAAAAGCAACCCTAATCCACAGATGCACAAGGCCCAAGACAACTACGGCCGCACTTGGACTTATACGAATCTCTAAACAACGAACAGCAGAAAAAGCTACTAGTTCGTGTTTAGAGCTCGTCACGTGAGATTAAGAATCACAAAACAAGTCCTTTATTTTGAAAATCGATGAATAAAATGAGCAAGGTTTTTATTTTGGTAAGAAGGAAAAGCAACCCTAATCCACATATGCACAAGGCCCAAGACAGCTACGGCTGTAGTTGGACCTATTGGAGTCTTTAAACAACGAACAGCAGAAAAAGCTACCAGTTCGTGCTTAGAGCTCGTCGCGTGAGAGTAAGAATCGCAACACAAGATCTTTATTTTGAAAATCGATGAATAAAATGAGAAAGGTTTTTATTTTGGTAAAAAGGAAAAGGAACCCTAACCCACATATGCACAAGGCCCAAGACAACTACGGCTATACTTGGTCCTATACGAATCTCTAAACAACGAACAGCAAAAAAAGCTAACAGTTCGTGCTTAGAGCTCGTCGCGTGAGATTAAGAATCGTAACATAAGATCTTTATTTTGAAAATCGATGAATATAATGAGCAAGGTTTTTATTTTGATAAAAAGGAAAAGCAACCCTAATCCACATATGCACAAGGCCCAAGACAACTACGGCTGTACTTGGACCTATACGAATCTCTAAAGAACGAACAGCAGAAAAAGCTACGAGTTCGTGTTTAGAGCTCGTCCCGTGACATTAAGAATCGCAACACGACATCTTTATTTTGAAAACCGATGAATAAAATGAGCAAGGTTTTTATTTTGATAAAAAGGAAAAGCAACACTAATCCACACATGCACAAGGCCCAAGACAACTATGGCTGCACTTGGACTTATACGAATCTATAAACAACGAACAACAGAAAAAGCTACCAGTTCGTGTTTAGAGCTCGTCGCGTGAGATTAAGAATCGCAAAACAAGACCTTTATTTTGAATATCAATGAATAAAATGAGCAAGGTTTTTATTTTGGTAAAATGGAAAAGAAACCCTAATCCCCATATGCACAAGGCCCAAGACAACTACGGCTGTGCTTGGACCTATACGAATCTCTAAACAACGAACAGCAGAAAAAGCTACCAGTTCATCTTTAGAGCTCGTCCCTTGAGATTAAGAATCGCAAATCAAGACCTTTATTTTGAAAATCAATGAATAAAATGAGCAAGGTTTTTTTTTTGGTAAAAAGGAAAAGCAACCCTAATCCACAGATGCAAAGGCCCAAGACAACTACGGCCGCACTTGGACTTATACGAATCTCTAAACAACGAACAGCAGAAAAAGCTACTAGTTCGTGTTTAGAGCTCGTCACGTGAGATTAAGAATCACAAAACAAGTCCTTTATTTTGAAAATCGATGAATAAAATGAGCAAGGTTTTTATTTTGGTAAGAAGGAAAAGCAACCCTAATCCACATATGCACAAGGCCCAAGACAGCTACGGCTGTAGTTGGACCTATTGGAGTCTTTAAACAACGAACAGCAGAAAAAGCTACCAGTTCGTGCTTAAAGCTCGTCGCGTGAGAGTAAGAATCGCAACACAAGATCTTTATTTTGAAAATCGATGAATAAAATGAGAAAGGTTTTTATTTTGGTAAAAAGGAAAAGGAACCCTAACCCACATATGCACAAGGCCCAAGACAACTACGGCTATACTTGGTCCTATACGAATCTCTAAACAACGAACAGCAAAAAAAGCTAACAGTTCGTGCTTAGAGCTCGTCGCGTGAGATTAAGAATCGTAACATAAGATCTTTATTTTGAAAATCGATGAATATAATGAGCAAGGTTTTTATTTTGATAAAAAGGAAAAGCAACCCTAATCCACATATGCACAAGGCCCAAGACAACTACGGCTGTACTTGGACCTATACGAATCTCTAAAGAACGAACAGCAGAAAAAGCTACGAGTTCGTGTTTAGAGCTCGTCCCGTGACATTAAGAATCGCAACACGACATCTTTATTTTGAAAACCGATGAATAAAATGAGCAAGGTTTTTATTTTGATAAAAAGGAAAAGCAACACTAATCCACACATGCACAAGGCCCAAGACAACTATGGCTGCACTTGGACTTATACGAATCTATAAACAACGAACAACAGAAAAAGCTACCAGTTCGTGTTTAGAGCTCGTCGCGTGAGATTAAGAATCGCAAAACAAGACCTTTATTTTGAATATCAATGAATAAAATGAGCAAGGTTTTTATTTTGGTAAAATGGAAAAGCAACCCTAATCCCCATATGCACAAGGCCCAAGACAACTACGGCTGTGCTTGGACCTATACGAATCTCTAAACAACGAACAGCAGAAAAAGCTACCAGTTCATCTTTAGAGCTCGTCCCTGGAGATTAAGAATCGCAAATTAAGACCTTTATTTTGAAAATCAATGAATAAAATGAGCAAGGTTTTTTTTTTGGTAAAAAGGAAAAGCAACCCTAATCCACAGATGCACAAGGCCCAAGACAACTACGGCCGCACTTGGACTTATACGAATCTCTAAACAACGAACAGCAGAAAAAGCTACTAGTTCGTGTTTAGAGCTCGTCACGTGAGATTAAGAATCACAAAACAAGTCCTTTATTTTGAAAATCGATGAATAAAATGAGCAAGGTTTTTATTTTGGTAAGAAGGAAAAGCAACCCTAATCCACATATGCACAAGGCCCAAGACAGCTACGGCTGTAGTTGGACCTATTGGAGTCTTTAAACAACGAACAGCAGAAAAAGCTACCAGTTCGTGCTTAGAGCTCGTCGCGTGAGAGTAAGAATCGCAACACAAGATCTTTATTTTGAAAATCGATGAATAAAATGAGAAAGGTTTTTATTTTGGTAAAAAGGAAAAGGAACCCTAACCCACATATGCACAAGGCCCAAGACAACTACGGCTATACTTGGTCCTATACGAATCTCTAAACAACGAACAGCAAAAAAAGCTAACAGTTCGTGCTTAGAGCTCGTCGCGTGAGATTAAGAATCGTAACATAAGATCTTTATTTTGAAAATCGATGAATATAATGAGCAAGGTTTTTATTTTGATAAAAAGGAAAAGCAACCCTAATCCACATATGCACAAGGCCCAAGACAACTACGGCTGTACTTGGACCTATACGAATCTCTAAAGAACGAACAGCAGAAAAAGCTACGAGTTCGTGTTTAGAGCTCGTCCCGTGACATTAAGAATCGCAACACGACATCTTTATTTTGAAAACCGATGAATAAAATGAGCAAGGTTTTTATTTTGATAAAAAGGAAAAGCAACACTAATCCACACATGCACAAGGCCCAAGACAACTATGGCTGCACTTGGACTTATACGAATCTATAAACAACGAACAACAGAAAAAGCTACCAGTTCATGTTTAGAGCTCGTCGCGTGAGATTAAGAATCGCAAAACAAGACCTTTATTTTGAATATCAATGAATAAAATGAGCAAGGTTTTTATTTTGGTAAAATGGAAAAGAAACCCTAATCCCCATATGCACAAGGCCCAAGACAACTACGGCTGTGCTTGGACCTATACGAATCTCTAAACAACGAACAGCAGAAAAAGCTACCAGTTCATCTTTAGAGCTCGTCCCTTGAGATTAAGAATCGCAAATCAAGACCTTTATTTTGAAAATCAATGAATAAAATGAGCAAGGTTTTTTTTTTGGTAAAAAGGAAAAGCAACCCTAATCCACAGATGCAAAGGCCCAAGACAACTACGGCCGCACTTGGACTTATACGAATCTCTAAACAACGAACAGCAGAAAAAGCTACTAGTTCGTGTTTAGAGCTCGTCACGTGAGATTAAGAATCACAAAACAAGTCCTTTATTTTGAAAATCGATGAATAAAATGAGCAAGGTTTTTATTTTGGTAAGAAGGAAAAGCAACCCTAATCCACATATGCACAAGGCCCAAGACAGCTACGGCTGTAGTTGGACCTATTGGAGTCTTTAAACAACGAACAGCAGAAAAAGCTACCAGTTCGTGCTTAAAGCTCGTCGCGTGAGAGTAAGAATCGCAACACAAGATCTTTATTTTGAAAATCGATGAATAAAATGAGAAAGGTTTTTATTTTGGTAAAAAGGAAAAGGAACCCTAACCCACATATGCACAAGGCCCAAGACAACTACGGCTATACTTGGTCCTATACGAATCTCTAAACAACGAACAGCAAAAAAAGCTAACAGTTCGTGCTTAGAGCTCGTCGCGTGAGATTAAGAATCGTAACATAAGATCTTTATTTTGAAAATCGATGAATATAATGAGCAAGGTTTTTATTTTGATAAAAAGGAAAAGCAACCCTAATCCACATATGCACAAGGCCCAAGACAACTACGGCTGTACTTGGACCTATACGAATCTCTAAAGAACGAACAGCAGAAAAAGCTACGAGTTCGTGTTTAGAGCTCGTCCCGTGACATTAAGAATCGCAACACGACATCTTTATTTTGAAAACCGATGAATAAAATGAGCAAGGTTTTTATTTTGATAAAAAGGAAAAGCAACACTAATCCACACATGCACAAGGCCCAAGACAACTATGGCTGCACTTGGACTTATACGAATCTATAAACAACGAACAACAGAAAAAGCTACCAGTTCGTGTTTAGAGCTCGTCGCGTGAGATTAAGAATCGCAAAACAAGACCTTTATTTTGAATATCAATGAATAAAATGAGCAAGGTTTTTATTTTGGTAAAATGGAAAAGAAACCCTAATCCCCATATGCACAAGGCCCAAGACAACTACGGCTGTGCTTGGACCTATACGAATCTCTAAACAACGAACAGCAGAAAAAGCTACCAGTTCATCTTTAGAGCTCGTCCCTTGAGATTAAGAATCGCAAATCAAGACCTTTATTTTGAAAATCAATGAATAAAATGAGCAAGGTTTTTTTTTTGGTAAAAAGGAAAAGCAACCCTAATCCACAGATGCAAAGGCCCAAGACAACTACGGCCGCACTTGGACTTATACGAATCTCTAAACAACGAACAGCAGAAAAAGCTACTAGTTCGTGTTTAGAGCTCGTCACGTGAGATTAAGAATCACAAAACAAGTCCTTTATTTTGAAAATCGATGTATAAAATGAGCAAGGTTTTTATTTTGGTAAGAAGGAAAAGCAACCCTAATCCACATATGCACAAGGCCCAAGACAGCTACGGCTGTAGTTGGACCTATTGGAGTCTTTAAACAACGAACAGCAGAAAAAGCTACCAGTTCGTGCTTAAAGCTCGTCGCGTGAGAGTAAGAATCGCAACACAAGATCTTTATTTTGAAAATCGATGAATAAAATGAGAAAGGTTTTTATTTTGGTAAAAAGGAAAAGGAACCCTAACCCACATATGCACAAGGCCCAAGACAACTACGGCTATACTTGGTCCTATACGAATCTCTAAACAACGAACAGCAAAAAAAGCTAACAGTTCGTGCTTAGAGCTCGTCGCGTGAGATTAAGAATCGTAACATAAGATCTTTATTTTGAAAATCGATGAATATAATGAGCAAGGTTTTTATTTTGATAAAAAGGAAAAGCAACCCTAATCCACATATGCACAAGGCCCAAGACAACTACGGCTGTACTTGGACCTATACGAATCTCTAAAGAACGAACAGCAGAAAAAGCTACGAGTTCGTGTTTAGAGCTCGTCCCGTGACATTAAGAATCGCAACACGACATCTTTATTTTGAAAACCGATGAATAAAATGAGCAAGGTTTTTATTTTGATAAAAAGGAAAAGCAACACTAATCCACACATGCACAAGGCCCAAGACAACTATGGCTGCACTTGGACTTATACGAATCTATAAACAACGAACAACAGAAAAAGCTACCAGTTCGTGTTTAGAGCTCGTCGCGTGAGATTAAGAATCGCAAAACAAGACCTTTATTTTGAATATCAATGAATAAAATGAGCAAGGTTTTTATTTTGGTAAAATGGAAAAGCAACCCTAATCCCCATATGCACAAGGCCCAAGACAACTACGGCTGTGCTTGGACCTATACGAATCTCTAAACAACGAACAGCAGAAAAAGCTACCAGTTCATCTTTAGAGCTCGTCCCTGGAGATTAAGAATCGCAAATTAAGACCTTTATTTTGAAAATCAATGAATAAAATGAGCAAGGTTTTTTTTTTGGTAAAAAGGAAAAGCAACCCTAATCCACAGATGCACAAGGCCCAAGACAACTACGGCCGCACTTGGACTTATACGAATCTCTAAACAACGAACAGCAGAAAAAGCTACTAGTTCGTGTTTAGAGCTCGTCACGTGAGATTAAGAATCACAAAACAAGTCCTTTATTTTGAAAATCGATGAATAAAATGAGCAAGGTTTTTATTTTGGTAAGAAGGAAAAGCAACCCTAATCCACATATGCACAAGGCCCAAGACAGCTACGGCTGTAGTTGGACCTATTGGAGTCTTTAAACAACGAACAGCAGAAAAAGCTACCAGTTCGTGCTTAGAGCTCGTCGCGTGAGAGTAAGAATCGCAACACAAGATCTTTATTTTGAAAATCGATGAATAAAATGAGAAAGGTTTTTATTTTGGTAAAAAGGAAAAGGAACCCTAACCCACATATGCACAAGGCCCAAGACAACTACGGCTATACTTGGTCCTATACGAATCTCTAAACAACGAACAGCAAAAAAAGCTAACAGTTCGTGCTTAGAGCTCGTCGCGTGAGATTAAGAATCGTAACATAAGATCTTTATTTTGAAAATCGATGAATATAATGAGCAAGGTTTTTATTTTGATAAAAAGGAAAAGCAACCCTAATCCACATATGCACAAGGCCCAAGACAACTACGGCTGTACTTGGACCTATACGAATCTCTAAAGAACGAACAGCAGAAAAAGCTACGAGTTCATGTTTAGAGCTCGTCCCGTGACATTAAGAATCGCAACACGACATCTTTATTTTGAAAACCGATGAATAAAATGAGCAAGGTTTTTATTTTGATAAAAAGGAAAAGCAACACTAATCCACACATGCACAAGGCCCAAGACAACTATGGCTGCACTTGGACTTATACGAATCTATAAACAACGAACAACAGAAAAAGCTACCAGTTCGTGTTTAGAGCTCGTCGCGTGAGATTAAGAATCGCAAAACAAGACCTTTATTTTGAATATCAATGAATAAAATGAGCAAGGTTTTTATTTTGGTAAAATGGAAAAGAAACCCTAATCCCCATATGCACAAGGCCCAAGACAACTACGGCTGTGCTTGGACCTATACGAATCTCTAAACAACGAACAGCAGAAAAAGCTACCAGTTCATCTTTAGAGCTCGTCCCTTGAGATTAAGAATCGCAAATCAAGACCTTTATTTTGAAAATCAATGAATAAAATGAGCAAGGTTTTTTTTTTGGTAAAAAGGAAAAGCAACCCTAATCCACAGATGCAAAGGCCCAAGACAACTACGGCCGCACTTGGACTTATACGAATCTCTAAACAACGAACAGCAGAAAAAGCTACTAGTTCGTGTTTAGAGCTCGTCACGTGAGATTAAGAATCACAAAACAAGTCCTTTATTTTGAAAATCGATGAATAAAATGAGCAAGGTTTTTATTTTGGTAAGAAGGAAAAGCAACCCTAATCCACATATGCACAAGGCCCAAGACAGCTACGGCTGTAGTTGGACCTATTGGAGTCTTTAAACAACGAACAGCAGAAAAAGCTACCAGTTCGTGCTTAAAGCTCGTCGCGTGAGAGTAAGAATCGCAACACAAGATCTTTATTTTGAAAATCGATGAATAAAATGAGAAAGGTTTTTATTTTGGTAAAAAGGAAAAGGAACCCTAACCCACATATGCACAAGGCCCAAGACAACTACGGCTATACTTGGTCCTATACGAATCTCTAAACAACGAACAGCAAAAAAAGCTAACAGTTCGTGCTTAGAGCTCGTCGCGTGAGATTAAGAATCGTAACATAAGATCTTTATTTTGAAAATCGATGAATATAATGAGCAAGGTTTTTATTTTGATAAAAAGGAAAAGCAACCCTAATCCACATATGCACAAGGCCCAAGACAACTACGGCTGTACTTGGACCTATACGAATCTCTAAAGAACGAACAGCAGAAAAAGCTACGAGTTCGTGTTTAGAGCTCGTCCCGTGACATTAAGAATCGCAACACGACATCTTTATTTTGAAAACCGATGAATAAAATGAGCAAGGTTTTTATTTTGATAAAAAGGAAAAGCAACACTAATCCACACATGCACAAGGCCCAAGACAACTATGGCTGCACTTGGACTTATACGAATCTATAAACAACGAACAACAGAAAAAGCTACCAGTTCGTGTTTAGAGCTCGTCGCGTGAGATTAAGAATCGCAAAACAAGACCTTTATTTTGAATATCAATGAATAAAATGAGCAAGGTTTTTATTTTGGTAAAATGGAAAAGCAACCCTAATCCCCATATGCACAAGGCCCAAGACAACTACGGCTGTGCTTGGACCTATACGAATCTCTAAACAACGAACAGCAGAAAAAGCTACCAGTTCATCTTTAGAGCTCGTCCCTGGAGATTAAGAATCGCAAATTAAGACCTTTATTTTGAAAATCAATGAATAAAATGAGCAAGGTTTTTTTTTTGGTAAAAAGGAAAAGCAACCCTAATCCACAGATGCACAAGGCCCAAGACAACTACGGCCGCACTTGGACTTATACGAATCTCTAAACAACGAACAGCAGAAAAAGCTACTAGTTCGTGTTTAGAGCTCGTCACGTGAGATTAAGAATCACAAAACAAGTCCTTTATTTTGAAAATCGATGAATAAAATGAGCAAGGTTTTTATTTTGGTAAGAAGGAAAAGCAACCCTAATCCACATATGCACAAGGCCCAAGACAGCTACGGCTGTAGTTGGACCTATTGGAGTCTTTAAACAACGAACAGCAGAAAAAGCTACCAGTTCGTGCTTAGAGCTCGTCGCGTGAGAGTAAGAATCGCAACACAAGATCTTTATTTTGAAAATCGATGAATAAAATGAGAAAGGTTTTTATTTTGGTAAAAAGGAAAAGGAACCCTAACCCACATATGCACAAGGCCCAAGACAACTACGGCTATACTTGGTCCTATACGAATCTCTAAACAACGAACAGCAAAAAAAGCTAACAGTTCGTGCTTAGAGCTCGTCGCGTGAGATTAAGAATCGTAACATAAGATCTTTATTTTGAAAATCGATGAATATAATGAGCAAGGTTTTTATTTTGATAAAAAGGAAAAGCAACCCTAATCCACATATGCACAAGGCCCAAGAAAACTACGGCTGTACTTGGACCTATACGAATCTCTAAAGAACGAACAGCAGAAAAAGCTACGAGTTCGTGTTTAGAGCTCGTCCCGTGACATTAAGAATCGCAACACGACATCTTTATTTTGAAAACCGATGAATAAAATGAGCAAGGTTTTTATTTTGATAAAAAGGAAAAGCAACACTAATCCACACATGCACAAGGCCCAAGACAACTATGGCTGCACTTGGACTTATACGAATCTATAAACAACGAACAACAGAAAAAGCTACCAGTTCGTGTTTAGAGCTCGTCGCGTGAGATTAAGAATCGCAAAACAAGACCTTTATTTTGAATATCAATGAATAAAATGAGCAAGGTTTTTATTTTGGTAAAATGGAAAAGCAACCCTAATCCCCATATGCACAAGGCCCAAGACAACTACGGTTGTGCTTGGACCTATACGAATCTCTAAACAACGAACAGCAGAAAAAGCTACCAGTTCATCTTTAGAGCTCGTCCCTTGAGATTAAGAATCGCAAATCAAGACCTTTATTTTGAAAATCAATGAATAAAATGAGCAAGGTTTTTTTTTTGGTAAAAAGGAAAAGCAACCCTAATCCACAGATGCAAAGGCCCAAGACAACTACGGCCGCACTTGGACTTATACGAATCTCTAAACAACGAACAGCAGAAAAAGCTACTAGTTCGTGTTTAGAGCTCGTCACGTGAGATTAAGAATCACAAAACAAGTCCTTTATTTTGAAAATCGATGAATAAAATGAGCAAGGTTTTTATTTTGGTAAGAAGGAAAAGCAACCCTAATCCACATATGCACAAGGCCCAAGACAGCTACGGCTGTACTTGGACCTATAGGAGTCTTTAAACAACGAACAGTAGAAAAAGCTACCAGTTCGTGCTTAGAGCTCGTCGTGTGAGACTAAGAATCGCAACACAACATCTTTATTTTTGAAAATCGATGAATAAAATAAAAAAGGTTTTTATTTTGGTAAAAAGGAAAAGGAACCCTAAGCCACATATGCACAAGGCCCAAGACAACTGCGGCTATACTTGGACCTATACGAATCTCTAAACAACGAACAGCAAAAAAAGCTACCAGTTCGTGCTTAGAGCTCGCCGCGTGAGATTAAGAATCGCAACACAAGATCTTTATTTTGAAAATCGATGAATAAAATGAGCAAGGTTTTTATTTTGATAAAAAGGAAAAGCAACCCTAATCCACATATGCACAAGGCCCAAGACAACTATGGCTGCAGTTGGACTTAAACGAATCTCTAAACAACGAACAGCAGAAAAAGCTACCAGTTCGTGTTTAGAGCTCGTCGCGTGAGATTAAGAATCACAAAACAAGCCCTTTATTTTGAAAATCGATGAATAAAATGAGCAATGTTTTTATTTTGGTAAGAAGGAAAAGCAACCCTAATCCACATATGCACAAGACCCAAGACAGCTACGGCTTTACTCTGACCTACAGGAGTCTTTAAACAACGAACAACAGAAAAAGCTACCACTTCGTGCTTAGAGCTCGTCGCGTGAGATTAAGAATCGCAACACAAGATCTTTATTTTGAAAATCGATGAATAAAATGAGCAAGGTTTTTATTTTGATAAAAAGGAAAAGCAACCCTAATCCACAGATGCACAAGGCCCAAGACAACTACGGTTGTACTTGGACCTATATGAATCTCTAAACAACGAAAAGCAGAAAAAGCTACCAGTTCATCCTTAGAGCTCGTTGCGTGAGACTAAGAATCGCAAAACAACACCTTTATTTTGAATATCAATGAATAAAATGAGCAAGGTTTTTATTTTGGTAAAATGGAAAAGCAACCCTAATCCACATATGCACAAGGCCCAAGACAACTACGGCTGTACTTGGACCTATACGAATCTCTAAACAACGAACAGGAGAAATAGCTACCAGTTCGTGCTTGGAGCTCGTCGCGTGAGATTATGAGTCGCAACACAAGATCTTTATTTTGAAAATCGATGAATAAAATGAGCAAGGTTTTTATTTTGATAAAAAGGAAAAGCAACCCTAATCCACAGATGCACAAGGCCCAAGACAACTACGGCTGTACTTGGACCTATACGAATCTCTAAACAACGAACAACAGAAAAAGCTACCAGTTCATGTTTAGAGCTCGTCGCGTGAGATTAAGAATCACAAAACAAGCCCTTTATTTTGAAAATCGATGAATAAAATGAGGAAGGTTTTTATTTTGGTAAGAAGGAAAAGCAACCCTAATCCACATATGCACAAGGCCCAAGACAACTAGGGCTGCACTTGCACTTATACGAATCTCTAAAAAACGAACAACAGAAAAAGATACCAGTTCATGTTTAGAGCTCGTCGCGTGAGATTATGAATCACAAAACAAGCCCTTTATTTTGAAATACGATGAATAAAATGAGCAAGGTTTTTATTTTGGTAAGAAGGAAAAGCAAACCCTAATCCACATATGCACAAGGCCTAAGACAGCTACGGCTGTACATGGACCTATAGGAGTCTTTAAAGAACGAAGAGCAGAAAAAGCTACCAGTTCGTGCATAGAGCTCATCGCGTGAGATTATGAATCGCAACACAAGATCTTTATTTTGAAAATCGATGAATAAAATGAGCAAGGTTTTTATTTTGATAAAAAGGAAAAGCAACCCTAATCCACATATGCGCAAGGCCAAAGACAACTACGGCTGCACTTGGACCTATACGAATCTCTAAACAACGAATAGCAGAAAAAGCTACCAGTTCATATTTAGAGCTCCTCGCGTGAGATTAAGAATCGCAAAACAAGACGTTTATTTTGAAAATCAATGAATAAAATGAGCAAGGTTTTTATTTGGGTAAAAAGGAAAAGCAACCCTAATCCACATATGCACAAGGCCTAAGACAGCTACGGCTGTACATGGACCTATAGGAGTCTTTAAAGAACGAAGAGCAGAAAAAGCTACCAGTTTGTGCATAGAGCTCATCGCGTGAGATTATGAATCGCAACACAAGATCTTTATTTTGAAAATCGATGAATAAAATGAGCAAGGTTTTTATTTTGATAAAAAGGAAAAGCAACCCTAATCCACATATGCACAAGGCCAAAGACAACTACGGCTGCACTTGGACCTATACGAATCTCTAAACAACGAATAGCAGAAAAAGCTACCAGTTCATATTCAGAGCTCCTCGCGTGAGATTAAGAATCGCAAAACAAGACGTTTATTTTGAAAATCAATGAATAAAATGAGCAAGGTTTTTATTTGGGTAAAAAGGAAAAGCAACCCTAATCCACATATGCACAAGCCCCAAGACAACTACGGCTGTACTTGGACCTATAAGAATCTCGAAACAACGAACAGCAGAAAAAGCTACTAGTTCGTGCTTAGAGCTCGTCGCGTGAGATTAAGAATCACAAAACAAGCCCTTTATTTTGAAATACGATGAATAAAATGAGCAAGGTTTTTATTTTGGTAAGAAGGAAAAGCAAACCCTAATCCACATATGCACAAGGCCTAAGACAGCTACGGCTGTACATGGACCTATAGGAGTCTTTAAACAACGAAGAGCAGAAAAAGCTACCAGTTCGTGCTTAGAGCTCATCGCGTGAGATTAAGAATCGCAACACAAGATCTTTATTTTGAAAATCGATGAATAAAATGAGAAAGGTTTTTATTTGGGTAAAAAGGAAAAGGAACCCTAATCCACATATGCACAAGGCCCAAGACAACTACGGCTGTACTTGGACCTATACGAATCTCTAAACAACGAACAGCAGAAAAAGCTACCAGTTCGTGCTTGGAGCTCGTCGCGTGAGATTATGAATCGCAACACAAGATCTTTATTTTGAAAATCGATGAATAAAATGAGCAAGGTTTTTATTTTGATAAAAAGGAAAAGCAACCCTAATCCACAGATGCACAAGGCCCAAGACAACTACGGCTGTACTTGCACCTATACGAATCTCTAAACAACGAACAACAAAAAAAGCTACCAGTTCATTTTTAGAGCTCGTCCTGTGAGGTTAAGAATCGCAAAACAAGACCTTTATTTTTAAAATCAATGAATAAAATGAGCAAGGTTTTTTTTTTGGTAAAAAGGAAAAGCAACCCTAATCCACATATGCACAAGGCCCAAGACAACTAGGGCTGCACTTGGACTTATACGAATCTCTAAAAAACGAACAACAGAAAAAGCTACCAGTTCATGTTTAGAGCTCGTCGCGTGAGATTAAGAATCACAAAACAAGCCCTTTATTTTGAAATACGATGAATAAAATGAGCAAGGTTTTTATTTTGGTAAGAAGGAAAAGCAAACCCTAATCCACATATGCACAAGGCCTAAGACAGCTACGGCTGTACATGGACCTATAGGAGTCTTTAAAGAACGAAGAGCAGAAAAAGCTACCAGTTCGTGCATAGAGCTCATCGCGTGAGATTATGAATCGCAACACAAGATCTTTATTTTGAAAATCGATGAATAAAATGAGCAAGGTTTTTATTTTGATAAAAAGGAAAAGCAACCCTAATCCACATATGCACAAGGCCAAAGACAACTACGGCTGCACTTGGACCTATACGAATCTCTAAACAACGAATAGCAGAAAAAGCTACCAGTTCATATTTAGAGCTCCTCGCGTGAGATTAAGAATCGCAAAACAAGACGTTTATTTTGAAAATCAATGAATAAAATGAGCAAGGTTTTTATTTCGGTAAAAAGGAAAAGCAACCCTAATCCACATATGCACAAGCCCCAAGACAACTACGGTTGTACTTGGACCTATAAGAATCTCTAAACAACGAACAGCAGAAAAAGCTACTAGTTCGTGCTTAGAGCTCGTCGCGTGAGATTAAGAATCACAAAACAAGCCCTTTATTTTGAAATACGATGAATAAAATGAGCAAGGTTTTTATTTTGGTAAGAAGGAAAAGCAAACCCTAATCCACATATGCACAAGGCCTAAGACAGCTACGGCTGTACAAGGACCTATAGGAGTCTTTAAACAACGAAGAGCAGAAAAAGCTACCAGGTCGTGCTTAGACCTCATCGCGTGAGATTAAGAATCGCAACACAAGATCTTTATTTTGAAAATCGATGAATAAAATGAGAAAGGTTTTTATTTGGGTAAAAAGGAAAAGGAACCCTAATCCACATATGCACAAGGCCCAAGACAACTACGGCTGTACTTGGACCTATACGAATCTCTAAACAACGAACAGCAGAAAAAGCTACCAGTTCGTGCTTGGAGCTCGTCGCGTGAGATTATGAATCGCAACACAAGATCTTTATTTTGAAAATCGATGAATAAAATGAGCAAGGTTTTTATTTTGATAAAAAGGAAAAGCAACCCTAATCCACAGATGCACAAGGCCCAAGACAACTACGGCTGTACTTGCACCTATACGAATCTCTAAACAACGAACAACAGAAAAAGCTACCAGTTCATTTTTAGAGCTCGTCCTGTGAGGTTAAGAATCGCAAAACAAGACCTTTATTTTTAAAATCAATGAATAAAATGAGCAAGGTTTTTTTTTTGGTAAAAAGGAAAAGCAACCCTAATCCACATATGCACAAGGCCCAAGACAACTAGGGCTGCACTTGGACTTATACGAATCTCTAAAAAACGAACAACAGAAAAAGCTACCCGTTCATGTTTAGAGCTCGTCGCGTGAGATTAAGAATCGCAAAACAAGCCCTTTATTTTGAAATACGATGAATAAAATGAGCAAGGTTTTTATTTTGGTAAGAAGGAAAAGCAAACCCTAATCCACATATGCACAAGGCCTAAGACAGCTACGGCTGTACATGGACCTATAGGAGTCTTTAAAGAACGAAGAGCAGAAAAAGCTACCAGTTCGTGCATAGAGCTCATCGCGTGAGATTATGAATCGCAACACAAGATCTTTATTTTGAAAATCAATGAATAAAATGAGCAAGGTTTTTATTTGGGTAAAAAGGAAAAGCAACCCTAATCCACATATGCACAAGCCCCAAGACAACTACGGCTGTACTTGGACCTATAAGAATCTCTAAACAACGAACAGCAGAAAAAGCTACTAGTTCGTGCTTAGAGCTCGTCGCGTGAGATTAAGAATCACAAAACAAGCCCTTTATTTTGAAATACGATGAATAAAATGAGCAAGGTTTTTATTTTGGTAAGAAGGAAAAGCAAACCCTAATCCACATATGCACAAGGCCTAAGACAGCTACGGCTGTACATGGACCTATAGGAGTCTTTAAACAACGAAGAGCAGAAAAAGCTACCAGTTCGTGCTTAGAGCTCATCGCGTGAGATTAAGAATCGCAACACAAGATCTTTATTTTGAAAATCAATGAATAAAATGAGAAAGGTTTTTATTTGGGTAAAAAGGAAAAGGAACCCTAATCCACATATGCACAAGGCCCAAGACAACTACGGCTGTACTTGGACCTATACGAATCTCTAAACAACGAACAGCAGAAAAAGCTACCAGTTCGTGCTTGGAGCTCGTCGCGTGAGATTATGAATCGCAACACAAGATCTTTATTTTGAAAATCGATGAATAAAATGAGCAAGGTTTTTATTTTGATAAAAAGGAAAAGCAACCCTAATCCGCAGATGCACAAGGCCCAAGACAACTACGGCTGTACTTATACCTATACGAATCTCTAAACAACGAACAACAGAAAAAGCTACCAGTTCATTTTTAGAGCTCGTCCCGTGAGGTTAAGAATCGCAAAACAAGACCTTTATTTTTAAAATCAATGAATAAAATGAGCAAGGTTTTTTTTTTGGTAAAAAGGAAAAGCAACCCTAATCCACATATGCACAAGGCCCAAGACAACTAGGGCTGCACTTGGACTTATACGAATCTCTAAAAAACGAACAACAGAAAAAGCTACCAGTTCATGTTTAGAGCTCGTCGCGTGAGATTAAGAATCACAAAACAAGCCCTTTATTTTGAAATACGATGAATAAAATGAGCAAGGTTTTTATTTTGGTAAGAAGGAAAAGCAAACCCTAATCCACATATGCACAAGGCCTAAGACAGCTACGGCCGTACATGGACCTATAGGAGTCTTTCAACAACGAAGAGCAGAAAAAGCTACCAGTTCGTGCTTAGAGCTCATCGCGTGAGATTAAGAATCGCAACACAAGATCTTTCTTTTGAAAATCGATGAATAAAATGAGAAAGGTTTTTATTTGGGTAAAAAGGAAAAGGAACCCTAATCCACATATGCACAAGGCCCAAGACAACTACGGTTGTACTTGGACCTATAAGAATCTCTAAACAACGAACAGCAGAAAAAGCTACTAGTTCGTGCTTAGAGCTCGTCGCGTGAGATTAAGAATCGAAAAACAAGATCTTTATTTTGAAAATCGATGAATAAAATGAGCATGGTTTTTATTTTGATAAAAAGGAAAAGAAACCCTAATCCACATATGCACAAGACCCAAGACAGCTACGGCTGTACTTGGACCTATAGAAGTCTTTAAAAACCGAACAGCAGAAAAAACTACCAGTTCGTGCATAGAGCTCGTCGCGTGAGATTAAGAATCGCAACACAAGATCTTTATTTTGAAAATCGATGAATAAAATGAGAAAGGTTTTTATTTTGGTAAAAAGGAAAAGGAACCCTAATCCACATACGCACAAGGCCCAAGACAACTACGGCTGTACTTGGACCTATACGAATCTCTAAACAACGAACAGCAGGAAAAGCTACCAGTTCGTGCTTAGAGCTCGTGGTGTGAGATTAAGAATCGCAACACAAGATCTTTATTTTGAAAATCGATGAATAAAATGAGGAAGGTTTTTATTTTGATAAAAAGGAAAAGCAACCCTAATCCACAGATGCACAAGGCCCAAGACAACTACGGCTGTACTTGCACCTATACGAATCTCTAAACAACGAACAACAGAAAAAGCTACCAGTTCATTTTTAGAGCTCGTCCTGTGAGGTTAAGAATCGCAAAACAAGACCTTTATTTTTAAAATCAATGAATAAAATGAGCAAGGTTTTTTTTTTGGTAAAAAGGAAAAGCAACCCTAATCCACATATGCACAAGGCCCAAGACAACTAGGGCTGCACTTGGACTTATACGAATCTCTAAAAAACGAACAACAGAAAAAGCTACCCGTTCATGTTTAGAGCTCGTCGCGTGAGATTAAGAATCACAAAACAAGCCCTTTATTTTGAAATACGATGAATAAAATGAGCAAGGTTTTTATTTTGGTAAGAAGGAAAAGCAAACCCTAATCCACATATGCACAAGGCCTAAGACAGCTACGGCTGTACATGGACCTATAGGAGTCTTTAAAGAACGAAGAGCAGAAAAAGCTACCAGTTCGTGCATAGAGCTCATCGCGTGAGATTATGAATCGCAACACAAGATCTTTATTTTGAAAATCGATGAATAAAATGAGCAAGGTTTTTATTTTGATAAAAAGGAAAAGCAACCCTAATCCACATATGCACAAGGCCAAAGACAACTACGGCTGCACTTGGACCTATACGAATCTCTAAACAACGAATAGCAGAAAAAGATACCAGTTCATATTTAGAGCTCCTCGTGTGAGATTAAGAATCGCAAAACAAGACGTTTATTTTGAAAATCAATGAATAAAATGAGCAAGGTTTTTATTTGGGTAAAAAGGAAAAGCAACCCTAATCCACATATGCACAAGCCCCAAGACAACTACGGCTGTACTTGGACCTATAAGAATCTCTAAACAACGAACAGCAGAAAAAGCTACTAGTTCGTGCTTAGAGCTCGTCGCGTGAGATTAAGAATCACAAAACAAGCCCTTTATTTTGAAATACGATGAATAAAATGAGCAAGGTTTTTATTTTGGTAAGAAGGAAAAGCAAACCCTAATCCACATATGCACAAGGCCTAAGACAGCTACGGCTGTACATGGACCTATAGGAGTCTTTAAACAACGAAGAGCAGAAAAAGCTACCAGTTCGTGCTTAGAGCTCATCGCGTGAGATTAAGAATCGCAACACAAGATCTTTATTTTGAAAATCAATGAATAAAATGAGAAAGGTTTTTATTTGGGTAAAAAGGAAAAGGAACCCTAATCCACATATGCACAAGGCCCAAGACAACTACGGCTGTACTTGGACCTATACGAATCTCTAAACAACGAACAGCAGAAAAAGCTACCAGTTCGTGCTTGGAGCTCGTCGCGTGAGATTATGAATCGCAACACAAGATCTTTATTTTGAAAATCGATGAATAAAATGAGCAAGGTTTTTATTTTGATAAAAAGGAAAAGCAACCCTAATCCACAGATGCACAAGGCCCAAGACAACTACGGCTGTACTTGCACCTATACGAATCTCTAAACAACGAACAACAGAAAAAGCTACCAGTTCATTTTTAGAGCTCGTCCCGTGAGGTTAAGAATCGCAAAACAAGACCTTTATTTTTAAAATCAATGAATAAAATGAGCAAGGTTTTTTTTTTGGTAAAAAGGAAAAGCAACCCTAATCCACATATGCACAAGGCCCAAGACAACTAGGGCTGCACTTGGACTTATACGAATCTCTAAAAAACGAACAACAGAAAAAGCTACCAGTTCATGTTTAGAGCTCGTCGCGTGAGATTAAGAATCACAAAACAAGCCCTTTATTTTGAAATACGATGAATAAAATGAGCAAGGTTTTTATTTTGGTAAGAAGGAAAAGAAAACCCTAATCCACATATGCACAAGGCCTAAGACAGCTACGGCCGTACATGGACCTATAGGAGTCTTTCAACAACGAAGAGCAGAAAAAGCTACCAGTTCGTGCTTAGAGCTCATCGCGTGAGATTAAGAATCGCAACACAAGATCTTTATTTTGAAAATCGATGAATAAAATGAGAAAGGTTTTTATTTGGGTAAAAAGGAAAAGGAACCCTAATCCACATATGCACAAGGCCCAAGACAACTAGGGCTGCACTTGGACTTATACGAATCTCTAAAAAACGAACAACAGAAAAAGCTACCAGTTCATGTTTAGAGCTCGTCGCGTGAGATTAAGAATCACAAAACAAGCCCTTTATTTTGAAATACGATGAATAAAATGAGCAAGGTTTTTATTTTGGTAAGAAGGAAAAGCAAACCCTAATCCACATATGCACAAGGCCTAAGACAGCTACGGCCGTACATGGACCTATAGGAGTCTTTCAACAACGAAGAGCAGAAAAAGCTACCAGTTCGTGCTTAGAGCTCATCGCGTGAGATTAAGAATCGCAACACAAGATCTTTATTTTGAAAATCGATGAATAAAATGAGAAAGGTTTTTATTTGGGTAAAAAGGAAAAGGAACCCTAATCCACATATGCACAAGGCCCAAGACAACTACGGTTGTACTTGGACCTATAAGAATCTCTAAACAACGAACAGCAGAAAAAGCTACTAGTTCGTGCTTAGAGCTCGTCGCGTGAGATTAAGAATCGAAAAACAAGATCTTTATTTTGAAAATCGATGAATAAAATGAGCATGGTTTTTATTTTGATAAAAAGGAAAAGAAACCCTAATCCACATATGCACAAGACCCAAGACAGCTACGGCTGTACTTGGACCTATAGAAGTCTTTAAAAACCGAACAGCAGAAAAAACTACCAGTTCGTGCATAGAGCTCGTCGCGTGAGATTAAGAATCGCAACACAAGATCTTTATTTTGAAAATCGATGAATAAAATGAGAAAGGTTTTTATTTTGGTAAAAAGGAAAAGGAACCCTAATCCACATACGCACAAGGCCCAAGACAACTACGGCTGTACTTGGACCTATACGAATCTCTAAACAACGAACAGCAGGAAAAGCTACCAGTTCGTGCTTAGAGCTAGTGGTGTGAGATTAAGAATCGCAACACAAGATCTTTATTTTGAAAATCGATGAATAAAATGAGGAAGGTTTTTATTTTGATAAAAAGGAAAAGCAACCCTAATCCACATATGCACAAGGCCGAAGACAACTACGGCTGCACTTGGACCTATACGAATCTCTAAACAACGAATAGCAGAAAAAGCTACCAGTTCATCTTTAGAGCTCGTCGCGTGAGATTAAGAATCACAAAACAAGACCTTTATTTTGAAAATCAATGAATAAAATGAGCAAGGTTTTTATTTGGGTAAAAAGGAAAAGCAACCCTAATCCACATATGCACAAGGCCCAAGACAACTACAGTTGTACTTGAACCTATAAGAATCTCTAAACAACGAACAGCAGAAAAAGCTACTAGTTCGTGCTTAGAGCTCGTCGCGTGAGATTAAGAATCGAAACACAAGATCTTTATTTTGAAAATCGATGAATAAAATGAGCAAGGTTTTTATTTTGATAAAAAGGAAAAGCAACCGTGATCCACATATGCGCAAGGCCGAAGACAACTACAGCTGCACTTGGACCTATACGAATCTCTAAACAACGAACAACAGAAAAAGCTACCAGTTCATTTTTAGAGCTCGTCGCTTGAGATTAAGAATCGCAAAACAAGACCTTTATTTTGATAATCGATGAATAAAATGAGCAAGGTTTTTATTTTGGTAAGAAGGAAAAGCAACCCTAATCCACATATGCACAAGGCCCAAGACAACTGTGGCTGCACTTGGACTTATACGAATCTCTAAACAACGAATAGCAGAAAAAGCTACCAGTTCGTGTTTAGAGCTCGTCGCGTGAGATTAAGAATCGCAACACAAGATCTTTATTTTTAAAATCGATGAATAAAATGAGCAAGGTTTTTATTTTGGTAAGAAGGAAAAGCAACCCTAATCCACATATGCACAAGGCCCAGGACAACTACGACCGCACTTGGACTTATACGAATCTTTAAACAACGAACAGCAGAAAAAGCTACCAGTTCGTGCATAGAGCTCGTCGCGTGAGATTAAGAATCGCAACACAAGATCTTTATTTTCAAAATCAATGAATAAAATGAGCAAGATTTTTATTTTGATAAAAAGGAAAAGCAACCCTAATCCACAAATTCACAAGGCCCAAGACAACTACGGCTGCAGTTGGACCTATACGAATCTCTAAACAACGAACAGCAGAAAAAGCTACCAGTTCGTTCTTAGAGCTCGTCGCGTGAGATTAAGAATCGCAACACAAGATCTTCATTGTGCAACTCGATGAATAAAATAAGCAAGGTTTTTATTTTGGTAAAAATTAAAAGCAGCCCTAATCCACATATGCAAAAGGCCCAAGACAACTACGCATGTACTTGAACCTATACGAATCTCTAAACAACGAACAGCAGAAAAAGCTACCAGTTCGTTCTTGAAGCTCGTCGCGTGAGATTAAAAATCACAACACAAAATCTTTATTTTGAAAATCGATGAATAAAATGACAAAGGTTTTTATTTTGACATAAGTGAAAAGCAACCCTAATCCACATATGCACAAGGCCCAAGACAACTACGGCTGTACTTGAACCTATACGAATCTCTAAACAACGAACAGTAGAAAAAGCTACCAGTTCGTTCTTAGAGCTCGTCGCATGAGATTAAGAATCGCAACACAAGAACTTCATTTTGAAAATCGATGAATAAAATAAGCAAGGTTTTTATTTTAATAAAAAGGAAAAGCAACCCGAATCTACATATGCACAAGGCCCAAGACAACTACGGCTGCACTTGGACTTATACGAATCTCTAAACAACGAACAGCAGAAAAAGCTACCAGTTCGTGTTTAGAGCTCGTTGCGTGAGATTAAGAATCGCAAAACAAGACCTTTATTTTGAAAATCGATGAATAAAATGAGCAAGGTTTTTGTTTTGGGAGAAAGGAAAAGCAACCATAATCCACATATGCAGAACGCCCAAGACAACTACGGCTGTACTTGGACGTATACGAATCTCTAAACAACGAACAACAAAAAAAGCTACCAGTTCGTGCTTAGAGCTCTTCGCGTGAGTTTAAGAATCGCAACACAAGATCTTTATTTTGAAAATCGATGAATAAAATGAGCAAGGTTTATATTTTGATCAAAAGGAAAAGCAACCCTAATCCACATATGCAAAAGGCCCAAGGCAACTACGCCTGTACTTGAACCTATACGAATCTCTAAACAACGAACAGCAGAAAAAGCTACCAGTTCGTTCTTGAAGCTAGTCGCGTGAGATTAAAAATCGCAACACAAAATCTTTATTTTGAAAATCGATGAATAAAATGAGAAAGGTTTTTATTTTGATATAAGTGAAAAGCAACCCTAATCCACATATGCACAAGGCCCAAGACAACTACGGCTGTAGTTGAACCTATACGAATCTCTATACAACGAACAGCAGAAAAAGCTACCAGTTCGTTCTTAGAGCTCGTCGCGTGAGATTAAGAATCGCAACACAAGATCTTCATTGTGCAACTCGATGAATAAAATAAGCAAGGTTTTTATTTTGATAAAAAGGAAAAGCAACCCTAATCCACAAATGCACAAGGCCCAAGACAACTACGCCTGCACTTGGACCTATACGAATCTCTAAACAACGAAGAGCAGAAAAAGCTATCAGTTCGTGCTTAGAGCTCGTCGCGTGAGATTAAGAATCGCAACACAAGATCTTTATTTTGAAAATCAATGAATAAAATGAGCAAGGTTTTTATTTTGATAAAAAGGAAAAGCAACCCTAATCCACATATGCAACAGGCCCAAGACAACTACGCCTGTACTTGAACCTATATGAATCTCTAAACAACGAACAGCAGAAAAAGCTACCAGTTCAGTCTTGAAGCTCGTCGCGTGAGATTAAAAATCGCAACACAAAATCTTTATTTTGAAAATCGATGAATAAAATGAGAAAGGTTTTTATTTTGATATAAGTGAAAAGCAACCCTAATCCACATATGCACAAGGCCCAAGACAACTACGGCTGTACTTGAACCTATACGAATCTCTAAATAACGAACAGCAGAAAAAGCTACCATTTCGTTCTTGAAGCTCGTCGCGTGAGATTAAAAATCGCAACACAAAATCTTTATTTTGAAAATCGATGAATAAAATGAGAAATGTTTTTATTGTGAGATAAGTGAAAACAACCCTAATCCAGATATGCACAAGGCCCAAGACAACTACGGCTGTACTTGAACCTATACGAATCTCTGAACAACGAACATCAGAAAAAGCTACCAGTTCGTTCTTAGAGCTCGTCGCGTGAGATTAAGAATCACAACACAAGATCTTCATTTTGAAAATCGATGAATAAAATAAGCAAGGTTTTTATTTTGATAAAGAGGAAAAGCAACCCGAATCCACATATGCACAAGGCCCAAGACAACTACGGCTGCACTTGGACTTATACGAATCTCTAAACAACGAACAGCAGAAGAAGCTACCAGTTCGTGTTTAGAGCTCGTTGCGTGAGATTAAGAATCACAAAACAAGACCTTTATTTTGAAAATCGATGAACAAAATGAGCAAGGTTTTTGTTTTGGGAGAAAGGAAAAGCAACCATAATCCACATATGCAGAACGCCCAAACCAACTACGGCTGTACTTGGACCTATACGAATCTCTAAACAACGAACAACAAAAAAAGCTACCAGTTCGTGATTAGAGCTCGTCGCGTGAGTTTAAGAATCGCAACACAAGATCTTTATTTTGAAAATCGATGAATAAAATGAGCAAGGTTTTTATTTTGCTCAAAAGGAAAAGCAACCCTAATCCACATATGCAAAAGGCCCAAGGCAACTACGCCTGTACTTGAACCTATACGAATCTCTAAACAACGAACGGCAGAAAAAGCTACCAGTTCGTTCTCGAAGCTCGTCGCGTGAGATTAAAAATCGCAACACAAAATCTTTATTTTGAAAATCGATGAATAAAATGAGAAAGGTTTTTATTTTGATATAAGTGAAAAGCAACCCTAATCCACATATGCACAAGGCCCAAGACAACTACGGCTGTAGTTGAACCTATACGAATCTCTAAACAACGAACAGCAGAAAAAGCTACCAGTTCGTTCTTAGAGCTCGTCGCGTGAGATTAAGAATCGCAACACAAGATCTTCATTGTGCAAATCGATGAATAAAATAAGCAAGGTTTTTATTTTGATAAAAAGGAAAAGCAACCCAATCTACATATGCACAAGGCCCAAGACATCTACGGCTGCACCTGCACTTATACGAATCTCTAAACAACGAAGAGCAGAAAAAGCTACCAGTTCGTGTTTAGAGCTCGTCGCGTGACATTAAGAATCGAAACACAAGATCTTCATTTTGAAAATCGATGAATAAAATGAGCAAGGTTTTTATTTTGATAAAAAGGAAAAGCAACCGTAATCCACATTTGCACAAGGCCCAAGATAACTACGGCTGCACTTGGACATAAACGAATCTCTAAACAACGAACAGCAGGAAAAGCTACCAGTTCGTGTTTAGAGCTCGTCGCGTGACATTAAGAATCGCAACACAGGATCTTTATTTTGAAAATCGATTGATAAAATGAGCAAGGTTTTTATTTTGATAAAAAAGAAAAGCAACCCTAATCCACAAAAGCACAAGGCCCAAGACAACTACGGCTGCACTTGGACCTATACGAATCTCTAAACAACGAACAACAGAAAAAGCTACCGGTTCATCTTTAGTGCTCGTCGCGTGAGATTAAGAATCGCAAAACAAAACCTTTATTTTGAAAATCGAAGAATAAAATGAGAAAGGTTTTTATTTTTGGTAAAAAGGAAAAGCAACCTTAATCCACGTATGGACAAGGCCCAAGACAACTACGGCTGTACTTGGACCTATACGAATCTCTAAACAACGAAGAGCAGAAAAAGCTATCAGTACGTGCTTAGAGCTCGTCGCGTGAGATTAAGGATCGCAACACAAGATCTTTATTTTGAAAATCAATGAATAAAGTGAGCAAGATTTTTATTTTGATAAAAAGGAAAAGGAACCCTAATCCACATATGCACAAGGCCCAAGAGAACTACGGCTGCACCTAGACTTATACGAATCTCTAAACAACGAACAAAAGAAAAAGCTACCAGTTCGTGTTTAGAGCTCGTCGTGTGAGATTAAGATTCACAAAACAAGCCCTTTATTTTGAAACTCGATGAATATCATGAGCAAGGTTTTTATTTGGATAAATCGGAAAAGAAACCGTAATCCACATATGCACAAGGCCCAAGACAACTTCGGCTGCACTTGGACTTATACGAATCTCTAAACAACGAACAACAGAAAAAGCTACCAGTTCGTGCTTAGAGCTCGTCGCGTGAGATTAAGAATCGCAACACAAGATCTTTATTTTGAAAATCGATGAATAAAATGAGCAAGGTCTTTATTTTCATAAAAAGGAAAAGGAACCCTAGTCCATATATGCACAAGGCCAAAGAGAACTACGGCTGCACCTAGACTTATACGAATCTCTAAACAACGAACAAAAGAAAAAGCTACCAGTTCGTGTTTAGAGCTCGTCGTGTGAGATTAAGAATCACAAAACAAGACCTTTATTTTGAAAATCGAAGAATAAAATGAGAAAGGTTTTTATTTTGGTAAAAATTAAAAGCAACCCTAATCCACATATGCACAAGGCCCAAGACAACTACGCCTGTACTTGAACCTATACGAATCTCTAAATAACGAACAACAGAAAAAGCTACCAGTTCGTTCTTGAAGCTCGTTGCGTGAGATTAAAAATCGCAACACAAAATCTTTATTTTGAAAATCGATGAATAAAATGAGAAAGGTTTTTATTGTGAGATAAGTGAAAAGCAACCCGAATCCTGATATGCACAAGGCCCAAGACAACTACCACTGTACTTGAACCTATACGAATCTCTGAACAACGAATATCAGAAAAAGCTACCAGTTCGTTCTTAGAGCTCGTCGCGTGAGATTAAGAATCACAACACAAGATCTTCATTTTGAAAATCGATGAATAAAATAAGCAAGGTTTTTATTTTGATAAAGAGGAAAAGCAACCCGAATCCACATATGCACAAGGCCCAAGACAACTACGGCTGCACTTGGACTTATACGAATCTCTAAACAACGAACAGCAGAAGAAGCTACCAGTTCGTGTTTAGAGCTCGTTGCGTGAGATTAAGAATCGCAAAACAAGACCTTTATTTGGAAAATCGATGAATAAAATGAGCAAGGTTTTTGTTTTGGGAGAAAGGAAAAGCAACCATAATCCACATATGCAGAACGCCCAAGACAACTACGGCTGTACTTGGACCTATACGAATCTCTAAACAACGAACAGTAGAAAAAGCTACAAGTTCATGTTTAGAGCTCGTCACGTGAGATAAAGAATCGCAAAACAAGACCTTTATTTTGAAAATCGATGAATAAAATGAGCAAGGTTTTTATTTTGATAAAAAGGAAAAGCAACCGTAATCCACATATGCACAAGGCCGAAGACAACTACGGCTGCACTTGGACCTAAATGAATCTCTAAACAACGAAAAGCAGAAAAAGCTACCAGTTCGTGTTTAGAGCTCGTCGTGTGACATTAAGAATCGCAACACAAGATCTTTATTTTGAAAATCGATTGATAAAATGAGCAAGGTTTTTATTTTGATAAAAAGGAAAAGCAACCCTAATCCACAAATGCACAAGGCCCAAGACAACTACGGCTGCACTTGGACCTATACGAATCTCTAAACAAAGAACGGCAGAAAAAGCTACCAGTTCATCTTTAGAGCTCGTCGCGTGAAATTAAGAATCGCAAAACAAGACCTCTATTTTGAAAATCGAAGAATAAAATGAGAAAGGTTTTTATTTTGGTAAAAAGGAAAAGCAACCCTAATCCACATATGGACAAGGCCCAAGACAACTACGGCTGTACTTGGACCTATACGAATCTCTAAACAACGAACAACAGAAAAAGCTACCAGTTCGTGCTTAGGGCTCGTCGCGTGAGATTAAGAATCGCAACACAAGATCTTTATTTTGAAAATAAATGAATAAAATGAGCAAGATTTTTATTTTGATAAAAAGGAAAAGGAACCCTAATCCACATATGCACAAGGCCCAAGAGAACTACGGCTGCACCTAGACTTATACGAATCTCTAAACAACGAACAACAGAAAAAGCTACCAGTTCGTGTTTAGAGCTCGTCGTGTGAGATTAAGAATCACAAAACAAGCCCTTTATTTTGAAACTCGATGAATATCATGAGCAAGGTTTTTATTTGGATAAATAGGAAAAGCAACCGTAATCCACATATGCACAAGGCCCAAGACAACTACGGCTGCACTTGGACCTATACGAATCTCTAAACAAAGAACAGCAGAAAAAGCTACCAGTTCATCTTTAGGGCTCGTCGCGTGAAATTAAGAATCGCAAAACAAGACCTTTATTTTGAAAATCGAAGAATAAAATGAGAAAGGTTTTTATTTTGGTAAAAAGGAAAAGCAACCCTAATCCACATGTGGACAAGGCCCAAGACAACTACGGCTGTACTTGGACCTATACGAATCTCTAAACAACGAACAACAGAAAAAGCTACCAGTTCGTTGTTGAAGCTTGTCGCGTGAGATTAAAAATCGCAACACAAAATCTTTATTTTGAAAATCGATGAATAAAATGAGAAAGGTTTTTATTTTGAGATAAGTAAAAAGCAACCCTAATCCACATATGCACAAGGCCCAAGACAACTACGGTTGTACTTGAACCTATACGAATCTCTGAACAACGAAAAGCAGAAAAAGCTACCAGTTCGTGTTTAGAGCTCGTCGTGTGACATTAAGACTCGCAACACAAGATCTTTATTTTGAAAATCGATGAATAAAATGAGCAAGGTTTTTATTTTGATAAAAAGGAAAAGCAACCGTAATCCACATATGCACAAGGCCCAAGACAACTACGGCTGCACTTGGACCTAAATGAATCTCTAAACAACGAACAGCCGAAAAAGCTACCAGTTCGTGTTTAGAGCTCGTCGCGTGACATTAAGAATCGCAACACAAGATCTTTATTTTGAAAATCGATTGATAAAATGAGCAAGGTTTTTATTTTGATAAAAAGGAAAAGCAACCCTAATCCACAAATGCACAAGGCCCAAGACAACTACGACTGCACTTGAACCTATACGAATCTCTAAACAAAGAACAGCAGAAAAAGCTACCAGTTCATCTTTAGAGCTCGTCGCGTGAAATTAAGAATCGCAAAACAAGACCTTTATTTTGAAAATCGAAGAATAAAATTAGAAAGGTTTTTATTTTGGTAAAAAGGAAAAGCAACCCTAATCCACATATGGACAAGGCCCAAGACAACTACGGTTGTACTTGGACCTATACGAATCTCTAAACAACGAACAACAGAAAAAGCTACCAGTTCGTTGTTGAAGCTTGTCGCGTGAGATTAAAAATCGCAACACAAAATCTTTATTTTGAAAATCGATGAATAAAATGAGAAAGGTTTTTATTTTTAGATAAGTAAAAAGAAACCCTAATCCACATATGCACAAGGCCCAAGACAACTACGGTTGTACTTGAACCTATACGAATCTCTGAACAACGAACAGCAGAAAAAGCTACCAGTTCGTTCTTAGAGCTCGTCGCGTGAGATTAAGAATCACAACACAAGATCTTCATTTTGAAAATCGATGAATAAAATAAGCAAGGTTTTTACTTTGATAAAAAGGAAAAGCAACCCGAATCTACATATGCACAATGCCCAAGACAACTACGGCTGCACTTGGACTTATACGAATCTCTAAACAACGAACAGCAGAAGAAGCTACCAGTTCGTGTTTAGAGCTCGTTGCGTGAGATTAAGAATCGCAAAACAAGACCTTTATTTGGAAAATCGATGAATAAAATGAGCAAGGTTTTTGTTTTGGGAGAAAGGAAAAGCAACCATAATCCACATATGCAGAACGCCCAAGACAACTACGGCTGTACTTGGACCTATACGAATCTCTAAACAACGAACAGTAGAAAAAGCTACAAGTTCATGTTTAGAGCTCGTCACGTGAGATAAAGAATCGCAAAACAAGACCTTTATTTTGAAAATCGATGAATAAAATGAGCAATATTTTTATTTTGATAAAAAGGAAAAGCAACCCTAATCCACATATGCACAAGGCCCAAGACATCTACGGCTGCACGTGGACTTATAGGAATCTCTAAACAATGAACAGCAGAAAAAGCTACCAGTTCGTGTTTAGAGCTCGTCGCGTGACATTAAGAATCGCAACACAAGATCTTTATTTTGAAAATCGATTGATAAAATGAGCAAGGTTTTTATTTTGATAAAAAGGAAAAGCAACCCTAATCCACAAATGCACAAGGCCCAAGACAACTACGACTGCACTTGGACCTATACGAATCTCTAAACAAAGAACAGCAGAAAAAGCTACCAGTTCATCTTTAGAGCTCGTCGCGTGAAATTAAGATTCGCAAAACAAGACCTTTATTTTGAAAATCGAAGAATAAAATGAGAAAGGTTTTTATTTTGGTAAAAAGGAAAAGCAACCCTAATCCACATATGGACAAGGCCCAAGACAACTACGGCTGTACTTGGACCTATACGAATCGCTAAACAACGAACAGCAGAAAAAGCTACCAGTTCGTTGTTGAAGCTTGTCGCGTAAGATTAAAAATCGCAACACAAAATCTTTATTTTGAAAATCGATGAATAAAATGAGAAAGGTTTTTATTTTGAGATAAGTAAAAAGCAACCCTAATCCACATATGCACAAGGCCCAAAACAACTACGGTTGTACTTGAACCTATACGAATCTCTGAACAACGAACAGCAGAAAAAGCTACCAGTTCGTTCTTAGAGCTCGTCGCGTGAGATTAAGAATCACAACACAAGATCTTCATTTTCAAAATCGATGAATAAAATAAGCAAGGTTTTTACTTTGATAAAAGCAACCCGAATCTACATATGCACAATGCCCAAGACAACTACGGCTGCACTTGGACTTATACGAATCTCTAAACAACGAACAGCAGAAGAAGCTACCAGTTCGTGTTTAGAGCTCGTTGCGTGAGATTAAGAATCGCAAAACAAGACCTTTATTTGGAAAATCGATGAATAAAATGAGCAAGGTTTTTGTTTTGGGAGAAAGGAAAAGCAACCATAATCCACATATGCAGAACGCCTAAGACAACTACGGCTGTACTTGGACCTATACGAATCTCTAAACAACGAACAGTAGAAAAAGCTACAAGTTCATGTTTAGAGCTCGTCACGTGAGATAAAGAATCGCAAAACAAGACCTTTATTTTGAAAATCGATGAATAAAATGAGCAATATTTTTATTTTGATAAAAAGGAAAAGCAACCCTAATCCACATATGCACAAGGCCCAAGACATCTACGGCTGCACGTGGACTTATAGGAATCTCTAAACAATGAACAGCAGAAAAAGCTACCAGTTCGTGTTTAGAGCTCGTCGCGTGACATTAAGAATCGCAACACAAGATCTTTATTTTGAAAATCGATGAATAAAATGAGCAAGGTTTTTATTTTGATAAAAAGGAAAAGCAACCGTAATCCACATATGCACAAGGCCCAAGACAACTACGGCTGCACTTGGACCTAAATGAATCTCTAAACAACGAACAGCAGAAAAAGCTACCAGTTCGTGTTTAGAGCTCGTCGCGTGACATTAAGAATCGCAACACAAGATCTTTATTTTGAAAATCGATTGATAAAATGAGCAAGGTTTTTATTTTGATAAAAAGGAAAAGCAACCCTAATCCACAAATGCACAAGGCCCAAGACAACTACGACTGCACTTGGACCTATACGAATCTCTAAACAAAGAACAGCAGAAAAAGCTACCAGTTCATCTTTAGAGCTCGTCGCGTGAAATTAAGAATCGCAAAACAAGACCTTTATTTTGAAAATCGAAGAATAAAATGAGAAAGGTTTTTATTTTGGTAAAAAGGAAAAGCAACCCTAATCCACATATGGACAAGGCCCAAGACAACTACGGCTGTACTTGGACCTATACGAATCTCTAAACAACGAACAGCAGAAAAAGCTTCCAGTTCGTTATTGAAGCTTGTCGCATGAGATTAAAAATCGCAACACAAAATCTTTATTTTGAAAATCGATGAATAAAATGAGAAAGGTTTTTATTTTGAGATAAGTAAAAAGCAACCCTAATCCACATATGCACAAGGCCCAAGACAACTACGGTTGTACTTGAACCTATACGAATCTCTGAACAACGAACAGCAGAAAAAGCTACCAGTTCGTTCTTAGAGCTCGTCGCGTGAGATTAAGAATCACAACACAAGATCTTCATTTTGAAAATCGATGAATAAAATAAGCAAGGTTTTTACTTTGATAAAAAGGAAAAGCAACCCGAATCTACATATGCACAATGCCCAAGACAACTACGGCTGCACTTGGACTTATACGAATCTCTAAACAACGAACAGCAGAAGAAGCTACCAGTTCGTGTTTAGAGCTCGTTGCGTGAGATTAAGAATCGCAAAACAAGACCTTTATTTGGAAAATCGATGAATAAAATGAGCAAGGTTTTTGTTTTGGGAGAAAGGAAAAGCAACCATAATCCACATATGCAGAACGCCCAAGACAACTACGGTTGTACTTGGACCTATACGAATCTCTAAACAACGAACAGTAGAAAAAGCTACAAGTTCATGTTTAGAGCTCGTCACGTGAGATAAAGAATCGCAAAACAAGACCTTTATTTTGAAAATCGATGAATAAAATGAGCAATATTTTTATTTTGATAAAAAGGAAAAGCAACCCTAATCCACATATGCACAAGGCCCAAGACATCTACAGCTGCACGTGGACTTATAGGAATCTCTAAACAATGAACAGCAGAAAAAGCTACCAGTTCCTGTTTAGAGCTCGTCGCGTGACATTAAGAATCGCAACACAAGATCTTTATTTTGAAAATCGATTGATAAAATGAGCAAGGTTTTTATTTTGATAAAAAGGAAAAGCAACCCTAATCCACAAATGCACAAGGCCCAAGATACCTACGACTGCACTTGGACCTATACGAATCTCTAAACAAAGAACAGCAGAAAAAGCTACCAGTTCATCTTTAGAGCTCGTCGCGTGAAATTAAGAATCGCAAAACAAGACCTTTATTTTGAAAATCGAAGAATAAAATGAGAAAGGTTTTTATTTTGGTAAAAAGGAAAAGAAACCCTAATCCACATATGGACAAGGCCCAAGACAACTACGGCTGTACTTGGACCTATACGAATCGCTAAACAACGAACAGCAGAAAAAGCTACCAGTTCGTTGTTGAAACTTGTCGCGTGAGATTAAAAATCGCAACACAAAATCTTTATTTTGAAAATCGATGAATAAAATGAGAAAGGTTTTTATTTTGAGATAAGTAAAAAGCAACCCTAATCCACATATGCACAAGGCCCAAAACAACTACGGTTGTACTTGAACCTATACGAATCTCTGAACAACGAACAGCAGAAAAAGCTACCAGTTCGTTCTTAGAGCTCGTCGCGTGAGATTAAGAATCACAACACAAGATCTTCATTTTGAAAATCGATGAATAAAATAAGCAAGGTTTTTACTTTGATAAAAAGGAAAAGCAACCCGAATCTACATATGCACAATGCCCAAGACAACTACGGCTGCACTTGGACTTATACGAATCTCTAAACAACGAACAGCAGAAGAAGCTACCAGTTCGTGTTTAGAGCTCGTTGCGTGAGATTAAGAATCGCAAAACAAGACCTTTATTTGGAAAATCGATGAATAAAATGAGCAAGGTTTTTATTTTGGGAGAAAGGAAAAGCAACCATAATCCACATATGCAGAACGCCCAAGACAACTACGGCTGTACTTGGACCTATACGAATCTCTAAACAACGAACAGTAGAAAAAGCTACAAGTTCATGTTTAGAGCTCGTCACGTGAGATAAAGAATCGCAAAACAAGACCTTTATTTTGAAAATCGATGAATAAAATGAGCAATATTTTTATTTTGATAAAAAGGAAAAGCAACCTAATCCACATATGCACAAGGCCCAAAACAACTACGGTTGTACTTGAACCTATACGAATCTCTGAACAATGAACAGCAGAAAAAGCTACCAGTTCGTGTTTAGAGCTCGTCGCGTGACATTAAGAATCGCAACACAAGATCTTTATTTTGAAAATCGATGAATAAAATGAGCAAGGTTTTTATTTTGATAAAAAGGAAAAGCAACCGTAATCCACATATGCACAAGGCCCAAGACAACTACGGCTGCACTTGGACCTAAATGAATCTCTAAACAACGAACAGCAGAAAAAGCTACCAGTTCGTGTTTAGAGCTCGTCGCGTGACATTAAGAATCGCAACACAAGATCTTTATTTTGAAAATCGATTGATAAAATGAGCAAGGTTTTTATTTTGATAAAAAGGAAAAGCAACCCTAATCCACAAATGCACAAGGCCCAAGACAACTGCGACTGCACTTGGACCTATACGAATCTCTAAACAAAGAACAGCAGAAAAAGCTACCAGTTCATCTTTAGAGCTCGTCGCGTGAAATTAAGAATCGCAAAACAAGACCTTTATTTTGAAAATCGAAGAATAAAATGAGAAAGGTTTTTATTTTGGTAAAAAGGAAAAGCAACCCTAATCCACATATGGACAAGGCCCAAGACAACTACGGCTGTACTTGGACCTATACGAATCTCTAAACAACGAACAGCAGAAAAAGCTTCCAGTTCGTTATTGAAGCTTGTCGCATGAGATTAAAAATCGCAACACAAAATCTTTATTTTGAAAATCGATGAATAAAATGAGAAAGGTTTTTATTTTGAGATAAGTAAAAAGCAACCCTAATCCACATATGCACAAGGCCCAAGACAACTACGGTTGTACTTGAACCTATACGAATCTCTGAACAACGAACAGCAGAAAAAGCTACCAGTTCGTTCTTAGAGCTCGTCGCGTGAGATTAAGAATCACAACACAAGATCTTCATTTTGAAAATCGATGAATAAAATAAGCAAGGTTTTTACTTTGATAAAAAGGAAAAGCAACCCGAATCTACATATGCACAATGCCCAAGACAACTACGGCTGCACTTGGACTTATACGAATCTCTAAACAACGAACAGCAGAAGAAGCTACCAGTTCGTGTTTAGAGCTCGTTGCGTGAGATTAAGAATCGCAAAACAAGACCTTTATTTGGAAAATCGATGAATAAAATGAGCAAGGTTTTTGTTTTGGGAGAAAGGAAAAGCAACCATAATCCACATATGCAGAACGCCCAAGACAACTACGGCTGTACTTGGACCTATACGAATCTCTAAACAACGAACAGTAGAAAAAGCTACAAGTTCATGTTTAGAGCTCGTCACGTGAGATAAAGAATCGCAAAACAAGACCTTTATTTTGAAAATCGATGAATAAAATGAGCAATATTTTTATTTTGATAAAAAGGAAAAGCAACCCTAATCCACATATGCACAAGGCCCAAGACATCTACAGCTGCACGTGGACTTATAGGAATCTCTAAACAATGAACAGCAGAAAAAGCTACCAGTTCCTGTTTAGAGCTCGTCGCGTGACATTAAGAATCGCAACACAAGATCTTTATTTTGAAAATCGATTGATAAAATGAGCAAGGTTTTTATTTTGATAAAAAGGAAAAGCAACCCTAATCCACAAATGCACAAGGCCCAAGACAACTACGACTGCACTTGGACCTATACGAATCTCTAAACAAAGAACAGCAGAAAAAGCTACCAGTTCATCTTTAGAGCTTGTCGCGTGAAATTAAGAATCGCAAAACAAGACCTTTATTTTGAAAATCGAAGAATAAAATGAGAAAGGTTTTTATTTTGGTAAAAAGGAAAAGAAACCCTAATCCACATATAGACAAGGCCCAAGACAACTACGGCTGTACTTGGACCTATACGAATCGCTAAACAACGAACAGCAGAAAAAGCTACCAGTTCGTTGTTGAAGCTTGTCGCGTGAGATTAAAAATCGCAACACAAAATCTTTATTTTGAAAATCGATGAATAAAATGAGAAAGGTTTTTATTTTGAGATAAGTAAAAAGCAACCCTAATCCACATATGCACAAGGCCCAAAACAACTACGGTTGTACTTGAACCTATACGAATCTCTGAACAACGAACAGCAGAAAAAGCTACCAGTTCGTTCTTAGAGCTCGTCGCGTGAGATTAAGAATCACAACACAAGATCTTCATTTTGAAAATCGATGAATAAAATAAGCAAGGTTTTTACTTTGATAAAAAGGAAAAGCAACCCGAATCTACATATGCACAATGCCCAAGACAACTACGGCTGCACTTGGACTTATACGAATCTCTAAACAACGAACAGCAGAAGAAGCTACCAGTTCGTGTTTAGAGCTCGTTGCGTGAGATTAAGAATCGCAAAACAAGACCTTTATTTGGAAAATCGATGAATAAAATGAGCAAGGTTTTTGTTTTGGGAGAAAGGAAAAGCAACCATAATCCACATATGCAGAACGCCCAAGACAACTACGGCTGTACTTGGACCTATACGAATCTCTAAACAACGAACAGTAGAAAAAGCTACAAGTTCATGTTTAGAGCTCGTCACGTGAGATAAAGAATCGCAAAACAAGACCTTTATTTTGAAAATCGATGAATAAAATGAGCAATATTTTTATTTTGATAAAAAGGAAAAGCAACCCTAATCCACATATGCACAAGGCCCAAGACATCTACGGCTGCACGTGGACTTATAGGAATCTCTAAACAATGAACAGCAGAAAAAGCTACCAGTTCGTGTTTAGAGCTCGTCGCGTGACATTAAGAATCGCAACACAAGATCTTTATTTTGAAAATCGATGAATAAAATGAGCAAGGTTTTTATTTTGATAAAAAGGAAAAGCAACCGTAATCCACATATGCACAAGGCCCAAGACAACTACGGCTGCACTTGGACCTAAATGAATCTCTAAACAACCAACAGCAGAAAAAGCTACCAGTTCGTGTTTAGAGCTCGTCGCGTGACATTAAGAATCGCAACACAAGATCTTTATTTTGAAAATCGATGAATAAAATGAGCAAGGTTTTTATTTTGATAAAAAGGAAAAGCAACCGTAATCCACATATGCACAAGGCCCAAAACAACTACGGCTGCACTTGGACCTAAATGAATCTCTAAACAACGAACAGCAGAAAAAGCTACCAGTTCGTGTTTAGAGCTCGTCGCGTGACATTAAGAATCGCAACACAAGATCTTTATTTTGAAAATCGATTGATAAAATGAGCAAGGTTTTTATTTTGATAAAAAGGAAAAGCAACCCTAATCCACAAATGCACAAGGCCCAAGACAACTACGACTGCACTTGGACCTATACGAATCTCTCAACAAAGAACAGCAGAAAAAGCTACCAGTTCATCTTAAGAGCTCGTCGCGTGAAATTAAGAATCGCAAAACAAGACCTTTATTTTGAAAATCGAAGAATAAAATGAGAAAGGTTTTTATTTTGGTAAAAAGGAAAAGCAACCCTAATCCACATATGGACAAGGCCCAAGACAACTACGGCTGTACTTGGACCTATACGAATCTCTAAACAACGAACAGCAGAAAAAGCTTCCAGATCGTTGTTGAAGCTTGTCGCGTGAGATTAAAAATCGCAACACAAAATCTTTATTTTGAAAATCGATGAATAAAATGAGAAAGGTTTTTATTTTGAGATAAGTAAAAAGCAACCCTAATCCACATATGCACAAGGCCCAAGACAACTACGGTTGTACTTGAACCTATACGAATCTCTGAACAACGAACAGCAGAAAAAGCTACCAGTTCGTTCTTAGAGCTCGTCACGTGAGATTAAGAATCACAACACAAAGTCTTCATTTTGAAAATCGATGAATAAAATAAGCAAGGTTTTTACTTTGATAAAAAGGAAAAGCAACCCGAATCTACATATGCACAATGCCCAAGACAACTACGGCTGCACTTGGACTTATACGAATCTCTAAACAACGAACAGCAGAAGAAGCTACCAGTTCGTGTTTAGAGCTCGTTGCGTGAGATTAAGAATCGCAAAACAAGACCTTTATTTGGAAAATCGATGAATAAAATGAGCAAGGTTTTTGTTTTGGGAGAAAGGAAAAGCAACCATAATCCACATATGCAGAACGCCCAAGACAACTACGGCTGTACTTGGACCTATACGAATCTCTAAACAACGAACAGTAGAAAAAGCTACAAGTTCATGTTTAGAGCTCGTCACGTGAGATAAAGAATCGCAAAACAAGACCTTTATTTTGAAAATCGATGAATAAAATGAGCAATATTTTTATTTTGATAAAAAGGAAAAGCAACCCTAATCCACATATGCACAAGGCCCAAGACATCTACGGCTGCACGTGGACTTATAGGAATCTCTAAACAATGAACAGCAGAAAAAGCTACCAGTTCGTGTTTAGAGCTCGTCGCGTGACATTAAGAATCGCAACACAAGATCTTTATTTTGAAAATCGATGAATAAAATGAGCAAGGTTTTTATTTTGATAAAAAGGAAAAGCAACCGTAATCCACATATGCACAAGGCCCAAGACAACTACGGCTGCACTTGGACCTAAATGAATCTCTAAACAACGAACAGCAGAAAAAGCTACCAGTTCGTGTTTAGAGCTCGTCGCGTGACATTAAGAATCGCAACACAAGATCTTTATTTTGAAAATCGATTGATAAAATGAGCAAGGTTTTTATTTTGATAAAAAGGAAAAGCAACCCTAATCCACAAATGCACAAGGCCCAAGACAACTACGACTGCACTTGGACCTATACGAATCTCTAAACAAAGAACAGCAGAAAAAGCTACCAGTTCATCTTTAGAGCTCGTCGCGTGAAATTAAGAATCGCAAAACAAGACCTTTATTTTGAAAATCGAAGAATAAAATGAGAAAGGTTTTTATTTTGGTAAAAAGGAAAAGCAACCCTAATCCACATATGGACAAGGCCCAAGACAACTACGGCTGTACTTGGACCTATACGAATCTCTAAACAACGAACAGCAGAAAAAGCTTCCAGTTCGTTATTGAAGCTTGTCGCATGAGATTAAAAATCGCAACACAAAATCTTTATTTTGAAAATCGATGAATAAAATGAGAAAGGTTTTTATTTTGAGATAAGTAAAAAGCAACCCTAATCCACATATGCACAAGGCCCAAGACAACTACGGTTGTACTTGAACCTAAACGAATCTCTGAACAACGAACAGCAGAAAAAGCTACCAGTTCGTTCTTAGAGCTCGTCGCGTGAGATTAAGAATCACAACACAAGATCTTCATTTTGAAAATCGATGAATAAAATAAGCAAGGTTTTTACTTTGATAAAAAGGAAAAGCAACCCGAATCTACATATGCACAATGCCCAAGACAACTACGGCTGCACTTGGACTTATACGAATCTCTAAACAACGAACAGCAGAAGAAGCTACCAGTTCGTGTTTAGAGCTCGTTGCGTGAGATTAAGAATCGCAAAACAAGACCTTTATTTGGAAAATCGATGAATAAAATGAGCAAGGTTTTTGTTTTGGGAGAAAGGAAAAGCAACCATAATCCACATATGCAGAACGCCCAAGACAACTACGGCTGTACTTGGACCTATACGAATCTCTAAACAACGAACAGTAGAAAAAACTACAAGTTCATGTTTAGAGCTCGTCACGTGAGATAAAGAATCGCAAAACAAGACCTTTATTTTGAAAATCGATGAATAAAATGAGCAATATTTTTATTTTGATAAAAAGGAAAAGCAACCCTAATCCACATATGCACAAGGCCCAAGACATCTACGGCTGCACGTGGACTTATAGGAATCTCTAAACAATGAACAGCAGAAAAAGCTACCAGTTCGTGTTTAGAGCTCGTCGCGTGACATTAAGAATCGCAACACAAGATCTTTATTTTGAAAATCGATGAATAAAATGAGCAAGGTTTTTATTTTGATAAAAAGGAAAAGCAACCGTAATCCACATATGCACAAGGCCCAAGACAACTACGGCTGCACTTGGACCTAAATGAATCTCTAAACAACGAACAGCAGAAAAAGCTACCAGTTCGTGTTTAGAGCTCGTCGCGTGACATTAAGAATCGCAACACAAGATCTTTATTTTGAAAATCGATTGATAAAATGAGCAAGGTTTTTATTTTGATAAAAAGGAAAAGCAACCCTAATCCACAAATGCACAAGGCCCAAGACAACTACGACTGCACTTGGACCTATACGAATCTCTAAACAAAGAACAGCAGAAAAAGCTACCAGTTCATCTTTAGAGCTCGTCGCGTGAAATTAAGAATCGCAAAACAAGACCTTTATTTTGAAAATCGAAGAATAAAATGAGAAAGGTTTTTATTTTGGTAAAAAGGAAAAGCAACCCTAATCCACATATGGACAAGGCCCAAGACAACTACGGCTGTACTTGGACCTATACGAATCTCTAAACAACGAACAGCAGAAAAAGCTACCAGTTCGTGCTTAGAGCTCGTCGCGTGAGATTAAGAATCGCAACACAAGATCTTTATTTTGAAAATCAATGAATAAAATGAGCAAGATTTTTATTTTGATAAAAAGGAAAAGGAACCCTAATCCACATATGCACAAGGCCCAAGAGAACTACGGCTGCACCTAGACTTATATGAATCTCTAAACAACGAACAACAGAAAAAGCTACGAGTTCGTGTTTAGAGCTCGTCGTGTGAGATTAAGAATCACAAAACAAGCCCTTTATTTTGAAACTCGATGAATATCATGAGCAAGGTTTTTATTTGGATAAATAGGAAAAGCAACCGTAATCCACATATGCACAAGGCCCAAGACAACTACGGCTGCACTTGGACCTATACGAATCTCTAAACAAAGAACAGCAGAAAAAGCTACCAGTTCATCTTTAGAGCTCGTCGCGTGAAATTAAGAATCGCAAAACAAGACCTTTATTTTGAAAATCGAAGAATAAAATGAGAAAGGTTTTTATTTTTGTAAAAAGGAAAAGCAACCCTAATCCACATATGGACAAGGCCCAAGACAACTACGGCTGTACTTGGACCTATACGAATCTCTAAACAACGAACAGCAGAAAAAGCTACCAGTTCGTTGTTGAAGCTTGTCGCGTGAGATTAAAAATCGCAACACAAAATCTTTATTTTGAAAATCGATGAATAAAATGAGAAAGGTTTTTATTTTGAGATAAGTGAAAAGCAACCTTAATCCACATATGCACAAGGCCCAAGACAACTACGGTTGTACTTGAACCTATACGAATCTCTGAACAACGAACAACAGAAAAAGCTACCAGTTCGTTCTTAGAGCTCGTCGCGTGAGATTAAGAATCACAACACAAGATCTTCATTTTGAAAATCGATGAATAAAATAAGCAAGTTTTTTATTTTGATAAAAAGGAAAAGCAACCCGAATCTACATATGCACAATGCCCAAGACAACTACGGCTGCACTTGGACTTATACGAATCTCTAAACAACGAACAGCAGAAGAAGCTACCAGTTCGTGTTTAGAGCTCGTTGCGTGAGATTAAGAATCGCAAAACAAGACCTTTATTTGGAAAATCGATGAATAAAATGAGCAAGGTTTTTGTTTTGGGAGAAAGGAAAAGCAACCATAATCCAAATATGCAGAACGCCCAAGACAACTACGGCTGTACTTGGACCTATACGAATCTCTAAACAACGAACCGCAGAAAAAGCTACAAGTTCATGTTTAGAGCTCGTCGCGTGAGATAAAGAATCGCAAAACAAGACCTTTATTTTGAAAATCGATGAATAAAATGAGCAATATTTTTATTTTGATAAAAAGGAAAAGCAACCCTAATCCACATATGCACAAGGCCCAAGACATCTACGGCTGCACGTGGACTTATACGAATCTCTAAACAACGAACAGCAGAAAAAGCTACAGTTCGTGTTTAGAGCTCGTCGCGTGACATTAAGAATCGCAACACAAGATCTTTATTTTGAAAATCGATGAATAAAATGAGCAAGGTTTTTATTTTGATAAAAAGGAAAAGCAACCCTAATCCACAAATGCACAAGGCCCAAGACAACTACGGCTGCACTTGGAGCTATACGAATCTCTAAACAACGAACAACAGAAAAAGCTACAAGTTCATCTTTAGAGCTCGTCGCGTGAGATTAAGTATCGCAAAACAAGACCTTTATTTTGAAAATCGAAGAATAAAATGAGAAAGGTTTTTATTTTGGTAAAAAGGAAAAGCAACCCTAATCCACATATGCACAAGGGCCAAGACAACTACGGCTGTACTTGGACCTATACGAATCTCTAAACAACGAACAGCAGAAAAAGCTACCAGTTCGTGCTAAGAACTCGTCGCGTGAGATTAAAAATCGCAACACAAGATCTTTATTTTGAAAATCGATGAATAAAATGAGCAAGGTTTTTATTTTGCTAAAAAGGAAAAGCAACCCTAATCCACATATGCACAAGGCCCAAGACAATTACGGCTGCACTTGGACTTATACGAATCTCTAAACAACGAACAGCAGAAAAAGCTACCAGTTCGTGTTTAGAGCTCGTCGCGTGACATTAAGAATCGCAACAAAAGATCTTTATTTTGAAAATCGATGAATAAAATGAGCAAGGTTTTTATTTTGATAAAAAGGAAAAGCAACCGTAATCCACATATGCACAAGGCCCAAGACAGCTGCGGCTGCACTTGGACCTATACGAATCTCTACACAACGAACAGCAGAAAAAGCTTCCAGTTCATCTTAAGAGCTCGTCGCGAGAGATTAAGATTCGCAAAACAAGACCTTTATTTTGAAAATCGAAGAATAAAATGAGAAAGGTTTTTATTTTGGTAAAAAGGAAAAGCAACCCTAATCCACATATGCACAAGGCCCAAGACAACTACGGCTATACTTGGACCTATATGCATCTCTAACCAACGAACAGCAGAAAAAGCTACTAGGTCATGCTTAGAGCTCGTCGCGTGAGATTAAGAATCGCAACACAAGATCTTTATTTTGAAAATCGATGAATAAAATGAGCAAGGTTTTTATTTTGATAAAAAGGAAAAGCAACCGTAATCCACATATGCACAAGGCCCAAGACAACTACGGCTGCACTAGGACTTATACGAATCTCTAATCAACGAACAGCAGAAAAAGCTACCAGTTCGTGTTTAGAGCTCGTCGCGTGAGATTAAGAATCGCAAAACAAGACCTTTATTTTTAAAATCGATGAATAAAATGAGCAAGGTTTTTGTTTTGGGAGAAAGGAAAAGTAACCATAATCCACATATGCAGAACGCCTTAGGCAACTACGGCCGTACTTGGACCTATACGAATCTCTAAACAACGAACAAAGGAAAAAGCTACAAGTTCATGTTTAGAGCTCGTCGCGTGAGATTAAGAATCGCAAAACAAGACCTTTATTTTGAAAATCGATGAATAAAATGAGCAATATTTTTATTTTGATAAAAAGGAAAAGTATCCCTAATCCACATATGCACAACGCCCAAGACATCTACGGCTGCACCTCGACTTATACAAATCTCCAAACAACGAACAGCAGAAAAAGCTACCAGTTCGTGTTTAGAGCTCGTCACGTGAGATTAAGAACCGCAACACAAGATCTTTATTTTGAAAATCGATGAATAAAATGAGCAAGGTTTTTATTTTGATAAAAAGGAAAAGCAACCCTAATCCACAAATGCACAAGGCCCAAGACAACTACGGCTGCACTTGGAGCTATACGAATCTCTAAACAACGAACAACAGAAAAAGCTACAAGTTCATCGTTAGAGCTCGTCGCGTGAGATTAAGTATCGCAAAACAAGACCTTTATTTTGAAAATCGAAGAATAAAATGAGAAAGGTTTTTATTTTGGTAAAAAGGAAAAGCAACCCTAATCCACATATGCACAAGGCCGAAGACAACTACGGCTGTACTTGGACCTATACGAATCTCTAAACAACGAACAGCAGAAAAAGCTACCAGTTCGTGCTAAGAACTCGTCGCGTGAGATTAAGAATCGCAACACAAGATCTTTATTTTGAAAATCGATGAATAAAATGAGCAAGGTTTTTATTTTGCTAAAAAGGAAAAGCAACCCTAATCCACATATGCACAAGGCCCAAGACAATTACGGCTGCACTTGGACTTATACGAATCTCTAAATAACGAACAGCAGAAAAAGCTACCAGTTCGTGTTTAGAGCTCGTCGCGTGACATTAAGAATCGCAACAAAATATCTTTATTTTGAAAATCGATGAATAAAATGAGCAAGGTTTTTATTTTGATAAAAAGGAAAAGCAACCCTAATCCACATATGCACAAGGCCCAAGACAGCTGCGGCTGCACTTGGACCTATACGAATCTCTAAACAACGAACAGCAGAAAAAGCTTCCAGTTCGTTGTTGAAGCTTGTCGCGTGAGATTAAAAATCGCAACATCAAATCTTTATTTTGAAAATCGATGAATAAAATGAGAAAGGTTTTTATTTTGAGATAAGTAAAAAGCAACCCTAATCCACATATGCACAAGGCCCAAGACAACTACGGTTGTACTTGAACCTATACGAATCTCTGAACAACGAACAGCAGAAAAAGCTACCAGTTCGTCTTTAGAGCTCGTCGCGTGAGATTAAGAATCGCAAAACAAGACCTTTATTTTGAAAATCGAAGAATAAAATGAGCAAGGTTTTTATTTTGGTTAAAAGGAAAAGCAACCCTAATCCACATATGCACAAGGCCCAAGACAACTACGGCTGCACTTGGACCTATACGAATCTCTAAACAACGAACAGCAAAAAAAGCTACCAGTTCATGTTTAGAGCTCGTCGCGTGAGATTAAGAATCGCAAAACAAGACCTTTATTTTGAAAATCGATGAATAAAATGAGCAAGATTTTTATTTTGATAAAAAGGAAAAGCAACCCTAATTCACATATGCACAAGGCCCAAGACAACTTCGGCTGCACTTGGACTTATACGAATCTCTAAATAACGAACAGGAGAAAAAGCTACCAGTTCGTCTTTAGAGCTCGTCGCGTGAGATTAAGAATCGCAAAACAAGACCTTTATTTTGAAAATCGAAGAATAAAATGAGCAAGGTTTTTATTTTGGTTAAAAGGAAAAGCAACCCTAATCCACATATGCACAAGGCCCAAGACAACTACGGCTGCACTTGGACCTATACGAATCTCTAAACAACGAACAGCAAAAAAAGCTACAAGTTCATGTTTAGAGCTCGTCGCGTGAGATTAAGAATCGCAAAACAAGACCTTTATTTTGAAAATCGATGAATAAAATGAGCAAGATTTTTATTTTGATAAAAAGGAAAAGCAACCCTAATCCACATATGCACAAGGCCGAAGACATCTACGACTGCTCCTGGACTTATACGAATCTCTAAACAACGTACAACAGAAAAAGCTACTAGTTCGTGTTTAGAGCTCGTCGCGTGACATTAACAATCGCAACACAAGATCTTTATTTTGAAAATCGACGACTAAAATGAGCAAGGTTTTTATTTTGATAAAAAGGAAAAGCAACCCTAATCCACATATGCACAAGGCCCAAGACAACTTCGGCTGCACTTGGTCTTATACGAATCTCTAAATAACGAACAACAGAAACAGCTACCAGTTCGTCTTTAGAGCTCGTTGCGTGAGATTAAGAATCGCAAAACAAGACCTTTATTTTGAAAAATCGAAGAATAAAATGAGAAAGGTTTTTATTTTGCTAAAAAGGAAAAGCAACCCTAATCGACATATGCACAAGGCCCAAGACAACTACGGCTGAACTTGGACCTATACGAATCTCTAAACAACGAACAACAGAAAAAGCTACCAGTTCGTGCTTAGACCTCGTCGCGTGAGATTAAGAATCGCAACACAACATCTTTATTTTGAAAATCGATCAATAAAATGAGCAAGATTTTTATTGTGATAAAAAGGAAAAGCAACCATAATCCACATATGCACAAGGCCCAAGACAACTACGACTGTACTTTGACCTCTACGAATCTCTAAACAACGAACAGCACAAAAAGTTACCAGTTCATCTTTAGAGCTCGTCGCGTGAGATTAAGAAAGGCAAAACAAGGCCTCCGTTTTGAAAATCGATGAATAAAATAAGCAAGGTTTTTATTTTGGTAAGAAGAAAAAGCAACCCTAATCCACACATGCACAAGGCCCAACACAACTACGGCTGTAGTTGGACCGATAGGAATCTTTAAACAACGAACAGCAGAAAAAGCTACCATTTCGTGCTTAGACCTCGTCGCGTGACATTAAGAATCGCAACACAAGATCTTTATTTTGAAAATCGATGAATAAAATGAGCAAGATTTTTATTTTGATAAAAAGGAAAAACAACCCTAGTCCACATATGCACAAGGCCCAAGAGAACTACGGCTGCGCCTAGACTTATACGAATCTCTAAACAACGAACAGCCGAAAAAGCTACTAGTTCGTGTTTAGAGCTCGTCACGTGAGATTAAGAATCGCAACACAAGATCTTTATTTTGAAAATCGATGAATAAAATGAGCAAGGTTTTTATTTTGATAAAAAGGAAAAGCAACCCTAAATCCACATATGCACAAGGCCCAAGACAACTACGGCTGCACTTGGACCTATACGAATCTCTAAACAACGAACAGTAGAAAAAGCTACCAGTTCACCTTTAGAGCTCGTCGGGTGAGATTAAGAACCGCAAAACAAGACCTTTATTTTGCAAATCGATGAACAAAATGAGAAAGGTTTTTATTTTGCTAAAAAGGAAAAGCAACCCTATTCGACATATGCAAAAGGCCCAAGACAACTACGGCTGAACTTGGACCTATACGAATCTCTAAACAACGAACAACAGAAAAAGCTACCAGTTCGTGCTTAGACCTCATCGCATGAGATTAAGAATCGCAACACAACATCTTTATTTTGAAAATCGATGAATAAAATGAGCAAGATTTTTATTGTGATAAAAAGGAAAAGCAACCCTAGTCCACATATGCACAAGGCCCAAGAGAACTACGGCTGCACCTAGACTTATACGACTCTCTAAACAACGAACAGCAGAAAAAGCTACCAGTTCGTGTTTAGAGCTCGTCACGTGAGATTAAGAATCGCAACACAAGATCTTTATTTTGAAAATCGATGAAAAAAATGACCAAGGTTTTTATTTTGATAAAAAGGAAAAGTAACCCTAATCCACATATGCACAAGTCCCAAGACAACTTCGGCTGCACTTGGACGTATACGAATCTCTAAACAACGAACAGCAGAAAAAGCTACCAGTTCGTCCTTAGAGCTCCTCGCGTGCGATTAAGAATCGCAAAACAAGACCTTTATTTTGAAAATCGAAGAATAAAATGAGCAAGCTTTTTATTTTGGTTAAAAGGAAAAGCAACCCTAATCCACATATGCACATGGCCCAAGACAACTACGGCTGCACTTGGACCTATACGAATCTCTAAACAACGAACAGCAGAAAAAGCTACCAGTTCGTGTTTAGAGCTCGTCGCGTGAGATTAAGAATTGCAAAACAAGACATTTATTTTGAAAATCGAAGAATAAAATGAGCAAGGTTTTTATTTTTGTTAAAAGGAAAAGCCACCCTAATCCACATATGCACAAGGCCCAAGACAACTACGGCTGCACTTGGACCTATACGAATCTCTAAACAACGAACAACAGAAAAAGCTACCAGTTCATTTTTAGAGCTCGTCGTGTGAGATTAAGAATCGCAAAACAAGACCTTTATTTTGAAAATCAATGAATAAAATGAGCAAGGTTTTTATTTTGGTAAAAAGGAAAAGCAACCCTAATCCACATATGCACAAGGCCCAAGACAACTACGACTGTACTTTGACCTCTACGAATCTCTAAACAACGAACAACAGAAAAAGTTACCAGTTCATCTTTAGAGCTCGTCGCGGGAGATTAAGAATGGCAAAACAAGGCCTCCGTTTTGAAAATCGATGAATAAAATAAGCAAGGTTTTTATTTTGGTAAGAAGGAAAAGCAACCCTAATCCACGCATGCACAAGGCCCAACACAACTACGGCTGTACTTGGACCTATAGGAATCTTTAAACAACGAACAGCAGAAAAAGCTACCATTTCGTGCTTAGACCTCGTCGCGTGAGATTAAGAATCGCAACGCAAGATCTTTATTTTGAAAATCGATGACTAAAATGAGCAAGATTTTTATTTTGATAAAAAGGAAAAACAACCCTAGTCCACATATGCACAAGGCCCAAGAGAACTACGGCTACACCTAGACTTATACGAATCTCTAAACAACGAACAGCAGAAAAAGCTACCAGTTCGTGTTTAGACCTCGTCACGTGAGATTAAGAATCGCAACACAAGATCTTTATTTTTAAAATCGATGAATAAAATAAGCAAGGTTTTTATTTTGATAAAAAGGAAAAGCAACCCTAATCCACATATGCACAAGGCCCAAGACAACTTCGGCTGCACTTGGACTTATACGAATCTCTAAATAACGAACAGCAGAAAAAGCTACCAGTTCGTCTTTAGAGCTCGTCGCGTGAGATTAAGAATCGCAAAACAAGACCTTTATTTCGAAAATCGAAGAATAAAATGAGCAAGGTTTTTATTTTGGTTAAAAGGAAAAGCAACCCTAATCCACATATGCACAAGGCCCAAGAGAACTACGGCTGCACTTGGACCTATACGAATCTCTAAACAAAGAACAGCAGAAAAAGCTACCAGTTCGTGTTTAGAGCTCGTCGCGTGACATTTAGAATCGCAACACAAGATCTTTATTTTTAAAATCGATGAATAAAATGAGCAGGGTTTTTATTTTGATAAAAAGGAAAAGCAACCCTAATCCACACATGCACAAGGCCAAAGAAAACTACGGCTGCACTTGGACCTATACGAATCTCTAAACAACGAACAACAGAAAAAGCTACCAGTTCGTGTTTAGAGCTCGTCGCGTGACATTAAGAATCACAACACAAGATCTTTATTTTGAAAATTGAAGAATAAAATGAGCAAGGTTTTTATTTTGGTTAAAAGGAAAAGCAACCCTAATCCACATATGCACATGGCCCAAGACAACTACGGCTGCACTTGGACCTATACGAATCTCTAAACAACGAACAGCAGAAAAAGCTACAAGTTCATGTTTAGAGCTCGTCGCGTGAGATAAAGAATCGCAAAACAAGACCTTTATTTTGAAAATCGATGAATAAAATGAGCAAGATTTTTATTTTGATAAAAAGGAAAAGCAACCGTAATCCACATATGCACAAGGCCGAAGACATCTACGACTGCACCTGGACTTATACGAATCTCTAAACAACGAACAGCAGAAAAAGCTACCAGTTCGTGTTTAGAGCTCTTCATGTGACATTAACAATCGCAACACAAGATCTTTATTTTGAAAATCGATGAATAAAATGAGCAAGGTTTTTATTTTGATAAAAAGGAAATGCAACGCTAAATCCACATATGCACAAGGCCCAAGACAACTACGGCTGCACTTGGACCTATACGAATCTCTAAACAACGAACAGCAGAAAAAGCTTCCAGTTCACCTTTAGAGCTCGTCGCGTGAGATTAAGAATGCAAAACAAGACCTTTATTTTGAAAATCGATGAACAAAATGAGAAAGGTTTTTATTTTGGTAAAAAGGAAAAGCAACCCTAATCGACATATGCACAAGGCCCAAGACAACTACGGCTGAACTTGGACCTATACGAATCTCTAAACAACGAAAAGCAGAAAAAGCTACCAGTTCGTGTTTAGAGCTCGTCGCCTGACATTAAGAATCACAACATAAGATCTTTATTTTGAAAATCGATGAATAAAATGAGCAAGGTTTTTATTTTGGTAAAAAGGAAAAGCAACCCTAATCCACATATGCACAAGGCCCAAGACAACTACGACTGCACTTGGACCTATACGAATCTCTAAACAACGAACAGCAGAAAAAGCTACCAGTTCGTCTTTAGAGCTCGTCGCGTGAGATTAAGAATTGCAAAACAAGACCTTTATTTTGAAAATCGAAGAATAAAATGAGCAAGGTTTTTATTTTTGTTAAAAGGAAAAGCAACCCTAATCCACATGTGCACAAGGCCCAAGACAACTACGGCTGCACTTGGACCTATACGAATCTCTAAACAACGAACAGCAGAAAAAGCTACCAGTTCATTTTTAGAGCTCGTCGTGTGAGATTAAGAATCGCAAAACAAGACCTTTATTTTGAAAATCAATGAATAAAATGAGCAAGGTTTTTATATTGGTAAAAAGGAAAAGCAACCCTAATCCACATATGCACAAGGCCCAAGACAACTACGACTGTACTTTGACCTCTACGAATCTCTAAACAACGAACAACAGAAAAAGTTACCAGTTCATCTTTAGAGCTCGTCGCGGGAGATTAAGAATGGCAAAACAAGGCCTCCGTTTTGAAAATCGATGAATAAAATAAGCAAGGTTTTTATTTTGGTAAGAAGGAAAAGCAACCCTAATCCACGCATGCACAAGGCCCAACACAACTACGGCTGTACTTGGACCTATAGGAATCTTTAAACAACGAACAGCAGAAAAAGCTACCATTTCGTGCTTAGACCTCGTCGCGTGAGATTAAGAATCGCAACACAAGATCTTTATTTTGAAAATCGATGAATAAAATGAGCAAGATTTTTATTTTGATAAAAAGGAAAAACAACCCTAGTCCACATATGCACAAGGCCCAAGAGAACTACGGATGCACCTAGACTTATACGAATCTCTAAACAACGAACAACAGAAAAAGCTACCAGTTCGTGTTTAGAGCTCGTGACGTGAGATTAAGAATCGCAACACAAGATATTTATTTTTAAAATCGATGAATAAAATAAGCAGGGTTTTTATTTTGATAAAAAGGAAAAGCAACCCTAATCCACATATGCACAAGGCCCAAGATAACTTCGGCTGCACTTGGACTTATACGAATCTCTAAATAACGTACAGTAGAAAAAGCTACCAGTTCGTCTTTAGAGCTCGTCGCGTGAGATTAAGAATCGCAAAACAAGACCTTTATTTCGAAAATCGAACAATAAAATGAGCAAGGTTTTTATTTTGGTTAAAAGGAAAAGCAACCCTAATCCACATATGCACAAGGCCCAAGACAACTACGGCTGCACTTGGACCTATACGAATCTCTAAACAACGAACAACAGAAAAAGCTACCAGTTCGAGTTTAGAGCTCGTCGCGTGACATTTAGAATCGCAACACAAGATCTTTATTTTTAAAATCGATGAATAAAATGAGCAAGGTTTTTATTTTGATAAAAAGGAAAAGCAACCCTAATCCACACATGCACAAGGCCAAAGACAACTACGGCTGCACTTGGACCTATCGGAATTTCTAAACAACGAACAACAGAAAAAGCTACCAGTTCGTGTTTAGAGCTCGTCGCGTGACATTAAGAATCACAACACAAGATCTTTATTTTGAAAATTGAAGAATAAAATGAGCAAGGTTTTTATTTTGGTTAAAAGGAAAAGCAACCCTAATCCACATATGCACATGGCCCAAGACAACTACGGCTGCACTTGGACCTATACGAATCTCTAAACAATGAACAGCAGAAAAAGCTACAATTTCATGTTTAGAGCTCGTCGCGTGAGATTAAGGATCGCAAAACAAGACCTTTATTTTGAAAATCGATGAATAAAATGAGCAAGATTTTTATTTTGATAAAAAGGAGAAGCAACCGTAATCCACATATGCACAAGGCCGAATACATCTACGGCTGCACCTGGACTTATACGAATCTCTAAACAACGAACAGCAGAAAAAGCTACCAGTTCGTGTTTAGAGCTCTTCATGTGACATTAACAATCGCAACATAAGATCTTTATTTTGAAAATCGATGAATAAAATGAGCAAGGTTTTTATTTTGATAAAAAGGAAATGCAACGCTAAATCCACATATGCACAAGGCCCAAGACAACTACGACTGCACTTGGACCTATACGAATCTCTAAACAACGAACAGCAGAAAAAGCTACCAGTTCACCTTTAGAGCTCGTCGCGTGAGATTAAGAATCGCAAAACAAGACCTTTATTTTGAAAATCGATGAACAAAATGAGAAAGGTTTTTATTTTGGTAAAAAGGAAAAGCAACCCTAATCCACACATGCACAAGGCCAAAGACAACTACGGCTGCACTTGGACCTATATGAATCTCTAAACAACGAACAACAGAAAAAGCTACCAGTTCGTGTTTAGAGCTCGTCGCGTGACATTAAGAATCACAACACAAGATCTTTATTTTGAAAATTGAAGAATAAAATGAGCAAGGTTTTTATTTTGGTTAAAAGGAAAAGAAACCCTAATCCACATATGCACATGGCCCAAGACAACTACGGCTGCACTTGGACCTATACGAATCTCTAAACAACGAACAACAGAAAAAGCTACCAGTTCGTGCTCAGAGCTCGTCGCGTAACATTAAGAATCGCAACACAAGATCTTTATTTTGAAAATCGATGAATAAAATGAGCAAGGTTTTTATTTTGATAAAAAGGAAAAGCAACCCTAATCCACATATGCACAAGGCCCAAGACAACTTCGGCTGCACTTGGACTTATACGAATCTCTAAATAACGAACAGCAGAAAAAGCTACCAGTTCGTCTTTAGAGCTCGTCGCGTGAGATTAAGAATCGCAAAACAAGACCTTTATTTTGAAAATCGAAAAATAAAATGAGCAAGGTTTTTATTTTGGTTAAAAGGAAAAGCAACCCTAATCCACATATGCACAAGGCCCAAGACAACTACGGCTGCACTTGGACCTATACGAATCTCTAAACAACGAACAGCAGAAAAAGCTACCAGTTCGTGTTTAGAGCTCGTCGCGTAACATTAAGAATCGCAACACAAGATCTTTATTTTGAAAATCGATGAATAAAATGAGCAAGGTTTTTATTTTGGTAAAAAGGAAAAGCAACCCTAATCCACATATGCACAAGGCCCAAGACAACTACCGCTGCACTTGGACCTATACGAATCTCTAAACAACGAACAGCAGAAAAAGCTACCAGTTCGTGTTTAGAGCTCGTCGCGTGACATTAAGAATCGCAACACAAGATCTTTATTTTGAAAATTGAAGAATAAAATGAGCAAGGTTTTTATTTTGGTTAAAAGGAAAAGCAACCCTAATCCACATATGCACAAGGCCCAAGACAACTACGGCTGCACTTGGACCTATACGAATCTCTAAACAACGAAAAACAGAAAAAGCTACCAGTTCGTGCTTAGAGCTCGTCGCGTGAGATAAAGAATCGCAAAACAAGACCTTTATTTTGAAAATCGATGAATAAAATGAGCAAGATTTTTATTTTGATAAAAAGGAAAAGCAACCCTAATCCACATATGCACAAGGCCGAAGACATCTACGGCTGCACCTGGACTTATACGAATCTCAAAACAACGAACAGCAGAAAAAGCTACCAGTTCGTGTTTAGAGCTCGTCGCGTAACATTAACAATCGCAACACAAGATCTTTATTTTGAAAATCGATGAATAAAATGAGCAAGGTTTTTATTTTGATAAAAAGGAAAAGCAACCCTAAATCCACATAAGCACAAGGCCCAAGACAACTACGGCTGCACTTGGACCTATACGAATCTCTAAACAACGAACAACAGAAAAAGCTACCAGTTCATCTTTAGAGCTCGTCGCGTGAGATTAAGAATCGCAAAACAAGACCTTTATTTTGAAAATCGATGAACAAAATGAGAAAGGTTTTTATTTTGGTAAAAAGGAAAAGCAACCCTAATCGACATATGCACAAGGCCCAAGACAACTACGGCTGAGCTTGGACCTATACGAATCTCTAAACAACGAACAACAGAAAAAGGTACCAGTTCGTGCTTAGACCTCGTCGCGTGAGATTAAGAATCGCAACACAAGATCTTTGTTTTGAAAATCGATGAATAAAATGAGCAAGATTTTTATTTTGATAAAAAGGAAAAGCAACCCGAGACCACATATGCACAAGGCCCAAGAGAACTACGGCTGCACCTAGAGTTATACGACTCTCTAAAAACCGAACAACAGAAAAAGCTACCAGTTCGTGTTTAGAGCTCGTCACGTGAGATTAAGAATCGCAACACAAGATCTTTATTTTGAAAATCGATGAATAAAATGAGCAATGTTTTTATTTTGATAAAAAGGAAAAGCAACCTTAATCCTCATATGCACAAGGCCCAAGACAACTTCGACTGCAATTGGACTTATACGAATCTCTAAATAACGAACAGTAGAAAAAGCTACCAGTTCGTGTTTAGAGCTCGTCGCGTGAGATTAAGAATCGCAACACAAGATCTTTATTTTGAAAATCGATGAATAAAATGAGCAAGGTTTTTATTTCGATAAAAAGGAAAAGCAACCTTAATCCTCATTTGCACAGGGCCCAAGACAACTTCGGCCGTACTTGGACTTATACGAATCTCTAAACAACGAACAGCAGAAAAAGCTACCAGTTCATGCTTAGAGCTCGTAGCGTGAGATTAAGAATCGCAACACAAGATCTTTTTTTTGAAAATCGATGAATAAAATGAGCAAGGTTTTTATTTTGATAAAAAGGAAAAACAACCCTAGTCCACATATGCACAAGGCCCAAGAGAACTACGGCTGCACCTAGAGTTATACGACTCTCTAAACAACGAACAGCAGAAAAAGCTACCAGTTCGTGTTTAGAGCTCGTCACGTGAGATTAAGAATCGCAACACAAGATCTTTATTTTGAAAATCGATGAATAAAATGAGCAAGGTTTTTATTTTGATAAAAAGGAAAAGCAACCTTAATCCTCATATGCACAAGGCCCAAGACAACTTCGGCTGTACTTGGACTTATACGAATCTCTAAACAACGAACAGCAGAAAAAGCTACCAGTTCATGCTTAGAGCTCGTAGCGTGAGATTAAGAATCGCAACACAAGATCTTTATTTTGAAAATCGATGAATAAATTGAGCAAGGTTTTTATTTTGATAAAAAGGAAAAGCAACCCTAATCCACATATGCACAAGGCCCAAGACAACTACGGCTGCACATGGACCTATACGAAGCTCTAAACAACGAACAACAGAAAAAGCTACCAGTTCGAGTTTAGAGCTCGTCGCGTGACATTAAGAATCGCAACACAAGATCTTTATTTTGAAAATCGATGAATAAAATGAGCAAGATTTTTATTTTGATAAAAAGAAAAGCAACCCTAATCCACATTTACACAAGGCCCAAGACAACTACGGCTGCACATGGACTTAGACGAATCTCTAAACAATGAACAGCAGAAAAACCTACCAGTTCGTGTTTAGAGCTCGTCGCGTGACATTAAGAATCGCAACACAAGATCTATATTTTTAAAATCGATGAATAAAATGAGGAAGGTTTTTGTTTTGGTAAAATGGAAAAGCAACCCTAATCCACATATGCACAAGACCCAAGACAACTACGGCTGTACTTAGACCGATACGAATCTCTAAACAACGAACAGCAGAAAAAGCTACCAGTTCATGCTTAGAGCTCGTCGCGTGAGATTAAGAATCGCAAAACATGACCTTTATTTTAAAAATCAATGAATAAAATGAGCAAGGTTTTTATTTTGGTAAAAAGGAAAAGAAACCCTAATCCACATATGCACAAGGCCCAAGACAACTACGGCTGTACTTGGACCTATACGAACCTCTAAGCAACGAACAACAGAAAAATATACCAATTCGTGTTTAGCGCTCGTCGCGTGAGATTAAGAATCGCAACACAAGATCTTTATTTTGAAAATCGATGAATAAGATGAGCAAGGTTTTTATTTTGATAAAAAGGAAAAGCAACCCTAATCCACATATGCAAAAGGCCCAAGACAACTACGGCTGCACTTGGACCTATACGTATCTCTAAACAACGAACAGCAGAAAAAGCTACCATTTCATTTTTAGAGCTCGTCGCGTGAGATTAAGATTCACAAAACAAGACCTTTATTTTGAAAATCAATGAATAAAATGAGCAAGGTTTTTATTTTGGTAAAAAGGAAAAGAAACCCTAATCCACATATGCACAAGGCCGAAGACAACTACGGCTGTACTTGGACCTGTACGAATCTCTAAAAAACGAACAGCAGAAAAAGCTACCAGTTCGTGTTTAGAGCTCGTCGCGTGAGATTAAGAATCGCAACATAAGATCTTTTTTTTTAAAATCGATGAATAAAATGAGCAAGGTTTTTATTTTGATAAAAAGGAAAAGCAACACTAATCCACATATGCACAAGGCCCAAGACAACTTCGGCTGCACTTGGACTTATACGAATCTCTAAATAACGAACAGCAGAAAAAGCTACCACTTCGTCTTTAGAGCTCGTCGCGTGAGAGTAATAATTGCAAAAGAAGACCTTTATTTTGAAAATCGAAGAATAAAATGAGCAAGGTTTTTATTTTGGTTAAAAGGAAAAGCAACCCTAATCCATATATGCACAACGCGCAAGACAACTACGGCTGCACTTGGACCTATACGAATCTCTAAACAACGAATAGCAGAAAAAGCTACGAGTTCATCTGCAGAGCTCGTCGCGTGAGATGAAGATTCGCAAAACAAGACCATTATTTTAAAAATCAATGAATAAAATGAGCAAGGTTTTTATTTTGGTTAAAAGGAAAAGCAACCCTAATCCACATATGGACAAGGCCCAAGACAACTACGGCTGCACTTGGACCTATACGAATCTCTAAACAACGAACAACAGAAAAAGCTACCAGTTCGTGTTTAGAGCTCGTCGCGTGACATTAAGAATCGCAACACAAGATCTTTATATTGAAAATCGATGAATAAAATGAGCAAGGTTTTTATTTTGATAAAAAGGAAAAGAAACCCTAATCCACATATGCACAAGGCCCAAGACAACTACGGCTGCACTTGGACCAATACGAATCTCTAAACAATGAACAACAGAAAAAGCTACCAGTTCATCTTTAGAGCTCGTCGCGTGAGATTAAGAATCGGAAAACAAGACCTTTATTTTGAAAATCGATGAATAAAATGAGCAAGATTTTTATTTTGATAAAAAGGAAAAGCAACCCTAGTCTACATATGCACAAGGCCCAAGACAACTACGGCTGTACTTGGACCTATACGAATCTCTAAACAACGAACAGCAGAAAAAGCTACCAGTTCGTGTTTAGAGCTCGTCACGTGAGATTAAGACTCGCAACACAAGATCTTTATTTTGAAAATTGATGAATAAAATGAGCAAGGTTTTTATTTTGATAAAAAGGAAAAGCAACCTTAATCCTCATATGCACAAGGCCCAAGACAACTTCGGCTGCACTTGGACTTATACGAATCTCTAAATAACGAACAGCGGAAAAAGCTACCAGTTTGTGTTTAGAGTTCGTCGCGTGACATGAAGAATCGCAACACAAGATCTTTATTTTGAAAATCGATGAATAAAATGAGCAAGGTTTTTATTTTGATAAAAAGGAAAGCAACCCTAATCCACATATGCACAAGGCCCAAGACAACTACGGCTGCACTTGGACATATACGAATCTCTAAACAACGAATAGCAGAAAAAGCAACCAGTTCGAGTTTACAGCTCGTCGCGTGACATTAAGAATCGCAACACAAGATCTTTATTTTGAACATCGATGAATAAAATGAGCAAGATTTTTATTTTGATAAAAAGAAAAGCAACCCTAATCCACATGTGCACAAAGCCCAAGACAACTACGGCTGCACCTGGACTTAGACGAATCTCTAAACAACGAACAGTAGTAAAAGCTACCAGTTCGTGTTTAGAGCTCGTCGCGTGACATTAAGAATCGCAACACAAGATCTTTATTTTGAAAATCGATGAATAAAATGAGCAAGATTTTAATTTTGATAAAAAGAAAAGCAACCCTAATCCACATATGCACAAGGCCCAAGACAACTACGGCTGCACATGGACCTATACGAATCTCTAAACAACGAACAGCAGAAAAAGCTACCACTTCATTTTTAGAGCTCGTCGCGTGAGATTAAGATTCACAAAACAAGACCTTTATTTTGAAAATCAATAAATAAAATGAGCAAGGTTTTTATTTTGGTAAAAAGGAAAAGAAACCCTAATCCACATATGCACAAGGCCGAAGACAACTACGGCTGTACTTGGACCTATACGAATCTCTAAAAAACGAACAACAGAAAAAGTTACCAGTTCGTGCTTAGAGCTCGTCGCGTGAGATTAAGAATCGCAACACAAGATCTTCATTTTGAAAATCGATGAACAAAATAAGCATGGTTTTTATTTTAATAAAAAGGAAAAGCAACCCGAGTCTACATATGCACAAGGCCCAAGACAACTACGGCTGCACTTGGACTTATACGAATCTCTAAACAACGAACAGCAGAAAAAACTACAAGTTCGTGTTTAGAGCTCGTCGCGTGAGATTAAGAATCGCAAAACAAGACCTTTATTTTGAAAATCGAACAATAAAATGAGCAAGGTTTTTATTTTGGTAAAAAGGAAAAGCAACCCTAATCCACATATGCACAAGACCCAAGACAACTACGGCTGCACTTAGACCGATACGAATCTCTAAACAACGAACAACAGAAAAAGCTACCAGTTCATGCTTAGAGCTCGTCGCGTGAGATTAAGAATCGCAACACTAGATCTTTATTTTGAAAATCGATGACTAAAATGAGCAAGGTTTTTATTTTGATAAAAAGGAAAAGCAACCGTAATCCACATATGCACAAGGCCCAAGACAACTACGGCTGAGCTTGGACCTATACAAATCTCTAAACAACGAACAGCAGAAAAAGCTACGAGTTCATCTTCAGAGCTCGTCGCGTGAGATTAAGAATCGCAAAACATGACCTTTATTTTAAAAATCAATGAATAAAAATAGTAGGTTTTTATGTTGGTAAAAAGGAAAAGAAACCCTAATCCACATATGCACAAGGCCCAAGACAACTACGGCTGTACTTGGACCTATACGAACCTCTAAACAACGAACAACAGAAAAAGATACCAGTTCGTGTTTAGCGCTCGTCGCGTGAGATTAAGAATCGCAACACAAGATCTTTATTTTGAAAATCGATGAATAAGATGAGCAAGGTTTTTATTTTGATGAAAAGGAAAAGCAACCCTTATCCACATATGCACAAGGCCCAAGACAACTACGGCTGCACCTGGACTTATACGAATCTCTCAACAACGAACAGCTGAAAAAGCTCCCAGTTCGTCTTTAGAGCTCGTCGCGTGACATTAACAATCGCAACACAAGATCTTTATTTTGAAAATTGATGAATAAAATGAGCAAGGTTTTTATTTTGATAAAAAGGAAAAGCAATCCTAATCCACATATGCACAAGGCCCAAGACAACTACGGCTGTACTTGGACCTATACGAATCTCTAAACAACGAACAACAGAAAAAGCTACGAGTTCATCTTTACAGCTCGTCGTGTGAGATTAAGAATCGCAAAACAAGACCTTTATTTTGAAAATCAATGAATAAAATGAGCAAGGTTTTTATTTTGGTAAAAAGGAAAAGCAACCCTAATCCACATATGCACAAGGCCCAAGACAACTACGGCTGTACTTGGACCTATACGAATCTCTAAACAACGAACAGGTGAAAAAGCTACCAGTTCGTGCTTAGAGCTCGTCGCGTGAGATTAAGAATCGCACGACAAGATCTTCAGTTTGAAAATCGATGAATAAAATAAGCAAGGTTTTTATTTTGATAAAAAGGAAAAGCAACTCGAATCTACCTTTGCACAAGGCCCAAGACAACTACGGCTGCACTTGGACTTATACGAATCTCTAATCAACGAACAACAGAAAAAGCTACTAGTTTGTGTTTAGAGCTCGTCGCGTGAGATTAAGAATCGCAAAACAAGACCTTTATTTTGAAAATCGATGAATAAAATGAGCAAGGTTTTTGTTTTGGGAGAAAGGAAAAGCAACTCTAACCCACATATGCACAACGCCCAAGACAACTTTGACTGTACTTGGACCTATACGAATCTCTAAACAACGAACAGCAGAAAAAGCTACAAGTTCATGTTTAGAGCTCGTCGCGTGAGATTAAGAATCGCAAAACATGACCTTTAATTTGGAAATCGATGAATAAAATAAGCAAGATTTTTATTTTGATAAAAAGGAAAAGCAACCCTAATCCACAAAAGCACAAGGCCCAAGACATCTATGGCTGCACCTGGACTTATACGAATCTCTAAACAACGAACAGCAGAAAAAGCTACTAGTTTGTGTTTAGAGCTCGTCGCGTGAGATTAAGAATCGCAAAACAAGACCTTTATTTTGAAAATCGATGAATAAAATGAGCAAGGTTTTTGTTTTGGGAGAAAGGAAAAGCAACTCTAACCCACATATGCACAACGCCCAAGACAACTACGACTGTACTTGGACCTATACGAATCTCTAAACAACGAACAGCAGAAAAAGCTACAAGTTCATGTTTAGAGCTTGTCGCGTGAGATTGAGAATCGCAAAACATGACCTTTAATTTGGAAATCGATGAATAAAATAAGCAAGATTTTTATTTTGATAAAAAGGAAAAGCAACCCTAATCCACAAAAGCACAAGGCCCAAGACATCTATGGCTGCACCTGGACTTGTACGAATCTCTAAACAACGAACAGCAGAAAAAGCTACCGGTTCGTGTTTAGAGATCGTCGCGTGACATTAAGAATCGCAACACAAGATCTTTATTTTGAAAATCGATGAATAAAATGAGCACGGTTTTTATTTTGAGAAAAAGGAAAAGCAACCCTCATCCACATATGCACAAGACCCAAGACAACTTCGGCTGCACTTGGACTTATACGAATCTCTAAATCACGAACAGCAGAAAAAGCTACCACTTCGTCTTTAGAGCTCGTCGCGTGAGATTAAGAATCGCAAAACAAGACCTTTATTCGGAAAATCGAAGAATAAAATGAGCAAGGTTTTTATTTTGGTTAAAAGCAAAAGCCACCCTAATCTACATATGTACAAGGCCCAAGACAACTACGGCTGCACTTGGACTTATACGAATCTCTAAACAACGAACAGCAGCAAAAGCTACTAGTTCGTGTTAAGAGCTCCTCGCGTGAGATTAAGAATCGCAAAACCAGACCTTTATTTTGAAAATCGATGAATAAAATGAGCAAGGTTTTTGTTTTGGGAGAAAGGAAAAGCAACCCTAATGCACATATGCACAACGCCCAAGACAACTACGACTGTACTTGGACCTGTACGAATCTCTAAACAACGAACAGCAGAAAAAGCTACAAGTTCATGTTTAGAGCTCGTCGCATGAGATTAAGAATCGCAAAACAAGACCTTTAATTTGAAAATCGATGAATAAAATGAGCAAGATTTTTATTTTGATAAAAAGGAAAAGCAACCCTAATCCACATATGCACAAGGCCCAAGACAACTACGGCTGCACTTGGACCTATACGAATCTCTAAACAACGAACAGCAGAAAAAGCTAACAGTTCATCTTTAGAGCTCGTCGAGTGAGATTAAGAATCGCAAAACAAGACCTTTATTTTGAAAATCGATGAATAAAATGAGAAGGGTTTTTATTTTGGTAAAAAGGAAAAGCAACCCTAATCAACATATGCACAAGGCCGAAGACAACTTTGGCTGTACTTGGGCCTATACGAATCTCTAAAGAACGAACAACAGAAAAAGGTACAAGTTCGTGCTTAGAGCTCGTCGCGTGAGATTAAGAATCGCAACGCAAGATCTTTATTTTGAAAATCGATGAATAAAATGAGCAAGGTTTTTATTTTGGTAAAAAGGAAAAGCAACGCTAATCCACATATGCACAAGGCCCAAGACAACTATGGTTGCACTTGGACGTATACGAATCTCTAAAAAACGAACTGCAGAATAAGTTACCAGTTCGTGTCTGGAGCTCGTCGCGTGACATTAAGAATCGCAACACAATATCTTTATTTTGAAAATCGATGAATAAAATGAGCAAGGTTTTTATTTTGATAAAAAGGAAAAGCAACCCTAATCCACATATGCACAAGGCCCAAGACAACTACGGCTGCACTTGGACCTATACAAATCTCTAAACAACGAACAGCAGAAAAAGCTACCAGTTCATCTTTAGAGCTGGTCGCGTGAGATTAAGAATCGCAAAACAAGATCTTTATTTTGAAAATCAATGAATAAAATGAGCAAGGTTTTTACTTTGGTAAAAAGGAAAAGCAACCCTAATCCACATATGCAGAAGGCCCAGGACAACTACGGCTGTACTTGGACCTATACGAATCTCTAAACAACGAACAGCAGAGAAAGGTACCAGTTCGTGCTTAGAGCTCGTCGCGTGAGATTAAGAATCGCAACACAAGATTTTTATTTTGAAAATCGATGAATAAAATGAGCAAGATTTTTATTTTGATAAATAGGAAATGCAACCCTAATCCACATACGCACAAGGCCCAAGACAACTACGGCAGCACTTCGACCTAAACGAATCTCTATACAACGAACAACAGAAAAAGCTACCAGTTCATCTTCAGAGCTCGTCGCGTGAGATTAAGAATCGCAAAACAAGACCTTTATTTTGAAAATCGATGAATAAAATGAGCAATATTTTTATTTTGATAAAAAGGAAAAGCAACCCTAATCAACATATGCACAAGGCCCACGACAACTACGGCTGTACTTGGACTTGTACGAATCTCTAAACAACGAACAGCAGAAAAAGCTACAAGTTCATGTTTAGAGCTCGTCGCATGAGATTAAGAATCGCAAAACAAGACCTTTAAGTTGAAAATCGATGAATAAAATGAGCAAGATTTTTATTTTGATAAAAAGGAAAAGCAACCCTAATCCACATATGCACAAGGCCCAAGACAACTACGGCTGCACTTGGACCTATACGAATCTCTAAACAACGAACAGCAGAAAAAGCTAACAGTTCATCTTTAGAGCTCGTCGCGTGAGATTAAGAATCGCATAACAAGACCCTTATTTTGAAAATCGATGAATAAAATGATAAAGGTTTTTATTTTGGTAAAAAGGAAAAGCAACCCTAATCAACATATGCACAAGGCCCAAGACAACTTCGGCTGTACTTGGGCCTACACGAATCTCTAAACAACGAACAACAGAAAAAGGTACAAGTTCGTGCTTAGAGCTCGTCGCGTGAGATTAAGAATCGCAACACAAGATCTTTGTTTTGAAAATCGATGAATAAAATAAGGAAGGTTTTTATTTTGGTAAAAAGGAAAAGCAACCCTAATCCACATATGCACAAGGCCCAAGACAACTATGGTTGCACTTGGACGTCTACGAATCTCTAAACAAAGAACTGCAGAAAAAGCTACCAGTTAGTGTTTGGAGCTCGTCGCGTGACATTAAGAATCGCAACACAAGATCTTTATTTTGAAAATCGATGAATAAAATGAGCAAGGTTTTTATTTTGATAAAAAGGAAAAGCAACCCTAATCCACATATGCACAAGGCCCAAGACAACTACGACTACACTTGGACCTATACAAATCTCTAAACAACGAACAGCAGAAAAAGCTACCAGTTCATCTTTAGAGCTCGTCGCGTGAGATTAAGAATAGCAAAACAAGATCTTTATTTTGAAAATCAATGACTAAAATGAGAAAGGTTTTTATTTTGGTAAAAAGGAAAAGCAACCCTAACCCACATATGCATAAGGCCCAAGACAACTATGGCTGCACTTCGACCTAAACGAATCTCTATACAACGAACAACAGAAAAAGCTACCAGTTCATCTTTAGAGCTCGTCGCGTGAGATTAAGAATCGCAACACAAGATCCTTATTTTGAAAATCGATGAATAAAATGAGCAAGGTTTTTATTTTGGTAAAAAGGAAAAGCAATCCTAATCCACATATGCACAAGGCCCAAGACAACTACAGTTGCACTTGGACGTATACGAATCTCTAAACAGCGAACAGCAAAAAAAGCTACCAGTTCGTGTTTAGAGCTCGCCGCGTGACATTAAGAATCGCAACACAAGATCTTTATTTTGAAAATCGATGAATAAAATGAGCAAGGTTTTTATTTTGATTAAAAGAAAAAGCAACCCTAATCCACATATGCACAAGGCCCAAGACAACTACGGCTGCACTTGGACCTATACAAATCTCTAAACAACGAACAGCAGAAAAAGCTACCAGTTCATCTTTAGAGCTCGTCGCGTGAGATTAAGAATCGCAAAACAAGACCTTTATTTTGAAAATCGATGAATAAAATGAGAAAGGATTTTATTTTGGTAAAAAGGAAAAACAACCCTAATCAACATATGCACAAGGCCAGAGACAACTACGGCTGCACTTGGACCTATACAAATCTCTAAACAACGAACAGCAGAAAAAGCTACCAGTTCATCTTTAGAGCTCGTCGCGTGACATTAAGAATCGCAAAACAAGATCTTTCTTTTGAAAATCGATGAATAAAATGAGAAAGGTTTTGATTTTGATAAAAAGGAAAAGAAACCCTAATCCACATATGCACAAGGCCAAAGACAACTACGGCTGCACTTGGACCTATACAAATCTCTAAACAACGAACAGCAGAAAAAGCTACCAGTTCATCTTTAGAGCTCGTCGCGTGAGATTAAGAATCGCAAAACAAAATCTTTATTTTGAAAATCAATGAATAAAATGAGCAAGGTTTTTATTTTGGTAAAAAGGAAAAGCAACCCTAATCAACATATGCACAAGGCCAGAGACAACTACGGCTGTACTTGGACCTATACGAATCTCTAAACAACGAACAACAATAGAAGGTACAAGTTCGTGCTTAGAGCTCGTCGCGTCAGATTAAGAATCGTAACACAAGATCTTTATTTGAAAATCGATGAATAAAATGAGCAAGGTTTTTATTTTGGTAAAAAGGAAAAGCAACCCTAATCCACATATGCACAAGGCCAGAGACAACTACGGTTGCACTTGGACGTATACGAATCTATAAACAACGAACAGCAGAAAAAGCTACCAGTTCGTGTTTGGAGCTCGTCGTGTGACATTAAGAATCGCAAGACAAGATCTTTATTTTGAAAATCGATGAATAAAATGAGCAAGGTTTTTATTTTGATAAAAAGGAAAAGCAACCCTAATCCACATATGCACAAGGCCCAAGACAACTACGCCTGCACTTGGACCTATACAAATCTCTAAACAACGAACAGCAGAAAAAGCTACCAGTTCATCTATAGAGCTCGTCGCGTGAGATTAAGAATCGCAAAACAAGATCTTTATTTTGAAAATCAATGAATAAAATGAGCAAGGTTTTTATTTTGGTAAAAAGGAAAAGCAACCCTAATCCACATATGCACAAGGCCCAAGACAACTACGGCTGTACTTGGACCTATACGAATCTCTAAACAACGAACAGCAGAAAAAGCTACCAGTTCGTGCTTAGAGCTCGTCGCGTGAGATTAAGAATCGCAACACAAGATCTTTATTTTGAAAATCGATGAATAAAATGAGCAAGGTTTTTATTTTGATAAGAAGGAAATGCAACCCTAATCCACAAATGCCAAAGGCCCAAGACAACTACGGCTGCACTTCGACCTAAACGAATCTCTAAACAACGAACAACAGAAAAAGCTACCAGTTCATCTTCAGAGCTCGTCGCGTGAGATTAAGAATCGCAAAACAAGACCTTTATTTTGAAAATCGATGAATAAAATGAGCAATATTTTTATTTTGATAAAAAGGAAAAGCATCCCTAATCAACATATGCACAAGGCCCAAGACAACTACGGCTGTACTTGGACCTATACGAATCTCTAAATAACGACCAGCAGAAAAAGGTACCAGTTCGTGATTTGAGCTCGTCGCGTGAGATTAAGAATCGCAACACAAGATCTTTCTTTTGAAAATCGATGAATAAAATGAGCAAGGTTTTTATTTTGATAAAAAGGAAAAGCAACCCTAATCCACATATGCACAAGGCCCAAGACAACTACGGCTGCACTTGGACCTATACAAATCTCTAAACAACGAACCGCAGAAAAAGCTACCAGTTCATCTTTAGAGCTCGTCGCGTGAGATTAAGAATCACAAAACAAGATCTTTATTTTGAAAATCGATGAATAAAATGAGCAAGGCTTTTATTTTGATAAAAAGGAAAAGCAATCCTAATCCTTATATGCACAAGGCCCAAGACAACTACGGCTGCACTTGGACCTATACGAATCTCTAAACAACGAACAGCAGAAAAAGCTACCAGTTCGTGCTTAGAGCTCGTCGCGTGAGATTAAGAATCGCAACACCAGATCTTAATTTTGAAAATGATGAATAAAATAAGCAAGGTTTTTATTTTGATAAAAAGGAAAAGCAACCCGAATCCACATATGCACAAGGCCCAAGACAACTACGGCTGCACTTGGACTTATACGAATCTCTAAACAACGAACAACAGAAAAAGCTAACAGTTCATCTTTAGAGCTCGTCGCGTGAGATTAAGAATCGCAAAACAAGACCTTTATTTTGAAAATCGATGAATAAAATGAGAAAGGTTTTTATTTTGGTAAAAAGGAAAAGCTACCCTAATCAACATATGCACAAGGCCCGAGGCAACTTTGGTTGTACTTGGGCCTATACGAATCTCTAAACAACGAACAACAGAAAAAGGTACAAGTTCGTGCTTAGAGCTCGTCGCGTGAGATTAAGAATCGCAACACAAGATCTTTATTTTGAAAATCGATGAATAAAATGAGCAAGGTTTTTATTTTGGTAAAAAGGAAAAGCAACCCTAATCCACATATGCACAAGGTCCAAGACAACTAAGGTTGCACTTGGACGTATACGAATCTCTAAACAAGGAACTGCAGAAAAAGCTACCAGTTCGTGTTTGGAGCTCGTCGCGTGACATTATGAATCGCAACACAAGATCTTCATTTTGAAAATCGATGAATAAAATGAGCAAGGTTTTTATTTTGATAAAAAGGAAAAGCAACCCTAATCCACATATGCACAAGGCCTAAGACAACTACGGCTGCACTTGGACCTATACAAATCTCTAAACAACGAACAGCAGAAAAAGCTACCAGTTCATCTTTAGAGCTCGTCGCGTGAGATTAAGAATCGCAAAACAAGATCTTTATTTTGAAAATCAATGAATAAAATGAGCAAGGTTTTTACTTTGGTAAAAAGGAAAAGCAACCCTAATCCACAAATGCACAAGGCCCAAGACAACTACGGCTGTACTTGGACCTATACGAATCTCTAAACAACGAACAGCAGAAAAAGGTACCAGTTCGTGCTTAGAGCTCGTCGCGTGAGATTAAGAATGGCAACACAAGATCTTTATTTTGAAAATCGATGAATAAAATGAGCAAGATTTTTATTTTGATAAGAAGGAAATGCAACCCTAATCCACAAATGCACAAGGCCCAAGACAACTACGGCTGTACTTGGACCTATACGAATCTCTAAACAACGAACAGTAGAAAAAGGTACCAGTTCGTGCTTAGAGCTCGTCGCGTGAGATTAAGAATGGCAACACAAGATCTTTATTTTGAAAATCGATGAATAAAATGAGCAAGATTTTTATTTTGATAAGAAGGAAATGCAACCCTAATCCACAAATGCACAAGGCCCAAGACAACTACGGCTGCACTTCGACATAAACGAATCTCTATACAACGAACAACAGAAAAAGCTACCAGTTCATCTTAAGAGCTCGTCGCGTGAGATTAAGAATCGCAAAACAAGACCTTTATTTTGAAAATCGATGAATAAAGTGAGCAAGATTTTTTTTTTGATAAAAACGAAAAGCAACCCTAATCAACATATGCACAAGGCCCAAGACAACTACGGCTGTAGTTGGACCTATACGAATCTCTAAATAACGAACAGCAGAAAAAGGTACCAGTTCGTGCTTAGAGCTCGTCGCGTGAGCTTAAGAATCGCAACACAAGATCTTTATTTTGAAAATCGATGAATAAAATGAGCAAGGTTTTTATTTTGGTAAAAAGGAAAAGCAACCCTAATCAACATATGCACAAGGCCAGAGACAACTACGGCTGTACTTGGACCTATACGAATCTCTAAACAACGAACAACAATAGAAGGTACAAGTTCGTGCTTAGAGCTCGTCGCGTCAGATTAAGAATCGTAACACAAGATCTTTATTTGAAAATCGATGAATAAAATGAGCAAGGTTTTTATTTTGGTAAAAAGGAAAAGCAACCCTAATCCACATATGCACAAGGCTAGAGACAACTACGGTTGCACTTGGACGTATACGAATCTATAAACAACGAACAGCAGAAAAAGCTACCAGTTCGTGTTTGGAGCTCGTCGTGTGACATTAAGAATCGCAACACAAGATCTTTATTTTGAAAATCGATGAATAAAATGAGCAAGGTTTTTATTTTGATAAAAAGGAAAAGCAACCCTAATCCACATATGCACAAGGCCCAAGACAACTACGCCTGCACTTGGACCTATACAAATCTCTAAACAACGAACAGCAGAAAAAGCTACAAGTTCATCTATAGAGCTCGTCGCGTGAGATTAAGAATCGCAAAACAAGATCTTTATTTTGAAAATCAATGAATAAAATGAGCAAGGTTTTTATTTTGGTAAAAAGGAAAAGCAACCCTAATCCACATATGCACAAGGCCCAAGACAACTACGGCTGTACTTGGAGCTATACGAATCTCTAAACAACGAACAGCAGAAAAAGCTACCAGTTCGTGCTTAGAGCTCGTCGTGTGAGATTAAGAATCGCAACACAAGATCTTTATTTTGAAAATCGATGAATAAAATGAGCAAGGTTTTTATTTTGATAAGAAGGAAATGCAACCCTAATCCACAAATGCCAAAGGCCCAAGACAACTACGGCTGCACTTCGACCTAAACGAATCTCTAAACAACGAACAACAGAAAAAGCTACCAGTTCATCTTCAGAGCTCGTCGCGTGAGATTAAGAATCGCAAAACAAGACCTTTATTTTGAAAATCGATGAATAAAATGAGCAATATTTTTATTTTGATAAAAAGGAAAAGCATCCCTAATCAACATATGCACAAGGCCCAAGACAACTACGGCTGTACTTGGACCTATACGAATCTCTAAATAACGACCAGCAGAAAAAGGTACCAGTTCGTGATTTGAGCTCGTCGCGTGAGATTAAGAATCGCAACACAAGATCTTTCTTTTGAAAATCGATGAATAAAATGAGCAAGGTTTTTATTTTGATAAAAAGGAAAAGCAACCCTAATCCACATATGCACAAGGCCCAAGACAACTACGGCTGCACTTGGACCTATACAAATCTCTAAACAACGAACCGCAGAAAAAGCTACCAGTTCATCTTTAGAGCTCGTCGCGTGAGATTAAGAATCACAAAAAAAGATCTTTATTTTGAAAATCGATGAATAAAATGAGCAAGGCTTTTATTTTGATAAAAAGGAAAAGCAATCCTAATCCTTATATGCACAAGGCCCAAGACAACTACGGCTGCACTTGGACCTATACGAATCTCTAAACAACGAACAGCAGAAAAAGCTACCAGTTCGTGCTTAGAGCTCGTCGCGTGAGATTAAGAATCGCAACACCAGATCTTAATTTTGAAAATGATGAATAAAATAAGCAAGGTTTTTATTTTGATAAAAAGGAAAAGCAACCCGAATCCACATATGCACAAGGCCCAAGACAACTACGGCTGCACTTGGACTTATACGAATCTCTAAACAACGAACAACAGAAAAAGCTAACAGTTCATCTTTAGAGCTCGTCGCGTGAGATTAAGAATCGCAAAACAAGACCTTTATTTTGAAAATCGATGAATAAAATGAGAAAGGTTTTTATTTTGGTAAAAAGGAAAAGCTACCCTAATCAACATATGCACAAGGCCCGAGGCAACTTTGGTTGTACTTGGGCCTATACGAATCTCTAAACAACGAACAACAGAAAAAGGTACAAGTTCGTGCTTAGAGCTCGTCGCGTGAGATTAAGAATCGCAACACAAGATCTTTATTTTGAAAATCGATGAATAAAATGAGCAAGGTTTTTATTTTGGTAAAAAGGAAAAGCAACCCTAATCCACATATGCACAAGGTCCAAGACAACTAAGGTTGCACTTGGACGTATACGAATCTCTAAACAAGGAACTGCAGAAAAAGCTACCAGTTCGTGTTTGGAGCTCGTCGCGTGACATTATGAATCGCAACACAAGATCTTCATTTTGAAAATCGATGAATAAAATGAGCAAGGTTTTTATTTTGATAAAAAGGAAAAGCAACCCTAATCCACATATGCACAAGGCCTAAGACAACTACGGCTGCACTTGGACCTATACAAATCTCTAAACAACGAACAGCAGAAAAAGCTACCAGTTCATCTTTAGAGCTCGTCGCGTGAGATTAAGAATCGCAAAACAAGATCTTTATTTTGAAAATCAATGAATAAAATGAGCAAGGTTTTTACTTTGGTAAAAAGGAAAAGCAACCCTAATCCACAAATGCACAAGGCCCAAGACAACTACGGCTGTACTTGGACCTATACGAATCTCTAAACAACGAACAGCAGAAAAAGGTACCAGTTCGTGCTTAGAGCTCGTCGCGTGAGATTAAGAATGGCAACACAAGATCTTTATTTTGAAAATCGATGAATAAAATGAGCAAGATTTTTATTTTGATAAGAAGGAAATGCAACCCTAATCCACAAATGCACAAGGCCCAAGACAACTACGGCTGTACTTGGACCTATACGAATCTCTAAACAACGAACAGTAGAAAAAGGTACCAGTTCGTGCTTAGAGCTCGTCGCGTGAGATTAAGAATGGCAACACAAGATCTTTATTTTGAAAATCGATGAATAAAATGAGCAAGATTTTTATTTTGATAAGAAGGAAATGCAACCCTAATCCACAAATGCACAAGGCCCAAGACAACTACGGCTGCACTTCGACATAAACGAATCTCTATACAACGAACAACAGAAAAAGCTACCAGTTCATCTTAAGAGCTCGTCGCGTGAGATTAAGAATCGCAAAACAAGACCTTTATTTTGAAAATCGATGAATAAAGTGAGCAAGATTTTTTTTTTGATAAAAACGAAAAGCAACCCTAATCAACATATGCACAAGGCCCAAGACAACTACGGCTGTAGTTGGACCTATACGAATCTCTAAATAACGAACAGCAGAAAAAGGTACCAGTTCGTGCTTAGAGCTCGTCGCGTGAGATTAAGAATCGCAACACAAGATCTTTATTTTGAAAATCAATGAATAAAATGAGCAAGGTTTTTATTTTGGTAAAAAGGAAAAGCAATCCTAATCCACATATGCACAAGGCCCAAGACAACTACAGTTGCACTTGGACGTATACGAATCTCTAAACAGCGAACAGCAAAAAAAGGTACCAGTTCGTGTTTACAGCTCGCCGCGTGAGATTAAGAATCGCAACACAAGATCTTTATTTTGAAAATCGATGAATAAAATGAGCAAGGTTTTTATTTTGATAAAAAGGAAAAGCAACCCTAATCCACATATGTACAAGGCCAAAGACAACTACGGCTGCACTTGGACCTATATAAATCTCTAAACAACGAACAGCAGAAAAAGATACCAGTTCATCTTTAGAGCTCGTCGCGTGAGATTAAGAATCGCAAAACAAGATCTTTATTTTGAAAATCAATGAATAAAATGAGCAAGGTTTTTACTTTGGTAAAAAGGAAAAGCAACCCTAATCCACAAATGCACAAGGCCCAAGACAACTACGGCTGTACTTGGACCTATACGAATCTCTAAACAACGAACAGCAGAAAAAGGTACCAGTTCGTGCTTAGAGCTCGTCGCGTGAGATTAAGAATGGCAACACAAGATCTTTATTTTGAAAATCGATGAATAAAATGAGCAAGATTTTTATTTTGATAAGAAGGAAATGCAACCCTAATCCACAAATGCACAAGGCCCAAGACAACTACGGCTGCACTTCGAAATAAACGAATCTCTATACAACGAACAACAGAAAAAGCTACCAGTTCATCTTAAGAGCTCGTCGCGTGAGATTAAGAATCGCAAAACAAGACCTTTATTTTGAAAATCGATGAATAAAGTGAGCAAGATTTTTTTTTTGATAAAAAGGAAAAGCAACCCTAATCAACATATGCACCAGGCCCAAGACAACTACGGCTGTAGTTGCACCTATACAAATCTCTAAATAACGAACAGCAGAAAAAGGTACCAGTTCGTGCTTAGAGCTCGTCGCGTGAGATTAAGAATCGCAACACAAGATCTTTATTTTGAAAATCGATGAATAAAATGAGCAAGGTTTTTATTTTGGTAAAAAGGAAAAGAAATCCTAATCCACATATGCACAAGGCCCAAGACAACTACAATTGCACTTGGACGTATACGAATCTCTAAACAGCGAACAGCAAAAAAAGCTACCAGTTCGTGTTTACAGCTCGCCGCGTGAGATTAAGAATCGCAACACAAGATCTTTATTTTGAAAATCGATGAATAAAATGAGCAAGGTTTTTATTTTGATAAAAAGGAAAAGCAACCCTAATCCACATATGCACAGGGCCCAAGACAACTACGGCTGCACTTGGACCTATACAAATCTCTAAACAACGAACAGCAGAAAAAGCTACCAGTTCATCTTTAGAGCTCGTCGCGTGAGATTAAGAATCGTAAAACAAGTCCTTTATTTTGAAAATCGATGAATAAAATGAGAAAGGTTTTTATTTTGGTAAAAAGGAAAAGCAACCCTAATCAACATATGCACCAGGCCCAAGACAACTACGGCTGTACTTGGACCTATACGAATCTCTAAACAACGAACAACAATAAAAGGTACAAGTTCGTGCTTAGAGCTCGTCGCGTCAGATTAAGAATCGTAACACAAGATCTTTATTTTGAAAATCGATGAATAAAATGAACATGGTTTTTATTTTGGTAAAAAGGAAAAGCAACCCTAATCCACATATGCACAAGGCCCAAGACAACTACGGTTGCACTTGGACGTATACGAATCTATAAACAACGAACAACAGAAAAAGCTACCAGTTCGTGTTTGGAGCTCTTCGCGTGAAATTAAGAATCGCAACACAAGATCTTTATTTTGAAAATAGATGAATAAAATGAGCAAGGTTTTTATTTTGATAAGAAGGAAATGCAACCCTAATCCACAAATGCCAAAGGCCCAAGACAACTACGGCTGCACTTCGACCTAAACGAATCTCTAAACAACGAACAACAGAAAAAGCTACCAGTTCATCTTAAGAGCTCGTCGCGTGAGATTAAGAATCGCAAAACAAGACCTTTATTTTGAAAATCGATGAATAAAGTGAGCAAGATTTTTTTTTTGATAAAAAGGAAAAGCAACCCTAATCAACATATGCACAAGGCCCAAGACAACTACGGCTATAGTTGGACCTATACGAATCTCTAAACAACGAAAAACAGAAAAAGGTACCAGTTCGTGCTTAGAGCTCGTCGCGTGAGATTAAGAATGGCAACACAAGATCTTTATTTTGAAAATCGATGAATAAAATGAGCAAGATTTTTATTTTGATAAGAAGGAAATGCAACCCTAATCCACAAATGCACAAGGCCCAAGACAACTACGACTGCACTTCGACATAAACGAATCTCTATACAACGAACAACAGAAAAAGCTACCAGTTGATCTTAAGAGCTCGTCGCATGAGATTAAGAATCGCAAAACAAGACCTTTATTTTGAAAATCGATGAATAAAGTGAGCAAGATTTTTTTTTTGATAAAAAGGAAAAGCAACCCTAATCAACATATGCACAAGGCCCAAGACAACTACGGCTATAGTTGGACCTATACGAATCTCTAAATAACGAACAGCAGAAAAAGGTACCAGTTCGTGCTTAGAGCTCGTCGCGTGAGATTAAGAATCGCAACACAAGATCTTTATTTTGAAAATCGATGAATAAAATGAGCAAGGTTTTTATTTTGGTAAAAAGGAAAAGCAATCCTAATCCACATATGCACAAGGCCCAAGACAACTACAGTTGCACTTGGACGTATACGAATCTCTAAACAGCGAACAGCAAAAAAAGCTACTAGTTCGTGTTTACAGCTCGCCGCGTGAGATTAAGAATCGCAACACAAGATCTTTATTTTGAAAATCGATGAATAAAATGAGCAAGGTTTTTATTTTGATAAAAAGGAAAAGCAACCCTAATCCACATATGTACAAGGCCCAAGACAACTACGGCTGCACTTGGACCTATACAAATCTCTAAACAACGAACAGCAGAAAAAGCTACCAGTTCATCTTTAGAGCTCGTCGCGTGAGATTAAGAATCGCAAAACAAGATCTTTATTTTGAAAATCAATGAATAAAATGAGCAAGGTTTTTACTTTGGTAAAAAGGAAAAGCAACCCTAATCCACAAATGCACAAGGCCCAAGACAACTACGGCTGTACTTAGACCTATACGAATCTCTAAACAACGAACAGCAGAAAAAGGTACCAGTTCGTGCTTAGAGCTCGTCGCGTGAGATTAAGAATGGCAACACAAGATCTTCATTTTGAAAATCGATGAATAAAATGAGCAAGATTTTTATTTTGATAAGAAGGAAATGCAACCCTAATCCACAAATGCACAAGGCCCAAGACAACTACGGCTGCACTTCGACATAAACGAATCTCTATACAACGAACAACAGAAAAAGCTACCAGTTCATCTTAAGAGCTCGTCGCGTGAGATTAAGAATCGCAAAACAAGACCTTTATTTTGAAAATCGATGAATAAAGTGAGCAAGATTTTTTTTTTGATAAAAAGGAAAAGCAACCCTAATCAACATATGCACAAGGCCCAAGACAACTACGGCTGTAGTTGGACCTATACGAATCTCTAAATAACGAACAGCAGAAAAAGGTACCAGTTCGTGCTTAGAGCTCGTCGCGTGAGATTAAGAATCGCAACACAAGATCTTTATTTTGAAAATCGATGAATAAAATGAGCAAGGTTTTTATTTTGGTAAAAAGGAAAAGCAATCCTAATCCACATATGCACAAGGCCCAAGACAACTACAATTGCACTTGGACGTATACGAATCTCTAAACAGCGAACAGCAAAAAAAGCTACCAGTTCGTGTTTACAGCTCGCCGCGTGAGATTAAGAATCGCAACACAAGATCTTTATTTTGAAAATCGATGAATAAAATGAGCAAAGTTTTTATTTTGATAAAAAGGAAAAGCAACCGTAATCCACATATGCACAAGGCCCAAGACAACTACGGCTGCACTTGGACCTATTCAAATCTCTAAACAACGAACAGCAGAAAAAGCTACCAGTTCATCTTTAGAGCTCGTCGCGTGAGATTAAGAATCGCAAAACAAGACCTTTATTTTGAAAATCGATGAATAAAATGAGAAAGGTTTTTATTTTGGTAAAAAGGAAAAGCAACCCTAATCAACATATGCACCAGGCCCAAGACAACTACGGCTGTACTTGGACCTATACGAATCTCTAAACAACGAACAACAATAAAAGGTACAAGTTCGTGCTTAGAGCTCGTCGCGTCAGATTAAGAATCGTAACACAAGATCTTTATTTTGAAAATCGATGAATAAAATGAACATGGTTTTTATTTTGGTAAAAAGGAAAAGCAACCCTAATCCACATATGCACAAGGCCCAAGACAACTACGGTTGCACTTGGACGTATACGAATCTATAAACAACGAACAGCAGAAAAAGCTACCAGTTCGTGTTTGGAGCTCTTCGCGTGAAATTAAGAATCGCAACACAAGATCTTTATTTTGAAAATCGATGAATAAAGTGAGCAAGATTTTTTTTTTGATAAAAAGGAAAAGCAACCCTAATCAACATATGCACAAGGCCCAAGACAACTACGGCTGTAGTTGGACCTATACGAATCTCTAAATAACGAACAGCAGAAAAAGGTACCAGTTCGTGCTTAGAGCTCGTCGCGTGAGATTAAGAATCGCAACAAAAGATCTTTATTTTGAAAATCGATTAATAAAATGAGCAAGGTTTTTATTTTGGTAAAAAGGAAAAGCAATCCTAATCCACATATGCACAAGGACCAAGACAACTACAATTGCACTTGGACGTATACGAATCTCTAAATAACGAACAGCAGAAAAAGGTACCAGTTCGTGCTTAGAGCTCGTCGCGTGAGATTAAGAATCGCAACACAAGATCTTTATTTTGAAAATCGATGAATAAAATGAGCAAGGTTTTTATTTTGGTAAAAAGGAAAAGAAATCCTAATCCACATATGCACAAGGCCCAAGACAACTACAATTGCACTTGGACGTATACGAATCTCTAAACAGCGAACAGCAAAAAAAGCTACCAGTTCGTGTTTACAGCTCGCCGCGTGAGATTAAGAATCGCAACACAAGATCTTTATTTTGAAAATCGATGAATAAAATGAGCAAGGTTTTTATTTTGATAAAAAGGAAAAGCAACCGTAATCCACATATGCACAAGGCCCAAGACAACTACGGCTGCACTTCGACCTATTCAAATCTCTAAACAACGAACAGCAGAAAAAGCTACCAGTTCATCTTTAGAGCTCGTCGCGTGAGATTAAGAATCGCAAAACAAGACCTTTATTTTGAAAATCGATGAATAAAATGAGAAAGGTTTTTATTTTGGTAAAAAGGAAAAGCAACCCTAATCAACATATGCACCAGGCCCAAGACAACTACGGCTGTACTTGGACCTATACGAATCTCTAAACAACGAACAACAATAAAAGGTACAAGTTCGTGCTTAGAGCTCCTCGCGTCAGATTAAGAATCGTAACACAAGATCTTTATTTTGAAAATCGATGAATAAAATGAACATGGTTTTTATTTTGGTAAAAAGGAAAAGCAACCCTAATCCACATATGCACAAGGCCCAAGACAACTACGGTTGCACTTGGACGTATACGAATCTATAAACAACGAACAGCAGAAAAAGCTACCAGTTCGTGTTTGGAGCTCTTCGCGTGAAATTAAGAATCGCAACACAAGATCTTTATTTTGAAAATCGATGAATAAAGTGAGCAAGATTTTTTTTTTGATAAAAAGGAAAAGCAACCCTAATCAACATATGCACAAGGCCCAAGACAACTACGGCTGTAGTTGGACCTATACGAATCTCTAAATAACGAACAGCAGAAAAAGGTACCAGTTCGTGCTTAGAGCTCGTCGCGTGAGATTAAGAGTCGCAACACAAGATCTTTATTTTGAAAATCGATGAATAAAATGAGCAAGGTTTTTATTTTGGTAAAAAGGAAAAGCAATCCTAATCCACATATGCACAAGGCCCAAGACAACTACAATTGCACTTGGACGTATACGAATCTCTAAATAACGAACAGCAGAAAAAGGTACCAGTTCGTGCTTAGAGCTCGTCGCGTGAGATTAAGAATCGCAACACAAGATCTTTATTTTGAAAATCGATGAATAAAATGAGCAAGGTTTTTATTTTGGTAAAAAGGAAAAGCAATCCTAATCCACATATGCACAAGGCCCAAGACAACTACAGTTGCACTTGGACGTATACGAATCTCTAAACAACGAACAACAGAAAAAGCTACAAGTTCGTGTTTAGAACTCGTCACGTGACATTAAGAATCGCAACACGAGATCTTTCTTTTGAAAATCGATGAATAAAATGAGCAAGGTTTTTATTTTGATAAAAAGGAAAAGCAACCCTCATCCACATATGCACAAGGCCCAAGACAACTACGGCTGCACTTGGACCTATACAAATCTCTAAACAACGAATAGCAGAAAAAGCTACCAGTTCATCTTTAGAGCTCGTCGCGTGAGATTAAGAATCGCAAAGCAAGACCTTTATTTTGAAAATCGATGAATAAAATGAGAAAGGTTTTTATTTTGGTAAAAAGGAAAAGCAACCCTAATCCACATATGCACAAGGCCCAAGACAACTACGGCTGTACTTGGACCTATACGAATCTCTAAACAACGAATAGCAGAAAAAGCTACCAGTTCGTGCTTAGAGCTCGTCGCGTGAGATTAAGAATCGCAAGAAAAGATCTTTATTTTGAAAATCGATGAATAAAATGAGCAAGATTTTTATTTTGATAAAAAGAAAAGCAACCCTAATCCACATATGCACAAGGCCCAAGACAACTACGGCTGTACTTGGACCTATACGAATCTCTAAACAACGAAGAGCAGAAAAAGCTACCAGTTCGTGTTTAGCGCTCGTCGCATGAGATTAAGAATCGCAACACAAGATCTTTATTTTGAAAATCGATGAATAAAATGAGCAAGGTTTTTATTTTGGTAAAAAGGAAAAGCAATCCTAATCCACATATGCACAAGGCCCAAGACAACTACAGTTGCACTTGGACGTATACGAATCTCTAAACAACGAACAACAGAAAAAGCTACAAGTTCGTGTTTAGAACTCGTCACGTGACATTAAGAATCGCAACACGAGATCTTTCTTTTGAAAATCGATGAATAAAATGAGCAAGGTTTTTATTTTGATAAAAAGGAAAAGCAACCCTCATCCACATATGCACAAGGCCCAAGACAACTACGGCTGCACTTGGACCTATACAAATCTCTAAACAACGAACAGCAAAAAAAGCTACCAGTTCATTTTTCGAGCTCGTCACGTGAGATTAAGATTTGCAAAACAAGACCTTTATTTATAAAATCAATGAATAAAATGAGCAAGGTTTTTATTTTTGTAAAAAGGAAAAGCAACCCTAATCCACATATGCACAAGGCCCAAGACAACTACGGCTGTACTTGAACCTATACGAATCTCTAAACAACGAACAGCAGAAAAAGCTACCAGTTCGTGCTTAGAGCTCGTCGCGTGAGATTAAGAATCGCAACACAAGATCTTATTTTGAAAATCGATGAATAAAATGAGCAAGGTTTTTATTTTGATAAGAAGGAAATGCAACCCTAATCCACAAATGCCAAAGGCCCAAGACAACTACGGCTGCACTTCGACATAAACGAATCTCTAAACAACGAACAACAGAAAAAGCTACCAGTTCATCTTAAGAGCTCGTCGCGTGAGATTAAGAATCGCAAAACAAGACCTTTATTTTGAAAATCGATGAATAACATGAGCAAGATTTTTATTTTGATAAAAAGGAAAAGCAACCCTAATCAACATATGCACAAGGCCCAAGACAACTACGGCTGTACTTGGACCTATACGAATCTCTAAATAACGACCAGCAGAAAAAGGTACCAGTTCGTGCTTAGAGCTCGTCGCGTGAGATTAAGAATCGCAACACAAGATCTTTATTTTGAAAATCGATGAATAAAATGAGCAAGGTTTTTATTTTGGTAAAAAGGAAAAGCAACCCTAATCCACATATGCACAAGGCCCAAGACAACTACAGTTGCACTTGGACATATACGAATCTCTAAACAACGAACAGCAGAAAAAGCTACAAGTTCGTGTTTAGAGCTCGTCGCGTGACATTAAGAATCGCAACACAAGATCTTTCTTTTGAAAATCGATGAATAAAATGAGCAAGGTTTTTATTTTGATAAAAAGGAAAAGCAACCCTAATCCACATATGCACAAGGCCCAAGACAACTACGGCTGTACTTGGACCTATATGAATCTCTAAACAACGAAGAGCAGAAAAAGCTACCAGTTCGTGTTTAGCGCTCGTCGCATGAGATTAAGAATCGCAACACAAGATCTTTATTTTGAAAATCGATGAATAAAATGAGCAAGGTTTTTTTTTTGATAAAAAGGAAAAGCAACCCTAATCCACATATGCGCAAGGCCCAAGACAACAACGGCTGCACTTGGACCTATACGAATCTCTAAACAACGAACAGCAAAAAAAGCTACCAGTTCATTTTTAGAGCTCGTCGCGTGAGATTAAGATTTGCAAAACAAGACCTTTATTTATAAAATCAATGAATAAAATGAGCAAGGTTTTTATTTTGGTAAAAAGGAAAAGCAACCCTAATCCACATATGCACAAGGCCCAAGACAACTACGGCTGTACTTGGACCTATACGAATCTCTAAACAACGAACCGCAGAAAAAGCTACCAGTTCGTGCTTAGAGCTCGTCGCGTGAGATTAAGAATCGCAACACAAGATCTTTATTTGGAAAATCGATGAATAAAATGAGCAAGATTTTTATTTTGATAAAAATGAAAAGAAACCCTAATCAACATATGCAAAGGGCCCAAGACAACTACGGCTGTCCATGGACCTGTACGAATCTCTAAACAACGAACAGCAGAAAAAGGTACCAGTTCGTGCTTAAAGATCGTCGCGTGAGATTAAGAATCGCAAAACAAGACCTTTATTCTGAAAATCGATGAATAAAATGAGAAAGGTTTTTATTTTGGTAAAAAGGAAAAGCAACCCTAATCCACATATGCACAAGGCCCAAGACAACCACGGCTGTACTTGGACCTATACGAATCTCTAAACAACGAACAGCAGAAAAAGCTACCAGTTCGTGCTTAGAGCTCGACGCGTGAGATTGAGAATCGCTACACAAGATCTTTATTTTGAAAATCGATGAACAAATTGAGCAAGATTTTTATTTTGATAAAAAGAAAAGCAACCCTAATCCACATGCACATGACCCAAGACAACTGCGGCTGTACTTGGACCTATACGAATCTCTAAACAACGAAGAGCAGAAAAAGCTACCAGTTCGTGTTTAGCACTCGTCGTATGAGATTAAGAATCGCAACACAAGATGTTTATTTTGAAAATCGATGAATAAAATGAGCAAGGTTTTTATTTGGGTAAAAAGGAAAAGCAACCCTAATCCACATATGCACAAGGCCCAAGACAACTACGGCTGCACTTGTACCTATACGAATCTCTAAACAACGAACAACAAAAAAAGCTACCAGTTCATTTTTAGAGCTCGTCGCGTGAGATTAAGATTTGCAAAACAAGACCTTTATTTATAAAATCAATGAATAAAATGAGCAAGGTTTTTATTTTGGTTAAAAGGAAAAGCAACCCTAATCCACATATGCACAAGGCCCAAGACAACTACCGCTATACTTGGACCTATACGACTCCCTATAAAACGTACAGCAGAAAAAGATACCAGTTCATGTTTAGAGCTCGTTGCGTGAGATTAAGAATCGCAAAACAAGGCCTTTATTTTGAAAATCGATGAATAAAATGAGCAAGGTTTTTATTTTGGTTAGAAGGAAAAGCAACCCTAATCCACATATGCACAAGGCCCAAGACAACTACGGCTGTACTTGGACCTATAGGAATCTTTAAACAACAAACAATAGAAAAAGCTACCAGTTCGTGCTTAGAGCTTGTCGCGTGAGATTAAGAATCGCAACACAAGATCTTTATTTTGAAAATCGATGAATAAAATGAGCAAGGTTTTTATTTTGATAAAAAGGAAAAGCAACCCTAATCCACATATGCACAAGGCCCAAGACAACTACGGCTGTACTTGATCCTATACGAATCTCTAAACAACGAACAGCAGAAAAAGCTACCATGTCGTGCTTACAGCTCGTCGCGTGAGATAAAGAATCGCAACACAAAATCTTTATTTTGAAAATTGATGAATAAAATGAGCAAGGTTTTTATTTTGATAAAAAGGAAAAGCAACCCTAATCCACATATGCACAAGGCCGAAGACAACTACGGGTGCACTTGGACCTATACGAATCTCTAAACAACGAACAACAGAAAAAGGTACCAGTTCGTTCTGAGAGCTCGTCACGTGAGACTAAGAATCGCAACACAAAATCTTTATTTTGAAAATAGATGAATAAATGAGAAAGGTTTTTATTTTAATATAAATGAAAAGCAACCCTAATCCACATATGCACAAGGCCCAAGACAACTACAATTGCACTTGGACTTATACGAATCTCTAAACAACGAACAGCAGAAATGGTTACCAGTTCGTGTTTAGAGCTTGTCGCGTGAGATTAAGAATCGCAAAACAAGACCTTTATTTTGAAAATCGATGAATAAAGTGAGCAAGGATTTTATTTTGGGAAAAAGGAAAAGCAACCCTAATCCACATATGCACAAGGCCCAAGACAACTACGACTATACTTGAACCTATTCGAATCTCTAAACAACGAACAGCAGAAAAAGCTACCATGTCGTGCTTAGAGCTCGTCGCGTGAGATAAAGAATCGCAACATAAAATCTTTAATTTGAAAATCGATGAATAAAATGTGCAAGGTTTTTATTTTGGCAAAAAGGAAAAGCAAACCTAATCCATATATGCACAAGGCCCAAGACAACTACTGCTATACTTAGACCTATACGAATCTATAAACAACGAACAGCAGAAAAAGCTACCAGTTCGTGCTTAGAGCTCGTCGCGTTAGATTAAGAATCGCAACACAAAATCTCTATTTTGAAAATCGACGAATAAAAGGAGCAAGGTTTTTATTTTGATAAAAAGGAAAAGCAACCCTAATCCATATATGCACAAGGCCCAAGACAACTACGACTGTACTTGAACCTATACGAATCTCTAAACAACGAACAGGAGAAAAAGCTACCAGTTCGTGCTTAGAGCTCGTCGCGTGAGATTAAGAATCGCAACACAAAATCTCTATTTTGAAAATCGATGAATAAAATTAGCAAGGTTTTTATTTTGATAAAAAGGAAAAGCAACCCTAATCCACATATGCACAAGGCCCAAGACAACTACGGCTGTACTTGAACCTATACGAATCTCTAAACAACGAACATCAGAAAAGGCTACCAGTTAGTGTTTAGAGCTCGTCGCGTGAGATTAAGAATCGCAAAACAAGACCTTTATTTTCAAAATCGATGAATAAAGTGAGCAAGGATTTTATTTTGGGAAAAAGGAAAAGCAACCCTAATCCACATATGCACAAGGCCCAAGACAACTACGACTGTACTTGAACTTATACGAATCTCTAAACAACGAACAGCAGAAAAAGCTACCAGTTCGTGCTTAAAGCTCGTCGCGTCAGATTAAGAATCGCAACACAAAATCTCTATTTTGAAAATCGATGAATAAAATGAGCAACGTTTTTATTTTGATAAAAAGGAAAAGCAACCCTAATCCACATAAGCACAAGGCCCAAGAAACTTAGGCTGTACTTGAACCTATACGAATCTCTAAACAACGAACAGCAGAAAAAGCTACCATGTCGTGCTTAGAGCTCGTCGCGTGAGATACAGAATCGCAACATAAAATCTTTAATTTGAAAATCGATGAATAAAATGAGAAGGGTTTTTATTTTGGCAAAAAGGAAAAGCAAACCTAATCCATATATGCACAAGGCCCAAGACAACTACGACTATACTTAGATCTATACGAATCTGTAAACAACGAACAGCAGAAAAAGCTACCAGTTCGTGCTAAGAGCTCGTCGCGTGAGATTAAGAATCGCAACACAAAATCTATATTTTGAAAATCGATGAATAAAAGGAGCAAGGTTTTTATTTTGATAACAAGGAAAAGCAACCCTAATCCATATATGCACAAGGCCCAAGACAACTACGGCTGTACTTGAACCTATACGAATCTCTAAACAACGAACAGCAGAAAAAGGTACCAGTTCGTGCTTAGAGCTCGTCGCGTGAGATTAAGATTCGCAACACAAAATCTCTATTTTGAAAATCGAAGAATAAAATGAGCAAGGTTTTTATTTTGGTAAAGAGGAAAAGTTACCCTAATCCACATATGCACAAGGCCCAAGAATACTACGGTTGTACTTAGACCTATAGGAAACTCTAAACAACGAACAGCAGAAAAGGATACCTGTTCGTGTTTAGAGCTCGTTGCGTGAGATTAAGAATCGCAAAACAAGACCTTTATTTTAAAATCGTTGAATAAAGTGAGCAAGGATTTTATTTTGGGAAAAAGGAAAAGCAACCCTAATCCACATATGCACAAGGCCCAAGACAACTACGGCTGTACTTGAACCTATACGAATCTCTAAACAACGAACAACAGAAAAAGCTACCAGTTCGTGCTTAGAGCTCGTCGCGTGAGATTAAGAATCGCAACACAAAATCTCTATTTTGAAAATCGATGAATAAAATGAGCAAGGTTTTTATTTTGATAAAAAGGAAAAGCAACCCTAATCCACATATGCACAAGGCCCAAGACAACTACGGCTGTACTTGAACCTATACGAATCTCTAAACAACGAACAGCAGAAAAGGCTACCAGTTAGTGTTTAGAGCTCGTCGCGTGAGATTAAGAATCGCAAAACAAGACCTTTATTTTCAAAATCGATGAATAAAGTGAGCAAGGATTTTATTTTGGCAAAAAGGAAAAGCAACCCTAATCCACATATGCACAAGGCCCAAGACAACTACGGCTGTACTTGAACCTATACGAATCTCTAAACAACGAACAGCAGAAAAAGCTACCAGTTCGTGCTTAGAGCTCGTCGCGTGAGATTAAGAATCGCAACACAAAATCTCTATTTTGAAAATCGATGAATAAAATGAGCAAGGTTTTTATTTTGATAAAGAGGAAAAGCAACCCTAATCCACATATGCACAAGGCCCAAGACAACTACGGCTGTAGTTGAACCTATACGAATCTCTAAACAACGAACAAAAGAAAAAGCTACCAGTTCGTGCTTAGAGCTCGTCGCGTGAGATTAAGAATCGCAACACAAAATCTCTATTTTGAAAATCGAAGAATAAAATGAGCAAGGTTTTTATTTTGGTAAAAAGGAAAGTTACCCTAATCCACATATGCACAAGGCCCAAGACTACTACGGTTGTACTTGGACCTATAGGAATCTCTAAACAACTAACAGCAGAAAAGGCTACCAGTTCGTGTTTATAGCTCGTCGCGTGAGATTAAGAATCGCAAAACAAGACCTTTATTTTGAAAATCGATGAATAAAGTGAGCAAGGATTTTATTTTGGGAAAAAGGAAAAGCAACCCTAATCCACATATGCACAAGGCCCAAGACAACTACGGCTGTACTTGAAGCTATACGAATCTCTAAACAACGAACAGCAGAAAAAGCTACCATGTCGTGCTTAGAGCTCGTCGCGTGAGATAAAGAATCGCAACATAAAATCTCTAATTTGAAAATCGATGAATAAAATGAGCAAGGTTTTTATTTTGGAAAAAAGGAAAAGCAAACCTAATCCATATATGCACAAGGCCCAAGACAACTACGGCTATACTTAGACCTATACGAATCTCTCAACAACGAACAGCAGAAAAAGCTACCAGCTCGTGCTTAGAGCTCGTCGCGTGAGATTAAGAATCGCAACACAAAATCTCTATTTTGAAAATCGATGAATAAAATGAGCAAGGTTTTTATTTTGATAAAAAGGAAAAGCAACCCTAATCCATATATGCACAAGGCCCAAGCAACTTACGGCTGTACTTGAACCTATACGAATCTCTAAACAACGAACAGCAGAAAAAGGTACCAGTTCGTTCTTAGAGCTCGTCGCGTGAGATTAAGAATCGCAACACAAAATCTTTATTTTGAATAAACGATGAATAAATGAGAAAGGTTTTTATTTTGATATAAATGAAAAGCAACCCAAATCCACATATGCATAAGGCCCAAGACAACTACGGCTGCACTTGGACTAATTCGAATCTCTAAACAACGAACAGCAGAAAAAGCTACCAGTTAGTATTTAGAGCTCGTCGCGTGAGATTAAGAATCGCAAAACAAGACCTTTATTTTGAAAATCGATGAATAAAGTGGGCAAGGATTTTATTTTGGGAAAAAGGAAAAGCAACCCTAATCCACATATGCACAAGGCCCAAGACAACTACGGCTGTACTTGAACCTATACGAATCTCTAAACACCGAACAACAGAAAAAGCTACCAGTTCGTGCTTAGAGCTCGTCGCGTGAGATTAAGAATCGCAACACAAAATCTCAATTTTGAAAATCGATGAATAAAATGAGCAAGGTTTTTATTTTGATAAAAAGGAAAAGCAACACTAATCCACATATGCACAAGGCCCAAGACAACTACGGCTGTACGTGAACCTATACGAATCTCTAAACAACGAACAGCAGAAAAAGCTACCAGTTCGTGCTTAAAACTCGTCGCGTGAGATTAAGAATCGCAACACAAAATCTCTATTTTGGAAATCGATGAATAAATGAGAAAGGTTTTTATTTTGATATAAATGAAAAGCAACCCCAATCCACATATGCACAAGGCCGAAGAAAACTACGGTTGCACTTGGACTTAAACGAATCTCTAAACAACGAACAACAGAAAAAGCTACCAGTTCGTGTTTAGAGCTCGTCGCGTGAGATTAAGAATCGCAAAACAAGACCTTTATTTTGAAAATCGGTGAATAAAGTGAGCAAGGATTTTATTTTGGGAAAAAGGAAAAGCAACACTAATCCACATATGCAGAAGGCCCAAGACAACTACGGTTGTACTTGAACCTATACGAATCTCTAAACAACGAACAACAGAAAAAGCTACCAGTTCGTGCTTAGAGCTCGTCGCGTGAGATTAAGAATCGCAACACAAAATCTCTATTTTGAAAATCGATGAATAAAATGAGCAAGGTTTTTATTTTGATAAAAAGGAAAAGCAACCCTAATCCACATATGCACAAGGCCTAAGACAACTACGGCTGTACTTGAACCTATACGAATCTCTAAACAACGAACAACAGAAAAGGCTACCAGTTAGTGTTTAGAGCTCGTCGCGTGAGATTAAGAATCGCAAAACAAGACCTTTATTTTGAAAATCGATGAATAAAGTGAGCAAGGATTTTATTTTGGGAAAAAGGAAAAGCAACCCTAATCCACATATGCACAAGGCCCAAGACAACTACGGCTGTACTTGAAGCTATACGAATCTCTAAACAACGAACAGCAGAAAAAGCTACCATGTCGTGCTTAGAGCTCGTCGCGTGAGATAAAGAATCGCAACATAAAATCTCTAATTTGAAAATCGATGAATAAAATGAGCAAGGTTTTTATTTTGGAAAAAAGGAAAAGCAAACCTAATCCATATGTGCACAAGGCCCAAGACAACTACGGCTATACTTAGACCTATACGAATCTCTCAACAACGAACAGCAGAAAAAGCTACCGGTTCGTGCTTAGAGCTCGTCGCGTGAGATTAAGAATCGCAACACAAAATCTCTATTTTGAAAATCGATGAATAAAATGAGCAAGGTTTTTATTTTGATAAAAAGGAAAAGCAACCCTAATCCATATATGCACAAGGCCCAAGAAACTTACGGCTGTACTTGAACCTATACGAATCTCTAACCAACGAACAGCAGAAAAAGGTACCAGTTCGTTCTTAGAGCTCGTCGCGTGAGATTAAGAATCGCAACACAAAATCTTTATTTTGAAAAAACGATGAATAAATGAGAAAGGTTTTTATTTTGATATAAATGAAAAGCAACCCAAATCCACATATGCATAAGGCCCAAGACAACTACGGCTGCACTTGGACTAATTCGAATCTCTAAACAACGAACAGCAGAAAAAGCTACCAGTTAGTATTTAGAGCTCGTCGCGTGAGATTAAGAATCGCAAAACAAGACCTTTATTTTGAAAATCGATGAATAAAGTGAGCAAGGATTTTATTTTGGGAAAAAGGAAAAGCAACCCTAATCCACATATGCACAAGGCCCAAGACAACTACGGCAGTACTTGAACCTATACGAATCTCTAAACACCGAACAACAGAAAAAGCTACCAGTTCGTGCTTAGAGCTCGTCGCGTGAGATTAAGAATCGCAACACAAAATCTCAATTTTGAAAATCGATGAATAAAATGAGCAAGGTTTTTATTTTGATAAAAAGGAAAAGCAACCCTAATCCACATATGCACAAGGCCCAAGACAACTACGGCTGTACGTGAACCAATACGAATCTCTAAACAACGAACAGCAGAAAAAGCTACCAGTTCGTGCTTAAAACTCGTCGCGTGAGATTAAGAATCGCAACACAAAATCTCTATTTTGAAAATCGATGAATAAATGAGAAAGGTTTTTATTTTGATATAAATGAAAAGCAACCCCAATCCACATATGCACAAGGCCGAAGAAAACTACGGTTGCACTTGGACTTAAACGAATCTCTAAACAACGAACAACAGAAAAAGCTACCAGTTCGTGTTTAAAGCTCGTCGCGTGAGATTAAGAATCGCAAAACAAGACCTTTATTTTGAAAATCGATGAATAAAGTGAGCAAGGATTTTATTTTGGGAAAAAGGAAAAGCAACACGAATCCACATATGCAGAAGGCCCAAGACAACTACGGTTGTACTTGAACCTATACGAATCTCTAAACAACGAACAACAGAAAAAGCTACCAGTTCGTGCTTAGAGCTCGTTGCGTGAGATTAAGAATCGCAACACAAAATCTCTATTTTGAAAATCGATGAATAAAATGGGCAAGGTTTTTATTTTGATAAAAAGGAAAAGCAACCCTAATCCACATATGCACAAGGCCTAAGACAACTACGGCTGTACTTGAACCTATACGAATCTCTAAACAACGAACAACAGAAAAGGCTACCAGTTAGTGTTTAGAGCTCGTCGCGTGAGATTAAGAATCGCAAAACAAGACCTTTATTTTCAAAATCGATGAATAAAGTGAGCAAGGATTTTATTTTGGGAAAAAGGAAAAGCAACCCTAATCCACATATGCACAAGGCCCAAGACAACTACGGTTGTACTTGAACCTATACGAATCTCTAAACAACGAACAGCAGAAAAAGCTACCATGTCGTGCTTAGAGCTCGTCGCGTGAGATTAAGAATCGCAACATAAAATCTTTAATTTGAAAATCGATGAATAAAATGAGCCAGGTTTTTATTTTGGCAAAAAGGAAAAGCAAACCTAATCCATATATGCACAAGGCCCAAGACAACTACGGCTATACTTAGATCTATACGAATCTGTAAACAACGAACGGCAGAAAAAGCTACCAGTTCGTGCTTAGAGCTCGTCGCGTGAGATTAAGAATCGCAACACAAAATCTATATTTTGAAAATCGATGAATAAAAGGAGCAAGGTTTTTATTTTGATAAAAAGAAAAGCAACCCTAATCCATATATGCACAAGGGCCAAGACAACTACGGCTGTACTTGAACCTATACGAATCTCTAAACAACGAAGAGCAGAAAAAGGTACCAGTTCGTGCTTAGAGCTCGTCGCGTGAGATTAAGAATCGCAACACAAAATCTCTATTTTGAAAATCGAAGAATAAAATGAGCAAGGTTTTTATTTTGGTAAAAAGGAAAAGTTACCCTAATCCACATATGCACAAGGCCCAAGACTACTACGGTTGTACTTGGACCTATAGGAATCTCTAACAACGAACAGCAGAAAAGGCTACCAGTTCGTGTTTAGAGCTCGTCGCGTGAGATTAAGAATCGCAAAACAAGACCTTTATTTTGAAAATCGATGAATAAAGTGAGCAAGGATTTTATTTTGGGAAAAAGGAAAAGCAACCCTAATCCACATATGCACTAGGCCCAAGACAACTACGGCTGTACTTGAAGCTATACGAATCTCTAAACAACGAACAGCAGAAAAAGCTACCATGTCGTGCTTAGAGCTCGTCGCGTGAGATAAAGAATCGCAACATAAAATCTCTAATTTGAAAATCGATGAATAAAATGAGCAAGGTTTTTATTTTGGAAAAAAGGAAAAGCAAACCTAATCCATATATGCACAAGGCCCAAGACAACTACGGCTATACTTAGACCTATACGAATCTCTCAACAACGAACAGCAGAAAAAACTACCGGTTCGTGCTTAGAGCTCGTCGCGTGAGATTAAGAATCGCAACACAAAATCTCTATTTTGAAAATCGATGAATAAAATGAGCAAGGTTTTTATTTTGATAAAAAGGAAAAGCAGCCCTAATCCACATATGCACAAGGCCCAAGACAACTACGGCTGTACGTGAACCTATACGAATCTCTAAACAACGAACAGCAGAAAAAGCTACCAGTTCGTGCTTAAAACTCGTCGCGTGAGATTAAGAATCGCAACACAAAATCTCTATTTTGAAAATCGATGAATAAATGAGAATGGTTTTTATTTTGATATAAATGAAAAGCAACCCCAATCCACATATGCACAAGGCCGAAGAAAACTACGGTTGCACTTGGACTTAAACGAATCTCTAAACAACGAACAACAGAAAAAGCTACCAGTTCGTGTTTAGAGCTCGTCGCGTGAGATTAAGAATCGCAAAACAAGACCTTTATTTTGAAAATCGATGAATAAAGTGAGCAAGGATTTTATTTTGGGAAAAAGGAAAAGCAACACTAATCCACATATGCAGAAGGCCCAAGACAACTACGGTTGTACTTGAACCTATACGAATCTCTAAACAACGAACAACAGAAAAAGCTACCAGTTCGTGCTTAGAGCTCGTCGCGTGAGATTAAGAATCGCAACACAAAATCTCTATTTTGAAAATCGATGAATAAAATGAGCAAGGTTTTTATTTTGATAAAAAGGAAAAGCAACCCTAATCCACATATGCACAAGGCCTAAGACAACTACGGCTGTACTTGAACCTATACGAATCTCTAAACAACGAACAACAGAAAAGGCTACCAGTTAGTGTTTAGAGCTCGTCGCGTGAGATTAAGAATCGCAAAACAAGACCTTTATTTTCAAAATCGATGAATAAATTGAGCAAGGATTTTATTTTGGGAAAAAGGAAAAGCAACCCTAATCCACATATGCACAAGGCCCAAGAAACCTATGGCTGTACTTGAACCTATACGAATCTCTAAACAACGAACAGCAGAAAAAGCTACCAGTTCGTGCTTAAAGCTCGTCGCGTCAGATTAAGAATCGCAACACAAAATCTCTATTTTGAAAATCGATGAATAAAATGAGCAAGGTTTTTATTTTGATAAAAAGGAAAAGCAACCCTAATCCACACATGCAAAAGGCCCAAGACAACTACGGCTGTACTTGAACCTATACGAATCTCTAAACAACGAACAACAGAAAAGGGTACCAGTTAGTGTTTAGAGCTCGTCGCGTGAGATTAAGAATCGCAAAACAAGACCTTTATTTTCAAAATCGATGAATAAATTGAGCAAGGATTTTATTTTGGGAAAAAGGAAAAGCAACCCTAATCCACATATGCACAAGGCCCAAGAAACCTATGGCTGTACTTGAACCTATACGAAGCTCTAAACAACGAACAGCAGAAAAAGCTACCATGTCGTGCTTAGAGCTCGTCGCGTGAGATACAGAATCGCAACATAAAATCTTTAATTTGAAAATCGATGAATAAAATGAGCAAGGTTTTTATTTTGGCAAAAAGGAAAAGCAAACCTAATCCATATATACACAAGGCCCAAGACAACTACGGCTATACTTAGATCTATACGAATCTGTAAACAACGAACAGCAGAAAAAGCTACCAGTTCGTGCTTAGAGCTCGTCGCGTGAGATTAAGAATCGCAACACAAAATCTATATTTTGAAAATCGATGAATAAAAGGAGCAAGGTTTTTATTTTGATAAAAAGAAAAGCAACCCTAATCCATATACGCACAAGGCCCAAGACAACTACGGCTGTACTTGAACCTATACGAATCTCTAAACAACGAAGAGCAGAAAAAGGTACCAGTTCGTGCTTAGAGCTCGTCGCGTGAGATTAAGAATCGCAACACAAAATCTCTATTTTGAAAATCGAAGAATAAAATGAGCAAGGTTTTTATTTTGGTAAAAAGGAAAAGTTACCCTAATCCACATATGCACAAGGCCCAAGGCTACTACGGTTGTACTTGGACCTATAGGAATCTCTAACAACGAACAGCAGAAAAGGCTACCAGTTCGTGTTTAGAGCTCGTCGCGTGAGATTAAGAATCGCAAAACAAGACCTTTATTTTGAAAATCGATGAATAAAGTGAGCAAGGATTTTATTTTGGGAAAAAGGAAAAGCAACCCTAATCCACATATGCACAAGGCCCAAGACAACTACGGCTGTACTTGAACCTATACGAATCTCTAAACAACGAACAGCAGAAAAAGCTACCATGTCGTGCTTAGAGCTCGTCGCGTGAGATAAAGAATCGCAACATAAAATCTTTAATTTGAAAATCGATGAATAAAGTGAGCAAGGATTTTATTCTGGGAAAAAGGAAAAGCATCCCTAATCCACATATGCACAAGGCCCAAGACAACTACGGCTGTACTTGAACCTATACGAATCTCTAAACAACGAACAGCAGAAAAAGCTACCAGTTCGTGCTTAGAGCTCGTCGCATGAGATTAAGAATCGCAACACAAAATCTCTATTTTGAAAATCGATGAATAAAATGAGCAAGGTTTTTATTTTGATAAAAAGGAAAAGCAACCCTAATCCACATATGCACAAGGCCCAAGACAACTACGGCTGTAGTTGAACCTATACGAATCTCTAAACAACGAACAGCAGAAAAAGCTACCAGTTCGTGCTTAGAGCTCGTCGCGTTAGATTAAGAATCGCAACACAAAATCTCTATTTTGAAAATCGAAGAATAAAATGAGCAAGGTTTTTATTTTGGTAAAAAGGAAAAGTTACCCTAATCCACATATGCACAAGGCCCAAGACTACTACGGTTGTACTTGGACCTATAGGAATCTCTAAACAACGAACAGCAGAGAAGGCTACCAGTTCGTGTTTAGAGCTCGTCGCGTGAGATTAAGAATCGCAAAACAAGACCTTTATTTTGAAAATCGATGAATAAAGTGAGCAAGGATTTTATTTTGGGAAAAAGGAAAAGCAACCCTAATCCACATATGCACAAGGCCCAAGACAACTACGGCTGTACTTGAAGCTATACGAATCTCTAAACAACGAACAGCAGAAAAAGCTACCATGTCGTGCTTAGAGCTCGTCGCGTGAGATACAGAATCGCAACATAAAATCTTTAATTTGAAAATCGATGAATAAAATGAGCAAGGTTTTTATTTTGGCAAAAAGGAAAAGCAAACCTAATCCATATATGCACAAGGCCCAAGACAACTACGGCTATACTTAGATCTATACGAATCTGTAAACAACGAACAGCAGAAAAAGCTACCAGTTCGTGCTTAGAACTCGTCGCGTGAGATTAAGAATCGCAACACAAAATCTATATTTTGAAAATCGATGAATAAAAGGAGCAAGGTTTTTATTTTGATAAAAAGAAAAGCAACCCTAATCCATATACGCACAAGGCCCAAGACAACTACGGCTGTACTTGAACCTATACGAATCTCTAAACAACGAAGAGCAGAAAAAGGTACCAGTTCGTGCTTAGAGCTCGTCGCGTGAGATTAAGAATCGCAACACAAAATCTCTATTTTGAAAATCGAAGAATAAAATGAGCAAGGTTTTTATTTTGGTAAAAAGGAAAAGTTACCCTAATCCACATATGCACAAGGCCCAAGGCTACTACGGTTGTACTTGGACCTATAGGAATCTCTAACAACGAACAGCAGAAAAGGCTACCAGTTCGTGTTTAGAGCTTGTCGCGTGAGATTAAGAATCGCAAAACAAGACCTTTATTTTGAAAATCGATGAATAAAGTGAGCAAGGATTTTATTTTGGGAAAAAGGAAAAGCAACCCTAATCCACATATGCACAAGGCCCAAGACAACTACGGCTGTACTTGAACCTATACGAATCTCTAAACAACGAACAGCAGAAAAAGCTACCATGTCGTGCTTAGAGCTCGTCGCGTGAGATAAAGAATCGCAACATAAAATCTTTAATTTGAAAATCGATGAATAAAGTGAGCAAGGATTTTATTCTGGGAAAAAGGAAAAGCATCCCTAATCCACATATGCACAAGGCCCAAGACAACTACGGCTGTACTTGAACCTATACGAATCTCTAAACAACGAACAGCAGAAAAAGCTACCAGTTCGTGCTTAGAGCTCGTCGCATGAGATTAAGAATCGCAACACAAAATCTCTATTTTGAAAATCGATGAATAAAATGAGCAAGGTTTTTATTTTGATAAAAAGGAAAAGCAACCCTAATCCACATATGCACAAGGCCCAAGACAACTACGGCTGTAGTTGAACCTATACGAATCTCTAAACAACGAACAGCAGAAAAAGCTACCAGTTCGTGCTTAGAGCTCGTCGCGTTAGATTAAGAATCGCAACACAAAATCTCTATTTTGAAAATCGAAGAATAAAATGAGCAAGGTTTTTATTTTGGTAAAAAGGAAAAGTTACCCTAATCCACATATGCACAAGGCCCAAGACTACTACGGTTGTACTTGGACCTATAGGAATCTCTAAACAACGAACAGCAGAAAAGGCTACCAGTTCGTGTTTAGAGCTCGTCGCGTGAGATTAAGAATCGCAAAACAAGACCTTTATTTTGAAAATCGATGAATAAAGTGAGCAAGGATTTTATTTTGGGAAAAAGGAAAAGCAACCCTAATCCACATATGCACAAGGCCCAAGACAACTAAGGCTGTACTTGAAGCTATACGAATCTCTAAACAACGAACAACAGAAAAAGCTACCATGTCGTGCTTAGAGCTCGTCGCGTGAGATAAAGAATCGCAACATAAAATCTTTAATTTGAAAATCGATGAATAAAATGAGCAGGGTTTTTATTTTGGAAAAAAGGAAAAGCAAACCTAATCCATATATGCACAAGGCCCAAGACAACTACGGCTATACTTAGACCTATACGAATCTCTCAACAACGAACAGCAGAAAAAGCTACCAGTTCGTGCTTAGAGCTCGTCGCGTGAGATTAAGAATCGCAACACAAAATCTCTATTTTGAAAATCGATGAATAAAATGAGCAAGGTTTTTATTTTGATAAAAAGGAAAAGCAACCCTAATCCACATATGCACAAGGCCCAAGACAACTACGGCTGTAGTTGAACCTATACGAATCTCTAAACAACGAACAGCAAAAAAAGCTACCAGTTCGTGCTTAGAGCTCGTCGCGTTAGATTAAGAATCGCAACACAAAATCTCTATTTTGAAAATCGAAGAATAAAATGAGCAAGGTTTTTATTTTGGTAAAAAGGAAAAGTTACCCTAATCCACATATGCACAAGGCCCAAGACTACTACGGTTGTACTTGGACCTATAGGAATCTCTAAACAACGAACAGCAGAAAAGGCTACCAGTTCGTGTTTAGAGCTCGTCGCGTGAGATTAAGAATCGCAAAACAAGACCTTTATTTTGAAAATCGATGAATAAAGTGAGCAAGGATTTTATTTTGGGAAAAAGGAAAAGCAACCCTAATCCACATATGCACAAGGCCCAAGACAACTACGGCTGTACTTGAAGCTATACGAATCTCTAAACAACGAACAGCAGAAAAAGCTACCATGTCGTGCTTAGAGCTCGTCGCGTGAGATAAAGAGTCGCAACATAAAATCTTTAATTTGAAAATCGATGAATAAAATGAGCAGGGTTTTTATTTTGGAAAAAAGGAAAAGCAAACCTAATCCATATATGCACAAGGCCCAAGACAACTACGGCTATACTTAGACCTATACGAATCTCTCAACAACGAACAGCAGAAAAAGCTACCAGTTCGTGCTTAGAGCTCGTCGCGTGAGATTAAGAATCGCAACACAAAATCTCTATTTTGAAAATCGATGAATAAAATGAGCAAGGTTTTTATTTTGATAAAAAGGAAAAGCAACCCTAATCCACATATGCACAAGGCCCAAGACAACTACGGCTGTAGTTGAACCTATACGAATCTCTAAACAACGAACAGCAGAAAAAGCTACCAGTTCGTGCTTAGAGCTCGTCGCGTTAGATTAAGAATCGCAACACAAAATCTCTATTTTGAAAATCGATGAATAAAATGAGCAAGGTTTTTATTTTGGTAAAAAGGAAAAGTTACCCTAATCCACATATGCACAAGGCCCAAGACTACTACGGTTGTACTTGGACCTATAGGAATCTCTAAACAACGAACAGCAGAAAAGGCTACCAGTTCGTGTTTAGAGCTCGTCGCGTGAGATTAAGAATCGCAAAACAAGACCTTTATTTTGAAAATCGATGAATAAAGTGAGCAAGGATTTTATTTTGGGAAAAAGGAAAAGCAACCCTAATCCACATATGCACAAGGCCCAAGATACCTACGGCTGTACTTGAAGCTATACGAATCTCTAAACAACGAACAGCAGAAAAAGCTACCATGTCGTGCTAAGAGCTCGTCGCGTGAGATAAAGAATCGCAACATAAAATCTTTAATTTGAAAATCGATGAATAAAATGAGCAGGGTTTTTATTTTGGAAAAAAGGAAAAGAAAACCTAATCCATATATGCACAAGGCCCAAGACAACTACGGCTATACTTAGACCTATACGAATCTCTCAACAACGAACAGCAGAAAAAGCTACCAGTTCGTGCTTAGAGCTCGTCGCGTGAGATTAAGAATCGCAACACAAAATCTCTATTTTGAAAATCGATGAATAAAATGAGCAAGGTTTTTATTTTGATAAAAAGGAAAAGCAACCCTAATCCATATATGCATAAGGTCCAAGACAACTACGGCTGTACTTGAACCTATACGAATCTCTAAACAACGAACAGCAGAAAAGGCTACCAGTTCATGTTTAGAGCTCGTCGCGTGAGATTAAGAATCGCAAAACAAGACCTTTATTTTGAAAATCGATGAATAAAGTGAGCAAGGATTTTATTTTGGGAAAAACGAAAAGCAACCCTAATCCTCATATGCACAAGGCCCAAGACAACTACGGCTGTACTTGAACCTATACGAATCTCTAAACAACGAACAACTGAAAAAGCTACCATGTCGTGCTTAGAGTTCGTCGCGTGATATAAAGAATCGCAACATAAAATCTTTAATTTGAAAATCGATGAATAAAATGAGCAAGGTTTTTATTTTGGCAAAAAGGAAAAGCAAACCTAATTCATATATGCAGAAGGCCCAAGACAACTACGGCTGTACGTGAACCTATACGAATCTCTAAACAACGAACAGCAGAAAAAGGTACCAGTTCGTTCTTAGAGCTCGTCGCGTGAGATTAAGAATCGCAACACAAAATCTTTATTTTGAAAAATCGATGAATAAATGCGAAAGGTTTTTATTTTGATATAAATAAAAAGCAACCCAAATCCACATATGCATAAGGCCTAAGACAACTACGGCTGCACTTCGACCTATTCAAATCTCTAAACAACGAACAGCAGAAAAAGCTACCAGTTAGTATTTAGAGCTCGTCGCGTGAGATTAAGAATCGCAACACAAAATCTCTATTTTGAAAATCGATGAATAAAATGAGCAAGGTTTTTATTTTTATAAAAAGGAAAAGCAACCCTAATCCATATATGCACAAGGCCCAAGACAACTACGGCTGTACGTGAACCTATACGAATCTCTAAACAACGAACAGCAGAAAAAGCTACCAGTTCGTGCTTAAAACTCGTCGCGTGAGATTAAGAATCGCAACACAAAATCTCTATTTTGAAAATCGATGAATAAAATGAACAAGGTTTTTATTTTGATAAAAAGGAAAAGCAACCCTAATCCACATATGCATAAGGTCCAAGACAACTACGGCTGTACTTGAACCTATACGAATCTCTAAACAACGAACAGCAGAAAAGGCTACCAGTTCATGTTTAGAGCTCGTTGCGTGAGATTAAGAATCGCAAAACAAGACCTTTATTTTGAAAATCGATGAATAAAGTGAGCAAGGATTTTATTTTGGGAAAAACGAAAAGCAACCCTAATCCTCATATGCACAAGGCCCAAGACAACTACGGCTGTACTTGAACCTATACGAATCTCTAAACAACGAACAACAGAAAAAGCTACCATGTCGTGCTTAGAGTTCGTCGCTTGATATAAAGAATCGCAACATAAAATATTTAATTTGAAAATCGATGAATAAAATGAGCAAGGTTTTTATTTTGGCAAAAAGGAAAAGCAAACCTAATTCATATATGCACAAGGCCCAAGACAACTACGGTTATACTTAGACCTATACGAATCACTAAACAACGAACAGCATAAAAAGCTACCAGTTCGTGCTTAGAACTCGTCGCGTGACGTTAAGAATCGCAACACAAAATCTCTACTTTGAAAATCGATGAATAAAATGAGCAAGGTTTTTATTTTGATAAAAAGGAAAAGCAACCCTAATCCATATATGCACAAGGCCCAACACAACTACGGCTGTACTTGAACCTATACGAATCTCTAAACAACGAACAACAGAAAAAGGTACCAGTTCGTTCTTAGAGCTCGTCGCGTGAGATTAAGAATCGCAACACAAAATCTTTATTTTGAAAATCGATGAGTAAATGAGAAAGGTTTTTATTTTGATATAAATGAAAAGCAACCCCAATCCACATATGCACAAGGCCGAAGAAAACTACGGTTGCACTTGGACTTATACGAATCTCTATACAACGAACAGCAGAAAAAGCTACCAGTTCGTGTTTAGAGCTCGTCGCGTGAGATTAAGAATCGCAAAACAAGACCTTTATTTTGAAAATCGATGAATAAAGTGAGCAAGGATTTTATTTTGGGAAAAAGGAAAAGCAACCCTAATCCACATATGCACAACGCCCAAGACAACTACGGCTGTACTTGGACCTATATGAAGATCTAAACAACGAACAGCAGAAAAAGCTACCATGTCGTGCTTAGAGCTCGTCGCGTGAGATAAAGAATCGCAACACAAAATCTTTATTTTGAAAATCGATGAATAAAATGAGCAAGGTTTTTATTTTGGCAAAAAGGAAAAGCAACCCTAATCCATATATGCACAAGGCCCAAGACAACTACGACTATACTTAGACCTATACGAATCTCTGAACAACGAACAGCGGAAAAAGTTACCAGTTCGTGCTTAGAGCTCGTCGCGTGAGATTAAGAATCGCAACACAAAATCTCTATTTTGAAAATCTATGAATAAAATGAGCAAGGTTTTTATTTTGATAAAAAGAAAAAGCAACCCTAATCCAAATATGCACAAGGTCCAAGACAACTACGGCTGTACTTGAGCCTATACGAATCTCTAAACAACGAACAACAGAAAAAGCTACCATGTCGTTCTTAGAGCTCGTCGCGTGAGATTAAGAATCGCAGCACAAAATCTTTATTTTGAAAATCGATGAATAAAATGAGCAAGGTTTTTATTTTGATAAAAAGGAAAAGCAACCCTAATCCACATATGCACAAAGCCCAACACAACTACTGCTGCAGTTGGACCTATACGAATCTCTAAACAACGAACAGCAGAAAAACCTACCCTTTCGTGTTTAGAGTTGGTCGCGTGACATTAAGATTCGCAACACAAGATCTTTATTTGCAAAATCGATGAATAAAATGAGCAAGGTTTGTATTTTGATAAAAAGGAAAGGCAACCCTAATCCACATATGCACAAGGCCCCAGACAACTACGGCTACACTTGGACCTATACGAATCTCTAAACAATGAGCAGTAGAAAAAGCTACCAGTTCATCTTTAGAGCTCGTCGCGTGAGATTAAGAATCGCAAAACAAGACCTTTATTTTGAAAATCGATGAATAAAATGAGCAAGGTTTTTATTTTGGTAAAAAGGAAAAGAAACCCTAATCCACATATGCACAAGGCCCAAGACAACTTCGGCTGCACTTGGACTTATACGAATCTCTAAACAACGAACAGCAGAAAAAGCTACCAGTTCATGTTGAGAGCTCGTCGCGTGAGATTAATAATCGCAAAACAAGGCCTTTATTTTGAAAATCGATGAATATAATGAGCAAGGATTTTATTTTGGTAAGAAGGAAAAGCAACCCTAATCAACATATGCACAAGGCCCAACACAACTACGGCTGTACTTGGACCAATAAGAATCTTTAAACAACGAATAGAAGAAAAAGCTACCAGTTCGTGCTTAGAGCTCGTCGCGTGAGATTAAGAATCGAACCACAAGATCTTTACTTTGAAAATCGATGAATAAAATGAGCAAGACTTTTATTTTGATAAAAAGGAAAAGCAACCCTAATCCACATATGCACAAGGCCCAAGAGAACTACGGCTGCACCTAGACTTATATGAATCTCTAAACAACGAACAGCAGAAAAAGCTACCAGTTCGTGTTTAGAGCTCGTCGCGTGAGATTAAGAATCGCAACACAAGATCTTTATTTTGAAAATCGATGAATAAAATGAGCAAGGTTTTTATTTTGAAAAAAAAGAAAAGCAACCCTAATCCACATATGCACAAGGCCCAAGACAGCTTCGGCTGCACTTGGACTTATACGAATCTCTAAACAACGAACAGCAGAAAAAGCTACCAGTTCGTGTTAAGAGCTCGTCGCGTGAGATTAAGAATCGCAAAACCAGACCTTTATTCTGAAAATCGATGAATAAAGTGAGCAAGGATTTTATTTTGTGAAAAAGGAAAAGCAACCCTAAGCCACATATGCACAAGGCCCTAGACAACTACGGCTGTACTTGAACCTATACGAATCTCTAAACAACGAACAACAGAAAAAGGTACCAGTTCGTTCTTAGAGCTCGTCGCGTGAGATTTAGAATCGCAGCACAAAATCTTTATTTTGAAAATCGATGAATAAAATGAGCAAGGTTTTTATTTTGATATAAATGAAAAGCAACCCTAATCCACATATGCACAAGGCCCAAGAAAACTACGGCTGTACTTGGACCTATACGAATCTCTAAAGAACGAACAACAGAAAAAGCTACCAGTTCGTGTTTAGAGCTCGTCGCGTGAGATTAAGAATCGCAAAACAAGACCTTTATTTTGAAAATCGATGAATATAGTGAGGAAGGATTTTATTTTGGGAAAAAGGAAAAGCAACCCTAATCCACATATGCACAAGGCCTAAGACAACTACGACTGTACTCGAACCTATACGAATCTCTAAACAACGAACAGCAGAAAAAACTACCATGTCGTGCTTAGAGCTCGTCGCGTGAGATAAAGAATCGCAACACAAAGAGTTTATTTTGAAAATCGATGAATAAAATGAGCAAGGTTTTTATTTTGGCAAAAAGGAAAAGCAACCCTAATCCATATATGCACAAGGCCCAAGACAACTACGACTATACTTAGACCTATACGAATCTCTAAACAACGAACAACAGAAAAACCTACCAGTTCGTGTTTAGAACGCGTCGCGTGACATTAAGAATCGTAACACAAGATCTTTATTTTGAAAATCAATGAATAAAATGAGCAAGGTTTGTATTTTGATAAAAAGGAAAAGCAACCCTAATCCACATATGCACAAGGCCCAAGACAACTACGGCTACACTTGGACCTATACGAATCTCTAAACAATGAGCAGCAGAAAAAGCTACCAGTTCATCTTTAGAGCTCGTCGCGTGAGATTAAGAATCACAAAACAAGACCGTTATTTTGAAAATCGATGAATAAAATGAGCAAGGTTTTTATTTTGGTAAAAAGGAAAAGCAACCCTAATCCACATATGCACAAGGCCCAAGACAACTTCGGCTGCACTTGGACTTATACGAATCTCTAAACAACGAACAACAGAAAAAGGTACCAGTTCGTTGTTAAAGCTCATCGCGTGAGATTAAGAATCGCAACACAAAATCTTTATTTTGAAAATCGATGAATAAAATGAGAAAGGTTTTTATTTTGATATAAATGAAAAGCAACCCTAATCCACATATGCACAAGGCCCAAGACAACTACGGCTGCACTTGGACTTATACGAATCTCTAAAAAACGAAGAATAGAAAAAGCTACCAGTTCGTGTTTAGAGCTCGTCGCGTGAGATTAAGTACCGCAAAACAACACCTTTATTTTGAAAATCGATGAATAAAGTGAGCAAGGATTTTAATTTGGGAAAAAGGAAAAGCAACCCTAATCCACATATGCACAAGGCCCAAGACAACTACGGCTGCACTTGGACCTATACGAATCTCTAAACAACGAACAGCAGAAAAACCTACCAGTTCGTGTTTAGAGCTCGGCGCGTGACATTAAGAATCGCAACACAAGATCTTTATTTTGAAAATCGATGAATAAAATGAGCAAGGTTTTTATTTTGATAAAAAGGAAAAGCAACCATAATCCACATATGCACAAGGCCCAAGACAACTACGGCTGCACTTGGACCTATACGAATCTCCAAACAACGAACAGCAGAAAAACCTACCAGTTCTTGTTTAGAGCTCGTCGCGTGACATTAAGAATCGCAACACAAGATCTTTATTTTGAAAATCGATGAATAAAATGAGCAAGGTTTTTATTTTGATAAAAAGGAAAAGCAACCCTAATCCACATATGCACAAGGCCAAAGACAACTACGGCTGCACTTGGACCGATATGAATCTCTAAAAATGAGCAGCAGAAAAAGCTACCAGTTAATCTTTAGAGCTCGTCGCGTGAGATTAAGAATCGCAAAACAAGACCTTTATTCTGAAAATCGATGAATAAAATGAGTAAGGTTTTTATTTTGGCAAAAAGGAAAAGCAACCCTAATCCACACATGCACAAGGCCCAAGACAACTACGGTTGCACTTGGACTTATACGAATCTCTAAACAACGAAGAGCAGAAAAAGCTACCAGTTCGGGTTTAGAGCTCATCGCGTGAGATTAAGAATCGCAAAACAAGACCTATATTTTGAAAATCGTTGAATAAAGTGAGCCAGGATTTTATTTTGGGAAAAAGGAAAAGCAACCCTGATCCCCATATGCACAACGCCTAAGACAACTACGACGGTACTTGAACCTATACGAATCTCTAAACAACGAAGAGCAGAAAAAGCTACCATATCGTGCTTAGAGCTCGTCGCGTGAGATAAAGAATCGCAACACAAAATCTTTATTTTGAAAATCGATGAATAAAATGAGCAAGGTTTTTATTTTGGCAAAAAGGAAAAGCAACCCTAATCCACATATACACAAGGCCTAAGACAACTACGGCTGTACTTGGACCTATACGAATCTCTAAACAACGAACAGCAGAAAAAGCTACTAGTTCGTGCTTAGAGCTCGTCGCGTGATATTAAGAATCGCAACACAAAATCTCTATTTTGAAAATCGATGAATAAAATGAGCAAGGTTTTTATTTTGATAAAAAGGAAAAGCAACCCTAATCCACATATGCACAAGGCCCAAGACAACTACGGTTGTACTTGAACCTATACGAAACTCTAAACAACGAACAGCAGAAAAAGCTACCATGTCGTTCTTAGAGCTCGTCGCGTGAGATTAAGAATCGCAACACAAAATGTTTATTTTGAAAATCGATGAATAAAATGAGCAAGGTTTTTATTTTGATAAAAAGGAAAAGCAACCCTAATCCACATATGCACAAGGCCCAAGACAACTACGGCTGCACTTGGACCTATACGAATCTCTAAACAACGAACAGCAGAAAAACCTACCTGTTCGTGTTTAGAGCTCGTCGTGTGACATTAAGAATCGCAACACAAGATCTTTATTTTCAAAATCAATGAATAAAATGAGCAAGGTTTTTATTTTGATAAAAAGGAAAAGCAACCCTAATCCACATATGCATAAGGCCCAAGACAACTACGGCTGCACTTGTACCTATACGAATCTCTAAAAATGAACAGCAGAAAAAGCTACCAGTTAATCTGTAGAGCTCGTCGCGTGAGATTAACAATCGCAAAACAAGACCTTTATTTTGAAAATCGATTAATAAAATGAGCAAGGTTTTTATTTTCGCAAAAAGGAAAAGCAACCCTAATCCACATATGCACAAGGCCCAAGACAACTACGGCTGCACTTGGACCGATATGAATCTCTAAAAATGAGCAGCAGAAAAAGCTACCAGTTAATCTTTAGAGCTCGTCGCGTGAGATTAAGAATCGCAAAACAAGACCTTTATTCTGAAAATCGATGAATAAAATGAGTAAGGTTTTTATTTTGGCAAAAAGGAAAAGCAACCCTAATCCACACATGCACAAGGCCCAAGACAACTACGGCTGCACTTGGACTTATACGAATCTCTAAACAACGAACAGCAGAAAAAGCTACCAGTTCGGGTTTAGAGCTCATCGCGTGAGATTAAGAATCGCAAAACAAGACCTATATTTTCAAAATCGTTGAATAAAGTGAGCCAGGATTTTATTTTGGGAAAAAGGAAAAGCAACCCTGATCCCCATATGCACAAGGCCCAAGACAACTACGACGGTACTTAAACCTATACGAATCTCTAAACAACGAACAGCAGAAAAAGCTACCATATCGTGCTTAGAGCTCGTCGCGTGAGATAAAGAATCGCAACACAAAATATTTATTTTGAAAATCGATGAATAAAATGAGCAAGGTTTTTATTTTGGCAAAAAGGAAAAGCAACCCTAATCCACATATACACAAGGCCTAAGACAACTACGGCTGTACTTGGACCTATACGAATCTCTAAACAACGAACAACAGAAAAAGCTACTAGTTCGTGCTTAGAGCTCGTCGCGTGATATTAAGAATCGCAACACAAAATCTCTATTTTGAAAATCGATGAATAAAATGAGCAAGGTTTTTATTTTGATAAAAAGGAAAAGCAACCCTAATCCACATATGCACAAGGCCCAAGACAACTACGGTTGTACTTGAACCTATACGAATCTCTAAACAACGAACAGCAGAAAAAGCAACCATGTCGTTCTTAGAGCTCGTCGCGTGAGATTAAGAATCGCAAAACAAAATGTTTATTTTGAAAATCGATGAATAAAATGAGCAAGGTTTTTATTTTGATAAAAAGGAAAAGCAACCCTAATCCACATATGCACAAGGCCCAAGACAACTACGGCTGCACTTGGACCTATACGAATCTCTAAACAACGAACAGCAGAAAAACCTACCTGTTCGTGTTTAGAGCTCGTCGTGTGACATTAAGAATCGCAACACAAGATCTTTATTTTGAAAATCAATGAATAAAATGAGCAAGGTTTTTATTTTGATAAAAAGGAAAAGCAACCCTAATCCACATATGCACAAGGCCCAAGACAACTACGGCTGCACTTGGACCTATACGAATCTCTAAAAATGAACAGCAGAAAAAGCTACCGGTTAATCTTTAGAGCTCGTCGCGTGAGATTAACAATCGCAAAACAAGACCTTTATTTTGAAAATCGATTAATAAAATGAGCAAGGTTTTTATTTTCGCAAAAAGGAAAAGCAACCCTAATCCACATATGCACAAGGCCCAAGACAACTACGGCTGCACTTGGACCGATATGAATCTCTAAAAATGAGCAGCAGAAAAAGCTACCAGTTAATCTTTAGAGCTCGTCGCATGAGATTAAGAATCGCAAAACCAGACCTTTATTCTGAAAATCGATGAATAAAATGAGTAAGGTTTTTATTTTGGCAAAAAGGAAAAGCAACCCTAATCCACACATGCACAAGGCGCAAGACAACTACGGCTGCACTTGGACTTATACGAATCTCTAAACAACGAACAGCAGAAAAAGCTACCAGTTCGGGTTTAGAGCTCATCGCGTGAGATTAAGAATCGCAAAACAAGACCTTTATTTTGAAAATTGTTGAATAAAGTGAGCAAGGATTTTATTTTGGGAAAAAGGAAAAGCAACCCTGATCCCCATATGCACAAGGCCCAAGACAACTACGACGGTACATGAACCTATACGAATCTCTAAACAACGAACAGCAGAAAAAGCTACCATGTCGTGCTTAGAGCTCGTCACGTGAGATAAAGAATCGCAACACAAAATCTTTATTTTGCAAATCGATGAATAAAATGAGCAAGGTTTTTATTTTGGCAAAAAGGAAAAGCAACCCTAATCCACATATGCACAACGCCCAAGACAACTACAGCTGTACTTGGACCTATACGAATCTCTAAACAACGAACAGCAGAAAAAGCTACCATGTCGTTCTTAGAGCTCGTCGCGTGAGATTTAGAATCGCAACACAAAATGTTTATTTTGAAAATCGATGAATAAAATGAGAAAGGTTTTTATTTTGATAAAAAGGAAAAGCAACCCTAATCCACATATGCACAAGGCCCAAGACAACAACGGCCACACTTGGACCTATACGAATCTCTAAACAATGAGCGGCAGAAAAAGCTACCAGTTCATCTTTAGAGCTCATCGCGTGAGATTAAAAATCGCAAAACAAGACCTTTATTTTGAAAATCGATGAATAAAATGAGCAAGGTTTTTATTGGGGTAAAAAGGAAAAGCAACCCTAATCCACATATGCACAAGGCCCAAGACAACTTAGGCTGCACTTGGACTTATACGAATTTCTAAACAACGAACAGCAGAAAAAGCTACCTGTTCGTGATTAGAGCTCGTCGCGTGAGATTAAGAATCGCAAAACAAGACCTTTATTCTGAAAATCGATGAATAAAATGAGCAAGGTTTTTATTTTGGCAAAAAGGAAAAGCAACCCTAATCCACACATGCACAAGGCCCAAGACAACTACGGCTGCACTTGGACTTATACGAATCTCTAAACAACGAACAGCAGAAAAAGCTAGCAGTTCGTGTTTAGAGCTCATCGCGTGAGATTAAGAATCGCAAAACAAGACCTATATTTTGAAAATCGTTGAATAAAGTGAGCCAGGATTTTATTTTGGGAAAAAGGAAATGCAACCCTGATCCCCATATGCACAAGGCTCAAGACAACTACGACGGTACTTGGACCTATACGAATCTCTAAACAACGAACAGCAGAAAAAGCTACCAGTTCAAGCTTAGAGCTCGTCGCGTGAGATTAAGAATCGCAACCCAAAATCTCTATTTTGAAAATCGATGAATAAAATGAGCAAGGTTTTTATTTTGATAAAAAGGAAAAGCAACCCTAATCCACATATGGACAAGGCCCAAGACAACTACGGTTGTACTTGAACCTATACGAATCTCTAAACAACGAACAGCAGAAAAAGCTACCATGTCGTTCTTAGAGCTCGTCGCGTGAGATTAAGAATCGCAACACAAAATGTTTATTTTGAAAATCGATGAATAAAATGAGCAAGGTTTTTATTTTGATAAAAAGGAAAAGCAACCCTAATCCACATATGCACAAGGCCAAAGACAACTACGGCTGCACTTGGACCTATACGAATCTCTAAAAAATGAACAGCAGAAAAAGCTACCAGTTCATCTTTAGAGCTCGTCGCGTGAGATTAAAAATCGCAAAACAAGACCTTTATTTTGAAAATCGATGAATAAAATGAGCAAGGTTTTTATTGGGGTAAAAAGGAAAAGCAACCCTAATCCACACATGCACAAGGGCCAAGACAACTACGGCTGCACTTGGACTTATACGAATCTCTAAACAACGAACAGCAGAAAAAGCTACCTGTTCGTGATTAGAGCTCGTCGCGTGAGATTAAGAATCGCAAAACAAGACCTTTATTTTGAAAATCGATCAATAAAGTGAGCAAGGATTTTATTTTGGGAAAAAGGAAAAGCAAACTTGATCCCCATATGCACAAGGCCCAAGACACCTACGACGGTACTTGAACCTATACGAATCTCTAAACAACGAACAGCAGAAAAAGCTACCATGTCGTGCTTAGAGCTCGTCACGTGAGATAAAGAATCGCAACACAAAATCTTTATTTTGAAAATCGATGAATAAAATGAGCAAGGTTTTTATTTTGGCAAAAAGGAAAAGCAACCCTAATCCACATATGCACAAGGCCCAAGACAACTACGGCTGTACTTGGACCTATACGAATCTCTAAACAACGAACAGCAGAAAAAGCTACCATGTCGTTCTTAGAGCACGTCGCGTGAGATTAAGAATCGCAACACAAAATGTTTATTTTGAAAATCGATGAATAAAATGAGCAAGGTTTTTATTTTGATAAAAAGGAAAAGCAACCCTAATCCACATATGCACAAGGCCCAAGACAACAACGGCTACACTTGGACCTATACGAATCTCTAAACAATGAGCGGCAGAAAAAGCTACCAGTTCATCTTTAGAGCTCGTCGCGTGAGATTAAAAATCGCAAAACAAGACCTTTATTTTGAAAATCGATGAATAAAATGAGCAAGGTTTTTATTGGGGTAAAAAGGAAAAGCAACCCTAATCCACATATGCACAAGGCCCAAGACAACTTAGGTTGCACTTGGACTTATACGAATTTCTAAACAACGAACAGCAGAAAAAGCTACCTGTTCGTGATTAGAGCTCGTCGCGTGAGATTAAGAATCGCAAAACAAGACCTTTATTCTGAAAATCGATGAATAAAATGAGCAAGGTTTTTATTTTGGCAAAAAGGAAAAGCAACCTTAGTCCACACATGCACAAGGCCCAAGACAACTACGGCTGCACTTGGACTTATACGAATCTCTAAACAACGAACAGTAGAAAAAGCTAGTAGTTCGTGTTTAGAGCTCATCGCGTGAGATTAAGAATCGCAAAACAAGACCTATATTTTGAAAATCGTTGAATAAAGTGAGCCAGGATTTTATTTTGGGAAAAAGGAAAAGCAACCCTGATCCCCATGTGCACAAGGCTCAAGACAACTACGACGGTACTTGAACCTATACGAATCTCTAAACAACGAACAACAGAAAAAGCTACCATATCGTGCTTAGAGCTCGTCGCGTGAGATAAAGAATCGCATCACAAAATCTTTATTTTGAAAATCGATGAATAAAATGAGCAAGGTTTTTATTTTGGCAAAAAGGAAAAGCAACCCTAATCCACATATACACAAGGCCTAAGACAACTACGGCTGTACTTGGACCTATACGAATCTCTAAACAACGAACAGCAGAAAAAGCTACCAGTTCAAGCTTCGAGCTCGTCGCGTGAGATTAAGAATCGCAACCCAAAATCTCTATTTTGAAAATCGATGAATAAAATGAGCAAGGTTTTTATTTTAATAAAAAGGAAAAGCAACCCTAATCCACATATGGACAAGGCCCAAGACAACTACGGTTGTACTTGAACCTATACGAATCTCTAAACAACGAACAGCAGAAAAAGCTACCATGTCGTTCTTAGAGTTCGTCGCGTGAGATTAAGAATCGCAACACAAAATGTTTATTTTGAAAATCGATGAATAAAATGAGCAAGGTTTTTATTTTGATAAAAAGGAAAAGCAACCCTAATCCACATATGCACAAGGCCAAAGACAACTACGGCTCCACTTGGACCTATACGAATCTCTAAACAACGAACAGCAGAAAAACCTACCAGTTCGTGTTTAGAACTCGTTGCGTGACATTAAGAATCGCAACACAAGATCTTTATTTTGAAAATCGATGAATAAAATGAGCAAGGTTTTTATTTTGATAAAAAGGAAAAGCAACCCTAATCCACATATGCACAAGGCCCAAGACAACTACGTCTACACTTGGACCTATACGAATCTCTAAACAATGAGCGGCAGAAAAAGCTACCAGTTCATCTTTAGAGCTCGTCGCGTGAGATTAAAAATCGCAAAACAAGACCTTTATTTTGAAAATCGATGAATAAAATGAGCAAGGTTTTTATTGGGGTAAAAAGGAAAAGCAACCCTAATCCACATATGCACAAGGCCCAAGACAACTTAGGTTGCACTTGGACTTATACGAATTTCTAAACAACGAACAGCAGAAAAAGCTACCTGTTCGTGATTAGAGCTCGTCGCGTGAGATTAAGAATCGCAAAACAAGACCTTTATTCTGAAAATCGATGAATAAAATGAGCAAGGTTTTTATTTTGGCAAAAAGGAAAAGCAACCTTAGTCCACACATGCACAAGGCCCAAGACAACTACGGCTGCACTTGGACTTATACGAATCTCTAAACAACGAACAGTAGAAAAAGCTAGTAGTTCGTGTTTAGAGCTCATCGCGTGAGATTAAGAATCGCAAAACAAGACCTATATTTTGAAAATCGTTGAATAAAGTGAGCCAGGATTTTATTTTGGGAAAAAGGAAAAGCAACCCTGATCCCCATGTGCACAAGGCTCAAGACAACTACGACGGTACTTGAACCTATACGAATCTCTAAACAACGAACAACAGAAAAAGCTACCATATCGTGCTTAGAGCTCGTCGCGTGAGATAAAGAATCGCATCACAAAATCTTTATTTTGAAAATCGATGAATAAAATGAGCAAGGTTTTTATTTTGGCAAAAAGGAAAAGCAACCCTAATCCACATATACACAAGGCCTAAGACAACTACGGCTGTACTTGGACCTATACGAATCTCTAAACAACGAACAGCAGAAAAAGCTACCAGTTCAAGCTTAGAGCTCGTCGCGTGAGATTAAGAATCGCAACCCAAAATCTCTATTTTGAAAATCGATGAATAAAATGAGCAAGGTTTTTATTTTAATAAAAAGGAAAAGCAACCCTAATCCACATATGGACAAGGCCCAAGACAACTACGGTTGTACTTGAACCTATACGAATCTCTAAACAACGAACAGCAGAAAAAGCTACCATGTCGTTCTTAGAGTTCGTCGCGTGAGATTAAGAATCGCAACACAAAATGTTTATTTTGAAAATCGATGAATAAAATGAGCAAGGTTTTTATTTTGATAAAAAGGAAAAGCACCCTAATCCACATATGCACAAGGCCAAAGACAACTACGGCTCCACTTGGACCTATACGAATCTCTAAACAACGAACAGCAGAAAAACCTACCAGTTCGTGTTTAGAACTCGTTGCGTGACATTAAGAATCGCAACACAAGATCTTTATTTTGAAAATCGATGAATAAAATGAGCAAGGTTTTTATTTTGATAAAAAGGAAAAGCAACCCTAATCCACATATGCACAAGGCCCAAGACAACTACGTCTACACTTGGACCTATACGAATCTCTAAACAATGAGCGGCAGAAAAAGCTACCAGTTCATCTTTAGAGCTCGTCGCGTGAGATTAAAAATCGCAAAACAAGACCTTTATTTTGAAAATCGATGAATAAAATGAGCAAGGTTTTTATTGGGGTAAAAAGGAAAAGCAAAGCTAATCCACATATGCACAAGGCCAAAGACAACTTGGGCTGCACTTGGACTTATACGAATCTCTAAACAACGAACAGCAGAAAAAGCTACCTGTTCGTGATTAGAGCTCGTTGCGTGAGATTAAGAATCGCAAAACAAGACCTTTATTTTGAAAATCGATCAATAAAGTGAGCAAGGATTTTATTTTGGGAAAAAGGAAAAGCAACCCTAATCCACATATGCACAAGGCCCAAGACAACTACGGCTGTACTTGAACCTATACGAATCTCTAAACAACGAATAGCAGAAACAGCTACCAGTTCGTGTTTAGCGCTCGTCGCGTGTGATTAAGAATCGCAAGACAAGTCCTTTATTTTGAAAATCGAAGAATAAAATGAACAAGGTTTTTATTTTGGTAAAAAGGAAAAGCAACCCTAATCCATATATGCACAAGACCCAAGACAGCTACGGTTGTACTTAGACCTATACGAATCTCTAAACAACGAACAGCAGAAAAAGCTACCAACTCGTGTTAAGAGCTCGTCGCGTGAGATTAAGAATCGCAAAACAAGACCTTTATTTTGAAAATCGAACAATAAAATGAGGAAGGATTTTATTTTGGTAAAAAGGAAAAGCAACCCTAATCCACATATGCACAAGAACCAAGACAACCACGGCTGTACTTAGACCTATACGAATCTCTTAACAACGAACAGCAGAAAAAGCTACCAGTTCATGCTTAGAGCTCGTCGCGTGAGATTAAAAATCGCAACACAAGATCTTTATTTTGAAAATCGATGAATAAAATGAGCAATGTTTTTATTTGGATAAAAAGGAAAAGCAACCTTAATCCACATATGCACAAGGCCCAAGACAACTACGGCTGCACTTGGACCTATACGAATCTCTAAACAACGAACAGTAGAAAAAGCTACCAGTTCGTGTTTAGAGCTCGTCGCGTGAGATTAAGAATCGCCAAACAAGACCTTTATTTTGAAAATCGAAGAATAAAATGAGCAAGGTTTTTATTTTGGTAAAAAGGAAAAGCAACCCTAATCCACAAATGCACAAGGCCCAAGACAACTACAGCCGTACTTAGACCTATACGAATCTCTAAACAACGAACAGCAGAAAAAGCTACCAATTCATGCTTAGAGCTCGTCGCGGGAGATTGTGAATCGCAACACAAGATCTTTACTTTGAAAATCGATGAATAAAATGAGCAAGGTTTTTATTTTGATAAAAAGGAAAAGCAACCCTAATCCACATATGCACAAGGCCCAAGACAACTACGGCTGCACTTGGACCTATACGAATCTCTAAACAACGAACAACAGAAAAAGCTACCAGTTCGTGTTTAGAGCTCGTCGCGTGAGATTAAGAATCGTAAAACAAGACCTTTATTTTGAAAATCGAAGATAAAATGAGCAAGGTTTTTATTTTGGAAAAAAGGAAAAGCAACCCTAATCCACATATGCACAAGGGCCAAGACAACTACAGCTGTTCTTAGAGCTATACGAATCTCTAAACAACGAACAACAGAAAAAGCTACCAATTCATGCTTAGAGCTCGTCGCGTGAGATTAAGAATCGCAACACAAGATCTTTATTTTGAAAATCGATTAATAAAATGAGAAGGGTTTTTATTTTGATAAAAAGGAAAAGCAACCCTAATCCACATATGCACAAGACCCAAGACAACTACGGCTGCACTTGGACCTATACGAATCGCTAAACAACGAGTAGCAGAAAAAGCTACCAGTTCGTGCTTAGAGCTCGTCGCGTGAGATTAATATTCGCAACACAAGATCTTTATTTTGAAAATCGATGAATAAAATGAGCAAGGTTTTTATTTTGATAAAAAGGAAAAGCAACCCTAATCCACATATGCACAAGTCCCAAGACAACTACGGCTGCACTTGGACTTATACGATTCTCTAAACAACGAACAACAGAAAAAGCTGCCAGTTTGTGTTTAGAGCTCGTCACTTGAGATTAAGAATCGCAACACAAGATCATTATTTTGAAAATCGATGAATAAAATGAGCAACGTTTTTATTTGGATGAAAAGGAAAAGCAACCCTAATCCACATATGCACAAGGCCCAAGACAACTACGGCTGCACTTGGACCTATACGAATCTCTAAACATCGAACAGCAGAAAAAGCTACCAGTTCGTGTTTAGAACTGGTCGCGTGAGATTAAGAATCGCAAAACAAGACCTTTATTTTGAAAATCGAAGAATAAATGAGCAAGGTTTTTATTTTGGTAAAAAGGAAAAGGAACCCTAATCCACATATGCACAAGGCCCAAGACAACTACGGCTGTACTTAGACCTATACGAATCTCTAAACAACGAACAGCAGAAAGAGCTACCAGTTCGTGATTAGAGCTTGTCGCGTGAGATTAAGATTCGCAACACAAGATCGTTATTTTCAAAATTGATGAATAAAATGAGCAAGGTTTTTATTTTGATAAAAAGGAAAAGAAACCCTAATCCACATATGCACAAGGCCCAAGACAACTACGGCTGCACTTGGACCAATACAAATCTCTAAACAACGAACAGCAGAAAAAGCAACCAGTTCGGGTTTAGAGCTCGTCGCGTGAGATTAAGAATCGCAAAACAAGACCTTTATTTTGAAAATTGAAGAATAAAATGACCAAGGTTTTTATTTTGGTAAAAAGGAAAAACAACCCTAATCCACATATGCACAAGGCCCAAGACAACTACGGCTGCACTTAGACCTATACGAATCTCTAAACAACGAACAGCAGAAAAAGCTACAAGTTTGTGCTTAGAGATCGTCGCGTGAGATTAAGATTCGCAACACAAGATCTTTATTTTGAAAATCGATGAATAAAATGAGCAAGGTTTTTATTTTGATAAAAAGGAAAAGCAACCCTAATCCACATCGGCACAAGGCCCAAGACAACTACGGCTGCACTTGGACTTATACGATTCTCTAAACAACGAACAGCAGAAAAAGCTACCAGTTTGTGTTTAGAGCTCGTTGCTTAAGATTAAGAATCGCAACACAAGATCATTATTTTGAAAATCGATGAATAAAATTAGCAAAGTTTTTATTTGGATAAAAAGGAAAAGCAACCCTAATCCACATATGCACAAGGCCCAAGACAACTACGGCTGCACTTGGACCTATACGAATCTCTAAACAACGAACAGCAGAAAAAGCTACCAGTTCGTGTTTAGAGCTGGTCGCGTCAGATTAAGAATCGCAAAACAAGACCTTTATTTTGAAAATCGAAGAAGAAAATGAGCAAGGTTTTTATTTTGGTAAAAAGGAAAAGCAACCCTAATCCACATATGCACAAGGCCCAAGACAACTACGGCTGTACTTAGACCTATACGAATCTCTAAACAACGAACAGCAGAAAGAGCTACCAGTTCGTGATTAGAGCTTGTCGCGTGAGATTAAGATTCGCAACACAAGATCTTTATTTTCAAAATCGATGAATAAAATGAGCAAGGTTTTTATTTTGATAAAAAGGAAAAGAAACCCTCATCCACATATGCACAAGGCCCAAGACAACTACGGCTGCACTTGGACCTATACAAATCTCTAAACAACGAACAGCAGAAAAAGCAACCAGTTCGTGTTTAGAGCTCGTCGCGTGAGATTTAGAATCGCAAAACACGACCTTTATTTTGAAAATCGAAGAATAAAATGACCAAGGTTTTTATTTTGGTAAAAGGGAAAAACAACCCTAATCCACATATGCACAAGGCCCAAGACAACTACGGCTGCACTTAGACCTATACGAATCTCTAAACAACGAACAGCAGAAAAAGCTACAAGTTTGTGCTTAGAGATCGTCGCGTGAGATTAAGATTCGCAACACAAGATCTTTATTTTGAAAATCGATGAATAAAATGAGCAAGGTTTTTATTTTGATAAAAAGGAAAAGCAACCCTAATCCACATCGGCACAAGGCCCAAGACAACTACGGCTGCACTTAGACCTATACGAATCTCTAAACAACGAACAGCAGAAAAAGCTACAAGTTTTGCTTAGAGATCGTCGCGTGAGATTAAGATTCGCAACACAAGATCTTTATTTTGAAAATCGATGAATAAAATGAGCAAGGTTTTTATTTTGATAAAAAGGAAAAGCAACCCTAATCCACATCGGCACAAGGCCCAAGACAACTACGGCTGCACTTTGACTTATACGATTCTCTAAACAACGAACAGCAGAAAAAGCTACCAGTTTGGGTTTAGAGCTCGTCGCTTAAGATTAAGAATCGCAACACAAGATCATTATTTTGAAAATCGATGAATAAAATGAGCAAAGTTTTTATTTGGATAAAAAGGAAAAGCAACCCTAATCCACATATGCACAAGGCCCAAGACAACTACGGCTGCACTTGGACCTATACGAATCTCTAAACAACGAACAGCAGAAAAAGCTACCAGTTCGTGTTTAGAGCTCGTCGCGTGAGATTAAGATTCGCTACACAAGATCTTTATTTTCAAAATCGATGAATAAAATGAGCAAGGTTTTTATTTTGATAAAAAAGGAAAAGCAACCCTAATCCACATATGCACAAGGCCCAACACAACTACGGCTGCACTTGGACCTATACGAATCTCTAAACAACGAACAACAGAAAAAGCTACCAGCACGTGTTTAGAGCTCGTCGCGTGAGCTTAAGAATCGCAAAACAAGACCTTTATTTTGAAAATCGAAGAATAAAATGAGCAAGGTTTTTATTTTGGTAAAAAGGAAAAGCAACCCTAATCCACATATGCACAAGGCCCAAGACAACTACGGCTGTACCTAAACCTATACGAATCTCTAAACAACGAACAGCAGAAAAAGCTACCAGCTCGTGCTTAGAGCTCGTCGCGTGAGATTAAGATTCGCAACACAAGATCTTTATTTTGAAAATCGATGAATAAAATGAGCAAAGTTTTTATTTTGATAAAAATGAAAAGCAACCCTAATCCACTTCTGCACAACGCCCAAGACAACTACGACTGCACTTGGACTTATACGATTCTCTAAACAACGAACAGCAGAAAAAACTACCAGTTTGGGTTTAGAGCTCGTCGCTTAAGATTAAGAATCGCAACACAAGATCATTATTTTGAAAATCGATGAATAAAATGAGCAAAGTTTTTATTTGGATAAAAAGGAAAAGCAACCCTAATCCACATATGCACAAGGCCCAAGACAACTACGGCTGCACTTGGACCTATACGAATCTCTAAACAACGAACAGCAGAAAAAGCTACCAGTTCGTGTTTAGAGCTCGTCGCGTGAGATTAAGATTCCCTACACAAGATCTTTATTTTCAAAATCGATGAATAAAATGAGCAAGGTTTTTATTTTGATAAAAAAGGAAAAGCAACCCTAATCCACATATGCACAAGGCCCAACACAACTACGGCTGCACTTGGACCTATACGAATCTCTAAACAACGAACAACAGAAAAAGCTACCAGCACGTGTTTAGAGCTCGTCGCGTGAGCTTAAGAATCGCAAAACAAGACCTTTATTTTGAAAATCGAAGAATAAAATGAGCAAGGTTTTTATTTTGGTAAAAAGGAAAAGCAACCCTAATCCACATATGCACAAGGCCAAAGACAACTACGGCTGTACCTAAACCTATACGAATCTCTAAACAACGAACAGCAGAAAAAGCTACCAGTTCGTGCTTAGAGCTCGTCGCGTGAGATTAAGATTCGCAACACAAGATCTTTATTTTGAAAATCGATGAATAAAATGAGCAAAGTTTTTATTTTGATAAAAAAGAAAAGCAACCCTAATCCACTTCTGCACAACGCCCAAGACAACTACGACTGCACTTGGACTTATACGATTCTCTAAACAACGAACAGCAGAAAAAGCTACCAGTTTGGGTTTAGAGCTCGTCGCTTAAGATTAAGAATCGCAACACAAGATCATTATTTTGAAAATCGATGAATAAAATGAGCAAAGTTTTTATTTGGATAAAAAGGAAAAGCAACCCTAATCCACATATGCACAAGGCCCAAGACAACTACGGCTACACTTGGACCTATACGAATCTCTAAACAACGAACAGCAGAAAAAGCTACCAGTTCGTGTTTAGAGCTCGTCGCGTGAGATTAAGATTCGCTACACAAGATCTTTATTTTCAAAATCGATTAATAAAATGAGCAAGGTTTTTATTTTGATAAAAAAGGAAAAGCAACCCTAATCCACATATGCACAAGGCCCAACACAACTACGGCTGCACTTGGACCTATACGAATCTCTAAACAACGAACAACAGAAAAAGCTACCGGCACGTGTTTAGAGCTCGTCGCGTGAGCTTAAGAATCGCAAAACAAGACCTTTATTTTGAAAATCGAAGAATAAAATGAGCAAGCTTTTTATTTTGGTAAAAAGGAAAAGCAACCCTAATCCACATATGCACAAGGCCCAAGACAACTACGGCTGTACGTAAACCTATACGAATCTCTAAACAACGAACAGCAGAAAAAGCATCCAGTTCGTGCTTAGAGCTCGTCGCGTGAGATTAAGATTCGCAACACAAGATCTTTATTTTGAAAATCGATGAATAAAATGAGGAAAGTTTTTATTTTGATAAAAATGAAAAGCAACCCTAATCCACTTCTGCACAACGCCCAAGACAACTACGACTGCACTTGGACTTATACGATTCTCTAAACAACGAACAGCAGAAAAAGCTACCAGTTTGTGTTTAGAGCTCGTCGCTTGAGATTAAGAATCGCAACACAAGATCATTATTTTGAAAATCGATGAATAAAATGAGCAAAGTTTTTATTTGGATAAAAAGGAAAAGCAACCCTAATCCACATATGGACAAGGCCCAAGACAACTACGGCCGCACTTGGACCTATACGAATCTCTAAACAACGAACAACAGAAAAAGCTACCAGTTCGTGTTTAGAGCTCGTCGCGTGAGATTAAGAATCGCAAAACAAGACCTTTATTTTGAAAATCGAAGAATAAAATGAGCAAGGTTTTTATTTTGGTAAAAAGGAAAAACAACCCTAATCCACATATGCACAAGGCCCAAGACAACTACGGCTACACTTAGACCTATACGAATCTCTAAACAACGAACAGCAGAAAAAGCTACCAGTTCGTGCTTAGAGCTCGTCGCGTGAGATTAAGATTCGCAACACAAGATCTTTATTTTGAAAATCGATGAATAAAATGAGCAAGGTTTTTATTTTCATAAAAAGGAAAAGCAACCCTAATCCACATATGCAGAAGGCCCAAGACAACTACGGCTGCACTTGGACTTATACGATTCTCTCAACAACGAACAGTAGAAAAAGCTACCAGTTTGGGTTTAGAGCTCGTCGCTTGAGATTAAGAATTGCAACACAAGATCATTATTTTGAAAATCGATGAATAAAATGAGCAAAGTTTTTATTTGGATAAAAAGGAAAAGCAACCCTAATCCACATATGCACAAGGCCCAAGACAACTACGGCTGCACTTGGACCTATACGAATCTCTAAACAACGAACAGCAGAAAAAGCTACCAGTTCGTGTTTAGAGCTCGTCGCGTGAGATTAAGAATTGCAAAACAAGACCTTTATTTTGAAAATCGAAGAATAAAATGAGCAAGGTTTTTATTTTGGTAAAAAGGAAAAGCAACCCTAATCCACATATGCACAAGGCCCAAGACAACTACGGCTGCACTTGGACTTATACGATTCTCTAAACAACGAACAGCAGAAAAAGCTACCAGTTTGTGTTTAGAGCTCGTTGCTTAAGATTAAGAATCGCAACACAAGATCATTATTTTGAAAATCGATGAATAAAATTAGCAAAGTTTTTATTTGGATAAAAAGGAAAAGCAACCCTAATCCACATATGCACAAGGCCCAAGACAACTACGGCTGCACTTGGACCTATACGAATCTCTAAACAACGAACAGCAGAAAAAGCTACCAGTTCGTGTTTAGAGCTGGTCGCGTCAGATTAAGAATCGCAAAACAAGACCTTTATTTTGAAAATCGAAGAAGAAAATGAGCAAGGTTTTTATTTTGGTAAAAAGGAAAAGCAACCCTAATCCACATATGCACAAGGCCCAAGACAACTACGGCTGTACTTAGACCTATACGAATCTCTAAACAACGAACAGCAGAAAGAGCTACCAGTTCGTGATTAGAGCTTGTCGCGTGAGATTAAGATTCGCAACACAAGATCTTTATTTTCAAAATCGATGAATAAAATGAGCAAGGTTTTTATTTTGATAAAAAGGAAAAGAAACCCTCATCCACATATGCACAAGGCCCAAGACAACTACGGCTGCACTTGGACCTATACAAATCTCTAAACAACGAACAACAGAAAAAGCTACAAGTTTGTGCTTAGAGATCGTCGCGTGAGATTAAGAATCGCAAAACAAGACCTTTATTTTGAAAATCGAAGAATAAAATGAGCAAGGTTTTTATTTTGGTAAAAAGGAAAAACAACCCTAATCCACATTGGCACAAGGCCCAAGACAACTATGGCTGCACTTGGACCTATACGAATCTCTAAACAACGAACAGCAGAAAAAGCTACCAGTTCGTGCTTAGAGCTCGTCGCGTGAGATTAAGATTCGCAACACAAGATCTTTATTTTGAAAATCGATGAATAAAATGAGCAAGGTTTTTATTTTGATAAAAAGGAAAAGCAACCCTAATCCACATATGCAGAAGGCCCAAGACAACTACGGCTGCACTTGGACTTATACGATTCTCTAAACAACGAACAGTAGAAAAAGCTACCAGTTTGGGTTTAGAGCTCGTCGCTTGAGATTAAGAATTGCAACACAAGATCATTATTTTGAAAATCGATGAATAAAATGAGCAAAGTTTTTATTTGGATAAAAAGGAAAAGCAACCCTAATCCACATATGCACAAGGCCCAAGACAACTACGGCTGCACTTGGACCTATACGAATCTCTAAACAACGAACAGCAGAAAAAGCTACCAGTTCGTGTTTAGAGCTCGTCGCGTGAGATTAAGAATTGCAAAACAAGACCTTTATTTTTAAAATCGAAGAATAAAATGAGCAAGGTTTTTATTTTGGTAAAAAGGAAAAGCAACCCTAATCCACATATGCACAAGGCCCAAGACAACTACGGCTGCACTTGGACCTATATGAATCTCTAAACAACGAACAGCAGAAAAAGTTACCAGTTCGTGTTTAGAGCTCGTCGCGTGAGATTAAGAATCGCAAAACAAGACCTTTATTTTGAAAATCGAAGAATAAAATGGGCAAGGTTTTTATTTTGGTAAAAAGGAAAAGCAACCCTAATCCACATATGCACAAGGCCCAAGACAACTACGGTTGTACTTAGACCTATACGAATCTCTAAACAACGAACAGCAGAAAAAGCTACAAGTTCGTGCTTAGAGCTCGTCGCGTGAGATTAAGATTCGCAACATAAGATCTTTATTTTCCAAATCGATGAATAAAATGAGCAAGGTTTTTATTTTGATAAAAAAGAAAAGAAACCCTAATCCACATATGCACAAGGCCCAAGACAACTACGGCTGCACTTGGACCTATACAAATCTCTAAACAACGAACAACAGAAAAAGCTACCAGTTCGTGTTTAGAGCTCGTCGCGTGAGATTAAGAATCGCAAAACAAGACCTTTATTTTGAAAATCGAAGAATAAAATGAGCAAGGTTTTTATTTTGGTAAAAAGGAAAAACAACCCTAATCCACATATGCATAAGGCCCAAGACAACTATGGCTGCACTTAGACCTATAGGAATCTCTAAACAACGAACAACAGAAAAAGCTACAAGTTTGTGCTTAGAGATCGTCGCGTGAGATTAAGATTCGCAACACAAGATCTTTATTTTGAAAATCGATGAATAAAATGAGCAAGGTTTTTATTTTGATAAAAAGGAAAAGCAACCCTAATCCACATCAGCACAAGGCCCAAGACAACTATGGCTGCACTTGGACCTATACAAATCTCTAAACAACGAACACCAGAAAAAGCTACAAGTTTGTGCTTAGAGATCGTCGCGTGAGATTAAGATTCGTAACACAAGATCTTTATTTTGAAAATCGATGAATAAAATGAGCAAGGTTTTTATTTTGATAAAAAGGAAAAGCAACCCTAATCCACATCGGCACAAGGCCCAAGACAACTATGGCTGCACTTGGACTTATACGATTCTCTAAACAACGAACAGCAGAAAAAGCTACCAGTTTGTGTTTAGAGCTCGTCGCTTGAGATTAAGAATCGCAACACAAGATCATTATTTTGAAAATCGATGAATAAAATGAGCAAAGTTTTTATTTGGATAAAAAGGAAAAGCAACCCTAATCCACATATGCACAAGGCCCAAGACAACTACGGCTGCACTTGGACCTATACGAATATCTAAATAACGAACAGCAGAAAAAGCTACCAGTTCGTGTTTAGAGCTCGTCGCGTGAGATTAAGAATCGCAAAACAAGACCTTTATTTTGAAAATCGAAGAATAGAATGAGCAAGGTTTTTATTTTGGTAAAAAGGAAAAGCGACCCTAATCCACATATGCACAAGGCCCAAGACAACTACGGCTGTACTTAGACCTATACGAATCTCTAAACAACGAACAACAGAAAAAGCTACCAGTTCGTGTTAAGAGCTCGTCGCGTGAGATTAAGATTCGCTACACAAGATCTTTATTTTCAAAATCGATGAATAAAATGAGCAAGGTTTTCATTTTGATAAAAAAGGAAAAGCAACCCTAATCCACAAGGCACAAGGCCCAAGACAACTACGGCTGCACTTGGACCTATACGAATCTCTAAACAACGAACAACAGAAAAAGCTACCAGTACGTGTTTAGAGCTCGTCGCGTGAGATTAAGAATCGCAAAACAAGACCTTTATTTTGAAAATCGAAGAATAAAATGAGCAAGGTTTTTATTTTGGTAAAAAGGAAAAGCAACCCTAATCCACATATGCACAAGGCCCTAGACAACTACGGCTGTACCTAGACCTATACGAATCTCTAAACAACGAACAGCAGAAAAAGCTACCAGTTCGTGTTTAGAGCTCGTCGCGTGAGATTAAGAATCGCAAAACAAGACCTTTATTTTGAAAATCGAAGAATAAAATGAGCAAGGTTTTTATTTTGGTAAAAAGGAAAAACAACCCTAATCCACATATGCATAAGGCCCAAGACAACTATGGCTGCACTTAGACCTATAGGAATCTCTAAACAACGAACAACAGAAAAAGCTACAAGTTTGTGCTTAGAGATCGTCGCGTGAGATTAAGATTCGCAACACAAGATCTTTATTTTGAAAATCGATGAATAAAATGAGCAAGGTTTTTATTTTGATAAAAAGGAAAAGCAACCCTAATCCACATCAGCACAAGGCCCAAGACAACTATGGCTGCACTTGGACCTATACAAATCTCTAAACAACGAACACCAGAAAAAGCTACAAGTTTGTGCTTAGATATCGTCGCGTGAGATTAAGATTCGCAACATAAGATCTTTATTTTCCAAATCGATGAATAAAATGAGCAAGGTTTTTATTTTGATAAAAAAGAAAAGAAACCCTAATCCACATATGCACAAGGCCCAAGACAACTACGGCTGCACTTGGACCTATACAAATCTCTAAACAACGAACAACAGAAAAAGCTACCAGTTCGTGTTTAGAGCTCGTCGCGTGAGATTAAGAATCGCAAAACAAGACCTTTATTTTGAAAATCGAAGAATAAAATGAGCAAGGTTTTTATTTTGGTAAAAAGGAAAAACAACCCTAATCCACATATGCATAAGGCCCAAGACAACTATGGCTGCACTTAGACCTATAGGAATCTCTAAACAACGAACAACAGAAAAAGCTACAAGTTTGTGCTTAGAGATCGTCGCGTGAGATTAAGATTCGCAACACAAGATCTTTATTTTGAAAATCGATGAATAAAATGAGCAAGGTTTTTATTTTGATAAAAAGGAAAAGCAACCCTAATCCACATCAGCACAAGGCCCAAGACAACTATGGCTGCACTTGGACCTATACAAATCTCTAAACAACGAACACCAGAAAAAGCTACAAGTTTGTGCTTAGAGATCGTCGCGTGAGATTAAGATTCGTAACACAAGATCTTTATTTTGAAAATCGATGAATAAAATGAGCAAGGTTTTTATTTTGATAAAAAGGAAAAGCAACCCTAATCCACATCGGCACAAGGCCCAAGACAACTATGGCTGCACTTGGACTTATACGATTCTCTAAACAACGAACAGCAGAAAAAGCTACCAGTTTGTGTTTAGAGCTCGTCGCTTGAGATTAAGAATCGCAACACAAGATCATTATTTTGAAAATCGATGAATAAAATGAGCAAAGTTTTTATTTGGATAAAAAGGAAAAGCAACCCTAATCCACATATGCACAAGGCCCAAGACAACTACGGTTGTACTTAGACCTATACGAATCTCTAAACAACGAACAGCAGAAAAAGCTACAAGTTCGTGCTTAGAGCTCGTCGCGTGAGATTAAGATTCGCAACACAAGATCTTTATTTTCAAAATCGATGAATAAAATGAGCAAGGTTTTTATTTTGATAAAAAAGAAAAGAAACCCTAATCCACATATGCACAAGGCCCAAGACAACTACGGCTGCACTTGGACCTATACAAATCTCTAAACAACGAACAGCAGAAAAAGCTACCAGTTCGTGTTTAGAGCTCGTCGCGTGAGATTAAGAATCGCAAAACAAGACCTTTATTTTGAAAATCGAAGAATAAAATGAGCAAGGTTTTTATTTTGGTAAAAAGGAAAAACAACCCTAATCCACATATGCATAAGGCCCAAGACAACTATGGCTGCACTTAGACCTATAGGAATCTCTAAACAACGAACAACAGAAAAAGCTACAAGTTTGTGCTTAGAGATCGTCGCGTGAGATTAAGATTCGCAACACAAGATCTTTATTTTGAAAATCGATGAATAAAATGAGCAAGGTTTTTATTTTGATAAAAAGGAAAAGCAACCCTAATCCACATCAGCACAAGGCCCAAGACAACTATGGCTGCACTTGGACCTATACAAATCTCTAAACAACGAACACCAGAAAAAGCTACAAGTTTGTGCTTAGATATCGTCGCGTGAGATTAAGATTCGTAACACAAGATCTTTATTTTGAAAATCGATGAATAAAATGAGCAAGGTTTTTATTTTGATAAAAAGGAAAAGCAACCCTAATCCACATCGGCACAAGGCCCAAGACAACTATGGCTGCACTTGGACTTATACGATTCTCTAAACAACGAACAGCAGAAAAAGCTACCAGTTTGTGTTTAGAGCTCGTCGCTTGAGATTAAGAATCGCAACACAAGATCATTATTTTGAAAATCGATGAATAAAATGAGCAAAGTTTTTATTTGGATAAAAAGGAAAAGCAACCCTAATCCACATATGCACAAGGCCCAAGACAACTACGGCTGCACTTGGACCTATACGAATATCTAAATAACGAACAGCAGAAAAAGCTACCAGTTCGTGTTTAGAGCTCGTCGCGTGAGATTAAGAATCGCAAAACAAGACCTTTATTTTGAAAATCGAAGAATAGAATGAGCAAGGTTTTTATTTTGGTAAAAAGGAAAAGCGACCCTAATCCACATATGCACAAGGCCCAAGACAACTACGGCTGTACTTAGACCTATACGAATCTCTAAACAACGAACAACAGAAAAAGCTACCAGTTCGTGTTAAGAGCTCGTCGCGTCAGATTAAGATTCGCTACACAAGATCTTTATTTTCAAAATCGATGAATAAAATGAGCAAGGTTTTCATTTTGATAAAAAAGGAAAAGCAACCCTAATCCACAAGGCACAAGGCCCAAGACAACTACGGCTGCACTTGGACCTATACGAATCTCTAAACAACGAACAACAGAAAAAGCTACCAGTACGTGTTTAGAGCTCGTCGCGTGAGATTAAGAATCGCAAAACAAGACCTTTATTTTGAAAATCGAAGAATAAAATGAGCAAGGTTTTTATTTTGGTAAAAAGGAAAAGCAACCCTAATCCACATATGCACAAGGCCCTAGACAACTACGGCTGTACCTAGACCTATACGAATCTCTAAACAACGAACAGCAGAAAAAGCTACCAGTTCGTGCTTAGAGCTCGTCGCGTGAGATTAAGATTCGTAACACAAGATCTTTATTTTTAAAATCGATGAATAAAATGAGCAAAGTTTTTATTTTGATAAAAAGGAAAAGCAACCCTAATCCACATATGCAGAAGGCCCAAGACAACTACGGCTGCACTTGGACTTCTACGATTCTCTAAACAACGAACAGTAGAAAAAGCTACCAGTTTGGGTTTAGAGCTCGTCGCTTGAGATTAAGAATTGCAACACAAGATCATTATTTTGAAAATCGATGAATAAAATGAGCAAAGTTTTTATTTGGATAAAAAGGAAAAGCAACCCTAATCCACATATGCACAAGGCCCAAGACAACTACGGCTGCACTTGGACCTATACGAATCTCTAAACAACGAACAGCAGAAAAAGCTACCAGTGCGTGTTTAGAGCTCGTCGCGTGAGATTAAGAATTGCAAAACAAGACCTTTATTTTGAAAATCGAAGAATAAAATGAGCAAGGTTTTTATTTTGGTAAAAAGGAAAAGCAACCCCAATCCACATATGCACAAGGCCCAAGACAACTACGGCTGCACTTGGACCTATATGAATCTCTAAACAACGAAGAGCAGAAAAAGTTACCAGTTCGTGTTTAGAGCTCGTCGCGTGAGATTAAGAATCGCAAAACAATACCTTTATTTTGAAAATCGAAGAATAAAATGAGCAAGGTTTTTATTTTGGTAAAAAGGAAAACAACCCAAATCCACATATGCACAAGGCCCAAGACAACTACGGCTGTACTTAGACCTATACTAATCTCTAAACAACGAACAGCAGAAAAAGCTACAAGTTCGTGCTTAGAGCTCGTCGCGTGAGATTAAGATTCGCAACACAAGATCTTTATTTTCAAAATCGATGAATAAAATGAGCAAGGTTTTTATTTTGATAAAAAGGAAAAGAAACCCTAATCCACATATGCACAAGGCCCAAGACAACTACGGCTGCACTTGGACCTATACAAATCTCTAAACAACGAACAGCAGAAAAAGCTACCAGTTCGTGTTTAGAGCTCGTCGCGTGAGATTAAGAATCGCAAAACAAGACCTTTATTTTGAAAATCGAAGAATAAAATGAGCAAGGTTTTTATTTTGGTAAAAAGGAAAAACAACCCTAATCCACATATGCACAAGGCCCAAGACAACTACGGCTGTACTTAGACCTATACGAATCTCTAAACAACGAACAACAGAAAAAGCTACCAGTTCGTGTTTAGAGCTCGTCGCGTGAGATTAAGATTCGCTACACAAGATCTTTATTTTCAAAATCGATGAATAAAATGAGCAAGGTTTTCATTTTGATAAAAAAGGAAAAGCAACCCTAATCCACAAGGCACAAGGCCCAAGACAACTACGGCTGCACTTGGACCTATACGAATCTCTAAACAACGAACAACAGAAAAAGCTACCAGTACGTGTTTAGAGCTCGTCGCGTGAGATTAAGAATCGCAAAACAAGACCTTTATTTTGAAAATCGAAGAATAAAATGAGCAAGGTTTTTATTTTGGTAAAAAGGAAAAGCAACCCTAATCCACATATGCACAAGGCCCTAGACAACTACGGCTGTACCTAGACCTATACGAATCTCTAAACAACGAACAGCAGAAAAAGCTACCAGTTCGTGTTTAGAGCTCGTCGCGTGAGATTAAGAATTGCAAAACAAGACCTTTATTTTGAAAATCGAAGAATAAAATGAGCAAGGTTTTTATTTTGGTAAAAAGGAAAAGCAACCCTAATCCACATATGCACAAGGCCCAAGACAACTACGGCTGCACTTGGACCTATATGAATCTCTAAACAACGAAGAGCAGAAAAAGTTACCAGTTCGTGTTTAGAGCTCGTCGCGTGAGATTAAGAATCGCAAAACAATACCTTTATTTTGAAAATCGAAGAATAAAATGAGCAAGGTTTTTATTTTGGTAAAAAGGAAAAGCAACCCTAATCCACATATGCACAAGGCCCAAGACAACTACGGCTGTACTTAGACCTATACGAATCTCTAAACAACGAACAGCAGAAAAAGCTACAAGTTCGTGCTTAGAGCTCGTCGCGTGAGATTAAGATTCGCAACACAAGATCTTTATTTTCAAAATCGATGAATAAAATGAGCAAGGTTTTTATTTTGATAAAAAGGAAAAGAAACCCTAATCCACATATGCACAAGGCCCAAGACAACTACGGCTGCACTTGGACCTATACAAATCTCTAAACAACGAACAGCAGAAAAAGCTACCAGTTCGTGTTTAGAGCTCGTCGCGTGAGATTAAGAATCGCAAAACAAGACCTTTATTTTCAAAATCGAAGAATAAAATGAGCAAGGTTTTTATTTTGGTAAAAAGGAAAAACAACCCTAATCCACATATGCACAAGGCCCAAGACAACTATGGCTGCACTTAGACCTATAGGAATCTCTAAACAACGAACAGCAGAAAAAGCTACAAGTTTGTGCTTAGAGATCGTCGCGTGAGATTAAAATTCGCAACACAAGATCTTTATTTTGAAAATCGATGAATAAAATGAGCAAGGTTTTTATTTTGATAAAAAGGAAAAGCAACCCTAATCCACATCGGCACAAGGCCCAAGACAACTATGGCTGCACTTGGACCTATACAAATCTCTAAACAACGAACAGCAGAAAAAGCTACAAGTTTGTGCTTAGAGATCGTCGCGTGAGATTAAGATTCGTAACACAAGATCTTTATTTTGAAAATCATTGAATAAAATGAGCAAGGTTTTTATTTTGATAAAAAGGAAAAGCAACCCTAATCCACATCGGCACAAGGCCCAAGACAACTATGGCTGCACTTGGACTTATACGATTCTCTAAACAACGAACAGCAGAAAAAGCTACCAGTTTGTGTTTAGAGCTCGTCGCTTGAGATTAAGAATCGCAACATAAGATCATTATTTTGAAAATCGATGAATAAAATGAGCAAAGTTTTTATTTGGATAAAAAGGAAAAGCAACCCTAATCCACATATGCACAAGGCCCAAGACAACTACGGCTGCACTTGGACCTATACGAATCTCTAAACAACGAACAACAGAAAAAGCTACCAGTTCGTGTTTAGAGCTCGTCGCGTGAGATTAAGAATCGCAAAACAAGACCTTTATTTTGAAAATCGAAGAATAGAATGAGCAAGGTTTTTATTTTGGTAAAGAGGAAAAGCAACCATAATCCACATATGCACAAGGCCCAAGACAACTACGGCTGTACTTAGACCTATACGAATCTCTAAACAACGAACAACAGAAAAAGCTACCAGTTCGTGTTTAGAGCTCGTCGCGTGAGATTAAGATTCGCTACACAAGATCTTTATTTTCAAAATCGATGAATAAAATGAGCAAGGTTTTTATTTTGATAAAAAAGGAAAAGCAACCCTAATCCACAAGGCACAAGGCCCAAGACAACTACGGCTGCACTTGGACCTAAACGAATCTCTAAACAACGAACAACAGAAAAAGCTACTAGTACGTGTTTAGAGCTCGTCGCGTGAGATTAAGAATCGCAAAACAAGAGCTTTGTTTTGAAAATCGAAGAATAAAATGAGCTAGGTTTTTATTTTGGTAAAAAGGAAAAGCAACCCTAATCCACATATGCACAAGGCCCAACACAACTACGGCTGTACCTAGACCTATACGAATCTCTAAACAACGAACATCAGAAAAAGCTACCAGTTCGTGCTTAGAGCTCGTCGCGTGAGATTAAGATTCGTAACACAAGATCTTTATTTTTAAAATCGATGAATAAAATGAGCAAAGTTTTTATTTTGATAAAAAGGAAAAGCAACCCTAATCCACATCTGCACAACGCCCAAGACAACTACGGCTGCACTTGCACTTATACGATTCTCTAAACAACGAACAGCAGAAAAAGCTACCAGTTTGTGTTTAGAGCTCGTCGCTTGAGATTAAGAATCGCAACACAAGATCATTATTTTGAAAATCGATGAATAAAATGAGCAAAGTTTTTATTTGGATAAAAAGGAAAAGCAACCCTAATCCACATATGGACAAGGCCCAAGACAACTACGGCTACACTTGGACCTATACGAATCTCTAAACAACGAACAGCAGAAAAAGCTACCAGTTCGTGTTTAGAGCTCGTCGCGTGAGATTAAGAATCGCAAAACACGACCTTTATTTTGAAAATCGAAGAATAAAATGAGCAAGGTTTTTATTTTGGTAAAAAGGAAAAACAACCCTAATCCACATATGCACAAGGCCCAAGACAACTACGGCTGCACTTAGACCTATACGAATCTCTAAACAACGAACAGCAGAAAAAGCTACCAGTTCGTGCTTAGAGCTCGTCGCGTGAGATTAAGATTCGCAACACAAGATCTTTATTTTGAAAATCGATGAATAAAATGAGCAAGGTTTTTATTTTGATAAAAAGGAAAAGCAACCCTAATCCACATATGCAGAAGGCCCAAGACAACAACGGCTGCACTTGGACTTATACGATTCTCTAAACAACGAACAGCAGAAAAAGCTACCAGTTCGTGTTTAGAGCTCGTCGCGTGAGATTAAGAATCGCAAAACAAGACCTTTATTTTGAAAATCGAAGAATAAAATGAGCAAGGTTTTTATTTTGGTAAAAAGGAAAAACAACCCTAATCCACATATGCACAAGGCCCAAGACACTTATGGCTGCACTTAGACCTATAGGAATCTCTAAACAACGAACAACAGAAAAAGCTACAAGTTTGTGCTTAGAGATCGTCGCGTGAGATTAAGATTCGCAACACAAGATCTTTATTTTGAAAATCGATGAATAAAATGAGCAAGGTTTTTATTTTGATAAAAAGGAAAAGCAACCCTAATCCACATCGGCACAAGGCCCAAGACAACTATGGCTGCACTTGGACCTATACAAATCTCTAAACAACGAACAGCAGAAAAAGCTACAAGTTTGTGCTTAGAGATCGTCGCGTGAGATTAAGATTCGTAACACAAGATCTTTATTTTGAAAATCATTGAATAAAATGAGCAAGGTTTTTATTTTGATAAAAAGGAAAAGCAACCCTAATCCACATCGGCACAAGGCCCAAGACAACTATGGCTGCACTTGGACTTATACGATTCTCTAAACAACGAACAGCAGAAAAAGCTACCAGTTTGTGTTTAGAGCTCGTCGCTTGAGATTAAGAATCGCAACACAAGATCATTATTTTGAAAATCGATGAATAAAATGAGCAAAGTTTTTATTTGGATAAAAAGGAAAAGCAACCCTAATCCACATATGCACAAGGCCCAAGACAACTACGGCTGTACCTAGACCTATACGAATCTCTAAACAACGAACATCAGAAAAAGCTACCAGTTCGTGCTTAGAGCTCGTCGCGTGAGATTAAGATTCGTAACACAAGATCTTTATTTTTAAAATCGATGAATAAAATGAGCAAAGTTTTTATTTTGATAAAAAGGAAAAGCAACCCTAATCCACATCAGCACAACGCCCAAGACAACTACGGCTGCACTTGCACTTATACGATTCTCTAAACAACGAACAGCAGAAAAAGCTACCAGTTTGTGTTTAGAGCTCGTCGCTTGAGATTAAGAATCGCAACACAAGATCATTATTTTGAAAATCGATGAATAAAATGAGCAAAGTTTTTATTTGGATAAAAAGGAAAAGCAACCCTAATCCACATATGGACAAGGCCCAAGACAACTACGGCTATACTTGGACCTATACGAATCTCTAAACAACGAACAGCAGAAAAAGCTACCAGTTCGTGTTTAGAGCTCGTCGCGTGAGATTAAGAATCGCAAAACAAGACCTTTATTTTGAAAATCGAAGAATAAAATGAGCAAGGTTTTTATTTTGGTAAAAAGGAAAAACAACCCTAATCCACATATGCACAAGGCCCAAGACAACTACGGCTGCACTTAGACCTATACGAATCTCTAAACAACGAACAGCAGAAAAAGCTACCAGTTCGTGCTTAGAGCTCGTCGCGTGAGATTAAGATTCGCAACACAAGATCTTTATTTTGAAAATCGATGAATAAAATGAGCAAGGTTTTTATTTTGATAAAAAGGAAAAGCAACCCTAATCCACATATGCAGAAGGCCCGAGACAACTACGGCTGCACTTGGACTTATACGATTCTCTAAACAACGAACAGCAGAAAAAGCTACCAGTTTGGGTTTTGAACTCGTCGCTTGAGATTAAGAATCGCAACACAAGATCATTATTTTGAAAATCGATGAATAAAATGAGCAAAGTTTTTATTTTGATAAAAAGGAAAAGCAACCCTAATCCACATATGCACAAGGCCCAAGACAACTACGGCTGCACTTGGACCTATACGAATCTCTAAACAACGAACAGCAGAAAAAGCTACCAGTTCGTGTTTAGAGCTCGTCGCGTGAGATTAAGAATTGCAAAACAAGACCTTTATTTTGAAAATCGAAGAATAAAATGAGCAAGGTTTTTATTTTGGTAAAAAGGAAAAGCAACCCTAATCCACATATGCACAAGGCCCAAGACAACTACGACTGTACTTTGACCTATACGAATCTCTAAACAACGAACAGCAGAAAAAGCTACCAGTTCGTGCTTAGAGCTCGTCGCGTGAGATTAAGATTCGCAACACAAGATCTTTATTTTCAAAATCGATGAATAAAATGAGCAAGGTTTTTATTTTGATAAAAAGGAAAAGAAACCCTAATCCACATATGCACAAGGCCCAAGACAACTACGGCTGCACTTGGACCTATACAAATCTCTAAACAACGAACAGCAGAAAAAGCTACCAGTTCGTGTTTAGAGCTCGTCGCGTGAGATTAAGAATCGCAAAACAAGACCTTTATTTTCAAAATCGAAGAATAAAATGAGCAAGGTTTTTATTTTGGTAAAAAGGAAAAACAACCCTAATCCACATATGCACAAGGCCCAAGACAACTATGGCTGCACTTAGACCTATAGGAATCTCTAAACAACGAACAGCAGAAAAAGCTACAAGTTTGTGCTTAGAGATCGTCGCGTGAGATTAAGATTCGCAACACAAGATCTTTATTTTGAAAATCGATGAATAAAATGAGCAAGGTTTTTATTTTGATAAAAAGGAAAAGCAACCCTAATCCACATCGGCACAAGGCCCAAGACAACTATGGCTGCACTTGGACCTATACAAATCTCTAAACAACGAACAGCAGAAAAAGCTACAAGTTTGTGCTTAGAGATCGTCGCGTGAGATTAAGATTCGTAACACAAGATCTTTATTTTGAAAATCATTGAATAAAATGAGCAAGGTTTTTATTTTGATAAAAAGGAAAAGCAACCCTAATCCACATCGGCACAAGGCCCAAGACAACTATGGCTGCACTTGGACTTATACGATTCTCTAAACAACGAACAGCAGAAAAAGCTACCAGTTTGTGTTTAGAGCTCGTCGCTTGAGATTAAGAATCGCAACATAAGATCATTATTTTGAAAATCGATGAATAAAATGAGCAAAGTTTTTATTTGGATAAAAAGGAAAAGCAACCCTAATCCACATATGCACAAGGCCCAAGACAACTACGGCTGCACTTGGACCTATACGAATCTCTAAACAACGAACAACAGAAAAAGCTACCAGTTCGTGTTTAGAGCTCGTCGCGTGAGATTAAGAATCGCAAAACAAGACCTTTATTTTGAAAATCGAAGAATAGAATGAGCAAGGTTTTTATTTTGGTAAAGAGGAAAAGCAACCATAATCCACATATGCACAAGGCCCAAGACAACTACGGCTGTACTTAGACCTATACGAATCTCTAAACAACGAACAACAGAAAAAGCTACCAGTTCGTGTTTAGAGCTCGTCGCGTGAGATTAAGATTCGCTACACAAGATCTTTATTTTCAAAATCGATGAATAAAATGAGCAAGGTTTTTATTTTGATAAAAAAGGAAAAGCAACCCTAATCCACCAGGCACAAGGCCCAAGACAACTACGGCTGCACTTGGACCTAAACGAATCTCTAAACAACGAACAACAGAAAAAGCTACTAGTACGTGTTTAGAGCTCGTCGCGTGAGATTAAGAATCGCAAAACAAGAGCTTTGTTTTGAAAATCGAAGAATAAAATGAGCTAGGTTTTTATTTTGGTAAAAAGGAAAAGCAACCCTAATCCACATATGCACAAGGCCCAACACAACTACGGCTGTACCTAGACCTATACGAATCTCTAAACAACGAACATCAGAAAAAGCTACCAGTTCGTGCTTAGAGCTCGTCGCGTGAGATTAAGATTCGTAACACAAGATCTTTATTTTTAAAATCGATGAATAAAATGAGCAAAGTTTTTATTTTGATAAAAAGGAAAAGCAACCCTAATCCACATCTGCACAACGCCCAAGACAACTACGGCTGCACTTGCACTTATACGATTCTCTAAACAACGAACAGCAGAAAAAGCTACCAGTTTGTGTTTAGAGCTCGTCGCTTGAGATTAAGAATCGCAACACAAGATCATTATTTTGAAAATCGATGAATAAAATGAGCAAAGTTTTTATTTGGATAAAAAGGAAAAGCAACCCTAATCCACATATGGACAAGGCCCAAGACAACTACGGCTACACTTGGACCTATACGAATCTCTAAACAACGAACAGCAGAAAAAGCTACCAGTTCGTGTTTAGAGCTCGTCGCGTGAGATTAAGAATCGCAAAACACGACCTTTATTTTGAAAATCGAAGAATAAAATGAGCAAGGTTTTTATTTTGGTAAAAAGGAAAAACAACCCTAATCCACATATGCACAAGGCCCAAGACAACTACGGCTGCACTTAGACCTATACGAATCTCTAAACAACGAACAGCAGAAAAAGCTACCAGTTCGTGCTTAGAGCTCGTCGCGTGAGATTAAGATTCGCAACACAAGATCTTTATTTTGAAAATCGATGAATAAAATGAGCAAGGTTTTTATTTTGATAAAAAGGAAAAGCAACCCTAATCCACATATGCAGAAGGCCCAAGACAACAACGGCTGCACTTGGACTTATACGATTCTCTAAACAACGAACAGCAGAAAAAGCTACCAGTTCGTGTTTAGAGCTCGTCGCGTGAGATTAAGAATCGCAAAACAAGACCTTTATTTTGAAAATCGAAGAATAAAATGAGCAAGGTTTTTATTTTGGTAAAAAGGAAAAACAACCCTAATCCACATATGCACAAGGCCCAAGACAACTATGGCTGCACTTAGACCTATAGGAATCTCTAAACAACGAACAACAGAAAAAGCTACAAGTTTGTGCTTAGAGATCGTCGCGTGAGATTAAGATTCGCAACACAAGATCTTTATTTTGAAAATCGATGAATAAAATGAGCAAGGTTTTTATTTTGATAAAAAGGAAAAGCAACCCTAATCCACATCGGCACAAGGCCCAAGACAACTATGGCTGCACTTGGACCTATACAAATCTCTAAACAACGAACAGCAGAAAAAGCTACAAGTTTGTGCTTAGAGATCGTCGCGTGAGATTAAGATTCGTAACACAAGATCTTTATTTTGAAAATCATTGAATAAAATGAGCAAGGTTTTTATTTTGATAAAAAGGAAAAGCAACCCTAATCCACATCGGCACAAGGCCCAAGACAACTATGGCTGCACTTGGACTTATACGATTCTCTAAACAACGAACAGCAGAAAAAGCTACCAGTTTGTGTTTAGAGCTCGTCGCTTGAGATTAAGAATCGCAACACAAGATCATTATTTTGAAAATCGATGAATAAAATGAGCAAAGTTTTTATTTGGATAAAAAGGAAAAGCAACCCTAATCCACATATGCACAAGGCCCAAGACAACTACGGCTGTACCTAGACCTATACGAATCTCTAAACAACGAACATCAGAAAAAGCTACCAGTTCGTGCTTAGAGCTCGTCGCGTGAGATTAAGATTCGTAACACAAGATCTTTATTTTTAAAATCGATGAATAAAATGAGCAAAGTTTTTATTTTGATAAAAAGGAAAAGCAACCCTAATCCACATCAGCACAACGCCCAAGACAACTACGGCTGCACTTGCACTTATACGATTCTCTAAACAACGAACAGCAGAAAAAGCTACCAGTTTGTGTTTAGAGCTCGTCGCTTGAGATTAAGAATCGCAACACAAGATCATTATTTTGAAAATCGATGAATAAAATGAGCAAAGTTTTTATTTGGATAAAAAGGAAAAGCAACCCTAATCCACATATGGACAAGGCCCAAGACAACTACGGCTATACTTGGACCTATACGAATCTCTAAACAACGAACAGCAGAAAAAGCTACCAGTTCGTGTTTAGAGCTCGTCGCGTGAGATTAAGAATCGCAAAACAAGACCTTTATTTTGAAAATCGAAGAATAAAATGAGCAAGGTTTTTATTTTGGTAAAAAGGAAAAACAACCCTAATCCACATATGCACAAGGCCCAAGACAACTACGGCTGCACTTAGACCTATACGAATCTCTAAACAACGAACAGCAGAAAAAGCTACCAGTTCGTGCTTAGAGCTCGTCGCGTGAGATTAAGATTCGCAACACAAGATCTTTATTTTGAAAATCGATGAATAAAATGAGCAAGGTTTTTATTTTGATAAAAAGGAAAAGCAACCCTAATCCACATATGCAGAAGGCCCGAGACAACTACGGCTGCACTTGGACTTATACGATTCTCCAAACAACGAACAGCAGAAAAAGCTACCAGTTTGGGTTTTGAACTCGTCGCTTGAGATTAAGAATCGCAACACAAGATCATTATTTTGAAAATCGATGAATAAAATGAGCAAAGTTTTTATTTTGATAAAAAGGAAAAGCAACCCTAATCCACATATGCACAAGGCCCAAGACAACTACGGCTGCACTTGGACCTATACGAATCTCTAAACAACGAACAGCAGAAAAAGCTACCAGTTCGTGTTTAGAGCTCGTCGCGTGAGATTAAGAATTGCAAAACAAGACCTTTATTTTGAAAATCGAAGAATAAAATGAGCAAGGTTTTTATTTTGGTAAAAAGGAAAAGCAACCCTAATCCACATATGCACAAGGCCCAAGACAACTACGACTGTACTTTGACCTATACGAATCTCTAAACAACGAACAGCAGAAAAAGCTACCAGTTCGTGCTTAGAGCTCGTCGCGTGAGATTAAGATTCGCAACACAAGATCTTTATTTTCAAAATCGATGAATAAAATGAGCAAGGTTTTTATTTTGATAAAAAGGAAAAGCAACCATAATCCACATATGCACAAGGCCCAAGACAACTACGGCTGGACTTGGACCTATACGAATCTCTAAACAACGAACAGCAGAAAAAGCTACCAGTTCGTGTTTAGAGCTAGTCGCGTGAGATTAAGAATCGCAAAACAAGACCTTTATTTTGAAAATCGAAGAATAAAATGAGAAGGGTTTTTATTTTGGTAAAAAGGAAAAGCAACCCTAATCCACATATGCACAAGGCCCAAGACAACTACGGCTGTACTTGGACCTATACGAATCTCTAAACAACGAACAACAGAAAAAGCTACCAGTTCGTGTTTAGAGCTCGTCGCGTGAGATTAAGATTCGCTACACAAGATCTTTATTTTCAAAATCGATGAATAAAATGAGCAAGGTTTTTACTTTGATAAAAAAGGAAAAGCAACCCTAATCCACATATGCACAAGGCCCAAGACAACTACGGCTACACTTGGACCTATACGAATCTCTAAACAACGAACAGTAGAAAAAGCTACCAGTACGTGTTTAGAGCTCGCCGTGTGAGATTAAGAATCGCAAAACAAGACCTTTATTTTGAAAATCGAAGAATAAAAAGAGCAAGGTTTTTATTTTGGTAAAAAGGAAAAGCAACCCTAATCCACATATGCACAAGGCCCAAGACAACTACGGCTGTACCTAGACCTATACGAATCTCTAAACAACGAACAGCAGAAAAAGCTACCAGTTCGTGCTTAGAGCTCGTCGCGTGAGATTAAGATTCGCAACACAAGATCTTTATTTTTAAAATCGATGAATAAAATGAGCAAAGTTTTTATTTTGATAAAAAGGAAAAGCAACCCTAATCCACATCTGCACAACGCCCAAGACAACTACGGCTGCACTTGGACTTATACGATTCTCTGAACAACGAACAGCAGAAAAAGCTACCTGTTTGTGTTTAGAGCTCGTCGCTTGAGATTAAGAGTCGCAACACAAGATCATTATTTTGAAAATCGATGAATAAAATGAGCAAAGTTTTTATTTGGATAAAAAGGAAAAGCAACCCTAATCCACATATGGACAAGGCCCAAGACAACTACGGCTGCACTTGGACCTATACGAATCTCTAAACAACGAACAGCAGAAAAAGCTACCAGTTCGTGTTTAGAGCTCGTCGCGTGAGATTAAGAATCGCAAAACAAGACCTTTATTTTGAAAATCGAAGAATAAAATGAGCAAGGTTTTTATTTTGGTAAAAAGGTAAAACAACCCTAATCCACATATGCACAAGGCCCAAGACAACTACGGCTGCACTTAGACCTATACGAATCTCTAAACAACGAATAGCAGAAAAAGCTACCAGTTCGTGCTTCGAGGTCGTCGCGTAAGATTAAGATTCGCAACACAAGATCTTTATTTTGAAAATCGATGAATAAAATGAGCAAGGTTTTTATTTGGATAAAAAGGAAAAGCAACCCTAATCCACATATGCAGAAGGCCCAAGACAACTACGGCTGCACTTGGACTTATACGATTCTCTAAACAACGAACAACAGAAAAAGCTACCAGTTTGGGTTTAGAACTCGTCGCTTGAGATTAAGAATCGCAACACAAGATCATTATTTTGAAAATCAATGAATAAAATGAGCAAAGTTTTTATTTTGATAAAATGGAAAAGCAACCCTAATCCACATATGCACAAGGCCCAAGACAACTACGGCTGCACTTGGACCTATACGAATCTCTAACCAACGAACAGCAGAAAAAGCTACCAGTTCGTGTTTAGAGCTCGTCGCGTGAGATTAAGAATTGCAAAACAAGACCTTTATTTTGAAAATCGAAGAATAAAATGAGCAAGGTTTTTATTTTGGTAAAAAGGAAAAGCAACCCTATTCCACATATGCACAAGGCCCAAGACAACTACGGCTGTACTTCGACCTATACGAATCTCTAAACAACGAACAGCAGAAAAAGCTACCAGTTCATCTTTAGAGCTCGTCGCGTAAGATTAAGAATCGCAAAACAAGACCTTTATTCTGAAAATCGAAGAATAAAATGAGAAAGGTTTTTCTTTTGGTAAAAAGGAAAAGCAACCCTAATCCACAAGGCACAAGGCCCAAGACAACTACGGCTGCACTTGGACCTATACGAATCTCTAAACAACGAACAACAGAAAAAGCTACCAGTACGTGTTTAGAGCTCGTCGCGTGAGATTAAGAATCGCAAAACAAGACCTTTATTTTGAAAATCGAAGAATAAAATGAGCAAGGTTTTTATTTTGGTAAAAAGGAAAAGCAACCCTAATCCACATATGCACAAGGCCCTAGACAACTACGGCTGTACCTAGACCTATACGAATCTCTAAACAACGAACAGCAGAAAAAGCTACCAGTTCGTGCTTAGAGCTCGTCGCGTGAGATTAAGATTCGTAACACAAGATCTTTATTTTTAAAATCGATGAATAAAATGAGCAAAGTTTTTATTTTGATAAAAAGGAAAAGCAACCCTAATCCACATATGCAGAAGGCCCAAGACAACTACGGCTGCACTTGGACTTATACGATTCTCTAAACAACGAACAGTAGAAAAAGCTACCAGTTTGGGTTTAGAGCTCGTCGCTTGAGATTAAGAATTGCAACACAAGATCATTATTTTGAAAATCGATGAATAAAATGAGCAAAGTTTTTATTTGGATAAAAAGGAAAAGCAACCCTAATCCACATATGCACAAGGCCCAAGACAACTACGGCTGCACTTGGACCTATACGAATCTCTGAACAACGAACAGCAGAAAAAGCTACCAGTGCGTGTTTAGAGCTCGTCGCGTGAGATTAAGAATTGCAAAACAAGACCTTTATTTTGAAAATCGAAGAATAAAATGAGCAAGGTTTTTATTTTGGTAAAAAGGAAAAGCAACCCTAATCCACATATGCACAAGGCCCAAGACAACTACGGCTGCACTTGGACCTATATGAATCTCTAAACAACGAAGAGCAGAAAAAGTTACCAGTTCGTGTTTAGAGCTCGTCGCGTGAGATTAAGAATCGCAAAACAATACCTTTATTTTGAAAATCGAAGAATAAAATGAGCAAGGTTTTTATTTTGGTAAAAAGGAAAAGCAACCCTAATCCACATATGCACAAGGCCCAAGACAACTACGGCTGTACTTAGACCTATACGAATCTCTAAACAACGAACAGCAGAAAAAGCTACAAGTTCGTGCTTAGAGCTCGTCGCGTGAGATTAAGATTCGCAACACAAGATCTTTATTTTCAAAATCGATGAATAAAATGAGCAAGGTTTTTATTTTGATAAAAAGGAAAAGAAACCCTAATCCACATATGCACAAGGCCCAAGACAACTACGGCTGCACTTGGACCTATACAAATCTCTAAACAACGAACAGCAGAAAAAGCTACCAGTTCGTGTTTAGAGCTCGTCGCGTGAGATTAAGAATCGCAAAACAAGACCTTTATTTTGAAAATCGAAGAATAAAATGAGCAAGGTTTTTATTTTGGTAAAAAGGAAAAGCAACCCTAATCCACATATGCACAAGGCCCTAGACAACTACGGCTGTACCTAGACCTATACGAATCTCTAAACAACGAACAGCAGAAAAAGCTACCAGTTCGTGCTTAGAGCTCGTCGCGTGAGATTAAGATTCGTAACACAAGATCTTTATTTTTAAAATCGATGAATAAAATGAGCAAAGTTTTTATTTTGATAAAAAGGAAAAGCAACCCTAATCCACATATGCAGAAGGCCCAAGACAACTACGGCTGCACTTGGACTTCTACGATTTTCTAAACAACGAACAGTAGAAAAAGCTACCAGTTTGGGTTTAGAGCTCGTCGCTTGAGATTAAGAATTGCAACACAAGATCATTATTTTGAAAATCGATGAATAAAATGAGCAAAGTTTTTATTTGGATAAAAAGGAAAAGCAACCCTAATCCACATATGCACAAGGCCCAAGACAACTACGGCTGCACTTGGACCTATACGAATCTCTAAACAACGAACAGCAGAAAAAGCTTCCAGTGCGTGTTTAGAGCTCGTCGCGTGAGATTAAGAATTGCAAAACAAGACCTTTATTTTGAAAATCGAAGAATAAAATGAGCAAGGTTTTTATTTTGGTAAAAAGGAAAAGCAACCCTAATCCACATATGCACAAGGCCCAAGACAACTACGGCTGCACTTGGACCTATATGAATCTCTAAACAACGAAGAGCAGAAAAAGTTACCAGTTCGTGTTTAGAGCTCGTCGCGTGAGATTAAGAATCGCAAAACAATACCTTTATTTTGAAAATCGAAGAATAAAATGAGCAAGGTTTTTATTTTGGTAAAAAGGAAAACAACCCAAATCCACATATGCACAAGGCCCAAGACAACTACGGCTGTACTTAGACCTATACGAATCTCTAAACAACGAACAGCAGAAACAGCTACAAGTTCGTGCTAAGAGCTCGTCGCGTGAGATTAAGATTCGCAACACAAGATCTTTATTTTCAAAATCGATGAATAAAATGAGCAAGGTTTTTATTTTGATAAAAAGGAAAAGAAACCCTAATCCACATATGCACAAGGCCCAAGACAACTACGGCTGCACTTGGACCTATACAAATCTCTAAACAACGAACAGCAGAAAAAGCTACCAGTTCGTGTTTAGAGCTCGTCGCGTGAGATTAAGAATCGCAACACAAGATCATTATTTTGAAAATCGATGAATAAAATGAGCAAAGTTTTTATTTGGATAAAAAGGAAAAGCAACCCTAATCCACATATGGACAAGGCCCAAGACAACTACGGCTACACTTGGACCTATACGAATCTCTAAACAACGAACAGCAGAAAAAGCTACCAGTTCGTGTTTAGAGCTCGTCGCGTGAGATTAAGAATCGCAAAACACGACCTTTATTTTGAAAATCGAAGAATAAAATGAGCAAGGTTTTTATTTTGGTAAAAAGGAAAAACAACCCTAATCCACATATGCACAAGGCCCAAGACAACTACGGCTGCACTTAGACCTATACGAATCTCTAAACAACGAACAGCAGAAAAAGCTACCAGTTCGTGCTTAGAGCTCGTCGCGTGAGATTAAGATTCGCAACACAAGATCTTTATTTTGAAAATCGATGAATAAAATGAGCAAGGTTTTTATTTTGATAAAAAGGAAAAGCAACCCTAATCCACATATGCAGAAGGCCCAAGACAACAACGGCTGCACTTGGACTTATACGATTCTCTAAACAACGAACAGCAGAAAAAGCTACCAGTTCGTGTTTAGAGCTCGTCGCGTGAGATTAAGAATCGCAAAACAAGACCTTTATTTTGAAAATCGAAGAATAAAATGAGCAAGGTTTCTATTTTGGTAAAAAGGAAAAACAACCCTAATCCACATATGCACAAGGCCCAAGACAACTATGGCTGCACTTAGACCTATAGGAATCTCTAAACAACGAACAACAGAAAAAGCTACAAGTTTGTGCTTAGAGATCGTCGCGTGAGATTAAGATTCGCAACACAAGATCTTTATTTTGAAAATCGATGAATAAAATGAGCAAGGTTTTTATTTTGATAAAAAGGAAAAGCAACCCTAATCCACATCGGCACAAGGCCCAAGACAACTATGGCTGCACTTGGACCTATACAAATCTCTAAACAACGAACAGCAGAAAAAGCTACAAGTTTGTGCTTAGAGATCGTCGCGTGAGATTAAGATTCGTAACACAAGATCTTTATTTTGAAAATCATTGAATAAAATGAGCAAGGTTTTTATTTTGATAAAAAGGAAAAGCAACCCTAATCCACATCGGCACAAGGCCCAAGACAACTATGGCTGCACTTGGACTTATACGATTCTCTCAACAACGAACAGTAGAAAAAGCTACCAGTTTGTGTTTAGAGCTCGTCGCTTGAGATTAAGAATCGCAACACAAGATCATTATTTTGAAAATCGATGAATAAAATGAGCAAAGTTTTTATTTGGATAAAAAGGAAAAGCAACCCTAATCCACATATGCACAAGGCCCAAGATAACTACGGCTGCACTTGGACCTATACGAATCTCTAAACAACGAACAGCAGAAAAAGCTACCAGTTCGTGTTTAGAGCTCGTCGCGTGAGATTAAGAATCGCAAAATAAGACCTTTATTTTGAAAATCGAAGAATAGAATGAGCAAGGTTTTTATTTTGGTAAAGAGGAAAAGCAACCATAATCCACATATGCACAAGGCCCAAGACAACTACGGCTGTACTTAGACCTATACGAATCTCTAAACAACGAACAACAGAAAAAGCTACCAGTTCGTGTTTAGAGCTCGTCGCGTGAGATTAAGATTCGCTACCCAAGATCTTTATTTTCAAAATCGATGAATAAAATGAGCAAGGTTTTTATTTTGATAAAAAAGGAAAAGCAACCCTAATCCACAAGGCACAAGGCCCAAGACAACTACGGCTGCACTTGGACCTAAACGAATCTCTAAACAACGAACAACAGAAAAAGCTACTAGTACGTGTTTAGAGCTCGTCGCGTGAGATTAAGAATCGCAAAACAAGAGCTTTATTTTCAAAATCGAAGAATAAAATGAGCAAGGTTTTTATTTTGGTAAAAAGGAAAAGCAACCCTAATCCACATATGCACAAGGCCCAAGACAACTACGGCTGTACCTAGACCTATACGAATCTCTAAACAACGAACATCAGAAAAAGCTACCAGTTCGTGCTTAGAGCTCGTCGCGTGAGATTAAGATTCGTAACACAAGATCTTTATTTTTAAAATCGATGAATAAAATGAGCAAAGTTTTTATTTTGATAAAAAGGAAAAGCAACCCTAATCCACATCAGCACAACGCCCAAGACAACTACGGCTGCACTTGCACTTATACGATTCTCTAAACAACGAACAGCAGAAAAAGCTACCAGTTTGTGTTTAGAGCTCGTCGCTTGAGATTAAGAATCGCAACACAAGATCATTATTTTGAAAATCGATGAATAAAATGAGCAAAGTTTTTATTTGGATAAAAAGGAAAAGCAACCCTAATCCACATATGGACAAGGCCCAAGACAACTACGGCTATACTTGGACCTATACGAATCTCTAAACAACGAACAGCAGAAAAAGCTACCAGTTCGTGTTTAGAGCTCGTCGCGTGAGATTAAGAATCGCAAAACAAGACCTTTATTTTGAAAATCGAAGAATAAAATGAGCAAGGTTTTTATTTTGGTAAAAAGGAAAAATAACCCTAATCCACATATGCACAAGGCCCAAGACAACTACGGCTGCACTTAGACCTATACGAATCTCTAAACAACGAACAGCAGAAAAAGCTACCAGTTCGTGCTTAGAGCTCGTCGCGTGAGATTAAGATTCGCAACACAAGATCTTTATTTTGAAAATCGATGAATAAAATGAGCAAGGTTTTTATTTTGATAAAAAGGAAAAGCAACCCTAATCCACATATGCAGAAGGCCCGAGACAACTACGGCTGCACTTGGACTTATACGATTCTCTAAACAACGAACAGCAGAAAAAGCTACCAGTTTGGGTTTTGAACTCGTCGCTTGAGATTAAGAATCGCAACACAAGATCATTATTTTGAAAATCGATGAATAAAATGAGCAAAGTTTTTATTTTGATAAAAAGGAAAAGCAACCCTAATCCACATATGCACAAGGCCCAAGACAACTACGGCTGCACTTGGACCTATACGAATCTCTAAACAACGAACAGCAGAAAAAGCTACCAGTTCGTGTTTAGAGCTCGTCGCGTGAGATTAAGAATTGCAAAACAAGACCTTTATTTTGAAAATCGAAGAATAAAATGAGCAAGGTTTTTATTTTGGTAAAAAGGAAAAGCAACCCTAATCCACATATGCACAAGGCCCAAGACAACTACGACTGTACTTTGACCTATACGAATCTCTAAACAACGAACAGCAGAAAAAGCTACCAGTTCGTGCTTAGAGCTCGTCGCGTGAGATTAAGATTCGCAACACAAGATCTTTATTTTCAAAATCGATGAATAAAATGAGCAAGGTTTTTATTTTGATAAAAAGGAAAAGCAACCATAATCCACATATGCACAAGGCCCAAGACAACTACGGCTGCACTTGGACCTATACGAATCTCTAAACAACGAACAGCAGAAAAAGCTACCAGTTCGTGTTTAGAGCTAGTCGCGTGAGATTAAGAATCGCAAAACAAGACCTTTATTTTGAAAATCGATGAATAAAATGAGAAGGGTTTTTATTTTGGTAAAAAGGAAAAGCAACCCTAATCCACATATGCACAAGGCCCAAGACAACTACGGCTGTACTTGGACCTATACGAATCTCTAAACAACGAACAACAGAAAAAGCTACCAGTTCGTGTTTAGAGCTCGTCGCGTGAGATTAAGATTCGCTACACAAGATCTTTATTTTCAAAATCGATGAATAAAATGAGCAAGGTTTTTACTTTGATAAAAAAGGAAAAGCAACCCTAATCCACATATGCACAAGGCCCAAGACAACTACGGGTACACTTGGACCTATACGAATCTCTAAACAACGAACAGTAGAAAAAGCTACCAGTACGTGTTTAGAGCTCGCCGTGTGAGATTAAGAATCGCAAAACAAGACCTTTATTTTGAAAATCGAAGAATAAAAAGAGCAAGGTTTTTATTTTGGTAAAAAGGAAAAGCAACCCTAATCCACATATGCACAAGGCCCAAGACAACTACGGCTGTACCTAGACCTATACGAATCTCTAAACAACGAACAGCAGAAAAAGCTACCAGTTCGTGCTTAGAGCTCGTCGCGTGAGATTAAGATTCGCAACACAAGATCTTTATTTTTAAAATCGATGAATAAAATGAGCAAAGTTTTTATTTTGATAAAAAGGAAAAGCAACCCTAATCCACATCTGCACAACGCCCAAGACAACTACGGCTGCACTTGGACTTATACGATTCTCTGAACAACGAACAGCAGAAAAAGCTACCTGTTTGTGTTTAGAGCTCGTCGCTTGAGATTAAGAGTCGCAACACAACATCATTATTTTGAAAATCGATGAATAAAATGAGCAAAGTTTTTATTTGGATAAAAAGGAAAAGCAACCCTAATCCACATATGGACAAGGCCCAAGACAACTACGGCTGCACTTGGACCTATACGAATCTCTAAACAACGAACAGCAGAAAAAGCTACCAGTTCGTGTTTAGAGCTCGTCGCGTGAGATTAAGAATCGCAAAACAAGACCTTTATTTTGAAAATCGAAGAATAAAATGAGCAAGGTTTTTATTTTGGTAAAAAGGTAAAACAACCCTAATCCACATATGCACAAGGCCCAAGACAACTACGGCTGCACTTAGACCTATACGAATCTCTAAACAACGAATAGCAGAAAAAGCTACCAGTTCGTGCTTCGAGGTCGTCGCGTAAGATTAAGATTCGCAACACAAGATCTTTATTTTGAAAATCGATGAATAAAATGAGCAAGGTTTTTATTTGGATAAAAAGGAAAAGCAACCCTAATCCACATATGCAGAAGGCCCAAGACAACTACGGCTGCACCTGGACTTATACGATTCTCTAAACAACGAACAACAGAAAAAGCTACCAGTTTGGGTTTAGAACTCGTCGCTTGAGATTAAGAATCGCAACACAAGATCATTATTTTGAAAATCAATGAATAAAATGAGCAAAGTTTTTATTTTGATAAAATGGAAAAGCAACCCTAATCCACATATGCACAAGGCCCAAGACAACTACGGCTGCACTTGGACCTATACGAATCTCTAACCAACGAACAGCAGAAAAAGCTACCAGTTCGTGTTTAGAGCTCGTCGCGTGAGATTAAGAATTGCAAAACAAGACCTTTATTTTGAAAATCGAAGAATAAAATGAGCAAGGTTTTTATTTTGGTAAAAAGGAAAAGCAACCCTATTCCACATATGCACAAGGCCCAAGACAACTACGGCTGTACTTCGACCTATACGAATCTCTAAACAACGAACAGCAGAAAAAGCTACCAGTTCGTGCTTAGAGCTCGTCGCGTGAGATTAAGATTCGCAACACAAGATCTTTATTTTCAAAATCGATGAATAAAATGAGCAAGGTTTTTATTTTGATAAAAAGGAAAAGCAACCCTAATCCACATATGCACAAGGCCCAAGACAACTACGACTGCACTTGGACCTATACGAATCTCTAAACAACGAACAGCAGAAAAAGCTACCAGTTCGTGCTTAGAGCTCGTCGCGTGAGATTAAGAATTGCAAAACAAGACCTTTATTTTGAAAATCGAAGAATAAAATGAGCAAGGTTTTTATTTTGGTAAAAAGGAAAAGCAACCCTAATCCACATATGCACAAGGCCCAAGACAACTACGGCTGTACTTCGACCTATACGAATCTCTAAACAACGAACAGCAGAAAAATCTACCAGTTCGTGCTTAGAGCTCGTCGCGTGAGATTAAGATTCACAACACAAGATCTGTATTTTCAAAATCGATGAATAAAATGAGCAAGGTTTTTATTTTGATAAAAAGGAAAAGCAACCCTAATCCACATATGCACAAGGCCCAAGACAACTACGGCTGCACTTGGACCTATACGAATCTGTAAACAACGAACAACAGAAAAGGCTACCAGTTCGTGTTTAGAGCTAGTCGCGTGAGATTAAGAATCGCAAAAACAAGACCTTTATTTTGAAAATCGAAGAATAAAATGAGAAGGGTCTTTATTTTGGTAAAAAGGAAAAGCAACTCTAATCCACATATGCACAAGGCCCAAGACAACTACAGCTGCACTTGGACTTATACGATTCTCTACACAACGAATAGCAGAAAAGGCTACCAGTTTGTGTTTAGGGCTCGTCGCTTGATATTAAGAATTGCAACACAAGATCATTATTTTGAAAATCGATGAATAAAATGAGCAAAGATTTTATTTGGATAAAAAGGAAAAGCAACCCTAATGCACATATGCACAAGTCCCAAGACAACTACGGCTGCACTTGGAGCTATACGAATCTCTAAACAACGAACAGTAGAAAAAGCTACTAATTCGTGTTTAGAGCTCGTCGCGTGAGATTAAAAATAGAAAAACAACACCTTTATTTTGAAAATCGAAGAATAAAATGAGCAAGGTTTTTATTTTTGTAAAAAGGAAAAGAAACCCCAATTCACATATGCACAAGGCCTAAGACATCTACAGCTGTACTTGGACCTATACGAATCTCTAAACAACGAACAGCAGAAAAAGCTACCAGTTCGTGCTTAGAACTCGTCGCGTGAGATTAAGAATCGCAATACAAGATCTTTATTTGCAAAATCGATGAATAAAATGAGCAAGGTTTTTATTTTGATAAAAAGGAAAAGCAAGCCTAATCCACGTATGCACAAGGCCCAAGACAACTATGGCTGCACTTGGACTTATACGGTTCTCTAAACAACGAACAGTAGAAAAAGCTACCAGTTTGTGTTTAGAGCTCGTCGCTGGAGATTAAGAATCGCAACACAAGATCATTATTTTGAAAATCGATGAATAAAATGAGCAAAGTTTTTATTTGGATAAAAAGGAAAAGCAACCCTAATCCACATATGCACAAGGCCCAAGACAACTACGGCTGCACTTGGACCTATACGAATCTCTAAACAACGAACAACAGAAAAAGCTACCAGTTCGAGTTTAGAGCTCGTCGCGTGAGATTAAGAATCGCAATACAAGACCTTTATTTTGAAAATCGAAGAATAAAATGAGCAAGGTTTTTATTTTGGTAAAAAGGAAAAGCAACCCTAATCCACATATGCACAAGGCCCAAGACAAGTACGGCTGTACTTCGACCTATACGAATCTCTAAACAACGAACAGCAGAAAAATCTACCAGTTCGTGCTTAGAGCTCGTCGCGTGAGATTAAGATTCGCAACACAAGATCTTTATTTTCAAAATCGATGAATAAAATGAGCAAGGTTTTTATTTTGATAAAAAGGAAAAGCAACCCTAATCCACATATCCACAAGGCCCAAGACAACTACGGCTGCACTTGGACCTATACGAATCTCTAAACAACGAACAGCAGAAAAAGCTACCAGTTCGTGTTTAAAGCTAGTTGCGTGAGATTAAGAATCGCAAAACGAGACCTTTATTTTGAAAATCGAAGAATAAAATGAGAAGGGTCTTTATTTTGGTAAAAAGGAAAAGCAACCCTAATCCACATATGCACAAGGCCCAAGACAACTACGGCTGTACTTGGACCTATACGAATCTCTAAACAACGAACAACAGAAAAAGCTACCAGTTCGTGCTTAGAGCTCATCGCGTGAGATTAAGAATCGCAACACAAGATCTTTATTTTGAAAATCGATGAATAAAATGAGCAAGGTTTTTATTTTGGTAAAAAGGAAAAGCAACCCTAATCCACATATGCACAAGGCCCAAGACAACTACGGCTGCACTTGGACTTATACGATTCTCTAAAGAACGAACAACAGAAAAACCTACCAGTTTGTGTTTAGAGCATGTCGCTTGAGATTAAGAATCGAACCACAAGATCATTATTTTGAAAATCGATGAATAAAATGAGCAAAGTTTTTATTTGGATAAAAAGGAAAAGCAACCCTAATCCACATATGCACAAGTCCCAAGAAACCTACGGCTGCACTTGGACCTATACGAATCTCTAAACAACGAACAGCAGAAAAAGCTACCAGTTCGTGTTTAGAGCTCGTCGTGTGAGATTAAGAATCGCAAAACAAGACCTTTATTTTGAAAATCGAAGAATAAAATAAGCAAGGTTTTTATTTTGGTAAAAAGGAAAAGCAACCCTAATCCACACATGCACAAGGACCGAGACAACTACGGCTGTACTTGAACCTATACGAATCTCTAAACAACGAACAACAGAAAAAGCTACCAGTTCGTACTTAGAGCTCATCGCGTGAGATTAAGAATCGCAACACAAAATCTTTATTGTGAAAATCGATGAATAAAATGAGCAAGGTTTTTATTTTGATAAAAAGGAAAAGCAACCCTAATCCACATATGCACAAGGCCCAAGACAACTACGGCTGTACTTGGACCTATACGAATCTCTAAACAACGAACACCAGAAAAAGCTACCAGTTCGTGCTTAGAGCTCGTCGCGTGAGATTTTGAGTGGCAACACAAGATCTTTATTTTTAAAATCGATGAATAAAATGAGCAAGGTTTTTATTTTCATATAAAGGACAAGCAACCCTAATCCACATATGCACAAGGCCCAAGACAACTACGGCTGCACTTGGACCTATACGAATCTCTAAACAACGAACAGTAGAAAAAGCTACCAGTTCGTGCTTAGAGCTCGTCGCGTGAGATTAAGAATCGCAAAACAAGACCTTTATTTTGAATATCAATGAATAAAATGAGCAAGGTTTTTATTTTGGTAAAAAGGAAAAGAAACCCTAATCCACATATGCTTAAGGCCCAAGACAACTACGGTCGTACTTGGACCTATACGAATCTCTAAACAACGAACAGCAGAAAAAGCTACTAATTCGTGTTTAGAGCTCGTCGCGTGAGATTAAAAATAGCAAAACAACACCTTTATTTTGAAAATCGAAGAATAAAATGAGCAAGGTTTTTATTTTTGTAAAAAGGAAAAGAAACCCCAATTCACATATGCACAAGGCCCAAGACAACTACAGCTGTACTTGGACCTATACGAATCTCTAAACAACGAACAGCAGAAAAAGCTACCAGTTCGTGCTTAGAACTCGTCGCGTGAGATTAAGAATCGCAATACAAGATCTTTATTTGCAAAATCGATGAATAAAATGAGCAAGGTTTTTATTTTGATAAAAAGGAAAAGCAAGCCTAATCCACGTATGCACAAGGCCCAAGACAACTATGGCTGCACTTGGACTTATACGGTTCTCTAAACAACGAACAGTAGAAAAAGCTACCAGTTTGTGTTTAGAGCTCGTCGCTGGAGATTAAGAATCGCAACACAAGATCATTATTTTGAAAATCGATGAATAAAATGAGCAAAGTTTTTATTTGGATAAAAAGGAAAAGCAACCCTAATCCACATATGCATAAGGCCCAAGACAACTACGGCTGCACTTGGACCTATACGAATCTCTAAACAACGAACAACAGAAAAAGCTACCAGTTCGAGTTTAGAGCTCGTCGCGTGAGATTAAGAATCGCAATACAAGACCTTTATTTTGAAAATCGAAGAATAAAATGAGCAAGGTTTTTATTTTGGTAAAAAGGAAAAGCAACGCTAATCCACATATGCACAAGGCCCAAGACAAGTACGGCTGTACTTCGACCTATACGAATCTCTAAACAACGAACAGCAGAAAAATCTACCAGTTCGTGCTTAGAGCTCGTCGCGTGAGATTAAGATTCGCAACACAAGATCTTTATTTTCAAAATCGATGAATAAAATGAGCAAGGTTTTTATTTTGATAAAAAGGAAAAGCAACCCTAATCCACATATGCACAAGGCCCAAGACAACTACGGCTGCACTTGGACCTATACGAATCTCTAAACAACGAACAGCAGAAAAAGCTACCAGTTCGTGCTTAGAACTCGTCGCGTGAGATTAAGAATCGCAATACAAGATCTTTATTTGCAAAATCGATGAATAAAATGAGCAAGGTTTTTATTTTGATAAAAAGGAAAAGCAACCCTAATCCACGTATGCACAAGGCCCAAGACAACTATGGCTGCACTTGGACTTATACGATTCTCTAAACAACGAACAGTAGAAAAAGCTACCAGTTTGTGTTTAGAGCTCGTCGCTGGAGATTAAGAATCGCAACACAAGATCATTATTTTGAAAATCGATGAATAAAATGAGCAAAGTTTTTATTTGGATAAAAAGGAAAAGCAACCCTAATCCACATATACACAAGGCCCAAGACAACTACGGCTGCACTTGGACCTATACGAATCTCTAAACAACGAACAACAGAAAAAGCTACCAGTTCGAGTTTAGAGCTCGTCGCGTGAGATTAAGAATCGCAATACAAGACCTTTATTTTGAAAATCGAAGAATAAAATAAGCAACGTTTTTATTTCGGTAAAAAGGAAAAGCAACCCTAATCCACGTATGCTCAAGGCCCAAGACAACTACGACTGTACTTAGACCTATACGAATCTCTAAACAACGAACATCAGAAAAAGCTACCAGTTCGTGCTTAGAGCTCGTCGCGTGAGATTATGATTCGCAACACAAGATCTTTATTTTGAAAATCGATGAATAAAATGAGCAAGGTTTTTATTTTGATAAAAAGGAAAAGCAACCGTAATCCACATCTGCACAAGGCCCAAGACAACTACGGCTGCACTTGGACTTATTCGATTCTCTAAACAACGAACAACAGAAAAAGCTACCGGTTTGTGTTTAGAGCTCGTCGCTTGAGATTAAAATTCGCAACACAAGATCATTATTTTGAAAATCGATGAATAAAATGAGCAAAGTTTTTACTTGGATAAAAAGGAAAAGCAACCCTAATCCACATATGCAGAAGGCCCAAGACAACTACGGCTGTACTTAGACCTATACGAATCTCTAAACAACGAACAGCAGAAAAAGCTACCAGTTCGTGCTTAGAGCTCGTCGCGTGAGATTAATATTCTCAACACAAGATCTTTATTTTGAAAATCGATGAATAAAATGAGTAAGGTTTTTATTTGGATAAAAAAGAAAAGCAACGCTAATCCACATATGCACAAGGCCAAAGACAACTACGGCAGCACTTGGACATATACGATTCTCTAAACAACGAACAGCAGAAAAAGCTACCAGTTTTTGTTTAGAGCTCGTCGCTTGAGATTAAGAATCGCAACACAAGATCATTATATTGAAAATCGATGATTAAAATGAGCAAAGTTTTTATTTGGATAAAAAGGAAAAGCAACCCTAATCCACATATGCACAAGTCCCAAGACAACTACGGCTGCACTTGGACCTATACGAATCTCTAAACAACGAAGAGCAGTAAAAGCTACCAGTTCGTGTTTAGAGCTCGTCGCGTGAGATTAAGAATCGAAAACCAAGACCTTTATTTTGAAAATCGAAGAATAAAATGAGCAAGGTTTTTATTTTGGTAAAAAGGAAAAGAAACCCTAATCCACACATGCACAAGGACCAAGACAACTACGGCTGTACTTGAACCTATACGAATCTCTAAACAACGAACAGCAGAAAAAGCTACCAGTTCGTGCTTAGAGCTCATCGCGTAAGATTAAGAATCGCACCACAAAATCTTTATTGTGAAAATCGATGAATAAAATGAGCAAGGTTTTTATTTTGATAAAAAGGAAAAGCAACCCTAATCCACATATGCACAAGGCCCAAGACCACTACGGCTGCACTTGGACTTATACGATTCTCTAAACAACGAACAGTAGAAAAAGCTACCAGTTTGTGTTTAAAGCTCGTCGCTTGAGATTAAGAATCGCAACACAAGATCATCATTTTGACAATCGATGAATAAAATGAGCAAAGTTTTTATTTGGATAAAAAGGAAAAGCAACCCTAATCCACATATGCACAAGTCCCAAGACAACTACGGCTGTACTTGGACCTATACGAATCTCTAAACAACGAACAGCATAAAAAGCTACCAGTTCGTGTTTAGAGCTCGTCGCGTGAGATTAAGAATCGCTAAACAAGACCTTTATTTTGAAAATCGAAGAATAAAATGAGCAAGGTTTTTATTTTGGTAAAAAGGAAAAGCAACCCTAATCCACACATGCACAAGGACCAAGACAACTACGGCTTTACTTGCACCTATACGAATCTCTAAACAACAAACAACAGAAAAAGCTACCAGTTCGTGCTTCGAGCTCATCGCGTGAGATTAAGAATCGCAACACAAAATCTTTATTGTGAAAATCGATGAATAAGATGAGCAAGGTTTTTCTTTTGATAAAAAGGAAAAGCCACCCTAATCCACATATGCACAAGGCCCAAGACAACTACGGCTACACTTGGACTTATACGATTCTCTAAACAACGAACAGCAGAAAAAGCTACCAGTTTGTGTTTAGGGCTCGTCGCTTGAGAATAAGAATTGCAACACAAGATCATTATTTTGAAAATCGATGAATAAAATGAGCAAAGTTTTTATTTGGATAAAAAGGAAAAGCAACCCTAATCCACATATGCAGAAGTCCCAAGACAACTACAACTGCACTTGGACCTATACGAATCTCTAAACAACGAACAGCAGAAAAAGCTACCAGTTCGTGTTTAGAGCTGGTTGCGTGAGATTAAGAATCGCAAAACAAGTCCTTTATTTTGAAAATCCAAGAATAAAATGAGCAAGGTTTTTATTTTGGTAAAAAGGAAAAGCAACCCTAATCCACACATGCACAAGGACCAAGACAACTACGGCTGTACTTGAATCTATACGAATCTTTAAACAACGAACAACAGAAAAAGCTACCAGTTCTTGCTTAGAGCTCATCGCGTGAGATTAAGAATCGCAACACAAAATCTTTATTGTGAAAATCGATGAATAAAATGAGCGAGGTTTTTATTTTGATAAAAAGGAAAAGCAACCCTAATCCACATATGCACAAGGCCCAAGACAACTACGGCTGCACTTGGACTTATACGATTCTCTAAACAACGAACAGCAGAAAAAGCTACCAGTTCGTGCTTAGAGCTCGTCGCGTGAGATTATGATTCGCAACACAAGATCTTTATTTTGAAAATCGATGAATAAAATGAGCAAGGTTTTTATTTTGATAAAAAGGAAAAGCAACCGTAATCCACATCTGCACAAGGCCCAAGACAACTACGGCTGCACTTGGACTTATTCGATTCTCTAAACAACGAACAGCAGAAAAAGCTACCAGTTTGTGTTTAGAGCTCGTCGCTTGAGATTAACAATCGCAACACAAGATCATTATTTTGAAAATCGATGAATAAATTGAGCAAAGTTTTTACTTGGATAAAAAGGAAAAGCAACCCTAATCAACATATGCACAAGGCCCAAGACAACTACGGCTGCACTTGGACCTATACGAATCTCTAACAACGAACAGCAGAAAAAGCTACCAGTTCGTGTTTAGAGCTCGTCGTGTGAGATTAAGAATCGCAAAACAAGACCTTTATTTTGAAAATCGAAGAATAAAATGAGCAAGGTTTTTATTTTGGTAAAAAGGAAAAGCAACCCTAATCCACATATGCAGAAGGCCCAAGACAACTACGGCTGTACTTAGACCTATACGAATCTCTAAACAACGAACAGCAGAAAAAGCTTCCAGTTCGTGCTTAGAGCTCGTCGCGTGAGATAAATATTCTCAACACAAGATCTTTATTTTGAAAATCGATGAATAAAATGAGCAAGGTTTTTATTTTGATAAAAAAGAAAAGCAACCCTAATCCACATATGCACAAGGCCAAAGACAACTACGGCAGCACTTGGACTTATACGATTCTCTAAACAACGAACAGCAGAAAAAGCTACCAGTTTGTGTTTAGAGCTCGTCGCTTGAGATTAAGAATCGCAACACAAGATCATTATTTTGAAAATCGATGAATAAAATGAGCAAAGTTTTTATTTGGATAAAAAGGAAAAGCAACCCTAATCCACATATGCACAAGTCCCAAGACAACTACGGCTGCACTTGGACCTATACGAATCTCTAAATAACGAACAGCAGAAAAAGCTACCAGTTCGTGTTTAGAGCTGGTTGCGTGAGATTAAGAATCGCAAAACAAGACCTTTATTTTGAAAATCCAAGAATAAAATGAGCAAGGTTTTTATTTTGGTAAAAAGGAAAAGCAACCCTAATCCACACATGCACAAGGACCAAGACAACTACGGCTGTACTTGAACCTATACGAATCTCTAAACAAAGAACAACAGAAAAAGCTACCAGTTCTTGCTTAGAGCTCATCGCGTGAGATTAAGAATCGCAACACAAAATCTTTATTGTGAAAATCGATGAATAAAATGAGCGAGGTTTTTATTTTGATAAAAAGGAAAAGCAACCCTAATCTACATATGCACAAGGCCCAAGACAACTACGGCTGCACTTGGACTTATACGATTCTCTAAACAACGATGAGCAGAAAAACCTACCAGTTTGTGTTTAGAGCTCGTCGCTTGAGATTAAGAATCGCAACACAAGATCATTATTTTGACAATCGATGAATAAAATGAGAAACGTTTTTATTTGGATAAAAAGGAAAAGCAACCCTAATCCACATATGCACAAGTCCCAAGACAACTACGGCTGCACTTGGACCTATACGAATCTCTAAACTACGAAGAGCAGAAAAAGCTACCAGTTCGTGTTTAGAGCTCGTCGCGTGAGATTAAGAATCGCAAAACAAGGCCTTTATTTTGAAAATCGAAGAATAAAATGAGCAAGGTTTTTATTTTGGTAAAAAGGAAAACCAACCCTAATCCACACATGCACAAGGACCAAGACAACTACGGCTGTACTTGAACCTATACGAATCTCTAAATAACGAACAGCAGAAAAAGCTACCAGTTCGTGCTTAGAGCTCATCGCGTAAGATTAAGAATCGCACCACAAAATCTTTATTGTGAAAATCGATGAATAAAATGAGCAAGGTTTTTATTTTGATAAAAAGGAAAAGCAACCCTAATCCACATATGCACAAGGCCCAAGACCACTACGGCTGCACTTGGACTTATACGATTCTCTAAACAACGAACAGTAGAAAAAGCTACCAGTTTGTGTTTAAAGCTCGTCGCTTGAGATTAAGAATCGCAACACAAGATCATCATTTTGACAATCGATGAATAAAATGAGCAAAGTTTTTATTTGGATAAAAAGGAAAAGCAACCCTAATCCACATATGCACAAGTCCCAAGACAACTACGGCTGTACTTGGACCTATACGAATCTCTAAACAACGAACAGCATAAAAAGCTACCAGTTCGTGTTTAGAGCTCGTCGCGTGAGATTAAGAATCGCTAAACAAGACCTTTATTTTGAAACTCGAAGAATAAAATGAGCAAGGTTTTTATTTTGGTAAAAAGGAAAAGCAACCCTAATCCACACATGCACAAGGACCAAGACAACTACGGCTTTACTTGCACCTATACGAATCTCTAAACAACAAACAACAGAAAAAGCTACCAGTTCGTGCTTCGAGCTCATCGCGTGAGATTAAGAATCGCAACACAAAATCTTTATTGTGAAAATCGATGAATAAGATGAGCAAGGTTTTTCTTTTGATAAAAAGGAAAAGCCACCCTAATCCACATATGCACAAGGCCCAAGACAACTACGGCTACACTTGGACTTATACGATTCTCTAAACAACGAACAGCAGAAAAAGCTACCAGTTTGTGTTTAGGGCTCGTCGCTTGAGAATAAGAATTGCAACACAAGATCATTATTTTGAAAATCGATGAATAAAATGAGCAAAGTTTTTATTTGGATAAAAAGGAAAAGCAACCCTAATCCACATATGCACAAGTCCCAAGACAACTACAACTGCACTTGGACCTATACGAATCTCTAAACAACGAACAGCAGAAAAAGCTACCAGTTCGTGTTTAGAGCTGGTTGCGTGAGATTAAGAATCGCAAAACAAGTCCTTTATTTTGAAAATCCAAGAATAAAATGAGCAAGGTTTTTATTTTGGTAAAAAGGAAAAGCAACCCTAATCCACACATGCACAAGGACCAAGACAACTACGGTTGTACTTGAATCTATACGAATCTTTAAACAACGAACAACAGAAAAAGCTACCAGTTCTTGCTTAGAGCTCATCGCGTGAGATTAAGAATCGCAACACAAAATCTTTATTGTGAAAATCGATGAATAAAATGAGCGAGGTTTTTATTTTGATAAAAAGGAAAAGCAACCCTAATCCACATATGCACAAGGCCCAAGACAACTACGGCTGCACTTGGACTTATACGATTCTCTAAACAACGAACAGCAGAAAAAGCTACCAGTTCGTGCTTAGAGCTCGTCGCGTGAGATTATGATTCGCAACACAAGATCTTTATTTTGAAAATCGATGAATAAAATGAGCAAGGTTTTTATTTTGATAAAAAGGAAAAGCAACCGTAATCCACATCTGCACAAGGCCCAAGACAACTACGGCTGCACTTGGACTTATTCGATTCTCTAAACAACGAACAGCAGAAAAAGCTACCAGTTTGTGTTTAGAGCTCGTCGCTTGAGATTAACAATCGCAACACAAGATCATTATTTTGAAAATCGATGAATAAATTGAGCAAAGTTTTTACTTGGATAAAAAGGAAAAGCAACCCTAATCAACATATGCACAAGGCCCAAGACAACTACGGCTGCACTTGGACCTATACGAATCTCTAACAACGAACAGCAGAAAAAGCTACCAGTTCGTGTTTAGAGCTCGTCGTGTGAGATTAAGAATCGCAAAACAAGACCTTTATTTTGAAAATCGAAGAATAAAATGAGCAAGGTTTTTATTTTGGTAAAAAGGAAAAGCAACCCTAATCCACATATGCAGAAGGCCCAAGACAACTACGGCTGTACTTAGACCTATACGAATCTCTAAACAACGAACAGCAGAAAAAGCTTCCAGTTCGTGCTTAGAGCTCGTCGCGTGAGATAAATATTCTCAACACAAGATCTTTATTTTGAAAATCGATGAATAAAATGAGCAAGGTTTTTATTTTGATAAAAAAGAAAAGCAACCCTAATCCACATATGCACAAGGCCAAAGACAACTACGGCAGCACTTGGACTTATACGATTCTCTAAACAACGAACAGCAGAAAAAGCTACCAGTTTGTGTTTAGAGCTCGTCGCTTGAGATTAAGAATCGCAACACAAGATCATTATTTTGAAAATCGATGAATAAAATGAGCAAAGTTTTTATTTGGATAAAAAGGAAAAGCAACCCTAATCCACATATGCACAAGTCCCAAGACAACTACGGCTGCACTTGGACCTATACGAATCTCTAAATAACGAACAGCAGAAAAAGCTACCAGTTCGTGTTTAGAGCTGGTTGCGTGAGATTAAGAATCGCAAAACAAGACCTTTATTTTGAAAATCCAAGAATAAAATGAGCAAGGTTTTTATTTTGGTAAAAAGGAAAAGCAACCCTAATCCACACATGCACAAGGACCAAGACAACTACGGCTGTACTTGAACCTATACGAATCTCTAAACAAAGAACAACAGAAAAAGCTACCAGTTCTTGCTTAGAGCTCATCGCGTGAGATTAAGAATCGCAACACAAAATCTTTATTGTGAAAATCGATGAATAAAATGAGCGAGGTTTTTATTTTGATAAAAAGGAAAAGCAACCCTAATCTACATATGCACAAGGCCCAAGACAACTACGGCTGCACTTGGACTTATACGATTCTCTAAACAACGATGAGCAGAAAAACCTACCAGTTTGTGTTTAGAGCTCGTCGCTTGAGATTAAGAATCGCAACACAAGATCATTATTTTGACAATCGATGAATAAAATGAGAAACGTTTTTATTTGGATAAAAAGGAAAAGCAACCCTAATCCACATATGCACAAGTCCCAAGACAACTACGGCTGCACTTGGACCTATACGAATCTCTAAACTACGAAGAGCAGAAAAAGCTACCAGTTCGTGTTTAGAGCTCGTCGCGTGAGATTAAGAATCGCAAAACAAGGCCTTTATTTTGAAAATCGAAGAATAAAATGAGCAAGGTTTTTATTTTGGTAAAAAGGAAAACCAACCCTAATCCACACATGCACAAGGACCAAGACAACTACGGCTGTACTTGAACCTATACGAATCTCTAAATAACGAACAGCAGAAAAAGCTACCAGTTCGTGCTTAGAGCTCATCGTGTGAGATTAAGAATCGCAACACAAAATCTTTATTGTGAAAATCGATGAATAAAATGAGCAAGGTTTTTATTTTGATAAAAAGGAAAAGCAACCCTAATCCACATATGCACAAGGCCCCCGACAACTACGGCTGCACTTGGACTTATACGATTCTCTGAAAAACGAACAGCAGAAAAAGCAACCAGTTTGTGTTTAGAGCTTGTCGCTTGAGATTAAGAATCGCAACACAAGATCATTATTTTGAAAATCGATGAATAAAATGAGCAAAGTTTTTATTTAGATAAAAAGGAAAAGCAACCCTAATCCACATATGCACAAGTCCCAAGTCAACTACGGCTGCACTTGGACCTATACGAATCTCTAAACAACAAACAGCAGAAAAAGCTATCAGTTCGTGATTAGAGCTCGTCACGTGAGATTAAGAATCGCAAAACAAGACCTTTATTTTGAAAATCCAAGAATAAAATGAGCAAGGTTTTTATTTTGGTAAAAAGGAAAAGCAACCCTAATCCACACATGCACAAGGACCAAGACAACTACGGCTGTACTTAGACCTATACGAATCTCTAAACAACGAACAGCAGAAAAAGCTACCAATTCGTGTTTAGAGCTCGTCGCGTGAGATTAAGATTCGCTACACAAGATCTTTATTTTCAAAATCGATGAATAAAATGAGCAAGGTTTTTATTTGGATAAAAAAGGAAAAGCAACCCTAATCCACATATGCACAAGGCCCAAGACAACTACGGCTGCACTTGGACCTATACGAATCTCTAAACAACGAACAGCAGAAAAAGCTACCAGTACGTGTTTAGAGCTCGTCGCGTGAGATTAAGAATCGCAAAACAAGACCTTTATTTTGAAAATCAAAGAATAAAATGAGCAAGGTTTTTATTTTGGTAAAAAGGAAAAGCAACCCTCATCCACATATGCACAAGGCCCAAGACAACTACGGCTGTACCTAGACCTATACGAATCTCTAAACAACGAGCAGCAGAAAAAGCTACCAGTTCGTGCTTAGAGCTCGTCGCGTGAGATTAAGATTCGCAACACAAGATCTTTATTTTTAAAATCGATGAATAAAATGAGCAAAGTTTTTATTTTGATAAAAAGGAAAAGCAACCCTAATCCACATCTGCACAACGCCCAAGACAACTACGGCTGCACTTGGACTTATACGATTCTCTAAACAACGAACAGCAGAAAAAGCTACCAGTTTGTGTTTAGAGCTCGTCGCTTGAGATTAAGAATCGCAACACAAGATCATTATTTTGAAAATCGATGAATAAAAGGAGCAAAGTTTTTATTTGGATAAAAAGGAAAAGCAACCCTAATCCACATATGCACAAGTCCCAAGACAACTACAGCTGCACTTGGACCTATACGAATCTCTAAACAACGAACAGCAGAAAAAGCTACCAGTTCGTGTTTAGAGCTGGTTGCGTGAGATTAAGAATCGCAAAACAAGACCTTTATTTTGAAAATCCAAGAATAAAATGAGCAAGGTTTTTATTTTGGTAAAAAGGAAAAGCAACCCTAATCCACACATGCACAAGGACCGAGACAACTACGGCTGTACTTGAACCTATACGAATCTCTAAATAACGAACAGCAGAAAAAGCTACCAGTTCGTGCTTAGAGCTCATCGTGTGAGATTAAGAATCGCAACACAAAATCTTTATTGTGAAAATCGATGAATAAAATGAGCAAGGTTTTTATTTTGATAAAAAGGAAAAGCAACCCTAATCCACATATGCACAAGGCCCCCGACAACTACGGCTGCACTTGGACTTATACGATTCTCTGAAAAACGAACAGCAGAAAAAGCAACCAGTTTGTGTTTAGAGCTTGTCGCTTGAGATTAAGAATCGCAACACAAGATCATTATTTTGAAAATCGATGAATAAAATGAGCAAAGTTTTTATTTGGATAAAAAGTAAAAGCAACCCTAATCCACATATGCATAAGTCCCAAGACAACTACGGCTGCACTTGGACCTATACGAATCTCTAAACAACGAACAGCAGAAAAAGCTATCAGTTCGTGTTTAGAGCTCGTCGCGTGAGATTAAGAATCGCAAAACAAGACCTTTATTTTGAAAATCGAAGAATAAAATGAGCAAGGTTTTTATTTTGGTAAAAAGGAAAAGCAACCCTAATCCACACATGCACAAGGACCAAGACAACTACGGCTGTACTTGAACCTATACGAATCTCTAAACAAAGAACAACAGAAAAAGCTACCAGTTCTTGCTTAGAGCTCATCGCGTGAGATTAAGAATCGCAACACAAAATCTTTATTGTGAAAATCGATGAATAAAATGAGTGAGGTTTTTATTTTGATAAAAAGGAAAAGCAACCCTAATCTACATATGCACAAGGCCCAAGACAACTACGGCTGCACTTGGACTTATACGATTCTCTAAACAACGATGAGCAGAAAAACCTACCAGTTTGTGTTTAGAGCTCGTCGCTTGAGATTAAGAATCGCAACACAAGATCATTATTTTGACAATCGATGAATAAAATGAGAAACGTTTTTATTTGGATAAAAAGGAAAAGCAACCCTAATCCACATATGCACAAGTCCCAAGACAACTACGGCTGCACTTGGACCTATACGAATCTCTAAACTACGAAGAGCAGAAAAAGCTACCAGTTCGTGTTTAGAGCTCGTCGCGTGAGATTAAGAATTGCAAAACAAGGCCTTTATTTTGAAAATCGAAGAATAAAATGAGCAAGGTTTTTATTTTGGTAAAAAGGAAAACCAACCCTAATCCACACATGCACAAGGACCAAGACAACTACGGCTGTACTTGAACCTATACGAATCTCTAAATAACGAACAGCAGAAAAAGCTACCAGTTCGTGCTTAGAGCTCATCGTGTGAGATTAAGAATCGCAACACAAAATCTTTATTGTGAAAATCGATGAATAAAATGAGCAAGGTTTTTATTTTGATAAAAAGGAAAAGCAACCCTAATCCACATATGCACAAGGCCCCCGACAACTACGGCTGCACTTGGACTTATACGATTCTGTGAAAAACGAACAGCAGAAAAAGCAACCAGTTTGTGTTTAGAGCTTGTCGCTTGAGATTAAGAATCGCAACACAAGATCATTATTTTGAAAATCGATGAATAAAATGAGCAAAGTTTTTATTTGGATAAAAAGGAAAAGCAACCCTAATCCACATATGCATAAGTCCCAAGACAACTACGGCTGCACTTGGACCTATACGAATCTCTAAACTACGAACAGCAGAAAAAGCTATCAGTTCGTGTTTAGAGCTCGTCGCGTGAGATTAAGAATAGCAAAACAAGACCTTTATTTTGAAAATCGAAGAATAAAATGAGCAAGGTTTTTATTTTGGTAAAAAGGAAAAGCAACCCTAATCCACACATGCACAAGGACCAAGACAACTACGGCTGTACTTGAACCTATACGAATCTCTAAACAAAGAACAACAGAAAAAGCTACCAGTTCTTGCTTAGAGCTCATCGCGTGAGATTAAGAATCGCAACACAAAATCTTTATTGTGAAAATCGATGAATAAAATGAGCGAGGTTTTTATTTTGATAAAAAGGAAAAGCAACCCTAATCTACATATGCACAAGGCCCAAGACAACTACGGCTGCACTTGGACTTATACGATTCTCTAAACAACGATGAGCAGAAAAACCTACCAGTTTGTGTTTAGAGCTCGTCGCTTGAGATTAAGAATCGCAACACAAGATCATTATTTTGACAATCGATGAATAAAATGAGAAACGTTTTTATTTGGATAAAAAGGAAAAGCAACCCTAATCCACATATGCACAAGTCCCAAGACAACTACGGCTGCACTTGGACCTATACGAATCTCTAAACTACGAAGAGCAGAAAAAGCTACCAGTTCGTGTTTAGAGCTCGTCGCGTGAGATTAAGAATCCCAAAACAAGGCCTTTATTTTGAAAATCGAAGAATAAAATGAGCAAGGTTTTTATTTTGGTAAAAAGGAAAACCAACCCTAATCCACACATGCACAAGGACCAAGACAACTACGGCTGTACTTGAACCTATACGAATCTCTAAATAACGAACAGCAGAAAAAGCTACCAGTTCGTGCTTAGAGCTCATCGTGTGAGATTAAGAATCGCAACACAAAATCTTTATTGTGAAAATCGATGAATAAAATGAGCAAGGTTTTTATTTTGATAAAAAGGAAAAGCAACCCTAATCCACATATGCACCAGGCCCCCGACCACTACGGCTGCACTTGGACTTATACGATTCTCTGAAAAACGAACAGCAGAAAAAGCAACCAGTTTGTGTTTAGAGCTTGTCGCTTGAGATTAAGAATCGCAACACAAGATCATTATTTTGAAAATCGATGAATAAAATGAGCAAAGTTTTTATTTGGATAAAAAGGAAAAGCAACCCTAATCCACATATGCACAAGTCCCAAGTCAACTACGGCTGCACTTGGACCTATACGAATCTCTAAACAACAAACAGCAGAAAAAGCTATCAGTTCGTGATTAGAGCTCGTCACGTGAGATTAAGAATCGCAAAACAAGACCTTTATTTTGAAAATCCAAGAATAAAATGAGCAAGGTTTTTATTTTGGTAAAAAGGAAAAGCAACCCTAATCCACACATGCACAAGGACCAAGACAACTACGGCTGTACTTAGACCTATACGAATCTCTAAACAACGAACAGCAGAAAAAGCTACCAATTCGTGTTTAGAGTTCGTCGCGTGAGATTAAGATTCGCTACACAAGATCTTTATTTTCAAAATCGATGAATAAAATGAGCAAGGTTTTTATTTGGATAAAAAAGGAAAAGCAACCCTAATCCACATATGCACAAGGCCCAAGACAACTACGGCTGCACTTGGACCTATACGAATCTCTAAACAACGAACAGCAGAAAAAGCTACCAGTACGTGTTTAGACTTGTCGCGTGAGATTAAGAATCGCAAAACAAGACCTTTATTTTGAAAATCGAAGAATAAAATGAGCAAGGTTTTTATTTTGGTAAAAAGGAAAAGCAACCCTCATCCACATATGCACAAGGCCCAAGACAACTACGGCTGTACCTAGACCTATACGAATCTCTAAACAACGAGCAGCAGAAAAAGCTACCAGTTCGTGCTTAGAGCTCGTCGCGTGAGATTAAGATTCGCAACACAAGATCTGTATTTTTAAAATCGATGAATAAAATGAGCAAAGTTTTTATTTTGATAAAAAGGAAAAGCAACCCTAATCCACATCTGCACAACGCCCAAGACAACTACGGCTGCACTTGGACTTATACGATTCTCTAAACAACGAACAGCAGAAAAAGCTACCAGTTTGTGTTTAGAGCTCGTCGCTTGAGATTAAGAATCGCAACACAAGATCATTATTTTGAAAATCGATGAATAAAAGGAGCAAAGTTTTTATTTGGATAAAAAGGAAAAGCAACCCTAATCCACATATGCACAAGTCCCAAGACAACTACAGCTGCACTTGGACCTATACGAATCTCTAAACAACGAACAGTTGAAAAAGCTACCAGTTCGTGTTTAGAGCTGGTTGCGTGAGATTAAGAATCGCAAAACAAGACCTTTATTTTGAAAATCCAAGAATAAAATGAGCAAGGTTTTTATTTTGGTAAAAAGGAAAAGCAACCCTAATCCACACATGCACAAGGACCGAGACAACTACGGCTGTACTTGAACCTATACGAATCTCTAAATAACGAACAGCAGAAAAAGCTACCAGTTCGTGCTTAGAGCTCATCGTGTGAGATTAAGAATCGCAACACAAAATCTTTATTGTGAAAATCGATGAATAAAATGAGCAAGGATTTTATTTTGATAAAAAGGAAAAGCAACCCTAATCCACATATGCACAAGGCCCCCGACAACTACGGCTGCACTTGGACTTATACGATTCTCTGAAAAACGAACAGCAAAAAAAGCAACCAGTTTGTGTTTAGAGCTTGTCGCTTGAGATTAAGAATCGCAACACAAGATCATTATTTTGAAAATCGATGAATAAAATGAGCAAAGTTTTTATTTGGATAAAAAGGAAAAGCAAACCTAATCCACATATGCATAAGTCCCAAGACAACTACGGCTGCACTTGGACCTATACGAATCTCTAAACAACGAACAGCAGAAAAAGCTATCAGTTCGTGTTTAGAGCTCGTCGCGTGAGATTAAGAATCGCAAAACAAGACCTTTATTTTGAAAATCGAAGAATAAAATGAGCAAGGTTTTTATTTTGGTAAAAAGGAAAAGCAACCCTCATCCACATATGCACAAGGCCCAAGACAACTACGGCTGTACCTAGACCTATACGAATCTCTAAACAACGAGCAGCAGAAAAAGCTACCAGTTCGTGCTTAGAGCTCGTCGCGTGAGATTAAGATTGGCAACACAAGATCTTTATTTTTAAAATCGATGAATAAAATGAGCAAAGTTTTTATTTTGATAAAAAGGAAAAGCAACCCTAATCCACATCTGCACAACGCCCAAGACAACTACGGCTGCACTTGGACTTATACGATTCTCTAAACAACGAACAGCAGAAAAAGCTACCAGTTTGTGTTTAGAGCTCGTCGCTTGAGATTAAGAATCGCAACACAAGATCATTATTTTGAAAATCGATGAATAAAAGGAGCAAAGTTTTTATTTGGATAAAAAGGAAAAGCAACCCTAATCCACATATGCACAAGTCCCAAGACAACTACAGCTGCACTTGGACCTATACGAATCTCTAAACAACGAACAGCAGAAAAAGCTACCAGTTCGTGTTTAGAGCTGGTTGCGTGAGATTAAGAATCGCAAAACAAGACCTTTATTTTGAAAATCCAAGAATAAAATGAGCAAGGTTTTTATTTTGGTAAAAAGGAAAAGCAACCCTAATCCACACATGCACAAGGACCGAGACAACTACGGCTGTACTTGAACCTATACGAATCTCTAAATAACGAACAGCAGAAAAAGCTACCAGTTCGTGCTTAGAGCTCATCGTGTGAGATTCAGAATCGCAACACAAAATCTTTATTGTTAAAATCGATGAATAAAATGAGCAAGGTTTTTATTTTGATAAAAAGGAAAAGCAACCCTAATCCACATATGCACAAGGCCCCCGACAACTACGGCTGCACTTGGACTTATACGATTCTCTGAAAAACGAACAGCAGAAAAAGCAACCAGTTTGTGTTTAGAGCTTGTCGCTTGAGATTAAGAATCGCAACACAAGATCATTATTTTGAAAATCGATGAATAAAATGAGCAAAGTTTTTATTTGGATAAAAAGGAAAAGCAACCCTAATCCACATATGCACAAGTCCCAAGACAACTACGGCTGCACTTGGACCTATACGAATCTCTAAACAACGAACAGCAGAAAAAGCTATCAGTTCGTGTTTAGAGCTCGTCGCGTGAGATTAAGAATCGCAAAACAAGACCTTTATTTTGAAAATCCAAGAATAAAATGAGCAAGGTTTTTATTTTGGTAAAATGGAAAAGCAACCCTAATCCACACATGCACAAGGACCAAGGCAACTACGGCTGTACTTAGACCTATACGAATCTCTAAACAACAAACAGCAGAAAAAGCTACCAATTCGTGTTTAGATCTCGTCGCGTGAGATTAAGATTCGCTACACAAGATCTTTATTTTCAAAATCGATGAATAAAATGAGCAAGGTTTTTATTTTGATAAAAAAGGAAAAGCAACCCTAATCCACATATGCACAAGGCCCAAGACAACTACGGCTGCACTTGGACCTATACGAATCTCTAAACAACGAACAGCAGAAAAAGCTACCAGTACGTGTTTAGAGCTCGTCGCGTGAGATTAAGAATCGCAAAACAAGACCTTTATTTTGAAAATCGAAGAATAAAATGAGCAAGGTTTTTATTTTGGTAAAATGGAAAAGCAACCCTAATCCACACATGCACAAGGACCAAGGCAACTACGGCTGTACTTAGACCTATACGAATCTCTAAACAACAAACAGCAGAAAAAGCTACCAATTCGTGTTTAGATCTCGTCGCGTGAGATTAAGATTCGCTACACAAGATCTTTATTTTCAAAATCGATGAATAATATGAGCAAGGTTTTTATTTTGATAAAAAAGGAAAAGCAACCCTAATCCACATATGCACAAGGCCCAAGACAACTACGGCTGCACTTGGACCTATACGAATCTCTAAACAACGAACAGAAGAAAAAGCTACCAGTACGTGTTTAGAGCTCGTCGCGTGAGATTAAGAATCGCAAAACAAGACCTTTATTTTGAAAATCGAAGAATAAAATGAGCAAGGTTTTTATTTTGGTAAAAAGGAAAAGCAACCCTAATCCACATATGCACAAGGCCCAAGACAACTACGGTTGTACTTAGACCTATACGAATCTCTAAACAACGAACAACAGAAAAAGCTACCAATTCGTGTTTAGAGCTCGTCGCGTGAGATTAAGATTCGCTACACAAGATCTTTATTTTCAAAATCGATGAATAAAATGAGCAAGGTTTTTATTTTGATAAAAAGGAAAAGCAACCCTAATCCACATATGCAGAAGGCCCAAGACAACAACGGCTGCACTTGGACTTATACGATTCTCTAAACAACGAACAGCAGAAAAAGCTACCCGTTTGTGTTTAGAGCTCGTCGCTTGAGATTAAGAATCGCAACACAAGATCATTATTTTGAAAATCGATGAATAAAATGAGCAAAGTTTTTATTTGGATAAAAAGGAAAAGCAACCCTAATCCACATATGCACAAGGCCCAAGACAACTACGGCTGCACTTGGACCTATACGAATCTCTAAACAACGAACAGCAGAAAAAGCTACCAGTTCGTGTTTACAGCTCGTCGCGTGAGATGAAGAATTGCAAAAGAAGACCTTTATTTTGAAAATCGAAGAATAAAATGAGCAAGGTTTTTATTTTGGTAAAAAGGAAGAGCAATCCTAATCCACATATGCACAAGGCCCAAGACAACTACGGCTCTACTTCGACCTATACGAATCTCTAAACAACGAACAGCAGAAAAAGATCCCAGTTTGTGCTTAGAGCTCGTCGCGTGAGATTAAGATTCGCAACACAAGATCTTTATTTTCAAAATCGATGAATAAAATGAGCAAGGTTTTTATTTTGATAAAAAGGAAAAGCAACCCTAATCCACACATGCACAAGGCCCCCGACAACTACGGCTGCACTTGGACTTATACGATTCTCTAAACAACGAACAGCAGAAAAAGCTACCAGTTTGTGTTTAGAGCTCGTCGCTTCAGATTAAGAATCGCAACACAAGATCATTATTTTGAAAATCGATGAATAAAATGAGCAACGTTTTTATTTGGATAAAAAGGAAAAGTAACACTAATCCACATATGCACAAGTCCCAAGACAACTACGGCTGCACTTGGACCTATACGAATCTCTAAACTACGAACAGCAGAAAAAGCTACCAGTTCGTGTTTAGAGCTCGTCGCGTGAGATTAAGAATCGCAAAACAAGACCTTTATTTTGAAAATCGAAGAATAAAATGAGCAAGGTTTTTATTTTGGTAAAAAGGAAAAGCAACCCTAATCCACACATGCACAAGGACCAAGACAACTACGGCTGTACTTGAACCTATACGAATCTCTAAATAACGAACAGCAGAAAAAGCTACCAGCTCGTGCTTAGAGCTCATCGTGTGAGATTAAGAATCGCAACACAAAATATTTATTGTGAAAATCGATGAATAAAATGAGCAAGGTTTTTATTTTGAAAAAAAGGAAAAGCAACCCTAATCCACATATGCACAAGGCCCCCGACAACTACGGCTGCACTTGGACTTATACGATTCTCTAAAAAACGAACAGCAGAAAAAGCAACCAGTTTGTGTTTAGAGCTTGTCGCTTGAGATTAAGAATCGCAACACAAGATCATTATTTTGAAAATCGATGACTAATATGAGCAAAGATTTTATTTGGATAAAAAGGAAAAGCAACCCTAATCCACATATGCACAAGTCCCAAGACAACTACGGCTGCACTTGGACCTATACGAATCTCTAAACAACGAACAGCAGAAAAAGCTATCAGTTCGTGTTTAGAGCTTGTCGCGTGAGATTAAGAATCGCAAAACAAGACCTTTATTTTGAAAATCGAAGAATAAAATGAGCAAGGTTTTTATTTTGGTAAAAAGGAAAAGCAACCCTAATCCACACATGCACAAGGACCAAGACAACTACGACTGTACTTGAACCTATACGAATCTCTAAACAACGAACAGCAGAAAAAGCTACCAGTTCGTGCTTAGAGCTCATCGCGTGATATTAAGAATCGCAACACAAAATCTTTATTGTGAAAATCGATGAATAAAATGAGCAAGGTTTTTATTTTGATAAAAAAGAAAAGCAACCCTAATCCACATATGCACAAGGTCAAAGACAACTACGGCAGCACTTGGACTTATACGATTCTCTAAACAACGAACAGCAGAAAAAGCTACCATTTTGTGTTTAGAGCTCGTCGCTTGAGATTAAGAATCGCAACACAAGATCATTATTTTGAAAATCGATGAATAAAATGAGCAAAGTCTTTATTTGGATAAAAAGGAAAAGCAACCCTAATCCACATATGCACAAGACCCAAGACAACTACGGCTGCACTTGGACCTATACGAATCTCTAACAAACGAATTGCAGAAAAAGCTACCAGTTCGTGTTTAGAGTTGATTGCATGAGATTAAGAAACGCAAAACAAGACCTTTATTTTGAAAATCCAAGAATAAAATGAGCAAGGTTTTTATTTTGGTAAAAAGGAAAAGCAACCCTAATCCACACATGCACAAGGACCAAGACAACTACGGCTGTACTTGAACCTATACGAATCTCTAAACAACGAATAGCAGAAAAAGCTACCAGTTCGTGCTTAGAGCTCATCGCGTGAGATTAAGAATCGCAACACAAAATCTTTATTGTGAAAATCGATGAATAAAATGAGCGAGGTTTTTATTTTGGTAAAAAGGAAAAGAAACCCTAATCCACACATGCACAAGTCCCAAGACAACTACGGCTGCACTTGGACCTATACGAATCTCTAAACAACGAACAATAGAAAAAGCTATCAGTTCGTGTTTAGAGCTCGTCGCGTGAGATTAAGAATCGCAAAACAAGAACTTTATTTTGAAAATCCAAGACTAAAATGAGCAAGGTTTTTATTTTGGTAAAAAGGAAAAGCAACCCTAATCCACACATGCACAAGGACCAAGACAACTACGGTTGTACTTGAACGTATACGAATCTCTAAACAACGAACAGCAGAAAAAGCTACCAGTTCGTGCTTAGAGCTCATCGCCTGAGATTAAGAATCGCAACACAAAATCTTTATTGTGAAAATCGATGAATAAAATGAGCGGGGTTTTTATTTTGATAAAAAGGAAAAGCAACCCTAATCCACATATGCACAAGGCCCAAGACAACTACGGCTGCACTTGGACTTATACGATTCTCTAAACAACGAACAGCAGAAAAAGCTACCAGTTTGTGTTTAGAGCTCGTCGCGTCAGATTAAGAATCGCAAAACAAGACCTTTATTTTGGAAATCGAAGAATAAAATGAGCAAGGTTTTTATTTTGGTAAAAAGGAAAAGCAACCCTAATCCACACAGGCACAAGGACCAAGACAACTACGGCTGTACTTGAACCTATACGAATCTCTAAATAACGAACAGCAGAAAAAGCTACCAGTTCGTGCTTAGAGCTCATCGTGTGAGATTAAGAATCGCAACACAAAATCGTTATTGTGAAAATCGATGAATAAAATGAGCAAGGTTTTTATTTTGATAAAAAGGAAAAGCAACCCTAATCCACATATGCACAAGGCCCCCGACAACTACGGCTGCACTTGGACTTATACGATTCTCTAAAAAACGAACAGCAGAAAAAGCAACCAGTTTGTGTTTAGAGCTTGTCGCTTGAGATTAAGAATCGCAACACAAGATCATTATTTTGAAAATCGATGACTAATATGAGCAAAGATTTTATTTGGATAAAAAGGAAAAGCAACCCTAATCCACATATGCACAAGTCCCAAGACAACTACGGCTGCACTTGGACCTATACGAATCTCTAAACAACGAACAGCAGAAAAAGCTAGCAGTTCGTGTTTAGAGCTTGTCGCGTGAGATTAAGAATCGCAAAACAAGACCTTTATTTTGAAAATCGAAGAATAAAATGAGCAAGGTTTTTATTTTGGTAAAAAGGAAAAGCAACCCTAATCCACACATGCACAAGGACCAAGACAACTACGACTGTACTTGAACCTATACGAATCTCTAAACAACGAACAGCAGAAAAAGCTACCAGTTCGTGCTTAGAGCTCATCGCGTGATATTAAGAATCGCAACACAAAATCTTTATTGTGAAAATCGATGAATAAAATGAGCAAGGTTTTTATTTTGATAAAAAAGAATAGCAACCCTAATCCACATATGCACAAGGTCAAAGATAACTACGGCAGCACTTGGACTTATACGATTCTCTAAACAACGAACAGCAGAAAAAGCTACCATTTTGTGTTTAGAGCTCGTCGCTTGAGATTAAGAATCGCAACACAAGATCATTATTTTGAAAATCGATGAATAAAATGAGCAAAGTCTTTATTTGGATAAAAAGGAAAAGCAACCCTAATCCACATATGCACAAGACCCAAGACAACTACGGCTGCACTTGGACCTATACGAATCTCTAACAAACGAATGGCAGAAAAAGCTACCAGTTCGTGTTTAGAGTTGATTGCATGAGATTAAGAAACGCAAAACAAGACCTTTATTTTGAAAATCCAAGAATAAAATGAGCAAGGTTTTTATTTTGGTAAAAAGGAAAAGCAACCCTAATCCACACATGCACAAGGACCAAGACAACTACGGCTGTACTTGAACCTATACGAATCTCTAAACAACGAATAGCAGAAAAAGCTACCAGTTCGTGCTTAGAGCTCATCGCGTGAGATTAAGAATCGCAACACAAAATCTTTATTGTGAAAATCGATGAATAAAATGAGCGAGGTTTTTATTTTGGTAAAAAGGAAAAGAAACCCTAATCCACACATGCACAAGTCCCAAGACAACTACGGCTGCACTTGGACCTATACGAATCTCTAAACAACGAACAATAGAAAAAGCTATCAGTTCGTGTTTAGAGCTCGTCGCGTGAGATTAAGAATCGCAAAACAAGAACTTTATTTTGAAAATCCAAGAATAAAATGAGCAAGGTTTTTATTTTGGTAAAAAGGAAAAGCAACCCTAATCCACACATGCACAAGGACCAAGACAACTACGGTTGTACTTGAACGTATACGAATCTCTAAACAACGAACAGCAGAAAAAGCTACCAGTTCGTGCTTAGAGCTCATCGCGTGAGATTAAGAATCGCAACACAAAATCTTTATTGTGAAAATCGATGAATAAAATGAGCGGGGTTTTTATTTTGATAAAAAGGAAAAGCAACCCTAATCCACATATGCACAAGGCCCAAGACAACTACGGCTGCACTTGGACTTATACGATTCTCTAAACAACGAACAGCAGAAAAAGCTACCAGTTTGTGTTTAGAGCTCGTCGCGTCAGATTAAGAATCGCAAAACAAGACCTTTATTTTGGAAATCGAAGAATAAAATGAGCAAGGTTTTTATTTTGGTAAAAAGGAAAAGCAACCCTAATCCACACATGCACAAGGACCAAGACAACTACGGCTGTACTTGAACCTATACGAATCTCTAAATAACGAACAGCAGAGAAAGCTACCAGTTCGTGCTTAGAGCTCATCGTGTGAGATTAAGAATCGCAACAAAAAATCTTTATTGTGAAAATCGATGAATAAAATGAGCAAGGTTTTTATTTTGATAAAAAGGAAAAACAACCCTAAACCACATATGCACAAGGCCCCTGACAACTACGGCTGCACTTGGACTTATACGATTCTCTAAAAAACGAACAGCAGAAAAAGCAACCAGTTTGTGTTTAGAGCTTGTCGCTTGAGATTAAGAATCGCAACACAAGATCATTATTTTGAAAATCGATGAATAAAATGAGCAAAGTTTTTATTTGGATAAAAAGGAAAAGCAACCCTAATCCACATATGCACAAGTCCCAAGACAACTACGGCTGCACTTGGACCTATACGAATCTCTAAACAACGAACACAAGAAAAAGCTATCAGTTCGTGTTTAGAGCTTGTCGCGTGAGATTAAGAATCGCAAAACAAGACCTTTATTTTGAAAATCGAAGAATAAAATGAGCAAGGTTTTTATTTTGGTAAGAAGGAAAAGCAACCCTAATCCAGACATGCACAAGGACCAAGACAACTACGACTGTACTTGAACCTATACGAATCTCTAAACAACGAGCAGCAGAAAAAGCTACCAGTTCGTGCTTAGAGCTCATCGCGTGATATTAAGAATCGCAACACAAAATCTTTATTGTGAAAATCGATGAATAAAATGAGCAAGGTTTTTATTTTGATTAAAAAGAAAAGCAACCCTAATCCACATATGCACAAGGTCAAAGACAACTACGGCAGCACTTGGACTTATACGATTCTCTAAACAACGAACAGCAGAAAAAGCTACCATTTTGTGTTTAGAGCTCGTCGCTTGAGATTAAGAATCGCAACACAAGATCATTATTTTGAAAATCGATGAATAAAATGAGCAAAGTTTTTATTTGGATAAAAAGGAAAAGCAACCCTAATCCACATATGCACAAGTCCCAAGACAACTACGGCTGCACTTGGACCTATACGAATCTCTAACAAACGAACAACAGAAAAAGCTACCTGTTCGTGTTTAGAGTTGATTGCGTGAGATTAAGAAACGCAAAACAAGACCTTTATTTTGAAAATCCAAGAATAAAATGAGCAAGGTTTTTATTTTGGTAAAAAGGAAAAGCAACCCTAATCCACACATGCAGAAGGACCAAGACAACTACGGCTGTACTTGAACCTATACGAATCTCTATACAACGAATAGCAGAAAAAGCTACCAGTTCGTGCTTAGAGCTCATCGCGTGAGATTAAGAATCGCAACACAAAATCTTTATTGTGAAAATCGATGAATAAAATTAGCGAGGTTTTTATTTTGATAAAAAGGAAAAGAAACCCTAATCCACATATGCACAAGGCCCAAGACAACTTTGGCTGCACTTGGACTTATATGATTCTCTAAACAACGAACAGCAGAAAAAGCTACCAGTTTGTGTTTAGAGCTCGTCGCTTGAGATTAAGAATCGCAACACAAGATCATTGTTTTGAAAATCGATGAATAAAATGAGCAACGTTTTTATTTGGATAAAAGGAAAAGCAACCCTAATCCACATATGCACATGTCCCAAGACAACTACGGCTGCACTTGGACCTATACGAATCTCTAAACAACGAACAGCAGAAAAAGCTACTAGTTCGTGTTTAGAGCTCGTCGCGTTAGATTAAGAATCGCAAAACAAGCCCTTTATTTTGAAAATCGAAGAATAAAATGAGCAAGGTTTTTATTTTGGTAAAAAGGAAAAGCAACCCTAATCCACACATGCACAAGGACCAAGACAACTACGGCTGTACTTGAACCTATACGAATCTCTAAATAACGAACAGCAGAAAAAGCTACCAGTTTGTGTTTAGAGCTCGTCGCTTGAGATTAAGAATCGCAACACAAGATCATTATTTTGAAAATCGATCAATAAAATGAGCAAAGTTTTTATTTGGATAAAAAGGAAAAGCAACCCAAATCCACATATGCACAAGTCCCAAGACAACTACGGCTGCACTTGGACCTATACGAATCTCTAAACAACGAACAGCAAAAAAAGCTATCAGTTCGTGTTTAGAGCTGGTTGCGTGAGATTAAGAATCGCAAAACAAGACCTTTATTTTGAAAATCCAAGAATAAAAAGAGCAAGGTTTTTATTTTGGTAAAAAGGAAAAGAAACCCTAATCCACACATGCACAAGTCCCAAGACAACTACGGCTGCACTTAGACCTATACGAATCTCTAAACAACGAACAATAGAAAAAGCTATCAGTTCGTGTTTAGAGCTCGTCGCGTGAGATTAAGAATCGCAAAACAAGACCTTTATTTTGAAAATCCAAGAATAAAATGAGCAAGGTTTTTATTTTGGTAAAAAGGAAAAGCAACCGTAATCCACACATGCACAAGGACCAAGACAACTACGGTTGTACTTGAACCTATACGAATCTCTAAACAACGAACAGCAGAAAAAGCTACCAGTTCGTGCTTAGAACTCATCGCGTGAGATTAAGAATCGCAACACAAAATCTTTATTGTGAAAATCGATGAATAAAATGAGCGAGGTTTTTATTTTGATAAAAAGGAAAAGCAACCCTAATCCACATATGCACAAGGCCCAAGACAACTACGGCTGCACTTGGACTTATACGATTCTCTAAACAACGAACAGCAGAAAAAGCTACCATTTTGTGTTTAGAGCTCGTCGCTTGAGATTAAGAATCGCAACACAAGATCATTATTTTGAAAATCGATGAATAAAATGAGCAAAGTTTTTATTTGGATAAAAAGGAAAAGCAACCCTAATCCACATATGCACAAGTCCCAAGACAACTACGGCTGCACTTGGACTTATACGATTCTCTAAACAACGAACAGCAGAAAAAGCTACCATTTTGTGTTTAGAGCTCGTCGCTTGAGATTAAGAATCGCAACACAAGATCATTATTTTGAAAATCGATGAATAAAATGAGCAAAGTTTTTATTTGGATAAAAAGGAAAAGCAACCCTAATCCACATATGCACAAGTCCCAAGACAACTACGGCTGCACTTGGACCTATACGAATCTCTAACAAACGAATAGCAGAAAAAGCTACCAGTTCGTGTTTAGAGTTGATTGCGTGAGATTAAGAAACACAAAACCAGACCTTTATTTTGAAAATCCAAGAATAAAATGAGCAAGGTTTTTATTTTGGTAAAAAGGAAAAGCAACCCTAATCCACACATGCACAAGGACCAAGACAACTACGGCTGTACTTGAACCTATACGAATCTCTAAACAACGAATAGCAGAAAAAGCTACCAGTTCGTGCTTAGAGCTCATCGCGTGAGATTAAGAATCGCAACACAAAATCTTTATTGTGAAAATCGATGAATAAAATGAGCGAGGTTTTTATTTTGGTAAAAAGGAAAAGAAACCCTAATCCACACATGCACAAGTCCCAAGACAACTACGGCTGCACTTGGACCTATACGAATCTCTAAACAACGAACAATAGAAAAAGCTATCAGTTCGTGTTTAGAGCTCGTCGCGTGAGATTAAGAATCGCAAAACAAGAACTTTATTTTGAAAATCCAAGAATAAAATGAGCAAGGTTTTTATTTTGGTAAAAAGGAAAAGCAACCCTAATCCACACATGCACAAGGACCAAGACAACTACGGTTGTACTTGAACGTATACGAATCTCTAAACAACGAACAGCAGAAAAAGCTACCAATTCGTGCTTAGAGCTCATCGCGTGAGATTAAGAATCGCAACACAAAATCTTTATTGTGAAAATCGATGAATAAAATGAGCGGGGTTTTTATTTTGATAAAAAGGAAAAGCAACCCTAATCCACATATGCACAAGGCCCAAGACAACTACGGCTGCACCTGGACTTATACGATTCTCTAAACAACGAACAGCAGAAAAAGCTACCAGTTTGTGTTTAGAGCTCGTCGCGTCAGATTAAGAATCGCAAAACAAGACCTTTATTTTGGAAATCGAAGAATAAAATGAGCAAGGTTTTTATTTTGGTAAAAAGGAAAAGCAACCTTAATCGACACATGCACAAGGACCAAGACAACTACGGCTGTACTTGAACCTATACGAATCTCTAAATAACGAACAACAGAAAAAGCTACCAGTTCGTGCTTAGAGCTCATCGTGTGAGATTAAGAATCGCAACACAAAATCTTTATTGTGAAAATCGATGAATAAAATGAGCAAGGTTTTTATTTTGATAAAAAGGAAAAGCAACCCTAATCCACATATGCACAAGGCCCCTGACAACTACGGCTGCACTTGGACTTATACGATTCTCTAAAAAACGAACAGCAGAAAAAACAACCAGTTTGTGTTTAGAGCTTGTCGCTTGAGATTAAGAATCGCAACACAAGATCATTATTTTGAAAATCGATGAATAAAATGAGCAAAGTTTTTATTTGGATAAAAAGGAAAAGCAACCCTAATCCACATATGCACAAGTCCCAAGACAACTACGGCTGCACTTGGACCTATACGAATCTCTAAACAACGAACACAAGAAAAAGCTATCAGTTCGTGTTTAGAGCTTGTCGCGTGAGATTAAGAATCGCAAAACAAGACCTTTATTTTGAAAATCGAAGAATAAAATGAGCAAGGTTTTTATTTTGGTAAGAAGGAAAAGCAACCCTAATCCACACATGCACAAAGACCAAGACAACTACGACTGTACTTGAACCTATACGAATCTCTAAACAACGAACAGCAGAAAAAGCTACCAGTTCGTGCTTAGAGCTCATCGCGTGATATTAAGAATCGCAACACAAAATCTTTATTGTGAAAATCGATGAATAAAATGAGCAAGGTTTTTATTTTGATAAAAAAGAAAAGCAACCCTAATCCACATATGCAGAAGGTCAAAGACAACTTCGGCAGCACTTGGACTTATACGATTCTCTAAACAACGAACAGCAGAAAAAGCTACCATTTTGTGTTTAGAGCTCGTCGCTTGAGATTAAGAATCGCAACACAAGATCATTATTTTGAAAATCGATGAATAAAATGAGCAAAGTTTTTATTTGGATAAAAAGGAAAAGCAACCCTAATCCACATATGCACAAGTCCCAAGACAACTACGGCTGCACTTGGCCCTATACGAATCTCTAACAAACGAACAACAGAAAAAGCTACCTGTTCGTGTTTAGAGTTGATTGCGTGAGATTAAGAAACGCAAAACAAGACCTTTATTTTGAAAATCCAAGAATAAAATGAGCAAGGTTTTTATTTAGGTAAAAAGGAAAAGCAACCCTAATCCACACATGCAGAAGGACCAAGACAACTACGGCTGTACTTGAACCTATACGAATCTCTAAACAACGAATAGCAGAAAAAGCTACCAGTTCGTGCTTAGAGCTCATCGCGTGAGATTAAGAATCGCAACACAAAATCTTTATTGTGAAAATCGATGAATAAAATGAGCGAGGTTTTTATTTTGATAAAAAGGAAAAGAAACCCTAATCCACATATGCACAAGGCCCAAGACAACTTCGGCTGCACTTGGACTTATATGATTCTCTAAACAACGAACAGCAGAAAAAGCTACCAGTTTGTGTTTAGAGCTCGTCGCTTGAGATTAAGAATCGCAACACAAGATCATTATTTTGAAAATCGATGAATAAAATGAGCAAAGTTTTTATTTGGATAAAAAGGAAAAGCAACCCTAATCCACATATGCACAAGTCCCAAGACAACTACGGCTGCACTTGGACCTATACGAATCTCTAAACAACGAACAGCAGAAAAAGCTACTTGTTCGTGTTTAGAGCTCGTCGCGTTAGATTAAGAATCGCAAAACAAGCCCTTTATTTTGAAAATCGAAGAATAAAATGAGCAAGGTTTTTATTTTGGTAAAAAGGAAAAGCAACCCTAATCCACACATGCACAAGGACCAAGACAACTACGGCTGTACTTGAACCTATACGAATCTCTAAATAACGAACAGCAGAAAAAGCTACCAGTTTGTGTTTAGAGCTCGTCGCTTGAGATTAAGAATCGCAACACAAGATCATTATTTTGAAAATCGATGAATAAAATGAGCAAAGTTTTTATTTGGATAAAAAGGAAAAGCAACCCAAATCCACATATGCACAAGTCCCAAGACAACTACGGCTGCACTTGGACCTATACGAATCTCTAAACAACGAACAGCAAAAAAAGCTATCAGTTCGTGTTTAGAGCTGGTTGCGTGAGATTAAGAATCGCAAAACAAGACCTTTATTTTGAAAATCCAAGAATAAAAAGAGCAAGGTTTTTATTTTGGTAAAAAGGAAAAGAAACCCTAATCCACACATGCACAAGTCCCAAGACAACTACGGCTGCACTTAGACCTATACGAATCTCTAAACAACGAACAATAGAAAAAGCTATCAGTTCGTGTTTAGAGCTCGTCGCGTGAGATTAAGAATCGCAAAACAAGACCTTTATTTTGAAAATCCAAGAATAAAATGAGCAAGGTTTTTATTTTGGTAAAAAGGAAAAGCAACCGTAATCCACACATGCACAAGGACCAAGACAACTACGGTTGTACTTGAACCTATACGAATCTCTAAACAACGAACAGAAGAAAAAGCTACCAGTTCGTGCTTAGAGTTCATCGCGTGAGATTAAGAATCGCAACACAAAATCTTTATTGTGAAAATCGATGAATAAAATGAGCGAGGTTTTTATTTTGATAAAAAGGAAAAGCAACCCTAATCCACATATGCACAAGGCCCAAGACAACTACGGCTGCACTTGGACCTATACGATTCTCTAAACAACGAACAGCAGAAAAAGCTACCAGTTTGTGTTTAGAGCTCGTCGCTTGAGATTAAGAATCGCAACACAAGATCATTATTTTGAAAATCGATGAATAAAATGAGCAACGTTTTTATTTGGATAAAAAGGAAAAGTAACCCTAATCCACATATGCACAAGTCCCAAGACAACTACGGCTGCACTTGGACCTATACGAATCTCTAAACTACGAACAGCAGAAAAAGCTACCAGTTCGTGTTTAGAGCTCGTCGCGTGAGATTAAGAATCGCAAAACAAGACCTTTATTTTGAAAATCGAAGAATAAAATGAGCAAGGTTTTTATTTTGGTAAAAAGGAAAAGCAACCCTAATCCACACATGCACAAGGACCAAGACAACTACGGCTGTACTTGAACCTATACGAATCTCTAAATAACGAACAGCAGAAAAAGCTACCAGTTCGTGCTTAGAGCTCATCGTGTGAGATTAAGAATCGCAACACAAAATCTTTATTGTGAAAATCGATGAATAAAATGAGCAAGGTTTTTATTTTGATAAAAAGGAAAAGCAACCCTAATCCACATATGCACAAGGCCCCCGAAAACTACGGCTGCACTTGGACTTATACGATTCTCTAAAAAACGAACAGCAGAAAAAGCAACCAGTTTGTGTTTAGAGCTTGTCGCTTGAGATTAAGAATCGCAACACAAGATCATTATTTTGAAAATCGATGAATAAAATGAGAAAAGTTTTTATTTGGATAAAAAGGAAAAGCAACCCTAATCCACATATGCACAAGTCCCAAGACAACTACGGCTGCACTTGGACCTATACGAATCTCTAAAAACCGAACAGCAGAAAAAGCTATCAGTTCGTGTTAAGAGCTCGTCGCGTGAGATTAAGAATCGCAAAACAAGACCTTTATTTTGAAAATCGAAGAATCAAATGAGCAAGGTTTTTATTTTGGTAAAACGGAAAAGCAACCCTAATCCACACATGCACAAGGACCAAGACAACTACGACTGTACTTGAACCTATACGAATCTCTAAACAACGAACAGCAGAAAAAGCTACCAGTTCGTGCTTAGAGCTCATCGCGTGATATTAAGAATCGCAACACAAAATCTTTATTGTGAAAATCGATGAATAAAATGAGCAAGGTTTTTATTTTGATAAAAAAGAAAAGCAACCCTAATCCACATATGCACAAGGTCAAAGACAACTACGGCATCACTTGGACTTATACGATTCTCTAAACAACGAACAGCAGAAAAAGCTACCATTTTGTGTTTAGAGCTCGTCGCTTGAGATTAAGAATCGCAACACAAGATCATTATTTTGAAAATCGATGAATAAAATGAGCAAAGTTTTTATTTGGATAAAAAGGAAAAGCAACCCTAATCCACATATGCACAAGTCCCAAGACAACTACGGCTGCACTTGGACCTATACGAATCTCTAACAAACGAACAATAGAAAAAACTACCTGTTCGTGTTTAGAGTTGATTGCGTGAGATTAAGAAACGCAAAACAAGACCTTTATTTTGAAAATCCAAGAATAAAATGAGCAAGGTTTTTATTTTGGTAAAAAGGAAAAGCAACCCTAATCCACACATGCAGAAGGACCAAGACAACTACGGCTGTACTTGAACCTATACGAATCTCTAAACAACGAATAGCAGAAAAAGCTACCAGTTCGTGCTTAGAGCTCATCGCGTGAGATTAAGAATCGCAACACAAAATCTTTATTGTGAAAATCGATGAATAAAATGAGCGAGGTTTTTATTTTGATAAAAAGGAAAAGAAACCCTAATCCACATATGCACAAGGCCCAAGACAACTTCGGCTGCACTTGGACTTATATGATTCTCTAAACAACGAACAGCAGAAAAAGCTACCAGTTTGTGTTTAGAGCTCGTCGCTTGAGATTTAGAATCGCAACACAAGATCATTGTTTTGAAAATCGATGAATAAAATGAGCAACGTTTTTATTTGGATAAAAGGAAAAGCAACCCTAATCCACATATGCACAAGTCCCAAGACAACTACGGCTGCACTTGGACCTATACGAATCTCTAAACAACGAACAGCAGAAAAAGCTACTAGTTCGTGTTTAGAGCTCGTCGCGTTAGATTAAGAATCGCAAAACAAGCCCTTTATTTTGAAAATCGAAGAATAAAATGAGCAAGGTTTTTATTTTGGTAAAAAGGAAAAGAAACCCTAATCCACACATGCACAAGGACCAAGACAACTACGGCTGTACTTGAACCTATACGAATCTCTAAATAACGAACAGCAGAAAAAGCTACCAGTTTGTGTTTAGAGCTCGTCGCTTGAGATTAAGAATCGCAACACAAGATCATTATTTTGAAAATCGATGAATAAAATGAGCAAAGTTTTTATTTGGATAAAAAGGAAAAGCAACCCAAATCCACATATGCACAAGTCCCAAGACAACTACGGCTGCACTTGGACCTATACGAATCTCTAAACAACGAACAGCAAAAAAAGCTATCAGTTCGTGTTTAGAGCTGGTTGCGTGAGATTAAGAATCGCAAAACAAGACCTTTATTTTGAAAATCCAAGAATAAAAAGAGCAAGGTTTTTATTTTGGTAAAAAGGAAAAGAAACCCTAATCCACACATGCACAAGTCCCAAGACAACTACGGCTGCACTTAGACCTATACGAATCTCTAAACAACGAACAATAGAAAAAGCTATCAGTTCGTGTTTAGAGCTCGTCGCGTGAGATTAAGAATCGCAAAACAAGACCTTTATTTTGAAAATCCAAGAATAAAATGAGCAAGGTTTTTATTTTGGTAAAAAGGAAAAGCAACCGTAATCCACACATGCACAAGGACCAAGACAACTACGGTTGTACTTGAACCTATACGAATCTCTAAACAACGAACAGCAGAAAAAGCTACCAGTTCGTGCTTAGAGTTCATCGCGTGAGATTAAGAATCGCAACACAAAATCTTTATTGTGAAAATCGATGAATAAAATGAGCGAGGTTTTTATTTTGATAAAAAGGAAAAGCAACCCTAATCCACATATGCACAAGGCCCAAGACAACTACGGCTGCACTTGGACCTATACGATTCTCTAAACAACGAACAGCAGAAAAAGCTACCAGTTTGTGTTTAGAGCTTGTCGCTTGAGATTAAGAATCGCAACACAAGATCATTATTTTGAAAATCGATGAATAAAATGAGCAACGTTTTTATTTGGATAAAAAGGAAAAGTAACCCTAATCCACATATGCACAAGTCCCAAGACAACTACGGCTGCACTTGGACCTATACGAATCTCTAAACTACGAACAGCAGAAAAAGCTACCAGTTCGTGTTTAGAGCTCGTTGCGTGAGATTAAGAATCGCAAAACAAGACCTTTATTTTGAAAATCGAAGAATAAAATGAGCAAGGTTTTTATTTTGGTAAAAAGGAAAAGCAACCCTAATCCACACATGCACAAGGACCAAGACAACTACGGCTGTACTTGAACCTATACGAATCTCTAAATAACGAACAGCAGAAAAAGCTACCAGTTCGTGCTTAGAGCTCATCGTGTGAGATTAAGAATCGCAACACAAAATCTTTATTGTGAAAATCGATGAATAAAATGAGCAAGGTTTTTATTTTGATAAAAAGGAAAAGCAACCCTAATCCACATATGCACAAGGCCCCCGAAAACTACGGCTGCACTTGGACTTATACGATTCTCTAAAAACCGAACAGCAGAAAAAGCAACCAGTTTGTGTTTAGAGCTTGTCGCTTGAGATTAAGAATCGCAACACAAGATCATTATTTTGAAAATCGATGAATAAAATGAGAAAAGTTTTTATTTGGATAAAAAGGAAAAGCAACCCTAATCCACATATGCACAAGTCCCAAGACAACTACGGCTGCACTTGGACCTATACGAATCTCTAAACAACGAACAGCAGAAAAAGCTATCAGTTCGTGTTAAGAGCTCGTCGCGTGAGATTAAGAATCGCAAAACAAGACCTTTATTTTGAAAATCGAAGAATCAAATGAGCAAGGTTTTTATTTTGGTAAAAAGGAAAAGCAACCCTAATCCACACATGCACAAGGACCAAGACAACTACGACTGTACTTGAACCTATACGAATCTCTAAACAACGAACAGCAGAAAAAGCTACCAGTTCGTGCTTAGAGCTCATCGCGTGATATTAAGAATCGCAACACAAAATCTTTATTGTGAAAATCGATGAATAAAATGAGCAAGGTTTTTATTTTGATAAAAAAGAAAAGCAACCCTAATCCACATATGCACAAGGTCAAAGACAACTACGGCAGCACTTGGACTTATACGATTCTCTAAACAACGAACAGCAGAAAAAGCTACCATTTTGTGTTTAGAGCTCGTCGCTTGAGATTAAGAATCGCAACACAAGATCATTATTTTGAAAATCGATGAATAAAATGAGCAAAGTTTTTATTTGGATAAAAAGGAAAAGCAACCCTAATCCACATATGCACAAGTCCCAAGACAACTACGGCTGCACTTGGACCTATCCGAATCTCTAACAAACGAACAGCAGAAAAAGCTACCAGTTCGTGTTTAGAGCTGATTGCGTGAGATTAAGAAACGCAAAACAAGACCTTTATTTTGAAAATCCAAGAATAAAATGAGGAAGGTTTTTATTTTGGTAAAAAGGAAAAGCAACCCTAATCCACACATGCACAAGGACCAAGACAACTACGGCTGTACTTGAACCTATACGAATCTCTAAACAATGAATAGCAGAAAAAGCTACCAGTTCGTGCTTAGAGCTCATCGCGTGAGATTAAGAATCGCAACACAAAATCTTTATTGTGAAAATCGATGAATAAAATGAGCGAGGTTTTTATTTTGATAAAAAGGAAAAGCAACCCTAATCCACATATGCACAAGGCCAAAGACAACTTCGGCTGCACTTGGACTTATACGATTCTCTAAACAACGAAGAGCAGAAAAAGCTACCAGTTTGTGTTTAGAGCTCGTCGCTTGAGATTAAGAATCGCAACACAAGATCATTGTTTTGAAAATCGATGAATAAAATGAGCAACGTTTTTATTTCGATAAAAGGAAAAGCAACCCTAATCCACATATGCACAAGTCCGAAGACAACTACGGCTGCACTTGGACCTATACGAATCTCTAAACAACGAACAGCAGAAAAAGCTACCAGTTCGTGTTTAGAGCTCGTCGCGTGAGATTAAGAATCGCAAAACAAGACCTTTATTTTGAAAATCGAAGAATAAAATGAGCAAGGTTTTTCTTTTGGTAAAAAGGAAAAGCAACCCTAATCCACACATGCACAAGGACCAAGACAACTACGGCTGTACTTGAACCTATACGAATCTCTAAATAACGAACAGCAGAAAAAGCTACCAGTTTGTGTTTAGAGCTCGTCGCTTGAGATTAAGAATCGCAACACAAGATCATTATTTTGAAAATCGATGAATAAAATGAGCAAAGTTTTTATTTGGATAAAAAGGAAAAGCAACCCAAATCCACATATGCACAAGTCCCAAGACAACTACGGCTGCACTTGGACCTATACGAATCTCTAAACAACGAACAGCAGAAAAAGCTATCAGTTCGTGTTTAGAGCTGGTTGCGTGAGATTAAGAATCGCAAAACAAGACCTTTATTTTGAAAATCGAAGAATAAAAAGAGCAAGGTTTTTATTTTGGTAAAAAGGAAAAGAAACCCTAATCCACACATGCAAAAGGACCAAGACAACTACGACTGTACTTGAACCTATACGAATCTCTAAACAACGAACAGCAGAAAAAGCTACCAGTTCGTGCTTAGAGCTCATCGCGTGAGATTAAGAATCGCAACACAAAATCTTTATTGTGAAAATCGATGAATAAAATGAGCGAGGTTTTTATTTTGATAAAAAGGAAAAGCAACCCTAATCCACATATGCACAAGGCCCAAGACAACTACGGCTGCACTTGGACTTATACGATTCTCTAAACAACGAACAGCAGAAAAAGCTATCAGTTCGTGTTTAGAGCTGGTTGCGTGAGATTAAGAATCGCAAAACAAGACCTTTATTTTGAAAATCCAAGAATAAAAAGAGCAAGGTTTTTATTTTGGTAAAAAGGAAAAGAAACCCTAATCCACACATGCACAAGGACCAAGACAACTACGACTGTACTTGAACCTATACGAATCTCTAAACAACGAACAGCAGAAAAAGCTACCAGTTCGTGCTTAGAGCTCATCGCGTGAGATTAAGAATCGCAACACAAAATCTTTATTGTGAAAATCGATGAATAAAATGAGCGAGGTTTTTATTTTGATAAAAAGGAAAAGCAACCCTAATCCACATATGCACAAGGCCCAAGACAACTACGGCTGCACTTGGACTTATACGATTCTCTAAACAATGAACAGCAGAAAAAGCTACCAGTTTGTGTTTAGAGCTCGTCGCTTGAGATTAAGAATCGCAACACAAGATCATTATTTTGAAAATCGATGAATAAAATGAGCAAAGTTTTTATTTGGATAAAAAGGAAAAGCAACCCTAATCCACATATGCACAAGTCCCAAGACAACTACGGCTGCACTTGGACCTATACGAATCTCTAAACAACGAACAGCAGAAAAAGCTATCAGTTCGTGTTTAGAGCTGGTTGCGTGAGATTAAGAATCGCAAAACAAGACCTTTATTTTGAAAATCCAAGAATAAAAAGAGCAAGGTTTTTATTTTGGTAAAAAGGAAAAGAAACCCTAATCCACACATGCACAAGGACCAAGACAACTACGACTGTACTTGAACCTATACGAATCTCTAAACAACGAACAGCAGAAAAAGCTACCAGTTCGTGCTTAGAGCTCATCGCGTGAGATTAAGAATCGCAACACAAAATCTTTATTGTGAAAATCGATGAATAAAATGAGCGAGGTTTTTATTTTGATAAAAAGGAAAAGCAACCCTAATCCACATATGCACAAGGCCCAAGACAACTACGGCTGCACTTGGACTTATACGATTCTCTAAACAATGAACAGCAGAAAAAGCTACCAGTTTGTGTTTAGAGCTCGTCGCTTGAGATTAAGAATCGCAACACAAGATCATTATTTTGAAAATCGATGAATAAAATGAGCAAAGTTTTTATTTGGATAAAAAGGAAAAGCAACCCTAATCCACATATGCACAAGTCCCAAGACAACTACGGCTGCACTTGGACCTATACGAATCTCTAAACTACGAACAGCAGAAAAAGCTACCAGTTCGTGTTTAGAGCTCGTCGCGTGAGATTAAGAATCGCAAAACAAGACCTTTATTTTGAAAATCGAAGAATAAAATGAGCAAGGTTTTTATTTGGGTAAAAAGGAAAAGCAACCCTAATCCACACATGCACAAGGACCAAGACAACTACGGCTGTACTTGAACCTATACGAATCTCTAAATAACGAACAGCAGAAAAAGCTACCAGTTCGTGCTTAGAGCTCATCGTGTGAGATTAAGAATCGCAACACAAAATCTTCATTGTGAAAATCGATGAATAAAATGAGCAAGGTTTTTATTTTGATAAAAAGGAAAAGCAACCCTAATCCACATATGCACAAGGCCCCCGACAACTACGGCTGCACTTGGACTTATACGATTCTCTAAAAAACGAACAGCAGAAAAAGCAACCAGTTTGTGTTTAGAGCTTGTCGCTTGAGATTAAGAATCGCAACACAAGATCATTATTTTGAAAATCGATGAATAAAATGAGCAAAGTTTTTATTTGGATAAAAAGGAAAAGCAACCCTAATCCACATATGCACAAGTCCCAAGACAACTACGGCTGCACTTGGACCTATACGAATCACTAAACAACGAACAACAGAAAAAGCTATCAGTTCGTGTTTAGAGCTCGTCGCGTGAGATTAAGAATCGCAAAACAAGACCTTTATTTTGAAAATCGAAGAATAAAATGAGCAAGGTTTTTATTTTGGTAAAAAGGAAAAGCAACCCTAATCCACACATGCACAAGGACCAAGACAACTACGACTGTACTGGAACCTATACGAATCTCTAAACAACGAATAGCAGAAAAAGCTACCAGTTCGTGTTTAGAGCTCGTCGCGTGAGATTAAGTATCGCAAAACAAGACCTTGATTTTGAAAATCGAAGAATAAAATGAGCAAGGTTTTTATTTTGGTAAAAAGGAAAAGCAACCCTAATCCACACATGCACAAGGACCAAGACAAGTACGGCTGTACTTGAACCTATACGAATCTCTAAATAACGAACAGCGGAAAAAGCTACCAGTTCGTGCTTAGAGCTCATCGTGTGAGATTAAGAATCGCAACACAAAATCTTTATTGTGAAAATCGATGAATAAAATGAGCAAGGTTTTTATTTTGATAAAAAGGAAAAGCAACCCTAATCCACATATGCACAAGGCCCCCGACAACTACGGCTGCACTTGGACTTATACGATTCTCTAAAAAACGAACAGCAGAAAAAGCAACCAGTTTCTGTTTAGAGCTTATCGCTTGAGATTAAGAATCGCAACACAAGATCATTATTTTGAAAATCGATGAATAAAATGAGTAAAGTTTTTATTTTGATAAAAATGAAAAGCAACCCTAATCCACATATGCACAAGTCCCAAGACAACTACGGCTGCACTTGGACCTATACGAATCTCTAAACAACGAACAGCAGAAAAAGCTATCAGTTCGTGTTTAGAACTCGTCGCGTGAGATTAAGAATCGCAAAACAAGACCTTTATTTTGAAAATCGAAGAATAAAATGAGCAAGGTTTTTATTTTGGTAAAAAGGAAAAGCAACCCTAATCCACACATGCACAAGGACCAAGACAACTACGACTGTACTTGAACCTATACGAATCTCTAAACAACGAACAGCAGAAAAAGCTACCAGTTCGTGCTTAGAGCTCATCGCGTGATATTAAGAATCGCAACACAAAATCTTTATTGTGAAAATCGATGAATAAAATGAGCAAGGTTTTTATTTTGATAAAAAAGAAAAGCAACCCTAATCCACAAATGCACAAGGCCAAAGACAACTACGGCAGCACTTGGACTTATACGATTCTCTAAACAACGAACAGCAGAAAAAGCTACCAGTTTGTGTTTAGAGCTCGTCGCTTGAGATTAAGAATCGCAACACAAGATCATTATTTTGAAAATCGATGAATAAAATGAGCAAAGTTTTTATTTGGATAAAAAGGAAAAGCAACCCTAATCCATATATGCACAAGTCCCAAGACAACTACGGCTGCACTTGGACCTATACGAATCTCTAAACAACGAACAGCAGAAAAAGCTACCAGTTCGTGTTTAGAGCTGATTGCGTGAGATTAAGAAACGCAAAACAAGACCTTTATTTTGAAAATCCAAGAATAAAATGAGGAAGGTTTTTATTTTGGTAAAAAGGAAAAGCAACCCTAATCCACACATGCACAAGGACCAAGACAACTACGGCTGTACTTGAACCTATACGAATCTCTAAACAATGAATAGCAGAAAAAGCTACCAGTTCGTGCTTAGAGCTCATCGCGTGAGATTAAGAATCGCAACACAAAATCTTTATTGTGAAAATCGATGAATAAAATGAGCGAGGTTTTTATTTTGATAAAAAGGAAAAGCAACCCTAATCCACATATGCACAAGGCCAAAGACAACTTCGGCTGCACTTGGACTTATACGATTCTCTAAACAACGAAGAGCAGAAAAAGCTACCAGTTTGTGTTTAGAGCTCGTCGCTTGAGATTAAGAATCGCAACACAAGATCATTGTTTTGAAAATCGATGAATAAAATGAGCAACGTTTTTATTTCGATAAAAGGAAAAGCAACCCTAATCCACATATGCACAAGTCCGAAGACAACTACGGCTGCACTTGGACCTATACGAATCTCTAAACAACGAACAGCAGAAAAAGCTACCAGTTCGTGTTTAGAGCTCGTCGCGTGAGATTAAGAATCGCAAAACAAGACCTTTATTTTGAAAATCGAAGAATAAAATGAGCAAGGTTTTTCTTTTGGTAAAAAGGAAAAGCAACCCTAATCCACACATGCACAAGGACCAAGACAACTACGGCTGTACTTGAACCTATACGAATCTCTAAATAACGAACAGCAGAAAAAGCTACCAGTTTGTGTTTAGAGCTCGTCGCTTGAGATTAAGAATCGCAACACAAGATCATTATTTTGAAAATCGATGAATAAAATGAGCAAAGTTTTTATTTGGATAAAAAGGAAAAGCAACCCAAATCCACATATGCACAAGTCCCAAGACAACTACGGCTGCACTTGGACCTATACGAATCTCTAAACAACGAACAGCAGAAAAAGCTATCAGTTCGTGTTTAGAGCTGGTTGCGTGAGATTAAGAATCGCAAAACAAGACCTTTATTTTGAAAATCGAAGAATAAAAAGAGCAAGGTTTTTATTTTGGTAAAAAGGAAAAGAAACCCTAATCCACACATGCAAAAGGACCAAGACAACTACGACTGTACTTGAACCTATACGAATCTCTAAACAACGAACAGCAGAAAAAGCTACCAGTTCGTGCTTAGAGCTCATCGCGTGAGATTAAGAATCGCAACACAAAATCTTTATTGTGAAAATCGATGAATAAAATGAGCGAGGTTTTTATTTTGATAAAAAGGAAAAGCAACCCTAATCCACATATGCACAAGGCCCAAGACAACTACGGCTGCACTTGGACTTATACGATTCTCTAAACAACGAACAGCAGAAAAAGCTATCAGTTCGTGTTTAGAGCTGGTTGCGTGAGATTAAGAATCGCAAAACAAGACCTTTATTTTGAAAATCCAAGAATAAAAAGAGCAAGGTTTTTATTTTGGTAAAAAGGAAAAGAAACCCTAATCCACACATGCACAAGGACCAAGACAACTACGACTGTACTTGAACCTATACGAATCTCTAAACAACGAACAGCAGAAAAAGCTACCAGTTCGTGCTTAGAGCTCATCGCGTGAGATTAAGAATCGCAACACAAAATCTTTATTGTGAAAATCGATGAATAAAATGAGCGAGGTTTTTATTTTGATAAAAAGGAAAAGCAACCCTAATCCACATATGCACAAGGCCCAAGACAACTACGGCTGCACTTGGACTTATACGATTCTCTAAACAATGAACAGCAGAAAAAGCTACCAGTTTGTGTTTAGAGCTCGTCGCTTGAGATTAAGAATCGCAACACAAGATCATTATTTTGAAAATCGATGAATAAAATGAGCAAAGTTTTTATTTGGATAAAAAGGAAAAGCAACCCTAATCCACATATGCACAAGTCCCAAGACAACTACGGCTGCACTTGGACCTATACGAATCTCTAAACAACGAACAGCAGAAAAAGCTATCAGTTCGTGTTTAGAGCTGGTTGCGTGAGATTAAGAATCGCAAAACAAGACCTTTATTTTGAAAATCCAAGAATAAAAAGAGCAAGGTTTTTATTTTGGTAAAAAGGAAAAGAAACCCTAATCCACACATGCACAAGGACCAAGACAACTACGACTGTACTTGAACCTATACGAATCTCTAAACAACGAACAGCAGAAAAAGCTACCAGTTCGTGCTTAGAGCTCATCGCGTGAGATTAAGAATCGCAACACAAAATCTTTATTGTGAAAATCGATGAATAAAATGAGCGAGGTTTTTATTTTGATAAAAAGGAAAAGCAACCCTAATCCACATATGCACAAGGCCCAAGACAACTACGGCTGCACTTGGACTTATACGATTCTCTAAACAATGAACAGCAGAAAAAGCTACCAGTTTGTGTTTAGAGCTCGTCGCTTGAGATTAAGAATCGCAACACAAGATCATTATTTTGAAAATCGATGAATAAAATGAGCAAAGTTTTTATTTGGATAAAAAGGAAAAGCAACCCTAATCCACATATGCACAAGTCCCAAGACAACTACGGCTGCACTTGGACCTATACGAATCTCTAAACTACGAACAGCAGAAAAAGCTACCAGTTCGTGTTTAGAGCTCGTCGCGTGAGATTAAGAATCGCAAAACAAGACCTTTATTTTGAAAATCGAAGAATAAAATGAGCAAGGTTTTTATTTTGGTAAAAAGGAAAAGCAACCCTAATCCACACATGCACAAGGACCAAGACAACTACGGCTGTACTTGAACCTATACGAATCTCTAAATAACGAACAGCAGAAAAAGCTACCAGTTCGTGCTTAGAGCTCATCGTGTGAGATTAAGAATCGCAACACAAAATCTTCATTGTGAAAATCGATGAATAAAATGAGCAAGGTTTTTATTTTGATAAAAAGGAAAAGCAACCCTAATCCACATATGCACAAGGCCCCCGACAACTACGGCTGCACTTGGACTTATACGATTCTCTAAAAAACGAACAGCAGAAAAAGCAACCAGTTTGTGTTTAGAGCTTGTCGCTTGAGATTAAGAATCGCAACACAAGATCATTATTTTGAAAATCGATGAATAAAATGAGCAAAGTTTTTATTTGGATAAAAAGGAAAAGCAACCCTAATCCACATATGCACAAGTCCCAAGACAACTACGGCTGCACTTGGACCTATACGAATCACTAAACAACGAACAACAGAAAAAGCTATCAGTTCGTGTTTAGAGCTCGTCGCGTGAGATTAAGAATCGCAAAACAAGACCTTTATTTTGAAAATCGAAGAATAAAATGAGCAAGGTTTTTATTTTGGTAAAAAGGAAAAGCAACCCTAATCCACACATGCACAAGGACCAAGACAACTACGACTGTACTGGAACCTATACGAATCTCTAAACAACGAATAGCAGAAAAAGCTACCAGTTCGTGTTTAGAGCTCGTCGCGTGAGATTAAGTATCGCAAAACAAGACCTTGATTTTGAAAATCGAAGAATAAAATGAGCAAGGTTTTTATTTTGGTAAAAAGGAAAAGCAACCCTAATCCACACATGCACAAGGACCAAGACAAGTACGGCTGTACTTGAACCTATACGAATCTCTAAATAACGAACAGCGGAAAAAGCTACCAGTTCGTGCTTAGAGCTCATCGTGTGAGATTAAGAATCGCAACACAAAATCTTTATTGTGAAAATCGATGAATAAAATGAGCAAGGTTTTTATTTTGATAAAAAGGAAAAGCAACCCTAATCCACATATGCACAAGGCCCCCGACAACTACGGCTGCACTTGGACTTATACGATTCTCTAAAAAACGAACAGCAGAAAAAGCAACCAGTTTCTGTTTAGAGCTTATCGCTTGAGATTAAGAATCGCAACACAAGATCATTATTTTGAAAATCGATGAATAAAATGAGTAAAGTTTTTATTTTGATAAAAATGAAAAGCAACCCTAATCCACATATGCACAAGTCCCAAGACAACTACGGCTGCACTTGGACCTATACGAATCTCTAAACAACGAACAGCAGAAAAAGCTATCAGTTCGTGTTTAGAACTCGTCGCGTGAGATTAAGAATCGCAAAACAAGACCTTTATTTTGAAAATCGAAGAATAAAATGAGCAAGGTTTTTATTTTGGTAAAAAGGAAAAGCAACCCTAATCCACACATGCACAAGGACCAAGACAACTACGACTGTACTTGAACCTATACGAATCTCTAAACAACGAACAGCAGAAAAAGCTACCAGTTCGTGCTTAGAGCTCATCGCGTGATATTAAGAATCGCAACACAAAATCTTTATTGTGAAAATCGATGAATAAAATGAGCAAGGTTTTTATTTTGATAAAAAAGAAAAGCAACCCTAATCCACAAATGCACAAGGCCAAAGACAACTACGGCAGCACTTGGACTTATACGATTCTCTAAACAACGAACAGCAGAAAAAGCTACCAGTTTGTGTTTAGAGCTCGTCGCTTGAGATTAAGAATCGCAACACAAGATCATTATTTTGAAAATCGATGAATAAAATGAGCAAAGTTTTTATTTGGATAAAAAGGAAAAGCAACCCTAATCCATATATGCACAAGTCCCAAGACAACTACGGCTGCACTTGGACCTATACGAATCTCTAAACAACGAACAGCAGAAAAAGCTACCAGTTCGTGTTTAGAGCTCGTCGCGTGAGATTAAGAATCGCAAACCAAGACCTTTATTTTGAAAATCGAAGAATAAAATGAGCAAGGTTTTTATTTTGGTAAAAAGGAAAAGCAACCCTAATCCACACATGCACAAGGACCAAGACAACTACGACTGTACTTGAACCTATACGAATCTCTAAACAACGAATAGCAGAAAAAGCTACCAGTTCGTGTTTAGAGCTCGTCGCGTGAGATTAAGTATCGCAAAACAAGACCTTTATTTTGAAAATTGAAGAATAAAATGAGCAAGGTTTTTATTTTGGTAAAAAGGAAAAGCAACCCTAATCCACACATGCACAAGGACCAAGACAACTACGGCTGTACTTGAACCTATACGAATCTCTAAACAACGAACAGCAGAAAAAGCTACCAGTTTGTGTTTAGAGCTCGTCGCTTGAGATTAAGAATCGCAACACAAGATCATTATTTTGAAAATCGATGAATAAAATGAGCAAAGTTTTTATTTGGATAAAAAGGAAAAGCAACCCTAATCCATATATGCACAAGTCCCAAGACAACTACGGCTGCACTTGGACCTATACGAATCTCTAAACAACGAACAGCAGAAAAAGCTACCAGTTCGTGTTTAGAGCTGGTTGCGTGAGATTAAGGATCGCAAAACAAGACCTTTATTTTGAAAATCCAAGAATAAAATGAGCAAGGTTTTTATTTTGGTAAAAAGGAAAAGCAACCCTAATCCACATATGCACAAGGACCAAGACAACTACGGCTGTACTTGAACCTATACGAATCTCTAAACAACGAACAACATAAAAAGCTACCAGTTCCCGCTTAGAGCTCATCGCGTGAGATTAAGAATCGCAACACAAAATCTTTCTTGTGAAAATCGATGAATAAAATGAGCGAGGTTTTTATTTTGATAGAAAGGAAAAGCAACCCTAATCCACATATGCACAAGGCCCAAGACAACTACGGCTGCACTTGGACTTATACGATTCTCTAAACAACGAACAGCAGAAAAAGCTACCAGTTTGTGTTTAGAGCTCGTCGCTTGAGATTAAGAATCGCAACACAAGATCATTATTTTGAAAATCGATGAATAAAATGAGCAACGTTTTTATTTGGATAAAAAGGAAAAGCAACCCTAATCCACATATGCACAAGTCCCAAGACAACTACGGCTGCACTTGGACCTATATGAATCTCTAAACAACGAACAACAGAAAAAGCTACCAGTTCGTGCTTAGAGCTCATCGTGTGAGATTAAGAATCGCAACACAAAATCTTTATTGTGAAAATCGATGAATAAAATCAGCAAGGTTTTTATTTTGATAAAAAGGAAAAGCAACCCTAATCCACATATGCACAAGGCCCCTGACAACTACGGCTGCACTTGGACCTATACGAATCTCTAAACAACGAACAGCAGAAAAAGCTACCAGTTCGTGTTTAGAGCTCGTCGCGTGAGATTAAGAATCGCAAACCAAGACCTTTATTTTGAAATTCGAAGAATAAAATGAGCAAGGTTTTTATTTTGGTAAAAAGGAAAAGCAACCCTAATCCACACATGCACAAGGACCAAGACAACTACGACTGTACTTGAACCTATACGAATCTCTAAACAACGAATAGCAGAAAAAGCTACCAGTTCGTGTTTAGAGCTCGTCGCGTGAGATTAAGTATCGCAAAACAAGACCTTTATTTTGAAAATCGAAGAATAAAATGAGCAAGGTTTTTATTTTGGTAAAAAGGAAAAGCAACCCTAATCCACACATGCACAAGGACCAAGACAACTACGGCTGTACTTGAACCTATACGAATCTCTAAACAACGAACAGCAGAAAAAGCTACCAGTTCGTGCTTAGAGCTCATCGCGTGATATTAAGAATCGCAACACAAAATCTTTATTGTGAAAATCGATGAATAAAATGAGCAAGGTTTTTATTTTGATAAAAAAGAAAAGCAACCCTAATCAGCAAATGCACAAGGCCAAAGACAACTACGGCAGCACTTGGACTTATACGATTCTCTAAACAACGAACAGCAGAAAAAGCTACCAGTTTGTGTTTAGAGCTCGTCGCTTGAGATTAAGAATCGCAACACAAGATCATTATTTTGAAAATCGATGAATAAAATGAGCAAAGTTTTTATTTGGATAAAAAGGAAAAGCAACCCTAATCCATATATGCACAAGTCCCAAGACAACTACGGCTGCACTTGGACCTATACGAATCTCTAAACAACGAACAGCAGAAAAAGCTACCAGTTCGTGTTTAGAGCTCGTCGCGTGAGATTAAGAATCGCAAACCAAGACCTTTATTTTGAAAATCGAAGAATAAAATGAGCAAGGTTTTTATTTTGGTAAAAAGGAAAAGCAACCCTAATCCACACATGCACAAGGACCAAGACAACTACGACTGTACTTGAACCTATACGAATCTCTAAACAACGAATAGCAGAAAAAGCTACCAGTTCGTGTTTAGAGCTCGTCGCGTGAGATTAAGTATCGCAAAACAAGACCTTTATTTTGAAAATTGAAGAATAAAATGAGCAAGGTTTTTATTTTGGTAAAAAGGAAAAGCAACCCTAATCCACACATGCACAAGGACCAAGACAACTACGGCTGTACTTGAACCTATACGAATCTCTAAACAACGAACAGCAGAAAAAGCTACCAGTTTGTGTTTAGAGCTCGTCGCTTGAGATTAAGAATCGCAACACAAGATCATTATTTTGAAAATCGATGAATAAAATGAGCAAAGTTTTTATTTGGATAAAAAGGAAAAGCAACCCTAATCCATATATGCACAAGTCCCAAGACAACTACGGCTGCACTTGGACCTATACGAATCTCTAAACAACGAACAGAAGAAAAAGCTACCAGTTCGTGTTTAGAGCTGGTTGCGTGAGATTAAGAATCGCAAAACAAGACCTTTATTTTGAAAATCCAAGAATAAAATGAGCAAGGTTTTTATTTTGGTAAAAAGGAAAAGCAACCCTAATCCACATATGCACAAGGACCAAGACAACTACGGCTGTACTTGAACCTATACGAATCTCTAAACAACGAACAGCAGAAAAAGCTACCAGTTCGTGCTTAGAGCTCATCGCGTGATATTAAGAATCGCAACACAAAATCTTTATTGTGAAAATCGATGAATAAAATGAGCAAGTTTTTTATTTTGATAAAAAAGAAAAGCAACCCTAATCCACAAATGCACAAGGCCAAAGACAACTACGGCAGCACTTGGACTTATACGATTCTCTAAACAACGAACAGCAGAAAAAGCTACCAGTTTGTGTTTAGTGCTCGTCGCTTGAGATTAAGAATCGCAACACAAGATCATTATTTTGAAAATCGATGAATAAAATTAGGTAAGTTTTTATTTGGATAAAAAGGAAAAGCAACCCTAATCCATATATGCACAAGTCCCAAGACAACTACGGCTGCACTTGGACCTATATGAATCTCCAAACAACGAACAGCAGAAAAAGCTACCAGTTCGTGTTTAGAGCTGGTTGCGTGAGATTAAGAACCGCAAAACAAGACCTTTATTTTGAAAATCCAAGAATATAATGAACAAGGTTTTTATTTTGGTAAAAAGGAAAAGCAACCCTAATCCACACATGCACAAGGACCAAGACAACTACGGCTGTACTTGAACCTATACGAATCTCTAAACAACGAACAGCAGAAAAAGCTACCAGTTCGTGCTTAGAGCTCATCGCGTGAGATTATGAATCGCAACACAAAATCTTTATTGTGAAAATCGATGAATAAAATGAGCGAGGTTTTTATTTTGATAAAAAGGAAAAGCAACCCTAATCCACAAATGCACAAGGCCAAAGACAACTACGGCTGCACTTGGACTTATACGATTCTCTAAACAACGAACAGCAGAAAAAGCTACTAGTTTGTGTTTAGAGCTCGTCGCTTGAGATTAAGAATCGCAACACAAGATCATTATTTTGAAAATCGATGAATAAAATGAGCAACGTTTTTATTTGGATAAAAAGGAAAAGCAACCCTAATCCACATATGCACAAGTCCCAAGACAACTACGGCTGCACTTGGACCTATACAAATCTCTAAACAACGAACAGCAGAAAAAGCTACCAGTTCGTGTTTAGAGCTCGTCGCGTGAGATTAAGAATCGCAAAACAAGACCTTTATTTTGAAAATCGAAGAATAAAATGAGCAAGGTTTTTATTTTGGTACAAAGGAAAAACAACCCTAATCCGCACATGCACAAGGACCAAGATAACTACGGCTGTACTTGAACCTATACGAATCTCTAAATAACGAACAGCAGAAAAAGCTACCAGTTCGTGCTTAGAGCTTATCGTGTGAGATTAAGAATCGCAACACAAAATCTTTCTGGTGAAAATCGATGAATAAAATCAGCAAGGTTCTTATTTTGATAAAAACGAAAAGCAACCCTAATCCACATATGCACAAGGCCCCCGACAACTACGGCTGCACTTGGACTTATACGATTCTCTAAAAAACGAACAGCAGAAAAAGCAACCAGTTTGTGTTTAGAGCTTGTCGCTTGAGATTAAGAATCGCAACACAACATCATTATTTTGAAAATCGATGAATAAAATGAGTAAAGTTTTTATTTTGATAAAAAGGAAAAACAACCCTAATCCACATATGCACAAGTCCCAAGACAACTACGGCTGCACTTGGACCTATACGAATATCTAAACTACGAACAGCAGAAAAAGCTATCAGTTCGTGTTTAGAGCTCGTCACGTGAGATTAAGAATCGCAAAACAAGACCTTTATTTTGAAAATCGAAGAATAAAATGAGCAAGGTTTTTATTTGGGTAAAAAGGAAAAGCAACCCTAATCCGCATATGCACAAGGCGCAAGACAACTACGGCTGTACCTGGACCTATACGAATCTCTAAACAACAAATAGAAGAAAAAGCTACCAGTTCGTGCTTAAAGCTCGTCGCGTGAGATTAAGAATCGCAAAACAAGACCTTTATTTTGAAAATCGAAGAATAAAATGAGCAAGGTTTTTATTTTTGTAAAAAGGAAAAGCAACCCTAATCCACATATGCACAAGGCCCAAGACAACTACGGCTGTACTTGAACCTATACGAATCTCTAAACAACGAATAGCAGAAAAAGCTACCAGTTGATGCATAAAGCTCGTCGCGTGAGATTACGAATCGCAAAACAAGACCTTTATTTTGAAAATCGAGGAATAAATTGAGAAGGGTTTTTATTTTGGTAAAAAGGAAAAGCAACCCTAATCCACATATGCACAAGGCCAAAGACAACTACGGCTGTACTTGAACCTATACGAATCTCTATACAACGAACAGCAGAAAAAGCTACCAGTTCGTGCTTAGAGCTCGTCGCGTGAGATTAAGAATCGCAACACAAGATCTTTATTTTGAAAATTGAAGAATAAAATGAGCAAGGTTTTTATTTTGGTAAAAAGGAAAAGCAACCCTAATCCACATATGCACAATGTCCAAGACAACTAAGGCTGTACCTGGACCTACACGAATCTCTAAACAACGAACACCAGAAAAAGCTACCAGTTCGTGCTAAGAGCTCGTCGCGTGAGATTAAGAATCGCAACACACGATCTTTATTTTGAAAATCGATGAATAAAATGAGCAAGGTTTTTATTTTGATAAAAAGGAAAAGCAACCCTAATCCACATATGCACAAGGCCCAAGACAACTTCGGCTGCACTTGGACTTATACGATTCTCTAAACAACGAACAACAGAAAAAGCTCCCAGTTCGTGTTTAGAGCTCGTCGCGTGAGATTAAGAATCGCAATACAAGACCTTTATTTTGAAAATCAAAGAATAAAATGAGCAAGGTTTTTATTTTGGTAAAAAGGAAAACCAACCCTAATCCACATATGCACAAGGCCCAAGACAACTACGGCTGTACTTGGACCTATACAAATCTCTAAACAACGAACAGCAGAAAATGCTACCAGTTTGTGTTTAGAGCTCGTCGCTTGAGATTAAGAATCGCAACACAAGATCATTATTTTGAAAATCGATGAATAAAATGAGCAAAGTTTTTATTTGGATAAAAAGGAAAAGCAACCCTAATCCACATATGCACAAGGCCCAAGACAACTACGGCCGCACTTGGACCTATACGAATTTCTACACAACGAACAGAAGAAAAAGCTACCAGTTCGTGTTTAGAGCTCGTCGCGTGAGATTAAGAATCGCCAACCAAGACCTTTATTTTGAAAATCGAAGAATAAAATAAGAAACCTTTTTATTTTGGTAAAAAGGAAAAGCAACCCTAATCCACATATGCACAAGGCCAGAGAGAACTACGGCTGTACCTGAACCTATACGAATCTCTAAACAACAAACAGCAGAAAAAGCTACCAGTTCGTGCTTAGAGCTCGTCGCGTGAGATTAAGAATCGCAAAACAAGACCTTTATTTTGAAAATCGAAGAATAAAATGAGCAAGGTTTTTATTTTTGTAAAAAGGAAAAGCAACCCTAATCCACATATGCACAAGGCCCAAGACAACTACGGCTGTACTTGAATCTATACGAATCTCTAAACAACGAACAGCAGAAAAAGCTACCAGTTGATGCATAAAGCTCGTCGCGTGAGATTACGAATCGCAAACCAAGACCTTTATTTTGAAATTCGAGGAATAAAATGAGAAGGGTTTTTATTTTGGTAAAAAGGAAAAGCAACCCTAATCCACATATGCACAAGGCCCAAGACAACTACGGCTGTACTTGAACCTATACGAATCTCTATACAACGAACAGCAGAAAAAGCTACTAGTTCGTGCTTAGAGCTCGTCGCGTGAGATTAAGAATCGCAACACAAGATCTTTATTTTGAAAATTGAAGAATAAAATGAGCAAGGTTTTTATTTTGGTAAAAACGAAAAGCAACCCTAATCCAGATATGCACAAGGCCCAAGACTCCTACGGCTGTACATGGACCTATACGAATCTCTAAACAACGAACAACAGAAAAAGCTACCAGTTTGTGTTTAGAGCTGGTCGCTTGAGATTAAGAATCGCAACACAAGATCATTATTTTGAAAATTGATGAATAAAATGAGCAGAGTTTTTATTTGGATAAAAAGGAAAAGCAACCCTAATCCACATATGGACAAGGCCAAAGACAACTACGACTGCACTTAGACCTATATGAATCTCTAAACAACGAACAACAGAAAAAGCTACCAGTTCGTGTTTAGAGCTCGTCGCGTGAGATTAAGAATCGCAACACAAGATCTTTATTTTGAAAATCGGTGAATAAAATGAGCAAGGTTTTTATTTTGATAAAAAGGAAAAGTTACCCTAATCCACATATGCACAAGGCCCAAGACAACTTCAGCTGCACTTGGACTTATACGATTCTCTAAACAACGAAAAACAGAAAAAGCTACCAGTTTGTGTTTAGAGATCGTCGCGTGAGATTAAGAATCGCAACACAAGATCTTCATTTAGAAAATCGACGAATAAAATGAGCAAGGTTTTTATTTTGATAAAAAGGAAAAGCAACCCTAATCCATATATGCACAAGGCCAGAGACAACTACGGCTGCACTTGGACTTATACGAATCTCTAAACAACGAATAGCATAAAAAGCTACCAGTTCGTGTTTCGAGCTCGTCGCGTGTGATTAAGAATCGCAACACAAGACCTTTATTTTGAAAATCGAAGAATAAAATGAGCAAGGTTTTTATTTTGGTAAAAAGGAAAAGCAACCCTAATCCACATATGCACAAGGCCCAAGACAACTAGGACTGTACTTGAACCTATACGAATCTCTAAACAACAAACAACAGAAAAAGCTACCAGTTCGTGCTTAGAGCTCGTCGCGTGAGATTAAGAATCGCAACACAAAATCTTTATTTTGAAAATCGATGAATAAAATGAGCAAGGTTTTTATTTTGATAAAAAGGAAAAGCAACCCTAATCCACATATGCACAAGGCCAAAGACAACTACGGCTGCACTTGGACTTTTACGAAAATCTAAACAACGAACAACAGAAAAAGCTACCAGTTTGTGTTTAGAGCTCGTTGCTTAAGATTAAGAATCGCAACACAAGATCTTTATTTTGAAAATCGATGAATAAAATGAGCAAAGTTTTTATTTGGATAAAACGGAAAAGCAACCCTAATCCACATATGCACAAGGCCCAAGACAACTACGGCCGCACTTGGACCGATACGAATTTCTACACAACGAACAGCAGAAAAAGCTACCAGTTCGTGTTTAGAGCTCGTCGCGTGAGATTAAGAATCCCAAAACAAGACCTTTATTTTGAAAATCGAAGAATAAAATGAGCAACCTTTTTATTTTGGTAAAAAGGAAAAGCAACCCTAATCCGCATATGCACAAGGCCCAAGACAACTACGGTTGTACCTGGACCTATACGAATCTCTAAACAACAAACAGCAGAAAAAGCTACCAGTTCGTGCTTAGAGCTCGTCGCGTGAGATTAAGAATCGCAAAACAAGACCTTTATTTTGAAAATCGAAGAATAAAATGAGCAAGGTTTTTATTTTTGTAAAAAGGAAAAGCAACCCTAATCCACAAATGCACAAGGCCCAAGACAACTACGGCTGTACTTGAACCTATACGAATCTCTAAACAACGAATAGCAGAAAAAGCTACCAGTTGATGCATAAAGCTCGTCGCGTGAGATTACGAATCGCAAAACAAGACCTTTATTTTGAAAATCGAGGAATAAAATGAGAAGGGTTTTTATTTTGGTAAAAAGGAAAAGCAACCCTAATCCACATATGCACAAGGCCCAAGACAACTACGGCTGTACTTGAACCTATACGAATCTCTATACAACGAACAGCAGAAAAAGCTACCAGTTCGTGCTTAGAGCTCGTCGCGTGAGATTAAGAATCGCAACACAAGATCTTTATTTTGAAAATTGAAGAATAAAATGAGCAAGGTTTTTATTTTGGTAAAAAGGAAAAGCAACCCTAATCCACATATGCACAATGTCCAAGACAACTAAGGCTGTACCTGGACCTACACGAATCTCTAAACAACGAACACCAGAAAAAGCTACCAGTTCGTGCTAAGAGCTCGTCGCGTGAGATTAAGAATCGCAACACACGATCTTTATTTTGAAAATCGATGAATAAAATGAGCAAGGTTTTTATTTTGATAAAAAGGAAAAGCAACCCTAATCCACATATGCACAAGGCCCAAGACAACTACGGCTGCACTTGGACTTATACGAATCTCTTAACAACGAACAACAGAAAAAGCTACCAGTTCGTGTTGAGAGCTCGTCGCGTGAGATTAAGAATAGCAACACAAGATCTTTATTTTGAAAATCGATGAATAAAATGAGCAAGGTTTTTATTTTGATAAAAAGGATAAGCAACCCTAATCCACATATGCACAAGGCCCAAGACAACTTCGGCTGCACTTGGACTTATACGATTCTCTAAACAACGAACAACAGAAAAAGCTACCAGTTCGTGTTTAGAGCTCGTCGCGTGAGATTAAGAATCGCAATACAAGACCTTTATTTTGAAAATCAAAGAATAAAATGAGCAAGGTTTTTATTTTGGTAAAAAGGAAAACCAACCCTAATCCACATATGCACAAGGCCCAAGACAACTACGGCTGTACTTGGACCTATACAAATCTCTAAACAACGAACAGCAGAAAATGCTACCAGTTTGTGTTTAGAGCTCGTCGCTTGAGATTAAGAATCGCAACACAAGATCATTATTTTGAAAATCGATGAATAAAATGAGCAAATTTTTTATTTGGATAAAAAGGAAAAGCAACCCTAATCCACATGTGCACAAGGCCAAAGACAACTACGGCTGCACTTGGACGTATATGAATCTTTAAACAACGAACAACAGAAAAAGCTTCCAGTTCGTGTTTAGAGCTCGTCGCGTGAGATTAAGAATCGCAAAACAAGACCTTTATTTTGAAAATCAAAGAATAAAATGAGAAGGGTTTTTATTTTGGTAAAAAGGAAAAGCAACCCTAATCCACATATGCACAAGGCCCAAGACAACTACGGTTGTACTTGGACCTATACAAATCTCTAAACAACGAACAGCAGAAAAAGCTACCAGTTCGTGCTTCGAACTCGTCGCGTGATATTAAGAATCGCAACACAAGATCTTTATTTTGAAAATCGATGATTAAAATGAGCAAGGTTTTTGTTTTGATAAAAAGGAAAAGCAACCCTAATCAACATATGCACAAGGCCTAAGTCAACTACGGCTGTACTTGAACCTATACGAGTCTCGAAACAACGAACAACAGAAAAAGCTACCAGTTCGTGCTAAGAGCAAGTCGCGTCAGATTAAGAATCGCAACACAAAATCTTTATTTTGAATATCGATGAATAAAATGAGCAAGGTTTTTATTTTGATAAAAAGGAAAAGCAACCCTAATCTACATATGCACAAGGCCAAAGACAACTACAACTATACTTGGACTTATACGAATATCTAAACAACGAACAACAGAAAAAGCTACCAGTTTGTGTTTAGAGCTCGTTGCTTAAGATTAAGAATCGCAACACAAGATCTTTATTTTGAAAATCGATGAATAAAATAAGCAAAGTTTTTATTTGGATAAAAACGAAAAGCAACCTTAATCCACATATGCACAAGGCCCAAGACAACTACGGCTGCACTTGGACCTATACAAATCTCTACACAACGAACAGAAGAAAAAGCTACCAGTTCGTGTTTAGAGCTCGTCGCGTGAGATTAAGAATCGCAAAACAAGTCCTTTATTTTGAAAATCGAAGAATAAAATGAGCAAGGTTTTTATTTTTGTAAAAAGGAAAAGCAACCCTAATCCACATATGCACAAGGCCCAAGACAACTACGGCTGTACTGGAACCTATACGAATCTCTAAACAACGAACAGCAGAAAAAACTACCAGTTCGTGCTCAGAGCTCGTCGCGTGAGATTAAGAATCGCAAAACAAGTCCTTTATTTTGAAAATCGAAGAATGAAATGAGAAGGGTTTTTATTTTGGTAAAAAGGAAAAGCAACCCTAATCCACATATTCACAAGGCCCAAGACAACTACGGCTGTACTTGGACCTATACGAATCTCTATACAACGAACAGCATAAAAAGCTACCAGTTCATGCATAGAGCTCGTCGCGTGAGATTAAGAATCGCAACACAAGATCTTTATTTTGAAAATTGAAGAATAAAATGAGCAAGATTTTATTTTGGTAAAAAGGAAAAGCAACCCTAATCCATATATGCACAAGGCCCAAGACAACTACGGCTGTACCTGGACCTATACGAATCTCTAAACAACGAACAGCAGAAAAAGCTACCAGTTCGTGCTTAGAGCTAGTCGCGTGAGATTAAGAATCGCAAAACAAGACCTTTATTTTGAAAATCGAAGAATAAAATGAGCAAGGTTTTTATTTTTGTAAAAAGGAAAAGCAACCCTAATCCACATATGCACAAGGCCCAACAGAGCTACGGCTGTACTTGAACCTATACGAAACTCTAAAAACCGAACAGCAGAAAAAGCTACCAGTTCGTGCTTAGAGTTTGTCGCGTGAGATTAAGAATCGCAAAACAAGACCTGTATTTTGAAAATCGAAGAATAAAATGAGAAGGGTTTTTATTTATGTAAAACGGAAAAGCAACCCTAATCCACATATGCACAAGGCCCAAGACAACTACGGCTAAACTTGGACCTATACGAATCTCTATACAACGAACAACAGAAAAAGCTACCAGTTCGTGCTTAGAGCTCGTCGCGTGAGATTAAGAATCGCAACACAAGATCTTTATTTTGAAAATTGAAGAATAAATGAGCAAGGTTTTTATTTTGGTAAAAAGGAAAAGCCACCCTAATCCACATATGCACAAGGCCCAAGACAACTACGGCTGTACATGGACCTACACGAATCTCTAAACAACGAACAACAGAAAAAGCTACCAGTTTGTGTTTAGAGCTTGTCGCTTGAGATTAAGAATCGCAACACAAGATCATTATTTAGAAAATTGATGAATAAAATGAGCAAGGTTTTTATTTGGATAAAAAGGAAAAGCAACCCTAATCCACATATGCACTAGGCCAAAGACAACAACGGCTGCACTTAGACCTATATGAATCTCTAAACAACGAACAACAGAAAAAGCTACCAGTTCGTGTTTAGAGCTCGTCGCGTCAGAATAAGAATCGCAAAACAAGACCTTTATTTTGAAAATCGAAGAATAAAATGAGAAGGTTTTTATTTTGGTAAAAAGGAAAAGCAACCCTAATCCACATATGCACAAGGCCCAAGACAACTACGGCTGTACTTGGACCTATACAAATCTCTAAACAACGAACAGCAGAAAACGCTACCAGTTCGTGCTTAGAACTCGTCGCGTGAGATTAAGAATCGCAACACAAGATCTTCATTTAGAAAATCGACGAATAAAATGAGCCAGGTTTTTATTTTGATAAAAAGGAAAAGCAACCCTGATCCACATATGCACAAGGCCCAAGACAACTACGACTGCACTTGGACTTATACGAATCTCTAACCAACGAACAGCAGAAAAAACTACCAGTTCGTGTTGAGGGCTCGTCACGTGAGATTAAGAATCGCAACACAAGATCTTTATTTTGAAAATCGATGAATAAAATGAGCAAGGTTTTTATTTTGATAAAAAGGATAAGACACCTTAATCCAGATATGCAAAAGCCCCAAGACAACTTCGGCTGCACTTGGACTTATACGATTCTCTAAATAACGAACAACAGAAAAAGCTACCAGTTTGTGTCAAGAGCTCGTCGCGTGAGATTAAGAATCGCAAAACAAGACCTTTATTTTGAAAATCAAAGAATAAAATGAGCAACGTTTTTATTTTGCTAAAAAGGAAAACCAACCCTAATCCACATATGCACAAGGCCCAAGACAACTACGACTGTACTTGGACCTAGACAAATCTCTAAATAACGAACAGCAGAAAAAGCTACCAGTTTGTGTTTAGAGCTCGTCGCTTGAGATTAAGAATCGCAACACAAGATCTTTATTTTGAAAATCGATGAATAAAATGAGCAAGATTTTTATTTTGATAAAAAGGATAAGACACCTTAATCCAGATATGCACAAGCCCCAAGACAACTTCGGCTGCACTTGGACTTATACGATTCTCTAAATAACGAACAACAGAAAAAGCTACCAGTTTGTGTCAAGAGCTCGTCGCGTGAGATTAAGAATCGCAAAACAAGACCTTTATTTTGAAAATCAAAGAATAAAATGAGCAACGTTTTTATTTTGCTAAAAAGGAAAACCAACCCTAATCCACATATGCACAAGGCCCAAGACAACTACGACTGTACTTGGACCTAGACAAATCTCTAAATAACGAACAGCAGAAAAAGCTACCAGTTTGTGTTTAGAGCTCGTCGCTTGAGATTAAGAATCGCAACACAAGATCATTATTTTCAAAATCGATGAATAAAATGAGCAAAGTTTTTATTTGGATAAAAAGGAAAAGCAACCCTAATCCACATATGCACAAGGCCAAAGACAACTACGGCTGCTCTGGGACGTATAGGAATCTCTAAACAATGAACAACAGGAAAAGCTACCAGTTCGTGTTTAGAGCTTGTCGCGTGAGATTAAGAATCGCAAAACAAGACGTTTATTTTGAAAATCGAAGAATAAAATGAGAAGGGTTTTTATTTTGGTAAAAAGGAAAAGCAACCCTAATCCACATATGCACAAGGCCGAAGACAACTACGGCTGTACTTGGACCTATACAAATCTCTAAACAACGAACAGCAGAGAAAGGTACCAGTTCGTGCTTAGAACTCGTCGCGTGAGATTAAGAATCGCTACAAAAGATCTTTATTTGCAAAATCGATGAATAAAATGAGCAAGGTTTTTATTTTGATAAAAAGGAAAAGCAACCCTAATCCACATATGCACAAGGCCCAAGACAACTACGGCTCCACTTGGACTTATACGAATCTCTAAACAACGAACAGCAGAAAAAGCTACCAGTTCGTGGAGAGAACTCGTCGCGTGAGATTAAGAATCGCAACACAAGATCTTTATTTTGAAAATCGATGAATAAAATGAGCAAGGTTTTTATTTTGATAAAAAGGATAAGCAACCCTAATCCACATATGCACAAGGCCAAAGACAACTTCAGCTGCACTTGGACTTATACGATTCACTAAACAACGACCAGCAGAAAAAACTACCAGTTTGTGTTAAGAGCTCGTCGCGTGAGATTAAGCATCGCAAAACAAGACCTTTATTTTGAAAATCGAAGAATAAAATGAGCAAGGTTTTTATTTTGGTAAAAAGGAAAAGCAACCCTAATCCACATATGCAGAAGGCCCAAGACAACTACGACTGCACTTTGACTTATACGAATATCTAAACAACGAACAACAGAAAAAACTACCAGTTTGTGTTTAAAGCTCGTCGCTTAAGATTAAGAATCCCAACACAAGATCTTTATTTTGAAAATCGATGAATAAAATGAGCAAATTTTTTATTTGGATAAAAAGGAAAAGCAACTCTAATCCACATATGCACAAGGCCCAAGACAACTACGGCTGCACTTGGACCTATACGAATCTCTCAACAACGAATAGTAGAAAAAGCTACCAGTTCGTGTTAAGAGCTCGTCGCGTAAGATTAAGAATCGCAAAACAAGACCTTTATTTTGAAAATCGAAGAATAAAATGAGCAAGCTTTTTATTTTTGTAAAAGGAAAAGCAACCCTAATCCACATATGCACAAGGCCCAAGACAACTACGGCTGTACATGGACCTATACGAATCTCTAAACAACGAACAACAGAAAAAGCTACCAGTTTGTGTTTAGAGCTCGTCGCTCGAGATTAAGAATCGCAACACAAGAACATTATTTTGAAAATCGATGAATAAAATGAGCAAAGTTTTTATTTGGATAAAAAGGAAAAGCAACCCTAATCCACATATGCACAAGGCCAAAGACAACTACGGCTGCACTTGGACCTATATGAATCTCTAAACAACGAACAACAGAAAAAGCTACGAGTTCGTGTTTAGAGTTCGTCGCATGAGATTAAGAATCGCAAAACAAGACCTTTATTTTGAAAATCGAAGCATAAAATGAGAAACGTTTTTATTTTGGTAAAAAGGAAAAGCAACCCTAATCCACATATGCACAAGGCCCAAGACAACTACGGCGGTACTTGGACCTATACAAATCTCTAAACAATGAACAGCAGAAAAAGCTACCAGTTCGTGCTTAGAACTCGTCGCGTGAGATTAAGAATCGCAACACAAGATCTTCATTTAGAAAATCGACGAATAAAATGAGCAAGGTTTTTATTTCGATAAAAAGGAAAAGCAACCCTAATCCACATATGCACAAGGCCCAAGGCAACTACGGCTGCACTTGGACTTAAACGAATCTCTAAACAACGAACCGCAGAAAAAGCTACCAGTTCGTGTTGAGAGCTCGTCGCGTGAGATTAAGAATCGCAACACAAGATCTTTATTTTGAAAATCGATGTATAAAATGAGCCAGGTTTTTATTTTGATAAAAAGGATAAGCAACCCTAATCCACATATGCACAAGGCCCAAGACAACTTCGGCTGCACTTGGACTTATACGATTCTCTAAACAACGAACAACAGAAAAAGCTACCAGTTTGTGTTTAGAGCTCGTCGCGTGAGATTAAGAATCGCAAAACAAGACCTTTATTTTGAAAATCGAAGAATAAAATGAGAAGGGTTTTTATTTTGGTAAAAAGGAAAAGCAACCCTAATCCACATAAGCACAAGGCCCAAGACAACTACGGCTGTACTTGGACCTATACAAATCTCTAAACAACGAACAACAGAGAAAGCTACCAATTCGTGCTTAGAACTCGTCGCGTGAGATTAAGAATCGCAACACAAAATCTTTATTTTGAAAATCGATGAATGAAATGAGCAAGGTTTTTATTTTGATAAAAAGGAAAAGCAACCCTAATCCACATATGCACAAGGCCAAAGACAACTACGGCAGCAATTGGACTTATACGAATATCTAAACAACAATCAATAGAAAAAGCTACCAGTTTGTGTTTAGAGCTCGTCGCTTAAGATTACGAATCGCAACACAAGATCTTTATTTTGAAAATCGTTGAATAAAATGAGCAAAGTTTTTATTTGGATAAAGAGGAAAAGCAACCCTAATCTGCATATGCACAAGGCCCAAGACAACTACGGCTGCACTTGGACCTATACGAATCTCTCAACAACGAACAGTAGAAAAAGCTACCAGTTCGTGTTGAGAGCTCGTCGCGTGAGATTAAGAATCGCAACACAAAATCTTTATTTTGAAAATCAATGAATAAAATGAGCAAGGTTTTTATTTTGATAAAAAGGATAAGCAACCCTAATCCACATATGCACAAGGCCCAAGACAACTTCGGCTGCACTTGGACTTATACGATTCACTAAACAACGAACAACAGAAAAAGCTACCAGTTTGTGTTAACAGCTCCTCGCGTGAGATTAAGAATCGCAAAACAAGACCATTATTTTGAAAATCGAAGAATAAAATGAGCAAGGTTTTCATTTTGGTAAAAAGGAAAAGCAACCCTAATCCACATATGCACAAGGCCCAAGACAACTACGGCTGTACTTGAACCTATACGAATATCTAAACAACGAACAGCAGAAAAAGCTACCAGTTCGTGGTTAGAGCTCGTCGCGTGAGATTAAGAATCGCAACCCAAAATCTTTATTTTGAAAATCGATAAATGAAATGAGCAAGGTTTTTATTTTGCTAAAAAGGAAAACCAACCCTAATCCACATATGCACAACGCCCAAGACAACTACGGCTGTACTTGGACCTAGACAAATCTCTAAATAACGAACAACAGAAAAAGCCTCAAGTTTGTGTTTAGAGCTCGTCGCTTGAGATTAAGAATCGCAACACAAGATCATTATTTTGAAAATCGATGAATAAAATGAGCAAAGTTTTTATTTGGATAAAAAGGAAAAGCAACCCTAATCCACATATGCACAAGGCCAAAGACAACTACGGCTGCTCTTGGACGTATAGGAATCTCTAAACAACGAACAACAGGAAAAGCTACCAGTTCGTGTTTAGAGCTCGTCGCGTGAGATTAAGAATCGCAAAACAAGACGTTTATTTTGAAAATCGAAGAATAAAATGAGAAGGGTTTTTATTTTGGTAAAAAGGAAAAGCAACCCTAATCCACATATGCACAAGGCCCAAGACAACTACGGCTGTACTTGGACCTATACAAATCTCTAAACAACGAACAGCAGAGAAAGCTACCAGTTCGTGCTTAGAACTCGTCGCGTGAGATTAAGAATCGCTACAAAAGATCTTTATTTGCAAAATCGATGAATAAAATGAGCAAGGTTTTTATTTTGATAAAAAGGAAAAGCAACCCTAATCCACATATGCACAAGGCCCAAGACAACTACGGCTGCACTTGGACTTATACGAATCTCTAAACAACGAACAGCAGAAAAAGCTACCAGTTTGTGTAGAGAACTCGTCGCGTGAGATTAAGAATCGCAACACAAGATCTTTATTTTGAAAATCGATGAATAAAATGAGCAAGGTTTTTATTTTGATAAAAAGGATAAGCAACCCTAATCCACATATGCACAAGGCCCAAGACAACTTCGGCTGCACTTGGACTTATACGATTCTCTAAACAACGAACAACAGAAAAAGCTACCAGTTTGTGTTTAGAGCTCGTCGCGTGAGATTAAGAATCGCAAAACAAGACCTTTATTTTGAAAATCGAAGAATAAAATGAGAAGGGTTTTTATTTTGGTAAAAAGGAAAAGCAACCCTAATCCACATAAGCACAAGGCCCAAGACAACTACGGCTGCACTTGGACTTATACGAATCTCTAAACAATGAACATCAGAAAAAGCTACCAGTTCGTGTTGAGAGCTCGTCGCGTGCAATTAAGAATCGCAACACAAGATCTTTATTTTGAAAATCGATGAATAAAATGAGCAAGGTTTTTATTTTGATAAAAAGGATAAGCAACCCTAATCCACATATGCACAAGGCCAAAGACAACTTCAGCTGCACTTGGACTTATACGATTCACTAAACAACGACCAGCAGAAAAAACTACCAGTTTGTGTTAAGAGCTCGTCGCGTGAGATTAAGCATCGCAAAACAAGACCTTTATTTTGAAAATCGAAGAATAAAATGAGCAAGGTTTTTATTTTGGTAAAAAGGAAAAGCAACCCTAATCCACATATGCAGAAGGCCCAAGACAACTACGACTGCACTTTGACTTATACGAATATCTAAACAACGAACAACAGAAAAAACTACCAGTTTGTGTTTAAAGCTCGTCGCTTAAGATTAAGAATCGCAACACAAGATCTTTATTTTGAAAATCGATGAATAAAATGAGCAAATTTTTTATTTGGATAAAAAGGAAAAGCAACTCTAATCCACATATGCACAAGGCCCAAGACAACTACGGCTGCACTTGGACCTATACGAATCTCTCAACAACGAATAGTAGAAAAAGCTACCAGTTCGTGTTAAGAGCTCGTCGCGTGAGATTAAGAATCGCAAAACAAGACCTTTATTTTGAAAATCGAAGAATAAAATGAGCAAGCTTTTTATTTTTGTAAAAGGAAAAGCAACCCTAATCCACATATGCACAAGGCCCAAGACAACTACGGCTGTACATGGACCTATACGAATCTCTAAACAACGAACAACAGAAAAAGCTACCAGTTTGTGTTTAGAGCTCGTCGCACGAGATTAAGAATCGCAACACAAGATCATTATTTTGAAAATCGATGAATAAAATGAGCATAGTTTTTATTTGGATAAAAAGGAAAAGCAACCCTAATCCACATATGCACAAGGCCAAAGACAACTACGGCTGCACTTGGACCTATATGAATCTCTAAACAACGAACAACAGAAAAAGCTACCAGTTCGTGTTTAGAGTTCGTCGCATGAGATTAAGAATCACAAAACAAGACCTTTATTTTGAAAATCGAAGCATAAAATGAGAAACGTTTTTATTTTGGTAAAAAGGAAAAGCAACCCTAATCCACATATGCACAAGGCCCAAGACAACTACGGCTGTACTTGGACCTATACAAATCTCTAAACAATGAACAGCAGAAAAAGCTACCAGTTCGTGCTTAGAACTCGTCGCGTGAGATTAAGAATCGCAACACAAGATCTTCATTTAGAAAATCGACGAATAAAATGAGCAAGGTTTTTATTTCGATAAAAAGGAAAAGCAACCCTAATCCACATATGCACAAGGCCCAAGGCAACTACGGCTGCACTTGGACTTAAACGAATCTCTAAACAACGAACAGCAGAAAAAGCTACCAGTTAGTGTTGAGAGCTCGTCGCGTGAGATTAAGAATCGCAAAACAAGACCTTTATTTTGAAAATCGAAGAATAAAATGAGAAGGGTTTTTATTTTGGTAAAAAGGAAAAGCAACCCTAATCCACATATGCACAAGGCCCAAGAAAACTACGGCTGTACTTGGACCTATACAAAACTCTAAACAACGAACAGCAGAGAAAGCTACCAGTTCGTGCTTAGAACTCGTCGCGTGAGATTAAGAATCGCAACACAAGATCTTTATTTTGAAAATCGATGAATAAAATGAGCAAGGTTTTTATTTTGATAAAAAGGAAAAGCAACCCTAATCCACATATGCACAAGGCCAGGGACAACTACGGCTGCACTTGGACTTATACGAATCTCTAAACAACGAACAGCAGAAAAAGCTACCAGTTCGTGTTGAGAGCTCGTCGCGTGAGATTAAGAATCGCAACACAAGATCTTTATTTTGAAAATCGATGTATAAAATGAGCCAGGTTTTTATTTTGATAAAAAGGATAAGCAACCCTAATCCACATATGCACAAGGCCCAAGACAACTTCGGCTGCACTTGGAGTTATACGATTCTCTAAACAACGAACAACAGAAAAAGCTACCAGTTTGTGTTTAGAGCTCGTCGCGTGAGATTAAGAATCGCAAAACAAGACCTTTATTTTGAAAATCGAAGAATAAAATGAGAAGGGTTTTTATTTTGGTAAAGAGGAAAAGCAACCCTAATCCACATAAGCACAAGGCCCAAGACAACTACGGCTGCACTTGGACTTATACGAATCTCTAAACAACGAACATCAGAAAAAGCTACCAGTTCGTGTTGAGAGCTCGTCGCGTGAAATTAAGAATCGCAACACAAGATCTTTATTTTGAAAATCGATGAATAAAATGAGCAAGGTTTTTCCTTTGATAAAAAGGATAAGCAACCCTAATCCACATATGCACAAGGACCAAGACAACTTCGGCTGCACTTGGACTTATACGATTCTCTAAACAACGAACAACAGAAAAAGCTACCAGTTTGTGTTGAGAGCTCGTCGCGTGAGATTAAGAATCGCAAAACAAGACCTTTATTTTGAAAATCGAAGAATAAAATGAGAAGGGTTTTTATTTTGGTAAAAAGGAAAAGCAACCCTAATCCACATAGGCAAAAGGCCCAAGACAACTACGGCTGTACTTGGACCTATACAAATCTCTAAACAACGAACAACAGAGAAAGCTACCAATTCGTGCTTAGAACTCGTCGCGTGAGATTAAGAATCGCAACACAAAATCTTTATTTTGAAAATCGATGAATGAAATGAGCAAGGTTTTTATTTTGATAAAAAGGAAAAGCAACCCTAATCCACATATGCACAAGGCCAAAGACAACTACGGCAGCAATTGGACTTATACGAATATCTAAACAACAATCAACAGAAAAAGCTACCAGTTTGTGTTCAGAGCTCGTCGCTTAAGATTACGAATCGCAACACAAGATCTTTATTTTTAAAATCGTTGAATAAAATGAGCAAAGTTTTTATTTGGATAAAGAGGAAAAGCAACCCTAATCTGCATATGCACAAGGCCCAAGACAACTACGGCTGCACTTGGACCTATACGAATCTCTCAACAACGAACAGTAGAAAAAGCTACCAGTTCGTGTTGAGAGCTCGTCGCGTGAGATTAAGAATCGCAACACAAAATCTTTATTTTGAAAATCAATGAATAAAATGAGCAAGGTTTTTATTTTGATAAAAAGGATAAGCAACCCTAATCCACATATGCACAAGGCCCAAGACAACTTCGGCTGCACTTGGACTTATACGATTCACTAAACAACGAACAACAGAAAAAGCTACCAGTTTGTGTTAACAGCTCCTCGCGTGAGATTAAGAATCGCAAAACAAGACCATTATTTTGAAAATCGAAGAATAAAATGAGCAAGGTTTTCATTTTGGTAAAAAGGAAAAGCAACCCTAATCCACATATGCACAAGGCCCAAGACAACTACGGCTGTACTTGAACCTATACGAATATCTAAACAACGAACAGCAGAAAAAGCTACCAGTTCGTGGTTAGAGCTCGTCGCGTGAGATTAAGAATCGCAACACAAAATCTTTATTTTGAAAATCGATAAATGAAATGAGCAAGGTTTTTATTTTGATAAAAAGGAAAAGCAACCCTAATCCACATATGCACAAGGCCAAAGACAACTACGGCAGCAATTGGGCTTATACGAATATCTAAACAACGAACAACAGAAAAAGCTACCAGTTTGTGTTTAGAACTCGTCGCTTAAGATTAAGAATCGCAACACAAGATCTTTATTTTGAAAATCGATAAATAAAATGAGCAAGGTTTTTATTTTGATAAAAAGGAAAAGCAACCCTAATCCACATATGCACAAGGCCAAAGACAACTACGGCTGCAATTGGACTTATACGAATATCTAAACCACAATCAACAGAAAAAGCTACCAGTTTGTGTTTAGAGCTCGTTGCTTAAGATTACGAATCGCAACACAAGATCTTTATTTTGAAAATCGTTGAATAAAATGAGCAAAGTTTTTATTTGGATAAAGAGGAAAAGCAACCCTAATCTGCATATGCACAAGGCCCAAGACAACTACGGCTGCACTTGGACCTATACGAATCTCTCAACAACGAACAGTAGAAAAAGCTACCAGTTCGTGTTAAGAGCTCGTCGCGTGAGATTAAGAATCGCAAAACAAGACCTTTATTTTGAAAATCGAAAAATAAAATGAGTAAGGTTTTTATTGTGGTAAAAAGGAAAAGCAACCCTAATCCACATATGCACAAGGCCCAAGACAACTACGACTGTACTTGGACCTATACGAATCTCTAAACAACGAACAACAGAAAAAGCTACCAGTTCGTGCTTAGAGCTCGTCGCATGAGATTAAGAATCGCAACACAAGATCTTTATTTTGAAAATCGATAAATAAAATGAGCAAGGTTTTTATTTTGATAAAAAGGAAAAGCAACCCTAATCCACATATGCACAAGGCCAAAGACAACTATGGCTGCAATTGGACTTATACGAATATCTAAACAACAATCAACAAAAAAAGCTACCAGTTTGTGTTTAGAGCTCGTCGCTTAAGATTACGAATCGCAACACAAGATATTTATTTTGAAAATCGATGAATAAAATGAGCAATGTTTTTATTTGGATAAAGAGGAAAAGCAACCCTAATCAACATATGCACAAGGCCCAAGACAACTACGACTGTACTTGGACCTATACAAATCTCTAAACAACGAACAGCAGAAAAAGCTACCAGTTCGTGCTGAGAGCTCGTCGCGCGAGATTAAGAATCGCACACAAGATCTTTATTTTGAAAATCGATGAATAAAATGAGCAAGGTTTTTATTTTGACAAAAAGGAAAAGCAACCCTAATCCACATACGTACAAGGCCCAGGACAACTACGGCTGCACTTGGACTTATACGAATCTCTAAACAACAAACAACACAAAAGCTACCAGTTCGTGTTTAGAACTCGTGGCGTGAGATTAAGAATCCCAAAACAAGACCTTTATTTTGAAAATCTAAGAATAAAATGAGCAAGGTTTTTATTTTGGTAAAAAGGAAAAGCAACCCTAATCAACATATGCACAAGGCCCAAGACAACTACGGGAGTACTTGGACCTATACGAATCTCTAAACAACGAACAATAGAAAAAGCTACCAGTTCGTGCTGAGAGCTCGTCGCGTGAGATTAAGAATCGCACACAAGATCTTTATTTTGAAAATCGATGAATAAAATGAGCAAAGTTTTTATTTGGATAAAAAGGAAAAGCAACCCTAATCCACATATGCACAAGGCCAAAGATAACTACGGCTGCACTTGGACCTATATGAATCTCTAAACAACGAACAATAGAAAAAGCTACCGTTCGTGTTGAGAGCTCGTCGCGTGAGATTAAGAATCGCAACACAAAATCTTTATTTTGAAAATCGATGAATAAAATGAGCAAAGTTTTTATTTGGATAAAAAGGAAAAGCAACCCTAATCCACATATGCACAAGGCCCAAGACAACTACGGCTGCACTTGGACCTATACGAATCTCAAAACAACGAAAAGAAGAAAAAGCTACCAGTTCATGTTTAGAGCTCGTCGTGTGAGATTAAGAATCGCAAAACAAGACCTTTATTTTTAAAATCGAAGAATAAAATGAGCAAGGTTTTTATTTTGGTAAAAAGGAAAAGCAACCCTAATCAACATATGCACAAGGCCCAAGACAACTACGGCTGTACTTGGACCTATACGAATCTCTAAACAACGAACAGCAGAAAAAGCTACCAGTTTGTGCCGAGAGCTCGTCGCGTGAGATTAAGAATCGCACACAAGATCTTTATTTTGAAAATCGATGAATAAAATGAGCAAGGTTTTTATTTTGATAAAAAGGAAAAGCAACCCTAATCCACATATGTACAAGGCCCAGGACAACTACAGCTACACTTGGACTTATACGATTCTCTAAACAACGAACAGCAGAAAAAGCTACCAGTTTGTGTTAAGAGCTCGTCGCGTGAGATTAAGAATTGCAAAACAAGACCTTTATTTTGAAAATCGAAGAATAAAATGAGCAAGGTTTTTATTTTGGTAAAAAGGGAAAGCAACCCTTATCCACATATGCACAAGGCCAGTGACAACTACGGCTGTACTTCAACCTATACGAATCTCTAAAAAACGAACAGCAGAAAAAGCTACCAGTTCGTGTTGAGAGCTCGTCGCGTGAGATTAAGAATTGCAACACAAGATCATTATTTTGAAAATCGATGAATAAAATGAGCAAAGTTTTTATTTGGATAAAAAGGAAAAGCAACCCTAATCCACATATGCACAAGGCCAAAGATAACTACGGCTGCACTTGGACCTATATGAATCTCTAAACAACGAACAACAGAAAAAGCTACCAGTTCGTGTTGAGAGCTCGTCGCGTGAGATTAAGAATCGCAACACAAAATCTTTATTTTTAAAATCGATGAATAAAATGAGCAAAGTTTTTATTTGGATAAAAAGGAAAAGGAACCCTAATCCACATATGCACAAGGCCCAAGACAACTACGGCTGCACTTGGACCTTTACGAATCTCTAAACAACGAACAGCAGAAAAAGCTACCAGTTCATGTTTAGAGCTCGTCGCGTGAGATTAAGAATCGCAAAACAAGACCTTTATTTTGAAAATCGAAGAATAAAATGTGCAAGGTTTTTATTTTGGTAAAAAGGAAAAGCAACCCTAATCCACATATGCACAAGGCCCAAGACAACTACGGCTGTACTTGGACCTATACGAATCTCTAAACAACGAACAACAGAAAAAGCTACCAGTTCGTGCTTAGAGCTCGTCGCATGAGATTAAGAATCGCAACACAAGATCTTTATTTTGAAAATCGATAAATAAAATGAGCAAGGTTTTTATTTTGATAAATAGGAAAAGCAACCCTAATCCACATATGCACAAGGCCAAAGACAACTATGGCTGCAATTGGACTTATACGAATATCTAAACAACAATCAACAAAAAAAGCTACCAGTTTGTGTTTAGAGCTCGACGCTTAAGATTACGAATCGCAACACAAGATATTTATTTTGAAAATCGATGAATAAAATGAGCAATGTTTTTATTTGGATAAAGAGGAAAAGCAACCCTAATCAACATATGCACAAGGCCCAAGACAACTACGACTGTACTTGGACCTATACAAATCTCTAAACAACGAACAGCAGAGAAAGCTACCAGTTCGAGCTGAGAGCTCGTCGCGCGAGATTAAGAATCGCACACAAGATCTTTATTTTGAAAATCGATGAATAAAATGAGCAAGGTTTTTATTCTGACAAAAAGGAAAAGCAACCCTAATCCACACACGTACAAGGCCCAGGACAACTACGGCTGCACTTGGACTTATACGAATCTCTAAACAACAAACAACACAAAAGCTACCAGTTCGTGTTTAGAACTCGTGGCGTGAGATTAAGAATCCCAAAACAAGACCTTTATTTTGAAAATCTAAGAATAAAATGAGCAAGGTTTTTATTTTGGTAAAAAGGAAAAGCAACCCTAATCAACATATGCACAAGGCCCAAGACAACTACGGGAGTACTTGGACCTATACGAATCTCTAAACAACGAACAACAGAAAAAGCTACCAGTTCGTGCTGACAGCTCGTCGCGTGAGATTAAGAATCGCACACAAGATCTTTATTTTGAAAATCGATGAATAAATGAGCAAAGTTTTTATTTGGATAAAAAGGAAAAGCAACCCTAATCCACATATGCACAAGGCCAAAGATAACTACGGCTGCACTTGGACCGATATGAATCTCTAAAAAACGAACAATAGAAAAAGCTACCGTTCGTGTTGAGAGCTCGTCGCGTGAGATTAAGAATCGCAACACAAAATCTTTATTTTGAAAATCGATGAATAAAATGAGCAAAGTTTTTATTTGGATAAAAAGGAAAAGCAACCCTAATCCACATATGCACAAGGCCCAAGACAACTACGGCTGCACTTGGACCTATACGAATCTCAAAACAACGAAAAGAAGAAAAAGCTACCAGTTCATGTTTAGAGCTCGTCGTGTGAGATTAAGAATCGCAAAACAAGACCTTTATTTTTAAAATCGAAGAATAAAATGAGCAAGGTTTTTATTTTGGTAAAAAGGAAAAGCAACCCTAATCAACATATGCACAAGGCCCAAGACAACTACGGCTGTACTTGGACCTATACGAATCTCTAAACAACGAACAGCAGAAAAAGCTACCAGTTTGTGCCGAGAGCTCGTCGCGTGAGATTAAGAATCGCACACAAGATCTTTATTTTGAAAATCGATGAATAAAATGAGCAAGGTTTTTATTTTGATAAAAAGGAAAAGCAACCCTAATCCACATATGTACAAGGCCCAGGACAACTACAGCTACACTTGGACTTATACGATTCTCTAAACAACGAACAGCAGAAAAAGCTACCAGTTTGTGTTAAGAGCTCGTCGCGTGAGATTAAGAATTGCAAAACAAGACCTTTATTTTGAAAATCGAAGAATAAAATGAGCAAGGTTTTTATTTTGGTAAAAAGGGAAAGCAACCCTTATCCACATATGCACAAGGCCAGTGACAACTACGGCTGTACTTCAACCTATACGAATCTCTAAAAAACGAACAGCAGAAAAAGCTACCAGTTCGTGTTGAGAGCTCGTCGCGTGAGATTAAGAATCGCAACACAAGATCATTATTTTGAAAATCGATGAATAAAATGAGCAAAGTTTTTATTTGGATAAAAAGGAAAAGCAACCCTAATCCACATATGCACAAGGCCAAAGATAACTACGGCTGCACTTGGACCTATATGAATCTCTAAACAACGAACAACAGAAAAAGCTACCAGTTCGTGTTGAGAGCTCGTCGCGTGAGATTAAGAATCGCAACACAAAATCTTTATTTTTAAAATCGATGAATAAAATGAGCAAAGTTTTTATTTGGATAAAAAGGAAAAGGAACCCTAATCCACATATGCACAAGGCCCAAGACAACTACGGCTGCACTTGGACCTATACGAATCTCTAAACAACGAACAGCAGAAAAAGCTACCAGTTCATGTTTAGAGCTCGTCGCGTGAGATTAAGAATCGCAAAACAAGACCTTTATTTTGAAAATCGAAGAATAAAATGTGCAAGGTTTTTATTTTGGTAAAAAGGAAAAGCAACCCTAATCAACATATGCACAAGGCTCAAGACAACTACGGCTGTACTTGAACCTATACGAATCTCTAAACAACGAAAAACAGAAAAAGCTACCAGTTCGTGTTTAGACCTCGTCGCGTGAGATTAAGAATCGCAACACAAGATCATTATTTTGAAAATCGATGAATAAAATGAGCAAAGTTTTTATTTGGATAAAAAGGAAAAGCAACCCTAATCCACATATGCACAAGGCCAAAGACAACTACGGCTGGACATGGACCTATACGAATCTCTAAACAACGAACAACAGAAAAAGCTACCAGTTCGTGTTTAGACCTCGTCGCGTGAGATTAAGAATCGCAACACAAAATCTTTATTTTGAAAATCGATTAATAAAATGAGCAAGGTTTTTATTTTGATAAAAAGGAAAAGCAACCCTAATCCACATATGCACAAGGCCAAAGACAACTACGGCTGCAATTGGACTTATACGAATATCTAAACAACGAACAACAAAAAAGCTACCAGTTTGTGTTTAGAGATCGTCGCTTAAGATTGAGAATCGCAATACAAGATCTTTATTTTGAATATCGATGAATAATATGAGCAAAGTTTTTATTTGGCTAAAAGGAAAAGCAACCCTAATCCACATATGCACAAGGCCCAAGACAACTACGGCTGCACTTGGACCTATACGAGTCTCTAAACAACGAACAGCAGAAAAAGCTACCAGTTCGTGTTGAGAGCTCATCGCGTGAGATTAAGAATCGCAACACAAGATCTTTATTTTGAAAATCGATGAATGAAATGAGCAAGGTTTTTATTTTGATAAAAAGGATCAGCAACCCTAATCCACATATGCACAAGGCCCAAGACAACTTCAGCTGCACTTGGACTTATACGATTCTCTAAACAACGAAAAACAGAAAAAGCTACCAGTTTGTGTTAAGAGCTCGTCGCGTGAGATTATGAATCGCAAAACAAGACCTTTATTTTGAAAATCGAAGAATAAAATGAGCAAGGTTTTTATTTTGGTAAAAAGGAAAAGCAACCCTAATCCACATATGCACAAGGCCCAAGACAACTTCAGCTGCACTTGGACTTATACGAATCTCTAAACAACGAACAGCAAAAAAAAGCTACCAGTTCGTGTTAAGAGCTCGTCGCGTGAGATTAGGAATCGCAAAACAAGACCTTTATTTTGAAAATCGAAGAATAAAATGAGCAAGGTTTTTATTTTGGTAAAAAGAAAAAGCAACCCTAATCCACATATGCACAAGGCCCAAGACAACTACGGCTGTACTTGGACCTATACGAATCTCTAAACAACGAACAGCAGAAAAAACTACCTGTTCGTGCTTAGCGCTCGTCGCGTGAGATTAAGAATCCCAACACAAGATCTTTATTTTGAAAATCGATGAATAAAATGAGCAAGGTTTTTATTTTGATAAAAAGGAAAAGTTACCCTAATCCACATAAGGCCCAGGACAACTACGGCTGCACTTGGACTTATACGAATCTCTAAACAACGAACAGCATAAAAAGCTACCAGTTCGTGTTGACAGCTCGTCGCGTGAGATTAAGAATCACAACACAAGATCATTATTTTGAAAATCGATGAATAAAACGAGCAAAGTTTTTATTTGGATCAAAAGGAAAAGAAACCCTAATCAACATATGCACAAGGCCCAAGACAACTTCAGCTGCACTTGGACTTATACGAATCTCTAAACAACGAACAGCAAAAAAAAGCTCCCAGTTCTTGTTTAGAGCTCGTCGCGTGAGATTAGGAATCGCAAAACAAGACCTTTATTTTGAAAATCGAAGAATAAAATGAGCAAGGTTTTTATTTTGGTAAAAAGAAAAAGCAACCCTAATCCACATATGCACAAGGCCCAAGACAACTACGGCTGTACTTGGACCTATACGAATCTCTAAACAACGAACAGCAGAAAAAACTACCTGTTCGTGCTTAGCGCTCGTCGCGTGAGATTAAGAATCCCAACACAAGATCTTTATTTTGAAAATCGATGAATAAAGTGAGCAAGGTTTTTATTTTGATAAGAAGGAAAAGCAATCCTAAGCCACATATGCACAAGGCCCAAGACAACTACGGCTGCACTTGGACCTATACGAATCTCTAAACAACGAACAACAGAAAAAGCTACTAGTTCATGTTTAGAGCTCATCGCCTAAGATTAAGAATCGCAAAACAAGACCTTTATTTTGAAAATAGAAGAATAAAATGAGCAAGGTTTTTATTTTGGTAAAAAGGAAAAGCAACCCTAATCCACATATGCACAAGGCCCAAGACAACTACGGCTGTACTTGAACCTATACGAATCTCTAAACAACGAACAGCCGAAAAAGCTACCAGTTCGAGCTTAGAGCTCGTCGCATGAGATTAAGAATCGTAACACAAGATCTTTATTTTGAAAATCGATGAATAAAATGAGCAAGGTTTTTATTTTGATAAAAAGGAAAAGTTACCCTAATCCACATAAGGCCCAGGACAACTACGGCTGCACTTGGACTTATACGAATCTCTAAACAACGAACAGCATAAAAAGCTACCAGTTCGTGTTGACAGCTCGTCGCGTGAGATTAAGAATCGCAACACAAGATCTTTATTTTGAAAATCGATGAATAAAATGAGCAAGGTTTTTATTTTGATAAAAAGGAAAAGTTACCCTAATCCACATAAGGCCCAGGACAACTACGGCTGCACTTGGACTTATACGAATCTCTAAACAACGAACAGCATAAAAAGCTACCAGTTCGTGTTGACAGCTCGTCGCGTGAGATTAAGAATCACAACACAAGATCATTATTTTGAAAATCGATGAATAAAACGAGCAAAGTTTTTATTTGGATCAAAAGGAAAAGCAACCCTAATCCACATATGCACAAGGCCAAAGACAACTACGGCTGCACTTGGACCTATATGAATCTCTAAACAATGAACAACAGAAAAAGCTACCAGTTCGTGCTTAGAACTAGTCGCGTGAGATTAAGAATCGTAACACAAGATCTTTATTTTGAAAATCGATGAATAAAGTTGAGCAAGGTTTTTTATTTTGATAAAAAGGAAAAGCAACCCTAATCCACATATGCACAAGGCGTAAGACAACTACGGCTGCACTTGGACTTATACGAATCTCTAAACAACGAACAGCAGAAAAAGCTACCAGTTCGTGTTGAGAGCTCGTCGCGTGAGATTAAGAATCGCAACACAAGATCTTTATTTTGAAAATCGATGAATAAAATGAGCAAGGTTTTTATTTTGATAAAAAGGATAACCAACCCTAATCCACATATGCACAAGGCCCAAGACAACTACGGCTGCACTTGGACTTATACGAATCTCTAAACAACGAACAGCATAAAAAGCAACCAGTTCGTGTTGACAGCTCGTCGCGTGAGATTAAGAATCACAACACAAGATCATTATTTTGAAAATCGATGAATAAAACGAGCAAAGTTTTTATTTGGATCAAAAGGAAAAGCAACCCTAATCCACATATGCACAAGGCCAAAGACAACTACGGCTGCACTTGGACCTATATGAATCTCTAAACAATGAACAACAGAAAAAGCTACCAGTTCGTGCTTAGAACTAGTCGCGTGAGATTAAGAATCGTAACACAAGATCTTTATTTTGAAAATCGATGAATAAAGTTGAGCAAGGTTTTTATTTTGATAAAAAGGAAAAGCAACCCTAATCCACATATGCACAAGGCGTAAGACAACTACGGCTGCACTTGGACTTATACGAATCTCTAAACAACGAACAGCAGAAAAAGCTACCAGTTCGTGTTGAGAGCTCGTCGCGTGAGATTAAGAATCGCAACACAAGATCTTTATTTTGAAAATCGATGAATAAAATGAGCAAGGTTTTTATTTTGATAAAAAGGATAACCAACCCTAATCCACATATGCACAAGGCCCAAGACAACTACGGCTGTACTTGGACCTATACGAATCTCTAAACAACGAACAGCAGAAAAACTACCAGTTCGTGCTAAGAGCTCGTCGCGTGAGATTAATAATTGCAACACAAGATCTTTATTTTGAAAATCGATGAATAAAATGAGCAAGGTTTTTATTTTGATAAAAAGGAAAAGCAACCCTAATCCACATATGCACAAGGCCCAAGACAACTACGGCTGCACTTGGACCTATACGAATCTCTAAACAACGAACAGCAGGAAAAGCTACCAGTTCGTGTGTAGAGCTCGTCGCGTGAGATTAAGAATCGCAAAACAAGACCTTTATTTTGAAAATCGAAGAATAAAATGAGCAAGGTTTTTATTTTTGTAAAAAGGAAAAGCAACCCTAATGCACATATGCACAAGGCCCAAGACAACTACTGTTGTACTTGAACCTATACCAATCTCTAAACAACGAACAGCAGAAAAAGCTACCAGTTCGTGTTGAGAGCTCATCGCGTGAGATTAAGAATCGCAACACAAGATCTTTATTTTGAAAATCGATGAATGAAATGAGCAAGGTTTTTATTTTGATAAAAAGGATAAGCAACCCAAATCCACATATGCACAAGGCCCAAGACAACTTCAGCTGCACTGGGACTTATACGATTCTCTAAACAACGAAAAACAGAAAAAGCTACCAGTTTGTGTTAAGAGCTCGTCGCGTGAGATTATGAATCGCAAAACAAGACCTTTATTTTGAAAATCGAAGAATAAAATGAGCAAGGTTTTTATTTTGGTAAAAAGGAAAAGCAACCCTAATCCACATATGCACAAGGCCCAAGACAACTACGGCTGTACTTGAACCTATACGAATCTCTAAACAACGAACAGCCAAATAAGCTACCAGTTCGAGCTTAGAGCTCGTCGCGTGAGATTAAGAATCGCAACACAAGATCTTTATTTTGAAAATCGATGAATAAAATGAGCAAGGTTTTTATTTTGATAAAAAGGAAAAGTTACCCTAATCCACATAAGGCCCAGGACAACTACGGCTGCACTTGGACTTATACGAATCTCTAAACAACGAACAGCATAAAAAGCTACCAGTTCGTGTTGACAGCTCGTCGCGTGAGATTAAGAATCGCAACACAAGATCATTATTTTGAAAATCGATGAACAAAATGAGCAAAGTTTTTATTTGGATAAAAAGGAAAAGCAACCCTAATCCACATACGCACAAGGCCCAAGACAACTACGGCTGTACTTGGACCTATACGAATCTCTAAACAACGAACAGCAGAAAAAGCTACCAGTTTGTGTTTAGAGCTCGTCGCTTGAGATTAAGAATCCCAACACAAGATCATTATTTTGAAAATCGATGAATAAAACGAGCAAAGTTTTTATTTGGATCAAAAGGAAAAGCAACCCTAATCCACATATGCACAAGGCCAAAGACAACTACGGCTACACTTGGACCTATATGAATCTCTAAACAATGAACAACAGAAAAAGCTACCAGTTCGTGCTTAGAACTAGTCGCGTGAGATTAAGAATCGTAACACAAGATCTTTATTTTGAAAATCGATGAATAAAGTTGAGCAAGGTTTTTATTTTGATAAAAAGGAAAAGCAACCCTAATCCACATATGCACAAGGCGTAAGACAACTACGGCTGCACTTGGACTTATACGAATCTCTAAACAACGAACAGCAGAAAAAGCTACCAGTTCGTGTTGAGAGCTCGTCGCGTGAGATTAAGAATCGCAACACAAGATCATTATTTTGAAAATCGATGAATAAAATGAGCAAGGTTTTTATTTTGATAAAAAGGATAACCAACCCTAATCCACATATGCACAAGGCCCAAGACAACTACGGCTGTACTTGGACCTATACGAATCTCTAAACAACGAACAGCAGAAAAACTACCAGTTCGTGCTAAGAGCTCGTCGCGTGAGATTAATAATTGCAACACAAGATCTTTATTTTGAAAATCGATGAATAAAATGAGCAAGGTTTTTATTTTGATAAAAAGGAAAAGCAACCCTAATCCACATATGCACAAGGCCCAAGACAACTACGGCTGCACTTGGACCTATACGAATCTCTAAACAACGAACAGCAGGAAAAGCTACCAGTTCGTGTGTAGAGCTCGTCGCGTGAGATTAAGAATCGCAAAACAAGACCTTTATTTTGAAAATCGAAGAATAAAATGAGCAAGGTTTTTATTTTTGTAAAAAGGAAAAGCAACCCTAATGCACATATGCACAAGGCCCAAGACAACTACTGTTGTACTTGAACCTATACCAATCTCTAAACAACGAACAGCAGAAAAAGCTACCAGTTCGTGTTGAGAGCTCATCGCGTGAGATTAAGAATCGCAACACAAGATCTTTATTTTGAAAATCGATGAATGAAATGAGCAAGGTTTTTATTTTGATAAAAAGGATAAGCAACCCAAATCCACATATGCACAAGGCCCAAGACAACTTCAGCTGCACTGGGACTTATACGATTCTCTAAACAACGAAAAACAGAAAAAGCTACCAGTTTGTGTTAAGAGCTCGTCGCGTGAGATTATGAATCGCAAAACAAGACCTTTATTTTGAAAATCGAAGAATAAAATGAGCAAGGTTTTTATTTTGGTAAAAAGGAAAAGCAACCCTAATCCACATATGCACAAGGCCCAAGACAACTACGGCTGTACTTGAACCTATACGAATCTCTAAACAACGAACAGCCAAATAAGCTACCAGTTCGAGCTTAGAGCTCGTCGCGTGAGATTAAGAATCGCAACACAAGATCTTTATTTTGAAAATCGATGAATAAAATGAGCAAGGTTTTTATTTTGATAAAAAGGAAAAGTTACCCTAATCCACATAAGGCCCAGGACAACTACGGCTGCACTTGGACTTATACGAATCTCTAAACAACGAACAGCATAAAAAGCTACCAGTTCGTGTTGACAGCTCGTCGCGTGAGATTAAGAATCGCAACACAAGATCATTATTTTGAAAATCGATGAACAAAATGAGCAAAGTTTTTATTTGGATAAAAAGGAAAAGCAACCCTAATCCACATACGCACAAGGCCCAAGACAACTACGGCTGTACTTGGACCTATACGAATCTCTAAACAACGAACAGCAGAAAAAGCTACCAGTTTGTGTTTAGAGCTCGTCGCTTGAGATTAAGAATCCCAACACAAGATCATTATTTTGAAAATCGATGAATAAAACGAGCAAAGTTTTTATTTGGATCAAAAGGAAAAGCAACCCTAATCCACATATGCACAAGGCCAAAGACAACTACGGCTACACTTGGACCTATATGAATCTCTAAACAATGAACAACAGAAAAAGCTACCAGTTCGTGCTTAGAACTAGTCGCGTGAGATTAAGAATCGTAACACAAGATCTTTATTTTGAAAATCGATGAATAAAGTTGAGCAAGGTTTTTATTTTGATAAAAAGGAAAAGCAACCCTAATCCACATATGCACAAGGCGTAAGACAACTACGGCTGCACTTGGACTTATACGAATCTCTAAACAACGAACAGCAGAAAAAGCTACCAGTTCGTGTTGAGAGCTCGTCGCGTGAGATTAAGAATCGCAACACAAGATCATTATTTTGAAAATCGATGAATAAAATGAGCAAGGTTTTTATTTTGATAAAAAGGATAACCAACCCTAATCCACATATGCACAAGGCCCAAGACAACTACGGCTGTACTTGGACCTATACGAATCTCTAAACAACGAATAGCAGAAAAACTACCAGTTCGTGCTAAGAGCTCGTCGCGTGAGATTAATAATTGCAACACAAGATCTTTATTTTGAAAATCGATGAATAAAATGAGCAAGGTTTTTATTTTGATAAAAAGGAAAAGCAACCCTAATCCACATATGCACAAGGCCCAAGACAACTACGGCTGGACTTGGACCTATACGAATCTCTAAACAACGAACAGCAGGAAAAGCTACCAGTTCGTGTGTAGAGCTCGTCGCGTGAGATTAAGAATCGCAAAACAAGACCTTTATTTTGAAAATCGAAGAATAAAATGAGCAAGGTTTTTATTTTTGTAAAAAGGAAAAGCAACCCTAATGCACATATGCACAAGGCCCAAGACAACTACTGTTGTACTTGAACCTATACCAATCTCTAAACAACGAACAGCAGAAAAAGCTACCAGTTCGTGTTGAGAGCTCATCGCGTGAGATTAAGAATCGCAACACAAGATCTTTATTTTGAAAATCGATGAATGAAATGAGCAAGGTTTTTATTTTGATAAAAAGGATAAGCAACCCAAATCCACATATGCACAAGGCCCAAGACAACTTCAGCTGCACTGGGACTTATACGATTCTCTAAACAACGAAAAACAGAAAAAGCTACCAGTTTGTGTTAAGAGCTCGTCGCGTGAGATTATGAATCGCAAAACAAGACCTTTATTTTGAAAATCGAAGAATAAAATGAGCAAGGTTTTTATTTTGGTAAAAAGGAAAAGCAACCCTAATCCACATATGCACAAGGCCCAAGACAACTACGGCTGTACTTGAACCTATACGAATCTCTAAACAACGAACAGCCAAATAAGCTACCAGTTCGAGCTTAGAGCTCGTCGCGTGAGATTAAGAATCGCAACACAAGATCTTTATTTTGAAAATCGATGAATAAAATGAGCAAGGTTTTTATTTTGATAAAAAGGAAAAGTTACCCTAATCCACATAAGGCCCAGGACAACTACGGCTGCACTTGGACTTATACGAATCTCTAAACAACGAACAGCATAAAAAGCTACCAGTTCGTGTTGACAGCTCGTCGCGTGAGATTAAGAATCGCAACACAAGATCATTATTTTGAAAATCGATGAACAAAATGAGCAAAGTTTTTATTTGGATAAAAAGGAAAAGCAACCCTAATCCACATACGCACAAGGCCCAAGACAACTACGGCTGTACTTGGACCTATACGAATCTCTAAACAACGAACAGCAGAAAAAGCTACCAGTTTGTGTTTAGAGCTCGTCGCTTGAGATTAAGAATCCCAACACAAGATCATTATTTTGAAAATCGATGAATAAAACGAGCAAAGTTTTTATTTGGATCAAAAGGAAAAGCAACCCTAATCCACATATGCACAAGGCCAAAGACAACTACGGCTACACTTGGACCTATATGAATCTCTAAACAATGAACAACAGAAAAAGCTACCAGTTCGTGCTTAGAACTAGTCGCGTGAGATTAAGAATCGTAACACAAGATCTTTATTTTGAAAATCGATGAATAAAGTTGAGCAAGGTTTTTATTTTGATAAAAAGGAAAAGCAACCCTAATCCACATATGCACAAGGCGTAAGACAACTACGGCTGCACTTGGACTTATACGAATCTCTAAACAACGAACAGCAGAAAAAGCTACCAGTTCGTGTTGAGAGCTCGTCGCGTGAGATTAAGAATCGCAACACAAGATCATTATTTTGAAAATCGATGAATAAAATGAGCAAGGTTTTTATTTTGATAAAAAGGATAACCAACCCTAATCCACATATGCACAAGGCCCAAGACAACTACGGCTGTACTTGGACCTATACGAATCTCTAAACAACGAACAGCAGAAAAACTACCAGTTCGTGCTAAGAGCTCGTCGCGTGAGATTAATAATTGCAACACAAGATCTTTATTTTGAAAATCGATGAATAAAATGAGCAAGGTTTTTATTTTGATAAAAAGGAAAAGCAACCCTAATCCACATATGCACAAGGCCCAAGACAACTACGGCTGCACTTGGACCTATACGAATCTCTAAACAACGAACAGCAGGAAAAGCTACCAGTTCGTGTGTAGAGCTCGTCGCGTGAGATTAAGAATCGCAAAACAAGACCTTTATTTTGAAAATCGAAGAATAAAATGAGCAAGGTTTTTATTTTTGTAAAAAGGAAAAGCAACCCTAATGCACATATGCACAAGGCCCAAGACAACTATTGTTGTACTTGAACCTATACGAATCTCTAAACAACGAACAGCAGAAAAAGCTACCTGTTCGTGCTTAGAGCTCGTCACGTGAGATTAAGAATCGCAACCCAAAATCTTTATTTTTTAAATCGATGAATAAAATGAGCAAGGCTTTTATTTTGATAAAAAGGAAAAGCAACCCTAATCCACATATGCACAAGGCCCAAGAAAACTACGGGTGCACTTGGACATATACGAATCTCTAAACAACGAACATCAGAAAAAGCTACCAGTTCGTGTTTAGAGCTCGTCGCGTGAGATTAAGGATCACAACACAAGATCTTTATTTTGAAAATCGATGAATAAAATGAGCAAGGTTTTTATTTTGATAAAAAGGAAAAGCAACCCTAATCCACATATGCACAAGGCCCAAGACAACTACGGCTGTACTTGGACCTATACGAGTCTCTAAACAACGAACAACAGAAAAAGCTATCAGTTCGTGCTAAGAGCTCGTCGCGTGAGATTAAGAATCGCAACACAAAATCTTTATTTGGAAAATCGATGAATAAAATGAGCAAGGTTTTTATTTTTATAAAAAGGAAAAGCAACCCCAATCCACATTTGCACAAGGCCCAAGACAACTACGGCTGCACTTGGACCTATACGAATCTCTAAACAACGAACAACGGGAAAAGCTACCAGTTCGCGTTTAGAGCTCGTCGCGTGAGATTAAGAATCGCAAAACAAGACCTTTATTTTGAAAATCGAAGAATAAAATGAGCAAGGTTTTTATTTTTGTAAAAAGGAAAAGCAACCCTAATGCACATATGCACAAGGCCCAAGACAACTACTGTTGTACTTGAACCTATACCAATCTCTAAACAACGAACAGCAGAAAAAGCTACCAGTTCGTGTTGAGAGCTCATCGCGTGAGATTAAGAATCGCAACACAAGATCTTTATTTTGAAAATCGATGAATGAAATGAGCAAGGTTTTTATTTTGATAAAAAGGATAAGCAACCCAAATCCACATATGCACAAGGCCCAAGACAACTTCAGCTGCACTGGGACTTATACGATTCTCTAAACAACGAAAAACAGAAAAAGCTACCAGTTTGTGTTAAGAGCTCGTCGCGTGAGATTATGAATCGCAAAACAAGACCTTTATTTTGAAAATCGAAGAATAAAATGAGCAAGGTTTTTATTTTGGTAAAAAGGAAAAGCAACCCTAATCCACATATGCACAAGGCCCAAGACAACTACGGCTGTACTTGAACCTATACGAATCTCTAAACAACGAACAGCCAAATAAGCTACCAGTTCGAGCTTAGAGCTCGTCGCGTGAGATTAAGAATCGCAACACAAGATCTTTATTTTGAAAATCGATGAATAAAATGAGCAAGGTTTTTATTTTGATAAAAAGGAAAAGTTACCCTAATCCACATAAGGCCCAGGACAACTACGGCTGCACTTGGACTTATACGAATCTCTAAACAACGAACAGCATAAAAAGCTACCAGTTCGTGTTGACAGCTCGTCGCGTGAGATTAAGAATCGCAACACAAGATCATTATTTTGAAAATCGATGAACAAAATGAGCAAAGTTTTTATTTGGATAAAAAGGAAAAGCAACCCTAATCCACATACGCACAAGGCCCAAGACAACTACGGCTGTACTTGGACCTATACGAATCTCTAAACAACGAACAGCAGAAAAAGCTACCAGTTTGTGTTTAGAGCTCGTCGCTTGAGATTAAGAATCCCAACACAAGATCATTATTTTGAAAATCGATGAATAAAACGAGCAAAGTTTTTATTTGGATCAAAAGGAAAAGCAACCCTAATCCACATATGCACAAGGCCAAAGACAACTACGGCTACACTTGGACCTATATGAATCTCTAAACAATGAACAACAGAAAAAGCTACCAGTTCGTGCTTAGAACTAGTCGCGTGAGATTAAGAATCGTAACACAAGATCTTTATTTTGAAAATCGATGAATAAAGTTGAGCAAGGTTTTTATTTTGATAAAAAGGAAAAGCAACCCTAATCCACATATGCACAAGGCGTAAGACAACTACGGCTGCACTTGGACTTATACGAATCTCTAAACAACGAACAGCAGAAAAAGCTACCAGTTCGTGTTGAGAGCTCGTCGCGTGAGATTAAGAATCGCAACACAAGATCATTATTTTGAAAATCGATGAATAAAATGAGCAAGGTTTTTATTTTGATAAAAAGGATAACCAACCCTAATCCACATATGCACAAGGCCCAAGACAACTACGGCTGTACTTGGACCTATACGAATCTCTAAACAACGAATAGCAGAAAAACTACCAGTTCGTGCTAAGAGCTCGTCGCGTGAGATTAATAATTGCAACACAAGATCTTTATTTTGAAAATCGATGAATAAAATGAGCAAGGTTTTTATTTTGATAAAAAGGAAAAGCAACCCTAATCCACATATGCACAAGGCCCAAGACAACTACGGCTGCACTTGGACCTATACGAATCTCTAAACAACGAACAGCAGGAAAAGCTACCAGTTCGTGTGTAGAGCTCGTCGCGTGAGATTAAGAATCGCAAAACAAGACCTTTATTTTGAAAATCGAAGAATAAAATGAGCAAGGTTTTTATTTTTGTAAAAAGGAAAAGCAACCCTAATGCACATATGCACAAGGCCCAAGACAACTACTGTTGTACTTGAACCTATACCAATCTCTAAACAACGAACAACAGAAAAAGCTACCAGTTCGTGTTGAGAGCTCATCGCGTGAGATTAAGAATCGCAACACAAGATCTTTATTTTGAAAATCGATGAATGAAATGAGCAAGGTTTTTATTTTGATAAAAAGGATAAGCAACCCAAATCCACATATGCACAAGGCCCAAGACAACTTCAGCTGCACTGGGACTTATACGATTCTCTAAACAACGAAAAACAGAAAAAGCTACCAGTTTGTGTTAAGAGCTCGTCGCGTGAGATTATGAATCGCAAAACAAGACCTTTATTTTGAAAATCGAAGAATAAAATGAGCAAGGTTTTTATTTTGGTAAAAAGGAAAAGCAACCCTAATCCACATATGCACAAGGCCCAAGACAACTACGGCTGTACTTGAACCTATACGAATCTCTAAACAACGAACAGCCAAATAAGCTACCAGTTCGAGCTTAGAGCTCGTCGCGTGAGATTAAGAATCGCAACACAAGATCTTTATTTTGAAAATCGATGAATAAAATGAGCAAGGTTTTTATTTTGATAAAAAGGAAAAGTTACCCTAATCCACATAAGGCCCAGGACAACTACGGCTGCACTTGGACTTATACGAATCTCTAAACAACGAACAGCATAAAAAGCTACCAGTTCGTGTTGACAGCTCGTCGCGTGAGATTAAGAATCGCAACACAAGATCATTATTTTGAAAATCGATGAACAAAATGAGCAAAGTTTTTATTTGGATAAAAAGGAAAAGCAACCCTAATCCACATACGCACAAGGCCCAAGACAACTACGGCTGTACTTGGACCTATACGAATCTCTAAACAACGAACAGCAGAAAAAGCTACCAGTTTGTGTTTAGAGCTCGTCGCTTGAGATTAAGAATCCCAACACAAGATCATTATTTTGAAAATCGATGAATAAAACGAGCAAAGTTTTTATTTGGATCAAAAGGAAAAGCAACCCTAATCCACATATGCACAAGGCCAAAGACAACTACGGCTACACTTGGACCTATATGAATCTCTAAACAATGAACAACAGAAAAAGCTACCAGTTCGTGCTTAGAACTAGTCGCGTGAGATTAAGAATCGTAACACAAGATCTTTATTTTGAAAATCGATGAATAAAGTTGAGCAAGGTTTTTATTTTGATAAAAAGGAAAAGCAACCCTAATCCACATATGCACAAGGCGTAAGACAACTACGGCTGCACTTGGACTTATACGAATCTCTAAACAACGAACAGCAGAAAAAGCTACCAGTTCGTGTTGAGAGCTCGTCGCGTGAGATTAAGAATCGCAACACAAGATCATTATTTTGAAAATCGATGAATAAAATGAGCAAGGTTTTTATTTTGATAAAAAGGATAACCAACCCTAATCCACATATGCACAAGGCCCAAGACAACTACGGCTGTACTTGGACCTATACGAATCTCTAAACAACGAACAGCAGAAAAACTACCAGTTCGTGCTAAGAGCTCGTCGCGTGAGATTAATAATTGCAACACAAGATCTTTATTTTGAAAATCGATGAATAAAATGAGCAAGGTTTTTATTTTGATAAAAAGGAAAAGCAACCCTAATCCACATATGCACAAGGCCCAAGACAACTACGGCTGCACTTGGACCTATACGAATCTCTAAACAACGAACAGCAGGAAAAGCTACCAGTTCGTGTGTAGAGCTCGTCGCGTGAGATTAAGAATCGCAAAACAAGACCTTTATTTTGAAAATCGAAGAATAAAATGAGCAAGGTTTTTATTTTTGTAAAAAGGAAAAGCAACCCTAATGCACATATGCACAAGGCCCAAGACAACTACTGTTGTACTTGAACCTATACCAATCTCTAAACAACGAACAGCAGAAAAAGCTACCAGTTCGTGTTGAGAGCTCATCGCGTGAGATTAAGAATCGCAACACAAGATCTTTATTTTGAAAATCGATGAATGAAATGAGCAAGGTTTTTATTTTGATAAAAAGGATAAGCAACCCAAATCCACATATGCACAAGGCCCAAGACAACTTCAGCTGCACTGGGACTTATACGATTCTCTAAACAACGAAAAACAGAAAAAGCTACCAGTTTGTGTTAAGAGCTCGTCGCGTGAGATTATGAATCGCAAAACAAGACCTTTATTTTGAAAATCGAAGAATAAAATGAGCAAGGTTTTTATTTTGGTAAAAAGGAAAAGCAACCCTAATCCACATATGCACAAGGCCCAAGACAACTACGGCTGTACTTGAACCTATACGAATCTCTAAACAACGAACAGCCAAATAAGCTACCAGTTCGAGCTTAGAGCTCGTCGCGTGAGATTAAGAATCGCAACACAAGATCTTTATTTTGAAAATCGATGAATAAAATGAGCAAGGTTTTTATTTTGATAAAAAGGAAAAGTTACCCTAATCCACATAAGGCCCAGGACAACTACGGCTGCACTTGGACTTATACGAATCTCTAAACAACGAACAGCATAAAAAGCTACCAGTTCGTGTTGACAGCTCGTCGCGTGAGATTAAGAATCGCAACACAAGATCATTATTTTGAAAATCGATGAACAAAATGAGCAAAGTTTTTATTTGGATAAAAAGGAAAAGCAACCCTAATCCACATACGCACAAGGCCCAAGACAACTACGGCTGTACTTGGACCTATACGAATCTCTAAACAACGAACAGCAGAAAAAGCTACCAGTTTGTGTTTAGAGCTCGTCGCTTGAGATTAAGAATCCCAACACAAGATCATTATTTTGAAAATCGATGAATAAAACGAGCAAAGTTTTTATTTGGATCAAAAGGAAAAGCAACCCTAATCCACATATGCACAAGGCCAAAGACAACTACGGCTACACTTGGACCTATATGAATCTCTAAACAATGAACAACAGAAAAAGCTACCAGTTCGTGCTTAGAACTAGTCGCGTGAGATTAAGAATCGTAACACAAGATCTTTATTTTGAAAATCGATGAATAAAGTTGAGCAAGGTTTTTATTTTGATAAAAAGGAAAAGCAACCCTAATCCACATATGCACAAGGCGTAAGACAACTACGGCTGCACTTGGACTTATACGAATCTCTAAACAACGAACAGCAGAAAAAGCTACCAGTTCGTGTTGAGAGCTCGTCGCGTGAGATTAAGAATCGCAACACAAGATCATTATTTTGAAAATCGATGAATAAAATGAGCAAGGTTTTTATTTTGATAAAAAGGATAACCAACCCTAATCCACATATGCACAAGGCCCAAGACAACTACGGCTGTACTTGGACCTATACGAATCTCTAAACAACGAACAGCAGAAAAACTACCAGTTCGTGCTAAGAGCTCGTCGCGTGAGATTAATAATTGCAACACAAGATCTTTATTTTGAAAATCGATGAATAAAATGAGCAAGGTTTTTATTTTGATAAAAAGGAAAAGCAACCCTAATCCACATATGCACAAGGCCCAAGACAACTACGGCTGCACTTGGACCTATACGAATCTCTAAACAACGAACAGCAGGAAAAGCTACCAGTTCGTGTGTAGAGCTCGTCGCGTGAGATTAAGAATCGCAAAATAAGACCTTTATTTTGAAAATCGAAGAATAAAATGAGCAAGGTTTTTATTTTTGTAAAAAGGAAAAGCAACCCTAATGCACATATGCACAAGGCCCAAGACAACTATTGTTGTACTTGAACCTATACGAATCTCTAAACAACGAACAGCAGAAAAAGCTACCTGTTCGTGCTTAGAGCTCGTCACGTGAGATTAAGAATCGCAACCCAAAATCTTTATTTTTTAAATCGATGAATAAAATGAGCAAGGCTTTTATTTTGATAAAAAGGAAAAGCAACCCTAATCCACATATGCACAAGGCCCAAGAAAACTACGGGTGCACTTGGACATATACGAATCTCTAAACAACGAACATCAGAAAAAGCTACCAGTTCGTGTTTAGAGCTCGTCGCGTGAGATTAAGGATCACAACACAAGATCTTTATTTTGAAAATCGATGAATAAAATGAGCAAGGTTTTTATTTTGATAAAAAGGAAAAGCAACCCTAATCCACATATGCACAAGGCCCAAGACAACTACGGCTGTACTTGGACCTATACGAGTCTCTAAACAACGAACAGCAGAAAAAGCTATCAGTTCGTGCTAAGAGCTCGTCGCGTGAGATTAAGAATCGCAACACAAAATCTTTATTTTGAAAATCGATGAATAAAATGAGCAAGGTTTTTATTTTGATAAAAAGGAAAAGCAACCCCAATCCACATTTGCACAAGGCCCAAGACAACTACGGCTGCACTTGGACCTATACGAATCTCTAAACAACGAACAACGGGAAAAGCTACCAGTTCGCGTTTAGAGCTCGTCGCGTGAGATTAAGAATCGCAAAACAAGACCTTTATTTTGAAAATCGAAGAATAAAATGAGCAAGGTTTTTATTTTTGTAAAAAGGAAAAGCAACCCTAATCCACATATGCACAAGGCCAAAGATAACTACGGCTGCACTTGGACTTATAAGAATCTCTAAACAACGAACAGCAGAAAAAGCTACCAGTTCGTGTTTAGAGCTCGTCGCGTGAGATTAAGAATCGCAAAACAAGACCTTTATTTTGAAAATCGAAGAATAAAATGAGCAAGGTTTTTCTTTTGGTAAAAAGGAAAAGCAACCCTAATCCACATATGCACAAGGCCCAAGACAACTACGGTTGCACTTGGACGTATACGAATCTCTAAACAACGAACAGCAGAAAAAGCTACTAGTTCGTGTTTGGAGCTCGTCGCGTGACATTAAGAATCGCACCACAAGATCTTTATTTTGAAAATCGATGAATAAAATGAGCAAGGTTTTTATTTTGATAAAAAGGAAAAGCAACCCCAATCCACATATGCACAAGACCCAAGACAACTATGGCTGTACTTGAACCTATACAAATCTCTAAACAACGAACTGCAGAAAAAGCTACTAGTTCGTGCTTAGACCTCGTCGCGTGAGGTTAAGAATCCCAACACAAAATCTTTATTTTGAAAATCGATGAATAAAATGAGCAAGGTTTTTATTTTGATAAAAAGGAAGAGCAACCCTAATCCACATATGCACAAGGCCAAAGACAACTACGGCTGCACTTGGACTTATAAGAATCTCTAAACAACGAACAGCAGAAAAAACTACCAGTTGGTGTTTAAAGCTCGTCGCGTGAGATTAAGAATCGCAAAACAAGACCTTTATTTTCAAAATCGAAGAATAAAATGAGCAAGGTTTTTATTTTGGTAAAAAGGAAAAGCAACCCTAATCCACATATGCACAAGGCCCAAGACAACTACGGTTGCACTTGGACGTATACGAATCTCTAAACAACGAACAGCAGAAAAAGCTACCAGTTCGTGTTTGGAACTCGTCGCGTGACATTAAGAATCGCACCACAAGATCTTTATTTTGAAAATCGATGAATAAAATGAGCAAGGTTTTTATTTTGATAAAAAGGAAAAGCAACCCTAATCCACATATGCACAAGACCCAGGACAACTACGGCTATACTTGAACCTATACAAATCTCTAAGCAACGAACTGCAGAAAAAGCTACTAGTTCGTGCGTAGACCTCGTCGCGTGAGGTTAAGAATCCCAACACAAAATCTTTATTTTGAAAATCGATGAATAAAATGAGCAAGGTTTTTATTTTGATAAAAAGGAAGAGCAACCCTAATCCACATATGCACAAGGCCAAAGATAACTACGGCTGCACTTGGACTTATACGAATCTCTAAACAACGAACAGCAGAAAAAGCTACCAGTTCGTGTTTAGAACTCGTCGCGCGAGATTAAGAATCGCAAAACAAGACCTTTATTTTCAAAATTGAAGAATAAAATGAGCAAGGTTTTTATTTTGGTAAAAAGGAAAAGCAACGCTAATCCACATATGCACAAGGCCCAAGACAACTACGGCTGTACTCGGACCTATACGAATCTCTAAACAACGAACAGCAGAAAAAGCTGCCAGTTCGTGTTTAGAGCTCGTCGCGTGAGATTAAGAATCGCAACACAAGATCTTTATTTTGAAAATCGATGAATAAAATGAGCAAGGTTTTTATTTTGGTAAAAAGGAAAAGCAACCCTAATCCACATATGCACAAGGCCCAAGACAACTATGGCTGTACTTGGACCTATACGAATCTCTAAACAACGAACAGCAGAAAAAACTACCAGTTCGTGCTTAGCGCTCGTCGCGTGAGATTAAGAATCGCAACACAAGATCTTTATTTTGAAAATCGATGAATAAAATGAGCAAGGTTTTTATTTTGATAAAAAGGAAAAGCAACCCTAATCCACATATGCACAAGGCCCAAGACAACTACGGCTGTACTTGGACCTATACGAGTCTCTAAACAACGAACAGCAGAAAAAGCTATCAGTTCGTGCTAAGAGCTCGTCGCGTGAGATTAAGAATCGCAACACAAAATCTTTATTTTGAAAATCGATGAATAAAATGAGCAAGGTTTTTATTTTGATAAAAAGGAAAAGCAACCCCAATCCACATTTGCACAAGGCCCAAGACAACTACGGCTGCACTTGGACCTATACGAATCTCTAAACAACGAACAACGGGAAAAGCTACCAGTTCGCGTTTAGAGCTCGTCGCGTGAGATTAAGAATCGCAAAACAAGACCTTTATTTTGAAAATCGAAGAATAAAATGAGCAAGGTTTTTATTTTTGTAAAAAGGAAAAGCAACCCTAATCCACATATGCACAAGGCCAAAGATAACTACGGCTGCACTTGGACTTATAAGAATCTCTAAACAACGAACAGCAGAAAAAGCTACCAGTTCGTGTTTAGAGCTCGTCGCGTGAGATTAAGAATCGCAAAACAAGACCTTTATTTTGAAAATCGAAGAATAAAATGAGCAAGGTTTTTCTTTTGGTAAAAAGGAAAAGCAACCCTAATCCACATATGCACAAGGCCCAAGACAACTACGGTTGCACTTGGACGTATACGAATCTCTAAACAACGAACAGCAGAAAAAGCTACTAGTTCGTGTTTGGAGCTCGTCGCGTGACATTAAGAATCGCACCACAAGATCTTTATTTTGAAAATCGATGAATAAAATGAGCAAGGTTTTTATTTTGATAAAAAGGAAAAGCAACCCCAATCCACATATGCACAAGACCCAAGACAACTATGGCTGTACTTGAACCTATACAAATCTCTAAACAACGAACTGCAGAAAAAGCTACTAGTTCGTGCTTAGACCTCGTCGCGTGAGGTTAAGAATCCCAACACAAAATCTTTATTTTGAAAATCGATGAATAAAATGAGCAAGGTTTTTATTTTGATAAAAAGGAAGAGCAACCCTAATCCACATATGCACAAGGCCAAAGACAACTACGGCTGCACTTGGACTTATAAGAATCTCTAAACAACGAACAGCAGAAAAAACTACCAGTTGGTGTTTAAAGCTCGTCGCGTGAGATTAAGAATCGCAAAACAAGACCTTTATTTTCAAAATCGAAGAATAAAATGAGCAAGGTTTTTATTTTGGTAAAAAGGAAAAGCAACCCTAATCCACATATGCACAAGGCCCAAGACAACTACGGTTGCACTTGGACGTATACGAATCTCTAAACAACGAACAGCAGAAAAAGCTACCAGTTCGTGTTTGGAACTCGTCGCGTGACATTAAGAATCGCACCACAAGATCTTTATTTTGAAAATCGATGAATAAAATGAGCAAGGTTTTTATTTTGATAAAAAGGAAAAGCAACCCTAATCCACATATGCACAAGACCCAGGACAACTACGGCTATACTTGAACCTATACAAATCTCTAAGCAACGAACTGCAGAAAAAGCTACTAGTTCGTGCGTAGACCTCGTCGCGTGAGGTTAAGAATCCCAACACAAAATCTTTATTTTGAAAATCGATGAATAAAATGAGCAAGGTTTTTATTTTGATAAAAAGGAAGAGCAACCCTAATCCACATATGCACAAGGCCAAAGATAACTACGGCTGCACTTGGACTTATACGAATCTCTAAACAACGAACAGCAGAAAAAGCTACCAGTTCGTGTTTAGAACTCGTCGCGCGAGATTAAGAATCGCAAAACAAGACCTTTATTTTCAAAATTGAAGAATAAAATGAGCAAGGTTTTTATTTTGGTAAAAAGGAAAAGCAACGCTAATCCACATATGCACAAGGCCCAAGACAACTACGGCTGTACTCGGACCTATACGAATCTCTAAACAACGAACAGCAGAAAAAGCTGCCAGTTCGTGTTTAGAGCTCGTCGCGTGAGATTAAGAATCGCAACACAAGATCTTTATTTTGAAAATCGATGAATAAAATGAGCAAGGTTTTTATTTTGGTAAAAAGGAAAAGCAACCCTAATCCACATATGCACAAGGCCCAAGACAACTATGGCTGTACTTGGACCTATACGAATCTCTAAACAACGAACAGCAGAAAAAACTACCAGTTCGTGCTTAGCGCTCGTCGCGTGAGATTAAGAATCGCAACACAAGATCTTTATTTTGAAAATCGATGAATAAAATGAGCAAGGTTTTTATTTTGATAAAAAGGAAAAGCAACCCTAATCCACATATGCACAACGCCCAAGACAACTACGACTGCACTTGGACTTATACGAATTTTTAAACAACGAATAGCAGAAAAAGCTACCAGTTCGTGTTTAGAGCTCGTCGCGTGAGATTAAGAATTGCAAAAGAAGATATTTATTCTGAAAATCAATAAATAAAATGAGCAAGGTTTTTATTTTGATAAAAAGGAAAAGCAGCCTTAATCCACACATGCACAAGGCCAAAGACAACTACGGTTGCACTTGGACTTATACGAATCTCTAGACAACGAACAGCAGAAAAAACTACCAGTTTGTGTTTAGAGCTCGTCGCTTGAGATTAAGAATCGCAACACAAGATCTTTATTTTGAAAATCGATGAATAAAATGAGAAAAGTTTTTGTTTGGATAAAAAGGAAAAGCAACCCTAATCCAAATATGCACAAGACCCAAGACAACTATGGCTGCACTTGGACCTATACAAATCTCTAAACAACGAACAGCAGAAAAAGCTACCAGTTCGTGTTTAGAGTTCATCGCCTAAGATTAAGAATCGTAAAACAAGACCTTTATTTTGAAAATCGAAGAATAAAATGAGCAAGGTTTTTATTTTGGTAAAAAGGAAAAGAAACCCTAATCCATATATGCACAAGGCCAAAGACAACTAGGGCTGCACTTGGACTTATAAGAATCTCTAAACAACGAACAGCAGAAAAAGCTACCAGTTCGTGTTAAGAGCTCGTCGCGCGAGATTAAGAATCGCAAAACAAGACCTTTATTTTGAAAATTGATGAATAAAATGAGCAAGGTTTTTATTTTGGTAAAAAGGAAAAGAAACCCTAATCCACATATGCACAAGGCCGAAGACAACTACGGTTGTACTTGAACCTTTACGAATCTCTAAACAACGAACTGCAGAAAAAGCTACCAGTTCGTGCTTAGACCTCATCGCGTGAGTTTAAGAATCCCAACACAAAATCTTTATTTTGAAAATCGATGAATAAAATGAGCAAGGTTTTTATTTTGATAAAAAGGAAAAGCAACTCTAATCCACATATGCACAAGGCTCAAGAAAACTACGGCTGCACTTGGACTTATACGAATCTCTAAACAACGAACAGCAGAAAAAGCTTCCAGTTCGTGTTTAGAGTTCGTCGCGTGAGATTAAGAATCGCAACACAAGGTCTTTATTTTGAAAATCGATGAATAAAACGAGCAAGGTTTTTATTTTGGTAAAAAGGAAAAGCAACCCTAATCCACATATGCTCAAGGCCCAAGACAACTACAGCTGTACTTGGACCTATACGAATCTCTAAACAACGAACAGCAGAAAAAACTACCTGTTCGTGCTTAGCGCTCGTCGCGTGAGATTAAGAATCCCAACACAAGATCTTTATTTTGAAAATCGATGAATAAAGTGAGCAAGGTTTTTATTTTGATAAAAAGGAAAAGCAATCCTAATCCACATATGCACAAGGCCCAAGACAACTACGGCTGCACTTGGACCTATACGAATCTCTAAACAACGAACAGCAGAAAAAGCTACCAGTTCGTGTTTAAAGCTCGTCGCCTAAGATTAAGAATCGCAAAACAAGACCTTTGTTTTGAAAATCGAAGAATAAAATGAGCAAGGTTTTTATTTTGGTAAAAAGGAAAAGCAACCCTAATCCACATATGCACAACGCCCAAGACAACTACGGCTGTACTTGGACCTATACGAATCTCTAAACAACGAACAACAGAAAAAGCTACCAGTTCGTGCTTAGAGCTCGTCGCGTGAGATTAAGAATCGCAACACAAGATCTTTATTTTGAAAATCGACGAATGAAATGAGCAAGGTTTTTATTTTGATAAAAAGGAAAAGCAACCCTAATCCACATATGCACAAGGCTCAAGAAAACTACGGCTGCACTTGGACTTATACGAATCTCTAAACAACGAACAGCAGAAAAAGCTACCATTTCGTGTTTAGAGCTCGTCGCGTGAGATTAAGAATCGCAACACATGATCTTTATTTTGAAAATCGATGAATAAAACGAGCAAGGTTTTTATTTTGGTAAAAAGTAAAAGCAACCCTAATCCACATATGCACAAGGCCCAAGACAACTACAGCTGTACTTGGACCTATACGAATCTCTAAACAACGAACAGCAGAAAAAACTACCTGTTTGTGCTTAGCGCTCGTCGCGTGAGATTAAGAATCCCAACACAAGATCTTTATTTTGAAAATCGATGAATAAAGTGGGCAAGGTTTTTATTTTGATAAAAAGGAAAAGCAAGCCTAATCTACATATGCACAAGGCCCAAGACAACTACGGCTGCACTTGGACCTATACGAAAATCTAAACAACGAACAGCAGAAAAAGCTACCAGTTCGTGTTTAAAGCTCGTCGCCTAAGATTAAGAATCGCAAAACAAGACCTTTGTTTTGAAAATCGAAGAATAAAATGAGCGAGGTTTTTATTTTGGTAAAAAGGAAAAGCAACCCTAATCCACATATGCACAAGGCCCAAGACAACTACGGCTGTACTTGGACCAATACGAATCTCTAAACAACGAACAACATAAAAAGCTACCAGTTCGTGCTTAGAGCTCGTCGCGTGAGATTAAGAATCGCAACACAAGATCTTTATTTTGAAAATCGACGAATAAAATGAGCAAGGTTTTTATTTTGATAAAAAGGAAAAGCAACCCTAATCCACATATGCACAAGGCTCAAGAAAACTACGGCTGCACTTGGACTTATACGAATCTCTAAACAACGAACAACAGAAAAAGCTACCATTTCGTGTTTAGAGCTCGTCGCGTGAGATTAAGAATCGCAACACAAGATCTTTATTTTGAAAATCGATGAATAAAATGAGAAAGGTTTTTATTTTGGTAAAAAGGAAAAGCAACCCTAATCCACATATGCACAAGGCCCAAGACAACTACGGCTGTACTGGGACCTATACGAATCTATAAACAACGAACAGCAGAAAAAGTTTCCAGTTCGTGTTTAGAGTTCGTCGCGTGAGATTAAGAATCGCAACACAAGATCTTTATTTTGAAAATCGATGAATAAAACGAGCAAGGTTTTTATTTTGGTAAAAAGGAAAAGCAACCCTAATCCACATATGCACAAGGCCCAAGACAACTACAGCTGTACTTGGACCTATACGAATCTCTAAACAACGAACAGCAGAAAAAACTACCTGTTCGTGCTTAGCGCTCGTCGCGTGAGATTAAGAATCCCAACACAAGATCTTTACTTTGAAAATCGATGAATAAAGTGAGCAAGGTTTTTATTTTGATAAAAAGGAAAAGCAATCCTAATCCACATATGCACAAGGCCCAAGACAACTACAGCTGCACTTGGACCTATACGAATCTCTAAACAACGAACAGCAGAAAAAGCTACCAGTTCGTGTTTAAAGCTCGTCGCCTAAGATTAAGAATCGCAAAACAAGACCTTTGTTTTGAAAATCGAAGAATAAAATGAGCAAGGTTTTTATTTTGGTGAAAAGGAAAAGCAACCCTAATCCACATATGCACAACGTCCAAGACAACTACGGCTGTACTTGGACCTATACGAATCTCTAAACAACGAACAACAGAAAAAGCTACCAGTTCGTGCTTAGAGCTCGTCGCGTGAGATTAAGAATCGCAACACAAGATCTTTATTTTGAAAATCGACGAATAAAATGAGCAAGGTTTTTATTTTGATAAAAAGGAAAAGAAACCCTAATCCACATATGCACAAGGCTCAAGAAAACTACGGCTGCACTTGGACTTATACGAATCTCTAAACAACGAACAGCAGAAAAAGCTACCATTTCGTGTTTAGAGCTCGTCGCGTGAGATTAAGAATCGCAACACAAGATCTTTATTTTGAAAATCGATGAATAAAATGAGCAAGGTTTTTATTTTGGTAAAAAGGAAAAGCAACCCTAATCGACATATGCACAAGGCCCAAGACAACTACGGCTGTACTGGGACCTATACGAATCTCTAAACAACGAACAGCAGAAAAAGTTTCCAGTTCGTGTTTAGAGTTCGTCGCGTGAGATTAAGAATCGCAACACAAGATCTTTATTTTGAAAATCGATGAATAAAACGAGCAAGGTTTTTATTTTGGTAAAAAGGAAAAGCAACCCTAATCCACATATGCACAAGGCCCAAGACAACTACAGCTGTACTTGGACCTATACGAATCTCTAAACAACGAACAGCAGAAAAAACTACCTGTTCGTGCTTAGCGCTCATCGCGTGAGATTAAGAATCCCAACACAAGATCTTTATTTTGAAAATCGATGAATAAAGTGAGCAAGGTTTTTATTTTGATAAAAAGGAAAAGCAATCCTAATCCACATATGCACAAGGCCCGAGACAACTACGGCTGTACTTGGACCTATACGAATCTCTAAACAACGAACAGCAGAAAAAGCTACCAGTTCGTGTTTAAAGCTCGTCGCGTAAGATTAAGAATCGCAAAACAAGACCTTTGTTTTGAAAATCGAAGAATAAAATGAGCAAGGTTTTTATTTTGGTAAAAAGGAAAAGCAACCCTAATCCACATATGCACAACGCCCAAGACAACTACGGCTGTACTTGGACCTATACGAATCTCTAAACAACGAACAACAGAAAAAGCTACCAGTTCGTGCTTATAGCTCGTCGCGTGAGATTAAGAATCGCAACACAAGATCTTTATTTTGAAAATCGACGAATAAAATGAGCAAGGTTTTTATTTTGATAAAAAGGAAAAGCAACCCTAATCCACATATGCACAAGGCTCAAGAAAACTACGGCTGCACTTGGACTTATACGAATCTCTAAACAACGAACAGCAGAAAAAGCTACCATTTCGTGTTTAGAGCTCGTCGCGTGAGATTAAGAATCGCAACACAAGATCTTTATTTTGAAAATCGATGAATAAAGCGAGCAAGGTTTTTATTTTGGTAAAAAGTAAAAGCAACCCTAATCCACATATGCACAAGGCCCAAGACAACTACAGCTGTACTTGGACCTATACGAATCTCTAAACAACGAACAGCAGAAAAAACTACCTGTTCGTGCTTAGCGCTCGTCGCGTGAGATTAAGAATCCCAACACAAGCTCTTTATTTTGAAAATCGATGAATAAAGTGAGCAAGGTTTTTATTTTGATAAAAAGGAAAAGCAACCCTAATCTACATATGCACAAGGCTCAAGAAAACTACGGCTGCACTTGGACCTATACGAATCTCTAAACAACGAACAGCAGAAAAAGCTACCATTTCGTGTTTAGAGCTCGTTGCCTAAGATTAAGAATCGCAAAACAAGACCTTTGTTTTGAAAATCGAAGAATAAAATGAGCAAGGTTTTTATTTTGGTAAAAAGGAAAAGCAACCCTAATCCAGATATGCACAAGGCCCAAGACAACTACGGCTGTACTTGGACGAATACGAATCTCTAAACAACGAACAACAGAAAAAGCTACCAGTTCGTGCTTAGAGCTCGTCGCGTGAGATTAAGAATCGCAACACAAGATCTTTATTTTGAAAATCTATGAATAAAATGAGCAAGGTTTTTATTTTGATAAAAAGGAAAAGCAACCCTAATCCACATATGCACAAGCCTCAAGAAAACTACGGCTGCACTTGGACTTATACGAATCTCTAAACAACGAACAGCAGAAAAAGCTACCATTTCGTGTTTAGAGCTCGTCGCGTGAGATTAAGAATCGCAACACAAGATCTTTATTTTGAAAATCGATGAATAAAATGAGCAAGGTTTTTATTTTGGTAAAAAGGAAAAGCAACCCTAATCCACATATGCACAAGGCCCAAGACAACTACGGCTGTACTGGGACCTATACGAATCTCTAAACAACGAACAGCAGAAAAAGTTTCCAGTTCGTGTTTAGAGTTCGTCGCGTGAGATTAAGAATCGCAACACAAGATCTATATTTTGAAAATCGATGAATAAAACGAGCAAGGTTTTTATTTTGGTAAAAAGGAAAAGCAACCCTAATCCACATATGCACAAGGCCCAAGACAACTACAGCTGTACTTGGACCTATACGAATCTCTAAACAACGAACAGCAGAAAAAACTACCTGTTCGTGCTTAGCGCTCGTCGCGTGAGATTAAGAATCCCAACACAAGATCTTTATTTTGAAAATCGATGAATAAAGTGAGCAAGGTTTTTATTTTGATAAAAAGCAAAACCAATCCTAATCCACATATGCACAAGGCCCAAGACAACTACGGCTGCACTTGGACCTATACGAATCTCTAAACAACGAAGAACAGAAAAAGCTACCAGTTCGTGTTTAAAGCTCGTCGCCTAAGATTAAGAATCGCAAAACAAGACCTTTGTTTTGAAAATCGAAGAATAAAATGAGCAAGGTTTTTATTTTGGTAAAAAGGAAAAGCAACCCTAATCCACATATGCACAACGCCCAAGACAACTACGGCTGTACTTGGACCTATACGAATCTCTAAACAACGAACAACAGAAAAAGCTACCAGTTCGTGCTTAGAGCTCGTCGCGTGAGATTAAGAATCGCAACACAAGATCTTTATTTTGAAAATCGATGAATAAAACGAGCAAGGTTTTTATTTTGGTAAAAAGTAAAAGCAACCCTAATCCACATATGCTCAAGGCCCAAGACAACTACAGCTGTACTTGGACCTATACGAATCTCTAAACAACGAACAGCAGAAAAAACTACCTGTTCGTGCTTAGCGCTCGTCGCGTGAGATTAAGAATCCCAACACAAGCTCTTTATTTTGAAAATCGATGAATAAAGTGAGCAAGGTTTTTATTTTGATAAAAAGGAAAATCAATCCTAATCTACATATGCACAAGGCCCAAGACAACTACGGCTGCACTAGGACCTATACGAATCTCTAAACAACGAACAGCAGAAAAAGCTACCAGTTCGTGTTTAAAGCTCGTCGCCTAAGATTAAGAATCGCAAAACAAGACCTTTTTTTTGAAAATCGAAGAATAAAATGAGCAAGGTTTTTATTTTGGTAAAAAGGAAAAGCAACCCTAATCCAGATATGCACAAGGCCCAAGACAACTACGGCTGTACTTGGACCAATACGAATCTCTAAACAACGAACAACAGAAAAAGCTACCAGTTCGTGCTTAGAGCTCGTCGCGTGAGATTAAGAATCGCAACACAAGATCTTTATTTTGAAAATCGACGAATAAAATGAGCAATGTTTTTATTTTGATAAAAAGGAAAAGCAACCCTAATCCACATATGCACAAGGCTCAAGAAAACTACGGCTGCACTTGGACTTATACGAATCTCTAAACAACGAACAGCAGAAAAAGCTACCATTTCGTGTTTAGAGCTCGTCGCGTGAGATTAAGAATCGCAACACAAGATCTTTATTTTGAAAATCGATGAATAAAATGAGCAAGGTTTTTATTTTGGTAAAAAGGAAACGCAACCCTAATCCACATATGCACAAGGCCCAAGACAACTATGGCTGTACTGGGACCTATACGAATCTCTAAACAACGAATAGAAGAAAAAACTACCAGTTCGTGCTTAGAGCTCGTCGCGTGAGATTAAGAATCGCAACACAAGATCTTTATTTTGAAAATCGATGAATAAAATGAGCAAGGTTTTTATTTTGATAAAAAGGAAAAGCAACCCTAATCCACATATGCACAAGGCCCAAGACAACTACGGCTGCACTTGGACTTATACGAATTTTAAAGGAACGAATAACTGAAAAAGCTACCAGTTCGTGTTTAGAGCTCGTCGCGTGAGATTAAGAATTGCGAAACAAGAAATTTATTTTGAAAATCAATGAATAAAATGAGCAAGGTTTTTATTTTGATAAAAAGGAAAAGCAACCCTAATCCACATATGCACAAGGCCCAAGACAACTACGGCTGTACTTGGACCTATACAAATCTCTAAACAACGAACAGCAGAAAAAGCTACCAGTTCGTGCTTAGAGCTCGTCGCGTGAGATTAAGAATCGCAACACAAGATCTTTATTTTGAAAATCGACGAATAAAATGAGCAAGGTTTTTATTTTGATAAAAAGGAAAAGCAACCCTAATCCACATATGCACAAGGCTCAAGAAAACTACGGCTGCACTTGGACTTATACGAATCTCTAAACAACGAACAGCAGAAAAAGCTACCAATTCGTGTTTAGAGCTCGTCGCGTGAGATTAAGAATCGCAACTCAAGATCTTTATTTTGAAAATCGACGAATAAAATGAGAAGGGTTTTAATTTTGACAAAAAGGAAAAGCAACCCCAATCCACATATGCACAAGGCTCAAGAAAACTACGGCTGCACTTGGACTTATACGAATCTCTAAACAACGAACAGCAGAAAAAGCTTCCAGTTCGTGTTTAGAGCTCGTCGCGTGAGATTAAGAATCGCAACACAAGATCTTTATTTTGAAAATCGATGAATAAAACGAGCAAGGTTTTTATTTTGGTAAAAAGGAAAAGCAACCCTAATCCACATATGCACAAGGCCCAAGACAACTACGGCTGTACTTGGACCTATACGAATCTCTAAACAACGAACAGCAGAAAAAACTACCTGTTCGTGCTTAGCGCTTGTCGCGTGAGATTAGGAATCCCAACACAAGATCTTTATTTTGAAAATCGATGAATAAAGTGAGCAAGGTTTTTATTTTGATAAGAAGGAAAAGCAATCCTAAGCCACATATGCACAAGGCCCAAGACAACTACTGCTGCACTTGGACCTATACGAATCTCTAAACAACGAACAGCAGAAAAAGCTACCAGTTTGTGTTTAAAGCTCGTCGCCTAAGATTAAGAATCGCAAAACAAGACCTTTGTTTTGAAAATCGAAGAATAAAATGAGCAAGGTTTTTATTTTGGTAAAAAGGAAAAGCAACCCTAATCCACATATGCACAAGGCCCAAGACAACTACGGCTGTACTTGGACCTATACGAATCTCTAAACAACGAACAGCAGAAAAAGCTACCAGTTCGTGCTTAGAGCTCGTCGCGTGAGATTAAGAATCGCAACACAAGATCTTTATTTTGAAAATCGACGAATAAAATGAGCAAGGTTTTTATTTTGATAAAAAGGAAAAGCAACCCTAATCCACATATGCACAAGGCTCAAGAAAACTACGGATGCACTTGGACTTATACGAATCTCTAAACAACGAACAGCAGAAAAAGCTACCATTTCGTGTTTAGAGCTCGTCGCGTGAGATTAAGAATCGCAACACAAGATCTTTATTTTGAAGATCGATGAATAAAATGAGCAAGGTTTTTATTTTGGTAAAAAGGAAAAGCAACCCTAATCAACATGTGCACAAGGCCCAAGACAACTACGACTGTACTGGGACCTATACGAATCTCTAAACAACGAACAGCAGAAAAAACTACCAGTTCGTGCTTAGAGCTCGTCGCGTGAGATTAAGAATCGCAACACAAGATCTTTATTTTGAAAATCGATGAATAAAATGAGCAAGGTTTTTATTTTGATAAAAAGGAAAAGCAACCCTAATCCACATATGCACAAGGCCAAAGACAACTACGGCTGCACTTGGACTTATACGAATCTCTAGACAACGAACAGCAGAAAAAGCTACCAATTTGTGTTCAGAGCTCGTCGCTTGAGATTAAGAATCGCCACACAAGATCTTAATTTTGAAAATCAATGAATAAAATGAGCAAAGTTTTTGTTTGGATAAAAAGGAAAAGCAACCATAATCTAAATATGAACAAGGCCCAAGATAACTACAGCTGCACTTGGACCTGTACGAATCTCTAAACAACAAACAGCAGAAAAAGCTACCAGTTCGTGTTTAGAGCTCATCGCCTAAGATTAAGAATCGCAAAACAAGACCTTTATTTTGAAAATCGAAGAATAAAATGAGCAAGGTTTTTATTTTGGTAAAAAGGAAAAGCAACCCTAATCCACATATGCACAAGGCCAACGACAACTACGGCTGCACTTGGACTTATAAGAATCTCTAAACAACGAACAGCAGAAAAAGCTACCAGTTCGTGTTTAGAGCTCGTCGCGCGAGATTAAGAATCGCAAAACAAGACCTTTATTTTGAAAAGCGATGAATAAAATGAGCAAGATTTTTATTTTGGCAAAAAGGAAAGCAACCCTAATCCACATATGCACAAGGCCCAAGAAAACTACGGTTGCACTTGGACTTATACGAATCTCTAAACAACGAAGAGCACAAAAAGCTACCAGTTCGTGTTAAGAACTCGTCGCGCGAGATTAAGAATCGCAAAACAAGACCTTAATTTTGAAAATCGAAGAATAAAATTAGCAAGGTTTTTATTTTGGTAAAAAGGAAAAGCAACCCTAATCCACATATGCACAAGGCCCAAGACAACTACGGCTGTACTGGGACCTATACGAATCTCTAAACAACGAACAGCAGAAAAAACTACCAATTCGTGCTTAGAGCTCGTCGCGTGAGCTTAAGAATCGCAACACAAGATCTTTATTTTGAAAATCGATGAATAAAATGAGCAAGGTTTTTATTTTGATAAAAAGGAAAAGCAACCCTAATCCATATATGCACAAGGCCAAAGACAACTACGGCTGCACTTGGACTTATACGAATCTCTAGACAACGAACAGCAGAGAAAGCTACCAGTTTGTGTTCAGAGCTCGTCGCTTGAGATGAAGAATTGCAACACAAGATCTTTATTTTGAAAATCGATGAATAAAATGAGCAAAGTTTTTGTTTGGATAAAAAGAAAAAGCAACCCTAATCCTAATATGCACAAGGCCCAAGACAACTACAGCTGCACTTGGACCTATACGAATCTCTAAACAACGAACAACAGAAAAAGCTACTAGTTCATGTTTAGAGCTCATCGCCTAAGATTAAGAATCGCAAAACAAAACCTTTATTTTGAAAATCGAAGAATAAAATGAGCAAGGTTTTTATTTTGGTCAAAAGGAAAAGCAACCCTAATCCACATATGCACAAGGCCAACGACAACTACGGCTGCACTTGGACTTATAAGAAACTCTAAACAACGAACAGCAGAAAAAGCTACCAGTTCGTGTTTAGAACTCGTCGCGCGAGATTAAGAATCGCAAAACAAGACCTTTATTTTGAAAAGCGATGAATAAAATGAGCAAGATTTTTATTTTGGCAAAAAGGAAAGCAACCCTAATCAACATATGCACAAGGCCCAAGAAAACTACGGCTGCACTTGGACTTATACGAATCTCTAAACAACGAAGAGCAGAAAAAGCTACCAGTTCGTGTTAAGAACTCGTCGCGCGAGATTAAGAATCGCAAAACAAGACCTTTATTTTGAAAATCGAAGAATAAAAAGAGCAAGGTTTTTATTTTGGTAAAAAGGAAAAGCAACCCTAATCCACATATGCACAAGGCCCAAGACAACTACGACTGTACTGGGACCTATACCAATCTCTAAACAACGAACAGCAGAAAAAACTACCAGTTCGTGCTTAGAGCTCGTCGCGTGAGATTAAGAATCGCAACACAAGATCTTTATTTTGAAAATCGATGAATAAAATGAGCAAGGTTTTTATTTTGATAAAAAGGAAAAGCAACCCTAATCCATATATGCACAAGGCCAAAGACAACTACGGCTGCACTTGGACTTATACGAATCTCTAGACAACGAACAGCACAAAAAGCTACCAGTTTGTGTTCAGAGCTCGTCGCTTGAGATGAAGAATCGCAACACAAGATCTTTATTTTGAAAATCGTAGAATAAAATGAGCAAAGTTTTTGTTTGGATAAAAAGAAAAAGCAACCCTAATCCTAATATGCACAAGGCCCAAGACAACTACAGCTGCACTTGGACCTATACAAATCTCTAAACAACGAACAACAGAAAAAGCTACTAGTTCATGTTTTGAGCTCATCGCCTAAGATTAAGAATCGCAAAACAAGACCTTTATTTTGAAAATGGAAGAATAAAATGAGCAAGGTTTTTATTTTGGTAAAAAGGAAAAGCAACCCTAATCCACATATGCACAAGGCCAAAGACAACTACGACTGCACTTGGACTTATACGAATCTCTAAACAACGAACAGCAGAAAAAGCTACCAGTTTGTGTTCAGAGCTCGTCGCTTGAGATGAAGAATCGCAAAACAAGACCTTTATTTTGAAAATCGATGAATAAAATGAGCAAGATTTTTATTTATGCAAAAAGGAAAGGAACCCTAATCCACATATGCACAAGGCCCAAGAAAACTACGGCTGCACTTGGACTTATACGAATCTCTAAACAACGAAGAGCAGAAAAAGCTACCAGTTCGTGTTAAGAACTCGTCGCGAGAGATTAAGAATCGCAAAAGAAGACGTTTATTTTGAAAATCGAAGAATAAAATGAGCAAGGTTTTTATTTTGGTAAAAAGGAAAAGCGACCCCAATCCACATATGCACAAGGCCCAAGACAACTACGGCTGTACTGGGACCTATACGAATCTCTAAACAACGAACAGCAGAAAAAGCTACCAGTTCGTGTTTAAAGCTCGTCGCCTAAGATTAAGAATCGCAAAACAAGACCTTTGTTTTGAAAATCGAAGAATAAAATGAGCAAGGTTTTTATTTTGGTAAAAAGGAAAAGCAACCCTAATCCACATATGCACAAGGCCCAAGAAAACTACGGCTGTACTCGGACCTATACGAATCTCTAAACAACGGACAACAGAAAAAGTTACCAGTTCGTGCTTAGAGCTCGTCGCGTGAGATTAAGAATCGCAACACAAGATCTTTATTTTGAAAATCGACGAATAAAATGAGCAAGGTTTTTATTTTGATAAAAAGGAAAAGCAACCCTAATCCACATATGCACAAGGCTCAAGAAAACTACGGCTGCACTTGGACTTATACGAATCTCTAAACAACGAACAACAGAAAAAGCTACAATTTCGTGTTTAGAGCTCGTCGCGTGAGATTAAGAATCGCAACACAAGATCTTTATTTTGAAAATCGATGAATAAAATGAGCAAGGTTTTTATTTTGGTAAAAAGGAAAAGCAACCCTAATCCACATATGCACAAGGCCCAAGACAACTACGGTTGTACTGGGACCTATACGAATCTTTAAACAACGAACAGCAGAAAAAACTTCCAGTTCGTGCTTAGAGCTCGTCGCGTGAGATTAAGAATCGCAACACAAGATCTTTATTTTGAAAATCGATGAATAAAATGAGCAAGGTTTTTATTTTGATAAAAAGGAAAAGCAACCCTAATCCACATATGCACAAGGCCCAAGACAACTACGGCTGCACTTGGACTTATACGAATTTTTAAACAACGAATAGCAGAAAAAGCTACCAGTTCGTGTTTAGAACTCGTCGCGTGAGATTAAGAATTGCAAAACAAGATATTTATTTTGAAAATCAATGAATAAAATGAGCAAGGTTTTTATTTTGATAAAAAGGAAAAGCAACCCTAACCCACATATGCACAAGGCCCAAGACAACTACGGCTGTACTTGGACCTATACGAATCTCTAAACAACGAACAGCAGAAAAAGCTACCAGTTCGTGCTTAGAGCTCGTTGCGTGAGATTAAGAATCGCAACACAAGATCTTTATTTTGAAAATCGACGAATAAAATGAGCAAGGTTTTTATTTTGATAAAAAGGAAAAGCAACCCTAATCCACATATGCACAAGGCTCAAGAAAACTACGGCTGCACTTGGACTTATACTAATCTCTAAACAACGAACAGCAGAAAAAGCTACCATTTCGTGTTTAGAGCTCGTCGCGTGAGATTAAGAATCGAAACACAAGATCTTTATTTTGAAAATCGACGAATAAAATGAGAAGGGTTTTTATTTTGATAAAAAGGAAAAGCAACCCTAATCCACATATGCACAAGGCTCAAGAAAACTACGGCTGCACTTGGACTTATACGAATCTCTAAACAACGAACAGCAGAAAAAGCTTCCAGTTCGTGTTTAGAGCTCGTCGCGTGAGATTAAGAATCGCAACACAAGATCTTTATTTTGAAAATCGATGAATAAAACGAGCAAGGTTTTTATTTTGGTAAAAAGGAAAAGCAACCCTAATCCACATATGCACAAGGCCCAAGACAACTACGGCTGTACTTGGACCTATACGAATCTCTAAACAACGAACAGCAGAAAAAACTACCTGTTTGTGCTTAGCGCTCGTCGCGTGAGATTAAGAATCCCAACACAAGATCTTTATTTTGAAAATCGATGAATAAAGTGAGCAAGGTTTTTATTTTGATAAGAAGGAAAAGCAATCCTAAGCCACATATGCACAAGGCCCAAGACAACTACGGCTGCACTTGGACCTATACGAATCTCTAAACAACGAACAGTAGAAAAAGCTACCAGTTCGTGTTTAAAGCTCGTCGCCTATAATTAAGAATCGCAAAACAAGACCTTTGTTTTGAAAATCGAAGAATAAAATGAGCAAGGTTTTTATTTTGGTAAAAAGGAAAAGCAACCCTAATCCACATATGCACAAGGCCCAAGACATCTACGGCTGTACTTGGACCTATACGAATCTCTAAACAACGAACAGCAGAAAAAGCTACCAGTTCGTGCTTAGAGCTCGTCGCGTGAGATTAAGAATCGCAACACAAGATCTTTATTTTGAAAATCGACGAATAAAATGTGCAAGGTTTTTATTTTGATAAAAAGGAAAAGCAACCCTAATCCACATATGCACAAGGCTCAAGAAAACTACGGCTGCACTTGGACTTATACGAATCTCTAAACAACAAACAGCAGAAAAAGCTACCATTTCGTGTTTAGAGCTCGTCGCTTGAGATTAAGAATCGCAACACAAGATCTTTATTTTGAAGATCGATGAATAAAATGAGCAAGGTTTTTATTTTGGTAAAAAGGAAAAGCAACCCTAATCCACATATGCACAAGGCCCAAGACAACTACGGCTGTACTGGGACCTATACGAATCTCTAAACAACGAACAGCAGAAAAAACAACCAGTTCATGCTTAGAGCTCGTCGCGTGAGATTAAGAATCGCAACACAAGATCTTTATTTTGAAAATCGATGAATAAAATGAGCAAGGTTTTTATTTTGATAAAAAGGAAAAGCAACCCTAATCCACATATGCACAAGGCCCAAGACAACTACGGCTGCACTTGGACTTATACGAATTTTTAAACAACGAATAGCAGAAAAAGCTACCAGTTCGTGTTTAGAGCTCGTCGCGTGAGATTAAGAATTGCAAAACAAGATATTTATTTTGAAAATCAATGAATAAAATGAGCAAGGTTTTTATTTTGATAAAAAGGAAAAGCAACCCTAACCCACATATGCACAAGGCCCAAGACAACTACGGCTGTACTTGGACCTATACGAATCTCTAAACAACGAACAGCAGAAAAAGCTACCAGTTCGTGCTTAGAGCTCGTCGCGTGAGATTAAGAATCGCAACACAAGATCTTTATTTTGAAAATCGACGAATAAAATGAGCAAGGTTTTTATTTTGATAAAAAGGAAAAGCAACCCTAATCCACATATGCACAAGGCTCAAGAAAACTACGGCTGCACTTGGACTTATACTAATCTCTAAACAACGAACAGCAGAAAAAGCTACCATTTCGTGTTTAGAGCTCGTCGCGTGAGATTAAGAATCGAAACACAAGATCTTTATTTTGAAAATCGACGAATAAAATGAGAAGGGTTTTTATTTTGATAAAAAGGAAAAGCAACCCTAATCCACATATGCACAAGGCTCAAGAAAACTACGGCTGCACTTGGACTTATACGAATCTCTAAACAACGAACAGCAGAAAAAGCTTCCAGTTCGTGTTTAGAGCTCGTCGCGTGAGATTAAGAATCGCAACACAAGATCTTTATTTTGAAAATCGATGAATAAAACGAGCAAGGTTTTTATTTTGGTAAAAAGGAAAAGCAACCCTAATCCACATATGCACAAGGCCCAAGACAACTACGGCTGTACTTGGACCTATACGAATCTCTAAACAACAAACAGCAGAAAAAACTACCTGTTCGTGCTTAGCGCTCGTCGCGTGAGATTAAGAATCCCAACACAAGATCTTTATTTTGAAAATCGATGAATAAAGTGAGCAAGGTTTTTATTTTGATAAGAAGGAAAAGCAATCCTAAGCCACATATGCACAAGGCCCAAGACAACTACGGCTGCACTTGGACCTATACGAATCTCTAAACAACGAACAGCAGAAAAAGCTACCAGTTCGTGTTTAAAGCTCGTCGCCTAAGATTAAGAATCGCAAAACAAGACCTTTGTTTTGAAAATCGAAGAATAAAATGAGCAAGGTTTTTATTTTGGTACAAAGGAAAAGCAACCCTAATCCACATATGCACAAGGCCCAAGACAACTACGGCTGCAGTTGGACCTATACGAATCTCTAAACAACGAACAGCAGAAAAAGCTACCAGTTCGTGCTTAGAGGTCGTCGCATGAGATTAAGAATCGCAACACAAGATCTTTATTTTGAAAATCGACGAATAAAATGAGCAAGGTTTTTATTTTGATAAAAAGGAAAAGCAACCCTAATCCACATATGCACAAGGCTCAAGAAAACTACGGCTGCACTTGGACTTATACGAATCTCTAAACAACGAACAGCAGAAAAAGCTACCATTTCGTGTTTAGAGCTCGTCGCGTGAGATTAAGAATCGCAACACAAGATCTTTATTTTGAAGATCGATGAATAAAATGAGCAAGGTTTTTATTTTGGTAAAAAGGAAAAGCAACCCTAATCCACATATGCACAAGGCCCAAGACAACTACGGCTGTACTGGGACCTATACGAATCTCTAAACAACGAACAGCAGAAAAAACTACCAGTTCATGCTTAGAGCTCGTCGCGTGAGATTAAGAATCGCAACACAAGATCTTTATTTTGAAAATCGATGAATAAAATGAGCAAGGTTTTTATTTTGATAAAAAGGAAAAGCAACCCTAATCCACATATGCAGAAGGCCCAAGACAACTACGGCTGCACTTGGACTTATACGAATTTTTAAACAACGAATAACAGAAAAAGCTACCAGTTCGTGTTTAGAGCTCGTCGCGTGAGATTAAGAATTGCAAAACAAGATATTTATTTTGAAAATCAATGAATAAAATGAGCAAGGTTTTATTTTGATAAAAAGGAAAAGCAACCCTAATCCATATATGCACAAGGCCAAAGACAACTACGGCTGCACTTGGACTTATACGAATCTCTAGACAACGAACAGTAGAAAAAGCTACCAATTTGTGTTCAGAGCTCGTCGCTTGAGATTAAGAATCGCCACACAAGATCTTTATTTTGAAAATCGATGAATAAAATGAGCCAAGTTTTTGTTTGGATAAAAAGGAAAAGCAACCCTAATCCAAATATGCACAAGGCCCAAGATAACTACAGCTGCACTTGGACGTGTACGAATCTCTAAGCAACGAACAGCAGAAAAAGCTACCAGTTCGTGTTTAGAGCTCATCGCCTAAGATTAAGAATCGCAAAACAAGACCTTTATTTTGAAAATCGAAGAATAAAATGAGCAAGGTTTTTATTTTGGTAAAAAGGAAAAGCAACCCTAATCCACATATGCACAAGGCCAACGACAACTACGGCTGCACTTGGATTTATAAGAATCTCTAAACAACGAACAGCAGAAAAAGCTACCAGTTCGTGTTTAGAGCTCGTCGCGCGAGATTAAGAATCGCAAAACAAGACCTTTATTTTGAAAAGCGATGAATAAAATGAGCAAGATTTTTATTTTGGCAAAAAGGAAAGCAACCCTAATCCACATATGCACAAGGCCCAAGAAAACTACGGCTGCACTTGGACTTATACGAATCTCTAAACAACGAAGAGCAGAAAAAGCTACCAGTTCGTATTAAGAACTCGTCGCGCGAGATTAAGATTCGCAAAACAAGACCTTTATTTTGAAAATCGAAGAATAAAAAGAGCAAGGTTTTTATTTTGGTAAAAAGGAAAAGCAACCCTAATCCTTATATGCACAAGGCCCAGGACAACTACGGCTGTACTTGGACCTATACGAATCTCTAAACAACGAACAGCAGAAAAAACTACCAGTTCGTGCTTAGAGCTCGTCGCGTGAGATTAAGAATCGCAACACAAGATCTTTATTTTGAAAATCGATGAATAAAATGAGCAAGGTTTTTATTTTGATAAAAAGGAAAAGCAACCCTAATCCATATATGCACAAGGCCAAAGACAACTACGACTGCACTTGGACTTATACGAATCTCTAGACAACGAACAGCAGAAAAAGCTACCAGTTTGTGTTCAGAGCTCTCCGCTTGAGATGAAGAATCGCAACACAAGATCTTTATTTTGAAAATCGATGAATAAAATGAGCAAAGTTTTTGTTTGGATAAAAAGAAAAAGCAACCCTAATCCTAATATGCACAAGGCCCAAGACAACTACAGCTGCACTTGGACCTATACGAATCTCTAAACAACGAACAACATAAAAAGCTACTAGTTCATGTTTAGAGCTCATCGCCTAAGATTAAGAATCGCAAAACAAGACCTTTCTTTTGAAAATAGAAGAATAAAATGAGCAAGCTTTTTATTTTGGTAAAAAGGAAAAGCAACCCTAATCCACATATGCACAAGGCCAAAGACAACTACGGCTGCACTTGGACTTATACGAATCTCTAAACAACGAACAGCAGAAAAAGCTACCAGTTTGTGTTCAGAGCTCGTCGCTTGAGATGAAGAATCGCAAAACAAGACCTTTATTTTGAAAATCGATGAATAAAATGAGCAAGATTTTTATTTATGCCAAGAGGAAAGCAACCCTAATCCACATATGCACAAGGCCCAAGAAAACTACGGCTGCACTTGGACTTATACGAATCTCTAAACAACGAAGAGCAGAAAAAGCTACCAGTTCGTGTTAAGAACTCGTCGCGCGAGATTAAGAATCGCAAAACAAGACCTTTATTTTGAAAATCGAAAAATAAAATGAGCAAGGTTTTTATTTTGGTGAAAAGGAAAAGAAACCCTAATCCACATATGCACAAGGCCCAAGACAACTACGGCTGTACTGGGACCTATACGAATCTCTAAACAGCGAACAGCAGAAAAAGCTACCAGTTCGTGTTTAAAGCTCGTCGCCTAAGATTAAGAATCGCAAAACAAGACCTTTGTTTTGAAAATCGAAGAATAAAATGAGCAAGGTTTTTATTTTGGTAAAAAGGAAAAGCAACCCTAATCCACATATGCACAAGGCTCAAGAAAACTACGGCTGCACTTGGACTTATACGAATCTCTAAACAACGAACAACAGAAAAAGCTACAATTTCGTGTTTAGAGCTCGTCGCGTGAGATTAAGAATCGCAACACAAGATCTTTATTTTGAAAATCGATGAATAAAATGAGCAAGGTTTTTATTTTGGTAAAAAGGAAAAGCAACCCTAATCCACATGAGCACAAGGCCCAAGACAACTACGGCTGTACTGGGACCTATACGAATCTCTAAACAACGAACAGCAGAAAAAACTACCAGTTCGTGCTTAGAGCTCGTCGCGTGAGATTAAGAATCGCAACACAAGATCTTTATTTTGAAAATCAATGAATAAAATGAGCAAGGTTTTTATTTTGATAAAAAGGAAAAGCATCCCTAATCCACATATGCACAAGGCCAAAGACAACTACGGCTGCACTTGGACTTATACGGATCTCTAGACAACGAACAGCAGAAAAAGCTACCAGTTTGTGTTCAGAGCTCGTCGCTTGAGATTAAGAATCGCAACACAAGATCTTTATTTTGAAAATCGATGAATAAAATGAGCAAAGTTTTTGTTTGGATAAAAAGGAAAAGCAACCCTAATCCAAATATGCACAAGGCCCAAGATAACTACAGCTGCACTTGGACCTATACGAATCTCTAAACAACGAACAGCAGAAAAAGCTACCAGTTCGTGTTTAGAGCTCATCGCCTAAGATTAAGAATCGCAAAACAAGACCTTTATTTTGAAAATCGAAGAATAAAATGAGCAAGGTTTTTATTTTTAAAAAGGAAAAGCAACCCTAATCCACATATGCACAAGGCCAACGACAACTACGGCTGCACTTGGACTTATAAGAATCTCTAAAAAACGAACAGCAGAAAAAGCTACCAGTTCGTGTTTAGAGCTCGTCGCGCGAGATTAAAAATCGCAAAACAAGACCTTTATTTTGAAAATCGAAGAATAAAATGAGCAAGGTTTTTATTTTGGTAAAAAGGAAAAGCAACCCTAATCCACATATGCACAAGGCCCAAGACAACTACGACTGTACTGGGACCTATACGAATCTCTAAACAACGAACAGCAGAAAAAGCTACCAGTTCGTGTTTAAAGCTCGTCGCCTAAGATTAAGAATCGCAAAACAAGACCTTTGTTTTGAAAATCGAAGAATAAAATGAGCAAGGTTTTTATTTTGGTAAAAAGGAAAAGCAACCCTAATCCACATATGCACAAGGCCCAAGACAACTACGGCTGTACTTGGACCTATACGAATCTCTAAACAACGAACAGCAGAAAAAGCTACCAGTTCGTGCTTAGAGCTCGTCGCGTGAGATTAAGAATCGCAACACAAGATCTTTATTTTGAAAATCGACGAATAAAATGAGCAAGGTTTTTATTTTGATAAAAAGGAAAAGCAACCCTAATCCACATATGCACAAGGCGCAAGAAAACTACGGCTGCACTTGGACTTATACGAATCTCTAAACAACGAACAACAGAAAAAACTACAATTTCGTGTTTAGAGCTCGTCGCGTGAGATTAAGAATCGCAACACAAGATCTTTATTTTGAAAATCGATGAATAAAATGAGCAAGGTTTTTATTTTGGTAAAAAGGAAAAGCAACCCTAATCCACATATGCACAAGGCCCAAGACAACTACGGTTGTACTGGGACCTATACGAATCTCTAAATAACGAACAGCAGAAAAAACTACCAGTTCGTGCTTAGAGCTCGTCGCGTGAGATTAAGAATCGCAACACAAGATCTTTATTTTGAAAATCGATGAATAAAATGAGCAAGGTTTTTATTTTGATAAAAAGGAAAAGCAACCCTAATCCATATATGCACAAGGCCAAAGACAACTACGGCTGCACTTGGACTTATACGAATCTCTAGACAACGAACAGCAGAAAAAGCTACCAGTTTGTGTTCAGACCTCGTCGCTTGAGATGAAGAATCGCAACACAAGATCTTTATTTTGAAAATCGATGAATAAAATGAGCAAAGTTTTTGTTTGGATAAAAAGAAAAAGCAACCCTAATCCAAATATGCACAAGGCCCAAGACAACTACAGCTGCACTTGGACCTATACGAATCTTTAAACAACGAACAACAGAAAAAGCTACTAGTTCATGTTTAGAGCTCATCGCCTAAGATTAAGAATCGCAAAACAAGACCTTTATTTTGAAAATCGAAGAATAAAATGAGCAAGGTTTTTAATTGGGTAAAAAGGAAAAGCAACCCTAATCCACATATGCACAAGGCCAACGACAACTACGGCTGCACTTGGACTTATAAGAAACTCTAAACAACGAACAACAGAAAAATCTACCAGTTCGTGTTTTGAGCTGGTCGCGCGAGATTAAGAATCGCAAAACAAGACCTTTATTTTGAAAATCGATGAATAAAATGAGCAAGATTTTTATTTTGGCAAAAAGGAAAGCAACCCTTATCCACATATGCACAAGGCCCAAGAAAACTACGGCTGCACTTGGACTTATACGAATCTCTAAACAACGAAGAGCAGAAAAAGCTACCAGTTCGTGTTAAGAACTCGTTGCGCGAGATTAAGAATCGCAAAACAAGACCTTTATTTTGAAAATCGAAGAATAAAATGAGCAAGGTTTTTATTTTGGTAGAAAGGAAAAGCAACCCTAATCCACATATGCACAAGGCCCAAGAAAACTACGGCTGCACTTGGACTTATACGAATCTCTAAACAACGAAGAGCAGAAAAAGCTACCAGTTCGTGTAAAGAACTCGTCGCGCGAGATTAAGAATCGCAAAACAAGACCTTTATTTTGAAAATCGAAGAATAAAATGAGCAAGGTTTTTATTTTGGTAAAAAGGAAAAGCAACCCTAATCCACATATGCACAAGGCCCAAGACAACTACGGCTGTACTGGGACCTATACGAATCTCTAAACAACGAACAGCAGAAAAAACTACTAGTTCGTGCTTAGAGCTCGTCGCGTGAGATTAAGAATCGCAACACAAGATCTTTATTTTGAAAATCGATGAATAAAATGAGCAAGGTTTTTATTTTGATAAAAAGGAAAAGCATCCCTAATCCACATATGCACAAGGCCCAAGACAACTACGGCTGTACTGGGACCTATACGAATCTCTAAATAACGAACAGCAGAAAAAACTACCAGTTCGTGCTAAGAGCTCGTCGGGTGAGATTAAGAATCGCAACACAAGATCTTTATTTTGAAAATCGATGAATAAAATGAGCAAGGTTTTTATTTTGATAAAAAGGAAAACCAACCCTAATCCACATATTCACAAGGCCAAAGACAACTACGGCTGCACTTGGACTTATACGAATCTCTAGACAACGAACAGCAGAAAAAGCTACCAGTTTGTGTTCAGAGCTCGTCGCTTGAGATTAAGAATCGCAACACAATATCTTTATTTTGAAAATCGATGAATAAAATGAGCAAAGTTTTTGTTTGGATAAAAAAGAAAAGCAACCCTAATCCAAATATGCACAAGGCCCAAGACAACTACAGCTGCACTTGGACCTATACGAATCTCTAAACAACGAACAACAGAAAAAGCTACCAGTTCGTGTTTAGAGCTCATCGCCTAAGTTTAAGAATCGCAAAACGAGACCTTTATTTTGAAAATCGAAGAATAAAATGAGCAAGGTTTTTATTTTGGTAAAAAGGAAAAGCAACCCTAATCCACATATGCACAAGGCCAACGACAACTACGGCTGCACTTGGACTTATAAGAAACTCTAAACAACGAACAGCAGAAAAAGCTACCAGTTCGTGTTTTGAGCTGGTCGCGCGAGATTAAGAATCGCAAAACAAGACCTTTATTTTGAAAATCGATGAATAAAATGAGCAAGATTTTTATTTTGGCAAAAAGGAAAGCAACCCTTATCCACATATGCACAAGGCCCAAGAAAACTACGGCTGCACTTGGACTTATACGAATCTCTAAACAACGAAGAGCAGAAAAAGCTACCAGTTCGTGTTAAGAACTCGTTGCGCGAGATTAAGAATCGCAAAACAAGACCTTTATTTTGAAAATCGAAGAATAAAATGAGCAAGGTTTTTATTTTGGTAAAAAGGAAAAGCAACCCTAATCCACATATGCACAAGGCCCAAGACAACTACGGCTGTACTGGGACCTGTACGAATCTCTAAACAACGAACAGCAGAAAAAACTACCAGTTCGTGCTTAGAGCTCGTCGCGTGAGATTAAGAATCGCAACACAAGATCTTTATTTTGAAAATCGATGAATAAAATGAGCAAGGTTTTTATTTTGATAAAAAGGAAAACCAACCCTAATCCACATATGCACAAGGCCAAAGACAACTACGGCTGCACTTGGACTTATACGAATCTCTAGACAACGAACAGCAGAAAAAGCTACCAGTTTGTGTTCAGAGCTCGTCGCTTGAGATTAAGAATCGCAACACAATATCTTTATTTTGAAAATCGATGAATAAAATGAGCAAAGTTTTTGTTTGGATAAAAAAGAAAAGCAACCCTAATCCAAATATGCACAAGGCCCAAGACAACTACAGCTGCACTTGGACCTATACGAATCTCTAAACAACGAACAACAGAAAAAGCTACCAGTTCGTGTTTAGAGCTCATCGCCTAAGTTTAAGAATCGCAAAACGAGACCTTTATTTTGAAAATCGAAGAATAAAATGAGCAAGGTTTTTATTTTGGTAAAAAGGAAAAGCAACCCTAATCCACATATGCACAAGGCCAACGACAACTACGGCTGCACTTGGACTTATAAGAAACTCTAAACAACGAACAGCAGAAAAAGCTACCAGTTCGTGTTTTGAGCTGGTCGCGCGAGATTAAGAATCGCAAAACAAGACCTTTATTTTGAAAATCGATGAATAAAATGAGCAAGATTTTTATTTTGGCAAAAAGGAAAGCAACCCTTATCCACATATGCACAAGGCCCAAGAAAACTACGGCTGCACTTGGACTTATACGAATCTCTAAACAACGAAGAGCAGAAAAAGCTACCAGTTCGTGTTAAGAACTCGTTGCGCGAGATTAAGAATCGCAAAACAAGACCTTTATTTTGAAAATCGAAGAATAAAATGAGCAAGGTTTTTATTTTGGTAAAAAGGAAAAGCAACCCTAATCCACATATGCACAAGGCCCAAGACAACTACGGCTGTACTGGGACCTATACGAATCTCTAAACAACGAACAGCAGAAAAAACTACCAGTTCGTGCTTAGAGCTCGTCGCGTGAGATTAAGAATCGCAACACAAGATCTTTATTTTGAAAATCGATGAATAAAATGAGCAAGGTTTTTATTTTGATAAAAAGGAAAAGCATCCCTAATCCACATATGCACAAGGCCCAAGACAACTACGGCTGTACTGGGACCTATACGAATCTCGAAACAACGAACAGCAGAAAAAACTACCGGTTCGTGCTAAGAGCTCGTCGGGTGAGATTAAGAATCGCAACACAAGATCTTTATTTTGAAAATCGATGAATAAAATGAGCAAGGTTTTTATTTTGATAAAAAGGAAAACCAACCCTAATCCACATATGCACAAGGCCAAAGACAACTACGGCTGCACTTGGACTTATACGAATCTCTAGACAACGAACAGCAGAAAAAGCTACCAGTTTGTGTTCAGAGCTCGTCGCTTGAGATTAAGAATCGCAACACAATATCTTTATTTTGAAAATCGATGAATAAAATGAGCAAAGTTTTTGTTTGGATAAAAATGAAAAGCAACCCTAATCCAAATATGCACAAGGCCCAAGACAACTACAGCTGCACTTGGACCTATACGAATCTCTAAACAACGAACAACAGAAAAAGCTACCAGTTCGTGTTTAGAGCTCATCGCCTAAGTTTAAGAATCGCAAAACGAGACCTTTATTTTGAAAATCGAAGAATAAAATGAGCAAGGTTTTTATTTTGGTAAAAAGGAAAAGCAACCCTAATCCACATATGCACAAGGCCAACGACAACTACGGCTGCACTTGGACTTATAAGAAACTCTAAACAACGAACAGCAGAAAAAGCTACCAGTTCGTGTTTTGAGCTGGTCGCGCGAGATTAAGAATCGCAAAACAAGACCTTTATTTTGAAAATCGATGAATAAAATGAGCAAGATTTTTATTTTGGCAAAAAGGAAAGCAACCCTTATCCACATATGCACAAGGCCCAAGAAAACTACGGCTGCACTTTGACTTATACGAATCTCTAAACAACGAAGAGCAGAAAAAGCTACCAGTTCGTGTTAAGAACTCGTTGCGCGAGATTAAGAATCGCAAAACAAGACCTTTATTTTGAAAATCGAAGAATAAAATGAGCAAGGTTTTTATTTTGGTAAAAAGGAAAAGCAACCCTAATCCACATATGCACAAGGCCCAAGACAACTACGGCTGTACTGGGACCTATACGAATCTCTAAACAACGAACAGCAGAAAAAACTACCAGTTCGTGCTTAGAGCTCGTCGCGTGAGATTAAGAATCGCAACACAAGATCTTTATTTTGAAAATCGATGAATAAAATGAGCAAGGTTTTTATTTTGATAAAAAGGAAAAGCATCCCTAATCCACATATGCACAAGGCCCAAGACAACTACGGCTGTACTGGGACCTATACGAATCTCTAAACAACGAACAGCAGAAAAAACTACCAGTTCGTGCTAAGAGCTCGTCGGGTGAGATTAAGAATCGCAACACAAGATCTTTATTTTGAAAATCGATGAATAAAATGAGCAAGGTTTTTATTTTGATAAAAAGGAAAACCAACCCTAATCCACATATGCACAAGGCCAAAGACAACTACGGCTGCACTTGGACTTATACGAATCTCTAGACAACGAACAACAGAAAAAGCTACCAGTTTGTGTTCTGAGCTCGTCGCTTGAGATTAAGAATCGCAACACAATATCTTTATTTTGAAAATCGATGAATAAAATGAGCAAAGTTTTTGTTTGGATAAAAATGAAAAGCAACCCTAATCCAAATATGCACAAGGCCCAAGACAACTACAGCTGCACTTGGACCTATACGAATCTCTAAACAACGAACAACAGAAAAAGCTACCAGTTCGTGTTTAGAGCTCATCGCCTAAGTTTAAGAATCGCAAAACGAGACCTTTATTTTGAAAATCGAAGAATAAAATTAGCAAGGTTTTTATTTTGGTCAAAAGGAAAAGCAACCCTAATCCACATATGCACAAGGCCAACGACAACTACGGCTGCACTTGGACTTATAAGAAACTCTAAACAACGAACAGCAGAAAAAGCTACCAGTTCGTGTTTTGAGCTGGTCGCGCGAGATTAAGAATCGCAAAACAAGACCTTTATTTTGAAAATCGATGAATAAAATGAGCAAGATTTTTATTTTTGCAAAAAGGAAAGCAACCCTAATCCACATATGCACAAGGCCCAAGAAAACTACGGCTGCACTTGGACTTATACGAATCTCTAAACAACGAAGAGCAGAAAAAGCTACCAATTCGTGTTAAGAACTCGTCGCGCGAGATTAAGAATCGCAAAACAAGACCTTTATTTTGAAAATCGAAGAATAAAATGAGCAAGGTTTTTATTTTGGTAAAAAGGAAAAGCAACCCTAATCCACATATGCACAAGGCCCAAGACAACTACGGCTGTACTGGGACCTATACGAATCTCTAAACAACGAACAACAGAAAAAACTACCAGTTCGTGCTTAGAGCTCGTCGCGTGAGATTAAGAATCGCAACACAAGATCTTTATTTTGAAAATCGATGAATAAAATGAGCAAGGTTTTTATTTTGATAAAAAGGAAAAGCAACCCTAATCCACATATGCACAAGGCCCAAGACAACTACGGCTGTACTGGGACCTATACGAATCTCTAAACAACGAACAACAGAAAAAACTACCAGTTCGTGCTAAGAGCTCGTCGGGTGAGATTAAGAATCGCAACACAAGATCTTTATTTTGAAAATCGATGAATAAAATGAGCAAGGTTTTTATTTTGATAAAAAGGAAAAGCAACCCTAATCCACATATGCACAAGGCCAAAGACAACTACGGCTGCACTTGGACTTATACGAATCTCTAGACAACGAACAGCAGAAAAAGCTACCAGTTTGTGTTCAGAGCTCGTCGCTTGAGATTAAGAATCGCAACACAATATCTTTATTTTGAAAATCGATGAATAAAATGAGCAAAGTTTTTGTTTGGATAAAAAGGAAAAGCAACCCTAATCCAAATATGCACAAGGCCCAAGAGAACTACAGCTGCACTTGGACCTATACGAATCTCTAAACAACGAACAACAGAAAAAGCTACCAGTTCGTGTTTAGAGCTCATCGCCTAAGTTTAAGAATCGCAAAACAAGACCTTTATTTTGAAAATCGAAGAATAAAATGAGCAAGGTTTTTATTTTGGTAAAAAGGAAAAGCAACCCTAATCCACATATGCACAAGGCCAACGACAACTACGGCTGCACTTGGACTTATAAGAAACTCTAAACAACGAACAGCCGAAAAAAGCTACCAGTTCTTGTTTAGAGCTCGTCGCGCGAGATTAAGAATCGCAAAAGAAGACCTTTATTTTGAAAATCGATGAATAAAATGAGCAAGATTTTTATTTTGGCAAAAAGGAAAGCAACCCTAATCCACATATGCACAAGGCCCAAGAAAACTACGGCTGCACTTGGACTTATACGAATCTCTAGACAACGAACAGCAGAAAAAGCTACCAGTTTGTGTTCAGAGCTCGTCGCTTGAGATTAAGAATTGCAACACAAGATCTTTATTTTGAAAATCGATGAATAAAATGAGCAAAGTTTTTGTTTGGATAAAAAGGAAAAGCAACCCTAATCCAAATATGCACAAGGCCCAAGACAACTACAGCTGCACTTGGACCTATACGAATCTCTAAACAACGAACACCAGAAAAAGCTACCAGTTCGTGTTTAGAGCTTATCGCCTAAGATTCAGAATCGCAAAACAAGACCTTTATTTTGAAGATCGAAGAATAAAATGAGCAAGGTTTTTATTTTGGTAAAAAGGAAAAGCAACCCTAATCCACATATGCACAAGGCCAACGACAACTACGGCTGCACTTGGACTTATAAGAAACTCTAAACAACGAACAGCAGAAAAAGCTACCAGTTCGTGTTTAGAGCTCGTCGCGCAAGATTAAGAATCGCAAAACAAGACCTTTATTTTGAAAATCGATGAATAAAATGAGCAAGATTTTTATTTTGGCAAAAAGGAAAGCAACCCTAATCCACATATGCACAAGGCGCAAGAAAACTACGGCTGCACTTGGACTTATACGAATCTCTAAACAACGAAGAGCAGAAAAAGCTACCAGTTCGTGTTAAGAACTCGTCGCACGAGATTAAGAATCGCAAAACAAGACCTTTATTTTGAAAATCGAAGAATAAAATGAGCAAGGTTTTTATTTTGGTAAAAAGGCAAAGCAACCCTAATCCACATATGCACAAGGCCCAAGACAACTACGGCTGTACTGGGACCTATACGAATCTCTAAACAACGAACAGCAAAAAAACTACCAGTTCGTGCTTAGAGCTCGTCGCGTGAGATTAAGAATCGCAACACAGGATCTTTATTTTGAAAATCGATGAATAAAATGAGCAAGGTTTTTATTTTGATAAAAAGGAAAAGCATCCCTAATCCACATATGCACAAGGCCAAAGACAACTACGGCTGCACTTGGACTTATACGAATCTCTAGACAACGAACAGCAGAAAAAGCTACCAGTTTGTGTTCAGAGCTCGTCGCTTGAGATGAAGGATCGCAACACAAGATCTTTATTTTGAAAATCGATGAATAAAATGAGCAAAGTTTTTGTTTGGATAAAAAGGAAAAGCAACCCGAATCCAAATATGCACAAGGCCCAAGACAACTACAGCTGCACTTGGACCTGTACGAATCTCTAAACAACGAACAGCACAAAAAGTTACCAGTTCGTGTTTAGAGCTCATCGCCTAAGATTAACAATCGCAAAACAACACCTTTATTTTGAAAATCGTAGAATAAAATGAGCAAGGTTTTTATTTCGGTAAAAAGGAAAAGCAACCCTAATCCACATATGCACAAGGCCAACGACAACTACGGCTGCACTTGGACTTATAAGAAACTCTAAACAACGAACAGCAGAAAAAGCTACCAGTTCGTGTTAAGAGCTCGTCGCGCGAGATTAAGAATCGCAAAACAAGGCCTTTCTTTTGAAAATCGATGAATAAAATGAGCAAGGTTTTTATTTTGATAAAAAGGAAAAGCAACTCTAATCCACATATGCACACGGCTCAAGAAAACTTCGGCTGCACTTGGACTTATACGAATCTCTAAACAACGAACAGCAGAAAAAGCTACCAGTTCGTGTTTAGAGCTCGTCGCGTGAGACTAAGAATTGCAACACAAGATATTTATTTTGAAAATCAATGAATAAAATGAGAAGGGTTTTTATTTTGATACAAAGGAAAAGCAACCCTAATCCACATATGCACAAGGCCAAAGACAACTACGGCTGCACTTGGAGTTATACGAATCTCTAGACAACGAAAAACAGAAAAAGCTACCAGTACGTGTTTAGAGCTCGTCGCTTGAGATTAAGAATCACAACACAAGATCTTTATTTTGAAAATCGATGAATAAAATGAGCAAAGTTTTTGTTTGGATAAAAGGGAAAAGCAACCCTAATCCACATCTGCACAAGGCCCAAGACAACTACGGCTGCACTTGGACCTATACGAATCTCTAAACAACGAACAACAGAAAAAGCTACCAGTTTGTGTTTAGAGCTCGTCGCCTAAGATTAAGAATCTCAAAACAAGACCTTTATTTTGAAAATCGAAGAATAAAATTTGCAAGCTTTTTATTTTGGTAAAAAGGAAAAGCAACCCTAATCCACATATGCACAAGGCCGAAGACAACTACGGCTGTACTTGGACCTATACGAATCTCTAAACAACGAACAGCAGAAAAAGCTACCAGTTCGTGCTTAGAGCTCGTTGCGTGAGATTAAGAATCGCAACACAAGATCTTTATTTTGAAAATCGATGAATAAAATGAGCATGGTTTTTATTTTGGTAAAAAGGAAAAGCAACCCTAATCCTCATATGCACAAGGCTCAAGAAAACTACGGCTGCACTTGGACTTATACGAATCTCTAAACACCGAACAGCAGAAAAGGCTACCAGTTCGTGTTTAGAGCTCGTCGCGTGAGATTAAGAATCGCAACACAAGATCTTTATTTTGAAAATCGATGAATAAAATGAGCAAGGTTTTTATTTTGGTAAAAAGGAAAAGCAACCCTAATCCACATATGCACAAGGCCCAAGACAACTACGGCTGTACTGGGACCTATACGAATCTCTAAACAACGAACAACAGAAAAAACTACCAGTTCTTGCTTAGAGCTCGTCGCGTGAGATTAAGAATCGCAACACCAGATCTTTATTTTGAAAATCGATGAATAAAATGCGCAAGGTTTTTATTTTGATAAAAAGGAAAAGCATCCCTAATCCACATATGCACAAGGCCAACAACAACTACGGCAGCACTTGGACTTATAAGAAACTCTAAACAACGAACAGCAGAAAAAGCTACCAGTTAGTGTTTAGAGCTCGTCGCGCGAGATTAAGATTCGCAAAACAAGACCTTTATTTTGAAAATCGATGAATAAAATGAGCAAGATTTTTATTTTGGCAAAAAGGAAAGCAACCCTAATCCACATATGCACAAGGCCCAAGAAAACTACGGCTGCACTTGGACTTATACGAATCTCTAAACAACGAAGAGCAGAAAAAGCTACCAGTTCGTGTTAAGAACTCGTCGCACGAGATTAAGAATCGCAAAACAAGACCTTTATTTTGAAAATCGAAGAATAAAATGAGCAAGGTTTTTATTTTGGTAAAAAGGCAAAGCAACCCTAATCCACATATGCACAAGGCCCAAGACAACTACGGCTGTACTGGGACCTATACGAATCTCTAAACAACGAACAGCAGAAAAAACTACCAGTTCGTGTTTAGAGCTCATCGCGTGACATTAAGAATCGCAACACAGGATCTTTATTTTGAAAATCGATGAATAAAATGAGCAAGGTTTTTATTTTGATAAAAAGGAAAAGCATCCCTAATCCACATATGCACAAGGCCAAAGACAACTACGGCTGCACTTGGACTTATACGAATCTCTAGACAACGAACAGCAGAAAAAGCTACCAGTTTGTGTTCAGAGCTCGTCGCTTGAGATGAAGGATCGCAACACAAGATCTTTATTTTGAAAATCGATGAATAAAATGAGCAAAGTTTTTGTTTGGATAAAAAGGAAAAGCAACCCGAATCCAAATATGCACAAGGCCCAAGACAACTACAGCTGCACTTGGACCTGTACGAATCTCTAAACAACGAACAGCAGAAAAAGTTACCAGTTCGTGTTTAGAGCTCATCGCCTAAGATTAACAATCGCAAAACAACACCTTTATTTTGAAAATCGTAGAATAAAATGAGCAAGGTTTTTATTTTGGTAAAAAGGAAAAGCAACCCTAATCCACATATGCACAAGGCCAACGACAACTACGGCTGCACTTGGACTTATAAGAAACTCTAAACAACGAACAGCAGAAAAAGCTACCAGTTCGTGTTATGAACTCGTCGCGCGAGATTAAGAATCGCAAAACAAGACCTTTCTTTTGAAAATCGATGAATAAAATGAGCAAGGTTTTTATTTTGATAAAAAGGAAAAGCAACTCTAATCCACATATGCACAAGGCTCAAGAAAACTTCGGCTGCACTTGGACTTATACGAATCTCTAAACAACGAACAGCAGAAAAAGCTACCAGTTCGTGTTTAGAGCTCGTCGCGTGAGACTAAGAATTGCAACACAAGATATTTATTTTGAAAATCAATGAATAAAATGAGAAGGGTTTTTATTTTGATACAAAGGAAAAGCAACCCTAATCCACATATGCACAAGGCCAAAGACAACTACGGCTGCACTTGGAGTTATACGAATCTCTAGACAACGAAAAACAGAAAAAGCTACCAGTACGTGTTTAGAGCTCGTCGCTTGAGATTAAGAATCACAACACAAGATCTTTATTTTGAAAATCGATGAATAAAATGAGCAAAGTTTTTGTTTGGATAAAAGGGAAAAGCAACCCTAATCCACATCTGCACAAGGCCCAAGACAACTACGGCGGCACTTGGACCTATACGAATCTCTAAACAACGAACAACAGAAAAAGCTACCAGTTTGTGTTTAGAGCTCGTCGCCTAAGATTAAGAATCTCAAAACAAGACCTTTATTTTGAAAATCGAAGAATAAAATTTGCAAGCTTTTTATTTTGGTAAAAAGGAAAAGCAACCCTAATCCACATATGCACAAGGCCGAAGACAACTACGGCTGTACTTGGACCTATACGAATCTCTAAACAACGAACAGCAGAAAAAGCTACCAGTTCGTGCTTAGAGCTCGTTGCGTGAGATTAAGAATCGCAACACAAGATCTTTATTTTGAAAATCGATGAATAAAATGAGCATGGTTTTTATTTTGGTAAAAAGGAAAAGCAACCCTAATCCTCATATGCACAAGGCTCAAGAAAACTACGGCTGCACTTGGACTTATACGAATCTCTAAACACCGAACAGCAGAAAAGGCTACCAGTTCGTGTTTAGAGCTCGTCGCGTGAGATTAAGAATCGCAACACAAGATCTTTATTTTGAAAATCGATGAATAAAATGAGCAAGGTTTTTATTTTGGTAAAAAGGAAAAGCAACCCTAATCCACATATGCACAAGGCTCAAGACAACTACGGCTGTACTGGGACCTATACGAATCTCTAAACAACGAACAACAGAAAAAACTACCAGTTCTTGCTTAGAGCTCGTCGCGTGAGATTAAGAATCGCAACACCAGATCTTTATTTTGAAAATCGATGAATAAAATGAGCAAGGTTTTTATTTTGATAAAAAGGAAAAACAACCCTAATCCACATATGCACAAGGCCAAAGACAACTACGGCTGCACTTGGACTTATACGAATCTCTAGACAACGAACAGCAGAAAAAGCTACCAGTTTGTGTTCAGAGCTCGTCGCTTGAGATTAAGAATCGCAACACAAGATCTTTATTTTGAAAATCGATGAATAAAATGAGCAAGGTTTTTATTTTGATAAAAAGGAAAAGCAACCCTAATCCAAATATGCACAAGGCCCAAGACAACTACAGCTGCACTTGGACCTATACGAATCTCTAAACAACGAACAGCAGAAAAAGCTACCAGTTCGTGTTTAGAGCTCATCGCCTAAGATTAAGTATCGCAAAACAAGACCTTTATTTTGAAAATCGAAGAATAAAATGAGCAAGGTTTTTATTTTGGTAAAAAGGAAAAGTAAGCCTAATCCACATATTCACAAGGCCAACGACAACAAGGGTTCACTTGGACTTATAAGAAACTCTAAACAACGAACACCAGAAAAAGCTACCAGTTCGTGTTTACAGCTCGTCGCGCGAGATTAAGAATCGCAAAACAAGACCTTTATTTTGAAAATCGATGAATAAAATGAGCAAGACTTTTATTTTGGGAAAAAGGAAAGAAACCCTAATCCACATATGCACAAGGCCCAAGAAAACTACGGCTGCACTTGGACTTATACGAATCTCTAAACAACGAAGAGCAGAAAAAGCTACCAGTTCGTGCTAAGAACTCGTCGCGCGAGATTAAGAATCGCAAAACAAGACCTTTATTTTGAAAATCGAAGAATAAAATGAGCAAGGTTTTTATTTTGGTAAAAAGGAAAAGCAACCCTAATCCACATACGCACAAGGCCCAAGACAACTACGGTTGAACTTGAACCTATACGAATTTCTAAACAACGAACTGCAAAATAAGCTACCAGTTCGTGCTTAGACCTCGTCACGTGAGTTTAAGAATCCCAACACAAAATCTTTATTTTGAAGATCGATGAATAAAATGAGCAAGGTTTTTATTTTGATAAAAAGGAAAAGCAACTCTAATCCACATATGCACAAGGCTCAAGAAAACTTCGGCTGCACTTGGACTTATACGAATCTCTAAACAACGAACAGCAGAAAAAGCTACCTGTTCGTGTTTAGAGCTCGTCGCGTGAGATTGAGAATCGCAACACAAGATCTTTATTTTGAAAATCGATGAATAAAATGAGCAAGGTTTTTATTTTGGTAAAAAGGAAAAGCAACCCTCATCCACATATGCACAAGGCCCAAGACAACTACGGTTATACTGGGACCTATACGAATCTCTAAACAACGAACAACAGAAAAAACTACCAGTTCGTGCTTAGAGCTCGTCGCGTGAGATTAAGAATCGTAACACAAGATCTTTATTTTGAAAATCAATGAATAAAATGAGCAGGGTTTTTATTTTGCTAAAAAGGAAAAGCAACCCTAATCCACATATGCACAAGGCCCAAAACAACTTCGGCTTCACTTGGACTTATACGAATCTCTAAACAACGAACAGCAGAAAAAGCTACCAGTTCGTGTTAAGAACTCGTCGCGCGAGATTAAGAATCGCAAAACATGACCTTTATTTTGAAAATTGAAGAATAAAATGAGAACGGTTTTTATTTTGGTAAAAGGGAAAAGCAACCCTAATCCACATATGCACAAGGCCGAAGACAACTACGACTGTACTTGACCTATACAAATCTCTAAACAACGAACTGCAGAAAAAGCTACCAGTTCGTGCTTAGACCTCGTCGCGTGAGATTAAGAATCGAAACACAAGATCTTTATTTTGAAAATCGATGAATAAAATGAGCAAGGTTTTTATTTTGATAAAAAGGAAAAGCAACCCTAATCCACATATGCACAAGGCCCAAGACAACTTCGGCTGAACTTGGACTTATACGAATCTCAAAACAACGAAGAGCAGAAAAAGCTACCAGTTCGTGTAAAGAACTCGTCGCGCGAGATTAAGAATCGCAAAACAAGACCTTTATTTTGAAAATCGAAGAATAAAATAAGCAAGGTTTTTATTTTGGTAAAAAGGAAAAGCAACCCTAATCCACATACGCACAAGGCCCAAGACAACTACGGTTGTACTTGAACCTATACGAATCTCTAAACAACGAACTGCAGAAAAAGCTACCAGTTCGTGCTTAAATCTCGTCGCGTGAGTTTAAGAATCCCAACACAAAATCTTTATTTTGAAAATCGAAGAATAAAATGAGCAAGGTTTTTATTTTGGTAAAAAGGAAAAGCAACCCTAATCCACATATGCACAAGGCCCAAGACAACTACGGCTGTACTTGAACCTATACGAATCTCTAAACAACGAACTGCAGAAAAAGCTACCAGTTCGTGCTTAGAGCTCGTCACGTGAGATTAAGAATCCCAACACAAAATCTTTATTTTGAAAATCGATGAATAAAATGAGCAAGTTTTTTATTTTGATAAAAAGGAAAAGCAACCCTAATCCACATATGCACAAGGCCCAAGACAACTACGGCTGCACTTGGACTTATACGAATTTTTAAACAACGAATAACAGAAAAAGCTACCAGTTCGTGTTTAGAGCTCGTCGCGTGACATTAAGAATTGCAAAACAAGATATTTATTTTGAAAATCAATGAATAAAATGAGCAAGGTTTTTATTTTGATAAAAAGGAAAAGCAACCCTAATCCACATATGCACAAGGCCAAAGACAACTACGGCTGCACTTGCACTTATACGAATCTCTAGACAACGAACAGCAGAAAAAGCTACCAGTTTGTGTTTAGAGCTCGTCGCTTGAGATTAAGAATCGCAACACAACATCTTGATTTTGAAAATCGATGAATAAAATGAGCAAAGTTTTTGTTTGGATAAAAAGGAAAAGCAACCCTAATCCAGATATGCACAAGGCCCAAGACAACTACGGCTGCACTTGGACCTATACGAATCTCTAAACAACGACCAGAAGAAAAAGCTACCAGTTCGTGTTTAGAGCTCGTCGCCTAAGATTAAGAATCGCAAAACAAGACCTTTATTTTGAAAATCGAAGAATAAAATGAGCAAGGTTTTTATTTTGGTAAAAAGGAAAAGCAACCCTAATCCACATATGCACAAGGCCCAAGACAACTACGGCTGTACTTAGACCTATACGAATCTCTACACAAGGAACAGCAGAAAAAGCTACCAGTTCGTGCTTAGAGCTCGTCGCGTGAGATTAAGAATCGCAACACAAGATCTTTATTTTGAAAATCGATGAATAAAATGAGCAAGTTTTTTATTTTGATAAAAAGGAAAAGCAACCCTAATCCACATATGCACAAGGCCCAAGACAACTACGGCTGCACTTGGACTTATACGAATTTTTAAACAGCGAATAACAGAAAAAGCTACCAGTTCGTGTTTAGAGCTCGTCGCGTGACATTAAGAATTGCAAAACAAGATATTTATTTTGAAAATCAATGAATAAAATGAGAAGGGTTTTTATTTTGATACAAAGGAAAAGCAACCCTAATCCACATATGCACAAGGCCAAAGACAACTACGGCTGCACTTGGAGTTATACGAATCTCTAGACAACGAAAAACAGAAAAAGCTACCAGTTCGTGTTTAGAGCTCGTCGCTTGAGATTAAGAATCGCAACACAAGATCTTTATTTTGAAAATCGATGAATAAAATGAGCAAAGTTTTTGTTTGGATAAAAAGGAAAAGCAACCCTAATCCACATATCCACAAGGCCCAAGACAACTATGACTGCACTTGGACCTATACGAATCTCTAAACAACAAACAACAGAAAAAGCTACCAGTTTGTGTTTAGAGCTCGTCGCCTAAAATTAGGAATCGCAAAACAAGACCTTTATTTTGAAAATCAAAGAATAAAATGAGCAAGGTTTTTATTTTGGTAAAAAGGAAAAGCAACCCTAATCCACATATGCACAAGGCCGAAGACAACTACGGCTGTACTTGGACATATACGAATCTCTAAACAACGAACAGCAGAAAAAGCTACCAGTTCGTGCTTAGAGCTCGTTGCGTGAGATTAAGAATCGCAACACAAGATCTTTATTTTGAAAATCGATGAATAAAATGAGCATGGTTTTTATTTTGATAAAAAGGAAAAGCAACCCTAATCCTCATATGCACAAGGCTCAAGAAAACTACGGCTGCACTTGGACTTATACGAATCTCTAAACAACGAACAGCAGAAAAAGCTACCAGTTCGTGTTTAGAGCTCGTCGCGTGAGATTAAGAATCGCAACACAAGATCTTTATTTTGAAAATCGATGAATAAAATGAGCAAGGTTTTTATTTTGGTAAAAAGGAAAAGAACCCCTAATCCACATATGCACAAGGCCCAAGACAACTACGGTTATACTGGGACCTATACGAATCTCTAAACAACGAACAACAGAAAAAACGACCAGTTCGTGCTTAGAGCTCGTCACGTGAGATTAAGAATCGCAACACAAGATCTTTATTTTGAAAATCGATGAATAAAATGAGCAAGTTTTTTATTTTGATAAAAAGGAAAAGCAACCCTAATCCACATATGCACAAGGCCCAAGACAACTACGGCTGCACTTGGACTTATACGAATTTTTAAACAACGAATAACAGAAAAAGCTACCAGTTCGTGTTTAGAGCTCGTCGCGTGACATTAAGAATTGCAAAACAAGATATTTATTTTGAAAATCAATGAATAAAATGAGCAAGGTTTTTATTTTGATAAAAAGGAAAAGCAACCCTAATCCACATATGCACAAGGCCAAAGACAACTACGGCTGCACTTGCACTTATACGAATCTCTAGACAACGAACAGCAGAAAAAGCTACCAGTTTGTGTTTAGAGCTCGTCGCTTGAGATTAAGAATCGCAACACAACATCTTGATTTTGAAAATCGATGAATAAAATGAGCAAAGTTTTTGTTTGGATAAAAAGGAAAAGCAACCCTAATCCAGATATGCACAAGGCCCAAGACAACTACGGCTGCACTTGGACCTATACGAATCTCTAAACAACGACCAGAAGAAAAAGCTACCAGTTCGTGTTTAGAGCTCGTCGCCTAAGATTAAGAATCGCAAAACAAGACCTTTATTTTGAAAATCGAAGAATAAAATGAGCAAGGTTTTTATTTTGGTAAAAAGGAAAAGCAACCCTAATCCACATATGCACAAGGCCCAAGACAACTACGGCTGTACTTAGACCTATACGAATCTCTACACAAGGAACAGCAGAAAAAGCTACCAGTTCGTGCTTAGAGCTCGTCGCGTGAGATTAAGAATCGCAACACAAGATCTTTATTTTGAAAATCGATGAATAAAATGAGCAAGTTTTTTATTTTGATAAAAAGGAAAAGCAACCCTAATCCACATATGCACAAGGCCCAAGACAACTACGGCTGCACTTGGACTTATACGAATTTTTAAGTAACGAATAACAGAAAAAGCTACCAGTTCGTGTTTAGAGCTCGTCGCGTGACATTAAGAATTGCAAAACAAGATATTTATTTTGAAAATCAATGAATAAAATGAGCAAGGTTTTTATTTTGATAAAAAGGAAAAGCAACCCTAATCCACATATGCACAAGGCCAAAGACAACTACGGCTGCACTTGCACTTATACGAATCTCTAGACAACGAACAGCAGAAAAAGCTACCAGTTTGTGTTTAGAGCTCGTCGCTTGAGATTAAGAATCGCAACACAACATCTTGATTTTGAAAATCGATGAATAAAATGAGCAAAGTTTTTGTTTGGATAAAAAGGAAAAGCAACCCTAATCCAGATATGCACAAGGCCCAAGACAACTACGGCTGCACTTGGACCTATACGAATCTCTAAACAACGACCAGCAGAAAAAGCTACCAGTTCGTGTTTAGAGCTCGTCGCCTAAGATTAAGAATCGGAAAACAAGACCTTTATTTTGAAAATCGAAGAATAAAATGAGCAAGGTTTTTATTTTGGTAAAAAGGAAAAGCAACCCTAATCCACATATGCACAAGGCCCAAGACAACTACGGCTGTACTTAGACCTATACGAATCTCTACACAAGGAACAGCAGAAAAAGCTACCAGTTCGTGCTTAGAGCTCGTCGCGTGAGATTAAGAATCGCAACACAAGATCTTTATTTCTTAAATCGATGAATAAAATGAGCAAGTTTTTTATTTTGATAAAAAGGAAAAGCAACCCTAATCCACATATGCACAAGGCCCAAGACAACTACGGCTGCACTTGGACTTATACGAATTTTTAAACAACGAATAACAGAAAAAGCTACCAGTTCGTGTTTAGAGCTCGTCGCGTGACATTAAGAATTGCAAAACAAGATATTTATTTTTAAAATCAATGAATAAAATGAGCAAGGTTTTTATTTTGATAAAAAGGAAAAGCAACCCTAATCCTCATATGCACAAGGCTCAAGAAAACTACGGCTGCACTTGGACTTATACGAATCTCTAAACAACGAACAGCAGAAAAAGCTACCAGTTCGTGTTTAGAGCTCGTCGCGTGAGATTAAGAATCGCAACACAAGATCTTTATTTTGAAAATCGATGAATAAAATGAGCAAGGTTTTTATTTTGGTAAAAAGGAAAAGAACCCCTAATCCACATATGCACAAGGCCCAAGACAACTACGGTTATACTGGGACCTATACGAATCTCTAAACAACGAACAACAGAAAAAACGACCAGTTCGTGCTTAGAGCTCGTCACGTGAGATTAAGAATCGCAACACAAGATCTTTATTTTGAAAATCGATGAATAAAATGAGCAAGTTTTTTATTTTGATAAAAAGGAAAAGCAACCCTAATCCACATATGCACAAGGCCCAAGACAACTACGGCTGCACTTGGACTTATACGAATTTTTAAACAACGAATAACAGAAAAAGCTACCAGTTCGTGTTTAGAGCTCGTCGCGTGACATTAAGAATTGCAAAACAAGATATTTATTTTGAAAATCAATGAATAAAATGAGCAAGGTTTTTATTTTGATAAAAAGGAAAAGCAACCCTAATCCACATATGCACAAGGCCAAAGACAACTACGGCTGCACTTGCACTTATACGAATCTCTAGACAACGAACAGCAGAAAAAGCTACCAGTTTGTGTTTAGAGCTCGTCGCTTGAGATTAAGAATCGCAACACAACATCTTGATTTTGAAAATCGATGAATAAAATGAGCAAAGTTTTTGTTTGGATAAAAAGGAAAAGCAACCCTAATCCAGATATGCACAAGGCCCAAGACAACTACGGCTGCACTTGGACCTATACGAATCTCTAAACAACGACCAGAAGAAAAAGCTACCAGTTCGTGTTTAGAGCTCGTCGCCTAAGATTAAGAATCGCAAAACAAGACCTTTATTTTGAAAATCGAAGAATAAAATGAGCAAGGTTTTTATTTTGGTAAAAAGGAAAAGCAACCCTAATCCACATATGCACAAGGCCCAAGACAACTACGGCTGTACTTAGACCTATACGAATCTCTACACAAGGAACAGCAGAAAAAGCTACCAGTTCGTGCTTAGAGCTCGTCGCGTGAGATTAAGAATCGCAACACAAGATCTTTATTTTGAAAATCGATGAATAAAATGAGCAAGTTTTTTATTTTGATAAAAAGGAAAAGCAACCCTAATCCACATATGCACAAGGCCCAAGACAACTACGGCTGCACTTGGACTTATACGAATTTTTAAGTAACGAATAACAGAAAAAGCTACCAGTTCGTGTTTAGAGCTCGTCGCGTGACATTAAGAATTGCAAAACAAGATATTTATTTTGAAAATCAATGAATAAAATGAGCAAGGTTTTTATTTTGATAAAAAGGAAAAGCAACCCTAATCCACATATGCACAAGGCCAAAGACAACTACGGCTGCACTTGCACTTATACGAATCTCTAGACAACGAACAGCAGAAAAAGCTACCAGTTTGTGTTTAGAGCTCGTCGCTTGAGATTAAGAATCGCAACACAACATCTTGATTTTGAAAATCGATGAATAAAATGAGCAAAGTTTTTGTTTGGATAAAAAGGAAAAGCAACCCTAATCCAGATATGCACAAGGCCCAAGACAACTACGGCTGCACTTGGACCTATACGAATCTCTAAACAACGACCAGCAGAAAAAGCTACCAGTTCGTGTTTAGAGCTCGTCGCCTAAGATTAAGAATCGGAAAACAAGACCTTTATTTTGAAAATCGAAGAATAAAATGAGCAAGGTTTTTATTTTGGTAAAAAGGAAAAGCAACCCTAATCCACATATGCACAAGGCCCAAGACAACTACGGCTGTACTTAGACCTATACGAATCTCTACACAAGGAACAGCAGAAAAAGCTACCAGTTCGTGCTTAGAGCTCGTCGCGTGAGATTAAGAATCGCAACACAAGATCTTTATTTCTTAAATCGATGAATAAAATGAGCAAGTTTTTTATTTTGATAAAAAGGAAAAGCAACCCTAATCCACATATGCACAAGGCCCAAGACAACTACGGCTGCACTTGGACTTATACGAATTTTTAAACAACGAATAACAGAAAAAGCTACCAGTTCGTGTTTAGAGCTCGTCGCGTGACATTAAGAATTGCAAAACAAGATATTTATTTTTAAAATCAATGAATAAAATGAGCAAGGTTTTTATTTTGATAAAAAGGAAAAGCAACCCTAATCCACATATGCACAAGGCCAAAGACAACTACGGCTGCACTTGCACTTATACGAATCTCTAGACAACGAACAGCAGAAAAAGCTACGAGTTTGTGTTTAGAGCTCGTCGCTTGAGATTAAGAATTGCAACACAACATCTTGATTTTGAAAATCGATGAATAAAATGAGCAAAGTTTTTGTTTGGATAAAAAGGAAAAGCAACCCTAATCCAGATATGCACAAGGCCCAAGACAACTACGGCTGCACTTGGACCTATACGAATCTCTAAACAACGACCAGCAGAAAAAGCTACCAGTTCGTGTTTAGAGCTCGTCGCCTAAGATTAAGAATCGCAAAACAAGACCTTTATTTTGAAAATCGAAGAATAAAATAAGCAAGGTTTTTATTTTGGTAAAAAGGAAAAGCAACCCTAATCCACATATGCACAAGGCCCAAGACAACTACGGCTGTACTTAGACCTATACGAATCTCTACACAAGGAATAGCAGAAAAAGCTACCAGTTCGTGCTTAGAGCTCGTCGCGTGAGATTAAGAATCGCAACACAAGATCTTTATTTTGAAAATCGATGAATAAAATGAGCAAGGTTTTTATTTTGATAAAAAGGAAAAGCAACCCTAATCCACATATGCACAAGGCTCAAGAAAACTACGGCAGCACTTGGACTTATACGAATCTCGAAACAACGAACAGCAGAAAAAGCTACCAGTTCGTGTTTAGAGCTCGTCGCGTGAGATTAAGAATCGCAACACAAGATCTTTATTTTTAAAATCGATGAATAAAATGAGCAAGACTTTTATTTTGATAAAAAGGAAAAGAAACCCTAATCCACATATGCACAAGGCCCAAAACAACTTCGGCTGCACTTGGACTTATACGAATTTTTAAACAACGAATAACAGAAAAAGCTACCAGTTCGTGTTTAGAGCTCGTCGCGTGACATTAAGAATTGCAAAAAAAGATATTTATTTTGAAAATCAATGAATAAAATGAGCAAGGTTTTTATTTTGATAAAAAGGAAAAGCAACCCTAATCCACATATGCACAAGGCCAAAGACAACTACGGCTGCACTTGCACTTATACGAATCTCTAGACAACGAACAGCAGAAAAAGCTACCAGTTTGTGTTTAGAGCTCGTCGCTTGAGATTAAGAATCGCAACACAACATCTTGATTTTGAAAATCGATGAATAAAATGAGCAAAGTTTTTGTTTGGATAAAAAGGAAAAGCAACCCTAATCCAGATATGCACAAGGCCCAAGACAACTACGGCTGCACTTGGACCTATACGAATCTCTAAACAACGACCAGCAGAAAAAGCTACCAGTTCGTGTTTAGAGCTCGTCGCCTAAGATTAAGAATCGGAAAACAAGACCTTTATTTTGAAAATCGAAGAATAAAATGAGCAAGGTTTTTATTTTGGTAAAAAGGAAAAGCAACCCTAATCCACATATGCACAAGGCCCAAGACAACTACGGCTGTACTTAGACCTATACGAATCTCTACACAAGGAACAGCAGAAAAAGCTACCAGTTCGTGCTTAGAGCTCGTCGTGTGAGATTAAGAATCGCAACACAAGATCTTTATTTCTTAAATCGATGAATAAAATGAGCAAGTTTTTTATTTTGATAAAAAGGAAAAGCAACCCTAATCCACATATGCACAAGGCCCAAGACAACTACGGCTGCACTTGGACTTATACGAATTTTTAAACAACGAATAACAGAAAAAGCTACCAGTTCGTGTTTAGAGCTCGTCGCGTGACATTAAGAATTGCAAAACAAGATATTTATTTTTAAAATCAATGAATAAAATGAGCAAGGTTTTTATTTTGATAAAAAGGAAAAGCAACCCTAATCCACATATGCACAAGGCCAAAGACAACTACGGCTGCACTTGCACTTATACGAATCTCTAGACAACGAACAGCAGAAAAAGCTACGAGTTTGTGTTTAGAGCTCGTCGCTTGAGATTAAGAATTGCAACACAACATCTTGATTTTGAAAATCGATGAATAAAATGAGCAAAGTTTTTGTTTGGATAAAAAGGAAAAGCAACCCTAATCCAGATATGCACAAGGCCCAAGACAACTACGGCTGCACTTGGACCTATACGAATCTCTAAACAACGACCAGCAGAAAAAGCTACCAGTTCGTGTTTAGAGCTCGTCGCCTAAGATTAAGAATCGCAAAAGAAGACCTTTATTTTGAAAATCGAAGAATAAAATAAGCAAGGTTTTTATTTTGGTAAAAAGGAAAAGCAACCCTAATCCACATATGCACAAGGCCCAAGACAACTACGGCTGTACTTAGACCTATACGAATCTCTACACAAGGAACAGCAGAAAAAGCTACCAGTTCGTGCTTAGAGCTCGTCGCGTGAGATTAAGAATCGCAACACAAGATCTTTATTTTGAAAATCGATGAATAAAATGAGCAAGGTTTTTATTTTGATAAAAAGGAAAAGCAACCCTAATCCACATATGCACAAGGCTCAAGAAAACTACGGCAGCACTTGGACTTATACGAATCTCGAAACAACGAACAGCAGAAAAAGCTACCCGTTCGTGTTTAGAGCTCGTCGCGTGAGATTAAGAATCGCAACACAAGATCTTTATTTTTAAAATCGATGAATAAAATGAGCAAGACTTTTATTTTGATAAAAAGGAAAAGAAACCCTAATCCACATATGCACAAGGCCCAAAACAACTTCGGCTGCACTTGGACTTATACGAATCTCTAAACAACGAACAGCAGAAAAAGCTACCAGTTCGTGTTCAGAACTCGTCGCGCGAGATTAAGAATCGCAAAACATGACCTTTATTTTGAAAATCGATGAATAAAATGAGCAAGGTTTTTAGTTTGGTAAAAGGGAAAAGCAACCCTAATCCACATATGCACAAGGCCCAAGACAACTACGGCTGTACTTGAACCTATACAAATCTCTAAACGACGAACTGCAGAAAAAGCAACCAGTTCGTGCTTAGACCTCGTCGCGTGAGATTAAGAATCGCAACACAAGATCTTTATTTTGAAAATCGATGAATAAAATGAGCAAGGTTTTTATTTTGATAAAATGGAAAAGCAACCCTAATCCACATATGCACAAGGCCCAAGACAACTTCGGCTGCACTTGGACTTATACGAATCTCGAAACAACGAACAGCAGAAAAAGCTACCAGTTCGTGTTTAGAACGCATCGCGCGAGATTAAGAATCGCAACACAAGATCTTTATTTTGAAAATCGATGAATAAAATGAGCAAGGTTTTTATTTTCATAAAAAGGAAAAGCAACCCTAATCCACATATGCACAAGGCCCAAGACAACTTCGGCTGCACTTGGACTTATACGAATCTCTAAACAACGAACAGCAAAAAAAGCTACCAGTTCGTGTTTAGAACGCGTCGCGCGAGATTGAGAATCGCAAAACAACACCTTTATTTTTAAAATCGAAGAATAAAATGAGCAAGGTTTTTATTTTGGTAAAAGGGAAAAGCAACCCTAATCCACATATGCACAAGGCCCAAGACAACTACGGCTGTACTTGAACCTATACAAATCTCTAAACAACGAACTGCAGAAAAAGCTACCAGTTCGTGCTTAAACCTCGTCGCGTGAGATTAAGAATCCCAACACAAAATCTTTATTTTGAGAATCGATGAATAAAATGAGCAAGGTTTTTATTTTGATAAAAAGGAAAAGCAACCCTAATCCACATATGCACAAGGCCAAAGACAACTACGGCTGCACTTGGACTTATAAGAATCTCGAAACAACGAACAGCAGAAAAAGCTGCCAGTTAGTGTTTAGAGCTCGTCGCGTGAGATTAAGAATCGCAAAACAAGATCTTTATTTTGAAAATCGATGAATAAAATGAGCAACATTTTTATTTTGGGAAAAAGGAAAAGCAACCCTAATCAACATATGCACAAGTCCCAAGAAAACTACGACTGCACTTGGACTTATACGAATCTCAAAAACAACGAACAGCAGAAAAAGCTACCAGTTCGTGTTTAGAACTCGTCGCCCGAGATTAAGAATCGCAAAACAAGACCTTTATTATGAAAATCGAAAAATAAAATGAGCAAGGTTTTTATTTTAGTAAAAAGGAAAAGCAACCCTAATCCACATATGCACAAGGCCCAAGACAACTATGGCTCTACTTGAACCTATACAAATCTCTAAACAACGAACTGCAGAAAAAGCTACCAGTTCGTGCTTAGACCTCGTCGCGTGAGTTTAAGAATCCCAACTCAAAATCTTTATTTTGAAAATCGATGAATAAAATGAGCAAGGTTTTTATTTTGATAAAAAGGAAAAGCAACTCTAATCCACATATGCACAAGGCTCAAGAAAACTACGGCTGCACTTGGACTTATACGAATCTCTAAACAACGAACAGCAGAAAAAGCTGCCAGTTCGTGTTTAGAGCTCGTCGCGTGAGATTAAGAATTGCAACACAAGATCTTTATTTTGAAAATCGATGAATAAAATGAGCAAGGTTTTTATTTTGGTAAAAAGGAAAAGCAACCTAATCCACATATGCACCAGGCCCAAGACAACTACGGCTGTACTTGGACCTATACGAATCTGTAAACAACGAACAACAGAAAAAAGTACCAGTTCGTGCTTAGCGCTCGTCGCGTGAGATTAAGAATCGCAACATAAGATCTTTATTTTGAAAATCGAGGAATAAAATGAGCAAGGTTTTTATTTTGATAAAGAGGAAAAGCAACCCTAATCAACATATGCACAAGGCCCAAGACAACTACGGCTGCACTTGGACTTATACGAATTTTTAAACAACGAATAGCAGAAAAAGCTACCAGTTCGTGTTTAGAACTCGTCGCGTGAGATTAAGAATTGCAAAACAAGATATTTATTTTGAAAATCAATGAATAAAATGAGAAGGGTTTTTATTTTGATACAAAGGAAAAGCAACCCTAATCCACATATGCACAAGGCAAAAGGCAACTACGGCTGCACTTGGACTTGTACGAATCTCTAAACAACGAACAGCAGAAAAAGCTACCAGTTTGTGTTTAGAGCTCGTCGCTTGAGATTAAGAATCGTAACACAAGATCTTTATTTTTAAAATCGATGAATAAAATGAGCAAAGTTTTTATTTGGATAAAAAGGAAAAGCAACCCTAATCCACATATGCACAAGCCCCAAGACAACTACGGCTGCACTTGGACCTATACAAATCTCTAAACAACGAACAGCAGAAAAAGCTACCAGTTCGTGTTAGGAACTCGTCGCGCGAGATTAAGAATCGCAAAACATGACCTTTGTTTTGAAAATCAAAGAATAAAATGAGCAAGGTTTTTATTTTGGTAAAAGGGAAAAGCAACCCTAATCCACATATGCACAAGGCCCAAGACAACTACGGCTGTACTTGAACCTATACAAATCACTAAACAACGAACTGCAGAAAAAGCTACCAGTTCGTGCTTAGACCTCGTCACGTGAGATTAAGAATCGCAACACAAGATTTTTATTTTGAAAATCGATGAATAAAATGAGCAAGGTTTTTATTTTGATAAAAAGGAAAAGCAACCCAAATCAACATATGCACAAGGCCCAAGACAACTTCGGCTGCACTTGGACTTATATGAATCTCTAAACAACGAACAGTAGAAAAAGCTACCAGTTCGTGTTTAAAACGCGTCGCGCGAGATTAAGAATCGCAACACAAGATCTTTATTTTGAAAATCGATGAATAAAATGAGTAAGGTTTTTATTTTGATAAAAAGGAAAAGCAACCCTAATCCACATATGCACAAGGCGAAAGACAACTACGGCTGCACTTGGACTTATAAGAATCTCTAAACAACGAACAGCAGAAAAAGCTGCCAGTTAGTGTTTAGAGCTCGTCGCGTGAGATTAAGAATCGCAAAACAAGATCTTTATTTTGAAAATCAATGAATAAAATGAGCAACATTTTTATTTTGGGAAAAAGGAAAACCAACCCTAATCCACATATGCACAAGTCCCAAGAAAACTATAGCTGCACTTGGACTTATACGAATCTCAAAAACAACGAACAGCAGAAAAAGCTACCAGTTCGTGTTTAGAACTCGTCGCGCGAGATTAAGAATCGCAAAACAAGACCTTTATTTTGAAAATCGAAGAATAAAATGAGCAAGGTTTTTATTTTGGTAAAAAGGAAAAGCAACCCTAATCCACATATGCACAAGGCCCAAGACAACTACGGCTGCACTTGGACCTATACGAATCTCTAAACAACGAACAGGAGAAAAAGCTACCAGTTCGTGTTTAGAGCTCGTCGCCTAAGATTAAGAATCGCAAAACAAGACCTTTATTTTGAAAATCGAAGAATAAAATGAGCAAGGTTTTTATTTTGGTAAAAAGGAAAAGCAACCCTAATCCACATATGCATAAGTCCCAAGAAAACTACGGCTGCACTTGGACTTATACGAATCTCAAAAACAACGAACAGCAGAAAAAGCAACCAGTTCGTGTTTAGAACTCGTCGCGCGAGATTAAGAATCGCAAAACAAGACCTTTATTTTGAAAATCGAAGAATAAAATGAGCAAGGTTTTTATTTTGGTAAAAAGGAAAAGCAACCCTAATCCACTTATGCACAAGGCCCAAGACAACTACGGCTGTACTTGAACCTATACGAATCTCTAAACAACGAACTGCAGAAAAAGCTACCAGTTCGTGCTTAGACCTCGTCGCGTGAGTTTAAGAATCCCCACTCAAAATCTTTATTTTGAAAACCGATGAATAAAATGAGCAAGGTTTTTAAATTGATAAAAAGGAAAAGCAACTCTAATCCACATATGCACAAGGCTCAAGAAAACTACGGCTGCACTTCGACTTATACGAATCTCTAAACAACGAACAGCAGAAAAAGCTGCCAGTTCGTGTTTAGAGCTCGTCGCGTGACATTAAGAATCGCAACACAAGATCTTTATTTTGAAAATCGATGAATAAAATGAGCAGGATTTTTATTTTGGTAAAAAGGAAAAGCAACCTAATCCACATATGCACCAGGCCCAAGACAACTACGGCTGTACTTGGACCTATACGAATCTCTAAACAACGAACAGCAGAAAAAACTACCAGTTCGTGCTTAGCGCTCGTCGCGTGAGATTAAGAATCGCAACACAAGATCTTTATTTTGAAAATCGATGAATAAAATGAGCAAGGTTTTTATTTTGATAAAAAGGAAAAGCAACCCTAATCCACATATGCACAACGCCCAAGACAACTACGGCTGCACTTGGACCTATACGAATCTCTAAACAACGAACAGGAGAAAAAGCTACCAGTTCGTGTTTAGAGCTCGTCGCCTAAGATTAAGAATCGCAAAACAAGACCTTTATTTTGAAATCGAAGAATAAAATGAGCAAGGTTTTTATTTTGGTAAAAAGGAAAAGCAACCCTAATCCACATATGCACAAGTCCCAAGAAAACTACGGCTGCACTTGGACTTATACGAATCTCAAAAACAACGAACAGCAGAAAAAGCAACCAGTTCGTGTTTAGAACTCGTCGCGCGAGATTAAGAATCGCAAAACAAGACCTTTGTTTTGAAAATCGAAAAATAAAATGAGCAAGGTTTTTATTTTAGTAAAAAGGAAAAGCAACCCTAATCCACATATGCACAAGGCCCAAGACAACTACGGCTCTACTTGAGCCTATACGAATCTCTAAACAACGAACTGCAGAAAAAGCTACCAGTTCGTGCTTAGACCTCGTCGCGTGAGTTTAAGAATCCCAACTCAAAATCTTTATTTTGAAAATCGATAAATAAAATGAGCAAGGTTTTTATTTTGGTAAAAAGGAAAAGCAACCTAGTCCACATATGCACCAGGCCCAAGACAACTACGGCTGTACTTGGACCTATACGAATCTCTAAACAACGAACAGCAGAAAAAAGTACCAGTTTGTGTTTAGCGCTCGTCGCGTGAGATTAAGAATCGCAACACAAGATCTTTATTTTGAAAATCGAGGAATAAAATGAGCAAGGTTTTTATTTTGATAAAAAGGAAAAGCAACCCTAACCAACATATGCACAAGGCCCAAGACAACTATGGCTGCACTTGGACTTATACGAATTTTTAAACAACGAATAGCAGAAAAAGCTACCAGTTCGTGTTTATAGCTCGTCGCGTGAGATTAAGAATTGCAAAACAAGATATTTATTTTGAAAATCAATGAATAAAATGAGAAGGGTTTTTATTTTGATACAAAGGAAAAGCAACCCTAATCCACATATGCACAAGGCAAAAGGCAACTACGGCTGCACTTGGACTTGTACGAATCTCTAAACAACGAACAGCAGAAAAAGCTACCAGTTTGTGTTTAGAGCTCGTCGCTTGAGATTAATAATCGTAACACAAGATCTTTATTTTTAAAATCGATGAATAAAATGAGCAAAGTTTTTATTTGGATAAAAAGGAAAAGCAACCCTAATCCACATATGCACAAGCCCCAAGACAACTACGGCTGCACTTGGACCTATACAAATCTCTAAACAACGAACAGCAGAAAAAGCTACCAGTTCGTGTTCAGAACTCGTCGCGCGAGATTAAGAATCGCAAAACATGACCTTTGTTTTGAAAATCAAAGAATAAAATGAGCAAGGTTTTTATTTTGGTAAAAGGGAAAAGCAACCCTAATCCACATATGCACAAGGCCCAAGACAACTACGGCTGTACTTGAACCTATACAAATCTCTAAACAACGAACTGCAGAAAAAGCTACCAGTTCGTGCTTAGACCTCGTCACGTGAGATTAAGAATCGCAACACAAGATTTTTATTTTGAAAATCGATGAATAAAATGAGCAAGGTTTTTATTTTGATAAAAAGGAAAAGCAACCCAAATCCACATATGCACAAGGCCCAAGACAACTTCGGCTGCACTTGGACTTATATGAATCTCTAAACAACGAACAGTAGAAAAAGCTACCAGTTCGTGTTTAGAACGCGTCGCGCGACATTAAGAATCGCAACACAAGATCTTTATTTTGAAAATCGATGAATAAAATGAGCAAGGTTTTTATTTTGATAAAAAGGAAGAGCAACCCTAATCCACATATGCACAAGGCCCAAGACAACTTCGGCTGCACTTGGACTTATACGAATCTCTAAACAACGAACAGCCGAAAAAGCTACCAGTTCGTGTTTAGACGCGTCGCGGGAGATTAAGAATCGCAAAACATCACCTTTATTTTTAAAATCGAAGAATAAAATGAGCAAGGTTTTTATTTTGGTAAAAGGGAAAAGCAACCCAAATCCATATATGCACAAGGCCCAAGACAACTACGGCTGTACTTGAACCTATACAAATCTCTAAACAACGAACTGCAGAAAAAGCTACCAGTTCGTGCTTAGACCTCGTCGCGTGAGATTAAGAATCCCAACACTAAATCTTTATTTTTAGAATCGATGAATAAAATGAGTAAGGTTTTTATTTTGATAAAAAGGAAAAGCAACCCTAATCCACATATGCACAAGGCGAAAGACAACTACGGCTGCACTTGGACTTATAAGAATCTCTAAACAACGAACAGCAGAAAAAGCTGCCAGTTAGTGTTTAGAGCTCGTCGCGTGAGATTAAGAATCGCAAAACAAGATCTTTATTTTGAAAATCGATGAATAAAATGAGCAACATTTTTATTTTGGGAAAAAGGAAAAGCAACCCTAATCCACATATGCACAAGTCCTAAGAAAACTACGGCTGCACTTGGACTTATACGAATCTCAAAAACAACGAACAGCAGAAAAAGCTACCAGTTCGTGATTAGAACTCGTCGCGCGAGATTAAGAATCGCAAAACAAGACCTTTATTTTGAAAATCGAAGAATAAAATGAGCAAGGTTTTTACTTTGGTAAAAAGGAAAAGCAACCCTAATCCACTTATGCACAAGGCCCAAGACAACTACGGCTGTACTTGAACCTATACGAATCTCTAAACAACGAACTGCAGAAAAAGCTACCAGTTCGTGCTTAGACCTCGTCGCTTGAGTTTAAGAATCCCAACTCAAAATCTTTATTTTGAAAACCGATGAATAAAATGAGCAAGGTTTTTAAATTGATAAAAAGGAAAAGCAACTCTAATCCACATATGCACAAGGCTCAAGAAAACTACGGCTGCACTTCGACCTATACGAATCTCTAAACAACGAACAGCAGAAGAAGCTGCCAGTTCGTGTTTAGAGCTCGTCGCGTGACATTAAGAATCGCAACACAAGATCTTTATTTTGAAAATCGATGAATAAAATGAGCAGGGTTTTTATTTTGGTAAAAAGGAAAAGCAACCTAATCCACATATGCACCAGGCCCAAGACAACTACGGCTGTACTTGGACCTATACGAATCTCTAAACAACGAACAGCAGAAAAAACTACCAGTTCGTGCTTAGCGCTCGTAGCGTGAGATTAAGAATCGCAACACAAGATCTTTATTTTGAAAATCGATGAATAAAATGAGCAAGGTTTTTATTTTGATAAAAAGGAAAAGCAACCCTAATCCACATATGCACAAGGCCCAAGACAACTACGGCTGCACTTGGACCTATACGAATCTCTAAACAACGAAGACCAGAAAAAGCTACCAGTTCGTGTTTAGAGCTCGTCGCCTAAGATTAAGAATCGCAAAATAAGACCTTTATTTTGAAAATCGAAGAATAAAATGAGCAAGGTTTTTATTTTGGTAAAAAGGAAAAGCAACCCTAATCCACATATGCACAAGGCCCAAGACAACTACGGCTGCACTTGGACCTATACGAATCTCTAAACAACGAATAGCAGAAAAAGCTACCAGTTCATGTTTAAAGCTCGTCGCGTGAGATTAAGAATTGCAAAACAAGATATTTATTTTGAAAATCAATGAATAAAATGAGAAGGGTTTTTATTTTGATACAAAGGAAAAGCAACCCTAATCCACATATGCACAAGGCAAAAGACAACTACGGCTGCACTTGGACATGTACGAATCTCTAAACAACGAACAGCAGAAAAAGCTACCAGTTCGTGCTTAAAGCTCGTCGCGTGAGATTAGGAATCGCAACAGAAGATCTTTATTTTGAAAATCGATGAATAAAATGAGCAAGGTTTTTATTTTGATAAAGAGGAAAAGCAACCCTAATCCACATATGCACAAGGCCCAAGAAAACTACGGCAGCACTTGGACTTATACGAATCTCTAAACAACGAACAGCAGAAAAAGCTACCAGTTCGTGTTTAGAGCTCGTCGCGTAAGATTAAGAATCGCAACACAAGATCTTTATTTTGAAAATCGATGAATAAAATGAGCAAGACTTTTATTTTGATAAAAAGGAAAAGCAACCCTAATCCACATATGCACAAGGCCCAAGACAACTACGGCTGCACTTGGACCTATACGAATCTCTAAACAACGAATAGCAGAAAAAGCTACCAGTTCGTGTATAAAGCTCGTCGCGTGAGATTAAGAATTGCAAAACAAGATATTTATTTTGAAAATCAATGAATAAAATGAGAAGGGTTTTTATTTTGATACAAAGGAAAAGCAACCCTAATCCACATATGCACAAGGCAAAAGACAACTACGGCTGCACTTGGACTTGTACGAATCTCTAAACAACGAACAGCAGAAAAAGCTACCAGTTCGTGCTTAAAGCTCGTCGCGTGAGATTAAGAATCGCAACACAAGATCTTTATTTTGAAAATCGATGAATAAAATGAGCAAGGTTTTTTTTTTGATAAAGAGGAAAAGCAACCCTAATCCACATATGCACAAGGCCCAAGAAAACTACGGCAGCACTTGGACTTATACGAATCTCTAAACAACGAACAGCAGAAAAAGCTACCAGTTCGTGTTTAGAGCTCGTCGCGTGAGATTAAGAATCGCAACACAAGATCTTTATTTTGAAAATCGATGAATAAAATGAGCAAGACATTTATTTTGATAAAAAGGAAAAGCAACCCTAATCCACATATGCACAAGGCCCAAAACAACTTCGGCTGCACTTGGACTTATACGAATCTCTAAACAACGAACAACAGAAAAAGCTACCAGTTCGTGTTTAGAACTCGTCGCGCGAGATTAAGTATCGCAAAACAAGAGCTTTATTTTGAAAATCGAAGAATAAAATGAGCAAGGTTTTTATTTTGGTAAAAGGGAAAAGCAACCCTAATCCACATATGCACAAGGCCCAGGACAACTACGGCTGTACTTGAACCTATACAAATCTCTAAACAACGAACTGCAGAAAAAGCTACCAGTTCGTGCTTAGACCTCGTCGCGTGAGATTAAGAATCCCAACACAAAATCTTTATTTTGAAAATCGATGAATAAAATGAGCAAGGTTTTTATTTTGATAAAAAGGAAAAGCAACCCTAATCCACATATGGACAAGGCCAAAGACAACTACGGCTGCACTTGGACTTATAAGAATCTCTAAACAACGAACAATAGAAAAAACTCCCAGTTCGTGTTTAGAGCTTGTCGCGTGAGATTAAGAATCGCAAAACAAGACCTTTATTTTGAAAATCGATGAATAAAATGAGCAAGATTTTTATTTTGGGAAAAAGGAAAAGCAACCCTAATCCACATATGCACAAGGCCCAAAACAACTTCGGCAGCACTTGGACTTATACGAATCTCTAAACAACAAACAACAGAAAAAGCTACCAGTTCGTGTTTAGAATTCGTCGCGCGAGATTACGAATCGCAAAACAAGACCTTTATTTTGAAAATCGAAGAATAAAATGAGCAAGGTTTTTATTTTGGTAAAAGGGAAAAGCAACCCTAATCCACATATGCACAAGGCCCAAGACAACTACGGCTGTACTTGAACCTATACAAATCTCTAAACAACGAACTGCAGAAAAAGCTACCAGTTCGTGCTTAGACCTCGTCGCGTGAGATTAAGAATCCCAACACAAAATCTTGATTTTGAAAATCGATGAATAAAATGAGCAAGGTTTTTATTTTGATAAAAAGGAAAAGCAACCCTAATCCACATATGGACAAGGCCAAAGACAACTACGGCTGCACTTGGACTTATAAGAATCTCTAAACTACGAACAGCAGAAAAAGCTACCAGTTCGTGTTTAGAGCTTGTCGCGTGAGATTAAGAATCGCAAAACAAGACCTTTATTTTGAAAATCGATGAATAAAATGAGCAAGATTTTTATTTTGGGAAAAAGGAAAAGCAACCCTAATCCACATATGCACAAGGCCAAAGAAAAATACGGCTGCACTTCGACTTATACGAATCTCTAAACAACGAAAAGCAGAAAAAGCTACCAGTTCGTATTTAGAACTCGTCGCGCGAGATTAAGAATCGCAAAACAAGACCTTTATTTTGAAAATCGAAGAATAAAATGAGCAAGGTTTTTATTTTGGTAAAAAGGAAAAGCAACCCTAATCCACATATGCACAAGGCCCAAGACAACTACGGCTGTACTTGAACCTATACGAGTCTCTAAACAACGAACTGCACAAAAAGCTACCAGTTCGTGCTTAGACCTCGTCGCGTGAGTTTAAGAATCCCAACACAAAATCTTTATTTTGAAAATCGATGAATAAAATGAGCAAGGTTTTTATTTTGATAAAAAGGAAAAGCAACTCTAATCCACATATGCACAAGGCTCAAGAAAACTGCGGCTGCACTTGGACTTATACGTATCTCAAAACAACGAACAGTAGAAAAAGCTGCCAGTTCGTGTTTAGAGCTCTTCGCGTGAGATTAAGAATCGCAACACAAGATCTTTATTTTGAAAATCGATGAATAAAATAAGCAAGGTTATTATTTTGGTAAAAAGGAAAAGCAACCCTAATCCACATATGCACAAGGCCCAAGACAACTACGACTGTACATGGACCTATACGAATTTCTAAACAACGAACGGCAGAAAAAAATACCAGTTCGTGCTTAGCGCTCGTCGCGTGAGATTAAGAATTGCAACACAAGATCTTTATTTTGAAAATCGATGAATAAAATGAGCAAGGTTTTCATTTTGATAAAAAGGAAAAGCAACCCTAATCCACATATGCACAAGGCCCAAGACAACTACGGCTGCACTTCGACTTATACGAATTTTTAAACAACGAATAGAAGAAAAAGCTACTACTTCGTGTTTAGAGCTCGTTGCGTGAGATTAAGAATTGCAACACAAGATATTTATTTTGAAAATCAATGAATAAAATGAGAAGGATTTTTATTTTGATACAAAGGAAAAGCAACCCTAATCCACATATGCACAAGGCCAAAGACAAGTACTGCTGCACTTGGACTTATACGAATCTCTAGACAACGAACAGCAGAAAAAGCTACCAGTTTGTGTTTAGAGCTCGTCGCTTGAGATTAAGAAGCGCAACAGAAGATCTTTATTTTGAAAATCGATGAATAAAATGAGCAAAGTTTTTGTTTGGATAAAAAGGAAAAGCAACCCTAATCCACATATGCACAAGGCCCAAGACAACTACGGCTGCACTTGGACCAATACGAATCTCTAAACAACGAACAACAGAAAAAGCTACCAGTTCTTGTTTAGAGCTCGTCGCCTAAGATTAAGAATTGCCAAAAAAGACCTTTATTTTCAAAATCGAAGAATAAAATGAGCAAGGTTTTTATTTTGGTAAAAAAGAAAAGCAACCCTAATCCACATATGCACAAGACCCAAGACAACTACGGCTGTACTTGAACCTATACGAGTCTCTAAACAACGAACTGCAGAAAAAGCTACCAGTTCGTGCTTAGACCTCGTCGCGTGAGTTTAAGAATCCCAACACACAATCTTTATTTTGAAAATCGATGAATAAAATGAGCAAGATTTTTATTTTGATAAAAAGGAAAAGCAACTCTAATCCACATATGCACAAGGCTCAAGAAAACTACAGCTGCACTTGGACTTATACGAATCTCAAAACAACGAATAGCAGAAAAAGCTGCCAGTTCGTGTTTAGAGCTCGTCGCGTGAGATTAAGAATCGCAACACAAGATCTTTATTTTTAAAATCGATGAATATAATGAGCAATGTTTTTATTTTGGTAAAAAGGAAAAGCAACCCTAATCCACATATGCACCAGGCCCAAGACAACTACGGCTGTACTTGGACCTATACGAATCTCTAAACAACGAACAACAGAAAAAAATACCAGTTCGTGCTTAGCGCTCGTCGCGTGAGATTAAGAATTGCAACACAAGATCTTTATTTTGAAAATCGATGAAGAAAATGAGCAAGGTTTTTATTTTGATAAAAAGGAAAAGCAACCCTAATCCACATATGCACAAGGCCCAAGACAACTACGGTTGCACTTTGACCTATACGAATCTCTAAACAACGAATAGCAGAAAAAACTACCAGTTCGTGTTTAGAGCTCGTCGCGTGAGATTAGGAATTGCAACACAAGATATTTATTTTGAAAATCAATGAATAAAATGAGAAGGGTTTTTATTTTGATACAAAGGAAAAGCAACCCTAATCCACATATGCACAAGGCCAAAGACAAGTACTGCTGCACTTGGACTTGTACGAATCTCTAAACAACGAACAGCAGAAAAAGCTACCAGTTTGTGTTTAGAGCTCGTCGCTTGAGATTAAGAATCGTAACACAAGATCTTTATTTTTAAAATCGATGAATAAAATGAGCAAGGTTTTTATTTTGATAAAAAGGACAAGCAACCCTAATCCGCATATGCACAAGGCCCAAGACAACTTCGGCTGCACTTGGACTTATACGAATCTCTAAACAACGAACAGCAAAAAAAGCTACCAGTTCGTGTTTAGAACTCGTCGCGCGAGATTAAGTATCGAAAAACAACACCTTTATTTTTAAAATCGAAGAATAAAATGAGCAAGGTTTTTATTTTGGTAAAAGGGAAAAGCAACCCTAATCCACATATGCACAAGGCCCAAGACAACTACGGCTGTACTTGAACCTATACAAATCTCTAAACAACGAACTGCAGAAAAAGCTACCCGTTCGTGCTTAGACCTCGTCGCGTCAGATTAAGAATCTCAACACAAAATCTTTATTTTGAAAATCGCTGAATAAAATGAGCAAGGTTTTTATTTTGGTAAAAAGGAAAAGCAACCCTAATCCACATATGCACAAGGCCAAAGAAAACTACGGCTGCACTTAGACTTATAAGAATCTCTAAACAACGAACAGCAGAAAAAGCTGCCAGTTAGTGTTTAGAGCTCGTCGCGTGAGATTAAGAATCGCAAAACAAGACCTTTATTTTGAAAATCGATGAATAAAATGAGCAACATTTTTATTTTGGGAAAAAGGTAAAGCAACCCTAATCCGCATATGCACAAGTCCCAAGAAAACTACGGCTGCACTTGGACTTATACGAATCTCTAAACAACGAACAACAGAAAAAGCTACCAGTTCGTGTTTAAAACTCGTCGCGCGAGATTAAGAATCGCAAAACCAGACCTTTATTTTTAAAATCGAAGAATAAAATGAGCAAGGTTTTTATTTTGGTAAAAAGGAAAAGCAACCCTAATCCACATATGCACAAGACCCAAGACAACTATGTACTTGAACCTATACGAATCTCTAAACAACGAACTGCAGAAAAAGCTACCAGTTCGTGCTTAAACCTCGTCGCGTGAGTTTAAGAATCCCAACTCAAAATCTTTATTTTGAAAATCGATGAATATAATGTGCAAGCTTTTTATTTTGATAAAAAGGAAAAGCAACTCTAATCCATATATGCACAAGGCTCAAGACATCTACGGCTGTACTTGGACCTATACGAATCTCTCAACAACGAACAGCAGAAAAAACTACCAGTTCGTGCTTAGCGCTCGTCGCTTGAGATTAAGAATCGCAACACAAGATCTTTATTTTAATAATCGATGAATAAAATGAGCAAGGTTTTTATTTTGATAAAAAGGAAAAGCAACCCTAATCGACATATGCACAAGGCCCAAGACAACTACGGCTGCACTTGGACTTATACGCATTTTTAAACAACGAATAGCAGAAAAAGCTACCAGTTCGTGTTTAGAGCTCGTCGCGTGAGATTAAGAATTGCAAAACAAGATATTTATTTTGAAAGTCAATGAATAAAATGAGAAGGGTTTTTATTTTGATACAAAGGAAAAGCAACCCTAATCCACATATGCACAAGGCAAAAGACAACTACGGCTACACTTGGACTTGTACGAATCTCTAAACAACGAACAACAGAAAAAGCTACCAGTTCGTGTTTAGAGCTCGTCGCCTAAGATTAAGAATCGCAAAACAAGACCTTTATTTTAAAATCGAAGAATAAAATGAGCAAGGTTTTTATTTTTGATAAAAAGGAAAAGCAACCCTAATCGACATATGCACAAGGCCCAAGACAACTACGGCTGCACTTGGACTTATACGCATTTTTAAACAACGAATAGCAGAAAAAGCTACCAGTTTGTGTTTAGAGCTCGTCACTTGAGATTAAGAATCGTAACACAAGATCTTTATTTTTAAAATCGATAAATAAAATGAGAAAAGTTTTTATTTGGATAAAAAGGAAAAGCAACCCTAATCCACATATGCACAAGCCCCAAGACAACTACGACTGCACTTGGACCTATACAAATCTCTAAACAACGAACAGCAGAAAAAGCTACCAGTTCCTGTTTAGAGCTCGTCGCCTAAGATTAAGAATCGCAAAACAAGACCTTTATTTTAAAATCGAAGAATAAAATGAGCAAGGTTTTTATTTTTGTAAAACGGAAAAACAACCCTAATCCACATATGCACAAGGCCCAAGACAACTACGACTGTACTTGGACCTATACGAATCTCTATACAACGAAAAGCAGAAAAAGCTAGCAGTTCGTGCTTAGAGCTCGTCGCGTGAGATTAAGAATCGCAACACAAGATCTTTATTTTGAAAATCGATGAATAAAATGAGCAAGGTTTTTATTTGGATAAAAAGGAAAAGCAACCCTAATCCAAATATGCACAAGGCCCAAGAAAACTACGGCTGCACTTGGACTTATTCGAATCTCTAAACAACGAACAGCAGAAAAAGCTACCAGTTCGTGTTTAGAGCTCGTCGCGTGAGATTAAGAATCGCAACACAAGATCTTTATTTTGAAAATCGATGAATAAAATGAGCAAGGTTTTTATTTTGGTAAAAAGGAAAAGAAACCCTAATCCACATATGCATAAGGCCCAAGACAACTACGGCTGTACTTGGACCTATACGAATCTCTAAATAACGAACAGCAAAAAAAACTACTAGTTCGTGCTTAGCGCTCGTCGAGTGAGATTAAGAATCGCAACACAAGATCTTTGTTTTGAAAATCGATGAATAAAATGAGCAAGGTTTTTATTTTAATAAAAAGGAAAAGCAACCCTAATCCACATATGCACAAGGCTCAAGAAAACTACGGCTACACTTGGACTTATACGAATCTCTAAACAACGAACAGCAGATAAAGCTGCCAGTTCGTGTTTAGAGCTCGTCGCGTGAGATTAAGAATCGCAACACAAGATCTTTATTTTGAAAATCGATGAATAAAATGAGCAAGGTTTTTATTTTGGTAAAAAGGAAAAGCAACCCTAATCCACATATGCATAAGGCCCAAGACAACTACGGCTGTACTTGGACCTATACGAATCTCTAAACAACGAACAGCAGAAAAAACTACCAGTTCGTGCTTAGCGCTCGTCGCGTGAGATTAAGAATCGCAACACAAGATCTTTATTTTGAAAATCGATGAATAAAATGAGCAAGTTTTTATTTTGATAAAAAGGAAAAGCAACCCTAATCCACATATGCACAAGGCCCAAGACAACTACGGCTGCACTTGGACTTATACGAATCTCTAAACAACGAACAGCAGAAAAAGCTACCAGTTCGTATTTAGAGCTCGTCGCGTGAGATTAAGAATTGCAACACAAGACATTTATTTTGAAAATCAATGAATAAAATGAGAAGGGTTTTTATTTTGATACAATGGAAAAGAGACCCTAATCCACATATGCACAAGGCCCAAGACAACTTCGGCTGCACTTGGACCTATACAAATCTCTAAACAACGAACAGCAGAAAAAGCTACCAGTTCGTGTTTAGAGCTCGTCGCCTAAGATTAAGAATCGCAAAACAAGAGCTTTATTTTGAAAATAGAAGAATAAAATGAGCAAGGTTTTTATTTTGGTAAAAAGGAAAAGCAGCCCTAATCCACATATGCACAAGGCCCAAGACAACTACGACTGTACTTGGACCTATACAAATCTCTACACAACGAACAACAGAAAAAGATACCAGGTCATGCTTAGAGCTCGTCGCGTGAGATTAAGAATAGCAACACAAGATCTTTATTTTGAAAATCGATGAATAAAATGAGCAAGGTTTTTATTTTGATAAAAAGGAAAAGCAACCCTAATCCACATATGCACAAGGCCCAAGAAAACTACGGTTGTACTTGGACCTATACGAATCTCTAAACAACGAAAAGCAGAAAAAGCTACCAGTTCATGCTTAGAGCTCGTCGCGTGAGATTACGAATCGCAAAACAAGACCTTTATTTTGAAAATCAAAGAATAAAATGAGAAGGGTTTTTATTTTGGTAAAAAGGAAAAGCAACCCTAATCCACATATGCACAAGGCCCAAGACAACTTCAGCTGCACTTGGACTTATACGAATCTCTAAACAACGAACAGCAAAAAAAAGCTACAAGTTCGTGTTTAGAGCTCGTCGCGTGAGATTAGGAATCGCAAAACAAGACCTTTATTTTGAAAATCGAAGAATAAAATGAGCAAGGTTTTTATTTTGGTAAAAAGGAAAAGCAACCCTAATCCACATATGCATAAGGCCCAAGACAACTACGGCGGCACTTGGACCTATAGGAATCTCTAAACAACGAACAGCAGAAAAAGCTACCGGTTCGTGCTTAGAGCTCGTCGCGTGAGATTAAGAATCGCAACACAAGATCTTTATTTTGAAAATCGATGAATAAAATGAGCAAGGTTTTTATTTTGATAAAAAGGAAAACAAACCCTAATCAACATATGCACAAGGCCCAAGACAACTTCAGCTGCACTTGGACTTATACGAATCTCTAAACAACGAACAGCAAAAAAAAGCTACCAGTTCGTGTTTAGAGCTCGTCGCGTGAGATTAGGAATCGCAAAACAAGACCTTTATTTTGAAAATCGAAGAATAAAATGAGCAAGGTTTTTATTTTGGTAAAAAGGAAAAGCAACCCTAATCCACATATGCATAAGGCCCAAGACAACTACGGCTGCACTTGGACCTATACGAATCTCTAAACAACGAACAGCAGAAAAAGCTACCAGTTCGTATTTAGAGCTCGTCGCGTGAGATTATGAATAGCAACACAAGATGTTTATTTTGAAAATCGATGAATAAAATGACCAAGGCTTTTATTTTGATAAAAAGGAGAAACAACCCTAATCCACATATGCACAAGGCCCAAGACAAGTACCGCTGCACTTGGACTTATACGAATCTCTAAACAACGAACAGTAGAAAAAGCTACCAGTTCGTGTTTAGAGCTCGTCGCTTGAGATTAAGAATCGCAACACAAGATATTTATTTTGAAAATCAATGAATAAAATGAGCAAAGTTTTTATTTTGATAAAAAGGAAAAGCAACCCTAATCCACATATGCACAAGGCCCAAGACAACTACGGCTGCACTTGGACTTATACGAATCTCTAAACAACGAACAGCAGAAAAAGCTACCAGTTCGTATTTAGAGCTCGTCGCGTGAGATTAAGAATTGCAACACAAGACATTTATTTTGAAAATCAATGAATAAAATGAGAAGGGTTTTTATTTTGATACAATGGAAAAGAGACCCTAATCCACATATGCACAAGGCCCAAGACAACTTCGGCTGCACTTGGACCTATACAAATCTCTAAACAACGAACAGCAGAAAAAGCTACCAGTTCGTGTTTAGAGCTCGTCGCCTAAGATTAAGAATCGCAAAACAAGAGCTTTATTTTGAAAATAGAAGAATAAAATGAGCAAGGTTTTTATTTTGGTAAAAAGGAAAAGCAGCCCTAATCCACATATGCACAAGGCCCAAGACAACTACGACTGTACTTGGACCTATACAAATCTCTACACAACGAACAACAGAAAAAGATACCAGGTCATGCTTAGAGCTCGTCGCGTGAGATTAAGAATAGCAACACAAGATCTTTATTTTGAAAATCGATGAATAAAATGAGCAAGGTTTTTATTTTGATAAAAAGGAAAAGCAACCCTAATCCACATATGCACAAGGCCCAAGAAAACTACGGTTGTACTTGGACCTATACGAATCTCTAAACAACGAAAAGCAGAAAAAGCTACCAGTTCATGCTTAGAGCTCGTCGCGTGAGATTACGAATCGCAAAACAAGACCTTTATTTTGAAAATCAAAGAATAAAATGAGAAGGGTTTTTATTTTGGTAAAAAGGAAAAGCAACCCTAATCCACATATGCACAAGGCCCAAGACAACTTCAGCTGCACTTGGACTTATACGAATCTCTAAACAACGAACAGCAAAAAAAAGCTACCAGTTCGTGTTTAGAGCTCGTCGCGTGAGATTAGGAATCGCAAAACAAGACCTTTATTTTGAAAATCGAAGAATAAAATGAGCAAGGTTTTTATTTTGGTAAAAAGGAAAAGCAACCCTAATCCACATATGCATAAGGCCCAAGACAACTACGGCGGCACTTGGACCTATAGGAATCTCTAAACAACGAACAGCAGAAAAAGCTACCGGTTCGTGCTTAGAGCTCGTCGCGTGAGATTAAGAATCGCAACACAAGATCTTTATTTTGAAAATCGATGAATAAAATGAGCAAGGTTTTTATTTTGATAAAAAGGAAAAGAAACCCTAATCAACATATGCACAAGGCCCAAGACAACTTCAGCTGCACTTGGACTTATACGAATCTCTAAACAACGAACAGCAAAAAAAAGCTACCAGTTCGTGTTTAGAGCTCGTCGCGTGAGATTAGGAATCGCAAAACAAGACCTTTATTTTGAAAATCGAAGAATAAAATGAGCAAGGTTTTTATTTTGGTAAAAAGGAAAAGCAACCCTAATCCACATATGCATAAGGCCCAAGACAACTACGGCCGCACTTGGACCTATACGAATCTCTAAACAACGAACAGCAGAAAAAGCTACCAGTTCGTATTTAGAGCTCGTCGCGTGAGATTATGAATAGCAACACAAGATGTTTATTTTGAAAATCGATGAATAAAATGAGCAAGGCTTTTATTTTGATAAAAAGGAGAAACAACCCTAATCCACATATGCACAAGGCCCAAGACAAGTACCGCTGCACTTGGACTTATACGAATCTCTAAACAACGAACAGTAGAAAAAGCTACCAGTTCGTGTTTAGAGCTCGTCGCTTGAGATTAAGAATCGCAACACAAGATATTTATTTTGAAAATCAATGAATAAAATGAGCAAAGTTTTTATTTTGATAAAAAGGAAAAGCAACCCTAATCCACATATGCACAAGGCCCAAGACAACTTCGGCTGCACTTGGACTTATAGGAATCTCTAAACAACGAACAGCAGAAAAAGCTACCAGTTCGTGTTCAGAGCTCGTCGCTTGAGATTAAGAATCGCAACACAAGATCTTTATTTTGAAAATCGATGAATAAAATGAGCAAAGTTTTTATTTGGATAAAAAGGAAAAGCAACCCTAATCCACATATCCACAAGGCCCAACACAACTACGGCTGCACTTGGACCTATACGAATCTCTAAACAACGAACAGCAGAAAAAGCTACTAGTTCGTGTTTAGAGCTCGTTGCTTGAGATTAAGAATCGCAACACAAGATCTTTATTTTGAAAATCGATGAATAAAATGAGCAAAGTTTTTATTTGGATAAAAAGGAAAAGCAAGCCTAATCCGCATATGCACAAGGCCCAAGACAACTACAGCTGCACTTGGACCTATACGAATCTCTAAACAAAGAAAGAGCAGAAAACGTTGCCATTTCATCTTTAAAGCTCATTGCGTTAGATTAAGAATCGCAAAACAAGACCTTTATTTTGAAAATCGAAGAATAAAATGAGCAAGGTTTTTATTTTGGTAAAAAGGAAAACCAACCTTAATCCACATATGCACAAGGCCCAAGACTACTACGGCTGTACTTGGACCTATAGGAATCTCTAAACAACGAACAACAGAAAAAGCTACCGGTTCGTGCTTAGAGCTCGTCGCGTGAGATTAAGAATCGCAACACAAGATCTTTATTTTGAAAATCGATGAATAAAATGAGCAAGGTTTTTATTTTGATAAAATGGAAAAGAAACCCTAATCAACATATGCACAAGGCCCAAGACAACTTCAGCTGCACTTGGACTTATACGAATCTCTAAACAATGAACAACAGAAAAAACTACCAGTTCGTGTTTAGAGCTCGTCGCCTGAGATTAGGAATCGCAAAACAAGACCTTTATTTTGAAAATCGAAGAATAAAATAAGCAAGGTTTTTATTTTGGTAAAAAGGAAAAGCAACCCTAATCCACATATGCATAAGGCCCAAGACAACTACGACTGCACTTGGACCTATACGAATCTCTAAACAACGAACAGCAGAAAAAGCTACCAGTTCGTATTTAGAGCTCGTCGCGTGAGATTATGAATAGCAACACAAGATCTTTATTTTTAAAATCGATGAATAAAATGAGCAAGGCTTTTATTTTAATAAAAAGGAGAAACAACCCTAATCCATATATGCACAAGGCCCCAGACAACTACCGCTGCACTTGGACTTCTACGAATCTCTAAACAACGAACAGTAGAAAAAGCTACCAGTTCGTGTTTAGAGCTCGTCGCTTGAGATTAAGAATCGCAACACAAGATATTTATTTTGAAAATCAATCAATAAAATGAGCAAAGTTTTTATTTTGATAAAAAGGAAAAGCAACCCTAAACCACATATGCACAAGGCCCAAGACAACTTCGGCTGCACTTGGACTTATAGGAATCTCTAAACAACGAACAGCAGAAAAAGCTACCAGTTCGTGTTTAGAGCTCGTCGCTTGAGATTAAGAATCGCAACACAAGATCTTTATTTTGAAAATCGAAGAATAAAATGAGCAAAGTTTTTATTTGGATAAAAAGGAAAAGAAACCCTAATCAACATATGCACAAGGCCCAAGACAACTTCAGCTGCACTTGGACTTATACGAATCTCTAAACAACGAACAACAGAAAAAGCTACCAGTTCGTGTTTAGAGCTCGTCGCGTGAGATTAGGAATCGCAAAACAAGACCTTTATTTTGAAAATCGAAGAATAAAATGAGCAAGGTTTTTATTTTGGTAAAAAGGAAAAGCAACCCTAATCCACATATGCATAAGGCCCAAGACAACTACGGCTGCACTTGGACCTATACGAATCTCTAAACAACGAACAGCATAAAAAGCTACCAGTTCGTATTTACAGCTCGTCGCGTGAGATTATGAATAGCAACACAAGATCTTTATTTTGAAAATCGACGAATAAAATGAGCAAGGTTTTTATTTTGATAAAAAGGAGAAACAACCCTAATCCACATATGCACAAGGCCCAAGACAACTTCAGCTGCACTTGGACTTATATGAATCTCTAAACAACGAACAGCAGAAAAATCTACCAGTTCATGTTTAGAGCTCGTCGCGTGAGATTAAGAATCGCAACACAAGATCTTTATTTTTAAAATTAATGAATAAAATGAGCAAGGTTTTTATTTTGATAAAAATGAAAAGCAACTTGAATCCACATATGCACAAGGCCCAAGACAACTTCGGCTGCACTTGGACTTATACGAATCTCTAAACAACGAACAACATAAAAAGCTACCAGTTCATGCTTAGAGCTCGTCGCGTGAGATTATGAATAGCAACACAACATCTTTATTTTGAAAATCGACGAATAAAATAAGCAAGATCTTTATTTTGAAAATCGACGAATAAAATGAGCAAGGTTTTTATTTTGATAAAAAGGAGAAACAACCCTAATCCACATATGCACAAGGCCCAAGACAACTTCAGCTGCACTTGGACTTATACGAATGTCTAAACAACGAACAGCAGAAAAATCTACCAGTTCATGTTTAGAGCTCGTCCCGTGAGATTAAGAATCGCAACACAAGATCTATATTTTGAAAATCGATGAATAAAATTAGCAAGGTCTTTATTTTGATAAAAAGGAAAAGCAACCCTAATCCTCATATGCATAAGGCCCAAGACAACTTCGACTGCACTTGGACTTATAGGAATCTCTAAACAACGAACAGCAGAAAAAGCTACCAGTTCGTGTTTAGAGCTCGTCGCGTGAGATTAAAAATCGCAAAACAAGACCTATATTTTGAAAATCGAAGAATAAAATGAGCAAGGTTTTTATTTTGGTAAAAAGGAAAAGCAACCCTAATCCACATATGCACAAGGCCCAAGACAACTACCGCTGCACTTGGACTTATACGAATCTCTAAACAACGAACAGTAGAAAAAGCTACCAGTTCGTGTTTAGAGCTCGTCGCTTGAGATTAAGAATCGCAACACAAGATATTTATTTTGAAAATCAATGAATAAAATGAGCAAAGTTTTTATTTGGATAAAAAGGAAAAGCAACCATAATCCACATATGCACAAGGCCCAAGACAACTACGGCTGCACTTGGACTTGTACGAATCTCTAAACAACGAACAACAGAAAAAGCTACCAGTTCATCTTTAGAGCTCGTCGCGGCTGATTAAGAATCGCAAAACAAGACCTTTATTCTGAAAATCGAAGAATTGAATGAGCAAGGTTTTTATTTTGGTAAAAAGGAAAAGCAACCCTAATCCACATATGCACAAGGCCCAAGACAACTTCAGCTGCACTTGGACTTATACGAATCTCTAAACAACGAACAGCAGAAAAATCTCTCAGTTCATGTGTAGAGCTCGTCGCGTGAGATTAAGAATCGCAACACAAGATCTTTATTTTTAAAATTAATGAATAAAATGAGCAAGGTTTTTATTTTGATAAAAAGGAAAAGCAACCCTAATCCACATATGCACAAGGCCAAAGACAACTACGGCTGCACTTGGACTTATAAGAATCTTTAAACAACGACCAGCAGAAAAAGCTACCAGTTCGTGTCTAGAGCTCATTGCGTGAAAATCGATGAATAAAATGAGCAAGGTTTTTATTTTGGGAAAAAGGAAAAGCAACCCTAATCCACATACGCAGAAGGCCCAAGACAACTACGATGTACTTGGACCTATACGAATCTTTAAACAACGAACAGCAAAAAAAGCTACCAGTTCATCTGTAGAGCTCGTAGCATGAGATTAAGAATCGCAAAACAAGACCTTTATTCTGAAAATCGAAGAATAAAACGAGCAAGGTTTTTATTTTGGTAAAAAGGAAAAGCAACCCTAATCCACATATGCACAAGGCCCAAGCCTACTACGGCTGTACTTGGACCAATAGGAATCTCTAAACAACGAACAGAAGAAAAAGCTACCAGTTCGTGCTTAGAGCTCGTCGCGTGAGATTAAGAATCGCAACACAAGATCTTTATTTTGAAAATCGATGAATAAAATGAGCAAGGTTTTTATTTTGATAAAAAGGAAAAGCAACCCTAATCCAAATATGCACAAGGCCCAAGACAACTTCAACTGCACTTGGACTTATACGAATCTCTAAAAAACGAACAACAGAAAAATCTACCAGTTCATGTTTAGAGCTCGTCGCGTGAGATTAAGAATCGCAACACAAGATCTTTATTTTGAAAATTGATGAATAAAATGAGCAAGCTTTTTATTTTGATAAAAATGAAAAGCAACCTGAATCCACATATGCACAAGGCCCAAGACAACTTCGGCTGCACTTGGACTTATACGAATCTCTAAACAACGAACAGCATAAAAAGCTACCAGTTCATGTTTAGAGCTCGTCGCGTGAGATTATGAATAGCAACACAAGATCTTTATTTTGAAAATCGACGAATAAAATGAGCAAGATTTTTATTTTGATAAAAAGGAAAAGCAACCCTAATCCACATATGCACAAGGCCCAAGACAACTTCGGCTGCACTTGGACTTATACAAATCTCTAAATAACGAACAGCAGAAAAATCTACCAGTTCATATTTAGAGGTCGTCGCGTGAGATTAAGAATCGCAACACAAGATCTATATTTTGAAAATCGATGAATAAAATTAGCAAGGTCTTTATTTTGATAAAAAGGAAAAGCAACCCTAATCCTCATATGCATAAGGCCCAAGACAACTTCGGCTGCACTTGGACTTATAGGAATCTCTAAACAACGAACAGCAGAAAAAGCTACCAGTTCGTGTTTAGAGCTCGTCGCGTGAGATTAAAAATCGCAAAACAAGACCTATATTTTGAAAATCGAAGAATAAAATGAGCAGGTTTTTATTTTGGTAAAAACGAAAAGCAACCCTAATCCACACATACACAAGGCCCAAGACAACTACCGCTGCACTTGGACTTATACGAATCTCTAAACAACAAATAGTCGAAAAAGCTACCAGTTCGTGTTTAGAGCTCGTCGCTTGAGATTAAGAATCGCAACACAAGATATTTATTTTGAAAATCAATGAATAAAATGAGCAAAGTTTTTATTTGGATAAAAAGGAAAAGCAACCATAATCCACATATGCACAAGGCCCAAGACAACTACGGCTCCACTTGGACCTATACGAATCTCTAAACAACGAACAGCAGAAAAAGCTACCAGTTCATCTTAAGAGCTCGTCGCGTGAGATTAAGAATCGCAAAACAAGACCTTTATTCTGAAAATCGAAGAATTGAATGAGCAAGGCTTTTATTTTGGTAAAAAGGAAAAGCAACCCTAATCCACATATGCACAAGGCCCAAGACAACTTCAGCTGCACTTGGACTTATACGAATCTCTAAACAACGAACAGCAGAAAAATCTACCAGTTCATGTTTAGAGCTCGTCGCGTGAGAATAAGAATCGCAACACAAGATCTTTATTTTTAAAATTAATGAATAAAATGAGCAAGGTTTTTATTTTGATAAAAAGGAAAAGCAACCCTAATCCACATATGCACAAGGCCAAAGACAACTACGGCTACACTTGGACTTATAAGAATCTTTAAACAACGACCAGCAGGAAAAGGTACCAGTTCGTGTTTCGAGCTCATCGCGTGAGATTAAGAATCGCTAAACAAGACCTTTATTCTGAAAATCGAAGAATAAAACGAGCAAGGTTTTTATTTTGTGAAAAAAGAAAAGCAACCCTAATCCACATATGCACAAGGCCCAAGCCTACTACGGCTGTACTTGGACCAATAGGAATCTCTAAACAACGAACAGCAGAAAAAGCTACCAGTTCGTGCTTAGAGCTCGTCGCGTGAGATTAAGAATCGCAACACAAGATCTTTATTTTGAAAATCGATGAATAAAATGAGCAAGGTTTTTATTTTGATAAAAAGGAAAAGCAACCCTAAGCCACATATGCACAAGGCCCAAGACAACTTCAGCTGCACTTGGACTTATACGAATCTCTAAACAACGAACAACAGAAAAATCTACCAGTTCATGTTTAGAGCTCGTCGCGTGAGATTAAGAATCGCAACACAAGATCTTTATTTTGAAAATTGATGAATAAAATGAGCAAGCTTTTTATTTTGATAAAAATGAAAAGCAACCTGAATCCACATATGCACAAGGCCCAAGACAACTTCGGCTGCACTTGGACTTATACGAATCTCTAGACAACGAACAGCAGAAAAAGCTACCAGTTCGTGTTTAGAGCTCGTCGCGTGAGATTAAAAATCGCAAAACAAGACCTATATTTTGAAAATCGAAGAATAAAAGGAGCAAGGTTTTTATTTTGGTAAAAAGGAAAAGCAACCCTAATCCACATATGCACAAGGCCCAAGACAACTACCGCTGCACTTGGACTTATACGAATCTCTATACAACGAACAGTAGAAAAAGCTACCAGTTCGTGTTTAGAGCTCGTCGCTTGAGATTAAGAATCGCAACACAAGATCTTTATTTTGAAAATCAATGAATAAAATGAGCAAAGTTTTTATTTGGATAAAAAGGAAAAGCAACCATAATCCACATATGCACAAGGCCCAAGACAACTACGGCTGCACTTGGGCCTATACGAATCTCTAAACAACAAACAGCAGAAAAAGCTACCAGTTCATCTTTAGAGCTCGTCGCGTGAGATTAAGAATCGCAAAACAAGACCTTTATTCTGAGAATCGAAGAATTGAATGAGCAAGGTTTTAATTTTGGTAAAAAGCAAAAGCAACCCTAATCCACATATGCACAAGGCCCAAGACAACTTCAGCCGCACTTGGACTTATACGAATCTCTAAACAACGAACAACATTAAAATCTACCAGTTCATGTTTAGAGCTCGTCGCGTGAGATTAAGAATCGCAACACAAGATCTTTATTTTGAAAATTGATGAATAAAATGAGCAAGGTTTTTATTTTGATAAAAATGAAAAGCAACCTGAATCCACATATGCACAAGGCCCAAGACAACTTCGGCTGCACTTGGACTTATACGAATCTCTAAACAACGAACAACATAAAAAGCTACCAGTTCATGTTTTGAGCTCGTCGCGTGAGATTATGAATAGCAACACAAGATCTTTATTTTGAAAATCGACGAATAAAATGAGCAAGATTTTTATTTTGATAAAAAGGAAAAGCAACCCTAATCCAAATATGCACAAGGCCCAAGACAACGTCGGCTGCACTTGGACTTATACGAATCTCTAAACAACGAACAGCAGAAAAATATACCAGTTCATTTTTAGAGCTCGTCGCGTGAGATTAAGAATCGCAACACAAGATCTATATTTTGAAAATCGATGAATAAAATTAGCAAGGTCTTTATTTTGATAAAAAGGAAAAGCAACCCTAATCCTCATATGCATAAGGCCCAAGACAACTTCGGCTGCACTTGGACTTATAGGAATCTCTAAACAACGAACAGCAGAAAAAGCTACCAGTTCGTGTTTAGAGCTCGTCGCGTGAGATTAAAAATCGCAAAACAAGACCTATATTTTGAAAATCGAAGAATAAAATGAGCAAGGTTTTTATTTTGGTAAAAAGGAAAAGCAACCCTAATCCTCATATGCACAAGGCTCAAGAAAACTACGGCTGCACTTGGACTTATACGAATCTCTAAACAACGAACAACAGAAAAAGCTACAATTTCGTGTTTAGAGCTCGTCGCGTGAGATTAAGAATCGCAACACAAGATCTTTATTTTGAAAATCGATGAATAAAATGAGCAAGGTTTTTATTTTGATAAAAAGGAAAAGCAACCCTAATCCACATATGCACAAGGCCCAAGACAACTACCGCTGCACTTGGACTTATACGAATCTCTAAACAACGAACAGTAGAAAAAGCTACCAGTTCGTGTTTAGAGCTCGTCGCTTGAGATTAAGAATCGCAACACAAGATCTTTATTTTGAAAATCAATGAATAAAATGAGCAAAGTTTTTATTTGGATAAAAAGGAAAAGCAACCATAATCCACATATGCACAAGGCCCAGGACAACTACGGCTGCACTTGGGCCTCTACGAATCTCTAAACAACAAACAGCAGAAAAAGCTACCAGTTCATCTTTAGAGCTCGTCGTGTGAGATTAAGAATCGCAAAACAAGACCTTTATTCTGAAAATCGGAGAATTGAATGAGCAAGCTTTTTATTTTGGTAAAAAGGAAAAGCAACCCTAATCCACATATGCACAAGGCCCAAGACAACTTCAGCTGCACTTGGACATACGAATCTCTAAACAACGAACAGCAGAAAAATCTACCAGTTCATGTTTAGAGCTCGTCGCGTGAGATTAAGGATCGCAACACAAGATCTTTATTTTTAAAATTAATGAATAAAATGAGCAAGGTTTTTATTTTGATAAAAAGGAAAAGCAACCCTAATCCACATATGCACAAGGCCAAAGACAACTACAGCTGCACTTGGACTTATAAGAATCTTTAAACAACGACCAACAGAAAAAGCTACCAGTTCGTGTCTAGAGCTCATCGCGTGAGATTAAGAATCGCAAAACAAGACCTTTATTTTGAAAATCGATGAATAAAATGAGCAAGGTTTTTATTTTGGGAAAAAGGAAAAGCAACCCTAATCCACATACGCAGAAGGCCCAAGACAACTACGGATGTACTTGGACCTATACGAATCTCTAAACAACGAACAGCAGAAAAAGATACCAGTTCATCTTTAGAGCTCGTTGCATGAGATTAAGAATCGCAAAACAAGACCTTTATTCTGAAAATCGAAGAATAAAACGAGCAAGGTTTTTATTTTGGTAAAAAGGAAAAGCAACCCTAATCCACATATGCACAAGGCCCAAGCCTACTACGGCTGTACTTGGACCAATAGGAATCTCTAAACAACGAACAGCAGAAAAAGCTACCAGTTCGTGCTTAGAGCTCGTCGCGTGAGATTAAGAATCGCAACACAAGATCTTTATTTTGAAAATCGATGAATAAAATGAGCAAGGTTTTTATTTTGATAAAAAGGAAAAGTAACCCTAATCCACATATGCACAAGGCCCAAGACAACTTCAGCTGCACTTGGACTTATACGAATCTCTAAACAACGAACAACAAAAAAATCTACCAGTTCATGTTTAGAGCTCGTCGCGTGAGATTAAGAATCGCAACACAAGATCTTTATTTTGAAAATTGATGAATAAAATGAGCAAGGTTTTTATTTTGATAAAAATTAAAAGCAACCTGAATCCACATATGCACAAGGCCCAAGACAACTTCGGCTTCACTTGGACTTATACGAATCTCTAAACAACGAACAGCATAAAAAGCTACCAGTTCATGTTTAGAGCTCGTCGCGTGAGATTAAGAATCGCAACACAAGTTCTATATTTTGAAAATCGATGAATAAAATTAGCAAGGTCTTTATTTTGATAAAAAGGAAAAGCAACCCTAATCCTCATATGCATAAGGCCCAAGTCAACTTCAGCTGCACTTGGACTTATAGGAATCTCTAAACAACGAACAGCAGAAAAACCTACCAGTTCGTGTTTAGAGCTCGTCGCGTGAGATTAAAAATCGCAAAACAAGACCTATATTTTGAAAATCGAAGAATAAAATGAGCAAGGTTTTTATTTTGGTAAAAAGGAAAAGCAACCCTAATCCACATATGCACAAGGCCCAAGACAACTACCGCTGCACTTGGACTTATACGAATCTCTAAACAACGAACAGTAGAAAAAGCTACCAGTTCGTGTTTAGAGCTCGTCGCTTGAGATTAAGAATCGCAACACAAGATCTTTATTTTGAAAATCAATGAATAAAATGAGTAAAGTTTTTATTTGGATAAAAAGGAAAAGCAACCATAATCCACATATGCACAAGGCCCAAGACAACTACGGCTACACTTGGGCCTATACGAATCTCTAAACAACAAACAGCAGAAAAAGCTACCAGTTCATCTTTAGAGCTCATCGCGTGAGATTAAGAATCGCAAAACAAGACCTTTATTCTGAAAATCGAAGAATTGAATGAGCAAGGTTTTTATTTTGGTAAAAAGGAAAAGCAACCCTAATCCACATATGCACAAGGCACAAGACAACTTCAGCTGCACTTGGACTTATACGAATCTCTAAACAACGAACAGCAGAAAAATCAACCAGTTCATATTTAGAGCTCGTCGCGTGAGATTAAGAATCGCAACACAAGACCTTTATTTTGAAAATCGATGAATAAAATGAGCAAGGTTTTTATTTTGGGAAAAAGGAAAAGCAACCCTAATCCACATACGCAGAAGGCCCAAGACAACTACGGATGTACTTGGACCTATACGAATCTCTAAACAACGAACAGCAGAAAAAGCTACCAGTTCATCTTTAGACCTCGTCGCATGAGATTAAGAATCGCAAAACAAGACCTTTATTCTGAAAATCGAAGAATAAAACGAGCAAGGTTTTTATTTTGGTAAAAAGGAAAAGCAACCCTAATCCACATATGCACAAGGCCTAAGCCTACTACGACTGTACTTGGACCAATAGGAATCTCTAAAAAACGAACAGCAGAAAAACCTACCAGTTCGTGCTTAGAGCTCGTCGCGTCAGATTAAGAATCGCAACACAAGATCTTTATTTTGAAAATCGATGAATAAAATGAGCAAGGTTTTTATTTTGATAAAAAGGAAAAGCAACCCTAATCCACATATGCACAAGGCCAAAGAAAACTACGGCTGCACCTGGACTTATAATAATCTTTAAACAACGAACAGCAGAAAAAGCTACCAGTTCGTGTTTAGAGCTCGTCGCGTGAGATTAAGAATAGCAACACAAGATCTTTCTTTTGAAAATTGATGAATAAAATGAGCAAGGTTTTTATTTTGATAAAAATGAAAAGCAACCTGAATCCACATATGCACAAGGCCCAAGACAACTTCGGCTGCACTTGGACTTATACGAATCTCTAAACAACGAACAACATAAAAAGCTACCAGTTCATGTTTAGAGCTCGTCGCGTGAGATTATGAATAGCAACACAAGATCTTTATTTTGAAAATCGACGAATAAAATGAGCAAGATTTTTATTTTGGTAAAAAGGAAAAGCAACCCTAATCCACATATGCACAAGGCCCAAGACAACTTCGGCTGCACTTGGACTTATACGAATCTCTCAACAACGAACAGCAGAAAAATCTACCAGTTCATGTTTAGAGCTCGTCGCGTGAGATTAAGAATCGCAAAACATGACCTTTATTCTGAAAAACGAACAATAAAATGAGCAAGGTTTTTATTTTGGTAAAAAGGAAAAGCAACCCTAATCTACATATGCCCAAGGCCCAAGCCTACTACGGCTGCACTTGGACCTATAGGAATCTCTAAACAACGAACAGCAGAAAAAGCTACCAGTTCGTGCTTAGAGCTCGTCGCGTGAGATTAAGAATCGCAACATAAGATCTTTATTTTGAAAATCGATGAATAAAATGAGCAATGTTTTTATTTTGATAAAAAGGAAAAGCAACCCTAATCCACATATGCACAAGGCCCAAGACAACTTCGGCTGCACTTGGACTTATACGAATCTCTAAACAACGAACAGCAGGAAAAGCTACCAGTTCGTGTTAAGAGCTCGTCGCGTGAGATTAGGAATCGCAAAACAAGACCTTTATTTTGAAAATCGAAGAATAAAATGAGCAAGGTTTTTATTTTGGTAAAAAGGAAAAGCAACCCTAATCCACATATGCACAAGGCCTAAGACAACTACGGCTGTACTTGGACCTATACGAATCTCTAAACAACGAACAGCAGAAAAAGCTACTAGTTCGTGTTTAGAGATCGTCGCGAGAGATTAAGAATCGCAACACAAGATCTTTATTTTGAAAATCGATGAATAAAATGAGCAAAGTTTTTATTTGGATACTAAGGAAAAGCAACCCTAATCCACATATGCAAAAGGCCCAAGACAACTACGACTGTACTTGAACCTATACGAATCTCTGAACAACGAACTGCAGAAAAAGCTACCAGTTCGTGCTTAGAGCTCCTCGCGTGAGATTAAGAATCGCAACAAAAATCCTTTATTTTGAAAATCGATGAATAAAATGAGCAAGGTTTTTATTTTGATAAAAAGGAAAAGCAACCCTAATCCACATATGCACAAGGCCCAAGACAACTTCGGCTGCACTTGGACTTATACGAATCTCTAAACAACGAACAGCAGAAAAAGCTACCAGGTCGTGTTTAGAGCTCGTCGCGTGAGATTAGGAATCGCAAAACAAGACCTTTATTTTGAAAATCGAAGAATAAAATGAGCAAGGTTTTTATTTTGGTAAAAAGGAAAAGCAACCCTAATCCACATATGCACAAGGCCTAAGACAACTACGGCTGTACTTGGACCTATACGAATCTCTAAACAACGAACAGCAGAAAAAGCTACCAGTTCGTGTTTAGAGATCGTCGCGAGAGATGAAGAATCGCAACACAAGATCTTTATTTTGAAAATCGATGAATAAAATGAGCAAAGTTTTTATTTGGATACAAAGGAAAAGCAACCCTAATCCACATATGCAAAAGGCCCAAGACAACTACGACTGTACTTGAACCTACACGAATCTCTGAACAACGAACTGCAGAAAAAGCTACCAGTTCGTGCTTAGAGCTCGTCGCGTGAGATTAAGAATCGCAACAAAAAATCTTTATTTTGAAAATCGATGAATAAAATGAGCAAGGTTTTTATTTTGATAAAAAGGAAAAGCAACCCTAATCCACATATGCACAAGGCCAAATGCCACAACGGCTGCACTTGGACTTATAAGAATCTTTAAACAACGAACAGTAGAAAAAGCTACCAGTTCGTGTTAAGAGCTCGTCGCGTGAGATTTAGAATCGCAAAACAAGACCTTTATTTTGAAAATCGATGAATAAAATGAGCAAGGTTTTTATTTTGGGAAAAAGGAAAAGCAACCCTCACCCATATACGCGGAAGGCCCAAGATAACTACGGCTGTACTTGGACCTATACAAATCTCTAAATAACGAACAGTAGAAAAAGCTACCAGTTCGAGTTTAGAGCTCGTCGCGTGAGATTAAGAATCGCGAAACAAGATCTTTATTTTGAAAATCGATGAATAAAATGAGCAAAGTTTTTATTTGAATAAAAAGGAAAAGCAACCCTAATCCACATATGCACAAGGCCCAAGACAACTACTGCTGCACTTGGACCTATACGAATCTCTAAACAACGAACAGCAGAAAAGGCTACCAGTTCATCTTTAGAGCTCGTCGCGTGAGATTAAGAATCGCAAAACAAGACCTTTTGTTATGAAAATCGAAGAATAAAATGAGCAAGGTTTTTATTTTGGTAAAAAGGAAAAGTTACCCTAATCCACATATGCACAAGGCCCAAGACTACTACGGTTGTACTTGGACCTATAGGAATCTCTAAACAACGAACAACAGAAAAAGCTACCAGTTCGTGCTTAGAGCTCGTGGCCGGAGATTAAGAATCGCAACATAAGATCTTTATTTTGAAAATTGATGAATAAAATGAGCAAGGTTTTTATTTTGATAAAAATGAAAAGCAACCTGAATCCACACATGCCAAAGGCCCAAGACAACTACGGCTGCACTTGGACTGATACGAATCTCTAAACAACGAACAACAGAAAATGATACCAGTTCGTGTTTAGAGCTCGTCGCGTGAGATTAAGAATAGCAACACAAGATCTTTATTTTGAAAATTGATGAATAAAATGAGCGAGGTTTTTATTTTGATAAAAAGGAAAAGAAACCCTAATCCCCATATGCACAAGGCCTAAGACAACTTCCGCTGCACTTGGACTTATACGAACCTCTAAACAACGAACAGCAGAAAAATCTACCAGTTCATGTTAAGAGCTCGTCGCGTGAGATTAAGAATCGCAACACAAGATCTATATTTTGAAAATCGATGAATAAAATCAGCAAGGATTTTATTTTGATAAAAAGGAAAAGTAACCCTAATCCTCATATGCACAAGGCCCAAGGCAACTTCGGCTGCACTTGGACTTATAGGAATCTCTAAACGACGAACAGCAGAAAAAGCAACCAGTTCGTGCTTAGAGCTCGTCGCGTGAGATTAAGAATCGCAACACAAGATCTTTATTTTGAAAATCGATGAATAAAATGAGCAAGGTTTTTATTTTGATAAAAAGGAAAAGCAAGCCTAGTCCACATATGCACAAGGACAAAGACAACTACGGCTGCACTTGGACTTATAAGAATCTTTAAACAACGAACAACAGAAAAAGCTACCAGTTCGTGTTTAGAGCTCATCGCGTGAGATTAAGAATCGCAAAACAAGACCTTTATTTTGAAAATCGATGAATAAAATCAGCAAGGTTTTTATTTTGCGAAAAAGGAAAAGAAACCCTAATCCACATACGCAGAAGCCCAAGACAACTACGGATGTACTTGGACCTATACGAATCTCTAAACAATGAACAACAGAAAAAGCTACCAGTTCATCTTTAGAGCTCGTCGCGTGAGATTAAGAATCGCAAAACAAGATATTTATTCTGAAAATCGAAAAATAAAATAAGCAAGGTTTTTATTTTGGTAAAAAGGAAAAGCAACCCTAATCCACATATGAACAAGGCCCAAGCCTACTACGGCTGTACTTGGACCTATAGGAATCTCTAAACAACGAACAGCAGAAAAAGCTAACAGTTCGTGCTTATAGCTCGTCGCGTGAGATTAAGAATTGCAACACAAAATCTTTATTTTGAAAATCGATGAATAAAATGAGCAAGGTTTTTATTTTGATAAAAAGGAAAAGCAACCCTAATCCACACATGCACAAGGCCAAAGACAACTACGGCTGCACTTGGACTTATAAGAATCTTTAAACAACGAACAGCAGAAAAAGCTACCAGTTCGTGTTTAGAGCTCATCGCGTGAGATTAAGAATCGCAAAACATGACCTTTATTTTGAAAATCGATGAATAAAATGAGCAAGGTTTTTATTTTGGGAAAAAGGAAAAGAAACCCTAATCCACATATGCAGAAGGCCCAAGACAACTACGGATGTACTTGGACCTACACGAATCTCTAAACAACGAACAGCAGAAAAAGCTACCAGTTCATCTTTAGAGCTCGTCGCGTGAGATTAAGAATCGCAAAACAAGACCTTTATTCTGAAAATCGAAGAATAAAATGAGCAAGGTTTTTATTTTGGTAAAAAGGAAAAGCAACCCTAACCCACATATGCACAAGGCCCAAGCCTACTACGGCTGTACTTGGACCTATAGGAATCTCTAAACAACGAACAACAGAAAAAGCTACCAGTTCATGCTTAGAGCTCGTCGCGTGAGATTAAGAATCGCAACACAAGATCTTTATTTTGAAAATCGATGAATAAAATGAGCAAGGTGTTTATTTTGATAAAAAGGAAAAGCAACCCTAATCCACATATGCACAAGGCCCAAGACAACTTCGGCTGCACTTGAACTTATACGAATCTCTAAACAACGAACAGCAGAAAAAGCTACGAGTTCGTGTTTAGAGCTCGTCGCGTGAGATTAGGAATTGCAAAACAAGACCTTTATTTTGAAAATCGAAGAATAAAATGAGGAAGGTTTTTATTTTGGTAAAAAGGAAAAGCAACCCTAATCCACATATGCACAAGGCCTAAGACAACTACGGCTGCACTTGGGCCTATACGAATCTCTAAACAACGAACAGCAGAAAACACTATCAGTTCGTGTTTAGAGATCGTCGCGAGAGATTAAGAATCGCAACACAAGATCTTTCTTTTGAAAATCGATGAATAAAATGAGCAAAGTTTTTATTTGGATAAAAAGGAAAAGCTACCCTAATCCACATATGCACAAGGCCCAAGACAACTACGGCTGTACTTGAACCTATACGAATCTCTAAACAACGAACTGCAGAAAAAGCTACCAGTTCGTGCTTAGACCTCGTCGCGTGAGATTAAGAAACGCAACACAAAATCTTTATTTTGAAAATCGATGAATAAAATGAGCATGGTTTTTATTTTGATAAAAAGGAAAAGCAACCCTAATCCACATATGCACAAGGCCAAAGACAACTACGGCTGCACTTGGACTTATAAGAATCTTTAAACAACGAACAGCAGAAAAAGCTACCAGTTCGTGTTTAGAACTCGTCGCGTGAGATTAAGAATCGCAAAACAAGACCTTTATTTTGAAAATCGATGAATAAAATGAGCAAGGGTTTTATTTTGGGAAACAGGAAAAGCAACCCTAATCCACATACGCGGAAGGCCCAAGATAACTACGGCTGTACTTGGACCTATACGAATCTCTGAACAACGAACAGCAGAAAAAGCTACCAGTTCGTGTTTAGAGCTCGTCGCGTGAGATTAAGAATCGCAACATAAGATCTTTATTTTGAAAACGATGAAAAAAATGATCAAGGTTTTTATTTTGATAAAAAGGAAAAGCAATCCAAATCCACATATGCCCAAGGCCCAAGACAACTTCGGCTGCACTTGGACTTATACGAACCTCTAAACAACGAACAGCAGAAAAATCTACCAGTTCAGGTTTAGAGCTCGTCGCGTGAGATTAAGAATCGCAACACAAGATCTATATTTTGAAAATCGATGAATAAAATCAGCAAGGTTTTTATTTTGATAAAAAGGAAAAGCAAACCCTAATCCTCATATGCACAAGGCCCAAGACAACTTCGGCTGCACTTGGACTTATAGGAATCTCTAAACAACGAACAACAGAAAAAGCTACCAGTTCGTGTTTAGAGCTCGTCCTGTGAGATTAAGAATCGCAAAACAAGACCTATATTTTGAAAATCGAAGAATAAAATGAGCAAGGTTTTTATTTTGGTAAAAAGGAAAAGCAACCCTATTCCACATATGCACAAGGCCGAAGACAACTACCGCTGCACTTGGACTTATACGAATCTCTAAACAACGAACAGCAGAAAAAGCTACCAGTTCGTGTTTAGAGCTCGTCGCTTGAGATTAAGAATCGCAACACAAGATCTTTATTTTGAAAATCGATGAATAAAACGAGCAAACTTTTTATTTGGATAAAAAGGAAAAGCAACCTTAATCCACATATGCACAAAGCCTAAGACAACTACGGCTGCACTTGGACAAATACGAATCTCTAAACAATGACCAGCAGAAAACGCTACCAGTTCGTGTTTAGAGATCGTCGCGAGAGATTAAGAATCGCAACACAAGATCTTTATTTTGAAAATCGATGAATAAAATGAGCAAAGTTTTTTTTTAAGTAAAAAGGAAAAGCAACCCTAATCCACTTATGCCCAAGGCCCAAGACAACTACGACTGTACTTGAACCTATACGAATCTCTAAACAACAAACAGCAGAAAAAGCTACCAGTTCGTGCTTATAGCTCTTCACGTGAGATTAAGAATCGCAACACAAAATCTTTATTTTGAAAATCGATGAATAAAATGAGCAAGGTTTTTATTTTGATAAAAAGGAAAAGCAACCCTAATCCACATATGCACAAGGCCAAAGACAACAACGGCTGCACTTGGACTTATAAGAATCTTTAAACAACGAACAACAGAAAAAGCTACCAGTTCGTGTTTAGAGCTCGTCGCGTGAGATTAGGAATCGCAAAACAAGACCTTTATTTTGAAAATCGATGAATAAAATGAGCAAGGTTTTTATTTTGGGAAAAAGGAAAAGCAACCCTAATCCACATACGCACAAGGCCCAAGCCTACTACGGCTGTACTTGGAGCTATAGGAATCTCTAAACAACGAACAGCAGAAAAAGCTACCAGTTTATGCTTAGAGCTCGTCGCGTGAGATTAAGAATCGCAACACAAGATCTTTATTTTGAAAATCGATGAATAAAATGAGCAAGGTTTTTATTTTGATAAAAAGGAAAAGAAACCCTAATCCACATATGCACAAGGCCCAAGACAACTTCGGCTGCACTTGGACTTATACGAATCTCTAAACAACGAACAGCAGAAAAAGCTACCAGTTCGTGTTTAGAGCTCGTCACGTGAGATTAGGAATTGCAAAACAAGACCTTTATTTTTAAAATCGAAGAATAAAATGAGCAAGGTTTTTATTTTGGTAAAAAGGAAAAGCAACCCTAATCCACATATGCACAAGGCCTAAGACAACTACGGCTGCACTTGGACCTATACGAATCTCTAAACAACGAACAGCACAAAAAGCTACCAGTTCTTTAGAGATCGTCGCGAGAGATTAAGAATCGCAACACAAGATCTTTATTTTGAAAATCGATGAATAAAATGAGCAAAGTTTTTATTTAGATAAAAAGGAAAAGCAACCTAATCCACATATGCACAAGGCCCAAGACAACTACGACTGTACTTGAACCTATACGAATCTCTGAACGACGAACTGCAGAAAAAGCTACCAGTTCGTGCTTAGAGCTCGTCACATGAGATTAAGAATCGCAACACAAGACCTTTATTTTGAAAATCGATGAATAAAATGAGCAGTGAAGCGACCTTGACTTCAGGAGGTCCAAATTAAGGCGAATTCGGCCTGACTACCATGCTTGGTCTTAATTGGGATGCTCTGCATCTAAAGGGACCCTTGCTACATGGATGGGTTATACTACGAAGCTAATCGTTTAAGCACAATGAATACGCCAAGCAATTGAGCTATGAAAGTCGAAGAGGAATCGATAGGACGTGAGAATAGAGGAAACCGATCGGATGTTCATCCCTTAATTTCGTCTTAGAACGGGGATTCACTGTGTATCTAATTTCCTATAAGGCTATAGTTGCATTCTTGGTGATTCCGCTTACGGCCTAATGCCTTTTCCGATCCAGTGATCTTGCATGTTTTAACGAACATTCGAAATCCTTGGCAAACGCTCAAATCACTCGCACATGTATTACAGAGAGAACTAAGTTTTCATATAGCAATATTAGCAAGCACTATAACAGCATCCTAACGATTCATTTTCAGGCTAAGTTTATGGAGATTTCTATATATATCATTCCGACGTATCCTGAAAATATTGAAATGGTTATGACCGACCTGTGTTCCGTCAATGGAGATTGGACAGCTTCCGTTCGCCAAGACCAGTTCTGCTGGCGATTCTTGCAAAATCGGAGAAAGTTATCAACGAAACGAAGGATGTCATGCCTGCATCTCCAATCTCTTCCTCTAAGTAATGATTTCGCCGAAAGAACCCCCTCAAGATCTTCTCCTCTCGTCCCTTTTGCCAATTCTGTCGAAATGTTGCTAACCCCCGAATTCAGGGAGGTTTGGGGTTATTTATAACTTCAATCCCTTGCCGTTGTTTGCCTTCTCCTTCTCTTTTCCAAAATTTTGATTTTTAATTTCTTTTTAGATTTTTTAATTTTCAATTTTTAATTTTTCTGAATTTTTTAATTTTTAATTTTCATAGACTTTTCTTTTTAATTCTTGAAAATTTTTATTCATTTTCAGATTTTTCTTTTTCCTTTTCTAGATTTTAAAATTTTTATTTATTTTCAGATTTTCTTTTTTATCATTTTCGGATTTTGAAAATTTTATTTCTTTTTTCTGATTTTAAAATTTTTCTTTTTTCAGAATTTAATTTGTCTTTTTCAGATTTTTTATTTATTTCATTTTCAGATTTTGGAATTCTAATTTTATTTTTAATTTTTCTGATTTTGATTTATATTTTTGAAATATGTATTTTTTATTTTCTTTTTTGACTTCTTTTCTTTAATTTTAATGGTTGGGGGCCTCGGACATAAATAGGTGTTTACAGTTTGCCCCTCTTTACTCATTTTCCTACTAGATAATGTGAGAAACGATTCTCTAAATTATGGTGGTAGGAAACGAGTAAAGACATGAACACATTATGTCCGAGGCGAACTTTTTGAAGAAAGTCTTAAAGCAACACTAGAAGCCTTGAGCTTAAAGTGAACCCTATGGATGCCTAGAGAATGGTGATTGAATGATCTTACCGACTTCGCTTACCAATTGGGTATAAGGCTTGAGGGTATAGCCCAATCAGACTGAGTGAAATAAATACAGGCCTGTTAGGATAGGCATGGAGTGTCGTGGTATTGCTTGTTAGGACAAGCAAAATGAAATGAAAGTAGCTTGTTAAAATGGGCAAAGTAGAAGAGAATGGCCTGTTAAGACATGCTCAGTGGAGTGGAAAGGGCCTGTTTGAGGCAGGGAAGCGTGCAAGAACTAAAAAGTAAGGTATGTACAAGGTGGCCTGACACTATAGGCCGGAGTGCAGAAAAGAAAGCTCAAAGGAGGCCTGACAATATAGGCCAAAAAGGAGAAAAGAATATTTAGCGATGCAGGAAAGGAAACTTGAGGGAGGCCTGACATCATAGGCCATGACGTAGAAATCTAAACTTGATGAGGCCTGACACTATAGGCCATGATGCAAAAATCTAAACTTGATGAGGCCTGACACTATAGGCCATGATGCTGAGAGGTAAACTAGAAGGTGGCCTGACAACATAGGTCTGAAAGAAGTAAATCTAAACTAGAAGGTGGCCTGACAACATAGGCATGAAAGCAGTAAATCTAAACTAGATGGTGGCCTGACAACATAGGCCTGAAAGCATTAAATCTAAACTAAAAGGTGGCCTGACAACATAGGCCTGAAAGCAGTAAACTAAACTGGATGGATGGCCTGACAACATAGGCCTAAAAGCAGTAAACCAAACTAGGTGGTGGCCTGACAACATAGGCTTGAAAGCAGTAAATCTAGACTAGGTGGTGGCCTGACAACATAGGCCTGAAAGCAGTAAAATAAACTAGGTGGTGGCCTGACAACATACGCCTGAAAGCAGTAAACTAAACTAGGGGGTGGCCTGACAACATAGGCTTGAAAGCAGTAAATCTAGACTAGATGGTGGCCTAACAACATAGGCCTGAAAGCAGTAAATCTAGACTAGAGGGTGGCCTGACAACATAGGCTGGAAAGCAGTAAATTTAGACTAGGTGGTGGCCTGACAACATAGGCCTGAAAGCAGTAAACTAAACTGGATGGATGGCCTGAAAACAGTAAATCTAAACTAGAGGGTGGCCTGACAACATAGGCCTGAAAGCAAGAGTGTAAAGATGCAATGTTATGGCCTAACAACATAGGCCAGTGAGCAAGAGTGTAAAGATGCAACGCTATGGCCTGACAACATAGGCCGGTGAGCAAGAGTGTAAAGATGCAATGCTATGGCCTGACAACATAGGCTAGTGAGCAAGAGTGTAAAATGACCTACTTGTAGGCTTGAGCGAAGAAGAAACCTTGCGATTTTGTTCGTGGACTCTGACTCCCTGGCTTTCTTCTAGCACTGATCATACCTTTCCGAGTGAGCTAGATTCTATAAGTTGTTTGTTTCCTTTATTGCTTTGAGAGGCATATCTGTTGCATGAGCTGTTTTGATAAGATTTTTGGGTCAAAAAGAACTTTCCATTAAGAAAGTTTCGACATAACTCTTACTTTAGCACAGTGTTAGCAATCAGCAATTGTCATTAAAAAAAGTAATTACATTCTGCATATGCATTTTGTCAAAAGAAAATACAGTTGCATATAATGGGGAATTAACAAGATAGTCAAACAGGACATAGGGTGCTTTTGTGACTAGACGTCCGGTGAAATGGTTTTGGTTGGCGGTGAAGCCTTCGAGACGATTAGTGCTAGTATTGTACTTTGGCGAGCTCTTCATGCACTGCCAACCCAGCTTCTGAAAAGCCAAAATTTTGCCCCAGTTTATTTAGCTTGCCCCAGACCGGTCTTGAATCCTCTTGCTAGAACCGTGGATATCTGCCAATTTTTGCCCCAGTATAAGACACAGATCATGATCTGGTCATGGATTTGCCCCAGTATAGATGGAGACTGGCTGTCACCCTTTCTCAACCTCCTTAATTGGAAGGAACAAATCTTCCTTTATATGTTTTTTCGATGCCATTTTTGTCTAAACCGCCTTTTCTGGTTTTCGGTTTAGGAGGCTTTTCTGCTTGAATCGCCTTAACTCTTGCTTAGGTCGCCCTTGCGGGTTTTCGACCTAGCGGGATTTTTTGCTTAAATGGCCCTAATTTTTGCCTGGGTCGATTTGATGATGGTTGACCCAACGGGCTTTTCCTTCTTGTCTTGCCCTAACTTTTGCCAAGGCCTCTCTTGCGGGTTTTTCGACCTAGCGGGCTCTTTTGCTAGAATTGCCCTAACTTTTGCCAAGGTCACCCTTACGGGTCTTCGACCTAGCGGGCTCTTTGCTTGAATTGCCCTAATTTTTGCCTAGGTCGATTTGATGATGGTTGACCTAGCGGGCTTTTCTTTCTTGTCTGGCCCTAACTTTTGCCTAGGCCACCCTTGCGGGTTTTCGACCTAGCAGGTTTTTCTTCTAAGCGTAATACTTCTTAACGACATCTGAATTAATGGGATTAGGCAGGTCTTTCCCATCCATGTCAGCCAGGAGTAGGGCGCCTCCGGAGAAGGCCTTCTTAACTACATAAGGTCCGTGGTAATTTGGAGACCACTTCCGCTGCAGTGCTTTCTGTGTGGGCAGCAGCCTTTTAATCACCAAATCTCCTTCCTGGAATTCCCGAGGATGGACCTTTTTATCGAATGTTTTCTTCATTCTTCTTTGGTATAGTTGGCCGTGACATATCGCTGCCAACCTTTTCTCCTCGATTAAGTTCAGCTGGTCCATCCGGGTTTGGACCCATTCAGCTTCTTCCAGTTGGGCATCCATCAAGACTCTCAATGATGGGATCTCTACTTCAATCGGGAGTACGGCCTCCATTCCATACACTAGTGAGAATGGCGTTGCCCCAGTAGATGTGCGGACAGAGGTCCGATATGCGTGTAATGCATAAGGGAGCATTTCGTGCCATTCTTTGTATGAGAGAACCATCTTTTGAATTATCTTCTTGATATTTTTGTTGGCCACTTCGATCGCTCAATTCATCTTCGGATGATATGGGGATGAGTTGTGATGTTGGATCTTGAACTGGTCACATAATTCCGACATCATCTTATTGTTGAGGTTAGAGCCATTATCTGTGATGAGCTTACTGGGTAATCCATATCGGCAGATCAGCTCTCTCTTTACAAACTTGACCACCACATTGCGAGTCACACTAGTATATGAGGCAGCCTCGACCCATTTGGTGAAATAGTCGATGGTGACTAATATGAAGCGGCGTCCATTGAAAGCTTTAGGCTCTATTGGTACGATGACGTCCATCCCCCACATGGCGAATGGCCACGGTGAGGACAGCACGTTCAACGACGTCGACGGTACATGGACATTGTCTGCGTATACCTGGCACTTGTGGCAGGTCTTGACGTGTTTGTAGCAATCAGCTTCCATGGTCAGCCAATAATATCCAGCCCTGAGGATTTTTCTTGCCATGGCATGTCCGTTGGCGTGAGCACCAAAGGACCCCTCGTGAACTTCTTTTAGAATCTTGTCGGCTTCTGCTGCGTCTACACATCTGAGCAGAACCATGTCGTGATTCCTCTTGTACAGGATTTCTCCATTAAGGAGGAAACCTGCAGCCAATCTCCGTAAGGTCCTTTTGTCATTTTCGGACGCCTTGGCAGGATATTCTTTGTTTCTCAAGAATTGTCGGATGTCATGATACCATGGCTTTTCGTCCGGCTCCACCTCCACTGCTTGACAAAATGCTGGTCTGGAGCGATGTTGGATGCGGATAAGAGGCATGTCTTCTCCTCGTCCAATTTCAAACATAGATGACAAAGTGGCTAGGGCATCAGCCAACTGATTGTCTTCTCGGGGTCTGTGCGAGAAGGTTACCTCCTCAAAATATTCCAGCAGTTCCTGGAGACGCGCTTGATAGGGCACTAGCTTCTTATCTTTGGTCTCCCACTCTCCTCTGACCTGGTGGATGACCAAGGCCGAATCACCAAAGATCTCTAGCTGCTTCACCTTAGCTTCGATTGCGGCTTGAATCCCCAAGATACAAGCTTCATACTCCGTCATATTATTTGTGCAGTCGAAGGCTAGCCGGGCGGTGATAGGAATATATTGTCTTTCCGGAGAAATCAGTATAACTCCTATACCATGGCCCATCATGTTAGACGCACCGTCGAACAACATCGTCTAGTTTCCTTCATCTATCTTCTTTTCCTCACTAAAGATCGCCATTAAATCCTCATCAGGGAATTCTGGCTACATGGCCTAATAGTCGTCTATGGGCTGTTGGGCCAAATACTCTGCGAGTACACTGCCTTTGACAGATTTCTGCGTCACATACAGGATATCATATTCCGATAGCACCATTTGCCACTTGGCAATCCATCCTCACAACGCATGCTTTTCGAATATGTACTTGATCGGATCCATCCTGGATATTAGCCACGTGGTGTGACTCAACATGTACTGCCTCAAGCGATGTGCTGCCCATGCCAAGGCGCAGCAGGTTCGCTCTAATAGAGAGTATTGGGCCTCGCAGCTCGTGAATTTCTTACCCAAGTAGTATATTGCCTGCTCCTTTCTCCCGGATTCATCGTGTTGACCAAGCACACAACCCATTGACTAGTCCGTCACCGTCAGGTACAAGATTAGGGGCCTCCCAGGGACTGGCGGTATCAGGACCGGCGGGTTCTGTAAGTAGGATTTGATCTTTTCAAAAGCCTCTTGGCAATCCTCATCCCAACTCATGGGTTGATTCTTGCGCAAGAGCATAAAGATCGGCTCGCAAGTAGCTGTCAACTGAAAAATAAACCGGGAGATGTATTGAGTCTCCCGAAGAAACCTCGGATCTCCTTTTCAGTCTTCGGAGCAGGCATGTCTATGATTGCTCGAGCTTTTTCAGGATCGACCTCGATTCCCCTCTCACTGACGATGAAGCCCAACAGTTTTCCTGATTTTACTCCGAAAGTACATTTGGATGGGTTCAGTCGCAACTGGAACTTTCGAAGCCTTTCAAACATCTTCCAGAGGTCCATGAGGTGGTCGTCTTCTGTCTGGGATTTAGCGATCATATCATCCACGTAGACTTCTATCTCCTTGTGAATCATATCATGGAACAACGTTACCATGGCCCTCTAATAGGTTGCCCCAGCATTTTTTAATCCAAAGGGCATGACTTTGTAACAAAAGGTTCCCCAGGCTGTGATGAAGGTGGTCTTTTCTCTATCTTCTTCAGCTATCTTGATCTTATTGTAGTCTGAGAACCCATCCATGAATGAGAAGTAGGAGAACTGCGCGGTATTATCGACCAGCACGTCGATGTGAGGCAGCGGAAAGTCATCCTTTGGGCTAGCTCGATTAAGATCTCTGTAGTCCACGCACATTCGGACCTTCCCATCTTTCTTGGGGACCGGCACTATGTTAGCGACCCATTCGGGTAATTTGCAACAGCCAAGAAGCCGGCGTCAAACTGCTTCCTTACTTCTTCCCGGATTTTCAGAGACATTTCCGGTTTCATCCTCCTTAGCTTCTGTTTGACCGGCGTACATCCGGCTTTATAGGCAGCTTGTGCTCCACTATAGAAGTATCTAGGCCTGGCATGTCTTGATAAGACCAAGCGAAGATATCACTATAGTTATGTAAGAGTGAGATCAACCGCTCACGATTGTCTCTAGCAATAAGCAGGCCTATCTTGACTTCTCTTCTATTTTCCTCGGTCCCCAAATTTATCAAATCCACCGGTTCCTGATGAGGTTCAATAATTTTAGATTCGCGTTCCACCAATCTCAACATTTCGTCGGTGGGTTCGCACTCAAATTCTGACTCTTCGTCGGCCAGGTCGTCAATACAGTCGAAATCGCCTAATACAATACTAGCACTTTCGTTGCAAGGCGGTTCAGATTTTCGTATTGGGATAAGACGAAGAAATAAGATAGGTAAATTTAGCAAAGAGGAGTAAATTGGGGAAAGAAACAGAAGATTTTTGGATAATGCAACTGTATTTCATTTATCAAAACAGATATATACAAAATGTTTATGCTTTGAAATAAAATTTTGGTGTGACAATTACAAAATTATATTTGAACTGAACTAAAAGTCAGAGGTAGGTCAAAAATTTCCCAATTAGTCAGTTCTTGTCCAGGCGGGCAGGCTGTCACCAGGTCTTCAATGTTGATTGGCCTTTCTCCATCAATGGCCGTAATCAAATCTGAGCTCTCGAAGCCGGCACTCCGGAAGCTTTGAGAGATATGGCACAGAGGGACCTTCCTTGCACGGGGCCTCAGCATTCTGTCTTCCTCAGTGGGCTCATATCCTAGCCCATATCGTCTCCGGTTCTTGTTCAATGACAAAGGCTGAGATAAGCCATCATTGTTTTTCCCCAGTTTATCGCCGGGCTTGAACCCATTTTGTAACATCACTCAAGCCATCATCATGAGGGCCTTTGGGGGCTGTTTTCGGTCAACCACCTCTCCCTCCTTGATAGTGGTGACATTGGCAACTTCCAAGGCTTGGAAGTGTGTTTCCAAAGCCTCTTCTGCCGCCTCGATGTAGGGAGGATTGGTGGGCTTACTGACAAGGTAGTCTTCCTCCGCCGAGACGATAATCAGCTTATCGTCCGTAATGAATTTCAGCTTTTGGTGCAGAGTGGATGGTACTGCCTTGGCAGAGTGAATCCAAGACCTCCCCAGTAAGCAACTATAGGCCAGTTGTATGTCCATGATTTGGAAAGTGGTATTGAAAATCATTGGTCCAATCTGGACTAGCAGGTCCACCTCGACTATGACCTCTCTTCTAGATCCGTCAAAGGCCCTTACCACCGTTGAGCTTGGCCTTATGAGGATCCCCTCGTGCGGTAACTTTGATAGCGTCAGTTGAGGCATTACATTTAGTGAAGAACCATTGTTTATCAGAACCCTGGCTAGAATATGGTCCATGCACTTAACGGATATATGTAATACCTTATTGTGTCCAGCTCCCTCATCTGGAATCTCCTTATCAGCAAAAGTGAGGAAGTTATTGGCAATGATATTGCTAGCAATCCCCTCAAATTTGTCCACCGAGATGTTGTGGACTACGTGAGCCTCGTTAAGTACCTTCAATAGTACTTTCTCGTGTGGCTCAGAATTCATCATAAGGGCCAGCAGTGAGATTTTAGCGAGTATACGATTAAGCTGCTCAATTACCGCGTACTCGCTTTGCCTGATTATTTTTAGGAATTCACAGGCATCCTCTTCGGAGACCGGCTTCTTTAATTCTTTTTCTGCCTGTCGTCTACTAGTTTCGGGCTCGGGGCCCGCCAATATCGCCTCTCCACAAGGCGGTTCTCCTCTTTTCTCGGTAGAGGAATAGATACGACCACTTATGGTCATACCTCCGATGCCGGCTATGTTCACCACGTCCGGTGTAGAGCTCGTCGTAGCCTTAGGCCTTGGTTCCTCTTCTACTTTCCCACCAGAGACCTCCACGTCGTACTTCCAAGGCACCGCTTGGTTACTTTGGTATGGAAAAGGCCCAGGAACCTTTATCACCACAGGTCTCATCCCTTTCGGTATTTCCTGGGCTGGCGCTTCGGTATACCGAATGACCAGAGGCCTGGGATGCCCCAAAGGGGATTCATTGACCATATGGAGTTCTTCCTCCACCTCAATGCAATTCACCGACGGTCTCGCTCCTCCATGGTTTGGCAGCGGGTTGTCCCCACGCTTGGTCCGTCTTTTTCGAAGTTTAGCCACTTGGCATTGATTAACTTCTAGACCCTATGTTTCAGGGCCAGACAGTTCTCCATAGAGTGCCCCACCGTTCCGGCATGATAATCACATTTAGCTTCCGAATTATACCACTTCGGGTACGGGGGTTCTAGTGGCTTTATGGGGACCAGTGCAATTAGGGAGTTTTGAATTAAGCGGGGCAGCAGCTCCGAATAACTCATTGGAATTGGGTCGAATTGCACCATTTTCCTCGGGTTGTTTGTTTTTTGTGGAGGTGGGTTGGAGTTGGTATTTGGTGTCCATGGTCTGGGGGGTTGTTGGAATGTAGGTTGTGGAGGAAAGGGTGATTGTTGAGGAAATGTTTGTGGAGGTGGAGTCATATGTGGAGGGTTTGGTTGGAATGAAGTAGGTGGGTTGTATGAAGGTTGGGCTGCGGCTATCATATGTGGAGGTGTTTGGAACTGTGTTGGGTATGGTATTTGGTAATTGGGAGGAATGATGGTAGGTTGGTATGTGGGTTGGGCCATGGCTACTCGGTTGAGGTCAGCTGAAATATGGTGGGTTTCAGCCTCTTTCTTCTTCCATGGACCATTTGCTGGCTTTTTCCCGTTCGTGTCGCTGGCGGTGTTGTGAATAATCTTTCCACGGCGTAGGCCGCTCTTAATACGTTCTCCGATCAGCACCATATCGGAGAAATTGGCGGACACACTGCCCACCATTTTGTCATAAAAAGGAGCCGGAAGGGTCTCCATGAAAGTGCTGATCATTTCACGATCCAACAGAGGTGGTTGGACTTGAGCGGCAAGTTCTCTCCACCGCTAGGCATATTCCTTAAAGGACTCATTTTCCCTCTTTATCATGTTTTGCAGCTGAGTCCGGTCTGGAGCCATCTCCATGTTGTATTTGTATTACCTGAGGAAGGCGTCAGCCAAATCCTTCCAGCAGCGGATGTGTGACCTCTCTAGCTGGGTATACCAACCAGCCGCCGCTCCAACCAAACTGTCCTGAAAACAGTGGATGAGCAGCTTATCATTGTGGGAGTGTGAGGCCATTTTTCGGCAATACATGGTTAGATGACTCTTCGGGCAGCCGGTCCCCTTATACTTTTCGAACTCGGGGGTCTTGAATTTGGGGGGAATGATGACGTCAGGCACAAGGCAGAGGTCGAAGGCCTCTACCGTTCCATATCCGGCCCCTTCGATGGCGCGGACCCTCTCTTCCAGATGTTGCCACCTCCCTCCGAGGTAGGCTTCTTGGTCACCTGGCCTTGGCCCTAGTTCATTTAACGGCTGGCCAATGTGGTGAGGTGCGGCATAGGGTCCCTCGGTTCTTGCAGCATGACCGTAGGGGTGTGATTGGTGAAGGTTTGCAGGATGGGTGGCGACCGGTACCGAGTATGTGGGGTCCTCGGTAACAGTCGTGTTCATGTGGGTGTAATCAGGGTTGGTGTGAGGTGGATATGTGTTTGGATGATTGGTGTGAGGAAGGAAGGTTGGGTTTATATGTGGGGGGAAGGCAGAGGAAGTGTTTAGGTTGTAAGGCTAGGGTGGTGGGTTCATTTGTGTTGAGTATGGGTGTGGCGGATAGCTAGTGGTGCTAGCTGGGGGGAGATATGTTGGTGGGTTAAGGTGGTGAGGATGGGTGGTATGGTTGTTGTGTGGAAGCCCAGTGGGGAGATTTGGGTGGTATTGGTGAGAGGTGGGAATGTGGAGTGGCAGTGCATTGGGATTTTCACCAGCGGTGATCCCTTAAGAGCTTGGTCCATATGGATGCTCGTAACCGGGCGGTAGCCCGTATGGCCATTCTTGCTCAGTGACAACTTGTAAGGGCATTGAAGTAGCAGCAGCCCCTGTTGCCTCGGTTGCCGTAGGTCCCTCTGTGCCTTTTTCAAGTAGCTTCATGAGCTTAGCTACCTGATCTTTTAACTCAGCTACCTCATTCCTGAGCTCCTCATTCTGCATTTCCAGCTCACTCATGATTTTGGCTTTCGATCTAGTGCTGTACGAATGCCGAGAGAGTCGTGAGTCTGCTATTTTGTTATCTGTTTTAAAAAACATCACATTAATTAATTGTTAGTTGAGAATAATCTTTTGGGTCGTGGAAATAAAAATTGAGGGACCAGTTCCTTGGTGACCATTTATTGATAGTGTGTGCTTTGATCGTCTTGAGCATGAAATGGAAATTAATGCGAAACCATAGGCGGAGAGAAATCAACTTTATTCGAGCAGACTGAATTCATTTTACATTTTGCCCTTCCTGCCTGGCTAACACAATATATTTGTTCATCCTTAGTATCAGATTTTTACAAAATAAGATAAAATCTTCAACTTCGGGAGGAGTATGTAGCGGATGTAAGGAGGCTTCAGCCTTCTTGACGAGTGGTGGTACTTCTTCAATTGCCGTGTTTGCTAAACTGGCCAGTCTCCCAAAACATCTGGTCCAGTGGTCAGCCGTGTCTTTGTACCATCTACTCTCGTTTTGGATGTCCTTGATGTCCTTTTGCTGCATGCGAATTACTTCGATGACATTCCATTTTTCCTCATTTACCTCATTCTGCCAGGCCACTAATAAATCTTCAATCTGCTTTTTCGTGTCTTCCATTCGTTGTAGCAGGTCGTTCCTCTCTTCTATCACATAATTTGCCTCCATTTGAACCTTTTCATTTGTGGCTAAGATCTGGCTCTTCTCTTCTTGAATGGTGTGGATCTTGGCCTTCATCCGCTCTAAGGCACCCCTCAGTTGGCGGTTTCTCTTGGAGTGCGGCATCTCTTTCTTGCGCTCTCAGTCCAAGCTCTTTATTGGCCGCTTGCAAGTTCATGTGTACTCGAGAAGCCCGCTCTCATTCGCCTTTTTGCTGATCCCTGATGGATGCTATGAGAGCTTTGTTCACTTCATCTTCCCTTCTCCATACGGCGCTCTCTTATCGTTCTTTTAACAGTTCCTTTTCCAATCAGGCATTTTTCTAGGTCATGGCTTCTAGTTTTTCCTTCAAACTTTTAATGATCTCATCTTCAAATACCATTGGCGATGGTTGGTTTTCAGATGGGTCAGTCGGAGGTTTGAACGACAGTTTAATCTGTTGTACGCGATTTTTGACCCACTGTCGATATTCTTCTTTGGCTCCACAGCTTCGGACCCCCAACTCTTTTCCTTTCCGAGTAACATTTTCCCATGCTTCTCGTACTTTGCGGAGGGACTCAGCGAAATCTCCCTCGTATTTCAAAAGGAAAGGTGTCACTGATTCATCTGATGGAGGTGCCTTCATGGGGTAAGCCAGCTGCCTCTGCCCCAATATTGGGTTGTAGTTGATGCAACCCCAGGTTCCCATGAGGGGTACATTTGGGAACCCTTTACAGTGGTAGATGACCTCCGTTCTCTGCTGCCAAGGGGGTTGCCATCGGACATGTTCTTCTTTTAAACCGGCGAAATGAACTACCCATTCTTCATTATTCATCGGCTTTATTTGATAGCACAATAGGTTGGATATAGGGCATTGTACTTTCATGCTCCTTTTGAAGGCGTGAGCAGTTATCCATATGTACAGCATCGGCAGACAGCAAAGCAGCTTCTTTCCTCTCCCCTCATGACAGAGATTCAGGGTGTAGTAGACGTCGGCCAACAGGGCGGTAACAGGGTTTTCAGCTTTACTTTTCCGAGCCAAGAATATATCCACTGCGTTTAGATCAACAAAATCCTCTATGCCTGGAAAGAGGACCAGCCCATAGATGGTAAGGGCTAGTACATCCATGTAGGTGTCCCATTGACTGCTATCGGCCAAATGTTGCATATAGGTTTCCAGGAACCCTCGAGTGAACCCTTTGGCCTGATTCTTCCCTTGGTAGTCGACCAACCGATCGCCTGCCTGTAAACCCAGAGCCTGAGCAGTAGTTCAGAACGAAGTGTGGTGTTCCAAATGGTTGTATGGTTGGGTTCCTTCCAAGGGCAGATCCAAAATCTGCTCGAATTCTTCCAAGGTAGGCGCCAGTTGGAAGTCATGAAAGGTAAAGCATCGGAGAGGGGGATCATAGTATTGCACCATCGCCGTGAGGGGCCCCTCTTGCACTTTGACTTTCAGCAGTTTTAGTACGTTTCCATACTTTTCGGTGAATGTCATTAGCTGAATGCTTGTCAATTTATTTCTGAAATCCTCCAAGCTAGCAAAATCAGTCAGCTTGACCCCAACCCTCTTTCTCTTTCTTAACTGTCCGACTTCCACATTAATTTCCATTTCACCTCTTCTTTAGATGTCACTGAGAACCTGATCCCTCAAAGATAAAAGAAAAGAAAATAAAACAGTAAAGATAAATATGTTATATTTTTGTCGAGGTGGGACTAATGCATGATAGATTATAAAATGCTAATCATAACCTTACTTGTGCAGAAACTATCAATCTCCCTCCTTTTCTTTTTCACTCTTTGTCTTTCCTTTTTGACTTCTCCTTTTTTTTCACTTGATTTCTCCCCCCTTTTTTTCTCTCTCTTTATTTTCTTTTTCTTTCTCTTTAATTTTTCTTCCCTTTTTCTTTCTCTCTTTTCATTTTTGTTCATCTCTTATTTGAACTTTTTTTTTCTTTTCTTTTCTTCTTTCTCTCTCTCTCTCTTTGATTTTTCTACTCCCCTATTCTTTAATCATCCCATCACAAGTGAATTTTAAAAGATGAACCTGAATTTGCAGAGTGTGCCCTCCTTTTATCCTATTTGGGTAACCTGTCCTAAGGGTCTAAGGCCATTAATGCATGAACCTCTCAAAAGGTGGTTAGTAGTCCTAAGGTATAAAAGGTCACTAGAGCCAAGTTCCAGTCCGCAATGCTTGCTACAACAGCAGAAAAAGCTACCAGTTGTAGGACATTACGAATAGGACGCACTCTAGCTGTGATTTTCGTGAAAGTCAAACAGGACGTAAGCCCCAAAGTGACACCACTAGATCCCTCTAGTCCTAAGCAACACTCAGACCCGGATGTAGGGTCCCACTCATAATAAAATGTGTATGTAATGCATGGAGGGCACTTTATTTTGGGATACCTGCAATTGGGGAACTTTGTACAGATATATAGAATAATTTAATATTCGTCTATCCTAAGGTTTGTACAAAGAAATAAACAACTCAATAAATCAAAGATAAGAAAACAAATAAATAAAACATGCAAATAAAAGGGAAAGGGATCGAAGCGAAACACACTCAAGTGACCAGGTTTGACTCTCTAATATCTCCCCAGTGCAGTCGCCATCTGTCGCAACCGTAATTCCGACGAGACGACGAACTCGCTAAAATTTTGAAAATGAGTTTCTTTGTTATGTGGAGTCGCCACCAAATTTTTATTTAAGGGAAATTATTTGGAAAAAACCCTGACTCGAGGATGAGATTCGAAGTTCGGGAGTCGGTTACGAGTAGGGAAGGTGTTAAGCACCCTACTCGCCTGTTCCGAAGAACAGTACCCTTAAACCGAGTGTGTGAGTATTTGAAAATTGTTTGATCCCTTTAATTAGTGTGAAAATAAATACTTAATGGGGGTTAGCCTGACAGGACTTGATCCTGCTCCTACGTATTCCCTGGTGCAATGGGAAACTCAAGGCTTACATAGTTCTGGTTTGATTTGATTTCAAGGCTTGACCTTCAAAAGTGTTTCAAAGAGTGTTTGAAAGGCACTCGAAGGCTTGACCTTCGGAGCTACTTCGAAAGTAATATTCGAAAACGGCTTGATTATTTTGAAAGAGAAAGGCAATCCCCATCCACATATGCACAGGGCCCAAGACAACTACGGCTGCACTTGCAACCATACGAACCTCTAAACAACGAACAGTAGAAAAAGCTACCAGTTCGTGTTAAGAGCTCGTCGCGTGAGATTAAGAATCGCAACACAAGATCTTTATTTTGAAAATCAATGAATAAAATGAGCAAGGTTTTTATTTTAATAAAAAGGAAAAGAAACCCTAATCCACATATGCACAAGGCCCAAGACAACTATGGCTACACTTGGACTTATACGAATCTCTAAACAACGAACAGCAGAAAAAGCTACCAGTTCATCTTTAGAGCTCGTTGCGTGAGATTAAGAATCGCAAAACAAGACCTTTATTTTGAACATCGATGAATAAAATGAGCAAGGTTTTTATTTTGGTAAAAAGGATAAGCAACCCTAATCCACATATGCACAAGGCTCAAGACAACTACGACTGTACTTGGACCTATACGAATCTCTAAACAACGAACAACAGAAAAAGCTACCAGTTCGTGCTTCGAGCTCGTCGCGTGAGATTAAGAATCGCAACACAAGATCTTTATTTTGAAAATCGATGAATAAAATGAGCAAGGTTTTTATTTTGATAAAAAGGAAAAGCAACTCTAATCCACATATGCATAAGGCCCAAGACAACTACGGCTGCACTTGGACTTATACGAATCTCTAAACAACGAACAGCAGAAAAAGCTACCAGTTCGTGTTTCGAGCTCGTCGCGTGAGATTAAGAATCGCAAAACAAGACCTTTATTTTGAAAATCAATGAATAAAATGAGCAAGGTTTTTCTTTTGGTTAAAAGGAAAAGCAACCCTGATCCACATATGCACAAGGCCCAAGACAACTACGGCTGTACTTGGACCTATACGAATCTCTAAACAACGAACAATAGAAAAAGCTACCAGTTCTGTTTAGAGCTTGTCGCGTGAGATTAAGAATCGCAAAACAAGACCTTTATTTTGAAAATCGATGAATAAAATGAGCAAGGTTTTTATTTTGGTAAAAAGGAAAAGCAACCCTAATCCACATATGCACAAGGCCCAAGAAAACTACGGCTGTACTTGGACCTATACGAATCTCTAAACAACGAACAACAGAAAAAGCTACCAGTTCGTGTTTAGAGCTCGTCGCGTAAGATTAAGAATCGCAAAACAAAATTTTTAATTTTTGGAAATCGATAAAAAGTGCAAGTCACAAGTAAATATTTTGATATTTTGGAGGAATCTATCACCTAAGGGATGTTATGTTTCATGGACTATTTAGGGATTTTGGATTTTTTATGAATTATTTAGGAATTATAGAATTTTTGGGAAATTTTGAATTTCTTTATTAATTTTTGAAAATTCTATGAATTTTCTAGAATTTTTGAGTTTTTTATTAATTTTTATGAATTTTATGAATTTTCTGGAAATTTGAAATTTTTATTAATTTCTGGTTTTTTATTAATTTCTATTAATTTCAGGAATTTTTATGAATTTTTATTGATTTTTATGAATTTTCTGGAATTTTTTATTAGTTTTTATGAATTTTTTAGAATTTTTGAATTTTTTATTAAATTCTGCTTTTTTATTAATTTCTGGAATTTTTATGAATTTTTATTGATTTTTATGAATTTTTATTGATTTTTTTGAATTTTTTAGAATGTTTGAATTTTTTATTAGTTTATGGTTTTTGATTAATTTTTATTAATTTCTGGAATTTTTATGAATTTTTGAAATTTTAATAAATTTTTATTGATTTTATGAATTTTTTTATTAATTTTCTGAATTTTTGAATTAATTTTCTATTTTCTGGGTTTTTTATTAATTATTTTATTGATTTTCTATTTTCTGGAATTTTATTAATTTTTTGGAATTTTTGATTTCGTTGAGGGGCAATTCTGTAATTTATGGGATGGAGGGGCAGTTTAGAAATTTTGAAAAGGAGGAGGAGCAAAATGGTTATTTAGGAAAAGGTGAGGGGTAGTTTGGTAATTTGAGAGATTGGGGGTAAAACGGAATTTAAGAAAAGGTGAAGCGTAGTTTGGAAAAAGATAAACTTGGCGATAGAATGGAAATTTAGGAAAAGGTGAGGGGTAGTTTGGGAAAAGGTGAAATTGGGTTTTGTCCTTTTCTTCAGCCAATTTGAGCCTGTCCCTGTGAATCGAAGATTGTATTCGTACATTACTAGGGGTCTTCATTCATCACTTTGACCTCCACTTTGGCGGGCCCCACTTCAATTTAAGGCTCGAGCTTGATGTCACAGTGAGTGCTACACCATGTATTTGACCTGCGTTGTAAGTATGTTGGGAATCTTCGAACGCTCGCGAAAAGATTGCTCAAACGGGGACGTGAAGACACGAAGTCAATCGAAGAAGGGGTACGAATTGACGTTGCATGCATGACGGGGAGGGAGTGAACGCGGTTTCAAAGTGGTGCAACACTGGAGGGGCACGAAGGTATGAGGGCTTCGCCATGAATGGTGAGATTAGTCTTCGGATGGAGATTGGTCCTCTGACACGGCCTGCACACGACTTCCTCTAGAGCTTATACCGTTCAAGATCCTTGAGACAAGCGAGCAAGTGACGTAGGAGTACTTCTATTCTTATGACTTGCACACATCGTTTCAAGCTGGAAGTGTTGTGCTGAAGGCGTGGGAAGGGATGCGATTTGGGTTCCTATTTGCTACAAAGGTTTGCAAATGCATCGCAGTGAAGCGACCTTGACTTCAGGAGGTCCAAATTAAGGCGAATTCGGCCTGACTACCATGCTTGGTCTTAATTGGGATGCTCTGCATCTAAAGGGACCCTTGCTACATGGATGCGTTATACTACGAAGCTAATCGTTCAAGCACAATGAATACGCCGAGCAATTGAGCTATGAAAGTCGAAGAGGAATTGATAGGACGTGAGAATAGAGGAAACCGATCGGAGGTTCATCCCTTAATTTCGTCTTAGATCGGGGATTCACCGTGTATCTAATTTCCTATAAGGCTATAGTTGCATTTTTGGTGAATCCGCTTACGGCCTAATACCTTTTCCGATCCAGCGATCTTGCAAGTTTTAACGAACATTCGAAATCCTTGGCAAACGCTCAAATCACTCACACATGTATTACAGAGAGAACTAAGTTTTCATATAGCAATATTATCAAGCACTATAACAGCATCCTAACGATTCATTTTCAGGCTAAGTTTATGCAGATTTCTATATATATAATTCCGACGTATCCTGAAAATATTGAAATGGTTATGACCGACCTGTGTTCCGTCAATGGAGATTGGACAGCTTCTGTTTGCCAAGACCAGTTCTGCTGGCGATTCTTGCAAAATCGGAGAAAGTTATCAACGAAACGAAGGATGTCACGCCTGCATCTCCAATCTCTTCCTCTAAGTGATGATTTCGCCGAAAGAACCCCCTCAAGATCTTCTCCTCTCGTCCCTTTTTCCAATTCTGTCGAAATGTTGCTAACCCCCGAATTCAGGGAGGTTTGGGGTTATTTATAACTTCAATCCCTTGCCGCTATTTGCCTTCTCCTTCTCTTTTCCAGAATTTTAATTTTTAATTTCTTTTTAGATTTTTTAATTTTTTTGAATTTTTGAATTTTTAATTTTCACAGACTTTTCTTTTTATTTCGTGAAAATTTTTATTCATTTTCAGATTTTTCTTTTTCCTTTTCTAGATTTTAAAATTTTTATTTATTTTCAGATTTTCTTTTTTATCATTTTCAGATTTTGAAATTTTTATTTCTTTTTTTTTATTTTAAAATTTTTCTTTTTTCAGAATTTAATTTTTCTTTTTCAGATTTTTTATTTATTTCATTTTCAGATTTTGGAATTCTAATTTTATTTTTAATTTTTCTGATTTTGATTTATATTTTCGAAATATGTATTTTTTATTTTCTTTTTTGACTTCTTTTTTTAATTTTAAGGACGAGAGCATTGATCTGGATCCCTCTTCTTGCTTTCTAGAGTGGCAAGCCACAACCATTCTTCTTCAAGATCCTGGTTTCTCTTCTTCTCTGGCTTCTCCATCACTGTGGAGGAAGAAAGAAACTCTTCAGGCCAACTACAAAGCTCGTACCAGCAGCATTGGAAAGGGAGGAGAAGACTCTCGTTCCTGGAAGTTAACCTTTCTCAGTTTCTATTACAAGGAGTTTTGTATTCTTTGAAGTCAGCCTTACTCAGGTTAGCACTATCACTATGAAATTTGCATGAATTGAATGGAATCAGCAAGATTGTAACTAGATCAATCATTGCATGTGTGCCTGCTATTTTTGCATTTGAGTCAAAATTCAGAATCTTGTTTGCATTGGATTACATGATATTCCTCAATCAGAATTTAGAGGTTGTATAGAATCTTTCAAGATTTTGCTGTAAATGGATTTGCCATCGATTGCCATAGTCCTGACTTTTTGATCCCTTGAATTTATGCATAGATTAGTAGCTAAATATGAGATGAGAATCACCTCTCAAAATAATTGCATCTGTACATCCAGTTCTGCATTTTTGGTTCATATATCAGAATGTAGTATGAGGAGCTTCTGTGAGTCTGCTTTATGACTGAGTGATGTAGCTTCAAAGAAATACAGTTCTCCTACTTTAACCCCTGTCAGAACCTGCAAGTGTCAAGCTTAGATGACTGCTGAGATAGGGATTGCAAACCATAGAGCATAGTTAATAAAGTGATAAAATCAGCTGTGAAAAAACTTAGAATCTGCTACAAATCTAGGCATTGCACGTCTCTGTGTTTCTAGTGGAGGGTAAGCCTTGGTGAAGCTGTACTGTCATACAGTTTTTTGCCACTGTTCCCCTAAGAATGCATTCACTACTCTTATTTGCAGTGGAAGTAAAGAAACTACATGCTTAATCAAGAGATACAGATCTTAGGCCACAGGAAAAACTAATCATGAGTCAATAGGAGAATCAACATAAACCCCTCAGTTTGGATGATGAGCAGAATTTTGTATGGACTCAATGAGTCATGTGTTTTAAGGATTCCTTTCCTATTGTTTATGCCTAATTCCATCTGGTTGGAGTTGATAACATCAATCAGAGTAGCAGCCTACCAGTAGCTTCAACCCAGTAATTTCAGTTTAGGAAATCTTGTAGTAGAGTTAGAAGTCAGTAATAGCAATCTGCAGCAGTCAATCTCATGCCCGCTACTTTCCTTTCTCCAAGATGACTTTTGATATTTTGTGATGAGCACATGCTATACTAGTTACGGCAGTTTGGTCTTGGGACTCTGCAATAACATGTTGCAGGCCTATGAACAGTGCCTGAACATGACATAGAATAGGTGTTTGGGGCAACTGGTGATTCCCTCCACCTACGCCAATTGTCATAATCTGTGAAATAAAAGCTATCACCAAATCTTCATCCAAAAATTTTGTGTTCCTTGCCAAGATCGGACACCTTTCTGTTTTGGCCTTCTTCTGTACCAATTTCTGCTGCTTCCATTGGAGCAAACGATTGCTATAGCTGTAGCCAAAGGCAATCTTTCAGGTGGTACCAATAAGGCGATTGCCAGTGGGCAGAACGCTAAGTACCACAAATGAGAATAGATAAAACAGGTTGCATAGGACACTCGTTGTGGTTGTTTATAATTGTATAAAAGAAAACTGGCTTCTGTCTTATGCAATGCATGCTAATCTGTTACCCCCCAGTGGACTTGATCAATGTCCAACAATTTTAGAAAGCAATGGACTTATCTGAGTATAAGAGGAACTCATAAGGTTGATTAGGATGAATGATATTTGCTCTGTAATATCCTAGACTGCCTCGTGGTTCTTAGCTCTGAACTTTATGTTACAATCTCAAGTGAACTCGATTGATATAGTGGCATGAATTACTGAGAAACCGTTGCTCCTAATTCTGCTGAAACGCATGCTAATTCTCAAGACTGTTCAGGGCCTGCACACTAAGGTTTTGATCTCAATACTACCTGTTTATGTTGGCCATTATTTTTATGTCTATTGGCACCAGGCAAGTCAGTCCCTGGTTATTCTCTGCACACTAAGATCCCATCTTGATAAACCTGAGAGCACTCAATGGGAGCAGTTAATAGTAAGCGTGAGTACAAGCATTCTATTCTCCAAAATTTGTTTCAACGGATAAAAGATGAAAACTAGAGTCTATGTTTGGCTAAATCTGTAGCAAGGAATAAAGAAAAATGAACAAAGCTATTGCTTGCATCTGATGCATGTTTGGGAACAAAAGAGTCATGTATCTAATCTTTGCTCCAATGCCAAAACAAGTGCCTAAGTATGGAAAATGCATGAAGGGATATGGCTTATTTGAAACAGAAAATGGCCCTATTACCCATTTGTACATATATATAATTATGGGGATTCAAGTCACACAAGGAAAGGATTCCAGTGGTTAGGTATTTGGTCTGTGATCCCAAAGTCCTGCCTTTGATCCCCTCAGGCAGCATTTTGCTCACTACCTCAACAATCTCTATTTCCTGCAAGATCCACCCATTTAACCCAAAGTGAAAATTACCCATTTACCCCTCACATTTCCAGTAATCCCATTTTGCCCCCCACAGACTCATTCCAGTGGTTAGGTATTTGGTCTGTGATCCCAAAGTCCTGCCTTCGATCCCCTCAGGCAGCATTTTGCTCACTACCTCAACAATCTCTATTTCCTGCAAGATCCACCCATTTAACCCAAAGTGAAAATTACCCATTTACCCCTCACATTTCCAGTAATCCCATTTTGGCCCCCACAGACTCAATTTACCACATTGGCCCTAGCCATTTTCCATAATCCCAGTCTTGTCCTTCCCCCTCAATTACCAATTTACCCTGATCATCTCAATTAATGTCAATTATGTCCCAAATGACAGAGTTATTGAAATGCCCGTGACCTTTCCCCAAAATCCCTATTCTATCCCCAAAATTTCAAAAATTCAAAAATTAATAAAAAATTTCCAAAAATTCAAAAAATAATAAAAAATTCCAAAAATTCATAAATTAATAAAAAAAATCCAGAAATTAAAAAAATTAATAAAAAATTTCAGAAATTCAGAAATTAATAAAAAATTTCAGAAATTAAGAAAATTAATAAAAAATTCCAAAAATTCAGAAATTCATAAAAAAATTCCTGAAATTAAGAAAATTAATAAAAATCTCCAGAAATTAAGAAAATTAATAAAAATTCCAGAAATTAAGAAAATTAATAAAAATTTCAGAAAATCCATAAAAATTAATAAAGTTCCAAAAATTAAAAAATTCCAAAATTCCTAAATAATTACATTAAAACCCCAATTATTCCAAAAGTCAAAAAATGAAGATTCTTCTATTAAATTCGAGCTTTCTTTTATTCAAGGATTAACGTCATTTGCAAATTATTTCTGTTTCGAAAAATTTAAAAATCTTTTTCTAATATTTTGAGATTTTTAAGTCTCACGCTATGGACTCTAAATGGGGAGCTGGCAGTTTACCTGCTGTTCAACATTTAGCAGTTCGTATAGGTCCCTGTGCTGCCTTAACCGTCTCGGACCTTGTGCATGAGTGGACTTGAGGTCTTCTTCAAGATTTAAAAATCTTTTTTAATATTTTTGGATTATAGGTCTCACACAATGGGCTCTGTCGCAACCGTAATTCCGACGAGACGACAAACTCGCTAAAATTTTAAAATAGATTGTTATATGATGTAGAGTCGCCACCAAATTTTTTTATTTAAGGGAAAAATATTTGGAAAAACCCTGACTCGAGAATGAGCTTCTAAGTTCGGGATTCGGTTACAAGTAGGGAAGGTGTTAGGCACCCTACTCGCCTGTTCCGAAGAACGGTACCCTTAAACTGAGTGTGTGATTTTGTAAATTGTTTGATCCCTTTAATGTGAAAAATAATTTGACGGAGGTTAGCCTGACAAGACTTGATCCTGCTCCTACGTATTCCCTAGTGCAATGGGAAACTCAAGGCTTACGTAGTTCTAGTTTGTGAAGGCTTGATCTTCGAAGAGTGTTTTGAAAGAATGTTTGAAGATTTTGCTATTCGAAAAGACGTTTTATTTTTAGGAGGGGTCTTTGGCCCACTCATGCACAGGGCCCGAGGCGGCGAAGGCAGCACAGGGACCTATACGAACTACTAAATGTTGAACAGCAGGTAAACCGCCAGTTCTCCATTTAGAGCCCATTGCGTGAGACCTAGAATCCCAAAATATTTAGGAAAAAAAAATATATTTTTAATTTGAAATGGACCTCAAGTCCACTCATGCACAAGACCCGAGGCGGCTAAGGCAGCACAAGGACTTGTACGAACTACTAAATGTTGAACAGCAGGTAAACCGCCAGTTCCCCATTTAGAGCCCATTGCGTGAGACTTAAAAATCCCAAAATATCAAAAAAGATTCTTTAAATTTTTGAGATAGAAATAATTTGCAATTGATGTAGGTCTTTGGATGAAAGAAAATTAGACCTTTTTGAGGCAATTTGGAATTTTAAGTATCTTATGATTCGTTTAGGAAGCCTAGACCTTTTTATGAGGAATTTTAGAATTTTTTATGTCTTATTTGGGATTTTTTGAATTTTTATCTATTTTCGGTATTTCTATTAATTTTCTGTATTTTTATAAATTTTTATGCATTTTATGAATTTTTATTAATGTTTATGGATTTCTCTAAAATTTTTATTAATTTTTTTTTCTGGAATTTTTTATTTATTTTCTTAATTTTTGGAATTTTTATTAATTTTTGATTTTTTTAGAATTTTTTTATTAATTTTCTGATTTTCTAAAATTTTTTATTAATTTTTGGATTTTTTGGAAATTTTTATTAATTTTCGATTTTCTGGAATTTTTTATTATTTTCTGGATTTTTTAATATTTTTTATTATTTTCTGGATTTTTTAATTTTTTTTTATTTTATATATTTTTTTTTTTGTTAATTTTCTGATTTTCTGAAATTTTTTATTATTTTCTGGATTTTTTAATATTTTTGGATTTTTTTTGTTAATTTTCTGATTTTCTGGAATTTTTTATTATTTTCTGGATTTTTTAATTTTTTATTATTTTCAGGATTTTTTAATTTTTTATTAGTTTTTATATTTTTTTGGTATGTTTATATGGGGTAAAAAGGGTAATTTAGGAAGGGGCATGATAGTTATTAATCTTTGTTTTACGCCAAAGAAATCGAATTTCGTAGCTCCAATTCACATATGCATCAATCATACAAAAACAGATGGTTTCAGTCTCCTTATCCTCGTCAATTCTCAGGGCCAATTCCTAGGCCTCTGAATTCGTTTTCGTTCAACCCTCTGATTTAAGATTAACCACAGTTTCTTGATTATGTCATTGATTCAGGCCCTGCTTATGCTATTATACAATGTTCATACAAATTGTGTATCCTATTAAACATAATTGAAGATTCCTATCAAGAAATTACGCCTAATTTATCCTACGTGATCTTCAGGGAAAATGAAATTCTCGCTCTAAACATGTATTACTGAGTTCTCAGGGAATCCTCATTGCAAGAATTGAAAGCTAACCTGCGTGCAGAATCAAAGAAACCAATCGTCGAGTGCAGAAACGTAGATCGAAGCTTGTCCTTGTTGAGCTAATTCCAGAATTCGATCGGAGAAGTCTTCCGGTTCTTGAAGATTTCTAACTGAATCCCTGAAGAAGAGACCAAGCCAACGAAATTCTCTCTCAGTTTTTAGCGTCTAAACTTTTTGCCCCAAAAAAAAAAATCCAGCCTCCAGCCCTCTGATAGCCCTCTCTTATATACTCCCGAAAGCCACCCTCTGGCTTTTGTTCTCAAAAAACTTTTTTTTTGTTTTGTGTAATAAAATTGAATTTCAATTTTATTTTCGTCTTTTCTCCCCATCACGTTTTGTTTTTTTTTCTTTTTCTATGTAATTTATTTACTTTGCTTTTTAGATTTTTAACCTTTTGATCAGATTTCAAATTTGTTTTCTTTTGATTTATTTTTTAGAATTCTCTCTTTTATTTATTTTAAAATTTTTTAAAATTATTTTTTTAAAACCTCTTTTTTCCTTTAATTCCACATTTTTTATTTCTTTTAATTTTCTGATTTTGCAATCTTTATTTTAATTCTCAAAATTTCACTTTTCCTAATTTTGTATTTTTTTTTATATATTTGGTTTTTATTTCTTGTTTGTTTTCTAAAAAAGATTTATTTATTTTCTTGTTTTTGTTTCAATTCTGTTATTATAATTTTTTAGTGATTTTTCTTCTTTTTATTATTTGTTATATTTTATTATTTAGTAGTTCGTATAGGTCCCCGTGCTGCCTTAGCTGTCTCGAGCCTTGTGCATGAGTGGGCCAAAAATCTCTCCCAAAGATAAAACTTTCTCAAAACAAGATCTTTAAAATAATCTTTTCCCAAGCATTTTCGAAGGTCAAGGCTTCACAAACCAAATAATCTTTTCTCAAGCACTTTTGAAGGTCAAGCCTTCATAAACTAGAACTACATAAGCCTTGAGTTTGTCATTGCACCGGGGAATACGTAGGACCAGGATCAAGTCATGTCAGGCTAACCTCCATCAAGTATCTATCTCACATTTAATCAAGGGATCAAACTTTTTTCAAAAATCACACACTCAGTTTAAGGGTACCGTTCTTCGGAACGGGCGAGTGGGATGCCTAACACCTTCCCCACTCGTAACTGACTCCCGAACCTAAATCTCATCCTCAAGATAGGGTTTTTCCAAATCTTTTTCCCTTAAATAAAAATTTGGTGGCGGCTCCACAAGAATCAAATAAAATTCATTTAAAATTTTAGCGAGTCCGTCATCTCGTCGGAATTACGGTTGTGACATAGGGTAAAATTCTAAGTTGTAAAAATTTCATGGAACTAATGTAACTTTGAGAAAAGGAAAGGTTGAGGAGAAACTTAGAAGGTTGAGAGAATTAAGTCCCTTGAATGATTCCACCTCAAAAGTTAAAGAGATAAATAAGTTGGTCATGTACTTGAACATGCAATTATGTTATATGCTTTACCAGTTAGCTTGTAATGCTTTCATGAATGCACATTGTTTATGTAAGTTGAAATCTTCAATGCTCATAAGTAAGGAAAGAATGATGTTATGTATGAGAAGTGTTTATGATTGCTGATGAGATACAAGTTAAGATCTATATGTGAATATCATGCTGGTTGGAAATTGTTTGAGCATGCATAATTATCTGGAAGCCATTAAAATGAACTTAAAGAGGTTAAGGGATCACTAAAGCAAACTTATGTGAAAAATTAAGCTACTCTAGTGCCTTGTGCACATCAAATTCCAAAGGGCGGCTAGAGCCTTACTCAAGAGGAGGCAAAAGGGTTCTCTTAGAAGACAAAAGGGTTCTCCAAAAATCCTTCTACAGTGAAGACAATAGGTTCTTCATACTTTATAAGGTGATGGCGACCACCTAAGAATGGACTCATATCCTTAGTAGTAGAAGGTGAGAGTAGAGTCAGTGAGAAGATATTGTTTGACAATTTTAATGCATGCCTATGTCTAAATATTTTTCCCAAAGTTATGGGATTGGATCCATAATTTTTCCAAAGTATGAAATAGAGAAATGATAGAGATAAAGTCTAAGACATAGAATAATATGTATGTCAAATAATATCTTTATTGTGATCCTAGACTCATGTAGTTCAGACAGATATATGCATAAACAATAAGTTGTTTCTGTATAAAAATAACCCACATGAGTAGGATGTTTCTAAAAGATTAAAAGTAATCTTATATACATGAAATGATTTCTTTAATAAACTGAAGTGGCTGGGATAGAAGTGATGACACTAAAAATAGAGTAGAAAAACCTACTGAGAAACCTAGTTCCTCACTCCTTCTCTTCCCACTTTCTTCCCAGACAACGAAGATGTCCTTCATAACTATGGTGGTTTTTGTCGACATTAGCAATGTCAATTGGTTAGCAAACCCACATCGGAACGTTTATGTTGTTAGATCTGAGCATGTGGATGGAGGGATTCAATCATTAGGCTTGTAGAGGTTCTTGGATCTCCTAGTTTTTCTCAAGGAACTAGAAGAGTTTGAATGTCATGCCAATAATGTATATGTTGGTAAATAGATGGATGCAAGCATCCTAGCTATTAAATATGTAGTATTAAGCTAACTTTTGTGTGTATGTATGTGTGTGTGTCTATATATATATATATATATATTCTGTAATGGTGTGTAGAAGGTAATCTTGTAAAATTAATATATGTATTAAGATGTGTAATATGTATATGTAAAGGCCCCAGTGCTAGAGATTATGATGGACATGTAAAACAAACTGTATAATTATGTAATGTTATATGTTGAATATTCAAGTTATGTCTAAATGTTTATTACATATTAAGAAACAAATGAAACAATATAAGCACTACGTATCCTGAACAGTTTGTATATGCACAAGAACGTCTAGTATTTTATTTACTGTCACAGATGTTAAATCGACGAGGCTCACAATTTATAATAAATAGTTTTAAAAAAATTTCCATATTTTCCATACATGTATTTTCTAAAAGAATTCAGCATCATGAGATAACAAACTAATAATGGAACCAAATGAATGAATTAAGCATAAAATTGGAATTTATTTTTAGGGTATTATATAAACCACCGCTGTTGTGAATGACATCGTTGTTGTTTGGGAAGAAAGTGGGAAAATGTGTGAGAAACTATGTTTTTCAGTAGGTTTCTGCTCTACCTCTAATGTCATCACTTTTATCCTAACCACTTTAGTTTATTAGCAAAATCATGACATGCATACAAGATTATTTTTAAAATTTTAAAAACATCTTACTGAAGTAGGTTATTTTTATATAGAAATAACCTTAAGCACAAAAATTTATCTGTCTTAAACTTCATAAATTTGGGATCACACTAAAGATATTGTTTGACTCACAACTTATTCTTTGTGTTAAACTTTATCTTTTTCATTATTCTATTCCACAATTTTACGGAATTTAATTTATGTTCCTCAACTTCATAAAAATATTAGTCAAATAATATCTTTGTACTGAGTTTGTTGCTCTACTACTACTACTAAGGATATAAGCTCATTACTAGATGGTTGTAACCACCTTAAAATGGGTGAAGATTTGTCTTCACAATAGAAGAATTTTTGGAGAATCCTTTTGTCTTCTAGGAAAACCCTTTTACCTCTTCTTCAGTAAAGCTCTAGGTTCCCTCTGGATATGATGTGCACAAGGTAGAGTAGATAAATTTTCACTTAAGTTTGCTTTAGTGATCTCATTAACCCTTTAGGTTTATTTTAATGGCTTCCAGATAATTATGTATACTCAAACAATTTTCAATCAATATGCTATGATTTTAGATCTCAAACCATATTAGATCATAAATCATACCATTGAATCATACATAGCATCATCTTTACAAATACTTATGATCCTTCACTATTTAACTCAATAAAAAATGTGTCTTCATAAAAACATCACAAGTCAACTTATAATTCATGCTTGAATATCATAATTACAACCACCTAACACATGTTCCAATTTTAATTAACTCTTTAATTTCTTATGAAATATCACTCAAGGGACTTAATTCTCTCAACCTTCTAAGTTGCTCCTCAACCTTTCCTTTTCTCAAAGTTTCATTAGTTTCACATGATTTTTACCATTTAGAAGTTGTTCTCTTAGGTGGTCGAATTACACCTTTTAAGTTTTTATTCTTTGTACTCTTCAATTTTGCAAGTCTAATTCATAACCTACTTATACTAAGTTCAAATATTAAATGTTAGCAAGTTTTTAACTTATTTAAGATATTTTACTTAAACATGGTTGAGTGATTGTCCATGCCCTTTCCAAGCTTCTTTAAAACTTTTAATTCTTTAATTTTACATTATAAAACTTCTGAAGTTACCTAAACCAAGTTTTCAATTTCATTTCTTCGTATTTAGGTTGGAGTGGCTGAATGTGAGTTCTTAATTCTTAAGGCTTTCTAGTTTATTTTTCCTTATCTTATGAGTTGAATTTTTTGAAGACTAATTCATTTATTGATACCTAACTTAAAAAATTTTAAGACTTCTTCTCCATCCTTGTAAGTCATGGTCGAATAGCTTAACTTAGTTTTTCCAACTTTATGTTTTATTCCTAATCACTAATCTTATGCATGCTTAGGTTTAGGCTTGAATCATGATGAATTCTTGAATTCTTTTTTTCTAATTTAATGATCATATCCAAATGGGCTCCTTAACCTTTGTAATACTTACTCCCAACTTTAATATCTTCTAGTTATATACCAAGGATGTGTAGTTAGTGTTAGTTAAGAATTTAAATCTCCTCCTAGATTAATTTGTTCTCAAATGGCCAAATGGAACCCCTTTCCTACCTTAAAACTTCCTTACACTTTTAATCCATTATACTTACATGCTAAGGACCCTTAATTAAACCTAGTTACATGATTTGTATCACTTATAAAAATTTTAAAAAATTTTATTCTTAAGTATGCATGCATGGCCAAATGCCTCCATTGGCTTGCCAAGGTCATTGTTTCAAATTTCCTTCTCATAAAACATTGGTTCCTTGATTTTGTACACTTGTAGCACCTTAAGCTCTTGATCCATACAAGTCTTGTCCAAAGTCCATTGCTTGGTTCATGACCAAAATGAGTCTTGAGTGACTTGTAAGGCTTATGTCATTTTATGGTCCAAAGTTCCAATTTTTACTTAGTAATTTTTAGATCTATGCCCAAAGCAAGCTTTTTGGACTTATAGATTAATTTTTCTTTCACTTTTTAATATTTAAGTTCAAGAATTCAGATTTTTACATAATAATATGCAAGTTCACCATAAGAAAAAAGAATCACAACATTCAAGCTTTAAGCATAAAAACATGCAAGATAGCATCTTTTTCCAAACAACAAAGTGTGGATCCACAAGATCTACTCTAACATCCACCCATCTCCTACCAAGAACAACTCAAAATTTTCTCATGACTTCTCAAAACTTCCCAAAGTATCGAAGTTAATTTTAAAATAGCTTTTTCCAATTAAATTTCTTCTAAGTCACTGTAAACACTCAATTATGTCCGAGACCCCCAATCATTAAAATTAACCAAAAGTTAAGTTAATTAAAAATTTGAAAAGATGTAAAACAGAAAACAGAAAAAACAGAAAGCAGAAAATACAGAAAACAGAAAGCAAAAAATAAAAAATAAAAAAAAATAAAAAAAATAAAAGGGAAATTAAAGAATAAGTAAAAATGATAAATAAATAGAAAAAAAATAAAAATAAAAAATGAAAAAGGTAAATAAAATGAAAATTGAAAAAAAGAAAAAAGCTAAAAAATCAAAATAGGGAACAAAATTTTGAAATCAAAGGGGTTGGCTTTTGGCTCCTAGAAATGTGTGGCTTTTGGCCCTTTGAAAGGACTTGGCCCTTGCTAAGAGAGAGGAGGCTGGCTTTTGGCTCTTTGAAAGAGCTTCACCCTTGCCACGAAGGGATGTGGCTATATATACCTACAAACAAGAAAAGAAAAGGGTTTTTTCTCATTTTTGGAAATTTTTGGGAGGAGGAGAACTTGGAGTCTTAGAAGGGGATTTTCAGAACCTTGAGGGGAGGACCTAGGAGACTCTCTGGGCTTCAATTCAGCCCTTGGCCTCCATAGAATCAGCTCTTCATCACCTTCCAATGGAGGTTAGGTCCGAATTTTATCCCTCTTAAGTTTCTTGCTTCTTCTCGGATTTCCGAGTTCATTCTCGTGTCTGTTTTCGTTTTATTTTTTAATCAGTCAAATGATCTCCGATTTTGGTGATTTTTGTTGCGTTTTCTTCTTCTTTCTCTCTAGTTTCTGGAATGATATTATTTGTCCAATTTGGATCTGAAATGAAATTTTTATCACTTGATTACCGAAGCATGTTCATCCTGGTGCGCGAATTGACCTAGCTTGTTTGATTTGTGCATATCCTGCTCATTTCTGATTGGATTGATGTCAAACTTGTTTTGTTTCATTCTTATGATCCATATCTTTTAATTGATTGGTTTTGATTTTTCAGATCTACCAAAAATATTTTCTAAAAATTCTGAGATTTGAATTCAAATTTTGGCGCCAAAAACTTGTGTGTTCTTGAGATTGATTTTCATCTCTGTTTTTCGTTTTTGTTTTTAGTAAATCAAATGATCTCCGATTTTGATGATTTTTTTTGCGTTTTCTTTGTATTTCTCTCTAGTTTCCAGAATGATATTATTTATCTAATTTGGACTTGAAATGAAATTTCTATCACTTGATTACTGAAGCATGTTCGCAATTCATTTCCTTAACTTCAAATCAAGTCAAGTTTATGTTAAATCAAGTCTAATTCAAGCCCAATTCTTTTAATCTCGATCCAATTTTCCTTCACTTGGGTCAAACTCACTTCTTTTTCTTTAATTATAAATCATTTCTTTAAAGTTGAATTTTGCTTAATTTGGGTCAAGCCTAATTCTTTTCTTTAACCAATTCTTTGGTTCAAGCCCGATCTTTTTCCTTTTCTTGAAATCAAATTCAATTTTGCCATGGGTCCAGCCCAAGCCCCTCTTTTCACTTAAACTCAATTATTTTCTTCCATTTTCTTTTAATTTGGGTCAAGCCCAATTTTGGTTCTGTAACTATTAAATTAAATCCAATCGTTTTTTTTTAAACATTATCTTCACTAACTCTGTAAAAACATCTGTTTTCAAAACATCTGTTTTAATTTCCTAAAATGTGTGCAATCCGATTTTAACACAAACAGGCAGCCTTCCCTGCTATTCTGTGTTTTAATTCATTCGGATTAAAATGCGGCTTACGACGATTTGAATTTTGCAAGCACGCAATTTTAGAAAATCATTGTTTACTAACTCTACTACAAAAAATGTCTGTTTCAAAATATCTGTTTTAATTTTCTAAAATGTGTGCAAGCGGATTTTAACACAAACAGGCAGCCTTCTCTGCTGTTCTGTGTTTTAATTTGTGCGGATTCAAATGCGGCTTACGACGATTTGAATTTTGCAAGCACGCAATTTTAGAAAATCACTGTTTACTAACTCCACTAAAAAATGTATTTCAAAATATCTGTTTTAAAATGTGTGCAAGCGGATTTTAACACGAACAGGCAGCCTTCTCTGCTGTTCTGTGTTTCAATTCGTGTGGATTCCAAATACGGCTTACGAAGATTTGGATTTTGCAAGCATAAATTTTAGAAAATCTCTATTTACTAACTCTGTTAGAAAACGTCTATTTCAAATATCTATTTTAAATCTCTAAGATTCGTACAACGGATTCTAATACGAACAGGCATCCTTCTCTGCTGTTCCGCGTTATAATTCGTGCAAACTCACTCACGGCCTACGACGGTTTGGGTTATGCAAGTACGCAATTTTAGTCTATTCAAAAATCAATCCTATCCTCAAATCACCCCTCTACTTCTTCAAAAGATCAAGTCTCTTAAAACCAAAACTACGTAAGTCTTGAATTTCCCATTGCACCGGGGAATACGTAGGAGCAGGATCAAGTCCTGTCAGGCTAGCCTCCATCAACCTATTTATTTTCAAATTAATTAAGGGATCAAACTATTTTCAAATAATCACACACTCAGTTTAAGGGTACTATTCCTTGGAACAGGCGAGTGGGGTGCCTAACACCTTCCCTACTCGTAACCGACTCCCGAACTTCGAATCTCATCCATTGAGTCAGGGTTTTTCCAAATCTATTTCCCTTAAACAAAAATTTGGTGGCGACTCCACAATCAAATTAAATTATTTTCAAATTTTAGCGAGTTCGTCGTCTCGTCGGAATTACGGTTGCGACAGATAAGGGATCAAACTATTTTCAAATAATCACACACTCAGTTTAAGGGTACTGTTCCTTGGAACAGGCGAGTGGGGTGCCTAACACCTTCCCTACTCGTAACCGACTCCCGAACTTCGAATCTCATCCATTGAGTCAGGGTTTTTCCAAATCTTTTTCCCTTAAACAAAAATTTGGTGGCGACTCCACAATCAAATTAAATTATTTTCAAATTTTAGCGAGTTCGTCGTCTCGTCGGAGTTACGGTTGCGACAGATGGCGACTCCACTGGGGACTTTTAGAGAGTCAAACCCTTTTTCAAATTGAGTGTATAAATGCATGTTGATCCCTTTTCTATTTATTCACATGTTGTTATTTATTTCTTATATTCATGATAATTCAAGTTTGTATGATTCTCACCCTAGGGTAGAAGACATATATCTATTGTGTTTCAAATTGCAGGTTATTCTATACATTCTAGTCCTACATGCATAACATGAGTGGGGCCCTACACCCAGGTCCAAGTGAAAACCTAGGACTAGAGGGGTTTAGTGGTGTCACTTGGGATGCACGTCCCGTTTGACTATCACGAAAACTCCAACTAGAGTGCGTCTTTTTCTTAGTGCCCTGCAACTGGTAGCCTTCTCTACGATTGTAGCAAGCACTAGGAATTAGAACTTGGCTCTAGTGACCATCATAACCTCCAGGATTACAAACTACCCTGTGTGAGAAGCATATATTAAAAAGACCTTAGATCTATGTCACATCACCTCACATATGACACAAAAAAAGGGGGCAAAAACATATTTATTTTGGGAAAAAACACAAAATATTAAGATTTGAAATTGATTTAGATTAGAAAAAAAAAAGCCAAAGAAAATTGGAAACTAAAAAAGGAAGAAAATAAACAGATTTTACAAATGAAATCAAAAAATTAAAGAAAATTCAAAAAATAATTTCTTATACTAATAAGTGAAACTGGGGAAAATTTTTGCCTAAACCAATTCAAATTAAGATTTTGGAACATAAACATATACAAATCCAAAAGTAGAGGAGAGTTAGAACATTTGAAAAAGAAATAGAAAAATTAAATTACTAAAATAAGCAGATTATGGAAAATCCAAAAAAAAAGGAGAAAAAGGAAATTGAAAACAAAAAATGCTTTTAGGTTTGAAAGAAAACTAGGGAAATTCTAGCAAAACCAAAAGATTTTTTGTTTTAGCAAAACTAAAAAGTACCAAAATTACTAAGAATCCAAAAAGAAGCCAAAATAAATAAAGATCATTCAAAATGATCAACTTTCAAACCTCTAATTATTTGTGCATCCAACATTGCATTCATCCATTTGTTAAATAAGTTTATCATCGATTTTGAAAATTATCCCCACCTCCCTCATTTTAATATTCACTGAAGCATTAACATTTTTATCATTCATTGATTTTGGCATTCACATTGTTTCTCAAAAACTAATTTTTAATTTACAGAAAGATTAAAAATTGAAGACAGATAACTTTCTCAGCATCCTTATAGAACTCGTTCCAAATCAAGAATCATGGATGAGTTGGAGAGACAAAACGAGGAACTGAAAAATGAGGTCAAATCTCTAAAGGAACGGATGGCCAAGCTGATGGAGGCCATCCAATCATCCAAACAAAAAGAGGCAAGGGAATCTCTACCGGGAGAACCAAACGACCCGTCATATCCTCCTAGGTTCACTCCACAAAACCCTTCAGCATTAACCATGCCTCCACCAACCGAAGGGGTTTATTATAGGTTTCCTCACCACCATACACATACACTACCCCAAACACAAGCTCAAACACAAACCCAAACACATAACCTACCGCCAAACACCATTCCACAAGCATACCAAACGGCTGTTGGGGGAACGAATCCTATGTTCACCCAAAGGCCTCACCCTATGTACATACCATTTTCTCAAGCTCACCATATGCTAGAGGAACACCCAAGCCATCCTTCAAATGAGGATACTGAAAAGTGGAGAATCCTAGAAAATAGAATCTGGGCGATCGAGGGAAGCGCTTATGAAGCCAAAAATGCAGCTGATCTGTGCTTGGTTCCAGACGTGGTCATCCCTCCAAAATTTAAGGTTCCTGAATTCGAGAAATATCAAGGAACCAGCTGTCCAAAGAAACACCTGACTATGTACTGTAGGAAGATGTCTGCATGTACCTAAGATGAGAAGCTGCTCATCCGTGTCTTTCAAGACAGCTTAACAGGGGCAGCTGCAAACTGGTACACTCAACTGGAGCGGACACGCATCCGTTCATGGAGAGACCTTGCCGAGGCTTTCACAAAGCAGTATCAGTACAATACGGAGGTGGCCCCTAATCGGACTCAGCTCTAGAATATGGCCAAGAAAGAAGAAGAAACCTTCAAGCAGTACGCTAAAAGATGGAGGGAGTTAGCTGCTCAGGTACAACCTCCTTTATCCGAAAAAGAGATGGTCAGCATGTTCGTGGACACACTCCAAAATCCTTTCTATGACAAGATGATTGGAAGTGTGACTTCTAGCTTCTCCGATGTCGTCATCATTGGAGAAAGGATTGAAGGTGGCATGTGTCGTGGAAAGATCATGCAAAGGTCTGCAGGCGTAGTCAACGCTTCCAGTGGATCTGGGAAGAAAAAGGCAGGTGAAACCTACAATGTGGCTTCTGGTCAAGGCCAATACATTCCTCAAATGGCACAGTATGGTCCAGCTGGCTTTCAACCACCACCATATACACCATACACACCTTACTTACCATATCCTTACATTGCAGCTACATACCAAACACCATACCCTCCTACTTACAACCATCCGACACAAGTTCGGCCTCCAACACCATATACGACCCAAACACAAGCCATGAGCCAAAATTCCAACCAAAGCCAGAAAAAGGAGAGGAAGCCCGTCCAATTTGACCCTATCCCAATCTCTTACACTGAGCTATTACCTCGGCTGATCCAAAACTCGCTAGTTGCTCCTTATCCTCTGAAACCTCAAGAGCCACCATATCCTAAATGGTACGATGCTAACGCCATATGTGATTACCATGCAGGGTTCATCGGCCATTCTACAGAGGATTTCCTAGCTTTGAAACGAAAGGTACAAAGCCTAATCGATGCGAAAATGGCTGGATTTCGGGAGGCTTTCTCCTAATACAGAAAACAATTCGTTGCCAAATCACGAGAGCCCATCGACCAGCTGAAAAGATGGGAGAAGCACGACAAGTTGCATTGTACAAATCAAGCTATCGAGGATACTCATCCAAAATTGTCGTACTTTTCAAAATCAATCTTTTGTAAACAAATCTCAATGAATAATACAAAAGTTACATTTTCATGTTTCTTGAGCACGTGCTTTACATTTTGACTTTACTTCTAAAATTTATCATCCTTTTCATCACCCAACCTATTTCTTATTCCTACACCAAAACAATAAATACCAATTGGTGAGGATGCCAGTGCTGTAATAAGTAATCTTGAACGTCGAATTAATCAAGCTAAAAGAGAAAAACCCAATGAGGAAGCAGAATAAACAACCAGGGATTCTACATCGCCACCCAAAGTAAAAATATCCCGCTGGAACCAAGTTTAAATCCAGGAAAAATTAGGGATCCAAGAAAAGATTCGCTGAATTGGAAGCCTTAAATAATCCAGGCAAAATCAAGGTCAAAACATAAAATTCAAGAAGAAGAGAAGCCCGCTGGGTTAAAAGCCAAAAATAATCCAGGCAAAAGTAGGGTTAAAGTCCAAAATAATGATCGACAAATTCATGATCAGAAAAGGTCTTGCTGGGTTCCAAAAGCAATTCAGGCAAAAATCAGGATCATATAAAAGCTCGCTAGGTCAACAATCAAAAACGACCCAGGCAAAAGTTAGGGCACAACCAAAATCAAGAGCCTGCTAGGTCGAAAACCCTTAAAGGGAGGCCTAGGCAAAAGTTAGGGCACAATTAAACAGAAGCCCGCTAGGTCGAAAACCCTCAAAGGGCGGCCTAGGCAAAAGTTAGGGCACAATCAAACGGAAGCCCGCTAGGTCAACAATAAAAGACGACCTAGGCAAGAGTTAGGGCATAATCAAACAGAAGCCCGTTAGGTCAACCATCAAAGAAGACCTAGGCAAAAGTTAGGGCACAATCAAGCAGAAGGCCCGCTAGGACGAAAACCCTCAAAGGACAACCTAGGCAAAAGCTAGGGCACAATCAAGTAGAAGCCCGCTAGGTCGACAACCCTAAAAAACGGCCTAGGCAAAAGTTAGGGCACAATTGAGTAAAAAGGCCCGCTAGGTCGACAATCCTCAAGAACAACCTAGGCAAAAGTTAAGGCACAATCAAGAGCCCGCTAGGTCAAAAACCCGTAAGGGCAACCTAGGCAAAAGTTAGGGCAATACAAAAGACCTGCTGGGTTGAAAACTCAAAAGAACAACCCAGGCAAAAATTAAGGCCAAACTAGGAATTCCAAGACAACATGATATTCTGCACCTTATATCTTCTTAAAACTGGGGCAAAATTTTGCCATTTCTCAAAAGTTTGGCTAATTTGACAATCAAGATTATGAAAAGCAGCATTGGCATTTTTCATCAAAAAGTGCCATTTGGGCAATCGAACCCACCCCTTTCATCATCCTTTTCCTTTCAAGTACACCACCTTAAAACATACAACCTCAAAATTCTCTATCTCCTTCTTCTGACCATCCAGCATCACTTTGCACACCTAAAAATGCACGTGCCACAAGGAAACATGAAAAATGTAAAAAGAATTAAAAAGGGATTAATTTTGAAAAGTCATGACAAGTCGGATGAATCCTCGACCGTTGCAACGTGACAGGATTGTTTCCCAAGGATTCATCTTCTTACCAACCAGGATGCCACCAAAGAAGGAGTGTGTCTTACTCAATAATACTAACCACCGCTGGGTTTCAAAAATCCCGGAAAGAAGATTTCAAAATTGACCAATAAGCCAAAAGATTGAGTCGATCCAGCTCGCCTTGATTCTTGATCCCTTTCACACCAACTATGGGGTTGTCGAGGAAGGAGGCGTCAGAAAAACCAAAAATCAAGAGAAACAAAAATTTTACACCATTTCATGGTTTGCATTCAATAGCATATGTCTAATCAAATAATTATTTCAAGCATCAAAATAAGAACCCCACATCATTTCTGCATTTATTCAAGCATCATTAACACCACATTCTTTTCACTCATTCAAATAGCACATAAGCATCTTTTTATTCAAGCATCGCACGATCCATTTTTCAAAAGTAATTAAGACCTAGGTAAAATTGCCCAAATCAGTCATAATTAAAACTGAATCAAGTCCAAACTAGGGCAAACGCTTGCCCACAAAAAAGTTCAATTTGAGGTCATCCTCAGATTCTGGATCAAGTCCAAACTGGGGCAAACATTTTTCCAAGAAAGATTTGAATTCAAGAACAAAGTTGGGGCAAGCTTTTGCCTAGAAATTCAAGTTGAGGCGATCCTCAATTCCAAAAATTTCATAACAGAGGGAGACATTCGCCCAGATAATTCAAATCGAGACAGTCAAAAAATTTTGAATCAAGTTCAAACAAGGGCAAACACTGGCCCACCAAATTTCAAACTGAGGTCATCCTTAAATTTTCAGTCAAGTTCAAACTGGGGCAAACATTTGCCCAAGAAAATCCAAGTTGAGGCAATCCTCAATTCCTCAACTCCAATCAAGTTCAATAGGGCAAAGTTGCCCAAAAAAACTCAAGTCAAGCTCATCTTCAATCTCATCGAGGCTTAAACTGGGGCAAACACTTGCCTAAACTCCCTTCAAATCAAGACATCCATCAATTATCAAGAATCCTCTAAACTGGGGCAAAATGGTTGCTCAAGTATTTTCAAGAAAATAATTATCAAGTATCTATCTTCATTCCACTCTGTCAACAACAGGACCTCCGCATGATTCCTGCCTGTCTTAACAGGCTCATTTCTGTCCTGTCAACAACAGGGCTTTCCTTCGATACCTATCCTAATAGATTCTTGTCTTTTTTCCTTTGCCTCTATTAACAGGTCATTCATGCTTTGCCTGCCCCAACAGGCCATTCTTTCAAGTTAGTATAGATCACTTTACTTTTCCTTTGCCTGTCTAGCAGGCTTGCATCTTTCCTGTCAACAACAAGATCTTTTTGTTTTTGCCTGTCTTAACAGGCTTTTATCTTTCCTTTTGCCTGTCTAGCAGGCTTTTTTTTTTTTTTATCAAAAGTCCATCTACATTCATCCTGTCTTAGCAAGATAGTTTTCGTCATTCATTTTACCTATCTTAACAGGCTTCTTTCATTCCCCTTTGCCTCTCTACCAGGCTTGCATCTTTCCTTTCAACAACAGGATCCTTTCTTTGTTGCCTGTCTTAACAGACCTCTTTCATCTTTCATTTCCTTTGCCTGTCAAGTAGGTTTGCATCCTCCTGTCAACAACAGGATTTCAAGCATATTTAATCTTTTGTCACCTGTCAAGCAGGTTTGCATTTATCCTGGCATTAGCAGGATGTCATCATTTGCATCTTCCCGGCAACAGTGGGACTTCATTTGCATTCTCCTGTCAACAACAGGACCTCAAGCATGTTTATTTTCCTGTCACCTGTCAAGCAGGTTTGCATTTATCCTGGCAACAGCAGGATGTCATCATTTGCATCTTCCCGGCAACAGCGGGACTTCATTTGCATTCTCCTATCAACAACAGGACTTCAAGCATGTCTATTTTTCTGTCACCTGTCAAGCAGGTTTGCATTTATCCTGGCAACAGCAGGATGTCATCATTTGCATCTTCCTAGCAACAGCGGGACTTCATTTGCATTCTCCTGTCAACAATAGGACCTCAAGCATGTTTATTTTCCTGTCACCTGTCAAGCAGGTTTGCATTTATCCTGGCAACAGCAGGATGTCATCATTTGCATCTTCCCGGCAACAGCGGGACTTCATTTGCATTCTCCTGTCAACAACAGGACTTCAAGCATGTCTATTTTTCTGTCACCTGTCAAGCAGGTTTGCATTTATCCTGGCAACAGCAGGATGTCATCATTTGCATCTTCCCGGCAACAGCGGGACTTCTTATGCATTCTCCTGTCAACAATAGGACTTCAAGCATGTCTATTTTTGTCACCTGTCAAGCAGGTTTGCATTTATCCTGGCAACAGCAGGATGTCATCATTTGCATCTTCCCGGCAACAGCGGGACCCCATGTCTATTTTCCTGTCAACAACAGGACCTCAAGCATGTCTATTTTCCTGTCACCTGTCAAGCAGGTTTGCATTTATCCTGGCAACAGCAGGATGTCATCATTTGCATCTTCCCGGAAACAGCGGGACCTCATGTCTATTTTCCTATCCACAACAGGACCTCAAGCATGTCTATTTTTCTGTCACCTGTCAAGCAGGTTTGCATTTATCCTGGCAACAGCAGGATGTCATCATTTGCATCTTCCCGGCAACAGCGGGACCTCATGTCTATTTTCCTGTCAACAACAGGATATCAAGCATGTTTAATTTCTTGCATTTTCCCGGCAACAACGGGATATCAAGCATGTTTAATTTTCCTGCATTTTTCTCGGCAACAACGGGACCCCCTTTTTACATTCCTTCCCGTCAACAACGGGATGCCCTCATATTTACTTTCTGCATCCTGGCCTATTTAGGCTACAACACGTTTACTTTTCTGCATCATGGCCTATTTAGGCCCCAGCATGTTTACTTTTCTGCATTCCGGCCTATTCAGGCCCTAGCACTTTTACTTTTTCGCACCGTGGCCTATTCAGGCCCAAGCACATTTACTTTCTGCATCCTGGCCTATTTAGGCCCCAACACGTTTACTTTTCTGCATCCTGGCCTATTCAGGCCCTCCTCAAGTTTACTTTTCTGCCCCCTGGCCTATTCAGGCCCCTGCACGTTTATTTTTCTGCACCCTGGCCTATTCAGGCCCCAGCACGTTTACTTTTCTGCATCCCGGCCTATTCAGGCCCTAGCACGTTTACTTTTCTGCACAGTGGCCTATTCAGGCCCAAGCGCATTTACTTTCTGCATCCTAGCCTATTTAGGCCCCAACACGTTTATTTTTCTACACCCTGGCCTATTCAGGCCCTAGCATGTTTACTTTTCTGCACCATGGCCTATTCAGGCCCCAACACTTTTAGTTTCTGCACAGTGGCCTATTCAGGCCCAAGCGCATTTACTTTCTGCATCCTGGCCTATTTAGGCCCCAACACGTTTACTTTTCTGCATCCCGACCTATTCAGGCCCCAGCACTTTTAGTTTTCTACACCCTGTCCTACTCAGGCCCAAACACATTTACTTTCTGCATCCTGGCCTATTTAGGCCCCACGACGTTAACTTTTCTGCATCCTGGCCTATTCAGGCCCTAGCACGTTTACTTTTCTGCACCGTGGCCTATTCAGGCCCAAGCACATTTACTTTCTGCATCCTGGCCTATTTAGGCCCCAACACGTTTACTTTTCTGCTTTTGGGCCTACGATGTCAGGCCTCACCAAGTTCGTTTTTCCACAGCTGGGCCTATGATGTCAGGCCTCCAACTTAGATAGATACCTCGGCCTATGCTGTCAGGCCACCTTGTACATATCTTACATTTTAGTTCTTGCATGCTTTCCTGTCTTAAAACAGGTCGTTTTCACTCTACTGAGCCCGTCGTAACAGGCCATTTCTCTTCTGCTTTTCCTGTTTTAACAGGCCATTTTCATTTCATTTTGCTTCTCCTAACAAGCCATCCCATTGAATTCCACGCCAGTCCTAACAGGCATTCATTCATTCCACTTAGCTTAGTTAGGTTATACAGCTAAGCCTCGCATATTTTAACCTTATCGATACATGAAGTCGATAAGGTCATTCAATCATCCTTCTCCAGGCATCCATGAGGTTCAATTTCAAGTTCAAGGCTCCTTCTGTTTGTCGGACTTCTTCAAGGCCTGCCTCGGACATAATGTGTTCACATCTTTACTCATTTCCTATTACGATAATTCAGAGAATCATTTCTCACATTATCTGGTAGGAAAATGAGTAAAGAGGGGCAAACTGTAAACACTCAATTATGTCCGAGGCCCCCAATCATTAAAATTAACCAAAAGTTAAGTTAATTAAAAATTTGAAAAGATGTAAAACAGAAAACAGAAAAAACAGAAAGCAGAAAATACAGAAAACAGAAAGCAAAAAATAAAAAAATAATAAAAATAATAAAAATAAAAGGGAAATTAAAGAATAAGTAAAAATGATAAATAAATAGAAAAAAATAAAAATAAAAATAAAAAACGAAAAAGGTAAATAAAATGAAAATTGAAAAAAAGAAAAAAGCTAAAAAATCAAAATAGGGAACAAAATTTTGAAATCGAAGGGGTTGGCTTTTGCCTCCTAGAAAGGTGTGGCTTTTGGCCCTTTGAAAGGACTTGGCCCTTGCTAAGAGAAAGGTGGCTGGCTTTTGGCTCTTTGAAAGAGCTTCACCCTTGCCAAGAAGGGATGTGGCTATATATACCTACAAACAAGAAAAGAAAAGGGTTTTTTCTCATTTTTGGAAATTCTTGGGAGGAGGAGAACTTGGAGTCTTAGAAGGGGATTTTCAGAACCTTTGAGGGGAGGACCTAGGAGACTCCATGGCCTTCAATTCAGCCCTTGGCCTCCATAGAATCAGCTCTTCATCACCTTCCAATGGAGGTTAGGTCCAAATTTTATCCCTCTTAAGTTTCTTGCTTCTTCTCGGATTTCCGAGTTCATTCTCGTGTCTGTTTTCGTTTTAATTTTTAATCGGTCAAATGATCTCCGATTTTGGTGATTTTTGTTGCGTTTTCTTCTGATTTCTCTCTAGTTTCTGGAATGATATTATTTGTCCAATTTGGATCTGAAATGAAATTTTTATCACTTCATTACCGAAGCATGTTCATCCTGGTGCGCGAATTGACCTAGCTCGTTTGATTTGTGTATATCTTGTTCATTTCTGATTGGATTGATGTCAAACTTGTTTTGTTTCATTCTTATGATCCATATATTTTAATTGATCGGTTTTGATTTTTCAGATCTACCAAAAATATTTTCTAAAAATTCTGAGATTCGAATTCAAATTTTGGCACCAAAAACTTGTGTGTTCTTGAGGTTCATTTTCTTGTCTGTTTTCGTTTTAATTTTTAATCGGCCAAATGATCTCCGATTTTGGTGATTTTTGTTGTGTTTTCTTTGTATTTCTCTCTAGTTTCTGTAATGATATTATTTGTCTAATTTATATCTAAAATGAAATTTTTATCACTTGATTACCGAAGCATATTCATCTTAGTGCGCGAATTGACATAGCTTGTTTGATTTGTGCATATCCTGCTCATTTCTGATTGGATTGATGTCAAACTTGTTTTGTTTGATTCCTATCGTCCATATCTTTCAATTGATAGGTTTTTATTTTTCAGATATACCAAAAATATTTTTTAAAAATTCTGATATTTGAATTCAAATTTTGGCGCCAAAAACTTGTGTGTTCTTGAGGTTGATTTTCATCTCTATTTTTTGTTTTTTGTTTTTAGTCAATAAAATGATCTCCGATTTTCATGATTTTTGTTGCGTTTTCTTTGTATTTCTCTCTAGTTTCCAGAATGATATTATTTATCTAATTTGGACTTGAAATGAAATTTCTATCACTTAATTACTGAAGCATGTTCGCAATTCCTTTCCTTAACTTCAAATCAAGTCAAGTTTATGTTAAATCAAGTCTAATTCAAGCCCAATTCTTTTAATCTCGATCCAATTTTCCTTCACTTGGGTCAAGCTCACTTCTTTTTCTTTAATTCTAAATCATTTCTTTAAAGTTGGATTTTGCTTAATTTGGGTCAAGCCTAATTCTTTTCTTTACCCAATTCTTTGGGTCAAGCCCGATCTTTTTCCATTTCTTGAAATCAAATTCAATTTTGCCATGGGTCCAGCCCAAGCCCCTCTTTTCACTTAAACTCAAATATTTTCTTCCATTTTCTTTTAATTTGGGTCAAGGCCAATTTTGGTTCTGTAACTATTAAATTAAATCCAATCGTTTTTTTTTGAAACATTATCTTCACTAACTCTGTAAAAACATCTGTTTTAATTTTCTAAAATGTGTGCAATCGGATTTTAACACAAACAGGCAGCCTTCCCTGCTGTTCTGTGTTTTAATTCGTGCGGATTCAAATGCGGCTGACGAAGATTTGAATTTTGCAAGCACGCAATTTTAGAAAATCATTGTTCACTAACTCTACTAAAAAAATGTCTATTTCAAAATATCTGTTTTAATTTTCTAAAATGTGTGCAAGCGGATTTTAACACAAACAGGCAGCCTTCTCTGCTGTTCTGTGTTTTAATTCGTGCGGATTCAAATGCGGCTTACGACGATTTGAATTTTGCAAGCACGCAATTTTAGAAAATCACTGTTTACTAACTCCACTAAAAAATGTATTTCAAAATATCTGTTTTAAAATGTGTGCAAGCGGATTTTAACACGAACAGGCAGCCTTCTCTGCTGTTCTGTGTTTCAATTCGTGTGGATTCCAAATACGGCTTACGACGATTTGGATTTTGCAAGCATAAATTTTAGAAAATCTCTATTTACTAACTCTGTTAGAAAACGTCTATTTCAAATATCTATTTTAAATCTCTAAGATTCGTACAACAGATTCTAATACGAACAGGCAGCCTTCTCTGCTGTTCCGCGTTATAATTCGTGCAAACTCACTCACGGCCTACGACGGTTTGGGTTATGCAAGTACGCAATTTTAGTCTATTCAAAAATCAATCCTATCCTCAAATCACCCCTCTACTTCTTCAACAGATCAAGTCTCTTAAAACCAGAACTACGTAAGCCTTGAATTTCCCATTGCACCGGGGAATACGTAGGAGCAGGATCAAGTCCTGTCAGGCTAACCTCCATCAACCTATTTATTTTCAAATTAATTAAGGGATCAAACTATTTTCAAATAATCACACACTCAGTTTAAGGGTACTGTTCCTTGGAACAGGCGAGTGGGGTGCCTAACACCTTCCCTACTCGTAACCGACTCCCGAACTTCGAATCTCATCCATTGAGTCAGGGTTTTTCCATATCTTTTTCCCTTAAACAAAAATTTGGTGGCGACTCCACAATCAAATTAAATTATTTTCAAATTTTAGCGAGTTCGTCGTCTCGTCGGAATTACGGTTGCGACAGATGGCGACTCCACTAGGGACTTTTAGAGAGTCAAACCCTTTTTCAAATTGAGTGTATAAATGCATGTTGATCCCTTTTCTATTTATTCACATGTTGTTATTTATTTCTTATATTCATGATAATTCAAGTTTGTATGATTCTCACCCTAGGGTAGAAGACATATATCTATTGTGTTTCAAATTGCAGGTTATTCTATACATTCTAGTCCTACATGCATAACATGAGTCGGGCTCTACACCCGGGTCCGAGTGAAAACCTAGGACTAGAGGGATTTAGTGGTGTCACTTGGGATGCACGTCCCGTTTGACTATCACGAAAACTCCAACTAGAGTGCGTCTTTTTCTTAGTGCCCTGCAACTGGTAGCCTTCTCTACGGTTGTAGCAAGTACTAGGAATTAGAACTTGGCTCTAGTGACCATCATAACCTCCAGGATTACAAACTACCCTGTGTGAGAAGCATATATTAGAAAGACCTTAGATCTATGTCACATCACCTCACATATGACACAAAAAAAAAGGGGACAAAAACATATTTATTTTGGGAAAAAATACAAAATATTAAGATTTGAAATTGATTTAGATTAGAAAAAAAAAAGCCAAAGAAAATTGGAAACTAAAAAAGGAAGAAAATAAACAGATTTGACAAATGAAATCAAAAAATTAAAGAAAATTCAAAAAATAATTTCTTATACTAATAAGTGAAACTGGGGAAAATTTTTGCCTAAACCAATTCAAATTAAGATTTTGGAACATAAACATATACAAATCCAAAAGTAAAGGAGAGTTAGAACATTTGAAAAAGAAATAGAAAAATTAAATTACTAAAATAAACACATTATGGAAAATCCAAAAAAAAAGAAAAAGGAAATTGAAAACAAAAAATGCTTTTAGGTTTGAAAGAAAACTAGGGAAATTCTAGCAAAACCAAAAGATTTTTTGTTTTAGCAAAACTAAAAAGTACCAAAATTACTAAGAATCCAAAAAGAAGCCAAAATAAATAAAGATCATTCAAAATGATCAACTTTCAAACCTCTAATTATTTGTGCATCCAACATTGCATTCATCCATTTGTTAAATAAGTTTATCATCGATTTTGAAAATTATCCCCACCTCCCTCATTTTAATATTCACTGAAGCATTAACATTTTTATCATTCATTGATTTTGGCATTCACATTGTTTCTCAAAAACTAATTTTTAATTTATAGAAAGATTAAAAATTGAAGACAGACAACTTTCTCAGCATCCTTATAGAACCCGTTCCAAATCAAGAATCATGGATGAGTTGGAGAGACAAAACGAGGAACTGAAAAATGAGGTCAAATCTCTAAAGGAACAGATGGCCAAGCTGATGGAGGCCATCCAATCATCCAAACAAAAAGAGGTAAGGGAATCTCTACCGGGAGAACCAAACAACCCGTCATATCCTCCTAGGTTCACTCCACAAAACCCTTCAGCATTAACCATGCCTCCACCAACCGAAGGGGTTTATTATAGGTTTCCTCACCACCATACACATACACTACCCCAAACACAAGCTCAAACACAAACCCAAACACATAACCTACCGCCAAACACCATTCCACAAGCATACCAAACGGCTGTTGGGGGAACGAATCCTATGTTCACCCAAGGGCCTCACTCTATGTACATACCATTTTCTCAAGCTCACCATATGCTAGAGGAACACCCAAGCCATCCTTCAAATGAGGATACTGAAAAGTGGAGAATCCTAGAAGATAGAATCTGGGCGATCGAGCGAAGCGCTTATGAAGCCAAAAATGCAGCTGATCTGTGCTTGGTTCCAGACGTGGTCATCCCTCCAAAATTTAAGGTTCCTGAATTCGAGAAATATCAAGGAACCAGCTGTCCAAAGAAACACCTGACTATGTATTGCAGGAAGATGTCTGCATGTACCTACGATGAGAAGCTGCTCATCCATGTCTTTCAAGACAGCTTAACAGGGGCAACTGCAAACTGGTACACTCAACTGGAGCGGACACGCATCCATTCATGGAGAGACCTTGCCGAGGCTTTCACAAAGCAGTATCAGTACAATACGGAGATTGCCCCTGATCAGACTCAGCTCCAGAATATGGCCAAGAAAGAAGAAGAAACCTTCAAGCAGTACGCTCAAAGATGGAGGGAGTTAGCTGCTCAGGTACAACCTCTTTTATCCGAAAAAGAGATGGTCAGCATGTTCGTGGACACACTCCAAAATCCTTTCTATGACAAGATGATTGGAAGTGTGACTTCTAGCTTCTCCGATGTCGTCATCATTGGAGAAAGGATTGAAGGTGGCATGCGCCGTGGAAAGATCATGCAAAGGTCCGCAGGCGTAGTCAACGCTTCCAGTGGATCTGGGAAGAAAAAGGTAGGTGAAACCTACAATGTGGCTTCTGGTCAAGGCCAATACATTCCTCAAATGGCACAGTGTGGTCCAGCTAGCTTTCAACCACCACCATATACACCATACACACCTTACTTACCATATCCTTACATTGCAGCTACATACCAAACACCATACCCTCCTACTTACAACCATCCGACACAAGTTCGGCCTCCAACAACATATACGACCCAAACACAAGCCATGAGCCAAAATGCCAACCAAAGCCAGAAAAAGGAGAGGAAGCCCGATTCCTTGTGACATACACAAAATCCATTTTCGGGAGAAATGATTCTACAGAAGATGATGTTTAGGACAACGATTATGTTCAATGATGAGTTAACGCAAGGCCATGAACCTATTACATCTTTCACAAGGTAAGGGATGCAATTTGAATTTAGTTTCTACTTTCTTTGATTCTCATTTCAAGTCTAAAAGAAATCATTACTAATATGATTTAACTCAGCTTAATTAATCCTTCACAATTTTACCTTTTCCTATTTCTTGTTTTGAGTTTGTGTATTTAATTAAGTGCATGAAAATTGTTTGATAAATTGTCTGAAATATTCATGGTTATCATTTGTTGTTTTAAAGCATATCTATAACATATTCATGATTTTATTTTTCTTGGATGAATTGAATTTTATTGAAATACTAATTTTATACAAAATAGTATCAATGTCTGCAGACCATGATATACTATATACTGTACCGTAAAGTTGATATTGTACAAATAAAAATATAAGAAATAAGAAACTTCGACATGAATAATTCAAAATTTATTTACAATATTATATAGAATCTGCAATAGAGATTCTAATATATCATGCATAATCACATAGAAGCTCACCATTACAATTTTAGTGTTTGAGAGCATTTCAACACCTTCACGAAGTGCTTTAAGAGCAACATGGTCATCCAATTCAGCTGTCAAAAAGTAAAGGTGAGGGAATCCAACTGAGTTTGATGAAAGTTCAGATATCCTAGATGAGCCATATGGACCTCCATATTCCAAGATAATGTCAAAGTTTTTGAATGGAAACAATGGAGAAACATTTCTTCAATTAAATAGAACAGTTGATCTCATAGTAGAATATGCCAAAACATGCCACCAAAAAACTTTATGTGCTGCATTGATGCTTTCATTGTACGATTTCATAAACTGAGGTGAGGAAAATGAAAGGAAATCAGTTTCATATAAAAAATATTAGTAGCGCCTTCACATGCCCATTATTTCAGATTATTTCTACGAAGTTATTGATGTAGGCTAAACAGTCTCTTTAGTTGACTTCAAGAAAATATGACCTAAATTCACTGGTATGTTTATTATTTATGCTATCACCTTATTATTATTTGTTGAATTTATTTATTAATGTTATCTTTGTCTTTCTGCGTTGCACCTTGATGCACCTGTTAAGGAAGCTTTGATGTTGTTTACAGCAATATATACACCTTTCATGCTGCTCAGAGGACACCTGAAAGAAACGTTGAAAACATGGAAGTTTGATAGGATCTTATTTTTAAAAATATTCGAGTTTTTTTTTCATTTAATATAAAATTGAAGGATGCAATGGCGATATATGTGGATATTGGTATGCTTTTGTGAAACTCCTTGTTAGGAAGTAGGTGGTTGCTGGATTATCAAGGAAGAAGGAATAGTTAGATAATTTTAGACCTTACAAGGAAATCGTAGATTTTGTCTTTATTATTAATTTTTCTGCTAGTACTTGTGGTCCTTTATGCATCACTGGTCTTGATTTATTTCGTCTGTCTTTTCTATGTTTATCATCAAGTTATTTCATTTCATTATCATGCCTTCTTGCTTGTGTTATGTGAGCTTTTTGAGTTTTTCTAATGCCAAGGAGTCTAGTGCAAGCTACTTGCAAGAAGTATTCATTTTGTTGGTCTTTATGTTCCCGAGGGAACTGTTGTATTACCCTCGATAGCTTTGATATTTTCAGTTGTAAGTTCTATTGGTATCTAATTAGCTCATGGCATTATTTGATAATCATCATTCTCTCATATTTGGATGCATATATCATTAATAAAACATATAGCAGCTTGCACAGATTACTAGATGTAAAACTATTGTTCTTGCAACTCTATCAGCTCAAGATGGTACCATATGCTATGCTAGGTACTGATCTATTTGTATGAAAAATATAATTGTTAGGCTAGTAATTTTTTTACCAATGTTTTTCTTGCAGGAAGTACTATATTGTGGAAAGAAGGCTGGGGTGAATCACATCCTCAAAGCTGAGGAGTTCTCGTTTGGAGGTCATTTTAGACGTTTTATTTTTTTGTTTGTTTGTGTTTTTAGTATTAGCCAAAACCAATAAGTTTGAACTAGCAACAGCAAGATGGTTTATAAATTATGTAAAACTTCCTACACGACGAGATTGTTAAAGCTAGCTGAGGAAATTGTAGGATGCAGCATGAGTTGGAAGACATTTACTTTAGTTCAAGTTCTCAATCCAACAACAACAAAAAAAAAAGCAATGAATTATTGTCCCTACAACTAAATTATCTTCTCTGTTGATATAATAAAGTAGCTTATAATGAAATATATATGCCTCAATATATTTTTGGAATTATAATTGCATTATATGGAGATATATCGAACGTAATATCCTGATATATGCTATTTTTATATTTGAGAATACATATATATGTTTTCATTTTCTGACTAAAATTAAATTGTTGGTGGTCTCTATTTATAATAAACTTGGTAAATTATACAAATCACAAGTTCTTGTTTCTACTTCCAAAATTGTAGAGGCAATCTTGAGATGTGATGAAAAGCATGCTACCAAAGTGAAACAAAGGAAAATAGTGCAATTAAAGATTCACGATGCTGATAGGATGAGGTTCTTCTAAAATGAAGGAATGCATTGTAGAGAATAAAGTGTAATAATGACCGTTGATTTAGAAATCAAGTTATGATTGTGATAAAATACATATATACTTGAAAAATAGGTTATGAATCACTTGTAATCTTAACGGTTGATTTTCAAATCACTCACTACACTTCATCCTTTAAATTTTAGAAAAGTCAAATCCAATGCCAATAATTAGGTGCTTGAGTATACCCGCTGCCCTGTTGCAAGCTGGACCAAATTCAATTTTAAAATAAACGTTTTGACATTTTATTTCATTTTAGACATTAGTATTTAAATAAAATCGTCTCATCATATTCCAAAATGAAACGTTGTCATCTACTATAACCTAATAATATACCATTTAATATTTTTAAAAATTAGCAACATTTTTAAAATGTTGCTCAAAATATATTTTGTAATATGTTAAAAAATATGTAGTATTTTATATAAATATTGTTATTTATTATATATATTATTAAAATAATATATTTTAATATTTATTAAATATTATTAAAAATTAAAATATTTTACTAATAATTTTTTCGATAGATATAACATTTATTAAAATATTGCTAAAATTAATAAGAATATTTTTTTTATAATTTTATAATATTTTTAATTTTACTAAAAATAATATATGTTATAGTGTACGTTTCATTTTAACCTTCGAATCACAAAAATTGTCAATAATTTATATTATCAATCTTTAAAAAAATATACATATTATATTTCAATTTTTATAATATTAAATGATTTATAGTATATTATAAATTAATAAAATATTAAATAGTTTATAATATATTATAAATTAATAAAATTTTCCTTGTTAACATAATTTTACATATTTAAATTATAAATTTTTTCTATATTAAAACATACTCGTATAATGCATGTATATTATATGTAGCGGTATAAAAAAAAACATGATTAATAAAATATTTTTTTTAATTTTCCACTTATATGTAATGATAAATAATGATATGATATAAATCTACTGCATACAAATCATATGAATCATGACATATTAGAAAATAATTTTTTTTTATTTTAGTTCATTTGGTATATCACATTTTTATTTACTGCAAATATCGAGTATTGTTAAGAATAAAAAACATCATAGTTGATTACTGGAATAACACTTTGTATTTATAATAAAATGCAAGTATATATGGTTGAAGATTATATTAATGAAACATAAGACATTTTGGTATGATATCAGAGTAAGAAAAAATCTAATAATCATCGTACAGAAAAAAACATTTATTATTGAAATGAAAGCAGCATGTGAGACTTCTCATAAAGGAAAAGACACAAAGATATACAGAGATGGATCCAAGAAAGGATCATCTTCCTATGATCTAAAAGGTAGCGATAATCTTGAAAACATAATCACGCAGGTGCAATTATGTGAAGAGAACAACGAAGAATGAGCTTGATCCATGAAGGTGCCATTGTGTGCCTGGAAAAGTGGGGGTTTCTAAATGGAACTCATAAGAAACCACAAGAAGGTACATCGAAGATGGAGGATTGGTGGATGATTCAATCAATGCTATTCTCATGGGTGATAAACACAATTAAACAAGCTTACACTCCACCATCATGTACGCTAAAGATACGAAGGATCTCTAGGAAGACAACAAGGAATGATTCTTTATCGAGAATGATCCTAGAATTCAATAATTGAAAGTTGAACTTGTTGAATGCAAACAACAAAGGTTATGGTGGATACTGTGAAAATTTGAAGCCTATTTGGGATGATTTGGAAAACCATGAGCCAATACTGAGGTGCTCTTGCAGAGGTTGCAAGTTGAACTTGCTGAATGCAAAAAACAAAGGTTATGGTGGATACTATGAAAAGTTGAAGCCTCTTTGGGATGATTTGGAAAACCATGAGCCAATACTGAGGTGCTCTTGCGGAGGTTGCAAGTGTGAGATTAGGTCGCATTTGGATAAGAGAAGGGAAGAAGAAAGGTGCATCATTTTTTTATGGGATTTGAAGACGTGAGTTATAGCACAGTGCAATCTAATATTTTGGTAATAGATTTCCTATCTTCTCTCAATAGAACTATGAAACTTTGGTACAAGAAGAGAGGATGAAGATGATTAGCAGAACTAAGAAGATAAAGGAAGCATAATAGGATTGGTAGTGAAAACTAGGTACAACAACAAAGGCTGAAATGAAGCAAAGTAGCTCGTATGCTCTAACTATGGAAAAAGGGGACACAAGACCAAGGGGTGATTTCAAATAAATGGCTACCTTGAATTGTGGGGTGATTAACCTTGAGAAGAAAAAGGAAATAGCTGCAAGATCTTGCATAAACAAGGAGGACACTTGTAAGGAAGCTGTCGTGTGTGCAAAAACAACATAAGCTGCTACAGAAAAATTAAGTGACCACAAAGAAGAAGCTAAAGGAAATGCAATGATATGACTTAGCAAAAAATAATGGCAAACACTAATAGAGATGCTAAATGACCACAAGGGAAGTGGAACTGAAAGAATGACAGGTAAGGAAGGATATATTGTATAGATTATAGAAAGTGGAGTCTCTAATCATATGACAGGGAATTCAAGAAATTTAAAGGATTTGAAAATTGTAGAGATGTGCATAGTGAGGCTGTCAAATGGAGAAGAAGTTCTTGCAAATAAATAGGAAACGATGATTCTTGATGGAGGACTTAAATTGAAAAATATTTTATCTGACAAAACTAAGATGCAATTAGTATCACAATTATCAAAAGATGCAAAATGTATTATGTTGTTCAATCATGAGTTTTCTACTATGTAGGACCTTGCTTCAAGGATGCTGATTGGGGCGGATGAATAGAGGGATGGACTCTATGTCTACCACGATGCTTGCAAAATCACAGCATGTCAAATCAAAGTGGAGAGTAGAATTGATCTATGGCACAAGCGGATGAGACATCCTTCCTACAAAGTGGTGTAAATGCTACCTAATTTAAACAGTGATTGTAAACTTGAAAACATGAATAAATTATGTGAAGTTTGTGAAAGATAAAAAAAACATTTTTATTTAATACATTGCGATTTATGGGAACCTTATCCCACCCCCTCCTTTTGTAGTGCATCTTATTTTTTAACAATAGTTGATGATTATTTACGAGTAGTATGGATATATTTGTTGTGTGAAAAGCAAGAGGTATCAAGTGTGATGATAAATTTTTTTACTCTTATTGATAGTCAATTTAATAAACAATTCAAAGAAGTGTGCAATGATAATGGGATCGAGTTCATGTGTATGACTCTGTATTTTTTGCAGCATGAAATTATTCATCAAACATCCTGCACTAGAAAATTGAAACAAAATGGAAGGGTTGAGATAAAGCACAGACACATTTTCAATATAGCTCGTGTACTAAGATTTTAAGAATCATTGCCCATACATTTTTGGGGAGAATGTGTTCTAACCGTGAAATACTTTATTAACCTTACACCACCATCCATTCTTTATGGAAAAACCCCTTTTGAAATGATATATGGAAAAAGAAAACAATGAAAACTTTATGATATGGAAATAAATGATTTTGTTATATCTCATGATGTCAAATTTATGGAGAACGAATTTTTCGTTTTTAGTTTACTCAAGAAAGATTCGATTCCCATTACTTTAGCAAATGAAGAAATTTTTCTTGAACCCACTAATACTAAGCCCACATTTGAGATTCATAAGGAATTTTTTCATTAGCCTATATCAACCAACCAGCTCAATATTAATGATAGAAGGGATGAATCTTCACATACTGACTCATCCAACACTTAAAACAACAGCCTACTGTCAATCCTCCCGCACAGCATGCATCCTCCTGCCAACATTGAAATATAGTATCTGAACCTCTTATGGGTCGCGAGCATCACATGAAGCATCCTTTTATCCTACTTCCCAAATTTGTCACCAATAGGTTCACAAAAGTGAGCTCATACATCTCTTCTCCCTTTCCATCCAATTCCTCAAGTCTATTTTATCCCTAGCTCAATATATGTCATATGATAAATTTTCTATACAACCTCGTATCTTCCTTGCTGCAATAAGGGAAGAACAAGAATTCACACATTTTCATGAGGCGATATGTGATGCTCACCGGAGAGAAGCCATGAGTGTTGAACTCAAAGCATTCCAAGACAATGGTGCTTGGCACATTATAACTTTGCCACCGGGGAAGAAGGCTCTTGAGTATAAATGGATTTATCACATCAAATATCATTCTGACGAAAGGGTTGAATGGTACAAAGTATGCCTTGTTATTTTGGGTAATGATTAGGTTGAGGGGTTGGATTACAACAAGACGTTTTCTCCAGTTGTAAAAAATGGTTACTATTCGCATTATCTTAGTTGTGGTTGCTCCCAAGGATTGGGAATATCATCAAATGGATGTTCACAATACCTTCTTCCATGGGGATCTTGAGAAGGATGTTTATATGAAATTGCCTCCTGGCTTTCATGTTAAAACTCATGGGATGATGTGCAAACTTTAAAAATTTCTTTACGAACTTCGACAAACTCACGATGTTGGTTTGCTAAACCTTTCGCTGCCTTCCTTCAGTACAATTTTAATCAGCGTACCTCCAATCACTCATTATTTGTTCGTTGTCATCAAGATGTTCAACTTGTCGTGCTTGCCTATGTTGATGATCTTATCATGGCTGGGGATAATTCTCTTATCATTCAGCAGTTTAAGGACTACTTGCATTAGTGTTTTCATGTGAAAGATTTGGGGAAGCTAAAATATTTTCTAGGGGTGAAAGTGGCTCACTCTCCTATTGGAATTTTTCTTAATCAACGCAAATATGCCTTAAACATTATAATGGAGACAACATGCTTGGTTCTCGACCTGTGGCTACACCTCTTGAAGAAAATCATCATCTAGCACACGTAGAAGGATCTTTGTTGTCTGATGCAAGATAGTATCTTCATCTAGTTGGGCATCTCATTGAGTTATGCTTTACTCTCCTCGAGCTCACCTATAATGTTAAAATTCTTTCTTAATTATGTTGTATTCTCACAAGGAACACTAACAAGTCGCATTAAGAGTTGTTTGCAATCTAAAAGGTCAACTTGGACAAGATATTTTACTACATCGGGAGAATGATCTCACCTTGCACAGATAGTGCGATTCTGATTGGGCAAGTTGTTCCTTTACTCAAAAATCTGTTAGTGGATGGCTCATTCTTCTTGTCAACTCACCAATATCTCGAAAGACCAAGAAACAACATATGATGTCATGTTCCTTAGTAGCAAGTATCGCTCCATGGCCAACACTACTTGTGAACTAAAATGGTTAAAGGAACTACTCTCAACTTGAGGGATAATAAAATATGATATAAATATGTTGCATATCAAGCCATCACAACATATTAAGAAACAAAATCTTTCCTATTTGATTTGATTTAATGTATCACCTTTTTTATTTGCTATAATATCTTGTATTATCAAGAATAGAAAATCCCGTAGTTGATTAATAGGAACAGTACTATATATATATATATATATATATATATATATATATATATATATATATATATAGTGAAGATCATATCAATAAAATGCAAGACACTTTGACGGAATCAATGAAGGACTGCTGTTAACTTTATTCCATGGATTTTGGAGTCTTTTTAATTTGTTACGTACATATTATGTGTGTTGGGATGGAATACATGATCATGTTTTTATTGTTATTTTCATCCTTTTTACGTTCTGTGATTTGGTATGTAGTTCAGGAGTTTTCCTGCCATCATAGTTATGTATGTACGTCCTATAATTTGTATTCCGTATAGAGATTTGATGTTGAGATTTTAGACTATTCTGTTTGTAATCTCCATGAAGCCTGAATTATGACTTTTTAATATGTGTCTTCTTTAAGTATATGGGACCAACACTGGAACTCCACCATGAAGGTCGATACCGTGGTCATTAGCATCTATCTAACTTTTCACTTATTTTTATTTGTTTAGGCATATACATTTTTAATTTCGATGTTGTTAGCACTTTCAGTGTTCTGTTCACACTCCCTACTAATAACTACTTGTAAATGTTGTTTTCTAAGGTGCCTTCGAATAAATGTGAACGAACAAATTGAAAGGTAAGGCTTTGTTTGAAGAAATATTTATCTCATTTAGGATAATTTCAATATTGCAAATAAATCTAGTTAGTGGGATTGTGAAATGATAATTAGGAGTCCTAATTGTCCCAGCTATTTTTTTAACACTTATTTTTGCTGTTATGTTCCCTTTTATATGCAGGTGTCTTTGACAGGAACTTCACCATTTGCGTATATCATTTTAGACAGCCAAACGTAATGGTCAATGATTATACAATTTTGATTTTTTCCAGTGTGTATATTCGTGCTCTAAATTCCAAAAGGGGGATTAAGGTGGATGTAGTTGAGATTTTGGTAACTGTCATCTGCATGGTTCTTAACATAAACTAGTACATTGTGTTTTGTCATTTTATTTTCTTTGAAGCATAAAAATAAGATTAAACGAACTGCAACTGCAAACTTTGCACTTGCACTCATGTCTGTTTTCTGACTCTTGCCTAGTCTTTGTTTTTTATGTTTATCATCTTTGGACCAATACCTATGACCTATTTTCACCAGTTGTCAATGCATGAATGACAAGGAAAAATTATTAATGAGTAGTAAGAATAAATTAAAAATTGTGTTTTATCATTATTCCGAATAATAATAAGATCTTCAAGTTTTTCCCTATTCGTGAACCTGTTGAACAATTTAATGGTAATTTGACTCATTCTAGGGGTAATTTTTCCTGAAATTTGTGCAATAACTAATGCAAATACAAGACAAAAAACTATAAATTTAATAAACAAAAGTTTAGTTCTTAAAGCAAAAAATTTGGAATTGCATTGCATGCTTAAAGGTTACTACTTGAGATAGACAGAGTGATACACTTGAAGTGGGACTAGGAAACCTGAAACTGAAAAAATTGACTACCCTTATTTAGTAGCTTAATTATACTAATTGAGATGTATATAGAAAGCTAGAAAGAAAAATATATTTTGTAGCTTACTTGAAAATAAAATTAATAAAGTACGATAACTCATTATAATCTAAATATAAACAAAGTGCATTCAGACAAATTTATTAAAGGAATTAAACTTTATCCAATTGGATTGAAGATTAAGTTTCAAGAGCAAGTGTTAAGAAAATTGTGACGATTTTATCTACATTTCTAAAAAATTTTAACTGACAGAAAACACATTTGTCATTTCTAATAGTTTTATAGTGGTAAAAGAAATTGTTGAAACTTGCGCTTTTTTTAAATGCCAGTAATAATAATTGTGATTGTGACAGTTTTTAACCCTAGAAAATGCATTTTAAACCGACAGAAATAATATGTTTTTTTTGTTGTTTTAAGAGTGAGTTTTGGGGCCCAGTAATTGTGATGAGAGTGAGGGACTGAGAGGCAGAGTTAGAGAGTATTATATGTAGTTTGATATTGGTCCAAGGTAGAGTCAAAACTACAACCAATGTCCTTGTGTATATGTCAGTGAGAGAGGGAAATGAGGAAGAATCTGAATCGGAAATAATCGTTGATCAAGAAGGAGAGTCCTTGTAGTGACAAGAGATGGTGAGTTGGGACGTGACAATATCCAAAAGGGAGAGAGGGAATGAGTGATGTTTTTGTGTTGCTCTTGTGACAAAAAATGAGTGTCACTCACAGGGAATTTTGTGTGGAGATTTTCTTTTGGAGAGAAAGTGAGATTGTTGAAAAATGAGAGTCTCTCCAGATAAAGAACATGAGTTGGAATGTTACATGGTTTTGGTTTAGAGTGAGAAATTTGTGAGGGGAATGGACAAGAAAATCAGTGTTGGACCGAGAGAGAAGTCATGAATGAAAACTGAAAATCCCTCATGGTCCCTTGGGGTGCTCTCCCTTCCTATTATCTACTATCAAAAAATTTTAGTTGGCTAGGTTTAATATATAGGATTATGGATCATCTAATGAGATCATAACAAATCAACATACGAAGTTATGTGCTCTCTCTTACACATGCAAAATGGTATTCATAATCCTACCGAGTGGACTAGTTTCATAATGTAAGATTATGGATCATTTAATTAGTGTTTTACATCTTAATATTTTAAATAATTAAATCTGAAGATAAATCATACTTCTTCTAAAGATAATTTTTTCTTTCTAAATTTAATTGGTTCAAAGATTAAGTTGTTATTAAGATCTAATTAGACAATTTATAATTTTACGTGATAAATGTGATCCACTCAAAAAAAAATTAAAAGGTAAGTATTTTGTGTGATACATGAGCTCAATAGAATGATAAATGTGAGTACTCTTGTGCAGATAAGTGAACTTGAATTAAGAGAGATGGCATCAATTTTAAAAAAATTGGTTAAGATTCTAGATTTTATTTTTGTTAGGATAAAATAACAAAAAAAAGTATAAATAAAATTTTGGTAAATTTTATTTTTATATTTAATTAGATCAAGAGTTTTTAATAAATTTATTTTAATTTTAAAATACAATCAAATCAACTAATTTGTTTAATGTTTTTTACTTTTAGATTTTCCGTTTTTATTAATTATTAAAAACAAACAAAATAATCAAATGAATAAAATTTATCTGAGATATCTTTCAATGTTCACATAATCAACATAACATTTTCCTAATTTTATTGGTAAACAATTATTACTAGTGGAAAATGGATTTTCTACATCGGTTGTTAAACACTTTTTACATCGGTTATTCAGGCGATGTTAAAGCGGGCGATATAGAAAATAAGATTTTTTACACCGGTTCTGAAACATTGGTTCTGCCCACAACCGATGTAAAAAGTGTACTTTTTACATCGGTTATGATCGTAACCGATGTAGAAAGTCTTTTCTTTTTTAATGTTCATTTTGTTTAGGCATACAACTGTATTATTTATTCACATACCTGCATATAGACACAGAATCCAGGCAGACAATAGAGAATCACCAGACAGACCATACAGAATTCACATAATCTATATATTTAAACTAAATACATCATTATTTATTATCAAACTTTAATTTACAGATGAAATAACTCAAAATTACATCAAACAAGTATTGAAAGTTGAAAAGAAATGTAGTAATCAACCATGTACCTGTTGAAAGCAAAGACAAAAGATGTTAAAAACTTTACTAAACATAATAAACATTTTAAAATAAGTTAAAAATAAACATACAATGATGAAATAATTAACCGATGTGACTAACTTGTATCATGTAGTAACATTTTCCTATATTCCTTCATGATGATCCTCTCGAATAGCATGTACATCATTTATTTCATTTTCTTCATTGATACTAGATATCCTTGATGATAAGGGAGTTTGAGAAATATCAATATTTGAAAGATCATTGGTGTCATCACTAGCGATTGTTGTCTTTCCTTGAAGAACAACTAACCACCTTTTGGAGCAAGGATCTTGAACATAAAACACTTGTTTTGCTTGGTGGGCCATGATAAAAGGGTCATCCTTGTAAGCTACTTTTTGAAGGTCAACCAATGTAAATCCCAATTTATCGACTTGCACACCACTGTTACTATTAACCCATCTACATTTGAAAACGAGCACTCTAAATTTGGTGTAATCAATCTCCCAAATCTCTTCAATCACTCTAAAGTAGGATATGGAAGCCTTTACAAGATTTTTATCTTTAGAACTTGTAAAATGCATCGACTCTGCCACCACCATAACCCCACTATTTTGCATGGTACTTTTATCATCCTAAGACTTTGTGTAAAATGAAAAATGAATATCGTATCTAGTCCAACATATGACATCAAAGTTTGGGTCATTTGCTAACCACTTTAATGTATCAGAGGCACCATCATCCTTTTTAATTGTTTCATCAAACCAGTTTAAGAACGTTTTGTTATGCTCATTCAACAACCATTTCTCGTTCATTTGAACATTCTCCTCCCTTATCATAGTTTTGTGAGTAGATAAGTAAGGCTGAACCTCATCGGTATTATTCAAAATATACAAATGTGCTTGAAGAACTTCTGCACGACCCATGCTTTTCACAGTTATGCCTCGTGTACCTTTACCTTCGTGTCTTCCTTCATGACGAGACTTAGGAACTCCTATGGGTTCCACCTCTGACAAATACTCTGTACAAAACTCAATGGCCTCTTCTGCAATGTATCTTTCACTCATAGATGCCTCGGGACGGTGTGGATTCTTCACATACCCTTTTAATATTTTCATGTATCGTTCTATTGGATACATCCACCTCAGATAAACTGGACCACATAATCTGATCTCCCTCACTATATGAACAACCAAGTGAACCATAATGTCAAAAAATAATGGAGGAAAATACATCTCCAATTGGCATAAGATAGTAAAAGCTTCATTTTCCAACTCATCCAATTTTAGAGGGTCAATGGCTTTGCTACATATTTTATTGAAAAATAAGCATAACCTACTTATTGTATGTCTAACTTTTTTAGGTAAAATGTCACGAATAACCACTAGAAGTAGTTGTTGCATCAACACATGACAATCATGAGACTTTAACCCAACTAACTTTAAATCTTTCATCGAGACAAGTCTTTTAAAATTTGAAGAATACCCTTGTGGCACTTTAACCCCACGTAGGCACTCACAAAAAGAAATTTTCTCTTTTTTTGACAATGTATGACATGCCGGGGGCAAATATGTTCGCTTTCCTATAGACTGTGGAGCTAACTGATGTCGTATACCCATGTGAACCAAATCCAGCTAAGAATTGACTCCATCTTTAGTCTTGCCCTGTATATTGAGAAGTATTCCAATGATGCTATCACACACATTTTTTTCCACATGCATCACATCAATACAATGTCTAACATCAAGTTTGCACCAATATGGAAGATAAAAAAAATATTGATATTTTCTTCCATATCCTTGTCTCAGTGACCTTTTTTTGAGTCTTTCCAAAAACAGTTTTGATGTTTTTAACCCGATCGTAGACTTGTTGTCCAGTTAAGGCTTTTGGAGCAACATCATTTTCTGGCAACCCATTAAAAGCTTTCCTTAATCTACGATAATGGTGATTAGTCCTGAGAAATTTTCGATGACCAAGATACATTGTCTTCCTTCCATGATGCAGTTGATGGTAACTTGTGCCTTCTTCACATATGGGACATGCTTTGTGCCCCTTAACGTTGTATCCACATAAATTTCCATATGTTGGAAAGTCATTAATAGTGCAAAAAAGCATTGCCCGCATATTGAAATTTTCATTACCATACGCATCAAATACCTCCACACCTTCTTCCTATAGATTTTGCAAGTCTTCAATTTAAGGAGCAAGATAAACGTCTATGTCATTTCCATGTTGTTGTGGACCTGAAATCATCATGGACAACATGATGTATTTACGTTTCATGCACAACTCCGGAGAAAGGTTGTAAATTGTCAAAAGTACAGGCCATGAACTATGTTTACTACTTAAATTACCGTACGGATTCATTCCATCTGTTGCAAGTCCAAGCCTTAGGTTTCTTGGCTCATTTCCAAAATCGGGATATAGTTGATCAACCATCTTCCATTGCAAACCATCAGCTGGATGACGAAGTTTTCCATCAATCAATCTTTCATCTACATGCCATCTAAGGTTCTTTACTTCATCTTTATTACAAAACAATCGTTTGAACCTTGGAATTATTGGAAGATACCATAACACTTTGGCTGGAGGCCGCTTTGTGCTGTAATTGCAAATAGAATCACCATCCTTCAGTTTATAACGTGAAACTTGACACACAAGACATTCATGTAATCCTTCAAACTCATTTCTATATAGTATGCAATCATTAGGGCAGGCATATATTTTCTTATACTACATACCCATCGGACGTAACACCTTCTTCGCCTTATAATTACGCTTTGGTAATGTGTTACCTTCCGGAAGTATCTCTACCAACAGTTCAAGTAATTCGGTGAAACTTTTATCACTCCACCCATTCCTTGCCTTCAGAGTGAATAATCTTAACACTGCTGACAATCGTGTAAAGGTAGTACATCCCAGATACAAAGGTTTCTCTGAATCAGTAGGCAAGTTACCATACATATTTGCCCGCTCAAATGACGCATGCCCTACATCACGAATCATATCCTCTACCCAATCTTCCATATTTATATCAACCTCCACCGTCTGTGACACACTTGGTATGCCTAATAACTCACCATGCCATGTCCATTTTGTATAACTTTTGCAAAATCCATCACAAAGAATATGCTCTCTAATTTGACCAACACCCAAACGTCTCTCATTTAGACAATTAACACACGGACAGTAAAATTGTCCATGACTCTAAGGTAGATTTGTCTGCGCAAAATTCAAAAACTCTTCGACCCCATTCGCGTACTCATCGCTCGTTCATTTAGCATTTATCCAACTACGATCCATACTATACAAGAATCATCAACACATGATTTAGGATTAACCTTGTCACTCATTGTTGTTAATTTATTATCCTCACTATTGATAAGATCCTATCTCATTCGAGAAAAAAGTTTTTTATTCATTGATTAACATACTTCTAAAATCTTGAATATCATACTTGGTGAAATTTCAGCAGCATTTCGCATCAGTCTCCAAGTACATAACTTCATTATGGTTTCATTTACCATAATCAAGCATGTACTCAGAGACAATGCAAAATGAACTAAACCAAAATTTCATCAAGTACAATTTACAAGATTTATGAAGAAATTGTTAACCACTGAATAAAAAACTTTAGTCCCAAACTGTCCAACTTGGACAATTCAAGATTTAATATAATGAATGGCTTACTTATTTAGTAATATACTCATTATATTCAACCTTGAACGGGAAACTAAGGGTATGCTCATATTTGAACTTAAGAAAACAAACCAACATATTTAAACTCAAAATCAATACTATAACATACATAAACCCTAAGCAAACTTTCACATCTGCAATCACAAAGTAGAGGTGCATAGAACATACGTCATAGTCAACACAAAATGGTTGAGCGGTGGCCAAGCAATGTCCAAACGGAGGCACAACAGTGGTTGAACGACGACACAACACGGTAGCCAAATAAGAAGCTTAAAAATTACAGAATACAACCAAAATAAATGTATATTTCAACCATAATAATAGAATGAGATGCATAAATCACAACAAAGACGACTTCGAACCTTACGGTGCGCGACGACAACTTCAAACGAACGAAATCGTTCCAACGGCGAAGACGACCACGAACGTAAGCACGGAATGAAACGATGAACAACAAGGATGTCGACAATGACTAAGACTTAAACGAAAATAGAGAGAACAAGCCGAAACGAGAAACTGGGGTTTTGGAAAATGAGGTTAAACACGAACAGCGTCAAAAAATAATTGACAGGGGAAGACATTCTACATCGGTTGTTTCTCAAAACCGATGTAGAAAGTACTTTCTACATCGATTATTTTCTAAACCGATGTAGAAAGTTTTAAAAAAATCCACTTTCTACAACGGTTACAGAGCAACCGATGTAGAAAGTTTGAAAAAATACTCACTTTCTACATCGGTTCTTTTTCCAACCGATGTAAAAAGTTTACATTTATTTACAAAAATGCCACCGTATTTTTATTTATATCGATTTTTAAAGAATCGACGTAAAATCCTGTTATAATATCGTATTTTTCACTAGTGTATATTTAATTATTTTTAATATAATATGAAAGTTTATCCATTAATATTATACTACTTTAAATATTTTATCCTACAAATTTCAAGTGTTAAATATCTCATATTACTTGGACAATCCATCACATTTAAGAAGATGCATACCTACTCGTCCATTTCCTTTTATATGAAATAAAGGGACTCCTAGTCTAATAAACCAATAGCAAAAGTACAAGGAGACTGCACCGGATATGAAAGCCCCACAAGCAATTCTAATACATTATATACAATACTTTCAAGATGCATATAATTCATGACAAAAAGAAAAATGCATGTAATTATTATTTTCTAAACCTTTAGGAAGCTATTTTGTCTCTGCAAACCTCATATCCTACCAATCCTTCTCCTTAACCTCCAGTTCTTGGCTCTTAATCATTATCCTCCTTTTCCTATAAAAATAACCAAATAACATGGAGAAAAAATTAAAACAAAATGGTTCTTATTTTACTCTTAAATAAAGAGATATGTAATTCATAATTATATATATAATAATTTATCCTGTACATTTCTTTTATATTTCTCTTTATCATGTTATCCATCACACAACTCATATTTTTATTTTTTTCCTTTCTTGTTTTTATTATAAAAAAATTAGTATAAACTTGTTGCAACAAAATCATACTTTTAGAAATAAAAGGACTTGGGTTTGTAAACATTGTAGAATATATACAATGCACAGGCTCTTCCTTTGGCTTCAGCTCAGTCCAATTCATCTTTTTAACCATTTTCTTGAGGCACTCTTTAGTAGACATGTATGCGCTTTATCTTTGGACTTCCTTGAGAACGTTCTGATATATTATTTAAAATATACTAGTAATATTTTTAAAAGGAGTTTTCAAACACATAAATAATTATATATATTTATTTATATTTAGATACACATTGTTAGATTTGTTTTATTTTTAATTTTTTTTTAAAATTATCAACTGTTAGATAAAAGATATAAATAGATGAATAACATTGTTTGCATATAAAAAAATTATTGTTATAAATTTTTATGTAAATTGTATTAATATTTAAAAAATATAAAAAAATATTTTTATGGTTAACCAAAAATATTCTATATTAAATTTAACATTTTTTATATTTTACTGATGAGAGTTGGAAATGTAAGTGATAAATATTTTATTTTTCTTAAATAAGGCCTCGATTTTGAATCTTACGTACAGATAAAACTTCTGTCGGAAGAATAGATCCTACCATATGTTTTAGATATTTCTATGAACAGATCCTCTCTTTTAAAGGATACCCGTGATTTTTAGATAAAAGTAGAAAATAATTAATTTCAATTTAATATATATATATATATTAATAGTGGTTAAATATATAAATTTAAATTATAAAGGTAATGACTATTTAAATATTAAAAAATAAAAATTTCATTCTTACCTATGCTTTGTGTAAAAGTTACATTTCATAAAGAAAAGATAGAAAATATAAAAAATTAAACTTTTCAAAATAAAAAATTTAATTTATATAATTGAAATTGATAAAAAATTTAGAGATTTTTTACAAGCGTGTTTACTTTCAGATTATTTAATGTGTCAAAACTGAGATATAAATTATAAATTATAAATAAATACATCATAAATTAGAAAAAAAAACCACAACAAAGAAGAAAGTCGCAGAATTAGAATGGTAAGATATATATATATATATATATATATATATATATATATATATATATATTTGTTTCAACAAAAATATGTAAAAAGAATACTACAATAGACCATAAAAAAAAGAAGAACAATCGACAATGTAATTTGAATAATTATAGTATAATATCTACCATATATCACACAAATAGATACCGTACAAATGTAAAATTGAACTTACGCTTATTCTATTTATTAATTGTTATTATTAAAATTAATTTGTTTTTAATTTTATAACTAATTTTAATTTTAATTTTTCAAAAATTATTTTTTTTTAATTTTATTTCTTTATAAATATTAAAAATTTATATTACCATGTTATAGTACATACATTTAGCAATATGACTATATATATTATGAAGTGATAAGCACTGTGTTATAATATTCAAATACATGCCTAAATATCAAACAGAAATATTCAAATGATAAATATTGTGTCATATCTAAATATACATGTCTAAGTATTAAAGAAAAATATTTTTAAAAAATAAAGTACACAAAAAATTAATACCAAAATTAAAACATTATTATTTTAAAAAGGAACAAGAAATAAACATAAGAAGAATAATAATTATTATTATTATTATTATTTCCGGTGCAACCCAAAATAATTCAGTTTCACACATACCTTGTCGTACCTATAAATCACCACATATAAACGTCCCTTCACCACCACCACCAAACTAACTGCAATCTCCTCTTTTCTTCAACAATTCCTTTCCTCTCAATATATATCACTCTACTTTTCTTCTGATTTCTTGGTCTTTCAATATCTTTCCTACTAACTATTTCCGCAATCAACTTCACAGTGTTCAGCAACAAAATCAACTATGAAGAACAAAGAAGTCACCAGCTTCTGCAACGGCCATATCTGTGTCCCCTTTAAGTCCTTTGGCCAAAGATGCAGTAAACTTGTGAAGGAACAAAGAGCAAGATTCTATATCTTCAGGAGGTGCGTCGCAATGCTTGTTTGTTGGCAAGATTCTGGGAGCGATCTCTGAAGAAGTTAAATTAAAGTTTGCAAATAGAGAGAAACATATAGAGGGAAGAACATTACTTTCCATAAACGTTAATTAGTTTCTTAATTATATTATATGCTCTTTATGGTTGTATATGTGCATTATAATTTTGATGCAGTGGAAAATAGTAACTCGGTTGGAATAAAATTCTGGCTAAATAAATCATGTTTTTGTGTCCTTCTATTTATTTTCTCATTTCTGTGCGTAGTGTTTTGGATTTTCCTTTCTTCCAACTAGATGGGTTGTGAAGGCAATTGCAAGGTTAATTTTGGCATAACAAGTTTTAAATTTCAGTACATGGTTTTTGAGTGATGGGTGAATTAATGGCTACTGCTACTAAAAGGTACTCTAATTAATTCGAATGAAAGACTCTTCTTACTTTTAATGCACCAATTTTTATTACACTTAATTCTTTTTAATTTTATGAAAGAGTCTTTTCATTTCTCCTGGTTCTCCCCACCTGTTAAATGATTTGATACTTATAAAGGACGATGTAAAGAATTATTCGGAAAAAAACGGAAATATGAGAACCAAACATTATTTTTGTGAAATGATTGGTTCAAGGCCATACTTTATAGGAATTAATATGAATTTGCTTCTGTTTCTTGTTTATCTCCCAATATTAATGGATTTGGTGGAAACTTTTTCAAGTTCTGCAAAGATCAACAATTTTCTAATTTTAGAATTGATAATAATAATTATTATACCTATCAAAAATATTATATATATATTTTTATTTTATCTACGATCATATATTCTTTTATATTTTTTAAAATTTTAAAAATAAATAAATATATCATAATTTTCGTATGTAAATGACTTTTTTTTTCTAATGAATTCGAATTCCTGAAAGTGTTTGTTGGCGTCTGCGTTCTTCCATTCCACAGGATGACTTTCTTAAAATAAACTTTGCGAAGAGAAATATATGAACTGTGGTACCACGGAAATTTAAAGAGTTTTTTTCATCATATAATTTTTTTAAGAAAAACGTTGTTGAATATATGTTGACTAAAATATTATTTTTTTAAAATTTCATTTTTCAGAACATAAGTACAAAAATGTTATTTAAATTTTAAATAAATTTTGAGCAATACATTTAAAATAAAATTCAAATATTGTTTTAAATTTTTTTTATAAAATTAATATTTTTTAAATAACTACCATTAACAAAAAAAATCATTTATTGAAGAAAAAAGTAATAGTATCAAAATTGTTTCTGTGGATATAACATTTATTTATTAAACAATAAATTTCTAATATAAAAATTATGAATGTATATTAATATATATGTTATTAATATGTATGTATATATATTATCTTTATACCAATAAGTTTTTACTTATTAATTGTTAGAAGAAACAATAATTACTTTGATGATCTTTACCAAAAAATTAATCTTTGCGTGTTTAATATATATATATATAATGATTCATATTATTATCCGTAATATTAATTAACAATTTGATTTCTATGAATAAAAGTTATTGTAGCTGAAACTTACCTCACCTAACCATTAATATATAGCATGTTTTTAGTGTAAAACGTGGGGCTTGATCAAGTTCTGGTCGTGAAAAGGGGTTTTACACTTTCTTTTTCCTCAACTTTTGGTCGATATGGTCACTCAGACATAGAAAGATTGATATCTTCTACAGTTATTAAAAGAACTGTACAAATGATTATGTATTGGCCAAAACAAAGGAACATAACTCAATAAATGTATGTCATTGGATTGGGAACAAACAAAAGTTACTTTTTACGGTTGAAATAAGCCCATTTCGACGTAGAACTATCAAATATGTTACACGTTAAAATAATTATAATGAATTTATAATATATTTTTTTTACGATCTCATTTAATTATGAATTATTATGTAATTAAAAATAGATTGATTTAGTATGTAATTAAAAATAACTAAATTTTATAATAATTATTTTAAAATTGTATCTAAAATTATTTTTAAATAATTTTCATTATAAATTTTTTTATATTAATAATATATAAAAAAATATAGAAAATAAACTATAAAAAATTACATTTTATCAATTAAAAATTTGTTAAATGAGAATACAAAGAATATCCTAATCCGTATAAACAAGAAAATGATACCATTTGTTTTGTTCTGCTCCAAAACAAAGATGGTTATACATAACTAAGCTTAATATCCAAAAAAAAAAAAAAACTTAATATTACATTGAATGATATTTCAATGTATTAATCACCCAACCTATGAATGCAAAACATGCTCCTTTTTCTTTGAGCACGAAAGATACACTCCTAATTTAATTAGTTCTCGCCCAAGTCTAGAAACATATATAATTTAATCAACGCCAACAATTTCTTAAATTAAATCCAACGTATCATGATTGAAAACATATAATATCATTTTTTATGTGTACCGATTGTCCATATTGCACCATATGTCCTTGCCTTTCTTCCCTTTTATGATTCCTGAATGTTGTAAGAAGTGGTCTTGCAATTCGCAGTTAGTAGCTGAACTATCCAAACTGCATAAGAGATCCTGCTAGACAAAAATAAGTATGCATGCAGTAGATTCTTCTCGAAATCGTAGAACACATGTACCTGAAATCTTGGTTTGCTTCTAGAATCCTCTTTTCTTCAAAGATACTCTAGTTTGTATACAGTAGTACTCTAGCTACTAGAAAGATTTTCCATCCACACACTCTTGTGAGGTTAACAATGAATATTGAATAGTATTGAACAGTATAAAATTCAATGTGTGTTACTTCAGTTTTGAGATTCTTTTTATTTGATGGTTTAACCTTTTGGGGTTAAATTCTTTTTTATATGTTTGAAGTTATAGCATGCTAACATATAGAAAATTTATAGGTCAGGTTAAAACAAATTATAAATTTATTTCGAATTTCAAATAATGTTATTATTACCATATATATAATGATGATAGAAAAGTTTATAATTTAAATTGATTTATATATACGTGGACGAACACGTATAAGTGACCACATGATTATATCTTCCAATACTAAATGTGTCAAAAACTACTCTTGTGAATTGATATCTTAATTGTTTATGTGAAAATATCAAACATTTTGAGATACGAATAAGTAGTTGATCCAAATACCAGATGACATGCACACGCGCATATATATATATATAACTACTCTCAATTATTATACTAGAACAATACTGAATCTTGACCAGAAAAGTATATATAAATGATCAAGATAAAATTTAAATAAAATTAATCTTAATTTTTATATATAATTATAATTGATCAAACTTTGTTTGTTCTTAAAAATATTTCATTTTCTATTAATTTTAGTTTTGGATTTCCTGCCCGAAAAGCACAGAACATTATCAAGCTCACGGGTATAATAGCAATCGAGCTGCGTCATTGAAGTGATTGCATGATTTGTTAATAACTACATTTTTGGAAATTTATTTCATTGTCACTGGTACCATTTATCACTATGAGCAGTTCGAGGGTTACCGGATTCTGAACATACGTTGTGATCAATCTAATAATGACTATAGAGATCACCAAGCACACAGTAAATTCGTGGTGACAAATGGCGATAAATAGGATGCAATTGTTAATAATGATTGATTGTGATTGGTAAGGATGTGACATAAAGAAGGGCACTTTAGATATTTAATTTTGAAGATGTTTTTCAGCAAATACACCCTTTGAACGAAAGAATGGTTAATATTACGGAAAATGATTATGAATAAGGTGCTTTTTCTGTCTATAGAAAACATAATAGGTGCATCTCTCTGTAAATAATTAAGAGAATATAAAGGAAAATAATATCGTAAATTTCTCGTACCACGTGTTGTCTTTTGTTACCAAAAACATATATGTTTTTTACTTTTAATTAAAAAATTATTTTATTTTTTATTTTTTAAAATTTTGTAGATAAAATAGTGAAAATAAAAAAGTTATTTTTCATTATTTATACAAAATTTAAAATATAAAAAATAAAATACAATTTTTTTATAAATAAAAATAAAAATATTTTCATAAATCAAAGCATCCAAATTTTATGCTATTCAAGTAAAGAAACAAGTTGACTCAAATAATCATTCGAATTCAGTTATGACCGTTTGTTTGAATTTTGAATAAAGAAAGGGAGTCAGTGTGAGTGTTGCAACTCCTACCATTAGAAAGAGAGGATGTGAATTTTCAAGGAAAATCATACCATCATCCATTAAAGTTTTAATTTTAATTAAGGAGATTTTCAATAAATTTTTTATAATGTCAATTGTTTTTTAAATAACATTAGGATATCAATTAAGAAATATCTACCTCACATTATTTATCTATAAAATATTAGATTATATTATCTTGATAATTTATTTATTTATTTTTTTATATTTGTGAAGAAATTTAAAAACTTTATAATTTTTTTTAAAAATATTAGAAGTGCTAAAATTTAAGGAAAAGAAAATTTTTAAAGGAAATATTTACTCGTCAAAAGTCTAAGAATGTTTTTTTTTTAAGTAAATTCATGCAAAATTTAGTTTAACAATTTTCTTTAAAATAAAATGAGGTTTTGTATATAGTCGTTCAAGAAGTGCATAACAATCTAAAATGACCGCGGTGCTTGGTTGATAAAAATTCTTCAATTACAATTATTTTAGATTCTCATTTCATGTTGTTACTATTTAAGTTATTTATGCTAGTGTAAATTTATCTTTGGGTGATATTTTGTGGTAGTAATTGAATATGATAAAATATTCTATCTCTCTGACTTGACTTCTTATGGGAGATTGTAATAAAATTTTATACAGTTCTAAGCATAATAATTATAATTTTTTTAATTATATTTTAAGTTTTTTTTTAATCATATTTTAAGGTTTGATTCTATGATGTATGATTGTAATCTCTTAATATAGTTTAGAAGGTTCTTTCACATGAAATATAAGGAGTAAGGTTTTTTTAATTTAGATAAATGTCTTTATCATTATATTTTTTATATTAGTTGGCTCATGAAATTTTTAGAAATCATTGTCAAGATAAAAGTATCAATTAATCATAATCCTTTATTATTAAAGTGTGGTTACAGTTATAATGTTAGAAGAAAAAAACAATTATGCTTTAAGGTTACGTAGCTAACTCATAATTATTATTATTTTATGATAGTTGACATATGAAACAACCATTCAAATAATGTTGTACAAGATTTTTTTAAGTCCAACATAAATTTCTTATTTTAAATAAGAAAATTTTTGATAATATTTTTGAGAAAAAAAGATCATTGAGAGAAGATTAATTAGAAATCAAGGATCATTTGAACTTAGTTTCTTATATTCTTTTTATATATTTCAATGTTAGTTGTTATCATATTATCTAAAAAAAATTTACAACAATTTTTTTTTGTTGTTGTAGAAATATTAGAAGAAATATGATAGATTTGATGATTGAAATACATCTTTTTTTATGTTCAAATTGTTATTATAAGAAGGAAAAATAAAATTAATGGGTTTTATTTATTAATGGTATCTAGTGCATTAATAATAATATGTTGAGAAAAGAGGTTAAATTTTCTAAATGATTTTTTTTCCATAAGATGTTAATATTCACATCATCTTAACTTTTAATATTCCCAAATTGTTGCAAGAAGCGTGAATAGCCTAATCCAAGATGTCTCAAAGGAAAAGGTATTTACAGCTCTTAATTTTGTGAAATCTTAGTGTGTCTTGATTCTCGATGGTTTTAAGGTAATTTTTTCTCAAAGATTTTGAAATACTATTGAAGATGATATATGAAATCTTGTTAGACTTGTCTTTTGTTGTAGGAAGATTCATCCTTCTTTAACTCAAAGCTCTCATTGTCCTTATTTTTAAAGAGGATCAACCTAACAGTTTTAAGGAATAATCTTATTAATAGATTTCGTTCTTTTATTAGTTATATCATTGGTTCTCTTTAGAATAATTTTTTTTCTAGAAAAGGTATTTAAAATAATGCAATTATTTTCTATAAAATTTTGTAGAACATGTTTGGTTTTAAAAGAAAGGTTATTGGTATTATTTTTAAGTTAGACTTCAAAAAGACATGTGGTAGATTTGATTAGAGATATCTAAAGTCATCTCTTCAACCTTGTTAATGGCCAAAATTTTCTAGTTTTATTTTCAATGGAGGATTAAGATTAGGGATAATAATAGGTCAAACTGTTCAATAAGGGTGTATGATTAAGTATATTTGATAAATAGATACATTCTTTTTTGTTAAAAAATATTTTAGATAAATAAGTCACACTAAGATTTGTAAAAAGTTTGTTTAACATATTTAGAAGCATGTTTGAATATAGAAATTGATTATAATTTTATAATTTTATTATATATTATCATATGCAATATATAAGATATATATTATAAATAATATACATAGGATATAAATATATATTATTTATTTTAACATATATATATATATATATAGATGTTACATCTATTTACTAATATTTTTATATTGTAGGTTTTAAGTAGACTCATAGTATGTTCTAATCATTTATATATTTAGGATTTAAGCTTATTTCTCGAGTTTTTAATATTCTAGACTTTTAGACAAATTCGTAGACTTGGTATAGGTCTTAAACAAGATAGATTTTGACAAAAAGAAAATCCTATGATATGTAACAAGCACACACCTAGCTTTAAAATGTTTTAATTTGGTTAAACCTAAACATTCAAAGTATAGTTTATCTTAACCTATTTTTATCCCTAATTAAGATAAGATGATCTAATTCACATTATCTCTTTACGCTTGAAGAGGCTTCCATTTTCTATCAACGAAAAGTGAACAAAGGAACATGGTTAAATGATTTAAAAGATGATAAGCTTAAAATAATTTTTTTATAATTCTTCTTATACATATACATATTTTTTTATTCAAAAACACATTATTTGTTAAGTATAAGATTGTACAAATGATTTAACTTCCATTATGCATACAATGTATGATGTTAGATGTATAATTACTTTGCTCTTGTTTATATAATATTTTCTAAGTGGAGCTAATGATTCCAGAGCTAGATGATAATCCTTTGTACAATTTGTTAGAGAACTTGTTTAGTCCGAGTTAATTCAAATTGTGTTTGAGTTAACTTGGTTGATTGCCTATCAATTTTGATTTTTATCATTTCCAACTCTTCACTCAAGTTAGTAATCATTGCTAATATTCGATCTCAACATTAATATCAGTTTGAATATAGTTAATGGACAATGACATAAACTCATCCCCTTGTTGACCCAACTTATATATGTCTCTTCATGTTCCACCTCTAACAAGATAAAGAAAATAGCATTGTGAGAGGCAACAAAATATTAAATAGAGTCGTGTATATCATCTTGAAGGGATTCAACTCAACAACGAACAAATACCTCTTACAAAATATAATTAGATGTAAGTGTTTACAATAAAAAATAATAAAATTTAAAAATAAAATTATTATCAAAATATACATATAACAACATTCTTTTCCTTGTTGTGTATCCATTCTCTATTTATTCCTTTTAGTCATTTCCATAATATCAAATGTAGTTGGATCCTGATCAAGTTCCTTACTCTGCATATATAATATTAAGTTAAATTTTTAATAACTAAAATTAATAAGGATAATTAAAATATTTATTTTTTTATTACCATCCTATTACAATACACAATAATAGACAGTAAGCCATCAATGTATAAAAAGACTTCACTGTTGCAAGCTTGATTTTTCCTACCAATAATGCTCCTCTTTTAGAAGTCTTGTCCAGCTTAATGAAGGTATAGTCATTATCTAACCTTAAGAGTAAGCCAAACACTCTTATTCTTTCCTGATCGAACTATTTTCATCGTATTTTCACTATCACTAAACCTTTATACTCAAATATTTCTCTTATGGTAATATTATGTTGTGGTGACCACTTAAAACCTTTCTTCATGGAAACGATATACAGAAAAAATAATCAATAGTAGATAAGTAATCTAGAAAAGTAAAATTTAAATGCAATATTACGTGAAATTCTTCAAACCACATATTTCTAACTTTTGGAGAAATGAGACTCCAAGTAGGCTAAAAATCATCAAATTTAGACTTAATAATTTTCGTAATATCTTTACTACATACATTTGGAGGAAATAAGTTATTAAAAAATAATGTTAATAGTAATACTTACATCAAATGGTTAACTCAGTACAAAATTTTGGTTAACTATGTGCAACATTTGGTTCACTTTCTACTAACGCATGGTTAACTCAATATAAAGATTTGGTTAACTCTTGTGATGTTTTAGTTACTTTATGTATGTGTTACAAAAATAAATTTTCATAATTCAAAAAATTTAAACTTTATGTAATCTTTCTAAACATGATTTTAACCTCGAAATTTTTCATTTTAGAATCTTGTTAAGTTTTTATTTCAAAAACCATTTTAGAGTGCTTGATCAAAATATGAAAGCTATCAATGCATACATATAATTCTAAAAAACTTAGCTATACTATTACTTGGTGGAAGCCTTCATCAAAATTTGTTTGCCAGCAGGTATGGAAGGTCTCCTCTCACAGGTAGGACTGTGCCTAGAATCTAGAGGGTTATTGCTCTCCTATGGGGAGGAGTGTTCTCAAGTGGGAGAGGTGTGTACTAAATGGTGTGGCAGAGCATCCTTTTTATAGATGATGATTTAGAGTTTCCAATGTCACAGGGTGAGCTTGACTTAGCCTTTGTGGCTGCTCTGGGTCTTCACTAATATCATAGGGCTGACAAGGATGCCTCCTATGTTATTAAGGATGGCATGGCATATGTTGTTGTCACTTTAATTTTTGGCATGGTTATGCTCAGCTTGGCACGACTATGCTACTTCATTTAGCATGGGTGCGCAAATTCAATTAGCATGACTGTGTAGTTTCTGCTGCCATGGCCAAACACCTTCATTCAACATGGTCGTGCTTTGGTCCAAACATCCATGCATATTCTCTCGAGGGAATTTTTGTAGTTTTTGCTTCCATGTCTATTTTTCCTTTTTTTTTCTATTTTTGGTTCCAAACCTACCTAATTTTAAAGTCTTTGCTTGCATGACCATTCTTACAAAAACAAGAAAGATTAGAATAAATTACAAATGAATAATGCTAAATCATGTAATAATTATGCCTTAAAATCTACAGATAAAAATAATAGAATGACAATTTATCAGTTTATAAAAATAATAATATTGAAGGCTATAACATTGTAGTTTTTATTGTCCACATACTTCCAACAATAGTGAGGTGAATCCGATCACCTACCTCCAGGCTCACATTCTCATCAAATTCAAAATCAATTATTTCTGTGATCCCCTCCGTTAAGCCCATTGTTGTTTATGGTCTCATGCCAATGGGTAAGAGTTACCCAGCTCATGTTTTGAAAAAGTATAAAGATAGCAAGAAGAAGAAAAAGCAAAAAACAAACCTCTATGTTAAAAGGAAACATCCTAATATAAGATTGATCAAAGACTAAACCTTATTGACATTACAGGAAACCTTATAGGGACAATGATGGGTTCTGTTTTCATATACAAAATATATAAGTAATATGATAATTATCAATATATTCTAATTTTAAATTTATAAATAAATTTATTTAATCATAACTAAAAATTTTAATTGATCTATTAAAAAAAACTTGAAAAACAAATTTTTTGAAATATAAAATTTCTCTTCAAATATAATGTTAAAGAAGTAATTATAAGATTTTTATTTTATATAAAAATATAAAATTTAAATGTATAATTTGATAATTTTTTAAAAAGGGAAGAGGGTTCACCCTCTTTCTTAATTAATTAATATATATATATATATATAAATAATGATGAAAGGTAAAAAAAAATAATGTTGATTAGGTATATAAATAATATTAATGATTAATGATTATGGATAAATATTGTACGAAAAGAGAGTAGATAGAAAAACATAAATGAGTAAAAATATAGAGATAATTTTGAAATAAAATAAGTTGTGTTTGTTAGGTGATGAATTTTGTTAATTTTAATAAAAAAAATTATCATATTAGATATACTGTACCTTTTAAAAATATTAAGAACTCAAATATATAAAATATTTAATTTTTTTATTTTCTATTTATTCCAGTTTGTTTGTTAATTAATTAGAATTTTTAAAATGTATTTATAAAAATTTGAGTATAGTTCTTATTAAAATATTTTTTTTTAGTATTTATCATAATTTTTAGGTGAAAAACTAAAAGTGTTAAAAAATATCGATTCATAACAATGATTCTAAAAGAATAAAAATTAGATTTAATTTTTAGAATATAATAAAAAATTAGAAATGTTTTTTTAGGATTTGAAATAATTATGGATAATAAAAAAATATTTTAAAAACATTTATTTATTTTCCTATATTTTTAGCATAATAACAAAGTGCATAGATAGTAAAATTGTGTAGATTCCTCTCATTTTTTTTCTTTTTTCTAAGCATTTTATAATTAGATCTTAGTTTTACTTTGTCCTAATTCTAATTATGTATTTTTATGATAATTTTTTTAATATTAAATTAATAAAAATATAAAAATAATTATATTTAAATGAAGAAAAGCTTACACTTTCTTTATAAAAGGAGGCAACCGCCCTTCTCTTCTTTTCCCTTTACTTGGCTGCTATTCTTTTTCTTTCATTTTTACTTTTAATTTTTCTTCTCCTAGTGCTTGTTAGTTTTTTTTTTCATTTTTTTTATTATTTTTTATATTTCAATCTTTCACCAAGGATATGTTTCATTTTGAAGCTTCATTGATTTTCTTTTATTTTCTTAATTTCTTATTTTAATTATAAACAAATAATTTATACTAAATACTTTTAATTAATAAGGCTTAATGATCTATATTAACCAAAATTTATGACATGAATGATTGTAATAGTGTGGAATATATGATCAACCTTTTTAATTGAAGATGATTATTGGACTTATAAAATTTATGATACGTTTATAGGTGTATGAAATTTAGGGAATGTCAAATTTATAAAGGAGACTCGATTAAATTTTTAATAGGATTTTATTAAGATTATACATAAACTTTGAAGAATCTATAATCTATGGTCACTAATCATGCATAGTATGAATTGAGATCATTTTGGTGGTGTATGGAAAAATATAGGTTTTTTGTACATCGAGAAATCAGAACATTTAAATGAATTAGTTTTGAAGGTATGTGAATTCAGCGTGAGAATTCATTGTGTTGATAAATCTTCTTTTTTCTTTCGTCATTCCATTATGTTGTGATAGTATTTTGGAAGGTGAGAAAAAATTGGTTTAATGGAGGTTAAAGTGATGTTGAATTGGATGCAAAAATTGAGAGTATTTTAGGTACCACTTTTAGGGAGATAAGCCATGATTGTTCGGCCATCTTGGAGTTTCAAGGGTAAGGAGGTTCTCATCTCAAGACAAGGCTAAGGGAGAGAGAATTTAAGATAAAATCTTATTCTGAAAATTCTGATTTTAATTAATGACTCAAGGTGTCTCAAAATGACTACAGAGTGGTCTATATATACACCAAAGGAGGGGCATCAATGTGGGCCTTGGATCTGCCTCCTTCCTTCCTTAAAATGGGCTTGGATTGACTTAAAACACAAGCCATGTATCCACCCACTATGCAGCCCATGTTATAGGTCTAAGAAGTATACAAGAGAGATAAGCCCATTTTATGAGCCTAAGTATTACATATAAAAGGTGCCCTAAGCCTGTACAAGTAGGACCCTCTAAACTTATTACAATAAACCTAATCCTAAACTATACATTGGGATGGGCCCATAGGCCTAATGGTCCTTTGCAGTTGGGACCTTTCCATCATCTCCTCCCCCTTCAGAAGCATTCTTCCTTAAATGTTTAAGCTCAACATTATCTACAAAGTAAGGACACAAGTAAGAAGAGAAGATGTTATTAATGACAGAGAATGAAAGACAATGTCAGGATCAAAGATTAACCTTCAAAATTGTCCAAATAATTGTAAGACTAGACCAGTAGAGTTGATTAGAAATAAGAGATTAATACTACTCACAAGTTCACAGTTATTATCAAACATGAACCAAGTATGCTTATGGGTTGCACTCAATTTTCCTGTTCCTAAAAAAAGTTATTTTTATTACGTAAGGTGTGCCTTAAAATGAGTTGTAAATGATTCACTCGTTGATGTAATAGTGACATCTCATTATAAAGTGAATAATGATGTAAAAGTGAAAGACTATCATGCAACAAGGATTTAGACACTTGAATCATGCTAATATTTGATGGAGTGTAAGATATGCACATGGGATCCATATTTGACCAAGTGCACTTGAAATGGATCTCATCATATGTTCCATGCAATATTGATATGTAAGATGCACCAGTGTCATATATAGTTAAGATCACAAATAAATCAAGTAGCCTAGGCGTATTATCAAAAAACAAGAGTTGGGGCATGCTAGGAATCTTTATATGTGAAAATGTACAACCACAATGGGGCACATAAAATTAAGGTGATGGTTGTATGAGGTGATGTAATCTAAGCATATAACCTTCAACAAGCAATGCAACAAAGGTGTTCCAATTATATAAGATTGTGGTAGGAGATTGGAATCTCATTTGATGAAGAGGTTACCTAATTAAGAGTAGTTCTCTCACCTTATTCATACTTTCAAGAGAGTTGGGTACTTCACTTACCTTCTCTCTTTCCTTCCCCCTTTTCTTTTTATTATTTTCAATTGCTTCTATCTTTTTCAATGCCTTTTCTCTACATCTCCTTTCTTTCTCATTTGGATTTGGTCTTTACAAACCTTACTTGAGGCTAAAGGAACGGGGTTATTCGTTAGGAATCGCACATGAAAGAAAACCTATTGGAGTGCCTATTATGATGGACACTCCTATCAAATTGCCATGGCCTTCCTAGTAGCACATGACTAGCCTCCATGGGGACAACATCACACTGAACATTATCCTCCATGAAAGGAAAACTTGCTTATCAACCAACAAGTCTCCATTGTTACTAAGCCATTGAAGTTTATATGGCTTAAGGTAGGGAATTGTTTCTAACCCTAACTTAGTCACCAACCTAGTGCTAGCAATGTTAGTGCAGTTACCACCATCAATAATTAAGAAATATATGTGTCCTTGAATGGAACATCTTGTATGAAAGATGTTCTCTCTCTGGTTTTCTTCCTCCCCATTAGTGACACTTCCTAGCAACCTCCTAACCATTGGTAGATCTCCCTCTAATGCATACTCAAAAGCTTTATCGCTAGAGGATGAGGAGTTAGAGCTAGAACTCGAAGATTCCCAGGAGGAATAATCTCCATTATCCCTAAGGATCATGCTCTTCTTATTGGGACTCTAAGAAGCTATGTATCCTCTTCTTAGGCACTTAAAACATTTAATGAAGAATTCTTTTCCTAAGGGTAGGTTAGGTGTTTTTCCCTTGGACTCTTTGGAGTCCTTAGTGTCCCTAATTTTCCCTAGTCTTGAAATTTGATTCTTTCTTCCTATCCTTCCATTGTTCTTATGTGGATGACGTGTAAGGAGTATACTTACCCTTTCCCTCCCTATTCAATTGAGTATCTACCTTAAGGGCTTGGTGATATAAACCATTAAGGCTTAGATAATGGTGAAGTTTAACTATGTCCCTAATCTCATGCCTAAGGTCGTCTAGGAACGTAACCATTGTAACTTCCTCACTTTCATTCAAGTTAGCCCCAATAACAGTTATTTCCATCTCCTTATAGTACTCATCCATACTCTTGGTGCCTTGGATAATTCTTTGAAGCCTATTATGCACTTCCTTAAGATAGTAAGGAGGTACATACCTATTCCTCATCACATGTTTCATCTCATCCCAATTACTCAAAGGTTAGTATCTTTCTTTATTTAGCTTATCCCACTAAATAAGTGCATAATCACTAAATTCTAGGGTAGCTAACGTAACCTTTTGATCTTCCCTACTTGAATAACTAGAGAAGAGTTACTCAACCTTGAGCTCCTAATCCAAATACACCTTAGGGTCAGTTCTCCCTTGGAACTTAGGCATTTTAACTTTAATTCCATCCAAGGTATCATGATGGTATCTATTCCTATGGTCTTTATATCTAGGGTTACACCTACTCCTATAAGACCTTTCCTTTTAATTATCTTTAGAGGAACTTCTATGCCTATGCCTAGAAGGATGCATATCCCTACTCCCATGGTTCCTATTCCTAAGGGATTCTCTATCCCTACTCCTAGAGGTGCTTCTACCTTTACTTTTATGGACCATATCCTTATATGGTGCCTCCTTGCTGTTGGCAATTTTCTCTTAGGGGAAGAAGGTGACCTATCTCTTGAAGATGACCTTTCCCTTGATTGAACCTTCTTCTTATGTGAAGGGGTTTTGATGATATTTTCACCAAAAAAGTTGACATCATCCTCGGATGTTTCCTCTTCTTTTCTATGATATCCACCCTTCCTAGACCCACTAATTTCCAATTCAACATTTTATCTTTGCTCATTTCAAACCTAGATGAAATTTGATTCTTTTCTATTTTATCTAGGTGTTCTTCAAATTCCTTACTTTGTATTTGGAAAGCTCTTTCTAACTTAGAGGCTAGTTGTTCAATCTGGGTCCTAGGTGAATAAGAATTGTCACTCATATAGCAAAACCTCTCCACACATGGATTTTTTTTGCAAGAAAGAGGGAGAGAGAGAAAGAAAACACTCAAGGACAATCAAGAGTTAACAAAAATCATGCAACCTTATCCCTCTAATTAAGCAATCAAACAACACTTATGGTTTCACCAACCACTGGAAACTTTGAATGAAATTCCAATATCCTTTGAGTCCACAAGTTTTATGCAAAGCTATAACACCTTAAAGAAAGTTTAGAGGCATACCTAGCTTGCTTCAACCTCCCAAAACAATCTTAGAAACATAAGTTAGTGTTAGCAATTCTAAAAATTCAATCAACACTTAACACCACCTTATGCCTTCAAGCATGTGCAAACCAACAAACTAAAGTTCTTGCTGAGTATCCTACACCAAGATTGTAAAGTCCCAAGTCCTTAACACCTAAGTTTAAAAATAAAACAAAATTTACAACAACTTAAACACCTACTACAATTTCGAAAAAAAAATTTACAACACAATGTCAACCTACTACAAGCCAACTTCTACAAGGTTACAAGTTAAAAACAGAATGCACAACAATACTAAGTTATTACAATCTTGAGTCACTCTTCAAGCTTTATGATGTCCTTGCTCCCTTTTGCTCCAAATGCCACTTAAATGGGATAAGGAAATATGCAAATGTTGCTGCCCACACACAAAAAGAGGTTAGTGCAAAGAATTAAAAAAAATTATCTCCTCATCAAGTGTTTCACACCTTTCAGTCAAAGAAAACCTTAGGTCCAACCTTGAGAAGAGAACACTCAACTTCAATCCTTAAGACATGATGTTTACAAAAGTAAGGTGCAAAGTTTACCAAAAGGTAAAAGAAATTCAAGACAAAACCAAAGGAGTTCTTAAATGACAAGCAAAAAAATCCTTATCACAAAAATTAGGTAAATTCAAATGGAATTTGAATATGACAAACTAAGAGTTAAAGAAGACAAACTACAAATAAGGTTCAAGAAAAGGCACTCAAAATTGAATAAAATGAGAAGAAAGTAGAATGATATTCAGTTTAGTATCCTTGAATTTATAATTTTACCATCTTGAAATTTAAATTGTCTTTATGCAACCTTGGTTTCAAAGAGGTTCATCTCAACTTAAGAACGTATATGACATTGCAAATTCAAAGAGAACATTATCTGTATTTTTTTTTATTTTTTATTTAAGAACCAGCACTTGATTCATCAACATAAGACCATATAAACATATGCAATTTTCCCTTTGCACACTATACTTTTTGACTATAGAATTTTTTTTCAGAACTTTTTTTTTTTTTACATCATACACTTAAATGAAGCTTTATGTAATTTCTTTCAATCTTGAGTTTTTTCACTCTTCTCCTTTGGACAGTGTTTAAGGCCACTCAAAATAGTTCCAAACAAGTATACATTAAAAAAACAGCATCCAAAGTACTTACACAAGATCAAAGTGAGTTGAGATCAAAAGCACTTAAGAACACCAAGAACAATTTTCAAATTTTTTTAAGATCCTTGTAGATCTCATTGAATTACTAAACCTTTTCGATTATAAGTTCTTCAAATTCCTTTTAGATTTGAGTAGATATAAATTTTAAATTCAAGAGTACAAAAGTGAATTTCTAGATCTAGATTAGATCTAAGAGTTTTGATGCAAATTCCATTGATTAAAGTTTGTGCAATGTGCAGATTTATACATTAGAAACATAACCTTACAAAGATCAACAACTTTAGATCGAAAATTTGAAAATTATCCGTGCTGACTTTTAGCTCCAAGAACAAGCATTCAAGGATTCAAAATTTTGATGCAAATTCAAGCCAATTAAAGAGGATTTCACTCAGCATCAAACAACAAAACACAGTGAAGATCTAAGAGAATTAAGGCTGATTTTTTGAAAACTTTTCTAGAGTTATAAAAATATTTTGGTGCCAAAAACTATAAATTCAAATTTAAAATTTCCAACAACTTTCAAGGCAATTCAAGTATATTTCACTTATTATTATCATCATAGAACACTAGTCCATATAAATTAAAGTCAGATTTGCACAAAATTTGTCCAAATATGGACAAAATTGAAAAAATGAAAAATGAGGGCTGAATTAAAGTAGAAGAGAATGTTAATTGGCACAATTTTTGTCCTAGGATCTTACCTTCATCAATGTTCTCTGAATACCACTTGATAACACCTTGGAAGGTGAGGAAAAACTAGTTTAATGGAGTCCAAAATGATGCTGAATTGGATGTGAAAATCAAGAGTACTTTAGGCACCACTCCTAGGAAGATAAGTCATGGTTGCTCTACCACCTTGGAGTTCTAAGGATAAGGAGGTTCTCACCTCAAGATAAGGTTAAGGGAGAGAGAATTTGAGAGAAAATCTCACTCTAAAAATTTTGATTTCAATTAATGACTTAAAGTGTCTCAAAATAACTACAAAGTGGTCTATATATAAACCAATGGAAGGACATCAAATTAGGCCTTGAATTTGCCTCCTTTCTTCCCTAAAATGGATTTAGATTGGCCCAAATAAAATCCATGTATCTAGCAACTATGCAGCCCCTAATTAGGCTTAGATAAACCCACGTTTTGGGTCTAAGAATTACACAAGAGAGATAAACCCATTTCATGAGCCTAAGTATTACACATAAAAGGTTTCCTAATCCTATGCAAGTAGGGCCCTCTAAACTTATTATAACAAACCTAATCCTAAACTATACATTGTCATAGGCCCACAGGCCCAATGATCCTTTGCAACTGGGACCACTTCATCATGTTGTTAGAGTAATGGCTCCTAGAAAGATAAATGACAAACAATGAGTTTCGAGCCTTTTTAGAGGTTAAACCACCATCTTATCCACCTTATATGGATATTATTAGGTGTGTAAGCGAAAAGGTTGACGTTGGCCATAATCAAGGTCTGTCGCAACCGTAATTCTGACGGGACGACGAACTCACTAAAATTTGAAAATAGAATTTTATTTGGATTATGTGGAGCCACCACCAAATTTTTATTTAAGGGAAAAATATTTGGAAAAACCCTAACTTGAGGAAGAGATTTAGGTTCAGGAGTCAGTTACGAGTGAGGAAGGTGTTAAGCACCCCACTCGCGCCGTTCCGAAGAACGGTACCCTTAAACTGAGTGTGTGATTTTAGAAAAATGTTTGATCCCTTTAATTAGAGTGAAAATAAATAGATTGATGGAAGATAGTCTGACAGGACTTGATCCTACTCCTACGTATTCCCTGGTGCAATGGGAAACTCAAGGCTTACATAGTTCTGGTTTGTTTTGAAGGCTTGACCTTCAAAAGTACTTTAGAAGGGAGATGATGTTTTGAAAAGATTTTCATTTTTTGAAGGAACCTTCAGTCCACTCATGCATAAGGTATGAGGCGGCTAAGGCAGCATGGGGGTTTATACGAACCACTAAACATCGAACAGCAGTGTAGACCGCCAGGTTCCTGTTTAGAGTTCGTCGCGTGAGACCGTAGATCCCAAAGTATTTTGAAAAGAAGTTTATTGTTTAGAAAAGGACTTTCGATCCACTCATGCACAAGGTCCGAGGTGGCTAGGGCAGCACGAGGGCCTATACGAACAGTAGTGTAGATCGACAATTTCCCGTTTAGAGTTCGTCGTGTGAGATCGTAGATCCCCAAAACATTTGAAAAGAATTTACTTTGAATATAATAAAGATAAGAAAAGAAATGGCTTGATTTGAAAAATGAATTTGTTTTGAAATGAATTTGATTTTGAGTTTTGGGAAATGAAACTTTATTGATAAAAAATGAGCTTGACTCGGACTTGCTAATTTTGAAGGACTCGAACTTGAATTTGATTTGAGAATTTGAGGGAAGAATTAATTTGAATTTGGGAGAAAAGAATTTTAATTTGAATCTTGAGGAAAAGAATTAATTTGAATTTTGAAGAAAAAAGGCTTTATTTGAATTTTAGGAAAAAAGAGTTTAATTTAAATTTTGGGAAGTTCTGGGGCTCAAATGTGATTTTGGGAAGTTCAAGGTTGAATTAGAATTAAGGAAAGTTGTGGGGCTCAAATGGCTTGTCTGGTGGCTAGGGAGTTGGCTCATGTGGCTTGCCTTTTTTGTGGTTGAGTCGTGGCACGTGAGGTGCACGGGATGAGGAAGGGGTAAGGAAATTTTGATTCCAAAACGGTGAGAGGCAGGGATCGAACTCGTGTTTGGGGGGTTATGGGCAAACAGCTGCGCCACTTGACCAAGCATTAGATTTATGTTATGACCCACGACTTAAATAATCTAATGTTGTGCATAGTATGAAGCGATTTTGAGCAACATTTGACAGGTGGCTCCCACTTATTTGATTGCCTCATTCAAGTTTCTTGCATGGATTTCGTTCGACGTTGTGGGACCGGGTCTGCATGCTTTTCCCCTACTTTGTTTCAGTGCATGGGGGATACTTCCAATTGAGTTTAATCATGCCCAAAGGACATGATACCATTGCTGGGATGCCCCGCCACATATGCCTTCACATTTTTCCCATTACTAGCTCCTAGATGTTGCTATGCCTGTACGAACTAGAAGTCTGGTAAGTAGATTATGGCCTTGCTTCTCACACAATGCAAGCCATGAACCAGGGGGCAGTGATGTGCTTTTCGTATGGTTCCTAAAGTGAAACCGCCTTTTGTTGTGCACGTGTGCGCCTATCCCATGTGAAGACAGTCTTCGTTCTCGTTCGCTTCTACAAGCAAACTGCCATGGGTATGAAAAATGCAAGGCTTGGACGTGTGTGGGGGTCTCGCATGCTGGTGAAGCCTAGCATTTTTTGGACCAATATGATTAACCATTACGCTTGAACCTGTCCAGAAGCTTACGGTGTGCATAGGGTTCCTTTATTTCACGTGAGGTTCATGCGAAGGAATAACTTGTAACTCGCGGCTCCACATTCATTGAATCCTTGTTCGACTTAACCATAGCAATTTTACATTAAGATAGCTACCTTTATGGCCCAAAACTGGAGCTGAATGAAGTACGCGACCAGTCCTTAATGGACTCAGTCCAAGGCAGGGTCTAAGCTGGTTTCTCTTCCAGTCGTGACTCGTTCATATACTTGGTGGTGCACTTGTAGTAAATATAGTCACCAATCTAGCTATAGACGCCATAAACTGAGAGGTTAGCTGGTTAGCCAACCATGGTATGTCAAGGAATGGCCATTGAATTAGGCGAGCATGTGGAGCTAAAGTGAAAATAGAGAACCTACGTCTAGCAAGAGATGAGAAATGAAAGCGTGCACGAGGCGGTAGTCACGAAGAAAGCCAATTGGTCGTATAGACACATGCATGCATGAAGCTTTAGGAACCTAACCTGACTCTCTAAATTCCTACTTTGTGCAATGATGTATTAATAAGATTACATGCATATCTCCATAAGCTATCTACCACCTAGTGAAAGGTTCTGGAGAATTTATTCAAACGCTAAAATAGTACCACAAACACATCAAGTTCTCGTGGATTTCACCATAACCAGAATCTAGCAATTTGAGCAATACGTACCCATGATTTTGTACCGAAATCTGTGTACTTTATGGCACCATCAAGCTCACCGTAAGTGTGATATTTGCATGAATTTTATGGCCATCCGCAACAAAGATCATGAAGAATGAAAAGAGGAGGTGTATCAACCTAATCACTTGGATGAGGAAAGACTACTAACCTGGATACCTTGAATGAAGCTACTTCTTGGAGGAGCCATCGGAATTTCCAGATGACGCCCCAAGCCGAGAACCAAGCCAAGAGAAGCTCCACGATCCTCAGAGAAATTCAGAGAATCCCCTTGATACTCCCCTCCTTCTCCCTTTTCTCCCTACGTCTTCCCCCCAAAAGCTAAAAAAAATCGCCCCAGAAGAAGCGTCCTTTTTTCTTTTTTGAGATTTTTCAGGAGTCAAAAGTCACCCTTTCCTCTTAGGCCAAAGCCAAGCCTTTTCCAGCCGCCAAAAGCCCCCTTTTGATTTCCAATTTTATACCTTTCCTTTTTTAACTTTTCAAACTTTACGTACTTATTTTTCAGATTTTTGTTTTTATTTATTATTTATTTTATTTATTATTTATTATTTATTTATTTATTTTTTAATTTTAATTTTTTAATTTTATGTTTTTTCTTTTTAAATTTTCCAGCTTTCTGATTTTGTTTTTCTTTTGTCTCAATTTTCCACTTTTCTGTGTTTATTTTTTGTTTTATCTCTTTTATATATTTTTTTATTTTTCTCTCTTTTTCATTACTACTTTTTTTTATAATTCAATTAATAATTTTGTACTTGGATATTTTTGTATTTTTGTTATTTGTTATTATTTTTCATTTTCCAAATTTTATCTTTATTACTTTTCTTTTTTCAGATTTTATTTTGTTATTTTTTGTTTTTTTTTATCAGGATTGATTTCTTGATTAACTTTAACAATTGGGGCCTCAGACATAATTGGGTATTTACAAGGTCCTTCATTCCTTCTTTTGAGCAAGTAGAGTTAAGGTGAGTGAGTGTTGGTCTCTTTTGTTGTACATGTTTTGTAGGTTCTTGTAAGATCTATGGAGGATCTATGGTGGAGATTAAGTGTTAATTTATATTTTTTGTAATGGTAATTTTGAAAAAATTTATTATGTACAAGTCACACAATTAAGTCTATTAAATAATTTTAGTGGAAAAAATAATGGAGAAGTTATTTTACATATATTAAAAATCTTAAATATTGAATATACCTTTTAAAATTAAGAAAATAAATTTTTCATGACCTAAACTTTAGGGTGTAAGTTAAACTTTTTTTTCTTCAAAAATTAAACTTATTACAACAAGTTGTTTGTGGTTTTTTTTCACTTTTTTTTATTTGTTTAACAATTATATATTGCAAAATTTTATTGTCGTTAAATTTCCTTATACATTAGAATCTTGGGAATCGTTTTATTTCAATTTCAACATCTCCCTTATTCACTTACCAACTCCAATTGAAGAACTCTAATGAAAAATATTAATACTGTTTTACGAAAATGTTGAGGTTTCCCTCATAACTATGAAGTAAGCTAGTTTTGTAACATTCCAAATTTCTATACTTGATCTTATGGTTAGAAATTAATTATTTTAAATCAAAATTTGTGACTGAAATCAAAATCTAAAGATCCAAGCAAAATAAATATTTTTTGATAAATTATGAAATTTCCACTAAATTAAAATTAACAGCAAACAAGAGGTAGAAACCTCAAGGTAAATCTCACAAGAATTAAAGATTTCTAAATGATTATCAAAATGGAACTAGTTGTTTAGAGACAAACCAAATAGAACAATATTACTAGTAGAGGCCTAGACATCATGTTTATTTGCTAGCACAAAAAATGATGAAAGGTACATGACATTTATGGCTAGCACATTTTTTCTATGCTAATTTCACAAGTGATAGATTTTACCATTAATAGCCTTGTGTGCCTGGGAGATAAGATGATGAGGCAAGTATTAATGGTGTTTCATGATGAAAATAATATATACAAGGAGAGAGAAAATTTAATCCTTGATTAAAAGCATGACTCATGGTTAATCCATTAGATAATAATATGCATACTAAGTATTAACCTAAGGAATATTAATGCACAACCACAATTTATTACTCTTTTGGAAAAAGCTTGAAACTTAATTAAAATTAAAAGTAAAATTAAGAGAAATTTCCCTTCTTTATACACTTAGTGATAGAATCCTTCTCTAAAGCTAGCACCTATCATTTTGTCTTAGTTAATCTTGCTAAACTCTTTCCAAGAGATCTATTCCAAGTTTCCATCCCTTAACTTCCACCATAAACATACACTTAAGTCTAAAACTTCCAATTTTGAGGCTTTAAACATAAACACTTAGAAGAAAAACACTTTCCTTAAAGGTTTGACATTAATATATTAAGTTGAAGTGGGGGACTTTTGGATTAAGAAAATGAACTAAATATATAAACTTTTCACTAAGGACAAGAAGATCTATAAATAAAGACAAATACATAATATAACTTAGATAATTTTGTGACAATCCATATCCATTAAGTGCCTAAACCTTAGATCTAGGTGCTAAAGCAAGGAAAAGAAGATAAAAGTACATACTTTTATGAAAAAAGGGCCATTCGGCTAAAGTAAATTACACATGGATGGAGGGGCTTAAATTTCATAAAATCTTGAATATAAGCATCTTCCATTAATTATAGTATTAGAAGTATGCACTTGAATATTGATAAGCATAGATTTCATAAATAATTATCTCTCACTTTTATCTCATTAAGACTTCTTATATGTTCAATTAAGTGATCTTTGTCATATTTTATGAGTTTGGGTTCATATGAAGTTTAATTGAATTTCTTTGCTTACCCGATTAAAATGACACTATTATAGTATTTTGAGCATAATAGGAGTTGTAGACATCCAAAAATCATGAAATCTGTCTTGAATGAAAGCTTAAAGAAGTGTCCATAGTTACAAAGCAAGAGCAGATTCTAAATGGGATGTTTAGGACTCCGAAATTATCTCAAAAGATGAGATAGTGTTGCTGACGTGGAATTTGAACAGTGTGCAAAGATCCGGCCATATCTTGAGATATAGAAGTCATATTGAGATGAAATCAACTTTGTTGGACAGCTAAGATCCAGGGATACAACTTTTGTTCAGAAGTCAAGCATTATTCGGACATGTGAACATCCGAAATTGCGGTGCAAGAAAGTCAAAATTGTTGTGCTCATTGGTGGCAAAAATCCAAAAGTGTTTTGCAATTTCAACAAAGCCCATGTGAAAGCAAGAAAAGGGTAGAAAAGTAATATCCTAGTTGGTGACTTTCTGAAGATGATGCCTCAAAAATCCTCTATAAATAGAAGGGTTTGCAAGAGGAGACACACACCATTTTGGAGATTAACTCCAATACCATTTTCTTTCTTTCTTTCTTTCTTTCTTTCTTTCTTTCTTTCTTGTTAGTTTTGCCTCCTTCATGGAAGGCTTCGGTTTTCTTTCTTTTTAGTTTGCCTCGTACATGGAAGGCTTAGTTTTTCTTTATTGTTAGTTGCCTCCTACATGGAAGGCTTAGGATTTATTTGTTGTTAGTTGCCTCCTACATGGAAGGCTTAGGATTTATTTGTTGTTAGTTTGCCTCTTTCTTTGTTGTTAGTTTGCCTCCTTCATGGAAGGCTAGGTTTGTAGTTTCAATTCAAGGATTCAAGCTATTTTCATTTTAACTTTGAGGTCTTGATCTTTATTTACATGCATATTAAGTGGTTTCTACTCTGCTTCACTATATTCTTCAATTTTATTCTTTAATCAAAGTTTGATCGGTTGACGTATTTTGATTAATGCATAATTGATTTATAATTGGTTTTTGATTGGTAAATCATTTTCCAAAAGTTTGAAGAGTAGAAATTAAGTAATTTAATTGAAGGTTTTCATTTTATTACTTACTTCAACTGAATTCTGATTTTGAAATTGGTTTAGATAAAAGATTAAGTGGTTACTAAATCTTGTTGATCATAATCAATTAAATTCTGAGAGGTTTCTCAGTAGAGAATTCAAAGATCATTTTAGGGGTTCCAGATGATCCTAGGTTGATAAAAACAATGCATGATTTTAGTGATCAATGATTAGTTAAGAAAATAGCCTCTGAATTCCTTGAGTTGATAATTGTTAAGTAAATTAATTTCATTATGTATTTTGTATTTAGCATTTGATATCACATCTTTACAAAAACCCCCTTGTTCTAATTTTCTCCTTATTTGCTTAAGAATCTGAAATGGTCTTTGGGAGATGACCTAGGTTGAACCTTATACTATACCAATAGTTTGGGGGAAATCTAGAAATTATTTTTGCGCGTTTACGACGAGCGTGTCAAAATTTGGCGCCGTTGCCGGGGACCATTTTAGTTTCCTAGGCTTATTTAGGAGTTTGTATAAAATTTTTAACCTTTCTAACAATTTTTTTGAGTTTGTATAAATTTTTAACCTTTCTAACAATTTTTTGAGTTTGTATAAAATTTTTAACCTTTCTAACAATTTTTTTTTTAGGTATACTATTCTTGATTTGTTTGAACTATTCCGTAAGGAAAAAGCACGTTATAGTTTTGGGAATCTGACTTTAAAAGACCCTTTTGTCAGTTTACAAGAAAATTGAATGGGAAGCACATCCTCGATTCTTAGAAGGCGTTTCAGCCGTTACTAGACGTAAAACCAGAGGAAGATGTGAGCCACAATCACAACTACTGTTCATTCTCATGCGTGTATGTTTGTCATTTACATTGTCTTTTCAATTTATTTGAAATTTTCACCATTTTTAGAATATAGCAATGCAGCTGGTGAACCAACCAAATCAGGATGACAGAGACAAAAGAGAACCAGATACCACTCTTCGGTTATAACTTTTACTTACTTTGTTGGTTTTCTCACATTTCTTTTCCTGTCATATGAAATTCCATCTAAGACATTGGGGACAATGTCTTGGATAGGTTGGGGGGAGGATGGTCCGGTATATAAAAAAAAACCCAAAAAAAAAAAAATTAGATTAGAATCATAAACTTGCTTTGAGTAAGATGGCTGAGTAAGGAGTTACACTTGACTCTTGATACGCATCTTATGATTAAAAAAAAATTGAATGTGGAAGTATGTTTTTCTTTAGATTTCATAAAATAATTGAAGCAAAATGATTTACATTTCGAGATTAATTAGTTTGGCAACACATATTTGAACTGGATAGATTAGATTTGATAAATATATTACCAGTGAGATTTTGAGCCTTATTATTATTTTCTTTCTTGTGTGATTTTCATCCATGGAATATGTTACTTCAGAACTTGCATTGATTCTTTTTGAAGCTACATTTTCACATGAATTGTACAAAAATGATTGAGGCACTATTTTTCTTGAACAAACCACTTGGCCAAATAACCAAACCATATAATTTTATCCTTTGATCAGCCCTTTGAGCCGATTAGCCTTTTCTTCTTTTTAGCTCACCACAAATCAAAAAAAAAAAAAAAAAAACAACTTTGTCTGACCATAGAAGGTGAGGAATACTGGATTTATCATACCATAAGTGTTTCAATAAGTGTGGGGGAGATTATTGTTGTGTTCATCAATATCATGGTTGAAAAAAAAAAAATAAATAAAATTGAAGAAGTGATATCTGTTTCTCACACTTGCACTTACAATCAATTCTCAATCCTCACCATTTTCCTTGGTCTAACATTGTATCTCTTCAATATATCATTTCATCTTTCTAATCCCGTTAGAACCAAAATAAAGACCTCTTGATTTGTGCATTGCATGTGTACATAGTAGTAGAGAAGTAGAAGATATGCAAGCCTATGATAGTTCATCTTTCAAGGATTGAATTTGAGAGAAACACTTACCAAATCAAACACTTGAGAGATTCAGAGTATATCATGTGAGGTTTTATCTTTCTCAATCTATGTTTTTCAAATTAAAGTTGCCTTTCTAAGTAATTTCAAAAATGTGATGAAATAATGCTTCATGAAATTTTGTGAATTCTTGAGAAATCAACTCAAAACTTTGATGTTCTTTCAAAAAAAAAAATAAAAAAAAATGAATAGTCACCAATCCATAACTTAAGTTGCCCGAGACGTGCAAAAGATAAGTGTGGGGGAATTTGATAAGCATAGATTTCATAAATAATTATCTCTCACTTTTATCTCATTAAGACTTCTTATATGTTCAATTAAGTGATCTTTGTCATATTTTATGAGTTTGGGTTCATACGAAGTTTAATTGAATTTCTTTGCTTACCCGATTAAAATGACACTATTATAGTATTTTGAGCATAATAGGAGTTGTAGACATCCAAAAATCATGAAATCTGTCTTGAATGAAAGCTTAAAGAAGTGTCCATAGTTACAAAGCAAGAGCAGATTCTAAATGGGATGTTTAGGACTCCAAAATTATCTCAAAAGATGAGATAGTGTTGCTGACGTGGAATTTGAACAGTGTGCAAAGATCCGGCCATATCTTGAGATATAGAAGTCATATTGAGATGAAATCAACTTTGTTGGACAGCTAAGATCCAGGGATACAACTTTTGTTCAGAAGTCAAGCATTATTCGGACATGTGAACATCCGAAATTGCGGTGCAAGAAAGTCAAAATTGTTGTGCTCATTGGTGGCAAAAATCCAAAAGTGTTTTGCAATTTCAACAAAGCCCATGTGAAAGCAAGAAAAGGGTAGAAAAGTAATATCCTAGTTGGTGACTTTCTGAAGATGATGCCTCAAAAATCCTCTATAAATAGAAGGGTTTGCAAGAGGAGACACACACCATTTTGGAGATTAACTCCAATACCATTTTCTTTCTTTCTTTCTTTCTTTCTTTCTTTCTTTCTTTCTTTCTTGTTAGTTTTGCCTCCTTCATGGAAGGCTTAGGTTTTCTTTCTTTTTAGTTTGCCTCGTACATGGAAGGCTTAGTTTTTCTTTATTGTTAGTTGCCTCCTACATGGAAGGCTTAGGATTTATTTGTTGTTAGTTGCCTCCTACATGGAAGGCTTAGGATTTATTTGTTGTTAGTTTGCCTCTTTCTTTGTTGTTAGTTTGCCTCCTTCATGGAAGGCTAGGTTTGTAGTTTCAATTCAAGGATTCAAGCTATTTTCATTTTAACTTTGAGGTCTTGATCTTTATTTACATGCATATTAAGTGGTTTCTACTCTGCTTCACTATATTCTTCAATTTTATTCTTTAATCAAAGTTTGATCGGTTGACGTATTTTGATTAATGCATAATTGATTTATAATTGGTTTTTGATTGGTAAATCATTTTCCAAAAGTTTGAAGAGTAGAAATTAAGTAATTTAATTGAAGGTTTTCATTTTATTACTTACTTCAACTGAATTCTGATTTTGAAATTGGTTTAGATAAAAGATTAAGTGGTTACTAAATCTTGTTGATCATAATCAATTAAATTCTGAGAGGTTTCTCAGTAGAGAATTCAAAGATCATTTTAGGGGTTCCAGATGATCCTAGGTTGATAAAAACAATGCATGATTTTAGTGATCAATGATTAGTTAAGAAAATAGCCTCTGAATTCCTTGAGTTGATAATTGTTAAGTAAATTAATTTCATTATGTATTTTGTATTTAGCATTTGATATCACATCTTTACAAAAACCCCCTTGTTCTAATTTTCTCCTTATTTGCTTAAGAATCTGAAATGGTCTTTGGGAGATGACCTAGGTTGAACCTTATACTATACCAATAGTTTGGGGGAAATCTAGAAATTATTTTTGCGCGTTTACGACGAGCGTGTCAAAATTTGGCGCCGTTGCCGGGGACCATTTTAGTTTCCTAGGCTTATTTAGGAGTTTGTATAAAATTTTTAACCTTTCTAACAATTTTTTTGAGTTTGTATAAATTTTTAACCTTTCTAACAATTTTTTGAGTTTGTATAAAATTTTTAACCTTTCTAACAATTTTTTTTTTAGGTATACTATTCTTGATTTGTTTGAACTATTCCGTAAGGAAAAAGCACGTTATAGTTTTGGGAATCTGACTTTAAAAGACCCTTTTGTCAGTTTACAAGAAAATTGAATGGGAAGCACATCCTCGATTCTTAGAAGGCGTTTCAGCCGTTACTAGACGTAAAACCAGAGGAAGATGTGAGCCACAATCACAACTACTGTTCATTCTCATGCGTGTATGTTTGTCATTTACATTGTCTTTTCAATTTATTTGAAATTTTCACCATTTTTAGAATATAGCAATGCAGCTGGTGAACCAACCAAATCAGGATGACAGAGACAAAAGAGAACCAGATACCACTCTTCGGTTATAACTTTTACTTACTTTGTTGGTTTTCTCACATTTCTTTTCCTGTCATATGAAATTCCATCTAAGACATTGGGGACAATGTCTTGGATAGGTTGGGGGGAGGATGGTCCGGTATATAAAAAAAAACCCAAAAAAAAAAAAATTAGATTAGAATCATAAACTTGCTTTGAGTAAGATGGCTGAGTAAGGAGTTACACTTGACTCTTGATACGCATCTTATGATTAAAAAAAAATTGAATGTGGAAGTATGTTTTTCTTTAGATTTCATAAAATAATTGAAGCAAAATGATTTACATTTCGAGATTAATTAGTTTGGCAACACATATTTGAACTGGATAGATTAGATTTGATAAATATATTACCAGTGAGATTTTGAGCCTTATTATTATTTTCTTTCTTGTGTGATTTTCATCCATGGAATATGTTACTTCAGAACTTGCATTGATTCTTTTTGAAGCTACATTTTCACATGAATTGTACAAAAATGATTGAGGCACTATTTTTCTTGAACAAACCACTTGGCCAAATAACCAAACCATATAATTTTATCCTTTGATCAGCCCTTTGAGCCGATTAGCCTTTTCTTCTTTTTAGCTCACCACAAATCAAAAAAAAAAAAAAAAAAACAACTTTGTCTGACCATAGAAGGTGAGGAATACTGGATTTATCATACCATAAGTGTTTCAATAAGTGTGGGGGAGATTATTGTTGTGTTCATCAATATCATGGTTGAAAAAAAAAAAATAAATAAAATTGAAGAAGTGATATCTGTTTCTCACACTTGCACTTACAATCAATTCTCAATCCTCACCATTTTCCTTGGTCTAACATTGTATCTCTTCAATATATCATTTCATCTTTCTAATCCCGTTAGAACCAAAATAAAGACCTCTTGATTTGTGCATTGCATGTGTACATAGTAGTAGAGAAGTAGAAGATATGCAAGCCTATGATAGTTCATCTTTCAAGGATTGAATTTGAGAGAAACACTTACCAAATCAAACACTTGAGAGATTCAGAGTATATCATGTGAGGTTTTATCTTTCTCAATCTATGTTTTTCAAATTAAAGTTGCCTTTCTAAGTAATTTCAAAAATGTGATGAAATAATGCTTCATGAAATTTTGTGAATTCTTGAGAAATCAACTCAAAACTTTGATGTTCTTTCAAAAAAAAAATAAAAAAAAATGAATAGTCACCAATCCATAACTTAAGTTGCCCGAGACGTGCAAAAGATAAGTGTGGGGGAATTTGATAAGCATAGATTTCATAAATAATTATCTCTCACTTTTATCTCATTAAGACTTCTTATATGTTCAATTAAGTGATCTTTGTCATATTTTATGAGTTTGGGTTCATACGAAGTTTAATTGAATTTCTTTGCTTACCCGATTAAAATGACACTATTATAGTATTTTGAGCATAATAGGAGTTGTAGACATCCAAAAATCATGAAATCTGTCTTGAATGAAAGCTTAAAGAAGTGTCCATAGTTACAAAGCAAGAGCAGATTCTAAATGGGATGTTTAGGACTCCGAAATTATCTCAAAAGATGAGATAGTGTTGCTGACGTGGAATTTGAACAGTGTGCAAAGATCCGGCCATATCTTGAGATATAGAAGTCATATTGAGATGAAATCAACTTTGTTGGACAGCTAAGATCCAGGGATACAACTTTTGTTCAGAAGTCAAGCATTATTCGGACATGTGAACATCCGAAATTGCGGTGCAAGAAAGTCAAAATTGTTGTGCTCATTGGTGGCAAAAATCCAAAAGTGTTTTGCAATTTCAACAAAGCCCATGTGAAAGCAAGAAAAGGGTAGAAAAGTAATATCCTAGTTGGTGACTTTCTGAAGATGATGCCTCAAAAATCCTCTATAAATAGAAGGGTTTGCAAGAGGAGACACACACCATTTTGGAGATTAACTCCAATACCATTTTCTTTCTTTCTTTCTTTCTTTCTTTCTTTCTTTCATTCTTTCTTGTTAGTTTTGCCTCCTTCATGGAAGGCTTAGGTTTTCTTTCTTTTTAGTTTGCCTCGTACATGGAAGGCTTAGTTTTTCTTTATTGTTAGTTGCCTCCTACATGGAAGGCTTAGGATTTATTTGTTGTTAGTTGCCTCCTACATGGAAGGCTTAGGATTTATTTGTTGTTAGTTTGCCTCTTTCTTTGTTGTTAGTTTGCCTCCTTCATGGAAGGCTAGGTTTGTAGTTTCAATTCAAGGATTCAAGCTATTTTCATTTTAACTTTGAGGTCTTGATCTTTATTTACATGCATATTAAGTGGTTTCTACTCTGCTTCACTATATTCTTCAATTTTATTCTTTAATCAAAGTTTGATCGGTTGACGTATTTTGATTAATGCATAATTGATTTATAATTGGTTTTTGATTGGTAAATCATTTTCCAAAAGTTTGAAGAGTAGAAATTAAGTAATTTAATTGAAGGTTTTCATTTTATTACTTACTTCAACTGAATTCTGATTTTGAAATTGGTTTAGATAAAAGATTAAGTGGTTACTAAATCTTGTTGATCATAATCAATTAAATTCTGAGAGGTTTCTCAGTAGAGAATTCAAAGATCATTTTAGGGGTTCCAGATGATCCTAGGTTGATAAAAACAATGCATGATTTTAGTGATCAATGATTAGTTAAGAAAATAGCCTCTGAATTCCTTGAGTTGATAATTGTTAAGTAAATTAATTTCATTATGTATTTTGTATTTAGCATTTGATATCACATCTTTACAAAAACCCCCTTGTTCTAATTTTCTCCTTATTTGCTTAAGAATCTGAAATGGTCTTTGGGAGATGACCTAGGTTGAACCTTATACTATACCAATAGTTTGGGGGAAATCTAGAAATTATTTTTGCGCGTTTACGACGAGCGTGTCAAAATTTGGCGCCGTTGCCGGGGACCATTTTAGTTTCCTAGGCTTATTTAGGAGTTTGTATAAAATTTTTAACCTTTCTAACAATTTTTTTGAGTTTGTATAAATTTTTAACCTTTCTAACAATTTTTTGAGTTTGTATAAAATTTTTAACCTTTCTAACAATTTTTTTTTTAGGTATACTATTCTTGATTTGTTTGAACTATTCCGTAAGGAAAAAGCACGTTATAGTTTTGGGAATCTGACTTTAAAAGACCCTTTTGTCAGTTTACAAGAAAATTGAATGGGAAGCACATCCTCGATTCTTAGAAGGCGTTTCAGCCGTTACTAGACGTAAAACCAGAGGAAGATGTGAGCCACAATCACAACTACTGTTCATTCTCATGCGTGTATGTTTGTCATTTACATTGTCTTTTCAATTTATTTGAAATTTTCACCATTTTTAGAATATAGCAATGCAGCTGGTGAACCAACCAAATCAGGATGACAGAGACAAAAGAGAACCAGATACCACTCTTCGGTTATAACTTTTACTTACTTTGTTGGTTTTCTCACATTTCTTTTCCTGTCATATGAAATTCCATCTAAGACATTGGGGACAATGTCTTGGATAGGTTGGGGGGAGGATGGTCCGGTATATAAAAAAAACCCAAAAAAAAAAAATTAGATTAGAATCATAAACTTGCTTTGAGTAAGATGGCTGAGTAAGGAGTTACACTTGACTCTTGATACGCATCTTATGATTAAAAAAAAATTGAATGTGGAAGTATGTTTTTCTTTAGATTTCATAAAATAATTGAAGCAAAATGATTTACATTTCGAGATTAATTAGTTTGGCAACACATATTTGAACTGGATAGATTAGATTTGATAAATATATTACCAGTGAGATTTTGAGCCTTATTATTATTTTCTTTCTTGTGTGATTTTCATCCATGGAATATGTTACTTCAGAACTTGCATTGATTCTTTTTGAAGCTACATTTTCACATGAATTGTACAAAAATGATTGAGGCACTATTTTTCTTGAACAAACCACTTGGCCAAATAACCAAACCATATAATTTTATCCTTTGATCAGCCCTTTGAGCCGATTAGCCTTTTCTTCTTTTTAGCTCACCACAAATCAAAAAAAAAAAAAAAAAAAACAACTTTGTCTGACCATAGAAGGTGAGGAATACTGGATTTATCATACCATAAGTGTTTCAATAAGTGTGGGGGAGATTATTGTTGTGTTCATCAATATCATGGTTGAAAAAAAAAAAATAAATAAAATTGAAGAAGTGATATCTGTTTCTCACACTTGCACTTACAATCAATTCTCAATCCTCACCATTTTCCTTGGTCTAACATTGTATCTCTTCAATATATCATTTCATCTTTCTAATCCCGTTAGAACCAAAATAAAGACCTCTTGATTTGTGCATTGCATGTGTACATAGTAGTAGAGAAGTAGAAGATATGCAAGCCTATGATAGTTCATCTTTCAAGGATTGAATTTGAGAGAAACACTTACCAAATCAAACACTTGAGAGATTCAGAGTATATCATGTGAGGTTTTATCTTTCTCAATCTATGTTTTTCAAATTAAAGTTGCCTTTCTAAGTAATTTCAAAAATGTGATGAAATAATGCTTCATGAAATTTTGTGAATTCTTGAGAAATCAACTCAAAACTTTGATGTTCTTTCAAAAAAAAAATAAAAAAAAATGAATAGTCACCAATCCATAACTTAAGTTGCCCGAGACGTGCAAAAGATAAGTGTGGGGGAATTTGATAAGCATAGATTTCATAAATAATTATCTCTCACTTTTATCTCATTAAGACTTCTTATATGTTCAATTAAGTGATCTTTGTCATATTTTATGAGTTTGGGTTCATATGAAGTTTAATTGAATTTCTTTGCTTACCCGATTAAAATGACACTATTATAGTATTTTGAGCATAATAGGAGTTGTAAACATCCAAAAATCATGAAATCTGTCTTGAATGAAAGCTTAAAGAAGTGTCCATAGTTACAAAGCAAGAGCAGATTCTAAATGGGATGTTTAGGACTCCGAAATTATCTCAAAAGATGAGATAGTGTTGCTGACGTGGAATTTGAACAGTGTGCAAAGATCCGGCCATATCTTGAGATATAGAAGTCATATTGAGATGAAATCAACTTTGTTGGACAGCTAAGATCCAGGGATACAACTTTTGTTCAGAAGTCAAGCTCTAATTCGGACATGTGAACATCCGAAATTGCGGTGCAAGAAAGTCAAAATTGTTGTGCTCATTGGTGGCAAAAATTCAAAAGTGTTTTGCAATTTCAACAAAGCCCATGTGAAAGCAAGAAAAGGGTAGAAAAGTAATATCCTAGTTGGTGACTTTCTGAAGATGATGCCTCAAAAATCCTATATAAATAGAAGGGTTTGCAAGAGGAGACACACACCATTTTGGAGATTAACTCCAATACCATTTTCTTTCTTTCTTTCTTTCTTTCTTTCTTTCTTTCTTTCTTTCTTTCTTGTTAGTTTTGCCTCCTTCATGGAAGGCTTATGTTTTCTTTCTTTTTAGTTTGCCTCATACATGGAAGGCTTAGTTTTTCTTTATTGTTAGTTGCCTCCTACATGGAAGGCTTAGGATTTATTTGTTGTTAGTTTGCCTCTTTCTTTGTTGTTAGTTTGCCTCCTTCATGGAAGGCTAGGTTTGTAGTTTCAATTCAAGGATTCAAGCTATTTTCATTTTAACTTTGAGGTCTTGATCTTTATTTACATGCATATTAAGTGGTTTCTACTCTGCTTCACTATATTCTTCAATTTTATTCTTTAATCAAAGTTTGATCGGTTGACGTATTTTGACTAATGCATAATTGATTTATAATTGGTTTTTGATTGGTAAATCATTTTCCAAAAGTTTGAAGAGTAGAAATTAAGTAATTTAATTGAAGGTTTTCATTTTATTACTTACTTCAACTGAATTCTGATTTTGAAATTGGTTTAGATAAAAGATTAAGTGGTTACTAAATCTTGTTGATCATAATCAATTAAATTCTGAGAGGTTTCTCAGTAGAGAATTCAAAGATCATTTTAGGGGTTCCAGATGATCCTAGGTTGATAAAAACAATGCATGATTTTAGTGATCAATGATTAGTTAAGAAAATAGCCTCTGAATTCCTTGAGTTGATAATTGTTAAGTAAATTAATTTCATTCTGTATTTTGTATTTAGCATTTGATATCACATCTTTACAAAAACCCCCTTGTTCTAATTTTCTCCTTATTTGCTTAAGAATCTGAAATGGTCTTTGGGAGATGACCTAGGTTGCACCTTATACTATACCAATAGTTTGGGGGAAATCTAGAAATTATTTTTGCGCGTTTACGATGAGCGTGTCAAATATAAGAAAAATAAATTAAGTAGAATTAGAAAGTCAAAATGGCCATTTAAACAATCTCCTTTAGAGAAAATAAAAATAAGATAAAATTCAATAAATTAATGCCACTAGATGATTTAAGTTATGAAAATCAATTCCAAAAAGTGATAAAAATTTTAATGAGAAAAAATATAGACAATTTGGCCCATGCCTTTAAGAATGACAAGTAACAGTTAATGGATAAAGGACTCATAAAAAATACTCATCCTATGATTTAATCCTAAGAGATTAGTCATTTGTTCATAAAAAGTTGAAAAGTAATATTGTTAGTAATAAAGTGATCATTCATCCAAAAGAATAATACTAGACAAAATACAATTTTAAATAGATAAAATATATGTGTTCGTGTTCCCTATGAAAGGATCTTAAGAAATAATAAGTGGCCTTGAGATTTAAATGAGAAAACATCCAACTTGTGGGGTATAATGTTTGTATAGCTAAATAAGGATAATCATGAGAAAGACTTTAAAAATGTATGAGAAAAGAAAAGATGAAGAGATATGTAATTTATAAAGAGAAGCCTAGTAAGGATGAGGAATATAGGCTTTCCTTGAGAAACTTGAAATAAAAATCAAGTAAGGAGATCAACTTAGGCATTTTTTTTTTAAAAGAGTCCTATGATGCCTAAAATTTTAAAGCCCTTGTCTAAGTGAGGATTTTTACTAAGTATATGAAATATTGTGTAAATATTTTTACCTTAGTTATCATGATGATATATAGTTTTGATCATTTATGATTAAAGTTATATGTGACATTTTGAGTGATGTAGTGACTTATCTATGTATATATTGTTCCATGTATTTTCTTGAACGAATATGTGATCATGGATTTATTGGATGATATATGTGTATACTATATTGAATGAATATTGATCATGCATCCTATTATGAAGACTTAAAAGGAAACCTACTAAGTTACAAGATCACTAAAAGAAACTCTATGAAAAGATTTAAGACACTACTAAAACCATACAAATTCTAGGACTGTTGCACATATGGGATGTGTGGGACTATCCATATTTAAAACCTAGGGATTCAAGCTAAGGTGCTGATGACCACCAGAAATGAGCCCATATCCTTAAGAAGGTTTAGTGTGAGGAAACTGAGAAGATATTTCTTAACAGAGGAGGTAACCAATTGTTAAAATATTAATGATGATATGAATGTGATAAGGTTAATAATATACTATTGAGAGTATAATGGTATGACATATATTAAAGTGACACCGTAAGGATGGTCAATGAATGTTAATGATTATGAATATGGAAAGGAATGTTAATGTGTTAAGTAATATCTATGATTCTACGATGAATCATGATAATAATATGGCCAACAATATGTATGAGATGTATTAATGAGCATGTTGTGAATTATTTCATGTTCAAAATGGAACCACTTTATAAAATGAGATACTTTTGATAGTAAAACTAAGCTTGTATGTTTGTCACAATTTTCAATAAAAAAATGAAATGACCAAGTTAAGAATGATGTTATCAATTCTAGGGTAGAAGCCTACTGGTAAACTTATATTTCTCATTCCTTACTCCCATTTCTTCTTCCTATATACTGACCATGTAGTACACCATGACGGCGATGTATCTCTAGTTGAGTAATATATAGTGGCACTTTAGTATCCATGATCATGGGTTAATTATCATTGCTCACATTAATGCAAGAGTTTACATCTCTTTTGGGTAGCTATTTGTATCTATGGTTCTTAGTCCAAAGTTTGTTATGACCAACTTCACCATACCATCTTGAAGTGTTTCATGAAGATGTGGTCTTCCCTCATCCACCTAGTTTCCAAGTTCCACAAGAACCACCAATAGTGAACCTTGCCTCATCCAGTAGCAAGTGTGATCCATTCACACTTTCCCACTACCACAATCCATCTTATGAAGCATTATTCCAAGGAAAATTGCCTTATTATGGTTACCTTATAGGTGAGTATTATTATTTTGACCATGACCTCTGGCTTGAGTAGGTAGAAGGTTTGAAGGAACGAATGGACTCTATGGAGCACAAAGATAAATAAAATCTTAGTGTTATAGTTATATAGGTTTTTACTTGTATTTTATGGATGATTTTATTGATGAAAAGGTACTGACGCCCTTGCATAATGTAAAAGGACTTGTCTAGAGCCTTATTTATGCTTGCTTTAATGTAAAATAAATAGATGTATAGTATGTATGATGTAACTATTATCTTCATATAAGAATGTATATTATTATGGGTACTTTGCTATACATTTTCAATTTATAATGAGGAACGATATCTAATACATTAAATTACTATTCTAAATTTTCTTACAATAAAGCTCGCAACTTTCAATTAAGTTTTCAAAAAAAATTATACCATATTTTCCATAAATGTAATTTGTAAAAGAGTTCTGTATCATGAACAGAAAATTAGTAGTAAATCTACAATTTGACTTAAGTGTAGGTCAATTATCATTACTAGGGTGTTACAAGTCTTGAGTTGTGCATGAGGGAATCGAAGGAAATTAAAATAAGAAGTTTGAAAAATTTTACTTATGGTCCAAATGATAATGTTAGGTGTAGGAGGTATCTCATGGGCCATGTTTATGTCTTTAATAATGATTACACACTATGGAGAGTTATGATCAAATAGTGTAATTGAGATGAAGTTGAACAAAATTTGGAGTTGAATTAGATGTGATTGTAGTTTTGGTAATATGATTATGTTATCAAAAAGTAAATCTTATCCCTTCATTTTAATAAATATTATATCTATGATTATTCATAACTTATGCTATTATGCCCAAAAATATAACTTAATCATCGTAAGTGTTATCTATGAATAATTTTACTTGAGTGTTGCTTGCAAAATATAAGTATAAAACTCTTTGTCAATTTTTACCCATAAGAAATAATCTATGTATGAAGTTTGAACTCTAACTTTTGAGCTCACCAAAAGAATGGTTGGTCTATAGAAATAAATTTTCTATTGGAGGATAAATAGAAGAATGCGGTGTAAGAGATGGAGAATTTATAGGGCTTTGGATCCCCTTGTGATTTCACTTGATTTTATCCTAATCTCTCTCCTTTGTTCAATTGCTAACCTTCTCCACTAATTCTATTACTACTCCTTGATTCGATAATAGTAATAATCTCTTTTCTAGATACTATTCCAATTGATCCTGTAAAATAGATAAATAAAATAGGCATAAAATTTAAGAGCATGTTAACTACCTTTCAAGAAATTAACCATTAGACACTTAGGTTCCTGATTAACCCTCCAAGACCCTTAAGTTGAATTTTCCTATGGTTTTGCCAATTGGGAGTGGTACGATCTCCTAAATCCCCTACCACCTAAAATATTAATAGAATTAACTACTTCCTATTAATGGATTAAACATAATAGAATAGCACAATTTCAATAATAAAAACACCATCCTTCTTAATGTAATAATATTCAGACTATTAAAAGGAAATTTGAGATTCAAGAAATGCACATCAAATGTTTTCCAAAGCTCCATAAAAGAGGAATTAGCTATACATAAATAAGAATAGCCCACAAGTATTCATAATAAAAGTAGATAATGAATACAGAATTAGGGTTGCCAACAAAGCTAGCAACTAGTCTAAATTTGCATCACATATGGATTTCTCCTGCCAAGATCTTAAAAGAGGATGGTAGAGGAGGGTGGTTTGTTGAATGGTGTGGTAGAGCCTCCTTTTTATAAAAGAAGATTAGCATTTTCAATTTTGTGGATTAGACTTGACCTAGCTACCTCTTAGCCGTCACGGTCGCTCAGGCCTTTTGTAGCATGGTAAGGTTGACTAAAACGCTTCCTGTATCATTAGAGTTGACGTGGCATTGTTTATTGGTGATCCCAATCTTGGAATGATCGTGCTTAAGTCTGCACGATTATAATAGGTTGGTTGAGGAGGCCATTTCTATCCTTTTCTACTTCCTTGTCTTTTTATGTCCTTTTTCCCTATTTTTGGTTCGAAATCTATCTATTTTTAAATTTTCTGCTCGTTTGACCATTCCTTCAAAAATAAGAGATATAATATGGTGATCTATAAATGAATTATACTAAATTATGTAATAATTGTGCCTTAAATCTTGTAGATAAAATGAAAAAATGGAAGTTGATCACAATCCTCAAGCTTAAAGATGTCTTGTCCCAAAGTAGTAACCCAAGAAATGAAAATGTAGCAAGTATAGAATTTAAAAAATCTCATATTTAGCAAGCAACAAATAAAACTATGGTTTTACCATCACTAGAGCAATGGACAGTAATCCAATTAGCGTATTTTAAATCTTTGAGATTAGTTTCCATATCTAAAGATAATCACTTTGCTCACTATCTCTCCTTTGTGTAGGGGTAATTCCTTTTCGTTCTACCCCTCACGACTGTATACTATCATAGGTTTGTTTATAAACCTCAAACCTCTACTAGAAGTTAATACATACAGATGAATCAAAAGTTCTTTATATGGTTGAAACGTAGCCAAGGGAAAAATCACATTAGTAGGTGAGATAAACGAAGGGAAGGAGATACTAAGGGCTTTCTTTCACTTTTGATTAACAACACTTAAACCCTTATACTTCTAAGTTTATTTACTTATATTCTTTAGATTTTACACTTTTATCCTTTTTCCTAAGTTTTTAACTTTTCCTTTTCCTTTTTTCTCATTTTCTTTTTCTTTTCCTTTTTTCCCTTTTTGATCATATTTGCTCCGAAGTATTTATATGTTGCTTCCATCTAAAAGTACATAAAATTACATCAATATACTCAAGGGTAGCAAGGAAAAATATTCTCCAACCTTTTAGGCTCAAAAAGGGGCATGAACTAATATTCTAAGTCTTTATTCATTCAATAAAGCCCATTTTGCCTTTATCATTTTCCTGTTTATGCTATTAACTTATAAAATCTCTGATGAGGTTGTAAGGAAAGTTCTAAAATATACAAGGCAGGAAGGAATCACTCAACAAAGGGAGGTTGGATACAACCTCATCCAAGCTCAATATTTTCATTAAGATTACTCTAGTGTTAAACAAGATGACAAGGATCATGGCTAATTATCAACTATTTTCATCCAGAGTTCCCATGCCCATATTAATTTCAATTAGCATTTGTCACAAAATAAACAAAGAGATTTCTAAATTCAGAAACAACCAACAATCCAAAAATAAGGGTTATTACAAGATACAATAGAAAAATTCATATGACGGGGGTCCTTCCTCAAACTTAAGAATATATGACCTTCTTATGTTTGAAAAAATTACCTACCAATTTTATTTTTGTAAAAATAGGAGAAGAAATATGTGATAAAAATTTGAAAATATATTTTAGAAGGGAGAGGATCTCCTTCCTCAAACTAAAGCATTTTCAACATAAGCATTTAAAACATGGGATAGAGAAGGAAAAATAAAAATAGGACTTCCCTCATGAGGAGGGAGATGGTCTTCCTCCTTAAACTTGGAGGTAGATTGTGCCTCTTGATACATTCCCCATTAGTTGCCAACACTTGGAGAAGGAGCCCTTAGGCTTTTATAGTTCAACCTTTTCATATTAACGTACAGTTAGAGAATCAACAAATATATATATATATTCAATTAGAGTTAATATTTTTGTATAAGAAAATAAAAAAATAAAATTACCTAAAAATAAAAATAACAAAAAAAATATAAGGTGCATATAAATCAACTACTAAGGCTGCGAGGGAACCTATCAGGCCCTACAACAACTGTAAGAGCATGGTGAACTAGATGCCATCCTCGCAAAGGTCGCATCCTAATAAGCTGCCATTTGTGCAAATGTTGCCTCTTACGATGTAATCAATGTATGGTGTGTGGTGACATATGCATTTAGATGATGATAAAGCTTATCCACCTGCAGTTGTAGGTGATCAAGGCAGTTAGAGAGGGAGTGGACCATTGTGGGCTCATCTTCTAAGCATATCACCCTCTTCTTCCTCTCTTCCTACTGGTCTGACTGGTGTTATTGTTGTGGTAACAGTGGTTGATGGTACTAGTGAGGTGCAAGGACAAAGTGTCATGGGGTCCTTGCTGAGCCACCCTAATAAGGTGCCAAGTATCCATGCCAAGTAGGATAATCGGTTATACTAAGGTGGCTGTTGAGGGGAGAACATAATGATGGTGGTAGAGGAAGTCACATAGGATCCGATGCCAATATAGCCAAACTGCCTGATGTGATGGTGCTGGTCAATCCTTAAGTAAGAAATGATGAAGAAATGTCCAAGATCGACCCCCTCCCTTGAACATCAACCTAGAGAAGAAACAAATGGATCCTTGAGATGATTTCAATGCTGTCGTTCCTAACGAAGATCCTTGTAGAGAACCGCATATGGATGATGCAGAGGATCGAGTACTAGATGGTGGTGGAATTTAATACATGAGGGCTGTAGGTGTAAGATCCCATGATCTCGAACCAAAAAGATCCCTTAACAAAGTCACTCGTAAGGTCGAGCAGAGCCTCAAAATATGTAACACCCTAAAAATGAAGTCTGTTTTACGCTTAAACCAAGTACATGATTTCATTATTAAACTATTACTTCACGATGCAAAATCTTTTTAGAAATTACTATTAATGAAAATATGGTAAGTTTTTTATTAAAAAAATACTTTGTTAAAATTGGGGTTGGAAATACAAGCCTTGTCGTAGTATTTATCGTATCAGAAAATAAATAACCGAACGTCCATACTTGCGTCTAACCAATACTCATCTATGTTATTTATACAGGCTTACTACTTATTTCAATCATTTAGGTTCACAAGTTAGCACAAACACTTATATGTCATGAATTATACAAACATTATATTCACACTGTCCATAAGATTTAAAGAAAGTTAAGGTAAGTTTAGGCATCTGTGCCTTTACATACTTAGTTACATATATAACTACTACTATCATATTTACATCGTATACCATATAATACAAATCTACATATTACTTATTTATGTTACAGTTATCCATGACTATCTTAAAATATACATTATGGGTATGACTCAAACTTCTTTGCTTCAAGGTCCACACAAACACTTCAATAACAGGGGCCACGATGTTCTAGCCACAAACTTTTATCCAAGGCATAAAAGGTTCCTTCTTCCATTATCTAGAAAGTTTGAAATGGGTGCGACCTGGGATATGCAGAACTACCCTTTGATGACCAAATGCGAGAACTTTGAAGTTGGTTCCCTCCTCCTTGGTGGTCCACATGAAAACTCCAATTGAAGGTGGTGGGGCTTGGTTGATTTGTCTTGTTATAACAAACTTAAAAGATGGAAGTTCAAGTTTAGTGTAGGTTTTTGTGTTTTGAGAGAAATTGGAGTTTTGGATGAGTTGAGGAAATTTTATTAACTATTTTGAAGGTTGATGATGAAGAAAATGAACCTCCTTAGCCTTTAGATGAAATTTGGCCACTTTAGGGCATGTCGGAATTAAATTCCCATTTAAGGGCATTTTGGTCCATTTACATGTAATTTTTTTTCCAAATTAAATGTAAATGTAAGAAATTATACTTTAGGATTAGTTTATCACTTATCAATCTAATTTTAACACTAATAATTAAAGTTAACTTATTTTAAGCATGGTTAATTTTAATTAATCAAGGTTAAATTACTTTAACCACGATTAATTTTATCTCTTCTTTTTAATATTTTTTTCTTACATGTCATTAACGATGTGATGACTCATGGGGTGAGTCATCACCTTATTTTTCACATGTAAAATTTGTGATCAATCAATAAGATCCAATTTTCAGCTTTTGCTTTGCATTTTATTGCCTTCCTAGCCTTCTTGGGGCATTTTAGTAATCTTTTAAGAATTTTCCAAAAAATTTACAAATTATTCTTCTGATGTTTCTAACAGTAATTAGTTCATTTCTAAATTATTCTTATGTCATTTTCCATTTTTCCAGGAATAGTTTATCCCTTAATAGATGACAGAGTTTGCTAACGATATTTTAGGGATTTTTGGGCATGTCTTATGGTGCTTTCGTTCTTCCTTTGTTTCTATTCTTTTCGTATGACTTTCTAACCATCATTTATAGTTTCTAAACCTTTAGAATGTCTTGAAACTTTTGTTTTTGGTTTCCTACACATTTATTTGTGTCATCCTAGTGCAAAGGCATTTTCATCATTCACTAAAAATTCTCTAATTGCTATAACCTTTGTTTTTAGTTCTGCTTTATTTCTTGCTAAAGGATATTTGTAACCTAGAGAGTCTATCACAAGAAATTGTGGGTGTTACAAAATACATGGGAGAAAGTATGCCCTAGGGTATTTCAAACCCTAGAGCAACGTTGAAGTCTAAAAGGGTCTTCCAGAAATGCCAGCCCCCAAGTTTGTACTATATAACGTGAGTTGGCATGTGTCTGGCAGGGGGTGGTAAATGAGGAAAGTAAAGAACTCTAAGGTTGGTTCCTGTAGGCAGGCTCCTATATGAATGCAACTATTGTCTATCCCATCCAACCCATGTATCTCGTCACTTAGCTCTCTATGCCTAGCAACTGTAGTGATTCTCGCTCCAAGTTGTGACTTAAGATGAAGGAGAAATCTAGTAGTCTCTCTAGAAGGGACTAAATACCATCTATTCCTTGTGTGACTATGTTGTAGGCCAAGTCTTACGGAGGCTCGACCTCAACAAAGGTGGATGTTTGACTTCTCTTCTGCATGCGAGGAGCCATTTTCTACATCTCTATGCCTAGCAACTGTAGTGATTCTCGCTCCAAGTTGTGACTTAAGATGAAGGAGAAATCTAGTAGTCTCTCTAGAAGGGACTAAATACCATCTATTCCTTGTGTGACTATGTTGTAGGCCAAGTCTTACGGAGGCTCGACCTCAACAAAGGTGGATGTTTGACTTCTCTTCTGCATGCGAGGAGCCATTTTCTACAATATAGAGAGATCAAGTTAGTTTAATAAAAAAATAGTATATTCGTGCAAGGTCAAACATGGTTGAGATTCATTGAAAAGAATACACACCTCCTTGGAGTGGCATGACCATGAAATAAGGGCATGGCCATGCTAAATCCCAATTTCACGCTCATGAAAAGAACAGTGGCATTACACTGTAATCATATAATCTGGTAATTATAAGTTAGCACGATTGTGCATAAAGGGCATGGTCATGTTTCTTGTAAGAACATAGTTTCATGATGACTATGCACAACTGTTTAATCAAGCTAAATTTGAACTTTCATGAAAAATTTCTCGATAATGCTTGTTGAGTAGAATTGATTCAACTTTAAAACAAGCCCGAGCATTCTAAATTAAAATATGCATAGAAAGTGAATGGTCATGCAAATAGGGGCATGACTGTGCTAAACTAAAATGGTCGCCTAGCCTAAGGTATTTTAGTTGTGCCTAAATTTAGCACACTCGTGCACAACTTTAGAAAAGACAAAGACAAGGCACGTGGCTTACTAGATTAGGAGAAAGTGTTTGAATCATATAGGGAGATAAATTACATCAGTGGAAATTTGTGTAAAGTGAAAATGACATGTTACTTTCCTATTATTTAAAGTTAAAGTCATCGGAAACTTGGCATGGTTGTGCTAAATATTGTGCATGGTCATGCTTACTCCTTCTCTCTCGTTTTTTTTCTTCCAAATAAATAGGTTTCCTCTTGTAAGAACTTATTCTATGTCATGAGTCTAATATACCTGTACCCAGTGGTTGTGTGAGGCCATTGGCACTTACCTATGGTTTACCCAGGGTTTGTTTGGTGTCATCTTCGAATTCATCATTTTTGTTGTGTGGGACCTTTAGCCTCTCGAAGGTCCTCATTTTCCTTAACATATTGTGGGCCCATTTCTTGTTGAACTTATAAGGGCTGCCTCCCTTAAATCGACATTTTCTTGTGAAAACCCAAAATTATAAGTTAAAAATTTAAAATTTCTTACCCTTTCAAAACTTATGCTTTCAAGTGTGTCAATGTTGCCTCCACATTGATTACTACTTTTTCCAATAGCCAAGAAGCGTCCTCCCAAGATCAATGGAACCTTTTCATCCTCCTCCATACCAAGCACAAAGAAATATGTTAGAAAGATGAAAGTTCCCACCTCAACCAATACATCCTCCATTATCCTTTTTAGATATGCAAGCATTATGTCTACTAGTTGCAAAGAGACAGTGGTAGGTTTGGGCTTTTTCATATCCTACTTTTTAAAAATAGAGAGAGGGATTAACTTTATACTAGAGTCTAACTCACACAAAGCTTTAAAAATAAAAATTATTCATATTGCAGGATATAATGAAACTTATCAGGTCTTCAAGCTTTGGTGGCACTTTATGGTTCTGTCGTTCTTTTCTTCTTCTCTTGTGGGTGTCTCTACTTCTATCTTGCTTCTTAAGGGAATTTCCTTCACCTTGTCCTTTGTGTTCTCCTCAGGATGGCTAGACAGTTCCCCTAACATTCATTATCCTAGGAGGGTCAGGATCTTTCCTATCTATTCCTCTATGTTTTAGCATGATGCCTCTGCAATCTAGAACCTCGATTTCATGGGGGTTGACTCTCTCTTTTCTTGCTTGTACCTACCTTGATTTTCCATATAAGGGGCCTTGTAAACATTGGAAGATCTATATTATTACCTTGGCACCGTTCCCAGGATAGGTTGGGGTGATTCTTCTAGGTAGGGATGTAGGTGTTCCCCATGATGTTGACCTCCTTATTTTGTTGGGCCATGTGGGCTTCAACTACACATCCTTTTCAATTGTGGCTTATGGAATTGCATAGGTCTCATGAACTAGGCTTAGGTATGGCTTGAGTACGAACGGACGGACAAGTTATGCCCTTGCTTGCATAAGCACCTGCATCATTTTGTTGAGGGCCTCAATTTGATAGGTTAGCAAGGTGTTATGGTTTACCTTGTACATTCTTGTTGGTTGAGTCCCTCTTTTACACATGTTTATTGGAAGATCTCCATTGGTTGCTTTTAGCAGCCAGGTTTCCTATGATTGCCCATATATCATTCGGGAGGGTGTAGGATGCCCCTCTAAAGGCTACATCGATTACAACTTTGTTGGCATAGGATAGGTTGTTCTAAAAGATCTACATGAAATGGGGTGTTTGGTACCCATGATGTGGGTATTTTTGGAGAAGATTTTGAAAATTTTCCTATGTCTCATATAGAGACTTGTTCTCATACTATATGAAGTCGACGATCTCTACTATAATCCTAGATTGCATGGAATGTGAGAAGTATTGTGTTAGAAAGAGACATTGTAGTTGATCCTAGAATGTGATGGATCTTTCCAACAAGGAGTTGAGCCAGTCATATATCTTCTCAGTTATAGAGAAGGGGAAAAATTGTAATATAATGGAATCTTACAAGATGCCATTCATTTTGATGGTGTTTGTCAACCTCGGGAACTTTTAGATGAAAAGATGCAGGTCCTTTGAGGGCGTCCCATCAAACCAAAGAGAATTTTGTATCATATTGATGAGTTCAGGATTCAATTCAAAGTTCTTAACATCATCAATTATTAGGATGGATATGCTTCTCCTCAGGCCGCCATCAGTGGTGGCCATATAGTCCAATAATGTTCTTCTTCCTTGCATTGTCATTTTCCTTACTCTCGTCTCTCACCGCAACATGCTAGCTACTTGTTCTATGTCATGTTCAAATTGTAGGCTAGAAGCTTGGAAAAAGTTAGCATAAACAAATAGATTAAGGTAAGGGAAGGTTAGAGAAAATATTTTTTGTTTTTATTTTTGAGAATTCTCTTAAAAAACATTAAAATAAATAAATACATAAAATGAAAATTTTAAATATGTAGACGTCTCAAGCAATCAGAAATCGAACTTCAAAGATTGTTGGGAAATAATACCTTGGTAACAGCGCAAAAAAATTATTGCTTGAAAAATGTGAGTGTAAAACTCTTTTATCCTTAGGCAAATATACCGATCAACGTAGAAAGGAGATATTTAGACCTCTACTATTGATTCCACATAGACTATGCCAACAATCTATGTATGAAGTTTGAACTTTGACTTTTTAGCTCACTAGAAGAAGGATTAGTTTGTAGAAATAAAATAGATAGAAATATATTTTCTATTGAATGATAAACAAAATAATGCAGTGCAAGTTATGGAGAATGTATAGGGATTTGGACACCCCTATGACTTTAGTTGCTTTTACTCCAGTTTCTCCCCTTTGTTCAATTGCTAACCACATCCACAAATTCTATTACTACTTCTTGATTTGGTAGTAGTAATGATCTTCCTTCTATATACTATCTCTATTGATGATAAGATAGATAAATAAAATAGGTGTAAAGTTTAAGAGCACGTTAAAAATGTTTCAAGCAATTAACCAGTTAGAAACTTAGGTTCCTGATTGATCCTCTAAGACCCTTTAGTTGAATTATGCTATGGTTCCACCTATTGGGAGTGGTACGATCACCTAAGCCCCCAACCACCTAAAAGATTAATAGAATTGACTAGTTTCTATTAATAGATTCATCATAGTAGAATAGCATAATTGCAATAATAAAAATATAATTGTTCTCAATGTAATAATATTCATATTATTAAAAAGGGAAAAATTGAGGTTCAATCAATACACATGACAACATTTGCAAAATCTCCATAAAAAAGGAATTAGTTATACATAAATAAGAATATCCCACGAGTATCCATAACAAAAGTAGATAAGTAATACAAAATCAAGGTTGCCAACAAAGTTGGAAATTGCTTTGAATTTTCATCGCACAAGGGTTGCTCTCACCAAGATCCTACAAGAGGAGGTTAGAGGAGAACCTGAGAATGGAGAGGCTAGAAATGATAGATGGAGGAAAGGTAGGGTTGTGCTAAAAAAGAGTGATGCGAGAGGTATGGATTTTGAGGCCTGGAGTGGTGTTGTGTGTTGTGTTGAATGGTGTGTCATAACCTTCATGTTAAAGGTGAAGATTATGGTTTCCATGTTGCAAATCGAAGTTGACCTAGCAACCTCTTATCTGTCATGATTGCTTTAGGTCTTATACAATGTCATAAGGCTAACTAGGATGCTTCTTACATCATTAGGGATGACATGGCACTGTGTTTTGACACTTCTAATCTAGGCATGGTTGTGCTCTGGTTTGCACGATCATATTGAGTTTGCTGAGGGGATATTTTTTTCCTTTTCCACTTCCTTTTTTTTTATGTAATTTTATTTATCTCTTTTTGACCTAAAATTTGCCTATTTTTAGATTCTATGCTTTATTGAACATTCCTGCAAATATAAAATATAAAAAATATTAGGATGAATTACAAATAAATTTTTCTAAATGATGCAGTAATTATTCCTAAAAGTCTACAAATAAAATGATATAATGGTAGTTTATCATTGAGCTACACTTACAATACACTATGAGATTTTTTCCTCCTTTGAATATGTTGACACAAACAAGACCCCAAATCCATCTTTGCCTATCATTATCATTGGTGACCACAAAACCGTCAACTTTTAACCAATCGAAGTAATGTAACCCGAAAAATTGATGGATATTATAAAGTCAACACAATCTTAGTAGGTGCTTAATCCTATATTCCACTAACATTAAAAAAAAAATTGCCATATAGCTATACACACTTTTACTGACCTATATTAAAATTGTAAATATAAACATTATATACCTAAAAAAAATTATTCTATCACTATTTATTCTTTTGACAAATATTAAAATATAGAAAGATATAAAATTTATATATTATAGAATAAAATGTAAAGGATGAATTTTCCGTCTCCTGGTACTTCTTTTAAAATTAATATAAATGAAGACAAAAAAAATTAATATAACATCACATTTTCTTTTAAAAAATTAATACATATATATATAAAAATAAATTAAAACAAAATAAAATTTGTTTGAAGTACACATGTTAATAATGAACGACTAATCTCTCAACACTGTAGCTATTTCTCTCAACGACTAATCTCCTCGGTATTAGAGTTTCACCTCGTGCTAGTAACGAGTGAGGTTAGTAACATTATTTTTCAAAAATATCCCTCACTCCTATTTCCCTAATTCCCCATTTTTCTGAAACTGTAACGTTAGTTATCTTCTTCAACGAGAACTTTTCATGGTAATAGAGTTTGGTGATTTTTTCTTCAGTTTCATTCTTTAATTTTTTATCTTTTATGTTTTTTATTTTTATTTTTATTTTCTTTTACTTTAATTTATAAGCTTATTCTTTCTGTTTTGCAGAACTTAATACGCTGTGGAGATCTTTGCGAAACATGAAAGGATTCCTTAGTTGAAAACCAAATCTTCCTAAGCTGTACTTTTAATATTTATTAATGATATTAATATTTGAGTAATATGTTCTCGAATAACTAGAATAGCTTAAGTGTTCTATTTACTCAATGCTGTTGTTGAAGCCATGACTTAATGTTTTATGTTCATATGTGTTTAATATTTTGCAAATTCTTATAAGACCATCTCTAGAATGGGATAATGTGATTGCTTCTACTATGCTATGACCCGTTCCATTTGAAGCTTTCCATTCATTTTTTTATTATTATTAAAACCAAATTGTTTTATCTGCTTGGATCATAGCAGACTCATTGTATGTTTGGATCTGCATCTCCCCGTGATTTCAGGGAGTCCAATAGCATGTTATATATGAAGTAACATTTTTGTTACCATTTTAGCTTATTTAAGTCTTGACCTTTTAATGATAAGCCATTTTATTTTTCTTAGTCCATATTTTTCAAAGAGAGCAAAAGAACTTTTATTTTTTTTAAAAAATATTTTAATATCCTTCTTTTTTTTTTAATTTAAATAACTTAGACAAAAGTTATCCTAATTATTAAACAAAATGGTCTTTTTTTAAGGTTTAACAATTTTAACGATATCTCAGTTTAAGAGTTTGATAATATATAATTGATTTAGAAAGCGTTTGGAAAAATATTTGAACTTATGAAAATAATTTATAATTTTCTATGATTTATTTTTGTAGTTTATTTTGATAAATTTTATAGTTTAATTTAAATTAAAAACTACCTTTAGACTTTATATCATGTGATCTTTTGAGTTTAAGAATCAGGTTACCTAACACTACCAAGTTAGAATGCTCACTCTTTTGAGGTTTACTGTAACAACGACATTTTGTTCGAACTCATTATATTGTTAATTAATCTAAGAATTTATAATTATCATATAATTAGATCCTAGTGATGGATTAAATTCAATAGGAGAGTGTTCAATTCTCAAATTGGTCTTCAAATCCTATGATATGCTTATTATCGATTAAGATATATAGTTGATTGTTATGCGTGATCCGTGCATAGGAAGAAGCTGAATAAGTTGCTTCCTCTCTCTTTTATAGGACAACGATGTTGCAGCCCTTATAGTGTTATGTTTGTTACAAGTGATGTGAACGTGGGCATCACGATAAGTAAAAGAGATCATCTAGGAGATTATTTACAAGGAATGGAAAGTCCTATGACGAGAAATAGGACCAAACGTATGAAACAAGCAGTTGAAGGTCTCATCAAGGAAGCTCAAGGAAAAGACTACGTGGATCCAAGCCTAATTCCAACATGGGTTAACTTATGTAGTCATATCATTGAAGATCTTAAGTGATAAAGTTTATGATTTGCTATAGATTACATTAGGATTTGATATTTATCTAGAAGTTATTTGTTTTAAAATTGGTTGCAACTCAAATTGCAATCTCATTAGGATTTCTAATTTATTATCTTTTTTGTAGTAGATTAGGTTCACTATAAATAGGAGTTAGGGATTCGGTGAAAAGACAGATTTCGAAGAATAATCATATTTTCTCTTTGAGAGTTTTTCATCTATGTGTGAGTTGATTCCCTTGGTTCCTAGGCAAAGAACTACATTTGATAACGTTGGTTCTTCCGACAGGTCACGATAGGGGTCACGTTCCTCTTGATAACTTCGGTGCTCTCCGGTAGGTCACGGTTTGTGTCGGGTTCCTTTATCTTATCTTATCTTATCTCACCTTATCTTACCTATCTTATCACATCTTATCCTATCTTATCTCATCTTACCATATGTTATCTTATCTAATCTTACCTTATCCTATCTTATCTTACCTTATCTCATCTCATCTTATTTTATCTTATCATAATCTTACCTTATCTTATCTTATCCTGATTCTTAAGAGGTTCCATTATCGTTTCCGCATTCCAATTCATCCGCGTAGGGTGAATCATATCAATAAGTGAATTATCCATGTGAGGCTTTTAAAAGTAAAAAAAAACTACTGTATTGTCTTTTTACAAGCTTATATTTATTGGCATTTAAAATGTGTTTTAAATATTCAACTGACCAAATATAAATTTTGATAAATTTGGTTTTAAGAATTAATTTTTAAGTGATGCTTTCAGGAATAACTTTATGAAACAAAAAGTAAAATAAAACCTGATAGTTCGTAGTTTCTTTCTTCTTATTTTCATATTCTCTTTTTATTCGCATGAAGTTCAAGAATGGTTGGAAGACACATCTTAATTATCCCTTCCACCATTCCAAGGAAATAACGAACCTGAAACTTATCTAGAGTGGGAGAGAAAAGTGGAGTATGTGTTTGATTGTCACAATTACTCGGAGGAAAAAAAGGTAAGACTAGCCAGTTTTTATTTTATCGATTATGCTAATATTTGGTGGGATCAGTTTATCCTTAATAAGAGGAGATATAGAAAGAGACCTATCCGAACGTAGGAAGAGATGAAAGTAGCCATGAGAAGAAGATTTGTGCCAAGTCATTATCATAGGGACTTGCACCGAAAACAACAACAAAGTCTTACTCAAGGTGTCATGGGTGTTGAAGAATATTACAAGGAGATGGAAATTGCTATGATAAGATCCAATATAGAGGAGGACAGAGAAATCACTATGGCAAGAATTAGTGGAGGGCTAAAAAGAGAGATAGCTGATGTGGTGGATCAATAACATAGTGTGGAGATGGATGAATTGTTTCATAAAGCTATTCAAGTGGAAAGACAACTTAAATCTAGGAGCACTCGCAAATATCCCAAGTATGCTTCTAGTTCATCATCGAAGTTTAATTGGTCTAATGAGAAGGAAGATCCTAAACCAAAGGAGGCTTATTATGACCAAATGAAAAATTCAAAAGAATGTAAAATAAGAGAAAAAGAATTAGAAAATCAAGAAAGAGAAAAAAGAGATAAAATTGAGAGTGAAGAAAAAGTAGAAAGTCAAAAAAAGAATGAGAAAGAATTAGAAAATAAAGAAAGAAAAAAGAGAGATAAAATTGAGAGTGAAGAAAAAGTAAAAAGTCAAATAAAGAATGAGAGTGAAAAGAAAGAAAAATAAAAAAACAAAGAAAAAGAAAACAAAGTTTGTGTATTTGCTCACAAAGGAGAGGTCGAAAGTGTTTTGAGGGAAAAAAAACAAGTTCTTGTACTCATGTACAAGGATATTTAACTTACTAACAATCATAACTCTTCTTTTCCTAGTGTGGTTGAGTATTTGTTGCAGGTATTTGATGATGTATTTCCTAGAGAACCACCAAGAAGTTTACTTCTTATAAGAGGTATTAAACAGCAAATTGATTTTATCCTCAGTGCTGCGATTCCAAACCGACTAGCCTATAGAACTATTCCCGAAGAGGCCAAGGAGATCCAAAGACAAGTAGAGGAGTTGGTGCAGAAAAGCTTTGAGAGGAAAATCCTTAGTTCATGTATAGTTCATGTTATCTTGGTACCAAAGAAGGATGGAACATGTCACATGTGCGTGGACTGTAGAGTTATCAACAAGATTACGGGAGTTAGTGTTGATGAAGAAAAGGTTAATGGAACTAGAGGATGGCCCACGCCTACAAATGCTAATAAAGGAAGAAGCTTCCGTGGTTTAGTAAGTTTTTATAGGAGGTTTGTACAAAAGTTTAGTTCTATAACTACCCTTCTAAATAAACTTGTTAAAAAGAATGTTAATTTTAAATGGGATAAGAAACATGAACAAGCTTGTAATTTGCTAAAGGATAAGTTAACTAATGACCTTGTGTTAAATTTACCTAATATTGACAAAGTTTTTAAGATTGAATGTGATGCCTCTAGAGTGGGTATAGGAGCTATTTGAATGTAGGACTCCAAACCTATGGCATATTTTAGTGAGAAACTTAGTGGAGCGATGCTTAACTATCCAACCTATGATAAGGAGCTCTATGCCTTGGTGAGCGCCTTACAAACTTGGCAACATTACCTTTGGTCGACGGAATTTGTCATCCATTCTGATCAACTCAGCTTGAAATTTTTAAAGTTCCAAGGTAAGCTCAATAAAAGACATGGCAAGTGGCTAGAATTTGATGAGATGTTTCCTTATGTTATCAAGTATAAAAGGGGAAAGGAAAACATTGTAGCAGATGTGCTGTCACGAAGGTATGTATTACTTATGACTTTACAGACCAAATTACTTGGATTTGAATTACTAAAAACCATGTATGCGGATGTATTGAATTTGGACAATGGCGGAAAGTGTGTTCTGACCATGGTTTTGATGACTATTTTAGGCAAGATGAATATTTGTTTAAGAAAACTAAATTGTATGTACCTAAGTGTAGCATAAGGGGAATGTTTATCAGAAAGACTCATGGGAGAGGATTAATTCGGCATTTTGGCATTCAAAAATCTTATCATATTTTACATGAACATCTTTTTTGGCCGAAAACAAAGCATGATGTTAAACTTATTAGTGAAAAATATATTACTTTCTTACAAGAAAAATCTAAGGTAATGCATCATGGCTTGTATACCCCTTTACCTGTTCCTGAATATCCCTCGACTGATATTTCTGTGGATTTTGTACTAAGGCTGTCTAGGACCTCAAAAGGAAAAGATAGTAATTTTATCGTTGTAGAGAGGTTTAGCAAAATGACACATTTTATTACCTGTTCTAAAACTAATGATGTCACTCATATTACTGATTTATTTTTCAAAGAGATTGTACATTTGCAGGGCTTACCTAAACTATTATACATGATCGAGATGTTAAATTTCTTAGTCACTTTTGGAAAACTTTGTGGGGTAAGTTGGGCACTAAATGAATATTCTCTACTGTGGCTCATCCATAAGCAGATGGAAAAACTGAAGTTGTGAATAGAACTTTAGGCACCTTATTACATACTATAATTCAAAGAAATTTAAAGGATTGGGAGAATTGTTTGCCTCATGTCGAATTTGCGTATAATAAGGTTGTTCATACATCTACTTCCTTTTGTATCTGGATTTAATCCTTTATCACCTTTAGATGTTTTACCATTTCATACTAATGACTCTCTTAATTTGGATGGAAAGCAAAAGGTTGAATTTGTGCAGAAATTTAATGCCAAATGAACATTATGCTTGGTAGGCAAACAAAGGGTGCACCAAGGTGGTCTTTGACCCTGGTGGTTGGATATGGGTTCACTTGCGAAAGGAGCGGTTTCCAAATCAAAGAAGTTCCAAATTACATCTTAGAGGAGATGGTCCATTTCAATTGATTGAAAGGATCAACGATAATGCTTATAAAATCAACCTTCCAAGTAGCTATGGTAATGTGAGTGCCACTTTCAATGTTTATGATTTATCCTTATTAGATCCAGATGACCATCAAGATTCGAGGACGAATCCTCTTGGAGAAGGAGGGAATGATGTGAACGTGGGCACCACGATAAGTAAAAGAGATCATCTAGGAGATTATCTACAAGGAATGGAAGGTTCTATGACGAGAAATACGACCAAATGTATGGAACAAGCACTTGAAGGTCTCATCAAGTAAGTTCAAGGAAAAGACTACATGGATCCAAGCCTAATTCCAACATGGGTTAATTTATTTAGTCATATCATTGAAGATCTTAAGTGATAAAGTTTATGATTTGCTACAGATTACATTAGGATTTGATATTTATCTAGAAGTTATTTGTTTTAAAATTGGTTGCAATTCAAATTTCAATCTAATTAGGATTTCTAATTTATTATCTTTTTTCTACTAGAGTAGGTTCACTATAAATCAGAGTTAGAGATTCAGTGAAAAGACAGATTTCGAAGAATAATCATATTTTCTCTTTGAGAGTTTTTCATCTCTGTGTGAGTTGATTCCCTTGGTTCCTGGGCAAAGAACTACATTTGATAACGTTGGTTCTTCCAGCAGGTTGCGATAAGGGTCACATTCCTCTTGATAACTTCGGTGTTCTCCCGCAGGTCATGGTTTGTGTCAGGTTCCTTTATCTTATCTCATCTTATCTCACCTTATCTTACCTATCTTATCACATCTTATCCTATCTTATCTCATCTTACAATATATTATCTTATCTAATCTTACCTTATCCTATCTTATCTTACCTTATCTCATCTCATCTTATTTTATCTTATTCTAATCTTACCTTATCTTATCTTATCTTATCCTGATTCTCAAGAGGTTCCGTTATCGTTTCCGCATTCCGATTCATTTGCGTAGGGTGAATCATATCAATAAGTGAATTATCCATGTGAGGATTTGAAAAGTAAAAAAAACTACTGTATTGTCTTTTTACAAGCTTATATTTATCGGAATTTAAAATGTGTTTTAAATATTCAACCGACCAAACATAAATTTTTATAAATTTGGTTTTAAGAATTAATTTTTAAGTAATGCTTTCAGGAATAAGTTTAAGAAACAAAAAGTAAAATAAAACCTGATAGTTCGTAGTTTCTTTCTTCTTATTTGCATCTTCTCTTTTTATTCGCATGAAGTTCAAGAATGGTTGGAAGGCACATCTTAGACCTGAGTTGACCAAGAAAAAAAAGAGACAATTTGTTTACCATTGATGATAAATTTCTCTTAAATAATCCTAAAATTTTTTAGAAATGAAAAATTGCAATATAGATGTCTAATTAGAGGGTGATGTAGCATAGTGGTATGGAGCTAATTGTTGACACTATAATTACAAATTTGCAATGCCGTATTTTGTAGAGAGTATCCTCTCATTTGTTAGTTTAATAACTATATGAAAGAAGAAAAGTACTATCACACGCATGATAAATGAAATTCTTTCATGGAAAATTGAATCCAAGAGGATTATCTGTTCATGCCCCTAGTTTAGGACACACTCCGGAGCTTGGATTTGACATAGAGCTTGTAACTTATTATCTTGTTAGAATATGAAAATATTTTGCTCAATAGAACACCAGAGGATCATACTTACATATTCATTGGTGAAAAAGTCTTGGGTAGGAATCTTGCACATATTGACACACATTCCCACACAGCCACTGTTCTCTAGGTACCTTGCAAGAGTAAATATCAAATAGAAAGAAAGTGAGAAATCATTACAAAGATAAATCTATTTATCTAAATGTTTGAATGGAAGGGTAGATAACTAGCTCAAACGTTTAATTACTAATTTAGGGGACATGAAATCTGCATGCATTTCTTTATACACACGTCACTTTTCTGCTTCACTCCATTTAGCTCTACTAATGGGTATCTTTGATGTTGATATTGGTTGATTTTTCAGGATCTATAACATCAAAGTGAAGTTCCCTTTTATGATTTTGATCTTAAGCCATTACAAACAAGGAAACATAAGACCTATTCCTTCAAGTACTTTAATACTACTTTTTTTTGTATGATTCTATGAATATTCTTTTTTATGTATCAAATCCAAGAAATTGGACTATGTTATATATATTAAATGGACTTATGGGAAGCTCTTTTCTATCTTTGCCTCTTTGTGTCTATCATTGTTTACTTGAATTTTTATGAGTTTATATTAAATATTTCTCTATATAACTTTTATTTAGCATATTGATGTTATTGAATATTATATGTTGCTTGCTTTATTTCCTAGATATATTATGAATGATTATATCAATTGAAATTGATTTTCTATTTTATTTTTCAGTTTATTTCATCTAATGGATAAAAGTTGGACATTTGAAACCTCTCAAAATAAGGAGAGATATATTAGAGGAGTTCTAAATTTTCTTGACTTAGCATTTGCAAAATCATCTACGGATGAAAAAATTTTATGCCCTTGCACTAAATGTGTCAATTACAAGTGGCGCTCTCGAGTAGATGTTTATGAGCACATAATCAACTATGGATTTCTAAAGGGATATACTAATTGGATCTTTCATGGTGAACAAGTTAGTTCTTCTAGTTCTACAGGCACATGTCCTGAAGAAAGGGAGTTTGATCATGATATGGATGCATTAATCCATGATGTTTTTGGGATGAACATAATTAATGATAGTGATGATATAGATAGACTTGAAGCTGTGAGTGTTCCAAATCATTCTGAAGCATTAATAAATGATCACAATGTTCAACAACCAGAGGAGGAAAATAATTCAGATAAGTTCTATCAGTTGTTAAAAGAAGCAGAACAAGACCTTTATCCTAGTTGCAAGAAGTTTACGAAATTATCCTTCATTGTACACTTGTACCACTTAAAGTGTTTAAACGGATGGACTGAAAAAAGTTTTTCAATGTTGTTAGAGTTGCTGAGAGATACATTACCTGCAGAGAATACCTCGCCCAAATCATTTTATGATACCAAGAAGATTATTTCAGGGTTAGGTTTAGGATATGAAAAAATCCATGCTTGTCCCACAAGTTGCACATTATTTTGGAAGGATTTAATATTGATGTTTGTCCAAAATGTAACTCCTCAAGATGGAAAGTGAATTTGGATGATGTTGAAGGTAGAAAAAAATACCTGCAAATATCCTTCGGTGGTTTCCTTTTAAACCTAGATTACAAAGACTATTTTTGTCTTTAAGAACAACTTCTTCTATGACGGCATGAAAATTGCCAAACTAAGGATGGACTCATGAGACATCCTGCTGATTCTCTTGCTTGGAAGGATTTTGACAACTGACATCTTGATTTTTAATGTGACCCTCGTAATGTTTGACTAGGTTTGGCTTTTGATGGCTTTAATCCTTTCAAACCAATGACAATTTCTCACAGTACTTGGCCTGTTATCTTAGTTCCTTATAATCTTCCACCTTGGATGTGTATAAAGAAGCCTAGTTTGATTCTTTCATTACTTATTCCTGGTCCAAAAGCTCTGAGTAATAACTTTGATGTCCATATGCATCCTCTTATGGAAGAATTAAAAGATTATGGGAAGTTGGAGTAAGAACTTATGATGCACACAAAAAAGAGTCATTCCAAATGCGTGCTGCAATTCTTTGGACTATGAATGATTTTCCTGCATATGAAAAATTTTCTGGTTGTTGTACAAGTCGTAAATATGCTTGTCCATGTTGAGGCTTTGATAATCCTTCTATATGGTTGAAATATAGTAGAAAATGGTGCTATATGTGTCATCGTCGTTGGTTAGAACCTACCATCCATAGAGATATAATAAAAAGAATTTTGATGAAACTGAAGAGTTTAGGTCTCCTCCTGAGGTACTTAATGGAACTTCTATTTTAAGACAATAGGAAGATCATGAAATTTATAGTAAATTACCATGGAAAAAGAAAAGCATTTTGTTCACCCTGCCTTATTGGAAATTCAATGTTCTACGTCATAATTTTGATGTGATGCACATTGAAAAAAATGTTTGTGATAATATTATTGGAACATTGTTACATTTAGAAGGGAAGTCAAAGGATAACGATAAGGCACATTTTATGATCTTGTAGCCATGAACATTAGAAGTTAACTACATCCAAATATGCATCAAAGTAAAGGTAAAAAATATTTGCTTAGAGCTTCTTACCAAATGACATCTAAAGGAAAACAAATAGTTTTGGAAGTGCTCAAGGCAATAAAAGCTCCAGATGAGTACCTATCTAATATTTCAAGATGAGTGCAAGTGAAGCAATGCAAGGATATGATCAAAGTAAGACAAAGGAAGAAATGACTACCAATATTCATGATAAAAGGGTTGATCCTTCTTAATATCGTGATTTAGTGCATCATTGGTGTTCTGAAAAAGAAAAGGTATATGTATATTGTTATTAATTTTTTAAAACTAAATACCTTACATGATATATGTTGAATATTATGATACATTTACTATTAAATGATTATAGCAAATAAGTAATGTAAACAAAAGAAATCGTTCAAAATATGAGGATTTGCATTGCATGGGAACAAAGAATCTTCCACGGCTGATTAATGAAATGGTTTGTGTCTTTTTATTTTAATTCATACTTTGTTACTTATGTGGCTAGTTTATAATTATCTTTTGATACAAATATAAATAGCATTTCAATTATTAATGTTAGACAACAAAGGCTAAAGGGGTGCAACCTTCACGTGCTCAAATTTATATTGATACTCAAACTCGAATGGATGGGAGTATTGTGACTGAAAAGATAGTTGAAGTGATTGTAATAATCTCAATCTCAATAAAAACATTTAACTAAATTCTATGATAGAAATTAATAATATAATTGGTTGTTTAATATTTACAATATGTTTTGTGTAGGGTGAACTAAAGAAGCATATGGGAGAAGCAGGAAGTTCACATGATTCTATTGATTGGAAAAGTGATCTATACTCAAAAGTAAAAGGATCTGAAAAAAGAGGACATGTGCATTGCCTAGGAAAACTTCCACACCAAGCAAGTTCAAATGCTACATCTCAAAACTCTAATGCTGAGATTAGGCTTTAGAAATTAGAGAATTTTTTTGGAAATCTTGTCTCAATGCTACAAACATGATTTGTAGAAGATCCTCAAATTAATGCTATTTTACAAGTTGTTCTGGAAGAGGTATTAAAATTTATGATTCAAAATTTTTGAAAATTTAATTATGATGTGTAATTTTACAATTTTTTTAATAGGTACTTGAAGCTTCGAGTGCTCCAAATAAGACCATTGGAGATAATCAACAAACTACAAGTAGTAACAACAATTGAGTGATTAGTGAGTAATAAGTAATTTAAATTATTTCCTGTAGATTTTACTTGTTAAAGCATGTTTATGCTCATTTACTATTATTTGGTTTAGTAAAGCTTAATGATTGCTACTTGGCAAAGGTGTGAAATTAATAATTGGATAGTTGACATTCTAGGTTGTTATTTTATTTCTAATGTCTTTTGCTTCTTTGATTGATGATTGATGAACATGTTAAGAAGTTGAATGAAGTGGTTTAGAAAATCGATAAAATGGCCAGATTTTGCTCCATGGAATATTTCAAGTGTGCTAAAACAGTTCAAATGTTGATGATACTTTTGTAGCAGAAATTAGGTATATTAAGGACTGTCATATAATGCTAAAAGCATTATATTAATTTGATTAAGAATAAATAAATACCTTAGAAGATATGTGATCAAAACATGAAATGAGTTTAAAACAACTTTTTATACTTATTATACAGTAGACTATCGTGTTGCCACTTAAAATCATCATGAGATTGTTCCTAATCTAATTTCTTTAACTTTATACCCCAATCCCAATTTTTCTCCTTATTTCTTAATGACTCTATCTATGATTACATAATATTAATTATTTCATGGTTAATTTGTGTATTTTGATGTTATTTTCTCTACTTTCATATGCTGAAAAGACAAAGGAGCCCATGAACTTGATTCTATTTAGACTTGTAGTGATGTTCCTTTGTTGTAGTCTTGTAGATAGGTTTAAGAAAATTGATATTTTTGATAACAACTTCTGTTAAGCTTATTAGGTTGAGCACTTTGATTTCCTAGCACCTAGGTTGACCAACATTTGATTTTGAGTCATTTTGTGATTAGGAGTCAAAATAACTTAAGATACTAAGTTATTTTCAGTTACTACACTAATGTTTAAATGCCTAGAAAACATTGGTTGTTTAATATTCAAATTGAATGGTTGTGGTTGCATGTTGTTACAATGTGGGGATGCAAGTAGAAAGGAAAGTTCATATGGTACCTCGTGAACAAATTGAATTAGAATGATTGTTTGGGGGATATTATGATGGTTATTAAATTTGATTAGTGTGATTGTGAAAATATACATACATATATACACATAACATGTAATTAAAATCTCAACTAATTATTTCTTAATCAAATGTTATAATTGAAATGTATAGTCATATTTTTGAGAAGCCAAATTTGTATATGGGTTATTGAGGTAGTTGGTTTTATTGGCAAGGTTATTTATTATAAGTACCTAAATTCATATTTTTATTCTTCTGAGTAGCTTATTTTAATCTTAGTTGATTAGTATCTAAATTGTTTGTTTTCAAATTTTTTTTTTATATTTTGGAGATTTTATTTGTTACTTAGCTTCTGACTATTGTCTCTTCATTCTTTTAGATATTGAGCAATTACTAGTTCTTCATTCTATATCTTTTTAATATAAGAATCATATTTTAATTTTATTAATTGGGGTAGGGTTCTTGGAGAGGGAGAAAGAAATAGTAGTATGTAAATTATGATAAAATGATGCATTATAATTCTTGAAATTATAACTTGTAATTATTGTGATTCTTAAAAATAGTAATAATTATTATTATTTTGATTCAAAGTATATAGTTGATTTTAAGTGTCAACATTGAATGTCAAGTTTCATGTTTTATCTTTTAAATTATTTGATCCTTTGTTGACTATTTGTCCTTTATAAAAATATATTATTTTTATATAATGTTTTTTTTGTGTAGAAAAATATTGGAGTCGCAGAAGCAATATTAGGAAGATCCTTGTAAATGTATTAGAGTGAAGAACTTATGCAAAATGCTACCACTATAACTGTTATCTTCATTGTTGTTAATTTTGTCATTTGAATTTTTTAAATGGGTATCCTATTCACATTAGATTTTTAGATTAGTAATCTATTATATTTTTTTTCTAAATTTTGACAATTACTTATACATATATGAACATGTAAGCATTTTCTTTTGAGTATCTAGTCATCATTGAATAATAGCTTATTAAATGATTTTAAGTTCTTGTTTGGGTAAACTTATATTTCTCCTAAATAAATGTTGATCTAATGAATTTTGATAGCAATAATATAAAAAATATTCAAATTGATTTCACATTTGTTAGTAGTTTGTGATGACGTAAATATTATATATATATATATATATATATCCAATTACTCCATCTAATAATTTTAAAATAAAAAATATGATACACGTAATTTTTTATGTCTAAGTTAAAGGTTGCTCAAATTATTTTTAAAATTAAATTATTTAATTTTGGTGAAAATGATTTAGCAACAACATCAATTTATAATTTGTTGCATGAATTTTTACTTACACACGAAGATCCATAAGTAAAGATCCATAGGTAAAAATTGACGTGTAAACCTTTAGCTACAGCCGTGTAAAGTTGTAGGTAAAGGCATGGAAAAAAATAAAATATATGGAATTTCACCTACACTTACACAAAACTGTAGATAATGGTTCGTAATTTTTACCTACAGCCACAATGAATTGTAGGTAAAAGTATAAAAGTTTAGGTATAACCTATAGTGACATCTAAATTTTCATAGTTATTCGTCGTGTATAATGGACGGAGAATGTGTCTGACTGTCCTTCTATTTAAACATATAACTACGATTTTTTTACTTTTAGTGACAAATTTTGTCTATCACTATAGATACAATTTGTTGTGTGTAATTAAAACTCAAGCTCTCTTGTCCATGTTTTGAAACCTTTAATATACCTAAGATTTTCTCTTACTCTTTCAAAAAAAAGTGTTGAAATATCTACTTTTAGTTATAGTTATAGTTTCTTAGGTAACCCATGCAAGCTAAATTCAAGTAGTAGTCTTGGTCTAGGTTTATGTGAACCTAGGTTTGTGTTTTCTTTTTTGTTTGAATTTTGAATGATGAATTTCTATGGATTTTGATGTCTTTTGATTCTATTTATTTCTTAAAGGATATTATTCTATATGTAGTTTAAAAAGATGTGGTCTTTTTATGTCATTATTTTTTGGATTATGGTGAGATTTATGGGAAAGGATAGTTCTATGTGTTCGTGCCAAGGTCGAGATGTGTGCAAATAAATTTAATAGATAAAAATGTGAACATCCTACTAGAACATAATTCATATTCATGATGTAGTTCTCCATTATTGAATGCAGAACTAGTTCAATGAAGGTTTACTTCATTGGAGTTGGAGGTGAAGAAGCATAAGGATAAGGTTGGAGCATCAACCTTGAAGGAGATAAGCTCTTACTTCACCATCTTGGAAGGCAAGAATAAAGAGTTCTCACTTGTAATATCAGCCAAGATAAGGAGAGAATAGAAAAGAGAAAACTTGGGCTTAATATAAATTTTCTTCTAAAATGATTCAAACAATGAAAATTACACATGGTTGAACCCTATTTATAGTCTAAAGTGGGGGCTTAGGATGAGTGAATCCATGCGGCTTTGGAGTCACCTACATGAGGTGAATTAGACTTGGATTGCAAGCCTAATATAATTCCTTGCTTCCTCCTTTGATGCAATCACACTTAGCCAGAGTAGACCCAAAATTCCTAAACTAAAATATAGGGAAAATATGACACAATCCTATACATATTTGGGCTTGCTAGAACCTAAAATACAAGAAAAATATAATTCCTAGTTTAAAGTATGGAGATCCATGGGAGAAGTGTGATGGGCCTGAGGGAGCACCTCTTGAAGGCCCAAGATGGTTTCCATCTTCTTTTACAACCTCTTGGCCCTAGCTCTAGTGATGGGCACAATGGGCCCAATGGCTCTGTCTGGAGATGCCTAAAGTGGTGTGTACTTTGGAGCAATCCCTGCATCATCTCTACCCCTTTTGAATGCATTCATCCTCAAATGAGAACTTTCATCATCAAAACCTAAAACAAAAGAAGAAGTATCAGATACATTAAAGTATCACTCATACCATAATTCCTAGGTAAATATAAGAAATAGCGTTAGGACTTATTCTCTCAAGAACCTGGAAGGGATCATCATCCCTGGCTGAAGTTTAGATTCCCTTAAGGAAGGAAACCTTTCCTTTTATAAATGCAGCCACACCCAATCCCTAAGTTTAAACAGAACCTCCTTTGTGTCCTTATTGGCCAACCTAGCATAATGAGTCATTTTGTTTTTTGTGATGGATTTGAATTTGGTATGAAGCTCCTAAATAAATTTGGCTTTCTAAGCCCTATCCTTATTATGGTAACTAGCTAGGTTAGGGATAGATAAAACATCCACAGGAGTGGGAGGATTAAATTCATACATTACCACAAAGAAGGAGTGTTTAGTGGTAATGTGGGATGCCCTCTTATAATCAAATTCAACATGAGCCAAACATTCATCCAAAGTTTTTAGATTCTTTCCTACCATAGTCCTAAGAAGGATAGGAAGTGTTTTGTTCATCATTTTAGTTTGGTCATCAGTTTAAGGATGGAAAGTGGGAGAGAAAAGGAGCTTAGGTCCCAATTTACCCCATAAGGTATACTAGAAGTGGCTAAGAAACTTAATGTCTCAATCAAATGCTATACTCCAAGGTATGACATATAGTCATACAACCTTCCTAAATAAGAGTTTGGCTACATAACTAGCATCAATCATATGGTGGTAGGAAATAAAGTGGTCCACTACCCTAAGATCAAGTCAATCCCCCTTAGGGTCATAGGTAGTCCTAGGACAAATTCCATACCAATGTTTACCCAAGGGGCATCAAGAACAAGTAGAGGTATACAGGCCATGGGATTTGGTAGTTGATTTGGCCTATTTACAAATGATGCACCTTTAGCTTTAAGATGGTAAGATTTTTTGGGTGTCAAAATATCCTGTTAATCCCTATTCAAGAGATTCTTTGAGAAAAAGTTATCTTATGGAACATTTAGGCACACATATTGATGAGTAGGAAAGGTTGCAAAAGCCACATGAACTTATTGATGAATAGTCACCATTTTCCCTTAGAACCATGGTATTTTTATTGGGGCATTGACAAGGAATGTTCCTTCTACCCATATACTTAAAATATTTTATTGATGATTCTTTTCTTGAGGGAAAGGTCAGACTTATACCCTTGAACTTTTTAGAGCCTTTGGCATCTTTTTGTTCTCTAGGTTTTAAAACTAGAGTCTTTTCTTTTTTCTTTCAAACAATCTAGTGTGGATATTTTATGGGCAATGAATTTACCCTTATCCATCCTATTGATTGAGATTCTACTTTTAGGGCTTTGTAGTAAACATCATTCAAACTAACTAATGGTGAAGTTCCACCACATCCCAAATTTTATGCCTAAGTCCATCTAAGAATCTAACCATTGTGGCTTTCTTACTCTCACTTATGTTGGAAAAAGAATTTAGACAAACTAAAATATAAGATAAAGAAGAAAGTAGGCATAAAAGAAACTCCTAGAAACTTAAGGAATGCTAGCAAATGCTCATATAAGTCTAATTGTGTTATATATGTGGCTAAACAAGCTTAAACACATATGGATTAAGTAACTAAAACTAGAATTGAGGACTTATGGCCTAGCATGAAATTTTCATAACACTTAACATACAAAAATTATGAGACTAGACCTTACGAAATGCCTTTTTCTACAACATTTTTCTCACTTTTTCTTTCTTCTTTTCTTCTTTTCTTTTCCTATTCTTTGTTTTCTTATTTTTCTTTTATTCTTTTACTGATTTTTTTCTAACATCTAGAGTCCAATTATGTCTTTACAATCCTTCTAGGATTTTCAAGGTCTTTAAAGGTTCTAAGTCTAAGTTTGTCTCATTAGTGCAAATTGTACTCTTTCTTGCATAGGTAACAAAACTAAGTCCAATGTCCTTAGTCCATTAACTCCAAGTCCAGAAAATGTCTCATAAGTCTAGGGGTGTTTTTAAGTGTCTTTTAATGAATCTTAATACATTTCATTAAGCTCACACTCACACTTAGCCTTAGGTACTTAAAGCATGCATGAATTAAGCTCATATTAGCAACATGCATATATGCACATGATCAAGCATCCTTAGAATTCAAAATGGACAAATCAAAAAAAAAATCAACTTAGATTAAGGTGCAATTATAAGAATCAAAACAAGATTGAAATAGACCTAAACAATTGCTACAAGAATTGGATCACAAATTTGAAATCATTTTTGAAGGAAATTTGGCGTCAAAAACATGCATTCAAAATTAATTATTTTGAAAATTTTTAGAGGATCTACATAAAATTCATTTAAATGAAGTACAGTGGTTCGATATTTTGAATCAAATCAAGTTTGAGATAGATCGAATAAGAATTATTCTAGTTATGATCAATTTATGCAAAGAGAAATTATATCGCTAGGATGAACATGCTTTATTAATCAGAAAATTTTGAATGCATTTTTGAACCAAATTTAAAAAATAATATCGATTCAAAAACTATACATCCATACAAATCCAAATTGACAAAAAACATGCAAATCAGAGGTCATTTGATTGACTAAAATAAAGATAGAAAACAAAGTAGAAGATGGAATAGAAGAATGCAAAAGTAGTATGAATTTATAAAATGATTTGGAAGTAGATCTTACCTCCATTGAAGTAGCTTTGATACATCTTGATGCAGATGTCCATGGTTGGATGTAGAATTTCTCTAGTGGAGGTTTTCTTCATTGAAGTTGGAGGTGAAGAAGCATGAGGATAAGTTTGGAGCACCACCCTTGAAGGAGATAAGCTCCTAATCTACCACCTTGGAGGCCAAGGATATGGACTCTTCCACTTCCAGTCAAGAAAGAGAGAGAAGAGAAGAGAAGAGAGAAAACACTCTCTCAATTGAAATTATACTCAATAATGATTCAAAGAATGAAGATTACGCATGGTGTAGCCTATTTATAGGCTAAAGTGGGAAATTAGTAAGAGTGAAGCCATGCAGCTTTGGAGCCACCTACATGAGATAAATTGGGCTTGCATTGTAAGCCCAATATGATTTCTTTCTTCCTCCATCCACGTCGCCATAAGTTTGTCCATACTAGACCCAAGAAGCCTGAGCTAAAATATAGCGAAACTAAGGCCTAATTCTATACATATCTGGCCTGCTAAAACCTAAAATAAAAAAAAAATCTAAGTCTTAATCTAAAATATGGAGAGTCATGGGATAAGTGTGGTGGGCCTGAGGGAGCTTCTCTTGAAGGCACAAGAAGGTTTCCACCTTCTTCTGCAACTTCTTGACCTTGGATTTAGTGATCCTGCATCATTTCACAAAGTGATCATGTTAGGATGGTAGAAAAGACTATACAAGTGGAAAATAAATAGAATTAAAGAGAGGAACTAGAGAAACTATTATAGTCATTGGAATGTTGTTTATAACCCTCATAATTTCTTAAACTATGAATTTTAATAATTATTTAGAATACATAAATGGACAAATAATGTTAGGAGAAATGTAATTCCATGTTTGTATAATTTTTTACATTAACAATTAACTTCAAATAATTCAAAACATTCATTATCTTTATCCTTAAGATCATTACTCATGTTAACATGTAACTAAGGAAAAAACATAAAATTTATTCATAACATAATGATAAACCATCATTTTGTTAATTTATCTTTAGAAAATTAGTTATTATTATTGTATAATTATTGCTTATTTGCTGGTAAGTTTTACCAAATTTCCCTTATTTCTTTTGAGAATGGCCACCCAAGCAACGAATCTGAAACAGGTCACAATTTGGGCTAAAAAGGATAAAGGATCAATGAAAGGGAAAAACTTTTGGTGAAAGAAGTTAGTACAGTCATACTGGAACTTAAGCACACCCTTGCAATGTTTGTAGTTTTTCAACATGGTCTTACCGAATTGTTAGCATAACTGTGCTAAACTTTAGTATGGCCTTGCTACATCTTGGAATTTTTGAACATAGTTGTGAATATTTGAGTATGATTGTGTTAACCTAAAAAGTGTGAAATATGACCTAGATCTACCCTAACAATGTAGAAGACAACTTAGATTAACCCTAAAATTGCAAAAGATAATTTAAGTCAACCCAGTTCTTGATAGAAAAATCTCAATTCACGCTTACAAAAAGGGAGGCTAGATGATGAGTGGATTTTTATACACTTATTTTCATTTTGTGTTGGGCTTAATTGGGTTTGAATCATGTCTAATTCTATTATTTTAAATGATTTTTATGTTATTGGGCTTCATTGGACTTCAGTGATAAAATTGGGTAATTTTTGGATTGTCATGCCTCTTGACCTTTTTTAATTATGCATGCCATAGCTTAAGCTATAAATCTAAGATAAAACCCAAAAAATCGCATGTATTCCTATGTAGCCCTGCAAAAATGGATCATAAAGTTATTTGGGCCGAACTATGACTCAGAGTTTCTGTCTAGATAGCCCACACATGTTCCAGTAAAATAAACATATCTAGGGCTAGAAAATTTATTTTTGAATAGGGTCAATTTTTGCAACTGAAGGTCATAAATTTATACAATATTTGTTCAGAGAAAAAATCCTAATCCATCTATCAACATTCTTTTAAAATTTCTTGAGTAAAGGAGTCAGACAAGGTCTCATATTTCTTGTATAATTTGAATTCAAATGATAAAGTAAATAAGGAATTCAATCGCAAACCTAAAGGGGAAAGGGAATAAATTTTTGAAGGATCTTTATTCTAAAAAATTTTTATTTTAATTTAAAATTTTTAATTTTGATGAGAAAACTTGGTTTGTAAAAGGGAAAACCCTAACACATTGTAGATATATTGAAACTTATTCCAAATTATCAATAAAGTTTTAATTCTTATTTTCTTCTTGTCCTTCTTCTTGCTTGTATAAAAAGCCTTATGGAAGGATAATTTCTTTGGTTGGCTCTTTGGTTTTAATTCTATAAGTAAGGGAATTGATGTTTTATTCTTAAATTAAACTTCTATTACGATTTCTTCTTCTTCTCTTTCAATTAATTGTATTTGTTGTTTATAATTGTGAAATTGGATGCTTAATTTAATTTTATCTTGCATGTTGTAATTCTAAAATTAGGGTTTGCTTAATTCTCTAATTAGTATGTGAAAATTAGAAAGGGTTATGGGGTTTCTTATAAGATTTGGGGATTTTGATTCTTAAGAATTAATATGGGAATTTGGGTGATGCTTAACTATCTAAACATGAATTAATTCAAATATTAGGTGTTATTATGGTCGAAAATCATGTTTAATTGGTGATTTCTTAATTGAATTCAAGCTAAATAAAAATTAGAGCTTTCCTACAGGGTTTGGTGAGATTTTGGTTGTTTAGAGTTGATTTGGGGACTACAGGTGATGCTGAATTATCTAAACATGAATTAATTCAAAATTTGGGTGTTATCCTAGTAGAAAATCATGAGTTTAATTAGCATCATCTTGATTGAATTCAAATCAAACAAGAATTGAAATTGTTTTCAAAAATATTTTCTTCAATCTATGACAATCCTACTTAAGAATTGAATTAGAAACTTAATCAATTTTTAATATTGTTAATTTTATTAATTTTTATTTTTATTTTATCAATAATAAAATACAAACCCCCTATTTTCTAACTTTGAATCCAACCAAATTTTTTGACATGGTCCTTGAGATACGACCAAGGTTATTCCTTATACTGCATTTTTATTTACTTTTATTTCATTTTAACCTGACCACGACTTTTGTGGTCACCAGGCCTAGAAAGAAGACATGCCTAAATACACCCTTTTACATTTATCTACATTTGATCATACCTCTTTCTACTCCCATATTCACCATACTTTTAGTATCCTTACATGGGATCTTGAAGGAAAAATCTCTTTCACAATGAGAGTTGCAATGCCCTATTGCTTGCCTTGTCGCCATTATGGTTTTGTCATTCTTGCCTTTTAGAATTAGGGTAATGAATTTTTTGTTGGCTTAATATGTTATTTCTTATCTTTATTCACTATGGGTAACAAATCCCAAACCATGGAACTTTGGTGGCAGTTATGATGTAACCAATCGAACCCCTTATCTCTCCTATGAATGGTGATCTTTTTCTATTTAGTTATTGAATTAACACACCCCAAGTGTTCTATATGTTTCTTTAGTTATATATCTTGCATGATCATCTGGAATAATAATTTAGCAACAAGAATATGACTATTTCATGATCATTAGGTAGTAATAGAATTAGAACATATGGTTAGAAATTAACTTTTATCATTCATAATTGAATTCATTCTTGTGCTTTTCTTTTGTTTTTTAATTTTCCTGTTCTTATTTTTATATTTTTATTTCTATTTTAAAATATTTCTCTATAAATCCATTTTCATCGTGAGCTTAAAAGTTATGATTCATTTATTCTTTAAGGATTATTTAAAGTCTCTATGAAAACGATATTAGGGCTCTCAAATACCTATTTTGTATATCGATGGTTTCCTTAACTCATGGATAAAACTTAGTACACATAGTAAACGCACAACACATAATATCCTAGAAAGTTAATTAAGGATTAGTAAATTATGTTAATCAAATGTTCTGTGTAAACACTCAATTATATCCGAGGCTCCATCTTTAAAATTAATTAGTAAAAAATAATTTAAATAATAAAAACAAAAATAAATGAAGAAAAAAATAGAAAGCAAAAAAAAAAAAGCAAAAACAAAACAACAACAATAAAAACAGAAAATAGAAACAAAAATAAAAAAAGAAATAATTATATTTGAAATAAATAGAAAATAAATTAAAAAATATATATATAAACAGAAAAAAGGTAAAATAAAAATATAAAAGCAAAGAAAAAAAAAGAGAAGCCGAAAATAGAAAAATTGAAAAAATAAAAAAATAATAATAAAACAAAATAAAACAGAAATAAAAATAAAATAATAATAAAAAAAGAAAACTGGACTTAAAAAGAAAAGACAGAATTAAGGAGAGGGAAAACAGAATAACCGCATAAAAACAGAAAAAACCGAAAATTAAAAAAAAATGAGAATAACAAAAAAAACAGAAAAGGAAATGAGAGGGAAAAGCAAAACGGAAAAGGGGCGCCAAAATTTGAAAAGAAGAAAGAGGCCCCTGTTATAAAAGGCTCAAAAATCATTTTGGGGGGGAGTTCGGCATTGATCACCTTCACAAGAGAAAAACTCTCAAAGGGGGATTCTCCTAATTGGGTACCATTCTATTTGGCTCCTCTCTCGATCGTTTCTTTGTCTCTGGAGACATTTGGAAGCTGGATTCCGCTTTTGGAGACTGATCTCATTCAACACAAATGACTTAATGTGGATCTCATTCCATAGAGCTTGGCGCTACGTTTATTAGCATTGAATTCTCACAGGTTAGTGACCTACAGTTTTCGAATCATTGCTGAATATGAGACCTGCATGACTTCGATTAGATTTGGGCCCTTTCTATGCAAGGGATAAAAATAGTGTTGCTGTATAACTTGGTAGGCAAATCTCATGTAGGAATTGAGTAATTTCTTTATAGCGAAATACTACATTACAGCTTTATGCATGCACTTGGTTCAATTACTTTTGGTAATTATTCATTGCTCGGGTTTGATTCACTCCCCGTACCTACTCTATTATTATTGGATTTTTGAGTGTTATTTGAGAAAATGTGTTAGCCTTCTGCGTGATTTGAATATATCATGAGAAAACTTGTGGTGTTTGGAAAGTGACTCGTCTACTGCATTAGATCATATAGTTGACAAGGCACAGGGGACGCAATCCTGGAATACGTTCCTTGACTTGAAATCATAACCATAGTTCCTGTAATTCATGTTACTGCTTTGTTAAGGATATTTTGTGATTGATGTCAAAGCTAGACGGTGATATGGTGGTGGAACTCTTCAACATTCTCGATGGTGTAGCTGGATAAACTGTAGTTCACGTTCATAATCTGCGAAGGCTTGTGAAATCAGCAACCACAACCTAGTGTGCATGCATAGAATTAGACTCAATTGGTCATGATAGAGATGTTGGGATTCTTATTATTTTGCTGGTTGTCCTATACTCTCCTCAAACCACAAGGATATAGATTATGCATTGACATCTCCTGTAATCTTGGTGCATGCATGTAAAGATCGGTTGGATGGCATCATGTCTTGACTAGAAGAAGAGTGGCCAAAAAATGAAACTGGTTGCCATTCGTTCTGATATCTATAAGTGCATGCACACCCGATTCAGTAATAGTATGGTTGTCATTGTGATTATCCATGCATTTAGCTCACTCATTAAGTTTCATTTGGCATGCAATCAGGTGCCTGAATTCTAGAGCAAGAGGGATCATCTTTAGAAGGCACAGTCATAATAGCTAAAGCGGTTTATCAATCTTGAGACACCTCCCCATCTCTTCCAGCTCTATACCTCTACTAGAAGTCCAACCTGGGTCGTTTCCATTCCTATGGGAGATATTCAGGTCATCTCGCCTCTGAATTATGTTCATGTTAGCACCTTAACTCTTGGAGGAGAGTTGTTGCTGCAGGTTCCCATGCAATAAGTGTGGTTTATGGTGCCCATCATGTGCTACCCAATTATAAAACATTCAATGGGCTCCCTTCAACTAAAAGACCGAGTAGAAGTTGGGCACGTCGCAATGTTAGCCATACAGGTTCATGCAAGTCCTGATTCATGCCAACAACATTCCAAACTTGCATGGTTATACTTATATGTGCTTGGACGAATCAACTCGATTGGCTTCACGTGCACAGGTCACCATAACTGATCCATTGTTGTTACAATGCGCCTCGCTCTTGGAATGAGACACACGTTCAATTTGAGTAACATTGGCCATTCTTCATGGCACAACTAATCCATAACACGTGATTGAGCGTCATTCACACACACAATACAAGGCCCTCTAGACAGTGTGTTATTGAAGCAGAGGACAAAGTGTATAGAGATCTCCTGAGGTTGAATCAGTTGAAGGGATACCTTGGGTTTTAAGCAAGGATCAAGACACACCTTTCCATCGTTGTTGCTGTGAATTTAAGGGACGTTGACTTTTACATCAAAGTCGAAAATGATGTTCATACAACGGTATCATTATTCATGCTCCCCATTCAGTCAAGGATAGAACGTGAAAATCCCTTTTTCCCAGCAAATGGATTAGAACAAGGTACTTTGTTCCCTATGCCAATGATGTGGAAGAATGGTACCCTAGCTCTAAATCTTTTCACCACAAGAAACACATGGTCCAGTGTACACTAAAGCGTGGTGCATGGAATTGTTTGAAATTGATGACCAATTGCTAGACTTTGTGTGGCTTCTCTTCTTCAAGTTACCATGAGAGTTTGTTCAATATCGGCAACAAAAATTGTCCCGGGTTCTCTCCTCAAAGATGTTACTAGTAATACTGTATAAATGCACATAATATCCCAGCCACCAAGTTTTGACCCCTATTAACATGTGTGTTCACCACGCTTTGTTCTCCAATAAAGGGGGTACTGTGAACTGGGAAAGACGAAGATGACACTACATATTTGGTGGTTTCTCTTGCAACCAAGAATGCTGGGGCTGGTCACGTCTCCATAGAAGTAGTAGATATTTGGAAGTTTTGGGTTGAATCCGTTATTACCTCTGAGTGGCAAAGTCCTGGTGTGAGTGGGCACCCTACTCCTAAAACAAGTGCGCTCAACTACGTAGCATTGAGAATTATCCTAGACTGGGTTTGCTTCCTGGTTTCAGAGTCAAATGGTATTCATTCTTATGCTACAAGTTGCACGGAGAAAATCTTATGCTCGTAAATAATCTCTTCGATGCATTAAGGCTGCAAGAGTCTAACGAGAATCAATACGTGATGACATGTATTATAGCGCACTTAGGGTTGCAGGTCATTTCGCTGATATTTGCTCGAGTTTGCATTTGGTATAAGTAGTAGATTCGTCCATGCAGGATCCATGCAAATCCCACGTGCCCTGAAACATTAACTTAAATCTGATTGTGAGGGCTACATACCCAACCAGGCGCTTGGCCTAGCGGTTGGGGCACTGCTGGACCCTCCACAACCTGGGTTTAAACCCCTCACACACCACTATTTTGTTGCAAAATTCCTCCTTCCTGTCACGCGCACCTCACATGCCAGTAGCCAAACTGAGCCATGTGAGCAGCCAAATTGAGCCATTTACACAGCATAGCCCATCAAGTGAGCAACATGATTGATCCCTAATTATGAACAATAACTGGCAGCAACCACTTCCTAAATAGGCCAGGCCTTTTACTTTTAATTTACCTAGTTAATTTAATCTTTAACTAAATTTAAATTTAATTTAAATTCATTTTCTCCAAATTTAAATTCAATTCCTCAAGTTTTAAATAAAATTCTTTTTTGGTTCAAATCCAATTTAATTCTTTTCCTCAAATTTTAAACAAAATTCATTTTTGTTTAAATCCAACTCAATTCTCTTCATCAAGTTGCAAATCAAATTCATTTTTATTCAAATCAAATTTAATTATTTTCCTCAAGTTTTAAATAAAATTTTAGGTCCAAATCCAATTTATTTCTTTTCCTCAAGTTTTAAACAAAATTCATTTTAGTTTAAATCCAATTCAATTCTCTTTATCAAGTTGCAAATCAAATTCATTTTTATTCAAATCAAATTTAATTCTTTTCCTCAAGTTTTAAATAAAATTCATTTTGATTCAAATCAAATTTAATTCTTTTCCTCAAAATTTTAAACAAAATTCATTTTAGTCCAATTCCTCAAAATCAAGGTCAACTCCATTTTAAACCAAGTTCAATTCTTTAAAACTCAAGATCAAGTTCAATCCTTTTCGTCATTTCCAATCAAATTCATTTTAAATCAAGTTCATTTCAAGTCAAATTCCGTCTCTCAAATCCAAAATCAAGTTCTTTTTCCTTAAATCAAGTTCAATTCATCAAAATTCAAAATAAGTTCATTTCAAATCAAGTTCATTTTAAATCAAGTTCGTTTTAAATCAAGTAAAACTGACAATTTCACTGTTGTTCGACGTTTAAAGATTCATATGGATCCTAGTGCAGCCCTCGTTTGCCTCGGATCCTGTGCATGTGTGGACTAAGGATTCTCTCTAAAATATTTTCAAAATCCTCTATTCCTTTTTCAAGCACCTCCGAAGGTCCAGCCTTCAAACCAAAACTACATAAGCCTTGAGTTTCCCATTGCACCGGGGAATACGTAGGAGCAGGAGCAAGTCCTGTCAGACTATCTTCCATCAATCTATTTATTTTCACTCTAATTAAAGGGATCAAACAATTTTAAAATAAATCACACACCCAGTTTAAGGGTAACGTTCTCCGGAACGGGTGAGTAGGGTGCCTAACACCTTCCCTACTCGTAACCGACTCTCGAACTTAGAATCTCATCACCAAGTTAGGGTTTTTCGAAATCTTTTCCCTTAAATAAAAATTTGGTGGCGACTCCACATATTCAAAAATAATTCTTTTTTAAATTTTAGCGACTTTTTCGTCTCCTCGTGATTACGGTTGCGACATTCCCAAAGGTAAGAGGGGTGAATAAGATTGAACATGATTTTTTGTGAAAATTTCACTAATAAATCAAATAGTAATTCCAAAATCTTATGGCTTACAAGAAACCTTAGAATTGAGGTATGATTTATGCAATGATTCAAGAGCACCAATTATGTGGTTAATTTAACAAAAATAGAGTTTTAGACCTTAAAGATTGATCAAAAATAGAAATTGGAGATAAAAAAATGCTGAAATATAAAAGAGTAGAGATATAGTAGACGACAAAAAGATGATGTTGATTCACTTTTAACCACTAGATGGCTACATCAAGTTCTTAATCACCTCTCATTTCAAGCTTCAAGAACATTGCAAAGATTAAACATTTTTAATTATACAAAAGCTTGACCCTGGATATTCATCCTTCTAATTATCCTCCTTTATACATTTTTCCTTTTAATGATTAGTAACTACTAAAAATTTTCTAGTTGCTTGACTACTATGTACTACTCTAATTTTTTTTATTCCTTCTAATTAAGGACTTCTATATTGTATAAGTTTGGTGTTTATAAAGAATTTATTTTGAATAGAAGAATTTTATGCATTGCATAAGTTTTATTCATAAGTTAGAAGATATATTTTTGTGAATAATACATATCATTTAGATATTTTTATAAGTTCAAAGTTTTTCTACTAATTAGCATTATCGGTCCAATTGGTATTTTCTTTAGGCACAAGGATGTTGAAAAGATATGTAAATCACTATGGGGGTTCTTGGTTGAAGTGGGTACATTAGAGTTATGTGTTAAAAGTTGGAGTGTTTTTCATATGCTTCGAATTTTGAATTTCAAGGAATTAATTAAGTAGAATTCTCATTTTGTGTCTTCATCAATGTTGTAGATAATTTAGTTCTAAAAATCTTCCCACCTATCCTATGTCAAAATCACTTTTTTAGCTCAAGATATCTTTAGAATACCGATGAATGTTTTAGTAATCAGACGACTTGTCTAATCCATTACCCAATGTAGATTTTTCCTTGTGAAGGTTTATTTTTTATATGAATTTTTGTGTGTATATTAGTCTATAAGTCTCATATATATATATATATATATATATATATATATATATATATATATGTATGTATGTATGTATGTATGTATATATATAAAAGATTTTATAGTATAATTAAACGTATGTGATTTTTAGTAAATTTTTAACTAGACTATATGCAGAGAGAAACTAGCTATAAGATAGTTCAATGTTAGACGTCTCTAGGATACTCGGCTAGATTTCTCAAGAGTGAATACAACTATCGTGGTCCTTGTTATTAGTAAGGATACTTGTCACCTCGTGATCTTGTGTGTTGGAAAGTCACTAGCCCTTTGTACCTAAACTTTCTATGTGTTCTTCTTATGGGGAAATGGAGAGGTATCCATCCTATCTTTCTAGGAACAAATGTGCAACCCATTTCCTTTTTTTTTTTTTGAGAAATTTAACTTGATCTTCTCCCTTGTAAATTATTTCATGCCCTCCTACCATTTTGAAGACCAAATCCTAGAGACATACCTTCCTCCTCCAAGGAATCACATCTTGAAGGAGTGTGAGAGTGGGAAATAAAGAGAAAGGAAACCCCTAGATATAATGGAGACTGTCATCTACAAGGAATAAAGGGAAAGCTTGGGTCTAGAAAAAGAAAGCTTACATGCAAGACCCTATCTTGTTGTCGAATCCACCTTCAAATTTTTCTCCATTTCTTAAGAGTGTAGATACAAAAAGTAAATTGGAAGCTCGTCTTTATTATAGAGTGGGTTAGGGTTTTAGGGGAGGAGTTCTTCCCCTTGAACAACTTGAAGACTACAATGTCTCAAATGTTTCATATTTATTTTTGATGATGTTTTCATTGGTTTTGGATAGTTTAAATCCATATTCTTACATGTACCAAGATAATTCTTGGTCTTTCATGTTTTCATTTGTATGTTTGAATGGAAAAACATTAGAGTTTTTCCTTGAAACTTTGTGTGTTGGTAGTATTCCATGTCTAGTGAATCTCTGTAAAATTTTGTCCATGGATTCCTTTTTTGTGATTTATGGATATTCTTACAAGTTTCTAACCTTGAGGAGAAATTAGGATTTCTACTGTTCTATGGGAAAATTACTTTGTTTGTTTTTAGATGAGTTGAATAGTGAAACGGTGAAGTTTCACCATGGAATTTTTTATGATGATGATATATCCTATCTATTGCATCCTTGTAAATTGTCATCCATAAATTAGTTGTGTAGATTATGAGAATTTTTACAAGTTGCAATCATAGACGAAAGATCATAATTTTGTTTTGTTGTGAGGGATTTTTCCTTGTATAGGTTTTAGATAAGTTGAATGGTAGACTGTTGGTGTTTTTTCCTTGAAAATTCGTATGGTGATAATATTGCTTGTCTATGATGAGCTTGTAAAATCTTAAAGCATAACTTTAAGGGATTTATGGTGATTTTTTCCTAACTCATCCAAAGATTGAATGAATATGAGATAAAATACTAGAAACAAATTGAGGGAATTATAATAAATGAAATTTCACTAAGAGATTTATATCTCAAAGGAATCAAAATATTGATACTTGGATGAGTTACAGTAGACACCTATATGAAACTTAGACGAGATACAATAGACTCTTATACTTAAATGATGAACATTGGACACCTATACATAAACAAATTATACTATGAGTTTTCACTAATCTATTACTTAAGGTAGTCCATAATCCCCTTAATATAATTCCTTGTAATTAAGGATGAAGAGAGAATAATTTAAGGGGAAGGATCTTGCTTAATCAACTTGGGGGAAAACTTAGAATCGAAAAGTAAAGTTGAAAGATTGAATCCATAAGAGTAAAGTTAGATGAGTCATATTAGACGAGTCATGTTAGCTGAGTTGTAGACAAGTTATGTTAGACAGTTACAAATGAGTTATGTTATGTTAAGACATGGACAGACCTATATATGTGTATGTATGAGTATTCCTTGTATGGTTTCCAAGGACATGTTTGTGCTTACATTAATTATGTGAATTTAACAATTGTGCATGTATGGCTATAGGAGCTTCATGATTATGCCTTTGTGGCTGATGTGCATTGAATAATTATGCTTGTATGACTCATATACGTTAAAGGATTATGCCTTTATGGCTGCTTGAATATGGAGGTTATGCATGTATGGCTTGAAATGGACTTTGTAAATGAGTCGTGAACTAGATGATGGAAAAGACCTGAAAGGTCGATTTACCATGATAACTTAATCGGAAGAATGACTAATTATTGTGTTATATATTCATGCATCATTACATTGTAAGAAGGAAGTAATAGTTGGTATGCTATGGAATACCGATAATGTGACCTAAATGGAGGCCTTGAGAGTAAGTTAGGGTTGGAAGGCCTCAATGACATAGAGTCGTGCCTTGGTGTTGAGCATTCCACTTACAAACTTGATTTACTTCGACCTTGGCAAGTATTACCATGATTGATTGGAAAAGTATTCCCAAATGAATAAGAAAGGCCTTGACTATGTATGTTGGGGTGAGTTGGATGATTTGTTACCATGGTATGAAATAACATTTCTCGATCTCTTCCCTATAAATGATGAGGATGCACTCGATGAAGGCATTGGTGTGGATGAACCCACATTCATAACAATGGGTCATGAGTAGTTGTTGGATTGCGATAGAGCCTTCTTCACTTAGGGTGGTGAGTATCAATGAATAATGGACTTGGAAGAAAGACATAGATGTGTACTATGAAGTTTAAGTGGTGGCATAGAAGTTAGACGGCTTGAGGAAATAATGTTAAAATGTATTTTTAAGGCTATACAGCTCTACAGGATTACCTTTTAAACATTCTATTTACCATAATCATATATATGTTTCTAGATGATTTTACTTATAAATATAAAAAAGGCATGTCTTATAATTTATCTTCAATGTGTATTGAAAATGGATTTAAGAGTAAAGTACAAGTTATGTATCCTTTGAAAATGATATTTTGGATCTGTGTTCATACTTTCTATTTATTATTAAAGTATATCCTTTTTATCTACCATTTATTATACAATAAAAATTTGGAATAATCTAAGAGTATTTTCTTATTACATGATTTTGATCTATGTGACTTTAATTGGCTTTGAGTTATGAATGTAAACTGGTTCCTGGATGACTCTGAAATAATATCTTAATCCTTTTCCTTGGACAATTCATATGTTAATATGAGACAAGTTTTTGTTGAAAGAAGAAAGGATTAAAGAAAAAAAAATGAATCCTATTTTCTCATAACTAAAAGTATTTAATAGAATTTGTAACTAAATATATTTTAGTATATCAGTTTTATTTAATTATTTAGTAAGATAAAAGGGTGTCATATACTACCCTTCTTGCCAACACAACTTTTAGATAATCATTCACTTTCACCTCTAAAACTAGAGCTAGTATTGGTTCCACTTGTCTGTTATTCACAAATTTATTTAGTTAGGATACATGAAAAATGAGAAGTATCGTTGAAGTAATTGGGACCTGAAATTTGTAAATTACTTCACTAATATCTTAATAGACAAAAGGTTTCGACCACTCACAATAGATCTGTGATAGCCATGGAGCTGATTAATTTCCTCTAAAACAACATTAGTCACACATTAGTCACATATGAGTAATGTAAGAATATCTCAATAGAATGAAATTAATGCAATTTGATAGTTTGTCTACTAGAAGTAAAATTTCCTTACGCTTTTTTTATTATCTTGGTGGCTTTATTATATAGTCTATTTATAATTCTTTCATATAGTGATAAACCATTATTCTATTGATTTATCTAGGGAAATTAATTATAATTACAGTATAGTTAATGCTTATATTATTATAATTTTATCTTATTTCCATTGTTTCTTTCAAAAATGGTCACACAAGTAGAAAATATGAAACAATGCATAATTTAGGTTGAAAAATGGCAAAAAGGACACAAAAAGGACAAAGGCTCGATGAAAGGGCAAAAATGTACCTTAAGAAAGCCAACATGTCTATGTTGGAATTTAAGCAACCCTTTACAATATCCATGGCTTTTCTACACGATCGAAAAAGTCTGAGCCCAATCGTGCCAACCCTAAATAAAGGAGAATATGACCTAGGTAAACCTTAACAGTATAAAAGATGACCTAGATCAAACTTAACGATGTAGAGCATAACTTAGGTGAACTTAGTTCACATAAAAAATTCTAATTCAAAACTATGAAAAGGATGACTGGACCTTGGAAGAAAACATCTCAGAAACATATCATTACTACCCTTTGCACTCCCATGTTCACTCTTCTACTAGTATGCTCCACTAGGATCTTGGAGTCATATTTCCAACCTTGTTAACATTACTATTTTTTCATTCTTATTCTCTAGAATTAGGATTATAGATTCTTTTATTAGATTATATTTTTATTTAACTCTTTTCTATCATATGTAACTAATCCCCTCGCTATGGGGCTTTGGTACAACTTATGATATAGTCAATTAAACCTCTTTTATCTCTTATGAATTCATATATTTTTTTTATTCAATTACGTTTACCTTATCTATTAATTTATGAAAATTTGCCACTCTTGTTAATTTATATGTTGATTGCAAGATAAGTGATCATACCAATCATAATCCTTGATTCTAGCTAGTTATTAAATTAAAAAGCTCGAGTGTTCTTTATGTTTCTTTTAATTATTCATCTTTCATGATCATTGGGGGTGATATTATGTAGTAATAGAATTAGAATGTATGGTTAGTAATTAACTTTTATCATTTATAAGGCAGTTGGAGGGTGATATTGGGTAAAGATGCAAGGGAAACAAAAGACCCATACCAAAATCAAATTTATGCCTATGATTATTTTTTTCCTTTAATTTCCTTTTCATGTTTTTATACTTTTATTTCTATTTTAAATATATCTCAAACCAAACCCTTTTCTTGGTGAGCTTAAAAGTTAGTATTGTTTCAATCTTTTAGGATTTTTGGAATAGTCTTTGTAAAAATGATATTGGAGGTCTTAAATACTCCTATTCTACTCTCATGAGCATACTTTCATATGGGTAAAACATCACATGCATAGTAAACATACAACATTTTTTTTATGTCATTCCCAGGGACTATTCCTCTAATGATCTTAGAAGGTTCATTGCTTGAGATGTGCACATGTTTTATTTGAAAAATAAAAAAATAAAAAAAATAAAATAATAATACTATGTTATTCTTGCATAGTTTTTCTATTTATTTATGTTAGCTTGTTCTCAAGCTTCAAATTTGTAGTTTGATCCTTAGCTAGAGATAACTACTAGGAGTTCAGATAAGAAACTAAAGCTACAAGATGATAGTGTAAGGATGGAGGACTTTGTTGAACTAAATGGCCCTAGAGCAATAAGGGCTTAAGTAGCAACATATCAATCCAAGAACTTGGAGTTCCAAACTTCAATTTGAAGCTCGTGCTCATTAACATTGTTGGAACCTAAAACTTAATTTATATTTATTAAAAGGTCCAAGAAATTTATAATATTTTAATGATGATAAAAATATAGGTAAAAACGTTTTTAGAAAGGTGTAGTAGAAAAACTTTATTAGGAACACTTTATTAATTAAATGACAAACTCATCTAATAAGCAAAGTGTTTTCAACAAGCTCGTCCAACTGACCTTAAAGGAAGACATGACCATTTCTATATTCTTTCAAGACGAAAAGAACAATATCACCTTTAATGAAGAGCTGATTTAAGCTAAAAAGGGAAAAAGCATGTCTATCATAAAATATTTTGTCTACTAGTTTTTAAAAAGAGAAGCTTATGAAAAAAAGATAAGAGAAATAACTAAAATGAACTCTACTCGTCTAATTTTTTCACAACCTATACATTAAAAATTCTATTCATTTATATTGTATACAAGTATTGTTCTAGGAATTAGAATAACTAGATAAGAAATTTCTAGTATGTATTCTTTAGATATATTAAACATGGAGAGTCTTATGCATAAATACTAGGTGGCATTTTTTGCGGAGGTCTTGTATTGCCTCTTATAATGAAAATACTTGTGTTACAACAAGGATCAGACATAATTGTGTTTGATAAGGATGAACTAATATAATATCTAGTGTAAATATCTCTATGATCTCTTTTTAACTCGTTTCATATTTTATGAGTACTTTTTGAAAACCTTATTTTAACCATAACACATCATTCAACCCACTTATGTATGTTGCATGTGGTTCTACATTTGGTATCAAAGTTCGGCCTCTTAGGTTGAGCACTTTAACAAGTGAAGAAGAACGGAAGGTTCTATAACATGGAAGAATATGGAAAATTACTTATCCCTGAATGAGCTTTTGTTTAGATTATCCTTATTGAGAGATATGCATAAAGTGAAGAAATACGTAAAGAACTATGAACATTGGATAAAACCACCAAAATGCAAAACAATGCTAGGGATAGATTTCTTCTAACTTGTGCCTTATGCTGAAGTGAATATAGCAAAGTCTTTAGATGAAAGGCTGCCAAATAAATGTAAGATAATCTTGCCATTATTCACGAAGGAACAAACCAAGTCAAGAAATCAAAGATTAGCTATCTTGTTTTGAAATATGAAGACTTGAAGATGAAAGAAGGAGAAATAATGGATGAGATGATGAGAAGGTTTCAGGTCATCATGAATGGAATGAAGGCTCTCAGAAGAGAGTATGACCATGAATACAACATGAGAAATCTTCTCAAAAGTCTTCCCCCTCTTTGTAGACCCAAGAGAACAACCTTTGAGGAATCCAAAGATTTAAATAAGCTCAAGATTGGTGAACTTCTTAGATCTCTTAGAATATATGAGGTTGAGTTAAATGAAAATGGTCTAGACTAGAGAGGGAAAGGTATAGCTAAAAAATCTAAACATCATGACCAAGAAACTTTTACCAAGACTATGAAAGTAAAAAAGTTAACTAGTTTTGGGGAAGTAAGTGATGGTGATAACAGAACTAATGAGTTATCTCCCATATCCAGATAGATGAATAGCATTAAGAACAATAAAAAAAGTATAAAACCTTTTAGATTAAGCAAACAAGATTATAATCTTTACAAGAGAGATCTAGGATAACTATATAATCAAAATGTAATCAGTCTAAAAATAGACGAGGATGAAACATGGATTTGGAAAATAAAACTAAGATACGTAAGTATGAAGAACATTTCCAAGTTTTGTAAATATAAACTAGTCAAAGGAATGCTAAATGCATCTTTCAAAAAGGAAATCCTCTATGAAGTGGTAAAAAAGGGAAACAAGTTAAAACCTCTTTTAAAAACAAACATCTTGGTTCCACTACTACATCACTTGAGATACTTCGTATGGATCTTTTTGGACCAACCAACATACGAAGTCTTGTTGAAAAAAAGTATGAATTGTTACTATAGATCATTATTCTAGATTAACATAGGTATACTACCTAGCCCACAAAGATGAATCTTATAAGGTCTTTAAAATATTTTGCAAAAGATCTTGACACAAAAAAAAAAAAGATTTTGTATTGTGTTTATTCGAGATGATCATGGAAGAAAATTTGAGAATGGAAAGTTTAACAAATTTCGTGAAAAGTATGACATTTCTTATAATTTCTTAACTCCTCAAACACCACAACAAAATGGATAGTTTAAAGAAAAAATAGAACATTATTTGAAATGGCCAAAATCATGCTTTATGAAAACTCTCATCTAAAACACTTCTGAGCAAAAGTAATAAATACTACATGTTACGTACAAAATTGCATCTTAATTAGACCTAGATTAGACAAGACTTCCTATGAATTTTGAAAAGGAAGAAGACCCAACATATCATACCTTCTTCCTTTCATATGCAAATGTTTTATTTTAAATAGGAAAGATCAATTGAGAAAGTTTGACTCAAAAGTAGATAAAAAAATATTCCTTGGATACAAATATACATCTAATGTCTATCATATCTACAATGCTAAGAATTTAGTTGTCAAAGGATCTATTAATGTTAAACTAGATGATGGAAAAATGACTAACAAAACTTATCAAATCTAGAGGATGAAATTTTAGGTCTAAACATTAATAATAAAACTTAACCAGACCAATCATTGTTTGAACCAAAAGATGAGTCCTTAAATCAAAACTTGTCTAACCCTCTCCAAATTCATGCTAATAACACAAGCTATGAAGGCCTCAAATACAAACTATGTCATCCAATAGATCAAATTCTAGGAAAGCCCACTAAAAATATCTGAACAAGATCAAGCTTTAGGGATCAAGGGAATCTTGCATTATTCTCTAAAGTAGAGACAAGATCGATGGACAATGCTCTACTTGGTGATGGATTGATATCAACTATAAAGGAAAAACTAGCTCAGTTTCCTAAACATGATGTCTTGACACTAGTTCCAAAACTTTAGGGTAAAACTATCATTGACACCAAGTGGGTGTTTAGAAATAAAGATAATAAATTTTCAAAGAAAAAAGCAAGGTTAGTTCCTCAAGGTTATAATAAACAAGAAGGTACAGACTTTACTAAAACCTTTTCACTTGTAGCTAGACTAAAAGCAATTTGTATAATGCATGCATATGCATATCAACACAATAATACTATTTCTCTAATGGATGTAAAAATTAATTTTATAAATGGAATCATAGAAGAAGTTTTCATAAAACAATCTCTTTGTTTATAGATGAATCCTTTCTTGAACAAATTTAAAAAATAAATAAATATTTATATGGATTAAAACAAGCTCCCACAACTTGGTATGACAAACTCAATTTCTTTCTCATGAAAAATAATTTTACAAGAGGAAAAAGAGACACAACTAATTTAAGAAAAAGTTATCAAGATGAACTCATTATTATTTAAATATATGTAGATGAAATTATCTTTAGGATTATTATTGAAAATCTATTTAAAGAATTTGCAAAGATGATGTAGAATAAATTTGAAATAAGCATGATAGGTGAGCTCAAGTTCTTTCCTGGACTTCAAATCAAACAAGAAGTAAAGTGTATATATGTCCACGTCCACCAACATAAGTACACTAGTGATCTTCAAAAGTACAAAATAGCAAATCAAAGTGTTTGTTCATCTCCGTGAACCCATATGTTGTTTTCACAAAGAATGAAGATGAATAACTTGTAGATCAAAAAGTATATAGAGGGATGATTGGATCTCTCCTCTACCAAATTGAAAGTTGTCCAAATATCATGTTTAACGTTTTACTTTATGCTAGATTCTAGAGTGATCCCAAAGAGTCCCATTTAAAAGCTCGTAAAACTTTTTTTAGCTATTTTGTTGGAACAACTAATTTTTGACTTCTTTATAAAGCATAAAAATCTTTTAATTTATTTGGATATTATGCTGGTGAATATGCTAGAGATAGAGTAGAAAGAAAGATCACCAATGGATGATGTCACTTTATTAAAGCAAATATTATCTCTTGGGCTAGTAAGAAGAAAAATACAATTGTTTTGTAACTAAAGTAGAATACATCTCAATCTCACTTTAAAATATTAACTAAATATTAACTAAAGAAAAATACAATTGCTATAGGTAAAATATTAACTAAATAATTATAATAATTTAAACAAAATATTCTCACTTTATGATAAAATTTCTACTACTAGTTTGTTTAAAAATTCAATCCAACACTCACGAGCTAAACATATAGAAATTAGACATCATTCTGTTAGAGACTATATTCAAAAAGGGTTCAAAAAGGTTATGTTTCAAATTTTGTAGAAACCCTCCTAGAGTAAGAGTTAAATATTTTTAATGTAGGCACATGACACAAGTTTGACAAACTCTTAAACCCTCTTTTTCCATACCAACCCAATATTACTAATCTTCTGTAATCTATGAAACCCCTAATGGACACCTTGAGCTGTTGAGTGATACTCTTATAATATCATGGGAATACATGTTGATTATGAGGGAATCACCATTTTTCCTTTCTATAGTTGCACATGATGGTTTAGGGAAAACCTGTGTGATCTTGTAAATTAATTTATAAATCTTCCTATAATTTTTGTGGTATCATTCATCCCATAGGAAGTAAATAGAATATGGAAATAAGATTTTAGAATGTCTTGAGAATCAGGATAGGTTGACGGAATTTGACATGACCCAAGGCCTACCAAAGAGCATCAAAGTTCTTAAGGAAGAACATGACCCTTACTACAACTTAGTGAAAGAAAAAACATCATCAAGGGATAGTTATTTTCTTTAGAACAAAGGTGAATCAACTCACCAAAGATAAAACTCACAAAGAAAACCAACCAAGATTATCAGGTCAACTAGTAGTTAAGTATAACAAGGAACCAATCATTCCTTTATACATTATCTGGCTGACTTGTCTTCTTGACTCATCTTCTCTTAGCATTACTGCAGGGGTGCATTGATGTATACATTTTCTTTTATTCCAACATATTAAAATTTTTTATTATTTTCTTGTTGGTTATCTCTAAGGGTAACATTACCTCCTTCATGGGATTTTATCTCTAGGAACATAGACTTTTCTCCCATCATCTGTCATGAGCATTTATTGTCCAAATACCATTTTGAAGATTTCTTTGTTCTATTAATGAATTCTGCCAAAGAAATTATTATATTTTTAGATATCTATATCCTTTTGGATTCATATTTGTTAGTTTTGATAATGTTAGTTTTTTTTTAATGATAACATCTATTCATTACATGACCAAATTTTCAACAAAATGAATAGATTCTATATAATATTAGTTTGAAATTTTTTTATGAATGTATTTAAATCCAAATCCAAATTTGCCCTTTGGATGTCTACTATTTTTCAATATTAATTTTAAGTTAGTAGTTCCATATACAAATTTGGATAGATCTATAGTAAGCTCATGTATCTTCTATTTGAACCTTTGTACTTTGCTAGACAATTTACTATTTGAGTTCATCTAAAGCTCCTAAGTAATTCAAATTGAGTTATGATAGTGTTAAGTTCTTTCTTTTATTTTTAGAATATTTTCTTTTTAGCCTCAAAATACTTCATTAATAAAGTATTGAAATCACTCCATAGAATTTCATAAGCAGTTTCTAGTTCTTTTAGTTTAGAGATTATCTTATCATCTATGTCTACCATTAAATAGATTTATGCTAATTTTATATCTTTTTCATCAAAATTGTTGCTATCTAAATCATCCCAGGTAGATAATAGTCAATTCTTTTTCTACTTCTTAGAGAACTTTTCATAATCATTTTTGGGTTTGGACGTAATGCTTTCATGTGTTCAAGTTTCCTACACCTACAACAAATATTGTTAGTTTTCATATGACTACTTTCATTTAATGATTTCTTACCTTGATTTAATGATTTATAAGGCTTCATTTCCTTTTTATTTTTTTTTATTATGCACATGAGGTGTCTAAATATGAGAGACAGTTCATTATATGTCTCATTCTCATCTTTTTTCATCTTATTAGAGTTATTTTATGATTTTTCAACATTCATAACTTTGGAAGATATAGTTTTCTTTTTATCTGTCGCTTTGATTTCAAGGTATTATATTTTCCTTTCTTGTCTAGGTTGGTCTCGTTCAACTTTGCTTCATAGATATAGAGAGATTTGAGAAGTTTGTTTAGTTTGAGCGAGCTAAGATCTTAGTCTTCTTCAATATAATTGATCTTAGGTGTCCAAGGGAGAGATAAACTCTTAATAATCTTTCTGATCTTGTTCCCATGCTCACACTCCTGGTTGAGATATTTTAGCTCATTTATAATGGCCTAAAATCATCCAATCTTTAATCTATAGATTCTCCTTTGGCTAATTTGCATCCATACGCTTTATCATATTATCTTCTACATAAGGCATAAGTAAATAAGAACTCAGCTCTAGCATTCTTTTATATTTTGTTGGTATGTTTAGGGGTCCATTCTTCTTATGTTATCTCATTTGCTTGGACATTGAGATAAATACATATACTAGTTTTAATAACACTCCAAAGACTATTGTGTAGATTTGAAAAATATTTCCATGCGATCTGTGAAGTATGGGTAGTGTTCTTTTAGGAATGTAGGAGGCCTCATGATAGAGACTCCTTCAAGAATAAGTTTCTTACTTGATTTTTTCACTTAAGAGATTAGATTAATTTCTCGCTTCACTTTTTAAATGCTCAACTTAAAAGGTTCAGATCTAAAAATAAATATACCAAAAAGAGAGGTTGAATGGTGTATTAAATTTTTTTTATTCTAAAGGTACAAATAATAAAATTAAAATCATCTAAACAACGAATAAAGTGAATGGAAAATAAAGAGAATATAACACAAATAATATATACTGATTTACTTTTATTAAATAAGGATTATCTTCGATCCCTATCAAAAATAAATAAAAATTTTAATAGATAAAAATTTTTCTTTGCATAAAGAAGATTTTTTTTTAAAATATTTTTGTACAAATGTTTCAATGCTTAAATTTAAATATTCTTTGTATAAATAAGTTTTTTTAAAATTAATTTAAAAAATAAATAATTTTATTAAATAAAAGATTGAAACTCTCTTTATAATTAAACTTATTTACGAACTTAGATGAGATAACTACAAAATATAATAGGTGTAATAGCTCTATCTATTGTATCTAGTTTATTAGTTGCTTGAGTTATATAGTAAAAGATAAAAATCGTAATATATGTAATTTGCAATGTCTTCTATACGTGCATTTAATCCATGATCTTGGATTATGTAAACATCTACTGTTGATAGGAAAAAGAATTATCTTTGGTAATAGCACTTTGTACTTTTGTACTCTAGTGTGTAGCGTTGTTTTCTTTTTTTATGTATGGGTCTTGACTTCATTCAATTGTAATTATTCTATTTGTTTGACTTTGGTTTGTTATTACCGCAGATGGAAGACAAGGAAACTGTCAAAGCTAACTAGATATAGCTTGTTTTGAGCATTGTGAGCGTTAGACAATGTATCCTTTTCAACCTTTATTTTGAGTATTGCTTACTAAGACTTATTTGAATATTTTCTGATGTAATAATATGTGTAGATAATTTATAATATTTATTATCTTTATTAAAATTTGAGTTTGTTGAACCTTGTGTTAAACAAAAATTAGGTTCTAACAATTTTAAAAATTAAGTCCAAAATGCTTTAAAAATAAATACTTTTTCATTTTTCTAAATATATATTTTTTAAAATTAATAACTGAAAGCCAATAACTAAATCTAAGTAATATGAAGAGGTTGTGAATTTTTAATTTTAATTTTGAAATACAGGTTTTTTTTAAAAAAATATGTTTGAAAAAATTGGCGCTAAGGTCATTTTCAATCTAGTTTTAAAACCATATTTAGCTAACTTTAAAAATCAAAATTAATGATTTTTATTTTATTGTTTTAGTTTGAAAATATCTTACACTAATCTTTTTTCTTAACTCTTTAAGAGTTAGATATATTGGCCAATTTAATTCATGAAAATCTAATGTATGAAGAGGACACTATTAAATAGATGAAATTATAGGTCAAATTATTTAAGTAATTAAATATATTAAAATACTTATATATATATAAATGTGAGAGAGAAATAAAAAATTCATTAAAAAATAATGTAATTAATTATATTGTTTAGAATAAAAATTAGTTATGATTTTGATTTGTTACTACGTAGAGCCAACCTATTTAACCTATAATTTCAACATATTAAGACAAAAATTTCACATTTAAAAATACTTATATTTTTATTAATTTTAATTACAGGTGAAAGTTGGACCACGAACCTATTTAAATCCTCTAAAACATAGGGTTTGTTATTTGAGCATTTCTTAAATCGGGTTTGAGTTAGCTTAATCTATTTAAATGTAAAATATTTGTTTGAGCTGGATATTTTGTGTTTTTATATTTTTAAATTTTATCATTTTTGAATATTTATATTTATATTATTATTGACATATGTTTACTTTTACTATAATTTTAATATATTTTTTAAAAATTTATTAATTAATATTTGTTATACGTTTACATTCTTTGAGAAAGGTCGATAGTGGAGTAAATACGCATGTAAGAAGGTTGATTAAATTTTGTTATTTCTAATTTACAACAGTTTATTAAAATTAAACATCAAAAGACTGAAACAAAAAATTAAGAATTAATTTTAATTTTTAAAAATCTCATCGCCTAAAATAAACAACCACCTCCAATGAACTTGTGAAAACAAATTGGGTCCATCTCCTTCTTAAATCCGCCCGTGCCGTGAGTGCCTTACTTGAGAGACTGGTCCCCACTTTACCAGATTTCTGTAAGCATAGCATAGATGTAGCGGAATGGTATTCTGTCTACTCCGACATCAGATTGCACGGTATGCAGCATAAATCCAACGGTCCACATTTAATAGTTCACAATTTTCTTTTATGTTACAAGTTACCATATCAAATCAAATATATATATAATCTTTCTGTAAGTTAACATATTTATGATTGAAACCCTTTCCAACTGTTTCATATCAGAATGTGATCCTATACCCAGTTATTCCTCGGAAGGGTAAGTGTGGTTCTTGGAGAAAGTAGAGACCCCTTTGGTGGAAGCTTTGGGCATCAAGATAGGGTTTAATTCAAACTCATAATTAATCGATAATTGAGTTTGAACTTAAAATAAAAAATAATAAAAATTTTTACTCTATAAGAAGTTTATGGTAAAAATAAATAAATAATTATTATTATTATTATTTATGCTCTAATTTGTTTTAAACTATTTAATATTAAACAAGTTATATATTAAAAAAATTCTTGTGAAACCAAAACTTTCTCCCGCTATTATTAAAATCCACCTGAGGACAGTATAACATACTTCAACATGCTGGTTCGCATTGAAAGCTATTGGCGCTAGAATTCAAGACACTTTCTTGTCAACATGTGCATGCTTTCGAAAACAACGTGGCCCATTCTCTAGCTTTATTTATATTTTAAATGTTACTAATTAGTTTTATACTTATTGGATATCGGTAGCTCTACCAGTCCTGAACAGTCTTACCTTCCTATCCTAGATGCACGTGCTTGCAAACCTCTTAATGGATTTGGTAAAATTAATATTTTTGAGTTAGTTCGGATATTTTTAATTTTAAAATTTTTTGAAATTAAATTTAACTTTAGATAAATTTTAAATATTAGTTTTTAAATTTTATAAAATAAATTTAATTTATTTTTATTATGAATCAATTTAAAAATAAATAAATAAAATTATTAATGAAAAAATAAATAAAAAATTTTTAAAAAATTTTCAAAAATAATAAAAGATAAATTATTTAAAATAATATTAAAATTAAAAATTATTATTATTATTATTATGATCATAATATTGATAATAATTATGATAAAGATAATAATAATAATAAGAGATGATGATGGTAATATTAAATTAATATAGTATACTGATTTAAAGACAATGATAGATGTGATTGTAATGATATAGAAAGTTTGATGATAGTAATTAAAATAAAATTAGAATATTTGTATCTTAAAAAATAAATTTAAAGTTTGAGAATAAAATTTTTTTTAAATTTAAAATAATTGTTATATTTTACTTACTTAAATTTTAATTCTAACAAATTTAATTCATTAATGTACTAATCTTTATATTTCAATAAAAATTGATATTTATAATTTCTACTTAAAAATATTTACTTCTGTAAGACTTAAACTAATCATCTTTGTAGGACCGCACGAGAGCTGCTATGTATATTCTGTAAACATTCCGAGTACGTTGTACTCTTTACTTAGAATAAATTCGTTGGCACATTACATTGAAAGCAAAAAGTTGTATAAATGAATAAAAATGTAAGGACTTATAGATAAAAGAAATTAATTGTTAGTATAAAAACGATTTTTATTTAATGAAGTAGTGTTGGGTTTATTTTAGTTAATAAAGTTTTTATTTAATGAAAACAACTAGTAGTAAAGATATTACAGATTTATATTATAGTATGATGATACGATGTGGTAACAGACAATTTCTTTACCTTTTGTTTTTGTGTTTTTTAGATCATCTAAAGAAAAGAAAATAACATTTAAAAGGGATACAAGCGATACCCACCCATATACCCCAGTCAACACAATAGTTACAAGTCCTTCTTCATACATATTACTGGTTCATTAACGTACTAATGAAAAAGTTAAAAGGAAAACATTCAACATTCTCTAAGCTACATCCAAGACTTAATCATAACCTGTCTTATAAAAAAGAGGAAAAGGAAAACATATCTCACATTATCTAAGCCACGTACATCTAAGATTTAATCATAACTTGCGTCTAACACAAGTAAAATATCCTTCACATCATTTCTGAGTATGATTTATTCTGATGATTCTTTATAGCCCACACCACAGTGAAGCAAATAGAGTAACCAGCAAGCCTTGCTTTCTTTTCTTACCATAAAAAGACAATTTGCTGAATAACCTGGACTTTAATTTTATCAGGGAGCCTAGTACCTTAGAACACTTTAACCATTTTTAACTATGATCCATATATCATATGAGAAAGAAATGACGCAAATACATTGTGGACAATGAGGGAGCTGCCCCACCAAACAAATTTACTTTTCTAATAGTATTTTATATATATATATATATATATATATATATATATATATATATAATATTTCCCCTCAATTTATGAAAATATTACATAAGATTAATGTGGTTCTCAATGTTACAAGAAGAGAGTTAAATTGTAACCTTGAAACTTTTTGTCAATCTTATAATTTTCAAATCATTCTAAACCTTTTCTTAAGTTTGATAAAGGTTGTCTAAACCGATTAGTTGATTTAAAACTGATTGACTTTTTCAAACTAGTTAAAGAATAACGGAAAACCTTGACTAATTAGTTATCCCACACATCAAATATCTAGTTTATATTTGCTACAAGTTGCTGAATTTAATAGGAGTCTCGAATAGCAATTCTGTTCGAAAAAAAAAATTACATTATGGAGGAATCATTATCTTGAAAATTTTTTTGATAGATTTTTGCTGCAGCCTAACCCTACTCTTCCTTCATAAAGGTAGATACAACTAGGCAAGCAACCATGTACTTAAAGCTTGCATGTACTAGAGTTTCAAATAATAATGTCAAGAAGAAGAATTTAGATGATGGGAATTTCCGTAGTATGTAAATTGCTAGGACTAGATGATAAAAATTTAAAATTCTCAATGATAAAAATTTAAAATTGTATAGTCAAAAATTAAATTCAGAACAATAAAAAAAATTAAAATTATATCAATAAAAAATAATAATATAATAATATTTCAATATTTATCTATAGTTATAAAAATAGAGTTGCAACAAATGAGCTAATAATCATTCATTATAGTAAATGAAGTAAAATATAAAGATTTAGGAGCAAGAATAAAAAATGAAAAATAATATTTTATAAAATTTTTGATATACTTGGATATTTATAGATCTTCTCTCTCTTGCTTGATCATAACTTTCATGGTTAAAATCTATTTAAACTAGTTATTATCCAACTTCAAAAGTATATAATATGTTCTTTCAAACTTCTTTGAAAACTACAATTATTATAAATTTTTGTTTCCTGACTCAACAGATCCAATATGGTTCTAATATTCATTTTGAGTCTTCATAATCCTCTTTAATCATTTTAGAAGCTTGATATTAACCATGAATGCCTAGGAGTTGTGTGAACATTCTTAAATGTTTAATTAAATCTATGTTACTGATGAGAAGGTTGACCTTTTTAATCATCTTTCTATTGTCTATTTTTAAGTGAGCATTCTTATATGCATATTTTAAAAATAGATATTATAAACGTTGTTCTCTTGTAGGTTTTAACGAGAATATTATGATTGAATTAGTGTAGAAGTATTTTCATTTTCTATCTTTAGAATTTAGTAGGCAAGGTTGTATTTGTACCTTTCTCATGCCTATCCTTTTAATTAGTCTACATGTACTTCTGAAAATTTTAAGAGATTCGGTTTTCCTATCTTAAAATCACAGTCTGCATTGTAAAATATTAATTTCCAATATTCAGAAGACATTGAAATTTTTTCAAAAGTTGTTAACATGATAACATATATCAAGAAGGCTTTGATAATAAAGATGCCACTAATTTTTGTGGTCTCGCCTAAGTATTTCATGTAGATAATTGTTCCTGGACGTTTTTTTCTCATCAACAGTCTTCTTTTCATATTGTTTTCACTTCTTCCATTTCGTGCTATACAAGTAAACAAATAAAAACAATAGGATTTTATTTATTTTCAAAACTTCTCATTTGTGCATGTTAACAACCAAATGAAATCTCAATCCTTATAATTAATGGTGAAAATAGATCACGTGAAGAACTATTTTGTTGATAAAAAAAATCATATCAGATCAAACTTTGCGTAAATAAATTTAATTTATTTAAAATTTTCAAGCTTATAACTAAATCTATTTTTTGTCATAACTTTTTTTCCTTAACAACATTTAACGTTTAAGTCTACCTAAAAATCTGCAATATAATAAAACTAATAAATAAAACTAAAATCTTATATATGAAAAGTGATTTAATATATAAATATATTATATAAAAATATGATATATAATATAATATATTAAAATAAATTATAAAATTATAATAAATTAATCTATATAAGCAAACCATTTAATGGGCTTAATAATTTTTTTCCTAAGTTCCTATCATACTGCCTATTTATTTCCACCTATACTTATAATCTTCAATTTTTACGATTTATATTTGTAATCTTTAGTTTTAATTCTCTATTTGTGGCCTACCTTGATAATGCAATGTGGTTTTATTGATTGATTCAATTGTAAAATCTTTGAAGAAGTATTACTCTCGATTATGTTGATGTTATATTTCAATGCTAGAGATTAAGTCCGTCCATGACAAAAAGAACTTTAGAATTAAATTTGAAAATTCCTTCTAGTTATCCTAGTTTAAGGTTAAGAATTTGATATTATCATCCAAATGATAGAAATAAAATTAGGAGATATTATTTATATAAAAATATTTAATTAAACAAAAGAGATTAGTATTTTTTAAGAAAATTTGGAGATGTTTTTGTTAGAATTCTTTAATTTTAATTTCAATTTTTATTGATTAATAATTTTAATTTTATGAAAATAAATTAAATAAATAATTTGATATATGTTTGTTGAGCTTAAACTTAATTGGTATATGCAATGAGAACTTTTATATAGGATTTGATGGATCTAATATTTTTTATGAAGAAAAACTAGGTTATATGATTTTTTTTTAAAAAAAAAGATTGGATTTTTATTTGTCTCTATACATTATGATTACTATAATCGTATCAAAGTTAATGTTGTGACAAAGAGAGTACAAATGCAAGACATTGTTTCTGACGTATACATTTGGAACGAAGAAAGATCGGATATTAAAGAATGATTTCAAAAGATATAGAATTTCTATAAATTTCTATTTTGAGTGTTTAAAATTTTAGTATAAATCTTATTAAATTTTATCATATATTATATTATAGAAAGACTATTCTAAATTTAGAATTTTAAAATTTTAATTTATAAATGTTTTAAATTAGTTAAGATTTAGAAATTTAGGGTTAATAATTTTTAACTCAAACAAAATAGATTTAAAATTTATTTTGTTACTAAAATTCAAAAAGTTTACACATGATATTTTTATTCTTGGATTCATTGTATACACTTTACAAATTTATATGTATAAAGGATGGTTTCTTATTATTCATAAGTAATATAATTAATTTTTATGTTTTCATTGTGTTTGAAAATTAGAGTTGAATAATGAAAATTTTGGACAATTGTTTATCCTTGTTGGAGCTATTTTGGTTGAGTGAACGTACACCACCAAAATGGATTATTTACTAAATTGATAGAGTTTCTATTAAATATTTATTGGAATGTGTTACTTGAATTAATTTTTTATTTTAACTCATCCATAGAGGGTTAGTTCATTGATTGATTTGTTGGACATGTTAATTTTGGGATGATCTTGACAATAAAGTTCTTCTATCAACAAGTGTTTAATTTTTGTGGCTATTGTTCTATATAATATAATCTCTACCTACAAGACAGATAATATTTTATGTGTTAAATCTAAATTTTGAAAATTATTATTTTTTTGACTATCCATATTGTTAATGATTCTACTATTATTTTTCTATCTTCTATTCAGCTTTTCACAAATAACAATATAAACAATACTGAACTTATGAATTAGAACAGTTATAAAGGGTGGTGAGCTTTATGATGGACATGGTGAGGTTTATGATGAGTCAATCTAGTTTAATTGAATCACTTTGGAGATAATGATATGAAAAAGCTTATGATTCCATTATATCAAAATAACCTAATCTTAACCATTGGGTGAGGTTGTGTTGTTAAGGTGAAAAAACCTATGATCCCATTATATCAAAATAATTCATAAAATTATGAGGTGTTATTTTGTTGGTTATCTTACAAATGTCAAATGTTACAGATTTTATTACCCCACTTTCATATCAAGGGTAGTTGAGATCATCATTGTGCTATGATTTTAGAAAATGATATGAAATATTGTAATATCTCTAATGATGAAAATGATATGAAATATTGTAATATCTCTATTGATAATGGAAAGGCTTTGGTAGAAGATGATTTATTGTTCCAATTCATGTGTTGTAAAATTAGATTGTGTATTATCAACTAGTTGATAGGATGCCTACGAAATTATAATAAGAAGCTTTACAAGTTGTGTTTCCTCTAGAAGAGCAAGTAAAGATTACTTTTCTAGGTGATCACAAAATTAGAGAAGTCTGATTAACCGTGATAATTATTATACCTTTCTTAAAGAATTAAACTTCAATATACTTACATGCTAGATTTATAGAACGACATAGAGAAAGTTTTTGACACATTATCTAATAAATGGATAGAGATTATGAAAGGTGAAATACTCTTTCTAAATGACAATGGTGTGTGAGAGTTAATGAAAGGTCTTATTGATTTTTATCCCATTGAATTTTAATAAATATTTAAAATTAAGAAAGATTTTAAGAAAAATGTAGAGTATTTTAAATGAACATTTCTGACAAAAGTATATATTCAAAGCAAGATATTGACTATGAAGGAACCATTTCTTTAATTTTCTTAAAAGATTCTTTTAGGACTATTATGATACTATTGATACATTATGATATTGAATTACATCATATTAAAATAAAGACAACATTTTTTAATAGAGATCTTGATGAGAAATTTTATATATGGTAGATAAAGGATTTCACAGAGAGTGAGAAAGAGAATCTAGTGTGTAAATTAAATAAGTTAACTTATGATTTGAAGTAATCTTTTAGGTTGTGATACCTTAAGTTTAAAGAAATAGTTATATCCATGAGATTTGTGGAAAACAAGATGGATAAGTGTATATGTCTTGAATTTTTTGGAAGTATGTTTGTTATTCTTATTCTTGTTTGTACATGACATCTTACTACCAATAATTATGATTTATTCGTTGAAACTAGTAATATATTGTCAATTTCTTCTTACATGAATGACCATGAGGAAAATTCTTTTGTTCTAAGAGTAGATATTTATAAAGATAAGCTTCGTAAAGTTTTGGATCTATCCCGCAAGGTTTACATTGAGTGGGTTTTAAAATTATTCAATATGGATACTTGTAAATGCAATGGTGTTCTTATTATTAAAGATGATAAGTTATGCAAGGATCAATATTCTAAGAACGATTTTAAAAGAAACTCTATGGAGAATGTTTCTTATGTTAATGCAATAAGAACTTTCACATTTTCTTAGGTATTCACTATACCTAATTTATCTTTTGTTGTTAGTGTAGTTGCTAGTTTCTTATTAAATCTAGGACACACTCATTAGTTATACCTTAAGTTTAAAGAAATAGTTATATCCATGAGATTTGTGGAAAACAAGATGGATAAGTGTATATGTCTTGAATTTTTTGGAAGTATGTTTGTTATTCTTATTCTTGTTTGTACATGACATCTTACTACCAATAATTATGATTTATTCGTTGAAACTAGTAATATATTGTCAATTTCTTCTTACATGAATGACCATGAGGAAAATTCTTTTGTTCTAAGAGTAGATATTTATAAAGATAAGCTTCGTAAAGTTTTGGATCTATCCCGCAAGGTTTACATTGAGTGGGTTTTAAAATTATTCAATATGGATACTTGTAAATGCAATGGTGTTCTTATTATTAAAGATGATAAGTTATGCAAGGATCAATATTCTAAGAACGATTTTAAAAGAAACTCTATGGAGAATGTTTCTTATGTTAATGCAATAAGAACTTTCACATTTTCTTAGGTATTCACTATACCTAATTTATCTTTTGTTGTTAGTGTAGTTGCTAGTTTCTTATTAAATCTAGGACACACTCATTAGTTTGCTACACTGAAAAAGGACATGTGGTATTAATAAAAGATAAAGGAATATGATTTTTTTTTATAGAAAGGTTGAATAATTCAAAGTTGTTAGCTACTTTGACTTGTAGTAATTGGACAAATGCAAAAAATTTAGCTGTTCAATTTGAACAAACAAGACATGTTCAGAATTTAGACATATAAAATAATAAATAAACAAGAATCGTTGAACTTGAATAAGAATTTAGACATATAAAATAATAAATAAACATAGTAGTATGCACAAATCAAATAATTGTAAAGCATTTACCAAACAAAAAGATACAAACGATACATATTGAGAAAATAGACACATTGAAGAATCCACATAAACAAAAAGCGCTCAAACTAAAGGTCATTTGTCTGTTTAAATTGGATAAATAAGATGGAGAAGGTGAGGTTGTGCATAGAAATATGGGAAGTTTCAAGCTACGGATTAGACCTCCATTAAGAGCTTTGACACCATTTGATAAGGCTTGAAAGAGGTTAATCTATAGTCAATTGAGGTAGTGATGAGGGAAGGAGAAGGATTAATTAAATCTAGAAGAAGAACTCATAAGAGGAATCACCAAGCTCGGATAACCCTGCACCATTTTCGCCACCTTGGATGAGCTAAGGATAATAAAGAGAAACACCACTCTATCTCTAAGAGAAGAGGTAAAGAGGAGAGAAAATTCTCAATCACTCAAGTGAAATCTGAAATATGGTTCAAAGAATTCCATTTTACACATAGTGATGCCTATTTATAGGCCAAAAGTGGTGCTTAGGAGAAGGAAGAAGCCATGTGCCTAAAAGAAAATTTTTGGGCTTGGATTTCAAGCCTAATATGGTACCTTTTTCCTCCCTTATTGTAGCCTCAAATTTTCCTAGAGTAGGACCAAAATTCCTATGTTAAAAGTAAAGAGAAACAAGATCCAAGCCTATACATAATTGGACCTTCTAAAATCCTAGGATACACAAAATGGCTAAGTCTTATTCTAGTGTCGTGAGGTCCAATAAATCCAATTGTGTAAGGTTCTATAGGCCTAGTGGCTCTATAGTTAGAATCCTTTACAACTGGAACCTCTACATCAATATGCACTCTAAATATTATCATATGAATGTACGATCATTTTATCTTTAATGTTATTACTATATTGTCATTACTTGATATCCATGGGAGTATTTTTTTTTTATTTTACACACAATTACGTTAAGGCTCACATGTTTAGAAAAGGGCTTTCGTAAAAAAAATTTACTACTATTTCCATACAAATAAATTTTTTCAAAATTATCATAAGCATAAGTAACAATTAATAATAGTTTATAACACGACTTAAGCATACAGTATTATTGGTATGTTACATATATACACTTGTTGCAATCACTTATATGAGTGTCAAGTGGGACTGTATGTATGAGATTGAAGTATAATCTTTTGGAGCACTCATGAATTATCAGATATACATATGGCTAATTTATTCAAAACAATAAAAACATAGAGTTATGGGGGGGTGGTAAAGTGATTGGCAAGTCTCTAGCCTACATTAAAAGATACTAAATTTGATACATTTGCACTTATCATATAAATCCAGTAAATTTATTTCTTTCTTTTCTTCTAAAAAAATTAAATACTTTTAAAATATATAGGAGATTGTTATAAAATTTGTATAATTCAAAAGACTTTATGTCATGGTTTCCTAGATTACCTACAATACATACACACACATATAATATATATATATATATATATATATATATATATATATATGTGTGTATGTGTATATACACACATATTATGAAAGTACTAACGTAGATTCTAATACACACTCAATTATAGACAACCCAGTTCCTACAACTAAGGTAATAAAAATATACACACAAAAGAGGAAGTTAGTTAAGAAGACAAACAATTATAAAGGATATTGTTTTTTTCTTACTTTCTTGTCATTCATTTAGCATCGCTATCTTGAAACATGTAGTAGTGGTTACCATGGTATGGAGTATTAAACTCACTCATTGATTTTCTCATTTGTATCCACATTAATGTTATAACACCCTAATAATGTTGTTCGTTTTTACGCTTAAGTTGTACATTCGGTTTCATTATTATATTATTATCTCATGATGCCGAAATATTTAGAAAATAATTATTAGTGAAAATACAATAATTTTTTTTTAAAAATATCTTGATATAAAATGCAAGCCTCATCAAAATAGCCGTCGTAGCATGATTCAGAGGTGGAAGGAGGTGGTTCTTCTGGATTAATGGAGATTGCACTTGAGAGAAGGATGAAGTAGTAATGAAGTCGGATTCAAGCTTAACTTAGAAGCGCCACCTCTAGAGGAGGATGAACTTTTTCTTCACCACCATGAGCTTCCATGGATGAAGAGGTTCCTCAACCCCAAGTTTAGTTCTAAAGGAGAAAAAAGGAGAGCAAAACTCTCAAAATCCTGAGTGAAAAAAGTCTTAATTCTTTCAAATGAATCTCGATATGCAAAATTACCCATAGAATTTGAATTAGACCTCTCCATTAAGACTAAAATGAGTCCTTTGTTTTGTTCTAAGGTAGCCTATAAATTGGCCAAAGTAGGCCAAAAAAACTCAGCAAAGAAATATAGGAAAATGGGTCTGTTCTATACATGTTTTAGACCTTTTACTTCTAAAATAATAAAAATATCCTAAAATCTATTCTAAAGTGTGTAGGGAAAAGGAAGGGCTGGATTGGGCCTTAGGTTGATCCTTTGAAAGGCCCAAGAAGGTCTCCACTTCTTCTTGTAGTTGCTTGGCTTTTATTATGGTGATGACCCAATAGGCCTAGTAAGTCTCTACAGCTGGTCTTTCTCTACCGTTGAGACCTCTACATCATAGTAGAATGTATATAGATAGGCTTCCTCATGCACATATAATTCGTTAACGTTCTAAATTACTTCTACCATTCTATTCTTCTCTAATAAGAAGTAATTTAATTCATCACAAACTCAAGCATAGTAGCATTGTTACAACTTATAATTATAGAGTCCTTAATTATACATACTTAGTTAAGTTAAGGCATTAGTTCCTTTACATACTTAATTACATTTATAGTTGAGAAGTATGGACTCATAAGTTATATATTACTATCACATCATTATCCATACATGATCAGGATGTAATACATCATTCTTTAATCACCATGAGCAATATCCACACACTTCACATTCCTCTTTATGTACTTATAATAATGCAACAAGTAGGCATAATATTCTCATGTATAGATTCATCTTTAATTCAAGACTTTCTTATTTTAACTTGATTTTATTTCTTGGACAACATATAAACTTACTCGCATATCTTATCCAACTTGCTCAATTCTTAAAATTTATGATGAATCACTCATGGGATCTTAATCCACTCATCCTTATTAGTTACCTCTTAACCTTTTATTTTCTCAAAGGTTAAGTTCTTCTTAATACTTTTAATGAAAGATCATTGTATATAAAATTTTCTTCTATAGTTGGCTGAATGGCCTTTTTTAATTGTTTATTCTTGGTGTCCTTAAATTGAATGTCTTGTGCACCATTTACTTAATTCAAGTTTAAGTGTTATATGTTCTATGCTTCTTGACTAGCAACATAGCTAGTTAAGTTTGTTCCATTAGTAAACCTACTTGTTTGCCTCTTTGTTCATGAAATTTAAGTTTTCTATTCATGTCTTATTTAATTATCTTTAGACATCCAAAATATCCTATTTTCCTATTTCTTACCTAGGTGGCCGAATTCACACTCTCTAATCCTAGGGCATTATAGTTCAATTTTTCTTCTTTTAGAAAGGTAATTTACCCTAATTAAGATTTAAGTTATTAATTACACCAACCTTAGAAATTATTAGAGCTTTTCTTCCTTGACTAGTGAGCATGGCCGAATGCCCTTGTTCCCATTTATACTCTCCATAATTAATTTCTAATCACTTCCTTAAGCTCACCTAGATCCACTCTTAAATTCTTTCTATGTTTTTAACTAGTACTTATCAATTTTGTGCAACATGGCCAAATGAGATCCATTTATTAGCAAACCTTTTTCAACTTTAAAATTCATTTCTTAAACTTGTTTAGGCTTCACTTTACACCTTAACTAAAATTTTAACTCAAGTTTCCATAATTATTGGGAGAGTGGTTGAATGCTCTAGGTGCTAAAGCAAGGCTTCTTTTTCTTTTAGTTTGTGCTCTCTTGGTGATATGATTCACCCTACGCGAATGAATCGGAATGCGGAAACAATAACGGAACGTCTTGAGAATCAGGATAAGATAAGAAAGGGTAAGGTAAGATAAGGTGAGATAAGGTAAAGGAACCCGACACAAACCGCGACTTGCCGGAGAGCACCGAAGTTATCAAGAGGAACGTGACCCTTACCGCGACCTGCCGAAAGAACCAACGTTATCAAAGGTAGTTCTTTGCCCAAAAACCAAGGGAATCAACTCACACAGAGATGAAAGTCTCTCAAACAGAAAATATGATTAATACTCAAAATCTATCTTTTCACTGAATCCCTAACCCCTATTTATAGTGAACCTAATCTAGTAAAAAAGACAATAAATTAGAAATCCTAATTAGATTGCAATTTGAATTGCAACCAATTTAAAACGAATAACTTCTAGATAAATATCAAATCCTAATGTAATCTAAAGTAAATCCTAATGTAATCTATAGTAAATCATAAACTTTATCACTTAAGATCTTCAATGATATGACTACATAAATTAGCCCATGTTGGAGTTGGGCTTGAATCCACATAGCCTTTTCCTTGAACTTCTTTGATAAGACCTTCAAGTGCTTGTTCCATACGTTTGGTCCTATTCTGCGTCATAGGACCTTCCATTCCTTGTAGATAATCTTCGAGATGATCTCTTTTGCTTATCGTGGTGCCCACGTTCACATCATTCCCTCCTTCTCCAAGAGGATTCGTCCTCGAATCTTGATGGTCATCTGCAACAAATAAGGATAAATCAGAAACATTAAAAGTGGCACTTACATTACCATAGCTACTTGGAAGATCGATTTTATAAGCATTATCGTTGATCCTCTCAGTCACTTGAAATGGACCATCTCCTCTAGGATGTAATTTGGAACTTCTTTGATTTGGAAACCACTCCTTTCGCAAGTGAACCCACACCTAGTCACCAGGATCAAAGACCACCTTGGTGCATCCTTTGTTTGCATGCCGAGCATAATGTTCATTCTTCTTCTCAATATTAGCGCGAACCTTGGCATGTAATTTCTGCACAAATTCAGCCTTTTTCTTTCCATCCAAATTAAGAGAGTCATTAGTAGGAAACGGTAAAACATCTAAAGGTGATAAAGGATTAAATCCATATACAATCTCAAAAGGTGAAAATGAAGTAGATGTGTGAACAACCCTATTATATGCAAATTCAATATGAGGCAACCAATTCTCCCAATCCTTTAAATTATTTTGAATTATAGTACGTAATAAGGTGCCTAAAATTCTATTCACAACTTTAGCTTGTCCATCTGTTTGTGGATAAGCCACAATAGAAAACAATAATTTAGTGCCCAACTTACCACACAAGGTTTTCCAAAAGTGACTAAGAAATTTAACATCTCGATCACTTATAATAGTTTTAGGTAAGCCATGCAAATGTACAATCTCTTTGAAAAATAAATTAGCAATATGAGTGATATCATTAGTTTTAAAACAAGCAATAAAATGTACCATTTTGCTAAACCTATCTACAACGATAAAATTACTATCTTTTCCTTTTGAGGTTCTAGATAGCCTTAGTATAAAATCAACAGAAATATCAGTCCAAGGATATTCAGGAATAGGTAAGGGTGTATACAAGCCATGATGCATTACCTTAGATTTTGCTTGTAAGAAAGTAATATATTTTTCACTAATAAGTTTAACATCATGCTTTATTTTTGGCCAAAAAATATGTTCAATTAAAATATGATAAGATTTTTGAATACCAAAATGCTCAATTAATCTTCTCCCATGAGTCTCTTTAATAAACATTCCCCTTACGCTACACTTAGGTACATACAATTTATTTTTATTAAACAAATATTCGTCTTGCCTAAAATAGTAATCGAAACCATGGTCAGAACACGCTTTCCATAATTGTCCAAATTCAATATCATCTGCATATATGATTTTTAGTAATTCAAATCCAAGTAATTTGGTCTGTAAAGTCGTAAGTAATACATACCTTCGTGACAACACATCTACTACAATGTTTTCCTTTCCCCTTTTATACTTGATAACATAAGGAAACATCTCATCAAATTCTAGCCACTTGCCATGTCTTTTATTGAGCTTACCTTGAGACTTTAAAAACTTCAAGCTGAGTTTATCAGAATGGATGACAAATTCCATCGACCAAAGGTAATGTTGCCAAGTTTGTAAGGCGCTCACCAAGGCATAGAGCTCTTTGTCATAGGTTGAACAGTTAAGCATTGCTCCACAAAGTTTCTCACTAAAATATGCCATAGGTTTGGAGTCCTGCATTAAAACAACTCCTATACCCATTCCAGAAGCATCACATTCAATCTTAAAAACTTTATCAAAATTAGGTAAATTTAACACAGGGTCATTAATTAACTTATCTTTTAGCAGATTACAAGCTTGTTCATGTTTGTTATTCCATTTAAAATTAACATTCTTTTTAACATGTTTATTTAAAGAGGTAGTTATAGAAATAAAATTTTGTACAAACCTCCCATAAAGACTTGCTAAACCATGGAAGCTTCTTCCTTCATTAGCATTTGTAGGCATGGGCCATCCTCTAGTTTCATTAACCTTTTCTTCATTAGCACTAACTCTTGTAATCTTGTTGATGACTCTACAGCCAACGCACATGCGTCATGTTCCATCCTTCTTTGGCACTAAGATAACATGAACTGTACATGAACTAAGACTTTTCCTCACAAAGCCTTTCTGCATCAACTCCTCTACTTGTCTTTGAATCTCCTTAGCCTCTTTTATAAGAAGTAAACTTCTTGGTGGTTCTCTAAGAAATACATCATCAAATTCCTGCAACAAATATTCAACCACACTAGGAAAAGAAGAGTTATGATTTTTGTAAGATAAATATCCTTGTACATGAGTACAAGAACTTGTTCATTTTCCCTCAAAACACTCTCAACCTCTCCTTTGTGAGCAAATACACAAACTTTATTTTCTTTGTCTTTATTTTTTGATTTTTCTTTCTTTTCATTTTCATTCTTTTTTTGACTTTCTACTTTTTCTTTACTCTCTATTTTATCTCTCTTTTTTCTTTCTTGATTTTCTAATTCTTTCTCATTCTTTTCTTGACTTTCTACTTTTTCTTCACTTTCAATTTTATCTCTCTTTTCTCTTTCTTGATTTTCTAATTCTTTTTCTCTCATTCTACATTCTTTTGAGTTTTTCATTTGGTCGTAATAAACCTCCTTTGGTCTAGGATCTCCCTTCTCATTAGACCAATTAAACTTCAATGATGAGCTAGAAGCATACTTAGGATATTTGCGAGTGCTTCTAGATTTGAGTTGTCTTTCCACTTGAATAGATTTATGAAGCAATTCATCCATCTCCATATAATATTGTTGCTCCACTACATCAGTTATCTCTCTTTTTAGCCCTCTAATAAATGTTGTCATAGTGATTTCTTTATCCTCCTCTACATTGGCTCTTATCATAGCAGTTTCCATCTCCTTATAATAATCTTCAACACTCATGGCGCCTTGAGTAAGACTTTGTAGTTGTTTCCGATGCAAGTCCCTATGATAGTGACTTGGCACAAATCTTCTTCTCATGGATACTTTCATCTCTTCCCAAGTTCGGATAGGTCTCTCTCCATATCTCGTCTTATTAAGGATAAATTGATCCCACCAAATATTAGCATAATCGATAAAAGAAAAACTGGCTAGTCTTACCTTTTTCTCCTCCGAGTAATTGTGACAATCAAACACATGCTACACTTTTCTCTCCCACTCTAGATAAGTTTCTGGTTCGTTCTTTCCTTGAAATAGTGGAAGGGATAATTTAGTACTCCTCAAGTTGCTATCCTTTTCTCCTCGATATCGTCTTCTTTCCGTACAACATTCACTGTCTGATTCTAAGTTCTCCTCCCAATCTGTTTCTTCATCGCGGTGAAGTGATCTTTGAGGACTACTTCTACGAGACACCCGAGATCTCCTTCTCGAACAATCCTCCATGTCCTCCAACCTCCTGTTCAACTGTTGGAATTGATCTTGAATTGATTTCATGATTACTTTTAGATCCATCTCATTTTGATGGGGTTCACTACTCATGTTGGCAATGCTTCAAATTGAAAAAAATAAATAAATTAGAATAATAAGGCCTCACAAGTCACTCCCTTAGTGTTTGCCCTCAATATTGACGCTCTTCACTCGTGTTTACACTCGAATTGGCTTTTTCTATAATGCTCTAACCAACTCTTGTCTTTTACCTCTCAATTCTCCTTATAAATCCTTGAACTAAGAACTTCACAAGTTGATCTTTCCATAGATAACGAAAGAGTCACAGATACACAAGATGAATAGGGTAAGGAATATTGGTCAAGAATTAAGAACTTAAAGAAATTATATTGAATGAAGACTGAATTTTTTTTTCAATTGTCTTGAATTTCCTTTTTTTTTCTATCACCAACTTCTTCTTCTTTTTTCTGTCACAATTTTTTTTTGCTTCCTTTTTTTTTGAATTTTTTTTTATCCAAAACTCCTTTTTTTTTGGAATATTTGGTAGGTAACAACTTTAACACAAGAAAATAAAACAAAGGATAGATGACACCTGATTCGAAGAGCCGAAGCTCTGATGCCAAATGATATGATTCACCCTACGCGAATGAATCGGAATGCGGAAACGATAACGGAACATCTTGAGAATCAGGATAAGATAAGAAAGGGTAAAGTAAGATAAGGTGAGATAAGGTAAAGGAACCCGACACAAACCGCGACTTGCCGGAGAGCACCGAAGTTATCAAGAGGAACGTGACCCTTACCGCGACCTGCCGGAAGAACCAACGTTATCAAAGGTAGTTCTTTGCCCAAGAACCAAGGGAATCAACTCACACAGAGATGAAATTCTCTCAAACAGAAAATATGATTAATACTCAAAATCTATCTTTTCACTGAATCCCTAACCCCTATTTATAGTGAACCTAATCTAGTAAAAAAGATAATAAATTAGAAATCCTAATTAGATTGCAATTTGAATTGCAACCAATTTAAAACGAATAACTTCTAGATAAATATCAAATCCTAATGTAATCTAAAGTAAATCCTAATGTAATCTATAGTAAATCATAAACTTTATCACTTAAGATCTTCAATGATATGACTACATAAATTAGCCCATGTTGGAATTGGGCTTGGATCCACGTAGTCTTTTCGTTGAACTTCTTTGATAAGACCTTCAAGTGCTTGTTCCATACGTTTGGTCCTATTCCGCGTCATAGGACCTTCCATTCCTTGTAGATAATCTTCGAGATGATCTCTTTTGCTTATCGTGGTGCTCACGTTCACATCACTTAGTTTTAGTGTTATGGATTTTAGTATGTTTTTACCCAAATGAACCAAAGTGCCTGAATGAGAATTTTAAAAATTTCACGTCCCTTCCAAACTTATAATTCCATAGTTATACTTGATTAGGTTCCTCTTTATATCATAATCAAAACATTAAACTCAAGATTCCCTAATTAACTAGAAAGTGGTCAAATGCTTAAATGACTTAAACAAAGATCATTTTTAAATTTTATTACCACATGACCTTGGTGTCATGAAGTTTAGCACTTGGTTCATCATATATCCTTAGATCCATCCATAAATTATCCTTACTCCATAGCTTTGGTCATGGTCATGGAAGTTCTTAAGTGATTTATGCAACTTTGAGTTCAAAATTCTACCTTTACACTTAGTAGTTTTTAAGTCCAAGTCCAAGTTAAGTTTATGGATCTCATGGTATAATTTTTTTTCTTAGTCATTTAAGGCTTTTAATACATGAGTCCATATTTGGACTCTTGATAAAAAAAAAACCTCATGAACAAAGATTTTAAGAAAAGACATAACCAAGTTTCTAACTTTCGACCTAAAAATATTAAAGAAAGCACCTTTCATAGAAAACAAATGTAGATCTACTAGATCTATTACAAAATCTATCTATCCCTTACTTTGAGCACTGATAAAATTTTCTCATAAACACTCAAATCTACACCCAAGGCATCAAAATTTATTTTTAAAAATTTTTAACCAATTAAATTGTTCCTAAGGTTGTTAGAAGCACTTTAATCCATCAAAACTTCTCTTTAGCTTTCAAAAATCACTAAAAAATTGTGATGCTCATATTTAACCATCAGGGGAAGTTTTGACCTCCAATAAGTTCAAACAAAAAAGGTGCATATATCTTAGAGAGGGATCCACCAAGAAGAAGAAGAAAAAATCGTAAATATAAGATTTAAAGCTTAGAAAAATATAAGGTAGAGAATCCTACTTGTTGAAGACTTTGTGATGGGTTTGGTGAGGCTTTTATGGATTCTCTTGCTCTTCCTTGGTGGTCCACACAAGATCTCCTAGTGGTGGTGGTGGGGCTTTGTGGTTTTTTCTGGATTTAACTTAAACCTCAAAGTTGGAAGTTTAAGCTTTGTTTATGATTTTTGGTTTTTGGAGTAGTTTGAGTTTAGAGAGAGTTTATAGGATTTGTATAAGTTTTTAGAATATGGATACTGAAGAAAATGAGTCCTCCCAAGGCTATACTAGAATTCGGCCACTTAAGGGTAATTTGTAAATTAATTTCCCATTTAAGGATATTTTGGTACATTTTTATGTAATTTCTTTTCTAAAATAAATGTAAATGTAAGAAATTATCCTTCTAGGATTAGATTAATGTTAATGTCTCTGAATTTGTCACTAATCGAGATTAACTATCCTAAGCATGGTTAATTTTAATTAAACAAGATTAATTTACTTTAACCATGATTACTTTTATCTCTCATATTTATCATTTTTGTCTTACATGCAATATTAAAGTGATGACTCATGGGATGAGTCACTATCTTATTTTTCACATGCAATTTCGTGCTCTATGAGTGGGATCCACTTTCTAGCTTCTACTTCGCATTTTCTTGCCTTCTTAACCTTCCAAAGGCATTTTGGTAATTTTACATAGCATTTTTTGAGAGATTACTAAATTGTTCCCTCGATATTTTTAATACTTATTGGTTAATTTATGAATCGTTCTAATATTATATGTCATTTTTCCAAGAACAGTTTAGCCATTTTTCTAAGGGTGTTTTGTGCATTTCTAGAGTTTTTTATGGTCTTTTCACCCTTTCTTTGTTTGTATTCTTTTCTTTTAACTTTTCAATTATCCTTGTTGTATTCTAATTCCTTAGAATGTCTTTTAACCTTTCCTTTAGGGTTTTTTCTACACATTATTTGGGTTATCCTAATGCTAGGACATTTTTGTTATTTACACAAAATTTTCTAATTTATTTGTCTTTTTCTCTTATCTCTACTTCATTTCTTACTAAAGAGAATTTTTAATCTAGAAAGTCCATTATAAGAATTCATGAGTGTTACAAATGTCAAGATGAAGGTGCTCCACTTTGTGAGTATACTAAGGAGCAAAACCATATAAAGAAGGAAATATAATGATAGTGAGACCTATAATTCTATAATTCTATACAGGAGTATCAAAAAAATTAATTATAAACCATATAAAATTCTAATAAGGACACATATATAACCCAACTTCAATATGATGTAATGCAAAAATAAAGTTTCTTCTACTTTTCTTTTCACTAGTTTCTAACTGGTAATAAACCCATGATTAGGTTAAGACCTAATGCATATGCTAAATTATGTGTCACTAATCTTGATTGGTCATCTTTATCTTATATGTCATGCATGTGAGCTCAAATCATCATCAATTGATCAAAACAATAGGAATATTAAGAGTTAAAATCCAACACAATGTGCCCTTAACGACATAAACATCATCATAATCTCATCATTTATCAAAACATACATTTTTTCAATTGATTATAATAAATTTATAGTCTCGTTTAGGTAACTAAATATGAATAGATCATGTACACCTTAAGCTTTAAAGTTTTCATATCATTAACTTAAATTTTCCAGTTGCCCTTCACAAAAGGCGTCATAGATTACCTTCTCATTGATAATTTTTTAAAATATTATTTTTATGCATATAATTCATGTAATATAATTATTTAAATACTTCATAAAAATTCACACTCATAATATTTTACATCCACTATGTAGATACTTTTCAATGTTCTCTAAGGTCATCATTCAAAACATTTTCCAAAAAATATCACATAGCTGCAACTCATCCTCTTTACAAAATTCTCAATAATTCTCCTCATAACTGTAAATACTCAATTATGTCTGAGGCCCACCATTTTTAAAATTAATTAGTAAATATTAAGATTAATAAATAGAAAATAGAAAATAAGAAAATATAACAAAAATACAAAAATAAATAAAAGAGGAATAAAAGGAAGAAAATGAAAAATGAATAAAAATTTTAAAAGATAAAATGGAAAAATAAAAAGAGTAAAAAGTACATAATTAATAACAAAAATAAATTATTAAGAGAAAAAAAGATTTAAAAAATGAAAATCAAAACAAAATAAAAGAAAAACAAGAAAGAATAATAAAAGATAAAAAAATTAGAAAAATAAACAAATAAACTAATAAAAAAAAGAAAGAGAATAAAGAAAGAGAATAAAAATAAAAATAAAAATATTAAAAATAGTAAAATGAAACTAAAGTAATATAACAGAAAAATTAAAATAAAAAAATAGAAAACAGAAATTAATAACAGAAAAATTAAAAAAACAAAACAGAAAACAGAAATTAATAACAGAAAAATTAGAAAACAAAAATTAAAAGCAAATAAAAATTAACTGAATAAAGGAAAAGGGAGTTGGCGGCTTCTAAAAAAAATAGGACGTGCATGGAGTTATGCTAGGGGCGGATGGAGGTTTTTCCTTTTTTTTTATTTAGATTTCTTGAAAACGGGGGGAGGTTCTGGGAGTCCGGGTTCTTCTTCTCTTACTGGGAATTTTTCGTTTGGGGCTCCAAGGTCTTCTTCTCCGGGTTCTTCGTCTTCGACTTCTTCTCCTAGGTCGGGTTCTACTGGAATGAATTCGTCTTCTCCCAACTCCTTCTCCTGTTGCTGCTTCTTCTCCTTTTTGTATGAGAATCCTTCTTGGGGGGGGAGGAGATGGATTTTCTTGGATAAGGAAGTCAACAGAGAGGGGTACAAAGAGAGGATGGAGAAAAGCAAGGGAGGTTTTCTCTCTTAATCAGAATAAAACCTCTTCTCAGAGGGCTGGTTACAGGAACTGGGGAGCATAGTGAGAAGACGGGGACTCCTCCAATAATGGTTCTAAGCCGAAGATCAACAGAGCCCAGGGAGATCGTTGCTGGCTGATCGTTGTTATAATCCTCAGGTCGAATGGGCGCTTGATATGGATTGATCGGTGCATGCTGGGAGTTTGTCATTCTCATTTCAATCCCACCATATTCTTGAAGCACTATTGAGCACAAGCTAGAAGAATCAAGTTTACTGTTTCTTGCGGGGATCACATTCGGTTATACAGAGGTTAGTCACGTCCTCCTGATCGTTCCTTGAGTTTAGAAATTTTCATTGTTTGTGTAAGTTAAGTCAAGAAGCATGTAATGGTTAATAAATCTGCATGGCAACCACATTGTACAAGAAATGAATCCTTAGTGTAGATAAGATCAGGTTCGCTGCACATCTAAACTCTGGACCTTCATGATACCTCAAAACCTGAGGTTGCATACGACTGTTATCAGTAGTGTTCATGAGCAGAGATCTCTATAGGAAATTCCGTATGATTAGACGGGTTTAGATTCTTCATGAATCTTATGGAATTATTAACCCATGAGTCTTAGCCTATGAACACCTGTGTTCACTCAAGTCCTGACTTCTTGGAGTTTTGCATGGCTAAAGGCATGCATAAGGTGATTCGGATATGGTGGAGCCATCAAATCTCCAAGGCCTTTTGAACAAATGTCATCGTTCCATGCAGCATGAGAAACCTGAACCTTGATTAGAGTAGGGCCTTGAGGAAGGAGTCTAAGCTAAAGATGTTGTATAGGATAAATGAACGTCAAATTAGACGACCCACCCTGTTGTGACCTTGTGAAGAATTAATCGGCCATACAAAGGACTTAATAATCGGTATCGCATGCCTAGAAGGTTATTATGCTTGCCAAGATTCACTTAGAGAAGTCCCCCAAGAAAGCACTTAAAGGACCCATACAGGTCACATACAAGCCATAATCTCACGTGTCAATAGCCAAAGTGAGCACCAAGTAGAACCCACAGGGGTACCATGTAGGCGAGCCCTGCCACGTACTGCTCGAGTCTTGATCACAGGATTAGATTGTGCTTGGTTCACCTATTGAATCATACATGGCAAGCAATCAGTAGACTAATGAAATCTTGATTTATCTACCAGTGAGAATCAAGGCATGGATCACTAAGCACTTGATTTGGACTCTTGAACTGGGACAAATACAAATGTGCACCCTAGTGGCAGCGGCAAGGTAATGGTTAGATCGAAGTGAGCCCCTTGCATCACATGCAAATCCCATGTCTTCCATGTGTAGTTCAAGTTAAATCTGGAGCGTTATAAGACCCAACCGAAGGCATGGTGCAGTGGCATTACTTGTTACCCACAACCTTCCGATCCGGTGTTCGAGCCTTATCCAAAGCTATTTCCTTCAAGTGCCTTTTTCCACTTGTGAGGGTCATGTGAGCGGGAGCCTGGGATCGTGCCAAGAAAGCCATATGGGAATAAGCTTCATAATTGAAACCCTCATGTGAAATCAAATGCATGCATATAGTGTTTATTTGAATTGGCAGAGAAAATAAATACTCGAATAGTGAGCTAGATATTCTCATGCCCTTCAGACGAGTCATGTGATTGTTTTCTAGCTAATTCTGCCTTGCCCATTCTTAATTAAGTTAAGGAGTTCTATTATCAATTGGTAGCCTAGTTCAAATGGCAAGCTCATTGCTCAAGAACCACAGGACCCAAGTTCGAGCCCCCCTGCGACCCTTTTTATCTAAAGGGGTAACTAAACTTGGACTCCCTATATAAGCATAATGACACGAGATTGTAACCAATACTCGGTCATAGTTGAGTGGTTAGGGATGCTACCTTTATCTACCAGGACATGGGTTCAAAACCCCTGAAGGTAGATTCTCCTCTTAAATACCCAAGCTGCGAGTGATCCGTCAAGCCGCAAGCCATTTGAATTAGCTCCTAAGCCACCCAAACAAACCGTGAGCCACCTAAACAAGTTCCCAAGCCAACTTACCCTAGATGAGTCATGAGCCACCCAAATGAGCCATCAAGCCGCGAGCCATCAACTTACTTTATTTTCACCAAGATTAATTTCAAATTAAATCCCATTAACCCAAGTCCAAAATTAATAAATTCAATTCTAGATTATTCCAACTTTCTTTCAAATTTTAAATCAAGTTAAAATTCTTTTCTTTCAAATTTTAAATCAAGTGTAAATTCTTTTCTTCAAAAATCAAGTTCCTTTTCTTCAAAAATAAATCAAGTTTAATTCTTTTTATCAACTTCATTTTATTTTAAATCAAGCCTAATTATTGTTCTTAATTTTAGAAATTATTTTCTTTCTTCTGTTTAAATCAATTAAATTCATCAATTCTAGGTCTCACGCGATGAACCCTAAGCACGAACTGGCAGCTTTTTCTGTTGTTCGATGTTTAGGAATTCATATGGGTCTCAGTGTAGCTGTAGTTTTCTTTAACCTTGTGCATATGTGGACTAAGAATATTTTTGTAAAGAATTTCTATAAAAAACTTCATAGAATCCCTAAGTCTCACGCGATGAACCCTAAGCACGAACTGATAGCTTTTTCTGCTGTTCGATGCTTAGGGATTCGTATAGTCCAAGTGCAGTCGTAGTTGTCTTGGATCCTATGCATATGTGGACTAAGGATTCTCTATAAAAATAATTTCAAAACACCCTATTCAGTTTCAAATTATCCTTTTCAAGAAACTCGAAGGTCAAGCCTTCACAAACTAGAACTACGTAAGCCTTGAATTTTCCATTGCATCGGGGAATACATAGGAGCAGGATCAAGTCCTGTCAGACTAACCTCCATCAAGTTATTTATTTCCATGCTAATTAAGGGATCAAACTATTTTCAAATAATCATACACTCAATCTAATGGTACTGTTCTTCGGAACAGGTGAGTGGGGTGCCTAACACCTTCCCCACTTGTAACCGAATCCCGAACCTAAATCTCATCCTCGAGTTAGGGTATTTCCAAATCTTTTTCCCTTAAATAAAAATTTGGTGGCGACTCCACATTATCATGTAAATCCATTTTAAAATTTTAGTGAGTTCATCGTCTTGTGGAAATTACGGTTACGACAATAACATCAATCGAGGTTCCTAACCTTAAATCATTTAGTAATATATAATTTGAAACACAAATATATAATATTTGGATTGTTAATTGTTTAAGTTTAAATACTATTTCTTCATTCTTCTATGATTATAAAGCTATCATGCGAAGTATAAGCACATCTATTCTTAATTAATGTTTCATTTTTATGCTTATTATTTTGTTCCCACATGTTTGTTATGTTGTAACCTATTCTTGTCATCTTGCACCCTTATTGTTCTTTGCACCCATTCTTATGGTTTTGTAGCCTCATCCATCTTGTTTACATTTTCATGCTTGTTGTCTTACACTCCCATACTTGTTGCTTTGTATCTTATGTTTGTTATCTTACACAAATTCATGTTTTTGGTTTTCACCACCGTGACCCATTTCTTTCCTCCCATGCTTATTATATACACCTATGGTTATGGTTTTGTACCTATGCGCATGTTACAACATTATGCGTGTATGGCATCTCTATTTACATCTTACATGACTGTATTTATGTTTTTCACGGTTGTGTTGATCTTGCATTTATATGCTTATGTTTCACATAACCTTGCTAATATCGAATTCCACTAAATTTGGGATGACCTTTCTTGGCCACTAGAAAAGCCATGATTGATGTACAATAAGGAAAGTTCGGTCTAGGGCTTGATGATGAGGAAGTGGTGTTTAGATCGCATATTGTTAAAACACCTAAATATTCTTTCCCCTTGTAATTTTGTCAATTTCCTAAAATCATCTCTAAATTTTCCTTCTATGTAGGAATAATCCAAAATAAAGGATGATAAACTGCCATCCTGCCTCTTTATCTATAGGTTTTGGGCATAATTACTACATAATTTCACTAGTAATTACATCTAATAATTCTTATTTTTACAGGAATGGTCAAGCAAGCAGAGAATCTAAAAATTAGCAGATTTTGAGAAAAAATGAAGAAAAAAGAGACATATAACAGCAAGAATTCAAAAAAGGACAAAGCTTCCCTCAACAGTCCAACACAACGATGCAATACTAAGCATGGTCATGCTAGCACAAGGTTGCATAGTCGAGCCAATGTGATGAACCACAGTTGTGCTGACATGATGAAGTATAATTGTGTAGGCTTTTGACATAACTAGTATGTAGTGCCACATCAGCCCTAGTGATGCAGGAAGGCATCCTAGTCATCCCCAATGATGTAGAGGTATCCTAATCAGCCCTACGGTGTTGCAAAGACCTATAACAACTGTGACGATTGTAGGGAAGGTAAAGCAGGCTTCGTCTACAATGCTGAAAAATCCTAATTCAGCACCTATAAAAGGGAGCTCTGCAACACTTCTCAACACACACCCCTTTCCACACTAGAGAGTAACACACCACTCTTAACTTCCAACGCCACACCTCAGAGCACTCTACTCCATAAAAGATCGACACCCCTCTCTCTAAGCATAACCCTACCTTTCCCCCATCTCTCATTTCCTTCCTCTCCATTCCTGATTTTTGCTGATATGATTCACCCTACGCGAATGAATCGGAATGCAGAAATGATAATGGAACGTCTTGAGAATCAGGATAAGATAAGATAAGATAAGGTAAGATTTGGATAAGATAAGATGAGATGAGAAAAGGTAAGATAAGATAAGATGTAATAAGATAAGATAAGGTAAGACAAGGTGAGATAAGATGAGATGAGATAAAGGAACCTGACACAAACCGCAACTTGCCGAAGAGCACCGAAGTTATCAAGAGGAACGTAACCCTTATCGTGACCTGCCGAAAGAACCAACGTTATCAAAGGTAGTTCTTTGCCCAAGAACCAAGGGAATCAACTCACATAGAGATGAAAAACTCTCAAAGAGAAAATATGATTATTCCTCAAAATCTGTCTTTTCACTGAATCCCTAACTCCTATTTATAGCGAACCTAATCTAGTAAAAAAAAAAGATAACAAATTAGAAATCCTAATTAGATTGTAATTTGAATTGCAACCAATTTTAAAACAAATAACTTCTAGATAAATATCAAATCCTAATGTAATCTATAGCAAATCATAAAATTTATCACTTAAGATCTTCAATGATATGACTACATAAATTAACCCATGTTGGAATTAGGCTTGGATCCATGTACTGTTTTTCTTGAACTTCCTTGATGATACCTTTAAGTGTTTGTTCCATACGTTTGGTCTTATTTCTCGTTAGAGGACATTCCATTCCTTGTAGATAATCTCTTAGATGATCTCTTTTGCTTATCGTGGTGCCCATGTTCATATCATTTCCTTTGGCATCCTCTATAGGATATTAGTGGCAATAATCCTTGTGTGGTGAAAATGTCAAGCAATTGTCAGCTTTGTTGGCAAAATTGATTTTGTATTTCTTCTATACATTTATGTTATGGATATTTACGATTTGTTTGTTTTCTTCATGAATAAGTAATTTCCCCCTTTATGGGCTTTGGCAATCCTTATGATGTATATTTTTTGAACCCCAATTTATTTATATGTTTGTAAAATGTTGTCTTCATTACGATTGTGTTATTCTAGCATGCTTAATCCATTAATAGGAACTAGTCAATTATGTTAATTTGTAAGTTGGTTGGATGGAGGCAATCAGACCAAACCCAATTAATGAAACTATAACAAAACTGAATTGAAGGGTCTTAGAGGATCAATCAAGAACCTAGGTTTCTAATTGGTTAGTTGACTAACATGTAGTTAACGCCCTCTTAAACTCCATGCCCCTTTTATTTTTTATATTATCGGATCAAGAAGGATAATGGGTAGAAAGGAGACTACTGCTACTACAAGATCAAGGAGGAGTAGTAGAATGAGTGTAGATGGTTAGAAATTGAATAAAAGGAGGGATTGGGGGTAAAACAAGTAAAGTCACAAGGGAAACCAAAGCCTTATAAATTTTCCATAACTTGCATGACTTCTTTTATTTTCCCTATAATAGAAATCTCATTTCTATCTTTTTACTACTTTCATAACAACATCTCTTTAATTTCTTTCATAAACATTAACTATTTTGGTAAGCCTAAAAATCAAAATTTGGATTTCATACATAGATTGTGAGACTAGTCTTTGTGTAAGAGACTATTAATTTATAACTTACAATCTTGATTATTTTCAAGAAATGGCCATTATAAAGTAACTTACCTCCAGTTGTGAGATGGAACCCTCAAAATAAATTTGGTAGATACTCAAGAAGAAAGGAAAAAGGACTGAGCACTATAAGAATTGTACGTCTGGAAAGTGCACCATTATACCAACAGAAGGACCACAAGTAACCATCCACGTCTCTGCTTAGCCATTGGGTGCATGCACATCAGGCTCATGATGTAAAACAAGCATTTATAGGAAATAACCTATTTTTATTGTATATAAATAATTATTTTGTATTTTTAATAAATCACTAAAAACGAGGAGCGAGAATGAGGATAGTTATGCACAGTGATAAGAACGACTATGCTAACCTTTGAGTAACTTTTAATATAAGGGAAGGTAATTTTACATGTCACTTAGTCAAAACACTTTCACTGCTCACTTTGACATGTGTTTACCTTTCTCCAACTTCTATTTGACTCAACTCTCTCTCACTTAATCAAGTATGCCATATGTTTTGAATCTAGCATTTTCTATTTTTTGCACAGGGCATGCTCAATTTTTGGCACGTCTAGCATGATTTGATCTAACCTTAGGCTAGATGATGAATTATAACATGTTATTTAAGTAGCATAACTCAATTAGCATGACTCTTCCCCTCCTAAGCTTTCTTTTCTAGCATGACAATACCCCTATTTAGCATGGTGATGCATATCTTTACATGTATGAGTTTTATAATTTAGTAAGGTCGTGCACATATTTACATGTATGAGTTTGATAATTTAGCAAGGTTGTGCCCTTATTTTCACGATTATGCCATATAATAAAGGCTTTCTTGATCATGATCGAGCACAACCATCCACACCTAAGCATGGTTGTGCCAATATCTACTAAACTAATTTTACTATTTGATTTTTGTTGGAAAATGCCTCCTTTTACCTAGGAAAAAAGTCATGCATCCATTGTTGCAGAAGCCTGACCTTCACAAGGATTGGCCTATGCCATACCTATAGAGGGCACTCCTGGTATGCAGGCCCAAATTGAGGAGCCATTAGAAGGATTCTTGATAGGTTCTAAGGGATTTCTTATCCATAACTTTGCAATTGTGTTCTCTATTATTTATTTTTTTCCTGTTATGATTTCTTATTCTTATTCCTTACACTAGTAACAAACCTTTCTTTTGGTGAGGTCAAAAATCAAAATTTGAAGTTCTTCTATTGATTGTTGGAATAGTATTTATGGGATCAACACTAGGGGTCTAAAATAGCCCCTTTCTATACCAACTAGTATACTTGATTAGGGTAAAACTTGACATACATTTTTACACTCATATTTTGCATGCATTACTACAGTTTTACTAGAATAATAAAATCTCATTGCTTACTTTAGGTAAACTATAGGATGCTGCTTTAAATTATCCTACATATGATAAAGAGTTATATGCTCTTATAAGGATCTATAAAATTGAACACATTATTTATTATCGAAGGATTTTATAATCTATAGTGATCATGAATCACTAATGTACCTTAAGATCCAAGGTAAATAGAACAAGAGGTATACCAAGTAGGTAGAATCTTTGGAAAAATTCACTTATGTGACCAAACATGATTAAAGATAGGTTAATAGGGTAGTAGATGCAAACTTTATGAGACATACTTAGTTAACCACGATTAGCACTAACATATTAGGTTTAGAATACTTTAGGAGTTTGTATGACAAGGATATAGAGTTTGGAAAACTTTATAAAGATTGTGAAACTAGGGCATGTCAAGATTACTTTAGGCATGATAAGTACCTTTTTAGGAAAAATAAGTTGTGTGTACCTAAAGGATCAATGAGGAATTTTTTTCTTAAAAGAATCCATGGAGAAGATGCATTGTTTGTGAACAGACTAAGTTAACCTCTATGCCCCATGACCTACACATACTTTTACCCATTCTTGATTTCCCTTAGGTAGATACTAGCATAGACTTTGTCTAGGGTTATCTAGAATCCAAAGGGAAATGGATTCTATCTTTATGGTAATGGACAAATTTAGTAAAATGACTCATTTTATTTCCTACTAGAAAGTAGATGATGTCAATAATATGGCAATGTTATTATTACCATATAAGCCTAGTCTTTAGGTTTGGACCTTAACAGGAAAAATTTAGGAGTATAAGAGGGGTGGAGTGGAGAAGCTTGGTCGAACCCTTCCTTGGCCTATAAATAGACCTAACCTTTTGTATTTTTCATAACTTAAGCCATAATACATTTACTTCACCTTTAGTGAGTTTTGAGATCAAATTCTCTCTTTTACTTCTCTTAAAGCTCCAAGTTTTGAGTAAATTCTCAAGCACTCCTTATCAATGGAGAATTCCACCATTGTGGCAAAGATTGAAGCTTATAAAAAGTGCTTCTTCCATAAGAATTTGTGGTACTTAACAATCTACATGTCTCTTCTTCTTAATTTACTTGTTTTTATTTCAATTTATAAGATCACTTTTTACATGCTTAAATCCTAATTGAAGTTGGTGAACAAATGGTTGTATTTTGATCTCTACAAGTTTAAATCATTCATCAAGTATTTCATGAAGACCACATTGTTATGTCTTACAAATCCCATTTCTAACAACTTCTATACTAGGATCTCAATTTAGTTAATTCAATGGTATAGTTTTTATGGGTGTTTATATATCAATTTCATTCTTAGTACCAAACCTGTGGAAAACTCAATTTCTCATAGGGATAGGAACAGGTATGGTATAACTTCAAGAAATACTTCTAAATACCTTCTCATTATAGGAACCTCATCTAAAAATTGTTCATGTTTCACCATACTAGTTAAGATAAAAACAAATCCCTAATTATCCATCCATAATATTCTAACCTCTCTATATTTAAAATTAAACTAACCAACATTTATTGTCACACTTTCTTCATACATACAAATAAATAAAGAAGGATGATAATTTTTTCTAATAATCTCTCCTTAAATTTATCTCCATAAAAAATTATTCATAATATAATATAAATATGATATCTAATGTCATTTAATATTATATGTATACATTTATAGAAACATGTCTAATAAAAAATTATTTTTATATTGAAAGTAAGAATAATGAACCTAAATGGTACAATTATATACAAATAGTTAAAATTATAAAAATTTTAAATTACACAATTATTTAAAATTCGTATATTTTTTAAGGATTCGCCTAATTAATATATTTTAATGTTATTAATTTATAATAAAATTTAACAATTAATATATTTTTTTATTATTTTTATATAAAATATATCTTTGCATTTAATGTTATATATATATATATATATAGACACACACATGAGAGGAGAAAGTGAGGATCTGTTGATACTAGGTGTTAAAATTAATATTTATAACAACTTAATAACTTTTTATAGAATACAAAATATATAATTATTTATGATCATGCATATCAATATTTAAATAATTTAGATATTTGTGTTGAAAATACTTGTATGTCAAAAGGCTTAAAGTCCTATATTTCTTGGAATAAGAATAGGTATAGGTTTTATATACATGGCTACATTATGGGCTTGTAGAAAAGCTAGTAAGGGAAAAGGCTTCGCACACATGAGGCTAGGCTAGTTTAGTTCAACTCGACAATTCCCCCCTCCGTGTGATAATGCAATCCACACATTGTTGCTATCAAATATTAAAAATTATTTTAAAAAATAATTAACTATTTCTTATTTGTATTATTATTTATTCTGATTATTTCAAATTATTGGACGATAATCCTATTGATCCTAAGTTTGCTCAAAACTAGATTAATACAAATAAGGTATGTTAACATATCATTCGTACTTCATTGTCTAACGACTTCTTCAACATGTAAAAACTTGGAATGACTACAAACAACGCCTAAAGCACAAGCATAAACAACTATCCCTTACAGACCTAATAACTCATATAATAATTGAAGACACTAACCAAAAGGAAATCAAAACTGTAAGAGTAAAATTTTTGGCCAACAGAACAAATCTACTGTAAACCAACAAGTCTCCAAAAAAGAGGTACGATCGTAAACCTTCCTCTCAATATCCCAAGCTGTCTAACCCTACTTCCTTCAAAAAGAAGGGTACATGTTATGTTTGTGGCAAGTCAGGGCATCATGCACCAGCAAGCAGATATAGGAACAGAAACAATGTCCCTCCTAGGGTTAAGGCTAACTTAACCGAAGGAGACCATGTGATAGCTGCAGCTATTTCTCAGGCTCTAATCATTGCCAATGTAAGAAAATGTGTGGTATACTTTAGGGCTACTAGGTACATTTTTGCTTATAAAAATGTGTTTACCTGCTAAGCTAATGTGGGAAAAGGAGAAGATCTTTTTTATCTTGAAGACTCTCGAACTGCTCCTGTACTTGGGAAGAGCAAAGTTCTTCTCAAGCTTACATCTGGAAATACTCTAACACTACAAAATGTACTTCATGTACCAACAATTAGGGCCAACCTAATTTTTGTGATTTTATTGGGAAAAGGTGAGGTTAATATTTCTTTTGAGTTGGAAAAATTATGATGACCAAAAATAATATGTTTGTGGGCAAGGGGTATTGTGACCAAGGTTTATTTGTCCTAAATGTTTCTAAAATTGTCAATAAGAATACTTCTTCTTCTTCTAATACGATTGATCTTATGATTAGGACACATAAGTTTTTTCTATATTAAAAATTATAAAATAATTTCCTAATCTCTGGAAATAAAAATGCATGCTTAAATGAATGTGAAATTTGTATCAAATCAAAATTAACCAAAAAATCTTATTTTACCATACAACGAGAAACTAAGTTACTTAATTTAATTCATACGGACCTAGAAGACCAACATAAACAATGACTAGAGGTGGTAAGAAACATTATGTAACCTTTATATATGATTGCTCTAGGTATACCAAACTATACTTAATTAGGAATAAAGATGAGGCCTTTAATATGTTTTTATCATGTAAGGAAAAAGTAGAAAATCAACTAAGTAGAAAGATTAAAAGAATTAGATCAGATAGGGGTAGTGAATGCATAATGTTCAATGAATTTTGTGAAAAGAAAAAAGGCATGATACATGAACTAACTCCCCCTTTTTCACCTGAATCAAATGGAGTAGTAGAAAAAGAAATAGGACATTAAAAGAAATGATGAATGCTATGCTTGTTAGTTCTAATGCACCTCATAACCTTTGGGATGAAGCTTTATTATTTGCATGTCATATACAAAATAGGATTTTCTAAGAAAATGGGTAAAACACCTTATGAATTGTGGAAGGGTTATAAGCCTAATATAACTTACTTAAAAGTGCGGGGTGCTTAGCTAAGATTATGTTACCTGATCCTAAAAAGAGAAAGATAGACTACAAAACATATGATTATATGTTTATTAGATATGCTCAACATAGTGCATATAGATTTCTTGTGTTAAAAATTGATGTTCTTAATAAAAACTCTATAATTGAGACTAAAAATACTAAATTTATAGAAAATGCTTTTCCATTAAAAAATTAAAGTATTTTGAAAGTACCTAATCTAGATAATCTTAAAACTACTTCTATACAAGATAAAACACTTCCACATGAAGATTTGAGAACGAGTAAGAGACAAAGGAAAGAAATCTCACTAGAAAATGATTTTTATTTGTACCTTATGAAAAATGATCCTTTAATGTATTTTGCAACTATCTCCTCTTCTGATGCTTATTTTTGGAAAAAGACTATTAATAATGAACTTGATCTATTGTGAAATGTGACACTTGGACCTTAGTAGATTTACCTTTAGGGGATAAACCAATAGGTTGGAAGTCGATCTTTAAAATAAAATATAATTCTGATGGTTCTGTTGAAAAATATAAAGCCCTTAGTTGCAAAAGGATGTACCAAAAATCATAACATTGATTACTTTGATACCTTTGCTCCTGTAACTAGGATTTTCTCAATTAGAGTTTTAATTTCATTTTCCTTAATTTATAAACCAATTATTCACCAAATAGATGTTAAAAATACCTTTTTAAATGGAGATTTAGAAGAAAAGATTTATATGATACAACTTGAATGAAGTCTGGTTTCTGGTTAAGAAAATAAAGTACATAAACTACTTAAATATTATATGGATTAAAACAAGCACCTAAACAATGACATGAAAAATTTGATAATATCTTAATTAGTCATGGGATTTTATCTACTAAGAATGACAAGTGTGTTTATAATAAAGTAGAAAATGATGAATGTGTGATTATATGCTTGTGTAGATGATATGCTTATCTTTGGCACTTGTGATGATATAATGAATAGTTCCAAAATCTTACTCTTTTTTTAATTTGGCATGAAATATATGGCTGAAGAATGATTTTGGATGTTAAAATCATACGGAAAGGTGATAATATAATGCTATCTCAAGAACATTATATCGAGAAATGTCTTAAGAAGTTTGGTCACTATGACATAAAACTAATAAGTACTCCTTATGATGGAAATCATTTAAAGAAAAGTAAAGGAGAATCTGTTTCACAAACAAAATATTCTCAAATAATTAGGAGTCTATTAATTGCACTTAATGAATTATATTTGACCAAACATAGCTTATGTTGTGGAAAGATTAAGTAGATACACACAAAACCTCAATAATGAGCATTGGACTGCATTAGTTAAACTAATAAAATACTTGAGAGGTACCATAATTATGGTATATCATATAGTGGATTTCCTGCTGTATTGAAAGGATACAGTGATGCAAAGTAGATTTCAGATTCAGATGAGACAAAATTCACTAATGGTTATGTATTCACACAGGAAGGTGGTGAAATATTTTGGAGATTAGCTAAACAAACCATTATTTCAAAATTCACTATGGAATCAAACTTTATTGCTTTTGGGCTAAGTTGTTAAGAAACTTCTTAGCAAATATTCGTTTAGGAATTAGACCCATAGTATTTATGCATTGTGACTATAACCCTACAACGACAATTGCAAAAAATAATTGTTACAATGGTAAGAATTGATATATATGTCTAAGACATGAAGTGATAAAATAGTTACTAAAAGATAAAATTATTTCCATTGATTATGTGAATTGTAAATTTGGCCAATCCTCTAACCAAACCATAAGGTAGAAAGATGGTTTATGAAACATCGAGGGGAATGAGACTTGAGCTAATAATAAAATCAACAATGACGGGAACCCAACCTTTGTGATTGGAAGATCTCGTGAAGAAGCTTCATATGGGTAATAACAAGACATTGTTGATCTCTCTAGCACTACTAAATTTTTCCATTCCTATGATGTGAGAAGTGTTGGGATGCATCGAACAAGAGGTTAAACTTAATGTTTTTAGTGACACTCATATCTCTTATGAGTGGTGTATTAAATGCATAATAAATTTGATGAGGTCACCTATATGGATGTCATGTGGGGTTGCTTGTATGAGATCGAGGCATCAAGAGCATTCATGAACTACCAGGTAGGCGTAGGGCTTATTGGTGGAAATCTGATGAAAATGACAAGACTTGTGGGAGTGTAATGTGACAAGAGAATCTCTAACTTAATGAAAGTGGTTTTGGTTCATATAAAAACTCTTTTTCACCAAAACATTGTAAGTTAAGCTTATCTATTTAAAGTTTGGTTCATAATCCAAAAGACACCATATCTTATGCATTGTACACAGTATAAAGAAGCCCAACAAAACTTTTCTCTTCTTTTAAAATTTTTAAATTGTTTTAAAATATGTGGAAGATTGTTAGAAATATTTATATTTTAAAAGGCTTAAAGTCCTGTATTGCTTGAAATAAGAATATGTATAGACTTTATATACATCAATGCATTATGAACTTGTGGACAAACTAATAAAAAAAAACCTTATACAAATGAAGTTAGATCTCAACTTGACAACCCCGGCATACAATAATGTGGTCCACATATTTTTGTTATCAAATATTAATAATTATTATTTTTATTTGATTTTAAAATTGTCTCTTATTTATTCTGATTATTTTGAATTGTTATAATAATGTATTATTAATTCTAATTATTCTATTAACATAATTTCTTATTTTTAAACTGCTCAATTATACTATTAATTTGTATTAATATTTTTAAAACTTTCGGATATATTGAATCTTATTTAATCTAATTATTATGATTAAATATGTTTATTATTATTTATTAATAAATTAATATTTTTAGGAAACTTTATTTTTATACGAAAGAGACTAATCTTTTCATTTTAAATTTCTATTTCTGTTTTAAATAATTAGATTAATAAATTTTATATTTTATTAAAAATTACTAAATAATATATATATATATATATATATATATATATATATATATATATATATATGAGTAAGTAGTATTTAATTTGACTATATGTATCTCCGAATCGAAACTGAAAAAAAGGAGAATTATGAATAAGATTGATCGTGATCCACATATTGGCCTACAATATACTAACTTTTAGCTATATTTGTGAGGACATTTTGAGGGTTTACATGGCGTTGGCCATAGAAGTTTGGTAGTTTCCCGAAAAAGGTATTTGAAAATAAGTTTAAAGCCTTTAAAACAAATATATTGAGAGCTTAATTAATTAGAGAAGTACTATCATGAAACCCACAAGGCCAAGTGATTCCCATCTTCACTTCTAATGCTTTGTTGGGAGTGTAACCAACAATAGTCAACACTTGGACGACGTTGGAACCTATGGATCAAGCTTTTCAAAGACTATAAATTGCACACGTTGTATGAGTCTATTAATTATTTGCTAACAACCAAGCAAGAGGTCCAGCTTTTGCTCCAAAATGAATGATAAATGCTTCTATGAACTTTTTCTTATATTTTCAAGCATGTGGGTCTGTCTCCCTTGCCCCTATAGGCGTTATTTTGTCCAATCATCGCTCCTTGTCTTCTATTACTGGAATAGTTTTCTCGAACTTTTTGTCTGAACTGTTACCTTAATGGGCCATTAGGGGCCCCAACGTTTTGTGCTTTATATATATGTTTTCCTTTACTTTTCACTGCTATATTAAGTATCATGTTATTTTCCAAACATGAAGACTACAGAATAAAAATCCTGTACGAATTGTATATCATGGTTGATAGTTGTAAAAATAGTTATGATTTTAGATAAACTTTAATTTATATATGTAATATTAGAAGTTTAAATTTTGATGTTTTTTTCTATAAAAAAGACTTTATTTAATCACCTCTCTTAATTTGATAATGAATTTTGTAATTATGTTTCTAAAAACACATAAACAAAATTGTTAAATGTTTTATACTTTCATTTAATTGTTAAATATTTTTTATATAATTTATAAAAAATATTGCTTTTATAATTAATTTAGAGTTTAATTCTAATACACATCCAGTATCAAGATTTTTTTATTATCATCCAATTAAAAGTATTAAAATACAATTGTTGAAATAATTTTTATATAAATCAATAATATTTTTATTATTAATTTTTATATTTTCATTTCATTTGATTAATTTTTATTTAAAAATGTATATTTATAATAATTTTAATTAGTTAATATTGTAAAATATATGTATATACTTGTGTAGCGAAGTTAGACCCACAAACAAAAGGACAAAAAATATCTTGTACGACCAGTTTGTCTATAATTCTCAATTTTGTATCACAAATATTGGAAGGCTTAGAGTGCTTCACTTTATGACCTAATATGGCACTACCACAATTGTCAACAATTATTTAATTGTGATGTATAACGAATATGTTTCCCGTGAGACAATGCCTAATACACCCATATCAAAGGACAATAATGGAGACATCGGTGATGGATGGATTAGGAATATTTACGTTGACATTTATTGGCCCAAATACATCCATACCCGTAAGCTTTCCAAGATCTAATGATACTTTTTTGTTTAGTGTACGCAATTATGACTGGAGTATAAAACTAAGATTCAAAATTGAAATTAGAACATTGAATTATTTTGAAGTCCTTTTATAATGATATATAATCTCAATTCAAAAATATCCAATTTTATCAAATTAGAAAATAACTTAAGCTTTCTAATATTTAACTGTTACATTTAAAATTATACTTCTTTATCTCACAATGTGAAACTGATTTTTTAATGTTTATATTTATTATTATTATTATTATTATTTTATTTTATTTTCATATTAATTATTATTATTATTACTATTATTACTGTAATTATCATTATTATTAATTGTTATTATTATTATAAATATTAATTTTTTTACATTTTTTTCATCATTATTATAATTAATATTATTATCAACTATTTTATGACTATCATTATTCATAAATTATATTTGGTTCGATGAAATTTAATAAAATTTTATCAATAAATATTTTTAATTAGATATGTAAGAAAATTAAAAATTAACTTAAAATGTTAATTCTAATGATTACAATATTCTACAAAATCTAAATATATAGAAACTATAATTTCAATGCAAATCCAATTTTGAATTGAAATTTTAGCGATATGCGCCAAACGGACCTTGTGAAAATGTATTGGGTTCTTACTAACATCAAATCATAACCTAGAGTATGATAATGACAATTGGATGATATATGTATTATATAAAGTATAAAAGTTTTTCTATAATCTAAGTAGAATTAGAAATAAATAAAGTTGTTTAACAGAAATTTATAATTTAATTTATTTAAAAATTAATTTGATTTAATTTGTTTAATAAATAAATTGTTTAAATATATTAAAAAATATTTTAAAATAAATTAATTAATTTTAATATATTATATTTATATAATATATTTACATAATTTATTAAAAATTAAAAATTTATTTTTTATTTTAAACAAAAAAAATCTTATATTTATAAAATTTTCTAATATTTATTATAAAAATTATATATATTACTTTAATTTAAATATAAATATTTTATATTTTACTTTAATTTTTATATATATTTAAATTTATATATGCATACGTGTATATTATATATGTGTTATGTCTATATATTATGGTATTTGGATAAAGTTTGTGTTTAATATATATACTTTAAAATTATATAATTAAGCATAGATTTCGTAGATTTTAAAACAGACAAAACTTTGACAAAAATATATATATATATATATATATATATATATATATATATATATATATATATATATATATATATATATATATAATATAATATAATAGGTAACAGACTTAGTGGAGGTTTGAAACAAAATTTTTAAATAGATCAGATTTAAATATTAAAAGTTTAACTCGGTTTAATTTATTTACCTCCTTAAATCTATGAAAATAAAATTTTAAAATATAATCGGTTAGTAATTATATTTTTAAATATATTAATAACAATATTTATTTTGACTATACATTAAAGAACTTTATTAAAAAATAAAATTTATTTTCATAAATTATACGGTTCCAAACAATTAATTCAGTTGTTAACCGGTGAATACTTTATATACACCAAACAAAATCTAAGGAAATAAAATCATTGGAAGGACCTCGGAAGATGCTAACCATTGAAAAACTAGTGTTATTAAATTCAATTCAATCTTTGACTCCTTTGAGATGTATCATTGATGAGTCATAAGTTAGTCGTTTTGGTTGAATCACACACACAAAATCATACACAATATCCCAATCAATAGAAAAATCCAATGAATTTGTTAAGTGTTTAATTTATTCAACTCTTAAAATCTGGCTAGATAATCTCACAACTAATGAGGTGGTCCAAATAAAATTGGTGATGAAAAATGATTTGAACCGGTTGTGTTTAACTTTTTATTCAACCAAAATCATTTTAGACAAATAATAGTTCATTATCAATTAGTAAGAAGTTGCATATGATGTCCACCCATGTATTGTTATTATTTAATCTACTATTATTGATTTTATTCTTATAATTAAGGTATGTAATATGATGAAATTCATATGATTATTTTTCAGTTTATTATATTCATTATTATTACATTACATATTATTAAAAATAAATATTTAATTATCACTAATTTAACCATAATTTTACTGTTGTTAAAGCAATAAAGTATGAACTGATATCCTTCTGAGTTTAATAACCGGTCTAACTTTAAATACAATATGTTATATTTTCAATATGAAGTGAAACATGTAGAATTGCTCTATTAGCTACTCATCATCTCTTTAAGCCATGTCGGTAAAATCTAAATATTCAAAACACTTTCTTAACTGTCTTCCTAAATTCTTTTAATTAGTATGGTTAAATTATCACACTTAAACATTTATGCTGCATATTAACTTATCTCCTCAAATATTAACCTTAAATTCTTAATGTTAGAACCATAGGTTGTTCAATTTCCTAGTTTTGATAAAAAATAAAAAAAAAGAACAAACGATATACGATTAGATGAATTAAAACGAAAATCCGATGAATTTTGAGTATACAACAAATAAGACAACAATAAATAATTTAGTACAATCATAACAGTTGTTTTAAGTTTGATCTGAAGAAGTGTTTAAAGGTCAGACAATATAAGCCAAAGCCATGGATAATCAAAAGACGGTTTAAAGGTTCACATATTTCTGAATTCACTTTTACCTAAACAGACACAAGTCAACTTTGAAAGTTTAATTATTTATTTTAGCCTTGTACCAGCTAATAAGCCAGAAAAGGGATGTGATAGAAAACATTTCAGATTAAGTGCGTGGAGATAATATTCAAATTTCTAGATGTTGCACCATTTAAATTTATAGACGTTGCGCCAATTAATCATATAAATATTAACGCATGAAGGAGTACATCAATTTCTTTATCTATTGTTCTATCAGTGTTCCATTTATTATATTTTTATTTCTGTAAGTTTAAGTAAAAATTATTCTTATTTAAATTATAAATATCTTATCATTTAATTATTTTTCTTTTCTATAAACTTTTGATGCAGAAATTTTAATAGATAATACCAATGCAGAGGTCTCCTCAAATAAATTTTTTGGACTTATTTCCAGATTTAGAGTTAAAAAACTTTAGGAAAAGATTGAATCTCTGGTCAGCATCAGATGATAATCTTCTTTAGACTTCTTTTTCGTAAATTGTTACTTAACTTCATTGTAAATAGTATAAGACTTAGCATATTTTTTCTGTACTGAACTTATTTTGTATAAGTTTTAGATCTAATTTATGTGTATCTTTCTAGGATAGTTTACACTTTTCTAAGCCCATCTTAAAGGCTACATGAGAAGAGGATGAAAGCTCCATTCTAAGGCCAAATTCTAAAGCCCAAAGATCCTAGTATAAGAGGCAGATCCTAGCTCTTAAATCTATCAACACCTTGGTCTATATATAGGTATCATGTAAACCATTCTTTACACTTCTGATCATAATAAAATTTAAGTGAATTTAATGTAATTTTTTCTATCTTTTCTATCCTTTAGCCAAATGTTTATGAGGGATTATCCTCCTCATCCTTAACCTCTAAGGTGGTAGAAAAGAAGAGACTTACCTCTTACAATGGTGGTGCCTCCTTTAACAATCAAGCTTCACCAATTCATCCTCCATTGAAACAGCCTTCAAGTCATCTCCATTTGATCCAAATCTCTCCTCCATTCATGGTGTCATCAAGGGGTATCAAATCTCCATCAAATGGAGGATGTCATCTTATTCTAAAACTTCTCTAAATTCTACTTGCTAAATTCTACTTGCGCTCTCATCTTCTACTCATCCTTCTTTTGTCATTTTTTATCCAACTTTTATCCAAATTGTGTGTTTTAGCTTGATATATCTATGTTAATCTTATATAGTTGTAGATATGCACATTTTCCATGATTTAATCAACCAATTTTTTTGAATTGTGTCCTATATCCACTTCCACTTTAGGCACTATATGGTGCCAAAATTTCTTTATTTTTTATTCAAATTTTGTCTCAATTCTTTTAAATTATTGAATGGATATACTATATGATGCATGATCTGAGTATGTTGTAACATTCATAATTGATGTACTTGATTTGCATGACTAGGAAATAAATTTTTATAAAACTCTTCCCTAAAATCTTTAAGAAAATTAGAGAATTTTAAATAAATGATGAAAATAACCTTGCACTAGACGAAATATGCAAAAATGCAAGATAAAAGCTAAAAGATATCCTACGGATTAGAATACACCAATTATGGTTAGAACAGTTATGAAAAAGAAATAAGAACAAAAAAAGGGTGAAAAAGTCAACAGGAAACTCTGAAAAGGCCCAAAACGTCCTTAGAAACCTTTATCTTTCACAAGGGCTAAATTGTTTCTATAAAAATAGTAAATTACGTAATCATAGTTTGGGAATGAACCAATAAGTGTTAAAAACCTTGGAGGAACAACTTTTGAACCTCTTGGAAAATGGCGAGAAAAATTATAAAAATGCTCCTAGAAGAAGAAATCATGACGAGGTTCTTAGATGACCTTAGGCACGAAATTAGGGACATAGTAGAGATTCATCAACATTTAAGCCTTAATGAACTTTACAACCAACCCCTCAAGGTTTAGTTTCAAGTAAATAGAAAAGGTAAGGGTAAATTCATTCAATATAAGTCATCCACATAAGATTCATGGAAGGACAAGAATAAAGAGTCAAGCGTTAAACCTAAGGAACCTAGGGATACCAAAGACTCCAAGAAGTCTAAAGGCAAAGCACCAAATCTACCTTCAAGTAATGAGTCCTCCATTAAGTATTTTAAGTGCTTAAGAAGAGTTCATATTTCCCTAATAAGAAAATCATCGTCCTTAGCAACAATGGTAATTATCCTTCCTTAGAGTTAACTAGCTGTAGTTCTACCTCCTATTCCTATGAGGATGAAGCCTTATAATATACTATAAAAGGAAACCTTTTAGTTTTAGGAAGAAACACAAAGGGACAACATCTTCTAGACAAAATGTTAAATCAAAGGACACACTTGTTCCTTAGTCATTGATTGTGGGAGCTGTAACAATATGGTTAGCACTAGGTTAGTCACAAATTTAGGATTAGCAAACACTCCTCATCCTAAGCCATATAAGCTAAGCAGTGATAATGGAGACCTTTGGAGCAATTTAATCAGTTAAAATTTCTTAAAAGTGATTTTTTTAAAGTTTCGATAGATTTGAAAGTTTTCATGAAACTTTTTAAGATGCTATAAGTTATTAATGGATATATATTGGAGTAGATCTAGTAGATCTCCACTTGGTTGTCTTCAAAAATGATTTTTTATGGTCTTTATGTTCAAAGCTGTGAACTTACTCTATCTTCTCTTAAAAAATTTTAATCTTGAATTTGAACTTGATATAATCTCACATCTGGACCCCCACAACCATAACTCTTAAGACTATAAAAGTTAAGTTCCAAAAGTTACAAACTTAACTTCAAAAGTAAGTCTTAAAGTTAATATGAGAAAGATTGGATTTATAGAAAAAAAAACTTGATTAAGACTCTTAAAACCTCCATAATCATAACCCAAGTTATGGAGAAAGGAAAAGTGTTGATGGACCTAAGAGCAAATAATGCAACAAGTTCCAAAATTCATGGAGCAAAGGTCAAGTTGGAAGAATTTTGAGAAAATGACCTTGGGTGATCAAGGGTGTAATTCGGTCATTTCTAAAATTAAGAAGAGTTGAGTTAAAATTTTTGGTTGAGGTGTAATAAGGAGCCTTACCATGTACAAGAAAGGAATAATAGTTTAGTAAAGACTTGGTGATGGTTTGGGTAACCATTTGACCACGCTTAATGAAATTAGTGAAAGTAAGTTAAGATCTTGTTAAGGCCCAAAAATGAACTCAACCATGCACAAGGTGGTTATTAAAAGTCAATTATGGAATTATAGGAGCTTGAAGAGCCATTCGGCCACCTAGTAGATAAGAAGGAAAAATCTTAAAAATTTCCAAGTTTGATCAATCTAGTAATATAAGTTATAATCTCATATAAATCACCTATCAAGTATGAGAAAAATTGATCATAATGCCTTAGAGACTTAAAGAATCAATTTGGTTAAGTCTTAGTTAAATTTACAAGACAAGCTAATTTGGATGTTTAAGGAGATTTAAGAAAAGTATGAGCAAGTGGACATAGTTTAGGGAGACAAGGCATAAACACTTTGACATACACTAGTAAAAATAGAAGTAAAGTAATTCATTAAGTAAAGGACCAATGATTCACTCTTAATAAGATTTAATTTTAATATATTGGCTACAATGACATAGAAATATGAACAAAAACCTCCTTGAAGCTCATATAGACATTTGGCCAAAGGAGGAAGAACTAGGCACGATAAGATTTTAATGGGAAAAACTTATGTGTTTGTCTCTTCGAGGAATAAATTTTGAGAAGCAAAAGGGATTATAAGGTTTAGATGAACATAAATTTTGATGAATCAAAAAAGGATCATTTGGCCAAGGAGGATTAAAATTAGTTAAATAAGATTCATGCCTAATTAAGAGGCATAATGGCCATTAGGCCACCATAGAGTTAAACATGAAAAGAACATCAACAAAATCTTTGAGAAAAGGAAATGTTAAGAGAAACCTAGAAAAAATAAGTGGTGTAGGCTTCCCTTGAGAAACTTATCATAAAACATAAATAATAAGGTTAACTTTATTATTTTAGAAGAAATGTATATGCTGTCCAAAATTTAAAAGGACCATACTTAAGTAAATATTTTTACTAAGAAAGCAAACTCTTGGGTAACTTTTAATGTCCTATTTATCATGGTGATGCTTGAGCATGTATTTATATGTGTTATGTGCTCTCTTGAATGATGTAATGACTTTTGTGATCTCTTGGATGATATGATGACTTGTGTATGTCTATGTCAATCCATGATTTGATATTAAATGAATGAATTGGATGTTATATATACATAGAATTTTAATTGAATATTGAGCATGCATCCTATCTTGAATACTTAGATGAAATCTAATAGGTCAAGAGATCACTAAAGAAGAACTTTATGTGAAAACTTAATACTACTCCTAGTATGCTAAGTTTAGAACTTATGCACACTCAGAAGGCCATAAGTCCTTCTATGATAATCAGAAGGTATATAACCTTCTATGGTGAAGCCATAGGGCTTCAAATAAATTCTTTTATGGGGAAGCTGTAGGTCTCCAAATTTATGATGGTGACAACCATCCAAAATAAGCTCATATCCAAGATTAGAAGGTGGAGTAGTAGATAAGTTGAAAGATATTGTTTAACTAAATTTTTAATGTTATGTCTTAAATGAAATTGTCACTGAGAGGGTGACTAGAGAATAAGAAAGATTATGATTAAGACATAAAATTAGTAAGAGTCATAAAGTATCTATGTTATGATAAGAAAGTGATATAAAGAATGCATGAGATTTATGTTTAAGAGACTTTATATGAAAAAATGGTTCAAAGTATATATGAATTTCATATTGTATGAGATTAAATTTTTGCTATTATTAAAAACAATCCACTTTAGATAAGAATAACTTTTAAAATCAATAATTGAACTTGTATGTTTCTCACCTTTTCTTAATAAACTGAAGTGGCTGGGTTAGAAATGATGACCCCAATCTTAGGGTAAACGCCTACTGAGAAATTATAATTTCTTACCCCTTACCTCCCATTTATTTCCCAAAGTTCAATCATACTCTTTGTGGTGGCAAGGGTCTATGTGAAACGAATAACCTAGACTAGAGATGAATGTTCATGGAATGGAATACAGGAAGAGTTATGAAGGATCTTATACTACTTTGTCCAACTTTGTATCTTTTCTTTGGATGATTGTAACTTGTGAAAGGCATGGAAGCCTTTTTTTGTTTAAAGGACTCACTACGAGTCTTAACTTATTATTGTGTGTATTGTATTACCTATATAACTAATAATGTAAATATTGTTGTGGAAATGAATGTATAGCATGATAAGTAAAAGAATGCAAGTTTTAAAAATCAACGTGAGTGATAACATCTTAATGTTCATTATATACTACGTTGATTACTACGATGAGGGTCGCATTTTCACCAAATATTTTAAAATAAAAAAATATATCATATTTTCCATAACTGTAATTTTATAAATGGATTCTGCATCATGGAGTAACAAGCTAATAGTGAATTTACGTTATGACTTAAGCATAGGATGAATGTCATTATTAGGATGTTACATTATCCTAGTAGAAAATCAAGAGTTTAATTGGTATTTTCTTGATTGAATTTAAACCAAACAAGAATTAAAATTGTTTTCAAAAATATCTTTTTGAACCTATTATAATCCTGCTTATGAATTGAACTAGCAAGTTAATTAGTTTTTAATTTTATTAATTTTATTAATTTATATTTTGTTTTTATCAATTAAAAAGCAAGCCTCTTATTTTTCTAACTTTGAACTTAGCCAATTGTTTCCCATGGTCCTTAAGAAACAACCAAGGTTATGCATTGTACTACATTTTTGTTTACTTTTATTTTAACCTAACCACGACATCGCTTGTCAATAATCTAGCTAGTCTTAGATGAGTTTCAGACATCTTCCCCAAGGAGATTCTAGTATGGCTTCCTTCTTTTAGGAGAATAAAGCACCAGATGGACTTGATCCTAGTTGGTTCCCTGCCTAACAAGCCATTGTATAGGAGTAACCTATAGGAGTCAAAGGAGATATAGAAGTGTTGGTGTGAAAACGAATGAAGGCAAGTGCAGCTTATCATTTTACAGAGTAAAGAGTGAGTAAGTGTATCGTCTCCACATGGATTTGGTTCAAATACTGAATTCCTACTAGTCCACTAATTGAACTCAGTTATGGGGTCACGTAGTCAACGCAAATTGAAGCGCGTAGGCAACGCAAACAGAAATTAACAAGAATTCACAGAATCTGTCACAAATCTGGAACTCTATCCAATATGCAAAGAATACTTCAAAATAAAATCTAAACTGTCAAACATTCAACGACTGATATAAATTTATGAGAATTCAAATGTTGGAAGATGTTAGGGTTGGATTTCACCAAAACTTCCCCTATGTAATCCTTGATCATTTCATATACTTAAGATAAACAGTAGCTGAAGATCGAATTCACGACTTAGTGATTGAAGGTCACTCCCATGACTCAGCAATCCTTCACAACAAATTAGGAATCCTAATTCCTTAGCAATTCCTAATTTGCAGTGAGCCTTATGTTCAAGAATTCAAACGATCTCACAAATGCAAACCTCTATCCCTAGAGCCTTCACAATTATGTTATTCAATCTCAGTTCCAATTCTAAAACCAATTTCCCAATTGCAAAGATGAATTTTGGTTCAATTTATAAGTGGCCAAATCATAAAAGCATTAAGCAAAGAGATGAATAATCAACGTTAAAGGAGAAAAATATTAAATAAATGCAAAATCTGGGTTATATAAGATCAGTTAAGGATTCATCCTTCCCCAACAGGGACTCAGTTACACATAATGAAGAAGAAGAAAATAGGGGAAGAAGAGAAAGTCATGATCATGGCAGCATGCTTTTGATGCACTTCGTCTTCCACCCTAGGGTTCCTCCTTCACCTAGAATAGAACCAGCGTATAGGGAAACGACGGCTCTATCCTCTAGGTCTGCGCTCTGGAGATAGATCAGTGGGTAGAGTGAATGATGTCCTGTTTTTGTTCTGTTCTGGGCTTTTTATAGATTCTGTTCTGCAACGTCGCGTGTCCAACGCGGCCCAACTGCGTTGCCAACGCGGAACCCTATAACAGATTGCAGAAATTAAAACATATCAGATTTACGAGAATTTATCATCCAAAAGGCTCTAAAACTGTATTTTCCAGATTGTGCATGGGTTATTCAGTTTTCATTTTCTCATGTTTTAATGGTGTTTTATGCTTCAATTACTTGCAATTACATTGAATTATATTCCAAATAAATGTCTTATTAGACACTTATCAAGAAGCAAGTTAGTGAACTCTTGGCTAAGGAGTGAGTGAGAAAGAGTCTCAATCCTTAAGTTGTTCCTTTGTTGCTTGTCCCCCCAAAGGATGGTAGTTAGAGACTGTGTATAGATTGTAAGACTATCAACCATATAACTATTAGGTACAAAAACCCTATACCTAGATTAGATGACCTTCTTGAGGATCTTCTTGGGTTATATATCTTCTCAAAGATTGATCTTAGAAATGGCTATCACCAAATTAGGATAAGGTAGGGGGATGAGCAGGAAACAACCTTTAAGACTAAGTTTGGCTTGTATGACTGGTTAGTCATGCCCTTTAGGCTAACCAATGCTTCAAGCATGTTCATGAGACTTATGAACCATATGCTGAGGAATTTAATAAGTAAATATATAGTAGTATACTTTGATGACATCTTGATATACTTCGAAAATCCCTGAGGAGAAAATAAGGCATGTAAGACAAGTCATCTTAGTCTTAAGGGAAGAACACTTGTTTTCCAATTTAGAAAAGTGTTCTTTCTTCTTGGATCATACATTTTTTCTAGGTTTTATAATAGGTGAGAATGGGATCCAAGTAGACTAGGAAAATGTCAAGGCCATCCAAGATTGGCATATTCCCCAGAATGTTGGAGAAGTTAAGAGTTTCCATGGCTTGGCAAGCTTCTATAGGAGGTTTGTAATATTTTTATCACTATTGCTTCTCCACTTAATGAGTTAGTAAAAAAGAATGTAAAATATAACTAGGGGAAAACAACAAAGGGCCTTTGATACTTCTGGAACAAAGGTTTGTTGAGTCACCAATTGATGCAGAGGTCCCAATTGTTGAGCCATTGAGCCTACTGGATGTCACGCAAACTAGGCCTATTAGGCCTCATACATTAGAATAGAATTTAGGTACTTGTTTTGTATTCTAGGAACTAGCAGGCCCAATATGTATAGGGCTTGGGCCCAATTTCTATATATGTTAGCTTAGGATCTTTGGGATTCTCTAGACCAATTTGAGGTTACATTGAAGAGTGAAGAAGACATCATTATTGGACTGAAATCCATGCCCAATTTAGATTCAACTCTACCCCCTTTTTTCCTCAATTTTTCACCTCCTCCATTTTTCCAATATAAAGGCATCACTTGTATAATTTTCAACACTAAGTTTATTTTGAATGAAATTGTGAGTTTTCACTCATATTTTTAAAGAAGTTCTCTCCCTATCCTTCCTCTTAAACCAGACTTGGGGTTGAGAATCCTCCTCATTCGTGGCGAATCATGGTGGCAGAGAACAAGCTTATCCTCCACAAGAGGTGGCCCTTCCAAGTCAAGGCATAACTTCATCATAATTTTACTTCCATTCTCCACTGAATTGAATCTTCCATTGATCCAGAAAAATGACCTCCTTCCAACTCTACATGAACTAGTATCATAGCTCCACCAATAGAGATGAGATCCAACCTTTAATTGGTTTACATTTTCATGTTCTCCTCATTTTCTCAATTTCATATTATACTCCTTTTTCATTTTCACTTTTGATTAGGAAAATGAGGTCTGATTTCTGTGATTAATTTTGAGTTATATTTTTATTTCTTTCTAGTTTATGGAATGTTATTGTTTTCTTTATTTGGTTGAATATTGAATTACCGATCATCGATTTGCTGGAATATGTCCATTCTAGTGCATGAATGCGCCTTGCTCAAGTAAAGTGAGCATAAATTTCTCAATTCTAGTCTGATTTGGACCAAATTTATTTTGGATTGTTTGATCTGATCTCTATTGTTCAATTAATGAGTGTGTATTTCATAAATCTTTAAAAAGTTAAAAAAATAATTTGAAATATGAATCTAATTGCGGCGCTTGGAACTTAGTGATTCTGAGTTCATTCTTCTGATTTGAACTTTTTAGAACTTGTCTAGGTTTGATTCATTATGTTTTGATCCTTCTTTATGTGTTATTATAAGTTGAATATTATATGGTTTGTCTCTTTCAATTTCCAATGAGATGCATGATCATCTGCATGCAATCTAATGCTAGATAGGCTTAAATCATGCATGTTTTAAGCAATTAAGGATATATGTTTCAATGTAAGCTTAATTAACATCTTAAGCAACACCATTAAAAGACATTTCTAAGATATTTTGGATGACAAAATGGACAAACATTATTGACTTATAAATTACCTTACCTTTGCTAGAAAAACTGCAAATGCACTAATTGGACTATGGGACTTAGGATTGTGAAAGAAAAAGCCTATGAAAATACCATTAGAGGATTCTGAATTTTGGACTTGAATCAAGAACTAGACACTAAAAAAAAATCAAAACAAAAGAGCAAGAAAATACAAAAACACTTGAATAAAAAGTTAAGAAAGACCAAAGGAAAAAACAAGTAAAGCATATAGGAAAAAGGCATGTGCATAAGGTCCATTATTTGGGTGAAGTATGCTTATGTATTCATGAATTCATATTCGGTCAAAGGGTTTCCAAATTTGGTCCTAATACTTAGTTTATGCATGATTCATATAGCTTGGTCGGATAACATTCATCATTTGTATGAGCATGAGCATGTGCATGCTTCTCTCATAGTTTCAAAATTAGAAAGGTAAAAGAAGCCAAAGACTCCAAAGAGTCTAAGGATAAAGCCCCACACTTACCTTTAGGAAAAGAATCATTTGTTAAGTGTTTCAAGTGTCTGGGCATGGGGTACATTGCTTCCCAATGCCCAAATAAAAAGATCATGATCCTTAATAATAATGGTAATTATTCATCCCAAAAGTCTAATGCCTCTAGTTCCCTTTCCTCCTCTTGAGAGGGTGAATCCTTAGTGTATGCCCTTAAGGATGACCTTTTAGTGGTTAGGAGGGTTTTAGGGAGTATAGCTAAGGGGGAGAAAGAAACCTAAAGGGAGAACATATTCCATTCATGATGTTCAATAAAGGGGCACATCTGCTCCTTAATTATTGATGGGGATAGTTGTACAAATATGGCAAGCACCATGATAATAAATAAGTTAGGGCTAGTGAACTCCCCCACCCTAAACCATACAAACTTCAATGGCTTAGTGACAAAGAGGACTTGTTGGTCAATCAACAAGTTCTCCTCACCTTTACCATTGAAAGGTATAAGGATAATGTCACTTGTGATGTTGTACCAATGGAGACCAGCCATGTGCTTTTAAGAAGAACATGACAATATGATAGAGATGTCTATCATGATGGGCATACCGATAGGTGTAAACACCCAATTATGTCCGAGACCCGTTTTAAGATAATTAAAGAAAAAGATTCAAGTTCAAAACGAAAACAAAATTAAAATCTGAAGATAAAGAAAATAGAAAACAAAAAACAAAAAACAAAAAACAGAAAACAGAAAACAGAAAACAAAAAACAAAAAACAGCAAACAGACAAACAGAAAAATAGACAACAAAAATTTTCTGGAAAAGAAAATAAAATCTTTTTAAATTATACCTAAATGAAAAAATAACAAAAATTAACTAAGACAAAAAGAAAAATTCAAAAAAAAATTTAGAAAAAATAGAAATTAAATACAAATTAAAAGAAATCTGAAAATTCTGAAAAAAACAATTAAAGAAATCAAAAAATCAAAAATTAGTTTTGAACAAAAATAACAAAATAAAATAAATAAATAAATAATAAAAATAGAAATAAAAATAATTAAAATTGAAAGTGAAAAATAAAATCTGGAAATTATAAGTTAGAAAATAAAACTGAAAAGATAAAACCAATTGAAGTAATTAAAAGAATTTTTGTTAAAATCGGAAATTAAAAGGCAACAAAAAAAGAATGGTTTTTTAAAGAAAAAGAAAAAGGCAAAACGGAGAAAACGACAAATCAGAAAAGTATTTTAAAAAAAAAAAAAAGAGAGGGGAGTCATATAAATAGGGATCCGGGATTCCAAAATAAAATTTTTTTTTGGGGGGTACACCTTCTGCTAGGGAAAGAATTTGGCGAAGAACGATCCCAAGATATCGAAACTTCATCAACACGAGTCTTGAAGGTTCTGCTCACCAATTCTGTAGGGGAGAAGCAGTATCTCATCGTAGAAGAAGAGGAATTCGATCCCTTAGCCCTGCAACAGGTTAGTCACGAAAGACAATATCAAAAATTCTATAGAATTCCTTAGTGTAGGGTTTAATCAAGAATCTTGTCAAGAAGTATCCATTGCTTTGTATGAATCTAGGGTCAATTTAATTGCAATGAACCTTAGATGTTGCATTGATGCATGTTCTGTTAGAGATCAAGAACTGAGAGGAATTTCGTTAGCGAGTATGTTGTTCATGTTGTATGTTGTAGCGATTCAAGAATTGGTGAATAATAAGTTATAGACGCTGCATGATAGAATCAAGAATTGGGAGAGAGATCAAATGATAGGTAGGATACCAATGTTGCATGTGGAATATGTGCTCAATCAAATGTCAATGTGATCATGTTTCCGATCTGTTCAACAAAAATTAGTGTAGAGTTGACCAGGGCACTAGAAATCGGTCTAGGAAATGTTGGTCTTGACAAGGCTTAGACCTTGGATTGGTGGGAGAGCGGGGTTATGAGTCGATACCCAAAATAGTCCCACCTTCTGAGTATTGTATCCTTACCTGCACTCCATGGTGCTCCAATGCTGAAACTTTCAGCCAACCTCCCTGAGAGCCCAGTCTCCTTAAAAACAGATTGAGTGAGGGAAGAGATTTCGGAAAACATACCGAGCCTATTGTGAGAATGAAACCCATTAGGAGAACTTGACTTCAATCCTACTTTGGCCAAAGTACTCTTTGGATCTGATGTAATGACCGGTTCATGTATATTTCTCTCAAACAGGGTCGACCAAGCTTACGTGCCCAAGTGCATACTCACCTTCCATGTTGAGGACATGGCCCTTAAAGTGAGCTAGTACCACAAACCTTAGCCTCCAAACCTTATAAAAGTCTGATATCAATAACCTCTTGTCATTCGCCTAGATGGATGCGTGAAGTAACTTGGTGTAACACATTACACTCACCTCCACCCTCCTTGCCTCCTCTGCCTGAGCACTAACCATTCCCATAACCGGTGATTACCAAGCTTCCGAATAGTGATTGGCGTCACTCCTCCGGGTATGATTAGTTTGAGCTATAAGTAAGGGAGATGCAAGGTCTGCATGACGCTATCACTGGGTTAGGCGTCTCAAATAAGCATAGCCTAGATAAAAAGAATAGAAGGAAGGGTTCCCGTATACACTGATTAATGGCTCCTTGTATAGATGTCTTCTCTAAGTCTCCTGATTTCGTCACCTGGTTCGGGTAAGGTCCTCTCTTCTCCAAGCACCCCCAAGGATGAATTCGAGGGTCTTAGGTCCCCGGATCTTCTGAGAGTCTCCCTCAGATTATAGGACACATATTATGGCTCACCAACGCCCAGGGTTATCGTAGGGTAGGGTCTTTCTAATGAAAGCAGTGAATACCCCTTCTAACGACCCTTCCGAAGGGGATGGATGCTGATTGACGCATCTGGAACCTTGTTTAAACAATAGGGAGGCTAACAGCAAGAGGTGAGAGAAGGGGAGCGACAAAGAACACAGCGGATGATCCCATGATCATCATGACGTCCAGGTTTTCCCAACACTTAGCCCACTCCAATAGATTCAAGCTAAGTCCCTTGCAGAAGGAAGTTGAAAGAATATGCAGGGGATCAACCAATGCAAACCAGATATGCCTCTTTGTAGGTTGAGATGCATGCACCCCATGCAAGTTACGTAAAGGTTACTTTAGAATTAGACCTGAGAACAATAAACCCGAATGAACCCCAGGCTCAGTGGTTAGAACACCCAAAGGTATTTCTCGTGCCCCGCCTTCGAACCTTGTTAGGACCAGCCCATTGTTTTATCAAATCTGTTAAGGCAGATTACCACAATGACCTTGGAGAAATCCGAGAATCCCTTCCCTGTCCCTGCCACAGAAATTACCAAAATATCCATAGAAAAATTCTAAAATCCCTATTCTGTCCTCAAATTAAAGATAATAGAAATTCCAGAATTAAAAGATTTTTCCAAAATAAAAAAAATATAGAATAAAAATTCCAGAATTAAAAATAATAAAAACATAGGAAATTTAGAAAATTAATAAAAAATCCAGAAAATAATAAAAAATACTAAAAAATCCATAAAATAATAAAATATTAAAAAATCGAAAATTAATAAAAAATCCAGAAAATCCAGAAAATAATAAAAAATACTAAAAAATCCATAAAATATTAAAATATTAAAAAATTGAAAATTAATAAAAAATCCAGAAAAAATATTAGAAAATCCAAAAAATATTAGAAAATCCAGAAAATTACAAAAAAATAAAAATCACAGAAAATTACATAACAAATAAAAAAAATTTCCAGAAAATGCATAAAACTTAATAGAAATTCTGAAAATATAGGAAAATAATAAAAGCGGTAAAAAATTTAGAAAAATCAAAATATTCTGAAATAAATCATAAAACACTTCAAATTCCTAATTGCCTCCGAAAGTCAAAAAAATGAAGAATCTTTTATTATATTCAAGCTTTCTTTTATTCAAAGATCGATATCCTCTACAAATTATTTCTATCTCAAAAATTTAAAGAATCTTTTTTGATATTTTGGAATTTTTAAGTCTCACGCAATGGGCTCTGAATGGGGAACTGGCGGTTTACCTGTTGTTCAACGTTTAGTAGTTCGTATGGGTCCTTGTGCTGCCTTAGCCGCCTCGGGCCTTGTGCATGAGTGGACTTGAGGTCCTTTTCAAATTAAAAAAATATATATCTTTTCCTTGATATTTTGGGATTTTTAAGTCTCACGCAATGGGCTCTAAATGGGGAACTGACGGTTTACCTGCTGTTCAGCGTTTAGTAATTCGTATAGGTCCTTGTGCTGCCTTAGCCGCCTAGGGCCTTGTGCATGAGTGGACTTGAGGTCCTTTTCAAATAAAAAATATATATCTTTTCCTAAATATTTTGGGATTCTAGGTCTCACGCAATGGGCTCTAAATGGGGAACTGGTGGTTTACCTGCTAATCAACATTTAGTAGTTCGTATAGGTCCCTGTGCTGCCTTAGCCGCCTCGGGCCTTGTGCATGAGTGGGCCAAAGACCCCTCCTAAAAACAAAACGTCATTTTCAAATAGCAAAATCTTCAAACATTCTTTCAAAACACTCTTCGAAGGTCAAGCCTTCACAAACTAGAACTACGTAAGCCTTGAGTTTCCCATTGCACCGGGGAATACGTAGGAGCAGGATCAAGTCCTGTCAGGCTAACCTCCATCAAATTATTTTTCACATTAAAGGGATCCAAACAGTTTTCAAAATCACACACTCAGTTAAGGGTGCCGTTCTTTGGAACGGGCAAGTGGGGTGCCTAATACCTTCTCCACTTGTAACCGACTCCCGAACCGAAATCTCATCCTCGAGTCAGGGTTTTTTCCAAACTTTTCCCTTAAATAAAAATTTGGTGGCGACTCCACATCATCAATAAAATTCATTTTTCAAAATTTTAGCGAGTTCGTCGTCTCGTCGGAATTACGGTTACGACAAATGGCGACTCCACTGGGGATACTTAGAGAGTCAAACCCATTTATTTGAGTGTATTTTATATTTGATCCCTTTTCCTATTTATGTACATGATTTAATCATTGCATGTTATTTATTTGTTGATTTGTTCTTGCTTTACTATTTGCTCTTTCTACACCCTAGGATAGATAAACAATAAATTGCTATATATCTGTACAAGTTCCCCAATTGCAAGTATCCCAAAATAAAGTGCCCTCCATGCATTACATTTTATTATGAGTGGGGCCCTATACCCGGGTCTGAGTGCTGCCCAGGATTAGAGAGATCTAGTGGTGTCATGCTAGGGCTTACGTCCTGTATGGCTATCATGAAAATCCCAGCTAGAGTGCGTCCTATTCATAATGCCCTGCAACTAGTGGCTACTTCTACTGTTGTGGCAAGCATTATGAACTGGAACTTGGCTCTAGTGACCTTTGTACCCTAGGATTACAACCTACCTTGGAAAGGCTCATGCATTAAAAGCCCTAGATCCATAGGACAGGTCACCTCTCTAGGACACAAGGAGGGCACGCCCTATTTACATGACATCAGTTCTGTAAGACTTTATTTACCTGCGATTGTAGAATTCTAAATTTAAAAGAAAAAGTGGACAAAAAAGAGGAGAGAGAAGAAAAGAAAGAAAAATGGACAAAAAGAGAGAGAAAGGAAAGAGAAGAAAATAAAAGAAAAGTATACCAAAAAGAAAGATGAGAGAAAATCTTTAAAAAAAAAAAGAAAATCAAAATGAGGAAAAAAGAAAGAAAAGTGGACAAAAAGAGAGAGAAAGAAAGGGTAGACCAATAAGAAAGGTGAGAGAAAAATCTTTCCGAAAAAAGGGAAAATCAAAATGAGGAATAAAAAAGAAAAATAACCAAAGTAAAGAGGGAGGGAGGACAGTAAGAGTAATCATGTTTATTGTCTTCATGCATATCCCATACATTAATATCATTCATTTAGGGTCTAACATACTTGTTTGTATCTTTTTCTTTCGAGGGATCAGATTCTCGGTGACTATCGTAAAAGAGGGTGAAGTGGAAATTAACGTGGAATCTGAACAGTTGAAGAAGAAGAGACGCATAGCAGACTTGGCCAGTTTAGAGGTGTTTGCAAACAAGTTATCAGGTATCCAGCAAATGGCCTTCACCAAAAGGTACGGCAACATACTGAGGCTTTTAAAAGTCCAAGTGCAAGAAGGAGCCCTTACTGCCATGGTGCAATATTATGATCCATCGCTCCGGTGTTTCACATTCTCAGACTTTCAGCTGGCTCCCACTCTAGAGGAGTTCGAGCAGATTTTGGATCTGCCATTGGAGGGAACCAGGCCGTATCAATACCTAGAACATCATTCCTCTTTCCGGGCCGCCGCACAGGCCTTGGGGTTGCAGATTGGGGAACATTTGGCAGGTTATCAGACAAAAGGCCAAGTCAAGGGGTTCACTAGAGAATTTCTAGAGAAGTATATGCAACACTTAGCCGACAACAACCAGTGGGCTATATACATGGACGTGTTAGCCCTTACCATCTATGGGCTAGTACTTTTCCCTTATATGGACGACTTTGTCGATCTGAGCGCATTCGATATCTTAGCCAAAAGGGATAGAGCAGAAAATCCCGTGGCGGCCCTGTTGGCAGATGTTTATTGCACGCTGAACTTCTGTCATGAGAAGAAAAGAACAAGATTGATTTGTTGCCTACGTGTGTTATTCATATGGATCACTGCCCACATCTTCAAAAGGGACATGAAGACACAACATCCCATAGCAGATTTCTTGAACTACCAGTTGAAACAGATGAGCAACCTCGAATGGTCTTCCCACTTCGCCAGCTTGACCGAAGACCAGGTTAGATGGCAACCTTCGTGGCAACAGAGAACTGAGGTCATCTACCACTGCAAGGGGTTCTCGAATGTACCCCTCATGGGAGCTAGAGGTTGTATCAGTTATAACCCGATACTGGGACAGAGACAGCTAGCTTACCCTATTAGAGCACCCCCACCTGACGAATTGCTGACTCCTTTCTACTTGAAGTATGAAGGAGACTTCGCCGAAAGTCTCCGTAAGGTCCGAGAGGCATGGGAGGGGGTCACCCGTAAAGAGAAAGAGCTGGGAGTACGAAGCTGCGCTGCTAAGGAAGAATACAAGCAGTGGGTTAGAGACAGGGTGCAACACATCAAATTGCCATTCAAACCACCTGCTCCCCCGTCCGAGAGTCAAACGACATTCGCAGTGTTTGACGACGAGATTGTCAGAAGCCATAGAGAGAAGCTAGAGGCTATGACCAAAAGAAATGCTCAGCTAGAGGAAGAACTGCTGAAAGAACGACAAGAGAGCGCTGCATGGCGAAGAGAAGACGAAGTGAATAAATCTCTCTTAGCTTCTATCCGAGATCAGCAGAAAGGGGAACGAGAGCATGCTTCTCGAGTACACATGAATTTGCAAGCGGCCAACAAAGAGCTCGGCATGAGAGCAGAGGAAAGGGATGCCGCACTCCAAGAGAACACCCAGTTGAGGGGTGCCTTGGAGCAAATAAGGGCCAAGGTCCGCAATAGCCGAGAAGAGAAAAATCAGATCCTAGCTGCGAAAAGGAGAATCCAAGCAGAAACGGACAGTGTGATAGAGGAGAGGAATGAATTGCTGCAAAGGATAGAGGACATGAAACAGCAAATCGAAGGCCTACTTATAGCCTGGCAAGATGAGGTGAATGAGGAAAAATGGAAGGTCCTTGAGATCATAAGGATGCAACAAAAGGGCATAAAAGACATACAAAAAGAAAGCAGATGGTATAAAGATACGGCTGAACACTGGATCAGATGCTTTCAAAGATTGGCCTGCCTAGCAAATACGGCCATAGAAGAGATACCGCAATCACTCAAGAAGGCGGAAGCATCTCTGCACCCACTCCACACCCCGCCTGAAGTAGATTTTTTCATTCAAACTTGTAAATACCTAGTCTTAAGGATGAAAAAATATATTGTACTGGCCAAGCAAGAGGAAAGAAGTGTAAAATAGACATCATCTATTTTGAATAAAACGGGCTCTTCTTTGCAATTCCACATTAATTTCCATTTCACGCTCAAAAGCACGAAAGATGCATACGATCAGCACTCAGTCGAATTCTGGTCCCTCCGCATCCACCACCTAGCCAAATTCTTTTTATTATTATTAACTAATTAAATGAATTTAACTTTCTAAAACAGGTAACAAAATAGCGGGCTTACGACTTCCCCGGCATTCATATAGCACCAGATCAAGAACCAAAATCATGAGTGAGCTAGAAACACAAAATGAGGAGCTCCGCGGTGAGGTCGCGGAATTAAAAGACCAAGTGGCTAAGCTTATGAAGCTACTCGAGAAAAACGCAGAGGGACCTGCAGGCAATGAGGCACCTGGGGCAGCCACTACATCTATGCCTCTTCAGACTATCACCGAACAAGATTGGCCGTATGGTTTACCACCTGGCTATGAACCTCCTCATGGGTCTCAAGGGATCTTGGCTGGCGAAAACCATAATGCGATACCGCTCCACATAAACCTTACTTCCCATCAGCCTCACCCAAACTTTCCTGTTGGACCTCCACACCCGAACCTTAACATTCACAACCCTCATACCAACCCACCAACTTACCTGCCTCCCGCTAATGCAAATGGCTATCAACCACATTCACACCCAGCCTACGCAAACATGCATCCCTACCCTTATAACACAAACACTTCTTCTGTTTTCCCTACACATACAAACCCATCTTTCCCTCCTCACATTAACCCATCAACCACATATCCATATAATGTCCACCCTGACTATGCCCATATGAACACGACTGCCACGGAAGATCCTACGTACTCTGTTCCAGTTGCTGTTCATCCAGTAAACCCACACCAGCCACATCCCTACGGTCATGCTGCAAGACCCAAGGAACCTTATGCTTTACCCCATCACGCCAGCCGGCCTCTAAATGAGCCATGGCCAAGAATGGCGGATCAAGAAGCCCTTCTTGGAGGGAGATGGATGCATCTAGAAGAGAGGGTTAGGGCTATCGAGGGAGGCGGATATGGAATAGTCGAGGCTTCTGAGCTCTGCCTCATACCGGACGTCATCATACCTCTGAAATTTAAGACTCCGGAATTCGAGAAATACCGAGGGGTTGGCTGTCCGAGAAGCCATCTAACGATGTATTGCAGAAAAATGGCCTCTCACTCACACAACGACAAGCTGCTTATTCACTGTTTCCAAGATAGTTTGACAGGAGCAGCGGCTAGCTGGTATACCCAGCTTGAGAGGTCCTACATCCGTTCGTGGAAGGACTTAGCTGATGCCTTCCTCAGGCAATACAAATACAACATCGAAATGGCACCCGATAGGACTCAGCTGCAAAACATGGTCAAGAAAGAAAATGAGTCCTTCAAAGAATACGCTCAGCGATGGAGGGAGCTAGCTGCTCAAGTCCAGCCACCCCTGCTGGAGCGAGAGATGATTAGCACATTCATGGAGACACTCCCCGCACCCTACTATGACAAGATGGTAGGCAGTGTCTCTGTTAACTTCTCGGACATGGTACTGGTAGGAGAGCGCGTAGAAAGTGGTCTACGCCGAGGAAGAATTATACATAATGTCGTCGGCAACGTGAGCACGAAAAAGCCGACAAATAATACGTGGAAGAAAAAGGAGGCCGAGGCCCACTATGTCTCCTCAGATCCAAACCGACCAGCTTCGGCACAACCCATGTATCAACCAGCCACGACCCCATCTAACTACCAAACACCCAATCAATCACAATTCCCCACGCACCCGCATATGGTAGCCTCCGCCCAACCTGCTCACCAACCATCCTACAATCCACCCACCCAGTTCCATCCAAACACCACCATCACAGTTCCATCACCCCAAACCTTCCCTCAACAACAACCCTCAATGCCATGGAACCAAAATACTAACCTACCTCAACAAAAAACCAACAATAACCCGAGGAAAGCAGTGCAATTTGACCTGATTCCGATGAGTTACTCGGAGCTGCTGCCCCGTTTGATTCAAAACTCTTTGGTTGCACTGGTACCCATGAAGCCTTTGGAACCCCCATTTCCGAAGTGGTACAATCCTGAGGCAAAGTGCGACTACCACGCAAGGAGGGTAGGGCATTCTACTGAAAACTGTCTGGCCCTGAAACATAGGGTCCAGAAGTTGATTAATGCTAAATGGCTCAATTTTGAAAAGGATGCTCCTAGTGCGGGGAGCAACCCACTGCCAAACCATGGGGGAGCCGGACCCTCAGTAAATTGCATTGAAATTGAGGAGGAAGTGGACATGGTCGATGAATCCTTCCCAGGGCATCCTAAACCCCTGGTTATCCGCTACACCGAGCCGTCGGTCTCGCCGACACCCAACGGGATGAGACCTGTTACAATAAAAGTTCCAGGACCCTTCCAGTACCACAGTAACAGGGAGGTGCCTTGGAGGTATGATGTAAAGGTTCTGGGAGGAAAAATTGAAAAGGATATGTTGGAGAGCTCTTCACCTGACGTAACCAACACAGCCGGAATAGGAGGAGTGACCAGGAGTGGTCGCATCTACGCTCCTGCTGAAGAAGCAAGAAGGCAGCCGGCCATTCAAGAAAAAGAGAATCAGGCTGGAACGGAGCTTGAAACTGCCGTCAAGGAGGCAGAGAAGGAACTAAAGAAGGCCGTCTCAGATGAAGAGGCCTGTGAGTTCCTAAAACTGATAAGGCAAAGCGAGTATACAGTAATAGAACAGCTGAACCGTATACCCGCCAAAATCTCACTACTTGCCTTAATGATGAACTCGGAGCCCCATCGGAAGGTGCTACTAAAGATTCTGAATGAGGCTCATGTAGTCCACAACATCTCAGTGGACAAATTTGAGGGAATCGCCAACAACCTGATCGCCAACAACTTCATAACTTTCGCTGACCGTGAAATCCCGGAGGAAGGAGCGAGACATAACAGGGCATTGCATATATCGGTCAAATGCATGGATCACATTCTAGCCAGAGTCTTGATAGACAATGGCTCTTCTTTGAATGTGATGCCTCAATTGACTTTTTCCAAACTACCACACGAGGGGATCCACATGAGGCCTAGCTCTACGGTAGTAAGAGCATTCGATGGGTCAAGACGGGAAGTTATCGGCGAAATAGACTTGCCAGTTCAAATCGGCCCGGTCTTCTTCGACATAACTTTCCAAATAATGGATATTCAGCCAGCCTACAGCTGCCTACTGGGTAGGCCATGGATTCATTCCGCCAAAGCGGTCCCTTCAACTTTACATCAAAAGTTGAAGTTCATCATGGACGATAGACTAATTATCGTCTCGGCGGAGGAAGACTATTTGGTCAGCAAACCCACTAATCCTCCTTATATTGAGGCTGCCGAAGAAGCTTTGGAAACTCATTTCCAAGCTTTAGAAGTAGCCAATGTCACTACAATTAAGGAAGGCGACGTGGTTGACCGTGGGCTGCCCCCTAAAACTGTGATGATGATGGCCCGGGTGATGTTAAAGAATGGGTTCAAGCCAGGTGACAAACTGGGGAAAAATAAGGGCGGTTTATCTCAACCATTACTAATGGAAAAGAATAGACGGCGATATGGGTTGGGATATCAACCCACTGAAGAGGATAAGGCAGTAAGACCCCGTTATAACAAGGTCCCTCTGTGCCACATATCACAAAGTTTCCGAAGTGCCGGCTTCGAAAACTCAAGCATGATCGCGGTCATAGACAAGGAAGGGACGTCGACTCTTGAAGATTTGGTGATGCCCTGTCCCCCTGGACAAGAACTAGCCAATTGGGAAATTTTCGATCTACCTCTCACTTTTGGTTCAGTTCAAATGTAATTCTGTAATTGTCATAACAAAATTTTATACATAAACATTTTGTACATATTTTTGACAAGTAATAAATACAGTTGCATTATCCAAAAATACTCTCTCCTCTACTCCTCAAATATTTCCCCATGTCAAATATATATATCTTATTTCTTCTTCTCATACCCAACACGCAGATCCGATCTGAAACCGCCTCGCGACGATAATGCTAGTATTGTATTAGGCGATTTCGACTGTGTTGACGACCTGGTCGACGAAGAGGCAGAATTTGAATGCGAACCCACCGACGAGATGTTGAGATTGGTGGAACGCGAATCTAAAACAATTGAACCTCATCAGGAACCCGTGGATTTAATCAATTTAGGGACCGAAGAGAATAAAAGAGAAGTCAAGATAGGCACACTCATCGCTGGAGACAATCGTGAGCGGTTGATCTCACTTTTACAAGACTATAGTGATATCTTCGCTTGGTCTTATCAAGACATGCCAGGCCTAGATACTTCTATAGTAGAGCACAAGCTGCCTATGAAAGCTGGATATGCACCCGTCAAACAGAAGCTGAGAAGGATGAAACCGGAAATGTCTCCAAAGATCTGGGAAGAAGTAAGGAAGCAGTTTGACGCCGGCTTCTTGGCTGTTGCAAATTACCCCGAGTGGGTCGCTAACATAGTACTGGTCCCCAAGAAAGATGGCAAGGTCCGAATGTGCGTAGACTACAGGGATCTCAATCGAGCCAGCCCGAAGGATGACTTCCCACTACCTCACATCGATGTGCTGGTTGATAATACTGCGCAGTTCTCCTACTTTTCCTTCATGGACGGCTTCTCAGGCTACAATCAGATTAAGATGGCCGAAGACGATAGAGAAAAGACCACCTTTATTACGGCCTGGGGAACCTTTTGTTACAAAGTCATGCCCTTTGGATTGAAAAATGTCGGGGCAACCTATCAAAGGGCCATGGTAACATTGTTCCATGACATGATTCACAAGGAGATAGAAGTCTACGTGGATGATATGATTGCCAAATCCCGGACAGAAGATGACCATCTCACAGATCTAAAAAAGTTGTTTGAGAGGCTCAGAAAATTCAAGCTGCGGTTGAACCCGGCCAAATGTACCTTTGGGGTTAGGTCAGGAAAACTGCTAGGTTTTATTGTCAGCGAGAAAGGCATCGAGGTCGACCCGGACAAAGCCCGTGCAATTATAGACATGCCAGCTCCAAGAACCGAAAAAGAGATCCGAGGTTTCCTAGGAAGACTCAACTATATCTCTCGGTTCATTTCCCAGTTGACAGCTACATGCGAGCCGATCTTTAAGCTATTGCGCAAGAATCAACCCATGGGTTGGGATGAGGATTGCCAAGAAGCTTTTGAGAAGATCAAATCATATTTACAGAACCCACCGGTCTTGGTACCGCCAGTTGCTGGGAGACCCCTGATCTTATATCTAACAATAACAGACCAATCGATGGGTTGTGTGCTCGGTCAACACGACGAATCCGGGAGAAAGGAGCGGGCAATATACTACCTGAGCAAGAAGTTCACTAGCGGAGAAGCAAGATACTCTCTCTTAGAACGAACCTGCTGCGCTCTGGCATGGGCGGCACATCGCCTAAGACAGTATATGCTAAGTCACACCACATGGCTGATATCCAGGATGGATCCGATCAAGTACATATTTGAGAAACCTGCATTATCAGGACGGATTGCCAAGTGGAAAATGGTGCTATCGGAATATGATATCCTGTATGTGACGCAGAAATCTGTCAAAGGCAGTGCACTCGCAGAATATTTAGCCCAACAACCGCTAGAAGACTACCAGGCCATGCAGCCGGAATTCCCTGATGAGAATCTAATGGCAATCTTTGGTGAAAAAGAAAAAATAGAAGAAGAGAAATGGACAATGTTGTTCGACGGTGCGTCCAATATGATGGGCCACGGTATAGGAGTTATACTGATTTCTCCAGAAAGATAGTATATACCTATCACCGCCCGACTAGCCTTTGATTGCACGAATAATATGGCGGAGTATGAAGCTTGTATCTTAGGGATTCAAGCCGCAATCGAAGCTAAAGTGAAACGCCTAGAGGTCTTTGGTGACTCAGCCTTGGTCATCCACCAAGTCAGGGGAGAATGGGAGACCAAAGACGCAAAGCTAGTGCCGTACTAGGCCCGTCTCCAGGAACTGCTAGAATACTTTGAGGAGATCGCCTTCTCGCATATACCGCGGGAAGATAATCAACTAGCTGACGCCTTAGCCACCTTGTCCTCTATGTTTGAAATTGGACAAGAAGAAGATATGCCTTTCATTCACATCCAGCATCGTTCCAGACCGGCATTTTGTCAAACAGTAGAGGTGGAACCGGATGGAAAACCATGGTATCATGACATCCGGCAGTTCTTGAGGAATAAAGAATACCCCGCCGATGCATCTGAAAACGACAAGAGGACCTTACGAAGGTTGGCCGCAGGTTTCTTCCTCAATGGAGAAGTCCTATACAAGAGAAATTACGATATGGTTCTGCCCAGATGCGTAGACGCAACGGAAGCCGATAAAATTCTAAAAGATGTCCATGAAGGATCTTTTGGTACCCATGCCAATGGACATGCCATGGCAAGAAAAATCCTCAGGGCTGGATATTATTGGTTGACCATGGAAGCTGACTGTTGCAAACACGTCAAAACCTGCCACAAATGTCAGGTATACGCAGACAATATCCATGTGCCGTCAACGTCATTGAACGTGCTATCTTCGCCATGGTCGTTCGCCATGTGGGGAATAGATGTCATTGACCCGATAGAGCCCAAGGCATCCAATGGACACCGCTTCATATTAGTCGCCATCGACTATTTCACAAAATGGGTCGAGGCTGCCCCATATGCTAGTGTGACTCGCAATGTGGTAGTCAGATTCGTGAAGACAGAGCTGATCTGCCGATATGGATTACCCAGTAAGCTCATCACAGACAATGGCTCAAATCTTAACAATAAGATGATGTCGGAATTATGTGACCAGTTCAAGATCCAACATCACAACTCATCCCCATACCGACCAAAGATGAATGGAGCGGTCGAAGCGGCCAACAAGAACATCAAGAAGATAATTCAGAAAATGGTTCTCTCATACAGAGAATGGCATGAAATGCTCCCATATGCATTACATGCATACCGGACCTCTGTCCACACATCTACTGGGGCAACGCCATTCTCACTAGTATATGGAATGGAGGCCGTACTCCCAATCGAGGTCGAAATCCCCTCATTGAGAGTCCTGATGGATGCTAAATTGGAAGAAGCCGAATGGGTCCAGGCTCGGATGGATCAGCTAAACCTAATTGAAGAGAAGAGGTTGGCGGCGATATGCCATGGCCAATTGTACCAAAGACGAATGAAGAGAGCATTCGATAAGAAGATCCATCCTCGGGAACTTCAAGAAGGAGATTTGGTGATCAAGAAGCTATTGCCTATGCAAAAAGCGCTGCAAGGGAAGTGGTCTCCAAATTACCATGGACCTTATGTAGTTAAGAAGGCTTTCTCCGGAGGCGCCTTGATCTTGGCTGACATGGATGGGAAAGATTTGCCTAACCCTGTCAATTCGGATGCCGTCAAGAAGTATTACGCTTAGAAAGAAAAGCCCGCTAGGTCAACCATCAAAAGACCTAGGCAAAAGTTAGGGCAATACAAGAAAGAAAAGCCCGCTAGGTCAACCATCAAAAAGACCTAGGCAAAAGTTAGGGCAATACAAGAAAGAAAAGCCCGCTAGGTCAACCATCAAAAGACTTAGGCAAAAGTTAGGGAAATACAAGAAAGAAAAGCCCGCTAGGTCAACCATCAAAAAGACCTAGGAAAAATTTAGGGCAATACAAGAAAGAAAAGCCCGCTAGGTCAACCATCAAAAGACCTAGGCAAAAGTTAGGGCAATACAAGAAAGAAAAGCCCGCTAGGTCAACCATCAAAAAGACCTAGGCAAAAGTTAGGGCAATACAAGAAAGAAAAGCCCGCTAGGTCAACTATCAAAGACTTAGGCAAAAGTTAGGGCAATACAAGAAAGAAAAGCCTGCTAGGTCAACCATTATCAAAGGCCTAAGCAAAAGTTAAGGCAATTCAAACAAGAAACATCCTAAACCGAAAACCCAAAAGGGCGGTTTAGACAAAAGGCGGTATCGACAAAACAAGATTCGTACCCTCTAATTAAAGAGGACGAAAATGGGTAACAGACAGTCTCCATCTATACTGGGGCAAATCCATCGTAATCTGTGTTTCATGGTGGGGCAAAAATGGGAAAATATCTATGGATCTAGTGAGAGGTTCAAAACCGGTCTGAGACAAGATGAATAAACTGGGGCAAAATTTTGGCTTTTCAGAAGCTGGGATAGCAATGCACGAAGAGATCGCCAAAATACAATACTAGCACTAATCGTCCCGAAGACATCATCGTGAACCAAAACTATTTCACCAAACATCTCGTCGTAAAAATATCCTATGTCTTTTCAACTATCTTGATAATTCCCTATCACATGCAACTGTATTTTCTCCTGTCAAAATGTATATGCAGAATGTAATCTCTCATTTTTAATGACAATTGCTGATTACTAACACTGTACTAAAGTAAAAGTTATGTCGAAATTTTCTTAATGACAAGTTCTTTTGACCCAAAGTAATCAAAGAAACAAACAATTTATAGAATCCAGCTCACTCTGAAGGATCTGATCGGCGCTAGAAGAAAGCCAGGAAGTTAGAGTCTGCAAACAAAATCATGAGGTTTGTCCTGCTCACTGGCCTATGTTGTCAGGCCAAAGCATTGCATCCTTACATTCTGCTCACTGGCCTATGTTGTCAGGCTAAAGCATTGCATCCTTACATTCTGCTCACTGGCCTATGTTGTCAGGCCAAAGCATTGCATCTTTACATTCTTGCTCACTGGCCTATGTTGTCAGGCTAAAGCATTGCATCCTTACATTCTGCTCACTGGCCTATGTTGTCAGGCTAAAGCATTGCATCCTTACATTCCTGCTCATTGGCCTATGTTGTCAGGCCATAGCATTGCATCCTTACATTCTGCTCACTGGCCTATGTTGTCAGGCTAAAACATTGCATCCTTACATTCCTGCTCACTGGCCTATGTTGTCAGGCTAAAGCATTGCATCCTCACATTCCTGCTCACTGGCCTATGTTGTCAGGCCATAGCATTGCATCCTTACATTCCTGCTCACTGGCCTATGTTGTCAGGCCATAGCATTGCATCCTTACATTCTTGCTCACTGGCCTATGTTGTCAGGCCATAGCATTGCATCTTTACATTCCTGCTCACTGGCCTATGTTGTCAGGCCATAGCATTAGATCTTTGCATTCCTGCTCACTGGCCTATGTTGTCAGGCCATAACATTGTATCTTTACATTCCTGCTCACTGGCCTATGTTGTTAGGCCATAGCATTGCATCTTTACCTTACTACTTTCAGTCCTATGTTGTCAGGACACCGTAGTTTAGATTTACTGCTTTCAGGCCTATGTTATCAGGCCGCCATAGTTTAGATTTACTGCTTTCAGGCCTATGTTGTCAGGCCACCCTAGTTTAGATTTACTGCTTTTAGGCCTATGTTATCAGGCCACCCTAGTTTAGATTTCCTGCTTTCAGGCCTATGTTGTCAGGCCACCCTAGTTTAGATTTACTGCTTTCAGGCCTATGTTGTCAGGCCACCCTAGTTTAGATTTACTACTTTCAGGCCTATGTTGTCAGGCCGCCATAGTTTAGATTTACTGCTTTCAGGCCTATGTTGTCAGGCCACCCTAGTTTAGATTTACTGCTTTCAGGCCTATGTTGTCAGGCCGCCATAGTTTAGATTTACTGCTTTTAGGCCTATGTTGTCAGGCCACCCTAGTTTAGATTTACTGCTTTCAGGCCTATGTTGTCAGGCCACCCTAGTTTAGATTTACTGCTTTCAGGCCTATGTTGTCAGGCCGTCATAGCTTAGATTTATTGCTTTCAGGCCACCCTAGTTTAGATTTACTGCTTTCAGGCCTATGTTGGCAGGCCGCCATAGCTTAGATTTACTGCTTTCAGGCCTATGTTGTCAGGCCGCCATAGTTTAGATTTACTGCTTTCAGGCCTATGTTGTCAGGCCACCCTAGTTTATATTTACTGCTTTCAGGCCTATGTTGTCAGGCCACCATAGCTTAGATTTACTGCTTTCAGGCCTATGTTGTCAGGCCGCCATAGTTTAGATTTACTGCTTTCAGGCCTATGTTGTCAGGCCGCCATAGTTTAGATTTATTGCTTTCAGGCCTATGTTGTTTGGCCGCCATAGCTTAGATTTACTGCTTTCAGGCCTATGTTGTCTGGCCGCCATAGCTTAGATTTACTGCTTTCAGGCCTATGTTGTCTGGCCGCCATAGTTTAGATTTACTGCTTTCAGGCCTATGTTGTCAGGCCGCCATAGTTTAGATTTACTGCTTTCAGGCCTATGTTGTTAGGCCGCCATAACTTAGATTTACTGCTTTCAGGCCTATGTTGTCAGGCCCCATGTAGTTTAGATTTACTGCTTTCAAGCCAATGTTGTCAGGCCGCCATAGTTTAGATTTACTGCTTTGAGGCCTATGTTGTCAGGCCACCCTAGTTTAGATTTACTGCTTTCAGGCCTATGTCGTCAGGCCGTCATGTAGTTTAAGTTTACTGTTTTCAGGCCTATGTTGTCAGGCCTCATACTTTAGCCTCTTATAACTTCAGCATCACAACACACAGAGTCAAACCTTATAGGACTCACACATGGGCCCTGTAACCTCAGGGACATGGTGATTCTAAGGTCATCACAACGCTCATCTCGGACATAATCTGTTTACGTCTTTACCCATTTATTACCATGATAATACAGAAAATATTTCTCGTATTATCTGATAAGAAAATGAGTAAAGAGGGGCAAACTGTAAACACCCAATTATGTCCGAGACCCGTTTTAAGATAATTAAAGAAAAAGATTCAAGTTCAAAACTAATACAAAATTCAAATCTGAAGATAAAGAAAATAGAAAACAGAAAACAGAAAAGAAAAAACAGAAAACAAAAAACAAAAAACAAAAAACAGCAAACAGACAAACAGAAAAATAGACAACAAAAATTTTCTGGAAAAGAAAATAAAATCTTTTTAAATTAGACCTAAATCAAAAAATAATAAAAATTAACTAAGACAAAAAGAAAAATTCAAAAAAAAAAAATTTAGAAAAAATAGAAATTAAATACAAATTAAAACAAATATGAAAATTCAAAAAAAAAACAATTAAAGAAATCAAAAAATCAAAAAATTAGTTTTGAACAAAAATAAATAAATAATAAAAATAGAAATAAAAATAATTAAAATTGAAAGTGAAAAATAAAATCTGGAAATTATAAGTTAGAAAATAAAACTGAAAAGATAAAACCAATTGAAGTAATTAAAAGAATTTTTGTTAAAATCGGAAATTAAAAGGCAACAAAAAAATGGTTTTTTAAAGAAAAAGAAAAAGGCAAAACGGAGAAAACGACAAATCAGAAAAGTATTTAAAAAAAAAAGAGAGGGGAGTCATATAAATAGGGATCCGGGATTCCAAAATAAAAATTTTTTTTTGGGGGGTACACCTTCTGCTAGGGAAAGAATTTGGCGAAGAACGATCCCCAGATATCGAAACTTCATCAACACGAGTCTTGAAGGTTCTGCTCACCAATTCTGTAGGGGAGAAGCAGTATCTCATCATAGAAGAAGAGGAATTTGATCCCTTAGCCCTGCAACAGGTTAGTCACGAAAGACAATATCAAAAATTCTATAGAATTCCTTAGTGTAGGGTTTAATCAAGAATCTTGTCAAGAAGTATCCATTGCTTTGTATGAATCTAGGGTCAATTTAATTGCAATGAACCTTAGATGTTGCATTGATGCATGTTCTGTTAGAGATCAAGAACTGAGAGGAATTTCGTTAGCGAGTATGTTGTTCATGTTGTATGCTGTAGCGATTCAAGAATTGGTGAATAATAAGTTATAGACGCTGCATGATAGAATCAAGAATTGGGAGAGAGATCAAATGATAGGTAGGATACCAATGTTGCATGTGGAATATGTGCTCAATCAAATGTCAATGTGATCATGTTTCCGATCTGTTCAACAAAAATTAGTGTAGAGTTGACCAGGGCACTAGAAATCGGTCTAGGAAATGTTGGTCATGACAAGGCTTAGACCTTGGATTGGTGGGAGAGCGGGGTTATGAGTCGATACCCAAAATAGTCCCACCTTCTGAGTATTGTATCCTTACCTGCACTCCATGGTGCTCCAATGCTGAAACTTTCAGCCAACCTCCCTGAGAGCCCGGTCTCCTTAAAAACAGATTGAGTGAGGGAAGAGATTTCGGAAAACATACCGAGCCTATTGTGAGAATGAAACCCATTAGGAGAACCTGACTTCAATCCTACTTTGGCCAAAGTACTCTTTGGATCTGATGCAATGACCGGTTCATGTATATTTATCTCAAACAGGGTCGACCAAGCTTACGTGCCCAAGTGCATACTCACCCTCCCTGTTGAGGACATGGCCCTTAAAGTGAGCTAGTACCACAAACCTTAGCCTCCAAACCTTATAAAAGTCTGATATCAATAACCTCTTGTCATTCGCCTAGATGGATGCGTGAAGTAACTTGGTGTAACACATTACACTCACCTCCACCCTCCTTGCCTCCTCTGCCTGAGCACTAACCGTTCCCATAACCGGTGATTACCAAGCTTCCGAATAGTGATTGGCGTCACTCCTCCGGGTATGATTAGTTTAAGCTATAAGTAAGGGAGATGCAAGGTCTGCATGACGCTATCACTGGGTTAGGCGTCTCAAATAAGCATAGCCTAGATAAAAAGAATAGAAGGAAGGGTTCCCGCATACACTGATTAATGGCTCCTTGTATAGATGTCTTCTCTAAGTCTCCTGATTCCGTCACCTGGTTCGGGTAAGGTCCTCTCTTCTCCAAGCACCCCCAAGGATGAATTCGAGGGTCTTAGGTCCCCGGATCTTCTGAGAGTCTCCCTCAGATTTATAGGACACATATTATGGCTCACCAGCGCCCAGGGTTATCGTAGGGTAGGGTCTTTCTAATGAAAGCAGTGAATACCCCTTCTAACGACCCTTCCGAAGGGGATGGATGCTGATTGACGCATCTGGAACCTTGTTTAAACAATAGGGAGGCTAACAGCAAGAGGTGAGAGAAGGGGAGCGACAAAGAACACAGCGGATGATCCCATGATCATCATGACGTCCAGGTTTTCCCAACACTTAGCCCACTCCAATAGATTCAAGCTAAGTCCCTTGCAGAAGGAAGTTGAAAGAATATGCAGGGGATCAACCAATGCAAACCAGATATGCCTCTTTGTAGGTTGAGATGCATGCACCCCATGCAAGTTACGTAAAGGTTACTTTAGAATTAGACCTGAGAACAATAAACCCGAATGAACCCCAGGCTCAGTGGTTAGAACACCCAAAGGTATTTCTCGTGCCCAGCCTTCGAACCTTGTTAGGACCAGCCCATTTTTTTATCAAATCTGTTAAGGCAGATTACCACAATGACCTTGGAGAAATCCGAGAATCCCTTCCCTGTCCCTGCCACAGAAATTACCAAAATATCCATAGAAAAATTGTAAAATCCCTATTCTGTCCTCAAATTAAAGATAATAGAAATTCCAGAATTAAAAGATTTTTCCAGAATAAAAAAAAATATAGAATAAAAATTCCAGAATTAAAAATAATAAAAACATAGGAAATTTAGAAAATTAATAAAAAATCCAGAAAATCCAGAAAATAATAAAAAAAACTAAAAAAATCCATAAAATAATAAAATATTAAAAAATCGAAAATTAATAAAAAATCCAGAAAATCCAGAAAATAATAAAAAATACTAAAAAATCCATAAAATAATAAAATATTAAAAAATCAAAAATTAATAAAAAATCCAGAAAAAATATTAGAAAATCCAAAAAATATTAGAAAATCCAGAAAATTACAAAAAAATAAAAATCACAGAAAATTACATAACAAATAAAAAAAATTTCCAGAAAATGCATAAAAATTAATAGAAATTCTGAAAATATAGGAAAATAATAAAAGCGGTAAAAAATTTAGAAAAATCAAAATATTCTGAAATAAATCATAAAACACTTCAAATTCCTAATTGCCTCCGAAAGTCAAAAAATGAAGAATCTTTTATTATATTCAAGCTTTCTTTTATTCAAAGATCGATATCCTCTACAAATTATTTCTATCTCAAAAATTTAAAGAATATTTTTTGATATTTTGGGATTTTTAAGTCTCACGCAATGGGCTCTGAATGGGGAACTGGCGGTTTACCTGCTGTTCAACGTTTAGTAGTTCGTATGGGTCCTTGTGCTGCCTTAGCCGCCTCGGGCCTTGTGCATGAGTGGACTTGAGGTCCTTTTCAAATTAAAAAAATATATATCTTTTCCTTGATATTTTGGGATTTTTAAGTCTCACGCAATGGGCTCTAAATGGGGAACTGGCGGTTTACCTGTTGTTCAGCGTTTAGTAATTCGTATAGGTCCTTGTGCTGCCTTAGCCGCCTAGGGCCTTGTGCATGAGTGGACTTGAGGTCCTTTTCAAATAAAAAATATATATCTTTTCCTAAATATTTTGGGATTCTAGGTCTCACGCAATGGGCTCTAAATGGGGAACTGGCGGTTTACCTGCTGTTCAACATTTAGTAGTTCGTTTAGGTCCCTGTGCTGCCTTAGCCGCCTCGGGCCTTGTGCATGAGTGGGCCAAAGACCCCTCCTAAAAACAAAACGTCATTTTCAAATAGCAAAATCTTCAAACATTCTTTCAAAACATTCTTCGAAGGTCAAGCCTTCACAAACTAGAACTACGTAAGCCTTGAGTTTCCCATTGCACCGGGGAATACGTAGGAGCAGGATCAAGTCTTGTCAGGCTAACCTCCATCAAATTATTTTTCACATTAAAGGGATCCAAACAGTTTTCAAAATCACACACTCAGTTAAGGGTGCCGTTCTTTGGAACGGGCAAGTGGGGTGCCTAATACCTTCCCCACTTGTAACCGACTCCCGAACCGAAATCTCATTTCGAGTCAGGGTTTTTTCCAAACTTTTCCCTTAAATAAAAATTTGGTGGCGACTCCACATCATCAATAAAATTCATTTTTCAAAATTTTAGCAAGTTCGTCGTCTCGTCAGAATTACGGTTACGACAATAGGTATTCCTTCCAATTTAACTCCCAAAAAATTACCCTAGTTCCTTTATCCCCTAGTAATTAATTTACCCTTATTGTTAAGGATCCCTTTCCTTTGGAAGGAAATCAAGAACTAGCCTTCATAAAGGCCCAATCCTCCCAACCAAGTCCTGTTACTTATGGAACTTGTGTTACATTGAATGAGGTGTATGGTATGATTTGGACCATTCATTTGATAAAATCCTCACCTTCTTGTATGCCTCATATGGTGGTATTGGTTCATCGCCCTAGTATGCACCAATGGTAATCATATCCATCTGCAACTAGGCTAATTGAATATCTCATTATAAATGACTTGTGGGTAAGTAATTTAATTTCTAGGTTCAAACTTCATTACCACAACACCAGTCTTAGTCACTTTATCAAGGGGTCAAGATACCCCCTCCACAGATAGGTGGGTTATGATAACCCACCTAGGGTAATGCTAGAAATGAGCTCAAAAGATAAGATCTCAGGAAACATCCTTGAGATCTTCTTTAGAAATAATCAAGGGCAAAAACTCATAAACCTATTTGCAGTCCCTATTCTTCTATTTTACTCTCAAATGTTATGGGTTTATGACTTTATACTACCTCTAGTGTCTAATTTGTTATGATTATATATTATAGAAATTATTTGAAAGATTCAAGAGGTTAGTATTTGGTCCTGGTATTAATCTTATTTTCCTTTATTAAAAGTCTTCTCTAACTACTTATGTCCTTGTTTTGTAGATATTTTGAGCTTACACATTTGACGAGGAATGCTTGCGAAGAGGGAGGAGATGATGCAGAGGTCCCAAATGTAAAGGACCTAGCTGTAGAGCTATTGGGCCTATTGGACCTCACACAAACTAGACTTATTGGGCCTCACACATTAGAATAGAATATAGGTATTTTTTTTGTATTCTACGAACTAGTAGGCTCAATATGTATAGGATTTGGATCCAATTTTCCTATATTTTAGGTTAGGAATTTTGGAATTTCTCTATCCCAATTTGATGCTGCATTGAGCAGTGAAAAATGCATTATTATTAGGTTGAAATATAAGCTCAATTTGGATTTAAATCTTCCTCCTCCTTCCCTTCATTTTTCACCTCCTTCATTTTTCCTATACAAAAGCATCACTTGTGTAATTTTCAACATTAAGCTCATTTTGAATGAAATCATGAGTTTTCACTTATTTTAGAGAAATTATCTCTCTATCCTTCCTCTAGAACCAAACTTAGGGTTGAGGATCCTCCTTATCCATGAAGGCTCACGGTGGCGGAGAGAAAGCTCATCCTCTATAGGTGGTGGTACTTCCCAGTCAAGGTATAGCTTCATCACAATTCCATTTCCATTCTCCACCGAGTTGAATCCTTCATTGATCTATAAGAACCACCTTTTTCCACCTCTGCATCACCAATTCTAGCCCTACCTTACTTTGACAAGTCATTTGAACTAGAATATGATGCCTCTAATGTAGGGATAGGAGAAGTCCTTCTGCAAGAGGGACACCCTATTTCTTATTTCATTTAGAAACTAAAATGAGGTACTCTTAATAATCCCATCTATGATAAATAGCTTTGTGCTCCTATCAAGATCTTGTAAACTTGGCAACATTACTTGTTGTCAAAGGAGTTCATAATCTACACAAAGGAGTTTGTAATCTACACTAATCATGAATCACTAAAATACCTTAAGACTCAAGATAAGTTAAATAAGAGACATGCCAAATAGGTAAAGTTTGTTCAAAAGTTCCATTACGTTATCAAACATAAGAAGAGAGATATTAACAAAATAGTTCATGCTCTCTCTAGGAGGCATACACTAGTAACCTCCCTAAGTGCCAAATTACTATGATTTAAGCATTTCTAGGAAGTATATGCAAGTGGTGTACAGTTTGGAAAATCCACAAAGGCTATGAACTCAAGGGATGCACTGACTACTTTAGGCACAAAGGTCTATTTTATAGGAAAAATTTCTTGTGTGCCTAAAGGATCCATTAAAAACCTTTCCTTAAAGGAATATCATGATGAGGGTTTGATGGGGCACTTTGGTACCCAAAAGACCTTGGCCATTCACGAAGGGAATTTCTTCTGGCCTTATATTGACAATGATGTCCAAATATATTGAAAAAGATGCATTATCTGTAAGCAAGCCAAATCCATAACTAGGCCCTATGGCCTGTATACCGCATTGCCCATACCAAATTATCCTTGGGTAGATATTAGTATGAACTTTGTCTTAAGGCTCCCTACAACCCAAAGAGGAATGGACTCAATCTTTATGGTAGTGGATTGATTTAGTAAAATGGCCCATTTTATTCCCTACCACAAAGTAGATGATGTTAACTTTATGGCCAAGCTCTTCTTCAAATAAGTAGTGAGACTACATAGAAACCCAAGGAGTATAGTGTATGATAAAAACACTAAGTTTCTTAGTCATTTTTGGTGTACCATTTAGGGTAACTTACGAATTAAACCTGTTTATCTACCACTTGTCATCTCATACTGATGGCCAGATAGAAGTGGTAAATAGTATACATTGTACCCTATTGAGAACTATGGTGGGTAAAAATATTAAGACTTGGGATGAGTGTGTACCCCATCTACACTTTGCATATAATAGGGATTCACATCCTACCACCCAACATTCACCTTTTAAGGTGGTTTATGGATTTAACCCTCTGACCCTTATAGATTTATTACCTGACCGAGTCCAGTATCATGGTAAAGATTAAGCCTAGAAGACAAAGTTCATCCAAGAGCTCTATAGTAAGATTAAGGCCATTATTGAGAAGAAGATGACCTATTATGCTAAGTTAGCTAATAAAGGTAGAAAGGAGGTTTCTTTTCAACCTAGAGATTAAGTGTGGCTCCGTTTGAGGAAAGAAATATTTCCTTCCCTTAGGAAATCTAAACTTGAACCCAGGATTGATGACCCCTTCCATGTTTTAGAACATGGAGGCCCTAATGCTTATCATTTAGATATGTCAATTGACTATGGTGTGAATGCACTTTTAATATATCTTATTTGTCTTCTTTCTCTGTAGGAATAGATGATGAGGATCCTCATTCAATGAAGAATGTTCTTGAAGGATGAGAAAATGATGTAAAGATCCCTACGTAGAGGCCCTCTCAAATAGATTCATTAGGCCCATTACCATATCCAAATCCAAGAATCTCCAAGGAAATGTTGAAGCCTTGCTTAGCATTAAGGATGATGATCTTCCTCATGCTCCCTTTTACCATATTATCACTTGGATCCATTGAAACTAGTATAGGACTTATCATATTTTCTTTGTACTTAGTCTTAATGGGCTCATTTCATGTGTGTCTTTCTAGGACAGTTCATCTTAGAGGTTGTATGACAAGTGGATGAAGGCTCCAATCTTGGCCTAAATTCCAAATCCCAAAGCGCCTAGTATAGGAAGTGAATCCTAGCTTCTAAATCTATTCACACCTTGGCCTATATATAAGCATCATGTAAGCCATTTTTGACACTTTTAATCATAATATACTTTGAGTGAATTTGGGTGTAATTCTCTATCTCTTTTCTTTCCTTTAGCCCAATGCTTGTGAGGGAATATCCTCCTTATCCTTGTCCTCGAAGGTGATAGAGAAGAAAAAGCTTATCTCTTCCAAGGGTGGAGTCATCTTTAGCAACCAAGTTTCACCAATTCATCCTCCATTGAAGAAGTCTTCAACTCACCTCCATTTGATCTAGATCTTTCCTCCTTTCATGGTGTCATCAACTTGGTAAGAGAAGGATTTAGATAGGTTTATGATAAATTTTTGCATCATTAATTTTGGAAAAACTTGTAAAAAATACTTAAATATAAGGTAAACACTATTATATTTAGACCATTATTTATAATGAAAACTCTTTATAACAAGAAGGGATTAACATAAAAAAAATTTGTTTTCCATTTGAAGGTCCTTCTTTGAAAACTCAAAAGAATAGGAAAAAGAAAATGTAAAGATGAAGGAGGGTCTTGAGTTTAGAGTTTCATCTTACAAGTGTCAAAGGGAAACAAAGAGCACTGGTGGAAAATAAGCTTTTTACATCGGTTGTTATGGACTTTTTACATTGGTTATTTGAGCGGTATTGAAGCCGGAAATATAGAAAAGCAAACTTTTTACATCGGTTAAGACCATAAACGATGTAAAAAGTCATACTTTCTACATCAGTTGTGACAATAACCGATGTAAAAAGTACACTTTCTACATTGGTTATAGTCTTAACAGATGTATAAAGAGACTTTTTACATCAATTATGGTCACAACCGATGTAGAAAGTCCATTTTTTTTAAATGTTTTTTTTGTTTAGGGAAACTACCATATTATTTATTCACAATACCTGCATATACAAACAGAATACAGGCACACAATACAAAAATAACAGTCTATATATTTAAAGTAACTACATCAATATTTATTATGAAATATAATAAAAGCATGATATCATGAAATTGTTTCATCAAATCTAACATCAAAATTCCATGAATTCAACCCAAATTGGTGACCTCTATCAAAAATTCCCCCCAACGTCTCCTGATATCATCAATTTCTTCATCTAATAGAGGTTGAGGATTTTCAAATATCTACAAAATGTTTTTGAATAAAATTAGAGAAAATGTCATGTTATGCATTAAAATTAAATAATTAAATTAGGATAATTGTAATTACCTGGTTCCAAGAATTAACAATAGAAGTCGAGACAATGAGAAATATATGTCTCATCATATAATATCCACACTCGATTCGTCCAGGTTGTCTTGGACACTTCAAAAAAATAGAAAGAGTATAAAATATAATTAGAGATGACGATATATTGATAAAAGAATATAAAATAACTGCATAACTTTTAACAAAGTACTTACCTTTGGAATTATCCATACAAGCTTTTTAATATTTGATGAATGTGTCCCTTTTAACCGAAGTCGAGCATTCATTTCTCTACAGTAAAATAAAAAGCAAATCAATACCTTTGAGAATAACAAATTATAAGAATATAAATACCAAAATTCTAAAAACTTACAAATCTATAATGTTCTTTATGTTTTTCTTTGGTTTTGGCCAAGCAGAGCAAAGAAATGCAACTACATTCTGCGTTAGACAAATAATGATTAATTGCCAATGGACCCTACAAAATATGGATGACAATGAACCAAAATTAGGAATTTAAATGAATTCGTTAAATAAAACAATTAAGTATTGACTTACGATTGAAAATAAGGGGCTAGGTAACTGTCTTTATCAGCCTACAGTCTCTTTTGAAGGTATCCCTGTATCTCAGCTACCTTGTTCCCAGTTTTCTGCATATGAACTGGGTCCAGGAATCCATAGAGGTGTAAGTTCCCTCTTTGAGTAGAGATACGATATAGGTATCTAATATTATGAATAATTTTCATATGTTAGATTTTGATAATGAAATAATTCAAGTAAGGTTTAGAAATTTACTTACATCAACCATAAGTGTAGAATAGATACACATAAGAGATCGTTACCCACAATCAACTCCAATATATCCTTCTTAGTAATATAGAAGGGGATAGGTGTGGGCTTCCCTATGATATCTGATTCCATTGTTATTTGCAAAGTTTCATCACCCAAGTTCATGGCAATACCAAATAGACGTGTGAGCAAATCAACCTCATGTTTCTTTTGAGGAGCCTCAGGAAGATCTCCTTTAGCACTGAAATCAATCTTCTTCCCACGATCTTCCTTATAAACCTACGATAAATTCACAAAATAATAAGAAATATATACACACACACACACACACATAATGTATATATTAAAAAATTAGTAACATAGGCTAAAATTATTTAATACCTGAGGTTAAGCTCGCTGCACAAGTCTCCTCGGCCATATAATAAAATGATTAGGGGCTTGCCCTATGACATGAACCTCCTCAATAGGAACAGGAACAGGAGCATCTGCATCTTCAACCTGTTCACCCACCACTATAACATGATCATCATCAATTTGCTAGTGATGGATGGTTGAACCCAAGGTGTAGACTTTCTCAATGGCTACCAAACGATATGGATCATCAACATATAACTCATAATCGCCTGTAGCTGCATCCACATCCTCTTCTCCCTGTAATTGCTCCTCCTTTGGAGCACAACTTCCCTTTGTGCTCACTCGCCTAAGAGAAGGTGATGGATGGTGACCCTGTGTTTGTGTTTGAGAAAGTCCCAAAGATCCAAGCTCCTGCCTAAGCTCCTGTTTGAGCTCCTGTCTAAGCTCTTCTCAAAGTTCTTGCCGTAGTGCTTGCCTCATATCTTCGCGCATGGCATCCAAGTCATCTCTAGACACTAAACCTTCTTTGGATGTGTGTCTAGAAGACAATCCAAAGTACTGTCTAAGGCCAACACCTCGCCCAACTGCACGAACACGACCTGGATGCTCCAGTTGGCCAATAGCATTACTCAAGATGTCATCCCGGCCAGTTGGAACAAAGACTCCTTGTGAACTTTGTTCAACCAAAGAATCCTACAAAACAAAAAATGACTGTTATCAATAATGTACATGTTTGAAGATAAATAAAAAAAAATTCACAAAATTGTGTAATTACTTACAATCTTCTTACCAACAACGCGAGAAGGCTCTGATTTGTACTCTCCAGATGCCTTTTGGCGTGCCCTCTTCCATTTCTCATACCGTGATGGTGGAGAGGGTGGAGAGAGAAGTGTAGAGGGGTCTGCTTCAGACGACTGCTGACGTTCTTTTAATTTCTGCTCCATCAGCCTTTCCTGAAGCAACTCATAACCCCCACAAGATAAACTGTGGGGGTAATAGTTCTTGGCAGAAATTTGTTGAGCCTTCTTTCTTTTCTCATGTTATAAGAAATCAAATCAATTAATCATAATATTTCTTATGTTAGTCAATTAAAAAACATAATATTAGAAAGATACATGCAACGAATGCAAGATCCATTGGAGACTCAACAAATCTCTGTGAAGTATCATCATCAAGGAATTGGTACTCCTTATAAGGAGACACATCCTTGAGTGACCCTTATAAATATTTGCTGGTGAGATGTGTCTTGAAGCCCCTCCAATGCTCATCAACAAATGAAAGCCATTTCCTCTTTAGGAAGTTAGTGTTTGATACATCATTTGTAAGCTACATAAAAGAAGATGTAATTAGTTAGTGAATGATAAATATATGGAAAAACATAAATCTTTAAAGTTAAATACCATGATAGTCTCCCAAATTTGATCCTTCACTCGCATCTCAACATCATCCCAATCCTTCTTCAAAATACTAGCTTTGCTTCGTCCAAGGAGGGTCACATAACTCTTAAAGTTTGTCTTGTTTGGCCCTAATGGATTCCCAATGGCCTGATCAAACTCTGTGGGAATCCTCTGCTCGCCACTCCGGCCAAGGGTTAACTCCCTTAACCGTGTGGCTCGTCTTCCCTTCTTCTACTGAGAAGAAGGGTTATCAATCCCACTTTGGGAAGGAGGAACCTTAGAAGGGTTAGCCATGTATCTGTTGAAAGTAGAGGGAAAGAAAATATGAAAACTAAACACAAAAACAACAAGTTATGAAGCAAGAACAGCAAGATATGAAACAAACTACAAGGCATGAATATTAGTTACAAAAAACAACAAGTGATGAACTATATTATTTATTAGTGTTTCAATTACCTTATTAAAAAGAAATGACAACAAACCCACAACAATGAAAAATGGAAAAAGAAAAAAAAATCACTCGGAAGCCAACATTGCATAAAGAATAAAAATGAAAGGTTAAAAAAAGGATTCATACCTTATTAAAAAAGTCAAAGGATGAATGCCTTGGTAAAAAACAAAAACAAGTTCACCTTGTTTATTTTATAAAAACCACAACATAATTTAGAAGGGAAGAAAAGAAAAGAAATAACAAAACTATCAAGGAAATGAAATGCTTTTCACACGTCTGTTGTTGCAAAAAGTTTAAGAACCAGTAACATTTACTACCAAAACCACTGTCAATTAATCTCCTAATCATAAAATTCTAACATAATTAGAATGTGAGAGAGTACAAAAACGAACCTTCCTAAACCTAATATATAAATGGTTAAGAGAATAAGCTGGCATAATAGTTAAAAAGAAAAGAGAAAATTCACTTCATCCTAGTTCTAATAATTTAAAGACCAAAATTTGAGAAGGTTGAGGCATACTCTCAGTGAGTTCAATTTATTCATTTCATTTTAAAAGGGAAAGAAATAGATTAAATCCATCTAAGGATATTAAAAGCAGTAATTAACTAAATGGAATCAAATCAACATTATGGAGAGGACACACTATATAGATGCAGAATTTTTCCAAAAAGTTAGAGACTATTTTTTAAACACACTAGGTAAATAACACAAATGAATACCATATTGTTATAACAATCTATTTAAAAAATATAGCATTTACATGGAATATTACATCAAAATATATAAACTAAAAATATATTTAATTATTAGAATCAGTACTAGCAAAGGTCCCCTACAGAAACCATAAGCTTCCAGATGCACCACTAGCACAATTTCTACAGGCAATGAATCTAAGGTAGGCATATGAAGACTAGTGCTACATACCTTAGCGACGGAGAACAACGGAGGATAGATGATGACATGCGCTTCTCCCCTGTTTCAAACGACGGCGCACTTCTCCCTTGTTTTAGACGACAACGAGCTTCGAATGACGTTCGAACGACAGCAATGACGGTGTAAGAACGGCGTTCGGCAAGGATAGGCTAGGGTTAGTAGGGAGGAGGACGATGGATGGTGTTTTTAACAATATGATTAGAGACAACAGTCGCATCAGGTTTAGAGGAGGGAAATGAGATTTTATGTCGGTTGTTATAAAGAACCGATGTAGAAAGCACTTATTACATCGGTTACTCTACTTAACCGATGTAAAAAAAGCTTAAAAATATACCACTTTCTACATAGGTTCATGAACAATCGACGTAAAATCCTGTTATAAAAAACTATTTTTCTACTAGTGGAGCCACCTGATGTAGATGGAGTTGGAAACTATGTTTGCAGTTTTTATCATGGTAACTGCATCTATGGTAGGTTAACTTCTATTATTTCGTAAACTTTTCCCTTGATTGGACTAAAACTATGTTTACAGAACTATTTCAAAGTTGGGTTTTAAATATATTCATATCTCATCTTGATGAAACTCTCTAGGGTGGAGATTCAATTTTGTGAAGTTTTTCAATATTAAAATCTCCCACGGAATGGATGAGGAGTTAGATAGGATATAGATAAGTACATACAATCTTAGAATTAATCTCACTATATTTTCTTGAGGAAGACTCTATAGAAGAGTGGCAAATATATAAAAAAAGGGCCTTTTGCAACCAAAACAATTTGTTGCAACTTCATAAAAATAGCTACTAAAAAATTTGGTGACTAAATTAACAGATGACGACCAATGGTTTCTAAAACCCTAGTCATAAATGGATTTAGCAGCCAACTTTTAAATCCGATCACTAAAATATTTTTGCAATTGAAATTATCACTCTGTAAATTCAAAAACACTTATTTTTAATTGAATTGAAGAACAATTTGTGACTAATTTTTCAATCACAAAACCATTTCGTAACTCAAGAGCTAACATCGGTTGTAAATCATTCATAACATTAGTGCTTAATATCAATTGAAAAATTAGTACTATATATCAATCATAAAATCAATAGCTAACATTGATTATAAAATCATTTTTGCTAAACATTTGAATCATATTTTATTAATTGGATATTTTGTAGTCAATTTTGCAATCTATTTTTTTTTGTCATAAAACTTGACAATCTAATTAATAGGTTTTTTTACAAGTATTCATTTAAATAAATTTTTTATATTAAATCCATGCTCAACATAATTATTATAGGAAATTTTTAATTTTTAATTTTTAAATCATAAAAATGTTAAATAAATTTAATTATAATTGTGATAAACATCATAAGTTCATAATATATAATCAAAGTAACTAATTGTAGTTATAAAAATATAATATAATATTTAAAAACTCAAAGTCTTATTATAAAGTACAGAGTTTTATACAAACTAAAAAAAAGTCAAGCTCCTAAATGACTAATAGAAGAAGTTAGATGGCCAGTGGAATGAAGGTCAACACCATCATGATAATCATTAGTAAGAGGATGATATCGGACCCATCCTCAATGAAATGACTAACAATAGAAGTAGAATGAAATCCTATGTATTACATAATTTACTGGAGAGCTTCTTTAGTTTGAGTAGATTTAAGGATTTCCTATGTAGCTATGATTTTGTGAACGTTGTTATGAGAAAGGTTATGGGATGGTCAAAGATGACTCACAATTGGCAACCATAGGAACTAAACTCTTAGGTCACTACCCACCTATACCATTTGGTGCTCTAGGCCTATCCAATGAATGGATCTCCTGTCCTATACTGAAAATGCATGGTAAGGTTTGGAATATTGGGTATCTAACTAGGAATGTGAGAAATGGTTAGGGTTTCATGTTACGAATTGGCTCAACCAGAGGACATCCTAAGTTTCCATGAAAAATTAACTAAGGAGGGGATCATTTCATTGCCAATGTATCCCATTGATAGATTGTTGGTATTAATTTGGGTACTTGGCATTTGAGTGTTTGAAGACCTTGTTATGGAGATGGAGGAAATGTTTTCTCACTGGTTTATTGATAGTACGCCTTAGACACCCTGGGAGGTTACTTGTGACTGGTTTGTAAATGCCAAGTTATCCCACTTTACACTTGGTGACCTTTTTTTTTCCTTTCCTTTCCATAAATCTTGGTTGATATAAAAAGTTAGATTTCCCCACAGAGGTTTATCAATTTCTAGATATGGTAAAGGTGCTAATCTAAACATCATCATATGAAATAATTAATAGGATGATTTAAGAAAAATCATTGGCAAAATTTTTAACATTAATGTTTTGAAGAAACTTTTCTTGGGCCATGATTTTTTGGGACCAACCATAAAGACAAAATGTTAGGACTGGGAGAATCTTGCTATAAAGACCATTGATAATGACTCATGAAAGTTTTCCATTGATCCCAATATCTGCTTTTTGGTTGGTGATTTAGTAGGAGCCATTAATTACCTTCCAAAAATTTGGATGCTAATAAAGATTGGTTGTTGAATAATGTTGATAACATCAAACTTATTGATGAGGAAGGAAAATTAATAAGAAGGTTCCTTTAACATGGTCAAATCAAAAGGAAAGTTATTTACTATGGTCAACCGATTATACTAGATTAACGAAATTGTTTTGAAGGAAGGCTTAAAGGGTTAAAAAGATTCCTACCTATATAACTCCAATCACCAAATACATATAATACCTGACTGATAAGTTTACCTAAATGTCCCTTTGCCAATTACTTCACATTCCACAATGGTCAAACCCATTACTACTACCATATTAAATGCCAATAAACTAGATCACTTGAATTTGGAATATTATGTGCCATCAAATTCTATCTTTAATAAGCTACCATTCTATCAATTTATCTATAAGAATTTAAGCATAATTATAGTATATTTATGATTATTCATTGATAATTCTAACTAATTTATCTTGTTTTTACATAAATGGTCACACAAGTAGAAAATTAGAAAATAAGTGAATTTTGAGCAGAAAAAAAGGTAAAAGGGGCCCAAAAAGACAAAGAAGTAGCTTAAGGACAAAAATTTCCCTCAACATATCCCACAAGAGGACCCGACATCCAGCATGATTATGCCAATTACACGTAACACACTTGTGCGAAACGAGTAGGCATGGTTGTGCCAAATGCAACACAATTGTTCCAAGACTAGGAAGCCTTAAATAAGCATCCATGTCAACCCTCGTGACACTAAAGTGAACACGGTTAGCTCTACGATGCTACCAATGGCCGAGAGTAATCGCAACAGTTAAAAAAATAATTAGGTCAATCCAGTCAATGACAACTAAAACCCTAATCCATGATTATAAAAAGGGAGATCCTAGGAGAGTCTAAGGACATCAAAACACACCACATACCACACTCTCTACCATCTTACACCTTCACCCTCTAGGCATAACCCTACCTTACCTCCATCCTCTATATCTAGTCTCTTCATTTCTAGTTCCTCCTTTGGTGTCCTCTCAGAGGATCTTGGTGGGAGGAATCCCTTCATGATATAATCACAAAGTTAAATTTTGGTCTTGCTAGCAATCTGACTTTGTATCTCTTATCTTAGGACTAAGTTATGGATATTTATGGGTTAATTTCTATTATGTATAACTAATCATCAATTCATGGAGCTTTGGTGAATCTTGTGATGTAATTGCTTGAATCCTAGTTTCTCCCGTTAATGATTATTGTGTTATTGCATTTATTGAATAGTATTATTTTAATTATTCAACTATGTGCCACTACGTTGTTGAATAATGGTATTATGGTTACCCAATTTTGTTGCCTTATTGTGCTTAATTCATTAATAAGAATTGACCACTCTGGTTAATCTATAAGTTATTTAAGGGATAGCTGATCATACCATCCCCGGATTAGTGGAACTATAAGGTAATTGAATTTAAGAATTTGTCAAATCCTAGGTTTTTAACCGGTTAATTACCTAAATAGTAGTTGATAACTTCTTAAACTTTATGCCTCTCTTATCTATCTGCCATGCATGATTATTGGGGGTAGTATTTAGGGAAAATATTATTACTATTATATGATCATTTGGTAGTAATAGTCTTGAAGTAGATGGTTAGCAATTGGTATGGAAAATTAGGGATAAAAGTAAGCAAAGTCACAAGAAGATCCAAAGTCTCCTATTCTTCCATAACTTGCACCGTATTCTTTTATTTACCACCTTATTTTTCTTTTAAAAAATTATTTTCATTTTAAACTCACAAAGATCACAACCATATTTTAATGAGCTCAAAAGTTAGGACTCAAATTTCTCTTACAGATTTGTTGGCATAGTCTTTGTAGATCGATATTAGGGTTCTTAAATACCCTCTTTCTACATAAACAGGTATACCTGTCCACAAGTGAAAGTTAGGAAATAATTTTACACTCACACTTTGCATAAAAAGCCTCCCAATTTCAATCCATGTAAAAAGATTGGTATTCCATGAAGCTCAAGGAGCAGGTACACTTGCTAGGGGCGTGTGTTGTTAACCTTAATATTGGTTTAGAGTTATGAAATCCAACACATGAAGCCTCTAAAGGCTTGAGTTTAGGGAATCAATTGGGAAGAAGCGATATTCTATTTTACCATACTATCTTTCATTCTTATATCTAAAACTATAATAAAAGGGTATTACATATTGACATCAAAAACCTAATTTCTCACTTACTTCAAATTAGTAAGATTGTGAGGGTCACAATGGTGGATCATAAGTGATGTTGAGGTTGATTGGAGGAGGAATCTAATGAACGTAGGCAGCAAAGTTATGGAAAGAAGATGAGGTTTGATTTAGATGAAGATGCTTCAAAGGAGAGACGCCATAATGGTGGGATAAGCCTTCATGCTTCTATCATCTTGGAGGAGCCAAAGATAAGGAAGAAAGCCACTTACTCTCACTCGTAAAGAAAAAGAAGAATAAGAGAGAATGTTCTCAGTTCACTCATAAAATCTGAATTATGATTAAAAGTCCCCAAAATGATACAATTCATGCCATTATATAGGCTAGTGTTTGGGCGTCTAAAGGAAGGAACCATGGTACGACTAGGATTCGCATTTTGGAGGTGGAATTGGACTTGGATGTAAGCCTAATAATGGTTCCTAATCACATCCTAGATCCATCCTCACAAATGGGCCAAGGAAGATCCAAAAGTTATCCTAAAAGTACAGAAGAAATGGGGCCCAAGCTTATACAAATTGGGGCCACTAAGATCCTAGAATACAAGAAAATCATCTTAGTCCTACTCTAAGATGTGTAGGGCATAAGAGAGGTGGGGGTTTGAGGAAGGTCTTTCTAAAGGTTCAGAAAAACTTCCACCTCCTTCTACATCTTCTTGATGCTTGGCTTGGTGATAGCCCAATGGGCTCAATAATCTTTCTTGGTAGGGCCTCTGCAACAGTGCTCTAAGAAGTGATCTTTGCATTAATAAGAGGGAATTTAGAAAAAGTCTTAGGACAAATGTTAAAAAATTATTGGACTTCAAGAGTAAGAAGGGTATAACAAAGCATGTCTTGTGAGGTTGGCCTACTTTAATGAGCAAGGGTTAGAAGGGATGATTAAGAAGTGTAAAGATCAAGGAACTTATTAAGGGTGAGCGAATAGATTTCTTGGTTATCAAGGAAACTAAAATGTATGAGGTGAATAAATTGTTGCATAGGTAAGTTTGGGATAATGATAATTGTGAATGTGTATAACATCCATCAACCAGGAGGGATAGAGGTCTTTTCAATTTATGGGAGAAAAATAAGGCTAAGCTAATTAATATTTTTTGGGGGGAGTTTTATTGGTGTTCATCTCCAAAGGAAAAATAAAGGCATGTGTAGATTGGTGAATGTATATTCGTCATGCTTATTAGAAGGGTTGCGGTGGCTTTGGGGAAAGTTGCTTTCTTTAAAACATGGGATAAGGCATAGTAATTTGAATTATGAATGGTGTTCTAACAAGAGAAGTAGCCTATGTATGCCATCTAATCAATATGAATCCATGGTTTTCAATGAATTTAATTTTATATGGGGCATGATGAATCAAACATGATGGGAAGCTTTTAGTATCATGGGATGAATAGTTTACATAGCCCAAGCAATGGATCCTACTTATAGAAGCATCAAACCATTTCCCTTTGATTCTTAGGAGTGAGATAATTATTTGGAGTCCAAAGCCTTTAAATTTTAATTATTTTAGATACAAAAAGAAAAAGAAAACCTTCTATTAAATGGTAGAAAGGACCTGGACACAGTTGAATACTCAAGGATGGATGGCCTTCATACTATAGAATTCCTTTTTTGGTGAGGTCAAAAGTTGGTATATAAACTTCTTCCATAAATTGTTGGCATAGTCCCTTTGGGATCAAATTTGGCGATCTTAAATACCTTTTTTGTACATTGTCATATATACTTTCTTATGGATAAAACTTGGCGTACATTTTTACATGCATCATGTAGGAAAACAATAATGTCTAAATTTGATGATAGTAAGAACTATGACTCCGACCCTAAGCCAATTGTTGCTAATCTACTGGGGAAGAAACTAATGTTCAGGCCAGAGGACAATGGTTGGGAGGTTTTGATGTAGGGTTTCCTACAGAGGCTGCCTTAGAGCATGCACCAAAACACTCCACTACTCTAGGTAGAATACTTAGGCCTATTGGGGCTATCACCAAGGCCAAGGCTAATAAACTGAAAATAGAGATGAAAACCTTCTTGGGCCTTCAGGAGGAGCACCCTAAGCAAAAACCCACCTCCTCTTTGATGCTGCAAATGTTATAATAAGGCTTAGGTTATTCTTATATTTTAGGAATTAGAAGGCCCAAATAGGATTGGGCCTATTTTCCTTATAACTTTGGCCGAGATTTTTGGGCTTGACTTGGCCCATTTCTTAGGCTGCCTCAAGAAGGGATGAGAGACTCCTTTTGAGCTCTATGAAAGGCCCAAAGATTAAGTCCCATGTGGCTCCACAAAATTTGTCTCATTTCATACACTCTTAGGTGCCCACTTGGCCTATATAAAAGCTTCCCATGTGTAATTTCATCACTTATAGTCATTTATGAGAGTCACACTTAAATTATAGAGAGAGAGATCTCTCCTTTTTCTTCCTTTTAAATCAAGCTTGAGGTTGAAGCACCTCCTTATCCAAGGTGGCTTCCATGGTGGCAGAAAAGAGACTTATCCTCCATAAGAGATGGAGCCTCCAAGCATGCCTTTGAAGATCTAGATTCATCACCATTCCATCCATGTTATTCTACCTCTATTGTCTAGAATCATATCATTCTTTAATATCTTCATCAACTGATATCAAATCTCTAGCAATGGAGGTGAGATTTGATCCATACTCATTTTTTAATTTTGTTCATTAATTGTTCTTCAGAGTTAATCTTCCACTCCCTTTTATTTTTGCTTTTCAATCTGTCAAATGATCTTCGAATTGTAATTTTTGTTGTGTTGAATTTCTTTTTATTTTTAGTTTCCAAATTGTCCTTGTTTGTTTCATTTGGCTAAGAAATAAATTCACAATTGTCTAATTATTGAAGTATGTGGCATCCTAGGGCCAAAATGAACCTATCTTGACTAAATTGAGCAAAAATTGATTAAATTTGATCCAGTTTATGTTAAATTTATGTTGGTTTGCATGATCTAATCCCTATATAATGTAGGGTCTTCCCCAGAGATATCAAAGCCTATATAATAGCATTCCCTTACTCTAGGAAGAACCCTTAGGCCTATTAGGATTCTCACCAGAGAAAAGGCCAAGAAATTGTAGGAAAAGGTGGAAAACTTCTAAGGCCTTTAGGAGGAATACCCTTAGGCCTAACCTGTATCATTATTGGCCCTTCTAGATTTTCCTTATACTCTAGGATATAGCAGGCCCAATAATTGTAAAGGACTAGGCCCTTTGTTCTCTGTATTTTAGCTCCTTCATTGATCCAAAAGAACCATCTCTTTTCATCTTTGTAACAATTGGAATCAAAGCTCCAGCAATGGAGGTAAGATCCGTCCTTTAATCGATTTCCACTTTCATATGCTCTTTGTTCTTTTGAGTACATCTTCTACTCCTTTTTCTTTTTCATTTTTTATTGGGAAAACAAACTCCAATTTCTGTGATTGTTTTGGTGTTAGATTTGTCTTTCTTCTTGTTTTTAGGATGTTATTGTTTACTTTATTTGGGTGAGAATTGAATTCACAATCGTCGATTTACTAAAGTATGTTCATCTTGGCATGCAAAGGCACCTAGCTTGAGTAAGGTAAGCATAATTTGCTCAATTTTGGTTTGATTTAAGCCAAATCTAATTTGGATTGTTTCATGATCCATCTCCTTCAAATAATTGGTGTTTTATTTCATAGATCTTTAAAAATAATTTTCAAAAATAATTTGAAATTTGAATCCACTTTTGGCACCAAGAACTAAGTGATCTTAAGTTCATCCTTTTAATCTGAATTTTTTAGAACTTATCTAGGTTTGAATATGTTTTGATCCTTGTATATGTGTTATTCTAATGTGAGTGTTGTGTAGTTTGTCTCTTTCAAATTCCAATGAGATGCATGATCATGTGCATGCAATCTAATTCTTGCTAGGCTTGAATCATATATGTAGTAAGCAATTAAGGCTAGATGCTTAAGTGTATGCTTAATTAACATCTTAAGAAACATTAAAAGACACTTAAACACATCTAGACCTTCTATAACTTGAGATAGGTTTGAGACAAATTGGACAAACATACTTGACTTAGATTACCCTATATTTGCAAGGAAGGGTGAAAATTTACTAGTTGGGCCATGGGACTTAGGACCTTAAAAAATACCTATGCAAAGTCCATTGGAGGATTGTGAATTTTGGAATTGAACTAGGAACTAGACAAAAAAGAAAAGCATATAGAAAAAAATGCATGTGCATAAGGTCTATTATTTGAGTGAAGTATGCTTGTGTAATCATGAATTCATGTTTGGTCATAAGGTTGCTAAATTAGGTCTTAATAATTAGTTTATGAATGATTCATGTAGCTTTCCTGAATAGCATTCATCCTTTGTATGAGCATTGCATATTTATCTTAGGTTCTAGGATTCCTTTTGTGTGCCTACCTTTAATCTTAGCTTTAATTCTAGTTTGTCCAAATTCTTAGCTTCTAAGTTTTGTCTTTCTTCATTCCTTTTAATATGTTATTCTTGTGCTAAGTTTTTCTTGATTTTCTATAAAATTATTCTAGTTTTGCCACCTATCACTTACACTTAAATGAGTACTTCACTATCTTGTTAACACCAAGGACCATGAGCTTAAGTTGAGTTTGATCCTTAGATTTAAGCTTGGTTTGAGGGTTTTTTTTCTATTATGAGTGAAGTTGTGTAAGAAGGTTGGTTCCCTAGTGTGATCACTAGATGGGAGGAGTTTAAAAACTTGGTGAGGTGAGTGATATTTTAGGCTTGATTTTCTAACACTAACCAAGTGGAGTAGCAAGTGTTCTTTTTGTATGAATGATTTTGTAGGTACTTTGGGAGGCCTAAGTACAAGGAAAGGTTACTGAGGACCTTAAGGAGCAAAGACTTGAAAATTTGGACTTTTAGGCCAAATTGAAGAATAAAGTAAAGGCTAATTGTAACATTAAGCATTCAATTTTCCACTTGTAAATTTTAGGTTGAACATTTGTAATTAGGTTCGATTTGAATTGTAAATTCTAGTGTCTTGTAGCAGGATTTCTTTTGGTGTAATTCAGATTTTTCCTTTGCAATTTGTTTGTAAGAAAGACTTTGGACTTTGCACCTTGGTGTAGGATACTCACCTAAGGTCTTTTAATTCTTTTGGTGGTTTGTGCATGCAATAAGTATAAGAGCGTGCTAAGTGTTGTGTGCCTTGGAACCAAGGTTGCTTATGAACTGGTTTGGATTTGTGTGATTTAAATTCCTAGCATAGCAATTTGGGAGTAAAGCTAACTTTTCTATTTTGAAAATGAGTACCCCTAATTTATCTCCTACGACCTGTAAACACTCAATTATGTCTGAGGCTTCTTTTTTAAAAAATTAATTGTGAATAAACCATAAGTTAAATAATAAGTAAATATTAAGATTAATAAACAAAAGACAGAAGACAAAAGCAAACGAATACACATCGAAGAAACAAATAGATAAAAGCAGAAAAACAAATAGACAGAAAACAATACAATATAATAATTGAGGAAATAAAAAAAGAAAAAGAAAAAAAACTGAAAACAAATGGAAAAAATAAATATAAAAAAAGAAAAAAAAAGAAAATAAATATATAAATAAAATAATAAATAAAAAGGAAAAAAATGAAAAATAATAAAAACAGAAAGTAAAAAGAATAATAAAAATAGAAGAATAAAGAAATAAAAGAAAATAAACATAAAGGTAATAATTTGAAAAAGAATAATTTAATAGTTAAAACAAAAATTAAAATGAGAATAACGGAAAAAACTAAAAACTAAGGAAAAAACAGAAAAGGGAAAAATGAAAAAAACATAATATAAAAAGAGAAAATGCATGCATGGACGGGGTTGGTTTTTGGTGGCTGGCTTTTGGGTTCTTGGAAGAGGGGATTGGTTTTTCTCTCAACTCTCTCGATGGCTTCAGAGGATTCTTTAGAATTTCTCCTTGCGGGACTCTGGAACCTTTCTTTGTTGTGTAAGAGGATAGGTATCTGATTTCTCCTAGGATGAGTCTGAGCTGAAGATCAATACAATCCTCTAAAGAAAGAATTCTGCAAAAAAATCGCAAAGGAAATTTCATCTCAGGTCGGTCTTCTCTCCCAAGAGAAATTAGGATAGCTTGAAAGTAGATCCATGAGATCACATGCACCTTATGAGAGGTCCATGCATTAAAGGCCATAGACCCTTAGGATAGGTGACCCACATAGGAGGCAAGAAGGGCACACACCTCTTTCCATGATACATGGTTCACATACTGCTCACTGGCATTTGAATAGAATCATCCAAGATGGCAGAGAAGAAGAGGAAATCCAAGATTGGGGAGATAAAAAATCAAGAAAAAAGAAAGAAAATATAAAAATTAGAAAGAAAAATCAAAACAAAAAAAATCAAGAAAAATGAAAATAGAAGAAGATAAAACTTCTAGGAAAATTAGAAAAATAATATAGAAAAAATACTTTTCGAAAATATTGAAAAATGAAAAGAGGAAAAAAGGGAGAAAATGAAATTTAAAAGAAAAATCTAAAGAATATTTTAGAAAATTTTAGCAAAACTAAACAGGGTTTTCAAACAAAACCAAAAGTTTTTCTAGCAAAATAAAAATACCAAAATTGATAAAAACATAAATCAAAGGCAAATAAGTAAAGCAATACTCAATTATTTTCAAAACCCTCAAATCTTTAAAATTATTTATGCATAGCATTCATTCATTCATGATATAATTTATCATCGAAAAAGAGAGATTTCAACAATCATTCCATACCTTTCTCATTTTCATATTCATTGAAGCATAAACATCTTTATCATTCATGACTTTTTCATTCAAATTGCTTCTAAAAGAATTTAATTTTTAATTTTAATAGAAAAATTGGAGAAAGATAGCTTCGTCGACATCCTTATAGAACCCGATCATATTCAAGAATCATGGATGAGTTGGAAAGACAAAATGAGGAATTGAGAAATGAGGTCAAAACACTGAAGGAACAGATGGCCAAGCTAATGGAGGTCATCCAACTGTTGAAACAGAAGGACATTCCGAGAGAACCGATCGACCCATTATATCCTCCTGGCTTGAATCCACAAAACCCTTCACCATTAACCATACCTCCACCAACCGAAGGAGTTCATTATGGGTATCCTCATGGGCATGCACCTTCATTAACCCAAACACAAACTCAAACACATAACCTACCTCCAAACACCACTCCATAGGCCTACCAAACAACTGTTGGAGGAACAAATCCTATGTTCACCCAAGGGCCTCACCCTATATACATACCATCTTCCCTTCCACACAGCATACCGGGAGAATACCCAAACCATCCTTTTAAGGAGGATACTGAAAAGTGGAAAATCCTAGAGGAAAGGATTTGGGAAATTGAAGGAAGTGCATATGATGCCAGAGAAGCATCCAATTTATGCCTGGTCCCAAATGTGGTCATTCCTCCTAAATTCAAGGTTCCTAAATTCGAGAAGTATCAAGGAACGAGCTGTCCAAGGAACCACCTGACTATGTATTGCAGGAGGATGTCCCCCTGCACTCACGATGATAAGCTGCTTGTCCATTTCTTTCAAGACAGCTTAACTAGGGCAGTCGCGAACTGGTATACTCAGTTAGAGCGGACACATATCCATTCATGGAGGGATCTGGCTAACGCCTTCCTAAAATAGTACCAGTATAATATGGAGATGGCTCCGGACCGAACTCAACTCCAGAATATGGCCAAGAAGGGAGAGGAGACCTTCAAACAATATGCTCCAAGATGGAGGGAGTTAGCTGCTCACGTACAACCTCCCTTATCTGAGAAAGAACTGGTCAGTATGTTCATCGACATACTCTAAGATCCTTTCTATGACAAGATGATAGGCAGCATGACTGCTAGCTTCTCTGATGTCGTCATCATTAGATAAAGGATCAAAGGTGGCATGCGCCGTGGAAAGATTGTGCATAAGCCTACAGGGGCAATCAACGCTTCTAATAGATCCAGGAAAAGGAAGACAGGAGAGACCTGCAACATGGCTTCTGGTCAAGGCCAATACACTCCTCAGGTGGGACATTATGGTCCAACTGGCTTCTAACCACCACCATATACACCCTACACACCATATCCTTACATCGCCACCACCTACCAAACACCCTACCCTCCAACCTATAACTATCCAATGCAAACCCGACCACCAACACCATACACGGCCCAAACACAAGCTACGAGCCAGAGTCCTAACCAAAGCCAAAAAAAGAGAAGAAACATGTCCAATTCGATCCTATTCCAATCTCCTACACTGAGTTGCTACCTTTCCTGATCCAAAACTCGCTGGTCACACCTTATCCTCTAAAACCTCAAGAACCACCATATCCCAAATGGTATGATGCAAACACCATATGCGATTACCATGCGGGGTTCATTGGTCATTCCACTGAGGATTGCCTAGCATTGAAGCAAAAGGTGTAAAGCTTGATCGATGCAAAATGGCTGGATTTTGGAAAGCTTGCTCCTAATACAGAAAGTAATCCTTTGCCGAATCATGAGAGCACATCAACTAGCTGAGAAATAGGAGCAGCACAATGAGTTGCCTTGTACATGTTGATCATTCAAGATTTTTCATACTTTTCAAAGTCAATCTTTTGTAAATAAATCTCAAAGAATAATACAAAAATTACATTTTTCATGTTCCTTAGGCATGTGCTTCACATTATTGGTTTTACTTCTTAAATCTGCCATTTCTTCTCATCATTCAACCCACTTCTTATCCTACGCCTAAATAATCAATACCGGTTGGTGACAATGTCATTGCTGTAATAAATAATTTTGAATGCTTGAGTAATCAAACTTGAAGAAAAAATGAGGAAGAAAATAAACTAGAGATTTCAAATCACCATTCGAAGGACACTTCTAAAAGGAGTAACAAATATCCCGCTGGATTGAAAGTTCAAATCTAGGAAAAATTTAGGGATGCAAAATAGATCCGCTAAATTGAGAATCAAAATGACCTAGGCAAGATCAATATCTGACCAGGAAAAATTCAATAAAGAAGGAGAAAAACCCGTTGGATTAAAATCAAGAAAGAATCCAGGAAAAATCAGGGTCAAAATTCAAGAAAAAGAAGAAGAAGGAAAACCTGCTGGATTAAAATAAAAAATAATCCAGAAAAAAGTAGGGTCAAAAGATAAATCAACATAATCGAGAAAGGTCTTGCTGGATTAAAATTCCAAAAACAATTTAGGCAAAATTAGGATCAAAACAAGAGCCCGCTAGGTCGGCAACCCTCAAAGGTGACCTAGGCAGAAGTTAGGGCACACGATCAAGAGGCTGCTAGGTTGAAAACCCGTAAAGGCGGCCTAGGCAAAAATTAGGGCAAACAAAGGACCTGCTCGGTTGAAAACTCAAAAGAACAACTCAGGCAAAAATTAAGGCAGACCATGAATCTCAGTACAAGCTGACGTTTCTGCACCACATCTTTTTTTAAAACTAGGGCAAAATTTTTGTCATTTCTCAAGTTCGGTTAATCTGACAATCAATATTATGAAAAGCAGCACTGGTATTTTTCATCAAAAGGTTCCATTTGGGCAGTCAAACCCACATCTCTCATCTTTTCCTCCAGATATACTATTCCGAAACCTCACATAAAAAAAGCCCATTTCCCCCATTAACCATTCAAAATCATATCACACACCTCAAAGGTGCACACACTAGGAAAGAAACGTGAAAAATGTAAAAAATAAAAAGATTAATTTTGAAAAGTCATGACAAATTGGATGAGTCCTTTACCATCCCAACATAGCACGATTGTTTCCCAAAGAGTCATCCTCCTACTAGCCACAATGCCACCAAAAACAAAGGAGTGATTCTTATTCAACGATGTTGACCACTGTTGGGTCTCAAAGATCCTGGAAAGGAAAGTTCCAAAATTGACCAAGAAGCCAAGAGATAGAGTCGATCCAGCTTGTCCTAATTCTTAATTCCCTTCACACCAACTATGAGGTTATCGAGAAAGGACATGTCGAAGAAATAAAAAATCAAGAGAAACAAAAGCTTTTTACACCATCTCACAGCTTGCATTCATCCCGTAGCATTCATTTTATAGTATTTGATCAAATAATCATTTCAAGCATCAAGAAGAAATAAATAAGTTAAAACATCTCATCCTCTTAAACATTTGGTCATTCAAGCATCACATCTTTTTTCATTCATTCAAACAGCACATAAGCATCTTGTCATTCAAGCATTACACAACCCATTCTTCAAAACTAATTAAGACCAGGCAAAATATCCAAATCAATCATAATTAAAAGATTTCTGAAGATCTCAAAACTGGGGCAAATGTTTGCCCCGAAAAATTCAAATTGAGGCAGTCCTCAACTTTATATCAAGATTCAAAACTGGGGCAAACTCTTGCCCGGAAAAGACAAATTGGGGCAACTCCCGATTTCTGAAAAATCAAGTTCAGACTGGGGCAAAGGATGCCCAACAAAATTCAAATTGGGGGCAAACCCGATTTTTGAAAAAAGAAGAATCAAATTCAAACTGGGGTAAACACTTGCTTAGAAAATTCAACTTGGGGCAATCCCCAATTTCTGAAAAGTCAAGAACAAAACTAGGGCAAACACTCGACCAGAAAAATCCCAAATTGAGGCAATCCTCAATTTCAAAAAGAAAATTTCAAAACTGGGGCAAACACTTGGCCAGAGAAATTTAAATGGAGGCAATCCTCAATTTCAAGAAGAAAATACAAACTGGGACAAACATTTGCCCAGAAAATTCAAATGGGAGCAAACCCAATTTTTGAAAAAAAAGAAGAGAGAGATTTAAACTGGGGCAAAATAGTTTCCTAGAAAATTCAATTTGAGGTCATCCTCAATTCTGAATCAAAATTTAAACTGACGCCAACACTTGCCAAGAAGAACCAAATTCAGGCAATCCTCAATTTCAGAAATAAAAATCCAAACTGGGGCAAATGCTTGCCCAGAAAAATTCAAGCTGAAGCAATCCTCAATTCCTCAACTCCAGAAAATTACAAAACTAGGGAAAACATGGGCCCCGCAAAATTCAAATTGGGGCAATCCTCAATTTCAAGACTTCTACAAATCTCAAAACTGGGGCAAAACTTCGGAAAATTCAAATTGGGGCTATCCCCGATCTCTGGAAAAAAGACTTCTAGAAATCAAGTTCAAACTAGGGCAAGCGTTTTCCCATAAAAATTCAAATTGAGGCAACCCTCAATTTTAGGAAAAAATTTAAACTAGGGCAAAATGTTTGCCCAAAATCCCTTCAAGTTGAGGCATTCCTCAATTGCCAAAAATCTTTTAAACTGGGGCAAAATGTTTGCCCAAATTTTCTTCGAGAGAAAGTAATTATCAAATGTTTAAAAACCTGCGAGTTCAAGGTAGAATCAGCAATTTATTCAAGATAAATAAATTTCAAAATAAGGTGTTTAAGGCATTTGACGAAAGTCCACATTCTGTCCTCACGTACCTTCCCAAGACACATCATATTATTTTCCACACCTGTCTTAACAGGTCATTCTCTTGCCCACCCTAACGAGCCATCACTTCTATGTCCCCATACCTGTCTTCACAGGTCATTATATTTTTGCCTATCTTAACAGGCCATCTCTGTTATATTTGTTTTCCTGTCTTAACGGGCCACCCTTTCCCATACCTGTCCTAACAGGTCATTCTTTGCTTTTTGTCTATCATGACAAACCATCCTTCTTTGCCCATCTTAACGGGTCACTCCTGCATTTCCTGTCTCAACAGATCTTATTTCACCTTTGCATTGCCTGCATTAACAGGTTTCATTCTTGTCTTGCCTATCTTAGGAGGCTATCTCCGCTTCTTGCCTATATTAACAGGTATCTTGCCTCTTTCCTGTCAACAACAGGATTCCATCTACATTTTTACCTGTCTTAACAGGTCATTTCCATTTCCTTTTGTCTATCTTAACAAATTTTCATCATTCTATTTTTCCTGTCTTAACATGTATCTTGCTTCTTTCCAGTCAACAACAGGATTCCATCTACATTTTACCTGTCTTAACAGGTCATTTTCATTTCCCTTTTCCTGTCTTAAATAGGTCTTCATCATTCTGTTTTGCTTGTCGTAACAGGTATCTTTCCTCTTTCCTGTCAACAACAGGATTCCATCTACATTTTACCTGTCTTAACAGGTTATTTTCATTTCCCTTTTCCTATCTTAACAGGTTTTCATCATTCTATTGTCTGTCTTAACAAGTATCTTTCTTCTTCCACCTATCAACAATAGGACTTTTCTGCATCACCTATCTTAACAGGTCATTTTCATTTCACTTTTCCTGTCTTAACAAGCCATTTTTACTTCGCTTGTCTTAACAGGTTCCCTTCATTTTACTTTGTCTTAAAAGGCTTGCATCTTTCCTTTCAACAACAGGATCTTATCTGCAGTTTACCTGTCTTAACAGGTCGTTTGCATTCATCCTGGCAACAACAAGATTTCATTTACATTCTCCTGTTAACAACAGGATTTCGTCATTTGCATTTATCTTGGCAATAACAGGGTCTCATTTGCGTTTATCCTGGCAACAACAGGATTTTATTTGCATTCACCTTGGCAACAGCAGGGCTTCATTCTCCTGCCAACAATAGGACGTCTTTCCTGGAAACAACAGGATTTCATCATTTGCATTTACCCTGGCAACAACAAGATTTCATTTGCATTCTCCTGGCAACAGCAGGATTTCATCATTTTCATTTATCCTAGCAACAATAGGATTTTATTTGCTTCTTTCCCGGAAACAGCAGGACCTCATTTGCATTTTTCTTGTCAACAACAGGACATCAAGCATGCTTAAATTCTGTCTGCCTGTCTTAACAAGCTTGCGTTTCTCCTGGAAACAGCAGGACCTTGTTTGCATTCTTCCCGGCAACAGCGAGACCTCAGTTGCATTTTCTTGTCAACAACAGGACCTTATTTGCGTTCCTTTGCATTCTTCCCAGCAACAGTAGGACCCCATTCGCATTCCTTCCTGTCAACAACAGGATCCCCATCATGTTTACTTTTCTGCATCGTGGCCTATAGTGTCAGGCCTCCACCATGTTTACTTTTCTGCATCTTGGCCTATAGTGTTAGGCCCCAATACATTTAGTTTCTGTAATTCCTTCCTGTCAACAACAGGACCTCACTTGCATTTTACTTGTCTTAACAGGTCTACATTTTCCTGTCAACAACAAGGCTCCATTTACATGTCTAATTTCTACATTCTCGGCCTATGATATCAGGCCTCACATTTTAATTTTCCCATGCTCAGGCCTATGCTGTTAGGCCTTGCATTTTAATTTCTGCACCCCACGTGTCTTAACTAATCCTTTTTCATTACACTTTGCCTGTCGTAACAGGCCACTCTCTTCGGTTTTTCCTGTTTTAACAAGTCTTCTTCATATCACCCTGATTGTCCTAACAGGCCAGTCTTTTGTATGCCTGTCCTAACAGGTCATTCTCTTCTACTTTGCCTATTTTAACAGGTCATCTTCTTCACTTCACCTTGTCTGCCCTAACAGGCCATTCAATTCTTTTTGCATGTCTGTCTTAACAGGCCTTATTCATTTCACCCATCCTATGTAGGCTATTTGGTTAACCAAATCAGGCTCTGCACTTCAATAACTGCATTTTGGCCTACCATGATAGGTTCGGCATATTTAAACCCTGTCGGTTTAGCACATGAAGCTTACCAAGGGCATTCGGAATCCGCCATCTTCCAGGAATTCGCGTGATTCCTTTCAAGCTTAAGGCTCTTCACTCTTTTCAGGCATCTTCAGAGCTTGCCTCGAACATAATGTGTTCACATCTTTACTCATTTCCTACCATGATAATTTAGAGAATTATTTCTAACATTATCTGGTAGGAAAATGAGTAAAAAGGGGAAAACTGTAAACACTCAATTATGTTCGAGGCTCCAATTTTAAAAATTTAATTGGTGAATAAACCATAAGTTAAATAATAAGTAAACATTAAGATTAATAAATAGAAGACAGAAGACAGAAAAGCAAACGAATACACAGAAAGCGAAGAAACAAATAGATAAAAGCAAAAAAATAAATAGACAAAAAATAATAAAATATAATAATTGAGGAAATAAAAAATAAAAAGAAAAAAACTGAAAACAAATTGAAAAAATAAATATTAAAAAATAAAAAAGGCAAATATATATATATATATATATAAAATAAAATATAAAAAATATTAAACCAAAAATAATAAAGAAAAAGGAAAAAAACTAAAAAATAATAAAAATAGAAAGTAAAAAGAATAATAAAAACAGAAGAATAAACAAATAAAAGAAAATAAAAATAAAGGAAATAATTTGAAAAAGAATAATTTAATAGTTAAAATAGAAATTAAAAAGAGAATAACGGAAAAAACTAAAAACTAAGGAAAAAACAAAAAAGGGAAAACTGAAAAAAAATCAGAATATAAAAAGAGAAAATGCATGCATGGACGGGGTTGGTTTTTGGTGGCTGGCTTTTAGGTTCTTGGAAGAGGGGATTGGTTTTTCTCTCAACTCTCTCGATGGCTTTAGAGGATTCTTTGGAATTTCTCCTTGTGGGACTCTGGAACCTTTTTCATTGTAGTGTAAGAGGATGTGTACCTGATTTCTCCTAGGATGAGTTTGAGCTGAAGATCAATACAATCCTCCAAAGAAAGAATTCTGCACAAAACTCGTAAAGGAAATTTCGTCTCAGGTCAATCTTCTCTCCCAAGAGAAATTAGGATAGCTTGAAAGTAGATCCATGAGATCACATACACTTCTATGTCTAGGATGAATTTTCAATGTAGATGAGGATTTTGTTAAAATGATAAAATCAGCAAGAAAGGTAATCTGGTCATTGAATCTGTGCTTCCATTTCTGCGTTCTTGGATCATATAAATGAGATCGTATGAGGTTTTATGGGTTTATGGTGTGACTGCAGTACTCACTATGCCTTATCTTTGTTGTATGATCATTACACTTGCTTCTGTTATTGTCTTAAATTGTCCTGTGACTCAAGTGAATGCTACCAAAAGAAACGAAATCCACATCGAGTTTATAACAGAAAGTTCAGCTTCGAGTCTCGATTTGGAAGAGTTGATAGAACCTACACGTATGTGGTTAGGTCACTAAGTCTAGACAAGAATAGAGGTTCTGTTAGATTAGCAAGGGTAAAATCAGTGGAGACATTCAGTCGTCTCTGTAGTGATCCAAAGTGTGTCACAAGATGATAGATAATTAAAATGTATCTGAGGCATTCTGCTAATGACGGAGCCGTGCAATCAGGGCGTCGAGTTCTGGTGTAGTGACCCTATAATTCATATGCGTTCAAGATTCCCACATCCGCACCCATATTCTGTTCATCCAATGCACCTACACATGGCCTAGAATTGTTCATCTTTGTGATTGTTGCCTTTACTTCCCATTGAAAATCCTTACCTCGACTTCAATTAAGAGCTTTTAGGCTGCATCTAGTTCATGTTCTCCGATTGAACTAGGTATTCTGTTAGACATCACAATAAGCCCAATCAGAAATCCCAAGCCTTCTGTGTCAACTCATGCTGAAACTTAGGCACTGCAGTAACTAGTAATAAACCAGAATCTCATCATCCGTTGACCATTTTCCCAAGATAAGTTCTAGCAGTTAGGCAATGTGAGCTTTAGTTCAAAGTAAGGTAGTCAGGCCAGATCAAAACCAGGGAGCGTTAGAGGATCCTTTGAAGGCAGGATCCCTTAGGAATTTTAGTTTAGACTCTGCCCATGCATGATGCCGACCCTGCCTCATAGAACAAATCCCAGATTGCTTTCGTAAAAGTATTCTGTATAGGACCATCTTCATAATTGTTCTCGACATGAGGCTGTGCAATCAGGAGGTTAGACATGCTTCAAGAGAACACTACAGGATCAGGCCATAGTCCTAAATAGTAGGCAGCATGTGCAACATAATTTCAACATTTCGTCAAGAGTCATAAAGAGTGTCAAGTTTCAGTTACTACACAAGGAAGAAGCAAAAGAAAATCATGCAAGGGTATGTGAACATTACGGTAGTGATACATGCAGTATCAGAAAATGTTAAAATTTATGGGTCCCACTATATTCTTATTAACAAATTGCCACTTGAAAAGATTATTACTGCACATGTCTACAAAACTGAACCTATTACTATGCCCTTGGAATTTTATGAAGCCAGTGCAAGAATTTTAATGCAGCCTATGAATGACACCCTTGTAGGGGACATCAATTCTGGTAATCCTGAATGGCAACTTGCTCAGGCCGTGGAAGACAAGGGTTACTTAATGAGACACTTGTTCTAAACCAGGGTGCAAAAGTCTTCAACTTTGCGTGGAGGAACAACCATATTGGTGCACCTCCGTATTCGAAATAGGCACCTTGAAGGGGCATGCTAGTTGCAGGTTCAAGAGTTCTCATGTTCTGGATACCCCATAACATATCAAGAAGTCAATTATGGTATTATTGGTAAGTCACATGAAAGTTGTTTCTGCGTCAAGAGACTTCACGTGCATGCGTGTAAAGTAATGGCATAGCCGTCATTATGGCAACAAAGGCTGGAATATTCATGTATTTAGTTCCCTTGACATGCAAACAGGTGGTTGATTTTGGAGCAGCAGTGATTGCCATATTCTATGCACAATGAGAAATGCCCTTGCCTTCATATTTTAGCAATATACAGGGCCAGAAGAGTGACAACTTCAAGTCTGACCAAAAATGGGGAGAAGACCCATGTAGATTTAAATGCCTCAGTGTTCAAACCAATCTCATGCAATCAAATAGGTGAGAGCCACCAATTATTTCATTTGGCTCAAAACTGATTTAGACCCCGCACAGCGTTATATACTTTAAGTTATGGGTCATGATATAAACCTAACACCTAGTCTAGTGGTTAGGGACGCTGCCCTTAATTCTTGTGGCATGGATTCGATCCTCCCCTTGGCAGTTTTTCTTGTAAATGACAATCAAATTTTGGTTCTCCATATGAATATAGAAAGGCGAGATTATAGCCAACATATAAGTGTGGCTGAGTGGTTAGTCAGCTGACCCAAGACTCCCAGGATGCGGGTTTGAGTCCCCTAGAGACCGTTTTTCCTTTTAAACAATCAAGCCACTAAACAAGCCACCGAAGTAAGCCGACAAGCCACGAGCCACCTGAAGAGCTTTCCCAAGTCAGCTCACACTAGACGAGCCATAAGCCACCCAAACGAGCCATCAAGCCGCGAGTCACCCCCAAGCCAGCTCACACTAAACAAGCCATCAAGCCATGAGCCACCAATTTAATTTCAAATTTAATCCCTAAAATCAAGTTCTTTTTTTTTTAGTTCTTTTCAATCTAGATCAAGTTTAATTCCTTTTCCAAATTTTAAATCGAATTTGTTTCAATTTAAAGCAAGTTCAATTCTTTTTCTTAAAATTTGAATCAAGTATTTCATTCAAATCAAAGCTTAACTCTTTTTTCCAAACCCAAACCAAATTCAAAATATTTTCAAAATAATCTACTCATTTTCGAACACCTCCGAAGGTCAAGCCTTCACACCAGAACTACATAAGCCTTGAGTTTTCCATTGCACCAGGGAATACGTAGGAGCAGGATCAAGTCTTGTCAGGCTATCTTCCATCAAACTATTTATTTTTATTCTAAACTAAAGGGATCAAACAATTTTCAAAAATATCAAGATCATACACTTAGTTTAAGGGTACCGTTCTTCGGAATGGGCGAGTAAGGTGCCTAACACCTTCCCTATTTGTAACCGACTCCTGAACTTCGAATCTCTTCCTCGAGTTAGGGTTTTTCCAAATCTTTTTCCTTAAAATAAAATTTGGTGGCGACTCCACACATAATCAAATAAATTCTTTTTTAAATTTTTAACGAGTTTGTCGTCTCATCATGATTACGGTTGTGACAAAAACCAAATGGAACAATTGGCCAATAGGTTAGAGAGGGTTTTTCAAACCCAAACTAAGGCTATAGAACAAAGACTACATCACCTAGAAAGAAAAAAAATCTAAAGGACAATCAAGGAACCAAAAGGTAATTGAAACTAGTAGATTTAGTAATGGAAATAATCATAATGAGAAAGAGACATTAAGTGAAGATGTCAACTTTTTTAGGAGTCACATAGATCCTAGGGAAAGGAGAAGATACTTTTCACAAAGAGAAAGATCTTCATCAAGAGATAGGTCATACTCACAAAAGAGGGCACCAACCTCCAATGACCATGCACAAAGGATAAATAGATATAGAGATAGAGGTCATTGGCAAAAGGAACCTTCAAGTCATAGAAAATTCCCTAGGCCTAGGACCCATAATGTTAGAAGTAGAAGTCCTTCTAGAGGTAGCCTAGAAGATAGAAGTCATAGGATTAGTGCTAGGAATAGAGACTTAAGGAGAAGGGATACCTTACAACCCACATAACTACCTAAAGTCAAAATGAAAAAGCTCTAAAAGGAAACAATCTAGAGGCATACTTTGATTGAGAACTTAAGGTTAGGTAAATTTTTGCAAGTTATTCCATAGGGGAGAAACATAAGATGAGATTAACTGCCTTGGAATTTAGTGATTACATCATAATATGGTGGGATAAGCTTAATAAAGAAAGGTAAACCCTTGAGTGAATGGGAGGAAATGAAGCACATAATGAGGGAAAGACATGTAGCTCCCCATTATTTAAGAGAGATCCATAATAGATTACAAAGGCTCTCTCAAATTTCAATAAGTATAGATGAATATTATAAAGATATGGAGGTAAAAATGATTAGGGCTAACTTGAAAGAGAGAATGAAGTACATGATGAAGGCAAGACATGTAGGTCCCCATTATTTAAGAAAGATCCCTAATATATTACAAAGTCTCTCTCAAGGTTCAAGAAGTATAGATTAATATTATAAACATATGGAGTTAACAATGATTAGGGCTAATTTGAAAGAGAGTGAAGAAGCCACCATAGCTAGGTAGATTGACTTAGGGATGACATAAGAGATATGGTAGAACTTCATCAATACTTAAGCCTAAATGACCTTTACCACCAAGCCCTCAAGGTAGAATCCTGAATCAATAGAAAGGGTAAATGAAAATATACTGCATATAGGTCATCTAAATAAGACACTTAGGCAAGCAAGAGCTAGAATTCTGGTTTCAAAGCTACGGAAAGCAAACAAGCCAAAGACTCCAAAGAGTCTAAAGGTAAAACCTCAAACTTACCCTCAGGGAAATAATCCTCGGTTAAGTGTTTCAAGTGTTTAGACAAAAGGGGGCACATTGCTTCCCAATGCCCAAATAAAAGACCATGATCCTTAAGGACAATGGTAACTATTCATCCCCAGAGTCCAATAGCTTTAGTACACCACCCTCCTCTTTTGATAGTGAAGCCTTAGAAGATGCCCTTGAAGGTGATCTCCTAGTGATTAAGAGGTTAATTGGGAGTGAAGTTAGAGAGGATTAAAAGAATTAAAGAAAGAATATTTTCCATACTAGATGTTTAATTAAGGGTAATACTTATTCCTTAATTATTAATGGGGTAGCTGCATAAATGTGGTTAGTACTAGGATAGTAGACAAATTAGGGCTAGTAACCATCCTTCACTCTAAGTCATACAAGCTATAATGGTTTAGTGAAAAAGAGGACATATTGGTTAACCGATAAGTACTTCTCACTCTTTCTATTAGAAGGTATAAGAAAAATATTGTCTGTAATGTTGTTTCAATAGAGACTAGTCATATACTTTTAGAAAGATTATGACAATATAATAAAAATGTCTATCATAATAAATATGTCAAAAATATTCTTTCTTATTTAATTTCTAAAAAATAATTTTAGTTTCACTTACCTCTAGGAGGTATGCAAGAACCAAATCTACATAAGAAAAGAAGAAGTGTCGTTTGGATTGATTTGCATGCATATTTGGCATTAGGATGGCTTAAGAGAATATATAGTTAAAACAATGTACGTATCTCTATTATAAGAAAATATGGAAATCCATATCAAAGGAAACATGCAAAAATATGTCCAAAATACTGTGGAGGACCTCAAGCCTAAAGAAAATAGAAGTATTTGGATGGAGATTAATACTTGATCGACTAGCTTCATGTGATAAGCTCCTAAAACATGGAGTGGAGATACCTAGTCAATGTGCCACATGTAGAAATTGGGAAAAACAATGGAACACTGGTTCATCTAATGTGAATATATGATACAAGTATGAACAAAAATATAGGGATATATGGTTTGACTTTCAAACGTCTATGCCTTATTCGCTGTATGTGTCGTATGAGGTATTTTTGGATGTTATACCTGGATGCCAAGCCAAAGGGATAAGGCTTACGATTTGGCTAACAGTAACATGGTATGCATGGATATTGCATAACAAGGTTATTTTTTTGGCAAAAAATATGGGACATAGTTGGAATACAAGATAGAATTAACATATATTCTTGGCAAGGTGAGGAAAAAGTACAGTCAAATGGTGAAGGTAACTTTCATATAACGGTGTTATAATCCAAAATTATGAATATAATAGTTATCTCATAATTAGAATGGTTGGAATACCCTTTTTATTTTTAAATAAAATTTATTGACAGATGAAAACAAGTATTTTTTTTTTCTAGTATCTTTATAAATTTAAAGATATAATACCTGTGATAATATGGTTCAATACATTAATTTATATCATATGTTATACTCGTAATTAATGTTGTTAGAATGTAATTAATATGGTCGACAAATGTACCTACTTTGATATATTTATTTTTAAGGATTTTTTAAAATTATAATTTGCAAACTGATCCCTTCAATAATTATTAATTAAATAATTATTTATAAATTTTAAATTATATTAATTTTAAAAAAAAATTTATTACTTTGATAACAATATATTATTTTATTTTTTATTTAAAATAAAAAACATAATATCTATTAGATGAGATTTAAATTTTAAATATTTATTATTTTTTGGTTTCATATTTTAATATTATTATATAATTAATTTTATGAATTTAAAATTTTTAATATTAAATATATAATGAATCTCAATTAGTTGATAGTAATTATTTTTATATAAAAATATTATACATTCTTTAAATTCTAGTAATTTTAAACTACTTTGATATTAAATTAAATGTTAAATAAATAAGAGCCATAAAAAATATATTTGATATTACGTTAAATTTATAAAAAAATTTAAACTAAATTATAAATCTAAAGTTGTTGACATTAACAACATTAATTTTTTCTGTCAGTTTTAATATAAAATTATCTATTAAAATAATATTAAGAGTATTATAAAATTATATTAATATTTTGAATTAATTTTATTGCATATTTCAATTTTTTAAAATAAAATAAAAAATATTAATATTTTATATTTTTAATATCATACATCAAATTAAATTATATAACATAAATATCAATTAGTTGATAGTAACTTTTTCTAAATAAAAATATTATATATTTTCTAAATTTTAGAAATTTTAAATTACATGTTATTAATATAAATATTAAATAATTTCTAGTGAACAAATAAAAATTTATTTGATATTAATTTAAATTTATAAAAAATTAAGTTGTATTATAAAAATATAAATTAGTTTATATTAACATAAATTATTAATTTTTATGAATTTTTAATATTAAATTTAACTGCTAAAAAAATGAATTATTACAAAATTACATCAATATTTTAATTTATTTTATTTTATAATTTAAATTTTTTTCATTTTGATAATAATTTTTTTTAAACTACTAAAATTTTGAAATGGAATTATTATAAATTATATCAATATTTAAAATTAGTTGTATTGAAGAATTTAATTTTTCTTTTCATTTTGAACAGAATAAAATAAATACTTAAAATATTTAATATTTTTATATTATATTAACATATATTATACATCATAAATCTCAATTAAATAGTAGTAATTTCTTATATAAAAATACGATGTATTTTTTTAATTCAAAAAATTTCAAACTTTTTGATATTAAGTTAAATGTTAAATAATTTCAACTGCATTAATAAAAATATATTTATATTAAGTTAAATTTATAAAAATATTAAATTAAATTATATCTCTAAATTATTTCACATTAAATTGAATTATTATATTTTTATTTTCAATTTTAATATAAAACTTAACTATTTAAACAACCAAAATGAATGATTATAAAATTATATCAATTTTTAAATTAATTATATTACATAATTTAATTCTTTTTATTTTTTATAAAATAAAACAAATATAATAATTTTCAAATTTTTAATATTATGTATAAATTAAATTAAATTAAATTATATATATTTTAAAAAATCTAATACTAAATTTGGCATATATATTAAAATTTAAAAAGGCCAAATACGATTTAATTGTTTTAATACAACTAAATTGATAATATATTTTTTTTAAATTTTATGAACTTTTTAACATTTTATTTAATATATATTAATTTGAAATTACTTGAATTCGGAAAAGATATTATGTTTTAATGTAAAAAATTAATTTAAATTAATTGAAATATATAATTTAATTTGACATATAATGTATGAAAATTGAAAAGTCAAAATATTTATTTTATTTTATTAAAAAAATTCAAGTTTAATATAATACAGATAAAATATTGATATAATTTTATAATAATTTATATTTAATAGTTAAATTTGATAGTAAAATTTAATAATTTAAGTTAATATGAAATAACTTAAATATAATATATTTTAATTTTTAAATTCAACTTAATTTTATATATACATTTTTATTAATGTACTTGAATTTGTTTAAAATTTTACTTACTATCAAGTAATCTAAAATTTTACTTACTATCAAGTACTTAATTTTAATCTAAAAATATATTATTTAATTTGATGTGTAATTTAAAAATTTAAAAGTCCAAATTTTTATATTATGTTTGAAAAAAAGTTAAACTATGCAATAAAATAAATTTAAAATATTGATATAATTTTTAATAATTAAATTTTTTATTTTAATATTTTAATTTTATGTTAAAAGTTCACAAAAAGTTTAATAATTTAAGTTAATGATATCTAATTTAAATTTATAATAGACTTTAGTTTTTATAAGTTTGACTTAATGTTAAATATATTTTTAATAGTGCACATAAATATAGTTAATATTTAACTTACTAGCAAGTAATTTGAAATTATTAAAATCCAAAAAATACATATTTTTATATAAAATTTTATTTCCAACTAATTGATATTTAGGTTATGTAATTTAATTTGATGTATAATATTAAAAAATTATAAAATTCTTAACATTTATTTTTTCTGATATTCTATCCTGAAAAAAGTTGGAATATGAAATACAATTAATTTAAAATATTAATATAATTTTATAATAATTTTTTTATTTTAATAGATAAATTAAATATTTAAATTGAAAAAAATTTAATATTTGAAGTTAATGTCAACTAATTTGGATTAATAATATAATTTATCTTTTTTTATAAATTGAATTTAATAACAAATATATTTTTGAACGTATGTTCTTAATTTAAAATAACTAAATGAAGATTATACTATTAATTTTAAATTGAAAAAAAATAATAATAAATTATATTTTTTAATTAATATAGTTTAAAATTTATAAATAGTTATTTAATTAATAATTGCTAAAGGGATCAGTTTGTAAATTATAACTTTTTAAGATGTTTAAAACTAAATATATCAAAGTAGATAAAATTGTTAACCATTTTAGTTACATTCTAATAAGACTAACTACGAATATGATTCATGAAATAAATGTGTCGATCTACATACTGTAACCTCTAATTTACAAAGCTATTGGAGAAATTAAAAAAAAAATTGAGAAAATTAGTTGATTCTAAAGTTGGTGAAGCCAAATAATAAAAACAAGCATATTTTTTTACTAAATTTCTGTACATTTAAAAAATACTTTTTCTATAAAGTTAAAGAAGTCATTGTAATTTTTGCATGAGAATAATGTTTGCAGTCTTAACTAATAAAAAAGGTTAAATGAATTGACATGATAAAAGTCCATATTATAATTTTTTATATTAAGTCTTTATCTTCTAATTTATTGTGTTCATAAACATACATCTTGTTTAAGCAATAATTTATGTTTTCTTATAAGCAAAGAGAAATTATTATTGAATTGTGGGTACAAGAGGTTCTCACACTTCAATATCCAATTAGCAATATATAGAAAATAAAATGTTAATTATCAATCTTATCTGACACGAAAAAAAACCACCCCTACCAAATGAAATAATGTTTCAATCCCATAAACAAAACACACCCATAAAACCCATTGAATGTTGGATTTTTCTCGTAACTTTTACGTGGAATGCCAATTACTTTAATTGTAGAGTTTTGCTGGGCAGCATCAAGACCACACAACACCACCCACTTGAACTAAACATCAATCGAATTTGACATATCCAGAAGAAAACTTGATGATGTGACTTTGACACCTACTACAACTCGAAAAATATCATCAGTCAGAGAATTGTGTTTTTTTCTATTCTGTAATTTGTAAATTGTAGACCTTGGACCTATTGGACAATGATATATAGCAATGTGCCACACATAACTTGCACGTACTCCATTTCTTGGTGGTTGATTATTGAGTGTCAACCACCATATTCTCTGAATATAAATGATTCTTAAGATAAAGACAAGTCAACCCTAAAAACTTCAGTCATAAATAATAAGATTTAAACATCATGCTAGACTGCTAGATCATCTAGCCAATTTGAAAACGAATATGAAAAACCTATTATTATATTGTTAAGCAGCCATGACCATTCCTTTAATTTAGCAAGTTATGTTTTCTCCTATATGCCATATAACTTCTCGCCCACCAAATTGATAATTGCATACCATATAATCTGCCACTTAACTTTGCAAGATGGTAGGCCCGGAATTGTACAAAATTTGATTCACAATTGTTATGAAGAGTCGAAGAGATCCCAATCCAACTAATATGACTCATCCATATACATTGTAAAATATCCCACACTCAAATTATGTAAGAGGTGGTTTTGCCAACCTTACCACCACAAGAACATTTTTCATCTTCAGCCATTACCTATTGTAAGGCAACAATTTTGTCAACATAAACAAACAATAACAAATATTATTGCCTTTTATGTAACATTTTTTAAATCATACTACTAGTACTACAGTTTTTACGTGTTGTCCACAGTGATAATATTATAAACATTGCATATGTTAGTAAGCTTCAAGCTATCAGTGAAGTCAGTCTAAGCCCTAAGCCAAGATCTGCTTTTTTTGCCTCCTAGCCTGTTCTGTCGGTGAAAAGTGCTAAATCTGCACACCGAGGTAAAGGAAATAGGCAGGAAAGAAAAGAGAATTTTACTGGAAATCCCTGTTCAAACTCTTAGACAGGGAATCAAACTTGTGTTATAAAAAATAATATATACATTATTAATTATCAATTACAGTATTTGACTATTGTATATTAAAAAATATAAAATTAATCCCTCACTAATAATACATAAAAAAAAAAAACTGATGCGTATTTTATTTCAATGTAATGGTTGTAGAACGGTTAGAGGAATATACATTGTTGCAAGTCAATAATGTCGTACAGCATAGCCCCGAACACCCTTCTTTGGCAAAACTAGTAATTTCTCTGCTCAGTAATTTTTCAAAGTATATGGCTGAGAAGAAAATTCCACGCCAATGCTATTACATTCAAAGGTACATGACTATTTCATAGTTTTTTTAAAATAACGCTTTGAGACATTAATATATTCCTTTATGATGAATTTATATCCTAATCTAACTATACATTCATGAAGAGAAAGAAAAGAAAAACAAATAACTATATTATGTCCAAACAAAAAATTTATGTGTATCTTAAAGGTATTTTATGGATAAAACTAGCCTGAGAAAGTGAGATGTTAATTTCTGCTACCCTTTGTTAACGTAACCAACATTAATACAAAATAACTATCAAATGTGACTAGCACTGATGCAACATAAATTGAAAATAACTCATTCATAAAATTCAGCTTAAAAAAGGATGATGTTGGTTCAAGTTTTATTAAAAAAAGTATTCTATTAATGTTTTTAATCAATATAAAGTATCTTAACATATTCTTTATTTGGAGAATTGAATATTTAGTATATAAAATTTGTAAAATTTGATATCTCTATAGATTCTCTAACAATAAAAGATAGGATAAACTTTAATATATTAAACAAAATTAGACCTAACTATTTTTTTAAAAATATTTTAAAAGAAGAGGATTGTTTTAAATTTTATTGAAAATATTTTGATCATATTTCTTATTAATATTGCACATTGTAATATATATATATATATATATATAATATTAAATATTAAAATAAATTTATATAATAAAATATTTATTAATTTTTGTTTTGTTATAAACATGATTTATTTGATAAATATTTTTAAATCAATAATAAAATTGATAAATTTTATATTCAATAAAAAAATTATTCAATTTATATAAGTGTTAATTTCAACACCTAATTTTAACGGATTTTAACTTGTACTTTTATATATATATATATATATATATATATATATATATATATATATATTCACTATTTTTTAAATCAGAAAATGCTAAATCTTTACTGATATTAAACTAGCATGTCTATTCTCATTCAATATGGTTAACATTAAACTTTTATTTAAATTTATTGTTAATAAGAATAAAAAATAAATATTTATATTTATTTTTATTTTTATAAAAGAGAAAAAATAATTTGAATTATTGTTATTAATATTTTTATTTTTATTATTATATATAAATCTTATTAATATGTAATATTATGACAATTTTAAATAAAAATAATAATAATATTAATATCAATATTAGGATAAGAATATATATATATATATAATATTATAAAATAAAGTTTAAATAATATTAGTATAAATTTTAATATTTTTTGCAATATATAATATAATAAAAAATTGAAATTAAGCGATTAATATAAATTTTAAATTATGATATACAATTTTTTATATCATAATATTTAAACTTTAAAATTTCTTCGATTATAATATAATACCTTTAAAGTATTTATTAAATATTTTGATATAAATAAATATTTTTATTATAAATAATAATTTTTATTAAATATTTATAAGTATTTTTTTTAATATTTTTAATTTAAATTTTTATCGTAATATGATATATTTTTGAAATATTTTGATGAAAATAAATATTTTAAATAGAAATAATAATTTTTCAATAAATATTTATAATATATAATTAATTTTTAATCTGGTTGTTATTATACTTTTAAATATATTACTTTATCTTTTGATCTCATTTTTTAATTTAAAAAGAACTAATTTATTAAAATTATAATACAAAATATATTAATTGTATTTATGTACTAAATTTAAATTTAATAGAAAAAACATTATCATTATTAATGGTTAATAATTAATATTATTTATATATATTTGAAGTATTTATATATTTAAATAAAAATTAAATTAAATAAATATTAATTTTGTAAAATTATAATAATACATATTTATAGAAAGTGATCTATAGGTAAATATAATTTTTTTAGATCTTATTAATAAAATTTATATATTTTAATTTATTGTTGATCATAATAAATATTATTAGATATATATTACATGTAAAATGATTTATGTTTGTTATTCTCTAATTTAAAAAGTATTAAGACAACACCTCTATATGTATAATGAGAGAGAAAAATAAATAGAAATGAGAATCAATTTACTTCAAAAGTAATAAATTGATTATAAATTATTTTGTTTGATATTTTTTTAAAAGTTTAAATTTCATAAATCTAACTATTAAATTAATAAATTTTATTATATAAATTATATAAATAAAATTTTAAAAAAATTGATACTTTATTATATTAATTTATTTTAACAGATAATATACCTCTTTTAATATATGTTAATTTAAATTTATTTAATAAAATATAAAATTTTATCAACATAATATATACAATAAAATTTGTTAATTTAATAATGATTGAAATTCAATTATTAAAAAAATATATTGAATAGAATAATTTATAATAAATTTATTATCCCTCCTGTCTCTCTGTTTATATATGAGTCAAGATTTATTGACACATTAAACTCAACATTTATATCAATTTAATAATTTTTTATTAAATATAAAATTTATCCATTCAACCATTAATTTGAAAGTTTTTATCAAATGAATCATATTTATAAAATTTTATATATAAAAAAAATTAACATACCTTTTACTGTATCCTTTTATTTTAAAATTTAATGTATTATTTAAATATATATAAATATTAATAATTTAATAATATATTTATAAATATTTAATATTTTTAAAATTTATTATAAATAATTTTAAATATATTATATTGATTAATAAATCTTGTATTTTATAAAAAAAATTATTAAATTAATATAATTGTAAAATTTTGATGTGCAGTTTCTCAGTATATACTATGATTTGTTACACTGGTGGCATATAAGTGCTATAATTCATTATATCAGGCAACGGAAGGTTATAGAAAATCACCATCGTGGCATTCATTGTTGCCACATGATATGTGGATGAACTAATAACACAGCAAACAGATTCCAGCTTGCTTACCACAATTTCGTATATAATTATTAGTTAGAATGACAGAAGATAAATGCGAAGACTACTGTTGTGCCTGCACGAGCAGGGTGACGACTTCGACCGCAGAGGAGACATATATGGTTGGAGGTCGACATGGCGTGCTGCAATTCCCACGCTCACAACATATTTTGCACAGAAATTTCATGAGTTAAATTAATTATTTGTTATGTTAATTAGTTTTTTATATAAATAATCAATCATTTGCAAATATTATCAATTTTTAATCATGTTAAATTTAATAGTTATACAGGTAGACATTAATAAATGAATTTTTATAAGATATTTTATAAATGATTAATTAATTATTTCTTAATCCATTTAAAATCTATAAATCTATTGTTCAAGCCGAGCCTCTAAGGATCTTTATAAGGTCCTCGGCGGTGCTGAAACTTGACCACTAATTTTAGTTAGGGTGACCAAATACATAAAATTCCACTAAACGAAAAACTTATTTTATCTTTTGCAGTTGTAAAATTTTATACGCTGATCAACAGTCACTTTATAAATTTAAAATTTTGATAATCATTTTATATGTAGGTAATTTTATAAATAGGATGCGTGTTAAAAAATGTAAATCAAATTTCAAAATTTTGTAGATGCCTTCAAATTAAAAAAATTCTAATATTGGAATATGTGTTTTGTAATTTGAAAGAATAATTTTGATTGGATAACTATCAGTATAACTAGAAAATTAATACCTATAAATCATATTACAATCAATATATGTATGTGTAAGAAAATATCATCTCACAAATTTGATCTATAAAATTATTATTTGAAATCTACTATATTATTTAACTATTTATTTCTCTTAATATAAATATTTTACATTTTTAATATATTTTAAATTTTTGTCCACATAATGTGTCGTATATGTGCTGAGAGATTAATGTATCAAATGAGATTAAATAACGGATTAAATTTTAACAAATTTATATATATATACTCTCTGAAAAATTGGGGGACGGGGGGGGGCGTGGCCACATCAAATGCTTAATCTTTCGGTTTTCAAGCAGTAATAACCAGAAGCTGGTCCAAAATAAAGAGAAGGCAACATTTAATTTAGTAGGAGAACCAGCAAAGTAATAAAATGTGGAAAGTATGTGTAGCCAATGGTTTAACAAGTTAAGAAATCCAAGTGTACAGTAGGTAAATGAAACCTTTAGCACAAATACTCTAGAATCTCTAGTGTGCCAGGTGTGAATATATAGATGTTGATGATCCCTAATTTACGCATCTGGAATATTGGTGTGTCATAAGCTTGTTGATGAAATTGGCCTTGTATGTGCCTCGATCTAAGTTGACTTGGGCCTGGTTGAGCCCATTATTGTTTCTTACTATGGGCACCTACAAGTTTATTCTTAAGTCTATTTATTCAAAACAAGAGTCCTCTAATTTGGTATGGCTTCATAGTAGCCTCAAGATATCTTAAGCATCCTATCTCCCGAGTTGGCTCAAACACAATCCTCTTTATTCATCCAAGGCTTTGAATGTTTTCCATCTAAGTTACTTCAATTTGAGGTGTCACAGGTCTTTCTTCGATGCATGAATCTTACACGATTCTGGATCAACATATTTGAAAGAGAGGTACATAAAGATAAAAGTAACAAAAGAAATGTTAAGAGAAGAAATTTAACAACTCAATTCATCTGATATTCTGAATTACATTTCTGAAAAGGAATGAGGTCTAAGCTACTAATACTCGATAGTGAGGATCTACAAATGAGTACATGGATTACACATAACGTTTTGTTCCCAGCTAGTTAGTTATAATAGCCTAACAGAAACTGTTCTAAATCATGTGAAGTTTGCCTACATTAGCATAGGCATTTAATTTTGCTGCACGGTCAGGATTATCTTTGCTTCCTAATACTTCTCTTACAAGCACTACAACAAACTTAACGTAAAGTGAAGCAAAATCTGTGAAAAGATATCTTTGTTTTAAATCATATGTGAAAGGATATAAAACAACCATAGGTATTGTTATACATGGACCATTTTTTATTCATTATAAACATCAAATAATTATAAAAATATGTGTGTCTCTATAAAATATAGCTACAGTTATATATTTTTACTTACACTATATTACAATTGTAGGTAAATGTTGTGAGACTTTATCTACGATAGATAAAAATCCATGTACACATTTGTTGAGAGTATATGTCTATTATTTTATATGACTTTAAGTAAAACTTTTACTTACAATTTTTTGTGAGTAAGTAAAGATTCATGTGACAAAAATTGATGCTGTTACGGATAATTTTTAACCAAATTGAATGATTCTATTTTCATAATTAAACCAATGAATGTTGACAAACTAATCTATATACTTTACAATCATCTTTCATTAAGGAATCATTTGTTCGGTTGGACTTTAAATATCAGTGCTCTAAATATAACAAATCGAGAGTTAAATATCTCCTAAAAAGAATTACATATGTAACACCTTAAAAATAAGTTCGTTTTATACTTAAGTGGTATCAACAGTTTTATTATTACACTGTTATTTTATTTTAAAGAATGATTTTAATAAATTACTAATATTGAAAATATAGAAAAATATTTTAAACCTTTGCTAAAAATGTAAGCCTCGCCATAACAATTAATGTAACTTAAAATAAATGTTTGGACGTCATCACTCGCGTCAATTTGATAGTACAATATACAACCATACAATTAGTACAGGTACATATTACTTATATAAGTTTAATATTTGTTGCAACCATTTAAGTTCAAAAGTTAACACCTACATTTATATAACATGAGTTGTACAAACATTATAGTCACACAATCTATTAGGTTAAAAAAAAGTTAAGCTATGCCTTTACATATTTACTTATACATAGTATATTACAATACTACATATCATTTATTTATTATACATTCATTCTTAACTATATTATAGAAAATTTATATTATTGGATGGGACACAACCTTTAACTTCATCAGGTCCGGTTAAAGTTTCAATAATAGGTGTCTTGATACTTTAACCATATGATTTCATCCAAGGCGTGGTAGGATCCATTCCCCATCTCTTGATAAGCCTGGAGTGGGTAGGACCTAGGGAAAGAGGAGCTACCATATGAAGACCAAACATAAGAGGAGCTATAATAATGTAAGGGCGCCTATGGGTCGCTCTCTCCTTTAAAAGATGAGGAGATGTCCACGTATACTGCCGAGGGCGCCTAATACCCCGATGGCAGAGGAAAAGCCACATTAGGATGAAAATCATCTAGAGGTATGGTGATATTGGTAGTAGAAAATTATGGGCTCAAAATAGCAAACATGAAAATATGATCGAAAGAAAAATAAACTCTCACGTTGGTCTGAGCTATGGTTACTAGCCCATGAACATTAGTTGACCAATTGACATTGTTAAGCTCAACAAACGCTACCGCCATCGCGAAAGACATTCTTGGCGTCTGGGGAAGACAATGGTGGGAGATGGATGAGAAATAAGGGGTTGTTTGATTTGAGAAAATATTTTCTATTTTTACTTCTATTTACAAAAATGCCACCTTATTTTCATTCTATTTTCTATTTTCAAAATTTTGTACTGAAAGTGAAAACAAAAAATAACTATTTTTTGTTTTTACTATTTTGTGTGCAAAATGTTAAAAATAGAAAACAAAATGAAAATAGAAAACATTTTCTAAAACCCAAAACCACTTAAGTTTCTTAATTGGACTCTATCCTAATTATAGTGTCAACATTTTCAACTTAGCCACTTCAGATTATTGAGAAACATGACAAACATACAAGTTCACTTTTAATTTTGAGAAAATCTTTAATTGAAATGAATTTTTTTTACAGCTGTAGAACCTAACTTCTATCATAAGCATACAAGTTACTTATTTTGGATTTCAAACATCTTAGGTACTCTTGAGATTACATTATATTATATCATAGATATCATTTGACTATCATTTCATTCATTTCTTAATCATAATTCTTCTCATTTCTCTATCACTCTTTTAGTGATAATCTATATTATAGGCATATCATACATTTTAGTTCAACAATATCTTTTTACTGTTTCTGTTACTCTACCTTTTATTCTTAGGACATGAACTCATTTCTTGATGGTCATCACCATCATGATCATTGAAGATCTAACACTTCATAATAAAATAATTTTTGAAAAACTCTTGTCTTTTGAATGTGCTCAATGCACATTAAGAGTAGTATTAAATTTTCACATAAGTTCTTTCTTTAGTGATCTCTTAATTAATTAAATTCCTTTTTAAAGCTTTAAGATAACATACATGCTCAAACAATCCAACCAATATGCCATGCACATATAATTTCTATTCCATTCAAGCTTCACATTCATCATCCATACATGAGCCTGATATAACACATCACTTTCCTATATAATCAAGAGTATATTTTATATACATTACACACATATGTACTCAAGAAGCAATATAACAAGCTAGCATAATTATTTTAATTAGAATCCTACCTCCTAATATAAATTTTTTAATTATGCTTGATATAAGTTTCTTGGAAAACATGCAACCTTGCTCCAAGAATTTGTCCGTCTTACTTTATTCCTTAAGTTTTATGAGAAATCTCTTAGAGCAACTTAATCCACTCATCCTTCTAAGTTACTTCTCAACCTTTCCTTTTCTTAATGATTAAGTTTCTATTAATATTTTTAATGTAAGTTTATGAAATGATAGAGTCTTAGATTAGTTGTCTAAATGACCTATTTAGGTTAATCTTCTTTGTATTCATCAATTTATATATTTTATGCACAATTATCTCAACTCAAGTTTGAGTGCTAGAGTTTTATGTTTTATTTGACTACTAACTTAAGTAACTAAGTTTGAACCGCCAACTTAATTTTTCTTGCTTTCCTCCTTACTAATGAATTCAAGTCCTCTTACGCCTCTTTCACTTTAATACTATCAAGCTTCCAATTTAACTCATCTTGTGAATTTATTTATTAGGTAGCCAAATTGTACTTGTGTCCCCTAGACATCATGGTTCATTTGTTTTCTTGCATTTAAAATATGATATGTACTAGTTATGACTTAGGTTAATAAATTAAACCAACTTAGAAATTTTTAAGACTTTTCCTTCTTACTTACTAGATTTGGCCGAATCACCCTTTAAACTTCCACAACCCCATAACTGGTTTTTAATCTCCACCTTATACATGGTGGAACTCATTTTTAAGTCTTAACAAGATTTTCAGTTACTTTCACTAATTTTTTCTAAGTATGGTCGAATGGTTACCCTGACCATTCACAAGTCTTTCTTAAACTTTTAATTATTTTCTTATACACGGTTAGGCTTCTTATTACACCTTAACCAAAATTTTAAACTTAACTTTCCTTAATTATCTTAGGGTGGCCAAATCTACACCCTTGACCAAGCAAGGGTCATTTTTTCAATTTCTTCTTACTTGACCTTGTTATTATAAATTTTAGTACTTGTTGCAACATTTTCTTATGGGTCCATTAAGTTTTGTCCTTACTCCATAGATTTAGTCATGATCATAGATAGCTTTAAGTGTCTTATTCAACTTTTTAGTCCACAAGTCCATCCTTACTCCTACTAACTTTAACATCCAATTTTGGGTTTAAGTTTGCAACTTTTAGGACTTAACCATTATAGTCTTTTAGGATTAATATCACATGGGTCAAGATCTGTACTTTTATCAAAGTTTGAGTTCAAGATTAAATCTTTTAAGAGGACACATAATTACAACTTTTATCATAAATATCATAAAAGAAAACATTTTTCAAGACAACAAAGTAGAGATCCACTAGATCTACTCCAAGTTCTATCCTTCTCTTACTTTGAGCATCTCAAAACTCTTACAAAAACTTTAAAATCTACTCAAACTTCTAAAAAATCATTTTAAAGAAATTTTAACCGATTAAATTGCATCAAAGGTTCGAAGAAGCACTTTAATCCATCAAAAGTTTCTTTTAACTTCCAAACGTCATTAAAAAAATGGTGATGCTCATTTTTAACAGCCAAGGGAAGTTTTAAACTCCATTAAGCTCAAGCAAGTGAGATTCATAGAATTTAGAGAAGGATCCACCAAAAAGAAGGAAAACAAGTTATATCACATAAATAAAAACTTAGAAAAATTATATGGTAAAAACCTACTTGTTGAAGACTTATATAAGGATTTGATGAGTCTTTTTAAGTTGATTTACCTCTTATTTTTGAAGCACATGAATTCTTCCAAGGACGATGGTGGTGCTTTGTTCGTTTGACTTGTTATAACTTAAACTTCATATATGGAAGTTCAAATTTAGTGTAGGTTTATGTGTTTTAAGAGGAGTTAGAGTTTTGGGATGCGTTTAGAGAGTTTACTCAAGTGTTTATAAGGATGCTCATGAAGCAAATGAGCTTTCCCTTGGACTATAGCCAATTCGGCCACTTAAGGACACATGGGAATTGAATTTTCATTTAAGGGCATTTTGGTCTATTTATATGTAATTTTCATTTTTAAAAAGTAAATGTAAATATAAAGAATTATCCTTTAACACTAATTATGATTAATTTAATACTAATAATGGTTAATTTAACATCAATCATGATTAATTTATCTTAAGCATATGTTAATTTTAACTTAATTAAGGTTACTTTGATTTAACCACAGTTAATTTTATCTTTCCTCATAAATGTTCTAGTCTTATATGGTATTAAGGATGTGGTGATTCATGGGATGAATCATCCACCCATTTAAGACATGTAAAATTTCATGAATAAGGATAAACTTCAAGTTTCAAGCCTCTGCTTCATCGTTTCTTACCCTCCTAACTTTTTAGGAACATTTTGGTAATTTTATAAAAATTTCCCAAAAAGCTCTCTTCAGATATTTTTAACATTTATTGGTTTGTTCCTGAATTGTTATTATGTCATTTACCATTTTTCTTGGAATAATTTATCCCTTATAGGAGATAGAGCTCTCTAAGGATATTTTAGGCTTTTTCAGTAGCGTTTTCATTGTTTCTATATTTCTAATCTTTCCTCACGACTTTCTAAATATTATTGATGGATTCTAAACTTTTATAATATCTTTTAACTTTTATTTTGAGTTACCTTCATATTTATTTGTATTATCCTAGTACAGGAGCATTTTTATCCTTTATTCAAAGTTCTCTAATTTCTCTCAACTTTTATTCTCATCTCTGCTTTATTTTTTTTTTGGAAAATATTACTAGAAAACATTTGTAACTTACAAAGTTTATCACTAAAAATTATAGGAGTTACAACATAGCGTGTAATCAACGAGTTCCACCCATGTTTATTCATTTAATAATCTCAAAGAATATGTAATGTAATTTCAATTAGATTGTCTTTAGAAAGAACTACATATCTTAAGAATTAGGCAAACATGGGAGAGTGTTATGTTATTTTTATTAAGCAGAAGATTAATGCAGTACCATTAATAAATATAATAATTTAACACAAACATTAAAAAAATATGGAACAATATATGAGTGCAACAAATAAAAAAATGACCATTATAAAATAAATTGATAATTACCATGATATTGGAAAGCCAGTTAATATATATGATTGTGTATAATCAAATATATGAATACAATAGTTAGTATATATTTGTCACCCATTAAAATAGATGATTAAAAAATAGAGACAAAATAGAACAAAGAATAGAAAATAATTTTCATTCTCAATTAACAATAAGGTGAAAATCAGAAAATATCCAGATATCACTTAGTTTGTACTCACACTTACAAATCAAGTGCATACATCTCAAGCAACCCTTTACCAGTTTAACTTATAGCTTGATATAATGGTAGAATCTCCTTTCCATCTAACAAGTGAACATATGCTTATATATCATAATTTAATGTTTTAGAACAAAACATTTCACCTTCCTATTATTGTCTTCCTATCTCGGTCTAGTTCTATAAAAATTATATCTTCCATATCATTAATGCATCAATTGTTCTTTGCTAATATATATCCTTTCCAAAAATAGTAAGACCTTGTCGCAACCGTAATTACAACGAAATGACGAACTCCTCGAAATTTAAAAAGAATCGTATTCAAATTTGTGGAGCTGCCACCAAATTTTTATTTAAGGGAAAATATTTGGAAAAATCCTAACTTGAGGATGAGATTCGAAGTTTGGAAGTTGGTTACGAGTAGGAAAGGTGTTAGGCACCCTCATCGCCCGTTCCGAAGAATGGTACCCTTAAAATGAGCGTGTATTTTTTGAAAATTGTTTGATCCCTTTAATTAGAGTGAAAATAAATAAGTTGGTGCAAAAAGGCCTGATAGGACTTGATCCTGCTCCTACGTATTCCCTGGTGCAACGGGAAACTCAAGGTTACGTAGTTCTGGTTTTTGTTTTGAAGACTTGATCTTTGGAGGTTAAAAGAATTTTGAGAGAATTTTAAAGCGGCGTTGATTTTTGCACAGTTTTTAATCTTACAGACGCACAGGGTCCTAGACAACTAAGGCCATACAAGACCCTTATGAGTTTCTGAACACCGAACAATAGAAACAACTACCAGTTGATATTTAGGACTCGTCGCGTGAAACAAAGAATTTTGTAAAAAGAAAATTTATTATTTGAAAATCTTTTTCAAGGTCCACATATGCACAGGATCCCAGACAACTAAGGTTGTACAAGGATCTATACGAGTTTCTAAATACCGAACAGTAGAAAGAGCCACCAGTTGGTATTTAGGACTCGTTGCGTGAAACCAAGGATTTTGTAGAAAGTAATTTTATTATTTGAAAAGCTTTCTCAGAGTCCGCATATGCACAGGATCCTAGACAATTAAGGCAGTACAGGGACCTATATGAGTTTCTAAACACCGAATAGTAGAAAGAGCTAACAGTTGGTATTTAGCACTCGTCGCGTGAAACCGAGAATTTTATGGCAAAATTATTATTTGAAAGGCTTTTCAGAGTCCACATGTGCACAGGATTCCAGACAACTAAAGTTGTACATGGACCTATACGAGTTTCTAAACACCGAACAGTAAAAAAAGCTATCACTTGATATTTAGAACTTGTCCCATAAGATTTGGAATTATTAAAATGATGTTTTTGAAATATTTTATCGTTATTTTGAAGACAACAAAGTTGGTCTGAATGAGTTGAATGGGGTACTCGCCCGAATCAACTAAATATTTGGATTGTAAAAAGCAAGTTGGGCTTGGCCCAATTCAATCGTTGGAAATAGTAATAAAAGCTACGTCTCAAACATAATAACCCGAAGCGAGTTTGAAGAAAGGATGTTGGATGGATTGGACTCTGAACCCGGCGGTCTTTGGGCTTCATCCTTGACCCTTACTTTGGACCCCATCCCAACCTTATTACCCCTAAAATTAAGTTAGCCAAGCGGTGACGAAAATTATACAAGCTACGTGTAATTGTAGCACCAGAAGTGTCATAGGCCTCGTACGAATGTATAAATTTGGTTGCTGCTCAACCATCCCTTCAAAACTTATGGCCAATTTAGTCGTCTCATCCAACTGCATGTATACGTCTCTATCGAGGCCCCATTGATCCCATGAACGTTGGAAGGGTATGCGGTTAAAATCAGTCCATGCTATTGTTGCACCAAGTAACTACGTAGGCTATCAATGATGTCATCCTTTAGGGGTTAATAAATTAAATAACCAACACATTGTCCCCTGGTCCTGCTATTCATAAGGTGTGCTTGTGGGCATTTAACAAACTTTGTAGAATATGGGGCCTCAAGGTCAAATCGGTCAAATTGATTTGCAAAACCTCCATGGGTATATACGACGCCCTTATCATCATTTACCGCTTGGCCAGTTCTTTTAAGAATCCATTTAATTGTTGAAGATCCGGTCAACCTTTTCAAATAAAATCAAAACTGTACATTGTCATCTTTGCTAAGAGTCAACTCAGATTTCCTCCTTAATCCCATGCAACTTATACAAAATGTTGATATTTGTCCATGCAATGATATCAACATTCGAAATCTTCTAGTAGACTATTCTCTCATTGACATAGATCCCACAATTCATCCAATGGATAACTCATAGTTCAATCCAGAACTCCCACTAAGAAAGAACTTGGATCATTCGATCCAAGAAGTGGAATATACTCTAACCCTCTCACATGAACACTAAAGCAAGCATTCTCTATTTTCATGACACTTTGAAGCATTATATCCATCTTTGTTTTCATATCAGAACTGTCATCCATATTTGGCGCTACAAGTGTAAGCTCCCTATATATATCACACACCAATCCGCATATCTCTTCAGCAAATTCAAGTTCACCATATGATATCCTACCTATTGCCAAACGCATTAGCTCCATAGTCAAATCTGCAACCCCGAATAGATAGTCAAGGATATTTATCTGCAGAGGCTGGAGAGATGGATCGCTAAGTGGTAACAATGCTTTGTTTATCTCACCAAGCTTCAAAAGAGTTCCGTTTTTACAGAAACTACAGAATGTAGCTACTTCAACATACTACTGTATCTTCGGTGAGTATGCTCGTCTTAGCTTCAAAAAAAATTAGTTCCCTGCAATTCTTTGACTAGCCGCGACATGAACTGATCTATCACAGCTGCTAAATCCTTTTATGCTTTCTCAAGTACTTCCACCTTATTGTATTTACTCATCCTGTGCACTTGCAATATGACTTTTTTGCTATTCATTGTTACATCAAGACTCGCTTTGACCACTCTTTCCCTTTTGTCATTCAGGTCATTGAGATATTCAGCATATTTTGTAAAAGCGTTCTTCATAGCGGGTTCAGTGGCTGGGGTTGTGGCAGTGGCCATGGTTCTCACCCTCTTTGCGCAGCTCTGAGAGTTGGTTCTCACCCTCTTTGCACAGCTCTGAGAGTTGGTTCTCGCTCACTGCCTCCTTAAAGAGGACTTTCGTCTCCCTTTTACCCAAGCATACACCAGGAATTCTATGGTTTTACAGGCTTCCTAATTCCTCTCTCGCGTCTGTTCTTACGAAGGCCACCATGTCTCTATCTTGGAGAATGATGGGCTGTTGGGGTATCTAATAACATTTGAGGTGAGATCTATTACCTAGAGGCGGGGGAGGACATAAGCACAGTGTGCATCGGGTGACCTGGGATAGCCACTCGTGATGGATCCATCCTCATATCTTCCCTGTTCCTGAATCCGTAAGCTTTATGTTACCTATTTTAACTCAGAAGGGCCTTGGTAGGTTGCATGGAGTTAGAGCCAATGCGGGACTACATCGCGTGGACCTAGAGCCGACTATTAATATCTATAATCTCCCCTACATGCATGAGACTCGGGTTAGCGAGAAAGAGGACACAATCTACATGCCCATTTGCTTGGTTTCGAATTTTGGTCACTTGCTTTGCATCTGAGCTGATCGCTGAGTGCAACAAGTTCGAGGAGGCCGAGACCAAGGCAGTGCTGCGTCGCCGAACTGCAGAGTCGAGACTGTTCTCCAAATCTTTAACACCACTCGAAAATGCATCAGTGACTTTGGAAATTGCCTCAGCTCTATACCCGATCGACCCTCGACATACTCCTCTCAAGAGCCAGACTCGCATCCGATAGGAACCATTCAACACAGTTATCCATTTAATCATATTTTGTGCAAGGTACCCGATGTGCCCAAGGCCTTACTTCCTACCCTCCTTTCAAGCCTAATCAGTCGCGACATATGTCCCCCATCGTTCTTGGCGTGCTACTGAGATTTACCATGGATTCGATATTACTCTCCTTTACTCTGTTTTCATCCTATACTACAGAGGATTCATTTGACAGTTCATTATTCTTGGCTTTCGCTAAAGCTATTCGGCCATTGGACCAAGGCTTCATCCTCCCACAGACTTCCGGTTTCCAATCTTCGAATGATCCTTCGGCAAGCCATGCTACGGTTTTGGGCAGAGGCGCTCTTAGATTCGTTATGGATGAATGCGTTTATACAATGAGATTAAGCTTGTCTAAACCATGCCTTGGTTTTCATTGAGACATCATTCAAAGATCTATACCTATCCCTACGTACTTATTAAGTCGACAATGCAATTTCACATTAATATCAGAAAGAAACTTGCCTAGTAACACTAAATCAGGTTCGCGCGTATGGATCGTGTTCACTCGTGCTATATACTTTATAATTAATGATAGATCTCAGGCAATATTAATTTACTGATTATACAGAACATTTATCAAGATTCGCGATTATAGCACGGTTTTCCTTTTGCATTCATACAGATTTGAATCCATGTGATTCTCGTTTAAAAAAAATCCGTTCTCCATTCCCTATCAGCACCTAGTCATTGAATATACAACATACAGTATCAAGATGGAGTAGGAATCCTAACCTTCACGAGATAGTTTTGAAGACCTTTTCCGATCGACAATGAAGCTTGGAATGCCGACGATGGAATGTTAGGGGTCACCGACGCTAGAGCAGGATGGAGCAAGGGACATAGAATCTAAGAAGTTGTTAAAGAATGATCCCTCGAATTTGAGAAATTGCAAGTCCAAAAAGAAAACGCCTCGCCTTCACTCTTTTTAACAGAGTCTCTCTCTTTTCTTCCAAAAATCTTTTCTGTTATTCCTTGACTCCACTTCTTTTCTTTCTCCGTTCTCTTTTTTGTCTTTTCTGCCTTTTTTCCTTTTTGCCTCTTTATCAACTTTTCTATCTATTTGTTTTAATTTTCATTCATTTCCGTTTTCCACTTTCCATTCTCATTATTTATTAGTGTTACTATTATTTCATTTCTCTACTATTCAACTTTTTATTTTATTTTATTTTTCTTCTTTTTTAATATTTTATTATTATTTCTTTAAAAAAATTCCTTCTTCTTTTCTTGTTATTATTATTTTTTATCTTTAAAATTTATTTTATTACATAACTTATTATTTATTCACTGATTAATTTGAACAGGATCTCGGACATAATTGGGTGTTCACAGAGCTTCATTTGTAAAAACCAAATGATGATCATATAGATATTTTAGAAAATTTATTGAGATCGGAAAGCTAAATTATAACCTTACATGGAACAACAAATCAAAATCATAAATGGTATTTTCTACAAATAGTTATTAAGAAAATATTACAAATCATTATGTAATCATAACTTAGAGGAATTGAAATATGTAAATTCAAAATATAAATGAGAGCTCAACATGAAAATTATAAAAAACATGTTTTGTGAAAATTGCAGATCATGTGAGGCAATTGAAGTTTAATAGATTTGTAAAAATTATCTCCAAAATAATATTTAAATCCATATTCTTTGCTCAAATTCAAAACCAAATAACCATCTTCAATCTACAAAATTAAATATGAATAAAGATATTTAAAAAAATGTACGAGAGAATCATAAAAATCCTAAAAGATAAAGATGGATTCAAAGATAAAAAAAGAATTGTACCATGAATGAGGAGCAAGAAACACAATATGAAAATATAATGAGAAGAGAAAATCCATGAAATGTGTGAGAGTTGCAGAGTTAAGATTTGCATAATAATAAGTTAGTGAAAGGAATAGAGAACACGAAAGTATGCACAAAGTTTTGAATACGTTAGGAATAAGACAAAACTTTCTCTAGGTCTAAAAATATTTTAAAAATCACTAAATTTTAGTAACCCCTCTAAGATTATTTTGTTAATAACAATTGAGTAAAGTTACACTAACTCTATATCTTTGTGTCAACCAATATAATCATCAGGAATAAATTTATACAAAATCCTATTTTTTTTGTAGTGAGGTAAATGATACATTTTTTCATGGTTTTAAATATATAATAAAAATAAACAGTGATTGAATAATTTTTTATAGATATATAATGTCGATCATTTTAATAGATGTCATTAGAAGTGTTCATAGGTATATAGAAAATTTTTTGTAGTGAAACTCAAGAGTGAAATATGTTCACTAGATAAACTTGGATAAGAAAGTAAATAAGGTGTAATTAGGAAGAGTCTTGATGAAAATATTAGCCACTTGTTCTTCGAAAGGTATTTGCTATACATAAGTTCGTAATGCAATTTCTCTCATGTAAATGTTTTTTTTTTATGAAATGCAAGATTATTAGTAATATATATGAAGTATTTTTAATATCATAATAAAGAGTTGTTGTTTAATGATGCTAAGATTTCAAATAACAGCAAATAAAAAAGTCATTGAAGTTCATATATGGCACTTGGTAAAGCACACCATTCCTTTTTAAAGGAGGAACGAGTCATGGTAACTTTTAAGAATTCCATGATATAGGAAAAAAATCAAGGAAGAAGTATTAGATTAAAAGCTAATTGTCTTGCGTTTAGGAAAATGTATCAATCTACATCACTTATCTATATAATTTTTAGTGAAATATCATAGAAAAAGTCCAAGTTTAGGAGATTTGTTCATTTAATGAAGAACATGAGAATCAACCTTGAAGTGGATTATAATGGAATGATTAAGGAGAAAAATCGAATTGTATGTTAAAGCTTTTTACAAATCTTTTAATTTAGAAATGAGGTTTAATATAAGGATTAAGTTGAGCTTCTTTAAAAGAAAGTGCCTAAAGTGTTTGTAAGTCTCTAAAATGATTTCATAAACATTTTTATAAAACAGGTTTAACAATTTCCTTAATTAGTTAAGAAATAAAAAATTAAAGAAAAAAGGTTAAGAAACCATTATATATACTTATCACCTTCAATACAAAAGTTATGTTTGTCTCTATTAATTTCAATAGAAATTTTACTAAGTTAAAAGACTTATATAGAAAAATATGTAATCATATATTTTTTTATAAAGTGTTTTCATGCTAAAATTTTAAGTATTTTAAGAAAGTTTCTTCAAAATTAAAACAAAATAATATGTGAAAAAATATTATTATCAAAAGGTAAAGATAATAAAAAAAACCTAATTTTGAAAAAATGAATAATAAGTTCAGTGGATATATAAAAAGAATAAAGAAAAAAGACATTTAAAATGTTTCATATGATGAAAATGAATATAAAATTTTTTACCTTGTTGACTTATTTAATAATTTTCTTTATATATGAGAATAAAAAATTAGTTATGAAATAGATAGAATTTTTAACATATTTTTTTCATTTATTGCATGACCTTATTTGTAGCGTTTTTACAAAATTGGTGGAAATTTAAAAAGTATTTTCCATTCTAGCGCAAGTTTAAAAATATTTACTTGTAAAGGGTGTCTACAGTGCTTGTCAAGTAGTTATGGAACAGAGAGCCTGACAGAGAGTAGAAGATTAGGAGAGCAAAGTTATGGTACGAGCACGACAACTTCTCGGTCGTTCTAGATGCTATAAGGTTACGGTAAGTAGGTTTCCTAGGTGTAGCTCAGCTCCAATTTATACATAGTGATGCTTACTTAGTGGAAGCATCGGTAGGGATGTGGAGTCCGGAGACCCATACATTTCACACTCTGCTTGGAGAGTGTACTATCATGTTGCAGGACGTTAGTGTACTCACAGGTTTGCCCATTGATGGACATCCTATTATTGGTAGTACGTCTTCGAGGGTTAGGAGCCTATCATGCAGGAGTTCTTAGGCGTGTCACCCATAGAGAGGGAGCTCGTTGGAGGATCCCTTAAGATGAGTTGATTTTTCCAACACTTTGGGCAAGTGGAGGAGCACATGGAGACCGAGTAGTTGCTAGATCAGTTCACTAGAGCTAACATTTTGCTAGTTCTTATCACCTGGTGAGTATGCATATGCGGATGACACAGTTCCATACAGAGCGATGTATGAAGATACTTCAATTTCCATTATGTTTAGTGTTTTTTTTTACATATAGTGAATGTTAACTATGTCTGTCTCGTTATAGATGGAAACAGGGATGCATTAGTCCTGGTCGACACAATATAGGTTTCTACATGAATGTGTTTAATTTGATAGATTGACATGAGGTGGAGTTTACAATTACCCTTATTGAATTGATTAACATTTTTTCATTTAAATAACAATGTCATTCACTAATGTCTCCAATTATATAGATCACATGGCAACCCTATGAGGGAGTCATGAATGATTTACCTGATGCATGTACAGTTGGAGCTAAGATATGGGCGGTTGTGGTGCCTATAATATGTTTCAACATATTAGAATGGCACCAACCTGATTGATGCATACAACAATTTGGCATGACACAACATATCCCCCAACCTCCATCCCAACCGGAGGAGGTGCATGGCATGACGTTGAAGGGAAAGATAGAAAAGAACCGGAGTAGGGTTTTCGTGTCGTTTATTACGATTTGGGAGCACAAACATCAACATGTGTTCTTCGGTGTACTATCAAATAAGTTATCATAACTCAGATTATATGAGATGGTACACTCAACATACACATCAATGGATCACTCAAGAATATGCGATCAAGGGGAAAATGGTAAGTTAATCAAATCCTCACTTTAGTATAATTAAATCCTTGTCTATTTAAGTACTTCAATCATTTAAACATTGGTATTTTAGGTGAAAGAGCTTGAGATCATCCATTACCTGAGCATGGGGATGGCTACATTCGAGATTATGTCTTTAGCAGATTTTCTTAATAGGATCCAAGAGAACATAGATAGGATCATGCTGCCAAAGTAGATTAAGGATGACCTTATTGAGGCTAGGTTCAGTGCACATGAACCAACTCAACTGGCTCCTCGATCTGAGGCTTCAGCTGATATCCCATATACACATATGGAATGACAGGGGCAGGGGCTTCACCATCAGAGACGTCGAGTTGTACATGCTACGGTGAAGATACCATAGTTTCCTCAGAGACAGGAGGGGCAATACTTTGTCCCTACACAGGAGGTTCCTCTGTCACCATACTCGGTCTACTCATTCCCATCACAACAATATTGTGATGATGTCGGTTAGTTGTTTATGCCTTTGAATTGTGTTTATCTTTATGTATTATTACATAACAACCTACTTGTTTTATGTTTAAACTTGTAGATTCTTCATAGGTATCTCCCTCAACTAAGGTGCTATTTATCTTTGATGGAGTAAGTGCAGGCTCAACATTTTGCCTCTTCACGTCACCTGACATGCCATCACCGACATTCTATGATTGAGTTGATCTTGGGGGTGGACCCATCTTTACAAGGACTGAGGGGGCTTCATCTTCACATGTTGAGTTGGCATTCTAGATACCTTCACCATTTCATCCACCCATCGTCACACCTGAGCCTCCGATGCATGCCAATATCCATGATCCTGATATGCTTCACCAGTACAATGGATAAGGCATTGATTTGAAGGTAGATTTTTCTGCTACATTTCATAATGAGGATTAGTTATAGCAGCATCCAAACTTTTCACAGGACATCCCTTATCGGCAGACTATGAGGACCACTGTAAACACTTAACTATATCCGAGGCCCCCAATTGTTAAAATTAATCAAGAAACCAATACTAATATAAATAAGCAGATAAAAAGCAGAACGCAGAAAGACAAAATGGAAAACAACAAAAAATTATAACTAATTAACAGAAAACAGAAAATAGAAAACAGAGAAGCAGACAGAAAACAGAAAGAAAGAGAATATAATAAAAAATAAATATTAAATCTAATTTTGATAAAAATAAAAAATATATATAATAAATATATATATATATATAAATAAATCAAAAATCATTAAAAATAAGGAAAAATAGAAAATTATAAAAAAAAATAAAAAATAAACAAAACAATAAAAAGAAATAAAAACTAAAACAGCAAAATAAAATAATAATAATAATAATAATAAAAATAACAGTAAAACAAAAAAAGGAAAAATAATGAATAAATATAAAGTAAAAAGATAATAAAAAAAAAATAAACAAATAAAATTAATAAAAAAAGGAAAAGAAGAAAAATAAAAATATAAAATATTAAAAACAATAAAATGAAACTAAAATGAAAAACAAGAAAAATTAACAATATAAAAAGAAAAAAAACAAAAAAAAAACAAAAAACAGAATTAACTAAACTAATAACAGAAAAAACAAAAATAAAACGAAAGAAAAATAAAAAAAAAGGTATGCATGAGGAGGAGGGGGAGGCTCTTTTTCTTTAAGAGGCAGGTAAGATCTTGGGGGGCTCCTCTAGGTCTGATTCTCTATTCTTTCTCCAAGAATAATCTCCTCCACTGGGGATAAGGAGAACGAGGCGATTCGGGTAATCTTGGAAACTAGCATTTCAGAGAAAAGCTCACTAAGAGTATCATCCTTGGCGGCCGTCACTAGACACAACATTCGTCTGCAAATTTCTTAGGTAAGCTCTCAATGTGGTGATCCATTTTATGGTTGATTATTTGCTTTGACGATTAGCTATTGGATTGTAATGGTTAGAGGGATATGACCTTAGGTAGTCATGCGTTGATCGCAATCTTATTTTGCACTGCTAGTCTCTGCATGTTTATTTGTTAAAATCCCGAATCTGTTACACTAGAGTGAATTCAAGAGTATTCGCACTCCCTTGCAATGGCACCACAACCAATACGTAGTCATCTTGCTTTTTAACCATTAATCACTGCTTGAGAAATTCATTGAGAAGTGAAAACTTAGTTTATCCAGGATCTCTGCCAGTTTGTGAGGAGCGCTATATTTGGGTTTCTCTAGAAATGTGCTGGAATAGTTGATTCCAAAGATATGGCAGTAGATACCACCATGCACTTATCTTAGATGTTATTTAGAGGGTGTCCATTCGTGGTTATTACTACATGCATGTCCAAGAGGGAGTCTAACCTATCTTGTTAAGATTGAACCCGTTAGTGCCTTTATTCGGTAAAGAGACGAAGAGGACTGCTTTAAGAATCTCGAGGCAATATAGGTGGACCAAGGGTGTTGGAAGCCGACTATATCAATAGTGATATCTTTCTAGAGGAGGGCTTTGGATTAAGGAGATTGTAAGAAGAGACCCTGTAAGCGGAATTTTCTCAAAACTAGTGAGAGATTGAAGCACCTATTGCACTCTAAGTTGTTTTGAAAATAGGCCAACTATGAAGAGGGTTTATCATTAGGTGATCAGCTGAGATTGAGTTTCTTGCTATAAGTCCAGGCTTCACGATTTGAGAGAAGAATACTAGTATTACTGGCAGTGTTTCATGAAGAAAGATCATCACATGCTTTCCTTAATCCTCTTCGAGCTTTGGGCTTACTTGGGAGAGAGTTATCGCCCTTCGGTTGAGGGGATTCATAAGAAGAGAAAGGGACATCAATAGTGTTCCATGGGCAGGCTGCATCCGGTTCCAGTGAGGGCAGTAATGTCACTTATGAGCTTTGCGGGGCTGTATAGGAAATATGACCAGCTGGTTCTTATTTGTAGATGGCTGTATGACATGCAGAAAAGCTACGACTCTCATTAATGTCGTTCCATCACCTAAACCTTCCTTATTCCGTTTAGAATTTGATGTTCAAGAAGCGTCTATTCTTCCTGGGCATGTTGAACAAACTGGCCCAATCTTTGGGCATACACCTTACTCTCTTCCTTTTAACTCTCTCCATGAGTATAGCTTCCATGGGTCTCTCATTTTTGCTCACAATAGTCTCTGGAGGCATCCTGTTCTATTCGCGTTCATCCATGTAAAAAAACCATGCAGGTTTTATGCTTGCAGATACAGTGATAAGTTATACAAAAGCCACGTAAAATCAAGTAGGTGGTAATTCTTATTTGGCAGCATAAGGAACCTCCTTAGTCTATGCATGCATGGCCCAAATCATGATGATGGTTCCACCCCCGAGTTAAGATAATGAGTGTTAGATTCATATTCAATCACCATGGGTATAGGCTAGAATGAGCTTCGTTGATTGGGTGTCGTCAAACGTTATATGAATGTTTAGAAAGACATGCAGAATCCTAGGGGTCCTCCAGTTAAAAATACGCTTCATAAGATTAAGGCACAAATCTTGACCTACATCGAATCCAAAAATAGGCAAGAAGTAGATCCGATTCTGGTACCTGTACATACAAAATTGGTCAAGAAGGGGAACAGTGGTTGCATGGCAATTATTGTAACAAGCCCTCTCATATCATGGTACTTCCTGAACCAGCAGCTGAAGAGGCCTTCTTGCACCTGCATGATCACATCTCGGATTAGAGGCCATTTGCAAGCAAAGGCAGCAAACCCAGATAGTTTGGGACATAGAATGATGGCAATGGTTTATAGCAACCCCAGAGGTCGCTCACACAGTAGGATACGCTTGAATTTGCAACATCCATGTGAAGGGGCTGAATGAGTTGTTTGTGTCTGTCGCAACCGTAATTTCGACGAGACGACGAACTCGCTAAAATTTTTGAAAATGGATTTTATTGGTTGTGTGTGGAGTCGCCACCAAATTTTTATTTAAGGGAAAAAGATTTGGAAAAACCCTAACTTGAAGATGAGATTCTAAGTTCGAGAGTCGGTTACGAGTGGGGAAGGTGTTAGGCACCCCACTCGCCCGTTCCGAAGAACGATACCCTTAAACCGAGTGTGTGATTTCTGAAAATTGTTTGATCCCTTAGTTAACCTGAAAATAAATAGCTTGATGGAGGTTAGCCTAACAGGACTTGATCATGCTCCTACGTATTCCCCGTTGCAATGGGAAACTCAAAGCTTACGTAGTTCTGGTATGTTTTGAAGGCTTGACCTTCGAAAATGTTCAAAAAAGTGTTTGGAAGATGCTCGAAGGCTTGACCTTCGAAGCTAATTGAAAAGTAATATTCAAAAATAGCTTGATTATTTTTTGAAAAAAACTATTTTTTGAAGGGCGATCCTCATCCACATATGCACCGGGCCGAAGACAACTACGGCTGCACTTGGACCCATACGAATCTCTAAACAACGAACAGCAGAAAAAGCTACCAGTTCGTGCTTAGAGATCGTCGCGTGAGATTAAGAATCGCAAAACAGGATTTTTATTTTGAAAATCGATGAATAAAATGAGTAAGGTTTTTCTTTTGCAAAAAGGAAAGGCAACCTTAATCCACATGTGCACAAGGTCCAAGACAACTACGGCTGCACTCGGACCCATACGAATCTCTAAACAACGAACAACAAAAAAAGCTACTAGTTCGTGCTTAGAGCTCGTCGCGTGAGATTAAGAATCACAAAACAAGATTTTTATTTTTGAATAACGATGAATGAAAAAAACAAGACACAAATAATTATTAGAAATTTAGGAGGGAATTTATTGATTAAGGCATTTTATGAAAATACTTGATAATCTCGAATTCATGAATTATTTAGGAATTTTGAAGAATTTTTCTTTTTAATTTCTGGAATTTTTGAAATTTTTATTAATTTCTGAATTTTTGAAATTTTTTTATTAATTTTCTGAATTTTTGAATTTTTTATTAATTTATGTATTTTTGAATTTTTTATTAATTTTCTGTAATATTTGAATTTTTTATTAATTTTCTGTGTTTTTGATTTTTTTTATTAATTTTCTGTAATTTTTGAATTTTTTTTATTAATTTTCTGTATTTTTGAATTTTTTATTAATTTTCTGTAATTTTTGAATTTTTTATTAATTTCTGTATTTTTGAATTTTTTATTAATTTTCTGTAATTTTTGAAATTTTTATTAATTTCTGTATTTTTGTATTTTTTTATTAATTTTCTGTATTTTTGAATTTTTTATTAATTTCTGTATTTTTTGAATTTTTTATTAATTTTTATTGATTATAGAATTTTTATGGATTTTTGTTAATTTCTGAAAAAGGGGACTTATTTGACATTAATGGAAATGTTTGGGAACAATATAGTAAATTTGGCCATTTGAGACAGAATTAGTAATTAATAAAATTAGGGGTATATTAGTAATTTAGATAAATGGGTATAGTATAATATTAGTATGATATCCATTTAGTAGGAAAATGAGAAGTGTTGGCGGAGAGATTCGAACTGAAGGTGGAAAGCTTGCTGGCTAGGCCTTCTGCCATTCTTGGACTTCCTTCCACGCAGGTCCCACGACTTTAATTAACTTTGGGTATATGGCACTATGAGATTCCGCCATCCTTGAAGACGTGGACTTCGTGAAAGCAAATTTGAGTATGCATGTAATTTCTTCTTCCCATGTAAAGCTACAGGTTAGGTACTTTTAACATATACTCTGAAAAGCAATGGGTACGTGTAGCGTCATAGGGTTTCTCTTTATCATAGAAATATCCTCCAAATAGTAGCGAGAGGGATTTATCAAGACCTGACAATTCTCACGCCATTTCCATAGGCATTTCGTTTGTTCAAATTCAAACTTCCTTTGTATGGATTATCAGTGTATTGGACCCAAGATCAGAGCATAAGAAGGAAGGGTATCATGAAACCATATGGTATACCTCGGGCCCTTTATATTCGATCACCTTTATATCGAGGCCTTCTGTGACTGATGCATCAAGAGCTATTTTTTCACCTACCTCTCAGCAACGGTTCATAATCTGGATGCGGAACCGCGATCCCGACATCTCGACCATGAGGAGGCGAGCCTGTATCTGCCCCACTAAGTTACACAGGACCCTTGCTAACCATGGCGTACAGTTTTTTACCCGATTAACTAAAAGGCTCCCAATTCTAGAAGGACTCTAACATTGAGTGGCTCTAATCTTGACACTAGGGAATTTTCTCGGGGTTTTCGTTATTCATGATAGGCATAGGTGTTCTTGGTTAGTCCGATCTTACTTTTAATGGAGTTTACCTCTGATCATATTTATTACATAGGGAATTATTATAGATTCGACACTATCGATTGTATTCCGTAATCTCCACTTAGCTGTGTAATCAAATACATGCACAACAACATTCAATCTTATTCTTCGTTTCAAGCAAAGTTTAAGCATGCATTTCCATACAGTCTGGGCTCGAAACAGAGCAAAGGATAGGACTAACCTTGTGCAAGAAATTGCGTCAACCAATGCTCAACCCTTCCTTCCGAACGAAGCAACTCGTCGGAGCTCCAAGATCAACGTCGGATTCTTGATCTTTCAAGAATGCTAAGAGCTCCTTCCGAGAATTTCCTTTCACAGAGTTTTTGTAACCCTCTCCCTTTCTCTTTTTCCTTTTTATATTATTCCGAAGACTTCTTTTTATACCCCTCAGCTTAACTCTGTTTCCTCTTGGTTCCTCTTTTCTTTTTTTTGGTACCCTTTTCAATTCAGTTTTTTATCTTTTATATATTTTTTATTTTTATTATTTTGTTTTATTATTTCTTGTTTCAGATTGTTATAATCCTATTTTTTTTATTTAGATTATTTTCTTTTAGTTAGTTTTATTTGTTTTTCAGTTAATTCATTTTTCTTTTTTTCCGTTATTTCCTTTTATTATTTATCTGTTTAATATTTTATAAATTTTGTTTTTATATATTTTTTTATTATTTTTCTTTTTTCCAGATTTTAATTTTTTTTGTTTTCCTTTTTTTGTTGAATTTTCTATTCATTATTCTTTTTTTTTCTTCAAACTTTAAAATTTTTTATTAGAATCTTTTTTAATTTTCAGATTTTTCTCCTGTTTTCTGTTTTTGCAATTTTTTTTTGTTTAACTAATTTTAGTATTATATCATTTTTATTTCATATTTATTTAAAATTATTATCCTATTATATTTTTTATTTCTGCTTTTATTATTTTTGGAAAAAAAAATTTTGATTTTTGATTTGTTTTTCATTTATTTTGTGTTTTTATTTTTCTTTTTGTCTGTTTGTCTGTTTTCCTATATTTTTGTTTTTTTGCCTATTTTCTTTCTGTTTATTATTTAAATTAGTATTAGTTTCTTGATTAATTAATTTTAAAATATGACCTTGGACATAAGTGGGTGTTTACAGTGTCTAGTGAAACTGGCTAGTCTTTTCAAAATTGGATCTGCAATGAAAATAGAAATCCATATCATTCTCTTGTGGTACAAAGTCTGGAAAGATTTTACCAGTGAAGCCTACGTCAGGATCCGTACCTGGCTTTGATGGTAGTGAGCTTCTCGAGCGTGTTGAGCTAAAATGGGACTTTCCATTATTGTGAGACCTGCTAATAGTGCAACAATTGATAAACCCCAAAGCATACCAAGTCATGGTAGCCTTTGAAGACCTTGCATGCGTGTGTCTGTACGTACCCCAGTTCCTAGAGGATGCTTTAAAGTTAATTCAAGATTTTAGAAACCCAGGCAGCAGTTTGGTCTGTTGGTGAGTACATTACCTAAGGACCCCCAGAACCCTACATTCGATCCCATGGGCCGCATATGTTTTGCCAAAAATAAAAACCCCCCTGATTTTCATTTAAATTAATATCGATGGATACTATGATCAAATGAAAAGGGCGTAGCTCAGTGGCGTGGCTCGCCGTGCTTGACCCTCAAGTCGTGGGTTCGACCCCCACACATTACTTTTTTTTGTTTTTCCAAATGAATACTCCTCATGCCTTTGCCTTTGATATGGGAAATCAAAATTGAGTCCTATAAAAATCAAATGAATTTTTTTATCAATCCTTTTGAAATTAATTTGTTTAAGTTTATTGCATTTTTCTAATTCTTTCTCCAATTTCAAATTAAGTTTTCGTTTTAAATCAAGTTTAGTCCAAGTCTAGGTTTCAAATAAAAATTCTATTATTCTTCCAATTTTAAATAAAATTCACTTTAGCGCTAACCAAAATTAATTCTTTTTCTCAAATTTAAAAATAAAATTTATTTTTGTTCAAATCTAATTTAATTCTTTTCCTAAAGTTTCGAATAAAATTCATTTTGGTTCAAACCCAATTTGATTCACCTCCTCAAATTTTAAATCAAATTCATTTCAAGTCAAATTTAATTTTTGTTCTCAAATTTTAATTCAAAATCCCTTTTTTTTTTCTATCAAATCAAACTTTTCATTTCAAAACTTTATTTTGGTTCAAATCTAATTTAATTATTTTTGTCGAGTTACAAATAAAATTCATGTTTTCTGCAAAATCAATCTCAACCGCATTTTTTTTTCAAATTCAAAAATTCAAAATCAAATCAAGTTCAATTCCTCTTCACAATTGTTTTCTTTAAATAAAGCAAGTCTAATTCAATTCCTCAAGTAAAAACCAAGTTCAATTCTTTTTCCTCAAATCAAAAATCAAGTTTAATTTGTTTTTCTTAAATTATTCAAATCAAATTGAGTTTAATTCTTTTCTTCAAATAAATTCGATTTTAAATTATTTTCTTCAAATCAAATCGAGTTTACTTCTTTTCTTCAAATTAGATCAAGTTCTAACTCAAGTTTTCTTTTCTCAAAGTCAAATCAAGTTCATTCTAAATCAAGTTCTTTCCATATTAAGTTCATTTTATTTTAAATCAAGCCCCATTCTTCTCTTATCCTTCTTATTTTAATAAAAACTTCATTTTAGAATCCCTAAGTCTCACGCGATGAACCTTAAGCATGAACTGGTATCTTTTTCTGCTGTTCGATGCTTAGGGATTCGTATGGATCCCAGTGTAGCCGTAGTTGTCTTGGATCCTGTGCATATGCGGACTAAGGATTCTCCTTAAAATATTTTCAAAACATTCTATTCTTTTTCAAATACCCTTTTCTAGCTTCTCCGAAGGTCAAGCCTTCACACCAGAACTACATAAGCCTTGAATTTCTCATTGCACTGGGGAATACGTAGAAGTAGGATCAAGTCCTATCAGGCTAACCTCCATCAATCTATTTATTCTTACTCTAGTTAAAGGGATCAAACAATTTTCAAAAATCACACACTCAATTTAAGGGTACCGTTCTTCGGAACGGGCGAGTGGGGTGCCTAACACCTTCCCCACTCGTAACCGACTCCTGAACTTCGAATCTCATCCTCGAGTTATGGTTTTTACAAATATTTTCCCTTAAATAAAAATTTGGTGGCGGCTCCACATTAATCCAACAAATTCTTTTAAAGTTTTAGCGAGTTCGTCGTCTCGTTGTAATTACGGTTGCAACAACCACTAGGGGTAGGAGTAGGAGTTTTTTATTATTTATCAGATGTATTTATTTGGATATTTTATGGACACTATTTTATAGATTTTTTTTATGATATATTTTATTTTTATCGGATGTATTTATTTGGTTTATTTGTGGAAACTATTTTATGGATTTAGTTTATGATATATTTTATGTTTATTAAATTTATTTCTTATATGTTTTTTAAGATCATTGTGTTTTATTGTATACATCGTCTTCTTTTATGATATTTACAAATTTTTACGATTAGTATAAAATTGACTTAATTTGGGAATTTACATTTTGAAATTAGTAATCCTGATTAACTACATGTAACAGGAAAGCGTAATTCATTCATATTAAATCATTTAAATGACAACTTCAATTGATTAAAATGTGTAGTAAAATTATGAAAGATTAAAATTCATATTTAAACACAACTTCAAAATTCAAATTCATACTTATATGGAATCTTACAATGCATAGTGAAATTGTTAAAGAAACTTATACATATAACATAACATTTAGAAACAATTAATAAATGAACACATAATAAAGTCATTGTTCACTTCGATCTCTTGTGGGCATTGGCACTAATTATGACCTAATTCTATGCACAATCAACATCTGCTCCTAGGTTGAGATTCAACTCAATCCATTTCATTTCTTATATGAGTTGATTTTGGTCTACCCTTCCCTCTCAATCTATCCTCATCTATTATGAGAACCCAATCGCCAATATCTGGAAGGTCATTGTCATTTCCAATTGACCACCAATCAGAAAAGTAAGCACCATAAATATTTTGTAATGTATAAACATCATCAAGAAATTGATAAAAATCAATACTAACCACCGGACAAGCAGCTATTACATGAGAGCAATTGTACCTTAATAGTTGAAATCTACCATATTGATAATAACGATCAGACAAGCTTACAATCCATTTATTACCACCTCGTTGAGTATTGGATCGAAAGCTTCTTCAACTTCAAACTGTGAAGATTGTATATCATATCTTCTCACTTGGTGAGAACAAGCATCATCTTGATTTTTTACAATTGCATCCATCAGTTTTTTATAAAACCATTGATCACTATCAATCTCAATCATAGCTATTGCTCCCTTTGCACAAAATATTCAACCAAACCACTGTAAGTACATTTAATAAGATTAGTGATTGGAGGATTTCATGCACCTTTTAATGCTTTATTAACTGCCTCTGCTAAATTAGTTGTCATATGACCGTATACCCTTCCACGTTCATCGAACGCAAGACTTCATTTTTCCTTTGATATTTTATCAATCCATCTGGCCGCATCTGCATTAGTTTGTCTAAACCTTTCAAGCTTGTGATAAAAAGTTTATTTACATTTAGTGTAACTTGTAAAGTCGTTTAAAAACACTTAGCATTATAAAAATAATAAAGATGTCATCATGTATAAAGTAAAACTTTATCTAATTTAAGAAAATCTTGTTTTAGTTTTGGTTCTTAAATCTGTGATTAAAATTACTTGCAATATGCCTTATGCAATAGACATGATATACATGCGAGGGTTGTCATCCCAAATGAGGGTTATTAACAACTGATTTTATACTTGGATGTTTGTCTAATATAAGGAAAATTCCATTCTTTTGAGTTAGATACTCCATTACCAAAGCTAAAAACCAACTCCATGCATCCAATGTCTCACCCTCAACAATAGCAAAGGCAATAGGTAACACATAGTTATTTCCATCTGAAGTTGTTGCTATTGCTAACGTTCCTTTATATTTTCCATAAATAAATGTTCCATCAATTTTTTATTAGAGATTTGCAAAATTTAATTTCCCCCACAACACCATCTAAAACACCAAAATACTCGAAAAAAATTTTTAGCTCCATTTTGAACCTAATCACCAATAATGATATCTTCTATCTCAAGTTTATACCTAGATCGTGGTGCATATTGAATCATTTTATGTAACCATTTTGGAAATAAAGTACATGAATGATCCTTATCCCCGAACACACGCACATTTGCTTTCTATTTTGCATTCCATGCTTTCTTTCATGAAACTTTGTACCCATATTGAGTCAGTATTCATTCTTGAATTAATGAAATTAACATAGATGGTTCTTCATTTACTATACTGGATAAACAACAAACACTAAATATAGGACCATGATTTAATGAATAGAATATATAATACAAGACAATATATTATCAAAATCGCATACCCAATATGCATGAGAAAATGAGATCGAAACAACTTTTGCGGTCTTGGGAAAGAGAAGAATTCACGCAATTTTGTCGACCCCCTATTTTGTCACACACCATTCATTAGATCTTTTTAGTATGGATGCTCTCACTCTTCATGGACAACCACTTCCAAAATTAGGATAATGAATAGAAAGAAATATCCGCTTTGATTCAACAATAAATGTTTGGTGTATCTTCATAGAATAATGTTTCAGTGCTAACTGCACTTGTTCTTTACTTTCAAATTGTAAACTAACATATAACTCATCACCAATCACTCAATTCCCATGTCCAACAGTCTTTATAGGAGCATATAAAAATTGGATTTTTTTCACAATATTGATTGTAACTTGTTTACTTGATTGGCTTCTTATTTCAATATATGTTCCACATGATGCAGACGAAACATTAAATGAACTTCCTCCTCCATGCAAACTCAATAAAATTTGTTGATCATCATCATCATCATCACCAGCAGTAGTATCACCTAAATTTTTCCATTACAAATCATTCTCATTTAAATCATGATTTTCTTCATCACTAAATTCATCTATTGAGGAAAAATAATGATCTTCATCATCATCAAACATATTTATACCAGCTGCAAAGTTTTATAATAAATCTTGTAATATAATAAAAATAAATTAAATAAAATTATGTTTAACATGATATAATTACCGCTTAAAATAGATCCACTATCTTTAATGATTGTTGTTCTTGTTATACGATAACTGTATCAATGTCAACATACATTTCAAGTACGCACATTGAGCATTGTTGCTCAAATGCATTCATCATGAATTTAACATCTTCATTGTCCCTAATTTCAAATCCTCTATATTCTTTTTCAAATGATACCAAAAATCTTCCTATTAAGTCAAAAATGATTTGGCTAGATGACCATTTTAATTTTTTGAATATTTTTCTTTCAATTTGTTTAAACAAGCATTTTTACAAACTTGAATTGGTTTCTTTTTGCCTCATATGTTAGACCTTCTTCACCTTCAAACATTTTTCCATTATAAAATATAATAATTATAATTTCATCCATAATTAACAATAATAATTAAAAACTATTAAATTATAATTAACAATAATAACTTTAAAAACTATTTTAAAACCATTTTGAAGTTCTTAAAGATGAAAAAAATAACTTACATTAGATGAAAACCAATGCTAAATAATTATCATATAAAAACCTTCCACACACTTTACTTCTCACAACACAACAAAGCTATCTATTTAAGCATTTCTATTATGCATTTAATAATACGTTATATATAGTTTTGATTAAAATCACCTAAGGTGTGATGTATATATTTATGCATCACAAGAGTGTGACACATTAATATATACGTCACAAAGCTTTGACGCACAAATAAATGCATCACATGTTGTACCCTATTTGACACACTTTGTGTTTCTACTTGTGATGCATAATATAATGCGTCTTATCCAAAGTATAGCGCATTTTATTATGAGTCACACATGTGACACAAAAATTTATGCATCACCGGCACTGTACATACCCCTTGCAGGTAAATACTTTTGAACTTGCACTTGAATAGGAAATACATTTTTAAATTGCACCAGTTTTGTAAAAAAAAAAACCTCACTTGTAGAGCATAGTTGTACTTTTAATTTATTTTTTATTATATCTACAATTAATGTCTAAGCATCGTACTTGGAACAAATGACTTTTTCTCTTTTTACCGAAAAGCGCATACCAAGAGCTTTAAGAGTTTCTTTTTGTATTGTCCTATTTTTTTATAGGAAAACTTCTTAGATATTGATGCATTTTTGACTTTGGTTTGATTACTTTGATGGAAATAATATCACAATCAAGGCTTTGTATATTTCAAACATCAAGGGTCTAAGATTTTTTCCTTTAAGTATGTTTAGGGTCTTCATACTTCAGATGTTTGAAATGTTCTATAGGCCCATTTATTCATGTGGATTCTTTAGACATTTATTCAACAATCTTGATCATGTTCAACACTACAAGTTAAATGAATAAACAACTATATGTAGAATATATACCTAATTAATTTTTGCATCATTATTACATTTTTTTGGGATAAGAACATCATGTTCTAGGTTCCAATAATTTTTTTCCTTTTGATGATCACAAACCATTAATTATTTGCAAAAACATCATATATGCTTAGTAACAATTGTGCGTAGATATTTTATGTGAATGACATTTTTAGCGTATGAAATGAAAGTATTAAAGATATTACTACTTAGTACTTCCATTTATAACATCACCAAAAGTAAAAGAATTATACTTATAAACTTATAAGGATATAAGTATAGTTTTTGACATCATCTAGGAAAAGCCAAAAAAGAAAAGAAAAGAAAAGAAAGAAAAAGATTAAGCAAAACAACTAGCAATTTCTTCTAAGACATTTATCCTAAGATTCTCAATGCCTTCTTTGACAAATTGAGCTAGTTGATGGAATGGCATTCACAATTCATGATGAATATTGCATTGAGTATGCTTAATCTACCACTAACAATAAATGATAAAGTGCTCATGTTGCTCCATAGTCATTAAGAAAGCTCCAAAATGCTTTAAATTAAGACATCTCAAGTCATGGGAGGTTCAATGATAAGTATGACATAGTAAGATTAGAGGGAGGCTAGAAATCGTAACTAGAAAAGAGAAAAGCCAAAGAGAGGAAGCAATCTATTGAAAAAATTCAGGACCAAAAGCAACCTTGGTCATTAGGTATGTACAAAGAAAAGGTTTTAAAAATATTTTTATATAAAAGGTTTGTAAATAAATTTGAGAAAAGATAAAGAGTTAATTTGTAATAAAGGAAAGAGGTATAGAGTAAAAATAGGTTGATAAAAATATAAGATAAATAAGGAAAAAAATTACGATTTGATGTAAAGGTCCCAGGAGTAGAGAAGAAGTCCATTTGTAGAGACCTATTGAACCATTAGGCCCATCATCATAGCAAGAGCTTGAAAGTTGCTGAAGGAGGTGGAGCCTTCTTGGACCTTCAAGAGGAGCTCCCTCAAGCCATAAACACCTCTCCCATGGCTCTTCACACCTTAGCCTAAGACTTAGGATGTTTCTTGTATTTTAAGGTTCTAGTAGGTCCAAATATGTATAGGCTTGGGCCCAATTTTCCTGTATTTTAGTTTAGGCTTTTTGGACTTTCTCTAGCTCAATTCAAGGCTGCATTGAAGAGTGAAGAAGATATCATTACTAGGCTGAAGTACAAGCCTAATTTCGATTCAAAGCTACCCCTTTCTTCCCTCCATTTATGAAGTACAAGCCTAATTTTTAACATTAAGTTAATTTTGAATGAAATTGATTTTTCACTCATATTTTTGAGAGCAATTCTCTCCCAATACTTCTTCCAGAACCAGACTTGGGGTTAAGGAATCTCCTCATTCGTGGCTGCTCATGGTGGCGAATATATGCACCCTAACTTTAGGATAGTTGATGTTAGACAATAGAGAAGTGAAGGTTTTCTTATGATGTCCTTGATGAGTATGAATCATGAAATTCTTAACCAATGATAAATCTATTAGGAGGTATTACTTTTTTAAGTTTCGTCTTTGTTTAGGAATACTTAGCTTATGTTATAGAACTTTCACAATTAATTAATTTCTTTTATTTGAGCAATTTGAATTCCTAGGACCTAGTGAATTTTTTCTAATTTTGTTTCATTCTATCCTTTATTCCAAGAAGTGCAGTACTAAGAGTAACACTATAGTGTGGGTTAACCTTGCCACAATGCAGGAGGCAAGAGAGGAGTATCTATTATAGAAACCATGCTATAGTGTTTCAAACCAATACTATAATACAAGACACAAAATTTGTAGGTCTATTTTGGGAATCATTGATACGTTCAAAACATAAGTATAAAATTGTGTACCAATTTTTTCCCATAGAAAGTGTACTCGTCAGTGTACAATGGGGGTATTTTAGACCCTTAATATCAATTCCACAGAGACTATGCCAACAATCTATAAAAGAAGTTTAAATTTAAATATTTGAGCTTAACAAAATAGGGTTTTTGTGTGAGTGTAAGAGATAGAAATAAGATAGCAGAAACAAATAAAAAAAAAATAGAGAACACAAGCAAAAAATTATGGATAAGTACAGAAATTTAGATCCCCTTATAACTTTACCCCCACATTCCTTCATAAATGATTTAAACATCAATTGCTAACCACCTGTCTAATACTATCACTAACCAATGATCATGCAATACTAATAATCTTTTTCCTAAGTACTAACCCTAATGATCATGTAAGGTAAAAAGTAGGACAAGCATAAAACACTTAAGATTTGTTAATTACAATCAAGTAAATAATCGGTTAGAAGCCTAGGATTCTAATTGATCCTTCAAAACCCAAACACCTAGTCATCTTATAGTTTTGTCAATTGGGGATGGTATGATCGTCTATCCCCCAACCAACTTAGAGGTCAATAAAAGTTATCAGTTCTTATTAATGGAATAATTAAAATAAAGCAACACAATTGAATAAATAAACATGAAATCATTTATAATGAAAACATAAAAATATTTATAAAGAAAATGGAGTTCAAATAGTTACATAAAAAAAGGTTTACCAAAGCTTCATGATTTATGGGTTAATTTCACATATCAAAAGATGACAAATGATAATAAACTAGCCTAAAGTTATCTATAATCGTAATGCTAAGATAAGAAATACAAAATGTAGCGCCATTGAAGCTAGGAAATAACTTTGTAATTTGCACTGTGTAGGGATTCCTTTCGCAAAGATCCTATAGGAGGATGCTGGAAGAAGAATTTGAAATAGGGGAAGTAGAGATGAGAGATGGAAAGAAAGAGATGGATCAGAGGACCCCTCAAAACATTTAGGGTGAGGATACATATATTTCCTCCAAGACGTAGCCTTCCTTTTATAGACAAACATGGATTAGGGCTGCCTTTATTATAAACTGAGTTGACCAAAGGGGCCTCCTCATCCATCACGATTGCTCTAGATAACCTTTAGCATTGTTAGGGCTAATTGGGATGTTTTCCTGGATCATTATGACTAACATGATTCATTTGTAGTGTTTCTCAGGACTAGTATGATCATGCTTAGGTCTACATGGCCATGTCGAAAAATCTAGGACACTGTTAGGTTATGCTAAAGTCTACACGCCAATGCCGACTTTCTCTAAGGTGCATTTTTATCCTTCTACCAGTCCTTCATATTTTTGTGCCCTTTCCCCCCTCCTTTTAGCCCAAAACCTGCCTAATTTATGATTCTCAACTTGTGTTACCATTCCTGGAAAAAATACGGAAAACTAGGTGGAATTAGGATCAAATAATCATTTATTGCATAGTAATTATAATTAATTTCCTTTTGATAAATCAACAAAATGGTGATTTGTGTAACACCCAAAAATTCTCATAATTAACTCTTTATGCTACAAATAACCTTTAGTGAGAAACAAAGTAGGGATAGAAGCAAAAGATAGAGAAATAGAAAGTTTGGTTCAAATGATGAACATGCCCCTATACTTAGGCAACTCAAATAATATGCAGGAGAATATAAAAGAAGAGTTAAAAGACATTTTGAGGGATTATATAACATTAAAAGGACCAAAAGTAATGAAAAAATATTAGAAATAAAGATAAAATGAAAAAGCCCTCAGAAACCTCTAAAAATACCCAAAACGCCCCAAGAAAGCTCCACTTTTTGCCCAGGGATAAACTATTGCCATAAATATATCAAATGAAATTATATTGACTTGAGAATGAGCTAATAAGTGTTATATTATTGAAAGAACAATTTGGAGACTTCTCGAATAATGTTGAGAAGAATTACAAAATTGCCCCTGAAGAGCCGAAGGGTAAGGAAGTGTGAGGAAGAAGCCAAAAGCGGGCCCAACATGATTTGCATGAAATTACATGTGGAAAATATGGTGATTAGTCACCATATGAGTGAACACAAAAGCAAGAACATAAAAGACAAAATTAATAAATGCAAAGATTCTTTTGACTATGGTTAAGGTTAATTAACCTTGAATAATTAAACTTAACTATGCTTAGGGTAAATTAAATTTGATTAGTGACAAACTCAGCCTGATTAGCACAAATCTAATTCTAAAAGGTTAATTTCTCACATTTTGAATTATTTTGGAAAACAGAAATTCCATCCAAAATTACCAAATACCCTTAAGTGAAAAATTATTCCTAAAATGACCTTGCTTGGCCGAATCCACTTAGCCCCTTGGGAGGCTTCATTTGTTTCAGATTTTACCTTCTATACACTTAGGAAATATCTCCAAACTCTCTTCAGCTTAAACCTAATCTAAAAACCCTAACCTTTCACCTTAAGCTTAAGTTTCCATCTTTGAAATTTAAGCTAAAATCAACCTCTAAACACCAAGCTCCACCACCATCACTAAGAAGCTCTTGGTGGACCATCAAGGGGAGACCAATTTCAGCCACCACAACCCCACCAAAACCTCACACCAAGTCTTCATCAAGTAGGATTTCCTACTTCGTCTTTTAAGCTTTAAATCTTGATTTCTATGATTTATTTTCTTCTTTTTATGGATCCTTTCTCTAAGATTCATAGATCTCATTTTACTTGAAGTCATGAGGGCTCAAGGCTGCCTTTGAATAGTTGAAAAAGAGCATCATCCATTTTTAGTGATTTTCAAAAGTTAAAGTGGTGTTTAGAAGGATTAAGGTGCTTCTAGAAACCTTAGAAGTAATTTAATCAATTAAAATTATTTAAAAATCAATTTTGATTCTTTGGGAAGTTTATAGAGGTCATGAGAATGTTTTTTGAAGTTTCATGACATGAGATGAATAGATATTAGAGTAGATCTAGTCGATCTACACTTATTTGTCTTTAAAATGCTATCTTAAATATTTTTTTATGCTTAAAGCTTGGAAGTTGTTGATTTTCTTACTATGGTGGACTGGTGAGATAAAATTTCAAGATATGAACCCATGGACTAAAATGCTAAAAAGTCTAAGAAAAATTGATTCATAAGTTCCAAAAGTTGGCTTTGGTCATAAATCTAAAAGCTGCTAAAAGAAAGTTGAAATTTTGGACCAAAAATGGAACAAGCTTCATAAGACACATGTGACTCTCTTTTACCAAAACCCAAGCTAAGGAGTTTGGACAAGCCTTGTATGGATCAAGTGCTAAGGTGCTACAAGTGTATATAATTATGGAACCAAGGTTTTATAAGAAGAAATTTTAAAAAGGTGACCTTGGAAGTTCAAAGTAAGCATTCAACCATATGGGTTAAGTTAAGGATAAAATTTTTTAAATTTTATAAAAATGATACAAACTATATGATTAAGTCATAAATTGTGTGAAACAACTTTTAAAAGAAGAAAAATTGAGCAAAAATGTCCTAAAATTCACTAGGAGTGCATTTGGCCACCTTAGATTAATTAAAGAAAAATGAGCTTAAAAATTTGGTTAATGGTGCATTAAGAACTTTCATTAGGTAAATGGAAAGATTTAAATGTGTAATAGAGGATTAGCAATGGCTAGTATCATAGTAGCCAAAATTGATAAAACCAAGTAAAATCCATAATTAAAACTTAGGCTAGATTCAAGGATGCATAAGTTGGTAATTATAAATGAACCATGGAGCGGTGAGGAGGAAATTAGACATTCAGCTAACCTTTAGGAGTAGAAGAGAACCCTTAAAATTTAACTAAACTTGGTAAAAATTATGGACTAAACTCTAACTAGAAGGATTCCCCAACTTAAGTCAAATAAAAATGAAATTGGATTCCTTAAACTTTAGGAGTGGCATTCAGCCACCTTAGGGTTAATTAGATAAGGAGTTTAAATTCTTGACTAGGGTTAATTAATCATCCTTGGCATATAAATAAAAATGATTAAAAGTGTAGGAAATTTTTAGAAAGAGTAGGAAGTCCATTCAAGCATGGTAGCCAAGTTAGTGCAAGGAAGTTAAAATTTTCACTATGACTTAAGTCTAAACCTAGGCATGCATAAGTTGAGTAATTAGGAATGAACCATGGGATTGGAAAGATACAATAGATCATTCAACCATGACCTTGAAGTGAGAGGTAGAAGTCTTAAAATTTTCTAAGTTAGGTAATAATTAATGACATAGACTTATATTAGTAAAAATCATCTAAGATAAAGAGAAGAGAACTAGAAGGACTTAGAAACCATAGACATGCATTCAACCACCTAAAGTTAAGTAAGTAGAAATGAGTTTGAAAACTTGGTTTAGGTACATTAAGAAGCTTTATTATGTAAAAGTAAAGGATTAAGAGTTTAAATGAAGCTTGACAATGACATGTGTATCATTGACCATGCATAACTAAATTGATATAAGTTTAAAACTTGCTAACACATGAAAATTGAAGTGCACTAAGAATAAAAAGCTTAAGAGGTGCCATTCGGCCACTGATAAGTGTCCAATACGACACTTATTTGGAACATAATTCGATATTATTGCAAGTAATTGAAGCATAAAGCACCATTAAAGCAGGAGAAAATGACAGAAAACTGAGTAACCTATACACAATCTGAAAAATGTAGTTTTAAAAGCTTTTAGGCGATAAATTCTCATAAATCTGATGTGCTTTAATTTCTGCAGTTTGTTACAGGGTCTCACGTTGGCAACGCAACTAGAATTGCGTGGAGCACATGAAGATTTGAGGAAAGGAAGTATTCTTTTATTCGCATCACGTTGGCAACGCAAGCACAGCCAAGTTAGACACGCGAAGCAACAGAACAACACCTATAAAAGCCCAAAATAGAACGAAAACAGGGCATCATTCTATCATCAATCACGCTATCAACTGATCTATCTCCTGAACGCATACGTAGAGAATAGAGCCATCATTTCCATACATTGGTTCTGTTCTAGTTGAAGGAGGAACCCTAGGGTTGAGGACGAAGGGCAACTGCAGCGTGTCGTCATGCTTATGACTTCTTCCCTCCCCTGTTTTCTTTCGTTATCATTATGTGTAACTAGATTTCTGTTAGAAAAGGAGGAATCCATTGCTGAACCTATGTAACCTGTGTCGTAACCTTAATTACAACGAGACGACAGACTCGCTACAAATTTTAAAAGGATTTAATGGATTATGGAGCCGCCACCAAATTTTATTTTAAGGGAAAACATTTGGAAAAACCCCAACTTGAGGAAGAAATCTAGGTTCGGGAGTCGGTTACAAGTAAGGAAGGTATTAGGCACCCTACTTGCATGTTCCAAAGAACGGTACCCTTAAACTGAGTGTGTGATATTTTGAAAATTGTTTGATCCGTTCAAATAGAATAGAAAATTAATAGGTTTATAGGAAATAGCCTGACAGGACTTGATCCTGCTCCTACATATTCCCTGGTGCAATGGGAAACTCAAGGCTACGTAGTTCTGGTCAAGAGACTTGATCTCTAAATAAAAGGGTAACCTTGGGTAAAAGGTGATTGTTTTGACACATTAGTTAAAACAGTGATTTCATCAAATCATGTGCTCGCAAAATGCAAACCGTCGTAAGCTGTGTTTGAATTTGCACGAATTAGAACACAAAATAGTAGAGAATGCTACTTGCTCGTGTTAGAATCCGTTGCATAATTTAAAAAAGATTAAAACAGACATTTTTTAGGAAGCAATGATTTTTGGAAACAGGTGTGCTTGCAAAATTCAAACTGTCGTAACCGTGTTTTAATTTGCACGAATTAAAACACGAAGCAGTAGAGAATGCTACTTGCTCGTACTAGAGTCCATTGCACAGTTGATGAAAAATTAAAACAGACTTTTTTAAGAAGCAATGAGTTTTGGAATCAGACGTGCTTTCAAAATTCAAATCGTCGTAAGCTGTGTTTGAATTTGCATGAATTAAAACACGAAGCAGTAGAGAATGCTACTTGCTCGTACTAGAATCCGTTGCACAGTTGATGAAAAATTAAAACATACGTTTTTAAGAAAACAATGAATTTTGGAAACAGATGCACTTGCAAAATTCAAACCGTCTTCAACCGTGTTTACATTTGCACGAATTAAAACAAGAAGCAGTAGAGAATGCTACTTGCTCGTATTAGAATCTATTGCACAATTGATGAAAAATTAAAACAGACGTTTCTAAGAAAACAATGATGTTTGGAAACAGATGTGCTTGCGAAATTCAAACCGTCGTAACCCGTGTTTGCATTTGCACGAATTAAAACACGAAGCAGTAGAGAATGATACTTGCTCGTATTAGAATCCGTTGCACAGTTGATGAAAAATTAAAACAGACGTTTTTAAGAGAACAATGATTTTTGGAAACAGATGTGCTTGCGAAATTCAAACCGTCATAAGCCGTGTTTGCATTTGCACGAATTAAAACATGAAGCAGTAGAGAATGCTACTTGCTCGTATTAAAATCCGTTGCACAGTTGATGAAAAATTAAAACACACGTTTTTAAAAAAACAATGATGTTTGGAAACAGATGTGCTTGCGAAATTCAAACCTTCTTAAGCTGTGTTTGAATTTGCATGAATTAAAACACGAAGTAGTAGAGAATGCTACTTGCTCGTATTAGAATTCATTGCACGAATTTTAGAAAATTTGAAAATAAACATTTTAGACAAAGTGGGTAAGAACAGTGATTTTCTGAAATTAGGTGCTCGCAGGATCCAAATCGTCGTAAGCCGTATTTGTAATCTGCACGAATTAAAATATGGTACAGTAGAGAGCGCTACTTGCCCACATTAGAATTCCTTGCACGAATTTTAGAAAATTTGAAAACAGACATTTTGGACAGATTTAATAAAAAAGTGATTTTCTGAAATCACGTGCTTGCAGAATCCAAATCGTCGTAAGCCGTATTTGGAATCTGCACGAATTAAAATACGGTACAGTAGAGAATGCTACTTGTCCATATTAGAATCCGTTACACGAATTTTAGAAAATTTGAAAATAGAGACGAATATGAACTCGAAAATCTGAGAAGTAAGAAAATTAAGCGGAATAAAAAGCTGGATTTAACCTCCATTGATGTTCCTTGTTCAATTGTCTCCAATCCAGCTTAGATCATAAGTTCCAGAGGTAAGAATTAAGTGTTTTTTTTTTAATTTTGATTCAAGCATACACTTAACTCGTTAGGTTCAATGACTTAATCATGCATGACTTAAACTAGACTTAGCATATAGGATGCATGTACATGGTCATGCACTCTTAGGAATTTTTTTCAAATGAGAAATATATACATATAGAAGAATTAACACATGAAAGATAATACCTGAACAAGGTTAAAAGAACAAGATCTACATAAGAACTTCAAAGACACAAGAGATTTTGGCGTCAAAATTTGAATTCAAATCTCAGATTTTTTAGAAAATACTCTTTGATAGATCTAAAAATTAAAACTGACCAATTGAAATATATGAATCATAGAAATCAAACAAAACAAGTTTGACAAAAATCGGACCAGAAATGAGCAAGGTATGCACAAATCAAACAAGCTAGGTTCATTTGCACACCAGGATGAACATGCTTCAATAATTAGGCAATATAAATTTAATTTTAGATCCAAATTAAAGAGAAATAAAAATAGAACTCGACAGAAACTACCAAAATTGGAGATCATTTGACTGATCAAAAATGAAAACGAAAAACCAAAACGAAATTGAACTCAAAAATTTGGCGGCAAAATTTGAATTCAAATCTCAAAATTTTTAGAAAATATTTTTTGGTATATCTGAAAAATTAAAACCAATAAATTGCAAGATGTGGATCATATGAATGAAACAACAAATTTGACAAAAATCAAACTACAAATGAGCAAGTTATGCACAAATCAAATAAGCTAGGTTCATTTGCACACCAAGACAAACATCCTTGACTAATCAGGCCATAGAAATTTCATTTCAGATCAAAATTAGAAATATAATATCATTCCAGAAACTAGAGAGAAGGACAAAAATAACGCAACAAAAATCACCAAAATGGAAGATCATTTGATCGAACAAAAATGAAAAAGAAAAATAGAGACGAAAATGAACTCGAAAATTTGGCGCCAAAATTTGAATTCAAATCTCAGAATTTTTAGAAAATATTTTTTGGTATATCTGATAACTTAAAACCAAACAATTAAAAGATATGGATCATATTAATTAAACAAAACAAATTTGACAAAAATTAAACCAGAAATGAAGAAGTTATGCATAAATCAAACAAGCAAGGTTCATTTGCGCACCAGGACAAACATGCTTCAGTAATTAGGCAATATAAATTTTATTTCAGATCTAAATGGGACAAATAGTATCATTCCAAAAACTAGACAGAAAGACAAAGAGAAAGGAACGAAAAGCACCAAAATCAGAGATCATTTGACTGCTCAAAAATGAAAACGAAAAATAGAGACGAATCTGAACTCGAAAATCCGAGAAGCAAGAAAATTAAGCGAAAGAAAAGCTGGATCTAACCTCCATTGATGTTCCTCGATGCCACTTGATAGCACCTTCGAAGGTGATGAAGAGCTAGTTCAATGGAGGCCAAGGAGGTGCTCAATTAGATGTAGAGGTAGAGTGTTTCTTAGGTGTTCCTCTTAGAAAAAAAATCTGAAAATCCCCTTTCAATGACTCAAGGTGCTCCTCTCTCTCTTCCTCCTTAGAAATTCTGAAATTTTTTAGAAGTGAAAAAGCCCCCTTGAACTAAATGAAAGTCCCTATCTATAGATAAAATTTCAAAAAAAGAAAAGGAAAAATTTGGCAGGACTTCCGCTTTTTGTTTTCTGATTTTTCTCTTTTCTTGTTTTCTTTTTATTATTTTCTTTATTTTTATTTTTCTTTTTTTTTTTTTTTTTTTTTTTTCTCTAACTAATTCTTAACCGTCATTAACTAATCCAGCTAACTTTCTAACTAAATTCTTAACTAAAAATTTCTTTTTCTTTCTTTTTTTTATTCTTTTTTTGTTATTTTTTTGATTTTAGAATAAAAAACAAAATAATTTATTTTGGGTTTTAAATTTCACCTCGGACATAATTCAGTGTTCACAGTTTGCCCCTCTTTACTCTTTTTCTTACTAGATAATATAAGAAACAAGTTTCTAGATTATCATGGTAAGAAATGAGTAAAGAAGTGAACAAATTATGTCTGAGGTAAAAGATAAAAACTGGAACAGGTGCGAGCCTTATTGGAAAGTCTTGAAGATGTCATGGAGTTGAATGATTCTTCTGGGGTACCAGAAAAGTTCTGGACTTGACCGAAAACTTAGCAATGCCTGCCCTGATAAATTGGAGGATTGTAGTTCAAATGTGGAAATTTTACATAAGCTTTGCAAGCCTTGTGTGATAGGCCAAGAAGCAGAAAAATAAACGTGATGGGGCCTTGTGTGAAAGGCCAAGATGCAGAAAAATAAACGTGCTGGGGCCTTGTGTGATAGGCCAAGATGAAGAAATTTAAATGTGTTGAGGCCTTGTGTGATAGGCCAAGATGCAGAAATTTAAACATGCAGGAGCCTTGTGTGATAGGCCAAGATGCAGAAAAATAAACATGCTGGGGCCTTCTGTGATAGGCTAAGTTGCAGAAATTTAAACATGCAGGGGCCTTGTGTGATAGGCCAAGATGCAGAAATTTAAACGTGCATGGGCCTTGTGTGATAGGCCAAGATGCCGAAACTTAAACATGATGGGGCCTTATGTGATAGGCCAATATACAGAAATTTAAATGTGCAAGGGCCTTGTGTGATAGGCCAAGATGCAGAAATTTACACATGCAGGGGCCTTGTGTGATAGGCCAAGATACAGAAAAATAAACTTGTTGGGGCCTTGGGTGATAGGCCAAGATGCATGAATTTAAATATGCAGGGGCCTTGTGTGATAGGCCAAGATTTTTAAATTTAAACATGCAGGAGCCTTGAGTGATAGGCCAAGATGCAAAAAAATAAACTTGTTGGGGCCTTGTGTGATAGGCCAAGATGCATAAATTTAAACATGCAGGGGCCTTGTGTGATAGGCCAAGATGAAGAAATTTAAACGTGCAGGGGCCTTGTGTCATAGGCCAAGATTCCGAAATTTAAACATGATGGGGCCTTATGTGATAGGCCAACATACAGAAATTTAAACGTGAAGGGGCCTTGTGTGATAGGCCAAGATGGAGAAATTTAAACATGCAGGGGCCTTGTGTGTTAGGCCAAGATGCAGAAATTTAAACATGCAGGGGCCTTGTGGGATAGGCAAAAATGCAGAAAAATAAACATGTTGGGGCCTTGTGTGATAGGTCAAGATGCAGGAATTTAAACATGCAGGGGCCTTGTGTGATAGGCCAAGATGCAGAAATTTAAATGTGCAGGGGCCTTGTGTGATAGGTTGGACAGAAATTGAAACATCCAGGGCCTGATTTGATAGGCCAAAATGCAGAAAATTAAAATGCAACACCTGATGTGATAGGATGAACAGAAAGTTAAACATGCAGGGCCTCATGTGATAGGCCAAAATGCAAAAATTAAAATGAGCGCCTGATGCGAACATTAAAATGCAGCGCCTGATGTGATAGGTTGGACAGAAATTTAAACATGTAGGGCCTGATGTGATAGGCCAAAGTGAGGAAATTAAAATGCAGCGCCTGATGTGATAGGCTGGACAGAAATGTAAACATGCAGGGCCTGATGTGATAGGCTGGATAGAAATTTAAACATGCAGGGCCTGATGTGAGAGGCAAAAATGCGGAAAATAAAATGCAGCGCGTGATGTGATAGGGTGGAGAGAAATTTAAAGATGAAGGGCCTAATTTGATAGGACAAAATGCAGAAAATTAAACTACAACGCCTGATGTGATAGGCTAAACAAAAATTTAAACATGCAGGGCCTAATGTGATAGGCGAAAATGAAAAAATTCAAATGCAATGCTTGATGTGATAGGCGGGACAGAAATTTAAACATGCAGGACCTAATGTGATAGGCCAAAATGCAGAAAATTAAAATGCAGCATCGGATGTGATAGGCTGGACAAAAATTTAAACATGCAGGGCCTGATGTGATAGGCGAGTATGCAGAAAATTAAAATGCGGTGCCTGATGTGATAGGCTGGACAAAAATTTACACATCTAGGCATGATGTGATAGGCTAGAATGCAGAAATTAAAATGTAGCACTTGATGTGATAGGCTAGACAGAAATTTAAACATGCAGGGCCTGATCTGATAGGCTAAAATGCAGAAAATTAAAATGCAACGCCTGATGTGATAGGCTAAAAAGAAATTTAAACATGCAGGGCCTGATGTGATAGGCCAACATACAGAAAATTATAATGCAGTGCCTGATGTTCCACTGTTGCCGGGAAAAATGCAAGAAAATTAAACATGTTTGATGTCCCGCTGTTGTCGGGAAGAAGGCAAATGAGGTCCCACTGTTGTTGGAAAAATGTAAGAAAATTAAAAATACTTGATGTCCTGCTATTGCCAGGAAGAATGCAAGAAAGTAAACGTGCTTGATTTCCTGCTGTTTCCGGGAAGATGCAAGAAATTAAACATGCTTGATGTCCCGCTGTTGCTGGGAAAAATCCAAGAAAATTAAACATGCTTGATGTCCCGCTGTTGCCGGGAAGAATGCGAATGAGATCCCACTGTTGCCAGGAAGAATGCAAATAAGGTCCTGTTGTTGACAGGGAAGATGCAAGCCTATTAAGACAGGTATTGTACAAGTGGCTTGTTAAGACAGGTATGGTAAAATGAAACCTATTAATGCAGGCAATGCAAAGGTGAAATGAGAATAAGACCTGTTGAGACAGGTAATACAGAGGTGGCCTGTTAAGATAGGCATGGTAAAATGAAAAATACCTACTAATACAGGTAAGGCAAAAATTGAAATGAAAAGAGACCTGTTAAGACAAGCAAAGATGAATGAAAATGACCTGTTAAGACAAATGATGTAAAAATGAAATGAAGAGAGACCTGTTAGGATAGGTAATGCAGACGTGGCCTATTAAGATAGGCATGGTAGAATGAAAAGGACCTGTTAAGACAGGTTATGTAAAAATGAAATGAAGAGAGACTTGTTGGGACAAGTAATGCAGATGTGGCCCGTTAAGACAAGCAAAAATGAATGAAAATGACTTGTTAAGACAGGTGATGTAAAACTGAAATGAAGAGAGACCTGTTATGACAGGTAATGCAGAAGCGACCTGTTAAGATAGGCATGGTAGAATGAAAAGGACCTGTTAAGACAGGTGATGTAAAAATGAAATGAAGAGAGACCTGTTAGGAGGTAATGCAGAAGTGGCCTGTTAAGATAGGCAAACTGAAATGAAATGAAAATGACTAACTAGAAAGGATGGCCTATTAAGACAGGCAAAGTAGAAATGACCTGTTAGGACAGGTGTGGAGAACGATATGAGAATAGCAACAAATTCCTTGTTAGGATCACGGTGTGTCCTAAAACGCAGGCAAATTTCCTGATGTTTGAACAGGTGAGAAGGGATATAAATTTCTTTATCAAATGATTTGAACAACTTATTTTGAATTAAAATAAATTGTTAATTCTACCTTGAATTCAAAGGTTTTTTTTTGAAGTATTTGATAATTACTTTCTCTTGAAGAAACTTGGGCAAACATTTTTCCCCGGTTTTGAAGATTTTTGGCAATCGAGGAATGCCTCAATTTGAATTTTTCCGGGAAAACGTTTGCCCCAGTTTGAATTTTCTTCTTGAAATTGAGGATTGTCTCAATTTGAATTTTTCTGGGCAAACGTTTGCCCTAGTTTGAATTTTTATTTCTGAAATTGATGATTTCCTTAATTTGAATTTTTTTGGGCAAATGTTTGCCCCAGTTTTTAGATTAAATTACGACTGGTTTAGGCGATTGACAACTTGCCCCAATTTTATCACTTTTGGAAAAAGTTTGAAATGTGATGCTTGAATGACAAGATGCCTATGTAATGCTTAAATGAGTGCAAGAGGACGAGATGTTTTAAATGATTATTTGGTCGAATACCATGAAATGAATGCTATGAGATGAATGCATGCCATGAGATGGTTTAAAAAAACTTTAAGGCTCCATTTTTTATTTTTCTTCAACATTTTCCTTTCTTGACAACCTTATAGTTGGTATAAGGGAAATCAAAATTCAGGATGAGCTGGACTAACTCTGTTTCTTGGCTTCTGGGTCGGTTTTGAAATTTTCCTTTTTCAATATCTTTGAGACCCAACGGTGGTCAGCATCATTGAATAAAACACACTCCTTTTATTTTGGCGGCGTTATGGTTGGCAAGAGGATGACTTTTTTGGGAATAAGCATGCCATGTTATGATGGTTGAGGATTCATCCGATTTGTCATGACTTGTCGAAATTTATCTTTTTATATTTACATTTTTCACATTCCTTTTTGGCTTGTGTACCTTTGAGGTATGTAAAGTGATATTGGACAATTAATGGAAGGAAATGCAGAATTTTGCAAATGATGTTTAAGGTAGTATATTTGAAAGGAAAGGGCGAAGGATGTTGGTTTGATTGCCCAAATGACACCTTTTGGTGAAAAATGCCAATTCTGCTTTTCATAATCTTGATTGTCAAATTAACCAAACTTAAGAAGTGGCAAAAATTTTGCCCTAGTTTTGGAAAATATGAGATGTAGAAATGTGAGATTGTACTGGGATTCTTGGTTGACCTTACCTTTTGCCTAGGTTGTTCTTTTGATTTTTCAACCCAACAGGTCTTTTGTTTGCCCTAACTTTTCCCTAGGCCATCCTTGCTGGTTTTCGACCTTGCAGGCTCTTGATTGTATGCCCTAATTTTTTCCTAAGCTGCCCTTTGAGGGTTTTCGACTTAGCAGGCCTTTGTTTGCGTGCCCTAACTTTTGCCTAGGCCGTCTTTGATGGTTCTCGACCTAGCGTGCCTTTTGTGCCCTAACTTTTGCCTAGGCCGCCTTTGCGGGTTTTGGACCTAGCGGGCCTTTTGTATTCCCTAACTTTTGCCTAAGTCTCCTTTGAGGGTTTTTGACCTAGCGAGCTTTTGTTTCTATGCCCTAACTTTTGTCTAGGCCGCCCTTGAGGGTTTTCGACTTAGTGGGCTTTTGTTTTGATCCTAATTTTTCATGAATTGTTTTTGGAATCCAACAAGACCTTCCCTGACCATGACCTGGTCGATTTATCTTTTGACCCTACTTTTTCCTGGATTATTTTGATTTTAATCCAGCGAGTTTTTTTTCTTTTTCTTTTTCTTGAAATTTTTTCTTTTCTTGAATTTTGCCTGGTCAGATATTGGTCTTGCCTGGACTGTTTCGACTTTCAATTCAGCGGATCTACTTCGTATCCCTAAATTTTTCCTGGATTTGGACTTTTGATCCAACGGGACATTTGTTATTTCTTCTATTGGACCAAAGAAGTTACAGTGGAGGGTGATTTAGAATCCATGGTTGGCTTTAGGTCCTGTTTATTCTGCTTGCTCATTTAATTTTCTCTTTGAGTTTGATTAATAAGATGTTCAAAATTATTTATTACAGCACTAACATTGTCACCAACAGGTATTTATTGTTTAGGTGTAGGATAAGTGATGGGTTGAATGATGCAAAGAAATGTAAATCTCAAAGAGTAAAGTTAACATGGTAAGGTACATGCTCAAGCAACATGAAAAATGTAATTTTATATTTCTCATTGAGATTTATTTATAAAAGATTGATTTTGAAAAGTATGAAAAATCCTGGATGATTTCCTCGGTATCTCGATTTGTACAAGCCACCTCATCGTGCTACTCACATCTCTTTCAGCTGGTTGACAGGACCTCATGACTTGGCAATGAATTATTTCCCACGTTAAGAGAAAACTTGTCAAAATCCAACCGTTTAGCATCAATCAGGCTTTGCACCTTACGCTTCAAAACTTGGCAATTTTCTGTTGAATGACCTATGTATCCTGCATGGTAGTCGCATTTGGTGTTTGCGTCATACCATTTTGGATATGGTGGTTCTTGAGGTTTTAGAACATAAGGAGCGACTAGAGAGTTTTGGATTAGGTGAGGTAGCAGCTTAGTGTAGGTTATTGGGATAGGATCAAATTGGACAGGTTTTTTTTTTCTAGCTTTGGTTAGGATTTTGGCTTATGACTTGTGTTTAGGCCGTGTATGGCGTTGGTGGTCGGATTTGCATTGGATAGTTGTAAGTTGGAGAGTAGGGTGTTTGGTAGGTAGGGGCGATGTAAGGATATGGTATATAAGGTGTATATGATGATGGTTGGTATTCTCCTGGCATGTTGTGAGGATGAGAAAATGGTATATATATATATATATATAGGGTGAGGTCTTTGGGTGAACATAGGATTCGTCCCCCCGGTGTTTATTTGGTGAGCTTGGACAGGTTGTTGTGTGGTGTTTGGAGTAATATGAGGGATTCCTGTAGGGTTTGAAGGTAGGTTTTGTGTTTGGGTTTGTGTTTGGCTGAATGGGGGTGCATGCCCATGAGGGAACCCATAGTGGACCCACTCAGTTTGTGGAGGCATAATCGATGGTAAAGGGCTTGGTGGATTGTAGCCAGGAGAATATGATGGGCCAACTGGTTCCTCTAGAAAGGACACCCTTATGTCCTTCTGTTTTGACGATTGGATAGCCTCCATCAATTTGGCCATTTGATCTTTTAGAGTTTTCACCTCATTTCTCAGCTCTTCGTTTTTCCTTTCCAACTCATCCATGATCTTTAATTGGGAACGAGTCCCATAAGGATGCCGAGAAAACTATCTTTAATTTTTATTTTTCTGTAAAATTTGAAATTAATTTTGATAAGCTAATGACTGCATGAATATCAATGCTTCAATGAGTATGAAATGAAAAAGATAAGAGATAGTTTTCAAAATTTCTCTTTTTTTGATGATAAATTTATTCAATGAATGTAATGTTTTGAAATGCATAAATAATTTATAGATTTAAAAGTTGACCATCTTTTGGAATGATCAAATTCTCTCCTCAATATTTGGGTTTACTCTTTTCTAGCAAAAATTGATTTCTTGATTTTTTGATTGATTTTTTTTTTGGAAATTATTTTCTGGGTATGAAGGAAATTATCTTTCTTCAATTTTTTGTTAAATTAATTATTAGAAGAATGTGAGTGAAACATCATGAGTGATAAAAACGGTAATGAGTGTCAATATAAAGAAGGTATGAGATGACCTTTAACGATAAAGTCATTTGATGAATGAATGAAATATGTTGGAATGCACAAATTATTAGAGATTTGAAAGTTTATCATTTTGAATGATCTGTTGCTTTATTTATTTTGGCTTCTTCAAATTTTTTCTTTTTTCTTCTTCTTCTTTGGATTTTTTCAAAATTTTCTCCATCTTTGAATGAGAAATTGTTTTATTAGATTTTCAAATTTTCATTTTAAACTATTAATTTTAGAAATTATTTTTATTTTTTCTATTACATATTTTTTTTAATTTTTTAATTCTTCTTTTTTTTTTAATTTCAATTTGAATCAGTTTGGACAAACATTTGCCCCAGTTTGAGAATTTTTTTTTTTGAATTTTCCTAATTTTCTGATTTTATTTGTCAAATCTATTTTTTCCTTCCTTTTTAGTTTCTAATTTTCTTTTGCTTTTTTTTAATTTTAAATCGATTTTAAATCTTCACATTTTTGTGGTTGTTCAAAATAAATATGTCTTTTTTGGTGTTTTGATTAAGGTGATGTGTGACATAGGCTTAATGTCATCTAATGTATGCATCTTACACAGGGTGGCTTGTAATTCTAGAGGTTATGAAGGTCACTAGAGTCAAGTTCTAATTCTTGGTGCTTGCTACAACTGTAGAGAACGCTACTGGCTGTAGGGCACCAAGAAAAGACGCACTCTAGCTGTGGTTTTCGTGATAGCCAAACGGGACGTGTATCCCAAGTGACACCACTTGACCCCTTTAGTCCTAGGTTTCGCTTAGACCCAGGTGTAGGGCCCCACTCATGTTATGCATGTAGGACTACAATTTGTAGAATAACCTGCAATTTAAACACAATATATATATATACATATATATATATATACATATATATATATATGTGTGTGTGTGTGTGTGTATGTTCTACCCTAGGGTGAGAAGCATACAAACTTGAATTATCATGAATATAAGAAATAAATAACAATATGTGAGTAAATATAAAATGGATCAACATGCATTTATACACTTAATTTGAAACAGGGCTTGACTACCTAAAAGTCCCCAGTGGAGTCGCCATATGTCATAACTATAATTACAATGAGACGACGGACTCGGTACAAATTTTAAAAGGATTTAATGGATTGTGGAGCCGCCACCAAATTTTATTTTAAGGGAAAACATTTGGAAAAACTCTAACTTGATAAAGAAATCTAGGTTCGGGAGTCGGTTACGAGCAAGGAAGGTATTACGCACCCTACTCGCCCATTCCAAAGAACGGTACCCTTAAACTAAGTGTGTGATATTTTGAAAACTGTTTGATCCCTTCAAAAATAGAATAGAAAATAAATAGGTTTATAGAAAATAGCCTGACAGGACTTGATCTTGCTCCTACGTATTCCCTGGTGCAATGGGAAACTCAAGGCTACATAGTTCTGGTCAAGAGACTTGATCTCTAAATAAAAGGGTAACCTTGGGTAAAATGTGATTGTTTCGACACATTAGTGAAAACAGTGATTTCATCAAATCATGTGCTCACAAAATCCAAACCGTCTTAAGCCGTGTTTGAATTTGCAAGAATTAGAACACAAAACATTAGAGAATGCTACTTGCTCGTGTTAGAATCCGTTGCACAGTTTAAGAAAGATTAAAACAGACGTTTTTAGGAAGCAATGATTTTTGGAAACAGGTGTGCTTGCAAAATTCAAACCGTCGTAAGCCGTGTTTGAATTTGCACGAATTAAAACACGAAGCAGTAGAGAATGCTACTTGCTCGTACTAGAATCCGTTGCATAGTTGATGAAAAATTAAAACAGACATTTTTAAGAAGCAATGATTTTTGGAATCAGACGTGCTTGCAAAATTCAAATCGTTGTAAGCAGTGTTTGAATTTGCACGAATTAAAACACGAAGAAGTAGAGAATGCTACTTGCTCGTACTAGAATCTGTTGCACAGTTGATGAAAAATTAAAACAGACATTTTTAAAAAAACAATGATTTTTGGAAACAGATGCGCTTGCAAAATTCAAACCGTTGTAAGCCGTGTTTTCATTTGCACGAATTAAAACACGAAGCAGTAAAGAATGCTACTTGCTCGTATTAGAATCCGTTGCACAGTTGATGAAAAATTGAAACAGACGTTTTTAAAAAAACAATGATGTTTGGAAACAGATGTGCTTGCGAAACTCAAATCGTCATAAGCCGTGTTTGAATTTGCATGAATTAAAACATGAAGCAGTAGAGAACGCTACTTGCTCGTATTAGAATTCATTGCATGAATTTTAGAAAATTTGAAAATAAACATTTTAGACAAAGTGGGTAAAAACAGTGATTTTCTGAAATTAGGTGCTCGCAAGATCAAAATCGTCGTAAGCCGTATTTGTAATTTGCACGAATTAAAATATGGTACAGTAGAGAACGCTACTTTCCCGCATTAAAATTCGTTGCACAAATTTTAGAAAGTGGAAACCAGACATTTTGAACAGAGTTAATAAAAAAAATGATTTTCTGAAATCACGTGCTTGCAGAATCCAAATTGTCGTAAGCCGTATTTGGAATCGGCACGAATTAAAATACGGTACAGTAGAGAATGCTACTTGTCTGTATTAGAATTCGTTACACGAATTTTAGAAAATTTGAAAACAGAGACGAATATGAACTCGAAAATCCGAGAAGAAGTAAGAAAATTAAGCGAAATAAAAAGCTAGATTTAACCTCCATTAATGTTCCTTGTTCAATTGTCTCCAATTCAGCTTAGATCATAAGGTCCATAGGTAAGAATTAAGTGTTTTTTTTTTAATTTTGATTCAAGCATACACTTAACTCTTTAGGTTCAATGTCTTAATCATGCATGACTTAAACTAGACTTAGCATATAGGATGCATGCACATGGTCATGCACTCTTAGAATTTTTTTTCAAAGGAGGACATACAAACACAAACAAATCAGAAATAAATACATATAGAAGGATCAACACAAGAAAAATAATACCTAAACAAGGTTAGAAAACAAGATCTACACAAGAACTTCAAAGACACAAGAGATTTTGGCGTCAAAATTTGAATTCAAATCTCAGAATTTTTACAAAATACTTTTATATAGATATAAAAAAATAAAACTTACCAATTGAAATATATGAATCATAGGAATCAAACAAAATAAGTTTGACAAAAATCGGACCAGAAATGAGCAAGGTATGCATAAATCAAACAAGCTAGGTTCATTTGCACACTAGGATGAACATGCTTCAGTAATTAGGCAATATAAATTTCATTTCAGATCCAAATTAGACAAATAATATCATTCCAGAAACTAAAGAGAAATACAAATAGGACCCAATAGAAACCATCAAAATTTGAGATCATTTGACCTATCAAAAATGACAATGAAAAACAAACTAAAATGAACTCGAAAATTTGGTGCCAAAATTTGAATTCAAATCTCAGAATTTTTATAAAATATTTTTTGGTATATATGAAAAATTAAAACCAATAAATTAAAATATATGGATCATATTAATGAAAAAAAACAAATTTTTTCTAAAAGAAAATCATAAATGAGCAAGTTATGCCCAAATCAAACAAGCTAGGTTCATTTGCGCACCAAGACAAACATTCTTCAGTAATCAGACCATAGAAATTTCATTTCAGATCCAAATTAGACATATAATATCATTCCAGAAACTAGAGAGGAGGACGAAGAGTGTGCAACAAAAATCACCAAAATATGAGATCATTTGACTGATCAAAATTGAAAACGAAAATTACAAACGAAAATGAATTCGAAAATTTGGGGCCAAAATTTGAATTCAAATCACAGAATTTTTAGAAAATATTTTTTGGAATATATGAAAAATTAAAACAAAAAATTTGAAAGATATGGATCATATGAATGAAACAAAACAAATTGGACAAAAATCAAACCAGAAATGAGGAAGTTATGCACCAATCAAACAAGCAAGGTTCATTTGTGCACTAGGACGAACAAGCTTCAGTAATTAGGCAATATAAATTTCATTTCAGATTCAAATTGGACAAATAATTTCATTTCAGAAACTAGAGAGAAATAAAAATAGAATGCAACATAAACCACCAAAATCTGAGATCATTTTACTGATAAAAAAGGAAAACAAAAAACAGAAACGAAAATGAACTCAAATATTTGGCGCCAAAATTTGAATTCAAATCTCAGAATTTTTAGAAAATATTTTTTGGTATATCTAAAAAATTAAAACCAATAAATTGCAAGATATGAATCATATGAATTAAACAAAAATTTTTTTACAAAAATCAAACTAGAAATGAGCAAGTTATGCACAAATCAAACAAGCTAGGTTCATTTGCGCACCAAGAAAAACATCCTTCAGTAATCAGGCCATAGAAATTTTATTTCAGATCAAAATTAGATATATAATATCATTACAGAAAATAGACAGAAAGACGAAGAGAACAAAACAAAAATCACCAAAATCAGACATCATTTGACTGATCAAAAATGAAAACAAAAAACAGAGACGAATTTGAACTCGAAAATCCGAGAAGCAAGAAAATTATGCGAAAGAAAAGCTGGATCTAACCTCCATTGATGTTCCTCAATGCCCCTTGATAGCACCTTCGAAGGTGATGAAGAGCTGGTTCAATGGAGGCCAAGGAGGTGCGCAATTGGATGCAGAGGTAGAGAGTTTCTTAGGTGCTCCTCTTAGAAAAAAATCTGAAAATCCCCTTTCAATGACTCAAGGTGCTCCTCTCTCTCTTCCTCCTTAGAAATTATGAAATTTCTTAGAAGTGAAGAAGCACCCTTGAACTAAATGAAAGTCCCTATTTATAGATAAAATTTCAAAAAAAAAAAAGGAAAAATTTGGCAGGACTTCCGCTTTTTGTTTTCTGATTTTTCTCCTTTCTTGTTTTCTTTTTATTATTTTCTTTATTTTTATTTTTCTTTTATTTTATTTTTTCCTTTTTATTTTTTATTTTTTCTATAACTAATTCTTAACCGTCATCAACTAATCAAGCTAACTTTCTAACTAAATTCTTAACTAAAAATTTCTTTTTCTTTCTTTTTTTTATTCTTTCTTTTTGTTTTTTTTTTGATTTTAGAATAAAAAACAAAATAATTTATTTTGGGTTTTAAATTTATCCTTGGATATAATTCAGTGTTCACTGGATACATTATGTGTATTCAAGATTGTTTTTTCTTAAATTTGATTATTCATCTCTTCGCTTAAATCTTCTATGACTTGGTCACTTATAGATTAAATCAAAATTCTTCTTCGCAATTGGGAAATTGGTTTTAGAATTGGAACTGAGATTGAATAACATAATTATGAAGGCTCTAGGAATAGAGATTCGCGATTGTGAGATCGTTTGAATTCTTGAACTTAAGGCTTACTCAAATTAGGAATTATTAAGGGATTAGGATTCCTAATTTGTGTGAAGTATTGATGAGTCAAGGGGTTGATTTTCAATTAATAATTGTGAATTCAATCTTCAATTGCCTTTTATCTTGAATACACTTAATGATCCACTATTACAGAAGGGAAGTTATGGTGAAATCCAATCCTAACACTCTCCATAAATTGATTTCATACACATTCGTATCAGTTATTCAGTATTAAATAGTTCTGGGTTTATTTTGATTAGTTTTAGGTATACGGGAACAGAGTTCCAGCCCAGTGATAGAAACTTGTGATTATTGTTATTTTCTGTTTGCGTTGCCTACTCGCGCATTTGCATTGCCTACACACTTCCATAACTGAGTTCAACTAGTGGACTAGTGGGAATTCAATACTTGAACCAAATCCCTATGGAGACGATACTCTTACTCACTCTTTACTCTGTAAAACGATAAGGTGCACTTGCCTTCATATGATTTTACACCAACAAGTTTTTGGCGCCGTTGCCAGGGATGTGTTTTTCAATATTGATGAGTACTATGAATGCCACTAGATTGAGCAATTCTGTTTGATTTTCTAACTCTGTTTGCATACTGATTCTTCCTTCAGTTTTAATCTTGTTTAATTTTGTTTATGCGAGGTGAAGAAGAACAAGAATTGACTTTTGAACCTGAAATTGAAAAGCTAGCAAGAAGAAACCGAAAGGAAGCAAGAATATGAAAAACACAACAAGAGTAACAGAGACTGTAAGGGACCAATGAAGATAACCCTGTACACCACTCCACTCAGGAGGAACACCAACTTAACAGGAGAATCATGTTGGGAGAATTCGCTGTCCCAAATTCTGCAGGTTGCAGGGCCAGTATTGTGAGACCACCGATTGCTGCCAACAATTTCGAAATCAAACCAACACTTCTCCATCTAGTGCAGCAGGACCAATTTGGGGACAGTGAAGTGGAGGATCCAGACCTCCACCTTTCAAGCTTTCTTCAAATATGTAACATAATCAAGATGAATGGCGTTTCTGAAGAGGCAATCAGATTGAGATTATTTCCATTCTCCTTAAGAGACCGTGCCAAATATTGGCTGCAAACCCAACCGAGAGGGAGCATTGCCACCTGGGAGGAATTGGTATCCAAATTCCTCATGAAGTACTTCCCGCCCTCTAAATATAACAAGCTGAAAGGACAAATTTCATGCTTTGGTCAAAAAGAAGGAAAGTCGCTCTATGAAGCTTGGGAGCAGTTCAAGGAGCTTCTGAGGAAGTGTCCACATCATGGCTTCTCTGATGTTCACCAGGTTCACATTTTCTACAATGGAGTCAAGCCAGCAATAAGACTTATCATCGATGCTTCGACCGGGGGATCTCTGAATACCAAAACTGCGAAGGAGGCCATGGAATTGATTGAGATAATGGCTTCCAATAAGTACCAATCACCGAATGATAGAAGCGTGCCAAGGAGAGGTGTGCTGGAGTTGGACATGCAAACTGCACTACTTGCTCAAAGCAAACTGATCTCATAGCAGTTGGAGGCTTTGACAAAATAGTTACAGGTTTTCAACGTGGGAACCTCACAGCAAATACAAGCCTTGAAATGTGATTTATGTGGGGGAGAGCATGAAAATGGACGTTGTGACACAGATGTAACAGGAACATCCAGCTAGAAGAAAATGCACTATATGGGCCAGCCACAGAGACCTAAGTATCCTCTTTTCTCTAACTCTTATAATCCTAATTTCAAGAATCAAAATAATCCCTCCAGGAGGAATGGGCAGTATGCGCAGCAACAACCCTCTCAACAGCATGAAAACCACCCTTAGGACTACTCTGCAGATTTGGGAAACATACTCAGCCAGTTCATGCAGTCCACCTAAGCATCCATCAAGAATCTGGAAAATCAAGTGGGCCAGCTGTCCAAACAGCTCACAGAAAGAAATGCTAGGAGCTTTCCCAATGACACAACAGTGAATCCCAAGGAGCAGTGAAATGCAACCACAATGAGGAGCGGAAAGGTGATAGAGCCTAGGCCACCAAAACTGCAAAAGACAGTAGATGACATAGCTACACAAGCAAACTGTGCAGCTGATCCAACAGACCAACCCTCTAATAATGGAGCAAAGATGCAACCGGGAGGAGATTCAGCAACAAACCCACAACCAGCAGCCAAGGAAGATCAGAGGAGGGAATTCCATAAAAGGCCAGTAAGAAAAAGCAAGACGCAACTAACGAGGAAGTCGTTGCCAACGGGGAAAAGTTTTCGTTGGCAACACAAAACAAGCCATTCCCACAGAGACTGAAAAAACAGCATGAGGAGAGGAAATTCTCAAAATTCTTGGACGTATTCAGGAAACTATAGATTAACATCGCATTAGCTGAAGCGTTGGAAGAAATGCCATCCTACGCGAAGTTCATGAAGGAGTTGTCCAAAAAGAGAAAACTAAAGGAGGATGAAATCGTAGCTCTCACGGAAGAATGCGGTGCCATCATCCAAAGAAAACTCCCTCAGAAGCTGAAGGATCTAGGTTCTTTTGCAATTCCCTGCACCATTGGCAATTTGTAGAGTGGAAAGCATTATGCAACCTAGGGGCTTGTATCAACTTGATGCCTCTTTCCATAATGAAGAGATTAGAAATAGAGAAGGTGAAACCTACCATGATGTGCCTCCAGCTGGCTGATAAGTCAATCAAATATCCATATGGTGTGGTGGAAGACCACCTGGTCAAGGTGGACAGATTCATATTCCTAGTTGATTTTTTGGTGTTGGACATGGAAAAAGATGTTGAAATACCATTTATCCTAGGAAGGCCATTCCTTGCTACAGAATGAGCACTTATTGATGTGCAGCAAGGGCAACTGATGCTGAGAGTGTAGGATGAAAAGGTAACATTCAATGTGTTTGAAGCTATGAAGCATCCTACTGAACAACCACACTGCATGAGGATGGAGGCGTTGGCCACGCCATTGTTAACTCTTCTTGAAAAGTAGGACAGTGACTCCATTCTTGAAGGAGTACTCTGGCATTCTAAAGGTCTGGATCAAGGGAGAGAAAAAGAAAGCCAAGATGTGGAGGAGTGCATAGCCACACTAGAAGCTAATCCTCCCAGGAAGACAAGCTCACAACCCTCTGAAGGTTTACCGAAGGAAGGAGGAAGAGTAGATAGCCCACCGACGGAATTGAAACAGCTTCCATCATACCTTCGTTATGCATTCTTGGGGGCAAAGAACACATTTCTAGTGATTGTGAGCAATTCCCTCAATGAAGAAGAAGAGGAGAAACCGTTGAGGATTTTAAGAGCTCACAAATCTGCCATTGGATGGACTATTTCAGATTTAAAAGGAATAAGTCCTTCCTTCTGCATGCATAAAATCCTGATGGAGGAAGACTTTAAACCTGTGGTGCAGCTCCAAAGAAGACTCAATTCAACCATGAAAGAGGTTGTGAAGAAGGAGGTCCTCAAGCTATTGGATGCAGGTATCATTTACCCAATTTCAGAAAGCTCTTGGGTCAGCCCAGTTTAGGTTGTGCCTAAGAAGGAAGGAATGACAGTGATCCCTAATGAGAAGAATGAACTCATTCCTACATGGACAGTGACTGGTTGACGTATGTACATAGACTACAAAAGAATAAATGAATCCACCAGAAAAGATCACTTCCCTCTTCCATTTATGGACCAAATGCTAGAAAGATTAGTTGGGCATGCCTGCTACTGCTTTCTGGATGGATATTCTGGTTACAATCAGATTGTGATGGATCCCAAAAACCAAGAAAAAACTACCTTTACCTATCCTTATGGGATATTTGCATATCGCCGAATGCCCTTTGGCCTATGCAATGCACCTGCCACATTTCAAAGGTGCATGCTGGCCATCTTCTCTAACACGGTGGAGAATTTTATTGAGGTCTTCATGGATGACTTCTCAGTCTTTGGTTCTGATTACGACAACTGCTTGAGTAACCTCTCTTGTGTGTTGAAAAGGTGTTAAGAGACCAACCTAGTACTGAATTGGGAGAAATGGCACTTTATGGTACAGGAAGGTATTGTGTTAGGACACAAGGTTTCGTCAAGAGGTGTGGAAGTGGATAAAGCCAAGGTTGAAGCTATTGAAAGGCTCCCTCCTCCGGTAAATGAGAAGGGAGTGAGGAGTTTCCTTGGGCATGCTGGATTCTATAGGAGATTCATCAAAGACTTCTATAAAATATCTAAGCCGTTGTGTGATCTCCTAATGAAAGACGTTGAGTTCAGATTCAATGATTCATGCTTGAAAGAATTCAACACACTCAAGGAACGGCTTATCACAGCACCTATACTTGTAGCCACAAATTGGAGTCTCCCATTTGAACTCATGTGCGATGTAAGTGACTTTGCTGTGGGGGTAGTGTTGGGATAGTGGAAGGACAAGAAATTACATGTCATATATTATGCTAGCAAGGTGCTGAACAGTGCACAACTGAACTACACAACAACTGAAAAAGAGCTGCTAGTCGTTGTCTATGCCTTTGACAAGTTCTGATCATATTTGATTGGTGCCAAGGTAATTGTTTATCCTGACCATGTTGCTTTAAGACATTTGCTGCCATAACAGGGGGCAAAACTGAGGCTGATCAGGTGGATTTTACTCCTCTAAGAATTCGACTTTGAAATCCAAGACCGAAAGGGAAAAGACAATGGTGTAGTTGACCACCTTTCAAGGCTGCCTATTGAAACCATAGAGGATGAGAAATTTCTGATCAACGAGGAGTTTCCAGACAAGAAGCTGTTGGCCATCGTTGTTGCATCATGGTATGCAGACATGGAAAATTTCAAAGCCGCACGCATCATTCCAGTTGAATGGTCTTGGCAGTAGCGGAAAAAGTTGTATCATGACAGCAAATTCTACTTATGGGATGAACCTTTCTTGTACAAGAGAGGTGTGGATGGGCTGCTCATAAGGTGTGTCCCACGGGAAGAGCAAAGAGACATTCTGTGGCACTGCCACAACTCAGCCTTTGGAGGCCATTTCAATGGAAGAAGGACAGTAGCCAAGGTACTGCAAAGTGGATTTTTCTGGCCTACATTATTTAAGGATGCTAAGGATTTTGTGTTTATGTGTGATGCTTGCTAACACAGTAGAAATGTCTTAGGGAGAGATGAAATGTCCCTCACTAACATCTTAGAAGTAGAGCTATTCGATGTATGGGGCATGGATTTCATGGGACCATTTCCTTTCTCATGCTCTAATAAGTATATACTGCTAGTTGTGGATTATGTTTCAAAATGGGTAGAAGTTGTCCCACACACACTTGTGATGCCAAATCTGTAATAAAATTTCTTTAGAAAAACATTCTATCCAGGTTTGGTGTCCCATGCATTCTCATCAGTAATGGGGGATCTCACTTCTGTAACAAGCAGTTAGAAGCAGTTCTAAGCAAATATGGCATTAGGCACAGAGTTACCACAGCATATCACCCACAGAGTAATGGCCAAGCTGAGGTTTCCAACAGGGAAATAAAGAGGAACTTGGAAAAGGTTGTGAATAGCTCTAGGATAGATTGGGCTAACAAGTTAGACAATGCACTATGGGCTTACAGAACAACTTTCAAAACTCTGATTGGTATGTCTCCATACCAACTGGTTTTTGGGAAGGCATGCCACTTGCTTGTAGAGCTTGAGGATAAAGCATACCGGGAAACCAGATTTCTCAACTTCAATGAAAAAGTAGCCAGAGAGGATAAACTGTTACAGTTGTATGAACTAGAGGAATTTCACCTTAACGCCTATGAAAGTGCAAAGATTTACAAGGCAAAGACCAAGCAATGGCATGACAAGTTGATCAGACACAGAGTGTTTGAACCTGGACAGCTGGTTCTGCTGTTCAACTCCAAGTTCAAACTATTTCCAGGAAAGCTAAGGTCCAAGTAGTCAGGTCCTTTTATGATTAAAGAAGTTTCAGATTCTGGTGCCATCACCCTTGAAGACATGCAATCTCAAAGAAGCTTCAAAGTCAATGGTCAGCGTGTCAAGCATTATCATGGAGATGAAATTAGCAGGGAGAAGACCACCTGCACCCTTCAGTCAATAGATTAAAACTCAAAATGTCAAGCTAAAGACACTAAATAAGCGCTGTAAGGAAGGCAACCCTTGGAAACTAGTTTTTCCATTTTGTTTTTATGTTAATTTGGAGAAAAATATATGTAAATAACAAATGGAGTGATTAAAAGTAGTATAATTGAATGTCTATGCAGGTTTACAGGCTTGGAGCATAGCTAAGTTCTACTGCAGAACCGTTTACTGCTAAACAACGTTGTTTTATCAGGTTAAATCTGTTGTTCTAATCTGCATGGCCAACAGAGGCAATCTGCATGGCCAACGCAATGGTTATGCAGCAAAGAAGTAGAGTCTGAGTTTGGAACAAAGGATGTCAGACCCATCACAGCACAAAACCTTTTCAAGGGATACCCAAGGCAGAGACTGAATGCTGCTGGCTTGTAAGGCATACCTCAGGTGCCATTTCAGCTTGTACCCTGGCTTAAGAGCCCAAGAATACACAGAAGGAGCCCAAAGTCCTGAATTCTGTCCTACATTGTGTACTGGAGGTAAGTTGAAGTGTGTAGCCAACAGAAACCAGGTTAGTAAATGCACAAATTGTGGTTTTTTATTTTACTCTGATTTACGTTGCCAACGCGATCAAAACCGCGTGACCAATGCAAAGTCACAGCACAGGGTGACCCAATGAGTAAGTCAGTACTCAGCATAGGTGGCCAACTGTGGCCCACATACATTTAGGGCTGTATTAACTCCCCTAGCCGGTTGCCCACACGCCCGACTTCTCGTATCCCACACACTCGAATGTAAAAGGACACCCAGGTAACTGTAACTCCCACTAGCTGGACGTAAGCCCCAAAGTGACACCACTAGATCCCTTTATTCCTAGGCTTCACTCAGACCCGGGTATAGGGCCCCACTCATGATAAATGCACATGCAATGTATGATGGCACACAACTTTGGGATACCTGCAATTGGGGAAATTGTACAGATATATATAGCAATTTACTGTCTGTCTATCCTAGGGTTATACAGAGAGTAAACATACAAACAATAGATAGATAACAGATAAACGAATCGTGCAATAAATAAATCACGCAAATAAATAGGCAAGGGATGAAGTGTGACACACTCAATTAAACAAGCTTGACTCTCTAAAGTCCCCAGTGGAGTCACCATCTGTCGCAACCGTAATTCCGAAAAGACGACGAACTCGCTAAAATTTGAAAATTAATTTGTATTTTGGATTAATATGGAGTCGCCACCAAATTTTTATTTAAGGGAAAATACTTGGACAAAACCCTGACTCGAGGAAAAGATTTAGGTTCGGGAGTCGGTTACGAGTGGGGAAGGTGTTAGGCACCCCACTCACCCATCCGAAGAACGGTACCCTTAAACTGAGTGTGTGATTTTTGAAGATAGTTTGATCCCTTAATTGGCATGGAAATAAATCACTTGATGGAGGTTAGCCTGATAGGACTTGATCCTACTCCTACATATTCCCTGGTGCAATGGAAAACTCAAGGCTCACATAGTTCTGGTTTGATTTGAAGGCTTGACCTTCAAAGGTGCTTGAATTTAAAGGTGAACATGTTGTTTTTGAAAATATTTTAAAGGTGCTTCCCAACCCACATATGCACAGGGCCCAAGACAACTACGGCTGCACTTGCACCCATATGAATCTCTAAACAGCGAACAACAGAAAAAGCTACCAGTTCGTTTTTAGAGCTCGTTGCGTGAGATTAAGGAATGCAAAACGACATTTTTATTTGTCCTGAAAGGGAAGGGCAATCCCCAATCCACATATGCACGGGGCCCAAGACAACTACGGCTGCACTTGGACCCATACGAATCTCTAAATAGCGAACAGCAGAAAAAGCTACCAGTTCAATTTTAGAGCTCGTCACGTGAGATTAAGGAATGAAAAATAAGATTTTTATTTAATTGAAAAAGGGAAGGGCAATCCCCAATCCATATATGCAGAGGGCCCAAGACAACTATGGCTGCACTTGGGACCCATATGAATTCCTAAGCATCGAACAACAGGAAAAGCCACCAGTTCGTGCTCAGGGTCCATTGCGTGAGACTAGAGATTCCAAATGAGTTATTATTTGAAAATGGCAAAAAGGAATTAGACGGGATGGTGGTAGTTGAAAGTGTAGAGGCCAATTTATAAATACTAGAAATATGGGGGCCTATTTGTAATTACTGAAAGTACAGGGGCCAATTCATAATTTCTGGAAGTACAGGGGCCAATCTACAATTTCTGGAAGTACAGGGGTCCGCATGTAATTTAGGGGAAATGTAGGGGTGAAGGTCGAATTTTGAAAGGTTCAGGGGAAAATTTGAAATTTTGGGGAATGTAGGGGCAGATTTGTAATATTGGGGAATGTGTGGGCTGAATTGTGATAATGGAAAGTGTGAGGGCTTGGTTGAGATAATGGAAAGTATAGGGGCATAATTGCAATAATGGAAAGTATAGGGCCTTACTTGCAATAATCGAAAGTACAAGGACTTGATGGGAATAAACAGAAATGCAAGGGTTGGATGAGAAGCTGTGAAAGCAAAATGTCGCTCGCGGGGCTCGAAGCGAGGGTAAAGGGATTGCAAATCCCATGACCAGCCACTGGAGTCACTTAGCCTTATATGACATGGGTTCCAATAATTATACTTATATGTGCCAAGGGGCAACAGTGCCCTTTTTCATTTCTAATGAGCCGTATCTCTTCTTCCTGGGTACGTGTATTCCTCTGCTTTTACATAGTGTCAACTTCCCCTTGGCTTGCTCCCACACCCTTTATCTTTGCCTCTTCATCAAATACTTCTATGAACTTGGTCTGAAGGCGTCTTCCCATGGGTACCTAGAGTGACATAGCTAGGATCATGGCCTATGCGGATGAACAGAGACGACGACTGAACCAGGGAGGGTGATTCCTTCGTCTAAATTCGGGTTCTCATTCCCAACACTGACATTTCGCTCCTGCTTAAACAGTGCAATTAAATCAAAGTAAGACGAGAGGCGATCGCTGGGATTCTGGTGCTGTGTCAAGGCTTTGGTAACCAAGTGGCCAAGCATCATTCTCCTGTGACTATAAGGCTTTGCTGGAAGTCCTAATGTTCACCCTTTTCAACACAATCAGAATCCGAATTTACCATATAATTCTCAACAGGAACCGAGAATCCATGGGTAGCTTATTGCTTGAGTGGCCTAGTACAAGCCCAATGTTGTGTCGTTAAGGTTGGAACCTGAGCATGACGCTAATGCTGGCCAAGTGTATGACGATGGTGGATTTACATTTCCTGTAGAGACTTATCAAGACGAAGGGATGACTTCAGCAGTGTCATCAAGCTACTTCAATTGGCATCTAGACACGCCTTTGAGGAACCATATCATCCTTATCATAAGGCAGTATCTCACCTTTGTTCTTTGATTAAGATCCGGACCTGGACTTGAATTTGCAGAAAGTACCGCAGCAAGGAGTGTCTCCGATGTTCAGAGATCAACGCTCTGACCAGAGTCTTGTATGCACTACGTTCATGAAGACAACCGAAGGCAAGTTCGGGCAGCGTGTTTCCCTTCGATAATCTGTAAGCGTACACGTTTCTATTCCCAAATCAAGAGGTGCACTAACGAGACCAGATAGTCTCATACTCCCTGGCCAAAGAATCGATTTCCCTGTGAGGAAATCACAGTGACGACTAAACCAGGCCAATGATGTCTTCTTCTCGGATAGATTAACACATTTTCATACATTAGCCCCCAACTGAACCTTTACTCATAATTCTGGACCTTCTTCAATTCCATCGTGAATTGAATGCTTAGATTTCGATCCGAACAATCTCAAGATCCCATGGTAATGAGCCACAATTCTTAACTAGCATGTCTCTATTTCTTTAGCACTTAATTCTTCTTCAACACTGCTAATTTCAATCAAAATGAAACTAGTAGAAAGTCTAGTAAACAATGAAAACAACAGCAAATGATTCTACTCAATCGGTGCGGATTTTCTTTGTCATTCGAGAGCATTGCCAATTCTACTTACGAACGATGAAGATAACCATCTTTTCACATGAATCAATTGGAGAACATACATAAGAATAAATTTGAACTTACCTGAAATTGGAGAATGAAGAGGAAGGTAACTCTGAAACACTCGCTGAGTCATGCTAGCTTTTCCTTTTTTCAGATTTCCGTGGCTCCGGACGAGAAAATGAAGACTCCTTCCCCTCGAGCACTCATAGCTTCCAATCTAGAGAGCTCCCAATTGGAGAGGATTCGTTCAGCTCCTCTTCTTGTTTTTTTTTCCTTCTCTGCTTCTATTTTTGCCCCCTTCCTCCCTAGTTCCTTTTTTCCTTTTTATACTGATTTTTCAAATTTCCCACTTTTTTTTTTTTTTTCGTTTTTTGTTTTTATGATTTTATATTTTTGTTTTAAGTTTAGCCATTTTATTTTTCCATTTTTTATTATTTTTCATTTTTTGTTTTTATTTATTTATTTATTATTTTCTATATATATTATTATTATTATTATTTCTTATTCTTTCCTTTTTTATTTTTATTTTAACTTTCTTTCTTTTTTTTAATTCCAGATTTTATTTCCATATTTTTTATTCTTATTTTTTTATTTCTTTTTTCCATTTTTTATTTCAGATTTTCAGAATTTTTAACTTTTGTATTTATTTCTATTTTCACTTTTTATCTTTAGTTCATTTTTTATTTGTTGCTTTCCTTTTAATTTTTCTTTGTATATTTTTTTCTTTTTGTTTATTATTATTATTTTCTTTTTTATTCATTTTTAATTTGTTGCCTTTCTTCTTAATTTCCTTTTTCTATTTTCCTTTTTTTTCGCTTTTTACTCTCTGTTTTTCCTTGTTTCTCTGTTTTCTTTGCTTTTCTAAATTACTTAAATAAATAAAAATGAAAAATGGGGCCTCGGACATAATTAGATGTTTACACCCAATGAGTAAGTCAATACTCAGCATAGGTGGCCAACTGTGGCCCATATGCATTTAGGGCTGTATTAACTCCCTTAGCCTGTTGCCTACACGCTCGACTTCTCGTATCCCACACACTCGAATGTAAAAGGACACCCAGGTAACTGTAACTCCCACTAAATTCATTTGAATCTTCTCACTGCAAACTCTTCACTCTTTGCTCACACAAATCGTTCCTCTACCCCATACCTGCAAGCATCTCCAGGTATGTACCCTGCTCCCCTCTCACCTTAGCACTACTGAATACTGCAACACAGAAGTTCAAGCACTCATGCCCAGTAAATGTGATGCAAAAGGCTGTTCAATATCCTTCTTTGCATAGTACTATATCTGTTGAACTGACGATAATGGGAGGGGGATATTCTATTCTTTTTTAGGGTATTCAGGGATGTGGACCACATAACCTGAAGGAGGAAAGTTTTGGGAAAAACAAAAGAGCCTCTTCCGGATAAACTGAACTATTTTATGAAAAACTTTCCATATAGCAGATTCTCTGCATCACTCACTTTCTGTTGTATTTTTTTTTAGAATGGCATCTTCATCTATACCATAGGGAATGAGGCGCAAGTCCACACCCGCCGCTGTTCTGCGAACTAAGCCTAAGGTATCCGATACTTACAGGTTCAAATACCAAGAGAACGAAGAGCAATTTGAAAGGATTAAGGTGAATTCGATAGTAGGGGATAGGAAGCTGGACCTTCATGCTGGGGAATTTCTAGCAATAACAGTGGAAATCGAACAAAGAAAATGGGAGAAATTGTGCAGCCTGGCTGGTCTTGGCTATGAAGAAATAACACGAGAATTCTATGCCAACATGACATTGACTAGGGCAAAGCAGCAATATACATCCTATGTCCGAGGGAAAACCATCTCCTTCAAGCCGCAGGTTATAGAAAACTTGCTGGAAACTAAACCTGAAGGAATGAGCTGCCTCTATCATTGCCTGAAAGACGCTCCGGTGGACAAGGAAGGGTCTTTGAGGGCACTATGCGTACCAGGGGCCACATGGGACTTGAAGAAGGATGGTTCCAATGATGGAAAATCCCTACCAGGGGCACTATGCGTACATGGGGCCACATGCAATCAAACTTGCTACTGCTACTGCATTCAAATGATGTAACCAAGAAGCAAGCTATCTTGGTATGAGTGATTATGAAGTCCGGCGTGCTAGACATTGGCCATGTAATAGCTCAAGAGATGGAAGACATTGCTTGAAGGGGCAATGTCTCCCTGGGATACCCAAGCCTCATCACGGCTCTATGCGAATCCTAGGGAGTTACAATTGAAGGCTGCACCAGAGTAGCCCCTCAAGCCACTCTTAATAAAGCCTATATTAAGCGTCATATCCTCAATGATCCAGAACAACCATGCAGGGAGCTAGGTCCCACACTTCCACCGAGGATTTATGAAATCCTAAATGAACAAGCAAATCACTTGAATGAACTGCACCTCCTTGTACACCGCCTAGGCAAGCAAGTCGAAGTAACACGAAGAAACATGAAGAAAGTCCACAAAGGGACAAAGGTCAATAAGAAACTTCTAATAAATATTGGAAGGAGGCTAGGCATGACTAAACATGAACTCTTCGACGCTGAGGAGGAATAGATATTGCAATGGGTTGATCTGGAAGATATTGAAAGTGAAGCCAAACCAGCAAGCGCGACACAAATGGAGGAAGACTGACCACTCCAGCTGGAACTTAGTTTTTTTTTTTTATATCTGTGTTGCTATGCTAGTGTATCTGCATGTTCAACCCCTTCCCTATACGCAGGATAGTTTTGCACTTAATGAAATTTGAATTCCAGACCTGTAAAAGCCTAGTCAAACTTACATGTTTCTAATTATGAATATTGTGTTGCCTACTTGACTATCTCTGACTCCAATGCTAACTTAATTGCTGCATATGTGATCTAACATTGGTACCACACTTAATAAATATCACACTAAACAATGCAGAACACATAGTGAGAAGTGACAAAGTGCATACATAGACTTTCATAGCAAGACTCATGGCTAACCTAACAATTGGAAAGTAAATTAAATTCATATGAACCCATAATCTACCCAGTTGTGTTGCCAACGTGGCCAGGGTTGCATAGCCAACGCATCCGGGTTGAGTGAAGCAATACAGTGGGATGTCACAGACCACTAAGGGGCAGTGTCATTACAGCAGACTTTACATAGTGTTTGACACGCGTACCCAACGAGAACCAACCTCGGGAGTCAATCAGAACCATAATTCCATGATCAAGAGACACAGATCCTGACCTTGGAGTGATAGATGGGAGGCCCCATCCAGAAAAAAGATTGCAAGCTCAAGGCAAGTCAAATGGATAGCCAACAGAAATCAAGTTTGGGGTTATTAAATTGGAAGTGTGAGAAGTATACAGGACTGCGTTGCCAACACTGCTAGGGTTACGTTGCCAACACTGCTAGGGTTACGTTGCCAACACTGCTAGGGTTACGTAGCCAACACAATGTCACAAGTCAGTGGGACTAAGGCATTTTAATCTAATATGTTCCCAACACACCTAACCCTTCATAGCCCACGCACCAGGTATAAAAAGGCTAGGTAAGTAGCCCCCACTCACTCAAGTACCTTCAAACACTCCTACTCACCCTTCCTCTACATCTCCCACTCAAAAAGCGGTTTCCTCACCTTTTCGACTGCAAAACAAGTCAGGTATGCCCTTCTGTTTCATCTCTACCTTCCAGTCATTGTTTATGTGAATGAGGAATGTGTTAACCCCTGCAAAGGTAAGTGCTCCCATACCTGCATCATGAGGAGATCACCCTAGATGAAGCCTGAACATGCATGCATTGATTCTTCATAGGGAATCAATCCACTGCAATAGGGGGTCTATTTAATTTGAACTATTAATAGATTGTGCAATGACTAATTTTAGGGGTTTTCCAGCCTTACACTCATCCATGCATAACTGTTAAAATAACTGAGTCTGCTACAACATAAGGTGTATCTAATAACTGTTGTTTTCTGCAGAATGACATCATCCTCAAGGAATATGCGCATAAAGACAACGCTGGCTGCAACCCTTCGCGGGAAGTCGAGAGCCGACGATACCCATCGCTTCAAATTCGTAGAAAATGAGGAACGATATGACAAACTCAAAGAAAGCTCGGTGATGGGGGATAGAAATATCGACCTACACGCAGGGGAATTCCCTGCGATTACGGAAGAGATTGAAAACCGGAAGTGGCACAAGCTGTGCAGCCTGGCCGGTGAAGGTTACGAAGAAATTACCAAGGAGTTTTACTCCAACCTAGTGCTGACAAGGGCAAAACCAAGGTTTACCTCCTACGTAAGGGGTAAAACCATTTCATTCAAGCCCCAAGTGATCAATGAGCCGCTGCAGATCAACATTTCCAGGAGAAGCTACCAATACATTAGGCTGAAGGACATCTCGGTGGACAAGGAAAGTTCACTACAGGTACTGTGCGTCCCCGGAGAAAGGTGGGATGAGAAAAAGGACAAATCAGGAGATGGAAAGTTGTTGTGGAAGGTCGACTTGGTACCCACAGTAAAGATTTGGTGCACTTTCATGTAGTCAAATTTGTTGCCCCTGCACCACTCAAATGACCTGGCCAAGAAGTGGGTTGTGCTAGCCTGGGTGATTATGAAACCTGGACCACTAGACTTAGGCCACAAAATTGCCCAAGAAATGGAGGAGATTGCTGCTAAACCAAAGGCCTGCCTGGGATCTCCAAGCCTGATCACAGCCCTGTGCCAGGCCCAGGGGGTCAGTGTTGATGGTTACACTAAGGTCCCCCCACAGCTAACGCTCAATAAGACATACATAGAGTGTCACATACTCACAGAACAGGAACCACCGCCGCACAGGGAGCCTGGTCCACCTCTACCACCTAGGATGTACTAGTTGTTGACCGAGCAGAGCGAGCTGTTAATAGCCTAGTAGGTCTTCAACTGCCGCATCGAAGCACTAGTAGAAATGATGTAGAGGAACTTGCTAAAGGTCCATATCGGGATGAGGATGAACCAACAGTTTCTCAAGAAAATTGGGAAGCATGTAGGGTTGACTGACGAAGACCTCTCCGATATTTCCGAAAAGCAGATCCTACAGTTGATCGATCTGGAGGATAGTGAAAGTGATGATGAGCCTGCAGGAGAGGCGGACATGCACGAAGATTAAGAAACTGATGTTTTGAAAAAAAAATTCCATTTGATAAAATATTTTTCTCTTCATTTCTTTTCTTTTCTTTTTATAGGAAGTAGCTTTCTTTTGACATTTTTAGGACAATCTGATAGTTGAGGGAGTCTGATCCCTAATGTGTAAATACTGGGTTATGAAATTCAAATTCTGAACTACTGAAGATTTGTTTGAAAATTTTGGTTCTAACAAAGTGCGTTGCCTACGTGAATTTTCTAGGTACTGAACACATTGAGTACCACCCAAACCATGTGCACGCACCACTAACCCACAGCAAGACCATGCATTAGGTGAAAGGATTGGAACATAACAAAACTATTTCACACAGTCATAGCAAGACACAGGGCACAACGCGTTGCCAACGCAAGTGGTAGCTGCGTTGCCAATGCACGTTGGGCTGCAAACATAACACAGGACTACTAACTGAAACACTACAGGACATGCAGAATACAGGAAGTTTTCTTGACCTTGCACTAATAACTGAAGCTGAATCACCCACACTTTATGCATATTGCCTCTCCTTTAAATGTTCCCATCCCACTTCTATCCTAACTTGCACCATTCTATCTCCTTATTCCTTGTGAAATGAATTGATTGAGTAATGAGTAGATTGAACAAATTGCCCGAGTAGACACAGCATGAGTGATTAAAAACTAGAAATCATTTTGGTATGGTATTGATAATGAAACTGTTAAAACGCATGATTTAAGCTTGTAGCCAACGAACCGTGAGCACTTGAGCCCATACAACATATCCATTATGTGTGTTTGAGTCACAAGTGATGGTTCATTCCAAAACTTGCCTAGTTTCTTAATTGAGATTAGTCATCACATGCTGCATAAACATGATTGAGGCACCTTCTTGCGTGCACCCACTTGACCAAATGGCCTACCTAGCATAGATCTATCCTTTGCACAACCCCTTGAGCCTGGAAACCCATTTCCATGTAATTAACTAACTCAGCTCAAACAAAGCAGAAAAACCATGACGTTACCCGGTGTAAGAATTAGAAAATAGTTGCTTACTTTATAAAATAAGTTTGCATCTAAGTTTGGGGTTGTGGGGTACCCACTTACACCACTGATAATGAACAATAAAGAATAGAAAAATAAAAATCTGAAAAAAAACAGAAGAGTGTAAGAAGAAAGAAGTAAAGCAAAACAAGTACCAAAGGAAGTAGTAATCGCAAATGCAACAAGCCAACTGTTCTTAATTCTTTGACCCTTGTAAGCAACCTTACCAAAATCACATCCACCCCTACCCAAGCCACATTACAACCCAGAATAAGACCTCTTGATTTTTGTATGTGTGTGAAATTCTGATGGAATTAGAGAATATGAGCAAGCATGTGGTAATGGAGTCTGAGCTTGATGAAATTGAGAGACAACCTTAAACACTTGAGTGAAAGAGTGAGACACTTGACTATGTGAGGGGCTGCAAGTTTAGACCATGCCATCTTACTTGAAATTGTTGAAGTCATAGTCCTTATGATATCTTAAATCAATACTCTCATGCTATTTCCTAACTGCGTAAAAGTTCTAATCAAACCCTCATAGTTCATTGAAATTAACATTGAAATAGGTAAGAAGATTCTTGAGTGATGCAAGTCGGATTGAAGAGGGTAAGTGAAATACACTTGAGGGAAATGATATGCATGTTGTAAGTTGTCCAGAATTAAATGTGTTCTTGTAGCTTAATGCTTGCTTGAGGACAAGCAAGAGTTCAAGTTTGGGGTTGTGATAAATGTCCAATACAACACTTATTTGGAACATAATTCGATATAATTGCAAGTAATTGAAGCATAAAGAACCATTAAAGCAGGAGAAAATGATAGAAAACTGAGTAACCCATACACAATCTGAAAAATGCAGTTTTAAAGGCTTTTAGGCGATAAATTCTCATAAATCTGATGTGCTTTAATTATTGCAGTTTGTTACAGGGTCTTGCATTGGCAACGCAACTAGAATTGCATGGAGCACGTGAAGATTTGAAGGAAAGGAAGCATTCTGTTATTTGCAATGCGTTGGCAACGCAAGCATAGACGTGTTGGACACGCGACACAACATAATAGCACCTATAAAAGCCTAGAACAGAACAAAAATAGGGCATCACTCTATCATCAATCACACTATCAATTGATCTATCTCCTGAATGCAGACGTAGAGAATAGAGTCGCCATTCCTAGACGCTGGTTCTGTTCTGGGTGAAGGAGGAACCCTAGGGTTGAGGACGAAGGGCAACTGCAGCGTGTCGTCATGCTTATGACTTCCTCCCTCTCCCCTGTTTTCTTTCTTTATCATTATGTGTAACTAGATTTCTGTTAGGGAAGGAGGAATCCATTGCTGAACCTATGTAACCCGGATAAGTTATGTGTATTCAAGATTGTTTTTCCTTAAATTTGATTAGTCATCTCTTCGCTTAAAGCTTCTATGACTTGGCCACTTATAGATTGAATCAAAATTCTTCTTCGCAATTGGGAAATTAGTTTTAGAATTGGAACTGAGATTGAATAACATAATTGTGAAGGCTCTAGGGATAGAGATTCGCGATTGTGATCATTTGAATTCTTGAACTTAAGGCTTACTCAAATTAGGAATTACTAAGGGATTAGGATTCCTAATTTGAGTGAAGTATTGATGAGTCAAGGGATTGATCTTCAATTACCTTTTATCTTGAATACACTTAATGATCCACTGTTACAGAAGGAAAGTTATAGTGAAATCCAACCCTAACACTCTTCACAAATTGATTTCATACACATTCGTATCAATTATTGAGTATTAAACAGTTCTGGGTTTATTTTGATTAGTTTTAGGTGTAATGGAACAGAGTTCAAGCCGAGTGACAGAAACCTGTGATTATTATTATTTTCTATTTGCGTTTCCTACTCGCGCATTTGCATTGCCTACGCACTTCCATAACTGAGTCCAATTAGTGGACTAGTGGGAATTCAATACTTTAACCAAATCCTTGTGGAGACGATACTCTTACTCACTCTTTACTCTATAAAACGATAAGGTGCACTTGCCTTCATACGATTTTACACTAATAGCCACCTAAAGGAAAACTTCTAATATTTATGAAATTTATATGAAACAAATTAACCTTTGAGAAAATGAAAGGAATAGGGATAACTTAGAAGGTTGAGTAGATTAAGCTCCCATGAGTGATCTATCATAAAATGTTGTGAATTAAACAAGTTGGACATGTATGGATGTATGTGATTATGTTACCCAAGAATCAATGATAAGCTAACTTGTGTTTCTTTATGAATGCATAATGTCTAATGTGAGTTGAATGATAAATTCTTATAAATGTTTAAAGAATAATGCTATGTATGATGATCATGTATGAATTATAATATGGCAGAACTTGAGACCTAAATGTACATAGCATATTGGTTGGATATTGATTGAGTATGCATGATTCTTTGGAAGCCTTTAAAATGAACCTAAATCGCTTAAGGGATCACTAAAGCAAAGATTTATGTGAAAAGTTAATCTACTCTTATGTGCCTTGTGCACATCCAGAGGGCAACAGAGACCTACTAAAGAGAAGACAAAAGGGTTCTCCACAAATCCTTTTATTATGAAGACAAAAAGGTTCTTCACTTTTTATGAAATGGTGATGACCATCTTGGAATGAGCTCATATCCTTAAGAGTAGAAGGTAGAGTAGCAGAGCCAATGAAAATATATTATTTGACTATTTACAATGTGTGTCAATGTATTAAAAATTCCCCAAAGGTGTGGATTAAAAAATAAAATTCCCCAAAGGTGTGGAATAAAAAATAAAATTCCCCAAAGGTGTGGAATAAAGAATAAATGTGACAGTATGTAAGACATAGAGAAAACGCTAGTAAAAAAATATCTGAAATGCGATGCTAAAGTTTTATGATGTTTAAGAAAGTTACATGTTTATGTAGTAATGATTTTTATTATATATAAATAATCCACTTCAATAAGAGTTTTCGAAAGTTTAAAATCAATTTGGTATGCATGACATGATTTTCTAATAAACTAAAGTGGCTGGAATAAAAATAATGACACTAGGAATAAAGTACAACCCTACTGACAAACTTAATTTCTCACTCCTCTTCTCCCTGCTTTCTTCCCAGATGGACTGCATGTACTTCGCGATGATGATGGTCTACATGGACATCAGTAATGTAGACTGGATAGCAAACCCCTAGGGGTTGTTAATCACAGCTCAAGCTAGTGTGATAATTTACTTTTTGTTAGGATACTCTTTGTGTTTGAAGCATGGGTCCAAACTTAACAACGATGAGCTTCATAATCCCTTTAGAGGTTTTTCATCCAAATGGGGTTTTTCTGTATCCTCCAGGTTATAGAAGGTAAAGGAATGCCATGGATGATGAATCCTCTTCCTCAAAAGGAGAGACAAACCCTTAGACTCCGTCCTACTACCATAGTTCTTCCTATTTCTGGTCGTCAGACAGAAACTCCCCATACTTGATGCCCTACCCGTTTCAAGATTATTATGAGATGCCCAATGGAATCTCCATGCCTTTGGATCAAAGTATGTGGCTGTAACGTTTCCATCATTAGGCTTGGGGAGGTTTACCGGCCCCTTTGTCGTTTCCAAAAGTAGAAGAAGAAGAAGAAAACATCGTACCAATAATGTATACTTTGTAAATAGTTAGATACAAGACATCCTAGTTATTAGTATGTAGTAATAGAGTGGTGAATGTCTTAGGGTTTGAAATAATTGTGTGTAACCATGGCATGCACATGTTAATATATAATTAAGTAGGTGTAGAGGCCTTAGAGCCTAAGACTAATTATGTGTATGTATAAGGATTGTATAATTATATGAAGTTTGTAAATGTATGTATGAGATGCTTAAATTTCTTGACTGTTGATTAGAGATTAGAGAAAAAACAAAGGAAGTAATAAGTGATGATAATAATAACCTATACATGCGCGAGAACACTTAGTAATTTATTTTTCGCTATGAAAGCTATATCAATGAGGCTTGCATTTTATATCAAAGCGGTTGTTTTAAAAAAATTTAGTGTATTTTCTCTAACAAGTATTTTCCAAAGTTTACGTATCATGAGATAACAAATTAATAATGGAACCAGATCAACAACTTAAGCATTTACGTATCATGAGATAACAAATTAATAATGGAACGAGATGAACAACTTAAGCATAAAATCAGTGTTCATTTTTAGGATGTTATAATTTATAAACCACGCTATGCAACGCTAAAGCATAGATTCATGAAAGCACTAGGAAATTTAATTGCCATGTCATAGAAAGGCTTGAGAGGCCATAATGTAGGGTTGATTTTTGATGCAATTTACCCCCATAAATTTAACTATGGAATACAGAAGTAAGGATATAGTTCTTCTTAGAAACATTATCCTAAGTTAGAAAGGAGAGCATAAATGTTGTCAAGCCCTAGGAAACTCGAACATAGGATCAAGTTTTCATATGTTTGGAAGAGATTCTGCTGAAGTTTCTTCTTCTATATTTCTTCTTTGACAGGAACCTGATAACCGATGTCGCGGTCAAATCAAAATGAAATAAAAGTACATAAAAAATGTGGTACAAGGCATAACCTTGGTCGTCTCTCAAGGACCTTCGCAAAAAATTTGATTGAATTTAAATTTAGAAAAAATGGGGGAATTGTATTTTACTTTGGGTAAAATAAAAATGAAACTTAATAAAATAATAATATTTAAAATTGATTAACTCATTAATTCAATTTATAAGGGAAATTATCATAAGTTCAAAAAAAATATTTTTGGAAACAAATTTAATTCCTATTTAGTTTCAATTCAATCAAGAAAGTGTCAATTAAACTCATGATTTCCTACCAGAATAACACGTAGAAGTTGAATTAATTCAAGTTTAAATAATTAAGCATCACATGAAGTCTCCAAATTAATTCTTAAAAATTGAAATCACCAAATTTATAGCAAACCCCATATCCCTTTTTAATTTTTGCCTAAAAACTAGAGAATTAAGCAAGCCTTAGTTTTAAAATTGAAGCATGCAAGATGAAATTAAATTAAGCATCTAACTCCACAGTTACAAACATCAATTGCAACGTATAAAAAGGAAAGAAAAATAGATCCCAACAAAAATTCAATTAAAAACAAACCTCAAAATCCCTTACTTATAGAATTAAAACCAACGAGCCAACCAAGGAAATTAGCCTTCCATGAACTTTTTGTGAAAGAAAGAAGAAGAAGAAGAATGAGAATAAGAACGAGGATAAGAATTGAAACTTTATTGACAATTGTGAATAACTTTCGGTGTATCTACAATGTGTAAGAGCTTCCCATTTTATAAACCCAATTTTCCTATTCAAATTTAAAATTTAAATTAAAAATTTGAAATAAAGATAAGATATAAGTTGGTTCCCTTGTTCTTCTAGTTTGCACTTGAATTCTTGTTTGATTTTATCGTTTAAATTCAAGTTATGCATGAAATATGGGACCTTATCTCACTTCTATTTCTTATGAATTTTTGAGTGTGTTGACAACCAAATTAGGGTTTTCCTTCGGAACAAATGTTGTAGATATTGTATACTTGAGTTTCAAAAATTAACCCCATCTAAAAATAACTTCTGTAGCCCTAGATATGTGTGTTTTACTGGAACATATCTGGGTTGTCTGGATAGAAGCTCTAAGTCATGATTCGGCCAAAAATAATTTTATGATCCATTAAGGTTGGGCCACATAGGGATATATTTTATCTTAGGGTTTTGTCTCATCTTTTTGATGCCTCTAGAATCACTTCAATATCAATTTTATAGCCCAAGATATGGTCTGCACAATGAACAAAGGTCAAGAGACATTAAAATTTGAAAATTAACCAATTTTATCACTTAAGCCCAATGAAGTCCAATAACATAAAAATAACTCAAAATGATAAAATTAGACATGATTAAAACAATTCAGCCCAACACAATGAAAATAAATGTACTAAATTCCATTTATCAAATTCCCCACACTTAAACATTTGCGCTCTTGGGAAAAACATAATGGTAAGAAATGTATAAGGGATTACAATGTATGGAGACTTGAGCAGTATACTTTCCAATGAATCCTCATTCAATACAGTGAGCAAGAACATGAAAATACATCCTAGGGTTCAGCAAGTCAAGATAATCATAAACATATCTTACATATTTAAAGTATAAAAGAGAGCAAATCAAATCAAATTGTGGAACAAAAGTGATGGAGTCCTCACTAGGCATACTCTCTTACTCTCAAGTGTTTAAAGTTTGTGTTTACACTAAAAAAAACTCATGAAAGCAGCACTACCATAAGCTTAACAAGCCTCTAATTTTCAGAACTTGAAACACATACACATAAAGATCACTAGGAATTTATTAAGGTTGTAATGAGGTTAGTGTAAAGGTGGATGAGAGAAAGAACTTTTGATAATAACCAAAGAGAATAAAGGAGCAATGGGAAAATTCAAACTACATGAAGATCAATCTCAAACACATGAATGATAACTCCATTTTTTTTCTCTCTTTTCTCATTTTCCTTTTCTTTTCTCAATTTTTAATTTTTCTTTTCGCTTCAAACTTTTTTTTCTCATAATTTTTTATTTTTATTTATTTTTTTCTTTTAACTATTTATTTATTAATATTTTTTTACTTGCCAAATTTCCAACAAGCACACATACATCCCCATACTTATTCAACAATTTATTCTAAAAACTAATCCAAGGCTCCTTTATTCCCTAAGGCTAAGGATGAATTATGGTTTTCCTCTTCATGGCTTGTAATGAGATACAAAACAAGGGATGGAAGAGTTAGGCTTAAAGGGGCAAGAATTGGAAAATGAATGGTAGGCTAATTTAGCTAGTAGCTTAAAAACAAAGAAGGCCTAGATCATTTCTATACATGCATGTGAACAAGTAACTTCAAAGAGAAACAAGCCAAGTTCTAAGTACTAACAATCATGAGTAAATCTCACAAGAAAGGAAGAATGGTAAGATGTAATCCATTCATAGTTAAAGCCCAAAACTTTGCCAAGGTTAAATATCTCATGAATGATCCACAACTTAGTTCTCATGGAAAACTTGCTCTATTTAAAAGTGCAAGAAAAACATTCAATCATATCATGAATTTCCTTACTAAGAATTATAAAAATTTGCTCACAATTTATAGAAATCTAGAAATCCATAGCAAAGTATCTAATATTAATTTTGTTTTTCAAAATTCAAAGAAGCAATCAATAAAAGAAAAAAAGGATTCCTAATAATTAAAAATTAAAATAAAATAAAATAAAACAATTTGCAAAATAAAATTCTCCTTCCCCACACTTAGAATATACATTGTCCTCAATGAAACCACATAAATGATCATAATAATATGGATAAAATATAAATAAATATATGGAGAGAGAAGGAGGCTTCCTGAAAAATTAAGTGAGGCTTATAGCATCTCTATGCTTATCTCCTAGGTTAAATGGTGGCCTTGTAGTGAGTGGTAGTTCAAAATCTTGAGGTACGATGAGTGTAATTTCATGACAAGTATACGTGAGAGCCGTCTCAATATCTAATACATAAAATAATCAATTAATCCAATGAGCATTTTTATATTGGGTGGCTTAGGTGGAGGTTCCACAAAGGGCTGTTGTACTACAAAAGAATTTTCTACAACCTAGGGTTCATCAAGATCAGAATTAATAGTTTCACCACACATAATGTTTAAGATTTCATCACCATTAGGATCTCCATAACCTGCAATATTACAATTTGATTCATCTTGGAACCAACTTTCAACTTCAACACAAATACTACACACACCTGGACGAGAGCAATCAAAACAACTATGTGATTCAAAACCATGTTTTAGAGAAGGGATTTCACATTCAATATTCTCCACAAAGCAATCATGAATTAAATAATTTATAAAATCATCTACTACATCAATGTTGAAAATAGAATTATCCTGCACCATTTGATCATTCATGGAATAAAAAATGTTATCGAACTATGTGATCTCCGAACTCCATGGATCGGGTTCCTGCATGGACATCAATCTTTGTTTTGGCCGTCTTAAGGAAATGTCTTCCTAGGACAATAGGTACCTTTCCAGTATAAAACTCTCCTTCCATGTCTAGAATGTAAAAATCCGTAGGAAAGATTAAATTATCTACTCGAACCAACACATCCTCTACAAGTCCAGTAGGGTATGCATGAATTTTGTTGGCTAGCTGAATGATAATACCTGTAGAATGCAAAGGACCCAAATAAAGTAAATTGAAAATAGACATAGGCATAACATTAATTGAAGCTCCTAGATCTAGCATTGCATTTTCAAATCTACAATTTCCTATGGTAGAAGGAGTAGTGAACATCCCTAGATACTTGCATTTTTGTGGCACAGGTTGTTGTATTAATGCATAAACATTTTGTCCCATGCTTATCTTTTCATTTCCTTTAAGCCTCATTTTATGAGTGCACAACTCCTTAAGAAATTTTGCATATCTTGGGGTTTGCTTGATTGCTTCAAGGAGAGGTATGTTCACCTCAATTCTCCTAAAGGTCTCCAAGATCTCCTTATCTTTATTAGCCTCATTTGATTTTTGATTCCTTACTTCTCTATAAGGGAACGGTAGAGGGATAGGCTGCAGATCCTCCTTAACTACTATACTCAAAGGATAAGAATGAGGGGGGATCTAAAGCTTGATTTTTGTAGGAGGAGCTACTTAGTTCAGTTTGTTTCTCCTTTTCAACCTCTTTGTCACTAGCTTGTTGCATCCTGCAATTTGCATCAATATATTTACCAGATCTTAGGCTAATAGCACTTACATTTTCATTTTTGGGATTCACCATAGTTTGTGCAGGTAGCTTTCTACAACCTTTTGATTGCATCTGGTTTAGAGAGCTGGCTTACTGGTCAATTTTATTCTATAAATTATGAATGCTAGCTTCTGTTATTTGTTGAAATTTCATGTTGTTCACTGCCATTTGATTAATCAGCTTCTCAACTCTAGTTTCAGTATTTTACTTTTAGGAGTTAAGTTGTGGTTGGAAAAATGGTTACTTGTGTCGAAATTGTTGGGAAGAGGGATGTGTAGAATTGTCACCCCATCTTAGATGTGGATGATTTCTCCAACTAGGGTTGTATTTGTTGGAGGAATGGTCATAACTCTAGTTTTGTTGTTGTGATCCATTGTTGTAAATGTTGGTAGCATAGACTTGTGGTGCAACATCATCTTCTCCCTCTTGTAGTATAGGGCATGCATTTGTTGGATGCTCAGTCGAAGTGCAGATGCCACATATTCCAGCTAGAGTTTTCTATTGTTGACTCATAACCATTTATCTCACCAAGGTTGCAAGCTCATCAATCTTTTTCTCTAGCATGCTGGGTTCTATAACATAGGTGGTTTGTATCTCATGGATATATTTGGTCAAAACCATTGAATTGCTCCTTGTGCTGAACTGTTGGGAGTTGGTTTCCATGTTTTCAATTAGGTTTGCACCTCCACTAGCAGCATCAATCATACCCCTTTCCATAAGGTTTAAACTTTCATAGAAGTATTGGATTAGGAGTTTCTTGCTGAATTGGTGGTGAGGGTACATTGCACGTAGCTTCTTCAATCTCTCCCAATACTCATGCATGGACTCTTTCTCAAACTGTTTGATGCCACATATTTCCTTTCTGATTGATGCAACTCTAGAGGGGAGAAGAACTTCTCTAAAAATAGCTTCATTAGGTCATTCCAACTATTGATCGAACTCGGCTGAAGGTAGTATAACCAATCCTTTGCTGCATCCTGCAAGGAAAAAGGAAAAGCTTTTAGTTTAATATGGTCTTCTAGAATACCTTAAGGTGTCATGGTGGAGCACACTGTGTGGAATTCCTTGAGGTGCTTATGTGGGTCTTCACCTAAAGGACCACGGAATTTTGGCAACAAATGAATCAATGCAGATTTTAATTCAAAGGGAACCTCAACATCAGGAATGGAAAAATACAAGGATTGATATGTGACATCTGGAGTAGACAATTATTTTAAAGTTCTTTAAGCCATATTATGCTTAGATTCAGAATGTTTAGTAGCAACAAGATACACTAGTTCAGGATGCCTATTACTATCACTTACCTGATTAACAGTGAATGAAAGTTTCCTATTATTCCTAATCAATATATGAAATTATTTTTCAATCTCAAGATCTACAGGATGCAAAAAGCCAGGATTAGATCGGTCATGCAACATATGCAATGTCAAGAAGCAAAATTAAAAGAAAAGAAAAAATCAGCAAAATTAACCTAATATTATGCAAAAAAAGATTATAAAAATTTAATTAAAAATTCAATTTTTAAGTATGTAAAAATTCTTCTAAAATTAAATAAGAAAATAAAAAAATAAAATTATAGAAACAAACAGAATTTTGGAATTTCAAGGACTACCTGACCCTTAAAGGGGTAAATTTTGCTTAGAGCGATGTTTTCCTTTAGAAACTTTATGTTGCGACATGGATAAACAGAACCATACAAAAATTGCCAATATTTGGAAAAGAAACAAACAAAACAAAAGTACACAAAAAAAAAGAAAAAAAATGAAATTAAAAAAAATAAAATAAAATAAAAGGTTATATAACATTAAACTCAACTAAATTAGACGAAAGGTCTCTGGCAATGGTGCTAATTTTGATAACCGATGTCGCGATCGGATCAAAATGAAATAAAAGTAAACAAAAAAATGTAGTATAATGCACAACCTTGGTCATCTCTCAAGGACCTTGGCAAACAATTTGATTGAATTTAAATTTAGAAAAAATGGGGAGTTGTATTTTACTTTGGGTAAAATAAAAATGAATCTTAATAAAATAATAAGATTTAAAATTGATTAACTCGTTAGTTCAATTTATAATCGGGATTATCATAAGTTCAACAAAAAATATTTTTGAAATTTTTTTTAATTTCTATTTGGTTTGAATTCAATCAAGCAAGTGTCAATTAAACTAATGATTTCCTACTCGAATAACACTTAGAATTTGAATTAATTCATATTTAGATAATTAAGCATCACCTGAAGTCCCTAAATTAATTCTTAAGAATCGAAATCACCAAATTTATAGTAAACCCCATAACCCTTTTTAACTTTTGCCTAAAAACTAGAGAAGCAAACCTTAGTTTTAAAATTGCAGCATGCAAGATGAAATTAAATTAAGCATCTAACTCTAATTACAAACATCAATTGCAACGTATAAAAAGGAAAGAAAAATAAATTGCAACAAAAATTCAATTAAAAATAAACCTTAAAATCCCTTACTTATAGAATTAAAACCAACGAGCCAACCAACAAAATTATCCTTCCATGAGACTTTTTATGAAAGAAAGAAAGAAGAATAATGAAAATAAGAACGAGGATAAGAATTGAAACTTTATTGATAGTTGTTAATAAGTTTCGGTGTGTCTACAATGTGTAAGGGCTTCCCCTTTTATAAACCCAATTTGCCTATTCAAGTTTAAAATTAAAGTTCAAAATTTAAAATAAAGATAAAATATGAGTTGGTTCCCTTGTACTTCTAGGTTTGCACTTGAATGATTGTTTTACTCTGTCATTTGAATTGAACTTATGCATGAAATATGGGACCTTATCTCACGTCTTCCGAATTTTTGAGTGTGTTGACAGCCGAATTAGGGTTTTCCTTCTGAACAAATGTTGTAGATAATTGTATCCTTGAGCTTCAAAAATTAACCCCATCTGAAAATAAATCTTTTACCGCTAGATATGTTCGTTTTACTAGAACATGTCTGGGTTGTCAGGATAGAAGCTCTGAGTCACGGTTCGGCCCAAATAAGTTTATGATCCACTGAGGTTGGGCCATATAGGAATACATTTTATCTTAGGGTTTTTTCTCATCTTTCTAATGCCTCTGGAATCGCTTGAATATCAATTTTATAGCCAAAGATATGGTTTGCACAATGAAAAAAGGTCAAGAGACATTAAACTTTGAAAATGAACCAATTTTATCACTTAAGCCCAATGAAGTCCAATAACATAAAAATCACTCAAAATGATAAAATTAGACACGATTAAAACACAATTAAGCCCAAAACAATGAAAATAAATGTACAAAAATCTGTTTATCAAAACCACTTTTTGGAGTACTCTTTTGTGTTTCATTTGTGAACTCAAGATGTTACTTCTTATCATCATGTTCTAAATTCCTTTAGATAGGATGTATATAGATCTTTATTATAGGATGTTTCCATGTTATGTATAAATATTAATTAATTTTTTTTCCAACGATCATATGTTATATTGAAACATATGTCTCCTACTTTGTTTGATTAGCAAATCAAATATTTGGGAGTTACAGGTGTTTAAGAAAATAACTGCAATCCATCAAAGTAATAGAACATTGTTGGTTGAGAAAAAACTAAAGATAGATAAACACAACTTATATGATTAGCTGACTTCCTAATTATAAGCTCTAACTTTAATTTTCTTACATCAAGAGATTAAGTAAATAAATAATCTAAGGAGTATGATCTAACATTAAGAAAATATTATAGTAAATTGATGTCGAGATTATTCTAAGACAATTTCTGCAAAAGCACCATCAGGAAAAGCATTAGGACCAGAGCTAGAGCCAGGAAGCTACAGAAGGAGGTGGAAGCCTTTCTGGCCTTTCAAGAAGACCTTCCTCAAGCATCTATGATGCAGAGGTGGAAGAAGGTGGTTCTTCTAGATCAATAGAGGTTTCACTTTGGAGAAGGACGGAGGAGGAATGGATCCAAATTCAAGGCTTGACTTGAAAGCGCCATCTTTTGAGGAGGATGAGCTTCTTCTCTGCCACCATGACCTACCACGAATGAAGAGCTTCCTCAACTCCAAGTCTGGTTCTAGAGGAGGAAAATGGAGAGAAAAGCTCTAAAAACTCAGTAATTCAAATGAATCTTATCATGCCATTTAAACATAGAAGGCCTTTATTTATAGGTAAAGGTGGTGACTCATATGGTGCGACTATGGATCCGTCTCTAGGATGAGTTTTTGGGCTTGGATTACAAACCCAAAGAGTGCCTAGCTTCCTCTAATTATTCCATTTGGCTTCTAGGAGATAGTTTGTGGGTGCTCAGTTGAAAAATAGAAAATGCCTCTCTACACCCAAATTGCTTATGCTAAGAAATCAAGTCACACAAGCCAAAACACTTAGCACTCAATCTAAGCTCTAAGGCACACACAAACGCACAAGATTTAAGTGATTTTCCTAGCCCCCTTGACCTTGCAAAAGAAGACAAGGTTAGCTCTACCATATAATTCTAAGAAATTCAAGAAGCACTTAGCACACAAACTAGGTCGAAAGCACACAAACACATAAGAAGCTATAACTTGACCTTAGGTGAGTATCCTACACCAAGGTCCGAAATTCTAAGTCCTTATTTCACACAACTTGTAAAGGTGAATCCAAATTACACCACAAATAAATCCTACCATAAATCACTAGGATTTACAAATCAAATCGATCCTTATTACAAAGGTTTAATCTAAATTTTACAAATTCAAAATCAAATGCACAAGTTTACAAAAATGTCTTAACTTTTGGTCTTCAATTTGAGTTTTCTCTTAGCCTTTCACTTTGGTCTTGAAGTCTAAGTTTCAATCTTAGTTTATTGAGTCCCGTGGCACACCTTTTCTTAGGCTTAATCTTCTCCAAGTCCCTACAAAATCAAGCATAAACACAAAGGACACTTGTTGCCCCACTTGGTTAGTGTTAGAAAAAATCAAGTTAATTTCACTAGTCCTCACCAAGTTTTTATGCTCTCCTCCATCTAATGTTCTCATAAAGAAACCAGCCCTATCACACCAATTCACTAACACAAATTAGCCTCCAAATTGAGTTGGAATCAAGGAACAACTCAACTCAACCTAAGTACTTTAGTGATGCTTGGGTGGTGAAGAAAGTGCTCATGCAAGTAGGTGAAAGGTGACAAAAACTTAGATGAATTTTAAAAATAAGCAAGAAAAGCTAAAAATAAGAAAAGTATACCCAAAAGAAACTTAAGTAAACAAAAACTTTAGAAGACAATAAATATACAAACTAGAATTAAAGGAAATCAAAGAAGGTAGGCACACAAAAGTAGTCCTAAAAACTAAGAGATACACAAGTATGCACACACACTCATTTTGGTGCTAGTAAGTAGGAAAAACTTATACATGAAAAATTAAGAAATTAAATTCTAAGCTTTACCTCCTACTCCTGCACATACATGTATAACATGGATACTCAACAAAGATAAAAGAAAAGACCTTATGTATGCCTTTTCTTCACAAATAATTTTCTTTTCTTATGTTCTTTTCTTTCTTTGTTTTGTTTTCTTTTTCTTTTTCTTTTTCTTTATTTCTTTTCTTTTCTTTTTCATTATTTGTTTTCTTTTCTTTTTCTTTATTTGTTTTCTTTTCTTTTTCTTTATTTGTTTTCTTTTCTTTTTCTTTCTTTCTTTTCTTTTATTTTTATTTCTTTCCTAAGAATTTCCTATCCAAGGTCTAGAGGTATTTAGTTTCTCAAAATTTCCTTTGCATAGAATTTTTCCTAAGGTCTCGATTCTTTGTCCAATTTGTCAAACCTAGTGCAATTTGCATTCTTCATTTGCATAGGTTGTTCTAAGACCTCAAATAATCCAAATTAGCCAAAAGTCTAGTAGGTATTTAGAGGTCCAGAGTTATTTTTAAGTATATTTTTATGTGTTTAAAGATGAGTTTAAACTTGCACTTAAGATGAGACTTAATCATTTAACTTTGCATGCATGAGCTAAGCTAGCACCTAATGAATGTAACCACACAATCATGCAACTCTTAAGAATTTAATTGGACAAATAGAGACTGCAATCAAAATAGATCAAGACTTGAAAGAAATGAACAACATGGAATGGAAACAGACCTAGACAAAGCCCATAAGATCGAATTCAAGAATTGGAACTCAAACATACACATTCCTGGAGCCAAAATTAGGTTTAGATATTAGAAATTTTTTCAATTTTTTTTACAAAATATGGAAAATTTAAATTGACTAATGGAAAGATATAGATCATAGGAAGCCAACAAAAACATTTTGATAAGATTCAAATCATAATTGAGAAAGGAATCTATGACTTAAGAAAGATAGTTGCATTTGCATGCCAAGATAAACATATTTTGGTAATCATGCGATAAAACTTTCATTTCTAATCCAAATCACATTCATAATACCATTCTAGGAACAAGAAAGAAACACAAATAAAACTCAACAAGAATCATAAAAGATGAAGATTCTTGGATGATAAAAAGTGAGAAATAAAATAGCAAAGAAGATGAACTTGAAAAATCAAGAAGAAGCAAGAAATTTCAACCGAATAAAGGCTGGATCTAACCTCCGTTGATGGAGCTTTGATACCAATTGATGCAAAGGTGGTGGGAGATGGTTCTTCTGGATCAATGGAGGTCTAAACTTGGTGGAGAATGGAAGAGGAATGGATCTAGGTTAAGCCTTGACTTGGAAGTGCCACCTATTATGGAGGATGAGCTCTTCTCTACCACCATGCGCATCCATAGATGAGGAGGTTCCTGAACCCCAAGTTTGGTTTTAGAGGAGGAAAAGGAAGAGAATTTCTCTAAAAAATATGAGTGAAAAACTTGCAGTTTCATTCAAAATAGACTTCTTATTAAAAATTACATAAATGATGCCTTTATATAGGCAAAATAGAGGGTAGGAGAGGATAGATTTAAATCTGAACTGAGTTTCGATTTCAACCCAATAATGATGTTTTCTTCACTCTTCAATGCAACCACATATTGGGCCATATAAATCCCAATAAGCATAAGCTAAAATACAAGAAAATCGAGCCCAAATCCTATACATATTGGCTCTACTAGTAGGGATGGAAGTAGGCCGAGCTGAGCTAGGCTTTGAGTGTTCAAGCCTGGCCTGTTTAAAAATTTTAAGGCCTGAGCCTGGGCCTGTTACCTGTTAAAGGCTTTTTTTTCTATCAAGGTTTGACCTGATTTAAAGCCTACAAGGCCTGTAAGCCTGTTTAAAAGCCTACATTACAAAAAAAAAATCAATAAATAAACTTAAAGCCTATATAAATAATTAATTAAAAAAGCTTGCAAACTTAAATCCTACAAGATAAAAAGGCTATTAGATAGGCCTAAAACATATATATGTTAATATTATGTAAATAAAATATAAAATAAATATTATATAAATATAATATATTAAAATAAATATAAATATATAATATATAAATATAAATAGGCCCCTGAATAGGTTAAATAGGCTTTTTTATAAGCCTGGGTCTGGCTTGTTTATCTAAAAGGGCTTTTTAGCAAGCCTGAGCTTATCTATTTATTAAACGAGCCGAGCCTAACTGGATTTTAAACGAGCCGAGCCATAGGCCTTTAAAAGAATGAAATAGAAAAGCAGGGATTGAAAATAGGGCATGATACCTGATGTAGAGGTCCAAGATGTAGAGGATCCTAATTGTAGAACCGCTGGGACTATTGGACCTTATACAAACTAGGCCTATTGGGCCTTAAACATTAGAATAGAATTTAGGTACTTTTTTGTATTCTAGGAACTAGAAAGCCTAATATGTATAAGATTTTAGCCTAATTTCCCTGTATTTTAGTTTAGGATTTTTGGACTTCTTCAACCCAATTTGAGGTTGCATTAAGGCATCAAGAAGGAATCATTATTGACCTGAAATCCAAGCCCAATTTTGATTCAAATCTTACCCCTCTTTCCTTTTGCGTATATAAAGGCTCCACTTGGGTAATTTTACATATAAAGATTCATTTGAATGAATTAAGATTTTTTTATTCAGAACTTTGAGAGTTTTTCTCTCCTTTTTTTCTCCTCTAGAATCAGATTTGGGGTTGAGGAACCTCTTCATCCATGACAGCTCATGGTGGCAAAGAAGAAGCTTATCCTCCTCTTAAGGTGGCACTTCCAAGTCAAGCTTGAATTTGGCTTCATTCCTTCTCCAAAGTGAAACCTCCATTGACCCAGAAGAACCACCTCCTTCCATCTCTGCATCAATATCCATAAAACTGTGAAGTGAGTTTATGTGTCCCTTCATAAGGTGGAAAAGACTAAAGGTGGAGTAATGAAACTTGTATCAAGATTTAGATGTCTTGCCCATCAAGTTATTGGTATTAGAAGTTTTAATCATCCTAGATGTAAATGGATTAGACAAGTATTAAAGCATGCTAGGAAGCTGAATAGTTACAACCATATGGGGCACACAAAAAGATAAGGGTTTAGTCAATTGAACAAATTTATTCATATCATAACCATCATGCCATGTAATAATGGTGCAATAAGTAACCATGGTTGGTTGGAAGGGATAGACCTTTAAGAGGCCTCGTTCTTGCCTTCCTCCTAGAGGAAATGGTTTCTTCATTAGGCTAAAGAAAATACTAGACTCTATCCTAACTCCCATTTTCAAGGTAATGGTATTTAGAGGGAAATGTTTCCTATTAAGAGGATGTTTCTCACCTCATCCTTTGTTATAAGTCAATTTTGACCTTCTTGTAAAAGATAGAAGGAATCCTCACTTAGCATTCCTTTGTTTTTCTTTTGTTTCTTTTTATTATTATCAATTCTTATATCTCTTAAAAATTTTCCTTTTCAAATCTTATCTCTCAGCCTCCCTTTTTTGTCTCATATGCATTTGGTTTCGATAGACTTCATTAGGAGATAAAGGCACTAGGATAATTTTCTAGGAGTTAAATTGGAAGAAATACCTACTAGTGTGCCCATCATGATGGACATCCATATCATATTACCATGGCCTTCCCAATAGCACATGGCTGGCCTCTGTGGGGACAACATCACAAGTAACATTGTTCTTAAACCTCGCAATAATGAATATGAGGAGGACTTAATAATTAACTAAAAAATTTAAGATGTGGGGTGGTTACTAACCCTAGTTTGGTAACTAGCTTAGTACTGGCTACATTAGTGAAGCCACCCCCATCAATAATTAAAGAGTAGGTGTGTCCCTTGATAAAATACCTGGAATGGAAGATGTTCTCTCTTTGTGTTTCTTCCTCCCCATTGGCAACACTACCCAGTAACCTTCTAACCACTAGGAGGTCAACCTCAAGTGCATACTCTTGGGTTTCGTAATTAGGTGAAGAGGAAGAGGAACTAGAACTAGTAGACTCTAGTAAGGAATAATTATCATTATTCTTAAGGACCATGATTTTCTTATTTAGGAATTGGGAAGCAATGTGCCCCTACCTAGACACTTGAAACATTTGATTAAGGATTCTTTTCCTAAAGGTAAGTTTGGAGTTTTGACCTTAGGTTCTTTGAATACTTTGGTATCTTTAAACTCCCTAGGTATGAAAATAAATCCCTTTTTTCTGTTTACCCAAGTGTCTTGTATAGATGATTTTTATGTAGTGTATTTGCCTTTACCCATCCCGTTTATTTGGGCTTCTACCTTTATAGCTTGGTGGTAAAGATCATTAAGGCTTAGATATTGGTGGAGTTCTACCATATCCCTGATGTCATGTCTAAGCCCATCTAAGAACCTAGCCATGATGGCTTTCTCAATTTCTTTCAAGTTAGCCCTAATCATTACAACCTCTATTTCCTTGTAATATTCGTCTACACCTTTGTAACCTTGAGTCTCTCTAGCTTATTGTGGATCTCTCTTAAATAATGGGAAGGTACATGTCTTTCTCTCATTATGTGCTTTATTTCCCCCCGTGACTCTAGGTTATATATTTATGCTTATTAAGCCTATCCACCATATTAGGGAATAATCACTAAATTCTAAGGCGGCTAACTTCACCCTTATGTCTTCCCCTAATGGAATGGCTTGTAAAAATTTGTTCTATCTTGAGTTCCGAATCTAGGTATGCCACTGCGTTGTTCCCTCCTTGGAACTTAGGAATTTTTACCTTAGGTGGTTCTAGGGACTCTAGGTATTCTCTTTCCCTTGGGTCTCTATTTCTAACATTACTCCTATGGATCCTATCTTTTAGGCTATCCCTAGAAGAGCTTCTAATTCAATCTCTATGGTTCCTAATCCTATGGGTCATACGCTTAGGGGATTCTTTATGAATTGAAGGTTCCATACGCCTATTACCCCTATCTCTATCTCTATTTACCCCGGGTGCATGGTCATGAGGTGTTGGTTCTCTTCTTTGTGAGGGAGGCGTATCCCTTGAAGATGGCCTCTCTCTTTAGGGAGAGTGTTTTCTATTTTCCATAGGATCTATGTTTCTCCCAAGGAATTTGACATTATTGTTTGATGTCTCCTCCTCATTTTAATATCCTCTATTTCTAGACCTACTTGTTTCAATTTTCCTTGGGTTCCTTTTAGGCCTATTTAAGCATCCTCTTTATAAGTTTCTAAGTGATCTTCAAATGCTCTTGTTTGTTTTTGAATTACATTTTCTAATCTTGAAGTAAGTTGCTCCATTTGATTCCTAGGTGAATATTTATGAGAAATCATTTTCAAAATATAAAATTACCTTTCCACACTCAAATTTCCAGGCTAAGAAATTAGATCACACAAGCAAAAACACTTGGCACACAATCTAAGCTCTAAGGCACACATAAACACACAAGGTTTAAGTGATATACATAGCCCCCTTTACCTTGCAAAAAAAGATAAAGGTTAGGGATACACAAGATAGTTCTCTAATATGCAAGGATCACTTAGCATACAACCTAGGTCTTAAGCATACAAACGCATAAAAAGCTATAATTTGACCTTAGGTGAGTATCCTACACCAAGGTTAGAAAGTCAAAGTCCTTACAAATAACTTGAAAAGGTAACCCAAATTACACCACAATTAAATCCTACTACAAATCACTAGTATTTACAATTCAAATCAATCCTAATTACATAGGTTCAATCTAAGTTTACAATTCAAAAATCGAATGCTACTTATTACAAAATGTCTTCACTTTGATTTTCAAGTTGGGTTTTCTCTTAGCTTTTCATTTTGGTCTTAAAGTCCAAGTTTCTATCCTTGCTACCTCATTGGTTAGTGTTAGAAAAATCAAGTTAAATTTCCCTAGTTGTATCGAGTGTTTATGCTCTTCACCCTCTAATGTCCACACCATACAACCAACCCAATCACACCATTTCATTCACACAAATATCCTCCCAAACTGACTTGAGATCAAGGAACAACTCAAACTCAACTTAGGTTCCTTTGTGATGTGTAACTGGTGAAGAAGTGCTCATAAGTGTATGTACAAAGATGACAAAACTTAGAGGAAATTTAAAAGGCAAGCAAGAAAGCTATCATAAAAATGGTATACTCAATGGAATAGGAAAGAAAAAACCTAGAGTTCAATCAAAGATAAATTAGAATAAAAGGCAAGTAAAACTGTTAAGAACACAAAGGAAATACCTAGAAACATTAAAGAGTGGCATGCATATGCTCATTCAATGAAAAGATGCTATTCAGCCAAGCAATTAAGGTATGCATAAACTAAGTAACTAAATATAATATAATGCAAAATATATGGCCTAAATGAAGCATGGGAAACTAACATACCATACTCAAGGAAAGGAAAGAGAATGACCTTTATGCAACCCTCTTTCTATATGTTTTTATTTTTTTTTCTAATTATCTTTTGTTTTTAGTTTTCTCAACTTCTTTTTTTTTATAATTTTGGTCCAAATTCCAGGGATTTCAAGTCCTTAATTTTTCCTTACATAGGCTCTTGTTAAGGTCCTAAGTCCACAAATTCATCCTAGTGCATTTTGCACTTCATCCTTTGCATAATATGGTTTTCTAAGTCATAATTCCTTATCCATTTGTCTCCAATCCAGCTTAGATCATAAGTTCCATGGATAAGATTAAGTGTCTTTCTATTTGATTCAAGCATACACTTCATCAATTAGGTTCAATGACTTAATCATACATGAATTAAACTCGACTTAACATACAAGATGCATGCACATGATCATGCACTCTTAGGAATTTTTCAAAGGAGGAAATACAAACACAAACAACTCAAAAAGGAATATATATAGAAGGATCAAAATAGGAAAAATAATACCTAAACAAGGATAAAAGAACCAGATCAACACAAGAACGTCAAGAATACATGAGATTTTAGCGCCAAAATTTGAATTCAAATCTCAAAACTTTTCTACATTTTTTTAGAATATCTTAAAAGTTAAAACTGATAAATTGAAAGATAATGACTAAAGGCAGCAAACAAAACAAGTTTGGTAAATATTAGATCATAAATGAGAAAGCTATGCATAAATCAAACAAGCTTGGTGCATTTTCATCCTAAGATGAACATACTTCAGTAATCAAGCGATAAAAATTGAATTTCAGATCCAAATCACCCAAACAATATCATTACCAAAATTAGAAATAAATATGAAGAGAACGCAATAAAAATCATTGTAATTGGAGATCATTTGATTGATCAAAAGAGAAAACAAAAATAAAAAGGAAGATGAACTCGTAAATTCGAGAAGAAGCAAGAAAATGCATATGAACTAAGAAGCGTATCTAACCTCCATTGTGAAGCTTTGATACCAGTCGATGTAGAGGTGGAAGGAGGTGGTTCTTACCCATCAATAAAAGTTAAAACTTGATGGAGAATGGAAGAGGAATGGATCCAAATTAAGCCTTGACTTGGAAATGCAACCTCTTTTAGAAGATGAGCTTCTGTCCGCCACAATGAGCAGCCACAGATGAGGAGATTCCTCAACCCCAATTATAGTTCTAGAGGAAGAATAGAGAGATAATTTCTCTCACAAATCTAATTGAAAATTCACAATTTGATTCAAAATAAACTTCTTGTTAAAAATTACATAAGTGATACCTTTGTATAGGTAAAATGGAGGGAAGGAGGGGTCATATTTGAATCTGAATTAGGCTTGGATTTCATGCTAATAATGGTTCCTTCTTCACTCTTTAATGCAACCTCAAATATGGGCCAGAGAAATCCCAATAAGCCTAACCTAAAATACAGGGAAATCGAGCCCAAATCCTATACATATTGGGCATGCTAGTTCCTAGAATACAAAAAAGTACCTAAATCCCATTCTAAGATGTGAGGCCTAATAGGTCTAGTTTGTGTAAGGTGCAATAGGCTGAGTGGCTCTGTTGCTGGGATCCTTTGCTTCTAGGACCTTTACATCAATTTTTCTTTTGAAAATGTGTTCCCACAATAACTCCCTAGAAACAAATGGGACAATTGGCCATTAGGTTAGAAAGGATTTTTCAAACCCAAACTAAGGTTGTTGAACAAATTCTAGAGAATTTAGAATGAAGAAACTCACATAAGCATCAAAGAAATCAAAGGGAAGTTGAAACTAATGAGTCAAGGAAAGGGAGTTACCTTAATGATGAGGTGGAGACATTGAGGGGATGTCAACTTCTTTGAAGAAAATAGAGATCCTAAGAGTATAAGGAAAGAATCACCACAAAGAGAGATACCATCTTCAAGGGATAAGCCTCACTTATCCAAAAAGTCACCAACACCAAAAGAACCTCACAAGGAGTAGATAGGCATAGGGGTCACCATAGGAATAGGGAACCCTCTAGGCATAGGACCCATAGAACTAGAACTCATGTGAGTAGAGATAGAAGCTCTTCTAGGGATAGCACAGAAGGATCAGACAAAGCTCTTGAGATTGCACCTTGACAAAGGAGAAGAAGTACGATCTTTATTTCCAAGTGAACTCAAGAACAATTCAATTTGTGCATTCTGTAGATCTGAATCGTGGTTAGGCATGTCTGCATGCTCTATAGTATTACATTATGTCTTTCATGTCTCTGGTCGTAAGAAAAGAAGGTTTTTCAAGAAAGACGAAACCTGGAATCATAACCGAATAATGTTCATGCACTCTGGATTTACAAAATTGAAGCTAATTCGTGTATTTTCCGAAAAAACCTGTAAAGATTCTTTGACAAGATTTGAATTTCTCGAATAATCTTTTGACGTAGAATTCTAGCATGCTCTCACTCTAAGTGATGATTAATTCTGATTGCATCTGTCTGTAAGTTCACCTAATTTCTTCTCCACACCAAGATTTAGAATCTGCTAACAAAGACAAAATTTCCTGAATGAATCATGAGTGAATGGTGATCATATTTATTATAGTGATTGTGTGGTTTCTTGCTCGGTAAGGCTGAGCTACATACTTAATATTGGTATAGAATGTGAGATTCTGCGTTAGGATAGGCTTAAATCACCTCCAGAATAAATGCATCATGCTCAATTCATTTAAGTAAGAACATGGTTTTGCCATTCGGTGTCAGATATTATGAGAAGTTTCTACGATTTGGACACATAGATGTAAACGTGTGTCCCCTGACAAGATGGAAAGTGTTATGAACAGTAAGTACAATCTGGCACTTCGATTAACGTATGCAATAATGAAGGATTCATCGGCTGGTTCACCAGAGTTGATGGGCACCGATGATGTTCTTGACAGAGATGAAACAGTTGGTGCTCTCGAGTTTCTTTCTTCGTAATACCAAGAGACCAGACGAGAGATAGTGAGTGGCTTCCCTGTTTTGATCAATGGTAGCTTTTCCAAAAATCTGTGCAGAGCGAGCGCGTTCGAGCATTGCAAGGGGATGCTTTTGTGCGCTCCAATGAATATCTCATGTGGTCTAACCTTAGCCAAAATCGTGTATCATGGACCCTATCTACTAGGATGGCTAACACAAGGCAGAACCTATCAGAGCATCGAATTCTTTGGAGATCGAATGTTCAAAAAGGGGTAATATGAGCCATAGAAAATGCTCTCGATACTGGGCAAAGGTGAAGGCAGTCTCGAGTGTACTTCAAGATATGAAAGAGGTTGGTTGTGGATATCTCGTTTGAGGTTTTCATCAGAATGACAGCCAAGGGAATTTCACAACATAAGACACTGTTACCAAATGTTGAATTAGAGCCAAGATCAGAGAAAGAAATACAAAAATAAGATTTTTGACCTCCCTGGTACCAATCAACAATGGATACGGGATGAACATCACTTATGACATATCGGATTAATATGTCAGCATCGGGGCCAAGTTGTTTTCTCACGATTTGCTATCAGTTGGCTTGCCTTACCATTTGTTTTAGAGTACAAAAACATCGATTGTTGCAAGGTCTGTTTCACATTCTATTGCTGGATTTGGTGTAGGAAATCTCGTCAAACGCGACAGCAATATTTCGGGGTGCCTTCTATGGACAATTGACACTTGGACTCTGTTGTTCTTATGAGGTCAACTATTAGCATGATAAATACTACCATGAAGAGAGTCAGAGGGTGGAGTCTCTTTTGCTTTATTCTAAAATGCTGCAAAAAAAAAAAGATGGCAAATAGACCTGTATTAGAATTGATGAAAAAACGTATCCATCTGCAGTGATAATGGTCCATGAATCCTGTTATATGTATGACAAAACCCCACAACTGTGCAAATATTATGAAAAAGGGGGGCATTGTCCAAATGCCACGATTGATCCCCCTGTTACTGTCAGTCAATCCCTGTGACGCCTTCAATCTCCTATCCAATTTTCTCATGTGTTGGTCCCAAAATTCATGATTGTTTGAGTCCAAAACCATATACTGCTATTTCATCAAGTGCTCTTGAGATACGGGTACTACTTGGATGCACAAAAGCACGAATCAAGTAAGACATTCACAATGATAAGCTTGGCTGTACAACAGTGCGAAAACCATCTTACCCAATGGCCATCCATGAGTTTACATAGCCAAGCCAAGTCAAACACTCTCTTCGCCGGAAGAGTAATCTGGAATAAGTTGAAAATAGAAACATGAGTGAGTGTTAACCAGAGCGAATGTTAGAGAGCTTACTGAAGCTTAATGAAATGTTGGTAATTAAGGCTCCTTAGTTCGCCTCCCTCAGTGACTGTCTCATTTGTGAGAGGTATAAGAGTGCGAAAACTACCGCAATTGGTATCGGGTCCAACGAATAATCCAGGGACTTGCAAGTTGCATTTGGTTTAAAACCAGCAAAAATCGAAACTGATTTCGATCTCCATGTGAAGTAGAAGACCTACAGTAGCAAGAGAGATCCCATAGAGTATAGGGGTTGACTCAAACCAAATTGTAATAGCCGTCCCAGATATGGCTAAATAAAAAAACTAGACCCATGAGTGCTGCTCCCCCAAAGTGTACGGGTATATATGGAGTTTCCTTGAATATGCATAGTGACCTGATTTTGACATATACGTGCATGGCATAAGTCACGTTCACACCTCGTCCGTTACGATTTTGCCAAGTTTTTATTACATTATCGAGCCTTATACATTAGTTGCTAGCCCGGTCCAGTTGGTTGAGTGGCCACTCTATATCCTTCCAGACCTGGGTTTGAATCCAGATGATGATATTTTCTCATAAAATGGGCATTAAACCTTGGATCCCCATATCAATATAAAGAGGCGTGATTACAGTCAATATGTGGGCATGGTTGAGTGGTTAATTAGCTACTCCAGGACTTCCCAGACGTGGGTTCGAGTCCCTGTGGGCAGGTTTTCATTTTAATAGTCAAGCTGCCATTATTCCCAAATTAGTCCCCGCACTTCTCAAAATTCCCATTTGACCTCTGAACTTCCCAAAATTCCCATTTGACCTCTGAACTTCCCAAAATTCCCATTTGACTCCAGAACTTCCCAAAATCACAATTCAACCCCTGAACTTTTCAAAATTACGATCCAGCCTCTACATTTTCCATTATCCCCTCAAGCCTTATAGCCCTCTTTACTCTTTCCAAGCCCCACATTCTCTTGTATTTCAAAATCAAGATCAATTTATTTTTAATGTTGTTATGTTTTCCAAAAATAAAATTAATTCTTTTCAAAAGGTTTTGGGATCCACAGTCTCACGCAACGAACTCTAAACGGGAAACTGAAGGTCTACACTGCTGTTTGATGTTTAGTGGTTCGTATAGGCCCCTTGCTGCCTTATCCGCCTCGGACCTTGTGCATGAGTGGACCGAAAGTCCCTTCAAAAAATAAAATTTGTTTCAAATGTTTTGGGATCTACGGTCTCACATGACGAACTCTAAATAGGAAACTGGCGGTCTACACTGTTGTTCGATGTTTAGTGGTTCGTATAGGCCCCCGTGCTGCCTTAGCCGCCTCGGACCTTGTGCATGAGTGGATCGAAGGCTCTTCTAAACAATAAAACTTCTTTTCAAAATGCTTTGGGATCTACGGTCTCACGCGACGAACTTTGAAACGGGAAACTAGCAGTCCACACTGTTGTTCGATGTTTAGTGGTTCGTATAGGCCACGTGCTACCTTAGCCACCTCGAACCTTGTGCATGAGTGGACTGAAGGTTCCTCCAAAAAAAAAATCTTTTCACAATATCATATTCCTTCTAAAAGCTCTTCCGAAGGTCAAACTTTCGAACTAGAACTACGTAAGCCTTGAGTTTCCCATTGCACCGGGGAATACGTAGGAGCATGATCAAGTCTTGTCAGGCTAACCTCCATTAATCTATTTATTTTCACATTAATTAAGGGATCAAACAATTTTTAAAAATCACACACTCAGTTTAAGGGTACCGTTCTTCGGAACGGGCGAGTGGGGTGCCTAACACCTTCCTCATTCGTAACCGACTCCCAAACTTTGAATCTCATCCTTGAGTCAGGGATTTTTCCAAATATTTATCCCTTAAATAAAAATTTGTTGCTGACTCCATATTAATCCCATAAAATTCCATTCTTAAAATTTTAGCGAGTTCGTCATTTCGTCGGAATTACGGTTGCGACACTCATTGAGAGTGAAGAGGTTACCATGGTTAGGTTTCTAGATGGCCTTAAGCATGAAATTAGAGACATGGTAGAACTCCATCATTATTTGAGCCTTGATGACCTTTACTATCAAGCTCTTAAGGTAGAATTTTAACTTTCTAGGATGGATAAAGGTAACTTTACTTCTTTCAAAACATATACAAGACTCAGGTAAAGATAGGAAGAAAGACTATGGCGTTAAGCCTATGGAATCCAAAGAAGCCAAGGACTCCAAGGGTAAAGCCCTAAGCTTTTCCTCAAGCAAATAATCTTCTATCAAGTATTTTAAGTGTCTAGGGAGAGACCATATTGCATCAAAATTCCCTACTAAGAAAATTATGATCTTTAGAACAATGGAAATTATTTTTCACTAGAGTCCATTGGCTCTAGTTCCCCTTCCTTTTCCTCTAAGGATGCATCCCTAGAGTATGCATTTAAGGATGAATTTCTAGTTGCTAGGAGGTTACTAGGTAGTGTGGCCAAGGGGGAGGAAGAGATTCAAAGAGAGAACATATTCCACACTAGGTGTTCTATCAAGGGGTACACATGCTCCTTAATTATATATGACAGTAGTTGCACCAACGTGGCTAACACACGGTTATCCACCAAATTAAGGTGTAATCACACCTCATCCTAAGCCATATAAACTTCAATGTCTTAGCAACAAAAGATATTTGTTGGTTCACCAATAGGTACTCCTCAACTTCATCATTCGAAGTTATGAGGACAATGTCACCTTTGATGTTGTCCCCATGGAGACTAGACATATGCTATTGGAAAGACCATGATAATATGATAAGAATATCCATCATGATGGGTATAATAATAGGTATTCCTTTGTATTTAATTCCTAAAAGATAAATTTGTGTTGCCTTAAGCCCTAGTAAGATCTGTAAGGACCAGGTGCATAAGAGGAAAGAGAGGGATGAATAGAAGAAGGAACTAAGGGTAAAAAGTCTCAAGGTCCTAGAGAGGAGATCTATACCCTTAGCAACTTGCTGGTAGAACTAAGGGTATTGAAACAATAATTAATAGTTAGGAAGACCATTATCTAGTGTTGTCTAAGGAGAAAATCTTGCTCTAAGAGATAGAGTCCATTCCTAGGGTCATCAAACCAATTTTCGAAGAATTTAAGGACACCTTCCCAAAGGAGATGCCAATAGGGCTTTTTCCCTTGAGAGACATAGGGCACCAAATAGATCTAATCCTAGGTGTCTTTCTCTATACTTGTAGGATAAATTTTGGTCTTGTCTTGGCCCATTTGTGAGGCTGCATTTAAGGAGGAATAAGGGACCATTATTGGGCTCACACCCAAGCCCAATCTTATCCAAAATACAGATCCAAGCCACACTATGTTCCTTCCCTTTAGGCACCTAAACTAGCCTATATAAAGGTATGTCATGTACCATTTTAGACACTTTAAATCCTAATATTTAGATTTAAGATTTGAGTGAAAGAATTCTCTCTTCCTCTCCCTCTCCTCTCCAAGTTAGAGTCAGTGAATGGCTTCTTATATGTGGCTGCTCCAAGGTGGTGGAAGTCAAGGTGGCTTATCCAACTCATGGTGGCACCTACTCCTTGAAGCATTTCCACTGATCCATTTCCTATTCTTGTTCACCATAAGTATAGTCTCCATTATCCTAAGATAACATCTAACCCTTCCTTACATCATAAATTTAGAGAAATTGTCATTGATCAATATGAATGAAAATTAATTAATTAACATACATAATAAGTTCGAGAGTTCTATGCAAACTCCTACAAGGAATGGTTTGCCCATGTGCTTTGGGAGAGATTTACTTAAGGAGGATATGGATTCCACTCAATCAGGAGACCATCAATAACTTACTCCATACACCATATGTCCCTCATTGTGAATATAACAGGTTGATGAAGAGGGGCACTTACTTGGATGAGGTGCTCTACATTATTGGTGGGCCAAGAGTTATCTAGGTGTATTTTGACACATTAAACCCCAGCCACAACCATATCCAAAACAAGCATTTGATTGTCACCGTATATATTTGGATGTCGATCATCCTATCCCATCTTGTGCCAAACATTCACAAGATCACAATTCCTATAGATAAATGTTCATTTATTTTTCGAATAATGATAAGGAGAAATGCAGATATTTGCAAACTTAGTTTAGATCATATGTTCTCTATACCTACTTTTAGGAATGAACTACCTTACCCATCACTCATTACGAGGCTATCCATCCAACATGGCATCCTTATCTTTCCTTATGAGCCCTTAATTGAGTAAAGGATTTACAACACAAGAACCTAGATGATCACTACCATTAATAAGAAACTAGGAAGGGAAGGAGAGTTAGAATGACAAGTAGGAAAGCCCAAGTAGGATCCTCAACACTAGTGTTAACATCTACACCACCACCACCCAAAGTCCTAGACTTAAACACCCATATGGACCAATTGGATTTGACAATACATCAAGCTAGTTGTTGGATGGATCGTTAGTACTCCTCCTTTTACACAAAGATGCAGCACATAGACTTGATTCTTAGGCCTATGGCTCCAGATACATTCAATCAATATTTTTTTATACCGACCACAGATATTGAGCTTTAATGTATGCCCTTAGTTGAGGAGGAGGAAGATGAAGAAGATCAAACAAGAGAAGGAGAAGATGAATATGAGGATCTTCAGACCTTCTCAAATAAGGAGGATGACTATCGGAGGGAGTGTTAGTTTTGAGTTTTTCTTTTCATTTCTATTTGATATATATTTTTATTTTTGGGAATTTTTTTTCTTAACTTCATAGAAGTGTCTTTAAATTATGTTTCATAGGAGTTTCATTATACTTTAGTTTTTTTTTCTTGTACTTTCCTATCATCTTAATGAATGAAGTATCTTTCATATAGCCTTTTCATCTTATTGAATGAAATATCTTTCATATAGCCTTTTTAGGAATGTTTTTGATGTCTTGTTTTCTTAGCACCGCCTTTAAATTATGTTCAATAGGAAGTTTCATTTTTCTTCAGTTTCTTTAATTTTCCTTTTTAATAACATGCTTGTACTTGTCGCAACCATAATTCCGACGAGACGACGAACTCGCTAAAATTTGGAAAAGATTTTTTATTTGATTAATGTGGAGTCGCCACCACATTTTTATTTAAGGGAAAAATATTTGGAAAAAACCCTGACTCAAGGATAATATTCGAAGTTCGGGAGTCGGTTACGAGTGGGGAAAGTGTTAGGCACCCCACTCACCTGTTCCGAAGAACAGTACCCTTAAACTGAGTGTGTGATTTTTGAAAATGTTTAATCCCTTAATTAGAGTTAAAATAAATAACTTGATGGAGGTTAGCCTGATAGGACTTGATCCTGCTCCTACGTACTCCCCGGTGCAATGGAAAACTCAAGGCTTACGTAGTTCTGGTTCATGAAGGCTTGACCTTCGGAAGTGTTTAAAAGAAAGATGATATTTTGAAGAAGTTTTCGTTTTCTATTTTTTGTAAGGACCTTTAGTCCACTCATGCACAAGACCCGAGGCGGCTACGGCAGCACGAGGGCCTAAACAGACTACTAAACGTTGGACAGTAGGTGAACCGCCAGCCCCCATTTAGAGTCCATTGTGTGCGACCAAGGATCCTAAAATACTTTGAAAAAGTGTTTTTTATTTTGAAAGGACCTTTAGTCCACTCATGCACAAGACCCGAGGCGGGTACGATAGCACGGGAGCCTATACAGACTACTAAATGTTGGACAGCAGGTGAACCGCCAGCCCCCCATTTAGAGCCTGTCGCGTGAGACCAAGGATCCCAAAATATTTTGAAAAAAGTATTTTTGTTTTGAAATGACCTTCAGTCCACTCATGCACGAGACCCAAGGCGGCTACGACAGTTCGGGGGCCTATACAGACTACTAAACGTTGGACAGCAGGTGAACCGTCAGTCCCCTATTTAGAGCCCATTGCGTGAGACTAAAGATTCCAAAATATTTTGAAATAAGTGTTTTTGTTTTTTCTTTTGAAGAAAGAGGAATCTACCTGAAGCAGGGAGTGCTTTTGAGAGGGAAGCCATTTTATTTGATGTTCAGGGATTTATTAGCAATTATGGAATTTTTGGGATTTATTAATAATTATGGAACTTTGGAGTACTTATTTTATTTATTGAATTTTTAGGAACTTGAGAGTAATTCTATAATTTTGGGAAGTTCGGGGCCAAATTCTGTGATTTTGGAGAGTTTGGGGGAAATTCTGTAATTTAGGGAAGTTTGGGGGCAACTTTGTAATTTTGGAGAACTCATAGGGGTATTTTGGTCTTTGGGCGAGGTAGGGACAATTCGGTCATTTTATGAAAAGGCAAGGGATAAAATGGTCTTTTGGATGGAAAGGGACAATTTTGTCATTTGGGAAATTCAAAGGGGTATTTTGGTCTTTTGGATGAGGTAGGGACAATTTTGGTATTTGGGGAATTCATAGGGGTATTTTGGTCTTTTGGATGGCAGGGGCAATTCTGGCATCTGGCGAATTCAGAGGGGTATTTTGGTCTTTTGCAAGGGGTCAGGACAGTTTAGGAATTCTTGGGAAATGGCAGGGGCAGTATGGTCATTTGTGTGGGCTAAGGGTGGTAATTGTTGGAACTGAAGGCCTCAATGTGCAATTATCAGAACCTTTGAATAATGGGGGAAAAGCGAAACTGCTGCTCCTGTGGTTCGAAGGGAGGATGACGGGGCCGCGAATTGGGAGCTTGACCACTAGGGCTACCCTACTCTTATGCCCAATATATTGTTTAATTCAAACTTATGAATGCTGAGTGGCTCTTCCATTTTTCCAAAACGCCTTCACTGGTGGGTCTCACTCTTATTTTTGATCAAATTCCTCTAGAGTGCATGTGCATGGTGCTGCAAAATCAAAACCAGAGGTCAGCCCAGTAACGACGCCCCTCATGCGACAACTTGATTGCGACCATGTATTCCCCCTAGCCCACGACCTATTGGACGCTCTCCGGGAGGAGGAGATAGCTCCACCACATTTCAGCTTCCCTTCACGAAGAATGTGGTCGTCATCATGGCTGGTTTGTAGCTGGCTTTGAGCAATTTGAACAACATCAAACGTCTTAATCTTGTGTTGGGTTGATTTGGGTAGTCTCACAATTTCTCATTGTTGGTTGTAAGCCTAATTGAGGCATTGGTTCTATTTCACCTCATGGGAGTCCCACACCAGTTCCATTCTTCCTCTCGAGCACTCATCATGACGCTTGTTCCCTACATGCAGCTTGGAGTTGAACGATGGGCAGAGGTTATTAGAGTACGTTCAAAGTGATCCAATCCAATTGGATGCCATACGTTCATGATTCTCTTGCATTTTGAATGACTTCGCATCAAAAGGGACATTTCTTGACTTGCCTTTACCTCTGCTTAACTGTCATAGCTTTGACTGTTAGGGTGACTCACCTTCAAAGGAGAACCTACCTAATCACGGCCTCAACTCGAGGAACATGATCGCATTTGTTCTATATGGGAATTCTTGAGTTGACTTCCAGTTGCCTGTGGGGAGGGGCATATCTTCACTTACAGGAAAGCATAGCCCCTGTTCCTAGGTCGGGCTTAGGGAAAGGGAGCAATTCGATCCTACTCACAAGTGCAGAAACAGAGCACCTGGCGTGTCTCGGTTGCTTGAGATGCACTCGCTAACCTCCGGCCTCGACCTTAACAACTCACAAACATTCTTGTGGAGGAGGAAATGACTAGCGTCTCTAACGCTTTGTGGTTATCCAAAGGTGAATTCATGGCTTCTTGGAAAGGTTCTATGCACTGCTTATGAATGGAACAAGGGAACGTATTTACACACCTGATTCGTGGCGAGAGATGGTTTTGCATGGTAAATCATGCACATAGACTACACGTATTGTGTGCAAAAAGCCACAGCTACACCGTAAAACGATCGAGACCATCATATTGGCATTAATGTACGATTAGCATGGACTTGATTCGCTTAGGTAACAGCTCAGTTTCTATAGGATTATTGAGTAAAGATTAACGCCGATCTATTCCTAATACATGCATTAATCACATACAATGCATAAAGATCCACACGAGTCCAGATAGAACCTAGCAATTATAGACTTAATTCGAGTTTAACAATCAGGTTTTCTCCTATTATATGTTTGTTAATTCCACACTGATCTAGCTAAGATTTATTCGTCGCACATGCGAGAACCACTACAAGGTTTATGCTAATTCGTTCAGGTTATGGTCCTTACATCAAGATCAATCATTAGGCCAATATATCCACCATGAAAGACAGTAATCAAAGTGTAGAGATCAGTTAGAGTGACCGACCTAGGCTCTTCTAGATTGAATTGGGAGACCGACGGCGATATGCTGAAGCGGCAGAGGAGGATTGATGCTGGAGGAAGGGAGCTGAGTCCCCTGTGAATCCGCAGCACTGGAGCGTCCTCGAAGGAGGAGTGAGTGGTGCTTCCGATCGTGGAGGAATGTGTCCAAATCTCCCTGAAATCTCTAAGGGGAGTTTTCCTTTTGGCTCAATCTCTCTTCCCTAATCCCTTTAGAAAATGTTGCCAACCCTCTTATTTTCGTCTTACCCTTATTTATAGGCCAATTCATTTTCTCTTTTTCTCTATTTTGTTTTTCTTTTTCTTTTTTTTTTCAGAGTTTAATTTTCTTTTCTTTTCCAGCATTTTAATTTTTTTTTCTTTTAATTTTCATAATTTCATTTTTCTTTAATTTTCCAGAATTTTAATTTTCTTTAATTTTTTATTTTCTTTTTCCAGATTTTGATTTTTTATTATTATTTCCATATTTTTCGATTTTTTTATTTTTATTTTCATTTTTTCTCTCTCTTTTTTTATTTTTTTTTCCAGATTTTCAATTTTATTTTCTTTTCGGATTTTTAATTTTCCCTTTTTCAGATTTTTTATTAGTTTTTATTTTTAAATTTTTCTTATTTTTTATTTTTAATTTTCTTTTAAGATTTTAAATTTTTCAGATTTTTCATTTTTCATATTTTTCATTATTTTGATTCTTAATTTTTCCTTTTTTCAGATTTTAACTTAATCTTTTGTTTTTTATTTTTTTATTTTATTCAGATTTTTATTTTTTGTTTTATTTTTAGATTCTTTTTCTTTTTCAGATTTTCTTCATTTTTATTTTCTATTTTCCATTTTTTATTTTCGAATTTTAATTTAATTTTTATATTTTATTTTTTCCAGATTTTTATTTTGTTATATTTTCATATTTTTATGATTTTTTGTTCTTTTTCAGGTTTTTTGATTTTTAGTTTTTTTTTAGATTTATTTGATTTTTTTATTTTTTAATTCTTTTCAGATTTTGGTTTTTATTATTTTCTATTATTTTTATTGTTATTATTATTTATTATTATTTATTTTTTTTATTCTTTTTAGAAGCTTTTGTTTTTTCCTTTTTTAGATTTTATTTTATTTTTTATTTTTTAATCTCTTTAATTTTTGAATTTTTATATTTATTTTTTTTTTTGTTATTTATATTAGGATTAATTGATAATTTAACGGCCGGGAGCCTCGGACGTAATTGGGTGTTTACAGTTTTCCCCTTTTTACCTATTTCCTGCCTGATAATACGAGAGATGGCTCTCTGGATTATCAGGATAGGTAATGAGTAAAGACGTGAACACATTATGTCCGAGGCATCTCATGGAGCCCTGGATTTGCTTGTGCGGCCTGACTAGGTCGCGGACGCTGGTGATGTGCAGACGAAATGGAGTGAGATGAATTTGTGAAGACGGGTGTGGGCGAAGGATAGGGTGCCTTGGCGGACCTTGTCTGGTCGAGCAAGGCGAGATGAGAGGAAGTCAACGACCTGACAACATAGGCCGAAGGTGCTGAAATTTAACATGCAATGGTCGACAGCATAGGCCGAGGGTACAAAATTTAAAGATGCAATGGCCTGACAACATAGGCCGCAGGGCTGAATTTAAAGATGCAATGGCCTGACAACATAGACCAAGGATGCAAAATTTAAAGATGCAATAGCCTGACAACATAGGCCGAGGTGCGGAAATTTAAACATGCAGTGGCCTGACAACATAGGCCGAAGGGTGCAGAAATTTAAACATGCAATGGCCTGACAACATAGGTCGAAGGGTGCAGAAATTTAAAGATGCAATGGCCTGACAACATGAATTTTAAAGATGCAATGGCATGACAACATAGGCCGAGGGTGCAAAATTTTAAAGATGTAATGGCCAGACAACATAGGTTGAGGGTGCAGAATTTTAAAGATGCAATGGCCTGACAACATTGGCCAAGGGCTGTTGGAATTTAAACATGCAAGGCCTGACATCATAGGTCGGAGTGCTGAAAGTTAAAATGCAAGGCTTGACAACATATGCCGGAGTGCTGGAATTTAAACATGCAAGGCCTGACATCATAGGCTGGAATGCGGAAATTTAAAATGCAAGGCCTGACAACATAGGCCAAGGTGCAGAAAAGTAAACTTGAGGAGGCCTAACAACATAGGCCGAGGTGCAGAAAAGTAAACTTGATGAGGCATAACAACATAGGCCAAGATGCAGAAAAGTAAACTTGAGGAGGCTTAACATCATAGGCCAAGGTGCAAAAAAGTAAACTTGAGGAGGCCTAAAAACATAGGCCAAGGTGCGGAAAAGTAAACTTGAGGAGGCCTGACAACATAGTCCAAGGTGCAGAAAACTAAACTTGAGGAGGCCTAACAACATAGGCCATGAATTCAGAAAAGTAAACTTGATGAGGCCTGACAACATAGGCCAAGGTGTAGAAAAGTAAACTTGAGGAGTCCTGACAACATAGGCCATGAATGCAGAAAAGTAAACTTGATGAGGCCTGACAACATAGGCCAAGATGCAGAAAACTAAACATGAGAAGGCCTGACAACATAGGCCAAGGTGCAGAAAAGTAAACTTGAGGAGGCCTGACAACATAGGCCAAGGTGTAGAAAAGTAAACTTGAGGAGGCCTGACAACATAGGCCAAGGTGCGAAAAAATAAACTTGATGAGGCCTGACAACATAGGCCAAGGTGCAGAAAAGTAAACTTGATGAAGCCTGACAACATAGGCCAAGGTGCAGAAAAGTAAACTTGAGGAGGCCTGACAACATAGGCCGAGGTGCAGAAAAGTAAAATTGATGAGGCATGACTACATAGGCCAAGATGCAGAAAAGTAAACTTGAGGAGGCTTGACAACATAAGCCAAGGTGCAGAAAAGTAAACTTGAGGAGGCCTAACAACATAGGCCAAGGTGTGGAAGAGTAAACTTGAGGAGGCCTGACAATATAGGCCAAGGTGAAAAAAGGTAAACTTGACGAGGCCTGACAACATAGGCCATGAATGAGGAAAAGTAAACTTGATGAGACCTGAAAACATAGGCCAAGGTGCAGAAAAGTAAACTTGGGGAGGCCTAACAACATAGGCCAAGGGTGCAGAAATGTGAACTTGATGAAAATCCCGTTGTTGACGGGAAGATGCAAATGAGATCATGTTGTTGCCTGGATGAATGCAAACCTCCTTGACAGGAAAAAAGGATTTAAACATGGTCGAGGTCCTGTCGTTGACAGGAGAATGCAAATGAGGTCCCGCTGTTGCTCGAAAGAATGCAAATGAAATCCTGCTGTTGCCAGGATAAATGCAAACCTGTTTGATAGGTGGATAGAATTTAAAAATGCTTGACGTCCTGCTTGAGAGGAACATGCAAATGGGATCCTGCTTGACAGGATCAATGCAGAAATTTAGACATGAAATCCTGCCTGACACGATGAATGTAAATGAAATCCTGCATGACAGGATGTGTGCAGAAATTTACACATGAAATCCTGCTTGACAGGATAAATGCAAATGAAATCCTGCTTGACAAGATGTGTGCAGAAATTTAAACATGAAATCCTGCTTCACAGGATAAATACAAATGAAATCCTTCTTGATAGGATGTGTGCAAAAATTTAAACATGAAATCCTGCTTGACAGGATAAATGCAAATGAAATCCTACTTGACAGGATGTGTGCAGAAAATTTAAACATGAAATCCTGCTTGACACGATAGATGCAAATGAAATCCTGCTTAACAGGATGTGTGCAGAAATTTAAACATGAAATTCTGCTTGACACGATAGATGCAAATGAAATCCTGCTTGACAGGATAAATGCAAATGAAATCCTTCTTGATAGGATGTGTGCAGAAATTTAAACATGAAATCCTGCTTGACAGGATAAATGCAAACGAAATCCTGCTTGACAGGATGTGTGCGGAAATTTAAACATAAAATCCTGCTTGACAGGATAAATGCAAACGAAATCCTGCTTGACAGGATGTATGCGGAAATTTAAACATTAAATCCTTCTTGATAGGATAAATGCAAATGGAATCCTGCTGCACAGGATGTATGCGGAAATTTAAACATGAAATCCTACTTGACAGGATAAATGCAAATGGAATCCTGCTGGACAGGATGTATGCGGAAATATAAACATGAAATCCTGCTTGACAGGATAAATGCAAATGAAATCCTGCTTGACAGGATGTATGCAAAAGTTTAAACATGAAATCCTACTTGACAGGATAAATGCAAATGAAATCCTGCTTGACAGGATGTATGCGGAAATTTAAACATGAAATCCTGCTTGACAGGATAAATGCAAACAAAATCCATCTTGACCGGATGTATGCGGAAATTTAAACATGAAATCTTACTTGACGATAAATGAAAAATAACCTGTTAAGACAGGTAAAATGCAGAAAAAGTCCTGTTGATGACAGGAAAGATGCAAGCCTGCTAGACAGGCAAAGGAAAATGAAAATGACATGTTAAGACAGGAAAAAATGTAAAAGTCCTGTTGTTGACAGGATGGAGGTAAAACGCCTCTTAAGACAAGCACAATAGAATGGTGAAAACCTGTTAATACAGGCAAAGCAAAATGAAAGGACCTGTGAAGACAGGAAAGAAGCAAGTCTTGTTAAGGCAGGAAAAGTAAATGACGAAAACTATCTTGTTAAGACCGAATAAATGTAGATGGACTCCTGTTGTTGACAGGAGAAATGCAAGCCTGCTAGACAGGAAAAGGTGAAAACCTGTTAAGACAGGCAAAGCGAAATGAAAAGGACCTGTGAAGACAAGAAAGAAGCAAGCCTTGTTGAGGCAGGAAAAGTAAATGACGAAAACTATCCTGTTAAGACAGAATAAATGTAGATGGACTGCTGTTGTTGACAGGAGAAATGCAAGCCTGCTGGACAGGAAAAGGTGAAAACCTGTTAAGACAGGCAAAGGAAAATGACAAATGACCTGTTAAGACAAGTAAAATGTACAAGTCCTGTCAAGGCAGGGGTGTGATGTGTCCTGTGAAGGCGGAACATGGACTTCGTCGTCAGCTGCCTTGGACAAGCTATTTTGAAATTTGTTTTTCTTTAATTAAAATAAATTGCTTATTCTACCTTGAACTTGAAGGTTTTTAAGCACTTGATAATTATTTTCTTGAAGAAACTTGGGCAACCATTTTGCCCCAATTTAGAAAATTCTTGATAATTGAGGGATGTCTTGATTTGAAGGAAATTTGGGCAAGTGTTTGCCCCAGTTTGGAAGATCTTTTGACAGTCGAGGGATGCCTTAACTTGAGGGGATTTTGGGCAACCATTTTCCCTTGTTTTGATTTTGAGTTTTTGAATTTAAATCTTTCTTGGGCAAACGTTTGCTCCAGTTTGAGCTTAACTCAGAATTTGAGGGTGACCTCAAATTGAATTTTTGTGGGCAAGCGTTTGCCCCAGTTTGAGCTTAATTCAGAATTTGAGGGTGACCTCAAATTGAATTTTTGTGGGCGAGCATTTGCCCCAATTTGAACTTGATTCAGAATTTGAGGGTGACCTCAAATTGAATTTTTATGGGCAAACGTTTTTCCCAATTTGAGCTTGACTCAGAATTTGAGGGTGACCTCAAATTGAATTTTTGTGGGCAAGCATTTGCTCCAGTTTGAGCTTGACTCAGAACTTGAGGGTGACCTCAAATTGAATTCTTGTGGGCGAGCATTTTCCCCTGTTTGAGCTCGACTCAGAATTTGAGGGTGACCTCAAATTGAATTTTTGTAGGGAGCATTTTCCCCTGTTTGAGCTTGACTCAGAATTTGAGGGTGACCTCAAATTGAATTTTTATGGGCAAACGTTTGCCCCAGTTTGAGCTTGACTCAGAATTTGAGGATGACCTCAAATTGGTTTTTTTTATGGGCAAGCATTTGCCCCAGTTTGGAAGTCTTCTAATTATGATTGATTCAGGCAATTTTACCCGGGTCTTAATTAGTTTTGAAAAATGAGTTATGAAATGCTTAAATGAATGAAAGCTTATTGTGATACTTGAATGAATGAAAAGGGATGCGATGTTTGTGATGCTTTGAACAACGAGGATGCAATGTTTGTGTTGCTATGAATAAAGAGGATGTGATGTTTTAATTTATCGATGACTTTTTTATGCTTGAAATAATTATTTGATGAGATGGATGCTATAAGATGAATGTAGACCATGAGATGGTGTAAAAACTTTGTTTCTCTTGATTTTTGATTGATTATTTTGACATGTCCTTTCCTCGACAACCTCATAGTTGGTGTGGAAGGATGACTTTACAGGAGCATCATGCCCTGTCGCGATAGTTGAGGATTCATCCGATTTGGCATGACTTTTCAAAATTAATCTTTTTATTTTTATTTTTTATATTTTTCACATTTCTCTGTGGCACGTGCATTTTTGAGGTCTGCAAAGTGATTTTGGATGGAAAGAAATAAAGAAGGTTTTAGCAAGTGATGTTTTGTTTGGTAGGAAAAGATGAAAAGTGTGGGTTTGATTGCCTGAATGGCACATTTTGATGAAAAATGCCAGTGCTGTTTCTCATAATCTTGATTGTCAAATTAATCAAACTTGAGAAACGGCAAAATTTTGTCCCAGTTTTAGGAAAGATGAGGTAAAGAACGTCATGTTGTCTTGGGATTCTTGGTTTGACCTTAATTTTTCCTGGGTTGTTCTTTTGAGTTTTCAACCCAACAGGTCTTTCATTTTGCCTTAACTTTTGCCTAGGTTGCCTTTGAGGATTCTCGACCTAGCGGGCTTTCTGTTTGTGTGCCCTAACTTTTGCTTAGGTCGTTTTTTAGGATTATCGACCTAGCAGGCTTTTGATTGATGCCCTAACTTTTGCCTAGGTCTCCCTTACGGGTTTTCGACCTAGCGGGCTCTTGATTATATGCCCTAACTTTTTCCTAGGTCATTTTTTAGGGTTTTCGACCTAGCGGGCTTTTGATCCTGTGCCCTAACTTTTTCCTAGGTCGTTTATGAGGATTGTCGACCTAGCGGGCTTCTGTTTGATTGTGCCCTAACTTTTTCCTAGGTCTTCTTTGAGGGTTGTTGACCTAGCGGGCTTTTGATTGTATGCCCTAACTTTTTCCTAGGTCATTTTTTAGGGTTTTCGACCTAGCGGGATTTTGATTCTGTGCCCTAACTTTTGCCTAGGTCGTTTCTGAGGGTTGTCAACCTAACGGGCTTCTGTTTGATTGTGCCCTAACTTTTTCCTAGGTCTTCTTTGATGATTGTCGACCTAGCGGGCTTTTGATTGGTCGTGCCCTAACTTTTGCCTAGGCCGCCCTTTGAGGTTTTTCGACCTAACAGGCTTTCATTTGATTGTGCCCTAACTTTTTCCTTGGCCTTCTTTGATGATTGTCGACCTAGCAGGCTTTTGATTGGTCGTGCCCTAACTTTTCTCTAGGCCTCCCTTTGAGGGTTTTTGATCTAGCGGGATTTTGTTTGATTATGCCCTAATTTTTTCCTAGGTCATCTTTGAGAGTTTGTTGACCTAGCGGGCTCCTGTTTGATTATGCCCTAACTTTTTCCTAGGTCATTTTTTAGGCTTGTCGACCTAGCGGGCTTTACGCTTGATTGTGCCTTAACTTTTTCCTAGGTCGTTCTTGAGGATTGTTGACCTAGCGGGCTTCTATTTGATCGTGCCCTAACTTTGTCCTAGGTCATCCTTTGAGGGTTTTTCGACCTAGCGGGCTCCTGTTTGATCCTAATTTTGCCTGAATTGTTGTTGGAAACCGGCAAGACCTTTTTGGTCATGACTTTGTCGATCATTATTTTGAACTCTAACCCTACTTTTGCCTGGATTTTTTTGGCTTTTAATCCAGCGGGTTTCTCTTCTTCTTGAATTTTATGTTTTGACCTTGATTTTGCCTAGATTATTTTTTGACTTTAATCCAACGGGTCTTCTCCTTTTTCTTGAATTTTATGTAGTCAGACATCTACCTTGCCGGGGTCATTTTGGTTTCTAATTCAGCGGACCTTACTTTGCGTCCCTGATTTTTCCTGGAGTTGAACTTGATTCCAGCAGGATGTTTTTGTTTGACCAGACACTTTGAATGGTGATCTAGAATCCCTGGTCATTTATTTTGCTTCCTCATTTGGTTTTTCTTTGAGCTTGATTAATTTGATGTTCAAGATTATTTATTACAGCACTGGCATTTTCACCAATTGGTATTAATTGTTTGGTTATAGGAATAAGGAGTGGGCTGAATGGATAAGAAGAATGGTAAATTTTAGAAGTAAAGCCAACAATGTAAAGCACGTGCTCGAGAAACATGAAAAATGTAGTTTTTGTATTATTCATTGAGATTTATTTACAAAAGATTGATTTTGAAAAGTATGACAAATCTTGGATGATTTTCCTTGATAGCTCGATTTGTACAAAGCAACTTGTCGTGCTGCTCCCATTTTCTTAACCAGCAGATGAGCTCTCATGATTCGGCGCTTGGATTAGGAGCGACCTTTCCAAAATCTAGCCGTTTAGCATTAATTAGGCTTTGCACCTTGCATTTCAGAACCTAACAATTTTTTGTAGAATGACCGATGTACCCCGCATGGTAGCCACATATGGCATTTGCATCGTACCATTTAAGGTATGGTGGTTCTTGTCGTTTCATAGGGTAAGGAACCACTAGAGAGTTCTCGATTAGCTGAGGTAGCAACTCAGTGTAGGTCATTGGAATGGGATCAAACTGGATAGGATCCTTCTCCCTCTTTTGTCCTTGGTCATGATTTTGGCTTATGACTTGTATTTGGACCGTGTATGGTGTTGGTGGTCGAACTTGCCTTGGGTAATTGTAAGTTGGTGGGTAGGGTATTTGGTAGGTTGTGGCGATGTAAGGGTATGGTATGTAAGGTGTGTATGGTGATGGTTGGAAGCTGGTTGGTCTATAAGGTGCCATCTAAGGTATGTACTGTCCTTGACCATGAGCCACATTATAAGTCTCCCCTATCTTTTTCTTTTCTACAGAGGCATTAATTGTCCCTGCGGACTTGTGCGTGATCCTTCCACGGCACATGCCACCTTCGATCTTTTCTCCAATGATGATAACATCAGAGAAGCTAGTGGTCACACTGCCGATCATCTTGTCATAGAAAGGATCTTGGAGTGTGTCGACGAACGTACTGACCAGTTCTTTTCAGATAATAGAGGTTGTACTTGAGCGGCTAACTCCCTTCATTTTTTAGCATATTGCTTGAAGGTTTCGTCTCCTCTTTTAGCCATGTTCTGGAGTTGGGTTCGATCTGGAGCCATCTCCACATTATACTGGTACTGTTTGAGGAAGGCCTCAGCCAGATTCTTCCATGAACGGATATGTGCCCGCTCTAGCTGAGTATACCGGTTCGCAGCTGCCCCAGTGAAGCTATCTTGAAAGAAATGGACGAGCAGTTTATCATCATGCATACAGGAAGACATCTTCCTGCAGTACATGGTCTAGTGATTCCTTGGACAGCTAGTTCCTTGATATTTCTCAAATTCTGGAACTTTGAATTTGGGAGGGATTACTACATCTGGAACTAAGCATAGATCAGATGCGTCTTTGGCTTGATAAGCGCTCCCCTCAATTGCCTGGATCCTATCCTCTAGGACTTTCCACTTTTCGGTATCCTCATTCGAAGGAGGGCTTGGGTATTCCTCAGGCATAGGGTGAGGTTGAGAAGGTATGTATACAAGGTGAGGCCCTTGGGTGAACATAGGATGCATTCCCCCAACAGCTGCTTGATAGGCTTGTGAAGTGGTGTTTGGAGGTAGGTTATGTGTTTGGGTTTGTGTTTGGTTTTATGAGGGTGCATGCTCATGAGGATACCCATAATGAACTCCTTCGGTTGGCAGAGGCATAGTTGATGGCGAAGGATTTTGTGGAGTGAACCCAGGAGGATATGACGGGTCAGTTGGTTCTTTCGGTATAGATTCCCTTGCCTCTTTCTATTTAGATGATTGGATGGCTTCCATTAGGTTGGCCATTTGTTCCTTCAGTAACTTGACCTCATTTCTTAGCCCCTCGTTTTGTCTTTCTAGCTCATCCATGACTCCTGACTGTGATCGGGTCCTATAAGGATGTCGAGGAAGCTGTCTTTCTCCAATTTTTCTGTTAAATTTAAAAATTAATTTTTAGAAATAGTTTGAATGTGAAAAATCACGAGTGATAAAAGTGTTGATGCAATAAAGAATGTGTGGAATGATTTTTTGAAATCTTTCTTTTTCCGATGATAAATTTATGAATGAATGAATGAATGCATGCTATGCATAAATAATTTTAAAATGCTTGAGGGTTTCGAAAATAAGGGAGTTCCTTCATTTGATTTTTCTTAATGTTTTTATGAATTTTGGGTATTTTTTATTCTTCTAGGAAAACCTTTGATTTTGTCGAAAATCTTTTTAGTTTTGCTAAAATTTCCTAACAAAGCATTCTTTAGGTTTTCGAAATTTCATTTTCTCTCTTTTTACATCTTTTCATATTTTCAATATTTTCAAAAATATTTTTCTAATTTTTCCTAGAAGTTTCTATTTTTCTTAATTTTTATTTGATTTTTCTTGACTTTTATTTGTTTCTTTTCTTTTGCTTGATTTTTCTTTCTTGATTTTGTATCTCCTCAATCTCAGATTTCCCCTTCTTCTCTGCCATCTTGAGTGATCCAGTTTACTTGAGCATGTGAATAAAAAGGGGTGTGTGCCCTCCTTGCCTCTTATGTGGGTTACCTGTCCTAATGGTCTAGGGCTTTTAATGCATGAACATCTCAAAGGTGGTTAGTAATCCTGGGGTGTAAGGTCACTAGAGCCAAGTTCCAGTCCATAATGCTTGCCACAACAGTAGAAGTAGCCACTAGTTGCGGGGCATTATGGATAGGACGCACTCCAACTGGGATTTTCATGATAGCCACACAGGACGTAGGCCCTAGCGTGACACCACTAGATCCCTCTATCCTAGGCAGCACTCAGACCCAGGTATAGGGTCCCACTCATGATGAAATGCAATACAATGTATGGAGGGCACATTATTTTTGGGATAACTGCAATTGGGAAAATCGCGCAAATATGTACAATAATTTATTGTTCGTCTACCCTAAGGTTATACAGAGAATAAACAAACCAATAAATCGCAGATAAATAAGCAGATAAATAAATCATGCAATAGATAAGTTGCGCACATAAACATAGAAGGGATCAAAATTAAACACACTCAATTTTGTTGGGCTTGACTCTCTAAAGTCCCTAGTGGAGTCACAATCTGTCGCAACCGTAGTTCCGACGAGACGACGAACTCGCTAAAATTTTGAAATGATTTTTTATTTGATTAATGTGGATTCGCCACCAAATTTTTAATTAAGGGAAAAATATTTGGAAAAAACCCTGACTCGAGGATGAGATTCGAAGTTCGGGAGTTGGTTACGAGTGGGGAAGGTGTTAAGCACCCCACTCACCTGTTCCGAAGAACAGTACTCTTAAACTGAGTGTGTGATTTTTGAAAATGTTTGATCCCTCAATTAGAGTGAAAATAAATAACTTGATGAAGGTTAGCCTAACAGGACTTGACCCTGCTCCTACGTATTCCCCGGTGCAATGGAAAACTTAAGGCTTACGTAGTTATGGTTCATAAAGGCTTGACCTTCGGAAGTCTTTAAAAGAAAGATGATATTTTGAAGAAGTTTTCATTTTATATTTTTTGTAAGGACCTTTAGTCCACTCATGCATAAGACCCGAGGCGGCTACGGTAGCACGGGGGCCTATAAAGACTACTAAACGTTGGACAGCAGGTGAATCGTCAGCCCCCCATTTAGAGTCTATTGCGTGAGACCAAGGATCCTAAAATACTTTGAAAAAGTGTTTTTTATTTTGAAAGGACCTTTAGTCTACTCATGCACAAGACCCGGGGCGGGTACGACAATACAGGGGCCTATACAGACTACTAAACGTTGGACAGCAGGTGAACCGCCAACCCCCATTTAGAGCTCGTCGCATGAGACCAAGGATCCCAAAATATTTTGAAAAAAGTATTTTTGTTTTGAAAGGACCTTTAGTCCACTCATGCACGAGACCCAAGGCGGCTACGACAGCACGGGGGCCTATACGGACTACTAAACGTTAGACAGCAGGTGAACCGCCAGCCCCCCATTTAGAGCCCATTGCGTGAGACTAAAGATCCCAAAATATTTTGAAAAAAGTGTTTTTGTTTTTTCTTTTGAAGAAAGAGGAATCTACCCGAAGCAGAGAGTGCTTTTGAGAGGGAAGCCATTTTATTTGAAGTTCGGGGATTTATTAGCAGTTATGGAATTTTTGGGATTTATTAGCAATTATGGAATTTGGGATAATTACGGAACTTTGGAGTAGTTATTTTATTTATTGAATTTTTAGGAACTTGAGAGTAATTCTGTAATTTTGGGAAGTTCGGGGGCAAATTCTGTGATTTTGGAGAGTTTGGGGGCAATTCTGTAATTTAGAGAAGTTTAAGGGCAACTTTGTAATTTTGGAGAACTCATAGGGGTATTTTGGTCTTTGGGCGAGGTAGGGATAATTCGGTCATTTTATGAAAAGGAAAGGGGTAAAATGGTCTTTTGGATGACAAGGGACAATTCTGCTGCTCCTGGGGTTCGAAGGGAGGACGACCGGGCCATGAATTGGGAGCTTGACCACTTGGGCTACCTTACTCTTGTGCCCAAAATATTGTTTAATTCAAACTTATGAATGCTGAGTGGCTCTTCCATTTTTCCAAAACGCCTTCGTTGGTGGGTCCCACTCTTATTTTTTATCAAATTCCTTTAAAGTGCATGTGCATGGTGCTGCAAAATCAAAACCAGAGGTCAGCCTAGTAACGACGCCCCTCACGTGACAACGTGATTGCGACCATGTATTCCCCCTAGCCCACGACCTATTGGACGCTCTCCGGGAGGAGGAGACAGCTCCACCACATTTCAGCTCCCCTTCACGAAGAATGTGGTCTTCATCATGGTTGGTTTGTAGCTGGCTTTGAGCAATTTGAACCACATCAAACGTCTTAATCTTATGTTGGGTTGATTTGGGTAGTCTCACAATTTCTCAATGTTGGTTGTAAGCCTAATTGAGGCATTGGTTCTATTTCACCTCATGGGAGTCCCACACCAGTTCCATTCTTCCTCTCGAGCACTCATCATGACGCTTGTTCCCTACATGCACCTTGGAGTTGAACGATCGGCAGAGGTTATTAGAGTACGTTTAAAGTGATCCGGTCCAATTGGATGCCATATGTTCATGATTCTCTTGCATGTCGAATGACTTCGCATCAAAAGGGACATTTCTTGACTTGCGTTTACCCCTACTCAGCTGTCATAGCTTCGACCTGTTAAGGTGACTCACCATCAAAGGAGAACCTACCTAATCACAGCCTCAAGTCGAGGAACACGATCGCATTTTTTCTATATGGGAATTCTTGAGTTGACTTCCAGTTGCCTATGGGGAGGGGCATATCTTCACTTACAGGAAATCATAGCCCCTGTTCCTAGGTCGGGCTTAGGGAAGGGAGTAATTCGATCCTACTCACAAGTGCAGAAACAGAGCACCTGGCGTGTCTCGGTTGCTTGAGATGCACTCGCTAACCTCCGGCCTCGACCTTAACAACTCACAAACATTCTTGTGGAGGAGGAAATGACTAGCGTCTCTAACGCTTTGTGGTTATCCAAAGGTGAATTCGTGACTTCTTGGAAAGGTTCTATGCACTGCTTATGAGTGGAACAGGGGAACGTATTTACACACCTGATTCGTGGCGAGAGATGGTTTTGCATGGTAAATCATGCACATAGACTACACGTATTGTGTGCAAAAAGCCACAGCTACACCGTAAAACGATCGAGACCATCATATTGGCATTAATGTACGATTAGCATGGACTTGATTCGCTTAGGTAACAGCTCAGTTTCTATAGGATTATTGAGTAAAGATTAACGCCGATCTATTCCTGATACATGCATCAATCACATACAATGCATAAAGATCCACACGAGTCCAGATAGAACCTAGCAATTATAGACTTAATTCGAGTTTGAAAATCAGGTTTTCTCCTATTATATGTTTGTTAATTCCACACTGATCTAGCTAAGATTTATTCGTCGCACATGCGAGAACCACTACAAGGTTTATGCTAATTCGTTCAGGTTATGGTCCTTACATCAAGATCAATCATTAGGCCAATATATCCACCATGAAAGACAGTAATCAAAGTGTAGAGATCAGTTAGAGTGACCGACCTAGGCTCTTCTGGATTGAATTGGGAGGCCGACGGCGATATACTAAAGCGGCGGAGGAGAATTGATGCTGGAGGAAGGGAGCTGAATCCCCTGTGAATCCGCAGCACTGGAGCATCCTCGAAGGAGGAGTGAGTGGTGCTTCCGATCGTGGAGGAATGTGTCCAAATCACCCTGAAATCTCTGAGGGGAGTTTTCCTTTTGGCTCAATCTCTCTTCCCTAATCTCTTCAGAAAATGTTGCCAACCCTCTGATTTTCGTCTTACCCTTATTTGTAGGCCAATTCATTTTCTCCTTTTTCCCTATTTTCATTTTCTTTTTGTTTTTGTTTTTTTTCAGAGTTTAATTTTCTTTTCTTTTCCAGCATTTTAATTTTACTTTTCTTTTAATTTACAGAATTTATTTTTTCTTTAATTTTCCAGAATTTTAATTTTCTATTTTCTTTTTCCAGATTTTGATTTTTTATTATTATTTCTAGATTTTGGGATTTTTTTATTTTTTATTTTCATTTTTTCTTTCTCTTTTTTTTATTTCTTTGTTTTCAAGATTTTGAATTTTATTTCTTTTTTCAAGTTTTTAATTTTTCCTTTTTCAGATTCTTTATTAGTTTTTATTTTTAAATTTTTCTTATTTTTGATTTTTAGTTTTCTTTTCAGATTTTTTATTTTTCAGATTTTTTATTATTTTGATTCTTAATTTTTCCTTTTTTCATATTTTATCTTAATTTTTTGTTTATTATTTTTTTTATTTTTTCCAGATTTTTATTTTTTGTTTTATTTTCAGAATCTTTTTCTTTTTCAGATTTTCTTCATTTTTATTTTCTATTTCCCATTTTTTATTTTCGAATTTTAATTTAATTTTTATATTTTATTTTTTCCAAATTTTAATTTTGTTATATTTTCATATTTTTATGATTTTTTGTTTCTTTTTCAGGTGTTTTGATTTTTAGTTTTTTTAAGATTTATTTGATTTTTTTTATTTTTTAATTCTTTTCGGATTTTGGTTTTTATTATTTTCTATTATTTTTATTATTATTATTTTATATATATTTTTTTATTCTTTTTAGAAGCTTTTGAATTTTCCTTTTTTTGATTTTTTTATTATTTTTTTAATCTCTTTAATTTTTGAATTTTTTTTGATTTTTTTTTGTATATTTATTTTTTGTTATTTATATTAGGATTAATTGATAATTTAACGGTCGGAAGCCTCGGACGTAATTGGGTATTTACAATACTTTCCCATCATGTTAATGTGTGAAGAATATGATTGGTCCATTTCAAATTTGGATATGAGCTTTGATTTTCATATAATAAATAAGTAAAAATAAAAAATAAAAGAAATCAATTTTGAAAATTTTTGTGTTTCTATCTTTCTCAATGATTGAATTTCCACCATTGATTGAGTTGTTAATTCCTGGGTTATTAGCTTTCTTTGAAATGATTAGACAAATCATTGTTTGTTGTCTTATGAACTTAATTGAAGTATTATTTACATAAGGCTTTGAGAACATCACATCAATGTTAGGTAAACAGTTGGTCAGTTGATTGATTTCATCTTAAAACACTAAGGGTAGTTGGAGAAGACACCAATTTACTTGGGAGGAGTATCTAGTTCAAGAACTCATGCATATCTTAGAGCAACACAAATTCTTGGAGGAAATTGAGGATAGTTGGTTGTGGTTGGGTGATTCTGCATGGGGTATTTAATGTAGATAGGCTATAGGAAAGCAGTGGAGTGTAACCAGGACATGTCAAGGCATCGTACTTCTCTAATTGCAACTCTACATGCAACATGGAAAATAATAGTGCATAAAAAATGTCAAGGTTTTTCTTTGAGACTCTTAAAAAATAGGCTACCCACCAGAGATAATTTACTATGAAGAGGTATAAAGGTCAACATGGAATGCCTCATTTATCCACAGACAACAAATTGGTAGACCATCTCTTTCTAAAACATATGTGTGCATGACAAACTACGAATCTGTCACTTTATCTTTAGGTTTCTATGTATAATTACTGCATGATTAGTATAAATTCACTTATAATTACACATAATACCTCTTATTTTTACAGGAATGGTCAAGCAAACAAAGAATCCAAAAATAAGTAGATTTTAGGTCAAAAAGAGGGCATAAAACAACACAAACAAAGAAGGACAAAAATTCTCCTCAATAGATTAGCATCGATTGTCCCAACGTGACAGCACGATTATGCCAATTAAGCACGATTGTGCCAACATTTGATGCGACCAGAAAATAGTGTCATGTCAACCTTAGTGATAACAGGGGGCATCCCACTTAGGCCTAATGATGTAAGAAGCATCCCAGTCAGCCTAACAATGTTGCATAGACCTAGAATAACCATAAAAAATGTAGAAAAGCAAGATTATTCCTGATCCATGATGATGGAAACCCTAGATTTGAACCTATAAAAAGGAGATTTTGCTACACCTCTCCCACACACACACATATACATGCGTGCGCACACACACACACACATATACCGAAACCAACACCTCATTCCTCTCCACAGGAAAGCAACACCTTTCTCTCTAGGAACAATCCTACCTTTCTCTCATCTCTAACCTCTCAATTCCCAATTCTTCCTCTAAAATCCTCTGGTAGGATCTTTGTGAGGGTAATCCTTGTACGATGCAATTTCATATTAGTTACCAACTTTGTTAGCAACACCAGTTTTGTATTCTATTATACTTGCTTTTGTTATGGATATTTGTGGGCTATTTTCTTTTAGTAACTAATTCCACCTTTATAGGGCTTTGGTAAACTTTGAGATTTGTATTATTTGCACCCCTGTTTTCCCTTTCAATAATGATATCTTCATTACAATTATGTTATACTATTATACTTAATCCATTACTAGGAACTAGTTAATTCTATTAATCTGATAGTCGATTAGGGGGTTAGGCGATTGTACCACTCTCAATTGGTAGAAGTATAGGATAACTAAGCCTAAAGATATTAGAGGATTAATTGGGAACTTAGATTTCAAACTGGTTAACTTCATGACACATAGTTAATGCCCTGTAAATCTTTATTTCGTTCATTTATGTATCTTACCAGATCAAGGAGGATCTAAAGTTAAAGGTAGATTATTGCCACTGCTGGATTAAGGAGTAGTAGAATTAGTGTAGCTGGTTAGAAATTGAATAAAGGAGAAAACAGGGGGTAAAAATAAGTAAAGTCATAAGGGGATCCAAAACACCACATTCTTTTATTTATCATATACTAGAAATTTTAATAGTCTTTCTTTTTTGTTTTACTATTTTAGCTACTTTTACAGAAAAACCTTTCTTTTGGGGTGATAAAAAAAATTAGAATTTAGATTTCAGTCATATATTGCTAAACTAGTCTCTGTGGGATCAATATTAAGGGCCTAAAATATCCTTTTTCTACACCAACGCGTATACTTATCAATGGGTAAAATTTAACAAGGTTTATACTCATTTTTTGCAAATAAGTTTTAGGCATCGTTGTTACGGATTATTTCCTTGCAGTTTTTAAAATTTGACTTCTGATTCTTAAGACATGTATATATTGAACTTTCTATTTTAGTATTTATATTATGTTTTTATTTTTAAAATAAAATTCTTAAAAAAAAAAAAAAAACTTTCTCTCTAGTTTTCCTTGCCTTATTCTCAATTGTTTATCTTAACTCGTTCCCAAGCTTCTAACCTGCAGTTTGAACTTGAGATAGAACAAGCAGGCAGTAGGTTAAGGCAGGAAGAAAGAGGAAAGAAAATGACAACGCAAGGGAGAAGAACATCGTTGGGCTATATTGACCCCCACTGACAAGGGCATGAGGAGTACTATATCTATCTCAGCAATGAGTGGTGTTTAGAAGATCGAGTTGAAGTCCACACTTATCAACATGATACAAAATTCAATTCAATTTGGAGGGATAGGCTCAAAGGATCCATATCTACATAAAAAAGTTTCCCTTCTTTACAATTGAGAAGGTGAATGGCTGGCTCAACTCCTTCCTAAAAGGATTCATCACGTCCTAGGATCAGTTTTAGCATCTTTTTCTTATGCAGTACTTCCCACGGTCTATACAATCTAAGATAATAGTGTAGATCTTTGGCTTCACACAATATGAGAAGGAGTCCCTATACAAGGCATGAGACCGTTTTTCATAATCTTATCTAATCGTGCCCATATTATTGGTACCAAATACCCCATCTCGTGCAGATCTTCTACAATATCCTTTCATATGCCAGTATAGTTATAATTGTCATAGCCTCTAGAGTAGGCATCCTACACAGCCCCCGCGAAAGGCATATGTTTAATTATAGGGAACCTAGCTGCCAATAGTAACCAATGGAGGTCAACGGATAGATATATGAAAAAGAGGACTTGCAACTAACTGGAATGTATCAAGAAGATCAAAACAGACCTGACCTTAGTCTATGCAACTAGTGCGGTTCCATAACCCATGACCTTGAAGGAGGTGTAGTTGAGGCCCACATGTCCCAACAGAATGAGGAGACCTATTTCGTGAGGAACACCTACAACCTAACCTAGAGGAATCACCCCAAACCTATCTTGGGAAGGATGCCAAGGTAATAATACTAACAGTTCTTCCAATGCTTACAAGCCCCTTCTTATGTAGAAATAAGGTGGCTATATGAAAGAGAGGAAGGAACCAACCCCCCATGGAATCAAGATTCTAGAAGATGGAGGTACGACTCCAGAACATAGAGACACCAATGTCCTAATTCCAATACATGAAGGAATAGATGGAGAAGATCATAATCTTCCTAGCATAATGAATGCCAAGGACGTTACCAAGCCAACTTGAGGTGAATCTGAATAGGTAGGTGAATGCAGTCACCTTAAGCAACAAGATCGAAGAGGAAACACCTGCAATAGGAGAAGAAGAGGACCACATAACCATGGAGCTACCATCAAATCTTAGAGACCCAACAAGTTTTATCTTACCCGGCATTGTGAATTATTCCTATCTTAAAGCTTTGTGTGACCTAGGTTCCAGTTTAAACTTAATGCCTCTTTGTTTATAGAAAGTTAGGTATAGAAAAGCCTAAACCCTAAAGGGGATGATGGAGGACGTGCTGGTAAGGGTGGGAACTTTCACCTTTCCTACAAACTTCTTCATGCTTAGTATGAAGGAGGATGAGGAAGTCCCACTAATCTTGGGAAGACCTTTCCTAACCACTGTAAGGGTTATGATCAACATGAAATAGGAGGAACTCATATTAAGTCAAGGTGAGGAAGAAAAGGTGTTCAGCAACACCTACCCTACATAGTATCCCAAGCATGCCCCTTCTAAGTTAGCAATCCTTTCCTTTGAAGTTTCCCTCTAAATGTAACATCCCTAATTTCTGATAACGGACTCTCTAGGCTACAAATATCCTCTAGTAATAAATAAAGCAAAAATAAGAACAAGAGGAAAAGAAATTAGAAAAAATTTAGCAAATGAAAAAAATGCTCTTGCATTAGGATAACAAAAATAAATGTGTAAGAAACCCCCAAAAAAGTTAAAAGATATTCTAAGGGATTAAAATACCTCAATGATAGTTAGAAAGTTATAACGAAATAATAAAAACAGAGAAAGGACAAAAAAGCCATCAAAAAACTTTGAAACGTCCTTAGAAAGCTTTATCTTCCACAAAGGCTAAACTGTTCCTAGAAAAATAGCAAATGACATAAGAATGATTCGAAAATGAACTAATAAGTGCTACAAATATCTGAGGAACAATTTGGGAACCTCCTGGAAAATGCAGACAAAAATTACCAAAATGTCCTTGAAAGGTAAGTAGGGCAAGACAATGTGAAACAAAAGTCAAGAAGTAGGTCCCTCCCCTTGTGCAGGAAAATACTATATGAAAAATGTCGTGGCGACTCATGATATGAGTCATCACTCCATTAACATCATATAAGACAAAAATAATAAATAGGAGGGATATAATTAACTATGATTAAAATAAATTAACCATGTTAGAATAATTGAATCTTGATTAGTGATAAATTCAAAATAATTAGCATTAAACTAATCCTAAAAGGATAATTCCTTATATTTATATTTTTTTAGAAAATGGAAATTGCATGCAAATTTACCAAAATATCCTTAACTGGGAATTTAATTTTCACATGCATTAAAGTGCACAAAATTGATTTAAGTGTTAAGGAGGTTCATTTGCTTCATATTAAATCTCTCTAAACTCAAACTACTCCTAAAACCCAAAAACTTAAACTAAGTTTAAACTTTCATCTTTGAAGTTGAAGTTAAATTAAGACAAATCCACCAAGCCCCACCACCAAAACTAAGAGATCTTGTATGGACCACCAAGGAGGAGGAAGAGCAGCCATAAAGACCTACCAAAACAAACACAAAAGTCTTCAATAAGTACGATTTTACCATATGTTTTTCTAAGCTTCAAATCTTGTATTTATGGTTTAATTTTCTTCTTTTTGGTGGATCTCTCTAAGATTTTTGGATCCTTTTTATTTGAGTTTGTTGAAGCTCAAAAATTCCCTTGATGGTTAAATAAGAGCATCAAAATTTTTTAGTGATTTTTGGAAGTTAAAGAGAAGTTTTTATGGATTAAAGTGCTTCTAGCAACCTTAGGAGAAATTTAATCAGTTAAAATTTCTTAAAACCAATTGTTGATGCCTTGGAAAAGATTTGAAATTGTATGAGAAAATTTTTGAAGTGTTAAAAGTAATGGATGGATAGATCTTGAAGTAGATCTACACTTGTTTGCCATGAAAAATGCTTTCTTTAAGATCTTTATGTTCAAAGTTGAAAACTTGTTTCTTTCCCTTCTTAAAAATCTTTGATCATGAAGTTGTCCCTGATAAAGGTCCAAATCTAGGCTTATGTATTAAAATTCTTAAAAGAATAAAAAATATTACGTAATAAGATATATAAACTTAACGTGGACTTGGACTTAAAACTACTAAGAGTAAAGGTAAAATTTTGAACCAAAAGTTGAACAAATCACTTAAGACCTTATGTGACCATGACCATAGCTATGGAGGAAGGACAAATTATGGGCATATCTAAGCACATATAATGTACCAAGTTTTAAACTTCATGACAACAAGGTCACGTGACAAGAAATTGAGAAAATAACCTTTGTTTAAGTCAGCTATAACATTCAACCACTTCCTATTTAATTAGGGAATCTTGAGTTTAAAATTTGGATTAGGGTATGAAGAGGAGCTTAATCAAGTATAACTATGGAATAATAAATTTGGAAGGGACTAGAATTTAGTAAAGTGCTCATTTAACCATATTGGTTGAATTGGGTGAATACATACTAAAATCTTATTAGAATTTAAGGATGAACCTAAATATGCTAAATGAGATGATTAAAAATTAATTATGGGCTAGGAAAAGAAAAGTAAGCATTCGACCACACACATAAAACAAGGAAAAAAAACCCTAAAAATTTCTAAGAGTGGATTGAACTTGTAGCCTAAGACCTAATTAGTGTAAATCAACTTTTAGGAGAAGAAAAAAAATGAACCATAACACCTTAGGACAATGGTGTATGAATTCAGCCACCTAGGTAAAAAAATAAGCAAAGGAGACTATTTTGGTTGTTTATAGATAACTAAATGAGTCAAAAGGAAAAAATATTAAATTCATGAGCGAGGAGGCAAGGAAGTAGGTTTACTAATGGAACAAATCTAACTATCCAAGTTATTAGTCAAAAAGCATAAAACATATAACACTTAAACTTGAATTAAGTAAGTTGTGCATAACACATTCAATTTAAGGAACACACAGAGTAAACAACTAAGGAAGGCCATTTGGCCAACTAGAGAAGAAGTTCAATATATCGTAAACATACATTGAGCAAGGCTGAAAGGTAACTTAGAAAGATGAGTAGACTAAGATCCTATGAATGATTCATCATAAATCTTATGAATTAAGCAAGTTGGACAAGTAATGAGAGTAAGTATACATGCTGCCCAAGATAGTAACATCAAGCTTAATTAAGAAAGTCTTGATTAAAATTCTTGAGAAATTGGATGATTTGGATGTTATTTGTGCATACCATTTTGATTGAATATTAAGCATGCATCTTATATTAAAGATTTGAAATGGAACCTAATAAATCAATGGGTCACTAAAGAAAATCCTATGTGAAAACTTAACAAGCACATACTTGTAAAATGCCAAGTCAGGGACTTATGCATGTGTGGAAGTTTGGGATTATCCATGTTAGAAGCCATAAGGCTTCAAGCTAAGGTGGTGAAGACCATCAAGAATCAACTTATATCCTAATGAAAGTTGAGTATGTGTGGAAGTGAGAAGATATTTCTTTAAAAATGTTTAATAATATGTCATTAAGAGTATAATGGTGTGCCATATGTTAAAGTGTCACTAGGAGGATGACTAATAAATAAGCATGATTATAAGTATGGAAAGAGATGTTAATGTGTCAAGTAGTATCTTTGATGTTATGTTTCATCATGTTAATAAGGTGACCCATGAAATGAATGATAAGTATGATTATGTTTAACATGAATTCTTTTATAATCAAAATAAAACCACTTCAGAAAAGGGAATATTTTGAAATTGAGAAATGAACTTATATGTTTAACATATTTTTATGAATAAATCAAAGTGGATAGAATAGAAATGGTCACAAATCGTAGAGTAGACACCTACTGAGAAATTACGACGCCCTCCCCAAGAGAGATTAGGGTGACTCTTCCAAGTGGGGTTATATTTCTTTTTCACAAAGTTGGCCTCTTCATTTTGTTGAGCCACACAAGCTTCAACCACACATTCTTCATCACTATGGCATAAGGAGCCACGAAGATTACACGAGTTAGGTTTAAGTGTAACTGGTGTTACGATCAGTGAGTTAGGTTGTGTCTTTGTTTGCATAAGTTCCTCCATCCTCTTGTTCAAGGCCTCTATTGTAACACCCTAATAATTATATCCATCCTACACTTAAGTCAAATCACAAATTCACTATTAGTTTGTTACTTCATGATGTGGAATCCATTTATAAAATTACTATAATTATGGAAAAATATGATATAATTTTTTTAAAACATTTGTTGAAAATGCGAGTCTTGTCGTAGTAATCAACATAGCATATAATGAACATTCTGGCATTGTCACTCACATTAATTTTGAAAACTCGCATTCTTTTACATATCGTGCTATACATTCATTTCCACAACAATATTTACGTTATTAGTTATATAGCTAATACAACAAACAATCAATAATAAGTTAAGACTCCTAGTGAGTCCCTTAAACAAACAAAGGCTTTAATGTCCTTCATAAATTATAGACATCCAAAGAAAAGATACAAAGTTAGACAAAGCAATATAAGATCTTCTATAGCTTTTCCCACATTCCATTCCATGGATATTCATCTTTAGTCTAGGTTATTCATTTAGAATAGATAGCTGCCACTATGAAAAGTATGATCGAACTCCCGGAATGAAATGCAAGGTAAGGAATGAGAAATTATAATTTCTCAATAGGTGTCTACCTAAGTTTGGCGTCATCATTTCTAATCCGGCCATATCAGTTTATTAAGAAAAGGTGACAATCATATAAGTTCAATTATTACTTTTTAAAATTATACTTATTTGAAATGGATTCTTTTTATTAGTAACAAAAATTCAATCTCATACAGCATGCAATTCATACATACTTTAAATCACTTTTTCACATAAAATCTCTTATACATAAATCTCATGGATTCTTTATATCACTTTCTCATCATAACATAGATATTGTCTAACTCTTACTCATTTTATGTCTTATTCATAATCATTCTTCGTCTCTAGTCACCCTCTTAATGACAGTTTCATTTAAGGCATAACATTAAAAATGTATTCAAATAATATCTTCCACTTGTCTACTACTCCATCTTTTAATCTTGGATATGAGCTCATTCTAGATTGTTGTTACCATCATAAATTTGGAAGACTTACAGATTTCCCATAGAAGGATTTATTTGAAGCCATATGGCTTCACTATAGAAGGTTATAAACCTTTTGATTACTATAGAAGAACTCGTCGCCTTCTGAGTATGCACAAGTCTTGGACTTAGCACACTAGGAGCATTGTTAAGTTTTCATATAAGGTTATTCTTTAGTGATATCTTGACTTATTACATTCCATTTTAAGACTTCATGATTGGATGCATGCTCAATATTCATTCAAAATGCTATGTACATATAGCATCCAATTCATCCGGTTGATATCAAATTGTGGAACTATATAAACATACACAAGTCATCATGTCATGCAAGAAATCATATAATTCATTACGTCATTCAAGAGTGCACATAACACATTTACATATATAAAGACATGCTTAAGCATCTCCATGATAAACAGGAAATTAATAGTTACCCAAAGGTTAGATTTCTTAGTAAAATGCTCACTTAAGCATGGTCCTTAAATTTTGGACAGTATGCTCATTTCTCCTAAAATTGCCAAGTTATCCTCATTCTTGTGTTTTATGAGAAACCTTTCATGGGAACTTAATCCACTCATCCTTCTAAGTTTCCTCTCAACCTTTTCTTTTCTCAATGATTTTGTTGATGTTCTTCTCATGTTTAACTTTATGGTGGCCTGATGACCATTATGCCTCTTAAGTAGACATGAATCTTATTTAACTAATTTTAATTCTGCTTGGCTGAATGGTCTTTTTCTAATTTATCAAAATTTATGTTCATCTAAACCTTACAACTAATTTTGCTTCTCAAATTTATTCCTAGGAAAGATAAACACATAAGTTTTACCCACTAAAATCTTATCATACCTAATTCTTTCTTCTTTGGCCAAATATCTTTGTGAGCCTCGAAGAGGTTATTTTTCATATTTCTATGCTCTTGTGGCCAATATATTAAAGTTAAATCTAATTAAGAGTGAACCTTTGATCTTTTACCTAATGAACTACTTTACCAATATTCTTACAAGTGTATGTCAAAGTGTTAATATCTTATCTTCCTAAACTATGTCCACTTACTCATACTTCTCTTAAATATCCTTAAACATCCAAACCAACCTAATTTTCTCATTTATTACCTAAGTGGCCGAACCTACATCCTTTAGTTCTAAGGTGTTATGGTTCAAGTTTTCTTCCCTTAAAAGGTGATTTACACTAGTTAAGACTTATTCCATTAATTCAACTAACCTTAGAAAATTTTATAACCTTTCTTCCTTGTCTAACAGTATGGCCTAATTTCTTATCATCCTCTCTACACTCCATGATTAATTTTTAATCACCACCTTAAGCATGTTTAGGTCCACTCTTAAGTTCTAACAAAGTTTTAACATGTTTTCACCTATTTTAACCATTGTGGCCAAATTATAACTCCACCATGTTCAAATACCTTCCAAATTTACAATTCCTCCCTTATACTTAATTAGGATCCTCTTTATATCTTAATCGAAATTTTAAACTTAAGTTTTCCTAATTATATGGAAAGTGGCTGAATGCTCTAAGTGGCCAAAACAAGGTGTTTTTTTTCTCAATTTGTCCTCTCTTAGTCTTGGTGTTATGTATTTTTGGTTTTTGTTACATCACTTGTCCTTAGTTCTATTATGATTTGTCCTCACTCCAAAGCTATGGTCATGGTCATGGAAAGTCATAAGTGATTTTTTCAACTTTTGGTCCAAGTCTAAGTTAAGTTTATATATTTTATTACATAAACATTCTTAGTATTTTAAGACTTTTAACATATGAGTCCAGATCTAGACTCTTATCAAAGATTTTAAAAAGAGAAATAAACAAGTTTCCAACTTTGAACATAACGATGTTAAAGAAAGCATTTTTTCTCGAAGCAAACAAGTGTAGATCTACTCCAAGATGTATTCATTCCTTACTTTGAGCACTTTAAAACCTTTCTCATAAACTCTCAAATCTTTTCCAAAGCATCAAAAATTAGTTTTAAGAAATTTTAACCGATTAAATTGCTTAAAAGGTTACTAGGAGCACTTAAATGTATCAAAACACCTCTTTAACTTCCAAAAATTATTAAAGAGGGATACACCAAAAAGAAGAAAATCAAACCATAAATACAAGATTAAAAGCTTAGAAAAAATATGGTAAAATCCTACTTGTTGAATACTTTTGTGATGGTTTTGGTGGCTCTCTATGGCTACTTTTCCTCTTCCTTGGTGGTCCACTCAATATCTCTTAGTGTTGGTGGTGGGGCTTGGTGGATTTGTCTTAATTTAAGTTAAACTTCAAAGATGGAAGTTTAAGCTTAGAGTAGATTTTGGTGTTTTGAGAGAAGTTGAAGTTTGAATGAGTTTAGAGAATTTTTCTAAGTGTTTAGGAGGTTGATTATGAAGCAAATTATCCTTTTAGCCCTTAGATCAATTTCATGCACTTTAGGACATCTGGAAATTAAATTCCCATATAAAGGCATTTTGGTACATTTGCATGTAATTTTCATTTTTTAAAATAAATATAAACGTAAGAAATTATCCTTTTAGGATTAGATTAATGCTAATTATTCTGAATTTATCACTAATCAATATTAACTTATTCTAATCATGGTTAATTTTAATTAATCAAGGTTAATTTACTTTAATCATAGTTAATTTTATCTCTTCTATTTAACTTTTTTATCTTATATGGTATTAATGAAGTGATGACTCACATGGAGATTTACCACCTCATTTTACACATGTTATTTTCGTGCACAGGGGGTAGTGCCCACTTCCTAGCTTCTACTCTACAATTTCTTTCCCTACCGACCTTTTAATGGCATTTTGGTAATTTTCTCATCATTTACCAGGAGGTTTCCAAATTGTTCCTTCAATGTTTCTAACACTTATTGGTTCATTCCCAAATCATTCTTATGTCATTTTCCATTTTTCCAGGAACAGTTCTCCTTTGGTGGAAGATAGAACTTTATAAGGATATTTTTGGAGTTTTCTAATGGCTTTTTCATCTTTTCTTTATTCCTATTCTTTCCTTATGACATTGATGTATTGTAATTTCTTGGAATTTATTTTAACCATTGGTTTAGGTTTTCCTGCACATTATTTGTGTTATCCCAGTACAATGGTGTTTTCATCATTCGCTAAAAAATTTCTAACTTCTCTAACTTTTGCTCTTATCCCTTTATTTCTTACTATTTGTAGTGTATAAAGTCCATTATGAAAAATTATGGGTGTTACAAAAGCTAGGGTAGAGGTTTCTATTTGTCAAGCCTACTTAATAGAAGAAACATCTAAATTTGCTTCTTTTTACTATCCATCGCACATAAATACCCAAAGGAGTGGAATGCCACGTAATGTTAGAGGCAAAGGTTGTTAATTGAATCCTCCAATTCCAATTTTCAATTATCCGGGATGTGGGAGTGGTAAATGTATTCAATATTACTTAGAAGAACGTGACATGAAAACTGCCCATTTGTATGTTCTTCTAAATTATGAAGAAGTTGAACCATATCTATAGTAAGTTGACACTAAAATCATCTTTAAAACATGTTTTATTGTCTATTTTTCATATGTATGTTTTATTTTGTAGAAAGTATACTAATTTTTTAAAAGAGCTTCAACCTGGTATTTCTAACTCTCAAATTGCTAAGGAAATTTCTTCTCATTATCCTAAATGGTTTAGGAATATGTATGTCCCTATTATATACATTATTCAAATGGTGCTATATTTTCATAATATGATTTATGATTTCAACAAAGTAAATTTATTTATTATAGGTTCAAAATCTACAAAATCAAATTGAAGATCTAGTCTTGGTTTCTTTGGCATGGAGGCCAATAAGAGTTGTACAATCATGGCCTACTTAAATCATAAATGGATATAAATTTCACACAAAGATATGGAGTGAAGGTATGTCAACTTCTAACTATAGTGTGTGTGTGTGTGTGTACAAAACACTAATGGTCAATTAGAAGATGATTTTTTTTCAAAAATTTTGACCGATATTATTAAATTGGAATATCTTGGAATGCCAACTAAAAAGATAGTTCTTTTTAAGTATGATTGGTTTGATAATACTACTAATCATGGGACAAATATAGACAATTATAAAATTGTTCAAGTCAAACAATCAAAAAGATATAGAAACTTTGACCCATTCATATTTGAACAACAAGTTGAGCAAGTTTATTATACATTATATCAAAAAAAACATCATGGTTGGTTAGTTGTCATTAAGACAAAAGTGTGCAATATGATCACAAATAATGTAGTTAATCAAGTTGACAATTACATTGTGTATCAAGATGTTAATGAAGTTCATTACCTCCAAGTCATGTTGAATATTAATGCGGATGTTTATTATGATAGTCTTATTGATACAAATCATACCGGTGAGAAAGTTGATATAGGTTTTCATAATCAACCTGATTTAGATGAAAATAGTGACAGCACATATATGTCAATCGATAATGAATATGATAGTAAGGGTGAGAGTGATTTAAATGATCCTAAATCAACTTAATTAGGTAATTTTCAATAGATTCTAACTTATTTTTAATGTATTTAACCTTCTACATTAACTATTTCTAAAATTTTAATGTATACAGATGGATGACAACATAACTAGAGGTGGAGATCAAGGTTGACTAAGAGGTTGGGGCAGAATTTATGGTAAAACATCTCTATTACATGCAATAGGATCTCACGATCCACAAGACATGTCTTCAACGCTAACTTCAGTAGCTATATGAGTGAATGTTAGATCAGGATCATCCTTGTCACATATTGATACATCAGATCCATCCACCCCTAACATGGGTACATCTACCTCCACATCTTGTACACATCCTTCCTCCACACCTGCATATTCCGTTCATTAGATACTTCCAATTCTACCGATAGTGGGAAACAAAGATCGTACTGATAAGAGGATATGAATTAGCCTAGGAGTTAAGTATAAGTATTTTATTTTTTTTACAATTAATATGATTATCAAGTTTTTACTTGTTTACTTAAATCAATATTACTATTAACATTATTTTTTAAAAGTTTCTTGCCTCCAAATGTATGCAGTAGAGATATTACAAAAATTATTAAGTCTAAATTTGATGATTCTTGGCTTACTTGGAGTTCTATTCCTACAAAAATTAGAAACATGTGGTTTGAATAATTTCAGGTAACATTGAATTTTAATTTTTTAACTTTTTTATGTTACTTACCTACTATTCATTATTTTTATGTATATCTTACCATAATGCAGAAAAGTTATAAGTGTACCACAACATAATATGACCATTAGAGAAACCTTTGAGCATAAAGGTTCAGTGATGATGAAGAATACAATAAATAAGGTGTGAAGTGGAAAGGATAAGGATGTTTGGATTATTCTTGAGGTTGGCCAACGATTGGACCTTCATTAAGTTGGACAAGACTTCCAAAAGAATACAACTATTGGCAAGCAAAATTGAGTTTGTGATAGTGGAGTTTCCTTATACAATGGTGGTTCTATATTTGTTATTGTACACCGTAATAGGATGGTAATTAAAAATAAAATATTTAAGTTATTTTTTTAATTTTAGTTATTTAAAAGTTTAGCTCAATGTTGTCTATGCAGAGTAAGAAGCTTAAAATTCAAATACATTTGATATTATGAAAAGGACTAAAAGGAATACAACTAGAGAATGAGTTAACGATAAGACAAAGAATCTTGTTTCATGTATATTTAAATTACAGTTTTATTTGTATATTATTTTATTATTTTTATTCTAAAAACTTATATGTACTTGTACATTGTAGGAGAAATTTGTTCGTCGTCGAGTAGAATCCCTTTAAGATTATATACATAGCTCTGGTGAATATTATTTAGCCTCTCACAATGTCATTTTTTTGGATATTGTTGAAGGACAAAATAAGAAGGAACATGTATATGACTTGGTCAATTAGGTGATGAGTTTGTGTCCTTATCCACTAACTATACCCAGCCTAGTGTAAATGTTAGGATCGATTATCACCGGATCATCATCAACCTATGTGAAGAGTTTAAACAAAAAAAAATCAAAACTGGATAAACAATCAACCGAGCTAACTAAGACTAAACAAATTTCTCAACAAACAATGCAGCATTCATGATTACCATTTAACTCTAGTTTTATTACCTCCTCTTAGAATGAATTGCTAATGATAGTGTTGTTGATGATCATCATGATGACAGTAAACTTCTTAGCGCTGATCATTCACATGTTTGATTTCTTTTTTTCACATTTATATTTCTATCTTATTTTAATTATATAATGATTTTGTATGTATTTATAATTATCTACCCTTAATTATGTTTAGACTATATTATATATATCAATTTATTTGTTTAATAATTTATAATTTTTAAATTTATAAATTTTTTAATAATTATTATATATATATTTCATATAAACAGATTTATTCTAATTAATTATTATATGAATAAAAAAATTGAAAATTTAATTATATATTATTAGCGGCCCAATTTGCTATTAAGTATTTATTTACCCTGCAAAATCATTGCAATCATTTGAATGACCAAATATTGACGATCAGTTTTAGACCGAAATTTCAATAACAAATTTGGTTGGGTGCATAATAAATTAATGATCATTTTCAGCGACTAATATTTTTGACCGATATTTTAGTAAAATTGGTCACCAACAAATATTATTAGCAACCAAAGTGGTTAACCGATATTTAAAAACCGATTTTACGTCCGATTTTTCCATAGCAAAATTGGATCATCTATAACAAAATATATAACTTCTTTTGCGATTAATTTTAATTTTTCCAATTATTAAAAAATATGATTGTTAATATATTTTTTTTTCGATCGATTTAAAAAATTCAACTGCTAACTCATTTGTGAATAGAATTTTAACAACTACTTCATTTCAATCTCAAAATCAATAAAAATAATTTTACGATCAAATTATCTATTTTGACAACGGATGAATTCGATCGCTAATAATAAAAAAATATATGTTATATTTAAAGAAAATTATATTAACATTTTCGAACATTAACCATAATTATATTTAAACCTCACTTGATTAATTCAAATTATAATTACATTCTTTATTTTATATATTCTTCTTATACAATGGCATTATTTATTTTAAAATTACACCTACTTCATTTATTTTGATATACTAAGCATATAGGGATGGAAGGTTTAATTTCTAAAACAAGCAAATCGCTGCTTTCCGGAGTTGTCCATGTAATTACCCTCACTTAAAATCACAGACCAAGCTAAAATACTCTTAAAAAGTAAAACTATACAACAGGATTTTGTATAACTTATTAATAATTAAAGAAAAAATATAATTAGCTTTAGATTTGAAAAGATTTAGTCCTTACATAAGTAGGTGTGATGGTCCCTCTCTTAAACGTACTATCTTTTCCGTAAGGGTGGGGTCTAGAATACGGAAATGTATAGATTAAAGCCACTCTTTAAGCTTCCTTTGATACAGTATTAGTTATTATGGGATCCATTTTGGATGGGCCCTTAATCCAAGTACTAAAATCAAAACGCAAGAAGACACATAGCAGAGTTAGACAAACAAGTTTAGCCCAAAATTGGTCTTTAGTTGGAAACATTTTGTCTAAAGATGTTTCATTCGGTATTTGGACTTTGGTTAAAAAGGAGTTATAATAAGGGATTATTTGATATTTATAGCCCCCAAATATGTTAGGATGAAAATGTGCGGGCTTAGCTGTGTTAGTTAATATCTCTTGCCTATTTTTAAAATTTAAGGCCTAAAATATTATTTTATTCATTTGACAAAGATTCTTTTGAAAAGGTTATTTAATATTTTTTTTAAGTTTAGTTTCAGTTAAAATTTTATCTAAAATCATATTTTTAGCAAGCAATTTTAAATAATTCTAAAATTTACCTCTAAGCAAAATAATAAATTTAAATTTATATATAAAATAATAAATTTAAACCTTTAAATATACTAAGGATGTATCTAGAAAACTATTGAATTGAATATTTATTTAATCATTTATTTTTACATAAGAACTTGTGTCATAAATTTGACTAATGGAACTTATTAAAATCTAAAAATAGTATATTTTGATAAGTTATATTAAAAAATTATTAAAATAAGCTAAAAAGGCTTCTTCAAATTATATGCTATTTCAATAAACTTCTCACCAGTTCTTTTGAGCATTTTCTAAAAAGATAATTTTAAAACAATATAATATAAAAATTTAATAAAATAACAATAACAATAAATATAAGTAGTCGTAATTTAAAAAATAAAATAAAATAAAGATGAGAGTAAAGTAAAATTTTGTATTAAATAAATGAATAACAATATAAGATATATTAAAAAAATATAATGTGATTTATATAATTAATAATAATATTTAATTTTTTAATTATTTCAACTGATGTAACTAACTTTGTGTATCTCTAGTAATAATAATATTGTTGACTTAGATAATATAGACATACACAATAATATATGTTGACTTATTATTTCTAATTATTTAAATAAATTGATTTATTATAATAACAAAATTTTTAAATGGTGATAGTATACTTTTTAATGAAATTTAATTTTAGAAAACATTAATTTAACTTATTTCTTAAATAGGTATAACTTGACATAGTGTACCCTACTTCTATTATAAATATGCAATCATTACATAAATAAATATATGTAAAAAATGTAAAGTTTCTCACCTTAGTAATTTTCATATACCAACTCCGGAAGGAACACAACATATGTCCCGCATTTATAATTTTGAAACTAACATAATCATTTTACTGAAATTAAATTTTAAAATATACAGTAGGAATAGAAGTGAGAGGTTTAGTCGAGTTAGATTTTGAATCTTTAAGAGATTGTCTGTTTAAAAAATGTAACACCTGAATCTGAATCTGTTATCTATTAAAGATTTTTTTTTATCAAGGTTTGATCTTATTTAAAACATAAAAGACCTACAAGTTTATTTAAAAACTTATATTCTGAAAAAGATCAATAATTAATTAAAAAGGTTTATAAATTTAAAGCCTATAAGATAAAAAATGTCATTAAATAAACCTAAAATATATATATTATGTAAATAAAATATATTAGAATAAGTATTATATAAATATAATATATTAAAATAAATATAAATATATAATATATAAATATAAATAGACTCCTGAATAAGTTAAATAGGTTTTTTTTATAAGTTTAGGCCTGAATTATTTATTTAAAAGAACCTTTTAGCAAACATAAGTCTATCCATTTATTAAACAAGCTAAATCAAGTTAGGATTTTAAACGAACTGAGTTGTAGTTTCTATCGAACGATTTTATTCACCTCCATCACTATATACCTAATGATAATGCCGCAGCGAAGACAAACTTTTCAAACTATTAAAATCCTTCTATGCTAGTAATAACTAGTATTTTTAGATTCTTATATGATACATTTAATGTGTATACTATGATAGAAAAGCCTTATGGATCGGAAACTAGACAAACAAGAACGATAATCAGTTGTGTACCCATAGGTTAAAGGTAAGGATATAAATATAATTCATTAGTGGAAAAATAGCATTTTACAACAGGAATTTACATCGGTTATTCAGGAACCAATGTAAATAAAAATGCGGTGGCATTTTTATAAATAAATGTAAACTTTCTACATCGGTTCAAAAAGGAACCGATGTAGAAAATACTTTTTACATATGTTGTTTCGAGAACCGATATAAAAAATGGCTTTTTTTTCAACTTTCTACATCAGTTATGAAAGCAACCGATATAGAAAATACTTTCTACATCGGTTGTTTTCATAACCGATGTAGAAAATCGATATTTTATATCAATTTTTTACATTGTTTCTTTAGGGAACCAATGTAAAAAGTTGATAATGGCATTTTTGTAAATAAAATGACAAAGATTCTACATCGATTATTATTTTAACTGATGTAGTAAGTCGTTTCTACATTGGTTCTAAGAAACAACCGATGTAGAATGTCTTCCCTTGTCACTTTTTTTTCTACGTTGGTCGTCTTTAACCTCATTCTCCAAAATCCCAATTTCTCATTTCGGTCTGTTCTCTTTGTTTTTGTTTACGTCTTAGCCATTTTCGCTGTCCCTGTTGTTCATCGTTCCATTCTGCCCTTACGTTCGTAGTCATCCTCGCCATTGTAACCATTTCCTCCGTTCGAAGTTGTCGTCGCGCACCCTAAGGCATGAGCAACCTCCGTCGTCTTTGTCATTATTTATGCATCTCATTCTGTTATTATAGTTGAAATTTACATTCATTTTGGTTGTATTCTATAATTTTCAAACTTCTTATTTGGCTACCGTTGTGTCTTCGTTCGACTATCGTTGTGCCTCCGTTTAGACATCGCTTGCCCATCGCTCAACCATTGTTATGTTAACTGTGATGTATTTTCTATGCACCTCTACTTTTTCATTGCAGATGTGAAAGTTTTCTTAGGTGATATGTATGTTATAGTATTGATTTCATTTTAAATATAGGTAAAACTTGAGTGCATGAACCTAGTTTTGAGTTTAAATATGTTGGTTTCTTTTCTTGAGTTCAAATATGAGCATACCCTTAGTTTCCTGTTCAAGGTTGAATATAATGAGTATATTACTAAATAAGTAAATCATTCATTGTATTCAATCTTGAATTGTCCAAGTTGGACAGTTTGGGACTAAAGTTTTTTTATTCAGTGGTTAACAATTTATTTTTAAATCTTGTAAATTGTACTTAATGAAATTTTGGTTTAGTTCATTTTGCATTGTCTCTGGATACATGCTTGATTATGGTAAATGAAACCATAGTCAAGTTATGTACTTGGAGACTGATGCGAAATGCTACCGAAATTTCACCAAGTATGATATTCAAGATTTTAGAAGTCTCTTAATCGATGAATAAAAAACTTTTTTCTTGAATAGGATAGGACCTTACCAATAGTGAGGACAATAAATTAACAATTATGAGTGACAAGGTTAATCCTAAATTATGTGTCTATGATTCTTGTATAGTATGGATCGTAGTTGGATAAATGCTAAACGGATGAGTGATGAGTATAAGAATGGGGTCGAAGAGTTTTTGAATTTTGCGCAGACAAATCTATCTTAGAGTAATGGACAGTTTTACTATCCGTGTGTTAATTGTCTAAATGAGAGACGGTTGGGTGTTGATCAAATTAAAGAGCATGTTCTTTACGATGGGTTCTGCCAAAGTTATACAAAATGGACATGGCATGGTGAGTTCTTAGGCATGCCAAGTGTGTCACAGACGATGGAGGTTGATATAGATATGGAAGATTGGGTAGAAGATATGATTTGTGATATAGGGCATACATCGTTTGAGCGGGCAAATATGTATGGTAACTTGTCTACTGATTCGGAAAAACCTTTGTATCTGGGATGCACTACGTTTACAGGATTGTCAGCAGTGTTAAGATTATTCACTTTGAAAGCAAGGAATGGGTGGAGTGATAAAAGTTTCACCGAATTACTTGAACTGTTGATAGAGATGCTTCCGGAAGGTAATACATTACCAAAGCCTAATTATAAGACGAAGAAGGTGTTGTGCCCGATGGGTATGCAATATAAGAAATTACATGCCTGCCCCAATGATTGCATACTATACAGAAATGAGTTTGAAGGATTACATGAATGCCCTGTATGTCAACTTTCACGTTATAAATTAAAGGATAGTGATTCTAGTTGCAATGAAAGCACAAAGCGGCCTCCAGCCAAAGTGTTGTGGTATCTTCCAATAATTCCAAGGTTCAAACGATTGTTTTGTAATAAAGATAAAGCAAATAACCTTAGATGGCATGTAGATGAAAGACAGATTGATGGAAAACTTTGTCATCCAGCTGATAGTTTGCAATGGAAGATGGTTGATCAACTATATCCGGATTTTGGAAAAGATCCAAGAAACCTAAGGATTGGACTTGCAATAGATGGAATGAATCCATATGGTAATTTAAGTAGTAAGCATAGTTCATGGCTTGTACTTTTGACAATTTACAACCTTTCTCCGGAGTTGTGTGCATGAAACGTAAATACATCATGTTATCTATGATGATTTCAGGTCCACAACAACCTGGAAATGACATAGATGTTTATCTTACTCCCTTAATTAAAGACTTGCAAAATCTATGGGAAGAATATGTGGAGGTGTTTGATGCGTATGGTAATGAAAATTTCAAGATGCGGGAAATGCTTTTTTACACTATTAATGACTTTCAAGCATATGGAAATTTATGCGGATATAGTGTTAAGGGGCACAAAGCATGTCCTATATGTGAAGAAAGCACAAGTTACCATCAACTACATCATGAAAGGAAGACAATTTATCTTGGTCATTAGAAATTTCTCACGACTAATCACCCCTATCGTAAATTAAGGAAAGCTTTTATAGGTTGCCAGAAAATGGTGTTGCTCCAAAAGCCTTAACTGGACAACAAGTTTATGAACGAGTTAAAAACATCAAAACTATTTTTGGAAAGACTAAAAAAAAAGGTCACCGAGACAAGGATATGGAAGAAAAGATCAATATTTTTTTATCTTCCATACTGGTGCAATCTTGATGTTAAACATTGTATTGATGTGATGCATGTGGAAAAAAATGTGTGTGATAGCATCATTGGAACACTTCTCAATATACAGGGCAAGACTAAAGATGGTGTTAATTCTCGACTGGATTTTGTTCACATGGGTATACGACATCAGTTAGCTCCGCAGTCTGTAGGAAAGCGAACATATTTGCCCCTGGCATGTCATACATTGTAAAAAAAAAAGAAAATAAGTTTATGTGAGTGCTTACATGGGGTTAAAGTGCCACAAGGTTATTCTTCAAATTTTAAAATACTTGTCTTGATGAAAGATTTAAAGTTAGTTGGGTTAAAGTCTCATGATTGTCATGTGCTGATGCAACAACTCCTTTTAGTGGTTATTCGTAATATCTTGCCTAAAAAAGTTAGACATACCATAAGTAGGTTGTGCTTTTTTTTCAATAAAATATGTAGCAAAGTCATTAACCCTCTAAAATTGGATGAGTTAGAACATGAAGCCTTTACTATCTTATGATTAGAGATGTATTTTCCTCCATCATTTTTTAATATTATGGTTCACTTGGTTGTTCATATAGTAAAGGATATCAAATTATGTGGTCCGGTTTATCTAAGGTGGATGTATCCAATTGAACGATACATGAAAATATTAAAAGGGTATGTGAAGAATCTACACCGTCCTAAGGCATCTATGATTGAAAGGTACATAGCAGAAGAGACAATTGAGTTTTGTACATAGTATTTGTCAGAGGTGGAACCCATAGGAGTTCCTAAGTCTCGTCATGAGGGAAGATACGAAGGTAAAGGTACACGAGGCATAACTGTGAAAAGCATGGGTTGCGCAGAAGTCCTTCAAGCATATTTGTATATTTTGAATAATACCGATGAGGTTCAACCTTACTTATCTACTCACAGAACCACGATAAGGGAAGAGAATGTTCGAATGAATGAGAAATGATTGTTGAATGAGCATAACAAAACGTTCTTAAACTGATTTGATGAAACAATTAAGAAGGATGATGGTGCCTCTGATACATTGAAGTGGCTAGTAAATGGCCCAAACTTTGATGTCATATGTTGGACTGGATATGATATCAATCATTTTTCATTTTACACAAAGTCTCAAGATGATAAAAGTATCATGCAAAATAGTGGGGTTATGGTGGTAGCAGAGTCGATGCATTTTGCAAGTTCCAAAGATAAAAATCCTGTAATAGCTTCTATATCTTACTTTAGAGTGATTGAAGAGATTTGGAAGATTGATTATACCAAATTTAGAGTTCCTATTTTCAAATGCAAGTGGGTTGATAGTAACAATGGTGTGCAAGTTGATGAATTGGAATTTACATTGGTTGACCTTCAAAAAGTAACTTACAAGGATAACCCTTTTATCATGGCCCACCAAACAAAACAAGTGTTTTATGTTCAAGATCCTTCTAACAAAAGGTGGTCAGTCGTTCTTCAAGGAAAGACAACAATCGCTAGTGATGACACCAATTATATTTCAAATATTGATATTCTCAAACTCCTTTATCATCAAGGATATCTAATATTAATGAAGAAAATGAAATTGATGTTGTACATGTTATTCGAGATAATCATCATGAAGGAATATGGAAAAATGTTACTACATTATACAAGTTAGTTATTTATTTAATTATTTCATCATTCTATGTTTATTTTTTAACTTATTTTAAAATGTTTATTACGTTTTTTCTATTTAGTACAGTTTTTAACATTTTTTTTCTCTACTTTCAACAGGTACATGACTCATTACTATACTTTTTTTAACTTTCATCACTTGTTTGATGTAATTTTAAGTTATTTCATTTGTAAATTAAAATTTGATAATAAATAATGATGTATTTAGTTTAAATATATAGATTATGTGAATTCTGTATTATCTGTCTGGTGATTCTGTGTGTATATGCAGGTATTATGAATAAATAATATGATAGTATGCCTAAACAAAACGAACATTTAAAAAAATGAACTTTGTACATCGGTTAAGACTATATCCGATGTAAAAAGTACACTTTTTACATTGGTTGTGGGTAGAACTAATGTAGAATACTTTTTACATCGGTTCTGTTCCCAACCGATATAAAAAATATACTTTTTATATCAGTTTTAAAAAGTCTTATTTTTGATATTCCCTACTTCAATACTACTCAAATAATCAATATAAAAAATTCATAACAATCAATATAAAAAATTTATTTTTCACAAATGATTTTACATAAAAATGTGAAAGACTGTTCACTTAAAGGGGTGTAATTAACAATTGCATGTTTCATCTGCTTTTAGGGGGTGTAAATAACAATTGCGTTTTTCATTTGCTCTTTGTTTTTTGGTCGGATCTTCGTTTTCTTTGTTGAGCACTTTTTTCTTGTCGAGACTATATTTTTAAGTCTAAGTTAGAAACAATTTCCCCAAACTATGTTCATGACCCAACCCATATGCATAAATCTATAACAATGGACTAAGAAATCAAGCCCTGCCCCTGAAATTTGCAAACCGCTGGCAGTAATAACAGAAAAAAAGTATAAATTTAGTTCAAATATGCTTTATTTTTTATAAATATTGTGAATTTTATTTTAACTTTTTTACCTTTGATTTTTTAAATGTTTTTTGTTAATTTATAATTAAATACTTGTAAATTTAATTAAAAAATATTCAACTAAGATATTAAAATAATATATTTTATAAACTAATAAAAATAATTTATATTATTTATGAAAATTTTAAAATATAATAAATTAATATATATAATAAAATTTAGTTGAACATTTATCAATCAAATTAATAAATATCTAATTAACAACAAAAATTAAAAATCAGTTTTATAAAAATGAAAATTAAAATAAAAAAATTATGAAAACTAAAATAAACATATAATGTTTACAGAAATTTAAAAATTATATTTAACCTGATAAATTTTTATTTTAGTTTCTCAAATTGTACGTTGGAGACCGAGAGAACCTAGAGCGCGGTAGAACAGAATTCCTGACTTAACTGTTTTTGGGTAGTTTCAGTCTTTTATTTTTAATGTATAAAAGTAGAAAATTTTAAAGTTAGGATTTTATGTAAATTATTCAAATTCTTCTGTTACTATACTGGTCCTGGTTCATACTGGTTTCGGTCTTAAGTTTATGGCGTTGGACTTGGTCGGAGAGAATTAGGAAAAGGAAAATAATTTTTTAAAAAAATTAGGATAAATATTATCCCTTTGTAATGGAAATATATTTTTGAATTATGTGTATTAAATAACTAAAAATAAGTAAAAAGGCCGTAATAATTATATATAATAGTATGTTATTAATATTTTGATATTTAAATGATGTGACACTCATTTGGCCGACAACTACCTTGCTTTTAAACGTGGAAAGGTGCATGCATGTGACGTCAATGGCGTGCTTTTCTTTGGTCGGTTGAAGAGAATGAGTGATTTTGTTATCGTGGAATTTTGTGGATGCATTTAATGGATTAAGTGCCCTGTACTTATAAACAAACGATATAAAATATTAGTAATAAAAAATGTATTATTTAAATTAACATAAAAAATATAAATACAGAATATATATTTTAATTAAAATAAAAAATATAAATAACGAAATATATATCCGCACACATACAATGTTTACATCGACGTAAATCGTAAAATACATTTTTTAAAAAAAATAGAAACTGTTTATTTAAAAAATATATGAGATAGATATACTATTTTTATATATGTATATCACCTCATAAATATAATATAAGTAACATCAACTATTGAATGAATGAATAATTGTGTCTAACAGGTAATTTTTCTTAACAACAACGTAAACTTCATTAAATTATGTATAGTTTGTTATTTAAATCATTTTCGTTTGTTATTTATGCAAATAATTAAATTTTCTGCAGAATAATTGATTTCCAGAAATAAGTGATAGTTACGTTTTGCTTAACTTTTATTAATTCCAATGATAAAATAAAAGGTAAGAATATAATAAGCCCATAAAAATGTTGAAATTTATCATATTATTTTAAATAATTATTTTTATTTTTTATTTTTCCCTTTTATTATTTAAATTTAAAAATATTCTTAAATTATAACCAAACATACTTTTTACTTTATTCAAGATCAATATTAACAAAAGTACTATTAGTAAAAATATTTTGCTGAAATATAATTCCATACCATAAAACAAGACCACAGAATCCGCATTTGCTAGAGGGGTGCCTAATTGTATGCTCTAATTCGGGAGGGAGAGAGGCCAAGACGGTTTTGGGGTGTAGCATCGAACAAACGAAGCTCCTTTTTATTTTTACTTGGTGGTATTTTATTTTTATTTGATTTAGTAACTTTTTATTTATTTGAATCTTTGTTGCGAATTTGCATTCCATGTTTGTATTTTTAACACTTTATGTTTTTTTTCATTTTTATCTTTATGTCTATTTTTAATTGGGGTTAGAGAAATCCATCTATCTTACTTTTGTATCCGATGTTTTGTATATTTTTATTTTTATTTATTTATAATTTATTAAATTATTATATATTTTTTAAATTTATATAATTTATTATTTTCATAATTTTATTAATTTTATATAATATTTTAAAATAATAAAAATATTTTGATAATTTTAAAAAACTAACATAAATTTAAAAACGAAGACGGATATTATTCCTATACTCATCTCTATCCTTATTTTCAAAATTCAGATTTTACTTCAAACCCAAAGATAAAAGTGGACACGGTACTTAATGCAAGTCGTTTATTTTGTCATTTTAACTTTTGTATTATTTTTATATTATTATATTTATTCATCATTATATTTATCGGTTGACCTAAATGAGCAATCGGTTGAATTAGAAATTATTCATATTACTTTTTAAATTTATTTTTTAATTAAATAATATATAAAAATAAAAATAAAAAATTATTCAAAAATTTAAATTATTATAAAAAATAAAAATAATAAATTATCTATATTTTATTTGAACAATTAAAATTAAAAATATGTACAAAAATTTTATAAATTATTATATTTTTACTAACTTTTATCCTGATCATCATGTTTGATTTAAAGTTTAGATTTATTTTTTATAATTTTAAAATAAATATTCTCGACAACTAAATAGATAAAAAATAATTTAAATTTATTTAAAATATTATTTTACTAAAATTAATATTTAATATATTTTATTTTCATCCTTTAAATTTTGTCCTGTATGATATATATATATATATATATATATATATTTATTTATTTATTTATTTATTTTGTTGAAAAATATGTATATATGAACTTTCTCTAGGCTAAGAAGTTGACAATAACTAACGTTATATAGAAAAGATTATGAGCACAATTACTATACTATCTGCTCAAGAGTTCACAAAAGTCTTATATTTATCAAGGAGAAACAACATCAATCATTTATTATTATTGAAAAATTTTCTATTTACTATCTTGATGTTTGGGCTATATGCCATTGAAGTTGTGGGTAGAAAATTTAAGACATTAAGCAAATTATTTGGAGATATAAGTTATTAATATTTTTATATTATTTTTTAACTTTTTGAGATACAAGATTTTTTTATTTAAAATTTTATAATTAAATAATTATAATCTTATTCCTGATAGACTTTAATTTGAAATTTTATAAATAAATAATGGTAATATTTTATTCTTAATAGATATAATTTATTCAATTTATTTTATATTAATGTTGATTCTAGATAGAATTTAGTCAATCTTAATTTTGAAAAGAAATTTTTGGTATTAACAACTGTTATTCTATTATCAATAATATTTTGTAAAAGCTGCATACATTTTTTTTAAAAAATCTAATCTTTCAATTTAATATTTTAATTAGAAAAGTTTAATATTTTAATTAGAATATAAATTTTTCTATAAACATTTATTTTAATATATTTAATTTTAAAAATAAATCTAAACCATTAATATTAAAATGTTTATTAAAATTTAATTTTTTTTATTAATTTATATTAATTAATCACTATAACCATTGATTCATTTATCAACTGTAACATTTTAAATTTATTATACTTGATTTTATAATTTAAAAATTAATAAGTTTCAATAGAAATTAAAAATCTAAAAAATTTAAAAGAATTATAAATTTTTTAAAAAAATATAAAAATATCGCTAAATTAAAAAATAACAATAGATAAGCATAGAAACCTCCAAGTAATATAGAACTTAACTATAGTTACTACAATACTGCTGAAAAAATTAATGACAGGCAAAAGGTAGGAACTTTACAGCGAAAATACTTAGAACATTTATAAAGAATTCAAATTTCTTATAAGTGTTAAATTATCATAGAGAACAAGTAAATGACGTAGAAATAAACTGGAAGGAGTTAATCCAGGATTACAAGCTTTAGAAATGAAGTTTAGAAACTTATCTAAAAAATTTTGAAAAATGACCAAAATGTATCTTAGTGCTCAAAAAGGTCAAAAATTATTGGCAGAGATCCACAACCTGTGTGTATCTGCAAGAACATATTTCTAGAAGGACAAATGAAGGGAGGTGAGTCATCCATGCATTAAACACCAAAAGACAAAAACCTTAATAAGGAGAGAGAAAGTAACCATGGTTAAGTTAATTTAATCATAGTTAGGTTAATCTAACCATAGTTAACCTTAGAAGATAAGGTTGCATAATTTATAATTAATTTTAAAAAATAAAATTATAAGTGAAATGATCATTTTACCCACAGTTGATAATTAAATCCCAATTAACTCATAGATGGTCAAATGCTTAAGCTAGTTTTTATTCATCATTTTGCTGCATGAAGATCTCTCTGAACATTTATCCAAATAATCCATTTCTAAGCTTTCATCTTCTACCTTTCCATAAACTAAAAGTAACTAAGTTTAATCTTTCATCTTTGAAGATTAAGCTTAAACACTAAGTAAGCAAGACTTTTTCTTTCTCTTGAGGAAATTTTTGTGTGAGATCATCAAGGAGGTATATCTTCATTAGAAAACCCACCAAGCATCACTTCTAGCTTCAACAAGTAGGATGTTCTATCTTTAAATTTTTCTAAGTATTTTTGCTAAGTATTTTTGTCTAATCTTCTTCATCTTTGTGGATCTTTTTTCTAAACTCCAAGATCCAAATTCCTTAAGTATTTATTTGTTTGAAACTTCCATAAGCTCTTAAATAATTATTTTTAATGGTTTAAAGTGTTTACTAGAACTCCTTAAGCATTTTAATCGGTTAAATCTTCTTCGAAAGTGATTTTTATAAGTTTTGGGCAGATTTGAGAAGTTTAATTAAGTCTTGAAATATACTCAATAGATGGTGAATTTAGAGATTGAGAAGATCTTGAGAATTTTTTTCTTATTTGAGCTTAAAATATCTATGTTATCTTATCTCTCCCAAAAAATTCAAGCTTGTTACTTCTTATACTAAGTTAAATTTTTGAAATTTAAAACTTAAAAATTCTAGATATGAACTTTTATGAACATAAATCTAAAATTTTAAGAGTAAAACAAAAAAGTAAATTTTTAAAAGTTAAAGATTGGACCTTTTGTGAAAAAAAAAAGGGAAGAAAGGGCCTTGTGGACTTAAAAGTCGGAGGAAATTCTCCAAATTTCATCCGAGGACAAAATATGGACTCCGAACAAAGACTTACAAGTATTTGGTGGATTTGGACCAAGATTTAAATTTAATAAGCCCCTATGACTATAGATTTGAGAGTTATGTTGGCGAAAGTTGGTAAAACTAACATTGTGGTCAAAACTAAGGCATTCGGTCATTACCTTACCATGCAGAATAAAAGGCTTAAAATCTACAATTCATGATAATTATTAAGGGACCTTGAAGGGTGGATATGACTATTCGGCTATAGCTCTAAAAGTAGAGGAGTAAAGGTTAAAAAAATTCTAGAATTAATTAGTTAAATCTCCTAAAATAAGATCTTAAGAAAAATAAGCTTTTGGGCTAAGAAACATAAATTTAGTGACCTTTAAAGCTCATATAGACCATTTAGCCATGCTTTGGAGAAGGGTGTATTGAAACTATAAATTTTAATGACTAATTAGTTAAAGAAATCAAGCTAAAAAAATTCAAGAATATAATGTCTAGGAACAAAGAAACATAAAGTACAAACCTCTAGAAGATATTAAGATCATTTAGCCAAATCTAGTATTTAAGTTAATTAAACCATTCTTCTTAAGTATTAAACTTAGAAAATTGATCTTATAGACTAGGTAAGATGACACAAATTGATGAAATCAGTAAGAGGGTATTCAACCAAGGAGGCCCTAAGGTTGAAAAATAATATTTAGTAAACAAACTCTTGAAAAAAGGAAAGGTTGAGAGAAAACTAGAAGGAATGAGTGATATAGGTTTCCTTTGAGAAACTTATCAGAAAACATCAAGAATGGATGATGCCTAATTATGTCTAATTATCATGTCAATTTGTGAGCATGTTTATTTATGTGAAAGTGTGTTCTCTCTTGATTGCTGCAAAGAATCGATGTGAATTATGGTTCCATATGTTGATGATTATGTGAGAATGAATGATTTGGATGTTATATGTGTATATCATATTGTTGGATATTTAGCATGCATGTCATTATGAAGACTTATGTGAAAACATAACATTACTCATAGTGTACTAAGTCTCAGACTTATGCATACTCAGAAGGCCGTAGGTCCTTCTATAGTGAAGTCGTAGGTTTTCATCAATCCTTCTATCGGAAAGTTGTAGGTCTTCTAGAATTATGATGATGATGACTATCAAGAAATAAGTTCATGTCTTAAATCGAAAGTTGGAGTAGAATAAAAGTGAAAGATATTGCTTAACTAATTTTATTAATGATTTTCCTCAATTTAAATTGTCACTAAGATGGTGACTAGAGAATAAGAATAATTATGCTTATAGCATAGAACAAGAAAGAGTCAAACAATATCTATGATACGATGAGAAAGTGATATAAAAAATGAAGGTGTTTCATATTATGAAAAATTTTAAGAATAACTTAAGAAATCAATAAGATGTACGCTTACATGAAATTTAACCTTTGGTATTATTAAAAAAGGAATCCAATTTAGATAAGTGTTATTTTAAAAAGTAGATAACTAAACTCATATGTTTGTCACCTTTTCATAAATAAATTTAAGTAGCTGAGTTAGAAATGATATCACCAATCCTAGGTACATTCCTACTATGAAATTATGATTTCTTATTTCCTACCTCTCATTTCTGTTCCCAAAGTCTATCCAGCCATTTGAATTGACAATGATCTACATATAAATGAATAACGTGAATCGAAATATTAATGCTCATGGGAAAGAATGTAGGAAGAGCTGAAGAGACCCATTCTTAGGTGAAATGTAGCATATGTATAAATTGTAATGGATGATTGTATATATGAGAAAGAAAACTAGTGTTCTTGTTTTATTATAGAGGAAATCGCTAAGAGCCTTTAACTTTCTATGTTTGGTTTGGATATAATTGGTATAAGTAATAAGGTACATATGGTTGTATGTATGAATGTATATTACCTTAAGTAAATAAATGTGAGTTTTTAAAATTAGTGTAAGTGACGAAGTTTTGAATGTTTACTATCTGTTACATTAATTATTATGACAAGGCTCCCACTTTCAATAAATAGTTTTAAAAAAATTGTACCATATTTTCAATATCGATGTCTTATAAAAAAGTTATGCATCGTGAGATAATAAACTAGTAATAAATTTAGGATATGACTTAAGTATAAGTTGGATATTATTATTAGGATGTTACACCAACAGATATTATGCCTACCAAATTAAAAATTAGGGTAATTTTAAATTTTAATTAATAAGTTTCATTATTAAGACAATAAATAGTTAATATTAAAAAAAATTAAATGCTACTTCTAAAGCACGTTAATCTTACCTATTATATAAGCAATTTAGTTTGAGATCAATTATGGATTAACTCTAGATTAGTCAAAAAAAACTATTTTTTATATTTTTAAAAATTTTAGGATACGATAGTAGTTTATAATTTTTATTTATCTCTTTCTTAATCTTATAGTTATAATTTTGTGAACATTAAGTCAAACATAGATTGAAAAAAATATGTTAGATTTATTTTGTTTTGATGATGTATTTATATTTAAACATATGTTAGTGTAGATGATTATTTTCTTGATGTTGAAAAGAGAACATATGATATTATATTTATATTAATTAATTAATTGATTTAATAAAAAATAGTTGATATTTAAGGATAATTTAATTTAAGTTTCTACATTTATTTAAGCATGTACATTGATATTTTGTAAATTATTTTTTTATTAGTTGGTTCATTGAATTAAAGATAAATAATTAATATTTAAGAATATTTTCTTTAAATTTATATATTAATTTATGGTTTGGATATGTTTATAAAATGGTAAGAATCTTTTCTAGATGGATAAAAAAATGATTTACATGCTTAATATGATGCAACATAGTTATAATAGCTATTATTGGACAAACCAGCAACTAAAAAGTAGAAATAAAAACTAGAAATAGAAAAAATTAGCAACCAAAATAACATATATTGGAAAAATTAGCAACTACCATATACAAAATCTGCAATTATTATGAAATGGATATATTTACAAGTTGAAAAGCTTTTAAATTAAAAGGTTGATTATTATGATATCACTCCATCAGATAGTTAAGCAAGAGTCAAGTAAATACATTTCTTACAAATAAGAGATATCCTTAAAGAATTAAGTAGATAAGAAAAATAAATGAGAGAAAAGTTATAGAAGAAAAAATTTAATCTTACAACATATATTCTTCTTCTAAATTATTGAGAGCTTTACATTTGTTATTCTACCCTTGAGAGACTATCTTATTTTTATTGTAGCTTAAAAAAAGTATTTTACATATTTTATTTGGATAAGATTACTTTGTTTTAGATAAAATAGAGGAAAATTTTTGTAGTGTTTATGAAGAAATAAATTAATGTATATTCTATTTCAACTAAATAAAAAGGAAGGTTTTGTGATGTCCAAAATAAATTATTAATACTCTATTTTTGGCTAAAATGAGAAAATAAAAAAGATTTACCAAAATCTTAACAAACAAAATATCTATATAATATGATCAAATCTCAAGTAACTATTTAAACACTGAACTTAGATTAAACATTTTGACTAAAGTAGATTGTGCATTTTTTTTATTCTACTAATTTATTATATTATTATTGTTATAATTATTTTATTTATTATTTAATTTAATTTTATAATTATTTATTTTTACTTAAATAATTAATTCATATTTTATGGATTTTTTTTCATAAGTTTTTTATTGAACATTTCTTTTATAAAAAAGAAAGATTATTAAAATAAAGTTGTGAATATAAAAAGTTTGAAAAAACAAGAGATCCTCTTTAATGAATAAGTAAAATACTAATAATGATGAGTTAAAAAAAATATGAAATTTTAAAAAAGACAAACAAAAAAGTGTGAACAAATCAAGATTAGCCATTCTCTAAACAATTATCATTGGACAAATGAAAACCCTACAATTCATGGATTTGGTTGTTGTATTATGTCAATATAAATCAAAGAGTTGAAACTTCAGAGGATTTCCCTCACGTGTTTTCACAAATATTATTACTTAATTGTAAATTAATTTAGATTAAAATACTATTTTTTCCTTTAAAGATATTATACTTTTTTTTTCTTCTCCTTATACATAATAAATCTGTCCAAATGCTGAAAAGATGTCAATGTTTTGGAAAAATCTTTCTCACCTGTTGCGCTTCTACTTTTTTTATATATATATTTTTACATTAAAATTCTATCGTTCTTTTGACATCCCTTTAACGTCTTATTTTTCTTTTATATTTATTACAATTACCGTGTAAAACATAGAAATTAGTATAGTTATAAATATATAGTTCTAAAAATAAATATATATCACATTTTAATTTTTTAATTGCGATAAATTATTATAAATATATTTTTTAATTATATTTTATTTTTTCCATAATTATTATTTCTCTAAATAACTAATTTTAAATGTTCTATAAATTTTAATTAATTTTATTCTTTTAAAAAATATAACAATGTTTTAAAATGTTTACTATCATATATAATTTTAGTTTTTTTTTCTTCTAAAATTACCAAATCAAATGTATATGTTTAAAATTATTAATTAATTACATTATTACAAAATATTTTATTATTATCATTACAATATAAAATAAATTAAAAAACGTGCCATTAAAAATCATGTTTAAGAATGATTAGAATTTCAATCTAAATACTGATATCATTTAAAAAGTGATTTGATGATTTCATGGAAGGAGGATGAAAATCTGATCAAATGAAGAAGAAGGTTGCTTCAATGGAGTTGATGAAGGTGAAACTTGATTGTTATAGAAGGCATATTCTTGGAGAAATAAGTCTTTCTTATCCACCATCTTGAAGGTTAAGGATGAGAAGGTTTTATCATTTTCTAGTACTCAAATGTATTATGACTAGAAGTGGTGAAAATGGTGTACATGCCCTAGCTAAAGCTTGGGCAGATTTTGAACTAGAATCTGCCTCCTTCTTTTGGATTGGGCTTGGAATTTGGCTCAAAAATATAACATTTTCATTGCCCTTATGCTGCCTTTACAATTGACCTAAGGTGAGCCTAAACTAACCTAAAAAAGTACACACAAATTGGACCCCGAAACTTATACAAAGTGGAGTGACTAAAACCTAAGTACATAGAAATATCTAGGTTCAACACTAGTTATAATAGAGTTAAGCAGTGATGTGGAAGGGAAGAGTTTGAGAAAGATTGTCATCCTTAAGACTTGTAAGGCTTGAACCTTTTCTTAAAGTTTTTTGACTCTATCTCTAGTGAAGAGAGTCAATGGTCCTATCGATGAAGACTCCGCCCTGGTATTACCTACAACGATCTTTGTATCATGATTAGTCAATCATTCTGCAAGTGATACATGAAAAATAATATTGTAACTATTTTACAAATATTTTTTTTTCAGAATTCTTAAAAAGTTATGAAATACCTACAATATAATATATTTTACAAATTTATTATTAATTCTTAATAATTAATTAATATAAATAATATTAAAATCTTATTATTAATTTTTAAAATACCATAAAATTTTATATACATTAAATATAACATAAATTTATAAAACATTTTAAAAAATTGAAAAATAATTTATTATTTTATTAATTTTTCTATATTATCAAACATGTATCTAAGTCAAGTTTATATTATAATTATAAAAATTAAAAATAAATGCAACAATCTACTAAAATGAAACTAAACAACATAGGTGAAATGGTATTAAAACAATTAGTATACAATAAAAAAAATTATAAGATATATAAAAATATAGTTTGAATTCATAAATCTAAGAATTTGGTCATTCTCTAAAAATGATTTAAAAGATGTTGGGATATACTAAAGTGAAAAATGGAATGCGCAAAAAGCAAATGGCCTAAAGCATAATCTTTACATTATATGGACCAAATCCACAATATTTACATAAAGCTACATAAAGTTCTTATTTCAAGGCTGTTTCACTTGCATAGCTACTTAGATGTGGTATTAATAGCAATAATTAACCAAGGTAATTAATTTGCCTTATACATTCATTTGATATTACTTATCTGTCTCCGTTTTCCGTCTTCTTCCAAAGTTTACACACGTTTATACTTTTCATTTGTATTAGATAAATTATTAGCTACCAGAGTCAGCTTCTAATAAGGAAGCCCCTTTCATAGATTCTTAGGAGCTTTATTTTTTGTTGTTTTTATTTGCTATTTCCTCGAACTTCCAAGTTTCACCTAACCAAGGATTTCTTATTCATTTACTCTGTATGTGTGTGGGGTCCTGATGTCGCATGCATCACCCTATCCTTTTAAACTATGCTTATTTCACATATATATATATATATATATATATATATATATATATATATATATATATATATATATATATTAAATCATAATTTTAAACTTAGATAAAAATTATTCAGCTTAATATTTTTAAATAATTAAATTTTATTAATTTAACCATTAAATTAATAAATTTTACTTTATAGATATGTTTATAAATTTTTATAAAAAAATTTTAAAAATTTAATATTTTATTATATAAATTTAGTTTAATATATAATATAATTATTTTAATATATATTAATTTAAATTTATTTAATAAAATATTAAAAAAAATTAAATTTATAAATATATTTTATACAATAAAATCTATTAATTAAATAGCCAGATAAATGACCGTTTAAAGTATTAAACAAAATAATTTTAATATAAATTATTTTTATAATCATTTAATTCTTTATATTTATATATATTATTAATCTAAAATTTATATAATCGAAATTTTACTTATTTAAGTAATTAAATTTGTTTTTAAATTTAAATTTTTTATATAACTAAATACAGAAATTTAAACAAACATTTAATCGACTAAAGTTGAATAATTAACGGATAACTTCATTTATTTGCCTCTTGAAATTGTATCCATTCTACAAATATAAATTGTTTAGACAACATAAATTATTTATATAGTAATACTTTTCTATTTTTAATAATTCATATATATATATATATATATATATATATGAACAATGTGAAAGAAATTTTAAAAAAATTGTTACGAAACTCTGTTTATCTTTATAATTTGATACGACTTAATAATATTTTTGAAATCTTAATAATACTAAGAGGTATTAAATTTGTAGTGCAATTCATATTATTTATTTTTTCTTTTAATATTTTTAATATCATTTATTATATTTTATATTTCTCTTTTTCTCTTTTTTCTTATTTCATTTAGGTTAAATTAGATTAATATTCTTTAAATATATAAAAAAAATACTTGATATTTTTTAATTTTTTAATATTTTTAACTTATTTTATACATATAATATTAAAAAAAATTCGCGTAAAATTGTATAATTGATAAGGATACATGATATTATATTTTTATATAAATTAAAAAAGTTTATATAGGTTAAAAAGGAAAATAATATCGAATATTTTTTTATTAAATTTCAGGAGATACGAATGCTAATTTACTCTTTTGTTTATAATTTTATAGTACAAGTCTATCATTTAATATTTATATCTTTGGAGTTTGGAGTACTTGTACAGCTAGCATATCTCCTTGAGCTAATATTGAATGCACACTTCCCTTGACTTTGCCTGTGCTTGCTTATCTACTCAAAATTACAAGGCCTTGATTCAATTAGAGAGTTGTAGTGACTCTACTTTGTCACATATCAAAATTCTTTGTATTCGTTTCCTCATAATCTCATATTAGTGAATACGCCATGGCTCTGGGTCTGGAACTTGTTGCTGGACCTTTAATGGGAGCTATTTTCAATGTGTTGCTTGAAAGAATAGCTTCTTCTGAGGTTGTCAACTTCTTCAAGAAGAGAAACAGTGACAAGTTACTCAAAAGGTTGAAGATCATCTTGTTGTCAGTCAATGCTGTGCTCAATGATGCTGAGGAAAAGCAAATGAAAAATGAAGCAGTGAAGGAGTGGCTTGAGGAACTCAAAGATGCGGCCTTTGCTGCTGATGATCTACTTGATGAGATCTACACTGATGCAAAAGTCAAGGCAGAAGAGGTAAACACATACCCCTCCACTCTTATGAATTTTTATGATAGAGGGTTTGAAGAGAAAATTGAAGATGTTCATGAAAGGTTAGAGTTTATTATAAGACAGAAAGAAGTGCTTGATCTCAAGGTGGGTGAGGAAGTCAAAATAGCACACAAGACACCAACCTCATCTGTGATAGAAGCATGTGACGTGTATGGTAGGGACGATGATAAAGAAGCATTGGTTAACTTGTTATTGTCACATGATGCTCATGATGAAAAAATAGGTGTCATCCCAATTGTTGGAATGGGTGGAATTGGAAAAACAACCTTAGCTCAACTTATATACAATGATCACAGAGTTCAGAAGGAGTTTGATCTCAAGGCCTGGATTTATGTCTCTGAAGAATTTGACATCAGCAAGATTACTAAAAACCTTTTGGAGGTTGTCACATCATGTAGTTGCGATATTGAAGATTTAAACTCACTCCAGAGGAATCTCAAAATGTATATACTGAATAAAAAGTTTTTATTTGTTCTGGATGACGTTTGGAATGAAAACTATGACAATTGGGATAAATTCAGGAATCCATTTAAACATGCAGGGGCACTTGGAAGTAAGATTATAGTAACTACTAGAAGTGGGTATGTTGCATCCATCATGCAAACGATTCCACCCTATAATCTCAGTGAATTGTCCAATGAAGATTCATGGAATTTATTTTCAAAACATGCATTTGATTATGGCAATTCAAGTTTGCATCGAAGTTCAGAAAAAGTTGGAAGAGAGATAGTTAGAAAGTGCAAAGGATTGCCTTTGGCTGTGAAGACACTAGCAGGACTTTTGAGGTCTAAAAGTGATAGGCAAGAATGGTATAAAGTATTGAACAGTGAGATATGGGATCTGCAAGATCGTGAGAGTAACATTCTTCCAGCTTTGAGATTGAGTTACCATTATCTCCCTTCTCATCTGAAGAGATGTTTTGCTTATTGTGCAATTTTTCCTAAAGATTATGAATTTGAAAAGGAGGACCTGATTTTGTTGTGGATGGCAGAGGGTTTTCTCCAACAGACAAAAAGACATAGAAGAATTGAAGAAGTTGGAAATGAGTATTTTTGTGAATTAGTATCTAGATCATTTTTCCAGCCTTCAAGGCGTGGCAAGTCATGTTTTCTGATGCATCACCTTGTAAATGACTTGGCTCAATTTGTATCAGGAACATTTTCTGTCAGAATGGAAGCTGACAATGCTAATGAAGTTGAGGAAAGAACTCGCCATTTGTCTCACATTGTTGCAGATAGTTCCTCATATGTGAACCTGAAAGACGTTAGCAAAGCAAAGCACCTACGCACGTTGTTGCAAATAAGACCAATAGGTACATCCATTGACTTCTTCCACTACATGCCAAATGATCTGTTAACTAAGTTAAGGAGCTTAAGGGTGTTAACTTTGGTAGGTGCACATATCTATAGTTTACCTGATTCAATAGGTGAACTTAAACATCTGCGCTCTCTGGAAGTGTGTGATGTAGAGATTATGAGGTTACCTGAATCCATCTACAAGTTGTACAACTTACAAATTCTGAAATTAGTTGGATGTTACAATCTTATTGAACTGCCAACAGGTATTCATAATCTTGTTAACTTGCGCTACTTGGATATTAGAGGAACTTGTTTAAGGTGGATGCCATTGCAAATGAGTGAATTAAGAAGCCTCCAAAAATTGAGTGACTTTTTTGTGGGAGAAGATGGATCATCCATTGGTGAATTGGGAGAACTATCTAGTTTAAATGGAACATTGTTCATTCATTTCATAGAACATGTTGTTAATTATAGGGATTCTGAAAAGGCAAAGTTGAAGGAAAAGCATGGTCTTGAAAAGTTGTCTTTGGATTGGGGTGGGAGTGGTGATACTGATAACTCCAAGCATGAGAAAACCATACTGAACAGTCTGCAACCACATACAAATTTGAAGGAGCTTGATATCTATGACTATCCAGGCACAGAATTTCCAGATTGGTTAGGGGATCACACCTTTTGCAACTTGGTAGCCTTACAACTTAAGGGCTGTAAATATTGCTACAAATTGCCTCCACTTGGACAACTTCCAATGTTGAAAGAACTTCACATTATTAAATTTGAAGGACTAGTGAGTGTGGGGTCAGAGTTTTATGGAAATAGAAGCTCTTATGTAACTGACAGCTTTCCTGCACTAGAAATTCTAAGGATTGAGTATATGTCAGCATGGGAAAAATGGTCTCAGGATGCTCATAATGCTGCTGGCAGCAAAGCTTTTTACCATCTAAGAGAGTTTCATATTGAAAGCTGCCCCAAACTTATAGGGGGATTGCCATGTAACCTTCCATCTTTGACATTACTTGTAATCAGAGATTGCAAACGTTTGCTTTGTTCACTTCCTAAAGCTCCATCACTACGTGTGTTGAACATTCAGAATTGCGAGAATCTAGAATTCCCAGTACATGCACCTTGGTACCACCAATCATTGACATCATTGTTCTTACATGGTAGCTGTGATTCACTCATGCTCTTGCCTTTAGATCTATTCCCCAACCTCAAGTCTCTAGATATTTGGGGTTGTAAAAATCTGGAAGCACTTACTGTTTCAGTATCAGAAGCCATTCCTCCACGTTTTGAATCCCTTCATTCCCTATGCATAAGACATTGTCCAAATTTCATGTCATTTCCCAAGGGAGGTTTTGCAGCCCCAAAGCTCACTGTATTAACCATTAACTACTGTGAGAAGTTGAATTCTCTGCCTGAACAAATGCATGATCTTATGCCAAGCCTGAAAGAAGTTCAACTGCGCGGTTGTCCACAAATTGAGTCATCAACTATGAGGCCACTCAGGATCCGGATTTGCAGCAAACTCAAGGAAGGGAAACAAAACCACTCTGATCCTCTCTTTGCAAGGTTGGGGGGTCTGGCCTCTGTTCAAAGCCCATCATCAAGTTAGACACCACCTAAGTCTCAATGCATTCAGTGGTAAGCAATCACAAGCTAATAAAACCATTCATATATCTTCACCAAATAGCTTAAGTTTTTAGAATAGTTGGTTCATGATAGTATCGTTTAGAACAGCAGCAAAGGAGGGGGGCGCGGAAGCAGGTCTTTATAAGGTCTAAAATTGTAAAATGAGAACGTCCAAGTAAATATGCATTGCTTTTGCTGGTAATAGATCAATAATAGAAGCAATCTCCTATGTACGACGGAATTTACCATTATTTTTCCAGTCGTTAATAATTCCAATCACTAATAGAATGAATCAATTACAAGTATTAAAATTGTCCTCCCTGAAAAGCTAGACCCCTTCGATGAGATCTTAAGTCAACCAGATCAAAGTAGTATATCAATTTATCATGTTCCATTGGCATGTCCATAGAAAATAGTATTAGGCAATGCAGACTTAACGAAGGGTACAGGTGGCCATAAAATAATTTATTTTTTATTTTAATTTATTTCTTGGAACATTCAAGGAGTTGACAATTACTCTTGAGTAGCAACAAATTTTTAAGTAGTCACTAGATAGATCTGATCTTTGTTTCACAAAATGCCTTTCATTAGTTAAAGAGAAATAGCACAATCTTGATAACCTGTCAATGCTCATCTGCTTCTGGTAATCTATTATTTCTGTGAAGTCATGTTTTTCTCAACCAGCTGACATTCCCCTCATTTTGTAGGAGATAGAAGAGCACAGAAACTCAAACATAGTCATGCCTCAGTGATAAAGCTCATATTTATGAGAAGCAAGAGTGCCTTGGTATTAATTTCCTTCTAATAACTCATTCAAATGAATCTCCTTCTCAAAAATCGGAAGGAGTGAGAATGGATGAATCAAAAATTAAAATTACTGTGTCAATGAATGGCAATGGGCCCACTTCTTTCACTTCAGTAGTCGAACAGTCATTTTGAATTGTATTATGGTCTGAGATTGAAGTTGTACATCGATATTAATCGTCATTGTGTTTTAGCTGCCAAAATTGTTGGCAGTGTTCAGTAATATATTAAGAGTATGCTGAATGAAAGTGAAGAAATTCTTGATGCTTGAAGATTTCTTTATTAATGCTAGAGATTTTCAGGAGATTCTTGGTCATACTACTACTGCAATATTTACACATTACCAATTTTAGGGGGCGAAATTATTTGCTTATAATAAAATTATGCTAGTCGACGAGCACTGAGAGAGGAGGCTTGTTCACATACCCAAAAACTTTTGAAGTGCGAGGATTAATTCTACCAAACTATCCTCCTCTTCGTTGTGCAATACATGTCTCCATGATAAATGACTGATTCCTTGCATTTGAGTACCCGGCACTACCTTTTTTTAACCACACCTCCCTTTTTTTCAACTTTTATTTCCAAATTTATCTTCCACAATTTAAATTTTAAAAGTATATTTTTATACTTTAAAAAATTTTGAAAGTATATTTTATATTTTTAAAAATGTATTTTGTTTTAAATTTATATAAAGTATACTTCTAAAATTTAAATTCTGAAAATATTATTTTATATTTATTTAAGATGTTTTTAAAATTTAAATTCTAGAATAATATTTCATGGTTTTCTAAATATAAATTTAAAAAACATTATTACATGTTTCTAAAACTTAAATTTTAAAAGAGAATGGCAGAAATAAAAAGATAAATTAGTTATTTTACCACAGTGCGATATGAAAAAGATTTTAAGTTTATTTATTAATTTTTTTTTGTAATGTAAGTTTTTAAACAGACTTACAGATAGGCTTTACAATAGATCAGGCCTTAACAAAAAAAAAAACCTTTAACAGGTAACAGACCCAAACTCAGGCCTTAAAATTTTTAAATAGGCCAGGTTTGAACACTCAAAACTTAGCTTGGCTCAACCTACTTCCATCCCTAGTCCTTATGTACGTTTCTGCAGATAGTTTTCTAACTTAGCTTGAAGAAGACATGGTTGTGTAACTCCACCTTTATTCTGAAGGTGCATAGCAGGATCTTAAAAAGTATTTATTTAGACACGAATTTTAATGAATTTATTTTTAGAATTAAAAAATTTAAATGCTTATTAATTGAAGTAATAATAAAAATTAAATTAACAAATAAATATAAATAAAAAATTATTAAATTAAATATATTTTTAGGTAATTATATTTCGTTAAAGTGATTTTGAATTAATTTTTTTAAAAATTTGAATGCTTGTATTCAATTTAAAAAAAATTTATTCTAAACTTTATATTCATCTTTAAAAATGTATTATTCTTATTTTATCATTACTATAATCCCAACTATCATCACCATTTTCATTTTTACTCATCCATCACCATCATTTCATCCTCGTTATCAATATTATCACGACCATCACCATCACCATTCACCATCACCATTCACCATCACCATCACCCATCACTTTCACTTTCATCCTACCACCATCATTACCACTTTCATCCTACCACCATCGTTACCACTATACCCTCATATTCATCACTATCACCACCTCCATTCTATGATAACATTCATCCCACCACTATCACTACCACAACCACCATCAACACCTCTTCCATCATATTACCATCATCACAATTATTATAACCACCATCTCCACCATCACCGTTAATATGATCATCCTCATAATAATAATAATAACAACAACAACAACAATAATAATAATAATAATATATTATTATATTAATGTTAATATTAATAGAAATTTTTTATTTTTATTTAATTTAATTTTTAATTAATAATTTTTATCTCTTTATTTTTAGTGAATTCCTAGTAAAAAGTTAAAATAAAATGAGTTAACTTACTTTTAAAAAAATTTTAAAAAACTTAAAACTATAAATTAAAACTTAACAAAAACTAAATTTAGTTTCTAAAAAATTTGAAACAAAGCAAAATACCTTTCAACAAAGCTAAAAAATAATAAAATTTTAATTTTCATCATTCAATTTTTAAAATTAATTATATTCCTTGATATTAATATAAATTATGTTGAATCAAATTAAATTAATCATAATTAAAGAATCATAATTAAAATATTTTAAAAAATAATTAAATTTTTCTTTAACAATATTTAATCTAACTTGATTTAATTTACTTAAAATTAATGTTAAAAATCATATTCAAAATTTTTTATAAAATAAAAATCATAAACCAAAAGTTTTAAAAAATTGAAAGACAAAAAACAAAATTTAATTATTTTATAAGGGCTAAAAATATATTTTCCTTAAAATTATTTTATTATTAATAATAATATTAAAATAATAAATAATTAATAAATAATTAAAAAAAATACTAGAAATCTATATAATATTATTGTATAGAAATTTAAATATATTGTATTAAATAAAAATTTTAAAATATGTAATACAAGTTAATAAAACTTTGAATATTAAAATTGAATACTAACTTTTAAATGAGAATTTTAGATTTGCTTTTGATGAAATGGATGGAATATGATATTCCATGCATCATATATCTAACATTTTTTTATACTTATAATTCTCTAAAATACTATTGATTAAATTTAATCAAGTTTACTTTTAATTTGAAATTAAATTTAAAATCTTGGCATATCATATTACATCAATAAATATAGAAATAATGCGCATTAATTTAAAAATTTATTTGCATAAATTTCTCTTTAATTTCAAAATTTCACCTCTAATTTTTATGATCATTATACCTTTAATTTGAAATTAAATTTAAAATCTTGCCATGGTATATTACATCAATAAATAAAGAAATAATGTGCTTTGATTTATAAATTTTATTTCCTTAAATTTCTCATCAATTTAAAATTTCACCTTTAACTTTTATCATCATGATACATAAAATCTTCATTGAATATGAACCATTGAACACCAAGTTCATAAAATTTTTCTTCATGGAAATCATACAAAAATGTTTTATAAATGAAATTGAGTTAAGCTTTATTAAACCTCTATCTGATCTTAAATTAAAGTAAAGGTTCTAGACAAGTTTATCTAATATAAACCTTATTTTAAGGATTGATTTGTCTTATTAAAAAGCATATTTTACACTAAGGTTAATTGATTAAATACTAATATAAACATACTTCTAAATAGGCTAACCAACCTATTTATAAGTGTAAAAGATAGCCAAAAACTGAGTCATGACTAAAATAGGTACTTGGACTCTGTCACAGCATGATGTAATTGAGAATTCTGACACATGCTGGAGTTAATCTAGGGTGAACCAGTTGAGTCGTTGATGACAAAACGATAACTATAAGGCAAACACGTGAAACCATGAACATTGTTAAAAAGATTATGATAGAAACTCACGAATACGAACAGGCCTTTTAACTGCATTGGTAAAGCCCTGAGAAGAAATGAGATCATAATTAGCATTTTGTTCTCAAGTAATAAAAGGACACAATAAAGCATTTCTTTTTTGGTAAAAATGCATAAACAGATACAAAATACCGTGTCAACTCAAGTGACCAACTACTAAACTCACCCCAATTTTTAGTCTTCCTTCTCATAGCACCAAATATTAATATTTTAAGTAATAAGTATCCAAGCAGCACTAGTAAAATTTGTATGCATACAGGTTCAAAAGAATTTTAAATCAGTTTATAATTTCTTGAATCAGACTGTTCAAACCAACCGGATCCATTCTGATCCAGAGCAAACCTTAAATTCAACCCCGAATGATTCAACCACCCAAAACCATCGAATTAGATCAGTTACGAAAAATTGGTTGGTTACTCTACAAGACCAAATTTGGGACTTAATTTGGTCAAACCTGAAGGGTGAAGAACATTCTTTGTAGTAGATGTCAAGACTAAACTGGCTTAGAAAAAGAGCAGCTTAACGTGTAAGATTGGTGGTAAGTGTGAATACGATTTTATTTGGAAAATTGCCCCATATAGCATACGGATATCCATATAGCAGATGCTCTACAAATGGATGCATGCAATGCTTCCAGATTGAGATGAAGAGCAAGATGATCATGCAATGAATCGACGATTGCTATTAACTTAAATCATTGCTCCATTGTGCTTAAAAGTAATGAAACTACATGCAATGATTTTGCAAAAATGTTTCTCTTAAACATTCCAAATGCCCTTGAATGAGTGCCTTCATGTCAACAACAATATATTCTTAATTATACAAAATTATGTTTTTTGCTATCAAATGCCAGATAAAATATAAAAAACAATTTGCATTTCATTCGTTACTAAAAAAGAAAAGTATACCTCGTTAAATTTAAAAAGCAAAGGGTGTTGATTTTTCTCCAATGTAGCTTCTTTCAGCAGAGATCTATCAGTACTTTGTAAACCTTTAACATTTAACTTTCTAAACCTGTCCTTGAAACAAAGAAATATCAGCAGCAGTAAACTAATGATAATCATTCAGAAAGACACACTAATCATCCATCAATCCTATCGTACATAAAACAACACTCAAATAGAACTATTACATAAATCAATGGATGCCATTAATTTTATTATACATATGTACGTCACCATAAAATTCTTTCATTTTTTTTTAATACTAGTTTTAGATATTTTCTATCAAGAACGGTGTCTTTGTCAGATTGTATCAAAGTCTAATATAAAAATCAGAGAAACATAATACCTAATACATTTTTTATTAAGTGACAGATTTGATGTAACTGCCCAACAAAATCAATACTTTCAACATAACAACTTGGTGATACATTATGACCATCGGTAATATAAACTGTTCTAATCTCAAAGTAAATCTAACAAGATAAAGGAGAGAGAATGTGTAACTGCTTCAAGAATCATGATGTTAGGTAACTGGTATGGCAGATTAGATAAAAGAAGAGAGAAAAGAATCTTATCTTGCAGGGGACCTTCTTGGAACAAGAGACTCCTAGAGAAAATGAAATGAATTGCAAAGGTGATGCTCAAGACTTTTAGAGTCCAATCTCTCCTAATCAATCAATCACAACTCCAAAAACTGCCTTTCCCTCCTAACTTCTGGTTATAAATTATAACAGCTGTAACAACTTTAACCAACAAACTTCCTAAAGAAGCTTCATCCAGTTGCTGGCAGTTGGCCCTTTTCTGTTTCTTACTATACACGTTCTTAATAGGAGGTTTAACACATGATTCCATTATGTCCACCAAAATTAAGATATGCAGGGAATATTTAGAGACAGATCAATGCAATACCAGGTATGAGGCCAGGAAATGTCTCATCTGGGCTAGGCTTATTAAGGAACAATGTATTGAGGAAAACCCATGACTAGTAATCAGATAGGTTTCATTTTAAAGAGCCAAAATACATTCCCAATTTCTTGGAACTTTTTTCCAAAAATAAAATCTATAATTAAAACACAGATTAGGTTTAACAGACATGGTTCTCATATGTCAATATTCTTGCTTACAGAAATAAAAATTGACACAAATGTAGTCTTATATAGTAATGATAATAGTGATTGATACGAAGACATACAAATCACTAAGGGAGAATCACCTGTCAAAGAAACTCGAGGAACTCCTGGATGGTTTTTTCATATTTCCCATGTTTAGTAGTTTCGCACTGTCTGTTGCACTTGTACTTGGATTCATGTTTGATGACTTGGCTAATGGGATGCTGTTAGTTCCAGCCTTAATAACTTCATACCCTCCATTTGCTAAAGCCCCAGTTTTGTCATTATTAACTTGTAAAATTTTATGCTTTTCAACCTGTATCGTGTGAAATATTGGAACAGAAAACCAAGTGAAAAAAAGGGCATGGACATCCCTACATAACTACCAAATTTTTAAATGAATCAATCAGAAGGAAAAAGCTAATCTAGAAGTATTCCGATTATGATAACATCTCATCTGGCTAATAAAACAGAATAATCTAAAGTTTTACCAAGGCCTGCAAGCAATGTCAGGAATGGAAGTATAAAATATTAAAAGATTACTGCCATAATATTAAGAACAAAAAAACTAAATGATAGACGTACATAGGTTTTATACAGAGTTATATTTGACATTCACATTTCATTCTCTTTCAAATTTGAACCTATAGGCAAAACTACCTGTGAACCTTCAGAGACAGCAATTATTATATTAAGACAGCAGTAAGAATGCTATAGATGAGTACAATCAATGGTTTAATTATAAGTGAAGATGGAAGACAGAGGAGAAAGCTTGAATATACCCTCCATAAATAGAATAGGAAGGGAAGAACATTTATAACTAAAGTACATCAAAGTTATAGAAGTCTCACCTCATGCACCAAAACCTGCTTCATAGCTAAAGAAAGTGCATAATGGTTTGAAGTATAATCCTGCATGAAAGTAGACAATAGATAGACATTAAAATCAGGCTGAGATTCATATATTTCCATGATAGTAGTATGACCAATGATCCAAAGTCGAAACCTTGAAGTTTATGAAGTCATTGATCGGAGGAACAAGAGACAGTGCCAAATCATCTGTTACTTCACTCTTCAGCAGATGAGGCAGCATATCTGATTTCTTAGTCTTGTATGTTATAGTGTATGTTACCATTGTGCTAACTATTTGAGCAAGATCATTCTTCTCTTTATCCGATAGTAGTTGTAATGCCACCTAAAGAAAGGGGGGAGAAAACAATCACATCAAAAAAGAGAAAAAACCTACAGTGTAACCAGTGCTGAGCCAAGTTACAGTGAGCAGTGAAAGCTCAGCTTAGCAATCAGACTGCCAAGTCATTGACAAGCAACATCAGATTAAAAGTCAAAGCTCAAATTTAAGCTAAATGGTGTTTAATACAGTAAGAAATTTATCAATAAAAAAGAAGGTAAATGAAAATATGATCAGAGCTTTACACATAAATAGAATTAAGACTTACATATATTTTTAGTTCCTAAATATGACTAAATTTGGTTTTAGTCATTCAAAAAAAGAAATTTAATAATTTTGATTCTCATAAATTTAAAAGTTTTACAAAATGGATCACTTAGCGATCATCCTCATGTGCATCTAAACATGTCACATCAGTGACCATTAAAAAATGGCATACCTAGATGTATGCTACATCACCACCAAATAGTAACAGGCACCAATTTCCAAAAGAAAAAAATTAAAATTTCTGAATACCAAATTCAACAAAATGTTTAGAGGACAAAAATCAAATTTAACCATATTTAGAAACACTAAAAACATATTTTACCCAAGAATTAAAGAAAGAACAAGTAACAATGCAGGATCTTCATAAACAACATTAAAATATGAATTACTGTGCTGTTACAAGACAGGAATTTAAAGGTTGGGAATTTATAGGTTCTACGGAAATTAAAGCAAACTGTATTAAGGTTTTGTTCAAACTGAATTCAATAATAAGTAAATAGCCACTAAGGAACACAACACCAAAATGAGATGTTTTTTATCGTGATACTTCCTTCTTCAAAACAGAATTGTGTTCGCATACACAAATCGAACAAATAATACTAGATCCACAATTACATCTACTTGATTAATCATAGAGGATGAAAACAAGGAGACAAATTTATTAGATAATGAAACTTTATCCACAACAAATAGAATCAGTACATCACCGGTCTTATTGTTGGTGGGGACAGAATATGTAACAATGGAGAAATTAAGTCTTCAACAAAGGAACTAGCTGACAAGTGCCTTGCTATATTTGGTGGGATTTCGTGGTGCCAGGTATTCAACATGTCCATCTTTTCCACCATCATTGTCCGACATCTGAACATTTTTACATGATATAGCATTAGGAATTTTGTTACACTTCAAAGTTTATGCTAAGCCTACTAGCACCAGAACATTTTACCTTTGATATGACTTTGGCCATTCAATGTTTGGTTTCTGAACTTGAGATACTATATGATGTACAGTAATTGCTATAAGGGGCAAATAAACTGAAGAAAGGAAAGATAGGAAAACAGGAGTGAGATTAAACTTGTTTGTTGCTACAGTATTAAAGTAGGTAGATTATCTTCCTACCATGAATGGGCATTTGTTGCGTATGCATTATATATTGATGCATTAGATCATAAACACCAAGATTGTTGAAGCACTTGACCTTCAAACAGATTTCAAAACAAAATTCCCAATGATTCAAAAGAATCCATAAATGAACCCCACAGAATCTTTGGTGTGATAAATGCTTACAGTTTTCTTCATCACTGGGTCATGATAATTGAGCTGCAAAACATTCTCATGAATTCCATCCAATATCAAGTCACTATCACCACTGCACATTAATATCGCAACTTTACTGTGAGTGTAACATATAATTGAACACTAGAGGGATGAGTAAAACAGTAATGTATGGCCTACCGGTTTGATACAAGGGAGTACAAGGAGTCAAATTCAAAGGACTTGCCCTTGTGAGATTTTCTTTCCATCTTTTTTGTTCTTTTCCTATGGAAAATCTACACAGAATAATACCACCCAATACAAAAAAAATTGAAGTAGTACTTTCAGACAAGTACTGGCTAGGAAATAAACAAATTCAAAAGGTAGTGTATATTACCTCTTTCCAGATGTCTAGAACATTCTTTGACATGTCCTTCTGGCCAACTACTTGGGAACCAATATCAAACTGGGCGCCAGTAAAGCATGTGAATATTAATCAAGCATCTAATAAACAAAAGAAATTCCCTTCACACAAATAAAATGAGCTACCAAATTTAAAGTGAAGGACCATAATCCTAAAAACAACCATACATCCAAACAAACTTCATGTACTGAACCTCACAACATAAAAGAAAATCACAGCTAAAAATGTTTTCATTATATCAAATTATCAATTATAGGAGCAAAAAAACACAGGTTTCTGATATATACTCCTTTCCTTTAGCATACAAGATGATGCCAGGAGCTTTATGATAGGAAAAAGCTAGCAAACTGTTAGCAGACCCCTAACGGTAGTCAGGGAGAGAGCAAAAGCATGATATAAATAATAGGAGTGAAGGTATAGAGATCAGTTTAGGTTTCAGGAATATAGGTTGGAAGTGAGAGTAAGGACTGTTGAATTTCCTGGGGCGCAGAAAGTTAATTCTGTGTATTTATTTATTTTCATCTTCCCTCTTCAATTCTGCAATCAGCTTGATTCAGAATTAACGAGAAGATTGATATTCAGTAAAAGATCAAGCCTGTAATATTACTGTTGTCACAATTATAGAGTTTTAGGTTTTGAAGAAGGAAATTGAGAGAATAGATACTTCAAATAATATTCTCCTAGTATTGTGATGTGCTACAATATGATAAAACACAAAGGACTAGCCTTTATTTATACTAATATTATATCATAATCCTAACTAAATCATGAGACAACAAATTAGCAGAATCTGTTACACCAGACATGACTACAACCCTAGGTTCTGAATCATAACTGAATGTAAGTATGAGATTTCTGTTCAGTGTTCACAGTAAAATCAAACACAGTTTACTGAAATACTCTCAAATTCTCTTTCCTGTTTTGTTTCATTTCCTCACTCAAGAAGCAACTCTGACTGGATTCTCTACTCTTACCTCAAACCAGCTATGGAGCCGCTACCACAACACCCACCAAAGCATCCCAAAGTTTCAAAATTTCTTCTCAAAACAAAATCAATTAAAAAAGTTGAATATTTTTATTCTGTGAAATAATTTTCACAAAGAACAAGAATAGAATCAAACATGCCCTTCATCTCTTTCTATCAGTTTTCTATTTTTTCTGGCACAGTTTCTATTACAAAACTGAAAATAGTGAATCAGAAGATGTTAAAACATGTATTAGTAGTATCAGGCTAGGATTGACATGCAGGCAGGTCTGTGGATACAGGGGATCTATACATGTTACTATAACTGCACACACACATTAGTTGGAAGCCTATCAGTGTAAAGTTAAAGCATTCCCATTGAGAGTTCTCTCTGTTCCATCTCTTTCATTCACCAAGGACAAGATCAAACCTATAACCCGGTGACATCAGATCAATAGTTGGAAATATGAAATTCAAAAATGGCAAAGTAACAAAATCCCAAATTAAATTGCACATGTTTTCTTGCAATAAAGCTGTTCTAGGACATAAGATATGAGACACTTAGGAAAATTTAGATTTTATAAAAATAATCATACTATTCTATAAATTAGGTGTTAACAGAGAAACAGGATAATCATTCATTTAAAAAATAAATGAAAAAGCAACATGTTTCTTTAACTTCATATGTTTTGAAGCAATAAATTAGGTGCTGCCAATCACTTGTATAAAAAAGTAGGTACAACATAATCAACTTGCACAAATTTAATAAAATCTTACCGCATTGAGGGTTTCTTTCTTCTTGGAGAGAAATTGGAGAGTGTTCAAGCATGATCGTATATCACATTCTGTAATGAAGGAGGAGGGGGGAAGACAGAGAGCAAGAGAAGGATCAAAGGACTGGAAAGATAGTTAGAGAATGTAACACTGAGCAAATCAACATCTTAAATTGCAAAAGAAGTCAAAACATCCAGACAGAACAAAATCAAGTCTTAGATTTAGCATGGATCAAGCATTCAGGATGTGACAAACACTATTATCATACTGCTTAAAGATTAATCCAAGATTTTGAACATGAGAGGAAGTGGTAGAGAAGGAAAAGGCAGTTCTCAAAGCTGACAACGAAGTGGTTGAGAAAGTGGTTAAAATGGTAGCCCATTATTAGGTCAAGACAAGGCACATCAAAAGGAATTGTCATATGCTGCGTCGTAACCCTGCACAGACTTCTGGACAGCAGACAAGTCAAAAATTTGCATAAGCTGGTAAACCATATTGTTGTTACTACCTTGACATATAACTTAAGGGGGAAGGTTAAGCAGGTTGCTCAGTAATCCCAATTCCAAACTTTCTAGAGTTTAGGGCCCTCCACTTCTATCTTCATTCAGCCTGATAAGCCACACCCGCTACATGTCATGTCTTCATAACACAATTATGTCATTCATTTACGTGTCACAGATCATATGGCATGCAATACAGATATACCTTCATCATTGCATTCCTCATGTAATTGTCGAAGGAAAAATGACCCTAAAATTCTGCCTACCAAAAGCTTTCCATTGAAGTTCATATATTGATTACCTAAGTATCAAACTCATTTAGCCAATAATCTACTTAAAGTCAAGTAATAAAATGACGTATTCAGTTTCTTTTGGTTAAATTATGTTATTTTGGTTAAAGAAGTTGCGCAAATGGAAACTAAAAACTTCATGGTTAGTCCCATCTAGGCTGAATTGAGGCATATCTAGACCAATGATTGGCCAGAAAAATGAAGGCAAGGAGTTCTGTTGAGGAATTGAACAAGGCTTCTCACATACTATTACATGCCAACGAGGCATGGATGGCTAAGATTCAAGTGGCTGGCATGTCAGAGTTGGTGTATGTCCAACAAGAAGAAAATTATGGGATTTCAGGAAATAAACAACAAAGTAGTCTCAAAATTAGGTCACAGAGGGTTTAATACTGCATTGCAATTTTAGGCTATAGGTGTTGAGAAGGAAGGTCTCAACTATATTATTCTGAATAAGTTGATAGATGTGACTAGAGTGCCACCACCTTCTCTGCATCAAAAGTCCATGGTTACTATCGATACTTCAACTTGAGGAGAACATGAGAATGTGCAATAATATATGCATAAATCTGTTTGGGATGTATACCAGTTTTCATAATACTTCTACATCGCTAAACTGGAATACAAAAATATAATGGTTGAGAGCTTAATATTTAGTGCATACTGTTTGAGAGTTCTTTCTCTTCTTTCATTATTGTTGGATATGCGCAAATAGGATAATTGCATTAATGTTGTAATCAATGTAATACTTTAATTAGGAAAATTGTATTTTATAGTTACTAGGAAACCAAATATTCCTATAATTAATTCATGTACCAATCATCTTTATTATAAATACATGCTTAGCTATGCAATTGAGACACACGGATTCATCATATACCTTCTTACTTTTCTCTTATTTTCACCAGGGTATCTAGAAGGAGGAACGTGGATCTGTGGCAAATTCAATGGGCCCACCTATTGACATTTTTTTTGGCAACCATGTTTTTTTCGGTTTCTACATCATTCTCTACTTTTTTTTTTCTGATCATCTTCTTCCTCTTCCTTTCTGGCTTATTGTCGACCCCTTTTCCAACAATTTTTTCCAACGACCACCACCAGGATCCGGCTTGTCTCCAGCGTAATGTTGATTACCTAAAGTCTCATGGCAATAAAACAAAAAAAAAACATGCACCCACGCACATCACTGTTGTTAGATCAGCTTTCTTTCTCCCCACTACATCGGCTGCCATGTGTAGTGGCACATTCGTCAAGGTTTCCCACCACTGTCAACGTCACTAAACTTATCTTGCCCTACCAATCACCGGTCTATAGTCAATTAGTCACTTACCAGTTTTGGGCTTTGTAGCACCCTGGTTGCCATTTTTTCCTCTATTCTAGGCCCCTTTCTCTCTCTCTACTTAACTACCATGGCCACTTCTAATGCTTCCAAGGCTGACCCTTTTGTCTTCATCAACCACATCATTACTCCTTTCTCTACTGAGCAATCGAACAAAAAGAACTATGTTGTTGGGGCTTCAAATATTTGTCTTTTACTTGTAGGCCAACTCACCTTAAGGTAGTTGACATTCTTGAAGCTTATTGACCACGTTGGAACTAGGTTGATGTCCAACTTTGTTGGAACATTAAGGTTATCCTTCATCCCTTTGTCCATCTCATTTTCTGTGTACATGAGATGTGTGAAGTCATTGTATACCAATAACACTCAACATCTCTATGGGATGCATCATGATCTTATGATTGTGCTTGGTGCTCGCTCTCTTGATGACTCTAGCTACCTATTTGAGTCAAATCTCTAGCCTTTTTCATGATTTTAACGAGCTCTTGCTCCATTTTTATACTTCTATTAAAGAACTTGAGCAACATTTAATTCTTTATGTTCTTCGTGAAGCCTACTCTCATGTTTATGATCAAATTCTAGGTTGTCCCACAGTTCCTACCATGGATTCTACTTGGTTTACTTTGCTCCATGTTTCGGCAAAGATTGAGGTAGTTGTCCCTCTTACTCTCATGGACTCCTTAGCTTTGGAGTCTTATTAGGATAATTGTGCTAGTCTTCACAATCTAGGAAAATCTCAACCAAAGTGTGACCATTATCACAAGCTTGGACACACTATTGATCAATGCTACACTCTACATGATCACCCTCCTCTTACGACCAATATTGCTCAGGTCCCTTTGCATCACATCCGTTGTTGAGCCCCCCTCCACCCCTCTAGCATCATCCATCTCTTATGATCAAGGTAGTCAAAATCGAGATTTTACCTAAGATCGGAAAGGAAATGTAAGATCGTAAAATCTAGGATCATAAACTCGGATCGTAAGATCCTACCTAAAATATATTTTTCTATATATGCATATAAAATTTATATAAGTGCATGTAAAATAACATATATAAATATTTAAATCATTACAAACACTTAATTAAACATAAATACATAGAGATAACATCTTTAAAGCTACCATTTGTCTCAATAGAACTTCCAGTAGTACTATTACTTGCATGCCTAGAACTAGAAGCCATTTTCAGAAAAACACAAACACAGAACAGGGACAACAAAAAGTAACAAATGATAGATGAGAAAAATGGCAGGTGTAGAACAGCATGTGCAAACAGGCAGAAACAGCAAAGTTGCAGAAATGGACACAAAACAAGGTGCGAGGAGAGAACTGAGAAGCTGCCCATCTTTTGGTTATTTAGGGTTTTTGGAAACCAGGTTGGGTGGGTTTTTGGGCAAACCTAATGGATCGCACGATCCCAGTGATTTCACAAGTTGGAGGTACAATTCTACCTCATCCCACCAATTTTCGATTTTAGCCATGATTCAACATGGAAACTAGGTGCAAAATCTTAAAATCTTACGATTTTACGATTTAGATCGCGATTTTGACTACCTTACTTATGATGATTTTTTGAAATAGTGTGAGGCATGTCCAGCCTTTGGTTCTATTATTTTGATTGCGCTCACTAGTAATTTTTTTGCTTCCCTCTCTCATATATTAGTGGCAATTAATATATTTTCCCTACTCGGTCTATTTTTTATTCTTTACATCCTAAAATTATAGTTAATGGTTCCCAAACACAATCTCAAGGTATTGGTACTGGTTCTATTCCTCCTTTTGTCTCCATTAATAATGTCCTCTATATCCTTGATTCCCCTTTTAATCTATTATCTATTAGTCATCTAACTTGCATTCTTGATTATATTGTTCCATTTATCAAAATTTTCTCTCTGCAAGATCGAATTTTGAGGAGAATGATTGGATTCAAATGTGAGTCTGAGTGATTATACTAACCTAAAACTTCCTCTCATATTGGCTCTATTTAGACTCTATGTTCATGATTCATGCTCAATTGGACCACCCCAATCTTGCCAACTTGAACCAACTAGTGTCTTATCTCTCATTCTCTTCTTTAGCTTGTGAGTCTTGCTAGTTAGATAAACATGTTTTTAGTTCTTATCAAAAGAATACTTGTCTAACTCCTTTTATGGTTTCTTATAGAATTCTTCATCAAACATCTTGTCATCATAGGTCTCAATAACATAGGGTTGCTGAGTAAAAGAAAAGAAATCTCGTTAGGTGGAAAAAAAAATCCACATCAAATCCTATATCTACATCAATCTCTTCATCCACTACATTCTCGCATCTTCAAATTCATTTGTTTTGTCTACAATGTCAGTCCTGGTTTAGATAAATTCTTTGTCTGTTTCCACAAATGTTTTCTTGGTTTATCCTTAATCTTATAAAGGATACAAGTGTTTTTTCCCCTACTCTTCATCGCAATATTCTATCTACTGATGTTACTTTCTTTGAGTTTGCAATGTTATTCAATTCTATGTCTATCTCTGAATTCTCCCTTGCCCATGTATCTGGACACTTTTGTCCTCCAATGAAATCCTTGGCACCACTAGCTTCCAATCCATCCTACTCGCCCACTACAAGTCTATCAACATTAGCAACGAGCTTTGGACCTACCACCAACATATGTCAACACTACTACTAACTCAACTTCAAAGCCACTTTATTTGCCCCTTATGATCTTGCCTCATCAATTTGATTTTCTCATTACAATTTATTAGAATTTGGGCTTAGCCTAACTCAACCCCAAAAGCTAGCCTATGGGATGAGGTTTGCCTTCATATTATATGCCCATGGTTGGCCTTACCTCTAGCAGAGTCTAGTTTTCCCATTACAATTTATTAGAAATTGGAATTGAGCCTAACTCAACTCCCAAAAGCTAGCTTATAGGGTGAGGTTTGCCTCTATATTATATACCATCCTTTGTTGGTCTTACCTCTAGACCATCAAAGTTGTTAGAAGTATAATAGATTAACAAGTCTATTACAATTAGATTTAGTTAGAACTAACTTGTTATGTTTCAGTTACAGTCTAATTTCAATAATAACTTTTTGGTTTTTGTTACATCTTCTACAATCTTCTCTTTCTTATAAATACTGAACATTTGTATCATCTTCTCAACAAGTTAGATTTCAATCAATGAAAATTTTCATTGGAATTCTCTTTTTTCTCTCCACCTCTTTTGTTCTAACATGGTATCAAGAGCTTCTTAATCCACAACCATGAATACCACTACCTACTCCAAATGCCAATGACATTTCTTCTCCTGTCATTGGGCCTCCACCACCTCTAGTGATTCCTCCAAATGCTCCAACCACCTTCAATCACAACATTTTATTTGACTCGACGATAAAAACTTCCTACTCTGGAAGAAACAAGTTGAAACAGTTGTTAAGGCTCATAAATTGCATCGTCTTGTCATAAATCCTGGAATTCCTCCTCAATTTCTCAACAAAGATTATCGAGACTCAAGACACATCAATGAGTCTTATCTTCAATGGGAACAAGATCAATTGTTGTTTTCTTGGCTTCTTTCCTCGTTATCTGGATTTATTCTTACTTGAGTAGTTGGTTGTACTCATTCATGGAAATTATGGGATGAAATCCGTGACTTCTTTCACTGTCATACTTTGTTCTAAAACTTTTCAGCTTCGCACTAAGCTTAGAAGCATCAAAAAAGGTTCAAATTTTGTTTCTAAATACCTTCTTTGAATAAAATCCACAATTGACTCACTTCATGCAATTGGAGACAATGTTTTGCCTCGAGATCATCTTGATGCTATTTTAGATGGTCTCCCTAAAGAGTATGATGTGTTTGTATGTTACTATGGTTTCAAGTTGAATTGAGCCTTATTTTGTGCATGACCTACAAGAACTTCTCAAACTCTTAAAAATGCACCACCTTGCTGCCTCTGAAGCTTTCTCAACAAATCTTGTTTAAAATAATTCATCCTTAAACTCATATTTTTCCTAACAATGCACCTTCTCAATGGCAACCTATAATATCTTCTTTTGGTGATTCACAACAACCTTACAAGGGATATAGTAGAGGCTATAACAGAGGATTTCAAGGTCACAATAATAGGGGATATCATGGCTAAAACAAAGGCTATTTTTATCCTTGAGGATAGTCCCCATGCCAAGTATGTCAAAAACCTAGTCATGATGCATTAACGTTTTGATCCAGCCTATGCCTCCATTTCCTCTAATCAACATTTCTATGGATAACCATCTCCTTATCCATCTCCCAAACCTTTTACGCCTTCCCCCATTCCTTTTCCTCCACAACATCAGCAATATTCTTCCTCAAATCAACCATCCTATGGTCCATCTGCTGTTTCTATTATGAATTCCTCTCATAATCCTCATGCATTTCTAACTACGTCAACCTCAGATTCTCAAACTCAAGACTGGTTTACTAATTCAGGAGCTACAAATCATGTGACTCCTTATGCTAGCAATATTCAGTAAAGTCATCCCTTACAAGGCGTTGATCAACTTCTTGTTTGTAATGGCCAAGGTTTGATATATCTCCTCTATCAAATCTTCTAAATTCCAATCACCATCTCATCCACACACCACACTTACTTTGAACAACCTTTTACTTGTGTCGGATATTACCAAGAATCTTGTTAGTGTAAGCAAATTTACACGAGATAATCAGGTTTATTTTGAATTTCATCCTGAAAAATGTTATGTTAAATCTCAAGCTTCTCATATGGTCCTTTTGGAAGGACTACTCAGCAGTGATGGGCTCTACAAGTTCAACAATTTACAACCGAATCAGAAGTTTTCTCCAAGTGTACTAGCTACTTGTATTGCTAATAATGTACCTATGATACCTGATGTATCTACTTCCCTTTCTTCCTACACTATTTAGCACAATCGTTTAGGACATCCACATTCCACTACCTTTAAAATTGTACTACAGCCTTTTAATCATTTAATAATAAAATTGACTCAGCATTTTGCACAGCATGCTATTTCAGAAAAGCTTATTGTTTACCATCATCCACATCTACCTTATTGCACTCTACACCATTTGATCTTATATACAGTGGGGTCCTTCCCCTTTCTTATCTTCTCAAGGATACTCCTATTATGTCACTTTGTTACAAAAAGAGAATTGATATATTGAATTACTTGAGTAACAGGATACAGGAGTTTTGGATTTATACATGCACCTATAGTTGTAGCTAACTGAATTCTGTTGCAACTAACTGATAAGATAAAAAACAGAAAACCAACTAACAGAAAGTTACCTAACAGCATAAAATACATGCACCTATAGTTGTAGCTAACTGAATTCTGTTGCAACTAACTGATAAGATAAAAAACAGAAAACCAACTAACAGAAAGTTACCTAACAGCATAAAACTACCTAACAGAAAACTAACTATATATTCTAACATTGGCCCCTCAAAATCAGGTGGGTTGAGAAGTTTGGAAGAACTGATCAACAACTCTGAGTTTGGGTTTAAGTAGATGAAATCTTGTAGTTCCCAAGGCTTTGGTGAGAAGGTCAGCAATCTGATCATGAGATGGAATGTGAGAGACTATGAGACTTTTGTTGATGACCTTTTCTCGAACAAAGTACAAGTCCAGCTCCATATGTTTAGTGTGAGAGTGAAGAATAGGGTTGTGAGCCAAAGATACGGTGCTGAGGTTATCACAATAGACTGTAGGTGTGGTTGTAGGAATTTTAAGTTCCTGTAGCAGGGATTGAATCCACAAAATTTCAGTGATAGTGGTTGCCAGGTTGCGATATTCTGCTTCGGTGCTGGATCGAGCAACTAGTGTTTGCTTTCTGGACCACCAAGATACTAGATTAGGACCAAGATTAATGCATGCTCCAGAAGTAGAGCGTCTATCATCAGGATCTGTAGCCCAGTCAGCATCACAAAAGGCCCGAATAAGTAGTTGATTTTGAGAGGATGCAGGCTGTAGTAAAAGACCATGAGAGATTGTTCCTTGTAAATACCTGAGAATCCTTTTAACTAATTTCCAATGACTGTCAAGAGGTTGAGAGAGAAATTGACATGCTTTATTTACACTGTAGCTTATTTCAGGATGGGTGATGGTAGCATATTGTAAGGCACCAACGATGGATCGGTACAGACTTGGGTCTGATGCATAATCTGATCCATATTTTGATAATTTGGTGTTGCTAGTCATAGGAGTGGCTATCCCTTTAGCAGTGGTCATGTTTGCACGATGGAGAATGTCACGAATGTATTTGGATTGAGATAAAAGAAGAGAGTCATTGTTGAGGTGTTTTACTTCAATACCCAAAAAATAATCAACAGGGCCAAGGTCTTTTAGAGCAAAAACTGAGTTAAGTTGAGCAATCAATTTCTGAATGTAAGTAGGAGAATTTCCAGTGATTAAAATATCATCAACATACACCAGAATATAGACAGTAGTGCTAGGAGTGGAAAGAATGAATAAGGAGGGATCACAGCGGCTTGACTTAAAACCAAAACTGCAAAGTGTTGTAGTGAGCCTTTCAAACCAGGCCCTAGGGGCTTGTTTAAGGCCATACAGTGCCTTATTTAGCTTACACACAAGGGATGAATCTGGGACTATGAAACCAGGAGGTTGTGTCATGTATACTTCCTCATTTAAGTAACCATTCAGAAAAGCATGATTAATATCAAGTTGCTGTACGCACGAGTGATTTGTTAGTGCAAGTGTGAGAATAATACGAATGGTGACAGGTTTAACAACTGGTGAGAAAGTTTCAGTATAATCAAAACCAAACTTTTGATGAAATCCCTTAACAACTAAGCGAGCTTTGTAGGTATTGATTGTTCCATCTGGATTTTCCTTAACCCGAAAGACCCATTTGCATCCAATGGCAGTGCGATGAGGTGGGAGAGGAACAAGAGACCAGGTATTGTTAGCAAGAAGAGCCAAGTACTCTTTTTGCATTGCTGCAAGCCAAGAGGGATCTGAGAGTGCTTTCTGAACAGTGAGAGGTTCAGCATGGGTTAAAAGCATAGTAGGGGGAAGTCTTTGCTGTATAATTCCAGATTTAGACCTAGTTTGCATAGGATGAGTGGAAACTGGTGTGGGTGAAGAAGATGAATGAGTGTCAGCAGTGGAAGAGGTAGAGACATTCTCTGTTGTAGCAGTAGAAGGGTCAAATGTTGGACTTTCAATAGCTGTATGTGAAGTATCATCAAAGGTGGAGGGAAAAGTGGGAATAAGTGATGAGGGAACCATGCTGGATGAAGAAGAGGAGGATGTATGTGGAGGAAATAAGGTGTGATAGGGAAAACTTCGTTCATTGAAGAGGACATCTTTGGAGATATAGATTCGACCAGAGGGAGAGAGGCAAATGTATCCCTTGTGATTTGCTGCGTACCCAAGAAAAATGCACTCATGAGAGTGAAAGTTAAGTTTGTGAGGATTATACGGGCGTAGGAAAGGATAACATGCACATCCGAATGTGCGAAGAAAATGATAATCAGGTTCTGTCTTAAAAAGCTCACTATAAGGCACCTTCCCATGAATAGATGCTGAAGGAAGATAATTGATAAGATGCACAGCAATAAGAAATGCATAATCCCAGAACTTGTAAGGAAGTGATGCATGAGCTAGAAGAGTAAGACCCATTTCGACTATATGTCGATGCTTTCTTTCAATAGTGCCATTTTGGGGGTGTGTGTGTGGACAAATGATTCTATGGATGATACCAAAGTCAGCGAGCATTTTGGTAAAGGGGCGAAACTCTCCTCCCCAATCTGTTTGTACAGATTTAATTAGTGTATTAAACTGAACTTCAACCATTCTTTTAAACTGTTGAAATACATGTACAGCTTCAGATTTTGACTTTAAGAGATAAATCCAGGTGTAGCGTGTATGTGCATCAATAAAAGTGATATAGTATGAAAAACCAGTAGTAGATAACATGGGAGCTGGTCCCCATAAATCGCTGAAAATTAATTGCAATGGTTGATTGTAGACAGAAATAGAAGGAGATGAGGGCAAACGATGAGCCTTGCCTAGGCAGCATGCAGAACAAAAATCCAAGTCATCTTTATTAGTAAAGGCTACTTTACAATGTTGTAATACTGTCTTAAGTGCAGTATGGTGTGGGTGGCCTAGCCTGTTGTGCCAAACAGTGTAAGAGAGGGATGATGGAGAAGTAGATACAGCAGATACAGTAGGAATGGAAAACATATCAGATGGAGCAACATTTTCAGAAACATTAGTTGAATGGGAGAACTTATGTGGTAGCTGCATGTGGTGAAACTTGTACAACCCATCAGCTCCCAAAGACCCTTCAAGCAAAGTCTCATGTGTGTCCTGACATTTAACACAACAATATTTGGGATGAAACTCAAAGTAGACATTATTGTCTTTGGCAAATCTACTCACACTAACCAAGTTCTTGGTAATAGAGGGAACCAGCAACATGTTTTTAAGAGCTAGTGTTGTGTGTGACTGAATAGGTGACTGAGAATAAGATTGACCAATGGAGGTGATAGACAAACCTTGACCATTAGCAGTGAACACCTGATCTGGACCTTGGAATGAGGTGCTATGCTGCAGATTGGCAGGATAAGGAGTGACGTGGTGAGTTGCTCCAGAATCAGGGAACCATTCTTGAGAAGTGGGAGGATGAGGCATGGTTAAAAAGGCATGCGGATGAAGTGAGCTTGGTTGTGGTGGGACTGTTGGAATAATTCCATAAGGAGTAGACTGTTCTGACTGTGTAGAATAGGATGTTATTGCTCCAGGATGTGGGGACTGTGGAGGTCCATAGTAGGAAGTTGTGTAGGCACGATTGAAGCGATGATAGCAAGCAAGAGCATCGTGCCCAGGCTTATGGCAGACTTGGCAGGTTACAGAATAGCGAGACTGTGTATGACGACCTCGTCCTCGATAGCGATTTCGGCCTCGATAACTACGACCAGATCCTCGAAACTGATTCCAAGAAGAATTTGGGTTATCAAAACCTGAGGTAGAGTTGTGGGCAGGAAATTGATTGTTAGTTGAAGAAAAGGAGGTCGAAGAATTCTGATTGGAAACATTAGAAAGATTTACAGAAAGTGCATCAGTCAAAGAAGCCTGTCGATTTTTCTCAAGTCGAGCTTCATGAGCAAGGAGCAATGATTCAAGTTCATTAACACTATACGACTCAAGTCTAGTATTAATGAAGGTAACAAAAACATCATATTCATCAGGTAAGCCATCAAGAATGGCATCGATATGGTCACGTGGAGGTACTGGTTCACTAATAGAAATCAAAGAATCAATTAAAGATTTGATGCGAAGCAGATAATCAGAAATGGTGCGAGAACTTTTCTTGATGTTGCGAAGTTCAGAACGAAACTGGCGAGCTTTTGCTCGTGTATGCGAGCCAAAAAATTCATGAATTTCTTCCCAAAGTTGCCAAGAATGAGTGCATCCAACGACACGAGTGAGGATTGATTCAGAAAGAGAGGAGAGCAACCAAGAAAAGAGAAGTTGATCTTGTTGTTCCCAGCGAAGATAGGCTTCATTGATTTGTGCACAATTGCGATCATCTTCAGAGAGAAAACGTGGAGGAATCTCTGGATTAACAACATAGCGGTGAAGACGATGAGCTTTGATAACAGCTTCAACCTGCTGCTTCCAGAGAAGATAGTTCTTCTCATCTAGCTTTACAAAAATAGAGTGAGAGAATGTGACTGCTGCGGTGGCCGAAACCACTGGTTGTGGTGGAATTTCAGGCGATGTAGCCATGTGTTAGGATCGAATAGAAGCTCTAGATACCATGTTACAAAAAGAGAATTGATATATTGAATTACTTGAGTAACAGGATACAGGAGTTTTGGATTTATACATGCACCTATAGTTGTAGCTAACTGAATTCTGTTGCAACTAACTGATAAGATAAAAAACAGAAAACCAACTAACAGAAAGTTACCTAACAGCATAAAACTACCTAACAGAAAACTAACTATATATTCTAACACACTTCTATTGATGCTGCACACATTTAACTCGGATCTATTTTCTTCATACTAAGGTTGAGGCATCGCCTATCTTCCAAAAATTTAAACTAATGATAGAATTTCAATTTTTAGCAACAATAAAATCTGTTTAAACTGATTGGGATTGAGAAATTCGACCTTTTTCTAAGTTTTTGGAGGAACTTGGAATCATTCATAGGCTCATATGTCCTCATACTCATCATCAAAATGGCACAGTTGAACGCAAATATCATCATATTGTTGAAACAAGACTCACATTACTAGCACAAGCCTCTCTTCCTTTTCACTTTTAGGATCATGCTTTTCTCATTGTAGTATATCTCATCAATTTATTGCCTTCTGCCTCTTTACAATGGAATACTCCATTTTATAAACTTCATCACACAGCACCTGATTACAAATTTCTTCGTGCATGCGGATGTGCTTGTTTTCCACTTATGCGACCTTACAATCGTTTCAAGTTGGACTTTCGCTCTCAAGAATGTATATTCTTAGGTTATTCTTGCAGCACAAAGGCTATAAATGCTATTCCACAAAATGTAGAATTTATATCTAAAAGGATGTCATTTTTAATGAAGTAAGGTTTCCTTACCCATCCATGTTTGTGGTGTTTTTTCTTGTAACATAATAGTATAATGTGTAAAGTTATATTATTTATATAATATTTTTATAATATATATTTTTTATATATTTTTATCTATTTCTCTATTATATCATTTATTTTATTACACGTTCTTATTTTTTCTCATATTTATTCTTCTTTTATATAAAATATTGGAAAAAATATGATTAGTTGCTAATTTATAAACAAATTAATTATAAAAGTTGTGTAAATTTTGAAGTAATTATTTAAAATATATCTGAAAGTAAATTTTTTTTAAAAGAAAGTCATATGCAAAATTATTAATTTAATATTTTTTATGAAAGTTATAACCATATATTAAGCAAGACTTTATACTTTTTTAGTGACTAACATTTTAATAATCATATTTAAAGATACGACAAATTGTATAATGACTCAAGTTCAAACTTTCATGCTCATATATGACTAGACAAGAACCAAACAAAAAAACAAAAAATAAAAACCAAACAAATTTGTTGCATCTTTAGGTATCACCTCTGCATGCAAAGTCTATGTATTTTATATGAAAGGTACGCAAAGTCACATGCATCAAACCTCGCATACTTTAAAAATAAACAAATTTTCTCGTTTCAGACTTTATAAAAATCATATTTACAGTAATAGTTAGTTAAAAAATTAAAATAAATAAATATAATAGCTTATTTTAATATAACTATTATTTTTCTATAAATATTAATTAGAGATGATTTATAACCTTATAGACCCATTTTATTAAAAAAAAAATTTTCAAAAAAATAAAAAAAATACCTTCAAATAAAATTTAAATTTTTTATTAATTTTTTTCATTGATTTAAGAAAAGTTATTTTAAAGTTTATTTTAAATCCTTAAAATTATTGTACCAGCTTGCATGCAAAAATGCATTAATAAACATGAATATCATTCCACTATCATATTATTGGTAAAGTATATACTCAATTGTGAAACATTAAGAGCAATTGCTCTTCTAAATGAGAGTATTATATATCAGAAAATCAGTTTTGACATGGTATCAGAGCTTCAAAATCCTTGGGAGCCTGTGTAGTCTTGATCTTGCGGCCTGCATTGCTGCAAGGCTCTTCATTCTTTCTTCCGCTGTGTTTTCTTTTTCTGGCCTGCATTGCCGTTTCTTTTGAAACCCCAAATTTCCTGCCCTTGAAGACAAAAATGTTCAACCCAGCCTACGCCTCAATGGAAAAAACTAGTTAAAATGGTCTCATTTTGTCCGAAGCTTTTTAAAAGGGAAAGGCAAATTGGGCCATCTTACCGACGCAGCCCCAAAATCATCAGATCCCAAGTTCGCTGCATGGGATGAGGAAGATGCAGTGGTAATATCTTAGTTATGGAACTCCATGGCATCAGAAATTAGTGATGCTTGCATGTTTATGAAGACAGCCAAGGAAGTAGGGACAATTGTAGAGAAAACTATTCCAAGGTTGGTGATGCGGCGCAGATCTATGAAATTAAAATGAGGATTGCAGCAACAAAACAAGGTGACCGTTCAGTCAGTGAGTATGCACAAACAATAAAAAATTTGTGGCAAGAGTTAGATCACTATGAGCAATTTGAAGCAAAATGTACTGAAGATGCTGATTTACTCCAGCGTTACAAGAGAATGACAGAATCTATAAGTTCCTGGCAGGATTGAACACTGAGTTCGATCTTGTTAGAATTCAGGTCTTAGGAAAAGACCTACCCTCACTTAATGAGACAATGGCTGTATTTCGGGCAGAAGAAACTTGTAGAGGAGTAATGTTAGAATCACAACCAACTGAAAGTTTTGCCTTGGTTGCTGAAATCAAAGGGAAAAAGGTTGGTCTAAGACAGTTTATTCAACATGGAAATGGCACAGGAGGGGTGGAGATACCTAAAGGGGAAAATAAAGATTCCTTATGGTGTAACTGCTGTAAGAAGCCTCGGCATACGCAAGACAATTGCTAGAAACTTCATGGAAAACCTCCAAATCCAAGTCGAAATTGGACATCTAAAGGAAATCATGGAGGACAGACTCGTGCTCATATGGCACAAACAGGTTCTATAGATGGCAGCCCTTCCAATCCTTCTCTAGAATTTAACACAGATGAGATTAAAAAATTGAGGGAGTTACTGGGAACATTAACAAGACCCACTGACCCAGGTAACTGCTCCTTAGCATTCTCAGGTAATAACTCTAAAACTTATGCACTTAGTGTTTTAAATTCTCCTAAAGAAGGAGTATGGATTGTTGACTCTGGAGCTACAAACCACATGACTCAATCTTCTACTAGTTTTATCTCCTATAAACCCTGTCCAAGCAATAAAAAGATTGCAATTGCTGATGGAACTTTCATTACAGTGGCGGGAGAAGGAGATATTATCATAAACCAGAATCTGATCTTGAAAAATGTCTTGCATGTGCCAAAATTGTCTGCAAATTTGATTTCAGTTCACAAGCTTATTGTAGATTTACATTGCTTAGTGACTTTTTCTCCTACAATATGCAAGTTTCAGGACCAGGGAACGGGGAAGATGATTGGACTTGCTAAGGAAGACCAAGACCTTTACCTTCTTGAGGAAGCTAACAAAATGTGTAGCCCAAAGAGTCAAACCCCTATATCTTTGTTGTCAGAATCATCTCTCCCCAATGAAGAAAAAATCTGGTTATATCACCTTCGTTTAGGTCACCCTTCATTTACTACCCTAAAGGTCATGTTTCCCCATTTATTTAAAAAACATGACACTAGTTTATTTCATTGCGATACTTGTGAATTTGCAAAACACAAACGTGTGAACTTTCCCATTAGTAATAAAAGAATGTTAGTGCCTTTTGCTTTAATACATAGTCATGTGTGGGGACCTTCTAATATTCCAAACATAGCAGGAGCTCGGTGGTTTGTTATATTCATTGATGATTGTACTCGAGTATCATGGGTGTTTCTCTTGAAACAAAAGAGTGAGGTTAGTCACGTCGTCAAACATTTCTTCCAACTAATAAAAAATCAGTTTGAGACAACCATCAAGAGATTTCGTTCTAATAATGCCAAGGATTATTTCAATCAAACACTATCCTCCTTCTTTAATGAACAAGGAATCATTCATGAATCCTCTTGTGTTAATACCCCACAACAGAATGGGGTGGCGGAACGAAAAATTGGACATCTTCTAACTGTGACTCGAGCCTTTCTACTTCAAAAAAATGTTCCAAAATAGTTTTGGGGGGAAGCTGTCCTTACTGCTACACACTTGATCAATCGGTTACCCTCACAAACACTTGCAAACAACAGCCCTGTCCAGCTACTTTCCAATTTTTTCCCTGACTTCAAAACAACAAATCACCTTGTTCCTCAAATCTTTGGGTGTGTCACCTTTGTCCATATTCATTCCAATCATCGAAGAAAACTCGATCCTCGAGCTATTAAGTGCATCTTTATTGGTTACTCACCTACCCAAAAGGGATACAAATGCTATCATCCTCCAACAAAACGAGTCTTTGCGTCCCTTGATGTTACATTTGATGAAAAATCATCTTTTTTCCAGCCTGATCTTCAGGGGGAGAGCTCATACATAGAAGACCAGGATAATTGGTTCTTGCAGGAGAATCCTTTTAGGGACAGTATCTCATTATGAGTCAAATCTTGATCATATACCATCTACTGCAGGTCCAAAAACAATTGTGAATCAAACTCAAAGTGCTACTCATCCATTACAAGTATTCTCTAGAAGGGACAAGGTTGTTATCCAACCACCACAAGTCCCAGATTCTGAACTAATACCTGAAATGCCAGGAAATTCTGAACCAATACGTGAAATGTTAGAAACTAATGATGCTGGGCAAAGAGAACAGAATATGCCCATTGAAGATGGGGGCATTGAAGATGGAGATCTTCCAATTGCAATAAGGAAAGGTGTTAGAGCATGTACTCAAAAGCCAAGGTACCCAATATCCCACTTTGTGTCATATGATAAATTATCCAATAATCACAAAAGCTTCCTCACTCACCTAGGCACTGTCACAATCCCAAAAACTGTCGACAAAGCATTGAGTACTAAGGAGTGGAGAGATGCTATGAAGGTTGAGATGGAGGCACTAGAAAAGAACAAAACTTGGGAGTTGGTAGAACTACCTAAAGGAAAAAAACTTGTTGGATGTAAGTGGGTCTTCACTGTTAAATATAAAGTTGATGGGACACTAGAACGATACAAAGCAAGGTTGGTAGCTAAGGGTTACACTCAAACATATGGAGTTGATTACCTAGAAACTTTTTCACCTGTGGCAAAAATGAATACCGTTAGAATTTTGTTATCTCTAGCAGCTAGGTATGGGTGGAATTTATTGCAGTTTGATGTTAAGAATGCCTTTTTATATGGCGATCTTGAAGAGGAAATATACATGAAGCTACCCCCTGGGTTTGAATCAGTTAAAGGTAAAGTATGCAAACTTAAAAAGGCTCTCTATGGACTAAAACAGTCACCTAGGGCGTGGTTTGGCAGGTTTTCAATAGTCATGAAGAATATGGGATACAAGCAAAGCCAGGTGATCACACCTTATTTATCAAATATTCATCCTGAGGGGGAGTTACTGCACTAATTGTATATGTGGATGATATAGTTGTTACAAGAAATGATCCAGAAGGAATGGAGACCTTAGGGAAGTGTTTGTTGCAAGAATTTGAAGTCAAAGAGCTAGGCAAACTTAAATACTTTCTAGGCATTGAAGTGGCCCATTCCAGCCATGGAATATTCATTTCTCAACAGAAATATGTGTTGGACCTATTGGCAGAAACAGGGAAACTTGGTTGTAAACCTGTGGAAACGCCGATTGATCAAAATAATAAGCTAAGTGAAGGAACAGGAGGTGCTGCTGTCAACAAAGAATCATATCAGAAATTGGTAGGAAAATTAATCTACTTGTCTTATACAAGACCAAATATAGCCTACGCAGTAGGGGTGGTAAGTCAGTTTATGCATAATCCTAAGGAAACTCATTTAAGAGTTGTTTACCGCATTTACTTGAAGGGAACACCTGGAAAAGGAATTCTATTTACAAGAGGGAAGGAGATGACATTGGAAGCATACACAGATGCTGACTATGCTGGATCTATAGATGATAGAAGGTCCACATCCGGGTACTGTACCTTTCTCGAAGGGAATTTGGTGACTTGGAGGAGTAAGAAACAACATGTTGCAAGATCCAGTGCAGAGGCAGAATTCAGAGCAATGGCCCTTGGTATATGTGAACTACTATGGATAAAGATAATTCTAGAAGATTTGAGGGTTGAGTGGAATAAACCCATGAGACTGTACTGTGATAACAAGTCAGCAATAAACATTGCACATAATCCAGTACAACATGATAGGACCAAGCATATTGAAGTAGATAGATACTTCATAAAGGAGAAGTTGGATAATAGGACTATTTGTACACCATTTGTATCCTCTGGAAATCAACTTGCAGATGTACTAACAAAAGGATTAAGCGGTACAACATTTCAGTCCATTATTGGCAAGTTGGGAATGCATGATATCCATTCACCAACTTGAGGGGGAGTGTCAAAATCTCTAAAAATTGGCTAGAATAGGATATTTCCTTGTATAGGCATAATTAAATGTCATAATTAGCAGAACAAATTAGCTGTCTGATTTTGTATTTATTGTAAATGACTCGTTGACCCTATAATGTAGGAATTAATTGTATATGCAGCAATTTAGGAATTTCCTTTATTAAAACTCATGTATTCTATTTAAGAGCAATTGCTCTTAAATGAAAGTATTATATATCAGAAAATCAGTTTTGATAGATTTCATCAACAATATGGCTTTGACTACATTAAAACATTTTTCCTAGTAGTGAAACCATTCATTGTTACAATCATTCTCAGACTTGCATTAACCCATAAGTGGACCATTCAACACCTAGACATCAATAATGTTGTTTTAAATGTCACCCTAACTAAAGATATCTATAGGACACAACCTCCAAGCTTTGAAGTTCAAGATAAATCCCTAGTTTATAAGATGCAAAAATCACTTTATGGACTCTAATAGGCACCACAGGCTTGGTATGAGAAACTCAGCCATTCTCCATCAATTTGGGTTCAAAACCTACCGATTTGATTTATCATTGTTTATATTCACCACATGTATATACCTCTTAGTATATGTTGATGACATTTTACTCATAGGAAATTGCCCACAACTTCTTCAAGTTTTGACCACAAAACTTAACTCCATTTTTGTACTTAAACAATTGGCCTCTCTTAATTATTTTCTTGGCATTGAAGTAAAATACCTCTCCAATAGCTCCATACTACTCTCATAGCAAAAATACATTGTTGATCTCCTTCAAAAAGCCAACATGGCTACTACAAAAGGCTTACTTACACCTATGGTCAATAATACAAAACTCTCCATATTCAAGTCAAATTACATGGCAGACCCTTCCTACAACAGATCAATTGTGGGAGCTCTTCAATATATGACTATGCAAGGCCAAGAATCTATTATAGTGTTAACAAATCCTATCAATTCCTCTCTCAGCCTCTTGAAAGTCACTAGAAGTTGGTAAAACGCATACTTAGATATCTGCATGGCAAAATTTTTTATGGACTTCAACTTCATTCAACAACAACCACTCAGGAACTTGTTATTCAGGTCTTTCGTGATGCTAATTGGGCCTCAGATATTAATAACCGTAGATCCACCTCAAGTTCATGCACCTACTTGGGTCCTAACTTGATTTCTTAGTGGTCTCAAGCAAACACTGGTAGCCAAATCCAATGCTGAAGCGGAATATCGATGCCTAGCCATGACTGCAACAAAAATACTCTAGATTTAATCATTTCTACAAGAACTTCAAGTCCCTTCACTTTCAGACCAAACACATGGAATTGGATCTTCACTTTGTTAGGGAATACGTACTCAACAAAAGTCTATTTAACATATTCTTGCAACAGATCAGAATGCTACCATCCTAACAAAGGCCCTACGCACCACTAGCTTTTGTTCACTTAGAAAAAAACTCAAAGTAGTTGATTATTCAACTCTTATTCAACCTAGTTTGAGTTTGAGGGGACAATGTTAGAAGTATAATAGATTAACAAGTCTGTTACAATCAAATTAAGTTAGTTGGAACTAACTAGTTAGGTATCAATTACAGTTTGATTTCAGTTATAATTTCTTGGTTTCTATTACATCTTCTGTTATCTTCTCTTTCTTATAAATATTGAACATTTGTATCATCTTCATAGCAAGTTAAATTTAAATCAACGTAATCTTTTTCATTAAAATTCTCTCTTTTCTCTCTACATCTTTTGTTCTAACAAAAGTTGATCTTGATAGTCAAGTGGATCGTCTCAAAGCTTGCCTGGTAACCAAAGTTCACACATAGATCTTTAGCATAGACTATGGTGACACCTTTTTTACAATGGAAAAGATGGCCTATATCTAGTTTTTCTTATCTATTGCTATTATCAACCATTGGCCCCTTCACAAGCTAAACATCAAGAACATTTTCCTCCATGGCGATCTAACTAAGGAAGTTTATATGGAGCAACCTCTTGAATTTATTACGTAGAAAGAGTCTTCAAGACTTGTTTGTCAACTTCGAAAGTCATTATATGCTCTCAAGCACTCTTCGAGAGCTTGGTTTGACCAATTCAGCACTGTGGTCAACAGTTTGGTTTGACTGGAAGTGAAACTAGCCTTTCAATCTTCTTTCGTCACTTGGCCACATGGTGTATTTACCTAATAATATACGACGATAATATTGTCATAATAGATAGTGATCACCATAGTATTACATAAGTAAAAAACACCTTTGGCACCATTTTCAAACAAAGGACCTTGGAAGACTTTGATACTTAGAGATAGAGATGGCACAATCTAAGAATGTTATTGTGATTTCCCAAAGGAAGTAAACAATGGACATCATAAAAGAAATTGGACTAATGGGTATTAATCATGTTCATACTTCTATAGACTCTAATGTCATACTTCTACAAGGATAAGGGTAGCTGCTTTTAGATCAAGGGAGCTATAGGAGCCTGGTTAGCAAGCTAAATTATCTTACTATTACCCATATTCACATTTCCTTTGCAATCAGCGTAATAAGTTGGTTTCTTAACTCTCCTTGTGAAAAGCATTGGGATGCAGTAATCCGCATCATCAAATATGTTAAAGGTAGTCTAGGGAAAGAATTCTTAAATGAAAATAAAGGTCATGTCTAACTAGTAAGATACTCAGATACTGATTGGGTAAGCTCTCCCATTAACATGAGATTCACCTTACCTATTGCATTCTTATTGGTGGAAATCTAGTTTTTAAAATAAAGAAAGAAACAGTGTTGTTGCAAGATCAAGTGTAGAAGTAAAATATCAAGTCAAGGCTTTGCCACTTTTGAGCTCATCTAGCTCAAATAGTTGCTGAGGAGAAGAGATTTGAAGAAATCAATCGAATGACACTCATTTGTGATAATCAGACAACAGTATACATTGCCTCAAATCTTGTATTCCATGAGAAGGCCAAGCTCATCGAAGAGAAGATCTTATTTGAAGATATCTCCACTAACTTTATCAAATCCGATGATCAACTAGCAAATGTCTTCATTAAATCATTGAGACATCCTAGACTTGGCTACATATGTAACAAGCATAGTACAAAAGATTTATATGCTTCAGATTGAGGGGAGTGTTGGATATATGTAAATAGGGAAATTGTATTATTGTTGTAGTCAAAGTAATATTGTAATTAGGAAAATCGTATCTTTGTAATTATAATAATTGGGAAATTATTCCTATGATTAATTCATATACCAATAATCTCTATTATAAATGCACGCTTCGTTGTGTAATTAAAATACACAAATTCATCATATACCTTCTTACTTTTCTCTCATTCTCAACATTTACATATAAATATACACTTTCAACAGCAAAAAGGTATTCCAAGAATTAATAAAGAAAACACAGCAAGTGCAATGTTTAGAAGCATCAAAGAAAGAAATTAAATTGATCTTATTGATAGTTTAGCTGGTGCAGGTACTACATAGTTTATACTAGATATGAATGCAAGTACATAAATGCAAATATATGTATATTGGGAAGAATCATCTTGTGACATGATAAGTCAGGTTTAAGTTTTGTATTCATCTCTTATTAATTTTTATAAGGTCCCACTTATTTAATGCCTATCAAGATAGAGAGACACAAAACTTATACATGACCTTGTCATGTGAAATTTCAATGTGATCCATTCCCTTATATATATATGGAGTGATATAAACTCTTGACACTTCTTTTCATTATTCTCCCTCAACTTCAATCCAAACACATATACAGGCATAAATGCATGGGTAACACCATAATAATATTAACAATGTAATTATTTGCACAACTTGCAAGTTACAAAATTTAAAAAGACAAGAAAAAATCACCTGTATATTCTGCTAAAGCTGTGAGTGCAATTGCATTAGCTTTCATCCCCTCCTTGTTACATATATATGTTAGCCTACAGGTATCATTCAAGTTTAAGAATGAATTCATGAAACTAAATGAACAAAGAAGACACTGCTAAACAATAATCAAGGGATCTAATGTATAGTCTAGCAACAATAGGTACCAATCCATAGACCTAGTTCTCTCCTATAAGAGAAAGAGATTTTAGAATGTATTGTGTGTCTAAAGCAGATCACACAGGTAGTACTTATAGAGTTTTATGAATAATTACATATGATTACAAATAATGAGAAATAATGACAATTAAAGGACTGTTATGATTCTTTCATATTCTATGGTTACTAACACTCCCCCTCAAGCTGGAGCATATAGATTGTATGCATCAAGCTTGTTACAAATAAATTCAACTCGGGTCCCTTTAAGAGATTTGGTAAACACGTCTGCTAGTTGATTGTTGGAGTTGACAAAATCAGTTGTAATTTCACCAGCAAGGACTTTTTCTCGAATGAAGTGATAGTCTATTTCTATGTGTTTGGTCCTCTCATGAAAGACTGGATTGGAGGTTATATGAAGTGCAGCTTGGTTGTCACAAATCAACTTCATCTCCTTGGTATCTCCGAGTTTTAGTTGTTGAAGCAACTGTCGGAGCCAAGTTAGCTCGCAAGCTGTGACGGCCATTGCACGATATTCTGCTTCTGCACTGCTTCGAGCAACTACATTTTGTTTCTCGCTTCTCCATGAAGTTAAGTTTCCTCCAAAGAGTACGCAATAACCTGATGTGGATCTTCTATCAGATGGTGAACCAGCCCAATCAGCATCAGAGTAGCTTACAATGCTAGAATCGCCTTTATTTGTGTAAAGTAAACCTTTACCAGGAGAGTTTTTAATGAATCTAAGAATGCGGATTGCTGCGTCCCAATGGGCATCACATGGAGCATTAAGAAACTGACTTACTACACTTACTGCAAAGGTAATGTCCAGTCTAGTGACTATAAGATAGTTAAGTCTGCCAACCAATCGTCAATATCTCTCCGGGTCTTTCAATGCCTCCCCCTGACCTGGGAGTAGTTTTATGTTGGGATCCATGGGTGTGTCACATGGTTTACAATTGCGCATGCCAGTTTCTTCTAGATTGTCAAGAGCATATTTGCGTTGACTAAGAACAATACCTAAAGCAGATTGTGCAACTTCAATCCCCAAAAAATATTTAAGAGGACCTAAATCCTTAGTTTGAAATTGGTGAGACAAATAGACTTTGAGTCGATTAATGTCGTCATGATCACTGCCGGTGATAACAATATCATCTACATAAACCACGAGATATAGACAAGTAGTAGGAGATGAGTGGAGAAAAAAATACAGAGTGATCTGCCTCACATTGAGTCATGCCAAACTCCTTTAATGCAACACTAAACCGGCCTGTTATGATTACAAATAATGAGAAATAATGACAATTAAAGGACTGTTATGATTCTTTCATATTCTATGGTTACTATCATCTCCCAATGCCTAAAGGCCCCAATCCTCTCACCAATTGACCTAATTTTTCCCTGCTCCCTGTCCTTTATTTATACACTTTACAGACCTCTAACAGTTTAACTAATTCAACCTAATTAGTTATTTCCAACTAACAAGTAAAGAGGAGCTAACTAACTTACTATTATCTAACACTAACTTGCTAAGTTTTTTTAAATTGTGACTCCCTTCGCTTTGAGCTTAGTGTTCTATTCTATTACAAAAGTTCTCCAATCTGAAAGTGCACGTGGATCTGGGCTACATTGAAGACAAGCTAGCTTCTTGCCGGCAACTACTTTCTACTGGATAATAATAATAATTGGTTAATTGTTGTACTTTTTTATATTGGTATGATTTGCAAAATTAAGCTTAGGTTCTCATGTGGGCCATTTCTACTTGACCCACAACTGCTAGCATGCTTCTTAAGATTTGGTGGAATAGCAGAATCATAACTAGCTTAAGATTTGGGTATTATTAAAATATTATATTCTATCAAGTAATTAGGGCATTGTGATGTTAAAGTCACTAGTTACTTGCAGTGCATCCAAAAGTTAAGGTATAAGAATCAGTTTCAAACACTGGCCTGCTGATATTTAGTTCATGATGCTCAACTTTTGTCTTCATCTCAAACCATCTGGTGTTCATGATGACATTTTTTCCATCAATGATGATGTATACATTTTGGTGTTCATGGTGATTAAATAGTTTTTCTTAATTAAAGTCAAATGTGGTTGAAGTTAAAACTAATATTTATATCACCAGTTGAATCAATTGTACTCCATCCCATTTGAAATTACAATCATTCTGCAAAAGCATTTTTATTTCATATGATCAACTGTTTTGCATACCAAGAAAAAACTTTACCTTTTTCCAACTTTGTCCTCCCCCCAAACTAATGCTCAATAATTATTATTCTTTTGAGAGAAAAATAACTAGTAATATATACTACCAAGAAAAAGATAATTTAGTCCTATGGTCTTTTTTTCCTAGAATTTAGGATTTGTTTAACCCTAGTTCAACACTCTAACATCACACTTATTTTAGAATGGAGTGAGTATTATAGACTTGCCCCAAAAATAATTAGAACCAAAAAAGTAATCAAGTCAACAATATGAAACCAAATTATGTACACAAATAATTATAATTTATGACTAAACCTGAACCTATTCTAGATAAGCAATAACTATTTCAAGCTAATCATCACCTGTTTACCACACGACTAATTGTCGGTTGAACAAATATATGAACCCTGTCAAGGAACAAACTTTGTAGTCAAGGAATGAAATTATATACAAATTCAGATCTACCAATAACAGAGGAGTCAATGCAAACAGAAAAGCCGGGAATACTTATACTAGTTTAAGATAAAATCAGTGTTAAGGAAAAGGGGATCAAAATTGTAATATAAAGAAACCTCTCATAGTCATATCCAAAATTCATTATATCTAAAGGAAAATCTGTCAAATAATATTCAAAAGAGGAAAACTATCCTACTTTACATATTTGGTTGCTGCAGTTGGGGTTAATGGTTATAGGGGAAACTTGATCAACAAGCAGATAAGGCTTTGATAGGGCAAAGTTTTTAAAATGTGCAGCAAATAATCATGACAAATATGATTCACACAGAAAAACTATTTAAGGCAGTATAAAATATTTAGTACGATAAAGAAAGTTCAGATCTGGAACATTGATGTCATACATATGTGATTTGGAAACTTACTTGGCTACCTGACGTAATGGTCTTAAGGCAGGAGCATATAGGTCATTACAAATGCAAATAACCTACATTGACAATTAATATCATCCTCACTGCAAATGATTCGTCTAGTGAAAAATACTGACAATTTGAACATCAGAACATCCAAAACTCACAGGTCTTGACAGTGAAGCAGTTTTCCGACCCTTTTTCGATGACTTCCTTTCCACTTGTCCTTTGCCCAAGCTTTGTTTTTCTGTATCAGCCTTCCTTTCGGCAGAAATCTACACAATTTAGTTTGAATAGAGCTTTATGATTTCCCCATAACAAGGTTGCTTTAAAGTTCCCTTCCTTGTAACTACTGTTAAATACTTTTCCCAGAGAAAGGAGACATTAATCCCAACTTCCCCTATTAGTGGCAGATATACCAGCATACTTTTCATTGGTTAGAAAAAACTATGTATGGATTTTTTATGTTAATAAAAGGATTGGCAGTTAATTACAGGTGACACCGTAGACAAGGAACTTTAGTCCTCTCAGAACCTAGGAAAATTCTAAAAAAGTATACAATTTTATAACAAGATGTTTAGACAAAATATTCCAGATAGTTAAGTTGCTGAGAGCCCAAATATCCAACTCTACCCACTCAGAAGTGCATTAAATCTACTTTACAAAACAACAGAACCAGAAAACTACTTCAGTTGCATACAAATTTTATCAGGATTATAATAACATGTCTGGTAAGGTAACTTATGCTCTTGCACTTTATTCATAATGATGAATGCATGAATAGTGAACAAAGGCACAACCAGGAAAGAATTAGTGGAACCACAATAAAAATCAAGGCACAGACTTGTTTGACAAAATTGAGACCTTTGACAATGTGAAAAGAATCTCAAAATATGATTACAATTAAGGTGCAAGAAAATTTCACTTTAGAAGACAGACCAGTCACAGCATCTATCACTAACCATCTTTAAAAGAACCTCCACTGCACCCTTGCCATCACCAAGAGCTCCATCAATTTCATCCACCACCTGAAAAGAAAAGGCAACAGCATTTTTGCCCTCATGCAATTATAGTAAGATACAAATTATAATACTGAATGCTGAAAGAAAGAAAAAATACCAGGCACTTTGGCCTTGAGTCAGATAAGACAGAGTTCATCTGAACCACATCAAGGATTTTGGCTTCAATTGTTGACGTAGAACGATCATCACTAGCATTAACCTACAAAATTTAAAACTCATGTTTAGTAATGTCAAAGTTATATAGATTTTGGTAGAGGAAGAGGAAAGAGAGAATAAGCTAATCAATAATCTAAGCTTGATATTGGTCTGATGTGAAATGAAAGGCACACAACCCCTCTAAACCTTATTTACAATAATACTAGATATCTAGACAAATCATGAAATATAATGATGGAAGCCACTCCTTAGAGATCATCTAAGATACTTTAAAATATTCTAATATAAAGCAATAAAGATATGTAAATATTTTCTAGCTATTCTAACATTTCCCTTCAAGCTAAAGCTTACAAAACTTTGAGCTTGTTACAATTAAACAATTAAAAGAAAATAAACTAAAAATATAACACAGTGGCAATCAACAATAACTAGGACTGTTTGTTGCAATGGGACCAACAGGACTCTCTGTTTCCCTCTTCGTTACTTTCATCATTGTCAGACTCAGTCCTTGCATCCTTGGGTGTCAATATTCTTGGCAAGTTTGGGATGAGCTTCAAAGCCATTTCCATGCTGTAACCCTTGGCAAGTCCACTCAGTATCATCTTGAACTAAGAACTATCAAGAAAGGCTCATGAGACATCACTGAATTTCTCATGTCCATTAATACAATTGTCAATCCCCTCACCTCAATCGAGGATCCTACCACCCAATGCAATGTCAATGGAATTAATAGTAGAATTATTAGGTTTTAAATAGAGCAAATTTTGTGTGATTGTACAACCGTAATAGTGTAATTATGTTATTATCTCCCTAACTAAAGATAGCCCAGTTATAACAGTTTTGCTAATTTTGTAGGATTGTACAACCGTAATTATATAATTATATTGTTATCCCCTTAATTAGGATAGCTCAATTGTAGGATAATATTTATAATAGTTTAGCTATTTTTAGCACTGAATATTCATTTGTATTATACTATAGACTATATATATATATATATATATATATCAGAATTTTCTAGCAGAAATACGCACAATTTTTAACTACACTTATCAAATTCTAACATGCCAAGTGGAAAGTCAAAGATGCTCAAGTCATGGCATGGATCATAAGCTCTATTGACTCCAATATTGTCCTCAATCTTAGACCATTCAACATAGACCTACCTGATGCAAATATATAGCCAAAATGAAACTGTCAGAAGGTTCCAACTTGAACATGAAATCTCTCAATTTCTAAATTCTATTCTCATTTTATAAATCTTTGGGATGAATACACTTATATTGTTTAAGAAAATTTGGGAGTAGACAGTCTTCCTTCAATACAAGCAGCTCGTGAAACCGCTCAAAGAGATCAATTCTTATGACATTGATTTGATTTTGAAAGTATTTGATCCAACCTCATGAACAAAGTTACAGTCCCTTCCTTAGATGCATGCCTTAATGAACTACTTCATGAAGAATAACATCTTACTCAAACAACCATGGAACAACAGAAATCCACCTCTCTTCAAATTGCATACGCTATACAAAGCAAGCCTAGAGGAAGAGACATGAATATTGCTCAATGTTTCTGTTGCAAAGGCTTTGGTCATTTTGCTTCAAAGTGTCCTAAAAAATTCTGCAACTATTGCAAAAAAGATGACCATATCATTAAAGAATGTCCAATTAGACCATCCAAGAAAACTGGAATAGCCTTTGTTGCTCCTAGTTCTATTGATATAACGACTATGCAACATAATGCTCCTATCCCTAATCAAACTTTGACCCTTGAAATTGTTCAACAAATGATAATTTCAGAATTCTCCACCTTTGGACTCTCAAGTACACTTTCTATCTTTTCTCCTTGGTATTTTGACTCTAGGGCATCAAATCACATGAACAATGTTGAAATCCTTAAAAATGTTACCAAATATTCTGAGGATCTCAAAATTCATACTACTAATGGAAACTGTTTACCTATCACAGCAATTGATGATATTTATTCATCTTTAACTGATGTCCTTGTTTCACTTGGTCTCAATAGTAACTTTATTTTTGTTAGTCAAGTAGTTGAGTATGATTGCCAAGTTGAATTCTCAAAATTTGGTTATCTTGTGCAGAATCAACATTTGAGGATAATGATCACGGATGAGCCTAAAGTTAGATGTCTTTTTCCCCTTTTTTTCTCCATGTCTCCATGTTCTCTCTTGCATTTTAATTCATGTAATTTTGTTACAGTTTACTTTGAAATATGGCATAAGTGTCTTGGTCATCCAAACTTAAACGTACTTCATGACTTGCTGAAATTTGATATTCTTGGTAATAAAGAGTCTCCATCTCTTAGTGATGTTCAATTTGACTGCAATTCTTGTAAAATACGTAAAAAAATAAAATTCTAGCATTTTTAGCTCATTAATCAAAAGATAGGTTTTTTATATGAATCAAAGTGATCCATGAGGGATGGCATCTATTATATCTTATGCTCATTACAAGTTCTGTCACTATCATTAATAATTATAGTTGTTTCACATGGGTTTATTTGTTTTGCGCTAAAAAACATGTACTTTTTGTTTTCAAACTTTTTCATGCCTCAATTTTTTTCAAATATTAAAATTCTTTGATCTAAAATGGGGGCGAAAACACATCTCATCTATTCCAATAATTCCTGCAAACAAATGGTATTTTATCACAAAGGTCATGTCCTTCCACTCAACAACAAAATTGGGTAGCTAAAAAAAAATATCATCTTGATGTTGTCCACACTCCTATGTTGGAATATTTTATCCCATCTTTGTTTTGGTGTGAAGCTTTCTGCATTGTTGTCCATCTTATCAATCGCTCATCTTCTCCATCTTTAAACAATGACTATCCTTTTCTTAGGTTACTTGATCACCTCCAACTTATTCTAATTTCCGCACCTTTGATTGTGTTTGTTATGTCCATCTTCCCCCATAAGAATGCAACAAGTTCACAACTCAATTTGTTAAATGTGCTTTTTTTAGATACTCTGCCCACCAAAAAGGTTTGTTATGCTATGATCCTAATCTACATCGAATTCCAATCTCTAGAAATGTAATCTTTCAAGAAAATACATACTTTTTGCAAATAACCATGACATTCCCTCTTCATCCTCTATATTTCTTCTACCTTTGTTTTCTAACACTTCAAATGTCAAGCCGTTGTGACCCTCTGTTTATTCAAGAAATTGAATCTTTGTTGCTAGCTTAAGAATCAAGGATTGAACAAACAAACAATCAACTCTTCAAGAATCTCCTTTGGTGAGTGTTACACATGTTTCCAAAATTCCTCAACCCATCAAATGTCGCAAGATTTTGCCCAAGGTGTTGGCGACCTTACTCCCAATTCCTCTAACATTTCTTTTGATATGCCATATGGCAAAAGATCTGGACATATGGGTTGTGGTAGAGGTCACAACAATGAAAGGTCAAGCACTCAAAATTCAATGGCAAATCTTTCATAAGTTCGACCAAGGTGCCTCTATTTGTTACCAGCAATCAACCTCATCTCAATACTGCTTTCCAAATATTGCTTATGGAATGTCACCATCTCAATTTCCTTTTGGTCTGTGACAGCCTCAATTACTTGCTCAATGGTCATTTATGACCCCCACTCATTTTGGCTACTCTCCCTTTGGTGGCCTACCCAATCAAAGTTCTCCATTCGCTGCTAACTCTTACCAAAGGAAGTTGCAACACCAAGGAAACATCTCCACTAAGATGTTGGGACAAGCACCCGCTATCAACATTGCCCAAGTCTAGTATCAAGTTTTGGGGTTTCTCATCAAGTCACAGCAAACCCCACAGAATCTTCTCCAAAGCACTCAATTTTCTGGTGCCGATCAAATTTTGATGCACAATGGACAAGATTTGAAAATCACCTCTATAGGTTCTACTAGGTTCAAGTCTCCCCATAGTCCCAATACTCTTCTTAGTGTTCAAAATTTTCTTGTTCCTAACATAGGTAAAAATATGATTAGTGTAAATCAATTTGCTAAAGACAATTATGTTTTCTTTGAATTCCATCCAACTCACTGTTGTCAAATCTCAAGTTTCAGGTGAAGTACAACTGGAGGGCACACTTGGACAAGATGCTCTCTACAAATTCAACAAACTCTTCATTCCAAGTGATTCAAGTGACACCACCTCCACTGTACAAAACACACCAAGACTATCTTCTTCAGTTCTTTCCAGTGTTATATCAAGTTTTGCAAACTATTGCAATAATAATCAATCAAATAAAGTCATAGTTCTCCTAATTCTTACCCTCTTTGGCATTGTAGACTTGGCACCCAACTCATGCTACTCTAACACATCCTAAAATATGTGTGATACTCTAGTATACTATGCAAACCTCATAGATTATCTTCTTCATTTTCCATAACTGTCTATTCTCATCCCTTAGAATTATTTTTTAGTGACTTAAGGAGAGCTGCTCCTGTGGAATTTTCCTGTGGTTTCCACTATTTTTTAACCTTTGTTGATGCCTGTACAAGGTTCACTTGCATTTATCCTTTACAATGCAAATCTGACACCTTTCAAGTGTTCAAGCAAATACAAGGCAATGGTGGAATTGCAGCATGGTTTTGCTATCAGGTTTATCCAAACAAATAGGGGAGGAGAATTCAAACCTCTATCAAAATATCTAAGTTAGCTACGCATTAATCATAGGGTTACATGCCTTCACGCACATCATCAAAATAGTTTGGTTGAACACAAGCATCAACATGTTGTTGAAATGGACCTCTTTCTATTAAGCCAATATCCCATTAAAAAGTTTTGGAATCATGCCTTTCTTGTTATTTTTTACCTAATAAACAAATTGTCCACTGCTGCCCATGACTTTCAAATACCATACAAGTTATATAATCAAGCACCAAACAAGTCTCTTAAAATCTTTGGCTACACATGTTTTCCCTTTTCACAACCTAACAATCAACACAAAATCAAATTCAGGTCACCGGGAAGCATATTTCTTGGATATTCTGCCTCTCATAAAGGCTACAAATGCCTCAATGCTTCCTAAAGGATTTTTGTCTAACATGTTCTCTCTAATGAACATTGCTTTCCATATCCTGACTTCGTTTCCTCCAACCTCAACGGTCACTGCATCTTCCACTCCAATCAACATGCAGATTCTACCCTGCACTATACTAGATCAGCCTCCAATTCTCCTCTTATCATGACAATCAAAGTCCCTCTCAGCTGTCCATCACAACAAATACTGCTTCCGATAACTGCAACACTGATAACACTCAATCCTCATCATCTCTGTTACATATTCCACAAACAGCTTCTAGCTCCATGACTTCCCAAGATGTCTAAATGTTCATCCCATGCAAACTAGGTATAGGAAAAGAGAAGAGAGTAATTGGAGAGTAATTGGGTTTTCTTTTTTTATCTTTTATTCAAGGGATAACAATGATTTAAATAGGCGAAGAGAGAATCAATTAGGGAGATCCTCTTGCCTAAACAGATTACAAGATAATTTAAATAAGGAAAACTAGGAAAGTATTTAAATAAAGAAAACAAACAATATCAGGTCAGATTAAGGGAAGATTCTGACCTGATTTTATTCTATCCTAAGTTTCCAAATATAAAAGATTTACACAATCTTAACACTAGGTCTAAAATTTGGCATCTACAAACCTAGACTTCACCCTACTCTTCTTACTCATGTAGAACCCAAAACCATAAAACAAGCTCTCAAATACCCCTTTTGGTTTGCTATAATGTGAGCTACTATGAATAAAGATTATCCTTGATGACATCAAAATACATTATGGAGCTCCTATGAGACTTTTTGCGGCAATAAATCCATAATCAACTTTGCTCACAATCCACTCCAACATGATAGAGTGAAGCATATTGAAATAGTCTGATAATTCATGGAAGAGAAGCTAGATAGTGGTCCTATAAAAACAACATAGTTCCTTCTGGGGGATAGTTTGGCAGGTGTTTTGACTAAGGGACTACCCACAAAGCAATTCAAATATCTTACTGGCAAGCTGGGAATGATATATATTCATTCACCAACTTGAGAGGGAGTGTTACCCTCCCCCCCCTAATTCTGCAATACATTGATCTAATTCTTTGTTATATTTCCTTTTATTTTTATATATATTTATTTTTGGAACAGTTTTGATTTGTGTTTATTCTTTCCTTGTAAATAGGAATATTTGTAATTAATAACTTCCATAATTAGGCCAAAAGCATTACTATATATTGTATACTCTTTACATATTTGCAGCACACAATAATATTCAAATCACTCTTATCAGGAATATCCTAAGATACAACAATAATATTATGTTCAAGATATTCTAACGATATATAAAGTTTTTAGTATAAGAGTTTGTGTGTGTGAGAGAGAGTAAGGAAGCAAGGGACGAGAGAAAGATGTGGTAACAACAGCAACCAAACTAAAGCAAATAGATTTATGATAATATTATAATGGCAATTATATTTCAACACTAGTTCACTTTCACCTCATGTACCAACAACTACATACAAGAAAGGATCTCTTTTATCAAATGAATACATAATTTATACTAAAAGAAATTAATTTTCTACAAAATTCAAAAATCACCAACAGATTTAAGCTACCAAATGATACTTATCCAGCATCAACTACGGATGTAGTTAAAGTACAGCATATAAAGGTTTGACAATCCTTCATATAACTAACTTTTGAAGTTGAGTAAAGCCTAGCCAAACGTTTAGAATATACTAAATGCATCAAACATCAAAAATAAATAAATTCATCAGTTAATAAGTAAAAGTAAAAGTAAAAGTAAAAAAATACCTCCACCACATGATATCCACAGTGCCTAGCAGCTACATGGGCAAGTGTTGTTTTTCCAAGGCCCGGTGGTCCACAAAGCAAAAGGATCTGTAATCATTGTAAAAATTCATTTGCCAATGGGATTCAACATTCAATGTGTAACAACAACGTTGATAAAACAAATGTATAAATCAAATGCAGCATCTCATGTGTTGTAGAAACAACAAAATGAGGATGGTGCAACAGCATGATTAGAAGGATTGGAAGGATAATATTATCAACAAGACATTAATATATTTGTTGTGTTATTAAAATGCTTCTGATATTAAAAGTTCAAAAAAAGCTCAAATATTAAAAGATTCTTTCGGTAGAATCCATTAAAAAATACACATAAGATGGGAATAGGTCCACTTGGATCTGGAGTGATAGTTCATTAACAAATGTTCTAGAAAGATCAAAAGAAAGGAAGTTGCAACATCTAGCAATTAACACTCAATATTTTCCTCCAGAAACTATCAAATGATCAGAAAACAGGTGAAAAATGTTCAATTGGAATATGATAGAATAGAGTTGTTTCCAATACATCAAAAATCATCAAGAGCATTTTAAGTTTTAATCAAAAACATGTTTACCTTTCGAAAAGAAAGCTAACTGTTATTCAAAACAATCTATCAAGAGAAAAACAAAATGAGCCAACACTTTGAATGTTACACATTGTTAGTAGGCCAATCATTAATGCTTTGTTTGGATAAATGTATGAAATAGGAAGGAAAGAAAGAGAAGGGAAAGAAATAGGAGAGTAAGAAATGGAGTGGAAATATAAAGGAAAAATGAGTTGTTTGGATGGATAGAAATGGAATGGAAATATAAAGGAAAATGAGTTGTTTGGATGGATAGAAATAGGAAGGAAAGAAAAGGAAAAAAAATTCTTTTCTTTTATTTGGAAGAATGAAAAAAGAGAGGAAAGAAATAAATTAATATTTATATAAATTTAAAAAATATTTAACTTTAAAAATTTTGATTTTTTTATTAATATAATATTTATTTTTTATTTTTTAAAATATTTAATAATTTTAACAATTTAAAATAAATAAAGAAAAATCTTCCCCCACCCAATTTCATGCCTATTGAGGGGAGAAAACTTTTTTGTGGATTCTACTAAATTCAATTTCATCCTTTCTTATGAAACAGCTAAACAAACAAAAGCAAAAAATGAAATCCCTCAAAATTCGAAAATCCAAAATCTTTCCCCTCCCTTTCCATGCAACCAAACATAGGTAAAAGAGTGTATACTAGGAGATATAAAGGCATAGGACCTCATGTAGAAGGGCCCAACTGATATAGGAATAATGGTTAGTTAGTTGGGGGAGTGATTATTTGTACAAGGGAGAAAGGGAGATGATTGTTAGATGAGAAGCCAATCGGTTGAGGAAAGAAGGGAGCATCTTGAATTGCTCTTGATAGTTATTTGGTTTCTTCCTAGCTTAGCCAATGAGTTAAACAAACAACTCTTCTGGAATAAACACATTTGTTTTATTCTTTTCTGCTATCGTCGTGCCAACTAGTATCAAAGCTTCTTTTTGTGGGAGTTGTGGGTATGATTCAGAAATGGGGGTCACAAATCAAGATCTGAAAATGCAACTAAGGGTGCTACAACAATGAATGGATAATTAGAAATCGACGATGGAGAACCAGCAACAAAATTAAAAACTAGCATCGGTGTATATGGGCAATGCTTTTGGAGAGGATGATGCAAGAAATGAGAGAAAATCAAATGGGAAGATGATGAAGCTGCATCCGAGGAAAGATGGGAGAATGAAGGACTAAGATGGTATTCCCTTGTTTTGACAGCACAAGGTACAAAGAATGGTGAGCTAAATGTGAGCAATTCTTTGCTCTAGAATTTGTCCAAAGGGGCTAAGAGCGAAACTCTTGTTGATGAGTCTGGAAGGAAAGGCTTTTTCTTGGCAGTACACAGCAAACAAGAATAGAAAAAATCTCAAGTAGATAGAAATACTCTTTTGTGATGGGAAGCATTCGAGCTTATTTCACACCTACAAGAAGCTAGCAGAAGTGATATTTTGGAAAGGAATGAAGAATGACATCCAATTATTTATTGAGAATGTGACATCTGTCAAAAAAACAAATATCCAACATTGGCTCCAACTGGACTTCTACAACCACTTCCCATCCCAACAAAGGTCTAGCATAACATCTTAATAGATTTCATCACAAGTTTACCAAAAGCTAGGGGTAAGGACACAATTCTTGTGGTTATTGATTGTTTGACCAAATATGCACACTTCCTCAGCCTTAATCATCCTTTTATTGCTAAGGATGTAGCTCACCTCTTCATTAATCAAGTAGTAAAACTTCATGGATTCCCAACCTCAACTGTAACATATAGAGAACAGTTATTCCTCAACCAGTTTTGGGTTGAGCTATTCTAACAAGTAGGTGCCAGGCTCAAATACAACATTGCCTACCATCCATAGACAAATGGGCAAATGGAAGTTATTAATAGATGCTTTGAGACATATCTAAGATTTTTTTCAGGTTCATACCTAAAGAACTTGCCACATTGGCTTAGTTGGGTAGAATATTGGTTCAATACTAATTACAATAGCTCCACCAAAATGATCCTTCATAGTTCTTAAATAAAAGGAACCCTCCCTTTTATGTAAGGGAGACACATATCCCTCCAAGGTTAAGGAAGTGACCCAGACGACTGATGAACAAGATATGATGCTGGACGGACTCAAGCATAACTTGGAGAAAGCGCAGCAAAGAATGAAGCAGTAAGCAGATAAAAAAAGGAGAGAGGTGACATTATAGACAGGAGATTAGGTCTACCTTAAAATTCAACCTTATTGGTTAAAGTCTCTAGCTAAGAAAAGAAACAAAAAATTATCTCCTCGCTTTTACAAACCTTACAAGATTTTCCAAAAGATTGGACAGGTTGCGAATAAGCTACAACCCAGATCATGGCAAAGTCCAAAGTGCACCCTATGTTCCACATAAGCTTACTCAAGAAGCCAGCTTCAGGAGATATACATCCATAACCTTTGCCACCATACTTATCAGCCAAATGGGAGCTTCAAGTACAACCAGATGAGATCCTTTAACTACAATACAATGCTACAAGAGAGGTAGAAGTCTTAGTACACTAGACAGGTCTTCTGCACTATAAAAACTCATGGGAATCCATTTCATCACTAAGAAGGTTTTCAAACCTTTTACCCAAAGGACAAGGTGAATGCTTGGGGGAAGGGGTGTACTGTTAGTAGGTCAATCATTAAAAGAGTGTATACTAGGAGATATAAAGGAAATGGACCTCAGGTAGAAGGGCCCAGCTGATAGGAATGATAGTTAGTTAGTTGGGAGAGTGGTTATTTGTACAAGGGGGAAGAGGAGAGGTTTATTGGATGAGAAGTCAATCAATCTAGGAGAGAAGGGAGCCTCTTGAATTGCTCTGGACAATTGTATCCGATTTCTTCCTAAATTAGCCAGTGGGTTAAGCAAGAAACTCTTTCTTGAATAAACACAGATTTGTTTCATTATTTTTTGCTACCATCGTAACACACACCCAATCATGATTTGTGTGCCTATGTGTAAGCATGTATGTAATGTTAGCTATGTACAAGTATAGCGAAAGTGTTGTAACACAAGCAACCAATACATTAATCATAACTCATAGATAATCCCAAACACTAATACATATTCAAATCCCACCCCTGGCTCTAGCTCAAACATATTGTTAAATTGTTTATTAGCTCAACATGTTAGAAATCTAACACAACTGATCTCCAATCTTCTCAAAATTAACACAAATAATAGCACATTTTTACCAATTAAAGACTACAGTATATTCCCAAAAATGAAAAGTGCATATATAGCAATTTAAGAATAACTCTTTAGCTACAAAGTATATCAACAAGACAATTCTCAAGAGGAATATTTAATTAGACAAATCTTATAAATACCTTTTGTTCGGGTGGACTAATATTCCTTGTTTTTGTATTCCATGCATCTTGAATATTACTAGAACTATCCACACTTCTAGAATTACTATACCCCCTCCCACTGTTCCATTCAGCTCCTTTGTTCATCCTTGGAAACTTGGAGTTCAAAGGTTTCTGACTATGGACAACAGAAGAATGTCGTTTCAAAGCAGACAAAACGTCATGAGATGTGCTTCGAATTTCAGATCCAAACACAATAGAATCCCATTGTTTCAACCACAAGAGTACCTGTCCTAGACAAAAATCAAATCAATATATGGCACCAAAAGTCAAACCAAGAAAGCCAAAGAATAATATGCCTTTAACAATAGCAATTTTAGTCATTGATTTTCATAATTAAATGCTATGGCAAATATGTACCTCACGATTAGTCTGTTCATCACTAAGAAGCTCAGTAAATGATTTTGGAGCATATTTGTCTACCCAAAGTTGTTCATGGACAATTTGTGTTTCAGGAACATCTGGAACACTTTGGCCTTCAGAACTAGCTTCCAGGGCCTTCAGTGTCATAAGAACAGGTTACAGGCATAAGAAATCAAAACATCATAGGTCATGCTCAAAAACCAATTTTATGTTTTCCAAGTAACAAACAACCACAATGCAAAAACATTGAAATTTTCAAGTTTTAGGCATTCAAAGCTCAAAAAACAGTCTTAAGTCCAAACCTTAGCAAAAGCCTCTTGCTCCAACCTCTCAAGTATAACATTAATTGGTTCTGAACTAAGTTCTGCAACCAAATAAAAATCCAGGTCATTCTTTTTTATTTTTCGTTTGGCCATAAGCTTGATATCAACAAAGCTCCTTATCAAAATTTAAGCAAAAGCCTCACATATTAAAATATTCATATTTCTACCAAGGTTGGAATCCTAAAACTATGTTGATAGAGACATTTAGAGGAAAAAAGGAAAAGTTCATTTCTAATAAATATTCTCTAATTAGATAATTTTTCAAAATAAAATGATAGATCAGAATAAACCTAATGTCCTAATATTTTGTTTCTTTTTATAAATATTATATAACTCTCTTAATTTAAAAGTAAAAAATTTCTCTTTTTTTTTTTCCCTCTAAAACTTTTTGTCCAAACATAACCTGCAATGATATTTGATCCTATGACCTCATATAATACTGCACAAAACCCACCACTACGCCGAAAACATACCATAAGATTGAAATAGCAAAATTGCAAATAATTAATTAACTTGAAATATAAATAAAAAAAAAGATGAAGAAGAAGAAAAGAAAGGCACCAGCAGAATATCCTCTTGAATCCAGCCTCGTCACGCGCTCCTCTCCTTGGGACCGATTGAGTTTCGCATAAACTCGGTCACCGTTGGGGGCGGTGACCGGCATACACTCCCCGTCGATCTCCGAAGCGAACCTCGACAGCATCTTCTCCATTACAAGCCTCGTTTCTTGTTCCACCGGAGGAGGAGGAGGAGGAGGAGAGTATCGGAGCCAGTCTTCGTCGGCGGCGGAACCCACCTCAACGGTAACCCTAACCTTCGCTCTCTTCTCCTCTTCCGGAGAATCGGAACGCGATCGCTTGTGGCCATTGGATTCGATTTTGGAAGGACTAGTGAGATCTGAGTGTGGTTGTTCAGGTTGAGGTTCGGTGGCTTCCAAGTATGAGAAGTGAGAATTTGATTCAAGCAATTCGAAGTCTTCGGGAAAGTAAGAATTTGATTCGAGCAATTCGAGTTCTTCGGGGAGGGGAATGTCCATGTCCATGTCCATTGTTGGGTTGTTAGAGGTAGTAAAGTGAGAGGGGTTTCAAACGGAGCAATTTTGGGAAGGGTTGTAGGTTAAATAGCGGCAACTGAACTGTTTTGGCGGGAAAGGCCTTGAGACGTTCATTAACCGGAAAAAAAGAGAGATTAATGATACTTGTTTAATACAGCAGAACTAAATTTTTTTTTTTACATTGTGAAAGTGATGAGAAGGACATAATGTTAAATTAATTTAGTTTTTAACCTTTTGGATCAATCCTAATAATTTTACAAAAACAAAACTAGTTACGAAAAATAAAATTTGTTAAATTTCTCGTGCATATAAATTAAAAATATTTTATCATATTTTCCAATATGAAAATTAAGTTAAAAAGGCTCTTCAAATAAAAAAATTACGAAAATAAATTATTAAAATTTAGAAACTTTATTTTTGTTGATATATATTAAAATTTAAAAAGTATAATTAAATTTGAATTAAATTATAATAATTTAAAATATAGTTTGTCTAAAATATGGATTTAATTTGATATAATAATCAAATTTTAAAATTTAAATTCAAATAAAATTAAAAGATATATTTGAAAGGAATAAAATTATAAATAAAATAATAAATATTTAATATAGATATATTAAGAAAATTTCTAACATCACTTTGATTTAAAAACTAAAACTCAAATTTGTAATATAAAAATAGAGAAACTTATCAAGAGAAAAATGATGAGATTTGTGTTCATTATTTAATTTTTAATCATATTTTCATTCATAATCTTATTTTTATAATAAATAATCAATTTAATTTTTAAAATATAAAAATTATCATTATCATCTCTTAAAAATTACAAATCAATTATTTTCAACTTTTATAAAATGATTAAAATAATTAATACTTTATTTTTAATAACCAAAATATTAATTATTTATCTCTTAATTAAGACTAAAATAATTAATTATTTATCTTTCAAAGATTAAAATAATAATTTTTATCGTTTAAAAACTAATATTATCAACCTTGATCTTTCAATCAAATTAACAATTTGCTATTTTTTAATCTGGAACCTTTATAAATCATTTATTATGACCTTTTATTAATACTATCCAGTCCACGTTTTGTTATTCATTATTTTTTATTGTTAATTATTTTATTTTTGCTTCTTAATATTTTTTAAATAATTAAAGCAGGATTAATAATTTAATGTGACTTCTATATCATAATTTTTAGATTAATAATTATATTAATTAATACAAAATATAAAAATTACGGAGATTATTTTATTCAGAGTTTCTCTATTAATTTTAAATGTATATTATTATATGAATGATCATAAAATTATAAATTTAATAAATTAAAAAGTAGTAAATATTTTTATGATTAAATATTATCACTAAAAAATATTTAAGAGTTAAAGTTTGGAAATTAAAGATAAAATCAAATAAAGATTATTAAAATTATATCATATAAATTTTATTAATTTAACGTATTAAAATTTAAATTTTAAAATTAAATTTGAATTCAGATTTACAATTATCTTTAAATTTAACTTTGTTTAAGAAGTATATATCTCCTCATAATTATTATAGTATATAAATATTCAAAATTTAAATTAAATAGGTATTTAAAATAAATAAAAATTTAAGAAAATTAAATAAATATTTAATATTAAAAAAGTTACACAATTTAATAATAATACAAATTAATCTTAAATATGTTTAATAAGATATTTCAGTTATCTAGAAATTTAAATTATTAGCTAAAAAATTTGTTAAGAAATTTTAACTTTATTTAATAAATTAGCTACTAATATTTTTCAACATTTATTAAATTTTTAAAAAAGTTATTTCTAGAAACTTTTACACTCTTCAGCCTCTTATATAAAATATTTTGTTTATTTTTTATTTATTTATTTTTATAAATTTAATATTATTTATTTTTTTAATAATATTATTAATTTTGGTAAATTTATTTTTATATTATCATAAAATATTATATTTTAAATTACTATTTTAATATATATTATTTATTTTAATTATTTTTTTATTAAAAAATATTAAAACATTTGATAAAATATTAAAATTATAAAATAATTATTTTTAAAAAATTTTCATTTAAAACTTATTTATGTAAAAATTAAAAATAAATATTTTATTTTAAAAATAAAATTTTATTTAATTATTTTTTAATATATTTTATTAAAAAAATATATTATATTTATTATATTTTAATTTATTATTTAATTATATTTTTTATGAGCTAATTTGTCAAACATTTTTATTTAATAGATAATTTATAACTTTTAACTTTTTTTAATTTTTAAACTTTAAACTAGTTTATCTATTAATTTTACCAAACATATCCTTAATTAATTTTAATATATTTTTTTTAAAAAAATCGTCATACTTATTAAATTTTAGTTAATTAATTAATTATATTTTTATTTATTATTTTATATTTATAAATTAATTTAAATATTTAATGTAATTACTAATTTATTAACTTTTAACTTATAATTTTTTCTCCATCACTTCCAACGAACTTTTCAATTTTAGTTTTACAAAACATACCGTTGGACCAGTGCAAAGTTGTTATAAGACGACACAATACTTATCAAATTTTAATTCTGCACTTCAGAAAAATTAGGAGATGTGATTTGAAATTTGCAAAGAACTATTAATAGCCTCCGCAGCTCTCTTTCCGGGGGGTTACATTGGAGGTATCAAAACGAAAACTTAACACCATCCCAAATCAACCATTTCTTCTGTATTCCTTGCAGTTTTCTCTCTTGTTCATTCGGGCTCTCCTCATCCTCGGAGCATTAATCTTTAGACTCATTTTGGTTTATGGTTCTTGAAGATGGGGCAACAATCTTTGATCTACAGCTTTGTGGCTCGTGGCACCGTGGTTCTTGCTGAGTACACTGAATTTTCTGGAAATTTCACCTCTATTGCCTCTCAATGCCTCCAAAAGCTTCCTTCTTCCAATAATCGATTCACCTACAATTGTGATGGCCACACTTTCAATTACCTTGTTGAAAATGGCTTCAGTAAGTCATGCATATTTGGAATTTGAATCATATATATTTTCATTAATTTGATCATGTGTCTATCATTCAATACTTAAATCGATAAAAAATATATATTATATATAAAATTATTGTAGGAGTTAAATTAATGTAATTTATATCCGTTTAAGTTTAAGTTGATGTTTTGTTATAAGATTTTATAGAATGTGTTTTGATGTTTTTATAATAATTTATATTGATATTATTTTGGGATTATTCTTTTTTTTTTCTTTCAATTTGAGTGATTACGTGTTTGATAACTAACATGAATTTTGAAGGTGAAAGGGGTATAGCAGACAATGATTGTCCATGATTTAGCTTACTATTTTTTCTCATGGTTATTGAAATCTCAAGCACAGTACTGAAGTGGAAAAAAATTTTGTTTAATTTTTTTTTAACATCTTTTGTTTTTATTCGAAAAAACAAATAAGAGATTTCTGCCTGTGGAAACCAGGAAATTCTCAATACTTACAGAAGCATTTGAAGGAGATCTGTTCACTGTGTACAACCTAAACATCAAGATGATCCATATATATTCTTCAAACTGTTTGAAGAGAAACGGTTTTCATATTGATGGTCCTTTTTCCCCCCCAAAGAAATAGGAACGGCCGATCAGAATTTGCTTGAATAAGTTTGTTTCACAGAAGTTTAATTTGCTTAGTTTTTCTTTTAGAAAAAAAATTATAATAGATCTTGTTTTTTTTTTTTCGATGCTGTTTTCCCTTAAAATTTAGGCATTGCATATATCACCTCGTGCCTGTAAATAATACATAATTTTAATTTGTGTTCCCAGAACAAGGTCTATTTTTTAAAATTAGCAAACAAATATATTATATATAAAATATATTAGGTCGTGGATTACCAAATCTATATGTGTGCGAGTAATTTTAAAGTGGATGAAAATTTAATCGATTTCTCCATGGATCAATTTCACAACTATCACGGATTTTGTTATAAAATATTTGCTTTATTTTGGATGATGTAGCCTACTGTGTGGTGGCTGTTGAATCTGCTGGTAGACAGATTCCTATTGCTTTTCTAGAGCGTGTCAAGGAAGAATTCAGCAAAAAGTATGGTGGAGGCAAAGCTGCAACTGCTTCAGCTAACAGCCTCAATAGAGAATATGGGTACCCTATTTTTATAATTAATTTTCTTTGATGAATATATCTATATCTGCTTTTAAAATAGTAATTTATAAGCATAATAAACTTGAAAGCTTTTCAGAACTACTTTCATTAAATTATTTATGATAATATCATCAAAAGAGTTTTAACTTTCCATATGATTGGTATCGTAGCTTGGCATTGAAATATTTAATTTTGTATAAAAACATGATTAATTAAATGAACCTTTTTAATCAATATTTTTAAGATTCTAATTAAAAATTAATAAATGCTTTTATTTTTAAAAAATATTTTAAAGGTATATTAAAAATAAAACTACAAATATATTAATTATTTTTTTAATACTTTTATTTTTTATGCTTTAATAAGTGACTTTTAGTCGGTAGAAAAATTTAAAGTGGTAACCTACTAGGAGAACATACTAAATGCATTATTTATGAAAACTTGCAGGCCTAAACTGAAGCAGCAAATGCAATATTGTGTTGATCATCCTGAGGAGATTAGCAAGCTAGCCAAAGTGAAGGCTCAAGTTTCTGAAGTGAAGGGTGTTATGATGGAAAACATTGAGAAGGCAAGCCATTTACAAATGACATTGCTTATAGATTTTCTTTAATTAACATTTAACAGAGTTAATGTAACCCTTCATTATAATTGTGTTAAATCGAATTATACTATTTCTTTCTTTCTTTTTGTTAGGTTCTTGATCGTGGAGAAAGGATTGAGATGCTGGTGGACAAGACTGACAACCTTCGCTCACAGGTTAGTACATGAAATATTTCATTTTCTATTTTGTTTTCTAATTATGCTAAAATGAACGGAAACTTTTAGAAGGTAGTCATGGCATATTATAACTGCATTATATATGTGCTTATGTATCAAATTTGTATTTATATTTTGACACTGTCTCTGCATGTCACTCTAAATATTTTAGATGTATTTTTATAATTTTTTTATTTTTACAGTTTTTATTATAAGACTAATTGAAATATCATAATAATTTAATATTAATTATAATAAATCATATATTATTAAAAATATTTTTTCTCTTGTGATTTAAATTTTTATTTTATATAAATTTTAAATTAATTTTGTACATTATATTATACCTGTATTGTGTTTTATAATTTTAAAAATTTATTTTTATATTTATACCATATTATATTCATACTTCCAAGATGATATGGTATGATCTAACTTCCTTTGAATAAATAAAATATCTGTGTCACTTGTTGCAGGCGCAAGACTTTAGAACACAGGGCACAAAGGTGAAACGGAAGATGTGGGTTGAAAATATGAAAATCAAATTGATTGTTTTCGGCATTGCTTTCGCATTACTTTTGATCATGTTTATGTCCATATGTCGCGGCATCAGCTGTTTAAAGTAGTGTTTTTTTGTTTTTCCCTTTCTTTTGCTTCGATCAAATTTACAAGATTTGATCTCTGTTACATTGGTGCTATTTTTAATCTCATTAACCGCTTTTTAGTTGATTAAATGTTTTAATTATGGGCTGTCTTTGCAATATATTTCGTCCAATATTTGTTAAATATTATATGTGCAAGTCACAGTATTATCTTTCAGAATAGAAGATTTTTTCTCTAGGTTTTCATTGTATATATATCAAATCTCTGTACAGTACATGCAGATAAATATCATTCAATATATTTTGGCTGACTCACTATCATCTTAATATTTTTTACGCCTGTTTCCTTAAAATCTCAATAGGTGACAAGAGGTATGAGCCCGAAATTGATAATCTATTGATAATAACAATGAAACTCATTTCAATTTTGATAATAATTTCACTTAAAAAATATTAGGTAAAAAGTTCCTATCATTATAATGATATTGATTAAGAAATATTAAATATACATTTTAAATATTTTCAAATGTATAAAAATAGTTTTATATTTTAATGAATAAATGATATAACTTTTAGTAAAAAATTCTATTTTAATTTTTTTTATCCTTTGTCTTAAATAAGTATACATAAAGATTTGCTTAAATTATACTATTTTTTAAAGAAATAAATATGTATTATATTATAGCTCATTTTAATATAAATAAATTTTAAATATATTTATTAAATCATGTTTATAATTTATTTACCAAGGTTAAGAGGTACATTTTTATTGAGAATATTAAAGTGTACTTCATATTTATTTTTAAGGAGAGGGAGTATATAATTTTTATCAAAATAAAATATATTTTTAATTTGTATACTTAAATTTAGTTTTAATTATATATTTATTTGATTAATTTTCATAATACTCATTTTTACATTTTTAAATTATTTCTTATTATTACTTGTTGATGATGTAATATATATGTATATTATGTTATTTTCTTTCGTAAAATAGTTGTTGATATAATATAATTAAATATTTATCATATTATTATAAAATAATTTATGATAATAAAATATTAATAAAAATTATTCCCTAAAAAAGTGAGTCGTGTAACAATTAAGTTTTTGAGAAATATTTATAACTAAAATTGATCTTTAAAAATGTTATGTTAAAAATATCTTATTTAAAAACGTCATTTAATATTTTTAATTTTAAAAAATAAATAATTAACTCCGAAAATGTTCCAATGTCTAATTTTTAATCAATTTAAATATTTATTCTTATTCAAAATTTGGAAGGTTCATTAGTTAGAATATATGTCTTTCTTTCTCTTTCTTTTATTTAAATAAGCAAACAAAACTTTCTTTTTCTCTATTTTTTTTTATATTTCAATCAATTTAAACAATTTTTTTTATTTTTTTTAATCTTGTTACTATATTTTTTTTCGTTTTTCCATTTTCTTATTTCAACTGTGGTTCTAACATTCAGTACGCAATTACTTTTGCATGGAAGCCCTTTGATGATGGGTCCTTTCTTGGGGACATGAAATGTTGACACCTCATCGATACCTTTGACGCTATAAAACAATAAATAATTGTAGAGGAACTAAAAGTGGACGGCCAAAATGGCATGCCAAACCATAGCCTCTCGGAGGAAACAACAGCATCACACAACATGTGAGGCCGGTGTGGTAACAAGTTTCAAGCCTAACAACCCTTCATAAATTAGTTTTTTAGGTAATAGAAATTCGTGTTTGGATCTAATTCTACTAATATGGTTTTAATTTAAAATATTTTACAGTCAGGTTTAATAATTATAAATATAATAAATTTAATATTTGATATTTTTAATTGATATATGTTATAATAAAAAATTTATAAATCTAAAATGAAAATGATGATAGTACAAAAATTATGTTAATAATACAAATTTTTTTTTAACTATTATTTCAGTTTTTAAGGTCAAGATATAAAAGCATGTACTAAGGAGAAGTTAGGTCACATGATCGACTTTTTTATTTCTATAAAATCATATATATAACATATGATAATTGATTAAAGCGAAGGAGATTTTTTTTTTAATTTGATTTTTAAAATTTTTATTTTTAACTAATAGTAATGAGACATTCATTAGTAAAACCTTCAAAATATATAACACATGTTTTCGAATCTTTTGGTTTAATTAACATGATTGACTTGTGGAAGAGAGAGACAAAATGTCCATGTACGCACAAGTGGTATCAAATATTTCTGCAAAATAAATAAATAATTATTTTTAATTTTTAATTTAAATATTAAATATTTTTTATTTTATTTTATATTTAAGAATTTTATAAAATATTAAAAATACAACTAATATTTTATAAAAATGATTATATTTTTAATCTTGCATATTAATTAAAATATTTTAAAAACAAGTACTTGTTAAAATATAATGAAAATTTTAATATTCTATTAATATTGTAATATAATAGTTAAAATAAAATATAAAAATATTACCAAAACATGAAATAAAATAAAATGGATGGAGCTCATATCACTTTTCATCTTAAAAACTATCACTATTATTTCTAAGGTTATTTTTTTAAAAAAAACGAACCAAAAATAAATAATTCGAACGATCGAAAATGATGTTTAATTTGTGAAAATATTTATTATTATTTTTATTTATAAATATTTTTTTATTTTAAATATTTTATATAACAACAATAAAATTTTAAAAAACTATTATTTATAATTATTGTTTATTTTTATAAATAAAAATAAAAATAAAAATGATTTTGCCAACTACACTTTATCTAAAATTTGCAAACGATTATACAAATGTTTTTTAAAATCATAATTAATTATATAAAAAATAATAATCAACTTAATTATATATAATTATTAGAAATTAATATATATAAAAAATAATTAATAATTGATAATCAATTAATAATAATTTATGTAATTAAATTAACCGTAATTTACTGTTAATCACAATATTTTTTATAATTAATTATCTAATTTTAGTAATCCATCACCGAACATCGAAGTTTAGATGGGGGAATCTTACAATGGCAGAAAGGTCCTGACTCATATATAAATAAAAAATTAAATTTTCAAAAAATAGTCTCTTTTCGCGGACACTAACATTCGCATAACAGTTCGCACACTTCACACTTCACACTTCGTACCACAACATAACCACCACTCAATCAAGTTTCTCTCTCTAGAACACAACAGGAGAGACACGGTTCCGCCATGGACGCAGCATCGCAGCTCGTCTACTACGGAATCGACCCTCGATTCTCTCCTTCTCCCCGCCGCCACAACCTCCTCCCCCTCCGCCGCCGGTCCAACCGCGTCTTCGCCGTCTCCGCCGAGCCCAAACCTTCTCCGGCGAAAACCGTCAACGGTTCGCAATCGAGGTCTCTGCCAAGCAGAGGCGTGAACGGCGTCTCCGCGGTAAATTTTCCGATCCTTACTTTGCCGAGTCCGGTTTCGTTACTTTCTGTATGGAATTCAATCGTTTTTGGCTTAACTGACGGAAATGCAATTTTGCGCGTTTTTGTCTCCGGTGACAGAAAATTGGAGATGTTTCAAAGGAGATTAAGAGAGTGAGGGCGCAAATGGAAGAGGACGAACAGTTAGCGACGCTCATGAGAGGTCTTCGAGGGCAGAATTTGAGAGATTCGCTCTTCGCTGAGGATGATGTTCAACTTCGGCTTGTTGAGGTGTCGAATTGAATTTTTCCTGAATTAATATTCTGATTTTTCTTTATGACATTTCTGTGAATTTCACTTCTGTGAAATTTATAAGGTTTAAATATATTTTTAATTTTTGAAAACAATTTATTTTACCTGAGACAAAAAAACAGAAATTTTTATTTTGTTAAAAAAACACATTTTTTTAATATTTTTAAAAATTAAAATCGAATAGGTTTTTTTTTTTTGTAAGTTTTGACGTAAAATTTATACCTTAGGGAATAGAAATATGCTCGAACATATATATATATATATATATATATATATATATTATGTATAATGTTATGTTTGTTAATTTTGAATGGGGAAATAGCTAGATGAGGACAGTAATAGAGAGTGGTGTTTTTGTTAATGATGTAGGTAGATGAGAGTAGTGAATTTTTGCCTTTGGTGTATGATCCTGCCAGCATATCTACCTATTGGGGGAAACGTCCACGCGCCGTTGCAACGCGCATTGTGCAGTTGTTATCTGTTGCTGGAGGTTTTCTTTCACGTATTGCCTGGGATGTGATTAACAAGAAGGTTAAAGAGGTAATTCTCCAAGGTCCCGTAGGACTAAATAGCTTACCTGCATTCTTGTGATGGTGGTGCTACTACTGCTTGTTGTTTTTGTTGTGTGTGCTTTGCCTGCATTCAGTTTCTTGTTTTCTTAGTTCTCTGCTTTGGAGGAATTCTTATAATAAACATCTGTTTTGTTTGAGTTGAAATCAAAATAATATTATAATTTTTAAGTTTTTTCCCCTCCGGAGTCTATTATTTTTAGCTTTTAAGAAATAATTAGAATATTTTTTTTGTTTTTTTTAAGAATTTATATAATTATTATAAATTTTTTAAATAATAATTTTTAATTAAAAAAGTTGTTATTTTAAAGATATGCAACTAGAGATTAGAGTAGTTTACATAAGGTTTTTGATTCAAACCTCATCACTTTTTATATTATACCAAAAACAATGTGACCATGAATCAAGCGCATGTCTGAACTAGTTTTAATTTTTTGACAGATGGAAGTTTAATTATAAGAAATCCTCCAAGGTAAAGGTCTAGAAACAAAAAACAGAAAACAGGGACGAAAAAATTTGTGTAAATATATGTAAGAAGTTTTCTTGTTTTTGGAATAGGTATAATCTCAAATAAAAGTATTCTATTTAGTATACAATAAATATATTGTGACAGCATCAAAGGCCTTTTCCGACTAGGTGGAGTTTTGACTATGTGGATCAAACAATGGTGTAATGTCTGATCATAAATCATGTCTAATGACTAGGTACCCAATAGATATATTATATTAAAATATTATTTTTAAGTTCTGTAAGCATTACCATAAATTTTTGTTATATCTAAATAGGGCTGAGTACAGAAGTTTCTTAATTGTGAATAGAAGTGTCTAGTTCTGTATTGAAGAGCTTATGGCTTTAAGCTTATATATATATAAGCTTCTTATGTAAAATAGTGCTGGTTTCTTTATATTATATTTCTTAGTTGTTGTTCAAAATGCAATTTTTGTGATTAAATTGCGGTTATTCTCTTATCTTCTTTCCATAATCAGAATGAAGTTGCTAGGGCCATTGAACTACGTGAAATTGTGACATCTTTGGGTCCAGCGTATATAAAACTTGGGCAAGCCTTGAGCATTCGACCTGATATACTGTCACCTGTAGCAATGACGGAGCTGCAGAAGCTTTGTGATAAAGTAAGTTTGTTGCCCCATCTCCTTTCTGTTAGCTTATTTAGTTAGAACCATGATCCCTGCATAAAATTGTAGTCTGAATACTGAAATATTGAAAATAATTAGCAGTGACGCAGTTACATTTTGATTTCTGTTATTCCTTTTCTGAGGTTTCTTTGTTCTTGATGTGGTTGTGGGGGAATACCATAAAATGTGAAGGTTCCTTCATTTCCTGATGATGTGGCTATGGCTTTAATTGAGGAGGAGCTTGGTCAGCCATGGCAAAACCTCTATTCTGAACTGTCATCTTCTCCCATTGCTGCTGGTAGCTCTCCAGACAACCAGTTAGATATATTACTTTCTTAGTAGAAAAGTACAGTCTCTCAGAGCTGGTTTTTTAAGTTAGTTAATCAACAGGTATTTATCCTTTTGTGAAACCTATGCAGCATCTCTTGGACAGGTATACAAGGGCCGCCTAAAGGAAAATGGAGATTTGGTGGCTGTTAAAGTGCAAAGGCCTTTTGTTCTTGAGACAGTTACAATTGATTTATTCATTATTAGGAGCCTTGGTTTGGCTCTTCGAAAGTTTCCTCAGGCAAGTTACATTCTCGTGAACAGAGACTTAAAATCATATCTGTTTATTTATGTAATAAAAATAACACCTGTGGCGATAAATTGATAATACTAAATTAATTACTCATTATAAATGTCCTCCTCTCATCCCAACTGCTTTCGTCCTAACGTTTTGTAGGTCTCCATAGATGTGGTTGGGTTGGTTGATGAGTGGGCTGCTCGATTTTTTGAGGAGTTAGACTATGTGAATGAGGGTGAAAATGGAAACCGTTTTGCTGAAATGATGAGGAAAGACCTACCGCAGGTGAGTCTCTTAATTTTTAATTTTTCTTTTTTTACCACTTTTTTAATCAGGTTAAAAGCATGGTTGGTTTTATTCAACTTTAATATATGGTAAATCCGATGGGGGTAGTGGTAGGAGATGTAACCATTCTCTTTGCTAGGCTTGTGCATTACAGAAAACATCTTAATTCACCGGAATGTCTTCCTTCCTATAACCTGCTGCAGTCCAGAGGAAATTTCATGTAATTAGTTGACATCCCCAAGCAACTCCTACTGAAGATCAGAAAAGGGAGAATAAAGATATGTAATTTAGATGGATGACCTTTAATAAGATTAATTTGTCTCAATGGCTGAACAAAAAAGACCCTTTCAACCATCTAATTTTTTTGTAAGTTTCTTACACTAGAGAAAAAACTAGAAGTCTGCTGTCTCTCACAATGGGACCTAAGAACATGAGAAGTTTATTCAAAATCTTAACTTCTCACTTTAGCAAAACTAGACAACATGGGCAGAATTGAGAATACTCACACTGCCACATGTAAAATTTTTTGCTTCTGATTTGGCCATTTCTAATTCTAGGTTAAGTTGTGCTATTAAGTAACAAAAAAATTTGACAACAATTTTATGGTTTCGATGAATATTTGATAGGGGAAAGTAGTTATTTATTTGCCAACTTTGTCTTTAGCATGTTTGGACTGATTATGGATGTGGAACGTGGATGTAGCTACATGAATGCATCATAGAACAATGATTTGTGGGTTAGTACCTAGTGGAAGGTAGAAAACACTGATATTATTTCGTTTGGACTGTATGTGCACTCTAAATGAAATGGTGTTCTATTTGATGGGAGAAAAAATTAAAGCAAAGAAAAAAGGGTGGTTTTCATCATGATGGGGCTATATTACTTTTAATGAGCGCTCCATATCTACTAATGGCCAAGGCACTAGTGGTTGCATACGCCTAATGACTAAGTGTATGTTTGATTTGTTTAAAATGAATGGACTGGACAATGCAATTTTTGTAGTTCCATATTTGATTTTAAAAATGGTTATAGGGAGAACAAGATTTAAGATGCAGGACAAAACAAAATTTTAAAAAGTTGTCTTCCACTAAACCAAGGAACAACTTCTTGTCTCAAGAAACAAGATTTAAAACAACAATAATATTCATTTTTTTTCCTTAATAATTACTCTTTTTGTCTGTGTGTATATTTATATCTTCATCTGTATCTATCTATCTATCTATATACGGTTATGTCCAAATATAATGCATATATGTAATATAGATTTATTATATAGTATATATATATATATATATAATATTATATTATAATTAAATATTATGTGTGTATTAAATATTTAATATATAATATAATATATATATACTATATAATATATAATAAAGAAATATATACTATATTTAACATATAATATTATATATTATAGAATTATATTAATTATATATAATATTTATAATATATAATTATTTTTTGTTCTGCATTCTTTTTAGGGTGAAATAAATACTGTATTGAATCAAGGGTAGTAAAGTAAATAACATCCCAAATTATTTGGATTCTCAATTGATCACTAAATAATATACAAAACAAAAACTCATGGTACCTTTAAGCATTTGTCTTGTGTTGTTCTGTTTGTTTTGACTCTCAAAATGTATCAAACGCGTGCTGTATGTTTGGACTGCATATTATGCTAGACTCAGATCATGAAATTACAAATTTATTGTTACCAGTTGATATTTAGCTCATAAATAATTATTTATTTGTTACATCTTTTCACCAATCAATGGTATCTGGGAATAGTGTTTGATGACATTTGAGGGAACAAGGTAACTAAAATTTGTCTGGATAACATGCTTGCGAGTGAAAACTTTGTTGATTATCTTTTAAAATTGTACCCTTACAATAATTATAAGAATGGTCATGAAGAGAATTTTCTTTATCTTCTGACTGTTTTTGTTTCAGGTTGTCATACCAAGAACCTACAGTAAATATACATCAAGAAGGGTTCTAACGACAGAATGGATTGATGGAGAGAAGTTGTCACAGAGCACAGAAAGTGATGTTGGAGAACTGGTTAATGTTGGAGTCATCTGCTATCTAAAACAGGTAAATTTGGAGCTTTCAGCTGGCATTACACATTAGAATCAGGGAGCTTTCAGTTATATTTTTTTAATGCAGTCATTGCATATCATTCATCTTATATATGAGTGTTTCCTGACAATAGATTGATTACTAAAATTTCTACATATCTAATAAACCGTTGTATAATTAATGAAACACATAGTGGTATACCCGAACTTTGGTTGATGTGTGTACGGTATTGATTATAATCATTGCAAGTTTGGCTGGGAAAATATTGATATATAATGAATAAATTCTGACTGAAGTATTTTTATGTTGATTTATTTTCATTTTATTTCAGCTTCTTGACACTGGATTTTTTCATGCTGATCCACACCCAGGGAATTTGATTCGCACTCCTGATGGAAAGCTTGCCATACTTGACTTTGGTAAAAATCATTGTTGATATAGGATAGTCAAGTATTGTATATTTATAGATATTTTTTTCTCGAGAATAGGAGAGACATAAATGTAGCTTTTGCTTCTTAATGGTAAGTTTACTGTCCTGAATCTGATAATATTTGTCATCAATTGAATTATTCTGGAAAACTTCATTTTATTTTCTTCACATATAAATACAAATTACAAGAAGAATTTTTTATATCACCATGTATTGTCCTGAAATGAAAATATCAGCTTGTTTCTTTCTACCTTAAAAAAAAGGAAATATGCACTAGATTTTAAAAACCAAACGAGACATGAATGCAAAAAGTATCTAGTCAAACTAGTTAAACAATTGATCAGATAAGATTCAGAATAATATTTTAGAAAAAACTAATTACTTGAGATTAAATCTTGAAAGATTCTTTGTTCCGAATAAGGCATAATATCTTATTTATTGATAAGATATATGTTTAATTATAAATTTATTCTAATTCTGATAAATTAATGTAAAATATATTTAAAGCTGCATGCTTTTTAACCAAAAATAGAAAATAAAAGTTGAAAGTGTCATATATTCATAAATATTAAAGATGGGAATAGTGAGAATTATATCTGTTTTTTCATCATATACTCTAAGTATAAAACAAAATTGCTCTCATTAGTTAATGATGCAATTTAAATCATGTCATTGTTCATACCAAAACAATATTTTTATGGGAAATTTTTCTGTTAATCCTAGATTTTTCCTTCTTATACATGAAGTAGCTATACTGGAATAGGAATCATGTCAGAACTTTTGCATGTCGTTTGTGGCCTATCTTTAAACAATTAGACTAGTGTGCTTTATTCACTTTTGTTGCTGGATATTTTTCTTTAGAATGGTCCTTTTTTTCATAATACTATGTTGTTGTGTTTAAATACTTCTGTTTCAAGATCCAAATCATTGCAATAAATGGTGGAAATCTAATTTTGCACCCAGGGCTTGTTACAAAACTGACTGATGATCAAAAGTATGGAATGATTGAAGCAATAGCTCACCTTATCCATCGGGATTACCCAGCCATCGTGAAAGACTTTGTTAAACTTGATTTCATTCCAGATGGTGTCAATTTGGAGCCTATCTTGCCAGTTCTTGCCAAGGTTTTTGATCAGGCCTTAGAAGGTGGAGGGGCAAAAAACATCAATTTTCAGGAGCTGGCAGCAGATTTGGCTCAAATTACCTTTGATTATCCTTTTAGGATACCCCCATACTTTGCCCTTATAATTAGGGCTATTGGGGTCCTGGAAGGGATAGCCTTAGTTGGAAATCCTGATTTTGCCATCGTTGATGAGGCCTATCCATATATTGCACAGGTATACTAGTCTGAGGTTTTTTTTACCAGTTTCATTGTTTATGTATTGGCTTATATTCTTTACTAGTGGCCACATGTTAATGTTACTTGGTCTGTATAACTGATCACTGTGTATTTGCTTGAAAATTGAGTTTTACTCCTAGAAGATAAGATTAGCCATTGGTTTTGATTTCAATGAACATAATCAAGAACTGCATAAAAAAGGCATATCTGCAATATTTTTTGGGCTACCATAGTTAGATTGTATCATTCAATGGAGAAAAAATGAGGCCAATGGCATTGGTTGGATGGAAAATTTTCTGTTTAGCGTCTCTAAACATTGTTAAAAATTTGAAGTTTTCCTGGTTTAGAGGAAGGCATACAAGGTGGGAATAACAATTTTAGACAGAATACGTGGGAGGAAAACCAACTTTGAATTTTGGACACAATTAGTCTCAAGACTTAAATTTTTGTGGTATACATCAAACTCCAAAATTTCTACAACCATAATTCTTGACTGATTTTGAATTATTTCCACTCGACACAAAAGTTTGAATTTTGATTGTCAGATTAATTGATTTGAGCACTGAACCACTATGATTTGCATTACCATCTGGTAACTGGCTTCTGTTGTTACACTACACTTTTTTACCATCATGTTCACTAATAGAGGCTCCTCACGGATGAATCTCCTCGGCTAAGGAATGCTCTACGTTACACCATATATGGGAAATCTGGAGTTTTTGATGCTGAAAGATTTATTGATGTCATGCAAGCCTTTGAAAATTTTATTACTGCTGCCAAAAGTGGTGGTGGAGAGAATCTGAATGGAAATATGGCTGAGCTTGGGATTCTTACTACTAGTCAGTCAGAATATCTCTTGCCGGGATTCCAATCTGTTATGCTTCAACCACAGCAGCCAGTGCAAACAAGGGCAGCTTTAGCATTTTTGCTGTCTGATAGGGGGAGTTTTTTCCGTGAATTTCTTTTGGATGAGGTACTTTCTAGAAGCATTGAAGAAGCTTTTATATTATGATAATTTTCAATGTTTTTAAATACCACTTCCTATCTTATTCACTTTGAATCTTTCGAGATGCAAAGGAATTTAATTATTCTACTCCTTCCAAAATAAAGTACTGTTTTCACTTCCTCTTCCTTGACCCTTGACTTTTTGCATTTTATTGTTTGTTTGACTGATACTACGAGCAGATGTAAAAGTAGGAATCTGTTGTTTTATAATTCAGCCTGTTAATGTTTATCTACTAAATATATGTGAGAAAGTGATATGAGTTGATTATATATCCTGGTTGAACTATATGCCTATCAAGAACAAAGGCATTTATTGATCCAAATAGGTGTTCCCAGTTCTGTATCTTACTCTAATTCAATAATTAGTAAAAGTAAGATTGGCTCCCCTTTGAAACTGGTGGTGATCATTTTGGGAGGGTCGAATCCAGCTATTTGTTGAAGTACTCCATGACATCAATTCACTCATTGGTTTATGCTATTTTACTGTGCATATTTTCAATTGAATTAAGCTCAGCAAGACAACAACTACCCGGGTGCATAAATGAAATTTTTTTTTGTTTTCCTTTCATTCTTGGTATAATTTCTGAGGATTTCTTATCTTGTATTTGTTTCTCTTGTTTTGTTTGTTAATAAATTCTACTTTTATCAAAAACAATAAAGAAGTTTTTATACTTAATATGAAATGTATTTCAGCAGTTACCGGTCAATAATGAGATATCATAAATTGATGGAGAATAGTATTATTATAACTTTCTCTTCAACAATTGTGTATTGCCTTTTAAATCATGTCTTGTATCTGATTACTTAGGTATTTGATACTTTTAAGTCATAAGATGTTATATTATTGAAAGCTTAATGTATAAAATAGTGTAAAAGGTGTTACTATAAATGTCTATATACCTGTGTTACTTATAACCATGTCATTTTAAAATTTCTGGACTAATCTGGTGATAATTTTAGCATAGGCTCCGAAGTGCCTAATAGCTGCTTAAGTTACATTGGACAAAACCCCACCTGCTCCACATAAGTTGTGCCCTACAAATAGGAAAAGAATTGAAAATAAATGAACGAGAAAACTTGAGGGATTATTTTTGTTCTTAATTATTGGTAGGTTCTTTAACTCCACTAGCAGCATGAGAACATGAGCAAGATCAGCTAGCCCCTTACATGCCAAATTATTGTTGAGTTTAGCAAACTTCTTATAGTCTTCTAGTATGGAACTCATTTTATCTGAGTAATAACATGATCCTTCATATCTTAAGCTTGCCGTAAAGAATTGATCACATCCATTATAATTTTCAATTGGGAACCTCAATAATATTGTATGGGATTCTTTTGGATAAGCCAAGTATGTATTATGGAGTACCAGTGGTACTCAAAATATCAAAGTACAAACCTAAGTAATAAAGCACCAGATACAAGCAGACATATTGTGTCTAGACAAGAAGGCCTCCCAAAAGACCAAAAAGCAATGTGACAACTGTTGACTAATTGAGTCTATGAATGATTCTCAGCCCTTTGTGTTGTTTCTATACTAAACTTGCTATGGCATTACCCCAATACAAAAATGAAAATCAGCTATTAAAATAAAATACATTCCAAGGGATTGTTATCTAACTGTTAATAGGATAAGAGAAGTTGCTTTCTTTTTCTTTGATCCATGTCCATGCTCTATGCTTGGTTGAGTCTAAAATATGTTTCTGATCCAATGCCATAAAGTTGAAGATGACTTGATTCTGTGCCAGCTAGAGAGACCATATTACAGCAAACCATATGGATGTCCACCTGCGTGTTACCTTAGTAGAACCTAATAACAACCCAAGGAATTGAAGGAATTGCTCCTTAATGTTGTTTTGGAGTGCAGAACTAAGGCCAACCCAATTGAGACACATCCTCCATACTATAGCTGCTGTTTGGCACCCAAGAAAAGTGTGGTGTGCACTTTCAACTTGGTAATTACACTTTGCACATGCCCTCTAGTTTGGTATGTTTATTCCTCTTTTGACGAGATTGTCATTGGAGGATATTCTATTAAGTGCCAGCTGCCACACAAAGGCATTCACTTTGTGAGGTATCTGTTTACACCATAAGCTGTTGAAGAAGAAAGCCTCTGCGCTAGTTCCAAAGTTTTTGATAATGTTGTATGCTGATCTAACTATGTAGGTGCCGCATGGTTCAGCCTGCCATATCCATGTGTCCATGCTATTTTGCTAAAACTGTAGATTTGAGACTAGTCCACGCAGATTATCAATGTTAAAGTATATTAGAATTAGTTCAGCAACTACTAGTTTCTGTTATGTTGTTACAACTACATTCTGTTAACTGTAGAATTAGTTTTCTGTTACACAATTTGTTAGTTACAAAGTTAGCTTATTACACATAGTAAACTCCCTCTATAAATAGAAGACTGTACTTTAAAGCATGAAAGTTGAATAATATTCTACTCTGGTCCTGAATCACTTTCTCTTTTTGTCTTCTCTTTCTAAAGTCATGATCTATGCTCATATCTTTTTTAACATGGTATCAAGAGCTCTTTGATCCTCCAATGGCTTCCCTATGCACTTTTTCCCTCCCTTTGTTACAACTACTTTTTTCTCACCAAAATACCATCAAACTTGATGAATGGAATTTTTTGCCATGGAAGCAGCAGGTTGAAGGAGTGATTCGCGGTCACAAACTTCAAAGGTTTGTGGTAAATCTAGATATTCCATCAGGTTTTCTTAATGAAGAAGATCGAGATCTTGGTAACATAAATCCAGCCTATGCAGAATGAGAGCAACAAGATTCATTGCTCATCACATGGCTTCTTTCCTCACTCTCCGAATCTGTTATTCCTAGAGTCATTACTTGTGTTCATTCTTGGCAGATATGGGAGGAGCTGCACAATTTCTTTCAAGCGCAAACTAAAGCACAATCCAGCCAGCTCACATTTGAACTTAAGATTATTACTAAAGGAAATCGTAGTATTTCAGAATATTTGCAAAGAATTAAAGTTATCTCCAACACTCTTCTTTCCATTAGTGAACCAATCTCGTATAGAGATCAACTTGGGACATGCACTCATTGGTAGGTAGATTGCCTCTTGGGACATGCACCAATTGAGATCCCTAGATATCAAAATGGCAACACCCCAACTTTGCAATTAAGGAATGTAGCCATTGCTTGTAGTTACCGTTGTTATACTTTAATTCCCATAATATGACTTTTGTGAAAGTTAACCTTTAGCCCAGAGGATAGTTCAAACAGTTGTAAAAGGACCTTTAAAGCTTTCAAATTTTTATTTGTGGCATTGCCAAGCAATAAGGTATCATCTGCATACTGTAGGTGACTGACTAATGGTAATGTTATCTTTTCCCACGTTCATGCCATGATATAACTTTAACTTCTCTGCTTTGAGGATCATTCTGCTTAGCCCTTTTGATGCAATTAGGAATAGAATGGGGTATAGGAGGTCTCCTTGTCTTAAGCCTCTCTACCTATAGTGAATTCCTTTGTGGGACTGCCATTTACAAAGATCAAAACTCTGGCTGTATTGAGGCATTCAGCAATCCAACAAATCCATTTTGGGGGAAAACCCATCCTCCCTAGCATGTAAATCAAATATCTCCAACTTAACAAATCATAGGTCTTTTCAAAAACCACTTTGAACATGATGCATTGCTCCTTCATTTTGGCTTCCTCCACAATCTTATTTGCAATGAGTACTCCATCCATAATTTGTCCCCTTCTCAAGAAAGCTGTTTGTGACTTATATATGAGGTCATTCATCACCTTCCTTAATCTATTCGCTAGCAAATTGGACAACACTCTGTACATACACCCTATAAGTGAGATGGGTCTATAATCTGCAATTCATTGTGGGCCTTCCTTTTTGGGAATCAATGCAATAAACGAATTGTTTGATCCTTTCACCAATCTTATATTCTCATGAAATCATGCTAAAGTGTCACAAAGTCTTTTATTACCAACCCCCAAAACTCTTTGAGGAAACCAAAATTTAATCCACCAGGCCCTAGGCTCCTAGAGCTTTCACAATCCCGAACTATTGCATGAATTTCTTCCTCTGTAAATGGTGCCACTAAGTTTCGTGACTCTTCCTCAATGATCTGATTGAACTCCAACCATCTAGAAGTGGTCTCCCCCAATCTTGTGGCATAAACTGCCTTTCATAATGGTTTTTAATCTCCTCTCTAATCTCTTCTACCCTTGTCTCCACTCCAATATCTCATCTCAAGCTCAAGATCTCTATGTTCTTTTTTCTCTTGTTTATACAAGCATGGAAGTACCTTGTGTTTGCATCTCCTTCTTGAAGCCATTTTAGACTAGACTTTCGAAAAAGGATGCTATCTTTCATGTTCAACAGATTGCCTTTTATGTCCCATGTCAAAATTTTCCCATTTATTGCTTTGATTTGTACATCTAGATCCCCAAAATGCTCTTTGTTCCATACTTTCAGTTTATACTTGACGCCTTTAAGTTTCTCTTTCAAAACATATGTGGTTCGTCCTTCCACCTATGTTTCCTTCCAGTTTTTCTTCACAAACTGTTTGTATTCTAGTTGACCATTCCAACAATTCAGTTTTCTAAATGGCTTTGGTCCCCAATTCATATCCTCATCTTCATTAATACTGCTCAGTGATCTGACACCCCCTATTCATACCCATACCCCATTGGGATGTGCTCCTCCATTTGTCCAACCATTCATGTGAAATAAGAAACCAATCAAGCTTACTCATATATGTTTCGCATGCACTGTACCATGTGAATTTTCTTCCCATCATATGTAAATCTAGGAATTCTGCTCTGCTGATGAAGTTTGCAAAGGTTGCCATATCTTCTCTTGAAAATTCTGAACTTCCTCTTCTTTCTTCACTTGTTTGGGTGAATTGACTGCAAATGCTTCTGCATTGCTGCAGCTAATCCATGGCGCCAAGGTAATTTTGGGTCTTGAGGCAGTGACCGCCATACACTGCTGTCTGTTGAAAACACCGACATACATATATTATCCATAAGAGTCGTCTTGGATTGTCAATACTCCATACCTTGACAGCCTCAAGTCTTTGTCCCAAAACCATATAATATGTTTTCATCTTATTTATGCATGGTTTTCATTAGAAATTGTTTTTCAGATGAGTCATTGTATACTACAATATTACTTACTGCCTTAATGTACAAATTCTGTGTGCAAGAAACGTTATGTTAAAATTACTGAAGTTTGAATAATGCTACTTCACTTCTGAGCATTTATGGTGTTTATGATTTCTAAATATTTGACCGACATTATTGCTGGTGAAAAGCAGATTGTTAAGGGCATTGATGCAGTAACAAGGGAACAACTGGTAAGAATAATGTCGTTACTAGGAATTCAGAATGCAACCCCTGTTTTCAGTATGGTACCTACTGTGGGACCTTTTAAGCCCGCCGCTCTTATACCCACCATAACTGAAGAGGATGAAGTTATATTGAACAATGTCCAGAAGATAGTGGAATTCTTAACTGCAGGAAGTTCGCTATCAAGGACATCTGGTCAGGTAATGACGAATTCACTGCTTAAAGTCATGATCTTTTATTTTTGCACTCTTTGCGGCAGTTCTTTTCAACAAATAAGTGCATTTTAATATTTTCGCCTAAAAAGGTTCAACAAATTTATTTCTGTTTGTTTGTGGGTGGCCATAGGCACTGAATATTCCTGAGATTATCCAAGAGCTTCTCCCAGTGTTACCAGGCATCTCTGTTAAAGTGCTTCCTGATGTTCTTGGCAGATTATCTTCTCGGGTTTTAGCACGATTAATACGTGATACATTTTTGTAAAACAATTCTGTCTACCGTACTGCCTAAGGTCCCACAATTGTGGATATTTGACAGAATGGACAAAAACACAATACAAATATTATATAACCAATACTTCTACCAATCTTCACGGTTGCAGAAAAATTCTCAGCCTCATTGTAAGACACTTTATCACTTACCCATTACCTTCCTCTTGTTAAGATATTTGGCGTCAGTTAGGAATATATTTAGAACAGTTGCAAATATTAAAATTATTTCCGTCGCTATTTGGGTGCTAACATCGTTTTTTGGTCGTAAAGGATAAATAAACAAGGATCGATTGATATCGATAGCTAAAATGTATGTCGCTAATAGGTGACTGAACTTTTAGTTTTCGCCTCTTGTCACCAATTATCATTTTGTAATGGATTAAATTGAGCGCAACTTTTTAAAGCGCATTTTTTTATTAATTTTTCAACATCAAAATAAATAAATCTATCTATATTAACAATTATCAAATAATGGAAAGTAATCATCATATTAATTTTAATATAAAACTGATAGTAAAAATATATTAATATTAAAAAAGTAAAGTTAAAATTATATAAAAATGTTACTAATAAAGTTTAAGTTAGATAGATTTTAAGTATTTAAATTTGAATTAAAACATGAATCTAGTTGAAGTTTATTTAAAAGTCTACATTATTATAAAAAGATTAATAAATAAATTTAAAATTTAAATAAATGATTGATTAAAAAGGTTAAACTTTAAAGTTATTAAATTTTTTTAAATATAAAGTTTCTTTTGTTTAAAAATTAAAAATTTAATTTTTATCAAATTATGTAAATATATTAATATTATATAAGCATAATATATTAAAATAAATATAATAAATATAAATATACAATATATAAAGATAAATAGATTTTTAATTAGGCTAAAAAGATATTTTAATAAATCTAAATCTGACTTATTTATCTAAAAGAATTTTTTAACAAATATAAGTTTTATTTATTTTTATTCCTACGTACTAGTAGTATAAAGGATTAAAGTCAATTAACAAAGGCAAAGATTATACAATCATTCTTGGGGGTGGAAGGAATATCATAGAGTTCATGATGAAGGAAGAGGTGATCACAAGGATCTACTTCTTGTCTCAATCATAGGAGAAACATGAAACTTTGAACTTAAAGGAATTTTAGTGTCAAATAGGAGCATGGGTATTGAAAGATAGGATGATGAACTTGCCATTAAGATCAAACTCCTCCCTCATCAAAACTCATCGTTACATGTGATATTATTGACACATTTACACCACAAAGAAAGAGTACTATGTCTTTATGTAAAGAGAAACAATTGCATCAACATTTTCAAAAAGTAAGGTAGGTTACATTTCTTTCAATAAGATTGACATGCTCTAATTTAATATAAGATCTATCTTCGATCAAGGAGTCACTAAATAAGCTCATATACTTATCAATGAAGCAAATTTTAATCTTAAAAATTATGATGAGAAATAGATTTAAGAAAAATTTCGAAATTAGTATGGAAAATGATGTTAAAGAAATGCATGTTTAATATTGTATTAAAATTATAAAGTGAATTCATTTTTCTCTCTAACATTCTTTTTCACTGTATTGGAAATTTTAGATTTATTAAAAATGATATTTTATACCAATTTATTAATCGTCATTTTTCTAACTATTCGATTTCAACATTCTAACTGTTTAAAATATTACAAATTAAATTTGATTGTTAAATTTAGTCAATCACAAATACATTCATTATTCAGTAATCAAATTTTAACAAGTACTAATTTTTATTGTTAAAAAGATAATTTTTTTATAATATTAATATTTTAAAATTTTATGGAAAGGACAAATCATAGAAAATTTTTCTTCAAAGTTTTGTGTAGCTTTTATGTTTTTAAAATTTTGTGGTTGAAGATACAAGTACAATCAAGTCTCCTAATTTTATTTGATAAAATAAATAAACAAATAGTGCAAACCAACAAATGAAACTTTGATAGATTTTAAGTTCCATTTTTGATATCGCCATGTAAAAATAGTATAAATTCTTAATTATTATAAATTTAAAGAACTAAAATTATGATTATAAAATAATTTTTTCTTAACTTGGTAAGTTCAATAAAATTTAATATTAAAATCCTACGAAAATAGGATCTATCTTTAAAATTAAAATAATTATTAAAAATACCATGCTAAAAAATTAGGAATATTATAGAGTTTCTTCCATCAAGACTGAAATTAATTTTTTATTTTTAATTTAATTTTTTAAATAAATTTTAATTAGGTCAATTTAATTTTATCAACATTTTTTATTTATTTTTTCATAAAAATAAAAAAATTTCAATTGGTTAATGATTGCATAGCTGAATTTACTAAACACTTTTTTTTATAATGGATGTCTCAATATTATTGGAATATTAAGTTTTAAATTTTTTTTACATAATTAAACTTTTAAATATAAGATTGATATAGTGATAAAATATTTGAAATTATAAAAATGTATACATGCTCTTAAATTTAAATTTTATTATTTTTTTATACACTAGGAAAACTTTTAAATTTAATCTCAATTTTTAAAAGTCAAATTTTAAAATAAAAAGATTATTTAATTATATTTTTCGAAAAAGAAATAGAGACAACTGTTCTTACTTTATATATTTAATAATTTTTCATTATATATGACATGTTTGTGTTAAATTTGATGATATCAAATTGCAGATATCCTTTCTAGGGTATAATTGCACTACAGTCAAGTAAAATTTATTATATGTGATAAAATATTTCTTTTGAATATTTAAGGTAATTGCATATTTAGAATTTGACGTCAAGACTGCTGGTTAAACTCGATAATCCTCCATCACTTGATCGATACGGTAAATAATTTATTTCTATTTAATTCAAATGAATATTATTTATTTATTTTTATAATGAAAGATTTGATTATTTTATTTTTTAAGTCAAATAATTTTATATTTTAATCTATAATTTTAAGTTTTACTTAAATTAATTACAAATTTTTTTTTGTAGATTTCATTATTTTTATTATATATTTTTTATTTTATTTGAATTTAAAATACTTACACAATACTCAGATATTACTAATATATTTAGACGTAGGATGTAAATTTTTTCTATACAACAACTTACATAATTTGGGCTAAATTTAAAATCAACATTTTGAATATATTATGAAATATTTATAATTAAAATGTCAGTTCCATTGGCTGAATCCCTTAACGCCGATTTACTTTTATCATTTTGACGGCCGATTTTTTTTTAAAAGGATTAGACGTGTTTCTAATTTCGGTTGCGATACTTAAATATATCAACAATATATATACCCACCTACATTCGGCTAATGTGGCAAAATCAATGGGCAAAAATGTTGCTTCATTTTTCACATTTTATTAGTTTAGTTTTTGTCTGAAAAATTGTTTACTCTTGCCCGCTTCTGTTTCTATTAACTTCGTTAACCCCATTAATCCTGCACTTCAGTTTTCGTCAACTTCCTTACTTGTGATGAGTTTCTTTGAGGTAAGGTTTAGAGGTTTTTTTTTCTTTCTTTTTTATTTTTTTGTTGAGTTGAAGTTGGGTATAAGCAATGATGTTTCTTTTGTGTATTTTTTGGTTGAGGTTGAAGGTGGGTGTAGTTGGATGTTGAAATTTCACATTCATATTTTTTGAATTTTGAAGTCTAAAAGGAGGTGTATTTTGATGTAAGGAGTTGTTGGATTTTGTAAAAAAAGGTTAAACAAATAAGATATTTCATCTTCTTTGGTTATTGAAAAAAGCAATTATGTTGAAGTGATTTTTTTGAAGTTGGTTAAATGATTTTCATTAGTAGAATAAGTTTGAAGTATTTTTAATATTTTGGACATTTAATATTGTTTGAAATGATAATAATTTTGAATGTTAGTGTGTATGCAAATACATGTACATGGGAAATGTCATCCTACATTACTTGTTAAGGTTAATAAAAATCTTATGATTGCACAAAAATGTCATATACAAGACATTTCATTTTGACGGTTATTAGATGTGGTAGATGATATGAAGATACATAGTAGATTATTATATGAATTAAGTTGTAGGTGGGAGGTGGAGAGTCGTGGAAGTTTTAGGATACAAGATATAGTTGTTTCTTTTACTCCTTTAAATATCTATTTTTTATGTCGAAATGTGATTCAAATGATGATTGACATAAGATTATTGAAATAAAAATAAGTAAATGTTATTAATATTTTTTATCTACTTACCGTCAATGGTAATGATCATAATTTGAATGATTTTTGTGAGTTATATATATTTCTTGGATTTGTTGAGTTTTTCTTCCTTAAAAGCAATTGTATAGTAGATGGTTGAAATTATTAGATAACTTAGATGTAACGGGTGAATTCAATTGGAAAGGTGCTATATATATAATATATTGTTTGAAAGTTTGACAAAAGTTGATGAGATTTTGAAATAACAAATAAATATGCATTATGTTTATATGATAGGATGTTCAACTGTTTATGTGTGTATATGTTTTATTATATGAATTTGATTATAAACTAATAATTATTTAGTTCTTTTGTTAATATCTATAATTTTGTTTATTTATATGTAGATTTGGATCTTGGAGAATTTGAGCAATTTAATTAAGATGATGTAGTGTGTTTAAATTTTTTTCTCGTGTTATAAATTGGTTGAACATTAAGAAACGAGGGGATGAAATTAAATGATTTATTTGAGAAAAATATTGTAAATCTTGTATTAGTTTACATGTGAATTAATAGTTTATACTTTTAATTCCACTACTAATGAAGTTGAATTTGATAACATTGTATTAGATTGTTCAAAACTTAATACGAAGAAATGCTTATCTTCAACATCAAGTAATTATTGAAGGTTGGAGTTTGCACCATCTAGATTTCCTAAATGAAAACGTTAAACTCAATGTATGAAAAAAATTATGAATGAACTAGATGCATTGGTTGAAGAGAATAAAGAGTTGCACCACAGGTTGAATATGGTTGAGAATGAATTAAAGAGCATGAAGTATGATTTAGAAATAGGTAATTTGGAACATCGAATAGTGGGAGATAATGATGTTATGGATGATGCATTTAAAAATGTTATTGAAATGAGAATGAAAGATACAACTATGAATGAGATGTTAAATATTTAAAGTGGATTAAAGGGAAGCCTAGGAACTGTGTGGAAAGTGGGTTTATGTGAATCCCACAAGTGACATATAAAATGAAAAAGAAGACAAAGAAAGTTTGATGAAGGCCCATGTCACATGTTTGTTGTTTAGGGTATAATATTTGCTTTTTTATTGTGTTGTTGTCATGGATGGATGACAACTAATGGATATTGAATATTGTACATGGAATGTTGACAATATTTTGTAATAAAACCATTTTCATTATTTGATGTGAGTAAGGAGTGAAAGTGTGGATGATACAAGTTCTTGCATAATTAAATAGAGTAGAAATGCATGGAAGATATAGTAACCAAACCAAATATGATATGCTAACCAATACATTGAGTTTCACATCTTAACATAACTAGTTAGTATCCAAAAGGTCACAATTTGTGCAATATTGTAGTTGGTTCTGAATTTCTTACAGATACATTTCATGTGGTAGTGTTTTTGTTTGAGCATATTGAGTATTACATATACCAGACATTGCATCATATCTATTGATCCTTATTTGCATCTGGTTGCTTTTGTGATGTATCATATTTATTGCTTTTCTAGTTCGCTGTTATCTTTGACTAGTTGAAAAGTTGCTTTGGCCTCTTCATGTCTTGTTGACGAAGCTTTTCCTTTAATACGTTAGTTTCATCAACCTGTAATTCCCATTCCCTTCTATACTTATTAACAAATCTTGTTGAGAATCTATCTTATAGGCATAAAGTGTATCAGAACATATTTTTTTCAAATGTCCAATTTTTACCCATGTTAACAAACATATTGTGTGGAGTGTACATTATACCAATGAGTCTAGATCTAAGGGAGAACTCTCAGTAATCCATAAAATCTTCCATAGTGAGTTTATGTTGTGCATTTTACCCATTTTGTGGATGTTGATATATATAAAGTTTTACATAATTGGATGATGCTGTGTTATGAGTTACATTGTGTTAGTTTTCCTAGATGTAGTCACATTGGAGGTTGAGATGTGGATTTTGGCTACAAAGTGACCTTAAATGAAATAAAATACATTAAAGAACTAAATGACATACATATGGGAAGGAAGTAATTGATTATGTCATCCAATAAATGATTAATAAAACATTTAGGTAGGAAGGTTTAATCAATTTCAAGGCTTGATAATCGATTATTTGTACCTTGTAATTAATTATCCATCGATTCTAGAACTTGGAAGGTGAAAATATGTCACTAGTAATCGATTATACTAGTACATAATCAATTATATCAGATAGTAATTGATTACATGAAATTTAGTAATTGATTATGTAATGACCTGTATCATTAACTAAGTACAAAACTAAGTTAACCATCATATTGAACTGAGATAATCATATCATATTAGGTAGGTTTAATAGGATAACTCATTATATGTGCTATTTCAAAAGTTGATAATGGGATTAAAAAGAATAAATAATGTAAATTGGTTCAAATTTCTAACCATTGCAATATTAACCAAATACAAACTTAAGCTAACCATTATATTCGACTAAAGTAACCATCCCATATTAGGTATGTTTTATGGGATGAATTAGTCCATCTGATATTCTCAAATTTGGTCATGACATCAAAGTGCATAAATAATGTGAGTTACCTTTGTATTTAGTGAAATGAAATGCAAATAGATTACTACAACATTAACCAAATACATAACTAATTTTATCTTTCCTTACTTTAAGATGACATCAAATAAGAATGATAATATAAAAAATCTTGATGTTTAATCCTATCAAGGCTTAGTTGGGGATGAAATCTTTTAAACTGTATCAGTAACCAAATAGTGAACTAGGTTAACCATCAGGTTGTACTGAGGAAACCATCTCATATTAGTTAGTGAATTAGACTTCATTCACTTTATTTTTTATTTTCTTACATTAAGATGACATCAAATAAGAGTGATGATATCAGAAATCTTGGTGTTTAGTCCTATCAAGGCTATCAGTAATAATATAGTGAACTATGTTAATCACCAGGTTGTACTAAGGTAACCATCTCATATTAGTTGGTGAATTAGACATAACTCACTTTACTTTTTCTTTCCTTACTTTAAGATGACATCAAATAAGAGTGACAATGTTAGGAATCTTGGTGTTTATTCTTATCAAGGAAAAGTTGGGGATGACATCTATCATCCTGCATCAATAATCATATAGGGAACTATGTTAACCATTAGGTTGTACTGAAGTAACTATCTCATATCAATTGGTGAATTATACATGACTCACTTTATTTTTTCTTTTCTTACTTTAAGATGACATCAAATAAGAGTGATAATTTTAGGAATCTTGGTGTTTATTCCTATCAAGGTTAAGTTGAGGACGAAATCTTTCATCGAGCATTAGTAACCACGTGGTGAACTAAATTAACCACCAAGTCATACTAAAATAACCATCTCATATCAGTTGGTGAATTAGACATGACTTATTTTATTTTATCTTTCCTTAATTTATGATGACATCAAATCAGAGTGATAATGTTAGGAATCTTAGTGTTTAGTCCTATCAAGGCCTAATTCAAAACAAAATCTTTCAAACTATATCAGTAACTAGATAGTAAACTATGTTAACCACTAAATTGTACTGAGGTAACCATCACCATCTCATACCAATAAGTGAAACTTATTTCAAACCTTATTTAAGTGAGATGTTTGTGCTTTAGACCACTCCATACAACTTCTTAATGTTTATGTTATGTTATTTTCAAAATTAGGATACATTATTGGAAATGAATTATAATCGTCACTATTTATTGTTGGACTTAGAGTGATCATATAAAAAATAATATTACAAGTTACAAGTGAAAAAAATTCATTAGGAAGAAGTTTAGGCTTTGTAAACGTGAATATTTAGACTTATAAGTTATTTGGACAAACCTAATGCACCAATTCCACACATAATAGCTATCCATATGTGGGAATTTGCAACAACATTTGAGAAAATGGAGCAAGCATTGGTTTGTATATGTGTTGAGAATAACATTATGGCTTTGCGAAGAGCATGATTTGGGATGTTACGAAGTTGCCAAAATTTTGTTCAAGCTAATAGGCAACAATTATTGGGATGCGAAGAAGAAATGATTTTGGTGGCAGATGAGTATTTATTGAATTTAGATGACAAATAATTTTGTTCTATTGTTTAATTGGTTATACGTGGCCATGATGTATTTATTATATTGTTATGTTAATGTATAATATTATTATATTGTTATGTTAATGTATAATATGATAAAAAAATAATTTTTTGATATGTCAAGTATTCCATATGTGCAATACCATCAAAATAGATTTCTCAAACAAAATCTGCATGACATGTCATTGACAAAATTAACAGCAGATTTATTTGCAATATAACATCAAATCCTAAAACAAATATAAACCAAATTAAAAGCTAATACATTGAGTCATTTTGGGTGGTTCCAAAACAAATCCTCGAACGATGCCCTTCTAGAATACAAGGAGTTCTCCAACTATGCCATTCTAGAATCCAGGGGTTGTATTGTTACCTCTATTCTTTACGAAAATTGTTAATTAAAGTGTGAACTCCATCTAACCTCTGAACAAGCATTTGCATAAAAGGTTCAGAAAGAGCTTGGGGTTGAATAGGTATAACAGGAACCCTTCACCACCATATTCATCATCTTCTCTTGCTTTAGCTACATCGATTCCTTCATCACCATCCTTGGCTTATTGTTCAAATGATTGTGCATCTATTTGATATTGCCAAGTCCCATCAACTCGTTCTAATTGCATTCGATGAATGCTGTTAAGGCCAAGTGAACTACTTGGACTAAGATTGATAATGCCTTTATTCTTGAGGTCAATCTTAAAATGATTAATGAGTCTAGAAAGAAAAATAACATAAAGCAAGTCACTTTCTGGTCGAGCCCTATACATGTGTTGGGTGATCACAAATGACCAGTTAATTTCTAATCTCATAGATGATTTATAATTCATCGTTGATGTGTTGGGCATGGTTGGAGGCCTTTGGGGTTATTATCCATGAAATCATGAAATGAAGTATCCTATCCTCCAAGGTGAAGTACGGTACAAGAAGTTTACGAGGGTTAAGTTTGGGGTCTTTAAAACAGCTCAAATATGTTTTCATCTTATTATATTCAGCTCAAGGGGCTTCTGTCGTAGTTAACCTCACCCTTGTACAATGAATTTGAGAAATTTCCTCCCACACTTCCGGTGTAAGCACCATTTTTTTGCCTTTCAGTTCATAGTGTAAAACCCCTTTTTTCACCATCAAATTACAATAAAACATCCTAATAAGATCTAGATGTATCCAAAATTTCCCACAAACCAGAATCCTTGTTGAAAATTCAAATGGTTAATCTCAAAGAAATCCATGTGTGTTTTGGAGGATTCAACTGTCTACCGCTAAATTCAGTCGTGAACCTTTCAATCTACTTTGAATATGTAAACCAACATGAATGGTTTAATCTAGAAATTGGGTTATTCTTAGTCTTGGTTCCTTCTTTCTTCCTTTTCTTCATTTCTGATGTTGAAGCCATTAAATTTGATGATATGCTTCACTTTGATTTGCTTTAGTTTGGGAAAAGAATCTTAGACGTTTCTATATTCGAATTCAGGTTTTTGGCATCCACGACAGACAATGTTAACGTATATATAAGGCAACAACTAGTTAGGGTAAGCTATGTTGGGCCCAAAAGTGATCTTTTAACCCATCTTTGAAGGTAATTGACTACCACGAGATACATAATCGATTATACGTGATCAGCACATGGTTACCCATAGTAAATGCAGACTCAATAATCGATTAAACCAGAACATAATTGATCAAAATAGAACATAATCAATTATGTGCACCACCTAATCGATTATCTAACCAATATGTTGTCATGCATAATCGATTACTCCAAGAAGTTAATCATATACTTGGCCATTTTGGGATCGTGCATACCTAATTAACATATGACAGTAATCAATTACAAACATATTATGAACATTCATAATTGATTAACAGAACAAAATTATGATTATCTAACCATTCAAGATACTATGTTAATCGATTATAGAACGGGAATAATCGATTACTATTAACCTATACAAATTTGAGACCTATTTTGACATTAATGTAATCGATTAACACTTTCCTTAATCGGTTATTTTAGCATTGTGTGGATTAAAGTGACAATTGACTGTTTTCCATAATTAATTATAATGGGACCATGTTATGCAATGGATTAGACATCAAATGCCATACTACAATTCAGCGTGTAACTCAATAAACACTCCATTATAATATTGACTTCATGAACACATTACAAATCAGACAATTTATAAAATATTTACACCACCCAAATATTCCATATATAAATGAAACCTTTCCTTCCGTCATAACAAACTCCATTTTATTATTTACAATGATGGGGCTTTGCAAAACAAACAACAACACATATGATTTCTGGCAAGTCAATAATCTTTATGACCTAGATCCTGCCTGAAACAAATTAGTTAGGATTGTTAGTAAAGAATATAATATGAACTTAACCATGTAACACCTTTAATAATTTGCTACACCAATGACTCAAGAAGAATTTTTGTACCTTACATTGAAAATATTACTATTTATGTTATGTCTATCATCTAATACATTAACATTCATAATGTTAATTAAGTTTGAATCATATTGCTACGATAACCCAACTATATTTGGGAAGCTATCATCAATATCTTTATCATGTAGTCATATGTGAACACATTTATGTTCATAATTTGGTTTACATATGGTCTTCTGAAAACACTACAACAAATATAAGTGATAGTAACTATGATATTCCTTGATATTAATCAAATAATTGATTATATGTATCACTGATATAAAAATATACGGTTATACTTTTAATATTCATTTGTCATATAATCATTCACGATTCATATTTAATGTGTTCCTCTCCAAGTGGAGGATATTACATTTTTCACTCGACAAGTATAGTAAAATACTAACGGCACACATAATTACATACAAGTACATAAAGAAGTATTCGAACATCACTTAATTCTCAAATTTTTCAAAAGGGGAATAGGAAATCCTAGGGACCTAACTAACTACTGAGAGTCACAGTAGAGCGCACGCGTGCACACACACACACCCCCCGCACACACAAACACACACACACACACACATATATATATATATATACACACACACACACACACATAAAAATACCAACTAATTTTCCTCAAAACAAAAGCTTCATGTGTCCCCAAAAATCCTTCGACCACTGAAGCACGGATCCACCTAAGGGAGGAATTGCAGTCGAGCTGTGTTCCTTAATATGGACATCTACTACATAGAGTGACATGATAGCAATAAAACAAATAGAGAGAGTGAAAATTCTTAAATATTCATGTACATGAATTGTATAATACACGGTTAGAATATCTATATCTATGCTGACATAAGTGCTTATTCTAATGTCATCAAGAGTATAGTTAATTTAAATACTTAACATATACAAGAGTCAATACAATGTTTATGTCATGCATGAATGCACACAATGGATCTTCATGTTCTCAGAGAGTTCAAGTTCATAGAAACTATCATTGAGTCTCCTTAAACCTTCAATATATCTTAGACTCAAAATGTCAAGAATATGGGCTCATATCTAACACTCTGGGAAGTTGTCAAGATCCAGAATTTCCATGTAGTCTCTCCCTATAATTCATCAAATCTATTGGGCTTCTCCTTAGACCAAATGTAACACCTATAGTTTCTCATGATAGACTCCCTAAGTTACAAATTCCCTTTATCAAGAGATAAAATAGAATTTTTAGCAAATGACAAAACTAGGATGATACAAATAAATGTGAAAGAAATAAATAAAAAAAAGTTAAAAGACATTCTAAAAGCTTATAATTCATCAATGATGGTTACAAAGTCATTATAAAACAATATAAAAAAAAGAGAGAATGAAAACGTCATCTGAAACGCCTAAAAATATCCAAAGCATCCTAAAAAAGCTCTATCTTCTATAAGGAATAAACTGTTATAAAAAGAAAAGAAAAGAAAATGATATAAGAATGATTCAAGAATGAACCAGTAAGGGTTAGAAACATTAGAGAATATATTTGGTAACTTTATGGAAAAGTCTCATAAAATTACCAAAATTCCTCTAGAAGACGGGAAGGGTAAGAAAATGTGAAGCAGATGCCCCAAATTGGACCTTATCCTTGAGCACAAATTTGACATGTGAAAAAGGAGGTGATGACTCACCCCATGATTTACTTTAAGCATGTTTAATTTTAATTAATCAAGTTAATTTACTTTAACAAGGGTTAAATCACTTCATAAATGGCATGTGGGATAAAAATATTAATAAGATAAGATAAAATTAACCATGGTTAAAGTAAATTAACTTTGATTAATTAAAATTAACCATGCTTAAAATAAGCCGACCTTGATCAATGATAAATCCAGATTAATTAATGCTAAACTAATCTTAAAGGATAATTCCTTACATTTACATTTAATTTTGGAAATTACATATAAATGAACCAAAATGCCTTAAAGTGGGAAATTAATTCCCAAACTACCCCTAAGTTGTCGAATGGCATCTTAGGCCATGGGGAGATCACTTTATTCATAACAAACCTTTTAAACACTTAGGAAAATTTTTTAAACTCACCCAAAATTCCAACTTCTCTCAAAACATCAAAATCCATACTAAGCTTAAGCTTTATTCTTTGAAATTTAAGTTAAAACAAAACAAACCAACCAAGTTCCACCACCACCACTAGGAGATTTTTGGTGGAGCACTGAGGAGGAAGAATACCAACCTCAAAGACCTACCAAACCTTCATAAAAGTCTTCAACAAGTAGGGTCTATACCATACATTTTTTCCAAGCTTCTAATTTTGTATTTATGGTTTGTTTTTCTTCTCTTTTTGGTGGATCTCTCTCTAAGTTCTATAGTTCCAACTTGATTTAGTTTGATAGAGTTCAAAACTTACCTTAATGGTTAAAAATGAGTATCGTCAAGTTTTTAATAATTTTTGGAAGTTAAAGGGGAATTTTGATGGATTAAAGTGCTTCTAGTAACCTTTAAAGCAATTTAATCAGTTAAAATTTCTTAAAAATGATTTCTTTGAAGTTTGGGCAGATTTGAAGGTTTTTACGAAAAGTTTTAAGATACTATAAGAAAGGGATGGATAGATCTTGGAGTAGATCTACACTTGGTTGCCTTGAAAAAATCTTTCTTTATAGTCTTTATGTTCAAAGTTCTAAGCTTGTTTATGTTTTCTCATAAAGCTTTAATCTTGAACTTGTACTTTGATAAAATTTCAGATCTAGACCATATGATAAATATTCTAAAAGACTCAAAAGGTAAACTCACAAAATTTATAAACTTAACTTAAAATTTCGACCGTAAATCTAGTAAGAGAAAATATGGAATTATGGACCCAAAGTTGAACAAGACACTTAAGATCCTCTATGATCATTACCATGACCAAAGCTATGGAGTAAGGACAAACCATGATAAACCTAAGCATGTGATGTACCAAGTGCCAAAATTGATGACACGAAGGTCAAGTGAGAAGAAAATGGAGAAAGGTACCCTTGTTTGGACACTTTGTGGTTTTAGCCACTTCTCACTTAATTAAGGAAACTTGAATTTAAAATTTTGATTAAGGTATAAGAAAGGAATTATAAGTTTGAAAGAGAATAGGTAATGGTTTGGGTAACCATTCGGTCATGCTTGAATAAATTGGTGAAAGTAAGTTAAAATTTTGTTAAGACTTAAGAATGAACCTAAATATGTATAAGGTGGTGAGTAAGAATTAATTATGAAGTTAAGGAAGGGAGATGGACCATTCAGCCATACCTACTAAAGAAGAAGGAAAAGTCCTAAAAACTCTTTAAATTGGTGTGGATTAATAGCCTAAGTCTTAACTAATGTAAACCACCTTCTAATGTAAGAAAAAAAGAATCATAATGCTTTAGAACCTTAGGGAGAGGATTTGGCCACCCATAGATTAATTAGGTAAAGTAAGCTAATTTGGATGCTTAAAGGCATTTAGATAAGACATGAGTAAGAAACCTTGAATTCATGGACAAGAAGGTAAATAAGTAGGTTAATTAGTGGTTCAAACTTGATTAGCAAAGTTATTAGTCAAGAAATCATAAAACTTATAACACTTAAACTTTAATTAAGAAAGTTGTGCATAAAACATCCAAATTGATGGACAAAAAGAATAAATAACTAAAGAGGCCATTCAGTCCAACTAGGATAGGAATCCAACATTTCCTAATCTTCCATTAAAAATATTAAGAAAAACTTAATCTTTGAGAAAAGAAAAGGTTGAGAGATAACTTAGAAGGATGGGTGAGCTAGGTTCATACGAGAGATTTATCATAAATCTTATAAAATAAAGTAAGATGGACAAAGTTTTGGAGGAAGGTTGCATGCTGTCCAAGAAATCTACATTAAGCATAATTAAGAAATCTTGATTAGAAAGTTGGTTTCTATTTAGAATAATTATACCAATTTGTTGTGTTTCCTTATGAGCACACAAATATGAATTTAAAGTGTATGGATAATATTCTTGATTGTTTAGAGAGTAATGTGTTACATGATGTTCATGTGTGGATGATAAATGTGAAGGTAGCTTGGATTAAAGACTAAATATGCATGGTATATTGGTTGGAGTGTTTGAGTATGCATGTTATCTGTAAGCTTTAAAAAGAAACCTAATTAATTAAGGGATCACTAAAAATAACTCATGTAAATATTTAATTGTACTCTTAATGTGCCTTGTGCATATTTAGAAGGAAAAAGGGTCCTTCTAAGGTGGAGACAAAACGATTCTCCAAAAATCCTTATATTAGAAAAGCAAGGTCTTCAATGTTTATGATGGTGATGACCATCAAGTAATGAACTCATGTCATAAGAATATAAGGTAGAGTAGTAGAGATAGTGAAAAGATATTGTTTGACCAAATTGTAATATAATTCTATGACCTAAATTATCACTAAGAAAGTGATAGAGAAATGAGAAGAATTATGTTAAGGCATGAATGAAATGATAGTTAAATGATATTTACGATGTAATGTAATGTGATTTGGAAAGTATATAAGATTTATGAAATCTAGAATATGTAACCTATATGCTTATGATAGAAACTAGTTCTTATTTATGTAAAAAGAAATCCACTTCAGCTAAAGTTTTCTAGAAATTAAAAATGAATCAACATGCATGTCATGTTTCCTAATAAACTAAAGTGGCTGGGTTGAAAGTGTTGTCACTAACTCAAGGATAGATCCTTACTAAGAAACTTAGTTTCTCACTTCCTTCCATAATTTTCTTCCTAGATGCTTCAGATGTTTTTCGCAACCACGGTGGTGTTCATTGAACTCAACAACATCAATTGGTTCGTGAATGCTCATGGGTTAGTTATTACTGTCCAAGCCAACTTGAAGGTCTACTTCTGTTTGGGCCATTTCTCCATTTCTATTGTAATGAGCCTAAACTTTTCCACTACAGACTTCATTATTCCTTTGGAGACTTTTCATCCTAATGTGGTATTTCCTTCGCCACCCTAGTATCAGGTGCTTCCTATTGTACTAATGGTAGACTCCTCTTCATTTGAATGGGAGAGTGACCCCAAACACCCTCTCACTACCATAGTACTTCTCATATTTGGTGATCGTAGGGTAGTTCTCCATATCCTAAGCTGCACCCATTTCAAACCTTCGAGGAGATGGAAGATGGAACTTTCTACGCCTTGAATGAGTGTATTTGGTTAGAGCATCGTGGCCTCCGTTATTGAAGTGTTTATGTGGATTTTGATACTAAGAAGCTTGAGTCATACCCATAAAGTACATTTTATAATATAGTCATGGATAACTGTAATATAAATAAATAGTAGGTAGATTTGTATTATATTGTATATGATGTAAATATGGTAATAGTAGTCATATGTGTAACTAAGTATTTAAAAGGCACAAATACCTTAACTTAAGTTTTTTTACATGATATGGACTGTCGTAACCATAATTACAACAAAATGACGAACTCACTAAAAATTTAGAAGGAATTTAATTTGATAAGTAGAGCCGCCACCAAATTTTATTTTAAGGGAAAATATTTAGGAAAACCCTAACTTGAGGAAGAGATCTAGGTTTGGGAGTTGATTATGAATAAGGAAGGTATTAGGAACCCTACTCGCCCGTTCCGAAGAACGGCACCCTTAAATTGAGTGTGTGATTTTGATAATTTTGAAAATTGTTTGAAACCTTTAAATAAGATAGAAATAAATAGGTTTCTATGAAAATAACCTGACAGGACTTGATCCTGCTCCTACATATTCCCTGGTGCAATGGGAAATTCAAGGCTACATAGTTCTGGTGGGGGGACTTGATCCCTTGAAAAAATAGAAAAGGTATTTATAGGCGAAATTCATTTTTTTTATGGAGTTAATTAAAACAAGGATTAAAATCATGTCCTTATAAAGCTCAAACCGTCGTAACCGCGCTTGAGTTTGAACGAATTAAAATACAGAAAAATAGAGAAGGCTGCCTGCCCGTATTAGAATCCGTTTAAAAGGATTTTTCGAAAAAAACGGATGTTTGGAATGGAAAACAGAAATTTATTAGAAAGACGTCTGCGCAAAGTCCAAACCATCGCAAGCCACATTTGAACTTGCACGAATTAAAATACAGAACAATAGAGAAGTCTGCCTGCCCATATTAGAATCTGTTTAGACGGATTTCAAAAAATTTAAAAATAGATGTTTGGAACAAAGATTTTTTAACAGAGTTAGTTAACAGTAATTTTATAAAATTGCGTGCTTACAAAATCCAAAATCGTCGTAAGCTGCATTTGAATATGCAAAAATCCAAGGTTTGAAGATGTCAGAAGCGTATGGGAGTTGAACGATGCTTCCAGGGTAACAAGAAAGTTCCGGGTTTGAAATAAACTTAAGAGTGCCTGCAATGATAAATTGAAGGATAGTAGTTCAAATGTGGAAATTTTGAAGAACTTTGCAGGCCTAATAGAGTTTAAATATGCAAGGCCTGATATGGTAGGTCAAAATGCAGAAATTGAAATGAAAATCCTGTTAAGACAGGAATGGAAAAGAATGGATTGTTAAGACAGGCAAAGTGAACTGGAAAAGACCTGTTAAAATAGGCAAAGTAGAAATGACCTGTTAAGACAACCAAGTAAAATGAAAAGGACCTGTTAAAACAGGAAAATCCAAAATGGCCTATTAAGATAGGCAAGGCGAAATGAAAAAGACCAGTTAAGATAAGAATAATAAAGGGAAATGGAAAAGACCTGTTAAGACAGGCGGACAGAATTTAAACATGCAGGGCCTGGTGTGATAGGCCAAAATGCAGAAATTTAAGCGTGCTGAGGCCTGATGTGATAGGCTAAGATGCATAAATTTAAACATGTTGGGGCCTGGTGTCATAGGTCAGGATGCAGGAATTTAAACATGCTGGGGCCTGATGTGATAGGCCGGAGTGCAGAAAATTAAACGTGCTGGGCCTGTGTGTGATAAGCCAAGATACCGAAATTTAAACGTGCTGGGGCTTGGTGTGATAGGCTAGGATGTAGAAATTCAAACGTGCTGGGGCCTTATGTGATAGGCTAAGATGCAGAAAATTAAACATGCTGGGGCCTTATGTGATAGGCTAAGATGTAGAAATTTAAACGTGCTGGGTGTCCTGTTATTGGCAGGAAAAAAATGCAAACCTGTTAAAGTAAGTGATATGTAGATGATGTCTTGTTATTGACAGGAAAAATGCACGCCTATTAAGACAAGCAATATGTAGATAATGTCCTGTTGTTGACAGGAAAAATGCAAACCTGTTAAGACACACAATATGCAGATGATGTCCTGCTGTTGACAGGTGTTGCTAGGAAAAATGCAAACCTGTTAAGACAGGAAGACAAAATTTAAACATACGGATGATGTCCTATAGTTGACAGGAAAAATGCAGGGCTGTTAAGACATGCAATATGCAGATGATGTCCTGTTGTTGACAGGAAAAATGCAGACTTATTAAGACAGGTTGGCAAAATTTAAACATGCAGATGATATCCTGTTGTTGATAGAAAAAATGCAAATGATGTCCTGCTGTTGCTAGGAAAAATGCAAACATATTAAGATAGGCAAGTAGAATTTAAACATGCAGATGATGTCTTATTGTTGACAGAAAAAATGCAGGCTTGTTAAGACAGGAAATATGCAGATGATGTCCTGTTGTTGACAGGAAAAATGCAGGCCTGTTAAGACAGGAAATATGCAGATGATATCCTATTGTTGACAGGAAAAATGCAGACTTGTTAAGACAGGTTGGCGGAATTTAAACATGTAGATGATGTCACGTTGTTGGCAGGAAAAATACAAATGATGTCCTGCTGTTGCCAAGAGAAATGCAAACCTGTTAAGACAGGTAGAGCAGAAATGACTTGTTAAGACAGGCAAAATGAAATGAAGAAGACCTGTTAAGACAGGCAGAGCAGAAATGGCCTGTTAAAATAGGCAAAGTGAAATGAAAAAGACCCATTAAAACAAGAAAAATAGAAATGACCTGTTAAGATAGGCAAAGTGAAATGAAAATGATCTATTAAGACAGGAAAAGTAGAAATGACCTGTTAAGATAGGCAAAGTGAAACGAAAAAGATCTTTTAAGATAGGAAAAGCAGAAATGACCTGTTAAGACAAACAAAGTGAAATGAAAAAGACTTGTTAAGACAGGCAAAAAATAAAATGGTCTATTAAGATAGGAAAAGTGAAATGAAAAGGATTTGTTAAGATAGGTAAAGCAGAAATGACCTGTTAAGATAGGCAAAGCAAAATGAACAAGACCTGTTAAGACAGGAAAAATAGAAATGGCCTGTTAAGACAAACAAAGTGAAATGAAAAGGACCTATTAAAACAAGAAAAGTAGAAATGGCCTGTTAAGACAGATAAAGTGAAATGAAAAAGACCTGTTAAGATAGGCGAGGCAAAAAAAGCCTGTTAAGACAGACAAAGTAAAATAAAAATGACCTGTTAAGACAGGCAAAACAAAAGTAGCCTGTTAAAACAAGAATGAGAGAGATGACTTGTAAAGACGGGTGAGATGAGTTGGAAAAGAAAGTGGTATGAGAGTGTTAACAAATTCTTTGTTAGGACAATGATTCTTCCATAAAATACAGGCGTATTGCCTGATACTTGCACAGGCGAGGAAGGAATATAGGTTCCTTTATTTTGAAGCAATTTTTATTTTGAACTAATTTAAGTAATTTGCTGGTTGCCTTAGCTCAAGCGGTTTGGGAAAAAATTTTGCCCCAGTTTTGAGCTTTTTAGGAAATTAACAATTACCTTCCTTTGAATTAATTTTGGGCAAAACATTTTGCCCTAATTTTGAAGCTTTAGTAATTGACAATTACCTCCACTTGGGGTAACTTGGGCAAAAATTTTGCCCCAGTTTTGAATATTTTTAGGCATTGGACAACTACCTCCATTTGAAGTAATTTGGGTAACAATTTTGCACCGGTTTTGAAGATTTTTCTTTTGAATTTTTCTTAGGTGAATGTTTGCCCCAGTTTGAATTTTTGGTTTTCCAGAAATTGGGGATTGCCCCAATTTGAATTGTTTGGGCAAAGGTTTGCCCCAGTTTGAATTTTGGTTTTTTGAAAATCGGGGATTGCCCCAATTTGAATTTTTCTGGGCAAACGTTTGCCCAGTTTTAACTTTTTATCAATTATTTGAATTTTGATTGGTTTGGAAAATTGATAATTTTCCCCAGTTTGAACAAATATTTTGAAATGAGTTATGCACTGGTGTGATCATTCTTTGATGAATGACAAAACACTTTTTCAATAGAAATTGATGTGGCATAAAATAGTCACTTGATGGAATGAATACTATGGGATGCAATAACCCATGTTATGCATTGGAATGATATACAATAGGATGATTTGTTCCCCAAATATATTTTATTCTTGATTTTTTTTGACATTTTTCTTTTCTCAACAACCTTATAGTTGGTATAAGAGGTATCAAAATTCAGGATGAGTTGGAATGACTTTCCTTCTTTACTTTTTGGTCAGCATTGAAACTTTCTTTTTCAGTATCCTTACATGACGTAGCGAAGATTGAACTCTTGAATAAGATACACTCCTTTTGTTTTGGTGGCATTATGGCTGGCAAGAGGATGACTCTCTAGAAACAATCATGCCATGTTGCGAAGGTTTGAGGATTCGTCCAATTTATCATGACTTTTCAAAATTAATCCTTTCATTTTTACATTTTTCATATCTCTTTTGGCTTGTGCACCTATGGGATATACAAAGTGATATTGGATAGTCAATGGGAGGTGATAGGTAGGTTTTGTAAGTGAGGTTCATGATATTATATTTAGGGAAAATATGAAGAATATTGGGATGATTGCTCAAATGGCCCCTTTTGATGAGAAATGCCAATGCTGCTTTTCATAACTGTCAAATTGATCAAATTTGAGAAATGGCAAAATTTTGCCCATGTTTTAGGAAATATGAGGTGCAGAAATGTTGAATTATACTTAGATTTTTTATTGACCTTAAATTTTTCCTGGATTGTTCCTTTGATAACCCAACAGGTCTTTGTTTGCCCTAACTTTTACCTAGATCGCCCTTGTGGGTTTTTGACCTTGCGGGCCTTCTATTTGTATGCCCTAACTTTTGCCTAGGCCGCCCTTGTAGCTTTTCGACCTAGCGGGCTTTCTTTATCTTTCTATCCTAACTTTTGCCTAGGCTGGTTGCAGGTTTTCGACCTAGCGAGCTTTTGCTTTGATCCTAATTTTTTTCTGAATTGTTTTAATCCAGCAAGACCCTTTTTGATCATGACCTTGTCTAGTTTTTTCTTTTGGATTTTGACCCTAATCTTGCCTGGATTATTTCTTTGACTTTAATCCTGCGAGTTTCCTTTTTCTTTTATTTTTTCCTGGTCTGATCTTCTATTTGGTCCTGCTAGGATTATTCTTGATTCTCAATTCAATGGATCTTTTTCCATCCCCAAATTTTGCCTAGATTTGAACTTTTGATCCAGCAGGATTTTTATTATTTCTTCTGTTAGACAAAATAGTCCTTGAGAGGAATTACGATGGATGGTGATTTGGATTCCCTGGTTAGATTTAGACCTTGCTTATTCTGCTTCCTAATTTAATTTTTTCTTTGAATTTGATTATTAAGACGTTCAAAATTATTTATTTACTGCACTAGCATTATGACTAACAGGTATTTATTATTTGGATATAGGATGAGTTGTGGGAATAATGAAAAGAATGGAAAATTCAAGAGGTAAAGTCAATTTTGTGAGGTACATGCCCTAAAAACATGAAAAATGTAATTTTTGTATTTCTTATTGTGATTCATTACAAAAGATTGATTTTGAAAAGTAAGAAAATTCTGGATGATTTTCCTCATGATATGGATCTAGCTCTCACAATGCAACATCTTGCCCCAATTTCTTTCAGCTAGCTGATGAGCTCTCGTGATTTGGCCACGGATTATGGCCCATAGTAGGAGCAAACTTCTCAAAATCCAACCATTTCGCATGAATTAGGCTTTGCATCTTACGTTTCAGAACTTGATAATTTTCGGTTGAATGTCCAATGTATCCCGCATGGTAGTCTTATTTGGCATTTGCATCATACCATTTAGGATATGGTGGTTCTTGAGGTTTCAAAGGATAAGGAGCAACTAGAGAGCTCTGGATCAAGTGAGGCAGCAGCTCAGTATAGGCCATTGGGATAGGATCAAATTTGACAGGTTTTTTCTTTTTTTTTTTTGGACTTGGCTAGGGTTTTGACTTATGGCTTATGTTTGGACTTTGAATGGTGTTGGTGGCCGAATTTGCATATGATAGTTAGGAGTAAGGGGGTATGGTGTTTGATTGGTGGTGGCAATGTAGGAATACGATGTATAAGGTGTATAAGGTGATGGTTGGAAACCAACTGGTCCATAAGGTGCCATTTGAGGAATGTGTTGGTCTTGAGCATAAGCCACATTATAAGTCTCTCCTACCTTCTTCTTCCCAAACCCAGTGGAAGCATTAATTGTCCCTGTAGACTAGTGTATGATCTTTCCACTGTGCATGCCACTTTCAATCCTTTCCCCTATGATGACAACACCGGAGAAAATAGTGGTCATGTTGCTGATCATCTTGTCATAAAAGGGGTCTTGGAGTGTATCAATAAACATGCTCACCAATTCTTTTTCAGATAATGGGGGTTGCACCTGAGCAGCTAACTCTTGCCATCGTTGTGCATATTCTTTGAAGGTCTCATCCCCTTTCTTAGCCATAGTTTGAAGTTGTGTTCTGTCAGGAGCCATCTCTAGATTATACTTGTACTACTTCAGAAATGCATCAGCCAGGTCTCTCCATTAACGGATATGTGCCCGTTCCAGCCGGGTATACCAGTTTGTAGCTGCCCTAGTCAAGCTATCTTGCAAGAAGTGGATAAGCAACTTGTCATCATGAGCGCATGTAGCCATTCTATTGTAGTACAAGATTAAGTGGTTCCTCGGATAACCAGTTCCTTGATATTTCTCGAATTAAGGAACCTTAAATTTGGGAGGGATGACAACGTCTGGGACCAAACATAAGTCAGATGCATCTCTGACATCATATGCACTTCCCTCAATTGCTCGGATCCTTCTTTCCAAGGTTTTCCATTTTTCAGCACTTCCCTCAAAATGATGGTTTTGGTGTTCTCCTATCCTTTTATGAGGATGAGAAGGTGGTATGTGTATAGGATGAGGTCCTTGGGTGAACATAGGATTTGTCCCCCAACAGTTGTTTGGTAGGTTGGGATAGGTTCATGTGAAGTGGCGTTTGGAATGATATGAGGGATTTATGTGGGGTTTGAAGGTGGGTTTTGTGTTTGGGTTTATGTTTTTCTGAATGAGGGTGCATGCCCATGAGTGAACCTATAATGAACCCCTTCGGCTTGTGTTGGCATGGTCAATGGTAAAGAATTTAGTAGAATGGGGTTAGGAACATATGATGAGTTGATTGGTTCTTTTGGCAAGGATCCTCTCATATCTTTTTTTTTTAACAGTTGTATGACCTTCATTAATTTGGCTATTTGATCCTTCAATGCTTTCACCTCATTTCTCAACTCCTCATTTTTTCGTTCCAACTCATCCATAACTCTTGATTGTGAACGAGTCCTATAAAGGTGTCGAGAAAGTTGTCTTTGTTAATTTTCTGTTAAATTTAAAAAATAATTTTTGACAAACAATGTGAATGCAAAAATCATGAATGATAAAAGTATCAATTCTCCAATGACAATGAAAAAGGAATGAGATGATTTTCAACATCTCCTTTTTTTTAATGATACATTTATTCAATGAATGAATGAATGCAATGTTGAAATGCAAAAATAATTAAAGATTTGAAAGTTTACAATTTTTTTTTGAAATTTACATGATAAAAGAAATTCCATTTTTTAGTAGTTTCTTTAAAAATTTGATCTTGCTAAAGTTTTTCTAGGCTTTTTGTTTTTTGTTTTTGCTTTTGTTTTTTTTTTAAATTTCCTTTCTTTTTGAATGAGAATATGTTTTTTAGATTTTCATTCTCTTTCTTTTTTTTGGATTATTTTCAAAATTTCATTCTTTATCTTTTTTGGAAAATTTTGTTAATTTTTTTAATCTAATCTCATATTATTTTTAATTTTCTATTTCTCTTTCAATTCTCTAATTCTTCTATACTTTTTGATTTGTATATATTTTATTTTTAAAATTTTAATTTTGAATTGGTTTGGATAAAAATTTTCCCCAATTTAACTCATTAGTTTGAAAAAATATTTTTGAATTTTCCTTATTTTTTTGATTTTACTTATCAAATTTGTTTACTTTCTTATTTTTTAGTTTCTCATTTTCTTTTATTTTTCTAATTTAAATTAATTTTAAATCTCAATATTTTGTGCGTGTTTAAAATAAATATGCCATTTGGTGTCTCAGGTGATGTGATGTGTTATATAGGCCTAAGGTCCTTTAGATATATGCATCTCACACAAGGTGGTTTGTAATCCTGAAAGTTGTGAAGGTCACTAAAGCTAAGTTCTAATTCCTGGTGCTTGCTACAACCGTAGAGAAGGCTACCAGTTGTAGGAGACTAGGAAAAAGATGCACTCTAGCTGGGGTTTTCGTGATAGCCAAACGAGACGTGCATCCCAAGTGACACCACTAGACCCCTCTAGTCCTAGGTTTTGCTCAGACCCGGGTGTAGTGCCCCACTCATGTTATGCATGGAGGACTACAATGTGTGGAATGAACATTTGACTTATATCCTGCAAGTGAAACACAATAGATATATACAAGTCTTCTACCCTAAGGTGAGAAATATACAATTTTGAATGAATATTAGCACATGTCATGAAATAAATAAAGGAAAATTGTGAATAAATAGAAGGGATCAACATGTATTCACACAATCAATTTAAAACAAGGCTTGACTCTCTAAGATCCCCAATGGAGTCGGCATCTATCGTAACCATAATTATAACAAAATGACGAACTAGCTAAAAATTTAGAAAGAATTTAATTTGATAAGTAGAGCCGCCACCAAATTTAATAGTAAGAGAAAATATTTGGAAAAACCCTAACTTGAGCAAAAAATCTAGGTTAGGGAGTTGATTATGAATAGGGAAAGTATTAGGCACCCTACTCACCAATTCTGAAGAATGACACCCTACTCACCAATTTTGAAGAATGGCACCCTTAAACTGAGTGTGTGATTTTGATGTTTTTGAAAAATTTTTAATCCCTTTAAATAAGATAAAAATAAATAGGTTAGTATGAAAATAGCATGACAGGACTTGATCTTGCTCCTACGTATTCCCTGGTGCAATGGGAAATTCAAGGCTATGCAGTTCTGGTGGGGGACTTGATCCCTTGAAAAATAGAAAAGGTGTTTATAGGCGAAATTGATTTTTTTTAAAGGAGTTAGTTAAAACAAGGATTAAAATCACATCCTTGCAAAGCTCAAACTGTTGTAAGCCATGCTTGAGTTTGTACGAATTAATATACGAAACAATAGAGAAGGCTGCCTGCCCGTGTTAGAATCCGTTTTGACGGATTTCCCAACAAAAATGGACGTTTGGAATGGAAAACAAAAATTTATCGGAAAGATGTCTGCGCAAAGTCCAAACTGTCGTAAGACACATTTGAACCCGTACGAATTAAAATACGGAATAGTAGAGAAGCCTGCCTGGCTGTATTAGAATTCGTTTAGAGGAATTTCAAAAAATTTAAAAATAGATGTTTGGAACAAACCTTTTTTAACGGAGTTAGTAAATAGTAATTTGCTAAAATTATGTGCTTACAGAATCTAAACCATCGTAAGCCACGTTTGAATCTGCATGAATTAAAACTTGGAACAGCATAGAAGGCTGCCTGCTCCTATTAGAATCCGTTGCACAAATTTTAGAAAATAAAAAATCAACCTTTTTGAAACAAACATTTTTTTTAACGGAGTTAGTAAACAGTGATTTTCTAAAATTATGTGCTTGCAAAATCAAAATCGTCGTAAGCTGCATTTGAATCTGCATGAATTAAAACTCAGAACAGCAGAGAAGGCTGCTTGCTCGTATTAGAATCTGTTTCATGAACTTTAGAAAATAAAAAACAAACATTTTTAACGGAGTTAGTAAACAGTGATTTGCTAAAATTACGTGCTTGCAAAATCCAAACCGTCGTAAGCCGTGTTTGAATCTGCACTAATTAAAGACGGAACAATAGAGAAGACTACCTGCTCGTATTAGAATCTCTTGCACGAATTTTAGAAAATTATAAATATTTTTGGAAAATTTTTAATTTGAAGAAAAGAAGAAAAAACAAATATAAAAAGATAATAGTGCCTAAACAAAAATAAAGAAAATCAAGTAATAAAGGATAAAAAATAATAATTAAAACAAAGTTAGCTGCATTTACTTGGGAAAAATTACAAATTGACTTTTCTTCTTTTTTCCTTTTTTTTTAAATTACGAAGGTCATCTCCTTATATAGGAGGAGGAGGGATTGAAGAAGTGCTCTTTTTCCAATGTGAGACTTCTTTCCCATATCCCAAAATTTAGAGAAAGGACATCTACTTATATAGGACGAGGGCTTAAAGAAGTGCTCCTTGTCCAATGTGGAACTTCCCGTTTCCAAAATTTAGAGGGAGGACATCTCCTTATATAGGAGGAGGAGGGCTTAAAGAAGTGCTCCTTGTCCAATGTGGGACCTCTTTTCCATATATGATAATCAGAGAGTGGAAGAGTGTCACTCTTGCAATGTGGAACTCTCAAAGTATTTTTTCCCTTTTTGGAATTCTTATTTTTTTTTTGTGGGATTTCTTTTTCTCTTTTCTTACTTTTACTCTTTTTTCTTTTTTATTCTTTTTTTATTTTTTGTTATTATTATTATTTATTATTTCTACTCTTTTCCTTTTCTCTTTTCTTTACCTTTTTTCCTTGCTTAAAAATTGGCCTCGAACATAATTGAATGTTCACATGGACTATATGATTATAATATTTGTATAATTTATGACATGTTAGTGTTTGTGCTAACTTATGAACCCAAGTAATTGAAATAAGTAACATAGATGATTTATTAGTTAGACATGAGTGAGACATCTGACTATTTATTTTCTGTTATGATGATTACTACAATGAGGCTTACATTTTCAACCAAGGTATTTTAAAAAAATTACTATATTTTCACTAATATCAGTTTCTAAAAAGATTCCATATCATGAAGTAACAGTTCAATAATGAAACCATGTACATAACTTAAGTGTAAATGGGCTTCATTTTAGGCTGCTACACCAAAGATTAATGCTAATATAACAAATCAACAGAAAATTGGTTCTTTGATCATGACAATCATCGAGGCAAGTCAAGGAGGCTAAGTTTGTGAAATTTGATGACCTTAATACTGAAGAGCTACCTTAGTTTTCATGTAGTTCATCACACTCAGCCACTAACTCTCTAGGCTCTTAAACAATCAGCCCTACAATTTCTCAATATAAATATTCGTAACTCCTTACATTTATTACATTGAAAATGCATGATTCCAGCTTACAACAAATTCATTACATCCACTAAACACGTTACATATTTACATTCCAATTTTATTCTTGACCTCCAAGTCAATTTCCTTCAATGGTACTTAGAAAAATTTCGGTAAACCTCTGTATGTACTCGAACACTTCAGTATCTCTTATATGATACCATACCACCATAGAAAGAATTGAACACAATTCCATGTAAAAGATCATACATATCCTATGAATTTCACACCATAAGCAAAGATACAAGTACATTGACTAATACATTCAAATGTCACATAAGTTCTCTACTAACTAAAGACACAACAAGCATTATATATTTGGATTCTTAGTTCTCACAATTCACATACAATATCTATGGCCCAATTTTGTTCCATGCAACCAAGCATGCAATACCTCAATTCAGATTCATCAAAATAAATAATTTTTATATAATTCAGCATCGTAAAAAAAACAACGTCGATGAAGTCGTATAGGTGCACTATTACGTGGTGGTGATTCTAACTTTCCATGAATTTCCATTTATCACTTAACAACGAAACTTTTCCTATTTATTTTTTTAAGGGTCGACAAATCAAATGATATTTTTGTTCCAATGTTTGCCTCTTCCTCTCCCTCTGAATCACACTTTTCTTTGCCATAATGATTCATTTCCTATTAGTATCAATTAGTATCAATGATAGAAGTTGGATCCTAGATGTAGAAATATAAGAAGGTCACTTCCTTTCTCCATAGAAGGGAATGAAATTTAATTTTTGCAGATACAATAAAAAAGAATTAAATTAACCAAATTTTCCTGATGTAGAGGCAATTAAGAAAAAATAACTTAATAGATAAGATTTAATACACTCCAAAAATCAAATTTACTACAAATTACAACGAGACGACAAACTCGCTAAAAAGTTAAAAAGAATTTTAATTTGATTAAGTGGAGTCACGACCAAATTTTATTTGAAGGGAAAAGATTTGGAAAAACCCTAACTTGAGGAAGAATAAAGGTTGAGGAGTCGGTTATGAGTAAGGAAGGTGTTAGGCACCCTACTCGCCCGTTCCGAAGAACGGTACTCTTAAACTATGTGTGCAATTTTGATATTTTTGAAAACTGTTTGATCCCTTGAAATAGAATGAAAATAAATAGGTCTGTATAAAAAATAGCCTAACAGGACTTGATCATGCTCCTATGTATTCCCTGGTGCAATGGGAAACTTAAGGCTACGTAGTTCTAGTGTGAAGGCTTGACCTTTGGAGTAAAAAGAATTTGAAAAAATGATTTTAAAAGTATTTTCGGTATATATATTTTTGCATAATTCTTAGCCCACATATGCACAAGATCCAAGACAACTACGGTTTCACTAGGACCCATATGAATCTTTATGTATCGAATAGCAGAAAAAGCTATCAGTTCGTATTTAGAGTTCATTGCGTGAGACTTAGAATTATTAAAATGGTGTTTTCTAGCATATCTTTGTTTAAAAGGAATTCTTAGTCCACATATGCACAGCGTCTGAGACAACTAAGGCTGCACTGGGACCCATGTGAATCTCTAAGCATCGAACAACAGAAAAAGCTACTAGTTCGTATTTAGAGCTCATTGCGTGAGACTTAGAATTATATAAAAAATAACTTACTTCGTAAAATTATAGTATAAATGGGGATTGGGCTTAACCCAAAATTAAAGGAAACTCGATTTCAATTTCATTAAGAAGGAAATGAAAAAAATGGGCTAGACCTATATTAAGACTTAATTTCACGAGTAAAAGTGAAATCGGGTTTAAAATTGAGGAAAAAGATTGGGCTTAACCCTATTTAACAAAAAAAATTGGATTTGATTTAAAAATAAGAGTTGGGCTTGATGAAAGGTGCTAACCCCAAAAAAAAGAAAGTTTGAATTGGGTTTTGAAAAAGTAATAAAGAAAATTAATTAATTTTAGGCTAAAAAAAAGTTTATTTTATGCCGAATAACCTTGAAAAAAAAAAGAAAAAAGAAAGATAAAGAAAAAAAAATTGAGTTATTTTATTGTATAAACTTTGGACTAAAATAACTTTATTTAAAAATGAATTAGGCCCTAAAAGTGTTGTTCCAGAATTGAAATGGGTTAAAAAAAATTGAATTAGGTAAAAAGAACTTGTGGGCCCCACATCCTAAGATGGAGATTGCTTTTGTAACCCCAAATTTCTTTTTGCTCCCCCTTTATAGATGAAAAGATGAAAATGCCCCTGTCTTTTAACATTCCTTTCTTCTTCTCCTTCATCCTTTCTCCTTTCATCTTCCTTTTTTTTTTCTTTTTTCTTCTTTCTTTCTTTTTCTTTCTTATTTATTTTTCCATTTTTCATTGTTCTATTTTCTTCCTTATTAATTGAATCTATGTTAGGTTGTTGCTTTTGGTTGGAGGAAAACTAAGAAAATGAACGTTGGAGAAGCGCCAGAGGAGCATCGAAGAAGACGAAGGGACTTTATACTCCGCAAACTAATTTGCAGAACATTAAACACTTTCTGCAAATTAATTTAGAGAATGCATCAGTGTATTCCGTAAATTAATTTGCGAACGTAATTTTTTGTGTTCCGCAAACTAGTTTACGGAAGGTTACATTTTTATGTTCCGTAAACTAATTTGCGGAACACAATAAATTACATTCCGCAAATTAATTTACAAAATACACTGGTGCATTCCATAAATTAATTTGCGGAAGAGATGAATACTTGCGGAAGATAATTTTTTTTTTGCGAAATAGATGAGGAGGTGTTAAGGGTAAAATGGTAATAAAAAAATTCCAAAAAATTAAAGGGGGTGAAAAAAGAAAAAAGGGGAGGGGGTGCAAAAAGTAAAGCCCTCCTAATATTAGCAATATGAGCACCCTTTCGTTTTGAATATAGACGCTGTAGCATAATCAATTAAAGTGGGCCAGCCATGGGTCTTTTGTCTATTTGTGAGCGTTGACTATTCTTTCTGTTTGTCTTCAAAGAAGCCGAGTCTTGCACATGCCCATTTATTAGTAAGGCATGATTCCTGGAGACGTCAACGTTCCCATTGGCACTTACAGGGAGCGAGATTTCTTTTAGAAATAGAACTTCCCAGAGTATTTAATTTCACCCGTGAGCTGGAATACCCTTTAGCAGGCTCAGACGCACTTGCACATCCTTCCAAGGAGATTGCTTAGGATTTGATTTTGCACCCATTATTTTCACTGATATCTCTTGGGCAGTCAGACACATGGTTGATCTTGAGCTCGATATGGTTTCCTAGCTATTTGACGTATCATTTGTTAACCACCATGTATAGGCCTATGGGGGCAGTGTCATAGTTGCTTTGAAATTTTAGTATGTGATCGTGGTGCTACCAGTTCTGTTCTTCCATCATGCAGAGGTTTGGCATCAAGAGTTAACTGCCCAAATGCTATGGTGTTGAAGATGGTGTGCAATAGGGTGGCCAAGCAACTTGGCTCAATCTATAAGGCATCGAGGCCAACTTATAGGCACATGCCTAAACGGGAGAGTATGCATGCATTTACTTTGCCTCCTCTTTGTGTAAAAAAACTCCCAATTGGTTTTTGTCTTTGTAGCATGGCATTTCAGGTGAAGACTTTCATTTTCTTGGGCATTGGTGTTCACGGCTACCGCATGGAAGTCAATCATGGCCTTGGGCTGCACGTCATTGGTCTTGATGCAGTGAGTATGAACGTGCACCGAGCCTTTGGTTTGGCAGCAGCCGTGTAGCGGTGCATGTAGTGATGAAACCTGCAGGGTTCTTTCAGGTTCTGTTTAAAGGCAGCTCATGAGTTTGTATAGTCTTGGCACCTTAACCATGCTTGATTCCAAAGTTCATCTCTTTAATTCCCTGCATACTCATTTATCTAGCCAATCACAATTATCTTATAGAAGCCCTATGACCAAGCAGTAAAGGATTTTGCATATCACAACATTATGTTCAATCTGTTTAGACCTTAGGGAAACACACTAACTAAGGACCTCTAATGGGATCTTTTGGCCCTTGTCCCATGATCTCCTTGCCGAATCAGAGAACTTCCTACCACCTTGCCCTATGATTTCCTTGCATCTCAGTCATTGTTCTCATCCCATTCACAGTTTTATCAAATGTGAATGGGCGAAGACTTCGGCATTTACAACAACTAGAGCCTTTATAGTATCATTAACATCTCCTTTGCTTGCTCGTTGAGGACTATATTAAGGTCTGTATCAGGTTCAATTCCAGGCTTTACCGTAAGGGTTTTGACATGCTCTACCAATACTTAACGTCAAGACGTTCACAACAGAGGTGATTATTAATTTTGAACTAAATTTTTCACCAAGCAATGGGCATATATGCCACCATAAAGTCTTCAACAATCACATGTAGTAACAGAGAACGCGTTTAAAGTTGTGGTTTGCGGTGCTTGTGATGCTATGGTTGACAGTGAAAAACGAAGAAGGACTTTATTTTGTTTCTATTTCTATTCAGGAAGCAAGAGCGGAGAGGAAATGCGTTGATAGAGATCATTTGATCGATGCAAGCGATGAAACAACAACACTCCAGTATTACTACTGCAGGATGAAGCTACATCCATAGTGTGATGGCACTCCTGTTGATTCGGGAATCTTCATTGGGTTCCATTTTGATTCGATACTAGTAGAATTCTCTTAAGCCATGTGCTTTGTTTATACATCAATCATTTCCAGACACATATTGCACTTGTGCAGGGGGCAAAGTTAGCATTATTATTTCTCAAATTTATGCGATAATGAAATCAGATTGGACTCACAACCCAATTCACAGTAACATGAACATCTTTGTTTGTGTTATCATTGTGCTTATTCTGAATTTCCTCACAATGTAATGTTTAATCGAATCATACAACACATGAAACAAATTCAAGCAAAAGATACAACGTTCAAGAATTAATTATATTCCAGCAATTGTGCACAAGAATAATCAAAATGTTGAGGATCTTACCTAGAAATTTGTAGAATTCTCTCTTCCTTATCCAAGAATCAATTCAGAACATTATGCAATGTAGATCTTCTCTTGATTGAAGAATGATGCCAAGAGCCAAGGGAGCCAAGGCTAATCAACCTGCCAAGAGCTTCAATGCTCCTCTCCTTTTGCAGCCCTGCTTGTTGAGTCTTGAAGTTCCAAAATCTATGGTTGAGAGAGAGGAATTCTCTTTTCTTTTTTCTTCCTCCATCGAGCAATTCCCGCTTCCCTTGTGAAAAAAAGAATATGTCTCCAACCCGTCTAGAGACCCTTCTTTCTCTTTTTTATACCAGGGGCTTTCCCCTCCCCCCCTTTTTTTTTTCAAGTTTTGGCGGCCCCTTCGCCTTTTTCCTTTTTTTTCTTTTCTTTTATTATAATTTTTGTTATTCTATTTTGTTTCCTTTTTGAAATTCGGTTTTGTTTTTTTGAGTTATTTAGTTTTTTTTAATATTTCTCTTTCTTTTTCCTTTTATTTTTGTTTTTTATTTGTTCGTTTCTTCTTGTTAGATAATTTAAATTATTGTTTTGGTTTTTATTATTGTTTTTTATTTTTGTTGTTGTTTTTTCAATATTTTAATTTGTTTTCATTTTTTTACTTTTTCTATTATTGTATTTTATTTTTGTTTTTCTCCATCATTTCTTACTATTCTCCCTTTTCTTAATCCTTTCTTTTCCTTCTTTCCCTCTTTTTCTATTTTTATTTTCTTTTTATTTTTTGTTATTATCATTCTGCTTATTTATTTATTTATTATTTAAGTTATTGTTAGTTTTCTGATTATTTTAATAAGTGGGGACCTCAGACATAATTGAGTGTTTACAGCTCTCAATAGGAAATTTAAAATCAATTACAACACATAAAGCTAAATATATTAATTATGTGTAGTCGTCATAAATTATTAACACAATTAATATCCTTAGAGCCCTTTCAAAAACTAATTATTATAATTTTTTCAATCTAAAGGATAGCCAAATTATTCTCATAAGCCAATTTTGGCTCAAGTTTAATTCTTAAAGCTAAGTAGATATATTTTACTTCATTCTCCTAGATTATAATGAACCGCATCATTATCAAGGACTATCCTAACATAACTAATTTAACAATTAAATGCTAAAATAAAAAGTTATGGTCAAATTTTACTTCCAAAGTATCTTCCCTTAAGATTTTGGCCAATTGTAACCAAATAAACCTAAAGTGAGTTAGGAGAACTCGAATTCTCATCTTAAATTCTGTAAGTACATGCATAAATTCTTCTCCCTCTTACCTTTCTCTCTAAGAAGATGTAACCTTGAGGTGTGGACAGAGAGAAATCCAAAAATATCACTTCCAAGAGTGCTTCCTAGACAATCCATGACAAGAATAACCAATATAGGTTACTATTAAACCAACTAGGGGAAAGAACTGGAAGAAAATTTAATCTTTTCCTTCATATGCATGTTCTGGTCAAGTAATAGACAAGGAAAAAATATTAAAACTTTTAAGAAAAATTGGTGCCTAAATGTTCCTTAATAGTGAAGAAAATAAACCCTAAGTTAAATTTAAAAATGATCGAACAAATTGGAAGTAATTTGAGTTTAAAGTTTCACCAATGGAGAGGATGTGTGTTTCTACTCTTTGGACAATAATTTGGGGAAGAAGATGTCCCTTCTTATAATATATATATATATATATATATATATATATTAATTTTTTTTATTATTTTAAATTATTTGGGTTTGGTAGAACCAAATTTGTGTGTTTGAGAGAGCAGGAAGGTTTAAATCACTTTGAAAGTGTCAAATAATAATTTAGGATAGATAATTTCTATAAAAAAATTTTGGGACAGCAAACTGGAATGGAAAATAAAACTTATGCATGTCCAATTAAGCCCTTTATTTTGAAAAAATTGAAATATTGTGAGAAAAATTTTAAAAAAATATATTTTAATTAATCTAAAATCATTTATATTCTATAGGAATTTTTCCATAATTTTTATAGTATATTTTCTATGAAATCTTCATTAGTATTTATAGCCCTAATCGACTCCGAATGGATGACTCTTGAGGTGTTTCTTTCTAAAACTACAATTTATACAAAATTTTTAAAATTAATCTAAGTAATTTTGTCAAAATAAGATACCTCTCATTCTATTTATAAAAATCTACCTTTATTTCATACTAAACATATGTGAAATTGTTAAATAGGTGACTTTTGAAGATTTTTTTAGGATTAAAATTTATATAAAATATAATAAAAAATATTAATTGAATTGGTATAGAGCTTATTTTTATATTTTTTTCTATATTGATTTTTAAAATTTTTTGTTTGTTGTTGAAAAATAATAAATAACTCTAACTATAAAGTTTAGACTAAAAGTATATAAGAACCAAAATTTGAGGGTGTTATAGTAGGTGACACCATAGGAACATCGTGTATAATGTCTATAACATCCGTTGCATCTAACTATAAACATGACTGTGTGATGATATTTGTATGCAATGCAACTGGTGCCACTGGTGTGGATGTATCATTGTGTTCATGTTGGGTAACCTTTTTACTCTTTTTGGACATAACATGATCTAAGCTACTTTTTTCCTCTTACATGGAGGTCACCTTTGCAAGGTGCATTTACCGGAGGTAGAAGGGTACATGTTCCATGCCAAATGCTGTCAACTAGTGACTCTTCATGTTTCATGACTTTTCATCCAAATCAATCTCATAAAAGAAATTCAAGGTCTTATATTGTATGGTAGAAAAATATTGAAGTAAAGTTTTGACTTTTCCATATTTGACAAGAGAATGATGCTCCTTTCCAACATAGTTACTAATATCTCATCCCACAAATGTCATCTACTCATATCCTCCTTTTGTGTACACGAGGGAATGAAATGTCTTGTTCAACTGAACATCTACATCATCGTTGATGTCAGCAGTCCTTTGGACATGCATTAGTATTATTCTGTTTGTAGCAAATAACCTTGATTTTCCTAGACTTACTTCATGCAAATGGTTATGAAAAATAGTTTGAATAACCCATGGTCTATCCTTTTGCAATGAAACACTTATTCCAGATGGACAATGAATCTTACTTGTTGAATATGTTTTGACATTGTTAGGTACACCCGAACTTGCCAGTCTCTCTCTAAAACAACATAGTAACATGTATCTAACTTCATCATCCTTCCCTTTTTTAGAATTTCTAATGACACTTGCAAATCCTTTAGAACTTGCATACCTTTTGTATGCCTATTTAATTTCATTTCCAAACTCAAATGTCATTCCCAAGAAAATATTTGCATGTATGGACATGTAGCCAAACCAAACTGGATAAAACTTACATGTTCAGGTAATTCTTGTAAGGTTTCACCATGCATGCATAGTTCATTAGTAGGTTCCATGCTTTGCTCAGTTAAACCAATGACCTTCGCCAACTCCTCATCTAATGCCTTCAGCGGTAAGAAACCTTGTGATGTTTCCTATTTAAAACAATTGATTTTTTAACTTCTCCAAAGGTAAAATGGTCATATATGAATAGTACGCACCTATGGTAATCGATTCACCACTGGTAGAAAAATAGCTTTTTATAATAGGATTTTACGTCGGTTATTCGCCAACCGATGTAGAAAAAAGGCGGTGGCATTTTTGTACTTAAATTTGACACTTTCTACATCGGTTGCTTTATAACCGATGTAGAAAAATGGCGGTGGCATTTTTGTAAAAAAATTTAAACTTTCTACATTGGTTGCTTTATAACCGATGTAGAAAGTCACTTTCTACATCGGTTGAGTAGTGTAACCGATGTAAAAAGTTCTTTTTACATCGGTTCTCTGAAACAACCGACGTAGAAAGTCTGTTTTCCCTCCTCTTTAACTGATGCGACCGTTGCGTCCTCATAAGTTAAACACTCCATTTACGAGCTCCTGCCCTAACTCATCGCTGAGCCTCCACAAGTGTAAACCTAAGCACGCCGTCGTCGTCGTCTACGCGAAGAGCCCCGTCGTTCTCGAAGCACGCCGTCATCGTCTATGTCGTCGTCGTCTACACCGGTATGTAGCATTCTGGCTCTCTGTTTAGGGTCTCTGTTCCTGTTTGCATTAGTGCTTAGCCTTTAGGTTCTCTGTTTTGTTAAATCACTCTGTTGCTCTGTTAGCTTATCGTTTGCCTTCTTTGTTTCTACATGTTACTCGTTTGCCTTATCTGTTTGTACATGTTACTCTGTTTTGGCATTGCATAAAATGTATTTTATTTTTATTTCTATAATTTTCAAGCATTAGTTTCTTAAGCATAATCAGTTGCTGTATCTGAGAAGGAAACCTGTTCAGAAGGAAACCTGTTTATTTGTTGATCTTCAAATGTAGAGATTTCCTGGTCAATGTAATTCTCCTGTTCATACTATCATATCCAACCAAAGGCTCAGAGTTAAGAAGTTTACACTTAGAATATCCAAAACTGTACACATCAGATTTCTCAGTGTACTTGGAGTTAAGAAGTTTACACTTAGAATATCCAAATAAATGGTGGCAATCATGAAATTGATGTGGAAAGAGAAATTATAGCAACACCTGGAGAGATCATAGCAAGAGCAAGTTTTGGAATGGGAGATGAACATGGAAAGCAAGTGTTTGAAAAACTAAGAACTTTGCAAATGTCTCTCTTTAAGATCAATAGATATGTAGGGGTTCCATTTGGGAAGTTTTTCACTCTCAAGAAAACTCTAGAGGCCAAGAAACTTGGTGAAGAAAGTTTATGAATTTTTTAAATTCTCTAAAGAGAAAGTTTGTGAATTTTAATTTTAAAAATTGTGTATCTCCATATTTGATACTTTTTGTTACTATATATTCTTAAATTCTCTGTTTTGCCTGTTTCTGTTTTCCCTCAGTCTTAGCCTTAGTCTTTGCCTGTTAATTTGTATGAGGTAGCCTTAGCCTTTGCCTGTTTAGGTCTCTGTTGTTGTTTCTGTTTCTGCATTAGTTGTTGTTAGCCTTAGCCTGTTTTTGTTTAGGTCTCTGTTTTTCCTGTTTTTGTTTTGCCTTAGTCTTAGCCTTAGCCTATTTTGCCTGTTTCTGTTTAGCCTTAGCCTTAGCCTTATCCTGTTTTGACTGTTTCTGTTTTGCCTTAGCCTTAGCCTGTTTTGCTTGTACCCTTAGCCTGTTTATGTTTCTGTTACTGTTTCTGTTAAGGTTGCAATTTGCAATATAAATATGAATTGTATTTATTATTTCTATTCAATAAGTTTTTCTTATTTGTTTTCTCTGCTTTTAATAGATACATGGCTGACCCTTCAGAGGTTCCTCCTTCACAAAGTGGGTCTGAGAACCCTTCTTCTCGGCAAAAGAAGGGAAGACGAGCCATACGGTTAAGGGAGTTAACCCTTAGTCGGAGCGGTGAGCAGAGGATTCCCATAGAGTTTGATCAGGCCACTGGGAATCCATTAGGGCTAAACAAGACAAAGTTTAAGATTTTTGTGGCCCTTCTTGGACGAAGCAAGGCCAGTATTTTGAAGAAGGATTGGGATCATGTTGAGATGCGAGTCAAGGATCAAATTTGGGAGACTATCATGGTATTTAACTTTAAAGCTTTAATTTTTTCCATAAATTTATCATTCACTAACCAATTACATCTTCTTTTATGTAGCTTACATATGATGTACCAAACACTAACCTCCTGAAGAGGAAGTGGCTTTCATTTGCTGGTGAGCGCTGGAGGGGCTTCAAGGCACATCTCACTATCAAATATATATATGGGTCACTCAAGGATGTGTCTCCTTGTGAGGAGTACCAGTTCCTTGATCAAGACACTTGACGGAGATTTGTTGAGTGTCAAATGGATCCTGCATTCGTTGTATGTATCTTGCTAATATTTTATTTTTTAATTGACTAATATAAGCAATATTATGATTAAGTAATTTGCTTTCTTATAACAGGAGAAAAGAAAGAAGGCTCAACAATTTCTGCTAAGAACTTTTACCCCCACAAATTATCTCGTGGGGGTTGTGAGTTGCTTCAGGAGAGGCTGATGGAGCAGAAGTCGAAAGAACGTCAGTAATCATCTGAAGCAGACCCCTCTACACTTCTCTCTCCACCCTCTCCACCTTCACGCCATGAGAAATGGAAGAGGGCGCGCCAAAAGGCAACTAGAGAGTACACATCTGAGCCTTCTCGCATTGTTGCTGAGAAGATTGTAAGTAATCACACACTTTTGTAAATTTCCATTTTATTTATCTTCAAACATTTACATTACTGATAACGGTCATTTTTTGTTTTGTAGGATTCTTTGGTTGAACAAAGCTCACAAGGAGTCTTTGTTCCAACTGGCCGGGATGACATCTTAAGTACTGCTATTGGCCAACCGGAGCATCCAGGGTGTGTTCGTGCAGTTGGCCGAGGTGTTGGCCTTAAACAGTACTTTGGAATGTCTTCTAGATAGACATCCAAAGAAGGTTTGGTGTCTAGAGATGAGTTGGACGCCATGCGTGAAGACATGAGGCAAGCACTGCGGCAAGAACTTCGAGAAGAGCTCAGACAGGAGCTTAGGCAGGAGCTTAGGCGAGAGCTTAGGCAGGAGCTTGCATCTTTGGGACTTTCCCAAACACAGACGCAGGGTCACCATCCATCACCTTCTCCTAGGCGCGTGAGCACGAAGGGAAGTTGTGCTCCGACGGAGGAGCAACTACAGGGAGAAGAGGATGTGGATACAACTACAGACGATTATGAGTTATATGTTGATGATCCATATCGTCTGGTAGCAATTGGGAAAGTCTACATCTTGGGTTCAACCATCCATCACCAGCAAATTGATGATGATCATGTTAGAGTGGTGGTTGAACGGGTTGAAGATGCAGATGCTCCTGTTCCTGTCCCTACTCAGGAGGTTCATGTTATGGGGCAAGCCCCTAACTATTTCATTATATGGCCGAGGAGACTTGTGCAGCGAGTTCAACCTCATGTATTAGATAATTTTAGCCTATGTTACTAATTTTTTAATATATATATTGTGTGTGTCTATATATATTTCTTATTATTTTGTGAATTTATCGTAGGTTTATAAGGAAGATCGTGGGAAGAAGATTGATTTAAGTGCTAAAGCAGATCTTCCTGAGCCTTCTCCAAAGAAATATGAGGTTGATTTGCTCACACGTCTATTTAGTATCGCCATGAACTTGGGCGACCAAACTTTGCAAATAACAATGGAACCAAATATCATAGGGAAGCCCACACCTATCCCCTTCTATATTACTAAGAAGGATATATTGGAGTTGGTTGTGGGTAACGATCTCCTATGTGTAACAGTTCTATAATTATGGTTGATGTAAGTAAATTTCTGAACCTTACTTGAATTATTTCATTATCAAAAGCTAACATATGAAAATTATTCGCAATATTAGGTACCTGTATCGTATTTGCACTGAAAGAGGTAACTTACACCTCTATGGATTCCTGAACCCAGTTCATATGCAGAAAATTGGGAACGAGGCAGCTGAGATACAAGGATATCTTCAAAGGAGATTGCAGTCTGATAAAGACTGTTACCTAGCCCCCTATTTTCAATCGTAAGTCAATACTTAATTGCTTTATTTCATTAATTCAATTAAATTCATAATTTTTGTTCATTGTCATCCATATTTTGTAGGGCCCATTGACAATTAATCATTATTTGTCCCAAGCGGAATGTAGTTGTATTTCTATGCTCTGCTTGGCAAAAACCAAAGAAAGACATAAAGGACATTATAGATTTGTAAGTTTTTATGATTTTGGTATTTATATTCATATAACTTGTTATTCTCAAAGGTATTCAGTTGCTTTTTATTTTACTGTAGAACAATGAATGCTCGACTTCGGTTAAAAGGGATGCATCCATCAAATATTAAAAAGCCTGTATGGATAATTCCAAAGGTAAGTACTTTATTAAAAGTTATTCAATTATTTTATATTCTTTTATCAACATCTCTAATTATATTTCATACTCTTTTTATTTTTTTGAAGTGTCCAAGACAACTCGGAGGAACCGAGTATGGATATTATGTAATGAGACATATGTTTCTCATTGTCTCGGCTTCTATGGTTAACTCTTGGCACCAAGTAATTACAATTATCCTAATTTAATTATTTAATTATTTAATTTTAATGCATAACATGTATGAACTCTAATTTTAATCAAAAACATTTTGTAGATATTAGACAATCCTCAACCTCTGTTAGATGAAGAAATTGATGATATCAGGAGACGTTGGGGAGAATTTCTGATAGACATTGCCAATTTAGGTTGAATTCATGAGTTTTTTAGATTTTTAGTTTGTTTTTATTATATTTTATAATAAATATTGATGTATTTACTTTAAATATATAGACTCTGTAATTTTTGTATTGTCTGCCTGGTATTCTGTTTATATATACAGGTATTGTGAATAAATAATATGACAATTTCACTAAACAAAAAGAACATTTAAAAAAAAAAAAACTTACTACATCGGTTGTAACCTTAACCGATGTAGAAAATGTACTTTCTACATCGGTTGTAGAACCGATGTAGAAAGTACAAGTTTCTATATCGCCCGCTTCAATACCGCTCAAATAACCGACGTAAAAAGTCCATAACAACCGATATAAAAAGCTTATTTTCCACCAGTGGCACTTACTTTATAATCGATTACATCTAATTAAAAATCCTAATCTGGTCTATTATGATCAATAATCGATTACAACCCTAGAGTAATCGATTTAAAATTATGTCAAATTACATTCATTTCATGAATGAGAAGCCAATAATTAATTACTTGTAACTAATAATCAATTACAACTTCGTACATTTAGGTTTCATCGTATTGGGTGAATGAGATAATCGATTATTATTTGGTTTAATCGATTATGAACTGATTCTATATCTGAGATAAGTGGAGGTAAGTTAAAATTAATTGATTACCATGTAGTTTTAATCGATTAAATTATCTTTCTACCCTTCCAATAATCGATTACAAAAAAAGTAATTGATTATTGACCAACACTGAAACTTTCACACAATTTTGATAATCGATTATTTATGTGTCATTATCGATTACACCATGTCATCCCATATCCAATAATCAATTAAAAAGTTAATCGATTATTGAGCAACATTGGAACTTCCAAAAAATTTTCCTAATCGATTATTTATTTCTTATAATTGTTGACTCCAATGGAGAACCATATCAACTAATAGATTAAAATACGCAAGTAATAAATTACTGACCAACACTAGAACTTTCAAAATATGGTCATAATCAATTACTTATTTATCATAATTGAATAAATCGCGTGATAGCCATATAGAGTAATCAATTACATACCCCAATAATCGATTACAGTGCAGCACTAGACCTTCCAATTAGGTTGGATAATCGCTTATCATGTTCTAATAATTGATTACCTTAAATAAAAAACACCATATTAGCCATGAATTTGCTGATATAGTCGATTACATGGAGCCAATAATCGATTACAGTGTCCTATAAAATAGTTAAGCATACTTGTGTTCACTTAGGTTTAGGGATAAATCAACATTTAAATACACACTAACATTGAATAAGGAAAACCTCAGTTAATACTATAACTTCTTATCAATATAAACCATAACCAACTACATAGGTTGAATAGTTAACAATGAAACAAGAGAAAATGAATAGGAACAAAATTTTTTATTCAAATGTAACTTGTATTTATGTACATGAAGAATCTATAATAAAATACTACATAAAATGTCATGACTTCATCGTCGTATTTTGACCTTGTCAACATCATTTGGGGGAATAGAATTGGTGTCTGCCCTTCCACTTCTTCTTCTTAAGCCTCTTTTCTAGTTTCAATACAATCTATAACATTTCAGTTATATCACTTACAAGACTATTAAATAAAAGGAATACACTACATACAACAACAGAACCTATACTTGTTGGTGCCTAAAACATTTGTCATCAATAAAAATTTAAGAATGCATTCTCTCTCATTATTCATAAGATGTAGGACTCAATGACATAATAACGTCTTCCTAATAAAATTGATATCCTCCTATATGCATAGATGACAATGGTTAAACTAACAAATAAATGGTTCCATTAAAATAAAAAATTCCACAACAAATCTAAACCCTAAACTACAATTACATATTCACTAACAAAAGAGTAAACAAGCATGGTAAAGTCTTCCCATATTTTGACACCATCCCATAATTCCAAATACTTCATCACATAGATTCCATGATCGTGGTTGCAATATTTGATAGTATAAGATGTGAACATCATACAAAAAAAAAATAAATTTACAGCATCATACAAAAACAACATAAATGAGGACAATAGTTAGGCAACTAAGTTAACCTGTTGTTTTGTTGAGGCAAGTCAACCTGCACCACATCTATTGAAGAAAAATTCTTTCCCTGCTCTTTGGGTCCATAATTTTCAATAACTTCTCCATTAAAACCCTCTTCTCATATTTGGAAATAAGTTACACCAAAATATATGTACAATAAAATGCATATATGGTAAAATTTTAATATGGAATAATAATAACATACATTTTTTAATTTTCACCATTAAATGGTGAAGCAAACTTTTGTCTTTACTAGAAGCATCCATATTGAATCTAATATATGTAGTTTTTTCTCATAAGTATTTAGCATATAATAAACCAATGACTCCCATGCAATGCATAAGCAAAAATCTAAAAAATAACTTAAATATTATGATAAATTCAAAAATAAACAACTTATTTATTACTTTCAAACATCAAACATACAATATACCCACCCATTTTGAACATCTCAAAAAATCTAATTCACTCTAACCAAATACAAGTTTTGAAAATTTCCTCTTAGACCTTGGCTTGTCTTCTTTCTTTCAAAACTTCTCCAACTCCTAATGCACCAATATTTACTATTATTTTCAATCATGGTTAGACAATCGACAACCAACAGGTACAAAAAGTTACTTATAATTCATGATATGTATTTTCATATATAGAGATTTACCATAATATTAGAGCTAAATATATGGTGATCAATATAGTCATTTATTTAAACTTCATCAAACATAAGAACTTTCGATGCTACAAAAAATATCAATAATTTAAGAAAAATACCATTACATAAACCAAGTATATACTTTCACGATATTCCTATCATCATATCAGTCCATCAATTACTAACCATGTTATTTACCCACTCTCTTAATTTCATGTAGATTACATCCTTTTGAATTAAATATTGTCCGAACATATTAACTAGAGCCCTATTACAATATTAACCAAAGTCACATTTTACATCGTTAATGGTATTACAAAGAAACAAAATAACAAACTTACTTGTTTGGATTTTCTTTCTATATTTTTGGACTTGCCCAAAACATAAACACTTCTTTTTTTTATCTCCCATCATCTTTTTATTTTTTATTGAGCTTCCAGAGTCTGCATGTGTAGTTGTTGGTGCTTGTGCATCCTTTAATCGAATATTTTTCCCTTTACCTCCAATGTCTGAATCCTTTAAAGATATAAGGAGATCAACTTCATCACCAATACATTCTTTTCCTTTATCATATGTCTTAGTAGATTCAATTTTTTTTAAATCATTTTGCTTTCATCACTTAACCATTTCTTGATCAAAGCAACTTGATCCTCAAGTGATAAAATATGATGCTTCAAACCCTCATTCTCCACCTTCAATGATATTTGTTGACTAACAATAAATATCATCCATGTCAAACATCCATTCTCCAGTTTTAGGATACCAACTACCTATTTCATCCAAAGCGTAAATTACCATAGGGTTCTGACGATCTTGAGGACTCAATGATAATTGTTCAATTATCTGAAATATGAAAAAAAAATAAACATTTAGAATTACACATAGCACATAACAAGCATTTCGAGAAGATACAACTAGAACCTACTTAAACTTACCATATTATGTGCAAATAAATCTGATATTACACCCATTGACTTCAAAACCTTCATCCAATTGACAAAATGAAGAAAAGATTTCAATCTTAAGGTTTTAAGTTTCCTGCACAGATACATGTTCCACTTCCCAAAACCTAGTACCAATAATTTCACCCCATATCAATTAAAATTGTTTGACATAATAATTGAAAAAAACAGATTTAACATAAAAGAAAAATTCAATACCAATAAAATAGGTACACAACCTCTCAAATGAATTTGGAATGCATTTTCCCTTGCACGCATTTTCAACTCAATTCAAACCCTCATACAAAAGCTCATATACCAATGACCCCTAATTATACATATCTAAATCATGTAGCTCATATAAAACCTTGAAAATATTCCTATGATTAAATGTACGACTCTTACAAGGAAAATAAAAATCATGACAAGCTAAAACTATGTACATCAACACAAAATCTTTGACATCATCATCACCCATCAATTCATCTAATTTTTCAAGAATTTTCACTTGTGATGTTGTCTTCTCCAAAAAGAGACATCATATGTAACAATTACCATCATCCTTATCACTCCTATCATGCTTATTGTAAGGAAATTTTTTCCATCTATCCTAAGTCTAAGAGCTATACAAACATTTAACATTGTTAGGTGTATAATCCTAGTACGAACTCTAAATTCACTGCTCAGACTAATCCACATATTTACCAATTCAATTACTAGTACACCAAATATTGATATATTTTCATTTATTTCAATAGTCCATTAGAGTGGTGTTAATTTAATTCTACCTTTTTATTTTTCACTCAAATTCTTATTTATTTTTCCAATATTTTTTGTTTAATGTGTGTCTAACACAAACTTGTTCGCATTTATAAAAATAAATTAAATCATGAATTTAAACACACAAACATATATCAATTTTACCTTAAATAACAAATAAAAACCCATTATCAACACTTTTTTTTAATTCTTCATTCATTCTGCTTTTTATCAAAAAGATACAAAACAATCAATGATCACAATTTTTTCCTCCTATAAATACACCATCACTCGGTGAACTTCAGACGCACACACATTACATCACGTTTCACTTTTACAAATGCTCAAACATTCTAAACACAAAATATTAACTCTTCTTAAATATATATTAACTTAATATAATACTTGGTTACCTTCAAAGAAACCAATTATACAATCATTATTATAGTAACCACAAACCATAAAGCCAACAAAATATGACATGAACATAACAAACATCATTATCCATCACTTCTTTCATATTTAGGAATAAAACATAAACATCTGAAACATCCCTAATTCAATGGTTAACTTTTTTCAAATTTGGGGTTAACACTAATTCATACTTGTTGAACTTTACACCTATAAACTACACCACCATTAAATTAAAGAACAATACATTACTGCCAACCCAAAACAAATTACTGGACACAAAGTTATATGGGGTTAAATAAATATATTACTTAAATAAACACTTAGTTATATTCAACATATTGGTTAACTTAACCCCAAAAAATGGTTAACTTCATTATGTTTGATGTTATTAACATACTTCATTATCAATTTATCTTCAATTAAACATGACCCATATATATAACCTAAACATGTGGGTACTTCAAAATTTTGTTGCATTCACACACATGTATATAAAACATTACTTGTTAACTCTTCTATAAAGAAATAAGTTCCATTCTCTTTAATATTTTTCATACACTTAACAATTTCGTTACATTCACACACATTTTTCTCTTTAATCAATTGCTTCAAAACTTCATCTTGTTATTTCTTCAATGGGATCATTTTCCATTCTTCACCTTCATACATTACTTCAACTTGATTGCAAACCTCTCAATCCACTCCTTCATATTCCGGCCTTAGTTAGTTTCTTCAACTTTCAAACCTTAAACCATAATTCATATTCACCCTGTGTTACCTATATCTTCTGCAACACAATTTCCTATTCCTGCTTTTTTTTTTCACTTCTAGCCTAAACCAATAGGAAGCTAACACATGTCCCACTTTTTCCAGATCAGTCGAGTGTGTATAAATGTAGGTGTTGTGCATATGTTTTCTTATCATTTTTGTTCATATTTTTGTAAATATAGAAAACTCTTTTTTAGTTTTAATAATTTTTTATTTTTAGTGTTAATTTTTATTGAGTGTTTTATGTAACATCTTAAATTTCTTTCTTAGGTTACATGAATGAGAAATAAATGATTATAAAACTTTCCCTTAAAATCTCTATAGAAATTAGAGAATTTCCAGTAAATGAAGATTGGAAGCTAGGTTAAGCCATTCAGCCATGACCTTTAAGGATGGAGAAGGAGTTTTAAAAATTCCTAAGTTAGATATCAATTAATAATTAGCATTCAATTGATAAAAATCAACTCATAGGACAAGAGAAAATAAACTAGAAGGATTTAGAGGCCTAAGGTTCACATTCAGCCACTCTAGGTTAAATAAGAAGAAAAGAGTTTAAAATCTTTGTTTAGGTAAGTTAAGAAGCCTAATAATGTAAAATAGAGAATTCAAAGTTTAAAAGAAGCTTGGCAAATGCATGGACAATCACTTAGTCATGTTTAAGTAAAATGTCCTAAACAAGTTAAAAACTTGCAAACACTTAATAGTTGAATTTAGTATAAGTAAGATGTGCATAAAACTTGAAAATTGAAGAGCACAAAGAATAAAAACTTAAAAGGTGCCATTCGGCCACCTATAGAAACATCTACATTGTAAAAATTATATGAAACTAATATAACTTTGAGAAAAGGAGAGGGTGAGGGGAAACTAAGAAGGTTGAGAGAATTAAGTCCCTTGAGTAATTCAACATAAAAAGCTAAAGAGATAAAGAATTTGGACATGTATTCAAAACATGCAATAACATTATTCAAAATATGATTTACTAATCAACTTGTGATGCTCTTATGAATGCACACTGTGAATGTGATTTGAAATGTTGATTCCTCATAAGTATAGAAAAGATGATGTTAGGTATAAGAAATATTTGTGATTGATGATATGATAGAATTGAGATCTAAGTGTACATGACATATTGATTAGGGTGATTAAACATACATGTTGTTACTCTTGATTTCTTAGAGAGTAATGTATTATGTGATGTGAGTACATAATGGAGAATGAAAATTGTATGGATAATGCTCTTAATTTGTTAAATAAAATTAATAAACACATACTTGAAAAGGGCAAGTCAGGGACTTGTGCATGTGTGGAAAGTCTGGGATTATCCATGTTAAAATCCATGGGGCTTCAAACTAAAACTTGACAAACACATACTTGAAAAATGACAAGTCAGGGACTTGTGCATGTGTGGAAAGCCTGGGGCTATCCATGTTTGTGGTGACGACCATGTGAGCTCATATTCTAATAATAATTATTGAGTATGTGTGTGAAAGAGCTAATAACACTTGGAAAATATTTAATAAGGTACGATTAATAGTATAATGGTGTGGCAAGAGATATTGATGTGTCAAGTAATATCTTGATGTTATTTTTCATATGAGTATGATTATGTGTATGGAAAGATATTAACATGCCAGGTAGTGTCGTAATGTTAAGAATGCAACATAGTGATAAGGTGAAACATGTTAAGAATGATGTTTGTAATTATGTTTATCATGAACCTTTCCATAATTTAGGTGGAACCACTTCAGCAAAATAGAATATTTTTAAAATAAGGAAGAAAATTTTATGCTTGTCACCTTTTTCATAAATAAACTAAAATGACTAAGATGAAAATGATGTCATTCACTTTAGGGTAAGATCCTAATAAGAAACTTAGTTTATCACTCTCTCTTCCATCATTTTCTTTCTTAGACCCTAATAGTATGTTTTAGAATGTGGTGATTGTAAACACTCAATTATGTCCGAGTCCCCCATTTGTTAAAATTAATTAAGAAACCAACAATAATTTAAATAATAAATAAATGTTAAAAGTTAATAAACAGAAAGCGAAAAAAATAAATAAACAGAAATGAAAAATAATTACAAAATAACAAATAAATAAGGAAAAAGGACTTTGTGGCAAATCCCTGTTCTCTCGGCTGGAAATTCTCAAAAGGACTTCATTACTTCGATCCAAAAGAATCAACAATAAAGATCGGAGGAAGACTCAATTTCTGGAAAGAATCCCTGGTCCTCAGTCATCACCATCAGGTAAGACCTCTTGTATACATAAACTCTGCTTGATTCGTTCAAGATCTGGTTATCTTTGTTATATTTTAGTATGCATAAGTGGAATGAGCAGTACTTTTAACTAACAATACAAGTCTTTGGCAAATTGGTTGAATCAATTGCTTGGATTTAAATTCACGCATCATTGTTTATTGGAGCCTCTGGTTGAAATTGTTAATGTTCAAATGAGTTTAAGGAAAGAACCGAGACGTAAAATTTTGGTTGAGAATTGTGGTCTATGCCATTAAATTTGAGATTGCTTGAATTGGAATCAAAATATTCAATTCATGATGCAAACTGAGAAGTTCAAATTGTAAAAGACTGTGGGGAAAGTTCAACAGGGGGTCATTGTGCATGAAAATGTGTTGATCTATCCGAAAAGATGACTTCGTTGGCCTGGATTAAAGTAGAATCCAAGGAGGTTAAGGAATGAGCTAGCTAGTTGCAGTGTTGATCCTCTCGGTTCAAGAATTATTTGGTTTTCGAAATTGAGCTTTTTCCTTCATATACAGAGTTAAATTCTTATTGCATGGCATGCAACATAGACTTGTTAACAAAGAACCCTCTCGCTGTTATCAATTTTGCTAAGGACAATTTGCCATCAAAGCTTAGCAGGGAACTTGTTGCCGTTTGCCCGAATACCACTAAAACCTCGAGTGTAAAATTGAATGCATCTTTCTTATCAATTAAAATGTTAGTAAATTACTTTAGTGGATGACTTGGTTCCAATGATTCCAATAGATAAGTTAACTTTAAAATGAAAAAGTTAGTTAAAAATTATAGTGAAATTGAAGTTAAAAATAGTTAAAATGGCATATTAAATTTAAAGTGATTTCACTACAACATTTATAAAAATGTTGTAGTGTTTTTAAAATTTGTTAATGCATTATCTAATAAAACATATGACATAAAAGGATATTTTTTTATTAATTTTTATAATATATTTTTTTATTATAAATGAAATATTTTCAATAAATATAGTTAGGGATCTAAGTTATTATTCAAATTTTTAACAAAGTTTCAAAAACTTATAATATGTGGAAAAATTATTTAAATCCTTATAAAAATGAACTACACATATACTTGAACGAAATTCTAGAGTTAGTATCTTGTTCGCTCTAAGAATAGAGAAATAAAAATAATTGTTGTTTGTATGTTAAAGAAGACAAACCTCATCACCTTTCTTTAAGTCCTTTATCTTTACAAAGTCTTGGACCCACTTGCCAATCAAAACATAGCATCTTGAGAAATCCATCCCTTAAAAATAAGAGAGTGCACGATGTAGGTGTCCACATCTTAAATCTTAACAACAATCTCATCATTAGTACCCAATATAGGTAGAAAAAAGCTCTTTGTCACTTCTCTATCCAACATGAGTCTATTTATGTTGCTAAGATCATTCTCTCTCAGCACTTTCTTGATCTTTCAAGGGTCATCATTCAGTATCAATTCTGTGAAGTAACCCCACCTTTTTGTCTAGATTGCATTCCTTCTTTCTTGCCTCTATTTGGTATTTTTGACAAAGTTTTCTCTTACAATTTTTATATTTTTCATATAAATATAATCATCCATCTATTTATACATCTCATCTAATGATAGACAATTAGTTTTAGAAAAAATTAAAATAAAAAATAAATTTAACAATCTATATAGATTTAAACAGATGTATGTTAATATGCATATGTGTGAAAATATTTTTCCTTTCTCTTATTTGTAAAAGGACACTTGTCCAATGCTAAATTGGTACAAATATTGGTGTTGGTGAAAGCCATTGCAAAGATTTCTCATAGAGATTCAGTAGCAAAACCACTATCTTTGAGAATCGGTTGCTTTTGCATGATCAAACGCAAGTTCAAATTATTTATAAAGAGTTATACTTATTATGAAACTAAATCTTATCCTTAACATTGTAATTATATGTTTATATTAAATATAAATTTTTTTGTTTTTATATCTGGCATATGATTCTTTTTGGCGTAGGTATTCTATTTCTTCTTCAATCTGATAATTCCTTTCTTACTTCCTTTTCCTGCTCTGTCCACAGCATGGAAATCTCCATCTTCTCACCATTCTCCATCCCTTCCAAGAACCAAGGCCTCTAGTGGTTACAAAGGTAACCACGGAAGCTTCATGATGCAAACTCGACATAGCCTCACTACCTTCACAATCTTTGCCATTGGTAAGTGCTTCCCCTTTCCTCAATCAATTCATTTCATTCCAATCTTTGGCCTCAAAATCCCCAATCCCTTTCTTTTCTTATTTAATTATAATCAAATAGGAAAATTCACACACAATTTCAAGGAAAGTAACACCTTGCCACATTTTTGTTTTCTCCATTTGTTCCAACAAGGATTATCCTTTCACCGTCAAATTATCGTAATCCTGATAATATGGATTTTATGTGAAAAGTAAGTTTTGTTCCCTATTTTTCGTGTCTTCTCCTTATGTGTGTCAAAATTCTAGTTACAAAAATTTCATTATAGACCTAAATGTTCATATCTTGTGCCTATTTGTTGTCAATTTGTGTTTACTAGTTTATGAAATTGTTTAATTTTTATTTTTTGTGGTTGAGTTATTTAAACTGAAAAAATCATATATTGTAGTATGATCTTTTATTTGTATATGGTTCCAAAAGTTTGTGTTATTTGTTGTTTACCTTGACAGGAATCTTAACGTTGGAAATGGAACCTATGAAAGTAGTTCCATGAGCGTTAGGAGGAACAGAGAATGAGTTGCTGTGTGAAGGGGACTTATCTATTCTGCGAATGCTTTCCTCCTAAAGAGAAAACTACCTAACATTATTTATTATTAACAAATATGAATGGTGTTACCTAATCATGCTGTCAAAGTCACTATCTCTTCTCATGAACCAATTATATTGTTCTATGTACCTCCAAATTAAGTGCACATGCTATAACCTATAAACTAGCATTGAATCAACATGTTATATTATTTTGACCAATTATTTAATCCAAGTGAAACCAAAGTTCGCTAGCCTAATGCCAAAGAGTATGGAGAGCCTAAACCAACTTTAAGCTTCAATGTTAATTTGGTTAGTGGTTAGGTAGTACAACTCTTATGAAATAGTAAGTTATGACTATTCATGAGTCATTTAAAATAGGACACACAAGGGCACCAATACACTCTCACAATTTACAATCATCCATAATAGTCATATATTACACATTATTCGATACGTCCAAACTTCCACCATTACTTCAAATATGAAGACCACAAGGCTCTAACTTCCCAGCTTACTTGGCCAGTCTCTACAAACATCACCGTCGCAACCGTAATTACGACGAACTCGCTAAAATTTAAAAATAATTTTATTTTGATTAAGTGGAGCTACCACCAAATTTTATTTAAAGGGAAAAGATTTGGAAAAACCCTAACTTGAGGATGAAATTCTAAGTTCGGGAGTCGGTTACGAATAAGGAAGGTGTTAGGCACCCTATTCGTCTGTTCCGAAGAACGGTACCATTAAACCGAGTATGTGATTTATTTGAAAACTATTTGATCCCTTTAATTAGAGTAAAAATAAATAAGTTGATGGAAGATAGCCTGACAGGACTCGCTCCTGCTCCTACGTATTCCCCGGTGCAATGGGAAACTCAAGACTTACGTAGTTCTGGTTTGAAGGCTTGACCTTCAGAGTAAGAAAGAAATTGGAAGATGATTTTGAAAGTACTTTCGATATTTTTGCATAATTATCAGTCCACATATGCACAAGATCTAAGACAACTACGGCTGCACTAGGATCCATATGAATTTCTAAATATCGAATAGCAGAAAAAGCTACCAGTTCGTGTTTAGAGCTCATCGCGTGAGATTAGGGATTCTAAAATAAAGTTTCTCTTGAAATTATTTAAAAAGGATTCTCAGTCCATATATGCACAAGGCCCAAGACAACTACGGCTATACTGGGACACATATGAATCCCTAAACATCAAACAGCAGAAAAAACTACCAGTTCGTGCTTAGGGTTCATTGCATGAGACTAAGGATTCTAAAATGAAGTTTCTCTTGAAATTATTTAAAAAGGATTCTTAGTCCACATATGCACAGGGTCCAAGGTAACTACGACTACACTGGGACCCATATGAATCCCTAAACATCGAACAGCAGAAAAAGCTATCAGTTCGTGCTTAGGGTTCATTGCGCGAGACCTAGAATTAATGAATTTAATTGGGAAATAATAACGTTAAAAAGAGGAGTGGGCTTAGGTAGAAAAAGAATTGGGCTCGACTAAAAAGAAAAGAGCTTGGTTTGAAATGAAAAATTTGAAGAAAAGAATCAAACTTGATTTTGAATTTTGAGGAATTGAGCCTAATTTGAACTCGAGGAGTTGAACTTAATTCGAATTTAAGGAAAAAGAACTTGATTTAAAAATGAAATATTTGATTTGAAATTTAAGGAAAAATAATTAAACTTGATTTGAATTAAAACAAACTTGATTTAAATTTGAAGAAAAAAATTAAACTAGATTTAAATTAAAGGCACTTAGTTTGAAAATGAACATGATTTTATTTGAAATTGATTTTAAAATGAACTTGGCATGAAATAAAGTAAGATAAACTCGATTTGAGCTTGAGAAAAAGAATTATTTTTATTTTTATTTATTATTATTTTTTATTTTTTTGGATTTTATTATCCTAGTGTTATTGGTAGGCCCAATCCTCTTTAATTCCATGTATTCCAATTAAGTGGTCAGCCAACCATGAATGTGTAGCAAAGTTTAGGCTCGTTCTGATGCAGGCCCAATTTAAAATGGCTTGGCCTTTGACCTCACTTGCAGCTGCAGGGCCTTGGCTGGGAATTGTTTGTGTGGCCCAGTTGAGAATAGGTGATGTAGCATGGCCCAATTTAAATTCTAACTGGCGCTAGAAGATGGACCTACTTGGACCCAGCTAACAATTGGTATGCGTAGATCCACTGAGATAAAAATGCGTAGATCCACTGAGGTAAAAATGCTCCAGGCAGGATTCGAAGATTGGTCTCAGGGGTATCAGGCGGCATGCCAACCACCAGGCTAAGCGCTTGGTTGTGATTTTAGTGCTCACAATTAAATTTGAAGCAAGTTATCGGGTACACAAGATTTTCTCTTGTATACAACTGGATGGAGCTTGGAACCTCACTTTTGTTTTCCAATAAAAAAAACCTTTAATAATTTCCCCAAAACATCTCAATCACAGGATGCTCGCCCTGATAGCCTCCGACAAGGTTTGTTTGCAGCTGTAAATCATCAACATCCAAGTTGTTAAGTGATCCTGATATTAGAAGTTGAAGTACATGCTTATTGATTGGTTTATTGTATCCTTCTAACTAAGTTACTAAATCCTCCCAGGAAATGAGAACTTTGTTGACATATCTGAGAATTCGAGCAATGGTTGGCAAGTAATGACATTCTCACTTGTAACATGAAGATTCTTTCCCTTGAGTTGAGCCTTGGTAACCTGACTCCCAACAGTATCTTCTTAATTCAAGAAATAAATTCTACAACTCTATCAATGCTATGAACATTATCTAGTGAGAATTTTACTGCTTGAATATTTAAGTGGACCCTCTTGAAGATTGCAAAAGCTTCGTCATATAATTGAACTCCAACAGCCATTTCACCAATTCACAAGCCCACCAAAATTATCCAGTTTATTAACATAACCGCAACTCTGGATGGGTCAGTGTTATTGTTGTTAAAATAAGCAGATTCTGTAGAGTGAAGCTTCCACTGAATGCAAAATTCTGAAGCACCATTCTCTCCGGAAACTTAATAAATTCATGAGATAGATCAGTAGTCATGAACCCCTTATGCATTGTCACATACAACTACTATATTGGTTCATCATTATTGAACCAAGGGCTATGTCTAGTTTCTATTATCACACAACAGGTACTTCCATAATAATAAGATATTATAGACTTGAAAAATGCAAATCCTAGTATTTTTGCACAAGCATCTCCAAGATTAAACCTTCCTAGGAATATAGACTAGACACCTCTTTGTCTAGCTACATTGTTTCCCTAATATCCAAACTACAACGATAGTAAATGTAGAAAGTACAGTACAGAATATGAGTATATAAGACACTTAAGAATCTTTGCTTAGTTAATGCTCCTTGTTTTTTGTTCATAAGTTTTTTCTTCATATAAAAGGACACAAAATAATCATTGTGAAATGAGAAGGTTCTGAAACATCTTCTACTTGTCAATTGAATGCATGGCCTTAGTTTAGGAGAAAGCAAGCTACTTTTTATCATGTGTTTTGTGTGTCAGATACCTTTTTATCTTTTTCTTTTACTTTTCCTGATAAGAAATTCCCTTTTCCTTTAAAAGCTACAATCTCCTATAAGTGCAAAACATGATTGTTTTCTTTGCTAAACATTAGTTCAGAAATAGTTTTTGTTTGGGAAAGGCTAGCTTGACAAATTTGAAATGTACTTCACTTTTTCTATTAAGACATTAAGACACTTTGAGATACTTTGAGATGTATGAAGACACTTATACTTTTGTACATGTCTACGAGTGTAAAATTGAATGCATCTTTCTTATCAATTAAAATGTTAGTAAATTACTTTAGTGGATGACTTGGTTCCAATGATTCCAATAGATAAGTTAACTTTAAAATGAAAAAGTTAGTTAAAAATTATAGTGAAATTGAAGTTAAAAATAGTTAAAATGGCATATTAAATTTAAAGTGATTTCACTACAACATTTATAAAAATGTTGTAGTGTTTTTAAAATTTGTTAATGCATTATCTAATAAAACATATGACATAAAAGGATATTTTTTTATTAATTTTTATAATATATTTTTTTATTATAAATGAAATATTTTCAATAAATATACTAAGGCCATGCATTCAATTGACAAGTAGAAGATGTTTCAGAACCTTCTCATTTCACAATGATTATTTTGTGTCCTCTTATATGAAGAAAAAACTTATGAACAAAAAACAAGGAGCATTAACTAAGCAAAGATTCTTAAGTGTCTTATATACTCATATTCTGTACTGTACTTTCTACATTTACTATCGTTGTAATTTGGATATTAGGGAAACAATGTAGCTAGACAAAGAGGTGTCTAGTCTATATTCCTAGGAAGGTTTAATCTTGGAGATGCTTGTGCAAAAATACTAGGATTTGTATTTTTCAAGTCTATACTATCTTATTATTATGGAAGTACCTGTTGTGTGATAATAGAAACTAGACATAGCCCTTGGTTCAATAATGATGAACCAATATAATATCTGACACGAATCTTTCTCATCCTAATCTTTGTGTGTTGATAAGTGTCTTAAGATACCTAATGACTTACTGTATAACTATTTTAAAAAAAAAAATCCTTAGTTTTCCCTAGACATCACATTCAACCCTCCTTTCAATGTGTTGTCTCTTTTTCTACATTTGGTATCATAGCTTAGCCTTTGGGATGAGAACTCTAACAAGTGAAGAGGAACTAACAATCCATGGTAGAATTAAGAAAACAAATTATCCATGAAGGAGACTTTGTTACTCATCCTCCTGCTTTCCTTGGGGAAGATTATCCCTACTAGAGAGATAGAATGTAGATGTTCATCAAGTTCACTCAATACAATGTATGGAGTATCATCACAAAATGGTATCTGGACAGTGGTTGTTCACAACACATGATGGAAAAAAGTCTAAATTCCTAGACCTAGAATTGTATGATGGAGAAAGTGTTGTCTTTAGAGGAAATCAATAAGGAAAAGGTATAATTGGTAAAGACAATCTACCATCCATTGAGAATGTTTTATTTGTGGAAGATCTTAAGCATAATCTATTAAGCATTAGTAAATTTTGTGATAGTAAATACATTATTTCCTTAAATAAAAATCAATGTATAGTAAAAATGATGATAGATCTATATTCTTTACTGCTAAAAGATATTGAAATTTGTAAAAAATAGATTTAAAAGAACTATATAATTAGAGGAAATATTAGCTTAATTAACACTAATCTAAGCCTAAAATGATAATTCCTTGAATTTTGATTTATTTTGAAAAATAGGAAAAATCTAGGCAAAATTACCAAAATACCCCTAAGTACAAAACTAATTCCACTTGGCCCATAAGAGTCCGATTTTTTTTGGGACCCTTGGGACCCCATTGGATTCATATTTTTCAGCTTAGAAACTCATCAAAATCCTCTCCATTCTCTCCAAGCCTGCCATAACTCCAAACACCCAAAACTTACACTTTAAGCCTAAGTCTTCATCTTGAAGACTTAAGCTATATTAAAGCTATGAACACTTAAGCCCCACCACCATCCTTTATCCACGTCCAGAGCAGACCAAAGGGGACCCAAGGCAGCCTTGAAAGCACACAAAAACACAAAGGAGGTCTTCAACAAGTAGGATCTTTCTACTTGTCTTTTTATGCTTTTAACTTGCCTTTTTATGGTGTGTTTGTTTTCTTTCATGCATCTTTACTCCAAGATCTGTTTGTCTTTTTTTTTTTCACTTGTGAGAGTTTAAAACTGTATTTTAACCGTTCAAAATCAGCCCCACCCATTTTTAGTTATTTTTAAAAAGAAAAACAAAGTTTGTTCGGTTAAAAGTGCTTCAAAGGCACTTAGAAGAAATTTAATCGGTGGGTTTTGTTTTAAAATTATTTTTGAATCTTTGATCAGTTTTATGCTCTCATGAGAAAGGTTTTTAAAGCTTATTTGAAAGAGGATTTGTGGATCATGGAGTAGATCATGAAAATCTACTCTTTGTGGCTTGGAAAAATATACTATGTTGTTGTTTTCATGCTTATTTTTATGCTTAAGTTTTAACCTTGTGATTTTCTTTTGTGATGGGTTTGGTATGACCTTTTTTATGGATCTGCACCTCTGAGTATGCATGTTAAAAGGTGGAATAAATTTTTGTAATAAGTTCCAAAGGTCTCCTTTGGACATTAGTTAGAAAGCTACCAAACAAATGATGTAATTTGTAGCCAAAAGTGGCTAAAATCCTTGTATGGAACCCTAGCCTCATCATGGCAAGCACTTAAGCATCAAAACATGGATGAAATAAGCATGGACCAGAGGCAAGAGGGGCTGCACAAACCTAACACAACTGAACCAAGTTGGTGTGAGATGGAAGATTTGAAGAAATTACCTTGGCTAACCAAGGAAGGGTTTCGGCCACAACTCGCAAGCAAGCTTCAGTTTTGTTAAAATTTTTTATAAGTAACTAAATCTCTGAAATAAGGTTTTAAATGAACTAAATCAACCTTTAAACAAAGTTAAACAAAACAAAAAATGAGTTAAAAACCTCAAGGAGTGCATTCGGCCACTCTAGAGAGATTTTGGCAAAAAAAATGCGCTTAAAATGTGATTAAGAAAAAATCAAGTATTTTCAACAAGTAAATAACTTATTTGGAGGTTTAATCATTAATTAAAAGGTCAAGTTTCAGAATATATGGCCTAGGTAAGCTTAGGGGAAAAAATCAAAATTACTAAGTGATAAAATTTCCAAATAAGCTTAAAATGGGTAACTAGGAAATTTACCATAACTTAAGCAAGGGTAAATGTCAAATTCGGCCATGCCACTAAATTTTGGGTAAAAATACTTAATATTACCTTATAATATGTCAATTCTAAATTTTAAACTTGGCCTCTAAGTAAAGGTCAACTAGGGTTAAGAAATGGTCAACTTAAGTTAACTAGGGTTAGAAAGAAGGAAACCCTAAACCTAAAAGAGTGACATTCGGCCACTTAGTAGTTAAATAACTTAAAGGAGGTTTTAATTTCCAATTAGGGTTAATTAAGGACCATTTCTATGTAAATAGGATGAAATTAAAGTATGAAAAAGTTTTGAGGAGGGTAAAGAGACCTATTGTTTTTTTAGGCAAATGATCCTATGGTGAAGAAGGAAATTATGGAAACCTAAGTCTAGGAGGTTGGCATTCGGCTACCATGTTTTAAATTAACTAAGAAGGAGTTTCAATCCTTAACTAGGCCCAAATAATGATCCTAAATATGTAGGAAAAATATAATTAAGGTATATGAAAGGTGGAATATGAGGAAGTAGGTCATTCGTCCATTTAGGAATAAATTGTCCTAGAAGATTAATTAATTTCTACTTAGATATTATTTGGTTTGGAATAGAAGAGACTTTAAAAGTTTAAGAGACAATTAGACCTAATTATTAAGGTAGTACAAAGGAGAACATAAGACAATATATTTCAAAGGTTTATTAGAGGCATGATTAAGAAGGGTGGATATGACTTAAACTTGAAGTTAGAAGTTAACTAAGTAATTTGATCATAAAATACCTTAATGAGAAGAAGTTGTAAAATATTTGTAAATACTTAATACTTGAACTTAGAATAATTAGGACATGCATAAGACTTGAACAAAAGAGAACACAAAGATAAAAGAACTTGAAAGGTGCTATTCGGCCACCTAGATTACGATGCTAAGACGTAAAATCTTAATGAACAAATATAAATTTGAGAAAAGGAAAGGATGAGAGGTAACTTAGAAGGATGAGTGATGTAAGTCCTTTGTGTGATTTCAACATCATACCGAATTGAAGCATTAGATTGGTGGTGTAAATGTGACATCATGCTATGTGATTTACCAATCAAATTTCATTTTTAGTTATGAATGCTCACTATATATGAATGAATAAATGATGGATACTCAAGAATATGAAAGGATGATGATCATGTATGAGATTGGTTTGTGATGATGATTGAGATGAAAATTCGAAGCCTATATGTCCATTCCATATTGGTTGGATATTTGTTTAAGTATGCATAATCATTTGGAAGCCACTAAAATGAACTTAAAAAAATTAAGGGATCACTAAAGCAAACTTTATGTGAAAACGTAATGCTACTCTCTTTGTGCCTTATGCGCACTAGTATCTAGAGGGCCCTAAAAAGCTCTACTGAAGAGAAGCCAGAGGTTGCTTCTTGAAGCCAAAGGTTGCTTCCAGGAGCTAAAGGTCACTCCAAAAATCCTTCTACTATGAAGGCATTGAGTCCTTCGCCCCTTATGTGGTGGTGACGATCACCTAGGAATGGGCTCATATCCTTAATTTTTAGTAGGAGGTGGGAGTAGAGTCAGTGAGAAGATATTGTTTGACAAAATTTAATACATGTCTATGTCTAATTGTTTTCTCCCAAAGGTGGTGAAACTAGATTCATAAAGTGTCCCAAAGGTTGGACAAAGAAATGATAAAGACAAAGAAAAGTAGTAAAGAACAAAGTTTAAGACATAGAATAATTGTATATCAAATGATATCTTATTTGTGATCCCAAAGTTATGAATATTAAGAAGAATGTATGGTGAGACACTAAGTTGTATGTTTTGAATAAAATTGATCCACTTCAGAGAAATGTTTTCAAAGAATTAAAAGTAACCTTTTATGTAAGAAAAGATTTCTGAAATAAACTGAAGTGGCTGGGACTATAGTGATGACATTAGAACTAAGTAGATAGCCTACTGAGAAACTTAGTTTCTCATCCCTACTTCTTCCCACTTTCTTCCCAGACACCTTGGATGCTGATCATTATGGTAGCAGTTCACGTACTTGAAACAGACGTGAGGTGCTCTCTTTGGGAGGTGTACATCGCACTAATGTCAAAAAAATAATTGGATGCAAGCATCCTAACTACTAATATGTAGTATTAGCTAACTTATGTATAAGTATTGTATAATAGTTGTAAGTTTATGGTTTGTAATAACTACATGATAAGGCCCAAGGGCCTATGACTTATGGTATGTATGAAATATTATGTATAATTATTGCGTGACATGTGTATTATGATTGAATCTTGTTTATTTATTATAGGCAAATGATAAACGAAAAGAATAATATAAACGCTTAGTATTCCTAAGGTTTTAAGCGTATGTAGAAATCCGCTTAATGATTTATTTTACCGCTACGCACGTTTTATCGACGAGGCTCGTAGTTTATATCAAACGGTTTTAAAAAAAAATTTACCGTATTTTCATATAAGTATTTTCTAAAATGAATTTCGCATCATGAGATAATAAACTAAAAATGGAACCGAATGATTGACTTAAGCGTGAATTCGATATTCGTTTTTAGGGTGTTATATTTGGTATGACCTTTGTACTGGATCTACACATCTGATTATGCATGTTAAGAGGTGGAATAAAGTTTTGTAATAAGTTCCAAAGGTTTCCTTTGGACATTAGTTAGAAAGCTACCAAACAAATTATGTAATTTGTAGCCAAAAATGGCTAAAATCCATGTATGGCACCCTAGACTTATCATGGCCAGCACTTAAGCAAGGGTAAATGTCAAATTTGGCCATGACATTAAATTTTGGGTAAAAAGACTTAAGATTACCTTATAATATGTTAATTCTGAAGTTTAAAGTTAGCCCCCAAGTAAAGGTCAACTAGGGTTAAGAAATGGTCAACTTAAGTCAACTAGGGCTAGGAAGAAGGAAACCCTAAACCTAAAAGAGTGGCATTCGGCCACTTAGTAGTTAATTAACTTAAAGAAGGTTTTAATTTCTAATTAGGGTTAATTAAGGACCATTTCTATGTAAATAGGATGAAATTAAAGTATTAAATTTTTTTAAGGAGGGTAAAGAGACCTATTATTTTTTTTTAGGCAAATGGTCCTACGGTGAAGAAGGAAATTATGGAAACTTAAGTCTAGGAGGTTGGAATTTGGCTACCATGTTTTAAATTAACTAAGAAGGAGTTTCAATCCTTAACTAGGCCCAAATAATGATCCTAAATATGTAAGCAAAATATTATCAAGGAGTATGAAAAGTGGAATTTGCGGAAGTAGGCCATTCAGCCATTTAGGAATAAAGTGACCTAGAAGGTTAATTAAATTCTACTTAGATATTATTTGATTTAGAATAAAAAAGACTTTAAAAGTTAAGAGTCAATTAGACCTAATTATTAAGGTAGTAAAAAGGAGAACACAAGGTAACATATTTCAAAGGTTTATTAAAGGCATGATTAAAAAGGGTAGATATGACTTAAACTTGAAGTTAGAAGTTCACTAAGTAATTTGATCATAGCAAAGCTTAATGAGAAGAAGTTCTAAAACTTTGTAAATACTTAAATACTTGAACCTAGAATAATTAGGACATGCATAAGACTCTAACAAAAGAGAACACAAAGAGTACAAAACTTAAAAGGTGTCATTTGGCCACCTAGATTAAGATTCTAAGATGAAAAATCTTAATGAACAAATGTATATTTGAGAAAAGGAAAGGATGAGAGATAACTTAGAAGGTTGAGTGATGTAAGTCCCTTGTGTGATTTCAACATCAAACCAAATTGAGGCATTGTATTGGTTGTGTAAGTGTGACATTATGCTATATGATTTGCCAATCAAATTGCATTATTGGTTGGGAATGCTCACTATCTATGAATGAATAAATGATGGATGCTCATGAATGAGAAAGGAAGATGATCATGTATGAGATTGGTATATGTTGATGGTTGTGATGAAAATTCGAAACCTATATGTGCATTCCATATTGGTTGGAAATTTGTTTGAGCATGCATAATTATCTGGAAGCTACTAAAATGAACATATAGAATTTAAGGGATCACTAAAGCAAACATTTTGTAAAAACGTAAAGCTACTCTCTTTGTGCCTTATGCGCACTAGTACCCTTCAGAGAAATGTTTTCAAAGAATTAAAAGTAACCTTTTATGCAAGAAATGATTTCTGAAATAAACTGAAGTGGCTGAGATTAAAGTGATAACATTAGAACTAAGTAGATAGCCTACTGAGAAACTTAGTTTCTCATCTCTACTTCTTCCCACTTTCTTCCCAGACACCTCGGATGCTGTTCATTATGGTAGCAGTTCACACACTTGAAGCAGATGTGAGACACTATCTCTGGAAGGTGTATATCGCACTAATGCCAAAAATAATTGGATGTAAGCATCCTAGCTACTAATATGTAGTATTAGCTAACTTATGTATATATTGTATAATAGTTGTAAGTTTATGGTTTGTAATAACTATATGATAAGGCTCACAGGCCTAAGACTTCTAGTCTGTATGATATGTTATGTATAATTATTGTATGATGTGTATGTTATGCTTAATCTTGTTTATTTATTATAAGCAAATGATAAACGAAAAGAATAATGTGAACGCGTAGTATTCCTAAGGTTTTGAACATACGTAGAAATCCGCTTAACAATGTATTTTACCGCTATGTACGTTTTATCGATGAGACTCACAGTTTGTATCAGACAGTTTTAAAAAAAATTACTATATTTTCATATAAGTATTTTGTAATATGAATTTCGCATCATGAGATAACAAACTAAAAATGGAACCGAATGATTGACTTAAGCGTGAAATCGATATTCGTTTTTAGGGTGTTATACTTACTCAAAGATTTATGTCATCATTTCTAACCCAGCCAATTTAGTTTATTAAGAATAGGTGACAAGAATACAAGTTCAATTATTTATTTTAAGAATTATACTTATCTAAAGTGGATTCTTTTTAATAATAGCAGAAATTGAATAGCATAGAACATGCAATTCATACATACTCTGAATCACTTTTTCATATAAAATATTTTAAACATAAATCTTATGCTTTCTTTATATCACTTTTTCATTGTAACATAGATATTGTTTGACTCGTACTCATGTTATGCCTTGATCATAACATTTTTATTCTCTAGTCACCCTCTCAGTGACACATTCATTTAAGGCATAACATTAAAAATTTAGCCAAACAATATCTTCCACTTGTCTACTACTCCACCTTTTGATCTCAGATATGAACTCATTCTAGATGGTCGTCTCCATCATAAATTTTGAAGACCTACTACTTCCCCATAGAAGAATTTATGTGAAGCCCTATGGCTTCACCATAGAAGGTTATGTACTTTCTAATTACCATTGAATGACCTCTTGCCTTCTGAGTGTGCACAAGTCCCAGACTTAGCACACTAAGAGTAGTGTTAAGTTTTCACATAAGGTTCTTCTTTAATGATCTCTTGATTTATTAGGTTCCATTTTAAAGTATTCATGATAGGATGCATGGTCAATATTCATTCAAAATGTTATGTACATATAGCATCCAATTCATCCATTTAATATCAAATCATGGAACCATATAAACATACACAAGTCATCATATCATCCAAGAGATCACACAATTCATTACATCACTCAAGAGAGCATATAACATATTTGCATATATAAAGACATGCTCAAGCATCACCATGATAAATAGGACATTAATATTTACCCAAAGGTTCTTAGTAAGAATATTTACTTTAGCATGGTCCTCAAATTTTGAACAGCATTCACATTTCTTTCAAAATTTCCATGTTGTTCTCGTTCTTTGTGTTTTATAAGAAACCTCTCATGGGAACTTGGTCTACTCGTCCTCCTAAGTTTCCTCTCAAGCTTTTCTTTTTTTCAAAAATTTTGTAGATATTCTTCTCATGTTTAACTTTTTGGTGGCCAAATGACCATTATTTCTCTTAAGTAGAAATGAATCTTATTTAACTAAATTTAATCCTCCTTGGCTAAATGATCCTTTTATAATGCATCAAAATTTATGTTCATCTAAATCTTATACCCACTTTTGTTTCTCAAAATTTATTCCTAGGAGAGATAAACTCATAAGTTTTGTTCGTTAAAATATTATCATGCCTGATTCTTTCTATGTCCTTGTGGTCAATATGTTAAAATTAAATCTTATAAAGAGTGAATCTTTGGTGCTTTACCTAATTAACTACTTTACTAATATTCTTACAAGTGTATGTCAAAGTGTTCATCTCTTGTCTCCCTAAACTATGTCCACTTGCTTATACTTCTCTTAAATCTCCTTAAACATTCAAACCAACCTACTTTTCCCATTTATTATCTATGTGGCCAAACCTACATCCCTTAGTTCTAAGGTGTTATGGTTCAATTTTTCTTCCCTTAGAAGGTGATTTACACTAGTTAGGACTTAGGCTATTAATTCACCTAACCTTGGAAATTTTTGTAACCTTTCTTCATTGTCTAAAAGTATGGCCAAATTTCTCATCATCTTCTCTACTCTCCATGATTAATTTCAAATCATCTCCTTATGAATATTTAGATTCATCATTAAATTCTAGCAAGATTTTAACATGTTTTCACCTATTTCAACCAATATGGTCGAATGATCACTCTACCATGTCCAAGTCCCTTCCAAATTTATAATTCCTTCCTTATACTTGATTAGGCTCCTCTTTATACCTTAATCAATTTTTTAAACTCAAGTTTTCCTAATTATATGGAAAGTCACTAAATGCTCTAGGTGGCCAAAGCAAGGTTTCCTTTCCTCAATTTTTCCTCTCTTGGTCTTGGTGTAATAGATTTTTGGTTCTTGGTATATCGTTTGTCCTTAGGTCCACCATGATTTGTCCTTACTCCAACTCTTTGGTCATGGTCATGGAAATTCTTAAGTTATTTGTTCCAAAATTCCACCTTTACTCTTAATAGTTTATAAGTCCAACCCAAGTTACGTTTATGGATATTATTACATAATCTTTCTTAGTCTTTAAAGAATTTTAATATATGAGTCCAGATCTAGACTCTTATCAAAGACAACTTCATGATAAAATTTTTTAAGAGAAATAAACAAGTTTCAAACTTTGAACAAAAAGATATTAAAGAAATAAATTTTTCTAACAAACATGTGTAGATCTACGACAAGACCTATCCATCCCTTACTTTGAACACTTCAAAACTTTTCTCATAAACTCTCAAATCTTCCCCAAGACATAAATTTTTTTATGAGAAATAAACAAGTTTCCAACTTTGAAAAAAAAATATCTTAAAGAAATAATTTTTCCTAACAAACATGTGTAGATCTACGACAAGACCTATTCATTCCTTACTTTGAAAACTTCAAAAATTTTCTCATAAACTCTCAAATCTTCCCCAAGGCATCAAACATTGGTTTTAAGAAATTTTGACCGATTAAATTACTCCTATGGTTGCTAAAAGTATTTTAATCCATCAAAACTTATCTTTAACTTCCAAAAATCATAAAAAAATTATGATGCTCATATTTAACCATCAAAGGCAGTTTTGAGGTCCAACCAACTCAAACAAAAAGGATCCATATATCTTAGAGAGAGATCCACCAAAAAGAAGAAAAGCAAACCATAAATACAAGATTTAAAGCTTAGAAAAACATATGGTAAAATATTACTTGTTGAAGACTTTTGTGATGGGTTTGATGAGCATTTATGGATGCTCTTTCTCCTCCTTGGTGCTCCACACAAGACCTCTTGGTGTTAGTGATCAGACTTTGTAGATTTGTCTTAATTTAACTTAAACTTCAAAGATAAAAGTTTAAGCTAAGTGTAACTTTTGGGTTTTAGAAGTAGATTGAGTTTAGAGAGATTTTAGAGGATTTTTCTAAGTGTTTGGAAGATGCAACATGAAGCAAATGTGCCACCTTAGTCCTTAGATCAATTTCATCCACTTTAGGGCATGTGGAAATTAAATTCTCACTTAAGGGCATTTGGTAAATTGACATGTAATTTTCATTTTCTAAGAAAAATGTAAATATAATAAATTATCCTTTTAGGATTAGTTTAACGCTAATTAGTATAAATTTGTCACTAATCAAGATTAACTAATTTTAAGCATGGTTAATTTTAATTAAACAAGGTTAATTTACTTTAACCATGATTAATTTTATCTTTCCTATTTATTATTTTTAAATTCTATGGTATTAATGGAGTGATGACTCATATGTTGAGTCACCACCATATTTTCCACATGTTATTTTCATGCAAAAGGGGTGGAGCCCGCTTCTTGGCTTCTACTTCGTATTTTTTTTCCCTACTAGTCTTCTAGGAGCATTTTGATAATTTTTTCAGCATTTCCCCGAAGGATCCCAACTTTTTCCTTTGATATTTCTAACACTTATTGGTTTGTTCCTGAATCATCCTTGTGTCATTTGTCATTTTTCTAGGAACAATTTAACCCTTGTAAAAGGCTGAGCTTTTTAAGTACATCTTGGGCATTTTCGGAGTTTCTGATGACTTTTTCGTCCTCTCTTTGTTCTTATTCTTTTCTTATGAATTTCTAATTATCATGAATATATTATAATTCCTTATAATGTATTTTAACCTTTGTTTAGGGTTTCCTACACCTTCATTTGTTATCCTAGTGCAAAGACATTTTCTTATTTAATAAAAATTCTTTAATTTTCTTAGAAAATTTGGGGGCAATTTAGTACTTATTAATTTCTTAATTATTGGCTTAGGCAAAGAAATTAAGGGTGTTACATTACACCCACCCTTTTAAAAATAATTTTGTTTTCAAAATTCATTACTTGTATATAGGTATGAATATTCTCACCACAAGACCATTTCTAACTCCCACTTTTGTTCCTTCCACACCAGAGGTGCGAACCTACTTCTTAACCATAATTCCTTCTCATGTAGGCTTCGTACCAGCATAAGGCTCAAAGTTGAGTCTTCCTTTAATTGTATTATATCTGGTGCGATAAGGTGACTGAGATTAGGATTATATTTACATAGCGGTAACACATAAAAATATCATAGGAATTTACCAAATTTGGTAGAAAGCCGCTTGATAAGCAACTGGTGACTCTTTTAAGGAATTTTGAAATACCTATGAACTCTTTAAAGGAATCTTGATTCACTTTTGTACACCCAAAATGTCATCCTTTCAATATCATAACTTAAGAAGGGTAGGTTTATAAATCTCACAACCTTTTTTTTAACTTCTTTCTAATTCTTTTAAGGTGTTTAGAATGTTTGATGTATTTTATTAACAAACCAAATTTCACTTGTTATTCTCAGGTCTAATTAGTCATCTTTTCAACATCATGACCTAAGAGGATAAATGTGTAAATCTTATGAATTTAAACTCACACCCATCTATAAGGTCATGGCTAACTTGATATATTTTCTCCTCAAACTAACTTTGTTCGCTTTTATTAAATCTAAGTAGTCATAAACTAAGTGATTCAAATTCCTAACTTTTAAGAATTTTAAATGCCTCCTTGCTTGCCTAAGGTGGCTAAGCTGGGAGGTACTATTTTCCCACTAATCCTACTTAATTCATTTTTCTCAAGCTCTAATGCTACCCTTTCAAGATCATATCTAAAAGCGGCAGGTTGCCTAAGTTTTATGAATTTATGTTTTCTCATACCCATATTTCAAGGTTGTGACTGAATGACACTCATTCTCCTAGTAAGTCCATTTAATTCAATTCTTTCTTAACTCCAAAAGCTATGTATTGTAAGATTATAATTTAAGAGGGTTAATTACCTAAGCCTTATAAATTTAAATCCTCTTATGCTCATTTTAAAATTCATGGTCGAATCCTCTTATCTTTTTATGCTCATATAAGACCATTTAAAATTCATGCTCATATATATTGGTGCAATCAATATAAACCCAATTTTTAGAGGATCAATCTAATCCTAATCTTAAACCTAATCCATCTGGAGGAAACAACTAAAGTTTGACTCAAATACTCTATGAAGAAAATAAAAGGTGCAATTTAAACAACATAAACAATTCTATACCGGTTTATCGGTAGGAATGAAAATTAACAAATCATATGAAATTTTAAACACAGACAACCCCTCTTTTCACATTGTCATGTGAAATAAATAAAGGCATGACAACAAAATCATACAATACATTTATTTAACATTAAATTTGTAGACACCAAGCATTAGTTAGTTAACATTCTAACCAAACCTCTACCCAAAGAATAATTGCTTTTATCATAAACATGCTAGGAATGACCTGCATTTGCATATGGAAAAGTATGCCTAGGATTTCATATATCTTATGCTTATATTGTCTTATAATCAGAATTACACCTGCTTGGACTGAAATTGTTTTCCTATTATGCCACATGTCTATTACTATAATAACTCTAACACTTTAGGTATTTATCTCTTTTCAAAATTTATAAAGACATTTTCCCATGGTGTGATATACCTAATGTATTGGAATCATCATTTTTCTCTCCTGATTGTGGTTGTGTACCCATGTGCTCACTAACTGGCTATCTCTTAGACGATTCATATCCTACACCTTTTCTCTCACCCTTCTCCTTCAAGCTTTTTACCCTTTTCTTCTTGGTCTACAAATGGCACCTAAGAAGTCTACTTCTGATCAAGCTAATTGCAAGGTTATCCCTTGCAAATCAGTTGTCTTTTCTTTCCTAGAGGAAGATGGAATATCAATCAATGAGTATCTCATTGTTAGTAGATGACCTCCCTTCTTTGATGTTGCTAATGTTGGGTGGTATGATAATATGATCCTGGAGTTCTGGAAGAATGCTTTCATCAAGACTTCCAAAGAATCCTCCTTTATCATCACGAACATCTCTAGGAAACATTGACCTTCTCCCAAGACTTCTTTTGCAAACTCATCAAATGCAAGGCGAAAGGTGTCATCTATCACTGCAACTGCGAAGAAAACGTTGGTGACACTATCAAATCTACCCTTTATACCAACCTCTCTCACATCTTCAAAGATAGCTCTTGTATGACTGACCTTGCTCAAGTCATTCATGCTCTCTTTCACAATGGAATACTACCTCGGGTAGGCTTTCAGAACCAAGTCAACACGATGGAGAGCTTGTGTGTTCCACTTCATATAGAAGAACATGGTCAATTTCCCTATCCTTCTCTTTACCCACTTTTATAAGATTTTGGATTAAAGGCTCAAGAACGTTCCCTATGGAAACCTAATCATAAGGATTATGGAGCGGTTGTTGGTGAATCATATTGAATATCTTCATCATAGGACGTGTCTCTTTACCACCTTGTTTGGGCTGAGACATGTGAAGCAAATGAAGCTTTCTTTTCCTCTCCCAACCTTCTTAAAAGACTCTTTTGACACAGAGGTTTAAGGCAAGTCAGCCAATTCAAATTGACTTCTACCTTATCGTCTTCCAACACCACCTCTCCATCAACCTCATCCTCCTCCTCTTCGTCTAACTTTGACCAAGATCCTCTCATTCCCTCTACAAAACGCCCCGCTCCATATAAGGGAAAGCCATATGAGTGTCACACCAAATGCAAGTTTGACACTGCTACATCCAAACTGACGTTACCCTCAAATCTTGTTCCTCGTGATAAATGCTCTACTCACCTTCCACCACTCATTGTCTCCACCAAAAAGCCCCGCCTTATCATCCTTGATGGTGAATCTTCCCCTTCCCCATTTTCCATCAACCTTGACCCTCTCAAAGTCATCTTACCTATCCATGACCTACCTACCCGCCCCATGCCCCCCACATGGAATCCCTCCCCACACTCTCTTTCTTCATCTCCTTTTGAACCATTTTACCCTCTCTCTCCTCTCCATACGTCTTCTCTACCTCCACCTTCTCCATTTACACAAAATCAAACACCACCTTCTCATCCCTTCCTCCATCTACAAAAGACACCTCTTCCTCCCCCACTATTGATGAAGCACTCATTACCTCCTTATAGTATGCAATGTTTCTTGCCTCCTTGGTAGCAACTTCTACCTCCTACTAGCCCCAACCAACCTTCCATCTCCTCTAATCTACAACTGTCTCTCGGCATGTACCCTCAATCGTCCACTCCTTAAGGCCCTTCCTCAACTCTAACATTCTCACACCTTCTTTTCTATATTCATCCCTCACCATCTCCTACAGGTCTCTACTTGGATGGAAAACTAAGGATTTGCTCAACTCCTCCTTCACTTGCCTTCGTTTTTTAGGACATCGATATCATTGAAGACATCTTTCCCTGGCCCATTGCTTACGACCTAGATCTCGTCATCCATCTTATGATGGAGCAAGCCTTAGCTAGATAGAAATTGCATTGTTATTTCACCATGCAATGGTGTCCTAACCCTAATGTCTGCAAGACTTCATTTGCCAACATCAAAGTCCACCCTAGTCGGTTCACCCTCAATTGTTTGCTGAGCCCTTTACTGCTTCCAAGGCTCATGTTGTTCCCTTTGGCACCTCTCTAGTCGCTGATGTCATGTTTGAAGACCTACAAGATCTGCTTCGTGGTCATGGTGGCTTGACATATTTTGAGTGATTCTGGTGGATACATACCTACTATCGCTAGGTCAACACTACTTTTCTCCTTTTCTAGGCTCTTTTTTGAGCAAAAGGCAGATGAGTGGCATATCCAACCTCTCTGTCAGAACCAAACTGTCTTTGCTCATTTGCTCTATCACTACCATCACAACCTTCAGTCCCTTACTTTGATCTCTCTTGTATTTTTTGTTTGCCTTTCTATTTCTTTTTTGTGGTTTTTATAACTACTATCCTATTTTTTTTCACCACTTATAGGGCCCAATCTTCTCCACCCCAGTCAACTACCATCATTTTCTACTCCCCACCATCACCTTCAACTCTGGTTTCTGTTTCCAATCTTTCCAAGTCTTGAGTATAACCCTCTACCTCTACCTGTTTGTTACGACCATCTACCCATGTTCTTCTTCAGGAACCATGTGTGACCTCCCAACAGATCTAGCATTTTGTGGAAGACCATTATGCAAATTTTCTTGTGTCCATAAAGCCTAACAGTATCTCAATTAGTGCCAGTTGCAACGTATTGAGCAAACTCAAACAAATATGCAAAATGAACTATGGAGGTATGAAGATTATGTAATTAAACCTACTTAATCTTTTTTAATTTCAACTATGAATAAATGATATTCTCTTTTTTTATAAGACTATTATGATTATAATGCATAAAAATGGACTGACATAAATATGCCTGAAACAAATAAGGATTTTTGTCATCATAAAAAAAGGGAAGATTGTTTAAACCAAGTCATAAAATAAAGTAATTTACTAACGTTTTAATTGTTGACAAAAATATGCATACAATTTAACCCTTGCAGATAAGTACAAAAGTATAAGCGTCTTAAGATGTCTCAAAGCGCTTACTATCCTAACAGAAAAAGTGAAGTACATTGCAAATTTTGTCTAGCTAGCCTTTCCTAGGAAAAATTTATCTCTAGACTCATACTTAGCAAAGAGAACAGTAAAGTTATGCACTTATAGGAGACCTTAACTTTTAAAGGAAAGAGATTTTCTTATCAGGAAAAGAAAAAGGCAAAGATAAAAAGGCATTTGATGAACAAAGCATATATGACAAAAAACAACTTGCTTTCTCCTAAACCAAAACCATACATTCAATGCACATGCAGAAGGACGTTTCAAAATTCTTTCATCTCACAATGACTATTTTGTCTCCTCCTATATAAAGAAGAAGCTTTTAAGCAATAGACAACAATAACAAAGCAAAGTTTCTTAAGTGTCTTATCTACTCATAGGGACGTTTCAAAATTCTCTCATCTCACAATGACTATTTTGTCTCCTATATAAAGAATATGCTTTTAAGCAATAGACAACAATAACAAAGCAAAGTTTCTTAAGTGTCTTATCTACTCATAATTTGTATTATACTTGTTTCATTTACTCTCGTTGTAATTTGGGTATTAGGAAAATAATGTAGCTAGACAAAAATACTATGATTATAGTGGAAGATTTAATCTTGGAGAGGCTTGAGTAAAAATACTATGATTTGTATTTTTGAAGTCTATAATTCCTTATTATAGAGGAAGTACTTGTTGTATGATAATAGGAATTGGATGTACCCCTTAGATTAATAAGGATGAATCATTATAGTATCTGGCATGAATCTTTCTCATCCTAACTTTGTGTATTAATAACTATCTTCAGATACCTAGTTTGAACACCGAATTATGTCTGAGGATTCAAAACCCAAAATAAATTATTTTGTTTTTAGCCAAAAGGTGATTGATTTAGTCTAAAATAGTTCAAAAATCAAAATAAAAGAAATGGAAAAAATAAAACAAAACAAATAAATAAATAAAAACAGAAAAAAAGAGAATAAAAAAAAGAAGAAGAATAGAAAAAGGAAAAAGGAGAGACCCCACCAAAATTTAAAAAAAAAAAGTCTATATAAGGGGAGGGGCACTTGGAGTCTGAGGGAGGAATTCAAAATTTTCTAAGTAAGGGAACACCTAAGAGACTCTTTACTACTGCTCTTGGCCTCATTTGAACCAGTTCTTCATCACCTTCCTAGGGGTTATCAAGTGGCATTCAAAGCACAGCAATGGAGGTTAGATTCAACTTTCATTCCGCCTAATTTTCTTGCTTCTTCTCGGATTAACGAGTTTATCTTCGTCTCTGTTTTTCGTTTTCTTTTTTGATCGATCAAACGATCTTTCCTTTTGGTGATTTTTATTGATCTATCCTCGTCTTTCTCTGTAGTTTCTGGAATGATATTATTTGTCTAATTTGGATCTGAAATGAAATTTCTATCACCTGATTATCGAAGCATGTTTGGCTTGGTGTGCAAATGAACCTAGCTTGTTTGATTTGTGCATAACTTCCTCATTTCTAGTTGTATTTTTGTCAAACTTGTTTTGCTTGATTCCTATGATCCATATCTTTCAATTCGTTGGTTTTAATTTTTCAGATCTACCAAAAAATATTTTCAAAAAATTCTGAGATTATATTTCAAATTTTGGCACCAACATCTCTTGTGTTCTTGAGGTTCATCTTCGTCTCCGTTTTTAATTTTCATTTTTAATCAGTCTAATGATCTCAAATTTCAGTGATTTTTATTGTGTTCTCTTTGTATTTCTCTATAGTTTCTAGAATGATATTATTTTTCTAATTTTGATCTATAATGAAATTTCTATCACTTGATTGGTGAAGTATGTTCGCAATTCTTTTCCTCAATTTCAAATCAAGTCAAGTTTTTTTTAAATCAAGTCCAATTCAAGCTTAAATTTCAAATCAAGTTCATTTTATTTTAAATCAAGTCCAATTCATTTCCTCAATTTAAAATCAAGTCAATTTTATGTTAAATCAAGTCCAATTCAAGCCTAAAATTCAAATCAAGTCTATTTTATTTTAAATCAAGTCCAATTCTTTTCATCAAATTCAAATCAAGTTTGTTTTATTTTAAATCAAGTCCAATTCTTTTCCTCAAGTTCAAATAAATTTTATTTGATTTTAATTCAAGTCAAATTATTTTCATCAAATTCAAATCAAGTTTATTTTATTTTAAATCAAGTCCATTTAATATTCTAACTCTCACGCGATGAGCTCTAAATGGGAAACTGGCAATTTGATTGTTGTTCGATATTTAGAGATTCATATAGGTCCCAGTGCAGCCTTAGTTGCTTGGACCTTGTGCATATGTGGACTAAGAGTTCCTCTTAAATAATAAAATCTTTCAAAATATCTTTTTAGGAATCACAAGTCTCACGCAATGAGCTCTAAATGGGAAACTGGCGGTTTCACTACTATTTAATATTTAAAGATTCATATAGGTCCCAGTGCAACCTTAGTTGCCTTAGACCTTGTGCATATGTGGACTAAGAGTTCCTCTTAAATAATAAAATCTTTCAAAATATCTTTTTAGGAATCATAAGTCTCACGGATGAGCTCTAAATGAGAAACTGGCGGTTTCACTACTGTTCGATATTTAGAGATTCATATAAGCCCCAGTGCAACCTTAGTTGCCTTGGACCTTGTGCATATGTGGACTAAGAGTTCCGCTTAAATAATAAAATCTTTCCAAATATCTTTTTAGGAATCACAAGTCTCACGCGATGAGCTCTAAATGGGAAACTAGCGGTTTCACTGCTGTTCGATATTTAGAGATTCATATAGGGCCCAGTGCAGCCTTAGTTGTCTTGGACCTTGTGCATATGTGGACTAAGAGTTCCTCTTGAATAATAAAATCTTTCAAAATATCTTTTTGGGAATCATAAGTCTCAGGTGATGAGCTCTAAATGGGAAACTGGAGGTTTCACTGTTGTTCGATATTTAGAGATTCATATGGGCCCCAGTGCAGCCTCAGTTGTCTCGAACCCTGTGCATATGTGGACTAAGGATCCCCTCGAGACATTGAAAATACTTTCAAAAATCATCCCTTAAATTGTTTACAGGTCAAGCCTTCAAACCAGAACTACATAAGCCTTGAGTTTCCCATTGCACCAGGGAATACGTAGGAGCAGGATCAAGTCCTGTCAAGCTATCTTCCATCAATCTATTTATTTTCACTCTAATTAAAGGGATCAAACAGTTTTTCAAATAAATCATGCACTCAGTTTAAGGGTACCGTTCTTCAGAACGAGCAAGTAGGGTGCCTAACACCTTCCCTACTCGTGACCGACTCCCGAACCTAAATCTCTTCCTCAAATTAGGGATTTTCTAAATCTTTTCCCTAAAAATAAAATTTGGTGGCAACTCCACATTATCAAATAAATTTTATTTAAAATTTTAGCGAGTTTGTCGTCTCGTCGTAATTCCAGTGGCGACAGACGACGACTCCACTGGGGAATTTAGAGAGTCAAGCCCACTTCAATTAAGTGTGGTGTGTTAATCCCTTTCCTGTTTATCTGCATGATTTATTTGTCTGGTTATCGATCTGTTATTTACCTATTTATTTGTTTGCTTGTTTATTCGTTGTACAACCCTAGGATAGACGAATGATAAATTGTTATATATATCTGTTGCGATTGCCCCAATTGTAGGTATCCCAATTATTTGTGTGCCTGCCACACATCATATATATGCATTTCATCTCATGAGTGGGGCTTACTTCCTAATTGACTATCACGAAAATCCTAGGTAGAATGCGTCCTATTCATGTGCCCTGCAACTGGTAGCTACTTCTACTGTTGTAGCAAGCATTATGAACTGGAACTTGGCTCTAGTAACCTCTTATACCTCAGGATTACTGACCGCCTTCGAGAGGTTCATGCATTAAAGGCCATAAACCCTTAAGACAGGTCACCCACGTAGGATGCAAGGAGGGCACACACCCCTTTTCATGATACATGGTTCATATGCTACTCACATACTCAAGTCAACATAATCATCCAATATGGCAGAGGGGAAGTGAAATTTGAAATTGGTGAGATACAGAAAATCAAGGAAAAACAAAAATTGTATAAATAAAATTAGAAAGAAAAATCAAAATAAAAAGTAAAAAAAAATTAAGAAAAATCAAAATAGAAGGATAAAGATAAAAACTTCTAGGATAATTAGAAAAATACTTTTGAAAATATTGAAAATATGAAAAGACTTTAAAAGAGAGAAAACAAAATTCGAAAGAAAACTTTAAAGAATGTTTTAGAAAATTTTAGTAAAACTAAAAAGATTTTCAAACAAAACCAAGGGTTTTTCTAGCAAAATAAAAATACCAAAATTGATAAAAACAAAAAATTGCTAAAAATTAAGGGCAAATAAGTAAAACAACACTCAATTATTTTCAAAACCCTTAAATCTCTAAAAATTATTTGTGCACGGCATTCACACATTCATTTATTAAATAAATTTATCATTGAAAAAAAAGAGATTTCGAAAAAATCATCTCATACTTTTTCATTTTACATCAACATCTTTATCATTCATGACTTTTGCATTCAAACTATTTCTCAAAAATTAATTTTTAACTTTAAAAGAAATATTGGAGAAAGACAGCTTCCTCAACGTCCTTATAGGACCCAATCACAGTCAGGAGTTATGGATGAGCTAGAAAGACAAAACAAGGAGCTAAGAAATGAGGTCAAAACACTGAAGGAACAGATGGCCAAGCTAATGGAGGCCATCCAACTGTCAAAATAGAAGGATGTTCCGGAAGGATCCATGCGCCCATCATATCCTCCTGGCTTCAATCCACAAAATCCTTTACCAGCGACCATGCCTCCACAAACTGAAAGGGTCCATTATGGGTTTCCTCATGGGCATGCATCCTTATTTAGCCAAACACAAACCCAAACACAAAACCCACCTTCAAACACCACAAACATCCCTTATACCATTCCAAACATCACCTCACTTGCTTACCAAGCAGCTGTAGGGGGGACAAATCCTATGTTCACCCAAGGGCCTCGCCCTATATACATACCATCTTCTCATCCTCACAACATGCCAGGAGAATACCCAAACCATCCTTTTAAGGAGGATACTGCAAAATGGAAAACCCTGGAGGAAAGATTTAAGGCAATTGGGGGAAATGCTTATGACGCCAGAGATGCATTTGATTTGTGCCTAGTCCCAGATGTGGTTATCCCTTCAAAATTCAAGGTTCCTGAATTCGAGAAATATCAAGGAATTAACTGTTCAAAGAACCACCTGACCATGTACTGCAGGAGGATGTTCGCTTGCACTTATGATGATAAGCTGCTTGTCCATTTCTTTCAAGACAACTTAATTGGGGCAGCTGCGAACTGGTATACTTAGCTAGAGCGGACACATATCCGTTCATGGAGGGATTTGGCTAAGGCCTTCTTGAAACAATACCAGTATAATATGGAGATGGCTCCTGATAGAACTCAGCTCCAAAACATAGCTAAGAAAGGAGATGAGACCTTCAAGCAATATGCTCAGCGATGGAGAGAGTTAGCTGCTCAAGTGCAACTTTCATTATCCAAGAAAGAATTGGTCAGCATGTTCGTTGACACACTCCAAGATCCTTTCTATGATAAGATGATTGGCAGGGTGACTGCTAGCTTCTCTGATGTCGTCATCATTGGAGAAAGGATCGAAGGTGGCATGCATCGTGGAAAGATTGCGCACAAGCCTACAAGGGCAATCAATGCTTCCATTGGATTTTGAAAGAAAAAGATAGGGGAGACCTGTAACGTGGCTTCTGGTCAAGGACAATACACTCCTCAGATGGCACCTTATGGACCAACCGGTTTCCAACCATCACCATCTTATCCACCTTATACACCATACCCTTACATCGCCACACCCTACCAAACACCCTACCCTCCAACTTACAACTATCCATTGCAAATCCAACCACCAACACCATACACGGTCCAAACACAAGCCAAAACCCTAACCAAAGCCAAAAGAAGGAGAAGAAACCTGTCCAGTTTGATCCCATTCCAATGAGCTACACTGAGCTACTGTCTCAACTAATCCAGAATTCCCTAGTGGTTCCCTACCCTCTGAAACCTTAAGAACTACCATATCCTAAATGGTATGATGCAAATGCCAAATGCAACTACCATGCAGGATACGTTGGTCATTCAACAGAAAACTACCAGGTTCTGAAGCGTAAGGTGCAAAGCCTGATTGATGCTAAATGACTGGATTTTGGGAAGCTTGCTCCTAATATGGGAAATAATCCATCGCCAAATCATGAAGTCCCATCAACCAGCTGAAAGAATTGGGGTAGTACGGCAAGGTGTGCCAGGTCAAAGCTATTGAGGAAAGTCATCCAGGATTTGTCATATTTTTCAAAATCAATCTTTTATAAATAAATCTCAAGGAGAAACACAAAAATTACATTTTTCATGTTTCTTGAGTATGTGATTCACATTATTGGCTTTACTTCTTGAATTTTCCATTTTATTCATCATTAAGCCCGCTTCTTATCCTACACCTAAAATAATAAATACATGTTGCTGACAATGGCAGTGCTGTAATAAATCATTTTGAACGTCTGATTAATCAAACTCAAAGAGAAAAAACTAAATGAGGAAGCAAAATAAGCGACCATGGATTCTAGATCACCATTTATTGTAATTCCTCTCAAGGAATGTCTTGTAATAAAATATCCCGCAGGAACAAAGTTTAAATCCAGGAAAAATTTAGGGATGCAAAATAGATCCGCTGAATTGAAAGTCAAAATAGTCCAAGCAAGACCCAATAGGAGCTCTAATCAATCAAAAATAAAAAGAAAAAGGAAGCCCGTTGGATTAAAATCCAGAAATAATCCAGGGCAAATCAGGGTCAAAATTCAAGAAAAAGAAGAAGAAGGAAAACCTGCTTGATTAAAATAAAAAATAATCCAAGAAAAGTAGGGTCAAAAGATAAATCAACAGAGTCATGATCAGGAAAAGTCTTGTTGGACTAAAATTTCAAAAATGATTCAGGAAAAAATTAGGATCAAAACAAAAGCCTGCTAGGTCGAAAACTTGCAAGGGCGACCTAGGCAAAAGTTAGGGAAAAATGAAGGACTTGCTGGGTTGAAAACTCGAAGGAACAACCCAGGAAAAAGTTAAGGTCAACCATAGACCCGAGCACAATTCAATGTTTCTGCACCTCATGTCTTCTAAAACTGGGGAAAATTTTTTTCCATTTCTCAAGTTTGAATAATTTGGCAATAAAAATTATGAAAAGCAGCATTGGTATTTTTCACCAAAAAGGTGCCATCTGGGCAATCAAACCAACATCCTTCGCCCTTTCCTTTCAAATACACTACCTTAAAACATCACTTTCATAATTCTTCATTTCCTCCCATTAACCACTGAAAATCACTTTGCACACCTCTATGGTGCACATGCCAAAAAGAAAGGTGAAAAATGTAAAAATTAAAAAGATTAATTTTGAAAAGTCATGACAAATCGGATAAATCCTCAACCATCATAAGACGACATGATTATTGCCAAAGAGTCATCCTCCTACCAGCTATAAGGTCACCGAAACCAAAGGAGTGTGTCTTATTCAAAGATGCTGACCACTGTTAGATCTCAAAGATCTTGAAAAGGAAAATTCCAAAATTAACCAAGAAGCCAAGAAACAAAGTCAATCCAGCTTGTCCTGAATCTTGATTCTCTTACACCAACTATAAGGTTGTCAAGGAAGGAAAATGTCGAAGAAAAATAAAAAATCGAGAGGAACAAATTTTGTTTTAAAACCATCTCATAGCATGCATTCATTTCATAGTATTTGATCAAAATCAGTTCGAGAATCAAGAAGCAATAAATAAGTTAAAACATCTCATCCTCCTGCACTTATTCAAGCATCACATAAACATCTGGTCATTCAACATCACATCCTTTTTCATTCATTCCAGCATCACATAAGCATCTCATTCGAACATCGCATCAAGACCAGGGCAAATTACCCAAACCATTTATAATTAGAAAGACTTCTAAAAATTTCAAAACTAGGGCAAATGCTTGTCCAGAAAATTCAAGTTGAGGCAATCCTCAATTTCAAATAAGAAGAAAATCAAAACTGTGGCAAACGCTTGCCCAAAAAATCAAATTGAGGCAATCCTCAATTTCAAGAAGAAAATCCAAACTGAGGTAAACGCTTGCCCAGAAAAATTCAAATTGAGGCAATCCTCAATTTCAAGAAAAAATCCAAACTGAGGCAAATGCTTGCCTAGAAAAATTCAAATTGAGGCAATCCTCAATTTCAAGAAAAAAAATCCAAACTAAGGCAAATGCTTGCCTAGAAAAAGTCAAATTGAGGCAATCCTCAATTTCAAGAAGAAAATCCAAACTAGGGTAAACATTTGCCTAATAAAAAAAATTCAAGTTGAGGCAACCCTCAATTTCAGAAAAAGAAAATAAAAATCTCAAAACTGGGGCAAACACTTGCCCAGAAATTTCAAATTAGGGCAATCCTCAATTTCAAATCAAGATTCAAACCAGGGAAAACGTTTGCCCACAAAATCCAAATTAAGGCATTCCTCGATTGCCGAAAATCTTCTAAACTGGGCCAAAATTTCTTCAAAGAGAAAACAATTATTAGTTGCTTAAAACCCTTCAAGGCAAAATCAGCAAGATATTTAAATTAATTCAAGATAAACAATCTTCAAATAATGTTTTTCAAAGCAACTGATTCATCCTTTCCTGTTCAAACATCAGGCAATCAACCTGCATCCCCGAGACACATCATATCATGTTCCACACCTGCCCTAATAGATCATTCTCTTGCTTGCCGTGACAGGTCATCACTTTTGCTTCTCCGAACTTGGCTTCATAGGTCATTCTATTCTTCCCTGACTTAACAGGACATCTTTTTTATACTTGTTTTCCTGCCTTAATAGGCCATTCTCTTCCCTACCTATCCTAAACATGCCATTCCGTCCTCTTCGTCTCTTTTCCTTTCTTGACAAGTATTCATCATCTTTCTCTGCCTGTCTAAACAGGCCACTTCTACATTACCTGTCTTGACAAATCACTTTTCATTTCATTTCTACATGGCCTGTCTTAACAGGCATGTTTCATTCTTGCCTTACCAGGCCATTTCTGCATTGCCTGTATCAATGGGTTCCTTCCCTTGCCTGCCCTGCTAGGCCATTTCAGCATTACCTATATCAACAGGTTTCTTTTCCTTGCCTGTCATAACAGGCCATCTCTGTATTACCTGTCTCAACAGGTTGCCTTTCGTGACCATTCTTAACAGGACTTTCTTCATTTCATTTTTCCTATCTTAACAGGTCATTCCTTCCCACTCCTGTCTTAATAGGATCTCACATCTTCTGCATCTTGGCCTATAATGTTAGGCCTTGCATGCTTAATTTTCTACACTCCAGGCCTATGCTATTAGGCCTTGCAAGTTTAATTTTCTCCACTCCCAGCCTATATTGTCAAGCCTTGCATGTTTAATTTTTTGCACTTTCAACCTATACTGTCAGGCCTTGCATGTTTAATTTTCTGCACTTCCAGCCTATGCTGTCAAGCCTTGCATGTTTAATTCTCTGCACTCCAGGCCTATACTGTTAGGCCTTGCATGTTTAATTTTTTGCACTTCCGGCCTATACTGTCAGGCCTTTCATGTTTAATTTTCTGCACTTCCGGCCTATACTGTTAGGCCTTGCATGTTTAATTTTCTGCACTTCCGGCCTATACTGTCAGGCCTTCATGTTTAATTTTCTACACTTCCGGCCTATGCTGTCACACCTTGCATGTTTAATTCTCTACACTCCAGGCCTATACTGTCAGGCCTTGCATGTTTAATTTTCTACACTTCCGGCCTATACTGTCAGGCCTTACATGTTTAATTTTCTACACTTACAACCTATACTGTCAGGTCTTGCATGTTTAATTTTTTCTCTCCTGGCCTATATTATAAAGCCTTACATGTTTAATTTTCTGCACTCCCGGCCTATACTGTTAGGCCTTGCATAATTAATTTTTTGCACTTCCGGCCTATACTGTAAGGCCTTGCATGTTTAATTTTCTACACTTACAGCCTATACTGTCAAGCCTTGCATATTTAATTTTCTCCACTCCCAGCCTATACTGTCAGGCCTTGCATGTTTAATTTTCTACACTTCCAGCCTATACTGTTAAGCCTTGCATGTTTAATTTTTTGTACTTCTAGCCTATACTGTTAGGCCTTGCATGTTTAATTTTCTACACTTACGACCTATACTGTCAGGTCTTGCATGTTTAATTTTCTATACTTCTGGCCTATACTATCAGGCCTTGCATATTTAATTTTCTACACTTCCGGCCTATGCTGTCAGGCTTCCATGTTTAATTTTCTGCACTCCGGCCTATACTGTCTGGCCTTGCATGTTTAATCTTCTGCATCCCGGCCTATACTGTTAGGCCTTGCATGTTTAATTTTCTGCACTCCAGGCCTATACTGTCAGGCCTTGCATGCTTAATTTTCTGCACTCTAGGCCTATATTGTCAGACCTTGCATGTTTAATTTTCTGCACTTCCGGCCTATACTGTCAGGGCTTGCATGTTTAATTTTCTACACTTATGACCTATACTGTTAGGTCTTGAATGTTTAATTTTTTTCTCTCCTGGCCTATATTGTCAAGCCTTACATGTTTAATTTTCTGCACTCCCGGCCTATACTGTTAGGCCTTGCATATTTTATTTTCTGCACTTTCGGCCTATACTGTCAGGCCTTGCATGTTTAATTTTCTACACTTACGGCCTATACTGTCAAGCCTTGAATATTTAATTTTCTGCACTCCCAGCCTATGCTATCAAGCCTTCCATGTTTAATTTTCTGCACTTCGGCCTATACTGTCAGGCCTTGCATGTTTAATCTTCTGCATCCCGGCCTATATTGTTAGGCCTTGCATGTTTAATTTTCTGCACTCTAGGCCTATGCTGTGAGGCCTTGCATGCTTAATTTTCTACACTCCAGGCCTATACTGTTAGGCCTTGCATGTTTAAATTTTTGCATTCCCGACCTATGATGTCAGGCCTTGCATGTTTGATTTCCACACTCAGGCCTATGTTGTCAGGCCTTACATTTTGATTTCTGCATCCTTGCTTCTCTTAACAGGTCGCTTCCATCTTGCTTTGCCTGTCTTAACGGGCCATTCTTCCCCATTCCTGTCTTAACAGGGTTTTTTTAGTTCACTTTTCCTATCTTAACAGGCCATTCTTTTCCATTCCATTAGCCTAATCAGTTGTTGTACTTCAAAATTCTACCTTTTGGCCTACCATATAAGGTCCTGCATATTTAAGCCCGTCAGCTCATTACTCGAGATTTGCAAAGCTCATCCAAAATTTCCACATTTGAACTACCATCCTCCAATTTATCAAGGCAAGCATTCCTAAGCTTTCGGTCAAGCCCGAAACTTTCCCAGTACCTCGGAAGCATCATTCAACTCCCTCACATCTTCAAATCTTGCTACCAATAAAGATCGCACCCATGCTAGTTTTTATCTTTTACCTCAGACATAATTTGTTTACGTCTTTACTCATTTCTTACCGTGATAATTTAGAAACTTATTTCTTATATTATCTGGTAAGAAAATAAGTAAATAGGGGTAAACTGTGCACATCGAATTATGTCTGAGGATTCAAAACCCAAAATAAATTATTTTGTTTTTAGCCAAAAAGTGATTTAGTCTAAAATAGTTCAAAAATCAAAATAAAAGTAATGGAAAAAATAAAACAAAATAAATAAATAAATAAATAAAAACAGAAAAAAAGAGAATAAAAAAGCAGAAGAATAGAAAAAGGAAAAAGGAGAGAACCCACCAAAATTCAAAAAAAAAAAGAGGTCTATATAAGGGGAGGGGCACTAGGAGTCTGAGGGAGGAATTCAGAATTTTCTCAGTGAGGGAACACCTAAGAGACTCTATACTATAGCCCTAAGTCTCATTTGAACCAGTTCTTCATCACCTTCCAAGGGGCTATCAAGTGGCATTCGGAGCACAGCAATGGAGGTTAGATCCAACTTTCATTCCGCTTAATTTTCTTGCTTCTTCTCAGATTTCCAAGTTTATCTTCGTCTTTGTTTTTCATTTTCGTTTTTAAACGGTCAAATGATATCCGATTTTGGTGATTTTTCTTGGATTCTCTTTATCTTTCTCTCTAGTTTCTGGAATGATATTATTAGTCTAATTTGGATCTAAAATGAAATTTCTATCACTTGATTACCGAAGCATGTTCGTCCTGGTGCGCAAATGAACCTAGCTTGTTTGATTTGTGCATAACTTGCTCATTTCTGGTTGGATTTTTGTCAAACTTATTTTGTTTGATTCCTATGATCCGTATATTTCAATGGGTCTGTTTTAATTTCTCAGATCTACCAACATATATTTTTGAAAAATTCTGAGATTTGAATTCAAATTTTGGCACCAAAATCTCTTGTGTTCTTGAGGTTCATCTTCGTCTCCATTTTTCATTTTCGTTTTTAATCGGTGAAATGATCTCCGATTTTGGTGATTTTTGTTGTGTTCTCTTTGTATTTCTCTCTAGTTTTTGGAATAATATTATTTGTCTAATTTGGATCTGAAATGAAATTTCTATCGCTTGATTACTGAAGCATGTACGCAATTCTTTTCCTTAATTTCAAATCAAGTCCAATTCAAGAATAAATTTCAAATCAAGTTCATTTTATTTTAAATCAAGTCCAATTCTTTTCCTGAATTTCAAATCAAGTCAAGTTGATGTTAAATCAAGTCCAATTCAAGCTTAAAATTCAAATCAAGTTTATTTTATTTTAAATCAAGTCCAATTCTTTTCCTCAAGTTCAAATAAACTATATTTTATTTTAAATCAATTCCAATTCTTTTCATCAAATTCAAATCAATTTTATTTTATTTTAAATCAAGTCCATTTATAATTCTAAGTCTCACACGATGAGCTCTAAATAGGAAACTGGCGGTTTCACTGCTGTTTGATATTTAGAGATTCATATATGTCTCAGTGTAGCCTTAGTTGCCTTGGAACTTGTGCATATGCGGACTAAGAGTTCCTCTTAAATAATAAAATCTTTCAAAATATCTTTTTAGGAATCACAACTCTCACGCGAAGAGCTCTAAATGGGAAACTGGCGGTTTCACTGCTGTTCGATATTTAGAGACTCATATAGGTCCCATTGCAACCTTAGTTGCCTTGGACCTTATGCATATATGGACTAAGAGTTCCTCTTAAATAATAAAATCTTTCAAAATATCTTTTTAGGAATCACAAGTCTCACGTGATGAGCTCTAAATTGGAAACTTGTTATTTCACTGCTATTTGATATTTATAGATTCATTTAGGCCCCAGTGTAGCCTTAGTTGCCTTGGACCTTGTGCATATGTGGACTAAGAGTTCCTCTTAAATAATAAAATCTTTCAAAATATCTTTTTAGGAATGACAAGTCTCACGCGATGAGCTCTAAATGGGAAATCGGCTGTTTCATTGTTATTTGATATTTAGAGATTCATATAGGCCCCAATGTAGGCTTAGTTGCCTTGGACCTTGTACATAGGTAGACTAAGAGATCCTCTTAAATAATAAAATATTTCAAAATATATTTTGAGGAATCACAAGTCTCACATGATGAGCTCTAAATGGGAAACTAGCGGTTTCACTGTTGTTCGATATTTATAGATTCATATAGGCCCTAGTGCAGCCTTAGTTGCCTTAGACCTTGTGCATATGTGGACTAAGAGTTCCTCTTGAATAATAAAATCTTTCAAAATATCTTTTTGGGAATCATGAGTCTCACGCGATGAGCTTGAAATGGGAAACTAGTGGTTTCACTGCTGTTCGATATTTAGAGATTCATATGGGCCCCAATGCAACCTTAGTTGTCTCGAACCCTGTGCATATATGGAATAAAGATCCGCTCGAGACATTGAAAATACTTTCAAAAATCATCCCTCAAATTTTTTACCTCCGAAGGTCAAGCCTTCAAACCAGAACTACGTAAGCCTTGAGTTTCCCATTTCACCAGGGAATACGTAGGAGCAGGATCTAGTTCTGTCAAGCTATCTTCCATCAATCTATTTATTTTCACTCTAATTAAAGGGATCAAATAGTTTTCAAATAAATCACACACTCAGTTTAAGGGTACCCTTGTTCGGAACGAGCGAGTAGGGTGCCTAACACCTTCCCTACTCGTAACCAACTCCCGAACCTAAATCTCTTCCTCAAGTTAGGGCTTTTCCAAATATTTTCCCTAAAAATAAAATTTGATGGCGACTCCACATTATCAAATAAATTCTATTTTAAAATTTTAGCGAGTTTGTCGTCTCATTGTAATTACGATTGCGACACCTAATGTCTTATAGTATAGCTCTTTTTAGAAAAAATCTTAATTTTCCTTAAACATAACATTCAACCCCTTTCCACGTGTCATCTTGTTTTCTACATTACCAATTTTTTTCATAAAATACTTTACATATTATATTTTACTATGTAATTAGGTAAATAATTTTTTTTTTATTTTTAACCTTTTAGAATGGTCAACAAGAACTTTTTCAAAAAATTATTCAATCATCTTAAAATAAGGGTTTACCTTGTTAAATAATATGGTTTACATTTTTAATGTATGAGTTTTTCTAATTAAAAAAAGGTAAAATATTTTCCATATACAAATATATATATATATTAATGTTTTTTTATTCTATCTCTTTTATTTCTCTAGATTCTTTGACTGTTTTATCTAATTCATTATATCTTTTTTACTTAATTTAATTTTATGTAGATATATTTGATAAAAAATGAAAAAGAAAAATTCGAGCTTACCTGTTTTGTTGGATGTGCTAAAATGGTAAGATTTTAAAAATGACTTTACATGCATTATTGTATATTTATAAATTGAAACTTTGTGTTAAACATAAAAATCATAGAAAAATTAATAGATAAGATATGAGAAATATTCATGAAGGAGTGATATGACTACTAGTGAAATGAGAAAAAGTGTTATGGTGATCATCATGTTTATGTTACTCATGGAATAAGTTAAAGATAGATTTTGTATGCAACATGTGTAGCTAAACATATGAGAAAATTTTCTAGATTGTCCTCTGATGTTGTCCATCAATATGCTACTAGTTGTACCATGTTAAAGGCCTTAGAAAATGAAGTTGGTATGTCTTTCTTTATGCTTTACTACATTTTATTTAGTTTTCATTTTGAGAAAAATATTAACGATTATAATGGAGTTAATTGACTTATGCATTTGTTTTTACTTGGTGCATCTGATTCTTCTAAATTGGTTGCCTGTGTAGATTTATGCTTGATGAGTAATTGGTTGATCTTTATTTCTTAAAAAACTTGTAGTTGTGAGAAATAACATTTGATGTATAACTTCAATAAATAAATGAGAATGTATGATGTCTTTTCATTATCTATTCAATGTTTTCATTTTTTCTAAATTTTTTTTATCTCTTCCATTTCTTCCTCTTTTATAATTGATGTTTACTTCCAACCTTGTCAATTAAAAGTGTTATACACATGAAATATTAACCAAGTTAATGGTGAAATTTAATAATTATGACATTATTAATTAAATATTAAAATTTTTAAGAATATAATTATAGTAAAATAAAATACCGATGTTTCATTTTAGTACATGATTCATAAGTTAAAGATGTTTGAAAAAATGATTTATTATAAAAAAGATAAAAAAAATAGAGTTTTGCAAAGATTTTGAAAAACTTTTGCACATGTAAAACTCAACATTAATATTTCTTTCTTAGGTCATAATTACTTTTATGATCATTAGTTCTTGTGTTATACACTCAAAAGGTTTAAGTTTATTGCAAATAAACTAATTTTATCCTTATCAAATTTAACATCAAACTATTAGTCATTCTTTCAATTATTTAGAACGAATCATTTAAAAAGAAATGAAAATTAAAAATATTATGCTTACTTTCTATGTATAAGTAAAAATAATTTTTGTTTAAGAAAAAGAGTTTTTAGTAAGGGTTTTGTTAGGTTAGTTGTAAATAATGGAGACACATGCAAGAGAGGATAAGTAGAGTTCCCCAGTTTTAGGTTTTCAAAGCATATAAATTTAAATATTAATCAAATTAAATAATGGTAGTTTAAAATTTAAGCTAAGGTATTCGAAGCATATAAATTTAAATATTAACAAAATTAAATAATAGTAGTTTAAAATTTAAGTTAATGACTAATTATATTTTAATCCCACGTGAACTAAAACTCATATTTTATTAATTTATTAAATTAACCCATGGTTTAGGTTAGGGTAACCAAAATATGTTTAGTATCTTAGGATTTTTAAAGTCTCAAAATTAGGATAAACTCTAATTTCAATCAACTTATTTGATAAATTTTTTATTGTTTTTAAAATTATCTTCCATATTTATTATGTCATAAATCCTAATTTATTTACTAAGTTTTTTTTACTTATAAGATTTATTTAAACTTTCAATATTAAATTTATGTGTTTAAACATTCACTACAAGAAAATATATATTTTTTGGTAATTTTATTTATAATTTGTGCCAGTTTATAATCACTATGTAAATACCCATTCTTGTTTGAAAGAGTTTAATTTAAAATCACAAAAATCAATTAAATGAAAAGAAAAAAAAATATTTTTAGGCTCAAAAGTTCAAATAATAAAAAAAAAGAAGTAATTGGATTCAAATGAATAAATGGCTTAGTTAAAGAAAAAAAAAGAGAATAAAGAGGAAATAGCAAATAAAAATAAACAACCAAAAATAATAATAAATAAATAAATAAATAAATAAATAAAATAAAAATTCAATTAAGAATTAGTTAAGCGTTAGTTAGGAGGTTACACCTAGGGTTAATCAATAATTAAGGGAAAGTTAATAAAATCATGGTTAAGGGTGGGATATAAAAGGAAATGAAAAGAGAAGGGTTACTTTACTTTTAGTAAAACCGTGAAAACATTCTCAAAAAGGCCAACAAGAGACACTCAAATTCTCTCTGATTTCGTTTGGGAATTTCTCTCTATGGATTCAGTTTTACTGCCAGAAAACTTCTCGGAGCTTCTCTCCACTGCTTTGGACTCTTGTTCCTCTCAACATTCTCTTGGATTCTCGTTTCTTCGCACCTACTGGAAGAACTCTGAAATTGTTCCTCATTGCGTTCGCTGCTCCGATTCATTCTCTCTGAACATCCTTGTTGTCATAGATACGGCAAGAACCAGCTTCACACCAAATTGTTTCCGGCTTCGATCGAAAGAAATTATACATTCCTTGAATTTAAGCTCTGTTCAGGTTAGTTCTCTTGTCTAAGTGTTTGAATCATCATATAGCTTGTTTAATCAACAGCTCAAAGAAAATCAAATGCATAGATAATCATGATTGTTGGTTTAAACTTTAATCTGTAATTTTCTGATAGAATCCACATACAATTGGTTAAAATCACCATAATAAACTTATGTCTGATAGAATCGGTAAAGAATAGGCTTAGAGTAATTACTGGACATGTTCACCTTTTTTGTGTTTAAGTCGCAATCCAAATCCTTTCATCAAACAACGGTTGACTTAGGCAAATTTGAGAATAGAATACTGTATCTCTAATAAAATTTGTTTCAAAGGTTGTAAGGCAATTCAGAGTGAATACAGCAACATCATAAACAGGAATGTATTGCTTATTGTGAATTCTGTTTACCTGAGAACTGATGAAAATGAATTTTTCCCCTACACAAGCACAACATGACTTTGAAATAGTAGATTTTTGAACATAGTCCATAGTGTAAGTAATAAAAAGAGGATTCAGTAAGTTTTAACTCAGGATGTGAGCCAGTGGCTGAACCAGCAGCTGCTAGTCTAGTGCTTAAGTTGAATAGGAGGATATTGATTGATCTTGTTGTTCAGATACAACACAATTTTGTAAAACACCTCAGATTTCTCCCTATCGGTCTAGCTTCCTTGGTGTTAGGCTTGTTCGATAATCGTGTACAACTTAACTCTAGGATGTGCCAGATGTGACTTCATTGTATCTCAACTAGGCCTAAGACAAAGCAAGAGCTCACCAAGTGGTTTTTGTCATATCAGAACTAGTTTTTGTTGTTAGTTAATATCAGGCTGTACCTGATGCAAATCTTTGGTAAGGTAGGGACTGATATAGAAGCCTCTTGCTTCACCATATACAGTTGCACCAGGGTGGTGTAGGCTAAGGCAGATAGGTTTCTACCAATCCTGAGTTTGGGGGTGGTGTGGATTGCAAAGAGGCCCTAGGACACATAGAAATCAGGAGAAAGCAGTCTCTGGTCCTGTCATGCTTTCTGCTAAATGTACTGCAGAATAAGGTGAGTCTACTCACAAGATTAATCCAGATCTCTAGAAAATCAGGAGAACCATTCTAAGTATTAGGCTAAGTATATTATGGTTGGCCCTAACAAAGGGAGCTTAGCATCTTGGCCCAAATCAATTTAAATCTACAGCTGGTTACCAACTTAATTTCCCAATGACACAAATTATGGAAGGGTAGGTTTGAGGTGAGTAAATTTTCCTCTAAAGATTTGAATTTGAATGGTGAAACAGATAGGTTATGGTAGATGCCTCACCTGTGTCAGCAATAATAAAGGCATCAAGTCAGTAGACGCATAAGGACTGCTATTGTTGTTTTGATGTCAACATAGAGGCCTTGAGTGAAACAAGGATCGAAGAGAATCCGAGAGCCTTTAGTACAATAAGTCAGTAACCTCAGTTCATGTCGTAGACAGATGGCTGTAGTCATGGTTTTAAGAGCAGGTATAAGATCAGTTTCAGATTTTAAGCCTCCTAGGAAATTAGGGGTCCAACTCTGATGTCGAACAGGTGCAGTATGACCATAATCTCCAATTTCATCTAGTTTCTTCTGGGTTTTTGGACAGGTTTGAGTATCCTAATAAGGTTCAGCTATATCGGTACCTATGCTTGTAAGAATTGAATGTTTGTCAGCATAGAAGCAAACTAGGAGAAGATTAGCTCCGTGAATCTGAGGATTATGAGTATTAGGATATGCTTAGCATAAAGCCTAAGTAAGATAGGACTTGGTATAGGAAAAGGTTCGAGGTAAGGTAATGGAGAAACCTTGTGAACTCAGTGAGGCAGGTATTGACACTGCATTTAGGTTCAGTTCTGTTGTTGTCATAAGTTGGCAATGCTGTGAGCTTCCCACTTAGGGGCCAAACTGGATCAGATGGTTACAGGAAGCAAGCCATCATGATAAGCACCTGCTATAAGACCCTTGACCAGTGTAGAAAGTAAGTCAGTCATAGGCCAACCGCAGCAGCAGGTTTTCCTTGCCTAGGTTCACCTCAACCTGCCCCTAATTGACTAAATCAGCAAACCATATAAGAGGAAAATTTTCATTAGAGCCATCCTTCGCCAGTTTAAGCTAGTTATATTCCCTAGGCTTATGACTCAAGTTCTAAAGTATATAAGCCTGGGAGAAACTAAAATGGCTATATAGTTTCTGCAGCAGCATTAGTTCAATCATAAGCTGTAATCTACTGTCCGTTCTTGGCCAAGCAAGGGCTAGGTCAGCCTGTGGAAGCCTAAGCCTGAGAGTTGAGGTCCATCCAGTAGATTAGGAATAGGCTGAACAGTATGTAGTAATAGCTGAAACCAAAACCTACCTGATATCAGGTGGTTAGTGACAGTGGGATGAATTCAGAGAACAGAATCATGAGTCACTGTTGTTCACGGGGTAACTGAAGCAAATTCTGTAGACTAGCAGGGCATTGAAACCATAGTGTCACAATTGTTACATTATCAGGTTCATCCATGGGATGAGTGCACTATTGTTCTTTGGTTTAACAACAAGTAGATGAATTTTCAGAGTCCAAAACCTGTTATGACAATTAAACCAGTTGTAGGTTCTAAGTCTTGTGATTCAATAGCTAAGCAGAAAATCAAAATTAGAGCCAACACTAGGCCAGGCCTTAGCTAGATGTTAGATGACCCTGCCTGGAAGATGACCTAGTTGACACAAGCTTCAAAACGGTAGGAAACTAGAGATCTTGGCCTGCTAGGAAGAAACCAGGTGTGAGTTTCATTTAAAGGTTGAGTACTGTAGATTGTAAAGCAACTTTAGCAGCCCACACAATCCCAAGTTCCTATACTGCACAATATCTAGGCAAAATGAGAGATAAGCCAATTCAAAGAAATCCGAAGGAACCTAGGGGGGGCTGATGCTTGATCAGCATGTTGATCACATAGACCTTGTAGGAATCTGAGTCGTGGTTGTAGACTGGCTTTGATAGTGAACCTTGTGCCATTTTCTTGTGCAATCCATAGTTCATAGACAGAAACCAGAAATAGATCAACCCACGCCTATTGCAGGGTCCTTGGCTCAACAGCAAATAGACAAACTTTTAGGGTCCAAAACCTGTCAAGGTAGCTATGCCAGTCGTAGATTCTGGGCTTCATGATTCATGAACCAAACAGAAACTGAGGTGTGAAAACCACAGTCCTTTAAAACTGTTACAGCATCTAATGCATACTAGGCTGTGTTAGGATAATTTTTAGTAAGTACCTGAACCTCATGGTTACTGCAACAAGCTCATGTTAAGTGTCATATTTCGTTAATAAGATTAAGTTTATCCCCTAGCCCACACTGATCATGTTGTGAATCACTTTAAGAAAATTCTTAGCAGTGAGCCAACAGCACCCAACTATGAGTCTAGATCTGAAAATTAGAGACTTTACATTAGGCATAATGATTAGGTCAGTAAAAGGCCCCTATCCTTGCAAAGATGGCAACACCAAAACCTAGAAGTATAAAGGAGCTGGTAGAAGTTTAAAACGAAGGGGTTTAGTACCAAGAATTCTGAAACATACAAAAGTTGCATACCTTCATACTGGCCAGGATAACAATCCATAAATAGCTAACTTGTGCCTCATGCCTGTGATTCCTAAGAAGCCATATCAATTGACCCTCGCCAAGCTTCATAAAAGGTATAATGGGCAACAAACTCACCTAAGAGACCAAATTGAATCTAGAAGAAGGTAGATCAGATAAGGGGGTTTAAGCCTGAAAAATAGGTGTCCCTTTGTTTGGCAGGTCCCCTGGTGCTATTTTCAGCTGATGTCATTGACTAAAATGGAAAAATCACATCTGATAGGCATAGAACCAGACCTATAGCCTAAGCCTGAGAGCTAAAGCACAGGCTGCAGACTGGGAATGGTTGGTTACAATGATCTTAGGACAATCACAGTAGCACTTCCAATTTTTAGGCACAGTATCTGGGGATAGTAGGATAAACAAGCAGTAAACTGGCTTGAGGAATAGTGCCAGAACTCTGTAGGGATACAACAAGCGGGATTAAAGTAAGCTGGTAAAATTCTCAGTCACATAAAAATTAAAGATCAGTAAACCAAGGAGATAATGAGTGGAGTTTAGGAAAAGGAGGCAAAACCAGTAAACCAGAGTAGAGTCTGATAAGAGATTCTAGGTCTTCTACCATAGCAGGTACAGTATTTTATAGTGTGCTACCAATACAGGTTCTAAAAATTAGATAGGCACCTGAGTCATATTGCCTAAGTCTGTCATAATAGTAAATGAAGGTTCAGGGCCTGCATTCTTTACAAAACAGTTTCTTTTGAGTCTCACTTCCCTAGAATTGCCACCGGGCTATGCCTCCCGTTATTTCATGGCTGAACAGAAAAAGGATCAGCCACTCAAAGCAAAAGCATGAGGACGATCCCTAACCCAATTCTCCACTAATGCAAGTTTTTGAACCTGAATCTGGTTCATAGTATCTCCCTAAGTCCCCCAAGTTCTGAAATAGATCTGGGTAGATCAGTAGCAGCAGTTTTCACCTCTTCTTGTCTCATGGCCTAATGACAAGACTAGATTTGGTGCCTTAATGGACGAAATAACTGCCCCAGATCACATCCCTTAAACCTGTTACAGTACTGCAAAATTCTAGGAAAAAATGAAAACTGAATGGGCTGGAAGGGTCCTAATTAGACTAGCCAAAAGGGTCTCCTACCCTAAAAAAGAAATAGTACCCAAACGTAGAAGTATAAAAAGGTTAGTAGGTGCTCAAGATAAATTTGACACTGTCATATCAGCAGATCACAGATTCTAGCCTGATGGTGCTGATCAATTCATCATGCTGGTTTGTTGAAATAATAAAGTCACTGTACTTGAAGTTCCTCTTGAGATATCATTCTCTGATGAACTTTCTTTTCCATTTAGTAAATGTACTGAAACTCGTGAGGTTACTTAGTATGTCCACTCAAATTTTGCACAACACAACTTGTAGGACCCACACCATAAGCACATTGGCAGAACTAAGTACAACAAGGACCCTGAACAATATGCCAAAGGTACAAGTCTCAAAGCCTAATTTGAGAATTAAATAAATGCTTGTGCAGCGACCTTAAACTGGTTCTGTATGGTATTGGCCTGATTCACACTCTCAAGGCCTCACAACAGCCAATAAAGTTGTAGCATCACAACTGTTACAATATTAAACTTAACCAAAAAAACATGTAGCCAGGATCTAAAATCTGTCAAGGCAGCTAAAGTTAGTTGCAGGTTCTGAGATTCATCAATCATAAGCCAAACTGAAGTTGTGAACCTCACTTTTATAACGGCAAGCTCAGGTTTGATGTCATATCTTGTTGTTAGCCAGGCAGGTTTGAGAAAAGCCCTATGCAGTATTAAGCTCTAGCTCATGCAACAAAGAATAAAAAAAAAAACAATATCCAAAAGTCCCTTAAGCTGTAAACAAGCCCAGAAAATCTCTATTTTGAAAATTTTCGCTTAAAAATGTCTGTTTTTGAACTTTCTGAAATTTGTGCAACAGATTTTAATACGAGCAAGTAGCGTTCTCTATTGTTCTGTATTTTAATTCGTGTAGATTCAAACGCGGCTTACGACGGTTTGAATCTTGCAAACACGTGATTTCAAGAAAACAATGTTTCCACCAATTCCTCCTAAAAATTTGTTTTTGGATATTTTGAAATTTGTGCAACAAATTCTAATATGGGCAAGTAGCATTCTCTACTATTCTATATTTTAATTCGTGTGGATTCAAACGCGGCTTATGATGGTTTGGATTTTGCAAGCACGCTTGTTCTTAGAAAATCGCTGTTTTGGAAAATTCTGCTTCAAAACATCTATTTTTGATTTTTCTAAAATTCGTGCAACGAATTCTAATACGGGCAAGTAATATTCTCTACTATTCTGTATTTTAATTCATACGTATTCAAAAGCGACTTACGATGGTTTGGATTTTACGAGCATGTGACTTTAGAAAATCACGGTCTTGACTAATTTCATTCAAAAATCAATTTCGCCTGCAATTACCTTTTCTATTTTCCAAAAGATCAAGTCTCTTAAACTAGAACTGTGTAGCTTTGTATTTCCCATTGTACCAGGGAATACGTAGGAGCAGGATCAAGTCCTGTCAGGTTATTTTCCACAAACCTATTTATTTTCTACTTTATTTAAAGGGATCAAACAGTTTTCAAAAGTATCAAAATCACACACTCAGTTTAAGGGTACCGTTCTTTGGAACGGGCGAGTAGGGTGCCTAATACCTTCCTTACTCGTAACCAACTCCTGGACCTAGATTTCTTCATCAAGTTAGGATTTTTCTAAATATTTTTTTTTAATATAAAATTTGGTGGTGGCTCCACAATCATTTAAAATCTTTTATAAAATATTAGCGAGTTCGTCATTTCGTTGAATTACAGTTACAACAGTGATGACTAAACTAGGGACTTTAGAGAGTCAAACCCATTTCTATATATACTTGTTGCAATTTCCCCAATTGTAGGTAGCCCAAACCATCAACAGCTATAAGAGGTTTGTATGCTCTCAGCACACACCACACACATATATGCATGGACATGAGAGGGGCCCTACACCCGGGTTTGAGAGCAACCCAGGAATAAAGGGGTCTAGTGGTGTCACTTGGGATGCACGTCCCGTTTGACTATCATGAAAATCCCAGCTAGAGTGCGTCTTTTTTTAGTGTCTTGTAACCAATAGCGTTTTCTACGATTGCAACAAACACTAAGAATTGGAACTTGACTCTAGTGACCTTTATACCGTAGGATTACGACCCACCTTTTATGCGATTCATAAATTAGACATCTTAGATCCATAGGACAGGTAACCTTGGAATAGGACATACAGAGGGCACACACTCCTTTATAATGTTGATTTATATATCGGTTCACATGCATGTTATCTGTATAAAATTATTCTGAACGAAGGGGTATAATGTAAGAGGAAGAGGGGAGAGAAACTAATAAAGGATGAGCAGTAAAAAAGAAAGAGAGAGAGGAAAAAGGCAAAAGAAAAAAAAGAAGAGAAAAATAGAGAGAGAAAAACCAAGGAAAAGAGAAAAGAGAAAAGGATGGAAAAAGGGGAGTTTGGGTTGAACCCTTCAAAATCAGAATCCAAAAGTTCAAAAAATAAAAATTCTGAAAACTGCATTACTTCATACTATCTCATACCATGCATTAATCCTTTTTTTCACCATGCTTTAGATTATTCACCCAAGTGTCTAACTCGGTTATTTGTTTGTTTTTCTTTTTCTATCTTTTGAGGGGATTAGATTCTTAGTGATATCCAAAAGAGGTGAAATGGAAATTAATGTGGGATCAAAATTAAGGAAGAAACGGAGAATCGAGGCAAAATGACCGATCTTTCGAGTCTAGAATCTTTTTCCAAAAGGTTACAGATGATATAAAAAATGGCCTTTATGAAGAGATACGAGAATGTACTGAATGTACTAAGATTGTTGGAAGTTAAAGTGCAAGAAGAAGTCATCACTACCTTGGTACAGTACTACGATCCTCCACTGAGGTGCTTCCCACTTGTGGATTTTCAGTTTGCTCCGACCCTGGAAGAGTACGAATAGATCATAGCCTACCAATAGAGGGGAGCAGGCCATATAATCATCTGGAGCGCAACACTTCTTTCGGGGCAGCAACTCAATTTGTAGGGCTGCAACATAGCAACCTCCTTGCCGATATCCAAGAGAAAAATCAGTCCAGAGGCTTTATAAGGGAATTCTTGGAAAATTATTTGCAGCATTTGACAGATAATAACAACTGGGATACTTACATGGACATTCTTGCCCTTATTATCTATGGCCTAGTGTTATTCCCTCAAATTGATGATTTCATAGACGTAGCTGCCATGGATGCATTCTTTTCTCGAAAAAACAGGTCCGAAAATTCGGTCACCGCACTACTTGTCGATACATATTGTGCCCTGAACCTCTGCTACGAAAAGAAAAAGAGAAAGCTAACATGTTTCTTACCAATGCTCTACATCTAGGTCATAGTGTATGTGTTCAAAAGAGAAGTGAAAGTCCAATGCCCAATCTCGGACCTATTATGTTATCAAATCAAAAACATGACTGGAAGGGAATGAGCAGAGCATCTGGTTGGTTTGACGGAAGAAAAGATTAGTTGGCATTTGGCCTAGCAACAAAGAACAACGATTATCTACCATTACAAAGGCTTCCCCAACGTCCCTTTAATGGGAACAAGAGGGTGTATCGGTTACAATCCCGTATTGGGGCAACGCCAGCTTGCTTATCCTATCCGAAGTCCTCCATCTCAAGAATTGCTGACCCCTCTTATCATATACTATGAAGGGGATTTTGCTGAGCCACTCCGAAGGGTACGAGAAGCTTGGGAGGTGGTCACCAAAAAAGGGAAGGAATTAGAAGTTAGGAGTTAGGCAGAAAAAGAAGAATACAACAGTTGGTAAGAGAGAGGGTACAACAGATCAAGTTACCTTTCAAACCTCAAGTCGTTGTTTTAGGAAGCCAACTGGTGTCAGAAATATTTGAAGATGAGGTCGTCAAGGATCTAAAGGCAAAATTAGAGAGCCTGATCGTAAAAAACAATAGGCTGGAGGAAGAACTACTAAAGGCGTAACAAGAGAATGTTGCACTCAAAAGAGATGGTCAAGAAAAATATGCAGCCCTTAAGAGTATTCGTGAACAACAAAGGTCAGAACGAGAACATGCAGCCAGGATTCACATGAGTCTCCAGGCAGTCAATAAAGAACTAGGGATGAGAGTATAAGAAAGAGACGTAGCCCTTCAGGAGAACCAGAGAATGAGGGACATAATCGATTAGATGAGAGACAGAATCCACCAGGTTAGACGAGAGAAAGATCAAGCAGTTGGCGAAAGAGATAGAGAATTAGCAGAAAAAAGTTAAATGATTGATGAAAGGACCGAGCTGCTGTAGCGAGTGAAGGATTTAAAGCAGAAAATTGAAAATCTGCCAATAGCATGTGAAAATGAGGTAAATGAAGAAAGATGCAATATCATTAAGGTGATCAGAATGTAGCAAAGGGGAATAAGCGACTTGCAAGATGAAATCCAGTGGTACAAAGACATGGCCGATCATTGGACCAGGTGTTTCTGGAGGCTAGCTAGTCTGGCCAACACTGCTAAAAAGGAAATCCCACAGTTGCTCAAAAAAGCAGAAGCCTCGTTACATCCACTCCATACCCCAACGGAAGTTGAGGAGTTCATCCATTTTTGTAAAGAATTAATTTTGAGGATGAATAGATACATTTCTTTAGTAGAAAAAGAGGATCAAGTTGTAACATAAACATCATATCATGAATAAAGAATTTATTTTCTTGCTATGTCTGATGCTGAATTAATTTCCATTTCAACACATCACACGGATAATGATACTCACAGAGATATCTAGTCCCCGATATTTAATGTGTTTGAAATTTTATGTTCATTTATTTTTTTGCATGCTAATTAACTACTGTTAAAATTTTCAGAAATTAAAATAGCAAACCTACGAGTTCCTCAGCATCCCTATAGCACACCCTTGAAAACTAGAATCATGAACAAGCTATAAACCCAGAATGAGGAACGGGAGGTCGAGCTAAAAGAGTAATTGGCTAGGGGGATGAAAGAAGCACCAAGGGCGACCAATGTGTCAATTCCCCTTCAGATAGTTGCCGACCAAGGATTGCCTTCTGATGGGCTACCACCCGGGTACATGCCTCCATTTGGCCCAAATTCCCAACAGACGCAGGGTGTTCTTACAAACTCTGGCAAAAATCCTGCCACCTATCCACAACACGCGAATCTTTCCACCTACCCACATACAAACCCTACTTCCACATACCCACACACAAATCCTACTGCCGCCTACCCACCACACACAAATTCCTTAGCTGCTTACCACACAAATCCTACTGCCTACCCACCACATACAAACACCTTAACCGCCTTCCCACAAAACACCCACCTAAACTACACATACATGAACACTACTACCTCTGAGAATCCCACATACTTTATCCCTGTGACCACTTACCCACAAAATCCACAACAACAACCTCTTTATCCATCAAATCCTTATGGCCATGCCATTAGACCGAACAAACCCAGTACCTTCCCTCAACCGATTGGTCGGGCGGTAAATGAGCACTGGTCAAACTCTCTTGATTAAGAAACCCACCTTAGTGGCAAGCGGCAACATCTAGAGGAAAGGCTAAGAGCCATTGAAGGCAGTGGCTATAGAATGATGGAAGCCTTTGATCTTTGCTTTGTTCTTGATCTAGTAATTCACCCTAAATTCAAGACGCCTGAATTTGAGAAGTACAAGGGGATGGGATGCCCAAGAATACATTTGATTATGTACTACAGAAAAATGGTTTCTCATGCTCATAATGATAAACTATTAATCCACTGCTTCTACGACAGTCTCACGGGAGCAGCAACCAGCTGGTATACCCAGCTGAAGAGGGCATATTTTCACACATGGAAGGACCTGACAGATGCCTTCCTCAAACAATATAAATATAACATTAAGATGACTCCCGACAAAACTTAGCTGCAAAATTCGGTGAAAAAGGAGGAGGAAACATTTAAACAGTACGCACAGAGATGGAGAGAACTGATAGCTCAAGTTCAACCGCCGTTGTTTGAAAAGGAGATGATCAGCATGTTTATGGAGACTCTTCCTGCACCATTTTATGATAAGATGGTGGGTAGCGTATCTGCAAATTTCTCCAACATGGTGCTAATCGGAGAACGTATTGAGAGTGATCTACATCGAGGCTGGATCATACACAATACGATCGACAATGTGAATATGAAAAAGTCGGCTAATAATTCCTGGAAAAAGAAGGAGGGAGAAACCCATCACGTCTCGTTCAACCTGAATCGCCAAATAAGCACACCGCCTAACTGCTAGATGTCATACCAACCTCAATTCCTATCTTACCCTTAGATGGTAGCCACATCCCAACCTAACAACCAACAACCATACCCCTCTCTCGTATCCTTTCGCCCACCAGTCCCACTCATGACCTCACCACCACAAACAACTCCCCAACCACCATATCCCTCTCTCGTATCCTTTCGTCCACCAGTCCCACTCATGACCTCACCACCACAAACAACTCCCCAACCACCACAAAAGACATGGAGCCCAAATACCAACCCCAACGAATGCCGAACAACAATGAGAGGAAAATAATCTAGTTCGACCCTATTCCCATAAGCTACATTGACCTCTTACCTTTCTTAATCCAAAACTCACTAATAGCTCCATGTCTTATGAAGCCATTGGAACCCCCATACCCCAAAAGGTACGATCCATCAGCTAAATGTGAGTATCATGCTGGATTTGTTGGCCATTCTATAGAAAATTGCCAAGGGTTAAAGGACAAGGTACAAAACTTGATTAATGCTCTGTGGTTGAGCTTTGAGAAGGGTGCTCCTAGTGTAGGGAGCAATCCTCTGCTGAACCATGAAGGACCATCTGTGAATTGTATTGAAGCTGAGGTGAATATGCTCATTGAAGCCTTTCCTGGGCACCCAAAACCATTAGTCATTTAATACACTGATAATTTAGTCGTGCCAACACCTACCAGATTGAAGCCGGTCATAATAAAGATACTCGGGGGTCATAAAGAGGTGCCCTGAAAATATGACGTTGAGGTGTCCGAGGGTAAAACAGAGGAAAACAAACTCGACGTCACCAATGACCCCGCTCCTAATGTGGTGAACATTGCTGGAGTAGGGAGTATGACCAGGGGTGGTCGCATCTACACTCCTACAGAAGAAAGAAGAGGGCGGCCTTGCAGCGAAAAAGTTATGGTTGGCCTTGAACCAAAGACCAGTAGTGAGGAAGTGGAAAAAGAAGTGGAAAAATCCGTCTCAAATGAGGAGGCATGTGAATTTCTCAAGCTGATCAGACAAAGCGAGTATATGGTGATTGAGCAGCTTAACTGTATCCCCGCCAAGATTTCATTGCTGGAACCTGTGATGAACCCAGAACCCCATCGGAAGGTGCTGATGAAAATACTAAATGAGGCACATGTGGTGTACAATCTCTCGATGGAGAAGTTCGAAAGAATTGCAAACAACATAACTGCCAACAACTTTCTCACCTTCACTGATAACAAAATCCTGAAGGAGGTATCCAGGCATAACAAAGCACTACACATATCAGTGAAGTGTATAGACCATATCTTGGCCAACTTAAATGTGATGCCTAAAACGACCTTGTCAAAGTTACCTTATGAAACATCCTACATGAGGCCGACTTCTATGGTGGTTTGGGCCTTCAACGGGTCCTGGAGGGAGGTTATTGGAGAAATCGATTTGCTAGTCCAGATTGGTCCTGTCATCTACGATGTGACCTTTCAAGTGATGGACAATTTTCCAACATACAACTGCTTGCTGGGGAGGCCCTGGATCCACTTTACTCGGGCGGTGCCCTCAACCTTGCACCAAAAACTGAAATTTATCACGAATGACAAGTCAGTCATAGTTTCAGCGAAGGAGGACTTCTTGGTCAGTAAACCCACCAACCCCCTTTATATTGAAGCCGCCGAAGAAGCTTTGGAAACTCATTTTCAAGCTTTAGAAATTGCTAATGTCACTATTATTAAAGAACGGGAAGTGGTGGACCAACATCGGCCTCCTAATGCGTTGATGATGATGGCCAAGATAATGCTAAGGAGTGGATTCAGACTCGGGGATACACTAGGGAAAAACAATGGCGGGCTGGCTCAACCTTTGCAGTTGGGAAAGAACAAGCACAGGTTTGGATTGGGGGTACAAACCCACTAATGACAATAAAAAGAAGCTAAAAGAAGAGATGGAAGAGAAAAGGCTGGCCCAGCTCGAAAAGAGAAAACCTTGAGTTAGGAGGATCCCTCTGTGTCACCTATCAGAAAGCATCTAGTCCGCTAGATTCGAAGCTCCAGATCTAATAGCTGCCATAGATGGAGAGAGACTTTCCAGCATTGACAATTTGGTGACAACTTACCCACCTGGGAAAGAACTAAATAATTGGGAGACTATCGAACTTCCCATGACTTTTAATTTTGTCTCAATGTAATTTGTAATTGCCATAAATTTTTTTTTGAAAAAAGATAATATTTTGTACATGTTTTTTATCAATACAATATAATTGAATTTCTCCAGAATTGGTTCTCCTTTTTCAATATGTCCATATTTCTTCAGAATTACTTTCTCCTTTTCCAATATATCCATATTTCTTATTCCTTTTCGCATATTCATCACAATGCAGATATGAAAATAACCTGCCTAACAACGACCACGCTAGTATTGTATCGAGTAATTTTAACTACCTTGTTAACCAAGTGGATGAGGAAACAAAATTTGATTGTGAACCTTCTAGGAGAAATTACTCAAGCTGATAGAGCAAGAATCTAACCAAGAATCCGTTGAACTAATAAATCTGGGAACTGACGAAAATAAAAAAAGGTGAAAATAGACGCGTTTGACAACCGCTCTCAATTGGTGTCATTGTTACATAAGTATAACGACATTTTTCCTGGTCTTATTAAGATATGCAAGGATTGGATACCTCTATTGTAGAGCATAAACTTCCTTTGAAGCCTAAATGCTCACTGGTGAAGCAAAAAACTGAGAAGGATGAAGCCAGAAATGCCTTTAAAAATCTGAGAAGAAGTGAAAAAACAGCTTGACACAAGTTTTCTGGCCATCGGAAAATACCCGGAATGGGTTGAAAACATAGTACTAGTCCTTAAGAAAGATGGAAAAGTGCAGATGTGTGTGGATTACAGAGATCTAAATAGCCAGTCCAAAGGACGACTTTCCACTGCCCCATATCGACGTATTAGTCGACAACACTGCCCAATTCTCCTATTTCTCATTCATGGATGGTTTCTCGGGGTATAACTAAATCAAGATGGCTGAAGAAGATATGGAGAAAACCACCTTCATTATACCATGGGGAACTTTTTGCTACAAAGTCATGCCTTTCAGACTAAAAAATGTCGGGGCAACCTATCAGACAGCCGTGGTGACACTATTTGACGATATTATCCACAAGGAAATCGAAGTGTACATGGACAATACGATTGCAAAGTCAAGAATTGAGGAGGACCATCTTAATGACTTGCAAAAGTTATTTGAATGGCTCCGAAAGTTCAAGTTGAGGTTGAACCCAACCAAGTGCACCTTCAGTGTGGAATTGGGGAAGCTATTAGGCTTTATTGTCAGTGAAAGGGGAATCAAGGTTGATCCTGATAAAGTCTGGGCCATTTTGGAAATGCTCATCCCGTGAATAGAGAAGGAAGTCCGAGGTTTTTTAGGAAGGCTGAACTATATCGCTCGGTTCATTTTCTAATTGACAACCACCTGTGAGCCGATTTTCATGCTCTTGCTCAAGAATCAACCCATGGATTGGAATGAGGGTTGCCAAGAGGCCTTCGAAAATATTAAGCTCTACTTATAAAACCCTCCAATTTTAGTACTTCCAATCCCAGGGAGGCCACTAATCCTGTACTTAACAATGACGAGCAATTCCATGGGATGCATGCTCGACCAACAAGATGCGTCCGGAAAGAAGGAACATGTAATTTACCACCTAAGCAAGAAATTCACTGATTATAAGGAAAAATATTCCTTGCTAGAACAGACTTGTTGCACCTTAGCGTGGGCCGCTCACCGTTTAAGGCAATATATGCTAAGCCACACCACGTGGTTGATATCCAGGATGAATCCTATTAAATATATCTTCAAGAAGCCTGCTTTGTCCGGACGGATCGACCGATGGCAAGTTCTACTACCAGAATACGATATCATATATGTCACACAAAAGGCGATTAAAGGCAGTGCACTCGCAAATTATTTGGCCCAACAACCTTTAAACAATTATCAATCCATGCAACAGGGATTTCTGGATGAGGATCTAATAACAGTGTTTAATGAAGAGGAACAAGAAGCGGGAAGAAAGTGGATGATGCTATTTGATGGTGCTTCTAATATGATGGGTCATGACATAGAAGCCATATTAATTTCCCCAGAAGGACAATATATTTCAGTCACGGCCAAATTAGGTTTTGATTGTACCAACAATGTGGCCGAATACGAAGCTTGCATCATGGGAATCCAAGTAGCAATTGAAGCTAATGTCAAGTGCTTGGAGGTTTATGGAGATTTAGCTTTAGTTATTCATCATGTCAAGGGAGAATGGGAAACCAGAGATGCAAAGTTAATCCCATACCAGGCCTATATCAAAGAATTATTGGAGTATTTTGACGAGGTTACCTTCGCTCATATACCTCGAGAGGATAATCAGTTGGTTGATGCCCTAACCACCCTTTCGTCTATGTCCAAAGTAGGTAGAGAGGAGGATATGCCCCTTATCCAGATCCAGCATTGAAATCGATAAGCTTTTTGCCAATCAGTGGAAGAGGAACAGGATGGGCAGCTGTGGTATCATGATATATGGTGTTTTTTGAAAAGCAAGGAATACCCTGCTGACGCCTCAGAAAATGACAAAAGGACTTTACGAAGGTTGGCCATGAATTTCTTCCTCGTTGGAGAGATCCTGTACAAGAGAAACCATGATATGGTTATGCTATGGTGCGTAGATGCAGCAGAGGCCAATAAAATTATAAAAGAAGTCCACGAAGGATTTTTTGGTACTCACGCTAACGGACACGCGATGGCTAGAAAATTTCTCAAAGCAGGATATTATTGGCTGACTATGGAGGTTGATTGCTACAAATACGCCAAAACCTATCACAAATGTCAGGTATATGTCGACAACATCAATGCGCCATCTACATCTTTGAATATGCTATCCTCGTTGTGGTCGTTTGCAGTGTAAGGAATGGATGTCATTAGACTAATTGAACCCAAAGCATCCAATGAACATCGCTTCATATTGGTCGTTATTGATTATTTCACTAAATATGTTGAGGCTACTTCTTATGTTAGTGTGACTTGAAGTGTGGTGGTGAAATTTGTGAAAAAGGAGTTGATTTGCCGGTACGGGCTATCCAACAAACTCATCACAGATAATGACACCAATCTAAATAATAAGATGATGAAAGAACTATGAGATTAGTTTAAAATCCAGCATCATTACTCCTCTCCGTACCGACCAAAGATGAATGGAGCGGTTGAGGCGGCTAATAAAAACATAAAAAAGATTGTCCAAAAGATGGTGCTCACATACAGGGGTTAGCACGAGATGCTTCCTTATGCTCTCAACGTCTTTCACACCTCGATCCGTACCTCTATTGGGGCAACCCCATTCTCGCTCATGTGTGGAATGGAAGCATTCCTTCCCATCAAAGTAGAGGTCCTTTTGTTAAGGGTATTAATGGACGCAAACTAGAAGAAGCAGAATGGGTTCAAGCATGGGCAGACTAGTTGAATCTTATTGATGAAAAAAGGTTGGTTGCAGTATGTCACGATCAACTATATCAAAAAAGAACAAAAAAAGCGTTTGAAAAGAAGGTACACCCTCGAGAGTTTCAGGAGGGTGATCTGGTCCTCAAAAAGTTGTTGTCAATGCAGAAAGCACTGCAAGGAAAATGGGTCCTAAATTATCATGGGCCATACGTAGTTGAGAAAGCTTTCTCAAGAGGCGCATTGATTTTAACAGATATGGACGGAAGAGACTTAGCTAATCCAACCAACTCGGATGTCATGAAAAGGTATTATGCTTGATCTTTAAAAAAGCCTGCTAGATCGAAAACTTGCAAGGGCGGTCTAGGCAAAAGTTAGGGCATATAGACAAAAGCTCGCTAGGTCAGAAACCCGCAAGAGCGGCCTAGGAAAAAGTTAGGGCACACAGACAAAAGCTCGCTAGGTCAAAAACCCACAAGGGTGGCTTAGACAAAAGTTAGGGATCACAGACAAAAGCTCACTAGGTCAAAAACCCGCTAGGGTAGCCTAGATAAAAGTTAGGGTACACAGACAATAGCCTGCTAGGTCGAAAACCCGCAAGGGTGGCTTAAGCAAAAGTTAGGGCATACAAAAGGCCAACTAGGTCGGAAACCCACAAGGGCGGACTAGGAAAAAGTTACGGCATACAAAAGTTCGCTAGGTCAAAAACCCGCAAGGATGCCCTAGGAAAAAGTTAAAGCATACAAAAAAGCCCGCTAGGTCGAAAACTTGCGAGAGTGACTTGGGAAAAAGTTAGGGCAAAGATGTTGCCATGACAGGGTGACCTTCAGGAAGGGTGTGATCTGGAATGCCAAATTGGGGCAAAAAGATAAAGAAGTTAGTTCAAAGACGGTCAAGTCAAGCTTAGACTTATACTGGGGCAAATTGACAAAAGGGCAAAGAATTCAATTTAGAATCGACCAAGTTAAATTAGGCCGATAACAAGGGAAAATTCAAGCGGATACTAGGACAAATTTTTGTTTCTTAAGTAGCTTGATTAATGAGGTAGGAAAAATTATGGAAATACAATGCTAGCGTTGGTCGTCTCAAGGGCACCAGACCACTTAAATTCATACCATCAGACGTATCCCCTTCCTTACTAGCTTGATTCAACATCTTGACCTTTATTTCCAAACATTTATCATTCAGTTGTGTTCTATTTGGTCAGATATATGTACAAAAATCAAGCATGCAATCACAAATTGGCAATTACTATTCTAAGACTATTTCGAAGTCATGTCTAGTTTGAGAATTTTGCCATAATTAGTAGTTCTTTAACAATCAAATGACTTCTTTTCTATAGTATAGCTTATATGACGGTTAAATCCGCGGTCAAGAAGCAAAAGGAAACGAACCACGGGTTCGAGCATGTCCAAAGTCATGAAGCAGCGCTACAGGAAGCAAGGAAATCTAAGTCTATGAATAAAAAACTAAGGTTAAGCAATCTTCAAACAACCCTTATCAATCTAACAACGATTTCTTTACTAAGGTCAGCTTATCACACAAGGCTCTACATTTTAAATTTCCTGTATTCTGGCCTATCACATCAGGCCCTGTATGTTTAAATTTATATCAGCCTATCGCACGAGGCTCTGCTTTTTAATTTTTTGCATTCTGGCCTATCACATCAGGCCCCCACATGTTTAAATTTTTGTCAGCCTATCATACAAGGCTTTCTATTTTAATTTTCAGCATTCTAGCCTATCACATCAAGCCCCACATGTTTAAATTTCTATCAGCTTATCACACAAGACTCTGCATTTTAATTTTCAGCACTTTGACCTATCACATCAAGCCCTGCATGTTTAAATTTCTGTCCACCTATCACACAAGGCTCTGCATTTTAAATTTTCGGCACTTTGGCCTATCACATCAGGCCCTGAATGTTTAAATTTCTGCCAGCTTATCTCACAAGGCTCCACATTTTAATTTTCAGCATTTTGGCCTATCACATCAAACCCTGAACGTTTAAATTTCTGTCAACTTATCACACAAGGCTCTGCATTTTAAATTTTCCACACTTTGGCCTATCACGTCAGGACCTGCATGTTTAAATTTCTGTTAGCCTATCACACAAGGTTCTACATTTTAAATTTTCTGCATTCTGGCCTATCACATCAGGCCGTGCATGTTTAAATTTCTATCAGCCTATTACACAAAGCCTTAAATTTTAATTTTTCTGTATTCGGGCCTACCATATCAGGTTAAGCTTGTTCAAGTTTCCTCTTAGGACTTGGCATTCTAACATCTCGTCTTGGCGCAAAGGGTTTGACATTTGCTTCCATCTATGAGATGTGGTTTCTTGCATAATGAAAGTCCTAGAATTCGTGGCAAGGCAAAGTCCCACTTTGCCAGTCCCGAATAGAATTAGCTCACATCTTTACTCATTTCCTACCTCAATAACACAGAAAGTATTCTCGTATTATCTGGTAAAAACTGAGTAAAGAGAGGCAAACTGTGAACACTAATTCCTATCTGGAAGGGTTTAATTTAAAATCAATTAAATAAAAATGAAAAAAGGATATATTTTTGGGCTCAAAAGCCCAAATCAGCAAAAAAAAATAGAAATAAAAAGCAGAAGAAGTAATTGGGCCAAATAGATCAATGACCTGGTTGAAGAAGAAAAAAAAGAATAAAGAGGGAGCAGAAAATAAAAACAAACAACCAAAAATAACAATAATAAATAAATAAATAAAAATAGGCAATAAAAATAAATAAAAAGAAGAAAAAGAATGAAAATTCAATTAAAAGTTAGTTAAATGTTAGTTAGGAGGTTACAATCAGGGTTAAGAAGTAACCAAGGGCGAGTTAGTAAAACCATGGTTAGGGTGGGGTATAAAAGGAAGTGAAAAGAGAACAATTACTTTACTTTTGATAAAACTGCAAAAACATTCTCAAAAAAGCCAACAAGAGACACTTAAATTCTCTCTGATTTCATTTGGGAAATTCTTTGCTCTTTGGATTCAGTTCTACTTTTAGAAGACTTCTCTAAGCTTCTCTCCACTGCGTTGGACTCTTGTTCCTCTCATCATTCTCCTGGATTCTCGTTTCTTTGCACCTATTGGAAAAACTTTAAAATTGCTCCTCATCGTGTTCGCTGCTCTGATTCATTCTCTCTAAACATCCTTCTTGTCATATATACGAAAAAACCAGCTTCACACCAAATTGTTTCTGGCTTCAATTGAAAGAAATTCTACATTCCTTGAATTTAAGCTCTATTCAGGTTAGTGCTCTTGTCTAATTCCCCTTGTCTAAGTGTTTGAATCATCATATAGCTTGTTTAATCAATTGCTCAAACAAAATTAAATGCATAGATAATCCTGATTACTAGTTTAAACTTTTATCTGCAATTTTTTGATAGAATCCACAAGCAATCAGTTAAAATCGCCATAATAAACTTATGTCTAATAAAATCGGCAAAGAATAGGCTTAGAGTAATTACTACGCATGTTCACCTTTTCTATATTTTAGTCGCAGTCCTAATCCTTTCATCAAACAACGGTTGACTTAGGCAAATTTGAGAATAGAATATAGTATCTATAATAAAATTTATTCCGAAGGTTGTGAGTCAATTCAGAGTGAACATAGCAACATCAAAAACAAGAGTGTAGAGTGAACATAGCAACATCATAAACAAGAGTGTATAGCTTATTGTGAGTTTTGTTTAGATGAGAAATGATGAAAATGATTTTTTTCTCTGCACAAGCACAACATGACTTTGAAATAGTAGATTTTTGAACATAGTCCATAGTGTAAGTAATAAAAAGAGAATTCATTAAGTTTTAACTCAGGGTGTGAGCTAGTGGCTGAACCAACAGCTGCTAGTCTAATGCTTAAGTTGAATAGGAGGATATTGATCTTACTATTCAGATACGACACAATTTTATAAAACACCTCAAATTTTTCCCTATTTGTCTAGCTTTATTTGTCTAGCTTCCTTGGTGTTAGGCTTGTTCAATAATCAGGTAGAACTTAACTCAAGGATGTGTCAGATGTAACTTCACTATATCTCAACTAGGCCTAAGACAAAGTAAGAGCTCACCAAGTGGTTTCTGTCATATTAGAACCAGTTTTTGTTAGTTAATATCAGGTTGTACCTGATGCAAATCTTTAGCAAGGTAGGGAATGATATAGAAGCCTCTTGCTTCACCATATACAGCTGCGCCAGGGTGGTGTAGGCTAAGGCAAATAGATTCCTGCCAGTCCTGAGTTTCAGGGTGGGTTGGATTGTAAAGAGGCCCTAGCACACATAGAAATTAGGAGAAAGTCGTCTTTGGTCCTGTCATGATTTCTACTAAATGTACTGCTGAATAAGGTGAGTTTACTCACAAGATTAATCCTGATCTCTAGAAAATCATGAGAACCATTCTAAGTATTAGGCTAGGTATATTATGGTTGGCCCTAACAAAGGGAGCTTAGCATCCTGGCCCAAATCAATTTAAATCTGCGGCTAGTTACCGGCTTAATTTCCCAATGACACAAATTATGGAAGAGTAGGTTTGAGGTAGTATTGTTGCCTCTAAATATTTGAATTTTGATGGTGAAACGAATAGGTTGTGGTAGATGCCTTACCTATGTCAGCAATAATAAAGGCATCAAGTCAGCAAACGTATAAGGATTGCTATTGTTGCTTTGATGTCGACATAGAGGCCTTGAGTGAAATAAGGATCGAAGAGAATCCGAGAGCCTTTAGTACAATAAGTCAGTAACCTCAGTTCATGTCGTAGACAAATGGTTGTAATGGTTTTAAGAACAGGTATAAGACCAGTTTCAAATTTTAAGCCTCCTAGAAAAGTAGGGGTCCAACTCTGATGTCGAACAGGTGCAGTATGACCATAATCTCTAGTTTCATCTAGTTTCTTCGGGGTTTCTAGGCAGGTTTGAGTATCCTAATCATGTTTTTCTATATTGCTTCTAAGAATTGAATGTTAGTCAGCATAGAAGCAAACTAGAAGCAGGTTAGCACCGAGAATCTGAGGATTATGAGTCTTAGGATATGCTTAGCATAAAGCCTAAGTAAGATCGGACCTGGTATAGGAAAAGGTTCTAGGTAAGGTAATGGAGAAACCTTGTGAACTCAATGAGGCAAGTATTGACGCTGCACTTAGGTTCAGTTCTTTTGTTATCATAAGTTGGCAATGTTGTGAGCTTCCTACTTAGGGCCAAACTGGATCAGATTGTTACAGGTAGCAAGCCATCATGATAAGCACCTGCTATAAGACCCTTGACCAGTGTAGAAAGTAGTCAGTCATAGGCCAACCATAGCAGTAGGTTTTCCTTGCCTAGGTTCACCTCAACCTATCCCTAATTGACTAAATCAGCAAACAATGTAAAAGGAAAATTTCCATTAAAGCCATCCTTGGCCAGTTTAAGCTAGTTATATTCCCTAGGCTTGTGACTCAAGTTTTGAAGTATATAAGCCTGGGAGAAACTAAAATGGCTATATAGTTTCTGTAACAACATCAGTTCAACTATAAGTTGTAATCTATTGTTCGTTCTAAGCCAAGTAAGGGCTAGGTCAGCCTGTGGAAGCCTAAGCCTGAGAGTTGAGGTCCATCCAGCAGATTAGGAATAGGCTGAACAGTATGTGGTAATAACTGAAACCAAAACCTACCTAATATCAGGTGATTAGTGATAACTTAGTGGATGAATTCAAAGAAGAGAATCATGAGTCACTGTTGTTCACAAGGTAATTGAAGCAAATTCTGTAGACTAGTAGGGCATTGAAACCATAGTGTCGTAACTGTTACATTATCAGGTTCAGCCATGGGATGAGTGCACTATTGTTCTTTAGTTTAACAGTAGGTAGATGAATTTTTAGGATCCAAAACCTGTCATGACAATTAAACCAGTCGCAGGTTCTGAGTCTTGTGACTCAATAGCTAAGCAGAAAATCAAAATTAGAGCCAACACTAGGCCAGGCCATAGTTAGATGTTAGATGACCTTGCCTTGAAGATGGCCTAGTTGACACAAGCTTCAAAAGGGTAGGAAACTAGAGATCCTAGCCTGCTAGGAAGAAACCAGGTATGAGTTTGAGTTAAAGGTTGAGTACAGTAGATTGGATAGCAACTTTAGTAGCCCACATAATCCCAAGTTCCTATACTGCACAATGTTTAGGCAAAATAAGGGATAAGGTAATTCAAAGAGATCCAAAGGAACAGAGGGGGGTTGGTGGTTGATCAGCATGTTGACCATATAGACCTTGTAGGAATCTAAGTCGTGGTTGTAGACGTGTTTTGATAGTGAAGCTAGTTCAATGTTTCTAGTGCAATCCATAGTTCATAGACAAAAAGCAGAAATAGATCAGCCTCTACTTCTCGACAGCAAATAGACAAATTTTTAGGGTCCAAAACTTGTCAAGGTAGCTATGCCAGCTACAGATTCTAGGTTTCATGATTCATGAACCAAACAGAAACCAAGGTACGAAAACTACCGTCCTTTAAAATTATTATAACATCTAATGCATACTAGGCTGTGTCAGGACAATTTTTAGTAACTACCTGAACCTCATGATTACTGCAACAAGCTCATGTCGAGTGTTATATTCCATTAATAACATTAACTTTAGCCCCTAGCCCAGACTGATCATGTTGTGAATCACTTTAAGAAAATTTTTAGCAGTGAGCCAAGAGCACCTAACTCTGAGTCTGGATCTAAAACTTAGAGACTTTACATTGGGTATACTGATCAGTTCAGTAAAAGGTCCCTATCCCTGCAAAGATGATAGCACCAAAACCTAGAAGTATAAAGGAGTTGGTAGAAGTTTAAAATGAATTTAGCCCTGCCATATTAGTAGATTAATTCTTAGGTCTTGAAATTCAGGCTAAGTCAAGGGGTTTAGCAGCAGGAATTCTAAAACATACAAAAGTTGCATACCCTCATACTGGCCAGGATAACAATCCATAAATAGCTAACCTGTGCCTCATGCCTATGATTCCTAGGAAGCCATATCAGTTGACCTTCACCAAGCTTCATAAAAGGTATAATGGGCAACAAACTTACTTCAGAGACTAAATTGAATCCAAAGGAGGTAGATCAGATAAAGGGGGTCTAGGCCTGAAAAATAGGTGTCCCTTTGTTTGGCAGGTCCCTGGTGCTATTTGCAGTTGGTGTCATTGACTAAAAGGTGTCATTGACTAAAATCGCATACTAATTAAAGATCAATCAACCAAGGAGATAATGAGTGGAGTTTAGGCAAGGGAGGCAAAACCTGTAAACCAGAGAAGAAGTCTAATAAGAGATTCTAGGTCTTCTACCACAGCAAGTATAGTATTTTATAGTGTGCTACCAATACAAGTTCAAAAAATTAGATAGGCACCTGAGTCATATTGCCTAAGTTTGTCATAACAGTAAATGAAGGTTCAAGGCCTACATTCTTTACAAAACAGTTTCTGTTGAGTCTCACTTCCCTAGAATTGCCACTGGGCCATGCCTCTCGTTATTTCATGGCTAAACAAAAAAAGGATCATCCACTCAAAGCAAAAGGGTGAGGACGATCCCTAACCCAATTCTCCATTAATGCAAGTTTTTGAACCTAAATCTGGGTCATAGTATCTCCCTAAGTCCCTTAGGTTCTAAAATAGATCTGGGTAGATCAGTAGTAGCAGTTTTCGCCTCCTCTTGTCTCATGGCCTAATGACAGGATAGATTTGGTGCCTTAATGGACTAAATAATTGCCCTAGGTCACATCCCCTAAACCTGTTACAGTGTTACAAAATTCTAGGAAAAAATGAAAATTGAATGGCCAGAAGGGTCCTAATTAGACTAGCCAAAAGGGTCTCCTACCCTGAAAAAGAAATAGTACCCAAACGTAGAAGTATAAAAAGGTTAGTGGGTACTCAGCAGATCACAGATTCTAGCCTAATGGTGCTGATTAATTTATCATGCTGGTTTGTTGGAACAATAAAATCACTGTACCTGAAGTTCCTCTTGAGATATCAATCTCAGATCAACTTTCTTTTCCATTTATTAAATGTACTGAAACTCATGAGGTTACTTAGTTTGTCCACTCAAATTTTGCACAAGACAACTTGTAGGACCTATACCATAAGCACATTGGCAGAACTGAGTTCAACAAGGACCCTGAACAATATGCTAAAGGTACAAGTCTCAAAGCATAATTTGAGAATTAAATAAATGCTTGTGCAGTGACCTTAAACAAGTTCTATATGGTGTTGGCCTGATTCTCACTCTCAAGGCCTCACAACAACCAATAAAGTCATAGCATCACAGCTGTTACAGTGTTAAACTTAACCAAAAAAACATGCAACCAGTATCTAAAATCTGTCAGGGCAGCTAAAGTTAGCTGCAGGTTTTGAGATTCATCAATCATGAGCCAAACTGAAGCTGTGAACCTCATTTTTACAGTGGCAAGCTTAGGTTTGATGTTATATCTTGTTAGCCAGGCAGGTTTGTGAATAGCCCTATGTTGTATTAAGCTCTAGCTCATGCAATGAAGAATAAAAAAACAAGCAATATCCAAAAGTCCCCTAAGCAGTAAACAAGCCCAGAAAATCGCTGTTTTGAAAAATTTCACCTAAAAATATTTATTTTTGAACTTTCTAAAATTCGTGCAATGGATTCTAATACAAGCAAGTAGCGTTATCTACTGTTCTGTATTTTAATTTGTGCATATTCAAACGTGGCTTACGACGGTTTGAATCTTGCACGCATGTGATTTTAGGAAATTACTGTTTCTACTAATTCCACCTAAAAATGTCTATCTTCGAACTATTTGTCATTCGCGCAACGAATTTTAATACGGACAAGTAGCGTGCTCTATCTATCCATATTTTAATTCGTTCAAATTCAAATGCGGCTTGTGACGATTTGAATTTTGCAAGCACGTCATTTTAGGAAATCATTGTTTACTAATTTCGCTTAAAAATATATGTTTTTAAACTTTCTGAAATTCGTGCAAGGGATTCTAGTACGGGGAAGTAGCATTCTATATTGTTCTGTATTTTAATTCATGCAAATTCAAATGCGGCTGACGATGGTTTGAAGCTTGCAAGCACGTGATTTTAGGAGAACACTGTTTCTACCAATTCAACCTAAAAACGTATGTTTTTTTATTTTCTGAAATTTGTGCAACGAATTGTATTACAGGTAAGTAGTATTCTTTACCATTCTGTATTTAAATTCGTGCAAATTTAAATGCGACTTAAGACGGTTTGGATTTTGCAAGCATGCCTATTTATAGAAAATCACTATTTTGGAAAATTCTACTTCAAAACGTCTATTTTCATTTTTTCTAAAATTTGTGCAACGAATTCTAATACGGGCAAGTAACATTCTCTACTGTTCTGTATTTTAATTCGTGCATATTCAAACACGGCTTACAACAGTTTGGATTTTGCAAGCATGTGACTTCAGAAAATCGCGGTCTTAACTAATTTTATTCAAAAATCAATTTCACCTGCAATTACCTTTTCTATTTTCCAAGAGATCAAGTCTCTTAAACTAGAACTACGTAGCCTTGAATTTCCTATTGAACCAGGAAATATGTAGGAGCATGATCAAGTCTTGTCAAGCTATTTTCCACAAACCTATTTATTTTCTACTCTATTTAAAGGGATCAAACAATTTTCAAAAATATCAAAATCACACACTCAATTTAAGGATACCATTCTTCGAAATGGGCGAGTAGGGTGCATAATACCTTCATTACTTGTAACCAAATTCCGAACCTAGATTTCTTCATCAAGTTAGGTTTTTCCAAAAAATAAAATTTGGTGGCGGCTACACAATCATTTAAAATCTTTTATAAAATTTTAGCGAGTTCATGATTTCATTATAATTACGGTTACGACACACCACAAATATTATTACTAGTTTTTTAAAAAAATTCCAATTTTACTGATGCCATAAATGATTTTTGATAGTTTTTATTAATTGCTGGCAGAGCCACCAGAAATAATGGTTATATGTATTGGTGGTTATAAACCGTCAAAATTTAAAAAAATAAAAATAAACAATCTCTTCCCTTAATTTTTAGCACCTAACTAAAAATATGTTGCCCAACAACTTAAGTTCCAAATACATTTTTTGGTTCTGTGTTTTTGTTCTATTAATTCAAGTTTCAACACATTTAATTTAAATTAACTAAAATTTATTTTAAGGTATCAAATATAATTAGAATATATATTACAATTAATTTTAATCATAAATTAATATTAGAATATATTTTTCATTAACAAATACATTCAATGTTATTGTTCTAATGCAATAATTACCATATACAGTTATCAAAGACTTAGAACATTAACACTGCATAATATCTATGAAAAGTAAAAATTCATCAAACACAAATGATTTCTAAATGTGGTTAATAATGAAATTTAAAAAATAAAAAAATATAGAAGCATCGACCACTATTTGTGTTGCTTTTTATCTTCAACTGCAAAACTTTTATACTTTCAAAATTATTGCTGCTACACTAAAAAAAATAATAAGGCCAATTTTATTTAAATGATATTAAACCCAATACAACACTATAGATGTTCATCACTTAATGTATCAAATCAAAAAACTTGACATAAATACTTAAGCATTTGAGGTTATTTTATTTTATAAATCAATTATCGTATCTATCATTATAACAAAAATTTATTTCAATTGATTCATAAATCTATTTTCATGTTTATAACTCTCTAAATTGGATAGAATTTATTATGAATTAGTAATTTTATTTTTTTCATCCTTAAATTAAAGTAGCTAAAAAAGAATCTAATAAAATAAATTATTAATTCAAATAAATAAGACAAAACTCAAATCAAACTAAAACTACTTCAAAATCAAATTAATTACTAAAATTAGTGCTTTGGAAGTTTAATTTTTAAAGCAGACCAACATTTTTAATAACAAAAATAAATAAAATTATAAGTATATATTGATAAATATATAATAAAACAAAAAATGTTGTAGAAAGAAATTTAAATAGTGTGATAAAATAAATAATATAATTTATAAGTAAATAACTAAAACAAAAAAATAACATTATTAAACACTAGAAAATATATAGAATGTGATGAAAAAAAAGGAAAAATAAAAAACATATATAACAGAAATGTGATATAATATATAGTTTAATAAGTATATTAAGGTAAACATTCTCTTGAGATTTATTTTAATAAATGAAAGCAAAATAATAGAAAATGATGTTACCTTTTACCATAATTGGAGTGAGTTTTGCAGGAGCTAGCAACAACGGTAGCATTTTTATTCCCTTCCTTATACTCAGTGCAAAACACCTATTTAAAGTCACAAGTAACATGAAAGGAGAAACCACACTTAGTCACAATGTGTGTCTTCCTTTGTTTTCACTTGTGAGAGTTTAAAACTATGTTTTAACCGTTCAAAATCATCCCCATCCATTTTTAGTGATTTTTGAAAGGAAAAACAAAGTTTGTTCGGTTATAAGTGCTTCTAAGGAACTTAGAAAGAATTTAATCGGTGGGTTTTATTTTAAAATTATTTTTGAAGCTATGATCAGTTTTATGCTCTCATGAGAAGTGTTTTTAAAGCTTATTTGAAAGAGGATGTGTGGATCTTGGAGTAGATCATGAAGATCTACCTTTTAATGCTTGAGAAAAGTAATGCGTTGCTTGTTTTCATGCTTGTTTTGATGATTACGTTTTAATATTGTGATTTATCTCTTGTGATGATTTATGTGCTGGATCTGCACCTCTGAATATGTATGTTAAGAGGTGGAATAAAGTTTTGTAATAAGTTCCAAAGGTTCCCTTTGGACATTAATTGGAACGTTACCACGAAAAAAATGTAATTTGTAGCCCAAAAGTGGCTAAATCCTTGTATGGAACCCAAGACTCATCATGACCGGCACCTAAGCATCACAACTTGAATGAAATAAGCATGGACCAGAGGCTAGAGGGGCTGCAAAAGCACAACATCACTGAACCAAGATGGTGTGAGGTGAAAGCTTGGAGGAAATCACCTTGGCTAACAAAAGAGGGCTTTTGGCCACCACTCCAAAAGCATAGTTTAACTTGGCTAAAATTTTTATAAGCAAATCAAGCTCTGCAATTAGGTTTTAAACTAACAAAATCAACCTTTTAACAAAGTAAATCAAAGAAAAAATGGGTAAAAGACCTCTAGGAGTGCATTTGGCCATCCTAGAGAGATTTTGGCAAAAATGAGTTAAAGATATGATTAAGGATAAATATATCGTTTTCAACAAGTAAATAATTTAATTGAAGATTAAATAAAGGTTAAGTTTCAAAATATATGGCCTAGGTAAGGTTAGGGTAAAATCCAAAAAGTACTAAGTGGTAAAAGTCCCAAATAAGCTTAAAATGGGTAACTAGAAAATTTACCATAACTTAAGCAAGGGTAAATGTCAAGTTTGGCCATTCCATTAAATTTTGGGTAAAAATACTTGAAATTATCTTAGAATATGCCAATTTTCAAGTCTAAACTTGGCCTCCAAGTAATGGTTAACTTAAGTTAATTAGAGTTAGGAAGAAGGAAAACCCTAAACATAAAAGAGTGGCATTCGGCCACTTAGTGGTTAATTAACTTAAAAGAGGTTTTAATTTCTTTCCAATTAGGGTTAATTAAGGATCATTTTTATGTGAGTAGGACGAATTTAAAGTATGCAAAAGTTTTAAGGTGGATAAAGAGACCTATTGATTTATTAGGCAAATGATCTTATGGTGAAGAAGGAAATTATGGAAACCTAAGTCTAGGAGGTTGAAATTCGGCTACCATGTTTTAAATTAAATAATTATGAGTTTCAATCCTTAACTAGGCTCAAATAATGATTCTAAATATGTAAGCAAAATAAAATTAAGGTGTATGAAAGGTGGAATTTGAGGAAGTAGGTCATTCGACCATTTAAGAATAAATTGACCTAGAAGATTAATTAATTTCTACTTAGATATTATTTTCTTTAGAATAAAAGAGACTTTAAAGGTTTAAGAGTCAATTAGACCTAATTATTAAGGTAGTAGAAAGAAGAACACAAGGTAACATATTTCAAATATTTATTAAGAAGGATGGTTAGAACTTAAATATGAAGTTAGATGTACATAAAGTAATTTTGATCATGATATACCCTAAGGAGAAAGAAGTTTTAAAAGTGTCTAAGATGAATTCCAATTTATGAGTTAGACTCCAAATGACCTAAACTACTTTCGTAACCAAGGGAAAATGAAATTAGAAGTTAGAATTCTAGATTTTATATTCGGGCATACAAGGATAATAAAGGGAAAAGGAATTTGAATATCCTAATTTAGATAACTTAGGAAGCATTAGAATGTTAAGGATTAAAATTTTAAAGGAAAATAGATAAAGGTAAAGATTTCCATTCGGTCATGTTTAATGAAATATATCCTTAATGAGTTAAAAGTTTTGTAAATACGTAAAACTTGAACTTAAAATAATTAGGACATACATAAGACTTGAACAAAAGAGAACACAAAGTAAAGAACTTGAAAGGTGTCGTTCGGTCACCTAGATTAAGATGCTAAGACGAAAAACCTTAATGAACAAATGTAAATTGAGAAAAGGAAAGGATGAGAGGTAAGTTAGATGGATGAGTGATGTAATTCCCTTATGTGATTTCAACATCAAACCAAATTAAGGCATTAGATTGGTTGTGTAAATGTGACATTATGCTATGTGATTTACCAATCAAATTTCATTATTAGTTATGAATGCTCACTATCTATGAATGAATAAATGATGGATACTCAAGAATGAGAAAGGATGATGATCATGTATGAGATTGGTTTGTGATGATGATTGAGATGAAAATTCGAAGCCTATATGTGCATTCCATATTGGTTGGAAATTTGTTTGAGCATGCGTAATCATTTGGAAGCCACTAAAATGAACTTAAAAAGATTAAGGGATCACTAAAGCAAACGTTATGTGAAAACGTAATGCTACTCTCTTCGTGCCTTATGCGCACTAGTATTCAGAGGGCCCTAAAAAGCTCTACCGGAGAGAAGCCAAAGGTTACTTCTTGAAGTCAAAGGTTGCTTCTAGGAGCCAAAGGTTGCTTCTAGGATCCAAAGGTTGCTTCTAGGATCCAAAGGTCGCTCCAAAAATCCTTCTACTGTGAAGGCATTGAGTCTTTCATCCCTTATGTGGTGGTGACGATCACCTAAGAATGAACTCATATCCTTAAGTTTTAGTAGGAGGTGGGAATAGAAGTCAGTAAGAAGATATTGTTTGATAAATTTAGTACAACTCTATGTCTTATTGTTTCTTCCTAAGGTGGGGAAACTAGATTCATAAAGTGTCCCAAAAGTTGGACAAAGAAATGATAAAGACAAAGAAAAGTAATAAAGAATAAAGCTTAAGGCATAGAATAATTGTATGTTAAATGATATCTTATGTGTGATCTCAAAGTTATGAATGTTAAGAAGAATGTATGGTGAGACACTAAGTTTTATGTTTTGAATAAAATTGATCCACTTTAGAGAAATGTTTTCAAAGAATTAAAAATAACCTTTTATGTAAGAAATGATTTCTGAAATAAACTGAAGTGGCTGGAAGTAAAGTGATGACATTAGAATTAAGTAGATAGCCTACTGAGAAACTTAGTTTCTCATCTCTACTTCTTCACACTTTCTTCCCAGACACCTTGGATGCTGTTTATTATGGTAGCAGTTCACGTACTTGAAATAGATGTGAGGCACTCTCTTTGGGAGGTGTACATCGCACTAATGTCAAAAATAATTGGTTGCGAGCATCCTAACTACTAATATGTAGTATTAGCTAACTTATGTATATATTGTATAATAATTGTAAGTTTACGGTTTCTAATAACTATATGAGAAAGCTCACGGGCCTAAGACTTCTGGTTTGTAAGATTTGTTATGTATAATTATTGTATGATGTGTATGTTATGCTTGAATCTTGTTTATTATTATAAGCAAATGATAAACGAAAAGAACAATGTGAACGTATAGTATTCCTAAGGTTTTGAATGTATGTAGAAATCCTCTTAACGATGTATCTTACCGCTACACAAGTTTCATTGACAAGGCTCGTAGTTTATATCAAACAATTTTAAAAAAAATTACCATATTTTCATATAAGTATTTTCTAAGATGAATTCTGCATCATGAGATAACAAACTAAAAATGGAACTGAATGATCGACTTAAGCGTGAAATCGGTATTCGTTTTTAGGGTGTCATATAGTTACTCAAGAGTTAAGAAAAAAATACCTATAATAAGTTCTACCCTGAAAAATAAATGATAGGTAAATGTAGTAGTTAAACAAAAAAAAATAATACCTTTTTTTACAGCAACTACCAATATAAAAATGGGATTTCATCATACTTATTTCATCTTTCTTTTTCCAAGGAATTAATGTAAAAAAAATCTTAAATAAATCTAGCAAAACAAAAGTAATAAACTAGTTTAAATAAGAAAAATACCAAAAGCTTAAATTGTTTAGTTTAAAGAAAAATTTATTTATTTATAAATAATTATAAAAATACCTTCCCAACTTAATGTTTGTAAAAATGTATATAAGAAACTAAACCGTACCTTACACCAAAACAGAACATAACTGATTCAATTTCAATGTTAAGAAGAAAAAAAACATTAGGTGGGGAAAAATATTTTTTTAAAAACGATGACACCCTTTCCAAAACTTGTTCATTTTCAATATAGTTATACCTATAGATGATAAAATTATTTCTTTTTGTTATAATTATATAAAAAAATTAAAACTAAAAAGTAAAAGTCAAAATTATTAACAAAATTGTAACATCCTAATTTTTCTATGATAAATGTTTGAGGCTATAAATAGTTTCTAAAATGAAACTAGGTGAAATTAGAAACCAAAAGTAGAGAAATTAGGAAGTTTGGTGCAAATGACAAAAATTCTCTTACACCTGGGTAGCTCAAATAATGAGCCAGAATAATGGAAATACAAGTATAAGACATCCTAAAGGGATTATAAACATCATGTATGGTTAAAAATAGTGAGAAAATTTTAGAAACCTAAGAAGGGACGAAAACGCACTTCGAAAACCCCAAAAATGATCAAAATACCCCAGGGAACTGTACTTTTTGGACAAAGCTAGTCAGATTCCATAAAAATAGCAAACGACCTTATATTAACATGGGAATGAACTAAAAAGTCTTAGAAATGTTACAGGAACAATTTGGAAAATTTTCCGGCAATGCTAAAAAAAATTATGAAAACACCCTTCGAAGGCTGGGAGAGCAATATAATGTGATAAGCATGTTAAGAGTGGGCTCCACACCAATGCGCACGGAATTCAGCAGCTGAAAAGGTGGTGATGAGTCACCAAAGTGAAGTCAACCAAGTCTTCCACAAAAAGACAAAAGTGAATAGTAAAAAGGTTTCTTTAACCATGATTAAGACTAATTAATCTTGGTTAATTAAAAGTAAAGCATGTTTAGGATAAATTAATCATAATTAGAGGAAATATAAGCCTAATTAACACTAATCTATGCCCAAAAGGATAATTCCTTGAATTTTGATTTATTTTGGAAAATAGAAAAAATCTAGGCAAAATTACCAAAATACCCCTAAGTGCAAAACTAATTTTATTTGGCCCATAAGAGTCCAAATTTGTTTGGGACCCTTGGAACCCCATTTGCTTCATATTTTTCAGCCTATAAACTTATCAAAATCCTCTCCATTCTCTCAAAGCTTACCATAACTCAAAACACCCAAAACTTACACTTTTAAGCCTAAGTCTTCATCTTTAAGACTTAAGCTATATTAAAGCCATAAACATTAAAGCCCCACCGCCATCCTTTCTCCACGTCCAGAGCAGAACAGAGGGGACCCAAGGCAGCCTTTAAAGCTCCACAAAACACTAAGGAGGTCTTCAACAAGTAGGATCTTTCTACTTGTCTTTTTATGCTTTTAACTTGTCTTTTTATGGTGTGCTTGTTTTCTTTCATGAATATTTTCTCCAAGATCTGTTTGTCTTCTTTTGTTTTCAATTATGAGAGTTTAAAATTGTATTTTAACAGTTCAAAATCAACCCCACCCATTTTTAGTGATTTTTGAAAAGAAAAACAATGTTTGCTCAGTTAAAAGTGCTTCTAAGGCACTTAGAAGAAATTTAATCGGTGGGTTTGTTTTAAAATTATTTTTGAAACTCTGATCAGTTTTATGCTCTCATGAGAAGTGTTTTTAATGCTTATTTGAAATAGGATGTGTGGATCTTGGAGTAGATCATGAAGATCTACCTTTTAATGCTTGAGAAAAGTGATGTGTTGCTTGTTTTCATGCTTGTTTTGATGATTAAGTTTTAATATTGTGATTTATCTCTTGAGATGATTTTTTAATGACTTATGTGCTGGATCTGAGCCTCTGATTATGTATGTTAAGAGGTGAAATAAATTTTTGTAATAAGTTCCAAAGGTTTCCTTTGGACATTAGTTATAAAGTTACCACGCAAAAGATGTAATTTGTAGCCCAAAAGTGGCTAAATCCTTGTATGGCACCCAAAACCCATCATGACCTGCACCTAACCATTATATCCTGTACCAAAGAAGCATGGACCAGAGGCAAGAGGGGCTACAGAAGCTTAACACAATTGAACCAAGGAGGAGTAAGATGAACACTTGGAAGAAATCACCTTGGCTAACCAGGGAAGGCTTTCGGCCACAACTCCCAAGCAAATTTTAGTTTAGTTAAAATTTTTCTAAGTAACTTAAGATCTGAAATCAGGTTTTAAATAAACTAAATCAACCTTTAAACAATGTTAAATCAAAGAAAAAATGGGTTAAAAACCTCTAGGAGTGCATTTGGCCACCCTAGAGAGATTTCGGTAAAAATGGACTTAAAATGTGATTAAGAATAAATTAAGCTTTTTTAGAAAGTAAGCAAATTATTTTGTGGTTTAATCAACATTTAAAATGTTAAGTTTCAGAATATATGGCCTATGTAAGCTTAGGGAAAAATCCAAAAATTACTAAGTGGTAATATTCCGAAATTAGCTTAAAATGGATAACTAGAAAATTTAACATAACTTAAGCAAGGGTAAATGTCAAATTCGGTCATTCCATTAAATTTTGAGTAAAAAGACTTAAGATTACCTTAGAATATGTCAATTATGAAGTATAAACTTTTCCCCTAAGTAATGGTCAACTTAGGTCAACCAGGGTTAAGGAATGGTCAACTTAAGTCAACTAGGTTTAGGAGAAGGAAACCCTAAACCTAGAAGAGTGACATTCGGCCACTTAGTGGTTAATTAACTTAAAAGGAGGTTCTAATTTCCAATTAGGGTTAATTAAGGACCATTTTTATGTGAATAGGACGAATTTAAAGTATGAAAAAATTTTAAGGTGGATAAAGAGACCTATTGATTTTTTTAGGCAAATGATCTTATGGTGAAGAAGGAAATTGTGGAAACCTAAGTCTAGGAGGTTGGAATTCGGCTACCATGTTTGAAATTAGCTAAGAATGAGTTTCAATCCTTAACTAAGCTCAAATAATGATCCTAAATATGTAAGCAAAATATAATTAAGATGTATGAAAGGTGAAATTTGAGGAAGTAGGTCATTCGGCCATTTAGGAATAAATTGACCTAGAAGATTAATTAATTTCTACTTAGATATTATTTTGTTTAGAATAAAAGAGACTATAAAGGTTTAAGAGTCAATTAGACCTAATTATTAAGGTAGTAGAAAGGTGAACACAAGGTAACATATTTTAAAGGTTTGTTCGAGGCATGATTAAGAAGGATGGATAGGACTTAAACTTGAAGTTAGAAGTTCACTAAGTAATTTGATCATGTCATGCCTTAATGAGAAGGAAGTTATAAAAGTATCTAGTTGGATTCAAATGAAGGAGTTAGACTAAAAATAACCTAAATTAACTTATTAGAAGGGAGGAAATGAATTAGAAGAAATTAGGATCCTAGAGCTTATATTCAGCCATTCTAGGTTGATAAAGAAAAAAGAAGTTTAAAAATCTTAATGTGTATAACTCAAGAAATCTTAGAATGATATAAGAAGAATTAAAAGTTTAAAAGAATGTAGACAAAGGTACAAGTTACCATTTCACCATGTTTACTTAAAATATCCTAAATAAGTAAAAGTTTGTAAATACTTAATACTTGAACTTAGAATAATTAAGACATGCATCAGACTTGAACAAAAGAGAACACAAAGAGTAAAGAACTTGAAAGGAGTCATTCGGCCACCTAGATTAAGATGCTAAGACGTAAAATCTTAATGAACAAATATAAATTTGAGAAAAAGAAAGGATGAGAGGTAACTTAGAAGGATGCGTGATGTAAGTCTTTTGTGTGATTTCAACATCAAATCAAATTAAAGCATTAGATTGGTAGTGTAAATGTGACATTATGCTATGTGATTTACCAATCAAATTGCATTATTAGTTATCAATGCTCACTATCTATAAATAAATAAATGATGGATACTCATGAATGAGAAAAGATGATGATCATGTATGAGATTGGTTTATGATGATGATTGAGATGAAAATTTGAAACCTATATATGCGTTCCATATTGGTTGAAAATTTGTTTGAGCATGCATAATTATTCGGAAGCCATTGAAATGAATTTAAAAATATTAAGGGATCACTAAAGCAAACGTTATGTGAAAATGTAAAGCTACTCTCTTTGTGCCTTATGCGCACTAGTATCCAGAGGGCCCTAAAAAGATCTACTAAAGAGAAGCCTAAAGTTGCTTCTAGGAGACTTAAGTTTCTCCAAGAAATCCTTCTACTATAAAGACTTAAGTTTCTTCACCAAGTTATAAGGTGGTGACGACCACCCTAGGAGTGAGCTCATATCCTTAATTTTTAGTAAGAGGTGGGAGTAGAGTCAATGAGAAGATTTGTTTGAAAAATTTAATACATGTCTATGTCTCATTGTTTCTCCCTAAGATGGTGAAACTAGATTCATAAAGTGTCCCAAAAATTGGACAAAGAAATGATCAAGACAAAGAAAAGTAATAAAGAATAAAGTTTAAGGCATAGAATAATTGTATATCAAATGATATCTTATGTGTGATCCCAAAGTTATGAATATCAAGAAGAATGTATGATAAGACATTAAGTTGTATGTTTTGAATAAAATTGATCCACTTTAGATAAATGTTTTCAAAGAATTAAAAGTAACTTTTTATGCAATAAATGATTTCTAAAATAAACTAAGGTGGTTGGGATTAAAGTGATGACATTAGAACTAAGTAGAAAGCCTACTGAGAAACTTAGTTTCTCATTCCTATTTCTTCCACTTTCTTCCCAGATAGTCCGAACATTGTACGTGATGATGGAAACTCGCGTTATTAAAACAAATGCAAGACACTTTCGTCTGAAGAAATTCACGTCATGTTAATATTGTGATTAGAAGGATGCAGGAATCCTAAATATTAGTAATAAATAGTATTTTATGTATATTTGACAAAGGTAAATTGAGGATTGTAATAGTTATATGATAAGGCCTATGTGCCTAGGACTTATATGATGTTTGAATGTTGTGTATAATTATTGTATGATGTGTATGTTATGCTTGAATCTTGTTTATTTATTATATGCAAATGATAAACGAAAGGAACAATGTGAACGCTTAGTATTCCTTAGGTTTTGAATATACGTAGAAATCCTCTTATCAATTTATTTTATTACTACGCACGTTCTATCGACGAGGCTTTCATTTTATATCAAACAGTTTTAAAAAAAATTACCGTATTTTCATATAAGTATTTTTTAAAATGAATTCCGCATCATGAGATAACAAACTAAAAATGGAACCGAATGATCGACTTAAGCGTGAAATTGGTATTCATTTTTAGCATGTTATAATAATAGCTAAAATAAATCTAGTTCTTGTATGATATATTATTTTTGCTTTAATGTTTATATTAAAAATTTCTATATTTTAACCTTTATATAAATTCATAATTAAAGTTAGAGAGAAAAAAAGAAAAGGAGAGATAATGATGACCTCAGATGCTCGTGAAATAGGAAAAGTAACGATGAAGGACTCAGTAAGAGCCAAAGGTGAGTCGGAGAAGACAAAGAACAACACATCATTGGAAATGTCAAACATAAAACCATTTTTGGATACAGATTCCATCCATCCTTCTTCTTCGTACCACACTTCAACTTTAAATTAATGCTCCCTTTCTCAACTAACACCATTTTCACCAAATATTTATGAAGTGGAATCTCATAAAATTACTCACCTGATGCTTGAAAAAAACGTTTCCAACTTTAAAATTATCTTGGCCAAAGAAACTAGATATTGATCCAGATGCATAGCTTATTTTACATAATGTTCCTCAACAAGTTGATAGGTGTAACTAAACTTACACCACTTGGCACGTAATATGGAATACATCATCATGCAGTTTAATGCGTGCATCTATTGCAATACCACCATAATTAACACGAATAATAAGAAGCTAGCATTACCAATTTTGACATATATTTTGGATTTCTTTGCCTTGTACCAATTAAGGGTATAACAAGAAAGCTGGAAGAGACCACTAGACAATAGGATATACTTATGTGTGCATAGTTTTGGGGACATAAATGTGAAACTAAACTTACTGAGAAGTAGCACATTGATGATGGAACCTAAGGTTGGAACTATCAGTATCAAACACAACAGTATAGGTTTATAGAGGTATGCTAATTCCAATCTCACCAAAATATTGAGTATCAAAATAATTCTTCAAAGTTACCATATCTTCACCATTTGACAAACCAATATAGTGATGATGTGCACCTATCATTGATCTTCCTAATCTTAGATCTTCTCTTACCTGTCTAGTAGAATTAATACTCTAAAAATTCACTGGTCTTTTATTCAAACCAATTTTCATAATTCCAAATGATAAGGAGGAAAAAAGGGAACATGTTAAACCCCATAAACAAAAGGCGACTACAATTAATTCATGGGTAACTTAAGCAATGTAGCATGAAAACTCAAGTAGCCAAAAAACTTCAATTTCCATCAACATACATCATAGTTTTTAGTGTAAGGCTACAAACACTGAAATTTATATAATAAGAAAAGGAATAAATCTTACAAAGTCTTCAAGTTTAGATATGGAGTTAAGGTTGAAGGGATACGACTAAACAATTTGATTAACCTTTAAATTCTTGCATTCATAAGTCCCAAACTTAAAAAACTCAACTTGCTTTATCTTTGACAGGGAATAAGCATATCCCTATATAGATGATTTTCAGAAAAATCCTTCAAAATTTCATAAAAAACCAAAGCATAAGCACTTATGTTAGACTAATTCTAGAACGCCTATTTCTTATATCTTCCTAAAGAAATGGAAAACTTATTTCATTTGAGAAATTTGAGCAGTGAGGGTACCAAAGTGAAATATTTTTTAACTTCATTGCTAATCTACTCAAATTATAGATTATGGATTTGAAACATTATCTAGTGCATAAGCTATACCAAGTGGGTAAATAAGTGAACAAGAGCTGTAACATGTTTTGGCTGGCCTACTACCACAAAGACAAAGTTGATCTTAGCATCAAGTTTAGAAAGGCAATAAGTTTACTGCAAGAAATTTGTATTCTTGAGAAATTCCATAAACTATATTTTGTAGAGTTTAAAGACTAATTATGGGGCTAGCTAACCCACTTGAAGAATTAAACAAGTTGAAGCAGATGAGAAAGTTTAGCATTTGGAGAATTGAGAACTAAAAATAATAAATAGCTAGATATTGATATTGTCCATTGAGAAAATATGAAGCATTTAAGCACCTTGAATGTTTACATGTGCATTCAATAAAAAAGGATAAGATCACTAACCCAAGTGACATGCCATCTTTCCCTTTATGATATGACATACTACTCTACCACTTGTATGCAATCAACTAAGGATAGAAAACTATTAAAAAATTCAAATATATGATCTGTTAATGTTAACCATAAACATATGATCTTTTTGGAATTATATTTGGTGTAACATTACACAAAACTGTCCAACTAAAATGGAATTGACAACCATACTTGTAGAGAACTAGTCTATAATTATTTATTTAACACAGTAAGTTGCAAATAGTGGTTTTAGTAAACAATAGTTTTTGAATTCTTTGGTTAAAGTTTATTTAACTAGGATTCATTCATAAAAATATTGAGAGGAACTGCAGATAGAATACCAATACTAATGTTTTCTTAATTAAATTTAATATTATATATCCACGACTACTATAACTCGCTTTTCATATTTTGGAACTAGCATAACTGTGAACACCTAATTATGTCCGAGATCCTATTTTTAAATAAATTAATAAATAAAAAATATTTAATTTAAATAATTTAAATAAAAAAAGAAGAAGAAGAAAAAGAGAAAAAAAAGGAATAAAAGGAAAAAAAATAAATAAAAAATAAAAAGAGTTAATAAGTAATAATAATAAAATAAATAAGCAAGAAAAGGAAAATTAAGAAAAGAGAAAAAGAGTAAAAATAATGACAAAAACAAGAAATTAATTAGGTTAGTTGAGAAGTAGTTAGGAAAACAAAAAGAAAGAGAAAATAAAAATAAAAGAAAACAAGAAAAAAAGAAAGAAATAGAGAGGCCCACCAAAATTCAAAAAATCAAGGGAGTATAAATTGGAAGGCAAAGAGAAAAATATGGGCTCTCCCTCTCGGTGGTTTTTTTTTCAGAAATTTCTTCCTAAGAAGCTCTCTCTCGCTCTCTCACTTTTGGGGTTTCTGCCTCAACATTTTTCCAGAGAATTCCAGCTTCTACTCTCTTCACCTTTGGTGTTCAAGAACGACTCCATTGCTGCAGCACGAGTAAGCTTCGCACCTTGAAGGATTGACTTTACTCAAAACTTGTCCTAGCCTTAATTGAAGAAGGCCTCACACTATAGAAGCTAATCTTGCATAGGAATAATTGACGAAGGCTCGCAAAGAAAGATTATCAGTAGAATTTCCAATTAAGATCTTGAATCTTTTACTCTACCTTTTAAATTTGATTAAAATCTGATTGATTTAACAGAGATGATGCTTGAACTACTGCATCGATTCTTCTTGTATTAGTATGCGTGCATATATCTCTATTCTCAATTTCAGCTCGGAATCAATTGTTATAGAACTAGCTTAAAAGTATTCATAATTTGTAATGTTCTCGTAGTTTCACATCAGTTGCTTTAATCTGAAATACTACGTTTGTGAGATAATCCATGAGTATTGCTTGAAATATTGACCAATGCATGCTTGAATAAATTGTAAGAATAGCCTAGTTCTACCTATTCTGAGATTCAATGCTTGAGATCTACAATCCTCCGAGATTTTATGACCAAAGGCACCAACAACGAATGGAACCTCAACTGTTAAAAGATGCAGTAACACTAATGATGATTAAAGGCACTCCATCACATCGAGTTTGTTCATGCTCATACAGACACTAGTAGATGAGGTGTTAAGTAACTACAGTAGGTTAGAAGCGGTCCTGTGCTTAGATATTTGATTTCAATTCTATTTTTTCTAATACCGATCATTACATAAATGGTTGACTGCAATGTGTTGGTATAGAAATTTTGGTTGTTGTTGAAGCTGCCATAGCCAAGGGTGCTAAGGTGTTTTTTTTCACATCGAGCTCAGATTTCATGGGATATTTTTTAAATTAGTCTTCCATGCAACCCGCGAAAAAATAACAGTGAACTAGTCATACAATGTAAAACTAATATGCTTGGCTTGAGTGCAGTTTCTTTGGCGGGAGCAGCTATTCTATGTGTAACACATGCCAGGGACTTCACTCACTTCACTTATTGCCTCGGGGTGATAGGAGATGATGATGATCAACAGGAACTATAGATCACAGCACGCGACAAATGAGGAAGATACAATTGTTGCTAGCTTTGCAGATAGGCACTACAAGACGTCTGTGCATGCTAGCGAGGATAATTATTGTGAAAAAAAAGCTATAAGTGAGCTAGACCTTTTTAACTATGAACGATGTACTCCCAGATCCCAACACCATCAGCTAACTGACCAAAGAACAGATGGTGCAAAGGTATTGAATGATCACTGGGTTTCTATTAAGTGGGGGTTCTTCCTTTAAATACAGGCGCAAAAAGAAGTATGAGGAGAGTTTGTTTAGAAGAGTGGATATTCTGCTGGAATCTTTGAATGTGGCAACTAAGCGAGCTGAAGAATTCTTAAAATTTTCAATGCCTATTTCCATCTGATTATATGAATGAGAGAATAGCTATGTTGAGTAGCTTAAGATATTCCCTTGCTACATTCTTGGCTCAGGTTTATATGGAAGTGGATAAAATTATAGATGAATTAGTGATAGATTCAGAGAATAAGATACCTTTATTGTTGGTTACAATTAATGATTTGTTTTCAACATTAGAAGCTTTAATCGGACATTTACCTGCAATGCGTTAGAGGGATTCTTCTATTGAGGGGAGCTATTCAATTCCCTTGCTGTTTGAGAAGCTACCAGAAATGAATTCGGAGAGGTCCCAGTGGCAGATTATGAAATTAGAGATACTCTCAATTCGGTTTATCAAAATTTAGATATGCTGGACTCATACATATCTTTTCTTGTTATCAAACATCGAAAGCCAAGGAAAATAATTCAACATTGGATCAGGTATACTTGTGGGGCAGTTGGTCTGTCAGTTTACTCCATCTTGATCCTAAGGCATAGTAGTTTCATGGGAAGTTTCAATCACGATAGATGGAGGAAGTAAAGGAATCAATAGTTGGCTTTCAGTGAGTAAACAAAAGGGTCAAAACTTCCCAGAGAATGCTTCAGATCAAGAAATGCTTCAGATAGTCATGGATAGGTATGAGAAGGAACTTATGCATCCTATTCAAAACCTTTTCAATGAAGAACTGGCTCGAGCTATGCTTATTCAGGTTCAGAAGCTCAAGCTGGATATTGAGATGGCAATGCTAAAGCTGAACTAGATTCTATGCGCAAATGAAAACAACTTTGCTATTCCAGCTGTGTTACCTGCATTCTTTCTCTCTCTCTTACTCATCATGTTAGTACGTGCATGGATCAAATAGGATACAAAAGCTGATGGAAGAAGTAGAGTTGCTCGAATTCAGAGGAGGCTACTAGTTGTAGAGGTTGAGAAAAGTATTTTGCAATACAAAAGTTATCTTGAGCAAGGGTTGGAGAGATATTCACACTGTATGTTTGGATTGATACTCTATGGCCTGGATCGTTTGTATCATTCTGTCAAGGGGCATGCCGAAGCTTCCGAAGAGTGGCAGTGTTTGTGATAGGATATAATAGATTTGGCTAGGCCTAACCTGCAAACTGCTTACAAGCCCACTGTTCCCTCGTCCATGTTTGCTAATGCCCCAAGCATCATGTTTCTATTCATATAAATTAAATCAAGTGTTCATTATTTATAACTTGGAAAGCTTTACCAAGTTGGTTAAGTTAATGGAACATGACAAGCGTGCCCAGGATTCAAGACCAGGCAAGGGAGATTTCTCAATTTTGTTTTGCCTTCACTATAAGTAAGCTAAAATTAGGCCAGCCTACTGTGCTAATGGGGCCATGCTACATTGGGCCACGCAATAAACTTCGAAATTGAGAGTGCAGCATACCATGTCTTTCAATGTTCGGAGAGTCATATGAGTCGTAGTGCAACCCTCGCTTGCCTTCGGCTCTATGCATATGTAGGTCCAGGAACACGCGTAAAAACTAAATATGTTTTTAAATAATTCTAAGTCTCACGCAATGAGTTCTGGATACGAACTGGTAGCATACCCTACTGTTTGATATTCAGAAATTATATGGGTCCTAGTGCAATCCTCATTTGCTTTGGATCCTGTGCATATATGGACTAAGGATTTTCTTTAAAATACTCAAAATACTTTGCTTTTTCAATCCCCTTTGAAGGTCAAGCCTTCAAACCAGAAGTACGTAGCCTTGAATTTCTCATTGTGCCAGGGAATACGTAGGAGCAGGATCAAGTCCTGTCAGGCTATTTTTCACAAACTTATTTATTTCTATTTTAAAGGGATTAAACAGTTTTCAAAAATATCGAAATCACACACTCAGTTCAAGGGTACCGTTCTTCGGAACAGGCGAGTAGGGTGTCTAACGCCTTCCTTATTCGTAACCGACTCCCGAACCTAGAACTCATCCTCAAGTTAGGATTTACTTCCAAATATTTTTTCTTTAAAAATAAAATTTGGTGGCGGCTCCTCAATAAATTAAATTCTCTCTTCTAAAATTTTTAGTGACTTCATCATCTCATTATAATTACAATTACGACAGATGACAACTCCACTGGAGACTTTAGAGAGTCAAACCTGTTGACAATTGAATGTGTATTGTGTTGATCCATTTTCTGTTTATTTATCTGTTTATTCGTTGCACAACCATAGGATAGACAACTTTTAAATTGCTATGTATACTTGTTGCGATTTCTCCAATTGTAGGTATCCTAATTATTTGTGTGCCCTCCAAACACATCACGCATGTATTCATCTCATGTGTAGGGCCCTGTACCCGAATCTGAGCAAAGCCTAGGATAGAGGGGTCTAATGGTGTCACTTTGGACGCACGTCCTGTTTGACTATCACGCAAACCCTAGTTAGAGTGCGTTCTATTCATGTGCCCTGCAACTGGTAGCATTCCCTACTGTTGTAGCAAGCATTATGAACTGGAACTTGGCTCTAGTGACCTATACACCTCAAGACTACTTACCACCTTCTGAGAGGTTCATTCATTAGAAGCCATAGATCCATATGACAGGTTACCCGCATAGGATGCAAGGAGGGCACACATCCCTTTCATGATACCTAGTTTATATGCTGCTCACAGGCACTTGTTTGAACAGAAGAATCCAAAAAGGGCAGAAAGGGGATGAAATTTTGAAAGTTGGGGAGATAAAGAAAATCAAAAGGGCAAAAGAAAGAAAAACAAAAATATACAAATAAAAAATATAATATAGAGAAAGGAAAGGTAAAATTTTAGGGAGAAAATTAGAAAAATGAAAAATAGTCTTGAAAATATAAAAATATAAAAAGAATGAAAATGAAAATTCGAAAGAAAATCTAAAGAATTTCTTTTAGAAAAATTTTAGCAAAACTAAACATACTAAAATTACTAAAAAATAAAAAACAAGGCTAGAGAAATAAAGCAACAGATCATTCAATTATCCTCAAAATAGTCAACTTTCAAATCTCTAATTATTTGTGCATCCTAACATTCATTCATTCATTCATTCATTTATTAAATAAATTTATCATTAAAAAAATTAGATTTTGAAAATCATACCTCTCTCATTTTGATACTCATTGAAGCACAGACATTTTTATCATTCATTGATTTGACATTCACATTGTTTCTCAAAAGTTAATTTTTAATTTAACAAAACATTAAAGAAAGATAGCTTTCTCGGCATCCTTATAGGACTCGTTCACGGTCAAGAATCATGGATGAGTTGGAAAGACAAAATGAAGAGCTGGGAAATGAGGTCAAAACTCTGAAGGATCAAATGGCCAAACAAATGGAGGTCATCCAGTTGTCAAAACAGAAGGATATAAAAGGATCTATTCCAGAAGAACCAATTGACCCATCATATCCTCCTGGCTATAGTCCACAAAATTCCTTACCATTGACCATGCCTCCACAAACAGAAGGGGTTCATTATAGGTTCCCTCATGGGCAAGCACCCTTCATGAGACAAACACAAACCCAAACACAAAACCTACCTTCAAACACCATATAAATTTCTTATACCATTCCAAACACCACCTCACAAACCTACCAAACAGCTGCTAGGGGGACAAATCCCATGTTCACCCAAGGACCTCAGCCTATATACATACCACCTTCTCATGAGACAAACACAAACCCAAACACAAAACCTACCTTCAAACACCATATAAATTCCTTATACCTTTCCAAACACCACCTCACAAACCTACCAAACAGCTGCTGGGGGGACAAATCCCATGTTCACCCAAGGACCTCAGCCTATATACATACCACCTTCTCATCCTCATAACATGTCAGGAGAACATCAAAGCCATCCTTTTAACGAAAGTGCTGAAAAATGGAAAACCTTAGAGGAAAGGATCTGCGCAATTGAGGGGAGTGCATATGATATAAGAGATGCATCTGACTTATGCTTAGTCCCAGACATGATCATTCCTCCAAAATTCAAGGTTCCGAAATTCTAGAAATATCAATGAACTGATTGTCTTAGGAACCACCTAATCATGTACTGCAGGAGAATGGCTGCATGCGTCCATGATGACAAACTGCTCATTCACTTCTTCCAAGATAGTCTAACTGGGGCAACTACAAGTTGGTATACCCAGCTGGAACGGACACATATCCTTTCATGGCGAGACCTGGTTGTTGCATTCTTAAAACAATACAAGTACAACTTGGAGATGGCTCCTGACAGAACACAACTCCAAAATATGGTCAAGAAAGAAGATGAGACCTTCAAACAATATGCACAACGCTAACAAGAGCTAGTAGCTCAAGTGCAACCCCCTTTATTTGAAAAAGAGTTGGTCAGCATGTTCAATGATACACTCCAAGATCCTTTCTATGACCAAAAGATCGATAACATGACTGCTAGCTTCTCTGACGTCGTCATCATAAGGGAAAGGATTGAAGGTGGCATGCGCAGTGGAAAGATCGTGCACAAGTCGGCAAGGACAGTTAATGCTTCTGTTAGAAAGAAGAAGATAGGAGAAACTTATAATGTGGCTTCTGGTCAAGGCCAATACACTCTTCAGACGGTATCTTATGGACCAGCTGATTTTCAACCATCACCTTATCCACCTTATACACCATATCCTTATATCGCCACCACCTACCAAACACCCTACCCTCCAGCTCATGACTATCCTATGCAAATCCAACCACCCATACCATTCACAGCCCAAACACAAGTCATAAGCCAAAATCCTAACCAAGGCCAAAAGAAGGAGAAAAAACCTATCAAATTTGGTCATATGCCAATGACCTACACCGAACTGTAACCTCGTTTAATCAAAAACTCTTTAGTTGCTCCTTACCCCTTAAAACCTCAAGAACCACCATATCCTAAATGGTATGATGCAAATGCCAGGTGTGACTACCATGCGGGGTTCATTAGTCATTCAACCGAAAACTGTCAAGCTCTAAAGCATAAGGTGCAAAGCCTGATTAATGAAAAATGGTTGGACTTTAAAAAGTTTGCTCCTAATGTGGGAAATAATCCAATGCCAAATCATGAGGCCCATCAGCTAGTTGAAAGAAATTGGGGCAGCACAATGAGGTGCCTTGTACAAGTTGAAATACTAAGGAGAAATCATCGAAGATTTTCATATTTTTCAAAATTAATCTTTTGTAATAAATCTTAATGAGAAATACATTTGTCATGTTTCTTGGACATGTACCTTACAAAATTGACTTCACTTTCATGAATTTGTCATTCTTTCTATCATTTAACCCATTACTCCTCCTATATCTAAATAATAAATACCCGTTGGTGACAATGTCAATGCTGTAATAACTAATTTTGAACGTCTTGTTAATCAAATTCAAAGAGAAAATTAAATGAGGAAGCCATATAAACAAGATTAAAATCCAACTAGGAATTCCAAATCACAATGGACCCTCCATTAGAATTACCCTCGAGAAATAGCTTGTCCAAACCAATATCCCCCTGTATCAAAAGTTAAAATTCAAGCAAAATTTAGGGATGCAAAATAGATCCGCTGAATTCAAAATCAAAATGAATCCAAGTAAGACAAAATAAAAGATCTGACCAGGTAAAAGAAAAAAGAAAGGAAACCCGTTGGATTAAAGTCAAATAAATAATCCAGGAAAAATTTGGGTCAAAATTCTAGGAAAAAAGAAAGGAGAACCCGCTAAATTAAAAACTAAAAGATAATCCAGGAAAAATTAGGATCAAAATCCAAAAAAAATAAATAGACAAAGTCATGATCAAAAAGAGGTCTTGCTGGGTTGAACTCCAAAAAATAATTTAGGAAAAAATTAGGATAAAAACAAAAACCCGCTAGGTTGAAAACCCTCAAAGGTGGCCTAGGAAAAAGTTAGGGCACACAAATAAAAGGCCCGATAGGTCGAAAACCCTCAAATGGCGGCCTAGGAAAAAGTTAGGGCAGTCACATATAAAAAGCTCGCTAGGTTGAAAACCCTCAAAGGGTAACCTAGGCAAAAGTTAGGGCAAATAAAAGACCTGCTAGGTTAAGAACTCAAAGGAAGCAATCCAGGCAAAAAGTCAATAGAGTGGCAAGTCATAATTCGAGTACAATCCGACATTTTTGCACCTCACATTTCAAAACTAGTGCATAATTTTTCCATTTCTCAAATTTAATTAATTTGACAATCAAAGTTATGAAAAACAGCATTGGCATTTTTCACCAAAAGGTGCCATTTGGGCAATCAAACCTACACCCTTCATCTTTCCCTTTAACTATACTACCCTAAAACTCACATGCAAAACCCTCCATCTCCTCCCATTAACCACCCAAGATCACTTTCCATACCTCAATGGTGCACATGCCAAAAAGAAAGGTGAAAATGTAAAAATGAAAAGATTAATTTTGAAAAGTCATGATAAATTGGATGAATCCTCAACCATCGCAACATGGCATGATTATTTCTCGAGAGTCATCCTCCTACTAGCCATAAGGCCACCAAAATGAAAATAAGTCTATCGTATTCAAAAGACCAATCTCTGTCGAGTCTTGTAAAGACACTAACAGGAAAATTTCCATGCTGACCAAGAAGCCAAGAAGGAGGTCATTCCAGCTCATCTTGAATCTTTGTTCCACTAACACAAGCTATAAGGTTGTCGAGAAAAGAAAATGTCAAGGAAAAATCAGAAAAAAGAAAGAAGAAAAAAGAAAAAAATCAATTCCAAATCATCTCATAGCATGCATTCATTCCAGTTCATCCCATGGTATTCATTCCATGACATTTGATCAAATAATCATTTCAAGCATCATCAAATTTTTATTGAATAAAGATTTAAAAAAGTTAAAGCATCTTGTCATCTTGCACTCATCTAAGCATTGCATTTCAAACTTTTTCCAAAAATGTTAAAACTGGGGCAAGTTGTCAATCGCTCAAACCAATCATAATTTAATCCCAAAACTAGGGCAAATGGTTGCCCAAAAAAATTTAAAATGAGGCAATCCTCAATTTTTGAAAAACAAAAATTCAAACTGGGGCAAACATTTGCCCAGAAAAATTCAAATTGGGATAATCTCTAATTTCTGAAAAATCAAGATTCAAACTGGGGCAAACATTTGTCCGGAAAAATTCAAATTGAGGCAACCCTCGATTTCAAAAAATTCAAACTGGGGCAAACCTTTGCCCAAAAAAATTTAAATTGGGGCAATCCTCGATTTCTGAAAAAAGAAAATTCAAACTAGGGCAAACATTTGCCCAAAAAAATTCAAATTGGGGCAATCCCCAATTTCTAAAAAATCAAAGATTCAAACTGGGGCAAATGTTTTCCCGAAAAAAATTAAATTAGGGCAATCCCCAATTTCTGAAAAAATCAAGATTCAAACAAGGGCAAACGTTTGCCCAGAAAAATTCAAATTGAGACAATCCTCAGTTTCAGAAAAAGTCCAAATTAGGGCAAACATTCGCCTAAGAAAATTCAAAAGAAAAATCTTCAAAACTGGGGCAAAGATTTTTGCCCAAATTTCTTCAAATTGAGGCATTCCTTAATTGCCAAAAATCTTCTAAACTGAGGCAAAATTTTTGCCCAAATTTATTCAAGAGAAAGTAATTATCAATTGCTTAAAAACCTTCAAGTTCGAGGCAAAATCAGCAAATCGTTTAAATTAATAAAATAAATTGTTCAAAATATCTGACAAAGGAATCTATATTCCTTCCTCACCTGTTTAAGCATTAGGAAATCTGCCTACATCTTCGAGACACATCATGGTCCAAACAAAGAATTTTTTTATACTCTCAACATTTTCCACATATGTCCTAACAGGTCATTCTTTTTCTTGCCTACCTTAACAAGTCATCACTTTTATGTTTCCACACCTGTCTTAATAGGTCATTCTATTCTTGTATGTCTTAACAGGTCATCTCTTTTATACTTCTTGCTTGTCTTAACAGGCCATTCCTTTCCATACTTGTCTTAACAGGTCCTTTTCATTTTACTTTGCCTGTCTTAACAGACCATCTTTCTTTTCCTGTCTCAACAGGCCACTTCTACATTACCTGTCTTAACAAGTCTCTTCTCATTTCATTTTTGCATTGCCTGTCTTTACAGGTATTCTTCATTTTTCGCCTGTTTTAACAGGCCATTTTTTCTTTACCTGTCTTTACAGGTCATCTCTCTCATTCCTATCTTAATAGGTCATTTCCATTTCACTTTGCCTGTCTCAACAGGTTTTCTTCATTCACCTTTTGTCTATCTTAACATACCGTTTTTCCTTTACCTATCTTAACAGTTCATTTTTATTTTTCATTTACCTGTCTTAATAGGTCATTTCTACTTTGCCTATCTTAACAGGTCATCCCTTCCAGTTAGTGTAGGTCATTTTCATTTCATTTCTGTTTTCCTGTCTTAACAAGCCATTTCGACGTCACCTGTCTTAACAGGTCATTTTCATTTCACTTTGTTTATCTTAACAGACCATTTCTGTTATGCCTGTATTAACAGGTCAATTTCATTTCATTTCACTTTGTTTGTCTTAACAAGCCATTTCGACGTTGCCTGTTTTAACAAGTCATTTTCATTTCTCTCTCCTGTCTTAACAGGCCATTTCTACCTTTCCTGTCTATCATTTCATTTCTCGCTTGTCTTAACAAGCCATTTCTGTTTTTCCTGTCTTAATAGGCCATTTTGATTTCATCTCTGCTCCCCTATCTTAACAGGCCATTTCTGCTTTACCTGTCTTAACATGTCATTTTCATTTCATTTCTGTTTGCTTGTCTTAACAGGTCATTTTTGCTTTACCTGTCTTAACAGGTCATTTTTCATTCTTCTCTCACATGTCTTAACAGGTCATGTCTGTTTTACTTGTCTTAACTGGTAATTCTCATTTCACTTTGCCTATCTTAACAGGCCTTTCCTGCTTTGCCTGCCTTAATAGGTATTTTTCATTTTCCTCGCATGTCTTAACAGGCCATTTCTGCTTTACCTGTCTTAACAGGTCATTTCTATGTCACTTTACCTATCTTAACAAGCTTGCATTTTTCCTGTCAACAACAGGACATCAGCATGTTTAAATTTTATCCATCTATCTTAACAGGCTTGCATTGTTCCTAGCAACAGCAGGACATCATTTGCAATTTTCTTGTCAACAACAGGACCTCATTGGCATTTTACTTGTCTTAACAAGCTTGCCTTTTCCCTGTTAACAACAGGACCTCATTTGCATTTTACCTGTCTTAATAGGTCTGCATTTTTCCTGTCAACAACAGAACATCAGCATGCTTAAATTCGGTCTGCCTATCTTAACAGGTTTGTATTGTTCCTAGCAACGACAGGACATCATTTGCATTTTTCCTATCAACAACAGGATCTCATTTGCATTTAACCCGTCTTAACAGGCTTGCATTTTTCCTGTCAACAACAGGACCCATCTGCATTTTCCCTATCTTAACAAGTTTGCAGTTTTCCTATCAACAACAAGACTCCATTTGCACGTTTAAATTTTGTCCGCCTGTCTTAACAGGCTTGTATTTTTCCTATCAACAACAGGACCTCATTTGCATTCTACCTGTCGTAACAGACATGCATTTTCCTGTCAACAATAGGACATCAACACGTTTAAATTTTGTCCGCCTGTTTTAACAAGCTTGCATTTTTCCTGTTACAACAAGACACTGTCGCAACCGTAATTCTGACGAGACGACGAACCCGCTAAATTTTTTAAAATGAATTTTTATTGATATGTGGAGTCGCCACAAAATTTTTATTTAAGGGAAAAAGATTTTGAAAAACCTTGACTCGAGGATAAGATTTGAAGTTCGGGAGTCGGTTACAGATGGGGAAGGTGTTAGGTACCCCACTCGCCTGTTCCGAAGAACGGTACCCTTAAACTGGGTGTGTGATTATTTGAAATTTGTTTGATCCCTTTAATTAGTGTGAAAATAAATACTTGATGGAGGTTAGCCTGACAGGACTTGATCCTGCTCCTACATATTCCCCAGTGCAATGGGAAATTCAAGGCTTACGTAGTTCTGGTTTGTTTTGAAGGCTCGACCTTCGAATTGCTTGAAAAGGGAAGGAATATTTTGAAAAGAGTTTAAATTTTTAGGAAGGGACTTTCGATCCACTCATGCACAAGGTCCGAGGCAACTAAGGCAGCACAGGGGCCTATACAAACCACTAGACATCAAACAGCAGTGTAGATCGCCAGTTTCCCGTCTAGGGTTCGTCGCGTGAGACTGTAGATCCCAAAGCATTTTGCAAAGAATTTTATTTTTGAAAGGACTTTCGGTCCACTCATGCACAAGGTCCGAGGCGGCTAAGGCAACACGGGGGCCTATACAAACCACTAGACATCAAACAGCAGTGTAGACCGTCAGTTTCCCGTCTAGGGTTCGTCGCGTGAGACCCTAGATCCCAAAGCATTTTGCAAAGAATTTTATTTTTGAAAGGACTTTCGGTCCACTCATGCACAAGGTCTGAGGCGGCTAAGGCAGCACGGGGCCTATACAAACCACCAGACATCGAACAACAGTGTAAACCGCCAGTTTCCCACCTAGGGTTTGTGACGTGAGACCGTAGATCCCAAAGCATTTTGCAAAAAAATTTATAAAGGTTTTTATTATTTTACGACCATTGTGGTAATAAGGTGAATTGGTCATATTTGAGAGAAAGAGGAATACAGAGGTTTAATTTGAATTATGGGAGACTCGGGGATTAAATTCGAATTATGAGAAGTTTAGGGGTCAATTTGAATTATGAGAAGTTTGGCAGTCAATTTGCAATTATGAGAAGTTTAGGGGTCAATTTTCAATTATGAGAAGTTTAGGGGTCAATTTTCAATTATGAGAAGTTTTGGGGATCAATCTACAATTGCAAGAAATATAAGGGCTTGGTTGCAATTAAAAGAAATTGGAATAATGGGAAAGAGGCCAAAATGTGGCGTCTGGGGTTCGAAGACAATTCATGAGACTTACAGAGGGAGGCATCAACCACTTGATCCGACGCTTTTTAGAGATCATAGGACCCAAGTTTGATCTTAAGATGACCCTTGTGAACTGCATGGGAGTGCATGAGCTTTGAAGTGGCCTCGTACGAGCCATTGTACCTTCTATGGCTCCAGCTTCTCTCTATGCGAATGCCTCAGGTCCTCTCCCTTGAGACACATTTGTCCACTGGGTCTACGAGACATATACTACATGGCAAGGATGCATAGGCTCTGTAGCTCTCCCATTCCTTCTCCTCGTGGGCCTTGGCTAGTCACCCCTGATGCAGAAACATGACCCCTACCAGAGACCCCTTTACTCCCTGATTTGGGTATGCAACCTGGTGGTCAGGAAGGGCAGCCTTCCTCGTAGTAAGGTTTCGCACAATCAGCGTTGAGTACGACGAGCTTGAGTCTCGTCCCGTGATCCTCCTTTTGGCAACCTTTCCGACGACCTTTGTTATAGACTCCATGAAGCGCACACCTGATTGGTAGGGTACTGGTGATGCGCAACCTCGTCCTTTCGTATAATGGCCTAGACTACCAACCCTGGTGCCTACCCATGCTAGTCAAGAGGACTAGGTGATGACCGAAGATGTTGGGGGACCTACTTCAACTTCAGATACAGGGGAGGCGGAGGGGATAACGGCCTGTACCTCCATCTCCTCAACCAGCAGCCATGTCTATATCTCAGTAGGAAGGGATGAGAGTAACTTAAGGTGCTTGGATACTCCAGTCTGCCTACACTTTCGACTAACAGACTCGAAAGGGATAAGAACGACGAAAGGCACGGCAGCTCGACGCGTCGGAGAACCGACCCAAGGTGCCCTATTTTGTCTTTTGAAGGGCAAATCAAAGGGAGGAGGCCTGAAGTTCGTTAGGTATTCTGCAAATGGCGCTTTATCTTAGTGATCAGCGCCCATCGCCTCAAGGTGAGCATGGTGTAGAGGAACCGAATCTGAGTTTACTCGAAAGGTTCATCCTAGAACAGAGCTCGCACCTCCCCTGTTTTCGTATTGCCGATCGAACAGTCGTCGTGGCTTACTTACGCACGATTGAGACCTTTTCCGATCTCATTCGATCGGTTAAGAACAGGTGTTCGTCATCATAGTGGAAAAGGAGCTACCTAATGCAAGTTGTTTCTCACGATTACATGCTTGTGGAAAGTCATAGATTTTGGATTCATCTATGTTTTCTAACCTCCGATTTTCTAAATCTGATACAGCATCAATTGAATCATGCATGAATGCTGGTTTCCTCACATACAATCGGTTATTTCTTAAGCGAATAATGTGGATTGATATTCAATAACCTACGGTATCTAGATTTGAGTTTCAGCCTCAATTCTACGCTTCATCTTGCCGAGAGGAGAAAATCGGAAACGATTAACAAAGACAGAGATCATACAACTCAAGTTCATGCATAGAGCACTAACCTGTAGACGATGACGAACCAGATCTTCTCCAATGGAGGTTTGGCTTGATTGACGAACGTTCGCGATACCTTGAAGGCAGCGTCAGATTCGAATGCTCGCTCGAGAGCCCTTGGTTTTCCATTCTGCTTACGCTTCTCCTTTTCTTCTCTGGAATCTCCAATTTAGAACACCTATATCTGCTCCTCTCCTATTTCACCCTATTTTTCCAACCTTTTTGGTGGCACTAAGCAACCCCTTTTATAGCCTCCCCTCTCTCCGCTTTTTTCCAAATTTTTCCATTTTCCCTTTTTTATTCATTTTCTATTTACCTTTGTTTATCTTTTCTTTTTTCTTCAATTATTATTTTCCCGCTTTTGAAACTTACCTTGCCATTTTCTTGTTTTTCTTTTTTCGATTTTATTTCTTCTCTTATTTTTTCATTGTTTTTTTGGTCATTTTTCTCATTTATTTGTCCTTTTTTATTTATTTTTTCTATTTACTTATCCCCATACCTGCTTTCCTCTTTGTTTTATTTTTTGTATTTTTATTTTTATTTTTCCTTATTTCAGATTATTACTATTATTACTTATCTAATCATTTTTATTCTCTTGGTTATTTATTTAGCTTTTTTACTTCTTTTTTCCTTTTATTATATATATTTTTATTTTTTATTACTTATTATTTTTTATTTAAGACTTTTTATTTATTTTAATTATTATTATTTTCCTTCTTTTTCTATCTTTTTCTTCTTCTTTCTTTTTTTTATCTTTTAGCTTTTTATTCAATTTTGTTTTTATTTACTTTACTTTATTTATTTTCTCCTATTTCGGTATTTCCTTCCGTATCTGTTTTTGTGTTTTTCTATTTATTTATTTTAACATCCACTCATTATTTAAATTAGGGTTAGTTCCCTAGTTAATTTGGCAACTAGAGGCCTCAGATATAATTGGGTGTTTACAGACACCAGCACGTTTAAATTTCTGCATATTGACCTATAATGTCAGGCCCCAGCACGTTTAGTTTTCTGCATTCTGGCCTATCACATAAGGCCTCAGCACATTTATTTTTCTACATTTTTTCCTATCACATCAAGCCCCTGATACTCGTTTATCTTAACAGGCCATTTCTACTTTATCGGTCGCAATAGACCATTTTTTCTTTGCCTTTCTTAATAGGTCATCCTTTTCCATTCCTTTCTTAACGGGTCTTTTTCCTTTTGTCGGTCTCAACGGACCACTTTTTCTTTTCCTGTCTTACAACCCATTCTTTTTCATTCCTGTCTTAACAGGCTTTGCATTTCAATTTCTGCATTTTGGTCTACCATGTCGGGCCTTGCATATTTAAACTCCATCAGCTCATTACACAAGGCCTACAAAGTTCATTCCAAAACTACCATCTTCTAGTTTGTCATTGTAGGCGCTCATAAGTTTCTCTCAAACCTGGGACCTTCATGGTAGTCTTTAAGCATCCTTCAACTACCATATCTTCCTGAAAGGATTTGCACTCATGCTTATCTTGGACATAATTAGTTCATATCTTTACTCACTTTTTTTCATGATAATCCAAAAAATCATCCCGTACATTATTTGGCAAGAAAGTGAGTAAAGAGGGGTAAATTGTGAACACTCGATTATGTCTGAGATCCCATTTTAAATAAATTAGTAAATAAACAATATTTAATTTAAATAATTTAAATAAAAGAAGAAAAAAAGGAAAAAGAGGAAAAGAGGAATAAAAGGAAAAAAGAAAAATATAAAATAAATAAATAAAATAAATAAAATAAAATAAAAAATAAAAAGTATAAAGAAGTAATAATAATAGAATAAATAAGCAAGAAAAAGGAAAATTAAGAAAAGAGAAAAAGAGTAAAAATAATGATAAAAACAAGAAAAAAGAAATATTGTTAGTTAAAAAGTTACTTAGGTTAGTTGAGAAGTAATAAGAAAAACAAAAAAAATAAAAATAAATAAGAAAAAAAAATGGGGAGGCCCACCAAAATTCACAAAAGCAAGGGGATATAAATTGGAAGGCAAAGAGAAAAATAGGGGCTCTCCCTCTCGGTGGTTTTTTTTTTTTCACAAATTTCTTCTTAAGAAGCTCTTTCTAGCTCTCTCACTTTTCACTTTTGGGGTTTCTGCCTCAACATTTTTCAGAAAAATCCAACTTCTACTCTTTTCACCTTTGGCGCCCAAGAATGACTTCATTGGTGCAGCACGAGGATTTGCACCTGGAAGGATTGACTTTACTCAAAGCTTGTCCTAACCTTAACTGAAGAAGGCCTCACACTATATAAATCTAATCTTGAACAAGAATAACTAACAAAGGCTCTCAAAGAAAGATTATCCGTAGAATAACACTGCGTCGATTCTGCTTGTATTAGTATGCGTTCATATATCTCTATTCTCAATTTGAGTTCGGAATTCACAATTATTGTAGAACCAGCTTAAAAGTATTCATAATTTGTAATGTTGTCGTAGTCTCACATCAGTTGCTTTAATCTGAAATACTGCGTTTGTGAGATAATCCATGAATATTGCTTGAAATACTGACCAATGCATGCTTGAATAAATCAGAAGAATAGCTTAGTTCTACCTTTTCTAAGATTCGGTGCTTGGGATCTACTCTCCTCCGAGATTTTATGACCAAAGGCACCAACATCTCATGGAACCTCAACTGTTAAAAGACGCAGTAACACTAATGATGATTAAAGGCACTCTATCACATCGAGTTTGTTCAGGCTCATGCAGACACTGGTAGATGAGGTGTTAAGTAACTACAGTAGGTTGGAGGCAGTCCTCTGCTTGGATGTTTGGTTTCAATTCTATTTTTGCTAATACCGATCATTACATAAATGGTTGACTGCAATGTGCTGGTATAGAAATTTTGGTTGTTGTTGAAGCTGCCATAGCCAAGGGTGCTAAGGTGTTTTTGTTCACTTCGAGCTCAGATTTCATGGGATATTTTCAGATTAATCTTCCATGCAGCCCGCGACATAATAACAGTGAACTAGTCATACTATGGAAAGCTAATATGCTTGGCTTGAGTGCGGTTTCTTTGGCGGGAGCATCCATTCTATGTGTGACACTTGCCAGTGAGTTCACTCACTTCACTTAATGCCTCAGGGTGATAGGAGATGATGATGATCGGTAGGAACTATAAATCATAGCACGCGACAAAATGAGGAAGATACGGTTGCTGCTAGCTTTGCAGAGAGGCAACACTGCAAGACGTCTCTACATCCTAGCAAGGACAATTATGCAGCAAAATCTATAAGTGAGCTGGACCTTTTTAACTGTGAACGATGTACTCCCTGATTCCCAACACCATCAGCTAACTGACCAAAGAACAGAACTTGGTGTAGAGGTATTGAATGATCATTGGGTTTCTGTTAAGTGAGGGCTATTCCTTTAAAAACAAGCGCAAAAAGCAGTATGAGGAGAGTTTGTTTAGAAGAGTGGATATTCTGCTAGAATCTGTGAATGTGGCAATTAAGCGAGCTGAAGAATTCTTAAAATTTTCAATGCCTATCTGCATCTGATTATATGAATGAGAGAGTAGCTGTGTTGAGTAGCTTAAGATATTCCCTTGCTACATTCTTGGCTCAGGTTTATATGGAAGTGGATAAAATTGGAGATGAATTAGTGACAGATTCAGAGAATAAGCTACCTTCATTGTTGGTTACAATTAATGATTTGTTTTCGACATTAGAAGCTTTAATCGGACATCTACCTGCAATGCGTCGAAGTGATTCTTCTGTTGAAGGGAGCTATTCAATTCCCCTGCTGTTTGAGAAGTTGCCAGAAATAAATTCGGAGAGGTCCCAGTGGACAGATTGTGAAATTAGAGATGCTCGCAATTCGGTTTATCAAAATTTAGACAAGCTGGACTCATACAAATCTTTTCTTGTTATCAAACATAGAAAGCCAAGGAAAATAACTCAACATTGGATCCAGTATACTTGTGGGATAGTTGGTCTGTCAGTTTGGTCCATTTGGCTCCTAAGGCATAGTAGTTTCATGGGAAGTTCTGATCTCAATAATTAGATGAAGGAAGCAAAGGAATCAATAGTTGGATTTTTTAAGGATCATGTAGAGGAACCAATTTTTTTCCATCAGAGATGAACTTTTTGAGACTTTCAGGAAGAGGCATCAAGGTATTATGGACCTTGAAGAGGTGCAGTTGACATCCAACTCACTACACAGAATGTTGTTGGCTTTTAGTGAGCAGACAAAAGGGTCAGAAATTCCCAGGGAATGCTTCAAATCAGGAAATGTTTGAGATAGTCATAGATAGGTATGAGAAGGAACTTATGCATCCTATTCAAAACCTTTTCAATGGAGAGCTGGCTCGGGCTATGCTTATTCAGGTTCAGAAGCTCAAGGTAGATATTGAGATGGCAAAGCTAGAGCTGAACCAGATTCTAAGCGCAAATGAAATTAACTTCGCTATTCCAACTGCGTTACCTGCATTCTTTCTCTCTCTCTTACTCATCATGTTAGTACGTGCATGGATCAAACAGGATACAAAAGTTGAGGGAAGAAGTAGAGTTGCTCGAATTCAGAGGAGGCTACTAGTTGTAGAGGTTGAGAAAAGGATTTTGCATTACCAAAGTTATCTTGAGCAAGGGTTGGAGAGAGATGCACACTGTATGTTTGGATTGATACTCTATGGCCTGGATCGGCTGTATCATTCCGTCAAGAGGCATGCCGAAGCTTCCGGAGAGTGGCAGTGTTTGCGATAGGATATAATAGATTTAGCTAGGCCTGGCTTGCAAACTGCTTACAAGCCCACTGTGCCCTCGTCCACTTTTGCTAATGCCCCAAGCATCACGTTTCTTTTCATATAAATTAAATCAAGTGTTCATTATTTATAACTTGAAAAGCTTGTTGGTTAAGTTAATGGAACATGACGAGCGTGCCTAGGATTCGAGACCAGACAAGGGGAGATTTCTCAATTTTGTTTTGCCTTGACCATAAGTGAGCTAAAATCAAGCTAGCCTACTGTGCTAATTGGGCCATGCTACATTGGGCCACGCCCAAAATCAACTCCATGAGCTAGCTGCTCACAATGGATCAAAGCTGGCTCCCTGCCTATTTATCTTTGTTTGGGTCATGATAATTAGGTTTAAAACTAACAATGAAAATAAGCTCTCAATTTTTAAAATAATATCGCCAACCTATCTAATTAATATAGATTTTTCTACTCATTTTCAATAATTAATTTGGGTCAAGTTCAATTTTTTTAATCAAATTTAATTTTTATGTAGGTCAAGCTCACTTTTCATTTTTTTTTAAATTTAATTATTTTTCTTTATATGGGTCAAACCAAATTTTTTTTTAGAAATCAAGTTCATTTTTATTTTTAGTCAAATCCAATTCTTTTTTAAATCAACTTCATTTTCTTAATTTGGGTTAAGCCCATTTTCTTTTTTAATTTGAAATCAATTCTATTTTCCTAACCTAGTTCAAGCTCAATTCTCCTTTCTTTAAAAAATCAAATTCATTCTTCCTTAATTTGGGTCAAGCTCAATTCCCTTTTATTTTTTGTTATTTTTAAAATTAAGTCCATTTTCTCCAACAATCTCAGATCTCACTCAATAAGCTTTGAAGTTAAAAGTGCAGTATACCCTATCTTTCAATGTTCAAAGAGTCACATGAGTCCCAGTGCAACATTCGTCTGCCTCCAACTCTATGCACGTGAATCTAGGATCATCCTATTTCAATCAAATCTTCAAAATTTACAGTGCAACATACCATGTCTTTCAATGTTTGGAAAGTCATATGAGTCGTAGTGCAACCCTCACTTGCCTTCAACTCTGTGCATATGTGGGTCTAGGAACACGCGTAAAAACTAAATATATTTTTAAATAATTCTAAGTCTCACGCGATGAGTTCTGGATACGAATTAGTAGCATACCCTACTGTTTGATATTTAAAAATCATATGGGTCCTAGTGCAGCCTTCGTTTGCCTTGAATCTTATGTATATATAGACTAATGATTTTCTTTAAAATACTCAAAATACTCTGCTTTTTAAATCCCCTTTGAAGGTCAAGCCTTCAAACCAGAACTACGTAGTCTTGCATTTCCTTTTGTACCAGGGAATACGTAGGAGCCAGATCAAGTCCTGTCAGAATATTTTCCACAAACTTATTTATTTCTATTTTAAAGGGATCAAACAGTTTTCAAAAATATCGAAATCACACACTCAGTTTAAAGATACCGTTCTTCGAAATGGGCGAGTAGGGTGCCTAACACCTTCCCTATTCGTAACTGACTCCCAAACCTAGAACTCATCCTCAAGTTATGGTTTTTTCCAAATATTTTTCCTTTGAAAATAGAATTTGGTGGCAGCTCCACAATCAATTAAATTCTCTCTTCTAAAATTGTGAGTTTCTCATCTCGTTGTAATTACGGTTACGACAATGACAACGTTTCAACCTAGGGATTAGTTTATTAAAGAAAATGTAGAATTAAATGAACAGAGATAAGTCTTCTTTGTCTTCCTCATTGTATGATTCTAGCTCCTCATCCCATTTTTTGTCTACGATTCAAGCAACTACAACGACATTAAAGCTTTGAATTAATGAAAATAATTTAAAAAAAAATTCAAATTCTAATGTTGAAGAGAATAAATTTAAACCATATGCTAAATAAATTGAGTGTGTTAAAATGTAAATAAAAAAACCGTAAAAACAAAGTGAGATGTAGATTTTTTTTAATAAAGTGAACACGATTAGCACCATAGAAAATTTGAAAACAATGAAAATTTAAAGACACGATTTAAGTTTGATGAGCAAAATAAAATTGAAAATAAAAAATAAAAAAAATTATGAATCCAATAGAATAGACTTAAACTCACACTAAATTAATATGTTTAGGGAAATTATGCAAACCGTTAAAATATAAATGTCACAATATAAGTATTTTTTTTAGTGATTTTGATATACATTTTACCTATATAAGCATAAAATTGAGAGGTAAAGTGATATTTTGCGAAATTCTAATTTTTCCAAATAATTACCTTGTATATCATTCTCTAACACATTACATAAAGTAAAAGTTCAATTTTTCTACCTTTTCATGGATTAAAGTGAACATCCATTAAGCTTAGAACTAGATGAAAAAAACAATGTTACATACCTTGCCTATTAATCAAAATCTAAAAGAAACCTTTCAAGAAGTGTCACATTATGAAGATATGATTTGTGAAGGCCAAGTTGACCCTCATTTTCTTTTTAAATCACATCATGCTACTGTAGGACATCTAATATTTGGAAGATTAGAAAGTCAGGTTTCTTACCATACCTAATATGATAGAAAAACCAATATTTTCCATTATCGTTGCAGTGTTGTGGAAGAAGATAATGAAAGCAAATTAGTCTAGCTATGTTAGAGGAGTGTCTCTTGATGTTGGAACCCTAGACTTTTCAACAACCACTGTTGATCTTGACGTAAGTTAAATTTTATGAAAAACCTCTTTAAATATCTTTATTTGAGAATATTTTAATTTGGTAAATAGAAGAATTATTTATAAAAAATTACGTATGATAGTAAGGGAATGATTTAAAATGTTAATGGAAGATTAAACATACTTTTTTATCTTTTTTGGATAAATAGAGTAAGATGTACATGAATAAGACAAAAAAAGATACAAACAAATGTTGCTTCTGTCTGCAACAATCCTTAGTAGGTGTGAGGGAGCCCATTTTCTCTACTTCATTTAAAGAAAATATAAAGGCTTGTAATACAATTTATGATGAGCTTAAGAATAAAGATAAGAAAAGTGAATTCAAAAAGAGTCTTATGAAGAAAATGTCAATGTTCCATATGTAAGCATTTTAAAGATCAACTTTGAAGAATAAATAGCCAAACATATCCTTCCTTTTCTTCCTGCGATTGACAATTCGATAGGAAAATAATGATATTAACTTCTGTGTTCCTCCTCCTTAAAATAAAACTACTCTAAAGAGAACAATAAGATAGTTTATCAAGCTCCTCCAGAAATAATCAATATTTCTTTCCTTATTCTACATTTATTTTATTTTTATATTGACCTGACAATGATATTAGTTTTGTCTCCTATCCCGTTTTAGTGATAGCGTAATTAGTAAGTTGATTAATTGTATCTTATTTTGTGTTGATTTTACATTTTTTAAGTGATTTTGATTTGTATTTTTAACTGTTACCATCAAACATTTGTCTTTTGTAACTGTGAGTTTTCCAACCGATATAGTCAAAGATTATGCTTTTTATTTTTTGTGATTATGGTTGTTTAAGTTGTGTAGAACTGGATAGTAACCTAAGTAAAAGCATATTATTGTGGAAGATTTTAAGGAGGCTATGTGAAGAACACTTATGTACTTAAATGATTATAAAGTAAAAAATTTTACTAATGTGAAAAAAATAGATGTTACCCACTGATTTGTTAGATAAAGTAATATAAATCTATGGTGCATTATAATTTTAATATTTTTTATATTACTTTAACAAGTATTGGTTTTTTATATAAATAAGGTCTTACTGAAAATTAAATTTTCCCATTATTTAACTCTATTTAAAAAATAAAATTGAATTTGTTATGATCAAGTTATGTAAATTGCTTATTATTCTAATAATAAAAAGAAATTTCAAATGTATCCTTGACTAGCTCTTGGAAAAGACCATCCTTATTGAGTTAACTAGTTTTTTGAATAATTTTATGAACAATGAGTTACATACTTAAGAAAAGATCTTGAAGGATTTGCAAACTGTAGCATTAACAAAAGTTTTCAAAAATTACAATTCAACTTCATTTTTGTGATTTTAAGAATTATTATAGTTGGTACCAAAATAGAATCTCATAAGGTTGAGTTCATCCATCCTTATGAAAGAAAAAAAAATTAAAAAAAATAATGTCAAATCAAACTAATAGACTTTTTATTTTAAAAAGATTTTTAATTAATAGGTATTCAACATTTGATAAGAGTTATAATTACTATTATTATTATATTTCATAATAAAATAAAATTGTTCATTGAATTTTAATTCATTGACATATCAGATATCATTAAAAATAATTTATATATTTTAATATTATCAATTATAAAAGATGATGATCAAATCAAAATTTATTTGAACAAATGAAAAAAGCAAAAAGAATTTTTGAAATTGATCTAAAGTAAAATTCTTCTAATCCACGTGTTAAAAAATTAACTTTATTTAACTAAAATTAAGATGTTTGATAAATAATTTTATAGTATCATTTTATATATTTGTTAGATGAAACTTGAGATAACTTTTAAATTTACCGTTAATAATTTGTCACAATTTTTCTTTTTAATTCTTAGATTTTTATTAAAAAATTTATTAATTATTTGACTAAGTATGTTTGATAAAATATTTTAACTAATTGATAGATAAAATTAAGTCAAAAAATTTGTTAAGATATTTTAATTCTATTTAATAAAGTATCTTATTTTAGTCTATTAACACTTTTTCAACAATTACTAATGTTTCTGAAAAAATTAGTTTAAGTAACTTTTATATTTTTTTAGCTATAAGTTGGAATATATTTTTTATTTTTAACCTTAATATATTTTTATATAATAATATTTTATTTATCTTTTTATTTTATTAATTTTAATATTACTTTTTTATAATAATATTATTAATTTTGATAGATTTATTTTTATTTATCATAAAATATTAAATTTTGAATTATCATTTTAATATATGCTGTTTATTTTAGTTATTGTATTATTTATTTTATTTTATTAAAAAATATTTATTTGTCTAATAAAAAATGATTATTTTTAAAATTTTTATTCAAAATTCATTTATGTAAAAATTAAAAAAAATATATTTTAAAAAATAATATTTTAGTCTATTATTAAACTATCACTTTAATTCAGTTTTCAATTAACTTATCTGTGCACTTTACTAAACACATCTAAACAAAATTATTCTTATGTTGCTACTTTATTTTAATTTTTTTAAAGACCTTTTCATGATTGTATAAAATTTGTAAAATTTGTAAACTTTTTTTATATTCATAAAAATATTGTATACTTAAATATTTTCTTATCAATTCAATTTAAAAATATAACTATTTTAACATTAAAAATATTTATTAATCTCATGTTAGATTTTAAATAATTATATAGAGAAAAAAAAGAGGAATCAAATAATTTATTTCAAGAGTAGTCTACTATAAGTTATTTTGCTCAATATTTTTTTAATGGTTAAATTTCATCAATCCAATTGTTAAATTAACATATTTTATTATATATTTTTTGTTTACAAAATTTTATAAAATTTAAAAAAAACTTGATAATTTATTTAAATTAATATATATTAGAATAGGTATATAATCTATTAAAATAAATTAATATAATGAAGTATCAAATCTATTTTAAATTTTATGAAATTTGATAAACATAATTTATAAAATTTATGAATTTAACGGTTAGATTGATAAAATTTAACCATTAAAATAATTTATTAAACATAGTAATTTATAGTAAGAGAAGTAACTCTAGGTAATGTTACTTCGTTCACAACCTTTTTAAACAATTAAATTTCATTAATACAACTGTTAAAATTAATAGATTTGATGGTTAAATATATTTTTAGTCTTTTTAAAAATTTTAAATTTTTTTAAAGTTATTAATTTTGATCCTTTATATTTTAAAATAAATTAATTTTAATCTTTTACTATTGATGTGATAAATATTAATATATATCAATCATATCACAGGTTAAATATTGATTATTTTAGAAGTTAAAAATAATTTATTTTTAAATATAAAATATTAAAATTTATAATTTTAAAAAGATAAAAAATATATTTAATCTTAAATTTTATGATATAAATTATACTTACAAAATTTTAAAAAAATTAATATTTTATTATATAATTTTATTTTAACAAATAATATGTATCTATGCCAACATACGTCCAATGATTTGCTTGCTACAAATTAAGATTATCTATTGAGTCAAAACTTGAGATAATATAATCCATTTTGGTTTCATTTGTATGAGATGAGTCGATTTTATTTAACGTTAGAAAATAACTGATGTCATTGAATAAACTTCGTAAATTGTGCAAATATAATATAGCTTTATACATATCGGAAAAACGGAGAACTAGACATACCCTTTCTCCGACACTAGCAAAATACAAATTGAGACAAAAGTTCATGGCGCAAGTATATCTATATGTTTTGCATCAGGTCATTTAACTGTTTTAAAATCCAACATTATTCAGAATGAGGAGGATTAAGACCTAGATTGTTTGATTTGTCTAGCTGAAAAAATGAATAATCATAACTAGTTCGTCAACCAAACGTATACTTGTAACAAACATGAAACGTTATTTAAATATATTATATTATTAGTACTACACATTTAAAAATTATTTTAAGGTCACATTTCTGTACTTTCATACTTACAATTACATTGCATTAATATAGATTTCAAACAAGATGCGTTCCAAAACAAGTAAAGCCAAAGAATAAGTTTTCATTAACTAGTGAATTACCTCTGAAATATCTAAATATAGACATATCAACCCTTCATTTGTAATATTACAAATTTAACCAAATTGTTTCATCCCTTAACACACTTGCATAATAACTCCATCTTACTTCTACTTTATATTTTTTTATATTATATTATTTATCACCTTTTTTATTTTCTCTATTTTTTAATATTTTTTCCTTTCACCTCTGCATCTCAAAAACGGAAGGTGCAACAATAAATATTCTAATTTATATTTTTCAAAAACATGCAAACAACATCAAGTTATCACTTGCAGAGATCAAAGTATATATTAAATCTTGAAAATTCATCATAATACTAATGATATATAAACCTTTAACTTTTGTTTGTTGGGCAGGAAATAGAAAAAAATAAAAGAAAAAATATAAAAATATTTTCTACAATTTATTTGTGCATATAAATAAGAGGAAAAAAAATATTTTATGTAGATTCTACATAAAAATTAATCATTCAAGTATGAAAATAAAAAAAAAACTTTTTATTTTTATTTATTTTAAATTATTAAAATTATCATATATTTTAAAAATAAATATATTAATAAAAATATAATAATTTTTTTTGTTAAAGTTAAATTTTATTTTTAAAATTTATATAAAATAAAATTTATACTACTAATATTTTTTTTCTATTCAAATAAGAGAAAGAAAATTTTAATTTTTTCTTTCTTTTTTTCTTATTTCTTATATCATCCAGATAAAACAGTAGCTCACTTTAGAGACAATCTCGTTTTAGAAGAGTTTTCTTTTCCTATGGGTTATAAAAAACTTAGACAGTAGACATTACTCCTTAGAATATTTTGTCCACTCCGGCACTAAAAAGATTAGTCCTTTAAGCATCCAAGGCATTAGTTCCTGAAAAATGACAAATGTGACCAGCAATATTTCATGATTCATTAAGAACAAAGAATGAAGTTTTAATTTCTCAATAACTAATTTACCTTACACTAAATTTCTCAAAGACAAATTAGGGGGTTTATCCCTTTACTTAAAAAGATAAGCAAAGGTTTCGCCATATGATTAAATGGATTCATAAATGCTGCAGCTACCGTTCATACGACACATTTTTTACAATTCCTGCTTCAAGCCACTTTATTCATAATCCAAATTGTAAATACGCAGGTATTAACATGAACATGAAAATGTAATTACATACATATTTTTTTTTTTTTAATTTCAAAATAAGAAAGTCTGTAAAGTTAAAGTTCCATATCTAAAGATTGAACATGACCTTAATGGCATTACCACCACGAGCACTTGTTTCAAAGGCTTCTTCCACTTCCTGCTGAGAGAATCCAAACCTGTGAGTTATAAGGGGTTTAACATCAATTTTGCCACTCCTTAGAAACTCAAGGCAAAGAGGCCATGTGTTCTTATAGCGGAAAACTCCAATCACATCAACTTCCCTGTATTATGTATGATAAACCAATCATTATCAAACATTACATGAGTGAAAAATAATTAAGGCATGCAAAAATAAAAATAACTCATGTAACATGTGTTTCTTGAATCACTCTAGACAGAAGTGTCTGGTAAACATGAATGAATATACAATGGTACATTTTCATTATCTTTAATACATGTAAGCTATTATTTAATTTTTGGGTAAAATATGTTGTTAGTTCATTTAAATACGGTTAAATTTAAATTTAGTCCTTTAAAATTTCAGTTGATTTTGATCCTCATGATTTTAGTCCTACAAAAATAATTTAAAAGTATATAGTCTTTATTACTGGTTAGTTATGTTGTGACATGCATCTAAACATGTTAGGATAATCACAACGTGATAGATGCATGTTACAATCCTGAAAAATCGTAAAAAAAAAACTTAAAATTTTAAATTTTATAAGAATCAAAATTAACAATTTTTTTCTTTGGATCAATAACATCAAATTTAACAATATTTACAAGGATTAAAAACATATTTAAGCTTTAATATTTATAAAAAAATTAAGACATACCTTGCTGCAGCTGGAGTGAGTGGGACAGTCATTTCAGAATGACCCATTCCCACAAGGCAAACTTTGCCACCTGGCTGAGTAGCACTCAGTGCTGTCGACATGGTTTTATCAAAACCAGCACAATCAAAGGTAACATCTACACCAGCTCCCATAACCTTACATATCAGCATAACTTCTTCAGCCACATCCTGCAAAGCAGTGTATTTAAAATATGGTTTAATTGGTATTCATAGAAGTATCCCAAAAAATGCACAGTAAATATTTAAATTTGTCACAGAAACATATTTGTATGACATTCTTTCAAAAACATATTACAGAAACCAAGCACTAAAACCTGATCAGTTAAGGGAGAAAGTAACAAGGTGCAATGAAACAACAGATGTTTCAAGTAAAAATGCATATAAAATGTATACAACTAAGCATCACCTGAATATATACGAAATGAAGAATGATAGAGCAACAGATAGCTAATTAAAGATTATCACACACCTAACTTTGACAGCATAATGTTAGACTACTAGTTTCCTTCATTTTTATTTTATTATTTCAAATCTTTGTTTATGGACAGACACAACATCAATAGCCACTAAACAAACATACATGCAAGTTACTATAATGAAATTGACAGATATAAATAGTGTTACAGAAAGGGATTGCCTGACATGCTAACCATTATGGAATAAAATATGGCAAACTGGGAGTAAACTTAGGATTTTATATATACCTGAATATTTGTTGAAACTTTAACAATATCATCTGCACCAAGTGATCTTGCAACTGATAAACGATGGCCATCCACATCAACAATGACTATCCGTGGTGCCCCAAAAGCACGAGCTGCAAGCATTGTAACAAGTCCTATGGGTCCTGCTCCCATGATTAACACATTTGTTTCTGGTCCAATATTGGCTCTCCTACAAGCATGAACACCAACACTTAAGGGCTCACACATTGCCCCCTCCTCCAAGCTCACATTGTCTGGCAGCTTAAAACACAGGTCAGCTGGATGCACTATCTGTAAAAGAGAAAATGCAACTGAAACATAGGTTTTCATTGGAGGTTTCACCATATTCAGAGTTCAGGAATTATAACATGGTTTTAATTGTAATCATGTCAAAAACCATGATTATAACTGTAATTTATCAGTCATGAGTATATGCACTTGTGAGACTGTGGGACAACCATTATCTCATACTTAAGAATATATATTAAAAGCTCAATTGCGATCACATGGCCAGGAACCAAAGCAATTACGGTCATAAATAAACACTTTCCAATGAGAAAGCCACAGATTCACAGTGAAGAAAATCATCTTAAACATTAAATACCAAACTTGAGTGCTCAAACTTACCACCTTATCATCCTTGTAAGCCAAGTACATTTATGCAGGATTTATTCATAACCTTTTTAGGTCATCTATAACGGTCCAAAGGTGCAGGCAATTGAATAAATATTCTTTAAAGAAATCATACCGAGTTAGTGTTTCAGGGGACATGTCATGTCAAAATCATTTTATGGCAAAAAAATGAGGAAACCTGCTGATACTTATGAAGACAACATGGCAATTAGATAAGATGTATGATTTTTAACCTTGGACTCGTATAAATAAACAACTATAATTTTTTGAAACCTATTAGAGTCTTTCTAGCAAACCGTATATTTCATCCCAGAAAACTATAAGATATAATATATGATAAGCCTATAATCACATATCAAAATAAGAGGGCACGTGGGGTCAAGCATAAAATCTCCTGATTTTAGTTATAACTGCAGAATATATTTAATTTTTATTATTGTGTCATTTGTTTCTATTCAGTAATGATTATGGAGCCAATTATGTTTTGTTGCAATTACTTTTTAAATAGTGAATAAGATTAGATCCATTACTCTGGGTTTTAAGAGTCAGCTAACTAATTTCTAGCAAGTCAGGGAATCATCCTAGTCTATAAATCAGACTATGTATGGTTTCTAAGGCTGATAAAGACTAGTTCCGGTCTGTTTGTAAGTCCAGTGCTTTTAGGGAAGAAAAAGGATGACTCATGGCAGTTGTGTGTTGATTATCAGGACCTCAACCACATTGCAGTGCATGATAAGTATCATATACCCAGCACGGATGAGTTACGTGATGACCTGAATGAAGCCTGTTATTTTTCAAAACTTGATCTCTATTTTGAGTTTCACTAGTTTCAAATGCAGCCTGAAGATATTTGCAAAATGGCTTTTTGCACTCATTTGAGTCATTTGAATTTATTGTGATGCCATTCGGCTTAACCAATGCCCCATCAAACTTCCAATCAGTAATGAATGGCCTTTTCCATCCTTATTTAAGGCGTTTTATTCTAGTTTTCTTTGATAATATTCTTGTTTATAATCCCTCTCTTCATCATCATAAATCTCATTTGATGTTAATTTTTAATTTACTATACAATTATCCATTTTTGCAAATGCAAAAAAGTATTTATTTGCTCGACAAGTGAATTTTTTGGGACATATGGTCTCAAGGGAAGCAGTGGGTATTGATCCTTAAAAAATTGATGCTGTCAAAAAGTAAACATCTCCTACCATCAAGGAACTACAAGGTTTTCTTTGATTTACAAGATATTATAGGAGGTTAGTACAGAACTATGGTGTCATTGCCAAGCCACTTGTTGATCTCACTAAAAAAGATGCCTTTTGCCAAAATCATCATGCTGAAATTGCATTTCAAAAGATTAAGGAAGCATTATTACAATACCTGTTCTAAAGTTACCTAATTTTTCTTTACCTTTTACTATTAAGTGTGATGCCTTTATGGAAGGGGTTGGTGCTGTGTTGATACAACTGAATTATCCTATAGCTTGTTTCAGCAAATTGTCATATTCAAATCACTACATATCTATATATAATCTTGAGTTATTAGCCTTAGTCCTTTCTGTCTAGAAATGGAAACACTTCCAACTTGGCCGACATTTTTATGTCAAAGTTGATCACAACAGCTTAAGACACCTCTAAGAGCAAAGGCTTTCCACCAATTCACAGCAGCGCCTATCTTGAAGCTGCATGCTTTTGATTTTACCATTTTGTCCAAAACGAGTAAGGAATATGTTGTTGGGGATGCACTTTCAAGGAGACACAACAATCTGAGTTTTTTAACTTATGCTATCTTCTTGGATTTTGTAGAATTGTAGGATGCATTACAGCAGGATCCTAACACTAAAAGTATAATGTCATATTTGCAAAAATGACCCTTCTTCTCGCCCAAATTTTCAATCGTCTGCTGAATTTTGTGGGTGGTTTGCCAAAATCTTGTGGATACGGGAAGACATCTCAATGAATTTTGTGGGGGTTTGCTAAAATCATATGGGGTTGACACTATGCTAGTAGTAGTTGACCGCTTGAGTAAGTATGGTCATTTCTTACCTCTCTTCCATCCATTCATAGCATAAACAGTAGCTGGAGTTTTTGGCCAAGAAATTGTATGCTTGCATGGCATGCCCCACTTGATAGTTTCAGATTAGGATTCCATTTTCTCAAGTTCTTTTTGGCAAAAATTGCTTCAGCTTAGACAAACAAAGTTGCAAACAAGCACTTCCTATCATCCCCAAATGGGTGTTTGGAAGCTTACCTATGGTGTTTTGCTCATGAACAAGCCAAGATATAGAGTTCCTTCCTAAGCTAGGTAGAAAATTCATATAATATTGGTTTTCATACTTCAGTTACCTACAACTTTCAAATTTATTTATGGTAAGGATCCTCCTCTCCTACATCCTTCTGTGCAAGGTGAAACAACAAATACCGAACTGGATGACCAGTTGCTACTTTGAGATGTTAATCTGAAATTGTTGAAAGAAAATCTCACTAAAGCGCAGTCTCAAATGAAGGATTATCAAGACAAACATCAAAGAGAGATTTCCTTTGACATTGACAATGATGTATGGGTATGACTGTGTATTCAACCTTTCATGCAAAAATCCTTCACTAAGCAACAGTTTGAGAAGTTTTCTCCTAGATTTTTTAGGTCCTACAAGGTCTTAAAGAAGATAGGTGTGGCTTTTATTAGTTGGAGTTACCCTCAATTGCAAAAGTCCATCCCATATCCCATGTTTCACTGTTATGTCCAGCACATGGAATTTCACCTCCAACTTTACCAACACCTCTCCCAATTTCAAATGATTGGAAGCTCTTACTACAACATGACCATGTGCTTGAACACCAATGGGCCATAGGACAGATTCTAGAATTACTTGTTTCTTGGAAATGATGTCCACTTAAAGTGTCTATTTGGGAAGAATATGACCTCTTGCTACACAATTTCCTCATTTTCATCTTGAAGACAAGATGTCTTTCCAAGGGAGAAGAAATGATAAGCCTATAATCACATATCAGCATAAGAGGACACATGGGGTCAAGCATAATAGCTCCTGCTTTTAGTTTATAATTGCAAAATATATTTAATTTTTATTATTGTGTCATTTTCAAAATATACATAAAGCATAATAAGAATATCATTCAGTTAGAATTTTGTTGGGATTCTGCAGATCATGCAGTTTTGTTAACAGGTGCCATGTTTAGTAGCATGACATATGACCTGATCTAGTCATTGCTTTTTTAAAACTCTTCTCATTACCTAGAAATCAGAAATGCCAAGAAAACATCCAATTGCAGATGACTCAAATAATAGTATCTTGCAAAGATGTGAATTCTTTAAAACCTGATTAGCCAGGGAACCATGAACGGGTGGAGTAGCAAAAAACTTCATATCAGGGCATAAATTATATCGACCTAGTTTACAGTGGTCGCAACGCCAACAACTGATCCCAGGCTCAATCGCCACACGGTCACCAGGCACCAAAGTCTTCACCTGACTACCAATTTCTTCTATGATCCCAGCACACTCATGACCAATAACCATTGGTTCTTTAACTATGAAGTCTGCACACCTCAGTGTCTGAAAGTAAAATTTAAAACTTTTCAGTGGAGAGAAACTGGGAAATAACCCCTTCAATCAAAATTTCCAACCAAAGCAAGATCCTATATTTCCTTGACATAAAGAGGAAGGGGAAAAATTAAACACTTATCCATCTAATCAATCATGGATTGTTCATTCAAGTCAATAGATTTTGTAGCAAACTAATTACAGATGTAGATCATCAAACTTCTTCAAGCAACTTGATCCTTTTTTTCTATTGAAAATGGACTCAACAGACTAGTATATACCTTGAGGTAGTGAACATCACTTCCACAAATACCGACAGCCTTCATTCTTACCCTGACATCATTGGGTCCTTCCAAAATAATGAAACAAGTAAGACAATTATTTGACAGTGAACTTTGTGGGCAGTACAAAGCATTAATTAAGGAAGAGAAAAACAAAAAACAAAATGGATAAGGTTGACAGCTTGAGAATTGAGATAAGAGAGAAAATCAATACCCAGAGTAGGAAGGTTGAAAGGTTGAATCTTGAGTGTGTTTATACCAAGAAGCCAAGCAGCCATATTCTCATCTTCAAAACTTTCTTTGCGTTCCCCATGATCATCAATGGACATTCCCCCCTTACCCATTTGTTCATTCACTTGCAACTCTCCACACACACTCTCTCTCTCTCTAATCTTGAAACTGTCTTAGAATAAGGGTCTTTTAGTTCTGGCTAAGAAGTAAAGCTAGTAAAAAAAGGTGAAGCTTTCAGATGTATTCAAATACATAAAAATAGTAAGAAGAAGAGGAAGAAATGCCTTCAAGTTGTGGCCCTTTTGCTTTCAAATGTCCATGTATAGATCGGATAAAAACAATATTAGCCATTAAATTAATAGATAAATAAATAATGAGCTTATAGAAAATCTAATGGACTTTCCATTAGGACTCCACACCACACCATAGACCAATGTTGAGTATTCATTGGAAATAAGATATGCTTGTATAAAAATCAGGGAATTAGTAACCATCACATGACAAGCAATCTTTAAAAAATCAATAAAATAAATATGCAACATCCACAATTTTTATTTTGTAATATGTGGAGGTACATGTTTTCAGTATCAGACTATCAGTATAGATTTCCTTTAATATTGTAAGTAAATATTGCTTTTATAACTATTTTTAATACTGATATTAATATTAATAATAATAATAATAATATTATTATTATTATTATAAATGGATGTTTCTTATTTTCATTCTATTCTTACTGTATATTATATTGTTTTCATAATAATTTTATAATATTATAAAGATTTTATTTATTATTTTTAATTTAAAAGGTACGTTTACTAAAACTATTAGATAAATTAGCTGAGTTAAAAAATTATCTAAAAAATAAAATTAAAAATATTTGATAAGTTAACTATTAAATTAGCTAATAAATATAAATGGTAAATAAAGACATAGTTAAAGAATAAAGTAAATTATAATAAATATGATATAATTTTTAAAAAATATAATAAAAATTAAATTAAATAAAATTTATTTTTTAAAAAATAAAAATTTTAATTTTGTTATAAATAAATTTTAAAAATAATTTAAAAATAATTATTTTTATAATTTTATTTTTTTATCAAATAATTTAATATTTTAATAAAATAATTAGAATAAATAATATATATTAAAATATAATATTTTATAACAATATAAAAATAAATTTATCAAATTTAGTAATATTATTATGAAAAAATTAAATAATATTAAATTTATTAAAATTTAAATGAAAAAAATATTTTAATTATAAGATGAAAAACATAAAAATTATTTGAAGTAATTTTTTAAAAATATATTAATAATAGTTTTTAAAATAAGTTATTTTATGTAATGCAATTAAATATCTTAAAAAAAATTTAAGTAATAATTTAAATTAACTGAAATATCTTACCAAATTCACTTAAAATATATAAACATTTATTTATTTTTTATATTTTATTAAATTATTTTGGTAGTATTTTATTTGCTGGACTATTATAATATTTTTTTATTAATAATTTTTATCGTATATTTTAATTTTTATGTTTTTAATATTATAATATTATTTTTATTATCATTAATTATTTAAAAATATTTTATTTTTAATTTTATTTTTTTTGTAATGTATATTTTATACCATTAAACAATATATATATATATATATATATATATTAACTGTAGGTTATAGTTTTAAAAATGCAAATTTTGTTCCACGTTTTATATTCCTGTTTTGTTATAAAATAAAATTAAAAATTAAAAAAGCGATAATAATTGGTAGGCAAAGTTTCTGTAGGAAATGTTGTTAGATTAATATATAGATGTAGATAATACGGATGTTATGCTGCATTATACTCATATCTCACTGTAACTAAAGTACAACGCTCAATTACTTTAGCAAGTTTATCACTGTAAGAAAATATATAATTTAATTACAGGTAGTTTTTTATTTTATTAGGATTTAGGCTTTTATCTTATGTTTATCCAAGATTATTTAAATAGTTGATTATGTGTCAAACGGAATATTCATACTTTTACGTTAGCATCGGTAAATTCTACAAAAATTATCGTCATTTATTAGAGGTTTTTTTTATAATTTTTGTTAAATATTAGAAGGTTTTTAACCGTTTAAAAAATCTTGTTAATTATCCACATTTTATTAAATTAAATCTCTATTATTTATTTTGTAACGTCCTAGAAAAATAAAAATAAAATAAAATCTGCATACACTAGTGATACTTGAAGGAGCACACGTCCTCCACGCTTTATTAAATTAAATCTTTGTTACTTATTTTGTGATATTCAAAAATAAAAATAAAATAAAATATGCATACACTAGTAATATTTGAAGTGGCGCACATTTTTCATTGGTATACTATTGCTACAAAGGTCATATGACAACAATTTTTCATATTTTCAAATGAAAGATAATATTCAAACTTTGGTTACTTTCTTTTCAATTTTTCAAAAACCAACGTATGAATTTTAAAGAACTTATACTGAAATAAAAATTATAAATAGAATTTAAAAAAATAAATTCTGTATATTATTGATAGATAGGTATATATTAATATATAAGATGGATTTAGTAACCTAACTATTAGAAACTATCTTAACTCATAATAGAAAAGAAATTTAAAAGTAATTCACTACCTGCTACTATTTATTATTCCTTTTTCACATACAAAATTTTGGTGAAAAGATCAACAATTTAATTATGGGTGGAAACCGAAAGTAATTGCATGAGTTCTTTATGATATTTTTTCCAAATAATGTGGTAATCAATGTCAAGGTACTTTGTCCTTTTGTGGAAGATTAGATTAGCGGTGGTATGTAGAGCACTTTGGTTGTCGTAGTATAGGATAGCTTAGTGTGGACAATGAATGCGTAAATCATGAAGGAGATAGCTTAGCAATTGAAGCTTATAGGTAGTAAAAGAAAGGACTTGGTATTCTGCTTTGGAGGAAGATCGGGCTATAGTGGTTTGCTTTTTTTGTTTTCCAGTTGATAAGAGAACTCTTGAGAAAAAAAAAACAAAATCTATTGATAGAGCGTTGTGAATCTAGACAAACCCCTGGTCAGCATCACTAAATCCAATAAATTGCAAAATGAAAGAGCATGGGTAGAAAACACCACAAGAAGGACTTGTCTTGAAATAACACAGAACATGCATGATAGCTTGGTAGTGAGTCATGGTAGGTGCATGCATGAACTGACTTAGTTGTTGTACTGCATAAGATATATCTGGTCGAGTCATGGTGAGATAAAGGAGTCATCCTACAAGATGTTTGTAGAAAGATACATCAGGGTAAGGAATACTTGAATCTTGATGAAGGTGATTACTAGGAACTAAAGGTGTAGGAACAGATTTGCACGTGATCATTCCTGTGTTGTGAAGAAAATCAAGATCATATTGACGTTGGTTAAGAGTTAAACCTATTAGGGAATGAGCAATCTCTAGCTCGAGAAAGAATTTTAAGTTGTCCAGGTCTTTGATTCCAAAGTGATGATGAAGAATATTGCATAGAGAATTGATCTTAGTGAAGGAATTTCCAACGAGGACTATATCGTTCATATAGACTAGTAAAATGATGGTAGATTCGAAGGAATGCTTGATGAATAAGGAATGGTCAGATTCAATTGAGAAGAATCTGAATTGAAGTAGCAAGGATGAGAATTTTTGGTACCATTGTCTACTTACCAATTTAAGGCCATACAAGGATTTCTTAAGTTTCAAAACCTTGTTGTGGGATACACTAGGAAGGTCTTAAGGAATCATCATGTAAATATTTTCTTCTCCACGAAGAAATGCATTATTCACATCCAATTGATAAAGATTCCAATGTTGGATAGCTACAATGGCAAGAATAATCCAAATTGTAGTGAACTTAGGTACAGAAGAGAAAGTATCAAAATAGTCGATTCCCTTAGCTAATTGTATATCTTTGCTACCAATCGCACCTTAAATTGTTTGATAGATCCATTTGCATACCTTTTGATCTTGTATACCCATTTTCTTTAATGGGTACTACATTTTTAGGTATATCAACAATATCCCATGTATGGTTTTCTTCTAGTGTCATTAATTCATCCTTCATGGATGCTTACCATTGGGGATCTGTAGAGGCTTCAACATAGTTGCAAGGTTCTACCTGTTGATATATGGCAGCAATGAACCATTAATGCACAAATGAAATGTTTTAATATGTTAAGTACAAGGAAATAGGATGTTGTGTTGATAAATTATTGCAATGATGGTCTTGAACGAAGTCAGGATTTTATTGCTTCACATGGCTCTACAAGATTGTGATTCAAGAGTAGGATTGGATGCATGTGCATGGATATCATTCTCACTGATCAAGTTTATTGGGTCAACATTATTTAATGTGTTTTGACTATGATAAACTACAACATGATCAGTATAACTCCATGTGATTGGATCCTGAGTACTATAAGGATAAACTAGTTCATGGAAGGTGACATGTCGAGAAGTGATTATCTCCTGTTTGTTTAAATCATATACAGTGAATCCTTTTGATTCACCCTTGAACCCAAGAAAGACACACTGCCTTGCTCTATGATCCAATTTTGATTTGTGTGCATGCAGAGTAGATGCATAACATAGTGATTCAAATACTCTTAACTCTTCTAGTGGAAGGATTTTATTATATGGTCATTCATAAGGAGATTGTTGATTTAGAGCATGGGTAGGTACTCGATTCATTAGGAAAACAACATGGGTTACAACAAATTCCCAAAAAGTTTGTGGAAGTTTTGACTAAAATAAGAGTGTCCTAGCAATATTCAATATCTCTTGGTGTTTTCTTTCCATTCTCTCATTTTGTTGGGGAGTCTCAACATAACTCAATTGATAAATAATGCCACGTGCAGTGTAAAGATCATCTAGCTTGAATTATGGTCCGTTGTCAAACTGAACTATTTTAACATGAGCGTTGAATTGAGTTTCAACCATTAAAAGAAAACGTTGAATATGAGATGATAGTTCTGACTTCACTCTCATTAAAACTATCTAGGTATACCTACTATAATCATCAACTATAGTGATGAAATACCTAAAACCATTCATGGATGCTGTAGAAAATGGACCCTAAATATCCATGTGTAACAAATCAAAAAATGCATGAAGCTTTATTGAAACTTTGATTAAAAGGTAAAAGTTTTTATCTAGTAAAGTGACATATATCACATACTATATCATGTCCTATTTTTATTTTTGGGTGCCATTCTTTCATGAGAGTCAATCTACTATTGGATAGGTGTCCCAAGCGTAGGTTCCATAACAGCGACATCCTTTTGTCAAGGGTCTTTATGTGGTAGGTATTTGACTTATGCACCCTTAAGTAGTATAATCCATCACAAGATTCACTCGAACCAATCATCTGTTGATTCCAATCCTGAATGTGACATCCATTAGTGGTGAAGGAGACTTTATAATTTGAATGATTTACTAGTTTAGACATGGATCAAATTTAGATTGAATTATGGCAATTATAGTACATCATCAAGTTTCAGTGTATGATTCAGTTGTACCTCCCCAATAATTTCAATTTCCATTTATTTCCATTGGGAAGTTTCACAATTAAAGGTTTGGCTAATTTTCTCTAAGAACAAAAGATCTAAAGATTTTTACATATATGATTAGTGACATTCGAATATATGATCTCATATATCTGAAATAGGAACAATATAGAGAGCAAGGATTACCTTGGTTACTTTCTTCAGCAGTGATATAGACTTGATTAGCAGTGTGTGATGATTGCGACAATTTTAACAAATTCATGAGATTTTTGTATTCTTTAGCAATAAGGTTAGGACCAACTTCTTTGTTTGCATCTAATTTAGACTCCTTTACATCTTGATCACTATTTGCCACTGTATTCACATTGGAATTTCCTTTAAACTTGTGCCTAAATGGATACCCATGTTTCTTGTAGCATATTTCAACCATATGCCTAATTTTCTTGCAGAATGTGAAAACCTTCATTCTTTTGCCATTCCCATTCATACCACGGCCTTATCTATAAGTTCTTCTATCAACAGCATTTACCATAGGTTGTCTATCTTCTATGGGTAGTAACCCATTTTGTCTCTCATTTTGCAGTATCATGTAAAAGACTTTGTTGATTGAATGGAATGGACCAATAATTAGAATTTTTGATTTTACAACAATCAAGGATTCGTTCAAACCTATCAAGAACCAAATCATGCAATCTTGCTCCATGTATCTTTTCAATTTCTTGGTTGCATTGCATTTACATTTGATTGCATAACTGCATTATACAATAGGTTTGTAATTGTCAAGTTTTTCCCATAAGACCTTAAGTTCTATAAAGTAGGTAGTGATAGAAAGGTACCCTTGTCTGGAAGTGTATAATTCTCGTTGAAGTTTTGAGATCCTAATCAAATCTCCTTGTGAAAATTGCTCTTTCAAATCTTTCCAAATCTCTGTAGCAGAATCCATATAGGGGATGCTTTGTGCAATTTGTTGAGACACAGAGTTTAACAATCATGAAACCACCATAGACCCTAAACCCTAAACCCTAAACCCTAAATTTTTGCAACACTCCCACAGTTCGACAAGGGATCAAATTTGTTTAATATTGATAATCTACCATTCAAGAACTTGAATTTGTTCTTGGATATCATGGCTCTTTTAATCTACCTTGACCAAGAATGGTAGTTATTTCCTAAGAGAGTAGGATTTTCCATACAGGCTTATGGCTATTCATTAGCATGTACATGGAAGAAACTTGCGAGGTTGTGGGTAGGGTCTTCTATGATTACAAAGAATTGGTTTAAAGTGGGAACCAAGTTTCTTAGCATGTTGATGCGCAACGGAGCTCTGCTACCACCAAAGTTAGAAACAAGGTACAAACTTTAGAGAATCCATACTAAGTTAAGAATTAAAAATAGAGTCTAGAAGAATGAATTATGTATATTATTGATAGATGGGTATATGCTAATATACAAGATGGACTTGGTAGCCTAATTGTTATAATAGAAACAGTCTTAAGTCATGATAGAAAAAAAACTAAAAAGTAACTACTAACTACTACTGTATATTAATTACAAAATTCAGAAGAAAAAAAAAATTAGTTTGGCTTCTTCCTCTTACTTCCTTATCCATATTTCCTTAATTTGGAACTCAGTACTGTTTTTGATAATTTACACGATATAATATTGAGCGGATATTAAAGTTGAAACTTTAGAACGAGTATGAGGAATCCTTCCATTTTCTATCACATGTTGTTCTTTAATTCTAAGGAAGGAAAGAAGATTCAAATAAAGTATAAGAGTAGTTGTAGAACTCATTTATTCTAGAATAAAATTTTATTAATTGTTTGATAATTTAAAATTTATGTTTAATTATATTTAAATTTAACTTTGGATGGAATTTAATTATTTGTTGAAATAGCTCTAGAACTCCCTTACTCTAAAATAATTTTTTTTTATTGTTTGATACTTTAAAATTTAATTTAATTTTGGATGAGATTTAAAATTTTATAGAAATAGTTCTAGAGTTTCCTTGTTCTAAAATCAAATTTTATTAATTATTTGATAATTTAAAATTTATGTTTAATTATATTTAAATTTAATTTTGGATAAAACTTTGTATGATTATTGATTGATGATTGAATTGTTTAGAAATTAAATTGATATGAGATAATATACCAACAAAATAGTATATTAAAATTGTGAATTTTATTTGTGTGATTCTCACTTATAGATGAAACTTTAGATATAAAATTTTATGTATTTGACTATGTACATTTGTAGACTATGTTTACAAATTTTCATAGGTATTAAAGTTCATACAATTTTATATAAATTTTAGAAGTTATAATATTTAAATTTAGAGCTATTAGAAAAAATTCCTAAAAAAGAACCATATTTTAGTAATTTTTAATTTATACAGATATAAGGAAATATTCAATTTAAAATTTTGGAGAAAAATAGAATTATTTACTATTTTATAAAAAATTTTGTAATCTAGTGCTTTGTAATAGTCATTTCTTTTTTCTTCCAATCTATTCTCAATGTTTTAAAAAATATAATTAGTATTTAATTGACTTGTTTTATATTTAAATTTTAATATATGAAGATAAAATATGAAAATATTAGAGTAATTTATATTAGTAATTACTTTATTAAATTTTTATAAGTTAACCATCAAGTTATCTTGTAATTAGATATCTTTAAATAATTAATTTGTATTTCCTCTAAATGATGTCAGAAAAATTTAGAAAAAAAGTAATTTAATTTAAAACTTTTAAAAAATAATTTCTATAAAATTTTGTTCTAAACTTTAAGAAGTGTACTGTATAAATTATTAAAGGATCAAAAGTCTTATTAGACTTATTTTGATGTGGTAGTTTCAAAATAAAAAAATATTTATTGAAGATTAGGAACTTTATTTGATGTATTAAAAAGTACTAAATTAAATTTTAAGAAGATATTGAGTTGAATAATAAGATAATTGAATGAGGATTATGGGATCTTGAACTTTGAGAAGAAGGTGAAACCTTGAAGTGAAGTAGAAATGAGAATTATAACAATTAACTAACATGCATCATGTGCATAAAAGAATTATTTTGTAAATCGTTAATGAAGGATAATCTGCAAGACTTTCTGTGAAAGGGAGCTGTAAAATTTAAGAGTCGGTTCATGTGGAGATAGATTAGAGTCATGATAATGAGAACTTTTGAGCCTAGGAAGTACATGAACTATGTTTAAGCCTCCCAATAACCTAGGTTTTCTCCTTGTAGCCAAGATTGGTTTGGTCAAACTTGACTGCCTCGATGAGACCTTGAATGATTATGATGATGATGATGATGATTTGATCATTGCTAAGGGCACGCTTTGCTTTGAAATTGGATCTTGATAACTCCTATTGTTTTGATAATATGATGATGAAGATTTGGGTCCACATGTATATGTCTATCATAGGGATGACTAACTCTAAATTAATGAAGATTATTTGGTATAAGACTCAATAGATCTTAGCTTAATTATGCGTCTGTTATCATAGAAACTTGTGAATAAAATGACAGAATAATCTAATTTATACATTGCATATGATGATTGTTTTATGATAATTCTTTGAGGAGGTCAAAGAACTTATATGTTATTTATATTAAAGTATGATCTAATGTACTACTTCTATCCTTACTTTTACTTAAATAAAATGTCTCTCTCTTTCTATTATATTCTTTGCATATAACTTCGATTTCTTAATGAATTTGTAATGTGGATCATTCTCTTCTCAACGTTGAGGTGACCATCAACATAGAGAATAAACAGGGGATCTCTCACTCTATGACCATAGACAATTACTATGAGGCAATAGTACCAATTTGAATAAAAGAAATAAATCGTGCGATCCTTTGTTCAAATAAAGTAACTTAATTTTGTAGTTACCTATGCTATCACCTCAGTCATGGTACTCTAAATTACTTATATTATGAAAATGTTAAACTAATATATCGATGTATATATGTCTATAAAAAGTTTGTTTATTCAGATGTAAGTATGATTTGAGAAATCATGTACATCACGAACATACAATTATTTTATAAATAGTATGTGTATATAAGAAATAATAGGCAAGTAAGGTTAGAAGAGTATAGATAATTTGAAGATCATAACATATTTTATATTTTCCAGTAATTTAAATCCTCCTCCTTTTCCCACCACGATTTGAAAATTTTTTTCTAAACTACCAACAATTAAAATGGATATTTGTTAATACTTTTTTTTATTTTCTCAAGAGTTTATATTATTTTTCATTTATACATATATTTTTTTAAAAATGAATGATAAAAAATTAATGTAAAGATTAAAAAAATAATACTAAAAATTTAAAAATTACATTAAAATATGCATTAATATTTTTTAGTTTAATTAAAATTATTTATGTATTTTAGACATGTTACATTGTTTTCTTTTTCTTTTCATAATGATGTTTTTAAATAATGAAATTCATTCATTTGGTTTTCATAAATGATTCACTTGTTGATGATGAAGCATTCATGCTTATAATATATATATTGATATCTTTGAATTGGGAAGTGTTTTAAATTGGAACTGAAACTAAATCTTTGTCACTATGATTTTTCTTTCAATGTGGGGTTATATTGAGTCTTATGAAATCTCCTTTCTCCTCTTGATTCCCTGGATTAGAGAGGAGTCTTTTTGAAAGGCACAAAATTTATATTGTTAACATCGCATGGCAGAATTAATGTAATTGAGAATTGAAACCCTTCTCCAAGGCATAGATACAAGTGATGGATGAAAGTATTTGGATGACACACATGATAAATGCATTTTGATTTATAATACAAGAGATTACTTGAAATGTTTTCATGATATTCTGTATTTTAATATCCTTGTCATGTGACTTTGTTGTTGCATGTGATTATGCTTTTATTGTATAATTCTACTGCTACATGTATTATGTTCTTTATGTAACTTCAATAATTCTATATATCATGTTAAAATCTTGAAACCATGGCACATAGTTTTTATTTCATGATGATGCAGTACTTTTTGTCCTAACATGATAGTTAATATTTCTCCCTTAATGGTGAATGTGTATTGTGTTTATGAAAGATGCTTTTATATGTATAATAGGGACATGCATATATGAAGTCATGAATCTCATTGTTAACTTGGGTTAATGGTATCTATGTTCGAGAAATAAACATGCACCTTATTGGGAATTTTTCTTCATCTTGTTTTGTCATATACCATGTTTTATATGTGAAACTTGTATGACTATGAATTGAGTTATTTAAAATGAAATACAATCCTTAATCTTTGTGTTACATAAGGTAGCATGAAGGAAACTTTTGATTCAATTTGAAGATATGGTCATGCCTCTTGTTGTCACCCTTTCATGAGTGAAGTGGTTTAATTGTATTTCTGTGTAGCATTAATGCTTGGTTTTTCGCATCATTACTTAAATGTTTAAGGATTTCCTATCCTCGGTGCTTGTTCATGAAGCAAAATTTCAAATTGATTGAAATCACTTAACATTCAATATTTATAAAGATTTGTCATTGTCCACTACTCAATATAGCAATTCTTATTTCGCCAATCCCTTTGTTCATTTTTATTTTATATTAAAAGGGGTATATGTCTATAAATTGTAAGGGCAATATATAAGAAAGTGAAATTACCAAGTTAGTGTGACTTTGAATTGTCTCATTTTAATTGACATGTCTTGCATCATTCTAATTATGCATTCCACCATAATTATGATATATGTTTATGCATCATAATCACATGTACACATCATAAGTCCTGTTATTCTAGTAAGAAAAATGTTTCAAAGACTTAAAACTAAGGTCAAATTACATGTAATTTGTGCTTGATCAAACTTGATTTACGTTTGTTATTCTTTTTTTTATATAAGGTAATAAAAATATAAATAAAGATGATAATTGATAGGAGACCACTTTCTGTTTTTTATGCTTTATTGGATGCATAATCACAAAAATAAAAAAACAAACAATTGGTTTTTTTTTCCTTTGTTCGTGTAATTCTTGCTTTTTCCATTTCTTGAATATATATAGATCTTTAATTTATGTTAATGCCTCGTGATGTTGATGGTATGATTTATTTTTTTCAAGTTCAACAAGTGTCATTGTATTTGATATTTTATTTTATTTAGATGAAAGATGAGATTGTTAGTTGAAATTTTTTTCGATAATTTTAATTATATTTGATATAATAACTTTTTGTAATAAAATAAAAAATAATATTTTTTTATTGTTTTTAAAACTTTAATTATTAGTTAGAAGTAATTATTTTATTTTTATCTTTTATATACTTAATAATTTTTTTATTATAAAATATTATTTTTTATATTATTAATTAATATTACAATTTTTAATTTAAATATTAAATGTTTTATCTAAATTTTTTATAATAAATTATTTAATTTTTATTTTAAATGTTCTAAAAATAAAATAACTATTCTTATATGAGAATATTATGTAAAATATATCTATAAAATTTAAAATAAATATTTTTGATTTCAAATAAAAATTATTTGTTTAAAAATATATTATAAATAATAAAATAAATAAATAAAATAATCACATTTTTTTTATAATATATAATTATAAAAATAATTATAAATTTATTTATATAATATTTTTAATAAAATATATATAACTAAAAATAGATTAAAAAATATTAAATTTATTTTTATTATAATAATATTTCTTTAGATAATACTAATATTAAAATTAATAATTAATAAAAAATTATAATATTTAAATTTAAATTAAATAATTATATTTTTATTTGTTTATTTATTCATTAATTTAACCTCGAGTTTATCAAATATTTTTTATTTTAATTTTAAGTGGGTTGTTATGTCTCTGTAATTGCGATTGTCGTGTGATTTGGAATTTACCTGTACTAAATGTAAACACAAAACAGAATAACAAAGCAAGTTATGGACAACAAAGATCCTAAACTTACGTGTAATCAAAATATTTAAAATCCTTCATCAAAACCAAAAGTTTAAAATATAAAAAATTTAAATTTTGTATTCAAATAAAATAATTTTAAAATAAAAATATTTAAGGTGTTAAGTATTTCAAATTTTAAAAATTAAAATTCTTCGTTCAAATATAAGGTTAAACTAGTTGAAAAACAGGGTATAGTTGGTGAAATTGAAAAAGAATGTAATATGGGATGATGCATGACAAAATTTCGCTGGCTGTTACATGACTGGACATTGGATATATGAAATCAATTCTATGATATGTTTATTGGGAAGTCTGAATAAATTATTACAAAATTTTGAGTCAAACTGTTCACAGTAAAAATATTCCTGCTTGATTTGTTGTACACAAGAGCTTGCAATTCCTAATAATGAACCTCCTATTTCACTGACTGCATGAATGGTCCCATTTGCATTTCTTTTTTCAAGCTTGCAAGGCCATCCTCCTGTTTTTTGCAGAATTATCAATAATTCTCTTAAGCCTTGCCCACACCACATTTATTCTTCCTTTAAAACCATGAGTAATTTTCAAGTTTGTTGTTTTGTGGTTGCAAATGGTGTTTTGATCCTTGCCCCTACCTCTGTTTGATAGAAAAAAAAAGAAAAAAAATACACAAAATATAAAAACTACAAATTATGTTATGAAATTAAGGCCAGTACTTACAATTGATGGTTGGTGGTGGTCAAATGCGAATGAAGTGAGTCTAACTATTGCTAATATTTTCCTTATTTTCTCACCTATCCCCGCCCTGAATGTACCTCACCTATATATGTGAGAAGATTAACACATGTTTTGGTTCACCCGTACAAAATTCCTATTTGAAATCTTGTGTACCATGAAGACATTAAGGCATGAAACTTGCTAATGTTTCATCCTTTTTAGTTATGGCTTTTGTACATTTTGCTTTTGCTTGTTCGTTTCCTCTATCTTCATTTTTTAATCCATAATCCATTTATAATCAGAGGGAATAGAAAACAGATCTTGGCCATCATCTGACCCACTAATAAATTCGGCAGCTGATGAGCTGGATCTAGAAGGGATCTTTATCCACGGAAACCATGACGACGATGACGATGATGAGGATAGTTCCACTTCAGGATTCTCTTGGCCAGCACCAGTGGGACTTGATGGGGCTGATTCAAACTCATCTACTTGCTGTAATTCTTCAAACTTTGTAAAAGTTACCAATACTCTAACTGTGGACACCACAGGAATGGCAACCTGAATTTGCAAAGGCAATGAAATATGTTTATAATCAGTGATATATATATAGTACCAATGTTAGACTGTAGAACCAGCATTCTGGTGGGGATGCAACCTTACTCATATGAGACTATAAACTTTAAAATTCTATTGTGCAGGTTTATGTGATAGCAAAATCATTAAGACCCAGTTTGTGTCAGAAGATGAGAGTTAGATGAAATTACAGGTAATGTACAAATGCTAGCACATCATAAGTACATGGAATTTCCAGATTCCAATGTGTTGTGCCCAAGAGATTTTCTTTTAGATGTCATGTAAAATGCATAAATCAAAAAACAAAATAAGGACACACCCTGACTGGGAAGGTTTCCTTTGGAAGCTTTGTTGTAAGGAGTTCTCTTAAACGGCGAACTGCTTTAACTTTTTCGGCAAGAATGTCAAGCATAGGTAGTAATTCTTCAATATGTAATGGAAAGTTTTCGGAAAGCCAAAGAGCAGGCATCATCCCTTTCTTATACTCACTATCACCGTTTTCATCCTCCTTTTTGTTACCATTAGCAGAATCCACAGAAGCTGAATTGGTAACTTTTTTTCCCTTGTGGTGCTCTTTTTCTCTATGTCCACTAGATCTTCCTTTCTTTTCTTTCTTTTCTTTCTTTACATTACTTTTTTGACTCTGATCATTTTCATCTGGTGAATTCAATACAGTTTCTAATTTCTTCCTTTCTTCTTCTGTCAAAACATCTTCAATTTTTTCATTGTCCTTGCCAGTTTCTTTGGGAGCTACCTTGACATCAGGTGGAGCTCTAGGAACCCTTTTGGATTTCAAACATAGAACCACATTTTTCATGTCATACACCTTAGCTTTCCATGGCCCCACCATTTCTTTTCTCTCCTTTTTCCTCCATGTTAATTGTGGAACAAGAAGTGCCTGACTCACATCAATCCCAACCCTTTCTACTTTAGTCGTAGACCTTCTAGTCAATGATTGCCTAACCATTGTATCAGTGGGTTTTGAAGGTACAGCAAAAACAACCACTTCCTTCCTCTTATGTGTAACCCCGCACAATGATCCAGGTACTTTCTTATCATCATCCAAACCATCACCAATGAAAAGAATGCTCCGATCAGACCTCTTAATTTTCATGCCATCAAAGCCAGCCAAAGTCATATCTGCTCTCAAATTCCCACCCTTTTTCCAAATTTTGTAAGTATCAGAAGGTGCAATCCTTGAGATGAAAGGTATCACAGAACTCTCAAAATGGAATGTGATCTCCATGTAGAAGTTCCTCATCCTTCTCAAAGTCCCTATATAACGCGGCAACCTTCTATACCATTTTTCATCAGTGTCATTCCAAGAATACCTTATCATAATCATTGCTACTTCATCCTGCTTGTTAATAATAGCTGTTCTAAGAGCACTCCATCCTTCCTTATTCTTCAATTTATCATTTGCCCCAGCAGCCATGAGCATTTCAGCTGCTGCCCTATCCCCAAGTTTTGCAGCCAAGTGAAGAGGGGTGTCACCGTTTGGCACATCCCTTCTATTCGCTATAACAGATATGGTTGCAGCCTTCTCTTCCTCAGCTATGGATGCAGCCTCAGTTTTAATCTCATAAGGGTTACAAAGTTTTGGAAGACCTTCAAGAATCCCCTTAAGACCATCATAATCCTTCAATATTATGGCCTTGTGCACAGAACTGTGAGCATATTCCGAGACATTAATGCCTGCCATATCTCAAAAATTAGAGGGTAGCAATCCACACTTCCACAGTAATCAATGATCACAGCCATACACTGATTCCAATCATCCAAAACTAGAATAAGGAGGAACTCAAAAATTGAAATAGTTCCATTGACAACTTCCTTTCAGGTAAAAGTTTCATGAAAGTCATGAATCAACCCAATTTTGATCCCTACCAAGCAGCAGAATCAATGTAGCTGAGACAACCATCGGAAACAAAACAAACAAGGGTCAAATCAAACATTTGATGAGGCGTAATTGGGTAATGTGAAACTCAAGAAAGATAGATGGGATAAAACTTGAAGAGGCGAAAATTCATAGATAAAATAGAACAAAAAAGAAATATTTACTAATAATGGGAACTAAAATTGAAGGGCAGGTAGATAATTGAAAGAAAAAAAGGCTTAAAATAGAAAAATTATTTTAGACCAGCATGTGTTTGGATCTAAGAGTGGCGGATAGAAAATTCAACTATTCCAAATTAAGCCATGGAGATTGAGGGGAAATTTTTATTTTCATATTTATGCTAATTTTCATAAAATATTGTGATTTTTTTTTTCAAGTTTTTTATTATGTGTTTGGATAGGAAGTGGAAATTGTTGAAGTTTAATCCGTTTGATAGGGTCATACTATGGGCGTGGAAATCTTGCATGTTGGCATGCTGACTCAAAATCAGCTCTCACCTTCAGCCACTCATTTGTTTTCTGTTTTCTTTGGTATCATAATCATCCATTAGTTCACCGAAGCCCAACAAGTTAAACAAAATAAATGCATTGTATGAAGAATTAGTTATCTAAGTGTTTATTATTATTATTATTATTATTATTATTATTATTATTATTATTATTATTATTATTATTATTATTATTATTATTATTATTATTATTATTATTATTATTATTATTATTCATTCTATTTCAATTTATGTAGCATTTTAGTATTTTTACTTTGTTTCAAAATTTTTATCATTTGAAACAATCAAGAAGAGATTACAATATTTTTTATAATATATTTATTTATTAGTATATTTCCTAAATGCGTTTATTAATTTACAGCTACACTTTGATCGATGGATGATTAGTTTAAGTGGTTTACAACAAAAAAGTTTATAACTATTCTTTAACTTTTTAAATATGAACATTTTAGTTAAATAAAACTATTATTTTGCTGTAATAATTAGTATTATTAACAATTTTCTTGAAATGTGTACATCATCTTAAACGAAGGATAATTTGAGATAGGGACTACAAAAATTTATAAAGTGGCATTGTAGTTTTTACAAAATTTTAAAAGAATTTTAATGTAAAGTTATTGCTTTTCCATCTGATTTTAAATATCATCAAACTAATCCTATTTATTATTAGGACATAGTTATACCGTAATGGGCAAGATATATTTTAATTAATATAATAGTTTTTATTAAGAATGTTATAGAATTTTATTGTTTATTCACTTACGGATAACTTTCATTTGTTATAATATTAACCGAATATTCTCTATAATTATATAATAACATTTTGACTTGGAAAAATTAAAAAATATTAAATTCAGATTATACACTAACTACTAAATTTTGATCGGACCCTAACTTAATTTTATCACCAATTTAGTAATTGATTTATTTTCAAAATTTTAGATAGAGTTTGATTTGAATTTTTTTTATTTATTTTTTTTATAAAATTATTATCTCATTTTTTAATTTTAAAGTTTTAACAGAAAGTAATAAAAAAAATTCTATTTTTATTTATTGTTTTATTATTTTATGTTAAAAATATAAAATTAAAAATAAAATAAAAGAAAAATATATTTTCACAAATCAAATAACGCATGTTTCATAATTCTAATTAAATCATGGTTTGGATAGATTAAAAATTTGGAGCTACAATTCTTCTAAGTATCCATAGTAACCATCCATAATTAATTACTCATTTAGATAATCTATTAATTATAATTGTTAATTGATTAACTATTTTCTCTACATAATAAATCACATAAATTAATTACATAATTGATTATTTATGTATGTAATGGATTAACTATTATATTTTGGTTTATTTTTTATGTTAAGTAGTTAAGCATATTTTTTATATCGTTGATCATATTTTTTTGTTATAACTAATTACAGATTTGTTAATCTATTATTAAAAATATTTTGTCGAATGTACATACCATGCGTTGGAAGAAAAATCATTTTCAGTGTAGTTTTATCGCTAGTTCAGTAGATGTGGACGGTACGTGACAAGGAGCAATTGGAGGGTCAAAATTTGTTGATGAATAATCTCATCTACATTGAACGAAACGAGATTTTTTTAACAATTTTGTTGAATAGGGTTATAAAGTAGGATAAACAAATTCTAATTTCTGCAATTGGGAGATGCCTAATGAGATTTTGGTTACAATTTACAAATTTATAATAGTTTGATGATAAAGGATAGTTATTTGTAGAACAGATTGGAGAATTTGTAACCAAAACCAAATGCTCACACTCTTTCTCTTTTAACAAAAGTATCCTAACAAAAATCACTTCATTATAAAGTTAATTTTAGTCAAAATTAAATTTATTATATAAAGTTCATTTAAAATTAATTTTACAAATTATAATCCATATACAAAGTTGATGGCTATTTTTCACATATGGACTTGCTTTCATCAAATTATTTTGTGCATTCAATCTTTACGTACTAAATCAAAAGTTTTCTACAATAAGAGCATCATATATTTTTCATATACTCTAACCTATTTTATCCTCCAAATGATGTATACATTGATTTTTTTTTTCTGACAAATACTACAAAAGTTTCTTTTCATCTTTAATTTTTTTTATCTCCTTAAAATTGAGTAAACTTGAAACAAAGCTAAAAATGTTATTTATATATTTTTCTTTTCATTAAAATAACATATTCTCTTCTTTTCAAATACTTTTATAATTGAACTATAATTAAACTTTAATTATTTGACTTTTTTTAATTCTCAAGAACTAGGAAAAAAAGAAATGATGCAAAGATAGAGTATATATTTATATATTTTCTTAATTGTTTGTTTGATTATTTTTTTTTCTGCCATATACATTTTTTTTGAAATTTTCTGCACAATGATCATTAAAAATTAAGAGAATGAGTCATTTGACCCTATAAATTAATTAGTGAGGTGTATATTTTCGTTATTAAAAAAAGTTATATACTAATGATTTTATTATTGATGAAAATTAAGTTTTTTATATCGGTTGTTTTAGATTTTTTACACGATTATTTAAGCGGTATAAAAATAGAGATATAAAAAGTTAGGCTTTTTGTATCAGTTTTATAATCAATGTAAAAAGTACATTTTACATTGATTTAAACAAGAATCGATATAGAAAGTCCATTTTCTATGTTGCTTATAAGTTATAAACTAATGTGGAAAGTAAACTTTTTTACATTGATTCTAATTCCAACCAATGTAAAGAGACCTACTTTCTACATCGGTTCATGCATATTCGATGTAAAAAGTGATTTTCTACATCGGTTAAGGTCTTAATCGATGTAAAAATCTAATTTTTTATATTGGTTAATATTTGAATCGATATACAAAGTAGAACTTTTTGCATCGGTTAATGTTTGAACTGGTGTAGAAATTGACTTTCTACATCAATTAAGATCATAACTGATGTAGAAAGTCTTTTTTTTATGTTCAATTTATTTGGGCATACTACCATATAATTTAATCACAATGTCCTCATATACAACTAGACAACACAACTAGACCATACAACAACCAAAGAGTCTATTTATTAAAACTAAATATATCATCATTCGTTATCAAATCTAAACTTATTAAATATTTTACAAAGAAAATAACTTAAAGTTGCATAAAATCAATCCAAATTGGCTACCTCTATCGTTAGGGATAGAAGTGAACAAGCTCATCCGATAGGAGCCTACAGTTCAACTTGTTTAAAACCTAGCTTGACTCGGTTTGTTTAATAAATATATAGACTCAAGATCGTTAAAAATACTTTTTAGATAAACAAGCTAGACCTAAGCTTACGAAAAATTTTGTTTAGCTTATTAAGGGTCTATTTAATTTTTATATATTATATATTTATATTTATTTGAATAAATTATATTTGTATAGTATTTATTTTAATATATTATACTTATATAATATACATATATATATATATATTAGGTCTATTTAATGACCTTTTTATCCAGTATGTTTTAAGCTTGTAAGTCTTTTAAATCAATCATTTATATAGACTTTAAGCCAATTTATTGATCTTTTTTTGGAATGTAGATTTTTAAACTAGCTTGTAGGCTTTAAATTAGGTCAAACATTGACAAAAAAAAAGTCTTTAACAGGTAACAAGCCTAGACTCAGGCCTAAAAAATTTTAAATATATCATGCTTGAACACTCAAAGTCTAGTTCGACTCGGGCTACTTCCATCCCTATCTATCATATATTTCCCCTAAAGTCTTCTAATATTATCAATTTCTTCTTCGGTTAAAGGGTGATGATTTTAAAATATCTACAAAATGTTGGAATAAAATTAGAGAAAAATATCATGTTATGGATTAAAATGAAGTTACCAAATTATGATAATTGCAATTGCCTCGATCCAAAAATCAACTATAAATGTTGAGACAATGTGAAACATATGTCCCATGATATAATATCCATACTTGATTCCTCCAACTTGCCTTTGAAACTTAAAAAAATAGAAAAAAAATCAAATATAATAAGAGATGATATAATGATAAAAATATAATGAATTGAATAATTTTTAATAAGCTACTTACATGTAGAATTATCTATGATGGTTTTTAATATTTGCTGAATGCATTCATTTTAATAAAAGACGAGCATTCATTACTCTATAATAAAAGAAGAATCAACTTAATACCTTTGAAAATAAAAATAATGAATATAACTACCAAAATGTTAAAAAACTTACACTTTAATAATGTCTCTTATGTCTTTCTTCGATTTTTGCCAAGGAGAGCATACAAATGCAATTACATTCTGCTTTGGAAAAATAATGATTAATTGTCAATAGGTCCTACAAAATTTAGATCAAAATGAACCAAAATTATAAATTTAATTTAAGGTATTAAATAAAACTTTTAAGTATTGACTTATGATTTAAAATAAGGTGCTAAGTAACACTCTTTGTCAATTTTTAATCTACTCTAAATGTACCCCTGTATGTTAGCTGCCTTATTCCCAATTTTCTAGATATGAATTGGGTCAAGGAATCTATATAGGTTTAAGTTCTATCTTTGTGTACAGATATGATACAGATACCTAATATTGTTAATAATTTCTATTTTTTAGAATTTGATACTTAATTAATTCAATTCAGGTTTAGAAATTTACTTACATCAACCATAATTGTAGAATTTTGATACACATAGGAGATCGTTATCCAAAACTAGCTCCAAGATATCCTTCCTAGTAATATAGAAGATGATAGTAGTGGGCTTCATTATGATATCTAATTCCATAATGATTTCCGAAGGTTGATTGCCTAGGTTAATAGCAATACCAAACAAGCATGAAAGTAAGTCAGCTTCAAGTTTCTTTTGTTAGTATGGAAGATCTTTTTCGGCACTAACATCAATCTCCTTCCCAAGATCTTCCTTGTGAACCTAAAATGAATTTAGAAAATATAGGGATATATGTATATGTATATGTATATATATATATATATATATATTAGCAATATAAAAAGAATTTAAAATATTATTTAGTAGCTTAGGTTGAGCTTGCTGCATAAGTCTTCTCGACCATAAAATAAAATGATTAGGGACTTGCCGCACTATATGTGTCGCAAACTGTAATCACGACGAGACGACGAACTCGCCAAAATTTTAAATTTTAATTTTAATTGGGTTATGTGGAGTCGGCACCAAATTTTTATTTAAGGAAAAAAGATTTAAAAAAACCCTAACTCAAGGAAGAGATTTAGGTTTGGGAGTCGGTTACGAGTGCGGAAGGTGTTAAGCACCACACTCGCCCGTTCCGAAGAACGGTACCCTTAAACTGAGTGTGTGATTTATGAAAATGTTTGATCCCTTAATTAATATGAAAATAAATAGATTGATGGAGGTTAGCCTGATAGGACTTGATCCTACTCCTACGTATTCCTCGGTGCAATGGGAAACTCAAGACTTACGTAGTTCTGGTATGATTTGAAGGCTTGACCTTTGGAGGTGCTTGAAAATGAGTATTTGAAAATGAACATAATGTTTTGAAAATATTTTAAGGAGAATCCTTAGTCCACATATGCACAGGATCCAAGACAACTACGGTTGCACTGGGATCCATACAAATCCCTAAGCCTCGCACAACAGAAAAAGCTACCAGTTCGTGCTTAGGGTTCATTGTGTGAGACTTAAGAATTCTAAAATGAAGTTTTTATTGAAATTATTTGCAGAAGGATTCTTAGTCCACATATGCATAGGGTCCAAGGCAATTACGGCTGCACTAGGACCCATATGAATTCCTAAACATCGAATAGTAGAAAAAAGCTACCAGTTTTTGCTTAGGGTTCATTGCGTGAGACCTAGAATTAATAAATTTAATTTGAAAAATTATAAAGGTAAATATGGGGTATTGGGCTTAGGTAGAAAATAATTGGGCTTGAAAAATAAGCTGAACTTGAAAAAATGAATTTGATTTGAACTTGAGGAATTGAACTTGACTTAAAAGAAGAGTACTTGATTTGACATTTAGGAAAAAGGAATTAAACTTTTATTTGAATTGGAACAAACTTGATTTAACATTTGGAAGAAAGAATTAAACTTGATTTGAAAGTGAACTTGATTTTATTTGAGATTGATTTTGAACCTGATTTAAAATAATAAAAGAATAAAACTTGATTATATTTGAAATTTAGGACAGAGAATTGGGCTTGACCCAAGTTTAAAAAATTGCAATTGATTTCAAAGAAAGAAATAAAAAGAAGATTGGGTCTAACCCAAATGAAACTCGATTCTAAATTTAGGAAAAAGACTTAATCAAGATTAAAAGTATTCAGAATCAAAATTGAATTTATCATAAAAGGAATGATATGATATTTAGAAGATATATTAGGCTTGATCCAAAATGAAAATAAAATAAAAAAGGAGCCCAATTTATAATTAACATGGCCACTTAATTATAAAACACGCGTGCTATTCCAATGATTAATTGATTTAGAAAGCCTGATGATTGTGATAGCCCATTGATTTGGGAGTATGCTGGCTTGATAATCTCATAAATTTGTAGGCCAGCTTGATGGTCAAACTACTCAAAAGGCTGTCACAATATGTGAAAAAAAGCTGAATTTAACATTCGGCCCATATATAGAACGCGACGGGTGTATTGACATATAAGGAATAGTGGCAGGGGCCATAGTGGAGGCATGGTTCGCTTACTATGCAGCTGTACATGGCAACTTTGGGCCCGCAATAACTCACTCTTTTGGGCCCGCAATAATTCAACCTTCACCCTCTGTGGGAAGTTCGTTCCGGAAGCAAAGACATTGGGCACAGGCCATTGAAAATAAAACTTGACTAACGAATTTCCGTGATCAAACCTGGGCCGGCACGTGTCCACTTGTGTGCATGGCTACATGGGGAGGGGCAGAGTAGCAACTACCAGTGTTGGTACGAAGGCAAGCACAGCTCCAGATTTCTTAAGTACTTATAAAAATTGTGAACTCGATGACCCTTTAGCTACCGATTCATGTCAAAGCCAAGAATCCATCATTCTCTATGGAAGCTGCTGATCCTTTTTTTAAAATGAAGACCAACGTCCGAACAACATTTTAAATTGATTAGGGGAACCAAAGAGACCAGGAAATTATTGAATGTCAGTTCGCAGCCAACATATTAGTTTTTGTGAAGCACTGCATGGGCTGATCAAAGATGGAAAATGCAGAACTATTCTCGCAACGATCGGGTCAAGCTATATTCAGTGGTTCAGCCAAGGCTCAGTAGTAATATCATGAACCAACTCAGAGTATCATTATGGAGTATAACAACTTCCCAACAATAATATAACTAAAACTCGAATAAAGAATCACCGATATATGCATTGATGGGGGCCGAAATTCAAGTTGCAATTCAAGACTTATAGCTACCGTATCAAATCTCATCTAGGATGGAGACCATTTTCTCTATTCAAGACATGGCAAGAACCGAACCTGAATATCTAATGGATTAACGCTTACTCGTCCCTAAAGATTACACCTAAATCTAGTTTCTTGCTAAACCATAAAAATTGACTAACATCCAAACAAATCAACGTAAAGTTTTTCTTTTAATTTAGAACAAAAATGCGAACTGACCTGTATAAAACCGATAAAGGTGAGCGCCCGAGTAATGCCGTAAATCAATGGAGTTTTTTCCTCCTTGAGCTTTAACCGAAACCTCTAAGAAGAAAAACTACAACCCCCCTCCCCTTTTCTCAGGGGATTCTTTTAGAATCAGAAACAAAGCCCTGCTCCCTTTCGAAAAAGAATCTCGCGTCCTTTTACTGCATTTACCCGTTTTCTTGGATCGCTCCCCTTTGCTTTAAAAACTCTCCATCCCTGCCTCGCATTTCCTTTTCTTTCTCTTATTATTTAGTTCTTTCTATTTTAATTTTCATTTTTTCGGTTTCAATTTTCAGTTTTTCCCCGTTTTAATTTTCTTATTTTTATTTTAATTTAATCTACTTTTTTTTTACTTTTCAATTTTATTATTATTTTTAATCCCCTTTTTATTTTTTATTTCTTTATTAAAATTTTCATTTTTTTTTTCATAAATTTTATTGGTTTTTTTTATTTATTTTTCTATTTTTCAAATATAATATTTCTTTATTATTATTTTTTCTTATATTTATTTATATATTTTTATTATTATGTATATCTTTTAGTTTTCAAATTCTGTTTATTTCTACTTTTCTTTTATTTAAATTTTGTAATTTGTAGTTTGCTTTATTTATTCATTTTTCTGTGTATTTTTTTTTATATTTTTATCTTCACTTTAATCAACCTTTTTCTTTATTTGTTTTTATTTGGTTGTTTTCTGTTTATTCTTTTTCTGTTTTCTACTTATTTATTTTTTTATTAATATTTCTGTTCTTCTATTCTATTTTCTATTTATTGATGTTGATGTTTATTTTTTGTTTATTATTTCTCTTAACTTTAATATTTATTTATTTTAAGTTATTAACGGTTTCTTAATTAATTTACTATTTACTTACTTAATTTTAAAAATGAGGGGCTTCAGACATAATTGAGTGTTTACAGTTTGCCCCTCTTTCTCATTGTCCTAGCAGATAATATGAGGAGCGATTCTCTAAATTATCATGGTAGGAAATGAGTAAAGACATAAACACATTATGTCCGAGGCAAGCTTTGAGGATGTCCGAAAAGCATGAAAAGCCTTGAGCTTGAAGATGGATGCCTGGAAGATGGTGGTTTCTGAGCGACCTTGCCGGCTTCATGTGCTAAACCGATAGGGTTTGAATATGTAAGGCCTGCCATGGGAGGCTGAAATGCAAACTAAATGGCCTGTATAGGTGAAGTGAAATGAATAAGATCTGTGAGGACGGATGTGGGCAAAGAATGGAATGGCATGTTCGGATAAGCAAGGAAAAATGAAGAAAGCCTGTTAGAACAAACAAAGTGAAATGAGGAAGACCTGTTAGAATAGGTAAACCAAAAAAGAATGACCTGTTATGACAGGCAAAGTGAAGTGGAAAAAGGACCTGTTAAGAAAGGTAAGGGTGCAAGAACTAAAATGTAAGGCTTGATAGCATAGGCCTAAATACAGGAAAATGAGCATGCAGTATGGTCTGACAACATAGGCCAAGGTGTGGAAAAGCAAACTTGATGGGAGTCCAGATGCAAAACGGTAAACTTGAACATGCTGAATAAAGCAAACTTAAACGTGCAGAAAAGAAAACTTGAATGTGTAAAGGCCTGATACTATAGGCCAAGATGCGGAAAAATAAACTTGATGGTGGCGTGACACTATAGGCCAAAATGCAGGAATGAAAACTTGATGGAGACTTGACATCATAGGCCGAGATGCATAAAAGTAAACTTGATGGTGGCTTGACACTATAGGCCAAAATGCAGAAAAGAAAACTTGAGGAAGGCTTGACATCATAGGCTGAGATGCGAAAAAAGTTGATGAGGCCTGACAACATAGACCAAGGTGCAGAAAAGTAAACTTGATGATGACCTGACACTATAGGCCAAAATGCAGAAAAGAAAACTTGATGGAAATCCCGTTGCTGACGGGAAGGAATGCAAAGGGGGGGTCCCGCTGTTGCCGGGAAGATGCAAATGAAATCCTGTTGTTGCCAGGATAAATGCAAGCATGTTGTTGATAGGAAAATGTAAATGAAATATGCTTGAGATCCTGTTGTTGACAGGAAAATGCAAATGAGGTCCCGCTGTTTCCGGGAAGAATGGAAATGAAATCCTGCTATTGTTAGGATAAATGCAAACCTGTTAAGACAGGCGAACAGAATTTAAACATGCTTGATGTCCTGTTGTTGACAGGAAAATGCAAATGAGGTCCCGCTATTGTCGGAAAGAATGCAAATGAAATCCTGTTGTTGCCAAGATAAATGCAAACCTGTTAAGACAGGCGGACAGAATTTAAACATGTTTGATGTCCTATTGTTGACAGCAAAAGGAAAATGAGGTTCCGCTGTTGCCGATAAGAATGTAAATGAAATCCTATTTTTTCCAGGATGAATGCAAACCTGTTAAGACAGGCAGACAAAATTTAAACATACTTGATGTCCTGTTGTTGACAGGAAAAATGCAAATGAGGTCCCGCTGTTGCCAGGAAGAATGCAAATGAAATCTTGTTGTTGTCAGGATGAATGCAAACCTGTTAAGACAGGCGGATATAATTTAAACATGCTTGATTTTTTGTTATTGACAGGAAAATGCAAATTAAGTCCCGTTGTTGCCGGGAAGAATGCAAATGAAATCCTGCTGTTGCCAGGATAAATGCAAATGATGAAATCCTTCTGTTGCTAGGATAAATGCAAAAGAGATCATGCTGTTAACAGGATGAATGCAAATGATGTCCTGTTGTTGATAAGAAAGATGCAGATCTACTAGACAGACAAAGAGAACGATGAAAGCCTGTTAAGACAGGTAAAAACAAAAAGATCCTATTGTTGACAGGAAAGATATAAAACTGCTAAGACAGGCAAAGTAAAATGAAGGAAACCTGTTAAGATAGGTAAAATGCAGAAAAGTCCTATTGATGACAGGCAAGATGCAAGCCTACTAGACAGACAAAGGAAATGGTTGTTGAGGCAGGTAAAATGCAGATGGAGTCCTATTGTTGATAGGAAAGGAACAAAAATACCTGTTGAGACAGGTAGAATACGAATGGAGTCCTGTTAAGGCAGGCATTGAAATGAGGAGAGAAACCTATTAAGACAGGTAATGAAGAAAAGTCTTGTTGCTAACAGGAAAGAAACAAGATATCTGTTAAGACAGGCAAGAAGAACGATGAAAACCTGTTAAGACAGGAAAAGGAAAGTAAAAAAATGACCTGTTTAGGACAGGTAAAATGTAAAGGTCCTGTTGTTGATAGGATGGGAGTGAACCTGTGAAGATAGGCATAAAGTAGAAATGGCCCGTTAAAACAGGCGAAGCAGGGATGGCCTATTAAGATAGGCAAGGCAAGAGTGATACATACCAGTTAAGACAGGTCATGTGAAAACAAAATGAAGATTGACCTGTTAAGACAAGTAAAGGAAAAGCAGCCTATTAAGACAGGCAAAAAGCAAAAGTGGCCTGTTAAGACAGGAAAAAAAGCAGAAGTGGCCTGTTAAGACAGGCACGAGAATGAAATCTGTTGGTGCAGGCAATGGAAAGGTGGAATGAAGGTTGACCTGTTAAGACAGGTAAAGGAAAGTAATATGATGTGCCTTAGGAGTGCACGGGAGGGTGGAATATGGACTTCTTTGTCAGCTGCCTCAGACAACTTATTTTGAAATTTGTTTTTCTTGAATTAAAACAAATAACTTATTCTACCTTGAACTCAAAGATTTTTAAGCATTTGATAATTATTATCTTGAAGAAACTTGGGCAACCATTTTTCCCTAGTTTAGAAAATTCTTGATAATTGAGGGGTGTCTTGATTTGAAGAGACTTTGGACAAGTGTTTGTCCCGTTTTGAATCTTGATGAAATCGAGGATGGCCTCGACTTGAATTTTTCTGGGCAATCGTTTGTCCTAGTTTTGAAATTTTCTAGAGTTGAGGAATTGAAGATTGCCTCAACTTGAATTTTCTAGGCAAATGTTTACCTCAGTTTTGATCTCGCTCTTGAATTTAAATCTTTCTTGGGCAAATGTTTGCCCGAGTTTGAACTTGATTTAGAATTTGAGGATGACTTCAAATTGAATTTTTGTGGGCAAGCGTTTTCCCCAGTTTGAACTTGATTCAAAATTTATGGATGACCTCAAATTGAATTTTTGTGGGCAAGCGTTTGCCACAGCTTGTACTTCATTCAGAATTTGAGGATGACCTCAAATTGAATTTTTGTGGGCAAGCGTTTGCCCTAGTTTGGACTTTATTCAGAATTTGAGGATAACCTCAAATTGAATTTTTGTGGGCAGGCGTTTGCCCCAGTTTTGGATCTTTGATCTTAAATTTGAATTTTCTGGGCAAACGTTTGCCCCAGTTTCGATCTTGATAACTTTAAGAAATTAGGGATTCCCCCCAATTTGAATTTTGCTGGGCATCCTTTGCCCCAGTTTTGAGATCCTTGGAAATCTCTTGATTATGATTGGTTCGGTCAATTTGTCCTAATCTTAATTGGTTTTAGAAGATAAGTTTTGCAACGCTTGAATGACGAGATGCTGTTGTGTCGTTTGAATAAATAAAAAAGATGTGATGCTTGATGCTTGGATAAATGAAAAAGGATGCAATGTTTTAATTTATTCATTGCTTTTGATGCTTGAACTAATTATTTGATGAAATTGATGCTATGGGATGAATGCAAACCATGACATGAAGTAAAGACTTTTTGTTTCTCTTGATTTTTTGATTTTTGACATGTCCTCTGTCGACAACCTCATAGTGGGTGTGAAGGGAATTAGGAATCAAGACGAACTAGAATCGGCTCTATCTTTGGGCTTCTTGGTTAATGTTGGAACCTTCTTTTCCAAGATCTTTGAGACCCATCAATGGTCAGCATTATTGAATAAGACACACTCCTTCTTTATGGTGGCATTATGGCTGGTAGGAGGATGATCTTTTGGGGAAATAGTCATGTCGTGTTGCGATGGTTGAGGACTCATATGATTTTCATGACTTTTCAAAATCAATCTTTTTTATATTTACATTTTTCACATTTCTTTTTAGCATGTGCACTATTTGACGTGTGCAAAGTGATTTTGGCTAGTTAATGGAAGGAAATGGAGAATTTTGCATGTGCAATTTTTAGGATAGTGTATTTAAAAGGAAAGGATGACGAAAGATGTGGGTTCGATTGCCCAAATGGAACCTTTTGATGAAAAAAGCAATGCTACTTTTTATCTTGATTGTCAAATTAATCAAACTTGAGAAATGGAAAAATTTTGCCCCAATTTTAGGAAAGATGAGGTGCAGGAATGTTAGATTGTCCTAGGATTCCTGGTTTGGCCTTAACTTTTGCTTGGGTTGTTCTTTTAAGTTTTCAACCTAACAGGTCTTTCGTTTTGCCCTAACTTTTGCCTAGGTTGCCCTTACGGATTTTCAACATAGCGGGTTTTTCATGCGTGTGCCCTAACTTTTTCCTAGATCGCTATTTAGGGTTACCAACCTAGCGGGCTTTCGTTTGATTGTACCATAACTTTTTCCTAGGTTGTTTTTCAGGGTTGCCGACCTAGCGGGCTTTCGTTTGATTATGCCCTAACTTTTTCCTAGGTCGCTTTTCAGGGTTGTCGACCTAGCGAGCTTTTATTTGATTGTGCCCTAACTTTTTCCTAGGTTGCCTTTGAAGATTTTCAACCTAGGGGGCTTCTGTTTGATTGTGCCCTAACTTTTGCCTAGGCCGTCCTTTGAGGGTTTTCGACCTAGCGGGCCTTCTGTTTGGATGCCCTAACTTTTGTCTAGGTCTTTTTTGAGGATTGTCGACCTAGCGGGCTTTCTGTTTGATTGTGCCCTAACTTTTTCCTAGGTCGTTTTTGAGGATTTTCGACCTAGCGGGCCTTCTGTTTGGATGTCCTAACTTTTGCCTAGGTCGTTTTTAAGGATTATCGACCTAGCAGGCTTTCTATTTGGATGCCCTAAATTTGCCTGAATTGTTTTTGGAACCTAGTAAGACCTTTTTTGTTCATGACTTTGTCAATTTATTTTGGAACTTCGAACTTACTTTTGCTTGGATTACTTATTGATTTTAATCCAGCAGGTTTCACTTCTTCTTGAATTTTGGATTTTGACCCTGATTTTTCCTGGATTATTTTTTGATTTTAATCCAGCGGGTTTTTCTTCTTTTTCTTGAATTTTTGTGGGGTTAGATATTAATCTTGCCAAGATCATTTTGATTCTCAATTTAGTGGATCTATTTCGCATCCCTAAATTTTGTCTGGATGTGAACTTTAGTCCAACAAGATATTTATTGCTTTTTTCTTTTGAGAGGATTTACAATGCATGGTGATCTGGAATCCCTGGTAGGGTTTTTCTTATTCCGCTTCCTCATTTTTTCTCTTTGAGCTTGACCAATAAGACGTTCAAAATTATTTATTACAGCACTGACATTGTCACCAACAGGTATTTATTGTTTGGAATAAGTGATGGGTTAAATGAAGAAAAGAATGGTAAATTTTTAAGAGGTAAAAGCCCATAATGTGAGGCGCATGCCCAAGAAACATGAAAAATGTAATTTTTGTATTATTCATTGATATTTATTTACAAAAGATTGACTTTAAAAAGTATGACAATTTTTGGGTGAGTATCCTCAATCTCAATTAGTACAAGGCAACTCATTGTATTGCTCCTATTTCTTAGCTAGTTGATGAGCTTTCGTGATTCGGAAGTGGGTTGCTTTCTGTATAAGGTGTAAGTTTCCCAAAATCCAGCCATTTCATGTTGATCAGGCTTTGTACCTTTTGCTTCAGCGCTAGGAAATCCTCCGTAGAATGACCAATGAATCCTGCATAGTAATCGCATCTGGTGTTTGCATCATACCATTTAGGATATGGTGGTTCTTGCGGTGTCAGAGGATAAGGAGCGACCAACGAGTTTTGAATTAAGCGTAGTAGCAGCTCGGTGTACGAGATCGGAATAGGGTCGAACTGGACAGGCTTCTTTTCCTTTTTCTGGCTTTGGTTGGTATTTAGACTCATGGCTTGTGTTTGGGCTGTGTATGGTGTTGTTGACCAGACTTGCGATGGATAGATGTAAGTAGGAGGGTATGGTGTTTGGTATGTGTTGGCAATGTAAGGATATGGTATATAAGGTGTGTATGGTAGAGGTTGGAAACCAACTGGACCATAAGGTGCCATTTGTGGAGTATATTGGCCTTGACTAGAAGCTATGTTGCAGGTCTCGCCTGTCTTCTTCTTCCCAGATCTGATGGAAGAGTTGACTGCCCCAGTAGGCTTATGCGCAATCTTTCCATGGTGCATGCCACCTTCGATCCTTTCTCCAATGATGACGACATCGGAGAAGCTTGCGGTCATACTGCCGATCATCTTGTCATAGAAAGGATCTTGGAGTATGTCGATGAACGTACTGACCAACTCTTTCTCCGACAATGGAGGTTGTACTTGAGCAGCTAACTCTTTCCATCGTTGAGCATACTGCTTGAAGGTCTCATCTCCTTTCTTGGCCATGTTCTGAAGCTGAGTTCGATCAGGAGCCATCTCCATATTATACTGGTACTGTTTGAGGAAGGCCTCAGCCAGATCCCTCCATGAACAGATATGTGTCCGCTTTAGCTGATTATACCAGATTGTAGCTGCCCCAGTCAAGCTATCTTGAAAGAAATGGACGAGCAGCTTATCATCATGGATACAGGGGGACATCCTCCTGCAATACATGACTAGGTGGTTCTTGGGCAGCTAGTTCCTTGATACTTTTCACATTTGGGAACCTTGAATTTGGGAGGGATATCCACGTCTGGGACCAAGCACAGATCAGATGCGTCTCTGGCTTCATAAGCACTTCCTTCTATTGCCTGGATCTTGTCCTCTAGGATTTTCAACTTTTCAATATCCTCCTTGGGAGGGTGGCTTGGGTATTCCCCCGGCATGCTATGTGGATGGGAAGATGGTATGTATATAGGGTGCGGTCCTTGGGTGAACATAGGGTGCGCTCCTCCAACAGTTGTTTGATAAGCTTGTGGAGTGGGGTTTAAAGGTAGGTTATGTGTTTGGGTTTGTGAGGGTGCATGCCCATGAGGACACCCGTAATGAACTCCTTCGGTTTGTGGAGGCAAGGTGGATGGTGGAGGGTTTTGCGGATTGAAGCCAGGAGGATATATTGGGTCGATTGGTTCTCCCAGTAAAGATTCCCTTGCATCTTTCTGTTTAGACAATTGCATGGCCTCCATCAGCTTGGCCATCTGTTCCTTCAACATCTTGACCTTGTTTCTTAGTTCCTCGTTTTGTTTCTCCAGCTCATTCATGATTCCTGATTGTGATCAAGTTCTATAAGAATGTTGAGGAAGTTATCTTTCTCTAATTTTTCTCTTAAAGTTAAAATTAATTTCTTTGAGAAACAATTTGGATGCAAAAATCATGAATGATAAAGATGCTGATGTAAAATGAGTATGAAAGGTATGATTTTTTGAAATCTCTTTTCCAATGATAAAATTATGCATCAATGAATGACTGCTATGCACAAATAATTTTTAAAGATTTGAATTTTGACCGTTTTGAAAATAAATAAGTGTTGCTTTACTTATTCGTCCTTGATTTTTAGCAACTTCATTTTTTTTATAAACTTTGGATATTTTTTATTTTGCTAGAAAACTTTGGGTTTTTTTGAAAGAGGTTTGCTAAAATTTTTCTAAAAAACATTCTTTAGGTTTTCGAAATTTCATTTTCTCTCCTTTCAAATCTTTTTATATTTTCAGTATTTTCAACATATTTTCCTATTTTTCCTATTTCTAAAACATCCTTTTAAGCTTTATTTTGAATCTTTTTATATTTTCAATATTTTCAGAAATTATTTTTCTGATTTTTCCAAGGATTTTTTCTCCTTCTAACTTGATTTTCTTGATTTTTATCTTGATTTGATTTTTGTTTTTTTAATTTTTGTTTGATTCTTCTTTCTTGAATTTGTATCTCCCCAATTTCAAATATCATCTCCCCTCTGCTATCTTGGATGATTCTGTTAACTTGAGCATGTGAATAGTATATGAGCCATGTATCATGGAAGGGGTGTGTGCCCTCCTTGCCATCCATGTGAGCTACCTGTCCTAAGGGTCTAGGGATTTTAATGCATGGACCTCTCATAAGGTGGTTTGTAATCTTACGGTATAAGAGGTCACTAGAGCCAAGTTCCAATCTGTAATGCTTGCCACAACAGTAGAAAAAGCTACCAGTTGTAGGGCATTACAAATAGGACGCACTCTAGCCGGGATTTTCGTGATAGTCAAACAGCACATAAGCCCCAAAGTGACACCACTAGATCCCTCTGTCCTAGGCTACACTCAGACCTAAGTATAGGGCCCCATTCATGAGATGAATGTATGCATGATGTGTGGAGGGCACACAAATATTTGGGATACCTGTAATTGGGGAAATTGCACAGATATATATAGCAATTTATAGTTCGTCTACCTAAGGTTTATACAGTGGATAAACAAACAACAACAAGTAGATAAACAGATAAATGAATCATGCAAATAAACACGAAAGGGATTGAAACAAAACACACTCAATTAGATGGACTTGACCCTTTAAAGTCCCCAGTGGAGTCGTCATCTGTCGCAACCGTAATCACGACGAACTTCTTTTTTATTTCTTTATTAAAATTTTCATTTTTCTTTTATTCGATTTTCATAAATTTTATTGGTTTTGTTTTTATTTATTTTTCTATTTTTCAAATATAATATTCCTTTATTATTATTTTTTCCAATTTTTCTTATATTTATTTATATATTTTTGTTTATGTTTTTATTATTATCTATATCTTTTAGTTTTCAAATTCTGTTTATTTTTACTTTTCTTTTATTTAAATTTTTTGTAATTTTTAGTTTTCTTTATTTATTCATTTTGCTGTGTATTTTTTTTATATTTTTATCTTCACTTTAATCAACCTTTTTCTTTTTTTTTTATTTGGTTGTTTTCCGTTTATTCTTTTTCTATTTTCTGCTTATTTATTTTTTTACTGATATTTCTGTTCTTTATTCTGTTTTCTGTTTATTGATCTTAATGTTTACTTTTCTGTTTATTATTTCTCTTAACTTTAATATTTATTTATTTTAAGTTATTAATGGTCTCTTGATTAATTTACTATTTACTTACTTAATTTTAAAAATGAGGGGCTTCGGATATAATTGAGTGTTTACAATATGAACCTCCTTAGTATAGGAACAAGAACATTTGCATCTTCAACCTATTCAACCATCACCCTAATATTATAGAGTTTTCCAATGGCTACCAAACGATATAGATCATCAACATATAACTCATAATTGTTTATAGCATCAACAAGATCCTCTCCTCCTGTTACATGTTCCTCAATCGAATCAACGTCCCTTTGTGCTCACACATCTAGGACAAGGGGAATGATGATCTTGTGTATATGTTTGGGAAAGTTTCAAAGATTCAAGCTCTTGTCTGAGCTGTTGTCTAAGCTCTTGTCTGCACTCCTATCTGAGTTCCTGTCTGAGCTCCTCTCAAAGTCCTTGCCTTAATTCTTACCTCATATATTCTCTCATGGATTCCAACTCATCTCTTGACACCTATATTTCTTTGGAGGCACATGTAGTGGAAGATAATCCAAAGTATTGTCTAAAGTCAACACCTCGTCCAACAACACTAACACAACATGGATGCTCTGCTTGGCTAATTGCAATACTAAGAATATCAACCCGTTTAACAGGAACAAAGGTTTCTTGTGAGCTTTGTTCAACCAAAAAATCCTAAAAAAATATAAATTATCATTATTAGTAATATTTTTTTTAAGTTAATTTTTAAAATAATTTAATTTTATAATTACTTACAATCTTCTCAGCAATAATGTGAAAGGCTCTGATGTATACTCTCTTGAAGGATTTTGTCATGCTTTTTCCATCTATCATGATGTGTGGATGGAGATGGTGGAGACAAAAGTGTAGATGGGTTTACTGTAGATGATTGTTCACGTCCTTTTAACTTTTGCTCAATGAGTCTTTTCTCAAGCAACTCATAACCCCCAAAAGATAATCTATGGGAGTAGCAGTTCTTTGCAAAAATTTGCTAAGCCTTTTTTCTTTTCTCCTGTTATAAGAAATCAAATCAATTAAACATAAAAGAGAGCATATTCTTGAAATAAAAATAAACACAAAGCATATAAAGATCCATACTAAAAAAATTTGTATATTAAAACTGTGAATTTTATTTGTATGATTCTCACTTATAGATGAAACTTTAGATATAAAATTTTAGGTATTTGACTATGTACATTTGTAGACTACGTTTACAAATTTTCATAGGTATTATAAGTTCAAACAATTTTATATAAATTTTAGAAGTTATAATACTTAAATTTAGAGTTATTAGAAAAAATTCCTAAAAGAGAACCTTATTTTAGTAGTTTTTAATTTATACAGATATATTTTCATATAATAGATATAAGGAAATATTCAATTTAAAATTTTGGAGAAAAATAAAATTATTTAATATTTTATAAACATGTTCATATTCTAGTGCTTTGTAATAGTCATTTCTTTTTTCTTCCAATCTATTCTCAATGTTTTAAAAATATAATTAGTGTTTAATTGACTTGTTTTATATATAAAAATCTTATATTTAAATTTGAATATATGAAGATAAAATATGAAAATATTAGAGTAATTTATATTAGTAATTATTGTATTAAATTTTTATAAGTTAACCATCAGGTTATCTTGTCATTAGATATCTTTAAATAATTAATTTGTATTTCCTCCAAATGATGTCTGAAAAAATTAGAAAAAAAGTAACTTAATTTAAAACTTTTAAAGAATAATTTCTATAAAATTTTGTTCTAAACTTTAAGAAGTGTACTATATAAATTATTAAAGGATGAAAAGTCCTATTAGACTGATTTTGATGTGGTAGTTTCAAAATAAAAAAATATTTATTGAAGATTAGGAACTTTATTTGATGTATTAAAAAGTACTAAATTAAATTTTAAGAAGATATTGAGTTGAATAATGAGATAATTGAATGAGGATTATGGGATCATGAACTTTGAGAATAAGGTGAAACCTTGAAGTGAAGTAGAAATGAGAATTATAACAATTAACTAACATGCATCATGTGCATAAAAGAATTATTTTGTAAATCGTTAATGGGGGATAATCTGCCAGCCTTTCTGTGAAAGAAAACTGGAAAATTTAAGTGTGGGTTCATGTGGAGATAGATTAGAGTTCATGATAATGATAATTTCTGAGCCTAGGAAGTACGTGAACCATGTTTAAGCCTCCTAATGACCTAGGTTTTATCCTTGTAGCCAAGATTGTTTTGGTCAGACTTGACTGCGTCGATGAGACCTTGAAAACTATCATTACCGCTCAAGTAATTTTGTGGTTTCGTAAGGGTGATGATTATGATGATGATGATTATTATTATTTGAGCATTGCTAAGGGCATGCTATGGTTTGAAATTGGATATCGATACCTCCTATTGTTTTGATAATATGATAATGAAGATTTGGGTTGACATGTGTGTGTATATCGTAGGTGGACTAACTCCAAATTAGTAAAGATTGTTGTGGTATAGGACACAATAGATCTTAGCTTAATTTTAAGTTTATCATCATAGAAACTTGTGAAGAAAATGATAGAGTAATCTCATTCATACATTGCATATGATGATTGTTTTATAATAGTTCTTTGAAGAGGTCAAAGAACTTATATGTTATTTACATTAAAGTATGATCTAATGTACTACTTCTATCCTTACTTTTACTTAAATAAAATGTCTCTCTCTTTCTATTATATTCTTTGCATGTAACGTCGATTCCTTAATGAATTGGTAATGTGGATCACTCTCTTCTCAACGTTGAGGTGACCATCAACGTAGAAAATAAATAGGGGATCTCTCACTCTGTGACCATAGACAATTACTATGAGGCAATAATACCTATGAGCACCAAATTATGTTCGAGGGTTCAAAATCTAAAATAAATTATGATTTAGTCTAAAATGGTTCAAAAAAATTCAAAATAAAAGAGTGAAACCAAAGAAAAATATAAAATAGAGATATAGAATAAAATCAAGAAAGAAGAAAAATAAATAAATAAAGATAGAAAAATAAAATAATAAATAATAAATAAAAGACAAAAATTAAAAATGAATGAAAAGGAAAAGGAAAGAAAAGATTGTTAGTTAGGAGTTAATTAGGCTAGTTAATGTTAGTTGAGAAATTGTTAAGAAAAGGAAAAGAAAGTTAAGACATTAAAAGGAAAAGAAAAAGGAAAAGAGAAGAGAATAGAAAGGGGGCAGGAAGCTTAAAAAATCATATAAAAAGGAGGATAGTGGCTGACTCCTCTCCATTCTTCCCCTGGGTTCTCTCTTGACTTTCTGGAATTCTCCAAAGCAATTCCGACTCCATGAAAAGCAGAAGACTCATCCACAGTTGCAGAAAGCTAACCACGAAACCTGCTCCCTATCAGCAAAAAAGAAGTTCTGTTCTAAGCCCTGACATCATCCAGATTCTGGTACTTCAAAAGAAGGATATTGCTGGTTCTTTCTTAACTCTGCATTGATCTCTCAAGAAGAACTTCACTTCAGCCATTGCCAGGTTCATTTCAACTCACGCGAATCATCTAGTCTAATTGTGTCAATAATTGCAATCTGGTTTGATTCTCATCTAAGTAACTGGAAGTTCAAGCAAGCCTAGGCTCCAACTTAATATCAATATGAAATCAGGTAAATTTTCAAAAAAGATCATGTGATTCAAATTCTTATCTATAAAATCTAGTGGCTAAAATATATAGGGAAATTCCCTGCTCACTACATAAGATTTGGTTAGATTTGATTCACTTGTGAATTAATAGGGAAGTATAAGCCTGAACAGTTTATGTGATTCCATTTCAATGTCATTGAATTGTTTCCTGGTTCATCAATCTGATTCCAATAAGTTGTGAATCTTCAATTGCTTCTATGCACAATAGCAAGTTACTCAGCTAAGTGGTGTTTGGCGAGGTAGTATCAGTAGAATTAGTTTCATGATAAGCGCGCTTAGGACTGAATTGAATGATAAGAACAAGGTAAACAATGTATGTGAAATGAATGCAATAATGACAATGCTTATAAGAGTGGTAGACTAGTTTTGCATCTTGTGACATCACCTAATAATTCCCTGGTTCACCGACCTAGTTCCAGCCAATAGTCCCATCCGATCTGCATAACTGTGCAGATTAATTCCTTGCTGTGAATCTAGAAAGATGACTCGTCATTACATTCCATTTTTATAAACTGATTTGGTCTCCTAATCTATACAATTCTGTATAGAAACTCTCCACTCATCTGCACAATTTGCCTGGTCCTATTTCGTGAAATACATCCAGAAATTTGCCACTTCTACTCACATATCTGATAAACTATTCCTGGACCAAGACTTTGGCTATTACTCACATTAGGAATGCCATACATTTGGTGGCTAATACCGTCATATGTGGTAGATTTGAGGTGACTGATCTTGGGTCTGAAAAGTTGGCATCAATGTCACTAGCTCTTTCATCTGTTAGCCTCAGGTAGGGTATGATTGAGCAGTACTTCATGATTGATCCTGGAAACTTATCAAGCTTGTCAAAATTCAAACTAGAAACTTGGATTGGCCAGAAAGAGGCTCTAGTTTAGGACAGGTAAAGGTCTGATGATCCTGGCCATTAACAATCCTTCAGTGCTACCCTGCATATTAGTGTTTGACTTTGGAACAGTGACTCTCATGCATCTCAGTTAGAGTTAATTAAGCTTATAGGATAGGCTGTGAGGCATCTAACAGTGGTACTATCCACATCACTATGTCATGCTATCTAGTTAATTATAACTACTGATGCAGTAGTAATAAGGTATTCCTTCTAATAAATTGACCGAGGTACAGAGCATATTCTTTGCATGGCTTAAATTTCACAATATATTTGATTGATATCAGCATTTTTTTATTACACATTTACTCTCTAATTATGGAATATCAATTACTTTATACTGTGCATGTGCTTGAAATATATTTCAAAATTTATTCTCTCCCCCAATCCATTCGATTTTAGTCATTTGTTATAAAGCTTTTCCTTTTTCTTTTATGCATGGGAGCAGGTTCACGAATATTCTATGCAAAGTAATGCTGCCCTCCCCAGTTGGTTTAATTTAAATAAGTAATAAGGCTAGGCATAACCAAAGGATTTGGTTCAGTGGTCAGTACGTGTGAGTGGCTTCGAGGATCTGGGTTTAAACCCTACTGGAACTCCTTTTGGCAAAATGGCTATTAAACTTTCCATTAATTAGAAACCCCTCATTTAACTGTACTTGCACAAATTTTCTTCAAATACCAAAGCATGGTCTAGTGGTTAAGCATGCTGCTTGCCACCCCAAGCCCCTGGATTCGATTTCCCAAGGTGATTATTTGTTTTAATCCTCTCACAATACCATAGTAGGCCTCTCTTATTCCATTGGGCTTTTTGAATCGAGAATAGACCCTTCTTTAGGGGTAGTGGGTATCAACCTTGCCATTGATTCGAGGCCTTGCTGGTTCTCCTCAATTGGGCCAAGTTAATGGGCAGCAACCTTCTTCAATTTTGGGCCACTATCAAATTTTTGATTGGACTATATTTGGGCCAGCAAGTTGCCTTCTATCAAAAGTCAAGCCAAATTTGTAAAAAATAAATAAAGTCAAAATTTCAAAATATAAATATCAGTAAAGTCAAGATTTCATTCCAATTTCCTTTTCCAATTTAGGGCAAGCCTAATTTCTCTTTTTAACTTGAAATCAAATTCAATATTTATGTAGGTCAAACCCACTTTTCAATTTTTCTAATATATATATATATATATATATATATAATTCTTACTTTCTTCTTATGTGGGCCAAGCCCACTTTTGAAATTTTTTCTTCCTTTCTTCTTAGGTGGGCCAAGCTCACTTTTCAATTTTTCTTTTTTAAAAATAATAATAAAAATAAAAATAAATTAATTAAAAAATTAAAAAAATATATAATTCATTTTTCTTCTTATATGGGTCAAGCCTAAATGATGTTTTTATAAATTTCGTCGAAATGTCTATTTTCAAATTTTCTAAAACTCGTGCAACGGATTCTAATGTGGATAAGTACCGTTCTCTACTGTACCGTATTTTAATTCGTGCAGATTCCAAATACAGCTTACAACGATTTGGATTCTCCAAGCACGTGATTTTAGAAAGTCACTGTTTTTACTAACTCTGTATAAAATATCTGTTTTCAAATTTTCTAAATTTCGTACAACAAATTCTAAGGCAGACAAGTAGTGTTCTCTACTGTACCGTATTTTAATTCGTGCGGATTCCAAATATAGCTTACGACGATTTGGATTCTGCAAGCATGTGATTTCACAAAATCATTATTTTTACTAACTCTATCCAAAATGTTTGTTTTCAAATTTTCTAAAATTCGCGCAAAGAATTCTAATACGGATAAGTAGTGTTCTGTACTGTACCGTATTTTAATTCATGCGGATTCGAAATATGGCTTACAACAATTTGGATTCTGGAAGCATGTAATTTCAGAAAATCATCGTTCTCACTAACTTCATCCAAAAAAATCATGTTTACATAAAATCATCCTTTGATTGTCTAAGAGATCAGGTCTCTTAACCAGAACTACGTAACCTTGAGTTTCTCATTGCACTAGGGAGTACGTAGGAGTAGGATCAAGTCTTATGAGGTTATCTTCCACAAACCTATTTATCTTTATTCTAATTAAATGGATCAAACAGTTTTCAAATAAATCACACACTCAGTTTAAGGGTACCGTTCTTTGGAATGGGAGAGTAGGGTGCCTAACACCTTTCCTATTCGTAACCAACTCCCGAACCTAGAATCTCTTCCTCAAGTTAGCGTTTTTCCAAATGTTTCCCCTTTAAATAAAATTTGGTGGCAGCTCTACAAATCAAATAAAATTCCTTTTTTAAAATTTTTAGCGGGTTCGTCGTCTTGTTGTAATTACGGTTACGACAGTACCAATTTGAAGAAAAGAAGTAAATCACGTGATCTTTAGTTTAAATAGTGTAACTTAATTTTTTATTTACCTATGTTATCACCTCAATCATGATACTCGAAATTACTTATATTATGGAAATGTTAAACTAATATACCTTATATACTTAGATGTATGTATGATTTGAAAAATCGTGTACATCACGAACATACAATTATTTTATAATTAGTACGTATATGTAAAGAATAATATGCAAGTAAGGTTAGGAGAATATAGGTAATTTGAAGACCATAACATATTTTATATTTTCTCATAATTTTAATCCTTGCCCTTTTCCCACCACGATTTGAAAAATCTTTTCTAAACTATCAACAATTAAAATGAACATTTGTTAATATTTTTTTTCTTTTCTCAAGAGTTTATATTATTTTTAATTTATATATTTTTTATTATTTTATTAAAATAAATGACAAAAACTTAATGTAAACATTAAAAAAATAATACTAAAAGTTTAAAAATTACATTAAAATATGAATTAATATTTTTTAGTTTAATTGAAATTATTTATGTATTTTAGACATGTTACATTGTTTTCTTTTTCTTTTCATAATGATGATTTTGAATAATGAAATTCATTCATTTGGTTTTCATAAATAATCCACTTGTTGATGATGAAGCATTCATGCTTATAATATGTATATTGATGATATCTTTGGATTGGGAAGTGTTTTAAATTGGAACTGAAACTAAATCTTTGTCACTATGATTTTTCTTTTAATGTGTGGTTATATTGAGTCCTATGAAATCTCCTTTCTCCTCTTGATTCCCTAGATTAGAGAGGAGTCTCTTTGAAAGGCACAAAATTTATATGATTCTTTCTTGTTTGCCTATTATTAATGTTGCATGGCAGAATTAATGGAATTGAGAATTGAAACCCTTCTCCAAGGCATATATACAAGTGATGGATGAAAGTATTTGGATGACACACATGATAAATGCATTTTGATGTAGAGTACAAGAGATTACTTGAAATGTTTTCATGATATTCTGCATTTTAATATCCTTGTCATGTGACTTTGTTGTTGCATGTGATTATGCTTTTATTGTATAATTCTACTGCTCCATGTATTATGTTCGTTATGTAACTTTAGTAATTCTATATATCATGTTAAAATCTTGAAACCATGGTGCATAGTTTTTATTTCATGATGATGCAGTACTTTTTGTCCTAACTTGATAGTTAACATTTCTTCCTTAATGATGAATGTGTATTGTGTTTATGAAAGATGCTTTTATATTTATAATAGGGACATGCATATATGAAGCCATGAATCTCATTGTTAACTTGGGTTAATGGTATCTATGTTCAAGAAATAAACATGCACCTTATTAGGAATTTTTCTTCACCTAGTTTTGTCATATACCATGTTTTATATGTGAAACTTGTACGACTATGGATTGACTTATTTAAAATGAAATACAATCCTTAATCTTTGTGTTACATAAGGTAGCATGAAGGAAACTTTTGATTCTATTTTGAAGATATGGTGATGCCTCTTATTGTCACCCTTTCATGAGTGAAGTGGTTTAATTGTATTTCTGTGTAGCATTAGTGCCTAGCTTTTACACATCATTACTTAAATGTTTAAGGATTTCCTACGCTCATGCTTGTTCATTAAGCAAAATTTCATATTGATTGAAGGTACTTCATTCAATATTCATAAAGATTTGTCACTGTCCAGTACTCAATATAGCAATTCTTATTTCACCAATCCCTTTTTCTTTGTTCATTTCTAATTTATATTAAAAGTGGCATGTCTTGAAATTGCAAGGACAATATACAAGAAAGTGAAATTACCAAGTTAGTGTGACTTTGAATTGTCTCATTTTAATTGACATGTCTTGCATCATTCTAATTGTGTATTCCACCGGAATTATGATATATGTTTATGCATCGTGATCACATGTACACATCACAAGTTCTATGGTTCTTGTAAAGAAAATGTTTCAAAGACTTAAAACTATGGTCAAATCACATGTAATTTGTGCTTGACCAAACTTGAATTATGTTTTTTATCCCATTTTCTTTTATGTAAGGTAATAAAAATATAAATAAAGATGATAATTGATTGGAGTCCACTTTCTGTTTTTGATGCTTTATTGGATGCATAATCATAACAAAAAATAAAACTAACAACTGGTTTTCCTTTTCCTTTATCTGTGCGGCTTGTGCGTGCAATTCTTGTTTTCTCCATTTCTTAAATATATATAGATCTTTAATTTATGTCAATGTCTCGTGATGTTGATGGTATGATTTATTTTTTTCAAGTTAAACGAGTGTCATTGTATTTGATATTTTATTTTATTTAGATGAAAGATGAGATTGTTAGGTGAAATTTTTTTAGATAATTTTAATTATATTTGATATAATAATTGTTTTTGTAATAAAATAAAAAAATAATATATTTTTTAATTTTTTATAGTTTTTAAAATTTTTATTATTAGTTAGAAGTAATTATTTTATTTTTATCTTTTATATATGCTTAATAATTTTTGTTTATTATAAAATATTATTTTTTATATTATTAATTAATATTATAACATTTAATTTAATTATTAAATTTTTTATCTAAATTATGTATAATAAATTATTTAATTTTTATTTTAAAAGTTATAAAAATAAAATACATATTCTTATATAAGAATATTATGTAAAATATATCTATAAAATTTAAAATAAATATTTTTACTTTCAAATAAAAATTATTTGTTTAAAAATATATTATAAATAATAAAATAAATAAATAAAATCATCACACTTTTTTTATAATATATAATTATAAAAATAATTATAAATTTATTTATATAATATTTTTAATAAAATATATATAACTAAAAATTGATTAAAAAATATTAAATTTATTTTTATTATAATAATATTTATTTAAATAATACAAAATATTAATATTAATAATTAATAAAAATTATAATATTTAAATATACATTAAATAATTATATTTTTATTTATTTATTTATTCATTAATTTAACCTCTAGTTTATCAAATATTTTTTATTTTAATTTTAAGTGGGTTGTTATGTCTCTGTAATTGCGATTGTGGTGTGTCTTGGAATTTACCTGTACTGAATGTAACCACAAAACAGAATAACAAAGCAAGTAATGGACAGCAAAGATCCTAAACTATCGTGTATTCAAAATATTCAAAATATTTAAGGTGTTAAGTATTTCAAATTCTAAAAATTAAAATGCTTCGTTCAAATATAAGGTTAAACTCGGTGAAAAACAGGGTCTAGTTGGTGAAATTGAAAAAGAATGTAATATGGGATGATGCATGACAAAATTTCGCTGGCTGTTACATGACTGGACATTGGATATATGAAATCAATTCTATGATATGTTTATTGGGAAGTCTGAATAAATTATTACAAAATTTTGAGTCAAACTGTTCATAATAAAAATATTCCTGCTTGATTTGTTGTACGCAAGAGCTTGCAATTCCTAATAATGAACCTCCTCTTTCACTGACTGCATGAATGGTCCCATTTGCATTTCTTTTTTCAAGCTTGCAAGGCCATCCTTCTATTTTTTTGCAGAATTATCAACAATTCTCTTAAGCCTTGCCCACACCACATTATTCTTCCTTTAAAACCATGAGTAATTTTCAAGTTTGTTGTTTTGTGGTTGCAAATGGTGTTTTGATCCTTGCCCCTACCTCTGTTTGATAGAAAAAAAGAAAAAAAAATACACAAAATATAAAAACTACAAATTATGTTATGAAATTAAGGTCAGTACTTACAATTGATGGTTGGTGGTGGTCAAATGCGAATGAAGTGAGTCTAACTATTGCTAATATTTTCCTTATTTTCTCACCTATCCCCGCCCTGAATGTACCTCACCTATATATGTGAGAAGATTAACACATGTTTTGGTTCGCCCGTACAAAATTCCTATTTGAAATCTTGTGTACCATGAAGACATTAAGGCATGAAACTTGCTAATGTTTCATCCTTTTTAGTTATGGCTTTTGTGCATTTTGCTTTTGCTTGTTCCTTTCCATTATCTTCATTTTTTCGTCAATAGTAATCCATTTATAATCAGAGGGAATAGCAAACAGATCTTGGCCATCATCTGACCTACTAATAAATTCTGCAGCTGATGAGCTGGATCTAGAAGGGGTCTTTACCCACTGAAACCATGACGACGATGACAATGGTGAGGATAGTTCCACTTCTGGATTCTCTTGGCCAGCACTAGTGGGACTTGATGGAGCTGATTCAAACTCATCTACTTGCTGTAATTCTTCAAACTTTGTAAAACTTACCAATACTCTAACTGTGGACACCACAGGAATGGCAACCTGAATTTGCAAAGGCAATGAAATATGTTTATAATCATATATATATATATATATATATATATATATATATATATATATATATATATATATATATATATATATAAAAATCATGACAGATAGAAAACAAATTATAATTAAGGTCTTTTCAATCCCAAGAAGTACCAATCCACATTGTTACTAGTAAATCCTATTAAAGAACAGAAATAGAAAAGGAATAAACCAATCAGTGATCTATATATATATATATATATATATATATAGTACCAATGTTAGACTGTACAATCAGTATTCTGTGGGGATGAAGCCTTACTCATATGAGACTATAAACTTAAAAATTCTATTTTGCATGTTTATGTCATAGCAAAATCATTAAGACCCAATTTGTGTCAGAAGATGAGAGTTAGATGAAATTACAGATAATGTGCCAATGCTAGCACATCATATGTACACAGAATTCAGATTCCGCTGTGTTGTGCCCAAGAGATTTTCTTTTAGATGTCATGTAAAATGCATAAATCAAAAAACAAAATAAGGACACACCCTGACTGGGAAGGTTTCCTTTGGAAGCTTTGTTGTAAGGAGTTCTCTTAAACGGCGAACTGCTTTAACTTTTTCTGCAAGAATGTCAAGCATAGGTAGCAATTCTTCAATATGTAATGGAAAGTTTTCGGAAAGACAAAGAGCAGGAATCATCCCTTTCTTATACTCACTATCACCGTTTTCATCCTCCTTTTTGTTACCACTAGAAGAATCCACAGAAGCTGAATTGGTACCTTTTTTCCCTTTGTGGTGCTCTTTTTCTCTGTGTCCATTGGATCTTCCTTTCCCTTTCTTTTCTTTCTTTTCTTTCTTTACATTACGTTTTTTACTCTGATCATTTTCATCTGGTGAATTCAATGCAGTTTCTAATTGCTTTCCTTCTTCTTCTGTCAAAACATCTTCAATTTTTTCATTGTCCTTGCCAGGTTCTTTGGGAGCTACCTTGACATCAGGTGGAGTTCCAGGAACCCTTTTGGATTTCACACATAGAACCACATTTTGCATGTCATACACCTTAGCTTTCCATGGCCCCACCATTTCTTTTCTCTCCTTTCTCCTCCATGTTAATTGGGGAACAAGAAGTGCCTGACTCACATCAATCCCAACCCTTACCACTTTAGCCTTAGACTTTCTATTCAATGATTGCCTAACCATTCTATTAGTGGGTTTTGAAGGTTCAGGAGTAACAATCACTTCCTTCTCCTTATGTGAAAGCATGCACAATGATCCAGGTACTTTCTTATCATCATCCAAACCATCACCAAGGAAAAGAATGCTCTGATCAGACCTCTTAATTTTCATGCCATCAAAGCCAGCCAAGGTCATATCTGCTCTCAAATTCCCACCCTTTTTCCAAATTTTGTAAGTATCAGAAGGTGCAATCCTTGAGATGAAAGGTATCACAGAACTCTCAAAATGGAATGTGATCTCCATGTAGAAGTCCCTCATCCTTCTCATAGTCCCTAAATAACGCGGCAACCTTCTTTTCCATTTTTCATAGCCATTCCAAGAATATCTTATCATAATCATTGCTATTTTATCCTGCTTGTTAATAATAGCTGTTCTAAGAGCACTCCATCCTTCCTTATTCTTCAAGCTATCATTTGCCCCAGCAGCCATGAGCATTTCAGCTGCTGCCATATCACCAAGTTTTGCAGCCAAGTGAAGAGGGGTGTCACCGTTTGGCACATCCCTTCTATTCACTATAGCAGATATGACTGTAGCCTTCTCATCCTCAGCAATGGATGCAGCCTCAGTTTTAATCTCATAAGGGTTACAAAGTTTTGGAAGACCTTCAAGAATCTCCTTTAGACCATCATAATCCTTCAATATTATGGCCTTGTGCACCGAACTATGAGCATATTCCGAGACATTAATGCCTGCCATATCTAAAAAATTAGAGGGTAGCAATCCACACTTCCACAGTAATCAATGAACACAGCCACACACTGATTCCATTCATCCAAAACTAGAATCAGGAGGAACTCAAAAATTGAAACAGTTCCATTGACAACTTCCTTTTTGGTAAAAGTTTCATGGAAGTCATGAATCAACCCAATTTCATCCCTACCAAGCAGCAGAATCAATGTAGCTGAGATAACCATTGGAAGCAAAACAAACAAGGGTCAAATCAAGCATTTGATGAGGCATAATTCGGTAATGCAAAACTCAAGAAAGATAGATGGGAAAAAACTTGAAGAAGGAAAAATTCATAGATAAAATAGAACAAAAAAGAAATATTTACTAATAATGGGAGCTAAAATGGAAGGGCAGGTAGATACTTGAAAGAAAAAAAAAACTTAAAATAGAAAAATCATTTTAGACCAGCATGTGTTTGGATCTAAGAGTGGTGGATAGAAAATTCAACTAGTCCAAATTAAGCCATGGAGATTAAGGGGAAATTTTTATTTTTCATATTTATGCTAATTTTTAGAAAATATTGTGATTTTCTTTCAAGTTTTCTATTGTGAGTGTGTGGATAGGAAGTGGAAATTGTTGAAGTTTAATCCGTTTAATAGGGTCATGCTATGGGCGTGTAAATCTTGCATGTTGGTATGCTGATTCAAAGTCAGCTCTTACCTTCATCCACTCATTTGTTTTCTGTTTTCTTTGATATCATAATCATGCATTAGTTCACCGAAGCCCAACAAATTAAACAAAATAAATGCATTGTATGAAGAATTAGTTATCTAAATGTTTATTATTATTATTATTATTATTATTATTATTATTATTATTATTATTATTATTATTATTATTATTATTATTATTATTATTATTATTATTATTATTATTATTATTATTATTATTATTATTATTATTATTATTATTATTATTATTATTATTATTATTATTATTATTATTATTATTATTATTATTATTATTATTCACTCTATTTCAATTTATGTAGCATTTTAGTATTTTTACTTTGTTTCAAAATTTTTATCATTTGAAACAATCAAGAAGAGATTACTATATTTTTTTATAATATATTTATTTATTAGTATATTTCCTAAATGCGTTTATTAATTTACAGCTACACATGGATGATTAGTTTAAGTGGTTTACAACCAAAAAAGTTTATAACTACACTTTAACTTTTTAAATATGAATATTTTAGTTAAAGAAAACTATTATTTTGCTGTAATAATTAGTATTATTAATAATTTTTTTGAAATGTGTACATCATCTTGAACGAAGGATATTTTGAGATAGGGACTACAACAATTTACAAAGTGGTATTTTAGTTTTTACAAAATTTTAAAAGAATTTTAATCTAAAGATCTGATTTTAAATGCCATCAAACTAATCCTATTTATTATTAAGACATATTTATACTGTAATGGGCAAGATATATTTTAGTTAATATAATAGTTTTTATTAAGATTGTCATAGAATTTTATTGCTTATTCACTTACGGATAACTTTCATTTGTTATAACATTAACTGAATATTCTCTATAATTATATAATAACATTTTGACTTGGAAAAATTAAAAAGTATTAAACTCAGATTACACTAACTATTAAATTTTGATCGGACCTTAACTTAATTTCATCACCAATTTAGTAATTGATTTCAAAATTTTAGATGGAGTTTGATTTGTAAAAATATTTTTTTATTTTTATATTTATTTTTTATAAAAATATTATCTTATTTTTTATTTTTAAAGTTTTAACAGAAAATAATAATAAAAATTATATTTTTATTTATTGTTTTATTATTTTATGTTAAAAATATAAAATTAAAAATAAAATAAAATAAAAATATATTTTCACAAATCAAATAACCCATGTTTCATGATTCTAATTAAATCATGGTTTGGATAGATTAAAACTTTGGAGCTACAATTCTTCTAAGTATCCATAGTAACTAAAAATCTGTTTACATTTGAGTTGATAATCAATTAATTTACATTCATAATTAATTACTCATTTAGATAATCTATTAATCATAATTATTAATTAATTAACTATTTTTTCTACATAAAAATTACATAAATTGATTACATAATTGATTATTTATGTATGTAATGGATTAACTATTATATTTTTATTTATTGTTTATATTAAGTAGTTAAGCATATTTTTTATATCGTTAATCATATTTTTTTCGTTATAACTAATTACAGATTTGTCAATCTATTACTAAAAATATTTTGTCAAATGTACATGTCGTGCGTGCGAAGAAAAATCATTTTCAGTTTAGTTTTATCGCTAGTTCGGTGGACGTGGACGGTACGTGACAAGGAGTAATTGGAAGGTCAAAATTTATTGATGAACAATCTCATCTACATTGAACGAAACGGAATTCTTTAACAATTTTGTTAAACGAGGTTATAAAATAGGATAAACAAACTCTAATTTCTACAATTCGGGGATGCCTAATGAGATTTTGGTTATAATTTACAAATTTATAATAGTTTGATCATAAAGAATAGTCGTTTGGAGCATAGATTGGAGAATTTGTGACCAAAATCAAATGCTCACTTTTTCTCTTTTAACAAAAGTATCCTAACAAAAGTCACTTCATTATAAAGTCAATTTTAGTCAAAATTAAATTTATTATATAAAGTTCATTTAAAATTAATTTTACAAATTATAATCCATATACAAATTTGATGACTATTTTTTACCATTGAACTTGTTTTCATCAAATTATTTTGTGCATTCAATCTTTATGTACTAAATGAAAAGTTTACTAGAATAAGAGTATAATATAATTTTCATATATTATAACCTATTTCATCCTCCAAATTATGTGTACATTGATTTATTCTCTCACAGATACTACAAAAGTTTCTTTTCATTTTTAATTTTTTCTATCTCCTTAAAATTAAGTAAACTTAAAACAAAGCTAAAAATATGTTATTTATATTTTTTTTCTTTTCATTAGAATAACATATTCTCTTCTTTTCAAATGCTTTTATAATTGAACTATAATTAAACTATAATTTTTGACTCCCTTTTAAAAACAAAAGAGATGATGCTTATATTTATATTTGTTTTCAACTGCTTGTTTGACTCATTTTTTTTCTTGCTATATACGTCTCCCTGAATTTTTGCTACACAATGATAATTAAAAATTAAGAGAATGAATTTTTACTACAATGATCATTAAAAATTAAGAGAATGAGTCATTTGGCCCTATGAACTAATTAGTCAGGTGTATATTTTTGTTATTAAAAAAGAAGGTTATATACTACGAGTTTTATCATTGATAAAAAATAAATTTTTTATATTGGTTGTTTTAGATTTTTACATCGATTATTTAAGCGGTGTAGAAGTAGAGATATAAAAAAGTTAGACTTTTTGCATTAGTTTTATAATCAACGTAAAAAGTTGATGTAAAAAGTACAATTTTTTACATTGATTTAAACAAAAATGATGTAAAAAGTCAATTTTCTATGTAAGTTAAAAGTTGTAAACCAATGTAGAAAATAAATTTTTTACATTGATTCTAATTCCAATCGATGTAAAAAGACCTACTTTCTATATCGGTTCACACACATCCGATGTAAAAAGTGATTTTCTACATCGGTTAAGATCTTAATCGATGTAAAAAATCTAATTTTTTTTATATTGGTTAATATTTGAATCGATATACAAAGTAGAACTTTTTGCATTGGTTAATGTTTGAACCGATGTAGAAATTGACTTTCTACATCAATTAAGACCCTACTTCTATCATTAGGGATAAAAGTGAACAAGACTGACTGATAAGGGCCTACGTTTCGGCTTGTTTAAAACCTAACTTGATTTGGTTTGTTTAATAAATAGATATACTCAAGATTGTTAAAAAGACTTTTTAAATATACAAGCTAGACTTAGGCTTACGAAAAATTTTGTTTAACATATTAAGGGCTTATTTAATTTTTATATATTATATATTTATATTTATTTTAATAACTTATATTTGTATAGTACTTTTTTTAATATATTATACTTATAACATATATATATATATATATATATATATATATTAGACCTATTTAATAACTTTTTTATCTTGTACGTTTTAAGCTTATAAGTCTTTTAAATTAATCATTTATATAGACTTTAAGCCTATTTATTGACTTTTTTTGGAATATAGATTTTTAAACTGACTTGTAAGCTTTAAAGTAGGTCAAGTCTTGCAAAAAAATGTCTTTAACAGGTAACCAACCTAGGCTGAGACCTCAAAAATTTTAAATATATCATGTTTGAGCACTCAAAGCCTAATTCGACTCAAGCTACTTCTATCCTAATTTATCATATATTTCCCCCAAAGTCTTCTATTATTATCAATTTCTTCTTCAATTAAAGGGTGATGATTTTAAAATATCTACAAAATGTTGGAATGAGATTAGAGAAAAATATCATGTTATGGATTAAAATGAAATTACCAAATTATGATAATTGCAATTACCTCGGTTCAAGAATCAACTATAAATGTTGAGACAGTGTGAAACATATTTCTCATGACATAATATCCATACTTGATTCCTCCAACTTGCCTTTGGCACTTAAAGAAATAGAAAAAAAATCAAATATAATTAGAAATGATATAATGATAAAAATATAAAAGAATTGAATAATTTTTAATAAACTACTGACACATAGAATTATCCATGAAGGTTTTTAATATTTGCTAAATGCATCCATTTTAATAAAAGACGAGCATTCATTTCTCTATAATAAAAGAAGAATCAACTTAATACCTTTGAAAATAAAAACAATGAATATAAATACAAAAATGCTAAAAAACTTACACTTCAATAATGTCCCTTATGTCTTTCTTCGATTTTTGCCAAAGAAAGCATACAAATACAACTGCATTCTGCTTTGGACAAATAATGATTAATTGTCAATAGATCGTACAAAATTTAAATCAAAATGAACCAAAATTATAAATTTAATTTAAAGTATTAAATAAAACTTTTAAGTATTGACTTACGATTTAAAATAAGGTGTTAAGTAACACTCTTTGTCAATTTCTAATCTACTCTAAATGTATCCTTGTATGTCAGTTGCCTTATTCCCGATTTTTTGGATATGAACTAGGTCAAGGAATCCATATAGGTCTAAGTTCTCTCTTTGTGTATAGATCTGATACAGATACTTAATATTGTAAATAATTTCTAATTTTTAGAATTTGATACTTAATTAATTCAATTAAGGTTTAGAAATTTACTTACATCAATCATAATTGTAGAATTAATACACATAGGAGATCGTTATCTACAACTAGCTCCAAGATATCCCTCCTAGTAATATAAAAGATGATAGCAGTGGGCTTCCTTATGATATTTGATTCCATAATGATTTCTGAAGGTTGATTGCCTAGGTTAATAGTAATACCAAACAAACATGAAAGTATGTCATCTTGAAGTTTCTTTTGTTGGGATGTAAGATCTTTTAGCACTAACATCAATCTCCTTCCCAAGATCTTCCCTATGAACCTAAAAGGAATTTAGAAAATATAAGGATATAATATATATATTAGCAACATTAAAAGAATTTAAAATATTATTTAATAGCTTAGGTTGAGTTTGCTGCACAAGTCTTCTCGGCCATAAAATAAAATGATTGGGGGCTTGCCCCACTATATGAACCTCGATAGTATAGGAACAAGAACATTTGCATCTTCAATCCGTTCAACCACCACCCTAACATTATAGAGTTTTCCAATGTCTACTAAATGATATAGATTATCAACATATAACTCATAATTGTTTGTAGCATCAGCAAGATCCTCTCCTCCTAGTACATATTCCTCAGTCGAAGAACAACTTCCCTTTCTGCTCACACATCTAGGAGAAGGGGAATGATTGTCGCAACCATAATTATAACGAGATGACGAACTTGCTAAAAATTTTAGAAAAGAATTTATTTTTATAAGTAGAGCCGTCACCAAATTTTATTTTAAGGAAAAATATTTGGAAAAAACCCTAACTAGAGAAGGAAATCTAGGTTCGGGAGTCGGTTACGAGTAGGGAAGGTATTAGGCACCCTACTTGCCCGTTCCGAAGAACAGTATCCTTAAATTGAGTGTGTGACTTTGATATTTTTGAAAATTGTTTGATCCCTTTAAACAAGATAGAAAATAAATAGGTTTGTGGAAAATAGTCTGACATTACTTGATCCTGCTCCTACATATTCCCTGATGTAATGGTAAATTCAAGGCTACGTAATTCTAATTAAGAGACTTGATCTATTGGAAAATAAAAGGATGATTTTAGGAAAAAATTAATTTTTGGAATGAAGTTAATAAAACCGAGATTTTCCAAAATTACATGCTTGCAGAATCCAAACCGTCGTAGGCCGTATTTGAATCTGCGTGGATTAAAATACGATACAGTAGAGAACGCTATTTGCCCGCATTAGAATCCGTTGCACAAATTTCAGAAAATTTGAAAACAGACATTTTTGGACAAAGTTTGTGAAAATAGTGATTTTCTGAAATCACGTACTTGCGAAATCTAAATCGTCGTAAGCCGTATTTGGAATTCGCACGAATTAAAATACGGTACAACAGAGAAAGTTGTCTGCCTGCGTTAGAATCTGTTGCACGAATTTCAGAAAAATTGAAAACGGACATTCTTGATGGAATTAACAAAAACAATGATTTTCTGAAATCACATGCTTGCAAAATCAAAATTGTCGTGAGACGTATTTGGAATCCGCACAAATTAAAAATATGGTATAACAGATAAAGTTGTTTGTCCGCATTAGACTCCGTTGCTCAAATTTCAGAAAATTCAAAGACAGACATTCTTGATGGAATTAACAAAAACAGTGATTTTATGAAATCACGTGCTTGCAAAATCCAAATTGTCATAAGTCGTATTTAGAATCCGCACAAATTCAAAATACAGTAAAGCAGAGAAAGCTGCTTACTCGCATTAGAATTCTTTACTCGAATTTCAGATAATTTAATGAATGACATTTTTTTATGGAATTAACAAAAACAATGATTTTCTGAAATCACATGTTCCCAAAATCCAAATCGTGGTAAGTCGTGTTTGGAATTTGTCCAAATTAAAATACAGTATAACAGAGAAGGCTGTTTGCCCGTATTAGAATCCGTTGCATGAAAATTTTAGAAAATTCGGAGACATATTTTTAAGCAGAGTTTGTTAAAATTGTAATTTTTTCTAAAATATACATGTGCACAGAGTCCAAACCAACGTAAACCACGTTTGTATCTGTATGGATTAAAATACTAAATGGTAGAGAACACTACTCATTTGTATTAGAACTCGTCATGCAATTTTTAGAATTTTAGAAATATTTACTTTCAAAAATTGATGAGTAATTTGAAAGAAATTTTTATTTAAAATATTATATGTAATAGATTTCTAAAAATAATTTTAACTTTTATTTTTAAAAAAAAAAACTTAAATGAATAATATTTGAATACTTAAAACATTTTTTTTATAAAAAAAATGAAATTTGAATACAGACTTCTATTCTTAGGATATTATATTTAACTGTGACTTTGAATATCTGAATTGAATTTAATATAATGACAATTGAAATTTTATTTAAATATCATGACAAAAGGTAAGGAAATCCGTATGAGACAGGTACAACTATTTTGACTTTATTATGTTCAATCTAATTTCATATGCGTTTGAAAGGCTATAAGCCCTTGGGGAATTTAGTTGTCATGTTTCCCAAGAATTTGAAGTACTAATTTCAAATTATTCTCAATGATCAAGTTTAGTTACATAGGCCCATGCCATTTCAATTCAAATGACTGTACCCGACATTGGAGACTTCATAAAAGACATCTTTTCACCATCGCACTAAAGGGAAGAATTATAGATTCTAAGATATTAAATGCCAGCATTCCATAGAACCTAAGGATGGTGAGAAAAAAGAGTTGTGTCATATACTGGAGGTGAAGCAAATGAACTAAAGATGATAATGTTGCAATTTGATAATCTATGATGGAAGCTAGCAAAATTATGGATTTTTTTGTAAGACCCTGCCCATCAAGTATTCTAATTCTTCAGGAACATGAAGACGCTAATAAATTTATCAAGTGATAAAAGATTAGCTGGAAATTTAGCATCAGTGTATGTTTATTTTCAAAGGTGATTTTCATGGTGACGACAAAAGGCACCAGGTTTCTTTTTGAACTTCTTTTACTCTATTTGGCTGTTAAAAGGATTGCCCATAGTTTCCCATCAGTTGACATTTCCAATACCTTTCTCCAGCTTATGTTGTAACGGGGAATCATGTTGTTTGTTCCATTCCAATATATTCTTTGCAATCGCTAGTGATGTAATTTCTCAACCAATCTTAAGCAATATGAATTCTACTAGATATTGTTAAAAAGTGAAGGTGCATTGTTTCATGAACAGTTAGTGCAATAAAAATAAATGTAAAGTAAAATAAAAGGATCACATCAATTACACCTACTGCTTATGATACAAAAAGAATAGCATTAGTATTACGACCACAACACAGAACAGGGAAAACATTCAATTCAAATGAGCATTGAGGATACAGTTTATGCGTTGGCTTACAAACTTTGCAAGCAATTGACCACAAAGACAAAACAACACTTAGCCTATGAGGATGAGATAAAATATTTGACAGAGGATTTCAAGGACAACAACTGACCATATATTGCAGGGCATCAATTGCAAGAACACTAGTAGCTAACGCAAATTTTGCATCAACAACCATTTGCAAATTATCTTGACAAGTCTATGGTTAATTAACCAATAAAAAGGCAAGGTTAGGCACTGAAACTGATACTGCCACCAGCCTTTTGTAGTGTGATAATACAACTGTCTCTACTCATATCGCCATGTCACAAGTTTGCAATCCATGGCCATTATTATTAAAATAAATTGGCAAAACCAGAAAATCAAGCACAACTAATTAAAAACCATAAATACTTGAACAAGCCTCGGGCATCAAAACATTCGCAGAGCATAAATCAAATCTACCATATGCTATCATATAAACAGTGGTAACCACTGAGAGAATACCATAAGTTAAAAATTGAAAACTACAAGCGATAATCAATGATAAAATCAAATAGAGATAACGCAAATCGAAGAAATCTGGTTTAAAGCTTCCGAGCACCTAAATTCCCAAATTCACGGGACCCTAACTGTGGCATTATGTTTCAAACAACAATGCAATGTGAAAATGACAGAACTGCATACCTCAATGATGCAGCATTGTAAGGATTCTGGAAATTTTGCAGAGAAGAAAGTTTTATGAGAATCTTTGTGGTTAGTGTGCAAATCTTTGGAGAGAGAAACCCCCGCCAAGGAAATTGCTCAGGCCCAGAGGGAAGTTCCAGTTTCCGTTTTTCCAAAAATAAAAAAACCCCGGAAGCTTCTGATTTTCTAAGAACCAAAGGAGTCCTCCTTTGTTTTGCCTTTTCCCTCTCTTTAAACCTCCGGCCAAAACTATTTTTTCTTTTTTTTTTATTATTTTCTAATATTTTCTCTTATTTTTTCTAATTATTTTTTAATTAACATTAATTAATTTGTAATTAACTAAATTTTTTTCTTTTTTTATTTTTGTTATTTTCATATCTTTTAATATTTCTTTTATTTATTATTTTTATGTTTATTTATTTTCTTTTTCTATTTTTTTTATTTTTTCAGTTTTTTTCTTTTGCTTTATTTTTCCCTTACTTTTATTTTGATTTTTTGGACTATTTTAAACTAAATCACCTTTCAACTAAAAAAATAAACTAATTTATTTTGGATTTTGGATTTTGGATTCTTGGACATAATTTAGTATTCATAATGATGATCTTGTGTATGTGTTTGGAAAAGTTCCAAATATTCAAGTTCTTGTCTGACCTACTGTCTAAGCTCTTGTCTGCACTCCTATATGAGTTCCTGTTTGAGTTCCTCTCAAAGTTCATGCCTTAATTCTTGCCTCATGTATTTTCTCATAAATTCCAACTCATTTCTTGACACCAATACTTCTTTGGAGGCACATGAAGTGGAAGATAATCCAAAATATTGATCAATAGTAATATTAAGGATATCAACTCATTCAAGAGGAACAAAGGCTCCTTGTGAGCTTTGTTCAACCAAAAAATCCTAAAAAAATATAAATTATCATTATTAGTAATATATTTTTTTTAAGTTAATTTCTAGAAAAAAAAATTTATAATTACTTACAATCCTCTCAGCAATAATGTGAAAGACTTTGATGTATACTCTTTTGAAGGATTTTATCATGATTTTTCCATTTATCATGATGTGTGGATGGATTTGGTGGAGACAAAAGTGTATATGAGTTTACTTTAGATGATTGTTCACGTCCTTTTAACTTTTGCTCAATAAACCTTTCCTCAATCAACTCATAACCTCTACAAGATAATCTATGGAGTAGCAGTTTTTTGCAAAAATTTGCTAAGCTTTTTTTTTCTCCTGTTATAAAAAATCAAATCAATTAAACATAAAAGAGAGCATATTCGTGAAATAAAAATAAACACAAAGCATAAAAAGATACATACTAAAAAAATTGTATATTAAAACTGTGAATTTTATTTGTGTAATTCTCACTTATAGATGAAACTTTAAATATAAAATTTTGGGTATTTGACTACGTACATTCGTAGACTACGTACATTCGTAGGTATTATAAGTTCATACAATTTTATATAAATTTTAGAAGTTATAATACTTAAATTTAGAGCTATTAGAAAAAATTCCTAAAAGAGAACCCTATTTTAGTAGTTTTTAATTTATACAAATATATTTTCATACAATAGTATAAGAAAATATTCAATTTAAAATTTTGGAGAAAAATAGAACTATTTACTATTTTATAAAAATGTTCGTAATCTAATGCTTTATAATAATCATTTCTTTTTTCTTCCAATCTATTTTCAATGTTTAAAAAAATATAATTAGTGTTTAATTGACTTGTTTTATATATAAAAAGTTTATATTTAAATTTTAATATATGAAGATAAAATATGAAAATATTAGAGTAATTTATATTAGTAATTATTTTATTAAATATTTTTAAGTTAACCATTAGATTATCTTGTAATTAGATATCTTTAAATAATTAATTTGTATTTCCTCTAAATGATGTCCGAAACAATTAGAAAATAGTAATTTAATTCAAAACTTTTAAAGAATAATTTCTATAAAATTTTGTTCTAAACTTTAAGAAGTATACTGTATAAGTTATTAAAGGATGAAAAGTCCTATTAGACTGCTTGCAAAAATTATATGCTTGAAATTACGTGCTTGCAAAATCCAAGTCGTCATAAGCCGTGCTTGAATATGCACGAATTGAAATACGAAGTGGTAGAGAATGCTACTTGCTCGTATTAGAACCCGTTGCACAAATTTTTGAAAATTCAAAACGGACATTTTTTAAACAAAATTATTGAAAACAATTTTCAGAAATCACATGCTTGCAAAATTCGAGCCTTCGTAAGCCATGCTTGAATTTGCACAAATTAAAATACAAAACAGTAGAGAACGCTACTCGCTCATATTAGAACTTGTTGCACGAATTTCAGAAAATTCAAAAACGACGTTTTTTAACCGAAGTCATTGAAAACGGCGACTTTCAGAAATCACATGCTTACAAAATCCAAGCTGTCGTAAGCCGTCCTTGAATCCACACGAATTAAAATATGAAACAATAGAGAACGCTACTCGCTGCATGAATTTCAGAAAATTCGAAAACAAATGTCTTCTAAACGAAATTATTGGAAACAACGATTTCCTAAGCTAAAGTGCTTTCCTTTTAGAAGAAAGGGAGTATGCTAGTTCATGTAACTTTTAAAGAATCCAAAGTGCCAGTGGGCCCAAATGATCAAGCCTAAAGGTTAGAATTTTCCTTTTTAACTTGATTGGGTCGAAATTCCGCATTTAGACAGATAATTTGTACCCCTCTCGTAAGGATTTTGGACAACCACCCCTTTTACCAAACTAGATTATGGGCTAAAATGTTTAGCCCCTTAACGTTTATGGTTGGACTAATGCTTCTTGGGTCCCTTTTTTAATATTCAACTTTAGGGAAAATTGATGGGCCCACCACTCACCAAGTCTGAAGCAACATTAATTTCCATGCAAGGTCTCATGCTATATCGTACAGGAACAGTACTCAAATGTGTCACTATGGTATTAACATTGTTCAATATGGATTGTATTTCACGTGATGACTTTAAAATCATCTCTCAGTTATCTGGCATATATCAACTTACCGTAGCCATTATTGAGCTTTTCCACCAGTGACCTGCAATCTTGTCTTAGAGGAATTATGGTCATCAGCATTGGGGCCTTGTGATAGAAACAGTAAGGCTTCCTGATCCTCTGTTGCAGGACTTCATAATATTCTTTGCTGATTCAGCCACTGACCTCACTTTTCCTCTTCTATGTCTCACCCAAATTCTTTCTTCTACACAGTTTCTATTTCAATCCTAAGTATTGACCCCAATTAATCAATCTTCGTACATTAGGTGACTAAGGCCTTCTCCCTATGATCTCATTTGTCTTTATAGATAATCATTTCAAAGGGGTCTTATGGCATTTCATATTGGTTCACGCTACCTAGCACTAATGACAACTCTCTCTTTTTATGGCAGGCTTTGGTTTCGAGCTCCTATATTAGTTAATGTTAATGAGTCGCAGGACTAACAGGTTTTAGGCACTAGGCATTCATCTATTGGTTGTCACACCGGTGCACTCATCTTTAAGCTAAGCATGTAGCTATGATAGGTTTAGGGAACGCAATTTTGAGCAGCTGCTTAATTCCCCTTTCCAGATTTCCTAGACATGGTCCTTACTATATCAGTTTTGAGACTAGGGATCCTAGCTATTAGGTGCAACACCCTCCCAATGTGTATGTCTTAGTTCATAGGCACTAGGTTCCTTCCAGATTAGTTTCTGTTATTCCCAACATAAGGCTTGCTGTTACACAGAGGTGACTCAAGCTTTTTGTTAGTTTTCTAAAGTTTTAGTGTGAATTATGGATTCCCCTAATCAGATCAGCATTAAAACTGATATAGGCCATGTTATTTTAAACATAGAAAGGTGTTTGGTGTCATTTCACCACAGGCCTCTTCTTAACAAGTAACGATTCTACTGTTTTGTCCAAAGCTATTAATAATCTGATTTTGTTTTCCTAACACCGATCCTTTCAGCATATAGTACTGTGCTTACTGTCACCAAAAAAATCTACAGAGACAAATCCAATTCTTGATTGGCCCCTGAGAGTCTCAACCTAGTTGGTAGTTTTAGCTGACATTCTCTCAATTTGGCCTATCTTGAAGTTTAATGAGCTTTCCTTTTACTTAAGTTATGAATTTCTCTAATGATTGAAGGCTGATACTAATATAATAGAAATGTTTCTAAGAGAATAGGAATTAGACAAGGCTTTGGAGCATGATGGTGACTTGACAACTTGATTCCTATCAGAACTGTGTGCAGAAAGGTGGAGGGCTTTCAGTTGTACTTCATAGAATAGAACCAGGTTTCAGAAATTGACTTGATTTAACACACACTTATGCAGAGGAGTAAAAGGCCTCTTGGTGTATTTCACATACCAGAATCAAGTCTCAAGTAAGTCAATTTTCAGTAATTGGTAGAAGGTTTCTAGACCAATAGCAGAATTCAGGTTCAGGAGATCAAATCAAAAAAAGGTAGAAGGTTTCCTTGCTTATCAGAACTTATTCAGAGGGTTTGAAGATTTCCATGTGTATCTCACATATCAGGCTTTCTAGGAATTGGTTCAAAGAATTTGCAGGTTCCTAAATTTCGTCTTAACCCTAAACCTAATCCCAAAATGAACTCAAAGCAATTTATCAAAACTTGTGGAGGGATCGTACATATCTTATTGCGGACCAAAATCAAGCCTTAAGTGAATCAATTTATCAGTAATTGGCTTAGATCAATTTGAAGTTCCTGGACCAGGATCAGGGTTTAAATTCAGGGACCAAAATTAGTTTATCAATAGTTTGATCAAAAAAATTTCAGGTTCTTAGACGAGAATCAGAATTCAACTCCCAGGAAATCAAATCAGTTTGTACAAAAGCACAATTTTTTGGACAATCTTCTTAATATTTCTATTGGCAGCTTCAACTGCCCTGTTCATCTTTGGGCGGTACAGAGAGGAATTATGATGCTAGATTTCAAAATTGATCGCAAAGTTCCTTCATCATCTTATTATTCAAATTGGTGCCATTGTTCGTGATGAGTTTTTTGGGCAGCCCCTAGCGATAAATTAGCTCCTTTTTTACGAATTTTACCACCACATTTCGGGTCATGTTGACATACGAAGCAGCGTCAACCCATTTTAGTAAAATAGTCGATGGTGACCAATATGGACCGATGTCCATTGGATTTTTTGGGCTCGATTGGTCCGATAACATCCATCCCCCACATTGCAAAAGGCCATGGCGACGATTGCACATTCAAGGATGTTGACGGTGCATTGATGTTGTCGGCATATACCTGGCATTTGTGACAAGATTTTGCATACTTGTAACAATCAGCTTCCATAGTTAACCAATAATACCCTGCGCTAAGAATTTTTCTTGTCATTGCCTATCCATTAGCATGAGTGCCGAAGGATCCTTCATGGACTTCTTTCACGATCTAGCTTGCCTCAACCGAATCCACACACCTGAGCAGGACCATGTCGTGATTTCTTTTGTACAGAATTTCTCCATTGAGGAAAAATTCATGGCCAATCTTCATAATGTCCTTTTGTCATTTTCTGAGGCGTTGGCTGGGTATTCTTTACTTTTTAGGAACCGTCGGATATCGTGGTACCACGGTTTCCCATCTTGTTCCTCCTCTATTGATTGGCAGAAGGCCTGCCTACTTCAATGTTGGATCTGGATGAGTGGTATGTCTTCCTCTCAGCCTATTTCGAACATGGATGATAAGGTGGCTAAGGCATCGGCTAATTAATTATACTCCCGAGATATGTGGGAGAAAGTGATATTTTCAAAGTGCTCCAATAGTTTTTAGATGTGGGCCTGGTAAGGGATCAATTTTGCATCTCTGGTTTCCCACTCCCCTTTAATCTGATGAATGACCAAAGCCGAATCGCCATAAACCTCTAAGTATTTGACATTGGCTTCAATTGCCGATTGGATTCCCATAATACATGCTTCGTATTCAGCTACATTGTTGGTGCAATCAAAGACCAATCTAGCCTTGATTGGTACATATTGTTCGTCCAGGAAAATTAATATGACTCCTAGGCCATGACCCATCATGTTGGAAGCACCATCAAACAACATCGTCCACCTCTTCTTCATCGTCCTTTCTTCTTCATTAAATACTGTCATCAAATCCTCATCCGAAAATTCCTGTTGCATGGGTTGATAGTCATTCAGAGGCTGCTGAGCCAGATAATCTGCTAGAGCACTACCCTTAATCGCCTTTCGTGTCACATACAAGACGTCATATTCTAACAGCAAGACTTGCCATTTGGTGATCCGTCCAGACAAGGCAGGCTTCTCAAAGATGTACTTAATGGGGTCCATCCTGGATATTAGCCAGGTAGTATGGCTTAGCATATATTGCCTCAAACGGTGAGCGACCCATGCTAAGGCACAACAGGTTTGTTCCAGGAGGGAATACTTTACCTCGTAATTGGTAAACTTCTTTCTTAGGTAATAAATTGTCCGCTCTTTCTTCCCAGATGCATCATGTTGGCCAAGCATGCATCCCATAGATTCATCTGTTACTGTCAAATACAAAATTAGGGGCCTTCCTGGGACTGGGGGTACCAAGATTGGAGGGTTTTGTAGATAGAGTTTAATTTTTTCATAGGCTTCTTGGCAATCCGCGTTCCAAACCATGGGTTGATTCTTGCATAAGAGTCTGAAAATCGGCTCACAGGTAGTCGTCAATTGAAAGATGAATCGGGCAATGTAATTCAATATTCCCAGAAACCCTCGAATCTCTTTCTCTATTTTCGGGACAGGCATGTCTTGGATGGCTCGGACTTTATCTAGGTCCACTTCGATTCCCCTCTCACTAACAATAAACCCCAATAACTTCCCTGATTTTACGCCGAAGGTGCATTTAGCTGGATTTAGTCTCAATTTGAACTTTCGAAGTTGTTCAAATAACTTCTGTAAGTCACTGAGATGATCATCTTTGGTTCTTGACTTGGTAATCATGTCATCTACATAGACTTCGATCTTCTTGTGGACCATGTCATGGAATAGTGTCACCATGGCTCTTTGATAAGTTGCCCCGGCATTCTTCAATCCAAATGACATAACTTTATAGCAAACAGTTCCCCAGGCTGTGATGAAAGTCATTTTCTCCATATCTTCCTTGGCCATTTTGATTTGATTGTATCTTGAGAATCCATCCATGAATGAAAAACCAGAGAATTAGGTTGTGTTATCAACTAGTACGTCAATGTGGGGTAGTAGAAAGTTATCCTTTCAGCTGGCCCTGTTTAAATCTCTGTAATCCACACACATCTGCACCTTTTCATCTTTTTTGGGAATTAGTACTATATTTGCGACCCATTTCGGGTATTTTGCTATGACCAGAAAACTAGCATCGAATTGTTTTTTAACTTCCTCTTTTATCTTTAAAGACATTTCTGGCTTCATTCTCCTTAATTTCTATTTAACCGATGGGCATCCAATTTTCAGAGGTAGTTTATGCTCTACGATGGAAGTGTCAAGTCCTGGCAAGTCCTGATAGGACCAGGCAAAAATATCGCTGTAATTGTGTAAAAGTGATACCAATCGAGAGCGGTTATCTCTGGTAATAAACAAGCCTATCTTTTCTTCCTTCTTATTTTCTTTAGTTCCCAAATTTATTAAGTCTACGGATTCCTGGTGTGGTTGAATCACTTCAAACTTTCGCTCTAATAACCTGAGCATTTCGTCAGAAGGTTCATAGTCAAATTTCATCTCTTCATCCGCTTGGTTAATAAGACAATCAAAACTGCTTGATACAATACTAGCACTGTTGTCAGGAGATGAGTTATTATTGGATATGCAATATGATAAATGTATGAATGAAAATAAGATACTTGAGGTGGAGATAGTGGAAGAGAGATGTATTCTGAATAGTTAAATTGTATTTATCATTTATTAAATATATGTACAAAATATTGTTTTTGAAAAAGAATTTGTTACGGTAATTACAAATTACTTTGAAAATGAATTTTAAGTCACAAGGAGTTTAATAATCTCCCAATTATTCAGCTCTTTTCCTGGCGAGCGAGCGATCACCAGGTCGTTGACATAAGAAGACTCCTTTCCATTTATAGCAGTTGTAAAATCTGGAGCTTCTAACCCAACACTTTGGAAGCTTTCAGAAATGTGACATAGAGGGACCCTCTCGATCCATCTCAATCAGGGGCTTTCTACCTTCCATCCTGGCCGTTCTTTTTTCCTCTGCCTCTTCTTTCACTTCTAGAAAGCTTATATCCCAGCCCAAATTGGTGCTTATTTCCACTTAATTACAATAGTTGGGATATTTCGCTATTTTTTTTGCCCCAGTTTGCCCTCGGGCTTGAACCTGTTTTTAGCATTATCCGGGCTATCATCATTAATGCACCCGGAAACTGTTTTTGGTCCACCACTTCCCCCTCCTTGATGGTGGTGATGTTGGAAATCTCCAAAGCCTGGAAGTAAGTTTCCAAAGCTTCCTCGGCAGCCTCAATGTAAGGAGGGTTGGTGGGTTTAGTGACCAGAAAGTCTTCTTCAGCTGAGATTGTAACCGACTTGTCATTTGTGATGAATTTCAGCTTTTGGTGCAAGGTTGAGGGTACCGCTCAAGCAAAGTGGATCCAGGGTCTCCCCAGCAAGCAACTATACGCTGGCAAGATATCCATTACTAGAAAAGTCACACCAAAGATGATTGTGCCCGGCCCCCTCATCCGAGATTTCATTATTAGTGAATGTAAGGAAGTTGTTGGCACTTATGTTGTTTGCAATGCCTTTGAACTTCTCCATTGAGAAATTATACACCACGTGCGCCTCATTCAATATTTTTAGCAGCACCTTCCGATGGGGTTCTGAATTTATCATAAGTGCTAACAACAAAATCTTGGCGGGGATACGGTTCAGCTGTTCAATTACCGTATACTCGCTTTGTCTAATCAACTTCAAAAATTCGCAAGCCTCTTCCCTTGAGACAACTTTTTTCAATTCCTTTTCCTCTCCTTCATTATTGGCCCTTAGTTCAGGGTTGGCCAAAATTTATTCATTGCAAGGCCACCCTCTTTTTTCTTTTGTAGGAGTGTAGATGCGTCCGCTCCTAGTCATACCTCTGATTCTGGCAATGTTGTCCACATCAGGAGCGGAATTGCCAGTGATTTCGGGTTTGCTCTCATCTGTTTTACCCCTGGACACCTCTACATCCTACTTCTAAGGAACCTCCTTATTTCTTTTATATTGGAAAGTCCAAGTATCTTTATTGTGACCAGTTTCAACCCGGTAGGTGTTGGCATAGGAGGTGTTTCAGTGTATTGAATAACCAAAGACCTGGGAATCCTTGGAAAGATTTCATTTAACATATTCACCTCCAACTCGTCTTCAATACAGTTCACAGATGGCCCTACCCCTCTGTGATTTTGCAATGGGTTACTCCCTACACTAAGAGCATCTTTTTCAAAACGCAACCATTTAGCTTTGATTAAACTTTGGACCTTGTGTTTTAATGCCTGACAATTTTCAGTAGAATGTCCCACAATCCTGGCATGGTATACACATTTGGCTTCGAGGTTGTACCATTTGGGGTACGGGGGCTCAAGTGGTTTCATGGGACATGGTGCTAATAGGGAATTCTGGATCAGGCGGGATAATAAGTCCGAATAACTCATCGAGATAGGGTTGAACTAAACTTCTTTCCTTTTGTTATTGTTTGGCCTTCGTTGGGGTTGGCTGGAGGGGAAGTTGGAGTTAGTGTTTTGGTTCCAAGTTTTTTGTGGTGTCTTGGGGAGATGTTTGTGGAGGTATGGTCGTAATGGTGCCAAGGGACGAAAAGATACAGGAGGGGTATATGATGGTTGATAGTTGGGATGAAACATGGCCACCATCTGAGGGTATGTTGGAAATTTAGGCTGGTATGAGTATGGTGTCTAGTAATTGGGAGGTATGGTTGTTTGGTAATTGGGCGGTGTGGTTGTCTGGTGGTTCGGATCAGTAAAGACATAGTGAGTTTCAGCCTCTTTTTTCCTTCATGAGTTATTGGTTGGCTTTTTCACATTTACGTTGCCGATAGTATTGTGTATGATCCTTCCCCTGCGTAAACCACTCTCTATGCGTTCTCTGATTAGCACCATGTTGGAGAAATTGGCAGATACGCTTCCCACCATCTTGTCATAAAATGGAGCTGGGAGCTTCTCTATGAACATTCTGATCATTTCTCTTTCAAATAATGGTGGCTGAACTTGAGCGGCCAACTTTGTCCACCGTTGTGCATATTATTTGAATGTTTCATCCTCCCGTTTGACCATGTTCTATAACAGGGTCCTATCAAGAGACATCTCGATGTTGTACTTGTATTGTTTAAGGAAGGCATCTGCCAAGTCCTTCCATGTATGGATATATGCCCTTTCCAGTTGGGTATACCAACTGGCCGCCGTTCCCGTGAGGCTATCTTGGAAGCAGTGGATGAGCAACTTGTTGTCGTGGGTGTGAGAAGCCATTTTTCTACAATACATGGTCAAGTGGCTTCTTAGGCATCCAATTCCCTTGTATTTTTTGAACTCAAGGGTCTTGAATTTAGGGGGAATGATAACATCTAGAACCAGGCACAAGTCAGAGGCTTCTACTATTCCATAGCCACTACCTTCAATGGCTCTGACTCTTCCCTTTAAGTGTTGCCATTTGCCGCTGAGATGAGCTTCTTGGTCGGCAAGTTTGGGTCATTGTTCATTCGTTCCCGGGCCTGTTTGGTGGGGGAATGTACATGGCCTATCAGGTTTGGTGGTATATCCATGGGAACTTGGTTGGTGTGAAGGGGGTTGATGTGAATTTAGTGGGTGAGTGGTCATGGGAATTGAGTATGCGGGGTCTTCGTTTGTAGTGTTGTTCATGTGAGTGTAATTTATATTGGTATTTTGGGGGTGTATGGTTGAGGGATTCATGTGTTGTGGGAATGCGGAGGATGGATTTATGTGTAGTGGGTAGGCGGGAGGATTTGTATATTGTGGGTATATGGATGGATTTGTATGTGGTATGTAGGAGGCAGTATTGGTGTGTTGTGGGTATATGGGGGGATTTGTGTATTGAGGGTAGGTGTTAAGATTTGTATGTTGTGGGTAAGTGGTAGGGTTTGTATATTGTGGGAAGGTGGTAGGGTTCGCATGTTGCAAGTAGGTAGGAGGATTTTCAGCAGGGTTGGTAGGGGTGCCCTACGTTTGCTGGACGTTTGGACCAACAGCAGGAAAGTAGCCAGGGGGAAGCCCATAAGGGGGCCATTCCTAGTCAGTAACAATCTGAAGAAGCATTAACACATTGGTCGTCCCAGGCGCTTCTGTTCTAGAGGGTCCCTCTCTGTTCTTCTCTAGCAGTTTCATCAGCTTGGCCACCTGTTCTTTCAGATCAGCCACCTCATTTCTTAGTTCCTCATTTTGGGTTTCCAGCTCATTCATGATTTTGGTCTTAGAGCGAGTGCTATACGGATGCTGAGAAATTTGTGAGTCAGCTATTTTTCTGTAATCACAACTTTAGTTAGTTATTATTAAAATAAACAAATATAAATCTTAAGCGTAAATTAAAACATTAGGGATCAGATATCTCATTGAGTGCACTTTTTGCGTTTGAGCATGTAATGGAACTTAATGCTGGATCATTTATCAAAAGTGAATTCTTCATTCAATGGAGTTCATTGTACAACTTGTTCTTCCTATTTTGCTAGGACAATGTACTTGTTCATTCTCAAAATTAGATTTTTACAAAACTGAATAAAATCTTTGAATTCTAGCGAAGTATGGAGGGGGTAAGTGAAGCTTCTGCTTTTTTGAGCAATTGTGGGATCTCTTCTATAACAGTATTGGCCAGACTTGCTAGTCTCCCAAAACACTTGGTCCAATGGTCGGCTGTGTCTTTGTTCCACTGGATTTCATCTTGCAAGTCGCTAATTCCTCTTTACTGCATTCTGATTACCTCGATGACCTTCCATTTTTCTTCATTTACCTCATTTTCACGTGCTACTAGCAGATTTTCAATTTGCTGCTTCAAATCCTCCATTCTCTGTTGCAGCTCATTCTTTTCATCGATCATTTGAATTTTTTCTACTAATTCCCGATCTCTTTCGCCAACTGCTTGGTCTTTCTCTCATCGAACCTGGCAGATTCTGTTTCTCATTTAGTTAACTATGTTCCTCATTCTCTAATTTTCAAGGAGCGTTATATCCATTTCATGCACCCTTATCCCCAGCTCTTTATTGGCTGCCTGGAGACTCATATGAACTCTGGCTACATGCTCCTGTTCTGACTTTGGTTGTTCACTAATGTTTTTTAGGGCTACATCATTTTCTTGACCATCTCTTCTGAGTGTAGCGTTCTCCTGTTGTGCCCTTAGCAGTTCTTCCTCCAACCTATTATTTTTGGCTGTGATGCTTTCTAATTTTGCTTTTAACTCCTTAACGGCCTCATCGTCAAATATTTCTAGCATTGGTTGGCTTCCTAAAGCGACAACTTGATGCTTGAAAGGTAACTTAATTTGTTGTACCCTCTCTCTTACCCACTGTCTGTATTCTTCCTTTGCTGCACAACTCCTGGCTCCTATTTCTTTCCCTTTCCAGGTCACTACTTCCCAAGCCTCTTATTCCCTCCGAAGTGGTTCTGCAAAAATAGTATATGATAAAATGGGACAACAATTCCTAAGAAGGAGGACTTTGGATAGGATAAGCAAGCTGACGTTGTCCCATTAGTGGGACGTTGGGGAAGCCTTTGCTATGGTAGATAATCGTTGTTCTTTGTTGCTAGGTTGGAAGTCACCTAATCTTTTCTTCCGACAAACCAGCCAAATGCTCTGCCCATTCCCTTCCGGTCATGTTTCTGATCTGGTAGCATAAAAGATCCGAGACGGGGCATTAGATTTTCACTTTTTTAAACACGTGCGCAGTAACCCAAATGTAGAGCATTGGTAAGCAGCACGTTTTCTGTAGTAGAGATTCAGGGCACAGTATGTATCGGTGAGTATTGTGGTGACAGGATTCTCGGACCTGCTTTTCCAAGATAGGAATGCACCAATGGCAGTTGTGTCTATGAAATCGTCAATTTGAGGGAATAACACCAGGCCGTAGATAACAAGGGCGAGCACATCCATGTAAATCTCCCAGCTGTTATTATTTTCCAAATACTGCAAAGGACTTTTAAAGAAATCCCTTGTAAAGCCTCTGAACTGATTTTTCTCTTGGAAATCGGTGAGAAAGTTGCTATGTTGCAGCCCTATTGATTGAGTTGCTACCCGGAAATAAGTGTTGTGCTCTAGATGATTATATAGCTAGCTCCCCTCTATTGGTAGGCCTATGATCTGTTCATACTCTTCCAAGGTCGAAGCCAATTGAAAACCAGCGAATGTGAAGAATCTTAGTGGAGGATCGTAGTACTGAACCAAGGCAGTGATGGCTTTCTCTTGCACTTTAACTTCCAATAACCTCATTATGTTTTCGTATCTTTTGACAAAGGCCATTTTCTGCATCGTTTGTAGCCTTTTGGCAAAAGATTCTAAACTTGACAGGTCAATCATTTTTGCCCAATACTCTGTTTCTTTCTTAATTCTGATCCTGCATTAATTTCCATTTCACCTCCTTTGGATAGCTTTGAGAATCTGATCCCCTCAAAAGGAAGAAAGAAAGAAAATCATACAAATAAACGAGTTAGTCACTTGAGTGAATAATCTAATGCATGGTGTGAAATCATGTAAATTAAGGCATGATGCGAGACCGACATTAATTTAAGTATGGTATGATATGAACTGAAGCACCGTATGGTATGATATGAATTGAAGCACTGTATGGTATGATGCACATTAAAATATGGTATGGGGATGATACGGGTTGAGACATAGTATGGGATGACGTGCATAAAAAAAATATGGTATGGATGATATGTATTGAGACCTGTTATAGGATGATATGGGTTGAGACATGACATATAGAGTATGAGCTAAAACGTGTTATGGGTAATTATCTTTCCCAAGACTCGGTCTAGGCATTACCCCTTTCTCTCTTTTCTTGTTTGTCCTTTTTCCTTTTTTTTCTCTCTTTTCTTGCTTGTTTGTTTTTTTTCTCTCTACTTCTTCTCTTTTTTTTCCTCATCCTTTATTACTTTCTCTATCCTCTTCCTCTTTTCATGACACCCCCTCGTTCAGGATAATTAAGTACAAGCAATATGTACATGAACCGATATATACCAGCATTATAATAGGAGTGTGTGCCCTCTGTGTGTCCTATTCCAAGGTTACCTGTCCTATGGATCTAGGATGTATGATTTATGCATCTCACAAAAGGTAGGCCATAATACTGCGGTATAAAGGTCACTAGAGTCAAGTTCCAATTCCTAGTGTTTGCTACAACCGTTGAGAATGTTATTTGTTACAGGACACTAGAAAAGAACGCACTCTAGCTAAGGTTTTTATGATAGGCAAAGGGACGTGCATCCCAAGTGACACCACTAGACCCTTCTACTCCTAGGTTTCGCTCAGACCCAGGTATAGGACCCCACTCATGATTATGCATGTATGTGTAGTGTGTGTGGAGGGTATACAAACCTCTTGGGGATACCTGCAATTGGGGAAAGTGCGGCGGATATATATATATATATATATATATATATATATATATATATATATATATATATATGCCAATTTAAAATTCATTTACCTTGAGGTTGAGCAGCAAACAAATAAAAAATAAATAAAAGGATCAATATAGTATACGCATTCAATTGTGATTGGGCTTGACTCTCTTGAAGTCCCCAGTGGAGTCACCATCAATCATAACCGTAATTACAACGAGATGACGAACTCCCTAAAAATTTTAGAAATGATTTAATTGGCCAGTGGAGCCACCACCAAATTTTATTTAAAGGGAAAACATTTGGAAAAACCCTAACTTGAGGATGAGTTCTAGGTTCGAGAGTCGGTTACGAATAGGGAAGGTGTTAGATACCCTACTTGCTAATTCTGAAGAACGGTACCCTAAAATTGAGTGTGTGATTTTTAAATTTTTGAAAACAACAATTTTCAGAAATCACGTGCTTGCAAAATCTGAGTCATCATAAACTGTGCTTGAATTTGCACAAATTAAAATATGAAACGATAGAAAAAGCTACTCGCTCGTATTAGAATCCATTGTACGAATTTCAGAAAATTCCAAAACGGATGTTTTTTAACCAAAGTCATTGAAAATGGCGACTTTCAGAAATTACGTGCTTGCAAAATCCAAGCCATCATAATCCGTTCTTGAATCCGCACAAATTAAAATATGAAACGGTAGAGAACGCTACTCGTTCGTATTAGAGCCTGTTGCACGAATTTTAGAAAATTTGAAAACAGATGTCTTCTAAACAAAATTAATGAAAACAACGATTTCCTAAGCTAAAGTGCTTTCCTCTTAGAAGAAAGGGAGTATGCTAGTTCATGTAACTTTTAAAGAATCCAAAGGGCCAGTAGGCCCAAATGATTAAGCCTAAAGGTTAGAATTTTCCTTTTTAACTTGATTAGGTCAGAATTCCGCATTTAGACAGATAATCTATACCCCTCTCGTAAGGATTTTGAACAACCACCCCTTTTACCAAAATAGATTATGGGCTAAAATGTTTAGCTCCTAATGTTTGTGGCTGGACTAATGCTTCTTGGGCCCTTTTTTTAATATTCAACTTTAGGGAAAACTGATGGACCCACCACTCACCAAGTCTGAAGCAACATTAATTTCCATGCAAGGTCTCATGCTATTTGGTACAAGAACAGTACTCAAATGTGTCACTATGGTATTAACATTGTTCAATATGGATTGGATTTCCCTTGATGACTTTAAAATCATCTTTCAGCTATACGACATATATCAACTTACACGACCATTCTTGAGCTTTTCCACCAGTGACCTGCAATCTTGTCTCAGAGGCATTATGGTGATCAACATTGGGGCCCTATGATAGAAACAACAAGGCTTCCTGATCCTCTCCTGCAGGACATCACAATATTCTTTGTTGATTTAGCCACTGACCTCACTTTTCCTCTTCTATGCCTCACCCAAATAATATGTTCTACAAAGTTTATATTTCAATCCTAAGTATTGACCCCAATTAATCAATCTTCGTACAGTAGGTGACTAAGGCCTTCTCCCTATGATTTCATTTGTCTTTATAGGTAATCATTTCAAAGGGGTCTTATGCCATTTCATACCAGTTCACCCTACCTAGTACTAATGGCAGCTCTCTTTTTTTTATGGCAGGCTTTGGTTTCGAGCTCTTGTATTAGTTAATGCTTATGAGTTGTAAGACTGACAGCCTTTGGGCACTAGGCATTCAGCTATTGGTTGTCACACTAGTGCACTCATCCTGCTGCTAAGCATGTAGCTATGGCAGGTTTATAGAACATAATTTTAAGCAGCTGCTTAATTCCTTTTTCCAGATTTCCTAGACATGGTCCTTACTATAATAGTTTTGAGACTAGGGATCCTAGCTATCAGGTGCAACACCCTTCCAATGCGTACGTCTCAGTTCATAGGCACTAGGTTCCTTCAAAATTAGTTTTTGTTATTCCCAACACAAGGCTTGTTGTTACACAAAGGTGACTCAGGCTTTTGGTCAGTTTTCTAAAGTTTTAGCGTGAATTATGGATTCCCTTAATTAGATCAGCATTGAAATTGATACAGGCCATGTTATATTAAACATAGAAAGGGCATTGCTCAATGTTTGGTGTCATTTCACCACAGACCTCTTCTTAACAAGTGACGATTCTGTCATTTTGTCCAAAGCTATTAATAATTTGAGTTTGCTTTCCTAACACCCATCCTTTCAACATTTAGTATTGTGCTTATTGTCATAAAAAAAATCTGCAGAGACAAATCCAATTCTTGATTGGCCCTTGAGAGTCTCAACTTGGTTGGTAGTTTTAGTCGACATTCTCTCAATTTGGCCTATTCTGAAGTTCAATAAGCTCTTCTTTCGTGTAAGTTATGAATTTATCTAATGATTAGAGGCTGATATTAATATAAAAAAATTTTTCTGAGAAAATAAGTATTGGACAAGGCTTTGGAGCACAATGGTGACTTGACAACTAGGTTCCTTGACAACTTGATTCCTATCAGAACTTTGTGTAGAAAGGTGGAAGGTTTTTAGCTATACTTCACAAAATAGAACAAGGTTTTAGAATTTGACTTGATTTAACACACACTTATACAGAGGAGTAAAAGGCCTCTCGGTGTATTTCACATACCAGAATCAGGTCTCAAGTAAGTCAATTCTTAGTAATTGGTAGAAGGTTTCTAGACCAACAGCAGAATTCAGGTTGAGGAGATCAAATCAAAAAAAGGTAGAAGGCTTCCTTGCTTATCAGAACTCATTCAGAGGGTTTGAAAATTTCCAGGTGTATCTCACAGATCAAGCTTTCTAGGAATTGGTTCAAAGAATTTGCAGGTTCCTAAATTTCGTCTTAACCCTAAACCTAATCTCGAAATGAACTCAAAGCAATTTATCAAAACTTGTGGAGGAATAGTACATAGCTTATTGCAGACTAAAATCAAGCCTTAAGTGAATTAATTTATCAATAATTGGCTCAGATCAATTAGAAGTTTCTGGACCAGGATTAGGGTTTAAATTCAGGCACCTAAATCAGTTTATCAACAGTTTGATGAGAGAAATTTCAGGTTCTTAGACCAGACTCAGAATTCAACTCCCAGGAAATCAAATCAGTTCATCAAGAGTATGCTTAGAGAAGTTGCAAGTTTCTAGATTAGAACCAAAGTTCAAACTTGAGGAAGTAAAATTATTTATCGAAAGTGAATTTATGGGAGGTTTCTTGGCTCGTTCTGCAGACTAGTATTTCACAGCAGCTTGCTGGAAGTTTATGTAATAAGGTGGCAGGTTCCTAAGAATATTTTCAGACCCGAACCCCACCTCAAACCTTGAATTAGTTGCATAGACCCCTTATGAAAAATAGTAGAAGGTTTCTAAGCTTGTGTCACAGGCTAGTCAATCATAGGTTTTCAGAGAGTTTGAGGAGCTTAGATCAAGTTCGTTAAAGGTCAGGATATTAGTAATTTGCTCGAAATTCTAGACCAGAATTATAGTGCAAATTTAGGGAATCAAATCAGTCTGTAGTAGATTGGGGTCTTGGGGTTCTTTTATCCTTAAGGTAGGACACATCATTTGCTAAGGATCTTATACCTAAAAGGATGCAACTCTGAGCTTCTGCAAGAACAAGCATGATGCCCCTACAGGAGTAGCTTCCTATCGCTTTTGGTTTTGCAGTCACTGAATCTAAGCAGCCACAAATTGGCCTCCTAAGGCTAGGATTTGAATAGTCATGCCAAATCTGGAACTGGCATCTGCGGAAAGAAAACCAAGGTGACTGTAGAGTCACCTTTCCCCTCCTTGACTAGTTCTTTACCTAAGGTCTTGAATCATGCCTTAGGCCAAAATATCTCCCTGCTGAATGTAATCAGGTTTCAATAAGCATGGAGATTCAACTTTAGAGGGTATGCTTGTTTTACTAAGTTTCAATTCAAAGCTAATGGTGCATCACTCTATTACATCCAATCTATCAGAGTTTCAGGTCGAAAACGTGAATTTCTCTAGCTTATTTCTAACAGTAGAATCTCTTAAATAAGGAAACTGTTCTCAAGTTTGCCTAATCATTTGCTGTTTTATGATAGATTTCGTATCTTGACTCAAAATCAGAAACAACAAAGCTCAAGAGTGAAGGATTTTATTCCAATATCAGATATCGGCATACAACTTAATCCTATGCATATAAATTCTATTCAAGAATTCCAAACTAAGATTCAAACTAGATGTCCTCTAGATACTATTGATTCATTCTTCTTTAGTTATGCCACTATAGAACGTTCCTTCTATTCATAAGCATGCGAAGCATACTTCAAGATAATAATCGAATTTCACTATTATTTCACTGCGGTGATCTTATTTAATTACATGCAGGTTTCATTTGAGAACTCCACATCCATGCTCAAATGCTAAATCAGAATTACTTACACATTTCAGTTTTCTTATTATTCGTAGTATCTGATTGTTAAAAGAGGAAGAACAAGCATTGAGAGCAAGTGCATCGATTGAAGTATATGAATCAAGTGAGAACACTAACTTGAGTGAAGCTAGCTTAAAGAGATGCAAGAATCCGTTTAATTGCAGATGAAGAAGGAAATAGAAGGACGACCATAATGGAGAGAAGCTTCGGAATCCTTTTTGGAAGACTAGAAGGTTTTGAAGTGGATGGAATCAGTCGAGAGAATTTCAAAAAGCGTTTGCTGAGGCAATGAAGAATCAATCTCCAAAAATCGAAAAATGCCCTGAAAAAATCCCCTTCTCTCCCTCGTTTCTTCTATTTATATGCTTCTTAAATTCCTTAACCCCCCTTGGTTAAAACTAATTTAATCAGGGTTTCTTTTACCCTTGCCAATAACAGATTAACCGTTTCCTAACCGCTGCTTAGCAGGGATAATGCTCCCTTTCCTTGCTTTTCCATTCCCGTTCAGGCCAGCTCCTTACCCCCCCTATTTTTTCAAGACCCAAATTGTTTCTTTTACTATTAATGGATGGGTTGTCCTTAGCTTTTGGCCCCACTCTCCTCTTTCATTATTTATTTTATTTACAATTATTTTCTTTTCTTCTTCTTTTTTTCTTTTTCCCAATTTTCTTTTATTTGGTTTAGTTTAAAGGTGCCTCAGACGAAAATTGGTGTTCACAGTTTTCCCCTCTTTACTCATTTTTACCAGATAATATAAAGTATGTTTTCTATATTGTTGTGGTAAAAAATGAGTAAAGAAGTGAACTAATTTTTTCCGAGGCTACGGAATGTTTGCTTCATGGACTTATTCACTTCAAGGCTTTCAATTAAGGAAACAACATAAGGCTAGGTTCATCAATACTCTTCAGATACGGAATTGGTATCATAGTGCCTTGAGTGAGGTCAGATGTCATATCGGGTTTGAGTTGACGTGGATAATACACAAACGAGATTTTGCGAATACCAGGCATGAGGTAACGGGAGAGAGTGCAAAAAGTTTAAATGTAGAACTTGGAAATGCAAAGGATTTGAACCGAGAAATCTCGCAACAGGCTTGGTGAGAGGAAGATGCTAGACCTGTCATGAAAGATTAAAGTATGGGGAATTAACTTATCGAACCCAATGAAACTTAAAATGCTTGTCTTGACAATGTAGGTCGGAATGCAGAGAATTAAATGTATTCGGCCCAACAGTATAGGCTAAAATACAGGAAATTAAACATGCTGGCCTGATAGTATAAGTCAAAATGCAGGAAATTAGACATACTGGCCTGACAGTATAGGTCGAAATGCAGGACATTAAACATACGGGGCTTGACAGTATCGGCCGAAATGCAAAAAATTAAACGTGTTGGGTCTGGCAGTATAGGCCAAAATGCAGAAAATTAAACGTGTTGGGCCTGATAGTATAGGCCAAAATGTAGAAAATTAAACATGTTGGGCCTAACAGTATAGGCCAAAATGAAAAAATTTAAACATGTTGAGCTTGATAGTATAGGCTAAAATGCAGGAAATTAAACATGCTAGGCCTGACAATATAGGCAAAAATGCAGGAAATTAAACATGTTGGGCATGACAGTATAGGCCGAAATGTAGAAAATTAAACATGCTGGGCCTGACAGTATAGGCCAAAATGCAGAAAATTAAACATGATGGGCCTCACAGTGTAGGAAAAAATGTAGAAAATTAAACATGCTGGGCTTGACAGTATAGGCCAAAATGCAGGAAATTAAACATGTTGGGCCTGACAGTATAAGCCAAAATGCAGGAAATTAAACATGTGGGCCTGACAGTATAGGCCAAAATGTAGAAAATTAAACATGCAGGGCCTAATAGTATAGGCCAAAATGTAGAAAATTAAACATGCTGGGTCTGACAATATAGGCCAAAACGTAGAAAATTGAACACGTTGGGCCTAATAGTATTGGCTGAAATGCAAAAAATTAAACGTCCTCAGCCTGACAGTATAAGCCAAAATGCAGAAAATTAAACATATTGGGCCTGACAGTATAGGGAAAAATGCAGAAAATTAAACATGTCGGGCCTGATAATATAGGCCAAAATGCAGAAAATTAAACATGCTAGGCTTGACAGTATAGGCCAAAGCGCAGAAAATTAAACATGCTGGGTTTGACTGTATAGTCCAAAATGTAGGAAATTAAACTTGCTAGGTTTGGCAGTATAGGTCAAAATGCAGGAAATTAAACATCCTGGGGTTTGTTAATTTTTATTAAAGTTGGTCTGGTTTTTATTTGCAGACTCAGATTTCCTAGCTTCTCTATATCACTGCTCTATGACTTCTAGAATGAGCTGGGAACTGCGGTCCGTGGTCTTTTGCTTTTTGAATACAAATTTGTCCTGCATGCTGTTCTGTGGAGACAACATTATTCTGATTATTAACGAACTATTAACTGTGAAAGTTTTGAACTAACTATGACTTTAAAATAATCTTAGTAGAAGTAATTTTCGTCTTATATATTTGTGTAATTTTGCATATATGTTTTGACCAGGATAATACATATGAACCATAAATCGCTAAGGTTATGTGTTGAATCAAAACGGAGTAAAAAAGGTAGATGTCGGGTGGTATAATTTTGGATGGTTCGGTGTCTTTGAGACTACCAGTACAGTATCGTATTTTCACAACTCTTCTTGCCTTATTAACCAAGCTTCTCAAGAAATGAACTTTTCCCCCAGTATTGGTTCGAACTTGCTCCAGTTAATTTTCAACCGATTTCTCTGCCCTTCCCCAGTACTGGTTTTGACTTGATCATCTTTAAACCTGATTTTTTGCCTTTTTACCCCATTATTGGACTTGACTTGATCGTCTTTGACCTTTATTCTTTGCCCCTTTTTGCCCCAGTATCGGACATTTCGGACCCTTTCATCGTGATGGTATCTTAATCTTTTTGTTTGCCCTAACTTTTTCCTAAGCCGTCCTTGTGGGTTTTTGACCTAGCGGGCTTTTTGTATGTATGCCCTAACTTTTTCCTAGGCTACCCTTGCGGATTTTCGACCTAGCAGGTTTTTTGTCTCTGTGCCCTAACTTTTGTCTAGGCCGCCCTTGCGGGTTTTCAACCTAGCAGAATTTTTGTCTGTGTGCCCTAACTTTTGCCTAGGCTTCCCTTGTGGGTTTTCGACCTAGCAGACCCTTTTTATCTGTGTGCCCTAACTTTTACCTGGGCCGTCCTTGCAGGTTTTCAACTTAGTGGACTTTTTGTCTATTTTGACGGTTACACATAATATTTCTTTACAGCATGTGAGTTAACTGGATTAGGTAGGTCTTTCCCATCCATGTCAGCCAAGATCAACGCGTCTCCTGAAAAAGCTTTCTTAACTACGTATGGTCCATGGTAATTTGGGGCCCATTTCCCTTGTAGCGCCTTTTGTGTTGGCAACAACTTTTGAGCACTAGATTGTCCTCCTGAAATTCTCGAGGGTGTACTTTCTTCTCAAATGCTTTTTTCATTCACTTTTGATACAACTTGCCATGGCATATTGCGGCTAGTCTCTTTTCATTGATTAAATTCAATTGGTCTACTCGGGCTTGAACCCATTTTTCTTCTTCCAGCTTTGCGTCCATTAGTACCCTTAATGAAGGGATTTCTATTTCAATGGGAAGTGCAACCTCCATCCCATACACGAGAGAGAATGAAGTTGCCCCAGTAGAAGTACGAACGGAAGTACAGTATGCATGTAGAGCATAAGGAAGCATTTCATGCCAATCTTTGTACGAAAGCACCATTTTCTGGATGATCTTCTTAATATTTTTATTGGCGGCTTCAACTGCCCCGTTCATCTTTGGGCGGTACAGAGGGCAATTATGATGCTAGATTTTAAATTGATCGCAAAGTTCCTTCATCATCTTATTATTCAAATTGGTGCCATTTTTCGTGATGAGTTTGTTGGACAACCCATATCGACAAATTAGCTCCTTTTTTTACGAATTTTACCACGATATTTCGGGTCATGTTGACATACGAAGCAGCCTCAACCCATTTAGTAAAATAATTGATGGTGACCAATATGAACTAATGTCCATTGAACACGTTGGGCTCTGTTAGTTAGGAGAATATAGGTAATTTGAAGACCATAACATATTTTATATTTTCCAGTAATTTTAATCCTCCTCCTTTTCCCACCACGATCTGAAAAATCTTTTCTAAACTACCGACAATTAAAATGAATATTTGTTAATATTTTTTTTATTTTCTCAATAGTTTATATTATTGTTAATTTATATATTTTTTATTATTCTATTAAAATAAATCACAAAAAGTTAATGTAAAGATTAAAAAAATAATACTAAAAATTTAAAATTACATTAAATTATGCATTACTATTTTTTAGTTTAATTGAAATTATTTACGTATTTTAGACATGTTACATTGTTTTCTTTTTCTGTTCATAATGATGTTTTTAAATAATTAAATTCATTCATTTGGTTTTCATAAATAATCTACTTGTTGATGATGAATGCTTATAATATGTATATTGATATCTTTGGATTGGGAAGTATTTTAAATTGGAACTGAAACTAAATCTTTGTCGTTATGGTTTTTCTTTCAATGTGTGGTTATATTGAGTCCTGTGAAATCTCCTTTCTCCTCTTGATTCCCTGGATTAGAGAGGAGTCTCTTTGAAAGGCAAAAAATTTATATGGTTCTTTCTTGTTTGCCTATTATTAATGTCACATGGCAGAATTAATGGAATTGAGAATTGAAACCCTTCTCCAAAGCATAGAAACAAGTGATGGATGACACACATGATAAATGCATTTTGATGTAGAGTACAAGAGATACTTGAAATGTTTTCATGATATTCTGCATTTTAATATCCTTGTCATGCGACTTTGTTGTTGCATGTGATTCTGCTTTTATTGTATAATTCTACTGCTACATGTATTATGTTCGTTATGTAACTTCAGTAATTCTATATATCATGTTAAAATCTTGAAACCGTGGCGCATAGTTTTTATTTTATTATGATGCAGTACTTTTTGTCCTAACTTGATAGTTAACATTTCTCCCTTGGTGGTGAGTGTGTATTGTGTTTATGAAAGATGCTTTTATATGTATAATAGGGACATGCATATATGAAGCCATGAATCTCATTGTTAACTTGGGTTAATGGTATCTATGTTCAAGAAATAAACATGCACCTTATTGGGAATTTTTCTTCATCTTGTTTTGTCATATACCATGTTTTATATGTGAAACTTGTACGACTATGGATTGACTTATATAAAATGAAATACAATCCTTAATCTTTGTGTTACATAAGGTAGCATGAAGAAAACTTTTGATTCTATTTTGAAGATATGATCATGCCTCTTGTTGTCACCCTTTCATGAATGAAGTGGTTTAATTGTATTTCTGTGTAGCATTAGTGCCTAACTTTTACACATCATTACTTAAATGTTTAAGGATTTCCTACACTGAGTGCTTGTTCAGGAAGCAAAATTTCAAATTGATTGAAGGCACTTAACATGCAATATTTATAAAGATTTGTCACTGTCAACTACTCAACATAGCAATTCTTATTTCGCCAATCTCTTATTTGTTCATTTTTAATTTATATTAAAAGGGATATGTCTAGAAATTGCAAGGGCAATATATAAGAAAGTGAAATTACCAAGTTCGCGTGACTTTGAATTGTCTCATTTTAATTGGCATGTCTTGCATCATTCTAATTATGTATTCCACCAAAATTATGATATATGTTTATGCATCATGATCACATGTACACATCACAAGTCCTGTGATTCTGGTGAGAAAAATGTTTCAAAGACTTAAAATTAAGGTCAAGTCACATGTAATTTGTGTTTGATTAAACTTGAATTACGTTTCTTATCCCTTTTTCTTTTATGTAAGGTAATAAAAATATAAATAAAGATGATAATTGATCGGAGCCCACTTCCTGTTTTTTATGCTTTATTGGATGCATAATCATAACAAAAAAAAAATAATTGGTTTTCCTTTTCCTTTGTCTGTGTGGCCTATGCGTGTAATTCTTGCTTTCTCCATTTCTTGAATATATAAAATCTTTAATTTATGTTAATGTCTCGTGATGTTGATGGTATGATTTATTTTTTTCATATTCAACGAGTGTGAACACCAATTTCTGTTTGAGAAATTTTTTATTATAAATGTAATTTAAAGGAAAAAGGATGGAAAGAAATAAAAAGAAAAAAAAAAAAAAGGAAAATAATTAGACTTAAATAGGTTAGTGACATAGTTGGACAAAATAATAAAATAATAAAAAATAGTAAAAAAAATAATAAAAATAAAATATATAATAGAATATAATAATAAAAATATTAAAAGTGGGAAGAAGAATAAAAGGAGTAGTAAAAATAACGGGAAGTAATAAAATTTAGTAAACATTAAGAATGGTATAAAGAAAAAAGAAGCAGTAATAATAAAATAATAATAATAATAATAAATAAATAAAAACAAAAAATAAAATTAATAATAAAAAAAAATATAAAAAAAAATAAATTCAGTTAGAAATGGTTAGTATTAGTTAAAAGTTAGTTAGAATGGAGTTAGAAAGCAATCATGGTTAAAACTAAAGTTACCATAGTTAAAAAGAGGTATAAAAGAAATTTGAACAGGGCTGGTTACGTTTTTTTTTGGCACTAAAACAAAAAAAAGGGATCATTTGTTTTAAAAAAAGGAAGGGGGAGCGCTGGGAATTCTCAGAAGTTTCTCTTGGAGCTTGCTCAGTTCTTGTGAAACTATTCAAATTCTTTAGAGTTTTTCTCTATTTTGGAGGAGGATTCCTTTGGAGAAAATTTGATCCGAAATACTTCTGGTTTGGATCCTTTCCAAAATTCTTTGGTTCACGTTGGGAGGAGGAGCTTTCACCTTTTTGTCAAGTTTCTCTTTGCACGAAGCTAAGTCGGTTCTAGCTCTCTGCTTTCGCTACTTTTTCAGTTTCTCCTGGATCCTCTTGGTAGAATTATGAAGGATCTTTCATTTCGATTCGGCACTCACAGGTTAGGTTCGCGCCTCATTTCCATTGCTTGGCTCTGAATCATTCCTTTTTTTCGCTATTTCTACATTAGGATTTAGGTTGGAATGATTATGATAAATTGGATATCTGAATGATTGAAATGCTGGTTACAACATCTGAATTCAGGATTGTTGATTAAAATGTGTGTATTAGTTAAGTTTTCTAAGTCTACATGAGGTCATAGTTCTTGAAAATGAACGAAAAACTGGTGTGTGTGATAAATTACTGTGTTTCTTTTCCTATCTGGAAGTTTCAGCTCCCAAAATGCTAGGAAACTCTTCATTTCTGCCAAGTCTAGGAATTAATTTGCTCGCATAGGCATAGTCTGGCCTTAGGGAAGTAGAGCCTGCATTTCCTTTTAGTTGTTTCCTGTTTAAACATCCATTCATTCACCATGTCATCTGTACGTAAAGCCATCATAAGAACCCTACAATCCTATCTGACCAGAGTTATGTTATAGATAGGCACATGCCTTTTGTAATTCAATTCGGTAAATAATTTCAGAATCAGGTCTGATTGATACCGGTTCATTGAGAATTCATTAGTGGATATCAGTTATGCACTGTTAGTCCTTAGTTAGGATCTGCTGGATAAGATATGACAACACATAGATGTATAGGAAGAAAGTCATAGCTGGCAGAGAAGTGAACCTGAATAAAAGAGGGTCAAAAGCTAACAGACAGATTTTAAGTTCAAGTAAAAGGAGATTCCTTAACTTATAGATCAATAGAATAGATTTTTGCATCTGTGATATAGGAACATGCGGGGAAATGTTAGAAAATCTACACTGATAGCAATGGTTCATTACATTGAAAGATTGGGATAAAACCTTTTGTAAAGGATAGGCCAGGTGTATTCTGTTTGTGATACAGGAATAAAGAGGGATGGCTGGTCCTAGAATTAGTACGTTGGTTACTAGAATTCTAGTCGCAAGCTGATCTTAGCAAGGGAGCTCAATGTCAAGACCTAAGGCCTTAGCCAAAATAGCAAACCTTTACCATATAGGTATTTGACACAACTAACTGAGGAGCCACTAGAAAAGAGAGGCTGATATTTGATTAGTACATTGATTAGGTGAGTATCAATTTTGGTGATGAACTGGATGGTGATAGTTAACCCAGTGCTACTGCAAGGTCTGGGGCTAGACAGTGGGTAGAGGATTTTCTAGAATCAACAGCAGTTACCAAAACTAAATCAAATGCAGGTTCTGAGCTTGATGACTCATAGGACTAACAGCAAGCAAAAAAATCAGAATTTGTCTCACAAAAAAAGCTGCAATTGAGGCTAGGTAGGAAAGGCTGGTTTTGCAAAGGCTTGGGATCCTTTAAGGCCATTACCCATGAAATAAAGAAGATCAGATCCTGAAAAGCTTTGAATCAGTCTATAAGAGCCTAAACCAGAGCTAAAGTGGGTAGATACGTCAGCTATAAGTCTTAGCTTTCTACTCTGCAATGTCTTACACCCTATTAGACTGGATGGCCAAGATTTAAACACTGATTTACAGCATAATCATGAAGTATGCCATGAAGGTCCAGGATCTGCTGGTGGTAATCTTTGAGCCTCATCTTCCTAGGATTTTGATTTAGCCATAGCAGCCTCTGATCCCGGGGCTAGTGCAGAAGTACACTGGTCTCATAGGGGTTATACTCACTGGAATGTGTTAAAGAGAATTAGCAGGGTCTAGAGACACAGAACCAATAACAGCCCTCCCATAACACAAACTGCAGGTTTAGGAATGATTGGTTGCAGCAACCTCTGCAGGATTAAGTCATTGGTTTCTATTATAGGTTACCAGGAATTTTAAGGTTTTCATGACATTTAGCTTGAGGTGCAAATCACTGTGATTGCTGCAAGTCAACGCAGCCAGCAAAACATCATAGGATCAGTAAGCTAGCCTAGGTGAATCATGGTGAAAACACCACACAGATAGCTAAAACCTGATATCTCAGCGGCAGGTTTAGTTGGTGTATAGTTAATTAAGACTGCACTGTAGATCTGCACAATTCTACAGTTTCCTGATATCTACTAAGATAAAACCTCAATGAATGGGAGCAATGCAGCTAATAGTCACCAATAGCTTGGCCTCTGATCCTGGAAGCTTAGCAATCAGGGGCAGGAGTCTGTTATCATCTGACATCCTTAACCAATAGTAGGCATAAAACACAATCAAACTAATGTTAAGAAACTCAACACCTCCTGATCTGAACAGAGGTTGGTGAATCTGCCACCCTCAAAGTTAGCTGTTGACACATAGAGGCTCCTAGGCCTGATCGAGAGTTAGTGAAGGTCGGAAGTGTTAAAAGAAAATTTTCAGACTGATATGGAGCAAGTAGACTAGGAGTAACATAATAATATGAACTAAAATAGGTACTGGATAGATGCATAGAATCTGAACCTCACAAAATTTGTTAGCTGCTGAGCTATAGAGTTAGTCAAGAACTGCATATTCATAGGTTGCCTGAACCAGTACACAATTTCCCATCGTAAATCCCTGTAATTCATTATGAAATCAGTATTTGCCAAATCAAGTCCGAGTCAGCGTTACATGCATCATTTCAAGTGTAGTAACAGATTCTGTGGCAAGAGTCATTAGTTGGAATGCTAAGATTGGAACAATAACTGACAGAGGTTGTCAAATAATATATATTAGCACCACCTACATAAGAAATAATCATAAGCTCGATGTGGTTCTGCATAATGATTTCAAAGCTAGCATTGTCTTTGTAATTGGCCCAGTTTTACAAAATTACATCACTAATATGATCTCTAATCAAAGACTGTTCCCACTGATGTGCCATTAAAGTAAATCACCTCACCCCTTTACTTGTTAGAACAATTTTGCAAAATTGTGCAGAATGAGTCAGGCTCAAATAAAGACTGGTCATTAAAATAACATCACACCCAAGACAAGGCTTAGCCGTTACCCCTGTGGTAAATTCTGTCAGACGTATAGCAGAGCAAGGTATATCCCTAACTGGAAGTCTAGAAAGCCATAGCAATCTGCTCAAATATTAGGCAAGATGTGGCCCAACATAGAGTATTAGCAAAGGGAAATTACGGAAGCTGAGTTTTCATCAGCCTATCAGTTGTATAGGGACTACAGAAACCTGAACTGTGAATGCCACATCAAGTTCTGGTAAGTTAGAAATAGATAAATACCCGTTGTAGAACCTTTGACTAGGCATGTAGAACTAGAATGACTATATTTTACTGGCCTATTAATTGCATCAGATTATTATAAAACACATAGATACCTGCCATAAGGTTCCAAGCAAAGTCTAAAATGAAAATCGACGCCAAGCCTAGCATACAAGTAGGGTTTTCTGATCTGAATATATGGAAAGCAGCACAATATCTCTCAAAACAAGTGTTATCATAACTGAATCTATGTTCTATGATATCAGTTGCTTAAAAAGATCCAAAAAACCAGACCCTGCTCACTTACCCCTGTGAACACAATCCATCCAGCAAACCCACATAACACTTATCCCTGCTTTGGTTTCTTCCCTATCCTTAAACCTAAATCATGCTAAAAGCACTCCTTCACAAAACCTGCCCAAGAGATAACTAAATATTAGATTACGCTACAATAATCACATAACGAATAAACAACAGCTCGGCTGAAAATGCTCAAACTCCATAACGAGCAATCCATCAGATCATTCCCTAGAGTTTAAATTGGGTTAAGCCCAAAAGAAAAAAGAAGTCTGGATGATAAATCCTACTAAGTAGGACCTGTTTGGGCTCAACAAAAGCCAATGACTAAGTGTAAGATACAAGGCTGAACATGCAATGCTCTTAGCGTGCCCCTCCCTCCACTTATGCTTGTGAAATTTTACTAGAGGATGAAGAATAAATAGGGGGAGCTAGGCTGGCATACAAAATGCTCCAAATCTTGAATATTACCCTCTATGAAGTAGAATATAAAGTTAACCAATCAATAAGAAGTTCAATCAAGAAACCAAGAGGGATTTAAAACTAACTAGGTGTTAAAAATCTTCTTTTCAAAACATCTCACAAAATCCTAAAGGTCTACCCTCATGAAGTTCAGCAAGATCTGTTCATCGAGATTCGATGCTGCCTTCAAAAATTGGGTTTTTGGTAACTTCAAGAGTTTAAAACATCGGTTCTCACGCAATGAACTCTAAGTGTGAACTGGTAGCATACCCTACTGTTCGACATTTAGAGAATCATATTAGTCTAAGTGCAGCCTTCGTTTTGTTTTAGACTCTGTGCATATGTGGATCAGAGAGAATATTTAAGATTCCAAAACCTTTCTGAAATTTCTTTAAAACCTCGGTTCTCACGCAATGAACTCTAAGTACGAACTAGTAGCATACCTTACTGTTCGACATTTAGAAAGCCATGAGTCTAAGTGCAGCCCTCGTTTGTTTTAGACTTTGTGCATATGTGGAACTGAGAAAATATTTGAAAATCAAAGAGTTCAAAACACTTCTAAAATTCCTCCAAAACCTCGGTTCTCACGCAATGAGTTCTAAGTGCGAACAGTAGCATATCATACTGTTCGACATTTAGAGAGTCATATAAGTCTAAATGCAGCCCTCGTTTATCTTAAACTTTGTGCATATGTAGATTCGAGAGAATATTTGAAAATCAAAGATTTCAAAACACTTCTAAAATTCCACAGAAACCTTGGCTCTCACGCAATGAGCTCTAAGTGCGAACTGGTAGCATACCTTATTGTTTGAGAAAGTCATATGAGTCTAAGTGCAACCCCTGTTTGTCTTAGATTTTATGCATATGTGGATCCAATAATATATTTAAAAATCAACATTTTCAAAATACTTCCGTAATATTTAGTCTCACGCAATGAATTCTAGGTACAAACTGGTAGCATACCTTATTGTTCAATATGTAGAAATCATATGGAACCGAGTGCAGCGTTCGTTTGCCTTGGATCCTATGCACACGTGGACTAAGAATATTCTTTAAAACTCCAAAATACTTTCTCAATATTGTATAAACCTTCTTATGAAGATAAAGTCTTCCAAAAACAAGAACTACGTAGCCTTGAGTTTCCCATTGTACCAGAGAATACGTAGGAGTAGGATCAAGTCCAGTCAGGTTATTTTCCACCAGTTTATTTATTTTATTCTAATTAAAGGGTTCAAACAATTTTCAAATAAATCACACACTCAGTTTAAGGGTACCGTTCTTTGGAACAGACGAGTAGGGTACCTAACACCTCCCCTATTTGTAACCGATTCCCGAACTTATAATTTCTTTCTCAAGTTAAGGTTTTTCCAAACTAAATTCTTTTAGGGTTTTTCCAAACTAAATTTTTTCAAAATTTAGTGAGTTCATCATCTCATTGTAATTACGGATACAACAATGAGTGTCATTGTATTTGATATTTTATTTTATTTAGATGAAAGATGAGATTGTTAGTTGAAATTTTTTTATATAATTTTAATTATATTTGATATAATAATTGTTTTTATAATAAAATAAAAAATAATATTTTTTTAATTTTTTATTATTTTTAAAATTTTAATTATTAGTTAGAAGTAATTATTTTATTTTTATCTTTTATATACTTAATAATTTTTGATTATTATAAAATATTATTTTTTATATTATTAATTAACATTAAAATATTTAATTTAATTATTAAATGTTTTATCTAAATTATTTATAATAAATGATTTAATTTTTATTTTAAAATTTCTAAAAATAAATAAATATTCTTATATGAGAATATTATGTAAAATATATCTATAAAATTTAAAATAAATATTTTTAATTTCAAATAAAAATTATTTGTTTAAAAATATATTATAAATAATAAAATAAATAAATAAAATAATCACATTTTTTTATAATATATATTTATAAAAATAATTATAAATTTATTTATATAATATTTTTAATAAAATATATATAACTAAAAATAGATTAAAAAATATTAAATTTATTTTTATTATAATAATATTTATTTAAATAATACAAATATTAATATTAATAATTAATAAAAATTAGAATATTTAAATTTAAATTAAATATTATATTTTTATTTATTTATTTATTCATTAATTTAACCTATAGTTTATAAAATATTTTTTATTTTAATTTTAAGTGGGTTGTTATGTCTCTGTAATTGCGATTGTGGTGTGTCTTGGAATTTACTTGTACTGAATGTCAACACAAAACAGAATAAAAAAGCAGTAATGGACAACAAAGATCCTAAACTTACGTGTATTCAAAATATTTAAAATCCTTCATCAAAACAAAAAGTTTAAAATATAAAAAATTTAAATTTTATATTCAAATAAAATAATTTTAAAATAAAAATATTTAAGGTTTTAAGTATTTCAAATTCTAAAACTTTAAATCCTTCGTTCAAATATAAGGTTAAACTCGTTGAGAAACAGGGTATAGTTGGTGAAATTGAAAAAGAATGTAATATGGGATGATGCATGACAAAATTTTGCTGGCTGTTACATGACTGGACATTGGATATATGAAATCAATTCTATGATATGTTTATTGGGAAGTCTGAATAAATTATTACAAAATTTTGAGTCAAACTGTTCACAGTAAAAATATTCCTGCTTGATTTGTTGTACACAAGAGCTTGCAATTCCTAATAATGAACCTCCTATTTCACTGACTGCATGAATGGTCCCATTTGCATTTCTTTTTTCAAGCTTGCAAGGCCATCCTTCTGTTTTTTGCAGAATTATCAATAATTCTCTTAAGCCTTGCCCACACCACATTTATTCTTCCTTTAAAACCATGAGTAATTTTCAAGTTTGTTGTTTTGTGGTTGCAAATGGTGTTTTGATCCTTGTCCCTACCTCTGTTTGATAGAAAAGAAGAAAAAAAATACACAAAATATAAAAACTACAAATTATGTTATGAAATTAAGGCCAGTACTTACAATTGATGGTTGGTGGTGGTCAAATGCGAATGAAGTGAGTCTAACTATTGCTAATATTTTCCTTATTTTCTCACCTATCCCCGCCCTGAATGTACCTCACCTATATATGTGAGAAGATTAACACATGTTTTGGTTCACCCGTACAAAATTCCTATTTGAAATCTTGTGTACCATGAAGACATTAAGGCATGAAACTTGCTAATGTTTCATCCTTTTTAGTTATGGCTTTTGTGCATTTTTCTTTTGCTTGTTCCTTTCCATTATCTTCATTTTTTCTTCAATAGTAATCCATTTATAATCAGAGGGAATAGCAAACAGATCTTGGCCATCATCTGACCTACTAATAAATTCTGCAGCTGATGAACTGGATCTAGAAGGGGTCTTTATCCACTGAAACCATGACGACGATGACAATGATGAGGATAGTTCCACTTCTGGATTCTCTTGGCCAGCACTAGTAGGACTTGATGGGGCTGATTCAAACTCATCTACTTGATGTAATTCTTCAAACTTTGTAAAACTTACCAATACTCTAACTGTGGACACCACAGGAATGGCAACCTGAATTTGCAAAGGCAATGAAATATGTTTATAATTATATATATATATAAATCATGACAGATAGAAAAATTATAATTAAGGTCCTTTCAATCCCAAGAAGTACCAATCCATATTGTTACTAGTAAATCCTATTAAAGAACAGAAATAGAAAAGGAATAAACCAATCAGTGATCTATATATATATATATATATATATAGTACCAATGTTAGACTGTACAACCAGCATTCTGTGGGGATGAAGCTTAAACTTAAAAATTCTATTTTGCAGGTTTATGTGATAGCAAAATCATTAAGACCCAATTTGTGTCAGAAGATGAGAGGAAGATGAAATTACAGGTAATGTGCCAATGCTAGCACATCATATCTACACAGAATTTTCAGATTCCGATGTGTTGTGCCCAAGAGATTTTCTTTTAGATGTCATGTAAAATGCATAAATCAAAAAACAAAATAAGGACACACCCTGACTGGGAAGGTTTCCTTTGGAAGTTTTGTTGTAAGGAGTTCTCTTAAACGGCGAACTGCTTTAACTTTTTCTGCAAGAATGTCAAGCATAGGTAGCAATTCTTCAATATGTAATGGAAAGTTTTCGGAAAGCCAAAGAGCAGGAATCATCCCTTTCTTATACTCACTATCACCGTTTTCATCCTCCTTTTTGTTACCACTAGCAGAATCCACAGAAGCTGAATTGGTACCTTTTTTCCCCTTGTGGTGATCTTTTTCTCTGTATCCATTGGATCTTCCTTTCTTTTCTTTCTTTTCTTTCTTTTCTTTCTTTACCTTACTTTTTTGACTCTGATCATTTTCATCTGGTGAATTCAATGCAGTTTCTAATTGCTTCCCTTCTTCTTCTGTCAAAACATCTTCAATTTTTTCATTGTCCTTACTAGTTTCTTTGGGAGCTACCTTGACATCAGGTGGAGCTCCAGGAACCCTTTTGGATTTCACACAGAGAACCACATTTTGCATGTCATACACCTTAGCTTTCCATGGCCCCACCATTTCTTTTCTCTCCTTTCTCCTCCATGTTAATTGGGGAACAAGAAGTGCCTGACTCACATCAATCCCAACCCTTACCACTTTAGCCTTAGACTTTCTATTCAATGATTGCCTAACCATTCTATCAGTGGGTTTTGAAGGTTCAGGAGTAACAATCACTTCCTTCTTCTTATGTGAAAGCATGCACAATGATCCAGGTACTTTCTTATCATCATCCAAACCATCACCAAGGAAAAGAATGCTCTGATCAGACCTCTTAATTTTCATGCCATCAAAGCCAGCCAAGGTCATATCTGCTCTCAAATTCCCACCCTTTTTCCAAATTTTGTAAGTATCAGAAGGTGCAATCCTTGAAATGAAAGGTATCACAGAACTCTCAAAATGGAATGTGATCTCCATGTAGAAGTCCCTCATCCTTCTCATAGTCCCTAAATACCGCGGCAACCTTCTTTGCCATTTTTCATCATAGTCATTCCAAGAATACCTTATCATAATCATTGCTATTTTATCCTGCTTGTTAATAATAGCTGTTCTAAGAGCACTCCATCCTTCCTTATTCTTCAAGCTATCATTTGCCCTAGCAGCCATGAGCATTTCAGCTGCTGCCATATCACCAAGTTTTGCAGCCAAGTGAAGAGGGGTGTCACCGTTTGGCACATCCCTTCTATTCACTATAGCAGATATGGCTGCAGCCTTCTCATCCTCAGCAATGGATGCAGCCTCAGTTTTAATCTCATAAGGGTTACAAAGTTTTGGAAGACCTTCAAGAATCTCCTTAAGACCATCATAATCCCTCAATATTATGGCCTTGTGCACCGAACTATGAGCATATTCCGAGACATTAATGCCTGCCATATCTAAAAAATTAGAGGGTAGCAATCCACACTTCCACAGTAATCAATGATCACAGCCACACATTGATTCCAATCATCCAAAACTAGAATCAGGAGGAACTCAAAAATTGAAATAGTTCCATTGACAACTTCCTTTAAGGTAAAAGTTTCATGAAAGTCATGAATCAACCCAATTTTGATCCCTACCAAGCAGCAGAATCAATGTAGCTGAGATAACCATTGGAAGCAAAACAAACTAGGGTCAAATCAAGCATTTGATGAGGCATAATTCGATAATGCGAAACTCAAGAAAGATAGATGGGAAAAAACTTGAAGAGGGAAAAATTCATAGATAAAATAGAACAAAAAAGAAATATTTACTAATAATGGGAACTAAAATGGAAGGACATGTAGATACTTGAAAGAAAGAAAGGCTTAAAATAGAACATTCATTTTAGACCAGCATGTGTTTGGATCTAAGAGTGGTGGATAAAAAATTCAACTATTCCAAATTAAGCCATGGAGATTGAGGGGAAATTTTTATTTCTCATATTTATGCTAATTTTTAGAAAATATTATGATTTTTTTTCAAGTTTTCTATTGTGAGTGTGTGGATAGGAAATGGAAATTGTTGAAGTTTAATCCGTTTAATAGGGTCATGCTATGGGCATGTAAATCTTGCATGTTGACATGCTGATTCAAAGTCAGCTCTCACCTTCATCCACTCATTTGTTTTCTGTTTTCTTTGGTATCATAATGATCCATTAGTTCATCGAAACCCAACAAGTTAAACAAAATAAATGCATTGTATGAAGAATTAATTATCTAAGTGTTTATTATTATTATTATTATTATTATTATTATTATTATTATTATTATTATTATTATTATTATTATTATTCACTCTATTTCAATTTATGTAGCATTTTAATACTTTTACTTTGTTTCAAAATATTTATAATTTGAAACAATCAAGAAGAGATTACTATATTTTTTATAATATATTTATTTATTAGTATATTTCCTAAATGCGTTTATTAATTTACAGCTACACTTTGATCGATGGATGATTAGTTTAAGTGGTTTACAACCAAAAAAGTTTAAAACTACACTTTAACTTTTTAAATATGAATATTTTAGTTAATGAAAACTATTATTTTGCTGTAATAATTAGTATTATTAATAATTTTCTTGAAATGTGTACATCTTCTTAAACGAAGGATATTTTGAGATAGGGAATACAAAAATTTACAAAGTGGCATTGTAGTTTTTACAAAATTTTAAAAGAATTTTAATCTAAAGATCTGATTTTAAATGCCATCAAACTAATCCTATTTATTATTAAGACATATTTATACTGTAATGGGCAAGATATATTTTAATTAACATAATAGTTTTTTTAAGATTGTTATACAATTTTATTGTTTATTCACTTACGGATAACTTTCATTTGTTATAATATTAACCGAATATTCTCTATAATTATATAATAACATTTTGACTTGGAAAAATTAAAAAGTATTAAATTCAGATTATACACTAACTATTAAATTTTGATCAGACCTTAACTTAATTTCATCACCAATTTAATAATTGATTTATTTTCAAAATTTTAGATGGAGTTTGATTTGCAAAAATATTTTTTTTATTTTTAAATTTATTTTTTATAAAAATATTATCTTATTTTTTATTTTTAAAGTTTTAACATAAAATAAAAGAAATTCTATTTTTATTTATTGTTTTATTATTTTATGTTAAAAATATAAAATTAAAAATAAAATAAAATAAAAATATATTTTCACAAATCAAATAACGCATGTTTCATGATTCTAATTAAATCATGGTTTGGATAGATTAAAACTTTGGAGCTACAATTCTTCTAAGTATGTAACTAAAAAGTTGTATATATTTGAGTTGATAATCAATTTACATCCATAATTAATTACTCATTTAGATAATCTATTAATCATAATTATTAATTGATTAACTATTTTTTCTACATAAAAAATTACATAAATTGATTACATAATTAATTATTTATCTATGTAATGGATTAAATATTTTATTTTTGTTTATTGTTTATATTAAGTAGTTAAGCATATTTTTTATTTTGTTAATCATATTTTTTTTCGTTATAACTAATTACAGATTTGTTAATCTATTACTAAAAATATTTTGTCAAATGTACATATGGTGCATGCGAAGAAAACTCATTCATTTTAGTTTTATCGCTAGTTCAGTGGATGTGGACGGTACGTGACAAGGAGTAATTGGAAGGTCAAAATTTATTGATGAACAATCTCATCTACATTGAACGAAACGGGATTTTTTAACAATTAATTTTGTTGAACGGGGTTATAAAGTAGGATAAACAAATTCTAATTTCTGCAACTGGGGGATGCCTGATGAGATTTTGGTTACAATTTACAAATTTATAATAGTTTGATGATAAAGAATAGTTGTTTGTAGCACAGATTGGAGAATTTGTGACCAAAATCAAATGCTCACTCTTTCTCTTCTAACAAAAGTATCCTAACAAAAATCACTTCATTATAAAGTCAATTTTAGTCAAAATTAAATTTATTATATAAAGTTCATTTAAAATTAATTTTACAAATTATAATCCATATACAAATTTGATGGCTATTTTTTACATATGGACTTGCTTTCATCAAATTATTTTGTGCATTCAATCTTTATATACTGAATCAAAAGTTTACTAGAATAAGAGTATAATATAATTTTATATATTATAACCTATTTCATCCTCTAAATGAAGTACATTGATTTTTTTCTCTAACAGATACTACAAAAGTTTCTTTTCATTTTTAATTTTTTTTATCCCACCTAAAATAAAGCTAAAAATATATTGTTTATATTTTTTTCTTTTCATTAAATAACATATTCTTTTTTTTCAAATGCTTTTATAATTGAACGATAATTAAACTATAATTTTTGACTCTCTTTTAGTTCTCAAAAATTAAGAAGAAAAGAGATGATACAAAGATAAAATATATATTTATATTTTTTTTCAATTACTTGTTTGATTCATTTTTTTTGTCATATACATCTTCTTGAATGTTTGCTACACAATGATTATTAAAAATTATGAGAATGAGTCATTTGGTCCATGAATTAATTAGTTAGGTGTACATTTTTGTTATTGGAAAAAAAGTTATATATTAAGGATTTTACCATTGATAAATTTTTTTTTATATTGATTGTTTTAAATTTTTTACGTCGATTATTTAATCGGTATAAAAGTAGAGATATAAAAAGTTAGGCTTTGTGCATTAGTTCTACAATCAATGTAAAAAGTACAACTTTTTATATCAATTTAAACAAAAACTGATGTAGAAAATCTATTTTTTATGTCGGTTAAAAGTTGTAAACCAACGTAGAATGTGAACTTTTTACATTATTTCTAATTCCAACCGATGTAAAAAGACCTACTTTCTACATCGGTTCACATATATCCGGTGTAAAAAGTGATTTTCTACATCAGTTAAAGTCTTAATCAATGTAAAAAATCTAATTTTTTTATATTGGTTAATATTTGAATCAATATACAAAGTAGGATTTTTTATATTGGTTAATGTTTGATCCGATGTAGAAATTGACTTTCTACATCAATTAAGACCCTAACCGATGTAAAAAGTCTTTTTTTATGTTCAATTTATTTGGGCATACTACCATATAATTTAATCACAATGCCCTCATATACAACTAGACAACATAACTAGACCATACAACAACCAAAGAGTCTATTTATTAAAACTAAATATATCATTATTCATTATCAAATCTAAACTTATTAAATATTTTACAAAGAAAATAACTTAAAGTTACAAAATTCAATCCAAATTGGCTACCTCTATCATTAGGGATAGAAATGAATAAGATCGTCCGATAGGGGCCTAACTTGTTTAAAATCTAGCTTGACTTGGTTTGTTTAATAAATAGACAGACTCAAGATTGTTAAAAAGACTTTTTAGATAAACAAATTAGACCTAAGCCTACGAAAAATTTTGTTTAGCATATTAAGGGCCTATTTAATTTTTATATTATACATTTATATTTATTTTAATATATTATACTTATAATATATATATATATATATATATATATATATATATATGTGTGTGTGTGTGTTTTAGGCCTATTTAATGATCTTTTTATGTTGTACATTTTAAGCTTGTAAGCCTTTTAAATCAATCATTTATATAGACTTTAAGTCTATTTATTGCCTTTTTTTGGAATGTAGGTTTTTAAACTGGCATGTAGGTTTTAAATTAGGTCAAGCCTTAACAAAAAAAAAATCTTTAACAGGTAACAAGCCTAAGCTCATGCCTTAGAAATTTTAAATATATCATACTTAAACACTCAAAGCCTAGTTCGACTTAGGCTACTTCCTTTCCTATCTATCATATATTTTCGCCAAAGTCTGCTAATATTATCAATTTCTTCTTCTGTTAAAGGGTGATGATTTTAAAATCTATAAAATGTTGGAATTAAATTTGAGAAAAATATCATATTATGGATTAAAATAAAATTACCAAATTATGATAATTGCAATTACCTCAATTCAAGAATCAACTATAGATGTTGAGACAATGTGAAACATATGTCTCATGACATAATATCTATACTTGATTCCTCCAGCTTGCCTTTGGCACTTAAAAAAATAGAAAAAAAATCAAATATAATTAAAGATGATATAACGATAAAAATATAAAAGAATTGAATAATTTTTAATAAAGTACTGACGCGTAGAATTATCCATGAAGGTTTTTAATATTTGCTAAATGCATCCATTTTAATAAAAGATGAGCATTCATTGTTTTTTAATAAAAGAAGAATCAACTTAACACCTTTGAAAATAAAAAAAATGAATATAAATACCGAAATGCTAAAAAATTTATTTAATAGTCCCTTATGTATTTCTTCAATTTTTTCCAAGGAGAGCATACAAATACATCTACATTCTGCTTTGGACAAATAATAATTAATTGCCAATAAGTCCTACAAAATTTAGATCTAAATGAACCAAAATTATTAATTTAATTTAAGGTATTAAATAAAACTTAAGTATTGACTTATGATTTAAAATAAGGTGCTAAGTAACACTCTTTGTCAATTTCTAATCTACTTTAAATGTACCCTTGTATGTTAGCTGGCTTATTCCCAGTTTTCTGGATATGAACCGGGTCAAGGAATCCATATAAGTCTAAGTTCTCTCTTTGTATATAGATGTGATATAGATACCTAATATTGTGAATAGTTTCTAATTTTTAGAATTTGATACTTAATTAATTCAATTAAAGTTTATAAATTTACTTACATCAATCATAATTGTAGAATTGATACACATAGGAGATCGTTATCCACAACTAGCTTCAAGATATCCTTCCTAGTAATATAGAAAATGATAGCAGTGGGCTTCCTTATGATATTTGATTCCATAATGATTTCCAAAGGTTGATTGCCTAGGTTAATAGCAATACTAAACAAACATGAAAATAAGTTAGCTTTAGGTTTCTTTTGTTGGGATGGAAGATCTTTTTTGGCACTAACATCAATCTCCTTCCCAAGATCTTCCTTATGAACCTAAAATGAATTTAAAAAATATAAGGATATATATATATATATATATATATATATATATATATATATATATATATGTTAGCAACATAAAAAGAATTTAAACTATTATTTAATAGCTTAGGTTGAGTTTGCTGCATAAGTCTTCTTGGCCATAAAATAAAATGATTGGGGGCTTCTCCCGCTATATGAACCTCCTTAGTATAGGAACAAGAACATTTGCATCTTCAACCCGTTCAACCACCACCCTAACATTATAGAGTTTTCCAATGGCTACCAAATGATATAAATCATCAACATATAATTCATAATTGTTTTTAGCATTAACAATATCCTCTCCTCCTGGTACATGTTACTCAATCAAAGTACAATTTTCCTTTGTGCTCACACATCTAGGAGAAGGGGAATGATGATCTTGTGTATGTGTTTGGGAAAGTTCCAAAGATGCAAGCTCTTGTTTGAGCTACTATCTAAGCTCTTATCTGCACTCCTATCTGAGTTCCTGTTTCAGCTCCTCTCAAAGTTCATGCCTTAATTCCCTTATGTATTTTCTCATGGATTCCAACTCATTTGTTGACACCAATACTTCTTTGGAGGCACATGTAGTGGAAGATAATCCAAAGTATTGTTTAAAGCCAACACCTCATCTAGCAACACGAACACAACCCGGATGCTCCAGTTGGACAATAGCAATACTAAGAATATCAACCCGTTCAACAGGAACAAAGGCTCCTTGTGAGCTTTGTTCAACCAAAGAATCCTAAAAAAATTTAAATTATCATTATTAATAATATATATTTTTTAAGTTAATTTCTAAAAAAATTTAATTTTATAATTACTTACAATCTTCTCAACAATAATGCGAAAGGCTCTGTTGTATACTCTCTTGAAGGATTTTGTCATGCTTTTTTCCATTTATCATGACGTGTGGATGAAGATGATGGAGACAAAAGTGTAGATGTTTATACTTTAGATGATTGTTCTTCTCTTTTTAACTTTTTTTCAATGAGTCTTTCCTCAAGCAACCCATAACCATTACAATAAAATCTATGGGAGTAGCAGTTCTTTGCAAAAATTTGCTAACTTCCTCTTCAATAAGCTAGTATTTGACACATCGTATGTAAGCTAATAAAACAAGAGATGCAATTAGTTAGTAAATAATAAATATATTGAGAAGTTTAATTCTTTAAAGTGATATACCATGGTAGTTTCCCAAACTTGATCTTTCACTCAAAGCTCTACATCATCTCTATCCTTCTTTAAAATACTAGTTTTGCTCCATCCAAGGAAGGTCATATAATTCTTAAACTTTGTTTTGTTTGGACCTAAAGGATTCCCAGTGGCCTGATAAAACTTTAAGAAAATCCTCTGGTCACCATTCCGATGAAGGGTTAACTCTCTTAATTATGTGGCTTGTTTTCCCTTCTACTGAGATTGTCTATTAGGAGAAAGTAATAATAAACATGGATTGATGAGATAATCAAATAAATAACTAACTTATATTGTGTAGCAACATTTTACCATATCCCTTCATGATGATCATCTTGAATAGCATGTAAATCATCAATTTTATTTTCTTCATTCATATCCTTGACGAGAAGGGAGTTTGAGAAATATCAACATTTTCTAGATCATTAGTGTCATCACTATTAATTTGGTCTTTTATTGAAGAATGATTGACCATCTTTTGTTAGATGGATCTTCAACATAAAACATTTGTTTTTCTTGGTGGGCCACGGTAAAATGGTCATCCCTATAAGATACTTTATGAAGGTCAACCAATGTAAATCTCAATTTATTAGCTTGAAAACCACTACTACTATCTACCTATTTGCATTTGAAAACAAACACTCTATATTTAGTATAATCGACCTCCCAAATCTATTCAATGACTCTAAAGTAAGATATGGATGCCATAACAGGATTTTTATCTTTGGAACTTGAAAAATGCATCGACTCAACTACCATTACAAACCCACTGTTTTGCATGGTACTTTTATCATCTTGAGATTTTATGTAAAAGAAAAAATGATTGGCATCATATCCACTCCAATATATGACATTAAAGTTTGAGTTATTTTCTAGCCAATTTAATGTATCAAAGGCATCATCATCTTTCTTAATGGTTTCATCAAACCAAGTTAAGAACATTTTGTTATGCTCATTCAACAACCATTTCTTATTCGTTTGGAGATTTTTCCCTTATAATAGTTCTATGAGTAGATAAGTAAGGTTGAACCTCATCAGTATTATTCAAATTATACAAAATGTGCTTGAAGGGCTTCCACCCAACCCATGCGTTTCACAGTTACGCCTCATACACCTTTACCTCTGTGTCTTCCCTTGTGATGAGACGTAGGAAATCCTATAGGTTTCACCTCTAACAAATACTCTATACAAAACTCAATAGTGTCTTTTATAATGTATCTTTCAATCATAGATGTCTCAGAACAGTGTGATTTTTTCACATACCCTTTTAATATTTTCATGTATCATTAAATTGGATACATCCATCATAGATAAATTGGACCACAAAACGTGGTCTCCCTCACTATTTTAACAACCAAGTGAACCATAATGTCAAAAAATGATGGAGGAAAATACATCTCTAATTGGCACAGGATAATAAAAGCTTTATTTTCCAAATCATTCAATTTTAGAGGGTTAGTGATTTTGCTACATATGGTATTGAAAAAGAAGCATAACCTAGTAATGGTGTGTCTAACTTTTTTAGGAAAAATGTTACAAATAACTACTAAGAGTAGTTGTTGCATCAACACATGACAATCATGAGACTTTAACTCAACTAACTTTAGATATTTCATGGAGACAAACTTTTTAAAATTTGAAGAATAACCTTGTAGCACTTTGACCTTATGTAAGCACTCACATAAACTTTTTTTTTTACAATGTATGACATGTCAGAGCTAAATATGTTTTTGTACTTACAAACTGTGGACTACTATCATATACCCATCTGAACCAACTCTAGTCAATAATTCACACCATCCTTTATCTTGCCGTGTACATTAAGGAGTGTTCCAATAACGCCATCACAGACATTTTTTCCATACACATCACATCAACATAAAATCTAACATCAATATTGCACCATTATGGAAGATAAGAAAATATTGATCTTTTTTCCCATATCTTTCTTTCAATGACTTTCTTTTTAGTCTTTCCAAAAACAATGTTGACTTTCTTTTACATTCCAAAAACCTTTGTAGCAATCCCATTTTCCAGCAACCTATTAAAAGTTTTGCTTAATCTATGATATGGGTGATTATTCCTAAGAAATATTCGATGATCAAGGTAAACTATTTTCCTTCTATGATGCATTTGATAGCAACTTGTTACTTCTTTACATATAAGACATGCTTTGTGTCTCTTAACACTATATTCTATATGTTGGAAAATCATTAATAGTGCAAAAGAGCATAGCCTGCATCTTGAAATTTTCATGACCATACCCATCAAACACATCTACACCTTCTTCCTATAGATTTCACAAGTCTTTAATTAAGGGAACAAGATAAACATCTATGTCATTTCCAAGCTATTGTGGGCCTAAATCATCATAGACAACATGATATATTTATGCTTCATGCACAACTGCGGAGGAAAGTTGTAAATTGCCAAAAGAGCAGGCCATGAACTATGTTTACTACTTAAGTTACCATAGGGATTCATTCCATCTATTACAAGTTGAAACCTTAGGTTTCTTGGCTCATTTCCAAAATTTGGATATAGTTGGTTGATTGTCTTCCATTGTAAACCATCAACTGGATGATGAAGTTTTCCATCAATTTTTCTTTCATCTACATGCTATCTAAGGCTTTTTACATCATGTTTATTACAAAATAACAGTTTCAACCTTGGAATTATTGGAAGATACCACAACCCTTTGGTGGGAGGCCTTTTTGTGGTTTCACTGTAACCAAAATCACCATCCTTCACTTTATAACGTGATACCTGATATATAAGACATTCATGTAAACCTTCAAATTATTTATGCAATCATTAGAGCACGTGTGTATTTTTTTTATACACCATACCCATTACAACACCTTATTTGCCTTATAATTATGCCTTGGTAATGTATTAGCTTGTAGAAGAATCTCTTCCAACAACTTAAGAAATTCTGTGAAATTTTTATCACTCCATCCACTTCTTGCCTTCAAATTGAATAATCTTAATACCGTTGATAATCGTATAAATTTATTGAATCCCAGATACAAAGGTTTCTCTGCATCACTACATAAGTTACCACACATTTTTGTTTGCTAAAAGGACTCATGTCCCATATCATGGATCATGTCCTATACTTGATGTTCCATATCAACATCAACCTCAACCCTTTGGGACTGACTTAACATGTCTAATAATTCACCATGTCATTTTCATCGTGTGTAACTCTTACAAAATCCATCACAAATAACATGCTCTCTAATTTCGCCAATGTTTAGTCGTCTTTCATTCAAACAATTAATGCAGAGATAGTAAAATCTCCCATTATTATGAAGACCATTGCATTGTGAAAATTTTAAATTCTCATACTCATCACTTGTGAGTGCAACATTTATCCATGTACAATCCACACTATATAGTATTCACAAGTGGTAGATGTTAGAGAAACCCTCTAACTTCGTTCCACATATGACAACCTAACATCCTCTCTATTGGTAAGACCCTATCTCATTCAAGAAGAAAAGTTTTTATTCTTTGGTTAATAAATACTCCTTAAATCTAAATATCATACTTTGTGAAATTTTGGCAGCATTTTGCATTAGTTTCGAAGTACACAACTTAATTGTGGCGTCACTTATCATGATCAAGCATGTTAATAAAAATACGATATAAAAGATTTAAGAAAAAACTAGTTAACTCCTAAATAAAAAACTTTCTTCCCAAACTTTTCAACTTGGACAATTCAAGATTGAATACAGTGAACAAGATTACTAATTTAGCAATAAATTCATTGTATTTGATCTTAAACAGAAAACTAAAGTCATGCTCAAATTTGAATTAAAAAAAAAAAGAAACTTAAATTAAAAAGAGCAAGATAATTAAGACATGCATAATTCATAAAATATTCTTACCTCAATGGTGAAGGAGAGGGTGATTTGGAGATGGTGTAGGTAAGGACTAGAATAATTCTGAAAATAAGAATTTGAAACTGATCAGAATTTAGAGAAGATATAAATCCTATGAATAAGATGTGCAATAAATGCAATAGGATCCAATTTTGTATAACTTAAGGCCATTGTATCATATTTCATTCATGTTTTCCTTTTTATTAGTTTTCGTTACAGAAAAGAAAGCTAGAGAGAGAACTATGTTTTAACCATGCATCAGTAGAAAGTTAACCAAACATTTCATAGTTAACCAAAATTTTGTATTGAGTTCACCATCTGTTGTAATTGATTATCACATGTGGTAATCGATTACCAAAACCTTCTAGAGCCTTGAAAACTTTCAAAATACAAGTTTAATTAATTACTAACTAATATAATCAATCACCAAAGCATCTTGGAAGTTAAATAATCGATTAAAAGTGGATGTAGTCGATTACCAATACATTCTAGAGTTATACAAATCAATTACCAACTGAGTTAATTGAATTACAAAAGTTAAAAAAATGTTTTAGTAATCGATTATCAATGAGAGTAATCGGTTACCAAGGTTAAGGTTTGAAATTTTGAAATGTTTCACAGTTATAACGTTTTAAAACCTACCTACTTAAAACTACCATCTAAGTTTACATATAAATACCTTGTTTCTAACTCATTTTTTATAAGAAAATAAAAGAATTTTCAGAATTTGCTTTATGAGAGTTTCTTTCAAAGTCTGAAAGAGAATAATAAGAGAAATAATTTTCAGAATTTTCTTTATGAGAGATTTGTTTCAAAGTGTGAAAGTTTTATCATTACTTAGGATTTTCTATGTATTATGCTTCAAGGTTGATTGTATTTTGATCTTCTATTACTCTTCTCAATCTTGACTTTTGATTCTTGAGAGAAAAAGTTCTCTTTTGAAGATGGTTGTATTTGTGCAAATAGGATACTTTTTGCATAATTCTTGAGGCTTTGAGTGGGGGATCTTAGAGTGGTTTTTTGTAAGAGGATTATGTAATTTTTTTCAAATAGTGAAGAAAATCCCAAGTGGTTCTTGGGGATGTAGCTCTCTATGGTTAAGAGTGAACCAAGATAAATTTTTGAGTGATCTTCTTCTTCCCTACACTTTTACATTCCAGCACCTATTATGTGTTCTACATTATCTTTAGTTCTTGAGCAATCTTTACGACTTAACTTTGATTTTCTTGAATCAATCATCCAGATTACATTAACATTATGTACATTGTGTAATTCATAAATCATATTCAAGATTCTTGGGTGGCTGGTGTTTATGGGCTCAATGTTTTTCAATTAGTTGGTGAAGTTTGGAGAAAAATATGTCAAACTTCTTTCACCCCCTCTTAGGTTTGTGGCCATTTGGTTAACAAGAAGGAGGTTCGAGGTTTTATTAGAAGATTGAATTATATTTCCCAATTCATCTCCCAATTAACATCAACATGCGAACTAATTTTTAGACTCTTGCGCAAGAATTAACCCGTGGAATGGAGTGACGATTGCTAAGAAGATTTTGAAAAGATTAAACTATATCTGTAGAACCTTTTGATCTTAATACCTCTAGGCCTTGGGAGATTGTTGATTTTGTATTTAATAGTATTGGAAATATCTATGGGATATGTGTTGGGCCAGCATGATGTATCCAAAAGGAAAGAACATGCAATCTACTACTTGAGCGAAAAATTCACTAATTATGAGGCAAGATATTCCTTACTCGAGCGAACGTGTTGTGTATAACACCCTACAAATGAACTGCTACACTTAAGTCGTTCATTGGTTCCATTATTAGTTTCTTATCTCATGATGCAGAATTCTTTTAAAAAATACTTGTATGGAAAATACGATAAATTTGTTTTAAAACTATTTGATACAAATTATGAGCCTCATCAATATAACGTACGTAGCAATAAATTAAATAACTAGATGATTATGTATGCGTTCAAACATCAAGAATACAAAACGCTTATATGATTTTGTTTGATTCTTAATTCACATTAAGATAATTAAACATAGTTTAAGCATGCCATACATAACATCTCATAATTATACAGTCCATTCACATATCTTAGAAGTCTTAGGCACGAAGACCTTTACATATACATACTACACACCTTAATATCCATTTTGAGATTAATTTTTATTCGGGTCGAACCCACCCCTCTTTTTTTAGAAACCTAATTCATTCTTCAAAAAGATTAGTTCTTTCCATGTTAATTGGGGTCAAGCCCAACTCCCTCTCCATTTTCAACAAATCTGAATGTAGTTCCATTTTTCAGGAATTCAAAGTCTCATGCTATGAGCTTTAAATGGGAAACCAACGGTTTAACTGCTGTTCGATATTTAGAGATTCATATAAGTCTCAATGCAGCCTTGGTTGCCTTGGACCTTGTGCATAGGTGGACTAAGAGTTCCTCTTAAATAAAAAAATTCTTTCAAAAAAACATCTTGGGAATTCAAAATCTCACGCAATGAGCTCTAAATGAGTGACTAGCGGTTTTGTTGTTTTTCGAATGAGTAACTAGCGGTTTTGTTGTTTTTCGATATTTAGGGATTCATATGAGTTCCAGTACAGCCTTAGTTGTCTCGGACTCTATGCATATGTAGACTAAGAATCTCACTTAAAAAAAAATACTTCAGAAAAACATCTTTTTGGGAATTCTGAGTCTTACGCGATGAGCTCTAAATGGGAAACTGGTGGTTTCACTGCTGTTCAATATTTAGAGATTCATATAGGCCCCAGGGTAGCCTTAGTTTCCTCGGACCTTGTTCATATGTGGACCAAGAGTTCCTCTTAAATAATAAAATATTTCAAAATGTCTTTTTGGGAATCACAAGTCTCACGCAATAACCTCTAAATGGGAAACTCGCGGTTTCACTGCTGTTCGATATTTAGAAATTTATATAGGTCCCAGTGCAACCTTAGTTGCCTTGGACTTTATGCATATGTGGACCAAGAATCCCTCCCAAATACTAAGAAAGCTTTCCAAATCATCTTCATCTCCGAAGGTCAAGTCTTCAAACCAGAACTACGTAAGCCTTGAGTTTCCCATTGCACCAGGGATGCGTAGGAGCAGGATCAAGTCCTGTCAAGCTATCATCCATCAATCTATTTATTTTTACTCTAGTTAAAGGGATCAAACAATTTTCAAATAAGTCACACACTCAGTTTAAGGGTATCATTCTTCAGAACGGGCGAGTAGGGTGTCTAACACCTTCCCTACTCGTAACTGACTCCCGAACCTAAATCTCTTCCTCAAATTAGGGTTTTTCCAAATATTTTCCCTTAAATGAAAATTTGGTGGCGGCTCCACATTATCATAAATAAGTTTTCTATTTTAAAATTTTTAGTGAGTTCGTCGTCTCGTCAGAATTACGGTTGCGACATTCTCAGCATTATCGAAAAATTTTCCAAACTATTCCTTTGAAATTTTTAACACTTCTTGGTTCATTCTCATTTTAATCTAAGGTCATTTTCTATTTTTCTGGGAACTGACTAGCTTTGTGTAGAAAAAAGAGCTCCTAGGGGTGTTTTGGTCATTTTCAGAGTTTTCTGAGGGCGTTTTCCTCCCTTCTTGATTTTCTAAGTTTTTCTCACTACTTTTGACCACCCATGATGTTTTATAGTCCTTTTAGGATATATTTTACTTATGTTTTCATTTTACCGGTTTATTATCTAAGTTGCCCTGGTGCAAGGACATTTTCATCATTTGCACCAAACTTTCTAATTTCTCTGTTTTTAGTTCCCAATCCTACTTAGTTTCACTCTAGGAATTATTTGTAGCTTCAAGAGTTCATCATAGAAAATTTGGGGCATTACATTGTGCCTTAACATGAGTTGCTCACCACTTAAGAAAATACATGCTGAGTCACACCATTTGGTTGGTATTTAAAATGGATCCCACCAACTGTATCTTTGAAAAAATTGCTCTTTTGGAAGAATTGCTCGATGACAAGTGCATTTATCTAAATATGACATCATGTACGTCAAGCAGAAATCCATTAAAGGGAGTGTGCTGGCAAATTATTTAGCTCAACAACCCTTAAGTGACTATCAGTCAATGTAATATGAATTTCCAAATGAACATTTGATGGTCGTGTTTGATGAAAAGGAAAAGTCGAGAGAAATGAAATGACTTTTTAACCTTCCAGATGCTTTGACTATGTTATCATCTATGTTCAAATTGGATCTAGAAGAAGAGATGCCTCTTATCAAAATCCAATACCATGATCAGCCAGCTTTTGGCCAATTGGTTCAAGAAGAACAAGATGAAAAGTCACGGTATCATGATATCTAGCATTACTTGAAAAGTAAAGAATACCACGTCAATGTCTCAGAAAATGATAAGAGAACCTTGAGAAGATTAGAAATGAATTTCTTTCTCAATGGAGAAGTTCTTTACAAAAAAAACATCAGAATATAGTGTTGCGCAAATGTGTAGACATAATAGAAGGAAAAAGAATCATAAGAAAAGTTTATGAAGGGTCTTTTGGTACCTATGCAAATGGACATGTAATGGCGAGAAAAATCTTAAGGGTCAGGTATTACTGCTAACCATGGAAGTTGATTGCTATAAATATGCAAAGACCTCTCACAAAGGCTAAATATATGCAGATAACATTAATACGCCACTTGTATCACTAAATGTGTTGTCATCACCATGGTCATTTTCTATGTGGGAAATGGACATCATCACATCGATTAAACCCAAAGCATCTAATGGACATCGTTTCATACTAGTTGTGATTGACTACTTTACAAAATAGGTTGAGTTTGCTTCTTATTTTAGTGTGACCCAAAATGGCGTAGTAAAGTTTGTCAAAAGAGAGTTAATTTTTTTATATGGATTGCCCAACAAGCTTATCACAGATAACGATACCAATCTAAATAACAAGATGGTGAAAGAATTATGTGATGGTTTTAAAATCCAACACAATAATTCCTACTATATCAGCCAAAGATGAATGGAGTTGTAGATGCAGCTAATAAAAAATATAAAAGAATATTGTCCAGAAGATTGTTTTCATATACAAGGACTAGCACGAAATACCCCCTTAAGCTCTCTACCCTTATCGTACTTCAATTTGTACTTCCACAGGGGAAACTCCATTCTCCCTCGTTATAGGATGGAGGCAATGCTCCCAATTGAATTAGAAATCCCCTCATTAAGGGTATTAATGGATGCAAAGTTGGAAGAAGCCGAATAAGTTCAAGCCTATGTTGACCAACTAAACCTTGTCGAAGAGAAAACGTTACTTGTAATATACCATGGTCAGTTATATCAAAAGCAAATGAAAAGGGTGTTTGAAAAGAAGGTACAACCTTAGGAGTTTCAGAAGGGTACCTAGTGCTCAAAAAATCCTTACTAATGTAGAAAACTCTCCAAGGAAAATGGGCCCCAAACAATCATGAGTCATACATGGTTAAGAATATTTTCTCCAAATGAGTGCTAATTTTGATAAATATGGATGGGAAAGACCTTCCTAATCTTGTAAACTTAGATGCTTTCAAAAGATATTATGTTTAACCAAAAAAGGGGAAAGAGACAAGAGATTAGGGTAAAAAAAAAGCTCATTGGATTGTAAACCTAAGAAGGCAATCTTGGAAAAAATTAGGGTATAAAAAAATAAAAAGATCCTGGTAGATTAAAATCCAAAAGGACAATCTAGGAAAAAATTAGGATAAACAAAAAGTCTGTTAGATTGAAAATAAAAAAAAGATGATCTAAGAAAAAGTTAGGGAAAACATAAAAAGACAAAACACCATAAGATTTACAGTAGGACAACACCATGCTGGGACAATCCTTACAAGGTTGCATCTTGACAAATTTCCAATTATTAGGGTAAAGTTTAAGAGGATAAATAATTCGTTGAACGTTGTTACAGGGGAGCAAGAAAGTCTAAATTCTTAGAGATTAAATTAAAACACAGTCATTTATTTTGCGAACCTCCCACTTAGATTAATATAATCAGTAAGAACCTTTTCTCAATAAAGACCTTTTCACAAAATTTTTATTGTAGATTGTCAACCTATTATGTTAGACTTTACATTTTAATTTCTTGCACTTTGACCTATTACACAAGATCCTGCATATTTAAATTCTATTAGTTTATCACATCAAGGTTTTCATTTTAATTTCCTGCAACTTGGCCTATCATACAAGGTTCTACATGTTTAAATTCAATCAATCTATCTTATCAGACTTTGCATTTTAATTACATGCATCCTAACCTATCACACAAGACATGCATGTCTAATTGTGTTTGCATATCACATTAAACTTTGCATTTTAATTTCCTACACCTCAACCTATCATACAAGGCTTGCATGTTTAAATTCTATCAACATATGACATTATGCTTTAATTTCTTGCGCCCCAGCCCATCACACAAGGCCTTGCATGTCTAATTCTACAGGCTTTTTATTTTAATTTCTTGCATCTTGGCCTGTTACACAAGACTCTGTATGTTTAACTTTTGTCAATCTATCACTTCAGGATTTGAGTTCTAATTTCTCACATCTTGGCCTATCACGCAACGCTTGATGTGCTTAAGTTCCATCAATTTATCACACTAGACTTTGCACTATTATTCCTTTCACTTTAGTCTATCACGCTAGGATCATTTAATTTTCATTCAAAAAATCAGTACTTACCTCTTGCACCAATGTCCAGTACATTTCTAGCACCTTTAAGCCTAGTACCTTTCTAGCATAAGTCTTTCGTACGAGGTTCACATTCGTTCTTCTTTAAGTCCTTTATGATGTTTTTGCTTATCATTTTTTCTTGTTTCTGATAAAATTAGTTCACATCTTTACTTATTTCTTATCATGATAATCTAGAAAACCATTTTCTATATTATTAAGTAAAAACTGAGTAAAGAGAAGGTAAATTGTGAATATCAATTTATACCTAAGACTTTCTCCTTAAAAAAAATAATTAAATAAAAATAATTATAATTATAAAATAAATTAAAAATCAACTTAGGTCACATACCCAAACCAATCAAACAACAAACACCAAAAAACAAGAAAATAAAATTTGAGAATTGGGCCTAAATCATCATATATACACTCTTTTGACCCAAAAATAAATAATTTATACTCAAAATAGAAGAATAAAAATATTTAAAAAATTATTAATGCTAATAAAAATAAAACAAAACAAAACAGCTAATTAGTTATAATTAGTTGACCTTTCAAGACTAGAAAAAGATTTTTGTTATCTTTTCAAGCAATTCTCAAGCGACCTTTCAAAAGAGAAGTAAAGTTGCCTCCAAAAAAATATTATATATATCACACAACCACATCAAAGAAAGGACTTTGGGAAAATTAGGCAGAAAATTCGTTTGATTTTGGGTGAAATCTCTTTCTCTTGGAGACTTTTGGAATGTTCACCAACAAAGACCTCTTTCTCTTTCTCTCTCAAAAGCTCATGAAGGTTATTGGAAAAATCTTTTCTTAATTAACTCAAATTCTTTCAAAATCACACGTATGCTTTCAAAATCTCTTTAAATTTGTGTTGCTAAATTTTGATATGCTTTTATTTTATTTGTTTTAATAATCTTACTTACCAAATTTTCACCGATAAATTCATATTTCCTTTTTATTTATCTATTGTTAATCATCTTGCTTACCAAATTTCTACCGATAAATTAACATTTGTAATTATCTCATTTACTAAGTTCTTATTAATAAATTCGTATTCGTGCTCTGTTAAGTTTAAACATAATTAAGTGATGATTTTCAATTTAAATTGCTTGGCGTCGAATTATGTGAATGTATTTGAATGTTAGTTTTTGGCGGATTCTAATAGATGAAATTTTTGCATTGTTAATCGTGGAGAGAATAGGCCACTTCTAAGTTGTAGCAATCCATTGTTCCTTCGCTAACTCTCCCTCGCTCAGATCTGATATTCAGTTTCCACTATAATTTTACACTCAGGTTCACTTTAATTTCTGACAAATAGAAAGGAAGAAAAGAGAAAAATAGTCTTTGATCTCTAGGCGTTACTTTTTCTTTCTCCGACCCTGACCACCACCACGAATCCACCATCAATCGTCATTAGAATTGCCAAAAGCACCATTCTCTTAGGACGAATATACATAAAATCCAAAATCAGGGAATGAGACAGGGATAGAGGTCTACGACGAAGAATTTATGATTTTAAAATCAATCAGAAAATAAATTATTTCTCACCTTAATCCCATAAGTTTTCAATATTGTGAGCCCTCCCCTTCCCATGACCATCAAGAGTTACTATCAACCATCGTATTAGCCGCTGCTCTAACCACCCAAACCTCCAGCCAAATACCCTACACATAGTCCCAAATTAATAGAAATAGAAGGTAGAAAAAGGAGTAATTAATTTTTAATTAAAGCTAGAACAAATGTAGTGTCTTACAGGAGGATTGTCGCATTTACCATCGGTTACGGCCACCACCAAGGACCGCATAAGCTTTTCATCAAGACCATGGTTCCAAGCGTTTTCCATTGACAATCTCAAGCTATCCTCCCGGCATAGCCGATAATGTTAAGGTGAGCTCGTAGGACGTCATACTTTGTCTCGGCTACCTATTCCAAGCTCCTTGTCATCGTCCTAGATTCGGCACTAATAACCCAGGTATCCCCCAGCCTTTAGACAACCATCGTCATTGAAGCCACCGCCTCTATTTGATGACTATCGCCACAGCAGGAGCTCTCTGGTTTTCTCTATTTATTCTGAACCCCTTTCAAAACACCCCTTAGCTTGTCCCCATCGGTTATAGCTTTGTTGCGTCATTCGTCCCCAGGCACAGTGGTGCACCTCCCTTTCTCACATTCTCTATTTCCCCTCCTCTAACCTTAACACCCTTCTTCCCTAATTTCAGTCTTAAGTGTTGTTAATCCTAATTAACTTATCTCTCTAACCATAAAATATAAAAGGAACGATGCTCGAGTGAATAAGTTTTGATTTTGAGGCTATTAACAACTAAGTTACTCAGTAAATAGGCCCCTCACTACTAGCTTTTAGGCCTAGAAAGCCCGATACACAGTTCAAGGGCCAATAGAAGAGGAGATGATAAATGCTTAAATGGGAATTCTTTTTTACATCTTTTAAATTTTTTTTCACTCTTTTAATAGATGAAAAGGTTAAAATATTTTTGATAACTATAATATTATATTTTTTTTCTTTTTTTTTCCGTTTTGTTATTATTGTGCTTTCTTTCTACTCTGTCATCTTTAATTGAATATACGTTGAGTTTATGTTTTTGGTCAGAGGAGGAAATGAAAGAACTAGCATCAGAGAAGTGTCAGAGAAGACAAATATGAGCTGATCATCAAATTAAGATTTATACTTTGTAAACTAATTTACGGAACATAAAAAAGTTTTTATAAATTAATTTGCGAAATGTAATTTTTGTGTTCTACAAATTAATTTACGAAACATAAAAAAGTAACTTATAAATTAGATGTATTTTGTAAATTAATCTTCGAAATACATCTAATGCATTCTATAAATTAACTTGCGGTTTGTACAAGTTAGCATTCTACAAATTAGTTTACAGAATGTATCGGATGTATTTTGCAATCTAATTTACAGAATACATTTGATACATTCCGCAAACAAATTTGTGAAATGTATCAGTGAGTTGTCTTCTACCTTTGGGTGCACCAGGTCAATTCAACTACAAGCCCAAAACCCTACATTCCAATGGGCTACGAACTAAAAACAGGATACTAACCTAAAAGTTGAAACTTGGAGCTTGAATGTTTGTTCATTTGGTTGATGGTAGAAAATTGCTTATGGAAGAAGAAAGAGCTTGCGGAAGAGATGAAAGCTTGTGAAAAAGAAAAAAAAATTACAGAAAACCAAATGAGAGAGGAGGATGTTAAGGATAAAATGGTAATAAAAAAATTTCAAAAAATTAAAAAGGGTGAAAAAAATACAGGAGTACAAAAAGTACGCCCCAACTATTGTTCAAGGAATTATGAGCCCAAGCAATAGTTGCGGGCCAATCCATGAATCACAATCCAAATCTTAGAACAGGAAAATAAATTCTTTAAAATTATATTTTGGATCAATAGAAAATAATAATTCAATTGTTAATTAATCCAACATGTTTTTTTAAAAAATAAATTTTTATTCTCATAATTCAAGTATATCAATCAGGTCTGCTAGACCTATGTTTGACAACCAATCAAGTTATCCTAAAGCAAATGAGCTTTTAAAGATACATATGGTAAATGGGTTGTGCTACTTGTTGGAAGCCAATTGAAATGGGCACATCACCCGCAAGACATATATGTTTCAATTTGTAGCAATATATTTAAGGACATTTCATTGGGCCTGTGTATTGACGAACTTCAATTTACATTAATTTTTTGATAAGAAGTTTACCTTGTTTATATAGACCACCAGGCCAGTCTTTTATGATACTTTAAACTACACTATTCAGAATTTTAATAAATTCATTTTGGATAAATTATAAATAAAAAGTTGATGACAAATATTAGATTAAATATCCAGAACCTTATAAATTATTTTCTTGCTTATGTGTATTGCCTCCTAAATTTTACCAAAATTTTTATAATAAAATTTTAAATCATTTTTGAAATTTATACATTTTACACAATGGATTTTTAATAAAAGCAGGTAGCATATCTACCGTTTTATATTTTAAGAATCGTATAGGTTGTGATGCAACATTCACTTACCTTGGGTCTTGTTCATATGTGAATTTAGAAAAATTAATTAAATTTTATATTTGATTTAATTTTTAAAATAAAAGTCACATTTAAATTTATTTTGATATTCAAAAATAAATTTTTAATATTTCTAAATCTTATGCCACGAGTTTTCACTACAGATGGGTAGTGTACCCTACTATTTTGTATTTTAAGAATCATAGAGATCTCGATACAACCTTTGCTTTTTTTAGACCTTGTGCATATATAGGTTTAGAAAAATTAATTAAATATTATATTTAATTTTTAAAATAAAAGTTCTATTTAAATTTATTTTGATATTAAAAGATAATTTTTTTTATAAATTTTTAATTTATAAATCTCACGGAACGAGCTTTTAATATGATGGGTAATATATAATACTATTTTATAATTTAAGAATCATATAGGTTTTGATGTAACCTTTTCTTAGCTTGAACCTTGTGCATTAGGGGATTTAGAAAGAGAAGTGTTAGAGTTCTTTTCTAATTTGAATGAAGTGTTTAATGGGGTAACTTTTGGTTTACAACTAAGCATAAAATAAAATTTCAGATGTATACTTCCTTTGACATATGCTAATGCCTTTGCATGTTCTAGCAATTTCAAGACCAAGAAAGTATTTGACATCACCTACGTCCTTGATTTTAAATTTTGCATCTAGAAACTATTTTATGCGATCAATCTCATCCAAATCATTACCTAAAAGGATACAATCATTAATATAAATTAATATTACAGTAAATGAGTTGCTTGCTATTTTGATGAACAAGGAATGATTTGCTGTAGATTTCCTATAACCACAAGTTAACAAGGTAGATGAAAATTTACAATACCATTACCTACTGGCTTGCTTAAGGCCATATAGGGATTTTGTTAATTTTCAAACCTGGTTAGGATTACTTTATTCAAGCCTTGGAGGTAAAGACATGTAAACATCTTCATGGAGATCTCCATGCAGAAAAGTATTGTTGACATTTAGTTTCTTTAAATACCAATTTGAAGCAGCTACAATAGCTAATAACATTCTCTTATATTTTTCATTTTAGAAACTAGAGAAAAAGTGTCTAGATAATCTACCCCTTCTATTTATGTATAACCTTTGGCTACCAATCTTTCTTTATATCGTTCTATAGACCCATTAGAATTATACTTGATTTTATAAACTCATTTGCAACCAATGAGAATTTTCTAGTTGGTGTAACACACCTAAATTTCTATAATGATTTTGAAGCCAAAAATAATTCCTAGAGTGAAACTAAGTAGGATTAGGAACTAAACACAAAGAAATTAAAAATTTTGGTGCAAATAACGAAAATATCATTGCACCTAGGCAACCCAAATAATGTATCAGAGAAATCTAAAACATAAGTAAAATGCATCCTAAAGGATTAGAAAACATCATGGATGACCAAAAGTAGTGAGAAAAACTTATATAACTAAGAAGGGACAAAAATGCCCTTAGAAAATTCCAAAAATGCCTATAACGGCCCTAGAAACCTCTAGTTTCTGCATAGAGCTAGTCAATTCTCAAAAAAATATCAAATGACCTTAGATTTACATGAAAATGAAACAAAAGGTGTTATAATTGTTAGAGGAACAATTTGGAAATTTTTTTGGTAATGTTAAAAAAAATTACAAAAATATCCCTAAAAGACTATGGGAACAAAAAAGTGTGAGGAAGAAGTCATGAGTGGGCCCACCTGGGCTACACAAAATTTACCAGGTGAAAACCATCGTGGTGAGTCACCAACTCAAGCCAACCAAAGTAAACCCATAAAAGGTAAAAATAATTACTACCAAGATTCTTTTAACCATGGTTAAAGCTAATTAATCTTGATTAATTAAAATTTAACCATACTTAGGCTAAGCTAAACATGATTAGGGGAAAACTCAATGTCATTAGCACTAATAAAAGTCTAAAAGGATAATTCCCTGAATTTTAAATTATTTTGAAAAATAGGAAAATCCATACAAAATTACCAAAATACCCCTAAGTAAAAAATTAATCCAAATGTGTCCATGCTTGGCCGAACCTACTAAACTGATTTTGTACCTCATTTTCCTCAGTTTTTATTTCCTAAAATACTTATACAACTCTCCAAAATCTCTCTAAATCCATCTAAGTCCAAAAAATCCTAACCTTTTACATGGAGTCTAAGTCTCCTTTGAGATTTAAGTTAAAAGTAAGCCTTGAATACTAAGCCCCACCACTCTCATTTAGAGAACCTAGTAGACCAGTCAAGGGAGGACAAGGAGCATCCATCATAGCCCCACCATCATTATACAAAGTCACCATCAAGTAGGATCTTCTACTTGTCTTTTTAAGCTTAAAACTTACTTTTATGGTTTGTTTTCTTTCTTTTATGGATCCTTTCTCTAAAATCCATAGATCCCCTTTTGTTTTAACCCATGAGGGCTCAAGGATGCAGTTAGACGGCTCAAAATGAGCATCATAATGTTTTAGTGATTTTTGAGAGAAAAAATATGAAGTTTGGTTGGCTTAAAGTGTTTCTAAGTAACTTAGAAGAAATTTAATTGGTAAAAATTCTTTTAAAACCCATTTTGATGCTTTGGGAAGTTATGATAACTCATGGGAAATTTTTTTTTGAAGTTTTCTTGGTAGGAAATGTTTGGATCTTAGAGTAGATCTTGTGGATCTACACTTCGTTGTTTGGAAAAAATTGGTATATTGCATTTTTTATGCTTAAAACTTGAAAGTGGTGATTTTTCATCTTATGGTGGACTTGTCTACTATTTTTTCCAGATATAAACCTATGAACTTAAATATTAAAAAGTGAAAGAAAAATTAATCTTTAAGTCACAAAATCTTGCTTTAGGCATGGATATAAAAATTACAAAGTAAAAGTTGAAATTTTGGACCATAAAATGACATAAGCTGTACAAGAAACTCAAGACTCATTTTTCCCATAACCCAAGTTGTGGACTTCAGACAAAACATGTATGGACCAAGAGCTGAAGGTGCTGCAAGTGCAAAAAATTAAGGAACCAAGGTTGTATGAGAAGAAAATTTGGAAAGGATACCTTGGCAAGCCAAGGGAAGCATTCAACCATGCTAACATACCCAAGGATAAACCTTATTAAAAGTTTATAAGTGACACAAATCATATAATTAGGTTCTAATGAAATAAATCAACCTTTGAATGAAAGGAATTTGAACTAAAATGACCAAAAAATTTCTAGGTATGCATTCGACTACCCTAGAGAAACTTAAGGAAAAATAAGCTTAAAAATTGATTAATGGTGTATTAAGGATTTTCATTAAGTAAAGAGGCTAATTTAAGGTTTAAGTAACACCTAAAAGTGACCAAGACCATAATAACCAACCTAGGTAAAACAAGATGATGTCCTTAATTAGTATTTAATCTAGATTACAAAAAGACATAAATTGGTAACTCAAAATGAACCATGACTTAGGAGGGGGAATTGTCATTTTGGCCATGACCCTTAGTAGTAGGAAAAAGACCTAAAAATCCACTAAACTTAGTTAAACTTGAAATCTAAACTTTAACTACAAGAATTGGTCAACCTAGGTCAATTAGGGTTAAAAATAGAAACCCTAAAGCCTTGGAGGTGGCATTTGGCCACTATGTATTTAATTAACCAAGAAGAAGATTTAATTCCTAACTTAACTAAATCTAGGATCCTTAGCAAGCAAGCATAATGGATTAAAAGTGTAAAAAATCTTTAACATAAGCAAAGGGTACATTTGGACACTTTAGGATAAATGGATTTAGAAGAAGATTTAATTCTTAATTATCATGAACTAAACATCCTTGGACTATAACTAGAAGGAATTAAAAGTGAGGAGTAAGTCTTACAAAGCTTAAAGAATCATTTGGACATAATCACTAAGGTAGTAAAAAGGAAGTCAAGAAGTCATCATAACTCAAACCTAAACCTAAGCATGAAAAACATATGTGTTTAGGAATAGAATATGAAGTTGGAAGCTAGGGTAAGCCATTCGACCATGACCTTTAAGGATGGAGAAGAAGTTTTTAAAGTTCCTAAGTTAGATATCAATGAATGAATTAGTCTTCAATTGATAAAAATCAACTCATAAGATAAGAGAGAATAAACTAGAAGGCCTTAGAGGCCTAGGATTCACATTTGGCCACTCTAGGTTAAATAAGAAAAAAATATTTTGAAATCTTGGTTTAGGTAACTTATGAAGTCTTATAATGTGAAATGAAGAATTAAAAGTTTAAAAGAAGCTTGGAAAAACATAGACAACCATTCGGCCATGTTTAAGTAAAATGTCAAAAACAAGTTAAAAACTTATTAACACTTAACATTTGAACTTAGTATAAGTAGGATATGCATAAGACTTGAACAATAGGAGAGCACAAAGAATAAAACTTAAAAGGTTCCATTCGGCTACCTAGATGAAACTTCTAGGTTGTAAAAATATCATGAAACTAATGTAATTTTGAGAAAAGGAAAGGTTGAGGAGAAACTTAGAGGGTTGAGAGGATTAAGTCCCTCAAGTGATTCAACATAAAAATTTAAAGAGATAAAAAAGTTGGACATGTACTCAAAATATGCAATGATGTTACTTCATATATGATTTACCAGTCAACTTGCAATGTTCTCATGATTGCCCATTGTCTATGTAAGTTGAAATGTTGAGTGCTCATAAGTATGGAAAGGATAATGTTATGTATGAGAGTATTTATGATTGATGATGTGATAGAAATTGATATCTACATGTGCATATCATATTGGCTGGAAATGGTTTGAGCATGCATGACTATTTAGAAGCAATTAAAAATGAACCTAAAGGGTTTAAGGGATCACTAAAGCAAACCTAATTGCTGATGTGGTAGAAATTGATATCTACATGTGCATATCATATTGGCTGGAAATGGTTTGAGCACGCATGACTATCTAGAAGCAATTAAAAATAAACCTAAAGGGTTTAAGGGATCACTAAAGCAAACTTATGTGAAAAGTTAATCTACTCTTAATGTGCCTTGTATGTATCATATCCAGAGGGCACCTAGAGCTCTATTGAAGAGGAGCAAAAGGGTTCTTTAAAATTCTTTTTATAGTGAAAACAAAAGGGTTCTTCACACCTTATGAAATGGTGACGACCATCTAGGAATGAGCTCATATCCTTAGTAGTAGAAGGTAGAGTAGTAGACTCAGTGAGAAGATATTATTTGACTACGATTAATGTATGTCTATGTCTAGAGTTTCCCTTGAAGTTGTGGAACTTAATCTGTAATTCCCCAAAGTTGTGGAATATAATAAAGATAGAGATAAAGTGTAAGACATAGAATAATCTGTGAGTCAAATAGTATCTTTATTGTAATCCCAAACTTATATAGTTTAGACACACATATGCATAAGAAAAAGTTGTTTCTATATAAAAATAATCCATTTCAGTAGGATGTTTTCAACTGAATAAAAGAAAATCTTGTATGCATGTCATGATTTTTCTAATAAACTAAAGTGACTGGGATAAAAGTGATGACACTAAAAATAGAGTAGAAACCTAGTTTCTCACTCCTTCTCTTTCCACCTTCTTCCTATACCATGACAATGTCCTTCACAATGGCGGTGGTGTATGTCAATATTAGCAATGTCATCTACTCAACAAACCCATGTTGTCTCTTAGTAACGACACAAGCCAACATCTGAATCTATTTCTCGCTAGGTCATCTATTTATCACTGAAGTTTTAAGCTCGAACTTCTCAACCACTGGATTCGTAATTCCTTTACAGGTGTTCCACCCCAATGGAATGTTTCCGTCCCCACCTAGCTACCATAGACAACGAAAGGCCATTGTTGTAGATTTCTTTTCTTTTGAAATGAAGACCAATCCATAAACCCCAATTCATTACTATAGCTCATCTCACATATGGTCCTCTTAGGGAAGCTTGCCATATCCGATGTCCTATCCTTTCCAGGTCTATCAAAAGATGCTAGATCGAACGTTTATGTCATTGGATCCAAGCATGTGGATAGAGCGATTCTACCGTTAGGCTTCTGGGGGTCCACAGATCTCTTAGTTTGTATCAAGGAGCTAGAAGTAAAGAAGTCATGCCAACAATGTACATTTTGTGAATACATGGATGAAAGCATCCTAGATATTAGTGAGTAGAAATATACTATGTATATATGTATAATATATATGTGATAGAATGGAGTAAATATTTATATAAATGAGAAATGTAAATTATGGCTTGTAATAAATCGTATGATAAGGCCTAGTGCCTAAAACTTTTGGATATGTAAATGAACTGTATAATTATGGGATGTTATGTGTTGTATGATCAAGTTATGTTTAATTGTTTGTTGTGAATGAATAAAAAAATGGAGCAACATAAGCACTACATATTCTTATTATTCTGTATGCGCACAAGATCATATAGTAGTTTATTTTTTGTCACACACATTAAGTCGACGTGGCTTGCAATTTATAACAAACAGTTTTAAAAAAAAAATTAACTGTATTTTCCATACAAGTATTGTCTAAAGAATTTCACATCATGAGATAATAAACTAATAATGGAACCAAATGAAAGACTTAAGCATAAAATTGATATTCATTTTAGGGTGTTATAGTAGGCAGGTCAGTTAGAACCCTTGTGTGATTAGATGCAAGAGTTGCTAACTCAGATTGCATAGCATCTCTCCAACACTCATACTTTATTGCTTGGGTATAGCTCTTAGGCTCAACATGAGATGAAATAGAAAGAACAAAAATGTTTGTAAGAAGGTGATAACCTTTCATAATTAATAAAGTTAGAAATGGAATAAGGAGTGTTGCTTGTAGAATCCTAGAAAGTAGTAGAAGCAATTAAGTTACAATGTTAATCTAGCAAATATGCAGGTTTGGACCTTATCCTATCAGACCTTCTAACTTGAGTAACATACTCATTAGAATTAGTAGTAACAATTGATTTAGGAATTGTAAGATCATTGATAGGATGCAAATCAAGCCAAGTTGAAGAATCTTGAGTTAAAAGGAAAAATCCTAAATTATGTTCTTTATGTTTTGTGATATGGAAAATTAGATTTATAGAAAATAACATCTCTAGAAATAAAAAATTCCCTAGATTTTAAATAAAGAAGATAACTTTTGCTTCCAAGACCAAATCCAAGAAAAATATCCTTTCTAGCTCTATGATTGAAATTATGTCTATTAGTAGATAATGTACTAGCAAAGCATAAGCATCCAAAAAATTTAAAGGCGAAAAACTTGGATTCTTTGCATGTAAAACATTAAATGGAGAATGATTTAGAAGAGTAGGTGTGGGAAGTCTACTTATGATATGCACAACATGTGCAACAGCAAAGGACCAAAACATTTTAGGTAAATTTGCTTGAAACTATAAGGATTGTGCAACATTTAGAATAAGCTGATGTTTCCTTTCAATAATATAGTTCTGCTATAAAGTTTCAACATAACTCCTTTGGTGTATTATACCTTTAGAACTATTAAAAACATGCATTACAAATTCAATACCATTATTTGTTTTGAGAACTTTAATCTCAGCAGAAAATTGAGTCTCAACAAAATTATGAAAATTGTACAAAAATTTGGATGTTTCAAATTTAGATCTCTTGAGATAAACCCAAGTATGCTTGATGAAGTCATCTATTATAATGAGAAAATACTTATGACCTTGTAAGGATGCAATCTCAATTAGTTCGCAAATGTCAACATGAACAAGTTCAAAACAACCAGTTGCCTTATAAGTGCTAATAAGAAGGTATTTATTTTTGCTTGGCAAGATGACAAATGTCACAATGTTCCATTTTATTGTATGGTATAGTTAGATTTTGAACATGTAAAGTACTCAATCTTTCATTAGATAAATGGCTTAACCTATAATTCCAAAGAGTGAAATCACTAAAAGTGTTATTTAAAATAAAAAAATTACAGCATGATGGAAATTTGCAAGAGACAATAGGTTTAGAATTAGGTGTAGCAGATTCTTTCAAGTAGTAAAGACCTTAGGTATCTTCAACTACACCATTCATCTTCAAGGTTTAAATTTCCTATATAATACAAATACAATCTTAAAAGATTAACTAAAATTCAACATAGCAATCAATTTTGTACAAAATTTAGATTAAAAGAGAAATCGAGAACATATAACACATTAGTCAAGTAAAAATGAGGAGAAAAATGAATAGTACCAAAATAAGTGGCACTTCTTATGATCCATTTGCTAATTTTACAGTAATAGGTTTAATTTTATTAAACATAGTGAAGAAGGAATACTGATTTGCGATAAGATCAGTGACTCCTGTGTCCAAAATCTATTGATACATTTTTAGGTTAGAATGACCTTTGAAGCAAATCATTGAAGGAGTTTGGAGAATGTATATTACTAACTTAATGCACTTGACTAGAAGATGGTGTAGCATTTTGAATTTGAGAATTTTGCAAGAGATCTATTAATTCTTTATATTGTTCTTGAGTGATTATACAATTTATATTTGTACCAACCTCCTGATCTTGGTCTTCATTACTGTAGAGAGAAATATGATCAAAATTACCGTTAATATAATTAATAATTCCTTAACACCCTTAAATTTATAATTGGATGGAAAGCCATGCTTTTTGTATCAGGTTTCGATAGTGGCCTTTCTTATGGCAATAGCTGCAGATTTTTCTAGAATTTGATAAGGAAGTTCCTTCGTATGTCTAGATTCTTTTGGTATCATAGGCATCACTTCTTCCACAAAAATTTAGATTATCAATAGTTTCTACCAATTTCAATTTCGTGGCATTATAAAGTTTCCTTTCTTGTTGGATTATTAGATGGAAATCCTTTTTTAATGATGGAAACGGATCCATCAATAAAATTTGTGATCTAATATGAGAAAATTGGTCATTCAAACATATCAAGAAACACATGATATGATCTTGATCCTTACACATTTTTAAAGAAGAATATATTGGACAGTCCATAAGAGCAAGATGGAATTGGCTTGGAATTATTCAATTCATCACATAGTACCTTGAACTCTGTGAAATAGGAACGAAATGACTTATCTTCTTATCTAAGTGAGTGCATCTCTTCTTGAAGTTATGAAATTCATAAGAAATCTCCTTGTGAATGAATATCTATCCTTGAGTTCCGTCCACACATTTGAAGCTTTATCATCCCAAAGAATTCTTTGAGCTATATCAGGGGAGATAGCACGCATGATCTAGGATAAAACCATGTTACATATTTTCCAAGAATTGAAGGATTTGTCATCAGCATCTGGTATTGGAATGGATCCATCAAGAAAATGTAGTTTGTTCTTGAAAATCATAGTCATTCACATAGAACAACTCCAAGAATGATAATTGGTTTCATCAAGTGGAGAGGAGACAAGAACCAAGGATGCATTTTTACTAGGATGAAGATATAAAGGATTACTTCAATCATTATTGAGATCCACCATGGTAGGTCAGAGTTGCACTTTCAAACCTCTTAAAAAGAGAGCTTTGATATCATAATTGTAACACCATCAAATTTCTATGATGAACCTTTGAAGCCACAAATAATTTCTATAATGAAACTAAGTAGGATTAGAAACCAAAAATAGAGAAATGAGAAAATTTGATGCAAATGATGAAAATGCCCCTGCACCTAAGAAACCCAAATAATGTACCAGAAATATATAAAACAAGATTAAAATACATTCTAAAGGACAATATAACATCAAGAATGTAATGAAAAAATTTTACATAACAAAGGAAGGATGAAAACACCCTTAGGAAACCCCAAAAACATCCAAAAAGCCCTTACAAAACTCTGTTTTCTACAAAGAGCTAGTAAGTTCCTAGAAAAATATCAACTAACCTTAGATTAATATGGGAATGAATCAAAAAATGTTAGAATTGTAAAAAGAATAATTTGGAATCTTTCTGGCAATGCTGAACAAAATTACAAAAACACCGTTAGAAGGCCAAGAAAGGCAACAAAGTATGAGGAAGAAACCAAGAGTGGATCCCACATGGGCTGCACAAGATTTCCCATGTGGCAACCATGGTGGTGAGTCACCAAGTCAAGTCAACTCGAGTAAACCCATAAAAGAAAAAAAATAATTAATACTAAGATTCTTTTAACCATGGTTAAGGCTAATTAATCTTCATTAATTAAAAAGTTAACCATACTTAGACTAAGTTAAATATTATTAGTGGCAAACAGAGCATCATTAACACTAAACAAAGTCTAAAAGCATAATTCTTTAAATTTTGAATTGTTTTGAAAAATGGGAAAATCTAGGCAAACTTACCAAAATACACCTTAAGTATAAAATTAATCCAATTTTTTCCATGCTTGACCGAATTCACTAAGCTCTTTCGGGACTTCATTTGGTTCAATTTTTACTTCCTAAGGAACTTATCAAAATTTCCAAAATCTCTTCAAATCCATCTAAGTCCAAAAAGCCCTAACCTTTCACCTTAAGCCTAAGTCTTCACCTTTGAGATTTAAGCTAAAATTAAGCCTTAAGCACTAAGCCCCACTAATTTCACTTAGAGATCCTTGTGTACTAGCCAAAGGGGGGAAAAGATCAGCCACCACAACCCCACCATCACTTACACTAAGTCACCATCAAGTAGGATTTTCTACTTTGTCTTTTTAAGCTTTAATCTTACTTTTATGATTTGTTTTCTTTCTTTTGTGGATCATTTCTCAAAAATCCATATATCTCCTTTTGTTTGAACTAATAAGGACTCAAGAATGCATTTAAACAGTTCAAAATGAGCATCACCATTGTTTAGTTATTTTTGAGAAATAAAATGAATTTTGGTTGGTTTAAAGTGTTTCTAAGTAACTTAGAGGAACTTTAATCGGTGAAAATTATTTCAAAACCCATTTTGAAGCTTTGGGAAGTTTTGAGAACTCATGAGAAAATTTTTTAAAGTGTTTTTGGTAGGAGATGGATGGATCTTAGAGTATATCTTGTGGTTCTACATTTTGTTTTTTTGAAAAAATGATATCTTGCATGTTTTTATGCTTAAAGCTTGAAAGTTGTGATTTTTTTTTCTTAAGCTAAACTTGTGTATTGTTATGTCTAGATCTGAACTCGTGGACTTAAATATGAAAAAAGTGAAATAAAAATTAATTTATAAGTTCCAAAAGCTTACTTTGGGCATGGATCTATAAATTACTAAGTAAAACTTTGGAAGTTTAGACCATAAAATGGCATAAGTCTTACACGACACTCAAGACTCATTTTGGCCATAACTGTTGCAACCGTAATTCTGACGAGACGACGGTCTTGCTAAAATTTATAAAAGAATTTTAAATGATTACATGGAGTCACCACCAAATTTTTGTTTAAGGGAAAATACTTGAAAAAACCCTAACTTGAGGAAGAGATTTAGGTTCGGGAGTCGGTTACGAGTGGGGAAGGTGTTAGGCACCCCACTCACCTGTTCCGGAGAATGGTATCCTTAAACTGAGTGTGTGATTATTTTTAAAACTTTTTTTTATCCCTTTAATTAGAGTGAAAATAAATAGATTGATGAAAGATAGCCTGACAGGACCTGATCCTGCTCCTACGTATTCCCTGGTGCAATGAAAAACTCAAGGCTTACGTAGTTCTGGTGTGAAGGTTTGACCTTCGGGAGTGTTAAAAACGAATGGAATATTTTCAAAATATTTTAAAGGAACCCTTAGTCCACATATGCACGGGATCCAAGACAACTACGGCTGTACTAGGACCCATATGAATCCCTAAACATCGAACAGCAGAAAAAGCTACCAGTTCATGCTTAAGGTTCATCGCGTGAGACTAGAGATTCCAAAATAAATTTTTTCTTGAAATTATTTAGAAAAGGATTCTTCGTCCACATATGCACAGGATCTAAGACAACTACGGATGCACTGGGACCCATATGAATTCCTAAACATCGAACAGCAGAAAAAGCTACCAGTTTGTGCTTAGGGTTCATTGCGTGAGACCTAAAATCAAAGAATTTAATTTAAAAATAATAAATATGATAAAAGAATTGGGTTTGACTTAAAATAAAATGGATTTGATTGAAAGTGAACTTGATTTAAAATCGGTATTTATTCTTAGTATGTTATAATAACAAAATTAACTCAACACAAAAGAAGTAGTAAGAAAGAGACGAGAAACTTCTTTTCTAAAAATTGGGAAAGAGTTATAAAAGTAGAACTCCTTATTAAACAAAGAGCAGTCTAACATCATCCAATTCTACACCATCATCCAATTCTACACCCTAACATCTATTTCTCACATCATCCAAAATATTTATTTTTATTAGAAAGTCCATCTACACCTCTTCTATTATGAAATTACATTTTTATCCTTCTCATTTGTACCTAACAAAGGTATCCTCCTTTTTCTTCCTTTATCTTTCTCTTTTACTAGAGAGTCATTAAATTCATCATACAAAAATATTAAATATCAATTATAGCTACCATCAAAAGTATTAAAAATTAAATTTTAAAATAAAATTATTTTAAAATTTAATGTCCAAACGGTAATGTTTGCATTTTAAAAATTTAAAATGTTAAGATATATATTTCGGAACAAATCATTAATGTTCTATAATTTAATTTTTGAAATTTTTAAAAATAACTTCCAAAATTATAAATTTGAAATTATATTTAAATTGGTACATAAAATATAATTTAAGAAGTGTAATTAACTACATTCTAAATTATATTTTCAAAATTCAATTAATTATACTCAAAATTATAATTTCATAATGCAACTAATTAAATTTCAAAAATATAACTTTATAAATAAAATTAAATAATGTTAATATAATTTTTTTAGTTATAGATGAACATAGAAGATTTTTTATCCCTAGTATAATGTTTCTAATGAAGTAGACATGTCTTTTAATAAGATAAATTAATGAACAAGATAATGTTATATAAATAAAAATTTTATGTTTTAATTGAACCATATTTTTCTTATATTTTATTTGTTATTTATTGTTACAGAAAAATATAATTGAAGAAGGGAATGAAGTTTTATCTCAAAAAAAAGTAATGATTACAATATTATATTAAAGTCACATAATAAGTAAATTGTAATTTTTAAATTTAAGTTAGGTATTGATTAGTATAATGTAATTTAATTTTTCATTGGTATTATGATAAGGTATTTTTATCTCTGGATGATTTGTTTGTTAAATTTAAATTAGATTCAAGCTATAGATAAAGATTAAAGATAATAAATTTGGATTTGTTATTATCGTTAGAAGAAAGATTATGTTAATTTTAAATTATAAACAAAGTGAAAAATATAATTAATAAGAAAATGAGTTAGTACGTAAAGTTAATAACAAATATAATAATAAAAAATTCATCAATATGATAGTCATTTTTCCTATTTACAAATAAAATATATAAATATTTCTATGTCACCTCTTAATAAAGACAAACATCAATCCATAATTCACAATAAAATGATTGCATGTAACAGGAGATCCTAATATAGAATCTTAAACGATATCACGAACATATTCATCCGGAGACTCCTTCGAAAAACTAACACTTGCGAATATTATCTTTTCAATTCATAACAAATCAACAATACGCTCACGGTACGACCAAAACATTGACATGTTCACAGGACCACCTCGGAAAGTTTGATCTTGCACAATAGTATCAACATATGCAGGACGAACACTCACATCAGCTAGTACGTTTGCATTACGTCCTGCCCAACTAAGTTCTCTCTATGCAGATGTTGTGGGTCTCACCCATTCTCAAGATCCTCTCACTCCATAACAACCTTTTTTTTAATGATCTCTCCTAATTTTTATTATACCTATACATATAATAAAAATTGATTATCAGGATTGTTCAATGGTCTATAACAAAAACTGAAACATCCTGAAATTTAAATTTCAAAATATATATTATAATTTCGACATCTAAATTCTGAAATAATAAATATATATATATATATATATTGAAATTTAAATTGTAGAATAAAAATTGTATTCTGAAAATTTAAATTTTGAAATTAAGATTGTATTTAGAAATCCTAATTCTAGAATAGGTCTTCATTATTCCATAGATAAGATTGTGAAATATATTTTGATACAATTAGAAAATATGACCAGGAATGTTCTTATATTTAAGAACATTCCGAATCTTAATTCTCAAATGTATTAAATTGCATTTCGGATTCATATTTCGAGAATATAATGAAATGTTTTTCAAAAAGTCATTTGCTATCGAAATCTTAATTCTAAAACCCAACCCAACCCCTCATTCAAACCTAAATACGACGAAACATAGATAGAAATGACGAACGGAGAAAGAAAAATTGACTTACCTTGGACTGACGAGATACAGCACAACAGCATGGACGAGGGAAGAAAAAGATGCAACTCCTCCCCGGAAGTTGCTCAACGAAGTTGGTGATTATTTAAAAATAGCTGAGGCAAGGACAAAAAAGATAAGAGTATTTGAAAATTTAAAAATTACAAAGAAAATAGGAAACCGGGGTGTGAAAAGTTTAAGCATTCATTTTGGAAAAAAAAAAAAAAACCCAAATATTCCATTTTATTATTGGACCGTAAGCCCAAATATACCTAAAACAACTAAGGTAGACTGGCATTCCTCTCTATGACACAAGCCGAATTGCACATCAAGAACACAAGACATTTTGCATCCTCAAATGAACTAATAATACATAGTAACAAATTTTTCATCTGTCAATGCTGCATATAATGAAACAAACTATGATAAAGCCCAAAGCTAGTAAACGAATTCTTCAGTTTATTTACAAGAATCAAATGAAGGGAAAGAATTATAACCAACCACGGGTGAATTTAAACTCCAATAATTAACATGAAATAAAGTTGCTCACTATGATTGCAACTAATCCCAAGTTAATGAGTTTCCACATATATTGAAACAGTCAACAAATTCTTTGGTATAAACTTGAAGAATTCCGCAATTATTGCAAGAATCACAATGTTCCTTTTCCTCACGCCACTTGCCCCCCTTATATGGTCAAAGCACAACTCCTTGAAGGATCAATCCCACATGAAAGATAGCTTCAATTCCCAGACAAATAGCCCAAGTTCACTATGTAAGCAAAGTATCTTCCCTTATGAAGTTGAACCATTAGGTATGACTTTTCCCTTTCTTCGACTTGTTCTTTTCTTGCATCTTCTTCTTTTTTGCTTCAGCAGTAACCCAAGTATAGTCAGATGGAATTGCAAATGGGTCTTGAATATTCTCTATCCTACTGCTGGATCCAGCAGCCGATGAACTAGGGCGGTAAGGAGCCTTTATCCATTGAAACCAAGATGACGCTGAGAAGTGTGATGCTGCAGGGCTCTCTTGGGCAGCGGCAGATGGACTTGATGGTGGTGTTGCAAATTCATCTACAGGCTCTAGTTCTTCAAACTTTGTAAAAGTAACCAATACTCTGATGGTGGGAACCACAGGGATGGCAACCTGAAAATGCAAGGGGAAATGGATTTAACATCATTTACAAAGAAAGAGAAAGAAACCATGCAAGAGAGGGGAAAGAAAAGCATTATTCTGGTATACAATAAAGAACAAGCTAGGATTAACATGAGGGGTTTTAGTCCAAAGGAACAGCCTTCAAAATGAAGGCTATATAATTGACAAAAATTAAAGCCACATCTCAATAATGTATAAAAAGAGTTAGGTATAATACCCAGTTATAGGTCATTAAGGCATCTGCACCACTTGAGCATGGACCTCTTATATGGCTAAGGCTAATGCATCTTTGGACCAAACTAGTGACTCTATATTACAGTCCAAAATTGATCACATGAACTTGGGCAAAACAAAATGACCTGACTAGCTCAAAGGATCTACCCACAAAGATGCATGTGAAGAATCTGAAGACAGGATTTTTTATCAGTCAACACTAATTTCAACAGTTGAATAACAAACCTTAAGGCTACAATTCACTTTTAGTACTACTAAATCTAAACTAATTACTGAGTAGATGGGATGAAAAGGTTAATAAAAGGATTCATTTTTAAAACAAAAAGGCGTAATGATCCATAAAGCAATCCAAGTTCTGCAGCTGGAATTTTCTAGTCAAATAATTGATAGCTCAGGGCTAAGCAAATTGGTTCAACATCATTTTAGATTAGGTATTACAACCTGATTTTCTGAAGAATCTAGAAAAACACAGTTCAGTTTTATTCATTAAAAAATATCATACAGAGTAAAATGCAAAACTGAGGAGGAGGATGAATCAGTTCCTGCCAAACCATCAGATTAATCAAACCCATGATACTGAATGAGAATTCTTATTCGCAAGGATCATATTAAGATCAGAAGTTTAGAGAAACAAAATTCTTCTATCACTGACATAAAATATGTGGGATTGTCCACTGTAGTACTTCCTAAAACAAGAGAAATAGGAGGACAGTACATCTATAAGGATAAAAATTCTCAAAAAAATAAACAGCAAAGATCATAGAAGAACATGAAAAATAAGGAATGCAGCAAAGTTGCTCAATCTCTATGCATGTTTGAAATGAAAAGTTTCTTGTATCATAATATGTATCACACTAAACCGTGGCTGTAAACAAAATCCAATCACAAGGGCAAGATAGACAGACAACCCCCAATATGCAAGCACTAAAGGAAGGCATAAACTGCACATTGGCACAAAATTTTAGCTTCCTTGTATTTTGTAGATGTTTTAAGGGTGTGTTTTGGATAAATAATTTAAGTACATATACAATAAGCTCTCATCAATTCAGGGCTTAAGACATAAATTTGATCATGAAACTTGGAGGAATAAGCTAAAAGTAGTTTATTTTATAAGCTATACTAAGAAGCTTACTGAAATAAGTTAAAAAACCTAATGGGAGTTTATTTTTATAAGTTCTTTCAAATTCCCCCTAAATCTAATAGCTAATCATCATAAGTTGCTTAAAAATGGGATTGGAATAAAGCAGTCCTCACCAAAATGACAGCAAATTGTTTCAAAAACAAAGAATCTAAATTACAACACAAGAACAAGAATCCAACTGTTTCTAAACTATAGCTACATGATTGGGATACTTTTAGATAACTCATTAGTTCATTATTATAGTTACTTAGTTATAATCAGTGGTTAGTTACAAGCAATGAAGGATATCACATCTATAAATACAGAAGAGAGGAAATGAGATCATCTTATGATTTGTGAGAGGATTGGGATCTTTGTGCATTGGGAGGTGAAAACAATTGAAGTTCTGCAGTGCCATAACCGCGGGGGGAGGGGGGTTTTCCCTATTTTTCTAATAAGATTCCAGGTTCCTATTAATTGGTATCAAAGCTCTCAAGTTCTTGGAAGCAGTACATGTGTCGGTCAAGAATGGATGCAAATTTAGGGTTCTTAGATTCAGAAACTTGTAAGAAGAAAGAAGATAGGAAAATAGCAGAAAGGGAAAGGGAGTGACAGTTCCAAGAATCTTGCAATGAGCTGCAAGAAGTAAGGATGAAAAAAACTAAAGACATTCCTTGAAAATCTGGCTTAGATCTCCAACAGAGGACACAGCTGGGAGAAAAGCATTAGAGGAGTCATAAAATGGAGGACCCAGAGATGGGACTAAGGCAGATAAGTAGTTTGACCTGAGGGAAGACAATTAGAGGATGTTACAGATTCCTTTGTTTATTGGAGTGGCAGCCTGTGACTGGGTTAAAGAGGTATCTTCAATTGAAGGAGATTTTACAGAGAAGATACAAGCAATTATCATGGTAACAGAGGGACATAATGGTGGTAGTCTTGCACTCTGAACCTGAATAAGGTGAACCTTAGGCATGCTGTTGTTAGGCATTTTCAGCCATCCAACATTCAAAATCCTTATGAAATCTTGTTAGGTTTGAAGCCAGACGGCTCAGTGAAAGAATATAGGGAGAAATTTGAGACTTTTGCAGGACCACTCATCATAGAGCAAGATTACCTTTGAGTAACTTCTTGCGCAATTCTTCTGCCAGGGGTCATGTTAAAAATGTAATATACCCCATTCATGGATCTTTACCTAACATCTTAAACTTTTGAGATAGTTGGTTGATGACAACTAGATTCTTCATTACTGATGGAACAAACTCTTTGTTTTTCTACATATTTAAACCTCTTTTGGCTTACAGAAACAGTTTCTCAATAAGAGAATTTTTTTCACTACAAAAATGAAATCTTAATCGTTGTTAGAGACAAAGTGTGTAACTCTTGAGCACACCCCTATCTGTGAAAAGGAAACTCACAGGAAAAAGAAAACAAATGTCACCTGATTTTTAGACAACAAAGTACACAAGTTGTTTTTTAAATAAAGAAAGAAGTTATCAATAAGAAAGAAGAAAGAGAAAGGCAAACTAACAGATAGATGATATGGCATCCTTCAAAGCAAAACAATCAGCAAGAGAAAAGACTAACTGAGCAAATTATCAAATATAAACAATAACACCTTCTAATCTCTCTGCAGAACAACATCCCATTAATCTACTACCAAAGAGATGTGGGCACTGGAAAGTCTGAGATTAAGTAAAAATATGATTGCCCTTGTACCAAAATAAAAGAAATTTTATGAAACTCGTTAGGACTTATAAGCAAAGCACCATGAACAGTAAAGTGCAGTAGTTTGTTTGTATTCCTATCCAAATTCCCAAATGAAAACAGTACCACCCTACAACCCAGGTACTTGAATAGTCAAGCTCATCAGTATGGAAATTAGTAGTAAAACATTGCTAAAAACATATCTCTCCATGGCGCCAATAGTAAGTACTCAATGGTTCAGGATTTAGGGGATCTCTTGATGGAGATCAATCATTTATTTCTTGGAAGCATTGATATCGTTTTTTGTTATTTTAGTTAAAGCATTGTCAGACTAACATCTGGTATCCAATCAGCAAGCACAAACATTTTTTATACTTTAAAACAATAATGCCACCAACAGCTGTGACATTTTAGCAATCATTGAAGCAGACATCATCAACACCTATCCATTCACAAGAAATTACCTCACATCATGATTCATGACTAAACTCGAGCAGGCAAATATATCTGTAATAATAACCTTCTGATGTTACAGGGAACAGATGAGCTGACCAAAGAAGGAATCAGATGTAAATCTACCACACAATACAGTTGACTTTCTTTTAATATATTGAACATTTCTTCTATTTTTGAGTTTGCTTTTTTGTTTCCAGCTCTCTTTTTGGAGTAGTCAAAATGAAGTATAATATCTACCCATAGGCAATTGGAGATGAGATAGGAATATATATGGAGTATATAAAACAAATGAGTATGGAATAATGAATTGAGAACATACAGTAATTTTGTAATATCTGTGTTTATTAAAGAGATTGAAACCATATGATTCAAGTTTGATGGATCAAATGATGGACTGTTTCAGGTCTTTTTTGTGATCAAAAAGTGTCTCTCAAGCCAAAGGAAAATTTTACTACATATATCCATAAGACTTTCAGTAGTTTACAGTACTGAATATTTGGCAACAAAGAGTCAGAGAGAGCATAAGCTAAAAGTGTAAAGATGAGGATGTTGCAATGGATAAGTGGGAATCCAAGACAAGATTGGAAAGAATGCATTGGATACAAATTAAAGGATAAAACCTACTACAGAAAAGATAGTAGAATTTCGTCTAAATGGTTTAGCCATGTGATGAGACCAACAGAAGACCTAGTAATAAGAGTTGACAGTTGAGCAAATGAAGGATAGCATCATGGTTAGAGGGAGACCAAACATAATAAGACTTTCAAACTATGTAGCTGACTCCACCCAGTTGAAAAAGGCTCCTGTTGCTGTTGTCATAGAATTTTTCTTTTGTGTTTTTTAATAAATTAGGGCTACTTAGGGTTTTAAATATCACTATATACTGAATATTGATGATTTATAGATTTTAATTTGAGATAGAATCGAGATTCATTCTTCTGTTTCTAGCTCAGATCTATTCCTAACTCCTATTCTGCTGTTAATTTCCCTGTTACTCCAATTTTTCTCTTTCAACCATTTCTTCCTCTCTTTCCTTTTTCCCTACCTTTTCCGTATCCACAGACCAAAACAAGATGTGCACGCTACAGCATAAGTAGAGTAAACAAGGAAACGCATAATTCATCCTAGTGAGTGATAGAAAAAAGAAAGTGATAATAATAAATGAAATGAAAACAATCTAAAAATTTAACATATGGCCAGCAATTCATAATTTCTAGTTAACAGATCTTAAAATTAAGATGATGAGCACAGACCTTAACAGGAAACGTTCCTATTGGAAGTTTTGTTGTTAGGAGTTCTCTTAAACGACGAATTGCTTTGACTTTGTTTGCAACAATGTCAAGCAATGGCAACAGCTCTTCAGTTTTCAGTGGAAAACTTGGTGAAAGCCAAAGAATAGGTCTCAACCCTTTTTTGTATTCGTTTTCACGATTTCCATCCTTTTGACGACTTCTGCTATCAGAATTTGCAGACAAGGCTTTGGAATCTTTTTTCCTCCGTGGCTCATCACCCCTCCCACCTATCTCAACAGAATGTCTACCAGGCTTATTCTGATTTCTTGAAGGAGAATCCCCCAATAAATCACTCACCTTTTCTTCTACACATAGAGAACTTCTTGGTGGAGCAATCTTCTTTACTGCTTCAGGTTTAGAATCCTTTTTCCTCCATCCACCAAACCATCCTTTCTTTTCCTGCTTATTTTCTACACTTTTGCTACCATTCCCGTCCTCAATAGGAATATCTCTATGTTCATAACAGCTGTGCCGATGTCCAATAATCACCTCATCACTCTCATTGTTCAAGTCCAACGAATCCAACTTAAGTGCATCTTCCAATTGCCTTCTTTCATCCTCGGTCAAAATATCATTGAGCTCTTCACTCTCTGTTTCATTTTCATTGCAAGATGAGAAGAACTCATCATCTGTCATAGCTCCAGGAACTCCTCTAGATTTTATGCTTACAACTACATTGTGCATATCATACACCTTAGCTTTCCAAGGCCCTACCATTTCTGTTCTCTCCTGTCGCCTCCAAGTCAACTGAGGCAAAAGAACTGCCTGTGTAACATCAATCCCAGGCCTAAATATATTGGTTTTAGACATTGCAGCTACTTCTTGCTGAACCTCCTCATCATTCGCCGGAAAGCCAGCATCATCTAGAGCATTGAGTACCTCCTTTTCCTTGTGTGAGATCATGCACAGTGATCCAGGTGGGACTTTCCCATCCTCTGAACCATCACCAAGGAAAAGAATGCTCTGATCTGATCTCTGAATTCTAAAACCATCAAAACCAGCCAAAGTCATGTCTGCCCTTAGATTTGCACCCCTTTTCCAAATTTTGTAAGTGTCCGAAGGTGCAATTCTTGAAATGAAAGGAATTACAGAACTCTCAAAATGGAACGTAATCTCCATGTAGAAGTCTCTCATCCTCCGCATGGTCCCTACCAAGCGAGGCAACCTTCTGCACCATTTTGCCCAAGCCAGAGGCTGGTAATGCTTAATTATTATCTTCGCAATACCCTCTTCTCTATTGCAGATAGCTTCCTGAAGAGCACTCCACCCCTGTTCATTCTGCAAACTCCAATCTGCCCCAGCAACCATAAGCATCTCGGTGGGCACTTCATCCCCAAATTTCACAGCCAAGTGAAGAGGGGTATCACGGTTCGGCACATCACGCCGATCAATCACAGCAGCAATGGCATCAGCCTTCTCTTCCTCTAAAATTGAAACTGCTTCAGTGCGAATCTCGGCTGTGTTACGTAGCCGAGGTAGGCCCGCAAGTATCCTCCTAAGTTCAGCATAATCTTTCAAAACTATGGCCTTGTGCACAGGACTATGAGCATACTTTGCCACATCAATTCCCGCCATACCTCAACAGCACAAGGGATACACCACCACCACCAACCCACACTACCAATCACAAGCATAAGCACATGCCACCATCAAAAATCAAAACTTTTCTCAATTGGGTAACCCCCAAAACTTGCACAATCCAACCAACCACCACTCAAACCACAACCTTGGACTAAACAGATGAAACAGACCCTTGTCCACAATATCCCTCTAGAACACAGCAAACAGGTCCCTATCAATCAGAATTTTTTAAAAAGAAAAAGACCCATTTTGAATCAGAACCATAAAAGCACAACAGAAAAATCAAAATCAGATCAAAGAAAAGCATCATGTAGGGTCCCAGATCAAGCATTCAAAAGAGGGGCGCAAGATGCTACACTAACCTTGTTCCTTTCTTCCTATGAGTTGTGCTTTGACCTATGATTGCCCAAGAGTCCAGGGATTCAGGGTAACTCAAGCCCCACCACGCCTCACCTCACCACTACCCCTCAAGTAGCAAACAAAAAGGGAAAATGGCAAAGATCCTTGTGATCCAATCCAGATCAGACAAGCATGAAGAGAACATGCATGTGGCTGCGTGAACCAAAAATTCTATAATAAAAAAATAAACTTTGAATATTAAACTTATCTTTTTCTTTTTTTAATTACAAAACACAAGGAAAAGAGATAAGAGGAAAGGGGAAACTGTTAAGAGAAAAGTGAAGGAAGGAATAACAAATAACAAAGCTAGGGATCAAGAAAAAGAAAAACCCCACCACATAAGCAAAGAAAGGGGGAACTTGTCTGTGTTGCGAAGGTATAGCTAAAAAACGGATAGAGGAACAAAAACAGTTAAAAAAGATAGATAATTGCAATTGAAGGAAAAGAATACGGTAGACTGAAGAGTCAAGGGTGTATCATGTGTTTGCGAGACCAACCAGGTAAAAGAAATTTCTAACCCACCAACATGGAAAAGAATAATCCAATTGCGGTTGTGGAACTAATGAGCAAGAAAATTTAATTTTGGAATTACTTTATTATATTTTCAAGAATAAACATCACTAAATGAATAATCCTTCATAATTACCAATATAGAATATTTTAATCTTTTAATATTTTTATATACAATTTATTCTTCAAAAGTGAATATATTAATTTCGTCCATAAAAATATCATTAGTAATTTAAATTGATTCTTAAAAATATTCACTAAAATAGATAGAAGATTAAAATATTTCACATTTATAAATAGAGAAAATGAGAAATTATTCCGTGTTCTTCTTTTGTTTTTTAAGAACTATATTGAATATTAAATTTTATGGATATTATTATTATTATTAACGAAAACGATGAAAAGAAAAGGAAAGGGTTATGTAACTTTTGTTGATGACGTTATATGAAAAATGATATGATATTGGAAGAGAAGAAAAGGCGAGGGAAGGGTCGGTGAGAGAAGGCAAGGGTCCATTACATAGAAACGTGGAAAAAGGTACATTTATGTGAACCACAAAAGAAGGAACCTGCTTTCCTATTTCCTTTTCATTTTTACAGTTTAATTGTTATCTTTTTAGTCGTGATATTAATAGATATGCATTGTAGTTATATCTGCTTGTATTTTAATTTTTAATTAATTATAATTATTAATTAATTAATTAAAATTTTCATATTATTAATTATATAAATAATCAATTGAATATATAAACAATCCATTAATCAGTAATTAATTGTAATTAAATTTATTATTTACATTAAATTATTAATATTTCTTTTATATAATTATGTAATCAATTTTGTAAATATTTTAACTAAATATGTATGATGATAAAATTATCGTACGGATGTACGATATTTATATATATATATATATTAGAATAAAATTTTATAAATATTTTTATTATTTTTAATATAATTAATGTGATAATATTAAAGTTTGATATTATATATTATAATTATATTTATTTGTATTTTAATTTTTAATTAATCATAATTATTAATTAATTAATTAATTAAAATTTTCATATTATTAATTATATAAATAATTAATTAAATATATAAATAATCCCGTTAATCAATAATTAATTAAAATTAAATTTATTATTTATATATTAAATTATTAATATTTTTTATATAATTATATAATCTATTTTATAAATATTTCAACTAAATATATATGATGATAAAGTTATCATACGGATGTACGATATATATATATATATATATATTATAGGATAAAATTTTATAAATATTTTTTTATTATTTTTAATATAATTGACGTGATAATATTAAAGTTTGATGTCTGGAAATATGCATTGTAATTATATCTACTTATATTTTAATTTTTAATTAATTGTAATTATTAATTAATTAAAAATTTCATATTATTAATTATATAAATAATCAATTAAATATATAAACAATCTATTAATCAGTAATTAATTATAATTAAATTTATTATTTATATTAAATTATTAATATTTTTTATATGATTATGCAATCGATTTTGTGAATATTTTAATTAAATATGTATGATGAAAAAGTTAATGTAATATATATATTATAGGATAAAATTTTATAAATATTTTTAATATAATTAACGTGATAATATTAAAGTTTGTTGTCTGGAAATATGCATTGTAATTATATTTATTTGTATTTTAATTTTAATTAATTATAATTATTAATTAATTAAAATTATTATATTATTTATATAAGTAGTCAATTAAATATATAAACAATTCATTAATCATTAATTAATTATAATTAAATTTATTATTTATATTAAATTATTAATATTTCTTTTATATGATTATGTAATCAGATTTTGTGAATATTTGAACTAAATATGTGTGATCATAAAGTTATCGTACGGATGTACGATATAGATATATATATATATATATATATATTAAGATAAAAACTAATATAAAAATGTTTTTACCTAACTAAATTATTTAAAATTTATAATAAAAAATTATTGTTAATACATTTAAGTATAAAATACTAATAAATTATATTAGATGTAGTTTTATATAAATTATTAATAGTAATTATATATATTTTGCATTTAACTGTACCAACTATATCAAATTTAAGTGCACCGAATCTTGATTCTATTATTAGGTCATTTGATTAAATATGTCCCCCAGTTTTTTTATAAAGGATTGCTATGAAATCAATTCCAGGCACAGTTGCCACTTGTTTTAATTTTTTATTAAATTTATATTTTAAATGAATTTATATATATTTATAATTATAACTCGATCACCACTGTATGCAAATTTTATTGATATCAATATTCCATTATGCTATAATTACGTGGGCATATAAATCTTTTGATATATTGTAACAAATAAGTCTTTATCTCATTAAAAATGTAGCACTCGTTTATGCTTGATTGTCATTGTCAATCAAATGGCTGTCTACATTCTACACTATGGATTACCAATTTGAGAAATTTTATTGGTTTGAAATTTTTTATTATAATTAAAAATTATTTTATTCTTTAAAATTATAAATGAAAATAATGAAAAAATAATTTAATATTTTTTATATAAATATTTAAAATAAAATATATATTCAAATAAAATAATATTCTTATAATTAAAAATAATTTTTTAAAAATTAAACAATCTCTAAATTATATCCTCAATCCTTCTAGCAAATATGATCGGGTAATAGCATTTTTAACAAAAATTAGTTAAATCGTTTAAACAAATTATAAACAACACTAAATTAGATTGAATACCTAAAGTTGATTGAGATAATAATTGCATATAAGAGGCAGTTATTTACATAAACTGCCGATGCTTAGTTAAAAGAGATGGTGTTATAAAAGAATTAAAATCATATCATTAACCCTTTATTTAAAACCCGAAACTTTTAATTAAATTAAATTAACATTCCATATAACGAAGTTTGAAACTTATGAAAGGTATTACAAAGTTATATTTTCCTAAAACTAAGATTTCTGCAATAGTAACTAATTCAATTTTATTAATAATAAGATGGCTTCTCTTTTAAAATTTAAACATTTAATTTATCTTAAATGCATAAATTAAAAACACAATTATTTCAATTTTGTACTTTAAGTGAAAGGTGAGGCTATTGATTTGGTCTTCTAGTTTGCCTATTCATACTCTTTAATTAATAACTCAACTGGTATGATTTATTAATAACTCAAACTTATAGTTTCATTTATTATCCTTACATAAAGAAAGTATTTAATAAATTTTAATTGAGTGTATTAATACTCTTTATTACTTCCTTCATTTTTCAACGTTTAAAATTATATACAAAAATTAAAAAATAATTGATATTTAATATTTTAAAAAATATTATTTAATTTTTACTATACTTCTTGTCTTATTAATTATCTACCCTTTATTTTATTAATTATTTAACATATTATTCAATACAATATGTATTAATTATTAAGAATAAAATTAAAATTAAAATGTTAACTATTTATTAATTTTATAAAATAACAATAAAAAACAAATAAAATATAAATGTTAAAATATAAAATAAAAAAACGGAGAAAGTAACAATATACATTTTTAATTTCTTAAAATAACTTTGCTTAAACTGACAAAATTGACATCGTTAGTAAATAATTAAACTTTTACCTTCTTACCGATGTATATTTTCGACACAAAGTCAATAAAATAATTTTTTACGATAATATTTTTTACAATTATATAAATTAATAAAAAAAATATACTAAATTGATATATATATATATATATATATATTTAATTTTGATGATTTGATTATTTAAAATAATATTAAAATATTTTTTAATGGATAATATTTTAATATAAATTTATTATAAAAATTAAAATTATTATTATTTATTTTTTAAAATTATTATTAAAAATTAATATACTGTGTAACTGTAGTTGAAAATATATAAATATTAGTCCCTTAAACAATATGTATAAAATATTAATAAACATATATACAAAATAAAATGTAACATATAAAATATATACATTTCTAAAAAGTTAATACCTTAGGTTGAATTTGTTGTATAAGTTTTTTGGACCATAAAAAGTTAATACCTTAGGTTGAATTTGTTGTATAAGTTTTTTGGGCCATAAAATTAAATGATTGGAGCTTTTCCCACAACATCAACCTTCTTAGTAGGCACTCAAATAGGAGCATTTGCATCTTCAACCCATTTAACCATTATCCTAACATTATCATTATTAATTTGCTTATGATGGATGGTTGAACCCAAGTTTTAGACTTTTCCAAGTAGCTACCAAACGATACGGATCATCAACATATAACTCATAATCATCTGAAGCAGCAAGAAGATCCTCTCCTCTGGGTACATATTCCTCAATCGTAGCACAACTTTCCTTTGTGCTCACGCGTCTAAGAGAAGGGGAAAGGTGATCTTGTGTATGTTTGGAAAAGTCCTAAAGATACAAACTCCTATCTGAGCTCTTGTCTAAGCTCCTCTCGTAGTTCCTTCCTCAATTCTTGCCTCATGTCTTGTCTAATGGCTTCCAACTCATTTCTTGATACAAGTCCCTCTTTGGAACCATGTCTAGTGGAAGGCAATCCAAAATATTGTCATATGCCTATACCTCGTCCAACAGCACAAACACGGCCTGGATGCTCTGACTGGCCAATAGCAATACTGAGAATATCTTCTCGTCCAACGGAAACAAAGGTTCCCTACTAGCTTTGTTCAGCCAAAGAATCCTACAAAACATAAATCACAAAACACTAATGTATACTTTTAAAGTACAATAAACAAAAAATTGCTTAATTTCATATTTTCTTCCAATTTTCTCACCAATAATATGAGATGACTCGAATGTATACTCTCCTGAAGGATTTTTTCGTGCACTCTTCAATTTCTCATGGCATGTGGGTGGAGATGAGGGGGAAAGAACTGTAGATGGATTTGCTTTAGATGATTCTCCACCAATAATATGAGATGACTCGGATTTATACTCTCTTGAAGGATTTTTTCATGCTCTTTTCCATTTTTCACGGCATGTGGGTGGAGATGAGGGGGAAAGAACTATAGATGGATCTGCTTTAGATGATTCTTCATGTTTCTTTAACTTCTGCTACATAAATCTTTCCTCAAGTAACTCATAGCCTCCAAGGGATAGTCTATGAGGTAACAATTCCTTGCAGCAATTTCTCTTATCCTTTTTTATTTTCTCCTGTTATAATAAATCAAATTAATTAAAAATAAAATATTTTGATAAAGTCAAATATATATATATATATATATATATATATATATATATACTAGTCAGATGTGTCTTAAAGCTCCTCCAACATTCACCCACAAATGAAAGTTATTTTCTCTTTAGCAAGCTAGTATTTGGCACATCATAAATAAGCTACATAACACAAATTAGTTAGTAAATGATAAAAATATGGATAAATTCAATATTTAAAAGATAAATAGTTCAAATGATATACCATGATAGTTTTCCAAATTTTCTCCTTCACCCAAAGCTCTACATCGTCTTAATCCTTCTTTAGAATACTAGCTTTATTACGTTCAAGGAGAGCCACATAACTCTTAAACTTTATTCTATTTGACCTTAAATGATTCCCAGTAGCCTGATCAAACTCTATAGGGATCATTTGATCACCACTTTGACTGAGGGTTAACTTCTTTAATCATGTGGCCCATTTAGCCTTCTTTTGTGAAAATTGGATAACCGACCCACTTTGTGAAAAAGGGTTCTAAGATGGATCAGCCATGTGCCTCTTTAAATATGTCAAAAAAATATAAGTTAAAAAATCTAATCAATATAAAATAAGTAATAACTATTTTTAAATAATATTAAATAAATATTCATCAAGTATTAGCAATAAAATAAAGTAAATAACTAACTTGTTGCATTCATGTAGCAGTATTCTCTCATATTTCTTCATGATGATGATCCCGAATAGCATGTACATCATCAATTTCATTTTCTTCATTCATAATTGGTATCCTTAATGATAAAGGAGTTTGAGAAATATCAATACTTATCTTATCAATGGTATCATTATTACCAATCATGATCTTTCCTTAAAGGACTACTAACCATCTTTTGTTGGAATGATCTTTGACATAAAACACTTATTTTGCTTGGGAGGCCATGATAAAATGGTCATCCTTATAAGTTATTTTATGAAGGTCGACCAATGTAAACCTTAATTAATCAACTTATAAACCACTGTTACTATTAACTCATTTACATTTAAAAATAGATACTCTAAATTTAGTGTAATCAATCTCCCAAATATCTTCAATGACTCCAAAATAAGATATGAATACCATAACAAGATTTTTATCTTTGCAACTAAAAAGTGCATGGGCTCAGCTACCACCATAACCCCACTATTTTGTACAGTACTTTCTAATCCTGAGACTTTGTGTAAAAGGAGAAATTATTAATATTATATCCACTCCAACATATGGCATCGAAGTTAGGCCCATTTGCTAGCCATTTCAATGTATCAGATGCATTATCATCCTTCTTAACAGTATCATTAAACCAAGTCAAGAAAGTCTTGTTATGCTCATTCAATAACCATTTTTCATTCATCTAAACATTTTCTTCCCTGATTATGCTTTTATGAGTACATAAGTAAGGTTGAACTTCATCAGTATTATTCAAAATATATAGATATGCTTGAAGGACTTCCTCCCGTCCTATGCTTTTAATAGTTATACCTTGTGTACCTTTACCACCGTATCTTCCCTCATGAAAAGCTTTAGGAAGTCCTATAGATTCTACCTCTCATGAGTACTCTGTACAAAACTCAATAGCCTTTTCTATAATGTATCTTTTAATCATATGCTTTTGGACGGTATGAATTCTTGACATACCATTTTAATATTTTCGTGTCGTTCAATTGGATACATCCACCGTAAATAATCTGAACCACATAATCTGATCTTCCTCACTATATGAACAACCAAGTGGACCATAATGTTAAAAAATGATGGAGGAAAATACATCTCCAATTGGCACAAGATAGTAAAAGCTTCATTTTCCAACTCATCCAATTTTAGAAAGTTGATGACTTTACTACACATGGCATTGAAAAAGAAGTACAACCTAGTTATTGTGTGTTTAACTTTTTTAGGCAAAATGTCATAAATAACTACTAGGAGTAGCTGTTGCATCAAGACATGACAATCATGAGACTTTAAGCCAGCTTTAAATCTTTCATAGAGACAATCCTTTTGAAATTTGAAGAATAACCTTGTGGCATTTTAACCCTATGTAGGCACTCACAAAAACTTAATTTCTCCTTTTTTGACAATGTATGACATGCAGGAGGAAAATATGTCCGCTTACTTATAGATTGTGGTGCTAACTCTTGTCGTATACCCATCTGAACCAAATCTAGCCAAGAATTTACACCATTTTTTGTCTTACCTTATATATTGAGAAGTGTACCAATAACACTATTGCATACATTTTTTTTCTACGTGCATCACATTAATACAATGTCTCACATCGAGATTGCACTAGTATGAAAGATAAAAAAATATTGATCTTTTCTTCCATATGTTTTTTAGTTTTATTTTGAGTCTTTCCAAAAATAACATTGATATTTTCACCCATTCATAAACTTCTTATCCATTTAAGTCCTTTGGAGCAACTTCATTCTCTGACAATTCATTAAAAGCTTTTTTTAATCTACGATAGGGATGATTATGCTTGAGAAATCTTTGATGACCAAGGTAAAGTATCTTATTTCCATGATGCAATTGATGGTAACTTGTGTCTTCTTCACATATAGGACATGCTTAATTCCCATTAACCATATATCTACACAAATTTTCATATGCTGGAAAGTTATTAATATTACAAATGATCATGGCATGCATATTGAAATATCCATTACCATACCCGGCAAACACATTCACCCCTTCTTCCCATAGAAATCTTAAGTCTTCAATCAATGGAGCCAAATAAACATTTATTTCCTGGCTATTGTGGGCTTGATATCATCATAGACAACATAATGTATTTGCATTTCAAGTATAATTGAGAAGCGAGGTTGTAAATTACTAAAAGAATAGGTCATGAATTATACTTACTACTTAAATTACCATATGGATTCATTCCATCTATTGCAAGTCCAAGCCTCAGATTTCTTACATCACTACTAAAATCTAGAAATAGTTTATCGATTATATGCCATTGCAAACCATCACTCAGATGATGGATTTTTCCATCCCTTTTCCTTCCATCTGCATGCTATCTCAGGTTCATCATTTCTATCAGCAAACAACTATTTCAACCTTGGAATTATTAGAAGATACCATAACACTTTTACTAGAGGCCTCTTTGTGCTCTCATCACAATTAGAATAATTATTCTTCACTTTATATCGTGACACTTGACATATGAGACATTCATGCAACCCTTCAAATTCTTTTCTGCATAATATGCAATCATTAGGGCAAGCATGTATTTTCTAGTACTCCATACCCATCGACATAGTACCTTCTTTACATCATAATTACGCATTGGTAATGTTATACCTTCTGCAAGCATATCTTTTATTAACTCAAGCAATTCGGTAAAGCTTTTATCACTCCATCCTTTTCTTTCTTTCAAATTGAACAATTTTGAGACTGCTGATAATTGTGTAAACTTAGTGCATCCTAGATACAAAGGTTTTTCTACATCATTGCTCAAGTTACCATACATATTTTCTCCTTGAAATGCCTCATGTCCCATATCACGGATCATGTCGTCTAGACGATCTTCCATATCTACATCAACCTCCACTGTTTGGGACACACTTGGCATGTCTAATATTTCACCATGCCATGTCCATGTTGTGTAACTTTTGCAAAATTCATCACATAGAACATGCTCTCTTATTTCATCAATGTTCAACCGTTTTCATTCAAACAATTAATACAAGAACAGTAAAACCTTCCCTTACTATCAAGAGGATTTAGTTGTGCAAATTTCAAAAAATATTCCACCTATTCTCACACTCATCACTTGTACGTTTAGCATTTATCCAACTACAATTCATACTATACAAGAATCAAAGAATACATGAATTAGGATGCCCATTATTGGTAGGTCCTCACAATTATAAATCAGAATCCTCTCTATTGGTAGGTCTTATCCCATTCGAGAAGAAAGTTTTTTATTCATTTATTAATAGTTACTCCTTAAATGTTAAATATTATACTTTGTGAAATTTTGGTAGCATTTTGCATTAGGCCCTAAGTACACAACCTGATTGTGGTGTCATTTGCCAAGATCAAGCATGCACTCAGAGATAATGCAAAATGAATTGGATTGAAATTTCATAAAGTATAATATACAATATTTTATAAAAAATTATTAAAAAATAAATAAAAATCTTTCTTCTTAAACTGTCCAACTTGGATAATTTAAGATTTAATACAATGATTACTTCACCCATTGAGTAATAAATACATTGTATTAAACCTCAAATGAAAAATTAAGGTTACACTCAAATTTAAATTAAAAAAAACTTAAATTTAAAAAATTAGATAATTGAGACATACATAATTACACTAATTATCAATAAGAAAATCAAAAAATCAAACAATATATATATATATATATATATATATATATATATAAAGCTTTTAATATATACTTACTACTTTCTTCTTGTGTAAATTTATATGAAGTCAGATAATGTTGTTTGTAAAAATCATTCACTTCTGGTATTGACAAAATAAATTTAAATTACATTTACATTTTATAAAATAATAAAGAAACAAAATATAATAAAAAATTTGAAGTTTAAAAAATAAAATTAAAAGATTAAAATATTGATTTTACCAAAAACTAGAAATTTTTGAAATAATATTTTTTCAATCATAATTTCATGACCCTTTTTTCCACTCAATCCAATTTAGAGTATGGCAATATACATCCACAATGAGCAACCGCTAGTGAAAAAATGGTTTTTATAACAAGATTTTACATCTGTTCTTCAAAAATCGATATAAATAAAAACGCGGTGGCATTTTTGTAAATAAATGTAAACTTTCTACATCGGTTGAGAAAAGAACCGATGTAGAAAATGAGTTTTTTTTCAAACTTTCTACATTGGTTGTTCTGTAACCGATGTAGAAAGTGGATTTTTTTTCAACTTTCTACATCGATTGTAGAAACAACCGCTGTAGAAAATGCTTTCTACATCGGTTCTGAGAAACAACCGATGTAGAATGTCTTCCCCTGTCACTTATTTTTCGACGCTGTTCCTGTTTAACCTTATTTTCCAAAACTCCAGTTTCTAGTTTCGGCCTATTCTCTCTATTTTCGTTTAAGTCTTAGCCATTATTGATGTCCTTGTTGTTCGTCGTTTCACTCCGTGCTTACGTTCGTGGTCGTCGTCGTCGTTGCAACCATTTCGTCTGTTCGAAGTCGTCGTCGCGCACCCTAAGGTTCGAAGTCATCTTTGTCGTTATTTATGCATCTCATTCTGTTATTATGGTTGAAATTTACATTTATTTTGGTTTTATTCTGTAATTTTCAAGCTTCTTATTTGGCCACCATGCTGTGTCGTCGTTTAACTACCATTGTGCCTCCGTTTGGACACCGCTTGGCCACCACTCAACCATTGTTGTGTTGACTGTGAGGTATCTTCTATGCACCTCTACTTTGTGATTGCATATGTGAAAGTTTGCTTAGGGTTTATGTATGTTATAGTATTGATTTTGAGTTTAAATATGTTGGTTTGTTTTCTTGAGTTCAAATATGAGCATACCCTTAGTTTCCCGTTCAAGGTTAAATATAATGAGTATATTACTAAATAAGTAAATCATTCATTATATTAAATCTTGAATTGTCCAAGTTGGACAGTTTGGGACAAGTTTTTTATTCGGTGGTTAACAATTTCTTCATAAATCATGTAAATTGTACTTGATGAAATTTTGGTTTAGTTCATTTTGCATTGTCTCTGGGTATATGCTTGATTATGGTAAATGAAACCACAATGAAGTTATTTACTTGGAGACTGATGCAAAATGCTGCCAAAATTTCACCAAGTATGATATTCAAGATTTTAGAAGTGTGTTAATCAATGAATAAAAAACTTTTTGCTCGAATGGGATAGGGCCTTACAAATAGTGAGGATAATAAATTTACAATTATGAGTGACAAGGTTAATCATAAATCATGTGTCGATGATTCTTGTATAGTATAGATTGTAGTTGGATAAATATTAAATGAACGAGCGATGAGTACGAGAATGGGGTCGAAGAGTTTTTGAATTTTGTGCAGACAAATCTACCTCAGAGTAATGGACAATTTTACTGTCCGTATGTTAATTGTCTAAATGAGAGACGTTTGTGTGTTGGTCAAATTAGAGAGCATGTTCTTTGTGATGGATTTTGCAAAAGTTATACAAAATGGACATGGCATGGTGAGTTATTAGGCATGTCAAGTGTGTCACAAACAGTGGAGGTTGATATAAATACGGAAGATTGGGTAGAGGATATGATTTGTGATGTAGGGCATGCGTCATTTGAGCGGGCAAATATGTATGGTAACTTGTCTACTGATTCAGAGAAACCTTTGTATCCAGGATGCACTACGTTTACACGATGGTTAGCAATGTTAAGATTATTCACTTTGAAGGCAAGGAATGGGTGGAGTGATAAAAGTTTCACCAAATTACTTGAACTGTTGGTAGAGATGCTTCTAGAAGGTAACACATTACCAAAGCATAATTATGAGGCGAAGAAGGTGTTGTGTCCGATGGGTATGCAGTATAAGAAAATACATGCTTGCCCCAATGATTTCATACTATACAGAAATGAGTTTGAAGGATTACATAAATGCCTTGTGTGTCAAGTTTCACGTTATAAACTGAAGGATGGTGATTCTATTTGCAATGAGAGCACAAAGCAGCCTCCGACCAAAGTGTTGTGGTATCTTCCAATAATTCTAAGGTTCAAACGATTGTTTTGTAATAAAAATGAAACAAAGAACCTTAGATGGCATGTAGATGAAAGACTGATTGATGGAAAACTTCGTCATCCAGCTAATGGTTTGCAATGGAAGATGGTTGATCAACTATATCCCGATTCTGGGAATGAGACAAGAAACCTAAGGCTTGGATTTGCAACAGATGGAATGAATCCGTACGATAATTTAAGTAGTAAACATAGTTCATGGCCTGTACTTTTGACAATTTACAACCTTTCTCCGGAGTTGTGCATAAAACTTAAATACATCATGTTATCTGTGATGATTTCAAGCTCACAACAACCTGGAAATGACATAGACATTTATCTTGCTCCTTTAATTGAAGACTTGTAAAATCTATGGGAAGAAGGTGTGGAGGTGTTTGATGCGTATGGTAATGAAAATTTCAAGATGCGGGCAATTCTGTTTTTTCACTATTAATGACTTTCCAGTATAAAGCATGTCCTATATGTGAAGAAGGCACAAGTTACCATCAACTGCATCATGGAAGGAAGATAGTTTATCTTGGTCATCGAAAATTTCTTAGGATTTAATCACCCTTATTGTAAATTAAGGAAAGCTTTTAATGGGTTGCCAGAAAATGATGTTGCTCCAAAAGTCATAACTGGACAACAAGTCTATGATCGGGTTAAAAACATCAAAATTGTTTTTGGAAAGACTCAAAAAAAGGTTACCGAGACAAGGATATGGAAGAAAAGATCAATATTTTTTTATCTTCCATATTGGTGCAAAACTTGATGTTAGACATTGTATTGATGTGATGCATGTGGAAAAAATGTGTGTGATAGCATCATTGGAACACTTCTCAATATACAGGGCAAGACTAAAGATGGAGTCAATTCTCGACTGGATTTGGTTCACATGGGTATACGACATCAGTTAGCTCCACAGTCTGTAGGAAAGTGAACATATTTGCCCCTGACATGTCATACATTGTCAAAAAAAGAGAAAATTTCTTTTTGTGAGTGCCTACATGGGGTTAAAGTGCCACAAGGTTATTCTTCAAATTTTAAAAGACTTGTCTCGATGAAAGATTTAAAGTTAGTTGGGTTAAAGTCTCATAATTGTCATGTGTTGATGCAACAACTACTTCCAGTGGTTATTCGTAACATTTTGCCTAAAAAAGTTAGACATACAATAAGTAGGTTACGCTTCTTTTTCAATAAAATATGTAGCAAAGCCATTGACCCTCTAAAATTGGATGAGTTGGAACATGAAGCTTTTACTATCTTATGCCAATTGGAGATGTATTTTCCTCCATCATTTTTTGACATTATGGTTCACTTGGTTGTTCATATAGTGAGGGAGATCAGATTATGTGGTCTAGTTTATCTAAGGTGGATGTATCCAATAAAACGATACATGAAAAATATTAAAAAGGTATGTGAAGAATCCACACGTCCCGAGGCATCTATGATTGAAAGATACATTGCAGAAGAGGCCATTGAGTTTTGTACAGAGTGTTTGTCAGAGGTGGAACCTATAAGAGTTCCTAAGTCTTGTCATGAAGGAAGACACGAAGGTAAAGGTACACGAGGCATAATTGTGAAAAACATGGGTCGTGCAGAAGTCCTTCAAGCACATTTGTATATTTTGAATAATACCGATGAGGTTCAACCTTACTTATCTACTCACAAAACTATGATAAGGGAGAAGAATGTTCAAATGAACGAGAAATGGTTGTTGAATGAGCATAACAAAACATTCTTAAACAGGTTTGATGAAACAATTAAGAAGGATGATGGTGCCTCTGATACATTGAAGTGGCTGGAAAATGGCCCAAACTTTGATGTCATATGTTGGACTGGATACGATATCAATTATTTTTCATTTTACACAAAGTCTTAGCATGATAAAAGTACCATGCAAAATAGTGGGGTTATAGTGGTAGCAGAGTCGATGCATTTTGCAAGTTCTAAAGATAAAAATCATGTAAAGGCTTCCATATCTTACTTTGGAGTGATTGAAGAGATTTGGGAGATTGATTACACCAAATTTAGAGTGCCTATTTTCAAATGCAGATGGATTGATAGTAACAGTGGTGTGCAAGTCGATGAATTGGGATTTACATTGGTTGATTTTCAAAAAGTAGCTTACAAGGATGACCCTTTTATCATGGCCCACCAAGCAAAACAAGTGTTTTATGTTCAAGATCCTTGCTCCAAAAGGTGGTCAGTTGTTCTTCAAGGAAAGACAACAATCGCTAGTGATGACACCAATGATCTTTCGAATATTGATATTTCTCAAACTCCCTTATCATCAATGATATCTAGTATCAATGAAGAAAATGAAATAGATGATGTATATGCTATTCAAGATGATCATCATGAATGAATATGGGAAAATGTTATTACATTATACAAGTTAGTTATTTATTTAATTATTTCATCATTGTATGTTTATTTTTAACTTATTTTAAAATGTTTATTACGTTTTTTATATTTAGTACAATTTTTAACATCTTTTTTCTTTGCTTTTAATAGGTACATGGCTGATTACTACATTTTTTTTTCAACTTTCAATACTTTTTTGATGTAATTTTAAGTTATTTCATTTGCAAATTAAAGTTTGATAATAAATAATGATGTATTTAGTTTAAATATATAGATTATGTGAATTCTGTATTGTCTGCCTGGTGATTCTGTGTGTATATGCAGGTATTGTGAATAAATAATACGATAGTATGCCTAAATAACATGAACATTAAAAAAAAGGACTTTCTACATCGGTTGGGACTACAACCGATGTAAAAAGTACACTTTCTACATTAGTTGTGGGCATAATCGATGTAAAAAGTACACTTTCTATAACCGATGTAAAAAGTCCCGCAACCAATGTAGAAAGTAACCTATGTAAAAAGTATATAACAACCGATATAAAAAATGCATAACAATCGATGTAAAAAACTTATTTTCTACCGGTGAACTAATCATATATATTGTACATGTATTAATAGCTAGTGAGGTGATTTCTATTTTTTTTATGAATTAAAAACTATTATACTAATAAAGAAGCAATAATATTTGAGTAATAGACATTGAATAGACAGAGAAAAAAATTGACCCTTCATCTGTCAATGTACTTTCCATAATCATGTCGGGATCTCAAGGAATAATTATAAGATCTAAAAGAGGTCACTCGAAATACAAGCATATGTATCCACAAATAAATAGTGAATTAAAATATACAACTATGACGAAATGAAATTTAGCATGCATGAGAGTAGCCGGTGAAAACGACAATACAACCATAATGAATTAATTAATCTTTTCTTTCATATTATTTAAAAGAAATGTCACAAAATTTTGTATGCTATGTATACTTTGCCTAGTTGATCGAACCTAAACTTAATTCACTCACATACCTTTTTTTTTAATCATAATAATCAATTAAATCATTTAATTATTCACTAGCTAGCTGAGATCTCCAAGACACATGTGTAACTATAAAAATCTATTTTATATAATTAATTACAGGAATAATCTATTATAAATATAAATATTTAAAATATATTAAAGTTACAATAATATTAAATTATAATAATAATATTTTTAATAAAAATTTCACTCGATCTGTTAGTTACCTAATATCTATAACATTTGAATTTATCAAATACAACCATTTAAGTATATAGAGAGAACTGTGTGCCATATGGATTTCGCCTATTACCTTAATGAGCAATAACCAAAAACAAAGCGCGAGTGCTTTTCTTATTATAACGACCAAAATAAAAATGATTTTTTATTTACATATAATTTATATTATCGTCTATTAAATTATTTTATTTATATCAAACTTAGTTTAGGATAAAATTAAGTTTGTTATATTTATATATTTTTATCAAATGCTTTAACACTTTCCTTTAATATATTTATATATTTTTATCATATTTATATATTTACTCCATCTGCATAGATGCTTTAATATTAGAATTGAGAAGTTAATACTTAACATAGTACATACTTTAATATAAAATATATAACTAAAATAATATAGGTTACGTATTTCAATTATAGTTATCAAATTAAAATTAATCATATAAAAAAAAATTTGACTGAATCAAATGAAGGTGTAAACTTTGTGACCAAATCTTGATGTGTTGTGTACATTAATTAAAATTTGAATTTATCAATGGGATACAAAATTAGCAGCATTTTACATGTAAACAAATTTTCTTTTCTCTAAACATGAGCCAGATGGAGTAGTTGAATACCTCTTTAGGCCTAGAAGACTGGAAGCTTTAATTGGATTTCTTGAGAATGAAGACAATGATGATGTACAAATGGCTGTTGCTGACTTACTAGCTAACCTGCCAAAATCAGAAAGAGGAATCACTATGAAGTTGATTAAGTTGGGTGGAATTGATGCAATCATAAGCATCTTGAAAATTGGCAAAATGGAAGCAAAAGAAAATGCTCTCAGTGCACTCTTCACGTTCACCGACCCTACAAATATTGAGTCACAGTGTGATTTGGTTAAACGTGGAATATATCCTTTTCTTGTAGATTTTCTTAATTTCGGTTTGGTCACTGCAAAGGCAAGAGTAGCAGCTATCATTGGTAAACCAACTGGTTGCTAGTTTATGCAGTGTGAGTAACACATTTTGTCTATTGGAAGCAAATGCTTTTCTTGGATTAATAAAGTTATTACATGGAGAGGTTCGTGCAACTACCTATGAAGTATCCACCAACCAAACCCAGCAACAAAGCCAAACACATATTTCTTCACCTTATCGCCCCCACTTGGGTCACAAGCTCATGCTACCCAGCTTGGTATTCTAACATGCTTGTAACAGTTTTATAAAGACTAGTTCTTACATGCTAGCAAATATGGGACTTGTAAATGCCAAAATAAATAATGGACCAAGGTGGTTGTGTACTCTATCTAAGTTGGAACGTGCTCTGCTCTGTTCCTATAGTTTGCATGATCCTTCCCAATGATTTTTTTCCATGTTTTTATGTTTTGAAGATAATAAATATAAGCAATTTTTTATTTTATACAATAGTAGGAGAATTAAAGAAGATATCTTACAGAATACTTCTAAGGATATAGAAAAACTCTATCATATTTAAAGTCTTCGCATGTGTATTTGAGTCTTCTAAGTTTGGTTCTTTTAACAGAATTTTACTAGGAATTCTGTCTCTGTTTCTATATCTAAAATTCTGAATTCGTTGCTTCCAATATCGTTGTATATCTTGTTTCCTTTCCAACGAAAATGGTTTTGGAAGTAAAAAAATCAAGTGAGGATATGTGTAGCCAGTTCTCAATCTCTTCCTGTTCTGGCTATTTAGTGTATTAAGCTTTGTTCTCTTTCCCCTATCCTATTTTTTTTTAGGGAAATTGAGGTGAGAGTCCAACATAAATAATTTTATACTCTCATTCAATAACATGTTATTTTATTTAATAAATTTTAAATTTTATATTCAATCAAATTCATTAAATAATATAATAACACATGTCAGTAATAATAATGCAATGAAATAAAACAAAAAAAATATGCCGAGATTATAATTGTTTATGTACTTCCAGTTCGGATAACTAGTAGTCTTGAAACAATGGAAGGGGGAAAATAAGAAAAAAAATCACCAAAAATAATAAAAACCTTAGCTGCAACTGAAGCAAGGAATTCTTGCAAGCTTGCAACCATGTTCTCAAATAATAAAGCAAAATGATTATGTAGATTGCATACATTGACCAAATAAGCAGGTGAATAAAAATGTAACATAACCCATAGATAATGACGTAAAGTTTAAATTAAGTTAATGAGTGATTTATACAGTTGCAGCAGGTAATTCCACATCAATCAAACAAATATGATACAAGTTAATGTAAAAGTAAAAGGGACAACCTAATAGATTGGAGCTAACACTTTTAACTGCTTCAAGGAAGAATGTGGAATGCATATAAACATTATAGGTTGTACATAGAAACGAAGTCTACTCCAAAGATTGTTGAGGGTTTGAAAAGGCACAATATCATGAATAAAGATTTTTGTGTAGAATTGAGAAGTAGCAGTTCATATAGTATATGGTATAAAACTATTAATTAAGGATCATAGGCCTACCATATTGTCCCACCAACTCAAGATGAAAGTTACAATAAAGTGAACATTTTTAAGGAAGATATTGTCATCAAAGCTTCTATTTGTTGTGATGATCAACCAGAACTATTTCCTAAACTCATACAATTCCTCAAAAGGTTGAGACTCAATAGTTAAAACTGACATAATAAGTGTGGGTGTCCAAATCAAAAGCGTATTGGTTCTTTGCTCAAAGGATAGGGAAGAGGGTGGTAGTGTTTTCCTTAGCACTTTGAAATAGTTCCTTAAATCCGTTGTCAACAAAATTGCTTCGTTATCTGCAGCAACAAATTATCCCACTAGAAGTAAGAGGTGGAGATTCTTCTTGCCTTCTGACACACAAACACTACCAATATGTGTTTTGTGTTCAGATTGTTACCTTTCTTACACAAACAAATAATAAGAAATTAAAGATGAAGTACAGAACAAAATTAATTCCAGTATCAAATTGGAAACAAAAACCTAACAGTTTCAAATTAAAACTTGTGTAGCAATAGTGTCAATGGACAAAAATCAAAATCTTTGCCGTACAAAAAAAAATGGACAGAAATACACCAATCGAGCTAAAAGAAGGGCAAGCTCTCAATGCTTATATGAAAAAAACTTGTGTAGTAATAACCTCAATGGAATGAGAAACAACATCAATGACTTCACATGATGACGAAATCAAAAGGAGAAACAACTTTCATTGCTTGTATTTGGACTCCTAAAACAAAGGAGAAAGAAGAGCCTCTATGCAGTTACATTCCTCAGCCCAAGAGCAATACACAACAAAAACGAAAACAAAGTTTTTACATCAGTTCTGTAATTTTCTTTTTACTTTTAAATATTAAACCGGTTATTTCTGTACTGATATAGTAAATTTACTTTTTAATTACAAAATTGCCACCGACCAAGTTTTTGCATTGATTCCTTAATAACTGATGTAAAAAATTGTGATAAAATCCTAAATTTGTACTAGTGTTAAAAACTTTTAAACTTAGGTAAATGAATGCAAAATTTTTCTTCTTGCTGTCTTCTTTAGTGTCTATTTGATATATGAAGAAAAAACGAGTCGTTGAGAAAAAGCTATGCTTTTTAACATCTCTTGTCTTACATTAAATGCATGACATCGGTCATAGAGTATGATCTTACTTTTTATAAAAGATATCATACTATGTTTGTAACACACAACACTTGCAACAAGTGACCTATTTTTCTTTTTGTGCAAGTGCATACTTCAAAATTTATGAAATTTTTTTTGTTTTATGGATTGATTTTGCATAAGGCAGCTACTTAGATATCCACTTGCTTTTGAAATTGACTTGCTTCCACCAAGAGAAGAAATGATGCAATGTAAACTTTGCATACTTTAGTCATCGGGTAGGTATTTGAAACATTCTTCTACGGAAACATTTTTTTATGAGAGCTCTTGAGGATTTTAGATATTAGGTGTCTAAACCATTTTTCTACTAGAGTTCTTAGGAAATTTAAATATTAGGTGTCTGAAATGTTCTTTGAACGTATCTTTTCAAGTAAACTTTTTATATGTTTGTTCAGAAATCGTAATTGTGTAAAAGTTTACAAATTGAACAAATAAAACACTATATGCATACTATATAAATATTTTTAGTTTATATTATCATTATAATTGTTAAGAGTTCAAGAACCTTAAAAGTTTCTATGTTCCAAGATTCTCTCCCTTTTGACGATGATAAACATTTAATAATGTGTAAGGATTCATATAGTGTTAGCAGCAAAGATACATACATATAAAGGATCATGTACAAACAAATATCCATATACAGCACTTATAAGTCAAACATATATTAACACTTAATACTTCCCCTTTTAACATCATCACAAACAACCTCTTATATATAAAATGATATAAGTTTACATATAGATACGTGTATAATTTTTTTCCCATCATAATGGAAAAAAATAAAAATAACTAGTCAAAATAGCAAGTGCTTTTTATAATTTTTAGTTTTGTTGCTTTAATTCTTTGTTTTTATTCTTACCGCTTATGTTGTTTGTTTTTTAGCTAACAACTGGATGCAATTTTTAGAAATCAGTAAGAGAGGAATTAGAAGTTGTTTCTTTAAGCATAAATGATTATCATAATTTTTGATATATTTTTATTTTTAATTTGAGAATTGAAAATTTTGAAAAAAAGTTTGTTGGAAGGTCTCATGCTAATAATTTAATACAAATATAATATAAAAAAGTAAAATTATATATTACCAATTTAGACAAATGTTATTGAAATAATTTTTAATATTTTTAATTGTAAAACTGATAACTTTTGATAAATACATGCTAAGATATTTTTTTAATTTTTTAATAATTAGATGAAATTTTTAGGAATAAAAAAAAAGTACAAATTGTTCCATTAGACAAAGTTGGTTAGAATAATTTTAAAGAATTTATAAACTTTTAATTAAAAAAACAAGTAACTTTGAAAAGTATTTGTTAGAGACAAGCTTCTTAGTTTATAAAAATTGTTTAGCTCTCTCTCTCCCTAATTCAATATGTAAGTAGCTCCCTCCCAATTCCATTATTGCTAAATTTTCTTCCTCCAAAAATCACCACGAAACTCCATTGCTTTTATAATTTCTTAAAGGATCTTGCTTTCCTTCTCATTTAATGTTGATTTTCCTCTTTCTTTTTCCATAAATTTCTCTATTTTTCTCCAATAATGTTTATGCTATTATAGTGTGAATGATAAAAATAGGTCCATTTTTAAGTTTTTGATAATTTTGTAGTTTCTTTTAACTTTTGATTATTATTTACTAAATATGTTTTTTTAATGGCTTGAAAATTGAATTTGGAAGGAAATTTTGGATAACACCCTCTCTTAGAGCCTAGGTAGCCATGGTGATAAACCACCATTCTGTTGATTTATCTATGGAAAATTAGTTATAATTACAATATAATTTATGATTATTTAATTTTAATTCTACCTAATTTTCCTTATTTTTGTATGAATGGTCACGCAAACAAAGAATCTAAAAATAGGCAAGTTAAAAAAAAAGGGTAAAAGAAGCATAAAAAGATAATACATCTAATGTGGCAATGACATGTTCATGAATTTTATCACAAACAAACAAAAGATCACACAAAGATATAACAATAAAAATTTTTATTTTTTTATTTTTTTATTTTTTTTATAAATATATACACGTCTCAAGTAATTAAGATTTAAACTTCTAAAATTGTTGAAAATATTCCTCGGCAACGGCGCCAAAAACTTGTTGTGTGTTTACTGTGCGTACAAAGTTTTACCCACGGGCACCTGTTGGTGTAGAAAGGGATATTTAAAACCCTTAATGTCGTTCCCACAGAGACTATTTCAACCATCTTAAATAATGATTAAATCCTAACTTTTGAGCTCACCAAAAAAGGGTTTGTTTAGAAATATTTAAAGTGAACGTAAAAAGGGAACAAAGTGAGAGGAAGCGATTCAAAGACAAAAGAACACATATACGAGTTCAATTATGGAAAGACATGATACTTTGGTTTCCTTTATAACTTTACCCAATTTCATCCTAATTCCCTTATGAATGATTTGAATCAATTGCTAACCATCCGTTCTAATTCTATTACTACCCAATGATCATGCAACGACAATGTTCTTTCCCTTAAGTTACTATCCTCAATGATCATGCAAGGTATATAATTAAGATAAGCATAAAGAACGTACGGATTTGTTAAATTAATAACTGACTAGAAATCAAGGATTCCGATTCATCCTCCAAAACTCTTAGTTCAGTTTACCATATAGTTCCGTTAATTAGGCAATGGTAAGATCGCCTATCCCCTAATTAACTTAGAAATTAATTCTCATTAGTTAATTATGCATAATAAGGAAAACACAATTGAATAGAAATACGGAATTATTCATAAAAAGGAAAAGGGGTTCAATTGGTGACATTATAAGTTTCACCAAAACCCCATGATTTGGGGTTAGTTACACATAAAGAGATAAGACAAATAAAAACATACTAATCCCATAGAACAATCCATAATCCTAATTCTACAAGAGAACGACAAAACCGTAGTGCCAGCAAGACTGGCAATAGGACATTGCAACTCACATTGTGAAGAACTTCTGCCTCTGAAATTCTACGGAAGGATACTAAAAGAGAGATGAGAATGGAATGGTGTGTCTCCGAGGCAGTGATACGCCTACGCCCCGGAGAATGGTGTGGCCTTTGGAGACTAGGGTGGTGTCATGTGATGTATTAGAGCCTCCCTTTTATAGGCGTGGATTAGGGTTTCAATGTGGTGGAGTGGGCTTGACCTAGCCGCTTCCTAAGTCGTCGCGACCAATCTATGTAATCTTGCAGCACTGTAGAGTTGACGTGTCATTGTTGCATTAGATGTATTATCTTTTTATGCTTCTTCTACCCTCTTTTTAGTCCAAAACTTGCCTATTTTCTTATTCTTAGCTTGCGTGACCATTCCTACAAAAAATAAGGAAAATTAGGTAGAATTACAATAAAATAATCATAAATTATATTGTAATTATAACTAATTTTCCACGGATAAATCAACAGAATGGTGGTTTATCACATCCTCCAACTTAAACATTGTTTGTCCTCAACCAATATCCCAAGGAATAGGAATGTAACAAGTATAGAATGTAGCAAGTATAGAATCTAGAAACCTCACATATGAAGCATGCAGCAACCAAGTATAATTACTAGAGCAATTAATAATAATCCAATTAGGACCTTAGTTCCTTGAAATCAAGTATCACACATATATGCGGTCACTCTTCTCACCATCTCTCAAATGTATATGGTTATAGATCATTAGCACTCTACTCCTCACAACTGTACACTACCATAGGCTTGTCTGTAAACCTCAAATCTCCACTGAGAGTCAAATTGCACACAAGAATCAAAAGGGTTTCATCAAGGTTGTAATGTGACTAAGGGAATTGTATAATTAGGTACGAAATAAGAAGGAAGGAAACACAAAAGTTTTCTTTTCATTATACTTTCAGTAACTTTTACCCTTAAACTTTAAGCAAATTTTCTTGAGTTTCATGATTTGATAATTTTTTTTATATTTTTCATTATTTTGTTTTTGAACTTTTTCTTTATTTTTTTTGATTTTTTTTCACTTGTACTTTCCCAAACATTTATTTTGCTTTAGTTATAATTAAGGGTACTTGAAATTATCACAATTAATTGATGGTACCAAAGAATATAATTTCCAAGGTGTTAAGCTCAAAAGGGCACTAAATGATATCTAGGTCTCGGTCCAATCAAAGAAACCTAATTTTCCTTTATCATTTTCTTGTTATGCAATCAACTTACATAAGCCTTGACAAGGTTACAAGGAAAGTTCTAGAGTGTACAAGTCGAAGGAAAATCATTCAACAAAAAGAGAGGTTGTGTGCAACCTCAATTAGGTCTAATCCTCACTGTATCTATTCAAATGTCAGACAAGATAACAAGGAACATGACTAATTATCAATTATTTTCATTAAAAGTTCTCATGTTCTCATTAGATCCAATTAATGTTTGCCACAAAATATTAGAGATCCCTAAACCCTAAATTCATTAGCAATCCAAACAATTAAGCATATAAGGATATCATAAGGAATAAGAATTTTTAGAAAACATGAGGAGGGAGGTGTCCCTCCTCAAACATAATCTTCTACCATTCTCTTAATTCACTGGAAAAATTAATTACCACAATAGATAGAAGAAACAAAAGAAGAGGAAGGATGAGAAATTTTGATAAATGAATAGGAGGGAGAGGGTCTCCCTCCTTAAACTTAAGCTCTTGTATACACATATTTATTGTAGTGAAGAGTAAAGGAGAACTTCCCTGAAAAAGTAGCACCGAGGAGGGAGAAGTATCCCTCCTCAAACTTAGAGACCATCTATACCCTCAATACTTTTCTTGGTGGATGTTAATGGTTAGAGAAGAAGTCACATCGCATTGGATTAACCTACTCACACTAAACATACATGTTAGAGGCCGAAGACAATAACAATGTATCCTAAAAATAGGTTCTATACATCCTTGTGAGAGAGAAAGAAAAAAAAACTTTTGAATTATACAAATATATAGAGGAATAAAAATTACCTAATTTCCTAAACTAACTAATCATAATAATTTATTGAAAAATAGGTTGCCTCCTGATGTACCTTTACCAGTGTCTAAGCACAACCACGGGTGGCTACCTTAGGATCCAATAATACATTGATGCGTTTCTTAAGCTTTATCTCCTTCAAGGTTTCCTCGTTCTCTTTGACAAAGTTCATCACTCCATCTGGGAATGTTTTATTCACCTTGTAAGGGTTGCTCCCCCTAAACTTAAGTTTTCGTGGAAACACATGAAATTGTGAGTTATAAATTAATAATCTCTTACCTATTTGGGACTCATGTTTCTGAAAGTGTTTAGGATGTCCTATTTTTGTCCTCTGTTTATGGAATCCTGAATTCTCATGCATTTTAACCCAAAGTTCATCTTTAAGATTTGGGTCAAGCCTCCTTTGTGGTTGCATATTTGGTTCAGATTCTTCTCCTATAAGAATCTCGTGGGCACAGAGTGTAAGAATTATGCCTTTGATGTTATAAGTGGACCACCTAAAGGCTTCTTTATTTTTCCACAAGACCTTTCGCAATTTCTCTTTCATTGTTCCTATAAGGTTAGAAGAAATAATAATAGAAAGAGAAAAAGTAGGAGGTAGAAATACATACTTTAGATTTAAGGAAAGAGGTTTGAGTTTAAGCACTAGAGGTTCTTCAACTAATGGTTTAGGCTTACAGGTTCCATGACCCTCTATACTAGCAAATTTATTACCTCCATCTTTAACTTCTTTTAAGCTTTCACTCGTAGGGGTAGGTCATTAGTAACCACGTGCTCCTTTTCATTCTCTTTTTCCACATGTATCTCCAATTCTTTCTTGCTTTTAAGAGTAACCGCATTAGCTTGCTCCCTTGAGTTCACCTCATGCTCGCTAGGTAAAGTCCCACATGTTTGTTGTGCCAAAAGGTTAGCGAGTTGTCCCAATTGATTCTTTATATTCTGAAATTGGGTTTCCATATTTTGGACTTGGGATTCTAAAAATGTTGGCTCCTTCCTTTCTTGCCTATAGCCTTCATGGTTCTGTGCGTGAGAGAGTCTGTAAACATATTGAGATTGTTAGTATGATTATTACCTTGATGCTCTCCCCAAGAAAGGTTGGGATGATTCTTCCAAGTGGGGTTATAAGTGTTTTCCACATAATTAGCCTCCTCATTTTGTTGGGCTATATCAGCTTTAGCAATGCATCCTTCGTCATCGAGACTTATGGATCCACAAGGATTACATAAGTTAGGTTCATATGCCACTGGAGTTTGGATAGGCAAGGAACGTCGTGTCTGTGCTTGCATAAGTACCTCCATCTTTTTATTTAAGACATATATCTGACCGACTAATAGAGCAGTATGGTCAACATGATACATTCCTACTGGTTGAGTATCTTTCTTCCTTACATGTCTATCAGCAGATCTCCATTGATTGTTGTTAGCGGCCAAGTTCCCTCTGATTGTCCATGTGTTCTCTGGAGGGTTATGTAGGATACCTCCACCAGATGTTGCATCTATAACAACTTTATTGACATAGGAAAGAAAGTTGTAGAAATCTGCACAAGATGAGGTATTTGGTACCCATGGTGCGGGAACCTCCAGAGAAGGTTCTGAAATCTATCCCAAGCCTCACAGAGGGACTCATTCTCGTACTGAGTAAAGTTGACAATCTCCACTATGATCTTGGACTTCATTGACTGTGGAAAGTATTGCGTCAAGAATAGATGTTGTAATTGGTCCCAAGCAGTGATGGATGCTTCTGGAAAAGAGTCTAGCAAATCGTTTACCTTTTCAGTGATGGAAAAGGGGAACAACTGTAATCGAATGACATCTTGCGTAATGCCGTTCATTTTAATGGTATTTGTCAGCCTCAAAAATTTTCTAATGTGAAGATGTGAGTCTTCTAAGGCTGTCCCTCCAAATTGAAGTGAGTTCTGAATCATGTTGATAAGGGCAGACTTAAATTCATAGTTAAGAACACCTTCTAATGATGGGATTGATATCCTACTTTGTAGGCCCTCATTAGTCGGGACCATATATTCCAATAATGTCCTTCGTCTTTGTGCTGCCATCTTTCTTGTTTTGGTTTCTCGCCTCAATCTTCTAGCTGTTTTCTCTATCTCAGGATTAAATTGTAATTATGAAGTTAGAGAACGAGTTAGCATAAACAAACAAAAGATCACACAAAGATATAACAATAAAAAATTTTATTTTTTTTAATTCTTTATTTTTTTTATAAATATATACATGTCTCAAGTAATTAAGATTCAAACTTCTAAGCTTGTCGAAAAATAGTCTCAAGCAACGGCGCCAAAAACTTGTGTGTTTACTATGCGTACAAAGTTTTACCCACGGGAAAGTGCACCTGTTGATGTAGAAAAGGGTATTTAAAACCCTTATATCGTTCCCACAGAGACTATTTTAACAATCTTAAAAAATATTAAATCCTAATTTTTGAAAGAGAATGACAAAATCGTAATGTCAGCAGAGCTAACAATAGGACGTTGCAACTCGTACTGTGGAAGAACTTCTTTCTCTAAATCCTACGGAGGAATATCGAGGGATACTAAAAGTGGTGTGAGAATGGAATGATGTGTCTCCGGGGTAGTGATAGGCTTACGCCCCGGAGAGTGGTGTGGCCTTTTGAGCCTAGAGTGGTAAAACCTTCTTTTCATAGGCGTGGATTAGGGTTTCAATGTATTAGACCGAGCTTGACCTAGTCGCTCCCTTAATCGTCGTGACTATTCTAAGTCATCTTGCAATGTTGTAGGGCTGACGTGGCATTGTCGCATTAAACATGACATTGTCGCAGTAGATGCCCTATCCTAATTTAACAATCTTAAAAAATATTACATCCTAATTTTTGAGCTCACCAGAAAAGGGTTTTAAATACCCATTTCTAAATCGATGGGTGCACTTGCCCGTGGGTAAAACTTTGTACGCACAGTAAACGCACAACAAGTTTTTGGCGCCGTTGCCGGGGACTATTTTTAACAATCTTAGAAGTTTGAATCTTAATTGTTTGAGACGTGTATATATTTATAAAAAAGGAAGGAGTCAACATGTTTATAATCCCGAGTCCAGAATATGGAAACCCAATTTCAGAATATAGAGAATCAATTGGAACAATTTGCTAACCTTTTGGCACAGCAAGCGCGTGGGACTTTACCTAGCTAGCCTGAGGTGAACTCAAGGGAGCAAGTTAATGCGGCTACTCTTAAGAGCGAGAAACAATTGGAGATGCATGTGGAAAAAGAGAATGAAAAGGAGCACATGGCTACTGATGACCACCAACAGGTTACTAATGGTCTTTTAACCCCTATGGGTGAGAGCTCAAAAAAAGTTGAAGATGGAGGTAATAAATTTGCTAGTATAGAGGGTTATGGAACCTATAAGTCTAAACCAACAGTTGAAAAACCTCTAGTGCTTGAACTCAAGCCTCTTTTCTTAAATCTAAAGTATGCATTTCTACCTCCTACTTTTTCTCTTTCTATTATTTTTTCTTCTAACATTATAGGAACAATGGAAGAGAAATTGAAAAAGGTCTTGTGGAAAAATAAAGAAGCCTTTAGATTCTTATAGGAGAAGAATCTGAACCACATATGCAACCGAAAAGGAGGCTTGACCCAAATCTTAAAGATGAACTTTAGATTAAAATGCATGAGAATTCAGGATTCCACAAACAGAGGACAAAAATAAGACATCCTAAACATTTTCTAAAATGTGAGTCCCAAATAGGTAAGAAATTAGTGATTTATAACTCAGTTTTGTGTGTTTCCGGGAAAACTTAAGTATAGGGGGACCGGTCCTTACAAGGTGAATAAAGCATTCCCATATAGAGTGATGAACTTTGTCAAAGAGAACAAGGAAACCTTGAAAGAGATGAAGGTTAAGAAACTTATCAATGTGTTATTGGATCCTAAGGTAGCCACCCGTGGTTGTGCTTAGGCAGTGGTAACGGTACGTCAGGCTCGTGACGGAAAACAAGCGCTTTCAGGAGGCATCCTGTTTTTCAATAAATTATTGTGATTAATTATTTTAGGATATTAGATAATTCTTATTTCTTTATGTATTTTTATACTTTTATTTTATTTTATTTTTACATGGATGTATAGAACCTATTTTTAGGACACATTATCATCTGTTGCCTTTAACATGTGTGTTTAGTGTGAGTAGGTTAATCTAATGCGAAAGAACCTCTTCTCCAATCATTAACATCCACTAGGAAAAGTATTGAGGGTATTGATGGTCTCTAAGTTTGAGGAGGGAGACCTTCTCCCTCCTTGGTGCTACATTTGCAGGGAAGTTTTCTTTTACTCTTCACTACAATATATATGTGCGTGTATACAAGAGCTTAAGTTTGAGGAGCGAGACCCTCTCCCTCCTATTCATTTATCAAAATTTCTTATCCTTCCTCTTCTTTTGTTTCTTCTATCTATTGTGGTAATTAATTTTTCGAGTGAATTAAGAGAATGGTAGAAGATTAAGTTTGAGGAGGATTACCTCCCTCCTCATGTTTTCTAAAAATTCTTGTTCCTTGTGATATCCCTATATGCTTAATTGTTTGGAATGCTAGTGAATTTAGGGTTTAGGGATCTCTAATATTTTGTGGCAAACATTAATTGAATCTAATGAGGACATGAGAACTTTTGATGAAAATAATTGATAATTAGTCGTGTTCCTTGTTATCTTGTCTCACATTAGAATAGCTATAGTGAGGATTGGACCTAATTGAGGTTGCACACAACCTCTTTTTTTGTTGAGTTATTTTCCTTCAACTTGTACACTCTAGAACTTTCCTTGTAACCTTGTCAAGACTTATGTAAGTTGATTGTATAACAAGAAAATGATAAAACCAAATTAGGTTTCTTTAATTGGAACCAGACTTAGATATCATTTAGTGCCCCTTTGAGCTTAACACCTTGAAAATTATATTCTTTGGTGCCCTTGATTAATCATGGTAATTTCAGGTACCCTTAAATTATAACTAAAGAAAAATAAATGCTTGGAAAATTATAAAAAATAAAATAAAAAAATAGAAAAAGAAGAATAAAAAGAAAAAGAAAAAGGAAAAGAAGAAAAGGTTCAAAAAATAAAATAAAAAAATAAAAAAATTATCAAATCATGAAACCCAAGGAAATCTGCTTAAAGTTTAAGGGTATAAGTTATTGAAAATATAATGAAAAGAAAACCTTTGTGTTTCCTTCCTTCATATATCATACCTAATTATATAATTCCCTTAACCACGTTACAACCTTGATGAAGCCCTTTTGATTCTTATGTGCAATTTGACTCTTAGTGGAGATTTAAGATTTATAGGAAAGCCTATGGTAGTGTACAATTGCAAGGAGTAGAGTGCTAATGATCTATATCCATATACATTTGAGACATGTTGAGAAGAGTGACCACATCTGTGTGTGATACTTGATTTCAAGGAAATAAGATCCTAATTGTATTATTGTTAATTGCTCTCATGATGGTAATTATACTTGTTTGCTCCATGCTTAATATGCGAGGTTTCTAGATTATATACTTGCTACATTCCCATTCCTTGGGATATTGCTTGAGGACAAGCAATGTTTAAGTTTGAGGATGTGATAAATCACCATTCTGTTGATTTATCTGCGGAAAATTAGTTATAATTACAATATAATTTATGATTATTTAATTGTAAGTCTACCTAATTTTCCTTATTTGTTTAGAAATCGTCACGCAAGCTAAGAATCCGAAAATAGGCAAGTTTTGAGAAAAAAAAAAACGTAAAAGAAGTATAAAAAGATAATACATCTAATGCGATAATGACACATCAGCCCTTCGGTGCTGCAAGATTACGTAGATTGGTCGCGACGGCTAAGGAATCCGCTAGGTCAAGCCCAGTCCACCATATTGAAACCCTAATCCACGCCTATGAAAGAGAGGCTCTACTACACCATAGTACACCACCCTAGGCTCCAAAGGCCACACCACTCTTCGGGGCGTAGGCCTATCACTACCCCGGAGACACACCATTCCATTCTCATCTCTCTTTTAGTATCCTTTCGTAGGATTTCAGAGGCAGAATTTCTTCACAGTGCGAGTTGCAACGTCCTATTGCCAGCCTTGTTGACACTACGGTTTTGTCATTCTCTTGTAGAATTAGGGTTTTGTCATTCTCTTGTAGAAATGGGATTATGGATTGCTCTATGGGATTAGTATATTTTTATTTGTCTTATCTCTCTATGTGTAACTAACCCCAAATCATGGGGCTTTGGTGAAACTTATAATGTAACCAATTGAACCCTTTTTTCCTTTTACGAATGATTCCATATTTCTATTCAATTGTGTTTTCCTTATTATGCATAATTAACTAATGATAATGAATTTCTAAGTTAATTATTATTATGCATAATTAACTAATGATAATGAATTTCTAAGTTAATTAGGGGATAGGTGATCGTACCATTGCCTAATTAATGGAATTATAAGGTAAACTGAATCTAAGGGTTTTGGAGGATCAATTGGTATCCTTGATTTCTAATCAGTTATTAATTTAACAAGTCCGCATGTTTTTATGCTTCTTTTAATTATATACCTTGCGTAGTAACTTGAGGGAAAGAATATTGCTATTGCATGATCATTGGGTAGTAATAGAATGAGAACGGATGGTTAGCAATTGACTCAAATCATTCATAAAGGAATTAGGATGAAATTGGGTAAAGTTATAAGGGAAACCAGTGTATCATGTCTTTCCATAATTGAACTCATATTTGTGCTCTTTTGTCTTTAAATCGCTTACTCTCATTTTGTCCCCTTTTATGTTCTCTTTATATATTTCTAAACAAACCCTTTTCTGGTGAGCTCAAAAATTAGGATTTAATATTTTTTAATATTGTTAAAATAGTCTCTGTGGGAACGATATTAAGGGTTTTAAATACCCCTTTCTACACTGACGGGTGCACTTGCCCGTGGGTAAAATTTTGTACGCACAGTAAACGCACAACACATGGCTTAACATAGAGGTAGGGGAAAGGAAATTATAACTCTTAAATATGAAATAGAACAAGTTAAGGATGAGCCTACCTAACTCAATTAAATTTATGCTTTGATTGTTTTGGTTGTTGGATGTTGAATTTTATCCTGTTGTTGATGTTATAACAAATGATGATGCGTATAATTTTTAAATGTTAATGAAATGTTATCATATGACGTTGATTGCATTAATGTGGTTGAGAATGATGGAATTGTGCGTAGGAATTGTATGTTTCACTGAATAGTGCTTAATTGGCAAATAAATTTATGATTGATTGTAAATGGGGATGACTTGACGAATTAAAATTTTGTGATGTATGAGCATGATAAGTCCTGACTATGTTGTGAAATTTTGGTGCCAATTGCATGGATTATGGAGAATGTGATGACATAGAAATTAATGAGAAATTTGAGACATATCTTAAAAAAAGATATTTTCTAAAATTCAAAAGTGTAGGCTCTAACATTTTTGCTCTAAGTTATTTAAGGTCTTGTTTTTTATATTTTTCTAATTTAGTTAATTTTACTATATGAAATTTAGTAAACTTATAAAATGTTTTACATTTTGTTTTATATAATGTATTTTTTTAGAAACCTTATTTTTTTTATTAAAAACCCAGTTAAAGAAAAATGAACAATTAAGGGGCATTTTCTAAAAATTGCAAGTCATATAAAATAAAGAATGCCTAAATTTTATTTTCTTAAGAGGATTTTATGTTTGTGATTTGCTAATATTTTTTATAAAACGAATTTAAAACTTAAAAGAGGATTTGTTTGGTGTGTGATTTTTTAAAATTTTTGGTAAAAAATTTTAAAACCTAAATGAGTAATTGGTAGGCTTTAAATAAGTTATTTTATGTTCAAGTTTTAAAAATAAATTTTATAAAATTCAAAATAATTTTAAAAAGGACTTGGTTTATTACTAGAAGTTGATCTCTATGAGTTTGATTCGAGAAGTTATTTGGAATGATACTTCATTATGTTTAAATGTAATTTGAATGTAAGTAGGTATTATGATGTTAAATGGAAAAAGGTTTTGGCGTAAAGGTTTTTTTTAGAGGATTTTTTTTTTCTAAATTTTTTTGAGATTTATACTTAATTTATGTTTGAAATACATCATATGAACTTGTAAGAAAGTCTCTAAAATATAGTTATTCTTGATTTTCCAAAAAAATCTTTAACTTTCTTAAAATCCAATTGTTCTCTCTCAACTCTATTAGGATAAAGATTAGGATTCCTAAATCTGATCAAAGTCTTTTACCTCCAAGACTTTATGATTTTGAAAAGGATTTTAATTTAATTTATAAAAATAAGTTTTCTAAATTATGTAAGGTTATACATTTTAATCTTTTGGTTTTAAAATTTTCATGTAGCCTTGTTTTTAAATTTCTACAAGATATTATGCTTGACTAGACTTGACCAAATTGTCAAGATGTCTTGACATTTTAGAAAGATGTCTTGACATTTTAGAAAGATGTCTTGACATTTTAGAAAGATGTCTTGACTTTTTAGAAAAGTGTGTTTCCATAAAATCTTATTATTTTCATTAAATTCTATTAAAAATAATTTTAACAAATTTCAAATCTTGTTTAAAGAATCATTTTTCAAGAATTTGTATTTGTACAAGAATATTCAAATTATTTAAAAAAATAATTTGTTAACTTGTGATTTAAAATTTTTCCAAAGCCATCTTTTTATAAATATGGATATAAACTTTCTGTATTTTAGAGAAAGATATTTCCATTCAAATTAGATGTCGTGAAAGTTAAAAGAATTTGAAATCAACTTTATTTAGAATTTAAAGTTGAGTAGAAAGTTATGATTTCATAATGTAAATATCTTTTAAGTAATTTTAGTGGAGATATAATGACCTTGTAAAGGTAAGTGGTGCTTAAGTACAGATGTAATGATGCTAAAATAAGCATATAAAGATCCTATGTATGGGATGGTTTTTTGGAGTTGAATGTGTCTAGGTGCAAATATAATTTTGCTAGATTTTCAAAGGAATCATTGTAAGGAAATTGTAAGGAACTTGATTGGAGGTTTGAAAGTAATTTTGAGAAATATATGTGAAATACACATGTATGAAATTGATCAGTGTTATTATTGAGTCTTCATTATAAACATGCATTGTATATGTATTTCTGTATAGTAAATTGAGAAGTAACAAGGAAATTGTCAAGAATTTATAAGGTCTGCTTTGAGATCCTTAAGAGTTAGTGGCTAAATATGATGACATACTGTCGCAACCGTAATTCTGACGAGACGACGAACTCGCTAAAATTTTAAAATGAATTTCTTATTTGATAAAAGTGGAGTCGCCACCAAATTTTATTTAAGGGAAAATATTTGGAAAAACCCTAACTCGAGGATGAGATTTAGGTTCGGGAGTTGGTTACGAGTGGGGAAGGTGTTAAACACCCCACTTGCCCGTTCCGAAGAACGGTACCCTTAAAATGAGTGTGTGATTTTGAAAAACTGTTTTGATCCCTTTAATTAGAGTGAAAATACACAATTTGATGGAGGTTAGCCTGACAGGACTTGATCCTGCTCCTACGTATTCCTCGGTGCAATGGAAAACAGTTTTTCAAAGGAATCATTGTAAGGAAATTGTAAGGAACTTGATTGGAGGTTTGAAAGTAATTTTGAGAAATATATGTGAAATACACATGTATGAAATTGATCAGTGTTATTATTGATTCTTCATTATAAACATGCATTGTATATGTATTTCTGTATAGTAAATTGAGAAGTAACAAGGAAATTGTCAAGAATTTATAAGGTCTGCTTTGAGATCCTTAAGAGTTAGTGGCTAAATATGATGACATACTGTCGCAACCGTAATTCTGACGAGACGACGAACTCGCTAAAATTTTAAAATGAATTTCTTATTTGATAAAAGTGGAGTCGCCACCAAATTTTATTTAAGGGAAAATATTTGGAAAAACCCTAACTCAAGGATGAGATTTAGGTTCGGGAGTCGGTTACGAGTGGGGAAGGTGTTAAGCACCCCACTCGCCCGTTCCGAAGAACGGTACCCTTAAAATGAGTGTGTGATTTTGAAAAACTGTTTTGATCCCTTTAATTAGAGTGAAAATACATAATTTGATGGAGGTTAGCCTGACAGGACTTGATCCTGCTCCTACGTATTCCTCGGTGCAATGGGAAACTCAAGGCTTACGTAGTTCTGGTTCATGAAGGCTTGACCTACAGAGGTGTTTAAAAGAAAGATGACATTTTGAAGACCACTAAACGTTGGATAGCAAGTGAACCGTCAGTCCCCCATTTAGAGCTTATTGCATGAGACCAAAGATCCTAAAAATGTTTTGAGAAGAATTTGAATATAATAAAGGAAAGAAATGGCTTGATTTGAAAAAGGAATTGGTTTTGAAGTGAATTTGAAAATTTGAGGGGAAGAGAATTAAACTTGAGTCTAATTTGATTTCATAACAAGGAATCTATTTCGAATTTTGAAGAAAAAGATTTTATTTTGAATTTTGAAGAAAAAGATTTTATTTTGAATTTTGAAGAAAATAATTTAATTTTAATTTTTGTATAAAAAGATTTTATTTTGAATTTTGAAGAAAAAGATTTTATTTCGAATTTTGAAGAAAATAATTTAATTTTAATTTTTGTAGAAAAAGATTTTATTTTGAATTTTGAAGAAAAAGATTTTATTTCGAATTTTGAAGAAAAGAATTTAATTTTAATTTTTGTAGAAAAAGATTTTATTTTGAATTTTGGGGGTTTAATTGCAATTTTGAGAACTTGAGGGGTAGTTTTGTAATTTTGAGAAGTTAGGGGGTATAATTGTAATTAGTAGGAACCTGGGCGGGGCATTTTGACCTTGGGGGATAGAATAAGTATGGGCGGGGCATTTTGACCTTGGGGGATAGAATAAGTATTAATGGAATTTGAAAGGGCTGTGCCATGGTAGCAGGTGGGGTGCACGTGAGGGGGGCTTGGAATTTAATCTTCAAAAATGAGAATTTGTGCTAGATGGGGTTCGAACCCGAGTTGTAGAGGACCCAAGAGCGCCTCCTTAACCACTGGACCAGCCTTTTGTTTGTGACTTAATAATGCTTCGAGAATACTTAACCCATGTCTACGTGGGTGCAACTCAATGCTCTGTACATCAACTGTAGGGGGCTGGAGAAATTGCTTACATTTGACAGAAAAATTAAGCTCGATTTGGGGATTATGACGAAAGAAAAATCTGACCAAGAATGGAATGCTTGATCTTTAGGGACGAATAAATTAAACTTGATTATTTTTAAAGGATGGGAAAAGTGGTGAAAACAGAGACTTGGCTTGAGATTGGTTGTTCCAGATACAAGTAGTTCCAGAGTATATGCTAGAGTCTATGGTTCTGTAGGCTATAGATCTGATTTGTCATGTTTTGGAGGCAGTTGATGTCCATAGATGCATTACGCATGAAACCCAGAACCTTGCCCTCGAAATAATTGCTTGAAAGATCCATGAAACCACCTTCTGAGCGCGGGAGTGAGGCCTCCAAAAAACTTATTATGAGAAATATTAGGCACAGCAACAGTAGCATTATCAAGGAAGGTCAATCTTGGTTCAATCTGCTCTAATGTTAGCTGACTCAACACCAAGAACAAGAACCCAAACCACACTATTATGCTCATTTTGTCTTCTTATCACCGCTCCCCCCAAAACTCCATCCATTAGGAAGAATTATACATCCTAATCTTCCCTAGCTTTTATGCATATTCACTAAGCTAATTCAATTCTATTCAAAAGGTTTATATAACTATTCTCCATTCAGTTTGCCACAGAGATCAAGATTTTACGCTAACCTGAAGGAGGCAAATTCTGAGTCGTCCTCGTGCTACCTGGAAAGCCAAGAATGATTCAAGCCGGATGGAATTGAGAGGAGCTCCCAATGATTCTAGGGAGGACGAAGAGGTCGAGTCACCCGAAAAAAAAAATCCAGCCCCTCCATTCTCTCTGTATTTCCTTTTTATAACCTTTTTGAGCTTCTTTTTATTTTCCCCGGATGGATTCTTGCCTTCTGAGACTAGAGGCAGCTGCCAAAAATTTTGGAACCCCCCTTTTTTTCAAAATTTTGTTTCCTTTAAAATTAGCTTTTCAATTCTTAATTAGTTTTTTTTTCTTGTAATTCTGTTATTCTATTTTTGTAATTCTGTTTTTCTAATTATATATATATATATATATATATATATATATTATCTTTTGTTTTAGTTTATTTCTTTTTCTGTTTTTTTTGGTTATTTTGTTATTTTTCTGTTAATTCCATTTTTTTCTGTTTTTATTTATTTTTTCTGTTTTTATTTATTTTTATTTTTCCAGATTTTATTTTCATTATTATTATTTAGTTATTTCAATTTATTTTTTAATTTCCTTTAACTTTATTTCGCCTTTATTTCATTTCCTTTTATTATTATTTCAGATTTTGCTTTATTATTTATTTTTTATTTCTGATTTTTCCAAATTTTTATTTTATTTTTCCAAAAAATTCTTTTATGATTTTTTTGTTCATTATTTTTTTTTGTGTTAATCCCCCTTTTTTTATTTCTATTTACCTCTTTTTTGTATCTTTCAGTTTTTAATTCTTGTTTATTAAATTTTCTTTTATTGTTTTCTTTAAATTTTTGGTTTTATTTATGTATTTTAGTTATTTTGTTGTTTTAATTTTCTTTCTTATTTTCTCATTATTTATTATATATATTTTTATCATTGTCTGTTTCTCTGTTCGTCTGTCTTTCTGTATTTATTTTCTGTCTATTCTGTTTTTTCTGTTTTTCTATTTTTTCATTATTTCATTCTGAATTATTTTAAATTAGTATTAATTTCTTGATTATTTTTATGATTAGAGGCCTCAGACATAATTGGGTGTTTACACATACAAGGGACATGTGGTAGCTACTTAATGTGTGGGATGTCAGAACTAAAACTTGGTGATCCCAACTTGTCCCAAAGATTATTATGGCCAGCTAATTGATTTCCATTTGTTTACCATGTAGGTGGTAATTATTGGCCTATGAAAAAGGTTGAATTAGTTGGACAATTTGTAGCAAGAGGTTGCAAAAAATTTACCCTCCTAACAACTTCCAAAAGTGTTAGATTTGGGTCCACATGCATGAAATTTGGTCAATGATAGATAGAAGATTTAAAGACTCGATTTGGTCCACCAATGATTGTATTTATAGAGTATTTAATTTTTATTTACTCTCTTGATTTTTTGCTATGTTCTTTGGGAGTTTTTCTTCACATATTTTTAAATTTCTTTTTATTTTATTTTTTCATATTTTCCTCTTATTTATAATATTTTTTAAAAAAGAAATAAGAAGTATGAAACACCTACTGTATCAACCAATAACTGTAATAACGATTGCTAAAAACTTATCAAGGTGGCTTAATATTTACTGTATATTTTAATAAAGAAAACTATAAAACATAAAGATATGATAAGATAAAAGGTTTAATGACTAAAAACAAATGGTCAATAAAAATTATGCAAAATGTGACATGTTACTTAGACCTTTTTCTCCCAATTATGAAAATGATATAACCAATCCATACAACAACATATATAGATTAAAGTGAAAATTAAGAGTTTTTATAAGTTTGAATCACCTACTTTACATAGAGATTGACAAGATAAGGTGATGTGAACCTTTTTTGGAGGTGTAGAATTGGACAAGATGGAGGTTGAATGCAGTTTCAATAAAGGTGGAATGGATGAAGAATTTGGCACTGATTTTGAGCGCCACTCCTAAAAGAGATAAGCTCCTTTGCTCTATCACCTTGGAAGTTAAGGATAAGAAGGATTCTTCTCTTGCAAAGCTAGCTAAGAAGAGAATTTTTTTAAGAGAGACTTTTCTCTAAATTTTTTAATTTAATCAATGATTAAAAAGTGCAAAAAATAGCTACATACAAGCCTTTTTATAGGCATACATGAAGGCAACCAAGGAGAGTGAAAATTCGTTACCATGTGGGGCTTATGGGCTTGGATTTTGGTCCAAATGTGAGTCTATGGTGAAACCCTCATGACCATTCATGCATCCCTCTAAATGGGCCTAGAATGGGCCCTAATGTTCATTACAAAATACACATAAAAAGGTGTCCTTACCTATATATATATGATCCTTTATTCCTAAGTACAAAGAAAAGTCCTAATCTTGTGCTAAGTTGTTTCGAACTAAATCAGAATGTGAGCAGAGTGAGTAGTAGAGGCTTTGGATAGGTCTTCTCTCAAACTTTCCTTGCAGTTTTTTGACTGTAAACCTTATGATGGGCCTACTAAGTCTGCTTGTGACAACCTCTACATCACTAAGTCTACTAGTGATCTCTGCATCATCTCCTCCCCTTTTGAAAGCATTCACTTCGAATGTGAATCATCATTATCAGCATCTATAAAGAAAGGATATAAGTCAAAAACATTAAATGTTTCATTGACACCATAGTCACCAAGCAGATTAAGGCGATAGGAAATAAGACCTATGCGCTCCAAAACATGGAAGGGGTCATCATTTCTAAGTTGTAATTTTCACTTCCTAGGTGAAGTAAATCATTTTTTCCTCAAATGTAGCCAAATCCAGTATCCAGATTCAAAAAAGAGCCTCTTTTCTATCCTTATTAGCCAACCTGACATAGTGAGCCATCTTTTTCTCAATGGTGGCCTTAACCTTAAAATAGAGATCCTAAATAAATATAACTTTCTATTCTCCATCCTTACTGTGGTATTGATAAAGGTAAAGTATGGGTAACAAGCCTATGAGGGTGAGAGGGTTAAACCTATATACTACCTCAAAAGGGGAATTATGGTTAGTAGAATGGATGACCCTATTATAGGGAAATGCACATGTGACAAGCAATCCTTCCATGACTTAAGGCTTCTACCTACCATGGTTCTTAACAGGTTAGAGAGGGTCCTTTTCCATTTTAGTCTAACCATCAGTATAGGGATGACAAGTGGTAGAAAAGAGAATTTTAGTTCCTAACTTACCCCAGCCAAAAGTAGTTGAGGAACTTAGTGTCGTTGTTAGACATTATTCTTCTAGGGATTCCATGCAGCCTAACTAATTCTTTGAAGAAGAGTTTGGCTGCATGACTGACATCATTTACTTTGTGGTAGGATATAAAGTGGATCATGTCTCTAAAGTGATTCACTACCATAAAGATAAAATCGATTCCCCTATGGATTCTGGATAACCTTAGGATAAAGTCCATGTTGATGTCTATCCAAGGGTAGTCAAGAATGGTTAAAGGGTGTACAAGCCAAACAACTTAGTGGTGTATTTGGCCTACTAATAGATAATACACCTTTGATAGTTCCTTTGGATATCTTTGTCCATATGAGGCTAATTTTTATTTATTTTTAGAATGACTAAGGTCTTTTGGGTGCCAAAGCGCCCCATTAAATCTCTTTCATGCAATTCCTTTAGGAACCGACTTGTCGTGGATCTTTTAGGCACACACAACTGATTTTTCCTATAGAGGAGACCTCCATGCCTATAGTAATCATTACATGCCTTGGTTTCATAATTTTATACAATTGCCCAACCTCTATATTATCTTCATACAAATCCTTAAGGTGATCAAATCCTAGCAATCTTGTATCGAGGGAAGTAAGGTATGTCTCCTAAATAGAGTATCTACAACCCTATTATTATCTCCCTTCTTATGCTTAATCACATAAGGGAATTGTTTAAAGAATTCTACCTATTTGAGATATCTTTTGTTTAATTTACCTTAGGTCTTAAGATATTTTAGAGATTCATGATCACTATTGATTACAAACTCTTTTGATAACAAATAATATTGCCAAGTTTGTAGGGTCATGTTAAGAGCGTAAAACTCTTTGTCATATATGGGATAGTTAAGAGTACCCCCTTTTAAGTTTTTCACTAAAATATGCTATGAGATGTCCTTCTTTCAAGAGGACCACTCCTATACATTTGAGGCATCACACTCCAGTTCAAAGGATTTATCAAAGTTTAACAAAGTTAGAATTGGTGCCTTAACAAGTCTTTGCTTTAGAGTATCAAATTCCTTTTGTTGTTTCTCTCCTTAAATGAACTTAACATTTTTCTTGACTAACTCATTAAGTAGGGAAACTATGGTACTAAAGTATTTGGCAAATCTTCTATAGAAACTTTTCAATTCATGGAAGCTTCTAACTTCACCAGCACTCTGGGGAGGAGATCAATATTGGATAGCCTTGAATTTTCCTAATCTATTTGGACCCTATCCTTTCCTATTACAAAGCCAAAGAATGAACACTTTTGTAAGTTTACATACAAGTGTTTCTCTCTCAAGACAAAGAGTACCTCCCTCAAATGACCTACATGTGATTTGGAGTACATTAGAATATCATCGAAGTACACCATTATACACTTTTCTATTAAATATTAAAGCACATGATTCATGAGTCTCATGAAAGGACTTGGAGAATTTATAAGTCTAAATGTCATAACTAGCTATTCACATAGGCCAAACTTAGTTTTTAAGGTAGTTTTCCACCCATCCTCTTCCCTCATTCTTAGTTAATAGTACCTATTTCTTAGGCATATCTTTGAAAAGATACAAGACCCATGGAAATATTCAATTATGTATCTAACCTAGGTATAGGGTTCTTATACCTAATGGTGATTTAGTTAATTGCCTTATAGTCCACACACATCCCCAACTACCATATTTCTTTGGGACAAGTAAAACTAGCACAACACATGGGTTGAGACTCTCTTTCACCCATCCTTTGGCTTGGAGTTCACCTATTTGTTTATGGATTTCCTTGTTTTTCTCAAGGTTACTTCTTTGGGCAAGCCTGTTAGGTAGGGAAACACCTAGAATTAAGTCAATTTGGTGCTCTATTTTCCTAGTGAGAGGAGGCCTTATTAGCATCTTCTTGGAAAATATATCTTGAAATTATTCTAGAAAGGGTTAGATCATCCTTGGTATAGACTTAGATTCTTGGAGCAGGGGTTGCTCTTTAAGTAAGATAAGGTGAAGAGTCTTCCTAGCTAAGAGGGCATGCTTTGCTTTCTTGGCTTCTACTATTAAGTTATTAAGGAGAGAACTTATTCTTTGGAACCCTTAAATTTCTTATCTTTTTTCTTTAGTTCTTTCCTTTCTTCGGCCCTTTTCTTCCTCATATGGACTTAGTTTTTGTAGACCTCACTTGGACTTAGGGGAACTAAAATGATCTTCTATGAGTTAAATAGGAAGGAATACATATTGGTATGCCTATCATGGCAGACATTTCTATCAAATTGCCAAGGCCTTCCAAGGAGCACATGGATAGCTTCCATTAGGACAATATTACAAGTGACATTATCATCATACCTTCCTCTGTAACACCCATTATTTATCATGATAGACTCCCTAAGTTACAAATTTCCTTTAGTAAGAAATAAAGCAAAAATAAGAACAAAAGTTAGAGAAATTAGAGAATTTTTAGCAAATGATTAACATCCATACACTAGGATGGCACAAATAAATATGTAGGAACCCAAACCAAAAGTTAAAATAAATTATAAAGGTTTAGAATATATTAATGATGGTTAGAAAGTCATAAGAGAATAATATAAATAAAGAGAGAACAAAGACACCATTAGAAGCACCCAAAAATACTTAAAATACCCTTAGAAAGCTCTTTCTTCTAAAAAGGCTAAATTGTTCCTAAAAAAATGGAAAATGATATAAGAATGATTTACAACAAACCAATAAGTGTTAGAAATATTGAAATAACAATTTGGAAACTTTATGGAAAATTCTCAAAAAATTACCAAAATGCTTCTTGAAAGCTAGGAGGGTAAGAAAATGTGAAGCGGAAGGAAAGAATTGGACCTTATTCATCGAGCACGAATTTGACATGTAGAGAATGAGGTAATGTCTCACCCCCATGAGTCATCACATAATGGCATGTAAGACAAAAATATTAATCAGAAGAGATAAAATTAACCATGGTTAAAGTAAACAAACTTTGATTAATTAAAATTAACCTTGATTAATTAAAGTTAACCAAGCTTATAATAAGTTAACCTTGATTAGTGTTAAATTCATATTGATCAGTGTGAAACTAATCCTAAAGGATAATTTCTTACATTTACATTTAATTTAGAAAATAAAAGTTACATGTAAATGGAACAAAATGCTCTTAAATGGGAATTTAATTTCCACATGCCCTAAAGTGGCCGAATTTAATATAAGGGATAAGGAGCTTCATTTGCTTCATTATCAACCCTATCAATTTCAAAGACCCACCAAACTTAATAAAATTCTTCAACAAGAAGGGTCTTTACCATACATTTTTTCTAAGCTTTTAATTATTTCTTTATGCTTTATTTTTCTCTCTTTCTGGATAGATCTCTCTCTAAATTCTATGGACCCCTTTATTGGGCTTGATGGAGTTCAAAATTGCTCCTTATGGTTAAAAATTAACATCAACAAAAAATTTTAATTTTTGGAAATTATAAGGAAAATTTGATGGATTAGAGTGATTTTAGTAACATTTGGAGCAGTTTCATGAGTTAAAATTTCTTAACAATGATTTCTTTGAAGTGTGGGAAAATTAAAATTTTTATGAAAATTTTTAAGGTCCTAAAAGTAAGGGATGGATAGATCTTGGAGTAGATCTAGTATATCTACACTTGATTGTTTTGAAGAATGCTTTATTTATGGTCTTTATGTTCAAAGTTGTAAGCTTTCTTATGTCTTCTCTTAAAATATTTAATATTGACTTGGGCTTTAATAAAATTTTAGATTTGGACCTTATGATGAATATCCTAAAAGGCTAAAAAGGGTTAAGTCACAAAAGTGTTACAAACATAGACCTTAAAACTAGTAAAAGCAAAGGTGGACTTATGGACCAAAAGTTGAACAAGATACAATACTTAAGACATTTATGACCATGCCCAAAGTTATGGAATAAAGACATACCTTGATAGACCTAAAGACATGTGATATACCAAGTGCTAGAATTCATGACACAAAGGTCAAGTGAGAAGAAATTGAGAAAAGGACCCTTGTTTGGGCATATAGTGGTTTCAGCTACTTCCAACTAAATTAAGGAAACTTGAGTCTGAAATTTTGATTAAGGTGTAAAGAGAAGCCTAACCATGTATAAGAAAGAATTTATAAATTTAAAAGATACTTGGTAATAGTTTGGGTAACCATTTGACCATGCTTGGATAAATTGGTTAAAGTTAAATTCTTGTTAAGACTTAAAAATGAACCCAAATATGCATAAGGTGGTGAGTAGGAATTAATCATGGAGTTAAGGAAGGAAGGTGATCCATTCAGTCATGCCTACTAAACAAGAAGGAAAAGTGATGTAGAGGCATCTCCAAGGACATCTAGGCCTACACTAGAGCACTCCTCTACTCTAGGTAGGATCCTCAGGCCCATTGGACCTATAACCAGGGCCAGGGTCAAGAGATTACAAATAAATGTTAAGAATTTCTTGGGCTTCCAAGAGACTCATTCCCAGGCCTAATCCACCTTCCCACTGGCCTTTCACAACATAGAATAGGATTTAAGTACTTTTTGTATTCTCAAAACTAGCAAGCCCAATATGTATAGGATTTGGGTTCAATTTTCCTATATTTTAGCTTAGGCTTTTTTGGGATTTCTCTGACCTAATTTGAGGTTGCATTGAGGAGTGAAGAAGACACCATTATTGGGCTAAAATTCAAGCCCAATTCAAATTCAAATATGCCTTATTCCCTTCAATTTGCACCTCTTCTATTTTGTCTATATAAAGGTATCACTTATGTAATTTTTAACATTTAGTTCATTTTGAATGAAATTGTAAGTTTCCACTTAGATTTTTGAGGGAAATTCTCTATTTATCCTTCCTCTAGAAGCAAACTTGGACTTAAGGATCCTCCTCATCCATGGTTGTTCATGGTGGTAGAGAAGAAGCTCATCCTCCACAAGAGATGACACTTCCAAGTCGGCATAGATTTATCACAATTCCACTTCCATTCTCCACCTAATTGAATCCTTCATTAATCTAGAAGAACTATCTCTTTCTACCTCTACATCAAAAAATCCTAAAAATGTTAAAGTTGGTGTGAATTAATAGCCTATGTCCTAACTAGTGAAAATCACCTTCTAATGTAAGAAAAAATGAATCATAATGCTTTAGAACTTTAGAAAGTGGGTTCGTCCACTTATAGGTTAGTTAAGTAAAGTATGTTACTTTGGATGCTTAAAGGCATTTAAATAAGAAATGATTAAGAGGCTTTGAACTTATACGCAAGGAGATAAACAAGTAGGTTAATTAGCGGTTCAAATTGGATTAGCAAAGTTATTAGTTAAGAAAGCATAAAACTTCTAATACTCAAACTAGAAATAAGTGAGTTGTGTATAAAACATATAACTTGATGAGCACAAAGAAGGTATACCTAAAGGAGGCCATTCGACCAATTATTCTAAGACTTCAACATTTTATGAACTCAATAAAAATATTTAGAGAAACTTAATCTTTGAGAAAATGCAAAGTTGAAAGGTAACTTAGAAGCATGAGTGGACTAAGTTCCCATGAGAGATTTCTCATAAAACTTAAGGAATAAGTAGCATTGACAAATTCTTGGAGGAAGGTTGCATGATGTCCAATAAATCTACATTAAGCATAATTAAGAAATTATTTAGTAGAAGATTGGTTTCTTATTGGAATAATTATGCCAACTTATTGTGTTGCCTTATGAGTATACACGGATGAATGTAATATGTATAAATAATACTCTTAATTGTTTAAGAGAGCGATTTGTTATATGATGCTCATGTGTGGATGATTAATGTGAAGGTAGTTTGGATAGAGACGATATACGTGCATGGCATATTGGTTGGATTGTTTGAACATGCATGTTATCTAAAAGCTTTAAAAAGGAACCTAATTAACTAAGAGATCACTATAGAAAGAACTTGTGTGAAAATTTAATACTACTCTTAATACGCCTTATGCATATTCAGAAGGCAAAAAGGTTCTTTTAAGGTGGAGATAAAAGGACTCTCTAAAAATTCTTCATTTTAAGCATCAAGTCTTCAATGATGATGATGGTGACTACCATCAAGGAATGAACTCATACCCTAAGGATAGAAAGTAGAGTGGAAGAGCTATTTAAAAGATATTATTTGAATAAAGTATATTGTGTGCTTTTGATCTAGATTATCACTAAGAGAGTGATAAAGAAATGAGAAGAATTATGTTAAGGCATGAATGAAATGATAATCAAATAATATTTGTGATACGATGTAATATGATCCCAAAAGTATATGAGACTCATGAAATATAGAATAAGTAATTTGTATGCTTATGATAGAAAATAGTTCCTATTTCTGTAAAAATAATCCACTTCAGCTAAGGTTTACTAAAAATTAAAAATGAACCAGTATGCATGACATGTTTCTTAATAAATTGAAGTGGGTGGGTTGAAAGTATTGTCACTAACTTTAGGGTAGAATCCTACTAAGAAACTTAGTTTCTCACCCCCTTCCACCATTTTCTTCCCAGATGCTACAGATGTCATTCATGATTACTATAGTGTTCACTAAGCTCAATGATATTAGTTGGTTCGTGAATGCTCAAGGGTTAGTCATTACTATCCAAGCCAACATGAAGATCTACATTTCTTTAGGTTATCTCTTCATATCTGTTGTAATGAGCCCAAACTTTTCTACAATAGACTTCATCATTCCTTTGGAGGCTTTTCATCCCAATGTGATGTTTCCTCCGCCACCTAGTTATCAAGCGCCTCTAATTATACCAGTGGTGGACTCCTTTTTGTCTAAAGGGGAGAGTGACCCTTAAACACCCTCTCACTACCATAGTTCTTCTCACGTTTAGTCATCATCAGGTAGTTCTTTATATCTCAAGTTACACCTATTTCAAGCCTTCCAAGAGATGAAAGATGAAACCTTTTATTCCTTAGATGAGAGTTTGTGGCCGAAGCGTTATGGCCCCATTATTAAAGCGTTTATGTGGACATTGAAGCAGAGAAGTTTGAGTCATACCCATAATGTATATTTTGTAAGATAGTCATGGAAAACTATAATATGAATAAGTAGTATGTATATTTGTATTAAATTGCATATCATGTTAGTATGGTAGTAGTTGTAGTTATATGTATAATTAAGTATGTAAAGGAATAAATGTCTTAACTTTCTTTAAATCCTATGGACTGTGTGACTGTAATGTTTGTATAATTCATGACATGTAAGTGTTTATGCTAACTTGTGAACCTAAATGATTAACATACATAGTAAGCATGCATATGTAACATAGATGAGTTGTTAACTAGATGTAGGTAAGGACATCCGATTATTTTTTTTTATACAACAATTACTACGATGAGACTTGCATTTCTAACATGGATTGAAAAAAAATTACCATAATTTTTCATTAATAGTAATTTCTAAAAAAATTATGCATCATGAAGTAATAGTCTAATAATGAAACTACGTGCATGACTTAAGCATAAAACAGGCTTCATTTTTAGGATGCTACATCCTATGGAAAAGGTAGGGAGTACTTGTTGGTCTACCAACAAATCTCCATTGTTACTAAGCCATTGAAGTTTGTATGACATCGGATAAGGAGTGGTAACTAATCCTAACTTAGTGACTAACCTAGTGCTAGCCATATTGGTGCAATTACCACCAAAGAACATTTGCCTTGGATTGAATATCTTGTATGAAAGATGTTGTTTCTTTGGATTTCTTCTTCCCCCTTAACCACATTACCCAATAACATTCTAATTACTAAAAGGTCTCCCTTTAAAGGATATTCCAAATCATCATCATTGGAGGAAGAAAGAGTGCACCTTGGACTAGAAGATTCTAAGGAGGAATAATCCTTGTTTTCTATTAGGACATTGAAAGTTTGTGTGACCTCATCCTAGACACTTGAAACAATTGATGAAAGATTCATTCCCTGAGAGTAGGTTAGGTGTTTTTCCATTTGGAGTCTTTGACATCCCTATTTCCACCAGGTTTAAAGGTTGATTCTTTCTTATTATCCTTCCATGCTTCTTAGTTTTAACACCTTATAAGAGTGAATTTTCCTTTACCTTTTCTTCTCAATTGGGCTTCTACCTTAAGATCTTTGTGATAGATATCATTAAGGCTAAGATAATGGTGAAGCTCAACTATGTCCCAAATGGCATGCCTAAAGCCATCTAGGAACCTAGTCTTTGTGGCTTCCTCACTGTCATTGAGATTGACCCTAATGACTACAATCTCCATCTGCTTATAATAATAATCTACACTTTTGGTTCCTTGGGTCATTTTTTGGAGTCTATTATATATTTCCCTAAGGTAGTGACAGGATACATACATATTTCTCATGACATGTTTCATCTCATTCCAATCAACTAAAGGTTAGTATCTTTCGTTGTTTAAGCTTATCCTACCAAATTAAGGCATAATTACTAAATTACAATGCAGCTAACCTTATTTTATGTTATCTAATGCCATAATTAGAGAATATTTTCTTAACCTTAAGTTCTCAATCTACATATGCCTCAGGATCATTTCTATCTTGGAGTCTATCTTGGATCATTTGTAAGGAGTCTTAGTGGTGTCTACCTCTAAGGTCCCTAGTCCTAAATCTATGCCTATCCCTATGGTTTCTAGCTTTTAAACTATCCTTAGATAAATCTCTAAGCCTATCCCTAGATGGTATCCTACCGCTACTTCTATGGGTCTTACTCCTAAAAGGTTTCCTAATCCTAAAAGGATGCCTATGCCTATGATCCCTATGAGAACGCCTCCCAGGGGTTGATGACTTTCTTTTGCTAGAGTGTGGCCTATCTTTTGAAGAATGCCTTTGTTAAGGACTTTCTTGACCTATGGTAACCATCATTTTCCCTAAAATAATTGACATCATCTTTGGATATCGCCTCTTCACATGGTATCCCTATTTCCTATACCCATTAGTTTCCAACTCTTTTTATTTGCCTTTACCCCTAGTTGGTTATTGATTTCTTTCAATATTCTCTAAGTATTGTTCAAAGGATTTAACTTGAAGTTGAAAGACTTTTTCTAGCTTAGAAACTATTTGCTCCATTTGGACCTTAGGACAATAATCATGATTCCTCATGTTAAATTAAAACTCTCCATGCATGCTTGATTACACAAGATATAAATGCAAAAATCAATTAAGTAAATAATCAGGCATCCTCATGCACGTATAATTCGTTAACGCTGTAATTACTTCTACTGTTATATTCTTCTCTAATAAGTAGTAATTCAATTCATCATAACCTCAAGCATACTAGCATTCATACATCCTATTATTATACAATCCTTAATTATACAAACTTAGTTAGGTTAAGGTCTTAGTTCCTTTACACGCACTTAATTACATAATTTATTATTCCTATCGCATTCTATAAACACTCAAATATGTCCAAGGTCGCGTTTGTAAAATTAATTAGTAAATAAACAATAATTTAAAAGATAAATAAATAAGAAAAAGAAAAGATTAAGAAAAGAGAAAAATAGTAAGAAATAATAGATGAAACAATTGAAAGTAACAAAAAAAAAATAGTAAAAAAGGGAGAGAAGGAGAGAAAGAAAAAATGAAAATAAAAATAATAAAATAAATAACAATAAAAGAAAATAATACCAATGAAAAGAGAAAGAAAATGATTAAATAAAAATCAAGGAAAATGATAAATAATAAATAAATGAAATAATAATAATAATAAAACAAAATAAATAAATAAATAAAAAATAGAAAAATAAATAAAAAATGAACAGAAAAATAAAATAAAGAGAAAACAGAAAAAATAAATAAATAGAAAACAGAGAAAACAAATAAACAGACAAAAAAAACAAATAAATAAACAATGAACAGAAAAAAAACAAATAAATAGAAAACATAAAAACAAATAAACAGAAACAGAAAAATGAAAAACTGAAAATTAAAAGAAATATATTATAAAAGGAAAGAGGTTTTTCAGAGAAGTGGGTTTTTTTTAAAAAAAAGGGGACTCAAGGCTGCAGAAAAGGGGCGGGGAGCATTTGAAAATTCTCTCTGCTCCTCTAGCTCTTGCTTTGAAGGGAAGGTCCAGGAACAAAATTAAAAGTCACAAGTTCTCAAGAAACAATTTTCTATGCAAATCACCAAGTAGGATCTTGAACGCTTCAACTATGTTCATGCATAATAGCAATGTTCTTGAATCGTGATTCAGATCTTGGCTTGCATTTACCAACATCGATTCATATTCTCATATTCTTGATTTAAGTTAGATTTCATTATTGTGTGGAATAAGCTTGAAAATATTTCGCACTCCATAATGATACCATTAGTTGCCTCGATTTAAAAGTTTATATTCACAATTTAGAATCATGGTGTGGTAAGGTAATGCTTGAGATATTGAGCAGAAGCGATCATGAAACGGTAGATGAATTCGCAACATGTTCCATTAGCATTAGTTGATAAGATTCTTTCTCACTCTTCGTATTAGGCATAAGGCATACCTTAAACTTATATTGGGTAATATTAATCTTACTTGTAAGATTTGGCATAGCGGTTAAGATGATCCAGGGGTATTGAGAACAGTGGGTTCAATTCCCACCCGCACCATTATTTTCGTAAATAGTTATTAACATTTCTTCACTTTATTTAATTATACTTGCACCAAATTTTATCCAAATACCAAAGCTTGGTTTGGTGGTGGGAATGCTCACAAGCCAGTTTATGTATATTGGACTGTAGTGAACACAAACCGTAGTGAAAGCAACCAATGAGCCCAAACTAGGAAGTATTAACACATTCTCCTCCTAATTAGATCACTTTAAAATAAAAAAAAAAATTCTAATGAGAAATATTAGTCAAAACAAAATATCATTTCCTCAATTTTAAATCAAGTTCATTTCATTTTAAAATCAAGCCTAATTCTTTACCTTAATTTTAAGTCAAGTTCATTTTATTTTGAAATCAAGCCCAATTCTTTTCCTCAATTTTGAAATCAAAATAATCCTTTTTAAGGAAATTCAAATTATGGGGTAAAACTTACCTTTTTGTTCAATTTGTGCCAAGCACCAAACCTTATCCATTCCTTCCAAATCAACCCCATTATCTTCAAAATAGGTTTTATAACACCCTAAAAACGAATACCGATTTCACGCTTAAGTCGATCATTCGGTTCCATTTTTAGTTTGTTATCTCATGATGCGGAATTCATTTTAGAAAATACTTATATGAAAATACGATAATTTTTTTTTAAAAAAACTGTTTGATATAAACTGCGAGCCTCGTCGATAAAACATGCGTAGCGGTAAAATAAATCGTTAAGCGGATTTCTACGTACGTTTAAAGCCTTAGGAATACTAAGCGTTTAAGTTGTTCTTTCTTTTTATCATTTGCATATATTGGATAACAAGACTCAAGCATATCATACATATCATAGAATAATTATACATAACATATCATATAGACCATAAGTCTTAGTCTCGTGAGCCTTATCATATAGTTATTACAAACATAGTTAACCTTCCTTATTTACATACATATTTACTATATTCTATCATACACATTATATATGTAAATACGTAGCAAATTTCCACTAACTAATATCTAGGATGTTTGCATCATTCTATTGCTAATATTCGTACGATGTAAACCTTCTTCAAAATAGAGTGTCTCGCATCCTCTTCAAGTACGTGATCTGCTACCGTGACGAACAACATCCAGAATGTCTGGGAAGAAGTAGGGGTGAGAAACTAAGTTTCTCAGTAGACTTTCTACTTAGTTCTAATGTCATCACTTAAATCCCAGCCACTTCAGTTTATTTCAGAAAATCATTTCTTGCATAAAAGGTTACTTTTAATTCTTTGTAAACATTTCTCTGAAGTGGATACATTTTATTATCAAACATACATCTGAGTGCTTAAATATGCATTTCTCTTATCATTCATAAACTGTGGCGTCTCAACATACATTCTCATTAATATTCATAACTTTGGGATCACACATAAGATATCATTTGACATACAATTATTCTATGCCTTAAACTTCATTCTTTATTACTTATCTTTATCTTTATCATTCTTTTGTCCAACTTTTGGGACACTTTATGAATCTAGTTTCACCACCTTAGGGAGAAACAATAAGACATAGGCATGTATTAAATTTGTCAAACAATATCTTCTCACTGACTCTACTCCCACCTCCTATTAAAAATTAAGGATATGAGCTCATCCCGGGGTGGTCGTCACCACCTTATAACATGGTGAAGAAACTTAAGTCTTCACAGTAGAAGGATTTCTTGGAGAAACTTAAGTCTCCTAGAAGCAACTTTAGGCTTCTCTTCAGTAGAGCTTTTTAGGGCCCTCTAGATACTAGTGCACATAAGGCACAAAGAGAGTAGCTTTACGTTTTCACATAATGTTTGCTTTAGTGATCCCTTAAATTCTTTATGTTCATTTTAGTAGCTTCCAGATAATTATGCATGCTCAAACAAATTCCAACCAATATGGAATGCACATATAGGTTTCGAATTTTCATCTCAACCATCAACATATAACAATCTCATACATGATCATCTTCATTTCTCATTCATGAGCATCCATCATTTATTCATTCATAGATAGTGAGCATTCATAACTAATAATGAAATTTGATTGGTAAATCACATAGCATAATGTCACATTTAGACCACCAATCTAATGCTTCAATTCGGTTTGATGTTGAAATCACACAAAGGACTTACATCACTCATCCTTTCCTTTTCTCAAATTTATATTTGTTCATTAAGATTTTACGTCTTAGCATCTTAATCTAGGTGGTCGAATGACACCTTTCAAGTTCTTTTCTCTTTGTGTTCTCTTTTGTTTCAAGTCTTATGCATATCCTAGTTATTCTAAGTTCAAGTATTAAGTATTCACAAATTTATAACTTCTTCTCATTAAGGTATGTTATGATCAAATTACTTAGTGAACTTCTAACTTCAAGTTTAAGTCATATCCACCCTTCTTAATCATGCCTCTAATAAACCTTTGAAATATATTACCTTATGTTCTCCTTTGTACTACCTTAATAATTAGGTCTAATCGAATCTTAAACTTTTAAAGTCTCTTTTATTCCAAACCAAATAATATCTAAGTAGAAATTAATTAATCTTCTAGGACAATTTATTCCTAAATGGACGAATGGCCTACTTCCTCAAATTCCACCTTTCATACACCTTAATTATATTTTGCCTACATATTTAGGATCATTATTTGGGCCTAGTTAAGGATTGAAACTCATTCTTAGTTAATCATACTTTAAATTCGTCCTATTCACATAAAAATGGTCCTTAATTAACCCTAATTGGAAATTAAAACCTCCTTTAAGTTAATTAACTACTAAGTGGCCGAATGCCACTCTTTTAGGTTTAGGGTTTCCTTCTTCCTAACCCTAGTTGACTTAAGTCTTACCCCTAGTTGACCTTTACTTAGGGGCCAAGTTTAAAATTTAGAATTGGCGAATTATAAGTTAATCTTAGTTCTTTTTACCTAAAATTTAATGGCATGGAATTTGACATTTTGCTTAAGTTATGGTAGATTTCCTAGTTACCCATTTTAAGCTTATTTGGAAATCTTATCACTTAGTAATTTTGAGATTTTTCCCTAAGCTTACCTAGGCCATATATTCTGAAACTTAACCTTTTAAATGATGAATAAACCTCCAAATAAGTTATTTACTTGTTGAAAATATTTGATTTTTCCTTAATCACATTTTAAGCGCATTTTTTTTGCCAAAATCTCTCTAGGGTGGCCGAATGCACTCCTAGAGGTTTTTAACTCATTTTTGTTTTGTTTAACTTTGTTTAAAGGTTGATTTAGTTCATTTGAAACCTTATTTCAGAGCTTAAGTTACTTATAAAATTTTTAATGAAAGTAAAGTTTGCTTGGGAGTTGTGGCCGAAAGCCTTCCTTGGTTAGCCAAGGTAATTTCTTCATATCCTCCATCTCACACCAACTTGGTTCAGTTGTGTTAGGTTTGTGCAGCCCCTCTTGCCTCTGGTCCATGCTTATTTCATCCATGTTTTGATGCTTAAATGCTGGCCATGATGAGTCTAGGGTGCCATACAAGGATTTTAGCCACTTTTGGCTACAAATTACATCATTTGCTTGGTAGCTTTCTAACTAATGTCCAAAGGAAACCTTTGGAACTTATTACAAAACTTTATTCCACCTCTTAACATGCATACTCAGAGGTGCAGATCCAGCACATAGGTCATACCAAACTCATCACACAAGAAAATCACAAGGTTAAAACTTAAGTATAAAAGCAAGCATGAAAATAACAACATAGTATATTTTTTCGAAGCCACAAAGAGTGGATTTTCATGATCTACTCCAAGATCCACAAATACTATTTCAAATAAGCTTCAAAAACCTTTCTCATGAGAGCATAAAACTGATCAAAGCTTCAAAAATAATTTTAAAACAAAACCCACCGATTAAATTTCTTCTAAGTGCCTTAGAAGCACTTTTAACCGAACAAACTTTGTTTTTCTTCTCAAAAATCATTAAAAATGGGTGGGGCTGATTTTTAATGGTTAAAATACAGTTTTAAACTCTCACAAGTGAAAATAAAAGAATACAAACAGATCTTGGAGAAAAGATGCATGAAAACAAACAAGCACACCATAAAAAGACAAGTTAAAAGCATAAAAAAGACAAGTAGAAAGATCCTACTTGTTGAAGACTTCCTGAGTGTTTTTGTGTGCTTTAAAGGCTGCCTTGGGTCCCATTTGGTCTGCTATGGAAGTGGACAAAGGATGGTGGTGGGGCTTAAGTGTTTATAGCTTTAATATAGCTTAAGTCTTAAAGATGAAGACTTAGGCTTAAAGTGTATGTTTTGGGTGTTTTAGGTGTTTTGGAGTTAAGGAAAGCTTGGAAAGAATGGAGAGGATTTTGATGAGTTTCTAAGCTGAAAAAGATGAATCAAATGGGGTCCCAAGGGTCTCAAAAAATTCGGACTCTTATGGGCCAAGTGGAATTAGTTTTGTACTTAGGGGTATTTTGGTAATTTTGCCTAGATTTTTCCTATTTTTCAAAATAAATCAAAATTCAAGAAATTATCCTTTTAGGCTTATACTAGTGTTAATTAAGCTGATATTTCCTCTAATTATGATTAATTTAACCTAAGCATGCTTTATTTTTAATTAACCAAGGTTAGTTAGTCTTAACCATGGTTAGTTAGTCTTAACCATGGTTAAAGTAACCTTTTTACTATTCATTTTGTCTTCTTGTGGAAGACTTGATTGACTTCATTTTGGTGACTCACCACCACCTTTCCAGCTGTTTCATTTCGTGCACATGGGTGTGGGGCCCACTTTTGTCATGTTTATCACCTTATCCTGCCCTCCCAGCCTTCTAGGGGCGTTTTCGTAATTTTTCTCAGCATTGCCGGAAAATTTTTCAAATTGTTACTCTGATATTTCTAAGACTTTTTGGTTCGTTACCATGTTAATCTAAGGTTGTTTGCTATTTTTATGGGAACTGACTAGCTTTGTGCAAAAAGTACAGCTCCTAGGGGCATTTTGGTCATTTTCAGGGTTTTCAAAGGGTGTTTTTGTCCCTTCTCAGATTTCTAAATTTTTCTCACTAATTTTAACCATATATGATGTTTATAATCCCTCCAAGATGTCTTATACTTGTATTTCTATTTTTCTGGCACATTATTTGAGCTGCCCAGGTGTAAGGGCATTTTCGTCATTTGCACCAAACTTCCTAATTTCTCTGCTTTTGGCTCTTAATTTCACCTAGTTTTATTCTAGAAACTATTTGTAGCCTCAAACATTTATCATAGAAAAATTGGGATGTTACAGGTTTTATAATTTATAAATTCTAGGTCTCACGCAACAAGCTCTAAGTATGAACTGGTAACTTTTTCTACTGTTCAGTGTTTAGAGATTCATATGGGTCCCAATACAGCCTTAGTTGTCTTGGACCCTGTGCATATGTGGACCCTAAAAGCTTTTAAAAATAAAAAATTCCAGAAAACCGTGTTTTAACAATTCTAAGTCTCACACAATGGGTTCTAAATACGAATTGTTAGCTTTTTCTATTGTTCGATATTTAGAGATTCATTTGGGTCCTAGTACAGCCATAGTTGTCTTGGATCCTGTGCATATGTGGACTAAGGATTACTCAAAATATCTAAACTACTTTTAAAATCATCTTTCAAATTCTTCTAATCTCTGAAGATCAGGTCTTCAAAACAAAAACCAGAACTACGTAGCCTTGAGTTTCCCATATGTAGGAGTAGGATCAATTCCTATCAGGCTATTTTCATACAAGAATTATTTTTATTTTAAACTAAAGGGATCAAAAAAATTTCAAAAGCATCAAAATAGCACATTCAATTTAAGGGTACCGTTCTCCGGAACGGGCGAGTAGGGTGCCTAATACCTTCCCTACTCATAATCGACTCCCGAACTTCGAATCTCATCCTCAAGTTAGGGGTTTTTTCAAATATTTTCCCTTAAAAAAAATTTGGTGGCGACTCCACATAATCAAATAAAGTTCTCTTTAAATTTTAGCGAGTTCGTTGTCTCGTTGTAATTATGGTTACGACACATTCACATTAGATATAATAAATTACAAACTACATTCTACTTTGTTAGTATATAGTTATCCATCTATTTAAAATTTGTACATTGTTGGTATGACGAAAATTTCCTTTTCCTTCAAGAGGTCATGTAAACGCTTCAAGAATAGGGATCTTGACGTTGTAGTTCCAAGCTTTCAGCTATCGCCCCAAAGGTTCCATCCGGTATCTCTTGAAAAGCTTGGAAGGGGAATGAACTAGGGTAAGGTGAGCTTCCTTGAGATGACCGAATATAAGACGTGCTATAGTAGTGAGAAGACATCTAAATGTCACTCTCCCCTTTAGAAGAAGACACTTATCTTCATCTAAAGGGCAGAGTGACCCTTAGACACTCTTTTACTACCATAGTTCTTCTCACATTTGGTAATCATAGAGTATTTCTCCTTATCCCAAGTCATACCTATTCCAAGCCTTCTAGGAGATGGAAGATGGAACCTTTTATACCTTTGTTGAGAGTTTGTGGTTGGAGCATCATGACCCCCGCTATTGAAACATTTGTGTGGACTTTGAAGTAGTGAAGTTTGAGTTATACCTATAATGTACATTTTGTTTGATAGCCATGATAAAGTAAAATAAGTTAGTATGTAGATTTGTATTTATATTGTATATGATGTAAATATGGTAGTAATAGTTGTGTGTATAATTAAGTTTGTAAAGGCATCGATGTCTTAACTTAACTTTCTTTAAATCCTATGGATTGTATGACAATAATGTTTGAATAATTCATGACATGTAAGTGTTTGTACTAGTGAAGTGATTGAAATAAGTAGTAACTTTGTATAAGTAACATAAACGAGTTATTAATTAGATGTGAGTGAGAATGTCCACTTATTTATTTTTTTATACAACAATTATTACGACAAGGCTTGCATTTCCAGCCAAGGTTTTAAAAAATTTACTGTATTTTCAATAATAGTAATTTCTAAAGATATTCTACATCATGAAGTAACAGTCTAATAATGAAACCGCTTAAATGACTTAAGCGTAAAACTAGCTTCATTTTTTGGGTGTCACATATTTTATCTTTATATTTTGACTAATAGAAAAAAAAACCAAGAATTGCTTAGAAACTTTGATTCCATTTCCCTTGTTGAGTTCTTGTTGCTTGTATGGATGCAAATAATCTTGTGTCAACTATTAAAGATTTTCCATCATATAATTGGACAACACATTCTCATAACTTCCACTATCTATGATAACATCATAGACATTTCCTTGAGTAGCAAGTATGTGCGGAAGATACAACGTTTAAGCCAATATTCTTCCATATGTGTCATGTGTAAAGTTCTTCTAATTACTAGTGATACAACATGATCTAATGAAACAACTTCTTCGTCAAACAGTTAATCTTCTCTATCAAACAATGACTCTTTTTCTTCTTCTTTTCTAGACATTTCATGAACTATCAATAATGGTAATTATCTTTCATCTTGGATAATTATAAGCGATGTGACCAAACCTTTTACACTTGAAAAGCTTTGGAACTTTTGGATTTTCCTTTCTGAATTTAGGTGAAACTTGTCTATGACACTTAGTTGTTGTGTGTTTATCTTACAGATAGGGTTCTTAACAGAGGATGAAGATAGCTACGATTAATTTTTAGGTAGTCGATTCTTAATACAAATCATCAATTGAATAAAGTCATTTAAGTCCAATATTATTGAAATTGAACAAGATGGGAAATGTAGGTGTTCGACCCTATAAGATAACGAGCCATTGTTTGTTCCTTTTTCTCTTGGGTATCATGATTCATTATAAAATTTTCAAATTCCCAAGTGTATTTCTTTTGTTGCAAATTTTGATATTGAATAAAGTTATCTTGATAGTAATATTCTAGAAGGAACTTACATGCAAGTTCAGAATGCATTATCTCCCAACTACTTATCTTACATTTTCCTTCTTATTGTTGCTTCTTCTTCAAATTGTCCCACCAACTACCATCATGCTTCTTTAATTTAATTGAAACTACCTTGAATTTTTTTTTCCTTTAGGATCTCCTTGTACTTAAATATTTGTTCAATTTTTTGAGCCAATCTACAAGTTCATTAGGTGCCAATTTACCTTGAAACTAAAAAATATCTACAATGATATAACTATTTTAAATTTATTTTAGGATGTTTGTTAACTGGAAAGGAATCATTACTACTATATTCTTCTTCATTACGTCTTCCTTATTCTTCCAAATGTATTCTTTGTTCCTCCAATTAAACTTGTTGGGTACTATTCATTTCTTGTAGTTATGGTATTTAACTCAATAATTCAACCTTATCAGATTCATGCCTTAATTTATCCAATCAAATTCATATAGGGATTTTTTTTCTTGGTGGCATTTTGTCAATAATAGTAAAAACCTCCAATTCAAGGATTTTTAACATCCAAAACATGATAACTTTTTTTATTGCGAAAAGTGGTTGAAAATTGGATTTTTGAAAGGTAGTAATGGCTCCAGTAATGTGCACTGCTAAAAAAATTTGAAACTTGACTTAAGTTCTCATCGCTTTCGCACCACAAATTCAAGGTAAAGTTTGAAATCAAACTTTGATTACTAAAACAACCCATAAACCTCAAAGAGAAAAGAAGGAACACTCTCACTTTATAGAAAGAAACTTAATTACTCTTTTGATAACCTTAACAATGAAAAAATCCTTAGCTCAAACATTGTAAAGCACTAAAAATTTGAAAGCTTACTCAAGTTCTCATCACTTTTACACCAAAAACTTGACATAAAGTTTAAAACTAGACTCTGATTAACGAAACGGTACATAAACCTCAAGGAGAAAAGAAAAAACACTCTTACTTAATAGAACTAAGCTCAATTGCTTGTTTGATAATCCTAACAATGAAAAAATTCTTATTTATATTACTTATATAGGGATATTTTTGTTTAAAAACAACAGAAAAATATAGGAACAAACTAGGCCAAAAATAATGGTTGTGGTGGTTGCAAGATAACTTTATTATGGTGCTTAAATTGATAATTGTAATCCTCTAATGGTTAGTAGTTTTTCATAATCCTCCATCAAAAGGCCACAAACATATAAAAAGTTCGGGGATCTTAAGGTTTAGAATCAAAGTGTCTTATTAAATGCAAATATTGAGTATGGCATAATAGATTATGTAAATGCAACAATTAATATATTATATAAACTTGTCAATATTTCATCCATAGTAATATTTTCCATCTAACTTTCCTTGACTAACATATTTACTTTTATTTTATTTTTTAAAGAAAATAGAAAAAAAATATGAAACGTATAATACATAGTTTGTAATTTTAGGAAAGTTGTTGTTGCATATATAAAAATATATGGAATGAGATGAAAAGAAGAGGGAGATAAGAAGAAAAAAGGAAGAGAGATGTAATGTAAAATTTGATGATTAGGATAAAGAAAAGGAAGATAAGAAAATGAAAAAAGGAAAAGAAAGATGTAAAGTAAAATGTGATGATTGAGGTGAAATACTTTTGGGATTGATGATAATTAGAATTCGTAATTGTATCGTATAAATATCGTGCTAATTGATGTACCTCTCACTCATATATATATATATATATATATAAATGTGTCATATAAAAATATTTGATTGTTAAATAGATAAGATTATTAGATCTTATTTGAATTATTAAATTTTAGAAAAATATAAATAACATTTAAAATGGTGATGTATACATATGTATATCATAATGGTCAAATTTTATTCAATTTTTTTTTTATTTTCTAGTATAAGTAAAATCATCTTCATAAGATATGAACGTTGAGGAGTCTCTAGGAGCAAAAGGGACAACTTCCTTAATCATAACTATGACATAGAGTAAAGTAGGCCAAGTAAAAAAGTCCATGGTAAATATTGTGAGATAGCCTAGAATCTAACCACAAACATGAAAGTAAGCCTCAAGAAGACCATATAAATCCAATTATGGAAAGAATTATTGCCATTACTGAAGTTCTTTAGCAAGAGTGTCAATAGGGTAATAGCTCATTTCAAATCATGAAAAAGGTTAGAGATCTAACCCAAGTTGAAAGAAATAAAGTCATCATGGAAATGAGCATTAAACATAGTCATACGATTATGACACATGCTATAGAAACTCAAGTGTTATTGGTATGCAACAAATTCTCCTATGTCCACATGGCTTCATACGTCTGATGGGCATGAAAAATGGGATGGACAAAAGGATTATAGGTGGGCTTTATGATGCAACAAAGTTGGCATCAAGCTTCTCCTAATATGATTGATCAACTTCAACAGTATCAATAAATTTAATGGTGAGGTGGTCATCATAATCTTGTCGTATCAATTAAAGAAAAATGTAAAAAGTCCAATTAACATAGTTCTTATCATCTAACTTCTCTATAGAGATAAAAGTAAAGAAATGATTGGTGAAGATAGGAAGATTAATCTTAGGAGCCTTAAAGTTTGCCACAGTAGTAAAGTAGAGAGAGAAAAATGCTTGGAACTAAGAAAAAGAGAGCCAAGTAGGGTGCTATGAATCTTGGAATAGGAAAATGATTATAGATTATTGATAGTTAAAAATTTTGGAGGATGTGCTATCACAAGTCAATGGCAACATATGTGGACACGTGTGTGCTCTAAAGGTAGCAAAACTTTCGGAATCAATTGATCTTATCAAGATGACCTGATCCATATGGTGGCCATAGGAATAGGTTTTGAAAAAGAAAATTTTATTTAAAAAAGTAAATAATACAAGGGGTATGTTGTCGAATTTTTACCAAATTTGTGCGGTACAAATAGATTTAACGTTTACTGTTTGAATTTTTTAATGGCCCCCAAAATCACCTTCTTAAATTTCAACTCATACAAGATGTAGAGAATCTAGATTGGTGTTACTATTGTGAAAATACTATATTTACTTTTAAAAACATGAGGTTGCACTGGGCGATTATTGGTCATATGCTCCACCGTTCCTTGTAACTTCTTATCATCCATACCCTAACTTCGTTTCATAATGGTTGCTTATATTCTTGGCGCATTGCACTATTCTTTATTCATTAGATTGACATCCATATATAAATTTGTGAGAGTGGTCCACCTTGTAGATGCACTTTAAGGTTCAACTTCCATGGCAAGTTGATAGTCATCTCTATGCCGTGATAGGGCTTTCTACGCTATAGATCTACTAGAAAATAGTTTCATACATAAGAAAATAGTAGACAAGAAAGTGATAATTTCTTTCAAGTAATATTTCTTTCAAGTATTAGTTTGAATAGGAGAAGTATACTATATTACAACATAATGTAAATAACATTAAGTTCTTTGGCAATATCAAAAAGCTATAATAAAATCAATCACGATGCACAATATATCTGCACTATTACTCCATCATTCACTTTACAAGTCATACACATTGATAAACCTTATACATAAACATACATATCTTACTATGTGATACATAATAAACCTTAACCAAGGTTAAAATTAATGTAATTGATGCACATGAACTATTCCGCCATTCACTCCTCAAATTTCTATAATGTCAGACTTAAGATTATACTATGGTTTATTACATCCCATACCATATAATCTTTACTAATTTAGTATTGGTCATCCTTACAATATGGACATACACATGGGCCTAAATCATCATAGCTTTATTAAATCAATAAAAGGAGAGTACTGGAATTCAATTTCTCAAATCAAAATGTGCCCTCAGCAACACTATCTTCATCATCATCATTTCATATTTCACATTTCTCAAAATCTTAATTCAACTGGTAGTGGTAATTGTTAAAGTCTTGTTAGGGTGATAAAGTCCAATTAGAGCAGTCTTACTTACAAGGAGAGATCTCAAGCTATTATAAGGCTCAAGCCTAGCTCATGCATCCCTTAGGCTCAAAATTTTCATTCTCATAAACTATGCTATATTTCTATCCAGAGCTAACTTCTAGATTTTTTTACTCCTTTTGATAGAACGGCTTGCAGATTTTCCCTTACATTAACGATTTCCAAAATAATATTTTTGATGCAAATGATACATGTTCACTAGTTGTGTTATATTTCATACTCATTTCAAATGAAAGTCTTGCCTTCTTCTTAAACTTAGAACTCTGCATCCCTCCTCCATTCAACATATCATAAGCTCCATTTTCAAGCATTTGAATTTAAATAAAAATCCCCTAAGGAATTGCATGAGGTTCTTAACCTCCATTAATTTATTTGTCTCATATGAAATAATTCATACTTGTTAATGATTAGGACATTTCAATCCTTAAATCATAGCACAATCAATATTTTAATTAAAAAGGCATTTCACTATCATGTTTATCTTTATGTACGATAATTTTAATTTGGTATAATTGAACTTATGTTGTCCCTCTCAAAATTCCTCTTATATTCGATGTTAATTCTCTTAAGTTTTAGAACCAACACTTAATTTATACTTTTCAGTCTCCCCAAATATCTTATGAAAAGGTTATTTATTCTAAAAGGTCTTTGGAATCTATCTATGGATGTGTTGAGAATATATCGTGTAAGCAGCATCATCTCGTTTAAGTAGTCTTATCTAGTCTAAAGAAAGATCGGCTTGTCTAAAACATTATCTACAAGAACCTGTTTACAAACTCATCTCGTCTAAGGACTCGTCTACAATATCGTCTCGTCTATAACATTGTCTAAAAAAGGATTTGTCTGACATGAGGTCATTTATAACATTGTCCATAGGAAATTCATTTAAAGCATGGCTAATAGAAAACTAGTCTATATAATTATTTATAGAAACTCATCTAAAATGATGTTTAAGAGTGTTTAATCTCACTAGTATGATTTTAACATCTAAGAACATCTAATTGTTCTTAGTTTTTATATTATAAAATATCTAAAGCCTCATAAACAATTATAATCTTCAAAAACAACATAAACAAGTAAATTTACAAAAATTCAAAGAATTAATTTAACAAGTTATACTATAGAGTTAAGATACACTCTAAGATATGCCTACATTTCTACTTAGGTCTCCTTCCCCTCACATGGAATTGAAGAACATTGAATGTGGTGATTTAGTTCCCTAAATTTGGTCTAGATTTTCTACGCCAATATCCTTCTAATATTTTACCATGCAAGTAATTAAAAGCTTGAGATGAGCTACTTCGCTAAATTTAAACACTGTAAATTTTCTTCTTTCAAAAGCATAACCTACATAGAGGAAGAAGGTGAATGTATAATAGAATTGTAACTCAAGAGGAAGAAAACTATTCATTATGATCAAGGTCTTTCTTCTTACTTCAATTAAGAGAAACTAATTATTAAAGGTGGTATGATTTTTCAATATAAAGGATCATGTGTAAGTTAAATAAATTAGTGATATTTTTCAATTGATAGTTTTTCTTTTTTTTTTCTTTCAAAAGTTACGAATATTACAAATTTAATCCTGAGTGAAACCTTAGTTTTCAAATTATTCTTATTTTATGTAATTTTATAGAATCATCAGGTAACATGGACGAAGGTTAACAACATCCTACCCCTATGGAGAAAAAGAAGAAGACATGCGGAATCACTATAACAAGGGATATTACAAAAGAATGGAAGGAGGGAACAAAATTGAAGGTAATAAAGTTAACAATTATAGTATTATTTATTGTTAATGCTTGCTTTGTTTGGATAATACTTTAATAATTCTTTTTTATGTTTCGATTGGTTGGGATTCAAAGGGATAATTGGTGAATCCCAACAAATCAAAATTCATGGTATTTATTGGACATGTTACTAGAAATATAATGCCTAATTTTGAATCGGTATGTGTGCTTAAGGAATTGAAAGACCATATTTAGGATCTAATATAGGTGAATAAACTTTTTTATGCAAAAAATATTAAATATTATCAAATTCATGCATTTGTATTTTGACACATGTGCTTTGTATTACTGCTTTGAAAGTTAAGGCTTTTAAAACTAGGCTAAGGAATGAAGTGAAAGAGATAAGGGGTCATGGGATAGAAAACTCACTTGTGCTAAAACAATATGAGTAGTTGGTTACAATGGTTAATCATTGGAATGAATTTCTTGCTTCAAGCTCTATATAGAAATTCAAGGCAATAATAATAATATACTAAATTAAAATGAATTATTTGTTTTGTGTTTATCTAAATCAAGGATGTCTTTTTAATTTTGTTAATATGCAAGTTAAAAGTCAAACCAACGTGCAGAGGGAAAAGACTAAGACTTAAATATACAAGAAGTTAGCCAAGGGATATGCATAGATGAAATAGGACTTGGTAAATGTAGCTTATTGTGCTTGTGAACATTTTTTTTGTAAAGGATTTATTAATTATTTCACTTGTTGCATTTCAAATAATTGATGCACATTGAATCATCAAGATTAGCTATGACATTTGTGTCCCGACATGTGTTACGGAAGGAGGCTCGAGTTAACAAAATTGATGTCATTGTTAATAATGCAATTTAAAGAGTTATGGATAGGTGTAAGTTTTCTCTTATCCTTATCTTTTATCTTTCAATTAAGTTTTGTTTAGAATCTAATTTAAAGTCATCTTTTTATTTAAATTTTAGGAGATCCTATCACAATTAGCCACACAAAAGAAATCTCAAGCCACAAGGAAAGATGACATCCTTGTGAGAGCATTAAGCATTCTTGAGTATGATGGATGTGTTAAGGAAATAGAATTTGGTTCAACATAGGCCTCTATGTTTATTCAATCGCATACCTACTTATATCTATCCTCTTTTCAATTAAACATATGGTGCAGTGGATGATCCATCTTACACATATAGTTGTATGTCATTGTTCATATCAGGTCAGACACCATACTGCCACCTTACCACCTACCATGCCAGGCAAGGTACCTCAAATACCTATCCCTACCTATTCACAGCCACACTCATTTGAGGGGTATGTATACCATTAAGTGTAATTTCTAAGGTAATTTATTACTTTTTTTATATTTAGTTTATTATAGTTTTTATACTTATTTCATTAATTAATGTGTAATTTTGGGATAACCATCATTGTCATATTAAGGTATCCGTTGATACCTTACTGTCACGAGAGGATCAAGCTTGACTCCCAATACCAAACAAGGATGAAAATCTCATGCATCCCATTGAAGCAATTGGTACTTTTGTTACATTCCCCAAGTCCTTTATTAGCCTCTCCTTAAAGGTAATTTAAGTTGTTTTGATGTAAGTTTGTCATTATATTAATATTTTTCATATAAATATACCTTGCTAATATTAAGTTAATGCTTTATTGTTAGGTCGCATCATCAATGTCCAATGGTAAATATAAAGTTACATTCCGTAAAATGGATTTGATTACTTTAACTCCACATGAGGTGTCTAAATCTGTTATTAATGATAAATAATTTTTCAGGCACCCAAGGTAAAATGACTTTTAACATGATGAAAGTGTTTGTGAACTCTGGACATTCTATTGATGTAGTGGTTGTTCACATGCCTATATATTTAGGGGGGAATTATTTACTAATAAAATTAGGGTGTAAAATCTCACAGAGGTAATATATCTCCAATGGTTGAGCGCATCTAGCACATGTTTCTACATGAGGTAATAACCTTAGTTTCATTATGAAAATTTCATCTTATTGTTTGATGTAGAGATCCTAACTACAGACAATCATTGGATCTATTGGGTCCATTATCAAAGTAAGAGCTAGGAAGTTGCACAAGGAGGTAGAAGACCTCTCTCATGGCTCTCCACATTATAGATTAGGACATAAGATATTTTTTGTATGCTAGGAATCTATTGGCCTAGTTTCTATGTACTTAGCATAGATTTTTTTGGCCTACTTTGGTCTAACTTAAGGCTACATTAAGGATCAAATAAGGAAATCTAATTGGGATCACATTTAAACCTAATTCAGATCACATCCAAGCCTAATTCGGATCACCACATGAGGCTTTGTCTTAGCACCATTTAGGCCTATAAATAGGCATCACTATGTGTAAAATGCAACTTTTAAATCATAATTTAGATTTTACTTGAGTGATTGATAGTTTTCTCTCCTATTTTCCCATTTCTCTTTGAGTTAGAATGGTGGTGAATTCCTTATCCTTGGCTCCTCCAAGGTGACAAAAATGGTGGAGGCTTGTCATAGTTAGATGGCACCTTCCTTATGTCCTTTTCCATCTAGTTCTAAGTGCTTCTTCTTCATCCTTTATCACTACCTCTATTGACCGGAGCATATCCTCCTTCGTACCTCTACATAAAATGGTATCAAATCTTCTAATGAAGGTATGATCCGGAGCCATAAACTTCTTCTAGTTCTATGTATAACCTTATCTTGTACTCTATCTTCCTTTTTCAATTTTATCAATCAAATAACCTCTAATTTAAGTGATTTTTGTTGTTATAGATTCTCATATATGTCTAGTTCCTAGATCTGTATTGTTTTTCCTTTTTTGTTTAGTCAATTTTTTTGCAATTCTTCAATTTATGCATATAGCTCTATTTTGGCACCAAATAGCACCTAACTTGATTGTTTTGATCATAACTTTTACAATTATTGTTCAAATTGCCTCAAACTTACTTTCATTATTATATATGATTAGGATATTTATTTTGATCAATGTGAATTATTCAAATCCTTTAAAAATTTTGAAATTAAATTTGAAATTTGAATCTAAGTTTTAGTGCCAAGAATGAGTGAAATTTGAATTCAAAATGTTGATATGAATTTGATAGAAATTTTATAGGCTTGATTCAATTTTTTGTTGTTCCTTTCATGTGTGATATAATATAATCTGAATTGTGATATTTGTTTCTCCAATTTTTTCCGCAGGAGTTGCATTATCATGTGCATGCATTACTTAGATGCTAGCTTAGTTTCATACAGGAAAAATCTAAGTGAGTAAGTCTTTATATTAAGTATAAGCCTATGATATATTTTAAGAACTTAAAATACATTTAATAATTCCCTTTGGACCTCTTGAAAATTCTGGACTATAGACAAATTTGGATCATTCTTAAGGACTTAGATTGACCTATGCAAAGGTAGAATGCTCAAATTGCACTAATTTTGGACTATTCATACATAGGACCTTAGACCTTGAGAAAATTCCTATGCAAAGGAGTATTTGAAAATAAATTACCTTATGGAATTTGGACAAAGAACTCAAGATAATAAAATAAGAGAAAAAGAAGAAGAAGAAAAGTAAGAACTTGAGGAAAAGACATGCATAAGGTTTAGTCCTTTTGATTTTTCTTTTGTATGTTCATCTTGTAATTGAATTCTTAAATTTTAGAAAGTAGGGCTTAGGTCTTAATTGCTTAGTTATTGCAAGTGTGAACTTTTTAATCTGCCTACCATCAGGATGAATGTATAAGCATGAGCATGCACCTTTTAGTCTCTAGGATATCCTTTTGAATTCATACGTTTTCTTCTTATCTTTAATTTTAGACTGTCTCTTTTTCCCTTTGAGTTTGTCTTATTAAATTCTCTTTGAGTGTGATATTGGTTGTAATAAGCTTTTCTTGTTTGTCCCTAAACTTCCTTGGTTGTGTATGCACCTTAATTCTCCATACTTTCTTCACCTTAGAAACATCAAGTGTGTTGAGGTTACACATTGATTAGACCTTCCATTCTAGCTTGGTTAAGGGTTGTAATTGAGTGTTCATTGGTGATATAAGGTTGGCTCAAGTGTGTGAGACCATTTAAGGGTGTGAGAGAAACATTTGGTGAGGTGAGAGTAAATTCTCTTAAGTTCAATATTACTAACCAAGTGAGGGAAGCAAACTTCCTCCCTTTTTTATGCTTTTGTAGGTCCACTTTGGAAGAACAATCGCAAGGAGGAAATACTTATATGAGAGCTTGAACCAAAGGGGTTGTTGAAGATTTGAAGTTGAAGGATAAACTTAAGACTAGTTTTTGTGTAGCTTGTTGATTTGGTGTATATTTTAGGCAAAATTTTGTGTACCTTTAGGACATTTATACTTGTAAGTTTTAGTACCTTGTAGTAGGTTTCTTCCTTATGTAATTCATATTTCATTTTGCAATTGTATTTCTGGACTTTAAGCCTTGGTGTAACGTATCACCAAAAGACAAATTAAGTTGATTATGTGTTGCATGGAAGAAGTGACTACAGGGTGCTAAATGTTAGTTGAGGTTTCTTTAGCATAATTATTGAGCACTAACTTGTTTTTTTTTTTAAAGGACAAAGGAGCTAGGTATCTTTCCTAACTCTTGGTTTTTGTGTCTAGAAATCTAGGGTTGCTTGTTTCTTGAATTGCTTGTTTCTAGCTTAAGCTAGTTTGGGCAATCCATGTGTGAAGAGTACAATTTTGATTTGCAAATGAGTTTTCACAATAAATCTCCTAGAATTCAAATGGAATGATTGGTCATTAGGCTAGGGATGGTTTTTGAAACCTAAGCTAAGGCCACAGTAAAGATTAGAAAATCTAGATAGAAAAGATTCCAAGAGGTGTCTTAAAAATCAAAGAGAAATAGAAACTAATAAGTCTAGGAAAAGGGATACCATAGTAAGGAGAATACATCAAATGATGATGTTAACTTCTTTGGAGACAATGTAAATCCCAGGGATAAAATATGTTCTCCCCAAAGGGAAAGCAAATCTTCAAAGGATATGTCTCCCTGACATACAAGAGCACTAACACCTAAAGACACTTCACATAGTATAGGTAGAGTTAGGGATCATTGGAATAGAGAACCTTCAAGGACTACGGAACCCCCTAGGCATAGGACTCTTAGACATAAAGATTATAGGAACATGGATAAAAGTTCTTCTAGGGATAGTTTATAAAACATAATCCTTAGAAATAGTCCTAGGGAGGAACTCAAGGGGTAAGGATAACCTAGAGCCATTAAAACTACCCATGGTCAAAATGACTAGGTTCTAAGGAAGGAATGATCTAGAGGCATATTTAGACTAGAGCTTAAGTTTGGATAACTTTTCTCTAGCTATTCCATTTCGGAGGAGCACAAAGTGAAATTAGCAGCCTTAGAATTCACTAATTATGCCTTAATTTGATGGGATAAGCTTAACAAGGAGAGGTATCAACACTTAAGTGAATAGCGGGAATGAAACACATTATGAGAACTAGGTATGTTCGTCATTATTTAAGAGAGATCCGCAATAGATTGCAAAGACTCTCTCAAGGTTCACGAAATGTAGATGAGTACTACAAGGATATGGAAGCATCATTGATTAGGGCAAACTTGAGTTAAAGTTAGGAAGTCACAATGGCTAGGTTCCTAGCTAGACTTAGACATGGTATAAGGGATATGGTAGAAATCCATTACTATCTAAGTTTGAATGACTTTTACCATCAAGTTTTGAAGGTAGAATCCAAACTTAGTAGAAATTATAAATGGTAAATTCACTACATATAAAACATCTACATAAGAATCTTGGAAAGATAAAAGAAAAGACTCTAGTTTTAAACCTAGGGAACATAAAAATACCAAGGATCCAAAGAGTCCAATAGAAAAGCCCCATGCTTGCCCTTAGGAAAAGAGTCTTCAATAAAGTGGTTTAAATGTTTGGGTAGAGGGCATATTACTTCCCAATGCCCCAATAAAAATACCATGGTCCTAAGAAATAATGGTGACTACTCATCACTAGAGTCAAGTGGCTCTAGTATCTCTTCCACTTCATCTAAGAACGAAGCCCTGAAGTATGCTTTTCAAATCGACCTTCTAGTGGTTAGGAGGTTATTAAGGAGTGTATAGGTAAAAAGGAGGAAAATACCCAAGGAAAAACATCTTCTAACACTAGATTTTCCATCAAGGGGACTACTTGCTTCTTAATTATTGATGAAAATAGTTGTACCAACATGGCTAGCACTAGGCTAATAGACAAATTAGAGCTAGTAACCACCCCCACTTAAGTCATAAAATCATCTATATATTAGTGATAAAGGAGACTTATTGGTCAACCAACAAGCATTTCTTACCTTCACCATTGAGAGGTATAAGAATAATACTATCTATGATATTGTCCCAATTGAGGCCAGTCATGTGCTCTTGGGTAGACTATGACAATTTGATAGGAAGGTCCATCATGATGGCATACCAACCAATATTCTTTCTTACTTGATTTTTAGAAAATCGCCCTAGTACCTTGTCGCAACCGTAATTCCGACGAGACGACGAACTCGCTAAAATTTTAAAAATGAATTGTTTTATGATGTGGAGTCGCCACCAAATTTTGTTTAAGGGAAAAAGATTTGGAAAAACCCTGACTCAAGAATGAGCTTCTAAGTTCGGGAGTCGGTTACAAGTAGGGAAGGTGTTAGGCACCCTACTTGCCCGTTCCGAAGAACGGTACCCTTAAACTGAGTGTGTGATTTTGAAAATGTTTGATCCCTTCAACTAGTGTGAAAAATAATTACTTGACGGAGGTTAGCCTGACAGGACTTGATCCTGCTCCTACGTATTCCCCGGTGCAATGGGAAACTCAAGGCTTACGTAGTTCTAGTTTATGAAGGCTTGACCTTCAAAAGTGCTTGAAAAAAAGATTATTTGGTTTGTGAAGGCTTGACCTTCGAAAATGCTTGAGAAAAAAAAAATTTTAAAGATTTTGTATTGAGAAGTTTTATCTTTAGGAGGGATTTTTGGCCCACTCATGCATAAGACCCAAGGCAGCTAAGGCAGCACAGGGGCCTATACGAACTACTAAATGTTGAACAGCAGGTAAACCGCCAGTTCCCCATTTAGAGCCCATCGCGTGAGACCTAGAATTCCCAAAGTATTTAGGAAAAGATGTTTTTTATTTCGAAGGGGACCCTAAGTCCACTCATGCACAAGACCCGAGGCGGCTAAGGCAGCACAGGGGCCTATATGAACTACTAAACGTTGAACAGCAGGTAAACCGCCAGTTCCCCATTTAGAGTCCATTGCGTGAGACTTAGAAATCCCAAAATAGTAGAAAAATATTTTTAAATTTTGAAAAGATACGATTTGCAAATGATATTGATTCTTGAATAAGAAAAAACTTGAATTTGAGATAAGAATTTCATTTTTTGAGTTTTGGGTTACAAATAGAATTTTGGCGTAATTTTGCAATTATGGAAATTTAGGATGATTTGGTAATTATTAGAAATTTTTATGAATTTATTTGAGAATCTTATGAGTTTATTTAGGAATTTTTAGAATTTTTGCTAATTTTCTTAATTTCTTGAAATTTTATGAAATTTTTATTAATTTTAAATTTCTGGAATTTTTTATTAATTTTTGAATTTTTGGATTTTTTAATTATTTTGAATTTCTGAAATTTTTTATTAATTTTTGAATTTCTGGAATTTTTATTAATTTTTGAATTTTTTAATATTTTTTATTATTTTCTAGATTTTTTAATTTTTTATATTTTTTTATATATATTTTTTGTTAATTTTCTGATTTTCAGGATTTTTTATTAATTTCTATATTTTAAATTTTTTATTACTTTCTGAATTTTTATTTAATTTCTGAAAATTTTGAATTTTCTATTATTTTCTGAATTTTTATTTAATTTCTGGAAATTTTGAATTTTTTATTATTTTCTGAATTTTTTGAATTTTTTTTTTTGGGGTAAACTAGTAATATAGATTTTGGGACAGATTTGGGATTTTTGAAAAGTTCAGGGGTAATTTTGGTATTCTAGGCTTGAGGGGTAGATTGAGAATTAATTAAATGTTTACGGGCATTGGTAATTAGGACTTTTGGGGCTTATCTAGAATTAATGGAAATTTTAGGAGTATATTGATAATTATGGAACCTATGAGGGCAGATTTGTGATTTGAGGAAAAATGTGGGACAAATTTGTCCTTTTTTTTTTTATTTTATATGACATTAGATGGTGGGCCCATATGATTGTTAAGCCCCTTTTTCGATTTTGCATGAAATGGGGTCTTCTCTATCCAAAGTCACGAATTGTGTATGGCACCCATTTCTTTTAATCTACGACGTATATATTCAACACTCCCATCAAAATTCTTTTGAAAGTCGTCGTCCTTCATGGTCCTATGGGACGAACAAATGTCTAACAAACCCACTGACCCCGACAACCATCTTTGAATGTATGCACGTAAGTGGGATTGGACGGGCTAGATATAGCTTCACAACTTCACACTCTAAGCAACGTTCGTGGCTTTCCTTTTAGGAAGGCTGCGCTGGGTCACCTACTTCGACATGGACTCCTATGAAAAGACTTGCCTGCGCTATGCTTATTTTGCATGCGGAATTGTGACCACTTATACCCCTGGACCTTGGGTCCAACTTCTTCTACCCTCCTCTTTTCGTCTCAAATTTCAAAAATCGGAGGAATTCAGTTTCTTATTCGGGAGCATTTGGCATGCATTCGTGACTAATTCTGAGTGTCTAGAACAGAGACACGAGATTCCAGGACGCAGCAACGGCACCGGATTTCCGTGGAATCAACGTCGACCATTAGGCCATCGCCGGAGTAGGCTGATATGACATATAAATTTATCTACAGCAGAGGGATGTAGTGCTATAGTACAGCAGAGAGCGTACCCCTTTTGTTGTATTTCGCCCATTCCAGCAGTCCCCTGTGAGACTTATTGGTGAAATGCTCACCCTAGTTTCTTTGTACCCAATTAACGCGACAAAATTCAATCATGAATATGGTCTCTACGTTACAGGACTGTGAGGATCTTAGCAAGGAATATAAAGTTCATAACAATGTTTGCTCATCAACGTCATCTTGGTAAATTCACATCATATGCAAGATTTGTGCTTAATCATATTATCTACTTACATAATCACCATGCTTTGCCAAGCGAGGAAATCGCAATTTGGCCTGGCTCTAACATTTTCGAGATTTAGCATGTCATTGAATCATGACCAATAATTAACATGAAGCATTATCCATATCAAATTCAACAGTACGCTAACTTTACTCAATATGATGATCATGATTCAAGAAAGCCGTGACTAACCTGTAAAGATTTGTTGAGCGGTTCGTGTCAAGAACTGCTGCAAGATTCTCCGATGCACCCTTCTCTTTCTAATTCAAGCAAGAACCTCTAAGCTTGACGTTCTGCCCTTCCGAAACTAAGGATGCTCAAGAGAATCCCAAGAAATGCTGTACGATTTCAATTGGGGGAGAAACAAAGAAATCTTGTGAATCTTGTTGTTGCCGTTCGCCTCCCTTTCTGTTTTGGAAAAAATTTTCTAACCCCTGTCCTCTACCCTTCTCTCTCTATTTATATCCCTTACCCTTCGGTATTTTTAGCCCCAAAATTCAAATAACGTCCCCTAACCAAACTTCCGTTTCTGTATACATTTGCTTTTATCTTTTTTTTAATATTTGAACATTTTCTAATCCTTTTTGTTTTATGTTTTATATTTTCAGATTTTAAATTTTTTGCATTTTTCTTATTTTTATTTTTGTGTATTAATTTTTCTGATTTTTAATTTCATCTTAACTTTTTTATCCAGTTTTTTATTTTTTATTATTATATTTTTTTGTTTCTTTTTCTGTTTTTATCTTCTTTATTTATTATTTTTGATTTCTAGATTTTTTAAAGAATTTTATTTCTGTTTTTATTATTTTAATTTCATTTATCATTTTTATTTTTTCCAAAGACTTTTTTCTTATTTTCTCATTATTTATTATATATATTTTATTATCGTCTATTTTTCTGTTTTCTGTTTTTCCATCCTTTTTCTTTCTGTTTCTTATGTAACTTAGTATTAGTTTCTCAATTAACTTTATAATTGGGGGCCTCGGACGTAAATGGGTGTTTACAGTTTGCCCCTCTTTACTCATTTTTCTACCAGATAATATGAGAATTAATTCTCTAAATTATCGGGATAGGAAATGAGTAAAGACGTGAACACTTTATGTCCGAGGCAGGCTTTTTTTGAAGAAAGTCCGAGAGTAACACTAGAAGCCTTGAGCTTAAATTGAACTTCATGGATGCCTGGAGGGTGGCGGTTAAATGGTGTTGCCGGCTTTATGTGTCGATAGAGTTTAAATATGAAAGGTTTGATTACATAACCTGATTAGGCTATGAATACTGTTGAGGTACAAGAAAAATGGGGTGAGAAGGGCCTATTTGAGGCAGGAGAGCATGCAAGAACTAAAATGTAAGATATGTACAAGGTGGTCTGACACTATAGGCCGGAGTGCAAAAAAGAAAACTTGAATGTGTAGAAAGGGAAACTTGATGGTGGCCTGACACAATAGGCCATGATGCAGAAAACTAAACTTCATGAGGCCTGACAACATAGGCCATGATGCAGAAATGTAAACTTGATGGTGACCTGACACTATAGGCCATGATGCAGAAATTTAAACTTGATGGGAATCCCGTTGTTGACGGAAAAATGCAAATGAAATCCTGCTATTGCCAGGATGAATGCAAACCTGCTTGACAGGTGAACGGAAATTAAACATGTTTGAAGTCCTGTTGTTGACAGGAGGATGCAAATGAGATCTCGTTGCTGCCGGGAAAAGGCAAATGAAATCCTGCTGTTGCCAGCATAAATGCAAACCTGCTTGACAGGTGGACAGAAAATAAACGTGCTTGAAGTCCTGTTGTTGACAGGAGAATGCAAATGAGATCCCGCTGCTGCCGGGAAAATGCAAATGAAATCCTGCTGTTGCCAGCATAAATGCAAACCTGCTTGACAGGTGGACAGAAAATAAACGTGCTTGAAGTCCTGTTGTTGACAGGAGAATGCAAATGAGATCCCGCTGCTGCCGGGAAAATGCAAATGAAATCCTGCTGTTGCCAGGATAAATGCAAACCTGCTTGGCAGGTGGACAGAAAATAAACGTGCTTGAAGTCCTGTTGTTGACAGGAGAATGCAAATGAGATCCCGCTGCTGCCGGGAAAATGCAAATGAAATCCTGCTGTTGCCAGGATAAATGCAAACCTGCTTGGCAGGTGGACAGAAAATAAACGTGCTTGAAGTCCTGTTGTTGACAGGAGAATGCAAATGAGATCCCGCTGCTGCCGGGAAAATGCAAATGAAATCCTGCTGTTGCCAGGATAAATGCAAACCTGCTTGGCAGGTGGACAGAAAATAAACGTGCTTGAAGTCCTGTTGTTGACAGGAGAATGCAAATGAGATCCCGCTGCTGCCGGGAAAATGCAAATGAAATCCTACTGTTGCCAGGATAAATGCAAACCTGCTTGACAGGTGGACAGAAAATAAACGTGCTTGAAGTCCTGTTGTTGACAGGAGAATGCAAATGAGATCCCGCTGCTGCCGGGAAAATGCAAATGAAATCCTGCTGTTGCCAGGATAAATGCAAACCTGCTTGACAGGTGGACAGAAAATAAACGTGCTTGAAGTCCTGTTGTTGACAGGAGAATGCAAATGAGATCCCGCTGCTGCCGGGAAAATGCAAATGAAATCCTGCTGTTGCCAGGATAAATGCAAACCTGCTTGACAGGTGGACAGAAAATAAACGTGCTTGAAGTCCTGTTGTTGACAGGAGAATGCAAATGAGATCCCGCTGCTGCCGGGAAAATGCAAATGAAATCCTGCTGTTGCCAGGATAAATGCAAACCTGCTTGACAGGTGGACAGAAAATAAACGTGCTTGAAGTCCTGTTGTTGACAGGAGAATGCAAATGAGATCCCGCTGCTGCCGGGAAAATGCAAATGAAATCCTGCTGTTGCCAGGATAAATGCAAACCTGCTTGACAGGTGGACAGAAAATAAACGTGCTTGAAGTCCTGTTGTTGACAGGAGAATGCAAATGAGATCCCGCTGCTGCCGGGAAAATGCAAATGAAATCCTGCTGTTGCCAGGATAAATGCAAACCTGCTTGACAGGTGGACAGAAAATAAACGTGCTTGAAGTCCTGTTGTTGACAGGAGAATGCAAATGAGATCCCGCTGCTGCCGGGAAAATGCAAATGATGAAATCCTGTTGTTGACAGGATAAACGCAAATGAAATCCTGCTTGACAGGATATGTGCAGAAAAATTTGATGAGGCCTGACAACATAGGCCATGATGCAGAAATTTAAAAGTTGATGGCGGCCTGACATTATAGGCCTGAAAGCAGTAAATCTAAACTAGAAGGTGGACTGACAACATAGGCCTGAAAGCAGTAAATCTAAGCTACAGCGGCCTGACAACATAGCCCCAAAAGCAGTAAATCTAAGCTACAGTGGCCTGACAACATAGGCCTAAAAGCAGTAAATCTAAGCTACATGGCGGCCTGACAACATAGGCCTAAAAACAGTAATTCTAAGCTACATGGCGGCCTGACAACATAGGCCTGAAAGCTGTAAATCTATACTAGGGCGGCCTGACAACATAGGCCTGAAAGCAGTAAATCTAAACTATGGCGGCCTGACAACATAGGCCTGAAAGCGATAAATCTAAACTATGGCGGCCTGACAACATAGGCCTGAAAGCAGTAAATCTAAACTATGGCGGCCTGACAACATAGGCCTAAAAGCAGTAAATCTAAACTATGGCGGCCTGACAACATAGGCCTGAAAGTAGTAAATCTAAACTATGGCGGCCTGACAACATAGGCCTGAAAGCAGTAAATCTAAACTATGGCGGCCTGACAACATAGGCCTGAAAGCGATAAATCTAAACTATGGCGGCCTGTCAACATAGGCCTGAAAGCAATATGTAAAGATGCAATGCTATGGCCTGACAATATAGGCCAGTGAGCAAGAATGCAAAGATGCAATGCTACGGCCTGACAACATAGGCCAGTGAGCAAGAATGAATGAAACACTTTACCTTGCGCTTGATAGTTATTTCCTTGAAGAGATTTGAGCAACCATTTTGCCCTAGTTTGGAAATTTCTTGATAACTGAGAGGCATCTTGATTTGAAAGAATTTTGGGCCGGCGTTTTGCCCCAGTTTGAAGGGTTTCAATAAGCTTGACTTGAATTTTTCTGGGCAACCTTGCCCTATTGAACTCAATTGGAGTTGAGGAATTGAGGATTGCCTCAACTTGGATTTTCTCGGGCAGATATTTTCCCCAGTTTCAACTTGAATTTAAATCTTTCTTGGGCAAATGTTTGCCCCAGTTTTGTTCTTGGTTCAAAATTTGAGGATGATCCCAAATTAAATTTTTGTGGGCAAGTGTTTGCCCCAGTTTGAACTTGATTTTGAGGATGACCTCAAATTGAATGGTGTGGGCAAGTGTTTGCCCCGGTTTGAACTTGATTCAGAATTTGAGGATGACCTCAAATTGACCCCCCTTTTTGTATGGGCAAGCGTTTGCCCCAGTTTGGAAATCTTTTAATTATGATCGATTCAGGCAATTTTACCTAGGTCTTAATTAGTTTTTTTGAAAAATGAGTTATGAAATGACAAAATGCTTATTGCGATGTTTGTGATGCTTGAATAGAAATGATGCAACACCTTTTTTGTTGCTTCAAATAATTACTGGATGAAATGGACGTTGTGGGATGAATATATGCCGTAATGTGGCTCTTATTTTGATGCTTGAAATATATATTTGATGAAACAGATGCTATTGATTGCAAACCATGAAATGGTGTAAAACTTTTTTGTTTCTCTTGATTTTTAATTTTTTCTGACACATTCTTCCTCGACAACCCTCTAGTTGGTGTGACAAGAATCAAAACTCAAGACGAGCTAGATTGACTTAAGTTCGGTGTTTTGGTCAATCTTTTAGCTTCTGATCAGCTTTGGAACTATTGAGTAAGACACACTCCTTTTTTGTGGCATCATGGCTGGTAGGAAGATGAATCCTTGGGAAACAATCCTATCGTGTTGCAACGGTCAAGGATTCATCCGACTTGTCATAACTTTTCAAAATTAATCCTTTTTATTTTTACATTTTTCACATCTCCTTTGGTACGTGCATTTTGAGGTGTGCAAAGTGATTTTGGATGGTTAATGAAACAATATAGAGAAGATTTGCAAAGGATGTTTGAGATAGTGTACTTGAAAGGGAAAGATGACAAAGGATGTGGGTTCGATTGCCCAAATGGCACCTTTTGGTGAAAAATGCCAGTGCTGCTTTTCATAATCTTGATTGTCGAATTAATCGAACTCAAGAAAATGGAAAAATTTTGCCCCAATTTTAGGAATATATGAGGTGCAGGATATCATGTTGTCCTGGAATTCCTGGTTTGACCTTAATTTTTGCCTGGGTTGTTCTTTTGAGTTTTCAACCCAGCAGGTCTTTTGTATTGCCCTAAATTTTGCCTAGGTTGCCCTTACGGGTTTTCAACCTAGCGGGCTCTTGATTTTGGTACCCTAACTTTTGCCTAGGTCGCCCCTACGGGTTTTCGACCTTAGCGGGTCTTTGCTTGATTGCGCCCTAACTTTTGCCTAGGTCGTTCTTCATTGTTGACCTAGCGGGCTTTTGCTTAATTGCGCCCTAACTTTTGCCTAGGTTTTTGCCTAGGTCGTTCTTGATTGTTGACCTAGCGGGCTTTTGCTTGATGGTGCCCTAACTTTTGCCTAGGTCGTTCTTGATTGTTGACCTAGCGGGCTTTTGCTTGATGGTGCCCTAACTTCTGCCTAGGTCGTTCTTGATTGTTGACCTAGCGGGCTTTTGCTTGATGGTGCCCTAACTTTTGCCTAGGTCGTTCTTGATTGTTGACCTAGCGGGCTTTTGCTTGATGGTGCCCTAACTTTTGCCTAGGTCGTTCTTGATTGTTGACCTAGCGGGCCTTTGCTTGATCTTAATTTTGCCTGAATTATTGTTGGAAACCGACAAGACCTTTTTTGGTCATGACTTTTGTTGATATAATCTTGAACTTTAACCCTACTTTTGCCTGGATCGTCTTGGCTTAATCTAGCGAGTTTTCTCTTCTTCTTGAATTTCATGTTTTGACCTTAATCTTGCCTGGATTATTATTTTTACTTTAATCTAGCAGGTCCTCTTCTTTTCCTTGAATTTTGAATTTTGACATCGACCTTGCCAGGGTCATCTTGGTTTCCAATTCAGCGGATCTTATTTTGCATCCCTAAATTTTGTCTGAATTTAGACTTGATTCCTGCGGGATGTTTTATTTGACAAGACACTTTGAATAGGGATCTAGATTCCCTGGTTGTTATTCTGCTTCCTCATTGGGCTTTTTCTTTGAGCTTGATTAACTAGACGTTCAAGATTGTTTATTACAGCACTAGCATCCTCATCAATTGGTATTTTATTGTTTGAATAAGAAGTGGTTTGAAGAGATAAAAAGAATGGTAAATTTTTTAGAAGTAAAGCTAAAATGTAAAGCACGTGCTCAAGTGATATGAAAAATGTAATTTTGTATTTATTCATTGTTGTTTATTTACAAAAGATTAACTTTGAAAAGTACGACAATTTCTGGATGAATATCCTCAATTTGTACAAGGCACCCTGTCGTGCTATTCCCGTCTCTTTCAGCTGGTTGACGGGCTCTCGTGATTTGGCAACGAATTGTTTTCTGTATTGGGAGCAAGCCTCCCAAAATCCAGCCATTTTGCATCAATCAGGCTTTGTACCTTTCGCTTCAACGCTAGGCAATCTTCAGTAGAATGACCAATAAATCCTGCATGGTAATCACATCTGGCATTTGGATTGTACCAATTAGGATATGGTGGCTCTTGAGGCTTCAAAGGATAAGGCGCGACCAGAGAGTTTTGAATCAACCGAGGTAGCAGCTCGGTATAGGAGATTGGGATAGGGTCAAATTGGACAGGTTCTTTTTCCTTTTTCTGACCTTGGTTGGTATTTTGGCTTATGGCTTGTGTTTGGGCCGTATATGGTGTTGGTGGTCGGACTTGTGTCGGATAGTTGTAAGTAGGATGGTATGGTGTTTGGTATGCAGCGGCGATGTAAGGATATGGTATGTAGGGTGTGTATGGTGTATACGGTGGTGGTCGGAAACCAGTTGGACCATACTGTGCCATTTGAGGTGTATACTGCCCTTGACCAGAAGCTACATTATAAGCGTCACCTGCCCTCTTCTTTTCTGCAGAGGCGTCAACTGTTGCTGTGGCGTTGTGCGTGATTCTTCCTCGACGCATGCCACCCTCGATCCTTTCTCCAATGATGATGACATCAGAGAAGCTAGAAGTCACACTGCCAATCATCTTGTCATAGAAAGGACCTTGGAGTGTGTCTACGAACGTGCTGACCAGCTCTTTTTCAGATAGTGGAGGTTGCACTTGAGCAGCTAGCTCCCTCCATCTTTGAGCATACTGCTTGAAGGTCTCATTCTCCTTCTTGGCCATATTCTGGAGTTGGGTTCGATCGGGAGCCATCTCGGCATTGTACTGATATTGTTTGAGGAAAGCCTCAGCCAGATCCCTCCATGAACGGATGTGTGTCCGCTCTAGCTGAGTGTACCAGTTTGCAGCTGCCCCTGTTAAGCTGTCTTGAAAGAAATGGATAAGCAGCTTCTCATCGTAGGTACATGCAGACATCTTCCTACAGTACATAGTCAGATGTTTCTTTGGACAACTAGTTCCTTGGTATTTCTCGAATTCAGGAACCTTGAATTTGGGAGGGATGACCACGTTTGGTACCAAGCATAGATCAGATGCATCTTTGGCTTCATAAGCATTTCCCTCAATTGCCCGGATCCTGTCCTCTAGACCCTTCCATTTTTCTATATCCTCAGTTGAAGGATGGCTTGGGTATTCCTCAGGCATATGGTGGGGATGAGGAAATGATAGGTGCCCAGGGTGAGGCCCTTGGGTAAACATAGGATGTGTTCCCCCAAAGGGTGTTTGATAGGCCTGTGAGATGGTGTTTGGAATGGCATAGGGGATGCCTGTGGTGTTAGAGGGTAGGTTGTGTGTTTGGGTTTGTGTTTGGGCTTGTGTTTGGTTGTATGAGGGTGCATGCCTATGAGGAAACCCATAATGAACTCCTTCGGTTGGCAGAGGCATAGCTGATGGCGAAGGGTTTTGTGGAGTGAACCCAGGAGGATATGACGGGTCTGTGGGTTCTCCCAGAGATTCCTTTTGTTTTGACAATTGGATGGCCTCCATCAGCTTGGCCATCTGCTCCTTTAGAGTCTTGACCTCATTTCTCAGTTCCTCATTTTGTCTCTCCAGCTCATCCATGATTCTTGATTGTGTATGAGTCCTATAAGGATGTCGAGGAAGTTGTGTTTCTCCAATTTTCTGTTAGAGTTAAAAATTAATTTTTTGAAAAATAATTTGAATGCAAAAATCATGAATGATAAAGATGTTGGGGTAAAATGAGTATGTGGATGAAAAATGATTTTAGAAATCTATTTTTTTTTATGAATGAATGAATGAATCAATGCTATGTGCAAATAATTTTTAGAGACTTTTGAAGTTTTGACTATTTTGAAAATGAATCAGAGTGGCTTTATTTATTCATCCTTGATTTTTAACAACTTGTTTTTAGGAGTTTTGATACTTTTTATTTTGCTAGAAAACTTTAGTTTTGTTTAAAATCTTCCTAGAAAGCATTCTTTAGGTTTTCAATGTTTCCTTTTCTGTCTATTGAATCTTTTTATTTTTCAGTATTTTCAAAAGATTGTTTTCCTAATTTCTCTATTTTTAAAACATCTTTTTAAGTTTGTTTTTGTTTTTTCTTTTCAATATTTTCAAAATATTTTTCTAATTTTTCTTAGGAATTTTCTCCTTCTATTTTGGTTTTCTTGATTTTTATCTTGATTTCATTTTTTTATCTCCCCGATTTTAGCCTTCAAATCGCTTGTATCTTGAAAAGGGTGTGTGTGCCCTCTTTATTTCTTATGCGGGTCACCTGTCCTAAGGATCTATGGCCTTTTATATGAACCTCTCAAAGGTGGTTAGTGATCCTAAGGGTATAAAGGTCACCAGAGCCAAGTTCCAGTCCATAATGCTTGCCACAACAGTAGAAGTAGCCACTAGTTGTGGGGCATTATGAATAGGACGCACTCTAGCTGGAATTTTCGTGATAGCCACACAGGACGTAGGCCCCAGCGTGACACCACTAGATCCCTCTATCCTAGGTAGCACTCAGACCCGGGTGTAGGGCCCCACTCATGATAAATGCATATGCAATGTATAAGGGCACACAAATGATTGGGACGCCTGCAATTGGGGAAATTGTACAGATATATATAGTATTTTAATGTTTGTCTATCCTAAGGTTTGTACAAAGAATAAACAAATAGATAGCAAATAAACAGAGAAGGGATCAAATATAATACACACTCAATCAAACAGGCTTGACTCTCTAATGTCCCCAGTGGAGTCGCCATCTGTCGCAACCGTAATTCCGACGAGACGACGGACTCTCTAAAATTTTAAAAAATGATTTGGGCGATCATCATCCACATATGCACAGGGTCCAAGACAACTACGGCTGCACTTGGACCCATACGAATCTCTAAACAACGAACAGCAGAAAAAGCTACCAGTTCGTGCTTAGAGCTCGTCGCGTGAGATTAAGAATCACAAAACAAAATTTTTTATTTTGAAAACCGAGGAAAGAAAAAGACAAGACATAAATAATTATTAGAAATTCAGGAGGGAATTTACCAATTAAGGAATTTTGCGAAAATACTTGATAATCTTGAACTTATTTAGGAATTATAGAATTTTTATGAATTATTTTGAAAATTTGGAATTTTTGTGAATTATTTAGGAATTTTTATGAATTATTTTGGAATTTTGGAATTTTTGAATTTTTATTAATTTTTTGAATTTTTTATTATTTTCTGAATTTTTATTTAATTTCTGGAAATTTTGAATTTTTTATTATTTTCTGGATTTTTATATTAATTTCTGGAAATTTTTAATTTTTTATTAATTTTCTGGATTTTTATTTAATTTCTGGAAATTTTGAATTTTTTATTATTTTCTGGAATTTTTATTTTTTATTAATTTCTGGAAATTTTGAATTTTTTATTAATTTTTGAAATTTTATTTTTTATTAATTTCTGAAAATCTTGAATTTTTTATTAATTTCTGGAAATCTTGAATTTTTTATTAATTTCTGGAAATCTTGATTTTTTTATTAATTTCTAGAAATTTTTATTAATTTTTGAATTTTCTGCAGTTTTTAATTATTTTTAGGAATTTCTGTAAATTTTTTATTATTTTTATGAATTTCTGGAAATTTTATTTAATTTTTGAATTTCTGGAATTTTTATTAATTTTTGAATTTTTTAATATTTTTTATTATTTTCTAGATTTTTTAATTTTTTATATTTTTTTATATATATTTTTTGTTAATTTTCTGATTTTCAGGATTTTTTATTAATTTCTATATTTTAAATTTTTTATTACTTTCTGAATTTTTATTTAATTTCTGAAAATTTTGAATTTTTTATTATTTTCTGAATTTTTATTTAATTTCTGGAAATGTTGAATTTTTTATTATTTTCTGAATTTTTTGAATTTTTTTTTTTGGGGTAAACTAGTAATATAGATTTTGGGACAGATTTGGGATTTTTGAAAAGTTCAGGGGTAATTTTGGTATTCTAGGCTTGAGGGGTAGATTGAGAATTAATTAAATGTTTACGGGCATTGGTAATTAGGACTTTTGGGGCTTATCTAGAATTAATGGAAATTTTAGGAGTATATTGATAATTATGGAACCTATGAGGGCAGATTTGTGATTTGAGGAAAAATGTGGGACAAATTTGTCCTTTTTTTTTATTTTATATGACATTAGATGGTGGGCCCATATGATTGTTAAGCCCCTTTTTCGATTTTGCATGAAATGGGGTCTTCTCTATCCAAAGTCACGAATTGTGTATGGCACCCATTTCTTTTAATCTACGACGTATATATTCAACACTCCCATCAAAATTCTTTTGAAAGTCGTCGTCCTTCATGGTCCTATGGGACGAACAAATGTCTAACAAACCCACTGACCCCGACAACCATCTTTGAATGTATGCACGTAAGTGGGATTGGACGGGCTAGATATAGCTTCACAACTTCACACTCTAAGCAACGTTCGTGGCTTTACTTTTAGGAAGGCTGCGCTGGGTCACCTACTTCGACATGGACTCCTATGAAAAGACTTGCCTGCGCTATGCTTATTTTGCATGCGGAATTGTGACCACTTATACCCCTGGACCTTGGGTCCAACTTCTTCTACCCTCCTCTTTTCGTCTCAAATTTCAAAAATCGGAGGAATTCAGTTTCTTATTCGGGAGCATTTGGCATGCATTCGTGACTAATTCTGAGTGTCTAGAACAGAGACACGAGATTCCAGGACGCAGCAAAGGCACCGGATTTCCGTGGAATCAATGTCGACCATTAGGCCATCGCCGGAGTAGGCTGATATGACATATAAATTTATCTACAGCAGAGGGATGTAGTGCTATAGTACAGCAGAGAGCGTACCCCTTTTGTTGTATTTCGCCCATTCCAGCAGTCCCCTGTGAGACTTATTGGTGAAATGCTCACCCTAGTTTCTTTGTACCCAATTAACGCGACAAAATTCAATCATGAATATGGTCTCTACGTTACAGGACTGTGAGGATCTTAGCAAGGAATATAAAGTTCATAACAATGTTTGCTCATCAACGTCATCTTGGTAAATTCACATCATATGCAAGATTTGTGCTTAATCATATTATCTACTTACATAATCACCATGCTTTGCCAAGCGAGGAAATCGCAATTTGGCCTGGCTCTAACATTTTCGAGATTTAGCATGTCATTGAATCATGACCAATAATTAACATGAAGCATTATCCATATCAAATTCAACAGTACGCTAACTTTACTCAATATGATGATCATGATTCAAGAAAGCCGTGACTAACCTGTAAAGATTTGTTGAGCGGTTCGTGTCAAGAACTGCTGCAAGATTCTCCGATGCGCCCTTCTCTTTCTAATTCAAGCAAGAACCTCTAAGCTTGACGTTCTGCCCTTCTGAAACTAAGGATGCTCAAGAGAATCCCAAGAAATGCTATACGATTTCAATTGGGGGAGAAACAAAGAAATCTTGTGAATCTTGCTGTTGCCGTTCGCCTCCCTTTCTGTTTTGGAAAAAATTTTCTAACCCCTGTCCTCTACCCTTCTCTCTCTATTTATATCCCTTACCCTTCGGTATTTTTAGCCCCAAAATTCAAATAACGTCCCCTAACCAAACTTCCGTTTCTGTATACATTTGCTTTTATCTTTTTTTTAATATTTGAACATTTTCTAATCCTTTTTGTTTTATGTTTTATATTTTCAGATTTTAAATTTTTTGCATTTTTCTTATTTTTATTTTTGTGTATTAATTTTTCTGATTTTTAATTTCATCTTAACTTTTTTATCCAGTTTTTTATTTTTTATTATTATATTTTTTTGTTTCTTTTTCTGTTTTTATCTTCTTTATTTATTATTTTTTATTTCTAGATTTTTTAAAGAATTTTATTTCTGTTTTTATTATTTTAATTTCATTTATCATTTTTATTTTTTCCAAAGACTTTTTTCTTATTTTCTCATTATTTATTATATATATTTTATTATCGTCTATTTTTCTGTTTTCTGTTTTTCCATCCTTTTTCTTTCTGTTTCTTATGTAACTTAGTATTAGTTTCTCGATTAACTTTATAATTGGGGGCCTCGGACGTAAATGGGTGTTTACATACCTTTGTTCCCTAGTGAAATATATAAAGATCAAATACACATGCAATAGAAAAGGGAGGTAGAAAGATAGGGTTTGAAAAGGGAATGTTTGGAAGAAATAGAAGAGACTAGAAATGATAAAAAGAAAAAAAAAGGTAAGAGAAAAGATAAGCAGGGCCTCCAACTCTCTTGTGAGAGAGGGTGAGGTTAGATTTGTAAAAAATGATGAAATGAGAAAAATCTTCCTAATTAGGAAACCTCTTCCTATATTTTACCTTGAACCTCCCCATTAAGTAAGGACCTATTGTTTATTTTATCCTTGTAGTTAAAGAACCATCCTCCTTGGGAGGGAGTCAAGAGATGGCCATCATAAAGGCCCAAACATCTCAACCCGTCCATTGGTACTTGGAGCACCGTTATTACTTTGTTTGGTGAAGATTATCTGACTAGATTAATCCATTTGGTTAGACCCTCACCCTTTTGTGTGTCTCATAGTAGGATTTTATTCCCTAGCATGCTTCAATTTTTGTTTTATCATTTTGCATCTAGGATGTTTACTTTGATCCAAAACCCTAAAGCTTATAACTCAATTGTATTTGGTCAACCAAAGTTATGGGAATCAAGTAAGGAGATAACTTTCTTCATATCTCCTCCACAGTTATGTAAGGCCCAATCATTTCCTAGGGTAGTTCTGGACATAATTCCTCTAAATAGTACCCTAAGACATGGCCATGATCCCTTGTACCCACAAAACTTGGATCACACACTCATCAAACTCAATAAAGTTCTTAATCTTCCATTTCACACTTCTGGTGATTATGGATTTTTAGATATTTACAGCCTCTTATTTCTAAATCTTTTTTATTACATGTTATTACAATTGTTTGTAAAATTCAAGAGCTTTGTATTTGATCCGGACATTATCTTTGTTTCCATTGATTAATAACATCTCCTCTACTTATAATGTCCTTATCTTGCAAATCATGATGAACATACACTATCAAGGACGAATACTTTTGAAGGGAGAGAAAATGATGTGGAGGCCCCAACTACAGAGGACCATTAGGCCTACTGAGCTCATCATTGGAGTAAGAGCCAAGAAGTTGCAAAAGAAGGTGGAAGACCTCTCCCATGGCTCTCCATATTATAAACTAGGGCGTAGGATTTTTTTTGTATGCTAGGAATCTACTAGGACCAATTATGTATAAACTTGAGTCCAATTTGTGTACTTTAGCATAGGATTTTTGGACCTATTTTGATCCAACTTGAGTTTGCATTAAGGAGTGAATAAGGAATCTTAATTGGACTCACATCCAAGCCCAATTCGAATCACCACATAAGGCTTCATCTTAGGCATCATTTTGGCATATAAATGGGCATCATTATGTTTAAAATGCCACTTTTGAATCATAATTTTGATTTTACTTGAGTGATTGATAATTTTCTCTCTTTCTCCCCTCTTCTCTTCGAGCTAGAGTGATGGTGCATTCCTTATTCTTGGCTCCCCCACAATGGCAGAAGTGGTGGAGGCTTATCCCAACTAAGTGAGGCCTTCCTTGTGTCCTTTTTTCATTCGGTTCTAAGTGATTTTTCTTCATCCCTTATCACTTCCTTCATTGACTAGGGGAATCTCCTCCTTCATGTCCTGCATCGTTATTAGTTAACAAATATTAACTATGTTTATTTTATTTTTCAAGATATTGCGTGAGATCTACTTTCATGACCTCAAAAGATAAGTAGATTTTCATTTATATAATCTTTTGAGTGGTATAACAACTCTAATCCTACCACACATCAACATATTATTGAAATATTGAATTGTCATGCAAAACAAGATCATTTGCTCATGGCATCTTATAATGTTGGGTGAGTCAATCTTTACAATATTCTTTTATCATCTTTGTATTAGCTTGGTATCATTATGCATAATAATTTAGGTAACAATAGATGTTGATTACTATCAACACCTTAAATGAGACTCTATATTAGATTAATCCCTTCTATTAGAAACTTTAAAAGCGGATAATAATTTAGGTAACATTAGAGTTGATTACTATCAACACCTTAAATGAGACTCTATATTAGATTAATCCCTTCTATTAGAAACTTTAAAAACGGACACATGTAGAACATGTTTTATAAGTAAGTATTTATCTGATTCAAACTAATATATATATATATATATATATATATATATATATATATATATATATATATATGTGTGTGTGTGTGTGTGTGTGTATATATATGTGTGTATATATTTATATATATAGAGAGAGAGTAAATGTAACATATTTATACTTATTTATTTCATAATATTTCTTATTAGTGTCGTTATTACTTATCAGGTGGAAAGAAGAATAAATAAACATGATAAAGATGAATTATATATTAAGTTTCTAAAGATGGTATTATTTTCTAGTTTGATGAAACTTCCCCTCAGTGTTATATATAACACATGTCTCTAAGCATTCAATACAACATCTCTTAACTCTTATACTCACTTTCTATTTTCCTCCTAATTATGTGCAATCTTGTGTAAGACTCCAACATGTGTAGATGTTGAGTGTATAGTCCCTTGTGTGCCACTGTGTTAGCCTTGGTGAGTAAGATTGGAATCAAGTTGCACCATAAGCCTGCCAGAATTTTTTTCAAGGTAGTGGTTCTTACACAGTGGAACATTTACCTTTTTCCAATAATTTGAGAAAAAAATAGGTAAACTTTTCTTCACAAATTTATCCTACATTTTTAATAATTTAAAAGAAAAAAATTTATTTAATGGTTCTCTTGTAATTGTAGGAGGTAATATGAAAGTAATTTAATCCCATCTAGTTACATAGATTTTGAGAATAATTAGATTATTGATATTTCTTGTGAAGAAAAAGTTGATTTTTGGTGAACTCTATTAAATGATAATTTAAAGGATTGATGGTTAAATTTAGAGAATTTTAAAAAAAAAGGAAAGTTGAAATATGCCACTTAATTTATTTGAGATGATTGGTTATGTGACTTTTCCTTAAGTTTGAGTTACATCCATTTGGAAATAATTATCATAATAACATAGTGAGAGCATACAATGAAGTCAAATTAAAATTCTTAGAAAAAATATTTTTTGTAAGTACATGATTCTTATTTAAAAAAATAATAATGTTAGATATTATAAGATTAATATGTTGAAGAGTGCAAATGAGACCATGTTATTGGTATTTGTGATGGTTTTTCCTCTTCACATTAATATATATATATATATATATATATATATATATATATATATATATAGGCCTTATGATAAATTTCATGATTCTTTAATTGATATTATTTATGATAAAAAATTATTTGTTATGATTGACCAGAATTATATAGATGATCAAAATTATTATGTTTTGTTCTGGTATTCTTGTTAATGGTTTTGACATATCTCTTGGAGGACATGAAAAATAAAATTAAATATATGCTTCTATACTAATATTATTAAAGATAAATAATTGAAAAATATATATGATTACTTTTTAACAGAGTTAATTGATAATATCATCGTCTGCAAGTATACCTAGTTGAGTATATTTTTCTTACATGATATATATATATATATATATATATTTCTTTTTTGCTCATAATAGATGTTAGGTAAATTTAATCATTAGAAATTATTATAATTTCCTATAGAGAAATTAATTAATTGATAAGATAACATATATTGGTAGTTTTAAAATTAAGGGAGAAAATAAAAAATATTCTATAAGAAAATATCTTAGAGTGAAAATATTTATAATCTCGTATAATTTGTTTTATGGTAATAATGAGAAAAGGTTAAAGGAATAAAAATCTTATTGCTTTATCTTATATATTATTATTGACATATTCTTATTAACTACTTTGCTAAAATATTATATCTTACGAGATGAGATCAAAATTTTTGATATATTATGATAATATTATTGTGATATTTATTCAAAATAATAATTACAAATAAACTTTTATTTGTTGTTAAATTACAACCGAGATATGGTAACATTATTAGAAAATATAATATAATTATGCTATATCATGATTTATGCTAATATATTAGATAATAGAAAGTGAGAGTATTGTATATTTTATTAAAGAATTACATGAATTACATTTTATAATAAAAATATTTTATGCATGTTATTATTCTGAATTTTTATCTTAATAAGATTGTTGTGTATTTGCGAATAAAATGCTAGTTTTAACCATATTATCTGATAAATATTGTGGTTGTATGAATATCTTATTTACGACATATGATTTAATTAAAAATATAACTATATGAATGAGTACTTTAGAAGGTTTCATTCTATTATTTTTACCATGAAGTGTGATGAATAGATAATTTATTTGATTTGATCATTAGTTCAAATATAACTGAATAAATTAATTGCCTATGTAAAATGATGAAAAGCTTAAGAGTACTTTGATAGAGCATGATTTTGATGTGAACTCTTTTGATACATATATATACAAAACTTATTGAAAATGATTATTTTATAATATGTTTGTACGTAAATGATACGTTGATATTGGAAGCTTCTTAATTGGAATATATAAAATAAATTCAATTTTATCTTCCAAATTTGAAATGAAAGAAAGACTTATGAGAAGTTGATGTTATTTTGAAAATAAAATTAAGAAAAAAAAATGGTTTTTTCTCTAAAATTGCATTATATTAAGAAAATGTTGAAGAAAGTAAATAGTTATAATGTATGCTAAAACTTTATATGATGTCAATTTGTGCCTAAAAAGAGAAAGGAATAATAATAATATAAGTGTGTCTCAATTGAGTAGGCTAAAATTATTATTAGTACTATAATTTTAATGAACTATACTAGATTCTATATTGCATATAACAAATTTAGTCGATATACTTATAGGTGAGCATTGGAACAATGATGTGATAAATTTCATTAGTGGATATGTTTTCATTTTAAATAGATATGTTGCATGTAAAACTGACTTTTATAACACATTCTATTATGGAATGAGTTTATTGTTAAGAAAATAGGTTAAGAAGAAAAATGTCAAGAAGTATATTAGTAGACATACTTCTATGAGAAATATCTACATCATTATTTCATTGTGAATCACGACTAGCAATTAGAGTTGTTGACAACTATATATACAAGAAAATGAAAAAATATTACCTTTTGAAATGTACTTGATGTATCTATAGAATAGTACCTTTTAAAATTCACTTAAAGCAATACTTTTTAAAAAAAGATACACAATCCTTTGTGATAGTACTTTTGAGATGTACTTTATGCATCTATAATATAGTGTTCTAATGATGTACTTTATGTACTTTTAAATGATGAAGTAAAGTTTTTTCACAACTCTAAAAGGTACTTTCTGAGACGTACTTAAAGCTTGTGAGATATGTCACAACCGTAATTCCGACGAGACGACGAACTCGCTAAAATTTGAAAAATTGAATTTTTTTGGATTAAGTGGGGTCGCCACCAAATTTTTATTTAAGGGAAAAACATTTGGAAAAACCCTAACTCGAGGATGAGATTTAGGTTCAAGAGTCGATTACGAGGGGGGAAGGTGTTAGGCAACCCGCTTGCCCGTTCCGAAGAACAGTATCCTTAAACTGAGTGTGTGATTATTGAAAAATGTTTGATCCCTTAGTTAATTTGAAAATGAATAACTTGATGGAGGTTAGTCTGACAGGACTTGATCCTGCTCCTACGTATTCCCCGGTGCAATGGGAAACTCAAGGCTTACGTAGTTCTGGTTTGAGTTGAAGGTTTGACCTTCGAAAGGTGTTTGAATTGAAAAGCGAATGCATTGTTGTCCTTTTTGAAAATATTTTAAGGGTGCAATCCCAATCCACCTATGCATAGGGCCCAAGATAACTACGGCTGCACTTGGACCCATACGGACCTCTAAACAACGAACAGCAGAAAAAGCTACCAGTTCGTTTTTAGGGCCCATTGCGTGAGATTAAGGAATAAAAAACGACATTTTTATTTGTTTCAAAAGGGAAGGGCAATCCCCAATCCACATATGCACAGGGCCCAAGACAACTACGGCTGCACTTGGATCCAAACAGACCTCTAAACAACGAATAGCAGAAAAAGCTATCAGTTCATTTTTAAGGCTCGTTGCATGATATTAAGGAATGCGAAATGAGTTTTATTTGATTGAAAAAAAAAGGAAAGGAATACCCAATCCACATATGCACAGGGCCCGAGACAACTACGGCTGCACTTGGACAAATAATATCATTCCAGAGAATAGAGAGAGATACAAAGAGAACACAATAAAAATCACAGAAATCAGAGATCATTTGATCAATTAAAAATGAAAATGAAAAATAGAAACGAAGATGAAGCACAAGAACACAAGAGTTTTTTGCGCCAAAATTTGAATTCAAATCTCAGAATTTTTAGAACATATTTTTGGTAGATCTGAAAAATTAAAACCAATAAATAGAAATATATGGATTATAGGAATCAAACAAAACAAGTTTGACATAAATCCAATCAGAAATGAGCAAGATATGCACAAATCAAACAAGCTAGGTTAATTTGCACACCAAGATGAACATGCTTCGGTAATCAGGCGATAAAGATTTCATTTCAGATCCAAATTGGACAAATAATATCATTTCAGAAACTAGAGAGAAATAATAAGAAAATGAAACAAAAATCACGTAAATCTAAGATCATTTGACCTATTAAAAAGAGAGATGAAGATCAACCTTAAGAACACATAAGATTTTGGCCCCAAAATTTGAATTCAAATCTCAGAATTTTTCGAAAATATTTTTTGGTAGATCTGAAAAATTAAAACCAATAAATAGAAATATATGAATTATAGGAATTAAAAAAAACAAATTTTACATAAATCCAATCATAAATGACCAAGTTATGCACAAATCAAACAAGGTAGGTTAATTTGCACACCAGGATGAACATGCTTCGGTAATTAGGAGATAAAAATTTTATTTCATATCCAAATTGGACAAATAATATCATTCCAGAAACTAGAGAGAAATACGAAGAAAATGAAACAAAAATCACCAAAATCAGAGATCATTTAGCCGATCAAAAAGGAAAACGAAAAACAGAGATGAAAATGAACTCGGAAATCCGAGAAGAAACAAGAAACTTAAGAGGAATAAGAGTCGGATATAACCTCCATTGGAAGGTGATGAAGAATTGGTTCCATGGAGGCCAAGGGATGGATTGGAGCCTAGGTCCTCCCTTCGAAAATTCTGAAAACCTCCCCTAAGACTCCAAGTGCTCCTCTGTATACACCCAATTACGCCCAAAGCTCCCGGTCACTAAAGTTAATTAATCCTAATTTAAATAATGTAAATTACACAATTTTTTTTTAGCATTAAGATTTTCAGAAGTTTTTGATTTTTCTTAATTTTCTTCTTTTTTTATATTTTCATTTTCCAGATTTTAAATTTTTCTGATTTTTAAATTTTCCAATATTTAATTTTAATTTTTTTTCAAAATTTTATTTTTCTTAAAATTTCCAAAATTTTATTTTTCTTTAAATTTCTAGAATTTTAAATTCCCCTTTTTCTGATTTTCTAATTTTCCTTTAATTTTTCCAAAATTTTATATTTCTTTAAATTTCAAAAATTTTATTTTTCTTAAAATTTTAAGAATTTTATTTTTCTTTAAATTTCCAAAATTTTTATTTTTCTTTAAATTTCAAGAATTCAATTTTTATTTAATTTTTGACTGATTTTTTAATTTTTTGTTTTCAGATTTTGATTTTTTAATTCTTCAATCTACTTTAGATTTTTCTTGTTATTATTATTGTTTTATTATTATTATTATTAACTTTTATTTTCAGATTTTGATTTGGCTTCCTCTTTTTTGTTTTTTGCTTAATTTTTGATTTTCCCTTATTCCTTCTTTACTTCCCTCTTTTTTAGTTTTTCTCAAATTTATTTATTTATTTTATTTATTTATTTATTTTTAATTAAAAAAATTGTGTAATTTACATTATTTAAATTAGGATTAATTAACTTTAGTGACTGGGAGCTTCGGGCGTAATTGGATGTTTACAGTTTGCCCCTCTTTACTTATTTCCTGTCTGATAAGATGAGAGATGACTCTTCGGATTATCAGGACAGAGAATGAGTAAAGACGTGAACACATTACGTTCGAGGCATCTCAGGAAGCCCTGGATTCGCTTACGTGGCCTGACTAGGCTGTGGACACTACTGACGTGCAGATGAGACGGTATGAAACGGGTATGAGTAAAGGATAGGGAGTCTAGGCAGACCTTGTCTGGTTGGACAAGGCGAAGTGAGGGGGCGTCAGCGACCTGACATGGAGGCCAGGAACACACAAAGGTGGATTGGAGTGAGGCCTAACATCATAGGCCAAAGGTGCAACAATTTAAATATGCAATGACCTAACAACATAGCCTTAAAAGCAGGAAAGTAAACTAGAGGGTGGCCTGACAACATAGGCCTGAAAGCAGTAAACTAAACTAGATGGTGGCCTGACAACATAGGCCTAAAAGCAGTAAACTCAACTAGAGGGTGGCCTGACAACATAGGCCTGAAAGCAGTCAACTAAACTATATGGTGGCCTGACAACATAAGCCTGAAAGCAGTAAACTAAACTAGAGAGTGGTCTGACAACATAGGCCTGAAAGCAGTAAATTAAACTAGGTGGTGGCCTGCCAATATAGGCCTGAAAACAGTAAACTAAACTAGAGGGTGGCCTGACAACATAGGCCTAAAAGCCGTAAACTCAACTAGGTGGTGGCCTGCCAACATAGGCCTGAAAGTAGTAAACTAAACTAGAGGGTGGCCCGACAACATAGGCCTGAAAGCAGTAGACTAAACTAGGTGGTGGCCTGCCAACATAGGCCAGAAAGTAGTAAACTAAACTAGAGGGTGGCCTGACAACATAGGCCTGAAAGCAGTAAACTAAACTATATGGTGGCCTGACAACATAGGCCAGAAAGCAGTAAACTAAACTAGAGGGTGGCCTAACAACATAGGCCTGAAAGCAGTAAACTAAACTAGGTGGTGGCCTACCAACATAGGCCTGAAAGCAGTAAACTAAACTAGAGGGTGGCCTAACAACATAGGCCTGAAAGTAGTAGACTAAACTAGGTAGTGGCCTGCCAACATAGGCCTGAAAGCAGTAAACTAAACTAGAGGGTGCCCGACAACATAGGCTTGAAAGCAGTAAACTAAACTAGAGGGTGGCCTGACAACATAGGCCTGAAAGTAGTAAACTAAACTAGATGGTTGCCTGAAAACATAGGCCTGAAAGCAGTAAACTCAACTAGAGGGTGGCCTGACAACATAGGCCTGAAAGCAGTCAACTAAACTAGGTGGTAGCCTGCCAACATAGGCCTGAAAGCAGTAAACTAAACTAGAGATTGGTCTGACAACATAGGCCTGAAAGCAGTAAACTAAACTAGGTGGTGGCCTGCCAACATAGGCCTGAAAGCAGTAAACTAACCTAGAGGGTGGCCTGACAACATAGGCCTGAAAGCAGTAGACTAAACTAGGTGGTGGCCTACCAACATAGGCCTGAAAACAGTACACTAAACTAGAGGGTGGCCTGACAACATAGGCCTGAAAGCAGTAAACTAAACTATATGGTGGCCTGACAACATAGGCCTGAAAGCAGTAAACTAAACTAGAGGGTGGCCTAACAACATAGGCCTGAAAGTAGTAAACTAAACTAGGTGGTGGCCTGCCAAGATAGGCCTGAAAGCAGTAAACTAAACTAGAGGGTGGCCTTACAACATAGGCCTGAAAGTAGTAGACTAAACTAGGTGGTGGCCTGCCAAAAAAGGCCTGAAAGCAGTAAACTAAACTAGATGGTGGCCCGACAACATAGGCCTGAAAGCAGTAAAATAAACTAGAGGGTGGCCTGACAACAGAGGCCTGAAAGCAGTAAACTAAACTAGGTGGTGGCCTGACAACATAGGCCTGATAGTAATAAACTAAACTAGAGGGTGGCATGACAACATAGGCCTGAAAGTAGTAAACTAAACTAGAGGGTGGTCTGACAATATAGGCCTGAAAGCAGTAAACTAATGTAGAGGGTGGCCTGACAACATAGGCCTAAAAGCAGTAAACTAAACTATATGGTGGCCTGAAAACATAGGCTTGAAAGCAGTAGACTAAACTAGGTGGTGGCCTACCAACATAGGCCTGAAAGGAGTAAACTAAACTAGAGGGTGGCCTGACAACATAGGCCTGAAAGCAGTAAACTAAACTATATGGTGGCCTGACAACATAGGCCTGAAAGCAGTAAACTAAACTAGAGGGTGGCCTAACAACATAGGCCTGAAAGCAGTAAACTAAACTAGGTGGTGGCCTGCCAACATAGGCCTGAAAGTAGTAAACTAAACCATATGGTGGCCTGACAACATAGGCCTGAAAGCAGTATACTAAACTAGAGGCTGGCCTGACAACATAGGCCTGAAAACAGTATACTAAACTATAAGGTGGCCTGACAACATAGGCCTGAAAGCAGTAAACTAAACCAGAGGGTGGCCTGACAACATAGGCCTTAAAGAAGTAAACTAGACTAGAGGGTGGCCTGACAACATAGGCCTGAAAGCAGTAAACTAAACGAGAGGGTGGCCCGACAACATAGGCCTGAAAGCAGTAAACTAAATTAGGTTGTGGCCTGACAACATAGGCCTAAAAGCATAAATGTAAAGATGCAATGGGATGACCTACTAGTAGGCGCTTGAGGGGGAGAACTTTGCGATTTTTGTGTGCAGACTCCGACTTCCCAATTTTCCTCTAGATCTAATTGTATTCTTCAGAGTGAGCTAGACTCCGAAAATTGCTTATTTCTTTCCTTACTTTTACATGTATAGCTTTCGCGAGTGCCATTCTTTTGAAAGATAAGATTTTAATCAGTAAGAACTTGTAGTTTAAGAAAATTTCGACATACTCCAACTTTGAACAGCCAATAATGGTAATTGTCATTCAAAATTTAAGTGATTGCATTTTGCAATATACATTTAGACAAAATGAAATAAAGTTGCATCTGGCAGGGAGATTTCAAGATGATCAAAATGATGCAAGTTATTTCATGGTTTACTGGTTTTGGTGGCATGGTTTTTACCTGGTGAGATTCCTTTGAAACGGTTAGTGCTAGTATTGTACTTCGACGACGTCTTCCTGTGCTGCCAACCCAGCTTCTGAAGAAACAAAATGTTGCCCCAGTTTGTTCGGCTTGCCCCGGACCGGTCTTAAACCTCTCGTTTTATTGTGTCCGAACTTAGCTCTGTTCATCACCTTTCAGAACCCCAGATACTTGCCAATTTCGCCCCAGTATAAGGACCAGATCATCATTTGACTGCTGGTTTTCCCCAGTGTGAACGGAGATTGCCTGTCGTTCTTTTTTAGCTTTCTTAGCTAAAGGGATCGACTCCCAACGAATCCCCTATCATTCATTTTATCGGTGCCGCTTTGCCCCGGTTTTTGCCTAGGTCATTTTCACAGATTCTCGACCGAGCGGGCTTTTTTCTGCTTGAATCGCCCTAACTTCTACCTAGGCCGCCCTTGCGGGTTTCCGACCTAGCGGGCTTTTTGCTTGAATTGCTCTAACTTTTTCCTAGGCCTCCCTTGCGGGTTTTCGACCTAGCGGGCCTTTTTCGATTTGAATTGCCCTAACTTTTGCCTAGGCCGCCCTTACGGGTTTTCAACCTAGCGGGCCTTTTTCGATTTGAATTGCCCTAACTTTTGCCTAGGCCGCCCTTGCGGGTTTTCGACCTAGCGAACCTTTTTTTATTTGAATTGCCCTAACTTTTTCCTAGGCTACCCTTGCGGGTTTTCGACCTAGCGGGCCTTTTTATGCTTGAACCGCCCTAACTTTTGCCTAGGCCGCCCTTCCGGGTTTTCGACGTAGCGGGCTTTCCGCTCTAGGCATAATATTTCTTAACGGCATCTGAATTGACAGGGTTAGGCAAGTCTTTCCCGTCCATGTCAGCCAGGATTAAGGCGCCTCCGGAGAAATCCTTCTTAACTATATAAGGTCCGTGGTAGTTTGGAGACCACTTCCCTTGTAGCGTTTTCTGCATAGGCAGCAGTCTTCTGATCACCAAATCTCCCTCCTGGAACTCCCGAGGATGAACCTTCTTATTGAATGCTTTCTTCATTCTTCTTTGGTATAGTTAGCCATGACATATCGTCACCAACCTTTTTTCTTCAATTAAGTTCAATTGGTCCATCCGGGCCTGAATCCATTCGGCTTCTTCCAACTTAGCATCCATCAAGACTCTCAGCGAAGGGATCTCGACTTTGATTGGGAGCACAGCTTCCATCCCATATACCAGCGAGAACGGCGTTGCCCCAGTAGATGTGCGGACAGAGGTCCGATATGCATGTAATGCATAAGGGAGCATTTTATGCCATTCTTTGTACGAGAGTACCATCTTTTGGATGATCTTCTTGATATTTTTATTGGCCGCCTCGACCGCTCCGTTCATCTTCGGTCGGTAGGGGGATGAGTTGTGATGTTGGATTTTGAATTGGCCGCATAGCTCCGACATCATCTTATTGTTCAAATTTGAGCCATTCTCTGCTAGGTAGTCTGTACTGGCAAATCAATTCTCTTCTCATAAATTTGACCACTACATTGTGACTCACACTAGCATATGAAGCGGCCTCAACCCATTTGGTGAAGTAGTCAATGGCCACTAGTATGAAACGGTGTCCATTGGATGCCTTGGGCTCGATCGGACCGATGACATCCATTCCCCACATAGCAAATGGCCATGGTGATGACAGCACATTTAACGACGTTGACGGCACATGGACATTGTCCGCATATACCTGGCACTTGTGGCAGGTCTTGACATGTTTGTAACAGTCGGCTTCCAAGGTCAGCCAATAATATCTGGCTCTAAGGATTTTCCTCGCCATGGCATGTCCGTTAGCGTGAGCGCCGAAAGACCCTTCGTGAACTTCCTTTAGAATTTTGTTGGCCTCTGCTACGTCTACGCATCTGAGCAGAACCATGTCGTGATTCCTTTTGTACAGGATTTCTCCGTTGAGGAAGAAACCTGCGGCTAGTCTTCGTAGGGTCCTCTTGTCATTTTCGGACGCGTCGGCAGGGTACTCTTTATTTTTCAAGAATTGCCGGATGTCGTGATACCAGGGCCTTCCATTTGGTTCCACCTCTACTGCTTGACAAAATGCCGGTCTGGAGCGATGTTGGATGCGGATGAGAGGCATATCCTCTTCTCGCCGATTTCTAACATAGACGATAAGGTGGCTAGAGCATCAGCCAACTGATTGTCCTTTCGAGGTATATGCGAGAAGGTAACCTCCTCAAACTGTTCCAGCAATTCCTGGAGGCAAGCCTGGTAGGGCACCAGCTTTGCATCTCTGGTCTCCCACTCCCCTTTGACCTGGTGGATGACCAAAGCCGAATCGCCAAAGACCTCTAGGCGCTTCACCTTAGAATACAAGCTTCATACTTCGCCACATTGTTTGTGCAATCAAAGGCTAGTCGGACGGTGATAGGTATATACTGTTTTTTTGGGGAAATCAGTATAACTCCTTTACCATGGCCCATCATGTTGGATGCGCCATCGAACAGCATGATCCATTTTTCCCTTTCTGCCTTCTCCTCTTCGTTAAAGATGGCCATTAGATCCTCATCAGGAAATTCCGGCTGCATAGCCTGGTAATCATCTATGGGCTGCTGGGCTAGATATTCTGCGAGTGCGCTGCCTTTGACAGATTTCTAGGTCACATACAGGATATCATATTCCGAAAGCACCATTTGCCACTTTGCAATCCGCCCGGACAATACGGGCTTCTCGAATATGTACTTGATCGGATCCATCCTGGATATTAGCCACGTGATGTGACTCAACATATACTATCTTAGACGGTGTGCCGCCCATGCCAAAGCGCAACAGGTTCGTTCTAATAAGGAGTATCTGACCTCGCAACTTGTGAACTTTTTACTCAAGTAGTATATTGCCTGCTCCTTCCTCCCTGATTCATCGTGTTGATCGAGCACGCAACCCATCGACTGGTCCGTCATTGTCAAGTACAGTATCAACGGCCTCCCAGGGACTGGCGGTACCAGAACCGGCGGGTTTTGTAAGTAGGATTTGATCTTTTCAAAAGCTTCTTGGCAATCCTCATCCCAACTCATAGGTTGATTCTTGCGCAAGAGGTTAAAGATCGGCTCGCATGTTGCTGTCAATTGAAAGATGAATCGGGAGATGTAATTGAGTCTTCCTAAGAAGCCTCGGATTTCTTTTTCATTCTTTGGAGCTGGCATGTCTATGATCGCTCAAGCTTTGTCGGGGTCAACCTCGATACCCCTTTCGCTGACGATGAAGCCCAGCAGCTTCCCTGATTTGACCCCGAAGGTACATTTGGTTGGGTTTAGCCGCAGCTGGAACTTCCGCAGCCTTTCAAACAGCTTCTGGAGATCTGTGAGATGGTCGTCTTCTGTCTGGGATTTGGCGATCATGTCGTCCACGTAGACTTCTATCTCCTTATGAATCATATCATGGAACAGTGTTACCATGGCCCTTTGATAAGTTGCCCCAGCATTTTTTAATCCAAAGGGCATGACCTTATAGCAAAAGGTTCCCCAGGCTGTAATGAAGGTGGTATTTTCTCTATCTTCTTCGACCATCTTGATCTGATTATAGCCTGAGAACCCATCCATAAATGAGAAGTAGGAGAATTGCGCAGTGTTATTGACCAGCACATTAATGTGGGGTAGTGGAAAATCATCTTTTAGGCTAGCTCGATTGAGATCCCTGTAGTCTACGCACATCCGGACCTTTCCATCTTTCTTGGGGACTGGTACTATATTGGCAACCCACTCGGGGTAATTTGCAACGGCCAAGAAACCGGCGTCAAACTGTTTTCTCACTTCCTCCCGGATTTTTAGGGACATCTCCGGCTTCATCCTCCTTAGCTTCTGTTTGACCGGCACACATCCGGCTTTCATAGGCAGCTTATGCTCTACTATTGAGGTATCCAGGCCCGGCATGTCTTGATAAGACCAGGCGAAGATATCACTATAGTCTTGTAAGAGCGAGATCAACCGCTCACAATTGTCTCCTATGATGAGCGTGCCTATCTTGACCTCCTTTTTGTCTTCCTCGGTACCCAAGTTTATCGAATCAGTGGGCTCCTGATAAGGTTCGATTACTTTAGACTCGCGCTCCACCAATCTTAACATCTCATCGGTGGGTTCGCACTCAAATTCTTCCTCCTCATCTGCCGGATCGACAACACAATTGAAATCGCCTGATACAATACAAGCACTGTCGTCACACGGCGGTTTTTTGTCAGATCTGCGAGTTGGAGTGCGAATGAAAGAATAAAATACGCATATTTAGCTAGGGGAAGCATATTAGGGAGAAGAAGGGAAGATTTTTGGATAATGCAACTGTATTTCATTTATCAAAATAGATATATACAAAATGTTTATGCTTTGAAACAAAATTTTGGTATGACAATTACAAAATTACATTTGAACTGAACTAAAAGTCAGAGGTAGGTCAAAATTTTCCAATTAGTCAGTTCTTGTCCGGGCGGGCAGGCCGTCACCAGATCTTCAATGTTGATTGGCCTTTCTCCATCAATGGCCGCAATCAAATCCGAGCTCTCGAAGCCGGCACTCCGAAAGCTTTGAGAGATATGGCACAGAGAGACCTTTCGTGCGTGGGGCCTCGGCATTCTGTCTTCCTCAGTGGGCTCATATCCTAGCCCATATCGTCGCCGGTTCTTGTTCAATGACAGAGGTTGAGACAAGCCACCATTGTTTTGCCCCAGTTTATCGCCGGGCTTGAACCCATTTTGTAACATCACCCGAGCCATCATCATGGGGGCCTTTGGGGGCTGCTTTCGGTCAACCACCTCTCCCTCCTTGATAGTGGTGACATTGGCAACTTCCAAGGCTTGGAAGTGTGTTTCCAAAGCCTCTTCCGCCGCCTCGATGTAGGGAGGGTTGGTGGGCTTACTGACCAGGTAGTCTTCCTCCGCCGAGACGATAATCAGCTTATCGTCTGTAATGAATTTCAGCTTTTGGTGCAGAGTGGATGGTACCGCTTTGGCAGAGTGAATCCAGGGCCTCCCTAGTAAACAGCTATAGGCCGGTTGTATTTCCATGATTTGGAAAGTGGTATTGAAAATCACTGGTCCAATCTGGACTGACAGGTCCACCTCGCCTATGACCTCTCTTCTAGATCCGTCAAAGGCCCTTACCACCGTTGAGCTCGGCTTTGTGAGGATCCCCTCATGCGGCAGCTTTGATAGCGTCAGTTGAGGCATTACATTTAGTGAGGAACCATTGTCTATCAGAACCCTGGCTAGGATGTGGTCCAGGCACTTAACGGATATGTGTAATGTCTTATTGTGTCCAGCTCCCTCATCTGGAATCTCCTTATCAGTAAAAGTGAGGAAGTTATTGGCAGTGATGTTGCTGACAATCCCTTCAAATTTGTCCACCGAGATGTTGTGGACCACGTGAGCCTCGTTTAGCACCTTCAGTAGTACCTTCCGGTGTGGCTCAGAATTCATCATAAAGGCCAGCAGTGATATTTTGGCAGGTATGCGGTTAAGCTGCTCGATCACTGCGTACTCGCTTTGCCTGATTATTTTCAGGAATTCACAAGCATCCTCTTCGGAGATTGGCTTTTTTAATTCTTTTTCTGCCTGTTGTCTACTAGTTTCAGGCTTGGGGCCCACCAATATCGCCTCGCCACAAGGCGATTTTCCTCTCTCCTCGGTAGGGGAATAGATACGACCACTTCTGGTCATACCTCCGATCCCGGCTATATTCACCACGTCCGGAGTAGAGCTCGTTGTGGCCTCAGACCTTGGTTCCTCTTCTACTTTCTCACCAGAGACCTCCACGTCGTACTTGCAAGGCACCGCTTGGTTGCTTTGATAGGGGAAAGACCCAAGAACCTTTATCACCACAGGCCTCATCCCTTTTGGTACTGCCAGGGCTGGTGCTTCGGTGTACCGAATGACCAGAGGCCTGGGATGTCCCAGAGGGGATTCATTGACCATATAGACTTCTTCCTCCACCTCGATGCAGTTTACTGAAGGCCTCGCTCCTCCATGATTTGGCAGTGGATTATTCCCCACGCTTGGTGCGTTTTTTCTGAAGTTTAGCCACTTGGCGTTAATTAACTTCTGGACCCTATGTTTCAAGGCCAGACAGTTCTCTGTGGAGTGCCCCACCGTTCCGGCATGATAATCACATTTAGCTTCTGGATTATACCACTTCGAGTACGGGGGATCTAGTGGCTTCATGGGGACCAGTGCAATTAGAGAGTTCTGAATTAGTCGGGGCAACAGCTCCGAATAACTCATTGGAATTGGATCGAATTGCACCATTTTCCTTGGGTTGTTTGTTTTCTGTGGAGGTGGGTTGGAGTTGGTATTTGGTGTCCACGGTCTAGGGGGTTGCTAAGGAAATGTAGGTTGTGTCGGAAAGGTCGGCTGTTGAGGAAATGTTTGTGGGGGTGTAGTCATGTGTGGAGGGTTTGGTTGGAAGGGAGTAGGTGGGTTGTAGGTTGGTTGATATGAAGGTTGGGTTGTGGCTATCATATGTGGAGGAGTTTGGAATTGTGGTTGATATGGTATTTGGTAGCTGGGGGGGGATGATGGTAGGTTGGGTCATGGTCGCCCTGTTGGGGTCAGTTGCGACATAGTGTGTTTCAGCATCCTTCTTCTTCCATGGGCCATTTGCCGGCTTTTTCCCATTCGTGCCACCGGCGGCGTTGTGAACGATCTTTCAACGGCGTAGGCCACTCTCAATGCGTTCTCCAATCAGTACCATGTCGGAGAAATTGGCGGACACACTGCCCACCATCTTGTCATAAAAAGGAGCTAGGAGGGTCTCCATGAAGGTGCTAATCATTTCACGGTCCAACAGAGGTGGTTGGACTTGCGCGACCAGTTTCCTCCACCGCTGGGCGTATTCTTTAAAGGACTCGGTTTCCTTCTTCATCATGTTTTACAGTTGAGTCCGGTCGGGAGTCATCTCCATGTTGTATTTATACTACCTGAGGAAGGCATCAACCAAGTCTTTCCAACAGCGGATATATGACCTCTCTAGCTGGGTATACCAACTAGCCGCTGCTCCAACCAAACTTTCCTGAAAACAGTGTATGAGCAGCTTATCATTATGAGAGTGTGAGGTCATTTTCCAGCAGTACATAGTCAGATGACTTTTCGGACAGCCGGTCCCCTTATACTTCTCAAACTCAAGGGTCTTGAATTTGGGGGGATGATGACGTCAGGCACGAGGCAGAGGTCGGAGGCCTCTACCGTTCCATATCCGCCCCCTCGGTTCTTGCAGCATGACCGTAGGGATGTGGTTGGTGAGGGTGTGCAGGGTGGGTGGCGACTGGAACCGAGTAAGTAGGGTCCTCGGTGACAGTCGTGTTCATGTGGGTGTAGTCGGGATTGGTGTGAGGTGGGTATGTGTTTGGTTGATTGACGTGAGGAGGGAATGCTAGGTTTGTGGGGGGGGGGAAGCAGAGGAAGTGTTTGGATTGTAAGGGTAGGGTGGTTGGTTCATGTGTGTTAGGTATGAATGTGGTGGATAGCCGGTGGTGTTAGCAGGGGGAGATATGTTAGTGGGTTAAGGTGGTGAGAATGAGTGGTAGGGTTGGTGTATGGAGGCCCAGTAGGGGGATTTAGGTGGTATTGGTGAGTGGTAGGGATGTGGAGCGGCAGTGCATTGGGGTTCTCAACAGCAATCACCCCTTGAGAACCTAGCCCGTGGGGAGGTTCGTAACCCGGTGGCATCCTATAGGGCCACTCTTTTTCAGCAACCGCCTGAAGCAGCATTGAGGCCACAGCAGCCCCCGGTGCTTCAGACGCCAAAGGCCCCTCTATGCCCTTCTCAAGTAGTTTCATCAGCTTGGCGACCTGATCCTTCAGCTCGGCCACCTCGTTTCTTAGTTCCTCATTTTGCATCTCTAGCTCACTCATGATTTTTGCCTTTGATCGAGTGCTATAAGAGTTCCTGGGAAGTCGTAAGTCCGCAATCTTTGTTATATGCACAAAGTTAAATTAATTAATTAATTTAGAAAAATAAACTTGGGGTCCAATAAATATGGGGGACCAGAATCTCGTTTGGACGTCGTTTGTCAATTGGTTGCATCTTTTGTGCTTCGAGCATGAGATGGAAATTAATATGGAATCGTGTGTAGAGATGAAGCCATTTTATTCAATCGGAGACACGGTTTATGTTACATTTTGTTCCTCTCGCTGGGCTAATACAACATATTTTCTCATTCGTAAAATTAAATCTTTACAGAACTGAATGAAAATGTCGACTTCCGGCGGCGTGTGGAGCAGATGTAGCGACGCTTCAGCCTCCTTGAGCAGTCGTGGTACTTCTTCTATTGCAGTGTTTGCCAGGCTGGCCAACCTGTCGAAACACCTGGTCCAATGATCAGCCGTGTCTTTGTACCACTTGTTCTCGTCTTGTATGTCGCTGATGCCTCTTTGCTGCATGCGTATGACCTCGATGACCTTCCATTTTTCTTTGTTCACTTCATTCTGCCATGCTATGAGCAGGCCATCGATTTGTTTCTTCATTTCTTCCACCCGTTGCAACAGGTTGTTCCTTTCTTCGACCACGTAATCCATCTCCAATTGGGTTCTGTTTTTTGCGGCTTGGAGCTGGTTTTTCTCCTCTCTGAACGTGTGAAGTCTGGTTCTCATTTGCTGCACAGCGTTTCTCAACTGCTGGTTTTCTTGAAGTGCGGCGTCCCTCTCTTGGACTCTCATTCCGAGCTCTTTATTAGCGGCTTGAAGGTTTAGGTGAACTCGGGCGACGTGCTCCTGCTCGTCCTTTTGTTGCTCTCGGACGCTCTCTAGGATAGTCTCGTTCACCTATTTTTCTCTTTTTAATTCGACGCACTCTTGTTGAGACTTCAGAAGTTCTTCTTCCAGCTGGTTGTTCTTTTTGGTCATGGCCTCTAACTATTCTTTAGGCCTCTTCACAGCCTCGTCTTCGAACATCGTGGGTGGAGGTTGGCTACCAGAAGGGATGATGGTCGGAGGTCTAAAAGGCAGTTTGATCTGTTGTACCCTGTTCCTGACCCACTGCTTGTACTCTTCTTTGGCGGCACAGCTCCAAACGCCTAGCTCCTTTCCTTTCCATGTGACTTCTTCCCAAGCTTCTCGAACTTTCCGGAGACTATCAGCGAAATCTCCTTCATATTTCAAGAAAAAAGGGGTCACCTGTTCGTCTGTCGGCGGTGTCTTGAGAGGATAGACCAGCTGCCTTTGCCCCAGTATTGGATTGTAGTTGATACAACCCCTAACTCCCATGAGAGGTACGCTCGTAAATCCCTTGCAACGGTAGATGATGCTCGTTCTCTATTGCCACGATGGTTGCCATCTGATCCGCTCCTCGGTTAGGCCGGCAAAGTGAGCCGACCATTCATCATTTCTCATGGGCTTTATCTGATAACAGAACAAGTCTGACACTGGGCATTGTACCTTCGTGTTCCTCATGAAGATATGGGCAGTTATCCACACATAGAGCAGTGGTAGGCAGCAAATCAACCTCGTTCTCTTCTTTTTGTGGCAGAAGTTCAGCGTGCCGTAGACGTCTGCCAATAGAGCAGTGACGAGGTTTTTTGCTTTGTTCCTCTTCGCCAAGAATATGTCCACGTCATTTAGGTCCACGAAATCCTCCATACATGGGAAAAGCACCAGCCCATAAAACAGTGAGAGCTAGCACGTCCATGTACACGGCTCACTGGTTGCTGCTGGCCAGATGTTGCATGTACTCCTCCAAGAACTCGCGGGTGAACCCTTTGACTAGGCTCTTCGTTTGGTAGTCAGCCAGCTGATCTCCGGACTGTAGACTTAGAGCCTGCGCGGCAACTCGAAAGGTGGAATGGTGCTCTAAGTGCTGATATGGTCTACTCCCTTCCAACGGCAAATCAAGGATCTGTTCGAACTCCTCCAAGGTGGGAGCCAGCTGGAAATCTGAAAATGTGAAGCACCAGAGGGGAGGGTCATAGTATTGCACCATGGTCGTGAGGGCCCCTTCCTGTACCTGTACCTTTAGTAGTTTCAGTATGTTGTCGTACTTCTTGCAGAAGGACATCTGTTGTATGTTTGTCAGCTTGTTCCCAAACATTTCCAAACTCGCAAGGTCTGCCAGCTTGACCCCAATGCGTCTCCCTTCTTCAACTGCCCGGATTCCATATTAATTCCCATCTCACCTCTTTAATGACAGTTCTCGAGAATCTCGCCCCCCAAAAAAACAAAGAAAATATGTTAGACTCGGGGGTGGATAAGGTTAATGCATGATGCAATCAAAGCAATAAATATGGTCGGGTCATTTTTACCATCCTCTTTTCTTTCCTTCTCTTTATTTTGTCTATTTTTCTCTCTTTTTCTCTATCCATTCTTCTTTTTTCTTTCTTTTTTTTTTCTTTTTTTTATTTCTTCCTCTTATTTTGTTTATATATTTTCCTCTTTTTTTTCATTCTTCCCTCTTTTTCTTTCCCCTTTTGTCATTTATTTCCCTCTTCTCTTCCTTTTTTTTGAGTTTCTTCTTTCTTTTCTTCTCTCTTTTCTTTTTTTGTTTGATTTCTATCTACTTCCCCTATTGCAGGTAAGTAAAAGCTTACAGAATAGGCATCGAGTAACCGGAGTGTGCCCTCCACATGTCCTAGAGGGGTAACCTGTCCTATGGGTCTAGGGCTTTTAATGCATGAACCTCTCCAAGGTGGTTTGTAATCCTAAAGGTGTAAACGTCACTAGAGCCAAGTTCCAGTCCATAATGCTTGCCACAACAATAGAAGTAGCCACTAGTTGCAGGGCATTATGAATAGGACACACTCTAGTCGGGATTTTCGTGATAGCCACACAGGACGTAAGCCCCAGCGTGACACCACTACATTCCTCTAATCCTGGGTAGCACTTAGACCCGGGTATAGGGCCCCACTCATGATATAATATAATGCAATGCATGGGGGGCACTTTATTTGGGATACCTGCAATTGGGGAAATCGCGCAAATATGTATAATATAATGCAATGCATTATAGGGCCCCACTCATGATATAATATAATGCAATGCATGGAGGGCACTTTATTTGGGATACCTGCAATTGGGGAAATCGCGCAAATATGTATAATAATTTATTGTTAGTCTAACCTAGAGTTACACAGATAATAAACGAATCAATAAAGCACGACAAACAAATAAGTCATGCAATAAATAAAACATGCATATAAACAAAGAAGGGATCTAAATTAAATTAAACACACTCAATTTGTTGGGCTTGACTCTCTAAAGTCCCCAGTGGAGTCGCCATCTGTCGCAACTGTAATTTCGACGAGACGACGAACTCGCTAAAATTTTGAAAATGATTTTTATTCCCTAGTGGAGTCGCCATCTGTTGTAACCGTAATCGCGACGGGACGACGAACTTGCTAAAATTTTGAAAATGGAATATTTTGTGATTATGTGGAGTCGCCACCAAATTTTTACTTAAGGGAAAACATTTGGAAAAACCCTGACTCGAGGAAGAGATTTAGGTTCGGGAGTCGGTTACGAGTGGGGAAGGTGTTAGGCACCCCACTCGCCTGTTCCGAAGAACAGTACCCTTAAACTGAGTGTGTGATTATTTGAAAATTTGCTTGATCCTTTTAATTAGTGTGAAAATAAATACTTGATGGGGGTTAGCCTGACACGACTTGATCCTGCTCCTACGTATTCCCCGGTGCAATGGGAAACTCAAGGCTTACGCAGTTCTGGTTCGTGAAGGCTTGACCTTCAGAGGTGTTTAAAGGAGAATGAAATTTTGAAAAGATTTTTATTTTTTAAGGGACCTTTGGCCCACTCATGCACAAGACCCGAGGCAGCTACGGCAGCACGGGGGCCTATACAAACTACTAAATGTTGGACAGCAGGTGAACCGCCAGCCCCCCATTTAGAGTCCATTGCGTGAGACCAAAGATTCCCAAAATATTAAAAAGGAGTTTTATTTTTGAAAGGACCTTCAGTCCACTCATGCACAAGACCCGAGGCGGCTACGGCAGCACGGGGGCCTATACAGACTACTAAATGTTGGACAACAGGTGAACCGCCAGCCCCCTATTTAGAGCCCATCGCATGAGACCAAGGATCCCAAAATATTTTAAAAAATTTATCTTAAACAAGAAGAAAGAAAATTATTTTGACTATCAGAAGCATAACATGTTTTTGGGAAGGAAGCAATTTTATTGGAAGTTTGGGGATTTATTAGCAATTTTGGAATGAGAAATTAACGATTATGGGATTTTTGGGAATTTTATTGGCATTTTATGGATTTTTGGGAATTTTATTAGCATTTTATGGATTTTTGGGAATTTTATTGGCATTTTATGGATTTTTGGGAATTATATTAGCATTTTATGGATTTTTGGAAATTTTATTGGCATTTTATGGGTTTTTGGAAATTTTATTAGCATTTTATGAATTTTTGGAAATTTTATTAGCATTTATGGGATTTTTGGGAAAGGACAAGGGCAGTTTGGTAATTTAATAGACTAGGGATAAGACTGGAATTTTGGGAATTTGGAGGGGCTTCTTGATCTTTTGGGCATGTAGGGACAGTTTAGGCATTTCTGGAAATTAGAGGGGCATTTTGGTCTTTTGGGCATGTGGGGACAGAATTGGCATTTTGGAATTTGTTGAGGGGCAGTATGGTAATTTTAGTGGGTAGGGACAGAATTGGCATTTTGGAATTTGTTGAGGGGCAGTATGGTAATTTTAGTTGGTAGGGACAGAATTGGCATTTTGGATTTTGTTGAGGGGCAGTATGGTAATTTTAATGGGTAGGGACAGAATTGACATTTTGGATTTTGTTGAGGGGCAGTATGGTAATTTTAGTGGGTAGGGATAGTCTTGGAATTTTGGATTTGGCCAAGGGTAATTTGGTCTTTTGCATGGCAGGGGTAGTCTGGAATTTGGGGATCTGACAAGGGCAATTTGGTCTTTTGCATGGCAGGGGTAGTTTGGAATTTGCGGATCTGATGAGGGAAATTTGGTCTTTTGCATGACAGGGGTAGTCTGGAATTTGGGGATCTGACGAGGGCAATTTGGTCATTTCGTGTGCTGAAAAATGAAATGGGAAAGAGTGGCACTTGGGGATCAAAGGCGGGGCTCGAGACTTGCAAACGAGTGTATTAACCACCAGGCCAAGTGCCTTACTGGCCTTATAGTGATTTTTATTTTCCTTTAAGGCAGAGTATGGTTCATTCGCCACCAGTAACAGAGCAAGTTTAGGCCATGGACTTGGCTTCCTTCGAGCCATTAAGGTCTGAAATTGAGGTGAGCGTGGCGTTGGCGTTGGCAGGACTCAAGCCATTCAAATTGGCTATGGCTGGGGTATGTTTCCAGAGGTGAATCCTGCGTTTTTTCCTAGCTACAGGGGAGGATTTCAGAGATACAACAACAGTGATTGGCATAGGCTTTACAACTTAGCATTTCTAACCAAGATCGCAGAGTCTTAATTAATTCATTTCTTTGTTAGTTCATTTTCATGCACAAGCCAAATGCAGGTTTCCAGAGGAGATTAAGGTAACTTTGATCACAGCACACGAATTAAGATACAGGCAACGGGTTCTGTTTTGTGTTTCTCACAGAAGAACGCATCAATTTGCCAATAGCATGTGATAGTTTTAGTGAACATATTAATGGCTCAGTAGATTAATTCGACCTCTTATTACTCTTGTATGATTGATAGCAGATTGCGAATAACGTTCCCAGCAAACAAGCGAAGTGAATTAACAATTCAATTCCAGGCCATTTACAAACACTTGCGACATCTCGTGAGTATTTACCAGTTCCAACAATCAAATCTGGTCTAGTGTATATATAACAGTTCTAAACAAATCAAATGAGAGCAAAATAATTTCAATCACACGTATCCAGCGAACGCGACTCAAATCGAGCAATCAAGTCCAATGAGATGCAGAATAGTTCAAGCCAAACAAACCAGCAAATGCATAACAATTTCAGCAAGCAAATTCGATAAATGTGACTCGATTCAATATTATTTGCTACTGATCATGACGTTTGATGAGCAGGTGGTGCTTTCAAAAATTCAATCCAGTGAATACACGATTCCAACGAGTAAATGTGATGAACCAAACAAGACTAGGAGGAGAGGTTGACCTTAGCGAAGCTAAATAGATGATGAATTGGTCGTTGCCTCTATGGCGAGTTGCAACTAGGGGGAGTTAGAGCCTCGAGTAAGGGGAGGAGCAGCCTCTGAACGCCATCTTCAGCCGAGAGAGCTACCGGAATCAATGAGGAGAACCTCTGGGAAGTTTCGGGAATTTCAGGAAGATCGAAGCGAAAGTAGAGAGAAGGAGAGGACCATACGGGAAGAGCCACCCAAAAACCAGAGAAAAAAAAGGAGGAGAACCTCTGCACAGAGCCCCCCCATTTATAAGCCTCCCATTTTTATTTTTTATGATTTCCTTTTTTTTTTAAGTTCTTTTTTGGTCATTTTTTTAGCATTAAGATTTTCAGAAGTTTTTTATTTTTCTTAATTTTCTCATTTTTTTAAGATTTTCATTTTCCAGATTTTAAATTTTTCTGATTTTTAAATTTTTCAATATTTAATTTTCATTTTTTTTTCAGAATTTTATTTTTCTTAAAATTTCTAGAATTTTATTTTTCTTTAAATTTCCAGAATTTTAAATTTCTCTTTTTCTGATTTTCTTATTTTCCTTTAATTTTTCTATAATTTTATTTTTCTTTAAATTTCCATAATTTTATTTTTCTTAAAATTTCCAGAATTTTATTTTTCTTTAAATTTCCAGAATTCAATTTTTCTTTAATTTTTTTTCTGATTTTTTAATTTTTTGTTTTCAGATTTTGATTTTTTAATTCAAATTTTGATTTTTTAACTTTTCCTTTCAATTTTACTTTAGATTTTTCTTTTTATTATTATTATGTTTTTTTTATTATTATTAACTTTTATTTTCAAATTTTGATTTTGCTTCCTCTTTTTTGTTTTTTGCTTAATTTTTGATTTTTCCTGATTCCTTCTTTACTTCCCTCTTTTTTATTTTTTCTCAGATTTATTTATTTACTTATTTATTTTTTTAATTAAAAAAATTGTGTAATTTACATTTTTAAATTAGGATTAATTAACTTTAGTGAACAGAAGCTTCAGGCGTAATTGAGTGTTTACAAAGGAGCACTTGGAGTCTTAGGGAGGATTTTCAGAATTTCCGAAGGGAGGACCTAGGAAACTCTCTACCTCTGCCTTCAATCCAGCCCTTGGCCTCCATGGAACTAGTTCTTCATCACCTTCCAATGGAGGTTATATTCGACTCTTATTCCTCTTAAGTTTCTTGTTTCTTCTCAGTTTTCCTAGTTCATTTTCATCTCTATTTTTCATTTTCATTTTTGATTGGCCAAATAATCTCTGATTTTGGTGATTTTTGTTTCTTTTTCTTCGTATTTCTCTCTAGTTTCTGGAATGATATTATTTGTCCAATTTGGATCTGAAATAAAATTTTTATCGCCTAATTACCGAAGCATGTTCATCCTGGTGTGCAAATTAACCTAGCTTATTTGATTTGTGCATATCTTGCTCATTTCTGATTGGATTTATGTAAAACTTGTTTTGTTTAATTCCTATAATCCATATATTTCAATTGTTTGGTTTTAATTTTTCATATCTATCAAAAATATTTTCTAAAAATTCTGAGATTTGAATTCAAATTTTGGCGCCAAAAACTCTTGTGTTCTTGTGGTTCATCTTCGTTTCTGTTTTTCATTTTCATTTTTAATTGATCAAATGATCTCTGATTTTTTTGATTTTTGTTTTGTTCTCTTTTTATTTCTCTCTAGTTTCTGGAATGATATTATTTGTTTAATTTGGATCTGAAATGAAATTTCTATTGCTTGATTACTGAAGCATGTTCGCAATTCTTTTCCTTAATTTTAAATCAAGCCAAGTTTATTTAAATCAAGCCCAAAATTCAAATCAAGTTTATTTTATTTTAAATCAAGTCTAATTTTATTTCATCAAATTCAAATCAAGTTCATTTTGTTTTAAATAAAAATTATTTTTCATTCCTTAATCTCACGCAATGGGCCCTAAAAACGAACTAGTAGCTTTTTCTGTTGTTCGTTGTTTAGAGGTCCGTATGGGTCCAAGTGCAACCGTAGTTGTCTTGGGTCATGTGCATATGTGGATTGGGGATTGCCTTTCCATTTTTTCAATTAAATAAAAATCATTTTTTATTCCTCAATCTCATGCAACGAGCCCTAAAAACGAACTGGTAGCTTTTTCTGTTGTTCGTTATTTAGAGGTCTGTATGAGTCCAAGTGAAGCTGTAGTTGTCTCGGGCCCTGTGCATATGTGGATTGGGGATTGCCCTTCCCTTTTGAAACAAATAAAAATGTCGTTTTTTATTCCTTAATCTCATGCAATGGGCCCTAAAAACGAACTGGTAGCTTTTTCTATTGTTCGTTGTTTAGAGGTCCGTATGGGTCCAAGTGCAGTCGTAGTTGTCTTGGGCCCTGTGCATATGTGGATTGGGGATTGCCTTTCCTTTTTTTTTTCAATCAAATAAAAATTATTTCGCATTCCTTAATCTCACGCAACGAGCCCTAAAAACGAACTGGTAGTTTTTTTTGTTGTTCATTGTTTAGAGGTCCGTATGGGTCCAAATGCAACCGTAGTTATCTTGGGGCCTGTGCATATGTGGATTGGGGATTGCCCTTCCCTTTTGAAACAAATAAAAATTTCGTTTTTTATTCCTTAATCTCATGCAATGGGCCCTAAAAACGAACTGGTAGCTTTTTCTGCTGTTCGTTGTTTAGAGGTCCGTATGGGTCCAAGTGCAGCCGTAGTTGTCTTAGGCCTTGTGCATAGGTGGATTGGGATTGTACCCTTAAAATATTTTCAAAAAAGATAACAATGCATTCACTTTTCAATTCAAACGCCTTTCGAAGGTCAAGCCTTCAACTCAAACCAGAACTACGTAAGCCTTGAGTTTCCCATTGCACCGGGGAATACGTAGGAGCAGGATCAAGTCTTGTCAGGCTAACCTCTACCAACCTATTTATTTTCACTTTAATTAAAGGGTTCAAACGATTTTCAAGGAAGTCACACACTCATTTTAAGGGTACCGTTCTTTGGAACGGTCGAGTGGGGTGCCTAACACATTCCCCACTCGTAACCGACTCCCGAACCTAAATCTCATCCTCGAGTTAGGGTTTTTCCAAGTCTTTTTCCCTTAAATAAAAATTTGGTGGCGACTCCACACATTAATCAAATAAATTCATTTTTCAAAATTTTAGCGAGTTCGTTGTCTCGTCGGAATTACGGTTGCGACAAGATAACTTAAACTATGTGAATAAATATGTGAGTGAGATGGTAAAAGCTGCCTTCTACAAAAGACTAGAAAATCTTTTTAAAACACTCACATGAATCCCAAGATAATTTGAAAATGAATTTAATTTAAAATTTATAATGAAGTTCTCTACTTCAATGTTACCGTGCACATAGTGGAGGTTTCAATCTAGTTCAAGTTAAAGAGTGATTTCACTTTTTTGGACAAAGTTGTAATGCCAATTCAATTTTTAAGATATTAACACTTAAGCACAAAATTAATCTTATTTTTCCATAATCTTCCTATCACTTGTGAAGCCATTAGTGAGAGATTGTTGATAAATGACTAGCAAGTGATAACAATTTTCTTTAATATGATCGTTAGAGTAATTTTATTGGCCTTCATTTTTTAGCTGTTATACCATTATTTCTTGATTATTGGATGATTAATATTTGACCATTGTATAATTAGTGACCATCATGTAATTATTTTCTAGGTGCTGTGTATTGAATTTTTGAACATAGTATTATCTTTTGGTTAGATGCAACTTTTCCCTGGTGTTATATATAACACATGTCTCTAAGCATTTGATACAACATCTCTAAACTCTTCATTCACTTTATGTTTTTCTCCTAAATTCTATGCAATCTCATGTAAGACTCCAGCATGCGTAGGTGTAGGTTTTGAATGCACAATCTCCTGCGTGCTACTATGTTAATCTTGGTGAGATATTAAGCCTGCTAATTCATTAGAGATATTCTATAGTATGGATAAACTATTATTCCATTAAATGTTAGTTATCTATCTCACTTTTAACTTGTTATTTTGTAATTTATAACAAAATATAGATCTTACCTTTTTTATTAATTTTTCTAACGTTCCGGTATATCTTTGACTTTTGTTTCCTTATATTTCTTGATATTAGGATTCAACCAGTTCAAAAGAATCATGGTCATATTTGTACTATAAGTTTTTTGGATTAGCCTTTTGTTATATTATTTTTTCTTTGTAATTTCATACTTGTGCTTGTAAATTTTTTTTATATATCATTACATGTAATATATGTTTTTAAGTATTTTTTATAAATTTTATTTATAATATAAATTGATAATATATTATTCTTTAGTCTATAATGTATTTTGAAATTTGAGAAACCTAGTAAAATAAGAGAGATTTTGCTATTTTTTTTTAAAATTTTTATGCAACTTTAATTAATAAAATATGGTTTCTAGAAAAAATAAATTAGAGACTAGTTAGTGAACCGTTTTTTAAGTATAACCATTTCTATTTAGAAAACGGTTTATCAACCACTCTCTAAGTGTCATTTGAAGAATGGTCAATGAATCACTTTTTAAGTAAACTAACATGGAACTCATATGTCATCATGTGAAACTTCTTTTTAAGTGATATTTGGAACAAGTTCAATAACTACTCTTTAAATTGACCATCACTTGAATAACGATAAATTGAAAGTAATTTGAATTGTTCAAAAATTATCTTCATAGCTATTATCCAAACTGATTTTTGGTGTAGTCATATTTCAATAAATATTATAATTAATGTAATAATGTAGATATAAATTAAATGATGTGATTCATCCTACTTTCAATTTCTAAAAGTAGATTTTTTAAACAAATGATAAAATTATAAATTTTATAAAATATGAGATTATGGTTTGAAAAGATTAAAAATAAAAGTTTTTTTTTTTTTTTAGGTGGTAAGTTTTGAAAAGATAATTTAATTAACTTAATTCACAAATATTTTGAGTAAAAATAAGAATTACAGATTTTAGGTAAAACAAAATTAACTCAGAATCATATTTACTAAATTTTAAAAGTTAAAATACAAATTGTTAAAAATTTTTGAAAACAAAGAATTACAAATTTTAGGTAAAAGAAAATTAACTCAACCATTTACTAAATTTTAAAAGTTAAAATACTATGTTAAAAATTTTTGAAATCCAAAATTATATATAATTCAAATTGAAGGAAAAACGTTCAATTAAACTTTTATTTCATAAAAAAATATTATTTAATATATTATAATTTTTTTTATTTTTTATAATTATTTTTAGGTAATAAATTTTTTTATTCTACAAAATGGCTAAAATAATTATATTTATTTTTAATGTTCTTATTATTTTTTTAAAAACTATAAAATTAAATAATTTAAAATTACATTAATATGAATTTAGTTTTTTTACCTCAAATAATTTTAGATATTAATAATTGAAAATAATAGTATTTTTGATGTATTAGAAATTAAAATTAAGTCATAAAAGTTATTTAAAATAATAATAAATCTGAAATAATTAAGAAATAAATTATTATATACTCATCGACTTATGTATTATTGAAATTTTGATTTGAAATTGTTTTCATGTTAAAATGTGTTTATAAACAATAATTATTGTAAATAATAGTAAAAAACTTTTTTATTATATATTTTTAGATAATAAATTAATAATAATTGTTTTTTGGTATATTACATATTTTTAATTTTTGAAAATTAAAAATAAAAAAATAAAATTAAATAAATAAGTTAATTACAAGAGCATATTGCTATAAAAGTATAAAAAATTTAATCAGAATGGTGGGGAAATTTTGCCTTTCATTTCAGGTCACTCTTGTTCTGGGTTTTGGCTTGGGCTCGTTCAAATATCTTCTTTTCGGGTCGACCCGATTCGATAAAGTCTTTTCGGATCTCAACAGATCCGTTCCCATTCCATTGAGCGCAGTGTTAAATTCTCATCCCTTCTCTCTTCTGTTCCTTACGCTCTATTTCTCTTTCAATTCTCAATCCCTTACTATTTGTTCAGGTATTCTCTTTTTCTTCCCCCTTATTTTTAATTTTTTAATTTTAAATTTTGTTGCTTGATTTCTGCTTTGAAAGTTACGGGCAATGGTTGTTTTTCATTTCTTCAATTTAATTTTTTTTTTTGCACGTTTTCTCTTTTCGTTTTGGAACAATTCGATGTTATCGTTTCTACGATCTTTTTGCCCTAATTATTAAGTTTTTTTTTTAAAATTTTTTTGGTACATTTGTCGGATTCTTATATGGGGTGATGGTGTTCGTTCATGCATTTGTTTCAAGTTGCAGCCTTTTTGTTTAGTTCTTCGCCTGATTTTGTGATATGTTTATGTCATATAAGCTGTATTGCTACACTGTAACACTCTTTTTGGGGAATTAAACTGTTCTGCATCCATTCCTTTCTCTTTTTATTTTTTGTCATTTTTGTGGTCTTCATTCAGTGGAGTCAGATTATTGCTTATAATTTATGGGATTTTATTTTGTTTCATTTATCCTTTTTTTTTTTTGGGTTGAATGATGAACCATTACTTCAATTTTGAGATCGTTTTTTTTGAAGTAGCTATTCTGCTTTCGCTTAAGAGTGACTGGGTTTGAATTCCTATACAGTTGCTTATCTTTGCATATTATAATTGGTGTGCAACCCAACAATGTATGTCTTTGCTTTACCTTAGGGCTCATTTCTGTAATTTATTTATGCCTACTAGTTAAGCCATCTTGTGGAGTTTTGCCTGTGGTTTTCAGAAATGGGATAAGTTCTTTTATAGATTTTTCTTTTGATCTGTGATCTCTGACTGTAGGTTCTAACCTTCATTTGCCATTGACAGACAAAATACCTGCTGCATTGGCTGCGGTTGAGTATGTGTTGAGGAAATTAGGTCCCTGTCCATTGCTTTTAATTAGTACCTATGGTCACAAGCTTCGGATACTACCATGCTTAATTTATATCATGGTTTATTAAAGCTACAGTCAATGCTTGCAGCTTAACATTGCCGATATAGCAAAGGCTGTTAAATGAGTTCAAAGCTTTAGATCGTCCTGCTGGTTGAATTTTGGATTTGTGCTATGCACTGGATTCTATTTATTTTATTTTATGTTATTTTCCAAATTGAAAATGAAACTAGTTATTTTGGAATATATAAAATGTGGATAAAGTACACCTGATATGTCTGTGTGTGGGGTAAGCCCAAAATCACTTTGTTATTCTAGATATTGGTGCAATTTTTGATGAGTAGCTTTTGTAATTTTGGTAGAAGCCTAGAAGCCAAATTTTTGTGGCAATGTAGCAATATTTGCTACACTTTGGTGCATATGGTTGGAGGCATAACTCGTGCATTTTTAAGGAACTTTTTGGGATAGATTAGGTGTTTCACTTCTATATGGTGTAAAACACATGGTCCTTTTAAAGGGGTTTCTTTTGCATATATGATGAGGGTTTGGGTTGTTTTGCTACATTGATATCTTTAGTTCTCTGATGTTTGTTTTTTCTCTTCTTTTCTTTTCAGGGGGATCTCTTATCCCATGCCTTTGTATTCTTCTCTACTTTGTCTTTTTGAATATCTTATTAATTTTTTTTGGTTAAAGTATGTTTCATTAGCCCACATGATCTGAAGACTGAATTCAAGTAATATTCTTGATTATCTTCTTGGCAATTGTTTTTCTGTTAAATATTGTATGGTAAAATATTCTTTGTACATTTATAGCATATGAATATGGAGAGTTCCTATAGTCCATGGAACTTTTTCATGCACATAAGTTACTGTCATTCTTATTTATAACTTTACTGCTTAATGGAATATTTCTTGATTGCTCCATATGATTAAGAAACAGGACATGGAAGAAGATATGGAAATTGATCATATTGTGGATATTCCTGATACGCCGGATAGATTAACTGTCCGGCGTGATGATCGGAGATATTTTGGTAATCTTGAGAAGAGGGAGAGGGTGTTTACTGTTGCGGATGAAATGAATAATGGCAGCAACTACATAACATTGTCTCCATCGGAGAAATCTTATCGTTCTCACAATGCTCCCCTCTTTAGGAGAGCCCAAACTGAGAAATTTTCTGGGCTTGGGGGAACACAGTCGAATGGAACTGAGAAGATGGAGAAAGGGAAAACTATAAGTTCTAAATTTCCTTCTAAACCATTGCACCATGGGCCTATTTCTGCTTTAGATTTAACTGAAGAGAATAGACAGTTCCAACAACTGAAACCAACTTTCTCACATCATGGATCAAGAGATAGTACTACTGAAAACAAGAAAGAACTGAAAGCAAGTATTGGGAACTCTTCATTACCATTCGTTGATGATTCTTCTAATACATCTAGAAATGCCTTCACTGGTAAGTGCAAACTAGATAATAAAATGCTTCCTGGCCCTAATGTATCTGTGGACCGTGGAAAGAGTATTTCTCTGTCTAATGATTCTCAATCTCAATCACTAAATGAAAAGCACGTATCTTTTCCTCCTTGTCCTTCCACCACTTCACGAGGTAGAGGCCACAAGAGATTGGTACGAAATGGGTGCATTTCACCTCATAATATTGCATCAAGGGCAAAGCAATCTGCTGAACAGAGCAGCCATCAAACCGGAGATGTTGAACAGAGTCATGCTGGGCATTCAGCTTATAGCAATACAGTGTCATCAACTAGTGTTAATGATATAGTTGCTGAGGAGAGAGGCAGTGGTAGAGCAAAAGGAAAGCAAGTACATATTCCTTCTTCATCAGATGGACTTAATGCTGGAACTTTTCATACTACTAGCAGGTAATCTGACTGTTTCTCATTGAAGTACTTTTTAGTTTTTAGTGGATGAACTGGAGGTCATATCACCTTTTTTTTCAGGTAATCTTGCATCAAGAATTATGCAAGATTTCTCTGCATGCAATTATCAAATTATATTGATAAACTGTTAGTAGCTTCATAAATGACTAGGTAACTGGCACAGAAGTTGCAGCAATCTAGTGATTCATAGTAATGTATTGGATCTGATAAGTTAGGAAGGAAAAGCTATGCAATGTACAATTTTTTAGGGGGTTTGTTTCATTATTTCTTTTCTTGGTGTATTTCTTTTTTTTTTTTTTACTTTTATCAGAAATTGGTTCTATTGGTTTTCATGAAGTTCATGCATTTATAGCTGATTACTATCACATAGAAATATATCTTTCAATGGGGAAGTTTTTCAGTTAAACGGAATAGATTTTAACTTTTTGTGTTATACCAGAAAATAAAATAAGATTATTTTTTTTCCTTTACTTAAACTCAATATGTGATTCATTTATAGAGGACATTAATTTTATGATGAAATTTGCATGTATATTTATGATCCTCATAATTATGGAACTTGGACGGACTTTTTGGAACTTCATAAAGTCTTTGACTGGAGCATATTTGATCAGAATTAGGAGTGACTGAAAAATAACAAGCCAAGGAAAACTCTTTATTTAGTTTTATGGTTATTCTGATTGACAGGAGTTGTCTAGATTTTTTGAACAAAAGGAAGAAATTTTGTTTGCAAGAGAGGAAGGGTGATGTGAATTTTTATTTGATGTAGATATATATACTGTCGATCTGGTAGTTCTACAATCCTGCTTCAAAACTCCTGTTAAATATTTTCTAATCCAGAAGTTGTGAATTCTGTTGGAGGTATGGATACTATCATATTGTGCATGCGAAACTATTATTTTTAGTATAACAGACGAGCTTAGTTTTGAAACCTAATGTTTGTACAATTGTTTTGGAAAGTGAAAAGACATGACATTTAGTCAGATATCGCCATGTACATGTTTGAATCATTCCCATCTATTATTTCTATTGACTACTTATGCTGAGATTAAAGAAAGGACTTGATGCTTCTTCAGCAGCCCTGTGATCAACTATGAAGTGGCAAAGCCCAATGGTACCAGTAATGCTATAAGAAGTTCAATTCAATACACTGGTGGACAAGGTGGTTGGAGAACTACACATAATGAAAGAAATGCTGATCAGCACTTGTATGATGTAAATGGGCATCATTCAAGGAGGAATTATGATACTGGAAGATTTATTAGACGGAATACTAACAGAATGGACCGAATAAACTCTGGGAGCAGTCGAAGCAGCAATGACATTCATGGTTCTCTATTAGATCATACTGCTCAACCATCTTCTGTGATCATTCCAGATGTAGACCGGTCAACTAGAACCCATTCTACTGCTGACATTCTGACTAAAAGGCAAAGGAAACGTGAATTAGCATCTGGAAATCCTAATGATGCATCTTATAGTTCTGAAGTTATGTTCCTCAGTTCATCCGGGGAATCATCAAGTTCATCCCGGAGCCCTGTCATGGATCCTGAAGTGATTGAGTTGTTATCCACACCAAGGTACACCAACAGGTCATCTGAAGATCTAGATGACAATGACAATAATAGCTCGGATGCTCGGGCAAGACAAGTGGAAGCAGATGAGATATTGGCACGTGAACTCCAGGAACAACTGTATAATGATCATTCTTTTGAAGGCAGAGGGGTTAGTTATTTTTTGTGCTCACTTTTTACGAGATGTAGTTTAAGGCTTTAAGCATGTCTTATTTACTACTGCTTGTCATGTCATGTGTTGATTTTCTGCAGGTTGATGAGCATTTAGCATGGGAACTGCAGCATGCAGAGGATCAGCGCACATCTGTTAATAGTCACAGTCATCCTGTAACTAAGCCCCTCTCTCTTTTTCTCTGAATTGAGCATATTAAAGAGAACCCCTTTCTGTAAATATCATGTATTGTTAAGATGCTTTCTTTAATGCAGCCATGTTAAAACTTGTTCTGTATATCATGATTTAACCCTTTTACATACATTTCATAGATTCAAAAGATGGTTTATGGATTGTGTATTAAATTAAAGATGGAAATGCCTGCAAAACACTTGAAAGCTACATATGATATAACCTTTATCTTTATTTTTGGAATAACTGTACCATAAAATGGATCTGTAATGAGCATAGTTTGATGTTTATTTGTATCCATATTATTGATAGGTTGCAAGAAAAATATTAATCATTTGAATTTTTTACATAATAGGGATATTATTCTATTTGCTTATTCAATGTTGGATATGCTGTTGATCATGTGTAACCCTTCCCTTCATGGCTTCACCCGTGGAGTAGTTAATGGGACTAGTATCTTTGGAAGTTGGAACCTTGAATTTGCCCCCTGCTTAACAGTATGGGCTATATATGTAGAGATGTTAATTGATTGCGGAGTGGGTAATGAGGTTGGCATTCATGCAGCAGTGTGTATTGTGTTATATAATGAACAATCTATTATTAATTATGCAGACATGGTTTCCAAGGAGACAGCCTCGGACACGGTCCCATCAAAATCCTTCAAATAGGAGGAGAAATGTGCCTCAAGTTTCTTTCTCTAATAGAATGTCACAGTTGAGGAGTCGCATTACTAATCGATCACCTACAATATCATCTAGAGGAAGACGCCCCCAATTTCCTCTGGATATGGACTTAGACATGGTATCTTGTCATTTTCCCTTTGTTCTGTTCATGTTTTTTTCCCTATTTTACCACTCTTTGTTTGCTATGATGGCTTTATAATGTAAATTTTCTTGCAATGTCAGACTTCTTATATGGCAAAATTTTAAAATCAAGATTGTAAGATCAAATTTAAATAAGATCTCTGCTTGGCTCCCTACTGCTATGTTATGTATGATTGTGAATGGTTGGCTTTAATCCTTCTTCCATGGTCACCAAGGTATTAGACAGAGGGATCTTTGATTTTGTTTAACCTTAGTTGGTGAAGCTCATCAAGAGGATTAAAGATGTTTCAATAACATTGTTCTTAATGCTGATTTTGCATTCCCATTTATTACTGCTATTGCTATGACTTCCAAATAACCCTTGTACCCCTTACTTTTGGTGCACTGCAAGAAACTACTCTCTTTATCCTTAGGGCTTTCCTAGTACAAGACTTCCCTTATTGCTTATTAGTTTATTGTACAATTATTTCCTCTAAAAGGTTTTGGTTAAATAAGGGGGCCAAAGGCCTAAACATTTTGGAAGTGTGCTGTAGTTTTTGTTGTTATTTCTTTTTTTTAATAAGAGAGTTTCTGGTGTATTTGGTTGTAGTATAATGCTTCCATATTTGAAGATATTTCTTTGACCCTAAGTTTATTTTTGGTACCCTACTAATTGCTTTTTCAAGGGAGTTTCCATTTTTTATATGCAGAGGGAATGGGTGGCCTTGTTGCATTTTTTTCTAGTTCTCATTTACTTAAGAAAGCCGAACAAAATATGTTTACATTTTTTCCCTATCATATGCTACATACTTACCACCTTAGATGCTTTTTAGGTGAATTTTGTCAGTTGACAGACAGATTTAGCCTTGAGGGACTCATTAATATGATTTTATATATTAAGGAACAAAAGGATAACAAATAAAGCATAGTGATTAATGTGAAATTTGAAAATAAGTTCCGGAACAAAAGTTTAATATTTAGAGATGTTACTATCCAAGTCCTCCCATGTTTGTCACATCAGGTCTCCTGTAGAAGAGATCTCTTGGATTAGCAGGAATTATGAATGAGGAAAATATTCCTAGTTACTACACTTTTAGAAGAGGTAAGGGACTGTTTTGGACAAAACAAAACTTAAGGGACAAAAGTAGAATCATATAAACAAGTGAAGTACAAAAGTGTTCAATTTGCTTTAATCTTAAGCATATTGATATTCAATTTGACTTTTGCTTGCTCATCTTTTTTTATTGTACATTTATCCCTGCAATTTTTTTGTCCATAACTTTTACTTAATGTCAACATATAAATGAATCTTTCTTAACTTACACTGCCTTTTGTATACCAGCCAGCATTTTTATTGTCATTGAATTTTTAAAATTTAGGTAATCCCGGTGATATTGCATTAGTTTGAATTTTCAATGGCATCTATCTCTCTTGTGCAGAGACTTGATATATTGGAAGCTCTAGAGGATGCAGTAGGGGATTTCAGTGACATGGGAATGGCTGATGACATTTTTCATGCTCGGCGTGATTTCAATGAGTAAGCTTCTATTGAATAATTTGTCTCATTCTAGTGTAGAACCCAACAGATTCTTCTCACTTCCCTTTTAAGGAGGTGGTCCCATTTCTAGAAACTAGTGGATATCAGTATCCCATTCTCATCAAGATTATCATTTTGAATCTTCTCCTTATTTTGTTTTTATTTTTTATAATGGTCATGGACAGAAAATTATAAAAATTAAGGTTATTGAATTGAGATTTGAATCGAGAATTGGAAGATCTATTTTCCAAATTGTGAATCAAGTCTATCATGAATTATAATTTGTAAAATACATGGTCAATAATTAGAAATAACATGAATATATATTTTCACCTGAAGAACATTCAAAACATAAAAATATTAGCATTTTAAGCCAAACAAATAAACAACTCTTTGCATAAACTTGATATATCATATATGAGCCTTAAAATAATCCAACTACCAAAAATCCAACTCATAAATCAAAATGACAAGAAACACAGTGGCTGACTGCAGAAATAATTAAGTATTCAGCCCCTCAAAAAACAGCTATTTTATGATAGATTTTCCCTTCTTATCAGCCTTGGAAGTTAAGTTTCTTGGACTTGTAAAAGGGGAAAAAACTTAGTATGACAACATTAATATTTAGTGTTACTTCTATTTTCAAAGTTCCAAGTTTAAACAAACACCTTTCTTCCTTTTCTTGGTTGGAGCTCCTTCAAAAGTGAAGACTTGAAAGACTGATGCATGTCCAACCATAAGGCATCAATTGGTAAGCAAGATCCTCTTCTTTATTCATCCACTCATCATCCTATTTATTGTCTAATAAGCATATAGGACCATAAGTATCTCCCTTATCCTCCTAGGACTTTTATCCCATCTCAAGTCTAAGGTTATACTTTATCACGACAAGAGCATTAAATCTTTGTTGCTCTAAGCGGTTTCTTCTCTTAGTATGGACTTGATCAAATATACTCCAATTTCTTTCACACCCAATAGCCTTACAAGTAAGTTCAAACTCTAATGGCTAGATTTTGCATCTCTTAACCTTCACCACTACAACTTTGTCACCAAAGAGCTATCAAATCAGAAGGTTGTCATCAAAATAAAACTGTAACTTTACTGCCATGCTCTTTTCAAAATCATGAAAATTAATGTAAAAGTTACTAGGTTGCTTCTTGAGCAGTGAGGACTGTTAGTTTTTGCCTAAATGTCATTCAGCTTTGCTAAGCCCATTAGCATACATCTGTAACTTGAGTAGTGAGGCCTATTTGAGTTTTTGCACATATTCCAAATGCGATACACATCATCCTTCTTCCTGATAGCAGCATACGTAGTTAGAAGATATTCACAGGCAGTCCTTTCTTCCTTTCAATTAACTGCTCTGATTTTTCAACATTGCCAAGGACTTATCAACTTGGCTAGATTTAATATAGCCATTTGCTGCAGAAGAGTATGTTAATCAGACCACAGTTGCAAGGGGATCAGCTTCCATCTGCGCCAGCAACTTCTCCATCTCATCTATGTCAGCAACAGAATTGTAGTCAAACCTTTTGGTCCTCATTTAAAAAGAAATCATGACATTGATGACCTTAGGGAGTATTTATTATTAAAAATTTTCTATTAACAAAAATCCCTTGATTTTCTGAGGACGGGTGGACATGAATATAATACATTTCAATAATAAATCGTGCCCATTAGTGGTGCTGTTATTTATGTTCAGAAAGCATATAGAATGATGTGATGGAATGATATAGAATGAATAACCATATGAATGATATATACCAGAAAATGATTTACTTGATCCAAAAGCTTGCTGAATGTTACATAGATAATCTATAATTAGTGATGATGACTTGCCCTCCTAGGCAATGAGACTCAGAACTGCAAATATTCCCCCCTCTCCCCTTTTGTTTATTACCCCTTCCTCAGTTTCCTCACCCTCTCTTCTCTGCCTTCCCATCGCAACCCTACCTTTTTCACCTCAAATAGAAAGCTATTTAATTTCGGTTTTTTTTTGGTTCTTGGTTTGCTCTGATGTCACTTATAGAAGTCAATATTACAACCGTTGTAACTGTAGGATCACCTACTAGGAACCATTCTTATACAGCATCTTCTTACATTCAGAAAAACATAACCATCACCAAAGCTGGAAAATAGATCAGCTGTGAAATTGGCTCCTGTATCAGTCATTTAGAACGATCACAAATAGAGGATCCAAATATATACATTATCAGATTCCAAATAATTAGCTAGGTCACAATTTAGCATAAATTGAACTAGACTTCTCTACTATGCTATGCTTAATTGCTGCTTGTGTGCAGTGAATTTTATTAAATTATTGATGTTAATTATAATTTATATGTTAACTGCATAGAACAATTAGCTACTTTCTAGTATGCTTATGTGCTCAATTCTTTTAATTGACACCACATTTGTGTCTTCACTGATCCTGTTTTGCTTGTCGGGTAGCGACTCCAGCAGAGTTGTTGGTAATTCAGTACTCAAGTAAAACATCAATGTCAGGGACGAATTGATGCCAAAAAACACAACAAAACTGAGCAAACTTCAGTTTGGAATGTGTGCTGATGCAGTAGAGTTTCCCTTTGTTTTTTGACAAGGTTGAATAAAAAATGAAAACTACGGTGTAGAGAAAATGCTTACTTCAGTACCCTTAGCACGTCAAGTAGGGATGAAAATGAACAAATCCTAAACCCTTAAAACCTAACTTGGCTCGGCTTTTTTAATAAATAGACAGGTTTAGTCTTGTTAAAAAATCTTTTTAGATAAACAAGCCTAACTTAAGCTTATTAAAAAACTCATTTAGCCTATCCAGGAGTCTATTTATCTTTATATATTATATATTTATATTTATTTTAATATTATATTTATATAATATTAATATGTTTACATAATTTATTAAAAATTAAAATATTTAGTTTTTAATTTCAAATAAAAGGAATTCTATATTTGTGAAATTCTTTAACATTTGTTCTAAGAGTTGTGTGCGTTATTTTAAAATTTTAAAATAAGTATTTTATATTTTACTTTAATTTTTATTTGTATCTAAATTTGTTTATACATGTGTGCTACGTGTGTGTGTTATAGTTTTTGTTATATCTTATTGTATTTGTACATAATTAATGTTTAATATACATGCTCTAAAATTTTATAGTTAATGTTACTAACCTTTTATCTTGTTGTTTCTGAGGTTTAAGATTTTTTAATTAATCATTTATATAGACTTTAAAGTCTATTTATTGGCTTTTTTGTATTGTTGGCTTTTAAATAGGGTCATAGGCCTTATAGGTTTTAAACAGGCCAGACCTTGACAACAAAAATAACTTGTTAGTTAACAGACCCAAATTCAGGCCTCAAAATTTTTAAACAGGTTAGGCTTAAACACATAAAACCTAGCTTAGCTTGGCCTTTTTCCATCTCAAATGACAAGTAGAGCAAATGCTCATGGCAAGCACAACAAAAAATGGTTGAATAAAAATAGGAACATTGTTTAAAGAACAAGTAAAGAAAGAGCATATTACTGTGAGAGCAAAAGAGAGCATTGATTGGGGTTAATGATGGAGCTACAGGGAAGGAGATGGCCCACAGGCTTGGGTGGTTCTGGTGAAGGTCAGTGGCAAATGACCACAGACTGACCATGAATATGCCTCTACTGGGGACACAACGAAGGTGAAGGGCACTTGCTAACAGCAGTTTGGTCAAGGCACAATGGGGTTAGGGTTCAGTGTTTGAAACTAAACAAAATTGAGGAAACTTTTCTGTTTCTAAAAACTTGTATTGTTTCTAAAACTTGGAGAAAAGTTTTAAAACTGGGTAGAAAACAAACTTAGTCCCATTTAATCCAAACAGGGTTTTGTTTCCAAATTTGCATTTGGAAACCAAAAACTGGAAACTCACAACTATCCCAAATGAGGCCTAAACTTCTTAATTTTCATAAAATTGAGAATAATGAACACAGCTTAGAAAATAGAAAAAGAAAAAAAAAAGATGAGAAAAAGCACTGTAATTGATAAGACAAAACCCCTCATTAAGGGGAGGCAACCCGAAGTCATCTCTTTGTTCTGCATATTAAGAGGCTGTTTGGTTGGCCTTTGGGACAACTATTGTGGGAATTCCAAGGCATGATGATGGAGTTTTCACAAAATGAAAAATATTTGCTTTCGTCCAACAGAGCATTGTATTGGTGGGCCAAACAGGCTCTAAATAGTACTGCACTGTTTTAAAACACGTTTTAAGGTTGTGCAAGCCCTGTTGCGGAGTCAGTTTTGCAAGTGTTTCTATTTGTTGGTATCTGAATTTTGTTATGAAGTTCTGTTTTGCATGAAAATAAAAAGGAATTTAAGGTTCATCACTTCTCATGCTCTCATGCAGAGACGATTATGAAATGTTATTGGCTCTTGATGAGGGAAATCACCAACATACTGGTGCATCTGCCAATCAGATCAATAGCTTGCCGCAGTCCACCATCCAGGTAATTAATGAGTGTCTGATATTCGTTATTCATTTTTTTAGGTTGATAGCCCCTCCCTTTTTTTTTCTAAACCTTTTGTGTTCTTGTCATAATTTCAGTTTAGGGGCAGGGAACCAAGTGAGAGGCAGAAAATAGGGTTGTGGAAATTGTGATTAACTTTAGGTTCACTGATTTATGTTCCTTTGTTCATTTACTACAGACTGACAACTTCACAGAGGCATGTGCCATATGTCTTGAGACCCCAGGCATGGGAGAAACTATTCGCCACCTTCCTTGTTTGCACAAATTTCACAAAGATGTGAGACCATTAAATTAATATATCTTATTTGTTTTTGTAAAGAGATTGTAAAATGTTGATGTGTACTAATCTGCATGATGGCAGTGTATTGATCCTTGGCTCAGGAGGAAAACATCGTGCCCGGTGTGCAAGTCTTCTATCACCTAATCCATTTTGGATTTAAATGGTTAAATTATCATGCTGTGGTGTTGTCTCAGCTGTCTCGTTTTGTCATTCAAGGTAAAACATAAGTTGAAATTGTAATAGGCATGCTACCTTTTCCACAGGGTGCTTTCTATCTTTTGAACCCTTAGATTTTAAAAAATGAATAGAAAGGTATAGGAAAATCTGCAAGTTGGTAACATTTATGGTGCTGATATATTGTTACTATCTTTTGGATTATGATTAGTTCTGGGATATGCAAGCATGTTGAGATAACTGTTCTCTGAATCACGGTGTTGTAATTGAACTTCTGCTGCTCATCTGCGAGCCAGTGGCAAGTCTGAACCCAGTTGAACTACAAATATTTGGTTGATGGAAACAAATGGTTTGTGATGGCAGCTATTCTGGGGTTCAAAGTTAATTTGCATATGATAATTGGTAAAGATGTATCATATATATTGGACTGGTAAGAGCAGGCTGTTTTCCTTTTTGAAGGAATGCTACTTGCATATATGATCTTCTGTGAGGCCATTCCAAGTATGGTGCAAAGTTTCTTGACCTAGTCTACTTTCATGAACCTAGTTGTCACATTATTTTTACCCTTGAAAATATAAAGAAATAAGGCAATTGAACTTGAATAGCTTTCTTCCCGCCTGTAAAATGAGATTGACAATAATTTTTGCAAGCTAACAGTGGTTCTCATATTCCCCAAGGCTGGTTTAATTTTCCCTCCTTGATAGTTCAATATTAAATAAAAAACTTTGGAGGTATATAAAAGATGGATCAACTTGGTACCAAGTCTATCATGAGTTATTTTGTTTAATATTTTTTTAATAATTGATTTTATCAATTTAATTGTTAAATTTACAGATTTTATTATATAAATTATGTTAATAAAATTTTATAATTTTTTTAAAAATTGATATTTTATTAACTATATTTAAATTAATATATATTAGAAAATATATATTATTTGTTAAAATAAAATAATATAATGAAGTATTAAATATTTTTTTAACATTTATAAATTTTTATAAACATAATTTATACAATAAAATTTATGCATAATATAGTTAGATTGAGAAAATTTAATCATTAGAAAGAAATGGAGTTGAATAATTTATGGTAGATTTATTTTTAAAATAAACTAATTATCATATATATATATATATATATATATATAGGATGCTAGATTGTTTATATAATTTTTATAAAACAAAGAATCGAAGAGAAAAGAGGTGTATGTCAAGAGTGTTAAATGTAATGGAAAGTGATAAAATGTATAAATTGTATGAATAATTCAGTTCTTTTAAGATATGTGGAAAGCCATGGTGTTTAATTGAGTTCTAAAATATAAATGGAGATGAAGTATAATATAATTTTATAGTTCACGAGTGAAGTGTTAGAATTATATAAGATAGACGTTGATGACATAGTAAGGCTGACATGATCCATAAAGGATGAAGTTTAAATCAGTTGGTTTGTTCATGTTTGGATGGAAAATTTTAACATTTTAAGAAATTTAAAATATTTAAAAATTTAAATGCTTTTAATTTAAATATTTTTATTTTAAAAATATTTTATTTAGATAAAGAAATTTTAATTTATTATATTTAAAATTATTTATTTGGATGGTAGAATTTAAATTTATTGAATTTTAAATTTTTAAATTTTTTATTTAAATTAAATAATTTATTTTTTATTATATACAAAATTTTAGATTTAAATATTTATAAATTTATCTTAATTTTTTTATTTTTTTGTTCATAACATAATTTAGATATACAAATATTTTTATTATATAATATATTTAATCAGAATAATAATCCAATGTACATAATTAAAATGATAAAAATATACAATCATATTATTTGATATTAAAAATATTATATTTAGATATGAGAGACGAGAAAAAAAAATGAGAGAACCAAAAATAGAATAATAAAAAATAAAATAACACAAATATAGAATAACGAAAGAAAGACATGAAAGAATTTCAAATTCTATCTATTTTCAAATTTTATCTATTTTGAAGGAATTTGAAATTATCTTGTCTTAATATGTTAAAATATCCTCTAAAAGTCTTTTCAATTTGAAATTTCTTACAAAACAATAGCTAAATAAGATATTTTAATTGCTAAAATTTTAAATTTTTCCAAAAATTATTTTCTCTCCTTAGAATATTCCATCCAAACACAAGTTAGCTAAATGGAATTAACTTGAACCCACAAGTGGGTTAACTTATCATAAAAAAAAATTAATTTATTATAAGAGAAAATTTAATGTGATATATATTGTTTAATATTTTTTTAACGGTTAAATTTTATTAATTTAAATTGACAGATTTTATTTTATAAATTATGTTTAAAATTTTTCTATAAAATTTTAAAAGATTTAATACTTTATTAATAAATTTAAATTAATATATATTAAAATATATATTATCTGTTAAATAAAATAATACAAGTACTAATTTTTTTAAAATTTATAAAATTTTATAAACATAAGATGTATAATAAAATTTGTGAATTTAATGGTTGAATTGATGAAATTCAACTATTAGAGATATTGAGTGAAGTAATTCATGGTAAACTTTTAAATTAAGTTAATATTATATATATATATATATATATATATATATATATAGTATTATAGGATAATAAATTATTTGTATAATTTTTTATACAACAAAGACCTGAAAATAGTTAAATATAATAGATAGAGTGAGAAAATGTATAAATTGTATGAATAATGTATTTATTCGAAGATATGTGTAACATCCTTAAAAATGAAGTCCATTCTAGGCTTAAATTGTATTTGCAATTTCATTATTAAATTGTTACTTTATGAGGTGAAATTCTTTTAGAAATCACTAGTATTAAAGATATGATAATTTTTTTTAAAACACATTAATTTAAAATGTAAATTTCGTCGTAATAATTATCGTAGCAGAAAATAAATCATCGAGCATCGTTACTTATATTTTAATTTGCTTTGATTACTTAATATAAAACTTAATCATGCATACTTTTATGTTTAGAAATTAGTACCCTTTTATATATCACAAACATATCATATAGTTACGTCTCATATTACATATTATTAAACATATTTACTATCCATCACACATATTACACGATTATTTACATATTTATTTATATTACAATCGTCCTTAATTATCATATAAAATGTACATTATTAGGATGAGACTAAATTTCTATCAATGCTTCATACATGAGGACCTTGTGACTCCAACTACCCAACTTATGTTGTTAACCCCCAGGAATATCATTGTTGGGGTCTGGGAAAGAAAATGGTGAAGAGGGGTGAGAAACTAAGTTTCTCAGTAGGATTCTGCCCTAATTATAGTATCAATATTTTCAACCCATTTACTTCAGTTTATTTAGAAACATGACACTCATACATTCACTTTTAAATTTTGAAAAAATCTTTAACTGAAATGAATTTTTTTTATAGTCGTAGAGACTAACTTCTTTTACAAGCATACAAGAAACTTATTCTAATTTTCATACATTTTTCATTCTTTTGAAATCAAATTACATTACATCACAGATATCATTTGACTATCATTTCATTCATGCCTTACTCATAATTCATTCTCATTCTTTAATCATCTTTTTCGTGACAATTTAATTTAAAGCATATCTTTCACATTCTTAGTCAAGTAATATCTTTCATTTCCCACATACTCTACCTTTTATTCTAGGATATGAACTCATTCTAAATGGTTATTACCATCATAATTTCTTGAAGCCTTATGACTTCCATATGGAAAGTTCTGCGAACTTCATATGTGCAAAAGTCCTATGACTTGACATAGTAAGAGTAGTGTCTTAAATTTTCACATATAATTTTTCTTTAATAATCTTTTAACTTATTATGTTCCATTTTAAGTCTCTGTAATAATATGCATGCTCAATATTTAATCAATATGATATGAACAAATAGCATCTAAATCATGTAATTTCTCATATAATTTCATCCACTCATGCAACTACACTCACATCAATTTCATACATCATTTAAGAGAGCACATAAAACATTTAGTTCAATCTATTTTTTCATTTAACATCCATACATGAGCATCATATAACATATCATTTTTCTAAACAATCAAAAGTACATTTCATATATTTTACATTCATATTTGTGTGTTAAAAAGACAACATAACAAGTTAGCATAATTGTTCTAATTATAAATCTACCTTCTAATCTAGATTTTTTAATTATGCTTTATGTGAATCTCTTTTAATTATGCTTTATGTGAATCTCTTAGACAACATGCAACCTTCCTCCAAGAGCTTGTCCATTTTACTTTATTTCATAATATTTATGAGAAATCTCTCATAGGATCCTAATCCACTCATCCTTCTAAGTTACCTTTCAATCTTCCCTTTTCTCAAAGATCAAGTTAATATTTTTTATGCAAGATTATGATATATAGGATTTCTTTTCTAATTGGTCGAATGACCTATTTGGTTTTTTACTCTTTGTATTCTTTAAATTGAATGTTTTATGCAAAATTTACTTAATTCAAGTTTATGTGTTATAAATTTTATGCTTTTTGACTAATAACTTTACTAATTAAATTTAACAACTAATGAACCTACTTGCTTACATCCTTACTCATAACTTTTAAAGTTTCTTACTTATTTCTTGTTTAAATATCTTTAAACATCCAAACTATCTTACTTTACCTATTTACTTCATAGATGCCCAAATTCACATCCTTTTGTCGTAGGATATTATGATTCAATTTTTCTTCTCTTAGAAGATGATTTACAATAGTTAGGACTTAAGTTATTAATTCACACTAACTTTAGAAATTTTTTTGGGATTTTCCTCCTTGTCTATCTAGTATGAAAAAATGTTTGTCTTTCTACTTTTACTCCATATTTAATTTCTAATCACCATCTTAAGCATGTTTAAGTTCATTCTTAAGTCTTATTAAGGTTTTAACTTATTTTCATCAATTTTAACCAACATGACCAAATGATTACTCCATCATTTTCAAGTCTCTTCCAAATTTATAATTCCTTTCTTATACTTGATTAGACTCATCTTTAGACATTAATTAAAATTTTAAACTCACATTTTCTTAATTACATAGAAGGTGGCTAAATCCGCTAGGTGACCAAAACAAGGGTCCTTTTCTCAAGTTCTTGCCACTTGACTTTAGCACTTGGTACATCATATCTTCTTAGGTCCATTTATGATTTGTCCTTACTCTATACCTTTGGTCATGGTCATGGAAGATCTTAAGTGACTTGTTCAACTTTTGGTCCAAAATTTTACCTTTACTTTTACTAGTTTTAAGTCCAAGTTTTATAGTTTTTATGACATAAAAGTTTTAGTCTTTTAAGATATTTAACATATGAGTTTAGATCTGAAATTTTATCAAAGTCCAACTTCAAGATTGAAGCTTTTAAGAAAAGATATAAACAAACTTCCAATTTTGAAAACAAAGATCTTAAAGAAAGAATTTTTCAAGACAAAAAAATGTAGATCTCCTAGATTTACTCCAAAATCTATACATTCCTTACTTTAAGTACTTCAAAAATTTTCACATAAACTTTAAAATCTTCCCCAAACCACTAAAAATTATTTTTAAGAAATTTTAACTAATTAAATTGCTCCAAAGGTTGCTAGAAGAACTTTAATTCATCAAAACTTTTCTTTAACTTCCAAAAATCATTAAATAATTTGTGATGCTCACAACCATCAAGGACAATTTTTAGCTCCAAACACTCAAGCAAAATGAATCTATAGATCTTAGAGAGAGTCCACTAAAAAGAAGAAAATCAAACCATAAATACATGATTAAAAGTTTAGAAAAAATATATGGTAAAGATCCGACTTGTTGAAGACTTTTATGAAGGTTTGGTGGATCTTTGAAGTTGGTCTCCTCCCTCCTTGGTGGTCCACACAGGATCTCCTAGTGATGATGGTAGGGTTTGATTGATTTGTTTTGTTTTAAGTTAAACTTCAAAGATGGAAATTTAAGCTTAGTGTAGATTTTTGGTGTTTTAAGAGAAGTTGAAATTTTGAATGAGCTTAGAGAGTTTGCAAAAGTGTTTATAAGAGTGTTAATGGAGAAAATGGGCTCCCTTGGGGATCCTAAGCAATTTCATCCACCTAGGGCATGTGGGAATTAAATTTCCACTTAAGGACATTTTGGTCCATTTACATATAATTTTTTTTAAATTAAATATAAATGTACGAAATTATCCTTTAGAATTAGTTTAACACTAATTATATTGAAATTTTCACTAATCAAGGTTAACTTAATATAAAAATAGTTAATTTTAATTAATCAAGGTTAATTTATTTTAACCATGGTTAATTTTATCTCTTCTCATTAATATTTTTGCCTTACATGCCATTAATGAATTAATGACTCATGTGATGAGTCACCACCTCATTTTCCACGTCCAAGTGCTCAATGGGTGGGACCCATTTTCTAACTTGTACTTCGCATTTTCTTTTGTTCTATCGATCTTCCAGGGGTACTTTGGTAATTTTATGAGAATTTCCTAGAAAGTTTCAAAATTGTTCTTTTGAGGTTTTTAACATTTATTGGTTCGTTTCTGAATTATTCTTACATCATTTTTTATTTTTCTGAAAATAGTTTAACCTTTATAAAAGATAGAACTTTTTAAGGACGTTTGGAACATTTTTACCTTTTCTTTATTTCTATTCTTTTCTTATAACTTTCTAACCATCATTAATGAATTCTAATCCTTTAGAATATCTTTTTGTATTTCTTGTACATTTATTTGTGTCATCCTAGTGTAGGAACATTTTTATCATTTGCTGAAAATTTTCTTATTTTCTTAAAAATTTCGTAATTATTAATTTCTCAATCACAAATTTAGGTAAAGAAATTTAAAATGTTATAATATGCGGACAACGATAAATAGCATTATTAAATACGATTAACTGTTAATTCATCCAAAATAGAAAGGAAGTTTCTTTTTCACCTTTAATTACTTTTCGCATCGCTCTTACATAAAAATGATGAAATTATCCTAAAAAATAATATTTTAAAAATATATTTTTAAAATTATTAATAATATTTTAAAATATATTTTTAGAATATATTAATAAATTTTTAAAATATACTTCTGAAAATATTTTTAAAAGTTATTAATATATTTTAAAAATAAATTTATTTTTGAAATTCAAAATTTAAATTTTGAAGATATATTTCTAAAAATGTTAATGCTTCTTTAAAATATATTTTTAAAGTTTAAAATTTGAATTTCGTAAGTATATTTTCATGATGAAATAAAGAAGAAAAAAATATTGTGAAGTATTTATAAGAGTATTTTTAATATAATTTTATTTTTTAAAAAAGACGTGAATAGAAAAAAAAAATGGAAAAAATAACTTCCAATATAAACAGAGATGATGTATAAATAACCTCAGTCCTCAAATGATGACATCCCAAAATAAGGCTGGTCAAATCTATAAAGAATTCTAAGTTTAAATCGGTTGATCTGCGTGGAAATCATTTTAGCCAATTGAGATTAACTTGAACCCACATATCAGTGGATTAACCTATCAATCAATGCTTTTTTAAATAAAATATTATTATGTAGGGTTTTGTTATCTACAAGTATAGTTTTTCTACTTTTCACGTGTATTAAATAATTTTTTATACATTGCTGTATTCTTTGTATACATATTTGAGTTGGGTTGATTAGTAATAGTTAATTAGATTTCAAATAATAATTGGGATTAATGTTATCATTATTATTATTAATAATTAACAATAAAATATATATAAAAGAGGTCGAAAGGAAGATTTTATTTTATTTTATGATAAAGATTTTACTTATACAAATTATTCGTCCAAAAAGAAAATGAATATCGGGACATTGAATTTCATCTAATTTTGTCAATGATGCATCTCACATTTTGAATGGCCTAGACAAATAATTGAGCTTTAGGGTATTGATTTTGACAATAGTTAGATGGAAGTTGACAAATTGGACTTAAAATTTCATTTATTTATTTTGAAATAGGAGTGTAGGTCGGGCCAATCCATATTGTAAGCTTATTGGGTTGAATAAATTTATATTAAAATTAACATGTAATAAGAATAATCTTATACTGCGAAGAATGCAAAATATACATATACACAATAACCTCACACTGTTACATCTAGTAAAATATTTTGGTATAATTTTAAGTTGTGTAATCGATTATTAATTAATAGTATAGAAAAAAATGATTAATGAGGTAATATAAATGGTGAATAAATAATATAAATGATAATTGATTATAAAATATGATTAATTGATTGATTATTTATGTGATTAATTGATTATTATATAATTAATGATATAAAAAAATTAATTAATTAATTAACCATTATGATTAATAGATTATATATTATGATTAATCGATTAAAACTTAGGAGGTAAATGGATGTAGTCATTATGCTTATGTACACATAATAATATGGCTCATATAGTACAGGTTCAAACTTTATACACCATCCATTTTTCTATATATCATCATGTGTATTTTTTTAATATTTATCTCCAAAAGTACCTTCCGTCTTCTAGGTTTATCTGTTCCCCTCTCTCTGAAACTCATTTATTTTCTCCTCTTTCTTGTAAACTCTTCTTCTAGCTATCATTATTGGTGTTACTTAAGTGTTGGTTTTCCATTGGTGGTCATCATCTTCTCCCTATCGTTATCACTAAGTGTTTTCCATGGGTGGTCATGATCTACTCCGTTTACATTACCGTGAATGAGGTAGTGGTTCTTGCATTGTTTTACTCAAACTATTTATTGACATTTTTTAAAATTTTAGTTTTGTTAAAATTTCAGATGTTATTAAGGATAATTTTTTAAAGTTATGTAGTTTAGAATTCATGAAAGTAAATGGACACATTTATTATGAACCTGAAATTTAAATCTATAATTGAGGTAACATTTTAGAAAGTTCGTAGGTGACCTAGAATATAATTCTATAATTTTATTTTTGTAATTTAATGTTTTTTTGAATAAATAACACTTACAAAAGGCCTTGTCTATTTTCAAAAAATATTTTTTTTATTTTTATTTAAAAAATATCACATTTTTTATTTGTATTAAAGGTAAAAAAAAATAATAAAAATAGAAAATAACTATTTTTCCGTTTTTAATATTTTCTATATAAAATGATAAAAATAAAAAATAAAAAACAAAAACAGAAAATGTTTTCCAAAACCAAACACCACCTAAATTCTGAAACTATTTTACTATTTGAAAAACATAGTTTCGTAAATGAAGATGCAAGAAAACACTTGCGAACAACATAAAATTGAACAGTTAATATTCGCTACAACATATTTATAAAAATATTTATTTTTAAATATTTTGTTGAATTTTTATTTACTTGTACAAAATGATTCACAAACTTGACGGAAATAATACTAATTTGACTGAGATGATGATGATGGTTGACCGTAGAGGAAAAATTTCATGCATCTGGATTTGTTATTGTTATCTACTTATGTGACGTCACCTTACTTTGGTTGTCAACAAACAAAGATTGTCTTAGCTCACTAAGTTGCTGCTTAGTACCAAAGGCTTTAACATACTCAAGATGCCATTGTTGAATCCTCGTAATTAAGTCAACCCAAATTTGACTCTAAAATTTCTCACCTTTGCCATGTAATACTACAATTGATCTATAACCATAATTTCCATTTCCTATTGGTGAATTTTAGGAGGAAATTGATCCTTGGCACAATTTTATTTCTTTTAATGTGATGAAATGATGTGTGAGACGCAGGTCAAGATGATGTGCTATCATGAATGGAGTGAAGTGTATCCACATACTCAAAAGTATGATCTCATTTAGTTGATCTTTAAATTCCAATGCATGATTCTCAATTGATCCTTTGATTTTTATCTTTGTAGGAGGTGGACACATCACATTCGTATCCGGATATATTAGTCATGCATTTTATTCTTCAAATATACTTTTTCACAAAATTTAGTTTTTTAATCACTTCAGTATTGCATCTACCTCAGATTGTAATGATAAATTTGACCATGATTTATTCATACCTTGTTCAGCCAAGGTTAATTTTCATTACTAAGCATGGACTGATTGCAATGGAACAAAGTTTCCCATCATACTGTGCTAGCAACTTCATAAGCACAAGGTACATGCATATGTAGTCTAAGTGTGCAACCATATGGAGAATTGTCCATCCGAACAATCTTAACTTATTTATTCATTAACAATATAACTTAATGCATTCCTTCCTTGATACAAATTCTTGTAACTCGTTGGAACCTAATTCTCCATATATTAAGAAGGTTCATCAATTTTTATATTTTAATAGTGATAAAAATATTATTAAATAATTAAGTTTATTGTATTAGAATATACTTTTAAGTCAAATTATCTATAAATCCAACAAACTACTAGATGATAGATGATATTTCATCTAAAGAGAAAAACATATTGCACAAGCATGCCAACTAGCCTTGACTATTGTAATGCCTTTTTCTTGATTTGTGTAAAAATAAAAAGAACAATAAAACTTTATTGAAGATAAAACCTTAAATAAAAGAGAAAAAAAAATACTTATGCAAAAGAGAAAAAAATACAAGATACAACTATCAAAGTACTATTATTTTTGAACAAAAGATAGATTGATTATCTAACTTAAAATCATATATTTAATAAATGTATAGAAAATATTGACGATTCTTCTTTATTCTCAAATGACTACTTTGCCTACTTCCATATAAATCAATAAATCAAGAAGTTTATAAATAAAAGCAACAAATTTAAAGAAAAACTAACGTTGCTACATTATTTGTATCCTGCACTCAAATTGTTCTTGTAAATTTTTCTATGCATTTTGTCATAATTATTGTATTAAGCTTGAAGAGGTTCGTTTACTAAAAAAAATATTTTAAATTAAACCTGTAGATGTTTATCCTATAATACTTGTTTTCTGATAAACCCTTATTACCCAAAGGTGCTCTCTCTTCTAACTTATCCAATTCTTTATTTTCTTTTAAAAATGGATATATTTATTTTTTCTAAAACATTTTTATTTTACTTTATGCTATGTTCTCTTTCTCTCTCTTGCACTCTCCAATTCTTCTCATTCAAACCCTTCTTCTAATTCTCATTTGCAATGGCATCTAAAAAGGGCCCCTCTCAACAAAGTAACAGGAACTCTCCAACTCTTCTCACTCCAACCTTTCTTCTAATTCTCATTTGCAATGGCATCTAAAAAGGACCCCTCTCAACAAAGTAATAGGAGAGCCATCAGGTGCAAATTGGCCTCCCCAACTTACCTGAACGAATTGGGCATTCCTTTGTACAAATATGTTAGTGTTGCTAGATGGCTTCACTTCTTTAGTATTGTTGATGAAAACTGGTATGATGAAGTCACTTTGAAATTCTGGCGAAATGCATTTGATGATTGTAATATTCTAAAAATAAAGTTTGTTTTACGCTTAAATCATATTTATGGTTTTATTATTAGACTGTTACTTCAAGACGCGGAAAATTCTTATGAAATTATTGATATTGAAAATACGAGAAAGTTTTTCTTTTAAAACCTTGACCAACAATGCGAGCCTTGTCGTAGCAATTATCGTAGTAGAAAATAAACGATCGAGCGTTGTCACTCACACCTTAACTTGCTTTAATTACTTGATGTAAAACATAATTATGCGTAAAATACCGGTTCATATTATTTATACAAACCTTGATTATTTATACATACTCTTATGTTAAAAAGTTAGTGTAAGTGAATTAATACCCTTTCATACATCACATACATATATTATAAAAATATTTCACATATTACATACTTACTACCTAGCATACATACTACATGATTATTTACAAACATATACATTATTCAGGTGAGATAAAATTTCTCGCAGCGCTCCAACTATGAGGATCTCAAGGCTCCAACCACCCGGTTTATGTTGTCAATCTCTAGGAATGCCACCACCTTCACGAACAACATTATTAGGATCTGGGAAAGAAAATGGTGGAATGGGGGGGGGGATGAGAAACTAAGTACCTCAGTAAGATTCTATTCTATACATAATGTCAACATTTTCAACCTAGCCACTTCAATTTATTAAGAAATATGACATGCATAAGGTTCACTTTTAACTTTAAAAATCCTTAGCTGAAGTGGATTCTTTTTACAGTTGTCGAAACTAACTTCTATCTTAAGCATACAAGTTACTTATTCTTTATTTCATCCTTCTCTTAAGATACATTTATACATTGTACATATTCTTGAGATCACATTATATCAATTTGACTTTTATTTCATTTATGCCTTAATCATAATTATTCTTATTTCTCTATCACTCTCTTAGTGATAATCTATATTATAGACATATCATACATTTTAGTTAAATAATATGTTTTCACTGGATCTGCTACTCTACCTTCTATTATTAGGATATGAGCTCATTCCTTAATGGTCATCACCATTATAATTTTTCAAAGATCTAGTGTTTCATAATAAAAATATTTTTGAAGAACCTTTTTGTCTCCTCTATAAAAGGACCCTTTTTTCCTTCTGAATGGGCATAAGACATATTAAGAGTAGTATTAACTTTCACATAAGTTCTTTCTTTAGTGATTTCTTAATTAATTAGATTCCTTTTTAAAGCTTCCAGATAATATGAATGCTCAAACAACCCAACCAATATGCTATGCACATTTGTTTCCAATCCAAGCAATCTTTACATTACCATATAGACATAGGCATAAAAAAACACATCAATTTTCTATATATTCAAGATCATATTTTAGGTACTTTGCATACATATTCATGTGCTCAAGAAGCAAAACATAATGTAACATAATTATTTCAATTAGATACCTTCCTTCAAATCAAAACTACTTAATTACACTTAGTATTAATTTCTATCACCTAGCTTTATTCTTTGAGTTTTATGAGAAATCTCTCATGGAAACTTAGTCCATCCATTCTTTTAAGTTACCTCTTAACCTTTCCTTTTGTCTAAGATTAAGATTCTTTTATACTTTTGATTTAAGTTTATGACATGGTGAGGTTTAGTATATTTGGCCAAATGGCCTTGTTAGGCTAATCCATTTTGTCTTTATCAAATTAGGTGTTTTATGCACAAATACCTAATTCCAAGTTTAAGTGTTAGAGGTTTATGCTTTTCTTGACCCTTACCTTAACTAATTAACTTTGAACCACTAAGTTAATTTACTTAATCAATTTCTTACTTATGGATTCATGTCTCCTCAATCATATCACACTTAAAAATCCTTAAGCATCCAATTCAACATATTTTATGAATTTACCCAATGGTTGGCTGAATTGACTATTTCATTTTCTAGGGCATTATGGTTCGTTTACTTACACTTAGAGGATGATTCACACTTGTTAAGGGTGTAGGCTAATAGTTGAACCAACTTAGAAGCTTTTAAGGATTTATTCTCATTCATTATAATACCTTGGCTAAATGACCTTTAAGTTCTCATTATCCTAAGGTTAAACTTTTAAGCACCATCTTGTGCATGAGTGAGTTCACTCTTAAGCATTAATATAATTTTTAACTCATTTTTCTTTTAATTAGCTAAGTTGGCCGAATGGTTCCGAAACCATTACCAGATCTTTCTTAAACTTTTAATTTTTTTCTTATACATTGTTAGGCTTCTTATTACCCCTAACCAAATTTTTTAACTCAATTCCCTTTAATTAACTTAGGTTGACCGAATTGCACTCTTAACTAAGAAAAAGTTATTTTCTCGAAGTTCTTCTCACTTGACCGTTACACTATTAATTTTTAGCACTTATTGCATCATTTGCTTTTGGGTCCATCAACTTTTTAGTCCACATGTCCATCCTTTCTCTTACTATCTTTAAAATCTAATTTTTGGAGTTAAGTTTGTAACTTTTGGAACTTAACTTTTATAGTCTTTTAGGATTATAATCACATGGGTCCAGATCTAGACTTTTATCAAAGTCTAAGTTCAAGATTAAAGCTTTTAGAATGAGACATAGGAAAGTTCACAACTTTTATCATAAAGACTATAAAGAAGTCATTTTTCAAGACAACCAAGTGGAGATCTACAAGATCTACTCAAATTTATATTCATCCCTTACTTTAAGAATGTGAGAACACTTAACAAAAACTCTTAAATATTCCTAAACTACTCAAAATAATCAGTTTTAACCGATTAAATTTCTCCAAAGGTTCTAGAAAGCACTTTAATCAATCAAAATTTCCTTTTAACTTCCAAAAATAACTAAAGACTTGGTGATGCTTATTTTTTGCAACCAAGGATAGTTTTGAGCTCCCTCATGCTTAAGCAAATAGGATCCATAGAATTTAAAGAAGGATCCACCAAAAAGAGATGGACAACAAGTCAAATCACATAAATAAAAACTTAGAAAAAGTGTGTGGTAAAAACCTACTTGTTGAAGACTTATGTAAGGATTCAATAGGTCTTTTGAAGTTGATACCCCTTTCCTTTATGGTCCACACAAAATCTCCTAAGGATGATGGTGGGATTTAGTTTGTTTGGCTTGTTATAACTTAAACTTCAAAGATAGAAGTTCAAGTTTAGTGTAGCTTTAAGTGTTTTAAGAGGATTTGGAGTTTTGGGTGTGTTTATAGAGTTTACTCAAGTGTTTAGAAGGATGTTAATGAAGAAAATGAGCTTCCCCTTGGTCTATAGCAAATTTGACCACTTAGGAACATTTGGAAACTAAATTCTCACTTAAGAGAATTTTGGTTCATTTATATGTAATTTTTGTTTTCAAAATTAAATGTAAATGTAAGGAATTATCCTCTAATCCTAATTATGATTAATTTATCACTAATTAATGTTAATTTATCTTAAGTATCGTTAATTTTGACTTGATCAAGGTTACTTTGAATTAATCATGGTTAATTTTATCTCTCATAAACATTTTTGTCTTATATGTCATTAATGGTTTGATGACTCATGGGATGAGTCATCCACTCATTTAACACATGTTAAATTCGTGCCTAAGGATACTCTTCCAATTTTGGGCCCCTACTTTGCAGTTTCTTACCTTTCTGACCTTTTAGGGGTATTTTGGTAATTTTGAAATTTTCTAGAAAGTTTCGAGATTGATCTCCTAATGTTTCTAACACTTATTGATTTATTTTTGGATCATTCTTATATCATTTACTTTTTTTTGAGAATTGTTGAGCCCTTATAGGAGATAGAGCTCTTCAAGGGTATTTTCAATGGCATTTTCATTCTCTTTTTGTTTTTATTCTTTCTTCGTGACTTCCTAACCATTGTTGATGAGTTCTAAGCCTTTACCATGTATTTTACTTTTATTTTGAGTTATCTGGATATTTATTTCTGTTTTACCTCTTGCTAAAAGTTATTTGTAACTTAGAGAGTCTATCATTAGAAATTACGGGTGTTACAATGGTGTCCAAAGACATTCTAGTATTGATCACCAACATTTTGGGAGAAGGCATCAAGATCACTAAGGATCTTTAGGAAAAAGATATTTGGTGTAAATATAAAGGGGAAGTGTTTATCCCAAAATGGGATTAAGCAATGAGAAATGAAGTAAACACTGAACTCTATGCTAAGCCTACAAACAATGATCGATAGAGCTCCAAGATGAATGACCTTTTGAGGACCATTTGGGCCATTCTTCAAAATGTTGACTTCCCTAAAGAAGGTTCTCACAACCATGTCTAGGGAAATTCTACATCTACCACCTCTTGCAGAAGCACCTCTTTAACCTCCCCTCTTTAATTTTTGTCTACATGAAAAAGGTTGTGGAAGATGGATCTAAGAATATCCCTTATGAAAATCTTATTACTGTTCTTGTTAAGCATTTCTTCCCAAAACCTTTAGATCTTATGGAGAAAAGATGATGAAGATTAATTTCTCTTTATCCTAGTTCACCAAAGAATGAGTATGAAAAGATGGTTTGTACTAAATTTAGCCAGTTTAAGTTAGCTAGCTCATCTAAAAGTTCAAGATTTTCATATGATGATGGACCAGTTAAGCTAGTTTTAGCTTAGACAAAGGATCTCTTTAAGGGGGAGCATAAAGAAAAGCAATGAGTAGACTATCCCACCAAAAGATACTCCACCAGCTCCTCCTGCACCTTCACCACTCCCTATTCCTACCAAATGCCACACTTCACAAGAAACTTTAAACCCACCCACACTGCTAAATGATCCCGTCTAATCATAATAAATGATGATGAAGACATTGTCCCACTTGAACCAAATCTAATAATTCCACCATTCTCCCTAACAACAACCTCAAACACTATTGTCTCAACCTTCAACTTCCCTCTTAACCTCCTACATAAAAAATCAATCACCACCCTCTACATTAACTCCATTTCCATTGCCCTCTGAATATAATGCCACTATTGTAGTATGTTTACAATTTGAGGCATTTTTAGAGACGTTTGTTGAATCCCTTAAGCATCCACCACCATCATCTACACCTTAATTATCACCATTATTGAATGCAGCTCCATTCCTTCATCCATCCACCTTATTTGCGCCACCAGATAGATCCTTGACTATTCTTCCAACTCCTACACTTAGCAGTTCACCATCCTTTCCCTTCACCCTTTGTAGACAAGCTACCTCTCCATCAATTTGCTACAATAGGAAGGTCCTCATTGGCACCACTTATCATGTACCACATTATCCTTTCATTCTTGAATCCTTCTCTACTAATATTATCTCATGGCTCTTCGATTTGGACTTAGAGAATATTATCATCTTTCATCTTGAGCAACACCACACTTTCCAGAAGATGTAGAAGATTTACTTAATCAGTTGAAGCTCAATCCAACCACTTGCATCATATTATTCATTATCATTAAGATTATTCCCAACTATATTCCTCCATGTGTGGCATCTGCTAACAAGGAAAAGCTCAAGGGAAAGAAAATTATGGTTTCATCTTCCTCTGTTCCTATCAAGATGCCTCTGGCTCAATAAAAAGAAATTGATGTCTCAAGGAGGTCTCACCAATTTTAAACGTTCTTGGTGGATTTGAAACTATTTTCATCATATTAACCAAACTTATCTTTGAACATCTGGCTTCTTAAACAAGTAGAAAGATGAAGAATGGAATGATTATCCATCCAAAAGGTATAGGTAGGATCTTTGTGCTCCTATTCCATATTCCTAACTGTTATCCCTTCCACCAATTCCCTTTATCCCCATTCACATAGTCTCCTTTCCTCTTCCCCACCAATACCTTGCATCATATTTTGTTGTTTTTACTTTCTCTGTTCTTTTTAGTTATATTGAACAATATTCTCCCTCTCACTCTTTTGCTAACATTTTTTCTCCGCTATCTGCACCCCCTTCTCCTTAACCTAACATGGATTTGTCTCATCCACTTCCCCTTTCTCATGTTCTTTTCTCTACTTGGTACTTTCCCTTTATTATCGTATCCCTTACTTGCCTCAAGTTTATCTTTGATTAAGACAATTCTCTATTTCTCGAGGCATTCAACGTCTAGCAAAAAAAATATATGATGATTTTCTCTATGTAACTAGGCCAACAAGATAATCTTTAACATCTTCATCACATATTCATTTAATCATATTCATTGAACCATAACATATACACAAGTCATTGTATCATTCAAAAGATCATATAGAACTTTAAATGCAAGTGACCATACTTAAAATCATCATAATAACCAAGGCAATAATATTTACCCAAACATTTAAATACTTAGTGAAAATATAATTCACTTAGGCAAGGTCTTTAAAGTTTAGATGACACATGCCCTTTTTCAAAAATGCCTAAGTCAACCTTATTATCTGTATTTTATGATAAGTTTCTGAAGAGAAACTTACCCAACTCATTCTTACTAAGTTTCTCTTAACATTTCATTTTCTCAGAGATTTTCTTAATATTTTTCTCATCAATAATCTTATGATGGACAAATGTTCATTATACCTCTTAGGTAGGCTTTCTGTTCATCTAAACCTTATAGCCATTTTTGTTTTTTTAAGATCCATTCCTAGGATAGATGAACAATTAGATTTTTGTGCATTAAATTATTTTATTTAATTATGCTCTCCCTTGGCTGAATAATCTCTTTTAACTCCAACAAGATTGTTGTTTATCTTTCTAAGCTCATATGGCCAATCTTTCAAATCCAAATCCTAATGAGAATGATTCTTTGTCCTTTTTCCATTTAACTACTTTGAATAGTATACTACAAGTATAGGTGAAATTGTTCATATCTTAATCTATGAAATTATGTTCATATGTTTTGGGATCATCTTTGTAACCTAAAGAACTTAATGACTTTAATATAATAGTTTCTTAACCTTTTTCACATTTTTTCTAAAGGCTTGGCCTAATGGCCATATTGGCATTTTTAAGGTTACTTAATTTAGTTTTCTTATTCTACACATTTTTTCTTTTAAATCTTAGCTTAGGATGGTAAATTAATTAATTCTAATAATTTTAAACCATTTCTCCTCTAAGTTAAGGAATTGGTTAAATGGCCATGTTTGTCTCCAAATTCACTTAATTTATTTTTCTACACTTTCATGTGTATATTCTTTGTTACAATTTGTGAAGGATGTTAATTTTCATGACTTTATGAATTTTAAGCATTTTCTTCCTCATGGATGAGGCCTTGGTTGAATACCTCTCTTAAACCTAAGATGATATTTTTAGCAACCTTTTTTCATCTTAACTCTTAGATCTAAAGTCTAGGCTCTTAACAATCATGATTACTAATGTTTTACAATTTCTTTTCCTAGATCAATGGTATTTTTTCTTAAGGGTAAAGTTTGGGTCTTTCCTGAAATTTCTAAGTCTATAAGTTCTTTATCTTGTCTTATGGTAGTAAAGATCCAACCTTTATGGTTAAAGTTTAACTTTTGCATTCTTTACTTAATGTTTTGGGACCATGACCACAATAGTCTTGATTTAAGATTCATACTTTTCAAGGTTTAAGATCTTGGCTTTTATGAAGTAAAGAACAAACTAGCATTTTTGAGAGAATAAACAAAACATAGTGGATTTATACTCAAACAATAAAAGGTTCACAAAATCCTCTCTAATCTCTAAAATAATCTCCACTTGAACACCTTCTAAGACTGAAAATAAAACATCTCAAATCTACCCAAAATTTCTATAATTTATTTTCAATAAGTTTTAATTGATTAAAATACTTTAGGATTACAAATAAGCACTTTAATCGATCAAAGTTTCCTTCTGACCTCTTAAAAGAGTAGGCAATTTTAGACAAAATAATGCTCAAGGGAGTTTAATCTTGGGTATAGAGGAGAGATCCTCAAAATGGAAAAAATAGCAATAGTAAGTTGTTGGAGAATTTTGAGATTGTTGGAAATTTTTTTGATGTTTCGTAGGCTGAGGCGTGCGATGACACTGCCCTCAAGGATTTGTCCGCCCATAGCGTTATCCCCAGGATACAACAACCCCTTTTAAAATATTCAGGAACAAAATTAACACGAAATATTTTTCTCTCTTCACTATTAATGCAACTGAAGATAGTGTTATATATAGAAATTTTTAGGGCAACCAATATGGGGAAATTAAATTCCGATCAGAAATTAAATTAATAATGGTAAGAAATAAAGCGGTAATAAAAGCTCAACAGTCAACTTTTAAAACATAATAAACGATAATTAAAATAATTAATTCAGAATTTGAATTTGAAATAATTAGTAATAAATTCTAAATATCTTAAAATTATTAATGATAATTATTTAAATTAATTTGAATATTTAAAATTAAATTAGTAATATTAATATGAATATTTAAAACTATTTTGAAATACACAATTTTTACCATAATCCCCCACTATTTCAAAAAGATTTTAAAAAATAAAATAAATTAAAAGAAAGATTTTATTGGGTTAACACAAGTGTAAATGCATCAGATCCGGTATCTTTTGGACTATGAACCAAACCCTAAACAAATAAACTTAACTGACGGTGTTTAGGTGAAGCAAAGCTTCTATGAACCAAAAACACCTAATTGTAAGCTAGAGGTTCACGTGTTACATTACATCCCACAATTCTTGCCGTTTTTGCCAGTTTTGTGCAAATAGGCCATGCGTGTGCCTGGTTGATTCATGAGTGTTCTAGAGATTGTGCCTCAATCTCATACAAGCGGCCCCACTTGACACTCATATAGGTGACTTCATCAAGTGGATTATGCATTTCATACACCATCCATAAGGGATATGATAGTCATTAAACAATTTAGACTTAACCTCTCATTTAATGCAGCATAGGAACAAAGAATAAATAGTGCTATAAGGATCAACAATAATTTGTTATTACCCATATGAACCTTCTTCAAGAGATCTCCAATCACAAAGGTTGGGTTCCTATTATTGTTGATTTTATTTTGGTTAAAACTTTGTTCCCCTCGATGTCATTCACTAAGCTTTGCTTTGTGAGAAATAAGGTCAAATTAATTTTGACTTCGCATTAATTAGGATCACTAATTATTTAGTGATCATTCACAAGACTTTATGACATATATGATCATATCTCGATTTATCAATTAATTTTTACTATTACTCCTTTGCCATCATAAGTATGCTTACAATAAACATAATAACTTTTTTTTAATATTTACTAAGAATTTTTCTTAGTACACATTCTTCCAAATCAAAATAATGATTTGGTCTCTATAATATATTTTATTATATATTTGGATAATCCAAATCACGATATCTTATTTAAGATTAAAATAAATCAAATTTTGATTTATTCTCGTACAAATCAATTTTATCGTCACTATATTATTTTAATATAGTGGAAAGTCTTTTTATACCATAATTAATGGCATCTCCAGAATATTTTAAATATCACAAATAGAATGAAATATTTTGCAACAAGCTCAAAAATATTTTTAATTATATCACTTTCTTAATAATTTGAATATACTCAACAAAAGCAATTATATGATTTATTTTATTGCAACAACTAGCATTTGTACTCATCACATTTGATTATATGATTTATTTTATTGCAATAACCAACGTTGGTACTCATCACATTTAATTATATGATTTACTTTATTGCAACAACCAGCATTTGTACACATCACATTTGATTATTTGTCCATATATCAAATATCAAGTAGGAATCAATAGAATAAAAATTGACATATAAAACAAATAACAAAATCTCATACAGTGGTACCAACCTAAAAAGTTTTTTTTTTTTGGCATGTTCTCAACATTCAAGATAAAAAACAAGCACTCATTTTCCCAAACACGACATGTACTATTGAAATTTAAATTAGATATCATACAAACTGATTATGATTTTGAACCAAAATCCTATTTCAACAAAAAATACCGCAATTATAAAACATACCAATTTCACCCGATCTAATCATTAAATCAAACACAAAAATTATGACTAATAAGAGCGAAGAAATAGAAGGAATTCCATAAAATATTGGGGATAAACTACGTTCCAATTTTCGAACCCTAATTAAATTCCAACGAAAGTCATACATAGTGGCACTTACCCTAGATCGAGATTCAATCACCACACAAAAAAAAAACCCTGTACAAAAATTAGTCATTGTAACAATTTATGAATTTTCTTGGTAAAATTAAAATTAGAAATCGTCATAAGGTAATCATCAAACAATAAGAGTAAGATTAAACACAATTAGGATCTAAAAAGATAAATCGCAGAATCAAATTAAAATAATAATAATAATGATAACGATAAATCTTTAGTAGAAGAAATTGTGGGGGATTTACAAAATAGGTTGATTTTTATTATTATTATTTTATTTTTCATTTTCTCCTGTTCCTTCTTTGCATCCTTCGATAATAAACCTATTCCATAATTCATAGGTAGAACCGAACTTTTAAGCAGAATACTTGAAACTTGCAAAAAGAAGTTAATGTAGCAGATAAGAATTAAAAGAAAGATATACGTGCTCTTATATAAAAAAAAAAGAAAATATAATTCATTGTAAAGAAAATATTTCAAAAATCTTTGAGATTGTTGGAGAAGTTTTTGATGTTTCGTAGGCTGAGGCGTGTGATGACACTGCCCTCAAGGATTTGTCCGCCCATAGCGTTATCCCCAGGATACAACAGCCCCTTCTAAAATACTTAGGAACATAACTACTAAGAAATATTTTTCTCTCTTCGCTATTAACCTAGTAGAAGATAGTGCTATATATAGAAATTTTTAGGGCAACCAATATGGGAAAATTAAATTCCGATCAGAAATTAAATTAATAACGGTAAGAAATAAAGCCATAATAAAAGCTCAACGGTCAACTTTTAAAACATAATAAACAATAATTAAAATAATTAATTCAGAATTTGAATTTGAAATAATTAGTAATAAATTCTAAATATCTTAAAATTATTAATGATATGTATTTAAATTAATTTGAATATTTAAAATTAAATTAGTAATATTAATTTGAATATTTAAAACTATTGTGAAATACAAAATTTTTACAACATAAGTAACATAAAGACTTAAAATATTTTAAGAAGAATCATCCTACTTGTTGGGAAGCAAGAAGGAAGAGCCCTTGAAAATTTTGGTGGATAGGGGAGTCTCCCTTGATGTTTTGGCTATATGTTTAATCTAAGAGCTGTGGGGGATTTTTCTTCGAAGTGTTTATACTTAAAGTTTCAAAGTTGGAAGAAATAGGCTTGAGGGTATTCTTGGTGGAAGGTTGAAGATGATGAGAGATTAGAAAAGTAAATGTTTTGAGAGTCAAATTGAAACAAATGGATATGTTCTAGCGTTAGAGAGCATTCAAACAACTAAAGGCAGAAATGGGAAATCACTTTTAATTTTGCTTCATTTTAATAAATTACCCTACAATGCATCCTTATCCAAAAGTTAGTAATGGTTCATATAATTTAACTATGGTTCATATGACTTAACTAGGGTTGCATTTTTTTCTCTTACATTTGTAACTTTTATCTCTAATCAATTAATTCAATGCATCATTATCACTTATTTGACATTGTCTGTGTGCCTTAACCATAGTTCATATGAAATATCCATGGTTAAGACTTTTCTCTCTCTACATTTATCGTTTTTATCTTTTAGTGCGTTAATAATATGCTTACTCATCATCTTCTCATCCTAGGATTTTCCAATTATCATATCACCAAGAAAAATGTGCCAATAGATAAACACAAGGTGTATATCTCTTTTGGAAATTTCTATCTTTCCAAATTTACCTTAACATGACCAAGGGAATTTTGATAATTATCAGGGGGTTCTCTAGTGAGGTTTTTAAACATTCCTCTTAAGGATTCTAATCTCTATCTAGTTATGCTTGACTTATCTCTAAGATGCTCACTTGGATTTAGTGGTAGTTTGGTAATTTTTGAGAAATTTGGATTCTTTGTGAGATCTCCATGTTTTTACCCTAAGATTTCTATCCTTTATCCGCCATTAGTTTTATTCCAATTGAATTTTGTAATTATTACAATGTTATAAATTTCTTATAGATCTCTAAACTTCTGTCATGAGGTTTCTATCCTTTATCTATTGTTATTATTTTATATTTCCAGGGCCTTTTCATAATTTCTTTAGGAATTCCTAGTTTTATTAAGATCTCTAGATTTTTTATATCTACCTCAGGTTTCTATTTTAAAATATTAATTTACAATGGATAAAAAATTAATAAGAGAAATTTGAAATTTTACAAAAGGGATGCTTGATGCTAAAGGTTAAAAGGTACAAGCTACAAGTACAACCACTCTTAAACAAAAGTGAGATTAATCACCTAACTCAAGACCGTGCATTTAATTAACATGTAGAGGATGTTGGAAACATTTCTCTACTCTCAAAGACTACTTTGTTTACTTTCATATAGATCAAGGAGATTATGGATGAAGGATAACATAATTTATTGAAAAAAATTACATTGTCTATATTGTCTGTAATTTGCACTTAAACTATTGAAAATTTTGTTTACATTCCTTGTCATAGTTGTTGTATTAAGCCTAAAGAGGCTTGTCCACTTGGAAAATGATACTTAGAATTGATCTTGGAGAGACTTATGTAATCATACTTGGATGTTATCTATAAAGTTTGTGTAAAACCTTTATATAGTGAAATTCCTGTTGATGGATGAGAGGAACTAAACGTCGCCCTTAGTTGATAAGGATGAACTAGTATACATCTTTTGTGTAAGCTTTTTTCTATACTCTTTTTCTTCTGCACTTTGTATAATGATCTCATTTTTCTGGATACAAAAAATTTTTAACAAACCGTTCAACCTCTTTTTGTAGGATACCTGTGTTGTTTCAAAACTTCATTTATAAACACTCGTCATACTCAGCCTCATTAGGAGAAATCATAAAATTATCCCATGCATCCATCATTGAGTCTTATTCCTTTCTTGAAGACACTAGAAACTTGCATTTGGCTAACCTAATAAATGATTTGAATTTGAAAATACAATTTGCACTACATTTATCAGTGCAATATCTCTATCAATTACAATGACTTATAGTATAAATTCATCTCTCATAATCAATTCTCTTAACTTTTAAAAATTCCCAAATGAAGTTATTTTCTTGTTCACACTCAAGATAAGAAAATCCCTAATCGAGAATGTCACTTCTATTAAAGTTACATAACCAATCTCACGTAATGATAGTCAATACTTTTTAGTTTGATATGCACTATTAATGATCACTATAATGAGGAATGCATTCAAAAATTTGATGTCATTTAGATATGTCCATAATATATCTCTCACTACATCAGATATGTCAACCCTTCTATGTTAATACATATACTTATCATATTTTATTAATTTAATAAGATGTTTCAATTTAGTTCTAGGACCTTTTCCTTATTTTTGAAATGCATGTTGCATATTATATACATGCTTAAGAGTATTCACATTGTTATCCTTGTGATATTTTAATGTGAGTACTATGCTTACTGGCTTTACCATATTTTTGCCAGATCACTAATTAAACACTTCTCGTCACCATTTAACTAACCCACATATTCATGATCCTCCAATGTTTTAGCTACCTTGTGGTTATGAAATATACACAATATATTAAGGCCTTCTATCATTTACCTTTTTGTAAAATTCTTCCCCTTAGTATAAAAGGACAATTTTTTATACCAGTAACCTTGGAAACTAACTTAATCTTATATTGTCTATACTTTTCACTCCTTTCATAACTTAGATTAACAATATCTTTTTCCCTACACCTCCTACATTTGACCTCATAATAATAACAACAAATTCATTATCTCTTCCAACTTCTTGAATCAAATTCAATAAATCTTCTTGGATATTAAATATCTTATGATAAACCAAAATTATGGTTACAAAATTCATATACTAAATTTTTTTCAATTATAAAATTCAAAAATTACCACTAAAACATCACTATAATCTACCATATTATTTTAGGGTGAAATAGACAACCTATCCATACTAACCTTCTAATTTTTTTAAACATAAACACATCAATTTAAGTCAAGTTTGGCATAATTGTGAGGAAAATAAACAATTCTTCTAATATGAATATCCATTTTATGAGAATTATTAGTCTTCCAAGTAAGATATTCTTTCATAAATTTTTTTACGTATATCCTGATGGAACCCTAAAAGAAAATAAAAAAAAATATTAGACATTAAACAAATTTTTTCTAAAGTAAATTTTCATAACACAATAAAATACACTTTCAAAATTAATATTTTTTAAGCTTAGTCGTTATATACTTTATAATTTCAATTTTGGAAGCTTGTGATATAAAGTATGAAAATTAATCTTTTGGAATTTAAACTTTGGAAGTGAATATATTGAGAAAAAACTCACTCTCATTAAGAATGTAACTTTGATAATGATAATGCCTATTGTTGAAAATCTTATGATGGTATATAGTGTGAACACCAATTTCTATCTGGGAGATTTTAATTAAATCACAAAGGTTAAATGAATGGAAAAGACAAGAGAAAGAGAGAAATAAAAGGGAGTAGAAACAATTAAGGAAAAGAGAAGAAGGTCAATAGTAAGAAATGCAAAAATAAAATAAAATAATAATAATAATAATAATAACCATAATAAACAAAGGGGAAAGAGAAGGAAATGAAAAGGGGATTGATCCTTGTCCTAATAGGCTAGGGTTAGTTAAGAATTAGTTAGGGAAGTTAGAGGTTAGTTAGGATGGTTATTTTGTTGGGTTAGAAAGAAACCAAGGGCAAGTTAGGTATTACCCTAGTTAGAGAGGGGTATAAAAGGATTTTTTTGGAGAGAATTTAGGGGAAAAAACAGTTTTTAGCACAAAAAAACTGGGAGAAACGAATTTAGAAGAGCAAGAGGAGAACAGAGGCACACGAGAATTGAAGAGGCTTTTTGGCTCAGAGGATTTGGGGGCATCTCGGCAGATTGGCTTAACATTGGAGGATTGGTTCTGTTCAGAGCATCGAGGAAGAATCTCTCTGGAAATCGCAGTAAGTGGGTAAAGATGTCATGTTCCTGTTGTTGTAAAATTTAGAATCAGTAATAAACTTCTACAAAATCACCATCTTTTGCTTGCCTGGGACCTCATATAGGGCCAAGAACATTAGGAGTTAACTTGCGGTCCAAAGATAATCATTGATAATAACTAAAATAGAAACTGAAGCAGGGAAATAGACCAAGTAGGTTTCTATCAGCCTTGGTAAGCTGAGCCAACAATCTAGTTTGCAAAAGTATCTGGAAAATAGAAGGTGGGGAATTTCCTTTATAAGTCAGCAGTGGTAATGTTGGATTATGAGAAGTCTGATAATCCATGGTGATGCTTGGTCACTATGCCAAGCATAAGCAAAAATGGCCGTATTTTCTTTTGTGTATGAATGGTTGTAGTGCATTCAGAGACTTACTGGTCCTACCATGTCTAAAAATGCATAAGTCGTCAGTTCAAATCGGCTATCACCAGGAAATCAGGTTTTGTTAGTAAACCCAACACCAGGTTCCCAAGTATTATCCATAAGTCCTTTTTCAAATAAACTGATTTGGTTCCCTAAAGTGGCTTGCCACTTCCTTGATCAATCTTTGTTACTGATCTGAGGCCTAGATATCAGGCCCTGATCTGACTGAGAGTCCTTCTATAGGAAGTGGAACATTAGGCAATGGATACGGTACCAGGTTCCTTATGAAGGATATGTCAACTAGGAAAAAACAGAAATAAAGTCAGTCCTTGTTACAAGGTCATGCCGGCTATGAGTTCTGAATCTCACAGGACCTAGATCAAGGAGAAATTGCCCAGAACTGAGTTAGAAGATGAGTGTTGTATTAAATAGATGCTGGCACCCTTTCTTTTCAAGATTGTTGTGACATTCTGATAATCACCAGGATCTGTCAATACAACATTTCACTTCTTTTCAAATAAAAAGGAATCAACAATAACTGAACACCGAACAGGTGATGGAAAGCACAAGAGAATAGTTCATTTGATGAAGATCATGCCTGGAAGAATGAATAGCACTCAATTGTGGTTAATAGGGAAGTCAGCACAGTCATCCACGCATGATCATTCGTTCTCAGCTAGGCTAAATTCTGCTGGCCACCTGATAGCCCCTCAGATCATCAACCAGAACACCTATGTGGGTACTGCAATAGCATATAGGACGATCTCAGGTTGGTTGGCTATACAGTTCTGGTTCAAGATAGGATCTAGACTAGTCTGGCTATGCAGTTCTGATTAGGTAGCAGAGTCATCTTTGTCGATTCATAATAAGGCAGCCCTATGATAGCCACCTAAGATAGCCCAAGTGCAGAGGTCGAGTGAGTAAGCAATTTTGATTCTATAAAAGCTGGTGTACTGGTAGAAGGATTGACTGACAGTTGGGAGGGCCTAAGGTCAGTTTTGTTGATCCAATTAAATTCCAAATATTACAACATTATAATCAGCTGCAGCAGAGTATAGTTAGCCTGTTGATCAGCTCTAGGGATCAAGTTTAGGGATGAAACCAACAGGATATAGGTAATTCCAACATATTGAGGCAGTGCTGGGAAAAGTTTTGCAGCATAATGCTTGACCTATACCTGAACCGGATTATGCTTAGCAAATAGTTACAAATTCTAGGGGTAGGTTAGGTTCTTGTCAGTCCATAATCTTCAGCATGACAGGGCTATTAAGAGACTAAGCTTGGATTGAGGTAAGATTGACAAGTTCAGGCAGGAGCTATAGGTTGCTAACCTATAATTTTCTGAAATATACTTTGAAGTTTGCAGGTCCTTGATCATAATCCTGGTTTGACCCCGATACTCAGCATTAGAATAATGCAGTCCACTGGTCTGTTAGCTGCATCAAATTATTGTTAATCAAAATCGAAGGAGCACTTGTTGTGAGACCTTAGGTAAACTTTGGAATAACATTCAGTACTAGGCTAATCATGCAAACTAATTCCTTCTTAGCTCTTATATAAATAGTAGTTCTCAAAGTATACGTTGTTGTTACAAGCTCTGTCCTAGGCTGATTTGAATTGCTTGATAAGATCCAAAGACAGATCTTAGTTCACCTATCTATACGAGTGTAACTCCTTTAATAATTCAATGCAGTTTTGGTCTTTAATATGGTAACCGTGTATAGCTTTCAACCAGAATCTAGTCCTGGCTGGGTACGGAAAGTTACATAAAACCTAATTTTATTTTAAAGATAATAAAACCAATCGTGAATTAGTATAGCTTACAGCCAAGTAAACCTTAGAATTTTATTCAGAGACCAACCTGCAAGACCTTGGAAGATCATGTAGCAAAGTTAGTATGGCTCGCTGATGGCCATTGTCCTAAATCAGGCTTGACAATTTGAAGAATTTCAGCTGAAACCTTGGTTCTCACGCAATGAGCTCTAAGTGCAAACTGATAGCATACCCTACTGTTTGACATTTAGGGAGTCATATGGGTCTAAGTGCAACCTTCGATTGTCTTAGACTCTGTGCACATGTGGAACTAAGAGGATGTTTGAAAACTCTTCTAAAAAAAAGGTTCTTCCAAAACCTTGGTTCTCACGCAATAAGCTCTAAGTGCAAACTGGTAGCATACCCTACTGTTTGACATTTAGGGAGTCATATGGGTCTAAGTGCAACCTTCGATTGTCTTATTCTCTGTGCACATGTGGAACTGAGAGGATGTTTGAAAACTCTTCTAAAAAAGGCTTCTTCCAAAACCTTGGTTCTCACGCAATGAGCTCTAAGTGAAAACTGGTAGCATACCCTACAGTTTGGCATTTAGGGAGTCATATGGGTCTAAGTGCAACCTTCGATTGTCTTAGACTCTGTGCACATATGGAACTGAGAGGATGTTTGAAAACTCTTCTCAAAAAGGCTCCTTCCAAAACCTTGGTTCTCACGCAATGAGCTCTAAGTGCAAACTGGTAGCATACCCTACTGTTTGACATTTAGGGAGTCATATGGGTCTAAGTGCAACCTTCGATTGTCTTATTCTCTGTGCACATGTGGAACTGAGAGGATGTTTGAAAACTCTTCTAAAAAAGGCTTCTTCCAAAACCTTGGTTCTCACGCAATGAGCTCTAAGTGCAAACTGGTAGCATACCCTACTGTTTGACATTTAAGGAGTATATGGGTCTAAGTGCAACCTTCAATTGTCTTAGACTCTGTGCACATGTGGAACTGAGAGGATGTTTGAAAAATCTTCTAAAAAAAAGGCTTCTTCCAAAACCTTGGTTCTCACGCAATGAGCTGTAAGTGCAAACTAGTAGCATACCCTACTGTTTGACATTTAGGGAGTCATATGGGTCTAAGTACAACCCTTGATTGTCTTAGACTCTGTGCACATGTGGAACTAAGAGGATGTTTGAAAACTCTTCTAAAAAAGGCTTCTTCCAAAACCTTGGTTCTCACCCAATGAGCTCTAAGTGAAACTGGTAGCATACCCTACTGTTTGGCATTTAGGGAGTCATATGGGTCTAAGTGCAACCTTCGATTGTCTTAGACTCTGTGCACATGTGGAACTGAGAGGATGTTTGAAAACTCTTCTAAAAAACGCTCCTTCCAAAACCTTGGTTCTCACGCAATGAGCTCTAAGTGCAAACTGGTAGCATACCCTACTGTTTGACATTTAGGGAGTCATATGGGTCTAAGTGCAACCTTCGATTGTCTTAGACTCTGTGCACATGTGGAACTAAGAGGATGTTTGAAAACTCTTCTAAAAAAAAGGCTTCCTCCAAAACCTTGGTTCTCACGCAATGAGCTCTAAGTGCAAACTGGTAGCATACCTTACTGTTTGACATTTAGGGAGTCATATGGGTCTAAGTGCAACCTTCGATTGTCTTATTCTCTGTGCACATGTGGAACTGAGAGGATGTGTGAAAACTCTTCTAAAAAAGGCTTCTTCCAAAACCTTGGTTCTCACGCAATGAGCTCTGAGTGCAAACTGGTAGCATACCTAACTGTTTGACTTTTAGAGAGTCATATGGGTCTAAGTACAACCTTCCTTTGTCTTAAGGCTCTGTGCACATGTGGAACTGAGAGGGCGTTTAAAAATTTAGTTGTTTAAAACTCTTCTAAAAAACTTCTTCTAAAAACCAGAACTACGTAGCCTTGAATTTCCCATTGCACCAGGGAATACGTAAGAGCAGGATCAAGTCCTATCAGGCTATTTTCATACAAACCTTTTTATTTTTATTATATTTAAAGGATCAAACTATTTTTAAAAAAAATCTTACACTCAGTTCAAGGGTACTGTTCTTTGGAACGGACAAATAGGGTGCCTAACACCTTCCCTATTTGTAATCGACTCCCGAACCTAGAATTTCATCCTCAAGTTAGGGTTTTTCCAAATGTTTTCCCTTAAAATAAAATTTGGTGGCGGCTCCACAATCGAAATTAAATTCATTTTTAAGATTCTAGCGAGTTCGTCGTCTCGTCGGAATTACGGTTGCGACAGATGACGACTCCACTGGGGACCTTTAGAGAGTCAAGCCCATTTTATTGAGTGTGCATTGTATTGATCCCTTGCCTGTTTATTTGCACTATTTATTTGTCTATTTATTTATTTGTTATCCATTTATCCATCTATTGCTCAACCCTAGGGTAGATGAATATAGAATATGCTTTATATATATACACTTATTGTGATTTCCCCAATTGTAGGTATCCCCAAAAGGTTGGTAAGCCCTTTTGCACACACCACACATACATGCATAAGAGTGGGGCCGTATACCCGGGTCTGAGAGAAACTTAGGGCTAGAGGGGTCTAGTGGTGTCACTTTGGATGCACGTCCTGTATGACAATCACGAAAACCCCAGCTAGAGTGCGTCCTATTTACAATGCCCTGCAACTGGTAGCATTCCCTATTGTTGTAGCAAGCATCGTAAACGGGAACTTGGCTCTAGTGACCTTGATACCTTAGGATTACAAGCCAACCTTAGGAGAGGTTCATTCATTAGAAAGCTTAGCTCCCTAGGACAGGATACCCGTTACAGGACACTAAAAGGGCCCACAATCCTCTTATAATTTGCTGATTTGCTGCATTATATGTCTGAATAATTAAAGCATGTCATTTGCATCTCATGACAATTAAAAGGAAAAAGAGAAAGAAGAAAAAGAGAAAAAACAAAAAACGCAAGAAAAGAGAGGGCATAAAAATAGGAGATGAAGGCAAAAGGAAAAGGAGAATACAAAAGAGGAAAAGAGTATATAAAAGAGGGGAATAAAAATAGAATGTAAGATTCTGCAGGCATGTAGGTCATCCTATTTATCAGATTATGTAAGAATTCTACACCCAAATTTGTGAAATTCCACATGCACATAGATCATCTCATATTTGTAAATTATGCCATAGTAAATCTGTGTGAAATGGTGCATGCATAAATAGTTCCATACCATGCATTCCACTATTTAGCCAATGACTGACTCGTGCATTTGTTTTTTTTTTCTTTGGAGGACCCAGATTCTTGAAGAGTATTAAAGAAAGAGGGGTGAAATGGAAATTAATGTGGAAACAGTACAGTTAAGAAAGAAGAGAAGGATCGGGGCCAAACCAGTGGATTTGGCTAGTCTGGAAGTCTGGGGAAGCAAGTTGTCCAATATGCAGCAAATGACTATGACAAAGAAATACGGGAATATTTTGGGATTACTGAAAGTCAAAGTACAGGAAGATGCCATCACAGCTCTAGTACAATATTATGATCCTCCCCTCAGATGTTTTACTTTCCCGGATTTTCAGATGGAACCTATGTTGGAAGAGTTTGAACAAATCTTGGATCTACCCTTGGAAGGCTGCAAACCATACAATCACTTAGAGCACCATTATTTGTTCCGGACCGCCGCACAAGCTCTGGGTTTGCAGTCTAACGACCTTTTAAAAGACTTCCAAGAAAGGAATCAGGCCAGAGGATTTACCAGGGATTTATTAGAGAATTATTTGCAATACCTATCCGACAATAATCAGTGGATTGTTTTTATGGACGTACTAGCCCTTGCAATATACGGATTGGTGCTTTTCCCTCTCATAGATGGCTTTGTTGATCAAGCTGCCATAGACATATTCCTAGCAAAAAAGAACAAGGGGGAAAATCCCATTACAGCTTTACTTGCAGACGTTTACTACACGCTTAATTTCTGCTATGAGAAGAAAGGGAAGAAACTCGTTTGCTGCCTGCCGGTGTTGTATGTATGGTTAACCGCACATGTGTTCAAAAGAAATACTAAAGTACAGTGTCCCATAACTGATTTATTGTGTTACCCGATAAAACTTTGGGGTGATCGAGAATGGGCAGTACATCTTGCCAACCTAACGGAAGAACAAATCAGGTGGCAACCAGCTTGGCAACAAAGGGCTTCCTTAATCTATCACTGCAAAGGATTCTCAAACATCCCGCTCATGGGTATCAGAGGTCGCATCAATTACAACCCAATACTGGGGCAAAGGAAGTTGGCCTACCCTATCCGAAAGCCCCCATCAGACGAGTTATTAACCCCATTCATTCTAAATTATGAAGGTGAGTTCGCCGAAGCACTTCGAAGAGTTAGGGAAGCCTGGAATATAGTTACAATAAAAGGAAAAGAGTTGGGGGTTAGAAGTTGTGCAGCCAAAGAGGAATACAAGCAATGGGTCCGAGAAAGAATGCAGCAAATTAAATTACCTTTTAAACCTCGAAGAGCTACTTCTGGGAGTCAGGCAGAACCTGCAGCTATCGAAGATGAAGTTGTTAAAGAGTTGAGGGAAAAACTGGAAAGCATAACCATAAAAAATAACAAGCTAGAAGAAAGGATATTGAAGACCCAACAGGAAAATGCAGAATTAAGGAGAGAAAATCAGGAAAAAGAAGTTGCCATGGAAAGTCTTAGAGAGCAACAGAAGTCGGAACAAGAATACGCAGCTAAGGTCCATATGAGTCTCCAGGCAGCTAATAAAGAATTGGGACTGAGGGTGCAGGAAAGAGACACAGCATTACAAGGGAATCAGAGAATGAGAGACACAGTCGATCAACTGAGAGATCGTGTCCATAAGCTCAGGCAAGAAAAAGATCAAGCAACAAATGAAAAGAACAGGGCACAAACAGAAACAAGTCGTCTATTAGATGAAAATAGGGTGCTGCAACGACATATAGAAGACTTGAATCAACAAATTCAGAATCTATTAGCCGAGTAGGGAAAGGAAGTTGACGAAGAAAAATGGAAGGTTATTGAAGTAATCAGGATGCAACAGAGGGGTATCAGTGACCTACAAGATGAGATGCAATGGTACAAAGATACAGCCGATCACTGGACCAAGTTCTTTGGAAGGTTGGCTAGCTTGGCAAATACTACTATTAAAGAAATCCCGCCGTTGCTCAAGAGAGCCGAGGCATCATTACATCCGCTGCACACTCCACCCGAAGTCGAAGAGTTTCTTCACTTTTGTAAAGAATTGATCTTGAGAATGAACAAATACATTGCTCTAGCTGAAAAGGAGGAACAAGTTGTACCCTAAAAATTTTTATGCTATGAATGATGAATTTGCTTTCTTACATATCTGTGTCTGATACTGCATTAATTTCCATTTCACGCTCACCCAAAGCACGCTCGTGGCTAAAATACTCGCCAAGATGACGGGTCCTCTATCATAGGCACACACTTAGCACATGCTTAAATTTATAAGAATGTTTATAATTAACTGACATACTTTTTCACAAAAAACAAAATTGCAGATTCACGATTTCCATGTCATCCTTATAGCACACGCTCTAAAGTCAGGATCATGAATGAGCTAGAGGCACAAAACGAAAAGTTGCGCAATGAGGTGGCTCAGTTAAAGGAACAGATGACTCAGATGATGAAACTGATGGAAAAGAGGAGCGCAGAGGGACCCTCTGGGGTGGAAAATCAGGGCACAACTGGTGTGTCAATGCCTCTACAAGAGGTCGTTGATCCTGAATGGCACCCATATGGACTGCCACCCAACTACATACCTCCCTTTTCCAACCCGCCACCAGCCCACGGTATTGCTATAAACCCAACAGAGACACTCCATATAAACCCTTCGTCTATACCACAAAATGCTAATCCAAACTACACCAACTTCACTATCTCTGAAAACCCATCGTGCTCTAACAGTCAAGGCACACACCCATCCAACCCTTACCAACCACCCCATCCACCAATTCCCTCCACTCACATACTAAGACATCATGGTCCATATGGGATGCCTGTAACCAATAATCAAGCAGCTGGAATACAACCACCTAACCCTCTCCAAAATGAGACTCAATTAGGTGGACGATGGCAGCATCTAGAGGAAAGGGTCCGGGTTATAGAAGGCAGTAGTTATGGCGCAGTAGAAGCATCCGACTTGTGTTTAGTGCCCGACGTGATCATTCCCCACAAATTCAAGATGCCAGAATTTGAAAATTATAAGGGGATAGGACGCCCAAGAAGTCACCTAACGATGTATTGTCGAAAGATGGCATCCCATACATACGATGATAAGTTGTTGATTCATTGTTTTCAAGACAGTCTTACAGGGGCTGCAGCTACCTGGTATACTCAATTGGAGCGGACTCACATTCGCTCATGGAAGGATCTTGCTGATGCTTTCATCCGACAATATAAATACAACATAGAGATGGCACCTGATAGATCCCAGTTACAAAATATGGCCAAAAGGGAGGAGGAAACTTTCAAGGAGTATGCCCAACGATGGAGAGAGTTGGCTGCTCAGGTTCAGCCCCCTCTATTTGAGAGGGAAATGATTGGGATGTTCATGGATACCCTCCCGGCACCATTTTACGATAAGATGGTCGGCAGTGTGTCGGCAAATTTTTCTGATATGGTACTTATTGGAGAAAGGATTGAAAATGGTTTGCGCCGAGGACGGATTACACATAATACAGTTGGTAACGTAAACATGAAAAAACCAACCAGCAACTCTTGGAAAAAGAAAGAGGGAGAGACCCACCATGTTACTATCGACCCAAACAGACAAATGGCCGTACCACCCAATTACCAAGCTCCATACCAACCCCAATACCTAGCCTACCCTCAGATGGTGGCCACCTCTCAACCTGGTCACCAAGCACCCTACATTCCACCCCCATCCTTCCAGCCAATAGGCCCTTTTTCACCCACATCACCACAAGTGGCCCCCTAAAAACAAACCCAAAAACCTTGGAACCAAAACACTAACCCAAACACTAACCCACCCCCAAAGAAGGTCAAATAACAATGAAAGAAAACCAGTACAGTTTGACCCAATACCCATGAGCTACACCGAGCTCTTTCCCCGTTTGATTCAAAATTCTTTGATAGCTCCATGTCCCATGAAACCCGTAGAACCACCATACCCAAAATGGTATGATCCGTCCGCTAAATGTGAATATCACACTGGGGCGATTGGGCATTCAATCGAGAATTGCCAAGGATTCAAATACAAAGTGCAGAATCTGATAAATGCGAAATGGCTAAATTTTGAAAAAGACGCTCCTAGTATAGGGAGTAATCCGTTGCCGAATCATGGAGGACCTACGGTGAATTGTATAGAAGAAGAGGTTGATATGATCAACGAAGCATTCTCGGGATATCCAAGGCCTCTGATTATCCGCTATACAGACAACATGGTTGTCCCAACGCATGACGGCCTGAAGCCTATCACGATAAGAGTGTCTGGACCGTTCCCATACAAGAGCAACAAAGAAGTGCCTTGGAAGTATGATGCTAAAGTTTTTGGGGGAAAACAGGAAGAAGAAAAACCCGAGAACTCAAAAGAGCGTACACGTGAGGTGGTGAACATAGCGGGGATTGGGGGGATGACCAGGAGTGGCCGTATTTATACCCCCATGGAGGATAAAAGAGAAAGACCCTGTGGAGAAGCCATTCTGGCAGGTCCCGAGCCAGAAACTAGCAAAAAGGAAGAAAGAAGGGAACTTAAAAAATCAGTTTATGATGAGGAGGCTTGTGAATTCCTAAAAATGATCAGTCAGAGTGAATATGCGGTCGTCGAACAGTTAAACCACATCCCCGCCAAAATATCATTACTAGCATTGATGATGAATTCTGAGCCCCAAAGAAAAGTATTATTGAAAATATTGAATGAGGCCCATGTGGTTCACAACTTGTCGGTAGAAAATTTTGAAGGCATTGCTAATAACCTTACGGCCAATAATTTCCTTACCTTCGCAGACAGTGAAATCCCTGATAATGGAGCAGGACACAATAGGGCTCTGCATATATCTGTAAAGTACAGAGATCATATCTTGGCTCGCGTGTTGATAGATAATGGTTCCTCGCTCAATGTGATGCCTAAAATCACCTTAGCCAAATTACCATATGAAGAGACTTATATGAGACCAAGCTCTATGGTGGTGAGGGCCTTTGATAGGTCTAGGAGAGAGGTCTTGGGCGAAATTGACTTGCCGGTACAGGTCGGCCCAATCCTGTTCAATATAACTTTTCAAGTAATGGATATTGTGCCGGCATACAGCTGCCTTCTCGGAAGACCATGGATTCATTCGGCCCAAGCGGTGCTGTCTACCCTGCATTAGAAATTGAAATTCATCATAGACAATAGGCTAATTATTGTCTCCGCGGAAGAAGATTTTCTGGTCAGCAAATCATCTAGCACTCCTTATATCGAGGCTGCTGAAGAAGCCTTGGAAACTCATTTCCAGGCTTTAGGAATTGCCAATGTTACTACTGTTAAGGAGGGAGAAGTGGTGAACCAATGGCCCCCCAAAAGCTTTGTTAATGATGGCTAAAATAATGTTGAAAAGTGGATTTCAGCCCGGAGACAAACTGGGGAAAAAAAACGGTGGATTAACCTAGCCTTTGCAGTTGATTAAGAACAAGCACCGGTTCGGGTTAGGATACAAACCCATTGAGGAAGAAAAGAGAAGGCTTAAGGAGGAGATGGAAGAAAAAAGGCGGGCTAGACTGGAAAAACGAAAGCCCCATATAAAGAGGGTCCCTCTGTGCCGCATCTCGGAAAGTTTCCGGAACGCCGGGTTCGAGACTTCAGATATGATAGCGGTTGTTGATAAAAAAGAGCCGCTCAACATGGATGACCTGGTGATGGCTTGCCCACCGGGACATGAGATAAAAAATTGGGAAACCATCGAGCTTCCTGTGACTTTAAATTCAGTCTACATGTAATTTGTAATTGCTGCGAAATTTTGTAAATAAACAATATTTTGTACATATGTTTTATCAATAAATACTATTGAATTCTTTCATAAATATCCTCTTTCTTCCTCCAATACATCCGTATATCTTATCCTTTTCGCATATTTGCAGATCTCAAAACAACTTGCCTAATGACGATCACGCTAGTATTGTATTGAGTAATTTTGATTGTCTTGTTAATCAAGCGGATGAGGAAACAGAATTTGAATGCGAGCCCTCTGGGGAACTATTAAGGTTAGTTGAGCAAGAGTCTAAATTGATACAACCCCACCAAGAGTCTGTCGAGTTAATAAATCTGGGGACTGAGGAGGAGAAAAAAGAAGTAAAGATAGGTATGTTCAAAAATCGCTCTCGATTGGTGTCACTATTACATGAATATAGTGACATTTTCGCTTGGTCATGTCAAGATATGCCAGGATTAGATACATCGATTGTGGAACATAAGTTTCCTTTAAAGCCTGAATGCCCACCTGTGAAGCAGAAATTGAGAAGAATGAAGCCAGAGATGTCTATAAAAATACGAGAAGAAGTAAAAAAGCAGTTTGATGCAAGTTTCTTGGCCGTAGCAAAATATCCGGAGTGGGTCGCAAACATAGTACCGGTCCCCAAGAAAGATGGAAGAGTGCAAATGTGTGTAGACTTCAGGGATCTAAATAGAGCCAGTCCAAAAGATGATTTTCCTCTGCCTCACATAGACGTACTGGTTGATAATACTGCCCAGTTCTCCTATTTTTCGTTTATGGATGGTTTCTCTGGATATAATCAAATCAAGATGGCTGAAGAGGATATGGAGAAACCCACCTTTATTACGGCTTGGGGAACTTTCTAATACAAAGTCATGCCTTTCGGTTTGAAAAACGCTGGGGCAACATATCAGAGAGCCATGGTGACATTATTTCATGACATGATTCATAAGGAGATCGAGGTATATGTGGATGATATGATTGCCAAGTCAAGAACTGAGGAGGATCACCTCGATAATCTGCAAAAATTATTTGAACGTCTTCGAAAGTTCAAGTTGAGAATGAACCCAGCTAAGTGCACTTTCGGTGTAAAGTCAGGGAAACTGCTAGGCTTCATTGTTAGTGAAAAGGGAATTGAGGTTGATCCTGATAAGGTCCGTGCAATCTTGGAAATGCCAGCCCCGAAAATAGAGAAGGAAGTACAAGGGTTTCTTGGAAGGCTAAACTACATTGCTAGGTTCATTTTCCAGTTAACAGCCACCTGTGAACCGATTTTCAAACTCTTGCGCAAGAATTAGCCCATCAGTTGGAATGAGGATTGCCAAGAAGCCTTTGAAAAGATTAAGCTTTATTTGCAAGATCCTCCAGTTCTAGTCCCTCTAGTCCCAGGAAGACCATTAATTCTATTCTTGACTGTGACAGGCAACGCCATGGGATGCATGCTCGGTCAACAAGATGCATCTGGAAAGAAAGAGCATGCCATTTACTATCTGAGCAAAAAATTCACTGACTATGAGGCAAAATATTCCTTGTTAGAACAAACATGTTGCGCATTGGCATGGGCCGCTCATCGTTTAAGACAGTACATGTTGAGCCATACTACTTGGTTGATCTCTAGGACGGATCCAATTAAGTACATCTTCGAGAAGCCCGCTTTGTCCGGACGGATCGCCAGATGGCAGGTTCTGTTATCAGAGTATGATATCATGTATGTTACACAAAAGGCAATTAAAGGCAGTGCGCTTGCAGATTACTTGGCTCAGCAGCCTCTAAATGATTACCAGCCAATGAGACAAGGATTTCCGGATGAAGATCTGATGGCAGCATTTAGCGAGCCGGAACAGGAAGTAAAGGAGAAATGGATGATGTTGTTTGATGGGGCATCCAACATGATGGGTCATGGTATAGGAGCCATATTAATTTCCCCAGAGGGACAATACGTACCTATCACAGCTAGATTAGGCTTTTATTGTACTAATAATGTGGCTGAATACGAGGCCTGTATCATGGGAATACAAGCAGCAATCAATGCTAATGTCAAAAGCTTGGAGATCTATGGAGATTCAGCTCTAGTTATCCATCAAGTTAAAGGCGAATGGGAAACTCGAGATGCAAAGCTGATCCTGTACCAAGCTTATATCAAGGAATTGTTGGAGCACTTTGAGGATGTCACTTTTGCACATATACCTCGAGAGGACAATCAGTTGGCTGACACCCTAGCCACCCTCTTGTACATGTTTAGAATAGGTAGAGAGGAGGATATGCCCCTTATCCAGATTCAACGTCGAGATCGACAAGCCTTTTGCCAGTTGGTTGAAGAAGAACAGGATGGGAAACCATGGTATCATGATATCCAGCGTTTTCTGAAAGACAACGAATATCCCGATCATGCCTTGAAAAAATGATAAAAGAACTTTGAGGAGATTAGCTGCAAGTTTTTTTCTCGATGGGGAAACTTTATATAAAAGAAATCATGATATGGTCCTGCTCAGGTGCGTAGAGGCAGCAAAGGCTAGTAAAATTGTGAAAGAAGTCCATGATGGATCTTTCGGTGCCAATGCTAAAGGACATGCGATGGCAAGAAAAATCCTCCGAGCAGGATACTACCGGTTGACTATGGAGGCTGACTGCTATAAGTATGTTAAAACTTGTCATAAATGCCAGGTATACGCTGACAATATCCACGTGCCGCTTACGTCTTTGAATGTGCTATCTTCACCATGGTCATTCGCTATGTGGGGAATGGATGTTATTGGACCAATTGAGCCTAAGGCGTCCAATGGGCATCGTTTCATATTGGTTGCTATTGACTATTTCACCAAGTGGGTCGAGGCTGCTTCCTACGTCAGCGTGACCCGGAGTGTGGTGGTAAAGTTCGTAAAGAAGGAATTGATTTGCCGATATGGGTTGCCCAACAACATCATCACAGATAATGGTACCAATTTGAATAACAAAATGATGAAGGTATTGTGTGACCAATTCAAGATTCAACATCATAATTCCTCCCTGTACAGGCCAAAGATGAATGGAGCGGTGGAGGCAGCTAATAAAAACATCAAGAAAATTGTCCAAAAGATGGTGCTCACATATAAGGATTGGCATGAGATGCTTCCCTATGCCCTCCATGCGTATCGTACTTCGGTTCGTACCTCTACTGGGGCAACTCCATTCTCGCTGGTTTACGGAATGGAGGCCGTCCTTCCTATCGAAGTAGTGATCCCTTCGTTAAGGGTGTTAATGGATGCAAAGTTGGAGGAGGCGGAGTGGGTACAAGTCCGGGTTGATCAGTTGAACTTAGTTGATGAAAAAAGCTTGGTGGTATTGTGCCACAGACAACTATATCAGAAAAGGATGAAAAAAGCATTCAAAAAGAAAGTACATCCTTGAGTATTCCAAGAAGGAGATGTGGTGCTCAAAAAGTCATTACCTATGCAAAAAGCGCTACAAGGGAAGTGGGCCCCGAACTATCACGGGCCGTATGTAGTTAAGAAGGATTTTTCAGGGGGTGCGTTGATCTTAGCTGATATGGATGGGAAAGATCTAGCAAATCCAACCAATGCTGACGCTGTAAAAAATTATTACCCTTAATCAAAGCCCGCTAGGTCGAAGACTCGCAAGGGCGACCTAGGAAAAAGTTAGGGCATCCAAAAAAGGCCGCTAGGTCGAAGACCCGCAAGGGCGACCTAGGCAAAAGTAAGGGCATCCAAAAAATCCCGCTAGGTCGAAGACCCGCAAGGGCGACCTAGGCAAAAGTTAGGGCATCCAAAAAAGCCCGCTAGGTGGAAAACCCGCAAGGGCGACCTAGGCAAAAGTTAGGGCATCCAAAAAAGCCCGCTAGGTCAAAAACCCGCAAGGGTGACCTAGGCAAAAGTTAGGGCATTCAGAAGCCCGCTAGGTCAGAGACCCGCAAGGGCAATCTAGGTAAAAGTTAGGGCATCCAAAATCCCGCTAGGTCAAAAAACCGCAAGGGCGACCCAGGAAAAAGTTAGGGCATCAAAAAGCCCGCTAGGTTGAAAACCCGCAAGGGCGACCTAGGCAAAAGTTATGGCATCCAAAAGCTCGCTAGGTCAAAGACCCGCAAGGGCGATCTAGGCAAAAGATAGGGCATCAAAAAAGCCCGCTAGGTCGAAAACCCGCAAGGGCGACCTAGGCAAAAGTTAGGGCATAAAAAATGCGCTAGGTTGAAAACCCGCAAGGGCGACATAGACAAATGTAAGAAAAATTCTTACCATCACAAGATGATCTTCAAGAATGAGTGGGAACAGGAATGTGATACAGGGGCAAAAGATAAAAGAGGGAGTGATTCAAAAGCAGTCAAGTCAGTATTAGGCAGATACTGGGGCAAATTGATGAAAGGGCAAGGAACGGATAAAGGTGAAATAGGCCAACATTGAAATTGGTTTGGGGCTGATTGGAACAAGACTGGGCTGATACCGGGGCAAAATTTTTGACTTGGCTGATACTGGGGAAAAATTTTGTTTCCTAATAAGCATGGGCGATAAGGCAGGAAAGGTTATGAAAATACAATACTAGCACTGGTCGTCCCGAAGGCACAAAAACATCCAAAATTCCACCCCGAAATACCTACTCTTCTAATTCTTCATTCTTTTTACCTTTGAAGTTCGGCCATTTCATTCGTTCAGTTGTATTCTTTGATCAAGCGTATATACAGAATTAAGTGTATCGCAACAATTATTAAATACTAAGACTGTTTAAATCATAGTTAGATCGAAAATTTCGCAATTGATGGTCATCTAATAACATGAATGATTCTTCTCTACAGAATAGGCATTGCGATACACAAAGTTTACCAACGAGATCAAAAATGGAAGGCCCATTGCAGGCTCTAACTCATTCTAAAGGTCATAAGAAGTGTGCTATAGGGAAGTCGTGGATTCAAAGTCTGCAACATTAAATAAAAATCAAAATCATTCCAATCAAGTTTTCCTTGCATTTTAATTCATGTTTAAATTTCTGCATTTCAGCCTATCACACGAGGCTTTGCATGTTTATTTTTCTGCATTTCAGCCTATCACACGAGGCTTTGCATGTTTAAATTTATGCATTTCAGCCTATCAAACGAGGCTCTGCATGTTTATTTTTCTGCGTTTCAGCCTATCACATGAGGCTCTGCATGTTTAAATTTCTGCATTTCAGCCTATCACATGAGGCTCTGCATGTTTACATTTCTGAATTTCAGCTTATCACACGAGCCTCTGCATGTTTATTTTTCTGCATTTCAGCCTATCACACGAGGCTTTGCATGTTTAAATTTCTACATTTCAGCCTATCACACGAGGCTTTGCATGTTTAAATTTCTGCATTTCAGCCTATCACACGAGGCTCTGCATGTTTACATTTCTGCATTTCAGCCTATCACACAAGGCTTTGCATGCTTTAATTTCTGCATTTCAGCCTATCGCACGAGGCTCTGCATGTTTACATTTCTGCACTTTGGCCTATCACATGAGGCTCTACATGTTTAATTTTCTGCATTTCAGCCTATCACATGAGGCTTTGCATGTTTCAATTTCTGCATTTCAGCCTATCACACGAGGCTCTGCATATTTACATCTCTGCACTTCAGCCTATCACACGAGGCTCTGCATGTTTAATTTTCTACATTTCAGCCTATCACACTAGGCTATGCATGTTTACATTTCTGCATTTCAGCCTATCACACGAGGCTCTGCATGTTTACATTTATACACTTCAACCTATCACTAGAGGCTCTGCGTGTTTAAATTACTGCAGTTTAGCCTATCACACGAGGCTCTGCAGGCGTGAATTTTCAGGATTCACGATAAGGTACTAATACACTCTGCAACTTCCGGACGAAATTGGTTCACATCTTTACTCACTTCTTACCTGGATAATACGAGTGGTGTCTTCATATTATCTGGTAAGAACCGAGCAAAGAGGGGAAAACTGTGAACACCAATTTTTGTCCGGCAGAGTTTAATTAAATCACAAAGGCTAAATGAATGGAAAAGACAAGAGAAAAGAGAGAAATAAAAGGGAGTAGAAACAATTAAGGAAAAGAGAAGAAGGTCAATAGTAAGAAATGCAAAAAAATAAAATAATAATAATAATATAATAATAATAATAATAATAATAATAATAATAATAATAATAATAATAACCATAATAAACAAAGGGGAAAGAGAAGGAAATGAAAAGGGGATTGGTCCTTGTCCTAATAGGCTAGGGTTAGTTAAGAATTAGTTAGGGTAGTTAGAGGTTAGTTAGGATGGTTATTTTGTTGGGTTAGAAAGAAACCAAGGGCTGGTTAGGTATTACCCTAGTTAGAGAGGGGTATAAAAGGATTTTTTTGGAGAGAATTTAGGGGAAAAAACGGTTTTTAGCACCAAAAAACTGGGAGAAACGGATTCAGAAGAGCAAGAGGAGAACAGAGGCACACGAGAATTGAAGAGGCTTTTTGGCTTAGAGGATTCGGGGGCATCTCGGCAGATTGGCTTAACATTGGAGGATTGGTTTTGTTCAGAGCATCGGGGAAGAATCTCTCTGGAAATCGCAGTACATTCCTGGAAGATTTTGCTTACCTGTGGAAGCATTCAACAGTGAGTTCCTTCCGTTGTGTCTTGAACATCTCTGCGTTGAGGTTAGGCTCGTTCCTATCGCCATTTTCTTATTTATGTTCGTTGCATTTATCATTTTCTTTTCTCTATACCTATGCATAGAATCTGTGGAATCCTAGTAGAGCGCAACAGTTATCAACTCTAGATTTAGCGTGAGTAATTAGGCTGCCTGTGCTGGAATTCTTTGATAAATTGATGTAAATTTAATCTCAGTGTCTGATTATGGAATGAACTTGTGAATTGCTCGTAGTTGAACAATACCTGCTGAGTAAATGAGGATAAAAAGGCTTATGTTTCCCTAAACCTTAACCAAATTCTAGACCTAACTCTCGGTTGCTCAACGAATCCTATGATAGGATCAACTAACCTGTTCGGAACCCGTGTTCGTTGTTGCAGAAAACAAGTCCCTGAGTGAGTTAATTTCATAAACCTGATATACCTAAGGCATAGTTCAGATGAGCCAAAAACTAGTAGAGGAGGAGGTTCTAATCTTATCATATGAGTTTATTCTGGAAGTTAGGGTTGGTAATTCAGTTTTGCAATTTGATGAGATAAGCTGGGAATCGATTCTGTTAATCCAAATTCATTAGGGACTTATTAACATATGCCAGTTGCATATTTGTTAAAAATCAGATTGAGGCCTGCAAGGAAAGCTATAAATACTAACTATATACACTGGACAAGGTTTTAATTAGTCAGAAAGTGAAACTGAAAAGGAAAGGTCAAGAGCTGATAGGAAAGTCCTAGATGAAATTAGCAAAAAGGGGGGTTCTTAGCCTAAAATTAAAAGACTGGAGTCATAAACCTGTGATATAGGAATAGGTTTAAAAGAAGAAGGAAGCTAGGGATTACAGAGACAAATAAAGACTTACTGCCTCATTAGGTCATAAGTGTAATGTCTATTAGTCTCTATGATGACAGCAAGGTGAGGATTAGTGGAATGGCTTCAATGACTCTAAATTAGGATACCCTGATAATTACAGATCACATCTTTCAGTATCAGTGGTTAAAGGTAGACACTAAATTAGTGTCACTCTAGAAGCAGAGATCCTGCAGGCATTAACAGCCTGGTAAACAAGCTGTGTCTAGTTCGTGTTGTGCAGTAAGAGGCAAGCAAAAAGTCCTTTGGCTAGTCTAAAATCTCAGGTTGGAAACTTGACTCAGTTAGCAGTAAGTGGGTAAAGATGTCATGTTCCTGTTGTTGTAAAATTAGAATCAGTAATAAACTTCTACAAAATCACCATCTTTTGCTTGCCTGGGACCTCATATAGGGCCAAGAACATTAGGAGTTAACATGCGGTCCAAAGATAATCATTGATAATAACTAAAATAGAAACTGAAGCAGGGAAATAGACCAAGTATGTTTCTATCAGCCTTGGTAAGATGAGCCAACAATCCAGTTTGCAAAAGTATCTAGAAAATAGAAGGTAGGGAATTTCCTTTATAAGTCAGCAGTGGTAATGTTGGATTATGAGAAGTCTGATAATCCATGGTGATGCTTGGTCACTATGCCAAGCATAAGCAAAAATGGTCGTATTTTCTTTTGTGTATGAATGGTTGTAGTGCATTCAGAGACTTATTGGTCCTACCATGTCCAAAAATGCATAAGTCGTCAATTCAAGACGACTATCACCAGGAAATCAGGTTTTGTTAGTAAACCCAACACCAGGTTCCCAAGTATTATCCATAAGTCCTCTTTCAAATAAACTGATTTGGTTCCCTAAAGTAGCTTGCCACTTCCTTGATCAATCTTTGTTACTGATCCGAGGCCTAGATATTAGGCCCTAATCTGACTGAGAGCCCTTCTATAGGAAGTGGAACATTAGGCAATGGATACGGTACCAGGTTCCTTATGAAGAGTATGTCAACTAGGAAAAATTAGAAATAAAGTCAGTCCTTGTTACAAGGTCATGCCGGTTGTGAGTTTTGAATCTCACAGGACCTAGATCAAGGAGAAATTGCCTAGAACTGAGTTAGAAGATGAGTGTTGTATAGATGCTGGCACCCTTGCTTTTCAAGATTTTTGTGACATTCTGATAATCACCAGGATCTGTCAACACAACATTTCACTTCTTTTCAAATAAAAAGGAATCAACAATAACTGAACACCGAACAGGTTATGGAAAGCACAAGAGAATAGTTCATCTCATGAAGATCATGCCTGGAAGAATGAATAGCACTCAATTATGGTTAATAGGGAAGTCAGCACAGTCATCCACACATGATCATTCGTTCTCAGCTAGGCTAAATTCTGCTGGCCACCTGATAGCCCCTCAGATCATCAACCAGAACACCTATGTGGGTACTGCAATAGCATATAGGACGATCTCAGGTTGGTTGGCTATACAGTTCTGGTTCAAGATAGGATCTAGACTGGTCTGGCTATGCAGTTCTGATTAGGTAGCAGAGCCATATTTGTCGATTCATAATAAGGCAGCCCTATGATAGCCACCTAAGATAGCCCAAGTGCAGAGGTCGAGTGAGTAAGCAATTTTGATTCTATAAAAGCAGGTGTACTAGTAGAAGGATTGACTGACAGTTGGGAGGGCCTAAGGTCAGTTTTGTTGATCCAGTTAAATTCCAAATATTACAACATTATAATCAGTTGCAGCAGAGTATAGTTAGTCTGTTGATCAGCTCTAGGGATGAAACCAACAGGATATAGGTAATTCCAACATATTGAGGTAGTGCTGGAAAAAGCTTTACACCATAATGCTTGACCTATACCTGAACCCGGACTATGCTTAGCAAATAGTTACAAATTCCAGGGGTAGGTTAGGTTCTTGTCAGTCCATAATCTTCAGCATGACAGGACTATTAAGTGACTAAGCTTGGATTGAGGTAAGATTGACAAGTTCAGGCAGGAGCTATAGGTTGCTAACCTATAATTTTATAAAATATACTTTGAAGTTTGCAGGTCCTTGATCATAATCTTGGTTTGACCCTGATACTCAGCATTAGAATAATGCAGTCCACTGGTCTGTTAGCTGCATCAAATTATTGTTAATCAAAATCGAAGGAGCACTTGTTGTGAGACCTTAGGTAAACTTTGGAATAACATTCAGTACTAGGCTAATCATGCAAACTAATTCCTTCTTAGCTCTTATATAAATAGTAGTTCTCAAAGTATACGTTGTTGTTACAAGCTCTGTCCTAGGCTGATTTCAATTGCTTGATAAGATCCAAAGACAGATCTTAGTTCACCTATCTATACGAGTGTAACTCCTTTAATAATTCAATGCAGTTTTGGTCTTTAATATGGTAACCATCTATAGCTTTCAACCAGAATCTAGTCCTGGCTGGGTACGGAAAGTTACGTAAAACCTAACTTTATTTAAAAGATAATAAAACTAATCGTGAATTAGTATAGCTTACAGCCAAGTAAACCTTAGAATTTTATTCTGAGACCAACCTGCAAGACCTTGGAAGATCATGTAGCAAAGTTAGTAGGGCTCGCTGATGGCCATTGTCCTAAATCAGGCTTGACAATTTGAAGAATTCCTGCTGAAACCTTGGTTCTCACACAATGAGCTCTAACTGCAAACTGGTAGCATACCCTACTGTTTGACATTTAGGGAGTCATATGGGTCTAAGTGCAACCCTTGATTTTCTTAGACTCTGTGCACATACGGAACTGAGAGTATATTTGAAAACTCTTCTAAAAAAGGCTTCTTCCAAAACCTTGGTTCTCACGCAATGAGCTCTAAGTGCAAACTGGTAGGATACCCTACTGTTTGACATTTAGGGAGTCATATGGGTCTAAGTGCAACCTTCGATTGTCTTAGACTCTGTGCACATGTGGAACTAAGAGGATGTTTGAAAACTCTTCTAAAAAAAGGCTTCTTCCAAAACCTTGGTTCTCACGCAATAAGCTCTAAGTGCAAACTGGTAGCATACCCTACTGTTTGACATTTAGGGAGTATATGGGTCTAAGTGCAACCTTCAATTGTCTTAGACTCTGTGCACATGTTGAACTGAGAGGATGTTTGAAAAATCTTCTAAAAAAAAGGCTTCTTCCAAAACCTTGGTTCTCACGCAATGAGCTCTAAGTGCAAACTGGTAGCATACCCTACTGTTTGACATTTAGGGAGTCATATGGGTCTAAGTACAACCCTTGATTGTCTTAGACTCTGTGCACATGTGGAACTGAGAGGATGTTTGAAAACTCTTCTAAAAAAGGCTTCTTCCAAAACCTTGGTTCTCACGCAATGAGCTCTAGGTGAAACTGGTAGCATACCCTACTGTTTGGCATTTAGGGAGTCATATGGGTCTAAGTGCAACCTTCGATTGTCTTAGACTCTGTGCACATGTGGAACTGAGAGGATGTTTGAAAAGTCTTCTAAAAAACGCTCCTTCCAAAACCTTGGTTCTCACGCAATGGGCTCTAAGTGCAAACTGGTAGCATACCCTACTGTTTGACATTTACGGAGTCATATGGGTCTAAGTGCAACCCTTGATTGTCTTAGACTCTGTGCGTATGTGGAATTGAGAGTATGTTTGAAAACTCTTCTAAAAAAGGCTTCTTCCAAAACCTTGGTTCTCACGCAATGAGCTCTGAGTGCAAACTGGAAGCATACCCTACTGTTTGACATTTAGAGAGTCATATGGGTCTAAGTACAACGTTCGTTTGTCTTAAGGCTCTGTGCACATGAGGAACTGAGAGGGCGTTTAAAAATTCAGTTTTTTAAAACTCTTCTAAAAAACTTCTTCTAAAAACCAGAACTACGTAGCCTTGAATTTCACATTGCACCAAGGAATACGTAGGAGCAGGATCAAGTCCTGTCAGGCTATTTTCATACAAACCTATTTATTTTTATTATATTTAAGGGATCAAACAATTTTTAAAGAAAATCACACACTCAGTTCAAGGGTACAGTTCTTTGGAACAGACAAATAGGATGCCTAACACTTTCCCTATTTGTAACCGACTCCCGAACCTAGAATTTCATCCTCAAGTTAGGGTTTTTCCAAATGTTTTCCCTTAAAATAAAATTTGGTGGCGGCTCCACAATCAAAATTAAATTCATTTTCAAGATTCTAGCGAGTTCGTCGTCTCGTCGGAATTACGGTTGCGACATATAGTATTTGTAATAAACATAGAAAGGATAATGATGAAATCAAACAAAAAAAAAAGGTCACATATGATGTTGTGAAGGATTAAGTATTTGATATGTTGTAAAAAAAAAGATGATGTATTGTGGAAGGATCACTACCTTGAAAGAAAAATTCAATAAACCTTTGATGCAACTTGTAAACATCCAATTATGTCCGAGACCCCCAATTATTAAAATTAATCAAAAAATCAATACTAAATTAATGATGAAGAGGAGCGAAAAAGGGAAACAAACAACAAAAAAAAGAACAAAAGAAAAAAACAAAAAAACAAAAATAAGCAGAAGGTAAAAAAAGAAGGAAAAACTTAGGAAATCCAAAATTAATAACCAAAAATAAATAAGTAGTAAATAAAAAAAATAATAATTAAAAAATGAGAAAAATCTGAAATTAAAAGAAATGAAAAAAAAAGAAAAAAAATCTCAAATTAATAAATGAAAAAGAAAGAAATAAAAAATCTGAAATTAAAAAAAATAATAAATAAAAAAACAAAAAAAAGAATGAAAAATAACAAACTTTAAAGAAAAATAAAATAAATAAAAAATCTATATATAAAACAGAAAATTAGAAAAAGCACAAAAATAAAATAAATCAAAAGAAATTAAAAGAAAAAAACAGAAAATAAAAACCAAAATAATAATTTGAATTATAAAAATTAAGAAAAATATGAAAAATAAAAAAAACTGAAAAATAAAATGGGAAAATGTAAACAAAAAATATAAAATCAAAAAATCAAAAATAAAGGAAAAATGGATACGTTGGCTTTTGGGCTTATTAAAAGGTGACCCTTGCCAAGAGAGGGGTTAGAAAGGTTGGAAGGGGCAGGTTGGCTTTTCGGGGGGTTTGAACAAAAGGCAAATAAAAAGGAGAAAGAAAATTCATGTCGGGGGTTTTGAAAAAAAGGAAAATAAAAAGGAGAAAGAAAATTCACGTCGCGGGGGTTCAAAATTCAACAGGGGGAATTCCACTAAAAGAAAAACCCAAGGTTCACGACTAGTAGCCATGGATAAAGCTCCCTTGGTTGAGGTTCCTCATCGGATCTCTCTTAAGAACAAATTTCATGAATGAAGAAGGACGGACTCCTATTCATCCGAGTGCGAAATCCCAAACACCTTTACTGCATCGGGTGAAAGCTTCGTACAGGTTAGTTATTCAAAGCTCTTCTACGATCCTTTCTGCGCCAAGATCTTGCTATGGTTGTAGTTATTTCTTGTAACGTATGATAATATTTTGGTAAAAGGGAGATTGATGGCAAAAAATAAACGAGTAATTCTAACGGACTTCTGTGAAAATGCATTAAATCAATTGCTTTTATAGGAACGCTGTTATTGTTTGATGAAATATGGCTGGCTTGGCTTGATTGAACCTAATGAATTATTAAGATCGAGGACTCCTTAGTCGGATTCGGAAATCAGTCTTAAGGGCCACAAGTCACACATATTCTAACTAAGAATAAGTGACTCCGATCATATAATTCTGGAGTTGATGAAAACAACAAAGGCAATCCGGGGACCCAAATTTTAATTAACTCATTATCGCGTACCATAAAGTTGGTTTGAATGGTCTCAAACACTGCCCTCATTTTATCATCCCAATCACTTTGTTTTGAGCTGCATGTTCCCGTAAATCAATGGCTCTGATATAGAGACAGTTAATTGGAATAAGGCAAGGAAGAGGACCATATTGTGGGAAGTTCTGCAGTGTTATCCTTGAGTTCATTCTCTAAGGAGGGCATAACACTCAGTATACTGGCTCGCTATGTGTAGCAGGCTGGAATCGTTGTCGTGAACAAAAGGTGCGGCAGCTCTGTACCCAGACTTGAATTCAGTGATCAGGCTACTGCAAAGTCAGAAGATCGTGCAACAAAGACATTACCGAGACGTATAAGAGTTGTTCTTTCCCACATCAGCATCCAGTATCTACGCCTCACATGAATACCTTACATGGTACTTGCATTGAGGTGAAGCATACAAAACAAGGTCAGCGTTGGCTGATTGGGGGTGCTCTAGGACGTCCCTACGTACATCAAAAGGGACGCTGCACATAGGCAAGCAGTTGGGGCCACAGAATGCACGAAGGGTCCAGGACGCGTCAATGGGGAAGAACCCTTTTTGGCAAATATTAATTAATGTTCCACACTATCCAGATTTCCAATCAAGTCCCTATACCTCACAAATTTGCTTTTAAACCCCTATACTCGTTCATATTTATATTCTGGCCCCTCTATTTTTCATATTTACATTTTAACCTCCTAAACTTTTCATATTTATATTTTGACCCCGAAAATTTTCATATTTATATTTTAACCCCCAAACTTTTCATATTTACATTTTGACCCCTGAACTTTCCATCTTTACATTTTGACCCCTAAACTTTTTATATATATATTTAGACCCCTATATTTCCCATATTTACAAATTAACCCCTAATCTCCCCGAAAGTCCGCTTAAGCCCCGCGCCTCCAATAGTTACAAATCAAGAAAACAATTAAATAAAAATCTTATTTTGCATTCCTTAATCTCACGCAATGGGCCCTAAAAACGAACTGGTAGTTTTTTCTGCTGTTCGCGGTTTAGAGGTCTATATGGGTCCAAGTGCAGCCGTAGTTGTCTTGGGCCCTGTGCATACGTGGATTGGGATTGCCTTCCCCTTTTTTTCCAATTAAATAAAAATCTTATTTTGCATTCCTTAATCTTACACAATGGGCCCTAAAAACGAACTGATAGCTTTTCTGCTGTTTGTTGTTTAGAGGTCCGTATGGGTCCAAGTGCAGCCGTAGTTGTCTTGTGTAACATCCCAATTTTTCTATGATGAATGTTTGAGGCTACAAATAGTTTCTAGAATAAAACTAGGTGAAATTAGGAACCAAAAACAGAGAAATTAGGAAGTTTGATGCAAATGACAAAAATGCCCTTGGACTTGGGCAACTCAAATAATGAGCCAGAAAAATGGAAATACAAGTATAAGACATCTTGGAGGGATTATAAACATCATGTATGGTTAAAAGTAGTGAGAGAAATTTAGAAATCTGAGAAGGGACGAAAATGCCCTTCGAAAACCTCGAAAATGACCAAAATGCCCCTAATTCTTCGTGTTTCTTAAGCATGTGCCTCACATTGTTGGCTTTACTTTTAAAATTTACCATTCCTTTTCACCACTCAACCTATTTCTTACTCCTACACCAAAACAATAAATACTTGTTGGTGACAATGTCAGCGCTGTAATAAGTAATTTTGAACGTTTGATTAATCAAGCTCAAAGAAAAGCCCAACGAGGGAGCGGAATAAGGAAAGTATAACTAGGGATTCCCAAATCACCATGCAATATCCCACTGGATCAAAATTTAAATTTTGTAAAAATTTAGGGATGCCAAATAGATCCGCTGAATTGAGAATCAGAGCAATCCCGGCAAGATCAATATCTGACCATGCAAAATCCAAGAGAAAGAAAAAGAAACCCCGTGGGATTAAAATCAAGAATAGTCCAGGCAAAATCAAGGTCAAAAAATTCAAAATTCAAAAAGAAGGAAAACCCGCTGGATTGAAACCCATAAATAATCTAGGCAAAAGTAGGGTTAAATCTCAAGAAAATAAATCGACAAAGTCATGATCAGAAAAGGTCTCGCCAGGATTTCAAAAAATAATTCAGGCAAATTAGGATCGGGACAAAAGCCCGCTAGGTCAAAAACCCTCTAAGGGTGGCCCAAGCAAAATTTAGGGCACGATCAATCAAAAGCCCGCTAGGTCGACAATCCTCAAGAACGGCCTAGGAAAAAGTTAGGGCACAATTAATTAAAAGGCCCGCTAGGTCGAAAACCCTCAAAGGGCGGCCTAGGAAAAAGTTAGGGCGCAATCAAACAGAAGCTCCGCTAGGTCGAAAACCCTCAAACAACGACCTAGGCAAAAATTAGGGCACATAATCAAGATCCCGCTAGGTCGAAAACCCGTAAGGGCGACCTAGGAAAAAATTAGGACAAAATGAAAGATCTGCTGGGTTGAAAATTCAAAGGAACGACCTAGACAAAAGTTAAGGTAAATCCAGGAATCCCAGGAAAACATGAAATTTTTGCATCTCATATCTTCCTAAAACTAGGAAAAATTTTGCTATTTCTCAAGTTTGATTAATTGGGCAATCAAGATTATGAAAAGCAGCACTGGCATCTTTCATCAAAAGGTGCCATTTGGACGATCGAACCCCCATCTTTTGTCATCCTTCCCTTTCAAATACACTACCTCAAACATCTTTTGCAAAACTTTGTGTTTCTTTCCAGTAACTATCCAGAATCACTTTGCCCACCCCAATAATGCACTTGCCAAAAGAGATGTGAAAAATGTAAAAAGTAGAAAAGGATTAATTTTGAAAAGCCATGACAAGTCGGACGAATCCTCGACCATCGCAGCACGACATGACTGTCTCTAAAAAATCATCCTCTTGTCAAACATAACGCCACCAAGACAAAAGCAGTCTGTCTTATCCAATCATGCCGACCACTGTTGGGTCTCAAAGATCCTGGAAAGGAAGGTTCAAAGTCGACCAAGACGCCAAGAGATAAAGTCAATCTAGCTCGTCCCGATTCTTGATTCCCTTCACACCCACTATGAGGTTGACGAGAAAGAACCTGTCGACAAAATCAAGAGAAACAAAAAGTTTTTAAGCACCTCATGGTTTTCATTCATCCCATAACATCCATTTCATCAAATAATTATTTCAAGCACCAAAATAAGAACACCGCATCCTTTTTTATTCATTCAAACAGTACATAAGCATCCTATCATTCAAGCATTGCACAACTTCTTTGCAAAGCTAATTAAGATTAGAGCAAATTGCTCGAACCAATCATAATTGAGAGATTTCTGAGGATCTCAAAGCTGGGGCAAACACCTGCCTAGAAAATTCAAGTTGAGGCAATCCTGATTTTCCTCAACACAAGAAAGATTGAACTGGGGAAAATGCTTGCCCACAAAAGTCCAATTTGAGGTTATCCTCAAATTTTGAGTCAAGCTCAAACTGGGGCAAATGCCTGCCCACCCAAAAATACAATTTGAGGTCATCCTCAAATTCTGAGTCAAGCTCAAACTGGGGCAAATGCTTGCACACAAAATTTCAAATTGGGGGTCATCCTCAAATTCTGAGTCAAGCTCAAAATTGGGGCAAACGTTTGCCCACAAGAATTCGATTTGAGGGCATCCTCAAGATCAACTCCAAACGGGGGAAAACGCTTGCCCCCAAAATTCAATTTGAGGTCATCCTCAAATTCTGAATCAAGTTCGGACTAGGGCAAACGTTTCCCCAAGAAAGATTTAATTTCAAGAACAAAACTGGGGCAAACGCTTGCCCAAAATCCCCTCAAGATAAGGCATTCCCCAATTGCCAAAAATCCTCCAAACTGGGGCAAGATGTTTGCCCGAAGTTCTTGCAAATCAAAACATCTCTCAACCATAAAAAATCTTCTAAACTGGGGCAAAATGTCAGCCCAAGTTTCTGAGTCGTCCGAGGCAGCTGACGAAGAATCCACATTCCATCCTCACGTGCATTCCTGGGGCACATCATGTCATTTTTCCTTTACCTGTCTTGACAGGTCAACCTTCATTTTTCTTTTAATGACTTGTCATAACAAGTAGGCATCATTTTTACCTTGCCTATCTTAATAGGTCATCTTTGCTTCGCCTGTTTTCACAGGCCATTTTTACTTTCTGCCTGTCTTAATAGGCCCTTTCTGCTTTCTGCCTGTCTTAACAGGCCATCTCTGCTTCGTCGGTCTTAAACAGGCCATTTCCACTCTCCGTCTGTCTTAACGGGCTCGTTTCTTTCCTGTCAACAACAGGACTTTTCTTCGATACCTGTCCTAACAGGTCATTTCACTTCCACACTTGTCTTCACAGGTTATCCTGTCTCAACAAGACATTTCTTCTCCATATTTGTCTATCTATCTTAACAAGTCTTCATTGCCTGTCTTGACAGGTTCTTTTCATTTCCTTTTTCCTGTCTTAACAGGTTTTCACCATTCTGTTGTGCCTGTCTTAACAGGCGTCTTGCCTCCGTCTTGTCAACAACAGGACTTTATGTACATTTTTGCCTGTCTTAATAGGTCACTTTCATTTTTCTTTGCCTATCTAGTAGGCTCGCATTTTTCCTGTCAACAATAGGACCTTATCTGCATTTTTTCCTGTTTTAACAGGCCAGTTTCATTTTTCTTTGCTTGTCTAGCAGGCTTGTATCTTGCCTGTCAAGAACAGGATCTTTTGTTCTCTTTGCCTATCAAGTAGGTTTGCATTTATCCTGGCAACAGCAGGATTTCATTTGCATCTTCCCGGTAACCGCGGGATCTCATTTTCATTTTCCAATCAACAACAGGACTTCAAGCATGTTTAATTTCTCTTGGCCTGTCAAGCAGGTTTACATTTATCATGGCAACACCAGGATTTCATTTGCATCTTCCTGGCAACAACAGGATCTCATTTGCATTCTCTTGTCAACAACAGGACTTCAAGCATGTTTAATTTCTGTCCACCTGTTTAATTTCTGTCCACCTGTCAAGCAGGTTTGCATTTATCCTAGCAACAACAGGATTTCATTTGCATCTTCCCGGTAACAGCGGGATCTCATTTGCAATCTCCTGTCAACAACAGGATTTCAAGCATGTTTAATTTCTCTTTTCCTGTCAAGCAGGTTTGCATTTATCTTGGCAACAGCAGGATTTCATTTGCATCTTCCTGGCAACAACGGGATCTCATTTGCATTCTCCTGTCAACAACAGGACTTCAAGCATGTTTAATTTCTGTCCACCTGTCAAGCAAGTTTACATTTATCCTGGCAGCAGTAGGATTTCATTTGCATCATCCCGGCAACAGCGGGACCTCATTTGCATTCTCCTGTCAACAACAAGATTTCATGTTTCAATTCTGTTCTCTTTGTCTGTCAAGCAGGTTTGCATTCATCCTGTCAAGCAGGATTTCATTTGCATCATCTCGGCAACAGCGGGACCTCATTTGCATTCTCCAGTCAACAACAGGATCTCATGTTTCAATTCTGTTCTCTTGGCCCTTCAAGCAGGTTTGCAATCATCTTGTCAAGTAGGATTTCATTTGTATCATCCCGGTAATAGCGGGACCTCATTTGCATTCTCTTGTCGACAACAGGATCTCATGTTTAAATTCTGTTCTCTTGGCCTGTCAAGCAGGTTTGCATTTATCCTGGCAACAGCAGGATTTCATTTGCATCATCCCGCCAACAGCGGGACTTCATTTCCATCTTCCTGTCAACAACAGGACCTCATGTTTAAATTCTGTTCTCTTTGCCTGTCAAGCAGGTTTGCATTTATCCTTGCAACAACAGGATTTCATTGGCATCTTCTCGGTAATAGCGGGACCTCTTTTTTTTGCATTTCTTCTAGTCAACAATAGGATCACCATCAAATTTACATTTATGCACTTTGGCCTATGAGGTCAGGCCTCTCTCAAATTTTCTTTTTCGTATGTTGGCCTATGGTGTCAGGCCACCATCAAGTTTACATTTCTGCATTTTTGGCCTATGATGTCAGGCCTCCTTCAAGCTTTCTTTTCTCTTTTCTGCATGTTGGCCTGTAGTGTCAGGCCGCCATCCTGTTTACATTCCGACATGTTCAAATTTTCTTTTCCGCATTTTGGCCTATAGTGTCAGGCCACCATCAAGTTGATTTTTCTACGTCTGGGCCTATGATGTCAGGCCTGAAGCATAGATAGATTTCTATACCTCGGCCTATGCTGTCAGGCCACCTTGTACATACCTTACATCATAATATTTGCATGTTGTTGTCACTCTACTGAGCCCGTCATAACGGGCCATTCTCTTCTGCTTAGCCTGTTTTAACAGGCCGTTTTATTCCATTTTGCTTGTCCTAACGAGCAATCCTGTTGCATGTCCACGCCTGTCCTAACATGCCTTTATTCATTTCACATAGCCTAGTTAGGCTATGTGATCAAGCCTCGCATATTTAAACCCTATCGGCACACGAGGCCAGTAAGATCATTCTCCAAGCATCCATGGGGTTCACTTTAAGCTTAAGGCTTCCAGTGTTGCTCTCGGACCTTCTTCAAAAAAAGGCCGCCTCGGACATAATGTGTTCACGTCTTTACTCATTTCCTACCACGATAATTCAGATAATCGTTTCTCATATTATCTGGTAGGGAAATGAGTAAAGAGGGGCAAACTGTAAACACCTAATTATGTCCGAAGCCCCCAATTATTAAAATTAATCAAAAAATCAACACTAAATTAATGATGAAGAGGAGCGAAAAAGGGAAACAAACAACAAAAAGAAGAAGAACAAAAGAAAAAAAAAAGAAAAAAACAAAAATAAGCAGAAGGTAAAAAGAAGAAAAAACTTAGGAAATCCAAAATTAATAACCAAAAATAAATAAGTAGTAAATAAAAATAATAATAATTAAAAAATGAGAAAAATATGAAAATAAAAAAATGAAACAAGAAAGAAAAAATCTGAAATTAATAAATGAAAAAGAAAGAAATAAAAAATATGAAATTAAAAAAAATAATAAAAGAAAAAAAAGAATGAAAAACAACAAAGTTTAAAGAAAAATAAAATAAATAAAAAATCTATATATAAAAAAAATTAGAAAAAGCACAAAAATAAAATAAATCAAAAGAAATTAAAAGAAAAAAACAGAAAATAAAAACCAAAATAATAATTTGAATTATAAAAATTAAGAAAAAATATAAAAAAAAATTAAAAATAAAATGGCAAAATGTAAACAAAAAATATAAAATCAAAAAATCAAAAATAAAGGAAAAATGGATAGGTTGGCTTTTGGGCATATTAAAAGAAGTTGACCCTTGCCAAGAGAGGGGTTAGAAAGATTGGAAGGGGCAGGTTGGCTTTTTGGGGGGATTTGAACAAAAGGAAAATAAAAATTAGAAAGAAAGTTCATGTCGGGGGGGTTGAAAAAAAGGCAAATAAAAAGGAGAAAGAAAATTCATGCCCGGGGGGGGGGGGGGGGTTCAAAATTCAACAGGGGGAATTCCACTAAAAGAAAAACCCAAGGTTCACGACTAGTAGCCATCGATAAAGCTCTCTTGGTTGAGGTTCCTCATCGGATCTCTCTTAAGAACAAATTTAATGAATGAAGAAGGACGAACTCCTATTCATTTGAGTGCGGAATCCCAAACACCTTTAGTGCATCGGGTGAAAGCTTCGTACAGGTTAGTTATTCCAAGCTCTTCTATGATCCTTTCTGCGCCAAGATCTTGTTGTGGTTGTAGTTATTTCTTGTAATGTATGATAATATTTTGGTAAAAGAGAGATTGATGGAAAAAAATAAACAAGTAATTCTAACGAACTTCTGTGAAAATGCATTAAATTGATTGCTTCTACATGAACACTGTTATTGTTTGATGAAATATGGCTGGCTCGGCTTGATTGAACCTGATGAATTCTTAAGATCGAGGACTCCTTAGTCGGATTCAGAAATCAGTCTTAAGGGCCACAAGTCACACATATTCTAACTAAGGATAAGTGACTCCGATCATATAATTCTGGAGCTGATGAAATCAACAAAGGCAATTTGGGGACAGAAATTTTAATTAACTTATTATCGCATACCATAAAGCTGGTTTGAATGGTCTCAAATACTTCCCTCATTTTATCATCCCAATCACTTTGTTTTGAGCTGCATGTTCTCGTAAATCAATGGCTCTGATATAGAGATAGTTAATTGGAATAAGGCAAGGAAGAGGACCATATTGTGGGAAGTTTTGCAGTGTTATCCTTGAGTTCATTCTCTAAGGAGGGACTAACACTCAGTACAGTGGCTCGCTATGTGTAGCAGGCTGGAATCGTCGTCGTGAACAAAAGGCGCGGCAGCTCTATACCCAGACTTGAATTCAGTGATCAGGCTAATGCAAAGTTAGAAGATCATGCAACAAAGACATTACCGAGACGTATAAGAGTTGTTGTTGCCCACATCATCACCCAGTGTCTGCGCCTCACATTAATACCTTACATGGTACTTGCATTGAGGTGAAGCATACAAAACAAGGTCAGCGTTGGCTGATTGGGGGTGCTCTAGGACGTCCCTACGTACATCAAAAGGGACGCTGCACATAGGCAAGCAGTTGGGGCCACAAAAAGCACGAAGGGTCCAGGATGCGTGAATGGGGAAGAACCCGTTTTGGCAAATATTAATTAATATTCCACACTGTCCAGATTTCCAATCAAGTCCCTATACCTCACAAATTTTCTTTGAAACCCATATACTCGTTCATATTTATATTTTGGCCCCTCTATTTTTATATTTACATTTTGACCCCCTAAACTTTTCATATTTATGTTTTGCCGCCTAAAATTTTCATATTTATATTTTGACCCCCAAACTTTTCATATTTACATTTTGACCCCCGAACTTTCCATCTTTACATTTTGACCCCTAAACTTTTTATATTTATATTTAGACCCCTATATTTCCCATATTTACAAATTGACCCCTAATCTCCCCGAAAGTCCGCTTAAGCCCCACGCCTCCAATAGTTACAAATAAAGAAACAATTAAATAAAAATCTTTTTTTGCATTCCTCAATCTCATGCAATGGGCCCTAAAAACGAACTGGTAGGTTTTTCTGTTGTTCGCGGTTTAGAGGTCTGCATGGGTCCAAGTGCAGCCGTAGTTGTCTTGGGCCCTGTGCATATGTGGATTGGGATTTCCTTCCCCTTTTTTTCCAATTAAATAAAAATCTTATTTTGCATTCCTTAATCTCACGCAATGGGCCCTAAAAACAAACTGGTAGCTTTTTCTGCTGTTCGTTGTTTAGAGGTCTGTATGGGTCCAAGTGTAGCCGTAGTTGTCTTGGGCCCTGCGCATATGTGGATTGGGATTTCCTTCCCTTTTTTTTCCAATTAAATAAAAATCATTTTTGCATTCCTTAATCTCACGCAATGGGCCCTAAAAGCGAACTGGTAGCTTTTTCTGCTGTTCACGGTTTAGAGGTCTGTATGGGTCCAAGTGCAGCCGTAGTTGTCTTGGGCCCCTGTGCACGGGTGGATTGGGATTGCACCCTTAAAATATTTTCCAAAAAAAATGACAACAATGCCTTTTCTTTTCAATTTAAACTCCGTTCGAATGTCAAGCCTTCAACTCAAAGTAGAACTACGTAAGCCTTGAGTTTCCCATTGCACCGGGGAATACGTAGGAGCAGGATCAAGTCTTGTCAGACTAACCTCCATCAAGTATTTATTTTCATGCTAATTAAAGGGATCAAACAAGTTTCAAATAATCACACACTCAGTTTAAGGGTATCGTTCTTCGGAACGGGCGAGTGGGGTGCCTAACACCTTCCCCATTCGTAACTGACTCCCGAACTTCGAATCTCATCCTCGAATCAGGGTTTTTTCCAAATCTTTTTCCCTTAAATAAAAATTTGGTGGCGACTCCACATCAATAAATAAAAGTCCATTTTAAAATTTTAGTGAGTTCGTCGTCTTGTCGGAATTACGGTTGCGACACAACTTGGTTTTGATTTTGCTCCCCAAAGTTAACAAAGTGACATGCAAGAAATTGTACACTCATAAACTATACATGTTGGACTCTTAAATAGCAATGTCAGGAAGAAACATTTAAAGGATGAAAATTTTTGTTTTATGTGAATTGCAAGGATCAGGTATTATTAATAGGAAATCCTAGTGCAGCTAATAGTTAGAAATTAATACTACAATGGTAAAAAATTAAATTATAAATAATAAAAAGTTAAAATATTGATAATTATAAATTATTTACAATATTAAAAATCAAAGCTATAATGATAAAAAATAATGGTGTCATAATGCCTAATAATTTCTTAATGATCATAGGAATAAAGCCATAATCAATCTTCAATGGCTATATAATAAAGTTATGCAATAATACCATTGCATTTTTAAGTCATTTATTCAACAATCCCCTAGTAATATCTTTGCAAGCGACAAACTCATGGGCATAGAAAGTTAATTTTGTGTTTAGGTATTAATATCTAAACGATTGAATTAATACGTAGTAAAATGAGATAATAAATTTTGTCCAAAAAGTAAATTACTCTTGAATTATTTAAACTAGGATGAAATTCCTATTACACACTATAACTTCAAAATATAGAGATTCTCTAATGAAATAATTTAAAATCATTCCTATATTACATTGGAATTCATACATCAAATGCATCTCAAAAGCATCCCGCCAAGGGTTATGTATCTCGTTTGAAAGAACATCACTTCACACCATATGGATAGAAATGTGATCCATAATAGTGATCTTATGACTTAGTTTGACCACCAAATAGGTATCCACGATTCTTTTCTCATGATCAAGGCTTAAGACTCATCTCCATTGACAAATCAAGATCACTTTCTTATTTAATCTTTAGTGAAAGGATTAACAAGATTTTTTTTCCTCATATTTCATATTAAAGGGAAATTATACAATTGTTAATCAATCAGGTAACAACATCATAATTGACACATAATGCCTTTTCTTTTCATTGTATGCACCATCATTAGCAACTTCAATTGGTACTTGTAAATCATAATAAAGTGATAGTGTGAGTATTTCCCATAGAAGTATTTCACTAATAGACTTCTTAAAATCTTGCTTCTTAAACTGTTAGCTTTAGAATGATAAATTCATATTCCTTAGTTGACCTTGTCACACTAGTCAATTTTGCATATTTTAAAGAAATAGCACCTCCACCTAAAACGAAAACATATTAATTGATGGAGCTTACTTCATCATTGTTCAAAACTCAATTATCATTCCAAAATTCTTTTAACATTAAAAAAATTTTAAAAAAATAAAATTCCAATCCATAATATTTGTCATTTTTTAAAAAGATAATGCACAATATTTCAATGCTCACCATTGAGATTATAAGTACAATGACACAATCGACTCATAACATATGCAATATCTTTAATAATTGAGATACACTTACATTATTAATATTTATTTTTGAAGTATATACTTACATCATATAGAGTTTTAGCATGAATTGCACTATTGAATTTTTTTAATAATTTCTCAATATAATGCAATTGATTTAAATTTTTATTTTGCTTATTTTTATTATTACAATTACATCAACTTCTTCTAAGTCTTTCATTTCAAATTTGGAACATAAGAATAACTTTATTTTATTTATCACATTAAAATTGGTTCCAAATATCAACATATTATTCACATATAAACATATATAAATAATAATTTTCATACAATTTTTTATACACGTGTTAGATAATTTTATTTAGATAATTAATTTCTTTAGTCATATATTAGCTAATGATCAAGTCAAATAAACATTTTATCCATTACACTTCATATGTAATATGGTAATAATAGAATTCAAACCTTCCATATTGATCATTTATATAGTCATTGTTAATTAAATGGCCAAATCATATGTCATTAATAAGGCATTCATAAAACCACAGCATCTATTGGATAATGTGCTTAAAATACACATTTGAATCTCAAATATAGAACAATTTTATGTAGTTAAAAATTTAAAATAATAAATTGAATTAAACATTTTATTGTAAAATATGGTGGATGTAGTTTTTCTTAATCAAATATGTAATACTTTCCCACTTTTATTTACCCAATAAATTAGTAAAATTTGTAATGTAAAGTAATCATATTATGTTTTCTAGTAGTTTATCATCATATCTTGCTTATAAGTTAATAACAAATAAAATTTTATATATAGATATTATTTCAAATAAATATCATAATAATATTACCATAATATGTTGAAAATTTTCAATAAGATTTTTATTCTTCTATACCTTGCATTGATGTTTTTTAGTTTTTAATTTTTCCTCATTATCACCGTTAAATAAATTATATAAGATTACAAATATTTTTACTATAATATATTTTCTTATAAAATATTGTTTATTTTCTATCATGATTTTGAAACTACCAATTAGTAATATCTTATCAATTAATTATAATTTTTCTATAGAAATTATAATAATTTGTAAATATCAAATTAGCGAGAAAGGAATTTATATATCATAAGCATCAATTTATTATCTTTTGCTATCAATTGAATTATCTCTAATTAAATTCATTAAAATCACTAGGATTGGTCCAGTGGTGAGGGGTTGGGGGTTAGAGTAGTTTAACATGAAGGTCTGGGGTTCGATTCTTATCGCTTTCCACATTGTACCAAAAAATAATTAAATTCATTGTATCTCTCTTTATTTATTCCCTCATAAAAGAGATAAAATTCATGCTTTCATTATATGTATACATACACACATATATATATATATATATATATCTATATATATATATATATATATATATATCTTAAAGATGAGAAAAAAATTACACTGTCAATAATCTCAAATAAATTTAGATACAAATCATAATTTTATTTTTATTTAATTTTTTAAAATTTTAATCTTTACTCATTTAAATTATCATGTAATGGTTTGAGTTAGTTAGAAAAATATAACAATATTCATAAAAATTATTTTTATTTCACAAATAATTAATGACAAATTAAAAGGACTTTTCTTTATTGAAACTATCAAAATTTGTTTAAGTAGAATGCATACTCATCATATTTCCTTCTACAATTTCAAGATACTTAGCCATCAATAAAAATCATCTTTTAAATTGTTGGAAAAGGAAAGGATGTTGTTCCATGAAAGAATCACTCTCTTGAAAGCAAAAATCTTTGGTAACCCTCTGATATAACATGATTCTAGTTTTCCTCCGCAAGATTAATAAATTAGCATGGAAGAAATTGTGCACTAAGATCCTATACATGATAAAATCTCAAACAGAAATGCCTAAAAAGAATTTAGTGGATGAGAATTGTTATTCTATGTGAATTGCTAGGACCAAGTGATATGTATAGAAAACTATGGTGTAGCCAACATCATAAATTAATACTACAATGGTTATAAATTAAATTTTTAGCGATAAAAAGTTTGATAGTTAGAATCTAGTCTCATAATGGTTAAAAATTAAAACTATAACAATCCAAAATAATGACACAATAATGTCTCGATATTTTTTCAGTAGTGAGAGGAATAAAGCCATAATAAATCTTTAATGGTTATATAACAAAGAAATATAATAATATTATTGTTTCCTACCATTACAAAACACATGTTAGAAATGAGACTTAATTATACTTGTAGGTCATTTATCAAACATTTTATACAAGGATATTTAGTTTAAGAATTAAATTTACCAAAAAAGGAAGGGTAATGTAATAAAAAAAGGATGGTGTTGAAAGTAAACCTTTATAATACTTAGTGATAGGTTAATGGGATAACTCATTGTTCCAACCGTTCCTGTAATTTTTCTAAAGGTATTTATTACTTTTTTTCCTTTCATTAATTTTATTTATAAATGTTTTTTTTACTAAGTTTACTTTTAAAATGAATAAATAGTATTCTTACATTTAAGTTTTAATAGTTTATTAGAATTGTCATATTTTTTTTTACTTTATCTAATTGAATCCATAGAGGAGTTATTCTTGCAAGACTAAGAACCATGTTATCAACTCTTCTCATCCATGTCTCTGAAGGCCTTATTTGAACATGTATGATGTGTGAAAACTTGTTTTTCATAAAGCATGTGTCAAATTTTACCAATAGAGAAGTATACTTGTTAATGTAGAAAAAGAATATTTTAGACCCCACTGTTGATCCTAGAGGGACTATACAACAATATTTAAAAAAGGTTCCAATCTCAACTTTTAAGCTCACCAAAAATTGGTTATGTTGTCATGTATAAAAATGAAAGTATAAAATCAAGAATAGAAAATGAAAAAAAAAAAATACAAATTTATGGATATACATGAGACTTTGGATACCCTTATGACTTTACCCACTTTTACCTCCAAACTACCTTGTGAATGATTGAAAACTTTAATTGCTAATCATTCATTCTAATACCATTACTAGCTTATGATCATGCAATAGTAATGTTCTTTCACTAAGGATACTGATTAATCCTCTAAAACTCTTACACTTAGTTTACCTTATAATTTTGCTAATTGGAAAATGATTGAATCGCTTTCTTCCCAACTAACTTAGAAATCAACAAGAGCGATCATTTCCTATTAATTAATAAATTAATAATAACAAAACAAACACAATTGAGTAAACGAATAAATAATCATTCATAAAGGTGATTAAGGGAAATGTTTCCATCACAAGTTTGACCAAAGCTCTAAGATTTGAGGATTAGTTACGCATAGTAAATAAGTACAAGAAAAAAACATGCTAATATAATAAAATAATTCATAATCTTAATCCTTAGAAAGAATACAAAACTATAGTTTCAGTAGGCTAACAAGGGGTCTGCAACTTGCACCATGGAAGGGATCTTGCCTTTAAGATCCCATGACAGGATGATAAAGAAGAAATGGAAATGAGAATGGGGAAATGGAAAAATAAGAAATAGGAAAGGAAGTAGAGAATGATGTCTCTAGGATGGTGTGTAGGAAGGCATAAGTGTGGTGTAGGTAATGATTTCTTTCAAGTCGTAACCTCCCTTTTTATAGGGGTGAATTTGGTCTTCTTCTACTGCAAATTGAGTTGACCTGAGTCATCTCCTATGTCGTTAGGGTTGTTTAGAGTCATTCTTCAAACTACTAGGGTTGCTTTAAGTCATTTATCATGCTATCAAGACTAACTTGGTTAATTTCTTGCATCATTTAGGGTTGGCACGACCATGCTCATCATCCAACATGATTGTGCTCATCATCTATGATGATCATGTTCAAATTTATATGGTCGTGTTGGAAAAATCCTATTGGTGTGATGACGTGCTTGAATCTAGCATGATCGTGTTGGCTTCATCTTAGGTTATTTTTGTCCATTCGATGTTATTTAGTATTTTTGTGCCCTTTTTACCTTCTGTTAGCCTAAAATCTATCTAGTTCCGAATTCTTTCCTTATGTGATTATTCCTGAAAGAAATTGCATTGTAATTATAACTAATTTCCTACGGATAAATCAATAGAATATTGATTTATCATATCCTCAAACTTAAACATTGTTTTCCCTCAAGAAATAATCTAAGAAATAAGAATGAAATAAGTATAGAATCTAGATGAATAGATGAATTTTGGAGATTATGTGCCCTTTCATCTAGCAGAGTTGTTAAAAACCACTAGTATAAAATGCATATTGTAGAGTCATGAATAATTATGGTTTTTGAAAAATTTGGGTCATAGGCATCTTCCCCTGTAAGATCAAACTAGAAGTGTTCCTTCAAAAGGTTAGTAGGGATCTCCCTAAGGACGTCCATGTAACTAGATGTTGTAATCCCAGTCTCAGTCTTAGTCTCGAACTTTAGCGATGCATTGGACGTAGTAAGGAATTTCTGAAGTTGTTCCCTCAACTGATAATTAACAGTGTAAGAAGGGAAGTCTCCGATAGGAGGGTTGTAGGAGAGGGATTCTAGGAACTCAATAGTGGGTTCACTAAATTTCGGTTGGATGCAAGAGATACTATTGCGCATCATATCCTCTAGAGATAGCCATGACTTGGTGCTCAATTCTTAGCTGCTCAAAGTTTAGAAGATCTAGGATCCTTATAGGGATGAAAGAAAATGACGTCGGATGCTCCAATTGTGCTCTCATCCCAAGAACCTCCTAAGTGTTGATAAGGTAGGTGAGCAAGGTCCTAAGTTGGGGAAGTAGTAGATGTGGCATATTCACTAAACCCAGAATGTACGAATTTGCATGGTTGCAAAGACTGGGGCACAACCGTACTCATGACATGAACCTACAAATGATGAATTTGCACAATTGTACAAACTGGGGAACAACCATGCTCACTAGAAATTATGTTCAATTTCAAACGAGAACAGCACACATCATGATGCATGACTAGGCTAAACTCGTGTAATCATTGTCTATGAATGTGCATGGTTATGTACTCATGTGGCACGACCGTGCTAACCAAGCTTTTGTAGAATTAATTAAAATGTTTCAATTGATCATGCTCGTGCATAAATTTAAAAGAAAAAAAAATAATACTAGAATTGAGGCACATGGCATACATGGAGATGGGAGAGAAATGAGTTAAAAAATGTCAAACAAAGAAATCAAAAAACATCTTAGAATGGTGTAAAGTAAGTGACATGAAAATTACCTACTTTCTATTCAAATTCACTTGAGGGTCAACATGATTATGTTGAAATATGGCACGACCTTGCAACAGAGCTACAATTACCAACACGATCATGCTCCACATATAGCACGACTCTGCTGAAGGTGAGCATGGCCTTGCAATAGAGTTTATTTTCTATCACAGCTATGCAAATAGGGGCACGACCCTGCTCTTCTCTCTCTTTCTCTTTCTCTCTCTCTCTCTCTCTCTCTCTCTCTCTCTCTCTCTCTCTCTCTCTCTCTCTCTCTCCCCCTCCCTCTCTTATAGATATACATACATAACAGAAAGAAAATTTCCCTTTGCAAGCACTTATTTTAAGTCACAAGCCTAAATTACCTTTATCCAGTAGCTAAGTAAAGCCATGGATGGTAACCTGGGATTCTTCCAACTTCATAATAATGCATTCCTTGTATGCACATTCTTCATAGTTTTTAGGCTTTTTCCTATTTATCTTGAAGATCTCTTAATTTCCCTTCATGATTTCCAACACTGCATAAGATAGCACTTTGTATACTTTATATGGCCCACTTCACATAGACTTTAGTTTGCCTAGGAAGAAATGAAGCCATGAATTATAAAGCAATACCTTCTCACCTATCATGAATTCATGGTTCTAAATGTGCTAGTCATTCCATCTTTTGGTCCTCTCCTTGTACAACCTTAAGTTCTCATATGCTTCCATTCAAAGCTTGTCTAACTTGTGAAGTTGACAGAGACGCTTCTCCCTTGCATTCAACAAATCAAGCTTAAGGAATTTTATGTCCTCATAGGACTTGTGTTCCAATCCAATATGGAGATGACAATATTTTTCCAAAAACTAGTCTATAGGAGACATGCCAATAGAAGTTTTGTATGCATTCCTATAAGTCTGGAGGGCATGATCCAATTTCAATGTCCAATCTTTCCTAGAAGTATTAATAGTCTTTTCTAGAATTATTTTTAACTCCCTATTGGTAATCTCTACTTGACCACTTGTTTGAGGATGATTGAAAGTGGGAACCTTTTGAGTGACATTATTATTTCAAAACTTTTTCAAATTATCTATTAATAAAATGGGTGCCACAATCACTAATGATTTCTCGAGGATCTCTAAACCTTGTAAAAATATTTTCTTTAAAAATCGTGTTACTCCCTTAGCATCATTAGTGAGTAATGCCACAACTCTATCCATTTAGAGACATAATCAACCACAACAAAAATATATGCATTATTTAGATATTTTAAAAAGGGCCCTGTAAAATCAAAATCTCATACATTAAATGTATCATATACTAGAATGTTATTAGGATCATGTCATGATTTCTTAATACATTGCTGCTCCTTTGACAGTGGTCACTAAATTTGACAAAATTAAAAGCATATAAAAAAAAAGAATGGGCTAAAAGAAACTACATTGTAAAATTTTTTGGGTGGTTCTATTAGGACCAAAATGGCGTTCAACCTCTCTTGAATTGTAATAGGTCAAGATAGCCTGAGTTTCCTTCATGGGCACATATCTTCTTCTCGTAAATGTAATTACAACGAAATGATGAACTCATTGAAAATTTAAGAAATGAATTTAATAAATGTGGATCTGCCACCAAATTTTATTTTTTTAAGGGAAAACATTTGAAAAAACCCTAACTTGAGGAAGAAATCTAGGTTCGAGAGTCAGTTACGAGTAGGGAAGGTATTAGGCACCCTAATTGCCCGTTCTAATGAACGGTACCCTTAAACTGAGTGTGTGATTTTGATATTTTTGAAAACTGTTTGATCCCTTTAAATAAAGTAGAAAATAAATAGGTTTATAGAAAATAGCCTAACAGGACTTGATCATGCTCCTACGTATTCCCTAGTGCAATGAGAAATTCAAGACTATGTAGTTCTAGTTTAAGAGACTTGATCTCTTGGAAAATTGAAGAGGTGTTTTAAGGGAAAATTGGTTTTTTGAATGAAGTTAGTAAAACCGGCGATCTTCTGAAATCATATGCCCACAAAATCCAAACCGTTGTAAGCTATGTTTGAATTTGCATGAATTAAAATATGGAACAGTAGAGAATGCTACTTTCCCGTATTAAAATTTGTTGCACGAATTTCAAAAAGATCGAAACAAGCATTTAGTAAAAACGATGATTTTCTAAAATCACGTGCTTGCGAAATCCAAATCGTCGTAAGCCGTGTTTGAATCTGCACAAATTAAAATACAGTACAGTAGAGAATGTTACTTGCTCACATTAAAATCCATTGCACAGATTTCAGAAAAATCAAAAACAAACATTTAGTAAAAATAGTAATTTTCTAAAATCATGTGCTTGCAAAATCCAAACCGTCGTAAGACATGTTTGAATTTTCACAAATTAAAATGCGGTACAACGGACAATGCTACTTGCCCGCATTAGAATCCACTGCACGAATTTTAGAAAAGTCGGAAACAACATTTAGTAAAAACAGTGATTTTCTAAAATCATGTGCTTGCATAATCCAAACCGTCGTAAGCCGTGTTTGAATCTGCACGAATTAAAATACGGTACAGTGGAGAACGCTACTTTCCTGTTTTAGAATCCATTGCTTGAAATTTAGAAAATTGTAAATATTTTTGGAAAATTCTTAATTAGAAGAAAAGAAGAAAAACCAAATATAGAGATGAGAGTTCCTAAACAAAAATAAAGAAAATAAAGTAATAAAAGATAAAAAATAATAATTAAAGCAAAATTAGCTGCACTTACCTGGGAAAAATTGTAAATTGACTTTTCTTCTTTTTTTCCTTTTTCTTCCTCTTTTTTAAATTGTGAAGGTCATCTCCTTATATAGAAGGAGGAGGGATTGAAGAAATGCTCCTTGTCCAATGGGAGACTTCTTTCCCATATCCCCAAAATTTAGAGAGAGGACATCTCCTTATATAGGAGGAGGAGGGCTTAAAGAAGTGCTCCTTATCCAATGTGGGACTTCTTTTCCCTATCCAAAATTTAGAGGGAGGATATCTCCTTATATAGGAGGAGGAGAGCTTAAAGAAGTGCTCCTTGTCCAATGTGGGACTTCTTTCCCATATAGGAGAATTAAAGAGTGGAAGAGTCTCACTCTTCCAATGTAGGACTCTCAAAGTTTTTTTTTTCCATTTTGGAATTCTTATTTTATTTGGTGTGGGGATTCTTTTTCTCTTCTCTTATTTTTACTCTTTTTTCTTTTTTCTTTTTTGTTATTATTATTCTTTATTATTTCTATTCTTTTCCTTTTTCTCTTTTCTTTACCTTTTTTCTTGCTTAAAAATTAGCCTCGAACATAATTGAGTGTTTACACATCTAATCAAATTATCCTCATAGATTTTGAACAAATAAGGTTCCACCCAAAAATAATGTTTAGTATCAAATAGAAATCTCTCATGTTGTGCATATGAGAGATCCAAGAAAAGGATATTACTTGTCAGTCAGTTAACCAAATATGTATACTAGGGGGTGTGTGCAATAGTCAGTAGATGTTTGTCGAGTAACATTTGCTTGATCACCTTAACAACGTGGAGTTGCGTGGAGGGATCCACTCTAGATAAGTGGTCTGTAACAAAGTTTTCTTCTTCTTTGTTATCCTAGATTTCCAAATTAAACTCCTAAAAGAAGAGTATCCATCTAATAAATTTAGGCTTTGCATCCTATTTAGAGAAAAAATATTTGATAGGAGAATGGTAACTATAGAGAGTTACTTTAGACATAATCAAATAAGGTCTAAATTTATAAAAAGCAAATAATACCTTTAATAAATCCTTCTCTATGGTAGTGTAGTTCCTTTGGGTCTCATCTAAAGTCTTACTAGCATAATAGATGACCTGAAACACATTCTCCATTCTTAATTCTAAAACTGCTCCTACAGTTGTACTACTAGCATCACACATTAGTTTAAAGGGCAAAGACCAATCATAGGCATTAAAAAATTTGGGTTTAAGAGTTTCAAAAGCATATAGACATGCATCATTAAAATTGAAAAAGTCCTCTTTCATCAATAAATTGGAAAAAGGTTTTTCAATTTTATAAGAATATTTTATAAACCTCTTGTAAAATCTTGCATGTCTTAGAAAACTCTTAACTGTTCTAATATTATTTGGAGGAGGAAGTTTAAAGATTACCTTAATCTTGACTAGATCAACCTACATACCTTTTTTAGAGATCTTGTATCCCAAGATAATACATTCACTTACAGTGAATTGACATTTTTTTCAATTAAGAACCAAGTTGGTTCTTATACACCTTATAAATACCTACTCTAAATTCTGTAGAAATATATCAAAATAAGTGCCATAAACAGAGAATTCATCCATAAAAACTTCCATCCAATCCTTTAATAAGTTAGAAAAGATAGACATCATGCATATTTGAAAATAGTTTTGGAATTACATAAGTCAAAGGAAATTTTCCTATATTCAAAAGTACCAAAGGAGCATGTAAAAGTAATTTGCATATAGTCAGAATAACCATACAAATAAGAATAGAATTTATGATTAGACAATTTTTCCAATATTTGATCAATAAAAGGAAGAGAAAAGTGATCCTTATAGGTAGCCTCAATTAAATTCCTATAATTTATACATATTCACTAACCAGTTACTTTCCTTACTGCGATTAGCTCTTTCTGTTCATTCTCCATAATAGTTGTGTCTTTCTTCTTAGGAACAACTTGTATAGGACCCATCCAAGAACTGTTAAGAAATAGGATATATTATACCTACATCAAGGAGCCTGATAACCTCTTTCTTGACTTCTTCATTAAGGCTTGTGTTAAGCCTTCTTTATGGTTGCATCCTTGGTTTGAATTCCCCCTCCATATAAATCTTGTGGGTGTAAATTGTAGGACTTATTCCTTTGGTATCATGAATGGACCATCCAAAGGCTTCTTTTTTTTCCCTCAAGACTCTTAGTAGCTTTACTTTTTTTTTTCTTATAAGGTTAGAAAAGATAATAACAGGAAGAGAAGATGGAGAGGACAAAATGCATACTTAAGATTTGAAGGGGGATTGAGTTCAAGGATCAAAGGTTTTTCAACTAACGACTTAGGCTTAGATGTTCCAAAACACTCCATAGCTTTAAATTTATTACCTCACTCTCCAATTTCCTTAGGTATACTTGCCTCTAAGGTCATAAATTCCTCTATTTATTTCATGGAGTCATTTATGACATCAACCTCAAGCACCAAGAGTTTCTCTAAGGCATCTTCAATCAACATATCTTGAATAGAATACAAACTCAAAGAGGGAGAAGGTTCAAAAGAATTTAATATATTACAAGAATCAAATATTTTTGGGTGTTTTAAGGAGTCAAAGACTATAAACACCACTTCCTCATCATCAAGCCTTAAAAGTAAATTTCCCTGTTGCACATCAATGATGGTCTTTCTAGTGGCCAAGAAGGGTTTTCCTAAAATGAGTGGAATCTCTTCATCTTCCTCCATGTCAAGCATAATAAAGTCAGCGGGGAAGATGAACTTGTCTAGTTTTACCAAAATGTCCTCCATTATCCACCTTGGATATATGATAGTCCTATTTATAGGCTGCAAAGAGATAATGGTAGGTTTGAGTTCATTCATGCCCAACCTTCTAAAATTAGATAAAGGAATTAGATTAATACTATCACCTAAGTCAGACAAAGTTCTATCAAAATAGGGATCACCAATAGTACAATAAATAGTGAAATTCCCCGAATTCTTAAGCTTTAGTGGTAATTTTTGGAGGATAATAGCAAAGCACTCCTCGTTGAACTTGACATTCATGTACTCCTCAAGATTTTTTATTTTTTTTTGTCCAAAATTTCCTTCAAGAACTTTTCATATTGAGTATTTGGGAAATAACCTCAATGAAAGGGATATTAATCCTCAAATGCTTTAGGAGGTCTATAAATTTAGTAAATTGAGGATTGTTATTATTCCTTTTTAATCTCTCAGAGGAAAGGAATTCTAGGTTGATAACGCTCCATGTGAGGTTTCTTAGGAGCCTTCTCATCCCCCTTCCTCTTTTCTTTTGGACTTCCATCAGTAGAATTTGAGAGGTTCTTAGTAACCTCTTTATGGGTATAGGCATCTTGAACTCTTTCCCGTTCCTTAGAGAAATTGCACTTGCCTTCTCCTTTGGGTTCACCTTAGGCTAGATAGTTAAGGTCCTAGGCCCTTGCTATGATAAAAGGTTAAGGATATATCCTAACTGATTCTTAATGTTCTAAAACTAGGATACTTACATCTTATGTTCTGAAGCCGCACCTCCATGTTCTAGAGTAGTGATTCCATAGGAGTTGGTCCCTTCCTTTCTTGTTTGTAACTTCCTTGATTTTTCATATGAGGAGACTTGTAAACATTTTAAGCATTGTTAGTATAGTTATTATCTTGATGCCCTCCTCAGAAGATAGTAGAGTGATTCTTCCAAGTAGGATTATAGGTATTCCCCACGTAGTTGGCCTCCTCATTTTGTTGAGCTCTATGGGCTTGAACCATGCATCCTTCATCACCATGGCTTATAGAGACAAAAAGATTGTAGGGGCTAGGATCAAGTGCAACAATAGTTTGAATAGGTAGCATAGATTGTGCTTATGCTTGCTATCAAGACAGTATGGCCCACATGGTACAACCCTACCTGTTGAGAGTCCTTCTTCTTCACATATATGTCAGTAGATCCCCATTAGTTGTTACTAGTAGCCAAGTTTCGTACGATTGTCCATGTGTCCTCCAAGAAGCTATGTAGGATACCCTTACCAAAAGTTGCATCAATCACAACTCTGTTGGTATAGGAAAGGTTATTGTAGAATATTTGCATAAAATGAGGTCTTTGGTATCCATGATTTGGGAACCTTCGGAGAAGGTTCTAAAATTTACCCCAAGTCTCATACAGGAACTTGTTCTCGTATTGGATGAAGTTTCCAGTCTCCATTATGATCTTGGAATTGGTCGACTAAGAAAAGTATTTCATTAAGAATAAATGTTGTAACTGCACTTAGGTAGTAATGGATGCATCTGACAAAGAGTTTGACCAAGCATTCACCTTTTTGTGATGGAAAAGAGGAAGAATTATAATTTTTTGATGATGCCTTATGTAACACCATTAATCTTTATGGTGTTCATCAACCTCAATATAATTCTAATGTGGAGATGTGGGTCCTCCAAGGTTGTCCCTCTAAATTGAAGTAGTTCTAATCATGTTGATAAGGACGAACTTCAATTTGAAGTTAACGATACCTTCAAGTATTGGTATTGATATACTGCTCCTTAGGCTCTCATCACTTGGGGCCATGTAATCCCACAATGTCCTCTATCCTTGTGTTGCCATCTTTTTTGCTTTAGTTTCTCGTTTCAGCCTCCTTGTTATTCTTTCTATCTTAGGATTAAATTACAAATTATAAGTTTGAGAGTGAGTTAAATAAACAAAAATACAATGCAAAATTATAACAAAGTTTTTAATAATTATTATTTTAAAATTTTTAATATTTTTGTTGGGTGCTAAATCAATTAAATCCATAGAGGAGTTATTTTTGCAAGACTAAGAACCACACTATCAACCTTTCTAACCAATGACTCATGCAACCTTATTTGAACATTTTCTATGTTCAAAAATTTGTTGTTCACAAAGTATAAAATCTCAAGTTTTGATCTTACCAAAAAGGAGTTGTGTTGTAATGTATAAAAATGAAAGTGTAAAAATAAGAATATAAAATAGAGAAAAAAAAAGAACACAAGTACAAATTTATGGATAGGTATTGGACTTTGGATCGCTTGTGAGTTTATCTATTTTTACTTCAACTTCTCTATGAATGATTTAAAACATCAATTTCTAATCATCCAATGATCATGCAGTAGTAACATTCCTTGTTCCAAGTATTATCCCAATGATCATGCAAGGTATGTAAATAAGAGAAATATAAAATATATTTAGATTGTTAAGGCCCCATTCAGGCTGGTTGCAAGTTTTTGGTTTTTGGTTTTCAAATCAATTTTTAAAACAAAACTTGTTTAATAAAAATATTTTTGTGTTGGTTTTTAACACATTTTTGAAATAATTTTAACTCGATTCTTAAACCTAAAAAAGAAGTTTCTTGATTTTTATTTTTTAATTTTAAATTTTCATTCCTAACTCTTTCAAATCACATTAGCACTATAGTTACCACCAACACCACCAAGCCACTATCACCAATGTTACCATCACAGCCAACAAACCACTGTCACAATTGTGACCACCACAATCATCATCATTATTGTCAAATCATCACCATTTTTATTATCACCACTATAATCATTTCATTATAATCATCACCAACATTATTGCTGCTACTGTTACCACCACCAATATAATAATAATAATAATAATAATAATAATTATTATTATTATTATTATAACTATAAATCTAATTTTATTTTATTTTATTATTAAAGTTTTAACTAACATTTTTATTTATCTATTTTTGTGGATTTACAATAAACTGATAGAATAGAGTAATTTGATTCACTTTTGTAAGAAGTTTTTAAACTTTAAAACTAGATTTGACCTTATTTCAAAATTAGAAACTAAATTTGGTTTTGAATTTTAAAAATTTGAAAACTAGCACCTAAGGAGGGCATTTAATTCCTCCGAATTGAGAATAGTCCGATTGTCTAACTCCCTTACCAACTTAAAAATCAACAAGAATGATCATATCCTATTAATTAATTAAACATAACAAAGTAAACATAATTGAATATAAGAATAAATAACCATTCATAAAGGATATTAGTGATTCAAATGATTACATCACAAATTTTACCGAAGTCCCATAACTTGTGAATTAGTTACACGTAGTAAATAAGAACAAGGAACAGCATGCTAATCCAACAAAATAATCTATAACCCTAATCCTAAGATAAAAATACAAAATCCTAGTGCTAGCAAAGTTGGTAGGGGAATTTGTAACTCAATGCGGAAGGAGGTCTTACCTCTAAGATCCTATGGAAGGATGTCGAAGAAGACATGGAAATGGGATGGAAAAATAGAAAAATAAGAAATGGGAAAGGAAGTATAGAAACTATGTCTCTAGGATGGTGTGTTGGAAGGCGTAAATGTGGTATAAACAATGATTTCTTACAAGACATAACCTTCCTTTCTATATAGGTTGTGAATTTGGGGTTCCTTTGCTATGAATCAGGTTGCTCTAAGTTGCTTCCTGTGTTGTTAGGATTCTCTAAAGCTGTTCTACAAGTATCTAGGTGCTTTTTGTCATTTACCATGTTGTTAGGGCTAACTTGGATCATTTCTTGTGTCATTTAGGGTTGACACAATTGTGTTCGGGTTTTCATGGTCATGTTAGTAAATTCAAGATGTTGCAAGGCCATGCTCTGGTTTCATGGTCATGTTGGAAAACTTAACGCGCTTTAGGGGTGTGCTTGAATCTAACACAATCATTTCAGCTTCTTTCGTAGGCATTTTTGTCTATTTGATGCTCTTTAGTCTTTTTATTTCCTTTTTTTCCCCTTCTGTTAGTCCATAATCTACCTAGTTTATGATTCTCTATTTGTGTGACCATTCTTGAAAAAAATAAGGGAAATTAGGTGGAATTACAATCAAAAAATCATAAATTATATTGTAATTATAACTAATTTTTTGCAAAGAAATCAACAAAATAGTGGTTTATCAATGTCCAAACCACCTTAATTAATTTTCTATTATCTTCTCCTTGATAAGTGCCATGTTCATATATCCTTATATATGATCATTATGTGTTTTGTTCTTTCTAGTATGTTCACACATCCATCTTAACATTCTCATATTTGCTAGTATAATTTTTTTTCCTCATATTGGCTATTTAAATTCCAACATTCACTATCATAAAAGATAGTTAATAGTATAACAATTTGGGAAAATTTTGTGTTTGGTAGGTACTTTTTGGTCATAACTTCCACTTTATATATTTCTCCACTTTAGCCACGTATCTTGTGTTCTATGTGTAATGTCATAAAAAGTTTTTTTATATTTTTTTATAAGATAGATCCCAAATAGTTAAATTCTAAAACTTGTGGTATGATTTCCTTTCTAATTTTAACTTCTAATTTGTTTTTATCTTGTCTCTTATTAAAACTTCAATGCAAATACTCTATCTTGCATTCATAAGTAACACCCACTTAGGGACAACATTTTGTATGCCTTTTATAAGCATGTCCAAAACTACATTAAACAAATAACTCAAGGTCGACCTTTGATATAAACCTATCCTTATAAGAAATATTTAATCATGCCTCTAGGAGTTCTTACACGTGTACTTATCACATCATACATGTCTTGTAAGCCATACAAGCATCTTTATTTTCTATAACCTTTAACAACACTTGGCACATCATCATATGAATTTTCCAAGTCAATAAAAACTATATGTAAGTCTTTTCATTTATTCTAATACCTTTCCATTATACTCCACAGATTATTAATATCTTCTATTAAAGACCTTCCTAGCATTAAACCAAACTATTTCTCCATTATCCTAGTCTTTTTCGTAGTCTATGCTCAATCATCTTTTTTGTAATTTCATAGTGTGGCTCATAAGTTTTATCCCTCCATAGTTAATGCAATTATAAATATCCCCCTTATTCTTATATATAGTAGCCAAAATGTTTCTCCTTCACTCATATGGATTTTTCTTAGATCTTAAAATCCCACTAAACGTAATCTAATTAATACCTTATTTCCCTAACACATTTCCAAACTCAATAGGAATTCCATTAGAACTTACTCCCTCACCATTTTTCTTACTCTTATGAGCTTCATTTAACTCTAACTTGAATTTTGTGATAATAATATAAATTTTGTTCATCCTCTTGAATTTCTAATCTTTCTAAGTCATAAGTTGACCCTGATCAATCATTGAATCCATCTTTCTATAATACCTTGATTTGTAACCAAAATTTTTCCTTCTTCATCCTTAATACATCTCATTTCATCCAAATCTATTTATTCCTTTCCTAATTCATGGAAAGGTTATATATCTTTTGTTATTCATTCTTTGTCCCAAGATCCATATAAAACCCTTATTCAAAGTCTTGTCTCCCTTAAGCTTCCACAACTTTATTCTTGGGTTTGTAGCATGATGAATTTTTTATTTACAACTATTAAAATGGATATCAATTGTGAAAATCCTATGTTGTGTAATATGGATCATTCCCAATATCTTCTTGCAATTCCTCTTATCTAGACTCCTTACCAAAAGGAAATTAATTTGTAAGCATAAGGTTTTAATCTTAAAATAAGTGTTTATAACCTTAAGATTATATGCCAAAGAAAAATATAGAAATGATTGTCCTTGTTTATTTAGCTCCCTAGTACCCAAAAAATTGCAAGCTTATTTAAAATGGGTTGGCTCTTTACCAACATGTCTATTAAGATTCTTACCTACGAAAATTTTCTCTTCTTGTGGGATACCTTGAACCAATGCTTCCAAATCCTTCCAAAAATTTTGTTTTAAGAAAACTTCCTATCATACTTAAAAGGATGAAAAATTATGAAATTAAATTTGAATGATTAAAGTTGTTTAGAATATTTTCTAAGAGTATATTAGAACTTTTCCCAATAGAAACCTTAACTTTAGGAGAAAACCATACTTTATTACATTAATCAAGTAAAAATAGAAGCCAATATTCTATCAATGGTTCATTTATTTAGAGTACACATGCAACGAGTGGTCATTTTTCAACCATCATTTTATTTCTACTCAATCATCAATATAATATAATTTAAAAATGTAAGATAATGATCCAAGATTCCAAGGTTAAATCTAAGATAAATTTTGACTTGAAATAGTTAAGAAAGATTAGTTTGTGTAGTTAGATAAATGTATCATTTTATTTCTATATAAAATCTTATAGTAAGTTATGTACCATTTGCGAAATGTAGAATATGCATAGTTCTAGTTAAAAATCAGACATGACAAAACTCAATTCTTCATTGTCAATGTCATATTGAGCACACTCAACACAACATTCATTATGAACTCTGAATGATGCATCGTCAAATGACTTGATACCTAGAAGTAGGCTTATATAAACTTATGGGTCATGTCTTACCAAAAATTGATCTCCATCGTAGGTAACACCTCTTTTCTTTTATTTTATTTAGCTTTTATGATTGTAAACATTCAATTATATCTGAGGTCCTATTTTTAAAAATTAATTAGTAAGTAAACAATAATTTAAAAATAAATAAGTGAGAAAAATAAATAAACAGAAAACAGAGAAAACAAATAAGTAGAAATATCAAATATAAAAATAAAATACAATATTAAAGAAAAAAAACCAAAAAAATAAATTAAATAAAAACAGAAATAGAAAAAAAAACAAATAATAATAATAATAATAATAAGTAAATAAATAAATAAAATATAAAAAAACTGAAAAATTACAAAACAATAAATAAAGAAAACTAACAAAAGAAAATTAAGAAAATAAAAAGGGAAGAGCAAAGAAAAACAAATAATAATAATAATATTAATTAAGAAAAATAAATAAATAAATAAATAAATAAATAAATAAATAATAATAATAATAATAAATAAAATAATAAATAGAAATAAAAAATAACAAAAATAACAAAAATAAAAACAAAAAAAACAAAAAAACAAAAAATAAATAAAAAATAGAAAAAAAAATAGAAAGCAGAAAAAAAAATAAAAAATAGAAAACTGAAAAACTGAAAATGAAAACAAAAAAAAAACAACAAAAAACATACATGCATGCATGCAAGAAAAAAGAAAGGGGGATTCCACGTAAGAGAGGATGCGTGGGAAAGGGAGAGGACTCTCTCGGTGCCCTTGGCTCGCTTGGGAACCTTTGAGTCTCTCCCATAACTCGGTTGGGTCCCATTGAGTGGAGAAAAATGAGGGGCAGCGTTGGTAACTTCAAGGATTTTTGGAGAGCTTCCAATTTCAGACCCTATTCTTACAACTTGGCACCAAAAACATCACACCAGAGGAAAGTTAATGCAAATATCTAGGCATCGTGTTGGGGAAGGAGAGGAGTTTTCTTAAGTTCTGCACAAAACCTTGACGCGCACCCGGCAGTGACTTCATACACGTTAGTAACCACGTCTTTATTATGCCTAACCTTGAGACTTGCATTAAGTTGATTGAATGCTTGCTAACCATGGTACTGCAATGCTTAGGAATAGTAGTCCTATGTTGAAAAGAGTTGTTAAGTGAGGTTAGTATTGTCAAAGACCATGATTAGAACAGAAAATAGGTGTTCAGCACCTACAACATATTGGCCACACCTATTCTTGATCTTGATCGGAAAAGAAGAGCGGAAAAGGCTAGCTTTTTTGTGAATGTGATTAGTCCTCATATATGAAAAGAGGTTGTGATCATTGATAATGTCAATGTGTATACTGTATCTTTCTGCTGCTAAAAATAGGGTATCTCTTGACTAATTAAGAATCTGGGCATTGGTTATCATATGAATGAAAAGATTCTCATCTTCGGCTCCTATTTGATATTCTTATGGCTGCCTAGTTCGTGGCCCAATGATCTATCAAAGGCTCTTACTAACATGTCCCTGTGATTAATCTCGAAACTGGGAAGGGATCAACCAAAACACCAGGTTGTTCATAATGTAAACAAACTTGCAAAGTCAATTAAGAAAAAGGGTGGAGAAGAAGTTTCCAAGTCTGTTTCAGTTTCTCAAGAACTTTCTGCTAATGATCCAAGTTTTGAAATTCTTGAAGTCATATTCATGTCAAATTTTGAGCAAATCAGACCATATAGAAGCCACTTTAGTGGTCATCAATTCCACTACAATAAACTCCAAAATTCAAGATAAGAAATTAGAAGATATTTGTTGGTTGAATGCTTCTTATGTCCCTGTGCTCAAGCAATTTCAAGACTTAAAGATGAAGAACTACTACTTCAGAAGCAATAGTTTCAGAGCAGAATATGGGCTTTTAGTACACCAGGCATCATTATTGATCACTTCCCAATTATCCATGCTCCCGTCAACCTTCAATATCGGCTACAGTGGTGTCTAGGTGCATAAGAAATAAAAAGGATTCAATTTAGGCCTAACGTGAAGGTACCCAGTGGCTTGGTCTCACCTTGTGCAAAGCTACACTTTTATAATCAACAGACTTGTTCGGAAAGCTCTAAGCTCACTCTTCTATTCGGCACTTTGGATGATGTGGATAAAAAAGGAACCCCACCAGTATGTAGATCATGAGATGTCCCTGGTGTTGCAAGCCAATTAGCAATTGTTGATGGTGTGATTGGTGCATGAGCTCGGCTAGGCGATACCCGTTCGAATTGAAATGGTGCATAAGTGTTTTGAAAGTATCCCAGGGGTCTTTTGGATGAGTGCACCATGCTTGTAGGTTTCAAACATTTCCCATTTGCATCTTCTCAAGGTAACACAGTTCATAAGTTATTGTTCAAAGTATGGACAACACTTCCTGGTCTTTAAGTTTCATAAAACGGATCATTGGGTGACTTCCCTCACTTACCTGATGAACACAGTAGACCATTGATATGGAATTCATATGTCCAGATCGTTTTGGGGAGCGCAGGTGCCTTAGAGTATCTACATGGAGTTATCAACGTGAAAGGCTCTCCCGCACGTAAATTCAAGTGGTCGTTTAGGCTTGGATCAGTCACATACAAGAAGAACAATTCATCTTTACCCACATTAGGAAGGACGATTGCCATGCATGCAGGGCTTGATTTTACGTCCGCTAAAGCAGGCCTTGAAATATAACCTGGGGCAATGGTAATCTAATCAGCAGCTTGGCTCAAGCGGTCCTCTCAACTAGGGCCTAGGCGAGAGGACATGGGTTCGAACCCCCTTGGCAACTGTTTTTTGTAAATGGCAATTAAGCTTTGGGTCCTGATATAATCATAGAAATGCAAGATTATAGCCAACACATAGGCGTGGCTGAGTGGTTAGTCAGCTGACCACATCTTCTAGGGCACGAGTTCAATCCCTGCCTGGTGCTATTTCTCTGAAAGTCATTTCATGGGCCGCAAGCATTTTCTAGGACCACGCCAAGCAGCTTTGCTATTGAGCCTTGCTACACACTCATGGCGGCCCACTCAACTAGGCTATATGGAATTAAATTAGACCACAACATGTCGATTGGGCCTATGAATAACACTAGGAAAATAAAATAAATGGCCAATCCTAAAATAAAAATAATTATTTTCATAAAATTCAAATCAAGTTTTTATTTTATTTTATTTTAAATCAAGTTTAATTCTTTTCCTCAATTTCAAATCAAGTCCTATTCGTTTCATCAAATTCAAATCAAGTTCATTTTATTTTAAATCCAATCTTATTCTTTTCATCAAATTCAAATCAAGTTTATTTTATTTTAAATCAAGTCCATTTATAATTCTAAGTCTCACGTAATGAGCTCTAAATACGAACTGGCAGTTTCACTGCTGTTCGATATTTCGAGATTCATATGGGTTCGAGTACAGCCTTAGTTGTCTTGGACCCTATGCATATGTGGACTAAGAACCCCTTTTAAATAATACAATATACATCATTTTGGAAATCTCAAGTCTCACGCGGTGAGCTCTAAATAGGAATTGGCGGTTTCACTGCTGTTCGATATTTAGAGATTCATATGGATCCTAGTGCAGCCCTCGTTTTCCTTGGACTTTGTGCATACGTGGACTAGGACTCCCTTGTAAGTAGTAAAATATTTCTGAAAATATATCTTTTTGGAAATCTCAAGTCTCAAGTGACGAGATCTAAATAAGAACTGGCAGTTTCACTGCTGTTCGATATTTAAAGATTTGTATGGGTCCCAATACAGCCTTAGTTGTCTTGGACCATATGCATATGTGGACTAAGAATTCCTTCGAGACACTGAAATCACTTTCAAAACCATCCCTCAAATTCAAGCGCCTTCAAAGGTCAAGCCTTCAAACTAGAACTACGTAGCCTTGAGTTTCCCATTGCACCAAGGAATACGTAGGAGCAGGATCAAGTCCTATCAGGCTTTTTTCATACAAACCTATTTATTTTCTTCCAAATTAAAGGAATCAAGTAGTTTTCAAAAAACGTCAAAATCACACACTCAGTATATGGGTACCATTCTTCGGAATGGGCGAGTAGGGTGCCTAACACCTTCCCTATTCATAACCGACTCCCGAACCTAGATTCTTCCTCAAGTTAGGGTTTTTCCAAATATTTTCCCCTAAAATAAAAATTTGGTGGCGACTCCACTATAGTTGTCAAAATCACTCACTAAAAGTGTATAACTCATACAAAGTAAGAACACAATCTACTATATGATTTTAGCTAATAGGTACATGTGGATATGAAAGAAGTAGATAAGAATGATGTAAAAATTATTTCTTTTTATTTCAGCTTAGCTCCTCTCACTATAGAAATCTAAACATGTTGTCTAGAGTCTAAAAAGATTAAAACACAGTTAAGAAAGATTATGCTTCAACAACAAAGCACCAATGTGTGCAAGGTCTTCTTAAATACTTGTAATCTATTATTCATTCAATAAATACATGTTATAGACCATTTCATGTGTGTACAGTACCTTTACATTATTGCAAAACCTTTTCTGTAATGTTAGGAAAAGTTCTAATAGTACAGTTGTATAGATCCTTTTAAAGTGAGAACCATTTTGAAGAAAAATTATTTTGAAAAAAAATTATTTTGAAAAAAAATTATTTTGAAAATTTTTCTGAACAAAAATCTTTCTGCATAAGTTTTGTTGAGGATGAGTTCTAAGAGTTGTATAGAAGTGAAAGCTCTAATAGTTTAAGAACAATTTTGATCTTCTTCAAAAGTGATCCTTTCTAGGATATTTCTAAACATCTTTTTGAAGGGATCTTTTAAAAGATTTTTCTTAAGGGATACTTTTTGAGAAACTTAGTCAAATATTTTAAACTTGTTATGGCATACCTTAGATTCATCATATGTCTTCTTTTTTTTTTTATATGAACCTCAGAAATTTTGTGTAACAACTTCATCATTAAAGAAAATATTGATCTTCTTTTAGCTTACTCTATTTATAACAAAGATTTCTCATGATATTTCTAAAGAGAAAATTTTCATCTAAAGTTGAAGTAATATTCATGAGGACTTTTCTAAGTGTGGTGTGTTGATGCATGAGTTTCATGTTTGCACCACTTGGAAACTTTCTCTTGAAATTTCTCAAGACTATCCTTTTAATTAAAGTATCTTTTTTAAGAGCATTATTGTGAACACCAAATTATGTCTGAGGATTCAAAATCCAAAATAAATTATTTTTTTTAGCTAAAAGGTGATTTAGTCTATAAAATAGTTCAAAAAATCAAAATAAAAGTAATAGAAAAATAAAACAAAATAAATAAATAAATAAAAACAAAATTAAAAAGAGAAAAAAGAAAAGAATCAGAAAAAGAAGAAGAATAGAAAAGGGAAAAAGGAGAGAACCCACCAATACTCAAAAAAGAGAGTTATATATGAGGGGAAGCAGGCACTTTTAGTAAAAAAAAAAAAAGGAATTCAGAATTTTTTGACAGAGCACCTCAGAGACTCTCTACTTCTGCATTCAATTCAGCCCTTGGCCTCCATTAAACCAACTCTTCATCACCTTCCAAGGTGCTATCAAGTGGCATTCGAAGCACAACAATGGAGATTAGATCCAACTTTTATTCCACTTAACTTTCTTGCTTCTTCTCAGATTTCCTAGTTCATTTTCATCTCTGTTTTTCATTTTCATTTTTGATCAGTCAAATGATCTCCAATTTTGGTGATTTTTGTTGTGTTCTCTTTTTCTTTCTCTCTAGTTTCTGGAATGATACTATTTGTCTAATTTGGATCTGAAATGAAATTTACATTGCCTGATTACTGAAGCATGTACGTCCTGGTGCGCAAATGAACCTAACTTGTTTGATTTGTGCATAACTTACTCATTTCTGGTTTGATTTTTGTCAAACTTGTTTCGTTTGATTCCTATGATCCATATCTTTCAATTGGTTGGTTTTAATTTTTCATATCTACTAAAAAATATTTTCTAAAGAATTTTGAGATTTGAATTCAAATTTTGGCGCCAAAATCTCTTGTGTTCTTGAGGTTCATCTTCATCTCTGTTTTTCGTTTTCATTTTTTATCAGTCAAAAGATCTCATAATTCAGTTATTTTTGCTGGGTTCTCTTTTTATTTCTCTCTAGCTTCTGGAATGATATTATTTTCTAATTTGGATCTGAAATGAAATTTCTATCACCTAATTATTGAAGCATGTTCGCCTTGGTGCACAAATGAACCTAGCTTGTTTGATTTGTGCATAACTTTCTCATTTCTGGTTTGATTTTTGTCAAACTTGTTTTTTTTTATTCCTATGATCCATATCTTTCAATTGGTTGATTTTAATTTTTTATATCTAACAAAATATATCTTCTAAAATTTCAGAGATTTGAATTCAAATTTTGGCGTCAAAATCTCTTCTGTTCTTGAGATTCAACTTCGTATCTGTTTTTCATTTTCAGTTTTGATTGGTCAAATGATCTCCTATTTCAGTTATTTTTGTTGCGTTCTCTTTTTCTTTCTCTCTATTTTCTGGAATGAGATTATTTGTCTAATTTGGATCTGAAATGAAATTTCTATCGCATGATTACTAAAGCATGTTCGCAATTCTTTTCCTCAATTTCAAATCAAGTCAAGTTTATTTTAAATCAAGTCCAATTCAAGCCTAAATTTCAAATACAGTTCATTTTACTTTAAATCAAGTCCAATTATTTCCCTCAATTTCAAATCAAGTAAATTTTATTTTAAATCAAGTCCAATTCAAGCCTAAAATTCAAATCAAGTTTATTTTATTTTAAATCAAGTCCAATTCTTTTCCTTAAGTTCAAATCAAGTTTAGTTTATTTTAAATCAAGTCCAATTATTTTAATCAAATTCAAATCAAGTTTATTTTATTTGAAATCAAGTCCATTTATAATTCTAAGTCTCATGCAATGAGCTTTAAATACCAACTGGTAGCTTCTTCTGTTGTTCGGTATTTAGAGATTCATGTGGGTCCCAGTGCAGCCTTAGTTGTCTTGGACCCTGTGCATATGTGGACTAAGAATCCCTTGTAAATAATAAAATATTTCAGAAAAATATCGTTTTGGAAATCCCAAGTCTCATGCGATTGCCTCTAGATACGAATTGGTAGTTTCTCCTACTGTTCGATATTTAGAGATCCATATGGGTCCTAGTGCAGCCTTAGTTTTCTCGGACCTTGTGCATATGTGGACTAAGAATTCCTTTTAAACAAAAAATATTCTAGAAAACATCATTTTAATAATTCTAAGTCTCACATAGTGAGCTCTAAATATGAACTGGTAGTTTCTTCTGTTGTTCGATGTCTAGAAATTCATATGGGTCCCAGTGCAGCCGAAGTTATCTTGGATCCTGTGCATACGTGGGCTTAGAATTATTCAAAATACCTATACTGCTTTTAAAGTCCTCTTTCAAATTATTTTAACATCTGAAGATCAAGTCTTCAAAACAAAAAAAATAGAACTACGTAGCCTTGAGTTTCCCATTGGACCAGGGAATACGTAGGAGCAAGATCAAGTCCTGTCAGGCTATTTTCATGCAAACCTATTTATTTTTATTCTAAACTAAAGGGATCAAACAATTTTCAAAACCATTAAAATCACACACTTAGTTTAAGGGTACCGTTCTTCGGAACAGGCGAGTAGGGTAACACCTTCCCTACTCGTAACTGACTCCTGAACCTAGATTCTTCCTCAAGTTAGGGTTTGATGATCATAATTTCTTCTTAATGAATCCGAATAGCAACAAAAAATTTTTTTTAATTCAAGCTCGCTTCTTGCTAGATGATTAATTAGATAAATATTTCTAAAGAAGTTTTTGAAGAAGTTTCCGGAGACATTTAATCAATTTTTTACAAATGTTCTAACTTATCATAATTTTAGTCTTCATAATTTTCCAAAAATATTCTTAAAATGTATTAATTTTTCAAATAAGATATTGTCGCAACCATAATTACAACAAGACGGTGAACTCGCTAAAATTTTAAAAAGAGTTAATTGATTAGGGAGCCGCCACCAAATTTTTATTTAAGGGAAAAAATTTGGAAAAACCCTAACTTGAGGAAGAGATTCGAAGTTCGGGAGTTGGTTATGAATAGGGAAGGTGTTAGGCATCCTACTCGCCCGTTCCGAAGAACGGTACCCTTAAATTGAGTGTGTAATTTTGATATTTTTGAAAATTGTTTGATTCCTTAAATTTAGAGTGAAAATAAATAGATTGATGGAAGATATCTTGACAGGACTTGATCCTGCTCCTACGTATTCCCTGGTGTAATGGGAAACTCAAGGCTTATGTAGTTCTGGTTTAAGAGACTTGATCTCTTGAAAATAGAAGGTGATATCAGGAAAATTTGATTTTTAGATTTGATTAAAATTACGTGCTTGTATAACTCAAACCGTCATAAGCCGCGTATGAGTTCGCACGAATTAAAACACAAAATAGCAGAGAAGGTTGCTTGTTCGTATTAGAATCCACTGCACGAATTTATTAGAAGATCGTAGGCAGATTTTTGAAACAAACATTTTTTGAAGTTAGTAAACCGTGGTTTTCTAAAATTGCGTGCTTGCAAAATCCAAACTGTCGTAAGCTGTGTATGAACTTGCACGAATTAAAACACAGAATAGCAGACAAGGCTGTCTATTCGTATTAAAATCCATTTTCACATATTTTAGAAAATTAAAACAAATGTTTTTTACAGAGTTAGTAAACAATGATTTTCTAAAATTGTATGTTTGCGAAGTCTAAACCATCGTAAGCCACGTATGAATCTGCATGAATTAAAACACGGAATAGTAGAGAAGGCTTCCTGTTCATATTAAAATCCGTTTGCACAAATTTAGAAAATAAAAATAGACATTTTGGAAACAGAAGTTTTTACAAAGTTAGTAAACAGTGATTTTCTTAAATTGTATACTTACAAAATCCAAACCGTCGTAAGCCGCGTATGAATTCGCACAAATTAAAACACGAAACCGCAGAGAAGGCTGTTTGTTAATGTTAGAATCCGTTTGCACAAATTTTAGAAAATTAAAATAGATATTTTGGAAACAGACGTTTTTACAAAGTTAGAAAACAGTAGTAAAAAATGAAAACGGACTTGATTTGATAATTGGAGAAAAGAATTAATTGTAATTTCATTTTAAAAGAATTGGGCTTGACCCAAATTTACAAAAAGGATTTGATTTTATTAGTATTGTTTATTATTATTATAATTTTTTTTTAGAAATGAATTTGGGATTAAAGAGGATTTGAGTTTGACCCAAGAAATAAAGAATTAAAAAGAGAAAATTGGGATTCAAAGAAATGAAATTGAGCTTGACCCAAAATAACAAGAATTTAATTTTAAATAAAATTGGGCTTGACCCAAGTTGGAAGAAATGGGATTTTGATTTCACAATTTAAAAATAATTGGGTTTGACCCAAAATAAAAGAAAAAATAATGATTTAAAAAGACAAGAACGGGGCTTGACCCAAATTGAATTTTGGTTTTAAAATTAAAACACGAGAATTGGGTTTGATTAAAGAGTAGCTAGCGAGGTCCAATTAGAAATGCCTAATTTGAGGAACATTTATCATGGCTTAAAAACCCAATTGCCTTCTTCGTTGTTGTGACATGCAGGACAATTTGAGTCACAAGGGATTAATTTTTAATCGAAGAGTGGCGCGACAATTGACCCAATTCAGGACCCCCTAAGGCTTAAGCATGTGACCCCCCATGGCCCGAACATGGTCTATTTCGTAATCTTGTATGGCCTATTTCATAATCAACCTACTGTTGGGCCAATGGAATTATCAAAAGAAGGATTTAAAATGGCTCAATTGAATTATCAAGTAACACTTTAATTAGCATGCATTTATTGACATACATTCAAAAGAAAAGTGCAAAGTGTGGGGGATCGAATTCGTCCCTTTTCACTCAGACTTTGGGTGACCTAACCACTTGAACTAAGCTTTGGGTTTATAGCAAGATCCATAAGCTTAAGGTATATAGTGTTGAGTGGGGCCTGGCTCAATTTTAAGCCAAAAGAATTTATTTGGTGGCCTCCACCTATTTGGTTACTTTATTCAATTCTCTTGCATGGGATTTAGACAGAGAGGTAATAGCCTTCATCTGATTTATGTAAAAGTAAATGCATTGGGAGAAGATTTTAGGGAACTTTCCGATACACAGCCATGCACTCACTGGCAAAAACAACAGGAAAATTTCACGTTCTTCCTTATCTTAATGTAACAGAACCTGGTGATGAAAATTAAGCAAACCTTATGTGCAAATCTTGATTGAATACTTCTATATTACAAGGTGAGATACCATCGCTGTTCCAATAGCATTGGTAGCTTTTAAACTCTGCGGGCCTAGTTGTTTAAACTTAGTACCTGACTGAAGGTGACACATCTTGCTCCCAGATTCGGCCTTTTGATTGCATGCCTGAACGAACCAAATGCATGAATATTCAAGCCCTCGTTGATGAAATGATAGCCATGTTATCGACCTTTACATCCATGCATAAAGGTTACTTGAAATCGGTGGGCACAAAGACTATTTCTTTGTAGCCTAAGGGGAAGTATGGGATAATACTTTCAAAAGAAACATGTCCATGCATCGACCAACTGCAACTAAAGCACTTACAACAGCATCGATTGCATGGTTTTCGCTCACAAAATTGTTGACGATAGGCATGTTTTGGATTATAACCAAGTAGATGTGGCCCCTTAACACTCAAACCGAATGTAGCATAAGAGTATGGTCACTACTACAGAACTTGTGTTTAAAGTAGCTATTGTGATAGAAGACTCAATAGTGGAGATGTTTCCCCATCTAGACCAAATTAGTGCAGTCCCACTAGGTTCAAGGACATCTGAGCTTTTAAGGACAAAAAAGGGTATGTTGACCCCTACTCTTTAGACACAAACTGTGAACCCAACTTTATCGAGTATATTAGGATAGAATTAATCCACAAGGCTGTGCATTATCATGAAGATAGTGGCATGTATTTAAAGCAAGAACAATTGGTTAGCGTGGGGGAGGAACTAGCTACTGATGCGGATCCAGGATTATTAAATTAGTTAGTTTTTACCATGACTTATGAACCAGGGAATTCAGGAACTGGAGTTAAAACATGGCTGCTACAACAGATTTGTAACTGTGACTTGGTCCCTCCTATTACTTGACAAAAGACTTGGGCTAGCTTTGGTGCTGATTCACTACAAATCCTGCCGAATTCACTACATATTGGATCCTAGTGTTAACAAGCATGTGTTTCAACTTTGAACCTCCACCATCAAACCTGATCTTGGCCATGGACCGTATGACGCAGGGGGTGACGAAGACTTAGCAAAGGCCATATGGATAGGGACACTATACTGTGACAGCATGCTATGTATACTTCTCCAGACCCTTATGTCTTTGTGTAAGGAGATGGGGCCTCTGATTGGTGACTCTGACTGCTAATGACTACTACTTTCTTCCTCTAGTCAATATCCAGTTACAACATACCAGGATCGAATCCTATCTAGTTATTAATATGCGCAGTCTGAACTACGGTCAGGATTCAGGTTTCTCAAGCTATATGGAGTGAAGTCTTGCCATATTTAACTATCAATCATTAAGGAATCCATGTACAGTCCTTGATTCTATTGAAATCAGAGATGTGAAGCTTTTCAAAAACAAAATTCCTCTGCATTTTACACTTCTTAACATCTGCAGACCCTGACCTAGGCATATTCAAAGATTGATTCTATGTGGTTTTAATTGAGCAGCTAAAGCATAACGAACGGATTCAAGACTCACAGAACGAACACAAGTTCAGACGCAGCTGCGTGCACTGTAATTCTCCCTTCACATTTTAACTACGCGATCACGGATCTAGAAGATCCCATGCGTGAATTCAATGGATCAATTGCCAATAATATAGTTACAAATGCAAGATTTTACATAGACGATGTGGAAAGAAAATTGGACCGAATTTCATCATGCATGTTCGTGTTCTGAGAATATCGGTAGAATCAATCAGATTCTTGACAAGAATGGAATTAAACATAGAACAAACTCATCATTAGTCAATTAGGCATTTCGTCAACTATTGATGCCTGATCCGGTGATGCAGATTTTCATTTTCAGGTGTTGTTAGAGGCGGAAGAAGCTAACCTGCTGGAAGCAAGATATTTGTACAAAGCTTGAAGCTCAGATCGTTGGAGATGGCTGCTACCTCCAATGAAATGTGTTTTTGATCAGAAAGTTTCTGAAGAAAGTCAAGATAGCGAGCCAAGAGAAGTTTTCCCCCACAGAGCGCTTGAGAGAATTCTTTGATAATGAGAGGGGAGGAATCAAGGGTCCTCCTTTGGAAGTTCAAAATCCAGAAAAACCCCCCTCCCCGAACTGAAATTCCTCTCCCCTTTATATGGCGGGAACTCCCCATTTAATTTTCTGATTCTTTCTTTTTTCCCTTTTTTTTCTAGTTGTGTTTTTTCCCTTTTTTTATTTAACTAATTCTTTTTGCTTTTTCCAATTTTTCGGTTTTTGTTCGTTTTTAGTTTTCTAATCTTTTATTTTTATTTTTATTCTGTTTATTCTTTTGATTCTCTGATCTATTTATTTATTTCTATTACTAATTCTATTTTCATTTTTATTTTGTTTTTTCTATTTTCTTTTTTTTGTTTTATATTTTCCAGTTTTTTTTGCTTTTAAGTTTCTTCTTTATTTTTTACTTTTTGTTTTATTTTCTTATTCATTTATTAATTTATTTTATTTATTATTTATTTTATATTTTTTCTTTTTACTATTTATTGGTTATTATTATTTTTTATTTATTATTTTTTGTTAACCATTTCTCAACTAACTTAACCAACTTAACTAACTTTCTAAAAATTCTTTTCTTGTTCTCTCTCTTTTTTTTTTTTTGTGTTTGCGTTATTTGATCTATTTCCTATTTTGCTATTCTTTAAATGGACTTGGAACAGAATTTGCATTACAAATATGGTTTTAGGCTCGGACAGAATTAGGTGTTCATAGATATTTATCCATATGTTGATGGATATTTTTTGGGGGATGATTTCATAGAAGTAATCCTCCTGAACAATTGTTGAAAGTGCAATCCTTGTCGTGGTAATTAACGTAGCAAAAAATAAAAGTTATGATGTCATCACTCATGTTAATTTTGAGGACTTTCTTTTATTTACTTGCAAAATCTTATACATTCATTTTCACAAGAATATTTACATTATTAGTTATATAGATAATACAACACATAGACAACAACATTAAATTAAAGACTCCTAGTGAGTCCTTTAGACAAAACAAAGACTTCAATGTCATTCACAAGTTACAGTCATCCAAAGCAGAAAGTACAAAGTTGTACAAAATAAAATATGATCCTCTATATCTCTTTCTATATTCCGCTCCATGAGCATTAATCTCTAATCCATGTTATTTATTTTCGCATAGACCATTGCCACCGTGAAGAGTATAATCAGACTCTGGGAGAGAAATGGATGGTAGGAAGTGAGAAATTATAATTTCTCAGTAGGCGTCTACCCTAAGGTTGATGTCATTATTACTAACCCAACTATTTCAGTTTATTAAGAAAAGGTGATAGGCATACAAGTTTAATTATTTTTCTATAAAATAATCTTTACTTGAAGTGGATTTTTTTTTAATGGTAGGGGTTAAATCTCATACAAACATATAACTCATTCATTCTTTATTAAATGGAAGAGATTAAATCTGATACAGACATATAACTCATTCATTCTTTATTAAATGGAAAGGATTAAATCTCATACAAGCATATAGCTCATTCTTTCTTGGGGTCACCATATTAACATATTAATCATAACATCAAACATACTACTCGACATATTAACATCTTTTTCCATACGCATAACATTCTCGTTCACTAGTCATCCTTTCAGTGACACTTTAACATATGGCATACCATTATACTCTTAATGGCATATTATTAAACATTTGTCAAGCAATATCTTCTCAGTTCCACACATACTTAACTTTATTTAGGATATGAGCTTATTCCTGATGGTCATCACCGCCTTAGCTTGAAGCCCAATGGTCTCTAACATGGATAGTCCCAAACTTCCACATATGCACAGGTCCCTGACTCACTTTACAAGTATATGCTTGTTAAATTTTCACATCAGATTTTCTTTAATGACCCTTTGACATATTAGGTTCCGTTTCAAGTTTTTAAAATAAGATGCATGCTAAACATTTAATCAAAATGTTCTATACACTTAGCACCCAATTCAATAATTTAATATCAAATCATGGGACCATATAGAGATACACGAGTTATTACATCATTAAAGAGAGAACATTTACACATATAGGGACATGTTCAAGCATCACCATGATAAATATGGAATTAATAGTTACCCAAAAGTTTGATTTCTTAGTAAAAATATTTACTTAAGCATGGTCCTTAAATTTTGGATAGCATGCACATTTCTTCTAAAATTGCCACGTTGACCTTATTCTTTATGTTTTATGATAAGTTTCTAAAGGGAACCTACACTATTCATTGTTTCTAGATTACTCGTTACCTTTTTTTTTCTCAAAGATTTTGTTGATGTTCTTCTCATATTTAACTTTATGGTGGCCTAATCCCCATTATGCCTCTTAAGTAGGCATGAATCTTGTTTAACTAAATTTTAATCCTCCTTGGTTGAATGATCCTTTTCTAATTTCATGAAAATTTTTGTTCATCTAAACCTTACATCTATTTTTATTTCTCAAAACTTATTCGTAGGATAGATGAACACATAAGTTTTTCCTATTAAAATCTTATCATGGCTAATTATTTCTCCTTTGGCAGAATGTCTTTATGAGATTTAAAGAGGTTATTGTTCATCTTTCTATGCCCTTGTGACTAATATGTTAAAATTAAATCTTATTAAGATTGAATCATTAGTCCTTTACCCGATGAACTAGTTTACTAATATTCTTACAAGTGTATATCAAACTGTTCATGTCTTGTCTCCTTAAATTATGTCCACTTACTTGGGATTATCTTTGCAACCTAAATTACTCAGTTACCCTAATTTATTAAATTTTAGTTTCTTCATACTCTTTCCAAGTGTTTGGTTGGATTACAATTGTGATCTTCCATGACCACTTAACTTATTTTTCTTGGATCTATCTGTATGTCCTTGATGTTAATATTTATGGATACTATTTAATTTTACATCTTTATGAATTTTAAGTCTTTGCTTCCTAAAAAGTGAAGCCTTGGCCAAATTATTCCCATACACTCAAGGTGATATTTTTAACAACCTTTTCCCATCTTAGCTTCTAGATCTATGGTCTTAACACTAAGTAATCATGGTTTGTCTCAAGGTCAACCAATTCTTTGACCTTAGTTAATGGTCCTTGTCTTTAGTATAAACTTTACATCCTAATAAATATAAGTCGTTATTTTTCCATATTAATTTACTTAGTTAAATGGGCATTTTGTATATTTTTATCATTTTTCTACAAACTTGGTATCTAGATCCAAAGTCTAAACACTTAGTGAATGAGTTTATCCTCAAATTCAACCAAGTCCTTGTCCTTAGTTTGTGTTCTTTATCCATGTAAATCTTGAAACTTTCCTTACACTTCAAAGTTCCTAAGTCGTTTTTTTAGTCTTTTAGTCATAAAGATCCAACCTTTATGGTTTAAGTTTAATTTTTATGGCTTCTAGTTAAAGATTTTAATATCATAAGTATAACAATCCATATATAAGATATATAAGTTTTAAAGTTCAAGATATTAGCTTTTTATGAAATAAAGAACAAGCTTTAACTTTTGGAAGAGATATGATAACATATAGTCATTTAAAGCTCAAATAAGACAAGACATCCAACATATTCTCAAATCTCTAAATCCACCATCTCTTGAGCATATTTCAATACTTAGTTAAAACTTATAAAATCTGCCTAAAAATTATAAAAATTATTTTCAAGAAGATTTAATCAAATAAAATGTTTAAGGATTTCCAATAAGCACTTTAAACCATTAAAGTTTCATTTTGGACTTAAAAATTATTACTTTAAGAGCCTTGAGAAGTTTTAAACCAAATAATACTCAATGATGTTGGATCTTGTAATTTAGAGAAAAGATCCACAAAGATGAAGAAAAATAAGGAAGAATACTTAACAAAAATGCTTAGAAAAGTTTAAAGGTAGAATATATTACATTTTGAAGCCTTAAATTGAAAAATTGGTGGATTTTATGATGGAGAATCAGCCCCATAATGGCCCCACATAAAATTTCTTCAAGGGAAAAGGAGGTGGCTTTCATTCTTAGTGTTTAAGCTTAAGCTTCAAAGATGGAAGCTTAAACTTAGTTAGATTTTGCCTTAGGAAAGTTTAGAGATGAAATCTTGATCTTGGAAAGTTCGATAAGTGTTTGGATGAGTGATTTCGTTGCAATGAAGATGGTTAGAATCTTAGTAAATTTTGTTCACCCCATGGTTATTTCTTAGGGATTAAATTTTTAACTAAGGGAAAAATGTTTTTTCACTAATAATTTATATTTTAAAATTTAATTATAAAATATGAGTAATTATCCTTTAAAATAATCATGGTTTATTTATCCTAATCATGGTTTGCTTAACCATCATGGTTCATTTTTAACTTAACCATAGTTACTTTTATCCCTCTTAATGAATGTTTTTGTCCCTGATGCCATAATGGCTTGCAAACTCATGGTGCTGAGTCATTTCCCTATTTAAAACATATGAATTTTTGCGCATGATGATAGGCTCCAAATTACAAGTCTTTGCTTGATAATTTCTAGCACTCTTAGGCTACAAGGGGCATTTTGGTCATTTTCTAAAAAAATTTCAGAAAAGTTTCTAAATTATTTTGTTGATGTTTTTAACCCTTATTAATTCATTTTCCACTATTTTATAAGTGATTTTCTATTTATTTAGAAACAATTTATTCCTCATAGAAGTCAAGGCTTTATAGGGCTGTTTTGACTGTTTTTTATGGCGTTTTCGCTCTTTCTTCAACTCTAATTTTTTTTTGCATGATATTCTAATCATTGTTTATGAGTTGTAAGTTTCTAAAATGCTATATATCTTTTTATTTTTATTTTTATTTTCTTTTGCATTATCCAATGTTGTCCCGGTGCAGGAGTATTTTTGTTATTTTACTGAAAGATTTCTTCTTTTTCTAATTTTTTATTTATATCTCTGTTTTCTTTTTTGCTAGTATGAATTCATGATGATGAGAGTCTATCATATAAATTTTGGTTTGTTACAGACTACATATGAACCATGAGAAGGTGAAAGAACCAACATATCTTATTTTCATTCATTCGAATATGAGTTTTGTATTTTAATGCTCGCCTAGCCTAACTTCCTTAGGTGCATTACAAGAAAGGCAGAAATTAGCCCAAACATGTTTGGGACCTAAGAGTTGAAAATAATAAAGGTCAACTTTCCTAAAGAACCACCAATTACTCCACCTGTAACATCTCTAATTTCTTATAATGGACTTTCTAGGATACAAATACCATTTAGTAAAAAATAAAGTAGAGATAAGAGCAAAAGTCACAAAAATTATAAAATTTTTAGCAAATGACTAAAATACATTTGCACCAAGATAATATTAATAAATATGAAAAAAATAAAAAAAAAGTTAAAATATATTATAAGGGATTAGAATACATCAAGGACGATTAAAAAATCATAAGAAAATAATAGGAACAAAGAGAGGACGAAAAGGCCGTCAGAAAACTTTGAAAATGCCCGAAATGCTCTTAGAAAGCTCTATCTTCCACAAGGGGTAAACTGTCCCAAGAAAAATGGGAAATGTCATATGAGTGATTTGGAAATGAACCAATGTTAGAAACATCGGAGAAAAAATTTGGAAAGCTCCTGGGAAATGCTGAGAAAAATTACCAAAATACCCTTAAAAGACCAGTAGGGTAAAAAAATGTGAAGTGAAAGTTAGAAAGTGGGCCCTACCCTTTGTGAACGAAAATACTATGTGGAAAATATGATGGTGACTCACCATATGAGTAGTAACTTCATTAATACCATATAAGATAAAAAATAATAAATAGGAGAGATAAAATGAATCATGGTTAAAGCAAATTAACCTTGTTTAATTAAAATTAACCATGCTTAAAATAATTTAATCTTGATTAGTGAAAAATTCAGAATAATTAGCATTAAACTAATCTTAAAAGCATAATTCTTACATTTAATTTTTTTAGAAAATGGAAATTACATATAAATTTACCAAAATGCCCTAAAGTGGAAATTTAATTCCCACATGCGCTAAAGTGTATGAAATAGATCTAATGGATAAAGAGGTTCATTCGCTTCATACTACAAGTTAGAAAAATACTCTAAATTCTCTCTAAATTAAAACTAAGTTAAATTAAGAAAAATCCACCAAGCCCCACCACCAGCACATATAGATCTTGTGTGGACCACAAAGGAGGAGGAAGAGCAGCCATAAAGACCCACCAAAACCATCACAGAAGTCTTTAATAAGTATGATTTTACCATACGTTTTTCTAAGCTTTAAAACTTATATTTATGGTTTGATTTTCTTCTTTTTGGAGGACCCTCTCTAAGATCTATGGATCCTTTTGTTTGAACTTGTTGGAGTTCAAGGCTGCCCTTGATGGTTAAATATGAGCATCAAAATTTTTTTAATGATGTTTGGAAGTTAAAGAGGAGTTTGATGGATTAAAGTGGTCCTAGTAACCTTTGAAGAAATTTAATCAGTTAAAATTTCTTAAAACCAATTTTTGATGCCTTGGGATAGATTTGAGTGTTTATAAGAAAAGTTTTGAAGTGCTTAAAGTAAGGGATGAATAGATCTTAGAGTAGATCGAGTAGATCTACACTTGCTTTCTTTGAAACATGCTTTCTTTACAATCTTTATGTTCAAAGTTGGAAAGTTATTTATTTTTTCTTCATAAAATATTTGATCATGAAGTTGTCTTTGATAAGAGTCCATATATGGACTCATATATTAAAAGTTTTAAAAGACTAATAAAGATTATGTAATAAGGTGCATAAACTTAACTTTGACTTGTACTTACAAACTATTAAGAGTAAAGGTGGAATTTTGGACCAAAAGTTAAGCAAATCACCAAACAAGGTGTAAAGTGGAGCCTAAACAAGTTTAAGGAATGAATTTTAAATTTGAAAAAAGACTTGGTAATAGTTGGGTACCATTTGACCATGTTGAACAAAATTGGTAAGAACTAGTTAAAACCTTTCTAGAATTTAAGAGTGGATGTAAATTAGATTAACGAGATTATTAGAAATTAATTAGGAGTAGATGTAGAAATATGTGCATTCGGCCATGATCACTAAACAAGGAAGAAAATTCCTAAAAATTTATAAGGTTGGTGTTAATTAATAGGCTAAATCCTAGTTAGTGTAAATCACCTTTCTAAGGGAAGAAAAAAATCGAACCATAAGGCCCTAAGACTAGAGAATGTGAATTCGGCCACCTAGGTAAGAAATAGGAAAGTATGCTATTTTGGATGTTTAAAGATAATTATATAAGATATGAGTAGAAAACTTTAAATTCATGATCAAGGAGGCAAGCAAGTAGGTTCATTAATGGATCAAACTTAATTAGCCAAGTTATTAGGCTAAAAGCATAAAACTCATAACACTTGAGCTTGAATTAAGTAAGTTGTGTATAAGATATTCAATTTAAGGAACATAAAGAGTAAACAACTAAAAAGGACATTCGGCTAAGTAGAGAAGAAATCCTATATACTATAATCTTACATTAAAAATATTAAGAACTTAATCTTTGAGAAAATGAAAGATTGAGAGATAACTTAGAAGAATGAGTGGACTAAAAATCCTATGAGAGATTTATCACAAATTTTATGAATAATGCAAGATGGACAAGCTATTGGAGGAAATTTACATGTTGTCCAAGTTACATCAAGCATAATTAAGAAATTCTTGATTAGAAAATTACTTTCTAATTAGAATAATTATGCCAAGTTGTAATGTTGCCTTATGACTACATAAATATGAATGTAAAGTGTATGGAATATACTATTGATTGTTTAGAAAATTTATGTGTTAGATTATTCTCATATGTGAATGATAAATATGATGATAGATTTGGTTAGAGGCATGTGCTCTCTTGAATGATGCATAAAAATTAAGGTGAATTATGATTCTAAGAGTGGATGAATTACATAAGAAATTGGATGATTTCGATGCTATGTGTGCATACCATATTGATTGAATATTTAGCATGCATCATAAAGACTTAAATGGAATCTGATAAGTCAAGAGATCACCAAATAAAATTCCTATGTGAAAATTTAAGACATTACTCCTGTCATGCCAAGTCATAGAGGTTGTGAACTTATAAAGGTCATGAGACTTTCCATGTGGAAGTCATAGGGCTTCAAGAAATTTTGATGTTGATGACCATTTAGAATGAGTTCATATCCTAGAACAGAATGTCGAGTATGTTAGAAGTGAAATAAATTGTTTGACTAAGATTGTTAAGAATATTTCTTAAATTAATTTATCATGGAAAGGGTAAATAAAGAATGAGAATGAATTATGACTAAGGCACGAATGAATATTATAACACCCTAAAAATGAAAATGGATTTTATGCTTAAGTCGTTCATTTAGTTCCATTATTAGTTTGTTATCTCATGATGTGAAATCTTTGAAAAATACTTATTATAAAAAATATGGTAATTTTTTTTAATACTGTTGGTTATAAATTGCGAGTCTCATCAAAATAGCGTACATGTCAACATTTGAGTTACTACGCATTTTTGCACGCATACAGGATAATAACATTATGTATCATTTGGTTTACTCCATTTATCTCTAAATCCATAGTAAAAAATTAAACATTACTTATTCATATAACATATAACATTACATAGTTATACAGTCCATTTACATGTCCACACCAATCTTAGGCACCATGGCCTTTGCATACACTTTATTACACACCATAACTTACATACATATTTTCTACACATTATAATACATATATTATACATAATTTACCATACTACTACTTATTAATAACTGGGATGCTTGCATCTAACTACTTAGAAAACTTTACATTATTGATATGACTCTTCAACTTCTCTTTTCTTGCAAATGAACTGTGGAACTAGCAAACCTCCCTCAACCTAGTGATGGAAACATTCTAGCCGCATACTCTAATATAAGGAGATGAACATCCCGTCGGGCATCTCTTGATAGGCTTGAAAGGGGTATGGCATCGAATATGGAAAGCTCCCTTGTGAGGACCACATATGTGATGAACTATGGTAATGCAATCAAGTTTGAGGATCAATCTCTCCTTCTGAAGAAGAGGATTCTTTAGTAGTGGATGTTCGTTGTCTGTGGTAGCTAGGAGGAGGTGGGAAAACTTTGTTCAGGTGAATGCCTCCAAAGGAATTGCAAACCCCATTGTCAAACAGTTCAGGCTTATTACCTCAAAGATGAACTAGTGTCCTAATGAGAAATAAATCCTAACGTTGGTTTGGGTTGTGATGAGTAAGTCATGAGGGTTTTCTGTCTAGTCCACATTACTAATGTCTATAAATACCACCGTCGTTGCGACATGATCTTCGTCTGGGAAGAAAGTAGGGAGAGAAACTAGGTTTCGTAGTAGGTTTCTGCTCTACATTTAGTCTCATCACTTTCATCTCAACCACTTCAATTTATTAGAAAATCATGACATGCATACAAGGTTGCTTTTAATCTTTTAAGAACTCCTATTGAAATGGGTTATTTTTATATAGAAAATAAACTTTATTAAAAAAGCATATATCTGTCTTAAACTTCATAATTTTGGGATCACAATACAAATATTATTTGACTCACGTTTTATTCTATGTCTTATACATTGTCTCATTCATTCTCTATTCCACATCTTCAGGGAATTTTAATTTCTAGTCCACACCTCCAAGGAATTCTCTAGACATAGACACACACATTATAAATAGTCAAATAATATCTTCTTATTGACTTTGCTACTCTACCTTCTATTCTTAAGCTTATTCCTAGATGGTCGTCCCCATCTCATAATAATGTGAAGAGCACCTTTAATCATTCACAATAGAAGGGTTTATGAAGACACCTTCAACCTCCTAGGAGAAACACCTTCAATCTCCTATTCAGCATGACACTATTGCCCTCTGGATGTGCACAAGGCACAAAAGAGTAGATTAACTTTTCAAATATATCTTTGCTTTAATGATCCATTAAGCCATATAGGTTCATTTTAAAGGCTTCCAAATAATTATGCATGCTCAAACAATATCCAACCAATATGCTATGCACATTTAAATCTCAACTTCTATCAAATCATCAATCATGTATACTCATCATACAAAAGTATCATTTTTTAAACATTTATGAGCATTCATCATTTAATTCATAGTAAACAGAATGCATTCATAAAACATTACAAGTTGGCTTATCAATCACACTTGGATAACATAACTACTTGCATCCATACATGTCCAACTTATATAACTCATTAACATAACATGTCGGATCACTTAAGGAGCTTCATTCTCTTAAGCTTCTAAGTTACCCCTTAACCTTTCCTTTTCTCAAATTTTAATTTGTTTCATATGATTTTTTTAAAAAAAACTTAGAAGTTTTTCTCTAGGTGGCCGAAAGGAACCTTTTCAGTTTTTATTCTTTTTTGCTTTTCAATTTGCAAGTCTTATGCATGTCTTATTCATACTAAGTTTAGATATTAAGTGTTAGCAATTTTTTAAATTACTTATGCTATTTTGGTTATGCATGGTCGAAAGATGCACATGCCATTTCCAAGCTTCATTAAGACTTTTAACTCTTTACTTTTGCATGACAAGGTTTCTTAATATATTTAGACAAAGTTTTTAAACTCATTTCTTCTTATTTAACTTAGGGTGGCTGAATATAAGTCCCTATTTCTTAAGACCTTCTAGTTTACTTCTCCTTATTTTATAAGTTGATTTTTACCAATTGAAGTATAATTCATTAATTAGTATATAGCATAAAAAATTTTAAAACTACTTCTCCATTCTTGATAGTCATGGCCGAATGGTTTAGTGGAGCTTTCAAACCTCATGGTTCATTCCTCTACACTTAATTTATAATACCTAGCTTTAGTCTTGAGTTATAGTGAATTCTTAATTTACTTTCACTAACTTAATTAATATTGGCCAAATGTATAACACCCTAAAAATGAATACCGATTTCACGCTTAAGTCGATCATTCGGTTCCACTTTTAGTTTGTTATCTCATGATGCGGAATTCATTTTAGAAACTACTTATATGAAAATACGGTAATTTTTTTTAAACTGTTTGATATAAAATACAAGTCTTGTCGATGGAACATGCATAGTGGTAGAATAAATCGTTAAGCAAATTTCTATGTACGTTCAAAACCTTAGGAATACTAAGCGTTTGCATTGTTCTTTTCGTTTATCATTTGCATATAATAAATAAACAAGATTCAAGCATAACATACACATCATACAATAATTATACATAACATTCAAAAATCATATAAGTCCTAGGCACATAGGCCTTATCATATAACTATTACAATTCTTAATTTACATTTGTCAAATATATATAACATACTATTTATTACTAATATTTAGGATGCTTGCATCCTTCTAATCACAACATTAGCATGAAATGAATTTCTTTAGACGAGAGTGTCTTGCATCTGCTTCAATAACGTGAGTTTCCATCATCATGTACAACGTTCGGAATATCTGGGAAGAAAGTGGAAGAAGTAGGGATGAGAAACTAAATTTCTCAGTAGGCTTTCTACTTAGTTCTAATGCCATCACTTTAATCCCAGCCACTTTAGTTTATTTTAGAAATCATTTCTTGCATAAAAGGTTACTTTTAATTCTTTGAAAACATTTATCTGAAGTGGATCAATTTTATTCAAAACATACAACTTAGTGTCTCATCATACATTCTTCTTAACATTCATAACTTTTGGATCACACATAAGATATCATTTGACATACAATTATTCTATGTCTTAAACTTTATTCTTTACTACTTTTCTTTGTCTTTATCATTTCTTTGTCCAACCTTTGGGACACTTTATGAATCTAGTTTCACCACCTTTAGGAGAAAACAATTAGACATAGACATGTATTAAAATTTTCAAACAATATCTTCTCACTAACTCTACTCCCACCTCCTACTAAAAATTAAGGATATGAGCTCATTCATAGGTAATCGTCACCACCACATAAGGGGTGAAGGACTCAATGCCTTCACAGTAGAAGGATTTTCGGAACGACCTTTGGCTCCTAGAAGCAACCTTTGGCTTCTCTTCAGTAGATCCTTTTAGGACCTTCTGGATACTAGTGTGCACAAGGCACAAAGAGAGTAGTTTTACATTTTCACATAACGTTTTCTTTAATGATCCCTTAATCTTTTTAAGTTCATTTTACTAGCTTTCAGATAATTATGCATGCTCAAACAAATTTCCAACCAATATGGAATGCACATATAGGTTTTGAATCTTCATCTCAATCATCAATATAAACAAATCTCATAAATGATCATCATCCTTTCTCATTCATGAGCATCCATCATTTATTCATTCATAGATAGTGAGTACTCACAACTAATAATGCAATTTGATTGGTAAATCACATAGCATAATGTCATATTTACACTACCAATCTAATGCTTCAATTTGGTTTGATGTTGAAATCACACAAGGGACTTACATCACTCATCCTTCTAAGTTACCTCTCATCCTTTCCTTTTCTCAAATTTATATTTGTTCATTAAGATTTTACGTCTTAGCATCTTAATCTAGGTGGCCGAATGGCACCTTTCAAGTTCTTTACTCTTTGTATTTTCTTTTGTTCAAGTCTTATGCATGTCCTAATTATTCTAAGTTCAAGTATTAAGTATTTACAAACTTTTACTTATTTAGGATATTTTAAGTAAACATGGTGAAATGGTAACCTATACCTTTGTCTAAATTCTTTTAAAATTTTAATTCTTCTTATAACATTCTAAGATTTCTTGAGTTATATACATTAAGATTTTTAAACTTCTTTTCTCTTTATCAACCTAGAATGGTCGAATATAAGCTCTAGGATCCTAATTTCTTCTAATTCATTTCCTCCCTTCAAATAAGTTAATTTAGATTATATGAAGTATAAATCCTTCACTTGAATCAAGTCAGATACTTTTAGAACTTCTTCTCATTAAGGTATGTTATGATCAAATTTCTTAGTGAACTTCTAACTTCAAGTTTAAGTCATATCCATCCTTCTTGATCATGCCTCTAATAAACCTTTGAAATATATTACCTTATGTTCTCCTTTTTACTACCTTACTAATTAGGTCTAATTGACTCTTAAACCTTTAAACTCTCTTTTATTCTAAACCAAATAATATCTAAGTAGAAATTAATTAATCTTCTAGGTCACTTTATTCCTAAATGGCCGAATGACCAACTTCCTTAAATCCTACCTTTCATACCCCTTAATTATGTTTTTCTTACATATTTAGGATCATTATTTGGGCCTAGTTAAGGATTGAACTCCTTCTTAGTTAATCTAAAACATGGTAGCCGAAATCCAACCTCCTAGACTTAGGTTTCCATAATTTCCTCCTTCACCATAAGATCATTTTCCTAAACAAAATCAATAGGTCTCTTTATCCACCTTAAAACTTTTTCATACTTTAAATTTGTCCTATTCACATAAAAATGATCCTTAATTAACCCTAATTAGAAATTAAAACCTCCTTTAATTTAATTAACCACTAAGTGGCCAAATGCCATTCTTCTAGGTTTAGGGTTCCTTCTCCTAACCCTAGTTGACTTAAGTTGATCATTACTTGGGGGCCAAGTTTATACTTCATAATTGACATATTCTAAGGTAACCTTAAGTATTTTTACTCAAAATTTAATGGAATTGCCGAATTTGACATTTACCCTTGCTTAAGTTATGGTAAATTTTTTAGTTACCCATTTTAAGCTTATTTGGGAATTTTACCACTTAGTAACTTTTAGATTTTTCCCTAAGATTACCTAGGCCATATATTTTAAAACTTAACCTTTTAAATGTTGATTAAACCACCAAATAAGTTGTTTACTTGCTGAAAATGCTTGATTTATTCTTAATCACATTTTAAGTCCATTTTTACCAAAATCTCTCTAGGGTGGCCGAATGCACTTTTAGAGGTTTTTAACCCATTTTTGCTTTGATTAAATTTATTTAAAGGTTGATTTAGTTTATTTAAAACATGATTTCAGAGCTTAGGTTACTTAGAAAAATTTTAACTAAACTAAAATTTGCTTGGCAGTTGTGGCTGAAAAGCCTTCCTTGGTTAGCCAAGGTAATTTCATCAAATATTCCATCTCACACCATCTTGGTTCAGTTGTGTTTGGCTTGTGCAGCCCCTCTTGCCTCTGTTCCATGCTTATTTCATCCAAGTTGTGATGCTTAGGTGTTGGCCATGATGAGTCTAGGGTGCCATACAAGGATTTAGCCACTTTTGGGCTACAAATTACATATTTTGCGTGGTAACTTTCTAACTAATGTCCAAAGGGAACCTCAGAGGTGCAGATCCAACACAAATATCATACCAAACTCATCACAAAATAAAATCAAAAGGTTAAAACTTAAGCATAAAAACAAGCATGAAAACAACAACATAGTATATTTTTCCAAGCCACAAGGAGTAGATTTTCATGATCTACTCCAAGATCCACACATCATCTTTCAAATAAGCTTTAAAAACACTTCTCATGAGAGTATAAACTGATCAGAGCTTCAAAAAAATTTTTAAAACAAAACCCACCAATTAAATTCCTTTTAAGTGCCTTAGAAGCACTTTTAACCGAACAAACTTTGTTTTTCCTTTCAAAAATCACTAAAAATGGGTGGGGCTGATTTTGAATGGTTAAAATACAGTTTTAAACGCTCACAAGAGAAAGCAATAGAAGACAAACAGATCTTGGAGAAAAGATGCATGAAAGAAAACAAGCACACCATAAAAAGACAAGTTAAAAGCATAAAAAGACAAATAGAAAGATCTTACTTGTTAAAGACCTCCTTAGTGTTTTGTGGGGCTTTAAAGGCTGCCTTGGGCCCTCTCTGGTCTGCTCTGTGTTGTAAAAATTGTGTATTTCAAAATAGTTTTAAATATTCAAATTAATATTATTAATTTAATTTTAAATATTCAAATTAATCTAAATAATTATCATTATGATTTTAAGATATTTAGAATTATTACTAATTATTTCAAATTTAAATTATGAATCAATCATTTTAATTATCCATTAATGGTTATTATGTTTTAAAAGTTGACCGTTGAGAAATTATTACAACATTATTTTTTGCCGTTTTGAATTTAATTTCTGATCGAAATTTAATTTCTAGCCATATTGGTTGCCCTAAAAATCTTCTATATATACCACTATTTCTGATGGGTTAAACAGGATGAAATTTCTTGCTAGTTCTGTTCCTGAATATTTCAGAAGGGGCTATTGTATCCTGGGGGATTACACCATGGGCAGAAAAATCCTTGAGGGCAGTGTAATCACACGCCTCAGCCTACGAGACATCATCAACCTTCTCCAACAATCTTCGAAATTATACAACAATCTCAAGGATTTAACCCATAATATTTTCTGTACAATGAATTAGATTTTTCTTCTCCTTTTATATAAAAGAATGTATATCTTTTGTTTAATTCTTATCTGTTACACTAATTTTCCTTTTTGTAAGGTTCAGGTATTTCGCTTAAAAGTTCGGCGTTACCTATGAATTATGGAATAAGTCTGTTGTCCAGGAATGCAGAGAAGGAACAGAAGAAAATGAAAATTCTAAAAATAATAATAATAAAAATCAACCTTCTTTTTAAATCTCCACATTTTTGTTCTACTAAAGATTTATCATCACTATTATTATTATTTTAATTTGATTCTGTGATTTATCTTTTTGAATCCTGATTGAGTTTAATCTTACTGAAAATTTATAAATTGTTGTGATGACTAATTTTTGTTCAGGGATTATTTTTTGCTGGTTGTGATGATTGGATTTTGATATGGGATAAGTGCCATTATGTATGACTTTCCTTAAAATTTAATCAGGGTTCGGAATTTGGAATGTAGTTTATCCCCAATCTTATATGGAATTCCTTCTATTTCTTCGCTCTTATTGGTCATAATTTTTGTGTTTGATTTAATGATTAGACCGGGTGCAATTAGAATGTTATACATTTGTAGTATTTGTTGTTGAAACAGGATTTTTGGTTCAAAATCATAATCAGTGTGCATGATATCTAATTTAAATTTCATTAGTAAATGTTGTGTTTGGGCAACTGAGTACTTGCTCTTTGATCTTGAAGCTTGAGAATATTCAAAAAATTTTGGGTTGATATCGCTGTATAAGATTTTGTTATTTGTTTTATATGTCAATTTTTATTCTATTGATTCCTACTTGATATTTGATATATGAACAAATAATCAAATGTGACGAGTACAAACGTTGGTCATTGCAATAAAATAAATCATATAATCAAATGTGATGAGTACAAATGCTAATTGTTGCAATAAAATAAATCATATAATTGATTTTGTTGAGTATATTTAAATTACTAAGAAAGTGATATTATTGAAAATATTTTGAGTTTGTTGCAACAAATTTGAAATATTCAAGAGATACCATTAATTATGGTATGAAAATTTTTCCACTATATTAAAATAACATAGTGATGATAACATTAATTTGTACGGGAATAAATCAAAATTTGATTTATTTTAATCTTAAACAAGATATCGTGATTTGGATTATCCAAATATAATAAAATATATTATAGAGACCAAATCATTATTTTGATTTGGGAGAATGTGTACTAAGAAAAATTCTTAGCAAATATTAAAAAAAAATTATTATGTTTATTGTAAGCATGCTTATGATTGCCAAGGAGAAATAATAAAAATTAATTGATAAATCGAGATATAATCATATATGTCACAAATTTTTGTGAATGATCTCTAAATAATTAGTGATCCTAATTAACGTGAAGTCAAAATGAATTTGACCTTATTTCTCACAAAGCAAAAGGCTTAATGAATGACATCGAGGGGAATAAAGTTTTAGCCAAAATAAAATCAATAATAACAGGAACCCAACCTTTGTGATTGGAGATCCCATGAAGAAGGTTCATATGGGTAATAACAAATTATTGTTGGTCTTTCTAGCACTGTTTATTCTTTGTTCCTATGGTGCGAGAAGTGTTAGGTTGAATTGAACGAGAGGTTATTTCTAAGATGTTTAATGACTATCATATCCCTTATGGGTGGTGTATGAAATGCAGAATACACTTGATAAAGTCACCTATATGAGTGTCAAGTGAGGCCGCTTGTATGAGATTGAGGCACAATCTCTAGATCATTCATGAATCGACCAGGCACGCGCATGGCCTATTTGCGCAAAACCGGCGAAAACGGCAAGAATCGTGGGATGTAATGTGACACGTAAACCTCTATCTTACAACCAGGTGTTTTTGGTTCATAGAAGCTCTGCTTCACCAGAGCACCGTCAGTTAAGTTTATTTGTCTATGGGCTGGTTCATAGTCCAAAAGACACCGGATCTGATGCATTTACATTTGCGTTAACCCAATAAAATATTTATTTTAATTTATTTTATTTTCAAACCTTTTTGAAATTGTGGGGGATTGTTGTAAAAATTGTGTATTTCAAAATAGTTTTAAATATTCAAATTCATATTATTAATTTAATTTTAAATATTCAAATTAATTTAAATAATTATCATTACGATTTTAAGATATTTAGAATTATTACTAATTATTTCAAATTTAAATTATGAATCAATCATTTTAGTTATCTATTAATGGTCATTATGTTTTAAAAGTTGACCGTTGAGAAATTATTACAACATTATTTTTTGCCGTTTTGAATTTAATTTCTGATCGAAATTTAATTTCTAGCCATATTGGTTGCCCTAAAAATCTTCTATATATACCACTATTTCTGATGGGTTAAACAGGATGAAATTTCTTGCTAGTTCTGTTCCTGAATATTTCAGAAGGGGCTGTTGTATCCTAGGGGATTACGCCATGGGCGGACAAATCCTTGAGGGAAGTATAATCACACGCCTCAGCCTACGAGACATCATCAACCTTCTTCAACAATCTTCAAAATTATACAACACTCTGGACGTGGACAAAGGATGGTGGTGGGGCTTTAGTGTTTATGGCTTTAATATAGCTTAAGTCTTCAAGATGAAAACTTAGGCTTAAAAGTGTAAGTTTTGGGTGTTTTGAGTTATGGTAAGTGTAGAGAGAATGAAGAGGATTTTGATAAGTTTCTAGGCTGAAAAATCTGAAGCAAATGGGGTCCCAAGTGTCCCAAAAAATTCGGACTCTTATGGGCCAAGTGGAATTAGTTTTGCACTTAGGGGTGTTTTGGTAATTTTGCCTAGATTTTTCCTATTTTCCACAATAAATCAAAATTCAAGGAATTATCCTTTTAGGCTTAGATTAGTGTTAATTAGGCTGATATTTCTTCTAATTATGATTAATTTACCCTAAGCATGCTTTACTTTTAATTAACCAAGGTTAATTAGTCTTAACCATGGTTAAAAGAACCTTTTTACTATTCACTTTTGTCTTTTTGTGGAAGACTTGGTTGACCTCACTTTGGTGACTCATCACCACCTTTCCAACTGTTGAATTTCGTGCACATTGGTGTGGGGCCCACTCTTGGCATGTTTATCACATTATCTTGCCCTCCCGACCTTTTAGGGTTATTTTTGTAATTTTTCTCAACATTGCCAGAAAATTTTCCAAATTTTTTCTTTGACATTTCTAAGACTTTTTGGTTGGTTCCCATGTTAATCTAAGGTCGTTTTCTATTTTTATGGGAACTGACTAGCTTTGTGCGAAAAGTATAGCTCCTAGGAGCATCTTGGTCATTTTGGTCATTTTCAGGGTTTTTTAAGGGCGTTTTCGTTCCTTCTCAAGTTTCTAAATTTTTCTCACTACTTTTAACCATACATGATGTTTATAATCCCTTTAGTATGTCTTATGCTTGTATTTCCATTTTTCTAGCTCATTATTTGAGCTGCCCAGGTGTAGGGGCATTTTCGTCATTTGCACCAAACTTCCTAATTTCTTTGCTTTTGGATTCTAATTTCACCTAGTTTCATTCTAGAAACTATTTGTAGCCTCAAAAATTTATCACAGAAAAATTGGGATGTTACAAAATGAGCCTCTTAACCTATTTAAAACTTACCCACACTTTTAATCCATTTTACTTATATGTCAAGGATGTTCATTTACCATTAGTTAAGAATTTAATATCCTTTTTGACCAAATACTTCTAAGGTGGCTGAATGGATCCACCATTCTAAAACTTCCTTTAAGTTTTATTCCCTCATAATTACTTGTCAAGGATCCCTAATTAAACTTAAGAATTAAAACTCCTCCTTGGTTAATTAACCCTAAGGTGGCTTAATGCCACTTCAATTGATTAGGGCACAAAATTTCATCTTTAATTGATTTAGGTTGAAGAATTCTTGTAGTTAAAGTTTAGGCCATAGGTTTTACCAAGTTTAGTTAATTTTTAGGACTTCCCCCTATCTCCAAAGGTCATGGTCGAATATTTCCTTTCCCTTGCACAACTCCATGATTCATTTTTAATTACTTGTACATTTATGAAATATATTCACCTATTTTGGTTACTATGGACTTAGTCACTTTAAATCCATTTCTACACACTTAAATTTTCTCATTTATCTAATGAAGGTTTTTAATGCAACATTAATAAAATATTAAGCTCATTATCCCTTAATTATTCCAAGGTAGATGAATACACACCTAATGGATTTTAGATCATTTTGGCTCAATTTTACCTCTTCCAAAAGTTGTTTCACCTTATTTAGGACATAGGCATATGTTTTCTATCACTTTTAAAAAATTTAAGAAGTTTTACCCTTAACTTATGCTAGATGGCCAAATGCACCCTTAGGTCCTCCAAGGTTACCTTTGCAAATTTCCTTCTCATACAACCTTGGTTCCATGATTTTGTGCATTTGTAGCACCTTAAGCATTTGATCCATACAAGGCTTGTCCAATCTCCACAGCTTGGGTCATGGTCAAAGTGAGTCTTAAGTGTCATGTGATGCTTGATTCATTTTTGGTCCCAAATTACAACTTTCACTTAGTAGTTTTTAGATTTATACCCAAAGCAAGCTTTTGGAACTTATAAATTAATTTTATTTCACTTTTTAATATTTAAGTTCATGGGTTTAAATCTAGGCATAATATTACACAAGTCTACCATAGTAAGAAAATCAACAACTTCAAGCTTTAATCATAAAAACATGCAAAGTAGCATTTTTTTTTCAAGCAACAAAGTGTAGATCCACAAGGCCTACTCCAAGATCCATCCATCTCCTTTCAAGAAAACTTCAAAAATTTACTCATGCTTCTCAAAAATTCCCAAAGCATTAAAATTCCCTAAACTTCTTCTAAATTACTTAGAAGCACTTTAAACCAACCAAATTTCATTTTATTTTTCAAAAATCACTAAACAAATGGTGATGCTCATTTTGAACTATTTAAAGGCATCCTTGAGCCCTTATGAGTCCAAATAAAAGGAGATCTGTGGATTTTAAAGAAAGAATCCACAAAAGAAAGAAAACCAACCATAAAAGGTAAGATTGAAGCTTAAAAATAAAAAGTAGAAAATCTTACCTGATGGTGACTTAGTTTGGGGTTATGGTGGGGCTGTGGTGGCTGATCTTGGTCTCCCCTTAGCTGGTCCAAAATAATCTCTTAGTGAAAGTGGTGGGGTTTAGTGTTTAAGGCTTGATTTTAGCTTAAATCTCAAAGATGGAGACTTAGGCTTAAAGTGAAAGGTTAAGGTTTTTTTGGACTTAGTTCGCCATGGATAGAGTTTGGAAAGTTTTGATAAGTTTTTAGGGAGTAAAGTATGAACTAAATGAGGTCTCCCATGAAGCTTAGTGAATTCAGCCAAGCAAGGGTAAAGTTGGATTAATTTTTCACTTAAGGGTATTTTGGTAATTTGGCATGAAATTTTCATTTTCCAAAATAATTAAAAATGTAAGGAATTATGCTTTTAGACTTAAATTAGTGTTTATAAGGCTTATTTTTTTTACTAATCATGTTTATCTTGCCCTAAGTATGGTTAACTCTTAATTAATTAAGGTTAATTAGCCTTAACCATGGTTAAAGGATTCTTAGCATTTATTATTTTATCTTATGAGTTTACTTTGGGTGGACATCACATGGTGACTCATCACCATGATTTCCACATGGAAATTTCGTGCACTCCATTTGGGTCCCACTCTTGGCTTCTTCGTCACACTTTCTTGCCCTCTCAGCCTTTCAAAGGCATTTTCATAATTTTTCTTAGCATTACCAAAAAAAAATTCCCAAATTGTTTCTCTGAAAGTTATAACATTTTTTGGTTTATTCCCAAGTTAATCTAATATCACTTGATATTTTCCTAGGAACTGACTAGCTCTGTGTAGAAAGCAGAGCTCTCTAGGGGCGTTTTAGACATTTTCAAAGTTTTTTTAGGACATTTTCCTTCCTTCTTTGTTTTCTAAATTATTCTCATTACTCTTGATCATTATTGATGTTCTCTAACCCTCTAGAATATCTTTTAACTCTCTTTTTTATATTCTCTTACACATTATTTCAGTTGCTCAGGTGTAGGAGCATTTTCGTCATTTGCACCAAACTTTATAATTTTCTATTTTTGGTTCCTAATCTTACTTAGCTTCCTTCTAGAGATTATTTATGGTTTCAAAAGTTCATTATGAATTTTTTTGGGAGTTACAAATATGCCTTAATTTAAATTGTCACGTAAAGGGTGACTAGAGAATGAGAGTAAATTATGAGTAAGGCATGAATGAAATGATAGTCAAATGATATATGTGATGTAATTTAATGAGATTTCAAGAGCATGAAAGATGTATGAAACTTATAATAAGTTCCTTTAATGCTTGTGAAAGAAGTTAGTTTCTGCAACTATAAACGAAATTCATACTAGCTACAAGTTTTTTAAAGATTTAAAAGTAAACCTGTATGCATGTCATGTTTCTAAATAAACTAAAGTGGCTGGGTTGAAAATGCTGACATTATAACTAGGGTAGAATCCTACTGAGAAACTTAGTCTCTCACCCCTCACCCACTATTTTCTTTTCCAGACCCCAATAATGTCATTTGTGAAAGTGATGGTATTCGTAGAGATGACAATGTAAGCGGAGTGGTTGGAGCTTTGGAATCTTCATGTCTAAAACATTGATGAGAACTTAGTCTCATCCAATAATGTGTATTTTGTAAATATAGTTGGATGATTGTACTCTAATTATTTAGAATATAGTTTTGTATCATAATATATATGATGTATGTATAAGGTAGTAATAGTTGTATATGTAGCTAGGTATGTAAAGGAAAAGATGCCTTAACTTAACTTAACTAAGTATGTATAAATATGGATTGTGTAATTATAAAGTTTGTATAATTTCTAATATGTTTGTATTTCTTATAACTTGAAATTCTGCTTAATAAAGAGAAGTAGAAAACTAGTAAAAGTAACATAGACCATTAATAAATTAAACAGGAACGAGGATGTCTGTTTATTTATTTTCTGATACAATAGCTATTCCAACAAGGCTTGCATTTTATACAAAAGTGTTTTAAACAAAAAAATTATAGTACTTTCACTAATAATGGAACCATATGTATGACTTAAGCATAAAAACGGACTTCATTTTTAGGATGTTACACCACCTATCACCTCTCACCCTGACTCCCAAATACAGAGCTCCCCTACTCAACCTTCAACCATACAAGAACTTGCCTCATCTACACCACCACATCATATACCTCACTTTGTCTTCCATCTCCAACTTGATCCCCTTGGTACTTTCCTTCCTTTTCATTATTCTCAATCTAATGTTCATATTTTTATGTTTTAGTCGGACCTCCACTTCCTGTGATTTGGAACAATATGCCATTAACGTTTTACTGATTGGCTGGCTCAAATTGAACAACGGTAATGATCCACATTCAAAGTCAGCATAGTATTGAGAAAATTTACCAAATTGTGGAACGAGCTTGGGCAACTTTTTCATCATCTGGATCTATTTTATGATAAAGCCTTTGATTTGTTAGTTCATTTGATCCACATTATTTTTTATTAGTTGTTAGTTTTATTTTTATCCTTATGATGTATATAAACATTATTACTTTTTTACTATATTTTGTGATGTAAAAAAGGAACATTAATATAAAGTTCAATTATTTCATATTAAATTGTATTGTATAATTCATTTTCTCAATGTCTAAGTTGCATTACTATTGGATCTATTACTTGATATATCTAACCTTAGACTATTTTTAGTGATAAAAAGGAAGAATATTAAAACCTAATATAAAACCTAATTTTAGATAAGGTTCTTTGACTCCAAAAATTTCAATAAAGACAAAAGTATTAATTATAAAAATATATATGAAAATATTTATTGTATTTAAGTTTTCGAGATAGTCTCTCAAGAGATAAAGATAAAATATCATCTATAAAGAACCTAATTGAACCTACAACAATGCATTATATGACTAGATGATTTATCATCTAAGATGATTCAGCCATTACCATTAAACAAAAATAATAAATTCCATCACCTAATTACACATCTTTGAGTGCATCAGGTTTCATGACACATATAGAAAAAAATTTTAGCCTAAATACAAATGGGATTTCTACATCAAAGAAAAAAAAAAGAAAAAGAACCATGTTATAAAGTATAATGACAAACATTAAGCTGTCAAACTTCATCATTTTCCCGATAAAATAAGCTTTCATATATAATATCTATCAAATTTTGTGAACTAAGAATTATATTAATATTAAAGATACTATCATTATTTTTATATTAAATTTTTATCCTTGAATTGTTACTATTATAAAATTTTATTTCTATTTATTATCTTTATCATATAATATTCTTCTAAAATAATAAATAATAACATTAAGTATTATTATTAGATTTAGGATAAAGTACTTATATTTATTTTTGTTATCTTTAATTTTAAAATAAAAATAGATAACTACTTATATTATTTTAATTATTAGCTTAAATAATTTGAAAGTATTTAACTCAATTTATTTTACTTGAACTAATATGAAATATTTAAGTGTTCCTAAACTGTTAGCTATTGTCTTCTATAATTTTAGAAATTTTCTAAATATTATTATTCCTATTATTCTATCATGTTTTCTCTTATAATATTATAAAATTAAAATATTTTATTATTATTATTTCCTTTTCCTTTGCTTTTTCTTTTTTCGTTTCTTCTTATCCCACTATCACCAAATATTCCCCCACTTTATTTTTTCTTTCTTTGATTTGCCTACACTAGTTCATTGTATTTTTTCATCAAAATCCAAGTATACATATACCATTTCAACTATCTTAATCTTATTTTCATTTCTATGGTTTTAGATTTTCAAAATGATGCTGCTTTCATCTCTATTTCAAGATTAAAATTGTTACCCTTTGTTATTACTCAATACTAGATCATTTTCCTTTCTCAAATGTGAATATACCATTGAGCTCTTGATTAAGAGAGCTTTCCAACAATATGCCCATATTTTCATTCCAATGCTGTTTTCCTATTCATTTGGTTCTTATTCGTGGATAGCTCGACTTTTGTTTGAAACTCAATGTTTATACATTTAGTAACTTATTTTTGTAAAATAAATTATTTTATATTTTATTTGTACTCTAGGAAATTAAGGGATTGGAGTTTTGAAAAGTTCAAAACTTTTCCACTATATCTTCAAAATTTAAACTCATTAATGTAAGATGGATGATACTTTTTTATTTAATTTAGGCAATGGAAGGGTATAGGACTTTATGTGATCCTATGTTTGTGTTGTTGGTTATATATATAGAAATAAAATATTATTATATGTATAGTTGTTAGAGTGATTGAATTAGATAGAGATAGAAGTATAATAGTGTGATTGAATTAAAGAATTATTTAAATTGATATTATATTATATATTAAAGTTATAGTGAAATCATACATTTAATTTGTATGGTTCTCACTCATATGTGAGATTTTGGATGTGGAATGTTATATACTTGATGATGTTTTTATTAGAATTATATCTAGAAATCTTCGTACGCATTATAAATTTGTATAATTTTATATAGATCCTAGAAGTTACAAGCCTTAAATTTAAGTTATTTGAAGAAGTTCCTAAAGAGAATACTATCTAATAGTTTTAAAATTATAAAAAAATATTCAACTAAAAAGTTTGGTCATAAACTAAATTATTTTTATTTTATAAAAATATTTAAAATATATTGTTTAAAAAATAATTCCTCCTTTTTTTTTAACTTTTCACAATAATATGTTTGACATTTAATTGGTCTAATATATGCATGAAAAAATTTCTATTTAAACCTCAATATGAAGGATAAGATGTAGAAAAGTTAGAGTAATGTTAATATTAATTTTATACAATTCTTATAAGTTAGCTTGTCAAATTTGTTCCATAACGATATAACGTATAAGAATTAAGTTTTTATTTTCTTAAATAACTTTCTAAAAGATTTAGAAAATATTAATTTAATTCTAAACTCTTAAAGGATAATTTTTGTACAGTCTTATTTCATAGACAAATAATTTGCTATGTGTATTGAATTTTTGAACTACGTTGATAGCGTAATAAATAGTTTTGAAATTTATAAATATGGAGAAAATTTTATATTTTATTTAAATATATATAATTAATGTTTCTAAAGAAAATTCAATTTAAAATAAAAAGAATTTAGTAATGGAAAATAGGGTAACACCTTCAACTTTATGAATAAGTTTCTAGTTATTTTTAACTTTATCATTAACATTATTCATCGTTTGATTAATGATAAAGGAAAATTTTTAGGAATTAAGCAAGATGGAATTAGGAGTTAGCCCTTTAGACATATATAATTATGGTATTTTTGAGATTTTTCTATAATTTTATATCATAGAATAAGGAAAGTTGGAAAAGCACTAATTTGGTGGTCTCATCCTAATTTCATAATAGAAAGATGAAACTTTTAAAAATAGAAAGAAATTAAATTTTAAGATTCTCCTTTTGACAAATTTAATTTTGGAATATATAGTATTTTCCATAAAATTTTATTTTTGGTATAAAAAAGCATCTTGAAAATTGTTTGTTCAGGTCATAAAGACCAAAAGTGCACATAAAGATTTCGTAGTAAAAATATTAAAGAATATATCAAATTTATTTTAAGCTAAAAATTATTTTAGATTTCTAAAATAATTTTTGGTAATTTTATCCCATTTTTTCAAAAACATTTATAAATAGAAGAATACTCAAGCAAAAAATGTGTGCAAACTTTGTTTTCTTTTCCGGAACTCTCTCCAGATGAACTTTGGTGGTTACCTAAATCCATACCTTGACATTATTTGAGTGGACCAAAATTTAAATTTTTGTAATGCACAAATAGAGTTGAATCGGATTTAAAATTACTTAAAAAATAATATTAAAATAATGAAAGGCTTTTATAAGAAGCTTTCCTCTTATATAAAAAGTCAAATAAGACCCTTTTCTTCCCCCTTCCTGCAGCATTACATCTAGAATTCTATTCACATCATTTCCAACTTTCCAAGCTCAAAAACTCCTCCAAATTTAACTTTTTTTCAATTTTAAGCTTGGTTCTACTTATTCCATTACATAAGATATTATTTACCTGTATTTTTCTTTTTATTTTCTCAAATGAAGGATCAAGTATTATAGTGTGAACAGTGACTAAGAGTGACATCTTCATGAAAATTTTTCTTTCCTTTTGATTCCTTATTGATGTATCCCTGTTACATGTGGCTTGAACAACTTACGGAGCACTTATGGAAGAGAAAAGTTTTTTCCTTCTAATCTCTTGGGAGAAGCATGAGTCTTGTTGCTTTCCTTTTGATTCCTTATTGATGTATCCCTGTTACATGTGGCTTGAACAACTTACGGAGCACTTATGGAAGAGAAAAGTTTTTTCCTTCTAATCTCTTGGGAGAAGCATGAGTCTTGTAATAGGTAAGGGGAGGAGAAATTGATTCATGTAATATGGAATTCAAAGGATGCGAATGATCTCCCCTAGCTCAACATATGAAAATATGGTATGAACTATGGTTTAGCCTGGAGCTTGGGCCTTTAGAGATGGCATTTAGCCACTTAAAATAATTGAATGAAATTTTTACTTTAAATTATGACATTTGATATTATGCGGTGCCTAAATAATTGAAGTTTATTGGAAATTTAGGATGATCCATGCTTGTCCACATAGCACTTAGTTGGGTCATAGACTTTGAGATAGGAGATTGTGACATGGTTTGGAAAATATATGATTGTGCAACTTGTTTATGATGGAATCTGTATGTAATAGCTCTTGGATGATTGTGTTTGATTAAATTAGTGTTTTACTCATTGTCTTGATGTTTTGATATGGAATAGAAAAGGTGTATGATTGTGTTTGATTAAATTAGTGTTTTACTCATTGTCTTGATGTTTTGATATGGAATAGAAAAGGTGTATGAATAAGTTGTTGTAGTGACATAAAATGATTGTGAAGTTATTTAACATGATCATGCATTGCATATGCTTTATGAGTAAAATAGGCTAGGAAGTAACATGGAAAATATTGAGACTTTGTAGGGTTTAACTTTTAGATTCTTGGGGTTAGTGGTGTAAAGAAAATGCAGTAGCAACAATGGAGATAGATGACATGATTGCTTGTGTTTTCGGCTTGCATAATCCAAGAAGAGAAAGAAATAATCCAAGAAGAGAAAGAAAGACATAATTATCTTATCATTCCCAGTTATAAAAAGAGAGATTGGTTATGGTTTCTGTTTGAGTCAGCCATTGTAGAAGGGGATTTATTTTCTCCATTGATATAGCCAAGGAATTTGTTGGTAGAGAGAACAAGGTGGAGTTATTTGTTCCATATATAAAATTTGGACAGGTAGAGTTTGATAGGAAGGTTAGTGGCGTTTATTTTAATGAGTTTGGGGGAAAGGGAAGAAGTGATGTTTGAGGTAGCCATGATAGGATTAGGGATTATGGTTAAGCCAAAAATAGGACTGATACCATGTCGAGAATTCAAGAAGAATATGTTTTTACTGCATGATGTTGTTTGGGTTGTATACATCAAATATATACATGATACATGACCTCTTTGACTTGTCCTGAGGATTATCATGCTTAGTAAGCCAAATTTCCATTTGTTTTCCAAGAAGATATGGATTATTAGCCTATAAAAGAGGTTGAATTGATTTGATAGTTTGCATTAAGAGGCTAGAGGAAATTTGGGATTTTGACAACTTTCCAAAGCATTAGATATAGGCCTACATGCATGGCATCTTGTTAGTGATAAACCAAAGGTTTAGTGTGACTCAATATGATGCAGAATGTATTAAGTCATCTAAAACTTGAGGATCCATCACCCTGCATTCATGCATAACATAGAGTATTGCATTGTTTTCTATTATATATTCATGAATTATGTTTTCTCTCTCTCTTTTTATTTTCTTCCTTGATTATATGTTTCTTTTAGCAATGAATTAACAAGATGATTTGACCTTTCATCCACCTTCATGTGGATCTATAGTTTGATGATAAAGGATGCTAGCAGGTGGAATCAAGTGCCAGGAAGGCCAAGTTCACTAAGGTAGCTACGTATGGGCTTTCTTGGAATGGACCTAAGTCACAAGTGCCTGCCATTTTCATTAATGTGTTAATGATCCTTTGTATCCCTTTCCAAAGGAGTATATCCCTGCTGTGAGAGCAATATTTTTGTATAACTGCTATGTACTGACCCCATCTTTAGATAGTATATATACTAGGCTTGACAGTTACTTGATTCCTTAGAATAACTTGATTGATCATAGTTATTTTTGAAATATAGTCAATGGGATAACAATAGTATTATGAATTCTGTATATATGAATATGTTAATATATTTTATTACAATATCGTTTCTTAATTCTTTGAAAGATGTGATAACTCTTGTTGTGAATGAGAAACATGCAGTGTGTGTGAATGTATTATTTTAAGAGATGAGTAGGTCTTTTCATGATTATCATTATACATCATATATGTGATGTAGGCTAAATTTTTATAAACATATTGCTATACAAAATAAAAAGTTTCCTTGCTCAATTTCACTATTTTGAATACTAATAAATCATCCCTTACTTATGCTTAATAATAGTTCTAATTTTTCGAGTAATAAGAGGTGTCACAAATAGTATGCAAGAGTAGGCAATCTTGAGCATTATTATGATGTTTGAGAAAACCTTGAGTTATATATTATTGCTAAAAATTTTAATATGATTATAAAAATGAGAAATAAATTTTCATTAATCAATGTTCTTTATTTTAGTTGTATAATCCAAAGAAATTAATTCTCCAAAAATATGGACGGATGGATGATGATAAACATAGTCTTGATAACGAGACATGAGTGGCTGAAAATAAATAATTAAGGAGTAAAATTTTGTTATGCACCATCAACATATGCATTTTGATATTATATGATGTTCACATTACTCGATGTGATCACTTTTGGAACTTAATGTGACCATTCTTACCATACTTGATATGACCACTCTTACTATACTTGATGTGTTGGTTATGATTATTCTTAACAATATCTGATGTGATAGCTTGTGGTACTTAATGTGACCGCTTGTGATACTTGATGTGACCACTCTTGTAACACTTGATGTATTGATTATGATGATTCTTAACAATACATAATATAAATCACCTTTGCCGTACTTGATGTGCTGGTTATGATAACATTAACGGCACTTGATGTGACCATATTTATCGAAACTTGATGTATCATATTAGAGGATTTTGATAGTGAATTTGGACTCACATGCATAACATATCATATGGAGATGATAAAGTTAAGATTAACAAAACATAATATGGTATGAGATACATTAAGTTTTAGTACAATCATGAATTAATAATCATGCATAGAATGTATATATAAACTTAGAACTGAATGTGTATACATCCATTGCAAGATGTTGTATTATTATTTATTAGTTATATCTTAACTTTATTGGATACGATAAAGTATGGATGATATAATTATGTACATAAATATTGATTGAAGTTTTTGTATAATTAGGTTAAAGTTTAATTCCTTTACTTACATTATTAAATAGAATTCATGTCCCACTCCTTTTATTTGTGTTTTTTCATATATATTTGTTGTGTAGTTTGTTTAGAGGATAGATTATCCCTGTCTTTTGGTGGATATAGAGGTAGACAATGATGTCGACTAGATTTGTCATTATCCTTCTCAAGGATGAAAGACCCTTTTGAATGCATTCCATTATCTAAAGGTTAACTTGCACTAGTCTATCTCCTTTTATACCTTTATTATTGAGGATGAATGACTAGAAAGGAGTTTTTTTGTAGTTATATTTCTTCAACCTAAAATCTTATATTGATGTGATGTATACTTTTGTAATCAGATGATATGTTATATATATATATATATATATATATATATATATAACCAGGTTCATATTAATTATATGTCAGTATAAAATTTGTGAACATTTTCATATCTATTAAGCATATGTGCATATGTATAAATATTCTATTAGGTGCAATTTTTCTGAATTAATAATGAGGCTTTATATTTAGTATTCATAGGGGAGATGTTGTAAAAAAAGTTTACTCTCCTTCTCATTGAAATTTCATAAACTGCATGGTTTGATTAAGGAAGATAAGATTTTAAGATTGGGACCTAACATTGTACATTTGAACTGAGGCTATGTATTAATTGAAGAAGAAGATGTATCAACCCCTAGCTATCTTAAAACGAATATTTTTTCTTCTTTTATTTATGTGAAACGACTCGTGAGCAAGATAATAGAATAGCACTCTATTTATATTTTTAAAATTAAATTCCTATGTCTATGTGAAAATCTTATAGTTTTAAAGCTTCATTTGGTATACTTTTCGTGTTATTTTTTCTTTGGAAAGAGCCTAAAGAGGTTTGTTTGTAAAAGAATACTTCATTTTAAACTTGTAGAGACTTTTATAAAAATACTTGAAAATATTTTCTTATGTAAGAAAAACTGCACATAGTAGAAATCCTATTGTATTTGAACAAGAGTAGATGTGGCTCTTGGTTGATAAGAAAAAATCGGTATACATCATCTATGTAGTTCTTTTTTACCCGCACCTTCTTCCCTTAAATTATTTGTAAAAATAGACAATCTATTTTAATCATATTTTTTATAGAAAAATTTTCAACAAACTATTCAATGCTCCCTCCCTTTTTGTGTGTTGATTGTGTTCTTACAAGGAGTATACCGAAAAATTGATAAAAAGAAAATATCAAATAGAGATGTTAAACCCATGAAAGCTCCTTTGGACCCTTCAACCATCCTTGATAAAATTGAAAATAGAGTTAGTATATTAGAAAGCACCACTTCATTTGATATCATGTTCAAAAGGAAAATATACAACTAATATTTGTTGATACAAAGAATTAATTAGCATACATCTTCACCAAATTCTTGTTGAAAAATAAGTTCAATTTTTTTTTATGAATTCAATTTTTATGTTATTCATATCTCTTTCTAAAGATAGACTTTGCTTATGTGTTAATACGTGTAATGCATAATTACATGCATAAGAATTCTTATAAAAGCTTGGAAGAATGGATATATCTTGAACTTATTTTATTCAGAAAGAATATGAAAAAATGGTTTAAAAATATACCGTTGTCAAAAATGGATACTTTGAATTATATTTTGATAAGAAAGAAAGAAAGATGAGTCTTTGGGATTGGATCAAACTTTTAATTATGGGTTTAGAAGAATTAAGCAGAGTTCCTTGAGAAAGATATATATATATATATATATATATATATATATATATATATATATATATATCTTTTGAAAATTCTTATCTTTAGAAGGATTCATGAATCAAAAATTTGTTGGTTTACAATAGAAAAATAAAATGGAGAAACAAAGAGGCAAGATATTAGAATTGTAAGCAGAAGGAAAAAAACAAGAATTGTTTTCCTATTTCATTGGATTAGTAACATTAAATTATAGTAAACTAAGAAAAGTAGCAAAAGCAATCATGTAACCAAAAAATAAAAAAATTTACTTATTCCTAAAGTCTAAGAATTACTTATTAACTAAACTAAACCAAACAAACTAAAGGTAGTTACACAAGCACATATTTGACATTCCTTCTTACTTTTGGAATTTCAAACACTAATTTTCTGCCTTAAAAGTTTAAATCTACTAGTAGGAAGTGATTTTGTAAATAAGTCAGCTAACTAGTATTCATACTTGCGGTAAACTAAGTTTACTTCTCCACTTTGCTGCATTTCTCTTAAAAAAATAGAGTTTCATGTTGAAATGTTTAGTCTTCTCATGACACACTAGATCATTTGCAATTGCAATTGTTTCCTAGTTGTCAACAAAAATATCAATTTCATTCTTCTGCTGCATGTATAAGAATTTATTCAACCATAATGTTTGATTTACAATTGATGTTGCTACTAGGAATTTAGCCTCTATCCAAAATGTTTTAGGTAACTCCTTCTCATGCAACATACATGTAGTCATCTCCATCACTAATCTGTTTCTCCTTTTGCTAACCTCATTTTGCTCCAAAGTGCAAGGAGCTATGAGTTACTATTCAATGTTAGCATCTTCACAAAAGTACATTAAATTATGCTAAGATATACTTATTTCTATTGTCAGATCTTAGAAATTGAATGTTGCAGCCACTTTAATTCTCCACCATTTTCTTGAACTTCATAAATACTCTAGCCATTTCATGCTTGAACTTCAAGAAAAAATTTCAGCATAATCTTGTATAATCATTTATGAAAAGAATTGAGTATAGATTACCTTGTAGCAATGTTATTCTTTAAGGTCCTACCACATTTTTGTGAACTAATTACAACTTATAAGAGACTCTCCAAGATGATTTTGGAAATGACTTTTGATTTTTCTTACCAAATTGACGAGCATTACAATTTGGTAAATGATAAAAAAATATTGGTAGACCTTCTGTCATGTCCTTCTTCTCCATGTTCTTTGAAGATAACAATGACCAAGTCTCTTATACCAAAGTTTTTTGGGATTAACTCGAGTGTAATAGGCTACCTGCTCCACTTCTATTGGATCAAATCAGAAGTTTTCATCTCTAATTTTAATCCTTAGAATCTCTCAACCAGCAATGTAATAGATAAGGCAATGTTATCTTGAAAAGATACTTAAATCCATTTTCAATCAGTTGACCTACATTTAGCATATTTCGGTCATTGTTAGGAACATAAAGAACATCTAAGATTATTTTCGTACTTGAACTGTTGAAATTATAATGGTTCATTTTTCCTTTGCATAGATTTAACCATCATTTCCTATTTTGACCTTAGAAACTTTAATTGGCTTCAAGTCCTTAAATAGAGCCTTGTCATTTGTCATGTGATCTGTACAACCACTGTCAATTAGCCAACATTTTGAACTACTCCTTTCTGAAAAATTGTTGTAGCAAAAATATGATCTTCTTCATTTTCCTCAACAACTTGGGCATGTGTTGTTAGAATTTGGTTATACAAATTACTGCTTTATGTCTACGCTGTCTACACTTACTACACCTTGCCTCTAGTCTTTTCCAACATTTGAATTATGGCTTACCCATTTTTCCATAATGATAACAAAGTGGGTAATATTTCTTTTTACTCTTGTCCTTACTTTAGTTATGGGCATTGTTTTCGTTGCTTGTTGGCTAGTTCTTCTTGTAATTTTCTTTCTACTATTTCCAGCTTCATGGTGCTTGACTGGTAGAGCACCTCCAACTACATGATCTTGTCTCATATGCCTCTATTGCTCCTAGACTTGCAAGGCATGTAACACTTCTATCAAAGTGATCTTAGACAAATCATTTGTATTCTCCAATGTGATTATTGATGCTTGATATCTCTCAATCATTGTAGCCAGAATTTTTTCTACAATTTTAGAATAAAAAAAATCAATGCTTAGAGTAATCTTACCTTGTTAGCTATGCTTGCATGTCTCGAATCTTTTCATCTCATTAAATAAGAGATATATAGATATCTTTGAGAGGAGATTTTCCTCCAAGAAAAAGTGAAACTTGTAGAAAATGGATGTAATATCCTACCCTTCATCAAATATCAATACTAGGAAGGGTTCTTTGCCTCTATTTTGGTATATCCTAAGTTGGTTTGTTCTATTATGCTATGGAATATGATGAGAAGAGGCAAGATATTTCTTATTTTGGGAAGGGGAGGGCACGAATGTAGACCTTCCAAGGGTAGGAAATGAAGTATGCGATGAAGAAGATTAGATGGAGAAAATAAAGTTATCAAAGAAAAATGTTGGGGATGTGTAGTCATTGGAAGGAGGACTATCCAAGTTGCTAAGCTATTCAAGTGTATTTCTCTTATTGAGGAATCTAATAAGAAAAAGCTCAAGTTGGTTCTAGATAAATTAAACTTCGCTAAGAAGAAAGAGTTAGTGAAAAAAAAGAAAATGTGTGCACCTTCCACAAACTTGTGATTTCTAAAGCCTCTTCAGAAACATCCACACCATTGCATTTCCTAAAGTTGTTGTGGAAAAGAAAGTCTTTTGGAGAATAAGACAATTACATTGGACTACTTACCGAAGAAGGAGAAAAAGAAAACTCAAAATTATGAAGAGTGAAGCAGTTCTTGAAGAATAATTCAAAATGGAACAAGATTTTTCCAAATTGGTAGCTTAGAAGAAAAAGATGGAACTAGTAAAGGAAACTCTAATGGAAGAAAATCAGCAACGTCAAGAACGAATTGTTCTTGATGTTGTTATGAAGAAGTTATAGGAAATTTTACAACAAAAACATACTTTTGTAGAAAAATAAAAAAAAATAAAAGGAGATTTCCCTTGAGAAAGAAGAGGTCAAATGGGGGCAAGATCTTTCTCAACCCTTTAAGAAAAATACTGATGAGAAGGGTATACTTGAGAAATTTGCAACTCCTTAGAAAGCTTCTACTTAATCTGACCACCTGAAACAAACCCCACTAGACATTGGTAATCAACTCATTCATTCTCCAAATTTTTATACCACTACTCCTAGACCTACATCACTGCAAGAAAATCTATCAATTCAATAAATGCCTTCCTTGGACTCTCTAAACACATATCCACAACAACTGGAAGATGAGAGAAAGAAAGTTGAAGATCTTTCACACAATAAGGGTGACTAGATTAAGTTAAGGCCAAAGAAAGAACATGGAAAAAGATTTCAAAAGTATTAATAAAGATACAAAATTGATCTTGAGTAAAAAAAGGATTCCAATAAGGGTGACCAGATTGAGTTTACATTTTTTAAAGTGGTTGAGTCAGACTTTCTGGAGTTTCCTTCTTATATTCCTATCCTGCTGCTAATGCAAAGAACATCTTTTTCACCATCTAATCGGTTCAAGTGAAGCCACCATCTTTTGTGATGATCATTCTCCAACATTTACTTATTGTTGACAAAGAAGGAGAATTAGAGAACAAAAAATTTCATTACTATCTATTTGACTCTTTATATTTTTTTTCACTGCTATTTTGTTGCCTCTGTTTATATTTTAGTTCATTTCAGTAAAGCATGTGTCTTTCATGAATGTTGAATGTTGTTCTCTATAATCTCTCTTATGCTAAACTTATCATGTAAAAATTCAATCATTATCTTTTGAATGAAATGCCCCTTTTTCAAGCTTGTGTTGAAAAATTTCTACTACAAATGTGCTAAAGATTACTAAAAAAATTATTTTGTTATATATATTTCAATAATATCTTTAATGAAAACATCCTACTATGAACGTTTAGGTTTGACAGGATGATATTTTTGTGATTGATATCTCTTACTATAAACTTATGGTAGGCAAATGTTTTTTAAGTAATTAAACTGGAGCCTCAAGTTCAAGGGAGTACTTTTTTAACTAAACATTGTTAGACAAGTTGGAATTTCAATTTCAATTCATTTTTTTCTATTTTTGAAGTTAAACATAGTTGTTTAAAGTTAGTTATTAGTGACGTAGTGGTAGTTTTATTTTGCATTCAGTTTTAACCATTTTTGAGAATGGCGCTTAGTGACTTAGTGGTAGTTTTGTTTTGATTCAATTTTAACCACGTTGAGAGTGACACTTAAATAGGAAAAGTTCATTATTTTTCCTCTATTTAAACTCTATTTCAACAATTAAGAATACAATTCAGTTTTAACTCATTCTCCACTTTCCTATCCCTTGAGTTAGACCTTTTTCAATTTGTCTATTTTTTAACAGTGGTATCAGAGACATAGTTGATCTTACGAGATCAAAATTTTCCTTTCTTTTCAACCCACAATCCAATGACTTACAACAACCTTCCTTTAAACCCATCTTTTACCTTCATTGGTGAAAATTATTACATTTGGTTAGTGAAGATGGAAGATATTCTAAAATCCTATGACCTCTGGAAAATAGTGCTTGAAGATAGCCCATTACCTTCCCAACCAAAAAATCCTACCTTGGCTCAGACAAAATCCCATAGTGAAGAAAAAGCAAAGAAATTCAAGGTCAAGTCTTTTATACAAAATTCTGTGGCAAATTGTGTGTTTAATAGGATCATGGCCTGTAAAATAGCAAAGGAAGCTTGGGACAGATTAAAAGAAGAATATGAAGGCAGGGATAGAACACGTCAACTGCAACTGCTAAACCTGAAACGTGAATTCGAATCTCTGCATAAGCATGAGGATGAAACGATTAATAAGTATGCTGATCAAATCTTCTTAATTGTTAATAATATTAGACTACTTGGTGAAGACTTTGCAGAAAAAAAAAAGGATTGCGGAGAAAGTTCTAGCAAATCTTCCTAAGAGGTTTGAATCTAAAATTTCCTCTCTTGAAGAATCCAAGGACCTTAGCAAAATCTCATTAGGTGAACTAATGAGTTCTCTATAAGCACAAGAGCCAAGAAAGACCTTGAGAGAGAGAAGGTTCACTGAATGAGCCTTTTTTGTTCAAAAGCAATATTCTAGTAAAGGAAAACAACAACTTAATCAAAAGAATAGTGGTAAGAATGATGGTGGAAGTAGTAATGATTCAAAATAGAGGTTGTTTCCTCCTTTCAAGCATTGTAAAAAGACAATGCATATGGAGAAATATTGTTGGTGGAGGCCTATGCTGTATGTGGAAAATGCAAACAATCGGGGCACGTAACCAAGGTTTGCAAATCTAAAAACAAATTCTCATAATATTTACAAGCATAACTAGTAGAAGTGATTAATGCATAGGAGGAGCAACTTTTTGCAATTTCTTACTTCTCAACAAATGACTTGTCTAATGCTTGGCTTCTTGATAGCGGTTGAACACACCACCTGTGTAACGATGCTGAGATGTTCAATTTCCTTTATGGTACTTACAAGTCTAGAGTAAAGGTGGGAAACGAAGAGTTTTTAGAAGTCAAAGGTAGAGGATCAGTGGTTTATTCAACAATCTCAAGTATTAAAACTATTCCTGATGTTCTGTACACACCTGATATTAGCCAAAATTGGTTGAGTGTTGGACAAATGCTTGGAAAGAATTACTCAATTCATTTTAAGGATCCTAAGTGTACTATTTTTTATACCTTGCTGCAAGTAGGCCTAACATTCTATTTATTGTAAGTTTTCTCTCTAGGTTTATGCATTCACCTAGAGAAACACACTTTGCGGCTACTAAAAGAGTGTTAAGATATATTAAAGCAACCAACATACTTGGAATTTTCTTTGAAAAATCTACAGAAAAAATCATGAAACTAGTGGGCTACTATGATAGTGATTAGGGAGGCTGCATTAATGATTCCAAAATAACTTTCGGATACTTATTTTCCTTGGAAACAAGTTTTTTCAATTACGGCTCTAAGAAACAGGAAACTACAACTCACTTAATCATAGTAGCTGAGTATATCAATGCTTCCTCTATTGTGAATCATGCAATATGGCTAAGAAAGATGCTAAAGGACTTAGGACATGAACAAATAAGAGTTACCAAGATAATGTGTGATAACATTTTAACTGTTTCAATCTCAAGAAATCCAGTGTTTCATGGACGAACCAAACACATTAAGATCAAGTTTCATTTTATTATAGAAGTTCAACAATCTAATGAAGTGTTGCTTGTTCATTGCTCATCGAAGAATCAGCTAGCTAACATTTTTACCAAGTCAATACCAAAGGAAAGATTTGAAGATTTGAAATAAAGAATTGGTGTTTGTCACCTAATTGCCAAGGAGGAGTGTTAGATGAGTTGGCATTTCAATTCCAATCCTTTTTTTTTCTTCTGTTTTTGATGTCAAACTTAGTTACTTAAAGTTAGCTAATAGTGATTTAGTTGTAGTTTTATTTTGCATTCAGTTTTACCCACATTTGAGAGTGACGCTTAATGGCTTAGCAGTAGTTTTGTTTTAAATTCAATTTTAACCACTTTGAGAGTGACACTTAAATAGGAAAAATTTATTATTTTTCCTCTATTTAAACTCTAATGTTTCAATAATTAAAAATACAATTCAATTTTAACCCATTCTCCACTTTTCTATTCCTTAAATTAGATCTTTTTCAACTTGACTTTAAATAATATTACCATAAAGATCAACTTGGAGAAGATCACAATACATTAGATATTTTTGGATCTCTCGAAAGATTATCAATAAGTTAAAACACAAATCTTCAATTAATTATTTGAAAAATATATCATCTTTCTCAAAATCTTCATTTATCTAAATGACACACCTAAGTGACATACAATAATATAATCTTTTAATATTTTAGATAAAATTTAATTGAATTTTTTCATAATAAAACAAAAAATTCATTCCAAAATATTCAAACAAAAACATACATTTATCCCATGATCAAACTAGAAAAATAATTATAAGACTATTTTAAGTATACAAAAATTACTATATCAAGAATACTTTTAACAAGACTTGAAAAAATTATGTTAAGAATACTCTATTGTAATCTAATGGTGATTTAGTGAAAATTTTATTGAAAACTAATTCTATAAACTTAATGTCATGTTGTATTTAAAATAAAATTTTATATTAAATTTTTTCTAAATAATTTTATTCAATCTTCATTATTATTTAAAAACACTTAGCATAAAAAAAATTTCTTAGAATAAATTCATAAGAATTTCTCGAATAAAAAGATCCTTCTTTTGAATTTTTATTTCTAGTATTTTTTTTCTTTTGAATGTTTATTTTTAATATTTTTTTTATGAAATATATAAGTTATTGCTTCTCCTCAAAAAGAAACTTTTTTCAAGTTACAATACAAACCCTTTTCTTTGACCTTTTACCAAACTTAAATTACATTAATTACACTAAGAATATGTTTTGCCTTCTTTTAAAGTTTGTAACCTCTTTCATAAATTTAACTTAATTTTTTTTTCCAAAACATCATTTCCTTATTCACATGTAACAAATTTATATCCACTCAGGACTAGACTAAGTTAACGTATCAAATAAGCATTTTGTTTGTACAATAATACTAACTAATGTTATTACTAAAAACTAACAAAAATATTTCGCAAAATTAAGACTAAAATCTTGTAGTTAAAATATTAAACTAAAATGAAAAAGCATTACATACTTAAAAGACTAAAATGATTATTTTATCCTAAATTATCTCATCCCTTCCAATTTCTTGATTGCACAAGAAACCAGTATTTTCTACCCAAATAATTGTTACAAAAATGCTACTCCTTTTATTTCTTTATCAGTTACCATTCATTTTTTTTCTTTAAATACAACACATTAGAAATTCAAGACATTTATGATTTTCTTCTTCATTATACATTTATTCTAAACAAGTATATTAATTAATGAAAAAATAAACTAATTTGAAAGATTGAGAGAACACAATAAAAAATCATATAATAATTTCAACACAAAAATAATAATTACTTTTTTAAATTTGTATATAATAATAACCTTCAAAAAAAGAACGGAGGGATATTTCATTAGTGTTTCCTTTAATACAAATTTTTTCTACTCAACAGATTCAGCTGATAAAGTCTAAAAAAAAATATTCAAACTAAGGCAAGTCTGATAAAAATAGAACGATTAAATTCTTGATAAGTGATGGACATATTCACTATCATAGAGCAAAGCTTTATTTTGATTTCTTAATTGACGAGGAAATAAAGGGAGTATGAAGTAATTCTAGCGAGCATCTTTGGATAAAAGAAGGTCATCCACTTTTCGAGCATTGCGTAGCTCATCAGCAGAATCACCTCTCTCAAAAACAGCAGCTGCCCCCATTCCAGTACCTGCTCACAATTGACAATAACCATTATTTTCACAGGATGTTTAACAACGCGCGTTCCACATGCACATGAGGAACATAAAGTCAGAATCTAAGTGTACCTATGCACATAGATATAACTCCAAATCGACAGTCCCTGCCACGTCGTTTCATTTCGTGCAACAGTGTTGCTACACATCGAGCCCCTACCACAAAATAATTGAAAACAATGCTTACAAGACAATCAAAATGTTGTGTTTGGCAAGTACATGTGATAACATTGTGTTCTAAATGGTTGCTGTACACGTTATGCATCTGAAACCAGTTTTTTTAACATACCTAATACTCACTTGAAGGGTAGGTAATTATGATTTTATTACTTTTTTAATTATGTTTTTATATTTCTATAGGATATATCTTGCAATACATGTACCTAGGTTTTTAAGATTGTCATACCCATACAGGTGCATGTATATGTAAATTATGATAGGGAAGAAGCTTTCACATGGTTTCCAAACAACTCCACAAATAAGTTCATTATTTGGAGGAGAATGCGGGCATTCCACAAATCCATGCATGTAACCAATGCACTTCAACTGGGAATTGGACCCGTGCATGAACTAAATGAAACTGATAGCTTCATCATGGTTGAAATCGTCGAACTGGAGTATGATTACATTTTTTTATTATTATTAAGTTTATATATCAATCAATATCATTAATTTTTAAGCTCAAATGTTAATTTTCAAGTATCTTAGATCCTAGTTTCAAAGTAAGTCACATTAATTTTGTTTGAACATAAAGAAATATTGTATCCATCATATACTATGAGCAAAAAGATGAACAGACTAACTTGATTTAGTAGCACATCCATCACTTTACATCCAAAGAATCCAGGCCTGAGTCTGGTTTTGCCATTTTAGCAAAAAAACTAGGTAACATTTGATTTGTGAAAATGTTTTTTATTTTCACTTTTATTTGCAAAAATGCCACCTTGTTTTCAAGGTTTTTTATTTTCAAAGTTTTGAACTGAAAATAGTGAAAACTTGCACTTTTTTCTTATTTTCAATGTTTCCGTTGCAAAATGTTAGAAAACAGAAAATAAAATGAACATAAGATAGCATTTTTGCAAATAAAAGTAAAAACAAAAAACTAAACAGAAAATGTTTTTGCAAATCAAACGCCACCTAATATATGCTCATCTAGTCCAAGTCCAGTTTTCTTCCCCCAAGTATATGTTTGACTCTCTTGATCAACTGCCTAAAAGGAAAAATTTTGTACATCTAAATGGGGTTTTTTACAAGAAGGGGGCAAACATTAAAAATTTTGACCGTAATGATGTATGGGGAAAAGTATTTCCTCGCAAGGGATGTGTACAGTACTTTTGACGCATAACATTATAGGTATATCGCATAAATTTATGCGTCACACACCAAGTGTAGCGTATTAATAAGTGCATCATAAAGAGAAGATTGATGGGGTAGATAGAAGGTTAGACTTGTGATGCATAAATAAATGCGTCATACCCCAACGTGACACATAAATGCATTATACCCCCTATTACGCATTTATTTATACATTACAGCTCCATTACATTTATCAATATTCATCCTATGACATAAATTTATGCACTACACCTATGATGCATAAATTTATGCGTCATAGATACTGTACACATCCCCTTCAGAGAAATACTTTTTCCCTTACACTATAAGGATAAAAACAAAATTTATTTGCCCCCTTTTCGTAAAAAACCCCGTCTAAATGACTATTTATCCCTCATTTTTCATTTGCCCCCTTCAACCATCAGTTCATCCCAAAATTTACAAATTTGATGGTAAGCCTTTAGCAGTAAATTCTGCTTTATGGGTGTTAAGTATTAACTACTTTGGCTAAAGACAAGATCTATTAGCATAGATATGGATAACTTCCATAAAAAAGGATACAAGTATGAATAGTTTTATTTTATTTTATATGTAAATAAATGACAATAGCTGAATGCTTTACTGATCAGCGGTGGTGCTGTTCCATTTGGATTGTAAGAATAAAAGCTGTGGTAAGTACCTGTTGCACCCAGAGGATGCCCAATTGCCATTGCACCTCCATTAACATTGATCTTTTCTGGATCAAGCCCCAGCTTGTTACGGCAATATACAAACTGTGAAGCAAATGCCTGAATATATACAAAATATTACAGTGAGCATATATTCAAATGAGGAAAAAGAAATTATAAACGAACACATTAGTCAAATACCTCATTTATTTCAAAAAGATCAATATCATCAAGCTCTAGACCTGCAGACTTCACTGCAACTGGAATTGCAGCAGCAGGGCCAACACCCATGATTGCAGGATCAACACCAACTGCAACAAAAGTCCTACATGACAGATAATTTTCTTCATGTTAAAATAAAGCAGAATTTTTTCCTTATCAATGTTACATTTTATGTACAGTGAACACATTATTTATGATTTTAAGGATGGGATACAATTCATTAATAGAAAGATAAATATGAAATTTCAGTTCCTGAAAGACATGCTCAGCAGATTAGTTCCATATATTGTAAGAACTGTTCCCAGATAGTACTGTATGAGTAATTAAGGGAATTGAGTCTTACATTTATGGATTCTAGTCTCATGCAACTTCTTTTTTATTTTTCTAAAGAATCCTCAATAAAAATGCATTTCATGTACCATCATAATCAGTACAAGTAGAAAAGTAACAAATGTTGTATGAGACAAGGGACATGGGCCTATAACAGAGTGGACAAAACAGGAATTTGTCAATGCTTATATTTTTAATGTATTATTTTGAACTGCATGCTATTATGCTTGATTGATCAAGCACTCTAAGGTGAATACTTGTTTACAAGTTGCTGGTATAATTGACAAGAAAGTTTGTACTAGCACAGTACATGAGAACTGTATAAATACACCAAGCATAAGGAACTAGATATATCATATCTGAAATTGTTAGACCCATAACCAACAAACTATATTCTAGTGAGGGGAGTGCACGTAGGGGAAAAAAAGATATTAGGGAAAAGTGGTACAGTATGGGGTTGGCCGTTCATAATGCTGGGGCTTGAGTCTCTCTAGTATTTTGTATTTCCTTCTTAACTGACTGTTTCTATTTCAAAAATATGTCTCTTCAGTTAGGAGCTTACCTCCATCATGGAGCACACAACATGACAATTTGAAATTGGTTTATAAATATTGCCAAGGAGTAAAGCTTCCATGTTACAGATTAAGTACCTGAATACACCAAGAATAGGTAGCCCCTTTTGAATTGCAACACTTCTTTTCATCAGCAGAACAGCTCCTGCACCATCACTCACCTGGCTAGAATTACCTAAAATACAGGCATCAAAAGATTAAATAGGGTATATAACTAGAAAGGATGGGGAAATGAACTACACTTTTATGATCTTATACCAGCAGTGGTGGTTCCATCTTTCTTGAACACGGGTTTAAGCTTCCCTAGGCTGGACAATGTTGTGCTAGGTCGAATTCCATCATCAGCAGAAATGATGACAGATTTCTCCTCACCTGTTTTCGGGTCCTCAATCTGTTGAGGAGAAAAACTGTCTTATTCGGCACCCAAGACCCCAAAGAAAGATTCAATATACCTTGCAATGGCAAATACCTTGGTGGAAACTGGAACAATTTCATCTTTAAATTTTCCAGCAGCAGCAGCAGCAGCAGCTCGCCTGTGAGACTCAACCTACAAACATTATTGTTAAGATAAAGAGTTTTTAAAATATAAAATTTTAACAAAATTAAACAAAATGTTGCATTGGAAGATGTCTCCAACTTACTGCAGCCTGATCTTGTTCCTGCCTTGAAACCCCAAAGCGATTTGCAACATTTTCAGAGGTAATTCCCATTGGAAGAAGGCAGTTTTGAGCTTGTTCAAACATTTTTACCTGTCACAACACCATAGAAAATATCATGACCTTGTAGCCATTTTTCAGGTTTTATTTCCTGAAACTAAAAGTAAAAACAATGATGAAGCAAGGGAGACGGTATGAGCAAAAGTGAGACCAATACTTTAGGATTCACTGATCCTTCCCATCCCATGGGATTAGCAGTCATAGATTCCAAACCAGCACCAATACCTAAACAAAATAGTTGAAGGTAAGATAAATGCTAAATCACAAGAAGTATAAAACAATTTGATGCATCCTTTACCAATGTCGTAGAAACCAGCCCTTATAGCAGCAGCTACATCGGCAACAGCCTGGAGCCCAGAAGAGCATTGCCTATTAACTGTCCTAACAGGCACAGTTTCTGGAAGGGAAAAAAAATTCAACTGTATAAATAACAAACCAGAATTATCTATCATGTTCACCATCACAAACACAAATTATCCGGATACATACCAGGAAAGCCAGCATAAAATGCAGCCATTCGGCATTCACTAGCTCTCTGAGATCCAGGTGCCAAAACTGTGCCCACCACAATGTCGCCGACTTCGCTAGGGTTCAAGTTGGTTTTCTCTATAACAGCCTACAATGAAACCTCAACATCACATTCAGTGTAGATGAATATATATCAATGGAGTAGACTACAAACTAGAGTTAAAAGTAAATCTACAAGCTACATAGACCATCAATGCTTACATAAAGCAGTTTTTCATTTCACCTCTTTAAAATTTCAAATGTAAAAGAAATTACAGGCAAAAAACTGAACAATACCTTCAAAACAGGTGCCAGCAGATCATCAGCATGAGTGTCTTTGAAACCACCACGTTTAGATTTGCAAAGAGCAGTCCGATATGCACTGCAAATATATAATTATTGATTCAGATAAAAATTTAAAGATCCCTCAAACACATGCTCTTAAATGAGTTGAAGACTATTATCAAACAAAACATGCTTAAAATGATAAATTTGATTTGAGTAAGAGGTCAACTTACGCCACAATCACTACATCATCCCCAAATGTATGTTTCCTTTGATATGCAGCACTATCTCCCGCCGAACACGCAGAAGCCTAGTGATCAAATATTCAACATAAGACAAAATGTTCACCATAACCAGTTCAATTCACAGAACACAAATACACCTAAATACACAAATATATAGCTAAAGCCTAATAATCAATTAAGGAAAACACCTCATTCAAACACTAACGACCATAGAAATACATACAAGATCAAAGCTTCAATAAAGTTATGTGCTAACAATCAATCAAGAAAACAATTCTCATAGAAGTGTCAAAAGGGTACTTTTCTCACGTGCCAAACAATCGACTAAATGAAAATACATACATTCAAGACCGAAACTTTCACAAAATTTCGAGCTAATAATCAATCAAGAGAATTGATTCTGTCAAAATTGCCAAAGGGTACTTTTACCACACGCCAAACAAGCACTTATACAAAAAGGGTGACGGTGAAAACGCCAAATAATGAAGAGAACTTGAAAATTGAAAAAAGAAAAACAGAAAAATGAGTGAAACTTACATAGAGGGACGATGAATCGCTGGCTTGGATGGATGATGAGGGGTTGAGATGGTGAAGCAGAATCTTCTGTCTGTTGATAGCTTTCTCCATCGTTTTGTGAATTGGGAATTGAAGCGAATTCGCAGAGAAAGGGTTGTGTGAGAGATTGGATTGGTTTACTTGTATTTATTAGCTTCTGATGGTTGAAGGATGCAATAGAAAATTAGATAATATTTATTATTGTTATATTATTATTGTTATTATTATTATTATCAAGAATTTCGAAAAAGTAACAAAAATACAAATGTAGGAAAAGGACATCACGATCAGAACGATGATTGCGTTGTGTAGATAGGTATTGTTTCCCACCCGGGGCTTTAGGAGCATTGCTTTTACGATTTTCGCTCTTATTTTTTATATCTGTACTTTTTAAATGAATAAAATCATGTTAATTTGATTCTTTCAAAGGATGAGGTTGTGATTCAAATCATCCTACTTTTAGTCTCCGTTTTTTTTTTTTTCCAAAAGAGAAGTATAAGTATTAAAACATAATTAATATTAATTTTTAAGAATAATTATTTTTAAAATATTATTTATTTTTATTTATTACGGTTGAGAATAATTATATATATAAATATATATACAAAATAATTAATACTTTTTAAAAGTAAAATAACAACATAAAAACAACATTCTTTAGGGATAAATAAAAAAATGGAGGAAGTAAGTGATTAAAAAATTTAGAATTGAGATTCTAACTAATTTTAATTTATTATAGATGCATTTAATTTTCATAAAAATTAACAAATTTATAACAATAAAATTTTAAAATAAAAAATTTCACAAGATGAAAATAAAAATTATAATCTTTATTAATTTAATATATTATTATAATTTGAAAGTTATATTAAAATTATAATAATTTTTAAAATTTAATATACCTAAAAAAAATACATCTTCAAAATTATTATAGTGTCATAATATTTAAAATGTAAATTAAATTAGTATTTAAAAATAAAAATTATAAATAAAAAATTAACTTAAAATATTAAGTAAAATTTCTTATTTTTATTTATACGAACAATTTTAGAGATCATATTTCTTTATTAAGTTATACGACATTTTTATGTCAAATATTTAATTTTTTATTACTTTTAAATACTAAAATAACCTAGAAGTGTTTGAATTTTTTATTTTTAGTTTTAAAAATTTGACAATAAAATATATTTATTAAAAACTGTTGAACTAATATAATTTTAAAATAATTTTTATCAAATCTTTAAAATTTTAAAAAATTTATTATTTTTAATTTTAAAAAAAATTTCAACCCTAAGTTCATTGTTTAGAATATAAAACTAATAATTTTATTTTAATTCATTATTATCTTATTATTATAATCATCCCAATTTTAACTATTATTTTAATCATCATTATTATAATAATAATATTATTATTATAAAAATAATAATAATAAATTATTTTAATTTTTATTATTTTAAAATATCTAATTTTTTAGTTAGTAATTATTTAAATTTATTTATTTTATTTTTTTAATAATAAAGGATGAAAATAGAATAAATTAGCTTATTTTTACAATAAATATTTCTAAAAATTTAAAACTAAAAATAAATTAAATTTATTTTAAAATTTTAAAATTAAAAAATCTTCCTAATAAAATCTAATATGATTAAAATTTTAAAAATATATTATAAAAATTAAAATTATTTTTATTTTTTAGATAAATTAAATTTAAAATTATAATCTTAATTGATCTCAATTTGAATTTAAATTTTATATTTTAATAAATAAAAATAATAAATTTATATTATTATTTTATTAGTTATTTTATTTCTTTTTAATAATTTTATACCATAATTTCTTATTAATATAATATAATATTTATTGTTAATAATAAATATATTTATTAATTATAAAACTATTTGCTAATTTTAGTTTATTTATCTATAATTTTATTTAATTTAAAATATTCATATATTTCATAGATAATATACTAATAAAATTAAATATTTAATATAAAAAATATTTGATTTAGTGAAAATAAAATTATTCAAAAAGTTTTTTCATTTAATAATAAAAATTATAATTTACTATTTATACATAAATATTTAAAATTATGTTTGCAAATAGTCGGTGTAAATCAAATAATTGAATGATTAAATTATAGATCAGAAATTACTTGACTAATTATGAACTTACACTTTCATTATTTAAGATAATTATTAATTATACTATTTTAAACTTGAAAAAATTAATAATTTTTTAATTATATAGTTTATCTAATTGAATTATTTGAATTTTAATAAATTTTTAAAAAAAAATGTCAATATTAATTTTAAAATTTATATTAAATATATAAAAATATATATAAGATGAAAATAATTTTTATTTTATAAATTTTTTTTAGGTTAAGTTAAGTTTAAAATTTAATTTTTAATATTATTAGAGTTGATTCCAAATTTATTTGTTAACATCACATATGTTTAATTCTACAATTGTTCTATCCCATATCTGTCCTATAAATTTTACATTTCATATTTAGATGTATAGTAAAAAATATAAAAAGATATATTTTAGAATTACACGTTATTTTGAAATATGATTAGTTTTATATATATTAAATGAGAATAATCTTTACTTAATAAATTAATTTATAAAATTAAGTTAGATTTAAAGTTTTTTTAACATTATATTTTTTTATTGAGTTAAGTTTAAAATCTAAATTCTAATAATTATAAGAATATTTATTATTTGATATTTATATATAATAAATAATTTTTTTTAATAAATTTGATAGATGTTAGATCTTTTAGGGTAATAGTTAAAAAATTAGATTAATTTTTTTATTAAAAATATTATTAACATACTTTTTATTTTAATTTATTATACATCCCAACATTATTTTAAATAAAATATTTTAATTTAATTCCTTAAAATTACTAATTACCAAGAGTAATAAAAATTATAGATTTTTATAAATTAATTAAAACCAAATTTAAAGATTAATATTATTAAAATTGATAAAAAAATATTTTTAACAATTTATAACTATCGATTAACAAATGAATTGGTACTCTTTCCTATTCTTTTCATAAAAATTAAACAACTAATTTATTAAGACTAATAAAAAAGTTGAAATAATTAATATATTATATTATATTATATTTTTTAAAATTATTAAATACTAAAATTGATAATATAAAATAAACATATATTTTATTAATATAAAATTGATAATAAAATAAAAATATAAAAATTAGTAATTAATACACAAAAAATAGGATTATGATTCTATATTAAGATAAAAATATTAACAATTATTTCTTATAAAAATTAGAAAAACTATTAAATAAAAATTTTATAATGTCATGTGATTCGTCCATTGTTTTTTTTTTCGGCTGTTGTCCAATTGATTTAAATAACAGTATCTAAACAAAACAAAAAATGTCTTATTCGTTTGTTGTTCAATTTAAGGACTGATAAAGAATCAAATGTTCATTTGTACATTTCAAGCATGTTTAAATTTATCATATAAACAAAACAAATATCTATCATATAAATCTAATTTAATGCCACTAATTCATATTTGGTTCAGGTAGGGAAATTAATAGCGTCATAACTCATAAGCCCCGTAATGTCTGAAAACAAAAATATTCAAAATAGTTTGGCTTTTTTATTTGTAGCATTTTTGAAAAAAAAAATAGAGAAGAATAGAAAAGAAGAAAAAACTTTTATATAATATTTTTATTTTTTATTATATTATAGATTTTATTACATTTTTTTTTCTTTTTATATTTTTTATCATGAAAAAATGTTAGTAGTTTTTGTTTTACGAATAGAATTGGTCTAAAAGGAAATACGGGAAGTGTATTCTCGAACTTTCCGGCACTTGATGATGATCCAGATTGGGATTATTGGCATGCGTGCCATTTTAAGTAAGCTAGAGTTTCTCCGTAAGGGACACGTATGTAGATAAACGCCAACTATTCTTCCTCCATTCACACTGGTCTAATTTTTTATCCAAATAAAAAAATGGCCTATTTATGCAATTTAAAAAATGTAGTTATTAGGTTTATTTAAAGTTAATTTTTGTATTTTTATTTTATTATTGAAAATTTTGAATTATCTTAATGTTTTACGCATATTTTCAATTAATAATTAAAAAAAAATCTTATACAAACGTACAACATTAAATGTAAATTTCTTATACTCATGGTTGCGGCTAAATAAGCCTAACGTTGCTTATTTTTTTTCATAAATTTATATTATTTTTTCATAAAAATTATATTTAATTTAGTGATTTCACTAACTATTTTTTATTATTTTTATCTTTTTTATATTATTTTTTTATCAAATTATATATATTAAAACATTTATAATAATATAAATTAATGTATTGATTTTTCATTCAAAAATTAGTAAAATATTTTAAATTTATTTTTATTTAAAGAAAATAAAATATTATATATTAATTATATCTATTAAAATGATTATAATTATGAAAGGTAAAAACAAAAAATAATAAATACGTTAAACATTTTGTAAACGGTATATTTTATGAAAAAATATTATAAAAAACTAAAAAAATAAATATTTTTTATGTAACATTTTATTCTGCATTATATAATTATATTTAAAACAAAAGATGAATATAAAATTATTTAAAATAAAAATTCAAAATTTTTATATAAAGTAATGAAAAAAATTTATAAAAATTATATCTACTTTTTAAGTAATAGAGTTAGTAGCAATAGTTTCATACTATGTGTGTGAAAATTTAATATAAAAAATATGGTGATGAGTTACCGTATAAAGTCAATTCAAGTAAACGTATAAAAGATAAAAATTATAAATTGCAAATAATTTTTTAACTAGGATTAAGATTAATTAATCTTGATTAATTAAAATTAATCATGTTTAGGGAAAGATAAACTTGATTAGTGATAAATTCAGCCTCATTAACACTAATTTAATTCTAAAAGGATAATTTTTCATATTTTGAATTATTTTAAAAAAAAATCTATGTAAAATTACTAAAATATCCTTAAGTGAAAAATTATTCCTAAAATGTCCTTGCTTGACTGAATTTACTAAACTATTTTGGAGGCCTCATTTGGTTTAGATTTCACTCTTTAAACACTTAGCAAATCTCTCCAAGATTTCTCCAAGGTAAACCAAACCCAAAAGCCTTAACCTTTCATCTTAAACTTAAGTTTTCATTTTTGAGATTTAAATTAAAATCAAGCTCTAAACACTAGCCTCACCACTTTTACTAAGAAGCTCTTTGTGGACCATCAAGGGGGGCCAAGTTCAGCCATCACAACCCCATCATAACCCCACACCAAGTCTTCATCAAGTAAGATTTTCTACTTTGTTTTTTTAAGCTTTAAATCTTAATTTTTAGGGTTGGTTTTCTTTTTTTTGTAGATCCTTTCTTTAAAATCCATATATCTCTTTTTGTTTGGACTCATGAGGACTCAAGCCTTCTTTTGAACGGTTTCAAAATTAGCATCACCATTTTTAGCGATTTTTGAAAGATAAAATAAAGTTTGGTTGGATTAAAGTGCTTTAAGACACCTTAAAAGCAATTTAATAAGTGGAAATTCTTTAAAAATTCATTTCGATTCTTTGGAAAATTTTGATAGATCATGAGGAAATTTTTTTAAGTGTTCATGATAGGATATGGATGGATCTTAGAGTAGATCTTGTGGATCTACACTTTTTTGTTTCGAAAAAAATATTATCTTGAATGTTTTTATACTTAAATCTTTAAAAGTTGTTGATTTTCTTACTATGGTGGGCTTGTACAATAATATGTCCAGATCTGAACTTATGCATTAAAATATTAAAAAGTCTAAGAAAAATTATTTCATAAGTCCCAAAATCTTGCTTTGGCATAGATCTAAAAACTATTAAGTGAAAGTTGAACTTTTGGGACAAAAAATGGAACAAGTTTCATAAGACATCGATGACTCTCTTTAACCATGACCTAAGTTATGGAGTTTAGACAAGTCTTGTGTGGATCAGGTGCTTAAGGTGCTACAAGTGCACAAAATAAAGGAATCAAGGTTGTATGAGAAGGAAATTTGAAAAGGTGATCTTGGAAAACCTAGAGGGAGCATTCAGTCATAAGGGTGAAGTTAAGGATAAAACTTCTAAAAGTGATACAAACCATATGACTAAGTTTTAAATGATATGAAACAACTCTTGGAAGAAGAGAAAATGTGCTAAAATATCTTAAAATCTACTAGGTGTGTATTCGGCCACTTTAGCTTAATTAAAAGAAAATGAACTTAAAAATAGGTTAATGATGCATTAAGAATCTCCTTTAGGTAAATGAAAGATTTAAATATATAATTAAGGTTTAAAAGTGGCTAGGTCCATAGTAATCAAAATTGATAAAATTAAGTGAAATCCATAATTAACACTTAAGGTAGATTTCAAGAATGCACAAATTAGTAATTAACAATGAACCATAGAGTTGTGAGGAGGAAAGAGGTCATTCATCCATGACCCTTGGAGATAGAGGAGAAGTCCTAAAAATTAATTAAACTTGGTAAAACTTATACCTTAAACTTCAACTAGAAGAATTCATAAACTTAGGTTAATTAAAGATGAAATTTGATGTCCTAAACACTAAGAGTGGCATTCAGTCACACCTCAGGGTTAAATAGCCAAGGAAAAGTTTTAATTCTTAACTAGTGTTAATTAAGCATCCTTGACATACATGTATAAGAGATTAAAAGTGTAAGGAAGTTTTAAAATGATTAAGGGTCCATTCGGCCACTTCAAGGTTAATTGGTCAGGAAGGAGATTTAATTATTAACTAGTGTTATTTAAGCATCCTTGGCATATAGGTATAAGAGATTAAAAGTGTAAGGAAGTTTAGGAAAAGGTTAAGGAACACATTTGGCCATGTTAGCTAAGTTATTGAAAAAAAGTTAAGATTTCATTATGACTTAAGACTAAGCCTATGCATGCATAAATTGAGTAATTAGAAAGGAACTATGAGGTTGGAAAGTTACAAAAGACCATTCGGCCATGACCTTAAAGTATGAGCAAGAAGTCTTAAAAAAAATTTAAGTTAGATATTAATTAATGTAATAGACATCAAATAGTAAAATCAACTCCTAAGATAAAGAAAAGAGAACTAGTATGCCTTAGAAATTATCAACATACATCCGACCATCCTAAGTTAAATAAGAAGAAATGAGTTTGAAAACTTGGTTTAGGTACATTAAGAAGTCTTGTTATGTAAAAGTAAAGGATTAAGAGTTTAAATGAAACTTGGCAATGACATGTGCATCATTCGGTCATGCATAACTAAATTGGTATAAATAAGATAAAAAATTGCTGGCACACAATCCTTTAAACTTAGTATGAATAGGTTATGCATAAGATTCTTAAATTAAAGTTCAAAAAAGAATAAAAACTTAAAAGATTCCGTTTGGCCACCTATTAGGGAAACTTTGAAGTTTGTAAAACAAAATCATGTGAAACTAATTAAACTTAAGAAAAAGTTGAGTGAATTAAGCCCCTTGAGTGATTCATCATAAAATGTTATGATTTAAACAAGTTAGTTATGTATGGGTGTATGTGGTTATATTATCCAAGTTTGATTGATAAGTCAACTTATGATGTTTTGTGAATGCATAATTTCTAATGTGAGTTGAATGATGAATGTTCATAAATGTTTAAAGGATGATGTTATGTATGGTGATTAAGTATGTTTGGTGATGTAATAGAATTTGAGATTTACATGTGCATAACATATTGGATAGATATTTGTTAAATATGCATAATTATCTGGAATCCTTTAAAATGAACATAAGTGGCTTAAGGGATCACTAAAGAAAACTTATGTAAAAAGTTAATCTACTCTTAATGTGCCTTGTGCACATCCAGGGGACAATCAGAGTCCTACTGAATAGGAGATAAAAGGGTTCTCTTAGGAGACCGAAGGTGTTCTTCATAAATTCTTCTATTATGAAAATTAAAGGGTTCTTCACCTATTATGAGATGGTGATGACCATTTAAGAATGAGCTCATATCCTTAACAATAGAAGGTAAAGTAGCAGAGTCATTGAAATGATATTGTTTGATTATTTATAATGTGTATCTATGTTTAGAGAGTTCCTCGAAGGTGTGGAAAAGAAATTAAAATTCCTCAAAGGTGTGAAATAGAATTGAATGAGACATTTTGTAAGATATAGAATAAAATAAAAGCCAAATAATATCTGTAGTGAGATCCCAAAGATTTATGATGTTTAAGGAAGATATTTAAGTAAAATATAAGCCAAATAATATCGTCTGTATAAAAATAACTCACTTCATTAGGAGTTTCTGAAAGATTAAAAACAACTCTACATGCATGTCATGATTTTTCTAATAAACTGAAGTGGCTATGATGAAAGTGATGATACTAGATGTAGAGTAGAAACCTACTAAGAAACTTAGTTTCTCACTCATTCTCTCCCCCACTTTCTTCCTAGACGACGATCACGTCTTGCGCAAGGCATCAATCTTTATAAATATTAGCAACGTGGATTGGTCAACAAACCCCTGCAGTCTATTAATCACAACTCAAGCCAACGTGACGATTTACTTCTTGGTAAGACATATTTTTATCTCAAAAGTCATAAGCCCAAATTTTTCCACGACAAGTTTTGCAATTCCCTTAGAGGCATTTCACCCCAATGAAATCTTTCCGCATCTTCCTGGATATCAAAGGCAACAGACTGCCACTATTGAAGAATCCTCTTCCTCAGAGGGAGAGATAGATCCACAAACTCTATCACATTACCATAAATCATCACATCTTTGGTCCTTGCAAAGAAAGTCAACAAACTTGATGCCGTATCTGTTTCAAGCCTATCAAGAGAGGCCCGATGGGACCTTAATGTCTTTGGATCAGAGTATGTGGTTGAAACGTTTTCATCACTAGGCTTAGGGATGTTCACTGGTCCCACAATTTTGTTTTCAAAGAAGCAGACGTAGGAATGTCATACCTATAATGTAAATATTTGTAAATGGTTAGATGAAAGCATCTTAGTTATTATTACATAGTAGTAAACTAGTTTTTGTATTAGAACATGTAGCAAATATGTATGTAAATATGGTAAGAGAGTATGCCTAGTGAGGACTCTATCACTTTTGTTTAACAATTTGATTTGATTTGCTCTCTTGTATACTTTAAATGTGTAAGATGTGTTTATGATTATCTTGACTTCTTGAACCCTAGGATGTATTTTCATGTTTCTTGCTTACTGTATTGAATGAGGATTCATTGGAAAGTGTGCTACTCAAGTCTTCATACATTGTAATCCTTTGTACATTTCTTACCATTATGTTTTGCCCAAGAGTGCAAACGTTTAAGTGTGGGAAATTTGATAAATTGATTTTTGTACATTTATTTTCATTCTGTGTTGGGTTTAATTGGGTTTTAATCATGTCTAATTTTATCATTTTGAGTGATTTTTATGTTATTGGACTTCATTGGGCTTAAGTGATAAAATCGGTTAATTTTCAAATTTTAATGTCTCTTGACCTTTGTTCATTATGCAGGCTATATCTTGGGCTAGCTATAAAATTGATATTGAAGTAATTCTAGAGGCATTAGAAAGATGAGACAAAACTCTAAGATAACATGTATCCTTATATGGCCCAACCTCAATGGATCATAAACTTATTTAGGTCAAACCGTGACTCTAAACTTCTATCTAGATAACCTAGACATGTTACAGTAAAACAAACATATCTAGGCCTACAAAAGTTATTTTTAGATGAGGTTAATTTATGAAGTTCAAGGATAAAATTTCCTACAACATTTATTCAAAATAAAAATCATAATTCGACTGTAAACGCACTCAAAAATTTGAAAAAAAAGACATGAGATAAGGTCTCATATTTCATGCATAACTTGAATTCAAACGAAAAAGTCAAACAAGAATTCAAGTGCAAACCTAAAAGAATAAGGGAACCGACTCAGATTTTATCTTTATTTTAAATTTTGAATTTGAATTACAAATTTGAATAGGCAAACTGGGTGTATAAAAAGGGAAGCCCTTAAACATTGTAGACACATCGAAACCTATTCACAATTTTCAATAAAATTGCAATTCTTGTCCTCGTTCTTATTCTCATTCTTATTCTTCTTCGTTCTTTCATAAAAAGTCTCATGGAAGGCTTATTTCCTTTGTAGGCTCGTTGGTTCTAATTCTACAAGTAAGAGATTTAAGGCTTGTTCTTAATAAAATTGCTATTACGATTTATTTTTCTTCCCCTTTTATACGTTAAAATTGATGTTTGTAATGATAAAATTAGATGCTTAATTTAATCTCATCTTGCATGATGTAATTTTAAAACTAGGGTTTGCCTAATTCTCTAGTTTATAGGTAAAAAAAAAAGGGTCATGGAGTTTCTTTTAAATTTGGTGATTTCAATTCTTGAAAAATTAATTTGGGGACTTTGGGTGATACTTAATTATCTGAACATGAATTAATTCAAATTTTAGGTGTTATTCTAGTAGGAAATCATGAGTTTAATTGACGCTTTCTTGATTAAATTCAAACCAAATAAGAATTAAAAATTATTTAGAAAATACTTTTTTGAGCCTATGATAATCTCACTTATGAATTGAACTAACGAGTTAATTGATTTTAATATCATAAATTTATTAAGTTTCATTTTTCTTTTACCCAAAGTAAATTATAAATCCCCCATTTTTTCTAAATTTGAATTCAATCTAATTTTTTCCAAGGTCCTTAAGAGACAACCAAGGTTGTGCCTTGTACTGCATTTTTTATTTACTTTTATTTTATTTTGACCCGATCGCGACTTCGGTTATCAATATGTATATTATGGTGTGTAATAAAGTGTATGTAAAGGCTTTAGTGCCTAAGACTACCTTGTACATGTAAAAAAGATTGTATAATTATATAAAGCTTGTATGTATATATATGGTTTATATTTAATTTGTTATACTGTTGATGAGAGACAAATGGGCCAAAGGGAGAGACTCGTAATCATGATAATTCTAATAATTTATTTACTGACACGAACGCTATATCTGAGACTTGTAATTTATAACAAAATGGTTTTTTTAAAAAAAAATTATTTTCTTTAATAAGTATTTTTCAAAGACTCCGCATTATGAGATAACAAACTATGAAACCAAATGAACGACTTAAATATAAAATTGTTATTCATTTTTAAGATGTTATATATTCAGTAAATTGTGCAACACTCAACATTGTCATCTAGCTTTGCAATCATAAGATAAACAAGCAAATGATGCTACTATTGATGATCAATATGAGGGGAATGAACCTCCTAGCACTAGGAAAGTGGTCCTATATTTTCAAAGAGGGATGAGTCTTAATCCTTGATTACGAGGAAAGTATGATGGATAATTGTTGGTCAAACTAAATCATATGATTACTCTTTTACATTATATTTTCATTCCTATGACATGAGGTGATGCTCATTTGAAAAATATACATACCCATTGGTGGTAGTGCTTTTGAAACACATTTGATGTATCCATAAGAGTTATTTTTTGATGCATTTATTAAAATTTTAAAAATATCCAAAATGGTAAATATTTAATCAAAATTTATTTATCTCTACTTTTACTTTATTCCAAGTTCCTTTCTTTTCCTGTTGTTGTTCCTCCGACTGCTGCAATTGTCATCGTTAATGTCCAAACCCACTACTAGTGAAGCTTTATCTTGTCTAGTCATGGCCATCAGAAAGCCATGATGTCTCCTTTCCCCTACAGGCACTGAATATAATTATTTCCTTCTTTCTTCATTCTTGCTTTGTTTCTTCTCCAAAACCATCATGGTGACTAGAGCCATCATAACTCATTATACCTTGCAACTTCTTCTCTCTCCCCTTATTCTCATGATTCAATCTCCCATATCCACATAACTTCAAGCTTCTCACCTTCCATTGTCATGGTCACTGGTATCAAGTTATCCCCTTTCTCCAAGAGCGGGATCTCTCCCTCCCTCTATCAAACTATGGTAGCGGACCCATCTCACTTCCCTCTCTTCCTTACCTTTCTAACGTTAATCCTTTCTAAGAAAACCCAAACCCTTAAAATGAATAAAATGTGGGTCATCTGATTTCTTTTGGGCCAAGTTTATGCAACGAGATGTTTAGTTTCTATAATTCTCTTAAATAATATTTGTTCAATAATATTTACAACTCTAAAGCTCATTTTAGATGGTGAATATTGTGAAAGATAATTATATTGTCACGTGTTTGAATCCTAACAAAGCCTTTTTATGTAAAAATAAAAAACTAGCCTTTAGGTTTATGTGTAAATTTAAATCCAATAACATTAGTCAACACTATGAGTATGGCATAGTGATTGGCTTGCTCCTTAACAAACTTGGATTCAAGCTTTATAAGTATCACTTTTTTTTAGTTAATAATATCCATTTATTGGATCCAAATATTACCCTAAAAAATGGACTTACTACTACTTAGCCCATGAAAAAAAATAAGTTTGCTGAACAAAAATAAGAAATGAATCTATTCCTCTTTCATATTTAATTTGGACCAAGTCCCATATGCTTTATTATAATAAATCCAAGCTTTCATCATATAAATTTAGTAGAATAAATTAATAAATTTTAAATAAAAGTGTTGTAAATAATGTAAAATAAATTTAAAATAAATTAATATAAATAAATTGTTACACTTAAATATTAAATTAAAAGATGATGATTTGTAAAAAATGTAATCAAGCACATTATTCATTCTTTTCACCCTTCTTATATGTATATTATTCTTTTTTTTTATTTTTCTTTACTCAAAGTAAAAATTACTTATTTATAAAATAAATATTTTTTATTTTAAAATTAATTAATTTAAATAATTATATATTAATTTTTAATCTCACGTGATAAGCTTTAAATACGCAAGTGTAACATACTTTATTATATCGTATTTGAAGAATTGTAAAGGCTTAAGCACGAACCTTTGTTTATCTTAAACCTTGTATAAATATGTTGCTACTAAGCCAGGTTGGTGAACAAAAATATGCTTCCTAAAAAAAATAAATTAATAAATAGTCCGTTCCTCTTTTATATTTAATTTGGTCTAAGTCCCATATGTGTTTCATTATATTAAATCCAAGCTTTCTTTATATAAATTTGGTATAATAAATTTAAATAATTATTATAAAAATTATCAAATTTAAAATAAAAAATGTTGAAATCTAAACTTTCTTGATATAAATTTTGTTCAATTTTTGTAAAAAAAATTAAAATAAATTATTATAAAAAAATTATTATTATTAAATATTTAATTAAAAGATGATAGTAAATATTATTCTCAAGAAAATGATTCATTCTCTTTACCCTTCTTATACATATATTATTATTATTTTTATTTCTCTTCACTCAAAGTAAAAATTACTTGTTTAAATAAATGTTATTTCTTTTAAAATTACTTAATTTAAATAATTCTAAATCCCACGTCGTAAAATCTATATATCTATGTGTAACATACCCTATCGTATCATATTTGGAGAATCGTATAGATTCAAACACAACATTTATTTATCTTAAACCTTGTACATATATGAGTTTGGAATACTATTTAAAATTTTATATTTAAATATTCTCTAAACAAATATTATGTTGAATAAATTTTTAGATTTTTTTTTTACTCTTTCCTTTTCAATAATATTTCTATATTCTAAATTTCTACAACAAACTTTAAATATGTATTTATAACATACTCTACTGTATCATATTCAAAAAATGGTATAGGTTCAAGTACAACCTTTATTTGTCTTAAATTTTATGCATATGTGAATTCGAGATGCTATTTAAATATTGTAACAAACTTTTGAATCCATTTTCTCAAAATAAATATTTCTTAACTAAAAATTAAATTAAATTTTTTTCTTAGATTCACCTTTTATCTTTTTTTATTTTAAAATAATTTAATGTTAATTCTAAATCTTTAACAATGAACTCCAAATAGATGCACATAACATGCTTTATTGTAATATGTTTGAAAAATCATATAGGTTCAAGTAAAACCTTTGATTGTCTTAATCTGTATACATATGTAAATTTGAAATATTATTTAATCTTTTATCTTAAATTCTTTGCAATATAAATATTTTATTATTTTTAAAATAATAATAATAAATATATAATAAAATAAACATCAATTTTATTTATTAAAATTTTTATTTTCTTTCCATAATTTATTTTCAAGATAGGATACTTTTTAGCTTAGCTTTTCAAGATTTTTTCAAAATCATTTTCCTTACAAATTTTTCTTCAAATCAATCAAATATTTTTCGTTAAAACTATATTAGCTTTGAATTTTTATTATACATATGTAGGTGCATATTATTTGTACAAGTCAAAATTTTATAAATATTTTTTTTATGTTATTTCTTTAATTATTTAGTTCTATTATCTTATTTTGTTACTTTTTTATTAATTTTATTAGATACCCTTAAACATGCATTTTATTCTTTTTTTTTCTTTATGTAAAAATTTGGTGAGACATCTCTCTTATTTACATTTTTTTACTTGTAAATATTTAGTTGTTTTAGTATTTGCTCATATATTTTTATATTGATTTTGTTGATAAAATTATATATATATATATAAATAAAGGATTAAGTAATAGTTTTAAATTTAAAATAAATTTGTATAATCAATTTAAAGTAAGTATTTTTATAATGAATAGCGTAGGATATTAGTACCTTTTCTATCTATAATTGATTTTTAAATTCAATTTTAATTTGTAAAATAGTTTTACAAATTATTTTTAATGAGTTTTTTAATTTTTTCAAATTAAATAAAATTAAAGATAACTTCATTTTACTTGTTCGTTATCCTATTATAACTATGGTTTCGACACTTTTCAACGGTAAAAAATTTTAAAAGATTAAAACTTTAAAGTATGGAAAACATGCAAGCCATTATTTTCAACAATTCTTTACTAATGGTGACTTAAGAATTTTAGAAAAAAAATTATATTCATATTTAAATATTAATGTTTAGAAAATTTAATTAAGACATAATAAGTTGAAACAACAACTTTATAAAAAAATAAATTATTTTTAAATTCATTAATAAAGTACGTTAAAATTTCTATTACGCATATTATAACATTAAATTGAAGAATTTTGATAATAATTATATAGTTGAAATTCATTTTTATTTTATTTTAACATTTATATAAATATTTTAAAAAAATTATTTAAATCTTTTGTAGTGAACTACTTTTACCGTATATATTTATTAACATGAATAGATAGGTTATTTTATGTGTTTATTTGTTCATAAATTTAACTTCATATTAAATAATTAAAAAGTACATTGAATGTATGTCAAAAGTATTGGATTACATAAAGTGTATCTATTTTCATTGAGGTTGTTGTGCGTTTACTATGCGTACAAAGTTTTACCCACAGTCAAGTGCACACGTCAGTGTTGGTGTAGAAAGGCGTATTTAAAATCCTTAATATCGTTCCCACAGAGACTATTTTAACAATCTTAAAAAAATATTAAATCCTAATTTTTGAGCTCACCGGAAAAGAGTTGTTTAGAAATATTTAAAGTGAATGCAAGAAAGGAACAAAAATGAGAGTAAGAAATTTAAAGACAAAAGAGCACAAATACGAGTTCAATTATGAAAAGACACGAGACTTTGGTTTCCCTTATCACTTTAACCAGTTTCATCCTAATTTCCTTATGAATGATTTGAGTCAACTGCTAACCATCCGTTCTAATTCTATTACTACACAATGATCATGCAATAGCAATATTCTTTCCCTTAAGTTACTACCCCCAATGATCATGCAAGATATATAGTTAAGAGAAGCATAAAGAACATAAGGACTTGTTAGATTAATAACTGATTAGAAATCAAGGATTCCGATTGATTCTCCAAAACCCTTAGATTCAATTTATCTTATAGTTCCGTTAATTAGGAAATGATACGATCGCCTATCCCCTAATTAACTTAGAAATTAATTCTCATTAATTAATTATGCATAATAAGGAAAACACAATTGAATAGAAATACACAATCATTCATAAAAAGGAAAAAGGGGTCAATTGGTTACATTATAAGTTTCACCAAAGTCCATGATTTGGGAATTAGTTACACATTGAAAGATAAGACAAATAAAAACATACTAATCCCATAGAACAATCCATAATCCTAATTCTAGGAGAGAATGATAAAACCGTAGTGCCAGCAAGACTGACAATAGGACGTTGCAACTCGTATTGTGAAGAACTTCTTCCTCTGAAATCCTACGCGAGGAGGATACTAAGAGAGAGATGAGAATGGAATGATGTATCTCCGGGGTAATGATAGGTCTACGCCCCGGAGAGTGGTGTGACCTTTGGAGCCTATGTTCGTTTCATATGATGCAGTAGAGCCTCCCTTTTATAGGCATGGATTAGGGTTTCAATGTGGTGGACCGAGCTTGACTTAGCCGCCTCCTTAGTCGTCGCGACCAATCTACGTAATCTTGTAATACCGTAGGGTTGACGTGTCATTGTCGCATCTTTTTATGTTTCTTTTACCCTCTTTTTAGTCCAAAACTTGCCTATTTTTGGATTCTTAGCTTGCGTGACCATTCCTACAAAAATAAGGAAAATTAGGTAGAATTACAATTAAATAATCATAAATTATATTGTAATTATAACTAATTTTCCGCAGATAAATCAACAGAATGGTGGTTTGTGAGAGGTGTTAAAGTAAAAAAGACCAAAAAAATTGAATCTTGTCATGGAAACAGAATGTGGATGTGAAAGTGGCTCTAAATAAGGGCATTGTACATTGTCTTGGACTGATTAGGTAGGGTTATGCAACTATGCTTGATTTTATTTATTTTTGATCCATTGTCAGAACTTTTTACACTTAAATTGATCCATTTCTTTTAATTTTGGATCGTCATTCACTTGAATTGTTCATAATCTATTTGATTGTTTGTTAGACATATCCAACTCTTTTAAATCGACTTGGGCTAGATTTGTGTTTAGTCTCTATGCTCACTAGATGTTAGGTTTCTTAACCTGTGTTCTAAAAGATGTTTAGTTTTTGTTATTTTGGTATTGAATTTCTATATGATATATTGTTAATTTGTTTTTTTACTGAATTGATATGACTTCAATCATTGTGACTTAAATATTTTCTCAAATATTTTCTCTTTTGTATATCATAATATCTAAAATCACTTGATATTAAATATAATTTTTTTATGCTTTCCGTGCTTAATAGTTAGGATTCATGCATATATCAATACGTAAAATACATAAGTGTAATGTTGTGCCACATTGTAATAAATTAGTCAAATAAAAATTAAATTGATAAGATTTGTATTTAAATCAAAATCTAGTCTAACACTTTTGACTCTACCTGAGGCTTAAATTAAAATCAAGGTCAATTAGTTAGAACTTAACGGTCAATGAGTCTTCCTATTTATTTGTTATTTATTTTAAAGGAATTGAATCAAATCGATCATATTCTAATGGTCTCCATATTTCAACATGTTTTTATTATCAAAGATAATTTTATTGATGAAAAAATAGATTTTATAACTAATTTTAACATTGAATTTTTTATAATTGATTTAAAAAAATAATGTTAATTTTATAATTAAATGTTGAACATACTTACATCAGTTATCAAATAATTGATATAAATTTTTTTTACGCTAATTAAATTAATAACCGATATAGTTGTTTACATTTACAGGTTGATGTAGAACTATTTTTCCTTTTTCTAGACATTCTTTTTCATTCCCTCTCTGGACTCTTTTCTCATTCTAGATCCTAATTTTATTCAATTTCTCTACAATTGAACATTTTTCTACTTTGTAGCCGCCACTTTATCCCCTTGTTTATGTTTACATAGTCACGGCTATTTTGGTTGCTTCTACCATGAGAAAGACGAAAAGGACAAGGAAGAAAGGGATGTTGCTATGATTCGAGGTTCAATAGAGATAATCACATTAAATAAAAGGTTTGATGGAGAGAGTTATGGTTACCAACATTATTCTCTCTTCCAAATTTTGAAGTACTTCTTTGATTTTTAATTCATTTTTAGTCATTTGTAAGGTTTTTCTTATTTTTTGAATTTAATAAAAAAATAATTTTTAGTAAAACCCTTTCTTCATTGTAAATTAGGTGACTTTTATACGAGAGTATTAAAGTTGCTCCTAATCAAGTTAAAAATTCAAGAGATTGTTATTGAGGTAACTATTTTTGAACTCCAATTCTACTTCTATTTGCATGTTTTTATTATTCTTGAAGTTATATATAAATTATTCTCTGCGTTTTTTCTAAAGCATTATTTTCTTTTTTTGCTTATCCCGCAATTATAAATCTTAGATACCGCCTTGTTAGGGATACCCATATACTTTATATACGTGGTTGGAGGAATCTACAAAATGGTTAAAGATCTCTAATTTTGTGTGTTTGTACTTGTTTTGATATATTTATACATCTATTTGCTATTTGTTTTGCTTTTATTTAATTATTGTTTTTCTTAATTTTATTTCATGCCAATGATAGTATTTTTATGATTAAATTTTTGAAATTTTTTGTGTAAGTTGGAATGGAATATTTGTTGACTTGCAATGTTGTTGCTGGTGTAATTTTTAGCTTGTAAAAAGAAGAAATTTTGCTAGAAGTTTGTATCCAAAATGGCTAATTATAAAGGACAAACAGTCACTAATGGTAGTAGTGTCAAATTAGGAAGTATGATTTTTTAGCCTATTTTAGAAGATGGACTTTTCCAATTCAATTGTTCTGTAAATGACAGAGATGCGTCATATCCTAGTATTTCTTTTGTCAATAACATGAATAAAGACTTTCTCATCACCACTCACAAGGTTCCTTCCTATACCTCGGGCTTTTGAGTGCACTCATCCTCTACATTTCATTTGCACTTATGGAATTTGTTTTTCTCATCTCCATGAATTTTGGCTTCAGAATTATCTTGTAATGTTCTAAAAGACATTAAAATATATTAAATTTTGTTATATTTTTTAGCCTTTTTAATTGTTGGCAACTAAGATATATTGTTGTTCTCTAATCTTTTTATAGTTGAATATCTTCTAGTTAAAATGCTTCTTTGTAATCTTCCACAATGTCAAAGTTGTTTTAATTTTTTTTCCAAAGTTTCTCCAAAGATTTCTTTTATAACCAATTTACAGTTTAGAGAACGTTATATTTTATATATATATATATATATATATATATATATATATATATATATATATATATATATATATATATATATATATATATATATCTCTTTTAGTTGAGTACTCCTAAAAATAAATATGTACGATGTAATGACTCTTTACAGAAATTGGGATTATACAAGAATTGGGATGCTTCCCTAGCTTGTACATATCTTTTTATTAATCCCATCAATTTATTTTGAACACAAAATTTAAGTTACTAGTTTCTTAAGATCCAACTAATCCTTCATGTATATGTCCATTTTCTTAGCTTAGAATCATTGTTTAACTTATATATCTTTGGTTTAATCCTTGATACCTATAGATTCCTCAAATCTTTATGATACTTATTTGTATTATGGTATATTTTATAAAAAAAATTATTTTTCTATTCTTACTTTTCTTTATATATATATATATATATTATAATTAGTACATTCTATTTTATAATAAATAAATATTATATATATATATATATATTATATTTAATATATGTTATTTTTATATATCTATTTAAAAAAAAAAGTCACGGTAAAAATAGCCACAAAATTTGTATATATATTTTTTATATACAATATTAGTTATTTTTTAACCAATGTAAAAAAATTATCTTTTTATATCAATTATATGATATGATTGATGTAAAAGTTTAATTTTTTATATATATTTTAAAAAGTATTGATGATTAGAGTCACTACAAAATTTTATATATAATTTATTTTCTTACTTACTACATCAGTTATGTAATGTGACTGAAGTAAAAAAAATTAACTTTTTATATTAATTTTTTATCTAATATAAAAAGTTATCATATATTTATATCGTTATATTTATATCGATGTAAAAAGTCGATAATAACTAACATAAAAAATATTTTTTTACTAGTATCTTGTTTTTCTTAGTCCTTCTTTCCCAAAATTAACGATTAATCATAAAACACCATGTTATAAAACTATAAAAACATATAATGAAATTGAATTTGAATCAAATAAAGGAGAAATTGAAATTGAGGAATCATCTTTTAAACTTAAAATTATAAAGTAACACAAAGTATAATTTTGGAACACATACCTCAAAATTACTGGTCATTGTGCAAGTGGTGGCGTTATCGGTGATGGAGGTGCCAATTTAAGGCAACTATAAAGAATAGAAAGGAAAGTGAAATGTTGTCGGTGGCAGTGATATCGTAGAAACAAAGGAGAATATGGGACAAACAAGTCAAATTTGGAAGAACTGGGAGAAGAGAAGCACAATTCTCTTTGAAGAATACAACTCTCACTTTGAACGTAATTAAAATCTTATCGTACTCCAACCGCAGCTTAGAGTATGGTTTTAAATAAAATTTCACTTAAGTTTTACTTGTAGTGTAATTATTAATCTTCAAATGAGATGTCACACATCTTCTTATTTGGAAAGTGGTGGCATATGTCAACTACTCTTTCCATTTTTACATAGAGAGTACATACATGTAACCACTTTTCAGTAAAAATATGAAGGGTGATTCAACTTTTACAGTACTATAAGTTAATGATTTTTATTCTATTTTTGATTGTAGTGATATCTCAAACCATCATCTTATTTATACATTAAATGTGTCTCAATAGAATTATCATATATAGTTATGTATTTCTTTCAAAAGAGTAATATCTTGTCTCATAATGATAGAAATATAATGTATAAAAATAATCATATGATTTAGTATAACCAACAATTAGGTATTTATTATAATTTTTCAAGTTTAAGGATTAAGATCCCTCCCCTTAATAAATCCAACATTATTTCCTTCTTAATCCTTTAGTAAAAGAATTTGTAAGGTTTATTCCACCTTTTACTTGAGAATTTACACCATCTTTAATTAATGTTCTAACAACATCATGTCTAATGTCCGTATCTTCTTTTCCATTATATGAACTATTGTTGGTTACTCCAACAGCTACTTAAGATTCATAATGGAGTGTTAACGTAAGGTCTTCCTATGAAGATATGTTTGCTAGCAAGCTTCTTGGTCATTATACTTTTTATTATGATAATTTAAGAGGAATAATTTCTGATTCCATAATTGATAAAGCTATACAAGATTTTTTCTTCGATTTTTGAGATATAGTTTGAGATCCAATTAGCATCACAATTAGCATTGATTTTCTGAAAACATATCCAATCTTACCTAATATTGTCTAAGACCCAATTAGCATCACAAAACTATTCTAATACTTAAGAAGACTTAGAAAAACATAAAATCCAATTCATAGTACCTTTTAAATATTCTAAAAGGTGATGCAAAGTGTTTCAATGTTTACCACTAGAATTATAAGTGTAGAAATTTCAATATGATAATATCATATGGAATAGTGGGTTTAGTATAATTCATAACGGACATAATGCTAACAATAATTTTCATATATTCATATTGAAACACACTCACATCCAATATGATTTTTTAGACATATACTAGCATCATATGGATTTTTAGGAGAGACTACACTAAATTTATTGAATTTATTTAGTGATTACTTGATGTAATTCAATTGATTTAATGAAAAATTACTTTTATTCTTATTTTTATATTTAGAATCATATCAACTTCTCTTAAATATTTTATGTCAAATTGGTAATATAAAAAGGATCTTATTTTATTTATCACATTTAGTTCCATACAACAACATATCATCCATACATAGACATATTATAATGAATTAATTTTCAAACAACTTTGTATACATGCATGTACCAAAAGCATTCATAACAAAACCATGCTTTATTAAGGCATTATTTATTACCATTGTTTTGGTGCTTGTTTCAAGCCATACAAAGAAATTTCAAGCTTGCAAACTTTATATTCTTGACTAAAACCTAAAAAAGCTTTTAGCTACCTCATATAAGTTTTCTCATTTAAATCTCTTTCAAAAGGCTATTTTTGCATTCATTTTATTTATGATTAATGTAACACCCTAAAAATGAAGTCTATTTTTACGTTTAACTTGCACACACAATTTTATTATTAGAATATTACTTCATGATGCAAAATATTTAGAAAATAAATATTAGTGAAAATACGATAATTTTTTAAAACATCTTGATATAAAATGCAAGTATCGTCGGAATAGTTGTTGTAGTAGAAAAATAAATAAATAAACATCCTCATTTCTATTTTAACAAGTAGTAATGTAGCTAATCTCCTCAAATGCAAACATGCTTGAAGCCATACAACTTATAATTTTACAGTTCATAATTATACAGTTACTATTACAATATACATATATCTCATAGATTATGATAAAATTACATACTAAGTAATTAAAATACGATCATCCAACTATAACCAAATTATACACTATGGGTATGACTTGACTTCTTATTCCTCAAACACAAAACCATGCAAACACTTCAAGGCCAGTGGTGATAACACTCCAACTATAGGCTTTCATCTAGAGCAACAAAGGTCCCATCCTCCATTTCTTGAAACACTTGGAATGAATACAACCTAGGAAATGGTGAACTACCCTGAGACAACCAAACATGTGAGGTGCTATAATAGTGGGTTGTTGTTTGCGGGTTAGTCTCCCCTTTTGATGAGGATGAATCTTCAACGGGTGTTGCTAGGGGTTCCTGGTAGCCAGGTGGGGATGGAAACACTCCATTAAGGGGAAAGGCTTCCAAAAGGATAATGATGGAGAAATTTTGGCTCATCACAGTAGATACAGATAAGTGACCCAAATAAAAGTAAACTTGCATATTGTAAACACTCAATTATATCTGAGGCCCCCAATTGTTAAAACTAATCAAGAAACCAATACTAATTTAATAAATAAATAAATAAATAAATGAAAAAAACAAAAAACAGACAAGTAAATAAAGACAAAAAAAAAAGAAAAAAGAAAAATAGAAAAAATAGAAAAAAAAGAAAAAAAAGAAAAAAAGAAGAAGGAAGAAATAAAGACAAAATAAAGTTATGGAGAAATTAACAACAAAAAATATAATAAACAAAAAATAAAAATAAAAATATATATAAATGTAAAATAAATCTTCAAAAAAAACAAAAAAAGAAGAAAATAAAGAAAAATAAAAATAAATACATAAATAAAAAAATAATAATCATAAAAACAATAAAAATAAAAATCTGAAATTGAAAAAAAAAGAAAAACTAAAAACAAGAAGAAAAAAAATAGAAATAAAAATAATAAAGCAAAATAATAAAAAATAGAAATTACAAAAATATATATAAATAAAAAAATGTTTATAAAGAGGAGAAAACAAAATAAGACAAAGATGGGGAAAAAATAGAAAAAGGGAAAGTTAAAAAACAGAAAAACGGTTTTTGGAAGAAAGAGAAAAAACACAAAAAAGGAGGGGGTCATCAGAAAGGGGGATTTCCTTTCTTGGCAGGAAAAAGCTCTCAACAAGGGGGCCCAACTTTGGCTTATCTGACGTTCTCAAGAGTGTAGGGAGTTCTGAAGGAGGGGCTCAAGTCTTGATGCTGGGGAGGAGGAGACTTTCCTTCTTTTGCTCGTAAAAGCGATAGAAGATGAGGAGGCCGGTTGGACTCCTTTTCAAAGAGGAATCTCTGCAAATAAAGAAAAAAAGCTACTTATATTCATCTCTGTTTTCTGGATTCTAGGAAGGCCGTTTCGAGAAAACTCCATGCGATCTTAAAAAGGCTTTCTCATCTTTTTCTGATGGCACCAAAAGAAAACACCACACCATGGGATAAATCGTTGGAGTAGGAGGAGAATTCGCCTGGGCCCTGCACAAGAACTTCGACGCGTACTCAGCAAAGACCCCATATAGGTTCGTAGAAATCTTTTACCAACTCAGGATATTTGCATGCATCCTTCATGAAACTCGTAGTTTAATCTTTTTGGTGTTTATAAACTTGAATGTTGTCTAAAATAATGGTTGCATGGGAGTTTTTATTTTTTGAATGCTCCAAGAAAGACCAATAGAACACTGTTATGCTTGATGTCACGCACGCCTTGAAAATGGGCTTAGGTCCCTTAGCTTCTTGAAGTCTTGGCAGTGTGATTGTGGTATATCTAGTCATTTAAGCAAATAACTTAGTCATTGTAATGACAAAGGCTTTACCCTAGTTAATTTGAAAAGATTTGAGTTTGACGTATGGCTTTAATTCATTACGCCCTTGAGATGTTCTGCCAAGACAAATCTAGTATAGACCTTGTCGCCTAGATTCAGGGTGATAGTGATACCATTGATTGTCATCGCCAAGGCTACTGTAAGCTCGGATCTTTGCATGAGTCAATGAATGACCACCTATCCTAAGTAATTACAGAGTTTGGTTGGGTACTAGCCATGGTGTCTTACTGTTCATGGATCAGGAAGTGATATCGTTACCCATGAGGATCACACATGTTGCTCGAAGGATATGGTTGATGTTGTCGAGACCTTTTGGTAAATGAACAAGGGTGTGCACACAGTGTGGACGTCCAGGATTTCCACCCCAAAATTCTATGGTGAATGATGAACTCGTTTGATCAAGCAAATAGGGATGTTAATGGTTGGTTATGTAACAAAAGCCAGAAGTTGGCTCTTAAGACTTCAGCTCGTGGGCGTAGTGATGTGCCATGCAGAGGTCATGCAATCCTCACAAGAGCCCAATACCCTGCCTCATTTGGGGTACCTGAGCAGTGCATCATTACTGGTAGCGGGCTCGTTCCCTTGGCCTATGGACTGCTACCATGCTTTGCGAGATCCAAATAATCACGAGAACAACATGCCCATGCAACAAATCACACATCGATCGCAAGAATCACATGAGAAGACAATGCAACTGCACTCTAATGCTGCATGAATGGCATTCAGAGGCTCGCATGCACTAGACCATGCCCATCACTGTCTGGCTTGCTGCGGTGGAATGCTTGGTCATGGATCCAATGTACAAAGGTCGGAAACAGTGGTAATATTTGATCTCAAAACAATCGAGTTCGCCATCCATGGTCCCACGGTGACTTTTGCAAAATGTTGGCCTTGGGAATCAAGTAGAATACATACACATATTGTTATTTAGGCACGTCTAGACACCAATGATCAAGAGCGGGGTGCGCACGGTTTCATGGTCCAGCTACAAAACTTGGATGATCGCTTCCCTATTTCGGAGAAGGTAAATATGGGCAGTCTAGTATTCCAAAGCAATTAGTTTTCAGTGCTATAGCATGGGCTAAGCAAACGATTGCATCCGATGTCTCCATGGCTTTCTCTCGAATAGTTGCCATTGCTACAAGACATAATGTCATTCACATAGTAGAAGGTCTAGAAACACAGATTTGGAAATGAGTGGTTAAAATGGCTTATACATATATGGGATGCAAAAATTGCCAGTCAAGGATTTTTCAATAATGGCTGGGTCACAAACAGTAATGCGCCCACGTTGAGTTTCGTAGCTAGGGATCTTAATCACATGGGAATTCTTGAAATTGATTAGCAAGACCATCAAGTGTTCTCGTTTCTTTTGATGAAGGCTTGGTTAATCTCTTGCAGCCAAACGAAAAACATCCCCATGTCTCTGGACTTGGACCCCTTCTACTGCATGACTTGGAAATGGGGTACATCCCGGCCTCAATCATGAATCCGAACTCTTGGGAAAAGGGGTATAACACATGGCAAAAAGGATAACTTTGGTTTTAAGTCCCTTTAAACGTAAAAGATAACGTACGCGTGCACATGTACCAATAAATATGACCTAAAACCATTCACCTATATCCCATGCCACCTACATGCAAGTCTAACCCATACCCACATGAGCCCTTTTAAATAAATTTGCACCATTAAAATCAAAGTGGGAGCATGGCCCAGTCGGTTTGTTGGCTGCATATGGTTCCTTAGACTTCGAGTTCGATCCCCTGGGGGCAGCAATTTCCTTTTGAAACCTCCTTAGGCATCCCTCCCTAGCAGTTGGGCCTGGCTCAAGGCGGTTTCCCTATGCATCAGCTCCAGATCATGCAAAAAGGCAAGTAAATCAGTGACGGGCCACCAATAAATGGCACTCAAAGCCATACAAGCACCATGCATTTTGGGTGATTCCAAGGCCATGCAAAATGACGACGTGCCCTTTGTCAACTTAGGTCACTGCACCTGAAAATCTAAGTAGTGAAGGAGGTCCCTTGTGTGCATGACTCACTGGATTTAACATGCGTCAAAATTATAGAATCTGGGCAAAAGGCGTACGTCAATATAGTTCTTGAAGGAGTTAAGTAAACTTTAGAGAATGGGGTACCTAAATTGGAAATCCAACGTAGTGGATAGCTCGTGGTGCACACATCGTTTGGCTTTTTTTAAAATACCCCAGGTGGCACCCCTAATAGGCTAATGCTACTAATTAGAAGGGATCAGTGTATGTAAACAAAAATTCCGTGCACGTCCAGAGACAAATTGTGTTGGGATTAATTAAAAGATAGGGAAACAAGGCATAATGGGTGGCATGGCCCAAATGGTTAAGTCGCTGTATGCCTACAACCATGTCCCATGCTCGATTCTTGCCTCCCATCATTTTGTTCCAAAAATTTCATTTCAAGTGCTTCCAGCATACTTCTGACATGGCGTAAAAAAGTGTTAACTATTTGGCTGACACGTGGCTCCGTCATGAGGACTATTCTCCTATGGTTATTTGTTATACTCAGTGTTGATGAGAATTGCTGCAATCTGGTCCTAAATCCTCTCCATTTCATGAACGTCCAAATATGGCCTAACGTAAAAAAGTGTTAACTATTTGGCTGACACGTGGCTCCGTCATGAGGACTATTCTCCTATGGTTATTTGCTATACTCAGCAATCTGATCCTAAATCCTCTCCATTTCATGAACGTCCAAATATGGCCTTTTATAATTAATTCGTCTAATTCAATCATAAACCAAGTCCTCTCAAATTAAAATTAATTCTTCTTCCCTTCAAACCAAAATTAATATTCTTCTTCCTTTCAAACCAAGCATTTCATTTTTAAATCAAATTCTTTTTCTTCAAACAAAATCAAGTTAAACTCTCTTTCTTTAAAAGTTAAGTATTCCTTGTTTGAATCGAATTCTTTTTCTTTAATTCCCAAATCAAGTTTAATTCTTCTTTTAAATTTTAAATCAAAGTTCACTTCAAGTGCAAGTCAAATTCATTTCAAATCAAGTTCGTTCCAAAATCAAGTTCTTTTTCCTTAAATCAAATTTTGAGTCAAATTCATTTCTTATTTTAGATCAAACCTAATTCTTTTCTTACCCCTTCTCTTTTTAAACCAATCCTTTTTAGGAATCACAAGTCTCATGCAATGAGCTCTAAATGGGAAACTGACGGTCTACACTGTTGTTCGATATTTAGAGATTCATATGGATCCCAGTGCAGCTTACGTTTGCCTCGGATCCTGTGCATAGGTGGACTAAGGATCCCTCCCTAAAATATTTTCCAAATACCCTTTTTTTCAAGCAACACGAAGATCAAGCCTTCACAAACCAGAACTACGTAAGTCTTGAGTTTCCCATTGCACTGGGTAATACGTAGGAGCGGGATCAAGTCCTGTCAGGCTAACCTCCATCAAGTTATTTATTTCACATGAATTAAAGGGATCAAAACAATTTTCGAAAATTACATACTCAGTTTAAGGGTACCGTTCTTCGGAACGAGCGAGTGGGGTGCCTAACACCTTCCCTACTCGTAACCGACTCCCGAACTTAGAATCTCATTCTCAAGTTAAGGCTTTTCCAAATCTTTTCCCTTAAATAAAATTTGGTGGCGACTCCACGCAATCAATAAAATTCCTTTTTCAAATTTTAGCGAGTTCGTCGTCTCGTCGGAATTATGGTTGCGACACACATTAGCTTGAGCGGTTATCACTAGTTCAAGAGAGTTTGTGATCTAGTTAACATTAATCAGCTCCATGAAGACCACTGCATTCGTGAAATACATCAGGAGTGTCTAGAAAAAAATGGTGGGAGAGGGGTGAGAAACTAGGTTTCTCACTAGGATTCTATCTTAGGACTAGTGACATCACTTTTATCCCAGCCACTTCAATTTATTAGAAATCATGTCATGCATATAAGAAGAACTAGTGTCTAATTAAGCATACAAGTTGTATAAGTCTCATAACCCTTTGGGATCATATCATATATATCATTTCACTATCTTTTCATCTATGTCTTAACATAATTCTTTTCTTTTCCTATCATCCTTCTAGTAATAATGTAAGACATAAGCATACAATACTAGTTAGTCAAACAATATATTTTCATTGGCTCTGTTACTCTACCTTCTATTCTTAAGACATGAATCTATTCCTTGATGATCATCACCATCATAAACATTGAAGACCTGACACTTCATAATAGGAGGATAGAGAACCCTTTTATCTTCACCTTAGAAGGACCTTGCACCTTCTGAATGTGCACAAGGCACATTAAGAGTAATATTAACTTTTCACATTAGTTCTTTCTTTAATGATCCCTTAGTTAATTAGATTCCTTTTAAAACCTTCTAGATAACATGCATACTTAAACAATCCAACCAATATGCCATGCACATTTAGTTTCTATTTCCAAACTACTTTTACATCATCATCAATACATGATCATCTCATAATACATTACTCTTTAAACAATCAAGAGTGTTATCCATACAGTTTACATACATCTTTGTGAACTCACAAAATCATACAACAAGTTGGCATGATATTTCTAAATAGAAACTAATATTTTAATCAAAACTTTCTTTTTTAAGCTTGATGTTACTATCTTGGGCAACATGTATATCTACTCCTATAGTTTGTCTAACTTGCTAAATTCATAAGATTTATGATGAATCACTTATAGGATCTTAGTCTACCGATTCTTTTAGGTTACCTCTCAACCTTTTTTTTTTCTCAAAGATTAAATTCTTCTTAATATTTTAATGTATGATTGTGGTATATTGAACTCTTCTCTAGTTGGCCGAATGACCTTTCCTAGTTGTTTATTCTTTGTGTTCCTTAAATTAAATGTCTTATGCACAACTTACTTAATTCAAGTTTAAGTGTTATATGTTTTGTAGTTTTGACTAATAACTTGGCTTGTTAGTTTTGTTTCATTAATGAACCTACATGCTTGCCTCCTTGCTCACGAATTTAAAGTTTTTCTACTCATAACTTATTTAGTTATCTTTAAGCTTCCAAAATAATCTACTTGTCTATTTTTAACCTAGGAGGTCGAATCCACATACCATAGTCCTAAGATGTTATGGTTCATTTTTTTTCTTCTCCTAAAATTTGATTTACACCAATTAGGACTTAGACTACAAGTTCATACCACACTTAGAAATTTTTATCCCTTCTTGCTTTATGTGAGTGGTCAAATGCTCACATTTATTTTCCTACCTCATAATTAATTTATAATCATCTCCTTAAGCATATTTAGGTTTATCCTTAAGTTCTAGCAAAATTTTAGTATGTTTTCATCCAATTTAACCAATATGGCCAAATGGAAATTTTACTAAATTCAAGTTCCTTCCAAATTTATAATTCCATAGTTACACTTGATTAGGCTCCTCTTTATATTCTAATCAAAATTTTAAACTCAAGATTCCCTAATTAAATAGGAAGTGGCCAAAGGCTATAAGTGACTTAAAGAAAGGTCCTTTTACCAATTTCTTGCCACATGACGTTGGTGTCATGAATTTTGGCACTCGGTACATCATATGTTCTTAGATCCATCCATAGGTTTTACTTACTACATAGCTTCAGTCATGGTCATCAAAGGTCTTAAGTGATTTGTTCAGCTCTTTGTTCAAAATTCCCCCTTTACTCTTTGCAGTTTTTAAGTCCAAGTCTAAGTTAAGCTTATAGATCTTATTACATAATATTTCTTAGTCTTTTAGGAATTTTAATATGAGTCCATATCTGTACTTTATCAAATACAACCTCATGGTTAAATATTTTAAAAAAAGATATAAATAAGTTTCCAACTTTAAACACCATGAACTCAAAGAAAGCATTTTTCATGGAAAACAAGTGTAGACCTACTAGATATATTCCAAGATCTATCCATCTTTTGCTTTGAGCACTTTAAAAATTTTCTCATAAACTTACAAATCTTCCCCAAAGTATAAAAAATTTATTTTAAAAAATTTTGATCGACTAAATTTCTCCTAAGGTTGCTAGAAGCATTTTAATCCATTAAAAATTCTCTTTAACTTCCAAAAGTCACTAAAAATTTTGTGAGGATCATATTTAACCATCAAGGAAATTTTTGGAGTTCCATAAATAAAAGATTTCAAGCTTAGAAAAATATATGGTAAAATCCTACTTGTTGAAGACTTTTGTGATGGGTTTGGTGGGGCTTTATGGCTAATCTTCCTCCTCCTTGGTGGTCCACACAAGATCTATTAGTGTTGGTGGTGCAGCTTGGTGGATTTGTCTTAATTTAACTTCAACCATAAATATGGAAGTTTAAGCTTAGTGTAAATTTTGGATTTTAGGAGTAGTTTGAGTTTAGAGAATTTGTTTAAGTGTTTAGGAGATGTAATATGAAGTAAATAAGCTCTCCCAAGGTTAAGATAGAATTCAACCACTTAAAGATGATTTGGGAATTAATTTCCCAATAAAGGCCATTTTGGTACATTTGCATGTAATTTCTATTTTCTAAAATAAATGTAAATGTAAGGAATTATCCTTTAAGAATTATATTAATGCTAATTATGCTGAAATTTTCACTAATCAAGTTAATTTATTCTAAGCATGGTTAATTTTAATTAAACATGGTTAATTTTATCTTTTCAATTTATTATTTTTGTCCAATATGGTATTAATGGAGTGATGACTTATATGGTGAGTCACCACCACATTTTCCACATGCCATTTTCATGCATAAGGAGTAGAGTCCACTTCTTCACTTTTGCTCTGCATTTTCTTACCCTACCACCCTTCCAAGGAAATTTTGGTAATTTTTCTTAGCATTTCCCAGTAGGTTCCCAAATTGTTCATCCAATGTTTCTAACCCTTATTGGTTCATTCCAGGATCATTCCTATGTCATTTGTCATTTTTTCGGAAAAATTTTAGCCCTTGTGGAAGACAAAACATTCTAAGGATGTTTTAAGCATTTTTGGAGTTTTCCTATAACTTTTCATCCTGTCTTTGCTCCTATTCTTTTCTTATAACTTTCTTATCTTCCTTGATGTATTCTAATTCCTTAGCATATATTTTAACCTTTGTTTTAGGTTTTCCTATACATTACTTATGTTATACTAGTACAGGAGCATTTTTGTCATTTGCTAAAATTTTCTAATTTATCTAAGTTTTGTTTTTATCTCTACTTTATTTCTTACTAAAAGATATTTTTAGTCTAAAAAATACACTCTAAGAAATTATAGATATTACAAATAATTTTTTATGGAAACTATACAATCAAAATTTTAATAATAGCTATTTTAATAATTGGTGAATAAGTATAAAAGAAACTTTCCCCATATTTTTAAGTAAAATTTTTAATTACTAGTCTCACTTTAACCTTTTAAGTAGGAACACAAGACTAATTTTTTAAAATTATCCACGTAATGTTTATTAGTTTTCTATCTTTAGCAAAATTTATAAGTTTCTAAGTATGATATAATCTAGCTCATTTTTAATGGAATTTTTTTTTCCAAAAGTTTAAATCGATATATTTTATTATCTCATCATATGTTTTAGGATTTTTTATAACATATAACATCACATTAGGTTATTAGACAAAGTATCTACATCTACGATTTTATTTAGAAAAGCAATAATAAAATCTGGTCCAAAACTCATTCAATTCTTTGGCTTTTACCTTTTTTAGGTTCTATCACCTTAGAGACAACAAAATTAGAGCCACTCACAAATTTAGGCATAAACATAGAAACAACATATTTCACAAAAGCAATGATTTCTTTTCTTGAATGGAAAAACATGATAAAGAATTGAACAATTCTATCTTCAATAATATTATTATAATTTCATAACAAAAATTTATAAGCACTATCATAAACATAATAAATAAAGACAACATAAATAATTTTAACATCAATATTTTTTTAAAAGATCTAGTATTCCTACTTTGACCAAGCAATCCCATATTTTTTAGAAATTTAAATTTGACGAATAACTCTTCCATAATTCATAGGAAGTTTTATCGAACTTTTTATAAAAAACTTTATTAAGCATATAACAATAAGTTAAGTAGCTTCCTTGAACATAACATTCATCATAATTTTTAGCATTATGATTTTTCTCTGAACTTATTCTATTTTGTTGAGGTAAATAATGAGTAATGAATTTACGTATAACTAATAGAATTTCTTAAGACTGGTTATGTTATATACACCTCCTTTGATCTAAATCTTTTTATTTTATTGCCTAATTGATTTTCTATCTCATCCTTAAAATATTTTAGGAGCATAGTTTAAAATTCATGTTTTGATCTTAAAAAAAAACCCTAGTGTATCTAAAAAAAATCCACAAATATTGTATGATATATTTTTCCACTTCTACTAATATTACTCTTAATATTTATCAAAATCAAATGCAATAATATTAAGTGTCCGTTTGTCTATATTCACCATTTTAAAATATTTTTAGCATGTTTAATTTATACATACATAAGACATTTTGAATTGTCATCAAATGAATAGTAATAAGTTCAAGTTTATAATCATTTTTATAGAAGATAAACTGAAATTTTTTAATTTATCATGCTAAATATCATGACAGTTAAAAATAAGAATAGAAGTAGAAATAATACCATAATCTCAATAGTGTTCAAAACAAATAATCCACCATAATTTCATAGTCACAAACCTATTTAGTTTTTCACCAACCATGTAGAATTACAAATGTTTTAAAACATTATTTATACCAATTTTTATAGGAAAAATTTGGATGAATTTTTTGCAATTAACTACATTTTTTATTCATCTTAATTACATTTGTTTGATTTTGTTGCAAAAGAAGATGGAACACCAAAAAGAGAATTTTAAAGTAGAAATAAAAGTTTGGAAATAATTTTTCTCATAGATGTATATGCCCGACCATTCTTAAAAATGCACGTCCATGATTAACTAGTTAAGCATGCCCATGTAGACCCTGCACCTGTAGATGCTAACTCTTATATTGACATAATTGCGTAATGATGTGCAAGACCATACTTTAATGGATGTAGGTTATTGATATGATCAAGAAAGTTTGAACACATCAATGCTTAACTCCAACATCTTCGTGCTTCTATTTTAAATACTTGTGCTTCAACAAAAGATATTTTTTTCACACAATTATGTAGGGTTATACACGGGGTTTTTAATGCAAGATTTGAATTTTAGAATAAGTGTAATGTCTAAAAAAAAAATAGGGATTTCTTTATTTATAAAGAGGACTACCCTGGACTACCCTCTTTGAAAGAAGGGTTCTTTTCTACGACCTATTAAAGAACATATCACTATCAAACATTCTATTTTCTTTCACTTTCCTTTTTCTCAAAGATTAATGATCGGGTTTTTCTAAAGTCAATCAAGATCTCTCATTATTAGTCTCTTGTGCTTCTATCAAAGGCATTTTTTTACACAATTATGCAGGATTGTGCATGGTTGTGCTAAATGCAAGATTTGAATTTCAAAATAAATGCAATATTTATGAAAAAAATAGGAATATATTTTTTATAAAGAGGACAACTCTCTTCAAAAGAAGGGTACTTTTCCACGACCTCTTAAAGAACATATCACTATCGTACATTTTATTTTATTTCACTTTTCTTTTTGCTCAAGGATTAATTATAGGATCTTCCTAAAGAAAATCAAAATCTTATTATTAGATTCAATCCTTTCTTATGTCAAAGACATACTATCATAAGGATTTCTTATTTTTTTAATCTAGGACATGGGATTTCTATGGGATTTAGCTTGTGTCCATCTAATTAATCATGTGTAACTAATTTCACAATCAAGGGAATATAATGGATCTTAAGTTGTAATTTGATTTAACCTTTTACTCTTTTGGACATATCTTTCTTTTCAAGTGTGTTTGCCTCAATGCTTTAATTTGAAATTAAGAACCAATCATTCTTGATGGATCAAGGTTAATTAGATAATAGATGAGTGCATGCAAAATGTGAGTATAAAATTTGTCAAGTTTTACCTATGGATAAGTTTTTCATTGGTGTGAAAAGTAGATATTTAAAACCCGTATTGATCCTATAGAGACCATACCAACAATCTATAAGAGAAATTTAAATTTCAAATTTTGACATCACCATAAGAGGATTTTTGTGTGCAGGTTAAGAAATCAAGTAAGTTCAAAGAAAGTGAAAAATAAAACAACAAAAGTGCAAGTTACGAATAAATTTGAGACTTTGGATCCTCTTGTGAATTTACTTACTTATACCCTTAGTTTCACCAATGAACAAATTAAAACATCAACTGCTAACCACCTACTCTAGTGTTATTACTATCCAACGATCATGCAATAATAATATTTCTTTTAAATGTTATCCCTAATGATAATGCAAGGAAGATAAATAAAAGAAGTATAAGCATAAGAATAAGAGGCTATTAAATAGTATTAGCCAAATAACGGGTTAGAAACCTAAGATTTTGATTGATCCTTCAAAGCCTTTCAATTTAGTTAGCTTATACTTCCATCAATCAAGGGATGACTCGATCACCCATCCCCAACCAACTTATAGATTAACAAAAGTAGCTAATTCCTAATAATGGATTAAGCATAACAAATTAACACAATTGGATAAGAAAATGTTATCATTCATAACCATAATGTAAACAACCAATTATGTTTAAGATAATTTTTTAAAAGATAAAAAATTATAATTCTCAATAAAATAAAATGTTATAATAAATTATTATATGGTAAACTTATAAGTCACTAAAAAAAAGTGAAAGTTTAGTTTCTTTGGACTAAAAGCCCAAATCAATAAAAATGAAAAAGATAAGTTTTTTTTTGAATAATAAATAAAAAAATTTAAAATAAGCCGAAAATTGGATAGACCTTAAAATGTGAAACAAGGCCCAAAAACAAATTTTTTAAATTATCATAAGCTCATCTTCCAGAATACTCTTAAGAAATTAGTTTGTCAAAAGTTAGATAAATCGTTATAAGTTGGCTAAAAAAGTTAGTTATTCAAGATTGAAAGGAATGCCCTTTTTCTTGCTCTCAGGAATTCATTTTCTGAAGGAATTTTAGAGGTTCAGGTTCATCTTCTTTCTCTCTCGGATTCTCTCTAACAAAAACCTCTCACTAATGAAGAAGTATAACACTGGATCTTGCTTCGTTGATTTCTTGAACTTCTCTTGAAACAAATTCACAAGACTCTAGTGTTGAGAATTTAGAAACATTTGATTTGGACCCCTACTTTAATCAAGTTATCTTTTCAACTATTCAGGTACCTTTTTTAATCCTTTAATTTATTGAATTATAATTCGAAGGTTTAATTTAACCATGCGAATAGGTTATCAAACATTCCAATTTGATGTTCACTAGTGTTGTTAATCGATTTGTTGATTACTTGCCTTCATGTGCTTATAATTTCTGTGCATAGCTTAGATCTGTGTTTTAAGCCAAATAAAAACTTGCTAAAACATCAAACACATCATCATTTTTTATTAGAGTTATTATTCCTCATATTTCATATTGTTATATATTAATAGCATCAAATTTCATTATATGTTGATCAAGATCATATACATGTCCATTAATATATCCTCAACCAGTGCCTAAACAGTTCTTACTTAATGACCCTTGAAGAATCTTTCATCAACATCATCTATATGCATCAAAGTACACAGTACTACTTAAGTTATGTTCGGATCAAGTACCCAATTCACATTGATCTCTATTAGTAATTTCATTTTTATTTCATCTAACAATTCTAAAATTCCCATGTCTATCTAGCACGCAAATATTCCGCGGGCATGTCAAAGTAGCCCATTCACTTCCACAATAACATCATTCCCCTATCTTTTACGCATAAGCCATTAGTTTTACACATAGCAATATAGGCTTAGTCTTTCATATAAGCCAACACCAAATTATCTATTTTCCTCATACATAGCAACATTAAGTTATCCATCTTGAACATCAAGAGCATCAAATTAATTTCCAAACCACTCAACATCAGCACACAACATCTCAAATATTCAGACAGAGTCCAAGTCATTTAAAATCCAAATACAATAAGGATAAAATCCAATAAATAAATTAAAATAAAATAGAAATCCTAAGTTAAGGAATTCTATTCTTTCGTAGCCATTTAGTTTCTACATTTCTTTCATTCCTCCACACTGTTGTAACCATGGCCACCCCCAGTAACCACTTTGCAGGCCACCAAGCCTTGATCAAGCACAACGCATAGAGCTCTATATCAACTCCAGGAGAAGAGTAGAAAATAGATTCCAAAAGTGTAAAGTTGGTTATCTAATTTAAAAGAAATTAACATTAAAACTCCATTAAAAATCACCCACACTCCACTGTTGCAATTTCCCCCTTTATTCTTTTTCTCAGGGAACCAAATCATACCTAGAACCAATTGAGCATCTTTCCACCTCAAAACATCTTGCAGCTCAATAGAAATAGGTCAAAAGAATTTGAAATGGGAAAATTAATAGATAAATTAAAATTTAATTACCTCACGGAAGTTGCTCCTTACCCCATTGATGGTGGCGATCATCCTCAACCCTCATTAGAGCAGTTGGAGAAGACATGCATGGTTATCTCCTCTTCATTTCGGCTACATAGTCGCCAAGCCCCTCTCCGACAGTGGCCACCTCCAAGCAATGGGTTTCTCTTGCATCCCTTCTCTGTTTTCTTCTCGGTTCCCAAACTCTCTCCCCATTCCCATCGTTGTCGAAAAACCTCCCATCATTATCACCATCACACATGCTGGTACCCATCCTCCTCTGCCAGTGAGGGTGACTCTCCTAGCTCTAAGGATGAACACGACTAACCTTCCCCCTCTCCACCACGGTTGCGGTCCCCACCTTCTGCAGCACTACCACCACCTCAAGGCTCTCCATTGTCATTATCGTATTCGACCTGGTAAGCAGTGCATGCTCCACTCTCTTGGTTCTTTCATTCATTTTCTCTCTAATCACCCTCATCTTTGTTCTTTCCATTTCACTTTCTTCCCCTATTCTCGATGGAAATCCCTTTTTATTCTCGCCCTAAAAACCTCTCATTCACATTTGTGGAAATAGCATTTCTTCCTAGCTATTTCACCCTCTCCTAGTTTTCTGTTGTTTGGATTACGGAGAAAATAAAAAAAAAAATAAAAAAATAAAAAATGAGACTACAAATGAGAACGAAAGATTGAGTTGTTTAAATAAATAGAAATAAAAAAAAATTATTTATATAAGTAGAAAAAAGAAAAATAAAATAAAATATTAGTAGTATAAATTTTATTTAATATAAAATTTTAAAATATTTCTTTTTATACCGTAAATTTTTTATAAATATAATTTATTAATTTTTTATTTTTTAAAAAATAAATAATAATTTTAATAATTTAAAATAAATCAAAGAAAAATAAAAAAAAGTTCCTCCGTCACTTTTCACGGTTGAAGAGGGGATTAAAATAATCTGGGCTCTGCGGAAAAAAAGGTTTTCCTCCACAAAGACAAAACGCACCAAATAAGAGAAAGTTACTTTTCCTTTTTATTTCCTTCCCTCCCTTTTCCTTCCTTCTTCCTATTTCCTTCCCCTGTTTCCCTCCATCCAAACAGAGCCTTGTGTTTTTTTGGATGGTTTGGAAAGTAGAAAGAAAAGGATTAAAAGGAAAGAAAATATAAGCATAAAAATTAAAGTGGAAATAAAATAAAAAAATAAGTTGTTTAAATAAAGTGTAAATAAATATTAGTAATATAATCTTTTATTTATATAAATTTTTAAAAATAAATTTTAATTTTAAAAAATTAATTTTGTTATTATATTATTTATTAATATATTATTTATTTTTAAATTTTTAAAAAAATATTTAATGATTTTAATAATTTAAAATAAATAAAAAATAAAAAAAATTTACTACCCTCATTTTCTCTCCTCTTGAGGGGTGAAAATATTTCTGCGAACCATATAAAATTTAATTCCTTTCTTCCATATAAGAAAAATGCAAACAAAAAACAAGTAAGGAAATAAAATCCATGCAAATCTTAGAAACAAATTCTTTTTCCCGTAAATTCCTTTTTACTAAACAAAGCATTAAAGATCGTCAACCTCTCTCAATCTCAAATATGCTTCTGGTCTTAAGATAGAGATAGCCCCATTCAGCTTAAGTTTAATTTAGAATCCTAAGTCTATAATATTTTTCTTTAAAATAAGTCAAGGGACTCATAATCCCAATTAGCAGTATGGCCCAACGGTTGGTTGTCCAAATAGTCCATAGGTTTCAGGTTCGATTTAATTGTTGAATAATGGACCCAATTTAATATTTTGGAAAATAAGAATGGTAATAAAATTATGAAACCCACTTGTCTTATATAAATTTTCGATCGTTTATCACTTTTGTTTGATTCAAATGATGTAATCACACTGAAGTCCATTTTCCTTTCATGTTTTGAGTAAGTCCATTTTCCCTTTGCATCCAACTTGGGTCAAGCCTAATGTGTTTCATTAAATCAAATTTAACCTTCTTTAAGGTGAGTTTTGTTCAAAATTTATTAGAATAAATTAAAATTAAATTATTTTCAAAAGGTTAAAATTTTAAACAAAGGAAATAAAGTATTTGTTCCCTTTTATTGTGTCTCACTTAACGTATAAACTAAATTTGCTTCTTCATAAAATTAAAATATTTTTATACAATAATTATATTTTAACTCTGACCCTCACACAATGAATTCCGAATATAGACATGTAGCATACTCTATTGTCTTGTATTCAGAGAATCGTATAGGATTTAGTGTTACCTCGCTTGCCTCAAACCTTGTGCATATGTGGGTTTAGAATATTATTTAAATTATTTTTAAAATAAAGTTTACCTTTATAATTTTAACAATTAAATATTTTAATTCTGAATCTCACGCTATGAACTCCAAATATAGACATGTTGCATACCCTATTGTCTTGTATTCGAAGGATCGTATAGGTTCCAATGCAGCTCTTGTTTGCCTCGAACCTTATGCATATGTGGATTTGAAATATTATTATAATAAGTTCTCAAATATTTTCAAAATTTTCTCTAAAATTTAATTGCTTTCAACTAAAACTACGTAACCTTGAGTTTCCTGTTATACTAGGAAATACGTAGGAGTAGGATCAAGTCCTATCAAGCTATTTTTCATAAACCTATTTATTTTTATTCTATTTAAGGGATCAAATAATTTTTAAAAAATATTAAACTACACATTCAATTTAAGGGTCTCGTTCTTCAGAATGGGTAAGTAGGGTGCTAACACCTTCCATACTCGTAATCGACTCCTGAGTCTAGACCTCTTTCTTAGTCAATATTTTTCCAAATGTTTTCTCTTTTAAATAAAATTTGGCAATGACTCCACAATTTTAAATATTCTTTCTAAATTTTTTACACTCATCATTTTGTCATAATTTTGGTTGCAACAAATAACATATAATTATTCAAAAAAAGAGAAATGGGATAAAGCAACTACATCACCAGATTCACCAAATCCCTTTGAGTTGGGGATTAGTTACATATCATAAAGATTAGCCCAAAAATATCCATAGCTTTGTCCTAAGAAATACAAAAATGGGTTACTTGTAAGCTTTGCAATTAACTCTATGACTATACCATGAAAGGATTCCTCCCACCAAAATCCTACAAGAGGACATAGGAGGAAGAATCAGGAATGAAGAGGCTAGAAAGTGGAAAATGGAGAGAAATATCTTCGAGGTAATGACAAGCATGTCCCTTAGAGAGTGAATGGTATGACCTTTGGGAATGAGAATGGTATTATGGGTGTGTCCTTCTCCCAAAGTGGAGCCTTTCTTTTACAAGCGTAAATTAAGGCTTCAATTGTGGCGGATCAGGTTGACCTAGCTGCTTCTTCATCTATGCGATCACTTTAAGTCATTTGCAACACTGTTAGGGGTGATTAGGATCTTTTCTACATCACTAGAGCTAGCATGGCTCATTTTTAGTGCCTCTCATTTGTGGCATAGTTATGTTTTCTATTCTACATATGTGTGCTGCCTTCCATCGACAGGGTTATATTCAGGTTTGCATGACCATGTCAAAAAACTTAGTCCGTTGTAAGGATGTGTTGCTTCTAGCACAGTTGTTGTTAGCTCTCTATGAGGGGAATTTTTTCCTTGCATTTCTCCTTCATCTTTTTATACCATTTTCCCTTCTTTTAGCCTACAATCTTCTTATTTTCTAATTCTATGCTTGCATGACCATTCTTGCAAAAATAATAGAAATTAGGTGGAATTACAAGTGAATAAGCATTAATCATGTAGTAATTATTCCTAAATTCCTGTAGATAAATTGAAAAAATCATATTTTATCATAATCCTCAAACTTAAACATTACTTTTTCCCAAGAAATAACTCAAGGAATGGGAATGCAACAAGTCTAGAATCCAAAAAGTCTCATAGTATACATGCAACAGGTAATCATAGTTACCATTAAACGAACATTCAACAATAATCCAATTAAGATCTTTTAATTTTCTTAAATCAAGTTTCACACATAGATGAGATTGATTAGCTCACTGTCTCTCATGTGTTTGAGGGTATAAATTGTTATCACACTGCCCCCATGTAATTGTATATTATCATTGGCTTTCCTATAACCCTAAAAAATCTTCACTAAAAGTTAAAGCATATACAGGAATCAGAAAGGTCTTCGTATAATTAGGTTAGATAAAAGAAGGAAAGGAACTTTTATTTTTATTTTCAATAGTTTAGACCCTTAGACTTTTTAGTTCATTTACTTCCGTTATTTGAATTTTACACTTTTCATTTTCCCAAGTTGTTTTCACTTCTCCTTTTTCTTCCTTCTTTTAATATTTATTTTTATTTTGTTCTATTCCCTTTCTTCACCACTTATTTATCCCCAAATATATATTTTTGCTTCCATATAAGGTTACTTGAAATTATAGCAATTTATTTAAGGGGTACCAAGGAAAATAACTTTTAATATTTTAAGCTCGAAGGGGACACAGTAAGTGATACTCTAAGTCTACGTTTATTCAATAAAACCTAATTTGTATTTATCATTTTTCTATCATGTAATCAACTTATAAAATCCTCAACAAAGTTTCAAGAGAAGTTTTAAAGTATACAAGTTAGAGGAGAATCACTTAACAGAAAGAGAAAGAGGTTGGGTACAACCTCAATTTGGCTCAATCTTTTACTTAAGGTTACTCTAGTTGAAACAAGATGACAAGAACATGACTAACTATCAATTATTTACATTAAAAGTCTCTATGTCCTTATTAAGTTCAATTAGTGTCTATCACAAAAATTAAGAATTTTCTAAGCCCAAAACCAACCAATAATCCATAAAACATGAGGTTATTGCAAGGTACAAGCATTCATAGAAAAATTGAGGATGGGCATCCCTCCTTAAACTTAATCATATACCACCTTCTTGATTGGAAAAATTATTTATTAAGGTGGGTCTTGTAAAAAAAATAGAAGAAGGGATAAAAAATTTTAAAAAAATAAAGATATTTTAGGAAGGAGAAGGTCTCCCTCCTCAATCTTAAGCATTTACACATGCAAACATACAAAAATACAATAGAGAAGGAAGAGAAATAGGACTACCATTGAAAGGAGAGAGGGTTTTCCTCTTCAAACCTAAAGGTTAGTAGGGCCCTCAATATGTTACCTGTTGAGTGTTAACAATTTGGAAGTACTTATGCTTTTTGGGTTAACCTTCTCATACCAAACACATAGGTTAGAATCATGGAAGATGAGACAAAATAATATCAGTTCATACAGAGATAAGTTTTGTACAACCAAGTAAAATTCATCAAAATGTCCTACAACCTAATGTAAATCCTAATCCTAACAATATAAACATCACAAGAAATATAAATATTAGTCACTAAGGCGATGGGTGTCCCATCTAGCCCTACAGTAACCATAGCACGACTGTGCTAGAATTTAGCATGGCTGTGTTTTGCCTTTGGTATGATCATGCAAACTAGGTGCACAACCTTGTAGCAAAGATTTTTTTTCCAATACAATCATGCTAACTTGGGCATGTTCATACTCATTGCACTACCCTCTTTTTTATGAAAACACAATAATTAAAATCAAATCATCCTAAAGCTAAGAAGATAGGTTTCCTCCTGCAAGCGCTTATTAAATATCACAAGTCTAACTTACCTACACTCAATGGCTAATCAAAACCACAAGTGGCTACCTTAGGATCAAACAGTATATTCATGCACTCCTCAGATGCACCTTCCTCATAGTGCTTGGCCTTTTTTCTAATTTTCTTGAAAGCCCTATTATTTTATATAAGCCTCAACATTCCATATAGAAATAATTTATCCAACTTGTAAGGGTTGCTCCTCAAAAATTAAGTTTTTCTAAAAAATAAATGAAACTGTGAGTTATTAATCAATATCTTCCCATCTAGTTGAAACCCACATTCTCGAATGTATTTGTGATACCCTCTTTTATCCTTTTCTTGTAGAGGTTTGGGTTCTTGTACACCTCCATTGAGGAATTTTTAAGCACAAAAGGTAAGTTTGAAATAAGAGAATATTCTATGGAATTGCAAGGGGCATAAATTGTCAAGTGTTTTATTGAGTGAATGAGTTTAAACACCACATTCTCATCATCTAGCTTCAGCATAAGCTCCCCTTGTTGAACATCAACCATGGCTCTTACAGTGGCTAGGAAGGATCTTCCCAAGATTAATGGGATCTCTTCATCTTTTTCCATATCAAGCATAATATAGAGAAGATGAATTTATCTACTTTCACCAAAACATCCTCTATTCTATTGGTTATGTGATGGTCCTATCTGTAGGCTACAAAGAGATAGTGATAGGTTTAAGCTCATTTATACCTAACCTTCTAAAAATATATAATGGACTTAGATTAACTGTAGTTCCTAAGTCACACAAAGATTTATTAAAATAACAATCACTGATGATACAAGGTATGGTGAAACTCCTTGGATCCTAAAGCTTTGGTGGTAATTTCTAAGTAAGGATATAAGAACACTCCCCGTTAAGCTTGATAGTCATGTATTCTTCCTGTTTCTTCTTATTACCCAAAATTTGTTTTTGGAACTTTGCATACTTGAGCATTTGAGAAATATCCTCCATGAAGGGGATGCTAATCCTCAATTTCTTTAGGATATCCAGGAACTTGGTTAACTGATGATCACTCTTGTTAGCCTTCAATCTCTGGGGGAAGGATATTCTAGGTTGGTAAGGCTCCACATGCAATTTTTTAGGAGGCCTTTCTATAGTCTCCTCAAGGATCTCCCTTTTCCTAGTCAGACTCCCATTAGTGGAGGTTGAGAGGTCATCAGTAACCTAACCATGTCCTCCTTCTTATTTTCTCTTCTTACTAGTGTTTCTAGTTTCTTCCTACTTCGTAGTGTAATCGTCTTAGCCTGCTCCTTGGTTTTCCTCTTAGGATTCTTGGGCAAGACCTCAGGTGTTCGTGTGTTAGGAGGGTAAAGATTTGCCCCATCTGGTTCTCCAAGTTCTAGATCCAAGATATTTACATCTCCATATTTTGAAACTAGGCTTCTATGGTCTAGGTTCTAGGTTCTGTAGGGGTTTCCTCCTTCCTTTCTTATTTATAACCTTCTTGATTCAACATATGAAGGAAGGGAGCTGTAAACATTTTGGGCACTATTATGAAAATTTTTACCTTGACACCCTTTCCAAGAGAGATTAGGGTGATTCCTCCAAGTAGGGATATAAGTATTCCTCAAGTAGGTTTCCTCCTCATCATGTTGAGTCCTATGGGCTCTTATTGTAAATCATTTCTTATCGTGGCTTATGGAGTTAGATAAGTTACAAGGGACAAGTTCGAGGGTGATAAGAGTCTAGATAGGAAGGATGGGTTGTGCTTATGCTTGTATTAGTACCTCCACTTTTTTGTTCAAAGCCTTTGTTTAATTGACTAGGGTAGCAGTATGATCTGTCTAGTATATTCTTACCAATTAAGACTCGTTCTCCATATTTCTATCGACCGTCCTCCATTAGTAGATGTTATTAGTTGTATCTTCTATGATTTCCCATGTATCCTTGGGGGATTTTGCACAATACCTCCACCAGAGGCTATGTTAATGACAATCTTGTTTACATAGGAAAGACTGTTGTAGAAAATTTTCACCAAATGGGGTATTTGATATCTATGGTGTGGGTATCTTCAGAGAAGAGTTTCAAAATAATCACAAGCCTCATAGAGGGATTCATTCTCGAATTAGGTGAAGCTAATGATCTTTCCTATGATCCTAGAGTGCAATGATTGTGGAAAGTATCGTGTCAAGAATAGACATTATAACTGCTCACGAGTAGTGATGGATGCCCTTGGTAGATAGTTTAGTCATTCATCCACTTAATGATTGAGAAGGGGAATAATTGTAATATAATGGTGTCTTGTATGATGTCCTTCATCTTGATGGTGTTCGTCAATCTCAAACTTTTTGATATGGTAATGCAGGTCCTCTAAGATCATCCTTCCGAATTGAAACAAATTACAAATCATAGTGATAAGTGTAAATTTGAAGTTTGGGGCACATTCTGATGTTGGAATCATAATGCTGCTACTCAGACCTTCATTAGTAGGGACCATGTAGTCTAGCAAGGTCCTACATCTATGTCCTACCATACTTTTCTTGACCTTCTAGTTGTTCTTTCTATCTCAAGATACAAAATTAGGAGCTTGAGAGCGAGCTATCACTAATTGATAGTTATAGAAGGATATAACTAAAGATATTTTTAGGTTTTTGAAATTTTTTTATATTTTAAAAGAAACTGTGCATATAATAGGAATAAAAACTTATATATATATATATATATATATATATATATATATATATATATATATATACACAAAGACACAAGTCTCAAATAATCAGAATTCAAACTTCAAAGATTGCTTGGGAATAGTCCCCCATAATAATGCTAAAAACTTATTGCGTACAAAACATGAGTTAAAAAATTCTTGCCATATGTTACCCACGAACAAGTATAACCGTTGATATAGAAAGGGGTATTTAAACCTTCAATATTGATCTCACAGAGACCATGCCAACAATCTATAGGAGAAGTTTATATTCTAACTTTTTAGCTCATAGAAAAAGGGCTTTTGTGTACAAGTTGAGAAATCAAGTAAGTTCAAAGAAAGTGAAAAGTAAAAGAATATAGATGCAAATTATGAAAAAAAAAAGAGAACTTTGTATCCCTTTCTAACTTTACTTACTTTTACCCCTAATTTCTCCTATGAATGAATTAGAACATCAATTACTAACCACCTAGTCTAGTGTTATTACTATCCAATGATCATGCAATAGTAATAATTTTCCCTAAATAATATTCCCAATTATCATGCACAAGGTAGATAAGTAAGAGAAGCATAAACCATAGGAGACTATTAAATACTATTAAGTAATTAACTGGTTAAAAACCTAGGATTTCAATTGGTCCTCCAAAACTTTTACATCCAATTACCTTATAGTTTCGTCAATAAGATGATGGTACAATCGTCAATCCCTCAACTAACATATAGATTAATAAGAGTAGCTAATTCCTATTAATGGATTAAGCATAATAAGGTAACACAATTGAATAATGAAAAGTTATCATTCATAACGATAAAATATAATCATTCATAAAAAAGGGAATAGGATCAACCAGTTACATCATAAGATTCACCAAATCACCATGGGTTTGGTATTAGTTACACATGATAAACATTAGCCTAAAACTATCCATAACCTAGTCCTAAGATAAGAGATACAAAATCAAGTTGTCAGCAAGATTGGAAATTAACTCTGTGAAAGCATCGTAAAGGGATTCCTCCCACCAAAATCCTACAAAAGAACATGAGAAGAAGAACTGAGAATTAAGAGGGTAGGAACTGGAAAATGGAGTGAAATATCTCCAAGGTAATGAGAGGTGTCCCCTAGAGAATGACCAGTGTGGCTCTTAGGACAAAGTGTGGTGTTTTGGATGTGTCTTTCTATCAAGGTGGAGTCTCTCTTTTATATGCACGAATTGGGGTTTTGACTATAGCGGGTCAAGTTAACCTAATTACTTCGTCAGTCGTCATGCCGCTCTAAGTTATTTGAGCGCTGTTAGGGTAGATTGGGATCTTTCTACATCACTAAGGCTAACGTGGCTCATTTCTACTGCCTCTTAGTTTTAGAATGTCTGTACTTATTATTTGGCATAGTTGTACTTACTATTCTGCATAGGTGTACTACCTTCCATTAACACGACCATGTCAAAAAACTTGGTTTGCTACAAGGGCATGTTACTTCTAACATACTTATGCTGGCTCTTTGTGAGGTACATTTTTGTCTTGGTTGCTCCTTCAACTTTTTATTCCTTCTTTTCCCTTATTTCAGCCTAAAATTTTTCTATTTTCTGATTTTCTGCTTGTATGATCATTCCTATAAAAATAAGGGAAATTTAATGGAATTACAAGTGAATAAGTATTAGTCATGTAGTAATTATACCTAAATTCTCTGAGATAAATTAACATAATGATAATTTATCATTTGATTGATGAATCTATAAGGTAAACTAATTTAAGGATCTGTAGGATCAATCTTAACCCTAATTTTCCTATTGTTTGTTTTGTTCTCTTGTTTTCTAGCTTGTAAGATTATTGGAGGTAGAATCCCTATGGGAAATAATATTGATATCACATTAGCATTAGATAATGATAAAAAGAAAAGGTAATTACCAATGGATCAACATAGTTTATAAGGGGATTAGGGGTAAAATTAAGTAAAAACAAAAGTGAAACCAAATTTCTAGGCTCTTTTAATTTGATCTTTGAGTTAGCTTGAATGCTTGAGTTTTCTATTTATGCTCTTCTTGTTTTATCTTCCTTTTTCAAATTCAAACTCAATCATAAGTGATAAGTCACTCTTGTTGGTCTCAATTATTAATAATCAATCAATTTGACTCTTGTTGAATATTCTTTTCAAAAATGATAATAAATGTGTAAAATACTTTATTTTACTGTTATCGATGGGTTTACTTGCTTGAAGTTAAAAAACTCAAAATTTTCTCCAACATCAGCCCATACTCTTTCTTTGACATTTTCTAGATTGAGTTAAGTGACTTATTTTTCACAGAAAAGATCAAACAATGTAAGAACGAAGAAGATTAAGAAAAGATGGAGACCCTTGGTGTTCCAAATGTTGATTTTGGTGATTATGATATTTTATATTTAAATTAAATTTATTTATGCTAGCCTACGTACTAAGTAAGTGTAAATATTTTTTTTTAAAGTATGTTTCTACCAATAGATGCTTAATAGATTCTTAAACAAATTCTTACAAGTAAAAGACACTTCACATACTATTCAAAAAAATTTACAAAGACAAAATACAATTCACAGACTATTGAAGAAAATTCGTAAAGGAAAAATATATTTCATAGATTGTTAGATAACACATATACAAGAAAAGGAGTTTTCATAGATGATAGAACAACACAATCAAAGCAAAGTCATTATATTGATCTCAAGAGTCAAGTGATGCACTAAGGAGAAATTAATCACTTAAAAGTTGAAGAACATTAATAACCTTTTAACTTTTTAATAAATGTGACTAGACCAAATAAAATAAAAAATTAATCTAAAAGATGTTTGATAAGCATGATATTTAAAAAAGAGCCAGCAAATACAACCTTAAAGAGAAAAATCTTACTAATACATTGAATAAGTACAATAATCACACCAAATAGCACACAAGCGTTAGAAAGATTCTGCAACAATGTTCAAAATGTATTAAATGCATGGAGAAGTAAACAAGAAATTGTCATGACCTAATTCCTACAAAAAATTTCTAAAGAAAAGTATTTAAGGATAATGATGACATAATGGAAAAAAGTTGTAAGAAAAATAAAATATCCAAAAATTCAATCAAATCTCATTCATTATTTCATTTCATTTATTTTTTTTATTATTTATCTTCTTTAGAGTGATTAAGATATTAACATAGTAGTAAAATTTACTTTTAGATTAAGTATTGTATGAAGAGATAAAGTTAAAAAGGAATACTAAGAACTATGTTGTACACCTAGGGAGGCCAAGAGAGCATACTTAATAGTAAGTTCAAGGGTATGTGAGGTTTGTAAATATTTTAAAAAATAGTAAAATATTGATTGATTCTCAAAGACAGATCTAGCATAAGGTTGTAGGTGAAGCTAATTTTTGCATGTTTTTATTTTTTCTTACCTTAACTGTGTTCCTATAACTTGTACCTATTTTTAAAATTACTTTAGGAAATTTTGTTTGTAAAATTTGAACAAGGGTCTATGTGCATCTCATTAATTGTCCAAGCTTCTTTCATAAAAGTAAACCTATTTTTAAGAAAACTTAGTTCTAAGCCTTTAAAAATAATTTTAAAAGAAGCAAAACTCAATTCAACTCTCACTTTTTATTTTCATAACTTGTTTAAGAAAAGTATTTTGGCATATGATTAAGGAAATGTCTAGGTGCCAATTTATTTTTTCATATAATTTTCCATATCCTTATAATCTTTTGTTATAGCTTCAGCATTGACTTCTACCTTAGTAGGTTATTATGGGGATTAGTGAACATCACCTGGTAGATTCTGAGTTGCTCAAACAAAATTAGGAGTTTTTGCCACAATCTATTGTAGTTGGTTTCATTCAATAATTCAAAGTGTGAGATGTCAAACAATACATTCTTGTTGGGTAGCAGCAACATTGTTATTTTTTACCATAAACACGTAATGCTTAACATCTGGAAACATCCAGGTGTAAGTCGTGCAATCTCCTCTTTTTTTTATAACTGTTGGATGAAAGATGTAGATAAGGGAAGGTTATTGTTCATATGTATGAGAATTACTACTCCTTTCAAATTGTGGAAAAATTAGAAAGAATTGTGATATATTGTGAAACAACCACTATCTTGAAAGTAAGAATCCAATAAATTTTCAATACAATCTGATTTCATATTTTCTCCTGAAAGATAATACAATTGTACATAAGGAATTGTGCACTTAGAATCCAAATATGTTAAAGTATCAAACAAACATTACATATGAGAAGGAAAAAAGATATGGAAGATTTTTTTTGTGTATTCAAGGTTGTTGGAACTTTATGGTATTTATACGTGGGGCATACAGGTCATGGTGGAACAAACAGTCAGCCCTTTAGTTTCTCACCAATCAAAATATAATCATGCAATTAAAAAAATAAAATTGTAAGTAAACAACAAAAGAAACTACTAAAAATGAATTATTCATTAAAATAGTTATCTCTCTTCAACTATTAAAATACCTTAAAAGAGTAGGAATAAGAAATGTTGAACACATCTAGCACTACAAAAAAAAAAATATTTTTGGCATTTATTTTCTGGCAGTTAATAGAAACTACCAAAAAAAATTTACAATTTATTTTAATGCAAAAGAGGGGATCCATAATTGGCTTCAATGACTTCTCCTTTCTCTTCATCAAAAAATCCATTATCTAATTTCCCCTCTTTGCTTATTTAACTTTAAATGCATACATTACATATAATAGATGTCATTGATTTTTCTTTTTTCCAAGAAGGGACTATTATTAGTGGTTACATATGGGAGGCAATATCAAAGGCTCATTCTCACAAGAAAATTTGATGATGGATGAACCTCAACAAAGACCCTAGGGTTCTTGTTCCTTTTATCTTTATTTCTTTTAATTAATTTTCATTATTATTATTATTTTAATTATTATAAATGGTAATAGAATGATGATATTGTGTGTTCTGTTGTTCAAACTAGATAAAAGGAAGAAGAAACAAGAGTGTGTTCTAGATTTTAGTTGTTAAACATGTTATATATTTGTCTTCATAAAATTAAATGGGAGAGTGTAAACAAGAGTGATAATCGAATTAGGTCTGCTATGAGATATAATATATAGAATTTATCAAATAACATTTATGGTTTGCATGTATTATTATAACAAGAGTGATAATTGAATCAAACAAAGATGAATGATAAAATCTAGAACAAAGTGAATAACATTTCATAATTTTAGAATCCTAATTATCAATCATAAAATCGATGTATAAGTATGAAGTAAAATGTGCAAGAGAATTATATCATAGCAAAACAAATTAAAATAATAGCAATGATTATATGCAGAAATTTGACTTAGACCAGTATAATCAGGATAGATTTAGATAGTAAAATCAACAATATATTGAAAAGAGTTTTGAATTTTCTAAACGAGAAAAAGAACCAACAAGTAGTTTCCATTATTACTTTTTATTTATTGAAATTTTGGACATGTCCAATTCATGCATACTAAGTATTTCTTTCAATGGTTAAATTGCAATATCTTCTTATTTGTGATAAATCTTTATATTATGGAAGTGATTTATTGGGGATGCATTAAAATTTTAAATTTATGAGAAATAAGGCCTAAAAATATGCCCAAAAAATAAAATAAAAATCCTAAGAAATTAGGGAAATCAGTAGAGGGGAAGACAGAGTTCATCATTAAAGACCATATGAGGAATTTTCAAATAGTGGGCAATTGTTGTTTTAACCAATTGATATTTACATTTTACGGTACTATAATTGTAACATCTATAATTTCTCATAATTGACTCTCTAAGCTATAAATATCCTCTAATAAGAACAAAAGTCGGAGAAACTAGAAATTTTGTAGCAAATAACAAAAATACCCCTCTGATTAAAGTAAATTAACTTTGTTTAATTAAAATTAATCATGCTTAGAATAAGTTAATCTTGACTAGTGAAAAACTCAGAATAACTAGAATTAAAATAATCCTATAATGATAATTCCTTACATTTTTATTTTTAAAAAAATAGAAATTACATGCAAATTTACCAAAATACCTTTAAGTAAGAATTTAATTCCCACATGTCCTAAAGTGCATGAAATTGATCTAAGGGCTAATGAGGTTCATTTGCTTCATATTACATATCCTAAATACTTATACAAATCCTCTCAACTCAAACTACTCCTAAAATCCAAAAATTTACACTAAGCTTAAACTTCCATCTTTGAAGTTTAAGTTAAAATCAAGACATGTCCACCAAGCCCCACCACCAACACTAAGAGATCTTGTGTGGATCACCAAGGAGGAGGAAGAGCAACCATAAAGACCCACCAAAACCATCACAAAAGTCTTCAACATGTAGGGGTTTACCACATGTTTTTCTAAACTTTAAATCTTGTATTTATGATTAGATTTTCTACTTTTTGGTGGATCCATCTTTAAGATATATCAATCCTTTTTTAGTAAATTTTGGAAGTTAAAGAGAAGTTTTGAGGGATTAAATTACTTCTATCAACCTTAGGAGCAATTTAATCGACTAAAATTTCTTTAAACCAATTTTTGATGACTTGGGGCAGATTTAAGAGTTTATGAGAAAATCTTTGAAGTGTTCAAACTAAGGGATGGATAGATCTTGGATAAGATCTAGTAGATCTACACTTGTTTGTCATGAAAAATGTTTTCTTTAAGATCTTTATGTTTAAAGTTGAAAACTTGTTTATTTCTCTTCTTAAAAATATTTGATCATGTAGTTGTCTTTGATAAGAGTCCAGATATGTAATCATATATTAAAAGTTATAGAAGGCTAAGAAAGATTATGTAATAAGATCTATAAACTTAACTTGGACTTAAAAACTATTACGAGAAAATGTGGAATTTTGGACCAAAAGTTTAACCAATCACTTAAGATCTTCCATGACCATGACCAAAGTTGTGGAGTAAAGAAAAATTATGAACGGATCTAAGAACATATGGTGTACCAAGTGCTAAATTTCATGACACCAAGGTCATGTGGCAAGAAAGTTGGAAAAGGATCTTTGTTTAAGTCACTTAAGCATTCGATCACTTCCTAGTTAATTTGGCAATCTTTAATTAAAATTTTGATTAAGGTATAAATAGGAACCTAATCAAGTATAACTATGGAATTATAAATTTGAAAGGGACATGAAATTAGTAAAATGTTCATTCGGCCATATTGGTTGAAATGGGCAAAAACATACTAAAATCTTGCTAGAACTTAAGGATGGACCTAAACATGCTTAAGGAAATTATTAGAAATTAATTATGGGATAGAGAAATAAATATAAGCATTCGTCTCTACTCACCAAATAAGGAAGAAAAACCCTAAAAATTTCTTAGATAGGAGTTAATTAATAGCCTAAATCTGAATTATTAAGAGAAGAAAAAACGAATCATGAGGCTCGAGGACTAAAGGATGTGAATTCGGCCACCTAGGTAACAAATAAACAAAGGATGCTATTTTGGTTGTTTAAGGATAACTAAATAAGTCAAGTATAACACCTTAAAAATGAATATCGATTTTACACTTAAGTCATTCATTCAGTTTCATTTTTAGTTTGTTATCTCATGATGCAAAAATCTTTAGAAAATTCTTGTATGGAAAAAAAAAACAATTTTTTTTCAAAACTATTTTTTGTAAATTATGAGCCTTATCGATTTAACATGTGTGGCCGTAAGTAAACTACTAGATGTTCTTACACATATACAGGATGATAAAAATATGTAGTGCTTATTGTAACATCCCAATTTTTCTATGATAAATGTTTGAGGCTACAAATAGTTTCTAGAATAAAACTAGGTGAAATTAGGAGCCAAAAGCAGAGAAATTAGAAAGTTTGGTGCAAATGACGAAAATGTCCTTACACCTGGGCAGCTCAAATAATGAGCCAGAAAAATGGAAATGCAAGTATAAGACATCTTGGAGGGATTATAAACATCATGTATAGTTAAAAGTGAGAAAAATTTAGAAACCTGATAAGGGACGAAAATGCCCTTCAAAAACCCCGAAAATGACCAAAATACCCCTAGGAGCTGTACTTTTTGCACAAAGATAGTCAATTCCAATAAAAATAGCAAACGGCCTTAGATTAACATGGGAATGAACCAAAAAGTCTTAGAATTTTCAGAGGAATAATTTGGGAAAATTTTCGGCAATGCTGAGAAAAATTACGAAAACGCCCCTGGAAGGCCGGGAGGGCAGGATAAGGTGATAAGCATGCCAAGAGTAGGTCCCACACCCATGTGCACGAAATGCAACAGCTGGAAAGGTGGTGGTGAGTCACCAAAATGAAGTTAACCAAGTCTTCCACAAAAAGACAAAAGTGAATAGTAAAAAGGTTACTTTAACCATGGTTAAGACTAACTAACCTTGGTTAATTAAAAGTAAAGCATGCTTAGGGTAAATTAATCATAATTAGAGGAAATATCAGCCTAATTAACACTAATCTAAGCCTAAAAGGATAATTCCTTGAATTTTGATTTCTTTTGGAAAATAGGAAAAATCTAGGCAAAATTACCAAAATACCCCTAAGTGCAAAACTAATTCCATTTGGCCCATAAGAATCCAATTTTTTTTGGGACCCTTGGGATCCCATTTTCTTCAGATTTTTCAGCTTAAAAACGCATCAAAATCCTCTCCATTCTCTCCAAGCTTGCCATAACTCCAAACACCCAAAACTTACACTTTAAGCCTAAGTCTTCTTCTTTAAGACTTAAGCTATATTAAAGCTATAAACACTTAAGCCCCACCACCATCCTTTGTCCACGTCCAGAGCAGACCAAAAGGGACCCAAGGCAGCCTTTAAATCACACAAAAACACTAAGGAGGTCTTCAACAAGTAGGATCTTTCTACTTGTCTTTTTTATGCTTTTAACTTGTCTTTTTATGGTGTGCTTGTTTGTTTTCATGCATCTTTTCTCCAAGATCTGTTTGTATTCTTTTATTTTCACTTGTGAGAGTTTAAAATTGTATTTTAACTGTTCAAAATCAGCCCCACCCATTTTTAGTGATTTTTGAAAAGAAAAACAAAGCTTGTTCGGTTAAAAGTGCTTCTAAGGCACTTAGAAGTAATTTAATCGGTGGGTTTTGTTTTAAAATTATTTTTGAAGCTTTGATCAGTTTTATGCTCTCATGAGAAAGGTTTTTGAAGCTTATTTGAAAGAGTATTTGTGGATCTTGGAGTAGATCATGAAAATCCACTCTTTGTGACTTGGAAAAAATATATTATGTTGTTATTTTCATGCTTGTTTTTATGCTTAAGTTTTAACCTTGTGATTTTCTTGTGTGATGAGTTTGGTATGACCTATGTGCTGGATTTGCACCTCTGAGTATGCATGTTAAGAGGTGGAATAAAGTTTTGTAATAAGTTCCAAAGGTTTCCTTTGGACATTAGTTAGAAAGCTACCAAGCAAATGATGTAATTTGTAGCCAAAAGTGGCTAAAATCCTTGTGTGGCACCCTAGACTCATCATGGCCAGCACTTAAGCATCAAAACATGGATGAAATAAGCATGGACCAGAGGCAAGAGGGGCTGCACAAACCTAACACAACTGAACCAAGTTGGTGTGAGATGGAGGATATGAAGAAATTACCTTGGCTAACCAAGGAAGGCTTTCGGCCACAACTCCCAAGCAAGCGTTACTTTCATTAAAATTTTTATAAGTAACTTAAGCTCTGAAATAAGGTTTTAAATGAACTAAAAATCAACCTTTAAACAAAGTTAAACAAAACAAAAATGAGTTAAAAACCTCTAGGAGTGCATTCAGCCACCCTAGAGAGATTTTGGCAAAAAAAATGCGCTTAAAATGTGATTAAGGAAAACTCAAGTATTTTCAACAAGTAAATAAATTATTTGGAGGTTTAATCATTATTTAAAAGGTTAAATTTCAGAATATATGGCCTACGTAAGCTTAGGGAAAAATCTCAAAATTACTAAGTGATAAAATTTCCAAATAAGCTTAAAATAGGTAACTAGGAAATCTACCATAACTTAAGCAAGGGTAAATGTAAAATTCGGCCATGCTATTAAATTTTGGGTAAAAAGAATTAAGATTAACTTATAATATGTCAATTCTAAAGTTTAAACTTGGCCCCTAAGTAAAGGTCAACTAGGATTAGGAATAAGGAAACCCTAAACCTAAAAGAGTGGCATTTGGCCACTCAGTAGTTAATTAACTTAAAGGAGGTTTTAATTTCCAATTAGGGTTAATTAAGGACCATTTTTATGTGAATAGGACGAATTTAAAGTATGAAAAAGTTTTAAGGTGGATAAAGAGACCTATTGATTTTTTAGGCAAATGATTTTATGGTGAAGAATGAAATTGTGGAAACCTAAGTCTAGGAGGTTGGAATTCAGCTACCATGTTTTAAATTAACTAAGAATGAGTTTCAGTCCTTAACTAGGCCCAAATAATGATCCTAAATATGTATGCAAAATATAATTAAGGTGTATGAAAGGTGGAATTTGAGGAAGTAGGTCATTCGTCCATTTAGGAATAAATTGTCCTAGAAGATTAATTAATTTCTACTTAGATATTATTTGGTTTGGAATAAAAGATACTTTAAAAGTTTTAGAGTCAATTAGACATAATTATTAAGGTAGTACAAAGGAGCACATAAGGTAATATATTTCAAAGGTTTATTAGAGGCATGGTTAAGAAGGGTGGATATGACTTAAACTTGAAGTTAGAAGTTCACTAAGTAATTTGATCATAACATACCTTAATGAGAAGAAGTTATAAAAGATTTATGAATACTTAATACTTGAACTTAGAATAATTAGGATATGCAGAAGACTTGAAACAAAAGAGAACACAAATATAAAAGAACTTGAAAGGTGCCATTCAACCATCTACATTAAGATGCTAAGACGTAAAATCTTAATGAACAAATATAAATTTGAGAAAAGGAAAGGATGAGAGGTAACTTAGAAGGATGAATGATGTAAGTCCTTTTGTGTGATTTCAACATCAAACCGAATTGAAGCATTAGATTGGTGGTCTAAATGTGACATTATGCTATGTGATTTACCAATCAAATTTCATTATTAGTTATGAATGCTCACTATCTATGAATGAATAAATGATGGATGCTCATGAATGAGAAAGGAAGATGATCATGTATGAGATTGTTATATGTTGATGACTGAGATGAAAATTCGAAACCTATATGTGCATTCCATATTGGTTGGAATTTTTTTGAGCATGCATAATTATCTGAAAGCTACTAAAATGAACATAAAGAATTTAAGGGATCACTAAAGAAAACATTATGTGAAATCGTAAAGCTACTCTCTTTGTGCCTTATGTGCACTAGTATCCAGAGAGCCCTAAAAAGCTCTACCGAAGAGAAGCCTAAAGTTGCTTCTAGGAGACTTAAGTTTCTCCAAGAAATCCTTTTACTGTGAAGACTTAAGTTTCTTCACCATGTTATAAGGTGGTGACGACCACTCCGGAATGAGCTTATATCCTTAATTTTTAGTAGGAGATGGGAGTAGAGTCAGTGAGAAGATATTGTTTGACAAATTTAATACAAGTCTATGTCTTATTGTTTCTCCCTAAGGTGGTGAAACTAGATTCATAAAGTGTCCCAAAAGTTGGACAAATGAATGATAAAGACAAAGATAAGTAATAAAGAATGAAGTTTAAGGCATAGAATAATTGTATGTCAAATGAAATCTTATGTGTGGTCCCAAAGTTATGAATGTTAATGAGAATGTATGTTGAGACGCCACAGTTTATGAATGATAATAGAAATGCATATTTAAGCACTCATATGTATGTTTGATAATAAAATGTATCCACTTCAGAAAAATGTTCACAAAGAATTAAAAGTAACCTTTTATGCAAGAAATGATTTTCTGAAATAAACTGAAGTGGCTGAGATTTAAGTGATGACATTAGAACTAAGTAGAAAGCCTACTGAGAAACTTAGTTTCTCACCCCTACTTCTTCCCACTTTCTTGCTAGACATTTCGGACGTTGTTCGTCACAGTAGCTGATCATGTACTTGAAGAGGATGCGAGGCACTCTATTAGTTATGAATGCTCACTATCTATGAATGAATAAATGATGGATGCTCATGAATGAGAAAGGAAGATGATCATGTATGAGATTGTTATATGTTGATGATTGAGATGATAATTCGAAACCTATATGTGCATTCCATATTGGTTGGAATTTGTTTGAGCATGCATAATTATCTGGAAGCTACTAAAATGAACATAAAGAATTTAAGGGACCACTAAAGAAAACATTATGTGAAAACGTAAAGCTACTCTCTTTGTGCCTTATGTGCACTAGTATCCAGAGGGCCCTAAAAAGCTCTCTTGAAGAGAAGCCTAAAGTTGCTTCTAGGAGACTTAAGTTTCTCCAAGAAATCCTTCTACTGTGAAGACTTAAGTTTCTTCACCATGTTATAAGGTGGTGACGACCACTCCAGAATGAGCTTATATCCTTAATTTTTAGTAGGAGATGGGAGTAGAGTCAGTGAGAAGATATTGCTTGACAAATTTAATACAAGTCTATCTCTTATTGTTTCTCCCTAAGGTGGTGAAACTAGATTCATAAAGTGTCCCAAAAGTTGGACAAATGAATGATAAAAACAAAGATAAGTAATAAAGAATGATGTTTAAAGCATAGAATAATTGTATGTCAAATGATATCTTATGTGTGATCCCAAAGTTATGAATGTTAATGAGAATGTATATTGAGACGCCACAGTTTATGAATGATAAGAGAAATGCATATTTAAGCACTCAGATGTATGTTTGATAATAAAATGTATCCACTTCAGAAAAATGTTCACAAAGAATTAAAAGTAACCTTTTATGCAAGAAATGATTTTCTGAAATAAACTAAGTGGCTGAGATTTAAGTGATGACATTAGAACTAAGTAGAAAGCCTACTGAGAAACTTAGTTTCTCACCCCTACTTCTTCCCACTTTCTTCCCAGACATTTCGAACGTTGTTCGTCACGGTAACAGATCACGTACTTGAAGAGAATGCGAGGCACTCTATTTTGAAAAAGGTTTACATCGTACGAATATTAGCAATAGAATGATGCAAACATCCTAGATATTAGTTAGTGGAAATTTTCTATGTATTTACATATATAATGTGTATGATAGAATATAGTAAATATGTATGTAAATAAGGAAGGTTAACTATGTTTGTAATAAATATATGATAAGGCTCACAGGCCTAAGACTTATGGTCTATATGATATGTTATGTATAATTATTCTATGATATGTATGATATGCTTGAGTCTTATGTATCCAATATATGCAAATGATAAACAGAAAGAACAACTTAAACGCTTAGTATTCCTAGGGCTTTAAACGTACGTAGAAATCCGCTTAACGATTTATTTTACCGCTACGCACGTTTTATCGACGAGGCTCACAGTTTATATCAAACAGTTTTAAAAAAAAATTACCGTATTTTCATATTAGTATTTTCTAAAATGAATTCCGCATCATGAGATAACAAACTAAAAATGAAACCGAATGATCGACTTAAGCGTGAAATCGGTATTCGTTTTTAGGGTGTTATACTTATATTGCTCCATTTTTTCCTAATTTACAGTAAACAATTAAACATAACTTGATCACACAACACATAACATCACATAATTTTACAGTCCATTTACATATTTAAAAGTCTTTGCCCTTAAACAGAAACCCTAAATAGAAAATGAGGAGCGTTCAGAAGCTAGAGGGGCAAGAGGTAGTTTTCAGGTTTTTTTTGGCTTCGAAGAAGAGAGAACAGAAAAGAAGGGGCAAGAAAAGAGAGAGAGGAGGGCATAGGTCTCCAAGATTTTTCTCTGCACTGGAATCTCCTCACATTGCTAGAATGAGTGCCAATCCCTTCATCACGCATTTGCCTATTTTGATCGGTCCCATGCATACCTTCCAGTTCACAAGATCAAAGACAATCATGGGTGCAGGTGAGTCTACTTGATCGATCTTGAAGTCTTGATCACTCTGGTGACTTGAAGCAGAACCAAGACTTCAGTTCGGGTGGTAGCTGAAGCTCCAGGGCAAGCTAGAAAGAGAGGAAGCCATATTTGATTTTCAAGAACATGGCTCGAACACGCCATGTATCATATGCCAGGCTAGTCACGTTGCTCTCTTTACTACGATCCAAGAACCCTATGTTGATAAAAAAAACTACACACTAGAATCCTTGCATGAGGAGTTGGTTTATTATAACACCTGGGAGTTGATAATATTAGTAAGCCTATGCCCAAGTCACTAAACTCATTTCTTCCCTTAGATCAGTGGCGGATCACCTTTGTGTTATGTGTAACTATAAGCTCCACCACTCAATAACCGATCGGTGGTTCATAAAGTCTGATTCATTGCATGCTTCCCCTTTTCAAGACTTGAGATACGTAGCCCTTTTGTCTAATTAGGAGATAGTATATGGTTAGGATCTTAAGAAGAAGCACGCTTCAGGCTCGACGCTAGAAATCCTCGAGCTCAATACTTTCCAGGCTTAGCATGTTATCCCAAAGGGCTCCTTTGTACATAAACTATGTTATATGTTGGTAATCGTCATGCATCCGTCGAACTTGGGGAGGTGCAACTAAACCTAAAATAAGATCAACATTTAGAATATGCGTCGAGTTGTAAAAAGAGGCCATGCAAGGGCCTTGTAGGTCCTGACTCTTAGACGAATCAGACGACGAAATACTGACCTTCCTTAGCCACAGACTCCCTAGGTTCCCATTAGTGGTTACAGTTATAAGTCATGTGTCAATCACCCTCGATGCGTAGGGCCTTTACTGCCTTGATAGGATGATCATAGCTCATTAGAGTCAGCTTGTCAAAGCTAGTAATTTCATTCTAAACAAATTTGTGCCTCATGCACACCCTAGCTCATGAATAAGTCCTGAGTCAACGCATACCCTACAAGTTTGCTACCAAACTAAGGGACTTCTTCACTCACTAACCAAAGGTGTCAATGCCAACTCCAGTCCCCACATACTTGGTCTACATAACCATGAAAATACGCAGGTGCAGTCACCCGATCTCCACTTATGCTGCAATAGTTGGTTGAAAGGTCTCCAAGATATTCCCTGCACATAGGACAGGATCACCCTCCTTGCAAGCATTGAAAAGGAGTGGCCAGGATGTCCATGCGGCTAGATCAACCCGTCCAATCCTACTCTATAGATGCATACATGGTACTCTGAACTGCTTTGGCGAGTTAATAAGCATCACAATCCAAGTTATAGATCCACAATAAGCGTCATGCATATGACCGTGGGTGGGCAATCGTCCCACTCCCCGGTAAGTGGTATTAAGGCGAACAAGGGGGCCCACCGTCAACATTGACTCAGTATAAAGATTGATCCCATCTTCATGTGACATGTAAAATTTAAACGCCACAGAATATATATCACAAGAGAGTGAGTGGCTCGAGTGGCTAAATGCGTTGCATACACCCCAAGGTCTGGTGTTCGAGCCCCAACCCTTGTCTTTTGCCAATCTAAATTAAAAATGCTATGCCCCTTTCATCTTCCTTAAATATAAAATAGGAGCATTGAGTATCTAATTATGAACGTCCCATTAATTCCCAACAGGTCCCACAGCCTGAAATTACCTTACTGCCCCTAGGGAATCCTATTAATTCCCAAGAGGTTCCATAGCCTGAAATTACCTTACTGCCCCTTGGGAATTCTATTTGAACCCCTAATTACCCCAAAACTCAAAAATGAAATTATTCTCTCAAATTCAAGTTTTTTTTTACTCAAAGATTAATATCATTTGCTAATCATTCCTTTTCAAAAGCTTTAAAAATATATTTTTCTAAAAGTTTTGGGATTCTAGGCCTCACGCAATGGGCTCTAAATGAGGGACTGGCGGTTCACCTGCTGTCCAACATTTAGTAGTCTATATAGGCCCCCGTGCTGCCGTAGCCGCCTCGGGTCTTGTGCATGAGTGGACTAAAGATCTTTTCAAAAAACAAAATCTTCAAATACTCTTTTTCAAGCACTTTCGAAGGTCAAGCCTTCAAAACAAACTAGAACTACGTAAGCCTTGAGTTTCCCATTGCACCAGGGAATACGTAGGAGCAGGATCAAGTCCTGTCAGGCTAACCTCCATCAAGTATTTATTCTCACTCTAATTAAAGGGATCAAACCATTTTCAAAAATCACACACTTAGTTTAAGGGTACCGTTCTTTGGAACGGGTGAGTGGGGTGCCTAACACCTTCCCCATTTGTAACCGACTCCTGAGCTTTGAATCTCATACTCAAGTTAAGGCTTTTTCCAAGTCTTTTTCCCTTAAATAAAAATTTGGTGGCGACTCCACATGAATCAAAAATAATTCATTTTCAAAATTTTAGCAAGTTCGTCGTCTCGTCGGAATTACAGTTGCGACAGATGGCGACTTCACTAGGGATAAAAAATAATTCATGTTCAAAATTTTAGCGAGTTCGTCGTCTCGTCGGAATTACGGTTGCGACAGATGGCGACTCCACTGGGGATAAAAAATAATTCATTTTCAAAATTTTAGCGAGTTCGTCGTTTCGTCGGAATTACGGTTGCAACAGATGGCGACTCCACTGGGGATCTTTAGAGAGTCAAGCCCATTCAAATTGAGTGTGTCATATTTGATCCTTTCCCTGTTTATTTGCACGCTTTATTTATTGCACGATTCATTTATTTGTTTATCCATCTGATTGTTCATTTGTTTGTTTATTCTCTGCATAACCCTAGGATAGACAAACAATAAAATTGCTATATATATCTGTATATGTTCGCACGATTTCCCCAATTGCAGGTATCCCAATAAATGTGCCCTCCATACATTGCATTACATTTATCATGAGTGGGGCCCTATACCCGGGTCTGAGTACTGCCTAGGATAGAGGGATCTAGTGGTGTCACGCTGGGGCCTAAGTCCTGTGTGGCTATCACAAAAATCCCAGCTAGAGTGCGTCCTATTCATAATTCCCCACAACTAGTGGCTACTTCTACTGTTGTGGCTAGCATTGTGAACTGGAACTTGGCTCTAATGACCTATACACCTTAGGAATACAACCTACCTTCGAGAGGTTCATATAGAAGGCCATAGATCCTTAGGACAGGTAACCCACATAAGAGGCAAGGAGGGCACACACCCCTTTCATAATACATGGCTCATATGCTATCCACATGGCTCAAGTCAACAGAATCACCCAAGATGGAAGGAGAGAAATTTGAATTAGGGGAAATGCAGAAAATAAAAAAAATCAAGCAAAAAGAAATATAAACAAATAAAAATTAAGAAAAATAAAAATCAAGAAAAATAGGAACTTCTAGGAAACACTAGAAAAATACTTTTGAAAATATTGAAAATATAAAAAGAGTCAAAAGGAAATTTAAAGAATGTTTTAGAAATAGGAAACACTAGAAAAATATTTTTGAAAAAATCGAAAATATGAAAAGATGTAAAAAGAGAGAAAATGAAATTCAAAGAAAGATTTATTAGGAAAATTTTAGCGGATCTTTTTTTCCAAACAAAACCAAAGGCCTCTTCAGCAAAATAAAAATACAAAATTCACAAAATCAAGGGCAAATAAAGTAAACCACCCAATTCTTCTCAAAATATTCAAATCTTAAAATTATTTGTGCATAGCATTCATGCATTCATTCATTCATCCTTTCATAAATTTATTATAAAAAAGAAAGACTTCAAAAATCATTCCACACATTCATGCTTATTGTGCATCACCTTTTTATCATTCATGATTTTTTTGGCATTCAAGTCATTTCTCAAAAAATTAATTTTTAAAACTTTAACAGAAAAATTAGAGAAAGACAACTTTTCCAACATCCTTATAGGACACGTGCACGATCAAGAGCCATGGATGAGCTGGAGAGAGAAAATGAAAAGTTAAGAGAAGAGGTCAAAACTCTAAAAGATCAAATGGCTAGACTGATGGAGGCCATACAACTGTCCAAACAAAAGGAGGCGAGAGAATCCCTGCCGGGAGAGCCAAATGACTCATCATACCCCCCTGGCTTCACTCCACCATCAACTATGCCTCCGCCAACCGAAGGAGTTCATCATGGGTTTCCTCATGGGCATGCACCCTCATATAACCAAACACAAACCCAAATACATAACCCACCTCCAAACACCATTCCACAAGCTTACCAAACAGCTGTTGGGGGAACGCATCCTATGTTCATCCAAGGGCCTCACCCTATGCACATACCATCTTCTCACCCCCACTATATGCCCGAGAGATACCCAAGTCATCCTTCGACTGAGGATAGAGAAAAATGGAAAGGTCTAGAGGAAAAAATCAGGGCAATCAAGGGGAATGCTTATGAAGCCAGAGACGTAGCCGACCTGTGCTTGGTTCCGGACATAGTAATTCCTCCCAAATTCAAGGTTCCTGAATTCGAGAAGTATCAAGGAATTAACTGCCCGAAGAGCCACCTAGCCATGTACTGCAGGAAGATGTCTCCTTGCATGCATGATGATAAGCTACTTGTCCATTTCTTTCAAGACAGCTTAACTGGGCTGCTGCCAACTGGTATACACAGCTAGAGCTGACCCACATCTGTTCATGGAGGGATCTGGCTGAGGCCTTCCTCAAACAATACCAATACAACGTGGAGATGGCTCCTGATCGAACTCAACTCCAACATATGGCCAAGAAGGGGGATGAGACTTTCAAGCAATACGCCCAATGATGGAGAGAGTTAATTGCTCAAGTACAACCTCCTTTGTCAGAGAAAGAGATGGTCAGCATGTTCGTAGACACACTCCAAGATCCTTTCTATGACAAGATGATAGGCAGTGTGACTTCTAGCTTCTCTGATGTCGTCATCATTGGAGAAAGGATCGAGGGTGGCATGCGTCGAGGAAGAATCACGCACAACGCCACAAGGATAGTTGACGCCTCTACAAAAAAGAAGAGGACAGGTGAAGCTTATAATGTAGCATCTGATCAAAGACAGTATACACGTCGTATGGCACCTTATGGACCAACTGGCCTCCAACCACCACCATATACACCCTACACACCACATCCCTACATCGCCACTACATACCAAACACCATACCCTCCTACTTACAACTATCCGACACAAGTCCGGCCACCAACACCATACTCGGCCCAAACACAAGCCATAAGCCAGAATCCTAATCAAAGCCAGAAAAAGGAGAAGAAACCCGTCCAATTCGACCCTATCCCAATCTCCTACACTTAGCTACTACCTCGGCTGATCCAAAACTCGCTGGTTGCACCTTATCCTCTGAAACCTCAAGAGCTGCCATATCCTAAATGGTACAATGCTAACGCCAGATGCGATTACCACGAAGGATTTATTGGTCATTCTACTGAGGATTGCCTAGCGTTGAAGCGAAAGGTACAAAGCCTGATTGACACAAAATGGCTGAATTTTGGGAAGCTCGCTCCCAACACAGAAAAAAATATGTTGTCAAATCACGAGAGCCCGTCAACCAGTTGAAAGAGACGGGAGCAGCACAACAGGGTGCCTTGTACAAATTGAGGATATTCATCCAGAAATTGTCATATTTTTCAAAATCAATATTTTGTAAATAAATCTCAATGAATAATACAAAATTTACATTTTTCATGTTTTTGAGCACGTGCTTCACATCATTGGCTTTAATTGAAAAAAAAATTGCCATTCCCTTTATCCATTCAGCCCGCCTCTTATTCCTATACCAAAACAATAAATACCGATTAGTGATAATTCCAGTGCTGTAATAAATAATCTTGAACGTCTAGCTAATCAAGCTCAAAGAGAAAAGCCCAATGAGGAAGTAGAATAAACAACAAGGGATTCTAGATCACCATTCAAAGTGTCTTGCCAAAAAATATCCTGCTGGAATAAAGTTCAAATCCAGGCAAAATTTAGGGATGCACGATGAGATCTGCTGAATTAGAAACCAAACGATCCCGGCAAGATCAACATCCAGCTACATAAAATTCAAGAAAAAGAAGAAAGCCCGCTAGATTGAATCAAAATGATCCAGGCAAAATCAGGGTCAAAATTCAAAATGAAAGAAAAAGAAGAAAGTCCGCTGGATTAAGCCAAAACAATCCAGGAAAAAGTAGGGATAAAGTTCAAGGTTAAATCGACAAAGTCATGATCATAAAGGTCTTGCTGGTTTCCAACAACAATTTAGGCAAAATTAGGATCAAATAGGAGCCCACTAGGTCGACAATCCTAAACGACCTAGGCAAAACTTAGGGCATAAGCAAATAGAAGCCCGCTAGGTCGACAATCCTAAACGACCTAGGAAAAAATTAGGGTATAAGAAAATAGAAGCCCACTAGGTCGACAATCCTAATGACCTAGGAAAAAGTTAGGGCACAAACAAACAAGAGCCCGCTAGGCCGAAAACCCGTAAGGGCAACCTAGGAAAAAGTTAGGGCACAAGTAAACAAGAGCCCGCTAGGTCGACAAACTCTCAAAGATGACTTAGGAAAAAGTTAGGGCACAAGCAAACAAGAGCCCGCTAGGTCGACAAACTCTCAAAGATGACCTAGGAAAAAGTTAGGGCACAAGCAAACAAGAGCCCGCTAGGTCGACCTCCCTAAAAAATGACCTAGGCAAAAGTTAGGGCACAAGCGAACAAGAGCCCGCTAGGTCGACCACCCTCAAAAATAACGTAGGCAAAAGTTAGGGCATAATCAAGAGCCTGCTAGGTTGAAAACCCGTAAGGGCAACCTAGGAAAAAGTTAGGGCGATACAAAAGACCTGTTGGGTTAAAAACTCAAAAGAACAACCCAGGAAAATTAAGGTCAATCCAGGAATCCCAAGACACCATGACGTTTCTGCACCTCATATCTTCCTAAAATTGGGGCAAAATTTCTCCATTTCTCAAGTTTGTTTAATTTGACAATCAAGATTACGAAAAGCAGCACTGGCATTCTTCATCAAAAGGTGCCATTTGGGCAATCGAACCCACACCTTTCATCATCCTTTCCCTTTCAAGTACACTACCTCAAACATCCTTTGCAAACCTTCTCTATTTCTTTTCATTGACCATCCAGAATCACTTTGCACACCTCAATAGCGCACATGCCACAAGGAAATGTGAAAAATGTAAAAATAATTAAAAAGGATTAATTTTGAAAAGTCATGACAAGTCGGATGAATCCTCCACCATTGCAACATGACAATATTGTTTCCAAAGGAATCATCTTCCTACCAGCCACGATGTCACCAAAGAAGGAGTGTGTCTTATTCAATATTGCTGACCATTGTTGGGTCTCAAAGATCCTAGAAAAGAAGGTTCCAAAGCTGATCAAAAGCCAAGAGATTGACCAAAATGCCGAACTTAAGTCAATCTAGCTCGTCCCGATTCTTGATTCTTGTCACACCAAGTAGGGAGTTGTCGAGAAAGGATGTGTCAAAAAAAATCAAGAGAAACAAAAATTTTACACCATTCCATGGTTTGCATAGCATTTGTTTCATCAAGTAAATATTTCAAGCATCAAAATAAGAACCACATCATGGCATGCATTCATCCCACAGCATCCATTTCATCCAATAATTATTTCAAGCATCAAAGAAGTGTTGATAAGATTAAAACATTGCATCCTTTCTATTCAAGAATCACAAACATCGCATCTTTAATCATTCAAGTATCGCGATAAGTATTCATCCATTCAAGCATTTCATAACTCATTCAAATATAATTAGGAAATAAGCAAAATTTTTCGAATCAATCATAATTAAAACCGAGTCAAGCTCAAACTGGGGCAAAAATCCATCCACAACAATTTAATTTGAGGCCATCCTCAAATTCTAAAACAAGTTCAAATTGGGGAAAACGCTTGCCCACACCAAAATACAAATGCGAGATCATGGATCAAGTCCAAATTGGGGCAAACGCCTGCCCACAAAACATCAAATTGCAATCATCCACAAACTCTAAGCCAAGCTCAAAACCAGGGCAAACGCTTGCCCAAAAAATTCAAGTTGAGGCAATCCTCAATTCCTCAACATTAGAAAAATCAAGCTGGGGCATCTGCCCTACGAAAATTCAATTTGAGGTTATCCTCAAAATTCCGAATCAAGTTTAAACTGGGGCATATGCTTGCCCTCGCAAAGATACAATTCAAGATCGTGTAACAAACTAGGGAAAACGTTTGCCCATATAAATTCAATTTGAGGTCATCCTCAAACTCAAATCAAGTTCAAGCTAGGGCATTTTCCCACGAAAATTTAATTTGACGTCATCCTCAAATTCTGAATCAATATTAAGCTGGGACGAACACTTGCCCAAAACAAATTCAAGTTAAGGCAATCCTCAATTCTAGAAAATCCAAAACATGGGGCAGACGCTTGCTCAAAATCCCCCAAGTTAAGACATTCCTCGACTGCCAAAAACCTTCCAAAATGGGGCAAAAGGTTTGCCCAAAATTCCTTCAAATCAAGGCATTTCTCAGTTATCAAGAAATTTCCAAGCTGGGGCAAAATGGTTGCCCAAGCCTCTTCAAGAAAATAATTATCAAGTACCAAATAACCTTCAAGCACAAGGTAGAATATTTCATTCATTCCTGCTCACTGGCCTATGTTGTCAGGCCATAACATGTTTCATTCATTCCAGCTCACTGGCCTATGTTGTTAGGCCATAGCATGTTTCATTCATTCCTGCTCACTGGCCTATGTTGTCAAGCCATAGCATGTTTCATTCATTCCTGCTCACTGGCCTTTGTTATCAGGCTATAGCATGTTTCATTCCTTCCCATTCATGGCCTATGTTGTCAGGCCATTGCATCATACATTCTTGCTCACTGGCCTATGTTGTTAGGTTATAGCATGTTTCATTCCTTCCCATTCATGGCCTATGTTGTCAGGCCATTGCATCATACATTCCTGTTCACTGGCCTATGTTGTCAGGCCATAGCATGTTTCATTCTTTCCCTTTCGGGCCTATGTTGTCAGGCCACCATCTAGTTTAGATTTATTGCGTTCAGGCCTATGTTGTTAGGCCACCATCTAGTTTAGATTTACTACTTTCAGGCCTATGTTGTCAGGCCACCATATAGTTTAGATTTATTGCTTTCAGGCCTATGTTGTCAGGCCACCATATAGTTTAAATTTACTACTTTCAGGCCTATGTTGTCAGGCCACCATCTAGTTTAGATTTACTGCTTTCAGGCCTATGTTGTCAGGCCACCATCTAGTTTAGATTTACTTCTTTCAGGCCTATGTTGTCAGGCCACCATATAGTTTAGATTTACTGATTTCAGGCTATGTTGTCAGTTCAGGCCTATGTTGTCAGGCCACCATCTAGTTTAGATTTACTGCTTTCAGGCCTATGTTGTCAGGCCATTGCACCGTTAGAATTCCTATTTTCGGCCTGTGATTGTCAGACCCTCCATGCTTTAATTAACTGTAGATTTAGCATCTCAGCATATGAGCTCGAACCTCGTATGTCTTGTCTTCCACATCTTGTTATGCTGTGACGTGATCCTACGCAGCAGATTCCACCGCTTTAGCACAAAGAGGTTAACAAGGATCAGTCAAAGATTACATAAGATTATCAGGATGTCTACCTCAGACATAATCTGTTTACGTCTTTACCCATTTCTTATCACAATAATATAGAGATTACTCCTCACATTATCTAATAAGAAAATGAGTAAAGAGGGGCAAACTGTAAACACTCAATTATGTCCGAGGCCCGGTTTAAGTCAATTACTAGATAAGCCCTAATTAAAAACCACAAGAGTTTCACAAAAAATAAAATAAATAAATAAAAAGAAAAAAACTGAAAAATAAAGATTATTAATTAAAAATTAAAAAAAATCTGAGTTTAAGATAAATAAAAAAGGAAAAACAAGATAAATAAAATTGAAAACAAAATATGAAAAAATAAGAAAATCAAATTGAAAAAAAAATGAATGAAAAATAAAATCTGAAAATAAATATTTTAAAATCTGCAAAAATGATAAAAATGTTAAAATCTCAATGTAAAAAAATCAAAATCTGAAAAGAAAAATTGAAAAAATAAATAATAAAAAACTAACTAAAAGAACAAAAATATGAAAAAAGAAAAATGTTAAATTCTGAAATAAAAAATAAAATTAATAAAAAATTAAAAAAAAATTAAAAAAATATAATTAAAGATTGGAAATTAAAAACCTAAAAAAATCAAAAAAGAAAAAGAAAAAATACCAGAAAATTAAAAATAAATGAATATGAAATAAATGAAATTAGAAATTTTGAAAATAAATAAAACAAAACTGGAAAACAAATGAATTTAAAAAAATAAAAAAAAGACAAAAAAAATAAAAAAGGGGTAATAGAAAACGGATTTGGAAACAGAAAAAAAAAAAAAAAGGAGGATGGGGAGAGGATCCAGGGGAAGCTTCTTCTTGAGTGTCTTAAGGAAGCCAAGGAAGGAAAAAAAGGATGAGACTCTTCTCTAGATAATAGGGAGAACCCGATTCTTTGGACGAGAGAAGGAGGAGGGAGTCAAGATTCAAAACAGAAAAAAAAAACTAACAAAAAAGGAGGGACGTTCAGAAGCTAGAGAGGCCAGAGGTAGTTTTCAGGTTTTTTTTGGCTTCGAAGAAGAGAGAACAGAAAAGGAGGGGCAGGAAAAGAGAGAGAGGAGGGCATAGGTCTCCAAGATTTTTCTCTGCACTGGAATCTCCTCACATTGCTAGAATGAGTGCCAATCCATTCATCACTCATTTGTCTGTTTTGATCGGTCCCAAGCGTACCTTCCAGTTCACAAGATCAAAGACAATCATGGGTGCAGGTGAGTCTACTTGATCGATCCTGAAGTCTTGATCACTCTAGTGACTTGAAGCAGAACCAAGACTTCTGTTCGGGTGGTAGCTGAAGCTCCAGGGAAAGCTAGAAAGAGAGGAAGCCATATTTGATTTTCAAGAACATGGCTCGAACACGCCATTGATCATATGCCAGGTTAGTCACGTTGCTCTCTTTACTGCGACCCAAGAACCCTATGTTGATAAAAAAACTACACACTAGAATCCTTGCATGAGGAGTTGGTTTATTATAACACTTGGGAGTTGATAATATTAGTAAGCCTATGCCCAAGTCAGTAAACTCATTTCTTCCCTTAGATCAGTGGCGGATCACCTTTGTGTTATGTGTAACTATAAGCTCCACCACTCAATAACCGATCGGTTCTTCATAAAGTCTGATTCATTGCATGCTGCCCCTTTTCAAGACTTGAGATACGTAGCCCTTTTGTCTAATTAGGAGATAGTATATGGTTAGGATCTTAAGAAGAAGCACGCTCTAGGCTCGACGCTAGAAATCCTCGAGCTCAATACTTTCCAGGCTTAGCATGTTATCCCAAAGGGCTCCTTTGTACATAAACTATGTTATATGTTGGTAATCGTCATGAATCCGTCGAACTTGGGGAGGTGCAACTAAACCTAAAATAAGATCAACATTTAGAATATGCGTCGAGTTGTAAAAAGAGGCCATGCAAAGGCCTTGTAGGTCCTGACTCTTAGACGAATCAGACAACGAAATACTGACCTTCCTTAGCCACAGACTCCCTAGGTTCCCATCAGTGGTTACAGTTATAAGTCATGTGTCAATCACCCTCGATGCGCAGTGCCTTTACCGCCTTGATAGGATGATCATAGCTCATTAAAGTCAGCTTGTCAAAGCTAGTAATTTCATTCTAAACAAATCTGTGCCTCATGCACACCCTAGCTCATGAATAGGTCCTGAGTCAACGCATACCCTACAAGTTTGCTACCAAACTAAGGGACTTCTTCACTCACTGACCAAAGGTGTCAATGCCAACTCCAGCCCCCACATACTTGGTCTACATAACCATGAAAATACGCAGGTGCAGTCACCTGATCTCCATTTATGCTGCAATAGTTGGTCGAAAGGTCTCCAAGATATTCCATGCACATAGGACAGGATCACCCTCCTTGCAAGCATCGAAAAGGAGTGGCCAGGATGTCCATGCGGCTGGATCAACCTGTCCAATCCTACTCTATAGATGCATACATGGTACTCCGAACTTCTTTGGCGAGTTAATAAGCATCACAATCCAAGTTATAGATCCACAGTAAGTGTCATGCATATGTACGTGGTTGGGCAATCGTCCCAAACCCAGGTAAGTGGTATTAACGCGAACAAGGGGGCCCAACGTCAACATTGACTCAGTATAAAGATTGACCCCATCTTCATGTGACATGTAAAATTTAAACGCCACAAAATATATATTACAAGAGAGTGAGTGGCTCGAATGGCTAAATGCGTTGTATACACCCCAAGGTCTGGTGTTCGAGCCCCAACCCTTGTCTTTTGCCAATCTAAATTAAAAATACTATGCCTCTTTCATCTGCCTTAAATATAAAACAGGAGCATAGACAATTCTGCACCCTTTTCCTATTTCAAGCCTCAAGCCACAAATTACCTTACTTCCCCTAGGGAATCCCATTAATTCCCAACAGGTCCCATAGCCTGAAATACCTTACTGCCCCTAGGGAATTCTATTAATTCCCAATAGGTCCCATAGCCTGAAATTACCTTACTGCCCTTAGGGAATTCTGTTAATCCCTATTTTATCCTTGGAAAATTCATAAAATTCATAAAAATTCACAAAATTCATAAAAATTCATAAAAATTCAAAGAATTCCTAAAAATTTCAAAATTCCAAAATTTCTAAATATTGCCAAATCATCCTAAATTTTCATAATTGCAAAGTTACACCAAAATTCTATTTGAAACCCCAATTACCCCAAAACTCAAAAATAAAATTATTCTCTCAAATTCAAGTTTTTTTTACTCAAAGATTAATATCATTTGCAAATCATTCCTTTTCAAAAGATTTAAAAATATCTTTTTCTAAAAATTTTGGGATTCTAGGTCTCACGCAATGGGTTCTAAATGGGGGACTGGCGGTTCACCTGCTGTCCAACATTTAGTAGTCTGTATAGGCCCCCGTGCTGTCGTAGTCGCCTCGGGTCTTGTGCATGAGTGGACTAAATATCCTTTCAAAAAACAAAATCTTCAAATACTCTTTTTCAAGCACTTTCGAAGGTCAAGCCTTCAAAACAAACTAGAACTATGTAAGCCTTGAGTTTCCCATTGCACCGGGGAATACGTAGGAGCAGGATCAAGTCCTGTCAGGCTAACCTCCATCAAGTATTTATTCTCACTTTAATTAAAGGGATCAAACCATTTTAAAAAATCACACACTCAGTTTAAGGGTACCGTTCTTTGGAACGGGCGAGTGGGGTGCCTAACACATTCCCCATTCGTAACCGACTCCCGAGCTTTGAATCTCATACTCGAGTTAGGGTTTTTTCCAAGTCTTTTTCCCTCAAACAAAAATTTGGTGGCGACTCCACATGAATAAAAAATAATTCATTTTCAAAATTTTAGCGAATTCGTCGTCTCGTCGGAATTACGGTTGCGACAATCACCCATAGACATGATTTCCATCTTTTCTTTCACTTAAAAGATGGATTTGAATCCTCTTATTACTTATTAACAAGACAAAATCATGTTATGGAAAAGAAAGATAAAAAACAAATTTGATAAGTAAAAAAAGTCATTTGTGTTAGACTTTGAATCCATGGAATTTATGTAAAGAGGGTGATTTGCTTTCCAAAAAAAAAAATGAGGGTCCTTTTCTACCTCACTTGGCTTTGTAGATGATATTATTTTATTGTTTTGGTCTTGACTAGTTGGAAACTGTTACTTTTTTATTTTGTCTTCATTTCTTTTGTGATTTTTCAAGGAGAAAAGTTAAGAGCCTTGATATTCATATATCTATATAGTGCTTCTTTATTCGGTCACACAAGGAAGTGTGAGATTATTTTGGAGATTAGATTTTGGATTACTAGTGATATTGAAAATTATACCTTGGTGTTCGAGTTATTGATAAGAGTGAATATGAGCACCTTCATAGTCATCTTGGTGAATGCATATAGTAAGATTAAATTTTGTTTTGTATCCTTAAAGAAATGTCTTGTTGGAATTTCTTTCAACAACTTTTTTCTTGATTGAAGATGTGTTAAGCCTATGAGTACTTAATTCTTATGATGAGTTGCCTTTTGTTGTCATTTCTTTTTAATAAGGTAATTGAAACACTAACAGATAATATAGTTCATAACTTGCTTGCTGTTTTTTATAGCTAATATTCACACCTAGTAGTTTGTTTCATATCTTGTTGTTCTTGCTTTATAACTTGCTATTTTTGTATTTAATTTTCATTTTTCTTTCTCTACTTTCAACAGATACATGGCTGACCCTTCTGAGGTTCCTCCTTCACAAAGTGAGTCTGAGAATCCTTCTTCTCGGCAAAAGAAGGGAAGACGAGCCACACAGTTAAGAGAGTTAACCCTTAGTCGAAGCGGTGAGCAGTGGATTCCCATAGAGTTTGATCAGGCCACTGGGAATCAATTAGGGCCAAACAAGACAAAGTTTAAGAGTTATGTGGCCCTCCTTGGACGAAGCAAAGCCAGTATTTTGAAGAAGGATTGGGATGATGTTGAGATGCGAGTCAAGGATCAAATTTGGGAGACTATCATGGTATTTAACTTTAAAGCTTTAAGTTTTTCCATAAATTTATCATTCACTAACCAATTACATCTTCTTTTATGTAGCTTACATATGATGTACCAAACACTAACTTCCTGAAGAGGAAGTGGCTTTCATTTGCTGGTGAGCGCTGGAGGGGCTTCAAGACACATCTCACCAGCAAATATATATATGGGTCACTCAAGGATGTGTCTCCTTGTGAGGAGTACCAGTTCCTTGATGATGACACTTGACAGAGATTTGTTGAGTTTCGAATGGATCCTGCATTTGTTATATGTATCTTTCTAAAATTATATTTTTTAATTGACTAATATAAACAATATTATGATTATTTGATTTTCTTTCTTATAACAGGAGAAAAGAAAGAAGGATCAACAAATTTCTGCCAAGAACTTTTACCCCCACAGATTATCTCGTGGGGGTTATGAGTTGCTTCAGGAGAGGCTGATGGACCAGAAGTCGAAAGATCGTCAGCAATCATCTAAAGCAGACCCCTCTGCACTTCTCTCTCCACCCTCTCCACCTTCACGCCATGAGAAATGGAAGAGGGCATGCCAAAAGGCATCTGGAGAGTACACATCAGAGCCTTCTCGCATTGTTGCTGAGAAGATTGTAAGTAGTCACACAATTTTTTGTTTATCTTCAAACATTTACTTACTAATAATGGTCATTTTTTAATTTGTAGGATTCTTTGGTTGAACAAATCTCACAAGGAGTCTTTGTTTCAACTGGCCGGGATGACATCTTAAGTATTGTTATTGGCCAACCGGAGCATCCAGGGTGTGTTCGTGCAGTTGGCCGAGGTGTTGGCCTTAAACAGTACTTTGGATTTTCTTCTAGACAGACATCCAAAGAAGGTTTGGTGTCTAGAGATAAGTTGGACGCCATGCGCGAAGACATGAGGCAAGCACTGCGGCAAGAACTTCGAGAAGAGCTCAGACAGGAGCTTAGGCAGGAGCTTAGGCAAGAGCTTAGGCAGGAGCTTGCATCTTTGGGACTTTCCCAAACACAGACACAGGGTCACCATCCATCACCTTCTCCTAGGCGCGTGAGCACAAAGGGAAGTTGTGCTCCGACGAAGGAGCAACTACAGGGAGAAGAGGATGTGGATGCAGCTACAGACGATTATGAGTTATATGTTGATGATCCATATCGTTTGGTAGCAATTGGGAAAGTCTACACCTTGGGTTCAACCATCCATCACCAACAAATTGATGATGATCATGTTAGAGTGGTGGTTGAATGGGTTGAAGATGCAAATGCTCCTGTTCCTATCCCTACTGAGGAGGTTCAGGTCGTGGGGCAAGCCCCAATCATTTCATTATATGGCCGAGGAGACTTGTGCAGCGAGTTCAACCTCAGGTATTAAATAATTTTAGCCTATGTTACTAATTTTTTAATATATATATTGTGTGTGTCTATATATATATATATATATATATATATATATATATATATATTTCTTACTATTTTTTGAATTTATCGTAGGTTTATAAGGAAGATCGTGGGAAGAAAATTTATTTAAGTGCTAAAGCAGATCTTCCTGAGTCTCCTACAAAGAAATATGAGGTTGATTTGCTCACACGTCTATTTGGTATCGCCATGAACTTGGACGAAAAACTTTGCAAATAACAATGGAACCATATATCATAGGGAAGCCCACACATATCCCCTTCTATATTACTAAGAAGGATATATTGGAGTTGGTTGTGGGTAACGATCTCTTATGTGTAACAGTTCTACAATTATGGTTGATGTAAGTAAATTTCTAAACCTTACTTGAATTATTTCATTATCAAAATCTAACATATGAAAATTATTCGCAATATTAGGTACCTGTATCGTATCTGCACTGAAAGAGGTAACTTACACCTCTATGGATTCCTGGACCCAATTCATATGCAGAAAACTGGGAACAAGGCAGTTGAGATACAGGGATATCTTCATAGGATGTTGCAGTCTGATAAAGACTGTTACCTAGCCCCCTATTTTCAATCGTAAGTCAATACTTAATTGCTTTATTTCATGAATTCAATTAAATTCCTAATTTTTGTTCATTGTCATCCATATTTTGTAGGGCCCATTGACAATTAATCATTATTTGTCCAAAGCGGAATGTAGTTGTATTTCTATGCTCTGCTTGGAAAAAACTAAAGAAAGACATAAAGGACACTATAGATTTGTAAGTTTTTATGATTTTGATATTTATATTCATATAACTTGTTATTCTCAAAGGTATTCATTTGCCTTTTATTTTACTGTAGAGCAATGAATGCTCGACTTCGGTTAAAAGGGACGCATTCATCAAATATTAAAAAGTCTGTATGGATAATTCCAAAGGTAAGTACTTTATTAAAAGTTATTCAATTATTTTATATTCTTTTATCACCATCTCTAATTATATTTGATACTCTTTTTATTTTTTTGAAGTGTCCAAGACAACCTGGAGGAACCGAGTGTGGATATTATGTGATGAGACATATGTTTCTCATTGTCTCGGCTTCTATTGTTAACTCTTGACACCAAGTAATTACAATTGTCCTAATTTAATTATTTAATTTTAATGCATAACATGACATGTTCACTAATTTTAATCAAAAACATTTTGTAAATATTTGACAATCCTCAACCTCTGTTAGATGAAAGAATTGATGATATCAGGAGACGTTGGGGGAAATTCCTAATAGACATTGCTAATTTGGATTGAATTCATGGGATTTTTAGATTTTTAGTTTGTTTTTATTATATTTTATAATAAATATTGATGTATTTACTTTAAATATATAGACTATGTAATTTCTGTATTGTCTTCTTGGTATTCTGTTTATATATACAGGTATTGTGAATAAATAATATGGCAATTTCCCTAAACAAAAATAACATTTAAAAAAAAATAAACTTTCTACATCGGTTGTGACCTTAACTGATGTAAAAAGTGACTTTCTACATCGGTTGTAGTAGAACCGATGTAGAAAGTCTAAGTTTCTATATCGTCCGCTTCAATACCGCTCAAATAACCGATGTAAAAAATTAACCGATGTAAAAAGTCTAAGTTTCTATATCGCCCACTTCAATACCGCTCAAATAACCGATGTAAAAAGTTCATAACAACCAATATAAAAAACTTATTTTTCACTAGTAAAATTTATTTGATAATATGGACAAACCTTCTAAATGATCCATCGTTTTAAAAATGAAAGAAAGACTATGAAAGTGGTTTTTAATGGCTAGTAATTGCATTCATTATTTTTTTGGGTTCTGAAAACGATTGCGAAAAAATTGTCAGAAATTATTTGACACATGAAAATAATGTTTCTGTAAAACAGTGGTAATAAATTTGTGAAGTTATAAACTGCTAAAAAATTCATAAAAAATCGTTAAAAATAACAAATTTTTTGAATAAACAACTATCTCAATAATGTATAGATTTTCATTCTAACTATGTTTTAATATTAAAATAAATAAACACATTTAGGAAGCGTTTAAAAGATTTTAAAGGATGAGGAATGTTGGATATTACAGAATAAATGTTTAAATTATAATATTTTTTCTATATATTGTTTAATAATTAATGTATAACATAAATAATTTTATATGTTATTTATTATGATATTTTTATGTTATACAATATTTATTTTTACCATCCATATATAGAAAGAGAGAAGAGGATTAATGAGGGGGAAAAAATAAAGAGAGAGATTGATTATTAAAAAAAAAGGGATATCTTTTCTTATCTTTTTAGGTTTTATTCTTTGTAAAATAAAGTTATCATTTAGTTTACGATCTTTAATGTTATGATTTCTATCTTATACACAAAGCGTATATAGGTTAAAAAAAAATTGTAATAATTAAAATTTTTATTATTAATGTAATAATTTTTAAAAAGTAAAATTTTAATTACTAATAATTTCTTTGTTTTTATTTTAATCTATACACCAGACTTTAAAATGAAAAAAATTGTTAAATAGATGATGAATGACCTGATCACTTGTCATTAGACAAATAAAAATATATATAACAACTGAAAAGTACAAAAGAAATAGAAGTATCAGGCTGGGTCTTTGTCAAACATTGTTAAAATTTATTGTATTATTAAAGAAAACGGTTTGATGATAGACAAGTTTGATTTCTATACTTTTCCTACTTTCAATTTTTTTGTGTATTATTATTTGGGCAATAACAAGTGGCCTATGTCATTTGTCATCTATTCATGTTGGATATGTTCGTATATAGCACAGTTGTAATCTTTTCTAAAAATACTAAACACGTGTTCTACATAATGTCTTAAATAAGAGTGGTTTGGGTGTATCAAAGAACGGAAAAAACGTAAAGGGAAAATGAAAAGGAGCGTAGATGATATTGATCACGATGAAAATTATATAAGAAAATTTGATGTACAAGGGATACTATTGTAAAAACCACAACTCTTAATCAATAGTTAAATTTTTTTAAAAAAACAAAAATCACACGTCTTACATCCGAAAATGTAAGGTGGTATTTGATTTAAAAAACGTTTTCTCTTTTCTATTTTTATTATTTTGTATAGAAATAAACAAAAAATAATTATTTACTATTTTTATTTTTTATTTTTTATTTTTATTTTTTAGTATAAAATTTTTTATCTTTTAAATAGAATAAAAATAAAGTAGAAATCTTTTAGATAAAAAATGAAAATAAAAAAATTTTTCTAAAAATAAACAGGACATAAATTACTGTAGGAATCTGTGTTTATATTTTTTTCATATATATAAACGATCATGATTTTTAAGTTAAACCATGCTTTAGACTTTTCAAAAATTCTTTTTTTAAACAAGGCCCTTGAGAATAAATTATTTTAATCTTTTAAAGTTTAATTTTTTATTTTTTTAAAAGCATTTACGTAAAACTACATTTTCTATTTATAATTTCTGAATAGATATTTTTAAGACACCCCATAGTCAACATGATAATAAAATAATATCGTTTTCCACACATGTGATGCTGCGGTATCTAGTTTAAACTGGCATGGCATTTAATATAACCTCACCTGGTGGAACAAATTTTTTTTTGTACTTTCATTTGTTACCCACCTTTGATTAGGACCCAATGGCTCTTGCCCGGTTCATGGGGCGAAACATAAGCGAGCTTAAGATCTAAGATGGATTGAATCGAGAAAATAATTAAATGTTACACATCATCATTAACCCAATATATAGTAACTTCTTACTAATTAACAACAATATTTTATCATTACTTAATAATGTTTCACTATTTTTTTTACCCAATTCATCAAACCTAAATGCATCATAATTAAATAAAAAATTCTAAAACTTTAAAAATGAGAGAAAGGGATAAATGTGTTTCACATAAAAAAAAATGTTTGGGATTTAATTTGAATTAAGTTTTACATAAAATATTATCCAATTTAATCATAAAAATATATTACAACTTGATTTAAACCAAATTTTAAATTCAGTCTGATTTAATTAAAAATAATTTGATCTAAATTGAATAATTTAACTTTTAATTTGATTAAAAAAACAATATATAAATCTTAACTTATTATCTATTCACATCTGTTTTAGATTAATTTTTATATAAAATATATAATATTAAAAATATAAAACATAAGAATAATTTTAATTAAAATAATAACATATACTCTTACAAAGTAATAAGATATAATTTTCAAAATATAAAAAATAATATTATATCATAATTTTACAAATATATAATTAAATAAATATGAATAAAAACTATATTTCAATAAAATTATATATATATATATATATATATAATTATATATACACATTTAAATTTAATTTTTATAGATTAATTTTTAAAATAATTCTAAAATCCAACCAATACAATCTAATAAAAAATTTAAATTTTTATAAATTTTAGATTTATTTGAAGTAGTTTTTAAAATTTAACTTTAAAAATTTTAAAAACAAAAACCAACTTTTAATTTTTAAAAATTATTAAAAAAATTAAATTATTTTATTATATCACTTTATTATAAATTTAAAAAATATATAAATAAAAATATTAATTTAAAAAACTAAATTATATTAAAATAAAATAAAGTTCAAATTTTTTTAAAAAATAATTATAACAGTAATTATAATAATAATAATAATATGATAATTATTATATAAAAAATATTATATAATTATATATATTTATATATTCTATATTATTTAATTATTAGTATTAAAATAAAAAAAATTATATATATTATTATTATGATATTTTTATATTATTTACTATTTATTTTATATAAAAATGTTATTTCTTATGATATTATTTTATAAATAATTATATAATATAAAATAATATTATAAATTACTTTTAGTATATACAAATTAAATAAATAAAATTTTAAAATTTTAAAATAATAAAAATATATTATTATTATTATTAGAATAATAATAACTGTTATATAATATTTTTATATAATCATATATATTAATTTTATAAATTATTTAATTATTAATGTATAAATAAATAATTTTATATATTATTATTATAATTTTTAAATATTATTTTATATTTAATTTGTATAAATAATATATATTATATTATAAAACTTATATAATATAAATTATATTATAATATTATAAATTAAATATAATTTTTATATATTAAATGATATTATTTATTTTATAAATTTATAAAAAGTAAATTAATAATTAAGAAATAATTAAATTTTCGAAATAATAAAAAAATTATAATAATAATAATAATACAGATAATATAATAATAATAATCCAGATAATAATTATAAAAATAATATTTATAAGAAAATAATAATGATATAATAATTATAATATAAAAATATTATATAATTATATAAATTTTTATTTTATATATTATTTAATTATTAATATTTAAATTAAATAATTTCATATTTTATTATAATATTTTTATATTATTTTATATAAAAATAATATATATTATAATATTATATGCTAAATAATTAAACAAAATAAAATTATATTACAATATTATGATTGTAATATAATTTATATATTATATAATAATTTATTTATTTTTATTATTTTAAATTTAGATAAATAAAAATTAATTTTTTTTAATAATAAAAAATATATTATTTTGCTTATTATTATTATTATAAAATAGTAGTTTAATAATAATAAAATTATATAGATTTAAAAATAAAAATAATTTAAAATTAATATTAATATTAAATAAAAAATTTATTTAAAATAAAATCATTTTTATCGAACAAACTTTATTTTTAAAATTAATTTTTTAAAAAAAATCAAAACTCGCACCATCCCGTGCGAAGCTGTAATTACTTCGGTTGTTAGTTGACTTGCCAATTATTTAAATGTTTTTTTACGATTTACGTTAAATTAGTTTATAAGCATGCCTAGTTCCATACGAGATTTTGTAACATCCAGGTGAAACCAATATATTAATAAGAATTTTATTTTTACAATATAGAAACAATAAGATTCAAACCGTAACCTTCATGCAAAATTATTCTAATCTAAAATCCAAATCATAACTATTATAATCTAAGATTCGAATCATAACCTTCATGCAAAATTATTCTAATCTAATGCAAAATTATTTTAATCTAAACCAATTTTAGTGACTTACGCAAAATTATTGTAATCTAAACCAATTTTAGTGACTTAATAACATCCATCTGAAAAGGACAGGTTTTCTGAATATAACGCAATTTTAATCATTTATGCACTTTCTCTAACGAAAAAATAAACATACCTCAATTCGCCTTTAACCATTCTGTAGCTGTTTAGCATCTTTCAGCTACAGAATGTGCATTACGAGTGAAATGAATTTACAACCCATTTTTCCCAGCAACCAAAATAAGCATACCTTATCTCACCAAATAAAGCTAACTACAAGGATCAAGAAAAAAACAATTGGACTCTCAAAATCCAAATAATAGTCTGACATTAAAAAAAAACTTGGAACTATCCAAACCCGGTGCATGTACTAAATTCCAAATCCTTAATCCTTTGAACCTAAAATCGAATTGGAACGTTTGAACCCATTATAAAAAAGGCTTAGTCTGTACCACAGATTTTTTTTTTTGTTTTTTTTGGGGGGGGGGGGGGGGAGAAGACACAGAAAGAAGAAAGTCTCAAGATTAAATCACATCAACCACACCAATTATTTCCAATATGAATTTCCACTCCAGAGGATGATGAAGCCTCCCATTTAATGCATATATATGATGCATCGGAGATGCAAAACCTTCAATTTATCTGTATGAATCAGGGCGTTTTGGCTTGCTTTGAACAACAGCCTCAATCTTCTCCATCACAACAGGAGTAAGCAATGGAACGATATCAATTGCCTTCATGTTCTCTTGAATCTAAGCGAAAGAAAACAGAAAAAATAAGATAATGTTACAATGGCAAATTACATTCTTGCAGGCAAATTATACCTCAAACTAAGAATGACATTAATTAATTGCTTTCATGTTGTTACCTTGAATATAAGTAATGGGAACAGAAAAAAATATGATAGCATTTTGATGGCAAAGTCTATTCTTGCAGACAAGTTATAATTATGCATGTACAGGGATATGTAAGCTATAACTATATTGCCCAACTATATGTACAATATATTATTCAATTCTCTTCATTGTGACAAAATAGTAAAATGTATGCATATGCAGTAAAATAAGCATCATTTATGGTCAAAGAGGACTTCTGCTTCTGTTCCCTATTGCATACATTGATTTCCTGTTTACTGCTCGATGCCTTGATCAATGTAAACTATACACATGATTTGGTGATAAGATTGTCTTAAGTTTGTCATTGTGTACAAAAGGTCTCTATTCAGCTTTAAAATGCTAAAATACGCACTCGAAAGCTCAATAAGTTGACCTCTTTTTCCCTTATTCAATTCAAACCATTAGACGACAGTACATCTCTGATTACTAACTCAATATTATTACCTTCAAGCATAATGAAACAAATTGGGCTCTATATAGCTAGAAAGACAGTGCAACATAGGTGCAAATCTATTGATACACAATAAAAATAAGGAGATCCCATACCCAAGAGATTTTAGAGGAATGAATTTAAAAAGATACACACTTTACCAGTTATTTTCAACTTCTGGAAAGAAAAGAAAAATCGAAGCCACAGACAATATCATAGTACTATGCAAAATGACACCAAATTCAATTAGGTTGTAGTAATTTTAAATTACTAAATTACATGGTTTTGATGGTAAAGAAAAGAGTTTTAACTTTTAAGAATACTGAAGAATTTTAATTGAATAAATTTTATGTTAAATAGAAAGAATTTCAAATGAAATGACTACGAAGAAAATTTCAAATTTCTCCCAAGAATTCAAATGGACACCATGATCTTTTGCTAAAATTGGGACTAAATTATTGAAACTTGGTTCCCTAAATGATGAAAAATGGAACTGTTGTTTCCAAAGAAGCAAACTAAGCAGTTTCAAAAGCATGGTTGCATTGGATGTCAGTGGAAAGATATGTAGCAGGATGCAGTAGATTAGGTTAGGGTCCAATCCAATGCATTAAAAATCATTAGAAAAATAGAAGTAACAAAGTGGAGAACCTCTCCAAGCTAACACCAAACATAAAAAAAAAACAGACACTGTCATTTCATCTCAGAAATCTAGGACAACAAAAGTAAACAACAGGCAACCAGATGATACGGAGCAAGGTAGTCAAAATCGAGATTTTACCTAAAATCGGAAAGGGGATGTAAGATCGTAAAATCTAGGATTGTAAACTCGGATCGTAAGATCCAACTTAAAATATATTTTTCTATATATGCATATAAAATTTATATAAGTGCATGTAAAATAACATATATATATTTAAATCATTACAAACACTTAATTAAACATACATAGAGATAATATCCTTAAAGCTACCATTTGTCTCAATAGAGCTTCCAGTAGCACTATTACTTGCATGCCTAGAACTAGAAGCCATTTTCAGAAAAAGCAAACACAGAATAGGGCAGCAAAAAAGGAACAAATGATAAATGAGAAAAATGGCAGGTGCAGAACAGCATGTGCAAACGGGCAGAAACAGCAAAGTTGCAGAAAATGGGAATGCAGAACAGAGGCAAAATATTGGAGCAAAAGCAAACAGCAACGGCAGGTGAAGCACAAAATTGCAGAAACGGATGCAGAACAGGGTGCGAGGAGAGAACTGAGAAGCCGCCCATCTTTTGGTTATTTAGGGTTGTTTTGGAAACCAGGTTGGCTTGTGGGTTGGGTGGGTTTTTGGGCAAACCCAGTGGATTGCATGATTGCACGATCCCAGCGATTTCATGAGCTGGAGGTGCAATGCTACCCGATCCCACCAATTTCCGATTTTAGTCACGATTCAACACGGAAACTGGGTGCAGGATCTTAAAATTTTACGATTCAGATCACGATTTTGACTACCTTGATACAGAGGGCACCAAGAAGAAAAATAAGGCTTTGCTGGGGAGTTTGGAGGGGGAGGGAGAGTAAACCTTTCCCTAATTTGAATGCTTAAAAATCCCCCAGTTAGAAGGAATTCAAAACTTACACATAAGAGGGGTTTTAAAAAGTCATCCAATCCTTTTGCTCCTTTTTTAAGCACTCCCAAGTATGAAGTATATTTAGAAAACCCTCCCCTCCCTCCCTAAATTAAACATGCAAACAAAGCTAAGGAAAAAAATATATCAATAATTATGGCTCATATGCATTGACATCTGAATCAAATAATCTTAACAAACAGTTTAGTTTCTCACATCACAATGCAATAACCATCGTGACTGAAATTTCAAAGCCTTAATTTTAACAACAGAAAAACAATCACTCGTCAGCTGTAAGACATTGTGTTTTAAAGTTACAAAATCAATTCTTGCTCTTACTAATAAAAATATATAGTAAAGATTAATTCAAGCATGCATGTCAATCACATTCAACCATTCAAAATTAATTCTATCCAACTTCAAACCAAGTGAACACTTAATCCAATAGAAAAAAGAACTAACCTGAGATTCTTTTGTAGCACCACAGATAACTGATGAAACATTAGGATTAGCAGCACACCACGCGATTGCAAGCTGTGATAACGGCACACCAAGCTCATCTGCTATTGGCTTTAATCCATCAACCTTCCGGAGCACATCGTCAACCAGCGACCTAGCAGCCAGATTCTATAATAATAATAAAAAAAAAAAAAAAAAAAAAAACCAGAAATAAGAACCTACGCAGAATCGCCACAACGATTCCCTATAAGAAAAGGGGGAAAAAAACTCAAAAACTTTACTTTGTAATTTTCCAAAGCAAATCTACTATCTGGCGGTATAACTCCTTTCTTGTACTTCCCAGTGAGCACTCCAGAAGCCAGAGGACTCCAAGTAGTTAGACCCAAGCCATAGTTGGTGTAAAGAGGGAGAAACTCAGACTCAACCTACAAAATTACCAAGTCAAATCAAAGGTCCAATTAAGTCAAAAGCAAACTTGAGATTGGAGAGTGAGTCCAAGCACGCTATAGAGTGACCAATTTTCAATAATCTGTTACACATCCACTTATATTTTATTGCGATTTGAATTTATTAATTCGAAAGAAATGGAAATGGAAATGAAAATGAAAATGAAAATACCTTGTGCCTGGACAAGAGGTTATACTCGGGCTGTTCAACGATGGGGCCAACGAGGTCCAGTCTCTGGGCCACGGCCCAGGCCTCGGTGATCTGTTGGGCCGACCACTCGCTGGTGCCCCAGTAGAAGGCCCAGCCTCTGTCAATGACATGGTTCATGGCCCTGACAGTTTCCTCGATAGGAGTGGAGGAATCAGGGCGGTGGCAGTAGATGACGTCGACATAGTCCATATCGAGACGCTTGAGGGAGGCTTTGGTTCCTTCAACGATGTGCTTGCGGGAGAGGCCCTTGTCGTTTGGGCCTTGGCCGCCCCAGAAGATCTTGGTGGAGACGACAATATCGGAGCGCTTCCAGCCCAATTCGCGAATGGCCTGGCCCATGATCTCCTCGGCCCGGCCGTTGGCGTAAACCTCGGCGTTGTCAAAGAAGTTGACACCGAGGTCGCGGCAGCACTGGAGGAGGGACTTGGCTTCCTTGACATCAAGCTGGTTACCGAAGCTAACCCATGCTCCGTAGGATAACTGGCTCACCTTCAAACCCGATCGACCAAGGTTCTTATATTGCATCGTGTTGCTCATGCTGGATCCGGTCACTGTTTGGATGGAAGTGAAGGGATCAAGCAGAGAGAAGAGAGAAGAGAGAAGAGAGAAGAGAGTTTTTTAGGCCAACAATGAAAAACAATAAGAAGCCTAGAAAGGGCTTATGAAAGGAAAGCGAGAGCGATAGACGAGATGAATCGTTTCGCGATGTCTCTGTCCATGTGTATGTGACTATGTGTGTTATACTTTTTGATAGAGGAAGGACCACGTGTACACCACACATAAACAATAATATAATATCCTCCTCCAACCGAATCATATTCCATGTCTCAGTAAATTGAGTTAATTTTACAACTCCTTTATTTCAACATCACATAATTAAGAGAAATGTTATTCACAACAAAATTATTGTGTATAAATCATTGTATTATTAGTGTTTTAAACATGTGTAATGTAGGATTAATAGAAGTTATTTTACATTAAAATATATTATATTTTAATATAATATTTTAAAACAAATAAATAATAATTTATTAAAATACGACAAAATTCATGAATGTGAAAAATTAAAAATAAGTTTCAAACTAAGAATCTAAATTTTTTTAATAATTAGAAATAGCACTAATCAACATATAATTAGACAAGCAAACAATATATTTAAATGAATATACTGTAAGTTAGTTTTAAAGATTTAATTATTAAATATTAGGTTTAATAAAAAATTTAATTCTTTATTTTATATTTTCTTTTAGTTTCTATTATCTTCATTTTTATAATTTTTAGTTTCTTAATTTATAAGATTTGTTGATTTTGATTATTATCATTAAAATATTGCCAAATTTATAAATATCAAAAGTTAAAAAATAAGTTTCAAACTAAGAGTCGAATATTTTTGTAATTATGAGAAAAAGAAACTAATCCACATATAGTTAGACAAACAAACAATGTATGTAAATAAATACAATGTAAGTTAGTTTTAAAATTTTTAGTATGAAATATTAGCTTTAATCAAAATATTAATTTATTTAATTTCTACTATTTCTGCTTTTATAAGTTTTAGTTTTTCAATTTATAGAAGTTGTTGGTTTTTTATTATTATCATTAAAAAAATTATATTTTTAGTTTTTAAAATTGTTAGTGAATACAATTTGATTCTTGAATTTTTTTATTTAATCATATTTACCTTTTAGGAGATCGTTTATTTTTAAAATATTAATTTATATATTTTTATCCTTAAATGTAATAACTTTATTCATATTATGTTGTTCACATTTTTATAAAAAAAAATATTAAAATATGATTAAGTTAAGACTAATTATACATATCAATAATATTTATGAAGATGATAACTTTTAAGGATTAAATTGTATATTTAATTAAATAATATAATCATTTAATACAAATTTTTAATAATAGAGATTATATTCAATAACTTTTGTTAAATAAAAAAATTAAAATCATAAAAAATGGTGCGGACTAAAATTAAAAATAATATAAATTGGTGAAGTAAAAGCTTCATTAAACTTATAAACATTATCTATAAACTAATTCATTATTACAACACTATCTCAATTGCATCTCAAAATTGTATCAGTCTAAAGTTCCACAACATTGTACTGATTATCCTAGAATATATTTTACAATTATTGTAATTAAAACTTTCCTTCTACTAAAACTAACATAAAAAAAACAATATAGAATCTAGTTATTATTTATATTGATTAATAGTTTATAAAAAAAATTAATTTTTTATATTGATTAGTTTATTTAATTATTATAAAAATATTTTTTTATATTAGTTATATATTAATTAATGTAATTTTTTTAAATATTAAAAAGTAACATTAGTTTTAATTATTTATAATTATAATAAAAATAAATCAAAATAAATTAAATTTTAAATATTTAAATTTAATTTATTTAAAAATTTTGACTGAATTTATTCTGTTTTAAAATTTATAAAATCTACAAATTTAATTAAAAATTTATCATGCAAAAATTATCAAAATAAATTTAAAATTTATATAAATAATTAATTAAAAAATTTAAATCATAAATTTAATAAAATAAAATATTTATAAATTTAATTATATAATTTTATATATATATTAAATATTAATTATATATAATTATAATAATATATAAAAAATATAATGCATATATATCGCGTACACGTAACATGCATATATGTATATATAAATTTAGATATATATATATATATATATTAAAATAAAATATAAAATATTTATTTTAAAATTATAATAATTTATATAATTTTTATAATAAATATTAAAAAAATTTATAAATACAAAATTATTTTTATTTTAAATTTTAAATTTTAATAAATTATATAAATATATTAATATTATAAAAATATAATATATTCAAATAAATATAATAAATATATAAAAAAAATTAATTTTTATTAAATTAATTTTTTTTAGAAAATTAAGTATAATTTATTTATTTAAATTTTTTTTAATAAATTTAACTCTGTTTATTTATTAAATAAGTTAAGTTAAATTAAACTTTAAACCAATTAAATTGTATATCTAATCGTAAAATCTTATTCATTTTTATTTTTAAATATTATTAAATAATAATTGTATTAAATTAATATAAATAAGTATAAATAAAAAATAAAATATTTTATAAAATAAAAATTTGCAGTGTAAAAGGAAAATTGAAAATTTATTTTGAATTGCTAATAGAAAATAATAATAATATCAACACAAACTATTAAAATAAAAATTGAATTGAAATACAACTAAAAACATAAAAGACAAAATAAAAACAGAAATACGGTACCTCAACTTCCAACAAAATACAAGTGCTGTGTTGCAATGATTTATAGAAAAATGTAGTGGAGGAATTTCATATATCAAATTCTTTCATATCACAAATAATACACAAATTAATATTTTTCTTTGGGACTGAATAAACAATAAACAATCCTAAACAGTAATTTCAATTTCATTATCGTAGAGTATCATAGTAATATTATCAAAAAAATCAGTTGTGTTGGGTTCTTCATATATTACACCATATTACATTATAAATATATAAAAATAAGAGAGAAAATACAAATGTAGCTATTTTGTAACTAATATAATTATTGTAACTACACAGCGGACATAAACTTAAAAAAATACAAAAATAAACTGATGAATTATAATCAAATTATAGGGCAAGAAGTGTACCTTTAACCTATCGATATAAAAATATGAATGGATATATATTATGTGTTTAATAACGGTGATATTTCTATAATTAAAAACAATCCTACTTTATTTTATTTATAATTAGTTTAAATATATAAAGATTTAAATTTTTTATATCAAAATTTGAACAATAAAAAATGCCAACACATTTCTATTAATAATATAAAAATTCAAAAATGACCCATGTTCTTCTCTTACACCAGTAAATTAACCATATCACGAAGTATATAGATTCTTGGACCATGGACCAGTGCATGGTCAGGGCATGAGAACTTCGTAAACCCCAAATTCAGAGCATCTTTATTGGTTCTATGTATTGGATTGCTTGCATTGGTTGCTGTGAAATGCATCTTCATGCTGTGCTCAGTCCATTTTATAAGCAACCCAAAATGTGATTTGTAAAGAATTTTTTTTTTTTAAAATAAATTCTCACATGATAAAATCTACTCTAAATTTGTAAGCAACTGTTGCAGCGTTAGTGTTGCTTTCATTGGCTCAACAACTTTATCTTACAAGATTTAAATTTGTGGTTTTCATGAGGTTTGTATTTACAATTTTTTTAGGTCATATTTTTATTGAAAAAATTAAATAAATAAATTTATAATTATTTTAATAATTATATATTATAAAAAATTTGATAATTATATAATTCATTTTTAAAAATTTTATCAATATAAATTAAATATTTTATTATAAAATTTAAATAAATATAAATAACTATATTAAATATGATAACATTAAACTATGATATAAAAATTAATATTTTATAATAATAAAAAATTATCAAAATATATTAAAAATAAAATAATAATTTTCAGTCAATAACTAAATTTTAAAAAAATTAGTTAAAATAATGTTAAAAAATGCTAATTATTTTACCTAATTATTAAAATAATTATCATATCAAACAGAGTTAAAATTAATTTTAAAAAATTTAATTAATTATTTTTTTATTTTTCATCTAATTAAAATATATTATTAAAAATACTTTAAAATATATTATGTTTAATTTAATTTAAAAATTAAAATATAATTAAAATTATTTTGAAAAATTAAAGTGATTTTATATTTAATTACATTAAAATGTTAAAAGGAAACAATAAATTACTAGTAAAAACAAATTTATTGTTAAAAATAATATTAATGTAACTTAACAATAAATAATAATAATTAACAAGAACAAATTTTTATGGATAAAGATAATATTAATGTGATTTGATTATAAATTATTATTTTATTAATTTATTTATAAAAATTAGATTTAATTATTATATAATTAAAGTTTTAATTTTTATAATTTTATTTAATATTTATTACTGCTTTCAAGATTGATAACATAGAATAAGAAATTTATGACTGAAATAAAATGATAAAAAAATACTATAATAAAGAATAAAAAGAAGAAGTTTGAATCCTCTCTTGTAGCTTATTTCAAACAATAGATCAACAATTTAGTTTTTATAACCATTGAATTTAATATTTATGATAAAAAAGAAGAGGGAAGAGAAATCTATAAAAAGAGACTTAAGAAGGAAGGTACAAGAGAGAATCCAATTTAAAAAAAAAAAGAAGGTACATTCAAAGGTTAGGTCTAGACCCTTCACAAGCATAGCACAATCACACATAATATAGCACACATATACCAAACTTGTCTAGCATACCTATGTGTAAGATCACACCACCAAGTTATGATATTATACTTTTTTGCACGGTCATGTAAATCTAAGCATGTGTACATTCTAGCTTTTCCAAATCATGAGCACCACTATACATAATCCTAAGCATAGCATGTACAATCCTAAGCATGCTTATATAGACCTAGTACCATCGAAAAGTGATGTAGTGTTAGTGTAATACACGTGTGTTAACAAAATTGGCTCTGATATCTCTCTTTTTGTTTATTCAGTTAATTTTGTCAAGTAGTGTGCATATATAAATATTATACTTCCTATTCTCATGCAATAATATATACAATAAATTATTTTCTTTTTCCTGCTTTCGTTTACTTCTACATTGTTGCTTCCTACATTAACATGGTGATATGATTCACCCTACATGAATTAATCGGAATACGAAAACAATAAAGGAACGTCTTGAGAATCAAGATAAGATAAGATAAAAGAACCTAACACAAATCGCAACCTGTCGAAAAACATCGAAGTTATCAAAAGGAACGTGACCCTTATTGCGACTTGCCGGAAGAACCAATGTTATCAAGGGTAGTTCTTTACCCAAGAACCAAGGGAATCAACTCACATAGAGATGAAAACTCTCAAAGAGAAATATTATTATTTATCCAAATATGTCTTTTCACTGAATCCTTAACTCCTATTATATAGATAACCTAATTCAGTAAAAATATTTATAATATGTTAAAAAAATAATAATATGAAATCTTAATTAGATTGCAATTTGATTTGAAATTAATTTAAAACAAATAACTTGTAAATATCAAAACCTAATGCGATTTATAGCAAATCATAAATATCACTTAAGATCTTCAATAATATGACTACATAAATTAACCCATGTTGGAATTGGGTTTGAATCCGCATAGTCCTTTTCTTGAACTTTCTTGATGAGACCTTGAAGTGTTTGTTTTATACGTTTAGTCCTATTTCTCGTCATAAGACCTTCCATTCCTTATAAAAAATCTTTTGGATGATCTCTTTTGCTTAATGTGATACTTACGTTCACATCATTCCCTCATTCTACAAGAGGATTCTTCCTTGAATCTTGAAGGTCACTTGCATCAAATAAGGATAAATCAGAAACATTAAAAGTGACACTTACATTACCATAACTACTCGGAAGGTCGATTTTACAGGCATTATCATTATCCTTTCAATCACTTGAAATGGACCATCTACTCTAGGATGTAGTTTGGAATTTCTTTGACTTGAAAACTGCTCCTTTCGTAAGTGAACCCACATCCAATCACCAGGTTCAAAGACCACCTTGATGCGTCCTTTGTTTGTATGTTGCGCATAATGTTCATTCTTCTTCTCAATTTTAATGTTTGTGGATGGGCTATAGTAGAGAATAACAATTTAGTGCCAAACTTATCCCATAAGGTTCTCCAAAAGTGACTAAGAAATTTAGCATCCCAATCACTTACAATAGTTTTAGGTAAGCCATGCAAATGTACAATCTCTTCAAAAAATAAATCAACAATATGAGTGGCATCATTAGTTTTAGAACAAGCAATAAAATGTGTCATTTTGCTAAACCTATCTAAAATGACAAAAATACTATCTTTTCCTTTCGAGGTCCTAGGCATCCCTAGTACAAAATTCATAGAAATATCAGTTTAGGGATATTTAGTAATAAGTAAGGGTGTATATAAGTCATGAGGCATTATTTTAGATTTCTATTGTAAGCAAGTAAGACATTTTTCACAAATAATTTTAACATCATGCTTCATTTTTTGCCAAAAAAATGTTCGTGTAAAACATCATAAGATTTTTGAATGCCAATGTGTCTCATTAATCCTCCCCCATGAGACTCTCTAATAAGCATTTCCCTTATGCTACACTTAGGTAGACACAATTTATTTTTTCTTAAATAAATATTCATCTTACCTAAAACAATCTTCAAAATCATGGTCAGAACACACTTCACACAATTGTCCAAATTCAACATCATCAGCATACATGATTTTTTAATAATTCAAATCCAAGTAATTTAGTTTGTAGAGTCGTAAGTAATACATACTTTCATGATAGAGCATCAACTACAATGTTTTCCTTTCCCTTTCTTATACTTGATAACATAATAAAACATTTTAATAAATTCTAGCCACCTGGCATCTCTTTTATTGAGTTCACCTTAGGACTTTAAAAACTTCAAATTGAGATCATCAGAATGGATGACAAATTCTCTCGACCAAAGGTAATGTTGTCAAGTTTGTAAGGTCCTCACCAAGGCATAAAGTTCTTTATAATAGGTTGATAGTTGAGCTTGCTTGATAACCGATGTCACGTTCGGATCAAAATAAAATAAAAGTAAATAAAAAATGTAGTACAAGGAACAACCTTGGTCGTCTCTCAAGGACCTTGAAAAACAGTTTGATTGAATTCAAATTTAGCAAAAGTGGGGAATTTATAATTTACTTTGGGTAAAATAAAAATGAAACTTGATAAATTTATAATATTAAAAATCAATTAACTCGTTAGTTCAATCATTAGTGAGATTATCATAGGTTCAAAAAAAATATTTCCTGAAAGCAATTTTTAATTCTTATTTGATTTGAATTCAATCAAGCAAGTGTTAATTAAACTTGTGATTTCCTAATAGAATAACACCTAGAATTTAAATTAATTTATGTTCAGATAAATAAACATCACCTGAAGTTCTCAAATTAATTTTTAAGAATTGAAATCACCAAATTTATAGAAAACCTCATAACCCCTTTTTACCTATAAACTAGAGAATTAAGCAAACCCTAGTTTTAGAATTGCGTCATGGAAGATGAAATTAAATTAGGCATCTAATTTTACCATTACAAACATCAATTTCAATGTATAGAAAAGGAAGAAGAATGAATCGCAATAGAAATTTTATTAAGAACAAACCTCAAATCTCTTACTTATAGAATTAGAATCAATGAGCCAAGCAAGAAAATTAGCCTTCCATGAGACCTTTTGTAGTGTAGGGCATGCATCTGTTGGGTGGTCAATCGAAGTGCAAATGCTGCATAATCTAGCTGGAGTTTTCATGGCCATTTGTCTCACCAAGGATGCAAGCTCATCAATCTTTTTCCCTAGCTTGTGTTCTACAGCGTGGGTGGTTTGTATCTCATGGACATTTTTGGCCAAAACCACTGAATTGCTCCTTGTGTTGAACTGTTGGAGTTGGTTGCCATGTTTTCAATTAGGTTTTTAGCAGCCATTGGAGTCTTGTCCACAAGTGCGCCTCCACTAGCAGCATCTATCATACTCTTCTTCATAGGGTTTAAGCCTTCATAGAAGTATTAGATTAGGAGTTGCTCGCTGAATTGGTGGTGAGGGCAGCTTGCACATAGCTTCTTGAATCTCTCCCAATATTCATGCATAGACTCCTTGTCAAACTGTCTAATGCCACATATTTCCTTTCTGATTGATGCAGCTTTGGAGGCATGGAAGAACTTCTCTAAAAATAACTTCTTTAGGTCATTCTAGCTATTGATTGAACTTGGCTGAAGGTAGTACAACCAATCCTTAGCTGCATCTTGCAAGGAAAAAGGAAAAGCTCTTAGTTTAATATGGTCTTCGGGAATACCTTGAGGTCTTATGGTGGAGCACACTATGTTCAATTTCTTGACGTGCTTACATGGGTCTTCACCTGCAAGACCATGGAATTTTGGCAACAAATGAATCAATCCAAATTTTAATTCAAAGGGAACCTTAACATCAGGAATGGAAAAACGCAAGGATTGATATGTGACATCCGGAATGGACAATTCTTTTAAAGTTCTTTCAGCCATATTATGCTTTGATTCAGGGTGTTTAGTAGCAACAAGATTCACTAGTTCAAGAAGTCTATTACAATCAGTTACTTGATTAGTAGTGAGCGAAAGTCTCCTATTGGTTCTACTCAATTTATGAAATGATTTTTCAATCTCAGGATCCACAGGATACAAAATGCCAAGATTAGATCGGGTTATGCAACATATGCAATGTTAATAAATAAAAAGATAGTAGACAAAATGAAACACAAAGAAAGATAAAATATAAAATTAGAAAAATTAACCTAATATTATGTAGACAAAGATTATAAAAATTTGATTTCTAAGTATGCAAAAAAATATTTAAAAATAAATAAAATAAAAGAAAAATAGAAAAGTTATAGAAATAGACAGAATTTTGGAATTTCAAGGGCTACCTGACCCCTAAAAGGCTCAATTTTGCTTAGAGCGACTTTCCCTTCAAAAAATGTATGTCATGGCATGGATAAACAGAATCATAGGAAACTTTCCAAAATCTGCAAAATGAGCAAATAAAACAATACTAGACAAAAAGAAGAAAAAGTGAAATTGAAAAGAATAGAATAAATAAAATTAAAGGTTAGTATGAAATTAAACTCAACTAAATTGGACCAAAGGTCTCCGACAACAGCGCCAATTTTGACAACCAATGTTGCGTTCGGATCAAAATAAAATAAAAGTAAATAAAAAATGTAGCATAAGGCACAACCTTGGTCGTCTCTCAAGGACCTTGGAAAACAATTTGATTGAATTCAAATTTAGCAAAAATGGGGGATTTATAATTTACTTTGGGTAAAAGAAAAATGAAACTTGATAAATTTATAATTTTAAAAATCAATTAACTCTTCAGTTCAATTTGCAAGTGAGATTATCAGAGGTTAAAAAAATATTTCTGAAAGCAATTTTTAATTCTTATTTGGTTTGAATTCAATCAAGCAAGCGTTAATTAAAATTGCGATTTCTTACTAGAATAACACTCAGAATTTGAATTAATTCATGTTCAGATAATTAAGCATCACCCGAAGTCCTCCAATTAATTTTTAAGAATTGAAATCACCAAATTTATAGAAAATCCCATAACCCCTTTTTACCTATAAACTAGAGAATTAAGTAAACCCTATTTTTAGAATTGCATCATGCAAGAAGAAATTAAATTAAGCATCTAATTTTATCATTACAAACATTAATTTCAATGTATAGAAAGGGAAGAAGAATGAATCACAATAGAAATTTTATTAAGAACAAACCTCAAATTTCTTACTTGTAGAATTAGAATCAACGAGCCAAGCAAGTAAATTATCCTTCCATGAGACTTTTTACAAAAGAAAGAAGAAGAATAGAAATGAGATAAGAACGAAGACAAGAATTGCAAGTTTATTGAGAATTGTGAATAGGTTTTGGTGTGTCTACAATGTGTAAGGGCTTCCCCTTTTATAGACCCAGTTTGCCAATTCAAATTTGAAATTCAAATTCAAAATTTAAAATAAATATAAAATCTAAGTTGGTTTCCTTGATCTTCTAGGTTTGCATTTGAATTCTTGTTTGACTTTGTTGTTTGAATTCAAGATATGCAAATATGGGACCTTATCTCACGTCTATTTTTCCATATTTTTGAGTGTGTTGATGGCCGAATTAGGATTTTCATTCTGAACAAATGTTGTAGAAAATTGTATCCTTGAGCTTTAGAAATTAACTCCATCTAAAAATGACTTTTGTAGCCCTAGATATGCTCGTTTTACTGGAACATGTCTTGGTTGTCTTGATAAAAGATTTGAGTCACGGTTCGGCCCAAATAAGTTTATGATCCATTGAGGTTGGGCCATATAGGGATACATGTTATCTTAAGTCTTTGTCTCATCTTTCTAATGCCTTTGAAATCACTTCAATATCAATTTTATAGCCCAAGATACGGCTTGCACAATGAATAAAGGTCAAGAGTCCTTAAAATTTGAAAATTAACCATTTTTTTCCCTTAAGCCCAATGCAGTCCAATAACATAAAATTCACTCAAAATGATAAAATTAGACATCTCTTAAACCTAGTTAATCCCAATACAAAATTAAAATAAATGTACAAAATACATTGATCATCGCTCCACTAAGTTTCTCACTAAAATATGCCACAAGTTTGAAATCCTACATCAAAATAGCTCTTTTACCCACTCCAAAGGCATCACATTCAATTTCAAAAATTTTATCAAAATTAGGTAAATTTAATACAAGGTAATTGGTTAATTTATCATTTGAAAAATTGAAATCTTGTTCATGTTTGTTATTCCATTTAAAATTAACATTCTCTTTAACACGTTCATTTAAAGGTATAATTATAGAACTAAAATTTTGTACAAACCTTCTATAAAACTTACTAAACCATGGAGCTCCTTACCTCCTTAGCATTTGTTGGTGTTGGCCATTCTCTTATTGCCTTGAATTTTTCTTCATCAACCCCAACTTCTTTAGAACTTACAATAAATCTTAAGAAGGCAACTGATTCCATACAAAAAGTGCACTTTTCAATATTAGCATGCAATTCATGGTTTCGTAAGGCAGTACACACAACACGTAAGTGATCTAAGTGTTCATGCATTGCGTTACTATATATTAAAATATCATCAAAATAGATAACAACAAATTTTCCAATAAAATTTCTCAAGACATGATGCATTAATCTCATGAAGGTACTCAGTGCATTAGAAAGACCATATGGCATGACAACCCACTCATATAACCCATATTTTGTTTTAAAAGCAGTCTTCCACCCATCACCCTCTTTCATATGAATTTGGTGATATCTATTTTTTAAATACTTTTTGGAGAACAAACAAGAGTCATACAGTTCATCTAGTAAATCATCTAACCTTGGAATAGGATATCAATACTTTACCGTAATCTTGTTAACAACTCTATAGGCCACGCACATGCGCCAGGTCCTATGCTTCTTTGGTACCAAGATAATAGGAACCACACACGGGCTAAGACTTTCCCTCACATAGCCTTTCTACATCAACTCCTCTACTTTCCTTTAAATCTCCTTTGCCTCTCTAGGACTAGTTCTATAGACTAGTCGGTTTGGAATCACAATGTCAGGGATAAAATCAATTTGATGTTCAATGCTCTTACAGGAGGCAAACTTTTTGGTGGTTCTTTAGGAAATATATCATCAAATTCGTGCAACAAAGATTCAACCACACTAGGAAAAGAAGAGTTATGATTGTTAGTAAAATAAATATCCTTATACATGAGTACACGAACTTACTCATTTGCCCTCAAAATATTCTCGACCTTCCTTTTGTGAGCAAATGCACAAACTTTCTTTTCTTTTTCTTTATTTTTTTATTTTTCTTTCTTTTCACTCTCACTCTTTTTTTGACTTTCTCCTTTTTCTTCATTCTCAATTTTCTCTCTCTTTTTTCTTTCTTGATTATCTAATTCTTTTTCTTTCATTTTACATTCTTTTAAAATTTTCATTTGGTTAGAATAAGCCTTAATAGGGTTAATACAATTGTTCGATTACCTACTACAAGAGAGAATATCTATTTTCAAATTCATCGTGCGTAACCTTCTTATCGTATTGCCAAGGACATCCTAACAATAAGTGTCCAACATGCAAATGGGCAACGTCACACAATACCGTATCCTTATAATTGCCTATAGAAGAGGACACCAAGACTTGCTTACTAACCCTTACTTCCCCATAATCATTCATCCATTGAAGCCTATAAGGATTAGGATGCTTCTTAGTAGGAAAGTTTAATTTTTCCACTAGCAAGGTACTAGCAACGTTGATGCAACTACCAATATCTATAATTATACTACATACTGTGTTGTTCACATGACAACGAGTATAAAAAGATATGTTTTCTTTGCTCTGAATCTCGTTCATCCTTTGGTTAAATGCTCAATGCACGTCTTATGACCAAGAAGTCTCTTTGCACAGGTTCTGCGACCTCTACATCACTACAGTCCTCCAAATTTGACATTTCTTCTTCCTTTGAGCTCACACTCTCCACTTTACCATTGTCAAGAATGGTCATGGTCTTCTGGTTTAGATATTGAGAAGTTATATATCCTAGACCTTGACACTGAAAGCAACAAATGTGACTTGACTTATTAGAGGATTTAGTTTCAAATTTATCTCTGAAAATAGGTACTGCTGACTTTCCATGAGATTCCTCTTTTGGTTTAGGACCTTCCTTCTTGTTGGACCAACTAGACTTCCATGATGAACTAGAAGCATATTTTTGAGTACTCCTAGATTTGAGTTTTCTTTCCACCTAAATAGCTTTATAAAGCAATTCTCCCATCTTTACATAATGTAGTAGCTCCACCATATCAACTATCTCTTTTTTTAGTCCTCCAATGAATCTTGCCATAGTGGCTTCCTTGTCCTCCTCCACATTTGCTCTTATCATGACAATTTCCATCTCCTTGTAATAATCTTCAACACCCATGGCGCCTTGACTAAGACTTTGCAGTTTTCAGTGCAAGTCCCTATGATAGTGACTTGATCTTCTTCTCATGACTACTTTCATCTCTTCCCACGTTCTGATAAGTTTCTCTCCATACCTTCTCCTATTAAGCATAAACAGATCCCACCAAATATTAGCATAATCGTTAAAAGATACAATGACTAGTTTTACCTTTTTCTCCTTCGAGGAATTGTGACAATCAAACATATGCTCCACTTTTCTCTCCTACTCAAGATAAGTTTTAGGTTCATTCTTTTCTTAGAATGGTAGAAGGGATAATTTAATACTTCTCAAGTTATTATCCTTTTCTTCTTAATATCGTCTTCTTTCTCTAAAACTTTCACTGTTTGATTCTAAGTTCTCCCCCCAATATGCTTCTTCATCATGATAAAGTAATCTTTGGGGACTACTTCGACAAAGAAACCCGAGACCTCCTCCTCCACCAACCTTCCATATCCTCCTACCTCCTGTTCAACTGTTAGAATTGATATGAAACTGATTTTATAAATATTTTTAGATCCATTTTATTTTGATAGAGTTCACCACTCATGTTGATAATACTAAAAATTTAACAAAATAAATAAATTAAATATAATAAAACCTCATCAATCACTCCCTTAGTGTTATTTACCCTCAACATTGATGTTCTTCACTTGTGTTTACACCTGAATTGGCTTTTTTTATAATGCTCTAACCAACTCTTGTCTTTTATCTCTCGATTCTCCTTATAAGCCCTTGAACCAAGAACTTCACAAGTTGATAAAGAATACTGGTAAAAGAAATAGGAACTCAAATAGTACATTGCACAAAGACTAAGTTTTTTTTTTATCAAATTGTCTTGAATTCTTTTTATTTTTTTGAATTTCTATCACAAATTCTTTTTTTTTTGCTTCTTCTTTTTTTTTCTTTTTTTTTTTCACCTTTTTACGAAATATTTGGTGGACAGAAACTTTAATGCTGCAAGAGACAGAAATATAGTTATTTTTTTATTTTTAGAGAATTAATGAGGTAGCTAATAGAAAAAAAAGGATAAACCAAAAGACGAACGGGGACAAAAAGGATATGGAAAAACAAGAGAGACACGAGTAAAATAAAACAAGGGATAAATGACACCTGATTCCAAGAGCTGAAAATCTGTTGCCAAATGATATGATCCACCCTACGTGAATTAATTGGAATGCGAAAACGATAATGGAACATCTTGAGAATCAATATAGGATAAAGTAAAGGAATTCGACACAGATTGCGGCCTGCTGGAGACACTGAATTTATCAACAGGAACGTGACCCTTACTATGACCTGCCAAAAGAACCAATGTTATTAAGGGTAGTTCTTTGCCCAAGAATGAAGGGAATTAACTCACATAAAGATGAAAACTCTCAAAGAGAAATTTTATTATTAATCAAAATTTATCTTTTCATTGAATCCCTAACTCCTATTATAGATAACCTAATCTAGTAAAAAGATAAAAAAATATGAAATCCTAATTAGATTGCAATTTGATTTGCAATCTGTTAAAAGATAACAAATATGAAATCCTAATTATATTGCAATTTGGTTTGTAATTAATTTAAAACAAATAACTTGTAAATATCAAATCCTAATGCGATCTATAGCAAATCATAAACCTTATCACTTAAGATCTTCAATAATATGACTACATAAATTAGCCCATGTTGGAATTGAGTTTGGATCCACGTAGACCTTTATTTAAACTTCCTTGATGAGATCTTGAAGTGCTTGTTCCATAAGTTTAGTCCTATTTCTCGTCATAGGACCTTCCATTTCTTGTAGAGAATCTTTTGGATGATCTCTTTTGCTTAATGTGATGCTTACGTTCACATCACATGGTACCTATAGCCCATTAACTTGAATGGATGCAACATTGGATCCATACATTCTATAATCTAGTATCATTCAAACTCAATGAAGATAAATATCTTCCATGGAAACAACAATCCCTTACCACCATCAAAGGCTTCAATCTTTGATCATATCTTAAGAGTGAAAATGTACCACTTCATGCCTCATCTTCCCTAAATAATGAAATTCTTCATCAAGAATCCTCCCATATTCAAGCCCACAGAGAAAAAGATTAACTTATCATATTTGGGTTGTTATCGTCCATGATCAAAGCCTTATACTCAAGAATGATCCGATGTATCACATCATATCAATTATGGAAGAAATTAAAATCTTTATTTGCATAAAAAAATTAAGTAAAATAACTCAAGATACAATTAAATAATTTTTGCAAAGAGTCATTATCTGCTAATGGATATCCTTTACAAATTCAAAAGCTAGTTGACTCACTTGAGGCTGCTGAACATTCCATCTTAACTAAAGACCATACTGAATCCATTCTTGATGGCCTTGGAGAAGAATATTACTTATTTTTCATAACCATCATTTCAAGAATGGACTCCTATTCAATTGATGGAATTGAATTGATTCTCACAATTCAAGATGAGAGACTTCATCGCCATAAAGACCCACCTATTCAAGCCAATATCACATACTCCCAATCTTCAAGAAACTTTAGATTTCTAATGGCTCTAGCTCATGTAGTTCTTTTTGTGGTTGCGGTTATTCTCACAAGGTCATTATTTTTGTAACAATCATACATGTTCATCTTACAACTACAACAATTCCAAGCGCACTTATAACACCCTAAAAACGAATACCAATTTTACGCTTAAGTCGTTCTTTCGATTCCATTTTTAGTTTATCTCATGATGTGAAATTCATTTTATAAAATACTTGTATGAAAATATGGTAAACTTTTTTTTAAAAAAAAATTGTTTGATATAAAACGTGAGCCTCGTCAATAAAACGTACGTAGCGGTAAACTAAATTGTTAGATGAATTATGCACGCGTTTAAAATGTTAAGAACTCTAATTAGTTATGTTATTCTTTTCATTAATTATTTGCATGTAAATAGTTAATCATGTTGGGAACATAACATACATATTACAACATAATTATACATACCATTTCAATACAACACATAAGTCTTAGGCACGTAGGCCTTATTATACAATTATTACAAATCTTAGTTTATATAATTACCTTCTACACATCCTAATACAATATATACATAAGTTATCTTAATACTACATATTAGTAGTTAGGATGCTTGCATCCAGTTATTTTCAACATTAGTGCGATGTAGATCTTCTTCAAGAGAGAGTGTCTCGCATCCTCTTGAAGTACGTGAAATGCTACCATTACGAAAAACGTTTGGAATGTCTCGGAAGAAAGTGGAAGAAGTAGGGATGAGAAACTAAGTTTCTCAGTGGGATTTCTACTTAGTTCTAATGTCATCACCTAATCCCTGTCATTTCATATGTATAAGATTACTTTTAAATTCTTCGAAACATTCTTCTAAAGTGGGTAATTTTTATTTTTGAAAACATCTTGTTGCTTAAGCATACATTCATCTAAACCTCACAAACTTGGGATCACAAATAAGATATCATTTGACATACAATTATTCTGTCTTAAACTTTATTCTTTACTACTTTTTTTTGTCTTTATCATTCCTTGTCCAACCTTTGGGACACTTTATGAATCTAGTTTCACCACCTTTGGGAGAAAATAATTAGACATAGACATGTATTAAATTTGTCAAATAATATCTTCTCACTGACTCTACTCTCACCTCCTACTAAAAATTAAGGATACGAGCTCATTCCAGGTGGTCGTCACCACCTGATAAGGTTGTGAAGGACTCATTGTCTTCACAACAGAAGGGTTTTTGGAGTGACCTTTGGCTCCAAGAAGTAACCTTTGACTTCTCTTCAGTAGGGCTTTTGAGGGCCGTCTAGAATCTAGTGTGCACAAGGCACAAAGAGAGTAGTATTATATTTTCACATAATGTTTGCTTTAGTGATCCCTTAATCTTTTTAGGTTCATTTCAATGGCTTCTGAACAATTATGCATGCTCAAACAAATTTCCTGCCAATATGAAATGCACATATAGGTTTCAAATCCACATAAACCAATCTCATATATAATCATCATTTCTTCCTCACTCATGAGCATTCACAATTAATATTACCAGTTGACTGGTATATCGCATAATATTGTATCCCAAATACAAGTCCAAACAATTTTCTCAATTCGATTTCTAGTGTTGAATCACTCAAAGAACTTATTCCACTTATCCTTCTAAGTTACTTCTCATCCTTTCCTTTTCTCAAGTTTATATTTATTCATTAAGATTTTTGAATCTTAGAATATTAATCTTTGTAGCCAAATTGCACTTTTTTAAGTTATTTACTCTTTGTGTTCTCTTTTGTTCAAGTCTTATGCATGTCCTAATTTATTCTAAGTTCAAGTATTAAGTATTTACAAACTTTTACTTATTTAGGAAATTTTTTATTAAACATGGTCGAATGGTAACTTGTACCTTTGTCTACTCTCTTTTAAACTTTTAATTCTTCTTATAACATTCTAAGACTTCTTAAGTTATACATATTAGGATTTTTAAACTTCTTTTCTCTTTATTAACTTAGAATAGCTAAATATAAACTCTAGGATCCTAATTTCTTCTAAATCATTTCCTTTCTTCTAATAAGTTAATTTAGGTTATTTGAAGTCTAAATCATTCATTTGAATCCAACTTAGATACTTTTAGAACTTCCTTCTCATTAAGGTATGCCATGATCGAATTACTTAGTGAACTTCTAACTTCATGTTTAAGTCTAAACCATCCTTCTTAATCATGCCTCTAATAAATCTTTGGAATATGTTACCTTGTGTTCTCCTTTTTAATACATTAATAATTATGTCTAATTGACTCTTAAACCTTTAAAATCTCTTTTATTCTAGACCAAATAATATCTAATTAAGACAAGTAGAAATTAATTAATTTTCTAGGTCAATTTATTCCTAAATGGCCGAATGACCTACTTCCTTAAATCTTACCTTTCATACACTTTAATTATATTTTTCTTACATGTTTAGGATCATTTTTTGGGCCTAGTTAATGATTGAAACTCATTCTTAGTTAATTTAAAACATGGTAGCCGAATTCCAACCTCCTACACTTAGGTTTCCACAATTTCCTTCTTAACCCTAAGATCTTTACCTAATAAAAATCAATAGGTCTCTTTATCCATCTTAAAACTTTTTCATACTTTAAATTCATTTTATTCACATGAGAAAGGTCCTTAATTAAATTTAATTAGAAATTAAAGCCTCTTTTATGTTAATTAACCACTAAGTGGCCTGTCGCAACCGTAATTCTGACGAAACGACGAACCCACTAAAATTTTTAAAAAGAATTTAATTGTATGTGGAGCCGCCACCAAATTTTATTTTAAGGGAAAATATTTGGAAAAACCTAACTTGAGAAAGAAATTTTAGGTTCGGGAGTCGGTTACGAATAGGGAAGGTGTTAGGCACCCTACTTGCCTGTTCCAAAGAACGGTACCCTTAAACTGAGTGTGTGATTTTTTTTGAAAATTGTTTGATCCCTTAAATAGAATGAAAATAAATAGGTTTGTATGAAAATAGCCTGACAGGACTTGATCCTGCTCCTACGTATTCCCTGGTGCAATGGGAAATTCAAGGCTACGTAGTTCTGGTTTCGATGATTTGATTTAAGAAAGTTTACATGGATTAGGAAAAAGGGCTCTAGGTTTATGGATTGTGTTGGGAGTAAGGATTGAAATTAAAAGACGTGATTTTTTTTTAGGAGAAGGAGACCTTTGATCTGCATGCACAGAGTCGGAGGCAAACAAAGGTTGCACTGCGACTCATATGACCCTCCGAACATCGAAAGACAGGGTATGCTGCACTTCCAACTTCGGAGTTCATTGCGTGAGATCTCGGATCGTTTAGAACTTGGAATTAGTTTAAAAGAGATAGTTTTGAAGAGAAATGGAAAAGGAGACCTTCGATCCACATGCACAGAGTCGGAGGCAAGCGAAGGTTGCACTGCGACTCATATGATTCTCCGAACATCGAAAGACAAGGTATATTGCACTTTCGACTTCAGAGTTCATCGCGTGAGATCTCAGATCATTTAGAACTTTTGAATTTTGTTTAAAAGAGATAGTTTTAAAGAAAAAGGGAAAAGGGGACCTTCGATCCACATGCACAGAGTCGAAGGCAAGCGAAGGTTGCACTGCGACTCATATGATTCTCCGAACATCGAAAGACAGGGTATGCTGCACTTTTGACTTCAGAGTTCATCGCATGAGATCTCGAATCATTTAGAACTTTTGAATTTTGTTTAAAAAAAAGATAGTTTTAAAGAGAAATGGAAAAGGAGACCTTCGATCCACATGCACAGAGTCGGAGGCAAGCGAAGGTTGCACTGCAACTCATATGATTCTCCGAACATCGAAAGACAGGGTATGCTGCACTTTCGATTTCAAAGTTCATCGCGTGAGATCTCAGATCATTTAGAACTTTTGAATTTTGTTTAAAAAAAAAGATAGTTTTGAAGAGAAATGGAAAAGGAGACCTTCGATCCACATGTACAGAGTCGGGGGCAAGCGAAGGTTGCACTGTGACTCATATGATTCTCCGAACATGGAAAGACAGGGTATGCTGCACTTTCGATTTCAGAGTTCATCGTGTGAGATCTCGGATCATTTAGAACTTTTGAATTTTGTTTAAAAAAAGTTTGGCAGAAGGATTAAGAACGGGGATATTTCAGGATTTTCCAAAAGTTATCTTACCAACAAGGAGTTTTTTCGGAAAGTGTCTCACCTTCGGTTCATAATCTATACTGCATTTATTTATAAAGAATTGAACCGGTATAGATTACTTTAGTTCTAGGCCTGATAGATTGCATGTACATGAATTGAGATCTTTACTCTTTTGCTTACGACTGGTATAATTGATACAGAAGGGCAGAATTAATACACTTATCCTAACTGGTTCTTTAGTCCAACGATTTCGCCTTTTAAACCAAATCCTGACTTAGGTATAGGCTTTCCTAAATTTCTATATCAATCAAATTATTTAAACATTAAGAGCTACCAAGTTTTTCATGTGCCGTTTCTTTAGCTAAACTCCTATTTTCAGAATTTAAATTGGTTGGCCTGTATTCGCATTCTTGACTTTTTATTGGATCCATCACCTAAGAATGTGTTCCTAGGCTAGAACAGAGTAGCATATTTAGTGAAATGGAATTCAAACTCCTATTTTAGCAAAATTCAAGACTTAAACTCTATTTTTTTGTTGTTGCCCTAGGCCTAAAGCAAACACATAGCCTACACTGAGAATCTGGTATAGACTGCTTCAGGACTTTGAAACCAAAGAAGACCAGCTAAAACTGATAATTAATTTAGATTATTAATTTTCTGGGGTCTTAGGCTATTCATTGCAACATAACCTTAAGGTTCTCCAATCACTTGTTGGAGGCTTGATCAGGGATTTGGGTAAGGACAAACAACAAACCCATTAATTTAGCATTTACTGAATTTTTGTATTAGGACCAAACTGAGATCCTGTTTTCATGCCAAACCAGTTCTATCAGAATAATGATCTTGTGCAATGTGTAGGATCCTGACCTCACATTTACTGTTGTAGCTTACAGGCCACCCTTTATGTAACCCCACAACTCTAAGCTTTCAGTACCCATATTTACAGTTTAAGAACCAAGAGCATGAGGCCTTTGCATTGGCCTGCTGCCTTAGACCTAGAACATTAGCCTCTTAATCAACTACCTAAGGATATTTTCCATGATTTGTGACTAGTAACCTGCTTTCTAACTTGTCTTTTTCCTGGTATATCAGGCTTCAGTAGGCCTGAGCATTGGTGTAGCTAATCCTAACTTAATCTAGTTGTGTTAGTGAAATGAGCAAAGGATAGGGTTGGCTATGTCACCCTTCCTGTTACCTCATCATCCTTCTCCTTTTTGTCTGTTTAGATTTATGAGAAGGAAAGGTAGGTCTATTGTTGTAGGATACTGACCAGATCTAGAACTTATAACCATAACCTGGGCTCAGGTAAATCTATTCCCCTGCCCTCACTCCAATGGAGACTAATGCTCACCCCCTATGGCTGAATCTTCCACCATAACAACAACGTTACAACATTTATTTATAGCATCTTTTCCCTGGTTTACCCAAATTAGTTCACTATTATCAAATGGAGGTCAGTTGATTACCTTAGCTCCAAGTGGTCTATGTCATTCTATAGTATTATGCAGGATGAGGTGATTCACTAAACTGTAGCAGAAACAGCAACTGATCACGTAGCAATTCAGCCATCATATTTGATTTATCCTATGTTTCATTAATTTATATACAGATTTTACCTATGTCCTTTTTATCTTAGGGACAATTTTACAGAATCATGCATGTCCAGTGGGTAGTGCAAAATTATAGTTCAAGCCTAAACAGAATCTTGCCATTTTACTAACTCTCTTAGGCCTAAAATCTCCAATTAAATTTATCTCCAAACTCTGTTATTGGATGAGTGCCTTAGCAATTTTAAAAGATTGACAATTTTTTAAGTGCAATTTAGACTCCCTCCAGTTGATTTTTTTTTCGAGATACCTTAAGACTCATGAGGTGTGTGACTTGAAAATAAATCTGAATCACAGGAGCTAGGGGGTTGACTGGCCAGATCAGGTTCAGACAATCACAGATCTGAAATGATCAAGGAAGGAGTTATTTCAGGATGCAGCCCCTTTAACCAGCATTGACTGATATACTGAGGTCCCAGGTAATATGACCAGGTCAGGGATTAAGCTTACTAATTTGGGCCTAATATCATCCTTAATGACCGGTTTTCTCAGCCCCGATCCTATTTTTTAACTATCTCGTAACCTCTTCAGTCAAGATGTGATAGGATAGGTGACTCAGCACTTTAACTTTCTGTTATATCATGACTCTTCTACATATCTTAGGGCAGCTTTCCAACTGATCCTGAGTGTATCACCTATGGTATTTTACCATTTCCTTTTAGTTCCTTATTTTACTCAATTCTTCCTTATTTTACTCAATTCTTCCTTGTAACCATTCTAGGCCCTTTAGATTGACTCATTTCTACCTTGTCCCTAGGTCAATAGATGCTAGCTCATAATAAACCTAAGAACTAGTAGTCTTTTAGCCAGAGATCAGTCCATAATCAGTGGTGTTTGTGGAATATAGTCTTAGTAGATTTGACCTGCTAGCCCCTCCAATGCCATTAACTAGCCTTGGCATCAAGGCTTTCTATTGACCGTAAACAAACCATCATCTATCATAGGCTTTACCCTTCCCTAAGAGTGACTTGAGGCTATCTTGTGTCTATGCTGGTTAAGGATTATCAACTTCCGGCCACTAAACTCATTTTCCCAACTGCATCCTGCCTAGAGATCTTCTAATTTTCACCTTGATCAGGTCTGACTCTTTTCTGCTAAGGTTCTTTATTACTGTGGTTCCTGATCATGCCCTATATTGTCTAATTACCTCTTGTCTCATTTAGTTCTCACGTCTTTTAACATGGCCAGAGGGTCCTAGTCCTATTGACTATAGGTGCAGGCTCTTAAGCATAATTTAAAGGCAGAGCCAATTCTCAGAATTCTTCTGGGATATATTTCCCCAAAGATCCATTACAGGCCCCTAGTTAGGTTTAAATTTTCCAGTTAAAAAGCTCTTGAACCATTCTTCCAAGAAACGCAGCTGACTTTATCTAAAACTCATGACAAACACCTAGTTCTTGGACACATTTTGCATATCAGACACCAATCATACTTCCTGAATCTATTGCGACAGGAATTTCAATGAACCAGCAGAAATCTCCTAGAAATCAGGATTTTGACCAGCTTGTTAATAGTTCGTGTAACAAGGTAGCAGATTCCTAAATGAGTCCCATGGCTGAGATCAGACTCAAATCTCAAACTCCAAAACTCTATATTAGTACCAGGACAACAGTGGCATTGCTTAAAACTCAGAATCGTTTGTGGGACATCAATCTTATCATGTTTGTAAGGAAATGCACACTGAGGGGGAACTATTAGAGGTTCATCAATCTTATCAAGACATTATTTATCCAAAATCTATGGTGTGTATTGACACAGCTATAAACCACTCTGTTATCCATTATAGACTAGATAGGAGTTAACGCAGGGATTCGGGAATAGTCCCTATATTCAGACTGGGGGTTTCAAGAATTCAGTTCTTGGTTGATGCATTTTTGTATGCCAGGATGATCAAAGACTATTTCTTCCAAAATTATACAACTACTCCCCATTTTCAGGCTTATACTTCTCTGGTTTTGGATTTTAGATTTAGGCAACTCGAACAGATCCCACCAATTTGAACCAAAGAGAAATTATGTTAATTTCCATATGAGACTTTTCCATATCTCCGCTAAATTTTGGGAAGAACTCATTATTTAACAAAGCAACAATATAATGACTAATTATCTGGTATGCCTAGATGCTAGGACCAGTCCTGACAAGCTACTGTTATGGTCCCTAATCATACATTGAGTTTGTAGTCCTGGGATTCTACACTTTTCTATTTAATGAGTGACTCCAGACCATAATGAGTGACTCCCGATCATGATTTTAAGGATGTAAAGGGGAAATATGGTCCTGGAAGTGTGGTTCTGGGTACTTATCCGCTTCTATAGTGAACTAAGGGTTCACTCAGAGTTTTCATGTGAACTCAACCCCTTCCAAACCAAGATTGGCAGGGTCTTACCTATCTCAGCTTATACCAAGCCTCGTCTGTGATTCAATCACTTTTTAGTTTACAAGAGTAAATCACTCAAGGATTTTTGTTCATATATTGACAGATTATTAAACCTAATAGACTTTGGACATTCTGTTGCAGCTTAATGAACAAACAAAAGCAGCACATACCCACAACGACACATTGTTACTTAGCATGCATATTAATTCCAAAATTCACAGCGATGAACCAGTTCCCACCTTGTTTAAGAGCTGAATTTTTTAGGTAACATAAAAGAAACGCAGTAAATGAATACGACCAATAACCTAATTGTTTCTGCTCTAGTATCTAACCTGTAATTTAAACAAGAGTCCTAAATTGAGGTTAAAGCTGGGGATTAAAGTTTCTTGGAGTCTCACTCTCTAGGTTCAGTTCATCCCTAGCCTAAACCATCTTTAAGGAGCAAAAACAGATGATGCTAAGCACATTCTGGAAGCATGATTGAAATTGAAAGAATAGCAAGGATTGAGTGCTTCACCTGGTAACGTAGAACAGAACAAATAGCCAAAAGCAAACTGGCTTCTCCTTTGTGAAGGTCGCAATAACCAGTTGAGGAAGAAATGAACGGAACCATGAACAGAGCAGAATTTAAGACAACCTCTTCAGAAATTCCCTCTGGGAGCTAAGAGCCAAGAAGAATTCCTAGGAGTTTCTTCAGAAATTAGGAACGGCAGGAACTAGTATTCAGCGAGCAACCTCCTCCTCAATTCGCACAAGAAAGTCCATTCTTGAAGAGATTTCTTTGGTATAGAGCGAATGCAGAGTCACTTCTTCCCAGAGAAAAGCTTCCGATCTGTTTTTCTAGCTTTGTGCCCCCAAAAGTCCAAAGAGTGTTCTTTGAGAGTTTTCTTTCTCTTCTCCTTCCAAGTTTTTCTCTTCTCTTTCAATTTTTGGTGCCCAAAATTTAGTAACCCTAGGCTTCCCCTCCAATTTTCCTTTTATACCTTCTTCTAACCATGGTAATACCCAACCTGCCCTTGGTTATTTCCTAACCCAACAATAACAACCCTTAACTAACCTCTAACTAACCCTAACTAATTCCTAACTAACCCTAGCTCATTAGGACAAAGACTAAACTTTATTTTTTTTCTTTTTTCTATTTTCCATATATATATATATATGCTTTTTATTGTTGTTTTTATCATCCTTTTTATTTGTACTATTTACTATTATTTTTTATTCATTTTTTTTATTATTATATTATTATTACACATATTTTTATTACTCATTTTTCTTCTGTCCCTTCTTTCCCTTTTTAAGCGAAACCCCTATTTAATCCTTGATTATTTCTACCTCTTTTATTTCCTCCCTTCTTTTACTTTCCATTTACCTTTGTGATTTAATTGGAATGTTCCGGACAGGAATTGGTGCTCACATGACTGAGTGCCACTCTTCTATGTTTAGGGTTTCCTTCTTCTAACCCTAGTTAACTTACGTTGACCATTTCTTAACCCTAATTGACTAAGTTGACCATTATTTGGGGACCAAGTTTAAAATTCAGAATTGACTCAATCTAAGGTAATTTTAAGTCTTTCTTTTTTTTTTACCTAAAACATAATGGAATGGCCGAATTTTACATTTACCCCGACTTAAGTTATGGCAAGTTTTCTAGTTACTCATTTTAAGCTTCCTTGAGACTTTTACCACAGTAATTTTTTTGGATTTTACCATAAGCTTACCTAGGCCATATATTCTGAAACTTAACCTTTTAATGTTGACTAAACCTCTAATTAAATTATTTACTTGCTGAAAATGGTTGATTTATCCTTTATCACATTTAATTAAATTGATTTAAAGGTTAATTTAGTTCATTTAAAACCTGATTACAGAGCTTAATTTACTTAGATAAATTTTAACCAAGTTAAACTATGCTTTTGGAGTGGTGGTCGAAAGCCTTAATGGGTTAGCCAAGGTGATTTTTTCCAAGCTTTCATCTTATACCACCTTGGTTTAATGGTGTTATGCTTTTGCAGCCCCTCTTGCCTTTGGTCCATGCTTGTTTCATCCAAGTTGTGATGCTTAGGTGTTGGTCATGATGAGTCTTGGGTTCCATACAAGGATTTTGCCACTTTTGGGCTAAAAATTACAACTTTTTCTTGGTAGCTTTCCAACTATTGTCCAAAGGGAACCTTTGGAACTTGTTACATAAATTTATTTCACCTCTTAAGCTACATACTCAGAGGTGCATATCCTTCACAGAGATCATACCAAACTCATCATAAGAGAAAAATTACAAGGTCAAAACTAAATCATAAAACAAGCATGAAAACAACAACATAGCATATTTTTCCAAGCCACAAAGAGTACATTCTCATGATCTACTCCAAGATCCACACATCCTCTTTCAAATAAGCTTCAAAAACCTTTTTCATTAGAGCATAAAACTTATCATAACTTTAAAAGTAATTTTAAAACAAAACCCACCCATTAAATTTAAGTGCCTTAGAAGCATTTTTAACTAAACAAACTTTGTTTTTCTTTTCAAAAATCACTAAAAATTGGTGGGGTTGGTTTTTAATGGTTAAAATAAAATTTTAAACTCTCAATAATGAAAACAAAAGAAGACACATAGATCTTGGAGAAAAGATGCATGAAAGAAAACAAACACATCGTAAAAAGACAAGTTAGAAGCATAAAATGACAAGTAGAAGGATCCTACTTCTTGAAGACTTCCTTAGTATTTTGTGGCGTTTTAAAGGATGCTTTGGGTCCCCTCTTGTCTACTCTGAACGTGGACAAGTGATGGTGGTGGGGCTTTGGTATTTATGGCTTTAATCTAGCTTAAGTCTTGAAGATAAAGACTTAGGCTTAAAGGTGTAGGTTTTGGGTGATTCGAGGTAAGGTGAGCTTAGAGAAAATGGAGAGGATTTTGATAAGTTTTTAGGCTAAAAAATCTGAAGCAAATGGGGTCCCAAGGGTCCTAAAAGAATTCGGCCACTTATGGGCCAAGTGGAATTAATTTTGTACTTAGGGGTATTTTGGTAATTTTACCTATATTTTCTTATTTTTCAAAATAAATCAAAATTCAAGGAATTATCATTTTAGGTTTATATTAGTGTTAATTAGGCTGCGTTTACCTCTAATTATGGTTAACTTAGCCTAAGCATGTTTTACTTTTAATTAACTAAGGTTAATTAATCTTAACCATGGTTAAAGAAACCTTTTTACTATTCACTTTTGTCCTTTTATGGAAGACTTGGTTGACTTGAGTTTGGTGACTCATCACCACCTTTTCCAGCTGCTGGTTTTTGTGCATATTGATGTGGGGCCTACTCTTGGCTTGCTTATTACATTATCTTGCTCTCTCGGCCTTCCAAGGGTATTTTTGTAATTTTTCTCAACATTGCTGAAAAATTTCCCAAATTATTCCTGTGACATTTCTAAGACTTTTTTTTGGTTCATTCTCATATTAATCTAAGGTCGTTTACTATTTTTATGGAACTGATTAGCTTTGTGCAAAAAGTATAGCTCCTAGGGGTATTTTGATCATTTTCGGGTTTTCTGAAAGGCGTTTTTATCCCTTCTCAAGTTTCTAAATTTTTCTCACTACTTTTAACCATGCATATTGTTTTATAACCCTTTTAGGATGTCTTTTACTTGTATTTCTATTTTTTTGGCTCATTATTTGAGTTGCCCGGGTGTAGGGGCATTTTCATCATTTGCATCATACTTGCTAATTTCTTTATTTTTGACTTCTAATTCCACCTAAATTCATTCTGTAAACATCCAATTATGTCCGAGGCCTCATTTTTAAATTAATTAATAAAAATATGCATGAAAAAGTAACTTAAGGAATAAAAAGCAGAAAATAATAAAAGAAGGAAAAGACAAAAAATAGAAAAATGCTAAAAACAGAAAATGAAAATAAATAATAGATAAATTAATTAGAGCAAAAATATGAAAAGAAGAGAAAATTAGACAAACAAAGTAAAAACTAAAAATAAAATAAGATAGGAAAATCTGAAATAAGAAAAAAAATAGTAAAAAGAAAATACAAGAAATAAAAATTCTAAAAAAATAAAAGAAAAAAAAATAAAAAACATATATATATAAAGAAAATTAATAGGAACGAAAACAAGAAAAAGAAAAATTACAAGAATTAAAGAAATAAAATCTGAAAAAAAAGAAATAAATAAAAAATAATAATGATAAAAATAGAAAAATAAATAAGGAAAAAGGCAGGAGATTTTTTAAAATAGAGGGAGTATAAAAGAAGGAAACGCTCTGTTGGAAGGGGACTTTTTCTATTTCGAGTTCTTTGGGGTGGAACGTCTTCTTCCTGGACGCCAGAAACTCTCGAGAAGGGGGTCAATTTGCAACGAGATTGTTTCTTCCTCTACCAATTCCACCAGGTAAGACGTATATGAATTTTCATCGAATCAGTCTTGAACTGGATTGGTTTTATTTGCGTTTTAAAATAGGATCTGGTGAGAGGATTAAAGAAAAACCTACATGAACTTGATAAATTAGAGAATATTTGATCCCAATTGGTTGCATGGCTCTCTGAAATTGATGTTGGTTTCATCTAACCGCTGCAACTTCATGGTTTAAAATGATAATGAATGATAAATCATTTCTTATATGATTTGTGATTCCAAAAACTTTATGGAATGTTTTCTATCTCTACTAATTCCACCGGATTCTTGGGAGAAACCTCCCATCTATGCGTCCTAGGGTTCAGTCGTGTCCAAAAATGTAGAGTATTCATCCTCGAAACCTGCTAGAATAATTTTCAAGGAATTCTTTGACGCACCCTGGATCATTGATGGAGCTAGTCCCGATCTCAGCGTATACGTTCAAGTCACGAACGTTTGTTCAGTTTGCATGCATAGGGTCCAAGACTCAAGTTTTTCCTAGCAAAACTGCTATCGGAAGGCAATAACATTTTCCTCTGGTATCACACCAAGCCTACCACACCAAGGTGTGAGGCCTCTTGTCCAGGATAGCTTAGTGCATGGACCTCTAAATTATGGCTCCAGGATAGGGGATCTTCGAGTGAAAACTGCCACGAAATCAATGGGATGGCCATACTGAAGGTACAATTTCGAGACTTGACTCGAAATGAGTATAAGAAAAATCCCTCACGCAGACATGAAGTTAAAAGCAAGAATGAAAGTTTGTCATCAGGCTGCCCACAGTATCTACGCCCGAATTCATGAATGAGGAACATAACTTTAATCATAAGTCGGCATAGTTTCTGAACTACCATTTTTACGCCTAAATTCATTAGTTGCGGCCAAGTAGCATGGGAATCTAGATAACGACAAGGTGGGCATTTAGATATTAGTTTTCAAATGGCTCTTGTGAGCCTTATTGGAGGGTGTTACCATATACGCTTGCCGTTAAAGACGATGATGGCTGTGGCTTCTTCATGCGCTACTGACGTACAATGCAATCAATCTAGGGACTACGCAGAGCTTGTTGAAGGAATAGCAGCTCGACTTCCTTTAACTCCTCAGTGACCCCGAGGGTTTCCATGTGGATGTACGCACTCCATTCAGCTAGTCGCACCGAAGCCATTGTCGAGATAATCCATAAGCACACTACTACCGCACCAAAAATGAGTATGTCAAAAATTTGAAACTCGGGGCCAATGTCGTTGGAGGATATTTTGTTGGTGTTTTTGCACGAATCTCTCACCCTGAAAATAACCTTGTCTCTAATCCAGAAAATGCACGCCCCTAACACGAACGTAAGCCCATGTTATTGATTTAAGTATGGGGGATGACACCGAATCAGGGGGTCATGGACAGCGAGACAATTTGCCATATAATGCCCAGTGAGTGAATAATACAGCCTTGGGTCCCCCACATGAAATCAAGGTACATGCACCCATGCAAATAAAGGGGGGAATGTCCAGAGCAGAATGATCGTCATTGCCAAAGCCACAAACCTCATTCTTGCGTGACTGGTTGATCGGTCCTTCATCCTTAAGCCTCATGATCCTGTATGCACCTCACCACTAATCGTCCCAGATATGTTACAAAATTGGCTGGGGATGTTCTTTATGTGGAACCTCTGATTGAACCCCTCATAAAAGAACGAAAAGTTGGTAAGAATTCTAGAGTTCAAGGAGGGACGCGGTACCCTGCAGAATTGGTTTCTTTTGAAGCCAGCAGCTCCATGCACGAATCAAGCATCAAGAATTCTATGCCAAAATAAACAAGGCAGGCCTTGAGAGATGTCGAATAGGGTTAGGAGTACATATAGAGAGGGGGGGACCTGCATTCCGCCATGCAGTGTTGCACGTCCACGTCTAGATCGTCGAAATATTAGATAACAGTGGTCATATATCACAACACTTAGGTCTGGCCTAGTTGGTTGATATGTCCTAAACCCTATGAGGGGGAGCGGTTTCGAGTCCTAGGGGCAGCAATTTTAGAAAACCATCCTACTACCGTTACACATTAATATGTACGGTTAAAGGAGCATGATATTACAAAAACCTAATAGCCTAAGTGGTAAAGTAATTGGCTTGCAACCCTGTCGCCCTCACTTCGAACCCCAGGGTTAACATTTTTGGCTCAATTGATTGAAAGACGTTTCTCAGATTTGCAAGTCAGCCCCTACACTTCTTCTATTTGCAATTTAACCCCTACACTTCCCCTAATTATAATCAGACCCCTATACTTCTTAAAATTGCAATTCAACCCCTACATTTCCCCTAATTACAACCAAGCCCCTGTACTTCTTAAAATCCCAAATCTACTCCTACACTTTCCAAAATTGCAATTCGACCCCTAAACTTCTCAAAATTCCACTTAAACCCCCGAACTTCCCAAAATTCAAATTAAATTCTTTTCTTCTCCAAAATTCAAACAAAATATTTCTTCTTCAAAATTCAAATTAATTCTTTCCTCAAGATCTAAATTAAATTCTTTTCTCCCAAAATTCAAATAAAGTCTCTTTCTTCAAAATTCGAAGTAATTTCTTTCCCCAAGATTCAAATTAAAATTCTTTTCCTGAAAATTCAAACTAAATTCCTTTTTTAGTTCTTTTCTTCGAGTAAAACCAAATCGAAACCCAAATTAATTCTCTTTCTCTCAAATTTCCAAATCAACTTCAAATGCCTTTCCTCAAAATTATCAAGTCCGAGTCAAGCTTATTCTTAATCAAGTCAAGCTTCATCTCCCAAAACTCAAAATCAAATTCACTTCAAAATAAATTTCTTTTTCAAATCAAGTCATTTCTTTTCTTACCTTTATTATATTTAAAAATAAAGTTCTTTTTCAAATGTTTTGGTATCTTCGGTCTCACGCAACGGGCTCTAAATGGGAAACTGACGGTTCACCTGCTGTTCGACGTTTAGTAGTTCGTATAGGCCCCCGTGCTGCCTTAGCCGCCTCGGACCTTGTGCATGAGTGGACTAAAGGTCCTTTCAAAAATAAAGTTCTTTTTCAAATGTTTTGGGATCTTCGGTATTACACAACGGGCTCTAAACAGGGAACTGGCGGTTCACCTGCTGTTCGACGTTTAGTAGTTCGTATAGGCCCTCGTGCTGCCTTAGCCGCCTCGGACCTTGTGCATGAGTGGACCGAAGGTCCTTTCTAAACAAGAAACTTCTTTTCAAAATATCACATTCCTTCTAAACGCCCTTTCGAAGGTCAAGCCTTCAAATAAATCAGAACTACGTAAGCCTTGAGTTTCCCATTGCACCGGGGAATACGTAGGAGCAGGATCAAGTCCTGTCAGGCTAACCTCCATCAAGTTATTTATTTTCAATCTAGTTAAAGGGATCGAACTATTTTCAATAAATCACACACTCAGTTTAAGGGTACCGTTCTTCGGAATGGGCGAGTGGGGTGCCTAACACCTTCCCCACTCGTAACTGACTCCCGAACTTTGAATCTCTTCCTCGAGTCAAGGTTTTTCCAAGTCTTTTTCCCTTAAATAAAAATTTGGTGGCAACTCCACATTAATCAAATAAAATTCATTTTCAAAATTTTAGCGAGTTCGTCATCTCGTCGGAATTACAGTTGCGACAGATGGCGACTCCACTGGGGATCAAATAAAATTCATTTTCAAAATTTTAGCGAGTTCATCGTCTCGTCGGAATTACGGTTGCCACACATTCTAAGAGTTATTGGTAGCTTCAAACATTCATCATAGAAAAATTGGGATGTTACACTACTTGCCAACTATGTGGGAAAAGTGGTCACGCAGTATAGGAATGTTATCATTACTACAACAAAAAATTTCCCAATCTAAACTCCTCTCAACCTCCGGATAGCCAACTCTCCCTAAACACTCTTACCTAAAAACTACTAAGTCTACCTCCAACACCAATATTTCTCTTCCCCAACAATCTACTCTTTCCTTCTTCTCCTCTTCACCATATGATAGCTATTGATATCCTAACACAAGTGCCGCACATCATCTCACCTCATATTCATCTTCTTTTTTTTTTGCAACAAAGCACTCCTTATCATGACACTGATATGGTCTGCACAAGTAACGGTACATGTATACCAATTCATCTCATTAGTGGCTCAAATGTCATCAATTCATCTAACTCTCTTACCTTTCACTTATCTTATCTCTTTCATGTTTTTGAACTAACAAGAACTTGTTAAGTCATCTCTCAATTTTCTCATGATAGTAATGTTTATTTTGAATTTAACCCATTTCAATTTTTTGTCAAATCTCAAGCCACTGGTCAGGGTTCTCCTTCAAGGAAAGCTTAAGAATAGACTTTATATCATGGATACTCTCACTACTCCTTCACATATTTCCCTTACCCCTGTTTCTAATTACATTTCAAAGAAACTTACATTTTCTTATTAGCTCTAGCATCTGGGTCATGCATCCTTATGCATCATTAAACATATATTATCTGGGTGTAATATTCCTTATGCGAACACTTCTAATTCTGTTGTATGCAAGCATTTTGTCTTGGTAAATTGCATCAAAATTCTTATCCTTCATCCCTTTTCCATACTTCCCATACTTTTGATTTAATTCATTATGACTTATGAGGTCTTACTATTACTCCTAATAATTCAAGAGTTTTCTATTACCTCTACCTCTCATTTATAGATGATTATACTTATGTCACTTGGCTTTATCCACTTTTTCACAAGTTCACCATGTCTTCCTTTAATTTCTTTAAATGGTTCAAACCCAATCTTCATCCATCATCAATGCCCTTCAAACTATAATGTTGCTGAATATCTAGCATTCTCCCCAACTCTTCTTCATCATGGAATTGCTCATTAACTTTCTCGCCTATATACTTATTCAAAATTGAATAAGTTGAATAAAAACATTACCATATAATGGATACTTGCCTCAATCTACTAGTTAGTGCTTCTCTTTCTCTCAAATTTTGGGAAGAAACCTTCCTTACAGTCATAATCATCATCAATACTCTTCCAACTCCTATGTTTTCGCACATGTCTCCACATGAATCTCTTCATCATGTCAAACATAATTACACCAAAATTTTCATCTTTAGTTGTTCTTGTTAGCCTCTCTTAGTTCCATACAACAAACATAAACTCGATTTTAAATTAACTCAATGCATATTTCTTAGTTTCAGTCTTTACTATAAATGATATTATTACCTACATCTTTTTGGTCACATCTATATCATTAACAATGTCACCTTTGGTGAGACTCTATTTTCTTTTTCTCATTAGTTGGCTACCCTCAAATCATTCATCTCATTCTCCACCTCCTACTCTTGTTCCATCTATTCTCTTACTTCCTTTACCATCTTCCATATCTAACCCTTCAATCTCTAGCCCTGCTTCATATTCTCCCCTTCCATCCTAGCCAGCATGTCCTTCATCCACTACTTATGCCACTTCTCAACCTTAAAATCAACACACCATGATCATTGCTGCTAAATTCGACATCTTCAAGCCCAAAATCTTTATTGCCAAAGTTAGATCTTTCAACATCAAATATCCCCTTAATCAACCACCCTGGCTCCAAGCCATACAATGTGAATATCATACAAAATTCTAATTCAAAATTTAAAATAAAGGTAAAAACTGAATTGGTTCCCTTGTTCTTCTAGGCTTGCACTTAAATTCTTGTTTTACTTTGTCATTTGAATTCAAATTATGCACAAAATATAGGTCCTTATCTCACGCCTCTTTTCTTGAATTTTTATGAGTGTGTTGACGGCCGAATTAGGATTTTCCTTCAAAACAAATGTTGTAGAATATTTTATCGTTAAGCTTTAGAAATTAATCCCATCTAAAAATAACTTTGGTAACCCTAGATATGTTCATTTTACTGGAATATGGCTGGGTGTTCTGGATAGATGTTCTAAGTCACAGTTCGACCAAAATAAATTTATGATCCGCTGCAATTGGGTTACATATGGATACATGTTATCTTAGCGTTTTGTCTTAACTTCCTAATTCCTCTAGAATCTCTCCAATATCAATTTATAGCATAAGATATGACCTACATAATGAACAAAGGTCAAGAGACATTAAAATTTAAAAATTAAACAATTTTATCACTTAAGCCCTACGAAGTCCAATAACATAAAAATCACTCAAAATGATAAAATTAGACATGATTAGAACTCAATTAAGCCCAACACAATGAAAATAAATATACAAAAACACATTCATCAAATTCCCCAAATTAAACATTTACGCTCCTAGACAAAACATAATGGTAAGAAATGCACAAGAGATTACAATTCATGAAGACATGAGTAGCATACTTTCTAATGAATCCCCATTCAATACAACGAAAATACATCCTAAGTCTCAAGAATTCAAGATAATCATAAACACCTCTTACATATTTCAAATAGACAATAAAGAAAATCAAATCAAATTGTGGAACAAAAGTGATAGAGTCATCACTAGGCATACTCTCTTACTCTCAGGTGTTTAAAGTTTGTGTTTATACTCAAGAAACTCATGAAAGAAAACACTACCATAAGCTTGACAAGCCTCTAATTTTCAACACTTGAAACACATGCACATAAAAATCACTAGGACTTTATTAAGGTTGAAATGAGGTTAAGGTAAAGGTGGATGAGAGAAGGAACTTTTGATAAGAACCAAAGAGAATGAAGGAGTAATGGAAAAATTCAAACAATACATGAAGATCAATCTCAAACACATGAATTATAACTCTCTTTTTTTTCTTTTTTTTTTCAATTTTTCAATTTTTTACTTTAAACCTTTTTTTTTTCATAATTTCTTCATTTGATTTTTTTTCATAATTTCTTCATTTGATTTTTTTTCTTTCTTTTCGCTATTTCTTTTCTTTCCTTTTTTACTTGCCAAATTTCCAACAAACACATTCATCCCCGCACTTATTCAACAATCCATTCCGAAAATTAATCTAAGGCTCCGTCATCCCCTAAGATTAGGGGTGAATTATGTTTTTCCTCTTTGTGGCTTGTAATGAGCTACAAAACAAAGAATGGAAGAGTTAGGCTCAAAGGGGAAAGCAATGAAAAATGAATGGTAGGATAATTTGGCTAGTAGCTTAAAAATAAAGAAGACCTAGATCATTTTCAAACATGCTAGTGAACAAGTAACTTTAAAGAGAGATAAGTCAAGTTCTAGAGTAATAACAATCAAATCCATTCACAATTAAATCCCAAAACCTCACCAAGGTTAAATCTATCACAAGTGATCCACAACGTAGTTCTGATGACAAACTTGCTCTACTTAAAAATTCAAGAAAAACATTCAATCATGTCTTGAATTCCCTAACTAAGAATGATATTTTTTTCATAATTTATAAAAATCTAGAAATACATTGCAAAGTATCCAACATTAATTTTTTTATTTTTAAAATTTAAAGAAGAAAATAATAGAAAATATAAAAAAACATAATAACATGAAAAAAACAATAAAAATATAAGGTTCCTAATAATTAAAAAAAATAAAACAACTCATAAAGTAAAACTTTTCCTCCCCACACTTAGAGCACACATTGTCCCCAATGAAACCACATAAATGAGCACTGTAATATGGAAAAAATGTAAATAAAATTATGGAAAGAAAAGGAGGCTCCCTAAAAAATTAAGTGAGGTATATAGCGTCTCTATGCTTATCTCCTAGGTCAGGTGGTGGCCTTGCAGTGAGTGGAAGTTCAAAATCTTGAGACATAGCGAGTGTAATTTCATGACAAGTATACCTAAGATCCATTTCAATATCATAAAAAAAATAATCAATTAACCTAATGAGCATTTTTATGTTAGGTGGCTTTGGTGGAGGTTCCACAAAGGGTTGTATTACAAAAGAGTTTTCTATAACCTAGGGTTCGTTAAGATCAACATTAATAGTTTCACCACACATAATGTTTAAAATTTCATCACCATTAGGATCTCCATAACCTGCATCATTAGAATTTGATTCATCTTGGAACCAACTTTCAACTTCAATACAAATACTACACACACCTAGCTAAAGAAATCAGAACAACTGTATGATTCAAAAACCAAGTTTAAGAGAAGGAATTTCATATTCAATATTCTCCACAAAGCAATCATGAATAAAATCATCTACTACATCAATTCTTAAAATAGAATTTTCTTGCACCATTGAATCATTCATGGAATAAAAAATGTTAAATTGAATAATACAATCTCCAAACTCTATGGATAGGGTTGTTGCATAGACATTAATCTTCGTTCTGGATGTCTTAAGGAAAGGTCTTCCTAGGATGATAGGTGCCTTGCTAGTAGAAAATTCTCCCTCTATGTCTAGAATGTAAAAATCTACAGGGAAGATTAAATTATCAACTCGAACTAACACATCCTCTACAGGTCCAATAGGGTATGCATGGCTTTTGTTGGCTAGTTAAATGATAATACCTGTAGAATGCAAAGGACTCGAGGAAAGTGAATTGAAAATAGACATAGGCATCACATGAATTGAAGCTCCTAAATCTAGCATTGCATTTTCAAATATACAATTGCCTATGGTAAAAGGAATAGTGAACATCCTTGGATCCTTGCATTTTTTGGCATGGGTTGTTGTATTAATGTAGAAACATTTTTCCCCATGCTTATCTTTTCATTTCCCTTCATCCTCCTCTTATGAGTTCATAACTTCTTAAGAAATTTTGCATATCTTGGGATTTGCTTGATTGCTTTAAGGAGAGGTATGTTCACCTCAATTCTCTTAAAGGTCTCCAAGATCTCCTTATCGTTATTAGCCTCATTTGATTTTTGATTCCTTGCTTCTCTATAAGGCAATGGTAGAGGGATGGATTTTTGATCCTCCTCAACTGCTGCACTGGAAGGAGAAGAAGAAGGAGGGTGAACTAAAGCTTGATTTTTGTTTGAGGAGTTGCTTGATTTAGTTTGCTTCTCCTTTTCAACCTCTTTGTCACTAGCTTGTTGTATCCTACAATTTTCATCAACAGATTTACCAGATCTAAGGGTAATAGCACTCACATTTTCATTTTCGGGATTCATCATAGTTTGTGCAGGTAGCTTTCCAGAGCCCTTTGATTGCAATTGGTTCAGAGAGTTGGCTAACTAGTCAATCTGATTTTTGCAAATTATGAATGTTAGCTTCTGTGATTTGTTGAAATTTCATGTTGTTCACTACCATCTAATTCATCAACTTCTCAAGTCTAGTTTTAGTATTTTTCTATTAGGAGGTAAGTTATCGTTGGAAAGGTGGTTGCTTGTGTTGGAATTGTTGGGAAAATGGATGTGTAGAATTTTCACCGTATCTTATATTTGGATGATTTCTCCAATCAGGGTTGAATTTGTTGGACGAAAGGTCATAACTCTAGTTTTATTGTTGTTGTGATCCATTATTGTAAATGTTGGCAGCATAGGCTTGTGGTGCAACATCATCTTCTCCCTCTTGTAGTGTAGGACATGCATCTGTTGGGTGGTCAGTCGAAGTGCAGATGTCGTGTACTCTAGCTGAAGTTTTCTATTATTAACTCATGACCATCCGTCTCACCAAGGATGCAAGCTCATCAATCTTTTTCTCTAGCTTGTTGTGTTCTACAGCGTGGGTGGTTTGTATCTCATGGACATTTTTGGCCAAAACCACTGAATTGCTCCTTGTGTTGAACTGTTGGGAGTTGATTGCCATGTTTTCAATTAGGTTTCTAGGAGCCATTGGAATCTTTTCCAAAAGTGCACCTCCACTAGCAGTATCAATCATACTCCTCTCCATAGGGTTTAAGCCTTCATAGAAATATTGGATTAGGAGTTACTCACTAAATTGGTGGTAAAGGCAGCTTGCACATAGCTTCTTGAATCTCTCCCAATACTTGAGCATGGACTCCTTGTCAAACTGTCTAATGTCATATATTTCTTTTCTGATTGATGCAACTTTAGAGGCAGGGAAGAACTTCTCTACAAATATCTTCTTTAGGTCATTCCAACTATTGATTGAACTTGGTTGAAGGCAGTACAACCAATCCTTCGCTGCATCCTACAAGGAAAAAGGAAAATCTCTTAGTTTAATACGATCTTCAGAAATACCTTGAGATCTCATGGTAGAGCACACTATGTGGAATTCCTTGAGGTGCTTATGTGGATCTTCACCTGTAAGACCATGGAATTTTGGCAACAAATAAATTAGTCCATGTTTTCATTCAAAGGGAACCTCAACATCAGGAATGGAAAAACTCAAGGAATGATATGTGACATCTGAAGTGGATAATTCTTTTAAAGTTCTTTCAACCATATTATATTTAGGTTTAGAATATTTAGTAGTTACAAGACGCACTTGTTCAGGATGCTTATTACTATCAGTTTCCTGACTAGCAGTGAACGAAAGTCTCCTATTGGTCCTAATCAATCTATTGACTGATTTTTAAATCTCAGGATTCACAGGATACAAAATGCCAAGATTAGATCAAGTCATGTAACATATGCAATGTTAATAAATAACAAGATAGTAGACAAAATGAAACACAAATAAAGATAAAATATAATTAATTTTTTTTAGCAAAGTTAACCTAATATTATGCAGACAAACATTATAAAAATTTGATTCAAAATTTGAATATGCAAACTGGGTCTATAAAAAGGGAAGCCCTTACACATGGTAGATACATCGAAACTTATTCAAATTGAAAATTCTAATTCAAAATTTAAAATAAAGATAAAAATTGAATTGGTTCCCTTGTTCTTCTAGGTTTTCACCTGAATTCCTGTTTTACTCTCTCAATTGAATTCAAATTATGCACAAAATATAAGTCCTTATCTCATGCCTTTTTTCTTGAATTTTTATGAGTTCATTGATGAATGAATTAGGGTTTTTCTTCAAAACAAATGTTGTATACAATTATATCCTTCAGCTTCAAAAATTAACCCAATATAAAAATAAATTTTGTAGCCCTAGATATGTTCATTTTATTGGAATATGCCTGGGTTGTTTGGATAGAAGCTTTGAGTCACGATTCAGCCAAATATATTTATGATCCATTATGGTTGGGGTACATAGGGATACATGTTATTTTAGGGTTTTGTCTTAGCTTTCTAATATCTCTGGAATCTCTCCAATATCAATTTTATAACCCAAGATATGGCCTGCACAATGAATAAAGGTCAATAGATATTAAAATTTGAAAATTAACCAATTTTATCACTTAAGCCTAATGAAGTCCAATAACATAAAAATCACTCAAAATGATAAAATTATATATGATTAAAACCCAATTAATTTGAACATAGAATGAAAATAAAGATACCAAAACCCATTCATGAATCATGCTCTCTCTAAAGAATAATACTTGGACGATTATTCCTCTACCTAATGATTACCAACTCATAGATTGAAAATGATTTTTCTATATCAAGTATAACAAAGATAGGACCATACACCAACATAAAGCTAAGCTTGTAAGCAAAAGATTTCATCAACAAGAAAGATTCAATTTCTTTGAAACTTTCAACCTAGTGATAAGGCCAATTACCATTCAAAATGTTCTCTATCATGTAACTGGCCTATTAACCAAGTTAATGTTAATAATGCTTTTCTCAACGATAACCTTCATGAAAAAATCTACATGCAACAAATTCCTAACTTCATAATAGGATATTCCAACTAAAGTTAGGTTAGGTAGATATGGATCAATAAAAATATTAGTCCATTTAAATGAGTTTTTGACTTGGTCCATTTAACCAGCAAGTTAAGTGGGTTGAACTTGCTGGTAAACATGCAAACCCATGGACTAATTTTTATTTTAAATAAACTTAATTTTTATATTTTTATTATTTATAAATGTTTAGTTCTATGCATTACTTTCATAACATTTAAGCTCATCACACCTCTAATGGCTCCTTACATCTTTTACAATCTAAGTACATCATAAACCTTCTTTGATGAGCCATCACAGGTGCAAGAAAATCCATGCCTTCTCTTATGTCTTTCTCATTGAAACTTTCCTACCAATATGAAAGTCCATTTTATGATCCATCTCTTTATTATCGTATAGTTAGTACACTCTAATACATAACCATCACTTGTCATTGAAAACTTTCTTTGCTATCATCCAACATCTTACTTCATCTCTTTATTCTTCGTTTTCCTTAAAAAATATGGATTCTTTGAAGTACTTTCTTGGAATTCAAGCTTATTGCATCTCCAATGGTTCCTTGCATATTTTGCAATCTATGTACATCACATGCCTCCTTCAACAAGCCAACATGGATGCAAGAAAATCCATGCATTCTCTCATGTCTTCCTCACTAAAACTTTCCTACCAACATGGAAGTCTATTTTCTTAATCCATCTCTTTATTATTTTATAATTGATGAACTCCAATACATAACCATCACTCATCTTGAACTAACTCACTGTGTTAACAAAATGTTCCAATTCATGCACAAACCCTTCAATGAATATTGAAAGGTGGTTAAAACAAATTCTACACCATCTTAATGGAATTATTTATCATGATCTCTTGCTTGCTCCTATCACCCACTTCAAACTCATCGCCTACTATGACTTAGATTTGGGATTTGATATTGATGATCGACACTCTACCTCTAGTTTCCCCATCTTTCTTCATTGAAACCTTATTAATTTGTCATCCAGAAACAAGTGATCATCAGTTGCTCTAGTGTACGTTCCTATCACTCACATACCCACCATGTATTGTGACAACTCCAAAGCAACTCAATTATCAAAAAACCTTATTTCTCACCATCTCACCAAACATTTTACCATGAATCTTCATTTTGTGCATAATTATGTTTGTGTTGGTTCTATTGTTTTCATCATGTCCCTTTTGTTCATTAGTTGGTAGATAAACTCACCAAATCCATGTCAAACTCTCCTTTTATTGATTCTTGTATCATTATTTGGTTGATTAATCTATAAGATAAACTAAACTTAGAGTTTTGTAGGATTAATCAAAATTCTATTTCTAATTAGTTATTTAGTTAACTCGTTGATTCTTTATATTTTTTTTAATTATTTGTCTTGCATGTTCACTGAGGATAATAGTTAAAGGAAAAAATAATATTATTGTATGATCATTAGGTAATAATATAGTTAGAAAAAATAATTAAAAATTGTTTAACATAATTTTTAAGGTAATCAAGAGTAAAAACTAAGTAGAATCATAACTGAAAATAGAACTTTAAACTAGTCTTCAAAATTGAATATGAAACTTTCAATGTTTGTTTAAAGTTTTTACATTATTTTATTATCAACTTTTGACTTTTTTAACATGAAATTCCACCACTATGAAAAAAAATGATGGTGACTCTAAATAAACATTAGCCTAAATATTTGGTAACTAATATTTTGATGAGGTTGCTGTCACAGCCCTCCAAATTATCTACATTCCCGCTTTATCTTACTTATTAATTATTTGTTATATTAGCATAATATTCCATAACTATATCTAGGTCCAATTTACTCATTGGACTAAGTAGTTAATCACATCTGTGTATGCATATACATATAAACGTATACATTGCTCTTAACTCATACAAGTTTTTACTTACTACTGGAATGTAAATAATTTAAGGAACTATAACAGTATGACATAGTATGGTACCAAAATAAGGAGAACACACAAGAAATCACACAGGTACTCCATTAGACTATCCACCAGTGTCTCAAACTCGCCCTCAGTAGCGAGAGATCACTTCTCACCTTATCGGTAACGGGAGAAGTTCGAAGCCTCAGAGGGGTCTTCCTCTACGTCATCCTCATCCTTGACATCTGCCTCTCCATCCACATATACTACTCTATTGCCATATCTGCTTCTTGAAGGTTCTGGGTGAGTACGGGAAGGACTCGACTCGCTGTGGCGAGGAGAAATATGCGGAAGCTGTTGTAGGGTTAACTTCCTCCGAGTTTGCCATAAATGGGGCGTCCCCCTGATAGAAGGAATGGAAGATCTAGTGCAAACCCCAAGAATGCCCACAGTTGTAGAGGGTGGTGGAATCATGTGCCTACGATATATCTGCCGTGGAATCAGTACAGTAACGTTAGTGGGCATAACCATCAAAACTTGTGGTGGAGGATGCAATTGAGAAGATGCATCGGTCATCCAGATAGTTGCTCTACCTCAGAAGGTGCTCCTATAGTGACCTCCAGTGTTAGGTGGGTGTCGAACCCATTCCCCATTCTCCTCGTTGACTTCAATCTCTATATCGAGATATGGACGATCCATCGCGTAATCTCACTAGTGTGACGTAATATCATACATAGGAATATAGGAATAGGGGAGTGAGACATTCCATTCAAGTATAAGTTGCTAAGGAGCAACATGGTATAACATACATTAATTACCATGAGCAATTATGATATACATACGAGTAAGCTAGTATCTTTCACCTTACTCTAGGTTTCTATGTTCCTATGATGACGGACTCCCGAATGAGCAAAGATCATTGCGTGTATATCTCAGTAATCTCCACTAATCTAGGGTTGGTCATCCGTACAATATGCAAATGCATGTGGGCCCAAATCTCTTCGTAACTTTATCAAAATAATAGGAGTACTAGGATCCAGTTTCAAATCACAGTGTGCTCTCGGCAACACTAAAATCATCATCCTCATTCCACAATATTTTAAATTGCTCGACCGATAATGATAATGTCAGGGTCCTTCCGAGGCAGCCAAGTTCGACCAGAGCAGTCTCGGCTACAAGGAGCAACCCTAGGCCATTGGGAGACTCAAACCCAGCTCACGTACCCCATAGACTCAGAAGTCCCTACTATCATGAACTTCAGTCTACTTCCATGTGAACCGACCCTTAGATTTCCCAGTTCCCTTTCACAAAAGAGCTCACAGATTATCCCTCATTATAATTTACAAAACAATTTTATGCAAATGGTGCATGTCGACTAATTGTTCTAATTCCTATCTCTATCTCACCTTGAAGGCATTGCCTTATTCTCAAGGGGCAGCACCTCTTAGTCCTCAATCAATTATTTGATTTGTTTAACCCTATACGTGTATATATTTTTCTACGTTTAATTATATTTTCTATCAGCTTAAACGAGGTTCCCAGCCTCGGATAAATATCCCTTAAAACTTAGGCCAATAGTTTTATATAAATTAACTACTAATAATCTCTTCCGATATTTTTGTATTTTATTTCTTTATACTAAGGGTTAAATATAATAGTTTATATATAAACAAAGCCAATTAACTGTTAACTATATTTTTATATAACGTAAGAATATATTAGAGGGAAAAATAATACCTATCATAGGGTCTTAGATTTTAAACATTTTTATAAAATACTAGGTGGTTTCCTTTTTCCTTCAAATTTATTAATTGGATACCCCCTATATTTATTACATCGGAATATATCTATAGAATTTAAAATTATTAAGTAGAGCCCTATTTTAAAATCTTCCTCTACAACTCCATATGTAAATATTATAACCCCTATAATTTATATTTATTTATATAAGAGTATTTAATTTTATATTTCCTATAAAATTTATTAATATGATTTATAAATAAATTTATATGTTTTTGGACACCTAAAAGTTTTATATCATACTCCCCTCCCCCTAAATTACTCAATTTAATTTCTAGCTAACCCAAATCCCAATTTATAATTATATAATATTTTACCTTCATTCAAATTTAGATATATTTATAGATAAATTTATACTATCACATAATTGATAAAAAAATATTCTAGAGTAAGGGGCTCTATAACTCCTATAAACAGTTAAATTGTGCCCAAAATTAAATTAAGACATAATTAAATTCAACTCCTAAATTTATCACACAATTAATAAATTTCATTCTAGAGCAAATGGGCTCTACAACTACTCCTACACTCTACTTTAGTCTTCTCCCTTTACCTAGAATTTTGAAGACCGGTGTAATTTCCTTTAATTTCTTTGATGAACTCTCAGCCTCCGCTACACCTTCATCTACAACAGAATTCCACTTTCGAAATTGAAACTTGATTTCCAATTACAAATTGTTATCTATAATTTTCTTCTTCCTCCCTTTATTTAATGTGTGTGTGTGAGTGATTCTTCTGTAATCCCCCTACCCCTATTTATATAGTGCATTGTGTGTGCGTGAGAGGTGGGCAAGCGGTGGCCGCTTGCCGCTTTCTCTTTTTTTTTCTTGAATATTACATTTCTTTCCCCCAAAAATAAAATTTTGTCCTCAAAATTCTCTTAGTGGAATAAGTATGGATATAATGCTCTCATGTTTTCTTCAATCTCCCAAGTTGTATCTCCTTCTTTATTCCACATAACTTTTACTAACTTCAATGCTCTTCCTCACAATTGTTTCGTAACTTCTTTAAGGATCTATATAGGTAATGCTTTGTAAGTGAGATTCTATTTTAACTGTATAGTATCAATTTCTATGATGTGTGAAGAATCAGGGATATATTTTCTAAGTTGGGACACATGGAAAACATCATGAAGATTTGACAGAAAAAGGGGTAAGGCTATTTGGTAGGCTACTGTACCAACTCTCTTTAAAATTTGGTATGGACCGATATATCTAGGGTTAAGTTTTTGAGATTTCATTGTTCTACCGACTCCAGTTAGTGGCGTAACTCTCAAAAATACGTGATCGCCTTCTGAAAATTCAAGAGGTCTTCATCGCTTATCAAAATAGCTTTTCTGTCTATCTTACGATACCTTCATCTTTTCCTGAATCATCTCATTTGCTCCGTCATTTGTTGTATCATCTCAGGTCCTAGTATTAAATTTTCTCCTACCTCATACCAACACAATGGTGTCCTGCATCTTCTTCCATACAGGGCTTCATATGGAGTCATTCCTATGCTCGAGTGAAAGCTATTGTTATAGGTGAATTCTACTAGTGGTAAGCTCGAGTGAAACCTATTGTTATAGGTGAATTCTACTAGTGGTAAGAATTGATCCCAACTCCCTTTATATTCCATTACACAAGCTCTCAAAAAATCTTCCAGAGTCTAAATTGTTCTTTCTGTTTGGCCATCTGTCTGAGGGTGATATGCAGAACTGAGTCGAAGCTGAGATCTTAAGGCTTGATGTAAGCTACCCCAGAATCGCGAGGTAAATCTCAGATCTCTATCAGACATGATGGAGGAAGGTACTCCATGCAGACGAATTATCTCCTTAACATACATCTGTGCCAATTTTTTCAAGGAACTTTTTATGTTGATGGCTAGAAAATGGGTAGGTTTTGTAAGTCTGTCCATAATTACCCATATTGCATCATGTTTTTTATGTGTGTGAGGTAATCCAGTCACGAAGTCCATGGATATACTATCCCACTTCCATTCAAGAATTTCCAAACATTGTAATTCTTCGGATGGTTTTTGATGTTCAATCTTCACCTTTTGACATACAAGACAAATTTATACGTACTCAGTTATTTCTTTCTTTATTCCAGACCACCAGAAAAGTTTCTTCAAATCTTGATACAACTTGGTTGCACTTGGGTGAATGCTCAATTTTCTTTTGTGAGCTTCTTCCAGAATCATCCTTCGCAATTCTTCATTTTTCGGAACACCAATTCTATCCCTAAATCAAACGATCCCATTGTTTCCGATTTGAAAATCCTCTCCTTTATGGGATGAGTTGAATTAATCTTGAAGATCTTGATCCTTGGATTGTTCCTCTTGAATTACTCTAAAGAAATCATTGCTGATAGTCAATCTCCCAAGTATGATGCTAGTTGGTTGAAATGTTGCTGCTAGGTTGAGATCTCGAAATTGTTCGATGAGCTCCATCTCCTTTATCATCATCGTGGCGGTGTGAAGTGATTTACGACTTAAAGTGTCGACTACCACGTTAGTTTTTTCTGGGTGATATAGAATTTGAAAATTGTAATCTTTCAAAAATTCCAACCATCTTCCCTGCCTCATGTTCAATTCTTTCTGATCAGAAAGATATTTCAAACTTTTATGATCACTAAAGATCTTGAACCTTGCACCATATAGAAAGTGTCTACAAATCTTTAAGGCCAAGACTATTGTAGCCAATTCTAAGTCATGTGTGGGATAATTCTCCTCATGTGGTCGTAGTTGCCTTGATGCATAAGCTACCACTTGTCCTTGTTGCATCAGTATGCAACCTAAACCTTGCTTTGATGCATCATAATATAATTTGAAATCTTCCTCCGGATTGGGCAGAATAAGAACAAGGGAAGAAATGAGTCGATTCTTTAATTCTTGAAAACTTGATTCATAGTTGGCAGTCCATACAAATGGTTGTCCTTTCTACGTCAACCGAGTGAGTGGCAAAGCTATACACGAGAATCCTACTATAAATCTTCTATAGTATCCAGCTAGACCAAGAAAACTTCTTATCTCAGTGACTGATCTCAGTCGCTCCCATTGAAGTACAGTCTCAACTTTTGCAAGGTCTACTCAACACTTGTAGTACAATACATAGATGCTCTTTGATGCTCTTTATGTTCTTCATGACTCTTAGAATAAATTAGAATCTTATCCAAGCAATCATGAAATATTCGATTCATGTAATCCATGAACATTGCGGGTGCATTGGTTATACCAAAATGCATAACCAAATACTCATAGTGTCCATATCACATTCGAAAAGCAGTCTTAGGGATATCTTCAGATCTAACTCTTTTTTGATAATATCCTGACTTTAGATCTATTTTAGAAAACACTACTGCTCCTCTTAATTGATCCATTAGGTTGTCTATCCTAGGTATTGGATACTTATTCTTGATAGTTACCTTGTTAAGTTGTCGATAGTCTACACTACTCACAATCTCATACTACCATATTTCTTCTTTACCAACAGCACATGAGCGCCCCACGAAGATACGCTTGGATGAATCCATTGTTTTTCCATTAGCTCTTCTAGTTGTTTCTTTAATTTTGCAAGTTCTAACGTAGACATTCTACAAGGAGATTTTGAGATAGGCCCAGTTCCTGGGATTAGATCTATAGAAAATTCCACTTCTCTTTCCGAAGGTAAACCAAACAGATCATCAGGAAATATTTCAGGATATTCACAAACGACGGGTAGATTTTCAATATTAACACTCTTCTTTTCTTCAAAGGAAGAAAGGATCCGTATACTTGAGCTCCTTCATTTAAAGAAACATTAATTTGGTTGGCAGAAAGATATCTCAACTCATCTAGATCAAGGTTATTGATAGGTCTAAACATAATAGTTTTATCATGATAATTCAAAACAACATGGTTTGTGTATAACCAGTCCATACCGAGAATCACATCAAGACTTATTAAAGGTAGACATATTAAATTTACCCTAAAGTTTCTACCTTCAATATTTATCAGACAATTTAAACAAGCTTGGAAGGTTCTCACAGGATCATTGGTGGGGGTTGAAATAGACAGATCAAATGGTAATGTGTCCACATTTAGTCCTATCATCTTCACACATTCATCAGAAATAAATGAGTGCATTGCACCCGAATCATACAATACAGACAAAGGAATTTCGCATATAAAGCCCTTACCTTATATAAAATCATTGCCTTAAGCAGCTTCAGTACCACTCATGGTAAACACTCTTCCCTGAGTTTATGACCTTGTTTGAGAATTATTGTTGTTGTTGTGGTTGTTGTCACGATCGAAGGGTTGACCTTGACGATTGTTATTGTTGTGACGAGTTTTGTTGTTGTCGTTACCATTACGGTTGCCATTGTTCTGGAAGTTTCCTCTTCCTTGATTGTTATTATTGATGTTGTGATAGCCTCCATTGTTTCCTTCTTGCCTTCATTCATTACAATCTTTACTAATGTGTCATTCCCTTCCATATTTGTAGTAAACGATTGTTCGGCGAGGATAATCACTAATTCGATGAGGTCCTCCACAATGGAAACACCTCATGGCCGATGGAGTTTGGAAATAAGATTTATTAGAATTGAATTGTCGTTGTTGTCCTCCAGTTAAAGATAATCCTTATTAAAAATGAGAGTTGTGGAAATATGGGTTCCCTTGATTTGAATCCCTCATTTGAATTCGTTGTGGACCATATCACTATACCAAAAAAGACTTTTTAAAGCATTTTTTAATTATTTTACAGCATTTTTAAATGTTGTATATTTAGATGTAGTAATAGGTAAATTAACATATTAAATCATTTTTAAAAATGCTTTAAAAGGCACTTTTTAAAAGCATTTCTAGTTAAAAATGTTGTAAAAAGTATATATTTTAAATCACTTTTAAGAAAAAATGTTGTAAAAGATGTATGTTTTACAACACTTTTAAAATAAAATGCTGTAATATATTATGCTTTTACAACTTATTTATACTAAAATATTGTAAAATGTTTGTTTAACACATTACATTTTAAAACACTTACTAGTATAGATGCTTTGAAAAGATATATATATATATATATATATATATATATATATATATATATTACAACACTTACTAGTATAGATGCTTTAAAAAGGTATATATTTTACAACACTTTATGTAAAAAATGTTGTAAAATATATATTTTTTAATTTTTTATTTTAAGAAATTTTTCTATTTATCATAATTAAATAATTTCAATTACATAGTATAAATTAAATAAATAGCATTAATGGTTGGAAATTGCATAAAATTAAGAAGACAGTTTTGAAACAATATTTTTATTAGACAAGAACAATTATTCATCTAAGGACTTAAAACTTAAAGAGCATATATAACTTCTACTAGGATCTTGTTCATAATCTCTACATAAAATATATTCTAGAATGAATTGAAGTGAGATGACAACATCAATATTAAACTACACACTAAAAATATAAGTTTTGTATTAGTGTCATATACATTAAAATTGAAAACAAGATATATGTACAATCTTATTAAATAAAGTTATTAGCCACGTAACAACACCATTCTTCTTTGACCTCAGTTAACTGGGAATGAGAGTATGCAAAACATTTATAGCTAGGAAAGTACTGCATTATAACAACATCACAATAAAATCATGTTAGCATGAAACAATATTAGAGTTTCAATTAAATTAGGAATCATTGTATATATAGAATGAATTTAAAATTGCATACCTCTTTTGAGATCACAGTTTGATTTTCCAAGATGATCTCTTTCATAAATCTCATAATATAATAACCACAATCTACATTGTTTAGTTGACAGAGACACTGTTAAAATGAAAATGAAAATTTATTAAATTATTGATATTGTTTTCTAAATAATAATGTAAATTTTTCAAAATACCTTTACAACGATCCAACTAATTATATTTGACTTAAACTTTAACACTTTAACTCCCTTAGCTACCTAATAAATTTGGAAAGCTCTAACATGACAAATAAAGATAATGTAAGGAAATGTTTATCAATGCATAAAATTATTAATAAAAAGTAATTGCTTACAGCTTAACCATGTTCTTCATATAGGGTCAATCTCTTGGATCTCCATGCACAAAATCTAAATAATATATCGTTTCAGTTCTAGCATTGATAACAATTAACACCCAATGTTCCCTATAAAAATAGTGTTCTTTTAATAACTCCTAAACAAATCACATTCATTTAAATTCATTTCAAATGCTAGTTTATCAAAAAATTACTCACCCTACATTATAAGGAGCCAAAAATAACTTATCCCATTCTTGAAACATGTTAAAAACGTTAGCTACATATTGGGAAGAATCGTTAGCTAACGAAGATGTTAAATAAGGGGATAAAAATGAAAACCTCTTTGTCTTTTGAGTTGGGAGCAACAATTCAAAATACAAGTACCTTAAATAGAAATGTACAAAATGAATTATTACAATATAATATAAAATATAAACTAAATAAAGATTAAAAGATATGAATGACATACAATTAATAGATCATGAAATACCAAATATATGTGCAAATAACAGAGGCACCTATCTACTCATGAAGAAGAAGCTCATTGATTTGTTGTTGACCAAGGTAATCAACGAACATTTTACCAAATATACTTTCTTCCATTTCTATATTAAGTTGATGGTCACTCTGCATCTTAATTTGCACATGTATTTTAAGATAAATAAAAAAAGGTGTTTGAGTGCACAAACCATCTGTGGAGGTAGGCTCTTGAATCACCTCTTTTCCTTTTTTCTTATTCAATATTGTCATTAACTTCTTCTTGTGTCCCAAAACTTTATTCTTTTCTTTAGATTGTGGAGATGTCTAGAATGATCATAGTAGAAAATCACCAATAAGGTTCTAAAGTAAATAAAATCACCATAAAATAAAATAAAAATCAATCCAAAACAGATTACATAACCTGCTTAAATAGAAATAAAATAGAATATATATATCTAATAGAAAATCTAATCTATATTCACATTTAGCAAACCTATATATGACATATAATTTATCATGAATCTACAATGGGAGAATATTACTTAAAGAAGTAAGTAGTATATATACTATAGTATCTGAGCCGATGAGGTTGACTGGCCAAGCCACACAAGCACCTATTGCTCTTCCAATTTTTCTTATTCCTTCATAATCATCTGATATAGGCAAAGGTGCATATGGCTCGTCAACAATCTCAATCAAAACTCTCACATTATCAATAGGAAGTGGCTTGTTATGTAGTGTAGCTCCTTGTGCATTATGCACTTTTCCTTTACCAACCACAAGATGTGTTAGGATTGATAAATATAAATGACATGGAGAGATTCCCTTCACCAATGAAAAGTTAAAAAATTATGTATAAATTCTCTTAAATGAAAATTGACAATAATAGCAATATACCTCAGGAAGGTCATAAGATGTAAGGGTACAACTATCTCTTTTGCTGGGCAAGCTATATCAAGTTTCCTATCTATTGCCTCCCTCTCTTGCATTTTTTTCTCCATGTTAGTTATCTTCCCTATAAGTTGCTGCATCGTGGCTTTTAAGTTAGCCAGCTCATTAAGTGTATCATTTAGTTTTAAACGCTTTCGTTCTGGAAAATATTTTTTTTATGATACACCAAACCCTACACCCCTAACACAACCAGGATACTCTGGAACATTTAATGCTTTAGCAAGTATATCTTCATGGGGATTCAACTCCTGTGACTCAAGTTGTGACAATGACTCCTGATAAGGACAAGTAAGAAAATCATAGTTACCAATCATCAAGATTATCATGAAAAAAAAACACATGAGCTATTTTTGGCCAAAAAATATATCCTACTTACACAATGAGCCCACACTTTAGCAACTTTTTCATTATCAATTACTCCTTTCTTATTAACATGAGCAACCTTCCATAGTATGTGACGCGATATGGACGTAGCATTTGATCTAGTTTCCTGCAACTATATGATATAATAATTAGTAAGTTAGATTAAAAATCATCTATACTATTCTATAAATACATATAACTTACCATCTTTTGCTCAAGTCAAGCATAAACCGTACGTGATTTCCTATATGGATATGTAGGATTTGATGCTTTTTGTCGATTTTTATTGCTTATTTCCTGTAAAGATACTTAATAATTTATAAATACATATTCTTTGAATGTATATGTAGGATTTGATACTCTTTCTATACATAACATCATACTACCTGAAGCTTTAGATCTTTACACTTAGCTATAAATGATCACCACACTTCTTTAGTTATAATGTTTGCATATTCTGTAGGTGGATGCTCAAGTGGAGGATCAATTAGATTGTTATCAACATTATAAAAATATGTAGTTGTTATGTGAGATCTAAACCATCTATGCAATTTTCCAGCTGCCATAATTACATAATGCTTATGGCTATCATCAACATCAAAAGCTGTCTGCAAAATAACATAAATGGTGTCGAAGTAAATATATTTACATAATAAGATACAATAATTAACCAAGATATAAAGTCAATAGAATACCTTTATGTTATCCCAAATATTATTTTTAATAGATTCAAACTAGCATTATTCCAATTATCACTGTTAATTGGCACTGACTGTCGAGTAACAGTTCCAAGATAACTCATCAACTGGTCTCCATTAGGCTTAATTGGTTTACCCTTTGCATTCCATTGAACCTAATAAAATATGATCAAGAAAGAATAAATGCTTGGAAAAATATGATAAAATATTTTATTAATAAGTATATTACCTTAAGTTTGACTCCCTTATTTTTGAATGGACAACTTTCTTCATGATAGTTACTCCACGTTTTTTGAGTGTTAAGAGCATCATCTTCATGGAAAAATTCCATTTATTTTCAACCATATTAGAACATGTATAAGTCAAATACAAAAAGGTTATAATTGTAAATATACAACAAATTGAGAAAAAGTAATTAATATATAAGTTTAAACTAACCTTTTCCTTTTCCTTGTTGGATTAACACTTGTTTGTCTCTTATTAATGCAAAATAATGGATTGATCCTGTGAGCACCAATTTTTGTCCGGATAAAAAAAAATCTTCCTTAATTAATTAATTTACTAAACACCTTTAGAGACCAAAAGCTCAAAATCGTCAAAAGAAAATAAAAGAGACACAACAAATAAATAAACCAGTAAATAGATAATAAAAATTACATAAAAATAGTGAAACTGAAAAAATAAAATTCAGTTAGGGTAGTTAAGGGTCAGTTAATGGTAGTTAGGGTGGTTAAGGTTGTTTAAGTTAGGGTTGAAAGTTAAGCCTGGGTTAAGGTTAATGCAACTAGGGTTGAATAGGGGTATAAGAGGAATTTAGAAGAAAAAACGATTACAAAAAAAACATTCTGGTACCAAATTTAGGAGGGGATTTCTAGGAAAGATTGAGTTTGCTCTCTCGGTTTCAATTTCTGTTTTTTCTCTCGCTCGGTTGGTGATATCAGCAGGGATTCTTCAAGCTTTTCCCACTCTTTGGTATCAAAGAGGCTCTGACAGTTTTCTTTGATCCGGCAAAAGGAAGATTCAGGTTTATTCATCAACTATCTCCAATTCGTCAACGAATTTTGGGGTGGAATCACAGCAGCTCCCTCTGCTTGTTAGCGCCTACGCTGTCAGGTATGCTCATGCGCATCACTTCACTCTTATGCTGCATAATTTTAGTTTTCTGTCGATTCCAATGCGCTCAAGGCTTGACTGAATTGAACCTAGGGGGTAGTTGAAATAAATGATGCTTGAATTTCTGCTCTAACTTGCAAATCAGAGTTAGTTGGTTAAATTTCCTAAAGTCAAGGTTTTTTACAAAGTCACTGAAATTTAGTTTTGTATTCAAGAAGTTCAATTCTGGAAAGGTGCCATTATCCTTACTGATTCTGGACCCATTTGACTTGTAAACCATTGATGTGCTCAATTATAGGATATAAACCATAGGAAATAACTACGAATGGTTCAGTGGGTAAATCTTAACTGATTATAGTATATATACTTGTCATTTGTGCACCTAAACTGTGTTTCTCGTTAAAGGACGAGTGGTTTAGATGATTTTTGAGTCTAGCTTAGTACTTAAGCTAAAGGTTAACACATGGTAGTTGTACCCTTCATTTAATCCTGACCCCAGAATTGAGGGAAGAATTCTATGCTTGAGACCTTAAAGTCAGGAACTTGGTCCTAGGAGAGAGGGGCGGGGCTGACTTCCTTCCTCTCAAGACCAGGAACTAAGATTTTCTGGACTAAATTTTGGTTGACTACAGGGGTTAAGTTAATATCATAGACCTGATACACTAGATAGGCTGAATACAGAGTTTGAGTAATATAGGGGACACAGCTTCTGAGTAATTGATTTGTCTCCCATTGTTTTGGTAAGGAAGTTAATAGGATCACCACCAACGGTTAATAAAAATTCAGAAATCTTGAGCAAGATTCAGGTTCCTGTTTTTGAATTTTGCAAGCTCACAGCCATGAACCTGATACAACTCTTGGCCATATGTCTGTTGAGCTAGTCTAACAGCAAGGACTATGATGATGGGGAATAGTCAAAATACTTGGATGGTCAGGGTAGACAATCTACAAATCAATACACTGACATCGTAGAGACCCAGGTCTTGGCTAGGGAGTTCTTTTAAAAGTTTGAATGCCATACTACTCTTGCCTCTTTCCTTTTAATTAGTAGAACCCTGCAAAGATTAGCATTGAAGTGACAGTGGTTACAGGTTAAGGACTCTATAGATCTCACACCTTTGCCACCCAAGGTTGCAAATATGTATCCTGATTTGGTTTTGGGAATTGCAAAGAGTAAAGGCTAGGGACTGCTAATTCAATAAAGGTCTCTCAGGCCTGATTCTGAGTTGGTTACATTTACAGTGGCCTGATATTTGGTCAGCTTATTGAGCTTTGCACTATTTTGGAGGATGCTAGGCCAAATCGGACTCAATAGACTCTAGTAAACCATTCTTTTCTACCTCGGAGCCAGCCCATATTATGGTAATCTCAGTGGCAGGAGCCACACATTGGGGTTTGCTTAGGATACCCAAAGGCTTTGCTGTTAGGACATACCTTAGATACTTGGTCTCATTATGGCCTTATGGTAAACCAATCATAAGTGAGCCATTGTGTCAAGCTCCCATGACCTAAATCCATTTCAGCATGGCTTAATCAGCTAGATCAATGGGTAATAGGAGGGGTAATTTTGAGGACAACTTTAGCTGGTTTGAGTGAGGTGAATTTTTAGGCTTATGGTTTCAATTTGTCCATAACAGATTACATGAGTCAAGGCCAGTAGTTGTGAATTTCCCCTTTTGAACTTGAGGCGTGAGACTGATTATGGTTGGGAGGAACAAGTTTGAGAACCATGTGCTGTTCAGAAGTTTTAACAAACTGAGTTAATCATTCTGAATAAATAACTGGTATGTCTGACAAGTACTTCAAGGATCCTTAGTCTCTGCCTACCTGTTAGTCCCTCTGGCCATAGTAACTCACTAATACAAGTCTCCTCACTTTAACTTGCAAATTTCTGCATATGGCAACTTCCAGCCTGTAAGTTCTAAAATGTGTTGTAGTAACAGGTCTAGTAGTTTAGGATAATTACAACTTTGATCAGGACACTGAACCTTTAAATCATTTAGGAAAAGGGGGGGGGGCTTGAAGTCTTATAACCAGCCATAGTGTAGGAGAGAAAAACTGAATTGTACCTGCTGATTGGCCATGAAGTGCACTGGCTACTGTAACAAGTGTTAGTTGTAGGTGCATGCCTCTGTGTGTTGTCTTTTCTGGGCTAAATCAGATCCCAGTTAGCTAGTAGAAGCATAAGCATGGTAGATGGGAAGTTATCCAGCAAGTGGAAGAGCATTATCAGATTTTGCACCAACTTAGAGAAAGAGTCTAAGAGAAATATCAGGATTGTATTTTGGTTTAAAGCCAGTGGCAACCAAATTGGCATAATCCAGATTAGCAGTTTGGTTCTAATTTCTCTGGAGCCTTAAATTATTGCATATAATCTGACGTGATTTAGGGAAGTGCAGAGAACAAAGCTATGAGTAACTCGGTCATTAAAGTTTAAACTTAGGTCTGCTAATTCTAGAGTTAGTTATAACAGCAAGGGTAGACACATAGTTCTGTATACTGCATCAAATTTTGAAAATAAGCAGAGACCTGGATGTGGAACTTGTGACAGATCACTGATCTGCATGGTCATTTGCTTGCTACTGTCATAACCAGAATCAAATGGCCTATGACTATAGGGTAGTTTTGAATCATCAGTCTTGCTTTAGTCTGCAATGTTCCTTAAAGATTGGAAGGTCATACTGTTGATCAGTATAGTTCTTTTCACACTAAGATTAGGAGTCAACTCAATTCTTCAAGAAGATTAAGGAAAATAGAATGATCATCAAAGATATGGCTCCGGTTCCACCAGTTTATCCAAAAAAGTTAGGCTAAGATTAGTATTTGTTCTTGTAGGCACTTTGCAGGCTATAGGTTTTTACTGATTGAATTAAAATCAGTACTGCAGAAAACAGAATCAGGTCTTAAGCACCTGGCCTTTGCAGTTTGGCCAAATCAATGAAGAACAAGTGCAAGGAAGTAGGGAGCCCTCTCTGCTCACAAGACAGGGCCATGAGTTGTAAGTAATTAAATCTCTACAGTTTCTGAACTTAATTCATTAGAGAAGTCTAGGAGCCCGGGTTTGAGTTAGTCGAAAGAGAACTAAAGTTTGGTTAATAGATACCTGCCCTGATTTGAGAAGTAACTACTGTCAGGCTTAAGGACCAAGTGGCTATTCTGATCAGGAGCCAACTAGGCATATACTCAGAGGTTCCAGTCACAAACCAAATCAAAATTAGCAGTCAGCTTGGTTGACCAACCAGGTTCTGATTCAGCTAGGCACTGATATGAAATGGGAGCCTTGCAGTGTAACTTGGTCTTTGCCCTAAGCCTGTCTTAACCGTAAAGCACTGTTAAGTCTTGTATCTATATCTCATCCTAAGCTGGTTGTAAAGTTAAAGTTAGTCATCGGCTGTCCTATCCCTGATATGAATTATGATTTTAAGAAACCGAACCTTTCCTGTCAAAAGGGAACCAAGTAGGAGACGTTCATTTGAATGGTGAGACACACAGGCTGTGTTCAGTTCGTTTCCCTTATGTTAGCCATGTGCAGGAATTGTGAGTCTTCGATTAGGATCCCTCTTTGTAGGCAGGACAGGGTCTAATTCAATAACAGATTTTGAACTTTGGGACCTTGTGACTGATCAGGTTGCTACATAAAAGACTGTTGTCAGTATCTTAATTTCAATATGGAGGTCTGGAATGTAATAAGGATCAAAGTAAATCTAAGAGCCTTACTTCAGTACATTAATAACCCTAGTTCATAAAAGGGGTAGATAGGTGCCACAGTGAATTCTAAGTCAGTCTTTAGTGGCAGATCTGGTTTTTTTTTATGTGCTTAGCCAGTGCAGAAAATAGATCATTCCTGGGCCAGCCATAGAAGTAGGTTCACTTCAGCCTGCTCCTGATTGACTGAATCAGTAGATACATAAGAAGGAAATTTCCATAAAGCAAATCTTGGCTGGTTTAAGCTAAGAAATATTTCCTAGGTTTGTGACTTAAATTCTGAAACATAAAAGGCTGAAAGACACTGAGATTGCGGTGAAATTTCTGCAGTAGCATTAGATTAATCAGGAGTTACAATCCATTAGCCGTTCTTCGTTAAATAACAGAATTAGACCAACTTGTAGAAGCCTAGGCCTGATATGTTGGAATCTATGCATTTTGAATTAGAAAAAGGGCCTTGCTGATAGGAAACTCAGCCCTCATTTGGAGCACAGGAAATGAGTTCGATTAACCTCATGGCAGTCAATGGCATTAGGACTATTTCAGGGAAGGGGCCTATGATTCCTTGAAATGCATCTTGAATAGACTTGAAAGGCTAAAAGAGCCACGGGCCCTTATACAAAACTAATGATGGAGAATGTACTATTGTTACACCTTATTTTTCATTCTATTTTTTATTGTATATCCAGGTATTGGTTTTCACTAAGTATTGGCCTCATATTGAATTTTGCAAACTATGCCAACGTCTGTATATTTCTAAAATTCTTCTGTTTCCAAAACATCTGTTTTTTTTTTAATTTTTCTCAGATTGTGCAAACGGGTTCTAATACGGGCAAGTAGCGTTCTCTACTGTTACGTATTTTAATCCGTGCTAAATTCAAATACGGCTTACGACGATTTGGATTATGCAATCACGTCTGTTTTTCTAAAATTCGTCCTTTTTTCCAAAACGTCCGTTTTCTTAATTTTTCTCAGACTGTGCAAACGGGTTCTAATACGGGCAAGTAGCGTTCTCTACTGTTACGTATTTTAATCCGTGCTAAATTCAAATACGGCTTACGACGATTTGGATTATGCAAGCACGTCTGTTTTTCTAAAATTCGTCCTTTTTTCCAAAACGTCTGTTTTCTTCATTTTTCTCAGACTGTGCAAACGGGTTCTAATACGGGCAAGTAGCGTTCTCTACTGTTACGTATTTTAATTCGTGCTAAATTCAAATACGGCTTACGACGATTTGGATTATGCAAGCACGTCTGTTTTTCTAAAATTCGTCCTTTTTTCCAAAACGTCTGTTTTCTTCATTTTTCTCAGACTGTGCAAACGGGTTCTAATACGGGAAAGTAGCGTTCTCTACTGTTACGTATTTTAATCCGTGCTAAATTCAAATACGGCTTACGACGATTTGGATTATGCAAGCACGTCTGTTTTTCTAAAATTCGTCCTTTTTTCCAAAACGTCCGTTTTCTTAATTTTTCTCAGACTGTGCAAACGGGTTCTAATACGGGCAAGTAGCGTTCTCTACTGTTACGTATTTTAATCCGTGCTAAATTCAAATACGGCTTACGACGATTTGGATTATGCAAGCACGTCTGTTTTTCTAAAATTCGTCCTTTTTTCCAAAACGTCTGTTTTCTTCATTTTTCTCAGACTGTGCAAACGGGTTCTAATACGGGCAAGTAGCGTTCTCTACTGTTACGTATTTTAATCCGTGCTAAATTCAAATACGGCTTACGACGATTTGGATTATGCAAGCACGTCTGTTTTTCTAAAATTCGTCCTTTTTTCCAAAGCGTCTGTTTTCTTCATTTTTCTCAGACTGTGCAAACGGGTTCTAATACGGAAAGTAGCGTTCTCTACTGTTACGTATTTTAATCCGTGCTAAATTCAAATACGGCTTACGACGATTTGGATTATGCAAGCACGTCTGTTTTTCTAAAATTCGTCCTTTTTTCCAAAACGTCCGTTTTCTTAATTTTTCTCAGACTGTGCAAACGGGTTCTAATACGGGCAAGTAGCGTTCTCTACTGTTACGTATTTTAATCCGTGCTAAATTCAAATACGGCTTACGACGATTTGGATTATGCAAGCACGTCTGTTTTTCTAAAATTCGTCCTTTTTTCCAAAACGTCTGTTTTCTTAATTTTTCTCAGATTGTGCAAACGGGTTCTAATACGGGCAAGTAGCGTTCTCTACTGTTACGTATTTTGATCCGTGCTAAATTCAAATACGGCTTACGACGATTTGGATTATGCAAGCACGTTTGTTTTTTCTAAAAAAATCGTCCTTTTTTCCAAAACATCTGTTTTTTCTATTTTCCTCAAATTGGGCAAACTGGTTCTAATACGGGCAAGTAGCATTCTCTACTGTTACGTATTTTAATCCGTGATAATTCAAAGACGGCTGACGACGATTTGAATTATGCAAGCATGTCTGTTTCCCTAAATCCTGTATTTTTTTAAGAAACATTTTTTTGAAGTTTTACCTAAGATTACTCTTTTCTTCTCCAAGAGATCAAGTCTCTTAACTAGAACTACGTAGCCTTGAGTTTCCCATTGCACCTGGGAATACGTAGGAGCAGGATCAAGTCCTGTCAGGCTATTTTCCATGAACCTATTTATTTTCTATTTTCTATTCTATTTTAAGGGATCAAATAGTTTTCAAAATATCACACACTTAGTTTAAGGGTACCGTTCCTTGGAACGGGCGAGTAGGGTGCCTAATACCTTCCTTACTCGTAACCGACTCCCGAACCTAGATTTTCTTCCACAAGTTAGGGTTTTTCCAAATGTTTTCCCTTAAAAATAAAATTTGGTGGCGGCTTCACAATCAAAATTAATTCTTTTCAAAATTTAGCGAGTTTGTCGTCTCGTCGGAATTACGGTTATGACAGATGACGACTTCACTGGGGATACTTTAGAGAGTCAAGCCCGACTATGATTGAGTGTGCATGCTATATTGATCCTTATTTTATTTATTTGCTCATGTATTTATTTGATTATTTGCTATCCCACCCTAGGGTAGATGATTTTTAAATTGCTATGTGTACTTGTTGCAAATTCCCCAATTGCAGGTAACTCAAACCACCAACAGCTATAAGAGGTTTGTATGCCCTCCGCACACACCGCATATATGCATATGAACATGAGAGGGGCCCTACACCCGGGTCTGAGAGCAACTCAGGAATAGAGGGATCTAGTGGTGTCACTTGGGATGCACGTCCCGTTTGGCTATCACGAAAATCCCAGCTAGAGTGTGTCCTTTCCTAGTACCCTGTAACCAGTAGCATTCTCTACGGTTGCAGTAAGTACTAATAGTTGGAACTTGGCTCTAGTAACCGTTATCCCATAGGTTTACGGCTAACCCTTGGTGAGAAGCAAATTAGATATCCTAGATCCGTAGGACAGGTAACCTCGGAATAGGACCTGCGGAGGGCACTTTCCTGTTATAATGCTGATATTTGGTTTATGAAAATATTGTTTAGAACGTGTTTTAAGAAAGTAAGTATGTTAAATGAAAAAAAAAGAGAGAGAAAAAGGAAAAAGTAAGGAAAAAACAAAGGAAAAGATAAAAAGACAAGAGAAGGGAAAAAGAATAAAAGTCCACAAAAGGAAGAGAGAGAAAAAAAGAGAAGAGAATAAGAGGGAAGGAAAATGAAAAAACGAAATAAAAGAAATTGAAAAAGGGATCTGGAGAGAGAGAAGGGGGGTCGGCGCTGGGTTTTTAAGGACCAAAAATACGAAACAAGATAAAATTTCCAAGGAAACAACATTCCTTCAAACACTCTGTACCATGCATCATTGTTTCTTTATCATGCATAGGATTATTTATTCGTATAACTGACTCGTTTTATTTGTTGGTTTTTTCTTTCTTTTTTTTTTTCCTTTTTACAGGGGATCAGATTCTGGTTAAATATCCGAAGAGGGTGAAATGGAAATTAATGTGGGATCAGAATTGAGGAAGAAAAGAAGGATTGGGGCCAAGATGACTGACCTGTCCAGTTTAGACGCTTTTGCCAGAAAGTTACAGACAATACAAAAGATGACCTTTATAAGGAGATACGGAAACATACTGAAGTTGCTAGAGGTGAAAGTACAAGAGGAAGCTATTACAGCTATGGTACAGTATTATGACTCTCCCCTGAGGTGCTTTACGTTTGCAGATTTTCAGTTGGCTCCGATGTTGGAAGAATATGAACAGATCATAGGTTTGCCCTTGGAAGGAAGTAAGCCATACAACCACTTGGAGCACAGCCCTTCCTTCAGGGCGGTAGCTCAATCTATAGGATTGCAAGAAAACCTCTTCATTACTGATTTCCAAGAAAGAAATCATACTAGGGGCTTTACAAGGGATTTCTTGGAGAACTATCTGCAGTATCTGGTAGATAATAACAGCTGGGATGTTTTCATGGATGTGCTTGCCTTGGGCATTTATGGCTTAGTGTTGTTTCCCCAAGTTGATGACTTCATTGACATGCCAGCCATTGGTGCTTTCTTATCTCGGAAAAGCAGATCTGAGAATCCGGTTACCGCTCTACTGGCAGACACCTACTGCGCTTTGGATTTTTGTTATGAAAAGAAAAAGAGGAAGATAACATGTTGCTTACCAATACTTTATATCTGGATTACAGCACATGTGTTCAAAAGGGAAGTTAAAATCCAGTGTCCAATCTCAGATTTACTATGTTACCAGATTAGAAGCATGACAGGCAGGGAATGGGCGGAACATTTGGCTGGTTTGACAGAGGAAAAGATTAGATGGCAGCCGACTTGGCAACAAAGGACAACGATCGTCTATCATTGCAAGGGTTTCCCCAATGTCCCTCTAATTGGAATAAGGGGTTGTATCAGTTATAACCCCATACTTGGGCAACGCCAGTTAGCCTATCCTATTCGAAGTCCTCCAGCCCAAGAGTTATTGACTCCTATCACTATATATTATGAAGGGAACTTCGCGGAACCTCTTCGAAAGGTACGAGAAGCTTGGGAAGTGATCACTCGAAAAGGAAAAGAGTTAGGAGTCAGAAGTTGTGCAGCAAGGGAAGAGTATCGACAGTGGGTAAGGGAACGAGTGCAACAAATAGAGTTACCTTTCAAACCGCAAGCTGCAGCTTCAGGAAGTCAACCGTTGCCTGAAACATTCGAAGACGAGGCCATCAAAGGGTTAAAAGCAAAGTTGGAGAGCATGACTGTCAAAAACAACAGGCTGGAAGAAGAGTTGTTAAAAGCCCAGCAAGAAATTGCCGCACTTAAGAGGGATGGCCAAGAAAAAGATACCGCCTTGGAGGGAATTCGTCAACAGCAAAAGTCCGAGCGAGAGCACGTAGCTAGGGTCCACATGAGCCTTCAAGCTGCTAATAAGGAGCTGGGGTTGAGAGCACAAGAAAGAGATGCGGCCCTCCAAGAAAATCAGGGAATGAGGGATGCTATTGAACAAATGAGATGCCGAATTCGCCAGATTAGACGAGAGAAAGTTCAAGCCCAGGGAGAGAGGGACAGAGAGTTGACAGAGAAAAACCGACTGATTGACGAAAGGAATGAGTTACGCCAATGGGTAGAGGAGTTAAAGCAACAAATAGAGAACTTGTTAGTGGCATGCGAAAATGAAGTGAACGAGGAAAAATGGAATGTCATTGAAGTCATTAGGATGCAACAAAGGGGGATAAGTGATCTGCAAGATGAAATGAAATGGTATCAAGACACAGCGGATCATTGGACTAGATGTTTTGGGAGGTTAGCTAGCTTGGCTAACACTGCTATCGCCGAAGTACCTCAGTTGCTCAAAAGAGCGGAAGCTTCACTACATCCACTCTATACGCAGGCTGAAGTTGAAGAATTTATCAACTTTTGTAAAGAGTTAATCATGAGAATGAACCGATATGTTGCTCTAGTTGAAAAAGAAGAAAAGGATGTACCGTGAATATTATGAATAAAGAATCTACTTCTTTCTACAGTTCTTGATGTTGCATTAATTTCCATTTCATACTCCGTCTAACAAGCGCACCCATCCAATAACAAGTTTATCGAGATATCTGATCCCCGATATTTAATTTACGTTTTAAAATTTGAGATTGGTTTCTTTAATACTAATTAATAAATATTGAATTTATAGAAAACAAAATAGCGGATTCACGCATTCCTCAGCATCCCTATAGCACACGTTCAAAAACCAAAATGATGAATGAGCTAGAAGCACAAAATGAAGAGCTGCGAAATGAGGTTGCTGATCTGAGGGACCAGCTAGCAAAAGTCATGAAGCTGTTGGAGAAGAATGCAGAGGGACCCTCTGGGGCAGAGACAGCAGCTGTGACCGACACATCAGGTCCTGTGCAGGTGGTAATCGATCGTGAGTGGCCTCCTTATGGGATACCACCTGGGTTTGCACCTTCAGCACAGGGTATTCCCACAAACCCTGCTGAGAACCCTCTCACTCGCACCCAATACCCAAATCATCCTACTACCTACCCACCACATATAAATCCACCAACCACCTATAACACAAATCCTACTGCTTATCCTCCACACATGGGTCCTTCAACTTCTTACCCACAAAACACTAATCCCAACTGTACATACATGAACACTACTACCATCGAGAATCCCACCAATTCCATCCCTATGACTACCTACCCACTAAACCCACAACAACCACCTTTCCCTCTACCAAATACCTATGGCCAGACCATCCGACCTGTGGGGCCTCATACAGCTGGGCCAGTAGCGAATGAACAGTGGTCAAATACTCCTAGTCAGGAGACCCCTCTCAGCGGTAGATGGCAACACCTAGAAGAGAGAGTCAGGGCCATTGAAGGCAGCGGCTATGGACTAGTAGATGCTTCTGACTTGTGTCTAGTCCCCGACGTGATAATTCCGCCCAAGTTCAAGATGCCCGAATTTGAAAAATATAAAGGAACGGGGTGCCCCCGAAGTCATCTGACAATGTTCTGTAGAAAGATGGCTTCGCATGCGCATGATGATAAGCTCCTGATCCACTGCTTCCAAGATAGTCTCACGGGAGCTGCAGCCAACTGGTATACTCAGCTAGAACGCACCCATGTCCGATCTTGGAAGGATTTGGCAGATGCCTTTCTTAGGCAATACAAATATAATATAGAGATGGCACCAGATCGGTCTCAGTTGCAAAATATGATCAAGAGGGAAGAGGAGACCTTTAAAGAATATGCTCAACGATGGAGGGAACTGGCAGCTCAAGTTCAACCTCCTCTATTCGAAAGAGAGATGATAGGGATGTTTATGGATACTCTCCCTGCACCATTTTATGATAAGATGGTGGGCAGCGTTTCGGCCAATTTCTCCGATATGGTTTTAATTGGAGAACGAATTGAAAGCGGCTTACGCCGTGGAAGAATTGTACATAACACGGTTGGCAATGTAAACGTGAAAAAGCCAACCAACAATTCTTGGAAAAAGAAGGAAGGAGAGGCTCACCATGTCACATTTGATCCAAGTCATTCCGCACCTACACCACCTAGTTACCAAACACCTTACCACCCTCAGTACGCATCATACCCTCAGATGGTGGCCGCCTCCCAACCTAATTACCAACCACCTTACACACCCCCCACAGTTTTCCAGCAAACAACCCCGTTCATGACACAGCCACAACCAACCACACCCCAACCTCCACAAAAAGCTTGGAGTAAAAACCCTGGCCCAAACACTAACCAAACTCAAAGAAGGCCAAATAATGAAAGAAGAATTATACACTTTGACCCTATCCCTATGACCTATACTGAGCTTTTACCCCGCCTAATACAGAACTCTTTAATCGCACCATGTCCTATGAAGCCTCTAGAGCCGCCTTTTCCCAAGTGGTATGACCCAGCTGCTAAATGTGATTATCATGCTGGGGCCGTGGGACATTCAACTGAAAATTGTCAAGGGTTAAAGCACAAGGTTTAGAATTTGATAAATGCTAAATGGCTGAACTTTGAGAAGGACACCCCTAATGTAGGAAATAATCCTTTGCCAAATCATGGAGGGCCAACGGTGAATTGCTTAGAGGTGGAATTTGAGGTGAATATGCTTAATGAGGCCCTCCTTGGTCGCCCAAGGCCTTTAGTTATCCGGTACTCTGAGGAACCGGTTGTTCCAGCACCAAATGGCTTGAGGCCGATTACTATAAAGGTGCCAGGGCCATTCCCATATAAAAGCAACAAGGAGGTACCTTGGAAGTATGATGCTGAGGTATCTGGAGGTAAGACAGAAGAAGAGAGAATCGAAGTCACCACTAGTGCAACTACTGATGTGGTGAATATAGCTGGAGTCGAGGGTATGACCCGGAGCGGTCGCATCTATTCCTCTATAGAAGAGAGGAGAAGAAGGCCCTGCAGGGAGGCAATTTTGGCTGGTCCTGAGCCAGAAGAAAGTAAAGAAGAAGAAAGAAGGGAACTGAAAAAGCCTGTTTCTGAAGAAGATGCCTGTGAATTTCTAAGGATGATCAGGCAAAGTGAGTATTCAGTAATTGAACAATTAAACCGTATACCAGCTAATATTTCCCTATTGGCGCTGATGATGAATTCCGAGCCTCATCGGAAGGTGTTATTGAAAATACTCAATGAGGCCCATGTGGTACACAACCTATCGGTGGAGAAGTTTGAAGGGATTGCAAGTAACATAACCGCCAATAACTTCCTCACCTTTACTGATAGCGAGATCCCGGAAGAGGGAGCCGGGCATAATAAGGCATTGCACATATCCGTGAAATGTAGGGATCATATCCTGGCTCGGGTCTTGATAGACAATGGTTCCTCGCTAAATGTGATGCCTAAGATGACCCTGTCTAAGTTACCCTATGAAGCATCCCACCTGAGGCCAAGTTCAATAGTGGTTAGGGCCTTTGATGGGTCACGAAGGGAAGTTATTGGAGAGATTGATCTGCCAGTGCAGATTGACCCGGTTATTTTTGAGGTGACCTTCCAGGTGATGGACATCCTGCCCGCATACAGTTGTCTCCTAGGAAGACCATGGATCCATTCTGCTAGAGTGGTGCCATCCACTCTTCACCAAAGATTAAAATTTATTGTAGACGATAGACTAATAATTGTCTCTGCTAAAGAGGATTTTCTTGTCAGTAAACCCACCAATACCCCCTACATCGAGGCTGCTGAGGAAGCCTTGGAAACTCACTTCCAGGCTCTAGAAATTGCTAATGTTACCACTGTTAAGGAGGAAGAGGTGGTGGACCAACATCGGCCCCCGAGAGCCCTGTTAATGATGGCCAAAATAATGTTGAAGAATGGATTCCAACCCGGAGGCAAACTGGGGCAAAACAAGGGTGGATTAACCCAGCCTTTGCAGCTGATTAAGAACAAACACAGGTTTGGGTTAGGGTATAAACCCACTGAGGAGGAAAGGAGAAGGATTAAGGAAGAAATGGAAGAAAATAAACGGGCTAGGCTGGAAAAGCGAAAGCCCCAGATAAAGAGGGTCCCTCTGCTCGACATTTCAGAAAGTTTTTGGAGTGCTGGGTTCGAGACTCCAGATATGATAGCGGCAGTTGATAAAGAAGAGCCGCTCAACATGGATGACTTGGTGATAGCTTGTCCACCAGGACATGAACTAAACAATTGGGAAACCATCGAGCTTCCTGTGATTTTAAATTCAGTCTACATGTAATTTGTAATTGCTGTAAAATTTTGTGAATAAACAATATTTTGTACATATGATTGATCAATGAATACCACTGATTTCTTTCATAAATATTCTCTTCCTTCCTCCAATACATCCATATATCTTATCCTTTTCGCATATTTGCAAATCCGAAAACAACTTGCCTAATGACGATCACGCTAGTATTGTATTGAGTAATTTTGATTGTCTTGTTAATCAAGCGGATGAGGAAACAGAATTCAAATGCGAGCCCTCTGGAGAATTACTAAGGTTGGTTGAGCGAGAATCTAAATTGATACAACCTCACCAAGAGGTTGTAGAGTTAATAAATCTGGGGACTGATGAGGATAAAAAAGAAGTGAAGATAGGCGCGTTCAAAAATCGCTCTCGATTAGTGTCACTATTACATGAATATAGCGACATTTTCGCTTGGTCGTATCAAGATATGCCGGGATTAGACACGTCGATTGTGGAACACAAGTTGCCTTTAAAGCCTGAATGCCCACCGGTGAAGCAGAAGTTGATAAGAATGAAGCCAGAGATGTCCCTAAAAATCCGAGAAGAGGTGAAAAAGCAGTTTGATGCGGGTTTTCTGGCCGTAGCAAAATACCCGGAGTGGGTCGCAAATATAGTACCGGTCCCCAAGAAAGATGGAAAGGTGCGAATGTGCGTAGATTTCAGGGACCTAAATAGGGCCAGTCCAAAGGACGACTTCCCTCTGCCTCACATAGATGTATTAGTTGATAATACTGCCCAGTTTTCTTACTTTTCGTTTATGGACGGTTTCTCTGGATATAATCAGATCAAGATGGCTAAAGAGGATATGGAAAAAACCACCTTTATTACGGCTTGGGGAACTTTTTGTTACAAAGTCATGCCTTTTGGGTTGAAGAACGTTGGGGCAACATATCAGAGAGCCATGGTGACATTATTTCATGATATGATCCACAAGGAGATCGAGGTATATGTCGATGACATGATCGCCAAGTCAAGAACCGAGGAGGATCACCTCGATAACTTGCAAAAACTATTTGAACGTCTTCGAAGGTTCAAATTGAGAATGAACCTAGCTAAATGTACTTTCGGTGTGAAGTCAGGGAAGCTGCTAGGTTTCATCGTTAGTGAAAGGGGAATTGAGGTTGATCCTGATAAGGTCCGCGCAATCTTGGAAATGCCAGCCCCAAAAACAGAGAAGGAAGTGCGAGGGTTTCTGGGGAGGTTAAACTACATCGCTAGGTTCATTTTTCAGTTGACAGCCACTTGTGAACCAATTTTCAAACTCTTGCGCAAAAATCAACCCATCAGTTGGAATGAGGATTGTCAAGAAGCCTTTGAAAAGATTAAGCTCTATTTACAAGACCCTCCAGTTTTAGTCCCTCTAGTCCCAGGGAGACCACTAATTCTATACTTGACAGTGACGGGTAACGCCATGGGATGTATGCTCGGTCAAAAAGATGCATCTGGAAAGAAAGAACATGTCATTTACTATTTGAGAAAAAAAATTACCGATTATGAGGCAAAATATTCCTTGTTAGAACAAACCTGTTGCGCATTGGCATGGGCCGCTCATCGTTTGAGACAATACATGTTGAGCCATACTACTTGGTTGATCTCTAGGATGGATCCAATTAAGTACATCTTCGAAAAGCCCGCTTTGTCTGGACGGATTGCCAGATGGCAAGTTTTGCTATCAGAATATGATATCATGTATGTTACACAAAAGACAATTAAAGGTAGTGTGCTGGCATATTACTTGGCTCAACAGCCTCTAAGTGATTATCAGCCGATGAGACAAGGGTTTCCGGATGAGGATCTAATGGCAGTATTTAGTGAGCCGGTACAGGAAGTAAAAGAAAAGTGGACGATGTTGTTTGATAGGGCGTCCAACATGATGGGTCATGGCATAGGAGCCATATTAATCTCCCCAGAAGGACAGTATGTACCTATCACAGCCAGGTTAGGTTTTGATTGTACTAATAATGTGGCTGAATACGAAGCTTGCATCATGGGAATACAAGCAGCAATTGATGCTAATGTCAAGAACTTGGAGGTCTATGGTGATTCAGCTCTAGTTATCCATCAGGTTAAAGGTGAATGGGAAACTCGAGATGCAAAGTTAATCCCATACCAAGCTTATATTAAGGAATTGTTGGAGCGCTTTGAGGATGTCATTTTTGCACATATACCTCGAGAGGACAATCAATTGGCTGACGCCCTAGCCACCCTCTCGTCCATGTTTAAAATAGGTAAAGAGGAGGATATGCCCCTTATCCAGATTCAACGCCGAGATCGACAAGCCTTTTGCCAATCAGTTGAAGAGGAACAGGATGGGCAACCCTGGTATCATGATATCCGACGTTTTTTGAAAGACAAGGAGTATCCCAATCATGCCTCGGAAAATGACAAAAGAACTTTAAGGAGATTAGCTGCCAGTTTCTTTCTCGATGGGGAAGTTTTATATAAAAGAAATCATGATATGGTCCTGCTCAGGTGTGTAGATGCGGCAGAGGCTAGTAAAATTGTGAAAGAAGTCCATGAGGGATCTTTTGGTGCCCATGCTAACGGACACGCGATGGCAAGGAAAATCCTCAGAGCAGGATACTACTGGTCGACTATGGAGACTGATTGCTATAAGTATGTTAAGACTTGTCATAAATGCCAGGTATACGCTGACAACATCCACGTGCCGCCTACGTCTTTGAATGTATTATCTTCACCATGGCCATTCGCTATGCGGGGAATGGATGTCATTGGACCAATTGAGCCTAAAGCATCCAACGGGCATCGTTTCATATTGGTTGCCATTGACTATTTCACCAAGTGGGTTGAGGCTGCTTCCTATGTCAGTGTGACCCGGAGTGTGGTGGTAAAGTTCGTAAAGAAAGAGTTGATTTGCCGGTATGGGTTGCCCAACAAAATCATCATAGATAATGGTACCAATCTTAATAACAAAATGATGAATGAATTGTGTGACCAGTTCACGATCTAGCATCATAATTCATCCCCATACAGGCCAAAGATGAATGGAGCGGTGGAGGCGGCCAATAAAAACATCAAGAAAATTGTCCAAAAGATGGTGCTCACATATAAAGATTGGCATGAGATGCTCCCCTATGCCCTCCACGCGTATCGTACTTCAGTTTGTACCTCTACTGGAGCAACTCAATTCTCACTTGTTTATGGAATGGAGGCTGTCCTTCCTATTGAGGTAGAAATCCCTTCATTAAGGGTGTTAATGGACGCAAAGTTGGAAGAGGCAGAGTGGGTGCAAGCCCGTGTTGATCAGTTAAATTTGGTTGATGAAAAAAGATTGGTGGCGTTGTGTCACGGACAGCTATATCAGAAAAGAATGAAGAAAGTATTCGAAAAGAAAGTACGTCCCCGAGCATTTCAAGAAGGAGATTTGGTTCTCAAAAAGTTATTACCTATGCAAAACGTGCTACAAGGGAAGTGGGCCCCAAATTATCATGGGCCATAAGTAGTCAAGAAGGCTTTCTCGGGAGGGGCGTTGATTTTAACTGATATGGATGGGAATGACCTGGCAAATCCAACCAACGCTGATGCTGTAAAAAAGTATTATGCTTAAAAAAGCCCGCTAGGTCGAAAACCCGCAAGGACGACCTAGGCAAAAGTTAGGGCATCCAAAAGCCCGCTAGGTCGAAAACCCGCAAGGGAGACCTAGGCAAAAGTTAGGGCATCCAAAAGCCCGCTAGGTCGAAAACCCGCAAGGGCGACCTAGGCAAAAGTTAGGACATCCAAAAGCCCGCTAGGTCGAAAACCCGTAAAGGAGACCTAGGCAAAAGTTAGGGCATCTAAAAGCCCGCTAGGTCGAAAACCCGCAAGGGCGACCTAGGCAAAAGTTAGGGCATCCAAAAGCCCACTAGGTCGAAAACCCGCAAAGGCGATCTAGGCAAAAGTTAGGGCATCCAAAAGCCCGCTAGGTCAAAAACCCGCAAGGGAGACCTAGGCAAAAGTTAGGTCATCCAAAAAGCCCGCTAGGTCGAAAACCCGCAAGGGCGATCTAGGCAAAAGTTAGGGCATCCAAAAGCCCGCTAGGTCGAAAACCCGCAAGGGAGACCTAGGCAAAAGTTAGGGCATCCAAAAAGCCCGCTAGGTCGAAAACCCGCAAGGGCGATCTAGGCAAAAGTTAGGGCATCAAAGATGCGCTAGGTTGAAAACCCACAAGGGCGACCTAGACAAACATGAGGAAAATTCTTATCGTCGCAAGATGACCCTCAAGAATAGGTGGGAACAAGAATGTGATACTGGGGCAAAGGATAAAAAGCGGATTGATTCAAAAGCAGTCAGGTCAGTATTGGGCAGATACTGGAGCAAATTGATGAAAGGACAGGGAGTGGATAAAAGTGAAATAGGCCAATATTGAAATCAGTTCGGAGCTTATCAGAATAAGACTGGGCTAATACTGGGGCAAAATTTTGAGTAGGCTGATACTGGGGCAAAATTTTGTTTCCTGATAAGCATGGGTGATAAGGCAGGAAAGGTTATGAAAATACAATACTAGCATTGGTCGTCTCGAAGGCACAAGACCATCCAAAATTCCATCCCCAAATACATACTCTTCTACTTCCTCGTTCTGTTTACTTTTGAAATTCAGCCATTTCATTGATTCAATTGTATTCGTTGATCAAGCATATGTACAGAATTAAGTGTATCACAGCAATTATCAAATGCTAAGACTGTTTAAATCATGGTTAGAACGAAAATTTCGCAATTGATGGTCATTTAATAACATTGAATGATTCTTCTCTCTACAGAATAAGCAGTGTGATGCATAAAGTCCCCCAACGAAATCAGAAAGGGAAGGCCAATCGCAGGCTCTAGCTCATTCTAAAGGTCATAAGAATCGTGCTATAGGGAAGCCGTGAATTCGAAGTCCGCTAAATAAATAAAGATCAAAATCTATCCAAATCAAGTCTTCTTGCATTTTAGTTTCCTGCATTTTGGCCTATCACATCAGGCCCTCATGTTTAAATTTTTGTTCAAAGCCTATCACATCAGGCACTGCATTTTAGTTTCCTGCATTTTTGGCCTATCACATCAGGCTCCTCATGTTTAAATTTCTGTTCAAAGCCTATCACATCAGGCACTGCATTTTAATTTCCTGCATTTTGACCTATCACATCAGGCCCCTCATGTTTAAATTTCTGTTCAAAGCCTATCACATCAGACACTGCATTTTAGTTTCCTGCATTTTTTGCCTATCACATCAGGCCCCTCATGTTTAAATTTCTGTTCAAAGCCTATCACATCAGGCACTGCATTTTAGTTTCCTGCATTTTTGGCCTATCACATCAGGCCCCTAATGTTTAAATTTCTGTTCAAAGCCTATCACATCAGGCACTGCATTTTAGTTTCCTGCATTTTGGCCTATCACATCAGGCCCTCATGTTTAAATTTCTGTTCAAAGCCTATCACATCAGGCACTGCATTTTAGTTTCCTGCATTTTTGGCCTATCACATCAGGCCCCTCATGTTTAAATTTCTGTTCAAAGCCTATCACATCAGGCACTGCATTTTAATTTCCTGCATTTTGGCCTATCACATCAGGCCCCTCATGTTTAAATTTCTGTTCAAAGCCTATCACATCAGGCACTACATTTTAGTTTCCTGCATTTTTGGCCTATCACATCAGGCCCCTCATGTTTAAATTTCTGTTCAAAGCCTATCACATCAGGCACTGCATTTTTGGCCTATCACATCAGGCCCCTCATGTTTAAATTTCTGTTCAAAGCCTATCACATCAGGCACTGCATTTTAGTTTCCTGCATTTTGGCCTATCACATCAGGCCCTCATGTTTAAATTTCTGTTCAAAGCCTATCACATCAGGCACTGCATGTTAGTTTCCTGCATTTTTGGCCTATCACATCAGGCCCCTCATGTTTAAATTTCTGTTCAAAGCCTATCACATCAGGCACTGCATTTTAATTTCCTGCATTTTGGCCTATCACATCAGGCCCTTCATGTTTAAATTTCTGTTCAAAGCCTATCACATCAGGCACTGCATTTTAATTTCCTGCATTCTGGCCTATCGCATCAGGCCCTCATGTTTAAAATTTCTGCTCAAGCCTATCACATCAGGCACTGCATTTTAGTTTCCTGCATTTTGGCCTATCACATCGGGCCCCTCATGTTTAAATTTCTGCTCAAAGCCTATCACATCAAACATTGCATCTTGTTTTCTGCATTCAGGCCTCTCACACAAAGCATTTGCATGTGATTTTCTCCATCCTGGCCTATCATATAAGGCCCCGCCTGTTCATCCACAAGTCTTAATTTCCTTTTATTTACCAAGGCCGGACAAAATTGGCTCACGTCTTTACTCATTTCTTACTTCGATAATACAAGAGGTATTCTTGCATTATCTAGTAAGAATTTGGTAAAGAAGGGCAAACTGTGAGCACCAATTTTTGTCCGGGTAAAAAAAAATCTTCCTTAATTAATTAATTTACTAAACACCTTTAGAGACCAAAAGCTCAAAATCGTCAAAAGAAAATAAAAGAGACACAACAAATAAATAAACCAGTAAATAGATAATAAAAATTACATAAAAATAGTGAAACTGAAAAAATAAAATTCAGTTAGGGTAGTTAAGGGTCAGTTAATGGTAGTTAGGGTGGTTAAGGTTATTTTAGTTAGGGTTGAAAGTTAAGCCTGGGTTAAGGTTAATGCAACTAGGGTTGAATAGGGGTATAAGAGGAATTTAGAAGAAAAAACGGTTACAAAAAAAACATTCTGGTACCAAATTTAGGAGGGGATTTCTGGGAAAGATTGAGTTTGCTCTCTCGGTTTGAATTTTTGTTTTTTCTCTCGCTCGGTTGGTGATATCAGCAGGGATTATTCAAGCTTTTCCCACTCTTTGGTATCAAAGAGGCTCTGACAGTTTTCTTTGATCCAGCAAAAGGAAGATTCAGGTTTATTCATCAACTATCTCCAATTCGTCAACGAATTTTGTGGTGGAATCACAGCAGCTCCCTCTGCTTGTTAGCGCCTACGCTGTCAGGTATGCTCATGCGCATCACTTCACTCTTATGCTGCATAATTTTAGTTTTCTGTCGATTCCAATGCGCTCAAGGCTTGACTGAATTGAACCTAGGGGGTAGTTGAAATAAATGATGCTTGAATTCCTGCTCTAACATGCAAATCAGAGTTAGTTGGTTAAATTGCCTAAAGTCAAGGTTTTTTATAAAGTCACTGAAATTTAGTTTTGTATTCAAGAAGTTCAATTCTGGAAAGGTGCCATTATCCTTACTGATTCTGGACCCATTTGACTTGTAAACCATTGATGTGCTCAATTATAGGATTTAAACCATAGGAAATAACTACGAATGGTTCAGTGGGTAAATCTTAACTGATTATAGTATATATACTTGTCATTTGTGCACCTAAACTGTGTTTCTCGTTAAAGGACGAGTGGTTTAGATGATTTTTGAGTCTAGCTTAGTACTTAAGCTAAAGGTTAACACATGGTAGTTGTACCCTTCATTTAATCCTGACCCCAGAATTGAGGGAAGAATTCTATGCTTGAGACCTTAAAGTCAGGAACTTGGTCCTAGGAGAGAGGGGCGGTGATGACTTCCTTCCTCTCAAGACCAGGAATTAGGATTTTCTGGACTAAATTTTGGTTGACTACAGGGGTTAAGTTAATATCACAGACCTGATACACTAGATAGGCTGAATACAAAGTTTGAGTAATATAGGGGACACAGCTTCTGAGTAATTGATTTGTGTCTCCCATTGTTTTGGTAAGGAAGTTAATAGGATCACCACCAACGGTTAATAAAAATTCAGAAATCTTGAGCAAGATTCAGGTTCCTGTTTTTGAATTTTGCAAGCTCACAGCCATGAACCTGATACAACTCTTGGCCATATGTCTGTTGAGCTAGTCTAACAGCAAGGACTATGATGATGGGGAATAGTCAAAATACTTGGATGGTCAGGGTAGACAACCTACAAATCAATACACTGACATCGTAGAGACCTAGGTCCTGGCTAGGGAGTTCTTTTAAAAGTTTGAATGCCATACTACTCTTGCCTCTTTCCTTTTAATTAGTAGAACCCTGCAAAGATTAGCATTGAAGTGACAGTGGTTACAGGTTAAGGACTCTATAGATCTCACACCTTTGCCACCCAAGGTTGCTAATATGTATCCTGATTTGGTTTTGGGAATTGCAAAGAGTAAAGGCTAGGGACTGCTAATTCAATAAAGGTCTCTCAGGCCTGATTCTGAGTTGGTTACATTTACAGTGGCCTGATATTTGGTCAGCTTATTGAGCTTTGCACTATTTTGGAGGATGCTAGGCCAAATCGGACTCAATAGACTCTAGTAAACCATTCTTTTCTACCTGGGAGCCAGCCCATATTATGGTAATCTTAGTGGCAGGAGCCACACATTGGGGTTTGCTTAGGATACCCAAAGGCTTTGCTGTTAGGACATACCTTAGATACTTGGTCTCATTATGGCCTTATGGTAAACCAATCATAAGTGAGCCATTGTATCAAGCTCCCATGACCTAAATCCATTTCAGCATGGCTTAATCAGCTAGATCAATGGGTAATAGGAGGGGTAATTTTGAGGACAACTTTATCTGGTTTGAGTGAGGTGAATTTTTAGGCTTATGGTTTCAATTTGTCCATAACAGATTACATGAGTCAAGGCCAGTAGTTGTGAATTTCCCCTTTTGAACTTGAGGCGTGAGACTGATTATGGTTGGGAGGAACAAGTTTGAGAACCATGTGCTGTTCAGAAGTTTTAACAAACTGAGTTAATCGTTCTGAATAAATAACTGGTATGCCTGACAAGTACTTCAAGGATCCTTAGTCTCTGCCTACCTGTTAGTCCCTCTGGCCATAGTAACTCACTAATACAAGTCTCCTCACTTTAACTTGCAAATTTCTGCATATGGCAACTTCCAGCCTGTAAGTTCTAAAATGTGTTGTAGTAACAGGTCTAGTAGTTTAGGCTAATTACAACTTTGATCAGGACACTGAACCTTTAAATCATTTAGGAAAAGGGGGGGCTTGAAGTCTTATAACCAGCCATAGTGTAGGAGAGAAAAACTGAATTGTACCTGCTGATTGGCCATGAAGTGCACTGGCTACTGTAACAAGTGTTAGTTGTAGGTGCAGGCCTCTGTGTGTTGTCTTTTCTGGGCTAAATCAGATCCCAGTTAGCTAGTAGAAGCATAAGCATGGTAGATGGGAAGTTATCCAGCAAGTGGAAGAGCATTATCAGATTTTGCACCAACTTAGGGAAAGAGTCTAAGAGAAATATCAGGATTGTATTTTGGTTTAAAGCCAGTGGCAACCAAATTGGCATAATCCAGATTAGCAGTTTGGTTCTAATTTCTCTGGAGCCTTAAATTATTGCATATAATCTGACGTGATTTAGGGAAGTGCAGAGAACAAAGCTATGAGTAACTCGGTCATTAAAGTTTAAACTTAGGTCTGCTAATTCTAGAGTTAGTTATAACAGCAAGGGTAGACACATAGTTCTGTATACTGCATCAAATTTTGAAAATAAGCAGAGACCTGGATGTGGAACTTGTGACAGATCACTGATCTGCATGGTCATTTGCTTGCTACTGTCATAACCAGAATCAAATGGCCTATGACTATAGGGTAGTTTTGAATCATCAGTCTTGCTTTAGTCTGCAATGTTCCTTAAAGATTGGAAGGTCATACTGCTGATCAGTATAGTTCTTTTCACACTAAGATTAGGAGTCAACTCAATTCTTCAGGAAGATTAAGGAAAATAGAATGATCATCAAAGATATGGCTCCGGTTCCACCAGTTTATCCAAAAAAGTTAGGCTAAGATTAGTACTTGTTCTTGTAGGCACTTTGCAGGCTATAGGTTTTTACTGATTGAATTAAAATCAGTACTGCAGAAAACAGAATCGGGTCTTAAGCACCTGGCCTTTGCAGTTTGGCCAAATCAATGAAGAACAAGTGCAAGGAAGTAGGGAGCCCTCTCTGCTCACAAGACAGGGCCATGAGTTGTAAGTAATTAAATCTCTACAGTTTCTGAACTTAATTCATTAGAGAAGTCTAGGAGCCCGGGTTTGAGTTAGTCGAAAGAGAACTAAAGTTTGGTTAATAGATACCTGCCCTGATTTGAGAAGTAACTACTGTCAGGCTTAAGGACCAAGTGGCTATTCTGATCAGGAGCCAACTAGGCATATACTCAGAGGTTCCAGTCACAAACCAAATCAAAATTAGCAGTCAGCTTGGTTGACCAACCAGGTTCTGATTCAGCTAGGCACTGATATGAAATGGGAGCCTTGCAGTGTAACTTGGTCTTTGCCCTAAGCCTGTCTTAACCGTAAAGCACTGTTAAGTCTTGTATCTATATCTCATCCTAAGCTGGTTGTAAAGTTAAAGTTAGTCATCGGCTGTCCTATCCCTGATATGAATTATGATTTTAAGAAACCGAACCTTTCCTGTCAAAAGGGAACCAAGTAGGAGACGTTCATTTGAATGGTGAGGCACACAGGCTGTGTTCAGTTCGTTTCCCTTATGTTAGCCATGTGCAGGAATTGTGAGTCTTCGATTAGGATCCCTCTTTGTAGGCAGGACAGGGTCTAGTTCAATAACAGATTTTGAACTTTCGGACCTTGTGACTGATCAGGTTGCTACATAAAAGACTGTTGTCAGTATCTTAATTTCAATATGGAGGTCTGGAATGTAATAAGGATCAAAGTAAATCTAAGAGCCTTAGTTCAGTACATTAATAACCCTAGTTCATAAAAGGGGTAGATAGGTGCCACAGTGAATTCTAAGTCAGTCTTTAGTGGCAGATCTGGTTTTTTTTTATGTGCTTAGCCAGTGCAGAAAATAGATCATTCCTGGGCCAGCCATAGAAGCAGGTTCACTTCAGCCTGCTCCTGATTGACTGAATCAGTAGATACATAAGAAGGAAATTTCCATAAAGCAAATCTTGGCTGGTTTAAGCTAAGAAATATTTCCTAGGTTTGTGACTTAAATTCTGAAACATAAAAGGCTGAAAGACATTGAGATTGCGGTGAAATTTCTGCAGTAGCATTAGATTAATCAGGAGTTACAATCCATTAGCCGTTCTTCGTTAAATTACAGAATTAGACCAACTTGTAGAAGCCTAGGCCTGATATGTTGGAATCTATGCATTTTGAATTAGAAAAAGGGCCTTGCTGATAGGAAACTCAGCCTTCATTTGGAGCACAGGAAATGAGTTTGATTAACCTCATGGCAGTCAATGGCATTAGGACTATTTCAGGGAAGGGGCCTATGATTCCTTGAAATGCATCTTGAATAGACTTGAAAGGCTAAAAGAGCCACGGGCCCTTATACAAAACTAATGATGGAGAATGTACTATTGTTACACCTTATTTTTCATTCTGTTTTTTATTATATATCCAGGTATTGGTTTTCACTAAGTATTGGCCTCATATTGAATTTTGCAAACTATGCCAACGTCTGTATATTTCTAAAATTCTTTTGTTTCCAAAACATCTGTTTTTTTTTTTAATTTTTCTCAGATTGTGCAAACGGGTTCTAATACGGGCAAGTAGCGTTCTCTACTGTTACGTATTTTAATCCGTGCTAAATTCAAATACGGCTTACGACGATTTGGATTATGCAAGCACGTCTGTTTTTCTAAAATTCGTCCTTTTTTCCAAAACGTCCGTTTTCTTAATTTTTCTCAGACTGTGCAAACGGGTTCTAATACGGGCAAGTAGCGTTCTCTACTGTTACGTATTTTAATCATTGCTAAATTCAAATACGGCTTACGACGATTTGGATTATGCAAGCACGTCTGTTTTTCTAAAATTCGTCCTTTTTTCCAAAACGTCTGTTTTCTTCATTTTTCTCAGACTGTGCAAACGGGTTCTAATACGAGCAAGTAGCGTTCTCTACTGTTACGTATTTTAATCCGTGCTAAATTCAAATACGGCTTACGACGATTTGGATTATGCAAGCACGTCTGTTTTTCTAAAATTCGTCCTTTTTTCCAAAACGTCTGTTTTCTTAATTTTTCTCAGACTGTGCAAACGGGTTCTAATACGGACAAGTAGCGTTCTCTACTGTTACGTATTTTAATCATTGCTAAATTCAAATACGGCTTACGACGATTTAGATTATGCAAGCACGTCTGTTTTTTCTAAAAAAATCGTCCTTTTTTCCAAAACATCTGTTTTTTCTATTTTCCTCAAATTGGGCAAACGGGTTCTAATATGGGCAAGTAGCATTCTCTACTGTTACGTATTTTAATCCGTGCTAATTCAAAGATGGCTTACGATGATTTGAATTACGCAAGCATGCCTGTTTCCCTAAATCCTGTATTTTTTTAAGAAACGTTTTTTTGAAGTTTTACCTAAGATTACTCTTTTCTTCTCCAAGAGATCAAGTCTCTTAACTAGAACTACGTAGCCTTGAGTTTCCCATTGCACCCGGGAATACGTAGGAGCAGGATCAAGTCCTGTCAGGCTATTTTCCATGAACCTATTTATTTTCTATTTTCTATTCTATTTTAAGGGATCAAATAGTTTTCAAAATATCACACACTTAGTTTAAGGGTACCGTTCCTTGGAACGGGCGAGTAGGGTGCCTAATACCTTCCTTACTCGTAACCGACTCCCGAACCTAGATTTTCTTCCACAAGTTAGGGTTTTTCCAAATGTTTTCCCTTAAAAATAAAATTTGGTGGCGGCTCCACAATCAAAATTAATTCTTTTCAAAATTTAGCGAGTTCGTCGTATCGTCGGAATTACGGTTATGACAGATCCATATTACATCATCATGATCATATCTTATATACAAATTATCATCTGTTTTTGGGCCATTCTTAAGTAACTGTGATATTCGTAAGAAATGATAATCCTCAATATGAATCTCTTTATGATAATGATCATGATTTTCATATATTTTGTTGGACACAAGCACAATGGACCACTTCTTATCAATAGGATCAGTGACATAGAATACTTTTTGAGCTTGAGATGCTAGAATAAAAGGATCATTCTTATACCATTCCTTATTAAAATCTACCTGCAAGAATCCTGACTCATCAATTCGAACACCATTATTATTGTCAACCCACTTACAACCAAACATGGACACCCAAAATTTCGTGTAATCCAATTCCCATATTTGTCTAATGATACCAAAGTATGACATATTTGCATATATGGTATAGACACTCAATTATGTCTGAGGCTCCGTTAGTAACAATACTTAGGTATATTCAATTATTTTGGTAAAAGTAGATTAAATAATAAAAACAAAATAAGAAAAAACAACAAAAAATAAGAGCGAAAAAAACTGAAAAATAATAAAGACCAAAACGATAATGTAAATTATCTAACAAGAAGAAATAAACAAATAAAAAATAAAAGGAAAAATAATAATTAACATAAACAAAATAATAAAAAGAAATAATTTTTTTGAAAAAATAACAAAAATAATAATAAGGACAAAAGAAATAATAATAACAATAAATAATAAAAAATAGAAAAATAATAAAAAGGGGCGACAAAGACAAAAAATAAAAAAAAAAGAGAAAAATAAAGGATAAGTAAATAAATGAATTAACGAAAACAGAGGGTTTGTTAAATTAGTTAAAAATTTTGGTTAGTTAGTTAAATAGAAAGTTAGGGGGTGATTAGTTTGGATTCTCTGCACGCTTAAGCCATATAAATAGAAGGAAATGATCCTGAGGGGGGGTTTTGAAAAAGAAAATTGCAGAAGCAAAGGAAGGGGATTGCATTCTCTACTCGAGGGGATTCTTGCAAAAAGGGTTGGAGATTTTCTCTTTAAGACGATTTTGATCTTTGAGGAGATTTGAGGGATTCGGGAGGAAAGATTGTGAGGCAAATTTCAATACTAGCAAGCGATTCTCTGAAACAAGAAGAAAGATTACACAGTTGACTCAGAACTCCACAAAAGGTTAGTCGAATCTATTATACTCTTGAATTGAAATCTTTACGATAGTTCATTGCTTAAGACCAAAATTCTCAGTTCATGCGTTTGTATATTCGAACATATGTGATTTTCTGTGAGAATCAGGTGAATGCAGTCCATGATTAAGTCGAGAATCATTTTTCTTTTTGCTAAATTTGTATTCAAATGTTCCCCTGGTTGAAAGGTTGATAATGAATCTATTAGACGTTTGCTATTGTGCTCTTAAGAACTGCGAGGTTTTTTTTCTTTCTTCGTTCTTTTCTTTTCTTGTTGCACGGAAAAGAGTGGTTCCATGAGATTTCCCCTGCATCACGGATCCATAGCATGTTTATGACCTCTTATGAACTAAACCAGTAGACAAATTTGTGTTAACCATTATACATATGTCGAAGCCATGAAAGGTTAAGAAGATAAGGTATTATGCTCACATAGAAAGAAACCGAGGGTAGCTCCTGAAACTCCAATTAAGGAGAGGTATGCAGCATGAAAGGACATCAACTACAATAAGATGGTATTCGGCTTCCTAGCATTGGTATACTCGAGAAAATAAACTATCACCCAAAATTTGAAAGGGAGATAATAAAGGGATGGATTGGTACATGAATATTTTGCCAAGCTGTGATGCTATGAAGAATGTCTATCAGTGAGTAAGTGGGGGGGCCAAAAACAGAGTTTGAGATGTCATCAACTAAAATATCATGTGCTAGGAGAGCCGAATTGATAGAACCTACCGAACTAGAATCTGTGCTCGAGGTGCCAAAGAATTAATATAATTATCAAAGCAAGAAGAGTCGAAAAGGCTCGCGTTGGCTTATTGAAATCGATGAAACCCCAAGGACGCGTCAAGCACATGTGTTCGTTCCTATAAAATTGCTCTCCAGTTTGTTCAAGATCTTAACAGTGCTATGAAATCTAGGAGCTATCCAGTCTAGCATAAGTCGAGAAACATATCATTAAATTCAGCTAATGCATAGGCCATAGACCAAGGTGTGCATGCATGACCATTCCATCCAGAACCGTGATCATCATAACGTCAATATAGTTTTTGTAAACTCAAAAATCGAGTCTATAATTTGGTTCAAATTGGTGGATTGTGGAGGGTTGTGTTTGGATGTGGTACTAGGCTTGGGATGCGATGAAATCCTAGTAAATGCTGCTACAGAGGTTCTTGTTGATAGATGTTATTGCTGCTAGCTCAATAACAAAATACAGCACACGAAAATGGCATTCTTGATGGCTAGCTTACAGGAAATTTCCTTGCCAATGGCCAGGCACAAGGGCTGTATTGATTGATTATCCTTGCATGAACTATGAATCAATCACTTCATACAAAAATTGAGGGAAGCTGCTGGTTTTGATACCCCCTCTGAATATCTTGTCTTGCATACGTTAATCACCTACATGCAATGTCAAAAATGCGCATGCAGAATGGTCAATGACGTGCCAAAGTCTTTGTGCTAATTCGGGCAAGTGGAACGAAAGGGATATCCCCCAGCACCAATCAAGGAGTAGTAGATGCTAAGTTAGATATAAAAGAAATAATACTTGAAGGCCTCTAGCGTAAAGCGGGAAGTCAAATTGTCGATCTTGCACACCCCAAGCTTCTTCAACAACAGCTAAGGTTGTTAGAGCCCACGGAAACTAGAGAATAGAACATCCTTCTCCCTTAAAATACATGTACAGCTAAACTACTTGGATACAAGGATAATTGTAGCCACGCAATCATCTCATTGGGATGTCTTTTGGTTGAGTCACAATCTTCGCATAAGCCGAATCTTCACTAGGTGTTCATCCACTTGGCAATGGGTGCATTCAGATATTTTTCTGCTCCCACAAAATGCAATCAGCACGAAATTTGCCTCGTAGGACGCATCACTTTCATATGATTTGGTTCCAAAAAGCTTATAGTCTCCAGAGATTATGGTGCAATTGTGCTTTGCATCTTAATATCTGAACATAATTTTAGGGAGTGTTTCTGGTCGTCCTGTCGCATGGAGTCAACTAGTCATGGTACCATGGTTCACAGGAGCCATAATTCAGATCAAACAACAGAATCGTCGTCTGCATAGGGTCTAGCCATCCTTGCATTCAATCCTGAAAAAGCATAACACTTAGGTAGTACGAGAGATTATCAGCTTTGTGCTTACGTTCATTATAATTATATGAGAGCGCACTGGACATCTCAATTCAGCCACAGCTTGATCCATATCTTCAAGTCTACTATAATAGACACGATTGAAGGTCACAGTTAGAGGATCACAAGGTCATGCTGGAACTGTTCCAATGCCCATGCACCGGGATCCTTTAACTGCTGCTGCTGAGCAAATTGTAATTTTGGAAAGCCTTTGCAAACATCCTCAAGGATACCTTTTTTATGATGGGCATTGCAGCGATTCATCAGTAAAATCACTTTCAAGCTCACTTGTGTGTACTGTCGAAGAGATATCAACATGGCCTAGTGCCAGTAACGTCATTTTGGTAACAGGTTCGCGTGGAAACTGAGTCATTTCTGATGGTATAAAGAAAAATCCTTGGTACCCCATGCACGTATGGTTTCTCGACGTGAAGTTCCATGCAAAAAAGTAAACTCAAAGGTCCACTGATAAGGCTTATTAAAAAATGAAGGGAGTGGCCCTGCCCCTTGACATACAGTCTTAACCTCAATTTACCAAACATAAGGCACAAAAGTGAATAGCTCAGGTGGTTGAGCGCATTACTCGTATCCCCCAAGTCACTAGGCTCGATCCCCCGCATGTGACAATTTTGAATTTTCATATCCATTGTACCACACTTCGGGCAGGCTAATTCATGCGCGATTCGGCCTTGCCAATTTTTCCTTGGAGGCGTGGGTGAAATATGGCCCATCCACAAAGCTTCATCTAGCCCATACACTTGTAATTGGATGTTGTGTGCTTGCTAAACTATACTAACCCACCTTCGATTGGACCATCCAAATTAGATCCAAAAAGCCACAATCACTTTAATTAATATTTAAGCAAATAATTTTACAATTTTGCGACCCTAAACAATTTTGAGGTCAAGCCTAATATTTGGTCTTAATTGGAGATTAATTTTGATAGATTAAACCCAATTCTCTTTAAAATTTAAAATCAAGTTTCATCGGATCAAGCCCAAATTCTTTCTAATTTGAAATCAAAATTTTTATAGTTAGGGACAAGCCCAATTTTTTTTTCTATTATTATTCCTTTTTCATTTTAGGCCAATCATTTTTATTTTGGGGTCAAACTCAATTCCTTCCTTATCCTCGAAGACAAATTTTAATATTGGTCTACTCCATTTTTCATTTTTCCTTTTAATCAAATTAAATTCAAGTTTCCTTTAATTTTGGGCCAACCCTAATTCCCATTTATTCTTCTGTTTTCAAATTAAATTCATTAATTCTAGGTCTCACGCAATGAGCTCTAAACACGAACTGTTAGCTTTTTCTGTTGTTCGATGTTTAGACATTCATATGGATCCTAGTACAGCCGTAGTTGCCTTGGACCCTGTGCATATGTGGACTAAGAATTCTTTTTAAACAAAAATATTCTAGGAAAGTCATTTTTATATATGATTCTAAGTCTCACGCAATGAGCTCTAAACACGAACTACTTGTAACGGACTAAGAACTACTTGTAAACAATTTAAGGGTACCGTTCTTCGGAACGGACAAGTAGGGTGCCTAACACCTTCCCTACTTGTAACCGATTCCTGAACCTAGATTCTTCCTCAAGTTAGGGTTTTTTTCCAAATCTTTTCCCTTAAATAAAAATTTGGTGGTGGATCCACAAATAAAATTAAATTTTTTTCTAACTTTTAGTGAGTTCGTCATCTCGTCGTAATTACGATTGTGACATATGGGATTTTGGTCTTTGGAACTTGACACATGCAAAGATTGTGCTACAAGAGTCGCACCACTATTTTGCATTGTACTTTGACTATCTTGCTCTTTTGTATAAAATGTATATCCATTAATAAGATAACCAGAGTAAGAAATAACATGAACACTAGGACCACTTGCTAACCATCTCAAGTTTTGTGAAATTGAAGAAGGATTTATAGCCAACTCAACAAAAATATGCTCTTTCGGCCATGTTATAAATTCTCGATTGTGTTCTCTTGTTATCCAATTTTCATTCCTATTTGGGTTCAAACTTCTAAGTATGTTTTTATGTCTTTCAATAAATGGATCAACCTCATTTGTATTGTGTAAAACATATAAATGTGTTTTCTCCCATTTAGTCCTCGATATTGTCACTATCTCATTTCCCACAATCCCTTCCCCTTCTGTTCTTCTCTGGTGATGAGACTTTGGAAGTCCTATGGAATCAACGTTACTTAGGTATTCGGTACAAAATTCAACTTCCTTTTCAATTATATATCTCTCAACAATACAATCTTCTGGTCGACTTCAATTTTTTAGTACCCTTTTAATGTCTTCATATAACGCTCAATAGGATATATCCATCTCATATAAACTGGTCCACACAATTGAATCTCTATAACAAGATGAATGGTTAGATGAACCATTATATCAAAGAACGAAGGTGGAAAATACATCCCAAGCTCACATAGAGTTGTAATAATTTCTTTACGTAAAGAAGGAAATCTTGCAGGATCAAGTACTTTGCTACAAATCATCCTAAAGAAGAAACATAACTTAGTTATGGAACCTCGAACTTTGGGGGGCAAAATGGAATGTATACCCACTGGTAACAAGTTCTCCATGAGAACATGATAATCAAGAGACTTTAAACCTTTTAGCTTGAGATCTTTCATTGATATAAGGGTTCTAATATTTGAGGAGTATCCCTCTGGAACTTTAACTTCATCAAGAAATTTACAAAATGTAATTTTCTCTTGTTTAGATAGAGTATGAGTAGCTGGAGGTAAATATGTACTTTTATCCTTTTATATCGGTCCCAATTCAGTCCTTATACCCATGTCAATTAAATCTAACCTTGAATTGATTCCATCTTTACCCTTTCCTTTCAGATTGAGCAATGTGCTAATGAGACTCTCACAAACATTTTTTTCAATATGCATCACATCAAGAAAATGTCTTACATACAATGACTTCCAATATGGCAATTCAAAAAATATTGACTTTTTCTTCCACCCATTTGTCACAAGGTCTTTGGCAAAAGGTTTACCAAATTTAGTCTTTAAATCCTTTACCTTTTCATATAACATATCACCTGTCAACGGAATAAGAGGTGTACCATATTCATCATTCCCATTAAATGCTTTTTTCCATCCTCGATAAGGATGATTTGGATGTAAAAATCTGCAATGTCCAAGAAAAACATTCTTCATACAATGTTGCAACCGTTTGCAATCCATATTCTCTTCACATATAGGGCATGCACACTGACCCTTGATACTGTACCCTGACAAATTACCGTATGCTGGAAAATGATTGATTATGCCAAACAACATAGCCCTCAATAAAAAAAACGTTCTTCCTTATATCTAGCATACACCTCCACACCCACCTCCCACATTTGTTTCAAATCTTCAATTAAAGGAGCCAAATATACATCTATATCATTTCCTTGTTGCATAGGTCTAGAAATTAACATAGATAACATCATAAACTTACGTTTCATGCATAACCATGAATGTATAGGTTGTAAATAATCAAAATCACTGGCCATGTGCTATGGGAGTTACTTTGAAGACCATGTGGATTCATTCCATCGATTGACAATGCAAGCCGTAGGTTTCTTGGTTCTTGCCCAAAATCAGGATAGTCATGATCAATTTTGCTCCATTGAGGAGAATCCGCAAGGTGTCGAAGCTTTCCATCTCTACTTCTATTATATGCATGCCATCTTAAGTGTTTAGAATCTTCAAGACTACGATACATGCGCCTAAATCTCGGTATTATGGGAAAATACCAAACCACCTTGACTGGTGTTGATTCTTTCTTCTTATATCGCATGGCATTACATTTGGGACAAATTTTTAAATATGCATATTCATTTCTGAATAAAATGCAATCATTGCAACAAGCATGTATCCTTTCATAACTCATTCCAATAGAACATAACATTTTTTTAGCCTCAAATGTCCGACTAGGAAGTGCATTTTCCTCTGGTAAAATATCTTTCAAAAGTGTAAGTAGCTCTATGAAGCTTTTGTCAGACCATTCATTTCCTGCTTTCAAATTATACAATTTCAATGTTGCCGACAATCTTGTGTATTTTGTACAACCATTGTATAATGGTTCCTCTGCATCATTTACCAACCTCTCAAACATTTCAGGACAATCTTGAAGATCTTCTTCTACTGCATTTTCAATCTCATCAATTTGGTCATCTTCATATTATTTATGTTTTCATGCATTTCTTGATTGCCCAAATTACTAGAATCATTCCTTGTCTCACCATGTCTTGTCCAACATGTATAACTTTGATCTATTTCATAACACACTAGATGATCTTCCAACTCAATGACACTAATTCTCTTTGAGTAACAACAACTTAAACAAGGGCATATGATTTTTTTCGGGGTTTTCTGCATGATCAACTGCAAACTTGATAAAAAAATTTACTCCATTCTCATACTTATCTAATAAACGATTGGTAGACATCCATTTCTGATCCATACTTGATTCTTCCTACCTTTTGAATTATATAACAACAATTTTTAATTTGGAAAGGTTGGTGCAATATGCAATGACTATATGTTTGCAGTTGGATTCATACTTACCTTTTTCGTTGTTCTCTCCTATGCTTGATCCACCAATAATAGAAAGCCACTTTTCTTAATGAATAGTCGTTTTAATATCCTGGATGCAACAAGCAACAGTCATAGTGATTACTCTGATAAGACCAGAAATCATGCAAGCAAACAAATACAGACAATAAAAGTGAAATTCTAGCAAAAGTGAAATTTCAGCAAACTAATATCATATGAAATTCCAACAAACTAATAACAGTAGGTAGTTAACTTTGATTTTTGTTTCAGCAAAATGTAGTTCAGAAAACGGGAGGTCACAAACATAACGATAGAATAGAAAAAGGAGAATATATTGATAAGTTCTGCAAAACTCTAACAAAATCCCTCTCCTTTTGACGTCAAACGTTCTCCTATAATCTCTCTCTAGATGCAAAATTATCTTAGCGTGAATAGTCAATTATATCGATTAAATAACAGGTGAGAGGAAGAAAACCTTATATAATAATAATAATAATAATAATAATAATAAAATAATAATAATAATAATAATAATACAAAAAAAGATGAGCAGAATGCTACGGTTCAAATAGAAAATCAGATAAATAAAAAAAAGGAAGGAAAAGGCATATAAAAATAAAATAAAATAAAAAAAAGCAGAAGGCAGTGGTTTGATTTTTATTGGCATTTTATCTCACCAACAGATTGACACGTGTTTCAACAGGAGTTTTGTTTTCCTAATATAAAATAGATAAAAAAATATATCTAAAGTTATGCTTCAATTAATAGTCTATATTTTTTTTATACCATTTTAATTTCAATAACATTTTTCATGAATACTAAAATTCATTCAAATTGAGATGGAAATCACATAAAGTTGACAAAATTCCATGCTCATAATGAGATAAAAAAGCATACATGACTATATGTGACTATACGAAACTTCCGTCTTTGTGGCACCCTTCCGTCTTTATAGCTGGAAAATATTAAATTAATGAACTTTAGTCATAATCCCAATTCTCACAGGCTATAGGATAGATCTTGCAAAACAAAATTCAGTTGGTGAGGGATTTTACAAATGAGGAACCTCTAGAATTGGAAAATATATATATATATGAATGATATGATAGATAATGATATAAATATAAGAATATAAACTCAAAACATTTAGATTGACACACAAGAATTGATCCAACAAAAATTAAAAAAATAGCATAGTACTAATACATTTTGTTGACACCATAGAGTGGGGTCCATGCATGCCCCTTGGAGCATAGCGAAGATTATTTAGATTTCCAAAATCGTAAGCAAAGAGTACCATAAAGCAAAAACATAGAATATGGTATGCATCACTAGTCAGAGAATATAAAGTATACCATTCAGGCATCATGACATGTGATGTCAAACACACAGAACACAACATCAACAGATCAAGGTCAAAATTTTGGACCAAAGCCTATTTATTAATCAACATATATGCATCAGGCAATTGATATGTGTATCATCATTGATTACCTAACTATATATATGCAACAAAGCAATCTAACCTTTTCCTATAAGAAATTTCATACCTTAAAGGGGTTTTCTTTTTCTTTTTCTTTTTATTTTTCTTACTTGCTCCTAATCTGCGAGAAGGATGAAGATGACCGAAGGTGTCGTATAAGGAATGATTTTGGGTAGTGTTTTGGTTTTCAAATGAATAGCATGGAGTGGTGTCTTTTTGTACTTTACTGAAGAAATGAAGTGAAAAATGTATTCATCTCAAACCAAGGACAAATGTATAATAAATTACATTCAGTTCATTTATATGTGAGAATACATTTTTGTTTTAAATTTCTTTTAGGAATCCATGCATGGACCTCACTTTATCGTGTCAACAAGATGTATTAAAATAATTCAAATTTGATAATTAATTTCCTTTTATTGAAAACTAGGAATGGCCAAACAGAAATAATGCAATCGTGCACGTGACATAAATACTATTCTTTCATCTTGAGGATAATACATTTTGGAGATATATACTTCAATGAATTAGACCTATGAGCACACACATGTCCATCAAATGGATACAAAACAAAGGAGGATATGGACCACTCTCTTTGCTCTCTGTTAATTTTTGCACGGAATCATCAATGACCACCCTTTGATCAATCTGAAACACTAATATAAAGTCATTGGACATTAAACTAAAAATAGTCAATTATTACCTTTTCACCTACATTACATACATACAACATTAATTCATCCTTTTCTTAAAAGGTTGAAACTATAAGATTCATTGATTTGATCAAAGAAAGGAAAACTCAATTAACAAAGAAAAATATTAAAAATTATCTTTAGGACACTAATTAAAAATATTTTTTTTATATTTTTCAAATAGTATCTTGAAGATAGATATTTGTTAACATGATCATAAATAATACATAAAGTCAAGGGTTGTTTGATGAATTTGAGATAAGATGGAAATTGAATTGGGTGTGGAAATAAATAGGTAAATAACAATTCGAAGTCTAGTAGTTACAACTGCGTACCTAAGCACCATATTATGTATTCTACATACTACAATAAGTTAAAATGCACACAATACGTGAATAAAGTAAAATACACATGATATTTCAAGACAATGGGATTAGTGACTTTTACAACCTTTAAAATGATTTTATTTTTATGTTGGCTAGTTAGTGGGACAGACTCAAACATCAATGTCTAACACCCATTGAAAGTTGACAAAAGTGAATTGAACACAATTTTACGGCTAGAGAAGAATATAGCAAAAACTTAATGGAAACACACCTATGTCCATGTCTGATTCAAAAATCACTATAAACATGTATTGCCTTTTTATTCCACAATATGTAAAGTATGGGTTTAAAGATCGAACAAGGACATTGCTATCACTCCTGAGTCATCTCCGATGCAGGATGCATATCCAATATTGAAGAAGCTAAGGTACAAGGATATCCAATATTGAAAATGCTAGGAAACTAGTACATACGTACAAGTTATGTGAGTTAGCGTCATCTTCGGTGATATGATGAAGACGTGTGCAAGCGTATAACTGTGTTGCTGTGATATATTTTCCACAGAATATAACAAGCTTAATATATGAAGCAATGGAGAGTGTGCATGAAAGAAAAAGGAAGCACTTCATGTTCTGTTTGTATGAGTACAACAGAGGAGGGAATGGTAGAGAAAGTTGCATCACATTACACACAGGCTTATTTTGATAAAATTTAACAGTAGTATAATCATTTTATTTTATCCCAAATATTGGGAGGGGTTTGACAAAGGGTTTTAAATCTGAAAAATTTCTCATAAAATCATTTAAATTCAAATGTTATAAGTGCATCTTGCCTACTACTTATTCAGAGCATATAGAGTCATCTAACAGCAAGATATATAACATTCCAAAGTTAAAGAGGAAATCAAACTAATTTCATTTCTCGGTTCTTTCCTCCTTGCTTTTAGTAGTTAATCTTTTCAGTTTCAATCAAGCAGAATGGGTTTTATTGTTTATATGTGCATAACACAACACAACACAAACTAAAGTATAGAACAAAACTACAAGCTTATCAAAGACTCAAGCATCAAATCCATGTAACTTATGAACTGTTAGTTTTGCTAACCAAATCAAAGAATGAGAAGAAATGAAAATCACTAAACTAAACTTGAAATAATAAGAAAATGAGCAACAGAGAACTTAGGGATTTAACAAAACTTAAGAGTGATAAATTAAATAAACTAGGAGAATCATATAAAGAAGAATGATTACCAGCTAAAAGAACAAATCAATAATGGCATTGAAGGAACCAGCAAGACAACGAGCTTGAACCAGCGCAACGCGGTAGCAAAAACGTAAACATGCAGGAGTGAAGAAGAAAACGCAACGGTAGGGAAGAAAAAAAGAAGCTTATCAATAAGAGTAAATTAATAAACAATAAAACTAAATAATTTTAAAAAAAAATTAAAAATTAATATATTTTAAATTTTAAAACATTTATTATTATAAGTGTTATAAAAATAGTATTGTTTTATATACTATTTTTTATACTTAATATTTAAAGCATTTTAAAATATAAATGTTGTAATAATTTTTTATTTTAGTTTTTTTTTTAAAATGTTTTAGAAGATGCTTTATATATTTTTTAAAGCATTTTATTTATAAAATGCTTTAAAATGAGTTGTAAAAAGATAATTTTGTAGTAGTGATAATTGCTAGCTTGAGAAAGTTGAGCTTGGTGATTTTCTTCAAATATATGGCATTCGTTCACTAAGGTGGGAAAGTCACGAATTTCTTGGTGCCCAATTGCCTCCTTGACCTCTGGCCTTAATCCATTCTCATACTTCACGCATTTTGACTCTTCATTAGATGCAAATTGATAAGGTGGGTAGAAAAGTGCTAATTCTTCAAACTTTGAGGTATATTCCCCAACAGACATATCTTTCTGCTTTAATTCTATAAATTCCATCTCCTTTTAGTTCCTCGCATTAGCAGGAAAATACTTCTCTAGAAATTTTTCTTTGAATATCTCCCAAGTTATTTCTCTTCCTTCAGTTTCCAGTTGTAACTTAGCGTATCTCTGCCAGTTCTTAGCCTCCTCCACAAGCAAGTATATCGCGTAATCAACTTTCTATGCATCGGTGCACCTCAATGCTCCAAAGGTTCGTTCTAATTCCTGAATCCATAGATAAGCTTCATTGAGATAATAACCTCCTTTGAATTAAGAGGGGTTTCTCTTCAAGAATCGATCCAATCCTTGAAAATCTCCATCATCTCGATTTTGATTTTCATTTCTCTCCAAGATGTTAGCCAACCTTTGAAGAGAAGCAGCCATTTCAGAGTTAGGTTGATCTACCATTGCCTATCTCCTACAATACATAACACACTACTTAGGCAATAAATCAACCAAAAGAGATCTAAATTCATTCTTAAAAGAATGAGATCAATTCCATTTTTACATAAACCTATCAAACAATCCTACTATCTCGACTCCATTGTCACTGATCTTAGGAAAAATGCTTTAATACCATAAATGTCACAGCCCTCCAAATTATCTACATTCCCACTTTATCTTACTTATTAATTATTTGTTATATTAGCGTAATATTCCACAATTATATCCAGGTCCAATTTACTCATTAGACTAAGTAGTTAATCACATCTGTGTATGAACATGCATATAAACATATACATTGCTGTTAACTCATACAAGTTTTTACATACTACTGGATTGTAAATAATGTAGGGAACTATAACAGTATGACATAGTAAGGTACCAAAATAAGGGGAATACACAAGAAATCACATAAGTACTACATTAGACTATCCACAGGTGTCTCAAACTCGCCCTCAGTAGTAAGAGATTACTTCTCACCCTATTGGTAACGGGAGAAGTCCGAAGCCTCAGAGGGATCTTCCTCTATGTCATCCTCATCCTCACCATTTGCCTCTCCATCTACATCTACTACTCTGTTTCCATATCTGCTCCCTGAAGGTCCTGGGTGAGTATGGGAAGGACCCAACTTGCTGTGGCGAGGAGCAAAATGCGGAAGCTGTCGTAGGGTTGACTTCCTCCCAGTTTGTCGTAAACGGGGCGTCCCCCTGATAATAGGAATGGGAGATACCGTGCGAACCCTCGGAATGCCCACCGCTGTAGAAGGTGGTCCCTGATAGGGAGGAGTATCCCCTAATGATGCGGATGAAGGTGGTGGAATCATGCGCCTATGATACATCTGCCGCGGAATCGGTACTGTAACGTTGACGGGCATAACCATCTGAACTCGTGGTGGAGGATGTAGCAGAGAAGGCGCATCGATCATACAGATAGTTGTTCTACCTCGGAAAGTGCTCTTATAGTGACCTCGAGTGTTGGGTGGGTGTCGAACCCATTCCCCATTCTCTTCGTCGACTTCAATCTCTATATCGAGATGAGGACGATCCATCGCATTATCTCACTAGTGTGACGTAATATCATACATAGGAATAAAGGAATAGAGGAGTGAGACATTCCATTCAAGTAAAAGTTGCTAAGGAGCAATATGGTATAACATACATTAATTACCATGAGCAATATGATATACATGCGAGTAAGCTAGTATCTATCACCTTACTCTAGGTTTCTATGTTCCTATGATGGCGGACTCCCGAATGAGTAGAGATCATTACGTCGTATGTTCCAGTAATCTCCACTAATCTAGGGTTGGTCATCCTTACAATATGCAAATGCATATGGACCCAAATCTCTTCGCAACTTTATCAAAATAATATGGGTACCAGGATCCAATTTCAAATCACAGTGTGCCCTCGGAAACATTAAAATCATCATCCTCGTTCCACAACATTCTAAAATTGCTTGACCAGTCATGATAATCGTCAGGGTCTTGACGAGGTAGCCAAGTCTGACTAGAGCAGTCCCAGCTACAAGGGCAACCCTAGGCCATTGGGAGGCTCAAACCCAGCTCATGTACCCCCTAGGCTCGGAAGTCCCTACTATCATGAACTTGGGTCTAAATCCATGTGAACCAACCCTTAGATTTCCCATCTCCCTTTCACAAAAGGGCTCACAAATGATCAATTTTATGCAAATGGTGCATGTCGACTAATTGTTCTAATTCCTATCTCTATCTCACCTTGAAGGTATTGCCTTACTCTCAAGGGGCAGGACCTCTTAGTCCTCAATCAATTATTTGATTTGTTCAACACTATACGTGTATATATTTTTTTACGTTTAATTATATTTTCTACCAACTTAAACGAGATTCCCAACCTCCGATAAATATCTCTTAAAACTTAGACCAATAGTTTTATATAAATTAACTACTAATATAATCTCTTTCGATAGTTTTGTATTTTATTTCTTTATACTAAGGGTTAAATATAATGGTTTATATATAAACAAAGTCAATTAACTATTAACTATATTTTTATAAAACGTAGGAATATATTAGAGGGAAAAATAATACCTATCATAGGGTATTAGATTTTAAACATTTTTATAAAATATTAGACAGTTTCCTTTTTCCTTCAAATTTATTAATTGGATACTCCTTATATTTATTACGTTGGAATATATACGTGGAACTTAAAATTATTAAGTAGAATCCGATTTTAAAATCTTCCCCTACAGCTCCACGTGTAAATATTATAACCCCTATAATTTATATTTATTTATATAAGAATATTTAATTTTATATTTCCTATAAAATTTATTAATGTGATTTATAAATAAGTTTATATATATTTTTGAACACCTAAAATTTTTACATCCACTCTCCTCCCCCTAAATTACTCAATTTAATGCCTAACTAATCCAATTCTCAATTTATAATTATATAATATTTTACCTTCATTCAAATTTAGATATATTTAAAGATTAATTTATACTATCACGTAATTGATAAAAATTTATTCTAGAGTAAGGGGCTCTAGAACTACCCCTATAAACAGTTAAATTGTGCCCAAAATTAAATTAAGATATAATTAAATTGAATTCCTAAATTTATCACACAATTAATAAATTTCATTTTAAAGTAAGAGATTTTAGAACTACTCATACACTCTATTTGAAGCTCCTCCCTTTAGCATAAATTTTAAAGACTGATGTCATTTCCTTTAATTTCTCCGAAGAACTCTAGGCCTCCGCTATGCCTTCGTCTGCAACAGAAGAAGTAGGCAGACAAGTGGTGGCCACTTGCGGACAAGTAGGCAGACAAGTATTTTGTGAAATTCAAATATGTTCACCCATCATGGAATGTTCTCCTCAGAATAAGTTGCAGATTACATAACCATATATTTGTACATTACATTTGTACATTACATCCCAGGATGAGCATCAATCTTATGTATTTTATTGAATTGATTAATATATTAGGTGTAAGCTTTCACATAGGATATAACTTCATAGAAAATGAAATCCATAGCAACTCCTATGTTCTATGAATAAGTTATTGAAATCCATAACAACTCATATATTCTATAAATAAGTTATTGGTGTAAAGACTTTCATCATTATCAACATCTGTTTCATGAAAAATCATGAATTGTTAATTGAAAGTGGAAATATTCTTGATCACAAAGTTACAGGTACCATTGAAGCGAGCATTTGATGCCTAGGGAACAAATTTGAATCTCATCAAACACTTTGGTAGCAAAACCTTATTGAAGCGAGCATTTGATGCCTAGGGAACAAATTTGAATCTCATCAAACACTTTGGTAGCAAAACCTTATCAAGTTATCAGTTACCATATCTTAATCACCTTCGTTTATCCTTTACTTGCTTTATTCACTTGAATGGTTTGTTCTACTCATCCATCATAAAATTTAAAATTTTTATTTTTAAAAAATTATTACATTCAGTATTCTTCATATTATCTTTTAAAAGTTCAAGTTAAATTTTAAAAGCTAAATTCATTTTTATTATCTAATGAAATTATTTTTAAAAGTTATTTTATTAAACTAAATCTCTTTTTAGATAAATTCTTTTAAATTTTTTTAAAATTTAATTTAAATTTTAAATATTAACATATTATAATAAATTTAAAGATATCTTTATGTTCAGAGAAACTAAATTTAAAATTATTATAATTTACATCAATTATAATTGAAATTTAATTTTTTAATTTTTAATTTTAATATATAATTTTTTATCCATTTGATTATATAAATAATGTTTTATAAAATTAAATTTTTTATTTTTGTATAAAATAAATTTAAAATTTAATATGTAAATTTAATTTAATTTCAGATTAGCGTAGAAAAATCTGATAAGGTTCTTACCACATTTTAGGAATTTAAATTTAAATTAAACTTAAAAATAAAATAAAATTAAAAAATAAAATGTTTTTAATTTGATGAATATGTTTATTGGTAATTAATAATAAACATTATATTGATAAGAAATCAAATGTATAAGAATTTTTAAAGTTAAAGAAAACAATTATGAAATTATAACATTTTTTTTAATTTTACATATTAAATTCAAAGTTTAAAAATTAAGTTTAAATTAAGATTGATTTAAAGTATAATAATTTTAAATTTAATTTATCTAAAAATAAAAATATCATTAATTTGTTATAATATGTTAATATTTAAAATTTAAATTGAATTAAAATTTGAAAAAAATAATTTATGCAAAAAATAACATGATTTAATAAAAAATAAATTTTAAAAATATTTTCATTCCATAATAAAAAATGTAATATTTAAAAAGTTAACATAAACCTTTATAGAATTAATTTAAAAATATTAAATATTATAATTCTTAAAATAAAAAATATATTAATTATTATAACACACAACATTAATAGAATGAAAAGGTTTCAATAACTCTTAAATATAGAAATTTTGTTTTTAAAATGGAATACATTGCATTTTAAATGAGTATCGCATAGAAATCGGTCAATACTGAGCATCTTAAACTTTTCTTTTTTTTAATATATAATAACTTTTGTTTTCTTTTTATGGTAGATATATAGAATACATTGCATTTTAGGTCAGTATCACATAGAAAGCAGTCAACACTCAATATCTTAAACTTAAGTATTTTTTAAAATATAATCATTTTTGTTTTTTTTTATGGTAGATTTATATAATAAGGGGAGAATAAAAAGAGAATATTAATTTTAATTTATCTATTTTTTAAAATATAATCATTTTTGTTCTTTACCATTTCTGTTTTCTTTTATGGTAGATTTATACAATGAGAAAAGAATAAGAAAAAAATATTAATTTTAACTTATCTATTTTTTAGCACAACCTTTTTTATTTTCTTTATATGGTAGAATTATAAAATGGGGAAAGAATAATAAGAAAATATTAATTTTAAAAGATTTTATAGAACTTTAAACATTTCTAACAAAAAATAAAATTATAAATTTTAAGTTAAAAATATATTATATTTATTTTTATCTTATTTATGCTCATATAATTTTTTTAATATTTTTAAAAAAATAAAAAAAAATTGAATTGTAGATTATGTAGGATAATTTTTATATGAAAACTAATTATTACTCAAATTTTAAACACACTTTTTCTTTAATTTTTTTTCATTTTAGATATATATATTGTAAAAATAGTTTACTATGATGGTCACATGATTATTTTCTTAATTAAGTATCTTTTAATGTTTTAATTTATTACCTCATCATTTTGTTTTTATAAATTTTATTAATTTATTTTTCATTTATTGATCTTTTAATTTTTTTATATTTATTTTAAAATTTTAAACAAATACCAATAAAATATATATTTATTTCGAAAATATTAGCAAATAAATTTATATTTTATTATATATTAATCATAAATATAAAAAATATATAATATCTCATACTTTTAATTTTTTAGTATAATTTTTTCTAATTTTGTATAAAATAAATTTTCTAAATTATATTAATTTATTATGCACACGCTAGTAAATATCTCATACAATGCAGTGAGATGTTAATAAAAATAGAAAAATAACTAAGTTAGTTAGTAATATTTAAAAATTAATTTATGAATAATTACTTTAGCTATAATAATATAAATATTTAGACATTTAAAACCTTTATAATCTCAAATTATACTGATTGCTAAAAGTTTATTTTAATGATGATTTAAAAATTATTAAATTTAGAATTCATTGAACAAATTTAAATATTAACTAATTAAATTATGAAATTAAAATTTTATTGATTTTATCGATGAACCAACATAGTTTTCTAATCATGGAACAAGCCAATGTCACGATCTACTTCTCGCTAAGTCATCTGTTCATCATTGAAGTTCTGGCCTGCACTTTTCAACCACGGAATTCACTATTTCCTTGGAGGCTTTCTACCTTGATGGAGTATTTCCACCCCTCCTAACTATCGTAGGTAGCAGACAACCACAGTTGAAGAATCCTCTTCTTCAGAAAGGGATATTGATTCTCAAACCACATCACATTATCATAGCTCATCTCATCTATGTTCGTTTCAAGGAAGCTCGTTGTATTCAATGTCTTACCCTTTTCAAGCCTACCAAGAGATATCAGACGAAACCTTTATGTCATTGGATCCAAGCATGTGGATGGAGCGTTACGATTACTAGGCTTGTATAAGTTTGCTGATCTCCCAGATTGTTTCAAGAAAAAGGAAGTCATGAAGCCATACCAATAATGTATACTTTTGTGAATATTTGGATGCAAGTATCCCTAATATTAATAAGTAGTAGTAAACTAAGTATGTATGATATATGTATTATATTAAGTAGCAAGTATACACGTAAATTTTAGTATGTAAATTATGGCATGTAATAATGTGTATGATAAGGTCATAGTGCCTAAGATTGCTTGAATATGTAAATGAACTACTTAATTATGTGATGTTATATGTTACATGAATAGGTTATGGTTAATTTCTTAATGTGAATGAATGATAAATGGATCAACACAAATAATCTGTATCCATCATATTTTTTAAATTACCTTATTTTTACTATCATGTACGTTATATCAACGAGGCTTATATTTTATAACAAACGTTTTAAAAAATTTTAAATTACCTTATTTTTTCTAATAAGTATTTTCTAAATAATTTCACATCATGAGATAATATGCTATTAATGGAAACGAATGAACGACTTAAACGTAAAATCAATATTCATTCTTAGAATGTTATAATGTACATTATGGTATGCAATGGAAGTTTATGTAAAGGCCTTAGTGCCTAAGAATTTTTATGTATGTGTAAAAGGGACTGTATAATTATATAAAACTTGTATGTGTATGTATGGATTATATTTAATTTGTGTTACTACTGATTAGAGACAAATAAGACAAAGGGAGTAATGGGTAATGATAATAACCTATACATGCACAAAAACGACTAGTAATTATTTACTAACATGAATGCAATATCGGCAAAGCTCACAATTTATATCAAATTTTTTTAGAAAATAAAAAACAATTACTATATTTTTTCTAATAAGTATTTTTCAAAGATTTCACATCATGAGATAAGAAAGTAATAAAGGAATCAAATGAGAAACTTAAACATAAAATGAGTATTTATTTTTCGGGTGTTATATTTACTAGATTGAATTCAAACCAAACTAGAATTGAAATCATTTTCAAAAATATTTTTTTGAACCTATGATAATCCAAGTTATGAATTGAACTAACAAGTTAATCAATTTTTAATATTGTTAATTTTATTAATTTTCATTTTAGTTTTATCAATAATAAAATAAATCCTCCCGTTTTTCTAACTTTGAATCCAGCCAAATTATTTGCTAAGAGACGACCAAGATTGTGCCTTGTATTACATTTTTATTTTCTTTTACTTCATTTTGATTCGACCACCACATCGGTTGTCAAGACCTCATGCCTTTTTAAAATGGAATTTACAAATCATAATAAATATTTCTATAATTGGTGGGAGGTTTTGAAAGCTTTTTTGTTCTCTAACTGTATCTTTGAAGCTCAATTCTTGAGTTAATGCTCAAGTCCTTCTTATTTTTGGATCTGAACACCAATGTGACGGTTATGAAAGCTTATAGAATGTTTCTTCCATTATAATATTAGGTTCCTAGCACTCCATAATCTCTTCTAATAATCTTCTGATTTGTACTTTGAAATTTTTATGCATTTTTACATTTAATTTACAAATTGAATGTGTTTGGTGCATTTTGATTCTTAACTTCAAACTCCTTTAAAATTTGGTCATTTTCTGTTCTACTCCTTTAACCATTTCTGTTTTCTTGCTAGATATTGGATGGATCTTCTTCTTAATTTTTCATCTTCATGCTTTGCACAAATTAATCAATGAAAGTTGATCAAATTTCTAAGAATTAACTCAAATTATACATTCAGGCTTGATCTAATTTTGGCACCAACTTAAATTTTGGAAAAGTTTAAAAAAATTTATAAGTTCTTAAATCAATATCCAAACCACTAGATTTTGTTCTTAGGACTTGGATCTTACATAATCAATCCATTTGTTTGGTGGAATTTTCTTAAATATTGTTAGATCTTCACTTTGATGTTCAAGTTTCAAGTTTTCCTCTGTATTTCCCCTTAATCCAAAATTAAGATCTAGGATAATTTAAGAGGATTTTGATGATTTTGTAAGAGTATTATTGAATCATAATGATGTTTTTACATAATCTAATTGATTTGAAATTTTGAACCCACCTAAGTTTTCATGTGTTCATCCTAATTCATACATATTCTTGCATGTTTTTAATTCTTGAGTTTTATCCAAGTTACATTTAATTTGTATTCCAAAGTTTTTAAATAAATATAAAATGGAAATATTATTGAATGTACATTCCTCTATTCCATATAAGTGATTTCAAAATTCTTAAAGGATTGTATTAAAAAAAATTGGTCAAAGTTACATGTTTGTGAGAAGAGTCAACATCTACATCATATCTTCTTTTCTTTGTAATTTTCATCTATATAAGAAAAAAATACAAATTTTATGCATGAAATAAATTTTTTTATGATTCTAGAAAATGATTAAAAAATGAAGGAAGGACCTAGTAGCAATTTTACAAAGTATAAGGATTAAAGTACAAATTTCCAAAGTTTTAAACAATTCAAAAAAAGGCAATGCACACACAAAAAGCATCTCCTTTGTTCCGATCTTGTAATTTGTCTTTGAATTTTTAATTTCCATGTTTTATCTTATTCAATGCTTGTATGTAAGATTCAAACTTAAGAATTCACCATGCTAGAACATAGGTTCTTAAATTAGTATAGGCTTAATTTTTGTAGTTAAAGAAAATTTTTAGGAGACATGTAATCTCTTTAATATTCCATTTGTGTTCCTTTAAAATTTGATTAATAGTTTTTTGTCTTTAATTTGATTCCTTCTAGTCTTGTCCTAAATTGAATTCTACTTGAGTTTAGCTTTCTTTTTATTTTTTGTTGCTTGTCTTCAAATTTCCTTAATTTTGTTCGAGTTTTCAATTTATTAAACTCTATTGATAAGTTTTATCTCTTCTAAAGTGGTTGCATCAAGTTCATCTTAATAGATAGGTTGAGAACTCTTAACATTCATTCAAGTTTGGTGAGCCAAAGATTGAGTGAAAAGAGGTAAAAGGGAAATCTTAAGCCTAAAAAACCTAGGCAAGTGTGAAACACAAGGGACATAAGTGTACAAACTTAGGGAGTGATGATAACCTCTTCTTAATTGTGTTTTGGACTAACCTTTTGTCTTTATGGAAGAATTTTCTTGATTACTTTGTGTAGGTGGGAGGAGTTGGATAAAAAAGGACTTATAGTTCCAAGGGAGGTACATTTGGCCAAGGACAAAAGGAAGACTTGAAGGTCATTTTTAATTGTTGTAATTGTTTAGAATTCGTTGTATAATTATAGGAATTTTTATATTAGTTTCCTTGGGTAAAATTTATGAAATTGTAGTAGGATCTTTCTTTACTAGTAAGACAATTTCTTTTGATATTTGGATGTAAAAGGCCATTGGTTTTTATTAGTGGAGGGTACTCACCAAGTTTGTGCTGGTGCATATATATGTTTGTTGAGGAGTTATAAGGGGATTTGATACCTACCTAAGGATTGCATGAGTAGCCTAAATGTATGTGTTAAAGCTTTCAATATAACTTGTGAAACTTGACTTAGGTAAGAATCCATTTTCTAATCTTATTCTTGCATTTCAATTTTATAATTGTTAAGTGCTTTATGTGGTAGGAATTTGAACTTATCATCAGGTCTTGAATTGTTTTCTCTTAGTTGATTTATGCCTGATAATCCAAGACTGGAGTGCAAATTAAACATGAGCAAAACCAACTACTCACCTAGGCCCCAATTGGAAAACCTAGCTAATAGGTTAGAAAGAATGTTCCATAATGAAAATAGGACTTAGAACTTTAGAAAAATGTCTAGATAAAATTGAAAAGACAGATAATTCACTTAGGTATAAAGCTAAAATTGAGGAGAAATATAACATTGAGAGTTATAGGAGGGGGAGTTATCATAAGGAATTAGATGAGATAACCTCAAATTACTTTAACTATCATAGGGAAAACAACTATAGATCTCACTCAAATAAAAAGGTAAAATTCACTCTAGAAGTAAAGAAAAACCACCAAGTTGGGAAAGGGTAATGGAGGGATCTTCCTTAAGGAATAGGCCTCATTCAAGAGAAAGGTAACAACTAGCTAGGATCAGGAACCACAATTTTAGAGATAGGGAATCCTCTAGGAATAGGGGTAAAGAATCCTCTATAAGTTGGGATAAAGGGTCATCTAGGTTTAGGCATAAACATAGGTAACCTTCTAGGGAAATAAATACCTCTAGATATGGAATAGTTCTAAGGATAGGAATCATAAGGATAGAATAGAGAGAAACAACCATGATAAGGTAGATGGGGTTAAGGTAAGGATATCTAAATTCTAAGGAAGAAATGATCTCAAAGTGTACCTTGAATTTATGCTTAAAATAAAGAAAACCTTTTCATGCTACTCCATAAGATATGAGAAAAAGGTTAAGATGATTTCCTTAGATTTTAGAGACTATGCCTTAATTTGGTGGGATAAGTTGTCCAAGGAAAGGACAAGATTTAATCCTATAGATACTTGGGAAGAAATGAAGGACATTCTTATCAGTAGGTATGTGTCTCATTATTATCTTTGGGAGTTGCATAATAAGATCCAAAGGCTCACCTAAGGCAACAAGAGTGTGGATGAATATTACAAAAAGATGAAGATTGTAGTTATTAGAACTAACTAAAAAGAGAGTGAAGAGGCAACTACGACTGGAATTTTATAAAGCTTCAAGGAAGAAATAAGGGATGCAGTTAATCTCCATCACTATATGAGCCTCAATGAATTGTACCATCAAGCCCATAAAGTTGAACAAAAAATGCAAAGAAAAAATAAGGGAAAATACTCTTCATATAGGTCTATATCCACAAATCAATGGAAGGATACAAAGAAAGAAACTAGTTTTAAGCATAGAAAAGCTAGAGAAAATCAAGGACTCCTTTTTAAGGTCAAAACCTCTAACTCACCTTCTAGCAACAAGGAATCTTTCATAAAATGATTTAAGTTCTTGGGTATAAGCCACATAGCTTCTCATTGTCCCAGCAAAAAGAGTATTTTCTTAAGGGACAATGAAGAGTACTTTTTTCTTGATTTATCAAGCTCTAATTTTACCCAATCATTTTTAGAAGATGATATCTTAAAATATACCCTAGAGAGAGATATTACAGTGGCAAGAAGGTTGCTGACTAGCTTGGACAACGATGAAGGAAAGAGTCAAAGGGAAAAATTTTTCCATACAATATGTTTAATTCAAGGCCACACTTGTCTGCGAATATAAATGGGGGGAGTTGAAATAATGTAGCTAGCACTAGGTTAGTCACTAAATTAGGATTAGAAACCATCCTAAATCCTAAGTAATATAAGTTTCAAGGTCTTAGTGATAATGAAAACCTCCTTATAGATAACCAGATTTTAAGAGCTTTTCCATAGGTAGGTATGGAGATAATGTTAAGTGTCACATAGTTCCCATGGAGGCCATTCATATGCTATTGGAAAGCCATAACAATATGATAGGGATGTTCATTATGATAGACAATCCAATAGGTATTCATTTATGTTAAATTATAAGAAAGTAACCCTAGTTCCCTTTCCCCATAGCGAGGTCTGCAAAGACCAAGTGAATATGAGGAAGAAGAGAAAGGAAAAGAGGACAGGTTTGCAAAAGAAAGCAGGAAAGAGGGAAAATAATTCTAAGGAAAAGAATAAGGAAAATAAATCTCTTAGTAACCTTTTGGTGAACAAAAGGGAAATGAAGTAAACTTTATTGGCGAGGAAACCCATTTACCTCATTTATCTCAAAGATAAATTGTTACTCAATGGACTTCAAGCATTTCCTAGGAATATTCAGCCTCTCTTGGAGGAATTTGAGGATGTTCTCCTTGATAAAAAAATCCATCATGTTACCTCCCATTAGGGGAATTGAATATCACATAAACTTAATTCCAAAAGCTTCCCTATTAAGTAGGCTAGCCTATAAGAGTAATCTTGAAGAAACTAAAAAAAATCATAAGTAAATAAGAGATCTTATGAAAAAGGACTGGGTTTAAGAAAGCTTGAGCCTATGTGATATATATACTTAGTCCCTAAAAAGGATGGTAGTTAGAGGATGTTTATAGATTGTAGAGCCATTGATTAGATAACTATTAGGTATAAGCATCCTATACCTAGGTTAGAGAACATCCTACAATATCTACGTTGATGATGTGTATTCTCTAATATATCCCAATAATGGTTACCAATATATTAGGGTGAGAGAAAGGAATGAGTGCAAGATAACCTTTAAGACCAAATTTGGGTTTTATGAACGATTAGTGATGCCCTCGGGGTTGACCATACCCTTAGTACTTTCATGAGATTAATAAACCATGTGCTAAGAAATCTTATAGGGAAGTATATCATAGTCTATTTTGATGACATATTTTTCTATTCAAAAACCCATGAATTGAAATTGTATGCTAGCCTAGAAGAATTGATGCATGGATCACTTCTCATAACACTACTACTGAAGCCTTAACAAAAAAGGGTATTAGACCAATCACCAGGGCAAGATCCAGGAAGTTGTAGAAAGAGCTGGAAGTCTTATTAAACCTTCAAAAATACCTTTCTTAGGCCTCCACCTTTCCCATGGCTTTGCATATTTTAGAATAAGACTTAGATACTTCTCTTATCTGCTAGAAACTTATTGGACCAAATTTGTATAGACTTAAGCCAAATTTACTCTATACTTTTGGAATAGTTCTTAGGCTTTCCTCCAGGGTAGATTAGGAGCTCCTTCTTGGACTCAAAATCCAGCCCAAATCCATGGCCAAAAGCGACTTCAAAGCTGCCCTATGGTTCCTCCCCTTAGGCACCCAACACTTGCCTATATATAGGCATCACTTATAGCATTTTGAACATTTTAATCATAATTCATAATTTTAATATTGAATTACGAGTTTCTCTCATCTTTTTCTTCTCTTCCTCCAGCTAGAGAGAACTATTTTTCTTCCTTATCCTTGGCTCCGCCAAGATTATGGAAGCATGCAAGGTTATCCAAGTATGGTGGTGTCTCTCCCTTGAAGTTATTCATCCGATCTCATCCTTACCTTCTCTAATTCATCTTGCTGCCTCCTTTTTCCAAGGATTCACATCTATTCAACCTTAGAATAAAATGGTATCAAAGCTTCTGAAAGGAGGTAAGATCTCTTATACTCTAATTTTCTTCAAATTTTTTCAATCAAATTGTCTTGTATTTGTGATTTCTTTCTTGATCTATCTTATATCATATTTTTCATTTTGCTTTTTATTTGGTGAAAACTACTTACAAATTCAATCTCTTTTTCTTGTGAAGGTTTGGTGCCATTTAATGCCTAGTTCATGAAGATCTTGTCATTTTTCATCCAATTTTGATTCGATTTTCCTCAAGCTTATTTTGGATTGCATGATTTGGATTGTAGCTTCAATTTAATCATGCAATTTACTTGATTTTGGGAAAAAAATTTCAATTTTTTTTTGAAAATTTGAATGTGTTCTTGGCACCAATTTTGGGGAATTTTGAAATTCAAATTTTGTCATCCGATCTTAGTTCCCTTGCTTAGGTTTTGTTTTATGTGTTTTTGTCCTTCATTCCATATGAGGTATGCTTGATCATATTCTTTCTTCAAAATTTGTATGATATGGATGCTAGCCTAGTTTGATCTTGCATGTTTAAGTGTTTAACATGTACAAAATGAGTGTATGATTAATTAAAACTTAATTAAGCTTCTAAAACATTTAGACACTATCTTTAGACTTTACTTCCTTTGCTGGACCTTGGACCAAATGGACAAAGGACTTTGGACTATGGATATTTACCTTTACTTAACCTTGGAAGAAGTACGCAATTGAACTTAGAACATTTGGATATAGCTTGGACATTTAAGATTATGAGAAAAATCCTATACAAGACCTGGATGTGGATAAAATAAATTTGACTTTAAGGATCAAAATTTAATAGAAAATTAAAAATATAGAGAAGAGAAAAAGAAAGTGAAAAGTGTAAGCAAAATACTTTGAAAAAGGCATGCATACTTTGGTCATTATTTTGTGTATGCAATGTCCATAGAGCTTGGTCCAAGTATAAGGTCTTAACTTGTATGTTTTTAGATGCTTAAATTATACATGATTATGATATATTTTTTTTGGCTAGCTTTTATTTCCATTCATGAACATGCGCATGCATTTGCTCTAAGTTTTTAGGATTTTATTTTTTAGTGCTTACTTTCCTTTTCCCTTTTTAGTTCTAGTTTGTCCACCTTTAGCCTTCGTGTTTGTCTTATTTAAATTCCATTTGACCATATAAACTTGAATGGCTTAGTGACTAGGAAGATTTGTTGGTCAACCAACAAATGATTCTAACCTTCACCATAAGAAGGAATAAAGACAATGTCATTTATGATGTTATGACAGCACCATGATATGGAGTATAAAATATGGATCAATGGAGGCTTGAATGTAGTTGGAAATTGAAGTGGAATCGATGATGAATTTTTTGAGTTTTGGAGGCGCCACTCCTCAGAGATAAGCCTGGTTGCTTCGCCATCTTAGAGCTTCAAGGATGAGAAGGTTTCTCACCTTAAGACTAGGCTAAAGGAGAGGATTTGAGAGAGACTCTTCTCACTCTAAAAAATCAGACTTGATTATGATTGAAAAAGTATCAAAAATTGCTACAAGATGGCCTATATATAGGCCAAGCAAGGGGCAACCATATGCATCTTAGATTTGCTCCCATATGGCTTCCTAATGGGCTTGATTTTGGCCCAAAGGACCAGCTTTCATCTACCCTCTATTCTGGCCTAAATGAGCCCAAGTTATTGCACATAAAAGGTGTCCAAGCCCTATACAAATTGGGTCCTCTAAGCCTAAGTACAATGGAAACATCCTACGCTAAGTAAGAATCCTTTATATTGGTGACCTCCATATCATGTTTCCCCATTGAGGATATCCATGTGTTGTTGGAAAGACCATGGTAATATGCATGGTGAGCATACTAATAGGTATTTCTTCCTATTTAATTGCTAAAATATAAATTTGGTTCCTCTAATTCCCAATGAGGTCTATAAGGATTAGGTACATATAAGGAAGAAGAGGGTTGAAGAGAGGAAGGAATTAAAGGAAAAAAAATTTTGAGGGTCCTAAAGAAAAGGTTTCCACCCTTAGCAATTTCCTGGAAGAACCAAGGGTAGTAAAGTAAGCTTTAATGGACAAGAAGACCATATACCTAATATTTCCTAATGAGCACTCTTGCTCCAAGAGGAAAAATCCATTCCTAGGATCATCTTACCACTATTGGAAGAATTTGAGGATGTCTTCCTAAAGGAGATGCTAATAAGTTTCCTTCCTTAGGAGAAATTGAACATTAAACATATCTAATTTCAGGTGCCTTTCTACCAAATAGGCTAGCCTATAGGAGTAACCCTAAGGTAAGCAAGGAAATACAGAAGCAAGTAGGAGAAATTCTAGTTAAAAGGTAGGTGAGAGAAAGCCTCAACCCCCATGCTGTTCTTATTCTGTTGGTCCCTAATAAAGATGGTATTTGGAGGATGTGTGTAAATTACAGGATCATCAACCAGATCACCATTTGATATAGACACCCTATGCTTATGTTGGATGACCTTCTAGAAGACCTCCATGGGTCATGTATCTTTTCTAAGATAGACCTTAGATTTGGCAACCACCAAATTAAAATGAGAGAAGGAGATGAGTGGAAGACAACCTTTAAAACAAAATTTGGGTTGTATAAGTGGTTAGTCATGCTCCTTGGGCTAACCAATGCTGCTAGTACATTCATGAGGCTTATGAACCATATGATGAGAAATCTCATTGGAAAATATGTAGGGGTATACTTTGATGATATATTAGTATAGTCTAAGAGTCAAGAGGAGCATATTAGGCATGTTATAACATTTCTCTTGATCTTAAGGGAAGAAAAATTATTTGCTAACTTAGAGAAATGTTTCTTTTGATTGGACCAAATGGTCTTCCTATGGTTTGTAATAGAAAAACATGGGGTCTAGGTAGATTAAGAGAAGGTCAAGGTCATTCAAGAGTTGCCAACTCCCTAAACTGCTGGAGAATTTAGGAGATTTCATAGCTTAGAAAGCTTCTATAGAAGGTTTGTTAACAACTTTAGTATAATGGCTTCTCCACCAAATGACCTTATTAAGAAAAATGTTAAGTTTAGTTGGGAGAAAAACAAACATCCTTTGATACATTGAGGCAAAGGTTTGTTTACGCACCAATTTTTGTACTCCTTAATTTTGAAAATTATATGAACTAGACTACGATGTCTCAAACATAGGGATTGGAGCAATCCTTCTCCAAGAGGGACATCCCATTTCCTATTTCAATGAGAAGCTGAAAGGGGAGCTCTTAATTACCCCATTAATGATAAAGAGCTTTATGCTCTCATCAGGATACTGCAAACTTGGCAACACTACTTGTTATCTAAGGAGTTTGTAATCCATAATGACCATGAGTCATTAAATTACCCTAAGGATAAAGGTAAACTTAATAAAAGACATGGCAAATAGGTATAGTTTCTAGAACAATTCTCATATGTCATTAAACATAAAAAAGTAGATAGCAACATGGTTGCTAATGCACTCTCTATAAGGCATACATTATTAACCTCCCTAAGTGCCAAACTACTAGGGTTTGGGAACTTTTAAGACTTATATGAAGGGGATGCAGAGTTTGGGCAACTCTACAGGGATTGTTCCATAAGATAGGTAATGAGTATTTTAGGTACCAAGGACTTTTATTCAGACCTAATTTCTTGTGTGTGCCTAGATGCTCTATGAGACATCTTTTTCTTAAGAAGTCTCATGAAAGGGACTAATGGGACACTTTATCATCCAAAAACTCTTGGCCATTTTAAAAGAAAACTTTTTCTTCCATCCATGGATAAAGATGTACAAAGGTATTGCTAAAGGTTTATAATGTACAAATAGGCTAAGTCAACCACTAAGCCTTATGGCCTGTACACCCTTACCTATTCCAGATTCCCCTTGGGTAGACATAACCTAGGATCCAAAGGGAAATGGACTCTATCTTTATAGTAGTAGACTGCTTGAGTAAGATGGCCCACTTTATTCCCTACCACAAAGTAGATGATGTCATTCTGGTGGCTAAACTCTTCTTTAGGGAAGTTTTAAGGCTACATGGCATCCCTAGGAGTATAGTGTATGATAGAGATACTAAGTTCCTTAACCATTTTTCGCATACCCTTTGGGGTAAATTAGGAACTAAACTCCTATTCTCTATCACCTACCATTTCTAGACTAATGGCCAGATAGAAGTGGTAAATAGAACCCTTTCTACCATCTTCAAAACCATGGTAGGTAAAAATCTTAAGACTTGCGTGGAGTTTTTGCGCCATGTAGAATTTTCATAGTATAAAACCTTATTCTACCACTTGTATGAGTTTAACCCTTGCATCCCTATAGATCTTCTACCAATACCTGACCTAGCCAAATATCACACTAAGGATGGAGCTCAAAAGGCTAAATTTATTCAGGAGCTCCATGCCAAAGTCAAAGCCATTGTTCAAAATAAAATGACTTATTATGATAGGTTATCCTACAAAGGGAGGAAAGAGGTTCTATTTGAACACAGGGACTGGGTCTAGCTGCACCTCAGAAAGGAAATATTTCCTTCCTAAGGAAATCTAAATTACAGCCTAGAGCTTCCTTATGAAGACTAGTCGTAGTTTCTCAATTCAAAGAAAAAGAAGATGAGAATAGTCATACCAATAATGTAAATAGTATATAGTTATAGATTAGTTAATATAATAGGGTATGAACTAAATATGTATGTATATAAGGTATGAACTTTATTGTATGCAATTAAGTATGTGTAAAGGCTCAAGAGCCTAAGACAGACTATGTGTATATATAAGGACTATATAATTAAATGAGATTTGTATGAGTTATGTTTAAATTGTTTTATTACTAATTAAAGATAATTACTATAGTAGTAATAACATATATGTGCATAAGATCACCTAATTATTATTTCTAGTTACGAATGATATAATGACGAGGCTCACAATTTTTATTAAAGTGGTTGTTTTAAAAAAAATTATGGTATTTTTACTAATAATTATTTTTTGAAAAGTCTACACTATGAGATTGTAAACACCCAATTATGTCCGAGGCCCCGTTTTAAAATTAATTAATAAATAAAAAATATTAAAACAAATAAATAGAAAGCAGAGGAAATAAATAAACAAAAAATATTAAAACAAATAAATAGAAAGAATAGAGAATCAGGTTCCTCTAGTGGACATTGTGCAGCGATCTCCATTCGCTTCCTGACTCAGGTTCCATACAGGTTAGCCACAACTTTTTTTTTGAATCAAGAAACTAGTGAGGCTTTGTTTAGAGGATGCAAAGAACTAGAAAACTGCATGTCCATCTATGTGTATGTTGCATGTGCGATTCCTGCTTGTTTCTTTGTTGGATTAAGGTGATCTCACAGTGTTTTTGAACTATAAACTAAGCTTGCTTGGGTGGTACCACTCCTTGCTTGACGAACCTATAATGTGCATGCATTTTGGCTCCAGCAAATGATGTTGATTCATGCATTATAAACAAAAAATCTGCTAGATCTTGCTAATAACCACAAACAAGTGTGGACGTCAGTGATGGCATGGTGGTATTCTGGTTGTAATGATTGTGGTAACCAGCTTTAGATACATCTCTCAGCGAGCTCACCGAATTCTAAAGCTCCTGTGCGTTTACGATTCAAGTTATTCATTTCACCTTAGGAGTTAGAACCTACTGCATTGAGAATGGAATTGCTCGAACGTGTCATTAAAATTATCTCTCAAATATTCATATTTATGCCCCTGTTTCTATTTTTTGGCTCATACAAATCAGGATAGGCAATTTCTTTGTTTGATAACTGAAAGATAGAAACTCAAAAACCTGGCTTAATGCTTGCTAAGATTAGTAGGCACGCCTACAAGTTAGGAAATATAAACTAAACAAGAGGAGAAACCAGGAAGAATCCGAAGGCATAGCAGTCCGGAAACAATCGATTCTTGAGACCCCTAGTCTTCTTAATAGTCGACCTGGTAGTAAGTCAGCCCTCTTATCGATAATATAGAATCAATATGAGACGAGGCTGCCTTCAACAAGACCTCGATTGCAACGAGAAAGGATCGGGACCTCGCGTTACCTGAGCAAGCGTTCCTATCTTGCATATAGAACGCAGGGCTAAAAGCTAATAAAATTCTGATTCATAAGGTTCATCTCCATGTCGCCATGATGTAGCTCCATAGCATGGCATGGGAATGTGCCATGTTGGTTCTAAAGTCGTTATGTTAGAACGTTAACTCAGGCTTGGCTGGACTTAGTCAAGACAAGGTGGATTAGCATGGCTTGCATGGTGAATCCCAATGAAGAGAAGATACAATGCACCAACAATACACCTATGAAGAGCATTGGATCAGTCTTGCTTTCACTCGCCATGCGATCGGTTCTAGGCAACGCTAACTTCTTACTCTCATGGAAAGAAATGGACACGTGAATCCCAGGATGCCCAACGCCATTGGATGAATAGTTGGCCATGCAACGAGAAGGATGTCACTGTAGTGGGTACGAGAATTTGAAACAAGTAATTCAAAAGGTCTACTCAAAAAACAGTAATGAATTGGTCGCTTCTGTTGGGCTCACGGACCTACTACCAGAATCAGATATACAAATGGCTTAAACTTGTTTAGGCTTTGTATAGGGTCCTGTTTTGAGGGGCTCCTGAAATGAAATGTGCACCCATGTCAATCACAATGTCATGGCAAAATCTATTCACACACACCAACAGCTTGGGAGTTTTGGTTTTAAAGTGTATATGCTTAGGGCCAATTGCAATAATATAGTTGTCGCAGACATGAGATTCCAGGCCCCATGCAACGTGCACGCCAATCACATACCCCTCTAAAACACTGCCTTAAAATTAATTGTTGAGCATTAGAGTACCAATCAGAAACTTGGCCTAGCGGCTGATACGTCTCCCACATTCTCCAGACCAAGGGTTTGAATCCCCCAGGCCATCATTGTTTTAAAATCCCATTTCTAAATCCTGTGTTGGGCCACTCAATCCCACTTCCCCATTGGGCTGTCCATTGCAAGCTACCCAAATGAGCCATCTTGAAACAAGCAAGCAACAAGCCAAACGAGCCATCCAAATGAGCCACAAGCCGTTGGACAAACTCCAAGCCATCAGACAAGCCACCGAACCGCAGAAGCCTCCAAGCTGCCAGATAAGCCGCAAGCCATCAGGTAGCTCCCCCAAGCCAGTCCATCATAAATGAGCCTCCAAGTCATGAGCCACTTAAAAAAAAGAAGAAGAAGAAAGAGAAAAGGGGGCTCTCCCAAGCCATTTGCATTTTTGGGCATTTTTTAATAAAGTAAAGTTTAATTTATTTTTTCAAATTTCAAATCAAGTTCATTTTTTTTTTTCTTTTCTTATTTTTTTTCAAATCAAATTCATTTTAATTCAAGTCAATTTCAATTTCTCAAGATCACGTCGAGCTCATTTTTAGTCAAATCAAGTTCATTTTCGATCGAGGTTTCATCCTTTTCTTCAAATTTTAAATCAAAGTTCACTTTGAATCAAGCTCTTTTAATCAAACCTGATTCATTTTCAACCTAAGTCAACTTCTCTTTCATCTTTATATTTTATAAATTAAAATTCATTAATTCTAGGTCTCACACAATGAACCCTAGGCACAAACTAGTAGCTTTTTCTGTTGTTCGATGTTTAGGAATTCATATGGGTTCCAGTGAACCCGTAGTTGTCTTGGACCCTGTGCATATGTGGACTAAGAATCCATTTGTAAATAATTTCAAGAAAAAACTCATTTTGGAAATTTCTTGTCTCACGCGGAGAACCCTAAGCACGAACTGGTAGCTTTTTCTGTTGTTTGGTGTTTAGGGATTCGTATGGATCCCAGTGCAGCCGTAGGTGGCTTGGATCCTGTGCATATGTGGACTAAGGAATTTTCTTCAAAATATTTTCAAGATACTCTACTCATTTTTCAAACAAGTTCGAAGGTCAAGCCTTCAAAACAAAGCTACGTAAGCCTTGAGTTTCCCATTGCACCGGTGAATACGTAGGAGCAGGATCAAGTGCTGTCAGGCTAACCTCCATCAATCTATTTATTTTCACTCTAATTAAAGGGATCAAACAATTTTCAAAAAAATCACTCACCCAGTTTAAGGGTACCGTTCTTCGGAACGGGCGAGTGGGGTGCCTAACACCTTCCCCACTCGTAACCGACTCCCGAACTTCGAATCTCTTCCTCGAGTTAGGTTTTTCCAAACCTTTCCCCTTAAATAAAAATTTCGTGGTGACTCCACATATCAAATAAATCTATTTTCAAATTTTAGCGAGTTTGTCGTCTCATCGAAATTACGGTTGCGATAGAGATAACAATTTATTGATGGAATCGAACGTGTAACTTAAGAGTAAAAATGACATTCAATTTTAGAATGTTATAGTTAGATTCAAAGAATCATATATGGAATGAAATAAAAATAATGCCAGTGCATATAGAGATAAGTTTTGTACAAAAAATAAAAAAGGTATATTAAGGTTAAAACTATCTAATTGTCATAAAATAAAATCCTAAGAAAGATAAAATAAAACAAAAGAAGAAAATATAAACAAGTCATTGTAGCGGTGGGTGGCCATCTGGCCTTGTAGTAAATAGAGAAGCATTGCAAATTGGGTGTCCATCTATACAAAGGTCACGTCCTGTGAATACGCTAGCACCTAGTATGCAATGACCTACACATCCAAGTGGTCATAGATGCCATTCCGCCATAGCTGTAGATGATTGAGGCAGTCAAAGAGGAAATGGGTATGTGGATGCTCACTTGTTGCATCATCATCCATCTTTTCTTCCATCGCTTGTGACTCCTGCTAGTGCTGCTGCAAAGGTGATTGTGGTTGTGGTTGGGGCTGAGGCTATTGTTGCTTTTACTAAAACACAAAAGTATAGGTCCCATGGGACCCTTGCTAGATCACCTTCACGTATAGCCATGTGTCAATGCCAAGCAACGTGATTTACTGCTCTAGTTTTTCCATCAGGTGGAGGACTCAATGGTAGCAGTAGAAGGTAGTAACATATGAGCCAATACCTATGTATCCCATTTTCCTTGTTTGTTGTTGCTAGTCGATCCCCATGTAATACAAAATAAATAATTGTTCCAGGTTGACCTTCCTACCTCTGACAGCAACCTATATAAGAGTTAAGTAGATCCTCAAGATGACCTCAATATTGTCGTTCCTTGTGAAGATCCCCAAAGAGAACCACCAATGAAGAATAGAAGAATTAGGTCTCGAATGGTGGTGGACTTTGAGACATAGGGGTTGTAATTATAAGACCCTATAATTTCAAATCAGAAAGGCCCTTCAACAAACTCATATGGCAGGCCCATAAGGACCTTCAAATATGCAAGAGTGAGAATCCTCTAGGCTATCTTGAATCCTAATGCAACGTTTAAGTCGATGAGGATCTCCTAAAACCAATAGCTTGAGCTAGTACTGTATGTGTGTTTATGCCTTGTCCATCAAAGGGTAGCATGTAAGGAAGGCCAAAACTCTAGAGTCAAGTCCCTATAGGTGGGCTTGCGTATAAAGATGATCATAGCCTGTCCTATCTTGTCTAGATATCTTACAATACAATTCTTTATGCCCAGTAATTGTAAAGATTCTCGTTCTAGGTTACAAGTCAGGATGAAAGAAAGCCCAATAATCTCTCTAGTCATGACTGCATGGTTGCAATCCCTTGGGTCACTACGTGGTAGGTCAGTCCTTATAGGGGTTCGACCTCTACAAAGGTAGATGCTTGGCATCTCTTATAGGTACGAGGAGGCCTTTTTCTGCAAAAATAAAATTTCTAATATTGATTCAGCAAATATTACACGACTATGCTTAGGTTTGCACGTTCATGCTCGATCAAGATTAATCAAGCCTCCATAATATAGCACAACCATGCTAAAATACCAAACTCATACATTTCAAAATATACACAGTTACGCTAAATAAGGGCATAAGCATGCTAAACATGAAATTCTCAACCAAAGAATTGGCATGGTGGTGCAAAGACAAGGAGCATGACCATGCTCATGATACAACCCAAAAGGTTATGAACATGGATGATTGTACTGATTATGAGAGCCTAGAATGTATGAGTTTACACAACTCTAATGACTAGGGTATGACCGTGCTCATGTCAAAACCCAAAATATGATGAATTTTCATGACCATGCAGCAGGGACACAATTGTGCTCATGATCAAATATGTTCAATTTTAAACGAGTGCGGCCATGCAATACAAGACACAACCCTCCAAACTCATGGCCAATCTAGTAATTATGATTTTTCATGGTTGTGCAAGTAAAGGTACGATCATGCTGATTAGATAATGTCACTTAATTAATAATTTTTAGTTCATTCTCTAGCCAAAGGATTTATCTAATCATGTTGGGCATGTCAAAATTGAGCATGCCAGTGTGAAAACTAAGTTACGCCTATAAAATCTAAGTTCATAACTCTCCATGTATGATTTATGGAAATTTTTCCAAGTTGACGATTTGATTCGCATTAGAAAATCTCCCATTGTTTGAACAGTTTCAATGAGAAATAATATTTTTAAAAATATATATAGAAATAGTAAAAATTGAAGATAAACATCATAAAACATCTTTGTAAAACTTAGACAATTCTTCTATAAACGATGCTATAAGTTATCTTTCTTTAAACGATGTTGCAAATGAGAGGATATCACTATTTAAAAAAAATTCTTTTGTAAGTATGATGCTACCTCAGATAATGCTACTTTAGATGAGATAATGCTACCAAAAACTATCATACCTTAGACGATACTGCTCTAGATTAGACGATATGCTTCTAAAACATTCTTAGACATATATTAAATATATTTTAAAATAAATTATATATTCATAAGATATTCTAGAAGGTAGAAAAATATAAATTAAATGTTTGCTCTAAAACTTAAGTGAGTTAACATTGAATAATTAATGAACCCTTGCAAGGGACAACCTAAGTTCAAATATACATAATTAACATGACTATCCAAAGAAATATGCATGACCATGCATTACTGTATTAGCATAACTGTGCAAAAAAATAAGCATAATTGTGCAACCTCTTTGATGCATACAGAATTATATGTTTATATTAAAAGGACTCAAGGTTTAAGGTACAAACAAGGGTTTGTCTATAAAAATTAAAATAATTGATGAATGAAGGTTAGAAATCTCATCTGATGTATTATATTATATCTCTAAATTTTAAGAACTTCTGAGGGAAGCATATATATAATAAGTGGAAGAGGACTACAGTATGAAAAAAGGAAGGGCCTTCCTTGAGATGAGCATGAGAAATGAAGTCATTGTTTAACATGCATCATCTGCATAAATTGTTACTTTGGAAATTGACAACGTGGGGATAATCTACAAGGATTTTAAATAAGGCAGTCAAAAATCTAAGACTTGACTCATGATGGAACTAAACTAGAGTTTATGATAATGGGAAATTTTTGAATCATGATTTGGATATTAGGTACACTATGATTGTGCAATTACTCATATATAACTACACATATGTAAAAGATAACATACAAGTAAGGATAGATGAATATCGGTAATTTGGAAGCTGTGAGAAAAAATCATTTTTTGTTTTCCTTATTTTAGTTCCTAGAATCACATCAATTTCTTCTAAATCTCTCATTCCAAATTTAAAACATAAAATGAATTTTATTTTATTTATCAAATTCAAACTTGTTCCAAATATCAACATATCTTTCACATATAAGCATATTATAACACAATCATTTTCAAATAGTTTTGTATGTACACATGTAAAAATGGTGTTCACAACAAATCCATACTCAATCAATTTTAATACCATTGTTTTGATTCCTTCTTTCATTCATACAAAAATGTTTTCAATATGAAAACCTAATTTTCATTAAAAATAACACAAATTTCTAATTGCTTCATGTAAATTTTATCATTTACATCTCCATTAAAAATGTTATTTTTACATTTATTTGATGTATCAAGATATTATTTATTGCAACTAAAACATGAAATTCTCTTATAGTAGATATTTTAGTAATTAGTGAATAGGTGTCAAAGAAGTTTAAACCATATTTCTGAGTAAAATCTTTAATTTCAACCTCTCATTAAATTTTTAAATAGAACCATTAGGTCTCATTTTCCTTTTAAAAATCTATTTACTTCTTATTGGTTTGCTATCATTGGATAAGTTTACCCGTTCCTAAGTTTGATTATTCATGATGGAGATTAACAATTTTTTATACTTTGTTTCCAAAAATAAAAATCTATGGATTTAATTTCCAAATTGTAAGTTTTAGGATCTTCTTCTAGAATGAAAGAAAGAACTAGTTCTTCAAACAAGATATCAATTTCAATTAAAAAGGAAATTATAATGCCTAGTCTAAAATTATTTTTAGTTTATTTCCTTTTATTTCTCCTAGGTTTAGTTATTCTAGAACTAGAAACATTTACATGTATAAGCATAGGAATAGAATTATCTATGGATATAGGTACAAAAATAAATTTGTAAATAAGTAGAACAATACTTTTGTTGTAAGGGAAGATATTTTCAAAAAAAAAATCAACATATTCAGATGCAATCATAGTATTATCATTCAAAACCTTAAAATCTATATACAACACTATTTATTCATAAACATAACCAATAAAAAAGACATCAATAGTCTTATTACTAATGGTCATTCTTTTAAAATATAGTATTCTAACTTCAGCCACCCCCTTTTTAAAAGGGATAAGTTTTCAAAGTAACTCTTTAGTACTTGTAAGGTATTTTGTCTAGATGTTTGTGAGATATTTTATTTATAATATAACATGTAGTTAAGATAGCTTACCCCACATGTAATCTAGCACATCAGAATTAATTAACAGAGAATTCATTATATCTTTTATTGTTCTGTTATTCATTCAAACTATACCTTTATTAAGGTGAATAATATGTAGTAAACTCATGTATAATTTCATTTATCTCATAGAATTACCTAAGACTAGATGTGTTATTCTCATCACCTTTGTATGATATAAATATATTTATTTTACACTGGTTTTCTATCTCAACCTTATATTTTAAAAAAGTTGTTTCATTTTCATCTTTTTGTCTTGAAAGATAAACCTTATTGTACTTACAGTGATCATCTATAAAAGGGAGATAATACTTTATTTCTCCTCCTACTAAGTATACTCTTAATGTTTTTAAGTATAAATGCATCAATTGGAAGAGTTCAATTTAACTATTTTTCATTATTTTAAAAGGTTTTTAGTATGCTCCACACATATAAGATATTTTCAGTTATTCTCTTCATTCACTAGTGATAATAAGTTTATATGTTTAAGTCTTTTCTTAGAGGATATATTAAGATATCATAGTCTACCATGTCAAAAATCAATAGATTTCATAATATAAATAGAAGCACAAACATGAATAATTATCTTAACAATGTTTAAAATAACTTAATCACCATGAAAATAACTCATTCCCACAAATTTTTCATTTTTAATGATTACTTTATCAACTTCAAGCATATTTTTTTAAACATATCCTATTGGATAATGTCCCCGATACCAAGTTTTTACGCATGAGAGAAACATACAACATATTGATCATAACTAAAGTTTTTTCATGAGTTAATTTAAGTATTTCTCTTGAATGTCTTCTTTAAATTCCCAAAACACCTCCTTAGTTTCATAAATATGTTTAGAAATATTCGTATCAAGGATCCATTTAGGAATATTGTATATCGAATTTTCTTCTGTCATAATAGATTTTTATGAACTTGAGCATGTTGCATGTTTCCTTAATTTTTTTCTCGTTGCTTGTTCTACATGGGTTCTTTCCTTTTTGGAAACTTGTTTCTATAGGAATCACCATCAAACTCAACTAAGCTATCATTTAAAATTTTTTAGAGACATATTAATTCTTATCTTTAAGAAAATTTATTTCTTCAACTCTCATGTAAATGATAAGTTCTTTTAGGTTGAAATCTTTCTTCTTGTACTTAATATGTTTTTGAAATCACTTTATGAGGGAGAACATTTTTCTAATAGTATGTTGGCTTGAATAATTTTACACATCTTCATTCTTGTATTTAGTATGTTAGTAACCAAGTTCTCATACACATAAACTTGTTTCATGATTAGTTTGTCATCTACCATTTAAATTTGTAGCCATTTTTTGATCATATATTTTCTGTTTCCAACATCATGACACCATACTTTGCCTCCAATATTTCAAACATGGACTTTGTTGACTTGTTTGATACAAACGGATTAAATATAATATTAGGAATATGACTAAAATGGTTATCACAGACCAATTTATTATATTTGTCATAGGTTTCTAGTCCTTGATATCTTTTTCTATAATGTTGACATTGACTTCAACCATAAATGGAATTTATGGAGGGTCAATGAATAGCACTTGATTAATCTCAAGTTACTTGAAAAAGATAGTAATTTTTATGATATCATGTAAAATTGGTCTGATCCAAAAGTTAAAGATGAAAGATATAGTTAGTATGTTCTTGTTGTGCGTCAATGATATTAAGTAAATATTTTTCTTTTGAATTGTTGAAAAATAAAATATGTTGTAATGTGTAAAAAATTATCTTGAAACAAAAAATCTACCATACCTCCTAGTGTAACTAATTCTAGTTTTATTTTTTGAAATTAACACAACAATACATAAGAAATTATAAACTCAAACTCTTCACGTGTTGGGGTCCGAGTGCCTATAAAACAAGAAAATAATAGTAAGTGGAGAGGAGAGTCAAATTATGAAGAGCGGTTAGAATTCTACATAATATATAATGCTTATGTGTAGTTGTTGTTGACTAAAACGGTCATGAAAATAAATATAAAATGGCCAAAAAAATAATACGTAACAACCAAAAAATAATGTTTAATCAAAACGATGGCCAACAGCTATAGTTTGTTATCAAAGTTGAAGCTAACAATTATATAATAATGCAAACGAATAAGTGATTGTATTCTAGTGTTTTATAATTTCTAAATAAGACTTAGAGAAATAATCTAATTTGTGAAAGGAAAAGCTAACTCATTCTATATGATAACCCATCTCGTGTTTTGGGTTAATCAAACAACCCATTATCCAAAATAGTTAATATGCAGAAAGATGATAAAAAAGGACTTGGCAGGAGCAGGAATATTAAGTAATTTAGAACTTTTAAGAATTAAAATTCTCGCTTACTAGTTATTTATCAACAATAATAGTTATATTAGTCAGAATAATTTAGATTGACATATAAATCATAGTTACAAAGAAATTATCACAGAACATTAGATTATATTTGAATGAAGTATTTTACCATTTTAATAAATTTTAAACATTTAAAAATTTAAATACATTTATTTTAAAAGTGTTTATTTTGATAAAAAAAATTTAAATTATTTAAATTTAAAATTCTTAGTTTGTATGGAGGATTTTTAATTTTTAATTAAAAATTGAAAGTTTATTTTATTAATAGATAAATTTTATTTAAAAATAAAAAATTCATTACATTAATACCAAATTTTTTATTATATTATTTTTTCTTTTAATTTTTAATTCATAATTAATTGGTTTTATATTTTACATATAGGGATGAAAGTAAACAAGATCGTCTGACATGGCCTACAACCTGTTTCAACTTGTTTAATAAATAAATAGACTTAGACTTGTTAAAAAAGTCTTTTTAGATAAATAAATCATGTTGGGCTTACAAAATAGTGTCTTTAGTCTGTTTAGGAGCTTATTTATTTTTATATATTATATATTTATATTTATTTTAATATATTATATTTGTATAGTATTTATTTTAATATATTATATTTACATAATATTAATACATATATATATATATATATATATTAGACTCATTTAATAATATTTTTATCTTATAAACTTTAAGCTTACAAATTTTTTTAATGAATCATTTATATAGACTTTAAGTCTATTTATTGATCTTTTTTGGAATGTAAACTTTTAAACAGACTTATGAGCTTTAAATCAAATCAAATCTTAACAAAAAAAAAAGCCTAACTCAATCCTCGAAATTTTTAAACAAGTCAGACTTGAACATTCAAAGCCTAACTTGACTCGATCTACTTTCATCTCTAACTATATATCATTTTATTTTAAATATTTTATTTGAATAAAATAATTTAATTTTTTATATAAATTTTTTATTTTTGAATATATTTTTAAAAATTAAAACAGTATTAATAATATTTTCAAAAGTTAATTTATTAATTGGTTGAAATAATTCTTTTAATCTTTGTTATTTAATTCAAAATTTTATTAAAGATTAGAGAGATTACATTAATATCATATAACCTTTTTATCAAATATTTTAAATTTTAAATTTTTTTACTTAAATTGAAAATCAAAAATTAAAAGTTTATTTTACTAATAAATAAATTTTTGTTTAAAAATAAAAAATTCATTACATTAATATTAATTTTTTTATTATATTATTTTTTCTTTTCATTTTTAATTATTAATTATTTATTTTATATTTTTCATATCATTTTAAAATTGGGAAAGACCGTGTCAAGAGCACGAAGGAGATTGAAGTCGATCTTCAAGGTCAAATGCCAAAAGGAGAATTTTTAAAATTCTCAGTATTTTATAAGTATTTTAAATTATTCTATTTTAATCTATTAAAATTTCTTCTTAAAATTATTTTTTAAAAATATTTAAACAACATATTTTAAAATTTAAAATTTAAATTCTATCTTAAATTATTTTTCTCTTTTAATATATTCCATCCAAACACAATAATAAAGATCCTCACACTCAATAAATATATCCCAAAACTAAAATACAATTATTCACAAAATTAATTTCATTCTAACAAGTTGGCCACTACCATTTCACAATATCATGAGGGTAAACTATCTTTCCAACCACATCAAGTTTATGAGTTATAGTACATATAATGCATGGTTAATAACTTTTTTTTAACACTTATCATTCAATTCAACGTATCATTTATATTAATATAAGAAACATAAATTTTAATTAAAATTATTTAATTACTTAATGGTCATCCAATATTAATCATTAGGATTGAAAATTTTATAATTAATAATTATTACTCGCTAATAGAATAGTATATACTTGCAATTATTTAATTGTCCAAAAATGGTAATATTTTGAATAAAATAATTAATGATATACAAATGACATTAATCAACATGTACCTTTCTCCCAAAAAACAAGTAATATTTTAAATAAAAAACTAATTATAGAAAATGAGATGAATCAAAATGTACCCTTCTTTCCTACATAACATTTCCGGAGTGCATCTTCTACATTGATATTTCAGAATGAATCTTCAAATGTGTTATTATTTCTACAGCTTTATCACATTCCCTTCCTATGCTACCTCTCTTTAGCATGAAGTTTTTTCTTCTATCGTCTTTCTTCCATTTCACTTTAGTGCTGAGTCTTTTTCTTTTCCTATTTCTTTTTCTATTCTTTTCAATGTTTTGCGGATCTGAACTGCGTTGAATGGTTTCTCCTTGTTTTGATTCTGTTTAACAATGGATTTGAATCTTAGATCTAATTTCATTTCGAACTTATCCAACTTCAACTTTCAAAAATATTTTTAAAATTTTTCTTTAAGTTCGTATTTATTATTAAACGCATGTTTTGAAAACTAGATTTCTTATTATAATTGAGAATACCTTTGAACAAGAAAATTATAGTGTTGTAAAGGGTTACATTTTACATTTTTTGAGGGTTGATTTTATGTTAGTGTAGAACTAGAGATATAAATATGTTAAGTTGAGTTAATCTTTGAGTGTTTAAGTTTGATTTATTTAAAAAGTTTGAGGTTTGAGACCGGGTCTGTTACCCGTCATAGGTCTTTTTTATTATCAAGGTCTGACCTGTTTTAAAGCTTACCAGACCTACAAATTTATATAAAATCCTACAATACAAAAAAGTTAATAAATAAACTTAAAGTATATATAAATGATTGATTAAAAAAGTATGCAAGCTTAAGCCTACAAGATTAAAAAAGAAGTCATTAAATAAATCTTATATAACATCCTAACAATGAATATTGATTTTATGGTTAAGTTATTTATTTAGTTCCATTATTAGTTTTTTATCTCATGATATAGAATTCTTTAGAAAATACTTGTATGAAAAATATGGTAATTTTTTTTTTAAACTGTTTGTTACAAATTGTAGACCTCATCAAATTAATGTGCGTGGTAGTAAATAAACTACTTGACGTTCTTGCTCGCATACAGGATGTTAGGAATACATAGTGCTTATGTTGCTCTATTTATTTCTTAATTTATAGTAAACAATTAAACATAACTTGTACATACAGCACATAATATCACATAATTATACAATCCATCTACTTATCCAAAAGTCTTAGGCACCAAGGTCTTATCATACAATTTATTACAAACCATAGTTTATTATCCTTATTTACATACATATTTACTATATTCTATCATACATAATATATATATATATACACACACACACATAGCATATTTCTACTCATTAATATCTAGGATGCTTGGATCCTTCTATTCACAAAATGTACATTGTTGGCATGACTCCTCAATTTTGATAAAAATCAGGAGATCCGTAAACCTCTACAAGCCTAACAGTGGAATCGCTGACCAGTCAACATTGCTAATGTCGAAAAATACCCCTGCCATTGCAAAGGACATCATCATTGTCTGGGAAAAAAGTGAAAAGAGGAGTGAGAAACTAGGTTTCACATAAGGTTTTCTACTCTATTTTTAGTGTCATCATTTTTATCCCAGCCACTTTAGTTTATTAAAAAAATCATGACATGCATGCAAGATTTCTTTTAATCTTTTAAAAACATCCTACTGAAGTGGGTTATTTTTATACAAAAACAACTTATTGTTTATGCATATATCTATCTAAACTACATAAGTCTGGGATCACAATAAAGATATTATTTGACTTAGATTATTCTATATCTTAGACTTTATCTCTATCATTTCTCTATTCCATAACCTCAGGAAATTATAGATTCAATTCCATAACTTTGGGGAAAACATTTAGAGATAGACATGCATTAAAATTTTCAAACAATATCTTCTCACTCTCTTTACTCTACCTTATACTAATAAGGATATGAACTCATTCCTAGGTGATTGTCACCACCTTATAGGGTGTGAAGAAACTGTTGTCTTCACTGTAAAAGGATTTTTGGAGAAACATTTGTCTCCTAGGAGAACCTTTTTGCCTCTTCTTCAGTAAAGCTATAGGTGCCTTTTGGAATATGATGTGTACAAGGCACATTAAGAATAGCTTAATTTTTTCACATAAGTCTGCTTTAGTGATCCATTAACCTCGTTAGGTTCATGTTAATGGCTTCCAGATAATTATGCATGCTCAACCAATATCCAGACAATATCACATGCACAAGTAAATCTCAAGTCCTAACACATCATCAATCATAAATACTCCCCACACATAACATCATCTTTTCAATATTTAAGAGCAATCCACATTTCAACTCACATTAAACAATGTGCATTCGTGAAAGCATTACAAGTTGAATAATAAATCACATAACATCATTGCATATTTCGAGTACATGTTTAATTTATTTGTCTCTTTAACTTTTGATGTTGAATCATTCAACGGACTTAATTCTCTCAACCTTCTAAGTTGCTCCTCAACCTTTCCTTTTCTCAAAGTTACATTAATTCTATGAGATTTTTACAACTTAGAAGTTTCCTCTAGGTGGCCCGAATGAAACTTTTAAATTTTTATTCTTTGTACTCTTCAATTGTTCAAGTTTTATAAATATCCCACTTATACTATGTTCAAATGTTAAGTGTAAACAAGATTTTAACTTATTTAAGACATTTTTACTTAAACATGGTCGAATAGTTGTCTATGATTTTTACTAAGCTTCTTTTAAACTTTTAATTCTTCATTTAACATTATAAAGCTTCTTAAGTTACCTAAATCAAGATTTCAAACTCTTTCCTTCTTATTTAACCTAGAGTGGCTAAATGTGAACCCTAGGCCTCTAAGGCCTTCTTGTTTATTTTCTCTTATCTTATGAGTTGATTTTTATCAATTGAAGACTAGTTTATTAATTTCTATCTAACTTAGGAATTTTTAAAACTTCTTCATCCTTAAAGGTCATGGTCGAATGGCTTAACCTAGCTTCTAATCTTCATATTTTATTCGTAAACACCAATGTTTTACTTGCTTAAGTTTAGGCTTGAATTATGATGACTTCTTTACTTCCTTTTTCCTACCTTAGTGATTATGTCCAAATGAATTTTTAATCTTTGTAAGACTTTCTCACCACTTTTAATCCCTTCTAATTATAGTCCAAGAGTCCTTAATTAATGGTAGTTAGGAATTAAATCTTTTTCTAAATCCATTTATCCTAAGTGGTCGAATGGTCCCTTGTGTTTCCTTAAGACTTTCTTACACTTTTAATCCATTATTCCTTACTTGCTAAGGATCCTAGATTTAGTCAATTAGGAATTAAAAATTCTTCTTGACTAATTAAATACATAGTGGTCGAATTCTACCTCCAAGGTTTTAGGGTTTCTATTTTAACCTTAGTTGACCTAAGTTGACCCATTCTTGTAGTTAAAGTTTAGACTTCAAGATTGACCAAGTTTAGTGGATTTTTAGGTCTTTTTACTACTACTAAGGATCATGGCCGAAATTACACTTCCCCCTCCTCCTAGGTCATGGTTCATTTTAGTTACTAATTTATGCCTTCTTGAAAACTAGATTAACTACTAATTAAGAATTTTTCCTTGTTTTACCTAGGCTGGTTATTATGGTCTTGGTAACTTTTAGGTGTTACTTAAACCTCCAATTAATCTCTTTACTTAATAAAAATCCTTAATACACCATTAATCAATTTTTTTAACCTATTTTTCCTTAAGTTACTCTAAGGTGGCCAAATGCACACCTAGAGATTTTTCGGTCATTTTGGTTCAAGTTCATTCCTTTCAAAGGTTGATTTACTTCATTAGAACCTAATTACATGATTTTTATCACTTATGTAAATTTTAACAAGTTTTATCCTTGATTATGTTAGCATGGCCGAATGTCTTCCTTGGCTTTCCAAGGTCACCTTTCCAAAAAAAATTCTCATACAACCTTGGTTCCTTGATTTTGTGCACTTGCATCACCTTATGGTCTTGGTCCATGGATGTTTTCTCCAAAGTCCAAAGCTTGATTTGTGTCCAAAATGAGTCTTGTGTGTCATTCAAAGCTAATGCCGTTTTTGGGTCCAAAATTCTAACTTTTACTAAGTAACTTTTAAATCTATGCCCAAAGCAACCTTTTGAGACTTCAAGATTAATTATTCTTTCACTTTTAAATCTTTAAATCAATGGGTTCATATCTGGAAAAATCCATACACAAGTTCACCATAAGAAGAAAAATCACCACTTTCAAGCTTTAAGCATAAAAACATGCAAGACAGCATTTTTTTCCAAACAAGAAAGTATAGATCCACAAGATCTACTCTAAGATCCATACATATCCCACCAAGAACAATTCAAAAAATTTTCTCATGAGTTCTCAAAACTATCCAAAGCATCAAAATGGATTTTAAAATAATTTCCACCGACTATATTTCTTCTGAGTTACTTAGAAACGCTTTAAACCAACAAAACTTCATTTTTCTTCTCAAAAATCATAACAAAATGGTGGTTCTTATTTTGAACGGTTAAATTTCATCCTTGAGCCCTCATGAGTTAAAACAAAAGGAGATCCATGGATTTTAGAGAAAGGATCCATAAAAGAAAGGAATCAAACCATAAAAAGTAAATTTAAAGCTTAAAAAGACAAAGTAGAAAGATCCTACTTGATGGTAACTTTGTGTAGTGATGGTGGGACTGTGATGGGTGCTCCTTATCCCCACCATGGCTGATCCACAAGGTTCTCTAAGTCAATGGAACTCAGTGTTTAAGGCTTAGATTTAGCTTAAATCTCAAAGTTTGAGACTTAGGCTTAATGTAAATGGTTAGGGTTTTTTGGACTTACAGGGATTTAGAGAGATTTTGGAGAGTTGGAAAATTTTTTTAGGAATTTAAAACTGAAGAAAATGAGACTCCAAATCAGTTTAGTGGATTCGGCCAAGCTTGGACACATTTGAATTAATTTCGCTCTTAGGGGTATTTTGGTAATTTTGCATGGACTTTTCTATTTTTCAAAATAATTCAAAATTTAAGGAATTATCCTTTTAGAATTCTATTAATTTTAATGAGGCTGAGTTTATCACTAATCATATTTAACATAGTCTAAACATGGTTTATCTTTTAATTAATTAAGGTTAATTAATCTTAACCATAGTTAAAGGAATATTAATATTTATTATTTTTGTCTTTTATGGTTGACTTGAGTTGAATTTACTTGGTGAGTCACCACCAAGTCTTCCACATGATAAATTTCATGCAGCCCAATGTGAGGTCAACTCATAACTTGTTCCTCACACTTTCTTACCCTTCCAACCTTCCAGCAGTGGAGTTATCATAATTTTTCTCAGCATTTTCCAAAAAAAATCCAAATTATTTCTCTACAATTTTAACATTTTTTGGTTAATTCCCATGTTAATATAAGGTCCTTTTCTATTTTTTTGGGAACTAACTAGATCTATGCAGAAAGCAGAGCTTTCTAAGGATGTTTTGGATGTTTTCAAGGTTTTTGAGGGTGTTTTCGTCCTTTCTTTATTTTCAAAGTTTTTCTCACTACTTTTGATCATCCATGATGTTTTCCAATCCTTTAAAATATATTTAATTATGTTTAAAATTTCTCTAGTGCATTATTTAGGTTGCCTAGATGTATGAGCATCTTCATCATTTGCACCAAACTTTCTAATTTCTCTATTTTTGATTTCTAATCCTGTTTGGTTTCACTCTAGGGATTATTTGTAGTTACAAGAGTTCATTATAGAAATTTTAGAGTGTTACATCCTAAGCCTATATAAATATATAAATTATTTAAACAAGCTACTTGAGGTCCTATTTTGAGGATAAGAAGAAAGTCAATTAAGATTCCTTTTGTTTGAAATTAAAAATTTTAATTTTAATTTTAACAAATTATGTAAATATATTTATATTATATATAAATATATATATATATATATATATATATACACCCCTCATTAGGCTAAACAAACTTTTTTATAAGTTTAAGTTTGGTTTATTTATCTTAAAATATTTTTTAAAATGTCTAGGTCTATGTATTTATTAAACAAAACAAGCCAAACTAAACTTTAAACAAATCAAACCATAGGTTCCTGAAGAATGACCTTGCTCATTTTCATACCTATATTAAACGATTGAGAAAGAGATTGTTATATTTGGTGTAAAGGAATTAAGGTATATGATGTAGTTCGGTTGTGTTTAGTATCTACATCATAGATTCTAGAGTTTCGGTCGTTGCTACATATTGAGATTTGATTCGTAAGAAATTCCTAGAATAGTGTTTATAGAAACAAGTAGAATTAGTCAAAGTTGACATTGAAATGTTTAGTCAAAGTTGAAATTGAAATGTTTAGCTCAAACTTTGAACCAATGAAAAAGAATTTTGATTTCCTAGATGTCTCCTCGGCAGCAAAATATTAGCAACAAATATAAAGCAAGGTTTTGCTTCATGAAGCCTTCGAGTCCATTATATGTTCAGTACAATTTTGTGCAAAGTCTCGTGAGTTGATTTTGGAAACATGCTACGAAAAACAAGAATATAATTAAAAATTTTATTTATTTTATAGTTTTTGCATCATATTATGTGTTCACATGAAAATATTTGCTTTGATAAAGTTGTGTCTGGCATTTTAGAAGGATGAAAGGATTGTAATAGAGTGGTTAATTATGTAACACCTAAAACTTCTACACTCCCAACATCATAAATTCATATTAACAAAAAGGAAAAAAGAGTTAAAAATGAAAGTTTAGAGAAAGTAAAAAAATTTTAGTAAAATAAAAAAAAATCCTTACATTGATACAACAGCGAACAATGAGTAGGCTACTCAAAATAAAAGGTAAAATACATTCTAGAGACTTATAACTCATCAATAAGGGTTAGAATATCATGACGAAATATTAAGTCAAAGAAAGAGCAAAAATAACACCGAAAATGCCCTTAAAGAGCCTTGACTTTTGTGAAGGATAAATTATTCCTAAATAAATATAAAATGATTTAGAAATAAGTGGAAAATGAATTAATAAGGATTAAAAAATCAAGAAAATAGTTTTGAAATTTTTTTAAAAAAATTTCAAAAAAAGACCAAAATATCCCCTAGCTTCCAAGAAGGTTGGAAACTACCATGCACCAACCTGTAAGTTGGAGCTTATCATCATGCACAAAAATTCATGTTTTAAATAAGATAATGACTCAAACACCATGAGTCATCAAATCATAAAGGCATAAGGAACATTTATAAAGAGAGATAAATGTAACCATGGTTAAGTTAAATAATTATGGTTAAATTAAAAATTAACCTTGATTAGATTAAAAAAATCATAATTAAAATAAATAAAAAAATTGAAAGACTAATTTAATAATAATATTTATCAACATTTATAATTTTCATTAAAAATTATTTTAAATCTTACCGACAATAATAAAGGTTACTAAATGCATAAGAAAAAATAATTCAAAAATTGACTTTAGTGATCATTTAAATTGTCAAAAGACATTATAAGCTAAGAATTTTTTTTCATAATAGTAAAGGCTAATAAATAGATAAGAAAGGAGAATTCAAAAGTCAATTTAATTGACCACCCAAAACTTTCATTAACAACGACAATTATAATAAAAGACTTTTTCCATTAATAAATTCGATATTTTCCAACATTTTTTGTAATTGCTAGTAAGATACAATGACAAATCGTTAATTGTTGGTCAAATTTTTTTAGTGAACATTTATATTTCTGCTTAAAGTTAAAAGTTTTGCCATTAATTATTTTCGTTGTAGTGTATAAAAAATCTAGTAGACTTTTCATTGTAATTTGAACATTTTCAAATTTTACAACAGATGTAGAAACAGCAGGAAATTCCAGCCAAATACAATATCTCATCCATGGATCCATCACCATTTGAAATCATTAGTCAAAATAAAATAAAATAAAACTTTTAAAATTTATATAAAACTCATTTATAATTTTTTTCATATGAAAAATATTCTTTCATAAAGAAAATATAATCATAATTTTCATTAACACATTATTAGTACATTTTTAAAAAAAATCCATAAAACTCAACATTTTAAAAAGTAGTCGTAATTATTCGGAAAATATTGTCACAAAGAAAATAAAATAATACAATTCATTTAATATTAGTAGTACTTGATTTTCTAAGAATTCATAATTTTTTTTAAAAATTATTTATTGTAAATTAAAAAAAATTATGATTTATTCAATACTTATTAAATTAAAGGATAACAAATTCTAATTATTATTCTTATGACATGTGATTTGATCATATTTAATATCATCAACATTAAATTTTTATTTATATATTTTAGATATAGGTCCTTTTTTTATTTTTAATGGTTAATTTTATTTTTAATTTTATGAAATTTAATTTTAATTTATTTTAAAAATATGTTTAAATACAGGTTAATTATAATGATGATAAAGAGTAACTCATTACAACAATAACTAAAATTTATAGATATACTTAAAAAATAATAATAATAATTTTTAGCATTTTTAATAAATAATATAATATTAATAAATATATTTAACATATTTAAAGTAAAAAATCATTAATATTATGATAAAAATATATTACATATTGTACAATTGATTTTAAATGTAATTAAAATTTATATATATAATTCAAAAATATTATAATATATAATTCTAATATTTTTAATGAATCATAATATTAATATATATATATATATATATTTAACATATTTAAATTTTTAAAATGAAGAATAAATTAAACAAAAATGACTCATTATGATAAGAATATATTACTTATACGTAAAATATATAACTAATATATATTTTTATCATAATTGTATAATATATATATAAGATATATTTTTATCATGAATTAATCATACAATAAGTTAAAAAATTAGAAATAAAATTTCATAAAGTTAAAAATAAAATTAATTAGGAAAATAAATTAAAAAAAATCTATATGTATAAAAAATAGTGTTGTAAATTTTTATTAGTAAAAATATAAATAAAAATTAATGTTAATTATATCAAATATGACCAGAGACATATAATAATAATGATTATGAATTACTATTTCCTAATTTATAAAGGTAGAGGAGTAAAAAAATTCACTTATGTTTAGAAAGTAAATGCTTTTGATAATTTTTAATCAAAAATTACTTTATAAAAATTGAAGAAATATTTTTTTCATTCATAAAAACAAGAAAGTATGGTATTTCCTGATGGTTATCTTGTTGCAATTAAAATAATTAACAAAGTTATATCTAAACAACGTAGGTTGAGTAATAAGCACAAATTAAAAAATGTTAGCGGATGTTTCGTTAATGGTTCAATGCCTCAACGCATCTCTCAATCGCTCTTCCGCCTTTGATGACCAAGTCCATATCCAACAATTTAATACATTGCTTTTACTTTAATCTAAATTTGGATCAAAAGCTAAATTTGGATCAAAAGTATAAGTGTATAACTCCAAGAGTGTTTCAAGTCTCACATTCTTAAAAAAAAACACCGAGAGTATATATATCAAGATAATTATTATTTCTTTAGTTAATTTTTAAAATTAAGTTAAATGTAAATTTATTTTAATTTATTAATACATAACTAAAGAATATCATTTTTTTAAAATAATATGAATTGATTGTACAAAATAACCAAAATAAAAAAATTTAAAAGTGGATATGACAATAAATTATGCATCCAGGTATTCGTTATAATTTATTTGAACATATGAATTACCTTCTTTTATTTCATTCTCATCTCCATCTCAATCATCTTGAAATATATTATTCATATTACAATTAAAATTTAAAAATGTTAATATTCTTTATACCTACCTTTACTAATAATGGATTTTTATTTAACATAATTATTCTCTTACATAATTATATTAAATTGACCTATCTAGGTTCTAAATTTTACTATTAACAATTGATTATGTATAATCCACTATTTATTAAATATATAACTGAGTTAATCATTATTTTCTATACTGTTAACTATTATATTTTTTGATAATCAATTATCACTTATAATCAATTAAATAAAATTATAGTAGTTAACTCAGTTATATTTGTAATATGAATGGAAGTGTATTAAGTAAATAATACTTTTATTTATTTTTATATTAATTTTTTAAATTAGTGTAAAAATTTATATTTTTATATTGATTACAATAACAATCAATATACAAATTAATTTTTTATACTTATTTTTCAACCGATATAAAAAATTATCATATTTTATACTGACTATTTTTATATTGAAATTGCAATCAATAATAAATGTCAATAACAACTAATGTAAAAAATATTTTTTATATTAATATTATAATTATGATCATAATTATGTTGATAGTGACTCATAATAATAATGCTTATAATATAAAGAATATTATATAATTATACAATTTTATATTTTATAAATTATTAATATAATATATTTTATATTATTTAATATATATTTTACATAAAATAATATATAATATATTATAAAAATTATAAAATATAAAATTATATTATAATATTATAAATTGAATATAATTTTTATATGTCAAATAAAATTTATTATAAATTAAATATTCAAGATAAATAATTTTATATATTATTATAATATTTTTATATTATTCAATATTTATTTTAAAAAATAATAATTTTTAATATTATATTATAAATAAATATAACATTAAATTATATTATAATATTATAAATTTAATATAATTATATATTAAATATTATTATTTATTTTATTTTTAATATACATAAATAAAAAATTAAATTATTTCACAATAAAAAAATATAAAAAATAAGTTATTATTATTATTATTATAATAAAGATGATAATAATGATAGTTAAATAATGATAATAATGATTGTTATAATAAAATGATAATGATGTTTATAATAGGGATAGTAATGATTTAATAATGATTATAGTAAAGAAGATAATAGTTTAATGTCTAATATATTTAAAAATAAAAATATTTTAAAATTATAAATAACATTTAATAATTTTATTTTAATTTTTTAATTTAAATTAAAACTATTTTAAAAATATATTAAAAATTATTTTTATTAAATAAATTTTATTTTTAAAATTAATTAAAAAAAATTAAATATTTTCAAAAACCCAAACGGAATCTTAATTTATTTATCTAGAGCTATAATTAATGAACTTTATTATATTTAAATAAGGTTTTCTTTCTCATGTTTATTGTAGAGTAATTTAGAGGTTGTTTGGAGTGGTTGTGATTTTTTAATTTTTTATTTTTAAATTAATTTTAAAAATAAAATATGTTTATCAAAAATAATTTTAATATAATTTTTAACCTATTTTAAAAATATTTTTGATTTAAATTTTATAACAAAAAAAACTTATTGAATACTCTTTTTAGTTTTAAAATATTTTTATTTTTAAATCTATCCAATCTCATTATCATTTAACCATCATTCTATAATAATGATCAAAAAATTTATTATTTAAAAAAAAATATTTATTATTTATCTAATTTTTACAAAATAAAAATAAATAAATAATAATAATTAATATTATATAATTTTTTATAATATAATATTATAATATATTTTTTTAAAATAAATATCAAATAATATAAAAATATTATAATAACATATAAAATTATTTATCTTAAATTGATAACCAAATAATATATGAAATAGAAATTGATATAATTTTATAATATTTTTATATTATAATTATTATATCATTATTATTTTTACTTTTATTATTATCAGTATCACCATCATCAATATAATAATAATAAATTAATTTTAAAAATTATGTTGTTATTACTTAAAAAAAACTAATTATTTATATTTTTTATAAATTTATAAATAAATAATATTATTTAATATATTAAAATTATATTTAATTTATAATATTATAATATAATTTTATATTATATAATTTTTTATAATATAGTATATACTAATATAAAAATATAATAATAATATAAAAAAATATTTATCTTATATATTGATTATTAAATAATACATAAAATATAAAACTATGTAATTCTATATTAATTTTTATATTACAATCACTATAATCGTTAGAACCAGTACTATTAATATAATTTAATATAATAATAATATTTTAAAATAAATTATTTTAAATTTTTATTTATATAATTTTTTATATTAAAAAATAAATAATATTTTTTAATATATAAATTATATTTAATTTATAACCTTACAATATATTTTATTTTTATGTAAATTCAATATTGAATAATATAAAAATATTATAATAATAACAATATATATTAAATTATTTATTTTTTGTATTAATAATCAAATAATATATAAAATATAAATTTATAATTATATAATATTCTTTATATTATAACTATCACACTATTTTTATTATGTTATAAATACTAATTTACTTTTAATGTTAACACTATCATAATTATCACCGCAATAATAATAATATTTATTTTTATTATTTTTTAAATTTACATTATTTTAATTTTTGATTTAAAATTTTTATTTTTATATTTTTTATGAATTTATAAAAAGTGATATAATAGAATCTCTTGACTTTTTGTCATCAATTGAAAACAAAAGTTAATTTAATTTTTAAAATTTTTAAAATTAAAACTAAAAACCATCCGACCTAAAATTTTGTTCGGGATGGTTGCAAGTTTTTTATTTTTTGTTTTTAAATCAATTTTAAAAATAAAATTTATTTGGTAAAAATGATGTTAAAATAGTTTTTAACATATTTTTAAAATAATTTTAACTTAAACAAAAAAAAATTATTGAGTATTTTTTAATTTTTAAATATTTTATTCTAAAATTTATCAAACATCACTGTCATTACCATAACTACTGCCAAATTATTATCTCTATTACTATTATCACTATTAACACCATCATCATCATATTACCATCATCATTATGATTAGTATCACAATTATTATTATTGTTACATTCACTACTATCATTACAATAATAATAATAATAATAATATATTTTTTATTTTATATTGTTTCAAAAGAATATAATTTTTATTTATTTAATTTTTATATATTAAAAATAAAATAAATAATATTATTTAAAATATAAATTATATTAAATTATAATATTATAATATAATTTTATATTATATAATTATTTTTAATATAATATTATAATATATATTTTTATATAAAATAAATACCAAATAATATAAAAATATTATAATAATATATAAAATTATTTATTTTAAATATTAATGACTAAATAATATAAAAAATAAAAATTTATATAATTATAAAATATTTTATATATTATGACCATTATACCATTATTATTATCTTATTAACACCACTTTTATTTTTATTATTATCACTATAATTATTATTATTATAATAATAATAATAATAATTTTTATTTCTAACTTTTTTTTATTATTTTAAAATAATTTAATTATTTATCTATTTTTATAGTTTCACAAATAAATAATACTATTTAATATATAAAAATTATATTTAATTTATAGTATTATAATATAATTTTATATTATTTAAATTTTTATAATATAATATATATTATTTATGTAAAATAAATATTAAATAATATAAAAATATTATAATAATGATACATAAACTATAAAATTATATGAAATATTCTTTATATTATAACAATTAACATTGGTATAACCAATATTATTATCATAATTATTATCCTTGTCATATAAATAGTAATTTACTTTTTATTATTTTAAAACCATTTAATTTTTTGTTAGTTTTTTATTTATCTGATTTTTATATATTAAAAAAATAATATTATGTGATAGTTAAATTATATTAAATTTGTAATATTATAATATATTTTTATATTATATAATCATTTATAATATAATATTAGAAATATATTATATTATTTTTATATAAAAGAAGTATTAAATAATATAAAAATATTATAATAATAACATATATTAAATTATTTATCTTAAATACTTTTAATTAAATAATATATAAAATATAAATTTATATAATTATATAATATTTTATATTATAACTACCGCACCACTACTATTACCTCATAAACATTATTTTTATTCTCACTGTTATCACTATCACCGTTCCTATCATAATTTGAAGGTGGACATTGGAGTGAGGTATACATCCGATCAAATATAACCAATTTTTCTGATTTATTTTATTCTCATCTTCATCTCAATCTTGGAGCATCTCATTCATCTTATAATCAAACTCAAAAGTACTATTGTTTTTTATACATACCTTTACTTTGTTATAGGTATATGATTTCTTTTACATAGCTAATATAATGTATTTATGTATCTATTTATCAATGGTCGAGGAAACATCAAAAGAATGATTTAGGTGAAGCAATTAAGAGGCTTAAATAAAATAATATACAATAATATGTAGCTAATAATGAATTTTTATTTAACAGTATTTACTCTCCTACACAAATATAGTAAAGTTGTCCCTTTATATTTCAAATTTTACTCTTAACATTTTATTACCAAGAATGTATAATTGATTACTTGCAAGATAGATAATTGAATTAACTATATTTTTTATATTTTTAATCATTATATTTTTTGGTAATTGATTACAAAAAAAATCATATAATTGACTATCAAAAATTATAATGGTTAACAATATAAAAAATAGTAGTTAACTCGGTTATATTTTTGGTTAAATAATCGATTATTTCAAATGTGTAATTGATTAACAGGAGTAAAATTTGCGTTGTAGATGGGGATGGTATTTACTTTGATTATTGACTCCATTCAAGATGGTTTTTATTTTAAAAGTTTTAAAATTAAAATCAATTTTTGTTTTGATTTTTTAATTTTTAGTTCTTAATTTTTTAAAGTTATTGCAAAAATAAATCAATTTACTTTATTATAAATTCATAAAAAAATTATAAATAAAAATATTAATTTAAAAAATTAAAATATATCAAAATAATTTAAATTTAAAATTTCAAAAAATAACAAAATTTATTATTATTATTATTATGACAATAATGATAATAGTAATAACAATAAGAATAAAAATAGTATTTATATGATAATGATACTGGTGTAATAATTATAATATTAAAAATATTATATAGTTATATAAATTTATATTTTACATATTATTTGATTATCAGTATTTATGATAAATAATTTTATATATGTTATTATTTAAAATATTTTATATTATTAAATATTTATTTTATATAAAAATAATATATATTATAATTATAAATTAAATATAATTTATATATCAAATAATATTATTTATTTTTTAATATATAAAATTAGATAAATAAAAAAGTTAAAAATTAAATTTTTTAAATAATAATAAAAAAATATTATTATTATTTTTATTATTATTATTATAGTTGTGACAATAATTATGTTCATGATGACTAACGATGATGGTGTTACAATATAAAAAATATTATGTAATCATATAATTTTATAGTTATATATTATTTCACAGTCAATATATAAAATAAATAATTTTACATATTATTATTATTATGATCTCTTCTATATTATTCAATATATACTTTATGTAAAATAATATATATTATATTATAAAAATTTATATAACATAAAATTATATTATATTATTATAAATTAAATATAATTTTTATATATGAAACAATATTATTCATTTGTAAAATGATAAAAGAATTTGAAGGTAAATTTTGTTCTTATTATAATAATAATAGTAATGGTAAAAGTAAAAATAGTGTTCTTGAGATAATAATAATGATATAATGATAATAATATAAATAATATTATATAATTATATAAATTTTTATTTTACATATTATTTGATGATCAATATTTAAGATAAATAATTTAATATATTATTATAATATTTTTATATTTTTTAATATTCATTTTATATAAAAATAATATATATTTCAAATAATTATATGATGTAAAATTATATTATAATACTTTAAATTTAATATAATTATATATTAAATAATATTATTTATTTTATTTTTAATATATAAAAATTAAATAAATAGAAAAATAAATTATTTTAAAATAATAAAAAATAAATTAGTATTATTATTATAGTGATAGTAGTGAAGATGACAACAATGGTAGTTGTGGTAATGATGATAATGATAATTTGAATAAGGTGATGATGTTCATAATGGTGGAAGTAATAATTTAGTAGTGGTGTTGAAGTTTGGTAAATTTAAAAATGAAAATATTTTAAAACTAAAAATCACATTCAATAAATTTTTGGGATGGTTACTACTTTTCGATTTTTTGTTTTTAAATCAATTTTAAAAATAAAAATATGTTCGTCAAAATTGGTTTAAAAATAATTTTTAACATATTTTGAAGATAGTTTTTGACTCAAATCCCCCAAAAAAAAAAACATTGTTTATTAAATGTTGTTTCTAATTTTAAAATATTGTCATGTTTAAATTTATTAGATGTTTATATTGAGTTTCATTTTTTTTTTCTATTTTCCATCTATATTTAATTTAATCTATTTTTTTAGTTATTCACTAGAACAATTATGATCTCGAAGTCAATCCGGGACAAGTGTTCGTATCTATTATAACATAGCAGTTAGGCGCTTAACAGACCTTTTTCGGACTTTATACCAGACCAAATAGAACAATTTTAGAAGGGATATCATTAAAAAAAAAGAGATATAATGAAATTCTGTGATTAGTTGTTCCTATTTCCTATAAACATGATTTGTTTTATTTGACTAATGAGGACAAGAAACAATAAATTATATTATATTATTATAAAAAATGAAACATATGTATATAATGAAATAATAATGGATAAAAAGACATAAAACCGAAAAAATAATATTATAAATAAATAAAAAATCAATTCTAATCATCATCACTAAATCATTACAGCTACCAGTGTAATCATTATTAAATCATTTCTCCCATCACCATGAGCACCATTATCATTATTCTCTTTTTACAACCATCCTTATTATCATCTTCTTTGCTACAACTATAATAATAATACTAATAATTTAGTTTTTTTCTATAATTATATAATATTTTTTATATTATAACTACCATACTACTATTATTATCTCAAGAATACTATATTTACTTTTATCATTATTACTATCATCATAATAATAATAAATTTTACTTTTAAAATTTGTTTTTATTATTTTAAAAAAATTTAATTATACTAGCTAATTTTTATAGATTCATAAATGAATGATATTGTTTTATATATAAAAATTATATTTAATTCACAGTATTATAATATAGCTTTTATATAAAATTTCATAATATAGTATATATTATTTTATATAAAATAAATATTAAATAATATAAAAAATATTATAATAATAATATATAAAACTATTTATCTTATATATTGAATATCAAATAACATATAAAATATAAAACTATATGATTATATAATATTGTTTGTATTCTAGCCATTATCATTGTCATAACCAACACCATTAACATAATTATCATAATATTAATAATATTTTATTTTTTGTTATTTTAAAATAATTTATTTTTTTAAATTTTTTATTTATCTAATTTGAATATATTAAAAAATAAATAATATTATTTGATTTATAAATAAATTTAATTTATAACCTTATAATATATATTATTTTATGTAAAATAAATATTAAATAATATAACAATATTATAATAATAACATATATCAAATTATTTATTTTAAATACTAATAATCAAATAATATATAAAATATAAATTTATATAATTATATAATATATTTTATATTATAAACATCACATCATTGCTATTATCTCATAAATATTATTCTTATTTCTATCATTATTACTATCATAACTATAATAATAATAATAATAATATTTAATTTTATTATTTTGATATATTTAATTTTTTAAATTAATATTTTTATTTATATATTTTTTGCAAATTTACAACAAAGTGATAGGACTTGACTTATTTTTGCAAAAAGATTTAAAAACTAAAAACTAAAATTAAAAACAAAGACTAGTTTTAGTTTTTAAAATTTCTAAAACTAAAAACCAAAAATTATCTCGATTGGTTCTTAAAATGTTTTTTAACATATTTTTAAAATAATATAAACTTAAATTTAAAAATAAAAAAAAAGAAATTTATTAAATGTTGTTTGTAGTTTGTAATTTTTAAATATTTTTATTCTTAAATTTATTCAACGTTAACATCAATAAGCCATTACGGCTGCTATGAACATTACTAAATCATTGTTATCATCATTATTATAATGATCATTAAATTTTATCATCATATTACAACTATTATTATCATCATTATTATAATTATCATGATTGTCACATTCACTGCTATCAATGTAATAATAATTATTTTTATTATTATTATTATTATTTTTAAATTTTTGTTTTTATTATTTTGAAAGGATTTAATTATTTATTAATTATTTATAAAATCTTAAATAAATGATATTATTTAATATATAAAAATTATATTTAATTTATAGTATTATCATATAATTTTATATTATATAAAATATTATAATATAATATATTATTTTATATAAAATAAATATTGAATAATATAAAATACTATAAATTTATTATTATAATAATAATATTATTATTATTTATTTATTTTTATTATTTTTTAAAATTTTAAATCTATATTATTTTGATATAATTTAATTTTTTAAATTAATATTTTTATTCATGTAATTTTTTATAAACTTATAATAAAATAATATAATAGAGTGACTTAATATAAATTTACAACAATTTTTAAAAATGAAAAACAAAAAAAAAAATTAATTTTAAATTTTTAAAGTTAAAAACTAAATATACCTTACTATTAATAATATTCTAGTCTTTTTATTTTTTCTGTGCAAAAAATGTGTATATTATATATACAGCCAATAAAATAAAATAGGCTGATTGGATGGACTAATCTAAAAAATCTGCAAAATTTAAGATATTAAATTTTCAATTTTAAATAGGAGATTGCTTTTTGCATTTTTTAATTTTTTTTTTTGTACTTTTTTATAGAGGAAAAGACGAAAATGCCCATATGATTATGACATCCCTTTCTTTTCTTTTTTTTTTTTTTTTTTTATTCTCCTTTGTTCTTCCGTTTTCCTTCTTCTTCCTTCTTTCTTTTTTCTCGTTTATTTTTCCGTTTGTCATTATTGTATTTTCTTCTTTATTAATTGAATCTATGTTAGGTTGCTGTTTTTGATCGAAGAAAAAATTAAGAAAATGAATGTTGGAAAAGTGTCGGAAAAGACCAATGGATTTTATATTCTGCAAACTAATTTGCGGAATGTTTAAGCATCAGTGTACTCCGTAAATTAATTTGAGGAAGAGATGAATACTTGTGGAAGAGAAAATATTTTTATGGAAAAGATGAGGAGATAGTGAAAATAATATGGTAATAAAAAAATTTCAAAAAATTAAAGGAAGATGAAAAAAAAAATACAAAAAGTAAGGAATTTTGATTTTTTTATCCGGCCCACTTTTACCTATTACTCAAAAGGACAGAGTAGGTTCTGAATGCCCGCATTCAATTTTTTTCTAAAATTGTGAAATAATATATTTTCTTATATTTTAAAATTATTTATTATTAACTTCTGTTTTGTTATTGTTTTTTATTATGATTTAGTAATTAATACTTTTTAGACTTATTTTGCTTTCTTGGTATAAATAATTTGACTTGATTTTTTTACAACAATTGCATGTAATTATACCCATATTTTGGCTTGACTTATTTTGTTTTTGTCCAGAAATAATCTCCAAAAAGATTAAAAGTTTATTATAATGCAGGTTAGTCCGCATAAGAATTTAGGATGACTTATTTAAAATTGGTACCTATGTGAGTGTCTTTGGATATGACTTATTTAATATTCTTAGCACTAAACCAATTTAGGATGTGCCAGTTATTTAAGAGGTTTTCCTCTTCTCCCTTTTTAATTCATATTTTAAACATTAAGAATTCGTACTAGGCTAGGATGTTTAGTAATAAATGTTTTGTTATGTTGAAATAAACTCTTCTTCCTTTTATATACAACCCAAAGTCCCTCACCACCTTTCGATTTTCTATAATGCAAAGCATCCCTTTTATCCTTGTAAGATGCGGTGGAATTACCAAGTAAAATAAATATTAAAATGCAGAAATGGCTAGAAAACAAGTAGAGATAGTAGAGTTTAATGAGCAAAAATAGATACAAGGTAAAAAAAAATAGTTAGTTTGTCATTTTGTTTAAACTAGTAACTTATCTTTTATTGCTTCCTAAATAGCTTTGAAGAAGTAATTATTTTCTTTGAGAAAACCTCCCTAACATGCAAACATGATTTGATAGAATTCCTTAAATGTTCGTGTATTAGGACACATAAACAACATGCCATGCATCTCACCCAAGTTACCAACATCAACAAAATATTGCTCCCGACAAACATACATTATATACTATAGTATATTTCCACATAAATGTTTTCTTTCTATATATCATAGTTTCAATTTAATTTACACATTAAAGTTTAGCTTCCTAGTATATTTCCTATTAGACATGGGTACAGAGAAGTCACACTTTCTAACCGAAGATCATCTAAAGTTCTTTTAAAATACAAAAATAAAAAATAAAAAATTCAGTATTTATAACATTCTCTAAAATTCCTAATTTGAACACCTTAATTGTTGAAGAACTAGATTAATTTTTTTAAAAAAATTATAAGATAGTAGAAATTGTTTATTTAGATAAAATTTATTAGCATAATTTTTAAAAATTTATCACATTTTTAATTAAAAAATTAAAACATTTGAATAATGTATGTTTGAAGCTACCAAAATGTTATAAAGGTGCTATTATTAAAAATAATTATTAGAAACATAATAAAAACTAAAAATATATTTTGGAATAAAAATAATTTTTTCTAGATTAATTTTCATATTTTTGAAATTTTTAATCGAACAATTGATTAAATAAGCGGTATATATATATATATATATACGTCTTTTCTTGTAATTTTATCATAGAGTGATTTTAAGAATAATTATTTTTTATTTAATTTTAAATATTTTTAAAATTAATAAAATTGAGAAGTTTTTTAAATAAAATAATTTACAAGAGAGAAAAAGTTGGAAAATAAAGTGAGAAGCTCCCTTAAAAAATTTTCTAATTTAATAAAAGTGAAAAATCTCCCTTTTTCTTTTGTATAAGCAGATATTGACTCAGCAAATGAAACTCTCTGCTATTACTTTCATTTTTTCCTCTAAAACCTAAAAATCATCTATGTTTTTTTAATATTTTTATTAAAAACTTATTTAATAAATTATTATTTTATTAATTTATTTATAAAAATTAATTATAATTATAAAATAATTATTTTTATTTATTGATAATTTAATCTAATTTTTATTAATTCTTTTAAAAATAATTACATAAGTTGAGAATTTAAAATAAAATATAAATTGAACTAAAAAAGAGTAAAAAAATATAAAAATGACAAAAGAGAGATAAAATAAAAAAATCCCTGAAGGAAGTCGGTAGAACTTTACAATAACTTAAAATAATCTCACAACATCTGTGACTTTCTTGACACGGCCATATAGATTTGAGCATAGCCGTGTTAAATATAAGTATAGTTATCCTAAACCTTGATATAATCATGAAACATTTCCTAAATTTTTGACATGACCATGTAGATCTAAGTAGAGGCATGCTAATAATGATGGTGTAGAAAATAACCTAGGTCAACCCGATTCATGGTAGAAAAGACCAACTAAAATGTTCTTAAAAGGGAGGTAAGACCTTGAAAAAACGCAGGCTATCACATGCTTCAACACTATCCCCACACCCTCATCCTTCTTCCATAATTCTCCTATAAGATCATGGAAGGAAAAAGATTCCTTTACAATACGAGTTCTAGTGTCCTACTATAACACCCACAATTTTCAATTTCTTATAATAGACTTTCTAAGTTACAAATATTCTTTAATAAAAAATTAAGCAGAAATAAAAACAAATACTAGAAAAATTAGAGAATTTTTAACAAATGATTAAAATACTCCTACACCAAGATAACATAAATAAATGTGTAGGAAACCCAAAGAAAAAGGTAAAAGATGTTTTAAGGGATTAAAATCCACCAACAATGGTTAGAAAGTCACAAGAAAAGAATAAAAATAAAGAGAGGATGAAAAATTCATCCGAAACTTCAAAAATGTCTAAAACATCCTTAGAAAGTTTTGTCATCTATAAGGGTTAAACCGTTTCTAGAAAAATAACAAATGACATAATAATGATTAGAAAATGAACTAATAAGTGTTAAAAATATTGAACGAACAATTTGGGAACTTTCAGAAAAATTCTTAGAAATATTACCAAAAATAGTCCCAAAAGGCCAATAAGGTAAGAAAATATGAAGTAGAAGTCGGGATGTGGGCCCAACATATATATATATATATGTACCAAAAGAAGCATCTTTCATACAACAAGCTGATAGGATCCCACAAGGTAGCATGAAAAGTTAGCCTGGTCAAACCCACAATACATTTGATGCATAACAAGCATCATGGTCGAAGGGTTTAGGCTTATAATTTGAATAATTTATCTCCATTTGTTAGTTTTAGCTTTATCTGTTAGTTACATACTTTCTCGAAATTGATAGTTTCTTTTATTTATTAGTTTTATCTCTTATCTTTTAGTTAGTTGGTTTCTCAAAGCTGATAGCTTCTTTAGTTAGTTGGTTTTATTTATTATCTTTTAGAGTTAAGAATGATATTATTTAAGGAATGGATGGATAACATTTGAGGATATCGAATAATATTTGTTTTAAACATTTACATTTATTTTGTGAGAATTATCTCGATACCACGAGATCGTATTAATTGGTATCAAGAGACAAGTTGCGATCACATCAATGTTTTGCTCGAGCTAGCGGTTGCAATTACATCAACACTTTGCTCATCAACGTGTCAATCAATAAAAAACATCTTGATACATTAGAAACCTCTATAGGAGGAATACATCACTCGATGGGAGAATTGCGCAAGTCCATCGACGAAATTCTCAAAAAGATGCCCACTAAATCAAAGCATAGATATCACTCATCATCATCAACATCATTAAGATCTACAAATTCTAACAATAGAAGTAAAAGTTCAAATTCAGATTTGTCGATCTAGACTAAATTAACAAAATTGAATGAAGAAGGAAAGAAGAATCAATCTAAAACCCTAATCAGTTAGAATTCTCTAAGTTTGTTGGAGAAAACCCTCAAATTTGGTTAGATCGAGCACTTATTTTGTTGCCCACAGCATCCATGGCTCAAGAAAGGTACTTATAGTCTCATCCTACCTTGACAACGAAGCCAACCAATGGTGACATTGGTTCTCACATGTAAACAAGAAAAGAAAGATCACATGAAAGTTGTTTGTGGAAGGGTTATTATTAAACTTTGGAACAACTGAGTGTGAGGATGAAAACAAGGTAATTAGTAAATTGCATAAAAAATATGAGAAGATCCTTCGTCACTTACTTGAACAAGGAATTATTCACAGCAAAATTGATACATTATCACGTTTACTGATGAAATCAAATTTAGATAAGATTATAGCTAAGCTATGCTTTAGAACAACCAAGTACGAGAATGAAAATGAAACGATTGATAAACTACATTAAATAAATGAGAAGATCCTTTATCACTTGCTTAAATAAAAAATCACTCACAATGCAGCTAATACATTATCACTATGTCTACCGACCAAATTAAATTTAAATGTGACTATGACTAATCTACATTTTGAAAAAATTGAGTACAAAAATGTATAACATTTGAAGATATTAAATAATATTTATTTTAAACTTCTATGTTTATTTCGTGAAAATTATCTCGATACCACAAGATTACATCACAACCATTAATCAAAGTCAACATATACATCATCAAATTTATCTGCAAAAATAACAAGCCCGTAGAAATTGTCTGGTCGTAAACTCGTATAAAACTCATTTTCATTGACTATTTTTAGGAATACCTGTTAATTCTAAAAAAAAGTTTGTTTCTTATATGTTACTGTAGACAAGTTTACAACATAATTTAAAACCCAACACTTTAAAGCTAAGGACAAATAACAGAGCGTACACATTGTAGAGGATGTGGCTACAGTTAAAAAAATGTAGAGCTAAGATAACTTCTAACTAAATACATAGGAGTAATATAGATGGGGAAATCATAATTTTGTACATAGTGGATATATTTCAACTTCAATAGTTGGCCTAATGTTTAATATGTTGAGAATCTCTATTTTTGTCAAGTCGTGCTTTTTAACACTTGTCAAGAATTCATTGATGTTCTCTTTCGTTTAAACAAAGACAGCAGTATTAAATAAATATTCATAAACCTGTTAGATACACAATATAATTATCTACCAGTAAAACTTAAAAAGTATTGCCATCTATTAGCAAAAGCTAAAATTATCTATGAAAGTAAGTTATCTATCATCTCAACATAATAAGAAATCTAACATTGTATTCAAACTGGGTTACTTTGGCAATAATCCTTTTTGGATCCTTTGAACCTCCTTTAGCTCGTATGAAATCAAGAACCTCAAAATTCATTAGAGCACCAACATTAACCTCTAAGATATGAAAAATTCATTAAACATCAACTATATCCCATAGAAAGAAAAAAATTAGTTGGGTGTATTTTCACCTTTTAAGAAAATAGTGACGTTCAAAAATTAACACGATGCATATGATTTGAGCCATTAAACAAGAATAAATTAGGAAAGACAAAGATTGTCATAGGGTAAGTGTGCAACAGGTCTGTAGTACAAGGACACTATTTTAAAGAGGTAAAATGCATCACACATGATTCACCAAGCTATAAAAACAAGATTCAAATTGAAGTTCTAATTTGTCTTTAACTTAAAATTTTTCATTATGATACTTAAGGTAAATTTTAGAATTTATCTTACATTCAAGCAAGTGTCTGTTAAGCTTGGCATGAGATCTTACGGGGCATGAGCTCAAAAACATAAAAAGCCTCATCCATATAACCCTATTGAGAATAACCAAAAATGACACTAGTCCAAGACACAACATTTCAAATCAAAATTTTATCAAACACCTTCCTAGTTTTCTAAAAGTAACAAAAACTACAATAGAGGTGAATCAAATTGTTGAGAGCAAAGGTATCTACTCCAAAGCTAAACTTAATAAGATAAGCATGAAGTTATTTTCCTTCACCAACATCACAAGCCCTTATGAGCGAGGGAAAGGTCAAATTATTAGGCAAGAGGGATTATTGCAAAATGCAAGAATATAAAAGAATGTAATGCTTATAGAAAGTGAGGATGCAAGACATGACATGGTTGTTTATAGAAAAATTCAAGCAAAGGAGGAAGGAACGACGTCGCTTCAATTATGTCATGCTTGAACATGGCTCCACTACTCAGAGTATTAGCATGTATTTTATTGGAACTAGTAACTATGTCCAACAACTGCTCATTGGTTTCACTTTATCATCTTCTCTTTTCTTTCTATTTTAACACAAAATTAAATCCTAATAACCAACTAGATAGAAATAGAAATAGAATATGAGATGGCACATTGTGACACAATGAAATAAATAAATAATTAAAAGAAAATGGTAGCGATGACATCAAGTTCCATCCATAAATGGAGGGGTTGCAATTGTTGGTTCCCGTTCTATATTCTTTTTCCAAACGTGTCGTTTTGCTTCCTCCCTCCACCTTACCTGTTCTTTTCTCCATCTTCTTTCAACGATGGAGGTGTCTTGAGGAAGAAGGATAGTGATGGAGCTGATAAGAACGTTCAATAAATTAATAAAGAGAATGAACATGTTGTTTATAAAAAAGAAGAAATAAAAGAGATTTGATTTCTTTAATGCTATGTTGTGATCCAAGATATAAAAAAATAACAACTTATATTACATTAGTTATTTTAGAAAATCAATATAAATTATCACATTTCATATTTGTTACTCTAACAAATCATAAAATTTTTTTATATTAAATATTATAAAAATGATATAATAATTTTAATAACATCAATGTATTATAAATTTGATACAGTAATTTTAATAATATTATAAAATTATTACTGTATTATTTTTTATATTAATTATTTAATATTGATGTAAAAAATTATTGTACAATTTTTTTACCTAATGTTGAAAGATATAATGGTTGATAAAAAAATATTATTCTAATATTTCAAACATATATAAATATTAAACATAGCGCTTAATTATCTAAAGAAATTGAATATAAAAAAAATAGAGTAACAAAACAATCTAAACAGAAAATAAATCACTAAAAGAATCTAAAGAGAAAAAAATCTTTAATTATGTTTATGATATTTTATAATATTTATTTAAAATTAAGACTTCATTTACTTTTAAAATTAAATAAAACTAAATTTAATATAATTTATTTTAAATTACTAAATCTAAATAAGATGCTGCACATAAAAATTAATTGAGATGTATATTTAAATTATTTAATTAAGTTATTAAAGTTAACTTAATGATAGTAGATAAGAATTAAAATAATTTTATATAAAATCGAGTTCAAACCTTATAATTTAATTGTAAAAAAAATAATATTTAATTTTAAAATTTATTTTAAATTACTAAATATAATTAAGATGCTGCACATAAAAAATGTAATCGAGATGTATAATTTAAATTAATATTTAATTATAAAATTTATGTTGAAATGCGTGAAAGATATTAATTGAGTATTTGCTAAACAGGTATTGAAATTTGTGGTCCAAAATTGACTCCTAGGTTGCTATTAGGCATGGGAATAGTCGCTTTTCCCTATCTCTCTGTCCAACTTGTATCTATGAATAATAAATGACCTGTACTCACATTTAAATTATCTATTCCCATGTTACTTGTTTCTTTCGTTGTCCTTTTAATTTACAAAATCACATATCATTCAACATAATGTTTAGTTATGGTGTTATTTTATGAAATTTGTTAATTTTAATTTTATATTAGTAATCAATTTTTATTAAAAACTATTTATTTATTATATTTTATATTTTTAATATAATAAAAATCTAGGTTTAAAATATTTAAAATCAGTTTTAAGAGATAAGAAAATAAAGTTTTTTATTTTATTATTGAAAGAACAAGAAAAGAATAAAATATAAAATTGGGATGTTTATTTGTTTTTAATTTTTAAAAACTGTTTTTAAAAAGAAAAGAAGAATAAATAAAATACAATACATGGAAGAACATAAATAACATAAAAATAAAATAGAAAATCAAAACAAAGTAACTTTATTTTAAATTTTCAGTTTAAAACTATAAAATGTATAATTTTTAAAAACTTTACTTACCAAATAAATCTTTTAAATTTTAAAAATAAAAAAAAATGTTCTCAAAGCTTTCAGTAAACTCGCACGTTGCAATGAAACCAGAGACGACTAAGTTCTTGGTGGACCGATTCGAAACGTAACTATCATGCATTTGAGTACTATTCTTTCATGAATAAATCAAACAAAACGGACAAGCAGAAATTAAAGAGAATAAGCAATGCAACACAACAAGATGAGTATTAACAAAATTGAATAATTCATTACATACTTTATTGCTATTACAATTGAATAACTCTAATCTAATTAAACATTTTTTATCAAGAAAAAAAAATGTCAAGCCAGCATGAGCTTTTACACAGTATACATTAAAGAGTCAGTGTTTCCATTTTAGAGTACTAATTAGCATTTACCTTATGTTACAATCATCATTATCCTTAACTATTAATGTAGCTAGCTTCTTTTGTCAATGAATGATTCTGGCTCTTTTGGTGCTGAAGAACACATTGCTCTCCACTTCACAAATTAATGTATCCCTTAATTCCTTGTAACGGTTAGATTTAATTTACTAAGATAATTATTTTCAAAAAATATATGTTTGCTATCTTCCAAATTTAGTAATACCATTTATGTGTTCATGAAAAATACTATTCAGAACTCTGGCAACTCAATTGATTCCCCTGTTCTGATGAACAAGTCATACCAAAAATCCATGCCATCATCAAAGTTTGAGGTATTATTATAGCCATAACTCTGTAGGAATGTTTCCTCCACTGAGGTAAATGGATATTGAGGGGGTGTTAATTCATTTGATGGTATTGTGGAGGTTTCATCATCCATTGCAGCCTCAGACCAAAAGCTTTCATCAATTATAGAAGACTCTATGTCTTCACTCTTGATGGTGTTGTCCATATTTTTATTTCCTTCACTAGCTGATGAAAAATCACTGAAAGAAGTGCATTGTGATGATGTAGTAGTGTCCATTTCAGGGAAATTATGAGTGACATGTTCTGATTGAGTTAGTGTGCTGGAATTGGAATCAGATCTTTTGATTTTTGGTTTGGTAACTCTTTTGCTATCTGAATTGATTAGCCTCTTCTTCAAGTGGGTGTGCCACACATTTTTTATTTCATTGTCAGTTCTTCCAGGTAACTTTGCTGCAATTGCTGACCACCTAAAAACAAGGATCAAGTAAGTTAATGTATGAGATATTTGCACAAGATTCGTATTTGGTATATTAAATTTTTCAGAAATCAATATATTAATTAACTTTATCCCCTTTTTAAATCTGAGGGAAATTAATAATATGAAACAATTGTTTGAATTAACAAATTTATTTTTAATGCAACCCTCTCTCTCCTACAGCATTATCAATTTTAATGTGACAATTTGCTATGCAATCATTGCTTACTTTTAGACAACTTTCCCTAAAATTGCACCAAGAGTCGTGCAAGGCAGATATAATTAGAGAATCTTGCTACCCTACATGTTTACTTGTCTTTAATTTTTTATATATTAATGCTCTTTATTTCCCTTACCACAATTCCATTGAATCATTTTGATTTTTGAACAAAAAATCTACAGCCGTGTGATTAGTGTTGATGTGTATTTACTCCATATCATTAGTATACGGCAAAAAAATTCAAGATAATACTTTCAATATTCGATCAAAACTAATGGATTTAGTCTATATTATATATTAATTATGATTAGACACAACTTTTTCATATCAATAAACAGTTAAAGCCACTGGCCCTACCAATTAAATCTTGTTTACTTTTTCAGAGTGAGAAAAATGAAAGAAGCATGAAATCGAAAATCCAAATTCGATTTTGAGAACACAATTCACTCATTACAATTCCAGCAGATTAATTAAGATGATCATTAAATAGCACTAAACTGGTTAGGTGTAGCATCTAAATGATTAACATGATACTAAATTTATTTTTTTATGCTTTCTTTTCATTAGCTTTCTGCCATTAATTTAAGACAAATTATGAATGTCATTAATCTGAAGCACAAATCAATGAATATATATATATACCTATTCCCCAGCAATTCATGCATCTTAATGATAATTTCCTCTTCTTCACTTGAGAAATTTCCTCTCTTGATATCAGGCCTTAAATAGTTAATCCATCTTAATCTGCAGCTCTTTCCACACCTCAGTAGACCTGAGGAAATGATACCAGAGAAACCAGAACAAAATCAAAACACATTCAAAAAAGTTGAATATACATGGTGTCAATCAACAAGTTTACACATGACTATGAATAAGATATATTAATTATAAAAGTTATAAATTTTGTAAATGGGTACCTGCATGTTTTGGGAGGGCACGCCAATTACCATGGCCATGTTTTTGAATGTATGATATGAGGATTTGATCTTCCTCTGGGGTCCAAGGACCCTTCTTGAGTCCCAACTTTTCACAACAAGGAGCTCTAACCATCTTCAATTAATATTGTACAATATTTGCTGCTCTCACTCTATGTAGTTCAAGCTCTCATGAAATGGCCAAATGGGAATGTTCAAGTTAGTTCCTAATATGGGTATTTATCCTTGGATATTCCGCACGCCACTTAGATGAGCAAGAATAGTCTAAGACAAGAACTTTACATTTTCTTATTCAAACCTTTTAGGCTTTAGCAGCTTCCTGGAAATGAAGGACCTCTCTCTTTCTCCAATTTCTCTATGTAAAAAATGAAATTAACTTGTACTTTAGTTATTTAAGTGAGATTAGACCAACTGTTTTTCAGTTCCAATGCTACATAATTTATTCATTTTAACTAAATATTAATCTATTAAACTATAAATATTTTTAATTTGGATATAATTGTGATTTGTAAACAAAAAAAATTAAGTGAGAGCAGGGAGTTAAAGATTTCATTATGACGTAACATGGGTTGAACATTCCAATCTCCGTGAAAGATAAGAAACCGTATATGTTATAGGTCCATATGATTGGGTGTATGTGACATTTATTGTGCACATTCATTTTGAGTCTTTTCTTTCAACTAAAAGTCCAAAACGGTGAGTAAAGTTACTTATATAAAATATAAACTTTATAGTAATTTTCTTTGTTTTTTTATTTTTATGTTTTGAATAAACAAAACTTTATAGCATTAATATATATATATATATATATATATATATTTCGATTACTTGTTAAAATTTGATTGTTTTTATAATTAATTATATAAAATAAATTTTATATTTCATTATGTTAGATAAAATGTGATTTTAAAATAATTTATTTAATTTAAATTATATAAAATTATTTATAATATTTAGTTTTTCAGTTAAAACAATGTATTATTAAAAATGAGAAATAAAAAAACTAAAGCGTAAATTAATAAGTTTTAAGAATAAGTTTTAAAATTTTATTTATATAATAAAAAATTGTAAACTAATTTTTTTATAAATAATAAACATAATTAAATAGTACTTCTTACAATTTTTTACATAATCTAAAAATAATCTAATTTAAACACACTTAAACTAATTATAAACAAGCACTTGCGTTAAATTTTAATATACAAAAAGTTGTGAAACTAACTAATGTATTTGGATAAGCTCAAGTTCTTAATTAATATAATTAATAACTGCCTAGATATAATTGACTTTATTTAAACTTTTTAAATGAACTTTAAATTAAATTTACTATAGTTTGTTTAAGGTTAATAGTATAAATTTGGATAAAAATAGAAGGTTCAAATTATTTCAACAAGAAAAATAGAAATGAAGATTAAATGTTAATTTATATGATGGTTAAGATTAGTGGAAGAAATGTTCCATCTCATTACATTAGTGGGATGACCCTCTTACCTATTTCATTATTAACTAATGCATAAAAGTAACAAAGAATTAGTCCCACTCTAGATATCTATAACCGAACACCATTGCTATTCTACTAAACTTTCTGCTAATTTAGATGTCGCAATATTTTCTTACACCTTCTATCATCAGTTATTAGACACCTTCTTTTTAAGGATTACTTGTTAATTATTTTTTGAGTTAACAGTACAATTTGTTGCACCGTTGCACACGGATATAGAATGGGTATGAGCAAAATCGAGTCTTTTTTATTTTTATTCTTGTTTTTTGTGTTTTAATTATTTTGAGAAAGTCAATATTGTCAAATAAATTCATAGGTGTAAATATTTAAGGAGAAATAATAAGAAAGTATAATTTTAAATTTTTTTTTTATTAATATTTAATATTAAATTAACTTTATTAGTATAATTATTTTAATAAAAACTAATTTGTTGATATAAACATTAAAAATTTATATTAATAATTTTATATATGGGATATTAATATTTATTATCAATATATTAAATATTAATATAATATATTATTATTATTATTATTATTATTATAAATATTCAAATATGATATTAATACAAATTATCTTAATATTTAAAAGTTAATTAATTAATAAATGCTAATTTTTTATAATAATAATATAATAATATAAGAAATAAAGAAAGATACAAAATAAAGTAAAAAAATTGTATATATCAACTTTTTTATTGAAAGCCTTGGGGACACACATATCGACAGAAATAATGAATTTTATTGATGGGTGGTTTCATGTTTTACTTTATCAATACACCATACACAAGAGGACAGATTTGCACTCGTAGATATCAAGCCAAATTTGTCAATTGTTAAATCACGTGTTTTGATTTCTTCTGCAACCATTACAAGTGGCCCTCTATGCAGTCTCTTTTATATCAAATCTTATCCAACTATAAAATGATGAACAAATAAAAATTAATTTTTCTAATGTGTATAATAAACTTGAACATTTCTACGTGAAAGATCGAATCATCGAACCTATATTCTATATGACAAGCTGTTTTGTAATTTTACCGTAAGAGTACTTTAATAATTGTGTGATGGCTATGCATTAATTTTATTTTATTTTTTTGAGTCGGCTAAATAGATTGGCATCAACCTTTAGAACTATTAAATTGTTTTTTTTTATTAATTATCAGTTATGATAGAGATTAATAATTTAAACAAGTTTCAAGAGCAAGAAATTAATATGAAAGAATGGAATTCTTGAAACTTTATAAAACAATAGCGCGAAATGAGCACCATTAAAGCATGACATAACAGGGAACTCCAAAAAGCACATTTTTCAATTAGAACTTAGTCCATGTGTTTTTGAATCATGCATATTATAACCATAAGCATGAAGCAAATGAAATGTAGGAAGACAATTGAACAAATTTACCCTTTTATAATCTAAGTCATCATTCTTGGACGTTTTCAATGTTTCTTATTAAGCAAATTCACCCTTTTATATATATATGAACAAATAATTAAGCATATTTTTTCTTTTAATTTATATAATTTTAGAGAGAATGAGGGTAAAAGGGCTTGAGAATAATTATACTGATTCAACAAAAGTATATACAACTTACTAGTTATAAAGAAATCCTGAGAATTTATATATGGTAGATGTTATTTTAAGTCAAAAATGTATCCAATCTCCTTCAATTTTACTTTTTCACATGTAGATATTTTAAAATTAATTTTTTTAAAATTAATTTTTATTTTTCTAATTAAATATGCTAAAATATAATATCAGTTTAATTGATCCTAAAATTTCCCTAATTTTGCAAATAAACTCTTTAAACATTCATTTTGTTTCAATAAATCTTAAATTTTATTATTTTTTATAACTACATAACTCGTTTTTTAATTTTTTATTTATTTTTAAATATTAAATATATTACAAATTTAAATTTAGAAAGTAAAAATAAAAATAGTATATGTAATGTAATAATAACAACAATAATAATAAAAATAAAAAAATAAAAAATAAAAAATATACAACATATAATGTGATGGCTTAATAATAAAAAGAAAATAAAAATTATCAATATATATTATAATTATTTTATTATTCCTTTTTAAAAAATTCTAAATTCACAATTTTTATTATGTTTGGATATTAATCAATTATTAATATTTGTAATAAATAATCTATTTAAAAAATTGTAATTTAATTCTAACCAATTTATATACAAAAGGAATTATTTACCAAAAAAGTGAAGTTAAAGAATTTATTTAAATAAAATTAAAATTCAAAATGTCTATTTGTAAAATAATTAAAGATGAAATATTAATTAAAATTAATAACATTTAATTAAAAAATAAATAATTAAGATAAAATTTAAATTTAAGTTACCTATGTATAAAAAAAATTAAAATTTAAAATATTAAGACCTTGTTAGTTTTAAAAAACATTTTCTATTTTTATTTTCAATTTTTACTTTTATTTAAAAAATATCATCTTATTTTTATTCTATTTTCTGTTCTTAAAATTTTATATCAAAAAGTAAAAATAAAAAATAATTACTTTTTTATTTTTACTATTTTTATATAAAATGATAAAAATAAAAAAATATATTTTCTAAAACCAAACCGTATTTTTTTTTTTTAACTATTATCGTCATTGTTTGTCTAACTATTGTTTCTCCAAAGTACAAATTAACAATTGATTCTGCGCATATCAAAACGTAGATTCTATTATATTCCAATGATTCTCTTCTACCATAAGAAATAGAAAAAAATAAATAATTAACATGTGCCGTTAGTGCTGCCCTTATCTTGGTATTCTTTTGTTGCCTTCTTTGACATGGGATGTGGTCCTGCTAGCTGTGAATAGCTGGATGTATCCCAATTCATTTTGAGCATTAATCCACCAATCAGACTCAGATCTCATACCTTTTGAAAATTTATGAATTTTTATTTTATATAAAATTATATATATATAATTTATAAAATATGAAATTATATATATATATATATATAATTTTATGACATGTTGATATGAAATATTAACCTTCAATATTTATACTGCTTAATAATTTTTTATAAAATGTAAAATTTATCAATTTAATTATTATTTTAAAATTTTATATCAAATAAATTATGTTTATAGATTTTATATAAAACAAAAATTTATATATATATATATAATAAATTTAAAGATTTAGTTTTTTAAAATTTTATAAAATCAGTTATTAAAGTCTTTTTTTTATTTAAACCACATATTCTGTCGTGAAAATCATTTTATTCAAGTGGGGTAGAATGATTATAGACGTTAAAGCTCTTTCTCATTGCTGCATGCACGAGACTCAAATTCAAGATCAGTGGTTATTATAGATCAACCTCTGACCGACCATTTGATTCACACGCTTAATGGTTCTTAAAATTAATGTTAACAAAAATATTTAAAACAAAATTGAAGGCTCACTTTATCGATGAAAAGAAATTCACTTTCCATCATGTTTAAGAGATTATCGATCAGGATATTCGATTGTATGTTAGAAAATGCACTAGGGATCACAATGGGGTGGGACGTGAATGGTTTTTAACTTTCTCGCCCTTTTTAATGAATAGGTGATGTGAATCAAGATTTTAATTTACATGATTAAGTCATAAAGGCTTAATTTTAAGAGAAAATCTATTGAAAAAAAAAATAAAAAGATTATAATTTTTATTTATGTAACTTAAGATCTTTATAAAAAATTATAAAATTTATAAAGATAAACTATTTATTTTATTAAATTTAGTTTTAATTGTTAGGATTTATTTAATTATTTGATTAAAATTTATTAAGATTATGTTGAAGATTTAAATCATATTATAAATAGATTCTATTAGGATTAATCATAATTTTTTTATATTAGAGTTTGAGAAATTTTATTAGGATTTAGTTCTAATTTTTTTTATATTAATAATTGTACAAGTATAAATAACTCTTTTATGAACAATAAATGATAGATAAGAATTTCTATTCATCTAAATATAGGATTTTCTCTATAAAAAATTCTAAGGAATAAGCTACATAAGCAATATATTGATTTTCTTCTTCAGCAATAGGTTCAATATGGTAGCATTGTCCTTTGTAACGATCAAGACTAGTAAGCCTATTGGTCCACACAATTGTCCATGTACCAGTAGAAGATTCGACAGCTATTATGACACTTGCTTCTAAATCTTATTTTTTTTTACTCTTGTGAAACTTTGTTTTATCGATCTTCTTTATAAGGTTGGTGATTTAAGTTTATAAAAGCCCTTGGTTCATGCTTCAACCCAGGTGCGGTGCTGTGTGGATAAGTTATCTTGTGTTCGTGGTTGGACAAGAAGTTTAAATAGTAGGTCACATTCCTTATAACGTTGGTTGGTTATTTACTCGTGTCAAGTCATTGAACCATTTATTTTTATCGTTTTCTATTTTCTTGTAATTTTTTTATTTAACCTACGCCATGAAGATCAAGATCACCCCTATTGATTCATATCAATTAGTATTAAGAGCTATTGGTTGACACGGTAGGTGTTTATTATTCCTTATTTTAATCCAAAAAAGACAAAAAAAAATATATTGAAAAAAAGAGCATTGGAAAAAATTAAAAAAAAAACAAAATATAAGTGAAAAAAATATATTTACATGGCAGGAAATCAAGAGGTTGAATAAGGATTAAATACCTTCCAAATGCAAGCATTGGTAAGTCAATTAGAAAGGTTGATTGATAAAAGAATAGAGGAAGTTTATCGACGAATAAATCATATGGAGGATCGAGTTGTGCAACATAATCGACTTTATTGAATCTGATGTTGATTCAGAATATCAATATGAGGAGAATGAAGATTAGTGAAGGAGATGAACATTTGAGCATAATAATACAAAGAGACATAAAGATAGAAATGATGATATTGGTGGAATTAAAATGAAAGTTTCCTCATTTTAAGGGAAGAATGATCCAGAGACATATTTAAAAAGGGAGATGCTAGTAGAACAAATTTTCTCATGCCACAACTATTCTGAAAGTAAAAAGGTAAAACTTGCAACTCTTGAGTTTACTAACTATGCTCTTGTGTAGTGGGATCAGATGTGAAAGGAAAGAGATCGATATGGTGAACAACCTATCATCACTTGGGAAGAGATGAAGGAAATAATGAGAAGACAATTCATTCCATCCTATTATCATAGAGAACTTCATAACAAGCTGTAATGTCTCACTCAAGGATCGAGAAGTATAGATGAGTATCATAAAAAGATGAAGATTACCATGATTCGAGCCAATTTGGTGGAGGACCAAGAAGCAACCATGGCACATTTCTTTCATGGACTAAATTGTGATATAATTGATGTTGTGGAGATGTATCATTATGTCAAGCTTCAAGAAATGGTACATCAAGCCATCAAGGTAGTACAACAACTCAAAAGGAGAAATAACATGAAAAAACATTCACATTCAAATTCTCTTTAATTTATGGAAGAGTCATTTAGAGCATAACATCACTTTAACTTCACATTTTAAAGAGGCTGATTATAAGAAAGGTAAATTTGATATCTATTCAAGTAAAACTCAACTTAAGTCTAATTTTTATAAGAATCGAGATATAAGGTGTTTCAAATGTTAAGGAAGAGGACACATTGCCAGCAAGTGCCCAAATAAGCACGTTATGATCATTAACAATAATGGAGATTGGGAGACTGAAGAAGAAGTATTAGAAGAGGAAGAAGAATCGTCTAATGTTGAATGTGAAGGTCCTGTAGAAGGAGAATTTTTAGTGACTAGAAGAGCACTCAACATTCAAGTAATGGAAGAAGAGAACAAACAGAGAGAGAACTTATTCCACACATGTTGTCTAATCCAAAACAAGGTATGAAGTGTAATCATTAATGGTTGAAGTTGTAGTAATGTGGCAAGTGTTGAGTTGGTAGAAAAGTTGAGCATACTAACTTTCAAGCATAATCATCCATATAAGCTGCAATGGTTCAATAATTGTGGTGAGTTAAAGGTGAAAAAGCAGGTGAAAATAATTTTCTCTATTGGGAAGTATAAGGATGAAATAATAGATGACATTGTTCCCATGAAAACATGTCATCTTTTGTTAGGAAGACCTTGGCAGCATGATAGAAAAGTTACACATGATGCATTTTTAAATCGTTATTCTTTTATACTACAAGAAGAAGCAATAATCTTTCTCTCTATGACATCGCAACAAATACTGAAGGATCAAATTAAACAAGAGAAGAAGGATGACAATGGAGAGTCGAGGACGACTCTATTTCAAGAAAGGAAGAATGATGTGAATCAAGATTCTATCTTGCATGATCAAGTCACAGTACAGAAAGACTTAACTTCAAGAGAAGGTTCATTGAAAAAAGGAAGAATAAAAAAATCATGATTTTTATTTACGCAAATCAAGAAAATCTTCATAAAAGGATTACAAGATTTATAAAGATATGCTATTTATTTTATTAAATTTAGTTTCAATTGTTAGGATTTGTTTAATTATTTGATTAAGATTTGTTAAGATTATGTTGAAGATTTGAATCATATTATAGATATATTCTATCAGGATTAATCATAATTTTCTCGTATTAAAACTTGAGGAATTCTATTAGGATTTAATTGTAGCTTCCTTATATTAGTAATTGCATAAGTATAAATAACTCTTCTATCAGTAATGAATGACAGGTCAAAATTTTTATTCACTTAAATACAAGTTTTTTTCTAGTGTGAGAATCTTATATTTTCTTTACTCTTATGAAACCTTGTTTTGTTGATCTTCCTTATAAGGTTAGTCATTCAAGTTCATAAAAGCCCCTCGTTCGTATTTCAATCCAGGGGCATTGTTGTGTTGATCATTTATCTCGTTTTTGTGGTTGGGTAAGAGGTCTAAGTAGCAAGTCTCATTCTTTATCACGTTGGTTGACTATTTGCTCGTTTTAAGTCATTGAACCATTGATTTTTATATTTTTTATTTTTTATAATTTTTTTTATTTAACTTATACTGTAAAGATCGAAACCATCCCATCAATTCATATCAATAAGCATGTGGGTTCTGGTGTGAATTTTGAAAATGAGTCTAAAAATTTGAATTCATTGCTAACATGTCAAATTTAAATAAAATTATAGAAACTGATCCTTATTTTTAAATTTTTTTATAAGTTATTATTCATATATATATATATATATGAAAAATAATATATTACACATTTTATAGTTTAAATAATATACAAAATAGACAAAAAATATAAGAAAATGAAAGTTTTAATAATAAAATTAAATTTTTAATAAATATAAAATTTAAACAATATTATAATTATTAAGATGAGTTTAGAATAAAATAAGGTCTAAGTATTTGTGATTTTAAATCTAATTTCATATTTTTTAATTGGGTTTGATTTTAAATTTAATTATATTCTTCTAAATCTAATTAAAATACATTTTTCTATCTGAATTGATTTAAAATTAGATGGATATCATCAAGTTGGGATTTAATTATCATATCTAATAAATTTAGGTAATATATAGATATTAGTTATTGAATTTAATTAGAATGTGTCAACAATGTAAAAATTATTTACATTGTAATCTAATCTTGAATTGCCATATAATTAAAAATGTTAAATGAATAAAATTTGTTCCTATAATTTTATCATCAAATTTTTAATTAGGTTCTTATAGTTTAAATTTTTTTAATTAAATAGTTATTATTTTAAATTTTTTTAAATAAATCCTCAAATAATATCATCAAAACTTTTAATTTCTTTTACTTTTTATCCTTACAATTTTTTACTTTTTAGTTCTCACTCTCGGTCCCCCTTTTACCCCCATTCCACATAAATTTATTTACTCATAGTTATTTATGTCCGATCCCATCCGTACTAAAAGATAGGGTAAAAATGTGAATAAGAAGTGCATAAAGAAATCTTTTTAAAGTACGTGCATATTGAATATTAAATTATTGATTATTTTTTCTTTTAATTTTTTTATTTGTTAGTGCGTAGATTTAGTTTGTAACAACACAATCTTGTGTTTAAAAAGTCATGGAAAATAACATTTGAGGGTTGCAAAGACGCCGAATCTATAGCAAATTTGGAAATAACATGTCAACTTTAGTCGGAATAGTATATGGTTCTATTTACGAAGGAAGACAATATTAATGTTGAAATCAAATGATTCTAATTTTGAAAAAAAAAATCAAATTATGTTAATATTGTATGTTTGTTCTAACTATTCTTTTATTGGATAAGTTGCTGGTCGTGATAAATTGTAAAAAGGCAGTGTTGGTGAGACAGTATGAATTCCATACACATATGAATAACTAAAGTAAAAAAGAAATTGAGTTAACGGTAGTGTGCCTATTAATTTTTAAGCGTTTAATTATAAAAAAATTAAAATTATAAAGATTATATTAAAACTTTTCAAATTATGAGAATCTAATTAAAATTAAACTTACAAGGATTAATAGACTAATTTAACCCATTAAAAATTAATTTTTATTATAATTGCTTTAAAAATAATACTTATTACTTAATTATCAGTATAAAAAATATATACACTTACAATATATTAAAATTAAACTCATAATTATTACTTTTAAGTTTTGAAACAATTGAATTAGAGAAATGTACATTCCCACTCCGTTTTATTTTCAATCTTATTTAATTATGTATATAAAATATCTTTATCAATGAATTGATTAAGAAATAAAAAACAGATATTTTAAACAAAATTTTTCTCTTAGGAGTAGAAATAGATATCCTTCCTATCTTTTTACCTGCTTCGGAGGAGGGTAACAATTTTGTTTCTATTTATTTATTATTTTAATTTTTATAGAAGTATTAATTATTTTATATATATATATATATTATATTTATCAATTATAATAAATAATAAAATAAAAATTAAATTTATATAAAAAGAATAAATTTAAAAAATAAATATTTTTTTAAAAAATTAATAATATTAATTTTATTTATTAATATTTATTTTTTAAACAAATCTAAAATAATGGAAGGAATAATATACACATTCTTAATGTTAATAACAAATGAAACATGAATTGATATAGATTTTGATTGCTAAATAAATTACAAAAATAATTTACGTGAAGCTCATAGTTTTTCCGCTAGAGTATAACCTATATGATATTTTTTTTATTGAAATATCTAATTTATTAATATGTATTTAGATAAGATATTAAAAAAATAATTTTATTTAAATCTATTTGTTTAGTAAAAATAATTTTATTTAAATTGAATAAAATATTATATCTCCGTTTCAGTTACTCTAGTCGTCATAGTTAAATTTATATGTAGTTTCGGACTTTAGCATTAATTATTCATATTCAGTGGTTCTCATAATTTTAATTATTAAAATTGAATCCCTTCTCTTAAATATTTTTTTAATAATCATTAAAAATATCAATAACATAATATAGTATTAATTTATATTGAGTCGTTAAAAAATATAAAATATTTAAATAAAAATAAAAAAAAATTAACTTTACATTAGTTCTAAATAAGAGGAAAGTAAATAAAATCATCTTACAGGTTCTATGATTCAACTTGTTTAAAATTTATTTTATTTAATAAATAGATAAATTCATATTTGTTGAAATATTTTTTTAAATACATAAATCAAATTTAAATTTATAAAAAATTTATTTAATTTATTTAATGGTCTATTTATATTTAGATATTTATATTTATTTTAATATATTATATTTATATAGTATTTATTTTAATATATTTTAATTACATATAATATATATATATATATTTTAAGTCTATTTAATAATTTTTTTATTTTATAAATTTTAAATTTATAAATTTTTTTAATCAATTATTTATATATATTTTAAGTTTATTTATTAACTTTTTTTAAAACGTGATTTTTTAACCATGTTTATAAATTTTAAATTAGATCAGATCTTAAAAAAAATATAGATAATAAACATATCAAAACATTTAAAAGCAAACTCAATTCCGCTTAGTTACATCATTAATTCTAGATATTATTTTTCTATTAAAACATTTTATATATTTATTTTTATTATTAATCTACATAAATCAATTCCACATCATCTTTTTTTTATATTTTTATTGGATGAAAATTGAAACGATAAACTTAATTTTAACTATATTTAAAATTACAAATTAAATTCAAATAATTAAAAATTTACAAAATTAAAAAGATTAAATATATTTAATTTTTATAAAATAATTAAATTTTATTTTATTTTTCAATATTAAAATATTTGGTTTAAATTTTTATTTTTAAAAACGTTTTATTTATAATATATAATATTAATATCAAAATAGATTAATTATAATTAAAAAATTATAATTAAAAAATATAAAAATGTTAAAAAAATTTATATAATAAATTTAATTTAATTTAAATTAATATTAAAAATTATAATTAAAATATTTAAAAATTTTAATCTATATTAAATATTTTAAATAAAAATAAAAATAAAAATATTATTTTAAAGAAACTAAAAACCTATTTTACCTAAACTAAAATTGCATATAAACCCAAATATGAAAGTGAAAAGTGAAATTTAACTTTAAAAATTCTTTATATCATTTACCAAACGTCAAACCCAAATTCTTTAGCTGTATACTGGCGTCGTTCTTATGAGAGGTCATGGCGGCTCAGCCAAAATACTTAAAAAACGAATTCAGGTTCAGTGAACGTTGGACATGCATGTACTACTTGTATTATGAGTGGAATATACTAGGAAAATATTTTTTAAATATAATTTTCAATATTTTTGTATAATTAATTATTATTTAAAAGTTAAAATTTATTAAAAAAAGCATGTTAAAAATAAAAAAATATTGTTAGCATTTTTCATATTATAATTATAAATTTTTAAAGATAAAAACTTAATAGAAAATTGTTGTGATTTTTTTAAAAAATATTAATAAGATGTTTCTCAACACATTCTTTTATAATTTATTATTTTTTTTAAAAAGTTAATTTAAAAAATCAAAACAAGTGAATATAAGTATTTTTATTTTTTAAAAATATAATCAATAAAAAAATATACAGAAGAATATGTTGTTAACATTTTTTTTCTTTTTAATTCAATTTTGCAATATAAATACATCTATTAAATGATTTAAATAAAAATATTTTTAAATTATCTTTATTGATATCTTTTTCTAAAAATGTCATACATTACGGAATCCAACTTTTATTTTAAACATAGTATAACAAAAAATTTTATGCTAAGATAACTACGGATTTATTTTGTTATTTTTCAATGGTTGACATGTTGAAATTTTTATTAAGGGATGATTTTGATATTATAAAAATGAATTAAGTAAATAATTTAATATTTTTTTTTATAAATTTATATAATTTTAACTGATTCATTATGAGTTTTAAAAAATATCATGTATATATGTTTATTGAACTTAAACCTAATTGATAAGTGTGCTGAAAATTTTTATGTAGAATCTAATAGGTTTAGTATCTATGATGAAAAAAACTTAGTTACATATATTTTTTATAAGAAGACAAGATTATCATTCATCCTCATGCACTTTGACTACTTACAATTCCACCAAAATGAGATTTATAATAAAAAAAATTATGGATAAAAGACTTTATTCTTAATATGTACATTTTAACATGTAAAAGAGCAATGTTTTCAATGTATCTTTTAAAGATAATAGTTCTTATTAAAGAGCAATGTTTTCAATGTATCTTTAAGTGGTAATAGTTTTTATTAATTCCTATTGTTTTACATGTTATAAATTCTAATATAAATTTTATAAAACTTTCTTATATGTGGAGAGCTTAATTATACTAGATTTTGAATTCTAAAATTTTAATTATAATTTTTTTTTAAAATGGTTAAGGATTAGAAATTTAGAATTAATAATTTTTATCCTAAATAAAATATATTTAAGATTTATTTTGTTATTAAAATTTAAAAGGTTATACATGATACTTTTTTAGATTTGTTGTATATATTTTGGAAATTTATACATATAAAGGATAACGTCCTATTTTTCATACAATAGTATAAATAAATAATTTTTATGTTTTTTTATATTTAGAAAATTGAAGTTGAATGATAAAATTTTTTCATTGTTTATTTTTATTGGAAGCTTTTTTGATTAAGTGAGCGTACACTTACAAGATGTTAAGCATGATTGCTAGAAATTAGATATGAAAGTAAAACTTAATGCCTTGAAGAAGAACTAACCTTGTGAGTTGATTGATCTACCACCCGAAAATAAGCTCATAACATATAACTGAGTCTATAAAGTAAAATACAAACTAGATGGAGTCATGCATAAGTGTGAAGTTTGTTTGGTAGCAAAATGATACATTTAAGTGTAAGAGATCGACTACTTTGACACTTCTCACCCATTGCCAAAATGATGACTTGTAGATTACTTTTTGCTCTAACAGTTATATAAAATTGGTATCTCCACCAACTTGATGTGGGCAATTCTTTCCAATATGCTAATCTAGATAATAAAATCTACATGAAAGTTCTTCAAAGAATCATGACATTCAAATCCAACTAAGATTTTCTATTAAAGAAATCCTTCTATGACCTTAGGCAAGCTGCTAGACATTAGTTATTTACTCTTTCCAACTTCCTATAGGTTCTTGTTTAAAACAAATTCTTGTTAATCACACTTTATCCATCAAGACTACAACTAATAGTTTCACTTGGTCTATGTTGATGATGTCTTTCTTATAAGAAATGATGTATCATAGATTCAATCAATCAAACACTTTCTACACTCAAAGTTTTTCATAAAAAATATTGGATAAATGACCAAATAATTTCTTGGATTAGAAGTTTCAAGGTCATCTATTGAAATATTTTATCCTCTTATGTTGAAAACCTTCTAAAACCTCATGAATACTTCATTGAAACATAGCAAGACAATTGGAATTGACCTTAAAAACATCACCTTTTATTGCAGGCTCATTGGCTATTTACTATACCTTACCATAACCAAACTTGATATCACATATACTATGCAACAAATTAGTCAATTCTACTCAACTTCTATTAATCTTCATCAACAAACAATTTATAAAGTTCTCATATAAATAAATTCTTCTCATGATCATAACATCTTATTTTTTACAAAATCAAACCTTTAATTAAAGGCTTTCAATGGTGGTGACTAAATCGGTTGTCTTGACATAAAAAGATCCATTATAGGTTATTGTATCTATCTTAATCCCTCTCTTATTTCCTAAAAGTTAAAGAAGTAGACCATCACTATTGAATCCTCTTGTGATGTAGAATATAGATCCTTAGCAACCATTGTTTGAGATTCAATGGTTGAATTATCTTTTCAACATCACTTTATATTCTTCCACTTCTTTGTATTGTGATAATAAATTTATTATAGACATCAATTGAAACCTCTCCTTTTATGAAAAAACCTAGAATATAGAACTTGACTATCATATTGTCATAAAAAAATTTTAAAGCTAGTTAGATTCATCTTCTTCCTATATTCACTAAATTACAACATGCTAACATTTTCATGACATAACTTATTCCTTCTTCCTTTAAAAAAATTTGATCACATACATTCTCTAGACTACAAGAGACTAAGAAATATTATTAACAACTAGTTAGTTCATCCTTTTTTTGGTTAGTTACTATTTTTTAGTTATTTGTTTACATTTCCTTCTTTATTATTAGTTTCTTGTTTTAATTTTTTCTATTGATTTATTTGAATTGTTTATTTTTCTCTTGTACTTGGCCAATATAATGATCCAATTTTTAAAATAATCCAATTTTTACTTCTTCAATTTAATTCCTATTAGTTGATTAAATAAAAATTTTATATTAACAATAGATAAAATTTAAAATCTAACAAAAATCAACAAAAATGAAATTATTCAATTATATACTATCACAATTAGCAACCATTGTAACGAAAAAAAAATCATAATATATATCAACTTACTCTAAGAGTAAGTTTAATAGAAGTTACTCTATTTAATATTTCCTTTAAGTGGTTAAATTTCATTAACTTAACCATTAAATTCATTGATCATGTTTACAAAAGTTTTATAAAATATAAAAGAGATTTGATACTTCATCATCTTATTTTATTTTAACGGATAATATACATCTTCTAATATACATTAATTTGAATTTATTGAATTAAGTATCAAACTTGTTTTAAATTTTATGAAATTTGTAAACATGGTTTATTTAAAAATATATTAATTTAATGGTTAGATAAATGAAATTCTATTGCAGCCCCAGATTACCTACTCGTGTATCATTTACTATACAAACATATTATTTATCAATAGTCACACGATTAGGATATTTCAAGGTTGACACGCTCGTCGCAAACGCGCAAAAATAATTTCTAGATTTCCCCCAAACTATTGGTATAGTATAAGGTGCAACCTAGGTCATCTCCCAAAGACCATTTCATATTCTTAAGCAAATAAGGAGACAATTAGAACAAGGGGGTTTTGTAAAGATGTGATATTGAGTGCTAAACACAAAATACAGACTGAAATTAATTTCACTTAACAATTATCAACTCAAGGAATTCAGAGGCTATTTTCATAACTAATCATTGATCACTAAAATCATGCATTGTGTTTATCAACCTAGGATCATCTGGAACCCCTACAATGATCCTTGAATTCTCTACTGAGAAACCTCTCAGAATTTAATTGATTATGATCAACAAGATTTAGTAACCACTTAATCTTTTATCTAAACCAATTTTACAATCAGAATTCAGTTGAAGTAAGTAATAAAATGAAAACCTTCAATTCAATTACTTAATTTCTACTCTTCAAACTTTTGGAAAATGATTTACCAATCAAAAACCAATTATAAATCAATTATACATTAACCAAAATACGTCAACCGATCAAACTTTGATTAAAGAATAAAATTGAAGAATATAGTGAAGCAGAGTAGAAACCACTTAATATGCACGTAAATAAAGATCAAGACCTCAAAGTTAAAATGAAAATAGCTTGAATCCTTGAATTGAAACTACAAACCTAGCCTTCCATGAAGGAGGCAAACTAACAACAAAGAAAGAGGCAAACTAACAACAAATAAATCCTAAGCCTTCCATGTAGGAGGCAACTAACAACAAATAAATCCTAAGCCTTCCATGTAGGAGGCAACTAACAATAAAGAAAAGCTAAGCCTTCCATGTAGGAGGAAAACTAACAAGAAAGAAAAACTAAGCCTTCCATGAAGGAGGCAAAACTAACAAGAAAGAAAGAAAGGAAGAAAGAAAGAAAGAAAGAAAGAAAGTGGTATTGGAGTTAATCTCCAAAAATGGTGTATGTCTCCTCTTGCAAACCCTTCTATTTATAGAGGATTTTTGAGGCATCATCTTCAGAAAGTCACCAACTAGGATATTACTTTTCTACCCTTTTCTTGCTTTCACATGGGCTTTGTTGAAATTGCAAAACACTTTTGAATTTTTGCCACCAATGAGCACAACAATTTTGACTTTCTTGCACCGCAATTTCGGATGTTCACATGTCCGAATTAGAGCTTGCCTTCTGAACAAAAGTTGTAGCCCTGGATCTTAGCTGTCCAACAAAGTTGATTTCATCTCAATATGACTTCTATATCTCAAGATATGGCCGGATCTTTGCACACTGTTCAAATTCCACGTCAGCAACACTATCTCATCTTTTGAGATAATTTCGGAGTCCTAAACATCCCATTTAGAATCTTCTCTTGCTTTGTAAATATGGACACTTCTTTAAGCTTTCATTCAAGATAGATTTCATGATTTTTGGATGTCTACAACTCCTATTATGCTCAAAATACTATAATAGTGTCATTTTAATCGGGTAAGCAAAGAAATTCAATTAAACTTCATATGAACCCAAACTCATAAAATATGACAAAGATCACTTAATTGAACATATAAGAAGTCTTAATGAGATAAAAGTGAGAGATAATTATTTATGAAATCTATGCTTATCAAATTCCCCCACACTTATCTTTTGCACGTCTCGGGCAAACTTAAGTTAAGGATTGGTGACTTTTTTTTTTTTTTTTTTTTTTTTTGAAAGAACATCAAAGTTTTGAGTTGATTTCTCAAGAATTCACAAAATTTCATGAAGCATTCTTTCATCACATTTTTTGAAATTACTTAGAAAGGCAACTTTAATTTGAAAAACATAGATTGAGAAAGATAAAACCTCACATGATATACTCTGAATCTCTCAAGTGTTTGATTTGGTAAGTGTTTCTCTCAAATTCAATCCATGAAAGATGAACTATCATAGGCTTGCATATCTTCTACTTCTCTACTACTATGTACACATGCAATGCACAAATCAAGAGGTCTTTATTTTGGTTCTAACGGGATTAGAAAGATGAAATGATATATTGAAGAGATACAATGTTAGACCAATGAAAATGGTGAGGATTGAGAATTGATTGTAAGTGCAAGTGTGAGAAACAGATATCACTTCTTCAATTTTTTTTTATTTTTTTTTCAATATAATAGTTTATTTATTAATTTATTGCTTCAGTTTTTTTTTTTTTTTCAACCATGATATTGATGAACACAACAATAATCTCCCCCACACTTATTGAAACACTTATGGTATGATAAATCCAGTATTCCTCACCTTCTATGGTCAGACAAAGTTGTTTTTTTTTTTATTTGTGGTGAGCTAAAAAGAAGAAAAGGCTAATCGGCTCAAAGGGCTGATCAAAGGATAAAATTATATGGTTTAGTTATTTGGCCAAGTGGTTTGTTCAAGAAAAACAGTGCCTCAATCATTTTTGTACAAATCATGTGAAAATGTAGCTTCAAAAAGAATCAATGCAAGTTCTGAAGTAACATATTCCATGGATGAAAATCACACAAGAAAGAAAATAATAATAAGGCTCAAAATCTCACAGGTAATATATTTATCAAATCTAATCTATCCAGTTCAAATATGTGTTGCCAAACTAATTAATCTCGAAATGTAAATCATTTTGCTTCAATTATTTTATGAAATCTAAAGAAAAACATACTTCCACATTCAATTTTTTTTTTTTTTTTTAAATCATAAGATGCGTATCAAGAGTCAAGTGTAACTCCTTACTCAGCCATCTTACTCAAAGCAAGTTTATGAATCTAACCTAATTTTTTTTTTGTTTTTTTTTTTGTTTTTTTTTTTTTTTGGGTTTTGTTTTGTTTTTTTTTTTTTTTAATTTTAGATATCGGACCATCTTCCCCCCAACCTATCCAAAACATTGTCCCCAATGTCTTAGATGAAATTTCATATAACAGGAAAAGAAATGTAAGAAAACCATCAAAGTAAGGAAAAGTTATAACCGAAGAGTGGTATCTGGTTCTCTTTTATCTCTGCCATCCTGATTTGGTTGGTTCACCAGCTGCATTGCTTGACTGAGCTCAGATGTAGGATTTTGCAAAATCTCAAGTAGCTGTTCAACAGTTGAAGCAGATACTATGATGTTGCGCATGGATTGTGGCATGAACTCCTGCTCTACTGCATGATCTAAAAAGGATATCAAACCATTATAAAAGCCATTAATATTCAATAAGCCCAAAGGTTTTTTATGAAAATTCCGATAGGCCCAAAATATAATGGTAAAAATTTCTTCCATTGTTCCAAGACCACCAGGTAATGCAATAAATGCATTAGAATTAACCAACATGTGTCTCATACGGTCATGCATGGTTGCAACCTTCAATTCAGTACCCAGGGTGAAGTAGGAGGTGCTCCCATTTTTTAAGCCAACACCTAAGACGTTACACCCCTTTGTGAGTGCAGATCCTGCAACACATCCTTTTAAACCCTGAATCCCTCCCCCATAAACAAGATTGATTTTTCTTGCAGCTAATGCCTTACCAAGGGTAGAAGCTGCATGTTGAAATTCTCCATCCTTTCCAAGGTTAGACCCACCAAAAACACAGATAGTATTGATCTTATCCATATACGGTGTTTCTGTCTTTTTTTTTTTTTTGAAAAAATATGTCATAGAGGTGGATAATTTATAGGGACTCAATATCAGACAAGGAGATCGCTTGAATAGTGCGGGATCAGGATTTGGTAGCAAAAGTTTGAATTTTTGCTGCAAAAGTTTGAATTTTTGTTGCAAAAGTTTGAATTTTGGTTGCAAAAGTTTGAATTTTGGGTTCAAGGAAAAGGTGAATGTCAGAGGGGAAAGACTTTAAGCAGGGGTGAAAATTTCAAAAAAAACGGTGGCCCAATAAATTGAAAAGACAATGTAAATGACAAACATACACGCATGAGAATGAACAGTAGTTGTGATTGTGGCTCACATCTTCCTCTGGTTTTACGTCCAGTAACGGCTGAAACGCCTTCTAAGAGTCGAGGATGTGCTTCCTATTCAGTTTTCTTGTAAACTGACAACAGGGTCTTTTAAAGTCAGATTCCCAAGACTATAACGTGCTTTTTCCTTACGGAACAGTTCAAACAAATCAAGAAGGACTCCTTGTACATGCCCACTAGGATGCGTCTCAAGAGTCTGAATGATATCATCCAATGACTCCTTACTCAGTCCATCCTTTATGAATTGAATTTTGTCCTCTCGATTTCTTGAAACCATTCCAGGGTTCTTGCATCTTGTGTTACAGGTCCATCTTGCACACCTGTAGCAAACTCCAATTCTTTTTTCCCTTCTCTTCTTTGCATAGGAACTTCTTCCCATACCTGGCATATTTTTAACAAACGATTCTTGAAATTCACCTGCTAAACGTACCTTAGCTTCAATGATCCAACGGACATCTTCTGGAAGGCCTAAGAGTGTTAATGCTCTCAATCGTTCAAGTCTGCAATTGTAAATGTCTTTAAGAAAATTTCTGGGGAGAGTAGGGAACAAAATTTTGATCCTGGTGAGAGCTTTCTCCATTTTTTTCTTAAAACACTCAAGTTATTATTCCTTCAAGCTCAATGTGGTGTAATAGTTGGGATGATTTAAGAGGTGAAGAAGGAAGTTGAGAGATTAGTTGAAACTTATAAGCGAGGAATGTGAGAGAGGGAGAAAGAGAGAGAGAGAGAGAAAGAGAGAAAGAGAGAGAGAGAGAGACTTCTCTTGAATTTTATTGCAGGTATGTGGCATTGTGCAAATGCACTTCTTCTACCGTGTGCTTTTGAAAACCTTCGAAAAATGGTTTAAGACGATGTCCATTCACCTTGAAGATTTTTTCAGTTACCTCATTTTTTATTTCAACTGCACCATAAGGAAAAACATTAGTAACTACAAATGGTCCTAACCATCTAGAGCGTAGCTTACCAGGCATAAACTTTAGCCGAGAATTGAAAAGGAGAACTTTTTGTCCAACGGAAAACTCCTTTCTTGCCAACTTTTTGTCATGAAGAGCTTTGACCTTTTCTTTGTAAATTTTGGAGTTTTCGTATGCTTCTAATCGAATTTCTTCAAGTTCCTGCAATTGAAGCTTCCTATAGATTCCTGCTTGGTCTAGATCCATGTTGCATTTCTTTACTGCCCAAAATGCTCTATGCTCTAATTCAACTGGAAGATGACATGCTTTACCAAAGACAATCCTGTAGGGAGACATGCCAATGGGTGACTTGTAAGCTGTCCTATATGCCCATAATGCATCAACAAGGCGCAAGCTCCAATCCTTCCTGTTAGGCTGAACTGTTTTCTCTAAGATTTTCTTGATCTCTCGATTAGAAACTTCAGCTTGACCATTTGTTTGAGGATGATATGGGGTGGAGACTTTATGCATGACTCCATATTTGCGGAGTAGGGCTTCCATTGTGCGGTTGCAAAAATGAGTACCTTGGTCGCTAATTAGAGCTCTAGGAATGCCAAACCTGCTAAAAATGTTAGACCTGATAAAATCTGCAACAACTCGAGCATCATCAGTACGGGTGGCTTTTGCCTCCACCCATTTTGAAACATAATCAACAGCTAGCAGAATGTAAACAAAGCCAAAAGAGACAGGGAATGGACCCATAAAGTCTATACCCCATACATCAAATACCTCACAAAAGAGAAGTGGTTGTTGGGGCATCTCATTTCTGCGCGAAATACTCCCTATTCTTTGGCACTGCTCACAAGTTATGCATAATCTGTGTGCGTCACGAAATATTGTAGGCCAATAAAAGCCTGAGTCTAGTACTTTTCTAGCTGTCCGTTGTGGCCCAAAGTGTCCACCACAAGCTAGGGAATGGCAAAAGGTAAGTACAGACTGAACTTCATGATCTGGAACACACCTTCTAATGATTTGATCACTGCATGTCTTCCAAAGGTATGGTTCATCCCATATGTAGTGTTTGGCATCACTTTTCAACTTGGCAAGTTGCGATTTGGTGAAGTGTTTGGGTATTTCTTTTGCAACCAGATAGTTTACCAAATCTGCATACCAAGGATCCTTCCCGTGCAAATGATAGAGATGCTCTTCTGGGAATGAATCTGCAATTGAAGTTTCTTCACAAGGTTGCTGGATCCGACTTAAATGATCTGCTACAAGGTTCTCTGCACCACTCTTGTCTTTAATCTCTAAATCAAATTCTTGCAACAGAAGCATCCAACGAATCAGTCTTGGCTTAGCATCTGTCTTCTTCAGCAAGTATTTCAAAGCTGCATGGTCAGAGAAGACAATAACTTTAGATCCAAGCAAATAGGAGCGAAATTTATCTAATGCAAACACAATTGCCAAAAGCTCCTTCTCAGTAGTTGTGTAATTTGATTGGGTTGCATCAAGTGTGCGAGAGGCATATGCAATGACATGAGATCTCTTGCTAACTCTTTGAGACAGTACAGCACCAAGGGCATAATTAGATGCATCACACATTAATTCAAATGGAAGCGTCCAATTAGGTGGTTGAATGATGGGAGTGGTTGTCAACCGCTTCTTTAGTTCATCAAATGAATCCTTGCATGCTTGATCAAACACAAATTTGGTATCTTTTTGTAGTAGTTTAGAAAGAGGTTGTGCAATCTTGCTAAAATCCTTGATGAATCTTCTGTAAAAACCTGCATGACCAAGTAAAGAACGTACTTCTCGCACAGAAGTGGGGTAAGGTAGAGAAGAAATAATGTCTATCTTGGCCTTATCAACCTCTAAACCTTTGCTAGATACCAAGTGTCCTAAGACTATACCTTCTGTTACCATGAAATGACATTTTTCAAAATTCAAAACCAGGTTAGTCTCAATGCATCTGTCCAAAACTTTAGAAAGGCTTTCTAAGCATGCATCAAAAGAAGAACCATATACAGTGAAGTCATCCATAAACACTTCCATGCAACTTTCTAAGAGATCAGAGAAAATGCTTACCATGCATCTTTGAAAGGTTCCAGGGGCATTGCATAGACCAAAGGGCATCCTTCGATAGGCAAAAGTACCAAAAGGACAAGTGAATGTGGTCTTATGCTGGTCTTCTGGGGCTATATGTATTTGAAAATAACCTGAAAAACCATCCAGAAAGCAATAGTGAGATTTTCCTGCTAATCTTTCCAAAATTTGGTCTATGAAGGGCAAAGGGAAGTGATCCTTGCGAGTAGCTTGGTTAAGCTTCCTATAATCTATGCACACTCTCCAACTGTTTTGTATTCTGGTAGGGATTAGTTCATCATTGTGATTTTTGACTACAGTCATGCCAGTCTTCTTAGGAACTACTTGCACCGGGCTTACCCAATCACTGTCTGAGATGGGATAGATGATACCAGCTGCCAAAAGCTTACCTACTTCCTTCTTTACCACATCTAGGATGGTTGGATTCAAACGCCTTTGTGGTTGTCTAACAGGTCTGGTGTTTTCCTCCAGCAGTATCCTATGCATACAAGTAGATGGGCTAATACCTGGAATATCGGCCAAAGTCCATCCAATTGCTTGTTTATGGATTTTTAAGGTTTGCAGTAACCTTTCTTCCTGTTGTGGTAGAAGGTTCTTTGCTACAATGACAGGAAGCTTCTCATTTTCCCCCAAATAAGCATACTTTAGATGTTCAGGCAAAGGCTTCAACTCCAAAGGAGGTGGTTGTATTATGGAAGGAAGAGATCTATCTGAGATTGAAATGTCTGCAACACTTGCATCTAACATGTCATCTTTCAACGAAGGTTGGTCTGCAACATTAATCCTGGAACACACAATACATGAATCAAATTCATCACATGTGCAAGTAAAATTATCTAAGTAATCTAAATCAAAATCAAAAAATTTAAAAAGTATATTGTCAATAGAATAATCATCCGTAAGAAGGTCTATGGCATCAAGTTGAAAGAGTGAATGATTCTCTATGGGATGCTTCATGGCTTCAAATATGTTGAATTGGATGATATCATCTCCAAATTCCATAGAGAGAGTCCCCGTATGCACATCTATCTTTGTTTTTGCAGTTTTGAGGAAAGGTCTCCCTAGGATCAAGGTTGCTCTATTGATGGATGACTCATCTTCCATATCCAAAATGTAGAAGTCAGCTGGAAAGATTAGCTTATTCACTTGAACTAGCACATCTTCAAGTACTCCAGCTGGATGTGTTGTACTTCTGTTGGCTAATTGAATCACCACACCAGTTGGCTTCAGTTCTCCCAGATTCAAAGATTTATAAACTGATGAGGGCATAACATTAATGGAAGCACCTAGATCCAGCAATGCATCACCAAATGTAGAGTTTCCTATTGTGCAAGGAATGGTGAAAGTTCCTGGATCTTTACATTTCTGAGGGAGGCTGGGTTGAATTAAGGCAGAAACATTGCGTCCCACACTGATCTTCTCATCCCCTTTGAGTCTTCTCTTATGCGTGCACAAATCCTTTAGAAATTTGGCATATTTGGGAATTTGCTTGATAGCATCTAGAAGTGGTATGTTGACTTCCACTTTCCTAAAAGTATCTAGAAGCTCCTTATCCAATTCTGCATGAACATTGGGCTTGGATTGAACCATTCTATTTGGAAAAGGTAAAGATACCTTCAGATCAGCACAATTTGGGGTTTTCTTCTCATCAGATGCTTCAAGTGCAGATCGTTTATGGCAAGCTTCTTTTTGTTGATCATTCGATGTCTTATCGAAGGCTGATGTACTTTTTTCATCAGACTTTCCCTCTGATTCAGATGGCTCATCAGAGATGTCTCCAGGTGTGGAGATAAATGCTTCTTTTTGGTGTGGATTAGTCTGATTGAAGCTTTGTTGCTTTAAAATTGTAGGGTCTGTCTGCACTTTCTTCCCACTTCTCAAGGTCATGGCATTCACACTTTTGGGATTTATGACAGGTTGAGAAGGTAGTTGACCAGAACCTTGAGATTTCAATTGGTTGACAGTGGTAGCCAACTGCCCAATTTGAGTTTGTAAATCCTGAATGGTAGAACTTACATTTTGTTGAAACTGAAGATTGTTGGTTGCTAATTGCTTCATCAAATCATCAAGAGAGGGTTCAGAAGCATTAGAGGGTACAGATTGCTGCATATGCTGTTGTTGTTGTCTGAATGGCGGTGGTTGGTATTTATTTTGGGAGTCAGATGTTTGAATCCTTTGTTGTTGTGGAGGACCATATCTCAAGTTAGGATGGTTTCTCCAACTAGGATTGTATGATCCAGAAGGTGGCTCAAACTTCTGTTGCTGATAATGTTGAGGAGGCCTGTATTGTTGTCCTGTGCCAAAAATACCATTTACTGCAGCCTCAGGTGTCTCACTTTCTTGCAATGTTGGGCATGCATCAGTAGGATGATCTGCAGAAGTGCAGATGCCACATGTTTTGGTTTTGTCAACAACATTAAGTTGCTGTTGTTGTCCGATGGCCAACTGTCTTACGATGGAGGTTAGTTCTTCAATTCTGTTCTCCAATCGTGTATGGTCTGTCTTGGTGGTCATTTCATGGACTCCTTTAGACAAGGAATTAGTTCGAGAATTGAATTGCTGAGAATTTTCTGCCATGTTAGCAATCAAATCTCGAGCTGCTGTAGGAGTTTTGTCCATAAGTGCTCCACCACTAGCTGCATCAACCATGCTTCTGTCCATTGGCATGAGTCCTTCATAGAAATATTGAATCAGTAATTGATCACTGATTTGATGGTGTGGACAAGTGGCGCATAGTTTCTTGAATCTCTCCCAATACTCATAGAGAGTTTCTTGGGAGTTCTGTCTGATGCCGCAAATCTCTTTTCTGATAGCTGCTGTTCTGGATGCAGGGAAGAATTTCTCCAAGAATAATCTTTTCATATCATTCCAGCTTGTAACAGATGTTGGATGTAGATAGTACAACCAGTCCTTGGCTCCATCATTTAAGGAGAAAGGAAATGCCTTCAACTTGATATGATCTTCAGGAATTCCTTGTGGCCGCATTGTAGAACACACAATGTGAAATTCCTTCAAATGTTTATGAGGGTCCTCACCTGCAAGGCCATGAAACTTAGGTAGCAAATGTATTAGTCCAGACTTCAGTTCAAATGGTGCATCAACATCAGGGTATTGAATACACAATGGTTGATAAGCAACATCAGGTGCAGCTAATTCTTTTAAGGTTCTATCAGCCATGTTCTTAGCAAAATATTTAAAACTATTAAAATTTAAAGATGAAAAATCACTACTGTTACTTTCTTGGTTATTACTGGATGAATGTCTTCTATGTGCTCTTTTCAAGTGGTGGAATGTTCTATCAATCTCAGGATCATATGCATATAAATTTTCAGGATTGGATCGGGTCATACACAAAAAGGTGAATTCATACAGAAAATCCAAGAATGATATACCTAAAGTAAAAACAATTGTTAGAAAGATTAAAATTTTTATACAAACTCCTAAATGAGCCTAGGAAATTAAAATGGTCCCCGGCAACGGCGCCAAATTTTGACACGCTCGTCGCAAACGCGCAAAAATAATTTCTAGATTTCCCCCAAACTATTGGTATAGTATAAGGTGCAACCTAGGTCATCTCCCAAAGACCATTTCATATTCTTAAGCAAATAAGGAGACAATTAGAACAAGGGGGTTTTGTAAAGATGTGATATTGAGTGCTAAACACAAAATACAGACTGAAATTAATTTCACTTAACAATTATCAACTCAAGGAATTCAGAGGCTATTTTCATAACTAATCATTGATCACTAAAATCATGCATTGTGTTTATCAACCTAGGATCATCTGGAACCCCTACAATGATCCTTGAATTCTCTACTGAGAAACCTCTCAGAATTTAATTGATTATGATCAACAAGATTTAGTAACCACTTAATCTTTTATCTAAACCAATTTTACAATCAGAATTCAGTTGAAGTAAGTAATAAAATGAAAACCTTCAATTCAATTACTTAATTTCTACTCTTCAAACTTTTGGAAAATGATTTACCAATCAAAAACCAATTATAAATCAATTATACATTAACCAAAATACGTCAACCGATCAAACTTTGATTAAAGAATAAAATTGAAGAATATAGTGAAGCAGAGTAGAAACCACTTAATATGCACGTAAATAAAGATCAAGACCTCAAAGTTAAAATGAAAATAGCTTGAATCCTTGAATTGAAACTACAAACCTAGCCTTCCATGAAGGAGACAAACTAACAACAAAGAAAGAGGCAAACTAACAACAAATAAATCCTAAGCCTTCCATGTAGGAGGCAACTAACAACAAATAAATCCTAAGCCTTCCATGTAGGAGGCAACTAACAATAAAGAAAAGCTAAGCCTTCCATGTAGGAGGAAAACTAACAAGAAAGAAAAACTAAGCCTTCCATGAAGGAGGCAAAACTAACAAGAAAGAAAGAAAGGAAGAAAGAAAGAAAGAAAGAAAGAAAGTGGTATTGGAGTTAATCTCCAAAAATGGTGTATGTCTCCTCTTGCAAACCCTTCTATTTATAGAGGATTTTTGAGGCATCATCTTCAGAAAGTCACCAACTAGGATATTACTTTTCTACCCTTTTCTTGCTTTCACATGGGCTTTGTTGAAATTGCAAAACACTTTTGAATTTTTGCCACCAATGAGCACAACAATTTTGACTTTCTTGCACCGCAATTTCGGATGTTCACATGTCCGAATTAGAGCTTGCCTTCTGAACAAAAGTTGTAGCCCTGGATCTTAGCTGTCCAACAAAGTTGATTTCATCTCAATATGACTTCTATATCTCAAGATATGGCCGGATCTTTGCACACTGTTCAAATTCCACGTCAGCAACACTATCTCATCTTTTGAGATAATTTCGGAGTCCTAAACATCCCATTTAGAATCTTCTCTTGCTTTGTAAATATGGACACTTCTTTAAGCTTTCATTCAAGATAGATTTCATGATTTTTGGATGTCTACAACTCCTATTATGCTCAAAATACTATAATAGTGTCATTTTAATCGGGTAAGCAAAGAAATTCAATTAAACTTCATATGAACCCAAACTCATAAAATATGACAAAGATCACTTAATTGAACATATAAGAAGTCTTAATGAGATAAAAGTGAGAGATAATTATTTATGAAATCTATGCTTATCAAAGGTCCAATTTTATCGTCAAACTAACAGTCCATTCTAGTCATACACATGTATATACATCATCATTAGTTATATAAGTTCAACGTATCCTCGAATGTAGATAGTATGAAGAACTACAATATAGAGATATAAATAAAATACAAAATATAATATCACACCTAGAAACCAAACTGAAGATGGACTATCCTATCTAGATGCAACCCTCTCAAGACTATAAAGATTTCTTCGTCTAATGTCGCCCTCAATAGTAAGAAGTCACTTATTATTCTACTAATAACAAGAAAAGTCTGAAGACTCAGAGAGGTCTTCATCAACATCTCCCTTATCATTATCATCATCTCCTCCATATCTATCTTCTCCTCTATTTCTGTGTTCCCTCTCCGGACGACTTGGATGTACACGAGATGGACTTTCTTTGTCATGGAGAGGAGAAATCTAAGGAAGTTGTTGCAAGCTTGATTTCCTTACAGTCTAATGATAACGAGATATTTCTCAAAAAGTAAATATAGATGGTACAACTTGAACCTTAGGAAATACAGTAGAAGGTGGTTTATGATGTTGAGGAATGTCTCTCAATGTTGTATAAGAAGGAGGTGTGTTCCACCTTCTACGATATACATGCCTAGGAATGGGTACTGTGACATTTGCACGTATTATCATTAGGGACTCATGGTGGTGGATGCACTAGAGAAGACACATCAACCATCAAATAATTGCCCTACCTCAAAAATTACTTATATAATGACTCCTAACATTGAGTGGGTATCGAACATATTCCCCATTCTTCTCATCTATCTCAACCTCTATGTCAAGGTGAGGTTTGTCTATTGCATAGTCTCACTGACGTAGCAAATGACATACATACAAATATAATAGTAAGGGAGTGAGATATTTTCATTCAAGTAAAATTATGCCTAAGAATAATGTGTATTTCACACCTAAAAATAAGCATAAATTCTTTGGTAAATACAAAGAACTATGAGAATGACCATTATTGTATGAATATGTATGATTATTACGTCCTATTATTCTCTTTACACATTTCTATGATGACAGACTCAGAATTAGACTTAGATCTACTGTATCTCATAATCCAATAATCTTCATTAATCTAAAGTTGATCATCCCTACCATATGCAATGCATGTGGACTCAAGTCATCATCATTACTTTATCAAAACAATGAGGGGTATCGGAATTCAATTTTCATAATAATAGCGTGTCAATGACAACACTCAAATCATCATAATCATACTTCATTCTTCTCTTCAAGAGAAATCAAAATTTCTTAACTGGTAGTAATAATCTTCAGAATCTTGTTGAAACGATTAAGTCCAATTATAGCGATTTTAGTTATGGGAAGCAACCTAAAATCCATGTAACTCATTTTTTTTTGTCTTTTGTGAAGAGAAATTAGATCGTTACAAATTTAACTATTTAAATAAGAGATTAAGTAAAATAACTTATGATAAATTTAATTTTAAAATAAATTTATTATTATTTATATATATATATATATATATATATATATATATATATATATATATATATAACAATAGACATATGAGACGATGAAAACATAATATATTATATTAATTATTAAATGTTATATATCCCTACCCTTCATCAACTCGCACTATAAAATATGTCTATTGGGCACAAGATCGTAAATGGTTGTCATGTTGCATGATATAAGAAGCCCTTACATTATTCATTGAAATTGTCGTTTCTAATAAAAACGCACGTTTCGCAATTTTGTATATACTATATTTGAAGATAGGAAACAATATTAATGCAATTTTTGAACATGACACGATCTCCTGTCATGTGCATATCCATCCATAGAACAAGACAGGCTTCCAGTCCTTCGTCAGTTTGGCTGCAAAGCCGAGCATTATTTTACTATAATTATAATAATAATAATAATAATAATAATATATTTTTGACCATTAAAATGATTAATTTACCAACTTGATTTTATAGAGAAAACGTACTATTTGAACTACAATTTTTATATTATACAATACAGAAACACTTCTTAATATACACGTTTTTTCAGAAACAAAATATAATAAAAGGTATAAAAATCAATGTGTAGAAATTATTTTCCTATAATTTATCAACAATCTCATGCAGTACAAATTGATTTTCATATAATTTATACGAAACCACATTTATAGCTTCATCTTCGATAAAAATATTATGAACAATCATAAAAAGAAAACAAAAAATTATCTAATATCGTACTTCGTAATGGTGAGAATGATTAGAATCTACTAGTATGTGAATAGAACCTTACACCTTTTAGTTGCATGACTAAGTTATATTAACAAAAAATTTAGAAAAGAATAATGAATTTCCAATTTACAATCTAATATAAAAATTATTTTAATTTTAAAGTTCTAACCCTTACATTAATTTTGATAGTTTAAGTTGATCCGAATCATCAAATTTGATTTGATAAATAATAATAACAATATCAACCATAATAATAATAATACAAAATTTAATCTATTTTTATAAGTTATATTAATTTTTACCTTTACTTCTTATCTTTAATCTTTTTCAATGACTAATATAATTTAAAAAATAGATTGTGAGTTTTATTATTATTATTATTTTTAGTCTTGAAACTAATTTAATTATCCATAAAACCATTGAAAGAACTTTGGTGATCATTCATTTATTTAAGTGGTTAAATTAGTAACCTGATGTCATCGTGGGATCAAAATAAAATAAGTATATAAATGCAGTACAGCATAAGTGATTCATAGTCTCTCAAGGATGTCGACCAATTAGCTGAAACAAAAAGTTAAAAGGAGGGATTTATATTTTAGAGTCAGAAAAATAAAGTTTAAATTGATGAATAACAATGTAAAAAATAAGTTACAGTCCTAGTTCGATTTCTAAGTAGATTCATCATGGATTTAAATTGGTAATTCTAATTGAGACCATATTTCTAGTTTAATTTGAATTAATTAAACAAACTTTAATTAACTTGTAATTTTTCTATTAAATTAAACATTCAAAATTTGAATTAAACTCATTTCAGATAATTAACCATTCACAAAAAATTGATGTGAAGAATTAAAAAGAAGAAAGAGGGATACGAAACAACTCAAATTAACAACAGACCTCAAAAATTTTTGTTAAGAAGAAGAAATTGGAAAAACAATGGAAAATTCAATCCTAACCTTAAAATAAATAACAAAGAAGATAAGCTTTTCTCTCTGCTCCCAAGGTTCAAAAATGCGAAAATACCAATATCTAAAATATTTTCCAAATTTCAAAATTAATATTCCTAAAATTAAAAATCCCTAGTTATGAATTCAAAACATAATTAAAGTTATTTCTAATTTGATCATAAATTATTTTCCAATTAATTGGTACCTTATGCAACTAATTCACTTCATTTGAATTTGAATTGGGTGAGACTAAGGATCCTATTCATGCCTATGTTTTCCATTTTATGAGCTGATATAAATTGAAGTAAATTATATATTTAAAATAAAAGTTATAGATAATTAAGTTTTTGAAATTTGGCATTGGTCTCACATCACAAGTATTTTGTTAATTTTAAATACATCAAATTTACTAAAGTATATTTGGGTTGTTAAGACAAGATAGTTAATTGTAATCTCCTATAATTTACTCCCTATTCGATATTGATTCATCTCAAAGACCTACATAACTAGAGCCATTCGAAAATACAACTATAACTTAAGATATAACCTGCTTAATAAAAAAAGTTTAAAAACCTTAAAATTAAAAAATAGCAAATTTTAGCAATTAAGTTCAATGAAATTTAATAATATAAAATTTAGTCAAATCAATATAATTAAACATAATTCATACCCAATTAAATTTAATACAAAATTATAACAAGTGTGTAAAAATGTATTGATCAATTAATCTTTAAAAATATAAATAAAACTATCTAAAGTAATTTTATAATGGATCCAATTTTTCTTTAAAGTTACTATGTTTATGGCTAGTGGTGGAAAAATGAATCGTCTAATTTAATTAAAATTGGATTTTTTTTCCATATTTTTTCTTTAATCTATTTTTTAAGTTTGTTCTTGTGTATTTTTTTTATCATAAATGTTAGATTTAATGGTTAAAAAAGCTAAAATGTGAATTCAATGATATTGAAAAAAAAAACATAAAAAAGGGGTTCATACTTAATTTTTTAACTTTGAATTGCACTAAACTTGAAAAAAATATTTATTTTTTATTTTAGTCACAAAATATAGAACCTCAATATGTCTTATTAAATACTAAAAATCAAAAGTAGAATAAAATATTTTTTTAATTAAATATTTTTCTAAAATATTCATATAAAATATAATAAACTAAAATTTTAAATTAAAACATTTGAAAATTTTTTAAAAATATTCCTATTAAATTTATAACAAACTCTATATTTTAACAAATGTAATTGGAGCTGATTTCCCGGATGAATCCATTTTTCTACCTTTAGCCATGGCATGAACTTTGTAGTAGTAGGTTGAAAACGCTCGTCATTTTCTGATATTTTATTAGGTAAGCATTTCCATTTAAAAAATCGAATGTATTGTTTAATTAGTCTATTTTCATTTTTAAAATGATATATAATTATAATTTTATAAATTAAAAAAATATTTTAGAATTTTTACAAATTAAACATGCCTACTTACTCAAAATTTGTCTCACAGCGTAAAATTAGAATTGAAAGTAAAGAAAAATTGAACTGTGCTAATTTTATTTTATTTTTTTGCATTGGAACGTATCTCATACCAACAGATATTTTCAAAAGAAGAGTAACGTCATCTTATATGTTCGTTTCTTTACATGTGCTTATAATCAAAATGTAAAAGAATAACGCTTTCAACAATTAAAAAAGTTATTTTCTTCTGTAAAAAAAATTGAGGATTATAACCAATTTTGTTCAATTTTTTTCTACATTTAAAAAAATACCAAAAACAATTTACGCTAAAAAAATAGAGCTGTATTTGTGAAAAAAATTAATAATAATCTTTACTGATCACTGTCCTAATAAAAAGCTCATCCTCGCAGACTCGGTAATATGCTCATGCATGTGGTGAAGTTTTATTATTTTGGTTATACACGATGAAACGCCCCTAAAGATTATTTTATTTTAAGAATTATTTTCATGACCACTTGTAATTAAAATAAACAAATTGATTTTCGAATAAAAATACATTTCATTAAAAAATAAATGTTTGCACGTGACACTTTTTTTCAAAAGAAAAGTTGTACTTTGTGGGCTCGATCAATTTGACTTAGCCAACAATATTTCAACCTGAAGCTATTACAGGACAAAACACCCTTATTTTATATGTTATAAAATGACCAAGTTTCACAGAAAAAATAAACTAAAGTGTTAATCATGCTTTAGTTAGCAAAAAGATTAAAGAGTGAGTTACCATTTCGTGTCCGAATGATTAGGATTGTGTCAATAAATTTTGAGAAATAAAAATTATAAATTTTATTTTTGAATGATTAAAATTGTTTACTTCACTTTGGTAGAAATTAAAATGAATAGTTAAAAGATTAAAACATATAATTTTATTTTAAAAACAAAAATAATAAATTTTATCTTTAAAAAATTAAAGTAACCAATTCTAAATTTTTTGGAGACTCAAATTAATATATACAATTAATTAACATGGTGTATTGTGGTTATATACGTGAGAGACTTGGGTGTGTTATTGTTTGACATTTTGGAGGTGTGTGTGATTTGTCCCTTTTATGTGCATGCATTGAAGACTTTGGTCATACAATGAATGATTCCATCTTTATATCTTGTAATTGAACACTTGCTATTATGACTGCCAGCAAAGATGAAATCACAGTCAACTTCGTTGGCGTTGGCCTATGTCTTTTCAACAAATATATGCTTCTTTTATTCTTGTGAACCGTAATTTGCACTAAAAACAAATTTCATATGCCCCACCCTTTACATATCAAGTTGTTTATGAACATAATGCAGCCGAAATTACAATGCTGAAAACCAAGGAAAACCAACAGCAAAACCAGGGAACAAGATATTAATTAATTACCAATTTAGGGTATGTTAGAGTTATGGAGAAAATATAGAAGAAAAGTAAAATTTTTATCTATAATAAAATATTTTTAATTTAACAATTTTAAAATAAAGAATAAATTAGAATTATCTTATTTTTTATTTAAAATTTTAGTATACTTTAATAATTTTTAATTTAATAAAAATAATAAATTAGCATAAGTTAAATTTTTATTTTTTTAAATTTAATATGCTTTAATGCAAAGTTTTATCCTCTGTGATTTAGATAGCTACCTCATATATGTAAATTTTCTATCCACTTAATCTAAAATATTTTTTTTTAATATAATGTTTTGTTGTATGTCATGTAAACATGTATTGTTGTAGTTTAATATCATGTAGTTTATAAAGCTTTCTTACTCGAAAATATTTCCTGATGTAAATATCCGATTATAGAATTTGTAACTTCTTTAAATTTTATGTGATTTTTTTATGTTTTAAATGTAAGTTAAAAGGTATGGTATAATTTTTATTTTTTTATTTAATAAAATATCTTTATATGAGAATAAAAAACTGATTAGATATATTTGAATGACTTACCTATTCAAATTCTTCGATTAGTAACTTTTTGAATAAATAAAATAACTGAATACTATAATAAATTAAAAATTAAGAAATAAGACAGGAAAAAATTAAAAAAAAGAAAGAAAGAATATTGAATGGATAGATAGATGAGAATCGAGAAATTGATAATGTTTAGTCGTTATTCGGTTTAATTATTAATTTTAAGTTTTGTTGTTTCTATTTCATTTATTCTCTAATTAGTCAACTATGCTAAGGTGATTTGTGGACAGTAATAACAGTGGGAACCGTATTAACGGTATTAATTAATTGTGATAATAAATGTGGAGATGGTGAGATGATAAAGGTAATTTTTTCTCATCAAGAATATACACTCAAAGTAAAGAGCTTGGATAGTTTATATGAAACTGTGGATTCAAATCTTATTTTTTCTATTTGAAAGTATAGTGATTTTTCTATAATTTATTTTTAAAGTAAAAATAAAAGTTGTTAAATATGAAAAGAATTGTAAGAAACTAGGTATCATAGGAGTATCAAAATTTTACTAATAAAAATTGAAATGTATTGGGTGGAGTTAGTTTGAAATATTTGAAGTTGGCCCTTAAATTTGAGGTTTAAATTTCATCTATTTATTTTATATGTGTTATTTTTAAAGCTTGTCCTAGCTTGTATGTAAGCCAACTCTTTTGGTATTTATCAAAGATATTTTTTAATTAGCTGAAAGTTAAAGATTAATTCCTTAAATATATAAAGATCATCAAAATAAAGTTTGATTCTCTTCGCCAAACCTTATTAAAATTTTAACCGGAAAGGGGATATATAAGTAAATTTAAAAGGCTATTTTATAATAAGATATTTTAAATATAGTACAAAATTTATCTCTAAATAGATTAATAGACTTAATTATTATAAGTAAGCCTTTTTAATGAATAAATTTTTAAACATATTTACAAAATAGGTTAACTAACTTTGGTTTAATAGGTTAGATCATAAGTCTTTAATGATAACAAGCTATAATAATAAGGATAATATTAGAGAAGGAAATAATAAGATAATTGTGATAACAATAATAAACAGTATCCTAATAAGAAGGCAGTAACAGAGTTACCAAAATGATAATAATGAAAGAAAAATATATATATATATATATATATATATATATATATATAGCGGTAATGATGAGTTTGGCAAATAATAATATGGTGCAAATGAGATTATGAAAAGATAACTAATTTTTCTATTGCAAATTAAAATCAAATTTTATTTTTTATTCACTTTTCTCAATCAGTTTACATTCATATTTTATTTTTTAATTTTTCAAATGAATAAAAAAGTCTGCAGTTGAATTTTTTGAAGAAACTGCTAGTTAAATAAATAGTTATTTCTATATAATTACACTTAAAATAATTACAATATAACAGTTTTATGTTAATAAATATTTTGACGAAACAGTTGGTCGATTTCTCAAATTGCAGTAACAATATTTTAAACCTTGCAAAAGTTTCAGACCTTTTCAAAGATCTATTAGATTGTTTAGTTTTTAAAAATATATTATAGGTCAATGTTAAAATATAAGTAGCGTACTTATCAAGTAAATAATCTGCATGTGTGAAAGCTGATTGGGACTTGTAGCTAGAAAATCCCATTTCAAGCGAGTTGGTGCTCTTACTTAGTTCTATGATGTTTCTTAGGTTCAAATTACACTATTGTGTTTATGGATACTGAAAATAAGCAGGTGGTTGTAGGCTACGAAATTCAGTTCCTAGAAGCATTTGATGGATCTAATCTTCTGCTGGTAAATATATATATATATGGAGTTATTTGTGCTACAACATTTAAACTATATTTTTTCTTTTATGAAGCACTAGCCTTAGGCATTAAGAGAAGTAACATGAGATAATGAAAATGTTCACTGCAAACTAACTATAGATAGCAAATGTGGCATTTCAAATTCATGTTCTGTTTTAGACTTTATTTGTAATAATTGTTAACAATCATAACTTGTAGTGTCCTTCTTTACTGGGATTAGGAAAATTATTCAAATGCTATTTCTAAATTTCTGTTAAATTTTACAAGTTACTATAAGTTTGGTAACATATTTATTCGAAGGACTGAGGATTAAAATCCTACTTTAGGTTGAAGCTAATTTCTTTGTTAGTTGTTTTTATCTGTCCTGACGAAAATGATGAGTTCATTGTTGTTGATGCTTTTATAAGAATATAATCCTTTATTCTCCATCCCTTTCTATGTGAGCTAAATTTGATGTCAAACTCTTGGATTTCATATTTTTGTAATGCATATTGACTTGGGTTTCATTATAATTGCTTTTATATTCTTTCATAACATGACATTAATTAGTAAATAATACAATAAATATCTAAGTCATTGACTTTAGGACAAAGGAGGGAAGGTTGAAGTTCAATCTCATTTTTACTTAGTTTGTATCATTCTTAAGATTAAGGTATGCTGTATCTGTCTCTACCTCTTTTTCCATTATCAAGTTGATGGGTTTTTCCCTGTTCAATAGCACGCTTCACATGCGTTCTACCCCACCCACCATCCAATTTAACAAGGTTTTAGGAACCCTTGCAAAGATGAAGCATTACCCTGCTGCTATTTTCCTTTCTAAACGAATTATGGGGAATTCAATCAGATATTTTTGTTATAAGCTTGGCAACATTCATCAATAGATTATGTAAGATATGGGAACCAGTGGTAGTTATGCAGGTGCTGAGACAAATTGAGAAATTGATTAAGCCTAATATGGTAATATAAAGCAAAATTATAGTCAAATGAAAGGAAGCAATTGCTTTGTTACAAGAAATGGTATTGAAAAACATCAATCCAATATTTATACCTTTAGCATGTTGGTTGATGGTTTATGAAAGGAAGGAAAAGTAAAATAAGCTAAAATTGTGTTACTTACAATACTTCAATGGATGGGTATTTTCTAGTTAATGAGTTAAATAATGCAAAACATGTATTCAACACTACGGTCCAAATAGGAGCAACTCCAAATGTTCACGGCTATAGTATCATGATTAATGGATTTTTTAAGATCAAAATGATCGATGAAGTAATGAATCTCTATAAAGAAATGCATCACAAAAATATGGTTCCTAATACAGTAATTTACAATTCTCTTATTGATGGTTTGTGCAAATCAAGGAGGATTTCTTGTGTTTGAAAACTAGTTGATGAGATGTATGATAGAGGTCAACTAGCTAATGTAGTTACCTACAATACCTTATTATATGCTTTATGCAAAAATCATCATCCTTAAAGGCAATTGTGTTATGCAAGAAAATTAGAGAGAGAAAAATTCGAGCAGATATGTACACAAACACAATTTTTTGATGGACTGTACAAAGATAGAAGATTTATGAATGCACAACAGACTTTCCATCATCTAGATGTTCAGACATATACTGCTATGATCCATGGACTATGTAGAGAGGACTTGTTTGATGAAGCATTGATCTTGCTCTAAAAATGGAACAAAATGGTTGTGTTTCCAATGCTGTAATATTTTAAACAATCATTCCAGCTCTCTTTAAAAGGGTGAGAATGAGAAGGTAGAGAAACTTCTTCGTGAAAAGATTGCTAGAGACCTACTGTAAGGGTAAAATTAGGTGAGATGGTTTCTAGTTATACGTTAAATTTTCAGAATTTTGATGAGGACCAACCAATTTTTGTCTTCTTTTATAACTGTATATTAAAAAGCGAAAAACCATTTCATTTGGATATTTGTCAGGGTAAAAACACTTGCAAAATTATTGTTTTCCTTCTCAATGTGTTGTTGATTTACTTTGAAAAAATAATAAATATACATCAACACAGTATTTACATTTCAATATAACTCATTTTTTTATATCTTTCATCTTATCATATTAAATATCCATCTTTTTCTACCTTCTCTTTTTTTTTTTATCTCTCTGCTTACCATCCAATACATTCCATTTGTATATGTATGAGTATCAAAGTCCATTTACTTTGTATACTTTAAAGATATTTTCATACATTATTTATTGTTAGTGATTCAGTTAACAAATAGAAATTGTCATGATTATTTGAAATTCATTATCTCTTATAATTAGCTCTATTTATCCTAAATATACAAAGTAAAACTGTTTTTTCTAGGCTGTATATTATTTTTAGTCCTTTTACTTCAGGGAATAGTTAAAAACACAAGTATATTTTAGTTGCATCATCTTAGTGGTCAAAGGTGTTGAAATGTCAAAGGTGTTGAAGTTGTCAAGGTCAGTGCCACACAATAGTTAGACTTCCTTCAAATGCTATGGTTTATTTTGGTGGTAATTTTTTGAGGAATGTGTGTTACAATGATCATCTAGATTTTGCCTTTCTAAAATAATGAACAAAATTTATATATGGATTAAGGCTGATTGAACAGGATCGAATTTTATTTTCTATTTTACTTATGGTCATTTGTTGAGTTGATACCTAACCTATACCTTCATTCGAGTTTGACTAAGAAAATGATATGAATAGAAATTCTTTCCATAAGGGAACTTTTATTTTGTTTTATATAGATACCTATTTTCTTTGAATATATTTGAGTACTTCATTCTTTTGATATGGGAAACTAGAGATGAAGTTACTTGTGACTTGTGGTTTTCATCTTACTTGTCCTAAGGTATGTAAACACTAAATGTGATTTTGTTTCCTTTTAAACTTTATCTCTCCCAATTCCCTGAACCGAGAGCCACTCTCTATGCAAGTACGAAACAGAGTTGCCTTACTTGCTATTTTTCTTCACTAACTAATATCTTTCTCTCTCTTCATCTAGGTCCTTTATCTGAGTGGCTGAAGAATGAATCTGAAACGTCCAATCTGAAAATGAAACTGTTTGTTTAACATCTGTTCCTGAACAAACGAAACTAATAACAAATGACAAGAATATAAGATGTGCAACCATGGTAGCTTTCAGATGCTAAATGAGCATTGAAGTTGATGAATATATGATGAAAAGGCAAAGCAGCATGATGAAGTTTTGGTTATGATCTAACAAGGGTTATTTGACAATTTGATAAAGATCCTCCATTGAAGTGTATGTAGTACTCATTCAGAGCATAGGAAAATCCTAACAATTCAGAGCAGGCCCTCTGACTAAGTTTTGAGTATGTACATCAATGGCTGACTAAGTTGGCAAAAATGAGAGCTGAATGGATTCATCATCCTTGGGGTTGCATGCCACTCACCAGAGTACATGATCGATGTTAGGATTAACATCATTTTTTAGAGTAAGAAATTCTACTTACTCCAAGTCCAAGGGTGTTTAGCCCAACAATATCTCCTTTTGTATAGATAAACTAATATATATTATTTTTGGAAGGAAAAGATTTTAAGTGCGTTTGCAAGGATAACTTCACTCGAAGAAAATTGTTTTTGTTAGAGTTTTATCTTAATTAAAGATATAACCAACCAAATCTATATGAGGTGATGATAATCTTAATCTTGCAAACTGGTTTTTGAGGTTGAATTAAATCCAAGTTTAATTTTTTATATGGTTCTGAGATGATATGAGAACCTATTCTACATCCATTATGTTAAAGGTACATAATGACAAAGATATAATCAATCAAATATATATATAAGGTGAGGATAATTCACAAATGACTCTAACAATTTTTTCTATTTTATCTTTTCATGGAATGGTTGATTTGGAATTTAATTGAGTATGTTTTTCCCTTAACATGGGGAAGTGATCAATATTTGGCTTTAGTGCAGGGAAATGCCTCATCTGGCATGGATGTTGGTGAGCATAGAGGATGCACATACCTGAAACTGCTGAGGGAGAAAGTTCGTGGCTGTGTGATTTTTAGAATTGATGAGGAAATAAAAGATGTTGCATTCACTGCATCCTTGCATAAAATTGATTGCTGTTATGTTGTCTGACTTTGATTTTGTGGCTTTTAAAGACTGTCAAAAGTGCAGAATCTGTTTCATTCCATGGTTAGTAATTAGTTTCCTATACAATCATATAAGTGGCATTTTAATTCTAAATTTTCTTAACATTAATCTAGTAGCATATACTATACTCTGTACACTACTTTCTATCTGTCCATGTAGCATTTTAACTGGTTCATATCCAACGTTCGTATTAAACTACAGATATAAAATAGGTTAAACTAAATAGGAAAGTCAGAGGAAGGTTATTGCAATCATTTTACTTAACAATATGTGTAGATCTATTCAACTAGTAATATATCATTATTACTATGTTGATTCTACTTTTGACACTCTTGACAATCATGCTTTGGTTGCAATGCAATCTCAAATGAAAAATATATTAGAAATACATATTTCTCTTCTACTTGATTTATCCTATTTTATGTTATTATGGGACTCATCCAATTTTTGTTATTTTGTTCCCTGGGGATGGAGAAAGCTCATTGTACCCATATTAAAGATGAACCAACACATTGGGTATGGTAGTAAAACAATTTCAATAAACAAGTTATTTCCATGCTAATATCTAAAGTCACTCTTTTTTATTGTTTGGTATAGCAAACTTGTTTTATTTAGGTTTTGAGTACATAATTTTCTGTTTTGTCAATTGTTTATTTCACCGGTATCTTGTAGCTTGTATTCATGCTAAGAAGCTTTAAGAAACATCCAAAGACAGGTTTTATGTACCTAGCAGAGTGTGTTTTTGAGATAATTTTTATGTTTTCAAATAGTGGTTTGATATGAGATGTAAAAGGTTGCCTCTTTTGATATGAAATGTATATGGAATTATCAATAGGTCATTTTGGTCAATGATGGATCCACCTTTTGTTAGTTTCTTTCATTTTAATTCTGATTCAGTGCTGTGAATGATGAATTTGTCTTTCATGTCCTTCAATTATTTTATTTTATTTTTATATATCTCTTACTTGATGGTAAGTATAAACTTCTTTGAAAAGCACTAAACCTTTATTTTAGTCTCGAATATTGTAAGTGCCTTTTAATTTAGTTTTTAGTTTTATAAATATTTATTTTTTTTGTTTTTGATTTTTTATAAATAACTTATAGCAGTTATTTTTTATTGTTATTTTATATTAAAAAGATTAAAATAAATATTATTTTAGAAAGTCAAAGATTAAAATAAGTTAAAAACTAATAGTTTTTACAACCAGAGGAACTAAAATGTTAAAATTTTATGTTATTAACTTGAACAATGATGAAGTATCAACAATACTCTCCACTTTTTTAAAATCCTTCATCTAAAGGATGGAAAATTTATTTATAAAAAAATTTACTGACTTACAATTAGATATATCTAGATGTAATCTAGTGTGCATATGTGGATAGAGGTGGAAGGTGTTGAAATTTTAGAATTTTAACATACAATATGTGGCACTAGTTTTCATTTGAAAACAAGTTAGCATATACTGAAACATATATGATCTAAACATATATGTTTTACTTAAAATGGCATGGACTTGGTCTGGTTAGAAAAGCTAAGACATAACTCAAGGTTAAAATTGATTTTCTGCATACAATATGTGATATCAGTTTTACTTAATAAATAGGTTAATATATGCTGAAACATGTCTAATCTCACTCGGACAATATGCAATTTTACTGAGTTAACAATTTTTAGTGATTCGTTTGTTTGTACAGAAAATTTACTTCGACAGAGAATTTTAAGCTATTTAACAATTATACCCGAAATTCATTTTATTTATACTGATTTACTCATTTATTGTGCCTTAAGATTTCTAAGTTATATTTATTCATGCTGATTTTTCATTTACTTATTTACCATTGTAATTAATCAGTATAATGGATTAACAAGACATTTCTGTAAAAGAAAAATAACAAGACGTTTACATTAGTTTCTCCTGAAGCATTTTTTTAATTATGAAAGGATGAAGAGACTGATTTATATCAGTGACTATTAATAAGAATAAAAAATTGGATGATTCACTTTGATGTTTGTTAAGAGAATAGGTCACTAAACTACAGAGAAGGTTATGTATTAACAAAAGTAAAAAGGTATACTTTTGTATTTGAAAGAAGAATTTAGGATTCTAAACATTTTGTTATAAGCATGAGATACGTGGCAAGGAATTTGAGGCATTATACGTTAAGGATTAATGGAGAGAAATAAAGTAAAGAAAGTCACACTGTGCCACTGAATTTCCATCACCTAAATGACTTTGATGGACATCATGGCACCCTATTATTGGCATAGAGGATCTCCATATTGACACTTAACTGTAAGTTAAGTGGCTCTGTTATTATATCAAACTATGACTCGTTTCTGATTTTTCTGTTTTTTTCTTTCTTAGAGATCCAAAACGGTGCCAAATACAGATAGATTTTACCTGGGACAGACATTTTGTGTACGAGGTCACTCTGTTAAAGCTAAGTGAACTTATTTTGCTGGCTTAATTATTTAGTTTTTTTGTTATAATTCTTCGTTTTAAAATTTTTAGAAGCTTTCAATCAACTGTATCTACTGTGAGCAACTGTGTGTCGGTTCAATTTGTAATCATCTTAGGTTTTTTTATTGGATGGGTTCACTCACTTCTTTTGATAATAGTTTTTCTTTGGTTATGATTGTTTGTTTTTATTTTTATTATATGTGTTAGACAAGTTTTTTATTGGTTTGCTTAATGAAGGAGGAGAAATGCTTCTCTTATTAACTTTTGAATGCATACTATTCAAGAGAGATTCTCTACATTAAAGAAAACATGTTCATAAAGTTTCTCCTTCAATCTTTTATTCTTCTTCTATGGATAGATTGCTTAATTAAAATTGTAATTAGAATTTTATCCTTGAACATATGTTACTAATTCCCTTAATCTAGGATTTGGAAAAAAACCCCTATTTACATTCAACTTTATGTATTGAATTTCATATTCTATTAAATTGAATTTCTATTTTTATTTTAAATTTAATTATGGATATTCATAAAGGTTGTGGCTATCTAAGGCCTCACAATTGCTTCATCACAGATTTGGAAAAAAGACTAATAGTTGAACCTCCAAAGTAAGAATATTTTAAATTTAGGCTAAAGTTTAAATCAAGAAATTAAGTTGGGCTCTTTAGATAATTTAATTGAATTATCACAAAACAAAATGAGTTTGGTTAGATTATATAAGTAAAAGTTGTTTTAATTAAGTATTATATTTTATTTTAAAAAAGTAATTTTATATTTAGATGAAGTATTTTAATATTTTAAGAAATTTGAATAATTTAAAAATTTAAATATTTTTATTTTAAAAATATTTTTTTTGGATAAAGAGATTTAAATTTTTTATATCTAAATTTTTTTATTTGGACGATAGATTTTAAATTTATTAAATTTTAAAGTTTTTATTTAGATTAAGTAATTTAATTTTCAATATATACAAAATTTTATATTGAAATAGTCATAGATTTTTTTTATAATTTTTTTTCTACTTTTTTGTTCATAAAAAATTTAGATATACAAATATTTTTGTTTTACAACATACTGAAAGAGAATAATAATTTAACAAATGTATATAATTAAAAGGATAATAAAATACAATTATATTATTTGATCTTGAAAACATTATGTTCAGAAATGAAGATGAGGAAAAAATATATAAGAGAGCAACAAAAAAAGGAAAATAGTACAAATAGACAACAACGAGAAAGAAAGTAACATCGAGAAAAACGAAAAAGAAAGTAACATCAAGAAAAAATTATGGCTCATGATAGAAATTTTGAAAAATTTTAAATTCCACCTATTTTGGAGGAATTTTAAATTCTTTCATTTTAGTTTGTTAAAATAATTTGTTAAAATTCTTAGAATTTAAAATTTTTTACAAAAAAATATATCCAAACAAAATATTTTAATTTTTAGAATTTTAAATTCTTTTAAAAAATTTTGTTATGTTCTTGTTTTCTTAACATTTTAATTACATTTGCAACTTAATTTCTTCACTATTAAATTAAATTTTTCTAAACAATTAGATTGCAATTAATTGGTACTTAGCAACATAATCTTTATGGATACAATTTTTTTATTGATATGATTGCACTTGCATTTCTGTCAAGAAGAAATAGCTTTTTCTCTTAAGATTTGACAACATTATCTTTATGGTGAGACTTGCGTAAGATTTATATTGATCATAAAAGTCTTAATTGTATCTTCTAGCAACGAGTTTGAACATAAGAAGACAGAGAAGGTTAATTAAGCTCTTGAAGGATAATTGCACAATCTTTTATCATCCTAGCAAGGACAATATATGTGGTAGATACTTTGAAGGATAATTTCACAATCTTTTATCATCCTAGAAAGGACAATATATGTGGTAGATTCTTTGAGATGAAAATCCATGGGTAGTCTTTCTCACATGATAAAGATGAAGAGATTTATGAAGTTCCAAAAACTTGTTGAAAAATGAATAAAATAATAAATTTATTATTTAAATTCATTATTGGCCCATGTACGAACCCATCCTACCTTAATTAATAGTTTTAAGAAAATTTAGGGTCAAGGCCTAATTGATAAATATTATAGAGAAGGTAAAAGGGGTGGAGTTTGAATTATTGGTCGATTCAAAATATGTTTTGCATTTTGGATCTTGATTATGTGTGTCTAATATTGATGGTTTTAGGGGAAAAATTTTAAAAGAGACTATCATTTCGCTTACATTAACAAAATGTTCGTATATGCCAACAAGCGAAGGGTGATTGAGCACAAACAGATGGTGGAGAGGGCCACCTTTGTGACGAAACTATTCGTATGGGAAAGGCCTTCCTTTAAGAGAACAGGAAAATTATCGACAAGGTAGAACTAACTGATAAGATAAGGTTTTCTTTTATCTTATATATATTTGCTTGATCATATCTTTAATTAATGTAAAAATGTAATATAAATTATATTTGAACTTTAAAATTTTGACTAGACAAAAATTATTTCTTTCACTTAGCAGGTTATAAGTAAGTTTAGCAATCGAGAAATACTTATGTGTTGGTTGTTTCTCCTTTCTAATCATTGAGTATGTATAATTTATGTCTTTCTTATTTTTTTTAAAATCAACAAACAAATAAGTTAGATGTTAATAGAAGTCCTAATCCTACCTAATCAAGCATTTTTCTTAGAATTATATTACTTTGATGATCTATTTTAATTTATGTTATTATGTACTTTGCTTTTATACCCCAATAATATCCTTTTTCAAATAAATTATCAAAATAAGTAGTTTAAAAACATCATAGATAATGGGTTCTTACAGTGTTCAAATTTTCAAATAGAATGTGTAATATGTTATGTATTGAAAAAAAAACTAATAAAAAAATAATTAGGAATTATGCAAAATAGATAGAAAGGGATAAGAAGAAAGTTGATTCTTAAGAAATTTTTGTAAAAGAAATATACATAACGACTTGCATAGAGAAGGAAAGAAGATCTTTAGAAGATATTAGAGAGCAAGAAGTTTGTTGTAAATTTCAACACACCCATTCCCTCAATTCTCTCCAATTATATAATAATTTTTTAGCTCCTAAAATGTGAAGGAATTATATGAATTGTGTTGCTCCTCCTAATAGATTTCTGGATATTCTTCCCTTTGTTTGAATTGATTGCCATATGTCCCCTTGAATTTTCAATCATGACATTGTTCATCATAACGTTACCTTCCCATCAAAATTGACCTTGTTGGCAAGGTCAAACTCTAGGAAATGTTCTTAGGTATAGGACAAAAATCCCCAAGTGTAGTTAGAGGATCCTTCCCATTAAATTAGCAGTTGAGGTGCCCATGTATGCTTGTCCAACACCTTGCGAGTATCCAAAATTATTAGAGGGTGCAGTTGTGGTCCCACGGAAGTGAGAAAAAGAGATAATGAAATAAAGTGAGACATCGGTGTTAGATGAGTTGGCATTTTAGTTCCAATCCATTTTTTTTCTATTTTTTGAAGTCAAATTTAGTTGCTTAAAGTTAGCTATTAGTGACTTAGTGGTAGTTTCATTTTGTATTCAGTTTTAACCATTTTTGAGAGTGGCACTTAGTGACTTAGTAGTAGTTTTATTTTGCATTCAGTTTTAACCACTTTTGAGAGTGACACTTAGTGGTTTAGTGGTAGTTTTATCCACCTTGAGAGTGTCACTTAGATAGGAAAATTTCATTATTTTTCCTCTATTTAAACTCTCATGTTTCAACAATTATGAATACAATTCAATTTTAACCCATTCTCCACTTTCCTATCCCTTGAGTTGGACCTTTTCCAACTTTTCTATTTCTAACAGTGGTATCAAGAGTCATAGTTGATCTTACAAGATCAAAATTTTCCTTTCTTTTCAACCCACAAACCAATGACTTACAACAACCTTCGTTTGAACCTACCCTTTACCTTCATTGGTGAAAATTATCACATTTGGTCAGTGAAGATGGAAGATTTTCTAAAATTTTATGACCTCTAGGAAACAGTGCTTGAAGATATCCTATTACCTTATCAACCAACAAATCCTACCTTGGCTAAGATAAAATTCCATAATGAAGAAAAAGTAAATAATTTCAAGGCCAAGTCCCTTGTACAAAATTTTGTGGTAGATTGTATGTTTTATAGGACCATGGTATGTAAAACAGCAAAGGAGGCTTGGGACAGATTGAAAGAAGAATATGAGTGCAGTGATAGAACACGTTGAATGCAAGTGCTGAACCTGAAACATGAATTCTAATCTTTGCATATGCATGAGGATGAAACGATTGGTAAGTATGCTGATCGAATCTCCTTAATTGTTAATAATATTAGACTACTTGGTGAAGACTTTGTAGAAAAAAATATTGTGAGAAAGTTCTAGTAACTCTTCTTGAGAGGTTTGAATCCAAAATTTCCTCTTTTGAAGAAGGACCTTAGTAAAATCTCATTAGGTGAACTAATGAGTGCTCTACAACTACAAGCACAAGAGCAAAGAAGGACCTTGAGAGAGAGCAGGTTCATTGAAGGAGCCCTTTATGTTCAAAAGAAACATTCTGGTAAAGGAAAACAACACTATAACCAGAAGAATAATGGTAAGCGCGATGGTGGAAGTAGTAATGATTCAAAACAAAGGTCATTTCCTCCTTGCAAGCATTGTAAAAAGACAAAGCATATTGAGAAATACTGTTGGTGAATACCTGATGTTGTATGCGGAAAATGAAAATAATTAGGGTATGTAACTAAGGTTTAGAAATCTAAAAACAAATTTTCAAAGCCTTTATAAGCACTACTAGCAGAAGCGACTAATGCATAGGAGGAGGAACTCTTTGCAGTTTCTTGCTTCTCAACAAATGACTTGTCTGATGTTTGGCTTCTTGATAGCGGTTGCACACACCACCTATGTAATGATGCTGAGATGTTTAGTTTCCTTGATGGTACTTACAAGTCTAGAGTAAAGGTGGAAAATGAAGAGTTTTTAGAAGTCAAAGGTAAATGATCAGTGGTTGTTTAAACAATCTCAGGTATTAAAACTATTCCTGATGTTCTATACGTACTTGATATTAGCCAAAATCTATTGAGTGTTGGACAGATGCTCGAAAAGAATTACTCAATGCACTTTAAGGATCCCAAGTGTATTGTTTTGTATCCCTCTAGTGTAGAATTATTTTGCATCAAGATGAATAAAAGAATGTTTACAGTAGGGGGAAAGTAGCTGAACAAGCCTATATAAATTCTTTAGAGACGACTATAAATTTGTGGCACAAAAGGCTCGGTCATCTCAATCATAGAAGCATGATAGAAATAAACAAAAAAGGAATTGGTGGTAAATATGCCTGAAATCTCATATGATGCTCAAGTTTGTCAAACTTGTCAGCAAGGTAAGTAATCAAAACTACCTTTTCAAGCAAATCAAGTATACAGAGCTAAGTAGAAACTTTATCTTATCCATCCTGACGTGTGTGGCCCAATGAAAATTGAATCCATAAATGGTAACAAGTATTTTCTCCTCTTCATTGATGACTACACCAGAATGTGTTGGGTTTATTTCATTAAACTCAAGAGTGAATTCTTTAATATTTTTAAACAATTTAAAGCTTTAGTGGAAAATCAATGTAATTTGAAAATTAAAGTTTTGAGGTATGATAATGGTGAAGAATATACCTCGGCTCAATTTGTAGAATTTTGTAATAGTGCAAGCATTGAATATCAATTAACCTTACCATACACACCACAACAAAATGGTGTATCTCAAAGGAAAAACTGAACAATAATGGAGATGGCTAGGTGTCTTTTGATTGAAAAATAGATGCTATAACATCCCAATTTTTCTATGATAAATGTTTGAGGATATAAATAGTTTCTAGAATGAAACTAGGTGAAATTCAAAATCAAAAGCAGAGAAATTAGGAAATTTGGTGCAAATGATGAAAATACCCTTGCACCTGGGCAGCTTAAATAATGAGCAAGAAAAATGGAAATACAAGTATAAGACATCCTAAAGGGATTATAAACATCATGTATGGTTAAAAGTAGTGAGAAAAATTTAGAAACTTGAGAAGGGACGAAAACGCCCTTCAAAAACCCAAAAAATGACCAAAATGCCCCTAGGAGTTGTACTTTTTGCACAAAGCTAGTCAGTTCCCATAAAAATAGCAAACGACCTTAGTTTAACATGGGAACGAACCAAAAAGTCTTAGAAATATCAGAGGAACAATTTGGAAAATTTTCCGGCAATGCTGAGAAAAATTACGAAAACATCCCTGGAAGGCCAGGAGGGCAGGATAAGGTGATAAGCATGCCAAGAGTGGGCCCCACACCCATGTGCATGAAATGAAACAGCTGGAAAGGTGATGGTGAGTCACTAAAATGAAGTCAACAAAGTCTTCCACAAAAAGACGAAAGTGAATAGTAAAAAGGTTTCTTTAATCATGGTTAAAACTAATTAACCTTGGTTAATTAAAAGTAAAGCATGCTTAGGGTAAAGTAATCATAATTAGAGGAAATATCAACCTAATTAACACTAATCTAAGACTAAAAGGATAATTTCTTGAATTTTGATTTATTTTGGAAAATAGGAAAAATGTAGGCAAAATTACCAACATACCCCTAAGTGCAAAACTAATTCCACTTGGCCCATAAGAGTCTGAATTTTTTGGGATCCTTGGGACCCCATTTGATTCATATTTTTCAGCTTAGAAACTCATCAAAATCCTCTCCATTCTCTCCAAGCTTGCCATAACTCCAAACACCCAAAACTTACACTTTAAGCCTAAGTCTTCATCTTTAAGACTTAAGCTATATTAAAGCTATAAACACTTAAGCCCCACCACCATCCTTTTTCCACGTCCAGAGCAGACCAAAGGGGACCCAAGGCAGCCTTTAAAGCCCACAAAAACACTAAGGAGGTCTTCAACAAGTAGGATCTTTCTACTTGTCTTTTTATGCTTTTAACTTGTCTTTTTATGGTGTGCTTGTTTGCTTTCATGCATCTTTTCTCCAAGATCTGTTTGTATTCTTTTGTTTTCACTTATGAGAGTTTAAAATTGTATTTTAACCATTCAAAATCAGCCCCACCCATTTTTAGTGATTTTTGAAAAGAAAAACAAAGTTTGTTCGGTTAAAAGTGTTTCTAAGGCACTTAGAAGAAATTTAATCGGTGGGTTTTGTTTTAAAATTATTTTTGAAGCTTTGATCAGTTTTATGCTCTCATGAGAAAGGTTTTTGAAGCTTATTTGAAAGAGTATTTGTGGATCTTGGAGTAGATCATGAAAATCTACTCTTTGTGGCTTGGAAAAATATACTATGTTGTTATTTTCATGCTTGCTTTTATGCTTAAGTTTTGACCTTGTGATTTTCTTGAGTGATGAGTTTAGTATGAACTTTGTGCTGGATCTGCACCTCTGAGTCTGCTTGTTAATAGGTGGAATAAAGTTTTTTAATAAGTTCCAAAGGTTTCCTTTGGACATTAGTTAGAGAGCTACCAAGCAAATGATTTAATTTGTAGCCAAAAGTGGCTAAAATCCTTGTATGGCACCCTAGACTCATCATGACCAACACTTAAGCATCAAAACATGGATGAAATAAGCATGGACCAGAGGCAAGAGGGGTTGCACAGGCCTAACACAACTTAACCAAGGTGGTGTGAGATGGAAGATTTGAAGAAATTACCTTGGCTAACCAAGGAAGGCTTTCGGCCACAACTCCCAAGCAAGCTTTAGTTTCGTTAAAATTTTTCTAAGTAACTTAAGCTCTAAAATAAGGTTTTAAATAAACTAAATCAACCTTTAAACAAAGTTAAACAAAAAAAAATGAGTTAAAAACCTCTAGGAGTGCATTCGGCCACCCTAGAGAGATTTTGGCAAAAATGCGCTTAAAATGTGATTAAAGAAAAATCAGGTATTTTAAAAAAGTAAATAACTTATTTGGAGGTTTAATAAATATTTAAAAGGTTAAGTTTCAGAATATATGGCCTAGGTAAGTTTAGGGAAAAATCTCAAAATTACTAAGTGGTAAAGTTTCCAAATAAGCTTAAAATGGGTAATTAGAAAATTTACCATAACTTAAGCAATGGTAAATGTCAAATTCGGCCATGCCATTAAATTTTGGGTAAAAAGACTTAAGATTACCTATAATATGTCAATTATAAAGATTAAACTTGGCCCCTATGTAAAGGTCAACTAGGGTTAAGACTTAAGTCAACTAGGGCTAGGAAGAAGGAAACCCTAAACCTAAAAGAATGGTATTCGGCCACTTAGTAGTTAATTAACTTAAAAAAGGTTTTAATTTACAATTAGGGTTAATTAAGAACCATTTTTATGTGAATAGGATGAATTTAAAGTATGAAAATTTTTTAAGGTGGATAAAGAGACCTATTGACTTTTTTTAGGCAAATGATCTTATGGTGAAGAAGGAAATTGTGGAAACCTACGTCTAGGAGGTTGGAATTCGGCTACCATGTTTTAAATTAACTAAGAAGGAGTTTCAATCCTTAACTAGACCCAAATAATGATCCTAAATATGTAAGCAAAATATAATCAAGGAGTATGAAAAGTGGGACTTGAGGAAGTAGGTCATTCAGCCATTTAGGAATAAAGTGACCTAGAAGGTTAATTAAATTCTACTTAGATATTATTTGGTTTAGAATAAAAGAGAATTTAAAGGTTTAAGAGTCAATTCGACCTAATTATTAAGGTAGTAAAAAGGAGAACACAAGGTAACATATTACAAAGGTTTATTAGAGGCATGATTAAGAAGGATGGATATGATTTAAACTTGAAGTTAGAAGTTCACTAAGTAATTTGATCATAGCCTACCTTAGTGAGAAGAAGTTATAAAAGTATAAAAGTTGATTCAAATGAAGAAGTTAGACTTCATATAATCTAAAGTAACTTATTTGAAGGAAGGAAATGAATTAGAAGAAATTAGGATCCTAGAGCTTACATTCAGCCATTCTAGGTTGGTAAAGAGAAAAGAAGTTTAAAAATCTTAATGTGTATAACTCAAGAAATCTTAGAATGATATAAGAAAAATTAAAAATTTAAAAGAATGTAGAAAAAGGTACAAGTTACCATTTCACCATATTTACTTAAAATATCCTAAATAAGTAAAAGTTTGTAAATACTTAATACTTGAACTTAGAATAATTAGGACATGCATAAGACTTGAACAAAAGAGAACACAGAAAGTAAAGAACTTAAAAGGTGCCATTCGGACACCTAGATTAAGATGCTAAGACGTGAAATCTTAAGAAACAAATATAAATTTGAGAAAAGGAAAGGATGCGAGGTAACTTAGAAGGATGAGTGATGTAAGTTCCTTAGGTGATTTCAACATCAAACCGAATTGAGGCATTAGATTGGTTGTGTAAATGTGACATTATGCTATGTGATTTACAAATTAAATTTCATTATTAGTTATGAATGCTCACTATCTATGAATGAATAGATGATGGATACTCATGATTGAGAAAGGATGATCATCATGTATGAGATTGGTTTATGATGATGATTGAGATGAAAATTCGAAGCCTATATGTGCATTCCATATTGGTTGAAATTTTTTTTGAGCATGCATAATTATTTGGAAGCCACTAAAATGAATTTAAAAAGATTAAGGGATCACTAAAGCAAACTTTATGTGAAAACGTAATGCTACTCTCTTTGTGCCTTATGCACACTAGTATCCAGAGGGCCCTAAAAAGATCTACTGAAGAGAAGCCAAATGTTACTTCTTGAAGCTAAAGGTTGCTTTTAGGAGCCAAAGGTTGCTCCAAAAATCCTTCTACTGTGAAGGCACTGAGTCGTTCACCCCTATTGTTTGACAAATTTAATATATGTCTATGTCTAATTGTTTTCTCCCAAAGGTGGTGAAACTAGATTCATAAAGTGTCCCAAAGGTTGGACAAAGAAATGATAAAGACAAAGAAAACTAGTAAAGAATAAAGCTTAAGACATAGAGTAATTGTATGTCAAATGATATCTTATGTGTGATCCCTGTAAACACCCAATTATGTCCGAGGCCCACACTTATAAAATTAATCAAGAAACTAATTCAATAAATAAACAAAGAAGTAGAATAAATAGACAGAAACAGAAAACAAAAAAAATTAAAAACTTTTTTTAGAAAAGGAAAGAAAAGTTTTAAAATCAGGAAAATCAAAAAAATAAAAATTGAAAAAAAATTAAAAAATTAAAATGATAAATAAAATTAAAATAATAAAAAAACAGAAATAATTTTTTTTAAAATCTAGAAATCAAAAAATAATAAACAAAGAAGATAAAAAAAGAAAAACAAAATATTAATTTTAAAAATAATAAATAAATGAAAAACAATTTTTTAAAATAAAATAAAAATAATAATAATAAAAAGAAAAAAAAAGAAATTAAAAATCCAAAAAAATAATAAAGATTGATTAAACGAAGAAAATTGAACAAAAAAAAAACAAACGAAAAAAGAATCTGAAAGAAAATAAATAAAATTCTAAAAAAAAGATAGAATGAAAAATGAAAAAGAAAATTAAATATCTGAAAATAAGTAAATCTTGAAATTAAAAGAAATAAATATCAGAAAAATAGAAAAAATAATAAAATAAAAAGAATATAAAAACAGAAAAAAAGCAAAACAAAAGGAGGGGACAGTTTTTCAACAGATTTTTTTGGGGGCTTTTGAGCAGAAAACAAAAAAGGAGGCTCTCATCAAGAAGGTAGAAAGAGAGGTGTCTGGCGAGAGGGGTTTGTGGGGGCCAAGACAAAAAAGAGAGCAGAAGGTGCTTGACTGAGGAGTTCTTGGAGGTTTGATAAGAGGAGGGAAGCTGGTCTTGACAATTTTCTAGGTGGGCTCCCACCAATATAGAAGGTATAAAACAAAAGGAGGCTCAGGAAGAGAAAGGGAGAGAAACCATCGTTCGTGGCTTGCGCCTTCATACAAAGCAAGAGGAGAGAGGTCAAGGCGAGGTGGGAGGAAGCAAGAAAAGAAAGGAGGGAGCTACTGAAGGGAAGATTTTCTTCTTCAAGAAGGGGTTGTTTTCGTCTCGGGTTCTTGGAGATGGTAAAAGGTCTTCTTGGGGAAGGAGGGGAAGATTGGCCTGAAAAGAGACAAGTTGGCAGGAAGGAGGGAAGAGTCATCGATTCTGCATGGACGAGATCATGTTGGAAGTTCCTCCATAAGAGGCAATTACAGTGAAGAAAAACCCTTGCAGCGTAAAGAATTTACGTCATTCAGGTTAGTATTTTTGCTAATTCATACATTGGAAGTTTATGTGGCCCTTGGTGCATGTCTTAGTGGTATGGTGAGTGAGTGTGGTTAGGTCTGAGAAGGAGTCAAAGTATAAATGAGTCAGGCCTTTGTGATAGACCGTAAGTTCATAGCTTAATTTTTGGAATAAAAGCATCGATCATAACCGATCTCAATTGGCACGTGGGTTTGTTCACGAATTGTGTTTTGCTCTGTGTTTGATCGTAAGGAATCAAGATTCATGCTGAAAAGGAATAGGTAGGACAAGCTAGAAATGGATATTGCTATCAGTTGTTATGGGTCTTGCATGGAAGAACCAAATGAATCATAGATGATAGATCAACCAAGTTGTAGGAGAGATTGCTCCGTCGTCATACCTTGAAACTACAGATTCATTCGTTTTGATCAATACAAAAGAAAGCCTAAAGAACCCATACGTCTCCTAGAGCTCTTAGAAATCGATACATGTATTTATCACAACTTGATCGCTCTGCGTCTGTGTGTAGAGAAAGTAGTCAGTTGCAACATATGCAAGGGGAATTGGTATGGGCTCAATTAAAATGGGTAGGTACAGGATGTACCCGATCAAAGTAACAACTTCTAGCAGTCTCGTTGACGCTTTGCCACCCTTGAATAGAAATAGAAAGTAGGTGGATTTGCTCTTTCATATAGATGCCAAAACTTGGGTACCAATGTGGAGTTTCGATTGAAAAGGTGTGAGTGTACATTGAAAATAGCCTTTAGGCCTTGCATGCGTAGAGACATGCACGTCTAGACTCGTCTGTACGTGGCGTTCCAGAATCTGGGTTATTTGAATTGATCACTGTGAAAAACAAAACCCAATGGAGTGTATGGCTCAAATGGTTTGAGCGCACACTACTAGTGTGTCTGATCCTATGTTCGAACCCCGCCCAAAGCATTTCCATTAAACGCCTTTCATTTTTCCAATACATAGCCCTCCAACAGCTTTAATTCTGAGGACTTCTAATACAAAAAATAGGGAATATATACCAAAAGCAATCGGCTCAAGTGGTTGAGCAACTTCTCTACATCCTTAAAGATCCCAGGATCGAATCCCCTACAAATCATTTTCAGAAAATGTTTGATTTAACTTGGGCTCACCTTATAGGCATAATGGGTAGAAATTATCACAACACTGGGACGTGGTTTAGTGGCAAGACACACTTGCCACACATCCCTGGGTCAAGGGTTCGAACCTGCCTAGGAAATTACCACCACACTGTCCCTGGGAAATTCCATAATGCCCAATAAGTCCCTGCTGTAGATAATTACTGTTCTGTCCTTGGTGAAATTCCAAAATGCCCAATAGGTCCCTGCTGTAGTTAATTACTGTTTTGCCCTTGGCAAAATCCAAAATTCATAAAATCCATAAAATTAATAAAAATTCATAAAAATCTATAAAAATTCATAAAAGTCCAAAATTCATAAAAATTAATAAAAAATCAAATAAATCCATAAAATTCATAAAAATTCATAAGAATTCCAAAATTCCTAATAATTACAAGACTCAAAAGAATGAAATTCTTCTCTCAGATTCAAGTTTTCTTTTTACTCAAGAATTAATATCATTTGCAAGCCATTTCTTTTCTTTAGTATATTTAAATTAATTTCTTTTCAAAACATTTTGGGATTCTAGGTCTCATGCAATGGGCTCTAAATGGGGGGCTGGCGGTTCACCTGCTGTCCAACATTTAGTAGTCTATATAAGCCCCCGTGCTGCCGTAGCCGCCTCGGGTCTTGTGCATGAGTGGACTGAAGGTTCCTCTAAAAAACAAAAAGCTTTTCAAAAAACAAAATCTTCAAATACCCTTTTTCAAGCACCTTCGAAGGTCAAGCCTTCAAAACCAGAACTACGTAAGCCTTGAGTTTCCCATTGCACCGGGGAATACGTAGGAGCAGGATCAAGTCCTGTCAGGCTAACCTCCATCAAATTATGTATTTTCACTCTAATTAAAGGGATCAAAACAGTTTTTTCAAATAATCATACACTCAGTTCAAGGGTACTGTTCTTCGGAACAGGCGAGTGGGGTGCCTAACACCTTCCCCATTCGTAACCGACTCCCGAACCTAAATCTCATCCTCAAGTCAGGGTTTTTCCAAATCTTTTTCCCCTTAAATAAAAATTTGGTGGCGGCTCCATACATATCAAATCATATCCTTTCATTTGTAAATTTTAGCGAGTTCGTCGTCTCATTGGAATTACGGTTGCGACAATCCCAAAGTTATGAATGTTAAGAAGAATGTATGGTGAGACACTAAGTTGTATGTTTTGAATAAAATTGATCCACTTCAGAGAAATGTTTTCAAAGAATTAAAAGTAACCTTTTATGTAAGAAATGATTTCTGAAATAAACTGAACTGGCTGGGACTAAAGTGATGACATTAGAATTAAGTAGATAGCCTACTGAGAAAATTAGTTTCTCATCCCTACCTCTTCCCACTTTCTTCCCAGACACCTTGGATGCTGTTCATTATGGTAGTAGTTCACGTACTTGAAGCAAATGTGAGACACTCTCTTTGGGAGGTGTACATCGCACTAATGTCAAAAATAATTGGATGCGAGGATCCTAACTACTAATATGTAGTATTAGCTAACTTATGTATATATTGTAAAATAGTTGTAAGTTTACGGTTTGTAATAACTATATGATAAGGCTCACGGGCCTAAGACTTCTAGTCTGTAAGATTTGTTATGTATAATTATTGTATGATGTGTATGTTATGCTTGAATCTTGTTTATTTATTATAAGAAAATGATAAACGAAAAGAACAATGCGAACACATAGTATTCCTAAGGTTTTGAACGCATGTAGAAATCCGCTTAACAATGTAGCTTACCGCTAGCAAGTTTCATCCACGAGGCTCGCAGTTTATATCAAACAGTTTTAAAAAAAAATTACCATATTTTCATACAAGTATTTTCTAAAATAAATTCCACATCATGAGATAACAAACTAAAAATGGATCCGAATGACCGACTTAAGCGTGAAATCGGTATTCGTTTTTAGGGTGTTATAGATGCCAAATCTGTTTTGGGCAGAGGCAGTCAATACCTCTGTTTATTTGCTAAATAGGCTCCCCACAAAGGCCTTACAAGATAAGACGCCATATGAAACCCAAAGTGATAGCAAACCTTCAATGCACCATCTCAAAATCTTTAGGTGTATATACTATTACCAAATGCCAGAACCTAAAAGAAGTAAATTGGACAATAAGGCTCAAAAGGTATTTTCATGCGCTACGATTCATCAACCAAGGGCTACAGAATTTTCTGTTTAAAAACAAAAAATAATTTTGAGCAAAGAAGTAAAATTTGATGAGGAAGTTTTTTGGAATTGGCAAAATCAGAGGAATGCTCATTTTGAATTGTTTCCAAATAAACAACCTCAACTTACCATAAATAAGCTAGTGGATGACCTACTGCTGAGGAGCACATGAACTTCGAAAGATGTTTATCAAAGGTATAGCTTGGTCATCTCTGAACCAACATGCTATGCTAGAGCACAAGATTCTAAAGCTTGGAGGAGAGCTATGCAAGATGAATTAGACATGATTAACAAAAATGGAACTTGGCAGCTTATTGATAGACCCACGAATCGCAAAGTGATAGGTGTAAAATGGGTTTTCAAAACAAAACTCAACCCTGATGGATCAATTTGCAAACACAAAGCTAGACTAGTGGTGAAAGGTTATGCACAACATTATTGTATAGACTACCAAGAAACATTTGCGCCAGTAGCAAGGTATGACACAATTAAGCTTCTTCTTGCCTTTGCAGCTCACAATTCATGAAAGATTCATCAACTTGACGTCAAATTAGCTTTCCTAAATAGGTTGCTTATTGAAGAGATCTATGTAGAGTAACCAGATGGTTTCTTAACTCCTGGTAAAGAAGATCAAGTCTATCTTTTAAAGAAAGCCTTGTATGGACTAAAACAAGCCCCAAGAGCATGGTATGAAAGAATGGACAATCATCTCATCCAGCTTGGTTTTGACCGAAGCCAAAGTGAAGTCACTTTATATGTGAAAGTCACTGGTGATGAGTCTTTAATTGTTTCAATACATGTAGATGACATCCTTGTGATAAGAAGCAAAATTGAACTAATTCAAAAGTTCAAGGATAAAATGGAGAAAGTATTTGAAGTGATTGATCTTGGAGTCATGAAGTACTTACTTGGCATGGAAATAATGCAGTCCAATGATGACATCCTTATATGTCAAAAGAAATATATTTATGATATCTTAGACAGGTTTAAAATGCAAGACTGCAAATCCCTAAGCACTCCAATTACCACTGGTTTGAAGCTTGGAAAAGATGAGAATTCTGAAAAAGTAGATGAAAGTATATACAGAAGCTTGGTTGGAAGTATCCTATACCTCACTGCAAGCAGGCCTGACATTCTATTTGTTGTAAGTTTTCTCTTTAGATTTATGCGTTTACCTAGAGAAACACACTTTGCGGCTGCTAAAAGAGTGTTAAGATATATTAAAGGAACTAGCATACTTGGAATTTTCTTTGTGAAATTTGCAGAAAAAACCATGAAACTGGTGGGCTACTCTGATAGTGATTGGGAAGGCTACATTGATGATTCCAAAAGCAATTCTAGATACTTATTTTTCTTGGGAACGAGTTTTTTTAATTGGAGCTCTAAGAAACAGGAAACTACAACTCAATTAATTGCAGAAGTTGAGTATATCGCTGCTTCCTCTGCTGTGAATCATGCAATATGGCTAAGGAAGATACTAAAGGACTTAGGATAAGAACAAATAGAAGCTACCCGGATAATGTGTGATAACATTTCTGCTATTTCAATCTCAAGAAATCCAGTGTTTCATGGACGAACCAAACACATCAAGATCAATTTTCATTTTATTAGAGAAGTTCAACAATCTAATGAAGTGTTGTTTGTTCATTACTTATCTGAGAACCAGCTAGCTGTCATTTTTACCAAGTCAACACCAAAACAAAGGTTTGAAGATTTGAGATAAAAAATTGGTGTCTGTGACCTAAATGTTAAGAAGGAGTGTTAGATGAGTTGACATTATAGTTCCAATCCATTTTTTTCTATTTTTTGAAGTCAAATTTAGTTGGTTAAAGTTAGCTATTAATGACTTAGTGGTAGTTTTATTTTGCATTCAGTTTTAACCACTTTTGAGAGTGGCACTTAGTGGCTTACTAGTAGTTTTAACCACCTTGAGAGTGGCACTTATATAGGAAAAGTTCATTATTTTTCCTCTATTTAAACTCTCATGTTTCAATAATTATGAATACAATTCAGTTTTAACTCATTCTCCACTTTCTTATCCCTTGAATTAGACCTTTTCCAACTTGTCTATTTCTAACAATTGGCACCTCGACCAGGTTTCAATAAAGACACATGAAAAATTGGGTGAAGTTTGGACTTTGGAGGGAGCTCCAATTTGTAAAAAATAACTCCAATGCGCTCCACAATTTGAAAAGGACCAAAGTATCGCACGAACATTCTTTTTTATCATTGAAGCCGCAGGGAAAGTTGGCGGTAAGGGTGCAACTTCAAAAAAACAAATTCACCATAGTGAATTCAACTTCAGTGTGCTTTTTATCAACATTTTTCTTCATGCACATCTAAGCTTTAGACAAATTAATTTTCAACTAAGTGAGAAGGAAGTTTCATTAAACAAGGTTTGTCTGCACATTAAAAGGAGTATCATCACGAATAGAGTGGGATGATTGTGGGGGATCACAACCATATAGAATCTTAAATGGGGTTATTCCTATGGATGTGTGGAAAGCATTATTATACCAAAATTCAGCCCATGGTAGAAATGAAACCTATAAATAGGGGTTCTCTGAGATAAAACAGCGTAGATACATCACTAAACATTTGTTAAGAGCTTCAGATTGTCCATCCATCTAGGGGTGGTAAGCTAAACTCATTCATAAGGAAGTGCCTTGTAATTTAAATAGGTGTTGCCAAAAAGAGCTGGTAAAAGTCCTATCCTGATTAGAAACAATAGATGTGGAGATCCCATGCAATGTAACTACATGTTGAAGGAAGACAATAGCTACTTGAGGTGCTATGAAATTAGATCGCAAGGGAGTGAAATAGGTGAATTTAGAAAAGCAATCAATGACGACAAAAATAACCAAATATCCTTTAGAAAGAGGAAGACTAGAGATGAAATTCATAGCAACATCTTCCCAATCTTGCATAGGAATCGATAAAGGTTGTAATAGGCTAGTAAGGTGAGTTTGGGAGCTCTTAGTGTGTTGGCATACTTGACAAATTTTGATAAATTCACGAATATCATGATGCATATGCTGTCAATAGAAATAAGTAGCTAATCGAGCATGGGTACGATGAAAACCAGCATGACTACCAATGGATGAGGAATGAAATTCCTATAAGATATGAGTAATAAGTTCATGTGCTTCAGCAGGTATTGTTAAGTGCTTGCGCCAAAATAACAACCCATCCTTTAAGGCATGATGGAGCATGGCCGTAGGATCAAACTAAAATTTTTGGATTAAATTTTGTAAGAAGGGTGAAGAGGGTGCAAATAGACTTGGTGACAGCCAAGAGCAATGCATGGGAGGGATATATTGGGCCATACGAAAAGACCTGGATAAAGCTTCAACAGCTTGATTAGTTGAACCAGGTTTATATTCTATAAAATAATTGAAACCCAAAAGTTTGGGCAGCAATGATTCTTGCTTCGGAGTTTGAATGACTTGATGTGTAAAGTGCTTGATAGCACGTTGATCTATGCAAATAATAAAGTAATGTCCCAAAAGATAATATGAAATTTTGCCACTGCTTCCGTTATGGCATAAAGCTCACGAACATAGGTAGATTGCTTTTGCATACAAGGAGATAGTTTCTTAGAGAAGAAGGAAATTGGATGTCCATTTTGAGACAAAACAGCACCAATTCCCATACTTGAAGCATCTGTTTCTACAATGAATGGCTTGAAAAAAAATCGGAAGAGATAAAACTGGAGCAGAGGTCAAGACTTGGTGTAAGGCCTAGAATGTAGATTCAGGTATTGAAGACCAATGAAATTTTTCCTTTTATAAAAGATTAGTAAGTGGACCAGCCAGAGAAGCATAACTTTTAATGAATCGATGATAGAATCCCATTAAGCCTTAAAAAGGCTTCTAATTGTGTGACAGTAGTAGGGCACGACCAATCCTGAACAGCTTGGACCTTGCAAGGGTCCATTTTCACCACTAAATTCGAAACAATATGTCCTAAGTACTTCAATATAGTTTTTCTAAATAAGGATTTTGAAAGTCGTGCAAAGAGATGATGGTTTTGTAGACAACCTAACACAGCAGCCAAGTGCTCAAGATGTAATGCCTAACCTAGGCTATAAAAGAAAAATTTCATCAAATAATACTCAAACAAACTTGTGTAAGAATGGGTGAAAAACATCATTCATCACAACTTGAAAGGTAGTTGGGGCATTGGTTAAGCCAAATGGCATGACCAACCATTCATAATGTCCATGGTGAGTGCGGAACACTATTTTATGACGATCCTCAAGTCAAACCGAGATCTAGTGATATCCAGAGTGTAAATCCAGTTCGGAGAAAAATTTAGATCCCTTAAGCTCATCCAATAATTCATCAACAGTTGGAATAGGAAAGGATTCTTTTACTGTAGCTGCATTTAAGGCCCTGTATAGTCAGTACAAAAGCGTCAATAACCATCTTTCTTACAAATTAAGGTAACAGGAGCTGAAAATGGGTTGGTACTTGGGTGGATGAGTCCCTCCACGAGCATTTCAGCAATCATATGCTCAATGTGAGATTTTTGAGAAAACGGGTAGTGATAAGGTTTAACCTTAACAGTGGTAACCTCTTCTTGTAAAGGTATAGCATGATCCTGAGGGCAAGGTGGTGGTAAACCATGTGGAACCTCAAAAGTAGTAGGAAATTGACGTATTACAGCAACCAAGTCTTCAGGTAAATCAGGCGGCAAGTCCAAAGAATCCCCAGTATGTAAGTCCAAGGAGAAATAAGATAATGTAAACATTTTAGCAATGGTGTTAGTCGCACAAAAATACTGGAGGTGATGAAATTGAGCAACTAAAGGTGTAGATGTTGTGTCTCCTTGTAACGTCACAAATGTATTATGCACATAAAAATTAATGCTAGCCGAACTATAGTCAACAATATGCGCTCCCAAGGTAGCAAGCCAAGATGCTCCAAGAACCACCTCTGACCCAGATACTAGCAAGACATATGTTGGAAAATGAATAGTATGACCACTAATTTGGAGTGGAAGATCACAAACAATGTCTTCCACATATAGATAAGCATTACCTACCATAACCTGTAGGTAATGGCTTAGACACTGGTTTGGAAAGGAGCAAAGGCAATCGTGGCTGAGGAGAGTGAATAGTAGGAATAATAGGGGATTGCATTGAGGGGGCCTTAACTGTAAAAGACGATGATGTGGATGAAGAAGTATAAATAGGGATACTCAAACTAACATTTTCATCGTAAAGACAAGCAAGAGAAACATCTCGTAAAAATGATTGTGGGACTTAGGTGATGACATCATGACGGATAGGGTCCTTTATCCCACTGATGAAACAATCAAGTAAAGCAGCATCAGAGGGGCCATCAATATGATTGGCAAGGATCATGAAATGGGTGTAGTAATCTACGACCAAGGCAATTTGGGAAAGCTTGAACAATTGTGCTTATGGGCAATCAAATTGGGATGGCCCAAATTGTTCTTCAATAGCACGTGCAAGATCAGCCCACGTAGGAATTTGATTGGCCTTTTGCAACATTTGAAACAAGGTACCGCTGAGCCCTCAAAATGCATAACAACAATGGTAAGCCGTTGTGAATTGAGAGTTCCGTAATACGAAAAAAATTGTTTCGCACGAAATAGCCAATTTAAAGGATCTAGGCCCTCAAAATTTGGAAAATTCAATTTCACTGGTTGCATTGGGGGACACCAGCTTGAAACTCCAAATGGAGGAGGAGATGAGAGCGATCCACGGAATGAGTAAGGGTATCCAAGGTATGTTGAAAAGATGGCAGAGTGCTCCCAACACCATCTAAATGTTGTTGAGTTGCTTTGCCTTGTTGGTCATACTAGAATCTCCGATATACCTTCATTCTTGTATTGTTTGCCATTAGATGTTAATGAAAACACTAATGTTATGTATTGTAAAGAAACTAATAAAAGAACAGCCAGGAATTATGCACAATAGATAGAAAGGGATATGAAGGAAGTCAATTCTTAATAAACCTTTGCAAAAGAAATATATATAACTACTTGCATAGAGAACGAAAAGATCCTTATAAGATAATAAAGAGCGAGAAGTCTGTTATAGAATTCAACATACTCATTTTCTCATTTCTCCCAAATTATATACTCGTTTTTCAGCTCCTAAAGCGTGAAGGCATTTTGCGAATTCTGTTGCTCCTCTGAACAGATTTGTGGATATTTTCCCCTTTGTTTGAATCCATTGCCACGTGTCCCCTTGAAGTTTCCGCCATGAAATTCTTCATCATAACATAATAGTGTTGTGAAAATTATATGGAGTCTGTAACTTTTTCACAATAAGCATAACATTACTTTTTACTTCCTTAGTCATGTCAGTTGTACACAGGACATGGACGTACCTCCCTTTAGTAAGGCGTCAATTCCTTGATCATTATGCATGTTCCGGGATGTTGCTTCATGTAGCTTTATTAAATTTTATTTATTTTGTATTAGATTGATCAAGTTAAAATATATATTTTGTATTAGATTGATGAAGTTAAAATATATTTTTTAAATCTATGATAATTATTTTATGAATTGAATTAACAATTTAATTAATTTTTAATATTGTAAATAATTTTTATTCTATTTTTATCAATAATAAAATATAAATTTTTAATTTTTCTAATTTTGAATCCAATCAAATTGTTTTTTAAGATTCTTGAAAGACGATTAAAGTTGTGTCTTGTACTATATTTTTTTTTATATATATTTTGATCTGACTACGATATCGGTTGTCTGGATCTCTTACATGGTCAATGCTTCCTGTTCTTAGAGCTTTCACAACTAGAAGTCATTTGTGTCATAATTATGCCTCCTAAACTATCTTTACCAGCTTCATCTTTCCAAGTAGAAAAACTTTTAATTCTTTTATAAACAATGAAGAAATCAAAAGCTTCACTTTTAGAACTAAATTCCAACCCACATACATCGTCGTATGACAAATTACCTATTTTCTTGTAAGTAAGATTTTCCATTTCTTCATCACGAATAAATTTTAGGTTGCTACTTCGCAACTACCTTCTCATCAATATCTATCATATTTTTTTCTTTACAAATTTTATCGATTTAGATCTACAAAAAATTATATCAAAAACTGGCAATAAAAGCCTTACATAGCTATTCAAACAAAAACAGATATATCATAACAAATTTCTTACAAAAATATATAAATATAAAAAAATTATCGTACTTGTGGTTATGAGAAATCACCATTGAATGTAGATAAAAACCTTGCCTCAAGAAAATTGTACCTCACAAGAACGAATACTCACCAATGAACCAAAAATTAACGCTAATCAAGATTTATCTCAAGCATGGAGAAGAAGTTTACTTACCAACAGCGCGCGAAAACAACTATTTTTTCAAATATGACCTACACACTACACGACAAAAAAGAAGTTCTGGTTATCAATCATTTAGGGACACGGAGTATAAGTATTATAATTTATAATTTATAATTATAAATTATAAATTACCACAATTAACCATTATAAATTATAATTAATAAATTAACAAATATAATAATTTTTTTTTAAAAATAGGTTGAACATATTAGGGACTAGAGTATAAGTATTATAATTTATGGTCTCATATAGTGAATATAAAACTTTTTAAAATTATATTGGCGGTAATAAATGAAAATATATGCATGTCACATTTCTATTGATTTGGATACGGTACCTCCAAATTTACAAAGGTACTGAAGAAAAAAATACCTATATATTTAAAATACATATTATGTAAGTTTTCATTATGTCTACCATAGAATATTTACTTCTTACTAATTTGTTGTTAATCAGTCTTATTTTTATATATATTTTAAAAAATAATAGAAATTAAAACTACTACAAATTTTTATTATTTTTACTTATTACCTCAATTAAAATTTTAACTAATATAAAAATTCAATTTTTACATCAGCTAGACAATAAAATTGATGTTAAAATTTAAATTTTTTTAGTGATTAAAGAATCAATATATAAAGTTATCAAATTCTATATTGATTATATCTATACCAATTTTAGAATTAATATAAAAGATCAATAAGAATCAAAAAATATTTTTTCATTAGTAACATATGGAAAGAGAAATCTTATTTTTCACCAACTAAAGAAATATCAATAACTATATTTATAGTTGAACATTGGATGAACGTTCTTAAGAAAAAAATTTTAAAATGAAATTGAAGGTAATATCATTTATTATTATACTAACATTTGTCTAAATGTTTTAAAATTAAATGTAATATCACTTATTATACAAACATATGCATAAAGAAAAATAAAAAAAAATGTAAAAAGGAATGACCTTTAGGTATAGGGATCAACAAATACATATGCATAAATAAGGTAGAATTTGGTTTATTGTGTTTATATGTCTACAATGCATGTACATTTATTGATTATTTTATAACTTTTGCATTTTAAACAACTCCTATAATGTATATTATCATAATCAAATATCACATCTAACCATGTGTTATAAAAAACAGCTAGAGTTGATAAAAGGTATTATTAATGATAAATAAATTCAAAGGACAGTGAATGAGCTTGTAAGTATGAATTTGCATTTTTATTTAAACCTTATAATATCCTGATTTTTTCTACTTAATATTAATTAGTATTGTTTATCCTTTAATTATCTTTTTAATATTAGGAGATCTTATCATAGATAATTACCTAAGAAAGCTTAAGGGAAAGATGCACTAGTGCAAAAATACAATATTATAACAGGATTTTATGTTGATTCTTCAAAAATCGATATAAATAAAAACGCGGTGGCATTTTTGTAAATAAATGTAAACTTTCTACATCGGTTGGGAAAAGAACCGATGTAGAAACATCGGTTCTTTTCCCAACCGATGTAGAAAGTGAGTATTTTTTCAAACTTTCTACATCGGTTACGAAACAAGCGATGTAGAAAGTACTTTCTACATCGGTTGCTCTGTAACCGATGTAGAAAGTGAATTTTTTTAAAACTTTCTACATCGGTTTAGAAAATAACCGATGTAGAATCGGTTCTGAAAAACAACCGATGTAGAATTTCTTCCCCCGTCACTTACTTTTCGACGCTGTTCGTGTTTAATCTCATTTTCCAAAATCCCAGTTTCTCGTTTCGGCTTGTTCTCTCTATTTCCGTTTAAGTCTTAGCCATTGTCGACATCCTTGTTGTTCGTCGTTTCACTCCGTGCTTATGTTCGTGGTCGTCGTCACCGTTGGAACGATTTCGTTCGTTCGAAGTCGTCGTCGCGCACCGTAAGGTGCGAAGTCGTCTTTGTTGTTATTGATGCATCTCATTCTATTATTGTGGTTGAAATATACATTTATTTTGGTTGTATTCTGTAATTTTTAAGCTTCTTATTCGGCTACCGTGTTGTGTCGTCGTTCAACCACCGTTGTGCCTCCGTTTGGACACCGCTTGGCCACCGCTTAACCATTTTGTGTTGACTGTGAGGTGTGTTCTATGCACCTCTACTTTGTGATTGCAGATGTGAAAGTTTGCTTAGGGTTTATGTATGTTATAGTATTGATTTTGAGTTTAAATATGTTGGTTTGTTTTCTTGAGTTCAAATATGAGCATACCCTTAGTTTCCTGTTCAAGGTTGAATATAATGAGTATATTACTAAATAAGTAAATTATTCATTATATTAAATCTTGAATTGTCCAAGTTGGACAGTTTGAGACTAAAGTTTTTTATTCAGTGGTTAACAATTTCTTCATAAATCTTGTAAATTGTACTTGATGAAATTTTGGTTTAGTTCATTTTGCATTGTCTCTGGGTACATGCTTCATTATGGTAAATGAAACCATAATCAAGTTATGTACTTGGAGACTGATGTGAAATGCTGCCGAAATTTCACCAAGTATGATATTCAAGATTTTAGAAGTATGTTAATCGATGAATAAAAAACTTTTTTCTCGAATGAGATAGGGTCTTACCAATAGTGAGGATAATAAATTAATAACAATGAGTGACAAGGTTAATCCTAAATCATGTGTTGATGATTCTTGTATAGTATGGATCGTAGTTGGATAAATGCTAAACGAACGAGCGATGAGTACGAGAATGGGGTCGAAGAGTTTTTGAATTTTGCGCAGATAAATCTACCTCAGAGTCATGGACAATTTTACTGTCCATGTGTTAATTGTCTAAATGAGAGATGTTTGTGTGTTGGTCAAATTAGAGAGCATATTCTTTGTGATGGATTTTGCAAAAGTTATACAAAATGGACATGGCATGGTGAGTTATTAGGCATGCCAAGTGTGTCACAGATGGTGGAGGTTGATATAAATATGGAAGATTGGGTAGAGGATACGATTCGTGATGTAGGGCATGCATCATTTGAGCGGGCAAATATGTATGGTAACTTGTCTACTGATTCAGAGAAACCTTTCTATCCGGGATGTACTACCTTTACACGATTGTCAGCAGTGTTAAGATTATTCACTCTGAAGGCAAGGAATGGGTGGAGTGATAAAAGTTTCACTGAATTACTTGAACTGTTAGTAGAGATGCTTCCGGAAGGTAATACATTACCAAAGCGTAATTATGAGGCGAAGAAGGTGTTATGTCCGATGGGTATGCAGTATAAGAAAATACATGCCTGCCCCAATGATTGCATACTATACAGAAATGAGTTTGAAGGATTAGATGAATGTCCTGTGTGTCAAGTTTCACGTTATAAACTGAAGGATGGTGATTCTATTTGCAATTATAGCACAAAGCGGCCTCCAGCCAAAGTGTTGTGGTATCTTTTAATAATTCCAAGGTTCAAACGATTGTTCTGTAATAAAGATGAAGCAAAGAACCTTAGATGGCATGTAGATGAAAGACTGATTGATGGAAAACGTCGTCATCCAGCTGATGGTTTGCAATGGAAGATGGTTGATCAACTATATCCCGATTTTGGGAATGAGCCAAGAAACCTAAGGCTTGGACTTGCAACAGATGGAATGAATCTGTACGGTAATTTAAGTAGTAAACATAATTCATGGCCTGTACTTTTGACAATTTACAACCTTTCTCCGGAGTTGTGCATGAAACATAAATACATCATGTTGTCCATGATGATTTCAGGTCCACAACAACCTGGAAATGACATAGACGTTTATCTTGCTCATTTAATTGAAGACTTGCAAAATCTATGGGAAGAAGGTGTGGAGGTATTTGATGCGTATGGTAATGAAAATTTCAATATGCGGGAAATTCTTTTTTGCACTATTAATGAATTTCCAGCATATGGAAATTTATGTGGATACAACGTTAAGGGGCACAAAGCATGTCCCATATGTGAAGAAGGCACAAGTTACCATCAACTGCATCATGGAAGGAAGACAGTGTATCTTGGTCATCGGAAATTTCTCAAGACTAATCACCCTTATCGTAGATTAAGGAAATCTTTTAATGGGTTGCCAGAAAATGATGTTGCTCCAAAAGCCTTAACTGGACAACGAGTCTACGATCGGGTTAAAAACATCAAAACTGTTTTTGGAAAGACTCAAAAAAAGGTCACTGAGACAAGGATATGAAAGAAAAGATCAATATTTTTTTATCTTCCATATTGGTGCAAACTTGATGTTAGACATTGTATTGATGTGATGCATGTGGAAAAAAATGTGTGTGATAGCATCATTGGAACACTTCTTAATATACAGGACAAGACTAATGATGGAGTCAATTCTCGACTGGATTTGGTTCACATGGGTATACGACATCAGTTAGCTCCACAGTTTGTAGGAAAGCGAACATATTTGCCCCCGGCATGTCATACATTGTTAAAAAAAGAGAAAATTTCTTTTTGTGAGTGCCTACGTGGGGTTAAAGTGCCACAAGGGTATTCTTCAAATTTTAAAAGACTTGTCTCGATGAAATATTTAAAGTTAGTTGGGTTAAAGTCTCATGATTGTCATGTGTTGATACAACAACTACTTCCAGTGGTTATTCGTGCCATTTTACCTAAAATAATTAGACATACTATAAGTAGGTTATGCTTATTTTTCAATAAAATATGTAGTAAAGCCATTGACCCTCTAAAATTGGATGAGTTGGAAAATGAAGCTTTTACTATCTTATGCCAATTGGAGACGTATTTTCCTCCATCATTTTTTGACATTATGGTTCACTTGGTTGTTCATATAGTGAGGGAGATCAGATTATGTGGTCTAGTTTATCTGAGGTGGATGTATCCAATAGAACGATACATGAAAATATTAAAAGGGTATGTGAAGAATCCACACCGTCCCGAGGCATCTATGATTGAAAGATACATTGCATAAGAGGCCATTGAGTTTTGTACAGAGTATTTGTTAGAGGTGGAACCCATAGGAGTTCCTAAGTCTCGTCATGAGGGAAGACACGAAGGTAAAGGTACATGAGGCATAACTGTAAAAAGCATGGGTCGTGCAGAAGTTCTTCAAGCACATTTGTATATTTTGAATAATACCGATGAGGTTCAACCTTACTTATCTACTCACAAAACTATGATAAGGGAGGAGAATGTTCGAATGAACGAGAAATGGTTGTTGAATGAGCATAACAAAACGTTCTTAAACTGGTTTGATGAAACAATTAAGAAGGATGATGGTGCCTCTGATACATTGAAGTGGTTAGCAAATGACCCAAACTTTGATGTCATATGTTGGACTGGATACGATATTAATCATTTTTCATTTTACACAAAGTCTCAGGATGATAAAAGTACCATGCAAAATAGTAGGGTTATGGTGGTGGCAGAGTCGATGCATTTTGCAAGTTCTAAAGATAAAAATCCTGTAAAGGCTTCCATATCCTACTTTGGAGTGATTGAAGAGATTTGGGAGATTGATTACACCAAATTTAGAGTGACTGTTTTCAAATGCAGATGGGTTGATAGTAACAGTGGTGTGCAAGTCGATGAATTGGGATTTACATTGGTTGACCTTCAAAAAGTAGCTTACAAGGATGACCCTTTTATCATGGCCCACCAAGCAAAACAAATGTTTTATGTTCAAGATCCTTGCTCCAAAAGGTGGTCAGTTGTTCTTCAAGGAAAGACAACAATCGCTAGTGATGACACCAATGATCTTTCAAATATTGATATTTCTCAAACTCCCTTATCATCAAGGATATCTAGTATCAATGAAGAAAATGAAATAGATGATGTACATGCTATTCGAGATGATCATCATGAAGGAATATGGGAAAATGTTACTACATGATACAAGTTAGTTATTTATTTAATTATTTCATCATTGTATGTTTATTTTTAACTTATTTTAAAATGTTTATTATGTTTTTTATGTTTAGTAGAGTTTTTAACATCTTTTGTCTTTGCTTTCAACAGGTACATGACTGATTACTACATTTCTTTTCAACTTTCAATACTTGTTTGATGTAATTTTAAGTTATTTCATTTGTAAATTAAAGTTTGATAATAAATAGTGATGTATTTAGTTTAAATATATAGATTATGTGAATTTTGTATGGTCTGTCTGGTGATTCTCTGTTGTCTGCCTGGATTCTGTGTCTATATGCAGGTATGTGAATAAATAATACGGTTGTATGCCTAAACAAAATGAACATTAAAAAAAAGGACTTTCTACATCGGTTACGACCCTAACCGATGTAGAAAGTACACTTTTTGCACTTTTTACATCAGTTGTGGGCAGAACCGATGTAAAAAGTCGGTTAAAGCTATAACCGATGTCGAAAGTATACTTTTTACATTGGTTCTGCCCACAATCGATGTAAAAAGTGTACTTTCTACATTGGTTCTTTTCCCAACCGATGTAGAAAGTATACTTTTTACATCGGTTCCAGAACCGATGTAAAAAGTCTTATTTTCTATATCGTCCACTTCAACACCGCCTGAATAACCGATGTAAAAAGTGCTTAACAACCGATGTAAAAAGCTCATTTTCCACTAGTGATGAAAATCTTGTAAGGATGCTAAGCACCTTACTCATGTTAGGGTTGCAGGTTTTGGTACAACATAAAGATCGTATTTGCCTCATCATAATCAACTCCATATCCATCATTTATTGAACGGAAACGTATAAAGCAATGGATAACACAAATCAATCATAGCCCATGACACAATTGACAAAGGGTTAAGGAGTCATTATACCATAAAAATATATTATACAATATTTTTTAATTATTTTACAAAATTTACAAAGGCTATATACTTAAGTGTTGTAACAAGTAATTTTCAACATATTAAAATAATTTTCTAAAATTACTCTCTAAAAATATATATTTTAAAGCACTTTATATTTAAAAATGTTGTAAAAATTTTAAAAGCAAATATATAGTTTATAATATTTTATTTAAGAAATGATATAAAGAGATATCTTTTTACAACATTTTAGTATAAAAATGCTAAAAATATATATTTTACAATGCTTTAAGTAAAAATGCTATAAAATATAAATTTTTAATTTATTTTAATTTCAATTTTTTCTTTCTATTATTTTTTTATTTTTAATTTATCACACTAAGAAAGTATAATACAAATAGGAAAGAAAAAATATTTTTAAATATTTGAGTGACTAATGGAAAGGATTCAATTGTGAATATTACATAACAAATGGTTAGTGTAAATATTCAATTTTGTTCAAGAGATTAAAAATAAAAAAAATAAAATAAAAAGAAAAATAAAATAAGAGGAAAGAATTCTCACATCGAATAGAGTTAGAAATCCAAAACAACTTTGAAAGAGTGAAACTCCTGCATTCTCTAAATCTTCTATATATGAAATAGAAGTCCTACATTGGACAAGAGACTTCTTTAATCTCTCGTCCTTCTATATAAATAGACGTCCTTTACAAGAATAATGGAAAAACAATTTGAACTTTAAAGCTCATGTTTGGAGAAAAGTAAATGTATAAGCCCATATAGTCCTCCTTTTAAAAGGAAAGTTAGTGGATCATTTTGTAATTTTGTCCAAGTAAGTGTAGCTAATTTTTTTTAATTATTATTTTTATTTTACCATTTATTACTTTATTCTCTTTATATTTCTTTATATTTATTATTATTATTTATTATTCTATCATCTTTATATTTATTTTTTAATTTATATTTATTATTTTTTTCTAATTAAAATATTTTAAAAAATATTTATAAATTCTAAATCTTACACAACAGATTTTAATACGAACGATTAACGTTCTCTATCATTCTATATTTAGTTCGTACATGTTGAATTGCAACTAACGCTTGACTCGAATCTTGTGCACACGTGAATTAAGAAAATTATATTTAAGTTAATAAATTTTCATCTAAAATTATTTTAATATTTTAAATTGTAAATTTTCTAAAAATTACATGATAAGTTCAAATATGAACGAGTAACGTTCTCTACCATTTCATATTTTAATTCGTACAAGTTCAGGTGTAACTTACGCTTGATTTAAACCTTGTGCACACGTGAGTTTAAGAAAATTATATTTAACTTAATAAAGTTCCATATAAAATTATTTAAATATTTTAAATTCTAAATTTTTTAAAATTCACGTGACTGGTTCTAATAAGAACGAGTAGCGTTCTCTACTATTGCGTATTTTAATTTGTACTAGTTCAAGTGCAACTTATGCTTGACTCGAATCCTACGCACACATGAGTTTAATAAAATTATATTTTTCAATAAAGTTTCATAAAATCTTTAAAAAAATCCTCCAATTTTCTAAAACATTCACGTGACAAGTTTTGATACCACTGAGTAGCGTTCTCTACCGTTTTGTATTTTAATTCGTACTTGTTCAGGTGCAACTTACGCTTGACTTGAACTTTGTGCACACGTGAGTTTAAGAGAATAATATTTAACTCAGAAATTTCAGCTAAAATTACTTCAATATTTTAAATTCTAAATTTTCTGAAAATTCACATGATAAGTTCTAATAAGAATGAGTAGCGTTCTCTACCATTCCATATTTTAATTTGCACTATTCAGGTGTAACTTATGCTTAGCTCGAACCTTGTACACAGGTGAGTTTAAGAAAATTATATTTAATTAATAAAATTTAATCTAGAATTATTCCAATATTTTAAATTATGAATTTTCTAAAATTCATCTTACGAGTTCTAATACGAACGAGTAGCGTTCTTTACCGTTCCACATTTTAATTCGTATAGGTTCAAGTGCAACTTACACTTAGCTTGAACCTTGTGCCCACATGAGTTTAAAAAAATTATATTTAATTCATTAAATTTTCATCTAAAATCATTTCAATATCTTTAAAAAATCTTCCAATTTTCTAAAAATTCACGTCACAAATTTTAATACAAATGGCCGAATATAAGTTTAAAAAAATTATATTTAATTCATTAAATTTTCATCTAAAATCATTTCAATATCTTTAAAAAATCTTCCAATTTTCTAAAAATTCACGTCACAAATTTTAATACAAATGGCCGAATATAAGCTCTAGGATCCTAATTTCTTCTAATGCATTTCCTCCCTTCTAATAGGTTAATTTAAGTTTTTTTAAGTTTAACTTCAATGTTCATTCTTCTCTTTAAATTGTAAATTTTATCCTTTTTTATTTCTTACCTTTACAAAAAAATAATTTATTTTAATTCTTAATTATATAAAAATTATTTATTTTAATTATTTCATTTTATTTTTATTATCACTATATATAAAAAGTTAAAATAAATGATGTTTAATGAAATTATTAAATTATTTTAATTGTTTTGTTAGCTTTCAATTTTTAACTGATATATATTTATATGCAATTGACATTTTACTCTCACAAGAAATTCTTATATCTAGAATTTTTCACTATTTATTCCTTTTGGGTGACTTTATAATATAATAGTTTTATAACATATCTATCTGTATGGAGTATAAAAAAATTGCCTATAAATTATGTAATTTTATTTTCATTTTCTGATTCGAGTCCCTATAATTAATTTCATTTATTGAAAATTGAGTTGTAGGAATGTGGGTTTTGATAACAAAATTTTGGAATTTTTGAAGGAGATTGGTTTGAGTTCCTCCAACGTTATGTCTTACTTCATTGTGAGGATAAAAGTCATCATGGTTTTTGTTGTCTTTTTTAGCAACCAAACAACTCGTGCTATCTTAATGTATTGCTTGATGTTGGAACAATATTTTAAATTTGTTATTATTTTTATTATTTAGAATGGGAGGACCCACTTCAAGACATGTTTTGAGAAGTCAAATCGTACACCTGCCTAAATATAAAAGATGCTAGTCCAAGTTTTGTGTTAGAGCAGGGATGTTATAATTTCAATAGGAAAGAATGTGATACAATTAAGAGGATATGAGAGAGAATTTAAAATATATATTATATTAAAACTAAAAAATATTTAATAAAATATATTAAATATTTTTTAATTAAAATTCTTTAAATAATTTTAAATATGATCTTTACTTTTATTGTATATTAAAGATAAGAAATATATCCCAGCAAGATTTAACCACATATTTCTAATGACAAACCCAAAAAAAAATCACAATTACTTCCTATTATCTAGATGCACAGAACAATGTGTTAATGAAATGCTAAATCAAACTTCATACTAGATCATTTGAACACACTAGAATTGAGAAGGAAAAAAATATACATAGAGGTGGACCACTAAAGAAGCTAGAGATTAGAACTAGTCTCATAAATTAAGGTCATATCATCCTTTAACTTATCATGTCCACCAAGTGATAATATATCTTATCTAAGCTTTAAAAAAAAAGTATCTACCAATATAAAAAATAGTTTTAAAAGGGACAACATAAAATTACCTTAACTAACGTGTAAATTCATTAATCCCATTTTGACATAGCATGGACTAATTTTTGTCTCTTTTGGTTGTTTAGTATCTGCTTAATGGATTGGTGAACATATTTTAATTATTGAAAATTTGGTTTGAGGGGAATAATCTTGACTTCCCGTATTGAAACAAAAAATGAACAAATGAATCAAAATAAGGATATTTGGTTTTTCTTACAATATGTGACATATTATTTTGCTTTTTTTGTGTATTGTACAAGAGCTATCTTTTTAAAAAAACTTTAATGATGGTGAAATATTTGAGAAAGAATATTTTATATTTTTCCTGTACACAAAAATTAAAAAAAATATCAAGCTTAGTCTTAAATATGAAGAAGAGTTTGTGTAGCCCTAGGTGATTTGTTAATTGTGAGATGAGCAAGTTAGCTGTGTACATATCTTGTTACTGGATTGGTTATATTATCTAAAAGATAATACAAAATATTTGTCTCCAAAATTTTTTTATAGAACTTTTTGGTATATCATTCATATCTTATAGGACAATCATTCCTTAATGCTAAAATTTGAGTACGCCAGATGTTATTCCATAAAATAAATTACAATTTTTGAATTCATTTTGTAGGGAGGATTTGGTAATTGATTGTCTCAATAAACTAGTAAAGTTTCTCAATTACGCAACTGTTCCTCCTTAGTGGAGTCTGGGAAAAAAAATTGATAGAAAAGAGGTGAGAAATTAAGTTTTTAGTAGGATTCTATCCTAATTATAGTATTAACATTTTCAGTACAACCACTTTAATTTATTTAGAAACATGCATATAAGTTTACTTTTTAAATATTTAGAAAATCATTAGCTGAAGTGGATTTCTTTTCCAGTTGCAAAAACTAACTTCTATCGCAAGCATACAAGACACTTATTTTGAATTTTCATATATTTTTCATTCTCTTGAGACCACATTACATTACATCATAGATATCATTTGACTATCTTTTCATTCATGTCTTACTCATAATTCATTCTCATTCTCTAGTCACTCTTTCCATGACAATTTAACTTAAGGCGTATTATTCACATTATTAGTCAAAAAATATCATTCACTTCCAACATACTCTACCTTCTATTCTAGGATATGAGTTCATTCTAAATGGTTGTCACCATCATAATTTCTTGAAACCCTATGACTTCTATATAGAAATTTGTGTGACCTCTATATGTACACAAGCCTTATGACTTGGCATGGTAAGAGTAGTGTCTTAATTTTACACAGAGAATTTTCTTTAGTGATATCTTGAGTTATTAGGTTCCATTTTAAGTCTTGGTGATAATATGCATGCTCAATATTCAATCAATATGGCATGCACAATATCATCTATCATCCAATTTCTCATATAATTCATCCATTCATGGAGTCATAATTCATATCAATTTCATGCATCATTTAAGAGAGCACATATAGCCTCTAATCCAATCAATCTTCATATTTATTATCCACATATGAGTATATAACATATACTTTACATTCATCTTTGAGTACTCGTAAGGAAACACAAGTTGACATAATTATTCTAATTAGAAACCAACTTTCTACTCAACATTTCTTAATTATTCTTAATGTAGATTTCTTGGACAACATGCAACATTCCTCCAAGAGCTTGTTCATCTTACTTTATTTCATAAGGTTTATGAGAAATTTGTCATAGGAACTTAATCCATTCATCCTTCTAAGTTACCTCTCAACCTTCTTTTTTTTCAAAGCTTAAGTTTCTCTTAATATTTTTAATGTAAGATTATAAAATGTTGGATTTCTATTCTAGTTCACTAAATGACCTATTTGGTTTCTTACTATTTGTGTTTATTAATTTGAATGTTTTATACACCACTTACTTAATTCAAGTTTAAATATTATAAGTTTTGTGTTTTTTGACTAATAACTTGGCTAATTAAGTTAGATCCATTAATGAATCTACTTGCTTTCCTCTTTGCTCATGAATTTAAAGTTTCTTATTCATGTCATATTCAATTTCTTTAAACATCCAAACTAGCCTACATTACCTATTTATTTCCTAGATGGTCAAATCTGCATCCCTTAATCCTAAGGTATTATGGTTCAATTTTTCTTCCCTTAAAAGGTAATTTATACTAGTTAGGACTTAGACTATTAATTAGCACCAACCTTAAAAATTTTTAGGGCTTTTCCTCCTTATCTAGTAAGTATGACTGAATACTCATCTTACTCCTTCTACTTCATAATTAATTTCTAATCACCACCTTAAGAACATTTAGGTTCATCCTTAAGTTCTAGCAAGGTTTTAACTTGTTTTCACCAACTTTAACCAACATGGCCAAATGGTTACTCCACCATTTATAAGTCTCTTCCAAATTTATAATTCCTTCCTTGTGCTTGATTAAGACCCTCTTTACATCTTAATTAAAATTTTAAACTCATGTTTGCTTAATTACATAGAAGGTGGCGAAATCCACTAGGTGACCAAACTAAGGATCATTTTCTCAAGTTCTTGCCACTTGACCTCTGTGTCATGAAGTTTAGCACTTGGTACATTATATGTTCTTAGATCTATTCATGATTTATCTTTACTCCATAGATTTGGTCATGGTCATGGAAGATCTTAAGTGACTTGTTCAACTTTTGGTCCGAAATCCGATCCTTGCTCTTACGAGTTTTTAAGTCTAAGTTCAAGTTAAGTTTATAATTTTTATGATATAAGTTTTTAGTCTTTTAAGATATTTAACATATGAGTCTAGATTTGAACTTTTATCAAAGTCCAACTTCAAGATTAAATCTTTTAAGAAATGATAATAACAAGTTCACAACTTCGAATACAAAGACTTTAAAGTAAACATTTTTCAAGACAAACAAGTGTAGATCTACTAGATCTACTAGATCTACTCCAAGATCTATCCATCCCTTATTTTGAGCACTTCAAAATTTTTCACACTAACTCTCAAATATGCTTGAAACCATTAAAATCACTTTTAAGAAATTTTAATGGATTGAATTTTTCAAAAGGTTGTTAGAAGTACTTTAATTCATCAAAAATTCCTTTAATTTTCAAAAATCACTAAAAATTTGGTGATGCTCATTTTTAACCATCAAGGAAAGTTTTGAGCTCTAAAAAACTCAAGCAAAAGGGATCCGTAGAATTTAGAGAGAGATCCACACAAAAAGAAAGAAAATCAAGCCATAAATACATGATTAAAAGCTTAGAAAAATATATAGTAAAGACCGTAACTGTTGAAGACTTTTATGAAGGTTTGGTGGGTCTTTGAAGTTGGGCAATTTTTTGAGAATTTTCCAAAAAATTCCTAAATTATTTTTCCAATGTTTCTAACACTTATTGGTTCATTCCAAAATGATTCTTATATCATTTTCTATTTTCTCAGAAACAATTTAACCCTTACGAAAGACAAAAAATTTTAAGGATGTCTTGACATTTTCAAACATTTCTAATAACATTTTCATCCTCTCTTTCTCTATTCCTTTTTTATGACTTTCTAACAATCGTTAATGAATTCTAATCTTTTAAAATATCTTTTTGAATTTTCCACACATTTATTTATTTCATTTTAATAAAAAATATTTTCATTATTTATTAAAATTTTTTTAATTTACTTATAAATTTTTAAATAATTTTATAATTATTAATTTTTCAATTACTAACTTAAATAACAAACCCAACATTATCTTCGTTGTTCAACAACTAATCTAGTTCATGGCCAATCCCATCATCTCATACTACAAAGCGGACCTATGCATCATTAGTTGCTTAAAGGATGCACCTAGCAATGGCCTTTCATTTTCCCGAGACTTGGACTTATCGATCCTTGGCTATAATGATGTAGACTAGGCTGATTATGTGGATACTAGACAATCAATCAAAAGAAACAAAGAAACAAATCACAATTTCCACGTCTTTCTTAGAAGCTAAATATTGAGCACTTGTTACAACCACGTGCAAGCTCTAATGGTTGGTATACCTCTTACCGGACCTCTCCATCACCATTACACGTCCAACAGTCCTTTATTGCAACAACCAAAGTTCACTACACATCACGACCAATTCGATATTCCATAAAAAACCAAGCACTTGGACATTGACTTTCACATTGGTTGTGAGAAATTATAGCTTGGTCTCATACGGTTATTGCCCATCTTCTCCATTAATCAAACAGCAAATTTATTCACCAAATCCTTAGCTTCCCAAATCTTCAGCAATCTTGTTCCCAAGCTGGCGATGATTGACCTCTATTAATCTCCAGCTTGTGGGGAGGGGTGAAAGAGCATACACCAAAACATGTGCCCATGCATCGCATCACCTAACCTCAGAATAACATTTCCTCTTAACAAATTCTATTGTAACTTCCTCATATAACATATAACAAACTTTAGTGCTCGAATTCATATGTATAATATGTTAGCGTACCAAAATCTACTATGTGAAATAATATACAAATATTTTATAATATAATTACATTCTTCTCTATTGTTTGTCTTCTCTCCAACTGTCTCTTCTAAGTAGAAATCTAATAATCACTGAACCCTTAACCATGATCCAAATTAAACATTGTGATAAGTATAAAATCTAAGTTAAAATTAAGAAAAAATTTGTTCAGTAACATATAAGAAGGGTTAAGTGATATAAAAAAAGTTTAGGAAGTTAAATGAAAAAAAAAAATAAAGTACTTTGTAAAAGTGTGAAACAACACAAGAATAAAATGTGATTTACTTTGATTTTTATCATTTTATTCTCTTTTAGATAAAGTAAGAAATATAATCTTTTCTACATGATATTAAGTAAAAATTTCAAGTCAATCATTTGTGTATTTTATTTTTTTTTTTTATATATTTTTCATGCATAATAGTGTCACAACATTTACTTATTCATTGTCATAATCGCCATCACGATAGAACAATCACGATAGAACAACGAACAAAATTTATTAGATAAGAAATTATTTTTTGAAAATGAAGTTACCATCAAAATGTTTAATTTATTTTAAAATAAAAAATATTAAAAAATCTCTTTAAAAGATATCTAAATTTTGAAGTCGAGTATAATTAAGGAAGATATTAGTATCTTACTCATCCATTTGAAATAACAATATCCTTAGTTAAACTTTGTAATAAATTGATCCTAAATAATAAATAAATAACAATAGAAAAATATGCAAATACATGAAGCAAAATGAATATAGAAAGAAATTTAGTTTAACAAAGTATGAAAATTAAATATTTAAATAATATAAAAATAATATATTTACTTATATACATGAAATAATAAAATAAATATGTATACAAAATAACCTAACAAAATTTTAGATCATATTTCTACGTATTTTTTTGGTGCAATAAAAAATTTAGGGTAACGTAGTTCTATTAATTTGATTTTGACAAAAAATAAATTCAAAATATTTTGAAGAATTTTTTTTTAAAATAAAATTTGAAAAAATAATTTTGACAGTTTTGTTTGAAAAAAAAATTATTAAAGGAGGTTTAACATAATTTGAAGATTGTGGGAAAGATTTAATTTGTGATGAAAATAAGCTTCAATAAATTAGGAGTTTTGTTAATTCTATAATAATAATAATATTATTATTATTATTATTATTTTATATTTAACATTCTGAATTTATATATGCATAATGTTTAAGATATCAAATAATTGTATTATAAATTATTATAATTAAAAAAATATGTGTCTATAGAAAATGTTACACATACAAATTTCAGGTTCGTTGTATGGGATTTAAAGTTAAAATTTATTTATTAAATATAAGTTTTTTATTTTTTATTTTTTTTAAATTAAAAATATATGAAATTCACATATATACATATTTTAAGACAATAGATGACTGTAGTATAAACCATTACAATTTCAAAAATATGTGATAGTAAAGAATATTACATACACAAATTTAAGGTTCGTTACAGAAATATAAAATTAAAATTTATTTATTAAATAATTAAATTAAAAAATATTTTTTAAAATAATATTTTAAATCCACATATGTTTAGAATTTAAGACAACGTGTGATTGGACTCTTAAATCTGACGATTATAAAATTATGTGATGGTAAAAAATATTACACACAAATTAAAAATTTATTATCTAATATGTAAATTTTATGTAATAAAAAAGTAAACATACATTAAAAAATTAGAGATATAAATTTAATTTTAACATAATGTATAACTAACTACAATATTAACTAAAAAATAAGATTAATCATAATAATGTACGTGAAAGGAAGGACGAAATATCAACTTTAAATTATAATTGTTATTATTACACTTTGTGGTCAACACTATTATTGTTAATTAAGAATAAGGCAACAAGATCACCTACACTATAGATAAAGTATTCTAAATTAATGGTAAAACAATTTTTTGAATGTACCAAGTTTTATTTAAAAAAGTGCTTGCGATCAAGGAGTCTAGTCCACATGGATTTTCAACCCTTAAAGTCTGATAATAAATTTTGTACACTAGCTTTGTCCTAAACAAATACCAGTTCAGACTGAGTCCTAATGAAGGATATAGATCAGTAGCCCTTATCAAACAATTGAATTTAAAATAAATTTGGACCCCAAACATATACAAAACTAGGCCCATTAAGAACCTAAATGCAGAAGAAGTCTAAGTTCTAATCTAATTTGGATGGAGTCAAATAATGATGGGAGAGAGGAAGCTTAAGGAAAGGTATCATCCTTCAGGTTTGAGTCAATGTTACTGTTAGGAGAATGAGGGAGGATGTGAAAGAGAAAACCAAAGAGAGTGAGCGAAAGTGTGAGCCAAGATTTATTAAATAAATTAAAGAAAAAGAGTGACCTTGAAAAAAAAATGGATGTAACAAATTTATATTTATATTTTTAATTTTAATTTTTTGAAATTTTTAATAAAAATAAAATATTTTGGTTTTTTACAATAACTTATTGTTTAATTTTTAGTCTCTATTATATTTATTATTATTAGCGGAAGAAAAGGGATTTCGGATAAATTTGGATAATAAAATTATTTTTGTAGAAATTATAAATAAAAGACACAAAATTGAAATCAATATATAACTTATGCAAATGGTGATGAATCCTATTATAAATGTTGCATCTTTTCCTCTCGTACCATGCCGTGTCATCTCTCTGCTTACGGCGCCATTACAATGTACTATATAATTAATTACCTTATTCATTTTACCAAATAATTTATCTACTAAAATTAGATGAATTTCACTTCAGATCTCAGTCATGCGAATTTTCTTTATAAAATTCTTTCGGCTTTTATTTCAATGTTAACTTAGGGAAATTAAGTAAAAAAATTAATCTTAACAGTATTTTTGGTTTAGATTTAGGAACTTAAAATTAAAAGCTGTTTGTTATTTTTTTTTCGAAATTTTGAAATAAATTATATTGGATTGGAAACTTGATTCCCCAAGGTATGTTGTTTAAATCTTATATATGAAAAAATTTCCGTAAAAATTAATCCCACACCATAATGTAGATATTTTCGATTTGAAAAAAAATTATCTCTGATACCTATAATTTAGAGAAATAAGAAAATATATTAGATTGGAAAATTGAAAAAATTATTACACCTTTTTTCAGTAACATTTTTACAATAAAGGGAAATCACCTCGTGCTCTTAGAAAAAATTAAGCCACTTGATGTAATTGAATCCAAAATATTTTTTGTCACAATTAAGTGTGTTTGGATTAGTTATAAAAAATATATTATTTCAATAATTAATTATATTATTATAATTAATTACATGAAATAATTTGTGTTTGTATTTGCTAGGTAACAATTTGAAGGCAATCAATTGTGTATCAATTATATAAAAAGGATTACTTTTCTACAATAATTATAAAATAAAAGGTATATATAAAGTTATTTTGAGAACTTTTATGTTTTTAAAATATAAATTATTTAAAAATAATTGAAATAAATTAATAATAAAAATATTTTTTACATAGTTATTCAAAAATAAATTTTCATGTAATTAAAAGTTATTAATTTTGGAAATGATTATCTTTAAAATCATACTTAGGATCATTTTTAAATTAGTTAACAGTATAAAAATATTTAACTAAAAATAAATTTGTAATTTTTAATCATGTTTTAAAATTTTACTTATCTCAAAAATAATTTTTATATGAAAATTTAATCAAATATTGCCAAACATATATGAATAGCGTTCTAACCTCTCTTTTCATTAAAAGAAATTGTTCCTCAGAAAATTGAAGTGTTCCAAATACACTCTAAATTATACTATTAAAATAGCCCTTGTTGATAATAATTAACTTATCCCCTAAAAAAGAATGGATGAATGATTAGGTGGAATTAACACAGGTAGAAAAATAATTTTTTATAACAGAATTTTACGTCAATGGTCTATGAACCGATGTAAAAAAAAAAAGTTGTGACATTTTTGTAAATAAATTTGACATTTTTTATATCGGTTACTCTACCATCGATGTAGAAAAATAGGTGTTGGTATTTTTACAAATAAAGTTCAAACTTTTTACATCGGTTGCTTTATAACCAATGTAGAAAGTGGTATATTTTAAAGCTTTTTTACATAGTAGCCGATGTAATAAATGTCTTTTATGTTGGTTCTTTGTAACAACCGATGTAAAATCTCTTTTCACTCCTTTAAACTTGATGCGACCGTTATCTCTAAGCATAAGTCTAAAAAATCCATTGTTGTCCTCCTCCCTGCTAGCCCTAGCATAAGTCCCTCGTCATTGCTAAGGACGTCGTTGTCTCTAAGCATAAGCCCCTACGCTGTCGTCTGAACGTCATTGCGAAGCACGCCGTCATCTGAAACAGGGGCGAAGCATGCCGTCGTCTATCATCCGTCGTCGTTGCTAAGTGTAAACACTTAATTATGTCTAAGGTCCCGTTTTTAAAAATTAATTAGTAAATAAATAATAATTTAAATAATAAATAAATAAAAATGATAATAAAATAAAATAAAATAGAAGAAATAACAAAAACAAAAATAAAATGTAATAATGAAAAGAGAAAGAAAAATAAAAATGAAGGAAAATGACAAATAATAAATAAATGAAAAAAATAAAAAATAGAGAAAAAATAGAAAAATAAAAAAAATAAAAAAAAGATAAAAAAACAAAATAAAAATAAAAAAATAAAAAAATATTGAAAAACTAAAAAACTAAAAAATAAAAGAGAAAACAGAATAACTAAAAAAAATTGAATAAAACAAATTTAAAATTTCCAGAAAGGAGGAGATTCACAAAGGGGGGATTCATGCTTAATTTTTGAGAACTCTCTGTTTTCTCTCCCTCTCCCTCTCGGGATTTGAAGGTTTCCGATCCAAGCCTCAATCTCTTGGTTTTCTCTCATTCAAAGGGCCTCCCAAGCATTCATTGAGGAGAGGAATTCTTCACCACTCCTCCTTGGAAGGAATTTGAAAAGTGCCTCTAGATCTATACTTACTCTGCTGAAACTTTTGGTAGCTCAAGGAGTTTGAAGCTTCTTTTTGCCCTTCTCGATCCCTGGTTCTGTTATTGTTCCGAAAACAACAAGAATCCGTCACACCTGCAGCTTCTCAACAGGTTCCAATTTTAGTGGAAAGGAATTATGCATTTCATGAAGCTAATTCTACTTAGGTCAACACTCTCACCATATTTAGATGCACCGGTACCTTTCTTCTTAATGATTGCTTTGCTGATTGCTTAATGATAAGAAAAAATAAATGCATAGGTGATTCTCATGTTCACGTCAAACCTTGACTTAGCATTTTCAAGATTAATTTTGCATGAAATAAGTGGTCATATAAGTAGGGATGAGAATCTGGTGTTGCAAGGAAATTAGTAAGGACATAATTCATCTATTTGGTCATTTGTATTCTAGAAATCTGATATGAAATTCATACTTAATTGATATATTTTAAGCAAATTGAAATGAAACCATACTACTAGGATGATATTGCTTAAGTGATGCTTATAAGAAAATTTAGTCATTGAAATGTGTCAAAGAATTTCTTGCTGTTTTGGTCTTAAACTTGTTAGAAAGTACTACTAGTCAACAAGAGTTCAAATTCTGATCCAAGGTTGAGTAATCGCTAGTGAAGTCATGAATTCAGATTTCAGTAAAATAAAAATAGCAATCACACTGTTAGAAAGATTCGTTGATTTGAAAAGTAAAATTGCACCAGTTAAATGCATACTATTAATAGAAATTGTTATATCAACCTTTGGTCTGCCTTTTCAGATTAGAAATCTAGCCTTTGAGCTGCTGGAGTGGCCACAGAATTCTTGAAATATCAGGATGATCCATTGGCCATGTTTTCTTCCCTGCAATGAGCGGTCGCTGTCACTTAGAACCGGGTCAAAGAATTCACAAACTTCTCAAGCCAGGCAACGCCAGGTCATTATGCCATTAATTTGAAGATCTGGAATCATTTTATCATTTGATTATTTGTGGAGAACATGCTGAATCTGCCAAGGGGAATGAGAACTGATTTTGAGACCTTGCATGTGTTCATGTAGCAGATAAGGTTTCAGATAGAGAACGAGTGTCAGCAATTCAAAGGCATACTGATTTAGAGTCAGCACCATTAGTTGATTGGAATATCAATTGCTCGTTTCCATTCCATTACTTAGCATTTCAGGTCACCAATTTGAGTCACATGGCAGACTGCTACTATACATTGCATGGGCCTTAAATACGTAGCTAGCAAAGGTCTTAGGTCAGTGAAGGCTTGCGGAAACTAAGTACCAAAATCTATGCTTTTACCACAGGCATATGGGTCAAAGAGAGGGAGTTGCTGATCTTAATGTCGTAAAAACAGTCATCAAGAAATTTCTTGATCCTCTAGAAGAGGTTTCTGTTGAATAGGATTGCATCTTGTCACTTTGCTCATAAAAAATTTTTAGAATCACTTCAAGCGAATAGTGAACATTAGTCAATATTAGCAATCTCTTTAAGCATATCAAGCTCCGCAAAAATGATACTTCAAGATGCTATTACAAACACTTCAGCTGGCCCTGCAAGTACACGTGTAAAAGATGTTATTGCTCCGCCAATTGATAAGCTGCTTGATATAGAACGTCCACTAATACTATCTTTCCAAATTAATTTAAAATTAAATAAATACCAAGTATGAATTAGAGGCACGGCATAGTGGTAATATACCATACACAATTGCCAGGTCTCCCGTTCAATTCCCGTGTTCAACTTTTTTTGTTTTAAAAATTCCCATGCATCAGTGACGTTCTTTTTATCATTAAGTTAAGCCAAGAAGTATGAAGTCAGGCGCTTAGCCCAGTGGTGGGCTCGCTTATTATAATTGCTGAACCTGGGATTAAGCCCCGCGTCCAACAGTTTATCTTTTAAAAATTCCCATGAACCCGCTCGTGGTTATTGGACGGCAATAACCCACAACGTAGTGGGCCAAGATCAGGTTGATTGTCCACAAGGTGGGCCATGCTACCTCTTGGATTGGTCGCGTCAAGTGCTAATTGGGCTACCGTATTGAATCTATAGTTGGGCCCTCTTAAAAAAAAAAAACTATTGGGTTTCCCATGCATCAGTGGCGTTCTTTTTATCATTAAGTTAAGCCAAGAAGTACGAAGTCAGGCGCTTAGCCCAGTGGTGGGCTCGCTTATTATAATTGCTGAACCTGGGATTAAGCCCCGCGTCCAACAGTTTATCTTTTAAAAATTCCCATGAACCCGCTCGTAGTTATTGGACGACAATAACCCACAACGTAGTGGGCCAAGATTAGGTTGATTGTCAACAAGGTGGGCCATGCTACCTCTTGGATTGGTCGCGTCAAGTGCTAATTGGGATGCCGTATTGAATCTATATTTGGGCCCTCTTTGACACGCTCGTCGCAAACGCGCAAAAATAATTTCTAGATTTCCCCCAAACTATTGGTATAGTATAAGGTGCAACCTAGGTCATCTCCCAAAGACCATTTCATATTCTTAAGCAAATTAGGAGAAAGTTAAAACAAGGGGATTTTGTAAAGATGCGATGTTGAGTTCTAAATACAAAATACAAAATGAAATTAATTGGACTTAACAATTATCAACTCAAGGAATTCAGAGGCTATTTTCTTAATTAATCATTGATCACTAAAATCATGCATTGTGTTTATCAACCCAAGATCATCTGGAACCCCTAAAATGATCCTTGAATTCTCTACTGAGAAAACTCTCAGGGTTCAATTGATTATGATCAACAAGATTTAGTAACCACTTAATCTTTCATCTAAACCAATTTCATAATCAGAATTCAGTTGAAGTAAGTAATAAAATGAAAACCTTCAATTCAATTACTTAATTTCTACTCTTCAAACTTTTGGAAAATGATTTACCAATCAAAAACCAATTATAAATCAATTATATATTAATAAAAATACGTCAACCGATCAAACTTTGATTAAAGAATAAAATTGAAGAATATAGTGAAGCAGAGTAGAAACCACTTAATAAGCATGTAAATAAAGATCAAGACCTCAAAGTTAAAATGAAAATAGCTTGAATCCTTGAATTGAAACTACAAACCTAGCCTTCCATGAAGGAGGCAAACTAACAACAAAGAAAAACTAAGCCTTCCATGAAGGAGGCAACTAACAATAAAGAAAAACTAAGCCTTCCATGAAGGAGGCAAACTAAAAAGAAAGAAAGATAGATGGAAAATGGTATTGGAGTTAATATCCAAGGGGTGTGTTTCTCCTCTTGTAAACCCTTCTATTTATAGAGGATTTTTGAGGCATCATCTTCAGAAGGTCACCAACTAGGATATTACTTTTCCACCCTTTTATTGCTTTCACATGGGCTTTGTTGAAAATGCAAAATACTTTTGAATTTTTGTCACCAATCAGCACAACAATTTTGACTTGCTTGCAGCGCAATTTCGGATATTCACGTGTCCGAATTAGAGCTTCACGTATGAACAAAAGTTGTAGCCCCGGATCTTAGCTTTCCAAAGGATTTGATTTCATCTCAATATGACTTCTGCATCTCAAGATATGGCCAGATATTTCCACACTGTTCAAATTCCGCGTCAGCAACACTATCTCATCTTTTGAGATAATTTCGGAGTCCTAAACATCCCATTTAGAGTCTGCTCTTGCTTTGTAACTGTGGACACTTATTTAAGCTTTCATTCAAGACAGATTTCATGATTTTTGGATGTCTAAAACTCCTATTATGCTCAAAATACTATAATAGTGTCATTTTAATCGGGTAAGCAAAGAAATTCAATTAAACTTCATATGAACCCAAACTCATAAAATATAACAAAGACCACTTAATTGAACATATAAGAAGTCTTAATGAGATAAAAGTGAGAGATAATTATTTATGAAATTTATGCTTATCACTCTTACAAGAAAAAAAAACTATTGGGTTTACCATCTTTAGATTAATGATTTTCAAAACAAGATAAGCAACTCAACTAATATAGTTTTTCTATCTTAATCTAGATTAAACCCAACATGTTTTTTTAAGATCAAAATAATTTTTCTTAAGATGAATTTAATTTATATCGAGCCATCGTTATTGATTTTAAGCTTTCTTCTATCTCTAATTTGGGTCAAGCCCAATATACCTCGTACAATGAAATTAATCTTTCCTAAGGCCAATTTAATCCAGGTCAAGCCCACCTTGTTTGATTAATGTGGGCCAAGTGCCAGGTTCAACCCATTCATGCCCAAATCAACTTAGTTGTCCTTAAAATAGTATTTTATAATTTAAAGGCATGATTTATAAATTTTTGGTTTCACGCAATGAGCTCTAAATACGAACTGGTAGCTTTTTTTGCTGTTCGATATTTAGAGATTCATATGGGTCACAGTGCAGCCATAGTTGTCTTGGACCTTGTGCATAGGTGGACCCCAAAAGTTTTTAAAAATAAAATATTCTAGGAAATCGCGTTTTACTAATTTTAAAGTCTCACGCAATGAGCTCTAAACACGAATTGGTAGCTTTTTCTACTGTTCGATATTGAGAGATTCATATGGGTCCCAGTGCAGCTGTAGTTGTCTTTTAATCCTATGCATATGTGGACTAAGAATTATTGAAAAATATCTAAATTGCTTTTAAAACCATCTTTCAATTTCCTTTTTCGAAGATTAAGTATTCAAAAACCAGAACTACGTAGCCTTGAGTTTCCCATTGCACCGGGGAATACGTAGGAGCAGGATCAAGTCCTGTCAGACTATTTTCATACAAACCTATCTATTTTTATTTTAAACTATATGGATCAAATAGTTTTCAAAAACATCAAAATCGCACATTTAGTTTAAGGGTACTGTTCTTCGGAATGGGGGAGTAGGGTGCCTAACACCTTCCCTACTCGTAATCGACTCCCGAACCTAGATTTTTCCTCAAGTTAGGGTTTTTCCAAATCTTTTCCCTTAAATAAAAATTTGGTGGTGGCTCCACAAATCAATAAAATTTCTTTTCAAAAGTTTTAGCGAGTTTGTCATCTCGTTGTAATTACGGTTACGATAGATGGCGACTCCACTAGGGACTTTAGAGAGTCAAGCCCATTTATGATTGAGTGTACATTGTATTGATCCCTTTTCTTTTTATTTATCTGTTCATTTAACTGCACACCCTAGGATAGACGAATTTAAATTTTCTTTATATATACTTGTTTTGATTTCCCAATTATTTGTATGCCCTCCACACACATCACACATACATTCATCTCATGAGTGGGGCCCTATACCCAAGTCTGAGTGAAGCCTAGGATTGAGGGGTCTAGTGGTGTCACTTTGGACGCACATCCTATTTGACTATCACGAAAACCCCAACTGAAGTGCGTCCTATTCATGTGTCCTGCAACTGGTAGCTTTTTCTACTGTTGTAGCAAGCATTATGAACTGGAACTTGGCTCTAATAACCTCTTACACCTCAGGATTACTGACCACCTTCGAGAGGTTCATGCACTAAAGGTCATAGATCCATAGGACAGGTCACCCACATAAGATGCAAGGAGGGCACACACCCCTTTTCATGATACATGGTTTATATGCTGCTCATAGACATTTATTTGAATACAATCATCCAAGATGGCAGAGGGGAGATGACATTTGAAAGTTGGGGAGATACAGAAAATAAAGAAAAGAAATCAAGGAAAAAATAAAGAAAATATATATACAAATAAAATTAGAAAGAAAAATCAAATAAAAATCAAGAAAAATAAAAATAGAAGGAGAAAGATAAAAATTTCTAGGAAGAATTAGAAAAATAATTTTGAAAATATTGAAAATATAAAAAGAGAGAAAATGAAAATTCGAAAGAAAATCTACAGAATGTTTTTCAGAAAATTTTAGCAAAACTAAAATATTTTCAGCAAAACTAAAAATACCAAAAATTACTCAATTATTTTCAAATTGGTCAACCCTCAAATCTCTAAAATTATTTGTGCATTTCAACATTCATTCATTCATGAAATATATTTATCATTGGAAAAGGAGATTACGCAAATCATCTCATACCTTTTCATTTTGCATTGGCACTTTTATCATTCATGATTTTTGCATTCGCATTGTTTCTCAAAAATTAAATTTTAATTTTAATAGAAAAATTGGAGAAAGACAGCTTCCTCGACATCCTTATAAGACTCGTTCACAATCAAGAATCATGGATGAGCTGGAAAGACAAAATGAGGAATTGAGAAATGAAGTCAAAACTCTGAAGGAACAGATGGCCAAGCTAATGGAGGCCATCCAACTATCAAAACAAAAGGATGTGAGGGAATCCCTTCCAGGAGAAACAATTGACCCATCATACCCCCTTGGCTACAGCCCACAAAATCCTTTACCATCAATCATACCTCCGCAAGCTGAAGGGGTTCATTATGGGTTCCCTCATAGGCAAGCACCCTTCATGAGACAAACATAAATCCAAACACAAAACCTACCTTTAAACGCCATGGAAATTCCTTATATCATTCCAAACACCACCTCACAAGCTTACCAAACAGCTCCTGGGGGAACAAATCCTATATGCACCCAAAGACCTCATCCTATACACATATCACCTCCTTATCCTCAAAACCATCCTTTTGATGAAAGTACTAAGAAATGGAAAATCTTGGAAGGAAGGATCCGAGCAATAGAAGGAAGTGCATATGATGTTAGAGATGCATCTGACTTAGGTTTGGTCCCGGACGTGGTCATTCCTCATAAATTCAAGGTTCCTAAATTCGAGAAATATCAATGAACTAGCTATCCAAGGAACCACTTGACCGTGTACTACAGGAGGATGTCCGCCTGTACTCATGATGATGAGCTGCTCGTCCACTTCTTTTAAGATAGCTTAACTGGGGCAGATACAAATTGGTATACTCAATTAGAACAGACACATATCCGTTCATGGAAGGATCTAATTGATGCATTTCTGAAATAGTACAAGTACAACCTGGAGATGGCTCTTGACAAAACTCAGCTCCAAAATATGGCTAAGAAAGGAGCTGAGACCTTCAAACAATATGCTCAACGATGGCAGGAGTTAGCTGCTCAAGTGCAACCTCCTCTATCTGAGAAAGAACTAGTCAACATGTTCATTGACACACTTCAAGATCCCTTCTATGACAAGATGATTAGCAGTATGACTGCTAGCTTATCTGATGTTGTCATCATAGGGGAAAGGATTGAAGGTAGCATGCACCGTGGAAAGATTGCGCACAAGTCTACAGGGATAGTTAACGCTTCCACTGGATCTGGAAAGAAAAAGATAGTAGAATAATGTGACTTCTGGTCAAGGTCAATACATTCCTCAGATGGCACCTATAGTACAGCTGGCTTCCAACCATCACTATATACACCTTACACACTATATCCTTACATCGCCACAACCTACTAAACACCCTACCCTCCAACTTACAACTATCCAATGCAAATCCAACCACCAACACCATACACGGCCCAAACACAAGCCATAAGCCAAAATCCTGACCAAAGCCAAAAGAAGGAGAAGAAACCTGCCCAATTTGACCTTATTCCAATGACCTACACTTTGCTGCTACCTCGCTTAATCCAAAACTCTTTAGTCGCTCCTTATCCCTTAAAACCTCAGGAACCACCATATCCTAAATGGTATGATGCAAATTCCAAATGCGATTACCATGCGGGGTTCATTGGTCATTCCACAGAAGATTGCCAAGCTCTGAAGTGTAAGGTATAAAGCCTGATTGATGCAAAATGACTGGATTTTGGGAAGCTTGCTCCTAATATAGGAAATAATCCATTGCCAAATCACGAAAGCCCATCAGCTAGCTAAAAGAAATTGGGGTAGTACAACGAGGTGCTTTGTAAAGAGCCAGGTCAAAAATATAAAGGAAAATCATCCTGGATTTTTCATACTTTTCAAAATCAATCTTTTGTAAATAAATCTCAATAAGAAATACAAAAATTATATTTTTCATGTTTCTTGGGCATGTACCTTACTAACTTTACCTCTTGAATTTGTTGTTCTTTTTATCATTCAACCCACTTCTTATTCTATACCTAAACAATATATACCCGATGGTAACAATGTTAGAGCTGTAATAAATAATTTTGAACATGTTATTAATCGAGCTCAAAGAGAAAAGTTAAATGAGGAAGCAGAATAAGCAAAATCCAACCAGGGATTCCAAATCCCCATTCATTGTAGTTCCTCTCAAGGAATATCTTGTCTAACAGAAGAAATAAGAAATATCCCACTTGATCAAAAGTTTAAGTCCAGGAAAAATTTAGGGATGCAAAATAGATCTGCTGAATTGAAAATCAAAACAAATCCAAGTAAGATCTGACTAGGAAAAATAAAAAGAAAAAGAAAGGAAACCCACTAGATTAAAATTTAAAAATAATCCCATCAAAATCAGGGTCAAAATTCAAGAAAAAAGAAGAAAAACCCTGCTAGATTAAAATAAAAAATAATCTAGACAAAAGTGGGGTCAAAAAAATAAAAATAAAAATCGATAAAGTCATGATCAGAAAAGGTCTTGCTGGATTAAAAATACAAAAAAAATTCAAGAAAAATTAGGATCAAAACAAAAGCCCGCTAGGTTGGAAACCCTCAAAGGCAGCCAAGACAAAAGTTAGGGCACACAAGCACAAAAGCTTGCTAGGTCAGAAACCCTCAAAGGCGGCCTAGGAAAAAGTTAGGGCACATAAACAAAAGCCCGCTAGGTCAAAAACCCTCAAAGGCGGCCTAGGAAAAAGTTAGGGCACACAAACAAAAGTCCACTAGGTCGGAAACCTTCAAAGGCGGCTTAGGAAAAATTTAGGGCACACAAACAAAAGCCGACTAGGTCGAAAACCCTCAAAGGATGGCCTAGGAAAAAGTTAGGGAAAACAAAGGACCTTCTGGGTTAAAAGCTCAAAGAAACAATCCAGGAAAAAATTAAGGTCAATCAAAAGAATGACAAGTCTAAAATTCAACTATAGTTCGACATGTCTGCACCTCACATTTCAAAACTGGGGCAAAATTTTGCCGTTTCTCAAATTTGATTAATCTGGCAATCAAAGTTATGAAAAGCAGCATTGGTATTTTCACCAAAAGGTGCCATTTAGGCAATCAAACTGACATTTTTTATCTCTCCCTCAACTATACTACCCTAAACCTTACATACAAAACCCACCTACCTCTTCTCACTGACTATCCAAAATCACTTTGCACACCTCAATGGTGCACCTGTCAAAAAAAAATGTGAAAAATAAAAATAAAAAAAGATTAATTTTGAAAAGTCATAACAAATCGGATGAATCCTAAACCATGGCAATATGGCATGACTGTTTCCCAAAGAGTCATCCTCCTGTTAGCCATAATGCTGCCGAAACAAAAGGAGTGTGTCTTACTCAATGATGCTGACCACTGTTAGGTCTCAAAGATATTGAAAAAGGAAAATTTCAAAGCTGACCAAGAAGCCAAGAGACAGAGTCAGTCCAGCTCATCCTGAATCTTGGTTCCCCTTATACCAACCATAAGGTTGTCGAGAAACGAAAATGTCAAAGAAAAATAAAAAATGGAACCCTAAAGTTTTTAAAAATAGTCTCATGGCATGCATTCATCCCATAGCATTCATTTCATGGTATTTGACCGAATAATCATTTCAAGCATAAAAAAAGAAATAAATAAGTTAAAACATCTCGTCCTTTTACACTCATCCAAGCATTACATAAGCATCTTGTCATTCAAGCATCGCATTTCAAAGTTTTTCAAAAGATGGGGCAAGTTGTCAATCGCCTAAACCAATCGTAATTTAGTCTCAAAACAGGGGCAAACGTTTGCCTAGAAAGAATTCAAATAGGGGGCAATCCCCGATTTCTGAAAATTTTTCTGTAATTAAACTGGGGAAAATGTTTGCCTAGGAAAATTCAAATTGAGGAAATCCTCAATTTCAAAAAGAAAATTTAAACTAGGGAAAACTTTTGCCTTGAAAAATTCAAATTGAGGCAATCCTCAATCTCGAAAAGAAAATTCAAGCTGGGGTAAACACTTGCCTAGAAAAATTTAGATTGAGGCAATCCTCAATTTCAAATCATGATTCAAATTGGGGAAAACACTTTCCTAGAGAAATTCAAATTAGGGAAATCCTCAATTTCAAAAAATTAAAACTGAGGCAAACATTTTCCTAGAAAAAGTCCAAATTGGGGAAAACGTTCGCCTAAGAAAAATTCAAAATAGCAATCTTCAAAACTGGGGCGAAGATCTTTTAAAAACCTTCAAGCTCGAAGCAAAATCAGCAAATTGTTTAAATTAATAATTTTCAAAATAAATTGTCCAAAACATCTGACAAAGAAATCTATATTCCTTCCTCACTTGCATTCCCAGGTCATCACTTTTATGTCTCCATACCTGTCTTCACAGGTCATTCTATTCTTACCTGTCTTAACAGGACATCTCTTTTACACTTCTTTGCCTGTCTTAACAAGCCATTCTTTTCCATACCTGTCCTAACAGGTCATTCTATGCTTTTTACTTGTCTTAACAGGTATTTTTCATCTTTCTTTGCCTGTCTTACGAGCCACCCTACGTTACCTATCTCATTCTCGTTTCACCTTTGCATTTCTTGTATTAATAGGTATTCATCATTTTTCGCCTATCTTAACAGGCCATTTCTGCTTTTTGCTTGTCTTAACAAGTCATTTTTCCTTTACCTGTCTTAATAGGTCTCTCTTCATTTCATTTTTACATTGCCTGTCTTAACAGGTATTTTTCATTTCTGTTTGCCTGTCATAATAGGCCACTTCTGCATTACCTGTCTTGACAGGTTTCTTTTCATTTTATTTTTTACTTACCTGTCTTAACCAGTCCTTCGCATTTCTATTTGTCTGTCTTAACAGGCCACTTCTGCATTACCTATCTTAACAGGTCACTTTATATTTCATTTGTTTCCTTGTCTGTCTTAACAGATCCTTTTCATTTTACCATGTTTGTCTTAACATGCCACTTCTGCATTACCTGTCTTAATAGGTGTCTTTTCTGCTTTGCCTGTCTTAACAGGCTTGAATCTTTCCTATCAACAACAGGGCCTTATCAACATTTTACCTGTCTTAACAAGTCATTTTCATTTCACTTCGTTTGTCTTAATAGGCCATTTCTACTTTACCTATCTTAACAGGTTTTCTTCATTCTGCTTTGCCTGTCTTAACAGGCTTGCATTCTTCCTGTCAATAATAGGACCTCATCATTTGCATTCTTCCTGGCATCAGCAAAACCTCATTTTCATTTTTCCTGGCAACAACAGGACCCCATTTTCATTCTTCCTGGCAACAGCAGGACCTCATTTTCATTCTTCCTGGAAACAACAGGATCTCATCTTCATTCTTCCTGGCAACAACAAGATCTCATTTTCATTTTTCCTAGCAAAAGCAGGACCTCATTTGCATCTTTCTTGGCAACAGCAGGATCTTATTTGCATTTTTCCTGGCAACAGTGTCGCAACCGTAATTCTGACGAGACGACGAATTTGCTAAAATTTGAAAATATAATTTAGATTTATGATGTGGAGTTGCCACCAAATTTTTATTTAAGGAAAAAGATTTGGAAAAACCCTAACTCGAGGATGAGATTTAGGTTCGGGAGTCGGTTACAAGTGGGGAAGGTGTTAGGCACCCAACTTGCCCGTTCCAAAGAACGGTACCCTTAAACCGAGTGTGTGATTTATCTAAAATAGTTTGATCCCTTTAACTAGAGCGAAAATAAATAGATTGATGGAGGTTAGCCTGACAGGACTTGATCCTGCTTCTACGTATTCCCCAGTGCAATGGGAAACTCAAAGCTTACATAATTCTGGTGTGAAGGCTTGACCTTCTGAGTGCTTGAAAGGAAGTATTTGAAAAGGAATGATGCTCGAAGGCTTGACCTTCGGAGCTACTTGAAAAGAGGATATTTTAAAATGCTTATGGTGTTTTGAAAATACTTCAGAAAGAACCCTTAGTCTACATATGCACAGGATCCAAGACAACTATGGCTGCGCTGGGATCCATACGACTCCCTAAGCATCGAATAGCAGAAAAAGCTACCAGTTCGTGCTTAGGGTTCATTGCGTGAGACTAGAGATTCCAAAATAAATTTTTCTTGAGATTTATTTGAAAGGGATTCTTAGTCCACATATGCACAGGGTCCAAGACAACTACGGCTGCACTTGGGACCCATATGAATTCCTAAACATCGAACAGCAGAAAAAGCTACCAGTTCGTGCCTAGGGTTCATTGCGTGAGACCAAAGATTCCAAAATGAATTTTTCTTGAGATTTATCTGAAAGGGATTCTCGGTCCACATATGCACATGGTCCAAGACAACTACGGCTGCACTTGGGACCCATATGAATTCCTAAACATCAAACAGTAGAAAAAGCTACCAGTTCGTGCTTAGGGTCCATTGCGTGAGACCTAGAACCAAAGAATTTTCCTTGAGTTTATTTAAAAAGGATTGTTAGTCCACATATGCACAGGGCCCAAGACAACTACGGCTGCACTTGGGGCCCATTCCTAAACATCGAACAGCAGAAAAAGCTACCAGTTCGTGCCTAGGGTTCATTGCGTGAGACCTAGAACCAAAGAATTTAATTTGAAATTATTTGAAAGGGATTCCTAGTCCACATATGCACAGGGCCCAAGACAAACTACGGCTGCACTTGGGGCCCATATGAATTCATAAACATCGAACAACAGAAAAAGCTACCAGTTAGTGCCTAGGTTGGATTCGATCTTTCAGGTATCCATGAATAATTATCTAAGCAAACATACCTGAGATTTGCAAGTTGTTGACGGAGAAACTTGATCTTGCCTAAGCCTCTGTTCTTCCCCTTTTCTGAGCAAACTCTGGAAGCCACTGTTAGGATCCAGAACCCATCCTTCGGAATCGTTCTTGAGATAGACCTCACGAGCCTCCTTTCGCCGAGATCTGCTTTCTTTTCTTCTTACCTCTGATGCCCTCTCCCGAAGAGAAAAATTGAAAGAAAAAAAAACCCCCTTCTTTTCCTGCTCTCCCTCTCTTTTATACCTCTTTTTTTAAATTTCTCCCGCCTTTTCCTTCTTTTCTTTTTCGTTTTTTTCATTTTTTATTTTTCAATTAATTAATTTTTGTTAGTTATTATTTTTTATTATTTACTATTATTTACTATTATTACATTTTTTATTTTCTAGTATTTATATTTATGCTTTTTCATTGTTTTCTATTTTTGCTTTTTATCTTCTGTTTTTAATTATTATTCTTTTTCTTATCTTTTTATCTTTTTATTTATATATTTTTTTTCTTCTTTTTTGTTTTCAAATTTTCTCTCTTTTTTTCCGCATTTATTTTTATTTATTTTATTTTATTTCTTTTCTAACCCTATTTGCTATTTATTTTCTTTTGATTTTTTGTAATTTTTGTTTGTTATATTTTTATCTATTTTTCTAGCTTTTTCCAACATTTCCCTTTCATTTGTTTTCATTTAAATATTTATTTACTTTAAGTTATTAATGGTCTTTTGATTAATTTACTATTTACTTACTTAATTTTAAAAATGAGGGGTCTCGAACATAATTGAGTATTTACAAACAGCAGGACCTCATCTACATTTTACCTGTCTTAACAGGTCTGCATTTTTCCTAGCAACAGCAAGATCTCATTTGCATTTTTCCTAGCAACAGCGGGATCTCATCTGCATTTTACCTGTCTTAATAAGTCTGCATTTTTCCTGGTAACAGCAGGATCTCATTTGCATTTTTCCTGGCAACAGCAGGACCTCATTCACATGTTTCCTAGCAACAACAGGATCTCATTTCCTTAGCCAGAGTGGCGAGCAGAGGATTCTCATAGAGTTTGATCAGGCCACTGGAAATTCATTAGGGCCAAACAAGACAAAGTTTAAGAGTTATATGACCCTTCTTGGACGAAGCAAAGCTAGTATTTTAAAGAAGGATTGGGATGATGTTGAGATGTGAGTGAAGGATCAAATTTGGGAGACTATCATGGTATTTAACTTTAAAGCTTTAAGTTTCTCCATATATTTATCATTCACTAACTAATTACATCTTCTTTTATGTAGCTTACATATGATGTACCAAACGCTACCTGAAGTGGAAGTGGCTTTCATTTGCTGGTGAGCGCTGGAGGGGTTTCAAGACACATCTCACCACCAAATATATATATAGGTCACTCAAGGATGTGTCTTCTTGTGAGGAGTACCAGTTCCTTGATGATGACATTTGGCAGAGATTTGTTGAGTCTCGAATGGATCCTGCATTTGTTGTACATATCTTTCTAATATTATATTTTTTAATTGACTAATATAAGCAATATTATGATTATTGATTTGATTTCTTATAATAGGAGAAAAGAAAGAAGGCTCAACAAATTTCTGCCAAGAACTATTACCCCCACAAATTATCTCATGGGGGTTATGAGTTGCTTCAAGAGAGGCTGATGGAGCAGAAATTAAAAGAACGTTAGTAGTCGTCTGAAGTAGACCCCTCCATACTTCTCTCTCCACCCTCTCCACCTTCATGCCATGAGAAATGGAAGAGGACATGCCAAAAGGCATCTGGAGAGTACACATCAGAGCTTTCTCGCATTGTTGTTAAGAAGATTATAAGTAATTACACAATTTTGTGAATTTTCTTTTTATTTATCTTCAAACATGTACATTACTAATAAAAGTCATTTTTTGTTTTGTAGGATTTTTTGGTTGAACAAAGCTCACAAGGAGTCTTTGTTCCAGCTGGTTGGGATGACATCTTGAGTACTGTTATTGGCCAACCAGAGCATCCAGGTCGTGTTCGTGCAGCTGAACGAGGTGTTGGCCTTAGATAGTTCTTTGGATTGTCTTCTAGACACACTTCCAAAGAAGGTCTAGTGTCTAGAGATGAGTTGGACGCCATGCGCGAAGACATGAGGCAAGCACTGCGACAAGAACTTCAAGGAGAGCTCACATAGGAGCTTAGGCAAGAGCTTAGACAGGAGCTTGCATCTTTGGGACTTTCTAAAACACAGACACAGGGTCACCATCCATCACCTTCTCCTAGGCACGTGAGCACAAAGGGAAGTTGTGCTCCAACAGAGGAGCAAGTAGCGGGAGAAGAGGATGTGGATTCAGCTACAGACGGTTATGAGTTATATGTTGATGATCCATATCGTTTGGTAGCCATTGGGAAAGTCTACACCTTGGGTTCAACCATCCATCACTAGCAAATTGATGATGATCATGTTAGAGTAGTTGTTGAATAGGTTGAAGATGCAGATGCTCCTATTCCTGTGCCTACTGAGGAGGTTCATGTCGGGGGCAAGCCCCAATCATTTTATTATATGGCCGAGGAGACTTGTGCAGCGAGCTCAACCTCGGGTATTAAATAATTTTAGCCTATGTTACTAATTTTTTAATATATACATTATGCGTGTGTGTGTGTGTGTATGTGTATATATATATATATATATATATATATATATATTTCTTACTATTTTGTGAATTTATTGTAGGTTTATAAGGAAGATCATGGGAAGAATATTGATTTCAGTGCTAAAGAAGATCTTCCTGAGCCTCCTCAAAAGAAACATGAGGTTGATTTGCTCACACGTCTATTTGGTATTGCCATGAACTTGGGCGACGAAACTTTACAAATAACAATAGAACCAGATATCATAGGGAAGCGCATACCTATCCCCTTCTATATTACTAAGAAGGATATATTGGAGTTGGTTGTGTGTAACGATCTCCTATGTGTATCAATTCTACAATTATGGTTGATGTAAGTAAATTTCTAAACCTTACTTGAATTATTTCATTATCAAAATCTAACATATGAAAATTATTCGGAATATTAGGTACCTGTATCGTATCTGTACTCAAAGAGGGAACTTACACCTCTATGGATTCCTGGACCCGGTTCATATGCAGAAAACCAGGAACAAGGCAGCTGAGATACAGGGATACCTTTAGAGGAGACTGCAGACTGATAAAGACTGTTACCTAGCCCCTTATTTTCAATTGTAAGTCAATATTTAAAAGTTTTATTTAACGAATTCATTTAAATTTCTAATTTTGGTTCATTGTCATCCATATTTTGTAGGGCCCATTGGCAATTAATCATTATTTGTCCAAAGTGGAATCTAGTTGTATTTCTATGCTCTGCTTGGCAAAAACGAAAGAAAGACATATAAGATATTATAGATTTGCAAGGTTTTAGGATTTTGGTATTTATATTCATATAATTTTTTATTTTCAAAGGTATTCATTTGTTTTTTTATTTTACTATAAAGAAATGAATGCTCGACTTTGGTTAAAAGGGACGCATTCATCAAATATAAAAAAACCTTTTTGGATAATTCCAAAGGTAAGTACTTTATTAAAAGCTATTCAATTATTTTATATTCTTTTATCAATATATCATCATCTCTAATTATATTTGATACTCTTTCTATTTTTTCGAAGTGTCCAAGACAACCCGAAGGAACCAAGGGTGGATATTATGTGATGAGACATATGTTTCTCATTGTCTCAACTTCTATTGTTAATTATTGGAACCAAGTGATTACAATTGTCCTAATTTAATTATTTAATTTTAATGCATAACATAACATTTTCTCTAATTTTATTCAAAAAAATTTGTGGATATTTGAAAATCCTCAACTTCTATTAGATGAAGAAATTGATAATATCAGGAGACGTTGGAAGGAATTTCTCATAGAAGTTGCCAATTTGGGTTGAATTCATGTAATTTTAAGATATTTAATTTTTTTTTATTATATTTCATAATAAATATTGATGTATTTAGTTAAAATATATAGACTTTGTTATTTTTGTATTGTCTGTCTCATATTCTGTTTGTATATGCAGGTATTATGAATAAATAATATGGTAGTTTCCCTAAACAAAAACAACATTTTAAAAAAATGGACTTTCTACCTCGATTGTGACCATAACTGATGTAAAAAGTGATTTTCTACATTAGTTATGGTCTTAACCAATGTAGAAAAAATATGAATTTTTACATCGATTAAGAGCATAACTGATATACAACACAACCGACGTAGAAAGTGTACTTTTTACATTAGTTTTATAACCGATGTAAAAAGTCTTATTTTCTATATCGCCCGCTTCAATGTTGTTCAAATAATCGATATAAAATGTTCATAACAACCGATGTAAAAAGTTTATTTTTCACTAACGTTAGTAATAAAAATAATTTAATAATTATATTGTATGATTTGATTTATCAATTATCTTCCATCTGTTCCACGTAAACGTGAGCAGTTTCAACTTCTTTGTTAAATCTACTGAATGTGTCATGTTGTGGCATCAAATTGTAGAAAATATATGTGCCCATCTTCAGGATGTAACCTAGCACGTTGTACATGAAGAAGAATGATGTAACAAATCAACAAGGTTTAACAGACATGAAAAGGATTGCCATAAAAAAAATTATAGAGACATGAAAAATGTTGCAAAATAAATGTCTGGCACTTTCCTTAGAACCAAAACCTATCAAATGTTAGTAATGACTTTAAAAGTGCCACAGTTTCCTTGCAAAAAAAAAATGAAGAAAGAAAAAATTGCTACGATTTAATTTGATTATGACAAATTTAGCCTTTGCTAATTAAGAAAGTTTGTAATTTTGTGAGGAAAATGTCAGAAACAACAGTTTATTATAACATTTTTAATGCAAATAATAATAAAAAATTTATTAAATTCAGGCGGGGAAAAATTACACGAAATGCTAACATCTGTCCAATTGCTGAACAGTTTTAATATATTATAGATAAATTGAAACCAGATATAATTAAATAATAAAAACTATATAAATTTGAGATATATGTATAGGTAATCTTGTTGGTTGAATTCTGGCTTGCAAGTAATACAAGGGGACATTATTGGCCTGTTTCTTTCTCAAAGTGGGATCAATGTCAGATCTGAAAGTTCAATTGACATGCTTGACAATAAATAAGCTATAGTTTTTGGTTTAGTAATAGAAGTACAATCTGATGAAAAAGATGAAACCAACTAACGATGTTTGTGAAGCGTTGACATGAATGAAAGGGTATGAAAGTTAAAAGAGTTTATCAATATTTTAGTTGATGACTTGTTTAGTTTTTCTAAATTTATCTTAATTTTTAACATCATATAAATTAATTTTTTATTTTTAAAATTATACAAGTTAATATCTTAATTTACTTAAAATAATATAAATTAATTTACAATAACGATAAATTTAAAAAACAATCATAAAAGTTGAAAAATAAAGAAAAAGAATTTCAAATGAGAAATTAATTTGTAGAAATTATATATATCTAGAACTAAAATGCCAGTAAATTTAAATTTAAAATTAGGGATATACAGTGAATGCTGAGTTGATTCTTTTGAATCTAGAAAGTGGAAACATTCTTGGGATGTATGGGATTATGCTATATATGTGTGTAACTGCACAGAATGCCATAATATACAAGTAGGTCTTTTGGCCTGGTTAGACAAGTAGGTCTATGCTCTCTCTATCTCTCTTGGTGAGTTGCAAAGTTCTGTTGTGCTTTTTGGTGATGTATGGAGTCTGAAAGAGAGTTCCTATCTTAGTAGAAGAGCTTTCATAATGGAAGGTTCCACTTTTTTTATTAATAATTGTAACAAACTATAAATCATCCCTCCATTGAATTTTGGGGTTCCATTTACTACAATACATTGCTCTAGTCTCTAGACTTTCCATCACTCAAGACACACACTTTTGTCCAACTACTATTAGTGGCTGTAGTTCTCCTTGAAGTGAAACAAATCTATATACAAGCAAAAGAAATGGTCTCTTGTGCCTTTATCTTCTTGTTTATATTTTCATTTCTTTTCTTTGTTTCCTTTTTCTAATTTCTTCATCAGTTTACCAGAAAGAGATTTTATCACTAGGTTGTTGCTTTTGGCAAAAAAAATTAAATTACCTCACCATCTATCATGTAATTCATTAAGATAGTTTAGGAACTAACCCTCAATGGCTTCATCTTTCCTTGTCTATTTTCCTATATGTTGATTTTCCTAACACATGGCTGGCTAGCAACTTGGCCCATTTATCTAAAATCACAAGATTCCTCCTCTGCAGTTTGTCTTCTCTTGTGTCTATCTGTCTGTCTCTTTCTTTGCATTATTTTTGTTCCCATATGTTTTGTGGGCCACCAAGGAAGAAAAAATTAAAACCAAATTGCCAGCATGTTTCTAAACCATTTCAAATCCCAATTTCTCATTGTCATTGTACCTTCAAATGGACTTGTAGATTCAAGCTCATATTATAAGGAATTTAAAAAAAAAAAAGCTGAAACTTTATGAGAACCTTCCTGGATTCTGAAACTTGTAATGCAGAGTTTTTGTAACGGTCAATTCATTTTATTGGAATATGCCACAGTTAACATTCAGTGTTTTTTATAATACCAAAGTAAGAGTAGTTTATCCATATCTTACATCAGCCTCACAGAGGTCAAAATTAGCCACATTTTTTCCAAACCACCACTAAGATTGTTTCTTTCCCACACAGGTCTATTTATGTTCTCCATGTTCCTTTATATTAATTAGTGTCAAACTGCTTTATTTTATTCCGTCTCCACTGCCAACGACAATTAATTGGACACCAATAAACGTCAGGTATTGGTCAGAATTCCCAAGTTTCAATATGATTTTCATTCCCAAAGTAATAGGAATTAAGGAAAAAAGAGAATTGTATCGCTTGGTTATGGATATAGGCCTGGTTGGTATATATATAGTCAAATGTTGTTAAACTCATGTCTTGTATTTATGCAGAAAGCTATTAGTCTCTAGTTTGGGCACATAAGGTAGCACATTGAGTGATGGCTGGAGAACTAGGAGTGCTGAATGCACTTGATGTGGCCAAGACACAATGGTACCATTTCACAGCAATTGTGATAGCTGGAATGGGTTTCTTCACTGATGCCTATGATCTTTTTTGCATTTCCCTTGTGACCAAGTTGCTAGGGAGGATATATTACACACAACCTGGTGCAGCAAAGCCAGGAACTCTTCCTCCTAGTGTTCAATCTGCTGTGACCGGTGTTGCACTATGTGGCACATTAGCAGGCCAATTATTCTTTGGTTGGCTTGGTGACAAAATGGGAAGGAAAAAGGTGTATGGCTTAACTCTTATGCTAATGGTAGTGTGTTCCATTGCCTCAGGACTATCTTTTGGATCAAGTGCAAAGGGTGTGATGGCTACACTTTGTTTCTTCAGGTTCTGGCTTGGGTTTGGGATTGGTGGTGATTACCCTCTTTCAGCCACAATCATGTCTGAATATGCCAACAAAAGGACTCGTGGTGCATTCATAGCTGCAGTGTTTGCAATGCAAGGATTTGGAATCTTGGCTGGTGGAATAGTTGCCTTGATTGTCTCATCTGCATATGACCACAAGTATAAGGTTCCTACTTATGAACAAAATGCACAAGCGTCCCTGGTGCCTGCATTTGACAATGTTTGGCGCATAGTTTTGATGTTTGGTGCAGTTCCAGCAGCATTAACCTACTATTGGCGCATGAAAATGCCCGAAACGGCTCGTTACACGGTACTTGTTGCCAAGAATGCAAAACAAGCTGCTGCAGACATGTCCAAGGTGTTACAGGTTGAAATTGAAGCTGAAGTGGAGAAGGTGAAGAAATTGACACAAGCTGAGAGCCATAAGTATGGCTTGTTCAGCAAGGAATTTGCCAAGCGCCACGGTTTGCATTTGGTAGGAACCACCACCACTTGGTTCTTATTGGACATAGCATTCTACAGTCAACCTTTTCCAAAAGGACATTTTCAGTGCAATTGGGTGGATCCCTCCAGCAAAGGAAATGAATGCAATCCATGAGGTTTACAAAATTGCAAGAGCACAAACACTTATAGCACTATGTAGCACTGTGCCAGGTTATTGGTTCACAGTGGTACTTATTGATTACATGGGCCGTTTTGCCATTCAATTGATGGGATTCTTCTTCATGACTGTGTTCATGTTTGCTTTGGCTATACCATATGATCATTGGACTAAGAAAGAAAATAGAATTGGGTTTGTTGTGATGTACTCATTCACATTCTTTTTCTCCAATTTTGGTCCAAATGCCACCACATTTGTTGTGCCTGCAGAGATTTTCCCTGCAAGATTGAGGTCTACTTGTCATGGAATCTCTGCTGCTGCAGGAAAAGCTGGTGCAATTGTTGGTGCATTTGGGTTCCTATATGCTGCACAAAATAAGGACCCTTCCAAGACGGATCCAGGGTACCCTGCTGGTATTGGGATTAAGAACTCCCTCATTATGCTTGGTGTGATCAACTTCTTTGGGATGTTATTCACCTTGCTGGTTCCAGAATCAAAGGGAAAGTCATTGGAGGAGTTGAGTGGGGAAAATGAGAACGATGAAAATAGTGCTAATGAGGCCATTGACCAACAAGGGTATGCTAGGACAGTTCCTGTTTGATTGAAATTTGTGTTCAACAAAGTGGTTGCCATTATGTTATTTGAACATTTTAATAATGGTTTTTTGTTGTGATAATTTTGGAATATTGATGTAGCTATTTCAGGGTGCTAGAGCTTTCAAGCAATTACATATTGTATGTTTTTTGTTTTTCTTTTTTTCAGTAAAATAGAAAACTAGGTAATTGTATTGTTATATATTTATGTCATTGTCATTCTAAATTCTCCATCATTGTGTTTATTATTCCTTTCCTTTTCCATTGTCCATTTATTTGCAGCAAAAGGAAGATAAGATACTATTGTGCAAACTTTGGATCTTTAGATCAATCAAAGAGCCCAACAACAAGGGAAAACAATCCAATATTATATAATCTTGATTCTTAGAAAGCATTTTATGTGTACAAATGCATGAACAATACACAAACTCTCCAATACTTCCTCTTTTACTTTTTATTGTAGCTTAAAGTTATTTTATACATTTTAAAAAAGTTAATTAATATATTTAATTTTAAAAAGAAAAAATAATATAAATTATCTTAAACTTTTAGAATGATAATTAAAAAATATAATATTTTTTAAGTTATAACAGATAAAAAGAAAGAAGAAAGTAGCATCTATTTATGAAAAGAGTATTTTTGAGAAACTTTAAAAACATGTTCAAATAAAGAGATACCTTTCTTAAGATATGCAAACAAATGTCATCATCCACTATGGTAACCACATGTGTATAAAGACTTCGTCCTTAAAATTAAATTATGATAATTTTTACCATCGTTTTAAGGAATTGTTATTGTCACTTCTATCAATTTATTGTTATTCTTATTTAAAAACATATAAAATATTTAATTATTAATTTGATTAAAAATACTAATATTTTAGGCAAAAATTACTTAAATAAATTTGATACTTGAAGTAGCAATAAATGCACCCTCATTTTAATTTTCCAAAATTTTAAACAAAACATAGATTAAGGGTGATTTGGTTTAAAGTTGGGTTAAATTTTACAGAATTAAATTTTAAATACTAAACGTATAGAATATGTATACAAATTAATCTCGATTATAAATTTACATTGGAACGTATGTTTCTTATTATAAAGTATGAAAATTAATTTTTCAATGTCAAATCATTAGAAAAATTAACTTTTAAGGTGGTTAACAAGAAAGTTTGAAAATTTATACATATTAACTGCATACTGTTATTTACAAAATAATTATAATAAAAAATCATAATATTAGAAAAAGAAGAAGAAGAAAACATAGATAACGTGGACAAATTTTAGAACAGTAATTTTTATGTCTAAAGTTGTTGTATTAATGTTATCAATTTGTGCATATACGAAACTTATGATCATTAACAGGAGTAAATTTTTCAATAATATTGTAATATTTACTTTCTTATAATTATCTTTCTTTATTTAAAATTTTAAAAGTTAATAACTATTTAAAACTTTATCATTGCTATTTTTAATCCTTCCATTTCAATTTCTTGTGTTCCTGTTTTTTTAAGTATATATAAGTGATAAAGTTTAAATTTAAAATTTTATGTAAATTATTATAATCTTTAACCTTTTATCATTAAATTAATTTTATTAATTTTTAATTTTTATTTTTATAAAATGTTAGACCTTTTGTAAACTCTGATTATAAAATATTATCTTTTCACTAATAAAGATTTCCACTTTAGAAACAACGAGCGTTGCTTCCTTGTTCAATTGAAAGAATAAAAATAAAAACATAAAATTTGATAAATAATATAAAAAATAAATAACATAATATATATAAATAAATAATATAAATTTTTTATGTGTGGGACAGGAATGAGAGGAAAATCCTCCGTACGACATGAATGGCTCCCTTTATCTGTTGAAATTTTAATTTAAATTAATTTGTAGATATATATTTAATTTATTATCTTATTGTCTCAATCAAGATGATTAGGCTCGTCACACTCAGATCGTATAAAACTGAGTAATATTTGATTGTTGGGACTCCATTCGTCTCCTGTGTTGTTTATATAAAGGGATGAGTTATATTAAAATTTATGGTTGAATTATATATAAAAATTACTGTATATTTATTTATATTTTAAATTTAATCATCGATAATTTTTTATTCTTAAAAAATATAAAAAAATATCATTCAGTTATAAATAAAATAAAATAGATGTAATATATTTTTAATATACATAGCAATCGTTATTCATTATCATACATTTATTTTATTTTGTTTCATATTTTAATTAGAATTCAAAACTTATTTTGATAATTAATAGATATTATAAAAGATTAATGTTATATTTTAAGGTAAATTTTTAATTTAATTGAAGAAAAGATAATATAAATTTATGATACTGAATTTAAAATTCTTTCTATATAAAATAAAGTTATTTACAATTAAAACAAGAAACTATTGTGATCATTAAAAAATTGTTGTTACATATTAAAAAATAGATAAAAAAAATAAAAATTAAAATTAAAATATTAAAATAAAAATATTATTAAATTATATTATAATAATAACTTATTAATAGCAATAAAATCAAATTGTTAGTTTACTATTTTGGTTTTATTCTTAATTTTGCTTAAATTTTTTAATATGTATATATGTAAATAAATGTGAACTTTCTACATCGGTTCTCAAAATAGCCGCGGTAGAAAGTACTTTCTACATCAGTTACAGAATAACCGCTGTATATCGGTTGTTTGGAGAACCAATGTAGAAAATCGATTTTTTATACAATTTTCTACATTGGTTCTCAAAACAACCGATGTAGAAAATACTTTTTACAGCGGTTGTTTTGAGAATCAATGTAGAAAGTCGATTTTTTAAAATAATTTTTTACATCGTTTCTTAGGAAACCAATGTAAAAAGTTAGCAATGGTATTTTTGTAAATAAACTAGCAAAGATTCTACATCAGTTATTTGTTTAACCGATGTAGTAAGTAGTTTCTATATTGGTTTTGAGAAATAACCGAGATAGAAAGTCTTCCCCTTTTCCTTTTTTTTCGAACCTGGTCGTTTTCAACCTCATTTTCTAAATCCCTAGTTTCTCGTCTCGATCTTTTTTCTCTGTTTTCGTTTACATCTTAACCATTGTCGGGGTCGGGGTTGCTGTTGTTGTTCGTTGCACTCTGTCATTACGTTTGTGGTCGTCGTCGTCGTTGTGAACATTGTTTCCGCTCGAAGTCGTCGTCGCGCATCCTAAGGTATGAGCAACCTCCGTTGTCTTTGTTGTTATTTATCTATCTCCTTCTGTTATGATAGTTGAAATTTACATTCATTTTGGTTGTTTTCTATAATTTGCAAGCTTTTTGTTTCGCTACCAACATGCCTTCACTTGACTACCAATGTGCCTCCGCTCGTACATCGCCTGCCTACCGCTCTGCCATCCGCTCGTACATCGCCTGCCTACCGCTCTGCCACCACTCTACCATTGTTGTGTTGATTGTGAGGTATTTATCTGAAAGTTTGAACCTGGTTTTGAAACATTGAACAATCTTCATGATTTAAGAATATAATTTAAGTTCAGCCTCTATAGATAAATTGCTAAGGAAATATTTTTAATTCATAAAGAATCCATAACTAAGTTTATTAAGGTCATAATAGATACGAGATAAGTTACTTGTAGTTGATAACAACTTATTGTTAATTACTAAAATGATAATCACCATAATTATATGTCTAAATTGCATGTTAATCTTTCTAAGTTAAGTTGATTTTTTTTAGTTTAAATATGAGCATACCTTAGTTTCTCGTTCAATGTTAAATACAATGAGTATATTATTAAATAATTAAACAATTTATTGTATTCAATCTTAAATTTTCGAAGTTGGATAATTTGAAACTAAAATTTTTTATTCAGTGGTTAACAATTTCTTCTTAAATCCTTATTTTAAAACTTTAAAAATTACAACATGTGTGATGTAATTTTAAGTTATTTCATTTTTAAATTCAAATTTTATAATAAATAATGATGTATTTAGTTTAAATATATAAATTCTGTGATTTTTGTATTGTGTATCTGGTCATTCTATTTGTATATGTAGGTATTATGAATAATATAGTAGTATACCTAAACAAAATAAATATTTAAAAAAAACTAGACTTTCTACATCGGTTAAGACTATAACCGATGTAAAAAGTGATTTTCTACATCGGTTGTAAATAGAACCGATGTAAAAAGTATATTTTTTACAATGGTTGTAGGGTAAAACTGCTGTAGAAAATATAACTTTTTTAAAACGGTTATGTCCACAACCGCCGTAAAAAGTCCTACTTTTTACATTGGGTTTGCCTACAAGCGAGGTAGAAAGTGTACTTTTCACATCGGTCTTATAACCGATGTAAAAAATCTTATTTTCTATATCGCCCGCTTCAACACCGCTCAAATAATCGATGTAAAAAATTCATAACAATCGAGGTAAAAAGCTTATTTTCCACCTGCTTGTTAAATTGGTAAAATACTATATTGTTTTTATAGGAATTGGCTTTCTAACTCCCAATTTTAATTATTTAGACTAATCATTTTATGGATTATTAAATAAAAATAAGCAATTATCTATAATTAACGGAAGCATCAACATTCAATAAATCAAATTCAACGGATTGAAGATTAGGTTTCAAATCAATGAACTAAGTGCTACAATCATTAAAAACATTCTATTAAATTTATTTTAAAAGGTGAATTATTTTATTATAATTTTTTCGTTCAAATTTGAAAAAAATACAAAAATTAGAATATTGATTATTTTCACAAGGTAATTTAGCTCTCAAAGGATTTAACCTATCTATATCACTCATAGGTTCAATTAATCCATCACAGAATTACCTTAAAATCATGTACTTTCAAGCCTCTTCCATAAACCAGGTATTAAAATGTTAACGGATTATGATGAGTTAAATTCACGTATACAAATTAATTTTAAAGTGAAAATGTTAACGGATAAAGGGTGTAATGGACACTGTAGCAAAGAATTTATCTCACTTGAATATACTGGGATTGGGATTATATTATTTAACACTTCTCATTATTAATTTTGCGTTGTCAATGGGGTGCTCATCAATAAAAAATTAAAATAATAACTAACAGTATGTTAAAAAAGCTTAATTGGGCATTACTCGCATTTCCTACCCCTCGTCTATATTATAACCATTATAAGTAATTAAATATCTTTCGAATATGATATCTATCAAATTTATACTATAACCAATTAGTGATTGATATTAAATGATATATATTTAATTTTTTAAAAGAAAAGTTTAAGATTTGAATGTTGCATATAAAAAGTTTTTCTTTAAAAAAACAAATTTCACCATACTGTGAATACCCATAACTTTTACTTCCTATTAAGGAACCGCGGTTTGTCCATTGAAATCAGTTGCAACACGTGTAATTGAAATGGGACATAAAGATGTGCGTTATATTCTCCCGCCATATTTTATCTCCCGCTTTTCATCAAGGTGATGTGGAAATTTGCTTAGATGAAGGAAGTATGTGTTACTAAAGGCACAATTAAGTGTGTTAGACTTAAGATGATTTGTATCTAAAATTTTTGATAATATTATAAAAATATTAAAATTAAATAGAGTAATTTGTATTTTAATAAATTTTAAATATAATATTTAATAAGTCTTTTTTAAAATATTTATTTTAAAAAATATTTTATAAATAAAATATTTTATGAATTAAAAAATTTAAAGTGCAACATCTTAATAGTAAAATTTTTTATAAGTCAAAAAAAATATGAGATAAAATATTTTATTATTAAGCATCTTATGATTTAATTATATTTGTGAAGTAGTAGAATGAAATGTCTTTTTCACCGGTATCTCATAACAAATCAATAAAGATTAAAGCTAATTTTTAATGTATCTTTTGATAAAAAAAATTGATAATCTAAAAGGATTTTTTTAAAACAAAGTAAATAGGACAAGCAATTGAAACAATAAATTGTTAAAGTTGATCTAGTACACAAATAATGTGCCAACAATTTCAAGCATTAAATGAAAAGATGTACGAGATTGATCCAAAATTCGATGGTTAAGAAACTTTGTAAGTATAAAGGAAAGTCTTAACAATGATATCAAGTAGAAAACTAACAAACCTACAATAAACATCCATAACTCTTAATCTTTTTGCTATCATTGCTTTTCAATATTCACTTTTAGATAGCCTAAAATCCTTTTTTATAAATATTTTTTTAAACGTGTGTTAACCTGCAAAGATTTGTGTAAAAATATTGGATTTTGAGATTGAAGAGGCTTATGCATAAAAAAAATACTTAGAATACACTCGTATATGGCAGTTATCTATAAAAAAAACTTATTATAGTAAAATCTTAACTAAATATCAAAGACTAAACATAATGTTAAATTTTGAGATTGAACCAGTATAATCTTTAATATTTATGACCATAACTTTCTTATCTTATCTAGCATTAAAGAATCTTCGAATTGAGATTTTACTTTTCAAAAATAATTTGTTTGGAAAAGTTTCTATTAATATATTCAAATGTTTACTCATAGTAAGATACTTATTTTTTAAAGTATTATGAAAATTTTCTAAAAAAAACTTAATTCAATCCTTTTTATTAAATTTTTGATTATCTTTTTTTATAAGATGGATAAGGGAAAGGAATATTAATTAATTTTTTTTATCAAATTTTAAATAAAAGAAGAGTAATAATATATAAAGTTTAATGATTTATGATAGAAGGTTTGAGGAATTAGGAAAGATTAAAAAGAGAGGAGGCTTGAAAATCTATTTATTGAGAAAGATAAAGGAAAACAAAAATTGGATGGAATTATGTTGATTATTTAAAAAATATAAAGAGTTGAAATAAGAAGAAAATAAAATAAAATTTAAATTACAGAAGGTGCAGATTTTATAAAGCAGAAAAATGTATAATTATATAATAATAAAAGATAAAAAAAATAATTAAATATTGTACCCAAAGTAAAAAAAATAGCTTAAAATACTTTTTATATCATCAACATGTCCTACCTAACCACTATTAGGATAACAGAGGAGATTAAAACTTTTAACTTGATTAAAGCTTATTCCATAATCAATTGTACCTTTAATATATTTAAGAATTTTTTTACTTCTTGGAAATGAATTTCACTGGTAAACTCAAAACATACATAATATTTATTCTGGTTGTTAAATACACCAAACATCTTGTTAAGCTTTTGTACAACCTTTTTATCAATCATTTCATCTTCATTTTCTTTTAAAACTTTTCCTTTTAATTCAATGGAGTTACAATAGTTTCCATTCCTTCATGTTGAACTTCCTTAAAACTTCTTTAGCATATATTCGTTGGTAAACAAATATTTCATTCTCCTTTTGTCACACCTTACATTCGAAGGAAGAATGTCATCTTTTCAATGTATATCATCTTAAAATCATTTTTTATTTATTCTTTGAACTTTTTACAAAGCCTAAGTTCACTAAGTGTGTATTAATTCTGGAGTGTGGTGAAAAATTTGTCCTTGACTTATTAAGTTTTTTTAAATAGATTCCTAAGTTAAAAAAAAAATTCTTTGTTAATTCTTAATTCTTAGGTGTATCATTCAAATCCATCCCTAGAGTTATTTTCTGTTAATGGACACCTGAGTTAGCATGTTAAATGTCATGTAAGATATGAGTTAACATCAAAATGACGTTGTTTTACATATAATACCCAAAAACAATGAATTTTTACATCCTTAGTGAACAAATAAGACTAATCTCTCAAACCTCAACAATGATCCAATGATATTAAAGTTACTTGCTTCTAATCTTCATAATCACCTCACAAAATCCATCCATCTTTTCTGTCGTCATCTGTTGTCCATGGTGAAAAAATTTATGTTATGGAAAAATCACGATGAAGGGTGTGAAAATTTTAGAAAGATCCCTCGTGCCTCTTCATGTAGGTTAAGAATGATAAAAATAGAGTCACAATCATTTGCAAGAAGGAAACATATGATTGAGAGATTTACTTTGCTTACCACAACTATGAACACTACTTTTAAATCAAAATCTTCAAATTGAAGCATACATATGAAATAATGTTTAAAAAATAACAGAAAACACAAGTCTAAATTATGGCTTATGTTGTTGTAGATATCAAGAGTAAAAACAACTAAAAGTGGTTCTTAAAGCAGTTGCATGCTGACTTAGGAGATTACGAACAATATAAACAAAATTTTCTCTCAAATATATAGAAGGTACTGTGAAGGTAAATTTGAATATTTTAAAATTTGCTGGATTAATTTGCATGATTTTAAAAATTTTGAGAACTAATGCTCATTATTAAAATATTTAAACTTCTTTATTTGAATGATAGATTTAAAATTTATTGAATTTTAAATTTTTTATTTAAATTAATTAATTTAATTTTCACTATATACAAAGATTACTTTCAATATTTATAGGTTCTTCTTAACACTACTTCTACTTTTTTTATTCATTGAAAATTTTAGATATATAAGCATTTTTATCAAAAATTGTACAATATATTTAAATAAAATAAAGTAATAACACATAACAAAAGGAACAAAAAAATGTAAGTAAATCATATAATTATTGAAAATATTGTATCTAGATATATGAAAGATGAGAAAGAAAGATAAGAGAAAGAGAGAAACTGTTGGTGAAAAATGATGGCTACTGTACCATATCATTTTAAGAGTAAAGGATGAGAGAGTATAATTTTCCACAGAGATTTGGTTCAAGTAGTGATTTCCTAATCGTTCTACTATTTGGATTAAGTATATGTAAGATTTGACATTGATATGAATCTAAATGAGCTATGAATTATAAATTCTATATCTAAGAAGTAAAACACATGAATGAATTAAGATAATAAGAACAAATTTCATGTAACAACTATCAAGTAACTATTTTATAAAAAATCTAGAATTCAATTCACAAAAAAGTAACACTCAATTAACACAACAAGTAAAAAGGAAAGAATCAATCTAGCAAAGTGAGGGTTAGAGTTCACCTAGTCTTCACCTAAGTAATCCCACATTGTCACTCTAATTCAAGTTGTAAAAGTATAATTGAAGATCGAATTCATTAAACTAGTTGGAGTTCAATTCTTTGACTCGTCAACCCTTTCCCCTAAATTAGAAACCCTAATTCCTTAGAAATTCATAATTAAAGGACACATTAGATATTAGAATTCTGAAGATCTCATAATTGTTTATCTCTATTCCTAGAGTATCCTCAATTATGTTGTTTATCTCAATTCCAACTTCTACTCCAATTTTTCAATTACGAATAGAAATCTAAAATCAATTACAAGTGACCAATTCATAGAGGCATTAAGAACAAAGAGAAACAATCAATTTAAAGAAGACAAACTTGAATTAAATGCAACAAATTCATATTACAAACAAGTTAGAATTAAGATCCCTCTTTCTCTAACTAAAAATCTAATTATATATAGTAAAATTGAAGAAAACAAGAGAAGATTGTGCAAAACTCCATGAAGTTTGACAAATCTTATACTTTGATCCCTTAAATCTACAGATTCTTCACTCCAAGGGTCGCATAAGAGAGAACTTGGGAGAGAACTTTATTTTTTAACCGCAAAAAATTGACTAAATCTGAAGAACTTGACTATTTATATATGTTGTTTTGCAAAATCCATGTTTAACATGTTTTTGTTTATGTTGTTAACACAAAAGTGGCAGAAAGCATAAGTTTTCTAGGCTTTTGTGTGCTTGATGTTGGCCTTTTTACGTTGTCAACACAAACTCTTATGACATGTTTTAACAAAGTGAATAACACATCAAGATTGAAAGAATTTATCACAAAAAGATCTAAAAAACTATATTGTTCACAATTTTTAAAGGACGCTCAAATTTCACTTATTTTTCTATGATTTATGTTCATATATATTCAAAATGCTTGCTATTTCTTCAAAAATATCACCAAATAAGTGTCATATTTGACACTTATCATAATCCCAAACTTGCATTTTTGCTTGTCCTCAAGCAAAAAAATTGGGTGAAGATAAATTTTAATTTCAACACATAACACACTATTTTTCACCATGAGACATATTATTCCAATTAAGTGATTTTCACCTCCCCACTTCAATCTAACTCACATCATTCAAAATTTTAAGGATTTTTTTATAAAGACAATTCAAATGAGCATTGAAATAGATTAAAAAATTTGTAAGATGACACCAAAGCATGAAAAAATTTGATCTAAAATGATATTAAAGCTATGGTTGCAATAACTTCTTATGAGGAGACATGACTTAAACTTGCTACCCCTCCTAAGATTAAGCGTTTCACTCATTTACTCAACTGTTTAGGGTGAGTGTTTCTCTCAATGTCACCAAACCAAGGCCCTCTACCATAGGCTTACCTATATTCTCTATCTCTACCACTTATTCACAGGCACACAAAAATCAAGAGATCTTATTGTAGGTTGTAATATGGCTTATGTAAAAGGTGGATATAATATTTGGAAAACTAGCTTATAAGAGTCAAAGAAACTAGGAAACAATTGAATAATGAGTTCTTACATTAGTTCTAAGTGTGATACCAACCCAACCTCAATAGTAACTTGTTGCACTTACGCTTAAATGTATCCTTGACAAATTTGTTGTGCTAAAACTATTTTTTTATTTTTTCTTTTTTATTCAACATTTTGTCAACATTTTTTTGTTGTACTCATTTTTTTTTTGCAAGCATTACTTCTTCTTCTTCTTCTTTATACTTTTTTTAATCAATTAATCCTCAACCCACTATCATTTATTAATCCATTACACTTGACACCCATCCCAAACTTAATGATGTTGCTTGTCCTCAAGCAATCCCAAACTTATGTAAAAACTCATGCTCTAATGCAACCAACCTTTTCCTAACTTCTTTGGCCAGGTAAATTCATGGTTTTCACCTCTAAGCTTGAAATGTGCTAATTAACAACAAAATGAATGTAAGGCTCAAGGGGCTAAAATAAGGATGCAAGGTAAGTCATTCGGTCAAGTAGGTGTATAACAAAGAAATGCCTCAATCATATTTATGCAAGCATGTGACATTTGATTTCAATTAAGAAGCATGGAAAGTTTTAGAATGAAACCTCAATTTCTGACCAATCACACAAACAAAGTAAATTGGTTAAGGCCTAAACGCTCATAGTCAATGGATAGCAAACCTAAATCATATCTCTCATAATGTTCATCATTACCAACCATAACAAAGTAATGATGAAACTTTTATTCAATCAGACCATAGTGTGAATTGTACACATGAGTTAACCTATCTAATTCTCACTTTGTTCATGTCTTAAAAGAAAGAAATTATGTTAAGAATAATTCTTATTAGAGGAAGAATGAGAAGAAAACCCTTAATTGAAGTGTGATGATTATAATATACAAGCAAGCTAAAAAATTGAAAAATAAATGGGTAAAGAAACTACCTGAAAAAATGTTGATTCTGCAAGGTGAAGGTGTGCATAAGTGTTGTTATGACTTTGTGAGTGAAAATGATGCTCATTGTGAAGTTGGAATTTAAAACATGCTGATGTGTTTTCATTTAAATCTTTCCATTATTCATCTTCTCCAATCTCTCATGGTGTGATCCTTTGATGTTCCACACAATTGTATTCAAGAATTGTAGATGATTTAAACTATGAAGCATTTCATCAAACATTTGATGAGTGTTATCAAAATTGACCAAATGGATTCTATTTATTTCATGAATCATACCAAATTTTTAAAATCAGTTTAACATCATCAAACCTATCGAAAAATGTTGACACTTGTGTAGTAAAAACATATACTTTTTTTCAAAGCACACAAAAATCCAAACTTAACCACCAAGATGTAATCTTTTTAAATGGAAACAAAAATTATACCAACAAGAATCCATCTTAGGAAAAGAAGCTAGCATTTAAAGAGAAATCAAGAAGTTATCTACAACCTTATAATGGGTATTATGGAGAATCCAAGTTCAAGAAAATAAAACGCATTTCAATGTCATGGATAAAGAGAAATGTGAAAACTTTACCTTTAAAAGTCCAAAAAAGTTGCAATGAGATTGAGAAGAATCACTTATTGATGCGATAAGTAGAGGTGAGTATTGAGGAGAATAGTCGTAGAAAAAGATAAGATGGGAGGAAAAAAGGGATGGGTGTGACCAAGTGTTGAATACAAATGAGAAATCTACTTTGGTGTGTCTTTTAACCTAGAACGTGTGAGCACGCAAAGCCATTTTCGTTGGCAACACAAATTGGGAAGAATAGGCTACTTTTTTATACTAATTGCATTGGACATGCAAAACAGTTTGTGTTGGCAATAAAACTAGACAAAATACAAATACAACTTTGTTGGGCATGTGAAATCATTTTGAATGCTGCATAAATGAAGTATCAACATACTAAGAGTACTGTGATGATTAAAAATAAGACTCCACTCCTTACATCAATGCATATATTCATTTATTAAAGCCATTTGAAAAAATCTCACCATGTGTTTATCCAAATTATATTGATGTAGAACAAGCATGTCAAGCTTTTCAAATCCGAGCATGCACCTTCCATGGTCCCTTCTTTGTCAAATATGCAATTTAAAAGAAAAAAAAATCAATGACTCAATTTCAACACTTACATCTATTATTTACATGAAAATTTACAAAATCCAAAAAGAAAGAGAATTATTTTCAAGGATTGTCTTCATTGCAGCACTTGTTTAACAGTGTGAGCTTGACATTTCAAACTTTAAACACCTTAAAAGTGAATTTTTCATCTTTCACTTGCAACATAAGTTCTCCTTGATGCATATCAATTAAGGCTTTCCCTCTAACGAGAAATGGTCTGCCCAAAATAAGTGGTATTTCTGCACCTTCCTCAATATCAAAGATTACAAAATCAGCTGGAAAGATGAGTTTATCGACTTTGATACAAAGATCTTCCAATACACCATAAGGATGCTTGATTTACCTATCTACTAACTGGAAGGACATCATCATAGAAGGCTTTACCTCATGAATTTCTAGCCTTTTCAAGATAGATAGGGACATTAGATTGATGCTAGCTCCTAAGTCACAAAGTGCTTTTCAATTTTCACATTACCAATAGTACATGGTATTTTGAATGACCCTGAATCTTTGATGTTGCACGTGAGGCTCATTCCTCCAAGAGAAGTTAGGATGATTCCAATAATTGGAATTATAAGAATTTGAGACTGGAGAATAATTAGGCCTTTATCCTTGACCCATGTAATTGACTTGCTTTTGGTTGAAAGATCGCGTCAAGTTGGTGTCACAACATCCATTTTCATGGTCATCTCCACAAAAATCACATGTCAATACTCGTGGTTTTTGTCACTCCCACATTGAAGACTTGTAACTGCTTTGTCAAAGCTTCTAATTGTTGTGAGATCAATTTATTTTGAGCAAGTAATGAATTTTGTGTATTAAGCTCCATCACACATCTTTTCACCATATTTCTATCACTTGGTGTTTAATATTCATTAGAAGCCATAAATTTTAATCAACTCAATGGCCATCTCAGCAGTTTAGGTGTTGAGAGATCCTCCGGTTGATCCATCAATGATAATCCTTATAGATGACTTGATTCCACTATAGAAGATATGGATTTAATAGATATCGGAAAAACCGTGGTGAGAACATTTTCTTAAAACCTCTTTGAACCGCTCCTAAGCTTCATATGATGATTCCCTTTCTTTTTGAGCAAAACAAGAGATTTCTCCTCTCAACTTATTGTACTTAGATGGAGTAAAATATTTCATAAGGAATTTAGATACTAATTCTTCCTAAGTGGTAATGCTTCCTCTTGGTTGAGCTTGAAGCCAACACTCAACACGATCTCTTAAAGAGAGGGGAAATAATATCAATTTTATGGCATCTTCAGAAACTCCTTTCATCTTAGTAGTATCACACAGTTGGAGAAAGCTTGCAATGTCGAGATTTGGATCCTCCATTTCACTTCCCCCAAATTGATCTTGTTGAACTAGATGAAGGAATGCTGGCTTTATTTCAAAGTTATTCGTAGTTATTAGTGGTCCCCGAAATTGTATCCAGAGGAGTTAGGAATAACATATTCTCCAAAAATAATTCTTCGATTGTGATTATACTCTTCCATGATTGGCTCTTGTGCATAATTTTCTTCTTAAAATGTTTGTGACCCTTTAAAGCTCTTTTATTGTGTTTTATTTCTTTTTGCCTCTTTTTGATTTCTTTTTGCAAATTTTTCAATTTTCAGTTCAAAAATTAGATCTTTATCCACTGTACCTCTTATAAACAAAGTCAAACAAGGTTAAGAAACTTTAAAGAATTAATATGAAAAAACAGAGAAAAATACAGAAAATAGAAAAAAGTCCAAACTAGTACCACTCAAGGTACTTTCAATATTGAAATACAAATTCCTAGCAACGGCGCCATAAACTTGTTGGTGAAAAATGATGGCAAGTGTATTATAGAAAATCACAACTATCAAACTTGAATTAAACGCAAAAAATTCATATTACAAACAGGTTAGGATTAGGATCCCACTTTCCCTAACTAAAAATCTAATTACATATAGTAAAAATGAAGAAAACAAGAGAAGGAGAAAAGAAGATTATGCAAAACTCCATGAAGCTTGACTCCTATTCAAAAGTGGCAGAAAGCATAAGTTTTCCAGGCTTTTGTATGCTCGACGTTGGCCTTTTTACATTGTTAGCACAAACTCCTATGACATGTTTTAACAAAGTGAATAACACATCAAAATTGGTAGTATTTATCACAAAAAGTTCTAAAAAACTATATTGTGCACAATTTTTAAAGAACACTCAATTTTCCTTTATTTTTCTATGATTTATATATATATATATATATATATATAATAAAAAATGCTTGTTATTTCTTCAAAATGTCACCAAATAAGTGTCATATTTGATACTTATCTCACAATAAAAGAAAAAAAAGTTATAAGCAAATCATCTAATTTTTGAAAATATTCTATCCTAATATATGAAAGATGAGAGAGAAAGATAAGAGAAAAAGAGCAACCTAAAAAAGATGAAAAAGCAACAAAAAAATAATAATAAGAAAGAGAAAAACAAAAAAAAAAGAATGAGAGAAAAAACAACATTAAACAATATTAACAAAATGATTATTTATAAAAGTGAGTTGGAAAAAGTTTGAAAAATTTTAAATTTTACCTATTTTAAAAATAATTCAAATTCTTTAATCTTAGTGTATTAAAGAATTCCCTTAAAATTTTTAGAATTTAAATTTTTTATAAAAAATTCAAATAAAATATTTCAACACTTAAAATTTATATATTTTAAAAATTATTTTTTTAAAATATTTATCCAAACACAATTTCAGTTCCTCAAAAACAAAATGTTATGGTCTGCATGGAGCACATGTTTAAATGTGAGACCATAAATAAGAATGGTTTTTTTTTTTTTTAAGTTTGATTCGCATGTATCATAACCGTAATTATAACGAAATGACGATCTCACTAAAATTTTAGAAGAATTTAACTTGATCGTAGAGCCACCACCAAATTTTATTTTAAGGGAAAATATTTGAAAAAACTCTAACTTGAGGAAGAAATATAGGTTCGGGAGTTGGTTACGAGTACGGAAGGTAATAAGCACCTTAATTGCCCATTTTGAAGAACGGTGCCCCTTAAACTAAGTGTGTGATTTTGATATTTTTGATAACTATTTGATCCCTTTAAATAGAATAAAAATAAATAGGTTTGTGAAAAATAGTCTGACAGGACTTGATCTTACTCCTACGTATTCCTTGGTGCAATAGGAAATTCAAGACTATGTAGTTCTGGTTGAAGACTTGATCTTTGAAGAAACTGAGAGATATTTTGAAAGTGTTTTGAAAATATTTGAAAAGTTCTTAATCCACATACGCACAAGGTACGAGACAAACGAGGGTTATACTAGGACCCATATGATTTCTAAATACTAAACAGTAGGGTATACTACTAGTTCGTATTTAGAGCTCATTGAGACTAAGTGCTAAAAAATGTATCTTAAAATTCATTTTTGAGAGTGGTAGGGAAGATGGCTTTTAGAATTTTTTATGGATCCATATATGCATAGAGTCTGAGGCAAACGAGGGTTGTATTAAGACTCGTATGATTTCTAGATGTTGAACAGTAGGGTATGCTACCAGTTCACATTTAGAGCTCATTGCGTGAAGTCCTAGATTATTTAAAATTACAGACATATTTTGAAATATTGACTTTCAAGTATTTTCCTTGATCCACACATGCACAGAGTCTAAGGTAAACGAGGGTTGCACTGAGAGTCATATAATCTCTAAATGTTAAACCATAGGGTATGCTACCAGTTTACATCTAGAACTCATTGTGTGAAATCCAAGATTATTTGAAATTACAAACGTATTTTGAAATCTTGATTTTTAATCGGATCCACATATGCACAGAGTCTGAGGCAAACCAGGGTTGCACTAAGACTCATATGACTTTTAAATGTTTAACGATAAGATATACTACCAGTTCACATTTAGAGCTCATCACTTGGAATCTAAGATAAAAGAAATGCCATTATTTATATTTTATTATTATTATTATTATTATTATTATTATATTTTGAAAATATTTCTTTAAGAAAACATATGCATCTTTTGAAATAGAAGTTTTAATAAAAGACTTGATTTAACAAATAAAGGTAGAGATTTATACAATGACCATTAAAATTAATTATTTTCACGAAGAAGATTGCATAATTGCATATTTTTTAAAAAAAACTTTGTTTAAGTGACAAGATAGTTGACTTATCAAATAATGTAAAATAAAGTTATTCCTAAAATATGCTACTTGGGCTTAATTTGTTGAGTGCTTCCCACCACACCTTATACTTAATCTTGGATGAAATTTATGCATATCCTCCAATTTTAAATTGAAGTTCAAGTCCTTCGAGTGATGGAAATCCATAGTCTCACAATGCACATCTCTTTGAATTTAATACCCAAAAGAGAAAGGGCCTTTTATGGATCGGTTGTGCCCTACCAAGAGATAAAAGAATTGGCTTGCGTCAAAGCTATTGACCTTCAAACTTTGAATGGGATAGATTCCAGAGTTCTTGGTTTCCATGACCTTGGAATGCAAACCTTCTTGCAAGTTTGCCAAAGGTGTGTTACACACCATGACTGAAATAGTGACGTTGTCTTTGACTCAATGACTCCACCATTTGATAAGGAACTGTGTTTTTCATCGTCTCCTCATTCTTCATCCATAACCATGAAATGCACCTCCACAACCTCTACCACCCATGGCACTTCCAACAGCCTCTCCTTGGGCACTCTCAGACTTTGGATTTTTAATTGTTTCTTCCACATTTAAGACAAGCAAGCAGCCTCTGTGGCAACATTTATAGCATTGATTTTCACAATTGCGAGCTCCTAGACCAAGTTAGCAAAATAGTTAGCAATTCTACCAGTGGCTATGTCCACTCCATATGGTGCTCCCTCAACGGAAGGAAGTGCATGCTTCTGTCTTAGTTTATTCAGTGCATCAGTTGCATTAAATCTAGCATTATCACATAATTGTCTTAGTATAACCTCAAGGCTTTCCAGCTATTGTGTGCGCATGCTGCCTCAAGTACCGGCTTAGCATCTTTACTAGCAACCCCGAATTCTTCAATGCCCTCCTAACAATCATGATTGCATCATGCAAACTTCACTCTACTTCCTCTACGAACTAATCAGCTTCATCGCGGAGAACTATGGTGGCTATTTGGCCAGATATGCATCCATTGAATATATTGAAACTCCCATTTCCAACTTGTTTTTTCTCAAAAGTCTCACAGGTTCCAAGAACCTTATCAATAATGTTGTTGACAGGTGTTTGTACAATTCCACCAGTTGCAGCAGCTACCCTTTTTAGAACAAAAAATGTTTTGGTCTGCAATATACTATGTAGCTAGATCACCGATATTTGATCGTGAAAGAACCACTTTGGCTCCACTATTGACACATTTATCCAAATTGTAATAAATAATATTCCATTCTGCATCAATTATTGATTGATATTGGAGTGGTTTTGAGGCAATTTTGATCAAACCACCCTTAGAAGAAACTTCCCGAGCTATGGCATTCTTTGTTAAGAATCAAAGCAAGAGCATGGAAAAGTAACAACAAGCATGACATGACTTACATTACTAGAAACATAACCACATTCTTTGATCTGTTCCATATTAAATGAGGCCACTTTGGATCCATATTGACTGTCCTCCTGAATACATATCATCACCAACAGTGGATCCATTGTGGTCTGTATTCGTTTAAGTGAATTTTTGCTGCCAATCAACTTCAACACAACTCAAAGCTTGCCTAGGCATCAACATATGTTCTACATCATATTGGCTTTCAAGACATGGTTACTCATCACTTTGCAGAACATTTTTGCTAATGGCAAGGTTAGTATTTGTCCTTGAAACCTTGGAAGCATGACCTTACAATGTATGTGAATTATGGTCTGAAGCTGCTGGAGACATTGATACATTATGATGATTACTGCTCTAGATGGAAGATTCATGAACGCATGCCTTAGCTTATGGACTACCCATTGCCTGAAATTAGTGATATGTTCCTTAGCTTGTGCTGGAGTAGATAACTCCTATATCATTTTGTAAGCAGAATGGAAAAGTTATCCATATATGACCAATTTATATTGCAGATTCAAGAACAACAGAACAAAACATTCCATGCTTTACTACCAGGGTCAGCTTTAGGAGATTGGCAACACAAAATTTCCAGTGTCGTGTATGAGGTTTCACGTTGGTCCACGTATTGAGCTGCAAGACTTTCTCTTCGATTATGCATTCACATGGTAGATGTGCCAAAATTATGACTTGTCAGGACCACTCATGACACATGCTTTACTACCAAAATCAAAGTTGCTGGAATAGCAATCAAGGATAGAATCTTCCTCCAAAAACCATGATAAGGAAATAATGGTGCTCTAGGAAAAATAAGACTTCCACAAGTTCATCTCACATATCTCACAGCAATGTTAAGATCCTCAGCAAACTTAAGAGTGATAGAAACAGACAGCAACACATGTTTTTATAATAATTTTATAAGCATAAACACATAGGCTTGATCATAAGAATCAACATAATCATTGGGCAGAGCCGAAACGATTGTGCATTCTGTTGGTTTCAGAATCGACTCCAATTTGGAGGAAAAGAATACCGAACTACTCTCGTAGTAATTTGATCAAGCAATGATTGGTGATTCAACCAATGCTTAGTGATAGTATTATGAACACAAACTCTTAGATCGAAGTAACTAATGGCATCATTATGGAGTATGAAAGACTTCTAAACTTATTCCATACAATAATGGAACCTAAACTCTAATTAGGAATCAAAGATATATGAATTAATACTAGTAAATGCAAGTTGAAATTTGAATCATGATTCAAGAAATATTACTATTGTGCATAAATGTAATTGAAACATTCAAGATCTTATCTGGTGATTTTGATGAAAAGTGTCTCTTGAGAGTTTTCGTGATTTTGTTTCTGAACTTTCATAATGAAAGCTCCAGAGAAACAAAGCTACCTTTAATTTTTTTTTAAAGCTCTCACCTCCCTTTCCTTTTTTTATTTTAAAATTTTATGGGTATCTAATTTTTTTTTTTAATTTTCTTCCTTTTTTCTTTTTTTATTATCATTCTTTTTATTTTATTTTTTATTTTTTCAACTAATTAACTAACTTTAATTATTCTTGATTATTCTAACTGTTTTTTCAACCAATTTTTTTTTATTATTATTTTTAAATGATTTTGAACTAGATTATCTTAAGGTTAGAATTTTTAATTTTTAATTTTTTATTTGTAAATTTAACTTTAAATATAATTATATATTCACACATCAACTTTAATAGTTTTTTATAAAATATTTTAGTTTTTCATATTATACTGAAAAATAAAAATCACAACAAATATATTTTAATCTTCCATCACTTGGCCTGAAGTTGAAGTTTCAGCATAGATGTTAATTTCTTTGTTATAAATATAATTATTTTATTTTTTTATGAAGTTCTTTTGTGAAGATATTAATTAAAAATTTTAAAAATGAATTTTGTTACCCACAATCATCATACCCAACTCAATTCAAATTAGTCAAAAATTTAATATAATATGTTAATGCAAGTAAATCCTAGATCAGAAGAAATATCAACATGTTGACGTATGATAACATAGTGTAAGGCAAGACCCGTGTAGTTTGGGCCATGGCATGTGATTCTGACTCAAAATGGAACACATTTTATTATTATTATTATTATTATTATTATTATTATTTCACTAGAAGACAAGAATACTTCCCTTCAACAAATCACAGTTTGGGGTCCTTTCATTTATCTACACGTGAACAACATCCTCCTAATGTGTGATCACTGGAGATGAAATAAACCACACTCAGGTTTTGACAGTATTGGGACAAGTAACCAGGAGGTGGTTAAGCTTACCCGTCAATATTTTGTATTATTTAATGTATGAAATAACATCTCTATTATCAAGATAATATTTTACTTACCTACCCGTCAATATTTTATATTATTTAATGTATGAAATAATATCTCTATTACCAAGATAATATTTTACTTATCTAGTGTTTGGTTTAGAAGAAAAAAAAAAGGAGGAAAGAGAAAAATTTTAGTATCTAGTATCTAGTATATATAATTTAAAGAAAAAAAGAAAATTCTTCTTATTTAATTTAAAAAGAAAAAAGAAAATTTACTTTTATTATTCGTATTTTAAAATATCATTTTAAATTTTTAAAAAATGTTTTATTTAAAAATAAATTATTTTCTTCCAATCATTTTCATTTTTAAAAGATAATCAAATAAGATAATTTTAAAAAAAATTCCTCCCCTCCATCTTCCTTCAATCAAACACTATGTTAAAAATCATAAGGGTCTCAATGAATGTAGCTCCAAATAAATTTAACTTATTTCTTTAAGAAAATTAAACACATACTTTCTTACTAATTATCACCTCAAAACTAAAGATATACTTTAACAAGTTGAAATCCTTAAATTGAAACTATGTTTCAAGAATACCTTGTTATTTCAGCCTCGTCACATGGATACTTTCAAAGCATTAAAAAAAACTAGATGATCAAAATTACTTCTTTGAAGTCCAACCTGCAACATAGTTTGATTTGATTAAACACTCTAAACCAAGCCATTTGGAATTTGTCTAACACCATACAATGATTTCATCCTTACCTTACCACTCTTCTCATGAGCAATATACCTAAGTGGCTATTCAATGTAAACCTTTTTGGTGTAGGTCACCATGAGAAAAGGTATTGTTGAAATCCAATTAATGCAAACACCAATGAGGCCAGCTGTGAGAGAGATAAAAATCAAACAGAAGCAAGTTTTGCAACTTACCATAGAGCTGAGCATAACCAGAAGGGTTGATTTTCCCATTGTAAAGCCATTTAAAATCAAACAACTGTTTACCAGAGGATAGACAATGCAAATCCAAAGATGTTTGATTATGTTCAAGAGCATACATCATATCCAACAAAACCATACACCACACTTCATGATATAGGGTCTTAAGAACAAGAAAATTAAGTAGAGCTATAAAGGACTTGACAAAATTTGATTAACAATCATAAGAGACTAAAAAAAGAGATAGGACGGGTACAACTATTGTTACCTTTCCAAAGAGCAAGTGGGAGATCGAGGATAGACCCAAAAGATGCAGAATCCAAGGATGAAGGGGAGGAGTGTAAGAGGCGGTGGATCATTTAAAAATGTTTGCTAATGTTTCAATCCTGGGTTTTGGATTTCAAAATCTTTTCAGCCTTCATTGAAATTAAAGATATATACATCAAAGTCAGATACAGGATATAAAAAGTTAAAAATAGACTTAAGGAACATAACACATTAAACAGAAGCACTTAAATATGGCATTTTTTTCTCCCAGTGAGAAATGTAACTGTTACAGTATTTATGACTGCTAGCAGCATCAACCTCCCACAGCCCCTGCATTGCAATTATTAATTATTAGCAGCATACCAATGCCCATAAAAGGAAAAGGAATGGACTTGAAAGATATCTATTTGTGCATCTTCCAGTAGAAACAAAAAAATAAAAAATCCCATAAATAGGATAAAATCCCAATGATTTAGAAGCTTACATGCACTAATAAACATGTTTAATGTTGTATAAATGTTTATTCAACGAATCAAGTGTCCTAAAGATACTTTATTTTAAAACTGTTTACCCATTTCTTTTACCTTTTAGAAACATGGCAAATACTAACCAAATCACTTAGGGCGTCGGTTAAGAAAAGAGTACAAAGTATTTACTAAAACAGAAAACATTTAAATATTGAAAAACACAAATAATTTGAAACTTGCCTTTTTAAATAATTGAATACACCCAATTGAGTGTATACTATAATGTTCCTATGGCACTTGTCAGTAAGACTCTAGGAAATATTGTTCTACTTACCATCTTTACTTGAACTATGTTCCATGTCAATCTGATCTTGCCTTGAGCCATTTATACTAGAAGATGAGGAACACTGTTGTGGGACAGAAAATGAATAAGTACTTGAACTTTGCTTTGTGCACAAAGATTCAGCCGTGGAGGACACATCTTGATCAATGGTTGACACTCCAGTTTGCATGCTAAGATTTCGTGAATTATCCTTGTTCTGCTCCACCTCTGCCACACATTTTAATCTCTTCCTATTAGGAGGAGGATCATTCCGGGGATTCTGAAATGATGGCACCTTCTGATCATTAGATGAAGAAGCAGCACGCGGAGTTTTGTCCTTCAAGAAAACTTTTGGAATGGCCAAATTTTCATTGTCATCAACAACTTCTTGTCTCTCTTCCGAGCTAGATGCTTTTGAAGCTGCCTCATTTTCCCACATCTTGAATATAGATACTGTCAATTGTTCTCTTGCCAAATCTACGTCAATGATTGGTTTTGGATAGTTTTGACCCAACTCTACTCCTGATGCTCTTAGCACGGCGAGAGGTGCATCCCATGGATGATGAATCCACTCAGCTGGTATTCTTGCCAATTCAGGCAGCCATTGACGTACATACTCACCTTCTGGATCAAATTTAGCCCCTTGAATCTGTTCCCCCAAGAGAGACAAAATTAGAGAAAAGTTCTTGTTCAAATTTGTGAGGATTTTCCTATGCTATGATTAAGTAGTATATACTATTTATTACATACAGATTACTCAAAAGAGAAACTTGTTAGATATGTTAATATAATTGGTAATCAAGGTTGTCCACAATGATCATAGTAGAATTTGAACCTACATAGTCCATATCCACCTAATATATAAATCACACCATCAAATTAACTAAGGCAAACAGAAATGAGATGTAATCACTTTACAAATGTATAAGTAAACACTATCCGGAAAATGTCTTCAGATATTATAAATTTTCTAATGCCACAAGGATAGCATAAATCTAGGAAGCTATTTGTGCCTCAGTGCACAAAGTTGATTTCTTATTACTAGGTTTTGTCTAATCAAACTCCTTAAATTTTGAAAGTTGACACATGAAGAAGTAAAGAAAACAAAAAAAGAAAAAGGAAATTTCAGGTAAGCAAAACCAGTGCAACAAAAGATAGTGATTTGATATATAGATTATGTTGATCACATAAGCTTATAAAAAAATAGAAATTATGAATGTCAGACACATGGATCTTACAGTCACAAAAGAAATAGTAAAACCTTTGAATGCAAGAAAACATGACATACCTCAGGATCATCCATGCGCTCAAGTTTGTGCCCATCAGGTAAGGACCCTGAGATATACTGCCAGCCCAAAATATCACTTTCAAGGTCTGCATCCAAAAGTGTTTCCCAGAAATATTTCATTCCCCATTGCCATGGTATAAGCAACATTTTCACAGCAAAACTAGAAATTATGACTCTTATTTTGTTGTGTATCCATCCTGTTGCCCATAGTTCTCTCATTCCTGCATCAACCAAAGGATAGCCAGTCCTACCTAGTCTCCAAGCCTTAAAGTTGGCACGATCAGTATTCCATGGAAAAAATGTCAAGTTCCCAAGAAGTGGCTTCTCTAAGGTGAATGGAAAATTGAAACAAAGATAGCGTGAGTACTCTCTAAGTCCAATGGCCCTGAGAAAAAGAGTTGCACTCTCTTCACCTGCACTGTTTCCTTCATTTGCCCATAACATCTGCTTGTTACGTGCCAACTGAAAAATTTTCCTCACACTCAACTCTCCAAAATGAATATATGGGGACAAGAGTGAGGTGGAGTCACCACCAACCGTTAGCCTATTCTTGGTGTAATGATGAAGGTGGTTTTCGAGAAATTCTGTTAAAGCCTTGTTAGTCTTGTTCCAACCTGGAGACCATGCCCTTCCTAATAATGCATTGCTGGATTTTTCTGATTCGTCTTCAAGGCCTAATTGTTCAATTGAATATTTCCCTACTTTTCCTGCCATTAACAGAAGAATAGAAGCAATTCTCATCTGAACCTTCTTTTATATGATTTCAATGTTTTATGTGTACAAAATCATGTCAATTTGAAAACAGAATGGTATCTAACAGCGTAACATCTATTTATAATATATGATGTTTATGAGCTATGTCACTTTCATATCAACATTCTAATTTTTGCCACACATGCCATTGTGCTACTTCTTAGGTGTCATCTGAAAGATGTTTGAACTTTTATATTCTAAAGTAGAAAAAAAAAACCATTCAATAGTAACAAATATATAACTCCTAAGTTAAATATAATTTTAAATCAGTTACACTTGGCAGCATTAAATATCATTAATCATTAACCATTAACCATATATTTATTCGCCAGCTTAAGGCATGAGTCTTTATCATGTATGCTTAAATTCTCATTGGTTTTGATATATCTCCAAACTTCAGTAAAAACCTGGTACCAATTATCATAGTATTCAGAAACAATCAAATCAGAGTAGCATACCTTCAGCTAGAATTAATTGACACGGAGGAATAAGTGAAAAAGCTTTCATTTGCATATGCAAACATCTGTTCCAAAAAGGATCAAAGGTTGTAAAAGCATGTCCAGTCTCATCATATATATCCCACGGTTCAAATAACAAATCCCCATTGTAGCTTTGCACTGATACCCCAAGTTCCACTAATTTTTCTTTGATGTTGTGATCACGAACAAGAGAAACTGGATCTGACACATGAAATAGGGATCAGATATCTACAATTGAACTAAGAAATAAAGTAATTAAAAATAACTTTATGTTCTGTATCCAAGATCAAACTCCTCTCTCTCATACTTTTACATTTTTAGGTATAGGAAAGAGTACACCAAAAATATTGAATAGTTATGTTGACACATGGCACAGAAGTAGCAATGACTAAGGATCCAATAATGCTAGCAACATATATAGCTCATAAGAATTTCTCTCTCAACAAAGACATACAGGTTCATGCAAATATTTTATATTATCTGCTATATGACCTGTGAATAAGTGTTTTGGTACCAAAACAATGAAGTTTCTTCGTTTTGTTTTTCCTCACTTAAGTAGCTTTGACAAAATAGTATTCTTCATTTGCAATGATAAATGAATAAAGTTTAAATCACAGAACAAATATTTTAAGCACACAAATAATGTTTGCTACATATACGTACACCTCGCAAGTATTTGTATCTCAAAGAAAAAGCAAAAGTTCATACAGATAATCTATTATATATGGTACTGAATGCACAATAAGGAACTAATTCAGCATTTAGAGAAACAGTGCATATGTCTCTATGTCAAGATTGGAAAAACAAGCATTGTTTGTCATGAAGATAAACAATGTTTGATGACAGGAGATGACATGCTCATGTACTCTCCAACATTCGGTTTTGACATCATGATTAAACCATGCTTGTCATATTGTATGATTGCAGACTGCTTTTGTCAAATCAAATCTGCAATAAGATGATTCTCCACTTCAACCATATAGTTAGAAATTGTAAAGAATAACATGATTTTGTTTCAAATTTAGCAACCCAATAGTATGTGTTCTTCTGCTATCTCATCCAAAAATCATTTGTTTAGGACTTAAGCATGCAAAGGAAGGTTTACACCTTGGTAATGTACCCTATGAATCAGATTCCTGATTAAAGCTCACTACAAAAAAATAAAAAAATATAGAATTATTTGATTAGGATGAGGCTTGGTCCAATGGCAATAATCCCTCTGGTTGCATGTAATTGACCATTCCCACACACCACAATAGTGGGAGCCTACTGCAATAGGCTTAATATATAGAAGACAAAGCAAACATTGAAAAGAAATTTAGACTACTTGCTTCCTCAACATTTGGAGTTCAAAACTTTCGAACAGTAACAACATAAGTAATAGCAGGAAGCAACACAATTATGTCTAAAACATTTAAACAATAGTTAATTCTATAAAAGCTACTTTTGGACAGCACCACTTACCATAGAGATGGTTAAACACTACTTTTGTTGCTTGAATTGCATTTATACATTCCAAAAGTGCTTCAAGAGTACTGTCAGTTTTGATCAACACAAGTTCAGCTCCAAGTGATTTCAGGGACTTATCCAAGTGAATAAGAGACTGCTTCAGCCACCACCTTGACATCCTTCCTGGACAAAACTGTCCTTCCTCTTTGGGGCACCAAATATAGACAGGGAACACAGAACCATCCTTGGCAGCAGCAGCTAATGCAGGATTGTCTTCAATTCTAAGGTCCCTCCTAAACCAAACAATAGTCTTGTTGATACCCATCTAAGATACTTCACCTCTTCTCATGCCATGGCCAAAGCCTTAACCCTCATCAACCAACACACCACGAAGAAGCTGAATCCTTATGGCTATGAATCGTTGGATCTGGAACTTTGTCAATAACAAAAAGCTATTTATGGCTGCACAAAAAGCCTCAAATCACTGTCAAATTAGACATAATTCTTAGATATGAGACCAATTGGTAGATTATCTTATCAGAATCTCCAACTCCAACTTCTTTGCCTCTTTGTTTTCTATCTGGTAAGCAACCTAAATCCTACTCATAGAAACCTTTCCCCACATGTCTCACTGATCAATCTAAACCCACCAATGATAGAACCATATAAATAGGAGATCTCCAATTATTGACCAAAAGTGATCATAGATCAATAAGAAGGTTCTGCTTTGTAGCACCGTTCACCTCAAAAACCCAAACTAGAAAGCAAAGAAGACTAGAAACTTAGAGCATGAACATGTGAAATTATAATAGAAACAAAATCCTTAGAGACAACAAAGATGACTAACTGAAAATAACTCTTCAATTCCAGCCAAACACCCACTTCAACTTCGATCAGTATGAGCAAGATAGTCAATATTCACCAACTCATCTTGAAGTTTGAGCTTATGAAGAGTCAAACAAGGAGCAAATGAAATTGAATCCAATTTAGTAGGAGTCGTACAAACAAATATGGAAAAAGCATAAAGGTCCATATTATCCCATTTTTCAATTAATATTAAAAATTTATTTATAATTAATCTCAACCTTTAATATCCATCGGTTTTCAATATGAATCTTGAATTTTAAGTACAGAACTATATAAAATAAAGCTATAAATAGTTGGTAAGCTAGACTATATAGTTAAAGTAGCTTGGTATTAAAGTCAAGTTATTGAATCGGGAAATTGTCTTTTTCCAAAAATTGTAAGGTGAGGATCCCACCGAAGTGTATGGATCACGTGGGAGAGACCACGCGTCACACAGAAGAACACCGATGATAATGGGTAGCAGAGACACATCATGCATGTGATTGAGGAAATAAACCTTCTCATTCTTCTAAGATTTGTAGTCCGTTGTATATGAAAAATATTATTCTTCTATTTAAACGGGTTTTTAATATACACTAAGCTATATTATTAAAAATGTATATATAATAATTTTTATAAAAATTACATAATTTAATATATTATTTACAATTTTTAATAAAAATTATTATTTATTAATTTTTTATTATAAATTCTTAAATATATATTAGAAAAATCATTGTTTTAGAAATATGAAAATTGTCAATTTAATTTATTTTAATATTAATTTAGTTTCTGAAAAAATTGAAACCGCCGTTATATATTAAAAAACAAATTAAAACTTTTTCATGCATCAATGATATATTTTCTTTTTATAAGAACCAAATAATTAATTTACAAGAATTAAAAAATTACTTAAAATTTAATTAGAAACATTAAATTTGTTATTAATTTAAATAACTTTTTAAAATATTATTCTTCCTATTAATAATATATTTTTAATATCTTTATCTGTTTAATTATTATCTCTTCCTTTACTTTTTTTCAATTAACTAAAAATAGTTTTATAAAAAATAATTAATAAAACAAATAATATAGATTGAATCTTATAAAAGAAATAAGATAAAAGTTTTATTTTTATTTTTATAAAAAAAGTGAGGGGATTAAAAATGTAATTTTATTATTAAAAAATAACATGATTGATCGAAAGATTTCAAATATCAAAATGTTATTTTACTCCATGTAATTTTCTGCGTTAGCTGGGGTCGAAGAATATTACACCTAAACAGACCTATAAGCTACTTCCCGACAAATTTTATGAATAGTATTAGGCAACATTGGCAGTATATCGGTCTCGAATCTGTCTAGGATTTTAATAAAATGACAGTAGAAGTAATAGGTAGTGGTGTGCGTCGGGTGGGCTCGAATCCAAAAGCCTTTGTCCGTCCGAAATTGTTATTTATAAAAAAAATTATTTTTGTTGATTTATAATGTTAAGTTAGACGGATTTAAATAGAATGAATAGTCAGTTTAATGGGATGGTTCATTATGGATGTAAAGTTTTTTAGATTTCGACGAACAATAACATAAAATTCAAAGCTTAAAACAACTGTGGTTACAATAAAAATAAAAATACAAACTCAAATCTTAAAAGGATAAAATAATTTTATAAATTTTAAAAAAAATGAAACAATAAAATATAACAAAGAAATTATACGAATAAATCATAGATTCCAGAAAAAATCATGAATTCCGGCGACGTCAGTTGCTTTTGGTTTCTGATGGGTAAACTTTATAAAACTCATCTCCAATCGATTTAATCGCCTCTAACTATTCTTCCTTAACCGAAGTAACCCATTCTCTTCTTCAACCGGTCAGTTTCTCGGCTCAAGGCGATTTTCTCATTCATCCCTAATAATAAAGCTTTTTTATATTAATAATGCTGAATTTTAAAAGTAATTATAGTAATTAACATTATCTAAAGTTTTTATTCATTCCATTTAAAATTATGGTTATTTTTTTAAAGTTTAGAGCAACTTTAACAGAGTATTTTTTTTAATAATTGTTTACAAAAAATTTATATATATACATAATTTTTTTATTTTTTATAATTTAAACAATTTTTCATTCCTACAAAAAACTTAGTAAAAATTTAAATTTCACATATTATCACATATTTTATATTATTAATTTAATTGAAAACATTAAAAATTATATATTTTTAAATAATAAATTTGAAAAAATAAATAATTTTTAAAAATAAAAGAATAATAATTTTTTAAAAACTACATTAAATAAAAAATTATTTAAAATTTATAAAAATTTAAAAATAAAATAACATTCAATTTTTATTATTTTGATGTCCAGAATATTTTTTATGTTCAACCAAATCCGATTAAAGTTGATGATGCGTTTGTGTATGCCAAAGATCCATTCTCCTTTGTAAATAAGCTTAAAAGTTGAGATGAATACCATTAAATATTTTATTTATTATAATATTATTTTTTAAATGATCGTAACATAAATCTATATTATTATCCTATATATTTCTCGTTCGTCTTTGCTGATCATATTATGTAATATAACACACACACACATATATATATATATATATATATATATATTATGCACTTTAATGTATCCATGTGCTAATAATGTGTTGGACCACGTATTATTTTAGTCCAATCGGGATTTAAGCACATTAGTGTATGCTCATTCCACATCCTTTCTTACTACCTCTTGATGTTGGAAAAAAAAATTCTCTTTTTTTCTCATGGCATTGGGATTGTTTTGACAAATGTAACTCATTCTGTATAAATTTCATCTACCAAACGTAACCCATTGGGATCATGGCATGCGTCACTTTGTAGTGAGTTATATTCACCATAAATTGTATTTCTAGAATCATTCCTTACAAAACATCATTAAAGACATCATATGTCGTTGTTTGAACCAGTAATCCCAAAAGAATGCATGTCAAATCGACAAGTCTTGTGATGTTAGTGCTTAAGTGGTGGATTTATCATAATTTCCTTGACAAAATTATCCCTTCCATGCAACTGGACAATTTTTCCATTCCCAAGGCATATAATCAATACTTCCTAACATATCTGGAAAGCAATGTGTCTCCCTCATTTGTAGTAGTTGTTGAATGTCATTACTGTTAAGTCTCCTTAAGTACTCTGTTGTTATATGTATCTTTGAAAATGATCTTTATCTCCTAAAGCACTCCATTAAATACTTATATGGAAAACTTAATAGAGAGAAGCTTTGGAGTAAGTACAATTTATGGATGGATCTAATTATATAAGATGAACCAAATGCTAAACTTCATGACACCAAGGTCATGTGACAAGAAATTTGGAAAAGGGTCTTTGTTTAAGTCACTTGCATATTCGACCACTTCCTAGTAAATTAGGAGATCTTAAGTTTAAAATTTTGATTAGGGTATAAAGAAGAGCCTAATCAAGTTATAACTATGGAATAATAAATTCAAAAGAGACTTGAAACTATTAAAGAATTCATTTGGCCACTTTGGTTAAAATGGGTAAAAATATGCTAAAATCTCCGAGACCATGGAAGGAAAAATTAAGGAAAAGGAACCTTGTTTTAGCCAACTAGGGCATTCGACCACTCTCCCATTAATTAGGGAAACTTGAGTTAAAATTTTAATTAAGGAGTAAAGTAGAGCCTAAACAAGTTTAAGGAATGAATTTTAAAGTTAAGATAGATTTGGTAGTGGTTGGATACCATTTGGTCATATGCACAAAATTAGTAAGAACTAGAGAAACAACCTTGCTAGAATTTAAAAGTGGTTCAAAGTGAGCTTAAGAAGGTGATTAGACGATGTTATATATGGAGTAGAGAAATGAGCAAGGGCATTTAGCCTTGCTCACTAGAGAAGAAAGAAAATCCCAAAAAATTCCTATGGTTGGTGTAATTAATGTCCTAAATATTAGTTAGTGAAGGTCACCTTTCTAAGAGAAGAAGAATTGAGCTATAAGATCTTAAGACTAGGGAATATGCATTCGACCACTTAAGAAGAAATAGGAAAATAGACTAAGTTGGATGTTTAAGGAAAATTAAATAAGACATGAGTAGAGAACTTAAAGTTTATAAACAAGGAGGCAAGTAAGTAGGTTTATTAATGGAACAAACCTAAATAGCTAAGTTACTAATCAAGAAGCATAAAGCATATAAAACTTAAACTTGAATTAAGTAAATTGTACATAAGAATTTCAATCAAGGAAACAAAGAGTAAATAATTAAAAAGGTCATTCAACCAACTAGAGAAGAAGATGTTATACACCATAATCTTTCACTAAAAGTATTAAGAAGAACTTAACCTTTGAGAAAATGAAATGTTGAGAGGTAACTTAGAAGGATGAGTGGACTAAGATCCCATGAGAGATTCATCATAAATTTTAAGAATTGAGAAATTTGAGCAAGTTGAACAAGTTATAGGAGTAAGTGTATATGCTGCCTAAGAAACAACATCAAGTTAAAATAAGGAAGTATTGGATTTGAGATGAATCTTTACCTAAGAATTTAATGCTAATTTGTTATACTACTTTATGAGTACATAAATCGTAACGTGAAGTGTATAAATATCACTCATGATTAATTAGATAATGATGTTTTACATGATGAGCATGTATGGATAATGATGTGATAGTAATATGAAAGTAGAGAATAAATAAGCATGACATATTGGTTTGATTATTTGAGCATGCATATTATCTGGAAGCCTCTAAACAAGAACCTAAGTAACTAAAAGATCATTAAAGAAATAACTTATTTGAAAAGTTAATACTACTCTTAATGTGCCTTGGGCATATTCAGAAGGCGTTAGGTCCTTTTAAAGAGGAGATCAAAGGATTCTCCAAAAATTCTTCTATTATGAAGTGCTAGGTCTTAAATATTTATGATAGTAACAACCATTAAAGAATGAACTCATGTCATAAGAATAGAAGGAAGAGTAGTAAAGCCAGTAAGAAAATATTGTTTGACTAATATTAATGTATGCCTATGTCTTAATTATCACTAAGAGAGTGATAGAGAATAGATAAGAGTTATATAAGACATAGAGAAAATGATAGTCAAATGAAATCTATGATCTAATCCCAAAGATTTATGATACTCAAGTAAGTTGTATGATTAATTAAACATAGTTCATCTTGTGTAAAAGAAATCCACTTTAGCTAAGGTTTTAAAAGATTAATATTAAACTTGTATGCATGACATATTTTCTAATAAACTAAAGTAGTTAGGATGAAAGTGATAAAATTAACCCTAGCATAGGATCCTACTAAGAAACTTAGCTTGTCACCCCCCTTCTTCCACCATTTTCTTCCCAAACGCCCTTAATGTCTTTTACAAATGTGGTAGTCTTCGTGGAAATTAGTAATGTCAATTGGACTACGAACTCTCATGGACTGATGATTATAACTCAAGCCAATGTACGAATTTATTTCTCTCTAGGTCATATATTTGTTTCTACAATGATGATTCTAGACTTCTCCACCACTGAGTTTACTATCCCTTTTGAAGCTTTCCATCCTAACGGGTGTTTCCACCTCGTCCCAGCTACCAGGCACCCCCAACAACACTTACTGAAGACTCTTCTTCATAAGGGGAAATCGACCCACAAACATCATCCCACTACTGTAGCACCACGCATGTCTGGTCGTCTCAGGGCAGTTCCTCGTACCCAAGCCCTATCTATTCCAAGAATTCCAGGAGATGGTTGATAGGACCTTCGTCACCTTAGATAAGAGCTTATGGTTGGAGCGTTATCACCACCAGTCCAGAAATAATGGCAGAGTTCTATTTATAAGGAAAGAGAAATGAAGTCATACCCATAATATAAAATTTGTAAATAGATGGATGAATGCATCCTAATTACTAGTAGATAGATTGTAGAATAGTTAATGTGAATATGGTAGAAATAATTATGTATATAATTAAGTGTGTAAAGGCTCTAGTACCTTAACCTAACTAAGTATGTACAAATATGGATTGTATAATTATTAAGGATTATATAATTATAACTTGTATGAATGCCAATATGTATGAATTGTGATGAACTGATTTACTACTTATTAGAGAAAATTAAAATGAAAGAAATAATTTGTAGTATTAATGAATTATATGTGCATGAGAACGCTTTTTCGTTTACATTCTGCTATAAGAACTATTTTGATGAGGCTCACATTTTATACAAAGAGGTTTTTTTTTAAAAAAAATATTTACTATATTTTCACCAATAATTATTTTCTAAATGTTCTGCATCATGAGATAACAATTTAATAATGGAACCATGTATATGACTTAAGCATAAAAGCGGACTTCATTTTTAGGATGTTATAATGTCTTTCGTGAATGTGATGGTTTTCGTGGAGCTGAGTAATGTTAATTGGGATGCAAATCTCATGGATTGATGATCACCGCTCAAGCTAATATGCAGGCTTATTTTTATTTGGGTCACTTATTTGTTTCTGCTATTATGAGCTTAGATTTCTCCACCACTGAGTCCGCTATCCCTCTGGAAGCCTTCCACCCTAATGAGGTGTTTCTATCCCCACTCAGCTACTAGGCACCTTCAGCAGCACCCACTGAAGACTCATCCTCATCCGAAAGGGATGCTGGCCCGCAGACTCCGTCCTTTTACTACAACACCTTGCATGTTTAGTCATTGTAGGGTAGTTCCCCCTTTCCCAGGCCTTGTCCATTCCAAGCGTTCCAGGAGATGGCAAATGGGACCTTAGTCACCCTAGATGAGAGATTATGGTTGGAGAATTATCATCACTAGTCTTGAAGTGTTTTCTTGGTTCTATGATTGAGGAAGAAGATGTCAAGCCATACCCATAATGTACAATTTGTAAATAGTTGGATGACTATATTTTAATTACTTAGTATGCAACTTTATCATAATCTAAGAGTTGTTTGTATATTGTAATAGTAACTGTATATATGTAGCTAGGTGTATAAAGACATAAATACCTTAATTTAAATAAGTATGTGTAATTATAGACTGTAAAATCGTAAAGTTTGTGTAATTTACAACGTAGTTGTAACTGTAATAACTTATAATTTTTCCAAACAAAGAGAGGTAGAAAATTGGTAAAATCAATATAAACAGTTTATTAATTACACGTGAGCGAGAATGTCTGCTTATTAATTTTTCGATACAATAGTATTTTTGACGATGCTTGCATGACTTAAGTGTAAAAATAGACTTCATTTTTAGGATGTTACAAGTCTAGCTAGTCATGAAGCATTACTTATCGAAGTTGCATCATACTTTTATTATTATTGAGTCAAAGCCCACACTACTATATATTAAGTGAACAAATAAATGATTTGTAACAAAATGGGATGGTGATGAGCATAAAATTTGAGTGTAAAAATCATATACCAAGTTTTATCCATGGACAAATATACCCGTTAATATAGAAGGGGGTATTTTAGACCTCTGGTGTCGATTCCGTAAAGATTATGGCAACAATCTATGGAAGATGTTTAAATCCTGATTTTTGGGCTCACAAAAAAGGGATTTTTGATTGATAGTGTATAGAATTGGGAATATGAAAGTAAGTTTAAAGAAAATGAAAAGAAAAAACATACAAGTGCATATGAAAGATTATGGATAGGTATGAGATCTTGAATTCCCTTATGACTTTACCTATTTTACCTCTAAATTCTCTTATGAATAATTTAAACATCAATTACTAATAAGAATTATTGCTAATTATTGATTACTAACATTAAAAGTTCCTATGTCCTAATTAAGTCCAATTAGTTTCTATCACAAAAATTAAGAATTTTCTAAATCTAATGCCAATCAACAATTTAGAAAACATAGGGCTAGTGAAAGGTACAAGCATTCATAGAAAATTAAGGAAGGGTATCCTTCCTCAAACTTAATCATATACCACCTTCTTGATTGGAAAAATTATTTATTAAGGTGGTAAGAAGTAAAATGAGGAGGAGGGATAAATGATTTTTTGAAAAAGATAGTTTAGGAGGAAGAGGTTATCCCTCCTCAAACTTAAGAATTTAGATACATGAAAACATATACAAGTAGAGGATAAATAGAAAAATGGGCTTCCCTGAAAAGGAGGGAGAGGATATTCTTCCTCAAACTTAGATGCCAATGGTGACCTCAATGTGTTCCTCTATCTACAGGCAAGATATATTTGTATGGGCTTACAAAAGGAATTCTTGGAGTAATCAGTAGGGTAGGTGCTATCGAACACCTTTTCTTTGTCATCTATATTTTTGTGCGAGTATGCCTTGTTGTACCTTCAAGAAATTGTGTGCAAGATTCCCCCACCACCAGTTTAACGAGCCACTATTGATTCAATACTTCTATGAAGGCTTGAACCCTATGGATAGGAGTATGATCGACACTGCCAGTGGAGGAGCAGCTGTGAACAAGACTCCAATGGTTGCTAGAAACCTTATTGAGAACATGGCAACTATCGTAACCGTAATTACAAGGAAATGACGAACTCCTTAGAAATAAAAAAAATGAAGAATTCGATTGATTTGTATTCAAATTTGTTGAGTCGCCACCAAATTTTTATTTAAGGGAAAAACATCTAAAAACACCCTAATTTGAGGAAAAGATTCTAAGTTCGGGAGTCGGTTACGAGCAGGGAAGGTGTTAGGCACCCCGCTCGCCCGTTCCGAAGAACGACACCCTTAAATTAAGTGTGTGATTTTGAAACATTGAAAATTGTTTCATCCCTAAAAATGAATAAGTTGGTATAGGAAAATGGCCTGACATGACTTAATCCTGCTCCTACGTATTTCCCGGTGCAATAGGGAACTCAAGGCTACGTAGTTCTGGTTTTCTCAAAGACTTGATTTTCGGGGTTTTCTAAGATAATTTTGAAAGATAATTTTAAAACAGCATTGATTTTTGCACAGTTTTTAATCTCTCAGACGCACAGGATCCTAGACAACCAAGGCTGCATAGGGACCCTTACAAGTCTGTGAACACCGAACAGTAGAAACAGTTACCAGTTGGTGTTTAGGACTCATCACGTGAAACTGAGAATTTTGTAGAGAGAAATTTTATTATTCGAAGATCTTTTTCAAGGTCCAGATGTACACAGGTTCCCAGACAACTAAGGTTGTACAGGGATCCATACGAGTTTCCAAACATCGAACAATAAGAAGAGCTACCAGTTGGTAGTTAGGACTCGTCGCGTGAAACCAAGAATTTCATAGAAAACAATTTTATCATTTGAAAAGCTTTTTCAAGGCTCACATGTGCACAGGATCCCAGACAACTAAGGTTGTACGGGGATCCATACGAGTTTCCAAACACCGAACAGTAGGAAGAGCTACCAGTTGGTATTTAGGATTCGTAGTGCGAAACCAAGAATTTTGTAGAAAGAAATTTTATTATTTGAAAAGCTTTCTCTGAGTTTGCATATGCATAGCATCCAGACAACTAAGGCTGTACAGGGATCTATACGGGTTTCTAAACATCGAATAGTAGAAAGAGATACCAGTTCGCATTTAGAGCCCATTGTGAGAGACTTGGAGTTATTAAACGATGTTTTTGAAATATTTTATCCTTTATTTCGAAGATAATGATGTTGGTTTGAATAAGTTGAAACAAGGTACTCAGCCCGCATCAACTGAATTTTTGGATTGTAAAAAGAAAGCTAGGCTTGGCCCAATTCGATCGTTGAAAATAGTAATAAAAGCTACGTCTAAAAAACAATAACCCGAAGCGAGTTTGAAGAAAGGGTGTAGAACGGATTGGACTCTGAACTCGACGATCTTTGGGCTTCAACCTTGACCTTTACTCTGGACACCATTCTAACCTTAATACCCCTAATATTAAGTTAGCCAAGTGGTGACGAGAATTATACAAGCTATGTGTGGTTGTAGCACCAGAAGTGTCAGAGGCATCGTACGGATATATAAATTTGGCTTCTGCTCAACCAACCCTTCAAAACTTACGATAAATTTAGTCGTCATGTCCAATCGCACGTATACGTCTCTATCGAGGCCCCATTGATCTCATGAACGTTGGAAGGGCATGCAATTAAAAATCAGTCCATGTTATTGTTGCACCAAGTAACTCTATGTGGGCTGCCAATGGCGTCATCCTTTTGGGGTTAATAAATTATATAACCAACACATGGTCCCTTGATCCTGCTATTTATAATGTGTGCTTGCGGGCATTTAACGAACTTTGTAGAATGTGGGGCCTCAAGTTCAAATTGGTCAAATCGATTTGCAAAATCTCCATGGTATATACGACGTTTTTATCATCATTTACTGCTTCGCTAGTTCTTTTAAGAAACCATTTAATTGTTAACAATCTAGTCGACCCCTACCAAACCTTGGACGTGGATCCTGCTCATACTTGTTCCATCCTCCGCATCCGAGCTAAGTCACGCCTTGTCACAAGACCTTATGATTGTATTGTGAAAAACCAGTAACCCTATCTGCATCAGCTACATCAAGACATTTCGTAAGGATGGAATTAGCATGAGTATTTCCATATAGATTTGATGATCAATGGCCACTTGTACCTCGTTCACGGTTTCCATAGTGCCAATCAAGGAGCAGCATCATGATGACATAAATGCGCACGCGGAAGACTTAACAAGGCACTCACCTGTTATCATCCTTGCCACCTTCGATTTGCAAGTCAATAGTAACGTCATTTGATCGATTTTACTCTGTCAAGTCCCTGTGAGTAAGAGGTGCTTCCATGACGTTGCTACCTGCTGGGTATTCTGTTTCTGCATGTAGTACGACTCGCTTAGCCCTCTTTGGACCAAGGTTTGTCAACATGAACGTGGTATATTCCCTCAGCATGGTTGGGAACGAGACTTTTAGTAGAACTCTTGATATTAAGAAACACACTTACTGTTACTTCTTAGAATCACCACTTCGATTACAATGTCTATCGTAAGGAGTCCAAGGACCTATCCCCATGATGGTCATAAGTCCAATAGATTTTCTACCTGAAACGTCTAGTACGACTTCAGTACTAGTTCCTTAGGCAGAATTGCATTCAAACGATCAGTTTCTTTGTCTTTTCCAAGAGAAACCAACTTTCAACTTGAATGGGAAGGGAAGCTATCTGCATAAATGCACCAAGGTGTGACCCAAATAGTATGACAAGGAGAAATCCCAAAGGTGGTAATATTTTCTCTACATTGGCCCATCTAAAAACTCAATTCATTTCAATGTTCGACCAATTGGATCCTTCATGCTAGCAGCGCCCTATATGTTGTTTGCAAGGCTAGCAATCTTCCCTGACTTTAAGGCTAGTTTAGCCGACAAGGATTCTCCATGCCCTGGTTATTATGTCACCGAGGTATCAGCTTCGTTTTTAGTCACAATCTCATTCCCATTTACCCTCATGGTATCAGCGGAAATTGTTTCTCTTCTTCTGAAGATAAGGCTTAGAGATCCCTCCAGCATTCCCTGACTGCAACAACCATCTCCCATGCATCTGCCCTTCATATCAGGGTTTACCTCTCATGTATTACATTTGGAGACTAGTGATAAGCACCGCCAGCAGTGATGACAAAGCTGCTTGCCTCAGCTGCATGCTCTGCAGTTTCTACCTTAGTCACCATGAAGATCCTGAGTTTGGATTACTCAGCTATAGGCTGAGCCTTTGTCGACCTCTATAATCGTTAACTCCACACAAGCTCTATGGTTGATGAATTGGGGGGGGGGGGGGGGGGGGAGCCCGTGGTGCAGGTAGTGATCTGGAGACGTGTTCTTCTTTTCTATCAGCCCCATGCGACTAGAAAGTGCAACAGAACTTCAGGGCCTGCTGCTTGTGATAGTGTTCACGCCGTTTTCACTTGTGTCTAGATTCCAAGGCAAGACTCATACACCGATTCAATCTCCCTAAGGAAAAAATCGTTAGCTCCCCTAGGGACTGCAATGTTTTTGTATCCTCTGATATACAGAGGTAGCCTTGGGTGAGGTCACAAAGCTAGAGTTGGTCCTGCTATGGAAATCGTCCATGTTGAGCTCAGGTGGATCAGGGTTAGCTATCAACCTGAAAGTCCAATATTTAGAGGGCGAGGCTCACCATCGAGCTGGTGCACGAGTGTAGATATTCCACACCAATGATGCGTTGTGCCAACCTACCATAATCCTGGGGCCCCAACTGCTTAAGACAAAATGATGACCACACATTGCTCAAGGAGTTGTTTTAAAAGCAATTGCAGCAACGAGATATATCCAGAGTGGGGTGGAGGGAATTTTTTTTTTTTGTAAAGATTTACTTTCTATTAAAAGAGAAACTACGTGTCGTAGCCTGCGGGTGGTTTCTCTTGACATCCAGATTAAACTCAAATGAGCCATCAGAGAGCAGAATTCTCCACGCACATCAACTCGTGAGTTGCATTGAAAGCCGACTCCTCACATAGTAATACTATCAAATACATTTACCAATATCTACACCAATCAAATATACACTAATACTTTGATTCAGATATATGCTATCAGATATTCATGCTAGATTCTTGATCTAAGGGTAATAGGGGAGACGTGACAAACCTGTACACAATCGGAGTAATACTCGAGTTGGCAATGGAGTTGATTCCCTCTTCTGGTCTAATGGCAGGGTATGAGCTACAACTTCTCCCTGAAACCAAGAGCCTTTTTCTCAAGATCCTTTTGTATTCTCTCCCTTGAAAGTGTGCCCTTCTCTTTGCTCGCTCCCCCCTTTTTATTTCCTGTTATCCGCTTCCTTTTTCACCTTTTTGCCGTTATCACCTGTGCCCACTCTCTCTTCTCTCTCCCTTCTGTTTTTCTTTGTCCTTATTCCCTTCACCTTTTCAACTTTTTGTATTACTTTCAATTTTTATTCTTTTCTACCTCCGGCTTCCTCTTTTCATTTTCAACCTTATTATCCATTATTATTATTATTATTTTATTTTCTTAATATTCATTTTTTGTTTTCCCTTATTTTTATGCATATTTTATCTATATTTATTTTTTATTCATTTTATTTATTATTTTTCTCCATTTCTTCTATTTAAACCTTTCCTCCCCTTGTTTGTTTTTTTTTCTTTTATTTATCTACTTATTCCGCTTCTGCTTAAATAATAACTTATATTATCATTGTGCATGTTTTTATTATTATGTTTTCCTCTCTTTTCATTTTATTATTTTTGTTTTTTTTTCTTTTTCTTGTTCCTATTATGTCTTTTTTATTTTATTTTTTTCTCTCTCTTTTATGTTAGCTTTGGTATTTTTGGGTTTTTGCTTATTATTACATTTTCGTCATTTCCGCTTATTTGTCTGATGTTTTTTTCTATTTTTAATTTCTCTTCTTCATTTTCTTTTGTTTTGTTTCCATTATTTATTTTCTAATTAATTTTAAAGTGGTAACCTCAGACGTAATTGGGTGTTTACAGTTTTCCCCTCTTTACTCATCTTCTTACCGAATAATAGTCTTTTATATTATCATGGTAAGAAATGAGTAAAGACGTAAACGAATTATGTACGAGGCAAGTGTTGAGGGAGCCCAAAAGGTGCCGTGCTTCAGTAATACCAGATACTTTTTGAGCAAAAGTGTTAACAACGGCAGTCCCTAGATGAACTTTGTAAGCCTCAAACATTAGCCTGATGGAGCTTAAACATGCAAGGTTTGGTGTGGTAGGCTGGGATGTCGAGGATTGAAGTGTAAGACTTGACAGTATAGGCTTGGAGTGTAGAAAACTAAACATTCGAGGCCTGACAGTATAGGCCAAAGTGCGAAAAAGTAAAAATGTGAGGCCTAACAGAATAGGCTAGGGTGCGAAAAATTAAACATGTAAGGCCTAACAGCATAGGTCGAAGTGCGAGAAATTAAAACACAAGGCCTATCAGCATAGGCCGGAGTGCAAAGAAAGGTCTAAACATGCAAGGCCTGATAGCACAGGTTTAAAGTGTAGAAAATTAAAATGCAAGGCCTGACAGTATAGGCCGAAGTGCAAAAAGGTAAAAATACGAGGCTTGACAGTATAGGACCGGGTGCGAGAAATTAAACATGCAAGGCCTGACACCATAGGCTGAAGTGTGACAAATTAAAATGCAAGGCCTGACAGTGTAGGCCGGAGTGCAAAGAAAGTAAAAATGCAAGGCCTGATAGTATAGGCCGGAAGTGCGAGAAATTAAAATGCAAGGCCTGACAGTAGGGGCCAGAGTGAAAAAAAGGTAAAAATGCTAGGCCTGACAACATAGGACGTGGTGCGAGAAATTAAAATGCAAGCCCTGACAGCATAGGCCGAAGTGCAAAGAAATTAAAATGTAAGGCCTAACAGTATAGGCCAGAGTGCAAAGAAGGTAAAAATGCAAGGCTTGACAGCATAGGCTGGAGTGCAGAAAAATCTAAACATGTAGGGCCTGATAGTATAGGCCAAAGTGCGAAAAATGCAAAGCTTAGCAGTATAGGCTGTAGCGCAAAGAAAGATGTAAACATGCAAGGCCTGACAGCCAAGCATGAAGTGCAGAAAATTAAAATGCAAGGCCTGACAGTATAGGTCAGAAGTATGAAAATTAAACATGCAAGGCTTAACAGTATAGGTCGAAGTGCGAAAAAGGTCAAAATGCGAGGCTTGACAGTATAGGCCGGGATACAGAAAATTAAAATGCAAGGCCTGACAGCATAAGCCGTAAGTGCAAAAAATTAAACATGCAGGGCCTGACAGTATAGGCCGACGTATAGAAAATTAAAATACAAGGCCTGACAACATAGGCCGTAAGTGCGGAAAATTAAACATGCAAGGCCTGACAGCATAGGCCGGGGTACAGAAAATTAAAATGCAAGGCCTGACAACATAGGCCATAAGTGGAGAAAATTAATCATGCAAGACCTGATAGTATAAGCCTTAGTGCGAACAATCAAATAGGAAAACCTGGTAAAAAGCTTGGAGGGAGATCCGAAAGCGTGTATTTGTTTTTGTTTTCCTTTTCCTTTCGCAATCATTAACTTCTCAGCTCCCTTATAGCACTGACCGCAACCTTTAGAGTGAGCTGGATTTAGGGTCTATTTCTTTCCTCTTCTGTTTACGGAGTTTTCCCTTCTGCTTGCTAATCTATGTGGAGATTGGACCACCTTGATTAGTACAGGACTTTCAATTGCAGAGTTTCTGAACTAATCATGACTTCAAAACCGTTTTAATAAAAGAGTAATTGTCATTCGAAATTTGTATAATCGCATTTTACACATATATTTGGACAAAGAAAAATACAGTTGTACACGACATAGAATTACAATGGTAAAAAAAGTACAAGACAATTGTTGGTGGATGGTATGATCCTGGTTTGTCGAACATCGTTGAGACGATTAATGCTAGTATTGTACTTCAGCGATGTCTTCTATCTCGTCAACCCGGCTTCTGAAAAGACCGAATTTTGCCCCAATTTTTCCAACTTGCCTCTAACCAATCTTGAACCCTTCCTCGAGCCTGATTTCTTACTTATCCCTTTCAAAGCTTTGAATACTTGCTTGTTTTTGTCTCAGTATCGCGCCCTGGGTTGCGATCAGGTAGCCAATTTGCCCTAGTATAGGCTAAGGTTGATTATCGTTCCTTTTTCTCTATTCTTGGCTGTGTTCACTATGAGGGTACAACTTTTTTCTCGTTTACCCTATCGAAGCTGCCTTGACGGGATTCTGATTTGGTGGGCCTTTCGACCAAATTGCCCTAACATTTGCCTAGGCCACTCTTGCGGGTTTTTGACCTAGCGGGCCTTTTATATTTGAATTGCCCTAACTTTTTCCTAGGATGCCCTTATAGGTTTTCGACCTAGCGGGCCTTTTTGTCCAAGCGTAGTACCTTTTAACAGCATCTGAGTTGACAAGATTAGGCAAGTCTTTTCCATCCATGTCTGCCAAGATTAAAGCACCTCCGGAGAAAGCCTTCTTAACTACATAAGGTCCTTGTTAATTTGGAGTCCATTTTCCGTGTAGCGCCTTCTGCATTGGCAGTAATTTTTTAATTACCAGGTCACCCTCTTGAAATTCTCGGGGATGTACTTTCTTCTCAAACGCCCTTTTCATTCTCCTTTGGTATAATTGGTCGTGACACACTGTCACCAGCCTTTTTTCGTCAATTAAGTTCAGTTGGTCCATTCGGGCCTGCACCCATTCAGCTTCCTCCAATTTGGCATCCATCAATACTCTTAGTGAAGGGATTTCTACCTCGACAGGGAGTACGGCCTCCATTCCATACACGAGGGAAAAAGGAGTCGCCCTAGTAGAAGTGCGAACAGAGGTTTGGTAAGCATGTAATGCATAAGGGAGCATTTCATGCCATTCTCTGTACGAGAGAACCATCTTTTGGATGATCTTCTTGATGTTCTTATTGGCCGCTTCGATGACACCGTTCATCTTTGGTCGATACAGGGAGGAATTATGATGTTGGATTTTGAATTGGTCACACAACTCTTTCATCATTTTATTATTCAGATTGGTGTCGTTGTTTGTGATAAGCCTATTGGGCAATCCATACCGGAAAATCAATTATCTCTTCATGAACTTGACCACCGCATTGCGAGTTACACTGGCGTACGAAGCAGCCTCGACCCATTTGGTAAAGTAGTCAATAGCTACCAATATGAAACCATGTCCGTTGAAGGCTTTAGGCTCAATTGGTCCAATGATATCCATCCCCCACATAGAGAACGACCAATGTGACGATAATACATTCAATGATGTTGATGGTGTATTAATATTATCTGCGTACACTTGACATTTATGACACGTTTTGACATGTTTGTAGCAGTCGGTTTCCATGGTCAACCAATAATACCCGGTTCTAAGAATCTTTCTTGCCATTGCGTGTTCGTTGGCATGAGCGCCGAAAGACCCTTCATGGATTTCTTTCATAATCTTGTTGGCTTCTGCCGCATCTACACACCTGACCAGAACCATGTCGTGATTCCTTTGATATAGGATCTCCCCGTTAAGGATGAAATTCATAGCCAATCTCCAGAAGGTTCGTTTATCATTTTCAGACGTGTTGGCAGGGTATTCTTTATGTTTCAAGAACTACTGGATATCATGGTACCACGATCTCCCATCTAGCTCTACTTCCACCAATTGAGAGAATGCCGGTCGAGGGCGATGTTGTACATGGATGAGGGGCATGTCCTCCTCTCGTCCGATTTCGAGCATGGATAATAAGGTGGCTAGGGCATCAGCCAACTAATTGTCTTCTCGAAGTATATGAGAAAAAGTAACCTCTTCAAAGTGCTCTAATAATTGATGGGCCTGATAGGGAATTAATTTCATGTCTCTGGTCTCCCACTCTCCTTTGACCTGATGGATGACCAAGCCTGAATCACCATATACCTCCAAGAACTTGACATCAGCTTCAATCGCGGCTTGGATCCCTAAGATGCAAGCTTCATACTTTGCCACATTATTAGTGCAATCGAAGGCTAGCCTGGCAGCAATGGGTACATACTATTTTTCTGGGGAAATGAGTATGGCTCCTATGCCTTGACCCATCATATTGGAGGCGCCATCAAACAACATCATCCATTTCTCGTCCTTTGTTTTCCCTCTTTCATTAAATATCGCCATTAGACCCTCATCAGAAAACTCCGGTTGCATGGTCTGGTAGTCATCCAGGGGCTGGTTGGTTAGATAATCGGTGAGCATGCTACCTCTAATGGCCTTCTGCGTCACGTACAGAATGTCATATTCCGACAGAAGAACTTGCCACCTTGCAATCCTCCCTGACAAAGCAGACTTCTAAAAAATGTACTTGATTGGATTCATCCTGGATATCAACCAAGTAGTGTGACTCAGCATGTACTGCCTCAGGCGGTGTGCTGCCTAGGCCAAGGCGCAACATGTTCGCTCGATGAGGGAATACTTGGCTTCATAATTTGTAAACTTCCTGCTCAAGTAGTACATTTCCTGTTCCTTCTTTTCAGATTCATCATGTTGGCCGAGCACGCAACCCATTGATTGGTTCGTCACTGTCAGATATAGAAGCAAAGGTCTTCTGGGGACTAGGGGTACTAGAATTGGCAAATTTTGCAGGTATATCTTTATCTTTTCGAAAGCTTCTTGGCAATCCTCATCCCAATTTATGGGTTGATTCTTGTGCAGGAGCTTGAAGATCAGCTCACAGGTAGCCGTTAATTAGAAGATGAATTGGGAGATATAGTTCAACCTTCCCAAGAACCCTTGATCCATTTCTCTATTTCCAGGGTTGGCATGTCCAGAATGGCCAAGAATTTATCAGGATCGACTTCGATTCCTTGTTCGCTAACAATGAAGCCCAATAACTTCCCTGACCTTACACCGAAGGTGCATTTAGCCAGATTCAACTGCAACTTGAACTTCCGGAGTCTTTTGAACAATTTTTGCAGATTCGCAAGGTGGTCACTTTCAGTTTGAGATTTGGCAATTATGTCATGGAACAATGTCACCATGGCCCTCTGATAAGTTACCCCATCATTTTTCAATTTGAAGGGTATAACCTTATAACAGAACGTTCCCCAAGCTGTAATGAAGGTAGTCTTTTCTCTATCTTCCTCCATTTTAATCTGATTATAACCCGAAAAACCGTCCATGAATCAAAAGTAGGAGAATTGGGTGGTGTTTTCGACCAGCACATCAATGTGAAGGAGCGGAAATTCTTCCTTCGGGTTGGCTCGATTCAAGTCTTGATAATCTACACACATCCGGACTTTCCCATCCTTTTTGGGGACTGGCACTATATTTGCGACCCATTCCAAGTAATTTTCCACTGCTAAGAACCCAGCATCAAACTACTTCCTTACTTCTTCCCTGATCTTTAGGGACATTTCAGGCTTCATTCTTCTCAGTTTCTGCTTAACCGGAGAACACCCGATTTTCATAGGCAACTTGTGCTTTACGATAGAGGTATCTAAGCCTTGCATGTCTTGATAAGACTAGGTGAAGAAGTCACTATAGTCTTGCAATAGCGGAACCAATCACATGCGATTTTCCCCTATGATAAGTGTGCCTATCTTTAGTTCCTTCTTTTCTTCCTCGGTCCCCAAATTTACCAGCTTTACGGGCTCCTGATGAGGTTCAATTATTTTGGACTCCCTATCCACTAATCTGAGCATTTCTTTGGCACACATTCAACTTCTACCTCCTTGTCAGCTTGATTGACAAGACAATTGAAATCACCTAATATAATACTAGCACTGTCATCCTTAGGTGGGTTTTTTTCGGGTCTACATATTGGGAAATATGGGGAAAGAATAAGACAATTTGTATATGATATCACGGAAGAAAGGGGGATGAATTGTGAATAATCCAACTGTATTTATCATTTCTTTAAAATATGTACAAAATGCTATATACAAAATGCTATATTCGAAGAAAAAGTTTATCTTGACAATCACAAATTTACATTGGAACCGAATTAAAAGTCATAGGTAATTCAATAATCTCCCAGTTGTTCAGTTCTTTCCTCGGGGGACAAACGGTCACGAGCTCCTCGATATTTATAGTGTTTTCTCTCTCTCTCTATAGCAGCTATCAGATCTGGAGCCTCGAGCCCAGCACTCCTGAAACTCTGAGAGATGTGACATAAAGGGACCTTTGCAGACCGGGGATTCCTCTTCATATCTTCTTCAGTGGGCCTGTATCCTAGCCCAAACTGATGCCTATTCTTGCTTAGCTGCAGTGGCTAGGACAATCCTCCATTATATTTCCCCAGTTTGTCTCCAGGCCTGAACCCATTCCTTAGCATCACTTGAGCCGTCATCATTAATACTCCAGGGAGTCGCGTTTGGTCCACCACTTCTCCCTCTCTGATAGTGGTTACATTGGCGATCTCCAAAGCGTGGAAGTGTGTTTCCAAAGATTCTTCGACGACCTCGATGTATGGGGGGTTACTGGGTTTATTGACGAGGAAGTCCTCCTCTGCTGAGACGATGATAAGCCTATCGTTTGTGATAAACTTTAACTTCTGATGCAAAGTTGAAGGCACTGCTTTAGCAGAGTGAATCCAGGGCCTCCCCAATAGACAACTGTAGGAAGGCTGGATGTCCATTATTTGGAAAGTTATATTGAAGACAACTGGACCAATTTGGACCGGCAGATCAACCTTTCCAAAAACCTCCCTCCTTGACTCGTCAAAAGCTCTCACCACCATGGAGCTCAACCTCATATGGATCCCTTCATGTTGCAACTTGGACAGTGTGAGTTGAGGCATCACGTTCAGTGATGAACTGTTATCTATCAGCACCCTAGCTAGGATATAGTCCATGCACTTTACCAATATGTGTAGCACCTTATTGTGCCCAGTCCCCTCCTCCGGAATCTCATGGTCAGTAAAAGTGAGGAAGTTATTGGCAATGATATTATTGGCGATTCCCTCGAAATTTTCCACTAATATATTATGCATCACATGGGCCTCGTTTAATATTTTCAGCAGAACTTTTCGGTGTGGCTCCGAGTTCATCATCAGTGCTAGCAGCAAGATCTTAGTGGGTATACGGTTTAATTGCTTGATTACTGGATACTCACTCTGCCTAATGAGTTTTAAGAATTCACAGGCCTCTTCATCCGAAATGGCCCTTTTCATCTCTTTCTCTTCTTCTTTTCCACTGTTTTCAGGCTCTAGCCTAGTCTGAACCTCCTTCTCCCTGGCGGTCGGTTGCCTCCTCATATCCTCGGCAGGGGTGTAGATGCGACCACTTCGGGTCATGCCTCCTACTCCGGCTATGTTGGTCACGTCCGGAGCGAAATTGCGACTATTGTCTGATTCCTTTTCTTCCGATTTTCCCCCAAGTACTTCTACGCCATACTTACATGGCACTTCTTTGTTGCTCTGATATTGGAATGGCCCCAGAACCTTGATCATGACAGGCCTCATCCCACTTGGAGTTGGTAGGGCCGGGGTTTCAGTGTGTCGAATCACTAGAGGCCTGGGCTGCCCTGGGAAAGCTTCATTCAACATATATACTTCTTCCTCATCCCCGATATAATTCACAGAAGGTCTCGGGCTCCCATGATTTGGCAGTGGGTTACTTGTCACGCTTGGAGTGTCCTTTTCGAAATTCAACCATTTGGCGTTGATCAAGCTTTGGACCATATGTTTTAGAGCTAGGCAGTTTTCCGTGGAATGTCCCACAACTCCTATGTGATACTCACATTTGGCCTCTGGGTTGTACCATTTAGGGTGTGGGGGCTCTAACGGCTTCATGGGGCATAAGCTTATTAAGGAGTTTTGAATTAGACGAGGTAATAGTTATGAGTAACTCATTGGAATGGGATCGAAATGAACAACCTTTCTCTCATTTTATTTTCTTTTAGGGTGGCTAAGGTTTGTGTTTAAGTTCTAAGGTTTTGGTGGTTGTTGAGGGAATGTTTGTGTTGGTGGAGAGGTGAAGGGGGTATTCGGTTGGAATGATGTTGGAGGGTTGTAAGTTGGTTGATATGTGGGTTAAGATGTGGCCACCATGTGTGGGTATGTTGGGAATTGTGGGTGATATGGTAGTTGGTAATTTGGTGGCGAGGTTACATGGCGGTTCGGGTTGGCAGAGACGTAATGCACTTTGGCCTCTTTCTTTTTCCAGGAATTATTTGTCAGCTTTTTTGTGTTCACAGTGCTGAAGATGTTATGCACGATCTTTCCTCTGCGTAGGTCACTCTCTATTTTTTCTTCAATCAACACCATGTTAGAGAAGTTGGCGGATACGCTACTCACCATTTTGTCATAAAAGGGAGCTGGGAGCATCTCCAAAAGGTGCTAATCATCTCTCTTTCCAGTCACGGTGGCTGGACTTGAGCCGCCAGCTCCCTACACCGCTGAGCGTACTCTTTGAAAGATTCATCCTCTCTTTTGACCATGTTCTGGAGTTGGGTCTTATCAAGAGCCATCTCCATATTATATTTGTATTGCTTCAGGAAGACATCTGCCAGATCCTTCCAGGTTTGCATGTACGACCTCTCCAGCTGAGTATACCAGGTGGCTGCTACTCCAGTTAAACTGTCCTGGAAACAATGAATGAGCAGCTTATCATTATGCGCATGAGAGGCCATTTTTCGATAGTATATGGTTAGGTGGCTTCTCGGACAACCCGTTCCCCGATATTTCTCAAACTCTAGCATTTTGAACTTTGGGGGAATGACAACGTCGGGTACCAAGTATAGATCAGAGGCTTCCACCACTCCATAGTCACTTCCTTTGATGGCCCTGACCCTTTCCTCCAAATGTTGCCACTTTCCACTAAAGTTGATTTCCTGATTGGCAGGCTTCAGCCATGGTTCATTCACAGTTTGGCCAATTTGGTGGGGTGAGGTGTAGGGTCCTTCAGGTTTGGTGGCCTGACTATAAGGGTGTGGTTGGTGTGAGTTCATAGGATGAATTGTGATGGGGACGGAATATGTTGGGTTTTCGGTGACAGTGGTGTTTATGTGAGTGTAGTCTGGGTTGGCATTAGAGGGGTAGGTAGTTAAAGGATTGGAATAGTAAGGGAGTGACGAGTTTACATGCGGTGGGAAGGTGGTCGCGATATTTGTATGATGAGGATAGGCCGGTGGGTTTGTGTGAGGGAAGTAGGCGGGAAGATTAGCTTGGTGAGGGTGAGTGGATGGGTTTGCATGAAGAGGATAGATAGGGGGTTTGGATGGTGTTGGTGAGTAGCAGAGGTTATGTGTAATGGATGCACAACATGGTTTTCACCCATGGGAGCCCTTTGAGAGTTTAGCCCAAAGAAGGGTTCATAACCGGGTGGTAACCCATATGGCCATTCCTGTTTAGAGACGACCTGAATAGGCATCGACACATTGGCGGCCTGCGGTGCTTCCGTCCCCGTAGGTCCCTCTGCGTTATTCTCCAGCAGTTTCATGAGTTTAGCGACTTGATCTTTCAGCTCCGCCACTTCATTTCTTAGTTCTTCATTCTGGGTCTCCAGCTTACTCATGATTTTGGCTTTGGATCTAGTGCTATAAGAGTGTGAAGGGAGTCGTGATTCCGCTATTTTGTTATCTGTACGAAGCTGAATTAATTAGTTGTTGATAAAAATAAAAACAAAAATTTAGATGCATACTAAACGTTGAGGGACAAGATTCTCGTTCGAGTATTATCATTGGTCAGGTGTGTTTCTCGCGTTCAGTGCATGAAGTGGAAATTAATATGGAATTGTGTATGGGAAAAACTCATTCTATTCAAACAAACACGGTTCACTGTACATTTTTTTTCTTCCTGTTTGGCTAAGACAATGTATTTGTTCATTCTTAGGATCAGATTTTTACCAAATAGGATAAAGTCCTCGACTTCGGGAGGAGTGTTGAGAGGATGTAGCGATGCTTCCACCCTTTTGAGCAGCGGTGGTATCTCTTCAATTGCCGTGTTGGCTAGGCTTGCCAACCTTTCAAAACACTTAGTCTAGTGATCAACAGTGTCTTTGTACCATTGGTTTTCATCTTGTATGTCGCTTATTCCTCGTTGTTGCATCCTTATGACTTCTATAACATTCCACTTTTCTTGGTTTACTTCATTCTCCCATGCCACAAGTAAACCCTTGATTTGTTTTTTCATGTCCTCTACTCGTTGCAGTAGGTCATTTCTCTCATTGACTACATAGTCCATCTCCACTTGAACTCAGTTCTTCTCTGCTAGGATCTGATCTTTCTCCTCTCTGATTATGCGGATCCTAGATCTCATTTGCTCTAGAATATTTCTTAGCTGATGATTTTCTTGGAGTGTGACGTCTTTTTCCTGTACTCTCAGCCCAAGTTCCTTATTGGCCACCTGCAAGCTCAGGTGGATTCAGGAGGCGTGCTCACGCTTGTTTTTCTATTGGCCTTGAATCCTCTCCATAACAACATCCTTCTCTTGATTTTCTGTTTTGAGTGTAGCGCCCTCCTGCTGTGCTTTCAATAGTTCTTCCTCGAGCTTAACGGTAACTTGATCCGTTGCACCCTTTCTCTGACCCACTGCTTGTATTCTGCTTTGGCGGCACAACTTTGGACTCCCAGTTCTTTTCCTCTTGCGGGTGACGCTCTCCCACACCTTTCGAACCCTTCAGAGACCTTCAACAAACTCCCCTTCGTACCTAAAAAGGAAAGGGGCTACAAGCTTGTTTGACAGGGGCTCTTTGATGGGATAAGCTAGCTACCTTTGCCCTAGTATTGGATTGTAGTTGATGCAGCCTCTCACTCCCATTAGTGGGACATTTGGGAAACCTTTGCAGCGGTAAATGACGCTTGTTCATTGTTGCCAAGCGGGTTGCCATCTAACTTGTTCCTCTGTCAAGCTGGCAAAATGAGTCGCCCATTCTTCATTGCTCATAGGTTTTATTTGATAGCTCAATAAATCCGATATGAGGCACTGCACCTTCACATTCCTTTTGAAGTCATGAGTTGTTATCCAGATGTACAACACAGGTAGACAGCAGATTAGTTTCTTCCTTTTTTTCTCGTTACAAAAATCCAGTGTACAATAGACGTCCACTAGAAGGGCTGTGATAGGATTTTCTGCTTATTTTTCGTAGCCAAGAAGAACTAATCCATAGATAGTGAGGGCCAGTACATTCACAGATTAATTTTTCTGCTTCTACTGCATTCAGGTCGACGAAGTCCTCTTTGTAAGGAAAAAGAACTAACCCATAGATAGTGAGGGCCAATACATCCATGTGAACGACCCACTGTTTGCTGTTGACCAAGTGCTGTATGTATTCTTCCAGGAACTATCTAGTGAACCCTTTCGCTTGATTATTTCCCCGGTAGTCGGCCAATCGGTTCTCTGACTGTAGGCCTAGAACCTGTGCGACAGCTCGAAATGAAGAATGATGCTCCAAGTGGTTGTATGGTCTGCGTCCTTCCAGCGGCAGGACCAGAATTTGTTCAAACTCCTCCAAAGTCGGTGCCAGCTAAAAATCCAAGAAAGTGAAGCATCGAAGGGGAGGATCGTAGAATTTAACTAACGTCGTGAGGGCCCCTTCCTGTACTTTGACTTTCAACAGTTTTAGAATATTTCCGTATTTCTTGGCAAATGAAATCTATTGAATACTTGACAGTTTGCTACCGAAAGTCTCCAGGAAAGAAAGGTCCACCACCTTGACTCCCACATATCTTCTTTTCCTCAACTTCCCGGATTTCATATTAATTTTCATTTCACCTCTTTTTGAAATCTCCAAGAACTTTGTTCCTCAAATAAAAGGAAAAAGAAAAGGACCAAAAATAAACATGTTAGATGTTTGACGCGACAGACTAATGCATGAATAATGAACTGAGACAATAAATATGGTCATTTTTATTTCTTATTCATATATATATATATATATATATATATATATATATATTATTATTATTATTTTCTTTTTACACATTCTTTTGCATGGACTTCCCCCTCCTTTTTTCCTCCCCCTCTCTGTCTTTTCCTTTCTTTCTTTTTCTATTTTTTTATTTTTTTTTAATTTTCCTTTTTCCTCTCTTTTCTTTTAAGATTCTCATTCCCTCCCTTCATGATAGTTAATTTTACAAATTCTTATAAATAAAACCTCATGGAAGCAACATACCCCCTGTTTATGTCCTATATGGGTGTCTTGTCCTATAGGCCTAAGGCTTCTCATAAGGCGGTTTGTAATCCTGAGATGTGGTGGTCACCAGAGCCAAGTTCCAGTCCATAATGCTTGCTACAACACTAAAAAAAGCTACCAGTCTCAGGGCATATGAATAGGACGCACTCTAGCCGGGATTTTCGTGATAGTCAAACAGGACGTACATTCAAAGTGACACCACTAGATCCCTCTAATCCTAAGTTGCACACAAACCCGGGTATAGGGCCCCACTCATGAGATAAATGCATTAGTGTGGTGTGGGGGGGGAGTACATAAGAAATTGGGAAAATTACAACAAATATATATATGGCCATTTATTATTCTTCTACCCTAAGGTTGTACAACGAACAAATAAACATGACAGATAGATAAATAAATAGGTAAAAGATAAATAAATAGGAAAGGGATCAATAATGCACACTCAATTATAAATGGGCTTGACTCTCTAAGGATCCCTAGTGGAGTTGCCATTTGTCGCAACCGTATCCAACGAAATGACGAACTCCTTATAAATTAAAAAATGAAGGATTCGATTGATTTGTATTTGAATTTGTGGAGTCACCACCAAATTTTTATTTAAGGGAAAAACATCTGGAAACACCCTAATTTGAGGAAAAGATTCTATGTTCGGGAGTCGATTACGAGCAGGGAAGGTGTTAGGCACCCCGCTCGCCCGTTCCAAAGTAGGAATAGCTACCAGTTGGTATTTAGGACTCATAGCGTGAAACCAAGAATTTCATAGAAAGCGATTTTATTATTTGAAATGCTTTTTCAAGGCTCATATATGCACAAGATCTCAGACAACTAAGGCTGTATAGGGATCCATACGAGTTTCCAAACACCGAATAGTAGGAAGAGTTACTAGTTAGTATTTAGGATTTGTTGCGTGAAACCAAGAATTTCGTAGAAAGCAATTTTATTATTTGAAAACCTTTTTCAAGGCCCACATGTGCACAGGATCCCAGACAACTAAGGTTGTACGGGGATCTATACGAGTTTCCAAACAACGAACAATAGGAAGAGCTACTAGTTGGTATTTAGGATTCATTGCGTGAAACCAAGAATTTTGTACAAAGCAATTTTATTAGTTGAAAAGCTTTTTCAAGGCCCACATGTGCACAGGATCCCAGAAAACTAAGGTTGTACGGGGATCCATGCGAGTTTCCAAACACCGAACAGTAGGAAGAGCTAGCAGTTGGTATTTAGGATTCGTTGCATGAAATCAATAATTTCGTAGAAAGAAATTTTAATATTTTAAATTTTTTTATTATTGGGAACCCTATTTTTATTTTATTTTCCAGTTTCTTATTTTTTTTTCTTTGTATTCTATTTGCTCAACAATTTTCTCTCAAATCTTCTTCAATTTTTTGGTGTTCTTTTATGTTTTTTAGAGAGATTTTGTAAGCTATGGAAGAAAAAATACCAACCTCCCTCTAATGTCATTGCTTTTATCAATTATAAAAGAACCCAATTTACCTATTTTCAGCCAAAAAATGGCTTACTTAAAGTAAGAGTCTCATCCCAACCGTGTTATGTTATGTAATTGTTGTACCAATGCTAACTCTTAGCTATTCTACTTTCCCTTTTTTTAAAATCAACTTAATTTTTAATTTTTCTTTTCCTTTTCCTTTTAATGTTAAGCAAATTGAATCAATTATATTTTTATCTATTTCTTTTAATTTTAAATTTAATAATTAATAAATATTAAAATCACGATAAATAAGTAAAAAGAAAAGTTTGAAGAAAATTGGTCTGTATAGATATTTCCATGTGTAAATAATTTAATATATAAAATTATTCATTTATTCCTTATATTTTTATTGTATTATTCAATAGTTATTATTTTTTGTATTATTTTGTAGTTTCTTAAACAAACTAGGTGTATTGAGTGTAGATATTATGTCATGAAACATATGTTTAACATTTTGAGTGTCCATTGCTGATTTATTGGGCAAGGTAATTATAGTTTTCAAAAATTTGTAACTTTAACTATATTTCACTTCAATTTACAATATTGTATTTTTATTATTTAATTACAACATCTGCTAAGATTCAAAAATCTATATTCTTTCTCTAAACAGGAAATTGATGATGTGAGAAAGCCAAGGTTTATATTTGTAATATGTAATTTCGGTTTATGATTATATATCTATTATGAATATTATATTTATTTTGAAAGTTTGGCATGCTTTACTATATCTAGTTTTTTATTTTCTGATGGTGCACAAAAAATAGTTTTCAAATTAAAAAAGAAACTACTTTCAACATCTGTTGTAACCTTAACTGATGTAATAGGTGATAGATACTTTACACTAGTTAAGGTCATAACTCGTAAATATTATCACTTTTCACATCAGTTCAACTCAAAATCGATGTAAAAAATAGAATTTCTACAATGGTTGTTAAATGAATCAATTTAAAAAGTTTACTTTCTACCACAATTTTACTTAGAACTAGTGTAGAAATAGAACTTTCTACAATGGTTCTGATAAGAATTGATGTACAAAATCCATTTTCATGTACAAAATCCATTTTCTACATCAGTTGTGATAGGAATTGCTGTATAAAGTAGACTTGTTTCATTGGTTAAATAATCAATGTAAAAAAGTTATCACATTCTATACTTGCAGTGTCTATACCACTAAAAAAATTGATGTAAAAAGTTAAAAGTAACCTATATAAACAACTTTTCCCAACTAATGATTGTTTATGTAAAAAATTTATGTCACAAAATTTGATTTTGTATTACTAATTATATTTTGGTAAACCTCTTATTTTTTTTCACTTCACAAAGCTTCCAAATTCATGTTTATTTTCACTTAACCCCTTACCCATCGTTTCTTATTTGCATTGCATTTTGCTTTGTTCAAAGGCCAATGCAATCTATTAGAAAATTATGTATGACAAGTGTCACATTGTTTAGAAGGAAGGCAAACCATGAATATATATATATACCAATAATAATCATCATTCTATAAGCTAACTTGTTGATATGAGTTAGGCCTAAATCTAATTTTTAATATGGGATTAGATCCTAACTTAGATTCATTGATAGATCACCCATAACTGTCTAGTTCTATAATGTTTAGAGAGATTAATTTTTAGGATTGAATGAAAAGAGCGACCATGATTATATATATAAATAAAAATTCTCATCTTTTAGAACTAAATTAAGTTCAAATCTAATTTTTAACACAATATATCTATTGTGCATGAATCAAATCTAAAATCTAATGTTCAACATGGTGGTTACAAGCTTTCTTCCCCTTTTGTTTAAAATTTATTATTTTAAATAGATTAAAAATAAAAAGTAATTAAATAAAAAAATAAGAATAATGAAATAAACAATTAGAATAAAATAATAAAAAAATTGAATATATAAAATAAAGTAGTTATGATAAAATTAGATATTTATTATTCTGAATTCTTTTTTCTAAATTTGAGATGACTCTTATAATTACAAACTTTAGTTTTTAAATAGAGATTCATTAACATAACGTGCAAGAAAGTAAACTTATGACAAAACTAATTAATTTAAAATTTCATTTAATAAATAATTTTATAAGTAACATTGTTTTATGAATAAATAGATACATTAGTGAAAAAATAGCATTTTATAATAGGAATTTACATCAGTTGTTCATGAACCAATGTAATAAAAACGTGATGGCATTTTTGTAAATAAATGTGAAACTTTCTACATCGGTTCTCAAAACAACCGATGTAGAAATCTACATCGGTTGTTTTGAGAACCGATGTAGAAAATAGGTTTTTTATAACAATATTTTACATCGTTTCTTATGGAACCGATGTAAAAAGTTAGTGATGGGATTTTTGTAAATAAAATGATAAAAATTGTACATCGGTTATTCATTTAACCAATGTAGTAAGTTATTTCTACATTGGTTTTGAGAAACAACTGATGTAGAATGTCCACCCCTTTCCCTTTGTTTTCGACCATTCCACCCCTTTCCCTTTGTTTTCAACCATTCCACCCCTTTCCCTTTGTTTTCGACCATTATCGTCTTCAACCTCGTTCTGTAAATCCCTAGTTTCTCATCTCGACCAATTCTCTCCGTTTTCGTTTATGTCTCAGCCATTGCCGCTGTCACTGCTGTCCGTCGTTGCACTCCGTCGTGGTTGTTGTCGTTGTGACCATTGCCTCTGCTCAAAGTTGCCGTCGCACACCCTAAGGTATAAGCAACCTCCATCATCGTCATCATTATTTATCAACCTCATTTTGTTATTTTATTTGAAATTTATGTTCATTTTGGTTGTATTCTATAATTTTCAAGCTTTTTGTTTGGCCACTACTCTGTCTTCGCTTGACCACTGCTCGGCCATCGTTCTACCATCGCTCTACTATTGTTGTGTTCATTGTGAGGTATTCTCTCTGCACCTCTGCTTTTCCATTGCATATGTGAGAGTTTGCTTATGTTACCTTGAACAAAGAATTGAGATATTTGTTACTGATGTGTATGTTAGGAAATCTGAGACCTCTGCTTTTGGCCACTGTTAGATGCTTATCTATGTATATGATGCTGCTAATGGTTGTGTTAACCCCACCCATTGATATGTTCACACTCCTATGGGTTGGTTTGGTAGGTTGTGTTGGGGAAATGGCTAGTGATAATTGGGAGAAAGTGATGGTGGAATAGGCAGTGGGCATGGGTTACTATATAGTCTTTATTTTGCTATTTTCACTTGGTACTGATCCTATGAGCTTGATTACTATATTATCACTTGTTAGTTAATCTAATAATTGAATTTTATTAAGTCATAGATATATAAAAAACCAAAATTGTACTTGAATTGCAATGATGGTAGAAAATAATCACTAGCATGTGATGAATTACTAGCATATGATGAATTAGAAAAGGAATGACCATTTACTTACCAATCTTGAAGATGGGTTCAATTCTAACTTCCTTGTTTTTAGACATGGAATAAGAATATGTGATTTGAAGAGGGTGAAACCCATGAAACTTAACGTTTGTGTTTCTCTTTTGCTTCCCTATGCATAATTGGATAGATGAAATAACAACCTATCCAACAATCTTTTGTCCTAGAATATTTAGAGATAAGAGGGGAATGCACTGTTATGCATTTGACCTGCCCCTATTCTTGAAGTTTATTTAAATAAAAGTATAAAGGATGATTCACACTTACGACTGCAGTATTGAGAACTAGCCTATTTTCCTATTACGCTTTCTTTGTTTGTCTTTATCTTTAATTTGTGTAATGGTAATAACTTAAGTAATTATAATCTGATTTTCCATTTCAGGAATAACTAACAAAGCCTTAGATAGTGGAGTATAGAGCTTCTTGTTTTTTATCTCCATTGGTGTTATATCAGCTATATTAAGAATGTGTCCCTCATCCAAGGTAAGAATTTTGTTGTCCCTCATAGCATTTTGTTAGCAGTTTTGCTAGCTGGTTTTCATGCCTTCAAATTTGCTTCATAGATTTGGTATGTTGTCTATGATGATTTCAGGTCCACAACAGCCTGGAAATGATATAGACGTTTATCTTTCTCCCTTAATTGAAGACTTACGAAATCTATAGGAAAAAGGTGTAAATGTGTTTGACGGGTATGGTAATGAAAATTTCAAGATGCGGGCAATGCTTTTTGCACTATTAATGACTGTCTAGCATGTGGAAATTTATGCGGATATAGTGTTAAGGGGCACAAAGCATGTCCTATATGTGAAGAAGGAACAAGTTACCATCAACTGCATCATGGAAGGAAGATAGTTTATCTCGGTCATTGGAAATTTCTCATGACTAATCACCTTTATCGTAGATTAAGGAAAGCTTTTAATGGGTTACCAAAAAATGGTTTTGCTCCAAAAGCCTTAACTAGATAACAAGTTTATGAACGGGTTAAAAACATCAAAACTGTTTTTGGAAAGACTCAAAAGAAGGCCACCAAGACAAGGATATGAAAGAAAAGAACAATATTTTTTAATCATCCATATTGGTGCAATCTTGATGTTATACATTGTATTGATATGATGCATGTGGAAAAAAATGTGTGTGATAGCATCATTGGAACACTCCTCAATATACAGGGCAAGACTAAAGATGGTGTCAATTCTCGACTGGATTTGGTTCAAATGGGTATACAACATCAGTTAGCACCATAGTCTGTAGAAAAGCGAACATATTTTCCCCAGACATGTCCTACATTGTCGAAAAAAGAGAAAATAAGTTTATGTGAGTGCCTACATGCTGTTAAAGTGCCACAAGGTTATTCTTCAAATTTTAAAAGACTTGTCTCCATGAAAGATTTAATGTTAATTGGGTTAAAGTCTTATGATTGTCATGTGTTAATGCAACAGCTACTTCCAGTGGTTATTTGTGATATTTTTCCTAAAAAAGTTAGACACACTATAAGTAGGTTGTGCTTCCTTTTCAATATAGCATGTAGCAAAGCCATTGACCCTCTAAAATTGGATGAGTTGGAACATGAAACTTTTACTGTCTTATGCCAATTGGAGATGTATTTTTCTCCATCATTTTTTGACATTATGGTTGACTTGGTTGTTCATATAGTGAGGGAGATCAGATTATGTGGTCCAATTTATCTAAGGTGGATGTATCCAATTGAACTATACATGAAAATATTAAAAGGGTATATGAAGAATCCACATCATCCCGAGGCATCTATGATTGAAAGATACATTGCAGAAAAGGCAATTGAGTTGTATACAGAGTATTTGTCAAAGGTGGAACCCATAGGAGTTCCTAAGTCTTGTCATGAGGAAGACACAAAGGTAAAGGTACACGAGGCATAACTGTGAAAAGCATGGGTCGTATGGAAGTCCTTCAATTACATTTGTATATTTTGAATAATATCGATGAGGTTGAACCTTACTTATCTACTCACAAAACTATTAGAAGGGAAAAGAATATTTGAATGAATAAGAAATGGTTAGTGAATGAGCATAACATAACGTTCTTAAACTAGTTTGATGAAACAATTAAGAAGGATGATAGTGCCTCTGATACATTGAAGTGGCTAGCAAATGGCCCAAACTTTGATGTCATATGTTAGAGTGGATACAATATCAATCATTTTTCATTTTACACAAAGTCTCAGGATGGTAAAAGTACCATGCAAAATAGTGGGATTATGGTGGTAGCAGAGTCGATGCATTTTGCAAGTTCCAAAGATAAAAATCCTATAATGGCTTCCATATCTTACTTTGGAGTGATTGAAGAGATTTAGGAGATTGATTCCACCAAATTTAGAGTGTCTGTTTTCAAATGCAGGTGGGTAGGTAGTAAGAATGGTATCCAAGTTGATGAATTGGGATTTACATTGGTTGACCTTCAAAAATTAGCTTACAGGGATGACCCTTTTATCATGGCTTACCAAGCAAAACAAGTGTTTTATGTTTAAGATCCTTCTAACGAAAGGTGGTCAGGAATTTTTCAAGGAAAGACGAAAATCGCTAGTGATGACACCAATGATATGTCAAATATTGATATTTCTCAAACTTCCTTATCATCAAGGATATCTAGTATCAATGAAGAAAATGAAATTAATGATGTACATCCTATTCAAGATGATCATCATGAAGGAATATGGGAAAATGTTACTATAATACAAGTTAGATATTTATTTGATTATATCATCATTCTATGTTTATTGTTTATTTACTTATTTTAAAATGTTTATTACTTCTTTCATATTTAGTACAATTTTTAACATTTTTTTCCTGCTTTTAATAGGTACATGGATGACCCGTCTGATAACCCTCCTTCCTAAAGTAGGTCTGATAGCCAGTCTCAATAGAAGAAGGGAAGACAAGCCACACGATTAAGGGAGTTAACCCTTAGCCGGAGTGGTGAGCAAAGGATTCCCATAGAGTTTGATCAGGCTACTGGGAATCGTTTAGGGCCAAATAAAACAAAGTTTAAGAGTTATGTGGCCATCCTTGGATGAAGCAAAGCTAGTATTTTGAGGGAGTGGGAAGATGTAGAGATGCGAGTAAAAGATCAAATTTGGGAGACTATCATGGTATTTAACTTTGAAGCATTAAGTTTCTCCATATATTTATGATTCACTAACTAATTACACCTTGTTTTATATAGCTTACATATGTTGTGCCAAATACTAGCTTGTTGAAGAGGAAGTGGCTTTCATTTGCTAGTGAACGCTAGAGGGACTTCAAAACACATCTCACCAACAAATATATATATATATATATATATATATATATATATATATATATGGGTCACTGAAGGATGTGTCTCCTTATGGGGAGTACCAGTTCCTTGATGATGACACTTGGTAGAGATTTGTTGAGACCTGTAAGGATCCTACATTCATTGTATGTATCTTTCTGAACTTTATATTTTTTTTTAATTAACTAATATAAGGTGTATTATGTGTAGTTTATTTGATTTCTTATAATAAGAGAAAAGAAATAAGGCTCAGCAAATTTCTGTTAAGAACTATTACCTCCACAGATTATCTTGTGGGGGTTATAAGTTGCTTACAGAAAGGCTGATGGAGCAGAAGTTGAAAGAACGTTAACATTCATCTAAAACAGACCCATCTACACTTCTCTCTCCACCCTTATGCCATGAGAAATGGAAGAGAGCGCATCAAAAGGCTTCTAGAGAGTACACATCAGAGCCTTCTCGCATTGTTGTTGAGAAGATTGTAAGTAATTACACAATTTAACATTTTTTTATTTAGCTTAAAACATGTATATTACTAATAACAGTCATTTTTTTTTTTCCGAAGATTCTTTGGTTGAACAAAGCTCAAAGGGAGTCTTTGTTTTAGCTGGGCGATATGATATCCTGAGTACTGCTATTGGCCAATCAGAGCATCCAGGTCATGTTCGTACTGCTGAGCAAGGTGTTGGCATTAGACAGTACTTCTGATTATCTTCCATGCACGCCTCCAAAAAAGGTCTGGTGTCTAGAGATGAGTTGGAGGTCATGAGAGAAGACATGAGGCAAGCACTGTGGGAAGAAGTTCGAGAAGAGCTCAAACAGGAACTCAGACAGGAGTTCAGACAGAAGCTTAGGCAAGAGCTTGCATCTTTGGGAGTTTCCCAAACACACACAAGGTCACCATTCCCCTTCTCCTAGGTGTGTGAGCACAAAAGGAAGTTGTGCTCCAATGGAGGAGAAAGTACCGGGAGAAGAGGATGTGGTTGATGTTGCTAATGATTATGAGTTGTATGTTGATCATCCATATTGTTTGGTAGTCATTGGAAAAGTCTACACCTTGGGTTCAACCATCCATCACCAGCAAATTGATGATGACCATGTTAAAGTGGTGGTTGAACGAGTTCAAGATACAAATGCTCCTATTCCTATGCCTACTCAGGAGTTTCATGTTGTGGGGATTTCATGTTGTGGGGGGGAGCCCCCAATCAGTTTATTCTATGGCTGACGAAACTTATGAAGCGAGCTCAACCTAAGGTATTAAATAATTTTAGCCCATGTAACTAATTTATAAATATATATATATATATATATATATATATTTCTTGATATTTTGTGAATTTATTTTAGGTTCATAAGGAAGATCTTGGGAAGAATATTGATTTCAGTGCTAAAGAAGATCTTCCCGGGCTTGCTCGAAAGAAACCTGAGGTTGAGTTCACTGGTGGAAAATGAGCTTTTTACATCGGTTGTTATGGATGTTTTACATTGGTTATTTAGGCGGTGTTGAAGCAGGCGATATAAAAAATAAGACTTTTTACATCAGTTTTGAAACCGATGTAAAAAGTATGACTTTCTACATCAGTTGGGCCTATAACCGATGTAAAAAGTACACTTTCTACATCGATTGTACTTTTTACATCGATTAAGGCTACAACCGATGTAGAAAGTGTACTTTTTACATCGGTTATAGTCTTAACCGATGAAAAAAGTCCTTTTTTTTAATATTCATTTTGTTTAGGCATACTACCGTATTATTTATTCACAGTACCTGCATATACACACAGAATCACCAGGCAGATAATAGAGAATCACGAAGTAGACAATATAGAATTCACATAATCTATATATTTAAACTAAATAGATCATTATTTGTTATCAAACTTTAATTTACAAATGAAATAACTTAAAATTACATCAAACAAGTATTGAAAGTTGAAAAAAAATATTGTAATCACCCATGTACCTGTTGAAAGCAAAGAAAAAAGATGTTAAAAATTGTACTAAATATAAAAAATGTAATAAACATTTTAAAATAAGTTAAAAATAAACATACAATGATGAAATAATTATATAAATAACTAACTTGTATCAACTAGTAACATTTTCCTATATTCCTTCATGATGATCATCTTGAATAGCATGTACATCATCTATTTCATTTTCTTCATTGATACTAGATATCCTTGATGATAAGGAAGTTTAAGAAATATCAATATTTAAAAGATCGTTGGTGTAATCACTAGCAATTATTGTCTTTCCTTGAAGAACGACTGAGCACCTTTTGGAGTAAGGATCTTGAACATAAAACACTTGTTTTGCTTGGTGGGCCATGATAAAAGGGTCATCCTTGTAAGCTACTTTTTGAAGGTCAACCAATGTAAATCCCAATTCATCCACTTGCACACCACTATTACTATCAACCCATCTGCATTTGAAAACAGACACTCTAAATTTGGTGTAATCAATCTCCCAAATCTTTTCAATCACTCTAAAGTAAGATATGGAATCCTTTTGATAAGTGCCCAATAAGGCACTTATTTGGAACATAATTCAATGAAATTACAAGTAGTTAGAGCATAAAACACAACTAAAATACAAGCAACAGCTGGGAAACTGAGTAACATAAGTATAATGTGGAAAATGCAGTCTTGGCACCTTTTGATTGATAGATTCTCACAAATTCCTATGTTTTAATCCCTGAAAAATGTTGCAGGATTCCGCGTTGGAAACGTACTTGAATTTGCGTGGAACACATGAAGTAATAGAAAAATAGGAAGAAATCTGTCAACCACATCACGTTGACAACGCAAGCTGAGTCGCGTTGGATACGCGACGGAGCAGACCAGTACTTATAAAAGGCCCAGAACATAGCAAAAACAGAGCATCTCGATCATCTGATCATTCACTCTATCCACTAATCTATCTCCAGAGCGCAGACCCAGAGGGTAGGGCCGCCGTTGCCGGGGATTTGTTTTTCAATATTAAAAAGTACTATGAATACACTAGATTGAGCAATTCTATTTTATATTTCTGACTCTGTTGCATACTGATTCCTTCTTCGGTTTAATCTTGTTTAACTTGTTTATGCGAGGTAAACAAGAACAGGAATTGATCTTTGAACCTGAGATTGAAAAGCTCGCAAGAAGAAACTGAAGGGAAACAAGACTACGAAAGGTGCAACAAGAGCAACAGAGACTGCAAAGAACCAACGAAGAAAACCCTGCACATTACTCTATCATGGAGGAACATCAGCTTAACAGGAGAATTATGTTGGGAGAATATGCAGTCTCAAACTCTGCAGGTTGCAGCGCCAGCATCGTGAGACCACCGGTTGCTGCCAACAACTTTGAAATTAAACCTGCATTGCTCCATCTAGTGCAACAGGACTGGTTTGGAGGAAGTGAAGTGGAAGACCCAAACCTCTACCTTTCAAGATTTCTCCAAATATGTGATAAAATCAAGATAAATGGAGTCTCCGACGAAGCGATCAGACTAAGGCTATTCCCATTCTCTTTAAGGGACCGCGCCAAGTATTGGTTGCAAACCCAACCAAGAGGAAGTATCACCACATGGGAGGAATTGGTATCCAAATTCCTCATGAAGTACTTTCCACCCTCAAAATACAACAAGCTGAGAGGAGAGATCTCCTGTTTCGCTCAGAAGGAAGGAGAATCACTCTATGAGGCTTGGGAGCGGTTCAAGGAGCTTTTACGGAAGTGACCGCACCATGGCTTCTCCGACGTCCATCAAGTTCACATTTTCTACAATGGAGTCAAGCCAGCCACAAGACTCATCATAGATGCCTCAGCAGGAGGATCTCTGAATACCAAAACTGCAAAGGAAGCCATGGAACTGATTGAAATAATGGCTTCTAATGAGTACCAGTCACCAACTGACAGAAGTGTCCCCAAGAGGGGTGTGTTGGAGTTGGACACACAAACTGCAATACATGCTCAGAACAAGCTGATCTCACAACAGCTGGAGGCTTTGACAAAACAACTACAGGTCTTCAACGTGGAGTTCCCCAACCAGCCCAAGTCCTGAAATGTGACTTTTGTGGGGGTGAACACGAAAACGAATGCTATGATACAGATGTAACAGGAACCCTCAGCCAGGAGCAAGTGCACTATATGGGCCAGCCACAGAGGCCTAGGTATCCTCCTTACTCTAACTCTCATAATTCCAATTTCAGGAACCAGAACAACCCAAGGAGGAACGGGCAATATGCGTAGCAGCAGTCCACTCACCAGCAGACGAACCAACCACAGGACACTACTGCAGACTTGGGGAATATACTCAGCCAATTTATGCAATCCACTCAAGCATTCATCAAGAATTTGGAGAATCAAGTGGGACAACTATCAAAACAACTTACAGAAAGGAGTGTTGGGAGTTTTCCCAATGACACAACGGTGAATCCCAAGGAGATCTCTACAAGTCATGTACCCAAAAAGCCTGTGATGGATACTTTAGGCATGAGGGATTCTTATTTAAGAACAATAGAGTTTGTGTGCCTAAAGGAACCATTAGGGATCTCATCTTAAGAGAATCCCACCAAGGGGGGTTAATGGGTCACTTTGGAATCTAAAAGACTTTGGATATCCTTAAAGAACATTTCTTTTAGCCACACATGAAAAGAGATGTTCAAAGACTTTGTGCCAATGCATTGTATGCAAAAAGGCCAAATCTAGGTCAATGCCCCATGGCCTTTACACTCCCCTTCCTATCCCTAATGTCTCATGGGTTGACATTAGCATGGACTTTGTGTTAGGATTTCCTAGAACCCAAAGGGGCATGGACTCAATCTTTGTGGTAGTAGATAGGTTTTCTAAGATGGCTCACTTTATTCCTTGCCACAAGGTTGATGATGCTAGTCACATAGCAAAACTGTTCTTTAGAGAAGTGGTGAGATTACATGGAATCCCTAAGAGTATAGTTTCCGATAGAGACACCAAGTTCCTTAGTCATATTTGGAGGACACTATGGTCTAGGTTAGGAACTAAACTTTTGTTTTCCACCATTTTCCATCCACAAATTGATGGCCAAACTGAAGTGGTAAATAGGACTCTTTCCACCTTGTTAAGGGTTTTTGTTCAGAAAAATATTAGGTCTTGGGAAGAATGTTTGCCTCACATAGAGTTTGCTTACAATAGGGATACCCATACCACTACCTTGCATAGTCCTTTTGAAGTAGTCTATGGATTTAATCCCCTTACTCCCCTTGATCTAATTCCTTTACCTAATGTGGTTGAATATCATAATAAAGATGGAGCCCAAAAGGCTGAATACGTTAAGCAACTTCACACTAAGGTAAAGCAACAAATTGAAAAGAAAACTAAACATTATGCTAGAATGACTAATAAAAAAAGGAAAGAACTTGTACTTGAACCTGGTGATTGGGTTTGGTTACATTTAAGAAAAGAACGCTTCCCTGGTCTTAGGAAATCAAAACTCTATCCTCGGGGGGATGACCCATTTCAGGTAATTGAAAGAGTTAATCCTAATGCACTACCAATGCCCAAAATCTGGTGCACTTTTGTGCAATTAAACCTGTTGTTGCTGCTTCATTCCAATGAGGTAACCAAGATACACATTTTGATGCACATGCATGTGGGCCCAACCTTCTTCACAACTTTATCAAAATAATAGGGGTACCGGGATCCAATTTCTACCACAGTGTGCCTTTAGCAACACCAAAATCATTATCATCCGCATTCCACAACATTCTGAAATTGCTTGATCGATAATGATAATCATCAGGGTCTTGTCGAGGCGGTTAGGTCTGACCAGAGCAGTCCCGGCTACAAGGAGAAACCCTAGGCCATTGGGAAGCTCAAACCCAGCTCACGTACCCCCTAGGCTCGGAAGTTCCTACTATCATAAACTTCGATTTACTTCCATGTGAACCGACCCTTAGATTTCCCAGCTCCCTTTCATAGAAGGGCTCGCAGATTATCCCCCATTTTAAATTTACAAACCACTTTTATGCACATGATGCATGCCAACTAATTGTTCTAATTCCTAACTCTATTTCACTTGAAGGCATCGCCTTCTTCTCAAGGGTCAGGACCTCACGATCCTTAACCAATTATTTGGTTTGTTTAACACTATACATATATATTTTTCTATGTTTAATTATATTTTCTACCATTCTAAACTAGGTTTCCAACCTCTAGTGATATCCCTTAAAACTTAGGCCCACAGTTTTATGTAAATTAACTACTAATATAATTTCTTCCACTAGTTGGTATTTTCTTTCTGTATACTAAGGGGTAAATATAAAGGTTTATTTATCTATATGAAGCCAGTTAACTGTTAACTATATTTTTGTATAACGTAGGGGTATCTTAGAGGGAAAAATAATACCTATCTTAGGGTATTTAGATCTTTAAACATTATTTATAAAATGTTCGGTGATTTCCTCTTTTTTTCTCCAAATTTATTAATTGGGTACTTTCCTATATTTATTAGGTCAGAATATATCCGTATAACTTAAATCTATTACTAGGGTCTTTAGAATATTTCTCCACGACTCCACGTGTAAATATTATAACTCCTATAATTTATATTAATTTATATCAAGGTATCTCATTTTATATTTTCTACAAAATTTATGAATGTGATTCATAAATAAATACATATATATTTTTGGGCACCTAAAATTATTATATCGCACTTCTCTACCTAAACCTACTTTAATTACTAACTAATCCAATCACCAATTTATAATCATGTAATATTTAAATTTAAGTATAATCATAAATATATTTAAACTACCACATACACGATAAAATATTATGCTACAATACGGGGGTCCCAGAAATACCCCTATAACAATTAAATTTTGCCCACAATTAAATTCAGATATAATTCAATTTAACTCCTAAATTTATGATACAATTAATAATTTTCATTCTAGAGTAAGGGGCTCTAGAACTACTCTTATACTCTACTTGAGTCTCCTCTCCTTACCTGAAATTTGAAGACCGGTGTAATATTTCTTTAATTTTTTTCCGACGAAGTCACAAGCTTTACCACCCTCCATCTACATACTGCTCCCAACACCCTTTAATTTCAATTCTTCAGAGAATCTTCAATTTCAGTTTTATGAATTGTGTCTGTGGGTGTGTTATGCTGTGTATTCTCCCCCTCCCCCTTCTTTATATATGTGATGGTGTGTGCTTGTGTGGGTGGTAAGCGGTGTAGTCGGCAAGCGGTTGCTGAACCGTTTGCCGCTTGCCCCTATTTTTTTTAAAAAAAAATATTACATTTCTTCCCCCCAAAAAGAAATTTTCGTCCTTGAAATTCTTAGTGGAATAAGTATGGATATGATTCTCTCATGTCTTCTTCAATCTCCTAAGTTGTATCCCCTTCTTTATTCCACATAACCTTTACCAACTTCAATGCTCTTCCCTGCAACTATTTAATATCTCCTTCTAGGATACGTACCGGTAGTGTTTTGTATGTGAGATTCTCTTTTAACTGTATTGTATCAGTTTCTATGATGTGTGAAGGATCAGGGATATATTTTCTAAGTTGGGACATGGGAAAAACATCATGAAGATTTGACAGAAAAGGAGGTATGGCTATTTGGTAAGCTACTGTACCAATTCTCTTTAGAATTTGGTGTGGACCGATATATCTAGGACTAAGTTTTCGAGATTTCATTACTCTACCAACCCCAGTTAGTGGTGTAACCCTTAAGAATATGTGATCACCTTCTTGAAATTCAAGAGGTTTTGGTCGCTTATCAAAATAACTTTTGTCTGTCTTGTGATACCTTCATCTTCTCCCGATTCATCTTGATTTTCTCCGTCATTTTGTATATCATCTCAGGTCCTAGTATTAAATTTTATCCTATCTCATACCAACATAATGGTGTCCTGCATCTTCTTCCATACGGAGCTTCATATGGAGCCATTCCTATACTTGAGTGGAAACTATTGTTATAGGTGAATTCTACTAGTGGTAAGAATTGATCCCAATTCCCTTTATATTCCATCCCACAAGCTCTCAACAAATCTTCCAAAGTCTGGATTGTTCTTTCTGTTTGTCCATCAGTCTAAAGATATTTCTCAAAAGGTCAACGTCTCCTTGGGGTACCCGAGCCTTCTCACGGCTCTGTGCGAATCCCAGGGGGTTAAAATTGAAGTCTGCACCAAAGTATCTCCTCAAGCCACTCTTGATAAAGCCTACATTGAGCGCCATATCCTCACTAACCCAGATCAACCGTGCAGAGAGCTAGAGCCCACACTCCTACCAAGGATTTATGAAATCCTCAATGAATAAGCAGATCGCTTGAATTAACTACATCTCCTTGTGCGCCGCCTAGGCAAGCAAGTCGAGGTGACACGAAGAAATATGAAGAAAATCCACATAAGGACAAAGGTCAATAAGAAACTCTTAATGAATATCGGAAGGAGGATAGGCATGAATGAGCATGAACTCTCCGAAGCTGAGGAGGAACAGATACTGTAGTGGGATGATCTGGAAGATATTGAAAGTGAGGTTGAACTAGCAGGCACAACACAGATGGAGGAAGACTGACCATTCCATCTGGAACTTGGTTTTCTGTTTTATTTATGTTGTTCTGCTAATGTATCTGCATACTTACCCCTTCCCCATACATAGAATAGTTTTGCAACTAAAGAAATTTAAATTACAGACCTGTAACAACATAGCAAAACCTATATTTTTCTGATTATGAATACTGCATTGCCTACTTGATTGTCTCTAACTTCAATGCCAACTTGACTTGCTGCATATATGATTTGACATAGGTACCACACCTAATAAATATCACACTAAATAGACTTCAACAACAACGTTCACCATTGGACCTAACAAATGAAAAGAAAATTAAATTCACAGAACAGAATTGACAAAGTGCCCCATTGCGTTGCCAACGCAGCCAGGTTGCATGGCCAACATATCTGGGCTGAGTGAAGCAATACAGTGGAGTGTCACAGATCAACGAAATGCAGTATTGCTGCAACAGACCCAACAAACTGGTTGACTTGCGTAACCAACGAAAGCTAATTTCAAGAGTCAACTAGAACCATAAGGCCATGGATCAAGAGACACAGATCCTGACCTTGGAGTAATAGATCGAGGATCCACCCAGACAACAAATTGCAGGCTCAAGGCAAGTCAAATGAATGCCCAGTAGAAAGTAAGTTTGGGGTTAGTAAGTTAGAAGTGTGAGAAGTATACAAGACTGCGTTGCCAACGCGGCTAGGGTCGCGTAGCCAATGCAATGTCACAAGTAAGTGAGACTAAAGCAATTTAACCTAACCTGTTCCCAACGCACCTGACCCTTCGTAGCCCACACATCAGATATAAAAAGGCTAGGTAAGTAACCCCCACTCATTCAAGTACCTTAACACTCCCACTCACCCTTCCGCTTCGTCTCCCACTCAAAAAGCGGTTTCTTCACCTCTTCAACTGCAAGATAAGTAAGGTATGCCCTTCCATTTTATCTCTACTCTACAGTTATTGATTCTGTGAATAAGGAATGTGTTAATTCCTACAAAGGTGAGTGCTCCCAAAACTGCATACTGAAAAGGACACCCTGGGTGAAGCTTGCAAATGCATGCATTGATTCTTCAGAAGGACTCAATCCACTGCAACAAGGGGCCGATTTAATTTTAACTACTAATGGACTGTGCAATGACTGATTAAGGGTTTTTCAACCCTACACTAATCCATGCATAACTTTTAAACACAGCTAAGTCTGCTACAGCCTAAGGCATCCACTAACTGTTAATTTTTGTAGAATGGCATCATCCTCAAGAAACATGTGCATAAAGACAACATCGGTTGCAGCCTTTCGTGGGAAGTCGAGGGCAAAAGATACCCATCGATTCAAATTTGCAGAAAATGAGGAGCGATTTGACAAACTTAAAGAAAGCTCAGTGGTGGGGGATAGGAAGATCAACCTACGCAGGGGAGTTCCCCGCGATTACAGAAGAGATCGAGAACTGGAAATGGCACAAGTTGTGCAGCCTGGCTGGTGAAGGCTACGAAGAAATTACCAAGGAGTTTTACTCCAACCTAGTGTTAACAAGGGCAGAACCAAGGTTTACCTCCTACGTGAGGGGTAAAACCATCTCATTCAAGCCCCAGGTGATCAACGAGCTGCTAGAGGTTAACATTTCCAAGAGAAACTGTTAATACAGCAAGCTAAAGGATACTCCAATGGACAAGGAAGGTTCACTAAGAGTGCTGTGCATCCCGGAGCAAGGTGGGACGAGAAAAAGGACAAGTCAAGAGATGGGAAGTCGCTGCGGAAGGCAAACTTGGTACCCACAGTAATGATTTGTTGCACCTTCATGTAATCCAATCTTTTGCCCCTGCTTCACTCAAATGACCTTACCAAGAAGAGGGTCGTACTAGTCTGGGCAATTATGAAACTCGGGCCACTAGACTTGGGGTCACATAATTTCCCAAGAAATGGAGGAGATTGCTGCCAAACCCAAAGCCTCCTTAGGATATCCAAGCCTGATCACTGCTCTGTGTCAGGCCCAAGGAGTCATTGTTGACGGGTGCACCAAGGTCCCTTTGCAGGCAACGCTCAATAAGACATACATCAAGTGCCACATACTCATAGAGCAAGAACCACAATCGCGCAGGGACCCTGGTCCACCCTTGCCACCCTGGTCCACCCTTGCCACCTAGGATATACAAATTGTTGACCGAGCAGAGGGAGCTGCTATGTCCCAGCAAGCCTTTAACCGTCACATCAGAGCACATGTGGAAATGCTGCAGAGGAACCTACGTAAGGTCCATATCGGGATGAGGATGAACCAGCAGTTTCTCAAGAAAATTGGGAAGCATGTGGGGTTAACTTATGAAGGCCTCTCCGACATTTCCGAAGAAAAGATCCTGCAGTGGATCGACCTGAAGGACAACGAGAGTGATGATGAGCTTGCAGGAGGAGAGGACATGGATGAAGATTGAGCAGCTGTTGTTCAAAATCTTTTCCCCATTTCATAAAATATTTTTCTCTTTTCTTTTCTTTAGGACTTAGTTTTCTTCTTTTAGATTTTTAGGACAATCTGATAGGTTGAGGGAGTCTGATCCCTATTGTGTAAATACTGGTTTATGAAATTCAATTCCTGAACTCCTGAAGAATTATCTAAAAATTATGGTTCTAACGGAGTGTGTTGCCTACGTGAATTGTCTAGGTACTGCACACACTAAGTACCACCCAAACCACGTGCACACACCACTAACCCATAGAAAGACCATGCATCAAGTGAAAGGATTGGAACATAACAAAACTGTTGCACATAGTCACAGCAAGACATAGGGCACGATACGTTGCCAACGCACACTAGGCTGTAACATAACACAAGACTGCTAACTGAAACACTACAGGACATTCAGAGTACAGGGAGTTTTCTTGACCTTGCATTAATAACTGAAACTGAATCACCTACATACTATGCATATTGATTCTCCCTTAAGTGTTTCCACCCACTTCTATCCTAACTTGCACCATTCAATCTCCATATTCCTTATGAAGTAAACTGATTAAGCAATGAGTAGATTAAACAAATTGCCTCAGTAGTTGCAGCATGAGTGATTAAAAACTGGAAATCATTTTTACTATGGTGTTGACAATGAGAATGTTAAGATGCATGATCTAAGCCTGTATCCAATGCACCAGCACTTGAACCCATACAACATATCCATTCTGTGTATTTAAGTCACAAATGATGGTTCATTCTAGAACTTGTCCAGTTTCTTAATTGAGATCAGTTAACACATGCTGCATAAATATGATTGAGGCATCTTCTTGCACGCACCCACTAGACCAAATGGCCTACCTAACATTGATTTATCCCTTGCACAGCCCCTTGAGCCTAAAAACCCAATTCCATGAAATTAACTCAGCCCTAACAAAAAAAAACCATGAAATTGCCCGGTCAAAGAATTAGAAAACAATTTATTGTTTGAGAATAAGTCTACACCTAAGTTTACGGTTGCTTGAGGATAAGCAACATTCTAAGTTTGGGGTTGGTGTGGAACACCCACTTACGCCACTATCAATGAACAATAAAGAACCATAAAGCTAAAAAAAATCAGAAAAGCATAAGAAGAAAAAAAGAAGTACATAAAAATAAGCATCAAAGGAAGCAGTAACCGCAAATGTAACAAGTCACCTGTTCTTAATTCTTTGACCCTTGTAAGCCACCTTCCCAAAAATCACATCCATCCCTACCCAAGCCACATTACAACCCAGAATAAGACCTCTTGATTTTTGTACGCATGTGAAATTCTGATGGAAATAGAGAATATGAGCAAGCCTATGGTAATGAAATCTGAATTGGATGGCCTTGAGAGATAACCTTAAACACTTGAGAGAAAGAGTGAGACACTTGACCATGTGAGGGGCTGCAGGTTTAGGCCATGCCATCTTACTTGAAATTGTTGAAACCATAGCCGTAATGTTGTCTTAAATCATTACTCTCTTGCTGTTTCTAACTATGCAAAAGTTCCAATCTAACCCTCATAATTCATTGAAATTAACATTGAAATAGGTAAGAAGATACTTAAGTGATGCAAGTCAAATTGAAGAGGGGAAGTGAAAAACTCTTGAGAGAAATGACATGCATGTTGTGAGTCATCCAGAATTGAATACGTTCTTGTAGCTCAATGCTTGCTTGAGGACAAGTAAGAGTTCAAGTTTGGGGTTGTGATAAGTGTCCAATAAGACACTTATTTGGAATATAATTCGATGTAATTTCAAGTAATTGAAGCATAAAGCACCATTAAAGCACGAGGAAATGACAAAAAACTGAGTAACTCATGCACAATCTAGAAAATGTAGTTTCAGAGCCTTTAAGGCGATAAATTCTCATAAATCTGGCGTTTTAATTATTGCAGTATGTTACAGGGTTCCACACTGGCAACGCAACCAAAATTACGTCGAGCACATGAAGATTTGAAAGAAAAGAAGCATTCTGTCATTCGCATCGCGTTGGCAACGCAAGCACAGTCACGTTGGACACGCGACGCAACAGAACAACAACTATAAAAGCCCAGAACAGAACGAAAATAGGGCATCAATCCTTTATCAATCATTCTATCAACTGATCTATCTCCAAAATAGAGATGTAGAGGACAGAGCCGCCACCTTCCCAACCGCTAGTTCTATTCTGGGTGAAGGAGGAACCCTAGGGTTGAGGATGAAGTGCAACTGTAGTGTGACTTCATGATCATTGCTTCATCCTTCTCCCCTGTTTTCTTTCTTTATCATTATGTGTAACTAGATTTCTTTTAGGGATGGAGGAATCCATGACTGAACCTATGTAACCCGGATATGTTATATGTATTCAAGATTGTTTTGATGTTTTTAACTCGATCATAGACTTGTTGTCCAGTTAAGGCTTTTGGAGCAACATCATTTTCTGGCAACCCATTAAAAGCTTTCCTTAATCTACGATAAGGGTGATTAGTCTTGAGAAATTTCCGATGACCAAGATAAACTTTCTTCCTTCCATGATGCAGTTGATGGTAACTTTTGCCTTCTTCACATATAGGACATGCTTTGTGCCCCTTAACGATGTATCCACATAAATTTCCATATCCTGGAAAGTCATTAATAGTGCAAAAAAGCATTGCCTGCATCTTGAAATTCCAAGCCTTAGGTTTCTTGGCTCATTTCCAAAATTCGGATATAGTTGATCAGCCATCTTCCATTGCAAGCCACCAGCTGGATGACGAAGTTTTCCATCAATTAGTCTTTCATCTACATGCCATCTAAGGTTCTTTGCTTCATCTTTATTACAAAACAATTGTTTGAACCTTGGAATTATTAGAAAATACCACAACACTTTGGCTGGAGGCCGCTTTGTGCTCGGATTGCAACTAGAATCACCATCCTTCAGTTTATAATGTGAAACTTGACACACAGGGCATTCATGTAATCCTTCAAACTCATTTTTGTATAATATCCAATCATTGGGGCAGGCATGTATTTTCTTATACTGCATACCCATCAGACACAACACCTTCTTCGCCTCATAATTATGCTTTTATAATGTGTTACCTTCTGGAAGCATCTCTACCAACAGTTCAAGTAATTCGGTGAAACTTTTATCACTCCACCCATTCTTTACCTTCAGAGTGAATAATCTTAACATTGCTAACAATCGTGTAAACGTAGTGCATCCCGGATAAAAAGGTTTCTCCGAATCAGTAGACAAGTTACCACACATATTTGCCTGCTCAAATGACGCATGCCCTACATCACGGATCATATCCTCTACCCAATCTTCCATATTTATATCAACCTCCACCGTCTGTGACACACTTGGCATGCCTAATAACTCCCCATGCCATGTCCATTTTGTATAAATTTTGCAAAATCCATCACAAAGAACATGCTCTCTAATTTGATCAACACCTAAACATCTCTCATTTAGACAATTAACACACGGACAGTAAAATTGTCTATTACTATAAGGTAGATTTGTCTGCGCAAAATTCAAAAACTCTTCGACCCCATTCTTGTACTCATCGCTCGCCCGTTTAGCATTTATCCAACTACGATCCATACTATACAAGAATCGACACATGATTTAGGAATAACCTTGTCACTCATAATTGTTAATTTATTATCCTCACTATTGGTAAGGCCTTATCCCATTTGAGAAAAAAAAATTTATTCATCGATTAACACACTTCTAAAATCTTGAATATCATACTTGGTGAAATTTCGATAGCATTTCGCATCAGCCTCCAAGTACATAACTTCATTGTGGTTTCATTTACCATAATCAAGCATGTACCCAGAGACAATGCAAGATGAACTAAACCAAAATTTCATCAAGTACAATTTACAAGATTTGTGAAGAAATTGTTAACCATTGAATAAAAAACTTTAGTCTCAAATTGTCCAACTTGGACAATTCAAGATTGAATATACTGAATGATTTACTTATTTAGTAATATACTTATTATATTCAACCTTGAACGGGAAACTAAGGGTATGCTCATATTTGAAATCAAGAAAACAAACCAACATATTTAAACTCAAAATCAATACTATAACATACATAAACCCTAAGCAAACTTTCACATCTGCAATGACAAAGTAGAGGTGCATAGAAGATACCTCACAGTCAACACAGCAATGGTTGAGCAGTGACCAAGCGGTGTCCAAATGAAGGCACAACGGTAGTTGAATGACGACATAACACGGTAGCTAAATAAGAAGCTTGAGAATTATAGAGTACAACCAAAATAAATGTAAATTTCAACCATAATAATAGAATGAGATGCATAAATAACGACAAAGATGACTTCGAACCTTAGGGTGTGCGACGACGACTTCGAACGGAGGAAATGGTTACAACGGCGATGACGACCACAAATGTATGCGCGGAGTGGAACGGCGAACAACAAGAACGTCGGCTAAGACTTAAACGAAAATAGAGAGAACAAGCCGAAACGAGAAATTGGGATTTTCGAAAATGAGGTTAAACACGAACAACGTTGAAAAGTAAGTGACAGGGGAAGACATTCTACATCGGTTGTTTCCTAGAACCGATGTAGAAAGCATTTTCTCAAAATACTTTCTACATCAGTTACAGAACTTTCTACATCGGTTGTTCTGTAACCAATGTAGAAAGTACTTTCTACATTGGTTCTTTTCTCAACCGATGTAGAAAGTTTACATTTATTTACAAAAATGCCACCACGGTTTTATTTATATCGGTTTTTGAACCGATGTAAAATCCTGTTATAAAAACCCATTTTTGCACTAGTGGTTGCTCACACGTCTGTTTGGTATTGCTATTAACTTGGACGACCAAACTTTGCAAATAATAATGGAACCAAATATCATAGGGAAGCCTACACCTATCCCCTTCTATATTACTAAGAAGGATACATTGGAGTTAGTTTTGGGTAACGATCTCCTATATGTATCAATTCTATAAATATGGTTGATGTAAGTAAATTTCTAAACCTTAGTTGAATTATTTAGGTATCAAAATCTAACATATGAAAATTATTCGCAATATTAGGTACCTGTATCACATCTGTATGCAAAGAGAGAACTTACATCTCTATGGATTCTTAGACCTAGTTCATATGCAGAAAACCGGGAACAAGGCAGCTGAGATACAAGGATACCTTCAAAGTAGACTGGAGGTTGATAAAGACTGTTAGTTAACACCTTATTTTCAATTGTAAGTTAATACTTAAAAGTTTTATTTAAGAAATTCATTTAAATTTCTAATTTTGGTTCATTTTCATCCATATTTGGTAGAACCCATTGGCAATTAATCGTTATTTATCCAAAGCGGTATGTAGTTGTATTTCTATACTCTACTTGGCAAAAACCAAGAAAAGACATAAAAGACATTATAGATGTGTAAGTTTTTAGGATTTTGTTATTTATATTCATATAATTTTTTATTTGCAAAGGTATTCATTTGCTTTTTATTTTATTGTAGAGCAATGAATGTTCGACTTCGATTAAAAGGGACACATTTATCAAATATTAAAAAGTCTTCATGGATAATTCCACGTGTAAGTACTTTATTAAAAGTTATTCAATTATTTTATATTCTTTTATCAATATATCATTATCTCTAATTATATTTGATACTCTTTCTATTTTTTTGAAGTGTCTAAGATAACCTGGAGGAACCGAGTGTGGATATTATGTGATGAGACATATGTTTCACATTGTCTCGGCTTCTATTGTTGATTCTTGAAATAAGGTAATTACAATTGTCACAATTTAATTATTTAATTTTACATTATAAAATGATATTTTCTCTAATTTCATTCAAAAATATTTTGTAGATATTTCAAAATTCTCAACCTCTATTGAATAAAGAAATTGATGATGTCAGAAGATGTTAGGAGGAATTTATGATAGAGGTGGCCAATTTGAATTGATTTGTTGTAAATTTAAGTTATTCGTTTGTAAATTTATATTTGATAATAAATAAAGATGTATTTAATTTAAATATATAGATTCTGTGATTTCTGTATTGTCTGTCTAGTATTCTGTTTGTATATGCAGATGTTGTGAATAGATAATATGGTAATATGCCTAAACAAAATAAACATTTAAAAAAATAAACTTTTTACATCAGTTAAGACTATAATCGATATAAAAAGTGATTTTCTACATTAGCTGAGACTTTAACCAATGTAGAAAGTTCTAGACTTTAACCGATGTAAAATGTAGAACTTTCTATATCGGTTATAAAATCAATGTAGAAAATCTTATTTTTTATTTCGTTCGCTTCTATATAGCTCAAATAATCGATGTAAAAAGTTTATAACAACCAATATAAAAAATTTATTTTTACCGATAATAAATAAAATATTGATAGAAAAATCATATTCATCACAATACAATATTATAAATATATTCTTATTGTTTGAATTGTTACTTACAAAATTAGATCAACAAGCAATCTAGGTAATATTGACATGATAACTTTACATAAGACGTTTATACTTTAATATATTATAAATAAATCAATCTTTTGACTTACATTATAGCATAGTAGAAATAAAAATATGTTAAGATGCTAACTTGAGATGTAAAGTTAAACATATGTTAATCCTAAATTAAGTCCCATCAATTTATTAAAAAGGTTAGATTAAGATTTGTTTTAAAAAACTATTTTTATAAAAAAAAAACACTAAACTTCAGAACATTCGAAAGTTTTTCAGATTAAATTATCTGACTTACTTTAATTATTATAATTATAATTATAATTATAATTATTACTATTATTATTATATTTTAAAATTATATATTTATTATATTTAAAGACTTAAGATCTATCAATTTATATATAAATTTAGATGTAATTTAATTTTTTGTCTGAATAAATTTTTAACTTATATACAAAATTTATTATAATATAGACTTTTATGAATCAAGTCCAACATTTAAAAAATTTAGATCTAATATTAAGGTTTAGGGTTTAGGATTTAGGATTTAAATTAATTAAATTAAATATTAATTTTAAAAATTAAATTAAATATAAACCTTACAAGATATAACTCAACCTAATTTATTTTTAACCTTAAATACCTTTTATATATTACTTGGAATTAAATTAAGTAAGAAAAAGTAACTATTTTTCCTGAATTGTGTATATTTTTCCTTTTCATCTCTCATATCCCTCTCTTTATATATAATTTATTTTCTTTCACTTATCTGCTTTCTCATCTTCTATTTAACTTGTCAATACAGAAAGTCACACTCCATTTAAATTTCTTTTACTTTATATTTGATGGATACAAACTTAATTTTTCTCTTTTACTGGAACTCCTTTTGTGTTCCATAAGATGCTTTGCGCTTTCCTTTACTAAAGTAAATGCTTAGCTTCTTATCAGACCAATTCATCTTTTGTTATTTACTGCACAAAAAGTTTATTCTATTATTCTTTTGAAAGAAGAATAATTCATTTACTTTATTTATCTCAAGATTTATATATACTACTATGTTTTATAAGTAAAATTTCAGTATATATATATTCTATGATTAATGTATAAAGATAATTTTATATAGATTTTTTCATCTCTATGATATACAAATATTTATTTTGCTAATAAACACTATCCTGAAAAGTTTTTATCTCCATATAAATTAAATATTTATTTTTTCTAATCATTACATTTTTATTTAATGTTTCCAATCACATGTAATGTATTTATTTACTTCAAATTTAATTAGTAATTAATATATTTTCATATAAATTTTTTACTCATATAAGACGTAAATATATCTCTACAAGGTAATATATTTTTCTATAAAGTCTCTCCCTCAAATATCATTAATATTTATTCCGTATATAACACACCACACACCCACGAGTTTCATCCTTTGTGGGACCTAACAATATAAAACATTAAATTAACAAAGATATATAAAATTGATATATGTAATTCATTTATTATATTATTAATATAAATAAATTATCTATAAAATGTAATTAAACTAATGGAGACGAACCTTAAAACTAACATTATTTTTTATCATCATGACCTTTTCTATTTATACAAAAATATTACATGGCTGAGCTAGATATTAATATGTTGAGGATAATTTTGTTTTTATTTTCAGGTAATGCCAAAGTTTTGGTTTATAAGATTTAGATACTAAAATCCACTCATTTGAGGTTGTCATTCACAGGTGTAGTGTTTATTTCAATATCACGAAAGCTTTTATTCCGCTAATTCATATTAATAATCTATCATGTAAAGTTTTTCGTTGTCAAGTGGTTAATTTGTATATATAATGTTATTTATTATTGTATATTTGTTCAAAAGGTTTTCTTCTTAAAATGAAACTTTTTTTTTTTACCCGAATATAAAAACAGATACTTTCATTTACTATTTTATTCATTAATGTCTGATGCAAATACTATTTTTCAGATATTGATATATTTTTAATTTGTGACAAAAATTTAACATGATACATTAATGTTTATCGTGTGATTTAAATATTAACTATATATATAATTAAATATGAACAAGTAATTTATATATTTACTTATCTAGAATGTTTTTTTAAGGGTTTTTCTTTTTTATGTTATGTATTTTGTATTTATATCTTGTACATTAATCTATTTTCATGTAAACTTTCATACGCACGATGTAGACATGTACATAATTTACAAATTAAAACGTTTTTAGGTAAAAAATTTATTTCCATACAAGGTAAAAATTTAACTAATATGATATTTATATGGATTATATAAGGGTTTTTTTCTCTTAATGCAAATATTTAATATGTAATTCAAATAGTAATATGCTTTTATGTAATTTTTTATCTTCACGATATACATTTTCCGGAACCACGATACAGTTAAATGAAAAAATTCACTCTTATCTGGTGTATACTCATATAAAATGTTTATTACTATATAATGTAAATATTTCTCCTCTAAATATTTGATTAAAGAGTTTAAGGAAGAGAAAATATTCAATGCAAAGTGAAAAATTAGTATAATCAATTACAGAAATAAAAGTTTTTCTTAATTATATGCATATAATATGATAAAATTAGAAAATTGAATACTACAATATTATAAATTAAGAATTAAAGTAAAAATACATGACAAATATTGAAAATAAGTTTTCATTAAATTAATGATTCTTAAATTTTTAAAATAAATAAAGCAAAAGTTATTCATGGTAAACCAAAAGAACAAGCAATAAGAGAATAGAACATGATTAATTTAATTATTAGCCAAAAAGTTACTACTTTAAATTTGCCTTGTTATTAAGAAAAGTATAGATACGTTTAAATATTAACTATGCATGATTAGGGATGGAAGTAGGTTGATCCGAGTTAGATTTTGAGTGTTTAAACTTTGTCTATTTAAAAATCTTGAAACCTGAGCTTGTTATCTATTAAAGATTTTTTATTTTGTCAGGTCTGATCTGATTTAAAATCTATAAAACTTACAAGTCTGTCACGTCTGATCTGATTTAAAATCTATAAAACTTACAGGTCTGTTTAAAAGCTTACATTACAAAAAAATCAATAAATTAAAATATATATAAATAATTGATTAAAAAAGCTTCCAAACTTAGTTTACAAGATAAAAAGATCATTAAATAGACCTAATATATATATATATATACTAATATTATGTAAATAAAATATAAAATAAATATTATATAAATATAATATATTAAAATAAATATAAATATATAATATATAAATATAAATATGTTCCTAAATAAGTTAAATAGACTTTTTTATATGTATAGACCTGATTTGTTTATCTAAAAAGACTTTTTAACAAGTGTGAGTCTGTTAATTAAATGAGTTCAGTTAAACTCAACTGTAAACAAGCCGTCCAATAAATTTCTATCGGACAGTTTTATTCACTTCCATCACTCTGCACGATTGTTTCTTGAACAACTAAATTTTATTTTAAAATTTCATATCCTTTTCTCCAAAACTTATCTGTGTCATCTATATTTTCATGATTCAAAAATCAATACAACTTAATTTAAATATTTCACTTTGGTTTAGGGTATAATTTAGAAATTTAGTAAAATTTTATATAAAATTTTTATTATCTTGCGATATAAATATTCATCAAATGGGCGCAAAATAGTGCTATAATTACACAAACAAAGTGTTCTACATAATGTTATAAAATAAGAATAGTAAGTACTACAATTATAAATTATATATATATAATAGACAAATAAAGTATTTATTAAATAAATACAAAAGGTACTCAAACTCTTCTCCGATTGTGAAGATAATTAAGGCAAGATAATGAGGTACAATTTAAAAATGTAAATGTAAATATCAATTGTTTATTGGAATAGAAAAGGTTCTACAAAGTAATTTTAATTTTATCAAAAAAATTGTTAAATATTATATAAATTGTATTGGATGCTGATTCAGTTAGACTATTAAATTAATGGATCAACGGTTAGATTCAACCATATTATATATTAAATTCTGAAAATTTTATATTAAAAAATAAAAATAATGCAAAAAATAACAATTAAATGTAAACATTAACACAATCTAGTTTTTAGCTATCCATAACAAAAGTTACCTATAAAAAAACTAAAATAAATTTCAAATTCATATCCAAAAGAAAATGTAGTATGAAATTTCGGTACTTTTTATTATTGAAAAAATTTAAAACTTTGGCGGCATATGCATCATGTTGATTTACAATTATATTTTTCATAACATTCTCTTCTCCGTCGTCCTTGTCATTATCATCCAAATTTAATCTATAATATATCATATTAGGTATAACTTTAAATATTAATAATATCAAGAATTAAATAATAAAATTATAATTAAAATTTCATAAATAAATATATCTATATCATTTAAAAGAGATTAAATAGACAAATTTGTAAGATTATTAGTAAAGTTTCTTTCCTTCATTGTTAAATATGACGATGACTCTTTCAACATCCAATTAGAATCTTCATCTAATATTTTAAAATTAATAGAATCATAATTGTGATATTTTAATCAATTGCTGAGAGATGTAATTGGATCAAATATTAACATAAAATAATTAAAAAAAATATAAATTATGTAAATATTATGTAGAAATAAAAATAAAAATTACGTTTATTATAATATCAAATTTTAAGAAACATAATTAAGATTATTAAATTTTTAAAATTCTAACCTATTTATCTTATCGAAGAGAATATATTTAAATACATTCTAATTTTGCTTACAACAGAAAGTACTACAAATTTAATTTAATACGAATAATTAATTTTTACAAATTTAATATACCACATCCATACAATTTTTATCATAATTTAAAATATAAAAAAATTAATATACACATATTAGATAAAATATAAAATAAAAATCATAAATAACAAAAAATATTAATCATTAAATTTATCTGATATCATTGTATTTTATTCATAAATAGTAGATTGTTTTCCAAAATCCACTGCAGCATTTTTAAATATTCCCATCTACTATCATTTGTATATTTTAATAATCACTTGTATTAATATTTATCCTCTCGCACTCGTCTGTAACGTCTGTGTGAGATGTCATGTTCGCGCGTGTATTCCTTTGATTCTTCACTGTAATGCAAGCAAAGTTATCACGCGCACCTTGGCAACTCTGATTAGGTTTGTACGCAAACATACGACACTATGGCGAGACCTAGTCATTATAAACATAAAAAATATACATATCATCTTTTTATTTTTTATGATAGTATTCAGTATCGTAAGAAATAAAAAATATATTTTGATTTGTTAAAATTATCATAAAAATAAAAAAATATTTTTTTATTTTTTTATAATTAAAATTATTACAAAAATAAAAAAAAAATAGGATATATACAAATAACTAGCCGTACATATATACATTCAATATTTTTATTTTAATATATCGGTAGAATATATATATATATATATATATATATATATATATATATATATATATTAACCAATGCATTCTGCCATGCTAAAACATAAGATAAATTTAGTTTTTTAAAATTGAAGTTTTAAATATTTTTTATTATATAAAGTAAAAATATTTGTTTATAAATTTTTATTTAAATGAATTACATTTTAATTTTTAATGAATATTTAACATATATACTTTCTTTAATATTAGAGTTTTTTTTGTCGATGCACATCTTTCTGTGCACAGTTTGGGTAGTTTCATCCTTGCAATTAAATAAGCCAACAAACATTAATGGGACTTTGGAATTATTGGAGTATTTGTGCCTTCCAGAGTTCAGCTTTCAATCATCCTCTTTCAAACGTTGGATATACCTATAATCAAAGTCTTTGTTCATCAAAGCATTTATAGAATTTTATATTTTCTATTAAAAGCATGAGAATCATTACTTTTCTTCCATTTTATTCTCTTGACAATGTTAGTGTATATGACGTGTTATGCTTAAATTTCTGCTGTTTGACATTACACATACAAGTGGAAGATTTTTGTCTTTTTGTTATTAATTCATTTTTAATCTAAAGATTTTGTCATTATTTTTAGTGAATATGGCCTACCATTAGGTCCTACACCCAAAATGACAAACCGTGAGAAACCTCTTCTATGCAACATCATCAAGGGTGGAAGCAAATATTTGTACTTTTTTTTTTCTTCATTCATTTTGGTGGTTAAATAGTTTTAATGTAAAACTCTTAATATTGTTCTCTTCATTTTGTACCCATGATTTCAATCCTTAATGGCAATGAATCACCACTAATGTTAACATTGGAGATAAAAAAATTTCTATAATTTTTTCTTCATTCATTGTGATTATTCATTATTTTTCTTGATACATTAATGACTCTATTTCCATTATTTTGGTCATCGATTTTGGTGGTTCTTTATTTTTTGTTGCATGATGTCTTTTCTTTTTGTTTCTTTATTTCTATTTTTTCCTAAGTCTTTGTTATTCATGTTGTATGTATGATTTTTCACCTAATATCTACATTGCATGTAAATTTTTTCCACATTTTTTTTTCATTTATTATGGTGCTTGATTCCTTTTGTTAGATGCATTGTGTCTCAAACATCGTCAACATGGGAGGAAAATCTTTGTGCACATTTTTTACCTCATCCATTGTGGTCATTCATTTTGTTTTGTTGCATATAGCCAAGTTTTTCTTTCTTTATTTCAATTTTGTGTTAATTGGCTTCTCATCATGTTATACCTATGACTTCAACTTATTATGACCAAGTGTCACCAATAAGATTAATATTGCAGGTAAACATTTCTCCACATTTTCTTCTTCCTTTATTGTGATGGTTGATTACTTTTGTTAGAGGCATTAATGAGTCAATATACCTTATTTGTACTTATCATTAAAATATGCATTAATGAGGGTTTGCATCTTCAATCTTCTTTTTTATCTGCCTCCAAGTGTCGCAACCTTTCATTAAAGGGCCAACCATCCAACTGTACTCACATCCCATTACCAAAATACTATAAGTTGTGAAACCAATTACGGGTAAGGACGTCAAAATACACAATAGAAATTCTTTCATCACGTACATGCAATCTCTGGTATGTTGAAAACAGATCAAATGATATGATACGATGATGACCTTATCTATTTGTTGTATTTTTTCTTTAATAAATGTATTCGTTTAAATATTGTGAAGTGTATTTTAGGGACAATGCCGAAACCAATTACTGCCCTTGAAAAAGTTGATGCCACAAGAATAGATTGGAGAGTAAGGGTGAGGGTATCATGATCTGGAACATGCCTCTATATGGACATCCACAGCAAATTAGGAGTACTAACATGGTTCTGGTGGATGATAGGGTAAATATAACAAACCATAATGTATTGTACTATTGAGTTTTAATGAAGGATGCATATTTGAACTAAATATTCTGTCTAGCTTGGTAGATGTATATGTACTGTTGAGAAAATTTTGGTCAACCAATTTCATCAAAAAATTGAGCAAGAGAAAACGTACATTATTGAAAGCCTTTTGATAGGTCAAAACAGCACAAAATTTAGGACATACAAACAAGAATATCTATTGAAATTTATGGGAACAAACTAATTGCTGCTAGATAATGGTCACAACTTCCCAAACCATGCTTTCCAATTCACTTTATTCACATACATATGCCTTGGTGTGGATGCTTCCTTTCTAATTGGTAACATGATTTATGCTCAGCACCTTATATTGTGCTTTATTCTATTCTTCCCTTAAACATGACTTATTTAACTCAGACATCATTATATTATTATTTGAAGATGTTATTAGACATGTTGTGGAGAAAAATGATTTGAAGAAGGCAGATGTGAATGGGGAAAGGACAAAGCTGATTGATTTTGTGCTAGAAGATTTGCAGTAAGCTACACTAAAAGATGTCAATATTACTTAATCAAATTTTTTTATGTTCAGAAGTAATCTCATTGTCCAATATGTACAGGATGAACAAGTTGGAATGCACACTTTGGGGTGTTTATGTAGAACAAATAAACGAGTTTTTCAACAAGCTAATAACTAATAATCCTATCATTCTCATTTTGGAACTCTGTAGAGTGAAGTTTTTCAATGGTTTATTTTGAACTTTCCATTATTCTCAATTATATTTTGTTATAGTATTAAATATTTGTGAACACTAAATTATGTCCGAGGGTAAATTTAAAACCCAAAATAAATCATTTTTTGTTTTTAGCCTAAAATCGATCAAAAACAAAAAATAAAAGAAAAGGAAATAAAAAAAGAAGAAAAAAAATAAAAGTGATGAAAAATAAAAAAAAATTAATGAAAAAAATAAAAAATAAATAAATGAACAAAATATAAAATATAATAAATCAAAAATAAAAAAAACAAAAAAAAAATCTAGAAAAATAGAAAAAACACTAAAAAAACATCAGAAAAATAAAAAGAAGGAAAAAGAAAGAAACGAAGGAGAGACCTGTGGGAAATTTCAAAAAAGGGGAGGTATAAATGACGTTTGGCTCCTAAAATTAAGGGGGACTTTTTGGCATTTTTGGGGCTAGGGAAGACTTATCACCGTCACGAAAAAACTAGAAAATTCTCTCAATTGTGTTCCATTGCGCTTGGATTTTCTCTCGGCTGTTTTTCGTTTTCGGAGACGTTTAGAAGCAACATTCTATTTCTCTCTACTGATCTCATTCAACACCAATGGCTTAATGCTAATCTAGAAAAGAAGAAGGTTCCATTGATCTTAGCGTGGTATTCAAGCATGGACATTCTAGTTAGCTTTGAGTTCTTATAGGTTAGTCATCTATAGGCTTTCTTGTATCATCTATGAATCTGAAACCTGCATTACTCCGATTAGATTTGAGCCATTTCTTTGCATGAGATGAAAACAGTGTTGCTGTATAATTTGATAGAGATATATCAAGTAGGGATTGAGTGAATTCTTTATAGCGAAACATTATACTAAATGATATACATCCTTATGCGTGCATTTGGCTCAGTTACTGTTGGTAATCAATCATTATCTGAGCCTGATTTGTCCCCTGCACCAGCATGACACATAGTTTGAAATCTGAGTTCCTCAATTCTTGAACACTGTACCTTTTGCTTGAATTTGTTCCACATTTTGTGTGATTCGATTAAGCATTGCATTGTGAGAAAATTCGTAACAATCACTATAATAGCACAAATGAATTCGGGTTAGAGTGAATTAGTACATGAATTAAACACTAAATTTTCCCCCTGCACAAGACATACACGTTCGAAATGATCGATGCATGAACAAAGCAGATGGCTTAAGTAGTATAAGGCAGAATTTTGCAAGTAAAAGCCAATGAAGATTCCTGAACCAGTAGGAGTGCCATAACGCCGCATGCTGGCCTAATTTCCTTTTGCAAAAGGTTCACTACAGCAAAACATACCAGATGACCCTCAGTTGAATGTTCAAGGCAGTCTATATCACTGAACGTTGACGCATGGTTGTGGTCCAGAATATTGCATGAAGATGAAGAATAAAGGAGCTGATGTGAAAATCATTTTTGTCATGTAGCGGCTTTGCTTTCTTCTATGCAAACTCTGCCACTAATATAATCGCACCAGGAAATCAATTTGGTTTAATCAACCTTCAGATTCAAGTGGTGCAGTTGGTGCCAGCTCTGGTTTGTTGCTCATATAAGGATGCCTTCAAACCAAGTGTATAGAAGGATCCAGTGAAGACGCAAGGCTGGAGTAGGAAGAAACACGTCAGAGGGAAAATGATGCTGTTAGTAGCATTAGAACTACTACATCATTCTGTGCTAAACCAAAGGTGATGGATATGTACACCAAGAAATGTCAGAACATTCCTTTATTTAATTTCAGAAGGTATTGAAGAGGCTTGCCATACAATATGAAACAATTGCATAAGCTTGATTAAATGATATTTAGACTATTCTAGATTTGTGGCTGATCATGGAAATGGACTCCACGGAGAGCTTCGGCCGGTGCTGTGGAATTGTTAGACCCCAACAGGGCTAGAAAAGTTGTGCTTGAGCGATGACTTGTAATCAGAAAATCAGTAGCAAGCAGAAGAATGCCATGTGTATTCTAACAGACATCTCAGCTGACTTTAAGGTTATGTGTAATGCCTTGAACAATCCATTTATTTCATCCTTGCAGCTATTCAAAAATTCAAGTTCATCAACTTCTGTGTGGCTGCTTACTTGACCAAAGGATGTGAGAGTAATATTCACATGCGGTGGTGATATAACTGGGATTATTGAATCTATTGAGGATATTATTAAATCCATATCAGAAGAAATTATGTTTACATTGTTATTCAAAAAGCCATCTCTTGATTGCTCTGTGTGCTGTCCATATAGATTGTATTCATTTGAATTAGAACATCCTACCATTATAGACTCAAGCCGAACAAAAGTAAAGAGGTTATCAAAAAGTTTATTCTCAAAATCATCATCTTTCTTATGCAAGTCTTTGTAGCCGTATCGTACCACGCATCGAAAGATTTAGAAATTCTTAGGCCCAATCCTCTTGACAAGGAATCGCTCTTCTTCTGGAACAATGTAGATAGGAAGGTATTTCACACATACAAAAACAACAACAAAATGGATGGTTGGTAGGGTGGTGATGAAATGAGAAAATAAGATAGGTACTCCACTTGCAAGTTCTATGTAGACTAGTCCAAATCTAGGGACACAAATAAGTCCTAAGTTTGGGCCAAGCCCAAGAATCCATGCCATTGAGACCTTACTATGTATTTCAAACCCATAGCGCTTCACTGTGCCGCAATGCCAAACAGACATAATAATAAGAAATGCTTCAGCAATTGCAAGTGGAACCCACCCACCTTGATTAACTTCGAAGAGTACAGCTGAGAAGTAGGTGCATTCCAAAATAGATGATAAGCCAATGAAGATGAGGACAAAAATCCAATGGCATCGCCATACCAGTATCATGATTAAAATCATAAGAAACGTTATGACCAACATGACTATCACAATTGCAGTACCATATGCATTTCCAATCTGGTTTTGATTGTCGAACCCAGCAGTAACGGCAATGCAAAGAATCATAAGGATCCAATTAATGTTTGGAACACATATATGAACTAAGAGGTCTCAATGTAGCAATAAGTACCCCATGCACGTAGACCATCAAAGTGGAGATTCCATGCAAGAAGGTGAATTCAAATGAATGTGGGACCCACCAATAAGTCTTATTTAACATGAAAGAAGTGGTCTAGCCCCATACAACACTACATGCATTGTTAATCTCAATTTACAAAACATAAGTCATAAAATTGAATAGCTCAAGTGGCTGAGTGCATTACCTGTATTCCTCAAGTCCCTGGATTCGATTCCCACATGCTACAATCCTACCTAGCCTTATTTAATCCCAATTCATCTTTATTTAAGATCCAACTTATCTTTCTTAAATAGCTCCAAGCCTAATTCTTTTTCATACAAAATCGTTTCCTTTATATTTTAAATCAAGTCCCTATTGTAAATTTGGATCAAGCCCAATTCTTTTCAAATGAAATAAAATCCAATTCTTCTCTCTAATCATTAAATCAAGTTCCTTTCTTTAACCTGGGTCAAGCATAATTTTCTTTAAAATCAAGTTTTTATTCAAGTCAAATTTCCTTCTTTTATCACTGTTTTTATTTTGAAAAAATGTCTATTTTTTTCCTTCTCAAGGAATTTCGTCTAAATGAATTCTAATACGAGCAGGCAGCCTTCTTTAATATTCTGTATTTGAATTCGTGCAGGTTCACACGCAGCTTACGACGGTTTGGACTTTGCACGGATGTTTTTCCGACAAATCATCGTTTTCTCTTCAAAACTTCTCTTTTCCTTCTCAAGGAATTTTGTCTAAATAAATTCTAATACAAGCAGACAGCCTTCTCTACCGTTCCGTATTTGAATTCGTGCAGGTTCACACATGACTTATAACGGTTTGGACTTTGCATGGACTTCTTTTCGACAAATCGTCGTTTTCTCTTCAAAACTTCTGTTTTCCTTCACAAGGAATTTCATCTAGACAAATTCTAATACGAGCAAGCAGCCTTATCTGCTGTTCTGTATTTGAATTCATGTAGGTTCACACACGACTTACAACGATTTGAACTTTGTATGGATGTCTTTCCAACAAATCTCTATTTTTTTTTGTTCTAAACGTTTGTTTTTTTTATTTTCTAAAATCCGTGCAATGGATTCTAATACGAGCAAGCAGCCTTCTCTTCTATTCCATGTTTTAATGACGGGAAAACTCATATGAAAGATCTAAAAATTTGAGACTAAGTGATGTAAAAACATATTCCTGATAGAATATACATTAAATTTTCACAATATTAAAAGAATTTAAATGATATATGTGGTTCAGAATTGATGTGTGAAAGATTGATGACAGTTATTATTATATTTAAATCTTAACTCTCCATAATCAAGTTCAAAAGAGTGGTTTGTAATGGAGAATCAATATTCAAAAATTTGAAGAATGTAGGACCATTAAAACTCAATTATGGTTTGTTATACCTACATTAAAACTCAATAGTACAATACATTATGGTTTGTTATATTTACCCTATCATCCACCAGAACCATGTTAGTACTCCTAATTTGTTGTGGATGTCCATATAGAGGCATGTTCCAGATCATGATACCCTCACCCTTACTCTCCAATCTATTCTTGTGGCATCAATTTTTTCAAGGGCAGTAATTGGTTTTCACAGTGTCCATAAAATACACTTCACAATATTTAAACGAATACATTTATTAAAGAAAAAATACAACAAATAGATAAGGTCATCATCGTATCACATCATTTGATCTGTTTTCAACATACTAGAGATTGCATGTAGTGATGAAAGAATTTCTTAGATATTGTGTATTTTGACGTCCTTACCCGTAATTGGTTTCACAACTTATAGTATTTTGGTAATGGGATGTGAGTACAGTTGGATGGTTGGCCCTTTAATGTAAGGTTGCGACACTTGGAGGTAGATAAAAAAGAAGACTGAAGATGCAAACCCTTATTAATGCAAATTTTAATGATAAGTACAAATAAGGTATATTGACTCATTAATGCCTCTAACAAAAGTAATCAACCATAACAATAAATGAAGAAGAAAATGTGGAGAAATGTTTACCTACAATATTAATCTTATTGGTGACACTTGGTCATAATAAGTTGAAGTCATAGGTACAACATGATGAGAAGCCAATTAATACAAAATTATTTAAAACTCCATAATCAATATTCAAAAATATAACAAACTGTAGGTAGTGCCGCTGGGCCACGCTCGTGGTCAAGACTTTAGCATTTTTCATTTTTACTTAAGGTATGGGATTTAATGTAGAAATGGCAGAATAATGCAGGAGCCGGGAATCGAACAGGGGACTTGAGGATGGCAGGCGGCATCCCCTGCCATTAAGCCAAGCTTATGACTGTGTCCTTGATACTTTAACTCAAATGATAAAGGCTCTGCATGGTGTTCGTACGTCCTTGAAATTTTCATGCAGGCACAACACAATTAACTCGCGTCTGATTCCTTTTGGATGAGATGCTACTGCATCAAGTAATAGACCAATAACCCTTGCCTACTCTGATATTTTCAATATAGATTCAGATGCATTGTAGGGCGCTTTTACAGTGATCGAGATCAGAGTTGTTGAAGCCATGGGGCATCTTTCATATCTTCAGGAGTTCTACAACGAGGACACATAACAGTATGTACATGTGCATGGGATGGACGTAACTTTATCAACGCTGATTTCAGAACCCCTGGCGACCATCCAATTGACGATTTGACGGACACGTGCTAGTCTTTCTACCTAGTCCACTTAATACTTTCTCCTTTTGTCACCATTATCCTCATTCAAACTTGACTTGGCCTGACCGAGGTTCAGTGGTATTCTACTTCAATCGACAGAACCCATTATGGCCTAGTGACCGCTTTCGATACCACTCCAAACCATGTAAAGGTAGACTTTCATATGCAGGGCCACCTCTAACAGGTTTGAGTATACCTGGTTCAGTATTTGCTAAGTAACCTTTAGCCATGGAGTAGGGCTGTAGGATGACCAAATGGAGACGAGGCTGCTTAATGTCTTGCTTTATTGTTTACTTTGTATTCACAGGGGCAAACCTAAGGCTAGTGTCACACATAGGAACTTATAGTTGCACCAATCATGCAATTGTACACAGATAACAAAATCTCTTAACATCAAACAGAATCTTTTGAATTACCAGTTGAATTATAGGATTTTAAAATCGATTGTTTCCGATTTGGTTTCTAATGGTGCAATGTCAAGTTGTTGATAGCCAATCGTCCTAACCTGATGGTACTCGAAGGACATAACATCCACAAGAGTGGCCTGCTGTGTAACGCCTAGACTTTTGATTTGTTCTTATTAGTTTTAACAGTTTAAAGAACTGAGCGTCAGGGACATGGAGTCCCTTATCTAGTAGTCATAATGCCACAAATTCGTTCTTACTCCATCAAGAGCTTAATGCTCAGAACTACCTAATGCACTCATGCATCATGAAGTGACTAAAAGTTCAGATCCTAAAGCAATCGATGAGATATGAGAGAAGACTTACCTGGATCCAAGCGACCACTATGCACACGATTTCAGTCAAGTCTGGAGCTAACTCTGATCGAGACGTTTAAAGGCATGAAGCTGAACATGAGAGAACTTAGAGATTGAGCCTTGGAGCCAAGAATGAAACCAAAGAAGACCTCAAAAGCCTCTGGAGGGTTGAAAGAAAATCAGGGGAATTCGGAAGGTCTTGCTAGAAATCAAGATCGATTCTCCTAAAGTACAGGAATCTTGATGTTCTTCCATAGGGTCTTCTCCTTCACGGCAGGGGCATCGAAACTGGTTGTGGATGCTAATGACTCAAAGAACCCAGAGGCCCTCCCTCCTCCTTGTGGATACTCCTTTTGTTTTGAAGAAGCCTCTTAAGCCAAGAATCTATCCCCAGAAATCTCTGAAAAGTGCTTAAGGAAAACCTCTTTTCCCTCAGATCCAGCGAGAATGTAGAGAAAAGTCAACCCCCGTGTTTGTTTTTTTTTTCTTATCTTTCGCTTTTCCTTTTTTGGTTTTTGTTAAAATCTGTTTTTTTTGTTTTATTTTTTAAAGTTTGTTTTTTTTTGTTATTTATTTATTTATTATCTTTCAGTTTTTATTTTCTTTTATTTTTTTATTTCTCTATTTTTTCTTTTTTAACCAAAATTTTTATATTTTATTTTTAATCCTATTTGCTTATTTATTTTCTTGTTTCATTTATTTTTCTTTCTTTTAATTTTGTTTACTTTTCGTTTTTACTTAATTTCCGTTTTTATTTAATTTTTGTTTTTATTATTTTTAATTTTCAGTTTTTGATTTTGATTTTGATTTTCTTTAAATTCAGATTTTTATTTATTTTCCTATTTCATTCTTAGTTTTTTATGTTTAATTATTTGTTATTAATTTTTTTTTATTTTATTTTTCTAAAAAAACTCTTTTTTGATTATTTTTTTTGTGATAATTTTTTTTATTTTTTCAGATTTTGGTATTTTTATTTTTATTATTATATATTTTTATTATTGTCTATTTCTCTATTTATTCTGTTTTCTGTTTTTCCATTTTTTTTTGTTTTTGTTTAAAATTTATTTATTTTGTAATTTTTTATTATTTTGTTTTTATTGATTTTTGTTAATTTTTCCTTTTTTTATATTTTTTTTATTATTTTTTTACCATATTTTTATTTTTTCTAATCATTTAAATAAATAAAAAAGAAAATGAAAGCCTCACGCATAAATGGATATATATATATATATATATATATATATATATATATATATATATATATTTATATATATTTATTCTCAATTCATAAATATATTTTACATATGTATACGTATACGTATCTCAATGTCATTTTAGTTTACAATCTTAATGTGCACAATTTTATTATATGTTACAATTTTTTAAAAATAAATATATATTATATCAGCTACTCGCTTTTTAAAAGATTAAAGTGCTGCCCCATTAAATTAATGAATTAATTTAATTAAATATTAAACTATATTTTAAAGTTAAAAGTGTATTGCTAAAGGAAAAAGATAATTAACCCTTAAGAGAGAAGCATTACTTCACTGGTGATATAAATAAGTGCCATGCGTATCCGACCTTAATATCAATAAAAAGCTATTCCACTTAATAACCACATCACTAGTTTCTCTACTCTTGTCTTTTCTTTAACCATCCTTGAAAAGCTTAAACCTCCTCTTAACTTCTTAAGAAAGATATGTCAATCCCTCCAACTTCTGAATTCAGAGGATGTGCATCAAATTTTGCACAACCCGTAGGGGAAGAAGATATACGTGCAGCACAGAATTTGGTGAACAATGTTCGTCGTGTTAATGTTGATGAAGGACCTCTGAATGAAATTGTATACAGACCAGGCGATTTAGAATTTGATATTCGCCACCCTTTGGTCCGTTGGGACCAGAGATCTTATGAAGATATCTTTCAAAATGGTTTGCAAGCAAGGCCTCAAGGAAACACTCCCAATGGTACTTACTACAATTTGGATCGTTATATCCACAATGCTGGTGCGGCTCTTGATCCAAATAGGCGTGAAACATATGCCTTTGTTAGTACCACTCTTAACTACGCTTGGCATCCAATCCCAAATCGAAATACCCTCTCACCGGGTGATGTGATTGAAATCTATCGCTATGAGATCTATGCACCAGGTGGTATTTGGGTTGCTGTGACTCTTAGGGGTCATTACAATTACAATTCTCAAGCTGAAGTTTGCTTTGTGGGTGGCATTGCACCTCAATACATTCGCTCTTGTCTGAAATACACGTTCGTACGTGATCCCGGTTCAGGGTTAGTAGCTTGTATTAATTCCTAATTTTATAATTAATTAAACTCTAAATCCCGAACGTGTGTGTATATATAATTAATTTTAATTATTTAAATGTAAAATAAATTAAGGGACTCAAATGAGTAATACAATATTAATTTCAGTTTTACTCTTGTTTTGCAGCCGATTCATCAGCTTCTATAATGATGACCAATTAATTATAAATAGGTATTTCAATCCACAAGCATATCCATTTTCTGAGGTCATAATTTCTCTCCCAACACATACTTTTGTGGATAAAAAAGATGGCAAGGAGAAGTACTTATCTGAAGTAGTGTATCCAGCTATAAGAGAGAAAAGGGAAGTCTCGAATGATAATTCGGATGATGCTCTTGAGTGGTATACTCATAATGTTGTGGAGGTATCTAGTTATATAAATGCTGCATTTCGTTCATCAAGAACAAATGAAGCCTACTTATTCATGAAAAATAAGTATGTGCTTATGAATTATGCTCCTGGAACAAAAGATGACAGGATTGTGAATGGGCCACATCTTATTTGTGATTCATTTCTATCACTTATTGATACACCATTTGGAGAACAGGGAATAGATTGTGCCTTTGATGCTGATTACAATACAGGATTTCCTTTTTAAAGATCTAAAACTGAAGCATTTATTTTCTGCGGTAACCTTTGTGCCCACATAGACTATGCTCCAGGAACCAAAGATGACAAGATACTCTCAGGTCCTATGACCATTGCCGCCATGTTTCCCTTCTTCAAGGGTACCGCATTTGAGAATGGCATAGATGCTGCATTTACATCAACACGGAGTTACGAGGCGTACTTATTCAAAAGTGATGAGTATGCTCTCATTGACTATGATGCTAAGAATGTCATTGCCATTCGTAAAATCACTGATGGATTTCCTAGTTTGCTAGGCACCGTTTTTGCAAATGATATTGATGCAGCTTTTGCTTCTCATAGGGAGGATGAAGCTTACCTTTTCAAGGGAGAACTATATGCACTTATTAATTTTGCCCCAGGTACAACTGATGACTACATTGTCGGTAGTAGAATAAAACGAATCCTTCCCAATTGGCCATCTCTTAATAAGGATCTGCCTCTCAAAAATGAGGGACTTAACTTTCATGACCATCACGGTCAAGAAGGAGAGCATGACCCAGATCAACATGATGCATTTTAAAATATTGATTTGATGGGGTTTGATCAAAATAAATACTTTCATCGTTAATATTGTTTGAATTACTTTCTTTGGTTAACGTAATGATGTGTGGATTTCTATTTCCTTTTTAATGATGTAATATATGTGTGGATGTTTGATTTCTATTTTGTTGTAATATATGTGTGGACATTCATGAATGAAATTTCCTATTCGTAAATATTTCTTTCTATTTATTATTTTAGAAAACTATGTTTTAACTATCCATGCAATATTAAATTTATCAAGATTTATAAAGAATAGATGATATGATAATTACTTTTTAATTGATGTAAAAAGTAATATGATATATGTAAAAAATTACTACATTAAATATTTTTTAATTAATATAAAAAGTTATTTTTACATTGATTATGTAAAATCTAATCTTTTATATTGATTGATAAGTTAATTAATGTAAAAAATTTATCCTCTTTTATTGATAAATGAAACACTACAAGGAAAGATTAGACAATGGGCAGCATAGAGGATACATTTCTTCTCTTTATAAACACATCACAAATTTGAGTTTGCTTACCCTAAACTTTTCACCTTTCTCTGTTTCTACCTCTACGTCTCATCCTTTCGTTTTTTCCAACAACTATATAAACGATATTAGTGTGTACTTAAACAGATCTTTTTTAAAATTGAATCATTTAAATAAAAATTAAGATTATAATAGAAATAAATTAAAATTAAAATTATAATAAAAACAAAAAAAATTAAAATTTTAATAATTATAAAAATAAAATATAAAAAAGAAAAAAAACGAAAAAAAAATACTGTAAACACTTAATTATGTTTAAAAGTGAATTAATTAAAATTTAAAAATAATAAAAAATTAACAATAAAAAAATAAAAAATAACAGTGATGATAAAGTAAGAAAACGACAAAAACAATAATAAATAAAAGTAAAATTAGAAAAATAAAAATAAAAAAATAAAAGTAAAAAATTCGAGCAACAAAATTTAAAAGTAAAATTTCAAAGGAGAGAGCAGGGATATAAAAAGGAAATGACGAATTTGAGGGGGCCTTGCTTCTTTGGGGAGGGAGACGTGGCTTTCCATTTTTTTTCCGGGGTATTTGGGAGCTCACCATTTTTTTTCTCTCCTTCATACTCACAATTTCTGGAGCTTGAAAGAAGAAACACAGTCAATTTCCTTTCGCCGGCTCTAAAAAGGTTCACGAAGACTCAGCAAACAAGGGTGCCATATGAGATTGGCATTAAAGCTTTTTGCAAATTGATCAGCTCCTGCTCCCTTCGCTCTTGGCGCCATTATAGGAAGACCTACATACGCAGGATATTTGGAATTGGTTCTTGGATAAGGAAGAGATAATTCCGCAAACTTCCAGGTAAGATTCTCAACATCTCGTTTACTTTTGTGCATGATTGCTTGAATGGAAATAATTCTTGAACCATGGCTTGGATTCTGCAAACTTCCAGCATTAGTCCGCATATTCTTGCCTACATTTAGACTTCAGATTTCTTTGCATTAAAATAAATTCGAATTTCTGTGATGCCTGTAATGGCAAGAAGCCAAGAATAGCTACTGTTACCATGATTATAAGAGGTCAATAGGCAATACACATAGTTTGAGTAGTAATGGAAATTTTGAAATTCTAAAAAGTGAATGGTTTATTATGCTGCACCTTCCTGAAGATTAGACAAATGAAATGGTAAGAAGGTGTATGCAAAACATGAGATCGAGCTTAACTCCAAAAGAGAAAGATGTCGAGGATTAAAATACTAAAATCTTCTTATGCTGATTCTGACTTGATTGGGAAGAGTGAAATTGACTAAAACAAAGCTCCTGAAACAGTACAGATCATATGAGAACCAGAGGTTGTAGGAGTAACCACAAATTATTTGACTTTTAATTCTGACCAGGATGAGTTTTTCTCCTTGTTGGCAAATCTGTGAATATGCGGCGGCAGTGAACTAATTTTGCTTCCATGACGTTGATCATTGTAGCAACTAATAACCTCATTTGAAAGCAAGCAAGTGCTCTCTAAGCCTGGGCATTAATGGTGGCTTCTCTGTCAGTTCCGAGCCTACGAGAGATCTCTTTACAGTCTAAAAATTTGTTGATGTTTTGATAAAAAAAAAACAGGCATCTGCTACTAATGGAATTGTAATTAACCTGAGTGGAGGGCAGAAGCGATGAATTCAACTGGCTCATACTCCTTATCAAAATAATGATGTATATATCTCTTGGATGATCGGTTCGGTGCACATATTGCTACAAGTTGCTTAATGAATATATCATGAGAGGGCTTACTGATGGGAAAATCATGCAACTTATTCCATATCACCATTGTTGGGCTCAAACCAAGAGTTTCAGGACCTATTGAATGACTCACGAAAACATTGTTGGTTCTAGCCGACTTGTAGATATTACTTCTTCCTCAAGACATTCAAATAGTGCTAGAGTGGAATCCTTCATCCGTCTAAATGGAATCCTCTTTACTCGTACAAGCCTTGAGACCTTCACCGAAGTTCTTGCTGTTATTGGTAGTAGCCTGCGTGAGATTCTGTCTTCGGGGGAGTCTGAAGGTCAAACTTATATAGGAATTGTACAGCATGCTGTTCTGCTTCAGAATGCATTTACTGCAGCTTTTGAATTGATGGATCACAAATTAGAGAGATGTGCACAACTGCCTGATCCTTCTACTAGTTATCTCTTACCTGGCATTTTAGTTTTTATTGAGTGGTTGGCTTGTTATCCAGATCTTGCAGCCGGCAATGATGTGGATAAGAATCAGGCAATTTTGAGATCAAAATTTTGGAATCATTAGTATTTATCTGCTCCTGGTAGTGGTATGGTGCCTCAACACTTGCAACCAGTTCAGCCACATACTTCAAGGTGGTTAGAGGAGGAAGTTTCTCTTGCTAACGATTTGAAAGGTCTTGGGTTATTTGAAGACGGGCATGTGATGAAACCTAGCCTACAAGAAGCTGTAGGCATCTCCAACCATGTTTCACTTCCATTTCCCTATTCAACAGTCAATGGGTGCTGTTGATGCTAATAGTATGCTTTATGGCCTATCAAAAGCTTTGGAATCTGTGATACCTTTCAGAGTTGATGTTGTTGCATCTTCTAGACTAATTACTGATAACTTAGCTATATAAACATCAGTTTTCCCAGTTGGTTTGAGAAAATCCCCTGCTAGTCGACCTACTGGGCACCTTGGACCTCCTCCTGGTTTCAATCCTGTTCCTCCTAAACAAGGTATTGAATCCACTGTTTTAGATTCGATCAGTGGGAATCCAATAATGGATGATTACAGCTGGTTGGATGGATATCATTTGCTTTCATCAGGGAATGATTTAGGCCCACTACTTCTCTTAGTTACTCTCAGTTGAATTCTCAGCAAGTCAGTTTTCCTTTTCCTAGAAAGCAAGTTCCATATGTGCCACTTAAGATGGAAAGACAGAACGGCAACTGTTGCACCAATAAAGGAACTCGTGGGTCACACTTGAGGATCATAATCCGAAAGGATGAAAGAGTAGGTATAATGATGAATCTATGATTAGCAGAATTAGCTTAAAAGAAAACAACTTAGCTCGGGTACCGGTATAAGGGAGGTACATCCTGATGATATGAAAAAGGCATCCGCATAAGAAGGATGTATGGTGTAGGTAAGCTGGTATCTAGTAGATGGGAGCAGCCGTAGGTGGATGATCATTAAAAGCAAGCCAATCACGTATATAAGATCATGGATTCTAGGAAATACTTTTCATCATCGTTCATTGGCCTCAAGCAAAGAATTCCAGGACCAGGCCCATGCACAATGGAAGCTTGGTCTGTCACTGATGCAGACGTGATTTCACTAAAAACCTGGGATTAGGGACATACCCTCTCCGATGGTCATGGGTTCAGGGTGTAAGGATATGATCCCGTGATAAAAAACTCTTGCAAAAGATATTGATACATGTCCTAAACTTCTCTTTCCTGATGAACCAACCAGTGGACTAGATAGTACAGCTTCCTATTATGTCATGAGAAGAATTGTTACCTTGACTCAAAATGATAACACTCAGAGGACAGTTTCTGCTTCAATCCATCAGCCTAGCTCTAAAGTTTTTCAACATTTCCATAACCTTTGTCTTCTTTCTTCTGGATTTCGATCAGGATCGAGACTAAGATGTTGCGGCATTAGCAAATAACTTGAGTCAGGCCTTCCGTTATGACATTTACAATAACGAAGGCATTGAAGGGGTTCATGTCTCTCTTGAACTCGATGATGAGGATGAAATCCTTCTCAAAGTCAAACTGCACCAGCAATAATTGATAAATCTGCATGCGGAATAGCCTTTGTAGCTTTTCCAATAGGGGAAGAAGGGAAAGAAGCTTGCCATGCAATTGCTGCTGTACGTGAAGTCTGTTCAATCAACTCTATGATTTCTAACTTCATCCTTCCCCTTCAAGGATACGATATATCAGGAAAAGATTGTCGCGTTCATTATTCCTTAAACATCAACACAACCCCGGTCCACTTTAGCAGAAAGTAGCTACGTAAATTTTAGGAATTTTTGTATCGAGCGTTTGAATAGGTGGCCATGCAATAGGTGGAGGAGGCTGCTGCTTAGAAAGATTTGAAACAAAAGCTGCACAATTTAAACGAAAACCTCAATCATTGTCAGAAGCTTGATTCTAAAATTTATATTGGTATAATATTCGAAAGGGTGGAGGCCCCACTCGGTGCCACCTCCAAAGTCCATATACAGCTAGTGACTTAATGGCAAGCATGCGTTTGACCGATTTTCTAAGACTATTATCAAGTGCAAAGCATTGGGCTAATAGGACAAAATTTGGATATTGGTAGTCAGGATTTCTCCAACTTTGTAGCCTCACGAAATAACGCCGTTGCTGGCAAGCACCAAATTATGAGGGGATATTCGCATTACTAGATCATATGCGTCATAATCAAAGAAAAAGAAAGTCACGAAATTAATAAATAAATCTCTGGGCAATTATCCTAAGTATTTATATTTCAAAGATTATATGGTTTAGCATTTGAAAGTGTTCTACGTGCAAAGTATTTACACTTTAATAATATTAAAGTGTTAGATCAAATTTTTTCATAATAAAAATTTAAAATCAATTCAGATTTCTTTAATAATCCTAGATCTCATGTAATGAGTCTCAAAATTAAAAGTGTAACATACCTTATCTTTTAAAGTTGAAAGTGTAGCATACCTTGTCTTTCAATGTTCGGAAAGTCATGAGTTGCAGTGCAATTTTCGTTTGCCTTCAATTCTGTGCATGTGGATCGAAGATCTCCCTTTTTCAATCGAATCTTCAAAATTTAACTTTTCCAAATTCATTCCAAAGATTTAAAATGATCCTAGACCCCACACAATGAGTTTTGAAGTTGAAAGTGCAACATACCCTGTCTTTTAATGTTCGAAGAATCATGAGTCGTAGTTCAACCTTCGTTTGCCTTTGATTCTGTGCATGTGGATCGAAGATCTTCCTTTTTCAATCTCTACAAAAATTACTTCTTTCAAAATCTTTTCAAAGCTCCAAATGGTCCTAAATCTCACGTAATGAGCTTTGAAGTTGAAAGTGCAGCATACCCTGTCTTTCAATGTTCACGGACTCATATGAATTGTAGTGCAACCCTCGCTTGCATTCTACTTTTTACATATGTGGACTAAGGATTTCCTCTAAAAATGTTCAAAATACTTTTACTCGCTTTCTGACATATTACGAACACCACTTTTTTTCACTCACCCTTGAAGGTCAAACCTTCAAACCAGAACTACGTAGCCTTGAATTTTTCATTGCACCAGGGAATACATAGGAGTAAGATCAAGTCCTGTCAGGCTATTTTCATACAAACTTATTTACTTCTATTCTATTTAAAGGGATCAAACAGTTTTCAAAAATATCAAAATCACACATTCAGTTTAAAGATACCGTTCTTCGGAACGGACAAATAGGGTGCCTAACACCTTCCTTATTCGTAACCGACTCTCGAACTAGAATTTCTTCCTCGAGTTAGGGTTTTTCCAAATGTTTTCCCTAAAAAATAAAATTTGGTGGCAGCTTCACAAACGAAAGAAAATCATTTCTAAATTTTAGCGAGTTCGTCGTCTCGTGGTAATTACGATTACGACAAATGGTGACTCCATTAGGGACTTTAGAGAGTCAAACCCATTTATAATTGAGTGTGCATTGTATTGATCCTTTTTTCTGTTTATTAATCTTTCTATCTATTTATTTACTGTACAATCCATCCTAAGATAGACAAATTTAAATTTGCTGTATATATACTTGTTGCGATTTCCTCAATTGCAGGTATCCCAATTATTTGTGTGCCCTCCACACACATCACACATCACACCTTTCTCGTACTCATTAATGCACAGACATTTTATCATTCATCGATTTTGACATTGATTTTTTTCAAAATTAATTTAATAGAAAATTTAAACAAGATCAACTTTCTCGGCATCTTTATAGAACTCAGTTACAACCAAGGATCATGGATGAGTTGGAAAGATAAAATGAAGAGCTGAGAAACAAGGTCAAAACTATGAAGGATCAAATGGTCAAACTAATGGAGGCCCTCCCACTGTCAAAACAAAAGGAGGTAGGGGGATCCTTGCTAGAAGAATCGGTTGGCCCATCATATCCTCCTAGCTACAATCTACAAAACTCTATACCATTAACCATGCCTTCGCAAACCAAGTGGGTTCATCATGGATTCCCTCATGCACCCTCCTTCACGAGACAATTGAGGAAAGTGCGTATGATGCCAGAGACGCATTTGATTTATGTCTGGTCCTAGATGTGATCATTCTTCCCAAGTTTAAGGTTCCTGAATTTGAGCAATATTAAGGAACTGGTTGTCGAAGGAACCACCTAGTCATGTATTTCAGGAGGATGGTTGCATGTGCTCATGATGACAAGCTGCTCATCCACCTTTTCCAAGACAGTCTAACTGGGGCAGCTGCCAACTGGTATACCCAGCTGGAACGGACTCATATCCATTCATGGAGGGATCTGACCGATGCATTCCTAAAGCAGTACAAGTATAACCTGGAGATGGCTCCTGACAGAAAGCAGCTCCAGAATATGGCTAAGAAAGGAGATGAGACCTTCAAACAGTATGCATAATGATGGCGAAAGCTAGAGCTCAAGTACAACCCCCCTTTATCTGAGAAAGAACTGGTCAGCATGTTCGTCGATACACTCCAAGACCCCTTCTATGACAAAATGATTGGCAGTATGACCGCAGTTTCTCTGATGTCGTCATTATATGAGAAAGGATCGAAGGTGGCATGCACCGTGGAAGGATCGTGCACAAGGCTACAGGGACAATAAACACTTCTTCGAGTTGGGAAAGAAAATGACAAGAGATACTCATAATGTGGCTTCTCGTTAAGGCCAATACACTCCTCAAATGGCACCTTATGGATTTGGTTGGTTTCCAACCACCACCTACCAAACACCCTACCCTCCAACTTATAATTATTCGATACAAATCCAATCACCAGCACCATTCACAACCCAAACACAAGCCATAAGCCAAAATCCTAACTAAGGCCAGAAATAAGAGAAAAAACCTATCAAATTTGATCTTATCCTAATGACCTATATTGAGTTGATGCCTCATTTAATTCAGAACTCTCTAGTAGCTCTTCACCCTTTGAAATCTCAAGAACCACTATATCCTAAATGGTATGATGCAAATGCCAAATGCAACTACCATGCAGGGTACATTGGTCATTCAATGGAAAATTGTCAGGTCCTAAAGCATAAGGTGTAAAGCCTAATCGATGCAAAATGGTTGGACTTTGGGAGGTTCGCTTCGAACATAGGAAATAATCCATTGCCAAATCATGAGGTCCCATCAACCAGTTGAAGGAAATTGGGCAGTGCAATGATGCCTTATAAAGAAAAATCATTCAAGATTGTCATACTTTTCAAAATCAATCTTTTGTAATAAAATCTCAATGAGAAATATAAAAATTACATTTTTCATGTTTCTTCGACATATGCTTTACAATATTGACTTTACTTCTTGAATTTTCCTTTCCTTTCATCATTTAACGCATCACTTATAATACTTGTTGGGGATAATATCAGTGCTGTAATAAATAATTTTGAACGTCTTATTAATCAAATTCAAAGAGAAAGATTAAATGAGGAAGAAGAATAAGCACGGTCTAAATCTAAGCAGGGATTCCAAATCACCATCCATCGTGACTCCTCTCAAGGAACATCTTGAAATAACAAATATCCTGCTCGATCAAGAGTTCAAATCCAGGAAAAATTTAGGGACGGAAAAAGATCCGCTGAATTGAGAATAAAAAAATCCAAGTAGGACCCAATAAAAGATCTGACAACTTAAAAAAAAAAGGAAACCCACTGAAACTGGAATAAAGTAAAAGAAATAATCCAGGAAAAATCAGGGCCTAAGTTTAAGAAAAAAGAACAAACCTCGCTGGATTAAAATAAAAAATAATCCATGCAAAATCAGGGTAAAAAATAAAATAAAAAACAGACAAAGTCATGATAAAAAAAAAGGTCTTGCTAGATTAAAATTCCAAAAAATAATTCAGGCAAAAATTAGGATCAAAACAAAAGCCCGCTAAGTCGAAAACCCTGTCTTTCAATGTTCGGAGAATCATATGAGTCGTAGTACAACCTTCGTTTGCCTTCAATTTTGTGCATGTGGATCGAAGATCTCCCTTTTTCAATCTCTGCAAAAATTACTTCTTTTAAAATTTTTTCAAAGCTCCAAATGATCCTAGATCTCACGCAATGAGCTTCGAAGTTGAAAGTGTAGCATGCCCTATCTTTCAATGTTCACAGACTCATATGAGTTGCAGTGCAACCCTCGCTTGCTTTATACTTTATGCATATGTAGATTAAGGATTTCCTCTAAAAAATGTTTAAAATACTTTTATTCGTTTTCTCACATATTACGAGCACCGCTTTTTTTTCACTCACCCTTGAAGGTTAAACCTTCAAATCAGAACTGTGTAGCATTGAATTTTTCATTGCACCAGGGAATACGTAGGAGTAGGATCAAGTCCTGTCAGGCTATTTTCATACAAACTTATTTACTTCTATTCTATTTAAAGGGATCAAACAATTTTCAAAAATATCAAAATCACACATTCAGTTTAAGGATACCGTTCTTCGGAACGGGCGAATAGGTGCCTAACACCTTCCTTATTCGTAACCGACTCCCGAACCTAGAATTTCTTCCTCGAGTTAGGGTTTTTCCAAATATTTTTTCTAAAAAATAAAATTTGGTTGCGACTCCACAAATGAAAGAAAATCATTTCTAAATTTTAGTGAGTTCATCGTCTTGTTGTAATTACGGTTACAACAAGCGCCACACCCTCAATTCTGTAAAGAAAGAAGAGTGATAACCTTGGTATAGAATCGACATAAGAGTCTGAGAAACATTTGATAAGATCCAAACAATGGTTCTTTACAAAAATCTAAAGAGGCACACAAGAAGGAAAAATCTAAATTCTTATTATCCTCAAAATTGTCTCTTTAGAGAGTTACACAAGTATTTATTATAAAACTAAAATCCTAAGTGTTTAGTAGGTAATAGGTCCAACCCACTAACATAACAAAATAAAGATAACAAATCCTAAAAGGCTTGATAACTATTACAGCCAAGCCCATTAACATAATAAACTATACATATGTTATTAATTACTAAGATAAACATAAAGTGTTAAGCCAAAATATAAATATAAAGTTTTGCACTTTTTTTTTCCATATCTTGCATTGCCTTGAACATAGTTAAGATTACGTGATGTAAAACTTATCTGACTTTCTTTACTTTTAACCTTATCATAAAACCTTTCAATTCTCGTTAAACATCATCCTATTTATTTCTTATATTTTTTATTATTATTTCTTTTTCGATTTGTATCATATAACACCATCCTATTTATTTCTTATATTTTTTATCATTATTTCTTTTTCGATTTGTATTATATGCCCGTCATGAGTCCCTAGCACCTTCCTCGCCTCCCCTTCACTGCTTACCTTTGTTTCCTACAAATTTTAGAATTGACGCTTGGCTGCCAACGCATCAGCCAAATTCATACTTGAATTTAATGGAGTCACACTCGCACATTCGGAGGTATAAGTATGTGAACTTGGAAACATATTGTGCTTTTGTAAGTATTGATGCTACATGATGTGTAAGAACTCAAATAACGGTATTTTCATGTTTCAACCATCTCATGGGTTATATCCACCATGGAAGTTCTTTCAAATGCACAAACGTTTGGACTCTATTTGTATGATTCATAGTTTGTTTCTATACTTTTAAATTTGTGATATATTATTAGATTTTATTTTGTAGAACAATCCATTTATATCTTTAAGATTTTAAAAATCACGAAATTTTGCATATCTTTTCCATATGACTGGTGTTGTGTGAAGAAATTTGAGAAATTAGATATATGGATTAATAAATTTACAATGGCTCCTATATTAAAAAATAAGGTTGGTAGCGCTTTCTAAAGTGTGATGTCTACTTATACATGTGAGAAAGGTCTTGGTTTTCCATCTTAGATTAATATATGATTACCTTAATTAGAAATTATTGCTCAGGTTGAATCATCACTGCTCCATTTTTTTTTACTTAAAAAGTTTAATATTTTCTTCTGTAATTGTTTATTCCTTTATTGCATGCTTACATTGTAAGAAGGTTTGCCCAAGATCCATCAGTCCTACATCGTGTTGGACTGGGTTTATTTTAATTGAATTTGGTGGAACATAAAAGGACAAGTATTATTTTTGCTGATGATGTTTTTCAATTGTTTGAAGTTCCTTCACAGAAGAGAGTATATATTATTCGCAAAGCTATTGAGAATTTGTCTAGTTGTAAATTTTCTGCCATTTGAAGACCATTTTGTGATTTGTATACATTGCTATTGATAAAAGCTACATGTGGAATCAACGATGAAGGATGTTCATGAAACATATATTTGGATAAATCAAGTGATGTCACGTCAGCAAACCTTTATCAGTCTCGTGTTCATATTAATGAGGACTAATTAGTTCTTTATTTATTGATTGCCTTTATCGATGGGAACACTAATTAGAATTGTTATAATAATTATTATTAATTTTTTTTAGCTGACAAAAATGTTGTTTGTGAGGGATGTAAAAACTGGTACGATAGAATTCTCTGGAAAGGGAAAAGATTGAATCAAATATGGTATGCTTGAGGAAAGTCTAAATCCTAGGACCATAGGTCCATGTATTCACTATTCACAGAAAAAAAGTGCTGTTGAAAAGAACATTGGACGCTTATAACGTGGATGATCATAATGTTCTACACTCTTCAATCTCAACTTTAGTATTTTTTTACAGAAATTTGAGCATATCTTATTTTCATTGTTTTTAATTAAGAGTATAATTTTCATATTGATATTATATTTTCTTTTGAGTATATTTAATTAGAATTTTGAAAAATAATTATATAAAATTATTTTTTTATATTAAGCTAAAATTTTATATTGATAAAAAATAATTTACAAAAAGAATAAAAAATAAAATTGGACTTAAAAGTTAAGATTAAAAAAAACACTCGATGGTTGGACTTAAAATTATTATAAATATATTTTCGTTTACCTCAAACAAAATAATTGTTTAGAAAAGAAGAAAATAAAAAAATAAAAAATTAGAAATTTTTTCAAATTTAATTATGGTTGATTATATTAGTTAAAATTAATTAAAGTTAATTAGTTAACCTTTCAAATTTTAAAGAAGTTTTAATGACTTTTTAATTAATTGGAGGTTGATCCTTCAAAAGAAGTAAGATTTAAGGGTGGCCTTTTCTCGTTCACATTCTTGAAACATACCCACTACATGCTGGATTTTTAGGAAGACAATTCCATTTTTTTCTAAACTTTAAACTTTAGAGTCGAAGTTCTCTCTCCCGCGAGGACTTTTTTTAAGAAAAACTTTTCTATCAAAAGGAATTATTAACTTTTTGTTCTCTATGAAATTTTGCTAATAAAAGGGAAAATTTCTTTGAAACTTATAGATTTATTCATCAAATCCTAGTTGGAGCATGAAGTTCATAATTATTCTTTAGAATACTTGACATTGTTTTTAAGGATCCAAAATTAGAAGCAAATTCAATTCTTTCTGACATATTTTGATTCGATTCAGTTCAAGACATATATTCAAACATTCACTCCAGCATTTATTAGAAATTCTTTGAGATTTTAACATTAAATGCTCTTACTTTCATTTCAACAATCACTCCTAAAGACTTTTTACATTATTAAAATAAACTTTTACATTAGTTATTTAAATAGTATAAAAATAGACTTTATAAAAAATCAAACTTTCTATATCATGTGCACAATTGATATAAATAGTAAAAATTTTACATTAGTTGCTTAATTGATGTAGAGTGTATCCTTCTTATCGAGGTATGCCTAAAACTAATGTAAAAAATTATACTTTCTACATTAGTTGAAACTAGAACCGATGCAGAAATTCTATTTTTTACATTAGTTGACAACATAATCGATGTAGAAAGTTTGATTTTCTATACTGATTAAGAATGCAACTGATGTAAAAAATACTTTCTACATATGTTATTGATGTGAACGTGGGCACCACAACAAGTAAAAGAGATCATCTAGGAGATTATCTACAAGGAATGAAAGGTCCTATGACGAGAAATAGGACCAAATGTATGAAACAAGCACTTGAAGGTCTCATCAAGGAAGTTGAAGAAAAAGACTACGTGGATCCAAGCCTAATTCCAACATGGGTTAATTTATGTAGTCATATCATTAAAGATATTAAGCGATAAAGTTTATGATTTGCTATAAATTACATTAGGATTTGATATTTATCTAGAAGTTATTTGTTTTAAATTAGTTGCAATTCAAATTGCAATCTAATTAGGATTTCTAATTTGTTATCCTTTTTTATTAGATTTGGTTAGCTATAAATAGGAGTTAGAGATTCAGTGAAAAGACAGATTTTGAGTATTAATCATATTTTCTCTTTAACAGTTTTTCATCTCTATGTAAGTTGATTCCCTTGGTTCTTGGGCAAAGAACTACCCTTGATAACGTTAGTTCTTCCGGCAAGTCGCGGTAAGGGTCACGTTCCTCTTGATAACTTCAGTGCTCTCCGGCAGGTCGCGGTTTGTATCAGCTTTCTTTATCTTACCTATCTTATCATATCTTACCTCATTTTACCTTATCCTTATCTTATCTTATCCTGATTTTCAAGACGTTCTATTATCGTTTCCGCATTCCGATTCATTCGCGTAGGGTGAATCATATCATTTGGCATCAAAGCTTCGGCTCTTGGAATCACGTGTCATCTATCCTTTGTTTTAATTTTTTCGTGTTAAAGTTGCTATCTGCCAAATATTCCAAAAAAAAAAGAGTTGTGATAAAAATTCAAAAAAAAAGCAAAAAAAAAATTGTGATAGAAATTCAAAAAAAAAAAAAAAGTCTTCATTCAATATGTTTTTTTAAGTTCTTAATTCTTGACCAATATTCCTTACCCTATTCTTGTGTATCTGTGACTCTTTCGTTATCTGTGGGAAAATCAACTTGTGAAGTTCTTGGTTCAAGGGTTTATAAGGAGAATCGAGAGGTAAAAGGCAAGAGTTGGTTAGAGAATTATAGAAAAAGCCAATTCGAATGTAAACACGAGTGAAGAGCGTCAATATTGAGGGAAAACACTAAGGGAGTGATTGGTGAGGCTTTATTATTCTAATTTATTTAATTTGTTTAATTTGCAGCATTGCCAACATGAGTGGTGAACTCCATCAAAATAAAATGGATCTAAAAATATTCATAAAATCAGTTCAAGATCAATTCCAACAGTTGAACAGGAGATTGGATGATATGGAAGGTTGTTCGAGAAGGAGGTCTCGGGTTTCTCGTCAGAGTAGTCCTCAAAGATTAATTCACTGTGATGAAGAAGGAGATTGGAGGAAGAACTTAGAATCAAAGAGTGAAAGTTTAAGAGAAAAATGACGATATCGAGAAAAAGATAACAACTTGGGGAGTATTAAATTATCCCTTCCACCATTTCAAGGAAAGAACGAACCTGAAACTTATCGAGAGTGGGAGAGAAAAGTGGAGCATGTGTTTGATTTTCATAATTACTCAGAAGAGAAAAAGGTAAGACTAGCTAGTTTTTCTTTTATCGATTATGCTAATATTTGGTGGGATCAATTTATCCTTAATAGGAGGAGATATGGAGAGACACCTATCCAAACGTGGGAAGAGATGAAAGTAGCCATGAGAAGAAGATTTGTGCCAAGTCATTATCATAGGGACTTGCATCGGAAACAACTACAAAGTCTTACTCAAGGCGCCATGAGTGTTGAAGATTATTATAAGGAGATGGAAACTGCTATGATAAGAGCTAATGTAGAGGAAGACAGAGAAATCACTATGACAAGATTTATTAGAGGGCTAAAAAGAGAGATAGCTGATGTGGTGGAGCAACAACATCATGTGGAGATGGATGAATTGCTTCATAAAGCTATTCAAGTGGAAAGACAACTCAAATCTAGGAGCACTTACAAATATCCCAAATATGCTTCTAATTCATCGTTGAAGTTTAATTGGTTCAATGAGAAGGAAGATCCTAAACCAAAGGAGGCTTATTTTGACCAAATGAAAAATTCAAAAGAATGTAAAATGAGAGAAAAAGAATTAGAAAATCAAGAAAAAGAAAAGAGGTATAAAATTGAGAGTGAAGAAAAAGTAGAAAGTCAAAAAAAGAATGAGAAAGAATTAGAAAATCAAGAAAGAAAAAAGAGAGATGAAATTGAGAGTGAAGAAAAAGTAGAAAATCAAAAAAAGAACGAGAGTGAAAAGAAAGAAAATTCAAAAAATAAAGAAAAAGAAAATAAAGTTTGTGTATTTGCTCACAAAGGGAAGGTCGAGAGTGTTTTGAGTGCAAAGGAACAAGTTCTTGTACTCATGTACAAGGATATTTATCTTACTAACAATTATAACTCTTCTTTTCCTAGTGTGGTTGAATCTTTGTTGCAGGAAGTTGATGATGTATTTCCTAGAGAACCACCAAAAAGTTTACTTCCTATGAGAGGTATTAAACACCAAATTGATTTTATCCTCGGTGCTGTGATTCCAAATCGACTAGCTTATAGAACTGTTCCTCAAGACACCAAGGAGATTCAAAGGCCAGTGGAGGAGTTAATGCAGGAAGGCTCTGTGAGGGAAAATCTTAACCCATGCACAGTTCATGTTATCTTGGTACTAAAGAAGGATGAAACATGGCGCATGTGCGTGGACTGTAGAGTTGTCAACAAGATTGCAGGAGATAGTGTTGATGAAGAAAAAGTTAAGGAAATTAAAGGATAGCCCACGTCAACAAATGCTAATGAAGGAAGAAGCTTCCATGGTTTAACAAGTTTTTACAAGAGGTTTGTACAAAATTTTAGTTCTATAGCGGCCCCTTTAAAACTTGTTAAAAGGAATGTTAATTTTTAATGGGATAAGAAACATGAAGAGGCTTGTAATTTGCTAAAGGATAAGTTAACCAATGCCCCTGTGTTAAATTTACCTATTTTTGATAAAGTTTTTGAGGTTGAGTGTGATGCCTCTGGAGTGGGTATAGGAGCTGTTTTAATGCAGGATTCCAAACTTGTGGCATATTTTAGTGAGAAACTTAGTGGAGCGATGCTTAACTATCCAACCTATGACAAAGAGCTTTATGTCTTGGTGAGTGCCTTACAAACTTGGCAACGTTACCTTTGGTCGAGGGAATTTGTCATCCAGTCTGATCAATTCAGCTTGAAGTTTTTAAAGTCCCAAGGTAAGCTTAACAAAGGGCATGACAAGTGGCTCGAATTTGATGAGATGTTTCCTTATGTTATCAAGTATAAAAAGGGAAAAGAAAACATTGTAGCGGATGCGTTGTCTCGAAGGTATGTATTACTTATGACTTTACAAACCAAATTACTTGGATTTCAATTACTAAAAACTATGTATGCGGATGATATTGAATTTGGACAATTGTGGAAAACAGGTTCTGACCATGGTTTTGATGACTATTTTCGGCAAAATGAATATTTGTTTAAGAAAAATAAATTGTATGTACCTAAGTGTAGCGTAAGGGGAATGTTTATTAGAGAGACTCATGGGAGAGGATTAATTGGACATTTTGGCATTCAAAAATATTATCATATTTTACATGAGCATCTTTTTTGGCCAAAAATAAAGCATGATGTTAAACTTATTAGTGAAAAGTATATTACTTTCTTACAAGCAAAATCTAAGGTAATGCATCATGGCTTGTATACACCCTTACCTGTTCCTGAATATCCCTGGACTGATATTTCTGTGGATTTTGTACTAAGATTGTCTAGGACCTCAAAAGGAAAAGAAAGTAATTTTATCGTTGTAGAGAGGTTTAACAATGGTACATTTTATTGCCTGTTCTAAAACTAATGATGTCACTCGTATTGCTAATTTATTTTTCAAAGAGATTGTACATTTGCATGGCTTACTTAAAACTATTATAAGTAATCGAGATGTTAAATTTCTTAGTCACTTTTGGAAAACCTTGTGTCGTAAGTTGGGCACTAAATTATTATTCTCTATTGTGGTTCATCCACAAATAGATGGACAAACTGAAGTTGTGAATAGAACTTTAGGCACCTTATTACGTACTATAATTCAAAAAAATTTAAAGGATTGGGAGAATTGTTTGCCTCATATTGCATTTGCATATAATAGGGTTGTTCACACATCTACATCATTTTCACCTTTTGAGATTGTATATGGATTTAATTCTTTATCACCTTTAGATGTTTTACCATTTCCTACTAATGACTCTCTTAATTTGGATGGAAAGAAAAAGGCTGAATTTGTGCAGAAATTACGTGCCAAGGTTAGCTCCAATATTGAGAGGAAGAATTAACATTATGCTCGGTAGGCAAACAAAGGACGCACCAAGGTGGTCTTTGACCCTGGTGACTGGGTGTGGGTTCACTTGCGAAAGGAGCGGTTTCTAAGTCAAAGAAGTTCCAAATTACATCCTAGAGGAGATGGTCAATTTCAAATGATTGAAAGGATCAACGATAATGCCTATAAAATCAATCTTCCAAGTAGCTATGGTAATGTGAGTGCCACTTTCAATGTTTCTGATTTATCCTTATTTGATGCAGATGACCATCAAGATTCGAGGACGAATCCTCTTGGAGAAGGAGGAAATGATGTGAACGTGGGCACCACGACAAGTAAAAGAGATCATCTAGGAGATTATCTACAAGGAATAGAAGGTCCTATGACGAGAAATAGGACCAAATGTATGAAACAAGCACTTGAAGGTCTCATCAAGGAAGTTAAAGAAAAAGACTACGTGGATCCAAGCCTAATTCCAACATGGGTTAGTTTATGTAGTCATATCATTGAAGATATTAAGTAATAAAGTTTATGATTTTCTATAGATTACATTAGGATTTGATATTTATCTAGAAGTTATTTGTTTTAAATTAGTTGTAATTCAAATAGCAATCTAATTAGGATTTCTAATTTGTTATCTTTTTTTATTAGATTTGGTTAGCTATAAATAGGAGTTAGGGATTCAGTGAAAAGACAGATTTTGAGTATTAATCATATTTTCTCTTTAAGAGTTTTTCATCTCTGTGTGAGTTGATTCTCTAGGTTCTTGGGCAAAGAACTATCCTTGATAACGTTGGTTCATCCGACAGGTCGCGGTAAGGGTCACGTTCCTCTTGATAACTTTGGTGCTCTCCGGCAGGTCGCAGTTTGTGTCGGGTTCCTTTATCTTACCTATCTTATCATATCTTACCCCATTTTACCTTATCCTTATCTTATCTTATCCTGATTCTCAAGACGTTCCATTATCGTTTCCGCATTCCGATTCATTCGCGTAGGGTGAATCATGTCAGTTATTATCACAACCGACATAGAAAGTAATATTTTTTTAAAAAAAGCTTTGAATTTGGTACAACCTAGAAATCAAAACCTCTATAAAAAATTTCGTATATACAGATATATATATATATATATATGCCTAGGAATCCAAGTTCCAGAATCATAGTTCAAAAAGGATAAAAAAAATATAATCTGTAACTATATCTAATTTTCTACACATCTAAGTTACACACTTTCTACCTCCATAAATATTTAGTCCATCGCCTTCGAATATCATGAGTCTCCTCATCATATAGGTGAGTTGAATCATTGAAACTCTTCTGTTCAATTTAAGAATTAATATCTTTATGAATTGAAGAAGAACATATATATAATATCACTAAGATGTGAAAATTAGAATTACCAATGCCCATCAATCAACAATACTTATGGATATATAGTATTCGCACTTTGTTTCCCCAACTTGTCTCCAACACTCTCAAAAATTGGAAAAATAATTACTACATAATATAGGAAATAAATTAAATAAATAAATTTTTATATTAAAGTACTCACATGTGAAACAATCCATTTAGGTCTTTAATAACTGTTGAATGTCTAGCCTCTAGTAGATTGCATTATTCATTGTTCTGTTATAAGTAAAATAATTAATTAGAGGATATCCTTATTGTATAAAGACATATCAAAGACCAAATGATATAAACTTACAAATCAATATGCATTTTTTCTTTCTTCAATTTATTTCATTTAGAGCATAGAAGGACAACCACATTTTGATCAAGACAAATAATGATTAGTTTCTAATGAGACATGCAAATTTTTGTTAAGAATTAGTGAAAATATATCACTATTTTAAATGAAATTCATTTGGAAATTTAAACTTATGAATGAAAATATTGTTTGATTTATCACTAGCAATAGTAAGGATATCATCCCATCCACTAGGCATAAATTATAAATTAAGAACATCAATGATGTGAGCACCACCATTAAGGAACCAACCATTAGGTCAAGGGCCAAGAGAATTCAACAAGAGGTGGAAGCATTACTTCTCAAAAGGAAGGAATATCATGAAGAAATGTCATCCATAGAATTATCCTTCAAGGAAATTGTGGAATTCAAAATTTTAGCTTAGGAAGAATAAATCTGAAATTAGTAATTTCAATTTGATTGTATTTTTCTTAACTTGTAAAAGTAGGGATAGTTTATTCCAACATGTAATAAGATTAGACTATTTTGAATAGGAATAGGCTTAGCTTAAGGGCTTGGTTGGCTAGGAGCAGCCCATACCCACAACCAAGCAGCCCCTATCTTTTTTTTTCTATAAATTAGGGTCTAATGTAAGAAAATTTCATCTTTGGTCATTTCATACTATTGGAATCCAAGAATTTCCTTGAGAGAGCAGTTTTCTCTTCTCTTTCTTCTCCTCTTGCTTGTTCTTGAGGTCAAGACCCCTTTCCTTATCATTGGAGCCTCCAATGTGGCAGAACTTGGCTTATCTTCCTAGCTTCCTCTAGCTAGTGGAGTGGCGCCTAGCTTAGGAATTATTTTTCTGCAATTTACATTCTGCCATTTACCTTCTTGCAATTTACAATTCTGGTTCTTAGTTTATGCTTTAATTTTCAGCCCCTTTCCCCTTTAATTTTGGTCATTTTCGTTTTTCCTTTTCTTCCATTTTTTCACTTTATTTTCAACCTTTAATTCTTGTAATCACCTTTCCCAATTTCCTCTTTACATTCTGCAAATTTATGTTTAATCGTCTTTTCGTTTCTATGCATAATTTTGTGCTACATTGAACATAATTTGAGGAGCTCCCAAAACTGCTCAGAATTTTGAGCTTCAATCCCACCTCCAACTAGGTCCATCCTCCTCCTCCCAAGTGGGTTGTATTATGTGGTAACAAGAGCTTGTTGTTTGGAGGTAACTTCTCTCACTTTTCTCCTTCATTTTTCATCATCTTCTTCTCCCATTTTCGTCTCTGTTTTTGTTCCAGTTTTTCTGCATATTTTCAGCCCCTTCTTACTTGAATTCACTTGTAATTTGTGTTGCTTTGAGTCATATGTTGTTGGATCCTTTCTTAAACATCAATTTAATCGGTGAATTTGCTCAAAATTACATAAAAATGTCAAGAAATTGAAGAACACCCCTTTTCTGGTTTTTTTTCTGGGTATTTCCAGCAAGAACAGATCTATTGTTCTCTCAAATCCTTTGGAATTTGTGGGTTTTGTTGTTGAAATTGTAACTTGATCATTTTTGCCTCAAAAACCCCTCAATTATTTTGGCAAAATTCTGAAAATTGTTCATAATGTTCATCACTGTTCTTCATGTGTTCTTGAGGAAGTTTGTGTTTGATATTTGAAAAAATTATTGTTGGGTGTTTAAGTGTTAATCTTGTGCTTTTTTTGGAGTGATATAAGTGTACATTACACTTTCCTAAAAGATACAAGGCAAAAGCAAGAATCAACAAAGAACAAAAACAAAAAAAAAATCAAAAAAGAAAACGTGAAAAAAAAAATCTGGTCAGAATTTTTTTTCAAAAAAAAAGGTAAAAAAATAAATTGGCCAGAGTTGAATGATCTTCAAGTTTCATTTTATTGTATTTCAATTGTAATATTTGAGTTGAGTTTGGGATTAATTGAAGTGTGTTGAACAACTTGAGTTGAATTTATCCTTTTGAGTGAACTATGATGCATATGAATGATTTTCTTTCAAAGAAAGGTTAAGTTTAGTTTTAAGAACAATTCACACAAGTTTGTAATCTATTCATCCTTTTGAGTGCCTTTTTTTTCACCACTTAATTGTTGCTTGTCTTCTTTGAATTCTAGTTTGTCACAATTTCAATCCCTTTGAGATTAGCTAATTTTTGTGATAAGAGTTTCTTGTTTGTTCCCAAAATTCCTATGTTTTTTCCATTCTTGAATTCTGGATGAGTTGAGTTTTTAACACATTGGAAACATCAAGGCTTCTAATTTTAAGCTGAATATGTGTCTTTTCATCAAGGGTAAAACAAGATCAAATTGAGTGACTAAGAGTGACAAACACTGGTGAGGAAGGAAGTAATTGGTTTTAATTGTGATAACAATTTCTTGGTTTGCAAAGCATTCTTGGTTTAATTTAGTATGCAGCCCTAAGAAAGAAATGTTTTTGACTTGGAGCTGAACTTGGAGAGGATTTGGACTTGAAGCTTGACTTGAAGAATTTACCCATTTGTAATAGATTAGGATTTCTCTTACTAGGACTTCCCTTTTGGTGTAATTTTAGAATTTGGTTGTAGTAGGGTTATAACATTGTAATCCTTTTGATTTAGTTTGTACTTAGGAATTTTCCTTGTAATTTTGTTAGTAATTGTGTGTAAGTTCTAAGGCCTTTGTGTGGTTTTAAGGAGCCATAAGGGGGAGTCTAAGTGTGCTTGTTGAAAGGAGTAATAAGGAGGCTCCATAATTGCTAGGTTTACAACTTAGCTTATGTGACTACTTGTTACTTATCTTTCCCTATCTTGGACCTTGGTTTGTGTAAGAAACCAATTAACTTTCTGCATTTTATTTTCTTATTTGTTCAAGTGTTTTATGTGGTAGGAATTTGTACTTAGAATATTTGTGATTTTCTTAATTGATTTGTTTCATATATTGTGTCTTGAGTGGAGAGCATCATGAGTGAAAGTGATTATCCACCTAGCTTCAATAGGTTACAACTAGAAGCCCTTACCCAAACCTTTGAAAAAATATTAAGAAAACAAAGTGAACAATTTGAAGATTGTTTGTATGAACTAGAAAAGAGGAATGAGACTTTGTTTAAAAAGAAACAAAATGAAGGGACTAGTAGTTCTAAGAAAAACAAAAATAAAATTGATTCACCTAGGGAGGAATTTCACAAGAAGAATTCTATGAATCCCCTAGAAGAAACCATAGGAATAATCACAGGGGTGGGAATCAAGGTAGGCACGAGAGTGATAGGGAATCATCTAGGTTTCCACTTAGGGTTAGAAATTCAACTAAGAGTAGGATCCATAGAAGTAGAGATAGACATTCTCCTAGCCATCATAGTCATAGAGCTTCTTCTAGGAATAACCATAGACATAGGGATGATTCTAGGATTAGGAATAGAGGTAGGAGAGAAAATGGAAACCAAGATAGAATAGATGGAACCAAGTTTAGAATTCCAAAATTTCAAGGGTTGAATGACCCTGAAATCTACCTATCATGGGAGTTGAAGGTAGAGCAAATTTTCATGTGCTATGATGTGAGGGAGGAACATAGGGTAAAGCTAGCTAGTCTTGAATTTTCAGACTATGCTTTGATTTGGTGGGATAAGCTAGTGAAAGAGAGAGCAAGGTTTCATCCTATTGAGACTTGGGAAGAAATGAAAGCCATCCTTAGGAATAGGTATGTACCACCTCATTACCTTAGGGAGCTTCATAATAGGCTCCAAAGATTAACCCAAGGTAATAGGACTGTTGATGAGTACTACAAAGATATGGAGGTAGCCATCATTAGAGCCAACATAGAAGAATGTGAGGAGGCTAGAATGGCAAGGTCCCTTGAAGGGCTTAAGAATGAGATTAGGGATGTTGTGGAACTCCATAACTATATGAGTTTGAATGAACTCTACCACCAAGCCCAAAAGGTAGAACAACAACTCCATAGAAAAGGTAAGAGTAGATACTCAACCTCAAAGCCTTCTTGGAAGGAAAATAAGAGGAAGGAAGGCCACAAGGATGTTCCTTTTAAGCCTAAAGATCATAGGGAAATTAAGGATCCCAAGAAAGAGAAAACCAACACCTCATTCACTCCAATAAAAAAGGAATCATCCATTAAGTGTTTCAAGTGTTTGGGACGAGGGCACATTGCCTCTCAATGCCCCAACAAGAAAAGCATGATCCTTAGAGATAATGGACAAGTCTCATCTTTGGAATCCTCTAGTGAAAACTCTAGCTCTAGTGCCACTAGCTCTTCTAGTGAAGAAGGATTAGAGTATGCCCCCGAAGGTGATATTCTCGTTGTTAGGAGATTACTAGGAAGCATGGTCAAGGGGGAAGATAAGATCCAAAGAGAAAATATTTTTCGCACAAGGTGTGTGATTGGGGGAAGACATGTTCTTTGATTATAGATGGGGGAAGTTGCACCAACGTGGCTAGTGCTAGGCTAGTACAAAAGCTAGGATTAACCACTACCCCACATCCTAGGCCTTACAAGTTGCAATGATTGAGTGACAATGGGGACCTCTTAGTGGATAAGCAAGTCTTAGTTGCCTTTTCCATAGTAGGTATCTTGACCAAGTAACTTGTGATGTTGTGCCCATGGAAGCAAGTCATGTGCTCTTAGGAAGGCCATGGCAATTTGATAGGAAAGTTCACAATGATGGGTATAGTAATAGGTATTCCTTTATTTTCAATTCCCAAAAGGTCACCTTAGTTCCCTTGGCCCCTAGTGAGGTTTGTAAAGATCAAGTACAAATGAAAAATAAAAGAGAGGAAGAAAAGAAGGGAATTAAAGGAAAGAATATAAAAAAAAGATAAGAGGTTGAGACATGAGGAAAAGGATAAAAACCTCTTCATCAATCAAGGAGAAATTAGGAAAACTCTTCTAGCTAGACAACCCATGTACATGCTCATGTGAAAAGAGTATTGCTTGAATACTCAACCAAACCTTGAGTCTAGTGAACTTCAAGAACTTCTAGAAGAGTTCCGAGATATGTTCCCAAAAGAGTTACCTCTAGGTTTGCCACCTGTTAGGGGTATTGAACATCAAATAGACTTGGTGCTTAGTGCTTCCTTACCAAATAGGCCATCCTATAGAAGTAATCCCGAAGAAACTAAAGAAATCCAAAAATAAGTAGGGGAGCTTCTAGAAAAAGGGAGGATAAGAGAGAGCTTGAGTCTATGTGCAGTCCCAGTTCTATTTGTCCCTAAGAAAGAAGGGTCTTGGAGAATGTGTATTGATTGTAGGGCCATAAACCAAATAACCATTAGGTATAGGTATCACATACCTAGGTTAGATGACTTGTTGGAAGATTTACATGGTTCCACAATTTTCTCTAAGATAGACCTCAAGAGTGGATATCACCAAATTAGGATGAAAGAGGGGGATGAGTGGAAGACTGCCTTTAAGACCAAGTTTGGTCTCTTTGAATGGTTGGTAATGCCCTTTGGGTTATCAAATTCTCCTAGCACTTTTATGAGGTTGATGCACCATGTTTTGAGGGATTTGATAGGAAAGTGTGAGGTAGTATACTTTGATGACATCCTTGTATACTCCAAATCCCTTGAGGAGCATTTAGGACACCTTAGAGAAGTGTTAATTGTGCTAAGAGAGGCCCAACTCTTTTCCAACCTAGAAAAGTGCTCTTTTTGCTTGGATAGAGTTGTATTCTTAGGATTTGTGGTAAGCAAAGAAGGTGTCCAAGTAGATGAAGAGAAAGTCAAGGCCATCAAGGATTGGCCTACCCCCAAAAATATAGGAGAGGTTAGGAGTTTTCATGGACTTACAAGCTTCTATAGGAGGTTTGTGAAATATTTTAGTACCATAGCATCACCTCTAAATGACTTAGTTAAGAAAAATGTCAAATTTGAATAGGGGAAAAACAAGCCAAGGCCTTTCAAACCTTGAAAGAGAAACTTACCCAAGCACCCATCCTAGCTCTTCCAAACTTTAGCAAAATTTTTGAGTTAGAATGTGATGCTTCTAATGTTGGGATAGGGGCAGTTTTATTGCCAGAAGGACATCCCATAGCTTACTTTATTGAAAAACTAAATGGAGCGTCCCTTAATTACCCTACCTATGACAAAGAGCTCTATGCACTCATTAGGCCCTTCAAACTTGGCAACATTACTTGTTGACCATGGAGTTCATCATCCATAGTGATCATGAGTCACTAAAATACCTTAAGGGTCAAAAGAAGTTGAATAAGAGACATGCTAAATGGGTTGAGTTTTTGGAGCAGTTCCTTTATGTCATTAAACATAAGCAAGGAAAGATCAATAAGGTGGTTGATGCCCTATCTAGAAGACAAACTTTGTTAAATTCTTAAGGAACCACCTTGATTGGTTTTGAAAACTTTGGGGAGCTATACCCAAATGACTTAGAGTTTGGAGATCTCTACAAGTCATGTACCCAAAAAGCCTGTGATGGATACTTTAGGCATGAGGGAGTCTTATTTAAGAACAATAGAGTTTGTGTGCCTAAAGGAACCATTAGGGATCTCATCTTAAGAGAATCTCACCAAGGGGGGTTAATGGGTCACTTTGGAATCCAAAAGACTTTGGATATCCTTAAAGAACATTTCTTTTGGCCAAACATGAAAAGAGATGTTCAAAGACTTTGTGCCCAATGCATTGTATGCAAAAAGGCCAAATTTAGGTCAATGCCCCATGGCCTTTACACTCCCTTTCCTATCCCCAATGTCCTATGGGTTGACATTAGCATGGATTTTGTGTTAGGATTTCCTAGAACCCAAAGGGGCATGGACTCAATCTTTGTGGTAGTAGATAGATTTTTTAAGATGGCTCACTTTATTCCTTGCCACCAAGTTGATGATGCTAGTCACATAGCAAAGCTATTCTTTAGAGAAGTGGTGAGATTACATGGAATCCCTAAGAGTATAGTTTCCGATAGAGACACCAAGTTCCTTGGTCATTTTTGGAGGACACTATGGTCTAGGTTAGGAACTAAACTTTTTTTTTCCACCACTTGCCATCCACAAACTGATGGCCAAACTAAAGTGGTAAATAGGACTCTTTCCACCTTGTTAAGAGTTTTTGTTCAGAAAAATATTAGGTCTTGGGAAGAATGTTTGCCTCACATGGAGTTTGCTTACAATAGGGCTACCCATACCACTACCTTGCATAGTCCTTTTGAAGTAATGTATGGATTTAATCCCCTTACTCCCCTTGATCTAATTCCTTTACCTAATGTGGTTGAATATCATAATAAAGATGGAGCCCAAAAGGCTGAATATGTTAAGCAACTTCACACTAAGGTAAAGCAACAAATTGAAAAGAAAACTGAACATTATGCTAGAATGGCTAATAAAAAAAGAAAAGAACTTGTACTTGAACCTGGTGATTGGGTTTGGTTACACTTAAGAAAAGAATGCTTCCCTGGTCTTAGAAATCAAAACTGTAACCCTAATTTTTCTATAATAAATGTTTGAGGTTACAAATAGTTTGTAAAATAAAACTAGGTGAAATTAGGAGCCAAAAGTAGAGAAATTAGGAAGTTTGGTGCAAATGATGAAAATGCCCTTGCACCTGGGCAGCTCAAATAATGAGCCAGAAAAATGGAAATACAAGTATAAGACATCTTGGAGGGATTATAAACATCATGTATAGTTAAAAGTAGTGAGAAATATTTAGAAACCTGAGAAGGGACGAAAATGGCCTTCGAAACCCCAAAAATGACCAAAAGGCCCCTAGAAGCTGTACTTTTTGCACAAAGCTAGTCAATTCCCATAAAAATAGCAAACAGAGGAATAATTACGAAAATGCCCCTGGAAGGCCGAGAGGGCAAGATAAGGTGATAAACATGCCAAGAGTTGGCTCCACACCCATGTGCACGAAATGCAACAGCTAGAAAGGTGGTCGTGAGTCACCAAAATGAAGTCAATCAAGTCTTCCACAAAAAGACAAAAGTGAATAGTAAAACGGTTACTTTAATCATGGTTAAGACTAACTAACCTTGGTTAATTAAAAGTAAAGCATGCTTAGGTTAAATTAATCATAATTAGAGGAAATATCAGCTTAATTAACACTAATCTAAGCCTAAAAGGATAATTCCTTGAATTTTGATTTATTTTGAAAAATAGGAAAAATCTAGGCAAAATTACCAAAATACCCCTAAGTACAAAACTAATTCCACTTGGCCTATAAGAGTCCGAATTTTTTGGGACCCTTGGGACACCATTTGATTCATATTTTTCAGCTTAGAAACTCATCAAAATCCTCTCCATTCTCTCCAAGCTTACCATAACTCCAAAACACCCAAAACTTACACTTTAAGCCTAAGTCTTCATCTTTAAGACTTAAGCTATATTAAAGCTATAAACACTTAAGCCCCACCACCATCCTTTGTCCACATCCAGAGCAGACCAAAGGGGACCCAAGGCAGCCTTTAAAGCACACAAAAACACTAAGGAGGTCTTCAACAAGTAGGATCTTTCTACTTGTCTTTTTTTATGCTTTTAACTTGTCTTTTTATGGTGTGCTTGTTTGTTTTCATACATCTTTTCTCCAAGATCTGTTTGAATTCTTTTATTTTCACTTGTGAGAGTTTAAAATTTTATTTTAATCGTTCAAAATCATCCCCACCCATTTTTAGTAATTTTTGAAAAGAAAAACAAAGTTTGTTCGGTTAAAAGTGCTTCTAAGGCACTTAGAAGAAATTTAATCGGTGGATTTTGTTTTAAAATTATTTTTGAAGCTTTGATCAGTTTTATGCTCTCATGAGAAAGGTTTTTGAAGATTATTTGAAAGAGGAGATGTGGATCTTGGAGTAGATCATGAAGATCTACCCTTTTAATGCTTGAGAAAAGTGATATGTTGCTTGTTTTGATGATTAAGTTTTAATATTGTGATTTATCTCTTGTGATGAGTTTGTGATGATTTTTGTGCTGGATATACACCTCTGATTATGTATGTTAAGAGGTGGAATAAATTTATGTAATAAGTTCCAAAGGTTTCCTTTGGACATTAGTTAGAAAGTTACCACGCAAAAGATGTAATTTATAGCCCAAAAGTGGCTAAATCCTTGTATGGCACCCAAGACTCATCATGACCAGCACCTAAGCATCACAATCTGGAAGAAACAAGCATGGACCAAAGGCAAGAGAGGCTGCAAAAGCACAACACCACTGAATAAAGGTGGTGTGAGGTGAAAGCTTGGAAGAAATCACCTTGGCTAACAAAGAAGGGCTTTCGGCCACCACTCCAAAAGCATAAGTATAACTTGGCTAAAATTTTTATAAGCAAATCAAGCTCTGCAATTATGTTTTAAATTAACAAAATCAACCTTTTAACAAAGTAAATCAAATAAAAAATGGGTAAAAAACCTCTAGGAGTGCATTCGGCCACCCTAGAGAGATTTTGGCAAAAATGGGTTAAAAATGTGGTTAGGGATAAATCTACCATTTTTAGCAAGTAAATAATTTAATTGGAGGTTTAACCAAAATTTAAAAGGTTAAGTTTCAGAATATATGGCCTAGGTAAGCTTAGGAAAACATCTCAAAATTACTAAGTGATAAAATTTTCAAATAAGCTTAAAATGGGTAACTAGGAAATCTACCATAACTTAAGCAAGGGTAAATGTCAAATTCAGCCATGCCATTAAATTTTGGGTAAAAGGAATTAATATTAACTTATAATATGTCAATTCTAAAGTTTAAACTTGGCGCCTAAGTAAAGGTCAACTAGGGTTAAGACTTAAGTCAACTAGGGTTAGGAAGAAGAAAACCCTAAACCTAAAAGAGTGGCATTCAGCCACTTAGTAGTTAATTAACTTAAAGGAGGTTTTAATTTTTAATTAGGGTTAATTAAGGACAATTTTTATGTGAATAGGACGAATTTAAAGTATGAAGAAGTTTTAAGGAGGATAAAGAGACCTATTGATTTTTTTAAGCAAATGATCTTATGGTGAAGAAGGAAATTGTGGAAACCTAAGTTTAGGAGGTTGGAATTCGACTACTATGTTTTAAATTAAGTAAGAATGAGTTTCAATCCTTAACTAGGCCCAAATAATGATCATAAATATGTAAGAAAAATATAATTAAGGTGTATGAAAGGTGAAATTTGAGGAAGTAGGTCATCCGACCATTTAGGAATAAATTGACCTAGAAGATTAATTAATTTCTACTTAGATATTATTTGGTTTAGAGTAAAAGAGACTTTAAAAGTTTAAGAGTCAATTAGACCTAATTATTAAGGTAGTGGAAAGGAGAACAACACAAGGTAACATATTTCAAAGATTTATTAAGAAGGATGGTTAGGACTTAAATATAAAGTTAGAAGTAAATTAAGTAATTTTGGTCATGATATACCCTAAGGATAAAGAAGTTCTAAAAGTGTCTAAGATGGATTCCAATTAATGAGTTAGACTCCAAATGAACTAAACTACTTTAGTAACCAAGGGAAAACGAAATTAGAAGAAGTTAGAATTCTAGATTTTATATTTGCCTATACAAGGATAATAAAGAGAAAAGGAATTTAAAGATCCTAATTTAGATAACTTAGGAAGTATTACAATATTAAGGATTAAAAGTTTAAAGGAAAATAGGAAAAGGTAAAAAATTTCCATTCGATCATGTTTAATCAAAATATCCTAAATAAGTAAAAGTTTGTAAATACTTAATACTTGAACTTAGAATAATTAAGATATGCATAAGACTTGAACAAAAGAGAACATAAAGAGAAAAGAACTTGAAAGGTGCCATTCGACCACATAGATTAAGATGCTAAGACGTAAAATCTTAATGAACAAATATAAATTTGAGAAAAGGAAAGGATGAGAGGTAACTTAGAAGGATGAGTGATGTAAGTCCTTTGTGTGATTTCAACATCAAACTGAATTGAAACATTAGATTGGTGGTGTAAAGGTGACATTATGCTATGTGATTTACCAATCAAATTTCATTATTAGTTATGAATGCTCACTATCTATGAATGAATAAATGATGGATACTCATGAATGAGAAAGGATGATGATGATGTATGAGATTCGTTCATGATGATGATTGAGATGAAAATTCGAAACCTATATGTGCATTTCATATTGGTTGGAAATTTGTTTGAGCATGCATAATTATTTGGAACCCACTAAAATGAACTTAAAAAGATTAAGGGATCACTAAAGCAAACTTTATGTGAAAACGTAATGCTACTCTCTTTGTGCCTTATGCGCACTAGTATCCAGAGGGCCCTAAAAAGCTCTACTGAAGAGAAGCCAAAGGTTGCTTCTAGGAGCCAAAGGTCGCTCCAAAAATCCTTCTACTGTGAAGACTTAAGTTTCTTCACCAAGTTTTAAGGTGGTGACGACCACCCCGGAATGAGCTCATATCCTTAATTTTTAGTAGGAGGTGAGAGTAGAGTCAGTGAGAAGATATTGTTTGAAAAAATTTAATACATGTCTATGTCTAATTGTTTTCTCCCAAAGGTGGTGAAACTAGATTCATAAAGTGTCCCAAAGGTTGGACAAAGAAATGATAAAGACAAAGAAAAGTAGTAAAGAACAAAGTTTAAGACATAGAATAATTGTATGTCAAATGATATCTTATTTGTGATCCCAAAGTTATGATTGTTAAGAAGAATGTATGGTGAGAGACTAAGTTGTATGTTTTGAATGAAATTGATCCACTTCAGAGAAATGTTTTCAAAGAATTAAAAGTAACCTTTTATGTAAGAAATGATTTCTGAAATAAACTGAAGTGGCTGGGACTAAAGTGATGACATTAGAACTAAGTAGATAGCCTACTGAGAAACTTAGTTTCTCATCCCTACTTCTTCCCACTTTCTTCTCAGACACCTTGGATGCTGATCATTATGGTAGCAGTTCACGTACTTTAAGCAGACGTGAGGCGCACTCTCCGGGAGGTGTACATCGCACTAATGTCAAAAAAATAATTGGATGCGAGCATCCTAAGTAATAATATGTAGTATAAGGTAACTTATGTATAAATATTGTATAATAGTTGTAAGTCTATGGTTGTAATAACTATATGATAAGGTTCACGGGCCTAAGACTTATGGTCTATATGATACGTTATATATAATTATTCTATGATGTGTATGATATGCCTGAGTCTTATGTATCTAATATATGCAAATGATAAACAGAAAGAACAACATAAACACTTAGTATTCCTAAGGTTTTAAACGTACGTAGAAATCCGCTTAACGATTTATTTTACCACTACGCACGTTTTATCGACGAGGCTCGCGGTTTATATCAAACAGTTTTAAAAAAAAAAATTACCGTATTTTTATACAAGTATTTTCTAAAATGAATTCCGCATCATGAGATAACAAACTAAAAATGGAACCGAATGATCGACTTAAGCGTAAAATCGGTATTCGTTTTTAGGGTGTTATAAACACTCTATCCTCGGGGGGATGACCCATTTCAGGTAATTGAAAGAGTTAGTCCTAATACATATAAACTTGATTTACCTGGTGATTATGGGGTGCATGCTACTTTTAATATATCTGACTTAACTCCTTGCCTTGCAGATGATGACTTCCATTCGAGGTTGAATGCTCTTCAAGAGGGAGGGGATGATGTGAGCACCACCATTAAGGGACCAACCATTAGGTCAAGGGCCAAGACAATTCAACAAGAGGTGGAAGCATTACTTCTCGAAAGGAAGGAATATCATGAAGAAATGTCATCTATGAAATTATCCTTCAAGGAAATTGTGGAATTCAAAATTTTAGCTGAAGAAGAATAAATCTGAAATTAGTAATTTCAATTTGATTGTATTTTTCTTAACTTGTTGTAAACACTCAATTATATCCGAGGCCCCAATTAGTAAAATTTAATCAAGAAACTAACATTAATTTAATAAACAAACAAAGAAGCAGAATAAATAGACAGAAGCAGATAGTGGAAAAACTAATAGAAAAAAAAAGAGCGAAATAAATAATAATAATAATAATAATAATAATAATAATAATAATAATAATAATAATAATAATAATAATAATAATCAAATGAAAATAAAAATAAAAGATAGAAAATCCAAAAAATCTAAATTCAGTAAAAAAAATAAAAAAAGAACATAAAATAAAAAAAAAACAAAATATAAAAATAACAAAAAGAAAAAAAACTAAATAAAATTTTTTGGAAAAGAAAAAAAAGAAAAAAGAGAAAGAAGAAAATAAATGAATAGTCAAATAAAAATATAAAAAAAAAGAGAAGGAAAAACAAAAAATGAAAAAACTGGAAATATAATAAAAAGAAAATTAGTAAAAACAGAAAAAGGGTTAATAATAAAAGTGAATTAAAAAAAAAACAGAAAAAAAGAGAAGAAAATAAAATTTGAAAAAAAAAAGAAAAAATAAATAAATATTAGTAAAACCAAAGATAAAAATATAGAATAAAATTCATATAATACAAGAAATATAGTAACAAAAGTTCAATAATAATAAAGAAAAATTACTAAGAAAAATAAAAAATGAAATAAAACAAATTAAAAAAACAAAAAAAGAAAAGTAATTAAGAGTAAAAACAGAATTAAAAAAAGAAGCCTTTCACATTATAAAAAAGGGTAGAAATAAAACTTTTTAAGAAAAAAATAAAATAAAAAAAGAAGACTGAAAAACCCGCCAAAAGTTTCAAAAAGGGCTATAAAAGGATGTTCACCCCCACTGTTTGGGGGGTTTTTCTTTGGTCTTTCCGTTTGGGGGAACCATCTTCTCAGAATAGGGGTTTTCTTTGGGGGGAGATGCGCCAGAACAAGCTCAATTTCTCGAAGATTGCTCCACTTTTCTCTCTCAGCAACCAGGTAAGCTCGAAGTTCATCTCATGCATAATTCCTCAGCAACTTGCTTCATGTATCTATTCATTTGCATGTGTTTCTGTGAATCTACCCAAATCAATTGCTTCTGTATGAGCTTCCTCCATGGTGGCCACCTAATGAACCTTTTCATTCTAATCAATGGGGGTATTAATGATCAATTTGAGATCGGAAGTAGGCAAGAGAGAATAGAAACTCAAGGCTCCAATTGATCCATGAGTCTAGAAGGTTTGAATTGGAGTGAGAATGTGAGAATTTGGTAGCTGTTCGATAGCTTTGATTACGGCTGCATCTGAGAATCATTTATGGTCACATGCATCATATGATTGACTAGATTTAAATCAATTTCTTGTATGGTTTCGTGAGCGGAGTCTCCGCCCAAGATTTGTGCTTTACACGGTGTGTTTCTCGTTTTCCCATGGATAACCTAAAACAGATCTCATTGTGAGTTCTATGACATGTCTGGCAATAGGCCTTAGACAGGGGCTAGGAATTCTGCCTTCAATATAGAACGGAAACTCGTGTGCATTTCTGTAACATAATGGTGCAGAATTTGTAGCATGGACCTTGATTTGGTCTCGGCATAAGAGGTCATATGGAGAAACCTCAACATGATGCATGTGTTCGAACTTGGGGCCTGAAACACATCAGTAAGCTCTCTGCATCTTCATATAAAAATCCAATTAAAATAGGCTTGTTTGTGGTCTCTTGGACATGCATCAAAGTGCTAATCAATACCACTGTGTGTTCTGCGTCAAACCATGGACTCGCCCTTGATTGAGGTTACTGTGTTAGGAAAGGAATGAATTTCCGCTCAATAGGTTTCTGTAGCAGGGTCCTTCTTCAGTCGGTTGGGTGATAGACAGTTCGATTGAGCTAAAGTCTTAATAAAATTAGGCAAGGTTCGGATCTAGGTAATTGGCCATAGCCTCACCTTAAGTCCGTTAGACCTCTGTCCAGACCCATGGTTCACCAAGTCTATAACTGTACCAGAAGCATAGCTAGGAACAGGGCAAGGGTAGTGGTTTTGGTGCAATAGCAAGAAAGGATACTACATCACATGTTCTACTTTCTCTTGATCTGCATGAGGCGGAGGAGGCAATTCATTCCTTATCAGTAGCAAAACCCGAAAGAGACTTCATCCGCATGCAAACCCGAATGCGCCTTGAGGCATGCTACGAACCTGATCTAGAGCTACTAGCCATGCATTATCTAAATGGCACAGAACCTCTCAGGCCACCGGTGCCTATCAAGACAATAAGAGCAATTGGCGTGCAAGGTGTCTCGACTAAGGAGAAGGGAAGCTGAGAATTGATGTCCCCCCTGATGCCTATGGCTTCATGCATTCCCGTCCATAGTCCTGCAAATGGTTTCAAGGGCATAATGTTGAGAGGTTGACCATCAGAGTCTTGTGTCAATATGTCATTTTTGCATAGCTCAAGGAAGACCACTGGTCGGTCTCGATCGGCCAAAGGAAAGCCCTCCATAGAACTTGCCCCCCAAAACAACCAAAAGAATGTTGACTCTTATCAATTACCCCAAAAACCAGCTTGGGTGGCCATAGTAAGTTGGAGCCAACAACAAACCAAGGCCAAGGTAGTTGACCTTGCTTCAATTGTGCCAAACAGTGGCGTTCGAAGACTAGGGGCTCTTGCAAGCCTTGGTGGAATCCAGGGATCAGCGCCCTCGTGCGTATGTTGTTGGATGCTACACTGAATCCTGGGATCAACACTCTCATGCATTAGGCCATCTTCAACTCTAGCCACCATTATAGGACAGCTAGGCCTAGTAGATAAGGACGTCGCGTTGAATTAGAGGCGTAAGAGTGGCTCGTGCTTTTGCTGCATGTGGAACCTTCAAGGAGAAATGGCTCCCATCCATCTCCATGCATGAAAGTTGAGGGTCACGATGAAATCAAAGGGGCTGCCCCTATAAGAAGGTTAGCATTACAAAGCTCTTTAAGTGAAAGAATGGGGGATCTTGTGGGACCATTTGGCAAGTCATTAAGGAGCACTAGTAAGGAATACAAGTCTTGCCTTGAGACCCCAAACGATGGATCAACCACGTACAGGTAGGAGGGGTGCACCTTCACCCATAATGGGGAGCCATGCAGAACCATGCAACTTATACATGCACTTACCCCAGGGAGTCTTGCTTTAAAATTAACCTGGACTTAGATCATTCAACAAGTCATTTGGTTCGACTGGTCAACCTAGCTGCTTCACATGCAAGGGGTGACGGGTTCGAGCCTACCCCTTAAATTCAAAGCCCCTCACATGCATCTCACACGCCGCCGCACGCGCACCTCACATGCGTCATCCCGTACGTGCACCTCACTTGCAACCATGGCACATGCATCTCACGTGCCTAAAGCCGTCTAAGCCATCTAGCCATGCACATGAGCCAGCACCCCATAATCCATAATTGCCATCCAGCCCTTGTAATTCCTAAAATCCCAAATTTCCCAACTCCTCAAAATTTCCCAACTTCCCATAATTGCAATTTAAACCCTAAACACCTAAACTTTCCATAATTCAAAATTAACCTCTAAAACTATCCATAATTGTAAATTGGTCCCTAAACTTTCCATAATTCAAAATTAACCCCCAGAACTTCCCATAATTGCAATTTAAACCCCAAATTTCCTATAATTCTAATTGTACCCCTATACTATCCATAATTGTAAATTGATCCCTAAACTTTCCATAATTCAAAATTAACCCATAATTGCAATTTAAACCCCAAATTTCCTATAATTCTAATTGTACCCCTATACTATCCATAATTGTAAATTGATCCCTAAACTTTCCATAATTCAAAATTAACCCCCCAGAACTTCCCATAATTGCAATTTAAACCCCAAATTTCCTATAATTCTAATTGTACCCCTATACTATCCATAATTGTAAATTGATCCCTAAACTTTCCATAATTCAGAATTAACCCCCCCAGAACTTCCCATAATTGCAATTTAAACCCCAAATTTCCTATAATTCTAATTGTACCCCTATACCTCGTATGAGTGGACTAAGGGTCCTTTTCAAAAATAAAGTCCTTTTTCAAATGTTTTTGGGATCGTTGGTCTCACGCAATGGGTTTTAAATGGGAAACTGGCGGTTCACCTGTTGTTCAACATTTAGTAGTTCGTATAGGCCACCTGTTGTTCAAAGGATCAAGTCCTGTCAGTGGGGTGCCTATCACCTTCCCCATTCTTAACCGACTCCCGAACTTCGAATCTCATCCTCGAGTCAGAGTTTTTTCCAAATCTTTTTCCCTTAAATAAAAATTTGGTGGTGACTCCACATTAATCACAAACAATTTATTTTAAAATTTTAGTGAGTTCGTCGTCTCGTCGGAATTACGATTGCGATAGATGGCGACTCCACTGGGGACTTCTAGAGAATCAAGCCCATTTCAAATTGAATGTACATTGTATTTGATCCCTTCCCTCTTTATTTGTGCAATTTATTTATTGCATGATTCATTTATTTGTTTATCCATCTGTTATTCATTTGTTGTCTATTCTTTGTACAACCCTAGGATATATGAATAATAAATTGCTATATATATCTGTGCAATTTCCCCAATTGCAGGTATCCCAAATAAATTGTGTGCCCTCCACACTTTGCATATGCATTTATCATGAGTGGGGTCCTATACCCGGGTTTGAGTGCAGCCTAGGATAGAGGGATCTAGTGGAGTCACGCTGGGGCCTATGTCCTGCGTGGCTATCACGAAAATCTCGGCTAGAGTGCGTCCTATTCATAATGCCTCGCAACTAGTGGCTACTTCTACTATTGTGACAAACATTATGGACTGGAACTTGGCTCTAGTGACCTCTACAACCCAGGATTACTAACCACCTTTGAGAGGTTCATGCATTAAAAGCCTTAGACCCTTAGGATAGGCAACCCACATAAGAGGCAAAGAGGGTACACACCCCTTTTATGATACAGGGCTCATATGCTAGTCCTATGCTCAAGTAAACCAAATCACTCAAGATGATAAAGAAGAGGGGAGACGAAATCTGAAATTAGGGGAAATACAGAAAATGAAGGAAAAATCAAGCAAAAAGAAATATAAACAAATAAAAATCAAATAAAAAATAGAAAATCAAGGAAAAGGAAAATAAAATTCCTAGGGAAAATTAGAAAATAATTTCTGAAAGTACTGAAAATATAAAAAGATTCAAAAAGAGAGAAAATGAAATTCAAAATAAAATCTAAACAACGTCTTTTAGCAAAACTAAAAAGGTTTTTCAAACAAAACCAAAGGTTTTTAGCAAAATAAAGAATAGAAAAACCCATAAAAATCATTAAAATTGCTAAAAACAAATAAAGCGACACTCAATTTTCAATCCTCAAAAATCTCCAAAATTTATTTACGCATAACATGCATTCATTCATTCGTTCATAAATTTATCACTGAAAGAAGGAGATTTTGAAAAATCATCTCATTCATACTCATTTTGCATCAACATCTTTATCATTCATGATTTTTGCATTCAAATTATTTCTCAAAGAAATTAATTTTTAAATTTAATAGATTAGAGAAAGGCTTCCTCGACATCCTTATAAAACCAGATCACAATCAGGAATTATGGATGAGCTGGAGAGACAAAATGAGGAGTTGAGAAACGAGGTCAAGACTCTAAAGGAGCAGATGGCCAAGCTGATGGAGGCCATCCAATTATCTAAACAAAAGGAGGCAAGGGAATCCCTTCCGAGAGAACCAACTGACTCGTCATATCTTCCTGGGTTCACTCCACAAAATCCTTCACCATTAACCATGCCTCCACCAACCGAAGGGGTTCATTATGGGTTTCCTCATGGGCATACACACACACTAACCCAAACACAAACCCAAACACAAGCCCAAACACAAACCCAAACACATAACCTACCTCCAAACACCACTTCACAAGCTTACCAAACAGCCGTTGGGGGAACACACCCTATGTTCACCCAAGGGCCTCTCCCTGTGTACATACCATCTTCTCAACCTCACCATATGCCTGAGGAATACCCAAACCATCCTTTGACTGAGGATACAGAACAATGGAAGGGTCTAGAGGACAGAATCAGGGCGATCGAAGTGAGCGCTTATAAAGCCAGGGACGCAGCTGATCTGTGCTTGGTCCCAGATATGGTCATCCCTCGAAAATTCAATGTCCCAGAATTCGAGAAATATCAAGGAACTAGCTGCCCAAAGAGAAACTTGGCCATGTACTGCAGGAAGATGTCTGCCTGCATGCATGACGATAAGCTGCTTGTCCATTTTTTTCAAGATAGCTTAACTGGGGCAGCTGCTAACTGGTACATTCAGCTAGAGCGGACACACGTCCGTTCATGGAAGGACCTAGTTGAGGCCTTTCTGAAACAATACCAGTACAATGTGGAGATGCCCCTGATCGAACTCAGCTTCAAAATATTGCCAAGAAGAAAGAAGAGACCTTCAAGCAGTGTGCTCAAAGATGGAGGGAGTTAGCTGCTCAAGTAAAACCTCCATTATCTGAGAAGGAGCAGGTCAGCATGTTCCTCGACACACTCCAAAATCCTTTATATGACAAGATGATTGGCAGTGTGACTTCTAGCTTCTCCGATGTTGTCATCATTAGAGAAAGGATCGAAGGTGGCATGTGCCGTGGAAAGATCGCGCAAAAGCCTGCAGGGACAGTCAATGCCTCCAATGGATCTGGGAAAAAGAAGGCAGGTAAAACCTACAACGTGGCTTCTGGTCAAGGCCACTATACTCCACAGGTGGCACATTATGGACCAACCGGTTACCAACCACCACTATACACATCCTACATACCATATCCTTACATTGCCAACACATACCAAACACCATACCCTCCAACTTACAACTATCCACTGCAAGTCCGGTCACCAACATCATATACGACCCAAACACAAGCCATGAGCCAAAATACTAACCGAAGCTATAAAAAGGAGAAGAAGCTCATCCAATTCGACCCGATTCCGATCTCGTACACCGAGCTGTTACCGCACTTAGTTCAAAATTCGCTAGTTGCACCCTGTCCTCTAAAGCCTCAAGAGCCACCATATCCTAAATGGTATGATGCAAACGCCAGATGCAATTACCATGCAGGATTCATTGGCCATTCCACAGAGGATTACTTAGCACTGAAGCATAAAGTATAAAACTTGATTGATGCAAAATGGCTGGATTTTGGGAGGCTTGCTCCTAACACAGAAAACAACCCGTTGTCAAATCACGAGAGCCCATCAGCTAGCTAAGGGATGGGATGAATGGTTGCCTTGTATAAAATTGAGGATACTCATCCAAAAATTGTCTTACTTTTCAAAGTCAATCTTTTGTGAATAAATGAAATTACATTTTTCACGTTTCTTAAGCATGTGCCTCACATTGTTGGCTTTACTTTTAAAACTCTCATTCCTATACCTAAAACAGTAAATACCTATTGGTGATAATGTCATTGCTTTAATAAATAATCTTGAACGTCTTGTTAATCAAGCTCAAAAAGAAAAACCAAATGAAGAAGCAGAATAAACAACCAGGGATTCTAGATCACCATTCAAAATGTTTTATCAAATGAAAATATCTCGCTGGAACCAAGATCAATTCCAGGAAAAATTTAGGGATGCAAAATAAGATCCGCTGAATTGGAGGCCAAAATGATCCCGGTAAGGTCGATGTCTGACTACATAAAATTCAAGAATGAGAAAATCCCGCTGGATTAAAATAAAAAATGGTCCAGGAAAAATCAAGGTCAAAATTCAAGATTCAAGAAGAAGGAAAACCCGCTGGATTAAAAGCCAAAATAATCCAGGAAAAAGTAGGGTTCAAATTGAAAAGGTAAGTCGACAAAATCGTGATCAGAAAAGTTCTTACTGGATTCCAAAAGTCTGCTGGGTCGATAAACCTCAAAGGGCGACCTAGGCTAAAGTTAGGACACAATCAAACAAGAGCCCGCTAGGTCGATAATCCTAAAAAAGGATCTAGGCAAAAACTAGGGCACAATCATACAGAAGGCTAGCTAGGTTGAAAACCCTCAAAGGGCAACCTAGGAAAAAGTTAGGGCACATCAAACAGAAGTCTACTAGGTTGACAATCCTCAAAAATGACCTAGGCAAAAGTTAGGGCATAATCAAACAGAAGTCCGCTAGGTCGACAATCCTCAAAGACGACCTAGGCAAAAGTAAGGGCACATAACCAAGAGCCTGCTAGGTTGAAAACCCGTAAGGGCGACCTAGGCAAAACGAAAGACCTGCTGAGTTGAAAACTCAAAAGAACAACCCAGGCAAAAGTTAAGGTCAAACCAAGAGTCTCAACACAAATCTAACATTCTGCACCTCATGTCTTCCTAAAATTGGGGAAAAAATTTTCCATTCTTCAAGTTTGATTAATTTGATAATCAAGATTATGAAAAGCAGCACTGACATTTTTCATCAAAAGGAGTCATTCGGGCGATCGAACACACCTTTCGTCATCCGTTCCTTTCAAATATACTACCTTAAAACATACAACCTTTCATCATCCGTTCCTTTCATTCTATCTGTGATATTAAAAATATTTAAGAGATGCCATTAATTATGGTATGAAAAGACTTTCCACTATATTAAAAGAATATAGTGATAATAAAATTGATTTGTACGAGAATAAATCAAAATTTGATTTATTTTAATCTTAAACAAGATGTCGTGATTTGGATTATCCAAATATATAATAAAATATATTATAGAGACCAAATCATTATTTTGATTTGGGAGAATGTGTACTAAGAAAAATTCTTAGTAAATATTAAAAAAAATTATGTTTATTGCAAGCATACTTATGATTGTCAAGGAGCAATAGTAAAAAATTAATTGATAAATTGAGATATGATCATATATGTCACAAAGTCTTGTAAATGAGCACTAAATAATTAGTGATCCTTATTAATGTGAAGTCAAAATTAATTTGACCTTATTTCTCACAAAGCAAAAAGCTTAGTGAATGACATCGAGGGGAATAAAGTTTTAGCCAAAATAAAATCAACAATAACAGGAACCCAACCTTTGTGATTGGAGGTCCCATGAAGAAGGTTCATATGGGTAATAACAAATTATTATCAATCTTTCTAGCATTGTTTATTCTTTATTCCTACGATGTGAGATGTGTTAGGCTGCATTGAACGAGAGGTTAAGTCTAAATTGTTTAATGACTATCATATCCCTTATGGGTGGTGTATGAAATGCAGAATACACATGATGAAGTCACCTATATGAGTGTCAAGTGGGGCCGCTTGTATGAGATTGAGGCACAATCTCTAGAGCACTCATGAATCAACCAGGCACGTGCATAGCCTATTTGCGCAAAACCGGCGAAAACGACAAGAATCGTGGGGTGTAATGTAACACATAAACCTCTATCTTACAACCAGGTGTTTTTGGTTCACAGAACCTCTGCTTCACCAAAGCACCGTCAGTTAAGTTTATTTGTCTAGGGTCTGGTTCATAGTCCAAAAGACATCGAATTTAATACATTTATACTTGTGTTAACCCAATAAAATCTTTCTTTTAATTTATTTTATTTTTAAACCTTTTTGAAATAATGGGGGATTGTTGTAAAAATTATGTATTTCAAATAGTTTTAAATATTCAAATTAATATTATTAATTTAATTTTAAATATTCAAATTAATTTAAATAATTATCATTATAATTTTAAGATGTTTAGAGTTATTACTAATTATTTTAAATTTAAATTATAAATCAATTGTTTTAATTATCCATCAATGGTTATTATGTTTTAAAAGTTGACCGTTGAAAAATTATTGCAACTTTATTTTTTGCCGTTATTAATTTAATTTCTTATCAGAATTTAATTTTCCCCATTTTAGTTGCCCTAAAAATTTCTATATATAACACTATTCTTTATTGGGTTATACAAATGAATTTCTTCCTAGTTTTGTTCCTGAAAAGTTTAGAAGAGGCTGTTATATCCTGGGAATTATGCCATGGGCAGACAAATCCTTGAGGATAGTGTCATCACACGCCTCAACCTGTGAGACATCTTCAAATTTCTCCAATAGGTGGAAGCCTTGATGAGCTTGCGGGAAGACCTTCGCTAGGCTCCTACCTCTTCCATAACTCTACATGTTTTAGAATAGGCTTTAGATTATTTCTTGTATGATAGGACTTAATGGGCCTAATTTGTATAGGCTTGAGCCCTGTACTTTCTCTATATTTTTAGCATAGGTCTTTAGGCCTGCTTTCGACCCAATTATAGGCTAACTTGAGGAGGGGAAGAAGCACCATTTTTTGGCTCTAATCGAAGCCCAAGTGCATGCTCTTAAGAAAATTATAATTTGCATGTCTTCTACTCCATATGGCTCCCATATTTAGCTTATAAATAGGCTTCTCATGCTTTCCTTTGTAACTTTTTGGAAATCATCTAAGTGAAAATTTATATTTGAGAGTTTGAGTCTTCTCTCTTTTCCTCTCCTTTCACGGTCGAGTTTGCAACTAGGAGAACTCCTTATCCTTTGCCTACAAGGTAGTGGAGTGGAGCTTATCTTCTCCAATGACAGTGCTATAAGCTTTTGCATCTAGATTTTACATCATCATCTCCTTGGAAAAGGCCTCCATTGATCTAGTTCCATCTAGCCTTTGAATTCTTCATCAAGTGGTATCAAATCTCCTTCAATGGATGTAAGATCCACATCTAATTCTCCTTCTAATTCTGCATGAACTCCGCTTCTTGCTCATTTTTAATTTGTGAAACTTGCTTATTCTTGAAATTTGTTATTGATATGCATTCCTTTATGTTATGACATATTAAATCAATATTTTTATTACATTTTGTTTAGTCAAATTTTGTTAAATAGTTTGATCAACTCATGTACAACTTTGGTGCCATCTAGTGCATAACTTACTTGAAATGATCATATTTTGTTCAATTTTGATACAATTTGAGTCAAAAAAAATTTTATTTTGTAATACTTGAACATTATATTCAATTTAATTGGTGAAGTTTATGGCAATTCTGAAAAAAAATTCAAAACTTTTTTGAGTTTTGAATCCTTATTCTTGGCACAAAAATATTGAGGAACTTGAATTTGAATTTATGATCCGAATTTGTAGAGCTTGTCTAGGCTTGATTCAATCATGTTTTTGTTCCTCTAAAGATGTTGATTCTGAATTAAATGGTAATTTGTTTGTGTAATTTGATACCAAGAGTTGCATGATCATGTGTATGCATATATGGTGCTAGTTTAAGCTTCATTCACACGTGATCTAAATGTCTAAGACTTGGTATCAAGTGTGTGCTTAATCAAATCATTTAAGCTTTATTAAAAGACACTTCATACACCTTTGGATCTATATGACCTATGCTGGACTTGGAGACTTTGGACAAACACATTGGACTTAGAATTACCTACCTTAGAAAGAAAGAGGGAAAAGTTATACTAGATTAAACTATTAGGACAAAGATACCTTGTAGTCCTTTAAAAATCCGATGAAATAAATATTTTGGGCATCACAATAGGTTATAGCTACACTTTTATGCTTTTAACTACATTTTATTGAGGTTGTAGGTAAAGACTATGAACATTTACCTACGATTTTGTGTGGTTGTAGGTAAAAGTCTATATACACTTTTTCTTTGTGACTTTACTTGCACTTTTATACAGCTGTATTTAAAGGTTTATGTGTTAACTTTTACCAGTAGGATTATATGTGTAAGTAAAAGTTCTTGAAACTAACCATAAACTAATGTTATTAAATGGTTTCTGGTGAAAATAAATGATTCAATTTTTACAATAATTTGAGCAACATTTCACTTAGACATACAAAATTATGTATGTCATATTTTTTATTTTTAAATTATTGAATATAATAATTAGATATATATATATATATATGCATATATATATATATAAATATTTACAGCATCACAAATTACTCATAAATGTGAAACAAATTTCAAAATTTTCCATATTAAAAGTGTCAAATTTTAATAGATCACCAACTATTTAGGAGAAATATGAGTTTACATAAGCAAAAGCATAAAATCATTTAATAAGATATTCTTTGATGATGACTAGATATTCAAAAGGAAATGCTGAAAAGTTCATATAACATCCATTTAAAAGTTTCCAATGAGAAAATTAATAGTAGTGGAGATAACATGGTGATTACATATTACATAATATCTTCATCCTAGTGTAATTTTAAAGGTTTCCCTATTAATTGCTCCTAAAAATTGATTATTTTTCTGCATCAAATATATTACATGGTAATTATAATTTATTTTAAGAAGATCTAGTAGTCAATAAAAGGCCAAGTAATTTAAAAGATAAAACATGAAACCTGAGATTCAATATTTATACTTAAAATCAACTATGTACTATGCATCAAAATAACCATTTCATTATAATTCAAAAAATCAAAGTAATTGACATTTTATAATTTGAAGAATGATGTAAATACTAATTTGATACATTACTTCTTCTTATCATGTCACCTTTTAATTAAATAGAAAGGAAAGGGATAAAAAATAAATTATGATTTAACATAAACATGTCACTAAAATTACTAAAACAACATATAACTACAATCCAAAAATGATTTGATGTCATTCTTTAAGCATCTTTCTTTCCAAACACTTCAAAATGGTTGCAGACGGATGTCAATTTGAAATCCATGCTCTCTCTCTATGTATTCAATTCATAAAATAAAAGACAATGTCAAAGAATCAATTACCAAATAAAGAATGGAATCCATGAAGCAAAATAGTTAGAGAAAGAAACCTATTGATAAAATAAATGAACAATGTTAAAAAACTTTCCCTTAAGCCAAACTTGGAACTTGTTCACAAAATGTTGCAAGTGTAACAACTTTACATGTCTTGAAAGGGGGTCTTTACAAGTTTGTGCAACAAATTGATATAATGTTTATAAGGTGTTACATTCTACATTTTAAAAAAAAAAGTATCATTTAAAAATTCTATTCTTGTAAGGGGTTAATATGATAAATTATAATTCCTTTATTATTAAGAAAGGGTCATATTGTACATTAGTTGTTTTTCATTAGAATGATAGAGATAGGAACAATGGGCCAAGCAGAAGCAGCAAACTGTAATAGTACAAGCAGGTCATATACAAAATAAATGAAGGGTGGAATAAAAATTGGATTAGGTTTAAAGTTTAAAATAATTCTTAAATATCTAAAACAAACGATCATATAGATAGAACAAGTGAATAAGCATCCAAAAAATTACCTTAAAATAATAATAAATGATCATAAACATACTTTAGAAAGTATTTTATCTTTTAGAATATAGAATTAAGAGGAAATAATTCTAACTACTTATTACTCACTAACCATTCAATTGTTGTTACTACTTGTGGTTTGTTGATTATATCTAATTGCATTATTTGGAGCACTCGAAGGTTCAGGAACCTATTAAAAAATTAGAAAATAACATATCAGAATTAATTTCTCAAAGATTTTGAATCACAAAATTTGATACCTCTTCGGTAATAGCTTGTAAAATAGCACTAATTTGAGGATCTTCTAAAAAATGTGTTTGTAGAACAGAGACAAGATTTCAAAACAAGTTCTTTAATTTCTGAAGCGTAATCTAAGCATTAGAGTTTTGAGATGTAGCATTTGAACTTGCTTGGTGTGGAAATTTGCCAACACGTATGTCCTTTTATCTAGGTCCTTTTACTTTTGAGTGTAAATCATTTTTATAATTAGTATAATCATGTAAACTTCTTGTTTTTGCTTTATGTTTCTTTAGTTCATCCTACATAAAATATATTGTAAATATTAAGCAACCTTTAATGACTTTAGAGTAAAGAGGAACCTAAAATATGATCAACATAGGATACAATCATTTTATTTTACAATTTTTAAAGGATATCAAATAATTAAAAAAAATTAGTACCTTTCAATAAGATACATCCATATGCAATGAACTGGGCTTGCACATTTTGCCTCATATGCTAAATGGGATACTAAATGTACCATTATAGTGAAAAACAATGGTGGAAAAATCTTTTCTAATTAGCACAATGTTTTAGCTGTTCGATGCTTCAAATTTTCCAAATTACTCATATTAACCACCTTACTATATATTTCTTTAAAGAAATGATAAAGATCAACTATAAATAAAACCACTTTGTCAAACAAAGACTCTTTCATAGCTATAGGAAGAAACTTGTGTGTCAAAAGATGATAATCATAAATTTTTAAACCAAATATCTTGTGTTGCTTCACTTGCATACTTCTTGAAATATTAGATAGGTACTCATTTGGAGCTTTTATTGCCTTAAGAACTTCTAAAAATGTTTCTTTTTCTTTAGATGTCATTTGGTAACAAGCTCTAGGCAAATATTTTTTACCTTTACTTTGATGCATCTTTGGATGTAGTTGATTTCTAATTTTCATGGCTACAAGGTCATATCTTGCCTTATCATTATCCTTTGACTTTCCTTATAAATGCAACAATGTTCTAAGTAATATTATCAAAAACATTTTTTTTCAATGTGCATCACTGTGAACATCCAAGTATGTCCAAAACCCTATTTTAAAATTAATTAGTAAATAATAATATTCAAAAAATAATAATAAAAAAAGAGAAGAAAAAATAAAAAAGAGTGAATAAGTAATACAATAAATAAATAAGAAAAATAAAATTAAAAATAATAACGAAAATAAGAAAAAGAAAGAAGAAGATTTTTCAAGTTAGTTAGAAAATTAGTTAGATTAATTAAAAGTTAGTTATGGTAGGAGACTTGGTTAGAAGCAAAAATAAAAAAGAAAAAGAAAGAAGAAAAAAGAGAGAGAATAGAATAACAATAAAACGGAAAATGAAGAATGGTTTTTGGCAGGGGAAGTTCAAAAAGGGAAAAGAACCATATTGTGAATACCTAATTATGTCCGAGAGCAAACTAATCGAATTTCACAAATGATAATGAAAAATTTAATCAATAAATAAATAAAATAATAATAGCAATCTAGAAAAAAAGGAAAGATAAAAAGACGAAACAAATAAAAACAAAATAAACAGGAAAATAACCAAAAAAAGAGAAGAGGAACAATAAAAATAATAAACAATGGAAATAAGAGAAAAATAAAAATAAATAAATAACAATAATGATGGAAAATGGAAAAGTAAAAAATATAATAATAAAAAAATGATGAAAAATGAAATAATAATAATAATAAAGGGGGAGGAAAGAAGAAGGAAAATTTTCAGAAATTAAAGAAAAAGATGTTAAAGGTTAGTTAAATTAGTTAGAATCATGGTTAAAAGATAATCATGGGTTAGGTTAAGTAACCTGGGTTAAGAATAGAATATAAAAACAAAAAAATTAAAAAGGAAGAGGGAAGTTCTTGGGATTTTTCGAATTTTCTGGAGAGCTTTCTTCCCAGGAGATTAAAGCACTACTTCCCTATGGAGATCCTCTGAAAATCAAGTTCTCCATTCTCGCTCCCGTTGGCATCCGTGGTTCCGCATCGCAGGCATCGATCAAACTCCCTTCCTTGTATACCTCCATTCTTAGAAACGTAGTCAGAAGCAACCTTGAGGTTCAGTGGATTCCGGCCTCAATCGAAAGAACTTCCGCGAGATCTAGTCTACACTTTCTTCAGGTTAGTGTCTCTCGTCAAATCCTGATTATAGGTTCTGCTGTCAAGCTTGAATTTCTGCCAGGGGAGCAAATTTTGCTCTGATTGTACGCTTATGTTTAGTTTTGATACTGATTACAAGACAAATCAAGCGAATAGTTACCGATTCTCCTCAGTTAATCAACGAACAATCGACTCGACTCTAAGGCGTAATTCCTGATGGTGATGATTTTGTGATTTAGTGTTCAATTTCTGTACCTCATATCTATGCAATTCTTGCTCCTCACATAGTCACTGTGTTAATCATGAGGGAAATAAATCATTTTAAATAAATACCATTGCCTTTTGTTTGCTGGTGATTCTTAACATAGCGATTGTTTGTCTAGCATAGATAATTGGCTTGTTCTCTGAAAATCGGGAATATGCTGGAGTCAGTTGAATGTAGGATTCAGTCACTGTCCTAGTGATCTTTATTAAGCTTAGACTATATTCTTTCTTGACTGAACATCGATTTATAGGCCCATGGCTAAGGCCGCTTCACACTGCTTAGTTGGAGTGAAGACCAATAGTGAAAACAAGCTTCTCGCGCCTGAACCTTACCCCCTACTTAGCTGAATCTGTTCATTAGATAGTAGCTACGAGAATAAATAGGAAATCAAACATGTATAAGGGCCAGAGGTCTAGTTGCCCAAGTTACAAGTGATTTTAATCCGTTATGAGTGCAAGCCAAAACAGAAACGAGGGTTAGAATTTGTGATAGACAGCAAGATCATAAGTCAAATTTAGGAAAACTATTGGATCCAACAGTTCATGAGCCTGGGCTAGCAGGTCATGACCCAAAACAATGTCAATCCTCTGCACCCTTGTGGCCTGATTTCCAAACCATGGTTCAACAGGTTAACATTTCCGAATAAAGTGCAATCCAAACGGGATCGGGAATTATCTCTAGGCTGTGAAGTTTAGGCAAGACCAGGGGAGGTGTGAGAGAATAAACCAAGAAAAGGGATGTCCGTAAAACCTGTTCGGTACTCTGCACACAGTATAGGAAGTTGCAGCAAGATGGGAGATATAAATCTATTTACGAATTTATCAAACTAGTCCTTGCTTTCGAGTTGAAGATAACCGCCTGAGTCCTAAGCTTAGGAAGGGATTGAAAATTATAGTCCCATAACTTAATCTTGAAGCAGCCAATCAAGACCTGCACATAACTCATTTATTTAAGTCAGGCTATCATGTTCTGTTATAGTCCATTTGGCCTGAAATTTACTGTTGAACGATGAGCAGCCTAGGTTAGGTAGAATCTAATTTTAGTAGCAGTATAACCCAAGTCTCCATTTGAAAATTTTAACTCTTGAGACGTGTTTGTATGCCTGAAACCTATGCATATGTAGATCATAATCATGGTATTCCCACCCCTTTTATTCTCCGATTACACATTTCTCTTCTGCATCAATATATGCTGAAATCACGATGCTACTTTGACTTGTATGGCATCGCTAATGCAAAAATTGGAGCCTAGTTTAGAATCATGGGCTGCACTAGATCCCCAGCTCCAGTTTTGACAATTGACCCCCTTATCATTTTGGGAATATGCTAGCATCCAGGTTCTTGATTTAGCTTATATGCCCTTCTTTTTCTTTGACTAAGTTAGGGAACGATAAATTTTAGTGAAGGGTGTAGCCCAACAGTTAGCCAAGGGCACACTAATTATCAGACCCCTTGTTCGATCCAACAAGCGACCATTTTGATTTTTAAAAAGAAGAAAATCCCCATGTGATAACTTAGGTGTGTTAGGGAGGTGTTGGGTGAGCTGGACGACCATTATGAGTACGAATGGAGTCCAATTTGGAAGTGGGCCAATTACCTCTCAATTGGGCCATATTAAAATTAAACTAGCTGAAGCTTGGCATAGGACATGCGTACCTAAATGGGCCTTGCCAAATAGGCCCTGTTAGTTTTTTATAATTGTGAATAAACAAGCCGAAATGAAAAAGGCCCGCAACTTCCTCTCAATTGGGTTGGGCATACATTTTAGTTGGGCCTTGCCAAACTGGACCTTGCTTGCTTGGGCCATGTTAACAAGTTTCCCTTTAGCACTTACAAATTCTAAAACAATAAACATCAATAAGGCCAAAAGTCGTTTCTTTTAGCCTTTGAGTTAGAACAAGCCCAATCCTTTTGTATTCAACTCAAGCGTAATTCATCTTTGTAAACACTCAATTATGTCTGAGGCCCCCAATCATTAAAATTAACCAAAAGTTAAGTTAATTAAAAATTTGAAAAGATGTAAAATAGAAAACAGAAAGAACAGAAAGCAGAAAATACAGAATACAGAAAGCAAAAAATAAAAAATAATAAAAATAAAAGGGAAATTAAAGAATAAGTAAAAATGATAAATAAATAAAAATAAATAAAAATAAAAAACGGAAAAGGTAAAAAAAATGAAAAAGCTGAAAAATCAAAATAGGGAACAAAAATTTTGAAATCAAAGGGGTTGGCTTTTGGCTCCTAGAAAGGGGGTGGCTTTTGGCCCTTTGAAAGGACTTGGCCCTTGCTAAGAGAGAGGAAGCTGGCTTTTGGCTCTTGGAAAGAGCTTTACCCTTTCCAAGAAGGGATGTGTCTATATATACCTACAAACAAGAAAAGAAAGAGGGCTTTTTCTCATTTTTTGGAAATTCTTGGGAGGAGGAGAACTTGGAGCCTTAGAAGGGGATTTTCAGAACCTTTGAGGGGAGAACCTAGGAGACTCTCTGGCATTCAATTCAGCCCTTGGCCTCCATAGAATCAGCTCTTCATCACCTTTCAATGGAGGTTAGGTCCGAATTTTATCCCTCTTAAGTTTCTTGCTTCTTCTCTGATTTCCGAGTTCATTTTCGTGTCTATTTTTGTTTTAATTTTTAATCGGTCAAATGATCTCCGATTTTGGTGATTTGTGTTGCCTTTTCTTCATCTTTCTCTCTAGTTTCTGGAATGATATTATTTGTCCAATTTGGATCTGAAATGAAATTTTTATCACTTGATTACCGAAGCATGTTCATCCTGGTGTGCAAATTGACCTAGCTTGTTTGATTTGTGCATATCTTGCTCATTTCTGATTGGATTGATTTAAAACTTGTTTTGTTTGATTCCTATGATCTATATCTTTCAATTAATTGGTTTTTATTTTTCAGATCTACCAAAAATATTTTCTAAAAATTCTGAGATTTGAATTTAAATTTTGGCGCCAAAAACTTGGGTGTTCTTGAGGTTCATTTTCGTGTCTGTTTTCGTTTTAATTTTTAGTCGGTCAAATGATCTCCTATTTTGGTGATTTTTGTTTCTTTTTCTTTTTATTTCTCTCTAGTTTCTGGAATGATATTATTTGTTCAATTTAGATCTGAAATAAAATTTTTATCGCTTGATTACCGAAGCATGTTCATCCTAGTGTGCGAACTGACCTAGCTTGTTTGATTTGTGCATATCCTGCTCATTTCGGATTGGATTGATGTCAAACTTTTTTTGTTTGATTACTATGATCCATATCTTTCAATTGATCTGTTTTTATTTTTCAGATCTACCAAAAATATTTTCTAAAAATTCTGAGATTTGAATTCAAATTTTGGCGCAAAAAACTTGTGTGTTCTTGAGGTCGATTTTCATCTCTATTTTTCGTTTTTGTTTTTAATCAATCAAATGATCTCCGATTTTGATGATTTTTGTTGCGTTTTCTTTGTATTTCTCTCTAGTTTCCAGAATGATATTATTTATCTAATTTGGATATGAAATGAAATTTCTATCACTTGATTACTGAAGCATGTCCGCAATTCCTTTCCTTAACTTCAAATCAAGTCAAGTTTATGTTAAATCAAGTCCAATTCAAGCCCAATTCTTTTAATCTCGATCCAATTTTCCTTCACTTGGGTCAAGCCCACTTCTTTTTCTTTAATTATAAATCATTTCTTTAAAGTTGGATTTTGCTTAATTTGGGTCAAGCCTAATTCTTTTCTTTAATCAATTCTTTGGGTCAAGCCTGATCTTTTTCCTTTTCTTGGAATTAAATTCAATTTTGACATGGGTCCAGCCCAAGCCCCTCTTTTCACTTAAACTCAATTATTTTCTTCCATTTTCTTTTAATTTGGGTCAAGCCCAATTTTGGTTCTGTAACTATTAAATTAAATCCAATCGTTTTTTTTGAAACATTATCTTCACCAACTCTGTAAAAACATCTGTTTTCAAAACATCTGTTTTAATTTTCTAAAATGTGTGCAATCGGATTTTAACATGAACAGGCAGCCTTCCCTGCTGTTCTGTGTTTTAATTCGGGCGGATTCAAATGCGGCTTACGACGATTTGAATTTTGCAAGCACGCAATTTTAGAAAATCATTGTTCACTAACTCTACTAAAAAAAATGTCTATTTCAAAATATCTGTTTTAATTTTCTAAAATGTGTGCAAGCGGATTTTAACACGAACAGGCAGCCTTCTCTGTTGTTCTGTGTTTTAATTCGTGCGGATTAAAATGCGGCTTATGACGATTTGAATTTTGCAAGCACGCAATTTTAGAAAATCACTGTTTACTAACTCCACTAAAAAATGTATTTCAAAATATCTGTTTTAAAATGTGTGCAAGCGGATTTTATCACGAACAGGTAGCCTTCTCTGCTGTTCTGTGTTTCAATTCGTGTGGATTCCAAATACGGCTTACGACGATTTGGATTTTGCAAGCATAAATTTTATAAAATCACTATTTATTAACTCTGTTAGAAAACGTCTATTTCAAATATCTATTTTAAATCTCTAAGATTCGTACAACGGATTCTAATACGAACAGGCAGCCTTCTCTGTTGTTCCGCGTTATAATTCGTGCAAACTCACTCATGGCCTACGACGGTTTGGGTTATGCAAGTACGGAATTTTAGTCTATTCAAAAATCAATCCTATCCTCAAATCACCCCTCTGCTTCTTCAAAAGATCAAGTCTCTTAAAACCAGAACTACGTAAGCCTTGAATTTCCCATTGCACCAGGGAATACGTAGGAGCAGGATCAAGTCCTGTCAGGCTAACCTCGATCAACCTATTTATTTTCAAATTATTTAAGGGATCAAACTATTTTCAAATAATCACACACTCAGTTTAAGGGTACTGTTCCTTGGAACAGGCAAGTGGGGTGCCTAACACCTTCCCTACTCGTAACCGACTCCCGAACTTTGAATCTCATCCTTGAGTCAGGGTTTTTCCAAATCTTTTTCCCTTAAACAAAAATTTGGTGGCGGCTCCACATCAATCATCAAAATCTATTTTCAAAACATTTAGCGAGTTCGTCGTCTCGTCGGAATTACGGTTACGACAGATGGTGGCTTCACTAGGGACTTTAGAGAGTCAAGCCCTTTTTCAAAATTGAGTGTGTAAATGTATGTTGATCCCTTTCTATTTATTCATGTGCTGTTATTTGTTTTAGATATTCATTATAATTCAAGTTGTATGTTTCTTACAGTAGGGTAGAAGACATATATCTATTGTGTTTCAAATTGCAGGTTATTCTATACATTCTAGTCCTACATGCATAACATGAGTGGGGCCCTACACCCGGGTCCGAGTGAAAACCTAGGACTAGAGGGGTCTAGTGGTGTCATTTGGGATGCACGTCCCGTTTGGCTATCACGAAAACTCCAACTAGAGTGCGTCTTTTTCTTGGTGCCCTGCAACTGGTAGCCTTCTCTACGGTTGTAGCAAGCACTAGGAATTAGAACTTGGCTCTAGTGACCATCATAACCTCCAGGATTACAAACTACCCTGTGTGAGAAGCATATATCAAAAACACCTTAGATTTATGTCACATCACCTCACATAAGACACAACAAAAAAAGCAAGCAAAAGCATATTTATTTTGGGAAAAAACACAAAATATTCAGATTTGAAATTGATTTAGATTAGAAAAAAGCCAAAGAAAATTGGAAACTAAAAAAGGAAGAAAATAAACAAATCTAACAAATGAAATAAAAAAAATAAAGAAAATTCAAAAAAATAAAGAAAATTCAAAAAAGTAAAGAAAATTCAATAAACAATTTCTTATACTAAAAACTGAAACTGGGGCAAATTTTTGCCTAAGCCAATTCAGATGAAGATTTTGGAAAATAAACATATACAAATCCAAAAGGAAAGGAGAGTTGGAAAATTTGAAAAAGAAATAGAAAAATTAAATCACAAAAATAAACAGATTATGGAAAATCCAAAAAAAAAAGAAAAAAAATCAAAAAATGATTTTATGTTTGAAAGAAAACTAGGGAAATTTTAGCAAAACCAAAAGATTTTTTTTAGCAAAACTCAAAAGTACCAAAATTACTAAAAATCCAAAAAGAAGCCAAAATAAATAAAGATCATTCAAAATGATCAAACTTTCAAACCTCTAATTATTCGTCCATCCAACATTGCATTCATCCATTCATTAAATAAGTTTATCATCGATTTTGAAAATTATCCCCTACCTCCCTCATTTTAATATTCACTGAAGCATTAACGTTTTTATCATTCATTGATTTTGGCATTCACATTGTTTCTCAAAAATTAATTTTTAATTTAACAGAAAGATAAAAATTGAAGATAGACAACTTTCTCGGCATCCTTATAGAACCCGTTCCAAATCAAGAATCATGGATGAGTTGGAACGACAAAATGAAGAGTTGAGAAATGAGGTGAAAACTCTGAAAGAGCAAATGGCCAAACTAATGAAGGCCATCCAATTAACCAAACAAAAGGATGTTCCAGAGGAATCAGCTGGCCCATTACATCCTCCTGGCTGCAATCCACAAAACCCTATACCATTAACCATACCTTCACAAACTGAATGGCTTAGTTATGGGTTTCCTCATGGACATGCACCTTCATTCAGCCAAATACAAACCCAAACGCAATACCTACCTTCAAACCCCACAGAAAACCCACACATTATCCCAAACACCACTTCATGTGAACCTACTCAAATCCACCCAATAGCTCTTGGGGGGACAAATCCTATGTTCACCCAAGGACCTTATCCAATACACATACCACCCTCTTACCCTCATAATATGTCAGGAGAACATCGGAGCCACCCTAGTAGGATAGTGTTGAAAAATGGAAGACCCTGGAAGGAAGAATCAGAGCAATTGAGGGAAGTGCATATAAGGCCAAAGACACTTCCGATCTGTGTCTAGTGCCAGATGTGGTCATCCCTCCGAAGTTCAAGGTTCCTAAATTTGAGAAATATCAAGGGACTAGTTGTCCGAGGAACCACCTAACCATGTATTGTAGAAGAATGGCTGCTTGTGCTCACGATGACAAGCTGCTCATCCATTTCTTCCAAGACAGCTTAATTGGGGCAGCTGCCAACTGGTATACCCAACTGGAACGGACACATATCCGTTCATGGAGGGATTTAGCTGATGCCTTCCTGAAACAATACAAGTATAACCTGGGGATGGCTCCCGATCGAACTCAGCTCCAGAACATGGCTAAAAAAGGAGATGAGACCTTCAAGCAATATGCTCAACGATGGAGGGAGCTAGCTACTCAAGTGCAACCTCCACTATCTGAAAAAGAGATGGTCAGCACGTTCGTAGGCACACTCCAGGATCCTTTCTATGACAAGATGATTGGCAGTGTGACTTCCAGCTTCTCTAATGTCGTCATCATTGGAGAAAGGATCGAAGGTGGCATGCACCGAGGAAGGATCACGCACAAGCCCACAGGGACAACTGATACCTATATAGAAAAGAAGAAGACAGAGGAGGCTTATAATGTGGCTTCAAGTCAAGGGCAGTGCATACCTCCGATGGTACCTTATGGACCAACTGGCTTCCGACCACCACTTTACACACTTTACATACCATATCCTTACACTGCTTCTGTCTACCAAACACACTACCATCCTACTTACAACCACCCAATGCAAATTCGACCGCCCATACCATACACGGTCCAAACACAAGTCATAAGCCCAAATCCTAGCCAAAGCCAAAAGAAGGAAAAGGATCCTATCCAGTTTGATCCCATTCCAATGACCTACGCCGAGCTGCTACCTCGGCTAATCGAGAACTCTCCGGTGGTCCCTTACCCTCTGAAACCTCAAGAACCACCATACCCTAAATGGTACGATGCAAATGCCATATGTAACTACCATGCGGGGTACATTGGTCATTCAACAGAAAACTGCCAGGTCTTGAAACGCAAGGTACAGAGTCTGATTGATGCTAAACAACTAGATTTTGGGAAGATCGCTCCTAATCCAAGTGCCGAATCATGAAAGCTCATCCGCTAGCTGAGAAATGGGAGAAATACAATGAATTTCCTTGTACAGATCGAGCTATCAAAGAAAATCATCCAGGATTTGTTATATTTTTCAAAATCAATCTTTCATAAATAAATTTCAATGAATAAATACAAAATTTACATTTTTCATGTTTCTTGAGCACGTGTTTCACATTATTGGCTTTACTTCTTAAAATTTCCATTCCTTTTCATCACTCAACCCATTTCTTATTCCTATACCCAAACAATGAATACCAATTGGTGATAATGCCAGTGTTGTAATAAGTAATCTTGAAAGTCTAATTAATCAAGCTAAAAAAGAAAAACCCAATGAGGAAGCAAAATAAACAACCAAGGATTCTTGATCACCACTCAAAGTGTCTTGTCAAATAAAATATCCCGCTGGAATCAAGTCTAAATCCAGGAAAAATTTAGGGATGCAAAATTAGATCCGCTGAATTATGGAACCAAATGATCCCGACAAGATCAACATCCAACTATATAAAATTCAAGAAAAAGAAGAAAGCCCGCTAGATTAAATCAAAATGATCCAGGCAAAATCAGGATCAAAATTCAAAGTTCAAGAAGAAAAGAAACCCGCTGGGTTAAAAGCCAAAATAATCCAAGCAAAAGCAGGGTTCAAGTTCAAAAATAAATTGACAAAGTCATGACTAGAAAAGGTCTTGCGGATGCCAAAAACAATTCAGGAAAAATTAGGATCAAAACAAGAGCCCGCTAGGTCAACAATCCCCAAGAACGACCTAGGCAAAAGTTAGGGCACAATCAAAAGCTCGCTAGGTTGAAAACCCTCAAAGGGCGGTCTAGGCAAAAGTTAGGGCACACAAACAAAAGCCCGCTAGGTCAACAATCCTCAAGAACGACCTAGGCAGAAGTTAGGGCACAATCAAGCAGAAGGCCCGCTAGGTCGAAAACCCTCAAAGGGCGGCCTAGGCAAAAGTTAGGGCATGACCAAACAAGAGCCAGTTAGGTCGAAAACCTCAAGGAGACCTAGGCAAAAGTTACACGATCGAACAAAGGCCCGCTAGGTCGACAAACTCTCAAGAGAGACCTAGGCAAAAGTTAGGGCACACAATCAAGAGCCCGCTAGGTTGAAAACCCGTAAGGGCGACCTAGGAAAAAGTTAGGGCAAAAGTTAGGGCAAAAGTTAGGGCAAAACAAAAGACCTGCTGGGTTGAAAAATCGAGGGAACAACCCAGGAAAAAATTAAGGTCAATCCAGGAATCCCAGGAGAACATGACATTCTGCACCTCGTATCTTCCTGAAACTGGGGCAAAATTTTTCCATTTCTCAAGCTTGGCTAATTAGACAATCAAGATCATGAAAAGCAGCACTAACATTTTTCATCAAAAGGTGCCATTCGGGCAATCGAACTCACACCTTTCGTCATCCTTTCCTTTCAAATACACTACCTTAAAACATATAGCCTCAAAATTCCCTATCTTTTTCTTTTAACCAGCCAAAATCCACTTGCACACCCCAATAGTGTACATGCCAAGGAAATGTGAAAAATGTAAAAATAAAAAAGATTAATTTTGAAAAATCATGACAAGTCGAACGAATCCTCGACCATCGCAGCACGACATGACTGTTTCCCAAAAGTTCATCCTTCTGTCATACATAACGCCGCCAAGACAAAAGGAGTGTGTCTTATTCAAATACTGCTGACCATTGTTGGGTCTCAAAGATCCCGGAAAAGAAGGTTCCCAAAGTTGATCAAGAAGCCAAGAGATTGAGTCAATGTAGCTCGTCTTGATTCTTAATTCCTGTCACACCAACTATAAGGTTGTCGAGAAAGGACATGTCGAAAAAAATCAAAATCAAGAAAAAACAAAAACATTACACCATTTCATGGTTTGCATTCATCCCATAGTGTTTCCTTCATCAAATAATTATTTCAAGCATCAAAATAAGAACCCCGCATCATTTTTACCTTACTTCAAACATCAAAAAGCAATAAATAAGTTAAAACATCGCATCCTTTTCATTCATTCAAACACCGCATCCTTTTCATTCATTCAAACATCGCATAACAGCATCATTCATTCAAGCATTTCATAATTCATTTTTCAAAACTAATTAAGATGAGGTAAAATTGCCCAAGTCAATCATAATTAAAAAGGAATCAAGTTCAAATTGGGGCAAATGCTTGCCCACACAATCCGATTTGAGGTCATCCTCAAAATCAAGTTCACACTAGGTCAAATGCTTGCCTACACAATTTAATTTGAGGTCATTCTCAATCAAGTTCAAACTGGGGCAAATGCTTGCCCACACAAAAATTCAATTTCAGGTTATCCTCAAATTCTGGATCTAGTTCAAATCGGGGCAAATGCTTGCCCACACAAAAATACAATTTGAGATCATGGATCAAGTCCAAACTGGGGCAAACGCCTGCCCACAAAATATCAAATTGAGATTATCCACAAACTCTGAGTCAAGCTCAAACTAGGGCAAACTCTTGCCCACAAAAATTTAAAGTCATCCTCCAATTCTAAAGCAAGTTCAAACTGGGGCAAACGCTTGCCCCCAAAAAATTTAATTTGAGGTCATCCTCGAATTCTAAAACAAGTTCAAAATGGGGAAACCCTTGCCCACAAAATCTGATTTGAGGTCATCCTCAAATGCCAAATCAGGTTCAAACTGGGGCAAATGCTTGCCCACACAAAAATCCAATTTGAGGTCATCCTCAAATTTTGAGTCAAGCTCAAACTGGGGCAAATGCTTACCCACACAAAAATTCAATTTGAAGTCATCCTGAAATTATGAATCAAGTTTAGAATAGGGCAAACATTTTCCCAAGAAAGATTAAATTTCAAGAGAAAAACTGGGGCAAATGCTTACCCAAAATCTCCTCCAGTTAAGATATTCCACGATTTTGAAAAACCTTTCAAACTGGGGCAAAAATGTTTTCCTAAAGTTCCTTCAAATCAAGACATCCTTCAAACATCAAGAAGTCTCCTAAACTAGGGAAAAATGTTGGCCCAAGTTTCTGCAAGAAGATACTTGTCAAGTGCTTAAAAACCTTCAAGTTCAAGGAAGAATAAGCTATTTATTTTAATTCAAGGAAAAACACATTTTCAAATAAAGTCGTCTGAGGGAAACTAACAAAGAAGTCCATATTATGCCTGCCCAAGACACATCAGATTGTTTTCTATACCTGTCCCCTCAGGCTTTCATCTTTCCCTTCACTTGCCTAACAGGTTTCCTGTCAACAACAGGAGCTCGTCTACATTCAACCTATCTCAACAGGTTTTCGCCATTCTGTTGTGCTTGACTTAACAAGCAGCTTGCTTACATCCTGTGAACAACAGGAAGATTTCTGCATTTTGTCTATCTTAATAGGTTTGCATTCATCCTGGCAACAACAGGATTTCATCTTCATCTTCCCGGCAACAGCGGGACATCAAACACGTTTACTTTTCTGCATCCTGGCCTATTCAGGCCCTAGCACTTTTACTTTTCTGCACAGTGGCCTATTCAGGCCCAAGCGCATTTACTTTTCTGCATCCCGGCCTATTTAGGCCCCAGCACGTTTACTTTTCTGCATCTTGGCCTATTCAGGCCCCTGCACGTTTATTTTTCTGCACCCTGGCCTATTCAGGCCCCAGCACGTTTACTTTTCTGCACAGTGGCCTATTCAGGCCCAAGCGCATTTACTTTTCTGCACAGTGGCCTATTCAGGCCCAAGCGCATTTACTTTCTACATCCTGGCCTATTTAGGCCCTAACACGTTTACTTTTTTGCATCCTGGCCTATTCAGGCCCCTGCACGTTTATTTTTCTGCATTGTGGCCTATTTAGGCCCCAGCACGTTTACTTTTCTGCATCCTGGCTTATTCAGGCCCTCCTCAAGTTTACTTTTCTGCACCTTGGCCTATTCAGGCCCCAGCACGTTTACTTTTCTGCATCCCGGCCTATTCAGGCCCTAGCACGTTTACTTTTCTGCACAGTGGCCTATTCAGGCCCAAGCGCATTTACTTTTCTGCATCCCGGCCTATTCAGGCCCTAGCACGTTTACTTTTCTGCACAGTGGCCTATTCAGGCCCAAGCGCATTTACTTTCTGCATCCTGGCCTATTTAGGCCCCAGCACATTTACTTTTCTGCATCCTGGCCTATTCAGGCCCCTGCACGTTTATTTTCTGCATCCTGGCCTATTTAGGCCCCAACACGTTTACTTTTCTGCATCCTGGCCTATTCAGGCCCTTGCACGTTTATTTTTCTGCATCCTGGCCTATTTAGGCCCCAGCATGTTTACTTTTCTGCATCCTGGCCTATTCAGGCCCCTGCACGTTTATTTTTCTGCACCCTGGCCTATTCAGGCCCCAGCACGTTTACTTTTTTGCATCCTGGCCTATTCAGGCCCTAGCATGTTTACTTTTCTGCACAGTGGCCTATTCAGGCCCAAGCGCATTTACTTTCTGCATCCTGGCCTATTTAGGCCCTAACACGTTTACTTTTTTGTATCTTGGCCTATTCAGGCCCCTGCACGTTTATTTTTCTGCACCCTGGCCTATTCAGGCCCCAGCACATTTACTTTTCTGCATCCCGGCCTATTCAGGCCCTAGCACGTTTACTTTTCTGCACCGTGGCCTATTCAGGCCCAAGCACATTTACTTTCTACATCCTGGCCTATTTAGGACCCAGCACGTTTACTTTTCTGCATCTTGGCCTATGTTGTCAGGCCTCCTCAGGTTTACTTTTATGCTTTTGGGCCTACGATGTCAGGCCTCACCAAGTTCGTTTTTCCACAGCTGGGCCTATGATGCCAGGCCTCACCAAGTTCGTTTTTCCACAGCTGGGCCTATGATGCCAGGCCTCCAACTTAGATATATACCTTGGCCTATGCTGTCAGGCCACCTTGTACATATCTTACATTTTAGTTCTTGCATGCTTTCCTGTCTTAAAGCAGGTCGTTTTCACTCTACTGAGCCCGTCGTAACAGGCCATTTCTCTTCTGCTTTTCCTGTTTTAACAGGCCATTTTCATTTCATTTTGCTTGTCCTAACAAGCCATCCCATTGAATTCCACGCCAGTCCTAACAGGCATTCATTCATTCCACTTAGCTTAGTTAGGTTATACAGCTAAGCCTCGCATATTTAAACCATATCGATACATGAAGTCGATAAGGTCAAGTTCAAGGCTCCTTCTGTTTGTCGGACTTCTTCAAGGCCTGCCTCGGACATAATGTGTTCACATCTTTACTCATTTCCTATTACGATAATTCAGAGAATTATTTCTCACATTATCTGGTAGGAAAATGAGTAAAGAGGGGCAAACTGTAAACACTCAATTATGTCTGAGGCCCCCAATCATTAAAATTAACCAAAAGTTAAGTTAATTAAAAATTTGAAAAGATGTAAAACAGAAAACAGAAAGAACAGAAAGAACAGAAAGCAGAAAATACAGAATACAGAAAGAAAAAAATAAAAAATAAAAAAATAATAAAAATAAAAGGGAAATTAAAGAATAAGTAAAAATGATAAATAAATAGAAAAAAAATAAAAATAAAAAATGGAAAAGGTAAAAAAAATGAAAAAGCTGAAAAATCAAAATAGGGAACAAAAATTTTGAAATCAAAGGGGTTGGCTTTTGGCTCCTAGAAAGGGGGTGGCTTTTGGCCCTTTGAAAGGACTTGGCCCTTGCTAAGAGAGAGGAAGCTGACTTTTGGCTCTTGGAAAGAGCTTTACCCTTGCCAAGAAGGGATGTGTCTATATATACCCACAAACAAGAAAAGAAAGAGGGCTTTTTCTCATTTTTTGGAAATTCTTGGGAGGAGGAGAACTTGGAGTCTTAGAAGGGGATTTTCAGAACCTTTGAGGGGAGGACCTAGGAGACTCTCTGGCATTCAATTCAGCCCTTGGCCTCCATAGAATCAGCTCTTCATCACCTTCCAATGGAGGTTAGGTCCGAATTTTATCCCTCTTAAGTTTCTTGCTTCTTCTCGGATTTCCGAGTTCATTTTCGTGTCTGTTTTCGTTTTAATTTTTAATCGGTCAAATGATCTCAGATTTTGGTGATTTTTGTTGAGTTTTCTTCGTCTTTCTCTCTAGTTTCTGGAATGATATTATTTGTTCAATTTGGATCTGAAATGAAATTTTTATCACTTGATTACCGAAGCATGTTCATCCTGGTGCGCGAATTGACCTAGCTTGTTTGATTTGTGCATATCTTGCTCATTTCTGATTGGATTGATGTAAAACTTGTTTTGTTTGATTCCTATGATCCATATCTTTCAATTAATCGATTTTTATTTTTCAGATCTACCAAAAATATTTTCTAAAAATTCTGAGATTTGAATTTAAATTTTGGCGCCAAAAACTTGGGTGTTTTTGAGGTTCATTTTCGTGTCTGTTTTCGTTTTAATTTTTAATCGGTCTCCTATTTTGGTGATTTTTGTTTCTTTTTCTTTTTCTTTCTCTCTAGTTTCTGGAATGATATTATTTTTACAATTTAGATCTGAAATGAAATTTTTATCGCTTGATTACCGAAGCATGTTCATCCTACTGTGCGAATTGACCTAGCTTGTTTGATTTGTGTATATCCTGCTCATTTCTGATTGGATTGATGTCAAACTTGTTTTGTTTGATTCCTATGATCCATATCTTTCAATTGATTGGTTTTGATTTTTCAGATCTACCAAAAATATTTTCTAAAAATTCTGAGATTTGAATTCAAATTTTGGCGCAAAACACTTGTGTGTTCTTGAGGTCGATTTTCATCTCTATTTTTCGTTTTTGTTTTTAATCAATCAAATGATCTCCGATTTTGATGATTTTTGTTGATTTTTCTTTGTATTTCTCTCTAGTTTCCAGAATGATATTATTTATGTAATTTGGATTTGAAATGAAATTTCTATCACTTGATTACTGAAGCATGTTCGCAATTCCTTTCCTTAACTTCAAATCAAGTCAATTTTATGTTAAATCAAGTCCAATTCAAGCCCAATTCTTTTAATCTCGATCCAATTTTCCTTCACTTGGGTCAAGCCCACTTCTTTTTTTTTAATTTTATTAAATTTGAATTTTGCTTAATTTGGGTCAAGCCTAATTCTTTTCTTTAATCAATTCTTTGGGTCAAGCCTGATCTTTTTCCTTTTCTTGAAATCAAATTCAATTTTGACATGGGTCCAGTCCAAGCCCCTCTTTTCACTTAAACTCAATTATTTTCTTCAATTTTCTTTTAATTTGGGTCAAGCCCAATTTTGGTTCTGTAACTATTAAATTAAATCCAATCATTTTTTTTAACATTATCTTCACCAACTCTGTAAAAACATCTGTTTTCAAAACATCTATTTTAATTTTCTAAAATGTGTGCAATCGGATTTTAACACGAACAGGCAGCCTTCCCTGCTGTTCTGTGTTTTAATTCGTGCGGATTCAAATGCGGCTTACTACGATTTGAATTTTGCAAGCACGCAATTTTAGAAAATCATTGTTCACTAACTCTACTAAAAAAAATGTCTATTTCAAAATATCTGTTTTAATTTTCTAAAATGTGTGCAAGCGGATTTTAACACGAACAGGCAGCCTCCTCTGCTGTTCTGTGTTTTAATTCGTGCGGATTAAAATGCGGCTTACGACGATTTGAATTTTGCAAGCACGCAATTTTAGAAAATCACTGTTTACTAACTCCACTAAAAAATTTATTTCAAAATATCTGTTTTAAAATGTGTGCAAGCGGATTTTATCACGAACAGGCAGCCTTCTCTGCTGTTCTGTGTTTCAATTCTTGTGGATTCCAAATACGGCTTACGACGATTTGGATTTTGCAAGCATAAATTTTATAAAATCACTATTTACTAACTCTGTTAGAAAACGTCTATTTCAAATATCTATTTTAAATCTCTAAGATTCGTACAACGGATTCTAATACGAACAGGCAGCCTTCTCTGTTGTTCCGCGTTATAATTCGTGCAAACTCACTCACGGCCTACGACGGTTTGGGTTATGCAAGTACGCAATTTTAGTCTATTCAAAAATCAATCCTATCCTCAAATCACCCCTCTGCTTCTTCAAAAGATCAAGTCTCTTAAAACCAGAACTACGTAAGCCTTGAATTTCCCATTGCACTGGGGAATACGTAGGAGCAGGATCAAGTCCTGTCAGGCTAACCTCCATCAACCTATTTATTTTCAAATTATTTAAGGGATCAAACTATTTTCAAATAATCACACACTCAGTTTAAGGGTACTGTTTCTTGGAACAGGCGAGTGGGGTGCCTAACACCTTCCCTACTCGTAACCGACTCCCGAACTTCGAATCTCATCCTTGAGTCAGGGTTTTTCCAAATCTTTTTCCCTTAAACAAAAATTTGGTGGCGGCTCCACATCAATCATCAAAATCTATTTTCAAAACATTTAGCGAGTTCGTCGTCTCGTCGGAATTACGGTTGCGACAATCTTCAAGGTCAATATTCATGTCGGTCAAGCCCACTTTTCAATTGTCGTAATAGTAATGATTGACCTTTTTTCTTATGTGGGCTAAGCCCACTTTTCAATTGTCTTTTAAATAATTCGTTTTTCTTCTTATATGGTCAAGCACATTTTTCAAATTTTCCTCTTAAAAATATAATTCATCTTTTTAGTTTCCCTAAAAAAATGAGAGAGAAAAAAGGGGCCCCAATTCTCCTTGATCTAAAATTTATTTCTAAAAAAAGAGAATATATATAAATAATAATAATAATAATAATAATAATAATAATAACGCTAAAAAATCAAATACTTTTTGTAGGTTTGGGATCAAGCCCAATTCGTTTAAAATGAAATTAAATTCAGTTCTTTTACCACTGTTTACCAACTCTATAAAAACATTTACTCCCAAAAATGTCCGTTTTTATTTTCTAAAATTTGTGCAATGGATTTTGATACGAACAGCCAGCCTTCTCTGCTGTTTTATGTTTGAATTCGTACGAATCCATACCCAGCTTATAACGGTTTGGATCTCGCAAGCATAAGATTTTAGAAAATCACTGTTTACTAACTCTATTTCCAAAAATGTTTGTTTTAATTGTCTAAAAGTTGTTCAAACGAATTTTAATATGAATAGGCAGCATTCTCTACTGTTTTATGTTTGAATCCGTGCGAATTCATATGCGGCTTACGACGGTTTGGGTTTCGCAAGCATGCGATTTTAGAAAATCATTGGTTACTGACTCTGTCAAAATGTCTGTTTCCAAAAGTGTTTGTTTTAATTTTCTAAAATTTGTGCAAACGGATTTTTATACGAGCAGGCAGCCTTCTCTGTTGTTTTGTGTTCAAATTCGTGCGAATCCATACGTGGCTTACGATAGTTTGGGTTTCGCAAGCATGCAATTTTGGAAAACCATTGTTTACTAACTCCAAAAAATGTCTGTTTTAATTTTCTAAAAGTTGTGCAAACGAATTTTAATACGAACAGGCAGTCTTCTTTGCTATTTTGTGTTCAAATTTGTGCGAATCCATATGCGGCTTATGACGGTTCGGATCTCGCAAGCATGAGATTCTATAAAACCACTATTTACTAACTCCATAAAAATGTCTATTTTAATTTTCTAAAAATTTGTGCAAACGGATTTTAATACGAGCAGGAAGCTTTCTCTGCTGTTCCGTGTTTTAATTCATGCGGATTCATATGCGGCTTACGATGGTTTGGGTATCGCAAGTACACAATTTTAGAAAATCATTATTTACACTTAACCTCTTCCAAAAGTCAATTTTTACCTAAAATCATCCATTCATCGTCTAAGAGATCAAGTTTCTTAGAACCAGAACTATGTATCCTTGAGTTTTCCATTGCACCAGGGAATACGTAGGAGCAGGATCAAGTCCTGTCAGGCTATTTTCCTATAAACCTATTTATTTTCTATTCTATTTTAAGGGATCAAACAGTTTTCAGAATATCACATACTCAGTTTAAGGGTATCGTTCTTTGGAACGGGCGCGTAGGGTGCCTAATACATTCCTTACTCGTAACCGACTCCCGAACCTAGATTTCTTCCTCAAGTTAGGGTTTTTCCAAATGTTTTCCCTTAAAATTAAATTTGGTGGCGGCTCCACAAAACCAATTTTAATTCTTCTTAATTTTTAGCGAGTTCGTCGTCTCGTCGTAATTACGGTTGCGACAGATGGCGACTCCACTGGGGACTTTAGAGAGTCGAGCCCTGTTTTCACTAGAGTGTGTATCCCTGTTTTCACTAGAGTGTATATGATATATTGATCCTTTACTTACTTGGTTGCTTATTTATTTGCTTGATTATTGAATTGTTATTTAACCCTAAGGTAGAGGAATTTTATCCACTTTTGTAAAGAATTGATTTTAAGGATGAACAAATATATTGTTCTAGTAGAAAAAGACGAACAAAATGTACATTGAAACTTGCACTTTGAATGAAAATCAGACTCTGCATTAATTTCCGACGCTACATTAATTTCCATTTCATGCTCGAAGCGCTCAGCAAACAAACGATGTCTATTGAGATATCCAATCCCTCATATTTTAATTTAAAGTTCTTTGTTTCACTTATTTTCTTTATAACTAATTAATGTTAAATTTTGAGAAAACACAATAGCAAGCTCACGCTTTCCCCTGCATCCTTATAGCACGCGCTCTCAAACGAAAATGATGAACGAGCTAGAATCGCAGAATGAAGAACTGAGAAACGAAATGGCTAACCTGAAGGAGCAGGTAGCCAAATTGATGAAGATGTTGGAAAAAAACGCAGAGGGACCCTCTGGTGGAGATATGACTGATGCGATTAATGTTTCTCGACCTATCCACATCAATGTGGATCAAGAATATGGTGTGCCACCTAGGTTCACGCCCCCATTCTGTCCCAACACTCAACAAGCGCGTATTTCCACAAACTTAGGTGAAAATCCTCACACCTACCCCTCACACACAAATCCCCCTGTTACTTACCACACAAACCCTCCCGTCAATTACTATATAAACCCTACCAAATATCCACCACAAACAAATCCCACCATCTCCTTCCCTCAAAACACCATCCCCAATTACACTTACATGAACACTACCACCTCCAAGAATCCCACGTACTCCATCCCTGTAACCACTTATCCGCTAAACCAACAACAACCGCCACTCCATTCTTATGGTCCTACTGTCACTAGACCTAACCCTTATCCTTCCCCGACTGGACAGACAGGAAATGAAAACCGGGCAAACCCTTCCGACCAGGAAGCCCATCTCAGCGGCAAGTGGCAACATTTGGAGGAGAGGGTCAGGGCCATCGAAGGCAGTGGCTACGAGATGACAGATGCTTCTGACCTCTGTTTGGTCCCTGATGTAGTAATCCCTCCCAAGTTCAAGACGCCTGAATTTGAAAAATACAAAGGGACCAGATGCCCTAAAATCCATTTAACGATGTATTGCAGAAAAATGGCTTTTCACACCCACGATGACAAGCTGTTAATGCAATGTTTTCAAGACAGCCTCACAGGAGCAGTAGCCGGCTGGTATACCCTTATCCGCTAAACCAACAACAACCGCCACTCCATTCTTATGGTCCTACTGTCATTGGACCTAACCCTTCTCCTTCCCCGACTGGACAGACAGGAAATGAAAACCGGGAAAACCCTTCCGACCAGGAAGCCCATCTCAGCTGCAGGTGGCAACATTTGGAGGAGAGGGTCAGGGCCATCGAAGGCAGTGGCTATGGGATGACAAATGCTTCTGACCTCTGTTTAGTTCCTGATGTAGTAATCCCTCCCAAGTTCAAGACACCTGAATTTGAAAAATACAAAGGGACCGGATGTCCTAAAAGCCATTTAGCGATGTATTGTAGAAAAATGGCTTTTCACTCCCACGATGACAAGCTGTTAATGCACTGTTTTCAAGACAGCCTAACAGGAGCAGTAGCCGGCTGGTATACCCAGCTGGAAAGGGCACATATTCATTCTTGGAAGGACCTGGCCGATGCCTTCTTAAAACAATATAAGTATAATATTGATATGGCCTCCGATAGGACCTAGTTGCATAATATGGTCAAGAAAGAAGATGAGACCTTTAAAGAGTATGCTCAGAGGTGGAGAGAACTGGCTGCTCAAGTCCAGCCACCCCTGTTTGAACAGGAGATGATAAGCATGTTTATGGAGACCCTCCCAGCTCCTTTCTACGATAAAATGGTGGGAAGTGTGTCTGCCAATTTCTTCGACATGGTGTTGATTGGAGAACGCATAAAGAGTGGCTTGCACCGAGGGCGTATTGTCAATAATACGGTTGGTAATGTAAACACGAAGAAGCCAACCAATAATTCTTGGAAGAAGAAAGATGGAGAAACTCACCACGTTACTTATGACCCACACCGTCCAATAAACACACCACCACCGCCCACCTACCAGATACCATACCCACCACAATATCCACTACAATATTCACCCCAATATCCACCCCAATACCCTCAAATGGTAGCCACAGCCGAACCTAACTACCAACCACCCTACACACCTCCGCACCTTTTCGACCCACGACCCCGTTCACAGCCTAACCACCACAAACCACACCGCCACCATCACAAAAAGCATGGAATCAAAACATCAACCCAAACACTAACCAACCTCAAAAAAGGCCAAATAACGAAAGAGAGGTGGTACAATTCGATCCAATACCCATGAGCTATATCGACTTGCTGCCCCGATTGATCCAAAACTCATTAATAGTGCCATGCCCCATGAAACCATTGGAACCTCCATATCCAAAATGGTATGACTCGGCTGCTAAATGCGATTACCATGCTGGGGCAATAGGGCATTCTACTGAGAACTATCAGGGGTTCAAGTATAAGGTCCAAAGCCTGATAAATGTCAAATGGCTGAATTTCGAGAAAGATGCTCCAAGCGTAAGGAGCAATCCTTTTCCCAACCATGTCGGGCCATTTGTAAATTGTATCAAGACCGAGACTGAGATAAATATGCTTAACGAGGCGTTCCCGGGATGTCCCAGACTGCTGGTGTAAACACCTAATTATGTCCGAGACCACATTGTTAAAATTAATCAAGAAGCCAACACTAATAAATAAACGGAAAGAAGGAAAAAGGAAAAAGAGAAAATATATAAGATAAATCTGAAAATTAAAGCATAAATCAATAAAAGTAATGAAAACAAAATATGAAAAAATATATATTTAATAAAGTAAAAATAACAAAAAAGAAAAAAAAATAATAAATAAAAATAAAATTTGGAAAGTATATATATGTAAAAAAAACAAAAGAAAAAATATATAATAATAAAACAGAAAATCTAAAAATATAAAGTACAAAGTTCATAATAAAAATGAATTATTAAAAGATTAGAAAAAAAAATAGAAATGAATTATTAAAGTAAATATATGAAAACGAAAAATAATAATAAAATAGAAAAACAAAAAAAAATATTGAAGATGTAATTAATTAAAGATAAAAGAAGAAAACTTTAATAACTAATAATAAAAGGAAACAGATTTCAAAGTTAGAAAAAAGAAAAGAAAAGAAAACTGAAACTCAAAATAAAAAATAAATGAAAAGAAAATTAAAACAAAATTGTTAAAATAGAAAATCAAATAAAAAAAACTTAAAACTGAAATAACAGAAATAACAAAAAAAAAATGGAATTAAAAAAAATGAAAAAGGAACTAACCAAAAGAATATATATTAAGGGAGAGGAAAAGAAAAAGTTTTTTTTGAGGGGAGGAGGAAGAAGGGAGCAAGGAAAAACTGGGAATTGAGTATTCATTCGGCCCTGAAGAGAAGAAAGTTCCTTGGGAACTGAGCAAACAGCTCTTGGCACATATATTGCACTAGAACGACAATTTCGCGCCAGCAGGAAATCGGTTTCTCGCTCGCTCTGGATCAGAGGGTCGAGAATTTCAAAGAAGAAGGTGGTTGCACCTTGTTCATTACTTTGGTCTCCCTCTGAGATGGCTCCGGAGGAATGATTTGGCATTTTCATAGTGGTTGCTTCAAAGAGAAGAAGGAAAACACCATATTTTCCCGCAAAACATCCAAAACATCTAGATTTGGATTGGTGCATTGCAACAAGAAATTTGGAAAGAGCTATCTTTCCGGAGTCTAAAACTCTCTCTGAGAAAGATCTCTCTCATGCTTTGAATTTTGAGAGAACCAATGGGATTTCAGAATTTTCTATCTTTTCAGCTAAAGGATCTTCAATCGAAGAACATTTGAGGCAAATTCTTTGGTAGGTAAGATTATTTAAGTTGCTACTTATTTAGCATGAAGAATTGTGATGATTAGTTGTCCTCTAGCCGTGAATTGTTCTGTGAATCTTTACTTAATTGCCAGTAAATTATAAGCATTAATGAAAATCCTGTGAAAATTAACAAAAAACAAGAACAAGAATCCACCATGCTAAAGTGACTGTTCATTAGTTTTCGCCTATAATCACTGTTGTGGCCGCTCGAAACCATCGTTTTCCCTCGGTGTAACCTTCGATCAAAGAACATTTAAGGCAATTCCTTTGGCAGTTGGCTAGTTGTATTACAGATTCCACTTCTAAGCTTGGTATATCACCACCGCAAGATCTTCTAGCATCTTCATCCTAGCCACGACATGGTGGTTCAGATTCCAACTCCACCTTTGCAAGAAGGAAGCTCCTATCCACAAAAACCATCTCCTACATGCCTCGGTAACACTAGGGCGACCTTGCAGAAAGTAAGTTAAGAACTGAAATTAATTAGGAATAATGTTTTAGGAAGAGAAGTAAAAATCAGAGATAGAGACCAAATGCTGTTGTTGCAAGTGATCTTCCTAGCTTCATACAGATTTCTCTTCATCAAAAGTGCATCGCCAAAATTCTGTTTGACTTAGTAAATAATCAAAGGTAGAGTACTTATATCTAACTCAAAGAAAGTGAGAAATAAAGACAGAACATAACTAGCTCGTGGTCTTCATAGTCTCTTTATCTATGAATCTGTATGTTCTTGGTGCGGTTATGTCAAATTCTAGGGAGGATCTCAAGATTAAAGTAAGGCATAGAAGGCTTCTTTTCTCTGGACACAATACCTGAATTCTCTAATAGTTGTCGATGCAAATACAGGGCTATAAGGCCACTGCAATATTCCCCTTATGAGACCTGTGTTCATTTTGTTGGGTACAGTGAAGCGAAAGAGGCTGCATGAGCCACCCAAATTACTATTCAGTGTTAATTTGAAGATATTAGTGTTCACATTTAGCACATGGGGCCGATCGGCCAATATTAAGTTATAACGGAAACCATGCATTCAGACCCATAGAATAGTGCCCCTGCTTCAACCATGAAGGATTGGTACGGTCCTTCAAACTCTGGTTCAAGATAGTCTCAGCTAACAAAGCACAAAATCTACCACAAGAACCAGCCGAATCCCCAGCAGCCACTTAACTGTGCTTGTATCAAGGTATATCAAACAGCACCACTTGGCCTAGTGGTCAATTTATTGCTTGCATGTCACAGGTCACGGGTTCAAACCCTGTACTCACCTTTTTCTTTTAAAGCACTCATATAATCTCTCTTAATTGGGTACCTCTAAAATCAAGCTTCCTGCCTCTATACGCCACTATTTTGTTGCAAATTTTTCATATGCTAATGGCCAAGCACAAGCACACTTCCTCAAGTCTGAACTTTGGAATTCATATGTGGGCCATGCTGTTCCACTTGATGGAGAGTCATACAAGGCCATCCAAGCCCAACCAAAATATAGAGTTCATAATTATTTTAGTATTAAATCAAATGCATAAATGATTTTCAATTCCTTAAATCAAGTTTAGTGTTAATTTTCTTTCTTTTCTTCCATTTTAAAATAAACCAAATCTAGTTAATTCAAAACAAATTCTATTCTTCAAATTTTAATTAAATTCGTTTTTAGCCAAACCAAGTTCATTTTCATTCAAGACAAACTCTATCCTTCAAATTTTCAATCAAGTTTAATTCATTTTCCTCAAAATTTCAAATCAAGTTCAATTCCAAAAAAAATTAAATTTATGTTTAGTTCTCTCAAGTTTCCAAAACAAATTCAATTCCTTTTTCTCAAGTCCAATTCAAGTTTAATTCTTTTTTCTCTCAAGTTCCCAAAACAAATTCAATCCCCTTTCTCAAAACCAAATTAAGTTTAATTCTTTTTTTTTCTTAAATTTCAAGTCAATTATCTTTTTTTAAATCCAATTCTTTTTCCTCAAAACTAAATCAGGTTTATTTCTTTTTCCTCAAAACCAAATCAAGTTTAATCATTTTTTCTCAAACTTCAAATCAAGTTTAACTCCTTCCTTCAAAATCCCAATGAAGTTCATTTCCTTATTTTTTTTTCTTTCTTAGAAAACTCAAATAAGGTTTTTTTTTTTAAAAAAAAATTCATGCAAAATCAAGTTTAAATCTTTTCCTTCTTTTTGGTTTAAATCAAATTTAATTGTTTCCCTCAAAGTGTTTAATCAAGTTCATTTCATTTCAAATCAAGTTCATTTTAAATCGAGTTGAAGTCAAATTCACTTCTTTAAACCAAGTTCATTTTAAATCAAGTTCATTACAAGTCAAGTTTAATTTCTTAAATTCAAAATCAAGTTCATTTTTAGTTTAAATCAAGCCTTTCCGAAGGTCAAGCCTTCGAAAACCAGAACTGCGTAAGCCTTGAGTTTCCAATTGCATCGGGGAATACATAGGAGCAGGATCAAGTCCTGTCAGGCTAACCTCCATCAAGTTATTTATTTTCAAATTAAATAAGGGATCAAACATTTTTCAATAATCATACACTCAGTTTAAGGGTACCGTTCTTCGGAACGGGTGAGCGGGATGCCTAACACCTTCCTCACTCGTAACCGAGTCCCGAACTTCGAATCTCATCCTTGAGTCAAGGTTTTTTCTAAATATTTTTTCCTTAAATAAAAATTTGGTGGCGACTCCACATTACCAAACAAATTATTTTCAAATTTTAGCGAGTTTGCCGTCTCGTCGGAATTACGGTTGCGACAGCTGGTAATCAAATACATCAAGGGGCCTGAGGTTCCAACCCCAAGCGGGCTAAATCCTATCACAATAAAAATATACCTAGGCCCTTTCCGTACCAAAACAACAAAGAGGTACCTTGGAAGTACGACGTAGAAATATCTACGGGGAAGGCTGGAGAAGGTGAACTTGAAATTGCCATTGACTCAGCCCCGAATGTTGTAAATATAGCGGGCATCGGTGGTATGACAAGGAGTGGCCGCATTTATACTCCTACGGAAGAAAGAAAGGAACAACCTTGTGGTGAGACGATTTTGGCTGGTCCGGAGCCAGAAATCAGCAAAAGAAACGAGGTAGAGGAATTGAAAAAACCTATCTCTGATAAGGAGGCTTGTGAATTTTTGAAGATGATCAGACAAAGTGAATACACGGTAGTCGAGCAGCTCAATCGTATGCCCGCAAGGATCTCATTACTGGCACTCTTGATGAACTCTAAACCTCATCGGAGGGCTCTGCTGAAGATACTCAATGAGGCTCACATGGTGCATAACCTATCAGTGGAGAAGGTTGAGGGTATCGCGAGCAATATAACAACCAATAACTTCCTCACTTTTACTGATCATGAGATACCAGAAGAAGGAGCCGGATATAATAAAGCTCTTCACATATCAGTAAAATGTATGGACCACATCTTAGCAAGAGAGCTGATTGATAACGGGTCATCCCTGAATGTAATGCCTAAAATAACACTGTCTAAGCTGCCGCACGAAGTTTCTCAGTTAAGGACAAGTTCAATGGTTGTTAGGGCATTTGACGGATCCCAAAGAGAGGTCATAGGAGAAATCGATCTGCCGGTTCAGATTGGACCAATTATCTTTAATGTGACCTTCCAAGTGATGGACATACTGCCCGCGTATAGTTGTTTATTGGGCAGACCCTGGATTCATTCAGCAAGAGCTGTGCCATCAACCTTGCATCAAAAACTGAAATTCATCATAGACGATAGGCTGATTATCATCTCGGCCGAGGAGGACTTCTTGGTCAGCAAACCCACCAATCCTCCCTATATCAAGGCTGCTGAAGAAGCTCTGGAAACATATTTCCAGGCTCTGGAAACATATTTCCAGGCTCTGGAAATTGCTAATGTCACCACTATTAAGGAGGGGGAAGTGGTGGACCAACCTCAGCCTCCAAAAGCTTTATTAATGATAGCCAAGATAATGTTGAGAAGTGGATTCAAACCTGGGGACAAATTGGGGCAAAATGAAGAGGGATTGACCCAACCTCTACAGCTGAGTAAAAACAAACGCCGATATGGGCTTGGATATAAGCCTACCAAAGATGCTAAGAAAGGGTAGAAGAGGGTCCCTCTGCATCACTTATCGGAGAGCTTCCAGAGTGCTAGGTATTAAGCTCCAGATTTGGTGGCCATGCTGGATGGAGGAAAAATGATGCTTAACCTTGATGACTTAGTCATGGCCTGCCTACCTGGGAAAGAACTAAGCAATTGGGAGACCATTGAACTTCCCATGACTTTTGATTCGGTCTCAATGTAATTTTGTAATTGTCATACTTTTTGAAAATAGAACAATGATTTTGTACATATTTTGATCATTATAATACAGTTGAAGTTTCCCTAATTATTCTTGTCTTTCTTTTCTTCCCATACTTCCCTATATTTCATTACCGTTTTGTTCATTTTACCATAACGTAGATCCAAAAATAACCTAATTAACGCCTATCACCCTAGTATTGTATCAAGCAATTCTGACTGCCTCAATAATCAAGCGGACAAAGAAATTGAATTTGATTGCGAGCCCTCAAAGGAATTGCTCAGGTTGATAGACAGAGAATCCAAGTCAATACAACCTCACGAAGAGTCTACCGAACTAATAAATCTGGGGACAAAGGAAAATAAGAAAGAAGTAAAAATAGGCTCATTTGTCATGGGAGATAATCGCTATCACCTAGTGGCATTACTACGCTAGTACAACGATATTTTTTCCTAGTCTTACCAAGATATGCTGGGGTTGGACACGTCTATTGTCGAGCACAAATTGCCTTTAAAACCCGAATGCCCACCAGTTAAACAAAAATTAAGAAGAATGAAGCCAGAAATGTCCCTGAAAATTAGAGAAGAGGTGAGAAAGCAACTCGATGCTGGATTTTTGGCTGTCGCAAATTACCCAGAGTGGATTGCAAACATAGTGCCTGTCCCCAAGAAAGATGGAAAAGTCCGGATGTATGTAGATTATAGGGACTTGAACCAGGCAAGCCCAAAGGATGACTTTCCGTTACCTCATATAGATGTGCTGGTTGATAATACAGCTCAATTCTCCTGCTTTTCGTTCATGGACGACATTTCAGGTTATAACCAAATTAAGATGTCTGAAGAGAATATGGAGAAAACTACCTTCATTACTGCATGGGGGACTTTTTGTTACAAGGCCATGCCTTTTGGGTTGAAAAATGTCGAAGCCACCTATCAGAGGGCCATGGTGACATTATTCCACGACATGATCCACAAAGAAATTGAAGTATTCATGGATGACATGATTGCCAAGTCCAGAACCAAGAATGATCACTTGAAGGACTTGCAAAAACTATTTGAAAGACTCCGAAAATTTAACCTGAGGTTAAACTTGGCCAAATGCACATTTAGGGTAAAATCAGGGAAACTACTAGGCTTCATCGTTAGCGGAAGGGGAATTAAAGTTGACCCTGACAAAGTTCGAGCCATATTGGAAATGCCCGCCCCACAAACAGAGAAGGAGGTTCAAGGGTTCCTGGGGAGATTGAACTACATCGCCCAGTTCATATCCCAGCTGACGGCTACTTGTGAGCCAATTTTTAAGCTCTTGCGCAAGAATCAACCCATGAATTGGGATGAGGATTGTCAAGAGGCGTTTGATAAGATCAAGCTCTATTTGCAGAACCCTCCGGTCCTCGTGCCCCCGGTGTCAAGAAGACCTTTACTCATGTACCTAACGGTGACTGATAAATCCATGGGATGCATGCTCAGCCAACAAGACGCGTCAGGAAAGAAGGAGCACGCGATTTATTACTTGAGCAAAAAGTTCACCGATTATGAACCAAAGTACTCCCTGCTAGAACGAACCTGCTGCACATTAACTTGGGTCGTGCACTATCTGAGACAGTATATGCTGAGCCACACCACCTGGCTGATATCCAGGATGGACCCAATCAAATATATCTTCGAGAAACTCGCCTTTCCTGGAAGGATCGCTCGATGGCAAGTTTTGCTATCAGAATATTATATCACATACGTGATGCAGAAAGCGATCAAAGGCAGTGCTCTCACAGATTACCTGGCTCAACAGCCCCTGAACGACTATCAGCCCATGCAGAACAAATTCCCCGATGAAGACCTATTAGCAGTCTATAGTCTAGAGAAACAAAAGACAAGGGAAAAGTGGACGATGATGTTCGATGACGCCTCAAATATAATGGGCCATGGTATCGGAGTTATATTGATTTCGCTAGATGACCAATATGTACCCATCACAGCCAAATTAATCTTTGATTGCACCAACAATGTGGCTGAGTACAAGGCCTGCATAATGGGGATCCAGGCGGCAATTGAAGCCAACGTCAAATGCTTACAGGTTTATGGCGATTTAGCCCTAGTTATCCGCCAGGTCAACGGAGAGTGGGAAACCAGAGATATGAAGCTAGTTCTGTATCAAGCTCACATTAGGGAATTGTTGGGACATTTCGAGGATGTCACATTCTCCCATATACCCTGAGAAGACAACAATTGGCCGATGCCCTAGCCACCCTATCTTCCATGTTTAAAATCGATCGAGAAGAGGACGTGCCTCTTATCCAGATCCAACATCGGGATCGACAGGCTTTCTGCCAGTCAGTCGAAGAAGAGTCGGATGGAAAACCATGGTACCACGACATACGGCGTTTCTTGAAGAACATGGAATATCCCATAGACGCCTCGGAAAATGATAAGAGGACTTTGCGCAGGCTGGCTTCAAATTTTTTCCTTAACGGAAAAATCCTTTACAAAAAGAATCATGACATGGTCTTCCTCAGGTGTGTGGATGCAGCAAAGGCTAGCAAAATTGTGAAAGAGGTCCACAAGGGATCCTTTGGTACCCACGCTAATGGACACACCATGGCAAGGAAGATCCTCAGAGCAGCATATTACTGGTTGACCCTGGAAACTGACTGCTACAAATATGCCAAAACTTGCCACAAATGCTAGATATACACCGACAACATCAATGCGCCATATGCCTGTCTAAATGTGTTATCTTCGCCATGGCCGTTTGCAATGTGGGGTATGGATGTCATTGGACCAATCGAGCCCAAGGCTTCCAACAGACATTGCTTCATATTGGTGGCTATAGACTATTTTACTAAATGGGTGGAGGTGGCTTCTTTTGTCAGCGTAACCCGGAACGTGGTGGTGAAATTCGTGAAGAAGGAGTTAATCTGCCGATATGGGTTGCCTAATAAACTCATCATAGATAATAACACCCACTTAAATAACAAGATGATGAAAGAGTTATGCGAACAATTCAAAATCTAGCATCATAATTCTTCCCCGTATCGGCGAAAGATGAATGGGGCAATAGAAGCAGCGAATAAGAACATCAAGAAGATCGTTCAAAAAATGGTATTAACCTACCAGGACTGGCACGAAATGCTCCCCTATGCTCTTCACGCTTATCGTATGTCAATCCGTACATCTACTGGGGCGACCCCGTTCTCCCTCGTATACGGGATGGAAGCTATCCTTCCCATTGAAGTAGAGATCCCATCATTAAGGGTGTTGATGGATGTGAAATTAGAAGAAGTAGAATGGGTCCGAGCTCGGATGGATCAGCTAAATCTCATTGATGAGAAAAGGCTGACGGCAATGTACCGTGGGCAGTTATACCAAAGACGGATGAAGAAAGCATTTGAAGAAAAGGTCCACCCTCGACAATTCTGAGAAGGAGATCTAGTACTCAAGAAAGTGTTGCCGATGCAGAAAACATTACAAGGGAAATGGGCCCCGAATTACCATGGGTCGTACGTGGTTAATAAGGATTTCTCAGGAGGGGCCTTCATTCTAACAGATATGGATGGGAAAGATTTTCCTAATCCAACCAATTCGGATGCTGTGAAGAAGTACTACGCTTGATATGCAAAAAGATAATCAGAAAAGCCCGCTAGGTCAAAAACCTGCAAGGGCGGCCTAGGAAAAAGTTAGGGCAAATCAGAGAAGCCCGCTACATCAAAAACCCGCAAGGGTGGCCTAGGCAAAAGTTAGGGCAAATCAGAAAAAGCCCGCTAGGCCAAAAACCTGCAAGGGCGGCCTAAGAAAAAATTAGGGCAAATCAGAAAAAGCCTGCTAGGTCGAAAACCTGCAAGGGCGGCCTAGGCAAAAGTTAGGGCAAATAAGAAAAAGCCTGCTAGGTCGAAAACCCGTAAGGGCGGCTTAGGCAAAAGTTAGGGCAAATCAGAGAAAGCCCGCTAGATCGAAAACATGCAAGGGCGGCCTAGGTAAAAGTTAGGGCAATCAGAAAAGCCCACTAGATTGAAAACCCGTAAGGGCGACCTAGGCAAAAGTTAGGGTGAATCATAAAAGGCCGCTTAGGTCAGAAACCTGCAAAGGCGGCCTAGGCGGGAATCTCCCAGAAGGAACACGACTAGACATACCTGATACTGTAGCAAGAAAGGCAGGACAAAATCGATCACACCTTATCTACACTGGGGCAAATTAATAGAAAGGGTGACAGATTGGACTATGTCAATACTGGGGCAAACTGACAAACCTTACCATCTATGGGCTAGTACTTTTCCCTTATATAGACGACTTCGTCGATCTGAGCACAGTCGATATCTTCTTAGCCAAGAGAGATAAAGCAGAATATCCCGTGACAACCTTGTTGGCAGATGTGTATTGCATGCTGAACTTTTGTCATGAGAAAAAGAGAACAAGATTAATCTGCCGCCTACCGGTGTTGTTCGTATGGATCACCGCTCATATTTTCAAAAGAGACACGAAAACACAACATCCCATTGCAGACTTTTTGAACTACCAGCTGAAACAGATGAGCAACCTCGAATGGTCTTCCCATTTCGCCAACTTGACCGAAGACCAGGTTAGATGGTAACCTTCGTGGCAACAGAGAACTGAGGTCATCTACAACTGCAAGGGGTTCCCGAATGTACCCCTCATGGGAGCTAGAGGTTGTATCAGTTATAACCCGATACTGGGGCAGAGACAGCTGGCTTACCCTATTAAAGCACCCTCATCTAATGAATTGTTGACTCCTTTCTACTTGAAGTATGAAGGAGACTTTGCCGAGAGCCTCCGTAAAGTCTGAGAGGCATGGGAGGGGGTCACCCGTAAAGGGAAAGAGCTGGGAGTACGAAACTATGCTGCTAAGGAAGAATACAAGCAGTGGGTTAGAGACAGGGTACAACGCATTAAACTGCCGTTCAAACCACATGTTCCTCCGTCTGAGGGTCAAGCAGCATCCGCGGTGTTTGAGGATGAGATCACCAAAAGCCTGAAAGAGAAGCTAGAGGCTGTGATCAAAAGAAACGCTCAGCTAGAGGAAGAACTGCTGAAAGAACGACAAGAGAGCGTCGCGTGGCGAAGAGAAGATGAAGTGAATAAAGCTCTCTTAGCATCTATCCGAGATCAGCAGAAAGGGGAATGAGAGCATGCTTCTGGGGTACACATGAATTTGTAGGCAGCCAACAAAGAGCTCGGCATAAGAGCACAAGAAAGAGACGCCGCACTTCAAGAGAATCGCCAGCTGACGAGCGCCTTGGAACAAATAAGGGCCAAAGTCCGCACTACACGAGAAGAGAAAAACCAAATCCTAGCTGCGAAAAGGAGAGTCCAAGCAGAGGCGGATAGTGTGACAGAGGAAAGGAATGAATTGCTGTAAGGAATAGAGAACATGAAACAGCAAATCGAAGGCCTACTCATAGCCTGGCAGGATGAGGTGAATGAGGAAAAATGGAAGGTCCTCGAGATTATAAGGATACAGCAAAAGGGCATAAAGGACATACAAAAAGAAAGCGGATGGTATAAAGATACGGCTGAACATTGGATCAAATGATTTCAAAGATTGGCCTGCCTAGCAAATACGGCCATAGAAGAGATACTGCAATCACTCAAGAAGGCAGAAGCGTCTCTGCATCCACTCCACACCCCGCCTGAAGTAGAAATTTTCATTCAAACTTGTAAAGACCTAGTCTTAAGGATGAAAAAATATATTGTACTGGCCAAGCAAGATGAAAGAAATGTAAAATAGACATCATCTATTTTGAATAAAACGGGCTCTTCTCTGCAATTCCACATTAATTTCCATTTCACGCTCAAAGCACGAAAGATGCATACGATCAGCACTCAGTCGAATTCTGGTCCCTCCGTATCCACCACATAGTTAAACTTTTTTTATTACTGATCAAACTAATTAAGTTAACTTTCTTAAAACAGGTAACAAAATCATGAGTGAGCTGGAAACACAGAATGAGGAGTTCCGCAGTGAGGTCGCAGAATTAAAAGACCAAGTGGCTAAGCTCATGAAGCTACTTGAAAAAAGCACAGAGGGACCCGCAACACTGAGGCACCTGGGGCAGCCACTACATCTATGCCTCTTCAGACTGTCACCGAACAAGATTGGTCGTACGACTTACCACCTGACTATGAACCTCCTCATGGGTCAGGTTCTCAAGGGATCTTGGCTGGCGAAAACCATAATGCACTACCACTCCACATAAACCTTACTTCCCATCAGCCTCATCCAAACATTCTTGCGGGACCTCCACACCCGAACCCTAACATTCACAACCCTCATATCAATCCACCAACTTACATGCCTCCCGCTAATGCAACTAGCTATCCACCACACTCACACCCAGCCTACACGAACATGCATCCCTACCCTTACAATACAAACACTTCCTCTGCTTTCCCTACACATACAAACCCATCTTTCCCTCCTCAGATTAATCCATCAACTATGTACCCATATAATGTCCACCCCGACTATACTCACATGAACACGACTGTCACAGAAGACCCTACATATTCTGTCCCAGTTACTGTTCATCCAGTAAACCCCTACCAACCACATCCCTACGGTCATGCTACAAGACCCGGGGGACCTTATGCTTTACCCCATCACGCCAACCAGCCCTTAAACGAGCCATGGCCAAGAACGACTGACCAAGAAGCCCTTATTGGAGGGAGATGGCTGCATCTAGAAGAGAGGGTCAGGGCTATCGAGGGAAGCGGACATGGAATAGTCGAGGCTTCTGAGCTTTGCCTCGTACCAGATGTCATCATACCGCCAAAATTCAAGACTCCGGAATTCGAGAAATACCGAGGGGTTGGCTGTCCAAGAAGCCACCTAACGATGTATTGCAGAAAAATGGCCTCTCACTCACACAACGACAAGCTGTTTATTCACTGTTTCCAAGACAGTTTGACAGGGGCAGCGGCCAGCTGGTATACCCAGCTTGAGAGGACCTATATTCGCTCATGGAAAGATTTGGCTGACGCTTTCTTAAGGCAATACAAGTACAACATTGAGATGGCACCCGATAGGACTCAACTGCAAAACATGGTCAAGAAAGAAAACGAGTCCTTCAAAGAATATGCTCAGCGGTGGAGGGAGCTAGCCGCTCAAGTCCAGCCACCCCTGCTGGAGCGAGAAATGATAAGCACATTCATGGAGACGCTCCCCGCGCCCTACTATGACAAGATGGTAGGTAGTGTCTCTGCTAACTTCTCAGATATGGTACTGGTAGGAGAACGCGTAGAAAGTGGCTTGCGCCGAGGAAGAATCATACATAATGCTGTCGGCAACGTGAGCACGAAAAAGCCGACAAATAATACATGGAAGAAAAAGGAGGCTGAGACCCATTATGTCTCCTCAGATCCAAACCGACCAACTCCCGCACAACCCATGTATCAACCAACCACGACCCCACCTAACTACCAAACACCCTATCAATCACAATTCCCCACGCACCCACATATGGTAGCCTCCGCCCAACCTGTTTACCAACCATCCTACAATCCACCTACCCAGTTCCATCCGAACACCACCGTCATGATTCCATCACCTCAAACATTCCCTCAACAACAACCCTCTATACCATGGAACTAAAACACTAACTCTAACCTACCTCAACAAAAAACCAACAATAACCCAAGGAAAGTAGTGCAATTTGATCCGATTCCGATGAGTTACTCGGAGTTGCTGCCCCGTTTGATTCAAAACTCTTTAGTTTCACTAGTTCCTATGAAGCCGTTGGAACCCCCATATCCAAAATGGTATAATCCGGAGGCCAAGTGCGATTATCATGCCGGAACAGTGGGACATTCTACTGAAAACTGTCTGACCCTGAAACATAGGGTCCAGAAGTTGATTAATGTTAAATGGCTCAACTTTGAAAAGGATGCTCCTAGTGTGGGGAGCAACCCACTGCCAAACCATGGGGGAGCAGGACCCTCGATAAATTGTATTGAAATTGAGGAAGAAGTGGACATGGTCAATGAATCCTTCCCAGGGCATCCTAAACCCCTGGTTATCCGCTATACCGAGTCGTCGGTCTCGCCGAGCCCAACGGGATGAGACCTGTTACAATAAAAGTGCCGGGACCCTTCCAATACCACAGTAACAAGGAGGTGCCTTGGAGGTATGATATAGAGATTCTGGGAGGAAAAATTGAAAAGGATATGTTGGAGACCTCTTCACCTGACATAACCAACATAGCTGGGATAGGAGGAGTGACCAGGAGCGGTCGCATCTACGCTCCAGCCGAAGATGCGAGAAGGCAGCCAGCCATTCAAGAAAAGGAAAGTCAGGTTGGAACGGAGCCTGAAACTGCCGTCAAAGAGGTGGAGAAGGAACTAAAGAAGGCCGTCTCAGATAAAGAGGTCTGTGAGTTCCTAAAACTGATAAGGCAAAGCGAGTATACAGTAATAGAGCAGATGAACCGTATACCCGCCAAAATCTCACTACTTACCTTAATGATGAACTCGAAGCCCCATCGGAAGGTGTTACTAAAAATTATGAATGAGGCCCATGTAGTCCACAACATCTCAATGGACAAATTCGAGGGAATCGCCAACAACTTGACCGCCAACAACTTCATAACCTTTGCCTATCGCGAGATTCCTTATGAAGGGGCCGACACAACAGGGCATTACATATCTCAGTGAAGTGTATGGACCATATCTTGGCCAGAGTGATGATAGATAATGGCTCCTCATTAAATGTAATGCCTTAGCTTACATTGTCGAAACTGCCACATGTCCCTCTCAAGTCGAGTTCCATGGTGGTTAGGGCTTTCGACGGATCGAGAAGAGAGGTAATGGGTGAAGTAGAATTGCCGGTCCAAATTGGCCCAGTTATCTTCAACATAACCTTCCAGATTATGGATATCTAGCCGGCTTACAGCTGCCTGTTGGGTAGACCCTAGATCCACGCTGCTAAGGCAGTACCGTCCACCCTGCATCAGAAGCTGAAATTCATTTTGGACGATAGGCTGATCATCGTCTCAGCGGAAGAGGATTACTTGGTCAGTAAACCCACCAATCCCCCCTATATTGAGGCAGCAGAAAAGGCTCTGGAGACTCAATTGCAAGCCTTGGAAATTGCCAATGTCACCACTATAAAGGAAGGAGAGGTGGTTGACCATAAGCAGCCCCCTAAGTCTTTAATGATGATGGCTCGAGAGATGCTAAAGAATGGGTTCAAGCTGGGCGACAAATTGGGGAAAAATAAGGGCGGCTTATCTCGGCCATTGCTAATGGAAAAGAATAGACGGCGATATGGGTTGGGATATCAACCCACTGAGGAGGATAAGGCAGTAAGACCCCGTTATAATAAGGTCCCTCTGTGCCACATATCACAAAGTTTCCGAAGTGCCGGCTTCGAAGACTCAACCATGGTTGCAGTCATAGACGAGAAATGGACGTTGACTCTTGAAGATCTGGTGATGCCCTGTCCCCCTGGACGAGAATTGACCAATTGAGAAATTTTCGATCTACCTCTGACTTTTGGTTCAGTTCAAATGTAATTCTGTAATTGTCATGACAAAATTTTATACATAAACATTTTGTACATATTTTTGACAAGTAATAAATACAGTTGCATTATCCAAAAATATCCTCTCTTCTACTCCTCAATATACTTCCCTATGTCAAATATATATATCTTATTTCTTCTTCTCATACCCAACACGCAGATCCGATCTGAAACCGCCTCACGACGATAGTGCTAGTATTGTATTAGGTGATTTCGACTGTATTGACGACCTGGCCGACGAAGAGGCAGAATTTGAATGCGAACCCACCGACGAGATGTTGAGAGTGGTGGAATGCGAATCTAAAGCAATTGAACCTCATCAGGAGCCTGTGGATCTAATCAATTTGGGGACCGAAGAAAATAAAAGAGAAGTCAAGATAGGCACACTTATCGCTGGAGACAATCGTGAGCGATTGATCTCACTCCTGCAGAACTATAGTGATATCTTCGCATGGTCTTACCAGGACATGCCAGACTTAGATACTTCTATAGTGGAACACAAATTGCCTATGAAAGCCGGATGTGCACCAGTCAAACAGAAGTTGAGGAGGATGAAATCGGAAATGTCTCTGAAGATCCGGGAGGAAGTAAGGAAGCAGTTTGACGCCGGCTTCTTAGCTGTTGCAAATTACCCCGAGTGGGTCGCTAATATAGTACCGGTCCCCAAGAAAGATGGCAAGGTCCGGATGTGCGTGTAGATTACAGGGACCTCAATCGAGCCAGCCCGAAAGATGACTTCCCACTACCTCATATTGATGTGCTGGTTGATAATACTGCACAGTTTTCCTACTTTTCATTCATGGACGGTTTCTTAGGCTACAATCAGATTAAGATGGCCGAAGATGATAGAGAAAAGTCCACCTTTATTACGCCCTTGGGAATCTTTTGTTACAAAGCCATGCCTTCCGGACTGAAAAATGTCGGGGCAACCTATCACAGGGCCATGGTAACACTGTTCCATGACATGATTCACAAGGAGATAGAAGTCTACGTGGATGATATGATTGCCAAATCTCGGACAGAAGACGACCATCTCACAGATCTGAAAAAGTTGTTTGAGAGGCTCAGAAAATTCAAGCTGCGGTTGAACCCGGCTAAATGCACCTTTGGGGTCAGGTCAGGAAAGCTACTAGGTTTTATTGTCAGTAAGAAAGGCATCGAGGTCGACCCAGACAAAGGCCATGCAATTATAGACATGCCAGCTCTAAGAACCGAAAAAGAAATCCGAGGGTTCCTAGGAAGACTCAACTATATCTCCCGGTTCATTTTTCAGTTGACAGCTACATGCGAGCCGATCTTTAAGCTATTGTGCAAGAATCAACCCATGAGTTGGGATGAGGATTGCCAAGAAGCTTTTGAAAAGATCAAATCATATTTAAAGAACCCACCGGTCTTGGTACCGCTAGTGGCTGGGAGACCTTTGATCTTATATCTAACAGTAACAGACCAGTCGATGGGTTGTGTGCTCGGTCAACACGACGAATCCGGGAGAAAGGAGCGGGCAATATACTACCTGAGCAAGAAGTTCACAAGCGGAGAAGCTAGATATTCTCTCTTAGAACGAACTTGCTGCGCTCTGGCATGGGCGGCACACCGCCTAAGACAGTATATGCTAAGTCACATCCCTGTTCTGCACGATCGGTGTTACCATCAGTTGGATGAAAGAATCAAGAACCCCTACTCATATCCTAGGGAAAATTTAATTCTACCAGGAGAGGCCATTAGGAAAAGTGATAGATCAAGAGGCGATCCCTTATGTAAATGCTGAGCTCTCGCATGGAATAGAGTAGTCCAAAATAGAGTAAGACATACACCCTCTGATAATCAGATCAAGGAGCTTTTCTCTTGTAGGAATCCCTGATGTAACCCAGCCCTGTTATGAGCCCTATAAGATATTGCCAAAAGAGTAGGAGATAGTGAACAAATACCACCCCAAGTGTTGCTCAAACCCCTTGCTCAGAGTGAAGAGCAGAGCACGATCTAGGCTAGACTAAACCTCTATCATCAGGGTCATCCATTAGGATGCATGAAGCTCAAAGCATTCCATATAATAATGGAGTAAAAGACAGGTTAGCCAAACCACCTATACCACAAGCATCCAAGGCTCCATTTGTCTCGGTAGTGTATCCCCATAAAGACACCTCTTCGCCACTGTAATCGTTGACAATAATGACCCTAAGCTAGCCTAAGATTCCACCTGATATTCATGCTAGGATTGGAGGTAGAGAACTATGCCATGAACAACTCAACTCCTCGTCGGAAGCAATGGTCAGGCCCTGTATAAGTCGAGGACAGAAGCTAGGAGATGGTAAGTTTGTGATTTCGTCCTTCAATCAAACGCTCCTCAGAGAATCCTAAACTTGTCATTTCGTTGATACCAAAAGGAGCCCCAGCATGGCCAACACATGAAGATGGTCCCCTGGCGCTCTCAGTATAACTTAGCGTAGATCTTGAAGAGCCATGCAGGCCATGCAACATACACGAGGGTTAATCCAAATGTGAACCCCATTAACCCAAATAGGCGTCCAGCACAGTGGTTAATGCAAATGGCTCTAAACCCTTAAACCTCCCTTCGAATCTCACTGAAGGTGGTTTTTCTCTCTAACCAAATTCCTCACCAAAACCTTAATCCGCAAATTACCACCTTACCCTCAACTATTGCACTAATTACCCAGTTTGCCCTGAGATCAGTAAAATTACCACATCGCCCCCGGTCCATTTCCAAAACGCCCAATAAGCCCCAGCCTGAGAAAGGACAAGCCTGCCCCTGGGGAATCCCACAAATGCCCAATAGGCCTTCCCACAGTAAATTACAGGGCTGCCTTTGAATCTTTCCCATAATTCCTATCCTGTCCCAAAGTCAGAAATTACTTTCAGGACCTTGGAAATCCACTTAATGCCTTCTATACCCCCACGAAAAAGAATTAATAAAAATTTACAGAAAATTAATAAAATTCCAGATTTCATAAAAATTCCAGAAAATAAAAAATTTAATAAAAATTCCAGAAAATACAGAAAATTAATAAAATTCCAGATTTCATAAAAATTCCAGAAAAAAAAATTGAATAAAAAATTCCAGAAAATACAGAAAATTAATAAAATTCCAGATTTCATAAAAATTTCCAGAAAATAAAAATTTAATAAAAAATTCCAGAAAATACAGAAAGTTAATAAAATTCCACATTTCATAAAAATTCCAGAAAATAAAAAATTCCAGAAAATAAAAAATTCCAGAAAATACAGAAAATTAATAAAATTCCAGATTTCATAAAAATTTCCAGAAAATAAAAAAATTAATAAAAAATTCCAGAAAATCAAAAATTAATAAAAAATTCATAAAAATCCATAAACATTAATAAAAATTCAGAAAATTCATAAAAATTTATAAAAAAACAGAAAATTTATAAAAATACAGAAAATTTAGGAAAGTACAGAAAATCCATAAAAATTAATACAAAGTTCCAAAAATTAAAAAATTCTAAAATTCCTAAATAATTATATTAAAACCTCAATTACTCCAAAAGTCAAAAAATGAAGATTCTTCTATTAAATTCGAGTTTTCTTTTATTCAAGGATCAACGTCAATTGCAAATTTTCTCTTTTTCAGAAATTTAAAAATCTTTTTCTAAATATTTTGGAATCTTTAAGTCTCACGCAATGGACTCTAAATGGGGAGCTGGCGGTCTACCTGCTGCTCAACATTTAGTAGTTCATATAGGTCCCCGTGCTGCCTTAGCCGCCTCGGGCCTTATGCATGAGTGGACTTGAGGTCTTCTTCAAGATTTAAAAATCTTTTGTAATATTTTGGGATTCTAGGTCTCACGCAATAGGCTCTAAATGGGGAACTGGCGGTTTACCTGTTGTTCAACAGTTAGTAGTTCGTATAGGTCCCTGTGCTGCCTTAGCCGCCTCGAGTCTTGTGCATGAGTGGACCAAAGATCCCTCCCAAAAATAAAACACTTTCTTAATAACAGAATCTTTAAATATTCTTTTAAAAAAAACACTCTTCGAAGGTCAAGCTTTCACAAACTAGAACTACGTAAGCCTTAAATTTCCCATTGCACCGGGGAATACGTAGGAGCAGGGTCAAGTCCTGTTAGGCTAACCTCTGTCTATTTATTTCTCACATAAAAGGGATCTAAACAATTTTCAAAATCACACACTCAGTTAAGGGTGCCGTTCGTTGGAACGGGCGAGTGGGGTGCCTAACACCTTCCTCACTTGTAACCGACTCCCGAACTTCGAGTCTCATTTTCTAGTTAAGGTTTTTCCAAACTTTTTCCTTAAATAAAATTTGGTGGCGACTCCACATTGATCAAAACAACTCATTTTCAAAATTTTAGCGAGCCCGTCGTCTCGTCGAAATTACGGTTGCGACATTAGGTACTAGTGAATTCAAGACATTAATGGAGAAGGTGAAGTTCGATTCTTGCTTTAGCTGGTCAAAAGCATTATTCCATTATGCTCATTCCGAAGGAAAAATCTAGCTTCTTAATCTACCAAAACAGGGAACAAAGTTACATAGCATAGTTCATTTAATACTCATTAATGCCCTCCTCAAGATTGTTTTAAGTATCATTACCGTGAATATTAAGACCAAACTAAGAGCCCAACTTAGCAGTTAACTTGCTGCCCACGACCCCCATGTCTCATGTTCAATCCTCACATGCAGTTAATTATTTTAATTTCCTCGTCTATTGATTTCTGATCGTGGGGGAAGTAATGGGCCATGCAGACCCACACTTAAATGGGCCTTGCTAATAAGCCACACATATTCTTACTTGGGCCATGTTGATGGATGCTCTAGTTAGACTAGTTGCTCCACATAACAGTGGAAAAGCCTGCATTATCAGGACGGATTGCCAAATGGAAAATGGTGCTTTCGGAATATGATATCCTGTCTGTGACGCAAAAATCTGTCAAAGGCAGTGCACTCGCAGAATATTTAGCCCAACAACTGCTAGAAGACTACCAGGCCATGCAGCCGGAATTCCCTGATGAGGATCTAATGGCAATCTTTGGTGAAGAAGAAAAGATAGAAGAAGAGAAATGGACGATTTTGTTCGACGGTGCGTCCAACATGATGGGCCACGGTATAGGAGTTATACTGATTTCTCCAGAAAGACAGTATATACCTATCACCGCCCGACTAGCCTTCGACTGCACGAATAATATGGCGGAGTATGAAGCTTGTATCTTAGGGATTTAAGCCGCAATCGAAGCTAAAGTGAAACGCCTAGAGGTCTTTGGTGACTCAGCCTTGATCATCCACCAGGTCAGGGGAGAATGGGAGACCAAAGACGCAAAGCTAGTGCCGTACCAGGCCCGTCTCCAGGAACTGCTAGAATACTTTGAGGACATCACCTTCTCGCATATACCGTGGGAAGATAATCAACTAGCTGACACCCTAGCCACCTTGTCCACTATGTTTGAAATTGGACTAGAAGAGGATATGCCTCTCATCCACATCCAGCATCGCTCCAGATCGGCATTTTGTCAAAGAGGTAGAGGTGGAACCGGATGGAAAACCATGGTATCATGACATCCGGTAGTTCTTGAGGAACAAAGTATATCCCGCCGATGCGTCTGAAAACGATAAGAGGACCTTACGAAGATTGGTCGCAGGTTTTCTCCTCAATGGAGAAATCCTATACAAGAGGAATCACGACATGGTTCTGCTCAGATGCATAGATGCAGCGGAAGCCAAAAAAATTCTAAAAGAAGTTCATGAAGGGTCCTTTGGTACTCATGCCAACGGACATGCCATGGCAAGAAAAATCCTCAGGGCTGGATATTATTGGTTGACCATGGAAGCTGACTGTTGCAAACACGTCAAAACCTGCCACAAGTGTCAGGTATACGCGGACAATATCCATGTGCCGTCGACGTCGTTGAACGTGCTGTCCTCGCCATGGTCGTTCGCCATGTGGGGAATACATGTCATTGGCCCGATAAATCCCAAGGCGTCCAATGGACACCGCTTCATATTAGTCGCCATCGACTATTTCACCAAATGGGTTGAAGTAGCCTCATATGCTAGTGTGACTCGCAATGTGGTAGTCAAATTCGTGAAAAGAGAGCTGATCTGCCGATATGGATTTCCCAGTAAGCTCATCACAGACAATGGCTCAAACCTCAACAATAAGATGATGTCGGAATTATGCGGCCAATTCAAGATCCAACATCACAACTCATCTCCTTATCGACCAAAGATGAATGGAGCGGTCGAAGCGGCCAACAAGAATTTCAAGAAGATAATTCAGAAAATGGTTCTCTCATACAGAGAATGGCATGAAATGCTCCCTTATGCATTGCATGCATACTGGACCTCTGTCCGTACATCTACTTGGGCAACGCCATTCTCACTAATATATGGAATGAAGGCCGTACTCCCAATCGAGGTCGAGATTCCCTCATTGAGAATCCTGATGGATGCTAAATTGGAAAAGGCCGAATGGGTCCAGGCTAGGATGGATCAGCTAAACTTAATTGAAGAGAAAAGGTTGGCGGCAATATGCCATGGCCAATTGTACCAAAGACGAATGAAGAAAGCATTCGATAAGAAGATTCATCCTCGAGAGTTTCAAGAAGGAGATCTGGTGATCAAAAGGCTATTGCCTATGCAAAAAGCGCTGCAAGGGAAGTGGTCTCCGAACTACCATGGACCTTATGTAGTTAAGAAGGCTTTCTCCGGAGGCACCTTGATCTTGGCCGACATGGATGGGAAAGACTTGCCTAACCCTGTCAATTCGGATACCGTCAAGAAGTATCACGCTTAGAGCAAAAAGCCCGCTAGGTCAACTATCAAAAAGACCTAGGCAAAAGTTAGGGCAATACAAGAAAGAAAAGCCCGTTAGGTCAACCATCAAAAATACCTAGGCAAAAGTTAGGGCAATACAAGAAAGAAAATCCTGCTAGGTCAACCATTATCAAGGACCTAGGCAAAAATTAGGACAATTCAAACGAGAAACATCCTGAACCGAAAACCCGAAAGGGCGGTTTAGACAAAAAGCGGCATCGACAAAACAAGATTCGTTCCCTCTGATTAAGGAGGACGAGAAGGGGTAACAGAGAGTCTCCATCTATACTGGGGCAAATCCATCGTAATCTGTGTTTCATGCTGGGGAAAAAATGGGCAAATATCCATGGTGCTAGTGAAAGGTTCAAGACCGGTCTGGGGCAAGCTGAATAAACTGGGGAAAAAATTTTGGCTTTTCGGAAGCTGGGATGGCAATGCAGGAAGAGATCGCCAAAATACAATACTAGCACTAATTGTCTGGAAGACATCACCGCTAACCAAACCTACTTCACCAAACGCCTCGCCGCAAAGACACCCTATGTCCTTTTGACTATCTTGTTAATTCCCCATCATATGCAACTGTATTTTCTTCTGTCAAAATGTTTATACAGAATGTAATTCACTCATTTTTAATGACGATTGCTGATTACTAACACTGTGAGAAAATAAGAGTTATGTCGAAACTTTCTTAATGGCAAGTTCTTTTTGACCAAAAAATCTTACTAAAACAACGCATGCAACAGATATTCCTCTCAAAGTAATCAAAGAAACAAACAACTTATAGAGTCTAGCTCACTCTGAAGGATATGATCGGTGTTAGAAGAAAGCCAGGGAGTCAGAGTCCACAAACAAAATCATGAGGTATGACATGCTCACTGGCCTATGTTGTCAGGCCATAGCATTGCATCTTTCATTTCTGCTCACTGGCCTATGTTGTTAGGCCATAGCATTGCATCTTTCATTTCTTCTCACTAGCCTATGTTGTCAGGCCATAGCATTGTATCTTTCATTTCTGCTCACTAGCCTATGTTGTCAGGCCATAGCATTGTATCTTTCATTTCTACTCACTGGCCTATGTTGTCAGGCCATAGCATTGCATCTTTCATTTCTGCTCACTGGCCTATGTTGTCAGGCCATAGCATTGTATCTTTCATTCTTGCTCACTGGCCTATGTTGTCAGGCCATAGCATCGCATCTTTTCATTTTTGCTCACTGGCCTATATTGTCAGGCCATAGCATCACATCTTTTCTTTCTTGCTCACTGGCCTATATTGTCAGGCTGTAGCATTGCATTTACTGTTTTCAGGCCTATGTTGTCAGGCCGCCATGTAGTTTAGATTTACAGCTTTCAGGCCTATGTTGCCAGGCCGTCATGTAGCTTAGATTTACTGCTTTCAGGCCTATGTTGTTAGGCTGTCATGTAGCTTATATTTACTGCTTTCAGGCCAATGAACCATGCTGATTTGGAATTAGGCCATGCTGATGGATACTCTAGTTAGACCAGTTGCCTATTGATTGGGCTTGTTGCATTTGGGCCGTATTAAATCAAATTGGTTGAAGTTCTAATATGAGCCATGCCACATCTCAACTGGGCTAAACTCCTTAGGCAGCCATTATCAGGCCTGATTCTCAATTTGGACAATGCTTCAAAATGGGCCAGCATAATCCCCGTTTCTAATTACAAAGCCAAGCTTATGGGTTGGGCCATGCTAGCTAGTTAATTTTCAACCTGGTGGTCATGCCAAAATCAGACCAGTTCCTCAATGGGGCCACCTTTTCTACTCGGCCTACTCATCCAAAGGCTAGCTGGCCACCTTTGTTATTTGGGCCATCCTGCCTTCTAACGGGACTAAGCCAAATCAAGCATGATATCCTTTTATTGGGCCATGCTAAGTGGGATGCTAAATTATCAAATAATGAATACTAACACCACTTTTTGAACAAGATAAATAATACATACCAATCTATATAGCCAACCTAAATTCCTTTATTTTTTTTTTAAAAAAATTATGTAATTAATTTGTGTCAAATCCAATTTATTTTTAATTTGAAATCAAGCCCTCCTCTTAATTTTAAGTCAGGCCCAATTATCTTTTCTAGCTTGAAATCAAATTCATTTTTCTTAATTTGGGTCAAGCTCAATTTAATTATTTTTAATTTGAAACCAAATCCTTTTTTATTTTGGGTCAAGCCCAATTCCCTCTTTTTTAATTTGACATCAAACCTATTTTCTTGATTTGGGTCAAGCCAAATTCCCTTCTTTTTAAATCAAAATCCATTTTTCTAATTTGGGGCAAGCCCAGTTCTTTTTTTTTTTTTCTAATTTAAATCAAATCCATTTTTTCTTGATTTGGGTCGAGCCCAATTCCCTCTTTTTTTTAATTCAAAATCAAAATCCATTTTTTTATTTGAAATAAAATTCACTTTTAATTTGGGGCAAGCCTAATTCCCTCTTTTTAATTGGAAATCAAACCCATTTTCTAATTTGGGTCAAGCCTAATGGGTTTCATAATTCAAAATTAGTAAGCGATTTACAAATTTTTTAAGAAAAAGAAGAAACATGTCTTTAAAATTTTCTAAGATTCATGCAATGGATTCTAATGCAGGCAATTAGAGTTCTCTACTGTACCATATTTTTATCCAGGAAAATGCAAACACGGCTTATGACAGCTTGAATTTTGCAAGTACGCGATGTTAGAAAATCGTTGTTTTTACTAATTCTGTCCAAAATGTCTATTTTCGATTTTTCTAAGATTCGTGCAACGGATTCTAATGCAGGAAAGTAGCATTCTCTACTGTACCATATTTTAATTCAAGAAAACTCAAACACGGCCTATGACAGTTTGAATTTTGCAAGCACGTAATTTTAGAAAATTGCTGTTTTTACTAATTCTACCTAAAATGTCTGTTTTCGATTTTTCTGATATTCGTTCAACGAATTCTAATGTGGGTAAGTAGTGTTCTTTATTGCACCATATTTTAATTTATGCAGATTCAAACACAGCTTACACAGTTTGAATTTTGCAAGCACGTGATTTTCGAAAATCACTGTTTTTAATAATTCCATCCAAAATGTCTATTTTTCAATTTTTCTGAAATTCGCACAACGAATTCTAATGCGAGCAAGTAGAATTCTCTACTGTACCATATTTTAATTCATGAAAATTCAAACACGACTTACAATAGCTTAATTAAAATCCTTTTTTTCCAAGAGATCAAGTCTCTTAACTAGAACTATGTAGCCTTGAATTTCCCATTGCACTAGGGAATACTTAGGAGCAGGATCAAGTCCTGTCAGGCTATTTTCATACAAACCTATTTATTTCTATTTTTTAAAGGGATCAAACATTTTTCAAAAATATCACAACCACACACTCAGTTTAAGGGTACCATTCTTCGGAACGGGCAAATATGGTGCCTAATACCTTCTCTACTCGTAACTGACTCCTGAACCTAAATTTCTTCCTCAAGTTAGGGTTTTCCCAAATATTTCCCCTTAAAATAAAATTTGGTGGTGGCTCTACAATCAATTATATTCTTTCTATATTTTTTAGCAATTTCGTCATGTCGTTGTAATTACAGTTACGACACTATGTTAGATGTGTCATCCATTGATTTATACGTTTCCATTTAGTGAATGATGGATATGGACTTGATTATGATGAGCCAAATACTGATCTTTATGTTGTAACAAAACTTGCAACCTTAACATGACTAGGGTGATTAGTAGCATAAAGTGTCTTCACAAGATTTTCATCTCCCCCTTAAGTTGTCCTAGGTAAATTATCTATGATAAGTCTCCTAATATTAAAAAGACAATTAAAGGACAAGAAATGCTAATTAACATTAAGTATAGAAAAACAACACATTTTAAGGTTCAAATAAAAATCCAAATTCAAACTTACAAGATCATTCATCACCCTTTGAACTTATTCATCATTAATAATACCTTTTTTATTGACTCTAGCTTCCTTTCACAACACTTGTTGGGTTAGATGTGACATTTGACCCTTATGATATAACTTGTAGGAGTTGTCTAAAATGCAAAAGTTATAAAAATAATCAGTAAATGTGCATATATTTTAAACATATTGACATAGTAACCCAAATTCTAACTTAGTTATGCATATGTTTTTGTTGACTACCTATATCTAAAGGTCATTTTTTTCCTCTTAGCATTTTCTTATTTTCTCTATGCATATGTTAGTATAACTAATAAGTGACATTATGTACCTTTAATTTTAAAACACTTAGATGAATGTTAGTAACCTTCAATTTATTTGTAAAGATTTTTTCCTAAGAAAGTCCATCCAATGATCAACCATGAATATAGTCATTAATACTTCGCTGTTCGGTGAAAAATAAGATTCCTCTTTTCATATATTACCAGTGAAAAAATATTTTTTACATTGATTCTTATTGATCTTTTACATTGATTCTAAAATTGGTATAGATAAAATCGATATAGAATTTGATAACTTTATACATTAATTCTTTAACCATTGTAAAAGATTATGTTTTAATATCATTTTTTTCATTTAGTCGATATAAAAGTTAAGTTTTTATATTAGTTAAAAGTTTAATTGATGTAATAAGTAAAAATAATAAAAAATTATGGCAGTTTTAATTTTCATTATTTTTTAAAATATATTAATTAATTATAATTTATAATATGTCCAACCTATTTTTAAAAAAAAATTATATTATATTATTTTATTCATTAATTATAATTTATAATAGTTAATTGTGGTAAGTTATAGAAACCATGGTTAATCCATTTGTGGTGAAATGATTGACAACCTCAGTGTAGCATCTAGGTCATACTTGGAAAAATAATCGTCTTTGTGCACTGTTGGTAGGCGAGCTTCTTTTCTGTCGTGTAGCGTGTAGGTCATATTTGGAAAAACAGTCGTTTTTGCATCGTTGGTAGGTAAAATTCTTCGTTGTGCTTGAGGTAAAGCTTGGTTAGCATGAATTTTTTGGTTCATTGGTGAATGTTCGTTCTTGTGAGGTACAATTTTCTTGAGGCAAGGTTTTTATCTACATCCAACGATGATTTCTCATAACCACTGGTATAATAATTTTCTTATATTTATATTTTTAGCAAGTTCATCGTCTCGTTGTAATTACGGTTGTGACATATGTATATAAATTTACATTATTTTAAAAAATTTATATTGAGTAATCGAAATACTACTCAGAGATGATGACAAACTATTATCAAGATAGATTCATAGGATACATTGACTATGTTAACAAGGTGAGAAATATTATGTATTAATTTTCTTTCTTCTATTAACTCAAATATACTTTACTAATATAAATTATTTATTTAAAATGTTAAAAAGGTATATGTACCTAGCAATGAAAAGAATGTTCACTGATACCTGCTTATTGTAGATCTTTAGAACAGTGCATTGATAATGCTTGACTCATTCCCTTCACCTTAAAAGATGGACCAGGAGAAAGAAGTGTTAAGAAAATGGTAAGTTAAGATAATATTTTTTTATAAACATTGAGTATGTTTTTTATGACTATTGATAAGGAGATTAACAGTTGAATATGAACAGGCCATGTGTTTGGAAGAAATGTTTAACTTGCCTAAGTTCTATTAATATGATTTCACCATGAAACCATTAGTGTGTAATTTTGACATAGTGGTACCATAGGAAATTAACGTTCAAGGTAGAGAATCGGAAGTCATAAATTCATTATATCTATCATGCCATGTCATATGAATTCATTACATACATATAGTGAAATTTACTTACCATAAAAATGACTGGTGTATGGGTGGCTATGTGGATGATGGAAAATAATAATCTAATTTCAATATGCATGTGAGTTGGCCTTGTATTATAGTGAATACATACACATTCATTAATTTGTCTTTTCAAATGCGATTTATGTTATCTAACCTCACCACATTATTGTTTTCTTAATCTATAGATTAATGATGGAACCAGAGTGAAACTCATAATTAACTTGATAATGAGCCCATACAACACTTGAGAGATCAAGTTATGGCAAAGACAAACAAATTTCTAAAGGAATACAGGGTTGCCAATTAATTTCATTTTCATGACAACATTTTGATTATGTATGGCTTGTAAGTCATGCTGGAAAATTTATTATCATGTGTAAATACCCAATTACGTCCAAGGCTCCCGGTCGCTAAATTTATTAATTAACCCTAATTTAAATAATAAATGATTAGTAGATTCAGTAGAAGACAAACGAAAATAAAAAAGAAAATAAATATTTGAAAGAAATAAAAATCTGGAAAAAGAAAATCTGAAAAATAAAACTGGAAATTGAAAGGAATAAAAAATGAAGAAACTTAAAGAAAATCGAAAAAGTAAAACTGAAAAAAGAAAAAGAAAAAATATAAACAACAATTAAAAATCAACAAAGAAAAATAATAAAAAATCTGAAAAGAAATTTAAAAATAATAAAAATATGGGAAAGAAATTTCAAAATTAAAAATCTGAAAAAAGAAAATAAAAATTGAAAATTTCAAAATTAAAAATCTGAAAAAAGAAAATAAAAATTGACAATTTCAAAATTAAAAATCTAAAAAATGATAATAAAAATTGAAAATTTCAAAATTAAAAATCTGAAAAAAGAAAATAAAAAGTGAAAAATCTAAAAATAAAAAAATCTCAAAAATAAAAAATAAAGATTGAAAAATATGAAAAAGAAATTAAGAAATCAAAAATAAAAAATAGAAATTGAAAAATATGAAAAAGAAATTTAGAAATCAAAAATAAAAAATAAAAATTGAAAAATCTGAAAAAGAAATTAAGAAATAAAAAATAAAAAAGAAAAATTGAAAAATCTGAAAAAAGAATTAAAAAAAATAAAAGAAATCTGAAAAAGAATTAAATCTGAAAAATAAATATAGAAAAATAAAAATCTGAAAAGAAAGTAAAAATAAATTAATACAAAATAGTAAATAAGGAAAAATTAAAAGAAAATAAAAATTAAAAATAAAAACAAATCTGAAAAGAAAATGAAAAGTAAGTATATAAAAAGTAAAAAAAATAATAATAATGATAATAAAGAAAATTCGAAAATCTGAAGGAATAGATAAGAGGAAAAGAAAAGCGAACAAGGATAACGAAAAAGAGGAGGGGTATAAATAGGTGAAAGGAATTGGCAAGAGGGGGATTTAGGATTTTTCTTTCAGATACTCCCTTTTGCTTGAAGTGGTGAAGGAGAGGGCGAGACTCGAAAGTGGAGGTTAAGCATCTTCTGGTGACTCACGATCGTTCAGGTTCGGAGAATTATTCTTCAAAAATTTCTTGGATTCTACATTGCTTGCTTCACTCGGTTAGTATTCGATCTACGCTCCAAGCTTCAATTCCGATCGAGGAAACCTCCAGAGTCCTCTCACGAAGGTTAGTGTTCTTACACGATCTCAATCTTGTAGGTCACATGTTCAAGAATCACATAGGTCCAAATCGGCATGAGCGCAAAAGCAAATTAGTGTAATCTGAATCTTGATAAATACTTGGTTCAATCAATGAATCGATGTTGCTGGAAATCTATTATTAACTAGAACGAGATTAGCACGAACAAACACGATCCCTGCGTCCAAGCCTGATTTAGTGTTGCTAGAAGAACTGTTTGGGTCACATCACCAACACAATAAGCACGTAGGAATAGATATAAATCTGCAAATAAGGTAGTGATGAAAACCAAGCCATAAGGCTAGGAGAATTTGATCCAAGCGCATAAACTCACGTCCACCTCTAACGAGCTCGAAGTCGCTTCTGGCCGAAGCCATAACATAAGCTTGACGATTGGATATTTGGAATTAGTTGGAGAGTGAAATCCTGGCCCCGGGACTGAGGAGTTTTGGTGAAGGCAGAGAGGGACGAACGTCCAAGCAATCCTCTGTTTCATAGGTCGAAAACAGAGCAAAGTATACCCTCATCGGGTCCATGGTAACTTGTAGCAGAAAGCACCAAGAAGGATAGGAAGTATGGTCATGATTAGTGGAGCTTGAGAAGGAAGGAAGAAGTAAAGCACCTAGTCTACCCTGTGTCCTATGTGAAATTTGAAGAATGGTGTTAAGGAAGAAGGGAGACTTTCTAAGACAAGTTTGCAGGGTCGAGAACGTAGCTTTCCTCCTTTGAAGGACTCCCAAACGAATCCCGGAACCGAAACCATGTGGGCCTGGATGACTACGTCGAAGGACCCTTGTTGGTAGCAAATCAGACCCCTGGGAGATGCGACGAACAGTTCCTGTTGGCTGAAAGGTTGCCTGATGTGATTCAGTGCTGGCTCAGACGCCATGCGATAGACCTGGGCCCCTACCTCCGAATAGCTATGTACCTCCGAGAATGCATGAGGGTGTCTCTTCTTCAGCGCACGTCGGGATTATTCGTGAAGCATACAAGACCATTGTCATTACGAATGGCAGAATCGCGCTCGGGACAGGTGCAGCGCATGAGGTAAGGATCTCAACCTGACCAAGAAAGGTGCCCAAGGGAAGGTGCTTGTTCAAGGAAGCGGCTGGCAGAAGGAATGCTCAAACTACTCGCTCTACCCACCCGTTTGACATGCTAAGAAGCTTTGGCATGCACAGACTTGGTACCATGTCCAGGCTGCCCCCATTAACTCATGCATGCGGATTTCTACGTGGGGAAGGTCCATGCAGTTATAATGGTCTCAATGAGAGTCGGGGAGGGGAGGTAAGATTCACAATGACCAGCTGGAAGTGAGGCAACAGGGTATAGGTAAGAATGGGTTCCTTGATAGAACACTCCACAAGCGTTGCACTTCACAAGTGATCCTCACATTCAACAGAGTTAGCTCAAATATTGATAGGAGCAACATAGAGCCCAAGTGGAGGCATGGCCTGGTGGTGTTATTGGGGGGGGGGGGGGAAGGGGCGCATGCACGTGAGCACAAACAGGAGTCACCGCCACCGTCCGATCACCTTGCACAGGAGCCATTGTGACCGTGCGATCAACAACATGTGGGGACTTGGATTAAGCATCTAAGTCAAATTTCATTAGGGTCCTCTCACCCCTCTTGTTTGCAAGACTGCCCTTAGGATCTCCCAAATTGTAAAACAACCCCTAGAGCCTCCAAAAGTACAAAACTACCCCCCTAATCCTCCAAAATGACAAATTTTCCCCTCACTTTCCCAAAATAACAGATTTGCCCCTTACTTTCCTAAAATGATAGATTTGCCCCTCGTTCTTCCCATAATCACAAAACTTTCCCTCTCAAATCTCCATAATTACATTTCTAACCCCTAACTTTCCATAGCTATGATTTAAGCCCCAGGTTCCCTGGGATGCTAATCGCACCCCCACGCTTCCCCAATCAAGTTTCTTGTCCAAGTATTTAAAATATTTTGGGATTCTTGGTCTCACGCAATGGGCTCTAAACAAGAAACTGGCGGTTCACCTGCTGTTCAACGTTTAACAATCTGTATAGGGCCCCATGCTGCCGTAGCCGCCTCGGATCTTATGCATGAGTGGACTAAAGGTCCTTCCTAAAATATAAAGCTCTTTTTTCAAATGTTTTGGGATCCTTGGTCTCACGCAATGAGCTCTAAACGAGGAACTGGCGGTTCACCTACTGTTCAACGTTTAACAATCTGTATAGGCCCCCGTGCTGCCGAAGCCGCCTCGGATCTTGTGCATGAGTGGACTAAAGGTCCTTCCTAAAATATAAAGCTCTTTTTTCAAATGTTTTGGGATCCTTGGTCTCATGCAATGGGCTCTAAACGAGGAACTGACGGTTCACCTATTGTTCAACGTTTCAAAGTTTGTATAGGCCCCCGTGCTGCCGTAGCCGCCTCGGGTCTTGTGCATGAGTGGACTAAAGGTCCTTCCTAAAATATAAAGCTCTTTTTTTCAAATGTTTTGGGATCCTTGGTCTCACTCTAAACGAGGACTTGACGGTTCACCTACTGTTCAACGTTTAACAGTCTGTATAGGCCCCCGTGCTGCCGTAGCCACCTCGGGTCTTGTGCATGAGTGGATTAAAGGTCCTTTCAAAAAATTGAAAATCTTCTCAAAGTGTCATCTGTCCTTTAAATACCTCTGAAGGTCAAACCTTCACAAACCAGAACTACGTAAGCCTTGAGTTTCCCATCGCACCAGGGAATACGTAGGAGCAGGATCAAGTCCTGTTAGGCTAACCTCCTTCAACCTATTTATTTTCACATTAATTAAGGCATCAAACTATTTTTAAATAATCACTCTCAGTTTATGGGTACTGTTCTTTGGAACAGGCGAGTGGGGTGCCTAACACCTTCCCTACTCGTAACCGACTCCCGAACCTAAATCTCATCCTCGAGTCAGGGTTTTTTCCAAATATTTTCCCCTTGAATAAAAATTTGGTGGCGACTCCACATAATCAAATAAAATCTCTTTTAAAATTTTAGCGAGTTCATCGTCTTGTCGGAATTACGATTGAGACATCATGTTAGACAATTTTTGTTAGATAATTCATTTATACTTTTGTTTCAGTTGGACAAATTTTAATTTTATGGTATAATAGTTCATTCAGATATATCTACTTGTATGATTCAGCATGCTTTGTATTTTTTTCTTGCATTATAAACTTTGAAACTCTATCGCATTTCATTTCCTCCTAAATTGCTCTTGATGGATGGTTCTTGAAAGAAGCTTTGGTGAAGAAACAACAATGTTAATAGACAAGAAAAGATAGATGACTACTCATTTAGACTACAATTTGGATTATCAAATAAAGATTACTATAACTAAATAATAGGAAGCGAAGAAGGTTACTTCAAGGAAGTTTATCGTTGTTTATTGGGTTCTTGCAAAAATATGAATATATATTTAGGTAGGATACTTAAAAACTGTATGTATTTTCCCTTTTCAAACCATCTAAATTACCATTTCTTTGACTAACGATTTATTTATCAAATGCTTATCAGTTATGAGGCTTTATACCTTACCATTTAACAATGTACAACTTATTTAATCTTCTTTATATCTTTCTATGATACTATTCTAAATTTATGTTTCATTAAATATAAGAAAGCAAAATAAGATAAAACACCACTAAGAACAAAATCCTTTACAGTCCGAATTTTCATAAAATTATAATGAACACCCCTAAACAAATAACATAACACCGCACAGATGTTAAAATAAATCAAATGTCAATAGTACATTTAAAATTATCAATTTTTTGAATGCCCAATAACAATCCTGCAATGTAGGTGTTTTGTAAATTTTCTAAAACACCTCTCCTGTAATTATCTGCCAATTTAAATTGTTCTTTCAAATTGTTATACCTCAAAAATGGATACAGTATGTTTAAACCAGTTTATACCATAACAGCAATATAGATTGGGCCATGGAGGATTTTTAACCATTTTTTAATTTACCATTCCTATTAATCAACCTTCTTTTTGGTTAATAACAGGTTGTCCCTATTACACAAGTTTTTTCATTAAAAATTTTTTCCACATTCATAGAACGAAATTAACTAATTCAGAGTATACTTGTGCCTTCAGTGCAAAATGAACTCAATGACCATGGATAACTTATGCACTTATGCAAGATGAACAAAACTGATGGACACATGGAAATAGACAACTAAAAACACCATGTTCAATGAATGCTAAATGAATGCTTGAAATAGAATCTCAAATACAAGAACAAACAATTTTTATTGCAAACATTCCTCTAATAAGTTCCATAGGAACTTCTATAATAAATAGAGTATACAGAATTGTAATCAATCAAATATTGTAAAGCCCTGGTATGAAACTATATTGTCACATAGTATTTATATAAAACATGTTCAAACCTCCTTATAGCTGAGGCTGCTCAAAGGAACCATATAAGTCTACGGCTATTTAACTTAAAAAAATAATCAACAAACTCCAGAGCTTACAATAAGAATAATAAAATAACCCAATACAATTATTGCCAAACTACATACCATAAAAATTAACTTCAGATGCATTCTCTCACATTTATTAGCTTTAGTACTAAGCAATCCACATTTTTTAACGTCCTGTTCCATATCTTTTAAATCACATTGCATTTTAGTCCACTCTTTCTCATACTTGAGTAACGACATATTGCATTGTAGTCACATTGAACTGTAGTCCATTGTCACAATCAAATGATGGATCCATCCAATCATAATAATTACATTCCTACAAATTAAAAAAAACACTTTAACGGAAAAATAATTGAATTTAAAATAAAGTTACTTATTTGATGGTTGCGAACACTTCTCATGGCACATTTATAGTATCTTATACCAGGATTTTTAGTAGATTAAAATGTCTTCATAATAGCGGGTAGTCCACAACAGTAAAACCTTGGTTTCAAAGATATCAAACCACCAATAGGAGACGAATCTAATTGAGAGCCCAAATACTTGCATGAAAAATATTTTAAAATACTTGCATGAAAAATATTTTTAAAGTATTTGAATGAAAAATCTATAACCAAATATGAAGTTGGGGGAATAAAAAAAAAGATGGACCGTCACATAGGCAAGATGCCAACAAATCATACAATAAGAAAAATCAATAAAAATACAATAAAAACCCTCAAAGAATGATCTATAAGATACTTTTATTAAAAAATACTGGTACAGTATAGATCTTATCATAAAAACCTCAACCAAGATTTACAACTCAGAAGAAAATCAATGAACATGAAGAATAATTGTTTGAACCTTAAATACGATGCTATTATGATGTTAGCCATATGATGTATTATAAACATGAAGTGGAGAACACAATGCTAATGGTAAAATGCATTCAGGGAAAAGAAAATGAAGGAACACATAATATAGCATCATTATTTCAATTAGAAACCTTTCCTCAAATCAAAATTACTTAATTACACCTGGTATTAGTTTCTTGGACAACATGTAATCTTCCTCCAAGAATTCATTCTTCTATCTTTATTCTTTGAGTTTTATGAGAAACCTCTCACGGGAACTTAGTCCACTCATTCTTCTAAGTTATCTTCCAACCTTTACTTTTCTCCAAGATTAAGATTCCCTTACACTTTTTATTTCAGTGATTTTTGTTACGTTCTCTTTGTATTTCTCACTAGTTTCTGGAATGATATTATTTGTCTAATTTGCATATGAAATGAAATTTCTATCGCCTGATTACCGAATCATGTTTGTCCTGGTGCGCAAATGAACCTAGCTTGTTTGATTTCTTCATAACTTGCTCATTTTTGGTTGGATTTTTGTTAAACATGTTTTGTTTGATTCCTATGATCCATATCTTCCAATTGATTGGTTTTAATTTTTCAGATCTAACAAAAAATATTTTCAAAAAATTCTGAGATTTGAATTCAAATTTTGGCGTCAAAATCTCTTGTATTCTTGAGGTTCACCTTCATCTCTGTTTTTCATTTTCATTTTTAATCATTCAAATGATCTCTGATTTTGGTGATTTTTTTGTGTTCTCTCTAGTTTCTGGAATGATATTATTTGTCTAATTTGGATCTGAAATGAAATTTCTATTGCTTGATTACTGAAGCATGTTTGCAATTCTTTTCCTTAATTTCAAATCAAGTCAAGTTTATTTTAAATCAAGTCCAATTCAAGCCTAAATTTGAAATCAAGTTCATTTTATTTTAAATCAAGTCCAATTCAAGCCTAAATTTCAAATCAAGTCCAATTCTTTTCATCAAATTCAAATCAAGTTTATTTTATTTGAAATCAAGTCCATTTATAACTCTAAGTCTCACGCAATGAACTTTAAATACGAACTGGTAGCTTTTCCTGCTGTTCGGTATTTAGAAATTCATATGGGTCCCAGTCTAGTCGTAGTTGTCTTGGACCCTGTGCATACGTGGACGGAGAATCCCCTTTTTAGAAAATACCATTTTAATAATTCTAAGTCTCACGCGATGGGCTCTAAATACGAACTGGTAGTTTTTTCTGCTGTTCGGTATTTAGAGATTCGTATGGGTCCCAGTCCAGCCGTAGTTGTCTTGGACCCTGTGCATATGTGGACTGACAATCCCCTTTTTAGAAAATACTATTTTAATAATTCCAAGTCTCACGTGGTGGGCTCTAAATACGAACTGGTAGCTTTTTCTGTTGTTCGATGTTCAGAGATTCATATGGATCCCAGTGCAGCCATAGTTGTCTTGGATCTTGTGCATATGTGGACTATGCAAAAATATCGAAAATACTCTCAAAATCATCTTCCTTTTCACTCTGAAGGTCAAGCCTTCAAACCAGAACTATGTAAGCCTTGAGTTTCCCATTGCACTGGGGAATACGTAGGAGTAGGATCAAGTCCTGTCAAGCTAACCTCCATCAACCTATTTATTTTCACATTAATTAAGGGATCAAACAATTTTCAAAAAATCACACACTCAGTTTAAGGGTGCCGTTCTTCAGAACGGGCGAGTGGGGTGCCTAACACCTTCCCCACTCATAACCAACTCCCAAACCTAAATCTCTTCCTCAGGTCAGGGTTTTTCCAAATCTTTTTCCCTTAAATAAAAATTTGGTGGCGACTCCACATAATCATAATAAAATTCAATTTTAAATATTTTAGCGAGTTCGTCGTCTCGTCGGAATTACGGTTGTGACAGATGGCGACTTCGCTGGGGTCTTTGGAGAGTCAAGCCCGTATGATTGAGTATGCATTGATTTGATCCCTTTCCCATTTATTTGCACAATTTATTTGTCTGTGTTTTTATTCGTTGTACAACCCTAGGATAGACAAACAATAAATTATTTTATATATATCTATGCGATTTCCCCAATTGCAAATATCCCAAACATTCGAATGCCCTTCACACATCATGCATACATTCATCTCATGAGTGGGGCCCTATTTGTAATGACCTATAACTGGTAGCTTTTTCTGCTGTTGTGGCAAGCATTACAGACTGGAACTTGGCTCTACTAACCTCTTATACCTCAAGATTACTGACAACCTTCGAGAGGTTCATGCATTAAAGGGCATACACCCTTAGGACAGGTAACCCATATAATAGGCAAGGAGGCCACATACACTCCTCTCAAGATATAAGGTTCACTGCTCACAGGAACTTATTTGAACAAAATCATCCAAGATGGCAGAGGAGAAACGAGATCTGAAATTGGGGAAATACAGAAAATCAAAAAAGAAAATCAAGGAAAATTGTATAAAAATTTAAAAACAAAAATCAAATCAAGATAAAAATCAAGAAAAATCAAAATAGAATGAGAAAGATTCCTAGGAAAGATTAGAGAAATAATTTTTGAAAATACTAAAAATATAAGAAGATTCAAAAAGAAAGAGGATGAAATTTTGAAAACCTAAAGAGGGTGTTTTTAGAAATTTTTTTAGTAAAACTAAGAATATTTTCAAACAAAACCAAAGGTTTTTCTAGAAAAATAAAAAAAATCCAAAATTTGATAAAGAAAAAATAAAGTTGTTAAGAAATCAAGGATGAATAAATAAAGCAACACTTAATTATTTTCAAAACCCTTAAATCTCTAAAAATTATTAGTGCATAGCATTCACTCATTCATTCAAGCGAAGATTCATATGCTGAAATGATAGATTTGTCCTTTTCATTTTATCATAATGAAAGTTTATTTCAGTAATTCATCATCCAATCAAGAGAAGATTCATATGATGAAATGAATGCAAAGAATAATCTAATTCTCGATGATTCTACAATAATTTTCGCTCTTATAGTAATCTTAACCAATTAGCCTACAAGTCTCATTGGAGAATCCTAGATCAAAGTTCAACATAAATCATAATTATTTGCATGTTTCATTTTCTCATCATCACAGTATCGCATTGATCTAAGCACAAAGAATTAAGTGAGAGATCAAAACTGAAGAAGAAGAAGAGACCAAAGGATGAACGCAATAGAGAGAAGTTTTAGAATATTTCCCCGAGGTAGCAATGGACACCGGGAGCTCCTCAAGAAGGTGAATGGAGTAAGAACTAGCAGAGCAGAAACCAATGAGATTGAGGGAAGCTTGCAAAAAACTCTCGAGGTGCTGCGAAGAATCAGGAGAATCCGAGTAGAAACCAGAACAATTCCTAGAGGTGACGAAGAAAGAAGCCAATGCTAGAATAGAGTACGTGAACTTGAATGCAATGCTAGGATCACCAGAATCATCTTCTCTTGTGTATCAACATGAAGGTATAAGCTGCGAGTCAAAGCTGCAAAGAAAAGGAAGGTATAGTTTCCAAATACCTCCGAAAATGAGAAGGAGCCAAGAGAAGTGGAGAGAAGAACTAAGTGGAGCTATAGGCAGCTAATGAGAGTAGCAAAGAGAATTTCATGGAACTTTTGCTGAGGCGATGAAGAATCTCAAGAGATCGCAAAATGCCAAAAATCCCCTTCTTTCTCCCTCCTTTCTTCTATTTATGTTGCTCTTAATCAAACAACCTCTCCTAGTTAGTGTTCACTAATCATAATTTCAATTTTTTTTCCTAACAATTTTTTTAACTGAACTCTAACAGCATTCTTTTTTTGCTTTTGATTATCTACGGCTGCTGCTTACTTCTCCTCCCTGTGAACACCTAATTCTATCCAAGACTAAAATCATTTTTTCCCAAACCAATTTAAAGCAAAAAAAAAAAAGAGGAAAAAAGAAAATAAGAAAAAGAGAAGAAGAAAGAGAAAAGAAAAAATGAAAACGTAAAAAAGAAAAAAACAAAATATGATCATAATAAAGAAAAATAACAAAAAAGCACAAAAATGAAAAAAAAAAAAAAAAAAAGAGGAAAAGTTAGTTCAAAATTCGTTGGGAGGTTAGTTAGAAATTAGTGGAATTAGTTAGTGTTAGTTAGGGTAGTTTGGATTTAGTTAGAGAAATATATATATATATATATATATATATATATATATATATATATATATATATATATATATATATGAAAAAATAATAATAAATAGAAAAAATGAAAACAAATAAATATACAAATAAATAAATAAAAACAGAAAATATAAAAAACATAGAATACAAATAGAAAAGAAAATAAGGAAAAATAAATGAAAAAGGAAAAAGAAAAATTTGAAAAAAAATAAAAAAGGAGGAGAAAAAGAAAAGGGGAGGTTTAAAAGAGAAGGAAGCAAAAAAAAAAAGAAAAGAGGGGGAGCATTTTTCATTTTCTTGAAAATTCAGAGAACTTGGTCTTCAGCTCCTTGGTCCGATCTCTCTTTTGCTTCTTCTTCCGATTTGCTCTCAGAGAAACCCAAAATGGAAGAGGTTCACTCTTTGCCTCCATGGCTGGTTTTTGCAGGAGAAAGCTCTGGAACCTCACCTCATCTTTAGATCACCAATTGGTTCCATATAAATTGAGAAGAAGGAGACCTTCATTGAAGCTAGCATTTGATTGTAAACTTCACACAGGTTAGTAATCTCTTATTAGGAGGGGATCATCTTCTACTACGCACTTCAATAAAAAGAGACATCCATTACCAAAGCTTAAACAGAATAAGAGTTCATCTGCGGCACGGTAATTAACACTATAACTTGTTGAGGAATTTGATAAACCAAGGAGATTTGATATGAATGAACCAAGATCCTCACTATTCTTATAGCAAAAAGAACTTGAGTTGTAGTCATGCTTCTGACAAGAATATCATTTTGTCTCTACCAATACTGTGTATCTGTCCCCTTAAAAATAAAGTCCTGTGGTTCAATTAAATGAGAATAGATTCTAAAAATTGATCGAGAATGAGAAAATTAATATAAGTCTTAGTCCTGAATACTCTGGACCTATGTATGTGTTGTATTCAATTGTCACCCGTACGATAACAGTAATTATTCCTCATAGTGATTGGGAGTGATCTCTCATGCCATGCATTGAGACATTTCTGAGGCATGATCGCGGCAATGATGTCGGTCAAGTATTAATCATTACATGATTCTGGTTTAGTTCCTAGAGCTAAGAGTTGTTGCAGGTTAGCCATGGTCCACTTAAGCTTGGGCACGAACAGAGTTGAAGAAGTTCCTAGATCCATTCTAGCTTTAGAGGGGACTACTATTATTGATGCAAGTGATGAAGGCCACCTTGACAAGCTATGTGACCAAATCTCTGATGGTGTGCTTGATGCTTGCCTTGAGCAGGACCCAGACAGTAGAGTTGCTTGGGAAACATGCACCAAGATCAACTTGGTTATGGTGTTTGGAAAGATCACAGCCAAGGCCAAAGTTAACTATGAGAAGGTGGTGTATGACACATGCAGGACTATTGAGTTTGTCTCAAACGATGTAGGGCGTGATGCTAACAACAGCAAGGTCCTTGTCTACATTGAGCAACAGAGCCCCTGATATTGTTCAGGGTGTGCATGACCACCTCACCCGAAAGACCTGAGGAAATTGGTGGGTAACTAGTGACACATGTTTGGATATACCACCTATGAGATTCCAGAATTGATGCTCATGAGTCATGTTTGGTGTTCGACTCATCGAAGTCTGCAAGAATGGTATATGCCTTTGGTTAAGGCCTAATGGCGAGACTCAAGTCACTATTGAGTGTTACAATAACAAAGGTGCACATGATGGTGACACTTTCTCGGGGAAAGACCCTAGTAAGGTTGAAAAGAGTGGTGCTCACAAGGATGATTCACAACCTCTTAAAAAAGGTTCATGTGTACTCTGGATGCAAGTGAATTTGAATGCAAAGTTGCATATCCTAGTTAACATATCTCCTTTTCAAAGCTTAGGCATTAAACCTAAGACAAAGATGCTTTGAAAGAGACTTTTTGATCGACATACTATTGTCTCTCACACCCTCCACATAGTCGTGTTTCAACACGCAGATTCGTTCACGTGATGTTGGTCCATGCACGTAGGCTAATAGTGAAGAGATGCCATGTAAAAGGGTCCATAGCTACAGTGGTAGAATTAATAGAAATCAATGCTCTGGTGCGGCTAACTAACTTATTGGAAAGATCACGAGTAGTGCAGGTAACAGATCAAGAAAGGAATTATCATTGTCAGTTGTGTGCATCTAAAAGGGATGTGGAGAAGTGTAACTAAGGACAACCTAGCCACTTCCACTCTTTGAATCAAAGTGAAGTATATTGTAAACACCCAATTATGTTCGAGGCCTCCATTTTTAAAATTAATTAGTCAATAAACCATAATTTAAATAATAAGTAAACATTAAGATTAATAAACAGAAGGTGGAAAAGAAAATAATAGTTGAAAAAAAATAGATGAATAAACAGCAAACAGCTAAATAAACAGACGATAAAAAAAAGACAAAAAAAACTAATAATAATGAAAATAAGAAAACAAAAACAAAAACAAAAAGAGGGAAAATAAAATCTGAATAAGAAAAATGGAAAATAATAAAAAAATAATATGAAATGAAAATAAAATGACAAATAATAAAATCATAAAACAAAAAGAATGAAAATGGAAAAGTGAAATAAATAATACTTGAAACAAATGGAAAATTATAAGAAACAAAAAATAAAAATAATAAAAAATAAAATAAAAAACTAAAAAATAGAAAATAAAATAAAAAACTAAAAAAAACATATATAATAAAAATAAGGAAAAATAGAAATGAAAGAAAAAAAAATTAAATTAAATTAAGAAAATAAGGAAAAAACAGAAAATAATAAACAAAAAAAACAAACAAAATCAAAGCAGAAAAAAAAGCAAAAGTAATAGAAAAAATAGAAAAATTTGAAAAACAAGAAACAGAATGAATAAAAAAGTCGGAAATTCCGAAGACGAAATGCAACATGGACTCTGCTTGGCATTACGTCTTTCAATACCATGGCCATCTAAAATTTTGGGGGGTTGGCATTTTTCAGATTTTGGGAGAGTGATGGAAAAGAACTGGGAGCTTTCTCTTGGCAGGTATTCTTTCTAGTGTTCTTTCTAAATGTTCATGATAGCGGCGTCTTGGAGGAGTTCGATTTGCAGAGTTTGATAGCATCAGCATCCTCAAGAGACATTTTAGCTGGAACACATTATTCAGAGGCATCGACATTCAGGTGAACACTATCACTTCTTCATACACTTACAATTGAATTCGCAAAAGAGAACAATGTGATGCTTAAAATTTTGAGATGAAAACAATTGTAAATTGGATATGAGTTTCTATCTTGTTTTAATAGCATTGGTAAATCAAATTCTGAAACTTGACAACACGCTGAAAGCCATGTTTCAAGATTCTTTGCAATGGCAATACGTGAGAACCATATAATGATTTAGATATAGCGAAAAATTGTATGCATTTGTTCACATTATGGCATTAATAATGAAGTCAAGTAGAATATAATCACGGTGGTTGCTGCAATTGTGCTTTTGTATCGACACCTAAATTATGATGCTCGAATTCAACTTTGTCATTGGCTTGAGATTGTTCAAGATCTTTGTCGCAACCATAATTACGACAAGACAACGAACTCGCTAAATTTTAAAATAGATTTTATTTTTGGTAATGTGGATCCGCCACAAAATTTTTATTTAAGGGAGAAGATTTGGAGAAAACCTGACTCGAGGAAGAGATTTAGGTTCGGTAGTCGGTTTCGAGTGGGGAAGGTGTTAGGCACCCCACTCGCCCGTTCCAAAGGACGGTACCCTTAAACTGAGTGTGTGATTTTTGAAAATTGTTTGATCCCTTAATTAATATAAAAATAAATAGATTGATGGATGTTAGCCTAACGGGACTTGATCCTGCTCCTACGTATTCCCCGGTGCAATGGGAAACTTAAGGCTTACGTAGTTCTGGTTTGAAGGCTTGACCTTCGAAGGTGCTTGGATAGGAGTATTTGAAAATGAATAGTGCTCGAAGGCTTGACCTTCGAAGTTGCTTCAAACGGAATATTTAGCAATGGATAGAGTGTTTTGAAAATATTTTAAGGAGAATCCTTAGTCCACATATGCACAGGATCGAAGATAACTACGGCTGCACTGGGATCCATACGAATTCCTAAACACCGAACAACAGAAAAAGCTACCAGTTTGTGCTTGGGGTTCGTTGCGTGAGACTTTAGGAATTCTAAAATTGAATTTTTATCTAAATTTATTTAAAAGGGGATTCTTAGTCCATGTATGCACAGGGCCCAAGACAACTACAGCTGCACTTGAGACCCATATGAATTCCTAAGCATCGAACAGCAGAAAAAGCTACCAGTTCGTGCTTAAGGTCCATTGCGTGAGACCTAGAACCAAAGAATTTAATTTGAAAATAGATTTTGAATTTGAGAAGTTAAGCTTGACTTTAAAATAAACTTAATTCAAAACTTGAAGAAAAGAAATGAACTCGATTTTAGAAAAACCTAATTTTTAAAGAAAAGAATTTACAATTTAAATTTCTTGAAGAAAAAAGTTGAACTGGATTTAAAATGGATTTTTGATAAAACTTGATTTAAACTCAAATGAATTGGATTTGAAATTCGAGGGAAAAAAATTAAACTTTTATTTGAAATTGGTTTTTGAGTTTAAAAAAAAGAATTAAAAAAATGATTTTTTATAAAATGGGTTTTGGGTTTGATTTAATTGGATTGGGTTAATTTTTGAGGAAGCGAATTGAATTTGGTTTAATTGGTTTTTTAGTTTTGAGTTTGAAAATGAAGTCAAAGGGAGGAAAGGAGAAAAAAATTAAAATAAAATGAAAATAAAAAAGGTTTGATGTCTTGGGGCTTGTCGGCTCGCGGTGGCTTGCGTCAAACGGCTTGTCGGCTCGTCGTGCGACTTAGTAATTATAAAAAGGAAATTGGTTCCCCAGGGTTCAAACTTGCGGGTTGTGGACCACCAACGACACCACCAAGCTATGCTCATGACTGAGTCTTATTGTATCTTTAAACCATGTCCGAGTTGTATTGAAATAAATCAACAAAAATTGGAAGCGGGGACTCGAACCTGGGGACGTGGTAATTGGCGCACGGCGAGGGAACCATTGGGCTAAGCTTTGGAATTGATATTAGAACGCATAAATATATATTTTAACATAGTTGAACACTGGTGATTCAAATTAAACAAACAAAATGTGCCTAGTGGGTGTCGAACTCGAGACACGGAGGCTATGGACGAGCTAGTGAACCATTTGGCTGAGCCTTTTGTTGGGATATTCCCAGCATTAATCTAACTTAAGCACTCTTCAATGAACACACATTGGGAAATTTCATGAGACCACTTCAATTCACGTGGGGGGCGCCTAATTTCTTGGGCCTTGTGACGTCTGAACGTGTATTCAAGAACCCTTTATCATGAATCGAGCTGCATTCACTGGGACTTGAAAGAACGTGTGCATGCTAAACGTTTTCCTTCTTAATAACATGCTCCTACAAAGTTTGGCGCCCATATTAATAGATTCCATATATTCTATATCATTAGCCCAAGAAACTGAGACGAGGCTGCCTCACAGCTGTTTATTCATTCATCCTTGTTCATGAAAACTTCAAACATAGTGCTCGTATCTTCGTAGGACGTTGGCCCATCTTCATATGATAGATCACGGTTTCACGTCACTTAGTTTCCTCTGCACCATTGACATCGTCCCCCTCAACTAGTGCTCTGGAAGGCGAGATTCTCACCACATTTGAATATGATCGAAGTAGCCAACAACCCGTCATTTATTTATACTTTCCAACATGATTCGTTTATAAGCCCAGTTTTAAGGGATAGCGGTAGAACATGAGGCGATCATGCCATCCTCTCACTTCGAATTCAGAACCCCTCTTATTTGGAGAAAGAAAACTTATAATGATCCAATCAAACCAAGATCAATGACCCAATCAGTGCTCAATTACAGTGTTAGAGTTGCAAAGAATTGAATCGCATGTCAAACGGAAATGATCTCAAGCTCTAATTTCCAATCTAAGTTACATGGATTAATGCCAATAAAAATGCATGCAGAGAGACTCAAGATTTCAAGCGAGAACCTTACTATTGTGTATAACTGAGGTATTCAAGATCATACCTGGAAATCTCGTCGAGCTCCGAATCTCTTGAGAGCTTCCCAAACTTTCTTTTGTCGATCCTCCCGGAGAGAGTGTGGGACTCCCCCCGTCCTTAGCCTTCAAGAGGCCCTCCCTTTTTCAGCTACTTTGTCCTTTTGCCAAGAGTTGGCGTGCTTCCCTTGTTCTTCCGCTCGAGACCAGGCCACCGAGAATCCTACTCTGAAATTCTTAACCTCTCTCCTCTAGAGCCACCCGGTCCGGGAGAAAGCCTCTTTTAGAGTTAGCAATGAAAATCAAGAGAAGAGAGGGTAACCCCCCCTCCAGTGAGTGGGGATGGTTCCCTTGTCCTTTGTGGGAACCACTATATCCTGAGACCATCCCCACCAATTCTTTTTCTTTCCGTTTTTTAAATCTGTTTTCTGTTTATTAGTTAGTTCGTTATATTTTCTTTTTCCGTTATTTCCTTTTTTTGTTTTAAAAAGAAAAATTTTATTTTCATTAATTCTCCTTTTTTATTTTTTTATTTTTTAATTCCTTTTTTTCTATTTCATATTTTTTCAAAAATTTTATTTATTATTTTCTGTTTTTAATCTTATTTTCTTAATTTCTTATTTTTTATTTTTATTTGTTGTTTAATGTTTATTGATCTTGATGTTTACTTTTCTACTTTCTGTTTCTCTTGTTTAATATTTTATTTAGTTTAAGTTATTAATGGTTTCTTGGTTAATTTACTATTTACTTACTTAATTTTAAAAATGAGGGGCCTCGGACATAATTGAGTGTTTATAATCTTCACTTGTGAAATTTAGTCGCTGAAATATACAAGAAGCCCCCTGTTTCCCCCTGTTCTTTATTTTGAGAATTGTAGAATAACTATGCTGCATAACCTCTGATAAATAGGGAAAGAAGCTTCAATCAAATTGATAAGAAACAACATTATTATATGAATCTGAGTCTGGTCTTCATTTCATCTCTCGGCCTTAATCCTTCTATTGCTGTAGGAAAATCATTTGACGAGAACCATCATGGGCATGGGAAAGGGAAGATGCTCATTTCTGTTGCCATTACCGAATCAACAGGGCCCATGCAAGCGTTAAAAGATCCAGAAATTAAGACAAAGTTCTTAAGCACTTGAAAAGGCCATACTTACTTTCCAATATTAATAAGTTTATGATTCAGATAGTTGAGGGGAATTTCTTCGTTTTATCGTTATACAACAATTGTTGGTAGTCTGTTGTTGATTGTTCTAGTAGATAGGGAAGCTTCCCTTAAGTCCGATGGCATGCCCCCTACAGATATTGCCTCATGTGTTCTTCAAATTCTCAAGTGTATCTATGAACCCCAAAAGGAATCAACATTTCTGAACTTATCCCTACGGATATAGGGCTGCTGTTTTAATGGTTGATCATGATGAAGTCGAAGCAACAACAGAGCCTTCAAAGGTCTCGAGTTTAAGCCAAATCTGGGATTTGTCACGTCTTCGAGTGGCATCTATGACTCAACGGATGACTTAGTTTCTACAGTTTGGGACTGTAATACTGTCCTTTATCTTAATCCTAGCCAAGCTGAGATTCTAGAAATTTGTAATAAAGCATGGGAGCAAATCAGAGAACCAACGTGAGGGAAAGAAGAAAACCCCATGCAGTTCACATGCAAGGTCCAAATTCATGCTCATGAAGATAGCCTTTTAATTTAATTTGAAGTGTTAAAGGAATAACCACGAGCTTGGCCTAGGGGCAAGAGATGCTGCCCATAATTCCCATGACATGGGTTTGAACCCCCCTTAACCTTTTTCTTATAAAGGGTAAGCAAACTTGGACTCCCCATATAAGCGTAATGGTGCAAAACTATAACCAGTACTTGGGCATGGCTGAGTGGTTAGGAATTTTGTCTGCATATCCCAAATCATGGGTTCAATCCTTGCTTGATGCTTTTTTCCCTAAAAGCTAATTTTTTTCTAAGAGCCATCTCATGGGCAGCAGCTATTGGGCCTTGCCACACACTCCTAGCGGCTCATTCAATTAAGTCACATGGAATTAAATTAGACCTCAAGTTGGGCCTACGGATAACACTTGGAAATAAAATGAAGGGCCAATCTTAAAAATAAAAATAAATCCTTTTCTCAAAATTCAAAATTAATTTTAATTCAATTTCAAATAAAATTAAGTTTAATTGTTTTTTCTAAATAAAATCAGGTTTAATTCTTTTCTTCAAATAAAATCAAGTTTAATTCTTTGCTTCAAATAAAATTAAGTTTAATTCAATTTAAAATAAAATCAAGTTTAATTCCTTTTTTTAAATAAAAATCAAGCTTAATTCTTTCCTTCAAATAAAATCAAGTTTAATTCTTTTTTTCAAATAAAATCAAGTTTAATTCTTTTCTTCCCATGAAATCAAGTTTAATTCTTTCCTTCCAATTTAAAATCAAGTCTAATTCTTTTCTTCAAATTTAAAATCAAGTTCAATTCTTTTCTTCAAATTTCAAATCAAGTTCATTTAATTCCAATTCTTTTCCTTGACTTCAAATCAAATCAAGTTTAATTCTTTTTATCAAATTCCAATTCAAATTTAATTCTTTTCTTCAAATTTCAAATCAAGTTCATTTTATCCTAGTTTAATTCTTTTCTCCAAATTTTAAATCAAGTTCAATTTCTCAAAATTCAAAATCAAGTTTAATTCTTTCCTTTAAATTTTAAATCAAGTTCATTCAAAATCAAGTTCATTTAAAATCAAATTCATTTTAAATCAAGTTCATTTCAAATCAAGTTCATTTCAAATCAAGTTCATTTTAAAATCAAGTTCATTTCAAGTTTATTTCAAAATCAAGTTCATTTTAAATCAAGTTCAATTTCTCAAATAAAATTAAGTTCAATTTCTCAAATCAAATTTAGTTCGTTTTAAATCAAGTTCATTCAAAATCAAGTTCATTTTAAATCAAGTTCATTTTATATTAAGTTCCTTTTTTTTTCAAAAATCAAGACCAATTTTTTTTTCAACCTAAGCTCAATAGCTTTTTTTTTATCATTATTATTTTCAGATTAAATTCATTAATTCTAGGTCTCATACAATGAACTCTAAACACGAACTGATAGTTTTTTTTGTTGTTTGATGTTTAGGGATTCATATGGGTCCCAATGCAGTCGTAATTGTCTTAGACCCTGTGCATATGTTGACTAAGAATCCTTTTCAAATAATTTCAAGAGAAACTTCATTTTGGAATCCCTAGTCTCACGCGATGGACTCTAAATGAGAACTGGCGGTTTCACTGCTGTTTGATATTTAGAGATTTATATGGATCCCAGTGCAGCCCTCGTTTGCCTCGGATCCTGTGCATATGTGGACTAAGGATTCTGTTTAAAATATTTTCAAAATACTCTGTTCCTTTTCAAGTATCTCCGAAGGTCAAGCCTTTAAAACCAGAACTACGTAAACCTTGAGTTTCCCATTGTACCAGGGAATACGTAGGAGTAGGATTAAGTCCTGTCAGGATATCTTTCCACCAACTTATTTATTTTCTATTCTAATTAAAGGGATCAAACAATTTTCAAATAAATGACACACTCAGTTTAAGGGTACCGTTCTGCGGAACGAGCGAGTAGGGTGCCTAACACCTTCGTTACTCGTAACCGACTCCCAAATCTAAATCTCTTCCTCGAGTTAGGGCTTTTCCAAATATTTTTTCCTTAAATAAAAATTTAGTGGTGGCTCCACATAATCAAATGAAATTCTTTTTTTAATGAGTTCGTCATCTCATCGTAATTACGGTTGGGACTGATGGCGACTCCACTGGGGACTTTTAGAGAGTCAAGCCTATTTGATTGAGTGTACATTATATTGATCCCTTTCCTGTTTATTTGCACGATTTATTTGTCTATTTATCTATCTGTTTATTTTTCTGTTTATTCTCTGTATAACCTTAGGGTAGACGAACAATAAATTGCTATATATCTGTTGCGATTTCCCCAATTGCAACTATCCCAATTATTTGTGTGCCCTCCACACATTACATTAATGCATTTCATCTTATGAGTGGGGCCCTATATCCGAGTCTGAGTGTAGCCTAGGATAAAGGGATCTAGTGGTGTCACTCTAGGGCTTACTTCCTGTTTGGCTATCACGAAAATCCCGGCTAGAGTGCGTCCTATTCATGTGCCCTGCAACTGGTAGCTTCTTCTACTGTTGTAGCAAACATTATGAACTGGAACTTGGCTCTAGTAACCTTTTATACCTCAGGATTACTGACCACCTTCGAGAGGTTCACGCATTAAAGGCCATAGACCCTTAGGACAGATGACCCATATAGGAGGCAAGGATGGCACACCCCTTTTATGATACAAGGTTCATATGCTGCTCACAAACATTTATTTGAATTGAATCACCCAAGATGACAGAGAAGAAGAGGAAATATGAGATTGGGGAGATACAAGATCAAGAAGAAAATCAAGCAAAAAGAAAGAAAATATAAACAAGAAAAATCAAAATGAAGGAGAAAGATAAAAAAATCCTAGGAAAAATTAGAATTTTTTTTTTTGAAAATTTCGAAAATATGAAAAGGTGCAAAAAAAGAGAAAATCAATTTCGAAAGAAAATCTAAAGAATTTTTTTTTCAAACTAAAAAGATCTTCAACAAAACTAAAGGTTTTTAGCAAATAAAAACACCAAAAATTTGATAAGTAAAAAAATAAAATTGCTAAAAATCAACCAACACTCAATTATTTTCAAAATTCATTGTGCATATATTCCTTCATTCATAAATTTATCACTAAAAGAAGGAGATTTTGAAAATCATCCCATGCATTCTTATTGAAACACAAACATCTTTATCATGCATGGCTTTTGCATTCAAACGGTTTCTCAAAAATTAATTTTTATTTAACAGAAAAATTGGAGAAAGACAACTTCCTCGACATCCTTATAGGACCCGATCATAGTCAGGAGTCATGGATGAGCTGGAAAGACAAAGTGAGGAACTGAGAAATAAGGTCCAAACATTGAAAGATCAAGTGGCCAAGCTAATGGAGGCCATCCAACAATCCAAACAAAAGGATATTCCAAAAGAACCCATGGGCCCATTATACCCTCCGGGCTTCAGTCCACAAAATCCTTCACCATCAACCATGCCTCCACAAACCGAAGGGGTTCATTATGGGTTTCCTCATAGACATGTACCCTTATTTGGCCAAACACAAACCCACACACAAAACCAAACACATAACCTACCTTCAAACCCCATAGAAATCCCTTATACCATTCCAAATACCACCTCACAAGCTTACCAAACAGCTGTTGGGGGGACAACCCAAGGGTCTCACCCTATATACATACCATCCTCTCATCCTCACAACATGATGGGAGAATACCCAAACCACCCTTTTAAGGAGGATATTGAAAAATGGAAAACCCTGAAGGAAAGAATCAGGGAAATTAAGGGAAGTGCTTATGATGACAGGGATGCATTTGATTTGTGCTTGGTCCCAAATGTAGTTATCCCTCCCAAATTCAAGTTCCAAAATTTAAAAAGTATCAAGGAACTAACTATCCAAGGAATCACTTGACCATATACTGTAGAAGGATGTCTGCCTGTACTCACGATGATAAGTTGCTTGTCCATTTCTTTCAAGACAACTTAACTAGGGTAGTTGCCAATTGGTATACTCAGCAGACACATATCCGTTCATGGAGGGATCTGGCTGAGGCCTTCTTAAAACAGTACCAGTACAATACGGAGATGGCTCCTGATCGAACTCAGCTTCAGAACATGGCCAAGAAAAGGGATGAAACCTTCAAGCAATACGCTCAGTGATGGAGGGAATTAGCTGCTCAAGTTCATTGACACACTCCAAGATCCTTTCTATGACAAGATGATTGACAGTGTGACCGTTAGCTTCTCTGATATATCATCATTGGAGAAAGGATCGAAGGTGGCATGCACCATGGAAGGATCATGCATAAGTTTGCAGGGACAGTTGATGCCTTTAAAGGAAAGAAGAAGGCAAGTAAAGCTTATAATGTGGCTTCTGGCCAAGGACAGTACATACATCAGATGGCACCTTATGGACCAACCAATTTCCAACCACCACCTTATCCACCTTATGCACCATATCCTTGCATCGCCACCACCTACCAAACACCCTACCCTCCAACATACAACCATCCAATGAAAATCTGATCACCAACACCATACACAGTCCAAACACAAGCCATAAGCCAAAACCCTAGCCAAAGCCAAAAGAAGGAGAAGAACCCTGTCCAGTTTGATCCCATTCTAATGACCTACACTGAGTTGTTGCCTCAACTAATCCAGAATTCTCTAATGGTTCCTTACCCTTTGAAACCTCAAGAACCACCATATTCTAAATGGTATGATGCAAATGCCAAATGCGACTACCATGCAGGATACAATGGTCATTCGATAGAAAACTACTTGGTTCTAAAGCATAAGGTATAAAGCTTGATTGATGTAAAATGGCTAGATTTGGGGAAGCTTGCTCCTAATACAGAAAATAATCCATTGCCGAGTCATGAGAGTTCAGTAGCTAGCTGAAGGAAATCAAAGCAGCACAATGAGATGCCTTATACAAATTGGAATATTGAGCAAGATTATCCAGGATTTTTCATACTTTTCAAAATTAATCTTTTGTAAATAAATCTCAATGAATAATACAAAAATTACATTTTTCATGTTTCTTGGGCATGTGCTTCACATTATTGGCTTTACTTCTTGAACTTTCCATTCCTATCATCACTTATTCCTACACCCAAAAAATAAATACTTATTGGTGACAATGCTAACGTTGTAATAAATAATTTTGAACAGGTTACCCGCATAGGACACAAGGAGGGCACACATCCCTTTCATGATACCTGCTTTATATGCTATTCACAGGCACTTATTTGAACAAAATCATCCAAAATGGCAAAGAGAAGATGAAATTTGAAGGTTGGGGAGAAAAAGAAAATCGACAAGGCAAAAGAAAGAAAAACAAAAATATATAAATCAAAAACAAAGAAAAAATAATACAAAAAGGAAATATTAGAAAATTTGGAAAAATTAGAAAAATAGAAAATAATTTTGGAAATATAGAAAAGAGAGAAAAGAAAAATATATATTTTTATGGTTGAAAGAAAACCTAGGAAAATTTAGCAAGACTAAAGGATTATAGATCATTCAATCATGTAAATTTTCAAAATGGTCAACTTTCAAATCTTTAATTAGTTGTGCATACATTCATTCATTCATTAAATAAATCTATAATTGAAAATCATCCCATACATTTTTCATTTGGATACTCATTGGAGCATTGACATTTTTATCACTCATGATTTTGGCATTCACATTTTTTCTCAAGATTAATTTTAAATTTAACAGAAAAATTGAAGAAAGACAACTTTCTCGGCATCCTTATAGAACTCGGTTACAATCAAGAATCATGAATGAGTTGGAAAGACAAAATAAGGAGTTGAGAAATGAGGTGAAAACTTTGAAGGATCAAATGGCCAAATTAATGGAGGCCATATAGTTATAAAAAAAGAGAGACATGAGAGGGTCCCTTATAGAAGAACCAATTGGCTCATCATATCTTCCTAACCCCAATCCACAAAGCTCTATGACATTGCCCATGCCTCCACAAGTTGAATGGGTCCATTATGGGTTCCCTCATGGATAAGCACCCTCCTTAATGAGATAGACACAAATCTAAACATAAAACCTACCTTCAAACCCCACAAAAAAACCTCATATTATCCCAAACACCACCACATAAGTACCTGCTCAAGCTTACCAAACAACCGCTAGGGGGACGAATCCTATGTTCACCCAAAGATCTCATCCTATACACATATCACCTTCTCATCCTCATCACATGATAGGAGAACACCAAAACCATCGTTTTAATGAAAGTGCTAAGAAATGGAAAACCTTGGAAGGAAGGATCCGGGCAATTGAAGGAAGTGCATATGATATAAGAGATGCGTCCAACTTGTGTCTAGTGCTAGACGTGGTCATTCCTCCAAAATTCAAAGTTCCTGAATTCGAGAAATACCAAGGAACTGGTTGTCTGAGGAACAATTTAATCATGTATTGTAGAAGGATGGTTGCATGTGCTCATGACCATAAGTTGCTCATCTACTTCTTTCAAGACAGTTTAACTAGGGCAATGACAAATTGGTATACTCAATTGGAATGGGGACATATTCGTTCATGGAGGGACCTGGCTGATGCATTTCTGAAGAAGTACAAGTATAATCTAGAGATGGCTACTGAAAAAACATAGCTTCAGAATATGGGTAAGAAAGGGGATGAGTCCTTCAAAGAATATGCATAGCGATGGCAGGAACTAGCAGCTCAAGAACAACCCCCTTTATCTGAGAAAGAATTGGTCAGCATGTTCATTGATACACTCCAAGACCCCTTCTATGATAAGATGATCGGCAGTATGATCGCCAGCTTCTCTGATGTTGTCATCATAGGAGAAAGGATCGAAGGTGGCATTCGCAGCGGAAGGATTGTACACAAGTCTGCAAGGACGATAAATGCTTCTACTAGTTTGGGAAAGAAAAAGGCAGGAGAAGCTTATAATATGGCTTATGCTCAAGGTCAATACACACCTTAGATGGCACCATATGAACCAGCTGGTTTCCAACCACCAACCTATCCACCTTAAACACCATATCCCTAGATTGCCACAACCTACCAAAAACCTTACCCTCTAGCCCATAACTATCCTATGCAAATCCAACCACCAACATCATTCACAACCCAAACACAAGCCATAAGGCAAAATCCTAACCAAGGTCAGAAAAAAGAGAAAAAGCCTATCAAATTTGATCCTATCCCAATGACCTACACCGAGTTGTTGCCTCGCTTAATCCAGAACCCTCTGATTGCTCCTTACCCCTTAAAACCTCAATAACCTCCATATCCTAAATGGTATGATCCAAATGCTAAATACGACTACCATGCAAGGTTCATTGGTCACTCCACAAAAAATTCCCAAGCTCAAAAACATAAGGTGCAAAACCTAATTGATGCAAAATAGTTGGACTTTGAGAAGTTTGCTTCTAATATAGGAAATAATCCATTGCCAAATCACGAGAGTCAACCAACTAGCTAAAAAGAATTAGGGTAAGAATTATGTGATGATGGTGTATTGGGAGATCCCGATTAACATGATAAGAAACAATCATCCAAAGATTTTCATACTTTTAAAAATCAATCTTTTGTAATAAATCTGAATTAGAAATACAAATGTCTTGGGCATGTACTTTACAATATTGACTTTACTTCTATAAATTGTTAGCCTTTTCATCATTCAACTCCTCGTCCCCCCAAAAAAAAATACTTATTGGTGACAATGTCAGTGTTGTAATAAATAATTTTAAACATCTTATTAATCAAATTTAAAGCAAAAAATTAAATGAGGAAGCCAAATAAGCGACGTTTAGATCCAACCAAGGATTCCAAATCACCCTCCATTGTAATTTCTCACACAATGAACTCTGAATGCAAACTGGTAGCATACCCTACTGTTCGACATTCAGATAGTCATACGAGTCTCAATGCGACCTTCGCTCGCCTTAGGCTCCATGCATATGTGGACCTGGGAACACATCCAGAAAAAATAAAATTTTCAAAATATGTTGTTTTCTAAGTCTCATGCAATGAGCCCTACATACGAATTGGTAGCATACCCTACTGTAAACACCCAATTACGTCTGAGGCTCCCGGTCGCTAAATTTATTAATTAACCCTAATTTAAATAATGAATAGATAGTAGATTCAGCGGAAGACAAACAAAAATCAAAAGGAAAAAAATCAGAAAAAAATAAAAAAATAAAGAAATTTAAAGAAAATCTGAAAAAGAAAAAGAAAAAACCTGAAAAAAAATAATAAGAATAAAATCTGAAAATAAAAACGAAATAAAAAACTGAAAAATAAAATCTAGGAAAAAGAAATAAAAAATAAAAATCTGAAGGATAATAAAAAAATAATAATAAAATTCTAGAAAAAATAAAAATCTAAAAATAAAAACGAAAAAAAACCTGAAAAAAAAGGTAATAGTCATAATAATAATAATAGAAAATTCCAAAAAAAGGCAGAAAGATCAGCAAAAGGTACAGGGTCACGAGGCAGGGTCTGTTTCTACATGTATATAAGAGTGAAAGTGGGAGTCCCAGGGTTTGTTTTGGTGATTGATTAGTTCGGAGAAGAGGGCTCGCGCGAAAGGGATCAGAGAGCAGAGAGAGCTTTTGGTGGAAATTTCCTCATTATCTCCACAAGTCTTGGAAATTCCGGGGAAAGGGGGAAGTTTTGAACGTTCTTCAACTTCCAAGCAAGGATCTGGATCAAAAGGAGAAGAAGGCCGCTGCAAGATACACGTCCAGGATCGGCACACGCAAGTTAGCCATACTCTTTCTCTCTAAATCCTTGCATGACAGGAACGATCATGTAGGTTAGTATGGTTTGAGCCAAAAACTGTATAACCGAACAATGCCTATGAACAATCGTAGTTGAGATCTAGAATTGCATGATACTCGTATTAGAAGAAACTATGAAACAACGTGATGATAAGGAGTGTTGAGAATCAAACGCATCGAGCGAATTCCTAGTCAGATAGAGAGTGATGTAGTCGAACGACAAGTGTTCGAACCATGCACGAAGAGAACTCAGTTGTAGGCTTAGAGGCGAGCTCCCTGATTCGTTCAAATATAAGGCCATAATTGATCATAGTAGTATCGCTCACAAACTCCTCTGTTTCCAAGTCTTTATGTCGGCCACGTTTACATGCATGAATCTTGGGATCTGTTCGCAAATCAGTAACGCAGTTGCGTTCATGGAAGGAAAGGTGACATAGGGGTGCTGTGTTCACCTATAGAACAGGGCCATTAGTAGCCAACGAGAATAGGAGGATGACCCCGATTAGTTCCCTCAAGGATATTGGAGAGGGCAGAGACATCGAATCTTAGGTGTTTATCCTAGGGTAGGTGCTTATCTGCATAGTCGTGACGTGAGGTAAGGCGAGGCTGCATGTCAAGCAGGCCTTGTCACTTTGGGCACGTGTAAAGTGAAGCTCGCAAGTCACAACGCTAGACTCGTCTATGTCCATACGCAAATAGAAGGCAAATAGAAGCTCTTCGCTGTGGTAGATAAGGCATGGCTGCCCCGTTCGATGTTGATAACCCAGTGTGGTCAAGCGGGAAGGAACTAGAAAAAGGAGTGAGGTAAGCTATAGGAGCAGTAGCTGTTTCAGTCTTAATGAGCATGATAGCTTCCCTCACGACACCCACGCTACTGGTATAACTGCTGCATTCCACCCAGAGGAACCTGTATCGAACGGAGTTGCACCTTGAGCACGACTAATATCTGGTGAAGGTGGGACTCTCGCTTAGGGCCAATGGAAACTAGGACTAGTTTGACTCGGGCAAGGATAGCTGTTGTGGAGCATAAATGTCATCTATCAGCATGAGTCATGGCGAGCCAATATCGATGTCGGACTATGGACGATTCGTCGACCTTGTGAATGAAACAGAGAGCAAGCATCGTCCGATATTTGCGAGGAGTGCTGGTAATAATTGGCCCGCATGGAACACTGGTGGCGCACCTGTAGGTACACCTTCAAATATCATAGGTGTTGGCACTTATGTCTCTCCTACTGCGGCTGCTGCCCCTCACTGTGTTTGAATACGCTTGGTCTAGCCAAGAGTCAACAGCTGATGGAGACCTTGGTGTCTGTATGGGCGCTCATGGCAGTGCTGCTACTCCAGTTTCCATACGAACTCTTCAGCAATGTACGCTCATGAATGGGGCGTCAATGACATCACCATCCAGTTTCTGGAGGGACTGCTTGGCTCAGCTAGCGCTCGCCGACAACCTACTGGGTCGGTAGTGCAAGCCAATCCAAAACTTCGTGAAGATGCCAACAACGTTGAAGATTGGATTCCATTTTTAGCTTTGCATTGAATTACACTCTAGTGAAGAGAAGGCAGTAAAGGCCCCCTAGCCATCTATTACTCACCCATAACGGTCCCACTTTAAGTAATGGATCCTACTGGTTTACGTAAGGGGCTGCATTATTATGGGGTGCATGGCATGGCAATGATAGTAAAATGCCATGGCATGGTCCTCTGTTTTTCGATCGCTATGACCAAGCCCATGGGGGTAACTAGCATATTTCCTCAGGTTTCACTCTCAAAGATGTTATTCCGGCCAGGTCGTATAGAGAAGACATATATAAAGGAGCCACGTGGTGCATCTTGAGTCGAAGCAACCATGCATGCATCAAAGATTATTCATGGATGCAATTCAGATATGCCTATTGTAAAGATCTTTCAAATAGAGGCATGTGTAAGGAATGGAATTCCAACGTATGTGGGACCCACTGGCAATTGTAATAAAAAGGAGGATGGTCCCACCCTGCCACATACAGCCTTGACCCTGATTCTGAGAAATTAAAAACTACAAAACCCAAAAGCCAATACTTCCTTACATTTCAATTTAGCACCCACACCTTCCACATTTGCCAACCAGCCCACACTCTTTCCTTTATTACATACAAACCCCCAACTTCCCATAATTAGGATTTAACCCCAAAACTTCCATAATTGCAAAATAATCCCAAAACCGCCCCTAATTACAAAATAACCCCTGAGTTATCCATAATTGCAACAAGGCCCTCGCTCCCCCTCTGATTGCACATTAGCCCCAAATCTTCCCTATTTGCAAAATCATCCCATAGCTTTTCATAATTATAAAATTGCCCCATAACACTTCATAATTATAATTCTACCCCATAACTCCCCATAAATAAGATTTTTCTCCAAAAATGGCATATTTGCCCCTCATTTTCCCGAAATGGCAGATTTGTCCCTCACTTTCCCAAAATGGCAGATTTGCCCCTCACTTTCCCAAAATGGCAGATTTTCCCCTCACTTTTCCCATAATCACAAAACTGCCCCTCAAATCTCCATAATTATAATTTTAACCTCTAATTTTCCATGATCACAAAACCAACCCCCGAATTCTCCATAATTGCAATTTAACCCCCAAATTTTCCACAACTCCAATTGTACCCCCATACTCCCCCGAAATTCAAACAATTCTTTCCTTTTCAAGAATCAAGCTCTTTGTCTAAGAGTCAAAATAAATTTCCCTTTCCGACCCTTTGTCTTTAAAATAAAGTTTTTCAAATATTTTGGGATACTTGGGTTCACGCAATGGGCTCTGAATGAGGAACTGGTGGTTCACCTGTTGTTCTACGTTTAACAGTCTATATAGGCCCCCGTACTGCCGTAGCCGCCTCAGGTCTTGTGCATGAGTGGACTAAAGGTCCTTTCAAAATTAAAAAGCTCTTTTTCAAATATTTTGGGATCCGTGGTCTCACGCAATGGGCTCTAAACGAGGAACTGGCGGTTCACCTGCTGTTCAACGTTTAACAGTCTGTATAGGCTCCTGTTCTGTCGTAGCCGCCTCGAGTCTTATGCATGAGTGGACTACAGGTCCTTTCAAGAAAAAAAATTTCTTTTCCAAGTGTTTTGGGATTCTTGGTCTCACGCAACAGGCTCTAAACGAGGAACTGACGGTTCACCTACTGTTCAACGTTTAACAGTCTGTATAGGCCCCCGTGCTACCGTAGCCGCCTCGGGTCTTATGCATGAGTGGACTAAAAGTCCTTTCAAGAATAAAAAGTTCTTTTCAAGTGTTTTGGGATTCTTGGTCTCACGCAACAGGCTCTGAACGAGGAACTGACGGTTCGCCTGTTGTTCAACGTTTAACAGTCTGTATAGGCCCTCGTGTTGCCGTAGCCGCCTAGGGTCTTGTGCATAAGTGGGCTAAAGGTCCCTTCAAAGAATGACAACCTCCTCAAAATTTCCTTTGTCCTTTAAATGTCTTCGAAGGTCAAGCCTTCACAAACTAGAACTGCGTAAGCCTTGAGTTTTCCAATTCACCGGGGAATACGTAGGAGCAGGATCAAGTCCTGTCAGGCTAACCTCCATCAATCTATTTATTTTCACATTAATTAAGGGATCAAACAATTTTCAAAAATCACACACTCAGTTTAAGGGTACCGTTCTTCGAAACGGGCGAGTAGGGTGCCTAACACCTTCCCCACTCGTAACCGACTCCCGAAGCTAAATCTCTTCCTCAAGTCAGGGTTTTTTTCCAAATCTTTTCCCTTAAATAAAAATTTGGTGGCGACTCCACATAACCATAATATTCCTTTTTAAAATTTTAACGAGTTCGTCGTCTCGCCGGAATTACGGTTGCGACACCTACTATTCGGTGTTTAGGAATCATATAGGTTCTAGTACAACCCTTATTTGTCTCGAACTTTGTGCAATGTGGACTAAGAATATTTCAAAAAATCTAAAAAAACACTTTCAACTTATCTATCAATTCAATACAAACCTTACTTTTTTCAATTACCTCCAAAGATCAAGTCTTCAAACCAGAACTACGTAGCTTTGAATTTCCCATTGCACTAGGGAATACATAGGAGCAGGATCAAGTCTTGTCAGGCTATTTTCCAAACCTATTTATTTCTATTCTATTTAAAGGGATCAAACAATTTTTAAAAATATCAAGATCACACATTTAGTTTAAGGGTATCGTTCTTCTGAACGGGCGAGTAGGGTACCTAATACCTTCCCTACTCATAACCGACTTTCGAACCTAGATTTTTTCCTCAAGTTAGATTTTTTCCAAATATTTTCCCTTAAAATAAAATTTGGTGGCGGCTCCACAATAAATAAAATTCCTTTCTAAAATTTTTAGCAAGTTCGTCATTTCGTTGTAATTACGATTACAACATACCTTAAGCACATTCAGAAATAACTGTAGAATACAGTTTCATGTGACAACCACACTTCAAAAACTCCCATAGCAAGGAAGAGTTGTTTATGTGGTAATTGCACTCTAAAGATAATTCTAAATATGGTTCCACATGTCCAAACTCACTAACATGCATCATTTATAGATAATTATGCTTTTAGTTGCACTCCAAAAAAACTTAGCATAATTTTTTAAAAAATTAAAAAGCAATTAAACCTTAAAGACTCCAGTATATCATTACAAAATTACTAAACACGATGTAATATCGTGCCATCATGACACTAATTTGGTTTACCATAAAAAAAACTCCATCAAATCAAAGCTCGTAAATAGAAGTGTCAATTAAGCTTCCAACCCAAGGATAACCCATTCCATAATCCTCCATAATGGTTCTTTCAAATTTAAAAAACCTAATATACAGGGCCTTTATGAGTCCTTCTCCATATAACCCTTTAATGAGTGGGTTAGGGTGGGATTAGCCCACATAGTAAAACCATCCAGCTTAACATCCTAGAATTTCCAAATTAAAAAAAAAAAACACCTAATTTCTAAAATTGGAAAGTTAAAGCATTAGTGTTTCACAACCTCGGCAACATTGTACTTCTTGAATTTTTCAGCCAAGATTCAACATTAGAATTTTTTCCCCTGTAAGTTTCTCATTGAAATTTATCATTTCAAGCATCATTTTTTTTCCTTTCAATTTCTTTTCTCTTAAATTTTCTCTATAATACCATAAAAATAAATACCGATTTTATGTTTAAGTTGTTCATTCGATTTTATTTTTAGTTCGTTATTTCATAATGTGAAAATATTTTTAGAAAATACTTGTATGAAAATACGGTAATTTTTTTTTAAATTGTTTGATATAAATTATGAGCCTCGTCATTAAAGCATATACAGTGGTAAGTCAAATAATTAAATTATTTTGCACACATACATAGCATGAAGGATTCTAATTGTTTAAGTTATTAGTTATGACTCTTAACTCGTATTAAAACAAATAAACATAGTTCGTTCACACCACATAAATCATAAAATAATTATACATTACATAGACATATCCCATAAATTCTAGGCACGTAGGCCTTACCATATAATTTATTACAAACCATAGTTAACCTTCCTTATTTACATACATATTTTCTGTATTCTATCATACATATTATATATGTAAATACATAGCATATTCTCAATCACTAATATCTAGGATGTTTGCATCATTCTATTTCAATTATTAGTGCAATATAAATCTTTTTCAAGAGGGAATGTCTCGTATCCGCTTCAAGTATAGAAATTTCCACCATCACAACAGCATCTGGGGTGTTTAGGAAGAAAGTGAGAAGAAGTAGGGGTGAGAAACTAAGTTTCTCAGTAGGTTTTATACTCTAATCTAATATCATTACTTTAATCCTAGCTATTTCAGTTTATTTCAGAAATCATTTCTTGTATAAAAGGTTACTTTTAATTCTTTGAAAACATTTCTCTAAACTGGATAAATTTTATTCAGAAACATACATCTGAGTGCTTAAACATACATTTCTCTTAACATTCATAAACTTTGGAATCACAAATAAGATATCATTTGACATACAATTATTCTATGTCTTAAGCTTTAATCTTTACTACTTTTCTTTGTCTTTATCATTTCTTTTTTCCAACCTTTGGATCATTTTATGAATCTAGTTTCACCACCTTTGGGAGAAAATAATTAGACATAGACATATATCAAATTTGTTAAACAATATCTTCTCACTAACTCTACTTCCATCCTCTACTACTGATTAAGGATAAGAGCTCATTCCTAGGTGATTGTCACCATCACATAAAGTGTGAAGGATTCAATGCCTTCGGTGTAGAAAGATTTTTGGAACAACCTTTGGCTCCAAGAAGCAACCATTGACTTCTCTTCAATAGGGCTTTTAAGGGCCCTCTAAATTCTAGTCTGCACAAGGCATAAAGAAAGTAGTATTACGTTTTCACATAATGTTTACTTTAGTGATCTCTTAATCTTTTTTAAGTTTATTTTAATGGATTCCGAATAATTATGCATGCTTAAACAAATTTCCAACCAATATGGAATGAACAAATAGGTCCCAAATTCCTCCTCAACATCAACATAACAGTACTCATACATAACATCATCCTTTCTTACTTATGATCATTTATCAATCATTCTTACACACATAGTGTGCATTCACAATTAATAATACAAGTTGACTGATAAATCACATAACATTATATCACAATTACATAACAAACCCAATGTATCAATTCGGTTTTTGATGTTGAATCATTCAAAGGACTTAATTCACTCAACCTTCTAAGTTGATATTCATCCTTTCCTTTTCTCAAAGTCCATTTGTTTTCTTGAGATTTTTTACATCTTGATATTTTACTTTAGGTAGCTGAATGGCACCTTTTTAATTTTTATTCTTTGTGTTCTCATTTGTTCAAGTCTTATGCAAGTCCTCATTACACTATGTTCAAATATTTAAGTATTTACAAACTTTTAACTTGTTTAAGACATTTTAGTTGAATTTGGTCGAATGGTAACTTGTATCTTTGTCTACTTTCTTTTGAACTTTTAATTCTTCCTTTAACATTATAATACTTCTTAAGTTATGTAAACTAAGATTTTAAACTCTTTTTCTCACAATTATCCTAGGGTAGCCGAATGTGAACCCTAGTTTCCTAAGTTCTTATAGGTCATTTTCTCTTATATTATAAGTTGATTTAGGTCATTTGAAGTCCAATTCATCAATTGTTATCTAACTTAAACACTTTTAGAACTTCTTTATCATTTTAATATGTCATGGAAATGACTTAGTTTATTTCTAACTTCATATTTTAAATCCTAATCATCTTTCTTGAACATGCTTAAAATTGGTCTTTGAAGTATGTTAACTTGTGACTTTCCCTTTTGCAATTTCTTCTTGCTTTAAACCAAAGAATGTCCAGTTAAGTAATTAGGGATTGATGCTTCTTCTAGGTCAATTTACTTCTAAGTGGCCAAATGACCTACTTCCTTAAATCCTACCTTTCTTACACTTTAATCATTTCATGCTTACATGTTTAGGATCATTAATTAGACCTAGTTAAGAATTGAAACTCATCCTTTGTTAATTAAACATGTGGTGGCCGAATGTCACACCTTATACTTAGGGTTTCACCATTTTCTTTTTAACCCTAGATTCATTTACCTAAAAATGATCAATTGGTCTTTTTTTTCTATTTTAAAACTATATTATCATACTTTTAATTCATTCTAGTGACATGTGAAAGGTCCTTAATTAAACTTAGTTAGAAATTAAAATTTTCCCTAAGTTAATTAAACACTAAGTGGTTGAATGCCACTCTTCTAGGTTTAGGTTTTACTTTTCTTAGCCCCAGTTGACTTGATCATTTATTAACCCAAGTTGACCTAAGTTGACCATTACTTGGGAACCAAGTTTAGACTTCAAAATTGACTTAGTCTAAGGTAATTCTAAGTCTTTTGACCTAAATTTGATGGAATGGCTGAATTTTACATTTACCCTTACTTAAGTTATGGTAAAATTTTAAGTTATCCATTTTAAGCTTTGGGATTTTTACCACTTAGTAATTTTTGAATTTTACCTTAAGCTCACCTAGGCTATATATTTTGAAACTTAATCTTTTAAATGTTGATTAAACCTCCAAATAAGTTATTTACTTATTGAAAATGGTTGATTTATCCTTAAATCACGTTTTAAACCCATTTTTGTCAAAATCTCTCTAAGGTGGATGAATTCACTCCAACAAGTTTTTAACCTATTTTTTCTTTGATTAACTTTGTTCAAAGGTTGTTTTAGTCCATTTAAGACCTGGTCGCAGAGCTTAAGTTACTTAGAAAAGTTTTAACCAAATTAAACTTTACTTTTGGAGTTGTGGCCGAAAGCCTTCTTTGGTTAGCCAAGGTCATTTCTTCCAAATTTCACCTCACATAATCATGGTTCAGTGGGTTACGTTCTTGCTGCACCTTCATGCTTTTGTTCTATGTTATTTCTTCCAAGTCCAGTGCTGAGGTTCTGACCATGATGAATCTTGAGTGCTACACAAAGTTTTTGCCACTTTTATGCTTATAATTACAACATTTTCTCGGTAGCTTTTTACCCTTTGTCCAAAGGGAGCCTTTGGAACTTATCACATAAATTTATTTCACCTCTTAACATACATACTCAAAGGTGAAGATTCAATACAAAGATCATACCAAACTCATCACAAGAGAAAAATCACAATATTATAGCATTTGTTTTTAAACCACCAAGAGTAGATTCTCATGATCAAATCTAAAATCCACACATCTCCTTTCAAGTTTACTTCAATAACTTGTTCATGAGCACTTAAAATTGATCAAAGCTTAAAAAATAATTTTTAAACAATTTCCACCAATTAAATTTCTTCTAAGTGTCTTAGGAGAACTTTTAACCGAACAAACTTTGTTTTACTTCTCAAGAATCACTAAAAATTGGTAGGGCTAATTTTTAACAGTTAAAATACAATTTTAAGTTCTCACAAGTGAAAACAAAAGAGAGATGTATAGATTTTAGAGAAAAGATGCATGAAAGAAAACAAACACACCATAAAAGACAAGTTAGAAGCATAAAAAGACAAGTAGAAAGATCTTACTTGTTGAAGACTTCCTGAGTGTTTTGTAGGCCTTTGGTGGCTGCCTTGGGTCCCCTCTTGTCTGGTCCACATGTTGACAAGTGAAGGTGGTGGGACTTTGGTGTTTATGACTTTAATTTGACTTAAGTCTCAAAGATGGAGACTTAGGCTTAAGTGTGGGATTTTGGGTGTTTTAAGTTAAGATGAACTTAGAGAGAATGAAGAGGATGTGGTTAAGTGTTTAAGCTAAAAATATGATGCAAATTGGGTTCCAAGGGGTGCCAAATGTGTTTGGCCACTTATGGGAAAGTGGAATTAATTTTGTACTTATGGGTATTTTGGTAATTTTATTTAAATTTTTCTATTTTTTAAAATAAATTAAAATTCAAGAAATTATCCCTTTTATATTTAGATTAGTTCTAATTAAATTGAGTTTACCTCTAATTATAATTAACTTAGCCTAAGCATACTTTACTTTTAATTAATCAAGGTTAGTTAGTCTTAAACATAGTTAAAAGAATTTTTTTACTATTCAGTTTCGTCCTTTTGTGGAAGACTTGATTGACTTGAGCTTGGTGACTCATAACCAGCTTTTTCACATGCTAAATTTCGTGCATATGAGTGTTAGGCCCACTCTTAGCTTGCTTATCACATTATTTTGCCCTCCTGACCTTCCAGGGATGTTTTCGTAATTTTTATTAGGATTGTCGAAAATTTTTTCAAATTATTCCTCTAACATTTCTAAGACTTTTTGGTTCATTTCCATGTTAATCTAAGGTCATTTACTATTTTTATGGAAACTGACTAGCTTTGTGCAAAAAATGTAGCTCTTAGGGATATTTTGGTTATTTTTGGGTTCTCTCAAGAAGTTTTCATCCCTTCTTAGGTTTTTAAATTTTTCTCATTAATTTTATCCATCTGTGATGTTTTATAATTTTTTTAGGATGTCTTTTACTTGTGTTTTCATTTCTTTATCTCATTATTTGAGTTGTTCACGTGTAGAAACATTTTCATCATTTACATCATACTTTCTAATTTCTTTACTTTTAATCTCTAATTTTACCTAATTTTATTCTAAAAATTATTTATAATTTCAAATATTTACCATAAAAAAATTGAAATGTTACATTCTCAGCATCAATATACTCGTCCTTCCCTTTCTGATATACCTTCATATGCTAAAGTTATATTTTTATATTTATGGTCTTTGATGCTCATTTTGTGGTTTTTGTATTTATGGCCTATGGCCTTTGGTGCTTATTTATGGTCTTTGGTGCTCATTTTGTGGTTTTTGTATTTATGGCCTATGGCCTTTGGTGCTCATTTTGTGGTTGCTTTGGAAGTTTTTCTATTAATTTATGGTTTTCCAAAAAATTTTCATTGTTACGCAAAATTGTATATATTTACATCTATGTCAGCATCTTTTTATAGTGCAAATGGAAAAAAATAAATTAGGATAACTAAGAACATATGTTTTTATTTTCCTCTGCATACAGAAGACAAAAGAAACGCCTCCATATGTGATAAATAGCATTTTTTTTTCAATCCACAGTAAGTTTATTTACTACGACTAGATGTTAAGTTTTACAAAGCTATTTAATTCACTTTCTCCGAGGCTTTGGTTTTTGTGTGAATGGGATTTAGAACAATTTTAAAGCTCTACTTTTGAACTCCAAGAGAGGAGGGACATTCCTTTAATCACATAAAAATATATATAAGGTTGTTGTGTATTGTATTATTTTGATGTATTAATGGATTAAAGAAGCAATAGCATAATTGTTCTGAGACTAACTTAAGCAAGTCAAGGAAATTAATTGAGCTATACCACATGCCCACGTAGGCTAACAAAAAAAAATCATATTATTCTGAAATATAGATGGTCAAGAAATATATATATGAGTCATAGTATTCTTCAATCTTTATGTTGTAGGTGACTTTTTAGCTTTTAATTCAACTCTAAATACGTTAAAATAATGCTATGTGAATCGGGAAAAAAATTCATAATACTCAGATGTGTAGTTTTATTTCAAATTAATACCTATATTTTTATTTATTTTTTATTCATCTATTTTCATAAAAGTTTTAAATAATAATTTTTTTACTATTAATATTGTTTTCGTATAAAAAATTAAATGAAAAAAGAAAAATGATGAGAGATTGTGTAATAAAATAAATAAAGAGCATGTTAAAATATTTATTTGATAATTTTAATAAAATGATTAGATTTTTTTATCTGTAAATATTGGTTATAACTAGGAACTCAGAAAACAAATGTGGAGAATGTACTTGCTATATATAATCCTCTTATCAAGTTGAATTAATAACATCTCGTCTGTATTTGTACGTTACTTAGTAATTCCAGAATTCAAAGTAAATTTGCTTATCATATGAGTTGGCATTTCATAAAGAAATTTAGCTAACGTGAACACAATTTGAAACTTTAATATTACGGCCATATGTTGTTATGTATGCCAATTGAAACCTTATATACAGGAAAAGAAAATAACTCTTCAATCTCCATTTGGTCATGATTGTAGTAGAATAAATTGTAAATGAAGATGGTAAGTGGAGAGTGTAATGAAAATAAGATTTTAAAGACTAATTGTAAGTATTTTATTAGAAATATTATGTGAAGTGCAGTTTTATTTGAGGTACTGATTATATATACACTGCAGTGGATTGCAATCATAAAAGTAGGGATGAAAGTGAATAAGATCGTTTGATAGGGTCTATGGTTCAGCTCGTTTAATAAATAGATAGGCTCAGGTTTATTGAAAAAGATAAACAAGTCAGGCTTAAACTTATAAAAAAACATATTTAACCTATTCAGGGTTTTTTATATTTATATATTATATATTTATATTTATTTTAATATATTATATTTATATAATATTTATTTTATATTTTATTTACATAAGATTAATATATATATATATATATGTTTTAAGCCTATTTAATGACTTTTTTATCTTGTAGGATTTAAGTTTGCAAACTTTTTTAATTATTTATTTATATAGGCTTTAAGTTTATTTATTGATTTTTTTTCGTAATGTAAGCTTTTAAACAGACTTATCGACCTTGTAGGCTTTAAATTAGACGTTGACAGAAAAAAAAAAAGTCTATAGGCCGCAGACTTAGGCCTCAAAATTTATAAATAGGTCAGACTTAAACATTTAAAGCCCAATTTAACTCAACATACTTCCATCCCTACAAAGTTTAGAAATTGATAAGAATACCTGAAACCTTTTGAAGTAACTTCTTCCTTTATGGTGTACTTAAAAAAAAAATAGATACGTAAGTCCCTTAATATTTTGTGATAGAATAAATTCTTTTAAGAATAATAGTTGATTAATCTAAAATGGAATTTATTTTTCTTTTTCACTGTGCTCTCAAAAAGGGGATATGGTACTAAAATGGAATTTAGTTTCCTTCAGGTTTTTGTTTACCTTTACTTCTTTAGATATACTCTTCAATTTATTATTTATGAGTTTTCTAAATTTCTTATTTTGTCATTACATAACTTGTGCTAATATAACAGGTGCTATTTTTATTGTTTGTATGGCCATCACATCTAGGTATAAATTATTTTCAAACTTAAGTCTTGTATGTTCACAGTAAAATTAGAAATTTGTTTTCTCCATTTCCAACTATGTATATTTATTTATATATATATTTTTTCTTTGCTATTCAATGCAGCTTATAAAGTTCAAGAATCATAGTTCAGGTCATGATAATTTTGATCCTCATGGTATCATTTATCTTACAGTTGTAAATTTTGCTTCCTCTTTCATTTGCCCGCTGTGGGATCCTATTTAATACAAACTTTGTTATTCCCTGTGCTTTTGCAGTGCTGTTTCCACAGCTTTTGACTTCCTCGATCTTTTTTTCAAAAGTATTCGAGAAATTGTGTATGTGTGAGTGAGGTTTTGAAAACATGATGTATGTTGAATTTCTGAAAGTTGCTGAATCATGTGTGAAAGAGCAGTGAGTGAAAGAATTTTTCTTTTTATTTTTACTTTTATTAATTCTTTTTTTTTTAATTTTAAATTTATTAGCTGGTTTTAGCACATAAAATTTAGTAGGATTTTTTATCCTACAAACTTTGTAAGTATGATTTTTATGGGATTTTGAGCTATTTTAATCATATCCCATAAAATTAGGATAGATTGGATGAAAGAGTCATACTCGAAAATATCCATTTAAATACTCGTATATAAAACTAAGTAAAGAATAATAATAAAATATATAATATGGTTAAGGATAGAAGTAGGTCGAGCTGATTTAAGTTTTAAATATTTAAGTTTGTTCTGTTTAAAAATTTTGAAGCATGAGTTTGGGTCTATTATCTATTAAAGGCTTTTTTCTATCAAGATCTGACCTGATTTAAAGTGTACAAGACTTACAAATCTGTTTAAAAGTCTATATTAAAAAAAATCAATAAATAAACTTAAAGTCTATATAAATAATTAATTAAAAAAGTTTACAAATTTAAAGCCTACAAGATAAAAAGATTATTAAACAGGCCTAAAACATATATATATATATATATTAATATTATACAAATAAAATATAAAATAAATATTATATAAATATAATATATTAAAATAAATATATAATATATAATATATAAATATAAATAGGTTCTTGAAGAAATTAAATAAACTTTTTTTATAAGTTTAAATTTATCTAAAAAAGTTTTTTAATAAGGTTGGGCCTATCTATTTATTAAACGAGCCGAACCATACGCTGTCGAACTGTCTTGTTCATTTTCATCCCTAATTATGATTACATATACATTATAATTTTATATGATTGAATATTTAAATTGATACATTGACTTTTATATCATAATAAATATAATTAATTTTAATTTTTTTATTGAATTACTCTCACCGTCTCAAAGACTTAGATCTGCCAGTACCTCATTGCTTTGCCTGTGGGTTTACCGTAATTGGGTCAGGGAGTTCTCCTCTGGGTTCATTTTCGCGTAAGCAGAGCCATCTTGAATTTGAAGAAATCAGAGTACACCGTTATTGGACCAATATTTCTAAGTTTAATTCATTTGATATTCAGTCGAGTTTCGACTAAAAAAAAAGATATTCAGTAGAATAGTAGGGTAGGTTTATGACAAAAATAAGGAAATAATAATAAAATAATAAGAAAAAATGGAAAAACACCATATAGCTACAAAATAAAATAAAAAATTGAAAATAAAGGCTTATTTTTAATTAATAAAACTAAAAACTAAAAATTAGAATTAAACCATGATGAAAGATATTTTATTCTACTCAAAATATAAAAGTTATGTAATCCATGTGATGGATTTAATATTATTTAAGTCGTGCTTGATGAGCACAGCTTTATTAAAAAAATACACTTCAAAAACAAAATTGATATGGAATATACAGTTTCCACCATTGCCAAAAATAAATATAAAGTTGCATCAATTTGATAACATCCAAATGAATTACACCAAATAGAAAGAAAGCCGAATATTGGAAAAAAGTAGGGGATATTAGAGAACTGTTCCTCACATCAAAAGCTGAAAGAAAAGAAAAGTAAAAAAACACAAAAAAAAAACCTGACCCTTCAATTTGTGTTATGATTCTCCTATGCTCTTCATATTCTTCCTTCACATTGAAATGAACATTGATATTACTTTGTCCAGGTCAATTTTAGCTATGTTATAAACCTTACTTGATCTAAGTCACCTCACTCTAGCAGCATCAAGAATTGCCTGCTTAAAAAAAGATGGAAAACAACTTAGAACACATGGTGCAGGTTTTAGTAGAAAATTTATGGTATTTAACTAGATAAAATAATTTAAAAAAATGCTAATAATAAAATCCTTTAAACACATCTTTTATCATCCTTGTCGTGATTGGTCTTTTTTTTAAAATTAAAATATTGACCTTAAAAATTGAATTTTTTTAAAAAAATACACCAATTAAAACAATATATAAAAAATTATGTTAAAAGAAATACATTGCTTGCTAACATTCTTCTCTTCACAAAAACCAGTAAGTCTTTCATATCTAGAAGATGTAACCATGCTTAATAAATTATAGATTGGAGAACATTATACTCAAACATACATATTGAATCAAACACCAATTGTATAAATGAAGCATTCAATATGACACTTTAAGATGCCTTCTACATAATGGGTAGCTAAAATAGATCATGGTCAATAAACTAATTTCATGAAAGCCACATTGAAGTGATCTGATTGCAGCAACAACCAATATGAGCAATTGTAGCTGCTAAGCTATATTAATAGCACTGTGCTTCAAGACTATCAGAGGCTAACCAACTATGGACCTCATGTACTACTCAAATTGATTATTACAAACTTGGGTGCTTCTCGTCTCTCTATTTCTTGTGTATATACTTATGAAAAAGGGTTGTGTTATTTGTACATTAATTTTTATACACTACCTTTCCACTTCTCTTATTTGGAAATAAAAATAGTGTATTGGAGTATGTTGTTTCACATGTTTTATCATTGATAAAAGTGACGTACCATGGTATATTGAAAATAATGTGCACAAAATATTACCGGAATTGGTAAATTTGGTCCTACTTGGAATAATTTTATAGTTGCACTTGCACGATTAAAATCAACAATGAAAATATATTATTATCAGTACTTGTTAAATTTCAATGAGAAATAAATTATAACTATATATGATTACAAATTTAACATAACATAACTGTAAGGATTGTATGTTATTCAACTCATTTTCTATCTTTTTTTATCAAAACATTGAGATAATATAAGCTGATAAGTCAAGGACATTTGTCTTTGGGAGGAAAAACTTAAGGACTTTAGAACGGGTGAATTACTATATATTCATATATCATATACGAAACTACTTTTAGCTAATGTAGGTCTTCCTCTAGTTGCATAAACATTTTTTCAACTAGATTTTAGTTCCTAGAGTTTTCTCTAATTTGGGTTTTGGTCTCTATATTTTCACTTTTGGCTTTTGGTCCCTACCAGTGAGTATTGCTCCCTATATTAAGTTTTAGTCGCTATGGTTTTTATTCATCAAAAGTAAATGGTCTACATTTTTTGTGAAGGATTGGTCCTTATAGTTAATTTAATTTATGAATGTAGTGCTCCCTGAGGGACCAGGACTTCAAAGGTATAAAACAAAAGAATCAAGAAATTATAAGAACTAAAATTTATCTTAAACCTTGTCTCTTTTGGCCATTTGCATGCAGAAACTTAAGAATGCAATTTTAAGTTATACTATAATATACATATATCATATTTATGAGGGCATGCCAGATAAAATAAGCATTTGATCTTTACAGAATCTTCAATTTCAAAAACAATTTCTAGTTTTCCAAATAACTCTGTTAATATGGTCAAGTAAAAATCAGGAACTTCTTAAAGCTTAGATCATTTAAGACAGATTATACACAAAATCACTCCCACCATTCCCTCCTGCAAACTGAGTGCCAATAATCTTTTCTGAAATAGTTATGCTAGTCAGTAATCTCACCTTATGTAAGTATTATCAACATGAAGAAACTACCAAAAAATCATTTTAATAATTCATTACTGAACATGTGCAAATTCTGGATTTCAATAACCAAAAGACCAAGGTTTTTTGTTAGAGTACTAGCCTTGAGTGTTGTTTTGCTCCCAAAACCAAATTTTGGCTTTCTATGATCCTCAGGCCTTAATATTTGAAAAGAGCACATAAGTGTCTCATCAACAGTCATCATTGCTCCAGCATTGTCAAACTCTCCACAGTAGTTAGGTGCAGAAAAGATAGTCACAAGTTGTCTATCAGCAAAAAATTCATATCCATCTTCAACAACCTACAAAAAGAAATACTTAAGCAGGTCATACTATGCTATAAAACTCTTGTCATAACACCATACCTGGTGCATGTTTGGATGAGTTTTTTTCTCCAGGTAAATAATCATTCATTTTTCAATAACTCCCTTATAAAACTAGTAAAAATAAACGATTATTTTCTCAAAATAAGCCAAACCAAACATGCACTTAAACTTATAAAGGCATATAAAACCTGGTGTGCTCTACAAATCAAGTCAAGATCATGGTTCTGAAGAAATTTTGCCACCCAGCTAGCTCCAAAAGTATATGAAACTCCGCGTTCATTCTCTCCCCAACCTTCAATGTCTCTACTAGGATCAGCCCATAAAAGATCACATAGCAGACCCTTTTCAGGTACTTCTGTTGGACGTGGCAAACTACTTATCTGACTTAGATTGTGCAATTCAGGAGAGAGTCCACCATGCATACACAATATTTTTTCTTCAATGATAGCTGCCACAGGCAAGCAATTGAAACAATCTGAAAATGTCTTCCATAACCTCACATTGAATCTCCGTTTACACTCATCATAGAATCCATAGACACGGTTTATGGAAGCGCATTCATGGTTTCCCCTAAGAAGGAAAAAGTTTTCAGGGTATTTTATCTTGTAGGCCAAAAGAAGACATATTGTTTCAAGACTTTGCTTTCCACGGTCCACATAATCACCTAAGAACAAGTAATTGGAGCGAGGAGGCAATCCACCATGCTCAAAAAGTCTCAGAAGATCAGAATATTGACCATGGACGTCCCCTAGTAAGATAGTGAAATGAAAAAGATATTAGTTCCTACCTTATGTTAAAAAAAGAAAATGTTTGTTTTGACATAAGAAACTCGTGTGATTATTAATTGCTATAATCCTAAAACAAGAAACAAAATATTTGAAGCTGGATTCCAAAACTACTTGTCACTTAGAGAGAAGATTGGCCTCATAACAGCCAATTATTTAAAATTAACATTAAAAAGTTTGATCACTAAAATACTGAATACTAGCCAACAAAGGAATTCATGTAGACTTAGTTATTGTTTCTGGAAAACAAAGAAAGAAAACTGGCATTTCGTTACATTAGCCTCCTGCGTATTTCAAAACATGAATCAAAATAACAACTTCATAACCTAAAGGAGAGTAAGGATATACATATAATAATAAAATGGCCACAATAATAGAATATAGTTATTATACGTCAAGAAAAAAGGACAGTACAGAACAGGGTTTTCTGTTTAGCCATGTCTCAGAATTTCGTGTTCTAAATTCTAATAATTTAAAATAGATGACTTGTAATTTGTACTTGCCAAATACCTTTTCTTTCTTTTCCGCTGTTAAATGTTTGGTATTCACATTATAAGGTGAGAAAATGGGAAAAGTTCCAACCATGAAGCTTAAAACTTGCAGAAAGGCATAAAAATCTAGCTTAATGCATACATGAATGTGAAATATGTTGTCACGAGATAACAATATGTTATATATAATGCATGTGATACAATAAATACTAGTGAAGGTCAATAATCATATTGGATTAACTTGGATTAATATCAGTCAATCAGATCTCATCAACAAAATAAATCCACCATCTTTTCTATATAAAAGACACTGATCATTTATTAAACATGCAGTATAAGTTAAAACACCAGTGAAGAACCAAACATGTAATATTGTAAACATGTCCACAAAATTTGTATAAGAAATTTGACTAAGTATGACATAGCTGTAAATTGCTTATTAGCTTAATATTCCACTCGAGAGAGCAATCTCAATTTCAGGGGAGGGGGTGCAATTAGACTTGAAGTTGAGATTTACATTCAAAACCTTTACTAGATATATCAATAATGGAAATCCTATATTTCCTCAAGTCATAAAACACATTCGGTGAACATGAATGATTTTCCATAGGTTTCTTTATAAATTCTCCATGTTCCTCATGAAGATTAGAACTTTATGAGTTCCATAGGTTTCTATAATGTAACCAGCAGCAACAGAGATATCAGATGACATTGAACATATATGTTAAAAAAATACAATAAAACTCATGTATACAATACCTGGTTTTCCAGTTGAAACTTCACAAAAAATTCAATTCAATACTGATTGACTAAGAAACCCCTCACTCAGCCTTAATATTTTGAAGTTCTTGGTGTCTTTGATGGTACAAAAGGATACATTCTATATAATTGTAAAAATATACCAACAAACAAAGCTTCTCAATCAAAGTGAACCAAGGTACTTAAATTTTAAAGGTAAAAATTACTTGTTTGATTATTTACAAGTGAAAATCAGAAAAACATTTGCAAGAACGTAGAAGAGAAAAGTTCATTCCCTAAATGGGCATCATTTATTAGTATACTTCTCTTTGGATCATCACATGTTCACTGCTTCAAGACATCTTTTCTGGGACCTTGCTTGATTAAAATCACAGTGAAGACAATTATGTTTCTATTTTGCACGGTAGTTGGTATAGAAATAAAGCTTTTAGAAAATCTCAAGTTGAACTGAGAATAATTTTGTGAAGCAATCAAGCAAAAGGGGATGATTCAAAACTTGTAAAACATTCAAAAATAAGAAGTGGCAGTTCAACATTCCAATAATAATAATAATAATAATAAAACAAATTAAAACATAATCTGAGAATATAATTAAGCCATATAATTTAGAGTTTATCTGGGAAATTAAATATTTTAATATTCTTTTTGGTTTCTAAGAGTATCCTTCCACCCAATACGTAAGAGACTAATCTCCTAGACATTGTGAGACGCTAAAGTGAGAACCTCTCCCAATTTCTCAGTTTGATCTCTACTTCAGTAATTAAAAAGCCTCCTAAGTTTGAAACAAAATTAAAGGAAAAAGGATCCTCCTAAGAAAACATTAGGAGAAGCCATTAAAAGCAACCTTGATCTATATAGTTATATACTGAAATTTTCATTTTCCATAGAGTTCAATTGATTGATCCTACTAGATTGGCGATTGTTGTTGTTCCATTTGCCAATAAGTTAAAGCAACCTTGAAACATGTTATTTTGTATGAAATAAGAGACCGTTTAATTTAAAAATAATAATTTTTTTAATTACAAAAATATCACTTTATCTTCATTCTATTCTCTGTTTCTAAATGGAAACCAATGGTCACTTTATCATTTTATCATTCCATCTTCATTTTATCACTTTGTTTTCATTTTTTTATTTTCTAAATATTTATATAAAAAATGGTAAAAACAATTTTTTAAGGAATGTCAAACTCAATAGCTCCACAAAAACAACCTAGAAACTAATGGCCATATACATAAAGTGACTAAAAACTTATTAAAACAAAAAAAAAAAGGAAAGAAAAACATGGGATTGTGAAATAGATACCACATATCTTAATTGGTGCCTCAAGTTCCAAAAGATTGGGCTGTTTCAAGAAGATATCTCTAGAGACCATACAAAGATTTCTTATTTCTGCCTCTGAAAGCTGAACCTGTTTCCCTGGTCTCCCTCTCACTTGAAGCAACTTATTGATGATACCATCAAGAACCCCACGTTCCATAACCTTGTCCTTGATCTTGATATCAATCCTCAAATCTAAGCAAGCAAAGAACAACAAAGCAAGAGGAGGAAAAATTAAAAATGCAAAGTAGAATAAAGATCAGGGAATTTAAGTTGTTGAGTCTTATATAAGTAGCATCATTTTGAAAACAAGGACATAACTTCAACTGAAACAAGGGAATCAATGCTTTGGATTTGATATATATTATCTGTTTCTAGAGGTTTTTGGAAACGGGTGGTGAGAGTTGAATTGGAAGGACAAGAATATATTCTGTTGAAGGAAAGAGTAGACTTTAAACAAAACTAAAATACTATTAAGGAGTCATTATGGAGAGAAGGAAAGAATGAAGAATCAGTTGAGGGAAGGGAAGGAGAAGAAGGAGTTGTAAAGTGGAGTTTTGATTAGTGGTGCAATGTAAGTGATAACTGGTAAGTGCTGAGTGCAAGGTGCGGACCCTGAAACTCAAAACTCCATGGAATATGACACTTGCCACTTTGTGGGGCCATTGCAAGTTACTGCATCTAACCCAAAATCATAGACTTTAGCCAAATGTATATATCAAATATCATTTTTCAATATTTTTTACTACTAATTCTTTTTAAAATGTGATTTGACATTTTAAAAAAGGAATTGATTAAAAAATATGTTAAAGAGTATGTTGTTAGATTTTTTTCAATTTTTATACTTTTTCTTATATTTTAAAATTATTATCATTTTAAAAATTTAAGGTGTGCTCAAATTTTTATTTTTCACTGATTTTTATTTTATAATTGTAAAGATAATTAATTTAAAATGATCTAAACGACTTAAATGGTTGATAAGGGTGTTTAAGATAAAAAGTATAATGAAATTTGATATCAATTAATAATTCTTAATGAATGTACCTCAATCTTAAAAGGTAAAATAGTTTTGAAGTGGAGGGAATATTTATCTATTCTGAAATATTTTTTTAAAACATTTTAAAATAATCCCTTTTCGTGTACATTAAAGTATTTTTTGGCCGATAAAATAATGTATTTTCAAAGTGTAGAGATTATTAATAGACTTTATTTCGCTTAAAAAAGTAGTTTACTTACCCGCGATGGAAATCGAATCCTAATCAGCACATATAAGGACTCAACTACCTATTTTTACCAAATTACTGATGTACTATTTTCAAGATTTTCTATTGGCCAACATGAGTAAGAAACTAACCATTTGCATCATTGCATTATAACATACACTTGGGTGCAGCTCTATGGGCCTTCTGTAGTCACTATGCTGTTATTGCTTTTACCATATTGACCTTATTGTCTTGTAACCTTACTTGATCTCTCCTTTCTCTCATATATTTTAATTTAGTTTTGATATATTTAAATTTCTTTTCTACAATAATTTAATCTTCTGCTTTTATAAATTTAACTTTTACAAAGGCAACAATGCAGTACATTAGGCGAAAAATGTAAAATTAATAATTGTTGATAAAAACTTTAACAACATTGTTTATTATAAATATACTATTTATTGTCACACTAAATAACTACTAATTTTGCAAACAAAATAATTTTAAACATTTTTCCAAAAATATGTTTTTTTACTTTAAAAAGTCAAATCCTTTTATGTATGTACTCAAGAAATAATTGATCATCGTACAAGTGAAAATCAAGCAATATAGAGTGAAATAGTTAGCTTGCAATATTAAGCATCTAAATTTACTTGAATGCCTTATTTTAATTCTTAAATACCTTTTTGTACACATAGTTTAGCCTCAAAATAACTATACAATTGATTAGTAGTAACTAGACAACAATTTAATTCAATATTAACTTTGACCATTTAATGTATATATTTGATAATTTTATACTTTTTACATGATATACATTTTATTAAAATAACATTAGATAAAATTTAAAAATAAAAATAATAAATTATATTTGAGAGAAAATTTAAAAATCATTTGTATAACGAGACTATCTCCAGTTGCTACTATGTGTAATTTATTAGTTACTTTTTGATGTTTTTACATACAATATTTAGACTATTTTTAATAGACAACTAGACAAATTGTATAAAAATAGATTGAGGGATATGATCGTCTAGAGTCACAATATTCATATCAAGCAATGCACAAGTTTAAATATTTAGTTCACAAAAAAATTATCCATACTGAGTTCAGAGCCTAAAAACATAATTATCAAGAAAAAGGAATAAGAAATAATCATCAGAATTATAAAAACATAAGCATACTTGTCCAAAAATAAGGAATAATTCTCCCCCTATTTTTGGCAACAACAAAATCTAGTGTCGAAAATCCTCGAGCTGGGCATTAAGTATTTGAACCATTTCGTCATATAATTCCTCAATGGTGCAATCCACATGGCGCAACGAATGAGGAAAAGAAAATAGAAGGGATTACGAAGCAGGGATGCACTAGCAGTGCTAATAGCACAGTAGGTGAAGGAAGCTGCAAAGGAAGAGCGAATGGGGCATAAGAAACAAAGAGAAAAACATCACAACCCTAGGGAAAACAACAAACAGAGAGTTATGATACAGGGAAGGGGAAAATGGACAATATATACTCGAGGAAAGAGAGTGGGATCCATTAGGTTGGCACGACAATGGTGGAATGGTTAGGAAATGGTGAAGCTATGTTGGTGTCATGGCTGCACATTCCATTCATCAGTCTTCTGTTTGCTGGAGACGTCGGAGGAAGAACAGAGTATGGTTCACCTAGTTATAATATGAGCAAAGCCACCATGATCGCTCAAAATCAACGAGTCCACCCTAAATGTGTAGCTTCTGCAGTAAGTCCTCCGGCATGTCACCAGGAACAAAAAGGGCAAGGTGATCAGGCAAAATCTTAATCTTTGTGTATGGAGTCATGCATGCCATTAGGTCTAGATGCCAATGGAGGGTGAAGTAACGATAAAGTTTTGGCAAGCCTAGCCTTGCTCATGTCTGAGCCTAGTGATGGTCTTCAGGTCTTGGTTGGAAAGTCATGGCCAGATTGTTGATTTGAAAAGTCAAAGATCTTGACAAAATTAGTGATAGCATGTGAGAAGTGGTTATAAGTCATTGCGTAATAAATGCAAGGCTTGACTTAATTAGTGATAGCATGTGAGAAGTGGTTATAAGTCATTGCGTAATAAATGCAAGGCTTGACTTAATTAGTGATAGCATGTGAGAAGTTGCTATATATAGTCATAGGAAGTTATGTATCACACCATTGTGAAAGAGAGATTTTTCTAAGAGAGAAAAATTTAGGATTCTTGGGTGTAATTGGGTTGTGGGTAGTGTGAGGTTGTGAGTGTTTTTTTTTGTAAACACAGTGTACAATTTTCTGCTATCAAATTATCTGCAGCAGTCCGGAGACGTAGGCAGTATTGGCCGAACTCCGTTATCAATTTGTGTGTGCAAATATTCTGCATTCTATTTTCTTCTTACTTCCACAAATCTGACGCTACAGAAGAATTTGGAGAAATTTTTCTTAACAACTGGTATCAGAGCGGGTTTGAAATTCTACAATTTTTTAAAAATTGTTAGAAACGAAACGATCCAAAGAAGAAGTCAGATTTGAGTGGGAGTGATGGCTGTAGATGAAGGAAAGGTGAAAATTGAAAAGTTCGATGGTGCGGACTTTGGTTTCTGGAAAATGCAGATCGAAGATTATCTGTACCAGAAAAATATGTATCAACCTCTCACAGGTACAAAGCCAACTGAAATGAAGGACGAGGATTGGGTTCTTCTTGACAGGCAAGCCCTTGGAGTCATCCGTCTGACGTTGTCACGTAATGTTGCTTTTAACATTGCAAAAGAAAAGACCACAGCAGATCTTATGGCGGCTCTTTCCAGAATGTATGAAAAGCCGTCAGCCGCAAATAAAGTTCACTTGATGAGGCGGTTGTTTAACTCTCGGATGACAGAAGAAAGTTGGAATGCCATTGTCACGGCTGTGAGTGGCTCAACGGGAAGCCAAAAATTGAAATGTGATGATGTTCGTGATCTAGTTCTCAACGAAGAGATCCGACGGAAGGAGTCGGGTGAATCTTCATCATCTTCGATATTGCAAACAGAGTCAAGAGGAAGAAGCTCAACTAGAGGAAATGGACGTGGCAAATCAAAGGACAGGAGGTCCAAATCCAAAAATCGTCACTTTCAATCTAAGAAGAATATCGAGTGTTGGAATTGCGGGAAGTCTGGGCACTACAAAAATCAGTGCAAGAGTGCACGAAAGCATCAGGAGACCAAGGACGAGGCAAATGTTACTTCCACCCCTGAAGGAGATGATGCATTGATATGTTCTTTAGAAAGCAAGGAGGAGTCTTGGGTGTTAGATTCTGGAGCATCTTTTCATGCCACTTCACAAAGGGAATTCTTCGAGAACTATGTTCCCGGAAACCTTGGTAAAGTTTACCTTGGTAACAACCAATCATGTGAGATAGTTGGCAAAGGTGTAGTGAAGGTTAAGTTGAACGGGTCTGTATGGGAATTGAAAAATGTCAGACATATTCCCGACCTGACAAAGAACTTAATATCAATAAGCCAGTTGAGCAGTGATGGCTACACAACTGTCTTCCATGGAGACGATTGGAAGATTTCAAAGGGTGCGATGACAATTGCTCGGGGTAAAAAGAGTGGCACTCTTTACAAAACAGCAGGAGCATGTCATTTGATTGCAGTTGCAGCAAATGAAAATTCCAATCTATGGCACCAGAGGCTAGGCCATATGAGTGAGAAAGGGATGAAAATCATGCACTCAAACGGCAAGCTACCAAGTCTTCAGTCAGTAGAAATTGACATGTGTGAAGACTGTATACTTGGAAAGCAGAAACGAGTCAGCTTTCAGAAAGCTGGAAGACCCCCAAAGAAGGAGAAACTTGAGCTAGTTCACTCAGATGTTTGGGGTCCAACTACCGTCCCATCACTTGGTGGGAAACATTACTTCGTGACTTTTATTGATGATCACTCTAGGAAGGTATGGGTATACTTTCTGAAACATAAGTCCGATGTATTTGAGGCTTTCAAGATATGGAAAGCTATGGTAGAAAATGAAACAGGGTTGAAGATTAAAAAGCTCAGAACCGACAATGGTGGTGAATATGAAGACACCAAATTCAAGAAATTCTGCTATGAGCACGGGATCAGAATGGAGAGGACCGTGCCTCGTACGCCTCAACACAATGGTGTAGCTGAGCGTATGAATCGAACGTTGACTGAAAGAGCCAGAAGCTTGCGTGTGCAGTCAGGCTTACCGAAGCAGTTCTGGGCAGAAGCAGTCAACACAGCAGCTTACTTGATCAACCGAAGTCCATCGGTACCATTGGGGTACAAAATACCAAAAGAGGTATGGAGCGGAAAAGAGATAAAACTCTCACATCTTAGAGTTTTCGGCTGTGTAGCATATGTGCACATCAGTGATCAAGGTAGAAATAAACTCGATCCCAAATCGAAGAAGTGCACTTTCATCGGTTATGGTGAAGATGAATTTGGCTATCGTCTTTGGGATGATGAAAACAGAAAGATGATCCGCAGCAGAGATGTAATCTTCAATGAAAGAGTGATGTATAAAGACAAGCTTAACACAAGCGCCAACAATTCAGAGCAGATTAAGCCAACATATGTAGAAGTTGAAGATATCCCAGAAAGTCCCATAGTTGCGAATCCTCGGTCAGAGAATTCAACTGAAGAAAGCAGTGAACAACAGTTTGACACATCAGAGCCTCCTACTCCAACTCCCGTGTTGAGAAGGTCTTCTCGACCTCATGTGCCCAACAGGAGATACATGAACTACATGTTGTTGACTGATGGAGGAGAGCCTGAAGATTACATAGAAGCATGTCAGACCACAGATGCAAACAAGTGGAAACTTGCTATGATAGAAGAGATGAATTCTTTGATCTCCAATCAGACATGGGAATTAGCTGAATTACCCATGGGAAAGAAGGCACTTCACAACAAATGGGTGTATCGGGTGAAGGAGGACTATGATGGCTCAAAGAGATACAAAGCCCGACTAGTTGTCAAAGGATTTCAGCAAAAGGAAGGAGTTGATTACACTGAAATCTTTGCTCCAGTTGTGAAGCTCAATACTATCAGGTCTGTCTTAAGTATTGTTGCCAGTGAAGAGCTCTATCTTGAGCAATTGGACGTGAAGACGGCGTTTCTTCATGGAGATTTAGAGGAAGAGATTTACATGCACCAACCTGAAGGATTCTCAGAAAAAGGAAAGGATAATATGGTGTGCAGATTAAAGAAGAGCTTGTACGGCCTGAAACAAGCTCCAAGACAGTGGTATAGAAAGTTTGAAAGCTTCATGCACAAGGAGGACTTCCAGAAGTGCAATGCTGACCACTGTTGTTTCTTCAAGAGATATAAGTCCTGTTATATCATATTGCTACTTTATGTCGATGATATGTTAGTAGCAGGTTCAGATATGAACGAGATTAAAAATCTCAAGATGCAGTTGTCAAAAGAATTTGACATGAAGGACTTGGGTATAGCAAAGAAGATTCTTGGAATGCAAATCACGAGAGATAAGAAAAGAGGAATTTTGCAGTTATCTCAGGCAGAGTACATCAACCGTATCTTGCAAAGATTCAATATGGACAAGGCCAAACCAGTTAGCACACCTTTGGCTAGTCATTTTCGCTTATCTAAGGATCAGTCCCCTCAGACGGAGGAAGAAAAAGACTTTATGGCTAAGATTCCATATGCTTCAGTCATAGGAAGTTTGATGTATGCAATGGTCTGTACTCGACCAGACATTGGCCATGCAGTGGGAGTTTTAAGCAGGTTTATGGCAAATCCAGGAAAAGCTCATTGGGAAGCAGTCAAATGGATTTTAAGGTATCTACGAGGCACCATAAAAAGGTGTCTGTACTTTGGCAAAGGAGAATTAAAAGTACAAGGCTATGTAGATGCAGACTTCGGAGGTGAAGTTGATCACCGAAGAAGTACCACCGGTTATATTTTTACTGTTGGCACTACAGCTGTCAGTTGGATGTCACGGATACAAAAGATCGTTACATTATCCACTACAGAGGCTGAGTATGTAGCAGTAACAGAGGCTAGTAAAGAGTTGATATGGCTTCAAGGATTGTTAACAGAGATGGGATTCATCCAAGAGAAGAGTGTTTTACACAGTGATAGTCAGAGTGCAATACATCTGGCAAAGAATTCAGCATTTCACTCTAGAACTAAGCACATTGATATACGTTATCACTTCATCAGATCTCTGCTTAAGGATGAGGTGCTGACATTGGAAAAGATTACAGGAAGCAAGAACCCAGCAGACATGCTAACAAAGGTGGTGACCATTGACAAACTGAAGTTGTGTTCAACTTCAGTCGGCCTGCTAGAATAACAGACCAAAGAAGACTGCTGTAGTGATCAAAGTGTGAAGACAGATTGAAATCAGTCTTCAAGTGGGAGATTGTTGATTTGAAAAGTCAAAGATCTTGACAAAATTAGTGATAGCATGTGAGAAGTGGTTATAAGTCATTGCGTAATAAATGCAAGGCTTGACTTAATTAGTGATAGCATGTGAGAAGTGGTTATAAGTCATTGCGTAATAAATGCAAGGCTTGACTTAATTAGTGATAGCATGTGAGAAGTGGTTATAAGTCATTGCGTAATAAATGCAAGGCTTGACTTAATTAGTGATAGCATGTGAGAAGTGGTTATAAGTCATTGCGTAATAAATGCAAGGCTTGACTTAATTAGTGATAGCATGTGAGAAGTGGTTATAAGTCATTGCGTAATAAATGCAAGGCTTGACTTAATTAGTGATAGCATGTGAGAAGTGGTTATAAGTCATTGCGTAATAAATGCAAGGCTTGACTTAATTAGTGATAGCATGTGAGAAGTTGCTATATATAGTCATAGGAAGTTATGTATCACACCATTGTGAAAGAGAGATTTTTCTAAGAGAGAAAAATTTAGGATTCTTGGGTGTAATTGGGTTGTGGGTAGTGTGAGGTTGTGAGTGTTTTTTTTTGTAAACACAGTGTACAATTTTCTGCTATCAAATTATCTGCAGCAGTCCGGAGACGTAGGCAGTATTGGCCGAACTCCGTTATCAATTTGTGTGTGCAAATATTCTGCATTCTATTTTCTTCTTACTTCCACAAATCTGACGCTACAGAAGAATTTGGAGAAATTTTTCTTAACACAGATGTCATTGAAGACAGTAGTGGTCTCAAAGGTGTAAGCGGGTTTGGAAGTAGACAAGTTGATCTACAATTTTCCATCTTGGCAAAGAAAGGTCTAATGAAGAGTAGGTCGAAGGCGGAAAGGGAGATATGGTAGGGAGATTAAGGGGGCTAGGCCTTGTGGAGCTGATGGAAGGGTGGGCAAGGCCTGAGATTGAGCAGCAGCATCCTAGAGAGGAGAAGGTGGTGGTGTTATGGGAACAGAGTCATCAATACTACCCAAGAACACTTCAAACTAGACCGAGGCAACATGGGTAGCATCATTGATGGTGGGTGGTTGAGGTAGGTGTAGAGGTGAAGGTGGTTGGTTTTCTGTTGGTGGTGATGAGGATTGGTTTGTAAATGGTGGAGGGGAAGTTCACCAGACAGGGGAGGGAGGACGTTTAGGCAAGATTAGTGAGGAGGGAGGTGGGGAAGATGAAAATGGTAGAGCATGTGGGGAAGGATGACATTGAAAGGGATAAGAGAGGTAGGAGGTATATCATCTTCATCTTCATCATCGTCTATTATAATTAGACGAGGACGTTTCGTGGGATGGTTGTGGCAGTTAGATAAGCGAAGTGTCTTTTTGTGGTAATGGTTAAGGGAGGGGGTAGTAATTTAGACGAGTCTACGTTTAACTTATTCTTTGTCCTGTGTTCAAAGGGCTTCCCCTTAGATAGAGCCTTTCTTTTAGCAAGGGTTGGGGTAGCAGAATCATCATTGTTATCGGATAAGCTGGATTCATCCGAGAAGGGGGCAGGTTTGAACTGACTAATTGGCATGCATATCCCTTTCCAGTTCATCTTTAGGAGAGTCAGGGTGAGAGTTTGGTGATGATTACCTTCTTTTTGCTTAAGTGAATGTGGTTATCAGGAATCAGCCTCTGCACCAGTCTTGTAATAATGTTCTCATATGGAAAAATTTTGTTGCGGTCCTCAACTGCCTTCCATGTGCATATGAAGATGAGCTAGGGAAGGTTGATCTTATGCTTCATCAACATGTTGAACAAGCAGAAGCGCTTCAGAGATGAGACGTGATGTTTGGAGCCAATGTATGGAAGAGCCATGTTTTGAAGAATAGCGTGAATGACCTGAGCATGAGTTGGAGATAGAAAGGTTGACATAGAGGATGAAGTTGACATTCTTAGAATATCCTTCTCCCAGTTGCTCAAGAAGTTCACTTCTTCAAGGGGGCATCTGAGTATCATGCTCGGTGTTTCTTGAGAGATGGAGAGACAAATGCCTAGGACATTGTTGACCAGCATCAGAGTGTCTTGATAAAGAGCCATGAAGACATTTTTCCAGACCTCTATGGTCATCTCAGGATACCAGTTGTCATCTATAGTGTTGATGAAACTTAGCCACCCAGCAGCAGCTTGGACATAGTCAAACAGAGGAATTCCTTCTTCCTCCATGACTTGAGGGGCAATATTTTTGCAGGGTATAGGTTTTCGGTCTGCTTGGTAAGAAGGATCTTTATTTGGTACCATTGTTGCAAGTTAGGGTTTCAACGATGAGAAAAATTAATAGTGCAACAAAGATAAAGAAGAGTGTGTGTGAAGATGAAAAATGAAGAAAGAGTAATTGATTTTGATGAGCTGAGGTAGAATGTGAAGAGTCCGGAAAAGTTGGAAAGAGGGTGCTTAGGGTGCCTCCATTAAGAGGAGAGAGAATTAATGTTGTGCCATAAATATGGCGTGTCCCATTCTGCAAATAACTGCTTCTATAATTTTGAGAAAATAAATTATGATGGCAACAGATGAATTAATACATACAAACACATGGCAACCTAGAAAAAATGCTTTTAGCTAAAATGTAAACAAGGTGTAGATAAAGTAGACAAGATAATTATATGTACATGACGAGAATCATATATTAGCCAAGTTATACATTGTAGACGGGCTTTGTTTTTTAGTCAGGTTGCTCAAATTAGACAAGTTGTACAATTAAAGCAGGCAAGTTTCATATTTTATATTTTGATGGAATTCACAGATTTCAAATGTAGATGAATTGATCTTCACGCACAGGTTTAGCCGATATATCCTAGTTGATGTTTAATATCTATAAACTTTTTTTATATTAAAAATAGTGTATTATGAAATAATGTTTGGTATGTGAATGTTAAATTAAATTTTTAAAAAAGTTGATAGTAAATATATTATCACAGAAAATAAAAATATTATTTTTGAACATATTTTAATCTTTTAATTGATATTTTATTTATAAAAGTTATCAACAACAATTTGATATTGAGATGTATTCAGTATATAAAGTAATAATATTTTATTTTTTATTAGATGAGATTTGTTTCACTAAAGTAACATTTTTCATTGGTTCTCTTTCTTTCGACTTTGTCTCCAACATAGTGAGCATCAAAATAGTTAATCAAGTTAAAGAATTTTCTTTGAGCGTGATTCTCTAGGATCACTTGCACAAAGGCAAATACCAAACATGATGTTTGGACAACTTGCAGTAAGGTAGATGAGAGATTTAATCATTCTTTTGTATACTCTCTAATCAACAGGTTGTTTATCTTTATTCTTTGTCAAAATGAAAAATTGATGCATAAGTGTAGGCATGGACTTTGAGTTTGCCATTTTGTATTTTTGAAGAAGTTTCTTAGTGTAATTATGTTGATGAACATAGATACACTTCACTTGTTGCTTGATTTGGAGACTAAGAAAGTACCTAAGTTTTCCCATCATGCTCATCTCAAAATCATTCTGCATAAGCTTAGCAAAATCTCTACATAGATTGTTATTAGTAGCGCTAAAAATAATGATGTCTATATATATTTGAACAATGATAAGATTATTTTGATAACTTTTTCTAAAATGAGTAATGTCTATTTTCCTCTTGTGAAATTAATTTTCATAAGAAATGAGCTTAATCTATCATACTAAGCTCCAAAGGCCTATTTTAAACCTATAAATCCTTTTTTTAGTTTATAGATGACTCATCTATAAATCAAGGAAGTTATTTTACAAAGACTTCTTCTTCATTATTTCATTCAAAAAGGAATTTTTTACATCCATTTGAAACACGATGATATTGTGTTGGAATGCATCTGCTAGCATTATTCTAATTATTTTTAATCCAGTTAAAGGAGCAAAGGTTTTAGTAAAATCTATATCTTGTTGTTGATTGTACTCTTGAGCGACTAACCATGCTTTATTTCAAGAAACTTTAACTTCTTTGTTAATTTTGTTCCTAAAATATCATTTAGTGCCAATGATGGTTTTTCCAAAGGGTTTTGGAATAAGAGTTTGAACTTTGCTTTTATTAGACTAGGATAATTCTTCTTGCATAGCTGAAATTCATCCATCATCAAGAATAGGATTGTCTATTATTATTTTTTCTCTATTTTAGACAACAAGGCGATATTTCTTTGATCTTTGAAGCTTGACCCAATTCTGGCCTTTTCAGTTGATTGACCCAGAATCTGATCAGGTGGATTATATGGTTTAAACTTCAGATATTTTGTATCTTTTGTATTGGTGGATGGATTTTGAGTAGAATTACACAAGTGCTAGTTTGTTGTTCATCCTTAGATTCCAACAATGATTGGTCTACTTGATTTATGTCATTAATTTTGAGACCTACAAGTTCCTCTATTGTATTTAACTAATTTGGATCAATCAATTTTCTATCATTAAATTTGACTTGAATAAACACTTTAACTATTGAAGTCCTTGTGTTATAAATACAAAAAGCTTTAAAGGTATTAGAGTAACCAAGAAATATTTCTTCATCTACTTTAGAGTCAAACTTTTCAAGTTGATCTTTCATATTCAATATAAAACATTTACATTCGAAGGGATGAAAGTAAGGTATATTGGATCTTCTTCCTTTCCATAGTTCATATGGAGTCTTGTCTAGTCTAGGTTGTATTAAGATGCGATTTGTACATAGGATGCAATGTTTACAATTTCTTCCCAGAAATGTTTAAGAAGAGAGTTTTCATAAAGCATGGCTCTACCCATTTGTAATAATATTCAATTTTTTCTTTCAACAATCCTATTTTGTTAAGGTGTTCGAGATTAATTTTTTTTTAGAAAGGCAATGTTTATCATAAAAGTTGTTAAACTTTTCATTTTTGAATTCTCTTCCATGATCACTTCAAATAGATGCAATACAAAATTCTTTTTCATTTTGAACTATTTTACAAAAGATCATAAAAAATTTATAAGACTCACCCTTGTGGGCTAGATAGTATACCTAGGTTAGTTTAGAATAGTCATCTATATTAACAAATCCATACTTTTTTCCACCAAGACATTGTATATTAGTATGTTCAAAAAGATTCATATAAAGTAACTCTAGTGGTCTTGAAGTGGAAATAAGATTTTTATTTTTGAAAGATGTTTTAACTTGCTTCCATTTTTGGCACACTTTGCAAAGGATGTCCTTTTTCAAAGACATATTTAGCAATCCTTTAACTAGACCATATTTATGAATCTTACATATATGCTTCATTTCTATATGTCCTAGTTTTGTTTCAAATCCACTTTTCATCATCATTTGAAAATAAACAAGTTACTTTTTATCATATAGTTCTTTTAGATCTATCTTATAGAGATCATCATAGTGTCGTTGAGTAGTAAATAGTATAGATCATTCATTATTTTTAATTATGCACTTAAATGAAACAGTATATCCTTTATCACAAAATTGACTAATACTTAATAGATTATGTTTCAAAATTTTAACATATAACATATTATTTTATAAAAGGTAGAAAGTCTTTATCAATTTAACCTTTACCTTTCACTTTTCCCTATTGATTTCCTTCAAAGGCTGCATTTCCCCCATCATATGGTTTCAAGTCTAGGAGCATAGACTTGTTTTCTATCATGTTTCGTGAGCAACCACTATTTAGGTACCCATATCTTCTTGGGTCCTTATAGAGGTTAGTTATCTCATGTCTATTTTGACATATTTTTGAGTTATGTCTAGACTTGTTACAAATGATACAAAAAGAATGTAGACAAAAAGTAAAAGTTTGTAATTTTTTATGATAGTCTTGGAATCCAATACCAAATTTATCTTTTGGATGTGTTTCATTTCTTAACATACAATTTAGTTTATGTGATCCTTTTGTAAACTTAGACAAGTAATTATTGAGCTTGTCTAACTTTTTTGAAGTTCTTAAGTTTTATTAGACTAGTTGTTATTAGTTTTCAAAAGTGTTTTATTTTTGAAGTTCTTGGTCTTTTTCAGAATATTTCTTTTGCAAAATAGAATATTTGTTAATAAGTGTTTAGATAATTGAAAGGTTTTTATATGCAGTTTCTAAATTTTGAATTTCTGATGATACTTAGGTTTGATGTATGCCATCAAACTAATCTGAACTGTTCCAGTTGGTTCATTATCTAAACTTCAATTGTCTAGATCATCTCATATTGAGACGAAATCCTTCTTTCTTTTTAGTTGGCTAAACTTTTTATGCTTTTTAAAATTTAAATATTCAATTTTCATCTGTCTAGATTTTCTACGTTCATAAAATATTAGATCAATTTTTTTATAAGTTATCGGAAGAAGGTTTTTGTGAAAAACAATTTTTTCCTTTCATATTTTTGTCTTTTTTAGTTTGAAAATTTTCTTTTGATCAATTTATATTATTTAACTATATTTTTTGTTATTACTATCATTTTAATGCAATAATTTTCATTATTATTAACTTTATATAAATGATGAAATTAAAATTTAAAATATTAGATAAAAACAAAAATTAAAATATTAAGTTTTATCCATCATATTATTCCTTCAAGTAAATATCTTTTCAATCTTCTTCAATCTCAGCATATTTTATCCTATTTATTTATAATTTTTAAGTATTGATTTTAATTATTAATTTAGTTTTAAATTTCTATTTACCTTTATTATATTTATTTTATTTTAATTTAATTCTTATTATTTTATTATTAATTTTAATTTAATTTTAATTTAATTTTAAATCTTTATTCATATTTTTATATTTATTTTGATTTTTTTCAATAACATTATTAATTTTGATTTAATTTTAATTTTTTATTTACTTTTATTATATTTATTTAATTCTTATTTTATTATAATAATCTCTTAATTATTTGATTTTAATCACCGTTTTAGTCTATCTTTATTACATGTTATTAATCTTAACTTAATTATTACTTTATTATTATTAACATTCTTTAATTAGAAATTTTAATCACAAAAATTCAACTTTAAAATCTTCATTAATTTTTTTAGTTATTATATTTTATGGTAATCCAATTCTTGTTTTTATATTTACTAATAAAATAAATTATAAAAATTAAAAATTTAGATAAAAATATAAAATTGAATATAAAATTTTGTTTACATATTTTATATATTATTTCTACTTTCTCGTTATATAAACATTATTTTTTATAACATTTCATCTAAATTAAATATTTCTATTTACCATTATCTTTATTGTTATTACTATTCTCATCAATATATTATTAATTTTTTAATTAAACATTAAACTCTTGTCATTTTTTATTTTTATTTTATTTTTATATATAAAATCAAATTAAAAAATCAAATTTAACAAAAGTTAAATAAAAGAATAAAAAATACTTGAACATCATATTATCTATTTGATTATTTCTATTTGCTTAAATAGTTTTTCAATTTATAAAAATTTATTATCCTATTTTAATAATTTGTTTTAAATTCTTATTTTTTTTATCATACTATCTTAAATTTAATAAATAATATAAATAAAATAAAAATATATATCCAAAAAGGATAAAAAATATTTGATTGGTAAATTTTACATGTTAAACTTCATCTCAATATTTTCTCGACATATTTGTTTCTTTAATTACATTACTTTAATTACCATTATTGATATAATTAAGATTCATTAATTTTTTTTATTATTTTAATTTATATTAATTTTATTTATTAAATTAGCAAGACAATTTAAATTTTAAAAAATGATATTGCACTTTTTACTTGTTTTACATGGTTACTCAATTTTTATTATTTTTAATTATAATTATCATTATGATATTTTTTATCAATATTTAATTAAATTTAAATCCTTTATCTTTATTTATATAATTTAATTTATTTTAATTTATAAAATATTAAAATAAAAAAAAAAATAAAAAACATATAAAAATGAAAAAATTAGAATATAATTTTATTTCTTTTAATTAATTTCTTATTTACTTTTAATTTTATATTTTTATTGATAACCTTTCCTTAATTAAATATATAATTCTTACTCTATTTATCATTATTTGATATATTTTAATTTCAATCTAATTTTTTTACATAAATAAAGACTAAAAATATAAATATTAAAAAATCAAATAAAAAAATGATTGAATATAAAATATATATCTCTTTTGATTTTCTGACTTGCTTTTTTATTGGTTTAATTTTTGTTAAATTTTTACAATATTTCTTTTTTTTTTACACTTTAGTTTTATCTCTTTTATTATTATTATTATTAATATTATTATTATTATTATTATTAATCACTTACTTTGGTTTAAATTTACTTATTTTTATTCTATTATTATTATTATTATTATTATTATTATTTCTTTATTTTCTAATTTTTTATATATTTTTTCTTTATTTATTAAATTTGAAAGTGGTGTTATTTTATTATTTTATTTATTTTTATTATTAATATTTATTATATTTAATTGTTAAATATATGTTTATGTATTTTTAACTTGTTTCAATTCTGTTCTTAAGATTAAAAGCATAAAATGTGAAAAAAGGAAAGAAAAGACAGATTTATAAAATGGAAAATGAAAGTTAGAAAACGAGAATACCAAAGGAAGGCCAAACTTCTGAAAAAATTAACAAAATGTTTTAAAAAATAATCACATTAAAAAATTATAAAAATGTGTTATATAAGGTATAATAAATCAGGATGGTTTGGGGTGATGTACGCTTGTTTACTAAAAGAAGAGAAAAAAAAATAATGATGTAGTAAAAAGATTTGTAGATAATTAAGAAGATGAACAATTATGGATGCTAAACTAATTAATTTCATAGGTAATTATATGGATTGGAACTCAAACTCAAAAAAAAAAATTGATAATCAAGGATCAATACTTAATAAAAAAATTTCATAAAAAAAATCATAGAAAGGGAGGAGAAGGCTTTTTTACAGATTAGGGAAGAACTTAAAAATCAAAAAATTTTAAGAGCATTGTTAAGAAATTTTTTAAAAAGAGAACCACAATCTAAAGAAAGTCTTTAGTGGATGATATACTTAGAAAAGAGAAGAAAAAAAATATTCACAACCATCCATAGTCACAAGTCACGAGTCACAAGTAAGCCAATTGAAGCTTATACATACCAGTGAATATACTAAGAGTATAAAGCATATAATTTTTGAATAAAATCAATCTCAACAAGCAAAAATTACGGTCCAATAATCTCATCTATACATAAATTGTAAGTGAAAGATAATCTTTTAAAAAAAGGAAGAATAATATATGGAAGCATAAAATAAAGGAGGAAGGACATTCATTATCTCCATAACCCACCTACCATCAACTAGAAAACTCCATTAATGTAACATTCAAAATTTCTCATAATGAAATTTTTAGGTTACAAATACTCCTTAATAAGAAATAAAATAAAAATAAGAGAAAAGATAGAGAAATTAAATTTTTTGTTAGGAAATGACAAAAATATCTCTGCACTCAGATAACCAAATAATGTGCATGAAAAACCTAAAGAAAGGTTAAAATAATTCGAAGAGATTATAATACATCAAGGATGATTGGAAAGTCATAAGAATATAATAGGAATAAAGAGAGGGAAAAAAAGCAATCAGAAAACTTTGAAAATGACCGAAACACCAAAGCTATATCTGCCACAAGGGCTAAAATATTTTCGGAAAAATGGAAAATAACATTAGAATGATTCAAAAACAAACCAATAAGTGTTATAAACATTACCAAAATTTTACCAAAAAGTCAAGGCAAGAAAATACGAAGCAGAAGTTAGGAAGTGGGTTCCATTCATGGAGCACAAAATTGCATGTGAAAAATTAGGTGGTGACTCATCCCATGAGTCATCACTTCAATTATGAAATAAAAGAAAAAAATAATTCCTTACATTTACATTTATTCTAGAAAATGAAAATTATATCTAAATTTTCAAAATACCCTTAAGTGGAAAATTCATTCCTAAACTATCCTTTAGTGGCTGAATTCTATTTTAGCCTTGTGAGGGCTCATTTTCTTCATGTTTCGTATTCTAAACACTTAGAAAAATCCTTTAAACTCTCTCTAAACTCAAACTACTCATAAAGTCCAAAATTTACACTAAACTTAAATTTCAAACTTTTAGGTTTAAGTTAAATTAAGACAAAACCATAAAGCCCCACCACCACCACTAGGAGATCTTGTGTGGACCACGAAGGAAGAGCAAGATCAGCCATAAAAGTCCCACCAAATCTATCACAAAAGTCTTTAACAAGTAGGATTTTACCTTATATTTTTCTAAGCTTTAAATCTTGTATTTATGGTTTCATTTTCTTCTTTTTGGTGGATCCTTGTCTAAGATCTATGAATCCCTTTTTGTTTGAAATTGTGGGAACTCAAAACTTCCATTGATGGTTAAATATCAGTATCAGAAATTTTTAGTAATTTTTGGAAGCTAAAGAGAAGTTTAGATGGACTAAAGTGCTTCTAGCAACCTTAAGAGCAGCTTAATCGGTTAAAATTTCTTAAAAACTAATTTTGATGCCTTGGGAAATATTTGAGTGTTTATGAGAAAACCTTTTAAGCGCTAAAATTAAGGAATGGTTATATCTTGCCGTAGATCTACACTTGTTTGCCATAAAATATGCTTTCTTTAAGATTTTTATGTTCAAAGTTAGAAACCTGGTTATTTCTTTTCTTAAAATATTTGATCATGTAGTTGTATTTGTTAAGAGTCCAGATCTGAACTAATATTGAAAGCCTTAAAATACTAAGAAAGATTATACCATAAGATCCAAAAACTTTACTTGGCCTTGGACTTAAAACTACTAAGTGTGAAGGTGGAATTTCGAAACTAAAGTTGTACAAATCACTTAGGACCTTCCTTGACCAACGCTATGGAGTAACAAAATTTATGGATGGATCTAACTACATATGATGAACCAAGTGCTAAAACTTCATGACACCAAGGTCATGTGAAAAAAAAAATATTTGAAAAAGGACCTTCGTTTAAGTCACAAATTACATATTCGACCACTTCCTACTTAATTAGGAAATCTTGGGTTAAAATTTTGATTAGGGTATAAAGAGAAACCTAATCAAGTATAACTATGGAATTATAAATTTGAAAGGGATTTGAAATTATTAAATTTCTCATTCATCCATTTTGGTTGAATTGGGTAAAGACATACTAAAATCCATAACACCAAGACAAAGAGAGAACAAACTAAGGAAAAAGAAACCTTTCTTTGACCATCTAGAGCATTCAGCTGCTCTCCAATTAATTAGGAAAACTTGAGTTAAAATTTCAATTAAGGTGTAAAGTGGAGCCAAAATAAGTTTAAGAAATTAATTTTAAATTTAAGAGAGACTAGGTAATGGTTGGATACCATTTGGCCATGTTGGAAAACATTAGTAAGAAGTGGTTAAAACCTTGCTAGAATTTAAGAGTATATCTAAATGAGCTTAAAGAGTTGATTAGAAATTAATTAAGGAGTAGAGATGGAAATAAGAATATTTGGCCATTCTTGCTAGACAAGGAAGAAAAGCCCTAAAAATTGCTAAGGTGAGTGTTTATTAATAGCCTAAATCCTAATTAGTGCAAATTACCTTTCTACGTAAAGAAAAATTGGACCATTCGGCCTTAGGACTAGAGAATGTGAATTCAACCACCTAGGTAAGAAATAAGTAAGTAGGCTGTTTTGGATGTTTAAAGATAATTAAATAAGACATGAGTAGAAAATTTTAGGTTCATGAGCAAGGAGGCAAGCAAGTAGGTTTATAAATGGAGCAAACTAACTAGCCAAATTATTAGTCAAGAAGCATAAAACATATAATTCTTAAACTTGAATTAAATAAATTATGCATAAGATATTCAATTCAAGGACACAAGTGTAAACAATTGAAAAGGCCATTCAACTAATGAGAGAAGAAAATTTTATATACCGTAATCTTTCATTAAAAATATAAAAAAAACTTAACCTTTGAGGAAAAGAAAGGTTGAGAGGAAACTTAGAAGGATGAGCGGACTAAGATCCTATGAGTGATTCATCATAAATCTTAAGAATTAAGCAAGTTAGACAAGTTATGGGAGTAAGTGTACATGTTTCCCAAGATAATAACATCAAGCTAAAATAAGAAAGTCTTGAATTAAAGATGAATCTTTACTTGAGAATATCATGTCAACTTCTTGTATTACTTTATGAGTGCATAAATAGGAATGTAAAGTGTATTAACAATACTCATGGTTGATTAGAGAATGATTATTACATGATAATCATGTGTGGATAATGATGTGATAGTAGTATGAACATAGAGATTAAATGTGCATGACAAATTGGTTGGATTGTTTGAGCATGCATATTATGTGGAAGCCTTTAAAAGGAACCTAATTAACTAAGAGATCATTAAAGAAAGAACTTATGTGAAAGTTAATACTACTCTTAATGTGTCTTGTTCACATTTAGAAGGCGTCGGGTCCTTTTAGAGTGGAGACAAAAGGGTTCTAAAAAAATCCTTCTATTATGAAGCGCTAGGTCTTCAATATTTATGATAGTGACGATCATCAAGGAATGAGCTTATGTCCTAAGAGTAGTAGGTAGAGTAGCAGAGCTAGTGAGAAGATATTGTTTGATTATGTAGTAATGTATGCCTAAGTCTTAGATTATCACTAACAGAGTGATAGAGAAAAGAGAAGAATTATGTAAGACATAAATGAGATGATAGTCAAATGATATCTATGATGTGATCCCAAAAATTCATGAGACTCACATAATTTATATGCTTAATTAAAGACTAGTTTTTCTTGTGTTAGAGAAATTCACTTCAGCTAGAGTTTTTGAAAGATTAAAATTAAACTTGTATGCATGACATGCTTTTTGATAAACTGAAGTGGTTGGGATGAAAGTGATGTCACTAACATAGGGTAGAATCCTACGAAGAAAGTTAGTTTCTTACCCCCTCCTCTATCATTTTCTTCCTAGATAGCTTGGATGTTATTGATGATTACAGTGGTCTTCATAGAGATTAATAATGTGAATTGGTCAGCAAGCGCTCATGGGCCAGTCATCACTGCCCAAGCTTGTGTACGAATTTATTTCTCCTTGGGCCTTATATTTGTGTTTGCTGTTATGAGCTCAGACTTTTCAACTACAAAACTCATCATACCTTTAGAATCCTTTCATCCTAATGATATATTTCCACCACTACCAGGATACCAAGCTCCACCCGCATTGGTTGTAGACTCTTCCTCTTATGAAAGGAAGAGTGACCCTCAAACACCATCTCATTATTATAGTACATCTCACGTTTGGTTGTCCTAGGGTAGCTTGTCTTACCCTAGTCCATTCCTCTTCCAAGCTTTTCGAAGATTCTAGATGGAACCTTTGTAGCGGTAGATGAAAGCTTGTGGCTACAACGTCTAGATCCTCATACTTGAAGCGTTTGTGTGACCACTCTAAAGAAGAAGAAGAAAGTTTTTCATACCAATAAAGCAAAAATTGTAAATAGATGGATATCTGTATGCTAAATAAGTAGTATGTAGTATGTGGTTTGTAATTTATTATAGTTAATGTGAATATGATAGAATTAATTATATATGTAATTAAGCATGTAAAGACACTAATGCCTTAACTTAATTAAGTATGTATAATTATAAGTTGTATAAATTCTAGTATGCTTGTATTTGTGATGAACTGCATTACTGCTTATTATAGACGAATAGAATAGTAGAAGTAACTTGGAGCACTAACAAATTAAGCATGAACGAGGATCCCTGTTTATTTTTATTCTGTTACAATGACTATTCTGACAAGGCTTGCATTTTATATCAAGAGGTTTTAAAAAATTTACTGTAACATCCTAATAATATTACCCATCCTACGCTTAAGTCGTATCATAGATTCACCATCAATTTGTTACTTCATGATGTGCAATCCCTTTTTTTGTAAAATTACTGGTACTAAAAATACGATATAATTTTTTTTTAAAAAAGAACACTTATTGGAAGTGCGAGCCTCGTCATAATGATTAATATAGTAGAAGATAAACGTTATGATAATGTCACTCACGTTAATTTTGAAAACTTGCATTTATTCACTTATCATATTAATAAATTCATTTCGACCATAATACTTAGATAATTAATTACATAAGTAGTACAATACATAAGAAAGAGTAAGTTAAGGCTCTAAGAGAGTTCTTTAAAACAAGACATGGTCGTCAGTATCCAATATAAGTTACAATCATCCATAACAAGACATACAAAGTGCATATAAACAAAACACAATCTTCCTTACTGATTCACAGGATATCTCCTCATGAACTAATGACATCTTCTCCTTCTCTTTTATTCCAACCTGTGAGCATTATAGAGCTAGTCCACACTATGAATATCGAGGTAAATTACTACCATCGCGAACAACATAATAGAGGTCTGGAAAAGAAACGGAAGGTAAAGAATGAGAAATCGTAATTTTTCAGTAGGTGTTTACCCTAGGGTTTGTGACATCATTTCTATTCCAGCCACTTCAGTTTATTTATAAAAATGTGTCAAGCATACAAGTTCATTTCTCAATTTCAAAATATTCCCTTTTCTAAAAGGTTTTATTTTAATTATAAAAAAAATTCATATTAAACATAATCATACCTTTCATTCATTTTATGGGTCACCTTCATAACATGATGAAACATAATGTCAAAGATACTACTTGACACATTAACATCTTTTACCATACTCTTAGTCATGCTCATTTATTATTCACCCTTCCAATGACACTTTAACATATGGCACACCATTATACTCTTAATGGAACATTATTAAACATTGTTAAGCAATATCTTCTCACTTCCACACATACTCAACTTTTTGTTCAAGGATATGAGCTCATTCCTGATGGTCATCACTACTTTAGCTTGAAGCCCTGTGGCTTCTAACATGGATAGTCTTAGACTTCCACACATGCCCAAGTCCCTAACTTAGCACTTTACAAGTATGTGCTTGTTAAGTTTTCACATAGGATTTTCTTTAGTGACCCCTTGACTTATTAGGTTCCATTTCAAGTCTTTAAAATAGGATGCATGTTCAATATTCAAACAAAATGGTATGTACAAATAACATCCAAATCATCCAATTGCTCATACAATTCATCTATTCATGGAACCATAATTCACACCAATTTTCATACATCATTCAAAAGAATACATATAGTCTCTATTTTCATACTACTTTCACGTTATTATACATACATGATCATCACATAAAACATCATTCTCTAATCATTCATGAGAAATATTCATACACTTCAAATTACTCTTTATATACTCATAAAGTACAACAACAAGTTGGCATAATATTCTCAAGCAAAGATTCATCTTTAATTCAAGACTTACTCATTTTAGCTTGATGTTAATTCTTAGGAGCATATTCACTTACTTTCATAACTAGTCCAACTTGCTCAATTCTTAAAATTTACAATGAAATACTCATGGGATCTAGTTCACTCGTCCTTCTAAGTTACTTCTCAATTTTTCCTTTTCTCAAAGGTTAGATTCTTCTTAACATTTTTAATGAAAGATTATGGTTTATGATTTCTTCTTCTCTAGATGGCCAAATGACCTTTATCATGGTTTACTCTTTGTGTTCTTAATTGAAAGTCTTATGCATTATTTACTTCATTCAAGTTTTAAGTGTTACATGTTTTATGCCATAACTTAGCTAGTTAGATTTGCTTCATTCATAAGCCTAATTATTTGTTTCTTTCTCCATAAGCTTTAAGTTTCCTACTCATGGCTTATGTAATTATCCTTAAACATCCGAATTAGTCTATTTGTTATTACTTCCATAAGTGGACAAATGCTTATCTCATAGTCCTAAGGCCTTATATTTCAATTCTTCTTCTCTTAGAAAGGTGACCTTTACTAATTAAGATTTAGGTTATTACTTACACCAACCAAAGAAATTTTTAAGTCTTTTCTTCCTTATCCAGTGAGCATGGAAAAATTCCCTTGCTCCTTCCTCTACTCCATATTTAGATTCTAATAAACTTCTTAAGCTACCTTTGATCCACTTTTAAATGCTAGCAAGGTTGCTTAACTAGTTCTTACTAATTGTATGCATATGACCAAATGTTACCCAACCATTACTAAATCTCTCTTAACTTTAAAATTCATTCCTTAAATTGTTTAGGTTCTAATTTGTACCTTAATTAAAATTTTAAATCTAGTCTTCCTAATCAATGGGAGAGTAGCCAAATTCCCTAGTTGGCTAAAACAAGGTTCATTTTCCTTAAGTTGTCCTCCCATGGTTTTGGTGTTATGGATTTTAGCATTTTTTTACTTAATTTAACCAAAGTGACCAAATACACTCTTTAATAATTTCAAGTCTCTTTCAAACTTATAATTCCATAGCTATACTTGATTAGGTTCCTCTTTATACCCTAATCAAAATTTTAAACTCAAGATCTCATAATTTACTAGGAAGTGGCCGAATGCTATAGGTGCTTTGAACAAGGTCCTTTTTTCAATTTTCTTGCCATATGACCTTGGTGTATTGAAGTTTAGCACGTGGTTCATCATAAGTTCTTAGATCCATCCATGAATTATCCTTACTCCATAGCTTTGGTCATGGTCATGGAAGTTCGTAAGTGATTTGTACAACTTTGGGTCCAAAATTCCACCTTTACACTTAGTAATTTTAAGTCCATGTCAAAGTTAAGTTTATGGATCTTATTGCATAATTTTTCTTGTTTCTTTAAGGCTTTTATTACATCAGTCCAGATCTGGACTCTTAGAAAGAACAAAGTCACAAATAAAAAATTTTAAGTAAAGACATAACCATGTTACTAACTTTAAACGTAAAATTTTAAAGAAAACACCTTTTATAGCAAACAAGTGTAGATCTACTAGATCTACTCCAAGATATACAAATCTCTTACTCTAATAACTTCTAAAATTTTCTCATACACACTCAAATATGCCCTAAATTATCAAAATTGGTTTTTAAGAACTTTTAACCGATTAAATTGCTCCTAAGGTTACTAGAAGTACTTTAATACATCAAAACTTATTTTTTTTTTGAAAAAATAACTAAAAATTTGTAATGCTTATATTTAATCATTCAAGGGAATTTTTTGAGCTCCCAAGAGTTCAAACAAAAATAGATCCATAGATATTTCAAAATGATCCACAAAGAAGAAGAAAAATAAACCATAAATACAAGATTAAAGAATATAAAATACAAGGTAAAATCCTACTTGCTGAAGACTTTTGTGATGAATTTGGTGGGGTTTTATGGCTGCTCTTCCTCCTCCTTGGTGGTCCACATAAGATCTCTTGATGTTGTTGGTGGAGCTTGGTGGATTTGTCTTAATTTAACTTAAACTTCAAAAATGAAAGTTTAAGCTTAGTGTAAATTTTGGGTTTTAGTAGCTTGAGTTTAGGGAGATTTTGGAGGATTTCTCTAAGTGTTTATAATATGGAGAATGAAGAAAATGAACCTCCTTAACCCTAGATCAATTTTGTGCACTTTAGGACATGTACGAATTAAATTTCCACTTAAGGGCATTTTGATAAATTTTGCATATAATTTCTATTTTCTAAAAAAAATTAAATATTTTTAGGATTAGTTTAATGCTAACTATTCTTAATTTTTCATTAATTAAGATTAACTTATTCTAAGCATGGTTAATTTTAATTAAACAAGGTTAATTTACTTTAACCATGGTTAATTTTACCTCTCCTATTTATTATTTTGGTCTTACATGTATTTAATGGAGCGATGACTCATGTGGTGAGTCACCCCCACATTTCCCACATGGTAATTTCGTGCACAAGGTGTGGGTGCCACTTGTGGCTTTTGCTTCACATTTTCTTGCCCTATCAATTTTCTAGTAGTATTTTGGTAATTTTCTTAGCATTACTTGGGAGGTTTCCAAATTGTTTCTCTAATATTTTTAACATTTATTGGTTCATTTCTGAATCATTCTAATGTCATTTGATACTTTTATAAGAACAGTTTAGCCTTGCAGATGACAAAGCTTTTTTAGGGCTTTTTGAATATTTTTGAAGTTTTCTTATGACTTTTTCGTCCTTTGTTTGTTTCTATTCTTTTCTTATAACTTTCTAACCATCATTGAGGTATTCTAATCCCTTAGAATATTTTTTAACTTTTTTTTCGAGTTTCCCAGATATTTATTTATGTTATCCTAGTGTAAGGATATTTTTGTTATTTGCTAAAAATTTTCTAATTTTTTTACCTTTTGTTCTTATTTCTGACTTATTTCTTAATAAAGGTTATTTGTAACCTAAAGAGTTTATTATGAAAAATTAGGGATGTTACATTTACCATATTTTCACTAATGTTTATTTTTTAAAGATTCCGCATCATGAAATAACAATCTAATAATAGAATTGTGTGTACAACTTAAGCGTAAAAATAGACTTCATCTTTGTTTAGTTTTATAATTTTAAGAGCAATCTTTGATTTGAATGTTAATGGGTCCAATAATAAAGAAGAATGAGACAAGCTTTGGGCTAGCAACATTATGATAGAGTTTTGGCCAGGTAAGTGACATATTGTTGAGTAAAAAAAAATGGAGGATAATAAGCTTATGCCATTTCTTTTTTAAATTATTGTTTTGGTAAACTTAATCTAATATAAAGATGAATGAAAAACAATTTATTTTTTTAGTTAAAACTTAAGCTGGTAAAAAAATTCAATTCATAGGTTTGTCATTATTTTTTATCTTTTTCTTTGTTATTATTTATATTCTAAATATACTTAACTATATTTTGTTTATTTATTCATTCATGTTGTGTAATTATTTTTTATTTTTACTTATTCTCATTCTATTTATTTTTATCACATTATGATTATTACAATTATTATTAATGTATATATTTTTTTTTTCACATATTATTGTTTGCTGCTAGCAAAGGTAAAGTTAATAATTGTTCTAAAATTATTGTTTACATTATGGTTGGAAATATTATTATTATTATCTTGTTATTTATTTTATATGGTTATTTATATTTAGTTAATATAGGTAATAAATTAATTATTATTTATATTTATTGAAATTATTTATTTAGTTATATTTATTGAAATTATTTATTTAGTTAATATTGGTATATTTTTGTTAATGTTCTTATTTTTATTATTATTTATTTATTGTTAGGATTTAAATATAATCTATATTTTTATTTTTATTATTATTGTTTTTTATAGTTATTTATTCTAACTCTTTTATATCATAATAGTTGTTTATTTTGTTTTTTTTTTCTATTAATTAGTTTATTTTTGTTAATTATCTGTCTTGCTATCAATATTTTTTCTAATTTTGATGTAATGTTTTATTTCAATGGTTAGTGGTTAAGTATAATTGCATCTTTGTTTTATTCATATATTCATTTTAATTTTTACTATTATTTACTGTTGTTTTTATTATTCTTTGTCGATATTTATTGTTATTTATCATTATTATCATATTATCATCGTCATTATCATTATTATTATTTGTATTTATTGTTATGGATTTAATTCTCTTTCTCTAGTTATATTTTTATTTTTATTGGTCTTATAAATTATAACATCTTTATTCAAAAAAATAAATAATACATATTGATAATTCTATCATGATTCTTTTTCTTTCCTCAACAATTTAAATTGACTTAAGTCTATGCAAATAAGGAGGTAATTTTAATGGGACGTTTTATTAAGCTTATTTTTTTTAATTGGAACATTTGAGTTGTGATAGCTTGTTGATCCTTAAATTAAGTTCTCTCTTATTCTCTTTTACGAATAATTTGATTCAACTTCACATAAGAAGGGTAATTTAAATGAGACGTTTTGTTAATCACATTTTTTTAATCAGGGACACCTGTGTTGGGACAACTTGGTGCTCTTATCCTAGTGTTTGTTGATCATTTTTATTGTTTGCTTCAAATAAAAGGTTTCCAATTTTTACTAATGCAAAATAAAATTGGTGGGAGCTCCATTTTCATTATATTTAAATTAACCTTATTTTAATTTGTCTACCTTTTGTTGCGATCTAGGTCATTATAGTTGGCGACTCCACTAAGGATGGTTAGATAGTCAAGCCTGTTATATTTAATTGTATGAATTATGAAATAATTTTTATTTATTTGTTCTTCTATGATGTATAAGTTTGTAAGTATATCTGTTTCGTCTATTATTTATTTCCTTATTTCAACCTTAGGATAGATGAACAATATACTGCAATATTCTTTGTTCTGTTTATTGTTGCATGTTTAGGGTAGTTTTTAGGCTAATCCTTTACAGGTTTGTATGCTCTCTTCCCATACTACAGTTTCACTTATCACACACTTTGAGTGGAGCCCTGTACTCAGGTTGAGTATAACTTAAATTAGGTAAAAGGTTTAATAGTGATAGCCATTTTAGATGTACATCCTGTTGGATTATTGTGACAACCTCATCTAGAGCGTGACCTATTTTGTGAATAATCCACATCTAATAGTTCATCTATTGTTATGGTTAACATTCCTAAATAGGATTTGGCTCTAGAGGCTAAATACCTTTAGAATAGATCATTACCTATGGGAAGAGCACTAGAAAATCCATAGACCTTTAAGTAGAAATCTTCCATATCTAGGTAAACCTATGTAGGACAAAAGGGAGCGACTTCCTGCCTTTTCTTTTTCTCATATTTAATAACATAAAATTTTAGGAGAAATTATACATTTTAGTTGTGAGAAAATAAACATGATAGAGAGAAAAAATAATGAGAGAAAATAGATAGAAAGCAAAGAATGAAAAATCAAATAGAAAAAGGAGAAAAAATGAATAAATATAGCAAGATTAATTTTATTTTTTAATTTTTATTTTTTTGCAGTATTTCATACATGTTCATATCACAAATAAAAAATAAATAAAAATGATAGGTTCATGCATATAGTTATCTTAAGTCATGCATTAATATTTTGTAATTTTTTACTTATTTCATTCATTTACTTTCACTTTAGGTGGAGTTTGTAAGAAAATAATGTTGGAACCTATTATGAGTATCTTTGGTAAAAAGTAAGTGGAACCATAGTGTGAGGGGAGATTTTCATTGATGATGAAGAAAACTCTGCAGTTTAGTGTCAACAAGCCTGATGTTAGAAGTCTAATAAATCTTAATCGCAAAATGAACAAGATACAACAGATGGTGTTTTCCAAAAAAGATGGAAATATCCTTGATCTCCTTAAAGTGGATGTGCAAGTAGAAGCAATTACCACACTTTCCCAGTCTTATGATCTGCCTTTGAGATGTTTCACATTTCTGGACTTTCAACTAGCACCCACTTTAGGGGAGTTTAACATTGTCATGAGTCTATCTTTGAAGAATAAGCCACTATACAAGGTTATAGGTCATTATCCTTTATTACAATCCATCCCTAAAGTACTCAAACTCCAAGTGAAGAATTTGATGAGAAACAAGAAGACCAAAGGTTCAATTGAAGGGTTTCCAAGGAAGTATTTAGATGAGCAAGCCCATTTCTTGGCAAAGACAAATGATTGGGAAGATTCATGGATGTATTGGCCTTAGTGATCTACAAAGTAGTTCTGTTCCTTAGCAGTGATTAGTTTGTAGGTTTGGTAGCCATTGATGCTTTTATGGCTTGTAAATTCAGAGGAGAGGATCCTATGCTAATAATCCTTGCAGATATGTATTACGCACTGAGTTTTTGCTATGAGAAAAAGGAAAAGAGGACTTTATGTTATCTGTCTATGTCGTATATTTGACTTACCACACATGTATGTGTTAAGGGAACTAAAAATGAAAATCTCTTTCTTGAGTTATGTCAACTACAATTGAAGCGTAAAAATGATCGAGAATGGTGCCAATTGCTAGAAAATCATACTAAGAAGATTATTTGATGGTATCCACAATGGGAGGAAATAAAAGAAGTGATCTGTCAATGTGAAAACTTTCATAAAGTTCCACTCATGGGAAATAAAGGATGTATTAACTATAACCCTTTGCTAGCCCTTAGAAAACTTACTTATCCTATGAAGGAATCACCAAGTAATGATAACTTGGTACCATTGGTTCTTTATACAATGGATCATACTCAAACTGAATAATTAGGAAAAGTAAGACATGATGGGAGATGATCATTTGAAAAAGTAAGGAGCTAGGATGAACAAGTTATGGGATGGAGAAGGTTACTGGGTATGGGTCAAAAATATAGTTTTGGAAGTTAAGCTGCCATTTCAATCCACCATTTCTCTAGATGAAGAAACACTAATGGTGGTCCCTAAAGACAAAGAAGATACTTCCATGATTGGGGAAGAGTTTCAAGGGGTGAAAACAATGTTAACAAAGGAAGAAGAAGAGAAGAAAAAGTTATAGATAAAATTGAGAGAACTGCGCAAGACACTCAATGCCTTGCAATTAGAAAATGCCGAAAAAGATGAATCTTTAGAGAAAGAAAATAAGAAAACAAGAACCCAGCAAAAATGCAGAGATAATACCAAACACTGTTTAGAAGAAATTTATGCGGCCTTGAAACGTAGAAGGCAAGAGAGAGATCAGGCTCAAGTGGAGAATCATAAGTTTAAAATGGCATTGAAAAATACTCAAGAAGGTCAAAGGGAAACAGTGAGGCAGTTAGAAGGTTTCAAGGAGGAAATGAAGAAGATGGTGGTTGATTATGAAGAGAAAATCACGAAGGAGGGTGACGAGAGAGAGCATGTGACAACAAAGTTTCAACATTTGTTGGGTTAGATAAAAGAAAAGGATGGTGAGATATACAATTGTAAGAGGAATGTTGTACATTATATTGCTCGATTTGAAAAGTTGGTGTGGATATCTAATGAAGTGATTGAAGGGATGCCAAAACTTTTGAAGATGGCTGATGCAACTATTAGTCCTCTCTCTACTTCGCAAGATATTCTTAATTTCATTGAGCATTATAAAACTTTAATGTGGTGTATGAAAAGAATGACTAAACCTTAGATAAGAAATGAATGACTAATGTATTTGCAGAAGAAACTTTCTTGTATTTTTATTTAAAGTTTGAAATGAAGATGTTCTTTTGTTGCTTACTCTTATTCCACTTTGCAAAACCAAAGATACTCAATGGCAAGTTCTCAGCAGTTTTCATAGATGATTTTCTAACAAAACCATAATAAATGTTTTTTTAATTAAGTCAAAATAACATTTTTCATTGTTTCTCACTGGATCTATAATCACCATTCACCTAGAAAAAGAAGTACTAATTTCTCTAAATTCATAATGCTATATCCTAAGTTAGAATGACGGAAGAGGACCAACCAGAAATGAATCTAGGTATGAAAGTTAATGTAGTGAGAGGGAGAATGAATGCGATGTCAAAAGCATAAATGAGAATATGGAAGAGATGCTACTTACAATGAATGAAGCCATAAATCTACTCAATGTCAATAAGACTCTGTCAAGTGGTCAACAACATATGGAGTTTCCCCTAATCACCTCTAATCCTACAAATAAAGTAACCTTTCATTCCATGATAGTTCCATTTACTACTGTTGCAATAACAATACCACTTTTCAACTATCACTACAAAAAATTACCATATACCTACAGGTATTTCTAGTGACATTTATTTAAACTATAGGTATAAGCTTTATATACCTACAAAATTTTATTCTATCATTATTTATTGTTATGACAAATTTAAAACTATGAGTAGAGATATTATTTACCTACAGATATGTATTAAAATTGTAGGTATAGAAATTATATAATAATAAAGATATAATTCTTTAATATTTATTAAATTAACAAATTAAAAATTTATAGGTGTAATTAGTTTTTATAAAATTGTTATAATTTTTTTATTTTTAACTCTTATGATACACTAATGTATACAAAAGAATTAGAATATATTTATAAAAAAAACTGTTAAATGAGACTTAAATTTTAATTTGTAAGTTGCAAATATTTTTTGAATTTCAACATCAGTGGTGACAGATGAGGTAGTAGAGTATTTGATCCGTTGGTTAAAAAGAATACAATCAAAGGTAATATAATATTAAAAATAACCCTTCTTCTTTTTTCTCCAATTGTTAGATTTTTTTTCATGAGAAAATTACTCAGTCAAACCTTGCTTTAGGTATTTCCTTCGCAATCAATTTTTACGGTAATAAATGAATCTTCCTTCTTCTTTGAGTTGAACTTTTTGGTCTCTAATTTTGATTTAGCTTTAATCTAAGTTCATTCTTCTTCTTTTGCAGAACTTGATATGTTCTACAGCTTTTTGGGCAGAATATGAAAGGATTTATTATTTGAAAATCAAATCATTGTATGTTTTATTTTTAATATTTGTTAATAATATCAATATATCATTGTTTTGAGTTGAATGGTTAGTGATTTTTTATGCTGTGTACAACTTGGATTTGCTTTCTTGAATGTTTTCTCCGTTGCTGCAGAAGGTGCCTTGTCGAGACTTCACCGCACGCGCTGTTGTTTCATATATCTTCCTCGTCCTAACTCCTGTACTAATTTCGTCGAAAAGGTCAAACCAATTTTAATTTTAAATTAGCACTTGTATTTTTTGAATGTCACTGTTGAGCTCATTTATGAAATTGTTAGTAGTCCTGAAATTAAATTAGTAATTTTAATTTAATAATGCATAGAAGGCTTTCAAGTAAGCTTGTTAGTCAAACTCGATTTGGGAAGTTACAAAAATTGGAGGTGTTTAAAACTTTTAGAAACAGTTTAATAAGTGGCACATATTTCTTGTTTGTTCTGCTATCGCATTGCTCTGCTTTTTCAAGTACGAATAATTTTATGATTTGAAGAAAGATGATCACATTTGAAGATACCAATTCAATGCCTTGTTTGGTGACCGTTCTGTAGATCATAAAAATAATTAACCGAAAATTCTATAGGTGTGTGACAATGTCAAAGCAATGTTCAAGATATTATCCTACTTCGTTGGATCATTTCACGTTATTTTTCACTACCTATATATATCACTGTGTTGTATACCCTCCTTGACTTTATCACTATCAGAAGTAGCAGTTATGTTACTATTGTATATAATAAGTTTGTGCTATATGTTTAGCTTCTTATTATTACCCTAAGTTATCTATTCATAGTTACACTTAGCATTTGTCGTATATGACAAAAAGATGTCACAGTGTTTTGACTGATACGCAACATAATATATAAGTTGGTTTAAATTTTTGTCTTAAATATATTATGAAAAACATGGACATTGTAATAAACAGCTCTCAAAAAATTTAGATAATAATTAAGACGAGAAAAATATAAAACTAAACTTTTAAGAATGATTTAAATATGTAAAAATAGTAATACTACGAAAAAAATATTTACTAACAAATAATTTTTTTAATTATTAGAATAATTTTTGTTAATATAAAATTTAACTAATAAAAAATTAATTATTAGTATAAATTTTAAAAGTTTATGCTAATTATAAATAATATTAATATTTTATACTATCAGAATTATTTGTTAGGGAAATCTATCATATTGTTAGTATAAACTTATAATATTTATATTAACGACTAATTTTTGTTAAAAAAATCATACTAGTTCAATATTAAACCATTAAGAAGTAATTTTTTTTATAGTGTTAACTTTTATTGGGAAATATTTATTATAAAAAAATTAAAAATCCTAGAAATATTTTAATAATTTTTTATACTTAAAGTCAATTTCAAAAATTAATGTTAACAAAACTATTAAAAAGAAAGGGATAATTTTTTTTATTCCTTTATCATGAATTCTACATTTTTTTTTATAAATTTCCCTCTGCTTCATCTTCTTAAAGTAAATTGTTCAAGTTAACAAAAGCTGAAACAAAATAAGCCAATTTGATTCTAGAATGAACCAACATCCGTATCCTTCAATTCTAGGCTTTAAAGCTTTAGTGCAATTAGTTGTTTGCAAGCTAATAAACGAGTTCACAAAATTTCAAGGCTTATACACAAGCTTTGATAGAATGAAATATTCATTATTCGTACCCTATCAAAAATTGACTTTCCTCACGAGCGAATGACAATTTATGACTACAGATTCTGGCGCTTTTACCTTTTAGAAAATGAGCATCTTTTCTTTGTGTAGCTGAATAAGAATGACCAATATTACTTAGTTTCTATTATTATATGTTAGTATACCATTTAACATAACCATATTTCAAAGATGAGAAAATACTCTGGTTTTCAAGAGGGAAAATCACTTTAGGGTGTAAGACATGGGGCAGAATCTTATCCTAGTTTCTAAATAAAGTGCAATCTTCAAACCTTCAAACTCTGAAAATGCGAAAGTCCTCCAATATCCAGAATACTGATTGATAGTTTTTGGTTCTGCAAGGTTTTGTGTGTACTTGCAATGAGATGTATTGTTTGACTTCTGGGTTTGCCGAAATATTTCTATTCTTCTTACATGTTTTAGTTGATTCTTAATGGTCATATGAGAAAACTTTTGTTGTATTTCAATATTTCGGGAAAAGCTCAATAGAGGGAACAAGGACTTTCAAGACGAAGATCACTAGAATGAGTTTTGTCTTTTCCAATAATGTTTTTTCTATACACATGGTCAGGAATGGTGATTAAGCACAATTTGGGCTGGTAGAAAGTTGGGTAGCTTTTTACCTGACTTTTGTGTTGAACGAGAATTATGGAAAATATCTATTGGAGTTTTAGACTTCAGAGTTTAGATTATATATTTTTATATTATTATGTCCTATTGCAGAGTTTTATATATCATGAAAGCATTCATATTAAAGGAGTAATTTTGGTATATATGTTTGGATAGATTCTCATGGCTCATTGTATCAATCACTGTCATGCTATGGAAAATTAGTATCTTTAATATTGATATTGGTTGATTTTTCAGGATCTATAGCATTAAAGTGCAGTGCCTTTTTATGATTTTGATCTGAAACCATTACAAACAAGGAAACATAAGACCTATTCCTTGAGGTACTTTAATACTACTTTTTTTTGTATGATTTTATGAATATTCTTTTCATGTATGAAATCCAAGCAATTGGACTATGTTATATATATTAAATGGACCTATCGGAGGCTCTTTTCTATCTCTTTGTCTCTTTGTGTCTATCATTGTTTACTTGAATTTTTATGAGTTTATATTAAATATTTTTCTATATAAATTTTATTCAGCATATTGATGTTATTGAATATTATATATTGCTTGCTTTATTTCCTAGATATATTATGAATGATTATATCTATTGAAAATAATTTTTTATTTTATTTTTTCTGTTTATTTCATCTAATGGATAAAATTTGGATATTTGAAACCTCTCAAAATAAGGAGAGATATATTAGAGGTGTTATAACTCTTCTTGACTTAGCATTTGCAAAATCATCTACGGATGGGAAGATTTTATGCCCTTGCACTAAATGTGTCAATTACAAGTGGCGCTCTCGAGTAGATGTTTATGAGCACATAATCAACTATGGATTTCTAAAGGGATATACTAATTGGATCTTTCATGGTGAACAAGTTAATTCTTCTAGTTCTACAAGCACTTGGCCTAAAGAAGGGGAGTTTGATCATGATATGGATGCATTAATCCATGATGCTTTTGGGGTGAATATAATTAATGAAAGTGATGATATAAATACACCTGAAACTGTGAGTGTTCCAAATCATACTGAAGCATTAATAAATGATCACAATGTTCTATCAATTGTTAAAAGAGGCAGAGCAAGACCTTTATCCTGGTTGCAAGAAGTTTACAAAATTATCCTTCATTGTACATTTATACCATTTAAAGTGTTTAAATGGATGGACTGACAAAAGTTTTTCAATGTTGTTAAAGTTGCTGAGAGATGCATTACCTATAGAAAATACCTTGCCCAAATGATTTTATGATACCAAGAAGATTATTTCAGGGTTAGGTTTAGGATATGAAAAAAATTCATGCTTGTCCCACAGGTTGCACATTATTTTGGAAGGATTTGGCTAATACTGAAGTTTGTCCAAAATGTAACTCCTCAAGATGGAAAATGAATTCAGATGATGTTGAAGGTAGAAAAAAGATACTTGCAAATATCCTTCGTTGGTTTCCTCTTAAACCTAGATTACAAAGACTATTTTTTTCTTCAAGAACAGCTTCTTCTATGACATGGCATGAAAATTGCCGAACTAAGGATGGACTCATGAGACATCCTGCCGATTCTCTTGGTTGAAAGGATTTTGGTAGTCGACATCTTGATTTTTCATGTGATCCTTGTAATGTTCGACTAGGTTTGGCTTCTGATGGCTTTAATCCTTTCAAAACAATGACAATTTCTCACAGTACTTGGCCTGTTATCTTAGTTCCTTATAATCTTCCGCCTTGGATGTGTATGAAGAAGCCTTGTTTGATTCTCTCATTACTTATTCCTGGTCCAAAAGCTCCAAGTAATAACCTTAATGTCTATATGCAGCCTCTTATGGAAGAATTAAAATAATTGTGGGAAGTTGGAGTAAGAACTTATGATGCACACAAGAAAGAGTCATTCCAAATGCGTGCTGCAATTCTTTGGACTCTCAATGATTTTCCTGCATATGCAAAATTTTTTGGTTGGAGTACAAGTGGTAAATATGCTTGTCCATGTTGTGGCTTTGATAATCCTTCTATGTGGTTGAAATATAGTAGAAAATGGTGTTATATGTGTCATCGTCGTTGGTTAGAACCTAACCATCCATGGAGATATAATAAAAAGAATTTTGATGGAACTGAAGAGTTTAGGTCCCCTCCTGACGTACTTAATGGAACTTCTATTTTGAGACAATTGTAAGATCATGAAATTCATAGTAAATCACCATGGAAAAAGAAAAGCATTTTGTTCACCCTGTCTTATTGGCAATTTAATGTTCTTCGTCATAATCTTGATGTGATGCACATTAAAAAAATTGTTTGTGATAATATTATTGGAACATTGTTGCATTTAGAAGGGAAATCAAAGGATAACAGTAAGGCACGTTATGACCTCGTAGCCATGAACATTAGAAGTCAATTACATCCAAAGATGCATCAAAGTAAGGGTAAAAAATATTTGTCTAGAGCTTCTTACCAAATGGCATCTAAAGAAAAACAAACATTTTTGGAAGTGCTTAAGGCAATAAAAGTTCCAGATGAGTACCTATCTAATATTTCAAGATGTGTGCAAGTGAAGTAATGCAAGATATTTGGTTTGAAAAGTTATGATTGTCATCTTTGAATACAAGAGTTTCTTCCTATAGCTATGAAAGGGTGTTTACCTGACAAAGTGATTTCTGTTATAGCTAATCTTTGTCATTTCTTCAAAAAAATATGTGGTAAGGTGCTTAATGTGAGTAATTTGGAGAACTTGGAGCATCAAATAGCTATAACATTGTGCCAATTAGAAAAGATTTTTCCTCCATCTTTTTTCACTGTAATGGTACATTTAGTAATCCATTTAGCATATGAGGCAAAAGTTGCAGGTCCAGTTCATTACAGATGGATGTATCCCATTGAAAGGTACTAATTTTTTTAATTATTTGTTATCCTTCAAAATTTATAGAATAAAATAATTTTATCTTCTGTTGATCTTATTTTTAGGTTCCTTTTTACTCTGAAATCATTTGTTCATAATAGAGCACATCCAGAGGGGTCAATTATAGAGGGTTATTTATCTCATGAAAGCTTAACATTTTGTTCAAGATATCTCTCTGGAGTTGAAACCTATTTTAATCTACCTAGTCGTAATGATGAGTCTTGTTTTGCTGAGAATACAAGTTTTATGAATCCTAGAGGTAGACCATTAGGGAGAAAGTGTCAAGTTGGGTTCAATTTGAAGAAAAGAAAATTTTTTTTCTCGAGTATCACTTGATAAGAAAGCATTAGTACAAGCACATAGATACATGCTTTTCAATAACAAAAGCATTGACCCCTTTCAAAAGTAAGAAATTCTTTATGTATATTTTGCTACTCCAATTTGGCTTGATAACTTTTTATTATTCTTATTTTTTATCATTTCATTTTTTTATATAGAGAACACATTGATCTTATTCGGAGGAGAAATCGCCGTCTATCTCCTTATGATATTGACAAAATTCATAGTCAAACTTTTACTGATTGGTTTCGTGAACGGGTAATTGTTAAGAATTTTCAATAATGAGTTTCACGGTTATCAATAATTTCTAATCATTTGGAATATTAATGTGGTAGGTTGCACGTTTGGAAGAGCAAGGTAGCGCTCTGGTGACCGATGAAATCAAGTGGTTAGCACGTGGTCCACTAGAAATGGCAAGAAAATATAACGGTTATATTGTTAATGGAGTTAGATTTCATACAAAGAAGTGTGAAAGATGCTTAAAGACTCAAAACAATGGCATTGTAGTTACTGTCAAGATAAGAAGTTATGCTAGTTCAAGAGATAAAAATCCTAAAGAAGGTGAAATCAACTATTATGGTGTTTTGAAAAATATAATCAAAGTGGATTACCCAGGAAAATTCAAGGTTGTACTTTTCAAGTGTGATTGGGTCGACATAAACAGGGGTTGCAAAATTGATAATTTAGGCATGACATTAGTGAACTTAAATTATCTGCAACATATAGGAAATGATATTTGTGATGACCCATATATTTTGGCTTCTCAAGCTAAGAAAGTATTCTATATAAAGAATAAGAAAGAAAATGGTTGGCTCATTGTTGTGCATGCTAAAGCCAAAGATGTATATGATTTGGGTGATGAACAATCCAAAGACATAGAGCAAAGGAATGAACACATCTTACAAGAGATAAATGATAATGATTTGATCAGACTAGAAGTTGATGATAATGTTGATATCATGGAAGTTACAATAAATATGGAAGATATTTTAAAAAATAATGAGAATGATGTTGATACAGAGGATGAGGATGAGGATGAAGAAGACCTTTTTTAATTTGTTTTATTTTTTAAGGATGTAAGGTGTGTATTACTTTTTCCCTTTCTATATGTTTATATTTATTTCTTTTGAATTACATTATGTAATCATCGTATTCATAATAATCATTCCATTTTGACTAAGAAACATATATCATGGGAAGGCGTAAAATGTTGAAGATCATTCAAAAAAATGGCACATCTCAATCTACAGAGAAATCAATTGATAACTCTAATGAAATCAACCAGAGCAACAATTCTATAGATGAAGAAATTGCACAATTTGGAGAAGGTATAAAAATTTTATTTAGTTACTTTTGTTTTTAATTCTAATGATATCAAATCTTAACCACTATAATGATCAATCCTAATTAGAGCAAGAAGTACAAGAGGAAAGTCATGATATGTCTCATTCAAGTGAAAGTTCAAATGCAGGTTAGTGTAGTATATGATGAATAATTTATACTTTTCTAAAGATATATTTTGTTAATGTGACATTCTTACATGTTTTAGGTGGAAAGAAAACTAGAGGCTATACACATATGTTAGATGTGTGGGATTTGCTAGATGGAGAATTCATACTTGTTGAAGTAGATTCTTTAGGAAATCCTATGGGATGGGAAGGAAAAACTCTACTAAATGCAATTGGTAGCTTGGTAAGAAGACACCAATGTGCTCCTATCAATTACCTAAGCTGGAAAGACATGCCCTAAACTTATATTACTAACATGCTTGAATTGATTCAGGTGCTATATAAGTTTTTGTAATTGTATTTCCTTTTTCTTATTATAATAGTTTATGTTTTGACAACATATGTAATAATTTTTTTATGAATGTTATCATAGGGTAAGTTTCAATTTGTTCCTGAAATGACTGAGCAAACAAAGCAAATCTTAAAGGATAACATGAGTTGCAAGTGGAGGCAATTTAAGCATGAATTAAAGGCAAAAGAATATGATCAAAGTAAGACAGGAAGAAATGGCTGCTAACATTCATGATAAAAGGGTTGATCCTTCTCAATATCGTGATTTAGTGCACCATTGGTGTTCTGAAAAAGGAAAGGTATGTGTATACTCTTATTAATTTTTTTTAACTAAATAATTTACATGACATATGTTGAATATTATGATACATTTACTATTAAATGATAGTAGCAAATAAGTAATATAAACAAAAGAAATCGTTCAAAATACGAGGATTTGCATTGCATGGGAACAAAGAATCTTCCACGGCTGATTAATGAAATGGTTTGTGTCTTTTTATTTTAATTCATACTTTGTTACTTATATGAATAGTTTATAATTATTTTTTGATACAAATATAAATTTTGTTTCTATTATTAATGTTAGACAACAAAGGCTAAAGGGGTGCAACCTTCACGTGCTCAAATTTATATTGATACTCGAACTCGAAAGGATGGGAGTATTGTGACTGAAAAGCCAGCTGAAGTGATTGTAATAATCTCAATCTCAATAAAAAAATTTAACTAAATTGTATGATAGAAATTAATAATATAATTGGTTGTTTAATATTTACAATATGTTTTGTGTAGGATGAACTAAAGAAGCATATGAGAGAAGGAGGAAGTTCATATGATTCTACTGATTGGAAAAATGATCTATACTCAAAAGTAAAAGGACCTGAAAAAAGAGATGTGCGTTGCCTAGGAAAACTTCCACACCAAGCAAGTTCAAATGCTACATCTCAAAACTCTAGTGCTGAGATTAGAATTCAGAAATTAGAGAATTTGTTTGGAAATCTTATCTTAGTTCTACAAACACGATTTTCAGAAGATCCTCAAATTAATGCTTATTTACAAGCTGTTGCAGAAGAGGTATCAAATTTTATGATTCAAAATATTTGAAAATTTAATTATGATGTCTAATTTTACAATTCTTTTAATAGGTACCTGAAGCTTCGAGTGCTCCAAATAAGACCATTGGAGATAATAAAAAACCACAAGCAGTAACAACAATTGATTGATTAGTGAGTAATAAGTAATTTGAATTATTTTCTCTAGATTTTACTTATTGAAGCATGTTTACGTTCATTTACTATTATTTGGTTTGGTAAAGCTTGATGATTGCTATTGGGCAAAGGTGTGTAATCAGTAATTAGATAGTTGACACTCTAGGTTGTTGTTTTATTTCTAATGTCTTTTGCTTTTTTGATTGATGATTGAAGAACATGTTAAGAAGTTGAATGAAATGGTTAGAATATGTGTAATCAAAACATGAAATGAGTTTAAAACATCTTTTTATACTTATTATACAGTAGACTATCATCATGCCACTTAAAATTATCATGAGATAGTTCCTAATCTAATTTCTTTAACTTTATACCCCAATCCCAATTTTTCTCCTTATTTCTTAGTAATTCTATCTATGATTACATAATCTTAATTACTTCATTTTTAGTTTTTGTATTTTGATGTTATTTGCTCTACTCACATGTGCTGAAAAGGCAAGGGAGCCCATGAACTTGATATTATTTAGACTTGTAGTGATGTTCCTATGTTGTAATCTTGTAGATAGATTTAAGAAAATTGAGATTTTTGATAGCAACTTCTATTAAGCTTATCGGGTTGAACACTTTGATTTCCTAGCACCTAGGTTGATCAACATTTGATTTTGAGTCGTTTTGTGATTAGGAATCAAAATCTATGTATTCTTAACATGAGGTAATAAAGGTTGTATACCATTTTTTTTGTTGACTACAACTTTGACTCAGACATGAAATTAACCTTGGACTCAAATAATTAAAACCTTTGTTATCAATTAGTAATATATAAAATACATGAAAACAAATGAAAAGTATTGATAACTAATTTGGTTGTTTAATGTTCAAATTGGATGGTTGTGGTTGTCATGTCCTTACAATGTGGGGATGCAAGTAGAAAGGAAAGTTACTATGGTACCTTGTGAACAAATTCAATTTGGATGATTGTTTGGGGGATATTATGATGTTTATTAAATTTGATATAATGTTGTTTAACCATGTCTTATGTGGATTTAGCTCCTTTAAAGTGTAGGGTGCACTTTAGTGGTTAAATGCAAAGTTACAACTGTTGATTATTGTGATTGTGAAAATATACATGAATATATATACATAACATGTACTTGTAATTAAAATGTACAGTCACATTTTTGAGAAGCCAAATTTGTACCCTATGGGTTGTTGGTTCTATTGACAAAATTATTTATTATAAGTACCTAAATTGATATCTTTATTCTCCAGACTAGCTTGTTTTAATCTTAGTTGATTAACATCTAAATTGTTTGTTTTCAAATTTTATTTTATAGTTTGGAGATTTTATGTGTTACTCAACTTCTGACTATTATCTCTTCACTCTTTTAGATATTGGGCAGTTGCTAGTTCTTCATATCGGAGAGGGAGAAAGAAATAGTAGTATGTAAATTGTGATAAAATTATGCATTATAATTCTTGAAATTAAAAATTGTAATTATTGTCATTCTTAGAAATAAAAATTATTATTATTATTATTTGATCCTCTATTGACTATTTGTCCTCTATAAAAATATATTATTATCATGTAATGTTTTTTTTTTATGCAGAAAAATAATGGAGTTGCAGAAACAATATTAGGGAGATCCTTGTAAATGCATTAAAGTGAAGAACTTATGCAAAATGTTATCACTGTAACTGTTATCTTCATTGTTGTTAGTTTTGTCATTGGAATTTTTTAAATGGGTATCCTATTCACATTAGTCTTTTAGATTAGTAATCTTTTATATGTTTTTCTAGATTGTGACAATTACTTATGAACATGTAAACATTTCCTTTCAAATATCTAGTCATCATTGAATAATAGGTTATTAAATGATTTTAAGTTTTTGTTTGAGTAAACTTATATTTCTCCTAAATAAATGTTGATCTAATGAAGTTTAGTAGCTATAATATAAAAGATATTCAAATTTATTTCACATTTGTTAGTAGTTTGTGATGATGTAAATATAATATATATATATATATATATATATATATATATATATATATATATATCCAATTACTCCATTCAATAATTTAAAAATAAAAAATATGATACACGTAATTTTGTATGTCTAAGTCAAAGGTTGTTCAAATTATTTTGAAAATTAAATTATTTAATTTTAGTGGAATCATTTAGCAGCAAGATCATTTTTATAGTTTATTGCATGTATTTTTACTTACACACAAAGATTCGTAGGTAAAAGTTGACGTGTAAACCTTTGGCTGTGGCTGCGTAAAATTGTAGGTGAAGGCATGCAAAAAAAATTATATATAGACTTTCACCTACACTTATACAAAACCGTAGGTAAAGGTTTGTAATTTTTACCTACAGTAGGAATGAACTGTAGCTAAAAGTATAAAAATGTAGGTATAACGTATAATAACATCCAAATTTTCATATTTATTTAACGCATATAATGGACGGAGAATACATCCGACGGTCCGTCTATTTAAACGTATAGCTACAATTTTTTTACATTTAGTGATAGATTTTGTCTATCACTACAGGTACAATTTGTTGTAGTGTCTCATCTCCAAGTTCATCAATGGGAGGAGTGACTAATCCCCAATGTACATTTAGCCAAACAATACCTTTTTAGATCCCAGTTAGAGAAGGATAGCAATCATTGGGAAATTTTACATGGGAAGAATCTCATATATTCACCCATGGGAAGTTTACATCGGTTGTTCATATCCCAACATCGCATGACAAGATGAAAGAGGTATGGATGAAGAAGATGTAAGAAAAAATTAAGGTTATCCAAGGTCCTAGTGCATATGGGTCCCTAGGAATGGAAGAATTATGGCTAACCATGGAAATTGTTGTTCCTAAAGATTTTAAAGTCTCAAACTTTAATAAGTATGATGGTAGTGACAACCCTGTATTTCATTTAAAAACGTACCACACGAAGATGATTGTTTGGTCTAAAGATGAGAGATTTTTGGTTAGTTTTTTTATGAAAGCTTGACCAAGTCTGCTTTGGAATGGTACATCCAATTAGAAAATTCTAAGATCACTTGCTGGAAGAATTTGACAAATGTGTTCAGGAATTAGTATCGTTTCAAAAAAGAAGCGATGAAACTTTCAAGCAGTATGGTCAAAGGTGAAGGATGCTTGCAACTCAAGTATAACCATTAACCTTATCAGAGATGTGCTCTTATTTTTTAGGGACATTAGGAGAACCATACATTAGATCAACTGTTAGCGTGATTTATAGAGATTTCACTCACTTGATAACAGCCGAAGAAAAGATTGAGATTCTAACAAAGGATTGAAAATTATTGTAAACACCTAATTATGTCCGAGGCCCCATTTTTAAAATTAGTTAGTAAATAAGTCATAATTTAAATAATAAAGAAATATTAAGACAAAAAGCAGAAAAAATAGACAGATAAACAGATAACAGAGTAATTAAAAAAACATAAAAAATAAAAAATAAAGATAGCAGGAAATAAATAATAAAAATAGAAGACAAAAACAAAGATAAATAAAAGAAACAAAAAAGGAAAAAATAATACTAAAATAAAAACTAAGAAATAGAAAATGAATAAAAAATAAGTAAATAATAAATGAAGAAAAGAAAATGAAAAACAGATAAGCAAAATTGAAAACAGATAAACAGAATAAAAAACAAAAAAAGAATAATAAAAACACAAAAACTAAAAATAGAAAAATAAACAAATGGAAAATAAATAAAATAAAATAAAAGTAAAGAAAAATTTGAAAAGAATAATTTTAAATAAAATGAAAAAAGAATAATAGTAATAAAAACTGAAAAATGAATAAAAGAAAGAAATATAAACAGAAATATAAAATCTAAGAAAAAAGAGGGAATTAAATAATAAAAAGAAAACAGAAAAATAAAAAAGGAAAAAAAAGAAAAGGCAGAAACTTTTGAAAGGCAATATAAAAAAGAAAAAGCACTCTGTTGAGGAGGAGGATTTTGCTTCTGATTTTGAGAGAACATAGAAGAAAAAATCTCTTCTCTCCAAAAGACGGGGAGTTTTCTTGGAGGTGCGGAGGAAAAGACTCTCTCTACACTCCAAGAGGAAAGGTTCTCCAAGAAAAAGAAGATACAGCCGGAATTTCACGAAAAAGAGGAAGAATTGTTGGTTGATCCTTCACCTCTACACAGCTGAGAAGAAAGATTTGGCCTCTGGTTCAATCAGGTTTGTCTTCTATTTACGCGTTCTATTCCAAACAGAATGGATAGACTAGATTATGTATTGGTTCATTTGATTGCATGTAGCTCTACGAATAGGATGAATCTTGAATGAGATTATAGAGCTGTGAGGATTAATTGTTGTTCCTATGCTTTCATGTCTATAACTGCATCATATCTTTAGATTCTTGGCGGATGATTAGTCTCTTAGGTGCATTTAGATTCAATTCTGGCTCCTATGATCTGAGTTTTGGTGAGAAATTCAGTTCCATATCAATGTAGCATATCCTTTTGTCTGCTCAAATCATGTTGAAAACAATCTTTATTTCAGAGGATAGATCATGATGAATAACTAGAATGTGAAGCTATTGGTATTGGTTCTGTATACGGTCCTGCCTCCAGGATGACAAATCCAAAACTAAGAGAGCATGAGCAAGAATTATTCTGGAAGAAGAGGTTGGATCATATTCTGGAAAGAGATTCTCAGCCTATACTCGTGACAACAATTCTCGCCAATACTGCCATTGTCACGCACGAACATTGTTGTTTAATCTCCTGGATAATAAGCTAGACGATGTGCTGAGCGAGCTATTTTGAGTGGGGTCAAACTGCTTGTTAATGTGGGTCTATTGATCTAACTATGTCGTCCTTGGTGGAAAATCTCAATGAGAGGAATTCAGACTTTTCCTCAAATTGGCCCCATGCAAGATCGGCCTTCATTATTCTGGATCAATTCTATGATACCTAGGACAACAGAATCCTGGACACCAGGGAACGTCCAAAATCATTTTGCTGCTGCTGAATGTCATTTGAGACCATGCAGAGATGGTTTGAAAGAATAACAACCCAACGTTTTATTAATTTCACAGCAATCTCGATGGTTTCCACACGGGTGTATGCATTTCATTCGACTGGTTGCACCAAACACGACTCAAGGGCTTGAGTTTGGTGGGCTTGACCTACTTGATTCCATTGGTGAACTCGTTGTTTGCATGGTCCTAGTTCTTCAAGGTGAACGCATGTTGGAATTAACCTTATACAAACAGAGCATAAAAGGATAGTGATAAGGTAATTAAAGCACCATGAGAGGCAGAGGCAACAAAGTTGTATTCCACGGTCAAGGACCCTATGCATTATACATTTCCACGTATAAAACTGTCACATGTCTAGTTGTGCTAGTTGGTGCTGCTTGAGGCATGCCTTGTTCTGGGATTAGCGAAGGAAGCGTGTAGGTATGGATACGTGGAGAGTTTTTGTTCAAGAGGGTTATATCATGAGGAAGATAATTTAAGTTTTATATCACGAGTCGCTTTCTAGCTATAAGCATTTTCGTAACCGTAATTGCAACGAGATGACGAGCTCGCTAAAAATTTTAAAAAGAATTTAGTTTGATGTGGAGCCGCCACCAAATTTTATTTTAAGGGAAAACATTTGGAAAAAATCTAACTTGAGGAAGAAATTCTAGATTCGAGAGTCGGTTACAAAAAGGAAAGGTGTTGGGCACCCTACTCGCCGGTTCCGAAGAACGGTACCCTTAGACTGAGTGTGAGATTTTTTTTTATATTGTTTGATCCCTTAAATAGAACATAAATGAATAGGTTTGTATGAAAATAGCCTGATAGGACTTAATCCTGCTCCTACGTATTCCTTGGTGCAATGGAAAATTCAAGGCTACGTAGTTCTGGTTTGAAGGCTTGACCTACAAAGGGGATTGAAAAAACAGACTATTTTGAATATTTTAAGGAAAATCCTTGATCCACATATGCACAGGATGAGGCAAACGAAGGCTGCACTGGGACCCGTATGATTCCTAAATCCCAAACAGTAGGGTATGCTACCAGTTTGTATCCAGAACTCATCACGTGAGACTTAGAATTATTTAAAACATATTTAGATTTTACACATGTTCCTGGACCCACATATGCACATAGCCGAAGGCAAGCGAAGGCTGCACTGCGACTCATATGACTCTCTGAAAATTGAAAGACATGGTATGCTGCACTTTCAACTTCGAAGTTCATTGCGTGAGATCTAGGATCATTGAAAGCCTTGAAAAGTAATTTGAAAAAGGTAATTTGGAAGGGAGATATTCGATCCACATGCATAGAGTCGAAGGCAAGCGAGGGTTACACTGCGACTAATATGATTCTCCGAACATCGAAAGACAGGGTATGCTACACTTTCAACTTCGGAGTTCATTGCGTGAGATCTCAGATCTTTTAAAGCTTTGAAAATTATTTTGAAAAAAGGTAATATTGAAGAGAGATTAAAAAGGAGATCTTCGATCCACATGCACAAAGTCGAAGGCAAGCGAGGGTTGCACTGCGACTCATGATTCTCCGAACATCGAAAGACAGGGTATGTTTCACTTTCAACTTCGGGGTTCATTGCGTGAGATCTCGGCTGTTTTAAAGCTCTGGAAATTATATTTAAAAAAGGTAATTTTGAAGAGAGATTAAAAAAGGAGATTTTCGATCCACATGCACAAAGTCGAAGGCAAGTGAGGGTTGCACTACGACTCATATGATTCTCCGAACATCGAAAGATAGGGTATGCTGCACCTTCAACTTCAGAGTTCATTGCGTGGGATCTCGAATCTTTTAAAGCTTTGAAAGTTGTTTTTTAGAAAAAATGGAGTTTTTGAAGATTTGATTTAGAAAAGAGGACATATAAACACAAAAAAATCAGAAAGAAATACATATACAAGGATCAAGACATGAAAACTAATACCTAAACAAGGTTTAAAGAACAAGATCTACACAAGAACTTCAAGAACACAAGAGATTTTGGAACCCAAAATTTGAATTCAAATCTCAGTATTTTTTTCAAACACAATTTTTGTTAGATCTAAAAAATTAAACTGACCAATTAAAATATATGCATCATAGGAATCAAACAAAACAAGTTTGACAAAAATGAGATCAGAAATGAGCAAGTTATACACAAATCAAACAAGCTAGGTTCATTTGCGCACCAAAACAAATATGCTTCGGTAATCTGGCGATAGAAATTTCATTTCAGATCCAAATTAGACAAATAATATCATTCCAGAAACTAGAGAAAAATACGAAGAGAACACAAGAGAAACTACTGAAATATGAGATCATTTGACTGATCAAACACGAAAACAAAAAATAGAGACGAAGATGAACCTCAAGAACACAAGAGTTTTAGAAAATATTTTTTGGTACATTTGAAAAATTAAAACTAGCTAATTGAAAGATATGGATCATAGGAATAAAAAAAAACAAGTTTGACACAAATCTAACAAGAAATTAGCAAGTTATACACAAATCAAATGAGCTAGGTTTATTTGCACACCAGAACGAACATGTTTCAGTAATCAGGCGATAGAAATTCCATTTTAGATCCAAATTAGACAAATAATATCATTACAGAAACTAGAGAGATATACAAAGAGAAGGAAATAAAAATCACGGAAATTAGGGATCATTTGTTTGATTAAAAACAAAAATGAAAAATAGAGACGAAGATCAACCTCAAGAACACACGAGATTTTGGAGCCAAAATTTGGATTCAAATCTCAGAATTTTTGAAAATATTCTTTGGTAGATATAAAAAATTAAAACCGATAAATTGAAAGATATGAATTATAGGAATAAAAAAAACAAGTTTGACAAAAATCCAACCAGAAATGAGCAAGTTATGCACAAATCAAACAAGCTAGGTTCATTTGTGCTTCAGGACGAACATGCTTCGGTAATCAGGCGATATAAATTTCATTTCAGATCCAAATTAGATAACTAATATCATTCGTGAAACTAGAGAGAAAGACAAAGAGAATGCAACAAAATTCACCGAAATCGAAGATAATTTTACTGATCAAAAATGAAAACGAAAAATAGATACGAAAATGAACTCGAAAATCCAAGAAGAAGCAAGAAACTTAAGATGAATAAAAGTCGGACCTAACCTCCCTTGGAAGGTGATGAAGAATTGGTTCCATGGAGGCCAAGGGCTAAATTGAAGGCAGAGGTAGAGAGTCTCCTAGATCCTCCCTTCGAAAATTCTGAAAATCCTCCCTAAGACTCCAAGTGCCCTTCTCTCCTTAGAAATTCTGAAATTTTTCAGAAGTTAAGCCCCCTTGAACTAAATGAAAGTCCCTATTTATAGATAAAATTAAAAAAAAAGGAGAAATTTGGCAGGACCTCCGCTTTTTGTTTTCTGATTTTTCTTTTTTTTTTCTTGTTGTTTTCTTTTTATTATTTTCTTTATTTTCCTTTTTCTTTTATTTTCTTTTATTCCTTTTGATTTTTCTGTTTTCTTTTTATTATTTTTCTTTATTTTTATTTTTATTTTATTTTATTTTTTCTTATTTCCTTTTTTCCCTAACAAATTCTTAACCAACATTAACTAATCTAGCTAACTTCCTAACTACATTCTTAACTAAAAATTTCTTTTTCTTTTTTTATTCATTCATTGTTTTTTTTTCGATTTTAGACTAAAAAATAAAATGATTTATTTTGGATTTTAAATTTACCCTCGAACATAATTCAGTGTTCACAAGCATGAGGCGTCATTTCAATGCTGAGACTGATGAATATAATCTTGAGAAAAGGGAAGAACCGAACCCTCTCAACTCTGATTTCATTGATCCCTCCTCGACTTCACCTTTGTCATCGTCGTCGCCTAGTTCCTTGTATTGTTGTCCAAAGATAATAAGAATTGTATTCTTTCTAATATTGATGAGCGATAGGGTTGGCTCAACTGGAGGTGTTGTATGAGAGGCACTACAATCAACGGGATCCGTTCATCGTTCTTTTAATCACGTTGGTAGTAAGAGAAAACCATGCAAAAGCCATGCAAATTGCTCCAATAAAATATGCTGTGGATATTGTCCAACAAAATGGCAATTCTTACCGATCCATTGAAAGTGACATGCTATTTTAACTTTTCAATTCCATCCATAGGTGCTATTAACTTCACTTCAGCTGTTAGGAAGTCGGTTTCTTAGGATTCTAGTCGCTACAATGGTGGACCAGGGAGAATCCATTTGGGTGATCGATTATAGAACTATAGTTTGGCTCGGGTAGTTCCTATTTGACTTAAAATTAGTGATATATTGGCGAGTATATATTCGGAGCTACTGGAAGAGGCTCGTTTACGAAGGGTCTCCAATCCATGTTTCGATGAAGTTGCAGGCTCAACAAGCCTATCTTATTGGTAATAAAGCACTGGCACCCATCGCAAAGACAGTAATGTGGACAAAGATAGTCTAGGGGAGTAGGCTGCCCTTCATCTAAAACCTACAAAATATGGGAGTCAATCTGAAGTTTTACATGGAAATGTGCAATACTGTTTTCATATGGACTGGCCAAAAGCATGTTACCCAGCTCACCTATATTCACCACAGTTTCATTTGAATTATTCTTTTGGGATGTTAAGTCTTAATTGAGAACTTGGTTTAATGGTCAGCGTTCAGCATCAGCTACAACCCTAGTTTTGGGTTCGATTCTCCTCTGCCAATAGTCGTTCTTATTTTACTAGCCAATGGTCACAGAGCGTAGTGGGCCAATTGGTCTCATTTGCTGATTTATAAGTGAGCCATGCAAGGTTTCAATGACACCATTTTGGCCCCTCTCATTTTCTAATTTATAAATGAGCCATGCAAATTTCCAATCACTCCATTTTGGCCATGCTAGTGTACGGTTCTCAAGTGGCACTGGCTCACCTTGTCAATTGGATCGCGCAAGCTTCATGTCAACAAATGCTAAACCTAAATTGGGTTAGGCTTATCTGCCGGATTGTTTCCGGGGCCTATCTAGTCTTCCAATTGGGTAGTTTGGTGGTGAATTGAGCCCAGCTACTTTGAATCGCATCGCATGCCGTATATCATGAAATTGGGCCATGCATTGCATATCACGAAATTGCACGTTGCATACTATAAATCCTTAATTGAGTTGCACAACATATCCCATCAAGTGAGCCACGTGATTAGTTCTTAATTAAGCTGAATGGGCACCTCCTCCAAAGATCAATTAAGCCACTCCATTTTGCAATTGGTTTAATTGGGCCCTATAAAATCATGCGAAAAATCCAACCAGTCCTTTTACAATTAATTCGTTTAATTTTAATTTGAAACCAAATATTTTGTTACATAGGTCAAGACTAATTTTTTTATTTTATCTTATCAAGTTCATTTTATTTAAAACCAAGTTTAACCCTTTTCTTAAACTTTCATCAAGATCATTTCATTTGAAGTCAAGTTTAACTCTTTTCTTAAATTTTTATCAAGCTCATTTCATTTGAAATCAAGTTTAACTCTTTTCTTAAAGTTTCATCAAGTTCATTTTGGTTCAAATCAAGTTTAATTTTCTTTCTCAATTTTTTTTCATTCCATTTTAAAATCAAGCCTAATCTTTTTTCTCAAGTTCAAATCAAGTTCAACTCCTTTTCTCAAAAATAAAATCAAGTTTAATTCTTTTCTTCAAATTTCAAATCAAGTTCATTTTAAACCAAATTCATTTCAAATCAAGTTCTGTCTCTCAAATTCAAAATCAAGTTCTTTTTCCTTAAAGCAAGTTCAATTTCTCAAGTTTTAAATCAAGTAAATTTCAAATCACCTTCATTCTAAATCAAGTTCATTTTGAATTGCGAATCAAGTTCGTTTTAATTCAAACCAAGTTTAATTCTTTTATCAAACTTCAAATCAAATTCATTTCAAAATCAAGTTCATTCTTTCATCAAGCCCAATTCTTTTTCTACCTAAGCCTGTTCTTCTTTTATCTTTATTATTTTTCAAATTAAATTCATTAATTCTAGGTCTCATGCAATGAACCCTAAGAACGAACTGGTAGCTTTTTCTGTTGTTCGATGTTTAGGGATTCATATGGGTCTCAGTGCAGCCGTAGTTGTCTTGGACCCTGTGCATATGTGGACTAAGAACTTTTTCTTAAATAATCTCAAGAGAAACGCCGTTTGAAATCCCAAGTCTCACGTGATGGACTCTAAATAAGAACTGGTGGTTTCACTTCTGTTCACTATTTAGAGATTCATATGGATCCCAGTGCAACCCTCGTTAACCTCGGATCCGGTGCATATATGGACTAAGGATTGTCTCTAAAATATCTTCAAAATACTCTATTCCCTTTTCAAGCATCTTCGAAGTTCAAGCCTTCAAAACCAAAACTACGTAAGCCTTGAGTTTCCCATTGTACCAGAGAATACGTAGGAACAGGATCAAGTCCTGTCAGGCTATCTTTCCATCAACTTATTTATCTTTTATTCTAGTTAAAGGGATCAAACAGTTTTCAAACAAATTGCACACTCAGTTTAAGGGTACCGCTCTTCGGAACGGGCAAGTAGGGTGCCTAACACATTCCCTACTCATAACTAGCTCCCGAACCTAGATTCTTCCTCAAGTTAGGGTTTTTCCAAATGTTTTTCTCTTAAATAAAAATTTGGTGGTGACTCCACATATAAAATAAAAATTCTTTTTAAAATTTTAGCGAGTTCATCGTCTCGTCGTAATTACGGTTGCGACAATTATCAATGGAACATGTCGAGGGTAGTCAAGCAAAGAAAGGTTCCCCAACGAAGAAGAAAGAGTCTGAAGTGAACCAAGTCTATCAAAGTCGAAGCTTTGTGCCATGATACCTACCACCAACCCCTAGATATGAAGCACCACCATTTAATCCTAGCCCTTATCCTTTCATCCAAACAACTGCTTTTCCAAATCCCCTTACCAACAGATTCCAAGCCCAAACATCATTTCTTTCCAGATCAACAACGTATCATTACTACAACATCGAAGAAAGGATTGAGATTTTAGCAAAGGCTTGAAAATTATCAAAGGAACATGTAAAGGGTAGTCAAGCAAAGAAAGGTTCACCAACGAAGAAGAAAGAGTCTGAAGTGAACCAAGTCTATCAAAGTTGAAGCTTTGTGCCACGATATCCACCACCAACCCCTAGATATGAAGCACCACCCTTCAATCCTAACCCTTATCCTTTCATCCAAACACCTGCCTTTCCAAATCCACCTTACCAATAAATTCCAAGCTCAAACATCGTTTCTTTCCAGATCAACAATGTATCATTACCATAACCATACATCCATATACGTCCTGTTCATACTAACTATCATCCCATGTACCCACAAAATCACCCAAATCATCCTCCTAGATCAAATTTCCAAAACCAAGGTCAACCTTGCCTACAAAACATACCAGTTTTTCCAAGATTGGCTATCTCCAATGCTAACTTGTTCCATCGTCTATTTGATGCTCATCTAATTTCAGAAATACTAGTGCATCCAATGCAACCACTATTTTTGACATGGTACAACCCCAACTTAACATGTAGATACCATTTGGGGGTCGTTGGAAATTCAATCAAGGATTGTGAAGGGTTTAAAATGGTAATTAGAAAGTTAATGGCATGTGGAAGGCTAGATATTCAAGATGAGAAAGGGCCTAACATCATTAACAACCCTATCCCAAATCAAGAAAGAATTTCTATAAATGCCATTGAAAAGAAGGGGTTGTTGATCAAAAAGGCTTTGAAGTTGAATACCCTTATGAAGGAGGTATTTAATGGGTTGACAAGAGCTGATTATGATATGATGACACTAGAAGAAACCATGAAGGGAGAAGAAAAGCATGACAAAGAATCAAACTGGGACTACCATTTTGGAGAAAATGGATGAGAACTATTGGGAATCTAAGGTCCGAGTCCAAGGTATGCTTACAATGGGAGTTATAGAACTAAGGTAGAAAATTACTTTTTTTCTAGAATAAATGAATGTTATTAAGTGCTTTGTATTACAAGTTCCATTTACAGATCAATCACCTACTCCTAAAAAAGTGGTTGTGACCATGAAGAATCCAACTCCATTTGCTTATGAAGACACATGCAGTTTTAGAGTTATGAAACCAAGATTGAAATGATTGGGACCAGTTCGATACATTGCTCCAATCTATAAGAAATAAGAGGGATTGTGACTCGTGAAATAGGTGTAGGTTGAATCACAAGGAGAGGAAGGTTTTATGGCTCTGATGAGGATGAGAAAAAGAAGAGTAAGGAATAAATAGTAGAGGAGGTGGGGAACAAGGACAAAGAAAAGGAAGAAGATGAGTTTTTGAAGGTCATGAAGCAAAGTAAGTATGATGTGATGGAGCAACTAAAAAATACACCTGATAGAATCTCACTTTTATTGCTCATATTAATGTCAACAATAAAACCACACAGAAAAGCAATTTTGAAAGTGTTGAATGATGCATATGTTAAGCCTAATGTTACTCCTTGAAATGTGATTAACATGGTAGATCTTGTAAAGCATATGAATATGATCACTTTCTTTGACGAGGAGGTTGTTCCTTAATTTGAGGAAACTCCCCATGCTCTACACATAATTTTCAAGTCCAAAGGTTTCATTGTTGAAAAGGTTTTAATTGACGAAGGATCAGCCTTGAATGTTCTACCTAAGAAAAACTTTACTTAATTACAACTAAGCATGGATGATTTGATACCTCAAGTGATGGTCATGAAAGCTTTTGATGGGACCCATAAAGATATTTTGGGGGAAGTGGTTCTACCGTTAGAGATTGGTCCAGGTATTTTTCAAGTGTTGTTCCAAGTCATGGAGATTGAGCTAGCATATACTATGTTTTTAGGTCGACCTTGGATTCATAAGGTGGCGCTGTTCCATCCATCTTGCATTAGAAGGTCCATTATATTAAAGGTAAGGCAATAATCACAGTTCATGGAGAGGAAGAAATCATGTTTCCTAAGCCAATTTTAATACCATATATGGACAATGTAGAGCAGATTTAAGGAAATTTGTGGCATAGCCTAAAAGTGGTCGAACCAAGCCCTAGGAAAGTAAAAGCACTTATGCTTGCTATGAACCAAGTTGTAGTACGAATCATGTCTAAAAGTAGGTATAAAGAAGGAAATGGTTGGGATTGAAATTGCAAGGAAGACAAGTGCTTGTGGATGTCTTAGAAAATTCAGGAAAAATTGGCTTAGGTTATGAGTCATCACTAGAAGAAGAGTTTTCAAGCATGAATTTGGTAAAAAGGCATAAGAAGGACAAGAAGCAAGCATTCCCTCACTTGAGAGAAACCTTCCTTGCACTTGCTGAGATGGTCATGAAAGAAAAGATTGTTTTTCCTTCATACCATCTCATCATCAATGCTCTAGATAGTGAAGAAGAGGAAGAGTTCATAGTAATCTGTCCTATTATTGAGGAAACACCATTGAGAAACTGGGAAGCTGAACCAATATCGAATGTGGTTGTTCTAAAGTAATTTTGAGCAGCGGTTTTTTCATTCATGCTTAAAAAACTTTATTATTTTACTTAAGACAAGTAATTAAATGAGTCTACATAAAATTTCAAAATTTCTTTCATGTTCTTTTATACATCTTAATCTTTTCTTTGAATAGTCTTAATTATACTTTTTTCTTCCTTATATCAACCTCTTTCTTATTTCATTTTTTATATATTTGTTCACTTTGCATTTCCAACCATACACCAATTACTTTCCAAGGACCAAGAGGTCATAGAAAGTTTGTCTCATAAAAAGAACTTTGAGGACTTGTCAATTGATTCCCTTACAACCTTCGATGAAGATGATTATAAATTTGTCGATGAGAAGGAGGTTATTAAAGATCACACAAAATTTCTTGAATAGATTGGGAAAGAATTCAAGATGATTGATAAGGAGGTAGAGATGATTAATATGGGGTCTGAAGAGGAAAAGAAATAATTGAAAGTGGTGAATAATCTTGAGCAAGTAGAAGTGATAACATTATTCAGAAAGTATCTTGATGTTTTCGCCTAGACCTACCATGACTGCCAGGGTTAGATATGGAGATAGTCTCGCATAAAATACTGTTATACCCTAACATCGAACCTAAGAAGAAAAATTTAAGAAGAATGCACCTAAATATGTCTCTAAAGATTAAAGAAGAGGTGACCAAAAAATTAGAGGCTAGATTTGTAGAAGTATCAAGACATCCAAAATGGGTGGATACTATTGTGCGGGTATTTAAGAAGGATGGAAAAGTTAGAATGTGTGTAGACTATAAAGATCTAAACAGAGCAAGTCCAAAGATGATTTTTCGCCCCCTCCCCCCCCCCCCCCCCCGCCACATTGATGTCCTACTTGATAACAATATTATAAATCCCACGTATTCATTCATGGATGGGTATTCACGTTGTAACCAAATTCTAATAGATGTCGAGGATAGAGAGAAGACCACTTTTATAACTTAGGGAACATTTTGTTACAAAATGATGCCATTTAGACTGAAAAATGTTGGAGCCACCTATCAACGGGCAATGGTTACATTGTGGATGATATGGTCACTAAATCTAAAGAAGGAGAAAGTCACGTGGAAGTTCTATGTAAAATTTTCGAAAGGTTATGAAAGTTGAAGTTGAGGTTGAATCTTAGCAAATGAGTTTTTGGTGCATCGTCAAGAAAATTGCTAGGCTTTATTGTTAGAAAAGAAGGGATAAGGGTGGATTATGATAGAATAAAGGAAATATGAGACATGTTTGCTCTTAAGACAGAGTGAGAAGTGAGAGGCTTTCTAGGAAGACTCAATTATATTGCTAGATTCATTGCTAACATGACTAGCACTTGTGAGCCTTCATTTAAGTTGCTAAAGAAGAACCAACCGGTTAAGTGGAATGAAACATGTCAAAAAGCATTTGATAAGATAAAAACCTACTTGTTGAATCCTCATATCCTGGTACCTCTAATGCCAAGACGACCATTGATTATATATTTGACAGTCTTGCCAACATCAATGGGGAAAATGCTTGGACAACATGATGAGTTTGGAAAGAAAAAGCAGGAAATTTATTACTTGAGTAAAAAGTTTAACGATTATTAGTCTCGATACATGACTATTGAAAAGACATGTATTGCTTTGGTGTGGACTACAAAGAGACAGTGGCAATACATGTTATATTACATGGTTGATTTCTTGAATAGATCTGCTAAAGTATGTGTTCGAAAGCTGTCACATGCCTTTAAGAGTTTCAAAATGGCATGTTATGTTATCAGAATTTGACATCAAGTACATGACCCATAAGTCAATCAAAGAAAGTGCAATCGCACATCATCTAGTTGAAAACCCTTTTAATAAGGAGCAACCTCTCTTGTTAGAAAGTTCAAATGAGGATATATTGATGGTGGAAGAAGATCATGAGTGGAGAATGTATTTTGACGGAGCTGTAAACATCTATGGTAGTGGGATAGGTGTAATAGCCATCTCACTAACTCGAAAGAAATATCCTATAGAAATCAAGTTGAACTTCAAATGCACCAATAATATTGGTGAATATGAAGTTTGTGCAAGTGGTTTGTTAGTAGCAATTGAATTAGGAGTGAAGCAATTGAAAGTTTTTGAAGATGTAGCCCTTATAATTTACCAAATAAATGGTGATTGGAAGGCCAAAGACTCTAAACTGATCTTGTACCAAAAGTATTTGACTTAATTGATTGGTAAATTTAAAAAAGTAACCTTTTCACACTCGATTCGAGGAGAGAATCAATTTGTAGATGCCATGGCCATGTTAGCAACAATGACTAGGTTGGATTTTCATATTGATGTTCAACCCATCCAAGTCAAGATGAAAGATGACCTGGTATATTGTGCTAATGTTGAAGAGGAAGTAGATGGGCAACCTTGGTATTTCGACATTAAAAAGTATACTCTAGAGAGAGAATACCCAGCTGGGGCAGCTGATACTGTTAGGAAACCATTCGTCATTTGTCTATTGAATTTTTCATAAATGGGGAGGTTTTATATAAAATAAGTCATGATGGCACTCTTTTGAGATGTATAGATGCTCGAGAAGCTCACTTGATCAAGAACGAAATTCATTAAGGAATATATGGGACTCATGCTACTGGTTATATGATGGCATGAAAAATTATGAGAAAGGGTTACTATTGGTCTACCATGGAAGTTGATTGCATAGATTATGTTCGTAAATGACACAAGTGTCAAGTATATGACACAAGTCAATTGCTTCTAACATGGTTACTATATGCTGACAAAATCAATGCACCTTCATTCCCTTTGCACAACCTAATTTCTCCTTGGCCATTCTTAATGTGAGGAATAGATGTTATAGGGCCAATCAATCTAAAAGCTTTAAATGGGAATCATTTCATATTCGTGGCAATAAACTACTTTACTAAATCTATTGAAGCATGTTCATATACCAACATTACTCAGAAGGTGTTTATCAGGTTCCTCAGAAGAGAGATCATTTGTCGATATAATATTCCACAGAGGATAATCATAAACAATGCTACTAATCTCAACAACACAAAATTTTTAAAACTCTATGATCATTTCAAGCTTAAGCACCATAAATTAGCTCCTTCTCGACCATAAATGAATGGTGTAGTTGAAGCAGCCAATAAAAAAATCAAGAAAATTATCGCCAAGATGGTGGTGAATTATAAAGATTGGCATGAAATGTTGCCTTATGCTCTATATGTGTATCGTACCAATATGCAATCAAGCATGGGGGAGCACCTTTCTCTTTGGTGTACAGGATGGAAGTTGTTTCTCCAATAGAGGTTGAAATTCCTTTTTTGAGAGTCTTAATAAAAGCAGAGTTGGAAAAGTCTGAATGGGTGAAGGTTAGGTTTGAAAAACTATACATGGTTGAGGAAAAGAGATTAGAAGCTCTTTTTCATGGGCAACTGTATTAAGGTAGAATGGTCAAAGCCTTTAACAAGAAGGTTCGCCCAAGGAAGTTTCAGGTAGGAGATTTGGTGTTGAAAAAGATCCTGCTAAAAGAAGAGGATGCTCGTCGAAAATGGGCTCTTAATTATGAAGGCTCTTATATTGTTTCTGGTGGAGCTCTAATATTGTAAGACATGGATGGACAGAAACTACCAAGGCCGAAAAATGTTGATATTATCAAAAAGTTCTATGCTTGAAGAAAAGATAAAGAAATAACTTATTATTTTAAAAACCTGAGAAGGCGGCATAAGTAAAAATTAGGGTTCAAAAACCAAAGTTGGAAAAAAGAAGGCTCGTTAGTTCAAAAATTTGAAAGGGTGGTCTAAGAAAAAGTTAAAGCAAGTAAAATGCTTGCTAAGTTGAAAACTCAAAAAGGTGGCTTAGGCTAAAATTAGGGTAACTGAAAGGTGAAGAGATGATGTTGCATCAAAAGTTATACTGGGGCAAAATTTTGTCTCTCTTTGTCGAAAAAAATTGGATTTGAAAATCTAGGGTGTGGGATAAAAGTTCAATGAAAGAAATGACATCAGAAGCAACAATATCGCCTTCAAAAAGGGTAAAAATGGAATTAATTGGTTAAGGGTACTAGGGCAATTTTTCATTAAAAAGAAAAGAATCTTTTGTTTGTTTCTCTTTCTTCCATCCTTATTTTCTAGTTTTATTATCTCATGATCATCTTGCTTAACATCTCATGTATTGTTGAATATACCTCAATAAATTTCAAAATATTTTATCATTATCTTTATCATTTGTTTACCTTTCAGTCAAATACCATTTCATTCATTCATTGATGTTAATTATTTAATTAATTGTCTTAAATAAAATAATTAAGGTTTATTTATGGTTTGGCAATACTAATAACAACCTTTTAAGTGGTTCAATCGAGGGGCTTTCATTTTTGAACAAGATAAAATGTGTCATTGTAACTTATAAAGTTGAAAATCATGAGATTCAGCAAAAGATTTGATGGTGAATGAAGTTTGGAGATCATGAAACCAATTCAACATTATGACAAAGGATAATGTTGTGAATAAATGGTCTAATTGGTAAAATCTCCTTTTTCAAGCCAGTTGATTAAATTCTTTATATGAAATTCATCTCCAATCAATGTACAAAGGCATTCTTTTAGCATTTAAAAAAAGAAAAAGAAATTATTCATGTTTGGTTGGTTTTTATTTAATTAGTTATCATAAAATTATTGGTATTCATTGTCTTTAGTTTTCGTATTTATATAACCCATATCTAGTTGGTCTACATTGTATTTAATTCTTTGCATCTGCATGACCCATATCCAACTGGTCTGCATTGCCTTTATTTTGCATCCGCATGACCCATATCCAGAGTTTGCATTGCCTTTGATTTTTTTCATCTACTTGATGCATATCAAGTTGGTCTACATTACTCTATTTTTTCCCTTTTCTAGTTGCATGGCTCATATCACGTTGGTCCTCATTGTCTTTATCTTCCGCTTTGCATGACCCGTATCCATTTGGTCTACATTGTCTTTAATTTTTGCATTTGCATGACCCATATCTAGTTGGTTTGCATTGCCTTTACTTTTTTCACCCGCGTGACCCATGTCTAATTGATCTACATTGTCTTTATTTTCCCATCTTACCTGGCTCATGCCTAGTTGGTTTGCTTTGTTTTTTCTGCTTAACTCATATCTAATTAATTTGTTTTATTGTTATGTTTTCCACACTTCCAAGGCCATAGCCATTTGATTATGAAATAGCTTATTTGTGTGTTAAATACAAACTTTGTTTTTATATTTATTCAAATACATTTAATTTGAAAATTTTCAATTGCAAAATTCCAAAACAAAAGTTCATCTTGTGTAAAATAAATCACTAGTGGAAAATGAGCCTTTTTACATCGGTTGTTATGGACTTTTTACATCAGTTATTTGAGCGGTACTCAAACGAACAATATAGAACATAAGACTTTCTACATCGATTGTGGGTAGAACTTTCTACATCGGTTCATGTATCAATTGATGTAGAAAGTAGGACCTTCTACACGATTAAGGTCCCAACCAATGTAGAAAATCATATTTTACATCGGTTATAGCCTTAACCGATGTAGAAAGTCCAATTTTTTTTTAAATGTTCATTTTGTTTAGGCACACTACCATATTATTTATTCACAATACCTGTATATACAAACAGAATGACCAGCCAGACAATACAGAAATCACAAAATCTATATATTTAAACTAAATACATCATTATTTATTATCAAATCTAAATTTATAAATGAAATAACTTAAAATTACATCAAATATGTTGTAATTTTAAAAGTTTTAAAATAAGGAGGGTTTTCGGACAGGTCAGCCATATACCTGTTGAAAGTAGAGAAATTTTTTTTTAAAAAACTATACTAAATATGAAAGAAGTAATAAATATTTTTAAAATAAGTTAAAAAATAAACATAGAATGATGATATAATCAAATAAATAACTAACTTGTATCATGTAGTAATATTTTCCTATATTCCTTCATGATGATCATCTCAAATAACATATACATCATTGGTTTCATTTTCTTCATTGATATTAGATATCTTTGATGATAAGGGAGTTTGAGAAATATCAATATTTGACAGATCATTTGGTGTCATCACTAGCGATTGTCGTCTTTCCTTGAAGAACGACTGACCATCTTTTGTTAGAAGGATCTTGAATATAAAACACTTGTTTTTCTTGGTGGGCCATGATAAAAGGGTCATCATTGTAAGCTACTTTTTGAAGGTCAACCAATGTAAATCTTAATTCATCAACTTGCACACCACTGTTACTATCAACCCACTTGCATTCGAAAATAGGCACTCTAAATTTGGTGTAATCAATCTCCCAAATCTCTTTAATCACTCCAAAGTAAGATATGGAAGCCATTACAGGATTTTTATCTTTGAAACTTGCAAAATGCATCAACTCTGCTACACCATAACCCACTATTTTGCATGCTACTTTTATCATCTTGAGACTTTGTGTAAAATGAAAAATAATTGATATCGTATCTAGTCCAACATATGACATCAAAGTTTGGGCCATTTGCTAGCCACTTCAACGTATTAGAGCACCATCATCCTTCTTAATTGTTTCATCAAACCAGTTTAAGAATGTTTTGTTATGCTCATTCAATAACCATTTCTCATTCATTCAAACATTCTTTTCCCTTAAAATGGTTTTATGAGTAGATAAGTAAGGTTCAACCTCATCAGTATTATTCAAAATATACAAGTGTGCTTGAAGGACTTCCGCACGACCCATGTTTTTCACAATTATGCCTCGTGTACCTTTACCTTCATGTCTTCCTTCACGACGAGACTTAGGAACTCCTATGGGTTCCATCTCTGACAAAAACTTCGTACAAAACTTAATTTCCTCTTCTGCAATGTATCTTTCAATCATAGATGCCTTGGGACGGTGTGGATTCTTCACATACCCTTTTAATATTTTCATGTATCATTTAATTGAATACATCCACCTTAGATAAATTGGACCACATAATCTGATCTCCCTTACTATGTGAACAACCAAGTGAACCATAATATCAAAAAATGATGGAGGAAAATACATCTCCAATTGGCATAAGACAGTGAAAGTTTCATGTTCCGACTCATCCAATTTTAGAGGGTAGATGGCTTTACTACATATTGTATTGAAAAAGAAGCACAAACTACTTATGGTGTGTTTAACTTATTTAGGCAAAATGTCACGAATAACCATTGGAAGTAGTTGTTGCATCAACACATGAAAATCATGAGACTTTAACCCAACTAACTTTAAATCTTTCATGGAGACAAGTCTTTTAAAATTTGAAGAATAACCTTGTGGCACTTTAACCCGATGTAGGAACTCATATAAACTTATTTTCTCTTTTTTTGACAATGTATGACATGTTGGGGGCAAATATGTACGCTTTTTTATAGATTGTGGTGCTAACTAATGTTATATACCTATCTGAACCAAATACAATCGAGAATTGACACCATCTTTAGTCTTCCCCTGTATATTGAGAAGTGTTCAAATGACGCTATCACACATATTTTTTCCACATACATCACATCAATACAATGTTTAACATCAAGATTGCACCAGTATGGAAGATAAAAAAAATATTGATCTTTTCTTCCATATCCTTGTCTCGGTGACCTTCTTTTGAGTCTTTCCAAAAACAGTTTTGATGTTTTTAACCCGTTCATAAACTTTTTGTCCAGTTAAGACTTTTGGAGCAACATTATTTTCTGGCAATCGATTAAAAGCTTTCCTTAATCTACGATAAGGGTAATTAGTCCTAACAAAATTTTCGATGACCAAGATAAATTATCTTCCTTCCATGATGTCGTTGATGGTAACCTGTGCCTTCTTCACATATAGGACATGCTTTGTGCCCCTTAATACTATATCCGCATAAATTTCCATATGCTGGAAAGTCATTCATAGTGCAAAAAAGCATTGCCCGCATCTTGAAATTTTCATTACTATACCCATCAAACACATCCACACCTTCTTCCCACAGATTTCCCAAGTCTTCAATTAAGGGAGTAAGATAAACGTCTATGTCATTTTCAGGTTGTTGTGGACCTAAAATCATCATGGACAACATGATGTATTTACGTTTCATGCACAACTCTAGAGAAAGGTTGTAAATTGTCAAAAGAACAGGCCATGAAATATGTTTACTACTTAAATTACCATACAAATTCATTTCATTTGTTGCAAGTCCAAGCCTTAGATTTCTTGGCTTATTTCCAAAATTCAGATATAGTTGATCAACCATCTTCCATTGCAAACCATTAGCTGGATGATGAAGTTTTCCATCAACTTGTCTTTCATCTACATGCCATCTAAGGTTCTTTGCATCGTGTTTATTACAAAACAATCGTTTGGACCTTGGAAGTATTGGAAGATACCACAACACCTTGGCTGGAGGCCGCTTTGTGCTTTCATCGCAACTAGAATCACCATCCTTCAGTTTATAACGTGAAACTTGACATACAGGGCATTCATGTAATCCTTCAAACTCATTTCTATATAGTATGCAATCATTGGGGCAGACATGTATTTTATTATACTGCATACCCATTAAACACAACACCTTCTTCGTCTCATAATTATGCTTTGGTAATGTATTACCTTCCGAAAGCATCTCTACCAATAATTCAAGTAATTTTGTGAAACTTTTATCACTCCACCCATTCCTTGCCTTCAAATTGAATAATCTTAACACTGCTGATAATCGTGTAAACGTAGTGCATCCCGGATACAAATTTTTCTTTGAATCAGTAGACAAGTTACCATACATATTTTCCCGCTTAAACGACGCATGCCCTATATCACGAATCATATCGCTTACCCAATCTTCCATATCTATACCAACCTCCACCATCTATGACACACTTGGCATGCCTAATAATTCACCATGCCATTTTCATCTCGTATAACTTTTGCAGAACCCATCACAAAGAACATGATCTCTAATTTGATCAACAGCCTTGAACGAGATACTAAGGATATGCTCATATTTGAACTCAAGAAAAGAAACCAACTTAACTTAGAAAGATCAACATGTCATTTAGACATATAATTATGATAATTATCATTTTAATAATCAATAATAAGTTGTGATCAACTACAAGTAACCTATCTTATATCTATTATGACCTTAATAAACTTAGTTATGGATTCTTTATGAATTAAAAATATTCCCTTAACAATTTATCTACAAAGGCTGAACTTAGGTCATATTCTTAAGTCATGAAGATTGTTCAATGTTTCAAAATCAGGTTCATGCACTCAAGTATTAGCTATATTTAAAACGAAATCAATATTATAACATACATATCACCTAACAAAGCAAAGGTGCAGAGGCCTCTTTGTTCAAGGTAACAAAAGTTAACTCTTACATATGCAATGACAAAGAAAATGTGCAGAGAAAATACCTCACAGTCAACACAACAATGGTAGACCAGTTGCCGAGAAGAGGCACAGCGGTAGCCGAGCGAAGGCACAATGGTAGCCAAATAAAAGCTTGCAAATTATAGAATACAACCAAAATGAACGTAAATTTCAACTCTAATAACAACAGGAGATGGAAAAATAACGACAACAACAACGAAGGTTGTTCATACCTTGGGGTGCACGACGACAACTTCGAGCAAAGGCAATGGTCACAACGGTGACGACAACCACGAACATAATGATGGAGTGTAATGACGAACAATAGTGACGGCGACAATGACTAAGACATAAAGGAAAATTGAGAGAACAAGTCGAGACGAGAAATTGGAGATTTAGATAATGATGTTGAAGACGACTAGGGTAAAAAAAAAAAGGGAAAGGGGGTGACATTCTAAATCGGTTGTTTCTCAGAATCGATATAGAAACGACTTACTACATTAGTTAAACGAATAACCGATGTAGAACCTTTATTATTTTATTTACAAAAATATCATCACTAACTTTTTACATCAGTTCCCTAAGAAACGATGTAAAAAATTGTTATAAAAAACCTACTTTCTACATCGGTTGTTTTGAGAACCGATGTAGAAAGTTTCACGTTTATTTATAAAAATGCCACCGCGTTTATATTTACATCGGTTCATGAACAACCAATGTAAACTCCTATTATAAAATGCTATTTTTCCACTAGTGAATCCACTTTAGCTAGAGTTTTTAAAAGATTAAAAATAAGCTTCTATGTATGACATGTTTTCTAATAAACTGAAGTGACTGGAATGAAAGTGAAGTCATTAAAAATGTTTCTTTACACTGCATTTAAAAACAAGCTTCTATGTATGACATGTTTCTTTACAAAAATATTAAAAATGTTACCTATTAATTTTAATAACATTTTTAAAAAATGTTGCATTTAATATATATTGCAAAAAGCATAATTTGTAGTAATGCCTTCTTTCGCCATTGTTTCTTTACACTGCTAATCCTACCGGCAATTGACAAGATAACAGGGATGGTGTGATATGGATAGTTACGGATAGAGAGAACATTGCTGTCCCTGGCGAAGACGGAAAAGATACTGGACATCAATGTGTTCTCGGCACAAGGCTTAGAGTCCCTATCTTATCCCCAATGAAAGCTCCAAACACGAGTTGACGAAATCAGTGGCCATCACCTCCCCTACATCGATCTCACTCTTGCTTGAGGAGCTATCGTTGTCGCGGATACCGACCACAGAGAAGGACCTCCACCACGTCATCAAGACTTTGGGCCTATTGGGTATTGTTATAACCCACGTGAAGCGGACTAAGTCAGGGAGCCCATTTCGTTGTCAGAGGCTTGAAGATCAAATGCGTGCAATTCACAAATTAGTTGATAATATGATCTAAAAATTCTTACCAAAATAAAAATAAGGAGCACATGTCATTTGGGGTTGATGTTTTGGTCCAATAAAAGGGGAGGGGCTTGAATTACCTTGTCCGGCTTTTGATTGGTTGAAGATAAACTTTTAATTTAATAAGGAAAACTCGAATTGTATACATCTAAGGCTCAGTGAAATATTTTCCCACCTAATTTAATAGACAGGAATTTTCCTTTCAAACCTAAGTATATGGCAATATGCCATCGTAAAAGGTTGACGTTAGAAAAGTGCACCGTCCTAGGAAAGATTTTTAATTTTAATTTTATTTCTGTCTATCCTTACCTAATGTCTAAAATTTTTAAATTTTACACGGCAAATTTTTAATATGAATAAGTAACATTTTTTATTATTTGTATTTAAAATATCATATAAATTTTGATTTTATTTAGCTTGAATTTTATATATATGTAGGTTTAGAAAAAATTAATTAATTAATTATATATTTAATTTGTTTTTCAAAAAACAAAAGTCTAAGTTAAATTTACTTTTGAAAATCTATTAAATACAATATTTTAAATAAGTTTTTTTAAAATTATTTTTCAATTTTTAAAAATAAATTTTTAATATTTTTTAATTTCAGGCAATGAACTATACTATAAATGGATTATGTTGTCTATCATTTTGTATTTAAAATTTGTATAGATTTCGGTGCAATGTTCAATTGACTTAAACCTTGACTTGAACCTTGTGCATACGTAGATTTAGAAATAGTTAATTTAAAAATTATTTTAAGTTAATAAGTCCTTTTTTGAACTTGTTTTCAAAAATAAATTTTTAACATTTTCTAAATCTCACATGATAAGTTTTAATACAAATGGGTAGTGTTTTCTATCCCTTCTACATTAAAAATCGTATAAGTTCCTGTGCAACGTCTTGTGCATGTGTGGATTTAGGAAAAATTTAATTTAAATTTTTTTTCAATTAATAAATTCTTGTTTGAACTTAAAAATAAATTTTTAACATATCTAAATTTCACGCGATGAGTTTTAATACGAATGGGTAGCGTTTTCTACCATTCTGTATTTAAAAATGGTATAAGTTTTGGTGCAACTTTCATTTGTCTTGAACCTTGTGCATACATAGATTTAAAACTATAATATATTTTTACAAATTTCTAATTCTCTAAATATTTTAGTTTTCGAAGATGAAGTCTCTTAACTAGAACTAGGTAGCCTTTAATTTCTCACTGCACTAGGAAATACGTAGGAGTGGGATAAAATCTTGTCAAACTATTTTCATAAACCTGTTTGTTTTTATTTTATTTAAAGGATCAAATAATTTTTAAAATAATAAAATTGTACACTCAATTTAAGGGTACCATTATTCGGAAAAAACAAGTAGGGTGTTAATACTTTCCCTATTCGTAATCGGCTTCCGAACCTAAAGCTCTTTCTTTGTTAGAATTTTTTTACAAATATTTTTTCCTTAAAATAAAAATTTGGTGGAAACTCCATGATCATGAATAATTCTTTCTAATTTTTAGCGAGTTTGTCATTTCGTCGTAATTACGGTTACGAAACCTTAACTTAACTAAGCATGGGTACATGTAGACTGTTTAGCTATAAAGTTTTTATAATTCTTATCATATCTATATTTTTGATAACTTGTGATTATGCTCAATAGAGAGAAATAGAATATTTGATAAAGCAACATAGTCAATTTATCAATTAATCGGAAGTAAGGTTGTCGTTTATTTAGTTTTCGAGACGATATTTATTTCGACAAGGCTTGCATCTTATATGTCTTTAAAAAAAATTTACCATATTTTCATTATTACTTATTTTCTAAAAATTTTACATCATGAAATAACAATCTAATAATGGAACTTTGTGTACGACTTAAGCATAAAATCGAACTTCATTTCTAATATGTTACAATTATCATTATATATTTTTTATGCAATTAATTCTATTTCTCTAGTAATATTTTTATTTTTTATTGGTGTTATAAATTTTAACATCTTTATTCAAAAAATAAAAAATACATATTGACAATTTTATCAGAATTTTTTTCTTTTCTAAACAATTTAAATTGACTTAATTCTATGCAAATAAGGAGGTAATTTTAACGAGATATTTTGTTAACCCCATTTTTTATTGGAACATCTTAGTTGTGACAACTTGATTATCCTTAAATTAAATTCTCTTTTATGAATAATTTCATTTAATTCGGCGCAAAAAGGATAATTTAAACGGGACGTTTTGTTAACCTCATTTTTTTAATATGGGACACCTAAGTTGTGATAGTTTGATACTCTCAAATCCTCGTATCTTAAAAAATTCCTTGTACATTAAAATTATTTAATTTATGATTATTTTCAAGAGAATTACGTGACTTTGAGTTTCTCATTACATCCGAATGATACGCGGAGCAAGAATTAAACCATCAAGGCAAAATTAATTTTCATGATCTTTACCCTCATTTTAATTTTAACCATTAATTAAATAAATTTTATATTTATTAATTAACTTATTTATCCAATTATTTATTTATTCATTTGTTCCAAAATAAATTATTTATTCATATTTTATTTAAAGAAGTAAAATAAATAATTTAAAATTATCACTAATTTGCATTTGAGGTAACAACCTTAGGGTGGATGTATTATGGGTGTAGTGGGATTAACTTTCCACCATCCCTTATGCATAAATCGACTCCCAAGCTCATCCTAGTTTTCATACACTGTTTTTATTGTTTGCTTCAAATAAAAGATTTTCCAATTTTTTCTAATGAAAAATAAAATTAGTGACAGCTCCATCTTCATTATCTTTCAAATTAACCTCGTTTTAATTTGTTCACGTTTCGTTGCAATCTAGGTCATTACACCTTTCTTTTTCGTGTTCATGATATTTTTTAGTCATCTAGATATGAGAGACAAATCTTCATCAATTCCATCAATCATTGGTTGTCTCATTCAAGCTTATAAGCTATTCAGCTTTCATGGCTTTAGCAGAGTTGCTTGGGTCATGATGTCTAGATTTTAGGATAAGACTTTTCTCCTTCTTGTCTGGTTTGTGTTCATTTAGCTTGACTTCATGTATTCTTAAGGATCCAATGAGCTTATCCAACTTGAGTTTGCTCAAGTCTTTGCATTCTTTCATGGTTGTTTCTTTAACCTCTGTCAAGGGGGAAGACTTTTGAGGAGTTTTCTCATAGTGTCATTATGATCATATTCTCTTCCAAGAGCTTTCAATCCATTCGTCACAGTTTGAAATTTTCCAACCATTTCATTTACTTTCTTCTTTTTTTCATTTTGAAATTTTCATACTGAGAAACAAGACAAATGATCTTGGATCTTTTTATTTGGTTTGTTCTCTAATGGATGCTAGCAAGATTGTTCCATATTTCCTTAGCAATCTTACATCCAAATACTTTGTTATACTTACTTTTGCATAAGGCATAGGTTAAAAGAACCTAACCTTAGCATTATTTTTCTTTTCATTGTTTATTCAACTATTCAATGTTCGTTCAATATTTTTTTTCTTGATCATCCAGAGGTACATAGTCACCTTTCATGGTGGCACTCTAAAGGTTGTATTGGATATACTTAATAAACATTTTCATCCTATCTCTTTAGTATAGATAGTCCTTTGCAAGAAAGGCTTGAGGGCGAGTAATTGAAGCTCTTTCAAGGATGAGTTATTTTCCATATTCTACAGCCCAAGAGACTAAACTCTGATACCAAATATAGAAGTACAGAAAACATAGAAGGCGGTTGAATGTTATGATAATTAAAAACTTTGGTGTTTAGAAAAGAACTCCAAAAATTTCACAAGTATGAAGAAATATAAATTTAGAGATATTCACGCAAGATATTTTACTAATTCACCCTTATCAACCCAAGGGTTACATCAGCCTTTGTTTCACCCAATAGGTATCTTACACTATTGAAAAGGGATACAAGTAACCACCTAAAAAGACACACCCTAATATTTTTGCACAAACCTCTCTTGATTTATCAACCAAAAGGGGATACAACTAGACACTTCAGATCTAGCTTAACTATTTCCCAGAACTCAATAGTAACACAATATAATGCTATAAGATTTTTAATGTTGGTTATGAACAAAATAGACAAATAGACGAGTTAGACTTTGCTTAATTAGGTCTTTTGTCTTTTGTCTTTTACTCACAAACTTCTCTCTCTTTACGTGGATTTAGACAAAATAGTTGTTGAGAAAAAGAGAGAGGTTTCCAATATTTTCTGCATATTCATTAAATGTATGACCTTGGATTAGGTGAAAAGATAGTTGTTGTAGGTTAGACAAGTTTCTTGTGATAAGTGTACTTTTTCCTTTTTCCTTTTTCCTTTACGATAGATGTGTGACTTTCTATTTTGAACTTGAGTCAACTCTTCATTAAATGTCTAATTATTCTTTTTACCTTGCATGTACATGGAAATGACATTACTCTTCTTATAAAACCAGTTGGACAAGCATGTTAAATATACTTCAAAAATTAAATAAGTTGCACGTCTAATGTACATATTTAAAACATACTTGCATAGATTTTTGTTATCATTAAAACATAGTAATTACTTCAACCTATTTATGATATGATTAATTAAATTTTTAGATTCTAATAAAATTAAATAATAAAAAAATTATCAAACAACTATGTTAATAAAATTTAATATTTATAAAATATTGATTTAATAAATTTAACAAGAATTGTTTTTAAAATAAATTTTTAAATAGCTGTTTATTATAAAAATATTTTAATTTTAACCATTTATATATGATTATGAAATTTAAATTTATTTTTTAGTCTTTTATAAAAATAATTTTTTTATTAGATACATCCCCTCATTCTTTCTATATCTACTGTGAAAATCAACTTACTTCATATAAAAAATTACTTTATTTAATATTTTTTATTTAAAATAAAAATTTAACGAATTTAACCAACTGAAGAATAAGAACATGTATCAAGATATCCAAATTATTTTATTTAATAATTTTTATTTAAAACAAAAAGTTAACGAATTTAACCAACTGAAGAACAAGAACATGTATCAACATAAGTATACCACTGTTCACTCATTCGGAACTACTGTAAGGACCTTGGCGTGAGCCACCTTCCAGAGAAATGTTCTAATCCTCTCTGGACCCTTCCCAATCCAAAGTTATCTTCAAGAGCGTTGGAGAGTTCACGGCGGGGTTTAGTAACTCATATTGCCTTGATGCTGAAAGAACCTTCCTGAATTTCCAACAAGGAAAAAAAATCGTTGATATTAAGGTTGAATTATAATAAGCATTATTCATTTAAGTTACAAATCGAATAATTTAAAACGATTAAGCTCTTATGAATATAGAAATTTAGTGTAAGTTTTATCATGATACCAATCCCACTTTAAGTATATTGGAAACTTGGGTAAAGTTTGTAATTTTATGTGGGGGATGCGTTACATATGCCACGCCAAATCACCAAATTGTTCGAGGGAGCCTCACAGATCCCATTAGCTTCTTTCTTTTGGAGTTTGGATTCTTAATTGTGAAATAAATCTTAGAGTAAATCAGTTTTATTTAGTGTGTTTAGGAAAAAAAAATAAAATAAAAAAATTTAATTGTAACTTGAAAAATTATGACCCACTTCTAGATATTTCTCGGCATAATGAAATATTCAAAAATCATGATATATTTCTTAAAAATAATGGTGGATTATTTTACTGGATGTTTAATTGAGTTTTTTTTTCATTTATATTGTTGGTATTTTTATAAAATAAATTATTAAAATTAAGATACAATATATCAAAATTTAAAAATTAAAATTAAATATAATCAAGATCATAATAATTTTAAAAAAAATTATGTAAGAAAAGAAATATAATCTTCAATTTGATACAATGTATCAAAATTAAAAAATTAAATCAAATTAAATATTAAAAAATAACATTTGAACAGAAAAAATAAGTGTTTAATATGGAAGTTATATGATTTAATAAAAAAAACTTTTAAAAATAATTTCATTCAAAAATTAAAAAACTATAATTTATAGCATAAGATTAAATTTTTAATTTTTAATTTTAATTTTTTCTCATAACAAATTAATTTAAATTAACTCATTAAAAGACTCAATAATCATAATTCCAAAGGAAAGGTATTGATTCAGTAACACTTTAATCATTTTTCTATTGAAGATTTTTTTTAAAATATAAAAATATATTGTCCTCTATATATTATTTATGCCAGTTTGTTGTAGTTACTGAATTACCTCTTCAGAAAATCAACAAATTTTAATTTAGCTAATTTTTTTAATGTAGATCATGAATATCTTTTATATAAAAAATAATTTTATTTAAATTTAAACATATTTACTAATATAATAAAATTAATTCTTCTAACAATTTTTTTTATAAAACTTAAAATCTTATACCTTAATAACTTAGGAAGTATGAATCATATATTATTTAAACCAATTATACGTTGATAATACAATTTCATAATTATTTTACAGAAAAATGATAAGCTTGATAGGCTTGGAAAGGGTATGACATCAGATACGAAAAGTTTCCCTGCGAGGACCAAATGTGAGACGAGCTGTGATGGTAGGTTGGAGTTTGTTGATCAGTTTCCTCTTCAGAGGTTCGTAGCTGTGGATGTCTACTGCCTCCGGTAGCTAGATGGGAGTGGAAACACTCCGTTAGGGTGAAACACCTCTAAGGAAATTGCAAATCCGGTAGTTTTGAAGTTTGGACTCAAAACTTTGGTGGTGAAGAGATGACCTAACGAGAAATAAATTCAAACATTGGTCTGTACCATTATTAATAGACCATGCGGGTTCGCAAACCATGCATTGCTAATGTCGACAAACAACATCGTCGTTGCGAAAGACATCGTCATTGTTTGGGAAGAAAGTGGGAAGAGAAGGAGTGAGAAACTAGGTTTCTCAGTATGTTTTCTACTCTATTTTTACATCATCACTTTTATCCCAACCACTTTAGTTTATCAGAAAAATCATTACATGCATATAAGATTTATTTTAATCTTTTAGAAAGATTCTACTGAAGTGGGTTATTTTTTTACAAAAACAACTTATTTTTATGCATATATCTATCTAAACTGCATAAGTCTCAGATTACAATAAAGATATTATTTGACATATATATTATTCTATATATTAGACTTTATTTCTATCATTTCTCTTTATCTTTATCATTCTCTATTTCACACTTTGGAAAATTATGGATCCAGTCCCACAACTTTGGGGAAATTATTTAGACATAGACATGCATTAAAATTATCAAACAATATCCTTTCACTGGCTCTACACTCACCTCCTACTATTAAGGATGTGAGTTCATTCCTAGATGATCGTCACCATCTTATAAGGTGTGAAGAACTCGTTGTCTTCATTGTAAAAGGATTTTTAGAGAACCTAATGTCTCATAGGAGAACCCTTTTTCCTCCTCTCCAGTAAAGTTCTAGGTGCCCTCTGGAACCAGTGTGCACAAGAAACACAAGAGAGTAGCTAAAATTTTCACATAAGTTTGCTTTAGTTATCTCTTAACCATTTTAGGTTCATTTTAATGGCTTCCAGATAATCACACATGATCAAGCAAATTTCCAGCCAATGTGACATGCACATATAGATCTCAGCTTCTATCTCATCATCAATCATAAATAATTCTTACACATAACATCATTCTTTCCTTACTTATGAGCATTCAACATACATAAATAGTATGCATTCATGAAAGCATTACAAGTTTACTGGTAAATCACATAACATCATTACATGTTTCAAGTACATGTCCAACTTATTTATCACTTTAGCCTTTGATGTTGAATCACTTAAGCAACTTAATTCTCTCAATCTTCTAATTTGCTCCTCAACCTTTCCTTTTCTCAAACTTACATTAGTTCCATGAGATTTTTACAACTTAGAAGTTTACTCTAGGTGGCCGAATGGCACCTTTTAAGTTCTTATTCTTTGTTCTCTTCAATTGTTCAAGTCTTATGCATGTCCTAATTATACTAAGTTCAAATGTTAAGTGTTAATAAGTTTTTAACTTATTTAGGATATTTCACTTGAACATGGCTGAATGGTTACCTATGTTTTTTTCAAACTTCTTTTAAGCTTTTAATTCTTCATTTAACATTATAAGGCTTCTTAACTTAAGTAAACCAAGATTTTAAACTCTTTTCTTCTTAGTTAACCTAGAGTGGCTGAATGTGAATCCTTTGTCTCTAAGGCCTTCTAGTTTATTTTTCCTTAACTTATAGGTTCATTTTTAACTATTCAAGACTAACTCGTTAATTGATATTTAACTTAGGAATTTTTTAAAACAAATTTCTTCATCCTTAAAAGTCATGGCCGAATGGCTTAAACTATCTTCCAAACTTCATATTTTATCCATAAACACCAATGTTGTACATGCTTAGATTTAGGTTGAATTATGATAACTTTTTGACTTCTTTTTACTACCTTAGTGAATATGTCCAAATGGATTCCTTAAACATTGTAAGGCTTACTTCCACTTTTAATCTCTTCTAGTTATAGCCCAAGGATTTTGATTCATGCTAGTTGAGAATTAAATCTTCTTCTAGATCCATTTATTTCTAAGTGGCCGAATGGTCTCTTAACTTATGCCATAACCTTCTTACACTTTTAATACCTTATACTTACATGCCTAGGATCCTTGATTAAACCTAGTTAAGAATTAAAACTCCTTTTTGGTTAATCAATCCCATGATGGCCGAATGTCACTCCTTAGACTTAGGGTACCATATTTTTTACCCTACATCCATTTATCTAGAGTGGTCAGATGGACCTTTTACCTATCTTGAAGTTTTTTTACACTTTTAATCCATTATGTTTGCATGCTAAGGATCCTTAATTAAACCAAGTTAGGAATTAAAACTTCTCTTAGATTAATTAACTACATAGTGGTCGAATGCCACCTATAAGGCTTTAGGGTTTCTATTCATAACCCTAGTTCACTTAGGTTGCCAATTCTTGTGATTGAATTTTTGACTTCAAGTTTGACTAAACCTTAAGGACTTTTAGGTCTTTTTTCTACCATTAAGTGTCTTGGCCAAATTTTAAATTTTCATTTACTTAAGTCATGTTCAATTCTAGTTACTAATTTTAGGCTTCTTTGAGATTTAGACTAAATACTAATTATGGATTTCACCTTGATTTATCTATGTTGGTTATTAAAAAATTGTTCATTTTTCGATGTTGTTTATAACTTAAATTAGTCCATTTATCAAATAAAGTCCTTAATACATCCTTAACCAATTTTTTAAACTATTTTTTCTTAAAAGTATACTAGGGTCGAATGTTCCTTAGTGCATTTTGAACCATTTTTGCTCCAATTAACTTCATTCAAAGGTTGATTTACCTCATTTATAACTTAATTACATATTTTATGTCACTTATAAAAATTTTAACAAATTTTATCCTTGATTATGGTAGCATGGTCGAATGCCTCCCTTGGCATGCCAAGGTCATTTTTTCCAAATTTTCTTCTCACACAACCTTGGTTCTTTGGTTTTGTGCACTTGCAGTACCTTATGCCCTTTGTCCATACATATTTCCTCCAAAGTCTTCCAAAATGAGTCTTGGGTGTCATACCAAGTTTATTCCATTTTTGGGTTTAAAATTCCAACTTTTTCTTAGTAATTTTTAGATCCATGCCCAAAGCAAGCTTGTGCAACTTAACTTTAATTTTTATTTTACTTTTTAACATACAAGTTTATGGATTTAGATCTGGGTAGAATCTTACACAAGTCCACCATAAGAGAAAAATCACAACTTTCAAACTTTAAGTTTTAAAAAATATGCAACATACCATTTTTTTCAAACAACAAAATGCAGATCCTTAAGATCTACTCTAAGATCCAAACTTCTCCCACCAAGAACACTTCAAAAAATTTGTTCATGAGTTCTCAAAATTGACCAAAGCATCAAAATGGGTTTAAAAATAATTTTCACCAATTAAATTTCTTCTAAGTTACTTAGAAGCATTTTAAACCAACCAAACTTCATTTTTATTTTCAAAAATCACTAAAAATGGTGGGGCTGATTTTGAACAGTTCAAATGCAGTTTTGAGACCTCATAAGTTGAAATAAAAGGAGATGCATGGATTTTATAGAAAGGATCCATAAAAGAGAGAAATCAAACCATAAAAAGTAAGTTTAAAGCTTAAAAGAGACAAGTAGAAAGATTCTCCTTGATGGTGACTTTGTGTAGTGATGGTGAGGCTGTGATGGCTGCTCCTTGTCCCCCCCCCCTTTGGTTGATCCACAAGGTTTTCTAAGTGAAATTGATGAGGCTTAGTGTTTAAGGCCTTGTTTTATCTTAAATCTCAAAGTTGGAGACTTAAGCTTAATGTGTAAGATTAGGGTTTTTTGGACTTAGATGGATTTGGAGAGATTTTGCAGAGTTGGCTAAGTGTTTTGGGAGAAGAAAACTGAGCAAAATGAGGTCCAAAATCTATTTAGTGGATTTAGCCAAGTATAGGACATGTTTGAATTAATTTTACACTTAGGGATATTTTGGTAATTTTGCATGGATTTTTCTATTTTAAAATATTTAAAAATTAAAGAAATTATTCTTTTAGACTTTGATTAGTGTTAATGAGGCTTAACTTACCCTTAATCATGTTTAGCTTAGTCTAATCATGGTTAATTTTTAATTAATCAAGGTTAATTAATCTTAACCATGGTTAAAGGAATTTTAATATTATTTATTTTTATCTTTTATGGTTGATTTGGGTTGACTTGACTTGGTGGGTCACTATTATGTCTTTCACATGCTGGTTTTTCGTACAGCCCACCGTGGGGTCCATTCTTGGCTTATTTTTCACACTTTCTTACCCTTCTATCCTTATAGGGGCGTTTTTATAATTTTTTTGAGCATTGCTGAAAATTTTTCCAAATTATTCTTTTAACAATTATAACACTTTTTTATTCATTCTTATGTTAATCTAAGATCATTTTCTATTTTTCTGAAAACTGACTAGTTTTGTACATAAAACAAGCTTTCTAGAAGTGTTTTGGATATTTTTGAGGTTTCTGAAAGTTTTTTCATCCTTTCTTGATTTTTAAAATTTTTCTAACTACTTTTTCTCATCCTTTATGTTCTACAAACCTTTAAAATATTTTTTATTTGAGTTTTATATTTATTTAATTCATTATTTAAATTAACCAAATATAAGAATATTTTTATATTTGTATCAAATTTTTTAATTTTTTTTAATTTTTAATCGTTCTTAATTTTACTTTAAAATTATTTGTAACTTCAAAAATTTATGATATTACAAATTCATTCATCATTCGTTAGGATCATAATTGTAGTCCTTCCTCACCCCTTTATCATTTCTTAAAAAAAATTAATAAAAATAAAAAAGACACGCACTAAAAAAAAATAGCTTAAAATTTAAAGAAACATTTTAACGTATATGATAATGATAGGATTTTCATGGTTACAATAGGAAGATGGATAATGCAAATGTTCAACTTTTTTTTTTTATTACTTCTTGATTTTCTTTTTTTTTAAAAATAAAAAATTAAAATAAAGCTGAAGAAAGTAAGATGAGAAGTCAATTTCTTTTATAAAGAAAAAAATAATGATGTTCTGATTTGAACATGTTACTTTTTTTCTTTATATATATATATATATATATATATATATATATATATATATATATATATATATAAAAGTTTACTTTTAATTTTACTTTCTTCATTTTATTATTTCTTATTTATTTATCTTTTACAAATTACAAAAGATTAGTTAAGGTCTTAAGGGATGATTATGTAATGACAAGTAGGCCATGCAGTTTCTTAGAGGTAAATTTGCGTTGTATTGATTGATTGGTTGATTTGATAAGGTCCCTTTCACCATATTATATCTTTTTTCTATTTTTTTAGTGGACACATACAAAATGGTAAATGCACAATAGAGTTTTAAGTATTCAGCTGTATTATAATTTGGAGAAAAATTTTTGTATTAATTATATTTAATTAAAAAAAATTTCTTTCATTTATAATCTTCACCAAAATAATGGTTATCTCTATTAATGTTATTTATATATCTCTCTTTTCAATTATGAAAATTCTTACATTACCTCGTCTTATCTTAGGAAATAATCCATTAACATGTAAATATATTTATGTTAAAACTTATTTTAAAAGTGTTTAAATTTAAAATTAATATATGAGAAGAATTAAAAAAATATATCTTTATTAATTTTTAAAAATTTAATTATAAAGTTTTTAAACATAAAGACCTAATTAAAACATATAGATTATACATGGATCTAGTTAAAACTGAATAAAATAATAAGAATTAACAGATTAATTTAACTAAATATTATATTATAAATCTGCGTGTATAAATATCATGACAATTATCTGCGTGTATAAAAAAGGGACAAGTTATTTTAGTCTTATTTGTTGATAAAGGAATAAATTTTCTGTTAGTATATTTCTCCGTACTACAATTATCTGTGTTGTGGATAACTTTATTTGAAAAAAAAAAATTTAATATATTCAAAGTTGGAATCTAAAACCTTTTGTTAATTTAAATTAACCACGTACCAATTAATCTATATGTTTAATCATAAATCTAAGAATAATTAATATAACCATATACGCAAATTTCAAAAAATTTACTCTCTTAATTTAATTTTTTAAAATTTTTTATTTAACTATTTATTTAAAAATTTAAGATAATATTAATATTATCTTTTAATTATTTCTTTATCTTTACATAATTCCTAAATATTTTTTATACTTATTTTTAATAAAAGGGAAATAATAATAATAATAATAATAATAATAATAATAATAATAATAATAATAAATATCATGTTAAAAAGTTTAAAATAAGTTTAATATGAACAATAATATTAATTATAATATTATTTAATTTGTGTGTCATCTTTCAAAATAAACAAACAAAAAAACTGAATACTGTAACACCATTAAGGATTCGATTCTCTAAAATGAAGAGTAATGACAGCTCAGAAAACTAATTAATTAGACACATAAATATCTTGGGCCAAGGCCAAAATTAGATGAAAGGGTCAAACTTTTCTAGCCGATCATTGAGTGTAATGTAGGTTAATCAATCAATCTTATCCTCCATTATATGAAATTACAAGTCAAACAAGAAAATCTAGACATTAACCTTGATCGTAATGCACCACCAACAATACATTAAAAATGACGCATGTCAAAACAAGATTGGTTGAACAACACTATAAAATGAGCACAATTGCTCTTATATTCGCATCACATTGGAACATAGAAAGCAAAGAACCAAAATGTCTCCCAAATACATGTCCTTAAGCCTTCTAATACTACTAGGGATGGTCCTTATGGCCACCACTTCCTTTGGCGAACTCAAAGATCGTCGTTTACTTTCAGAGGAGGAATCCTCCGTGACGGATGGAGATCACCATCATCATCACTATCCACCTAAAAAGCATTGGCCTCCTACCACACAAAATGAGCCTTCAAAAGTAGAAAATAAGCAAGGAGTTGAGGAGGACACTAAGGTTGAGGATGGTCATGACCATCATCACTATCCACCTAAAAAGCATTGGCCTCCTACCACACAAAATGAGCCTGTAGATGACACTAAGGTTGAGGATGGTCATTATAAGCCTCCCTACAAGAAGCACCCTCCTTTGGGAAACTAGTTAATCTAGTCAAGTTGCTATACCATGCACTCTTATGAAGTGTATGGTTTTAGACTCTAATCTTGGCTCCTGAAATTATGTCATTTCATGTTATTTATTTTCTTGTATTAGTGTGATGGTGCCTACTTTGAATTTCGGCTTTGTTGAAGGAATAAAGATGCGCATGTTACATCCATGCGATCATATATTTTCTTTTCTTTGAAGCTATGTAAACCAGTGTGGCTTTCTGTTATTTATGAAATAAATTGTGTTTTCTTTATATTGATCTCGTGCGATTGTGTATGACTGTCTCGGTGTATGTACATGCATGTGTGGAATATAGTATACTAGTATAGTAGCAATAATTTTCATATATTTACTTTACTTTTTTTACAATTTATTTTTTATCATATCTTTTATTATTTTTTTTACTTTTTTAGTATATCTATATCTATATCTATATATATATATATATATATATATATATATATTTGGATTTACAATTACGGTTTTGCACTCGGTAATTTAGACTAACAGACGATGTAGGAACACTCTGACCTTTAGAAATGAGACTTGCAATTTTTGTGTCAGTAATTTGATCAAATTGAGATCCCCTGAATTAGAAGCAAAAATTGGAATTCTATCTAATTAATTAGGACTTATGCATTAAAAAAAATTATATGGAATTAGAAAAAGAATGGCACCAACACAGTTTAGAATATATAACCGCTCGTAAAATGGGAAAAAATGATAGAGTAATGAAGTGATATTTCCTATTGCATCTTAACCAGAACTTTGTCGGCATATGACTTTCTAAAAGCTTAGTTGAAAGGAGAAATCTGCGCATTGGGAAAGAAATTGTTGATCGTAACGCAGCAAGTGGCTCATATATTGTTAATTCCTTACTTCTCCTTTAAAGGTTCCAACACGCTAAATTGCTGCTTAGATATTTATGATCTGACTTACGTTAAGTTAAATTTACTTTCTAAATAAATTTAGTCAATTTTATTAAAAAACATAGATTAAGTTTTGAGTGGTTCTCAATATATTTAAAGTTTTGAAAAATTTTAAAATTATAATTAATTTTCAATAAAGTAAAGATAAAAAACTTCAATAATAATAATAATAACAATATAATCATAAGAATGATAATAATATAATAACTATTATTATTGTAATTATAATTAAAAAAATTATAATAATAATAATAATAATGATAATGATAATAATAATAATAATTAAATAAATTCTTGTTATAATGATAAAAATTATAATGATAATAATTTGGTGTCGATAATAATAATAAAAAACAATAATTATTAGTTAGTAAATTGAGATAATATATAAGAATTAGTTATAATAATAAAGGTTTTATGTATCTTTTAAGAGAGATAAGAGAGTTATTTTTTAATTGAAAATAAAGTTTAAAATTATTTTTAAAAAAAACTAATGTTAAAGTATTTTAAAAGTAATTAAATATCAATTTTATTTTATTTTTAATCAAAATTTTTAATTTTAAAATTTATATTTAAAAATTAAAAATTAAAAATTAAAAATTTACAACCAGTTTTGAATAAATTTTTATTTAAATAAAAGGATTAGTTTAATTAAATTATTTAAATTTTTTTTTAAATTTTATAGAATAATTTATAATAATAATAATAATAATAATAATTATCAACTAAAAATATTATTATTCGTGTTTTTATTGCATTACTTTTTAATTATAATAAATTTTCAAATTATATATTTATTAATAAGTCTATTTCAAGATTCAATTTCATTATCTTACAAATAAGTTTAAGTTCATTAATTTATTTAGAATAAGCTTGCATAATTTAAATGATTTTATTATAAAATATATTTTTAAATAAAAATAAAGTCATGCCATACTTTTAAAATAGCTAAATAAAACCTTAAAAAAATTCTTATATTATTGATAAATAAATCAAACTCAAACTTTAACTTTAAAAATTTTATATTTGTTACACGTTTAAATGTAAATAACGTTTGACAAAGATTTATTTCAATTGAAAAATAAAAAATATGCAATTAAAAATTACAATAATTGAATGAAGATTAAGTAATTCATAATTATTTTTATAATGGAAAAAAATTAAATGAATCTAAATCATTTAATTTTCAAGAAAAACCTATAATCGATCAACTGTATATTCTTCAATTTCTCAATTGAAAAAAATCTTGATCCATTTTAACTTGTTATAGTATTTTAATCAATAATTGAAATTTGTTATATACGGTTACCCCAATCTATTTCGATCTCCATTCCATTCAAATTACCACGTAAAACACTAGTCATTAATTAATTAGATACAAAGATATAAGCTACCTGTCGCTGCTAGTTCTAGTAAATGAAACTTCGTAGGGTTTATTTATTTTGAAACGACTTAGCGGAGAGCTTGTCTGTTTGTGAGAGTAAGTAGAGAAAGTGGGGTTAACGTGCCTTCTCAACTCTGCTTCTATTTTCTAAACCAAGTTTGCTACTCTTTCATTCAATACTTTCGAAATTTTCTGCGCTAAGTCTGCCAAGCCTCATTTTCTAATGCAGCTACAGAGTTTAAGTGTACAAGTTATCTTTTCATCATATCCATTGTCAACTTTAATTATCATATATTTTAATAATATTTTTATTTTAATAATATTTTTATTTTAATATATTTATTTTTTTTATACTTCTTATTATATTTTATATTATATTTTTTCTTTTAATATGTCGCTTATTTATCTTTCATTTCATCTATTTTCATATATTTTCCAACAATTTTTTTTAATATTCACGGTTAATAACAATATAATCCATAACGTTTTTTTTGTAACACAGATAAACGATGAAAGTAAATTTATTTGATCAAATTCATTAATTTTTTTCTTTTCAAGAAAAACGATAATATACGTCTCACATAAATTTTTACTAATAATAAAAAATTGTTCAAAATTTTATGGTCATTTATTAAAAAATAAAATTTGAGTATTATATTTAAAAAGTTGATGGTATAATTTACAAATGAATTAATTTAGAATTTAAAAAAAAAAGTGTAAATGGTTATATTTTTTTAGATAGGTGGATGTATAGATATATGAAGGGTTGTGACTTTTGATATAGGGTACATTAATTCTATAAATAAAAGTGATAGGTTCTACTCAAAACACACTAATTTTGTATATGTAGAATACCCAAAAAGGTTCTATTTTATTGGAGAACTAATGACTGTATAAAATTGAGTGGAAGATTTGACACAAAGAAGACAAACATAAGAGATATAGTAAAAATAGATATGTTTTTGCATTTCTTTTGTATAATGTTATATGTTGTTTTAATTTTGTCTAAAATTCGGAAAATGACCTAAAAAGAAAAGATATGACAAATATTTCTTATGCAAGTGCTATTCATGGTTTTGATGTATGCTAGTCTATACTACATTTGATATTATTTTTTATATGAATGTTATTAGACAATACTTATCTAATCTTGTTAAAAATCATTGAATTGCTGCTAAAATGATAATAAGGTATTTTTAACAATCTAAACATTATATGCTTGTGCGTAAGAAAGTAAAAAATCTTGAGATAGTAAGTTATATAAATGTAAACTTTGGTAGTTGTTTAAATGATCTAAAATTCGCATTAAGATACATTTTCATGTTACTTAAAGATGTTATCTTTTAAAAAAGCATAATTAGGATACATTTTCATGTTACTTAAAGATGTTATCTTTTAAAAAAGCATAAAGCAAATTCTTACCACTTCTCTCATGATGTATGGAGAGTCTCTTAGCTTGTTATGGGGCTTCCACATAAACATTACTTTGCCTAAAGAATCCTATTTTTAAGCTTAAGAATATAGATTTCATTTCAAAATTCTTGATAATATATTATAATAACAATGTTGTAGTTTTATACTTTAATAATAATAAAATTAGTTATAGATCTAAGCATATAAAAATAAATTCACTAGTGCAAAAATACGATATTATAACAAAATTTTACATCGATTTTTTAAAAACCGATGTAAATAAAAACGCGGTGGCATTTTTGTAAATAAATGTAAACTTTCTACATCAGTTGGGAAAAGAACCGATGTAGAAAGTACTTTTTACATCGGTTGTTATGTAACCAATGTAGAAAGTACTTTCTACATCGGTTATTTTTCCAACCGATGTAGAAAGTGATTTTTTTTTTAAACTTTCTACATCGGTTACGAAACAAGCGATGTTGAAAGTACTTTCTACATCGGTTGTTCTGGAACCGATGTAGAAAGTGAATTTTTTTAAAACTTTCTACATCGGTTATTTTCTCAACCGATGTAGAAAGTACTTTCTACATCGGTTCTGAGAAACAACCGATGTAGAATGTCTTCCCCTGTCACTTATTTTTCGACGCTGTTCGTGTTTAACCTCATTTTCCAAAACCCCAGTTTCTCGTTTCGGCTTGTTCTCTCTATTTTCGTTTAAGTCTTAGCCATTGTCGACATCTTTATTGTTCGTGGTTTCATTCCGTGCTTACGTTCATGGTCGTCGTCGTCGTTGGAACGATTTCGTTCGTTCGAAGTCGTCGTCGCGCACCGTAAGGTTCGAACTTGTCTTTGTTGTTATTTATGCATCTCACTCTATTATTATGGTTGAAATTTACATTTATTTTGGTTGTATTCTGTAATTTTTAAGCTTCTTATTTGGCTATACCGTGCTGTGTCGTCGTTCAACCACCGTTGTGCCTCCGTTTCGACACCGTTTGGCCACCGCTCAACCATTTTGTGTTGACTGTGAGGTATGTTCTATGCACCTCTACTTTGTGATTGCAGATGTGAAAGTTTGTTTAGGGTTTATGTATGTTATAGTCTTGATTTTGAGTTTAAATATGTTTGTTTGTTTTCTTGAGTTCAAATATGAGCATACCCTTAGTTTCCCGTTCAAGGTTGAATATAATGAGTATATTACTAAATAAGTAAATCATTCATTATATTAAATCTTGAATTGTCCAAGTTGGACAGTTTGGGACTAAAGTTTTTTATTTAGTGGTTAACAATTTCTTCATAAATCTTGTAAATTGTACTTGATTAAATTTTGGTTTAGTTCATTTTGCATTGTCTCTGGGTACATGCTTCATTATGGTAAATAAAACCATAATGAAGTTATGTACTTGGAGACTGATGCGAAATGCTGCCGAAATTTCACCAAGTATGATATTCAAGATTTTAGAAGTATGTTAATCGATGAATAAAAAACTTTTTTCTCGAATGGGATAGGGTCTTACCAATAGTGAGGATAATAAATTAATAACAATGAGTGACAAGGTTAATCCTAAATCATGTGTTGATGATTCTTGTATAGTATGGATCGTAGTTGGATAAATGCTAAACGAACGAGCGATGAGTACGAGAATGGGGTTGAAGAGTTTTTGAATTTTGCGCAGACAAATCTACCTGAGAGTAATGGACAATTTTACTGTGCGTGTGTTAATTGTCTAAATGAGAGACGTTTGGGTGTTGGTCAAATTAGAGAGCATATTCTTTGTGATGGATTTTGCAAAATTTATACAAAATGGACATGGCATGGTGAGTTATTAGGCATGTCAAATGTGTCACAGACGGTGGAGGTTGATATAAATATGGAAGATTGGGTAGAGGATATGATTCGTGATGTAGGGCATGCGTCATTTGAGCGGGCAAATATGTATGGTAACTTATCTACTGATTCAGAGAAACCTTTGTATCCGAGATGTACTACCTTTACACGATTGTCAGCAGTGTTAAGATTATTCACTCTGAAGGCAAGGAATGGGTGGAGTGATAAAAGTTTCACCGAATTACTTGAACTGTTGTTAGAGATGCTTCCGGAAGGTAACACATTACCAAAGCGTAATTATGAGGCGAAGAAGGTGTTGTGTCTGATGGGTATGCAGTATAAGAAAATACATGTCTGCCCCAATGATTGCATACTATACAGAAATGAGTTTGAAGGATTACATGAATGCCCTGTGTGTCAAGTTTCACGTTATAAACTGAAGGATGGTGATTCTATTTGCAATGACAGCACAAAGCGACTTCCAGCCAAAGTGTTATGGTATCCTCCAATAATTCCAAGGTTTAAACGATTGTTTTGTAATAAAGATGAAGCAAAGAACCTTAGATGGCATGTAGATGAAAGACTGATTGATGGAAAACTTCGTCACCCAACTGATGGTTTGCAATGGAAGATGGTTGATCAACTATATCCTGATTTTGGGAATGAGCCAAGAAACCTAAGGCTTGGACTTGCAACAGATGGAATGAATCCCTACGGTAATTTAAGTAGTAAACATAGTTCATGGCCTGTACTTTTGACAATTTACAACCTTTCTCCAGAGTTATGCATGAAACATAAATACATCATGTTGTCCATGATGATTTCAGGTCCACAACAACCTGGAAATGACATAGACGTTTATCTTGCTCCTTTAATTGAAGACTTGCAAAATCTATGGGAAGAAGGTGTGGAGGTGTTTGATGCGTATGGTAATGAAAATTTCAAGATGCGGGCAATGCTTTTTTTCACTATTAATGACTTTCCAGCATATGGAAATTTATGTGGATACAGCGTTAAGGGGCACAAAGCATGTCCCATATGTGAAGAAGGCACAAGTTACCATCAACTGCATCATGGAAGGAAGACAGTGTATCTTGGTCATCGAAAATTTCTCAGGACTAATCACCCTTATCGTAGATTAAGGAAAGCTTTTAATGGGTTGCCAGAAAATGATGTTGCTCCAAAAGCCTTAACTGGACAACAAGTCTACGATCGGGTTAAAAACATCAAAACTGTTTTTGGAAAGACTCAAAAAAAGGTCACGGAGATAAGGATATGGAAGAAAAGATCAATATTTTTTGATCTTCCATATTGGTGCAAACTTGCTGTTAGACATTGTATTGATGTGATGCATGTGGAAAAAAATGTGTGTGATAGCATCATTGGAACACTTCTCAATATACAGGGCAAGACTAAAGATGGAGTCAATTCTCGACTGGATTTGGTTCACATGGGTATACGACATCAGTTAGCTCCACAGTCTGTAGGAAAGCGAACATATTTGCCCCCGGCATGTCATACGTTGTCAAACAAAGAGAAAATTTCTTTTTGTGAGTGCCTACGTGGGGTTAAAGTGCCACAAGGGTATTCTTCAAATTTTAAAAGACTTGTCTCGATGAAAGATTTAAAGTTAGCTGGGTTAAAGTCTCATGATTGTCATGTGTTGATGCAACAACTACTTCCAGTGGTTATTCGTGACATTTTACTTAAAAAAGTTAGACATACAATAAGTAGGTTATGCTTATTTTTCAATAAAATATGTAGCAAAGCCATTGACCCTCTAAAATTGGATGAGTTGGAAAATGAAGCTTTCACTATCTTATGCCAATTGGAGATGTATTTTCCTCCATCATTTTTTGACATTATGGTTCACTTGGTTGTTCATATAGTGAGAGAGATCAGATTATGTTGTCCAGTTTATTTGAGGTGGATGTATCAAATAGAACGATACATGAAAATATTAAAAGGGTATGTGAAGAATCCACACCGTCCCGAGGCATCTATGATTGAAAGATATATTGCAGAAGAGGCCATTGAGTTTTGTACAGAGTATTTGTCAGAGGTGGAACCCATAGGAGTTCCTAAGTCTCGTCATGAGGGAAGACACGGAGGTAAAGGTACACGAGGCATAACTGTGAAAAGCATGGGTCGTGCAGAAGTCCTTCAAGCACATTTGTATATTTTGAATAATACCGATGAGGTTCAACCTTACTTATCTACTCACAAAACTATGATAAGGGAGGAGAATGCTCGAATGAACGAGAAATGGTTGTTGAATGAGCATAACAAAACGTTCTTAAACTGGTTTGATGAAACAATTAAGAAGGATGATGGTGCCTCTGATACATTGAAGTGGCTAGCAAATGGCCCAAACTTTGATGTCATATGTTGGACTGGGTACGATATTAATCATTTTTCATTTTATACAAAGTCTCAGGATGATAAAAGTACCATGCAAAATAGTGGGGTTATGGTGGTGGCAGAGTCGATGCATTTTGCAAGTTCTAAAGATAAAAATCCTGTAAAGGCTTCCATATCTTACTTTGGAGTGATTGAAGAGATTTGGGAGATTGATTACACCAAATTTAGAGTGCCTGTTTTCAAATGCAGATGGGTTGATAGTAACAGTGGTGTGCAAGTCGATGAATTGGGATTTACATTGGTTGACCTTCAAAAAGTAGCTTACAAGGATGACCCTTTTCTCATGGTCCACCAAGCAAAACAAGTGTTTTATGTCCAAGATCCTTGCTCCAAAAGATGGTCAGTTGTTCTTCAAGGAAAGACAACAATCGCTAGTGATGACACCAATGATCTTTCAAATATTGATATTTCTCAAACTCCCTTATCATCAAGGATATCTAGTATCAATGAAGAAACTGAAATAGATGATGTACATGCTATTCGAGATGATCATCATGAAGGAATATGGGAAAATGTTACAACATGATACAAGTTAGTTATTTATTTAATTATTTCATCATTGTATGTTTATTTTTAACTTATTTTAAAATGTTTATTACGTTTTTTATGTTTAGTAGAGTTTCTAACATCTTTTCTCTTTGCTTTCAACAGGTACATGGCTGATTATTACATTTCTTTTCAACTTTCAATACTTGTTTGATGTAATTTTAAGTTATTTCATTTGTAAATTAAAGTTTGATAATAAATAATGATGTATTTAGTTTAAATATATAGATTATGTGAATTTTGTATTGGCTGTCTGGTGCTTCTCTATTGTCTGCCTGGATTCTATGTGTATATGCAGGTATGTGAATAAATAATACGGTAGTATACCTAAACAAAATGAACATTAAAAAAAAAAAAGACTTTCTACCTCGGTTACGACCATAACCGATGTAGAAAGTACACTTTTTACATCGGTTGCGGGCAGAACCGATGTAAAAAGTATGACTTTTTACATCGGTTAAAGCTATAACAGATGTAGAAAGTATACTTTTTACATCGGTTCTGCCCGCAACCGATGTAAAAAGTGTACTTTCTACATCGGTTCTTTGCCCAACCGATGTAGAAAGTCATACTTTTTATGTCGGTTGCAGAACCGATGTAAAAAGTGTTATTTTCTATATCGCCCGCTTCAACACCGCCTGAATAACCGATGTAAAATGTGCTTAACAACCGATGTAAAAAGCTTACTTTTCACTAGTGATTATTTGATAACTTATAAATTAGTTAAAAAATATATAATATACAATATTAAAATCAATTTAATGTTAACTGTCTAACTAACTAAAAACTTAAGACTCATTAATTATAAACATTATATTGAAAATATGAGTATATTAGTTCTTTAATTCTTTATACTAATGAGAGACATGTAAAAAATATTTAAAACATGTAAGGATAACAATTTTCATTCTCACGGTCTCCAAGTATGTAATTATGACTAAGTAACTAAGCTTTAATGGTGATTGTAATCACAATTTAAAATGGAAAATGATCCTTCCGCACCCATACAATATATTTCCATCCATTTTACATTCCAATCAAATGACTCATAAGTATTTTTAAAAAAAATGGAAGGAGGGATCAGACGGTTTACATTTAGATGCACTATACATACGAAGCCCAATTTTTTCTAATTCAAAATTATGATTAGAATATTGGTTGTATAGCAAATTAAATAAATTTGGATTAGTTTTGTAGAAACACAAGCAAAACACGAAAATGAAGGCTGAATATTGTGTTATGATAAAATTTTATTTTTTAGATAATTTAAGATATTAGACGAGTTAGTCGTTTAATAAGATTTGGAGAGAGAAAGATAAAAAAAATGATTTACATCAGATGTTATACAGGTTCACTTTTATCAACCTAAAGTTTAAGTTTAGTTTCTATTATCATACAATAAGTATTTTCACTTATTAAAAGATTGTATAACCTTTTATCCCAACATACAGACCATAGTATTTTTGTGCAAACCTCTCCAAGCTTAATATATCCAATATAAGCATACTAGATACTTCTTATCTGTCTGTAATAAATCCCAAAACCAAACTTGAATACAATGATTAAATATAAATTTTTCAATGTTGGAGATGAACAAAGCAAATGAGTAGATGATTTTGGTTCAGCTTAGTTATGTCTCTTGTCTCTTATTTATAACCTTTTCTCTTTATATAGAACTAGATAAAGTAGTCATCAAGAAAGAAAAGGGGTTTGCAACGTCTTCTGTACATCCATAAATGCATGGTCTTAGTTTGGGTAAAAAATTACTGTTTTAGGTCAATTGGATGTCTTGTTTCTAAACACTTTTTACCTTACTTTTTACTTTAGTTAGACATGAATTTTCCTTTTATTAGCATAATCATCTCTTCATTAAATATCTTATTGTTCTTTTTGTTTATAGATGGAAAAAAATAGACAAGACTTGTTTTGGACGAGCTTGTTGAATACAATTCTTTATATTAGATGAGTTGGTCATCTATTTTTTTCATTTTTTCTCAAACTATTTAAAGAAATTTTTTGCATATATTTTTGTCATCTTTAAAACATTAAAGGCTACATGGATTTGATTTAATATAAAATTAGTAACTAGGTTCCAACAATCTTCCTCTTTTTGATGATGCTAAAAATCTTTAAGTATTTTTACTTTAATTATAAATAACATTAGATAGATTCAACATATTTGGTACAAAATGTTTTACCATACACTTTATGCACAAATCATCTTAATAAGTAGTGAGATAAGTTCTATACTTATTAACATTTTTATTAATTAAATGCTTGTAATGATAGTATATACAACGAATATGACAACTGCAAATATGTAATTGTCTTAGAAAATCATAGAGAAAATTATCCAATCATACAAAAATATTGTTCAAAACAAATTATTTGTTCAAAAACATACATTATTCTCTCGTTATTTTTAAAAGTAAAAAAAACTATCGCCTAAGGGTCTCAAGCTGAGCATGCATAAGTTGGACCATCTGATCATAAACTTTTTCTATGGTACAGTCTGCATGACGACATAAGTTACATAGCTCATTGTAGAGACTTAGATGCGTCTGCCTTAGACGTTTTAATTGTTGCTAGTTTTGAAATTGTCAATCCTTAATTGTAACAAGTTGAGAGGTATATGGTTCATCAACTGCTCCCTAAACTTGACTGATTGAGGCACGAGATGGTGGAGGTAGCAAGAGTAGGAGATAAGGATGATAAGTGGGGAAGGAAATGTAAAACAAGACTCTAAAATAGAGGATTAGGCGATGGAGCCAATAGAGCTTCAAATAATGAAAGTTCAAAAGAAGGAGTAAAAGCCACATAGACCATTAAACATAAAAGGACTAACCTAGTAAAAATAACAAACATAAATGTATTATATAAAGAAGGGGAAAATAAGTGTTGTATACGCGGGGAAAAATGGTTGGAGCCATGTAACTGGGTCACCACTAGTGAGCTGGTGGCGATGACGTTAAGCATTCCACTCATCAACCTTTTTCTCGTTAGACAAGCCAAAGGATAACAGTTAGGTGCGATTAGCCCAAAGCGTAATAGGAGAGGAGCCACCATGATTGCTTGAAATCAATTAGACCATCGTAACCTCAAAGGAGGTCATGCAGATCTATGGGTATGTACCCCAAGAATAGGGGGTGTGCTAGTGGGCATAACATGAGCCTTAGACATGATTTCTAAATTAGCTGAGAGGCGGAGGGAGATTCAATCAGGCTAAATGAGCATGGAAGTAAAGAAATTCATGCATGTTATGAGGTCCAAACACTAATGCATTGTAAATAAAAAATAAAGGATCTTTTTTCTAGCATAGCCTTGCTCCATTTTGAGATTATGGATGAGTTTGAGATCTTGTTTAGAAAGACAAGCAAGAATGTCATAAAAAATAGGAAAGGGCTCAAATGAGTAAGCAAGTGGTGGTGATGGTGATTTCTTGATACAAAATTTATCATCAAAGTAAATGGAAGCCTACGAGGTGTGTGAGAAAAGTTTCAAGGGAAGATAGGAAACAGTAAGAAGAAGGGAAAGGCCTTCTGGTGCTTAGGGTTGTGGTTTGGAGAAAAAGGGAACATAATAGATATTAGGGAGGTTAAAGGTAGGGAAATGGGTCGAGGCAGTGAAGAGGTGCTAATAATAAAATATTCATATAAAAGTGATGCTACTTGTATAGCATCCTCAACATAAGTGAAGGAGGCAGGAGGAACAAGGGAGGTAGGAGATGAACAGGTTGGTGGTTGGTTTTCTTTTGGAGGCAGGGGGAATAGGTGGACAATGAAGATATTGGAAGATTAGTTGTGTTTAAGGCAATGAGATAGGTGGTAAGGGTCACTAAATAGGTAAATAAGGTCTTTTTGGGAAGGTTGAGGATTGAAAAAACAACTTGGAAAAGGATAAGGAAAGGTAAAGAGGAAGAAGAGGAGACAGAGTAGGACAAAGGTCTAAAATGACAAGGTGGAGTTTTTAGATTATGGGGAAAGGTTGTGAGGGCGAACAAAGTGGGTTTTGATGGGAAAAAAGGGAAAAATGGACGATGGGAAAGTGATAAATTAGACAGCTAAATGTATAATTTTCTTTTAGTGCTTCAGGAGGTGGAACAAGCAGAAATGCTCCACAAAGGAAGAGAAAAACTTAAGTTATTATAAGTGAGGAACTTGTAACGACCAAAAAAATAAGATAGAGATAAGTAAGTAGGGGCTAACTCAATCACTTAGAGAGAGAGTAAATGCTATGCCATAAATATGGCATGTCCAATCATGCAGGAAAGCTTTGAAAAGATAATCATGATGGAGATAGAGCAGTTAGAGCATCATTGACACATGGCACGTTGGGAAGGCATCACTTTTATAGGAAGCCCATGCATTTTGTAAAAACTTCTAGAAAGTAGAAATTATGTGTAAATTAGACACCAATCATAAATTATAGGTGTCATAAATTAGATGGGTAGAAAAAACTAGATAGCCATGCATTTCAAATTTAACAAATTTCTAATAAAGATAAATTAATCTTCAATTAAAAGTTTAGTTAGGATATGTGTTAGGTGATCCTTGGTATTACAAGTTTTATATTGAAAACATATTTTTATATATATATAATCTCTTATGGAATGATGTTTAATTTATATGTGTTTATCCCTAAAATGTTTAGCAAGATTTTTGGACATGCTAATAGCAGAAATATTATCATAGAAAATAGGAATATTGTGTTAAAAAATATTGTAATTTTTTAATTGATATTTAACCATAGTCATTATGAATAGAAACTGGATGCTAAGATGTATTTTACTTCTGCAGTGGATAAGGCAATAATGTTTTTCTTTTCACTTACCCATGAGATGAGGTTTGCTCTAATAAAGTGGCATCCTCCACTTATGCTTTTTCTTTCTACTTTATCCCCAATATAGCTAGCATCACTGTACCCAATCAAGTTAAATAATTCTTATTCTTTATAGACAAGTCCAAAATTAGTAGTCCTAACTAAATATCTTAATATTTTTTTAACTTGTTTTAAGTAGAATCACTTTAAAATCTTTGCCATAGATAGATACTGAACATGATGTTAGGTCAACTAATTGTAAGATAGAGGAGAGATTCAATCATTCCCCTATATATTTTCTAATCAATAGGTTAACCATTTTTATCCTTTACTAGAACTACAAATGGATGTATAGGTGTAGGCATAGGTTTTGAATCAACCATTTTTTAATTTGGTAGTATATTTTTTATATATTTTTATTGGTGAATATAGATGCATTCTTTTGTTTGATTTGAATACCAAGAAAGAATTTTGAGTTCTACAATCATGCTTATTTTGAATTCACTCTATATCATCTTAACAAAATCATTGCATAATTTTCATGAGTATCCACAAATATAATATCGTCAACATTTGTTTGGACTATGATTAAGTCATTTTGATAATTTTTTAACTATAGCATCAAATTTCCTTTTTTGAAATTATTTTTCATAAGAAAAGAACTTAATTTGTCATACCAAGCTCTAAGAGCTTGTTTTTATCGTATAAAGCCTTTTTTTTTAGTTTATAAATATGTTCTGTAAATGAATCGTCTATGAACATAGAAGGTTGTTTAATATATACTTATTCTTCTATTATACCATTTAAGAAGAAATGTTTCACATCCATTTGAAAAAGAGTTATGTCATATTGAGATGCATATGCAAGCATGATTCTAATGACTTCTAATCTCGCTACTGGCGCAAAATTTTCAATGAAGTTTATACCTTCTTGTTGATTATATCCTTTTGTAACTAATCATGTTTTGTTTCTTACAACCTTGTCATCTTTATTGAGTTTTTTTTTAAACACCTATTTAGTTCCAATGATGACTTTACCAATAAACTTTGAAACAAATGGTCATACCTTTAGTTTTATTAAACTGGGATAATTGTTGTTTCATAATTGAAAGTCATCCTTCATCAAGAAGAACATTGTCTATTACCTGTGGTTCCAACTCAAAGAGTAATGTGACATTTCCTTGATCTTTGAAGTTGAATCCGATTCTAATCTTATCAATAGGTCTTCCCAAAATTTGATCAAGTGGATGATGCGGTTTGTACTTAAAATATTTTATAGCCTCTGTGCTAGATGATAATATGCTTTGGAAGGATTAGACAGGTTTGAAGTAGATGATTATTGTTTTGAGAACTTATCTTTTGTTTCCAACAATGGTTGGCTTTCTTGGTTTTTGTTATTTATGTCTAGACCTCCAAGTTCATCTTCTAAATCAAATAGATTATTGTCAGTCAATTTTCCATTATTGAATTTTACATGAATAGATTCTTCAACCAAATTCCTTGTATTATAGATACAGAAGGCTTTACAGGTGTTTGATTAGGCAAGGAATATTTCTTTATCTACTTTAAAATCAAACTAGTCAAGATAATATTTTATATTAAGAATAAAACATTCACATTTGAAAGGGTGGAAATATGTTATGTTTAGTATTCTTTTCCTTTCTAAAATTCATAAGGAGTCTTAACTAAATCAAGTCTTATCATAATAAATTTTTGTATATATCATGCAATGCTTATTGCTTCTGCCCAAAAATGCTTTGGAAGGAAATTTTCACATAATAAGGTTCGAGCCATATCTAATAAGGTTTTATTTTTTCTTTCAACAATCTTATATTTTTGAGGTATTCTAGGAGCAAAGAAATTATGATAGATGCCATGTTTATTACAAAATTTTTCAAACTTTTTTCTTTTTAAATTCTCTTGTATGATCACTTTGAATGGATGTGATACAAAATATTTTTTCATTTTTAGTTCTTTAGCAAAAAATTTTAAAAACTTCATAAGACTCATCCTTGTGGTTTAGGAAGTATACCTATGTCAATCTAGAATAGTTGTCTATGATGACAAAACCATATATTTTTACCATTTAGAATTTGTATGTTGGTAGGTCTAAAAGGATCCATATGTAGTAACTCTAGTAGCTAGAAGTGGAAACAATATTTTGTTTTTGAAAGGTTTCAACTTACTTCACTTTTGACACACTTTACAGAGATATTGATGTGATTGTGGGCTCCACGATAAGAAAAAGAGATCATCTAGGAGATTATCTACAAGGAATGGAAGATACTATGATGAGAAATAGGACCAAACGTATGGAACAAGCACTTGAAGGTCTTATCAAGGAAGTTCAAGGAAAAGACTACGTGGATCCAAGCCCAATCCCAACATGGGTTAATTTATGTAGTCATATCATTGAAGATCTTAAGTGATAAAGTTATGATTTACTATAGATTACATTAGGATTTACTTTAGATTACATTAGGATTTACTTTAGATTACATTAGGATTTGATATTTATCTAGAAGCTATTCGTTTTAAATTGATTGCAATTCAAATTGCAATCTAATTAGGATTTCTAATTTATTATCTTTTTTACTAGATTAGGTTCACTATAAATAGTGGTTAGGGATTCAGTGAAAAGATAGATTTTGAGTATTAATCATATTTTCTCTTTGAGAGATTTTCATCTCTGTGTGAGTTGATTCCTTTGGTTCTTGGGCAAAGAACTACCCTTGATAATGTTGGTTCTTCCGGCAGGTCGCGGTAAGGGTCACATTCCTCTTGATAACTTCGGTGCTCTCCGGCAGGTCGCGGTTTGTGTCGGGTTCCTTTATCTTATCTTATCTTATCCTAATCTTACCTTATCCTTTCTTATCTTATCCTGATTCTCAAGACGTTCCGTTATCGTTTCCGTATTCCGATTCATTCGCGTAGGGTGAATCATATCATTTGGCATTAGAGCTTCGGCTCTTGGAATCAGGTGTCATCTATCCTTTATTTTATTTTCTTGTCTTAAAGTTGTTACCTACCAAATATTCCAAAAAAAAAAGGAGTTTTGGATAAAAAAAATTCAAAAAAAAAAGAAGAAAAAAAATTGTGATAGAAAAAAAAGGAAATTCAAGACAATTGAAAAAAAAAATCAGTCTTCATTCAATATAATTTGTTTAAGTTCTTAATTCTTGACCAATATTCCTTACCTTATTCATCTTGTGTATCTGTGACTCTTTCGTTATCTGTGAGAAGATCAACTTGTGAAGTTCATAGTTCAAGGATTTATAAGGAGAATTGAGAGGTAAAAGGCAAGAGTTGGTTAGAGCATTATAGAAAAAGCCAATTCAAGTGTAAACACGAGTGAAGAGCCTCAATATTAAGGGCAAACACTAAGGGAGTGACTTGTGAGGCCTTATTATTCTAATTTATTTATTTTGTTCAATTTGCAGCATTGCCAACATGAGTAGTGAACTCCATCAAAATGAGATGGATCTAAAAGTATTCATGAAATCAATTCAAGATCAATTCCAACAGTTGAACAGGAGATTGGAGGACATGGAGGATTGTTCGAGAAGGAGATCTCGGGTGTCTCGTAGAAGTAGTCCTCAAAGATCACTTCACCGCGATGAAGAAACAGATTGGGGGGAGAACTTAGAATCAGACGGTGGATGTTGTACAGAAAGAAGACAATATCAAGAAAAGGATAACAACTTGGGGAGTACTAAATTATCCCTTTCACTATTCCAAGGAAAAAATGAACCAGAAACTTATCTAAAGTGGGAGAGAAAAGTGGAGCATGTGTTTAATTGTCACAATTACTCGGAGGAGAAAAAGGTAAGACTAGCCAGTTTTTCTTTTATCGATTATGCTAATATTTGGTGGGATCAATTTATCCTTAATAGGAGGAGATATGGAGAGACATCTATCAGAACGTGGGAAGAGATGAAAATAGCCATGAGAAGAAGATTTGTGCCAAGTCACTATCATAGGGACTTGCATCGGAGACAACTACAAAGTCTTACTCAAGGCGCCATGGGTGTTGAAGATTATTATAAGGAGATGGAAACTGCTATGATAAGAGCCAATGTAGAGGAGGACAGAGAAATCACTATGACAAGATTTATTAGAGAGCTTACAAGAGAGATAGCTAATGTGGTGGAGCAACAACATTATATGGAGATGGATGAATTGCTTCATAAAGCTATTCAAGTGGAAAGACAACTCAAATCTAGGAGCACTTGCAAATATCCTAAGTATGCTTCTAGTTCATCATCGAAGTTTAATTGGTCTAATGAGAAGGGAGATCCTAGACCAAAGGAGGTTTATTACGACCAAATGAAAAATTCAAAAGAATGTAGAATGAGAGAAAAAGAATTAGAAAATCAAGAAAGAGAAAAGAGAGATAAAATTGAAAGTGAAGAAAAAGTAGAAAGTCAAGAAAAGAATGAGAAAGAAGTAGAAAATCAAGAAAGAAAAAAGAGAGATAAAATATAGAGTAAAGAAAAAGTAGAAAGTCAAAAAAAGAATGAAAGTGAAAAGAAAGAAAAATCAAAAAATAAAGACAAAGAAAATAAAGTTTATGTATTTGCTTACAAAGGAGAGGTTGAGAGTGTTTTGAGGGAAAATGAACAAGTTCTTGTACTCATGTACAAAGATATTTATCTTACTAACTATCATAACTCTTCTTTTCCTAGTGTGGTTGAATATTTGTTGCAGGAATTTGATGATGTATTTCTTAGAGAACCACCAAGAAGTTTACTTCTGATAAAAGAGGCTAAGGAGATTCAAAGACAAGTAGAGGAGTTGATGCAGAAAGGCTTTGTTAGGAAAAGTCTTAGTTCATGTACAGTTCATGTTATCTTAGTACCAAAGAAGGATGGAACATGGCGCATGTGCGTCGATTGTAGAGTCATCAACAAGATTACGAAAGTTAATGCTGATGAAGAAAAGGTTAATGAAACTAGAGGATGGCCCATGCCTACAAATGCTAATGAAGGAAGAAGCTTCTATGGTTTAGCAAGTCTTTATGGGAGGTTTGTACAAAATTTTATTTCTATAACTACCTCTTTAAATAAACTTGTTAAAAAGAATGTTAATTTTAAATGGAATAACAAACATGAACAAGCTTGTAATCTGCTAAAAGATAAGTTAATTAATGACCCTGTGTTAAATTTACCTAATTTTGATAATGTTTTTAAGATTGAATGTGATGCTTCTGGAATGGGTATAGGAGTTGTTTTACTGCAGGACTCTGAACCTATGGCATATTTCAATGAGAAACTTAGTGAAGCGATGCTTAACTATCCAACCTATGACAAAGAGCTCTATGCCTTAGTGAGTGCCTTACAAACTTGGCAACATTACCTTTGGTCGATGGAATTTGTGATCCATTCTGATAAACTCAGCTTGAAGTTTTTAAAGTCTCAAGGTAAGCTCAATAAAAGACATGGCAAGTGGCTAGAATTTGATGAGATGTTTCCTTATGTTATCAAGTATAAAAAGGGAAAGGAAAACATTGTAGTAGATGTTCTGTCACGAAGGTATGTATTACTTACGACTTTACAGACCAAATTACTTGGATTTGAATTACTAAAAATCATGTATGCAGATGATATTGAATTTGGGCAATTATGGAAAACGTGTTCTGACCATGGTTTTGATTACTATTTTAGGCAAGACGAATATTTATTTAATAAAAATAAATTGTATGTACCTAAGTATAGCGCAAGGGGAATGTTTATTAAAGAGACTCATTGGAGAAGATTAATTGGGCATTTTGGTATTCAAAAATCTTATCATATTTTAATTGAACATCTTTTTTGGCCAAAAATAAAGCATGATGTTAAACTTATTAGTGAAAAATATATTACTTTCTTACAAGTAAAATCTAAGGTAATGCATCATGGCTTGTATACACCCTTACCTATTCCCGAATATCCTTGGACTGATATTTTTGTGGATTTTATACTAAGGCTATCTAGAACCTCAAAAAGAAAAGATAGTAATTTTATTGTTGTAGATAGGTTTAGCAAAATGGTACATTTTATTGCTTGTTCTAAAACTAATGATGTCACTCATATTGCTAGTTTATTTTTCAAAGAGATTGTATATTTGCATGGCTTACCTAAAACTATTATAGGTGATCGAGATGTTAAATTTCTTGGTCACTTTTGGAAAATCTTGTGTGGTAAGTTGGACACTAAATTATTATTCTCTATTGTGGCTCATCCACTAATAGATGGACAAGCTGAAGTTGTGAATAGAACTTTAGGAACCTTATTACGTGCTATAATACGAAAGAATTTAAAGGATTGGGAGAATTGTTTGCCTTATGTTGAATTTTCATATAATAGGGTTGTCCATACATCTACTTCCTTTTCACCTTTTGAGATTGTATATGGAATTTTAGATGTTTTACCATTTTATACTAATGACTCTCTTAATGTTGATGGAAAGAAAAAGGCTGAATTTGTGCAGAAATTACATGCCAAGGTTCGTGCAAATATTGAGAAGAAAAATGAACATTATGCTCGGCAGGCAAACAAAGGACGCTCCAATGTGGTCTTTGACCCTGGTGACTGGGTGTGCGTTCACTTGCGAAAAGAGCGGTTTCCAAATCAAAGAAGTTCCAAATTACATCCTAGAGGAGATGGTCCATTTCAAGTGATTGAAAGGATCAACGATAATGTTTATAAAATCGATCTTCCAAGTAGCTATGGTAATGTGAGTGCCACTTTTAATATTTCTGATTTATCCTTAATTGATGCTGATGACCATCAAGATTCGAGGACGAATCCTCTTGGAGAAGGAGGGAATGATGTGAATGTAGGCCCCACGATAAGCAAAAGAGATCATCTAGGAGATTATCTACAAGGAATGGAAGATACTATGATGAGAAATAGGACCAAACGTATGGAACAAGCACTTGAAGGTCTTATCAAGGAAGTTCAAGGAAAAGACTACATGGATCCAAGCCCAATCCCAACATGGGTTAATTTATGTAGTCATATCATTGAAGATCTTAAGTGATAAAGTTATGATTTACTATAGATTACATTAAGATTTACTTTAGATTACATTAGGATTTGATATTTATCTAGAAGCTATTCGTTTTAAATTGATTGCAATTCAAATTGCAATCTAGTTAGGATTTCTAATTTATTATCTTTTTTACTAGATTAGGTTCACTATAAATAGTGGTTAGGGATTCAGTGAAAAGACAGATTTTGAGTATTAATCATATTTTCTCTTTGAGAGACTTTCATCTCTGTGTGAGTTGATTCCTTTGGTTCTTGGGCAAAGAACTACCCTTGATAACGTTGGTTCTTCCGGCAGGTCACGGTAAGGGTCACTTTCCTCTTGATAACTTCGGTGCTCTCCGGCAGGTCGCGGTTTGTGTCGGGTTCCTTTATCTTATCTTATCCTAATCTTACCTTATCCTTTCTTATCTTATCCTGATTCTCAAGACGTTCCGTTATCGTTTCCGCATTCCGATTCATTCGCGTAAGGGTCATGTTCCTCTTGATAACTTCGGTGCTCTCCGGCAGGTCGCGGTTTGTATCGGGTTCCTTTATCTTATCTTATCCTAATCTTACCTTATCCTTTCTTATCTTATCCTGATTCTCAAGACGTTCCGTTATCGTTTCCGCATTCCGATTCATTCGCGTAGGGTGAATCATATCAGATATCCTTTGTGAAAGATACATTTGAAAACTCTTTGACTAGTCCATATTTATAAAGTTGAAATATGCTTCATACTTATGTGTCCTAACTTTCTATGTCAAATCCAATTTTCATCCTCATTTGGAAAGAGACACATTACTTTTTGTTCATATAGTTCTTCTAGATCTCTCTTGTACACATTGTAATATCATTTGGAAGTAAACAATATATATCTATCCTTATATTTTACTATATATTGATTTTTATTAAATTAAATAGTGTATTCATTATCATAAAATTTACTAATACTTAGCAGATTATGTTTCATATTTTCTACATATAAAATATTTTCTATAGAGGGAAGACAATCTTTACTGATATTACCTCTTCCTTTCACTTTTTCTTGTTGGTTGCCTCTAAAGGATACACTTCCTTCATCATATGGTTCCACATTAAGAAACATAGACTTGTTTTCCATCATGTGTCAGGAGCAGCCACTGTCTAGGTACCATTTTGATATTCTTTTTCTTCCCACCAATGATATCTATTATAGAATAATCATGTTTTTAGGTGCTTATATTTTTTGGATCCTTTCATGTTAGTTTTTCTATATCTATAACGACATATCCTTGAGTTATGTCTAGACTAATTGTAGATTTTACAAGAAGGATATAGTCAGGAGGTAAAGATTGTAATCTTTTTATGATGATCCTAGAATCCAATGCTGGATTTATCTTTAGGATATCTACCACTTCTTAACATATGATATAGTTGTGTGAGCCTTCTATAAATTTATACATATCATTATTGAGCTTATCTATCTTCTTATGAAGTTCTTGAATCTTTTTAGATAAATTGTTTGTTTCTGAAAGTATTTTATTTTCATCTAAAAGTTTTTGAACTTCCTTTTCCTATTTAGAGTACTTCCTTTTTAAGGTAGTGCATTTCATTCAAAGAGTGTTTAGATCACCTAACATATTTTTGTAAGAATTTTCAAGATCTTGTAGTTCAGATGATACCTTAGGTTTAATATCTGCATGAAGCAAATCAGTGTCTTTATTGCATCATCTTTCGAAATACTTTCTAGGTCATTCCATTTTGAGAAAAACCTTTTCTTTTTCTTTGATTTGTCAAACTTTTTTTTAAGGCTTGGACATTTAGCTTTCATATGTCCCAATTTCTTGCGTTCATATATCAAAGAAACTTCTTTTACCTTTGCTTGGTCTCTATGGTTTTACTCTCTTTTATGTTTTTTTCACAGCACTATTCAGTCTTCTATAATTAAGTAATGGTTCTTGATTAGTTCCATCCCCACCACTTATGTCTCCAAAGCTAGAAAGCTCTTCAGCTTTCATAGCCTTGGTAAGAATTCCTAGATCATGATGCTTAGATCTTAAAGTAAGACCTTTCTTTTCTTGTTTGGTACTCTTTCATTCAATTCAACTTCATAGATCCTAAGAGAACCAAGAAGCTTATCCAACTTGAGTTCACTCAAGTCTTTGTATTCTTCTATAGTCGTTTTCTTTGGTCTCCATCAAAGGGGCAAACTTTTGAGAATTTTGATCATGGTGTCCACATGATTATATTCTATTTTAAGAGCTTTCATTTTGTTTTTCATGATCTGAAACCTTCCAATATCACATTTATTGTTTCTCCATATTTTATGTTAAAGTTTTCATATTGAGAGATAAGATAGTTGATGTTAGATCTCTTTACTTGGTTTGTTCTCTCATGGATGTGGCAAGACTATCCCAAATTTCTTTGGTAGTTTTGCATCCAAATACTTCGTTGTACTCATTTGTACTCAGGGAATATGTTAAGAGAAACTTAGCCTTCGCATTGTTTTACATTTTTGTAGTTTGTTCAGTTGTCCAATGTTCCTTGCGTATTTCTATTACTTGTTCATCCAAAGGTATATGGTCGCCTTTCTTGATGATACTCCAAGTATTATACTAAGTGTACTTTATAAACATCCTCATTCTATCTCTTTAATAAGGATAATCTTCTCTAAGAAATGCCAGAGGGAAAGTGATTAAAGCTCCTTTAGAAACAAGCTATTTTCTAGATTTTGACATAGATCATTAGTTCCTCTTCACTTATTAGAGTGCTCAAATCAAAAGGCTGAGCTAAGATACCTAATGTAGAAATATTGGAGACACACAAAAGAAGGATTGAATGTTGTGTAGTGATAAAAATTATTTTTCTGACAACTTAAGATATTAGATAGGTTAGTCATCTAATAGAATTTGGAGAGAGAAAGGTAAAGAGAGATTTACCCCAGATGTTATACTAGTTTACCTTATCAATACAAGGGCTACATCTAGTCTCTGTTATCACACAATAGATATTTCCACTAATAAAAAGAATGTATAGACTTTGAGGCAAAAATGCATAACCTGGTATTTTTGCACAAGCCTCCTTAGGCTTAATATATCCAAGATAAGAAAACAAGACATTTCGTATCTATGTATTCTGAATTCTAGAACCAAAATTGAATACAAAAGACAAATATAAATTTTCAGTATTGGCTATGAATAAAGAAGAAGAGTAGATGATTTAGGTTTAGCTTAGTTAAGTCTCTTATCTCGTATTCATAAGCTTCTTTCTCTATATAAACTAGACAAAGTATTCTTTGAGAGAGAAGAGAGGTTTGAAACATATTTTGTAGTCTATAAATGCATGATCTTGGTTTGGATAAAAAGTTGCTGCTATAAGATAGTCAAATGTCTTGTTGCATAACTTCTTTTCTATCTAATTTCTTACTTTAAGTTAGACGTGTCTTTTCCTTCTATTAGCACAAGTTAGTTTTTCATTAAGTGTGTAATTATTTTTTTTATCTACAGATGGGTGAAAATAAATGAAACTTGGAACATCCTAAAAGTGAATTCCATTTTACGCTTAAGTCGTATCAATAGTTTCATTATTAGACCGTTACCTTATGATGCATAATACTTTTAAGAAACTACTGATATTGAAAATATAGAAAAAAATTTCTCTTAAAACCTTTGTTAAAAATGCGAGCCTCGTCGTAGTGATTAACGTAACTTAAAATAAATGTTCCAACATCATCACTCGCTTGAATTTGATATCTCAACTATGTTACTTATGTACAACCTAGAACCATACATACAATATAGGTATATATTTCTTATGTAGGATTAATATTTATTACAACCAGGTTCAAAAGTTAATACAAACATTTATATAACATTAGTTATACAAACATTATAGTCACATAGTTCATTAAGTTAAAAGAAATCTTAGCTAAGGGATCAGTGCCTTTACATACTTACTTACACACATTATATTACAATAGTAAATATCACTTATTTATTATACATTCATCCTTGTCTATATTATAGAAAATTTACATTATTGGGTGGAACACAACCTTCAACTTCATCGGCTTCGGTTAATGCTTCAATAATGGATGCCTCGATGCTCTAACCACATGCTCTCATCTTGGACATAGTAGGCTCCATCTCCTATCTCTTGATAAGCTAAAAGTGGGTATCGCTTGGGAAAAGGGGAGCTACCCTGTGAAGACCACATGTGGGAGAGGAACTATAGTAATTCGAGAATGTCTAGGGGTCGTTCTTTTCTTTAGAAAATGAGGAGACATCCATATGTGCTATCGGGGGTGCCTGATACCTCGGTGGCGGGGAAAAAACCATGTCAGGGTGAAAAACCTATAGGGATATGGAGAAATCGATAGTAGAAAAGTTAAAGCTTAGAATAGCAAAGACGAAAATGTGATCTAAAGAAAACCAAATTCTCCTGTTGGCCTAGGATGTGATTAATAATCCATGAGCATTAGTTGACCATTTAACATTATTACACTTGACAAACACCACCTCCATTGCGAAAGACATTCTTGATGTCTCAAAAAGAAACTGGTAGGAAATGGGTGGGAAACTAAGTTTCTCAGTAGGATTCTACCCTAAATATAGTGTCAACATTTTTAACCCAGCCACTTCAATTTATTAAAAAACATGACATGCATATAGGTTCACTTTTAACTTTTAGAAAATCCTTAGTTGAAGTGGGTTTCTTTGTATAGTTATAGAAACTCATTTCTATCATAAGCATACAAGTTACTTATTTTAAATTTCATACATCTTACATATTATTGAGATCATATTATATCATATCATAGATATCATTCAATTATCATTTCATTCATGCCTTAATCATAATTCTTCTCATTTTTCTATCTTTTTCATAGTGATAATCTATATCATAGGCATATCATACATTTTACTCAAACAATATCTTTTTACTGGCTTTGCTACTTTACCTTCTATTCCTAGGATATGAGTTTATTCCTTAATGGTCATCACTATCATAATCATTGAAGATCTAGTGCTTTATAATAGAAGGCTTTTTGTAAAACTCTTTTGTCTCCATCTTAGAAGGACCTTTCTTCCTTCTGAATATACACAAGACATATATTAACATTAGTATTAACTTTTCATAAAAGTTTTTTCTTTAGTGATCTCTTAATTAATTATATTCCTTTTTAAAGCTTTCAAATAACATTCATACTCAAACAATCCAACCAATATGCCATGCATATATAGCTTCTAATCCAATCTACTTTTACATTTATCATTCATACATGAGAATCATATGACACATCACTTTTCTAAATAATCAAGAGAATATTTCATATACTTTACACATATATTTGTGTACTCAAAAAGCAACATAACAAGTTGACATAATTATTTTAATTATAAACCTACCTCCTAATTAAAATCACTTAATTATGCTATGAGTAGAAAAATCATAAATCTTATGATATAAGCAAGTTGGACGTTATGCGTGTAAGTTTACATCTTGCCCAAGAGAATAACATCAATCTTAAATAAGAAAGTCTTGAATTAAAGATGAGTTTTTACTTGAGAATATCATGTCAACTTGTTGTATTATTTTATGAGTACACAAAGATGAATTTAAAGTGTATGGACATTATTCAGGGTTTATTAGAGAATGATAAATTACATGATGATCATGTGTGGATAAATATGTGAAAGTAGTTTGTAATAGAGACTATATGTGCATGAAATATTGGTTGGATTAGTTGAGCATGGATGATTATTTGGAAGCTTTTAAAAAGGAATCTAATTAATTAAAGGATCACTAAAGAAAGAATTTGTGTGAAAAGTTAATACCACTTTTAATGTGTCTTATACACATTCAAAAGGTGTTAGGTCTTTCTAAGGTGAAGACAAAAAGGTTCTCCAAAAATGTTTCTATTATGAAGCAGGTCTTCAATATTTATGATGGTGACGATCATTAAGGAATGAGTTCATGTCTTAAGAATAGAAGGTAGAGTAGTAGAGCTAGTGAGAAGATATTGTTTGACTAAGTAGTAATGTATGTCTATGTCTTAATTATCACCAAGAAACTGATGGAGAAAAGAGAAGAATTATGTAAGACATAGATGAGATGATAGTCAAATGATATTTATGTTATGATCCTAAAGATTTTGACTTGCATAATTTATATGCTTAATTGAAGACTAGTTCTTCTTGTATAAAAGAAATTCACTTTAGTTAAATTTTTTAAATGATTAAATATAAACTTATATGCAAAACATGTTTTTTAGTAAACCGAAGTGGTTGGAATGAAAGTCATGTCACTAACCTAGGGTAGAATCCTACTCAGAAATGTAGTCTCTCACCTTTCCTCCACCATTTTCTTCAAAGATGCCCAAGATGTTGTTTGTGATTATAGTAATCTTTGTCGCAACCGTAATTCTGACGAGACGACGAACTCGCTAAAATTTTAAAAAGAATTTAATTGTATAATGTGGAGTTGCCACCAAATTTTTATTTAAGGGAAAAAGATTTGGAAAAAACCCTGACTTGAGGATGAGATTTAGGTTCGGGAGTCGATTATGAATGGGGAAGGTTTTAGGCACCTCATTCGCCCGTTGCGAAGAACGGTACCCTTAAACTGAGTGTGTGATTATTTGAAAATGGTTTGATCCCTTTAATTAGAGTGAAAATAAATACTTGATGGAGGTTAGCCTAACAGGACTTGATCCTGCTCCTACATATTCCCCGGTGCAATGGGAAACTCAAGGCTTACGTAGTTTTGGTTCGTGAAGGCTTGACCTTCAGAGGTGTTTAAAGGAAAAATGACATTTTGAAAAGATTTTCGTTTTTGGATGGACCTTTAGCCCACTCATGCACAAGACCCGAGGCAGCTACGTCAGCATGGGGGGCTATACAGACTACTAAACGTTGGACAACAAGTGAACCGCCAGCCCCCAATTTAGAGCCCGTCGCGTGAGACCAAGAATCCCAAAATATTTTAAAAGAGCTCTTTTTGTTTTTGAAAGGACTTTTAGTCAACTTGTGCACAAGACCCGAGGCGGCTATGGCAGCACGGGGGCCTATACAAACTACTAAACGTTGGATAGCAGGTGAACCGCCAGCCCCCCATTTAGAGCCCATCACGTGAGACCAAGAATCCCAAAATAGTTTTAAAAAAAGGGTTTTTGTTTTTCGAAAGGACCTTTAGTCCACTCATGCATAAGACCCGAGGCGGCTACGGCAGCACAGGGGCCTATACAGACTACTAAACGTTGGACAGCAGGTGAACCGCCAGCCCCCCATTTAGAGCCCGTTGCGTGAGACCAACGATCCCAAAATATTTTAAAAAGAATTTTAATTTGAATATAATAAAAATAAGAAAATAAATGACTTGATATGAAAAAGGAATTTGTTTTGAAGTGAATTTAATTTTGAGTTTTTGAACCTTGACTTGATCAAGGATGAGCTTGACTCAGACTTGATAATTTTGAGGAAAAACATTTGAAATTGATTTGGACATTTGAGAGGGGGAGGATTAAACTCAAAGGATAATTTATTTTGAATATTGGGCTTGAATTGGACTTGATTTCACATAAACTTGACTTGATTTGAAGTTAAGGAAAAGAATTGCGAACATGCTTTAGTAATCAAGCGATAGAAATTTCATTTTAGATCCAATTTAGACAAATAACAACATTCCAGAAACTAGAGAGAAATTAAAAGAGAACACAAAAAAAACACCAAAATCAGAGATCATTTGATCAATTGAAAGATATGGATTATAGGAATAAAAAAAACAAGTTTGACATAAATCCAACCATAAATGAGCAAGTTATGCACAAATCAAACAAGTTAGGTTAATTTGTGCACCAAGATGAACATGTTGCGGTAATCAGGCGATTAAAATTTCATTTCTGATCCAAATTGGACAAATAATATCATTCCAGAAACTATAGAGAAATACGAAGAGAATTCAATAAAAATCATCGAAATCGGAGATCGTTTTACTGATCAAAAATGAAAATGAAAAACAGAGATGAAAATGAGCTCAGAAATCCGAGAAGAAGCAAGAAACTCAAGCAAAATAAAAGTAGGATCTAACCTCGATTGGAAGGTGATGAAGAACTGGTTTGAAGGCAGAGGTAGAGAGTCTCCTAGGTCCTCCCTTCAAAAATTCTGAAAATACCCTCCCTCAAGTGCTTCTCCTCTCTGCGTTGGTCCCCGATTTCTTCCCAAAAAATGTCAAGAAGCAAAAAAGAACCCCTTCTTTTCCTGTTTGTAGGTATATATAGACACCTCCCCTTCTTGGCAAGGGTCAAGCTCTTTCAAAGAGCCAAAGGCCAGCCCCCTCTCTCTTAGCAAGGGCCAAAAGCCACCCCCTTTCCAGGAGCCAAAAGCCAACTCCCTTGATTTCAAAATTTTTGTTCCCTATTTTTGATTTTTCAGCTTTTTTTTCCAATTTTCATTTTTTACCTTTTTCGTTTTTTTCTTTTTATTTATCATTTTTACTTATTCTTTAATTTCCCTTTTATTTATTATTATTTTATTTATTTATTATTTATTTTTTTCTTTTTTGCTTTCTGTTTTCTGTATTTTCTACTTTGTTTTATATCTTTTCAAATTTTTAATTAACTTAATTTTTGGTTAATTTTAACGATTGGGGGCCTCGGACATAATTGAATGTTTACAGTTTGCTTCTCTTTACTCATTTTCCTACTAGATAATGTGAGAAATGATTCTTTGAATTATCGTAGTAGGAAATGAGTAAAGATGTGAACACATTATGTCCGAGGCAGGCCTTGAAGAAGTCTGACGAACAGGAGGAGCCTTGAACTTGAAACTAAACCTCATGGATGCCTGGAGAAGGATGATTGAATGACCTTACCGACTTCATGTACCGATAGGGTTTAAGTATGCGAGGCTTAGTTGTATAGCCTGACTAGGCTAAGTGGAATGAATGAATGTCTGTTAAGACTGGCGTGGAATTCAATGGGATGGCTTGTTAGGACAAGCAAAATGAAATGAAAATGGCCTGTTAAAACAGGCAAAACAGAAGAGAAATGGCCTGTTACGACGGGCTCAGTAGAGTGAAAGCGACCTGTTTAAGACAGGAAAGCATGCAAGAACTAAAATGTAAGATATGTACAAGGTGGCCTGACAGCATAGGCCGAGGTATCTATCTAAGTTGGAGGCCTGACATCATAGGTCCAGCTGTGGAGAAACGAACTTGGTGAGGCCTGACATCGTAGGCCCAGAAGCAGAAAAGTAAACCTGAGGAGGCCTGACAACATAGGCCAAGATGCAGAAAAGTAAAATGCAAGGCCTGACAACATAGGCCGGAGTGCTAGAAATAAAAATGCAAGGCCTGACATCATAGGTCGGAGTGCTGAGATTTAACATGCACAGCCTGACAACATAGGCCAGAGTTCTGGAATTTAAACATCCAAGGCCTGACATCATAGGCCGGAGTGCTGAAAGTTACAATGCAAGGCCTGACAACAGAGGCCGGAGTGACGGAATTTAAACATGCAAGGCCTGACATCATAGGCCGGAATGCGGAAATTTAAAATGTAAGGCCTGACAACATAGGCCGGAATGCAGGAATTTAAACATGCAAGGCCTGGCATCATAGGCTGGTGAAAAAAAAAGGAAACTTGATGAGGCTTGACAACGTGGGCCAAGATGCAGAAAAGTAAACTTGAGGAGGATAGACAACATAGGCCAAGGTGAAGAAAAGTAAATTTGGGGAGGCCTGACAACATAGGCCAAGGTGCAGAAAAGTAAACTTGAGGAGGCCTGACATCATAGGCCATGAATGCAGAAAAGTAAACTTGATGAGGCCTAATAACATAGGCCAAGGTGCGGAAAAATAAACTTGATGAGGCCTAACAACATAGGCCAAGGTGCAGAAAAGTAAACTTGACGAGGCCTAACAACATAGGCCAAGGTGCAGAAAAGTAAACTTGAGCAGGCCTAAAAACATAGGCCAAGATGCAGAAAAGTAAACTTGAGGAGGCCTGACAACATAGGCCAAGGTGCAGAAAAGTAAACTTGATGAGGCCTAACAACATAGGCCAAGGTGCAGAAAAGTAAACTTGAGCAGGCCTGACAACATAGGCCAAGATGCAGAAAAGTAAACTTGAGGAGGCCTGGCAACATAGGCCAAGGTCCAGAAAAGTAAACTTGAGCAGGCCTGACAACATAGGCCAAGATGCATAAAAGTAAACTTGAGGAGGCCTGACAACATAGGCCAAGGTGCAGAAAAGTAAACTTGAGGAGGCCTAACAACATATGCCAAGGTGCAGAAAGGTAAACTTGATGAGGCCTGACAACATATGCCAAGGTGCAGAGAAGTAAACTTCATGAGGCCTGACAACATAGGCCAAGGTGCAGAAAAGTAAACTTGACGAGGCCTAACAACATAGGCCAAGGACCAGAAAAGTAAACTTGAGGAGGCCTGACAACATAGGTCGAGGTGCATAAAAGTAAATTTGATAAGGCCTGACAACATAGGCAGGGATGCAGAAAAGTACACTAGAGGATGCCTGACTACATAGGCCAAGGTGCAGAAAACTAAACTTGAGGAGGCCTAACAACAGAGGCCAAGGTGCGGAAAAGTAAACTTGAGGAGGCCTGACAACATAGGCCAACCTGCAGAAAAGTAAACTTGATGAGGCCTGAAAACATAGGCCAAGGTGCGGAAAAATAAACTTGATGAGGCCTGACAACATAGGCGAATGTGCAGAAAAGTAAACTTGATGAGGCCTGACAACATAGGCCAAGGTGCAGAAAAGTAAACTTGAGGAGGCCTGACAACATAGGCCAAGGTGAAGAAAAGTAAACTTGAGGAGGCCTGACATCATAGGCCATGAATGCAGAAAAGTAAACTTAGTGAGGCGTGATAACATAGGTCAAGGTGCAGAAAAGTAAACTTGAGGAGCCCTGACATCATAGGCCATGAATGCAGAAAAGTAAACTTGATGAGGCCTAACAACATAGGCCAAGGTGCGGAAAAATAAACTTGATGAGGCCTAACAACATAGGCCAAGGTGCAGAAAAGTAAACTTGACGAGGCCTAACAACATAGGCCAAGGTGCAGAAAAGTAAACTTGAGCAGGCCTAAAAACATAGGCCAAGATGCAGAAAAGTAAACTTGAGGAGGCCTGACAACATAGGCCAAGGTGCAGAAAAGTAAACGTGATGAGGCCTAACAACATAGGCCAAGGTGCAGAAAAGTAAACTTGAGCAGGCCTGACAACATAGGCCAAGATGCAGAAAAGTAAACTTGAGGAGGCCTGACAACATAGGCCAAGGTGCAGAAAAGTAAACTTGAGCAGGCCTGACAACATAGGCCAAGATGCATAAAAGTAAACTTGAGGAGGCCTGACAACATAGGCCAAGGTGCAGAAAAGTAAACTTGAGGAGGCCTAACAACATAGGCCAAGGTGCAGAAAAGTAAACTTGAGCAGGCCTAAGTGGAATGAATGAATGTCTGTTAGGACTGGCGTGGAATTCAATGGGGTGGCTTGTTAGGACAAGCAAAATGAAATGAAAATGGCCTGTTAAAACAGGCAAAACAGAAGAGAAATGGCCTGTTACGACGGGCTCAGTAGAGTGAAAGCGACCTGTTTAAGACAGGAAAGCATGCAAGAACTAAAATGTAAGATATGTACAAGGTGGCCTGACAGCATAGGCCGAGGTATCTATCTAAGTTGGAGGCCTGACATCATAGGTCCAGCTGTGGAGAAACGAACTTGGTGAGGCCTCACATCATAGGCCCAGAAGCAGAAAAGTAAACCTGAGGAGGCCTGACAACATAGGCCAAGATGCAGAAAAGTAAAATGCAAGGCCTGACAACATAGGCCGGAGTGCTAGAAATAAAAATGCAAGGCCTGACATCATAGGTCGGAGTGCTGAGATTTAACATGCACGGCCTGACAACATAGGCCAGAGTTCTGGAATTTAAACATCCAAGGCCTGACATCATAGGCCGGAGTGCTGAAAGTTACAATGCAAGGCCTGACAACAGAGGCCGGAGTGACGGAATTTAAACATGCAAGGCCTGACATCATAGGCCGGAATGCGGAAATTTAAAATGTAAGGCCTGACAACATAGGCCGGAATTCAGGAATTTAAACATGCAAGGTCTGACATCATAGGCTGGTGAAAAAAAAAGGAAACTTGATGAGGCTTGACAACGTGGGCCAAGATGCAGAAAAGTAAACTTGAGGAGGATAGACAACATAGGCCAAGGTGAAGAAAAGTAAATTTGGGGAGGCCTGACAACATAGGCCAAGGTGCAGAAAAGTAAACTTGAGGAGGCCTGACATCATAGGCCATGAATGCAGAAAAGTAAACTTGATGAGGCCTAACAACATGGGCCAAGGTGCGGAAAAATAAACTTGATGAGGCCTAACAACATAGGCCAAGGTGCAGAAAAGTAAACTTGACGAGGCCTAACAACATAGGCCAAGGTGCAGAAAAGTAAACTTGAGCAGGCCTAAAAACATAGGCCAAGATGCAGAAAAGTAAACTTGAGGAGGCCTGACAACATAGGCCAAGGTGCAGAAAAGTAAACTTGATGAGGCCTAACAACATAGGCCAAGGTGCAGAAAAGTAAACTTGAGCAGGCCTGACAACATAGGCCAAGATGCAGAAAAGTAAACTTAAGCAGGCCTGACAACATAGGCCAAGGTGCAGAAAAGTAAACTTGAGCAGGCCTGACAACATAGGCCAAGATGCATAAAAGTAAACTTGAGGAGGCCTGACAACATAGGCCAAGGTGCGGAAAAGTAAACTTGAGGAGGCCTGACAACATATGCCAAGGTGCAGAAAGGTAAACTTGATGAGGCCTGACAACATATGCCAAGGTGCAGAAAAGTAAACTTGAGGAGGCCTGACAACATAGGCCAAGGTGCAGAAAAGTAAACTTGACGAGGCCTAACAACATAGGCCAAGGACCAGAAAAGTAAACTTGAGGAGGCCTGACAACATAGGTCGAGGTGCATAAAAGTAAATTTGATGAGGCCTGACAACATAGGCAGGGATGCAGAAAAGTACACTAGAGGATGCCTGACAACATAGGCCAAGGTGCAGAAAACTAAACTTGAGGAGGCCTAACAACAGAGGCCAAGGTGCGGAAAAGTAAATTTGAGGAGGCCTGACAACATAGGCCAAGCTGCAGAAAAGTAAACTTGATGAGGCCTGAAAACATAGGCCAAGGTGCGGAAAACTAAACTTGATGAGGCCTGACAACAGAGGCGAATGTGCAGAAAAGTAAACTTGATGAGGCCTGACAACATAGGCCAAGGTGCAGAAAAGTAAACTTGAGGAGGCCTGACAACATAGGCCAAGGTGAAGAAAAGTAAACTTCAGGAGCCTGACATCATAGGCCATGAATGCAGAAAAGTAAACTTAGTGAGGCGTGATAACATAGGTCAAGGTGCAGAAAAGTAAACTTGAGGAGGCCTGACAACATAGGCCAAGGTGCGGAAAAATAAACTTGATGAGGCCTGACAACATAGGCCAAGGTGCAGAAAAGTAAACTTGAGGAGGCCTAACAACATAGGCCGAGGTGCAGAAAAGTAAACTTGATGAGGCCTGAAAACATAGGCTAAGATGCAGAAAAGTAAACTTGAGAAGGCCTGACAACATAGGCCAAGTTGTAGAAAAATGTAAACTTGAGGAGGCCTGACAACATAGGCCGAGGTGCAGAAAAGTAAACCTGATGAGGCCTGACAACATAGGCCAAGGTGTGGAAAAATAAACTTGATGAGGCCTGACAACATAGGCCAAGGTGTAGAAAAGTAAACTTGAGGAGGCCTGACAACATAGGCCAAGGTGCAGAAATGAAAACTTGAGGAGGCCTGACAACATAGGTCGAGGTGCAGAAAAGTAAACCTGATGAGGCTTGACAACATAGGCCAAGATGCAGAAAAGTAAACTTGATGAGGCCTAACAACATAGGCCAAGGTGCAGAAAAGTAAACTTGATGAGGTCTGACAGCATAGGCCATGAATGCAAAAAAGTAAACTTGATGAAGCCTGAAAACATAGGCCAAGGTGCAGAAAAGTAAACTTGAGGAGGCCTGACAACATAGGCCAACGGTGCAGAAATGTGAACTTGATGAAAATCCCGTTGTTGACGGGAAGATGCAAATGAGATCCTGTTGTTGCCAGGATGAATGCAAACCTGCTTGATAGGAAAAAAGAATTTAAACATGCTTGAGGTCCTGTCGTTGACTTGAGAATACAAATGAGGTTCCGCTGTTGCCGGGAAGAATGCAAATGAAATCCTGCTGTTGCCAGGATAAATGCAAACCTGCTTGACAGGTGGACAGAAATTAAACATGCTTGACGTCCTGCTTGACAGGAACATGCAAATGGGATCCTTCTTGACAGGATCAGAAATTTAGACATGAAATCCTGCTTGACAAGATGAATGCAAATGAAATCCTGCTTGACAGGATGTCTGCAGAAATTTACACATGAAATCCTGCTTGACAAGATAGATGCAAATGAAATCCTGCTTGATAGGATGTGTGTAGAAATTTAAAGATGAAATCCTGCTTGACAGGATAAATGCAAATGAAATCCTTCTTGACAGGATCAGTGTAGAAATTTAAACAAGAAATCCTGCTTGACAGGATAGATGATAATGAAATCTTGCTTTACAGGATGTATGCAGAAATTTAAACATGAAATCCTGCTTGATAAGATAGAAGCAAATGAAATCTTGCTTGACAAGATGTATGCGGAAATTTAAACATGAAATCCTGCTTGACAGGATAGATGCAAATGAAATCCTTCTTGACACGATGTATGCAAAAATTGAAACATGAAATCATGCTTGACAAGATAAATGCAAATGAAATCCTGCTCGACAGGATGTGTGCGGAAATTTAAACATGAAATCCTGCTAGACAGGATAAATGCAAATGAAATCCTGCTTGACAAGATGTATGCAGAAATTTAAACATGAAATCCTGCTGGACAGGATAAATGCAAATGAAATCCTGCTTGACAAGATGTATGCGAAAATTTGAACATGGAATCCTGCTTGACAGGATAAATGCAAATGAAATCCTGCTTGACAGGATGTATGTGGAAATTTAAACATGAAATCCTGCTTGACAGGATAAATGCAAATGAAATCTTGCTTGATAGGATAGATGCAAATGAAGTCCTGCTTGGCAGGATGTGGGCGAAAATTTAAACATGAAATCCTGCTTGACAGGATAGATGCAAATGAAATCCTACTTGACAGGATGTGTGCAGAAACTTAAACATGAAATCATGCTTGACAGGATAGATGCAAATGAAATCCTGCTTGACAGGATGTATGCAGAAATTTAAACATGAAATCCTGCTTGACAAGATAGATGCAAATGATATCCTGCTTGACAGGATGTGTGCAGAAACTTAAACATGAAATCCTCCTTGACAGGATAGATGCAAACGAAATCCTGCTTGACAGGATGTATGCGGAAATTTAAACATGAAATTTTGCTTGACAGGATAAATGCAAACGAAATCCTGCTTGACAGGATGTATGGAGAAATTTAAACATGAAATCCTGCTTGACAGGATAAATGCAAACGAAATCCTGCTTGACAGGATGTATGCGGAAATTTAAACATGAAATCCTGCTTGACAGGATAAATGCAAATGAAATCCTGCTTGACAGGATAATTGCAAAATTTCTTGTTCAGACAGGTGAAATGCAGAAAAAGTCTTGTTGATGACAGGAGAGATGCAAGCCGGCTAGACAGGCAAAGGAAAGTGAAAATGACCTGTTAAGACAGACAAAAATGTAAAAATCCTGTTGTTGACAGGATGGAGGCAAAACGCCTGTTAAGACAGGCACAACAAAATGGTAAAAATTTGTTAAGACAGGCAAAGTGAAATGAAAAGGACCTGTGAAGACAGGAAAGAAGCAAGCCTTGTTAAGGCAAGAAAAGTAAATGACGAAAACTATCCTGTTAAGACAAAATAAATGTAGATGGACTCCTATTGTTGACAGGTGAAATGCAAGTCTGCTAGACAGGCAAAGGTGAAAAACTTGTGTTCGACAGACAAAGTAAAATGACAAATGACCTGTTAAGATAGGTAAAATGTACAGGTGCTGTCAAGGCAGGGGTGTGATGTATCCTGTGAGGGCGGAACATGGACTTCGTCGTCAGCTACATTGGACAAGCTATTTTGAAATTTGTTTTTCTTGAATTAAAATAAATTGCTTATTCTACCTTGAACTTGAAGGTTTGTAAGCACTTGATAATTATTCTCTTGAAGAAACTTAGGCAACCATTTTTCCCCATTTTAGAAAATTCTTGATAATTGAGGGATGTCTTGATTTGAAGGAACTTTGGGCAAGTGTTTGCCCCAGTTTGGAAGATCTTTTGGCAGTCAAGGGATGCCTTAACTTAAGGGGATTTTGGGAAACCATTTGCCCCCGTTTTGATTTTGATTTTTTGAATTTAAATCTTTCTTGGGCAAACGTTTACTCTAGTTTGAGCTTGACTCAGAATTTGAGGGTGACCTCAAATTGAATTTTTGTGGGAAAGCGTTTGCCCCAGTTTGAGCTTAATTCAGAATTTGAGGGTGACCTCAAATTGAATTTTTATGGGAAAACGTTTGCCCTAGTTTGAGCTTGACTCAGAATTTGAGGGTGACCTCAAATTGAATTCTTGTGGGCGAGCATTTTCCCCAGTTTGAGCTTGACTCAGAATTTGAGGGAGACCTCAAATTGGATTTTTGTGTGGGCAAGCATTTGCCCTAGTTTGGAAGTCTTTTAATTATGATTGATTCGGGCAATTTTACCCAAGTCTTAATTAGTTTTGAAAAATGAGTTATGAAATGCTTGAATGAGTGAAAGCTTATTGTGATACTTGAATGAATGAAAAGGGATGCGATGTTTGTGATGCTTTGAACAAAGAGGATGCAATGTTTGTGTTGCTTTGAATAAAGAGGATGCGATGTTTTAATTTATCGATTACTTTTTGATGCTTGAAATAATTATTTGGTGAGATGGATGCTATGAGATGAATGTAGACCATGAGATGGTGTAAAAACTTTGTTTCTCTTGATTTTTGATTGATTATTTTGACATGTCCTTTCCTCGACAACCTCATAGTTGGTGTGAAAGGAATTAAGAATCGGGACGAGCTAGATTGACTCTGTCTTTTGACTTTTGGACCAATTTTGAATTTCCTTTCTAGGTCCTTGAGACCCAACACTGGTCGGCATTATTGCATGAGACACACTCTTCCTTTCTTGAGTGGCATCGTGATTTGCAGGACGATGACTTTACGGGAGGAATCATGCCCTGTTGCAAAGGTTGAGGAGTCATCCGACTCGTCATGACTTTTCAAAATTAATCTTTTTATCTTTTACAGTTTTCACGTCTCTTTTAGCATGTGTACCTTTGAGGTATGCAAAAGTGTTTTTGAATGGTTTAATGGGAGAAGGTAGTATATTTGAAAGGGCGAAGAATGTTGGTTTGATCGCCCTAATGGCATTTTTTGATGGAAAATGTTAATTCAAACAAATGGCAAAATTTTGCCCCAGTTTTAGAAGGATGGAGAGGTAGATCTGATTGCCCAAATGGCACCTTTGGTGAAGCATGCCAATGCTGCTTTTCATAATCTCGATTGCCAAATTAAACAAACTTGAGAAATGGCAAAACTTTTGCCCCAGTTTTAGGAGTTGTGAGGAGAAGAAGCATTTGAATTGTGCTCGGATTCTTGATTGACCTTGAATTTTGCCTGGGTAGTTTTGGGATTTTCAACCCAACAGGCCTTCTGTTTGCCCTGATTTTTCCTAGACCGCCCTTACAGGTTTTCAGCCTAGCGAGCTCTTAATTTAGTGCCCTAACTTTTGCCTAGGCCGTCTTTGAGGTTCTTGACCTAGCGGCCTTTTTTTGTGTTCCCTAACTTTTTCCTAGGTCACCTTTGAGGTTTTCTACCTAGCTGGCTCTTGTTTGTGTGCCCTAACTTTTTCCTAGGTCTCCTTTGAGGGTTTCGACCTAGCCGGCTTTTGTTTTGGTGTGCCCTAACTTTTTGCCTAGGCCGCCCTTTGAGGGTTTTCAACCTAGCGGGTCTCTGTTTGATTGTGCCCTAACTTTTGCCTAGGTCATTTTTGGGGCTTGTCGACCTAGCGGGCTCTGTTTTGATCCTGATTTTGCCTGAATTGTTTTTGGAATCCCTCAAGACCTTTTTTGATCATGCCTTTATTGATTTAATCTTTTGAACTTGAACCCTGCTTTTGCCTGGATTGTTTATGGGTTTTAATCCAACGAGTTTCACTTCTTCTTGAATTTTGGATTTTAACCCTGATTTTGCCCGGATTATTCTTGATTTTAATCCAGCAGGGTTTCTTTTTCTTTTTCTTGAATTTTGCATGGTCAGATATTGATCTTGCCTGGATTATTTTGGCTTTCAATTCAGCGGATCTTATCTTGCATCCCTAATTTTTGCCTGGATTCGAACTTTGTTCCAGCGGGATATTTTTATTTGACAAGATATTTTCTTGATTTTAGGATCACAACGGATGGTTTATTTGGAATCCCTAGTTGCTTATTTTTCTTCCTCATTTGGTTTTTCTTTGAGTTTGATTGATTAGATGTTCAAGATTATTTATTACAGCGCTGGCATCCTCACCAATTGGTATTTATTGTTTTGGTGTAGGAATAAGTGATGGGTTGAATGATGAAAGGAATGGGAAATTTTTGAAGTAAAGTCAATAATGTGAATCACATACTCATGAAACATGAAAAATGTAATTTTTGTTCGTTGTTTTATTTACAAAAGATTGATTTTGAAAAATATGACAAATCCTGGATGATTTTCCTCGATAGCTCGATTGGTACAAGGCACCTCATTGTGTTGCTCCCGTTTCTTTAACCAACAAATAAGCTCTCATGATTCAACACTTGGATTAGGAGCGATCTTCCCGAAATCTAGTCGTTTAGCATCAATCAGGCTCTGCACCTTATGCTTCAGAACCTGGCATTTTTCTGTAGAATGACCAATGTACCCTGCATGGTAGCCATATATGGCATTGGCATCATACCATTTAGGGTATGGTGGTTCTTGAGGTTTTAGTGGGTATGGAACCACGAGAGAGTTCTCGATTAGCCGAGGTAGCAGCTCGGTGTAGGTCATTGGAATGGGATCAAACTGGACAAGATCCTTCTCCTTCTTTTGGTTTTGGCTAGGATTTGAGCTCATGGCTTGTGTTTGGACCGTGTATGGTGTGGGCGATCAAATTTGCATTGGATAGTTGTAGGCTGAATGGTAAGGTGTTTGGTAGGCGGTGGCGATGTAGGGATATGGTATATGAGGTGTGTGTGGTGTTGGTTGGAAGCCAACTGAACCATAAGGCGCTATTTGAGGCATGTACTGTCCTTGACTTGAAGCTACATTATAAGTCTCCCCTGTCTTCTTCTTTTCTACAGAGGCGTCAATTGTCCCTGCGGACTTGTGTGTGATCCTTCCTCGGCGCATGCCACCCTCGATCCTTTCTCCAATGATGACAACATCAGAGAAGCTAGAAGTCACACTGCCAATCATCTTGTCATAGAAAGGATCTTGGAGTGTGTCTACGAACAGGCTGACCAGCTCCTTCTCAGACAAAGGAGGTTGTACTTGAGCAGCAAACTCCCTCCATCTTTGAGCGTACTGTTTGAAGGTCTCATCTCCTTTCTTGGCCATATTCTGGAGTTGAGTTCTGTTAGGAGCCATCTCTACATTGTACTGGTATTATTTCAGAAAGGCCTTAGCAAGATCTCTCCATGAACGGATATGTGTTCGCTCTAGCTGAGTATACCAGTTGGCAGCTGTCCCGGTTAAGCTGTCTTGAAAGAAATGGACAAGCAGCTTATCGTCGTGCATACAAGGGGACATCCTCCTACAGTACATGGCTAGGTGGTTCCTTGGACAACTAGTTCCTTGATATTTCTCAAATTCAGGAACCTTGAATTTGGGAGGAATGACCACATCTGGAACCAGGCACAGATCAGATGCGTCTCTAGCTTCATAAGCGCTCCCCTCGATTGCCCGGATCCTATCTTCTAGGATTTTCCACTTTTCATTATGCTCCTTAAAGGGATGGCTTGAATATTCCTCCGTCGGGTGGTGGGGATGAGAAGATGGTATATACACAAGGTGAGGCCCTTGGGTGAACATAGGATGCGTTCCCCCAACGGCTGTTTGGTAAGCTTGTGGAATGGTATTTGGAGGTAGGTTATGTGTTTGGGTTTGTGTTTGGTTGTATAAGGGTGCATGCCCATGAGGATACCCATAATGAACTCCTTCGGTTGACGGAGGCATAGTTGATAGCGAAAGGTTTTATGGATTGAAGCTAGGAGGATATGTTGGGTCAATTGGTTCTCCCGGAAGGTCCTTCTGTTTTGACAGTTGGATGGCCTCCATTAGCTTAGCCATCTGTTCCTTCAGCGTCTTGACTTCGTTTCTTAATTCCCTGTTTTGTCTCTCCAGCTCATCCACGATTCTTGATTGTGCTCGAGTTCTATAAGGATGTCGAGGAAGCTGTCTTACTCTAATTTTTCTGATAAAATTAAAAATTAATTTTTCAAAATAATTTGAATGCAAAAATCATGAATGATAACGATGTTGATGCAAAATGAGTATGAACAGGATGATTTTCAAAATCTCCTTCTTTCATTGATAAATTTATGAATAGATAATGAATGCATGTATGTTATGCACAAATAATTATAGATGTTTTGGGGGTTTTGAAAATGATTAAAAGTTGTTTTTGGTTTTTAGCCATTTTATGATTTTTATGAGTTTTTCTATTTTTTAATTTGCTAGAGAACTTTTGGTTTTGTTAAAGATCTTTTTTTTTATAAATAGGACGCACTCTAGCCGAGATTTTCGTGATAGCCACACAAGACGTAGGCCCCAGTGATAAGCATAAATTTCATAAATAATTATCTCTCATTTGTAGCTCATTAAGACTTCTTATATGTTCAATTAAGTGGTCTTTGTCATATTTTATGAGTTTGGGTTCATATGAAGTTTAATTGAATTTCTTTGCTTACCCGATTAAAATAACACTATTATAGTATTTTGAGCATAATAGGAGTTTTAGACATCCAAAAATCATGAAATATGTCTTGAATGAAAGCTTAAAGAAGTGTCCACAGTTACAAAGCAAGATCAGACTCTAAATGGGATGTTTAGGACTCCGAAATTATCTCAAAAGATGAGATAGTGTTGCTGACGCGGAACTTGAACAGTGTGCAAAGATCTAGCCATATCTTGAGATACAGAAGTCATATTAAGATGAAATCAGATCCGTTGGAAAGCGAAGATCTGGGGCTACAACTTTTGTTCAGACATAAAGCTCTAATTCGGACACTTGAATATCCGAAATTGCGCTGCAATCAACGTCAAACTTGTTGTGCTGATTGGAGACAAAAATTCAAAAGTGTTTTGCATTTTCAACAAAGCCCATGTGAAAGCAATAAAAGGATGGAAAAGTAAAAAAGCTGGTTGGTGACCTTCTGAAGATGATGCCTCAAAAATCCTCTATAAATAGAAGGGTTTACAAGAGGAGAAACACACCTTGGATATTAACTCTAATACCATTTTCCATCTTTCTTTCTTTGTTGTTAGTTTGCCTCCTTCATGGAAGGCTAAGTTTTTCTTTGTTGTTAGTTTCCTCCTTCATGGAAGGCTAAGTTTTTCTTTGTTGATAGTTTTCCTCCTCCATGGAAGGCTAAGTTTGTAGTTTCAATTCAAGGATTCAAGCTATTTTTATTTTAACTTTGAGGTCTTGATCTTTATTTACATGCTTATTGAGTGATTTCTACTCTGCTTTATTATATTCTTCAATTTTATTCTTTTAATCAAAGTTTGTTCGGTTGACGTATTTTGATTAATGCATAATTGATTTATAATTGGTTTTTGATTGGTAAATCATTTTCCAAAAGTTTGAAGAGTAGAAATTAAGTAATTGAATTGAAGGTTTTCATTTTATTACTTACTTCAACTGAATTCTGATTATGAAATTGGTTTAGATCTAATGAAAAATTAAGTGGTTACTAAATCTTGTTGATCATAATCAATTGAACCCTGAGAGTTTTCTCAGTAGAGAATTCAAGGATCATTTTAGGGGTTCCATATGATCCTGGGTTGATAAACACAATGCATGATTTTAGTGATCAATGATTAGTTAAGAAAATAGCCTCTGAATTCCTTGAGTTGATAATTGTTAAGTCAAATTAATTTCATTCTGTATTTTGTGTTTAGAACTCAATATTGCATCTTTCCAAAATCTCCTTGTTCTAACTTTCTCCTAATTTGCTTAAGAATCTGAAATGGCCTTTGGGAGATGACCTAGGTTGCACCTTATACTATACCAATAGTTTGGAAAAATCTAGAAATTATTTTTGTGCGTTTGCGACGAGCGTGTCAAAAATTTGGCACCGTTGCCGGGGACCATCTTTGTTTCCTAGGCTTATTTAGGAGTTTGTATAAAAAAATTTTAACCTTTCTAACAATTTTTTTTTAGGTATACTATTCTTGGATTTTAAAGGATGGACTGAGTAAGGAGTCATTGGATGATATCATTCAGACTCTTGAGACGCATCCTAGTGGGCATGTACAAGGAGTCCTTCTTGATTTGTTTGAACTGTTCCGTAAGGAAAAAGCACATTATAGTCTTGGGAATCTAACTTTAAAAGACCCTGTTGTCAGTTTACAAGAAAACTGAATGGGAAGCACATCCTCGACTCTTAGAAGGCGTTTCAGCCGTTACTGGACGTAAAACCAGAGGAAGATGTGAGCCACAATCACAACTACTGTTCATTCTCATGCGTGTATGTTTGTCATTTACATTGTCTTTTCAATTTATTGGGCCACCATTTTTTGAAATTTTCGCCCCTGTTTAATGTCTTTCCCTTCTGACATTCACCTTTTTCCTTGAATAAAAAATTCAAACTTTTGTTACCAAATCTTGATCCCGCACTATTCAAGCGATCTCCTTGTCTGATATTGAGTCCCTATAAATTACCAACCTCTATGAGATATTTTTTTCCAAAAGAGATAGAAACACCGTTTATGGATAGAATCAATACTATCTGTGTTTTTGGTGGGTCTAACCTTGGAAAGGATGGAGAATTTCAACATGCAGCTTATACCCTTGATCATGCAGTAGAGCAGGAGTTCATGCCAGAATCCATGCGCAACATCATAGTATTTTCTTCAACTGTTGAACAGCTACTTGAGAATTTGCAAAATCCTACATTTGAGCTCAGTCAAGCAATGCAGCTGGTGAACCAACCAAATCAAGATGGCAGAGACAAAAGAGAACTAGATACCACTCTTCGGTTATAACTTTTCCTTACTTTGGTGGTTTTCTCACATTTCTTTTCCTGTTATATGAAATTCCATCTAAGACATTGGGGACAATGTCTTGGATAGGTTGGGGGGAGGATGGTCCGATATCAATAAAAATAAAAAATAAAAAATAACCCAAAAAAAAAAGAAAATTTAGGTTAGAATCATAAACTTGCTTTGAGTAAGATGACTGAGTAAGGAGTTACACTTGACTCTTGATACGCATCTTATGATTAAAAAAAAAAATTTGAATGTGGAAGTATGTTGTTCTTTAGATTTCATAAAATAATTGAAGCAAAATGATTTACATTTCGAGATTAATTAGTTTGGCAACACATATTTGAACTAGATAGATTAGATTTGATAAATATATTACTTGTGAGATTTTGAGTCTTATTAATTACTTTATTTCTTGTGTGATTTTCATCTATGGAATATGTTACTTCAGAACTTGCATTGATTCTTCTTGAAGCTACATTTTCACATGTATTGTACAAAAATGATTGAGACATTGTTTTTCTTGAGCAAACCATTTAGCCAAATAACCAACCCATATAATTTTATCCTTTGATCAGCCCTTTGAGCCGATTAGCCTTTTCTTCTTTTTAGCTCACCACAAACCAAAAAAAATAAAATAAATAACTTTGTCTGATCGTAGAAGGTGAGGAATACTGGATTTATCATACCATAAATGTTTCAATAAGTGTGGGGCAGATTATTGTTGTGTTCATCAATATCATGAAAAAAAAAATGAAGCAAAAAATAAAATAAAATAAATAAACTATTAAAAAAAAAGTTATATCTGTTTCTCACGCTTACACTTCGATTCAGTTCTCAATCCTCACCATTTTCCTTGGTCTAACATTGTATCTCTTCAATATATCATTTCATCTTTCTAATCCTGTTATAACCAAAATAAAGACCTCTTGATTTGTGCATTGCATGTGTACATAGTGGTAGAGAAGTAGAAGATATGCAAGCCTATGATAGTTCATCTTTCATGGATTGAATTTGAGAAAAACACTTACCAAATCAAACACTTGAGGGATTCAGAGTATATCATGTGAGGTTTTATCTTTCTCAATCTATGTTTTTCAAATTAAAGTTGTCTTTCTAAGTAATTTCAAAAATGTGATGAAAGAATGCTTCATGAATTTTTGTGAATTCTCGAGAAATCAACTCAAAGCTTCGATGTTCTTTAAATAAAAAATAAATAAATTAGTCACCAATCTTTAACTTAAGTTTGCCCGAGACGTGCAAAAGATAAGTGTGGGGGAATTTGATAAGCATAAATTTCATAAATAATTATCTCTCATTTGTAGCTCATTAAGACTTCTTATACACTACAACATTTATCATATTTAACAACAACAAAAAATTGTGGTCTTAGATGAAAAAAATGTGGCTTAAAGCTAAGGCCACAGTTTTGTCACGGTTTCTGTGTCGTGGTCTATGTGGCCGTGGTCTATTGTAATAGACCACGGTTTTTTATTGTCTACCACACTTTCATAAAAACCATTGCCTTTACTGGTTGAATACACCACGGTTTTTTGAAATAACTATAAGCCACAGTTTTTAGTATGAATTTTAGAGTACGGTTTCAACAATGTGACTCTATTTTTAAGCCACAGTTTTTTGAATTAGATATAAGCCACAGTTTTTAAATACTATTATAGGCTACAGTTTAATGAATGTAGCCTCATCTATATGCTATGATTTTTAAATACATACTTGGTACAATCATATGTTGAAATCACAATTTTATTTTATTGCATGCATATTATTTAAGCAATAATTTTTTTAAGTATTGATTCCTATTATATGGTTCTTCCTATTTAAATCATGATTTTGTAACTTTTTAGTCAGAAGCACTTAAGTCAATTACCATTTCATATAGAACAAAATTAGAATAGAGAGAATATTTAAAAGTATATTGGTAATAATTCTACTATGCACAACCACCTCTTCCACGTATCTTTTAATATTAAAATTTGTTGAACTCAAAAATGAAAGCAATAATACAAAAATGATAATAAAAATAGGAAAAATTGGCCTAATAACACCGCCATTTTTCTACTTAATTAACTCCAAAACATTCTATCTAAGATTGTCAAGTAGTATTCCAAAAGTAATATCACTTAATCAACTTATCTAAAATTTAAAGTCATGCATAAGTTCAACATTAGTATTTAAACATTAATAAGTAAAAGAAATGTAGTCATTGTCTCATTCTAAATAAATCATTCAAGGTACATAGAATATATTCATTTCCATGTATATCATTTGCATCATTCTTCTTGTTCTTGATCTTCTTCTTCTATAGCTTGATGAAAATATTCTTCATCTCCATGCTGAAATTAAGATAACATAATACATAAATCAAAGTGCATAACGTCCCACTCATTAGGAGTGTCCTAATATAGTTAATATGAAGCAAAGTAATGAGATGAGTTCCTTTAAGAGTCCTGATCAAATGTGATCAACAATTATACAACAACAATAAGACCTTATCCCACTATGTCAACTATAACTTTTCATGCTAAAATTATATAAGGATACCTTTTCTTGCTGAGGAACATGACTAGATACAAATGAACGTGGAGCTGTTGCACTATTTTCATAGCCTAATGCAATTGCCATCATATCATTCACCTCCTCTTCATTTAAATTTGGGTTTTGTTGTTTCAACATGCTCTTGACAAGTGTTTTTAATCCTTGCATTTCCCTCTTCACACTAGTCATTTCATTCGAGTGTTTTTTCTTAATAGCCGCAATTTCTTCATTTTTTTAAGAAGGGAAGGTGTGAGTGTCCTTCCACAGCAGCGAACTCTTCTAGGCTTTTCCTTGCCAAATAATGAATGAAATGTCTCAGATTCAGTTAAGTTTTCAATTGAATCTTGTAGTATGGCCTGATTAAACAAAATTCAATGTCAAGATACAACCATATCGTAAAAAACAAATTATATCATGCACAAAGAACTTACAATAGCAGTTTGTGTTTCCTGATCCAATTCTTTTCCTTTTTTACTTTTGCGAGTCTCAATGAACATTTCAGCTTGTGTGACTTCCTCTCCATTATCCTTGGTTGCATGCTACAATAATTATAAATTAATAAAAAATTATTAGAAGGGTATTTGTTTAAGATATAGAAAATAATACATTCATAATAAAAAAAAAATACTACAAACCAGCTATGCACGAATTCTAGCAAATTTTTTTGGCCCTGTACGATGCATATACTTTTGCTTAGCCCTACTCACAATATTATTTTTGCTAATGCTCTGCATTATTTAAAATAACAAGTTAGATAATAAATTATGAATGCTAAAATCAAAGTTACAAATTATAATCTTACTTGGATTGTACTATTACTCCAATAAGTCATCAATTGCTTGAAATGAGCTTCAGATATGGCAACGGGACGATGTTTTAACCTTTCCCTCATGTTTGAGTATTTTAAAAAATATTCTTTCTTGATCTTGTACTTTTGACGCCTCCAAGCATCATTTAAGCGAGAAAAGACTCCTTTTCTTCCTTCTTCAGCAATAATGTATTTATCCTAAAATAAAAGAATTGTTGTCATCAAAATTTTATAAACATTTGATCAGTTAATAAAATATAAAATGAAATTTGGTATACATTAACATATCCCCATATTTGTGGTCCATTGTCCTTCACCAAAGCTTTGAAGTTTGTGTAAATCAAAGGACAGAAATCTGCATTCCTTGCTATGGTTCCAATGAAGTTTGCTAACTCATACAATTTGATCGTTTGGTCCAATTGGCTCTCCATCATCATCCAAGACAATTTCTTGACGATTATCCTTATCTCTTGCATGCACTTTTAAGCATTGTGTTGGTCCTCGAGTTCTTTTCTTACTTGTCCCTATTTTGAAATAAAATTAATATAAGATAAAATAATAAAATGGAAAAACATGTAGAAGACATTAAACATGAGTATATATAATTTTTACCTTCATTTACATTATCATTTCTTTCACCATCTTCTTCGTGTGAACTTTCTTCTTGTTCCATGACATTTTCTTCTTCATTATAACTTTCATCCCTTAATTCTTCTTCACCAACTTCTTCATTTTCTTTAAGAAATGTATCAATTAACATTGATCCACACATCGGAATCATTTTTGCCTTCTTCCTATGGTTTTCTTCCATTGTCCTTAATCTATCATTTTCAAGATCTACCCTCTCTGTTCGTAGATTTTTCCTTGAGATATCATCTTCAACCACTACCCTTTTCATAGGTTGTTGCCTCTTTGGATCTTGGTTTATAGTAGGGACCTTAGGTTGGGTCACTCCTTTCGCAAGATCACTGGCTTGGTTTTGAATTTGAGCTTTAGGTTGAGTGATTGTTTTTGCTTGACTACTTGCTTGGTTTTGAGTACAAGATTTAGATTTAGTCATTCCCTTTGCTTGACCATTTGGATTTTTTTGATTAGGAACATTAGCTTGAGTCATTCTCTTTTCTTGGTCTCTTGCTTGGTTTTGAGTAAAAACATTAGGTTGAGTCATCTCTTTCGATTGGCCACTTGTTACAAAATTTCCTAACTGAAATTGTTGTTGGCCACATCCTTTCTTTTGTTTGGTCACTTCTATTGATGACTTGTTTGGCTTGGACACTTGACCTCCAAGTTTTCTCATTATCTTCTCTTGCTTGATTTTAAAATGTTTAAACAATTCAGCACTTGATCTTACTTCAGGTAGATGAAAATTAGAAATACTTTTTTCACTCATATCTTGAGCTTTCATCTTTTTCTTTATGTCTGATCCGTTTTTCATTTCCTGAGAAGCAAAAAAATTAAAATAATATGTTTCCTAACCTAATATTAAAATTATTGTGTTAGGCCCAACATTATTTTAGAGATAAAATCAATAATTTCATAGACATATCAAACATGTTGATATAAATTTAAAATCATGTTTACATCTTTAAACATAAATTAATTTCAATGATAATATAAACATAGTTTCTACTTTATCCAATAATTTCAGTGTAAACTTTTTAACTCTAATGCAAGATAAAAAATAGTTTTTAAAATTATATCAAAAAACCAAAAAATGAAAGAAAGGACAAACAAACCAGAAAGCAAGTCATCATCACCGTAATCTCACAAACTATTCTTAGATTTGGATGCATATAATACTTACCACTGTTGTAGTCTAACCAGAACTTGAATTCACTGTGTACTTCCCTATTTTTTACCTGCGTAGGAAATAAATAAAAGAGTGGAGTTAATATATTTATCACCACACCATGAAGTATATACAAATAATTTTCATTATTATTTAGGCAAAACCATAAAAACAAGATAACAAATTTATATATTAAATTAAGTTACTATTATCCTTGACTTCAATTTTGTTTAATACATCCATCATAACATGTAATATATACAAATAATTTTCATTATTAGTAAAGACATACATTAATCCGTGAAGTCCAATAAAGTGTTGTCAGAATCAGAATCCTCTTCATATTCTATTTCTAACATAACACGCAAAGGCTTCTCAATTACTGTTGCAGGTATGTCTTCCCTAACCCAATTGGGTTCGTTATCATTGTTTGATGCATTTAAATCACTTTGATAACCATCATGAGCTTCTAAATATGATTGGTCACCCATGTTAAATAAATCTCTTGGAACCATTTCCATAACATAGTGTCTATTTGCATCTAAAGGATCTTTAATATAAAAACATTGATGGACTTGACAGGATAGCACAAAAGGATCATCTTGGTAAAGTTTTTTGTTGAAGTGTACACACATAAGGCCATACTTATCTTCTTCAACCGCAAACCAATCACACTTAAATAACACAAATTTGAAATGACCATAATAATCTAATTCAATTATATCAACAATTGCTCCGTAGTATGTGACCGGTTCTATCCTAGGATTTTCATCCTTAGAGCTTGCAAAACTTGGAGTTAATGAAACCAAAGTGACACCAAAATTCTGAGTTCGACGTTTTGCATCTCGTTTCATAGTATGGAATCTATACCCATTAACGAGGTAACCTGAATATCTCTTTGCAACATTATTTGGACCTCTAGAGAATTCTTTAAGTTGTAATGGCACATCATCTTTCAATGCCCGAGTCTTGAACCATTCACTAAAATCTTTACTTTGAGCTTTGGCTTTGCTCCACTTTCGCCGTTTAGTGCTATTATTCACACTGTCATCATGCTCTCTACAAACAATCATTATTATTTGTTAATTAGTATCACTATAAAATATGTTTTATTCATAAAATATAGTAAAAAAATCTATTATTGGTACCTGATGTATACTTCAACGTCATCGCAATTGAATAAAAGATAGCGATGAGCTTGAGCTTTCAACTTTAAATCCAAAGAAAATGGTTTAACCGCCCCTAAATGTCAACCAGTAGATACAAAGTAATCAACAAAACTTACATCACACCAATCATTATTATCATCATTTCGACTTTTTTTATTTAGCTTTTCTTCACATTGCTATGCAAATATCTTGAGCAAAAGGTTAAAGCTTCTTCAGCTAAATACCCCTCAGCTATAGAACCCTCCGGATAAGCTTTGTTACGAACATAAGTTTTTAATTTGCATAAGTTTCTTTCCATGGGATACATCCATCGAAATTGAACTGGACCACCCAATCTGACTTCATTAGCTAAATGAATAGGCAAATGCACCATTATATCAAAAAAACTAGGAGGAAAAACCATCTCCAACTGACAAAGTATCTCAGCAATCTCTGTTTCTAAGTGATCCAAATCTTGAACTTGGATAACTTTCTTACATATAGAGCGAAAAAATGAACCAAGACGAATTAGAGGGTCAGCCACTACATTAGGCATTATGCTTTTTATTGCTATTTGTAATAAGTAATGTAACATGAAATGTGCATCATGGCTCTTATAACCAGATATTTTTTTATCAGCAACATGAACATATTTTGAAATGTTTGATGCAGTCCCATCTGGTAGTTTAGCATCCTTTAAAGCACTACAAAAAATAGACTTTTCTACTGAAGTCATTGCGAAACATGCTTTTGCAAACTCTGTACGACCTCCACCAATCTCTCTTGGATGAAGTTCTTTTCTAATCCCCATTTCTTGCAAATCATAACGAGCATTAATATGATCTTTTGTCTTTCCTGGTATGTCCAAGAGAGTTCCAATAATATTGTCAAATATGTTTTTTTCAATATGCATTACATCAAGATTATGACGTAATGTATTTTGAGCCCAGTATGGCAACTCAAAAAAAATTGATCTTTTTTTCCATGGGCCATCAATTTTCTTTTTTTTTGCTTTCCCAAATTCATTTTTAAAAGTTTTTAAGTTTTCTAGGATTTATGTTCCTTTTAACATAGGTGGTGGAGGTCTAATCTCCTTATCTCCATTGAAGGACTTTGTATTAGCTCTCCATGGATGATTCATTTCCAAAAAGACACGATGATCCATATAACACACCTTATGACTATACCTTAGGTACATTGAGTTGGTGTTATAATTGCAGCATGCACATGCCAAATGTCCTTTAGTGCTCCAACCAGATAACATAGCATACCTAGGATAATCACTAATCGTCCATAAAAGAGCTGCTCGCATTGAAAATGTTTGATTTCTCGAAGCATCATATGTTTGTACCCCTGAATCCCATAATTCCTTTAACTCCTCAATCAAGGGTTGGAGGTATACATCAATATCTTTTCCTGGAGATTGTGGTCCAGGAATCAATAATGACAATATTGTATATTCAGATTTCATGGACAACCAAGGCGGCAAGTTGTATACCATCATTTGAATAGGCCATGTACTATGTGGTATGCTCATAGTCCTAAATGGATTGAATCCATCACTCATTAATCCAAGTCTTAAATTACGAGACTCAGAAGCAAAACCAGGATGAATTCTATCGAAGTCCTTCCATGCTTGGCCGTCAGCAGGATGTCTTAATTTCCCATCCTTTGAGCGTTCTTCTTCATGCCATCTCAATGATTCTGCTGTTGTTGAACACATAAATAGCCTCTGAAGCCTAGGAATCAATGGAAAGTGTCTTAAAATTTTTGCAGGAACTTTATGACCTTCCTTCAATTGGTTAAACTCACAATCTACTTGTCCAAATTCCTTCCATCGGGATGCTTGACAAATCTTGCAGGAATCATCATTCTCATTCTCTTCCCAGTATAACATGCAATCATTTGGACATGAATGAATCTTTTGATAATCAAGGCCTAAATCTCTAATCATGGACTTCGTCTTGTAGAAAGATTTAGGAATGTTCAAATTTGGCATCGCTTCTTTCAATAATTCTAAAAGAGTGGTGAAAGAAGCATTGCTCCATCCATGAAGACACTTTAATAGGTACAATCGAAGTATGAATGATAAAGTAGAGAAGCTTTCACATCCTGGATATAGTTCTTGTTTTGCCTCATTTAGCAAGTTGTAGAATTTTTTAACATCGTCACTTGGACCTTTGCTAACTCCTTCTAATTCTGCCACATTTATAAATGTATCATGTAGTAAACCATCAATGTTATCGTGTAAGTTCTCTTGGCCTTCCTTGTCATCATTAATTTTCATAGGCAGTTGTATTTTCTCTCCATGGTTGACCCAGACATTGTAGCCTTTTAGAAAACCTTTAGCTATTAAATGATCCAAAATCACATTTCTTTTTCTCCAACATAAATTTCTACACTTAGTGCAAGGACATAATATTTCATCTCCTTGAGGTTTTCCTCTGGTGTAGGCAAATTCTGAAAATAAATTGACACCATCGATATATTCTTTACTAAATCTTGGAAGTTTGGTCCATTCTTTATCCATAACTTTTAATCTAATTCTTGAATAAAATAAAAATAAAATAAAATAAGCAATATAATAGATAACATACTAAAGATTGTAAAATAGAACTTTAACAAGCACAATATTATTGTGATCAATTTATGTTCAAATTTCACAAGTGTACATTTTTTATTCATAGATAATGTATTATATAAAAAAAATTTATATGGTTAATTTAGCTAATGCTAGTTCACTTTGTTCTCTTTAGAAATATTTATAAATAATTTGTTAGAAAAATAGAAAGTGTTATATCAAATAAATTTTGATTAATAATTAATAATATTTCTCCTATCCAAATTTTCACTCTTTAAACATTTAGCTATATGAATAGAAAAATAATAATTTATTCATAATTAAAAAAATTAAGAAACACAACACATATCTGAACTAGAAAAAGAAACTTATTAAAAACATTATAAAAATAAAATATAAAATAAAGCTATATGTTTTGATTACAAATATATATATATATATATATATATATATATATATATCTCGTAAACCGATTAACATTAACTTTATTAAATAATTTAATGTAATATTTTATTTCAATGTGGTATACATATTAAAATGTTAAAATTTTTAAATTTATAATTCAATTAAAAAAAAATTCTTGATTCTTACTAGTATAAGCATTTCAACATAAGTATGGATCATCTCATTTTGAATAAAAAAAATATAAGAATAAGAGAAACTGTTTTTTATAAATTTATAAAAATTATTTATAAACTAAATTTATTATTTTTATTTATTAATAACTAATCTTTTTAGTATCAAAAAATTATTATTGGGTGAAAATAGAAAATTTTTGGCCAACCACAAATTATTAGAAGTAGCCATGTATAAAGAAAATTAAGAAAAAGTGAAAAATAAATATATAACTATTATGTATTTCCCTGGAATATTGTACACTCAAGATGTAACATTATTTTCATATATAACCATAACCACAGCATTTGGCAGCAAACAAATTCATAACCGCAACATTTGGCAGCAAACAAATTGGACAATTTCTCATACACCTCATACGCAATATTAACTAAGGTAAACATATACAGAATAATCAACGAGAAATTAAAATTGAATCTCTATTTTCAAGTTTCACCATGGGTTCTTATATATTGATTACCCCTTATGGCATATATATACCAATTTTATTTTACTCGTTCTAAACAGTTAAGTAATTATCAATGGAGCTTGACATTTTGCACTAAAATATCTCCTAATTTTTTCACTTTTTTCTACATATTTATATATATATTAGAAATATTTTATCAGAGTCTTTTAAAAACTTGGGAATGTCCTTCATTGAAAGCATAAGAAAAAAAAAATCTTCTAATTTAAAATGTCATTGAGAGCCATATTCTCTTTGAATAGAAACAATACTATAATTAACAAATGGTTGTTTTAAGAGCACTGTAAAAGGGTTTATGATTAATATACTTTCCAAAATTTGGACTATAATCTACCTATCCTTCTAGATTTGATTAAAAAAGGTTCTATAACCAGCAAGAGTCATAATAATAAGTGAAAGCCAACAAAATAAAATAGATAAAATAGAAAGCATAGACTCCACAGAGACTTAATCATCTTTTAACTTTTAAACTATTTAAAAAGCATATACTTATATACACAAAGATGAATTTCTTTGCAAATTGAAAACAACAAAAAATATACATGAATTCTAAAACTAATTTGATAATCAAAAGGAATAATACGTGCTTGCATAAAAGAATAAGTCATCAACAGTCCATTCAATTTCATTCCTAATTGTTATAATTTACTAAAATATATTTAAATGGAATGGAAGATGCGAAATTTACCGGTTTCTTGAAGAAAAGCTTTTTCTTGTAGGGAACAGGGTACGTTGAATTTCCAGAAAACTGTGCGTCGAATGAATAAGATTGCAAAGTTTGAGCAAATAAGATTGGAAAGTCTCTTCCACGCACTTCACAGCACCAACAGAATGGGATTTCGCAAAAGTGAATTAAAAAAATAGGATTCGTAGAAAGTGAATCGATAAAGAGAGAGAGAGAATAATAGAATAGGAGACGAAAGAGGTTTAGAATAGGAGACAAAAGGGGTTTTGAAAAGAAGGGTTTTAAAAAAGACTTTTAATTTTAATGAATTAAATATTTTTAAATATAAAAAATTTGAATTCTCGAGCTTTTGTTTCCCGGCTTTGAGATATTTTTAAACCTTTAATTCATAGTTTTGTATTTGTAGATATAGATAAATATAAGACCACATATATATTAGTGGTGCAAAATAAAAACAGTTTCAAAACCATAGCCATTATTTACCAACGTTTCATAAAGTGTTGTTTAAAAAGAATATGCTACAGTTTTGTTAAAAATTTGATAAAATTGAATATTATATACAATTTATTAAGAACAGATATAAAAGTGTGGCCTATACCCACTTTAGACCACAGTTTACTAATCGTAGATATGTTTAGCGTGGTCTAAAGATAAAAATGTTGTAGTGATATGTTCAATTAAGTGGTCTTTGTCATATTTTATGAGTTTGGGTTCATATGAAGTTTAATTGAATTTCTTTGCTTACCCAATTAAAATAACACTATTATAGTATTTTGAGCATAATAAGAGTTTTAGACATCCACAAATTATGAAATCTGTCTTGCATGAAAGCTTAAAGAAGTGTCCACAGTTACAAAGCAAGATCAGACTCTAAATGTGATGTTTAGGACTCCGAAATTATCTCAAAAGATGAGATAGTGTTGCTGACGCGGAACTTGAACAGTGTGAAAAGATCTGGCCATATCTTGAGATACAAAAGTCATATTAAGATGAAATTAGATCCGTTGGAAAGCTAAGATCCGGGGCTAAAACTTTTATTCAGACATAAAGCTCTAAAACTTTTTTTGTTGTTAGTTTGCCTCCTTCATGGAAGGCTAAGTTTTTCTTTGTTGTTAGTTGCCTCCTTCATGGAAGGCTAAGTTTTTCTTTGTTGATAGTTTGCCTCCTCCATGGAAGGCTAAGTTTGTAGTTTCAATTCAAGGATTCAAGCTATTTTCATTTTAACTTTGAGGTCTTGATCTTTATTTACATGCTTATTGAGTGATTTCTACTCTGCTTTATTATATTCTTCAATTTTATTCTTTTAATCAAAGTTTGTTCGGTTGACATATTTTGATTAATGCATAATTGATTTATAATTGGTTTTTGATTGGTAAATCATTTTCCAAAAGTTTGAAGAGTAGAAATTAAGTAATTGAATTGAAGGTTTTCATTTTATTACTTACTTCAACTGAATTCTGATTATGAAATTGGTTTAGATCTAATGAAAGATTAAATGGTTACTAAATCTTGTTGATCATAATCAATTGAACCCTGAGAGTTTTCTCAGTAGAGAATTCAAGGATCATTTTAGGGGTTCCATATGATCCTGGGTTGATAAACACAATGCATGATTTTAGTGATCAATGATTAGTTAAGAAAATAGCCTCTGAATTCCTTGAGTTGATAATTGTTAAGTCAAATTAATTTCATTCTGTATTTTGTGTTTAGAACTCAATATTGCATCTTTCCAAAATCTCCTTGTTCTAACTTTCTCCAAATTTGCTTAAGAATCTGAAATGGTTTTTGGGAGATGACCTAGGTTGCACCTTATACTATACCAATAGTTTGGGAAAATCTAGAAATTATTTTTGTTCGTTTGCGACGAGCGTGTCACCCAGCGTGACACCACTAGATCCCTCTAATCCTAGGTAACACTCAGACCCGAGTATAGGGCCCCACTCATGAGATGAATGCATGTATGATGTGTGGAGGGCACACAAATTGTTGGGATACCTACAATTGAGGAAATCATAGCAAGTATATATATAGCAATTTATTATTCATCTATCCTATGGTTGTACAAAGAATAGACAAACAAACGAATAACAGGGGATAAACAAATAAATGAATCGTGCAATAAATAGAGCACGCAAATAAATAGGGAAGGGATCTAATATGACAAACTCAATTTGAACGGACTTGACTCTCTAATGTCCCCAGCGGAGTCGCCATCTGTCGCAACCGTAATTCCGACGAGACGACGAACTCGCTAAAATTTTAAAAAAATAATTTTATTGATGATGTGTGGAGTCGCCACCAAATTTTTATTTAAGGGAAAAAGATTTGGAAAAAACCCTGACTTGAGGATGAGATTTAGGTTCGAGAGTCGGTTACGAATGGGAAAGGTGTTAAGCACCTCATTCGCCCGTTCCGAAGAACGGTACCCTTAAACTGAGTGTGTGATTATTTGAAAATGGTTTGATCCCTTTAATTAGAGTGAAAATAAATACTTGATGGAGGTTAGCCTGACAGGACTTGATCCTGCTCCTACGTATTCCCCGGTGCAATGGAAAACTCAAGGCTTACGTAGTTCTGGTTCGTGAAGGCTTGACCTTCAGAGGTGTTTAAAGGAAAAATGATATTTTGAAAAGATTTTCGTTTTTGGAGGGACCTTTAGCCCACTCATGCACAAGACCCGAGGCGGCTACGGCAGCACGGGGGCTATACAGACTACTAAACGTTGGACAGCAGGTGAACCGCCAGCCCTCATTTAGAGTCCATCGCGTGAGACCAAGAATCCCAAAATATTTTTAAAAAAAGGGTTTTTGTTTTTCGAAAGGATCTTTAGTCCACTCATGTACAAGACTCGAGGTGGCTACGGCAGCACGGGGGGCCTATACAGACTACTAAACGTTGGACAGCAGGTGAACCGCCAGCCTCCCATTTAGAGCCCATTGCGTGAGACCAACGATCCCAAAATAATTTAAAAATAATTTTAATTTGAATATAATAAAGATAAGAAAAGAAATGACTTGATATGAAAAAGGAATTTATTTTGAAGTGAATTTAATTTTGAGTTTTTGAACCTTGACTTGATCAAGGATGAGCTTGACTCAGACTTGATAATTTTGAGGAAAAGCATTTGGACATTTGAGAGGGGGAGGATTAAACTTAAAGGATAATTTATTTTGAATATTGGGCTTGAATTGGACTTGATTTAACATAAACTTGACTTGATTTGAAGTTAAGGAAAAGAATTGCGAACATGCTTCAGTAATCAAGCGATAGAAATTTCATTTCAGATCCAATTTAGACAAATAATATCATTCCAGAAACTAGAGAGAAAGTAAAAGAGAACACAACAAAATCACCAAAATCAGAGATCATTTGACCAATTAAAACGAAAATGAAAACAGAGACGAAGATCAACCTCAAGAACACAAGAGTTTTTGGAGCCAAAATTTAAATTCAAATCTCATAATTTTTAAAAAATATTTTTGGTAGATCTGAAAATTAAAAACTGATTAATTAAAAAATATGGATCATAGGAATCAAACAAAACAAGTTTGACATAAATCCAACCAGAAATGAGTAAGTTATGTACAAATCAAACAAGCAAGGTTAATTTGTGCACCAAGATGAACATGTTTTGGTAATCAGGCGGTTAAAATCTCATTTCAGATCCAAATTGGACAAATAATATCATTCCAGAAACTAGAGAGAAAGAAGAAGAAAACTAAACAAATATCACGGAAATCGAAGATCATTTGACCGATTAAAAACAAAACAAAAAACAGAGACGAAGATCAACCTTAAGAACACACAAGATTTTGACGCCAAAATTTGAATTCAAATCTTAGAATTTTTCAAAAATATTTTTTGATAGATATGAATAATAAAAACCAATAAACTTAAATATATGGATTATAGGAATAAGAAAAAACAATTTTGACATAAATCCAACCAGAAATGACCAAGTTATGCACAAATTAAACAAGCTAGGTTAATTTGTGCACCAGGATGAACATGTTGCGGTAATCAGGAGATTAAAATTTCATTTGTGATCCAGATTGGACAAACAATATCATTCCAGAAACTAGAGAGAAATACGAAGATAAATCAACAAAAATAATTGAAATCGGAGATCATTTGACTAATCAAAAATGAAAACGAAAAACAGAGACGAAAATAAGCTCGGAAATCCGAGAAGAAGCAAGAAACTCAAGCAGAATAAAAGTAGGATCTAACCTCGATTGGAAAGAGATGAAGAACTGGTTTGAAGGCAGAGGTAGAGAGTCTCCTAGGTCCTCCCTTCAAAAATTTTGAAAATCCCATCCCTCAAGTGCTTATCCTCTCTACGTTGGTCCTCGATTTCTTCCCAAAAAATGTCAAGAAGCAAAAAAGAACCCCTTCTTTTCCTGTTTGTAGGTATATATAGACACCTCCCCTTCTTGGCAAGGGTCAAGCTCTTTCAAAGAGCCAAAGGCCAGCCCCCTCTCTCTTAGAAAGGGCCAAAAGCCACCCCCTTTCTAGGAGCCAAAAGCCAACCCCCTTGATTTCAAAATTTTTGTTCCCTATTTTTGATTTTTCAGCTTTTTTTTTTCCAATTTTCATTTTTACCTTTTTCGTTTTTTTCTTTTTATTTATCATTTTTACTTATTCTTTAATTTCCCTTTTTTTATTATTATTTTTTTATTTATTATTATTTATTATTTATTTTTTTCTTTTTTCTTTTTTGTTTTCTATATTTTCTGCTTTCTGTTCTTTTTGCTTTCTATTTTATATCTTTTCAAATTTTTAATTAACTTAATCTTTGGTTAATTTTAAAGATTGGGAGCCTCTGACATAATTGAGTGTTTACAATCTTCATAGAGATTAGCAATGTGAATTGGTCAACAAGTGCTCACGGTCTAGTTATCACTGCCTAAGCTAATGCATGAATTTATTTCTCCTTGGGCCATATATTTGTATCTGTCATTATGAGCCCAGACTTCTCAATTACAGAACTCTCCACGCCTTTATAAGCAAGCCTTTCATCAATTTCCACCACCAACAAGTTACCAAGCTCCACCTGAACCGGTTGAAGACTCCTCCTCTTCTAAAGGGAAGAGTGATCCTTAGACTCCATCTCATTACCATAGCACATTTCATATTTGGTCGTCCCATGGTAGCTTGTCTTCCCTAGTCTATTCCCCTTCCAAGCTTTCTAGGAGATGCTAGATGGAACCTTTGTGGCAATAGATGAAAGTTTGTGACTATAATGTTGAGATCCTCATACTTTAATCATTTGTGTGACTACATTAAAGAAGAAGAAAGTTTGTTATGCCAATAATGTACAAATTGTAAATAGATAGATAACTGTATACTAAATAAGTAGTGTGTAGTTTGTAATTATTATAGTCAATGTGTGTAAAGGCACTAATACCTTAACTTAATTAAGTATGTATAATTGTAGTGTATAATTATAAGTTGTATGAATTCTAGTATGCTTGTATTTATGATAAGTTGCATTATTGCTTATTAGAGAAGAATATAACATTAGAAGTAACTTAGAGTATTAATGAATCAAACGTGAACGAGGATGCCTGTTTATTTATATTTTTCTATGATAGCTATTTCGACGAGGTTCGAATTTTATATCAAGAGGTTTTTTTTTTAAAAAGATTATCGTATTTTCACTAATATTTATTTTCTAAAGATTTTGCATCATAAAGTGACAGTCTAATAATGGAACTACGTGTACCACTTAAGCGTAAAAGAGAACTTCATTATTAGGGTATTACAGTTCTCCTGATATTTCTAACATTTATTGGTTCATTTTTGAATTTTTCTTTTGTTATTTATCATTTTTCTTGAAATACTTTATCCCTTATGGAAGACAAAGTTCTCTAAAAACATTTCAAGTTTCAAGCGTTTTCGATGATATTTTTATTTTCTTTTTGTTTTTAATTCTTTTTCATGATTTTCTAATTATCATAGATGAATTTTATATTTTTAGAATATTTTTTAAATTATCTATATATTTATTTGTATTATTATAATGTAAAACTATTTTTATCATTTATTAAAAAAATTTAATTTTATCTTTATCTTTATTTTACATCTAACAAGATATTTATAACTTAAAAAATATTATAGATATTATAAAACTTATTTTAAGAATAGCTGGATGGACTAATTGAATAATTTCTCAAATTAAATGAGTTAATTGTTTAATTAAATATTTTTATAAAATATTTAAAGAATATTTTGCATATAAATTTATTTTTTTAAAACATTAGATATTATTTAAATTTAATTTAGTATAAAATTAATAACTTGAATTCAACAAATTTTTTTATAATTCGAGATGTATACTCAGAATGATGCGAAAAATTATCTGAACGAATTTTTATAATCAATCTATATAATTGTGTCCGCTCCTTCTTATCAATGTTTCACTTTTTAAGAGAAAATAAAACCTCCAAATATTCTAAATTCTCTAATAAAATTTTGTCAATAATACTAATTATTAAATAAAAAGGATTTAGCTCATAAAAAAATTAAATATTTTTTACACTTTTAATTAAGATATAAAATTAATTTTTTTATTTATTGTTTAGTAATAATTAATTTTGAAGAAATAAATAAATACTTTTGAAAAACACTTTAAAAAAACTGATTACAAAAGGAATTGATTTTTAGTTTGAATAAGTTGAATCTAACACACATAAAGTATTAGTGTTTGCCCATTTCTTTTCGGATTTTTTGTCCTGAAAAAGGAAGTTATACTTAACACAATTTTAGAAAAACTCTTAATAATAAAAAATTATAAAAAATGAAAAAATATAAAACTATTTTCAAATAAATCAGTTTTAAATGTATTTTTTTTCTATTCTAATTCGTAAGATCCAATAATATCTTATCCCAAAAAATAATTAAAAGTAATGTTTAAACTAAAAATATATAAAATGATCAAACGGCTTTTAATTTATCAAATTAATTTTTTAATTTTAAATTTAAAGTAACTTTATAAACTAATAAAATAGACGAAATATTACGTTAAAACGATTGATAAAAAATGCTGTAAAGATGATACAAATTTACTCAAATCTTTGCGGGAATTTTGGAGGAGCGCCACTGCAGATGTGCAACAATGAAGTTGCTATCTTTATAAACTAAATTCAACACATATTTCAAGGTTTTAGTTTTTGGATTCATAAGGATCTAGAATAGTGTAATTTACGTATTTTGGATTCATAAGGATCTAGAATAGTGTAATTTACGTATTTTTTTAAAATTATAATTTTCTTTCTTACTTGTTTGTATAAAAGTGTTTTAAAAATACATTGAAAAAGTAAATAACTCGATTTTCTCCAAATTTATTAAAAAAGAAAAAAGAAAAATTGTTCTTCAATCAATTTGAATCTGATGCCTATGAGGACAATATGTCACCATCCATCTATATGACCGACTCTCATCAAGATCAGATAACCATTGATGCATTTGTCAGCCTACGAAACATAGTCAAAGGAGGTACAAATTCTACAATAAAATAAAACCAATACATAGGTAAGAAAAGGAAGAAACAACAAAAAATAAATATATAATGTATAGTTATAAGTAGTGCACTACTTATTATCAACCTAATTAATTATTATTACCGGTCATTCATGGGAATTTAGCCAACTAATTATTGGGTAGAGGTTGGACTGAATCTTACTTTCATTATTTTATATCATTTATTAGTCAAACAAGAAAATCTTCGAAGCATATTATGCGCAGTATTCTAAATGTTTTATATACTTTTTAATTAAACTAAATTTTATTTTAGCAATTGTTCCAATTGAACATTGATCTTTATTATTTAATTTTCAAAATAAATTTTAATTTTAATTAAAAATAACATAACAGACACTTTTAATTAAAAGTATAAATATGTTGTTATTTATAAATTATTTGAATTCAATTTATTAAATGATCGTTCAAGTTTGGAAAGTTATCATCATTAGTTTGGAAATAACTTATCAGTCTGAGTCATAAACATATATATTTAAATAATGTAATTTCATTTATTATATTTATTTAAAATATATATCTAATATTTATCTAATTTTAAATTTTGAGAGTTATATTTTAAAAAAAATATCATTTTCATTATCAAAGAGTTTTTTTTATAATTCAATGAATATAAAATTATATTTTATTATTATTTGATTTATCATAAAAAGTAAATAAATTAATATTAAATAAAAAATATTTTAAAAATTAATAAAATAAATAAATTATAACAAAATAATAAATAAAACTTAAAATTTAAAATTTTAATTTAATCAAGTCTAATTCAAACATTCAATTTATTTATTTAAAAAAAACATGAAATGTTCAACTTAATTAACTCGATCAGTAGAAACTTCTTTATATTATACATAAATTTTGTTGATAATATAATATATCATCTCTTAGGCGGAAGTGTGTGAGAGAATTTATTAAAAATTTGAACGAGATTTTTTAGATTTAATATTTTTTTTAGTAAAATAGAAAATAAAATTAATAAGAATGATAATTTAAAAAATTTAGCAATTTTATTGATTTTTAAGTATATTAAATATATATAAAATAAAAAAAGTAATCTCTTTTACAAAAATAGAATTTCCAAAAATTAATTTGTCAATAAATATAATTAAATATTATTTAAAACTTTTAATTAACTCAATTTAAATTCAAACGGTATTTTAAATAAATATTTAAAATCAGTAACTAATTTCATTCAATGTAGGTTGTCATGTCACATTTAAAAAGAACAAGGATTAAAACCAATAATAAAATGATAGTTACAAAATTTAAAATTAAAGGTTTACTTATAAAAATTTAAACGGATAATCAATAAAATTATAATTATATTAAATAATTATTTGTTTTAAATTTTAAAATCTTTTAAATTTTTTTTTTGCAACAATCCTTCAGATATTTTAAAAAATTTTAAGAAAAATTTAATAAAATAGAATATATGAAATAAATTTTGTTAGATTCACATCATGAATGTAATGCATCAAATCTAGTATCTTTTGAACTATCAACCAGACTCTAGACAAATAAATATAACGTATAGTATTTTCATGATGCAAAGCTTCTATGAATCAAAAATATTGTGAGATAAGTTAGAGATCCACCTATCACATTACATCTTTACGATTTTTTCCGTTTTCATTGGTTTTGCGCAAAATAGGTCACACATGTCCTTGGTAATTCATAAGTACTCTGGATATTATGCCCCAATCTTATATAAGCGCCCCCACACTCATATAGTTGATTTCATCAAAGTGTATCCTGCATTTTATACACCATCCATAAGGAATATTATAGTTATTAAAAACACTAAGTTTAACATCTCGTTTAATGCAACTTAACACGTTTCATACTATGGAAATGAAAAATAAACAGTGTTAGAAATATCAATAATAATTTTTTATTACCCATATGAATCTTCTTCACGAGATTTCCATTACAAAGGTTGGGTTTCTATTTTTATTGATTTTATTTTAACTAAAATTTTATTTCCCTTAATGTCATTCACTAAGCTTTTGCTTTGTGAGAAATAAGGTTAAATTAATTTTTGATTTTGCATTAATTAGGATCCATAATTATTTAGTAATCATAATTTTTTATTATTGCTTCTTGGCCATCATGAGTATGCTTACAAGAAACATAATTTTTTTTATAATATATTTACTAAAAAATTTTCATACACATTTTCAAATTCTCCCACATAAAAAATAATAATTTGATCTCTGTAATATACTTTACTATCTATTTAAATGATCAAAATCATGAATCTCTTTTGAGATCAAAATAAATTCATAAAATATTTATTTAGGTTAATTGTAATATATGCAGTCGGGTTAAAAATGTTATGAAAGAAAATCTAGAAGATCGAACAGACTTTGCATCACCAAAATGTTATGAAAGAAAATCTAGAAGATCGAACAGACTTTGCATCACCAATCATAAAAGTAGAAAACTAGAAAATATTTTTTAATACTACAGGCTCAAAGCTCATTAATTTTATAGCATTAAATGCAAACATACCAGCTTTTCTTAACAAAATATTACAACAAATTAGACCAATTGAAACCACATGGCTATTTAAGTATTTTTCAAAGAAATGGTGAATTTTACCTCTCGTTAACCTCCATCATGATCAATTTTGAGAATAAAATTATATTACAAGTATTCATTCCAAACTTTATCCAGGTAAATTCATTTCAAACTTTATCCAGATAAATTCATAACATATAAAAATTGGATTTAGAGAGATTCTATCACCTGTTAATGAATTCATTAATTATTGTTGCCACATTGGTGTCAAATAACAAACCACCATGCAAATCTCCATTTTTTCAAATTTTCAAAATATAAACCTTCATCTCCATGTATTACTACAAAATTCATTATACTAATGGAGTATACCTCCTCTCTTATTATATCAATCCTAGTTAGTCCACAAGTTAATATCATATTAGGGTGTTCCACCAAACAACCAAATTGACAGCTTCAAAAATATTATATAGAAGAAATTGAGGAAATTTAAAGATAAATAATGATATAAAAAATAACAAAATACACTCGATAATTGTAGAACTAAGATTAGTAATAAAGTGGGTTAAAATTATTTATCAAAAATGTAGATTAGAAACTTTTTCAAATAGGTAAACAAATATATATCAAATCATAATGAATCTTTCATCTTTGTTATTATGATCTCAGCTAATTCAGGGACAATATATGATTACATTGATTGAATTAAGTCACTTCCTTAAGATAAATTTATCCTTTTATCAGCAAATAACATGATAAGCATTAAATGTTGTAATATTTTAAAAGGAATAATATCATGCTCGATACTAAGATAAAAGGCATGTAATGAAAATATATATATATATGTATTATCTAACTTCTTTTATAAATATTGCAGCATAAAAAAATTTGAAAAAAATATTATATAAAAATTAGTAAGATGATAATTTAGATGGTCCAAAATATATAAATTTCTTTTCCCATCATGAATAAAGTATGCCAAAAACAATATATTCAAACATCTCATCATAATAAAAAAATCTTTTCTTTTTATCATATAATTCAATAAGATTATTTATTTTTATTTTTTAACATAATCTAATATTTAATTTTAAAACTCTCAATATTATGCTTTCATAAAAAAAAAACAACACAAAAATCACTATACTTGCATATATGCATAGTAAGAAAATTTTCTAAAAATTTTTATATAATAAATTAAATGTATTTTTTCCTATTTTTTTATTTTTATTAAATAAAATACAATATGTATGATATATAGAAAAGTTAGAATCATATATATGAAGATAACTAATAAATTTATTTTTTTAAAAATAATAACTTTTCGTTTAATCAAATTAACATTAAATTTATATCATTTTAATAGCATTGGTATTAGTCAAAAATAAATAAATAAATATTTCAATGATTTGAACAAACACATCTTTATAGAGATAATATTGAACAAATTTCTCAAGGTTGTTGAAGATATATGATATCATCTCATTGATGTATGTGATAACATTGTCATCAAGAATTTGTGTATTTATTACATGATTTCCAAATTCAACAACCCCTTCTACAATAAAACAAAACAGAAAACAAAATTAGGAAGAATAATAATTTAAAAAATTCAATACTTTTATTAATTTTTAAGTATATTGAATTCATGTAAAATGAAAAGAATGGTTTCTTTTATATAAGGTTGAGACTTTTCAAAAATTAATTTGTCAATAAATACAATAAATATTATTTAAATTTTTTAATTAAATTGATTTAAATTTTAAATTTAAAGTACTCAAACAAAATTTTAAATAGAAATCTAAAATTAATAATTAATTTGATTGAATAAAATTTAGTCACATTTAAGAGGAATAAGTATTAAAGTCAATAATAAAATATAATTATAAAACCTATAATTAAAGATTTAATTATCATAATTTTAAAAAGTCATCAATAAAATTATAATTATATTAAATAATTATTTATTTTAAATTTTAAAATCTTTATAAATATTCAATTGTTTTACCATAAACTATTTCAAATCGTATTCAGCTTTACATGCATTTGACTATAATGCACCATGCAATGTATATTTAAAATGAAAATACAGGTGTCCATAGCAAGAAAGGTCCTAGAACATTATAAAAGGGCCATGACATTGTTCCAGTATTTGCACCACAGGAACATTAGCTAAAACATAGAACAAAAATGTCTCCCAAACATTTGTCACTATGTCTCCTAGTATTAATAGGGTTGGTGCTAATGCCCATCACTTGTCATGCTGATCTTCAGGACCGTCGTTTGCCTCCAATAGTTGTTCGTCCACCTTTCGGTAGAAGGCCACCTTCTGCGGAGGAATCTTCTGAATATCACAAGCCATCCTACACTCAAAATGGGGCTTCAAATTTTAAGCACACTACGGTGGAGGATGGCTATTACAAGCCTCCCCATAAGCCATGGAAGAAGCATCCTCCATCTAAAAATTAAAATAAATATTATTAGTGCTTATTAGTGAAGCTACCACACTCTTGGTGGACTATGCTTGCTTCTGAAATTAAATAAAAGCATTTTATGCTTTTTAGTATTATGGTACTATCTATATATTTATGGTGAACTTTGGCTTTGTTCATTGAATAAAGATTTTATGCATATGTATGCGATATATATATATATATATATATATATATATATATATATATATCTGTTGCGTAAAGTTGTGCGATTGGAATACCATGTGATATTGTTGAATAATGGCTTGATTTTGGTTTGGAGTGACGTGTGCCATTTCAACGGTGCCGGCTACAATTTTGTAGAAAATATCATGCGTTTATACTAAAATTTAAGTTGAAGTTTTCTTTTCTAAAGTATTTTATTTTGATTTTAAATTTTAATACAGAAAATGAAAAATAAGAAAATATTTTTTATTTTTACTATTTTCTGTGTAAAATTTTAAAAATATAAAACAAATAAAAAATAATATTTTCATAAATTAAAAAATGTAAAATATTTTTAAAAATCAAAACGTGACCAACTCAATACTCCCCTTTTTATGATTATGTTCACATGTCATTTTTAATTATTTGAACGATATCAAGAGCAAACAAGACCAATCATGATAACTGGAACAATGAATGTATGTATATAGTGATGACACGAAACTACCCTGGAATTCAAGGACTAGCTAGGAAGCAAGATAAATTAAAAACCGAGCAAATGGGGAGATTCTCCAGCAAAATGACCTTTTGTGCCCGCTTCCTTATACATTATATATTATTATTATATTAATTAGATAAGTTCGCAGAGGTGATGGAAATAACAAATAGGCCCTTCTATTCAATTATAATCATGATCAACCATAGATTGCCTTTTTGTTGCATCATTATTACGGTTTAGATAAAATATTTCTTTATAAAATTTGAAATATTTAAAAATTTTAATATTTTTATTTTAAAAATATTTTTTTTGGATAAAAAAATTAAAATTTTTTTATTTAAATAGTGAATTTTAATTTTTTTATTTAAACTAAATAATTTAATTTTTATTAATTACAAAATTTTATGTTTAAATATTTATAAATTTTTTTTTAATTTTTTTTTTACTTTTTTTATCAAAATATTTAGATATATAAATATTTTATTATGCAACATATTTAAAAATAATAATAATTAAACAAATATATATAATAAAAATAATAATAAAATATAATTATATCATTTCATATTAAAAATATTATATTAAAAAATAAAAGATAAAAGAGAAAAATATAAAAAAAAATAGCGAACGAAATAACAGTACACACCTAGAATAATTAGAGAGTAAATAAAAAAAATAAAAATTATTGTTTATGACAATAAATTAAAGAATTTTAAAAAATTTTAAACAAATTTTAAATTTTATCATTTTAATATATTAAAATACTATCTTAAAATTTTTAAAATTTTTTTTAAAAAAATTAAATTCTTTCAAAAATTATATTCTCTTAAAATATCTTATCCAAATACATCCTTAAGGTTGGTTGACGAATATTTGTTCAAATATTTTCTCACCTGTTGGATAACCCGTTTGACCTGTTTGCATATGAGAAGTCTATGTTGCGTATGCGAAGTCATCATAGAGGCATTCGTTGAAACAAACCAATGTCGTATTTATGTTTGGATATATTTTGAGAGGAGTATTGTAGGTTTGGTATCGTATCGTGTATAACACTTTTGGAAATAATTTGGTATGTAAATTTTAGGGGTTATAGACATAGTTGATATGGATTGTATTAGGCCAGAGTTGAGTTTGAATGTAGATAAATCAATTGAAACAAGTATGTTCATATGAATATATTTTCCGCTAATGAAAACCAAGCTACTGTTAGATTTGCAAAAATATTTTTTATTTTATCAAATTATTATTTTATTTTATTTTCAAAATTTTATTTAGGAAACAACATAAAGATGTTTTATATTTATATTATCTATTTTCTGTAAGAAATTTTGAAAATAAAAAATAAAATAATATTTTTTTAAATAAAAACAAAAAATATTTTCACAAATTAAACGTGATGTAATGTAAGAAGCTGCAACAATCTTGGTATTTTGTGAAAGTTAATTCATGTTGGATAAACATGTAAGTTGCCCTGTATATTATGTTTCACATGGATAATGGAGGATTTGTATTTTATAGCTGTGATTATGTGAATGAAAATGTTGCGGAAGAGTCAAGTAAAATTTGAATGTGGTAAAATGTGGTTGCTACATAAGTTTGGAGTAATCTTTTGACTTATGGGCAGAAATATGATTGAGCTTAGTAGGACCATTAGCCTTAACCAGTCATGTTTAACAAATTTAACAGTGAACTTGTCATGGTGAGTGACTATTGAGCTTCACCCTTTTAGCTACTACATGCCCAATACCACATCAACCCTCCTAATTGGAATAAGTACATGGAAATCAGTTGTGAAAGCATGACATTGGATGGTAAATTTCACTTGGGAGCAGAGTTGAGTGCACTCTAAGTTACTGCCACCATCATCTTTTCACAACATGCATCTTCAATAAAATTATTTGTGCTCCTCTCGTCAATTAAGATTATTTTAACCTATAATTTAGAAATATGATCTAAAATTGATAATGATTTAGGTGTTAGATGTGCTCCTCTCGTCAATTAAGATTATTTTAACATATAATTTAGAAATATGATCTAAAATTGATAATGATTTAGGTGTTAGATGTGTTGATAAGTAGGGATGAAAGTGAATAATACCGTTCGACAAAAATATATGATTTGACTCGTTTAAAGTTTCAATTTGTTTAATAAATAGATAGGTGCAGATTTATTAATTTTTTTTAGATAAATAAACAAGACTTAAACTTATAAAAAAACCTATTTAACTTATTTATATTTATATATTATATATTTATATTTAGTTTAATATTATATTTTTATAATATTTATTTTAATATATTTTATTTACATAATGTTAATGTATATATACTTTAAATTTATTTAATAACTTTTTTATTTTGTAAGTTTTAAGTTTATAAACTTTTTTAATCAATTATTTATTAATTTTTTTAAGAATGTAGACTTTTAAATATATTTGTAGGTCTTATAAACTTTAAATCGGACTGAATCTTAATAAAAAAAAAATCTTCAATATATAACAGGTTTGGGTTTAAATTTTAAAATTTTTAAATAATTCAAATTTAAACAATCAAAATCTAATTCGTTTCAGCCTACTTCTATCCCTATAATAAAGTTTTAAACTAATTTAAATCTCAATGATAAAGTTTCCCCTCTTAGCATGAAAACATGAAAACACGGTTGGAAACAATTAAAAAAATGGTGTTATTATACATGACAATCAGCTTAGAATTTACTTTTTGGTCCCATTTAAAATTAGAATAATGAATGTGGATATGTCATAAAACTTTAAAATCCAACTTCAATCTTAATTGACTTCGAATAATCTTATAAAAGCTTTATATCCTATTTTTTTAAAGATTATAATTTTTATTTATTTATTTATTTATATATATTTTTAAATAAATAGATATTCAATATATTTTAATTTAAATAATTTATAAAATAGATATTAAAAGTTAAATAAAATAAAAAATTTAATAATAAAATTATATTTTTAACAAAAATATAATATTGTAATAGATTTATTTAAATAATTTTATAATTATTATAACAGGTTCAAAAATTAAGTAAAATGGATAATTATATTTTCAAATTCAACTCTATTTTTAGAAATTGAAAATGGATTGGATGTGAGTTTTTATTGAACTTTGATCAAAATATTTTTTTTTTCTCAAAATTAAGACAGATTGAGCATATATCTGTGAATTTTATTGTGAGTTTTTATTGAACTTTGATCAAAAAATATAGTTTTTTTTTTTCAAAATTAAGACAGATTGAGCATATATCTGTGGATTTTATTGTTATATCCAAGTGTTATTCTTGAGTCATCAACTTCTTGAAATGGGTCTTTGGAGATATCAATAAAAGAGGGAAACCCAAGCGCGATGGAGCAGTTAGGGGACACTTAGATCAAGGCTAGAACCACGTCAACCGTGTCAACCATGCCACTCCTGGACCCTAGCATGATTTAGGACACTTTTTCGTTGATAATCTTCTATGTTATATTTTTTATTAGCATTTTTTTTATATTTTTACATTATTTTGATTTGATTTGTAATGTTAATATTTTGTATTTTCATTCATTTTAGAAATTTTGTAGTTTTAACTTTTACGGGATTGGCTGGTGATTTATTACGATTAAGAATTAAAACAAATGTTGAAAATAGGTTTTGCTAATTGGAAATGAAATTCTTTTAAAAAAAATTAGAGAAAATAATAAAAATAGTGATCAAACTATTTGATCGTTGAATGGATCATATATATATATATATATATATATATATATATATATTTATTTATTTATTTATAACACTAGATTTTACTTATTATATTATATTTTATTTTTATTTTTATTATTTTTTTTTACCTTATAAAATATTTCATGAATTAGTTTATTTTTATTTATCTTTATTTTTTGTTATCATTAATTTTATAATCAATTCAATCTTAAATCATTATTTTTAATAATCATATTTTATTTATTTTGATATAATTCTTACTTATTACTATTATTTTCTTTTAATTGATTTAATCACTAAGTATAGTTTTAAATTTCATTCCTTTTTAATTGTTATGTTGTATTTATTTTTATTTTAATTTTATTATTGTAACAAATAAAAATAATAATTTTTTGAATATATATATATATATAAAGTTTAATACAAAATTTTTTCTACATATTTTATTGCTCATTATATAATTTACCTATTTATTATTATTATTTTCTTTCTCTTTTTCTTTCTTTCTTTCAATAAATTTCTATTTAAATTGATTTACTCTATTTTTATTATTTTTATTACAAATATTATTATTAAATTTTCATAATTATATACTAAATTCTTACTGTATTTATTGTACTGGTCTTTTCTATTTTTTTTATGTACTAAATAAAAATCAAATAAAATTTAGAAGAATAATTGAAAATATTTGATAATTAAATAGACCTTTCTATTATTTTGTATTTACTCTTTTATTATTTATTTAATGTATAAGTATTTTTATAATAGTTGTAATTTTTTATAATTTTTATTTATTTATCTATTTTATCTATTTTTATTATTGTTATTATTATTATTGTTATCATTATTATTTATCTAATTTATTTAATTCTATTATTATTATAAACAAGGAAAGAATCATGTCATTACTCTAAAAAAAAATTCAATCAAAATCACATTTTCAGAACCAGGTTTCTTGTAGTATATAGATATATATATGTTAAGAGGCAATGTAAAAGGTAAGAAAAGAACGTGCGTAATTTGAGGCATGTAATTTCTGCTACATCAGCTGCTTGCAGAGTTAAGAGAGTTAAAGTGCTTAACAAGCAAACTCAAAGATAGCATAATCCGAAAGGTTAGTTAATTTGATTCATTGGATAATTGCATGAGTGGACTAATATGACAACATATTAAATTAATACATTGGACATTAACATGAATAAAAGTTGACCTCAAATTTTTTTTTGAATTACCGGATAATTACGAAACATTAAGTAAAAACTATAAAGCACTAAAACAAGCTGAAAAAAGAAAAAAAAAAGTGAAAAAAAAAACAGAAGAGAGAAGAGAAGTTTAATAAGGTTGAGGGAGAGAGAACACGGAGACAAAGAAGCACACAGGTAAGTTTCTTCCTCATCATTTTGTTTCATCATGTATAAATTGAATAAATGTATCTTTTACTCTCTTTTTTTATTATTTTTTTTTTTATTATTATCTTCATGTCCTACTCCATGTACTCTAGTTCTCTATTTACGGATGATTCCTTTTTAGCATGACTCTAATTTTGTAGTGCTGTTTACTATGAGTATGGACTTGTTTAATATTTTGGAGGGCTGTTCCTTTATTTTATTTATTTATTATTGTCATTATTATTATTTTTGATCCTCACAGCCTATAGCAAAAAAAAATTATGATGAAAAAAAAAATAGTATAATCCAGTAATATGAATAGAGTTAAATGACTTTAAGAATGTATATTAAATTCTCATTGATATTTGTAATATATGTATTGATTTTGTTTTATATAAAACATACGTCTTCCTATTTTTTTATATACCTATAATTTATTATTAATTTTTTAGAACATAAATATATATACGTAAAAGACTTTCATGCTTTCTTAGATTAGATATTTAAAAATTTTTGGTGTAGTACATATCGTATTGTTCATATATATATATATATATATAGTAGAATTTTTATTTATTTATTTAATTTTATTTAAAATATATATGAAACTTTTCCTTTTATTTACAATACTGAATAGATTTCTTTTTTGTTTATAACATATATTTTCAAATTCAATTTTTTTATATATAATATATATCAGATATTCTTTTTAATACATAAATTATAATGTTATTCTTAATTCATATTAATTTCTATATTTAGATGATTTAATAATATGTTAACAACCGTATATATTTCTTTGTCCAATCAAGATTATTGAATTTTTTTTAACATTTTATTTTTATCTTTAAATGTTATTTTTTTCATATTATCATTATTATTGTTTATATTTTTTATTTATTTATTGCTATTCATTATGTTTGTAATTATTTATTTTTATTGTATTATATTTTATAGGTAATTTCAGTTTGTTTATATTCTAATAATTAATTAATTGATCCCTTTTACTACATTTTGTAGATTTGTTAATTATTTTATTTTACTATTATTAATTTTTGTTAATTCTATTATCATATTTAATGATAAATTTAATGTTCACTTTTAAAATTTTATTTTATTATTATTATTGTTATTATTATTATTATTAATTTTATCATCATTATCCCATTACTATTATTACTATGCTTACTATCATTTCATTAATGAATATTATTGTATTTAACATATTCATCACATTTTATAATTATGTTAAATCTTAACTTTTTTTAAAAAAAAATATAATAAGAAATACATATTAAAAGGTATATGTAGATGCAATTATATAGCGATTCATATTTTTTTATAAATAATTTGATTTAATCTTGCATTAGAAAAAAGGTAATTTAAACATGACGTTTTATTAATCCTATTTTTAATTTAATTTGGGACACCTAAGTTGTGACAGATCGGTGATCTTAATTTTTTTTTTCTGTTTTCCATAAAGTTTTATCATTAAAGTTTGATTAACATATCGATTTATTAAGAGAACTACGTGACTTTGAGTTCCTCATTGCACCAGAGGATATGTAGGAGCGGGAATTAAACTGTCATGCCAATTTTTTTCTCATAACTTTATGCTCATTTTAATTTTAACCATTAATTGAATAAATTTTCTATCCATCGATTTTGTATTTAGCCAACTACTTATTTATTTAATTATTTATTTATTCATTCGTTCCAGAATAAATTGTGTATCCGTTAAGGAAGTAAAATAAATAATGTTAAAATCATCACTAGTTTGCACAAATGGGTTTAAAGTAACCACATTAAGGTGGATGTACTAGGGCTGCTGTGGGATTAAGTTTTTACCTTTCCCTATGCATAATCGACTCCTGAACTGATTCTGGTTTCGTAGATCGTTTTCATCAATTTTTTTTAATAAAAGTTTTTCCAATTTTTTCCTAAAATGTAAAATAAAATTGGTGACGGCTCCATTTCCTTTTCTTTCAAGATTAACCTCATTTTAATTTGTCCGGCTTCCGTTTTGATCTAGGTCGTTACAGTTGGCAACTCCACAGGGGATAGTTAGAGAGTCAATCCTTTTATGTTTCAATTATGCAAATTATGTGATAATTTACTTATTTATTTATTCTACTCCAAATATTTTGTTTGTATTAATAATTCCATGATGTATAAATTTGTTAGTATATTCATTTTTCTATTATTTGCTTACTTGTTTCAACTTTAGCATAGATGAACAATAATGTTGTAATATTCTTTGTTCTATGATTTATTGCAGGTTTGGGATAGTTTTTTAGGTTTAATCCTTACAGGTTTGTATGCTCCATTCACACACCACATCTTCACTTGTCACACACTCTGAGTGAGACCCTATACCCGGGCTGAGTATGACTTAAGTTAGGTAAGAGGTTTAGTAGTGATAGCCATTTTGGAAGTACATTCTATTTGGTTATTGTGAGAACCTCATCTAGAGCATGATCTATTTTGTGAATGTTCCACATCTAATAGTTCACCTATTATTGTGGTCAACGCTTCTAAATGGAATTTAGCTCTGGAGGCCAAAGACCTTTAGAATAGACCATTACCTATGGAAGAGCACTAATTAGAAAAGTCATAGAGCATTAGGTAGCAACCTTCCATATTTAAGCAACCCTACATAGGACAAAAGGGAGCGTACTTCTAGCCTTTCCTCTTCCTCATGTTTAATTTCATGAAATTTTAGGATCGATTATACATTTTATTTATGAGAAAATAAAAATGATAGAGAAAAAAAATAATGAAAAAATATAAAGAGAGAAATAAAGAAAAGGAAAATGAATAAAATATAGCATGATCCATTATTGCATTGTGACATGCATGTTCATAGCATAAATAAAAGATAAAAAACTAAAGATGAAAGCTTCATGCATATAGATATCTTAATTCATGCATTAATATCTTGCAATTTTTTATTTTTTATTTTTTACTCATTTCATTTGTTTACTTTCACTTTAGGTGGAGTTTATCAGAAACAGTGTTGGAACCTATTGTGAGTATTTTTGGTAAAAAGTAAATTGAATCACAGTGCGAGGGGAGATCTTCGTTGATGATGAAGAAAACTGTGCAGTTTAGTGTTAACAAGCCTAATGTTGGTAATTTAATAAATCTGGGTCGAAAGATGAACAAGATACAACGAATGACGTTTGCCAGAAAGTATGAAAATATTCTTGATCTTCTTGAAGTAGATGTTCAAGTAGAAACGATTACTGCACTTGCTTATTATTATGATCTACCTTTGAGATGCTTCACATTTCGAGACTTTCAGCTAGTCCCCACTTTAGAGGAGTTTGAGATCATCATGGGTCTGTCATTGAAGAAAAATCCACCATACAAATTTCTAGGTCATTACTCTTCGCTGCAAACTATTGCTAAAGTGCTTAAAGTTCAAGTGAAGAATTTGATGAGCAACAAGAAGACCAAAGGTTCAGTCGAAGGATTTCCAAGAAATTATTTAGAAGAGAAAGCTCATTTCTTAGTTGAGACAAATGATTGGGAAGGATTCATGGATGTATTGGCCCTAGTGATCTATGGGGTAATTTTGTTTCCTAGCAGCGATCAGTTTGTCTGCTTGGCAACCATTGATGTTTTTATGGCTCACAAATTTTGAGGAGATAATCCTGTGCCAGCAATCCTTGTAGACGTATGTTGTCTGCTTATGTTGTATATCTGGCTCACCGGGCATGTGTTTGTTAGGGGGACAAAAGTGTAAATCCCTTTGTTGATTTTCATCAATTGCAGTTGAAGCCTAAGAGTGGTCGAGAGTGGAGCCAACTACTAGCAAATCATACCGAGAAGACTATCCGATGGTATCCTCAGTGGGAGGAAATAGAAGAAGTGATTTGTCAATGCAGAAATGTTCCTAATGTTCCACTCATGGGAACTAAAGGATGAATTAACTATAACCTTGTACTGGCCCTTAGACAACTTGCTTATCCCATGAAGGAAGCCCTAAACAGTGATAACTTGGTACCATTTGTTCTATATACCATGGATCAAACTCAAACTGAACAATTAGGACAGGTAAGACAAGCATGGGACGTGATCGTTAGAAGAAGCAAGGAGCTAGGACGAAGAAGTTGTGGGATCGGAGAAGGTTACCAAATATGGGTAAAAAATAGAGCTCTAAAGGTCAAACTGCCATTTCAATCCACCATTCCTCTAGATGAAGAAACACCGATGGTGGTCTTTAAGGACAACGAAGACACTTCTGTGATTAGGGAAGAGTTGCAAGGAGTGAAAAAAAAGCTAAAAAAGGTGGAAGTAGAAAAGAAAAAGTTAGAGATGGAATTAAAAGAAGTGCTCAAGACACTCGAGGCTTTGTAATTAGAGAATGCTGAAAAGGATGAATCCTTAGAGAGAGCTAACAAAAGAGTAAGAATTGAAGAAAGACGCAGAGATAATACCAAGCACTGTTTAGAAGCGACTTATGTAGCTTTAGAACGTAGGAGGCAAGAAAGAGATCAAGCTCGGGTAGAGAGCCATAAGCTCAAAGCGGCACTAGCAGATGCTCAAGTAGGTCAAAAGGAAGCAATCGAGCAGTTAGAAGGTCTCAAAGAAGAAATGAAGAAAATGATAGCTGATTATGAAGAAAAAATCAAGAAAAAGAGTGAAGAGGTGGAGCACATGACAATAGAGTATCAAACATTCTTAAAAGGAAAAGAAGAAGATATACAATATTTGTTGGGACAGATAAAGGAAAAGGATGGTGAGATATACGACTGCAAAAGGAATGTGTTCCTTATATTGCTCAATTTGCAAACTTGGTATGGATATCTAATGAAACAATTGAGGGCATGCCAAAACTTCTGAAGATAGCCGACGCGGTTACTAGTGTAAACACCCAATTATATCCGAGGCCCCCAATTAGTAAAATTAATCAAGAAACTAACGTTAATTTAATAAACAAACAAAGAAGCAGAATAAATAGATAGAAACAGAAAACAGAATAAATAGACGGAAGCAGAAAGCGGAAAAACTGATAGGAAAAATAGAAGAGCAAAATAAATAATAATAATAATAATAATAATAATAATAATAATAATAATAATAATAAACTGAAAATAAAAAATAAAAGATAGGAAATCCAGAAAAAACCTAAAGTCAATAAAAAGATTAAAAAAAGAGAGAAAAAGAAACAAAAAAAGAAAAAGAAAACGATAAATAAAATTGTGAAAAAGATGAAAAAAGGAGAAGAAAATAAAATAAAAAATAAAATAAAATCTGAAAAAGAAAAAAAAATAAAGATTAGTAAAACCAAAAATAAAGATATATAAAAGAAAAATAGTAGAATTGGAAAATAAAAATAGATTTAACAAAATAAAAAATGACAAAAACTAAACAAAGAAAAATCAAAATAATGAAGAAAATGATAAATAAATAGTAAAAAATAAAAGAGGGTAAAAAACGGAAATTGAGAAAAGAAATGAAAAATAAACACAAGAAAATAGCAAAATAAAAAAATAATAATAAAAAAAATAATAAAAAATTAAAAAGAAAAGGTTAAAAAAAATGAATGAATGAAAATTGATGAAAATTGAAAAAGAGAAATGAAAAAGCAAATAATGAAAATACATAAAATCTGAAAAAAGAAAGATACGAGGAATGAAAAACACATACATGAAGGGGTGACTTTTTGGGGGCTCCTAGGGGGTCTTTTTGGCTTTTGCCAAGAGGATAAGGCTGGCTCTTTGGCCTTGGAAAGGACTTGGCTCTTACCAAGAGAGAGAAGGCAAGAACCCATTCGAAGAAACAAAAAGACAAAAAATAAATAGAAAAGAGGAGAAGAAAAGAAGATAACAAGAAAAAGAGGGAGGGGTCTTCGGTTTGAAAAGGGGTTCTCTTCATCACGGCGGCAACAGGGATTCTTTCTCCCTCTCCCCGGGTTCTTCCTCAAGGATCTTGGAATCTCCTTTCACGAACGGATTCTTGATTGAGCCAGAAGAAAAAGAAAGCTCCATCGATGCTAGCCAGAAGTTCCTAACACACATACTGCATTTGAGCATCAGCTTCATACAGAACTGGGAGCTTTTTCGGAGCTTGACAGCATCTACATCCAGGTAAGACCATGAATTCCTCTATATGTCTTCATGACGTGGTTTCTGCATATATTCATCCACACTTAGAGTTAAGGATTAGCCACTATCACATGATTCTTGAACCACGAATGAATTCTGTTTGCATTCGATTAAACAGTCCATGTTCACATGTTCATATGTATGGTTAAAATTTAGAGTTTTATTTCAATAAGAATCGGTTGGAATGAGATAGCAAAGAGCTTGAAAATTGCTGATAGACCTTATTAGAACCATGGAACTTAAATCTGGTGCCACAAGTTTGGAAAATTCAGGCCTGGAATTTCATAGTTGTTGCCAAGTTTGATATCTAGAATCAGATCCTTTTGAGACAACTGTTGATATTAACGCTATAAGGAGGAGCAAGCTTCACAGATATTCGAACTTGAACCCAAGGCAGTGACTCGTATGGAGAAACCGATAGAATTATCTATGGGGCCTAGTAGTCATGCCTATCGTGCTGCATTGTATCTGTACAAAAGTCTAGAAGCTATGAACTAGGTGCACTGTGTGAAAGAATCATGAAGCTAAAAGTGTGTGGCCTTTGATACTGCTGAGCCCGATCAGGTCCCTGATGCCTTTTCTCTGAGAAGATGCCAAGAAAATTGCCGCAGGCTTATAAGCTCCTACATGCAGCATCAAGAAGTGAACGGGGTTGCAATCGTTCGATTCAGTTTATCGGTTCTTATTATCCATCATCAAGAAGCTCGCAGGAGGATTTGAATTTTGCAAAGTCCCCAAGTTGGAAGGTACCGCCCTTTATTTGGAATGACATGAATTCACCAGCAGTAGCAGGCGTTGGTGCTTGCTTTTCTGGCTCGCAGTTCTGCTCTAACAGGCTCCTATCTCTTGTCCTGCACCTTCTCGCTAATCATGGTGCATGTATGATAGAAGAAGGTTCCCCCGAGAGGTTTGCATGTGTTGGGGGAAATTCGAGAAGTCCAAATCTGAGTAATATCAGGCTCTAGAATTCTGAAATTGCTGGGTCTCAGAAGTTGTTGGCTCTCAATTGAAGGCTATGTCTCATCATCATATACGAGTTAAAGTAATACATGAGCTTGTTGTGAAGCTGCCATCAAGCATACACGAGCAGCAGGTTAGTACAATATAATGTTGCAGTTCCTTCTTTGGTGATGGCTCAGAACCTCAAATAACAAGACTCCTGGGGACAGTATTGGTGTATTAAATAATGGAATAGTGATTCCTACACTCACAAATACACATGAAAACCTTGATGGAATCCAGGGATCAGCACTCTCGTGCATATGTTGTTGGATGTATCACTGAATCCAGGGATCAGCACACTCATGCATTAGGCCGCTTTCAATTCTAGCCACGATAATAGGACAATTAAGCCTGGTTGATAAGGATAATGTGTTGCCTTCTGATGGTGCTTATGCAGTGAGATGTTTAGTGATATTTCGGATCAATTCATCCAACTCAAAGTCAACATTTGATGTCAAGACAACACTGTATGGACCACAACCTGTGATTCAGGTTGCTGGGGAATAATCACACATACATGTGACAGGCCCTCCCACTTACGAATTCACCTTCTCACATCAAAGTTTATAATGCATAACACCCCGAATAGGTTGATGTTACCAATAAAAAAGCATCAGGGTATGCAAACGAATCCATGCACGTCCAGAAACGAATTTATGATGGGATTAATCAAAGAATAGGGAAGTCCAGCCATGACCAATAAAGAACGACGCTACGTGCATGGGCATGGTTCCACCTAAGATTGAGCCAAATAGAAGGCACTAAGTCAAATCGGCAAGCATTAAATCACAGCCAAAGGGCTTGGCCTAGTGGTCAAGGGGGCCGCTTGTGATCTGCACAACAGGGGTTCGAATCCTCCTGGTTACCTTTTTCTCACAAATAGCAAGTAATACTTGATCTTGATATAATTAGAGGAAAGTAAGAGTAAAGCCTAACCAAAAGTGTGGCCTAGTGGCGTCGTTTGCTCCCCTCGATGCCCAAAACCTGAGTTCGAGCCCCTCAAGCAACACATTGCCATTTTATCATAAAAATCCTCCTCCCCGTCATATGCGTGCCACGTGTCCGTAGCCAAGTCCCCCCAGCGTGCCATCAAGCCATGTAGGTAGCCGAACCCAGCCGCCACGAAGTCGAGCCTGCAAGCCTCCTCCAAGCCACGAGAGCCATCAAAGCCTCTCCCCAAGCCATCTAGCCTCGAGCCAAGCCATTTAAGCCTCACACTTTCCATAATTACAACCAAACCTCCATACTTTTTTCAAAATCACAATTTAGCCCCTAAACTTCCCAAAATCATAATTCAACCCCTGTACTTTCTGAAATTATAAATCAGCCCCTGCACTTCTCAAAATTCAACTTTAACCCTAAACTTCCCAAAATTTAAATTAAATTCTTTTCTCCCAAAAATTAAAAAGCAATCCTCTTTCCAAAATCAAATTTGTTGTCCAAAACCCAAAATAAATTCTCTTTTGACCTTTCCTTCAAATGAAAAATGAAATCAAATTTAATAAAATCAAGTTTTTCTTTCGAATAAAAATCAAGTGTAATTTTTCTTCCTCAAAATTAAATCAAGTTTAATTCTTCTTTCAATTACAATCCTTTCAAATCAAGTTCGTTTTATTCAAGTTTAGTGCAAACCCTCAAAATTCAAATCCAAATCAAGTTTGTTTTAGTCAAATCAAGTCTATTTTCCAACATCCAAAGCAAATTCCTTTTTCAAATTAAGTCATTTCTTTTCTTATCTTTATCATATTCAAATTAAATTCTTTTCAAAATACTTTGGGATCTATGGCCTCACTCGACGAATCCTAGACGGAAAACTGGCGGTCTACACTACTGTTCGATGTCTAGTGGTTTGTATAGGCCCCCGTGCTGCCTTAGCCGCCTCGGACCTTGTGCATGAGTGGATCGAAAGTCCTTTCAAAAATAAAATTCTTTGAAAAATGCTTTGGGATCTACGGTCTCACGCGACGAATCCTAGATGGGAAACTGGCGGTCTACACTGTTGTTCGATGTCTAGTGGTTTGTATAGGCCCCCCGTGCTGCCTTAGCCGCCTCGGACCTTGTGCAAGAATGGACCGAAAGTCCTTTCAAAAATAAAATTCTTTTCAAAATGCTTTAGGATCTATTGTCTCACGCGACGAACCCTAGGCGGGAAACTGGCGATCTACACTCTGTTTGATGTCTATTGGTTCGTATAGGCCCCCGTGCTTCCTTAGCCGCCTCGGACCTTGTGCATGAGTGGACCGAAGGTTCCTCCAAAAATAAAACTCGTTTCAAGATATTCCTTTCCCTTTCAAGCACTTTCGAAGGTCAAGCCTTCAACACAAACCAGAACTATGTAAGCCTTGAGTTTTCCACTGCACTGGGGAATACGTAGGAGCAAGATCAAGTCCTGTCAAGCTAACCTCCATCAAATTATTTATTTTCACACTAATTAAAGGGATCAAACAAATTTCACATAATCACACACTTAGTTTAAGGGTGCCGTTCTTCGGAATGGGCGAGTGGGGTGCCTAACACCTTCCCCATTCGTAACCGACTCCCGAACTTCGAATCTCATCCTCGAGTCAAGGTTTTTTCCAAATCTTTTTCCCTTAAATAAAAATTTGGTGGCGACTCCACATTAATCAATAAAATCTATTTTCAAAATTTTAGCGAGTTCGTCGTCTCGTTGAAATTACGGTTGCGACAGCTAGTCCAATCTCGACTCCGTAGGAAATTCTTGATTTCATTGAACATTGTAAAAAGTTGGTGTGGTGTATGAAAAGAATGACTAGGCCTTAGATGAGAAAGGAATGAATGATGAATTTTCTAAAAGAAACCTTCTTGTATTCTGTTTTAAGCTTGGAATGAAGATGTTCTTTTGTTGTTTATTGTGTTTCCAATTGGCAAAACCAAAGATACTCATAATAAAGTTCTCAGCAATCGTTATTGACAAAACCACAATAAGCGTTTTTAATTAAGCTAATATAATTTTTTCTTTCTTTCTTTTCATTGTTTTTCACAGGACTTATAATCACCATTTTCCTAAAAAGAGAAGTACCAATTACTCTAAGTTCACAACACTATATCCTGAATCAGGATGGCAGAAGAAAACCAACCAGAGAGGAATCTGGGTATGGAAGTTGATGCAGTAAGAGGAAAGATGAATGAAATGTCAGAAGCTCAAATGAGAATGGAAGAAATGCTACTGAGAATGAGCGAAGCCATAAACTTGCTCAATGTCAATAGGACTCTGCCAAGTGGTCAATTGCATGTGGAGTTGCCCCCAATCACCTCCAATCCTACAAATTTAATAACCTCCCCTGCCATGACAGTTCTATTTTCTACTGTTGCAACGACATTACCACCTTTTTCAACTGTCTCCTCTTCTAGTTCATCAATGTCAGTGCCACCTTTCACATCCTTCATCACCCCAACAACAGTTTCGTTATTCACCAGTGTTGCTCAAGGAGCATTTGGTGCAATGGGAGGGATGACTAATCTCCAATGGACATGTAGCCAAACAACACCATTTGAGATCCCAGTTGGAGAAGGATACCAATCATTGGGAAATTCTAACACTCAATTTTATAACAATGCTGAGCCAGCATGGGAAGGACCTCATATATTCACCCATGGGAAATCTATAGGGGCTGTTCATATTCCATCACCACGTGACAAGATGAAGGAGGTATGGATGGAGAAAATGGAAGAAAAAATTAAGGCCATCCAAGGCCCTAGTACATATGGGTCCCTAGGAGTTGAAGAACTATGCCCAACCATAGCAGTTGTTGTTCCTAAAGATTTTAAAGTCCCAGACTTTAACAAATATGATGGTAGTGGCAACCCTCTATTTCATTTAAAAACGTATTGTACCAAGATGATCGTTTGGTCTAAAGACGAGAAATTTTTGGTCAGTTTTTTCCATGAAAGCTTGACTGGGCTTGCTTTAGAATGGTACATCCAATTAGACCATTCTAAGATCACTTGCTGGAAGGACTTAGCAGACGTGTTCCTGAACCAATATCGTTTTAATCTTGACATTGCTCCAACCCGAGAGCAGTTAGGATTTTCGCAAAAAAGAAATGATGAACCCTTCAAGCAATATGCTCAGAGGTGGAGGATGCTAGCAGCTCAAGTACAACCATCGTTAACTCTGTTAGAGATGTGCTCTTATTTTCTGGGAACTTTGGGAGCACCATACATTGGATCGATGGCTGGTGCGACTTATCAGTATTTTGCTGATTTGATAAACACCGAAGAAAGGATTGAGATTCTGGAAAAGGATGGAAAATTACCGATGGAACATGTAGAAGGTAATCAAGGAAAGAAAGGCCTGCCAATGAAGAAGAAAGAGTCTGAAGTGAATCAAGTCTATGAAAGTCGAAACTTTGTGCCACGATACCCACCATCAACCCCTAGGTACCAAACATCACCCTTCAATCCTAACCCTTATCCATTCATCCAAATACCTGTGTTTCCACATCCATCCTACCAGCAAATTCCAAGCCCAAACACTGTTCCTTTCTAGGTCAACAACATACCATCACCCCAACCATACATCCATAGACGTCCTGTGAACACTGACTACCGTCCTATGTACCCACAAAACCGCTCAAACCATCGTCCAAGACCAAATTTCCAAAACCAGGGATAACCTCATCCACAAAACTTACCATATTTCCCAAGATTAGCTATCTCCAATGCTGAGTTGTTCCAGCGTCTATTCGACACTCATCTAATTTCAGAAATACCAGTACGCCCAATGCAACCACCATTTCCAGTTTGGTACAACCCTAACTTGACCTGTAGATACCACATGGGGGTCGTTGGAAATTCGATCGAGGATTGCGAATGGTTTAAAACGATCGTTAGAAAGTTAATGGCATGTGGAAGACTGGATATTCAAGACGAGAAGGGGCTTAGCATCATTAACAACCCTATCCCAAATCATGAAAGAAGTTTTATAAATATTGTTGAGAAGAAGGGGTTGTTGACCAAGACGGCTTTGAAGTTGAAGTCCCCTATGAAGGAGGTATTTGATGGGCTGAAAAGAGTCGGTTATGATGTCATGGTAACAGAAGAAGCCGTGAAGGAGGAAGAAAAGCATGATGAAGGATTAAACTTTGACTACCATTCGGGAGCAAAAGGACATGACATTGAGAACTGTTTGAAATTCAAAGCCCGAGTCCAAGGTCTACTCACAATGGGAGTTATAGAAGTGAAGCAAAAGATTGCTTCCTTAGAAGAAGTTAGCGTTATTGAACCTTTTGTGTTGAGAGTTCCATTTACAAATCAACCACCTGCTCCTGAAAAAGTGGTCGTGATTGTTAAGAAGCTAACTCCCTTTTCTTATGAAGACACTCATGCAGTTCCATGGAGTAGTGAGACCAAAGTTGAAATGATTGGAACTAATTCGATACATTGCTCCAATCTACAAGAAGTAAGGGAGACCATAACCAGTGAAATAGGTGTAGGTGGAATCACGAGGAGTGGAAGGTTTTATGGCTCCGAGGAGGGTGAGAAAAAGAAGAATAAGGAACAAATAGTTGAAGAAACAGGGAATAAAGACAAAGCAGAGGAGGAAGATGAGTTCTTGAAGATTATGAAGCAAAGCGAGTATGATGTGATGAAGCAATTAAAAAAGACACCCGCTAGAATCTCATTGTTCTCACTCATCTTGACATCAGAGCCACATAGAAAAGCAATCTTGAAAATGTTAAATGATGCATATGTTAAGTGTGACGTCACTCCTCAAAATGTGATTAGCATAGTAGATCCTGTGAAGCGTGTGAATATGATCACTTTCTCCAATGAAGAGATTGTTCCTCAGTTTGAGAAAAATCCTCGTGCTCTACACATAACTTTGAAGTGCAAAGGCTTTATTGTGGCAAAAGTTTTAATTGATGGAGGATCAGCCTTGAATGTCCTACCTAAGGCAACCTTTACTCAATTACAACTAAGCATGGATGATTTGATGCCTTAAGTGATAGTTGTGAGAGCTTTTGATGGGACCCGTAGAGACATTTTGGGGGAAGTGGTCCTACCGTTAAAGATTGGTCCAAGCCTTTTTCAAGTGTTATTTCAAGTCATGGAGATCGAGCCAGCATGTACTATGTTGTTAGGTCGGCCTTGGATTCATACAGCTGGCGTCGTTCCATTTACTCTGCATCAGAGGGTCAAGTATATTGAAGGTGGGACAATAATCACAGTGCATAGAGAGGAGGAGATCATGGTCACTAAGCCTATTTCAGTACCTTATGTGGACACTACTGAGCAGATTGAAGGAAACCTTTGGCATAGTTTCGAGGTGGTCGAATCAGACCCTAGTCAGAAGAAAGAGATTGCACCCGCCGTGAACCAAGTTGTAGCACGAATCATGGCTAAAAGTGAATACAAAGAAGGAAAGGGTTTGTGATTGAATTTTCAAGGTGAACCAGTGCCCGTCAACATCCCAGAAAGGTCAGGAAGATTTGGCTTAGGGTATGAGCTATCACTGGAAGAAGAATTTTCAAGCATGGATTTGGTAAAGTGGCATGAGAAGGAAATGAGGCAAGCATTCCCTCACTTGAGAGAAACCTTCCCAGCACCTGCCGAGGTAGTCACAACAGAAAAGAATGTTCGTTCTCCATATCATCTCATCATCAATGACCTTGACAATGAAGAAGAGGAAAAGTTCTAGGAAGTCCATCCTGTTACCGGGGAAGCACCATTAAGAAATTGGAAAGTTGAACCAATGCCAGATGTGGTTGTTCCAAAGTAATGACTGTTGTATTATTCTGGGCAATGATTTTTCCATTCATGCTAAAAACTTTGTAATTTTACTTGAGACTAATTCTTTTGGTGTTTCTTTATATATTTCCATCTTTTCTTTGCACAGTCTTAATTATACTTTTATCGTCCTCATATTAACTCTCTACTCATTTCATATATTTATTCACTCTACATTCATTTCCAACATTACACAAATTACTTTCCAGGGAGCAAGATGTCACAAAAATTTTGTTTTATAAAAACAACTTTGAGAACTTGTCAATTGATTCCCCTACGACGCTTGATGAAGATGACTCTGAAGTTATTGATGATAAGGAGGTTATTGAAGAGCTCATGAAATTCCTCAAACAATCTGAGAAAGAATTCAAGATGAATGATGAGAAGATAGAGATGATTAATGTGGGGATTCAAGAGGAAAAGAAAGAATTGAAAGTGGTGAATAATCTTGAGCAAGCAGAAATGATAGCCCTATTCAAGGAGTATATTGATGTGTTTGCTTGGTCTTATCATGACATTCCAGGGTTAGATCCAGAGATAACTTTGCATAAAATTCTGTTGTACCCCAACATCGAACCCAAGAAGCAAAAGCTAAAAAGAATGCACCCAGATATGTCTTTGAAGATCAAAGAAGAGGTGACCAAACAGTTGGAGGCTGGATTTATAGAAGTATCAAGACATCCAAAATGGATGGCTAATATTGTGCCGGTACCTAAGAAGGATGGAAAGGTTAGAATATGTGTGGACTATAGAGACCTAAACAAAGCAAGTCCGAAAGATGATTTTCCACTCCCCCGCATTTATGTCCTAGTTGACAACACTGCTAGGAATCATATGTATTCATTCATGGATGGGTATTCCAGTTATGACCAAATTCCTACGGATGTTGAGGATAAAGAGAAGACTACTTTCATAACTTCTTGGGGAACATTTTGTTACAAAGTGATGCCATTCGGACTAAAAAATGCTAGAGCCACTTATCAGCGTGCAACGGTTGCATTATTTCATGACGTGATGCACAAGGAAATTGAGGTGTATGTCAATGATATGGTTGCTAAATCTAAAGAAGGAGAAAGTCATATTGAGGTTCTACGCAAACTTTTCGAAAGGTTACGAAAATATAAGTTGAGGTTGAATCCTAGCAAATGTGTTTTTGGCACATCGTCAGGAAAACTGCTAGGCTTTATTATCAGCAAAGAAGGGATAAGGGTGGATCCTGACAAAGTAAAGGCAATAAGAGATATGTCTGCTCCCAAGACAAAGTGAGAAGTGAGAAGTTTTCTAGGAAGACTCAATTACATTGCTAGATTCATTGCTAACATGACCAGCACTTGTGAGCCTTTATTTAAGCTGTTAAAGAAGAACCAGCCGGTTGAGTGGAATGAAACATGTCAAAAAGCATTCGACAAGATAAAAACCTACTTGTTGAATCCTCCTATCCTAGTACCTCTGATGCCCGGACGACCATTGATTCTATATCTGACAGTCTTGCCAACGTTAATGGGGGCAATGCTTGGACAACATGATGAGTTCGGAAAGAAAGAACAAGAAATTTATTACTTGAGTAAGAAGTTCAATAATTGTGAGTCTCGATACATGACTATTGAGAAGACATGTTGTGCTTTGGTGTGGACTACTAGGAGACTGGGGCAGTACATGTTATATTACACTACTTGGCTAATTTCTTAAATAGATCCGCTAAAGTATGTGTTTGAAAGTCCTCATGTGTCTTTAAGAGTTTCAAAATGGCAGGTTATGTTATCTGAATTTGACATCAAGTACATGACCCGCAAGTCAATCAAAGAAAGTGCCATCACAGATCATTTAACTGAAAACCCTCTCGATGAGGAGCAACTTCGTTTGTCAGAAAGTACATATGAGGATATATTTATGGTAGAAGAATAGGAGGTTGAAGATGATGAGTGGAGAATGTATTTTGATGGAGTGTTAACATCTATGGTAGTGGGATAGGAGCAGTAGTCATCTTACCAACTACAAAGCAGTATCTTATAGCAATCAAGTTGAACTTTGAATGCACCAATAATATTGCCGAATATGAGGCCTGTGCAAGTGGTTTGTTAGAAGCAAACGATTTAGGAGTGACGCAGTTGAAAGTTTTTGGAGATGCAGCCCTTATAATTTACCAAATAAATGGTGATTGGCAGACCAAAGATCCTAAATTGATCCCGTATCAAAAGTATTTGACTCAATTGATTAGCAAATTTGAAGAAGTAAACTTTCACACTTGACTTGAGACAAGAATCAATTTGTTGATGCCTTGGCCACATTAGTAGTAATGACTAGGTTGGGTCTTCATACTAATGTTCAACCCATCCAAGTTAGGATGAAAGATGAGCCGTTATATTGTGCTAATGTTGAAGAGGAAGCAGATGGGCAACCTTGGTATTTTGACATCAAAAGTTACATTCAAGAAAGAGAATACCCAACAAGGGCAACCGAAGCTGTTAAGAAAACCATTCGTCGTTTGGCTATGGCATTTTTTAAAAGTGGAGAAGTTTTGTATAAAAGAAGTCATGATGGCACCTTTTTGAGATGTGTGGATGCTTGAGAGGCTCACTTGATCATGAATGATATTCATGAAGGAATATGTGGGACTCATGCTAATGGTAATATGATGGCACGCAAAATTATGAGAAGTGGTTATTATTGGTCCACTATGGAAGCCGATTGCATAGATTATGTTCGTAAATGCCATAAGTGTCAAGTATATGCTGACAAAATCAACGCACCTCCATTCCCTTTGCATAACCTAGTGTCTCCTTGGCTATTCTCAATGTGGGGAATAGATGTTATAGGGCCAATCAATCCAAAAGTTTTAAATGGGCATCGTTTCATATTGGTGGAAATAGACTACTTCACCAAATGGGTGGAAGTATATTCATATGCCAACATCACGCAGAAGGTGTTCATCAGGTTCCTTAGGAGAGAGATCATTTGTCGATATGGTATTCCAGAGAGGATAATCACAGACAATGCTCCTAATCTGAATAGCGCAGAAGTTCGAAAACTCTGGGATCATTTCAAGATTAAGCATCATAATTTAGCTCCTTATCAACCACAAATGAATGGTGTAGTTGAAGCAGCCAATAAGAATATCAAGAGGATTATCGCCAAGATGGTGGTGAATTATAAAGATTGGCATGAAATTTTGCCTTACGCTCTGTATGTGTATCGTACCAATATACGATCAAGCACATGGGTAAACACCTTTCTCTTTGGTGTACGGGATGGAAGTTGTTTCTCCAATAGAGGTTGAAATTCCCTCTTTGAGAGTCTTAATAGAAGTAGAGTTGGAAGAGTCTGAATGGGTGAAGGTTAGATATGAACAACTAAACATGATCGAGGAAAAGAGATTAGCAGCTCTTTGTCATGGGCAATTGTATCAATGTAGAATGGAAAGAGCCTTTAACAAGAAGGTTCCTCCAAGGGAATTTCAAGAAGGAGATTTGGTATTGAAGAAGATCCTACCGGACCAAGAAGATGCTCGTCGTAAATGAGCTTCTAATTACGAAGGTCCTTACCTTGTTAAACAAGCATTCTCTGGTGGAACTATAATCTTGGAAGACATGGATGGACAAGAATTACCAAGACCGACAAACATTGATGTTATCAAAAATTTTTACACCTGAATGAAAGAGAAAGAAATAGCTTGTTAGGTTGAAAACCCAAAAGGGCAGCCTAAGTAAAAATTAGGGTAAAAAAAAATTCAAAAAAATCAAAACAAAGAAAAAAGAGAAAAGAGAAAAAGAAAAAAGAAAGCTCGTTAGATCGAAAACTTGAAGAGGCGATCTAAGCAAAGGTTAGAGTAATGAAAATGCCTGCAAAGTTCAAAACCCAAAAGGGCAACCTAAGTAAAAATTAGGGTAAAAAAAATCAAAAAAAATCAAAAAAATCAAAAATAAAAAAGAAAAAAGAAAGCTCGTTAGATCAAAAACCTGAAGAGGCGATCTAAGCAAAAGTTAGAGCAATGAAAATGCCTACAAAGTTGAAAACCCAAAAGGGCGACTTAGGCAAAATTAGGATAGTTGAAAGGTGAATGGACGATGTTGCACCAAGACTTACACTGGGCCAAATTTTTATCTCTCCTTATCGACAAAAATTAGATTTGAAGACGTGAGGTGCAAGATATAAGAAATGGCATCAGAAGCAACGTTATGGTCTATATAAAGGGTCAAGATGAAATTAATTGATTAAGGGTCAAAGGACTTATACTAGGGCAATTTTTCAAAAGAAAGCCTTTTTGTTTCTTTTCCTCTATCGCTACCTCTATTATTTTGTAACTCTATAATCATTCTGGTTAACATCTCATGTATAGTTCAATATACACCAATAAAATCCAAAATGTTTTGTCTTTATCTTCACCATTGTTTACCTTCCTATCAAATACAATTTCATTCATTTGTTGAAGCTATTTGTTTAATTAATTGTCTCAAGTAAAATAATTAAAGTTAACTTCCTAGTTTGATAATAATTATAACAGCCTTCCAAGTGGTCCAATGCAAGGGTTTCATTTTGAATAATATGTCATTGCGACTCAGTAAAAGTCATGGAATCGAGAAAAGGAATTGATGGCAAATGAGGCTTGGAGATCACGAAACTAGCTCAGCAATATGATGAAGGATAGCGTTGTGAATAATAGTCTAATTGGTCAAACCTCCTTTTTTCCAGGCCAGTTGATTTAGTCCTCTATACAAGAAGTCATCTCTAACCAATTTATAAAGGCATTCTTTTAACAAAGTTTTTATTTTATTTATTTATTTATTTTTCATTTATTCATTTTATTTACTCATTTTTTTAAAAAATAATATTCAATGATTTGTGTTTGGGTTTTATTCTTTATTTAATTAGTTATCATAAAATACTCGATATGCATTGTCTTTAACTTTCTGTATTTACTTTACCCATATCAAGTTGGTCTGCATGATCTTTTTTTTTTTGTTTGCATTTGTATGGCCCATGTCCAATAGGTTTACATTGTCTTTAACTTTCTACATCTATTTGACCCATATCAAGTTGGTCTACATGATCTTTATTGTTTTCATTTGTATGACCCATATCCAATAGGTCTGCATTGTCTTTAATTTTTTGCATCTACTTGATCCATATCAAGTTGGTCTGCATGATCTTTATTGTTTTCATTTGTATGACTCATATCCAGTAGGTTTGCATTGTCTTTAATTTTCTGCATCTACTTGACCCATATCAAGTTGGTCTGCATGATCTTTTTTGTTCACATTTTTATGACCTATATCCAATAGGTCTGCAGTATCTTTAATTTTAAACTTGACTCATATCAAGTTGGTTTGCATCATCTTTATTATTTGCATTTGTACGACTCATACCCTGTAAATATGCATTGTCTTTAATTTTATTTTATTTATTTATTTATTAATTTTTATTTTTATTTTTTTTTCATTGAGTTGACCTTTATTAAGTTAGTCTACATCGTCTTTTTGTTTTTCATTTGTATGACTCATATCTAGTATGTCTACAATTTATTTATTTCCTTATTTAATTGCTTCTCATCTTATCTACGTCCAGTTGTATTGCATTATTTTTTGTTTCTGCATCCATTTGGCTCATAGCTAGTTAATTTAGATTATATCTTTAATTTCCTCTATATCCTGCATGACTCACATCCAATTAATATATTCTGTTGTTCTTACTTTCCACATTTTCAAGGTCATATTCAACTAATTCGTAAAATAATTCATTTGTTTATTAGGTATGAACGACCTTCTTTTAGTTATTCATATATATTTAGCTTGCAAAAAAGAAAACAATAACTGCTTTCAAAATTATTTTTTTAAAATAATAATAATAATAATAAAATACTATGCATATCTTTAGTTTTGGACTCCTCGTTTGTTAGGCAAAATCAAAGTTCATGTCTTTACTCATTTTCTATTATGAGGATATGAGAAATGGATAATTCTAATATCCCTTAATAAGAAACAAGTAAAGAGAGGTAACTGTGAACACTAGATTTTTCCTACCATATTTTATTTTTATTTTTTTTATTCATTTTATTTTTTCTACCTTGTAAAATATTTCATGAATTAGTTTGTTTTCATTTATCTCTATTTTTTGTTATCATTAATTTTATAGCCAATTCAATCTTAAATCATTATTTTTAGTAGTCATATTTTACTTATTTTGATATAATTCTTACTTATTACCACTATTTTCTTTTAATTGATTTAATCACTAGTACAGTTTTAAACTTCAGTCCTTTTCAATTTTTATGTTGTATTTATTTTAATTTTAATTTTATTATTGTAACAAATAAAAAAATAATTTTTTTTAAATATATATATATATATAAGTTTAATACAAAATTTTCTCTACATATTTTATTTCTCATTATATAATTTACCTATTTATTATTATTATTATTATTATTATTATTTCTTTCTCTTTTTCTTTCTTTCAATAAATTTCTATTTAAATTGATTTACTCTATTCTTATTATTCTTATTATAAATATTATTATTAAATTTTCATAATCATATACTAAATTTTTACTGTATTATTGTACTGGTCTTTCTATTTTTTTATGTACTAAACAAAAATCAAATAAAATTTAGAAGAATAATTGAAAATATTTGAAATCTACCTTTCTATTATCTTGTATTTACTCTTTTATTATTTATTTAATGTGTAAATATTTTTATAATAGTTGTAATTTTTCATAATTTTTATTTATTTATCTATTTTGTATATTATTATTATTATTATTTATGTTACTTTATCTAATTTATTTAATTCTTTTGTTATTATAAACAAGGAAAGAGTCATGTCATTACTTAAAAAAAAAAAATCAATCAAAATCACATTTCCAGAATCAGGTTTCTTGTAATATATAGATATATATATGTTAAGAGGCAATGTAAAAGCTGAGGAAAGGACGCACAGCAGCGTAATTTGAGGCATGTAATTTCTGCTACATCAGCCCCATGTAGAATTAAGAGAGTTAAAGTGCTTAACAAGCAAACTCAAAGATAGCATAACCCGAGAGGTTAGTTAATTTGGTTCATTGGATAATTGCATGAGTGGACTAATATGACAACATATTAAATTAATACATTGGGCATTAACATGAATAAAAGTTGACCTCAAAATTATTTTTGAATTACCGGATAATTATGAGACACTAAGTAAAAACTATAAAGCACTAAAACAAGCTGAAAAAAGGGAAAAAAATAGTGGAAAGAAAACAGAAGAGAGAAGAGAAGTTTAACAAGGTTGAGGGAGAGAGAACAGGAAGGAGACAAAGAAGCATGCATAGGTAAGTTTCTTCCTCATCATTTTGTTTCGTCATGTATAAAATGAATAAGTATATCTTTTACTCTCTTTTTTTATTATTTCTTTTGTGATTATTATCTTCATCCTCACTTTCTATCTGCATTCTCATGTCCTGCTCCACGTACTCTAGTTCTCTATTCATGGATGTTTCCTTTTTAGTATGGCTCTAATTTTTGTAGTACTGTTTACTGTGAGTATGGACTTGTTTAGTGTTGTGGAGGGTTGTTCCTTTATTTTATTTATTTATTATTGTCATTATTATTATTTTTAATCCTCACAACTTATAGCAAAAAAAATTATGATGAAAACAAAAAAAATGGTACGATCCAGTAATATGAATAAGAGTTAAATGACTTTATGTATATTAAATTCTCATTCCTGTTTATAATATGTATTGATTTTGTTTTATATAAAACATACATCTTCCTTATTTTTGTATACCTATAATTTATTATTAATTTTTTAGAATATAAATATATATACGTAAAAGACTTTCATGCTTCCTTAGGTTAGATATTTAAAAACATCTAGTTCAGTACATATCTGTTGTAACCGCAATTACAACGAAACGACAAGGTCGCTAAAAATTTAAAATGAATTATTTATGGATTGTGGAGCCGCCACCAAATTTGATTTTAAGGGAAAACATTTGGAAAAACCCTAACTTGAGGAAGAAATCTAGGTTCGGAAGTCGGTTACGAGTAAGGAAGGTATTAGGCACCCTACTCGTCCGTTCTAAAGAACGGTACCCTTAAACTGAGTGTGTGATATTTTGAAAACTGTTTGATCCCTTCAAATAGAATAGAAAATAAATAGGTTTATAGAAGATAGCTGGACATGACTTGATCCTGGTCCTATGTATTCCCTGGTGCAATGGGAAACTCAAGACTACGTAGTTCTGGTCAAGAGACTTGATCTCTAAATAAAAGGGTAACCTTGGGTAAAAGGTGATTGTTTGGACACATTAGTGAAAACAGTGATTTCATCGAATCATGTGCTTGCAAAATTCAAACTATCGTAAGTCGTGTTTGAATTTACACGAATTAGAACACAAAATAGTAGAGAATGCTACTTGCTCATGTTAGAATTCGTTGCACAGTTTAAGAAAGATTGAAAACAGACGTTTTTTTTTAAGAAGCAATGATTTTTGGAAACAGATGTGCTTGCGAAATTCAAATCGTCGTAAGCCGTTCTTGGATTTGCATGAATTAAAACACGAAGCAGTAGTGAATGCTACTTTCTCATATTAGAATCCGTTGCACAGTCAAGGAAAATAAAACAGAAGTTTTTTAGGAAAACGACCGAATTTTGAACCAAACGTGCTTGCAAAATTCAAACCGTCGTAAGCCGTGTTTGAACTTACACGAATTAGAACACGAAGTAGTAGAGGATGCTACTTGCTCGCATTAGAATCTGTTGCACAGGGAAGGAAAATTTAAAGCAGAAGTTTTTAGGAAAACGAATGAATTTTGACAACAGACGTGCTTGCATAATTCAAACCATCGTAAGCCGTGTTTGAACTTGCACGAAATAGAACACGAAGCAGTAGAGAACGCTACTTGCTCGCATTAGAATCCGTTGCATAGTTGAGAAAAAATAAAACAGAAGTTTTTTAGGAAAACGAATGAATTTTGAAAACAGACGTGCTCGCATAATTCAAACCGTCGTAAGTCGTGTTTGAATTTGCACGAATTAGAACACGAAGCAGTAGAGAACGCTACTTGCTCACATTATAATTCGTTGCATAGCTGAGAAAAAATAAGACAAAAGGTTTTTAGGAAAGTGAATGAATTTTTAAAACATACGTGCTTGCATAATTCAAACCGTTGTAAGTCGTGTTTGAATTTGCATGAATTAGAACACGAAGCAGTAAAGAACGCTAGTTGCTCACATTAGATTCGTTGCACAGCTGAGAAAAAAAAAGAAGTGTTTTAGGAAAACGAATGAATTTTGAAAACAGACGTGCTTGCATAATTCAAACTGTCACGTAAGCCGTGTTTGAATTTGCACGAATTGGAACACGAAGCAGTAGAGGATGCTACTTGCTCGCATTAGAATCCGTTGCACAGGGGAGGAAAATTTAAAGCAGATGTTTTTAAGAAAATAATGATTTTTGGAAGCGGACATTTTAAGAAAACCACGATTTTTGGACTTAGATGTTAGAATTCATGACATGTAAGCAATCTCAAGGAAGAAAAGGGCGTGGGATAACAGTGGTATATTTTGGTCATTCTGTTTTATAATAACTGGTAGGTCTAAAGAGCCTTAGTCTTATTCATTACATTTTTACCCATTAACCTCATGAGTGTGAATATATAAAAAACCATTTTTGCATTTTTCTTCTTTAAACTATTTATATTCTTCCAAGCTGCCATTAAACCTGCAATCGTGATATTTCAAACTGCCTCCCTAGTTCTTATAAACAAGCTTTATGATGTAGGGTTTAGACACACCTTAAGATAAAGCCTAGTGCAGATTAGACCAAGTCTTAACAGCACCTGCCCTTGCTCATAAGGAAATTTACCTAATCAGTTTAGGTTATGTCTAGGTTATATTATCCTAGAATTGGAAGTTACTATGGTGAACAAATCCTGGGAACAACCCTAGGGTTGAATCCTTCATATTCTGAGCTCTGTCTATGTAACTTGAGGAGATTTATGGATCAGGTAGGGTTCGAGTCCTTACAAAAGTTAACGCAGTCAATGTATTAAATCAAACATCCTCTGTTCTGATTTATTGCTAAAACTGGCTCATTTAATCTCTTGGAGCTGGTGCTAACTGCTATCTGACTTAAGGACCCCCAGAAAACATAATTTGTGATAGGTTAGTTGATATATTCAAATCCCAACCCAACACTGCATTCTAAAATAGCATGTACATGGCCTAATACCATGTTGCTGGAACATGAAGTAAAAAGTATAGCTATATCTAGATCCAATAAGGACCATTTCAGAGAACCTAACATTGCTCGACTAACTGGCAGGTTACGAACTAATGCTGGATCCTGTCATGGCAGCAGACATCCTTCAGAGTTAGGAATTATCTAGACAATACAGGGCTCCTAAGTTGAAAAGACTGGATCATAACAAGCATGGTGTATATGATCAAATGTTCTTTCAGCCTAGATTCTCCCCTTACAGGTTTTAGACTTACTTACCAGACCAATCAGTACCAACTTTGGGGCCTGAGTCATGGCTTGACATTGAGACCCAGCATTAACAAACTGAACAATCAAGGTGCTAACCTGATGGCCTAGCAGATTTCTGAATATTGGTCGGACTAGTGTAAGTGGCGCCTATAGTCCTACTACATATCCCATACAAATGACAGGTGCTCTAACTGAAATCTTACATTCTGGTTGCAAACCTAAAGTGTCATGAACTGATTAGTCACTCTAGGCCTAGCTGAACAGCGACTGAGCGGTGTCACTTTTTCTAACAGGCCCTATGGGAGTTTATGGAAGTTTTGCAAATCACCATGTTTCAACAGGATAGACATCTTAGACCAAAACCTTACCCAAACTCCACTATGCTATGGAACCTAAGCTGTCAACCTGTTATCCATGATTAGTTAACTGTTAAAGTTAAATTCCAACTAGGCATGTAGGATCAAGCATTCAAAACAGATATGTCTTACAACCACTGCCACAATTTAGAGAACCATAAGGCAGAATTGAATTAGCCAGGAGTCCCATCAAAAATACTGATATGCCCCCCTGTTCTGATTTCCCCTGGTCCAAAGATGTAAATCCTGAAATTGCATTGGTTAATAGTTGCCCAAGGTCAGAACCTCAGTGGCCTACTATCCTAAGCTTGGATTAAAATCCTAAATTTGTAAGATACATGCATGTCTGGACAGGTTCACCATCGTTTCATTGATCTAGGCTTGACCTGATACTTGAGCTAGTTGGGGAATGAGGACAATGGCTCTAATCCCTGTGGGTACTGAGAACAAAAACTGGGTGGTTAGGAGTAAAAGCTTCTGTTATTGAGCCTAGTTTTGGCCTAGAATCTGTCACAATAATACAAAGTCAAAGGAACGTGGTTAGGGAAAGCAACCTGGTTTACCAAAGACTTATGCAAAGAAGATGGTTTCTAGGCCCATTTCTCATATTAAGCTCAAAAGCTATATGTTATTCTCCCTTATCAGAATTGAAACCAGCTTTGGGGGCCTGAGACCAAACTAAACCTCCAATCTCATGTCTGTTCATCTCAATGATAGAAACAGCAAACACGACCCCTGGTTCTGTATCCAGACCTGAGTAATTAGCCGCTTCTTAACCATTGGTGCCAACTAACCTTAGCCTGATAGGAAATTTCAAACCTGCTTATATTCAGTCCTGAGTCTTGTTGAGGTGATCAAGAGTCATATGTTCATGGCTGGGTGCCATAATGCAAATAGTATCAGAGGTCTGTCCTAGAAGCAAAGCCTTTAGTATCTACTGAAGACCTCGCCGCCTGGCTACTGCCACTGCTATAGCCAAGATATAGGCTTGCTCTTAGGTAGCTCAACTACTGAATTCAAATCTATTGATTCTTATTAACAGTTTTGGGAAATGGCATTGTAAATTACTCACAGGTTTCCTCTCCATATTCTTATGATCATTGATGAAATTAGGTTCAGGTTACTACCAGGTGATGATCTCCTAGTTCCCCAAATCTGATTCAACCACAGGTTTCAGCTGAGACATCATCAACATTTCCCTGATCATCATTGACCAGAGCCTGGCTTCAAGACTCCCTCTTTTCAGACTAAAGAAACACTAGGTCTTAACAACTAGCTCACAGTTTCAAATGAAAAGGTTCAGAACCCTTGTAGCTATCCCTAATTATCATCTGGTTCGAGCTACTGAAAATGCAAACATCAAGTGCAAATGTCCATTCTATTGGTAATACTACACTCAAAATTAACTAGGTCCTTTATCATTCCATGATAAGTTCCAAACCACAATTCAAGCACAGAAATAATGGATATAAACCATAAGTCTGCTTCCTATAATTTCTTTCTCCTTAAACATGGCCCTCAATGTTAGCAGAGATAGGCTGACCCTGATAGGCGGAGGTGATTGGTTTACCAGGGCCTATTGAGCCTATTTACATGTCCTGATTTTATTACTCACAGCCCTAGTCTGCAACAGTAGTGGATTCAGACAACATTAAGATTCAAAACTAAAAAGGAAAAAGAGAACCAGGGCTGGGTCTATGATTGGTGAAGCTGATTCACAGCCTGAATCCGATTCAAGGCCTTCACTGATACCTTCTAGTGGCATTTATAGTAAGGAGTCCAGAACATGATCCAGTTGGGGCAGCGCATTACATGAACTTAAGCAACACCACTGTCTACTGTTAGGAACCCAGAATTATGGGAAGAGGGGGAGCCTGGTCAGCAGAGAGAGAATCCTCCAATTTGGAGAGTATATTCCAGGAGAGAGAAAAAGTAAAGGACTGTGGTGTAGTGGGTGGTTACTAGTGGAAATATGCATAGTGGGTGGTTACTAGTGGATGACAGTGGGAGAAAAAGATCTTTCGGTTAAGATATATTATATGGAGTATTAAAAAGGATGGGGGCAAGGGGTAGGCATCATTTTCTGATATAATCTGGGTTGATATCTAGGGCAGAGGGATCTTCCTCTGAGGAGCATTGTGCTCTGGACCATTTGTTGTTCTTTTCTTTCCAATATCAATATATATATATATATATATATATATCTATGTCTCATCTTTTCAGCTATACTACTGTACTATTACAGAATCTGAGTTTTCTGTTTGTCACACAAATCGATTGAACTCTATCAATTGGTCCGACCTGCCGGATTACAGAGATAAGGGAGCTAGCGTGAAGAAGGAAGAGAATGCCACCGAAACCGTCTGATCGCCTAGATGTTCTGGAAGAAAAGATGGGGTTCTTGGAGTCAAACATGATGGAGTTGAAGTCTGTGGTAATTGAAGTGCAACAGGCTTTAGTGGAGTTTAGCCAAACTAACGGGAAGAAGGAGGGTTCACCCAGTAAAAGTGAATCGAATGTAAAGAGAGGATCCTCCTCAACCTTTCACAATCCCACGGAGGAATATAGTTTGGCTGCTAAAAAGGTAGAATTACCACTGTTTGATGGGGAGGACCCGGCTAGATGGATAACCCGTGCGAAGATTTATTTTGAGGTGCAAAATACTTCGGAGGAGCTGAAGGTGAAGTTGTCTAGATTATGTATGGAAGGACTCACAATCCATTGGTTTAACTTGCTAATAGAGACGGAAGAAGCGTTATCTTGGTCGAGGATAAAAAAGGCAATGTTAGAGAGATACGGAGGACGAGTTTAAGACAATCCGTATGAAGAATTAGCAGCGCTGGAACAGGTGGGAAGTGTGGAAGAATATATACGGACCTTTGAATTGCTCACGTCACAAGTAGGGCGCCTACCTGAGGAGCAATACATGGGTTACTTCTTAAATGGACTACATCCACAAATTTGTCGAAGAGTGAAGACCTTAGACCCAAAATCAAGAATGCAATTGATGAGGGTGGCTCGTGCAGTAGAGGAGGAATTGTGGGGTGGTTCTGAAATTAGCTCTTATGGCTATTCGAAGGGGAGCACTTGGAATACAGCAAAGAAGGAAGGGTCAAATATGGGAAGTAGAGGCTCGTTGGGCCAAAGAGAACCAGTTTTATTGAGCCCAAGTTCAAAAAATAGCCCAATGTATTTTGCAGGCCATGGGCAAGCAAACAAGGGACGAGAAGGGAGAGATGGGTGGTCTTTAGGGACAGCTCACAGTTCGACGCACAATAGGGTTCCGTCGGCATCTTTCATGTCGAACGATCGTCGTCCTTATGGTGACAAATCCAAAGGAATCCGACACCTCTGCTACTCGGAGTTGCTGGAGAGACGTTCGAAGGGGCTTTGCTTTAGATGCAGAGAGAAGTTTCATCCTTTACACCAATGCTCTGAGAAGCAGCTACGACTTCTAGTGTTGGATGATGATGAGATGATGAACGATGAAGGGGAAATTGTAGCCTTGCAAGTGGAATCAGAGGATGCCAAAGAAGTGGGGGAGTTTAAAACGACGGGATTATTCGGTATGATAGAAGATTCACCGTGTATGCACCACACAATGCGAATGGAAGGGATCCTATGTGGGGTTAAAATTGTGGTGTTGGTTGATAGCGGGGCAACCCACAACTTTATTTCTCCTTATTTAGTACATGCATTGGGACTTTCAATATCTTCCATTAAACAGCTAGGAGTACGGTTGGGTGATGGCCATAAGGTGGTTGCGGAGGGGAAATGTGAAGGACTAGCCATCCAAATCGGGGACTATACTACTCTGTGGGATGCCTATGTTTTGGAGCTTGGGGAAATGGATGTAATATTGGGAATTGAGTGGCTAAGGACGCTAGGAAGAGTGGTCATGGATTGGAAGAACCTAATCATGGAATTCTGGTTGGGAAAGAAGAAAGTGACTTTGCAAGGAAAGATCCAGAGGACGTGGAGACACAGGCAAGGGAAAGACAAAGAACAAGTTCCTTTGCGATTTCTATTAGGAGTGGGTCATGCAGAAATTGAGGGACTATTATGGAGTGTATCTTACGAGAAGACGCAAGAGGAGGACCAACTCTTAGAACTTCAAAAACAGGAGCTGCTTAATTTATTAGACCAGTACGTGAATGTTTTCCATGAAATACAAGGATTACCTCCAAAAAGAAGTCACGATCATTCCATTCCTATTCCACCAGATCAAGGGCCTGTAAGTGTTAGGCCTTACAGGTATCCCCATCACCATAAGGAGGAGATTGAGAAACAGGTTAAAGACATGCTTGAATCTGGAATTATTCGACCAAGCTCTAGTCCCTTCTCTAGCCCAGTTCTCTTGGTGCGGAAAAAGGATGCTTCGTGGAGAATGTGTGTAGATTACAGAGCAGTTAAAAAAATTACTATCCCAGATAAGTTCCCCATCCCGGTGATAGATGAACTGTTGGATGAATTATTCGGAGCATGTTTTTTTTCAAAACTGGATTTGAAGTCAGGGTATCACCAAATATGGGTGAAAGAGGAGGATGTGCCAAAAACCGTTTTTCGGACACATAATGGACACTATGAATTTCTAGTGATGCCTTTCAGTTTAACAAATGCTCCCGCTACCTTTCAAGCTACTATGAATGACCTTTTCAGACCCTTTCTTTGTAAGTTTGTCTTAGTGTTTTTTGATGATATTTTGATCTACAGTAAGGATTGGATAAGTCATATGCTTCATCTGATCTCTGTACTGCGTATTCTCTCATCCCATCAGTTTGTGGCTAACAAAAAGAAATGCTATTTTGGGAGGCACTCAGTGGAGTATTTGGGCCATGTTGTTTCATCCCAAGGTGTGGCTGTTGACCCAGCAAAGATCAAAGCTGTAGTGGAATGGCCAATCCCTGAAAATGTATGTGGAGTCAAATGCTTTTTGGGGTTGACTGGATACTATAGAAAGTTTGTTCTTGGGTACGGGAAGATTGCAAAGCCTCTTACAGAATTGACAAAGAAGGATAATTTCATTTGGGGAGAAGCTGCTTTGTAAGCATTTAAGAAACTTAAGGAGGTTCTGACTAATGCTCCAGTACTAACTTTTCCTGATTTTAATAAGCCATTCGAGATAGAGTGTGACGCTTCAGGGGTAGGTGCAGGGGTTGTATTGCTGTAAAACAAAAGGCCTATTGCCTACTTTAGTAAGGCATTTTCAATAAAAAATCTTTCTAAGTCAGCCTATGAGAAGGAGTTGATGGCAATTGTTATGGTTGTACAACATTGGAGGCCTTATTTGTTAGGGAGACCTTTCATTATTTACACTGATCAAAAGAGCTTGAAACATTTGTTGCAGCAACGAATAACGACCATGGACCAGCAATGTTGGTTGGCTAAACTATTGGGCTATCAGTTCCAAGTCGTGTATAAGCCCGACTTAGAAAACAAGGCGGCTGATGCACTTTCGCAAGTAACAGAGATAGGAGCCCTCCAATCTTATATTTCTTATCCCCTTTGGATGGAAGGCACACAATTAGCTAGTGAGGTGCAACAGGATCCGTTTTAGAACAAATAATCCATGAATTGCAAGCCAACAATGAATCTAAATCTGGCTTCTCTTACAAATAAGGTGTCTTGCTGTATAAAGGGTGTCTTGTTATTCTGTCTAAGTCTCCACTAATTCCTTCCTTTCTGCAGGAATTTCACTCCACTCCTTTAGGTGGTCATTCCGGGTTTCTTCGAACATACAAGAGAATAGCTACTTAAACACCCCTATACAACTAAAATAGTGGCAGAGTTGTTTATTAAGGAAGTGGTCAAATTGCATGGTATTCCTCAGACCGTGGTCAGTGACAGGGATCCTTTATTCCTTAGTCATTTTTGGAAGGAATTATTACGACTCCAAGGCACTGTTTTAAAAATGAGTTCTTCTTATCATCCAGAAACGGATGGTCAAACGGAGGTTTTAAATAGGTGCTTGGAGACTTATTTAAGATGTTTTGCTTCAGAACAACCTAGAAATTGGGCCTATTGGATTCCTTGGGCTGAATTGTGGTATAATACCTCTTATCAAGTCTCAGCAAACACTACTCCCTTTGAACTGGTCTATGGCAGGAAGGCACCAACCATTATCAAATATTTGCGTAATGAAACAAAGGTGGAAGCGGTAGCTAACGAGTTGGTGGATAGGGATGAAGCTTTAAGACAACTTAAACATAATTTGTCTAAGGCAAAAGAACTCATGAAGAGATTTGCTGATAAACGCAGAACTGCTGCGTCTTTCACAGTGGGTGAGTGGGTTTTTCTTAAACTACGTCCTCATAAGCAGCATTCGGTACAAAGAAGAATCAGTCAAAAATTGGCTCCTTGATTTTATGGACCCTTCCAGATTCTTAACAAGTATAGTGATGTTTCCTACAAGCTTCAACTTTCTCCCAATTCCAAAATTCATCCCATATTTCACATTTCTCAACTTAAGCGGGCTGTGGGAAATTCCTTAGTCGAACCCGTACTGCCTGAAGGTCTTGAACTTGAGGAGTTTGAGGAACTTGAAACTGTTATGGCTAATCGAACTATGCACAGGGAAGGAGTGAATGTTCAACAATGCTTGGTTAAATGGAAGGGCAAGTCTATGGAAGACACCACTTGGCAGGATAAGGAAGTACTCATTGCTCAGTTTCAAGATTTCAGCCTTGAGGACAAGGCTGCCATTTCAGAAGGTGGCAATGTTAGGAACCCGGAATTATGGGAAGAGGGGGGAGCCTGGTCAGCAGAGAGAGAATCCTCCAATTTGGAGAGTATATTCCAGGAGAGAGAAAAAGTAAAGGACTACAGTGTAGTGGGTGGTTACTAGTGGAAAGATGCATAGTGGGTGGTTACTAGTGGATGACAGTGGGAGAAAAAGATCTTTCGGTTAAGATATATTATATGGAGTATTAAAAAGCATGGGGGCAGGGGGTAGGTATCATTTTCTGATATACTCTGGGTTGATATCTAGGGCAAAGGGATCTTCCTCTGAGGAGCATTGTGCTCTGGACCATTTGTTGTTCTTTTCTTTCCAATATCAATATATATATATATATATATATATATATATATATATATATTATCTTTTCAGCTATACTATTGTACTATTACAGAATCTGAGTTTTCTGTTTGTCACACAAATCGATTGAACTCTATCATCTACCCTACTGAAATTACAAATATCTCTATTGCCTGGCCTACAACCTTTCCTTATGTCCAAGCATAGTCTAAAGTGCACCATTATAAGGTCCATCGGCTAACCTAGATAACAGCAAGGACCTAAACGACCTGATAATTGCACTTGGTCCTATTTATCATTCCCAGGCACAAGGCACAGACCTGCAACTTTGCCTACCCACAAGAACTACTTATGGTCTGTTATTGTAGAACTGGAGTTTTCACTCTGATATCTATCTAAATCTAAGCTCTGCTAGTGGAAGCTAGATCATTGATTCCAGGGAAAGATTCCCCTACTGTTTGCTTCATCAAGGACTGACATCGGACTAGTCTTGAAGCTAAACATTGACGCCAACTGATAGGAAACTGATCCTTATATTGACAGTAACTTCTAAACAAGCCTATGCTGGAGTCTGGTTGAGGTAATCAGAACTCCTATTACAGATGCCCATTGGTTGGCTTCCAGGTGCTTAGGAAAGATCCTGAAATCTGCCTATTACAACTTATTCATGGGTGGCCTCTATCCTTGTATTCATGAGTTTATTTCAATGACACCTTAGTTAAGGATCCCTTTCTAATATGAACCCAAGGCTTTTCTATTAATTAGCCTAGGCACTGTTGCAACTAATCAAGCCACAACCTAGTTGAAGATCCATGGTGCCATATTATACTAGGAACATGATGCATGGCTATGACTATTATCCCTCAACCACTTGTCCTTAGCAATAATAAAGGCTACTGTGATAACTAGAAATTAATGAACCATCTGTCACTTGGTTTGAAATCTATTTACAGAACTATGAATCATAGATCCTTGTGTCCTAGACTGAACCATAACTGATTGTTGATTGATTATTGACCTGCAAGCTAGTTGCTACATTTCGAGAACTGAACCTCTCAAAACGAAATGAGATTACAATAATCGAATGCCAAGTTCCACTTTCAGTGATTTTCAAGATTTTAACCTTGTACAGACCTATAAGCGCTAACCTGACACATGTAGCTCAATTACTAATACTGGACCATAGATTAGAGTACTCATTCAATTTGATTCGGGACAAAAAAAAAGCTATATGTCTATGTTGGTTGTGGTTTCAGCTCTGCAGTAGGTATACTAAACTTGTAAAATTAGTCTATTTTTCTAGCTATTTCTACATTGAAAGACAATGCGTCTTCTGGTATGATTGCTAATACAGCAGAGTTCAGTGAATAAGTTATTATCAATTTTGGCCTTAATGCACAATGAACCAGCAAATCTCCTTTTCTAATGTTGAACTATATTTGAATTTGCAACTTACTTCATGGATTCGACATAAACGAGTGCTCTCTAATATTCTACAAACCCCAATTTCCAAACAACAAAAATCGAACACAACAACCTTATACAAGGATCAGTTCACTCAACAAAAATCGAACACAACAACCTTATACAAGGATCAGTTCACTCAGTTCCAAAAACCCTTAGCTTTATTTAAACCTAGAAATCCTAAATGGAGTATACAATTCGATAGAAAAAGTATGACTATCCAGGTGTTCTGTTCATTGTGAATTCTAAACATGCAAAACCTTAAGCACAAATGTAGGAGAAACAATGAATAGAACATGAAAGAATGCGGGATTAAGAAGAGAAGCAGATCTAACCTCAAAAGGCTGAACGGAGAACGAAAAGAACTCGAGTAATTTCATCAGGAAACTCGAAGTAAAACTTGAGAGAGACAGCTATCAGTAGCTAATCCTCCTCCAGATGCCTTCAAATTCCAAAGGTTGCCGGCGATTGAAGAAGAAATTCTCCACGGAAATCTTAAGAAGAAGAAAGGAATCCCTAAAACAATCAACACTCAGAGAAGAATTCCCAGTTTTAATTTTCATTTTCTATTTTTTTGTGCCAAAATCTAGTAACTGTTCTTTTTTTCTAAAATACCATTTATACCCCCTAATCAACCATAGTTGCCTTAATTCTAACCCATGGTTAACTCTTAACCCTAGTTATAACAATCCGAACTAATTGTAATTAACCCTAACTGACTTTCACTTTTTAGCCCTTATTTATTATTGTTGTGTTTTTTTTAATTTAATTATTCTCCATCTATTTATCTATTTATTTCTTTCCTTTTCCTTTTCTTTCTTTCTATTTCTTTTTTCTTGATAATTTGGAACTTTTGGTCCCCAAAGATATGTAGTTCATTAGTAATTTAATTAATTAAAAAGGATTATTACCCGGACCGAAATTGGTACTCACAATATCGTATTGTTCATATATATAGTATAATTTTTATTTATTTATTTAGTTTTGTTTAAAATATAGGTGAAACTTTTCCTTTTATTTACAATATTGAATAGATTTTTTTTTTCTGTTTATAACATATATTTTCGAATTCAATTTTTTTATTCAATTTTTTTATGTATAATATATATCAGATATTCTTTTTATGTAATAATGTTATTCTTAATTCATATTAATTTCTATATTTAGATAATTTAATAATATGTTAACAACCGTATATATATTTCTCTATCCAATCAAGATTATTGAATTTTTTTAACATTTTATTTTTATTTTTAAATGTTATTTCTTTCACATTATCATTATTATTATTTATATTTTATTTATTTATTTATTTCTATTTATTATGCTTGTAATTATTTATTTTTATTGTATTATATTTTATAGATAATTTCAGTTTGTTTATATTCTAATAATTAATTAATTGATCCCTCTTACCACATTTTAGATTTGTTAATTATTTTATTTTACTATTATTAATTTTGTTAAGTCTATTATCATATTTAATGGTTAATTTAATGTTCACTTTTAGAATCTTAGTTTATTATTATTAATTTTTTTATCATTATCCCATTATTCATGAATATTATTATCACATTTTATAACTATGTTAAATCTTAATTTTTTTTAAAAAAATTATAATAAAAAATACATATTAAAATGTATATGTAAATGCAATTATATAGCGATTCATATTTTTTATAAATAATTTGATTTAATCTTGCATTAGAAAAGGGGTAATTTAAACGTGACGTTAAATTAACCCTATTTTTAATTTAATTTGGAACACCTAAGTTGTGACAACTTAACCATCAAGTCAAATTTGTTTTTCTCATAATTTTATGCTTATTTTAATTTTAACTATTAATTGAATAAATTTTTTATCCATCGATTTTGTATTTAGCTAACTATTTATTTATTGGATTAATTATTTATTTATTCGTTTCAGAATAAATTATGTATTCGTTAAGGGAGTAAAATAAATAATGTTAAAATCATCACTATTTTGCACAATTGGGTTTAAGGTAACCATCTTAAGAGTGGATGTATTAGAATGCTGTGGGAGTTGGGAGTAAGTTTTCACCCTTCTTTATGCATAATCGACTGCCAAATTGTTTCTGATTCCGTAGATCATTTTCATCAATTTTATTTAATAAATTTTATTTAATAAATTTTTTTTAAGATTAACCTCATTTTAATTTGTCTATCGAGATATATATAAAAACTTGAAACAAAGAAATTACCGATCAAATTATTCAGCCGCTAAGTGAAATTGAAATTAAACAGAAACATTCATTCTGTAACAGCTTAACAACTAATTTATTAGCAACCTAGAAATAATAGGCTTCGGTTGCTAGACCAGTCTTCAAAATCTAAATTGCGATCGGGTTTAACCATTGAATTTTAATCACAAAATAATTGGTCACTAACGTTACCAACTGGGGTTTTGGAACATTTTCATTTGTAAATGTTAATTCAATCTTAGTGACCAAATTAGTTCATTTAGGGAATAAATTTTTTGGTCACTATTTTACTTTTTCAAGTTGTATAGGTTATAACTATTAACGTAAACAGTAAAATGATATTATTATAATAAAAACAATAATAATAATCATTTAATATGATATTGTAAAATTGACAAATGAGATAGTGTTACTTAAAAACATAAAAGTAAATACAGTATTAAATAAATAATTAATAAAATTAACAATTCAGGAAAAAAATGAAACATCTTAAAAGAATTATATAATTAAAATTTATAAATAATAATTACATTATACTATTTCATAAAACATAAATCTTAAATGGTGACATTAATATTTATAAAAGTCAAGTTTAGAGGTATTTATAAAAGTTTTTTTTTATTGAGGTTATCTCCCTTCCTAAAGTCGATGATTAACTTTTTAAAATATCAATATAGTCAAAGTGGAAATTAAGTATCTCTTACAATAATTTTTTTTTCATATGATTAGGAATTATTCATGTTTACTTGATAAAAAAAATTAAATATTAAAATCACTAATCTTTCTTTTATTTATTTATTTTTAAATAAAAATAATTTTTATTTTTTAATGAAAATTTTAAAACACTATTAAATATCATATTTTAATTAAACTATTTAATATCTATCAAATTGTTAAATACTTGATAGATTTAAAATAATAAAATATAAAATAATTTTAATATTAGATTTAAGTATAAATTCAATTTTTAATATAATATCAAAATTTATTTTAAATTTATTATTGATATCACGATCTAAATTACAATGGAACAATAAATAAAGATTAAAAAAAATTATTATTTGTTTGAAAAATAAGATCATTACTAAAATTTTAATTTATTTGGTATTTTTGTAATTATGGTAAAATTTTATTTTTTTTAGAGATTTTTAAAATATTTTTATAATTTTCTTCAAAAGATTTTTAATTTTTCTAACATTCATAATTTTTTTAATTTTAGTTTATTCTTAAAAATATTATTTTATAATTTATAGAATTAATTAAGAAAATTTTGGAGTATTATAATTTTTATTCTAAAGCATTTTTATCATTTTTTTTAAAATATTTAATTTTACTAAGATCTCTATTTTTTTTATTTCTAGTTTAGTTTTTTATTTAGAATATTAGTTTATTATTCACAAAATCAAACCAAGAAATTTGTTGTGTTATATTTTGGGTCTAACTTAACCTTATAAACTAATTCATGAAGTGAGAACTATCTTCACCTTATATATATTTGATTGGCTTCTTACACTTTGTCATGCTCATGATTGAACATCTAGAGCATGAACATATTATAAGGGGACCAATTGGAGGAATGAATATGTATGAACATCCCAACAATAAATATAAGATAGGCTTTGATATTATATTATAAATTAGGTTTTAAATCCAACTTCATCCTATAAGTTAGTTCATAAGATGAAAATTATTCATACATTGGTCATATTTATAGATAACGTGGGATTCTAATACATCTATTCATATTTAGGATTAGACATTTAGAACATAAATATACTGTGGATGGACTAATTGTAGGAATGAATATTTGCGAGCATCCCAATTGTAAATACGTGTAATACCTAAACCTTTCTATTTTGTTATTAATTTTTTTTCAACTTTCCTCTTTTTATGCAATTATAAAAAAAATATAAAAAAAAATATTTTGATAAATATAAAAGTAAATAAGAAATTAATGTGATTAATCAAAATCAATCAAAATAATGAATTTAAATCCAATTTTTGCAAACTTAAAACTATATAAAGTAAAAATAAGAGAGAACACAAAGAGCCTATACATGGGAAAAAGGAAAGATTTGAAAGAACATGAAACCAAAATCAATCAAGGTAGAACAAATGATTTAAGAGAATAATGAAAAAAATTTAATTAACTTACTGATATAAAAACAGGAAACAAAAGCTAGAAAATGGTTTCTTCTTTTTTTTGGATCTCTAGGTCAAAATATTTTCCAGAATCAATCTTAAAAATATACATAGCACAATCTAAGAATAATTTGGAGGAGGGGTAAAGGAAGAAACAAGTAATATTTAATCCTAGTATAGTTTATTTACAAAACAAACTTATACAATAAAATATATAAAAAATAACATTAGAAACAGGGAAAGGGTTATCGTCACCGAACTCACATGAAAGCTGTCTTAACGACCTTCACATCCTTTGCTTTGAAACCACTAGTAACCATCTTCAACAAAGCTGACATGTTTTCTTTTGCTTTCTCTTTAACTTATTCTCCAACAACCACCATCCCTCTTCCACAACAACCACCGCAACGATACTAACCACAATGATATTTGATCTTCTCTCTTTTCTCTTCTCACCATTGATATCATCCTCCAACCACCATAAAGCTTCAAGCTTTTACCTTCTCAATTATTAATCACTATGGACAACAACTTATTCATCTTTTTTTTTTTCCCTCTCTGCCATGTCATCACCATCATGGGTTTCGACTGAAACTTGCTCCCTTCTCCTTCTTGGCCTTTTCTTCTTTTTCTTCTCCCCTTTCTCTCTTGGACGTTTTTCTCTCTCCACCCACCTTCACCTTATTTACCACATTGATGTGGCCAAGCCACCGTGAGCTCTCCCCAAGGTGATCACTCCTCCTTCTCTCCCCTATTCTCTCTTCCCTTTCTTCAACTTTTCTTCTCTAACCTGTCTCTTTTCTCTTTAAAGTTGTTACCTCACCTTATTCCCTCTAAGCCTTTTGCATTTCTAAATATGTGAACCCTAGTTTTCCTTATGTTTATCATTTTGCTTTTTTTTTTTAAAAAAAAAATGCATTATAACTCTTGGGTTCCATACATTTTGAACTTAGTTTTCTTTGTTGGCCCAACTTGCTTTAACATAGTAAGGGATTTTAGATGGATTGAGAGTTAGTCTCTGTAACTCAATTCTCTACAATTTTTTATGTACATTTTGGTTTTCAGAATCTTGTTTCGCTAAATAAAAAGAGAGTAATAGCATTTAGATTAGTCTAATAATAATAATAATAATAATAATAATAATAATAATAATAATAATAATATAGTATATTTTAGAATACTAAATTTGAAAAATATAAAAAAAATAATTAATAAATTCTCTCTTGTAAATATTTTAATTATTTTATCATTTAGACAAGTAAATATGTAAATGTTTATTTAATTTTTAATTTAATTTTAATTTATATATTTTTTAATATTAATTATTTTATTATTATTATTTTATATTTATTATTTTTTATGTGTAAATAGGATCAAATTTATTTATAAATTTATTTATGTATTTTATCTTATGTTGTCATTATTTTATAATATTATGTTGTTATTTTTGACTATTTAGTATGTTATTATTTATACAATTATGGTAAATTTAATTTTTTAAATTTATCTAATCAACCTCTTTATTTATTTGAATGTATAATTGTTCTACCTCTATGTATCATAAGTATTAAAAAAAAAATTATTTAGCTTCTATTATTGTAGATTTTGTGCTTCCCTTTTAAATTTTATTTTTCTATAATTTCTTTTATTTAAATCATACTTTATTTTAATAATAATGATTATATATTGATCTATAATATATGGATGTGTAGTTGCTCTACTTTCTCATCCTGTAAGAACAAAAAAAACTTACATGTATATTAATGTTACCTTAAATTTTATATGTTATTTTAAATTCATGCATCAGAATATAACCATTATGTATAGAACTTTTATCTTAAATTTTATGCAATGTGAATATTTTTATTAATAAAAATATTCATAAAATAAAAAAAATATTAATCTTTTTTAAAAAATTATGTAAAATATTATTTTTCTTTCAAAAATATATATGAAAGAAAACAAAATAAATCTTCAAAAATTTGTTGTAAAAATAATTTATTTTCTTAAAAAAGTTAATCAATTAAATCTTTCTATAAAAATTTTTCTCTTTTCCTTAAATTTATTCATAATATTTCTCTTACTAAATTCATTTCAAAAACAAAAAATATCCTTCCTGAAAATTATTTCAAAAATTTCTCAACTCAAATTCTTTATATTTTCAAATTTTATCATTAAAAATATCTAAACTATTTTATTTGTCTTAAATATTTATCCCAAAAATCTAATTTTTTTTTCCAAAATCCATAATATCTCTTTTCTTCAAATTTTGTGTTTATTCTCCTTCAAAGTTTATTTTAAGTTATATCTTTTCAAAATTTATAAAAAAAAATTCTTTTTTTTAAAATTTACTTTAATGAAAATGCTTTCAAAAGTTGAAATTTATTTTTCCAAAATTATTTGAAATAAACTGCTTCAATGAAAATATATTCAAAAATATAAATATTTTTTTATTTCTTTTTTCAAAATTTACCATTCTCTCTTTGTGAATTCATTTTTTAAAAATTATTTTAATCAAATCTTTTCTCATTTCTAAATTTATTTTCAAGAAAAAATTCTCACAAATTTATTTTTTTGCAAATGCTATATTGTCAAATCAAAATTAATCTTTTCTTAAATTTTTTTCAGTACTACATAGTGTTGAATTTCAATCGCATCAGAAAATATATAGAAATAGAATTATAAGTTTTGTTAAGCTAAATTATTTTCAAATTTATTTATATCATATTTATTTTTATGTTCATTTATTTTATTTTTAAATTTTAGGACAACTTAAAAATAAGTTGGGTAGAACTAAATCAAGTAGAACAAAAATAACCAATAGAAGTCCACAATCCATGTTTATCTGTAGATATATTTTTCTAGGTGATGAGTAAACATGAAAATATAACCCAAAGTTATAGATACCTGTCGACTTTGACAGGAAAACTCACTTTGACTAAATTTTAAGGAAAGTTTTCACTTAACTTATACACAATTTTCAAAGATAAGGTTGAGTTTGTAAATATAGATACCTGTCCATCCCCACCTAGAACATGCTGTAATAACTAAAATATTATTTAAATAAGATCATTAAACTATTATATTTTGTTAAAATATAATTTTATTATTAAATTGTTCATTTATTTATATATTTTATATCTATTTTATATATTATTTAAATTAAAATATAATTGATATATTATTTATTTAAAAATATATGCATAAAAGAATCAAAATTATGAAAAAATTTACAACAGAGTATGGGTTCGTTGCAGATTTACCCGAACCCAATAGGGTTGGAGTTAGGTTTTAAAGTTCCATCATTGCTTCCTATAAACTTGCACCCACCCTAATTTTTAGTGGGGCGAGGATAAGGAGAAACCTATCCTGACCTGATCCATTGTGTTGCTATGTCTAGTGAAGAGACTCACCATAAATGGATATAAATTCTAAGGTCATGAGTCACCAATATATAAACACACAAAAATATGAAAAAATATTAATGGAGGAGAGAAAGTAACCATGGTTAGATTACATTAACTATTATTAAATTACAATTAACCATGTTTAGGTTATAGAGTTATAAAATTGATCTTTAACCCTAGGATCAGCCCTACTTAATGTCTTTATGTCTTATCCAGCCCTAACTGGTAAATGATAAAATAACTAAAATAGCCATAATAAAATGATCCTAAAAATATATAGATCCAGTTAGGCTTATCCATGGGTCAACTCTGACTGTAAAACATCCAACTTGTTAAATTTTATTTCACACTTGCATGACCAAATTACACAACTAAAGATAAAAAAACAAAACACTAAGGTCAAGATTATCAAGATATTAAGAACCCTAATCCCAATTTCATTTTTGAGTTTTCTTTCTTAATTAAAATTTATCTTAAGAAAATTCTCCTCTCCTCCTTCGTCTTCTTCCCACAATTACAATGTTTTTTTAGTTTCACAATACTTTGCCTTATCTCTTACCAGATTTCTTATATTTCTTTTTTTTTCTTTTTCTTTTACAAATATCAGTTGAAAATTGTATTTTTTATGTTATTGGTTCTTAAAATATAGTGCTTAAGTTCTGTATGTTTTTAATCTTATCATGTAAAATTTGTGGTGCATTTTCCTAAGATAGTAGTATGTAGTTGCACATGAGATTGCTAACCTCCCTTTTTTTTTACTCAATATAAGTTTTAACTTGTCCACATGGTTACTCAATATAATTTTTTTTACGCAACTACATTTTGTTAACTTCTTTTTATTTTCTTTTTTCAATAAATACTAAAGTAGTAACATTCCACTTTTGTATTCATGCACAGTGTTAGAAGAGTAAGTATTTGTTAGGTATTGAAACTTAACAACATGATGGGTCATCTTTGGATCATGGGTAGCTTAATTATTTGTTTATTTAATTATTTATAGTTGCCAAATGATCATATTTATTTACTAGAATATTTAAAATTATCTAATTGTTTAAATTTTTGAAAACACATCAATTTCTTAATTTCATATTTCCATTCATTGATGAACATGTATGATACTGTATGATTTTGATGTTACATGGCTTCGTTGATAGATTTCAGAACATTCTTCACCTTAGTTTATTTTTATATTTGATTCAATTTCTATTTTTTATGCAACATTCTATTGAGTTCCAATTGGAATAGTAGAAAACCTACACCTACAACATTCAATTTCCCTCCCCATTTTGATGTATAGCAAAGTTTCGAGGAACTCACTTCTCAAATGATATATATCGTTCACATAATTTTTTAACCTTTAAATAAAATATAAAAGGAATTTTTTGTATTGTTTCTTTCTTTCACTAGATGTTGGTGGGAAAAATTTTGTATACTCTTTAACCGATTGAATATGATGCAGAAGTTTTATAGTTTATCACCTATGTTTTCTTATATTGATACTAATTCATATACTTGCTCATCAGAAGTTGAGCATAGAAAATTTCATTCCAAAGATAAGGTTCTCATAAATCTTAAAGCATAAAATAGATAAATAACTTTTACAAGTGGTATTTTTACAAGGCCATGAATTGTACTTCACCATAAGATTAAAAGGCTTTTGCTTGATGGTTTATCTAGTTTGTTAATAGTTTGAAAGGTATGATATGCAATTACTCAATTTTTGGTTCATATAATTTCAACTTAAGCTAAAGGATTTGAATCCTCTAAAATGGATGTGCAATTTATAGATTAATTGCAAATGATAATCTTGATAAAATATTTAATAGTCAATTCAAACAAACTCATGATTTGTTTCCTTTTATTATATTCAAGTGCTAACAATTTATGCACATAGTTTTGTTTTTATCATTTTTACTCTTCATATTATAGTTTTTTGCTAAAAATTTATTTTAATTAATTCTCCATATTTTTACATTTGCCTAATTTTATTACTTCTGATTCAATCCATATGCAGTGGGAATTCCAAGTTGGTCCTGCAGTTGGTATCTTAGTTGGTGATGAATTATGGGTTGCTCATTACATCGTAGAGGCTGGTAACATAAGGCTATCTTTAAAGTTGGATTTTACTTAATTTGGGTCAAGCCCAATTTTTTTCTTTAATCAGTTCTTTCGGTCAAGTCCAATCTTTTTTCCTTTTCTTGAAATCAAATTCAATTTTGACATGGGTCCAGCCCAAGCCCCTCTTTTCACTTAAACTCAATTCCTTTCTTTCATTTTCTTTTAATTTGGGTCAAGCCCAATTTTGGTTCTCTAACTATTAAATTAAATCCAATCATTTTTTTGAAACATTATCTTCACTAACTCTGTAAAAACATCTGTTTTCAAAATATCTGTTTTAATTTTCTAAAATGTGTGCAATCGGATTTTAACATGAACAGGAAGCCTTCTCTGCTGTTCTGTGTTTTAATTCGTGTGGATTCAAATGCGGCTTACGACGATTTGGATTTTGCAAGCACGCAATTTTAGAAAATCACTGTTCACTAACTCTACTAAAAAATGTCTATCTCAAAATATCTGTTTTAATTTTCTAAAATGTGTGCAATCGAATTTTAACACGAACAGGCATCCTTCTCTGCTGTTCTGTGTTTCAAATTAGTGTGGATTCCAAATGCGGCTTACGAAGATTTGGATTTTGCAAGCATAAATTTTAGAAAATCACTATTTACTAACTCTGTTAGAAAAAGTCTGTTTCAAATATCTATTTTAAATCTCTAAGATTCATACAACAGATTCTAATACGAACAGGCAGCCTTCTCTGTTGTTCCGCGTTATAATTTGTGCAAACTCACTCACGGCCTACGACGGTTTGGGTTATGCAAGTACGCAATTTCAGTCTATTCAAAAATCAATCCTATCCTGACATCACCCCTCTACTTCTTCAAAAGATCAAGTCTCTTAAAACCAGAACTACGTAAACCTTGAGTTTCCCATTGCACCGGGGAATACGTAGGAGCAGGATTAAGTTCTGTCAGACTAACCCCATCAAGTATTTATTTTCACACTAATTAACGGGATTAAATAATTTTCAAATAATCACACACTCAATTTAAGGGTACTGTTCTTTGGAACAGGCGAGTAGGGTGCCTAACACCTTCCCCACTCGTAATCGACTCCCGAACCTAAATCTCATCTTCAAGTTAGGGTTTTTCCAAATCTTTTTCCCTTAAATAAAAATTTGGTGGCGACTCCACAATTAAATTATATTATTTTCAAACATTAGCGAGTTTGTCGTCTCGTCGGAATTACGGTTGCAACACTAGGAAATTAGAAAACATAAAGGAAGGTTGATAAGTCATGAGAAAATAGAATAGGGACAAAGAAAGAATGAAAAGTCATGGGAAAACTTCTAAAATGCCTAAAATGCCTTTCGAAAGTTATATTTTCCAAAAAGGCTAAAATGTTTTCAGAAAAATGGCAAATGATATTAGAATAATTTGGAAATAAACTCAATAAGTGTTAGAAACATCATAGGAATAATTTGGGAATGCTAGGAAAAATTATGAAAATATCCCGGGAAGGCTAATAGGGAAAGAAAATGTGAAGCAAAAGACAAGAAGTAGGCCCCACACCTTGTGGACAAAAATAGTATGTGTAAAATGTGGTGGTGACTCACCACATGATTCATCACTCCATTAAATTCATGTAAAACAAAAATAATAAATAAAAGAGATAAAATTAACCATGGTTAAAGTAAATTAACCTTATTTAATTAACCATGCTTAGGATCAAGGATGGAAGTAGGCCGAGTCGAGCTAGGCTTTGAGTGTTCAAGCCTGGCATGTTTAAAAATTTTGAGGCCTGAGCTTGGGCCTGTTACCTATTAAAGGCTTTTTGTTTCTATCAAGGCCTGACTTGATTTAAAGCCTACAATGCCTACAAGCCTGTTTAAAAGCCTACATTACAAAAAAATCAATAAATAAACTTAAAGCCTATATAAATAATTAATTAAAAAAGCTTGCAAATTTAAACCAATAAGATAAAAGGCCATTAAATAGGCCTAAAACATATATATGTTAATATTATGTAAATAAAATATAAAATAAATATTATATAAATATAATATATTAAAATAAATATAAATATATAATATATAAATATAAATAGGCCCTGAATAGGTTAAATAGGCTTTTTTATAAGCCTAGGCCTGACTTGTTTATCTAAAAAGGCTTTTTTAACAAGCCTAAGCCTATCTATTTATTAAACAAGCCGAGCTTAACTAGGCTTTAAACGAACCGAGCCGTAGGCCGCGGCCTTGTTCACTTCCATCCTTACTTAGGATAGATTAATCTTGATTAGTGACAAATTCATTAAAAATTAACACTAATATAATCCTAAAAGGATAATTCCTTACATTTAGATTTATTTTAAAAAATAAAAATTACATGCAAATGTACTAAAAAGCCCTTAAGTGGGAAATTAATTTCCAAACTACCCTTAAATGGCCAAATTCCATATTGGCTTTGGGAGGGCTCAATTTCTTTATTATCAATCTTCTAAAAACTTAGAGCAACTCTCTACATTCTCTCTAAACTTAATCTACCCCAAAAATCTAAAATCATACACTAAACTTAAACTTCCAACTTTGAGGTTTAACTTAAATCAAGACAAAATCACAAAGCCCATCACCACCACTAGAAGATCTTGCGTGGACCACTAAAGGAGAGAAAAATCAGCCATAAAATCTTCACCAAACTCAGCATAAAGTCTTCAACAAGTAGGATTTTACCCTATATTTTTTAAAGCTTTAATCTTGTATTTATGGTTTAATTTTCTTCTTCTTTGTGGATCCTTTTCTTAAGTCTATGAATCTTCTTTTGGTTGAACTCATTAAAGCTCAAAACTGCCCTTGAATGGTTAAATGTGAGAATCACAAATTTTTAGTATTTTTTGAAGGTAAAAGAGAAGTTTTGATGGATTAAAGTGCTTCTAACCTAAGGGGCAATTTAATCGGTTATAATTTTTTAAAAATCAATTTAGATACTTTGGGGAAGATTTGAGTGTTTATGAGAAAAGTTATGAAGTGTTCAAAGTGAGGGATAGATAGATCTTAGAGTATATCAGTATATCTACACTTGTTTTCCATGAAAGGTGCTTTCTTTAAAACTTTTATGTTCAAAGTTAGAAACTTGGTTGTCTTCTTTTTAAAATCTTTGTTTATGGGTTTGTTCTTGTCAAGAGTCCAAATCTGAACTCATATTAGAAACCTTAAGGGAACAAGAAAAAAATTATACCATAAGATCCAGAAACTTAACTCGAACTTGGACTTAAAAACTATTAAGTGTATAAAGGTGAAATTTTGGATCCGAAGCTGCACAAATTACTTAAGATCTACCATGATCATGATCAAAGCTATGGAGTAAGGACAATTTATGGATGAATCTAAGGACATATGATGAACCAAGTTCTAGACTTTATGACACCAAGGCCATGTGATAAGAAAATTAAAAAAAGGATCCTTGTTCAATACACCTATAACATTCGACCACTTCTTAGTAAATTAGGAAATCTTGAGTTTAAAGTTTTGTTTAGGGTATAAAGAGGAACCTAATCAAGTATAACTAAGGAATTATAAATTTAAAAAAGACTTGAAATTTGTAAGGTGCTCATTTGGCCACTTTGGTTAATTTGGGCAAAAACATACTAAAATTCATAACACCAAGACCATGAGAGAACAAATTAAGGAAAATGAACCTTGCTTTAGCCACCTAGGGCATTCAGTCACTCTCTCATTAATTAGGAAAAACTTGAGTTAAAATTTAAATTAAGGTGTAAAGTGGAGCCTAAATAAGTTTAAGGAAGGAAGGTTAAAGTTGAAAAGGATTTGGTAATGGTTGGGTACCATTCGGCCATATTGCACAAAATTGGTAAGAACTATCCCAAAACCTTATTAAAATTTAAGAGTGAATTTAAGTGAATTTAAGGAGGTGATTAGAAATTAATTATGGAATAGGATTGTGATCTAGAACATTCAATCATGCTTCATAGTCAAGGAAGAAAGACCCTAAAAATTTCCTAAGATGGTGTAATTAATAGCTTAAATCTTAATTAGTGTAAACTACCTTTTTTAAAGAATAAAAATTGAATTATAATTCCTAGGATTAGAGAGTGTGCATTCAGCCACTTATATAAAAGATATAGGCAAATAGACTAATTTGGATATTTAAGGATGTCGCAACCGTAATTCCGACGAGACGACGAACTCGCTAAAATTTTGAAAATGTTTTATTGATGATGTGGACTCGCCGCCAAATTTTTATTTAAGGGAAAAAGATTTGGAAAAAACCTTGACTCGAGGATGAGATTTAGGTTCGGGAGTCAGTTACGAATGGGGAAGGTGTTAGGCACCCCACTAGCCCATTCCAAAGAACGGTACCCTTAAACTGAGTGTATGATTCTTGAAATTGTTTGATCCCTTTAATTAGCATGGAAATAAATAACTTGATGGAGGTTAGCCTGACAGGACTTGATCCTGCTCCTACGTATTCCCCGGTGCAATGGGAAACTCAAGGCTTACGTAGTTCTGGTTTGTTTGAAGGCTTGACCTTCGAAAGGGCGTTTATAAAGGATGTGATATTTTGAAAAGAAGTTTCTTGTTTAGAAAGGGTCTTCGGTCCACTCATGCACAAGGTCCGAGGCGGCTACGGCAGCACAGGGGCCTATACAGACTGTTAAACGTTGAACAACAGGTGAACCGCCAGTTCCTCGTTTAGAGCCCATTGCGTGAGACCAAAGATCCCAAAATGTTTGAAAAATAATCTTATTATTTTTTGAACGGACCTTTAGTCCACTCATGCACAAGGCCCGAGGCGGCTACGGCAGCATAAGGGCCTATACAGACTGTTAAACGTTGAACAACAGGTGGATCGCCAGTTCCTCGTTCAGAGCCTGTTGCATGAGACCAAAGATCCCAAAACTTTTGAAAAGGATTTAATTTGAATATGATAAAGATAAGAAGAGAAATGATTTGATTTTAAAAAGAGGAGTTCGTTTTGAAGTGAACTTGATTTTGAGTTTTGGAAAAAAGAATTTAAATTCGAAACTTGAGGAGAAGACATAATTTGAATTTTGAAGATAAAAGACTTCATTTGAATTTTGGGAGAAAAAAATTTAATTTAAATTTTAGGGGACGAATTGTAATTTTGGGAAGTGTAGGGCTTAATTTCAATTTTGGGAAATTGAGGGGTTCAACTGTAATTTGGGAACTTTTGGGGCTCAATTACAATTTTAGGAAATTTTGGGGTTAAATTGCAGTTATGGGGAGTGTAAGGACCTGGTTGTAATTTCTCAGAATTATGGAGTTTGGCTTTCTTGACTGGCTCATGTGGCTTGGCATGGCTTATTATGGCTAAAGGGGCTCACTTGATTTTGTGGCTTGGATGGTGGCTTGGTGGCTAGAATGGCTTGGGAGGCTTAGACGACTGGAAGGCTTGGTGGCTTTCGTGCGGCTTGGGAGCTTCTGGTGGCTCGCATGGCTGGAATGGAGGCTCTTCGTGTGGCTTGGCAATTATAAAAGGGAAGTTGGTTCCCCAGGGGTTCGAACCCCCATCCTGTGGGTTGTGGACCACCAACAACACCCACAACAACACCACTAGGCCATGCTCGATTTATATTACACTAGATTAACAAAAATGCATGCTGTGGGACTCGAACCTGCTCCCCCTCATATGATTTTGGGCATGTCAACCAACTGGGCCAAACCCAAGCGTTGTAATATACATGGCCACTGTTAACTAATATCTCGGCGATCTAGACATGGACGTGCAACATTGCATGGCGGAATGCAGGTTCCACCTCTCTGCATGTGCTTCTAACTTGCTAACAGTATTGAGGGTACACCAAGTGTGTAGGAACTTTGAGGAGCTGCCAAAATTTCCCCCATGAGACCCTTGGCCGAATCCACACTTCTGATTTCTCTGAGATCTAAGATGTAAGTCAATCTCTGTGATTCCACTTCTAGGTTTTAATCATTATCCCCAATGGGTTTCATGTGTTCCCATTTATCCCGCACCAAGTAAACTTTCAAGGACAATGTTCTCTTCCTTCCACGAGGCGACTACATCCCTGGATGTGCATGAAAGGTAGTCCAACATTTGCATGACTTTGATGTTTTTTGGGTTAGTCTTGACTAAGGATGCATGACCTCACTGACTAAGGCTTGGGATATGTCACCTACAGGGCTCCTTTCACACGATTGCATGTTGTAAACACCCAATTATGTCTGAGGCTCCCATTCTTCATTTTATTTATGTGAACAATCAAGAAAAGTAGAGAAACAAGAAAAAGCAGAAAACAGAAAGCGAAAAGGTACATAGAAAAAGAAAATGGAAAATAATAATAATAATAATAATAGTCAACAAAAAGCCAAAAAATATACAAAGTAAAGTAAAAAGGGAAAGCATCAAAATACATAAATAAAAATAAATAAATAAAAAATAATAATCATGAATAAATAAATGATAATAAATTTAAAAAGAATTAAAAACAAAATGAAAATCTGAAAAATTAAAAATTAAAAATCTGAAAATTAAAAATGATTAAAAATCTGAACAAGAAAATGATTAAAAATTTGAAAAATAAAAATGATTAAAAATATGAAAAAATAAAAATGATTAAAAATCTGAAAAAGAAAAAGAATTAAAAATCTGAAAAAGAATTAAAAATTTGAAAAAGAACTAAAAATTGAAAAATCTAAAAAATGAAAAGGGAATAAAATAAAATAAAAAAATTGAAATAATAAAAAATAAAGAATAATAAAAGTAAAACAAGGCAAAAACAAAATTAAATGAAAATCACAAAAATAGTAAACAAAAAGAAAAGAAGACGAAAAGGAAAGGGGGGAAACGGATGAAAATATAAAATAATGATAATAATAACAATATACATATACAAAAACAAAAAAATAAAATACTAATAAAAGTATGCATATCATCATAATGGTCAGAAAGGGTAATAGATGAATTGAGGCAAACAGAGGTCAAAAAGGGGAATGCAAAACAGCGGCGGGCGAAGGAAGGCATACGTCAATCTATAAATAAGGTCCCTAAACCCTAAGAAAGGGGTTTTTTTTGGCTTTTTGGGGCATAAGGATTTTCTTTCTTTTTGGGGCTCTCTCCTTGAATTCTCGCTAGATCCTAGGGAAGCAGAGAAGAATCCAGACCTTGAAAATCTTCCTCTGAGGCCAAAGTTTCTCCCGCGGATGCTCAGAGTCTCCTTCTCGCCAATCTCCCCGGTCTCTCCTTCCGTCGAGGTTTCATCGCTCCACCCGACCGCTGATCCCTGCCTTGCAGATTCGATTGTCGTCGTAGACCAGACCGTTGGTCATCGCACCTGAAGCGATTAATCCCGAGCACGATAGATCTACGTTGTCAAGGTTAGTACTCACTCTCTTCAAACTCCTCTAATCTGCTTGCGTTTTATTTGATGCTTGAGGAAATCAACATATAGATAGACTTGAACCATGGAAGTGTAGTGTCAGTGCCCACTCGTTTGTCGTTAACAGTAAGTGTGGGACAGTGAATGGGGAGTAATGGCGGATTAAGTGCCCGCCGTACCAGCGAGACAAATTTTCACGAGCTCATATGAAGGATAGCCACAGGGTTCGCTGCCTGAGGTCATAACCCACAGCTGTAGGTCCCGAATTTTGGATGAGGCGCGTCAAAGAGGAGAATGATTGTCACCGGAAACCTGGCTTTGCTTGCTCTCGGCCGGTAGAAATCAGACTATGGCCAAAACTCTCAACTGTAATAGGCACAATGCAGAGTTGTGATTACTGAGAGCCTCCGCGCCACTCAAACCCGGCACTGTACCAAGGGGAGTCTTCCCTGCGTCTGACCCCTAGCAGTCTCCTCTGTTAGTCATTACGCCATACTCGACGGCGATCCTCGGCCTAAACGAACTGGACTGAACCAGGGGGGCCCGAATCACCGCGCTAAGCTCCTTGCGTCGTGAAGCCCATAGAAGTCCAACAAAACTGGAGATGTCGCACGTATAGCAGGCACTGTTAACGGAGGCCAAAGCCGAGCCATGGCCCTTCATTGCTCCTTGGGAGAGCCGTGCACGGTGCTCCGAAATGCAACCACCTCCTGCGAGCGTATGTATCTGCCCCGGCTTTGGCAGGATTCACAGATGCTTGTCGTTGGCTGGGGAAGCTGGAGAAGAAGGTCAGGAGGGGACGGATCACCAGGAAGAGTCTTGCCGCCGCACAAGGTGGCGAAAATCCGTTCCAGATTTGGCGGGGTGCCAGGGGGGAAGAACCCCTTTTGGCAAATATTAATTAACCTTTTAAAATTTTTGAAAATTGCTAATAGGTCCCTAAAATTATCCATATTGCACTTTAGCCCCTCAACTTTTTATAATTTCACTTTAGCCCCTCAACTTTTTATAATTTCAAATTAGCCCTAAACTTTTCAAAATTTCACTTTAGCCCCTCAACTTTTCATAATTGCAAATTAGCCCCAACAATTTTTTATTCTTTTTTTAAGTTCTTTTGTGTTTTTTTTTTAATAACATCAAACCCTTTTCCAAATCAAGTCCAAATTCTTTTAGATTCTCTTTCTCTAACTAAATCAAGTTTAATTTTCCATAAAATTTCGAGTCAACTATTTCTTTTCAACCAATTCTTCTTCTTTAAAAGTGTCCGATTAAGCCCACGAGCTTTCGATATTTACAAATCAAGAAAATGATTTTTACTTTCCTTAATCTCACGCAATGGGCATTAAAGATGAATTGGTAGCTTTTTTTGCTGTTCGTTGTTTAGAGGTCTGTATAGGTCCAAGTGCAGCCTTTGTTGTCTTAGGCCCTGTGCATATGTGGATTAGGATTGCTTCTCCTTCTCCTCGTTTTCAAACAAATAAAAACTCGTTTTTGCTTTCTTAATCTCAGACAATGGGCCCTAAAAACGAACTGGTAGCTTTTTCTGTTGTTCGTTGTTTAGAGATCTGTATGGGTCCAAGTGCAGTCGTAGTTGTCTTGGGCCCTGTGCATATGTGGATTGAGATTGCCTCTCCTTTACTTTGTTTTCAGTTAAATAAAGATCTCATTTTTTCTTTCTTCATCTCATGCAATGGGCCCTAAAAACGAACAGGTAGCTTTTCCTACTATTCGTTGTTTAGAGGTCCGTATGGGTCCAAGTGCAGCCGTAGTTGTCTTGGGCCCTGTGCATATGTGGATTGGGATTGCCCCTCCTTTACTTTGTTTTCAGTTAAATAAAGATCTCGTTTTTGCTTTCTTAATCTCATGCAATGGGCCCTAAAAACGAATTGGTAGCTTTTCCTACTGTTCGTTGTTTAGAGGTCCGTATGGGTCCAAGTGCAGCCGTAGTTGTCTTGGGCCCTGTGCATATGTGGATTGAGATTGCACCCTTAGGATATCTCCAAAAAAAAACAATAATGCATTTGATTTTCGATACAAACACCGTTCGAAGGTCAAGCCTTCAAATCAACCAGAACTACGTAAGCCTTGAGTTTCCCATTGCACCGGGGAATACGTAGGAGCAGGATCAAGTCCTGTTAGGCTAACCTCCATCAAGTAATTTATTTGCATGCTAATTAAGGGATCAAACTATTTTCAATTAATCACACACTCGATTTAAGGGTACCGTTCCTCGGAATGGACGAATAGGGTGCCTAACACCTTCACTATTCGTAACCGACTCCCGAACTTCGAATCTCCTCTTCGAGTCAGGTTTTTTCCAAATATTTTTCCTTAAATAAAAATTTGGTGGCGACTCCACACATATCAAATCCAATCTATTTTAAAATTTTAGCGAGTTCGTCGTCTCGCCGGAATTACGGTTAATTGAATGTGTGTTGTTTTGATCCCTTTCTTGGTTATTTGCACGATTTATTTGTTCGCTTATCTATTTCTCGATTTTTTACTTTATGCATAACCCTAGGATAGACAAATAATAACTGTTTTACATGCTACAATATATCTGCGCGATTTCCCCAATTGCAGGTTTCCTAAACTAATGTGCCCTCCACGTATTTCATATATTTTGTCATGAGTGGGGCCCTGTACCCAGGTCCGAGTGCTGCCTAGGACTAGAGGGATCTAGTGGTGTCACTTTGGGGCTTACGTCCTGTTTGACTATCACGAAAATCCTAACTAGAGTGCGTCCTATTCGTAATACCCTACAACTGGTAGCTTTTTCTACTGTTGTGGCAAACATTACGGACTGGAACTTGGCTTTAGTGACCTTTTTACATCTCAGGATTACTGACCACCTTATGAGAGGTTCATGCATAAAAGGCCATAGATCCCTAGGACAGGTAACCCGAGTAGGTTAAAGGAGGGCATTCGTCACCAATTCCGGTTTGTTTTATATTTTTCCGCAATCGGGGGGTAAAGAAAGAAAAGGAAGGGTATGGAAAAGTTAGAAAGAGAGAAAACGAAAAATAAAGAAGAAGAGAGAGAAAATGAAAAATAAAGAAGAAGAGAGAGAAAATGAAAAATAAAGAAGAAGAGAGAGAAAGTGGAAAATAAAGAAAAAGAAAAAAAAAAGAAGGAAAAGAAAAAGAAAAAGATAAAAGAGGGGGATATATGTAACATTTGTATCATAAGGTCATCTTGTCATTTTTCTGTTTCTTTCATGCATTTGTTTCATTTCGTCTAGCGTCTGACATGTTTATTTTTGTCTTTTTCCTTTTCTTTTCTTTCCACTTTGAGGGGTCAGGTTCTCATTGACTGTTGAAAATGGTGAAATAGAAATTAATGCGGAATCCGGGCAGTTGAGAAAAAGAAGACGAGTTGGGATCAAGCTGACAAACTTCATCAGTTTAGAAGCCTTTGGGAATAGGTTGACGAGCATCCAGCAGATGTCGTTCGTCAGAAGGTACAGCAATGTGTTAAAACTGCTGAAGGTTAGGGTACAGGAGGGGGCCCTCACGACGATGGTACAGTATTACGACCCCCCTCTCTGGTGCTGCACTTTCCCTGATTTCCAGTTGGCACCCACCCTTGAAGAATTTGAACAGATCCTGGACTTGCCTTTGGAGGGGTGTAGACCTTACAACCATCTGGAGCACCACGCCTCGTTCCGACCCGCAGCACAGGCTTTGGGTCTACATGCACTCGAGGATTCTTAGAGGCCTACATGCAACATCTGGCTGACAGGCACCGGTTGGATACTTACATGGACGTGCTAGCCCTCACCGTTTATGGGCTGGTGCTCTTTCCTGGCATAGAAGACTTCGTAGACTTAAACGTTGTTGATATCTTCTTGGCCCGGAAGAATAGGACGGAAAACCCTGTCACTGCCCTGTTAGCCGATGTTTATTATACGTTGAACCTTTGCCACGAAGGAAAGGGGAAGAAGCTGACTTGTTGCTTACCAGTGCTATACATATGGGTGACCACTCACGCCTTTAAGAGGAATATGAAGGTGCAGTGTCCGATATCTGACCTCTTGTGCTACCAGATCAAGCCTATGAACAACAAGGAATGGGCAACCCACTTCGCCGGTTTGACGGAAGAGCAGGTCAGATGGCAACCGGCTTGGCAACGAAGAACAGAGCTGATCTACCATTGTAAGGGGTTTCCAAATGTACTGCTCACGGGAACCCGAGGCTACATAGCTATAATCCGATGCTGGGGCAAAGGCAACTGGCCTACCCCATCAGGGGACCCTCATTAGATGAGCTATTGACCCCTTTCCTGTTAAAATATGAAGGGGATTTTGCCGACGGCCTCCAAAGGGTCCGGGAAGCCTGGGAGATTGTCACCTGTAGAGGAAAGGACCTGGGGGTCCAAAGCTGCGCTGCCAAAGAAGAATACAAGTAGTGGGTCAGAAATAGGATACAACGGATCAAGTTGCCATTCCAACCTCCGGCCACCGCATCCGGAAGTCAACCATCCGTAGCAGTATTCGAGGACGAGGCTGTTAAGAGCCTAAGAGAAAAATTGGAAGCGATGACCAGGAAAAATAGTCAGTTGGAGGAGGAGCTACTGAAATCGCGGCAAGAATGCGCTACACTAAAAAGGGAAAAGCAAGAAGGTGAGGCCGCGATGGAAAGCGTCCGAGAGTAGCAAAAAGGTGAACGTGAGGGCGCCTCTCGAGTTCATCTTAACTTACAAGCTGCCAACAAAGAGCTGGGGATAAGGGCGCAAGAAAGGGATGCTGCCACCCAGGAAAACCACCAACTGAGAGATGCCTTAGAGCAAGTAAGAGCCAAAGTCCGCGCGATCAGAGAAGAGAAAAATCAACTCCTCGCCATGAAGAACAGGATTCAGATGGAAGCAGACTATGTTATAGAAGAAAGGAACGACCTGCTGCAGCGAGTGGAGGAGATGAAGAAACAAATTGACGGGATGCTAGTGGCATGGCAAAATGAGGTCAACGAGGAGAAGTGGAATGTCATCGAAGTCATCCGAATGCAACAGAGGGGCATCAGCGACATACAGGATGAGAACAAGTGGTACAAGGACATAGCTGATCACTGGACCAGGTGCTTTGAAAGAATGGCTAGTCTAGCAAACACAACCATTGAAGAAGTATCACAGCTGCTCAAAAAGGCGGAAACCTCATTGCACCCGCTCCATACCCCTCCGGAAGTCGAAGAGTTCATTCAGTTTTGTAAAAACTTGATTTTAAGAATGAAAAAATATATTGTATTGGCTAAGTAGGAAGGGCAGGATGTAAACTGAATTTGATCTGTTTGAATGAAATTAATTCCGCTCCGCATATGATTCTGCATTAATTTCCATTTCGCGCTCAAAACGCCGAAAGCGCACCAAATTGATAATAACAATCAACGAGGAATTGGTCCCCCCATATTTATTCTACGTCTAAATTTTATTTTGTCATAATTAATCACTAATTAATTTGATTTCAATGAGCAGTTAACAAAATAGCGGACTCACAACTTCCTCGGCATTCATATAGCACTAGATCACGAGCAAAAATCATGAGCGAGCTAGAAACTCAAAACGAGGAGCTGAGAAATGAGGTGGCCAAGCTGAAAGACCAGGTCGCCAAGCTGATGAAATTGCTAGAGAAAGGCACGGAGGGACCCTCGGGGACAGAGGCATCGGGGGCTACTGCCGTATCAATGCCGCTTCAAGCGGTTGCTGAACTAGAGTGGCCATATGGGCTGCCACCAGGCTCTGAGCCTCATCATGTGCAAGGCTACCAAGGGATCCCAACTGGTGAAAATCCTGCTCCACATCCACTCCACATCACCCTTGCCACTAATCAATACCATCCAAACCCTCCTATTGGGCCTCCGCACACCAACCCGGCCACTCACCCTCATCATACCAACCCGCCGACCTACATTCCTCCCACCTCTGGCTATCCACCTCAAACTCACCCTACATACATGAACCCACCGATCTACCCCTACCATACAAACACGTCCTCTGCCATTCCGGCACACATGAATCCATCTCTCCCTCCTCATATTAACTTTCCGACCACATACCCACCTAACGCCAACCCCGACTACACCCATATGAACACCACCATCACCGAAGACCCTACGTATTCCATCCCAGTCGCAACCCATCCAACAAACCCACATCAACCACATCCCTATGGTCATGCCGCTAGACCTGAGGGACAATACACCTCACCCCACCATACGGGACAACCCTTGATCGGACCTTGGCCGAGGCCAGTTGAACAAGAAGCCCATCTCAGCGGGAGATGGCAACACTTGGAAGAGAGGGTTCGTGCAATAGAAGGGAGCGGTTATGGAACGGTCGAGGCTTCTGATCTTTGCCTCGTTCCCGACGTCGTCATACCGCCCAAATTCAAAACCCCTGAATTCGAGAAGTATAGAGGCGTCTGCTGCCCAAAGAGCCATTTTATTTGACAATGTACTACCGGAAAATAGCCTCTTACTCCCACGATGACAAGCTACTCATTCATTGCTTCCAAGACAGCTTGACGAGAGCAGCAGCTAGCTGGTACACCCAGCTGGAGAGGGTGCACATCCACACATGGAAGGACCTGGCGGATTCCTTCCTCAGGCAGTATCGATACAACATGGAGATGGCTCCAGATCGCACCCAGTTGCAAAACATGGTAAAGAAGGAGAGTGAATCCTTCAAAGAGTACGCCCAAGTCCAACCCCCATTGCTGGAATGGGAGATGATAAGTACATTCATGGAGACTCTCCCTGCGCCGTTCTATGACAAGATGGTGGGCAGCGTATCCGCCAATTTCTCCGATATGGTGTTTATCGGAGAACGCGTAGAAAATGGCCTCCACCGAGGAAAGATCATGCATAACACCGTTGGCAGCGTCAACGTGAAGAAGCTGACAAACAAGTCGTTGAAAAAGAAGGAGGCAGAGGCTCACTATGTCTCCGCCGGTCTGAACCATGCTTCCGCCGCACCTCCACCTGCATACCAAGCATCTTACCACCCTCAATACCAGGCACACCCACACATGGTGGCCGCGGCCCAACCCTCCTACCAGCCAACCTACAATCCCACCTGCTTCATTCCAACCAAATCCTCCATACATGACTCTACCCCCACAAACATTCCCCCAACAGTTGACTTTTCCTCCACAACCAACATTTCCTCAATAATCTCCCAGATCATGGACACCAAACACCAACTCTAGCCCATCCCTACAAAAAACAAACAACCAATGGAAGATAGTGCAATTCGACCCTATTCCGATGAGCTACTCGGAATTGCTACCTCGATTAATTCAGAATTCGTTAATTACACTCTGTCCCATGAAGCCACTGGAACCCCCATACCCTAAATGGTACAACACAGAGGCTAAGTGCGAATACTACGTTGGGATAGTGGGACATTCCACCGAAAATTGCTTGGCCTTGAAGAATCGGGTTCAAAAGTTAATCAATTCCAAGTGGCTCAATTTCGAAAAAGACACACCAAATGTGGGAAATAACCCGTTGTCGAACCACGGAGGAGCAGGACCCTCGGTAAATTGTATCGAGGTGGAAGAAGAAGTGAACATGACGGGTGAATCTTTCTCGGGACCAGCCCAGGCCTCTAGTCATCCGGTACACCGAGGCACCTGCGCTACCAACACCAATGGGGATGAGGCCCATTACCATCAAAGTTCCTGGGCCATTTCCATATCAAAGCAACAAGGAGGTGCCCTGGAAATACAACGTAGAAGTGTCCGGTGGCAAAGCAGAGGAAAGACAGGAAAAGGAAGCCTCGGAGGACTCGACTCCGAGTATTGTGAATATAGCTAGGGTCGGGGGCATGACCAGGAGTGGTCGCATCTACTCCCCCGCGGAAGAAAGGAGAAAACTGCCTTGTGGCGAGGCAATACTAGCGGGCCCGGAACTCGAAAGCAGCAGACGGCCAGAGGAAAGAGATTTGAAAAGACCCGTCTCTGAGGAAGATGTCTGTGAATTCCTCAAGATGATCAGGCAGAGTGAGTATACGGTGCTGGAGCAGTTGAACCGTATACCGGCCAGAATATCGTTGCTGGCCCTAATGATGAACTCGGAGCCCCATCGAAAGGTACTACTGAAGGTGTTAAATGAGGCTCACGTGGTCCACAACATCTCAGTGGAAAAATTCGAAGGCATTGCCAGCAATATCACCGCTAACAACTTCCTCAGTTTTGTTGATTAGGAGATTCCGGATGAGGGAGCCGGACACAACAAGGAATTAGAAATATTTGTAATGTGCTTGGACCATATCCTAGCCAGAGTTCTGATAGATAATGGTTCCTCATTGAATGTAATGCCTCAACTGACACTGTCAAAACTACCGCACGAGGGGGTCCTCATAAGGCCGAGTTCAATGGTAGTCAGGGCCTTCGATGGATCTAGAAGAGAAGACATGGGAGAGGTGGATTTGCCAGTCCAAATTGGGCCGGTGATCTTTAATGTCACCTTTCAAATTATGGATATCCAGCCCGCCTACAGCTGCCTGCTGGGAAGGCCCTGGATCCACTCTGCCAAAGCGATGCCATCGAATTTGCACCAAAAGCTGAAATTCATTATCGACGATAGGCTGATCATCGTCTCGGCAGAGGAAGATTATCTGGTCAGTAAGCCCACCAACCCTCCATATATTAAGGCGGCCGAAGAGGCCTTGGAAACCCACTTCCAAGCTTTAGAGGTCGCTAACGTCACTACTATCAAAGAGGGAGACATGGTTGACCGAAGGTAGCCCCCCAAAGCCCTCATGATGATGGCCCGAGTGATGCTGAGAAACGGGTTCAGGCCCGGCGATAAACTGGGGCAAAACAACGGCGGCTTATCCCAGCCATTGTCATTAAACAAAAACAGAAGAAGAAGACAAGTTGAGGCCCCGGGCAAGAAAGGTCCCTCTGTGCCATATTTCTCAAAGCTTATGAAGCGCTAGATTCGAAAGCCCAGATTTGATTGCGGCCATAGAGGGGGAAGAGACGGGGAGCATCGGAGATCTAGTGATGGCCTGTCCCCCAGGATATGAACTGAACAACTGGGAATCTGTTGAACTTCCTTTGCCTTTTGATTCAGCTCAAATGTAATTGTGTAATTGTTAGAGTAAAATTCTTTTCAAATATTTTGTATACACTTCTGATGAATGAAATACAGTTGCAATTACCATGAATCCTCCACTCTCCTTTCCCTACTATATCTTCATGCGCATATACACGAATCTTATTCTTCCTTCCTACGCTACAATATGCAGATTTGATCAAAACTCTCCTTGCGACGACAGTGCTAGTATTGTATTAGCCGATTTCAGCTGTATTGTCAATCAGGCCGATGAGGAGGCAGAATTTGAGTGCAAGCCCACCGAAGAGATGTTGAGACTGGTGGAGCGCGAATAAGGTAATCAAACCTCATCAGGAGCCCATTGATTTGGTGAATTTGGGACCGAGGAGGACAAGAAAGAAGACAAGAAAGAAGTTAAGATAGGCACGCTCATCGCAGGAGATAATCGCGAGCGGTTGATCTCACTCTTACAAGACTATAGCGATATCTTCGCCTGGTCTTATCATGACATGCGGGGCCTGGATACCTCTATAGTAGAGCACAAGCTGCCTATGAAAGCCGGGTGTGTACCGGTCAAACAGAAGCTGAGGAGGATGAAACCGGAAATGTCCCTAAAGATCTGGGAGGAGGTGAGGAAACAATTTGACGCCGGCTTCTTTGTTGTGGCAAATTACCCTGAGTGGGTTGCCAATATAGTGCCGGTCCCCAAGAAGGATGGAAAGGTTCGGATGTGGGTAGACTACAGAGATCTCAATCGAGCCAGCCTGAAAGATGATTTTCCGCTCCCTCACATTGATGTGCTGGTCAATAACACTACACAATTCTCCTATTTCTCATTCATGGATGGTTTCTCAGGCTATAATCAGATGAAGATGGGCCGAAGAAGATAGAGAAAAGACCACCTTCATTACGGCCTGGGGAACCTTTTACTACAAAGTCATGCCCTTCAGATTAAAGAACGCCGGGGCAACTTATCAAAGGGCCATGGTAACACTGTTCCATGATATAAATCACAAGGAGATAGAAGTCTACATGGATGACATGATTGCCAAATCCTGGACAGAAGACGACCATCTCACAGACCTCCGGAAGCTATTTGAGAGGCTGTGAAAGTTCCAGCTACGGCTGAACCCAACCAAATGTACTTTTGGAGTTAAATCAGGGAAGCTGTTGGGCTTCATCGTCAGTGAAAAGGGTATCGAGGTCGATCCCGACAAAGCTCGGCCCATCATAGATATGCCTGCTCCAAAAACTAAAATGGAGATTTGAGGTTTCTTGGGAAGACTCAATTACATCTCTCAGTTTATTTCCAGTTGACGGCCACATGCGAGTCGATCTTTAAACTCTTGCGCAAGAATCAACCTATGAGTTGGGATGAGGATTTCCAAGAGGCTTTCGAAAAGATCAAATCTTACTTACAAAACCCGTCGGTCCTGGTGCCGCCCGTTTCCAGGAGGCCTCTGATCCTGTACTTGACGGTGACATACCAATCGATGGGTTGTGTGGTCGGTCAACATGATGAGTCCGAGAGGAAGGAGCAGGAAATATACTATCTGAGCAAAAATTTTGCAAGTTGCGAGGCCAGATACTCCCTATTAGAGCGAACCTGCTGCGCTTTGGCATGGGCAGCACACCGCCTAAGGCAGTACATGTTGAGTCACACCACGTGGCTAATATCCAGGATGGATCCGATTAAGTACATATTCGAGAACCCTGCGTTGTCAGGACGAATTGCAAAATTTCAAATGATGCTTTCGGAATATGATATCCTGTATGTGACCCAGAAATCTGTCAAAGGCAGTGCACTCGCAGAATATTTGGCCCAACAGCCCATAGATGATTACCAGGCTATGCAGCTAGAATTTCCCGATGAGGACTTAATGGAAATCTTTAGTGAAGAAGAGAAGGCAAGGGAAGGAAAATGGACGATGTTGTTTGATTGCGAGTCTAATATGATGGGCCATGGTATAGGAGTTATACTGATTTCCCTAGAAAAGCAGTATATACCTATCACCGCCTGCCTGGCATTTGATTGCACTAACAACGTGGCGGAGTATGAAGCTTGTATTTTGGGGATCCAAGCTGCAATCGAAGCTAATATAAAACACCTAGAGGTCTTCGATGACTCAGCCTTGGTCATTCACCAGGTCAAAGGAGAGTGGGAGACCAGAGACGCAAAACTGGTGCCTTATTAGGCTCGTCTCCAGGAATTGCTAGAATATTTTGAAGAGGTCACCTTCTCACACATACCTCGAGAAGACAATCAATTGGCTGATGCCCTAGCCACATTGTCTTCCATGTTAGAAATCGGGCGAGAAGAAGATATGCCTCTCATCTACATCCAACATCGCTCCAGACCGGCATTTTGTCAAGCGGTGGAGGTGGAACCAGACGAGAAGCCCTGGTATCATGACATCCGGCAGTTATTGAAAACTAACGATTACCCCGCCGACGCATCCGAAAACGATAAGAGGACCCTACAAAGACTAGCCGCAGGTTTCTTCCTCAATGGGGAGATCTTGTATAAAAGGAATCACGACATGGTTCTGCTCAGGTGCGTAGACGCAACGAAAGCCGACAAGATCCTAAAAGAAGTTCAAGAAGGGCCTTTTGGTTCTCACGCCAACGGACACGCAATGGCGAGGAAAATTCTCAAAGTCGGATACTACTGGCTAACCCTGGAGACTGACTGTTACAAACATGTCAAGACCTACCACAAGTGCCAAGTGTACGCGGACAATGTCCACATGCCAGCAACGTCGTTGAACGTGCTGTCGTCTCCCTGGCCATTCGCTATGTGGGGGATGGATGTCATCGGTCCGATCGAGCCTAAAGCGTCTAATGGACACCGCTTCATATTGGTTGCCATTGACTACTTTACAAAATGGGTCGAGGCCGCTTCGTATGCTAGTGTGACCCACAATGTGGTGGTCAAGTTCGTGAAGAGAGAACTGATTTGACGATACAGGCTATCCAGTAGACTCATCACGGACAATGGCTCCAATTTGAACAATAAAATGATGGCGGAGTTGTGCGACCAATTTAAGATCCAACATCACAATTCATCCCCCTACCGACCGAAGATGAATGGAGCAGTTGAGGTGGCCAACAAGAACATCAAAAAGATCATCCAGAAGATGGTGCTCTCACATAGAGAATGACACGAAATGCTCCCCTACCCTTTACACGCATATCGGACCTCTGTCTGTACTTCTACTGGGGCAACCCTCTTTTCACTCGTGTATGGGATGGAGGCCGTGCTCCCAATTAAAGTAGAGATTCCTTCATTGAGAGTCCTAATGGATGCCAAATTAGAAGAGCCCGAATGGGTCCAAGCCCGGATGGACCAATTGAACTTGATCGATGAGAAAAGTTGGCGGCAATATGCCACGGCCAGCTATACCAAAGGAGAATGAAGAAAGCGTTCGATGAAAAGGTCCATCCTCGGGAGTTCGAGGAGGGAGATTTGGTGATCAAAAGGTTGTTGCCTATGCAGAAAGCGCTACACGGGAAATGGTCTCCAAATTATCAAGGACCATACGTAGTTAAGAAGGCTTTCTCCGGAGGCGCCCTGATCCTGACAGAAATGGACGGGAAGGACTTGCCTAACCCTATCAACTCAGATGCTGTAAAGAGATACTATGCTTAAAGAAGGCTCCCTAGGTTGAAAACCCGCAAGGACGACCTAGGCAAAAGTTAGGGCAATTCAAGCGAAAAAGCCCGCTAGGTCGAAAACCCGCAAGGGCGGCCTAGGCAAAAGTTAGGGCAATTTAAGCGAAAAGCCCGCTAGGTCGAAAACCCGCAAGGGAGGCCTAGGCAAAAGTTAGGGAAATTCGAGCGAAAAAGCCAGCTAGGTCGAAAACCCACAAGGGTGGCCTAGGAAAAATTTAGGGCAATTCAAGCAGAAAAAGCCCGCTAGGTCGAAAACCCGCAAGGGCGGCCTAGGAAAAAGTTAGGGCAATTCAAGTGCAAAAGCTCGCTAGGTCGAAAACCCGCAAGGGCGGCTTAATCAAAATCAAGGCAAAACGGCACCGACAAGACGAGTAGGGGAGGAGTTGTTCCCTCCAGTTAAGAAAATTGGAAAAGAGTGACAGGCAGTCTTCATCCACACTGGGACAAGTTTGTGGTCAAACGATGATCTGGGCCTTATACTGGGGCAAAATTTGCAAGTATTCGAGTTTTCGAAAAGCAATGAGCAGAGCCAAGTCGAGTATGGTTAAAGCGAAGGGTTCAAGACCGGTCTGGGGCAAGTCAATCAAGCCAGGGCAAATCGAATAAACTAGGGCAAAATTTTGTTGTTCAGAAGCAGGGTTGACGAAACAACAGATGTCGCCGAAGTACAATACTAGCACCAATCGTCTCAAAGGCGTCCAACCAATCCAAATCAAACCACCAAACGTCCATCTTCTAATATACCTGTATTGCCTTTGTCTTACACCTCAAAGTAATTGTATTTTATTTTGTCAAGATGTATATGCAAAATGAAATCTACCATATGAATTTTGAATGACAATTACTGTTACTAATACTGTTCTGAAGGTCAGGGTTAGTTCAAAATTTTTCTTAATTACAAATTCTCACTAGATCAAAGCATCTTACCCCCCAAAAGAGTAGCAAACGCAGTAGACGCTTCGGTGAAACGAGAAAGCAAGCATGCCGGTCCGAGGATCCAGCTCTTTTCGAAAATCATGTTCAGTGCTAAAGAAGCTAGGAAGTCGAAGTCTACAAACAAAAACAGACAATTTTTACTCTCAGGCCTACCAGTAGGCCATCTTTACATTCCAGTAGTTTAGTTTCCTGCACCTTGGCCTATGTTGTCAGGCCACTGCATGTTTAAATTCAGCACTTCGGCCTACGGTGTCATGCCATTACATGTTTAAATTTTTGCACCTTCAGCCTATGATGTCAGGCCATTGCATGTTTAAATTTTCGCACCCTCGTCCTATGTTGTCAGGCCTTGCATTTTAAATTCTGCATTTCGGCCTTTATTCTCAGGCCATCACATGTTTAAATTTTCGCACCTTCGGCCTATGACGTCAGGCCTTGCATTTTAAATTCCGCATTTCGGCCTATGTTGTTAGGCCATCGCATGTTTAACTTTCTGCACTCTCGGCCTGTGATGTCAGGGCCTTGCATTTTTAAATTCCGCATTTTAGCCTATGTTGTCAGACCATCACATGTTTAAATTTTCGCACCTTCGGCCTATGATGTCAGGCCATGCATTTTAAATTCCGCATTTTGGCCTATGTTGTCAGGCAATCGCATGTTTAACTTTCTGCACTCTCGTCCTATGATGTCAGGCCTTGCATTTTTAATTCCGCACTTCGGCCTATGTTGTCAGGCCATTGCATGTTTAAATTTCTGCACCCTCGGCCTATGATGTCAGGCCTTGCATTTTAAATTCCGCACTTCGGCCTATGATGTCAGACCATTGCATGTTTAAATTTCTGCACGCCCGGCCTATGTTGTCAGACCATTGCATGTTTAATTTTTCTGCACCTCCGGCCTATGTTGTCAGGCCACTGCATGTTTAATTTTCTGCACTCTCGGCCTATGTTTTCAGGCCTCTGCATGTTTAATTTTCTGCACCCTCGGCCTATGATGTCAGGCCATTGCATGTTTAAATTTCTGCACCCCCGGCCTATGTTGTTAGGTCATTGCATGTTTAATTTTTCTGCACCTCCGGCCTATGTTGTCAGGCCACTGCATGTTTAATTTTCTGCACCCTCGGCCTATGTTGTCAGGCCTCTGCATGCTTAATTTTCTGCACCCTCGGCCTACGATGTTAGGCCTCTGCATGTTTAATTTTCTGCACCCTCGGCTTATGATGTCAGGCCTCTGCATGTTTAATTTTTTGCACCCTCGGCCTATGTTGTCAGGCCTCTACATGTTTAATTTTCTGCACCCTCAACCTACGATGTCAGGCCTTTGCATGTTTAATTTTCTGCACCCTCGGCATATGATGTCAGGTCTCTGCATGTTTAACTCTCTACACCTCGGCCCCTGATGTCAGGCCTTTGCAAGTTTAATCCTCTGTACTTTGGCCTACGTTGTCAGGCCTCACCCGAGTCTCCCTACATCGTGGGCCTATGTTGTTAGGCCACCTGGTTCTTTCCATGTCACCTCATCCCGTGCCAAACATCCATCTGCCAGCCTGGAATTTCTCAAGCTCACCTCGGACATAAGGTGTTCACGTCTTTCCTCGCCTCCCCACCATGATAATTTGGAGAATCGCCTCTCATATTATCTGGTGGGAAAGCGAAGAAAGAGGGGCAAACTGTAAACATCCAATTATGTCCGAGGCCCCCATTTTTCATTTTATTTGTGTGAACAATCAAGAAAAGCAGAGAAATAAGAAAAAGCAGAAAACAGAAAGCGAAAAGGTACATAGAAAAAGAAAATGGAAAATAATAATAATAATAATAGTCAACAAAAAGCCAAAAAATATTCAAAGTAAAGTAAAAAGGGAAGGCATCAAAATAGATAAATAAAAAATAAAAAATAATAATCAAGAATAAATAAATGATTAAAAATCTGAAAAAGAAAATGATTAAAAATCTGAAAAATAAAAACGATTAAAAATCTGAAAAAATAAAAATGATTAAAAATCTGAAAAAATAAAAATGATTAAAAATCTGAAAAATAAAAATAATTAAAAATATGAAAAGGAATTAAAAATTAAAAATCTGAAAAAGAACTAAAAATTGAATAATCTAAAAAATGAAAAGGGAATAAAATAAAATAAAAAAAGAGAAATAATAAAAAGTAAAGAATAATAATAGTAAAACAAGGCAAAAGCAAAATTAAATGAAAATAAAAAAAATAGTAAACAAAAAGAAAAGAAGACGAAAAGAAAAGGGGGGAAACGGATGAAAATATAAAATAATGATAATAATAACAATATACATATACAAAATTAAAAAAATAAAATACTAATAAAAGTATGCATATCATCATAATGGTCAAAAAGGGTAATAGATGAATTGAGGCAAACAAAGGTCAGAAAGGGGAATGCAAAACAGCGGCGGGCGAAGGAAGGCATACGTCAATCTATAAATAAGGTCCCTAAACCCTAAGAAAGGGGTTTTTTTTGGCTTTTTGGGGCATAAGGAGGATTTTTCTTTCTTTTTGGGGCTCTCTCCTTGAATTCTCGCTAGATCCTAGGGAAGCAGAGAAGAATCCAAACCTTGAAAATCTTCCTCTGACGCCAAAGTTTCTCCCGCGGATGCTCAGAGTCTCCTTCTCGCCAATCTCCCCGGGCTCTCCTTCCGTCGAGGTTTCATCGCTCCACCCGGCCGCTGATCCCTACCTTGCGGATTCGGTTGCCGTTGTAGACCAGACCGTTGGTCATTGCACCTGAAGCGATTAATCCCGAGCACGATAGATCTACGTGGTCAAGGTTAGTACTCACTCTCTTCAAACTCCTCTAATCTGCTTGCGTTTTATTTGATGCTTGAGGAAATCAGCGTATGGATAGACTTGAACCATGGAAGTGTAGTGTCAGTCCCCACTCTGTTGTCGTTAACAGTAAGTGTGGGAGAGTGAATGAGGATTAATGGCGGATTAAGTACCCGCCGTACAAGCGAGACAAATCTTCACCAGCTCATGTGAAGGATAGCCACAGGGTTCCCTGACTGAGGTCATAACCCACGGCTGTAGCTCTCGAATTGTGGATGAGGCGAGTCAAAGAAAAGAATGATTGTCACCGGAAACCTGGCTTTGCTCCCTCTTTGCCAGTAGAAATCAGACTATGGCCGAAACTCTCAGCTGTAATAAGCACAATGCAGAGTTATGATTACTGGGAGTTGTCGTGCCACTCAAACCCGGCGCTGTACCAAGGGGAGTCTTCCCTGCGTCCGACATCTAACAATCTCCTCTGTTAGTCATTACGCCATACTCGACGGCGATCCCCGGCCTAGACGAACTGGACTGAACCAAGGGGGCCCGAATCGCCGCGCTAAGCTCCTCGCGTCGCGAAGCCCATAGAAGTCCAACAAAATCGGAGATGTTGCACGTATACCAGGCACTGTTAACGGAGGCCAAAACCGAGCCATGGCTCTTCATCACTCCTCGGGAGAGCCCTGCATGGTGCTCCGAAATGCAACCACCACCCGCGAGCGTATGTATCTGCCTCGGCTTTGGCAGGATTCGCAGATGCTTGCCGTTGGCTGGGGAAGCCGGAGAAGAAGGTCGGGAGGGGATGGATCACCAGGAAGAGTCTCGCCGCCGCACAAGGTGGCGAAAATCCGGTCCAGATTCCGGCGGGGTGCCAGGGGGGAAGAACCCTTTTTGGCAAATATTAATTAACCTTTTAATTTTTTTGTAAATTGCTAATAGGTCCCTAAAATTCTCCATATTGCACTTTACCCCCTCAACTTTTTATAATTGCAAATTAGCCCCTCAACTTTTCATAATTGCGAATCAGCCCCAACCATTTTTTTAAGTTCTTTTTTGTTTTTTGTTTTTTTTTAATAACATCAAACCCTTTTCCAAATCAAGTCCAATTTCTTTTAGATTCTCTTTCTCTAACTAAATCAAGTTTAATTTTCCATAAAATTTCTAGTCAACTATTTCTTTTCAACCAATTCTTTATCTCTAAAAGTGTCCGGTTAAGCCCATGCGCTTCCGGTATTTACAAATCAAGAAAATGATTAAATAAAAAATTTTTTTGCTATCCTTAATCTCACGCAATGGACACTAAAGACGAACTGGTAGCTTTTTTTGCTGTTCGTTGTTTAGAGGTGTGTATGGGTCCAAGTGCAGCCGTTGTTGTCTTGGGCCCTGTGCATATGTGGATTAGGATTGGTCCTCCTTCTCCTCATTTTCAAACAAATAAAAACTCGTTTTTGCTTTCTTAATCTCACGCAATGGGCCCTAAAAACGAACTGGTAGCTTTTTCTGTTGTTCGTTCTTTAGAGGTCTGTATGGGTCCAAGTGCAGCCGTAGTTGTCTTGGGCCCTGTGGATATATGGATTGGGATTGCACCCTTAGGATATTTCCAAAAAAAAAAAACAATAATGCATTTGATTTTCGATTCAAACACCATTCGAAGGTCAAGCCTTCAAATCAACCAGAACTACGTAAGCCTTGAGTTTCCCATTGCACCGGGGAATACGTAGGAGCAGGATCAAGTCCTGTCAGGCTAACCTCCATCAAGTAATTTATTTCCATGCTAATTAAGGGATCAAACTATCACACACTTGATTTAAGGGTACCGTTCCTCAGAATGGGCGAATAAGGTGCCTAACACCTTCCGTATTCGTAATCGACTCCCGAACTTCGAATCTCCTCTTTGAGTCAGGTTTTTTCCAAATATTTTTCCTTAAATAAAAATTTGGTGACGACTCCACACACACCAAATCCAATCTATTTTAAAATTTTAGCGAGTTCGTCGTCTCGTCGGAATTACGGTTGCGACAGATGACGACTCCACTGGGGACATCTAGAGAGTCAAGCCTGTTAATTGAATGTGTGTTGTTTTGATCCCTTTCTTGTTTATTTGCACGATTTATTTATTCGCTTATCTATTTCTCGATTGTTTACTTTATGTATAACCCTAGGGTAGACAAATAATAACTGTTTTACATTCTGCAATATATCTGCGCGATTTCCCCAATTGCAGGTTTCCCAAAATAATGTGCCCTCCATGCATTTCATATATTTTGTCATGAGTGGGGCCTTGTGCCCGGGTCCGAGTGCTGTCTAGGACTAGAGGGATCTAGTGGTGTCACTTTGGGGCTTACGTCCTGTTTGACTATCACGAAAATCCCAACTAGAGTGCGTCCTATTCGTAATGCCCTACAACTGATAGTTTTTTCTGTTGTTATGGCAAGCATTACGGACTGGAACTTGGCTCTAGTGACCTTTTTACACCTCAGAATTACTGACCACCTTATGAGAGGTTCATGCATAAAAGGCCATAGATCCCTAGGACAGGTAACCCGAGTAGGTTAAAGGAGGGCACTCGTCACCAATTTCGGTTTGTTTTATATTTTTCCGCAATCAGGGGATAAAGAAAGAAAAGGAAGGGTATGGAAAAGTTGGAAAGAGAGAAAATGAAAAATAAAGAAGAAGAGAGAGAAAATGAAAAATAAAGAGGAAGAGAGAGAAAGTGGAAAATAAAGAAAAAGTGATGTATGGGTGCCTATTTTCCTTCCCCAGGTCAGGAGCACATTGCCTTGGAGGATTCTCGCATCAAATTGGAGTGCTTCATGCTTATGCGACTTACCACAGCATATGATGTTTGGACCCGAAAAAATAGTATGTGGGAGCTGACGGGTGGTTGCCATGGGCCTTCACATGACTTCCTAAGTGTAGGTCTTGTCTCATTAATCGAGTGCACTGCAACTGATCTTTGAGAATCAATAAGCTCCAAGGCTTTGTTTCTTGGCATTTTGTTGCTTGTTGTGTATGGACCTTGGTGATAGCATTACAGTTTAATGCAGTGATGAGGAACCCTGTTGAGTTAGGAGGCCCATTAGAAATGGCATTGAGAAATTTTAAATCTTCCCCTGCATCCCCATCCTCATTCCCAACGGCTGGGTGAGCTTTCACGTCTTCCCCAACATTATCCGCTATGCCAAAGATCAGCGCGTTAGCATCTTGGAAATGCACCCCAACTCCCACTTAGTGACGCTCATCCTTGTGCTTAGTCTAGTTACCTGCATGCCTGCCATATTGCCTATATCCCTGCTTAATATTCTTTAAACTCTGAGGTTGTAAAATTTCCCATGGTTATCAGCAGTTGTTCATCAACAGAGATGCCACACATTAGTCTTTTTGTTTTGTATCTTCCCTCAACAACCCCTCATGTAAACAGGGGCATATCCCGTACCCTTAGCAAGCCAATATTATGTGATGAAGATCAATGGATGTGACAAGAAGACACCCCTGCCATCAAATTCAATCTTAAGTGTCTTTATCCACCTCATCAACTGACAAAGCCCTTTCTAGACCTTTGCACGATTCATTGGAACCACCAAGATCCTCTGAAGTCAAGTATCGATGTTTGGAGTCAGAATTTCTAGCTTTGCTGAGAGTATATTAATCTTTGTCTTTCCCAACTTAGGTGTTATCAAATTGTTAGTAGTGGTGGCAGAGCATGATGTCTTAATTTCTTGTGGAGAACCCGTATCTGTATTCTGGCACCTTCATTTTTTGAATTCATCTCGAACTTCATCCTAAACTTCATCCTTGTCCATGCAAATCTTTTGCCACAAACTCCTGTGTGCGTCTTCGTAGGTCGTGATCCAGGAGAGGAGAACAATCCCCAGCAGCTCGACGCGGTATAGAAACTCCCTATGAATGCTTAACCAAGACAATAAACCAAACCATGCACCAAACTAGAGGCCCTTTCGTCATCAGTATCTCACTACGAACTTACCGCTCAATTGAGAATTCAGTGCACTTGTGATTCAGACATGATTAACACTGAAATCAGAGAACCTAGCGACTTCGTTGACATCCGTCATTATTACCAGAAGCTCTAGATAATTCTTATAGGAAAGAAAAAGCTAGTAGGAGCGATATTATCAATCCAAATCTAGGGACACGAGGCACATTCATTTAATTTCACAACAATCCAAAGCGCGTTTAACAACACTCGTCTCTAGCCTATTGTGCTTTCTATCCAATCACGATAATAATGCCGAATGAATCAGTTCCCAACCAATCGTGTACTAATTTCTCAAGAGATAGCACTTTCATGAGGATCGATTAACACATAAGTAGGTAGAAGTCACGATTCAGAATCAATCCAAGAAAGTGTTACCAACCTGCATGAAGTCAAAGAATCTTGTGCGTCAGGGGAATGCTGGTTTCGGTGAATCTTCCTTTCTCCCCTTTCTTTCTACTCACCAATTTTCAGCCAACCCCTTCCACTCTCTCTTTTCCTATTTATAGACATCTTTTACCTTTCTTCTTGGCAAGGGCAAGCTTTTTCAAGGAACCAAAAGCTAACCCTCCCTCTTGGCAAGGGCCAAGCTCTCTTCCAAGAGCCAAGAGTCATCCCCTTCCAACCTCCTTTTTCTTTTTTTTTATTATATTTTTTTGTTATTTTCTTGTATTTGATTTTTCTTTTCCAATTATACTCTTTCTTTTCATTTCACTTCTTCCTTCTCTTTTCATTTTTTATTTCTTATTATTGTTTTTATATATTCTTTCTTTTTTTTAATTACTTAATTAATTTTTTATTTTTATATTTATTTTTATTTTTGTTATTATCTTTTTGTTTTTCCAACTTTTACCCTTTTTGTATTTTTCTTTACATCTTTTCTTCTTGATTTCATGCTTCTTTTTCTTTAATATTTTTATGTTCATGTTCTGTTTTTCTTGTTATTTATTTGTATATATTCTATTAATTAATGTTGAAATGGGGGCCTCGGACATAATTGGGTGTTTACAAAGGATAATTAAATAAGACATGAGTAGAAAACTTAAAGTTTATGAAAGAGGAGGCAACAGGTAGGTTTATTAATGGAACAAACCTACATAGCTAAGTTACTAATCAAGAAGCATAAAAATATAACACTTAAACTTTAATTAAGTAAAATATGCATAAGACTTTCAATTAAGGACACAAAGAGTAAACAATTTAAAGGCCATTCGGCCAACTAGAGAATGTTATACACCATAATCTTTCATTAAAATTATTAAGGATAATTTAACCTTTGAGAAAAGGAAAGGTTGAGAGGTAACTTATAAGGATGAGTGAACTAAGATCCCATGAGAGATTCATCATAAATTTTAAGAATATAGCAAATTGGACAAGTTATGGAAGTAAGCGTATGTGCTGCCCAAGAAATAACATGAAGCTAAAATAAGAAAGTTTTGGATTTGAGATGAATCTTTACTTAAGAATTTTGTGCTAACTTGTTATATTACTTTGAGTACATAAAGAGTAATGTGAAGTGTACGAATATTACTCCTGGTTGATTAGAGAATGATAAATTACATGATGATCATGTATGGATAATGATGTTATAGTAGTATGAAAGTAGAGACTAAATGTGCATAACATATTAGTTAGATTTTTTGAGCATGATTATTATCTGGAAGCCTCTACAAAGGAACCTATGTAACTAAGGGATCATTAAAGAAAGAACTTATGTGAAAAGTTAATACTACTCTTAATGTGCCTTATGCACATTCAGAAAGTGCCAGGTTCTTCTAAGAAGAAGACAAAAAAGTTCTCCAAAAATCCTTCTATTGTGAAAGTGCCAGGTCTTTAATATTTATGATGGTGATGATCATAAAGGAATAAAATCATGTCCTAAGAATATATGGTAGAGTAGCAGAGCCAATGAAAAGATATTGTTTAACTAAGTATTAATGCAAGTCAATATCTTAATTATCACTAAGAGACTAATAAAGAATAGATATGAATTATATAAGACATAGAAGAGATGATAGTTAATTGATATCTATGATGTGATCCCAAAGATTTATGATGATCAAGTAATTTATATTTTATTAAAAATAATTCATCTTGTGTAAAACAAATACACTTCAACTAGAGTTTTTGAAAGGTTAAAAATAAACTTGTATGTATGACATGTTTTCTAATAAATTGAAATGGATAGGATGAAAATGATATCACTAATGTTAGGGTAGAATCCTACTGAGAAACTTAGTTTCTTACCCCTTACTCCCACTATTTTCTTCCCAAACGTCTCTAATATCTTTCGTAAATGTGGTAGTCTTCGTGAAAATCAGTAATGTAAACTAGATTGCAAATGCTCATGGACTGATGATTACAACTAAAGCCAATACGAATTTAATCTTTTTGTGTCATTTGTTTGTTTCTGGTATGGTGAGTCCAAACTTCTCCACCATTGAGTTGTTATCCCTCTGGAAGCCTTTGAGTCTAATAGGATGTTTCCACCTCCACCTAGCTACCAGGCACCTCTAACAACACCTACTAAAGACTCTTGTTCTTCAGAAGGGGAAACTGGCCCGCAAACATCATCCCACTACCACAACACCTTGCATGTTTGGTCGTCCTAGTGTAGTTCCCTATACTTCGGGCCCTATCCGTCCCACGAATTTCAAGAGATGGCAGATGGGACCTTTATCACCTTGAATGAGAGCTTATGGTTGGAACGTTATAACCACAATCCTAAAGTGTTTGCAAAGCTTTTTCTCTAAGGAAAGAGAAATCAAGTCATACTAATGATGTAGAATTTATAAATAGATGGACGAATGCATCCTAATTACTAGTAAGTAGATTGTATTATAGTAATATGAATATCGTAGGAATAATTATGTATGTAATTAAGTGTGAAAAGGCACTAATGCCTTAACCTAAGTAGGTATGTATAAATAAGGGTTGTATAATTTTTAAAGACTATATGATTACAATTTGTATAAATGCTAGTATGTTAAGTTATGATGAACTTACTAGTATGGTTTAAGATTTAGGGTTTATGATTTAGAGAAGAATAGAATAGTGGAAAAAGGTTGCTAAAAATATCACTTTGGATGTATGGGAGCCATTTAGCTAAGGCTTCATCTATGAGGAAATAAGAATTTAAAATTCATAAAGATGTAAAAAACAAACATTCTCCATAAATGTTATCATTGAAGATAAACACAAAAAGCCAAAAAAATAAAATAAAATTAAGTGACCATGGGAGGTCACCATGGCCATTCGACCAACCATTTGAGAAAAGAGTAAGAAGAAATTAAAATTTAATAAATTAAGGTCACTAAGTAATTTATGTTATAAGGATAATACCAAATTAGTGTACATAACTTAGGGAGCCATGACATGAACAATTTGATTTGTACTTGTAAGAATATTAATAAAATAATGTAGGAGGTAAATAACCAAAGATTCATTATTGTTAAGATTTAATTCTAACGTATTGGCCATAAGGGAATAGAAAGATGAACAACAACCTCTTTGAAACTCACACAACCAATAAGCATAATTCTAATAGGAAAACTTATATGTTTATCTTTCCTATGAATGCATCTTACGAAACAAAAATAGCTATAAGGTTCAGAAAAACAAAAAGCCTAGTTGGGAGGCATAATGACTATTTGGCCAACATAAGATGAAGAGTGACAAAAAAACATTGAAAATTTGTTGACAAAAGAAAAGGTTAAAATAAACTTAGAGAGAATAAACAGGGTAGGTGTCCCTTAAGAAATTTATCATAAAACATAAAGAATAAACTCAACTTGGATAATTTTACAAAGAAAACGTATGTTCTTCAAAATTTAAGAACCTTTCTTAAGAAAAAGTTTTATCAAAAAAGTGAATTTTGAGATATATATTATTACCTTAGTTATTATGGTGATACTTGAGTATGTTACTTATATGTAATTTGTTATATAAATAAATATTTCTATGGGTATATGTTTCAATTTTTCATACTTACCGTGAGTGATAATGCTCGAAATATTTATTTTTTACTAAGTTAATTTATTATGATAAGGCTCATAATTTATCTACAAACATTTTAAAGAAAATAATTATACCATTTTTTTAATAACAATATTTTTTTAAAAATTTATATACTATAAAATAATAAACTAGTAATAAATCTATAATATGATTTAAGATGAATACCATTATTATGATGTTCCACAAAACCTAATTTTTAACAATTATTTTAAATAATCTATGTGGAGCGAGGCCCATAATTTTAAATTAGTTTAAAATGGTGAAACAATTTATGATCCATTAGTTTAGCTTCAATTGGAATGGTATCTATTTAAAAATAATAAAATATATTTTTTAAATGTTATATAATATATTAAGTAATAAATTAAAATAAATAAAAGATTAAAAAAATTGGAAGTGTAAGTTAATATAAAAATTTGAAAGATAAGAAGGATTTATCTTTTTGAAAAGGAAATAAAATCTAAATAAATCTAGAAATGTCATTAATAATGACAAATTCTATATTTTAAACTAAACAAAAATAGTGAAACAATTTATTGTCCATTAATTTAACAACATTAATTATAGTGGTATATAATGAATATAATAAGATATATCTTTTAAATGTTATATAATATATTACGTAATGAATACAAAAAATTATAAAAAAGTTAAACGAGTTGAAATTTTAAATTAATAAAAAAATTTGAAGGACGTGATGAATTCATTTTTTAAGAAAGAAATAATATCTAAGTAAAGATGGAGAAGTCATTGATAATTACAAGTTTGTGTAAACACCCAATTATGACCAAGGTCCTTTTCAATTTAAATAATAATAATAAAAAAAATAAAAGTAAGCAAAAGGGAAAAAGAAGGAAAAACGTAGAAAATCCAAAGCTAATAACCAAAAATAAATAAGTAGTAGAAAAAATATAAATAATAAAAAAAATGAAAAGAGAAAGAAAATTTGGCATTAAAACAAAAAAGAAGAAAAGAGCAAAATAGAAAATAAAACAAACAAAATCTGAAAATAAAATAAAATAAAAAAATAATAAATCTGAAAAAAATAATAAAGGAAAAATTAAAAATAGGCGGGGGAAGGAAAAAGAAAAAACAAAAAGGAAAACTAAAAATTGAGAAAGAAAATCGAGGTATAAAATGAAAGGAAGGATCAGAGAAGGGGTTTTTTTTTCTCACTTTTGAGAAGGCACGAGAACGTTTCTGGAATGGGCTCGGGGAAAGAGGATTTGGAGAATTGGTTCGCTCTCACCGACTCTATATCTCGCAAGCAAGAAGGAAGAACATTCAATCGATATTAGCTGCACAGGTTAGGTCCTATTGTTTCTGCTTGGATCATCCTCCAAAGGAGCGTTTCATCTAAATTAAAATCTAGCTGCATTTCGTTGTGCCTTAATCATTTGAATGCTTAGCTAATCAAGAATTGGTGTATTGCACGTCTAGACTCCATTGCTATTATAGATACGAGTCGGATGTAGCTGGAATGATTCATCGCCAATGTTTCAGAACCTTGATTTCGAGTCTTTATATTTTTGTATGAAAGATGTTTGAGATCTGTGGTAAGAGAACAAAATGGATAGGAAATTAAAGGGGAAGTGTCGTATGCCTCTTGCAATTTTCTCTGATGGTAGGTCGCATTTCCCTTGCATGCATGATAGTATAATGTGAGTTGATGATCTTCAGTTTCTATTATTAAGTCCGCAAATCCCTGCCCTGTTTAATAGTTCACTTAACAAGGGTGTATATGCACTCGAAGTGTGGCTCAATATTCTTGTAGGGCTATTAAAATTTCAGACTCATATGTCACAACTAAAATCGGGTCACACCACAGAGGATTGGAGAGCTTAAAGCTAGTTTAAGAGAGTCCAAGAAGACACGAAAATGAGGGGAAAGGGAGACGTTCATGGTGAGGAAGAGGAGACGTCCACGAGCGATTAATAGTGAAGACTCCCTCTCTGTTTTCACAATTCTACAAGGGTCAAAACTCCTCTGTTTGTAAGGGCATTCTTTAGTTGAGATGGCCCACAATTTATCACGTCGGAAACTGCTAAATAACTTGTACCCATGCTCTCCGACGTCAACCTAAAACCCATCGTCGTTTCTGACCTTGATCATACCTCTTCACCTAAAATCTACTCGGATCGTGCACGGATGTTCGAATTTAGAGGCTGAGATCAGAGTTCTTCCATGATCATGGTTCACACTTTTGCCCTTGGTAACATTTAAGCATACCACCTGAGCTGAGTTGTCAAGTTCAGTTCTCAACTCTGCTCTAATGGCAAAACGAGGTGGCCTTCACTGTGACGGCAAATGGAAAGCATTGACATCAACACTCCAGGGGTTCCCCACGCGCATACGCTGGAAACGGAGTGTGGCATTCTGACCCACCATATCGTCGGACGAGCAACCTTTTAGCCAAGAACAGGAACGCCTCGATACAGAACCTGGTTCAGCTGGAATAGGATCCTTGACATCGAAACTCTTTGCACCAATGGCACTGGGAATCCAGTCGCATGAGCTTAGCGATTTTGGCTAGGAGAAGGCCACTGATCCCATGGCACCCATCGAACAAAGGCAGAACCAGGGATTCGATGATTCGACCGCCCGCGCGAGCTCCGTCAGGCCACCGACGGCGGCCAAGGTCTTTCCGATCCAAATCGCCACCCTTGGCCGAGAGAAAACCGACCACGTATAGATGCGCATCCGAGCTTCTTCTAATCCCAGCGAGGAGAAGATGCGTCCCTAAGCCACCGCCGCGGTCGCCTCGTTGAGTCCCAGAGGTTGTGACTAAGAATGGAGCTCCGGTATCGGTTTAGGCCGATGAAGCAAGAGTGGTCCAGAGAAGTCGTAGGGGTGACGTCCAGGGGAACCCAGGAAGAAGAACTCTTTTTCATAATTTTAATAAAATTCCCAAAATTTTTAAAATTGTAGATAGGTCCCCCCAATTTCCAAAATTTCAAATCAGTCCCTCAACTTTTCAAAATTGTAAATCAGCCCCTCAACTTTTCAAAATTGCAAATTAACCCCTCAACTTTTCATATTTACATTTTGACCCCTCAACTTTCCATATTCACATTTTGACCCCCAAATTTCCCGAAAGTCCGATTAAGCCCATGCGCTTCTGATATTTACATGTCAAGAAAACAATTAAATAAAAATCCTTTTTGCTTTCCTAAATCTCACGCAATGGGCCCTAAAAACGAACTGGTAGCTTTTTTTGCTTTTCGTTGTTTAGAGGTCTGTCCAAGTGCAGCCGTTGTTGTCTTGGGCCTTGTGCATATGTGGATTGGGATTGCTCCTCCTTTCCCTCATTTTCAAACAAATAAAAACCCATTTTTGCTTTCCTTAATCTCACGCAATGGGCTGTAAAAAGAACTGGTAGCTTTTTCTGTTGTTCGTTGTTTAGAGGTCCGTATGGGTCCAAGTCCAGCCATAGTTGTCTTGGGCCCTGTGCATATGTGGATTGGGTCACACCCTTAAAATATTTCCAAAAAGACAACAATGCATTTGATTTTCGATTCAAACACCTCTTGGGGGCCAAGTCTTCAAATCAAACCAGAACTACGTAAGCCTTGAATTTCCCATTGCATCGAGGAATACGTAGGAGCAGGATCAATTCCTGTTAGGCTAATCTCCATCAAGTTATTTATTTTCAAATTAACTAAGGCATCAAACATTTTTCAATAATCACACACTCAGTTTAAGGGTACTGTTCTTCGGAACAGGCGAGTGGGGTGCCTAACACCTTCCCCACTCGTAACCGATTCCCGAACCTAAATCTCTTCCTCGATTCAGGGTTTTTTCCAAATATGTTTCCCTTAAATAAAAATTTGGTGGCAGGTCCACATAATAAATAAATAAATTTCATTTTCAAATTTTAGCGAGTTCGTCGTCTCGTCGGAATTACGGTTGCGATAGTTCGTATAAGTAATATTCAAGTGGTTTGGTGATGTTCACTATATCTTTATATTTGAAACATGATCTTACCTGCTTACCTTGAGTACATACTTCATAAGTTCTATCCTTTTAGTACCTTATTTTGGGCAGACCTCTTACTAGCTCCTTTGAGCATAACTTGGATATGAACTTCATGTTTGTGGGGCCTATTTTTTTATATCACAGCCACATATCATTCTTATGGCTCATGAAGCATGTTTAATCAAACAATTTTTCAAATATATATATATTTATCTAGTTCCTCAAAATAAAATCCTTTTGGTTTCAAAATTCTAGTTTTCACAAAAGATGGGTTGAAAGTTCACAATGTAGCCATTGTTACGTAACTAACTTATGCTTAGAAAATTAAACTTTAGCCCATCCACGAAGTATATATTTTTAATCTATGTCCATTAATTATTCCCATAATTATAATTCCTCAAATTTGAACTCTATCATCATTCTCAAATGTGATTGATACAGGGACACCATTTAATCGTTTTTGACTTATACATATATATTTTTGCATAGTAGTTATAGAAAGGTATTTATTCAAAACTTTGATAAAAAATTTTGAATTAATTTTTGATTTATAAAATATTTGAAATTTATTACTTTATAAAAATAATTTATTTTTCTTCCTAATATTTTCACAATGTTTTAAAAATTTATATTTGACATTTAATTAATATATTTTATATAAAAAATTTTATATTTAAAGCTTTATTATGAAAATAAAATATAAAAAATTAGAATATTATTATGTTAATATTTATTCTAAATTTTTTTTATAAGTTAACTAGTTAAGTGGTTCTTTACTTTATAACAATTTAAATTTTTATCACTTTTAAAAAATTTTTAAAAATTTAGAAAAATAGTAAAATCTTGAGCTAGTACTTTGAGTATAACTATCCATGATTTAAACATGGTTATGTCAGATGATAAAGATAAAGACAAGCAAGAGAAAGACATGTAAGGCCGAGGAGGCACATGCTTGTTAAAGATTAATATGAGCTTGAAAGATAGAGGAAGCGTGGACATGTCGAAGATTAGTACGAGCATGCAAGACCAAGGAAGTACGAGTGTGTTGAAGATCAACATGGGTGTGTAAACACCCATTTATGTCCGAGGCCTCCAATTGTAAAATTAATCAAGAAACCCATGCTGATCTAAATATGTAATAATAGAAAAAGGATAAGTAATCCAAATAATAAAAAACAAAAACGAAAAAGACTGAAAATTAAATAAAAACAAAAAACAGAATAGATAGGAAACAAATACAGAATGAAAGACAAACAGGGAAACAGACAAAAACAAAAATAAATAAAAACAGAAATATCAAAATAAATAAAACCTGGAAATAAAAAAATAATAATAACAAAATCTGGAAATTAATAAGAAAAAAGTTTTTTAAAAAAACGAATAAAAAACTAAAAATATTAGTTAAACAAAAATAAAAATTGTAAAAAGAGGAAATTAAAGGAAAAAATCGAAAACTGAAAAAAAAAATATATAAAAAGAAAGAAAAAGAGGACGGAGGGGAGTTTTGGGGGGCCAAGAAAAAACTCTCTCGTCAAGGTACCAGAATCTCAAGAAAGTCCATAGCTGAAACTCCCCAATGATCCTCTGCTAGGAATTCCAGGAGGGGACGTTTTCTTGAAGAGAGCTCAAAGAAAGAGGGAAGAAAGGGAAACTGCTCAGGAAGACACCTCATCGCAGTGGCTGAAGACTCGGAGGAACCGGTAACTAGATCGGACTTCAACGACAAGCAAAGAACGTGCACGCCAATCTTGCACAGGTTAGTATCCTTGTCTCCCTTCTCCGGTGATCATGCTTTACTTCCTTTCCCGAATGCTTCATGTGCACAAGCAAGAAAACAGAAATACCTAGAGGAATTAGCCGCTTCGAACCCTAGCCCTTAGTTATCCAAAAGAGGAAATAAGAATGCATGTATCCTAATTGACCATTGAGCAACATCTCAGAATTCATCATCTAAAAAGGAAGTTGAATTACTTGAGACTTAAACCTAGCTTATAGATCTGAAATCATACCAACCCTCTGTCACGTACCAATTCCGGAAGTTCGCACTCTCGGCTTTTCTTGGAAGATTTGCTAAGTTCTCTAAATAAAATTGAATAGGAACTTTAACGCATGCATGAAATCCTGCCATTTCGAGCATCCCGTGGTCTATGTATATTTTGTCGATAACCCCAAGCGTAGGCATTTAGATGAGCTGCATGCATCTAGCCTTCATAGCTAACCATACGACCTTTGGGTATCCTGATGCATAGTCAAAGCATTAGTCTCGTGCCTTTGATTACCATCCTGTACGGGCTAAGTAACGGGGAAGAACTAGAGTTTTTGGGAGGGTTGTTAAGGGATCAATCGCCTGATCATAATTACACTTATCGTTCATATGGGATGCCATCAGAAGCTCAGGTTCATTGTTCTACTCATCGACAGAGGAGCTTAGCAACTTCTATTAGAATTTCCTTCGCCAGGGGAGCATGAAGGTAAAGCATAGGAGTGATAAGGGTGCCCGCAATGTCCTCACGTATTTGGTTTTCTTTCTGTTGAGGGTTGTTGTATCTGACGATGCCTGGACCTTATCCTTTGAGAAACTCACTCATTAAGTCCCACTATGCATGCGCTTAAATGACCAAGCTTTGAGGCAAGCAACCTTGCCTTCGGGGAGGATCTCTGCTGCAGAATAGTCAACGTGTGTGCACTTGACTCTCACGTAGGAAATAAAACGAGCCGGCGTAATGGAGGATGGAGGATGCAGTGGTCATGGTTCTTCTCTAGACAGCTCCCGAAAGCATTTGAGTTATTTGGTGATCTGTTGATTCTGACAAAAGGGCAGGTGGTATACCGAGGCCCTCGAAGAGGCAAGCACAGGGGAGGTGTCCTTGAAGCAATGGCTTGGGCCCTCAAAGGCAATTGTGGATTATGTACCTAAGCAAAGGAATTGTGATCCTAAGGCTTCTCAGAAAAATATTAGAACAGTCCTTGCCTATGTGTGTGAGGGTCATTAATAATCTGGTATGTAAACTCAAGCCATGAATGGAAAGACAATAAGGGTGGGCCTCGTCCTTGGACTAGGCTTAAACCAAAAGACACGTCTTTCATACCCATTGATATCGTTAAAACAATGTTATATTACACAAGGTCTGAGTGGCTCAAGTGGTTGAGCGCTCCACACAGGCCCCTGAGGCGCGGGTTCGAATTGGCCAAAGAGCATTTTTTAATAAACCATGATTTAAGCCTCCACACCACACACTGGGCCAAGTGCGACCTTGGGCCTTTTTAAAGTTGGACATGTCAATGAAGTGAGTCCAGCTCCAGGAAACAAAGTCATGCAGATACTCCTTCCCTTATCCCAATCCAATTCTGTCCCAAAATATCAAATTACCAAAAATGCTCCCAACCTTTCCACAAATCCCAAATAAGATCCAAAAAATTAACAGAAATTAATAAAAAAATTCAAAAATTTAAAAAATTAATTAAAAATTCAAAATTTCATAAATTAATAAAAAATTTTAGAACTTAAGAAAATTAATAAAAAATTCAAAATTTCCAGAAATTAATAAAAAATTCAAAAATTCAAAAAATTAATAAAAAAATTCAAAAATTCCAGAAATTAATAAAAAATTCAAAATTTCCAAAAATTAATAAAAAATTCAAAAATTTCAGAAATTAATAAAAAATTCAAAAATTCCAGAAATTAAGGAAATTAATAAAAAATTCCAAAAATTAAGGAAATTAATAAAAATTCACAAAAATTCTAAAAGTCTAATAATTCTTAAATAAATCATAAAAATTCTAAAAATCCTAGAAAATTCACAAGAATTCCAAAAATCCTAAAAAATTCACAATAAATCATAAAATTCTATAATTCCTAAATGATTCATAAAAATTCTATAATTCCTAAATAATTCATAAAAAATTCAAAATCCCTAAATAATCCATGAAATATAAAATTCCTTAGTTGATAGATTCGCCTCATAATTTCTAATAATTACTTGTGAGTTGCCCTTTTTTATTCATCGTTCTTCAAAAATAAAAATCTTATTTTGCAATTCTTAATCTCATGCGACGAACTCTAAGCACGAACTGGTAGCTTTTTCTGCTGTTCGTTGTTTAGAGATTCGTATGGGTCCAAGTGCAGCCGTAATTGTCTTGGGCCTTGTGCATATGTGGATTCGGGTTGTCTTTCCTTTTACAAAATAAAAACCTTACTCGTTTTATGCATCGTTCTTCAAAAATAAAAACTTTGTTTTGCAATTCTTAATCTCACGCGACGAGCTCTAAGCACGAACTGGTAGCTTTTTCTGCTGTTCGTTGTTTAGAGATTCGTATGGGTCCAGGTGCAGCCGTAGTTGTCTTGGGCCCTGTGCATATGTGGATGAGGATTGCTTTTCTGAAATATTCTTAAAAAATCAAGCCATTTTCAAATATTACTTTCCAAGTAGCCCCGAAGGTCAAGCCTTCAAGCTTTTCAAACATTCCTTTTAAACACTTTCGAAGGTCAAGCCTTCAAATCAAACCAGAACTACGTAAGCCTTGAGTTTCCCATTGCACCGGGGAATACGTAGGAGCAGGATCAAGTCCTGTCAGGCTAACCTCCATCAAACTATTTATTTTCACGTTAACTAAGGGATCAAACAATTTTCAGAAATCACACACTCGGTTTAAGGGTACCGTTATTCGGAACGGGCGAGTGAGGTGCCTAACACCTTCCCCACTCGTAACCGACTCCCGAACTTAGAATCTCATCTTCAAGTCAGAGTTTTTTCCAAATCTTTTTCCTTTAAATAAAAATTTGGTGGCGGCTCCACATTAATCAAACAAATTTATTTTTAAAAATTTTAGCGAGTTCGTCGTCTCGTCGGAATTACGGTTGCGACAGGGTGTACAAAAGTAGGACCATATGGTCATTCATTGTGTTTGCATGATCTTACCATATATTGAGTATACAAGTAACTCTGATGAGTGGTATTGAGTATATTTATGCTAAATAGACTAGAAGTCTAAAATATTAGCAACATGTATTGTTGTTAATTAAATCAAATTGATGATTGAAAGTTAAACACATCAGTAGTTGTATAAAGATTATATACTAGATTCTATAACTTCTAAGTGAAGTATATGTGTGAATGATATATGTATATGAAATGAGATAATGAGGGGAAGATTGATGCCTCATACGATGAAGTAATAAATTGAATTGCGTTTGAACAAAAATTTAGTAAAGTCCATATGATAGGTGAAAAAGGACAATGAGGTTTTGGGATTTGAATAGAAGATGAAACCTTCATTTGAAGAAGAAAGGATAAAGGAAGTAATTGAATAGATTGGTTGTCATGCATCATACATATAAAAATGTTATTCTACAAATCATCAATGTGGGGGATTGTTTGCGAGCCATTCTATGAAAGGGAGTCTGGAAATCTAGGGGTTGGATCATATAGAAATAGACTATAGTTCATGGGAATTAGGAATTTTTGAGCCTTGAGGATACATGAGCTAGGTTTGAGGCTGTCTAATGGCCTTAGGTTGCACCATGTAACTAAGAATGCTCTAGTTGAACTTAGCCGCCTTGACGAGAACCTAACGTTTATCATTACTAGTCGACCAATTTCGTAAAGTTTTGAAATGATGATGATTTGAACGTTTTTGAAAGAAGGCTATTGTTATGGTGAACATTATCAAAGGCACAATATTATTATGGAAATTTGATCTTGATAGCCCCCGATTGTTTTGATGAAGTGGTGATGATGTTTGGACCCATATGCACGTGCATATTGTATGAATGACCAACTCTAGATTAGTGAGGATTATTGTGGTATGGGATGCAGTAGACCCCAATCTAATCCTAAGTCTATTATCATAAAAATTTGAGGAGAAAATGGTGGAGTAATACATATGTATCAGTTGCATTCATTTTAACCTTGATTGATGTTTTCTCATAAGATAATGATATTTAAGCTTAAGTACGTAGTATATCGATATGTATGATTTATAAAGAACAAGATAGAATAACCTTGTGCATAATGACTGATTTTGTGGTAGTTTTGTGATTGGTGAAGACTTATACATTGGATACATGGGTGCGCACACACACACACACACATATAATATATATATATATATATATATATATGTATATATATATATATATATATATATACATATCCAGTTATAATATAGCAACTACTCTTATTCAAATTACTACATGGAAAAAATGTCTCACTCCTTTGTTTACTATTTTCTTGTATATGAAACTATTTTTTCAGTAGATCACGATGTGGAGATCCTCATCATGACATGGAGATGGTTTCAATTCAAATAATGAAGAATTGTCTAATGCTCCCAAGGATATAATCAACTATGGTGAAGTGAAACTATGAAATAGATGATAAGAAGCTACGAGAGGTGATGAAGCTCATAGTCATAGCGTCTCATTCTGCTTCAAATTTCATAGGCAACTCTTATATCTATAACTTAGTAACATTAACTTAAATTGCTTAAATCTTGAAAAAGTTGAAATCTAGGTAGGTGATTTAGGAGTTGTTATAGTAATAGTATTTCGATAGGCTTGAAGGAAAGGGCCTAACATGCATGCTCATGTACCATCATCTTACCATTTTCGAGATAAGATAGTAATACGAGGATATGTTTTAGGGATTAATTATGAAATTTAATTGGTTTTACCCCACATGTTAGATTGAATGGTAGATGTTGTGGGTATTAGATGTCATAACCCAAAGCAAGTAAACTATGAAAGTCACTGTTTGAGAATTTATTGAAGCCTATAAACAAGGATAGAAACTTCAAGGAAAAAGATATTATAAAGTGTAGTGGGTTACCTTATAATACTTTAGCTTTACTCATTAAGATGAATAATGGTTATGTGGTTATTAAGAGAAATTGAATAAGTTCACCATGAAGGATAGATACCCACCTTCTAGAGTATGCGATATTTTAACTTCTATGAATATGGAAGAATCTAGAAATCCATTAAAGATGATACTTCACATGTTAAAGGAAAAAAGAAATTGCAAGGTGAATTTAATAATTATAATTTTGGATATTTAAGGTGGAAAATCTAGAATATTTGACTTCTAAGGAAAGAATTTTAGTAGATCTTAGTCAAGATTAATGTAATAATTAAATAGAAAAGACTTAAGAAAGTTATTGTGGATTAGGAGTGTCCTATCCAGGTTGGATACTGTAGGAAATTGTTTGAAGTTTTCCAAATCAAACCACTCTTGTCTTGGTCATACTAGATGTTACTAGAGACTTTGATGGTTATGGTGATGTTTATAGTATAGGATTAGATTATATATTAAATTAAGGTGGAAAGATTACAATCTATAAATATAAGAAAATTTGTTTATATGAAGATTATTAGCTTATCTATGATTTTAATTAACTTCTATGATGGTTAGGTTGTAAATTTTGAGTTAAGTTTTAATCTATTTTAATTATAAGTATCTTAAAATATTTGCTAGACAAAAAAAGATAATACGAAATAAAGAAGATGGATGAAATTTATTCATAATTATGATTTAAAATATTATTTAGAAAAGATCAATAAGATAATTGATGCTTTAAGTAGAAATATCTATCTATAACTTATATAATGATTTATAAGATGAAATTAAGGGAGGAGTTTAGACATTTAATTTTATATACTGCAATTTAGTCAAGTGCTTATATATGTATAGGCTTAAAATTTTATGAATAGTAAGGGATTAAATTAAAAATGGTACAAGAACAAAGGACATATTTTTAGACTTATGAAAGAAGAAAAAGAATTTTCTAGAGATAAGAATAATTGATTATTTTGAAGGAATGACTTAAGTATCCAAGGAACTTAAGATAGAAATCACAATTGGCTTTTTTTCTTTGGAGAAAGAACTAGATCAAAGAAACAAAATTGTCTCCATGATACTAATCCTAATTGGAATTTTTTTACTTCAGGACTTGGATGATGAAAGCTCAAACTCAAAGAAAGTTGTTATACTAAAAGCAGTGAAAGTCTGAATACAAAATTAAGTGACACACTAGGAGAAAGAAGAAAATTCAGAAAGAGGAAGATTGTGTTATGACTCGCCTTAATTACAGAAGGAAATAAGTAAGACGTTAGAAATTTCATTCAAGTACCATTGACCCAACTCAATACACGACCCTTCAAATATGACAAGCAAGAAAACTCTTATTTATTTAGAGACTATGTTACCAAAAGAACATGTGTACTACAATTGTGAGAAGTTTAAAAATTTCCATCAACATTACTTTAGTATAAAGGAAATATATAAGGCTTATCGATTACGGAAAGTTATTAAGGAGGAATTTCTTAAAGAGTATTTCCTTGGAATACTAAGGATAAAAAGGGAATAAATTCCTTAGAATTAAAGTAGGAAAGTACGACGATCAAAGAGTATGTCACCAAGCTAAGGATATTATCTTTATTTTTCTTGTCATCAATATGCCGAAAACAATTGTTCAAAGCGCATTAAGTTTGAGAACAAACTATGGTTAAAGATCAAGGAAGCTATCAATCTCAAAAAGTTTATCATCTTAGTTTTCTTACAATGGTGAACAAGTGTAGAATTTTTAGGATGATGATAAAGTAAAGATAGAACGACATAAAGACTGAATTATTGAGGTACCATGAAGAAAAAATGACAGGAGGTAGAAAGTATACTAAGAACACTCAAGGTTCTTTAGTATTTATTTTCTTGGAAAACCTGGATGTTCGACTAAATGACTGAAGGAATAGAAAGGAGTACCGGTAGTACAAGATGCTACTTCACTTGCGGAAGGCCACATTACGTAGGAAATGTCTAGAATGTCATATCGTCTATGATATATGTATACTAGCAACTTGGCCATCATTCTTAATATTACTCAGAGATGAAGAAGGAAAGTTATCTCGCGATAACTTCAAAAACAACTATCATCTTAGTAAAATTCCTTAAAATCCTTACATTTCATTACTACATTCCAATCTTATTTAGTGAATGCTCACTCTATTTATGAGTACTAGCAATTGAAATATCAAAAGATAGAGTATTAGGTAGATAGTAAAATTGATTAAATTTTTAGCAATTAGTTCTAATGTACAATTCTCTATGTAATGTAATGATTGCTTAACGATTGATAATTGGATGATTTGATCATTGTCTTTTATATGGGAAATAACATTTTGAAAGTTTTCCTTTTAGGCATACAAATTTCTAGGATGAAAATTTTGTTTTGGGAGGCAAAAATGGGATATTCATATTTCTTTTTTAAAAAAAGAAAAATAATAATAAAAGTTCCATATACTCTTGTGACATTAATCCTTCTTTTGGCCTTCCACATTCACTTTACATGCAAGGAAGGCTAACGACAAAATAGAAAGTGAAACCATTGAATTATTTGGATTAGCTTATAGATTGTACATGTTTTTCTTTTATATTGGAAACTTCAAGGTCAAATTGGAGGCAATAGGGAAAGAAAGGGGTATGGATCAAATTGGTCATACATCATTCAAATCTTGTTGATTCTATTGTCAAGGTTGGGTTTTAGTATCAACATACAGAGCTAAATTACCTGATGCTTGTATGTTGGATGCTAGATACTTCTAATATTTTCTCTTTTATTTTTATGTTGCAATCTCAATATTATGATATTCAAAGTTAGGCTTCAGAAATTAAAGTATCTCAAGAAAGTATTGTTTGGACATTACAGCTGTGACAAATTATCAAAATTAAAAGCTAATGTTTCAACTATATATTATTCCTTTTGAATTCGACTTCAATTACCTTCCTTGTTTCCCTCGTGTACCTTCATCTTTATTCTTCTTTATTTGTTATCACATAACTTGAAAGGTACTTCTAATATCAAACAGTTCCAATTATAAAGCTTTACTTACCACATCTTGGAATTAGATATTACTAGAGCAGTGAGTTGAATTGAGTTGGAGGATTTTAATAAAATAGAGCCTACATCGGGCTTCAATTCCAAGTAGCCTATATCGGACTTGAATTGTGTTTGAATTTTTTTTTAGTAAAGCCCACATCATAGGTGGAAGAGGAAAATGAGGTACTAGAATTTGAATAGAAGGCTAGACCTTCGTTTGAAGAATAAAGGATGAAGGAAGTAATTGAATAGATTGGTTGTCATGCATCATATGCATAAAAATGTTATTTAGGATATCTTCAATGTATGGGATTGTCTGCGAGCCCTTATGTGAAAAGGAGTCAAAAAATCTAATGGTTGGATCACATGGAAATAGACCATAATTTATTAGAAATGAAAAATTTTGAGCCTTGGGGGTATGTTAGCTAGGTTTGAACTTTTCTAATGGCCTGGGGTTGCTCCCTATAGCCGAGACTGCTCTGATCAGACTTACCCGTCTCAAAGATACCTTGACGATTATTATTAGCAGTCGATCAATTTTGTAATTTTTTTGATATTATAATGATTTGAGCGTTGCTGAGAGAAGGATGTTATTATAGTGAACATTGTTAAGGGTATGTTATTATTGTGGAATTTGGATCCAAGTAGCCCCCAATTATGTTGATAAATTGGTGATGATGTTTGGGCTCATACGCATGTGCATATTGTAGGAATGATCAACTCTAGATTAGTGAGAATTATTATGGTCTGGAACACAGTAGACCTTAGTCTAATCCTGAGTCAGACATCATAAAAATTTGAGAGAATGATGGAGTAAACATGTGTATCAGTTGCATTCATTTTAACCTTGATTGATGTTTTCTTATTAGATAATGAGATCTGAGCTTAAGTATGTAGTTTATCAATATGTACAATTTATAGAGAACAAGATAAAATAATCATGTGCACACACACAAATATATATATATATATATATATATATATATATATATATATATATATAAAGTTATAATGTAGCAATTACTCCTATTTAATTTTACTACTTGAAAAAAAGTGTCTCATTCCCCTGTCTACTATTTCCTTGTATATGAAACTATTTTTCTAGTAGGTCCATGGTGTAGAGATCTCATTGTGACACAGAGATGGTTGTCAATTCAAAGACTGAAGAATAGTCTAATTCCCCCAAGGATATAATCAACTATGAGAGGTGATGGTGCTTATAGTTATTAAGTGTCTCATTCTACTTCAAATTTCATAGGTAACTCTTGTATCTATAACTTAGTAACACCAACCTAAATTACTTACATCTTGAATAAGTTGAAATTTATGTAGGTGATTTAAGAGTTGTTACATTGGTAGCATGAAAATTCTTGGTTTTTATAATTGATATACCTTTTGGTCTCCAAATTTTTGGAAGACTTTTGAGAATTTTTCATATTATTCTCATAATTGGTGTATTCATTGCCCAAAGTGCTTATGCCATTAATAAGGATGGTAAATCTTACCATCATTTCACCAATAGACTTCTCTTCTTTTATATTGAAGCTCACATATTTACCTAGGATCATTTTAATCTTCGTTTCCTTAATTTGGTTATTCCTTTCATGAGTAGTCATTAAAAAATCTAAAATTTGATTAGTAGATGTACATCTAGTAATTCTATTATACTTTGATCTACTAAGAGCATACTAAGAATGTATTAAGATTTAGCATTTAAAAGATACTTAGCTTTCTCAAATTTTATCCATTGAATGTGAAATTATTTTCTTTTACTCCATCTATGGTAACCATAGGTTCATATGATCATTCTTCAATAATCCCCCAAGTTCTTAATGTTGAGATTTTATTACCAAATCCATTATTTCCTTACAATAAGAATAATCTATTTCTTCAAAAGGGAGGAAACTTATTCATAAAAGCTCATTCTGCCATATATTAAGGTTGACTTATGCTTGCCATAAAATATGTTTAGATATTTCCCTCTCACACAATGGTATGTTCAATCATGAGGTGAAGCTTTGATACCAATTGAAGTTATATACGAGCTTAAACAAGGGGGTTGAATTGTAGCACTAAAAAGATTTTGTTTTTAAAATGAGAAACCTATGGTATTAGAAGGATTATTCAAAAGAATTGGATGTTTTTTTAATTAAATTTCAATGAGAATTTTTAAATATTGGAAATGCTTTTTATTTTGTTTTTTTGAAATGCAAAGTATTTTTGGGTTTTAGTACCTTTGAAACTCTTTCATGAAATAACTTAATGTAGAAAGTTATAATAAATTAGGAGGAAGAGGGAACGGAAATTTTACACTAGTTCAACTATAAATCACAACAGCTACGTTTAGCTCTTACAACCTTGTGAGATTTTCACTATCAATTATATAAGGTTATACAAGAGTATTCTCATTTAGCTTCTTCAAGCTCTTACCTAGTCTTGTTTTTTACTAGTCTCCAAAGGCTAAACAATCAATCAATGGCTAGAACAATCCCCTAGCTTAAATATCTCAAGTCTTGCAAATTTTGGATTTTTCAATGGGTAAGTGTTTATTAAAATTCTTTATATATCACTCAAGAGGGCATAATCATGATACAAACTACCAAAAAATATATAACATATTTGGATTAAGGATACAAGATGTTCTACTTCAACTATGCTTGAGAGGTATTTAAGCCTTAACTTAAAACCTCAACTAACTAGAATTTATGACCATTTTGCACATATCTAATTTTTTCACATGGGAGTCAGCTTAAGTATATGTTAACATGGACCTTTCTAAAGGAAGAATGCTTTTGAAGTGATAACCTTTTTATAAATACGTTCTTCTAAACACCTTTTTTAAGGAAGCATCTTCAAGGAGATTAGAAATCCTCCTAAGCTTGTATCAATGTTGGAGATTATAAGTTTTAAATTGATCATCTTGATCTTTTTTGTAGATCATTCTAAAAAGCTTATGGTGAATGCTTCTAATGAATGCTTCCGATTCATTCATAAGTTTCCATAGTCCTTCAAATACCTTTTAATCAATTAATACATGAAAAATGTGACTGCAAAATGTATATCAAGTTTTACATATACCTATTGATGTAGAAAGAGGGTATTTTAGATCCCCCAATGTTAATTCGACAAAGACTATGCCAAAAATCTATAAAAGTCATTTAAATTCTAACTCTTGAGCTCACCAAAAAAGGGTTGTGTTTGAAGTGTATAGGAATGAGAGTATAAAAGCAAGTTTAAAGAAAGTTGAAAGAAAAAAACATGAATTCAAAGTTATGGATAAGCATGGAACTTTAGATTCCCTTATGAATTTACCTATTTTAACCCCCAAATTTCCTCACACGTCAATTACTAACCACCTATCCTATTGCTATTACAATCCAATGATCATACAGTATTAAAAATATTTTTCTTAGGTACTACCTCCAATGATCATGCAAAGTAAATAGTTAAAAGAAGTATAAAGTACTTGTTAAATAAATGGTTAAAATCCTAAAATTTCAATTATTCAGTTACCTTATAGTTCCTCCAATTAGAAAGTGGTACAATAACCTACCCCCAACCAACTTAAAGAACAACAAGAGTGGCCAATCCTTATTAATGGATTAGTAAAATAAAGAAACACAATTGGTTAAAGAATCATGCAATCATTCATAGTGAAAACATAAAATTAGCTATGGTTCAAATAGTTACATCAAAAGGTTCATCAAATCCCCATGATTTACAAGTTAGTTACACATAATAAAACAAAGTAAATGAAAACAAGCTAACCCAACAAAAATACTGATAGCTTAAGCCTAAGAGATACAAAATTGTATGGCTATGTATGGCTTATGAAACATGTCTTTCTTACAAGACATAGCCTCCCTTTTATAGGCATGGATTAGGAATGTCTCTATTGCAAGCTGGGTTGACCTAAATTACTTCCTCAACCATAATGGCTACTCCAGATCACTTACCACGTTATTAAGACTGACCCGGATCTCTTCCTGCATCATTAGGGCCAACTTAGATCATTTCTAGCTTAAGTTTGCATAACCATGTTGAAAATCTTGTTCAATTTTGAGGGTGTGTTCTAGCCAGCACCATCATGCTGGCTTCCTTTGAGAGACTTTTAGTCCTTTTGCTACTCTTACTTTTTTATGCCCTTTCCCCCATCTTTTTCATCCAAAATCTGCCTAGTTTTTTATTTTCTATTTGTGTGACAATTCTTAAAAAAAAAATAAGAAAAATTAGGTAAAATTATGATAGAATAATCATTAATAATACAGTAATTATAACTAATTTTCTATAGATATTTATCGGCAATATTCTACAATTTAAGAGGGATATTTCTTCTAATCATGGTCTGATTCATCTAGAGGTACAATACTAGTGACACCATTGTTAAGAACATCTTCAAAATTTGATTGTCCATACTAGTAACTAAATTTTCTTTTGTTATTAACTGCTATCATAATGGCTTTGGAAAAAGTTTCTATTCTTTTGAAGATTGATCTGCACACTTAATGCATAAGTTAGAACTTTACCAACATGAGAATTCATTAAACTTTTGTAAGAGACTAAATAGTTTACTATTATCAAACATTCTCATATCAAAGATATTTTCTTGAACAATTTCTTTTCCAATTAATATATTTTTACAATTATGTTTATCCTATTACATTTTTTTATTATTATGAATTTTTAAATCTTAATCTTCATTAAATAAGAGGAGGATATACCTTTATTTGGTTGATGAATCTATAGAGGTAAAATAAATTTAGAATTTTAAAAAAGCAATCAAAATTTTTAGTTTCTAATCAATTATTATATTAATAAACTTGTTGGCTCTTTGTATTTATCTCAATTAATTATCTTGCATGATCATTATAGGTAATAAATAGAAGAAAAAATATTATTATTGCATGGTTATTAGATAATAATAGAATTACATTAAGTGATCATTGGTGTAGAAATGAGATTTTATATCAAGTTTTTACATCAGTTGTGAACGAACCATTTTTAAAAAAAAGTGGTGACATTTTTATAATTAAATCCTAAAGATACTATATCAGTTTCTAGCAAAATTTGTGTAAAAAAAACTATTTTTACATCAATTTTTCATTTAACTGATGTAAAAAATAGTTTTTGCACCAGTTTAGCTAGAAACCTATATAGAAAAGCTAATTTTTTACATCGGGTTTATTTTGAACTGATATAGAAAAGTTGAATATATTTTAGGTTAGTCTTTTCTGTATCATTCTCATCATTCTTTGCACGAAATTTATCTCCCCTGAGAATAGCTCCTTTGCATTACAAGAAACTCATTATCCTTGGGATCATTCATTCGATGCTTGTTTAGAGTCAATATTTGAATCCCCAAGCTTCAACATTGCTCTCTCATTTCTGGTAAGCTTCAACATTACATCAACATCCCTAAGTTCTCTCTAATTTCTATGATTTTTAAGAAAAATTTTCACATGCTCTCTTATTGGCATTGTAGTTATCTGGTATTCGTCATCTCCATCGACCATTACAAGCTCCATCTTTGCTGTTATAGGTTCTATCATTGGTCTCTATCTTTGTTCACAACTTTCCTCCTCTAATTTATCAAATTTTAGGAAAACACTGCTAAAACACTATTTTGGAAGACAAAATGATAAGTCTTTGAAATTTAGCACATATTATAAATTTAGATTTTCAAGAAATTATTCCAGAGGCCAATTCTTATTAAATTTTTTGCATTATTTTTATGCTTGTAGTGATATGAAGATTGTTACCAGAAACCAAACATTTGATAACTATATAAATGTTGAATATGTATGCATTACAAATTGGATTGCATATTTTCAAGAATGTACCTATTGACTCTTGGAGGTGTGAGTCAGTAAGTAGTTTCTAGCACTTTATTGCATCAAATAACCAAACATATATTCTATCCAAATTGTTCTAGCATTTATAAATTATAACATGATATGCTGCCGTGTAATTAGATTTTAGAATATGTTATCCCTTAATTGTCGTTAGGTTTCTATGATACCATCTTCATATAAAATATCCTGTCTCTATCTCCCAATCATTTTTTGGTCAATTGCAAATTGTTTGAACAAAACATAGGAAAGACAAGGAGGAAATAAAGTGGAAGTTTTTCTTATTTCTTCAAGACATCTCAAGGGGAACAATTTTTCCGTTTCTACAATTTTCACTTACATTTCATTGATGAAACCATATGATTCAAATTGATTGATGCTTATGCTTTATGGCTCACGACCTTTTTCTTTTTCAGCCTAAGTTTATTGTGTTACATGATTAATTATTAGCCTTAAAAATATTTGTATCTAGGTTTAATTTTTGCATTTAGGTTGTACATCCACATCTATGAATATAAAAGATACCAACAGCTAGTAGTGAAATTATGATAACCTAGTTGGACCCTTTCATTGATTCATCACTCTCTTTCATTGTCTTGTTGTTGTTTTTTAGCTATGTTATGTATGTAAAGAAAACCACTCATGTGTAGACTCAAGAATATAGGGCTTTAGGGTTGCTAATTTCTATCATTCATGTGTTAGTTTCTGAGCAAACTATGGCTAAGGGTTAAAAAAGAAATTTTTTTTGCATAATCTAAAAGGAAGTGTCAAAGATAACTTAATTTATTTTAATTTAGTAAATTGATAATTTTTTGAAATTGAAAACTTTAAGGATGTGTCAAAGAGTTAGGAGGATTAGGATAATGGAAACATAACAGGTTTTATTTAGGCTTTCTTAGCTTTTAGACGGGTAAAGAAAGAGAGAGAGAAGAAGAGGAAAGAGGAAAACAAAAAGTTGAAGAAAAAAGTTTAGGGATTGGTTGATCTCACAAGCTTTCAAAAGATCCCCAAATTAATTCTTTCTTGTTGCTACCAAGTAACAACCATATTCCTTCAATATCTATCTACTACACCAGATCTATATGCCCACCAAATCAAGAAATAGGAAAATTGTCATAAACAGAAAGAAAAAAGAAGATGAACATAAAAATATCATAGAAGGAAAATAATATGGCCAAAATTCCGTGTTCCTAAAAAGATGTAGCAGAAACATTTCTAACTTTAAAAAGATCGGAAAACAAAGTAAAAAGTAAATAGAAATCTTAGAGGAAGAAGCATAATGCTTGAAAAATCCCTAAGTGTTTATGAGGAGTAGAAAAGTCAGTACCTATTATTAGCATGTTTGATGAACGCCCATGAGAGATCAAGCATTGAGAAAGGACTTTAAATTATGTGTTTAAGTATTTTACCCACTGGCTTGGTGAGGAAACAAAATGAAAGATGTTATAGTAAGGATAAGAGAATAGGTTTCTGTAACACCCACAATTTTTCATAATTGACTTCATAGGCTAAAAATATCATCTATCAAGAAATTAAGTAGAAATAAGAACAAAAGTTAGAGAATTAGAGAATTTTTAGTAAATAATACAAATATCCTTGCACTAGAATAACATAAATAAATGTACAGAAAATCAAAAATAAGAGAAGAATAGAAAACTTCAAAAATACCCAAAATGACCTTAGAAAGCTCTGTCTTCCATACAGGCTAAGCTGTTAACAGAAAATGGAAAATGACAGAATAATTCAGGAACAAACCAATAAGTGTTAGAAACATCGAAGCAACAATTTGGAAACCATTGTCGCAACCGTAATTCCGAAAAGACGACGAACTCGCTAAAATTTTAAAAATAGAATTTATTTGTATGATGTGGAGTCGTCACCAAATTTTTATTTAAGGGAAAAAGATTTGGAAAAAACCCTGACTCGAGGAAGAGATTTAGGTTCGGGAGTCGGTTACTAGTGGGGAAGGTGTTAGGCACTCCACTCGCCCGTTCCGAAGAACGGTACCCTCAAACTGAGTGTGTGATTTTGAAAATGTTTGATCCCTTAATTAATGTGAAAATAAATAACTTGATGGAGGTTAGCCTGACAGAACTTGATCCTTCTCCTACGTATTTCCCGGTGCAATGGGAAACTCAAGGCTTACGTATTTCTGGTTCATGAAGGCTTGACCTTCAGAGGTGTTTAAAAGAAAGATGACATCTTGAAGAGGTTTTCTCCTTTTTTGAAAGGATCTTTTATTGTTGGAAGGACCTTTAGCCCACTCATGAACAAGACTCGAGGTGGCTACGGCAGCATGGGGGCCTATACAGACTACTAAACGTTGGACAGCAGGTGAACCGCCAGTCCCCCATTTAGAGCCCATTGCGTGAGACCAAGAATCCTAAAACATTTAAAAAGAGAGCTTTTATTTTTTGGGAGGACCTATAGTCCACTCATGCACAAGACCCGAGGCGGCTACGGGAGCACGGGGGCCTATACAGACTACTAAACCTTGGACAGCAGGTGAACCGCCAGTCCCCCATTTTGAGCCCGTCGCATGAGACCAAAGATCCCGAAAATATTTAAAAAAAGTTTTTGTGTTAAAGAAGAAAAAGGAAAAGTTATCTTAACTATCAGAAGCATATAGTGCTTGTGGGAAGGAAGCAAATTTCATTTAAACTTTGGGGATTTATTAACATTTATGGAATTTTTCAAAATTAATTAGGGAACTTTTGGGGATTTATTAGCAAGTATGGAATTTTGGGAAATTTTTTAGAAATTATGGAATTTTGTGAAAAGGTTACCGATTATGGAAATTTGGGATTTATTGACAATTATTGAATTTTTGGGAATTAATTAGCAATTATGGAATTTTGGGATTTATTGAGAATTATGGAATTTTGTGAAAAGGCGGGGGCAATAGGGTCATTTGGAGAGGTAGGGACAATTCTGGAATTTTGGGAAAGGGCAGGGGCAATATGGTCATTTGGAGAGGTAGGGACATAATTGGAATTTTGTGAAAGGGCAGGGATAATATGGTCATTTGAAGAGGTAGGGACAGAATTGGAATTTTGTGAAACGGCAGGGGCAATATGGTCATTTGGAGAGGTAGGGCTATTCTGGAATTCTGGGAAAGTGGAGGGCAAACTGGTCATTTTGGGAGGTAGGGACAGAATTGGAATTTTGTGAAAGGGCAAGGGCAATATGGTCATTTTGGGAGATAGGGATAGAATTGGAATTTTGTTAAAGTGGAGGGACAATAAGGTCATTTGGAGAGGTAGGGACAGAATTATAATTTTGTGAAAGGGCAGGGGCAATATGGTCATTTGGAGAGGTAGGGCTATTCTGGAATTTTGGGCCACTTGAGGGCTAACTCGTCATTTTGGGCAACCTGAGGGTTATTCTGGAATTCTGGGCAACTTGAGGGTAATTGTGTAATTCTGGGCAACTTTCCCCACATGGCTTTCATGGCTTTGTTGGCTCCCTAACTAGGCGGATTGGACGATGGCTCAGTGGCTAAGGATTAGCTCATGTGGCTTGGCATTGGCTGGAGGCATATGACTAGCACATGATGGGTCAAAGGGGATATTTTATCAAAAGTGTGGCGGATGGGGCTCGAACCCAGGGACCTGAGGGGTCAGCAGTGAACTCTTAACCACTGGCACTGTTTGACCTCTTGCAACATTATGTCTTTACTCATATATGTAAGTATAGGCACTGCTTTCTCCAGTTTGCCCCTAGCTGCGCCCACTTTTTTTGTCTTCATGCAGGCGAATCCCATTCATGCAGGGCCCCTGATTTTGGCAACCACTCTTGCAGGGTTACCCCGTCAGCGACTGTGGCCTTCATTCTCCCACGTCTAGGACATTTTCAAGGTATGGGGTGGCTCCTAAGAGGGTTACAGAAGTAGGGCCATGGGCGTAGATCGATTTCTCTCTCTTTTGTGGTGCCCCTATATAGCCTCACCAACTGAAGGCTAGAACTATTCCTCTTTTCAGGTAACTTCCTGCCCCTGCCTGGGTCTTGGATGTTGGCATGAGCCGTATTGTGGTTCCTTGCCTAGCTTGCAGCTTTCACAGTAGGCCTAGCTCAAGGGGCGAATAACTACATGGGGTCTTGGCGACGTTGCATGGTGTCATGGGTTGACGCTGGGACGATCCTAGGAGGGAGTCTACGTATGGCTGGTGGTCTTCCTCGTCCCTCTACGCTCGTCAAGGTAAGGCAGATCAATAAGGCTGGCACTGCACCTCCTCCCCTCTGCTTGTCTCGTACTCACCACCGATGGGAAGAGTTATAAGCTTGGTAGGGCCAAGGTGAAGATAGGGATCAGATTGCCCCTAGGCCTATGGCTTTTCTATGAAGTATGGTGAGCTTCAGACCTTCCTGTTTCCTCGTTGTCTTTGCATGTTCACGTAGCCAAGGTGGCATCTAGGGCTGGTCCATTGAATGTGCAAAGCTCTTTATGATCGGGGTGGTCTGGTATTTCTAGGGAGGTTGACCTTCTATCCCTCAAATTCTCCTGGTGTGAAGATTAGGTTTCGAGCTTAACCTGTAACTATGAAGGTGCATACGACTCCAGGAGCGTTGTCGTATCAAACCTTGATCCAGACTACATTTCGAACTCTGACCCTGCTACTAGAAGGGCCTTGGAGCTATAGGCATATGGAAGAGAAGCTAATCCCTTAGTTCATTCACATGCTCTAGTGAGACTAGGTTTCTCATCCTCACCACATGATATCTACACCGCCCCCTGAGACGCGATTATTCTATGGTGCAGGAAGGGCGTCTACCAAATCTATGCGTTTGCACATTCAAGAAAATAGCCTCCCTAGACTAAGAGCAGCTCGGGCTTCTCCTCCTCCTGATCCCATTACATAGTGATCGGGGAGTGCGTTCTTGCAGTATTTGGCTAACAACACCTAAGGCATTCAGGTGCAGTGCTCGACTCTATTGAGGTCAGAGGAGTGGGTCTTTTGAAAACAGAATTCCTCTGAACTTCACACATGTTTGTGACCTCCTAACACAGACGTCATTTGACGCTAATGCTAATGGAATAACTAGATGAAGTGCAGAGAACATTCCAGCACAGTTATACGCATTGCGCCTCATGCAATCATAGATTCAGAGAATCACAAGTGTGAGCTCGGTAAATCAACTATTCATGCTATGGTTACAGATGCGAGATCTTATATGCAAAGTGAAAAGCGCATTAAGCCAAACGTCATGCATGTTTATGATCTACAAACGTCATTAGAATCGATCGGATTTTTGACACCAATGTCATCAACAAATTCATCCTCAATCAGTTAGGTATTTCATCCAAGAATTCCAATTAAATTTCAGGTATGCGACGCATTCATCATAATCTCAAGGCAAGCAGAATCATCTTGTTAAAGCAAAGGATTCTAAAGAATTCTAACCTAAGTGCAGTGCAGAATTCTTCTTCACGAGCGGCTTGATCTCACTTTTCTTCAGAGGAGGCAGAGGCACCAAAGAGCTCCTTCTTCTGAAAAATCCCTCCAAAGAAAAAATCCAGCCCCCAAATCTTCCTATTGCCCCTATTTATAGGCCAACCCTTTTCTCTTTTTCCCTTTTTTTATTTTCTTTTTTTTTATTTCTCATTCCTCACTTTTCCGGATTTTTACTTTTATTATTTATTATTTATCTTTTCCTAATTTACCTTATAAGATTTTAATTTACTTTTTCTAAAAAAATTTTAATTTTCAATTTTCAGATTTTAATTCTTTTTTTCAGATTTCTAAATTTTTCCAAAGTTTAATTTCTCTTTAATTTTCCAGAACTTAATTTCTCTTTAATTTTCAAGATTTTTCCTTTCTCTTTCATTTTCCAAAATTTAATTTCCTTTAATTTTCCAGATTTATTCCTTACTTTTACCTTTTGATTTTTAATTTAATTAATATTAATTTTTTTTTATTTTTTAATTTTTTATTTTTCTTTTTCTGATTTTTTTATTATTTTTTCTGGTTTTAATTTTTTATTCTTTTTCTGATTTTTAATTGTTTATTTCTTTTTCTAATTTTTTAATTTTTTTATTTCTTTTTCGGATTTTTTTAATTTTTTTATTTCTTTTTCTGATTTTTTTAATCTTTTTATTTATTTTTTTGATTTTTAATTTTTTAATTTCCTTTTCTGATTTTTAACTGTTTATTTCTTTTTCTGATTTTTTTAGTTTTCTTAGATTTTTATTTTTTTAATTAAAGTTTTTCTTTTTCTTCTGTAATTTACGTTATTTAAATTAGGGTTAGTTAATAAATTTAGTGGTTGGGAGCCTCAGACGTAATTGGGTGTTTACAGTTTTCCCCTCTTTACTTATTTCCTGCCTGATAATGTGAGGGATGACTCTCTGGATTATCAAGACAGGGAATGAGTAAAGACGTGAACACATTACGTCCGAGACGTCTCGGGAAGCCCTGGATTTGCTTGCATGGCCTCGCTAGGCTGTGCACACTGCTGACGTGCATATGAGACGGTGCGAGACGAATTTGTGAAGACGGGTGTGGGCAAAGGATAGGGTGCCTTGGCGGACATTGTTTGGTCGAACAAGGCCTGACACGGAGGCTATGGGTGTAGGGAAGCAAATTTGAGTGAGGCCTGACATCATAGGCCGAAAGTGCAGGAATTTTAAAATGCAATGGCCTAACATCACAGGCCGGGGTGCAAAATCTTAAACATGCAATGACCTGACAACATAGGTCGGAGTGTAGGAATTTAAACATGCAATGGCCTAACAACATAGGCCGAGGGTGCAGAAATTTAAACAAGCAATGGCCTGACAGCATAGGCTGAGGGTGCAGAAATTTAAACATACAATGGCCTGACACCATAGGCCGAGGGTTCAGAAATTTAAACATGCAATGGCCTGAAAACATAGGCCGGAGTGCGGAATTGAAACATGCAATGGCCTGATAACATAGGCCAAGGGTGCAGAATTTAAAGATGCAATGGCCTAACAACATAGGCCGAGGGTGCAGAAATTTAAACATGCAATGGTCTGACAATATAAGCCGGAGTGCAGAATTTAAACATGCAATGGCCTGACAACAAAGGCCGAGGGTGCAGAATTTAAACATGCAATGGCCTGACAACATAGGCCGAGGGTGCAAAATCTAAAGATGCAATGGCCTGACAACATAGGCCGAGGGTGCAGAAATTTAAAAATGCAATGGCGTGACAACATAGGCCGGAGTGTGGAATTTAAACATGCAATGGCCTAACAACATAGGCTGACGGTGCAGAAATTTAAACATGGAATGGCCTGACAACAAAGGCTAGAGTGCGGAATTTAAACATGCAATGTGCTGACAACACAGGTCAAGGGTGCAGAAGTTAAAGATGCAATGGCCTGATAACATAGGCCGAGGGTGCAGAAATTTAAACATGCAACGGCCGGACAACATAGGCCAAAGGTGCAGAATATTAAACATGCAATGGCCTGACAACATAGGCTGGAGTGCGAAATTTAAACATGCAACAAGCTGACAACATAGGCCGAGGGTGCAGAATTTAAAGATGCAATGGCCTGACAACATAGGCCGAAGGTGCAAAATATTAAACATGCAATGGCCTGCAAACATAGGCCGAAGGTGCAGGAATTTAAACATGCAATGGCCTGACAACATAGGCCGGAGTACGGGAATTTAAACATTCAATGGCCTGACAATATAGGCTGGAGTGCGGAATTAAAACATGCAATAGCCTGACAACATAGGCCGAGGGTGCGGAAATTTAAACATGCAATGCCCTGAAACCATAGGTCGAGGGTGCAGAAAGTTAAACATGCAATGACCTGACAACATACGAAGGTGCAGAATATTAAGCATGCAATGACCTGATAATATAGGCCGAAGGTGCAGGAATGTAAACATGCAACGGCCTGACAACAGAGGCCGCAATGCAGGAATTTAAACATGCAATGGCCTGACAATATAGGCCGGAGTGCGGAATTTAAACATGCAACGGCTTGACAACATAGGTCGAGGCTGCAGAAACTTAAACATGAAATGGCCTGAAAACATACGCCGAAGTGCAAAATTTAAACATGCAATTGCCTGACAACATAGGCCAAGGGTGCAGAATTTAAAGATGCAATGGCCTGACAAGATCGGCCGAGGGTGCAAAATTTCAACATGCAATGGCCTGACAACATAGGCCGAAGGTGCAGAATATTAAACATGCAATGGCCTAACAACATAGGCTGAGGGTGCAAGAATTTAAACATGCAATGGCCTGACAACATGGGCCCGATTGCGGGAATTTAAACATGCAATGGCCTGGCAATATAGGTTGGAGGGAGGTGACCTGACAATATAGGCTGGAGTGCGGAATTTAAACATGCAATGGCCTGATAACATAGGCCGAGGATGCGGAAATTTAAACATGCAATGGTCTGACAACATAGCCCGACGGTATAGAAATTTAAACATGCAATGGCCCGACAACATAGGCCGAGGGTGTAGAAATTTAAACATGCACTGGCCTAACAACATAGGCCGAAGGTGCAGGAATTTAAACAAGCAACGACGTAACAACATAGGCCGGAGTGCGGGAAATTAAACATGCAATGGCCTGAAAATATAGGCCAGAGTGCGAAATTTAAACATGCAATGGCCTGACAATATAGGACGAGGGTGCAGAAATTTAAACATGCAATGGCCTGACAACATACGCCAAGGGTGCGGAAATTTAAACATGCAATGGCCTGACAGCATACGCCGACTATGCAGAAATGTAAACATGTAATGGCCTGACAACATAGGCGGAGGGTGCAGAAATTTAAACATGCAATGGCCTGACAACATAGGCCGGAGTGCGGGAATATAAACATGAAACGGCCTGACAATATAAGCCGCAGTGCGGAATTTAAACGTGCAATGGTCTGACAAAATAGGCCTAGGGTGCGGACATTTAAACATGCAATGGCCTGACAACATAGGCCAGGGGTGCGGAAATTTAAACATGCAATGGCCTGACAGCATAGGCCGACTATGCATAAATTTAAACATGCAATGACTTGACAACATAGGCTGAGGGTGCAGAAATTTAAACATGCAATGGCCTGACAACATAGGCGTGAGTGCGGAATTTAAATATGCAATGGTCTGTCAAAATAGGCGTCAGTGCGGAATTTAAACATGCAATGGCCTGCCAACATAGCCCGGAGTGCGGTGACCTGACAAAATAGGCCGGAGTGCGGAATTTAAACATTCAATGACCTGAAAACATAGGCTGAGGGTGCGGAAATTTAAACATGCAATGGCCTGACATCATAGGCCGAGGGTGTAGAAATTTGAACATGCAATGACGTGACAACATAGGCCGAGGGTGCAGAAATTTAAACATGCAATGGCCTGAAAACATAGGCCGAAGGTGCAAGTATTTTAACAAGCAACGACCTGACAACATAGGCCGGAGTGCGAGAATATAAACATGCAATGGCCTGACAATATAAGCCGCAGTGCGGAATTTAAACATGCAATGGCCTGACAATATAGGCCGAGGGTGCGGACATTTAAACATGCAATGGCCTGACAACATAGGCCAGGGGTACGGAAATTTAAACATGCAATGGCCAGACAGCATAGGCCGACTATGCATAAATTTAAACATGCAATGGCCTGACAACATAGGCTGAGGGTGCAGAAATTTAAACATGCAATGGCCTGACAACGTAGGCGTGAGTGCGGAATTTAAATATGCAATGGCCTGTCAACATAGGCCGGAGTGCGGAATTTAAACACGCAATGGCCTGACAACATAGGCCGAGGGTGTAGAATTTAAGGATGCAATGGCCTGACAACAAAGGTCCAGGGTGCAGAAATTTAAACATGCAATTGCCTGACAATATAGGCCGGAGTGGGGAATTTAAACACCCAATGGCGTGACAACATAGGCCGGCGGTGCAGAAATTTAAAGATGCAATGGCTTGACAACATAGGCCGAGGGTGCAGAAATTTAAACATGCAATGGCCTGACAACATAGGCCGAAAGTGCAAAATATTAAACATGCAATGGCCTAACAACATAGGCTGAAGTTTCAGGAATTTAAAGATCCAATGTCGTGACTACATACGCCGGAGTACGAAATTTAAACATGCAATGGCCTGACAACATAGGCCGAGGGTGCAGAATTTAAAGATGCAATGGCCTGACTACATAGGCCGAGGGTGCAGAAATTTAAACATGCAATGGCCTGACAACATAGGCTGAAGGTGCAGAATATTAAACATGCAATGCCCTAACAACATAGGCTGAAGGTGCAGGAATTTGAACATGGAATGGCCTGACAAGATAGGCCGGAGTGTGGGAATTTAAACATGCAATGGCCTGACAATATAGCCCGGAGTGCGGTGACCTGACAAAATAGGCCGTAGTACGGAATTTAAACATTCAATGACCTGAAAACATAGGCTGAGGGTACGGAAATTTAAACATGCAATGGCCTGACAACATAGGCCGAGGGTGTAGAAATTTAAACGTGCAATGGCCTGACAACATAGGTCGAGGGTGTAGAACTTTAAACAAGCAATGGCCTGACAACATAGGCCGAAGGTGCAAGTATTTTAACAAGCAACGACCTGACAACATAGGCCGGAGTTCGAGAATATAAACATGCAATGGCCTGACAATATAAGCCGCAGTGCGGAATTTAAACATGCAATGGCCTGACAATATAGGCCGAGGGTGCGGACATTTAAACATGCAATGGCCTGACAACATAGGCCAGGGGTACGAAAATTTAAAGATGCAATTGATTGACAGCATAGGCCGACTTTGCAGAAATTTAAACAGGCAATGGTGTGACAACATTGGCCGAAGGTGCAAAATATTAAACATGCAATGGCCTAACAACATAGGCCGAAGGTGCAGGAATTTAAACATGCAATGGCCGACAACATACGCCGAAGTGCAGAATTTATACATGCAATGGCCTGACAACATAGGCCGGAGTGTGGGAGTTTAAACATGCAATGACCTGACAACATAGGCTGAGGATGCGGAAATTTAAACATGCAATGGCCTAACAAAATGGGCCGAGGGTGTAGAAATTTAAACATGCAATGGCGTGATAACATAGGCCGAGGGTGTAAAACTTTAAACATGCAATGGCCTGACAACATAGGCTGAAGGTGCAGGAATTTAAACAAGCAACGACTTGACAACATAGGCTGGAGTGCGGGAATATAAACATGCAATGGCCTGACAATATAGGCCGAGGGTGCGGAAATTATAACATGCAATGGCCTGAAAACATAGGCCGAGGGTGCGCAAATTTAAACATGTCATGGCCTGACAGCATAGGCCGAGGGTGCAGAAATTTAAACATGCAATGACCTGACAACATAGGCCGGAGTGCGGAATTTAAACATGCAAATGCCTGACAACAAAGGTCGGGGGTGAAGAATTTAAACATGAAATGACCTGACAACAAAGGCCGAGGGTGCAGAATTTAAACACGCAATGGCCTGACAACATAGGCCGAGGGTGTAGAATTTAAAGATGCAATGTCCTGACAACATAGGCCGAGGGTGCAGAAATTTGAACATGCAATGGCCTGACAATATAGGCCGGAGTGGGGAATTTAAACACGCAATGGCGTGACAACATAGGCCGACGGTTCAAAAATTTAATGATGCAATGGCCTGACAACATAGGCCGAGGGTGCAAAAATTTAAACTTGCAATGGCCTGACAACAAAGGCCGAAGGTGCAAAATATTAAACATGCACTGGGCTAACAACATAGGCCGAAGGTGCAGGAATTTAAACATGTAATGGCCTGACAACATACGCCGGAGTGCGAAATTTAAACATGCAATGGCCGGCAAACATAGGCCGAAGGTGCAGGAATTTAAACATGCAATGGCCTAACAACATAGGCCGGAGTGCGGGAATTTAAACATGCAATGGCCTGAGAATTTAAGCTGGAGTGCGGAATTTAAACATGAAATGGCCTCACAACCTAGGCCGAGGATGCATAAATTTAAACATGCATTGATCTGACAACATAGGCCGAAGGTGCAGAACATTAAGCATGCAATGACCTAAAAACATAGGTCGAAGGTGCAGGAATGTAAACATGCAGCGGCCTGACAACATAGGCCGCAGTGCGGGAATTTAAACATGCAATGGCCTGACAATATAGGCCGGAGTGCGGAATTTAAACATGCAATGGCCTGAGAACATAGGCCGAGGGTGCGGAAATTTAAACATGCAATGGCCTGCAAACACAGGCCGGAGTGCGGAATTTAATCTTGCAATGGCCAGATAGCATAGGCCGAGGGTGTAGAATAACGAGCAATGGCCTGACAACATAGGTCGTAGTGCGGAATTTACACATGCAATGGCCTGTCAACATAGGTCGGAGTGCGGAATTGAAACATGCAATGGCCTGACAACAAAGGCCGAGGGTACAGAATTTAAACATCCAATTTCCTGACAACATAGGTCGAGGGTGTAGAATTTAAACATGCAATGGCCTGACAACATAGGCCGAGGGTGCAGAAATTTAAACATGCAATGGCCTGACAATATAGGCCGGAGTATGGAATCTAAACATAGAATAGGCTGACAACATAGGCCGACGGTGTAGAAATTTAAACATGGAATGACCTGACAACATAGCCGGAGTGGGGAATTTAAACATGCAAAGGGCTGGCAACATAGGTCAAGGATGCAGAATTTAAAGATGCAATAGCCTGACAACAGAGGCCAAGGGTGCAGAAATTTAAACATGCAATGGCCTGACAACAAAGGCCGAAGGTGCAGAATATTAAACATGCAATGGCCTACAAAGATAGGCCGATGGTGCAGGAATTTAAACATGCAATCGCCTAACAACATAGGCCAGGGTGTGTGAATTTTAACATGCAATTGCCTGACAACATAGGCCGAGGGTGAGGAGATTTAAACATGTAATGGCCTGAGAACATAGCCTGAGGGTGCAGAAAATTAAACATGTAATGGCTTGACAATATAGGCCGGAGTGCGGAATTGAAACCTGCAATGGCGTGACAACATAGGCCGACGGTGTAGAAATTTAAAGATGGAATGGCCTGACAACATAGGCCGAGGGTGCAGAAATTTAAACATGCAATGGCCTGAAAACATAGGACGAAGGTGAAAAATTTTAAACATGCAATGGCTTAACATCATAGGCCGAACGAGCAGGAAATTAAACATGCAATGGCCTGACAACATACGCCGGAGTGCGGAATTTAAACATGCAACGACATGACAACATAAGCTGAGGATGCCGAAATTTAAACACACAATGGCCTGACAACATAGGCCGTGGGTGTAGAAATTTAAACATGCAATTGCCTGACAAGATAGGCCGAAGGTGTAGAAATTTAAACATGCGATGGCCTGACAACATAGGCCGAAGGTGCAGGAGTTTAAACAAGCAACGACAAGACAACATAGGCCGGAGTCCGGGAATTTAAACATGCAATGGCCTGACAATATAGGGCGAGGGTGCGGAAATTTAAACATGCAATGGCCTGACAACACAGGCCGAGGGTGCACAAATTTAAACATGCTATGGCCTGACCGCATAGGCCGAGGGTGCAGAAATTCAAACACTCAATGACCTGACAACATAGGCCGGAGTGCGGAATTTAAACATGCAATGGCCTATCAACATAGGCTGGAGTGCGGAATTTAAACATGAATGGCCTGACAACAAAGGCCGGGGGTGCAAAATTTAAACATGCAATGGCCTAACAACAAAGGCCGAGGGTGCAGAATTTAAACATGCAATGGCCTGACAACATAAGCCGAGGGTGTAGAATTTAAAGATGTAATGGCCTGACAACATAGGCCGAGGGTGCAGAAATTTAAAGATGCAATGGCCTGACAATATAGGCCGGAGTGCGGAATTTAAACATGCAATGGGCTGACAATAAAGGCCAACGGAGCAGAAGTTTAATGATGAAATGGCCTGACAACAAAGGCCGAGGGTGCAGAAATTTAAACTTGCAAGGGCCTGACAACATAGGCCGAAGGTGCAGAATATTAAACATGCAATGGCCTGCAAACATAGGCCGAAGGTGCAGGAATTTAAACATGAAATGACCTAACAACATAGGCCGGAGTACGGGAATTTAAACATGCAATGGCCTGAGAATGTAGGCTGGAGTGCGGAATTTTAAACATGAAATGGCCTGACAACCTAGGCCGAGGATGTAGAAATTTAAACATGCAATGACCTGACAACATAGGCCGACGGTGCAGAATATTAAGCATGCAATGTCCTGAAAACATAGGCCGAAGGTGCAGGAATGTAAACATGCAGCGGCCGGACAACATAGGCTGCAGTGCGGGAATTTAAACATGAAATGGCCTGACAATATAGGCCGGAGTGCGGAATTTAAACATGCAATGGCCTGAGAACATAGGCCGAGGGTGCGGAAATTTAAACCTGCAATGGCCTCACAACATAGGCCGAATGTGCGGAAATTTAAACATGCAATGGCTAACAACATAGGCCGGAGTACGGGAATTTAAACATGCAATGGCCTGAGAATGTCGGCTGGAGTGCGGAATTTTAAACATGAAATGGCCTGACAACCTAGGCCGAAGATGCAGAAATTTAAACATGCAATGACGTGACAACATAGGCCGAAGGTGCAGAATATTAAGCATGCAATGTCCTGAAAACATAGGCCGAAGGTGCAGGAATGTAAACATGCAGCGGCCTGACAACATAGGCTGCAGTGCGGGAATTTAAACATGAAATGGCCTGACAATATAGGCCAGAGTGCGGAATTTAAACATGCAATGGCCTGAGAACATAGGCCGAGGGTGCGAAAATTTAATCCTGCAATGGCCTCACAACATAGGCTGAGTGTGCGGAAATTTAAACATGCAATGGCCTAACAACATAGGCCGGAGTACGGGAATTTAAACATGCAATGGCCTGAGAATGTAGGCTGGAGTGCGGAATTTTAAACATGAAATGGCCTGACAACCTAGGTCGTGGATGCAGAAATTTAAACATGCAATGACCTGACAACATAGGCCGAAGGTGCAGAATATTAAGCATGCAATGTCCTGAAAACATAGGCCGAAGGTGCAGGAATGTAAACATGCAGCGGCCTGACAACATAGGCTGCAGTGCGGGAATTTAAACATGAAATGGCCTGACAATATAGGCCGGAGTGCGGAATTTAAACATGCAATGGCCTGAGAACATAGGCCGAGGGTGCGGAAATTTAAACCTACAATGGCCTGACAACATAGGCCGAGTGTGCGGAAATTTAAACATGCAATGGCCTGACAACATAGGCCGAGGGTGCAGAAATTTAAACATGTAATGGCCTGATAATATAGGCCAGAGTGCGGAATTTAAACATGCAATGGCCTGACAACATAAGCCGAGGGTGCAGAAATTTAAACATGCAATGGCCACACAACATAGGCCGGAGTGCGGAATTTAAACATGCAATGACCTGACAACATAGGCCGAGGGTGCAGAATTTAAACATGCAATGGCCTGACAACATAGGTCGAGGATGCAGAATTAAAACATGCAATGGCCTGACAACATAGGCTGAGGGTGCAGAAATTTAAAGATGCAATGACCTGACAACATAGGCCCAAGGTTCAGAATATTAAACATGCAATGGCCTAACAACATAGGCTGAAACTGCAGGAATTTAAACATGCAATGGCCTGACATCATAGGCCGGAGTGCGGGAATTAAAACATGCAATGGCCTGACAATATAGGCCGGAGTGAGGTGACCTGACAATATAGGCCAGAGTGCGGAATTTAAACATGCAATGGCCTGACAACATAGGCCGAGGGTGCTGAAATTTAATCATAAAATGACCTGACAACATAGGTCTAGGGTGTAGAAATTTAAACATGCAATGGCCTGAGAACATAGGCCGAAGGTGCACAAACTTAAACATGCAACGACTTGACAACATAGGCCGGAGTGCGGGAATTTAAACATGCAATGGCCTAACAAGATAGGCCGGTGTGCGCAATTTAAACATGCAATGGCCTGACAACTTAGGCCGGGGTGCGGAAATTTAAACATGCAATGGCCTGACAGCTTAGGCCGAGGGTGAAGAAATTTGAACAAGCAATAGCCTAACAACATTGGCCTTTGTGCGGAATTTACACATGCAATGGCCTGTCAACATAAGCCGGAGTGCGGAATTTAAACATGCAATGACCTGACAACAAAGGCTGAGGGTGCAGAATATAAACATGCAATGGCCTGACAACATAGGCTGAGGGTGTAGAATTTAAACATCCAATGGCCTGACAACGTAGGCCGAGGGTGCAGAAATTTAAACATCCAATGGCCTAACAATATAGGCCCGAGTGCGGAAATTAAACATGCAATAGGCTGACAACATAGGCCGACGGTGCAGAAATTTAAACATGGATTGGCCTGACAACATAAGCCGGATTGCGGAATTTAAACATGCAATGGGCTGACAACATAGGCCGAGGGTACAGAATTTAAAGATGCAATGTCCTGACAACATAGGTCGAGGGTGCAGAAATTAAACATGCAATGACCTGACAACAGAGGCCGAAGGTGGAAAATATTAAGTATGCAATGGCCTGAAAATATAAGCTGAAGGTGCAAGAATGTAAACATGCAACGGCCTGACAACATAGGTCGCAGTGCGAGAATTTAAACATGCAATGGCCTGACAATGTAGGCCGGAGTGCGGAATTTAAATATTCAATGGCCTGAGAACATAGGCTGAGGGTGAGGAAATTTAAACATGCAATGGCCTGACAACATAGGCCGATGGTGCGAAAATTTAAACATGCAATGGCCTGACAACATAGGCCGAGGGTGTAGAAATTTAAACATGTAATGGCCTTACAATATAGGCTGGAGTGCGGAATTTAAACATGCAATGGCCTGACAATATAGGCCCAGGGTGCAGAAATTTAAACATGCAATGGCCTAACAACATATGCCGGAGTGCGAAATGTAAACATGCAATGCCCAGACAACATAGGCCGAGGGTGCAGAATTTAAAGATGTAATGGCCTGACAACATAGGCCGAGGGTGCAGAAATTTAAACATGTAATGGCCTGACAACATAGGCCGAAGGTGCAGAATATTTAACATGCAATGGCCTAACAACATAGGCCGAAGGTGCAGGAATTTAAACATGCAATGGCCTGACAACATAGGCAGAGGGTGCGGAAATTTAAACATGCAATGGCCTGACAACATAGGCCGAGGGTGCAAAAATTTAAACATGCAATGGCTTGACAACATAGGCCGGAGTGCGGAATTTAAACATGCAATGGCTTGACAAATAGGCCGAGGGTGCGGAAATTTAAACATGTAATGGCCTGACATCATAGGCCAAGGGTGCAGAAATTTAAACATGCAATGGCCTGACAACATAGGCCGGTGTGCGGAATTTAAACTTGCAATGTCCTGACAACATAGGCCGAGGGTGTAGAATTTTAAACATGCACCGGGGTGGCCTACTAGTAGGCTTGAGGGGGAGAACTTTGCGACTTTGTGTGCAGACTCCGACTTCCCGACTTTCCTCTAGCACTGATCGTGTTCGTCAGAGTGAGCTAGATTCCATGCATTATTTTCTTGTTTCCTTCCTCGCTTTTACAGGCATATCTTTTGCGCGCGTTATTCTTTTAGAAGATTTAAAACAGTTAAAACTTTCAATTAAGAAAATTTCAACATACTCTGGCTTTGAATAGCACCAGTAATGGTAATTGTCGTTCAAAAATTTTTAGTGATTACATTAGACAAAATAAAATATAGTTGCATATGGCAGGGAAATTTCAAGATGGTCAAACTGACGCAGGCCGTTTTATGGCTGACTGTCTGGTGGCATGATTTGGTTGGTGGGACGCATTTGAGACGGTTAGTGCTATTATTGTATTTCGACGACGTCTTCATGTCCTGCCAACCCAGCTTCTGAAGAAACAAAACTTTGCCCTAGTTTATTCGATTTGCCCCAGACCGGTCTTGAACCTCTCGTTTTACTCGCAACCGAGCTTGATTCTGTTCATCGCTTTTCAGAACACCAGATCTTTGCCAATTTTTCCCCAGTATAAGGACCAGATCGTCATTTGACTACTGATTTGTCCCAGTATGAACGGAGACTGCCTGTCGCTCTTTTTTAGCTTTCTTAACTCGAAGGGCCGACTCCCTACGACTCCTCCTTTATTCATTTTATCGGTGCTGCTTTGCCCTGATTTTTGCCTAGGTCGCTTTCACATATTCTCGACCTAGCAGGCTTTTTCTGCTTGGATCGTCCTAACTTTTTCCTAGGCCGCCCTTGAGGGTTTTCGACCTAGCGAGCCTTTTTGCTTGGATTGCCCTAACTTTTGCCTAAGCCGCCCTTGCGGGTTTTCGACCTAGCGGGCTTTTTTGCTTAAATTTCCCTAACTTTTGCCTAGGCCGCCCTTGCGGGTTTTCGACCTAGCGGGCTATTTTTGCTTGAATTGCCCTAACTTTTGCCTAGGCCACCCTTGTAGGTTTTCGACCTAGCGGGCCTTTTTTCTTGGATTGCCCTAACTTTTTCCTAGGCCGCCCTTGCGGGTTTTCGACCTAGCGGGCTCTTTTGCTTGAATTGCCCTAACTTTTGCCTAGGTCGGCCTTGCTGGTTTTCGACCTAGCGGGCTCTTTTTGTTTGAATTGCCCTAACTTTTTCCTAGGCCGCCCTTGCGGGTTTTCGACCTAGCGGGCTTTTTGCTCTAAGCATAATACTTCTTGACGGTATTCGAGTTGACAGGGTTAGGCAAGTCTTTCCCGTCCATGTCACCCAGGATCAAGGCACCTCCGGAGAAAGCCTTCTTAACTACATAAGGTCCGTGGTAATTTGGAGACCATTTCCCTTGTAGTGCTCTCTGCATAGGTAACAGCTTTTTGATCACCAAATCTCCTTCTTGGAACTCCGAGGGATGAACCTTTTTATCGAATGCTTTCTTTATTCTTCTTTGGTATAGTTGGCCATGGCATATCGACGCCTACCTTTTCTCTTCGATTAAATTCAATTGGTCCATCCGGGCCTGGACCCATTCGGCTTCTTCCAACTTAGCATCCATGAAGACTCTCAACGAAGGGATCTTGACTTCGATTGGGAGCACGACTTCCATCCCATACACCAGTGAGAATAGCGTTGCCCCAGTAGAGGTGCGGACTGAGGTCCGATATGCATGTAATGCGTAAGGGAGCATTTCGTGCCATTCTTTGTTTGAGAGAACCATTTTCTGAATGATCTTCTTGATGTTCTTGTTGGCCGCTTCGACCGCTCCATTCATCTTTGGTCGATAGGGGGAAGAGTTGTGGTGCTGGATCTTGAATTTGCCACATAACTTTGACATCATCTAATTATTCAAGTTGGAGCCATTGTTCGTGATGAGCCTGTTGGGCAATCCGTATCGGTATATCAGCTCCCTCTTCAAGAATTTGACCACCACATTGCGAGTTACACTGGCATATGAAGCGGCCTCAACCCATTTGGTAAAGTAGTCAAAGGCCACATTTATGAAACGGTGTCCATTGGACGCTTTGGGTTCGATCGGGCCAATGACATCCATCCCCCACATAGCGAATGGCCAAGGTGATGACAGCACATTCAACGACGTGGCCGATATGTGGACGTTATCTGCATACACCTGGCATTTGTGGCAAGTCTTGACATATTTGCAACAGTCAGTCTCCATGGTCAACTGATAAGCATAGATTTCATAAATAATTATCTCTCACTTTTATCTCATTAAGACTTCTTATATGTTCAATTAAGTGATCTTTGTCATATTTTATGAGTTTGGGTTCATATGAAGTTTAATTGAATTTCTTTGCTTACCCGATTAAAATGACACTATTATAGTATTTTGAGCATAATAGGAGTTGTAGACATCCAAAAATCATGAAATCTATCTTGAATGAAAGCTTAAAGAAGTGTCCATATTTACAAAGCAAGAGAAGATTCTAAATGGGATGTTTAGGACTCCGAAATTATCTCAAAAGATGAGATAGTGTTGCTGACGTGGAATTTGAACAGTGTGCAAAGATCCGGCCATATCTTGAGATATAGAAGTCATATTGAGATGAAATCAACTTTGTTGGACAGCTAAGATCCAGGGCTACAACTTTTGTTCAGAAGGCAAGCTCTAATTCGGACATGTGAACATCCGAAATTGCGGTGCAAGAAAGTCAAAATTGTTGTGCTCATTGGTGGCAAAAATTCAAAAGTGTTTTGCAATTTCAACAAAGCCCATGTGAAAGCAAGAAAAGGGTAGAAAAGTAATATCCTAGTTGGTGACTTTCTGAAGATGATGCCTCAAAAATCCTCTATAAATAGAAGGGTTTGCAAGAGGAGACACACACCATTTTGGAGATTAACTCCAATACCATTTTCTTTCTTTCTTTCTCTCTTTCTTTCTTTCTTGTTAGTTTTGCCTCCTACATGGAAGGCTTATGTTTTCTTTCTTGTTAGTTTTGCCTCCTTCATGGAAGGCTTATGTTTTCTTTCTTGTTAGTTTGCCTCCTACATGGAAGGCTTATGTTTTCTTTATTGTTAGTTGCCTCCTACATGGAAGGCTTAGGATTTATTTGTTGTTAGTTGCCTCCTACATGGAAGGCTTAGGATTTATTTGTTGTTAGTTTGCCTCTTTCTTTGTTGTTAGTTTGCCTCCTTTATGGAAGGCTAGGTTTGTAGTTTCAATTCAAGGATTCAAGCTATTTTCATTTTAACTTTGAGGTCTTGATCTTTATTTACATGCTTATTGAGTGATTTCTACTCTACTTTACTATATTCTTCAATTTTATTCTTTTAATCAAAGTTTGATCGGTTGACGTATTTTGATTAATGTATAATTGATTTATAATTGGTTTTTGATTGGTAAATCATTTTCCAAAAGTTTGAAGAGTAGAAATTAAGTAATTGAATTGAAGGTTTTCATTTTATTACTTACTTCAACTGAATTCTGATTGTGAAATTGGTTTAGATAAAAGATTAAGTGGTTACTAAATCTTGTTGAGCGTAATCAATTAAATTCTGAGAGGTTTCTCAGTAGAGAATTCAAGGATCATTCTAGGGGTTCCAGATGATCCTAGGTTGATAAACACAATGCATGATTTTAGTGATCAATGATTAGTTATGAAAATAGCCTCTGAATTCCTTGAGTTGATAATTGTTAAGTGAAATCATTCAGACTCTTGAGACGCATCCTAGTGGGCATGTACAAGGAGTCCTTCTTGATTTGTTTGAACTGTTCCGTAAGGAAAAAGCACGTTATAGTCTTGGGAATCTGACTTTAAAAGACCCTGTTGTCAGTTTACAAGAAAACTGAATGGGAAGCACATCCTCGACTCTTAGAAGGCGTTTCAGCCGTTACTGGACGTAAAACCAGAGGAAGATGTGAGCCACAATCACAACTACTGTTCATTCTCATGCGTGTATGTTTGTCATTTACATTGTCTTTTCAATTTATTGGGCCACCGTTTTTTTTGAAATTTTCACCCCTGCTTAAAGTCTTTCCCCTCTGACATTCACCTTTTCCTTGAACCCAAAATTCAAACTTTTGCAACCAAAATTCAAACTTTTGCAACAAAAATTCAAACTTTTGCAGCAAAAATTCAAACTTTTGCTACCAAATCCTGATCCCGCACTATTCAAGCGATCTCCTTGTCTGATATTGAGTCCCTATAAATTATCCACCTCTATGACATATTTTTTCAAAAAAAAAAAAAAAGACAGAAACACCGTATATGGATAAGATCAATACTATCTGTGTTTTTGGTGGGTCTAACCTTGGAAAGGATGGAGAATTTCAACATGCAGCTTCTACCCTTGGTAAGGCATTAGCTGCAAGAAAAATCAATCTTGTTTATGGGGGAGGGATTCAGGGTTTAAAAGGATGTGTTGCAGGATCTGCACTCACAAAGGGGTGTAACGTCTTAGGTGTTGGCTTAAAAAATGGGAGCACCTCCTACTTCACCCTGGGTACTGAATTGAAGGTTGCAACCATGCATGACCGTATGAGACACATGTTGGTTAATTCTAATGCATTTATTGCATTACCTGGTGGTCTTGGAACAATGGAAGAAATTTTTACCATTATATTTTGGGCCTATCGGAATTTTCATAAAAAACCTTTGGGCTTATTGAATATTAATGGCTTTTATAATGGTTTGATATCCTTTTTAGATCATGCAGTAGAGCAGGAGTTCATGCCACAATCCATGCGCAACATCATAGTATCTGCTTCAACTGTTGAACAGCTACTTGAGATTTTGCAAAATCCTACATCTGAGCTCAGTCAAGCAATGCAGCTGGTGAACCAACCAAATCAGGATGGCAGAGATAAAAGAGAACCAGATACCACTCTTCGGTTATAACTTTTCCTTACTTTGATGGTTTTCTTACATTTCTTTTCCTGTTATATGAAATTTCATCTAAGACATTGGGGACAATGTCTTGGATAGGTTGGGGGGAAGATGGTCCGATATCTAAAATTAAAAAAAAAAAAACAAAACAAAACCCAAAAAAAAAAAACAAAAAAAAATTAGGTTAGATTCATAAACTTGCTTTGAGTAAGATGGCTGAGTAAGGAGTTACACTTGACTCTTGATACGCATCTTATGATTTAAAAAAAAAAAAAAATTTGAATGTGGAAGTATGTTTTTCTTTAGATTTCATAAAATAATTGAAGCAAAATGATTTACATTTCGAGATTAATTAGTTTGGCAACACATATTTGAACTGGATAGATTAGATTTGATAAATATATTACCTGTGAGATTTTGAGCCTTATTATTATTTTCTTTCTTGTGTGATTTTCATCCATGGAATATGTTACTTCAGAACTTGCATTGATTCTTTTTGAAGCTACATTTTCACATGATTTGTACAAAAATGATTGAGGCACTGTTTTTCTTGAACAAACCACTTGGCCAAATAACTAAACCATATAATTTTATCCTTTGATCAGCCCTTTGAGCCGATTAGCCTTTTCTTCTTTTTAGCTCACCACAAATAAAAAAAAAAAAAAAACAACTTTGTCTGACCATAGAAGGTGAGGAATACTGGATTTATCATACCATAAGTGTTTCAATAAGTGTGGGGGAGATTATTGTTGTGTTCATCAATATCATGGTTGAAAAAAAAAAAAAAAAAAAAAAAAAACTGAAGCAATAAATTAATAAATAAACTATTATATTGAAAAAAAAATAAAAAAAAATTGAAGAAGTGATATCTGTTTCTCACACTTGCACTTACAATCAATTCTCAATCCTCACCATTTTCATTGGTCTAACATTGTATCTCTTCAATATATCATTTCATCTTTCTAATCCCGTTAGAACCAAAATAAAGACCTCTTGATTTGTGCATTGCATGTGTACACAGTAGTAGAGAAGTAGAAGATATGCAAGCCTATGATAGTTCATCTTTCATGGATTGAATTTGAGAGAAACACTTACTAAATCAAACACTTGAGAGATTCAGAGTATATCATGTGAGGTTTTATCTTTCTCAATCTATGTTTTTCAAATTAAAGTTGCCTTTCTAAGTAATTTCAAAAATGTGATGAAAGAATGCTTCATGAAATTTTGTGAATTCTTGAGAAATCAACTCAAAACTTTGATGTTCTTTCAAAAAAAAAAAAAAAAAAAAAAAAAAAAATAAAAGTCACCAATCCTTAACTTAAGTTTGCCCGAGACGTGCAAAAGATAAGTGTGGGGGAATTTGATAAGCATAGATTTCATAAATAATTATCTCTCACTTTTATCTCATTAAGACTTCTTATATGTTCAATTAAGTGATCTTTGTCATATTTTATGAGTTTGGGTTCATATGAAGTTTAATTGAATTTCTTTGCTTACCCGATTAAAATGACACTATTATAGTATTTTGAGCATAATAGGAGTTGTAGACATCCAAAAATCATGAAATCTATCTTGAATGAAAGCTTAAAGAAGTGTCCATATTTACAAAGCAAGAGAAGATTCTAAATGGGATGTTTAGGACTCCGAAATTATCTCAAAAGATGAGATAGTGTTGCTGACGTGGAATTTGAACAGTGTGCAAAGATCCGGCCATATCTTGAGATATAGAAGTCATATTGAGATGAAATCAACTTTGTTGGACAGCTAAGATCCAGGGCTACAACTTTTGTTCAGAAGGCAAGCTCTAATTCGGACATGTGAACATCCGAAATTGCGGTGCAAGAAAGTCAAAATTGTTGTGCTCATTGGTGGCAAAAATTCAAAAGTGTTTTGCAATTTCAACAAAGCCCATGTGAAAGCAAGAAAAGGGTAGAAAAGTAATATCCTAGTTGGTGACTTTCTGAAGATGATGCCTCAAAAATCCTCTATAAATAGAAGGGTTTGCAAGAGGAGACACACACCATTTTGGAGATTAACTCCAATACCATTTTCTTTCTTTCTTTCTCTCTTTCTTTCTTTCTTGTTAGTTTTGCCTCCTACATGGAAGGCTTATGTTTTCTTTCTTGTTAGTTTTGCCTCCTTCATGGAAGGCTTATGTTTTCTTTCTTGTTAGTTTGCCTCCTACATGGAAGGCTTATGTTTTCTTTATTGTTAGTTGCCTCCTACATGGAAGGCTTAGGATTTATTTGTTGTTAGTTGCCTCCTACATGGAAGGCTTAGGATTTATTTGTTGTTAGTTTGCCTCTTTCTTTGTTGTTAGTTTGCCTCCTTTATGGAAGGCTAGGTTTGTAGTTTCAATTCAAGGATTCAAGCTATTTTCATTTTAACTTTGAGGTCTTGATCTTTATTTACATGCTTATTGAGTGATTTCTACTCTACTTTACTATATTCTTCAATTTTATTCTTTTAATCAAAGTTTGATCGGTTGACGTATTTTGATTAATGTATAATTGATTTATAATTGGTTTTTGATTGGTAAATCATTTTCCAAAAGTTTGAAGAGTAGAAATTAAGTAATTGAATTGAAGGTTTTCATTTTATTACTTACTTCAACTGAATTCTGATTGTGAAATTGGTTTAGATAAAAGATTAAGTGGTTACTAAATCTTGTTGAGCGTAATCAATTAAATTCTGAGAGGTTTCTCAGTAGAGAATTCAAGGATCATTCTAGGGGTTCCAGATGATCCTAGGTTGATAAACACAATGCATGATTTTAGTGATCAATGATTAGTTAAGAAAATAGCCTCTGAATTCCTTGAGTTGATAATTGTTAAGTAAATTAATTTCATTCTGTATTTTGTGTTTAGAACTCAATATCAAATCTTTACAAAATCCCCTTGTTCTAATTTTCTCCTTATTTGCTTAAGAATTTGAAATGGTCTTTGGGAGATGACCTAGGTTGCACCTTATACTATACCAATAGTTTGGGGGAAATCTAGAAATTATTTTTGCGCGTTTACGACGAGCGTGTCATCAACCAATAGTATCCGGCTCTAAGAATCTTCCTGGCCATAGCATGTCCGTTGACATGAGCATCGAAGGACCCTTCATGAACTTCTTTGAGAATCTTGTTGGATTCTGCTGCGTCTACACACCTGAGCAAAACCATGTCATGATTCCTTTTGTATAAGATTTCCCCATTGAGGAAGAAACCTGTGGCTAGCCTTCATAGGGTCCTCTTGTCATTTTCGGACGCGTCGGTAGGATACTCTTTATTTTTCAAGAATTTCCGGATGTCATGATACCAGGGCTTCCCGTCTGGTTCTACCTTCACTGCTTGACAAAATTCTGGTCTAGAGCGATGTTGGATGCGGATGAGAGGCATATCTTCTTCTCGCCTGATTTCGAACATAGACGACAATGTGGCTAGGGCATCAGCCAACTGATTGTCTTCTCGGGGTATGTGCGAGAAGGTAATCTCGTCAAACTGTTCTAGCAATTCCTGGAGGCGAGCCTGATAGGGCACTAGCTTTGTATCTCTGGTCTCCCACTCCCCTTTGACCTGGTGGATGACCAAGGCTGAATCACCAAAGACCTCCAAGCGCTTCACATTAGCTTTGATCGCAACTTGAATCCCCAAAATACAAGCTTCATATTCCGCCACGTTGTTTGTGCAATCGAAAGCTAGTCGGGTGGTGATAGGTATATATTGCTTTTTTGGTGAAATCAGTATGACTCCTATACCATGGCCTATCATATTGGACGCACCATCAAACAGCATGGTCCATTTTTCTCCCTCTGCCTTCTCTTCTCTATTAAATACTGTCATTAAGTCCTCATTTGGAAATTCCGGCTGCATAGCCTGGTAACCTTCTAAGGGTCATATACAGGATATCATATTCCGAAAGCACCATTTTCCACTTTGCAATTCGTCCTAACAATGCAGGCTTCTCGAATATATACTTGATCGGATCCATCCTGGATATTAGCCACGTGGTGTGACTTAACATATACTGCCTCGGTGATGCGCCACCCATGCCAGTGTGCAGCACGTTCGCTCCAAGAAAGAATATCTAGCCTCGCAGCTCGTGAACTTTTTTCTCAAGTAGTATATTGCCTGCTCCTTCCTCCCGGATTCATCATGTTGACCGAGCACATAACCCATCGACTGGTTCGTCACCGTCAGGTACAGTATCAACGGCCTCCTAGGGATTGGCGATACCAGGACCGACGGGTTCTGTAAGTAGGATTTGATTTTTTCAAAAGCTTCTTAGCAATCCTCATCCCAACTTGTGGGTTGGTTCTTGCGTAAGAGCTTAAAGATTGGCTCGTATGTGGCCGTCAACTGGAAGATAAATCGGGAGATGTAATTGAGTCTTCCTAAGAAGCCTTGGATCTCCTTTTCAGTCTTTGGAGCTAGCATGTCTATGATCGCTTGAGCTTTGTCGGGATCAACCTCGATACCCCTTTCGCTGACGATGATGCCCAGCAGCTTTCCTGATTTAACTCCAAAGGTGCATTTAGTCGGGTTCAACCGCAGCTGGAACTTTCGAAGCCTCTCGAATAGCTTCCGGAGGTCTGTGAAATGGTCATCTTCCATCTGGGATTTGGAAATCATGTCATCCACTTATACTTCTATTTCCTTATGAATCATATCAACGAATAGTGTTACCATGGCCCTTTGGTAAGTTGCCCCAGCATTTTTCAATTCGTAGGGCATGACTTTGTAGCAAAAGGTTCCCCAGGCCGTAATGAAGGTGACCTTTTATGAGTTCTTCTTCCAGCTGGCTGTTCTTCTTAGTCATGGCCTCTAACTGTTCTTTCAACTTCTTCACAGCCTCGTCTTCAAATACTACGGGTGGAGGTTGGCTACCAAAGGGAATGGTCGAAGGTCTGAATGGAAATTTGATCTGCTGCACCCTGTTCCTGACCCACTGTTTGTACTCTTCCTTGGCGGCACAACTACAAACTCCCAGCTCCTTTCCCATGCGTGTGACATCCCCCCAAGTTTCTCGAACTTTCCGGAGACTATCAGCGAAGTCTCCTTCATATTTCAAGAAGAAAGGGGTCACCTGCTCGTCTGACGGCGGGGTCGTGAAAGGATAGGTCAGGTGCCTTTGCCCCAGTACTGGACTGTAGTTGATACAACCCCTGACTCCCATGAGAGGTACGTGCGGGAACCCCTTACAGTGGTAGATGATGCTTGTTCTCTGTTTCCATGACAGTTGCCATCTGATCTGCTCCTCAGTTAGGCCGGTAAAGTGGGCTGACCATTCATCGTTGCTCATGGGCTTTATCTGGTAACACAGAAAATCTGACACAGGGCATTGTACCTTCGTGTTCCTCTTGAAGATATGGGCAGTTATCCACACGTACAGCAAAGGCAAACAGCAAATCAATCTCGTTCTCTTCTTTTCATGGAAAAAGTTCAGCGTACTGTATACGTCTGCCAATAGAGCAGTGACGGGGTTTTCAGCTTTGTTCCTCCTCGCCAAGAATATGTCCACGACATTTAAATCCACGAAATCCTCCATGCATGGGAAAAGCACCAGCCCATAAATGGTGAGAGCTAGCACATCCATGTACATGGCCCACTGGTTACTGCTGGCCAGGTGTTGCATGTATTCCTCCAAGAACTCTCGGGTGAACCCTTTGACTAGCCTCTTGGTTTGGTAATCAGCTAGCCGATCTCCGAACTGTAGACCTAGAGCCTGCGCGGCAACTCAGAAGGTGGAATGATGTTCCAAGTGCTGATATGGCCTACTCCCTTCCAACGGCAGATCCAGGATCTGTTCGAACTCCTCCAAGGTGGGAGCTAGCTGGAAATCTGAAAATGTGAAGCATCAGAGGGGAGGGTTGTAGTACTGCACCATGGCTGTGAGGGCCCCTTCCTATACCTGGACCTTCAGTAGTTTCAGTATGTTGCCATACTTTTTGCAGAAGGACATTTGTTGTATGTTTGTCAACTTGTTCCCAAACACCTCCAAACTCGCAAGGTCTGCCACCTTGACCCCGATGCGTCTCCTCTTCTTCAACTGCCTGGATTCCATATTAATTTCCATCTCGCCCCTTTTATGACAGTTCCTGAGAATACGGCCCCCCAAAAAAGACAAAGCAAACATGTTAGACTCGGGGAAGGATAAAGTTAATGAATGATGTAATTAAAGCAATAAATATGGGTAGGTTCTTTTTACCACCCTCTTTTCTTTCCTTCTCTTTATCTTGTCTATTTCTTTTCTCTCTTTTTCTCTTTCCATTCTTCTCTCTTCCCCTATTATTTTCTTTCCCCTCTTTTCACTTATTTCTCTCTTTTTCTTTTTTTGGAGTTTCTTCTCTCTTTTCTTCTATTTTTTCTTTTTTGATTTCTATCCAGTTCCCTTTATTTTGTCTATTTCTTTTCTCATTCTTCTCTCTTCCCCTATTATTTTCTTTCCCCTCTTTTCACTTATTTCTCTCTTTTTCTCTTTTTGGAGTTTCTCCTCTCTTGTTATTCTTTTTTTTCTATCCTTTTAACCACTTCCCTTATTGCATGTAAGTAAAAGCTTACAGAAGGGGCGTCGAGTAACCGGAGTGTGCCCTCCGTATGTCCTAGAGGGGTAACCTGTCCTATGGGTCTAGGGCTTTTAATGCATGAACCTCTCCAAGATGGTTTGTAATCCTAAAGGTGTAAAGGTGGCTAGAGCCAAGTTCCAGTCCATAATGCTTACCACAATAGTAGAAGTAGCCACTAGTTGCGGGGCATTATGAATAGGACGCACTCTAGCTGGGATTTTCATGATAGCCACACAGGACGTAAGCCCCAACGTGACACCACTAGATCCCTCTAATCCTGGGCAGCACTCAGACCCGAGTATAGGGCCCCACTCATGATAAAATGTGATGCAATGTATAGAGGGCACATTATTTGGGATACCTGCAATTGGGAAAATCGCGCAAATATGTACAATATTTATTGTTCGTCTATCCTAGAGTTATACAGATAATAAACGAATCAATAAAGCAAAGCAGCTAAACAAATCATGCAATAGATAAAACATGTACATAAACAAAGGAGGGGTCTAAATTAAATTTAACACACTCAATTTTGTTGGGCTTGACTCTCTAGGTGTCCCAGTGGAGTCGCCATCTGTCGCAACCGTAATTCCGACAAGACTACGAAATCGCTAAAATTTTAAAAATAGAATTTATTTGTATGATGTCGAGTCGCCACCAAATTTTTATTTAAGGGAAAAAGATTTGGAAAAAAGCCTGACTCGAGGAAGAGATTTAGGTTCGGGAGTCGGTTACGAGTGGGGAGGGTGTTAGGCACCTCACTCACCCGTTCCGAAGAATGGTACCCTCAAACTGAGTATGTCATTTTGAAAATGTTTGATCCCTTAATTAATGTGAAAATAAATAACTTGATGGAGGTTAGCCTGAAAGGACTTGATCCTGCTCCTACGTATTCGCCGATGCAATGGGAAACTCAAGGCTTATGTAGTTCTGGTTCATGAAGGCTTGACCTTAGAGGTGTTTAAAAAAAAGATGACATCTTGAAGAGGTTTTCTCCTTTTTTGAAAGGATATTTTATTGTTGGAAGGACCTTTAGCCCACTCATGCACAAGACCCGAGGCGGCTACGGCAGCAGGGTGCCTATACAGACTACTAAACGTTGGACAGCAGGTGAACCGCCAGTCCCCCATTTAGAGCCCATTGCGTGAGACCAAGAATCCTAAAACATTTAAAAAGAGAGCTTTTATTTATTGGGAGGACCTATAGTCCACTCATGCACAAGACATGAGGCGGCTACGGCAGCACGGGGGCCTATACAGACTACTAAACGTTGGACAGCAGGTGAACCACCAGTCCCCCATTTAGAGCCCGTCGCGTAAGACCAAAGATCCCGAAAACATTTAAAAAGAGTTTTTGTGTTAAATAAAAAAAAGGAAAAGTTATCTTAACTATCAGAAGCAAAGAGTGCTTGTGGGAAGGAAGCAAATTTTATTTGAAGTTTGGGGATTTATTAACATTTATGGAATTTTTGGGAATTAATTAGGCAATTTTCGGGGATTTATTAGCAAGTATGGAATTTTGGGAAATTTTTTAGCAATCATGGAATTTTGTGAAAAGGTTAGCAATTATGGAAATTTGGGATTTATTGAAAATTATGGAATTTTGTGAAAAGGCGGGGGCAATAGGGTCATTTGGAGAGGTAGGGGCAATTCTGGAATTTTCGGAAAGGGCAGAGGCAATATGGTCATTTGGAGAGGTAGGGACAAAATTGGAATTTTGTGAAAGGGCAGGGATAATATGGTCATTTGGAGAGGTAGGGACAGAATTAGAATTTTGGGAAAGGGCAAGGGCAATATGGTCATTTGGAGAGGTAGGGCTATTCTGGAATTCTGGGAAAGTGGAGGGCAAACTGGTTATTTTGGGAGGTAGGGACAAAATTGGAATTTTATGAAAGGGTATGGGCAATATGGTCATTTGGAGAGGTAGGGATAGAATTGGAATTTTGTGAAACTGGAGGGACAGAATTGGAATTTTGTGAAAGGGAAGGGGCAATATGGTCATTTGGAGAGGTAGGGCTATTCTGGAATTCTAGGCAACTTGAGGGCTAACTGGTCATTTTGGGCAACCTAAGGGCTATTCTGGAATTCTGGGCAACTTGAGGGTAATTGTATAATTCTCGACAACTTTCCCCACATGGCTTTCATGGGTTCGTTGGCTCCCCAACTAGGCGGCTTGGATGATGGCTCAGTGGCTAAGGATTAGCTCATGTGGCTTGGCATTGGCTGGAGGCATGTGACTAGCACATGATGGGTCAAAGGGGATATTTTACCAAAAGTGTGGCGGATGGGGCTCGAACCTAGGGACTTGAGGGGTCCGCAGTGAACTCTTAACCACTGGCACTGCTTGACCTCTTGCAGCATTATGTCTTTACTCATATATGTAAGTATAGGCGCTGCTTTCTCCAGTTTGCCCCTAGCTGGGCCCACTTTTTTTGTCTTCATGCAGGCGAATCCCATTCATGCAGGGCCCCTGATTTTGGCAACCACTCTTGCAGGGTTACCCCGTCAGCGACTGTGGCCTTCATTCTCCCACATTTAGGACGTTTTCAAGGTATGGGGTGGCTCCTAAGAGGGTTACAGAAGTAGGGCCATGGGCGTAGATCGATTTCTCTCTCTTTTGTGGTGCCCCTATATAGCCTCACCAACTGAAGGCTAGAACTATTCCTCTTTTCAGGTAACTTCCTGCCCCTGCCTGGGTCTTGGATGTTGGCATGAGGCGTATTATGGTTCCTTGCCTAGCTTGCAGCTTTCACAGTAGGCCTAGCTCAGGGGGCGAACAACTGCATGGGATCTTGGCAATGTTGCATGGTGTCATGGGTTGACGCTGGGGCGATCCTAGGAGGGAGTCTACGTATGGCTGGTGGTCTTCCTCGTCCCTCTACGCTCGTCAAGGTAAGGCAGATCAATAAGGCTGGCACTGCCCCTCCTCCCCTCTGGTTGTCTCGTACTAACCACCGATGGGAAGAGTTATAACCTTGGTAGGGCCAAGGTGAAGATAGGGATCAGATTGCCCCTAGGCCTATGGCTTTTCTATGAAGTATGGTGAGCTTCAGACCTTCCTGTTTCCTCGTTGTCTTTGCATGTTCACGTAGCCAAGGTGGCATCTAGGGCTGGTCCATTGAATGTGCAAAGCTCTTTATGATCGGGGTGGTCTGGTATTTCTAGGGAGGTTGACCTTCTATCCCTCAAATTCTCCTGGTGTGAAGATTAGGTTTCGAGCTTAACCTGTAACTATGAAGGTGCATACGACTCCAGGAGCGTTGTCGTATCAAACCTTGATCCAGACTACATTTCGAACTCTGACCCTGCTACTAGAAGGGCCTTGGAGCTATAGGCATATGGAAGAGAAGCTAATCCCTTAGTTCATTCACATGCTCTAGTGAGACTAGGTTTCTCATCCTCACCACATGATATCTACACCACCCCCTGAGACACGATTATTCTATGGTGCAGGAAGGGCGTCTACCAAATCTATGCGTTTGCACACTCAGGAAATTAGCCTCCTTAGACTAAGAGCAGCTCGGGCTTCTCCTCCTCCAGATCCTATTACATAGTGATCAGGAAGTGTGTTCTTGCAGTATTTGGCTATCAACACCTAAGGCATTCAAGTGCAGTGCTCGACTCTATTGAGGTCAGAGGAGTGGGTCTTTTGAAAACAGAATTCCTCTGAACTTCACACATGTTTGTGACCTCCTAACACAGACGTCATTTGACGCTAATGCTAATGGAATAAATAGATGAAGTGCAGAGAACATTCCAACATAGCTATACGCATTGCGCCTCATGCAATCATAGATTCAGAGAATCACATTTGTGAGCTCGGTAAATCAACTATTCATGCTATGGTTACAAATGCGAGATCTTATATGCAAAGTGAAAAGCGCATTGAGCCAAACGTCATGCATGTTTATGATCTACAAACATCATTAGAATCGATCGGATTTTTGACATGAATGTCATCAACAAATTCATCCTCAATCAGTTAGGTATTTCGTCCAAGAATTCCAATTAAATTCCAATTAGATTTTTGACCATGGGGATTACTTTCCATCATGAACCATCATATCATAATTTCATAAAATACAAATTCATTTATGAGGAGAGATAAAATTTAATCATGATTAAGTTAAAAATTAACCAAGGTTAGGATAAACAAATCATGTTTAGGCTTAAAGGTTAATTATCCATACTTTACAATTAAATTTAAAAAGAAAAATTACAAGTGAATGGATAAAATTACCCTTAGTTAGGAATTTAATGCCCATGAGGCCATAATTGGTCGAATGCACTAAAATGCTTAATGTCCCTTTTATCACAAAAAAACTTACCTAAACACTCATCTAAGTCCTTACAAATCACACTTTCCCAAATCTTCTTAATACCTAAAACTCAACCAAATTAATCTTCCACTTTTGAAGTGTAAGTCTTTATCTAAGTAAGGAAACAAAACCCCACCAATCTCCATCGAAGAATTCATGTGGGACCTCCAAGGAAGGGACTCACCATCATTAAAATGTCCAACAAGTTCCACTTTAAGACTTCAACAAGTAGGTACCCTTGAAATTCCTCCGAGTCTTTTATTAAGTGTTTTTGGCCTATTCTTTTTGTTTTTGTGGATCTCTCTCTAAACTCTAAAGATCAAACTTTCTTGGGTATATTCTTGCTCAAAAAATCCCTAGCACTTTAAAATAAGTATCATTAAATTTTTAAGTGATTTTTGAAAGTCAAGATGAAGTTTTAATGGATTAAAATGCTCCTTGGTGCTTTTACAACAATTTAATTGGTTAAAATTGATTTTTAAATGACTTTGGAAGGTTTGAGAGATTTTGTTTAAGTATTGCAAGATGATCAAGTGGAGGATAATTACACCTTAGAGTAGATCTTGTGAATCATGACTTGTTTGAGTTGAAAATGATGTTATGTTGTCTTTTCTCTTTAAAGTTTCAAGATTGTCCCTTTCTCCATGAAAAGATCTAATCATGAACTTGAATCCTTTTAAAAATATAGACCTAGACAAAAAATAATCATAACTCAAAAAAGTTCTAATGCTAAGTCATAAAAGTTAAAACCTTCAAAAATTAAATCCTTATGGCTATAAGACAAAGGATAGGACTTATGGACTTAAAAAATACAGCAGACATTTCAAACTTTTCATAATCATGGCCATAATCATGGACCAAGTAAAAATTTTGTGGATGCAAGGACAAAGTGTATAACTATTGTCTTAATTAAAGATTCAACAATTCAAAGAGAAAAGTTGGTGAAAATGACACTTAGGTGGCCAAGATGGCCATTCAACCAACTCAAGAATTAAGGAGAATGAGAAGTTTAAAATTTTATTTAAACATGGAACAATTTCCTCTATAATTGATAAAACCCCAACTAAGCACAATAAGATGATTAACAATTCAATTAAGAGGTTTTGGTAAGCCAAATAGTCATTTGGCTAAGCAATGCTAATTAAGGGGAAAAACCTTAATGTTCCAAGTTAAATTTAATTAATAAACTAAGTCATAATATCACAAGGAACACATTTCGAAGACAAGAAAAATTGGCTATAAGTCCATAGAAACAAATAGATAGAATTCAACCAAGACTTAGCAAATATCATAAAAATGGTTAATGAATTTAAGGATGAATAGTTTGAGTGTTGAGAGATTACTAAGATAATTTCAATTAAATGGATATGGTTACACAAACAAAGGTATAAACAAATCAAGATCAAACTAGCAACTCAAATTAACTAATTAAATTAATAATTAATAAGTATAGAACTATACTCACTAAAGTTTAGGACAAGGTGGTTGTTCATAAAGGATCTAAATTAATAAACACAAAATAAGTTAAATAAGATGGACCATTTGCACTTAAGTCATATTCGCAGTTTCATTAATAGACTACTACTTCATGATGCAAAATCCTTTCAATAAATTACTAATATTAAAAATACGAAGAAAAATTATCTTTTTAAAAATTTGCTAAAAGTGCAAGCCTCATCGCAGCAATATCATAGCAGAAAATAAATGATCAGATGTTGTCACTCACTCCAATTTTGAAAATTTGTATTCATTTTTTACATGTAATATACATTCACACATACCATCATATGTACATCATTATTTATATTTATCTTACACATACCATCACACAATGTCAAAGGCTCTCATGGAGTCCCTTGTAACAAAATAAGATCATCAGTACACTTTTAAGATTATAGTCATTCATAACAAAACATTTAGAGTGCATACAAGAAAAACAAAATCCTCTTTGGTAATTCATGGGGCATCCTCTTATGAACTGTTGGACTTTTCTTGTTCTCGTTTATTCCATCTCATGAGCACTACAGAGTTAGCCCACATTATGCAATTTGAGGTAAATTATTGTCATCATGAAAAGTATAATTAGGGTCTAGAAGAGAAACGAGAGGTAGAGAATGAGAAATCATAATTTCTCAGTAGGGGGTCTACCCTAGAGTTTGTGACATCACCTCTATTCCAACCACTTCAGTTTATTTATAAAAGGTGATAAGCATGCAAGTTCAAATGTCTTTTCCAAAAGTAAATTCTTATTTGAAATGGATTACTTTTAATAATGATAGCAATTAAATTTAATACCAATATACAACTCATAAATGCTTTGAATGTCTTTTCCATAAAAGTGTTCATAGACATAACCTCATGCATTCTTTAGATCATTTTCTCATCATAACATAGATATTATTTGACTCTTACTCATTTTATGTCTTAATCATAAATCATTCTATTCTCTAGTCACCCTCTTTGTGAAAATTTAATTTAAGTCATATCATTAACAATCTTAGTTAAATAATATCTTCCACTTCCCACACACTTTACCTTCTATTCTAGGGTATAAGCTCATTCTGGATGATCTTCATCATCATAATTTCTTGAAGTCCTATGGCTGCTATATGGAAAGTCTTATGACCTCCATATGTGCACAAACCCTATCACTTAGCATGGTAAGAGTAAGGTCTTAAAAGTTTCACATAGGATCCTCTTTAGTGATCCTTTGACTTATTAAGTTCTATTTTAAGTCTTAGTGATAATATGCATTCTCAATATTCAATCAATATGGTGTACACAAATAGCATCCAAATCATCCACTCATAGAACCATAATTCATGTTGTTTTACTAAATAATCAATAATATATTTAATATACTTTACATATATATATATATATATATATATATTTGTGTACTCAATAAGAAACATAACAAGTTAGAATAATTATTTTAATTAGGAACCTATCTTCTAATCAAAACTCCTTAATTATCTTGATATAAATTTCTTGGACAACATGCAACCTTCCTCAATGAATTTGTCCTTCTTGTTTTATTCCTTAAGTTTTATGAGAAATCTCTCTTAGGAACTTAGCTCACCCATCTTTCCAAGTTACCTCTCAACCTTTCCTTCGCTCAAAGATTAAGTTTCTCTTAATATTTTTAATGTAAGTTTTATAAAATGGTGGAGTCTTAAATTAGTTGGCCGAATAGCCTATTTAGATTAATCTACTTTGTATTCATCAACTTAGATGTTTTATGCACAACTATCTTATTTCAAGTTTCAGAGATAAAGTTTTATGTTTTCTTTCCCTACTAACTTAACTAATTAAGTTGGAACCACCAACTTCATTTTTCTTGTTTTCCTCCTAGCTTATGGATTCAAGTCCTCTTATGCCTCTTTCACTATAATACTATCAAGTATCCCATTAACTCATGTTGACAATTTATTTAGGGGATGGCCAAATTGTACTTATGTCCCGAAGACATCTTGGTTCATTTTTATTCTTTCATTTAGAAGATGATTTGTACTAGTTTAACTTAGGCTAATAAACTAAACCAACTTAAAAAAATTTAAGATTTAACTTTGGAGTTTAGTTTGTAACTTTTGAGACTTAACTTTTCAGTCTTTTAGGATTATTATCACATGGGTCCAGATGTAGAATTTGTTCAAAGTCCAAGTTCAAAATTAAAGTTTTTAAGAGAAGGTAGACACAAGCTTACAACTTTCATCATAAAGACCATAAAGAAAGAATTTTCAAGACAACCAAGTGGAGATCCACTAGATCTACTCCAATTTCCATCCATTCCTTACTTTGAGCATCTCAAAAATATTACCAAAAACTCTCAAATATGTACAAAATTCTACAAATTATTTTTAAGAAATTTTAACCGATTAAATTGTTCTAAAGGTTCCAAGAAGCACTTTAATCCATCAAAACTTTCTTTTAACTTCCAAAAATGATTAAAAACTTGGTGATGCTTGTAAACACTCAATTATGTCCGAGACTCCATTTTTAAGTTAATGGTTAAAATTAACCAAGAGGCCGACATTAAATATAAACGATAAATAAATAAACAAGAAAAATCAATCAAAAAATAAAAATTAAAAATGATAAGTAAAAAAAAAAGATAAAAGAAAATGAGAAACAGAAAAATCGAAAAGTGAAGGAAATTAAAAAAATATATATATGGTATACGAATAAGGGAAATGAGAAAGAAAATTAAAATTAAAAACGTAGATAATTGAAAAAAGGAAGAGAAAATAATGACAAACTAGAGGAAAAAAATGTATAAAATAAAAAATAAATAAATGAGTAGAATAAAATAAACAGAAATAGTAATAATAAATAAATAAAATTTATAAATAAAAATAATAATAATAAATAAATAAATAAAAAGTAAAACAAAATAAGCATAAAACGGGAAGAGAGAGATACAGACGAAATAAGAATGGAAAAAAATGAATAAATAAATAAATAATTAATTAATTAATTAAATAAGATTAAAAAATATATAAAAGGGGGATAGTGCTTGCTACGAGGGAGGTTTTTCGGGTTTTTGATCTCTAGGGTTTTGGGGAAAGGAGGAGAGAAAAGAATTGGATGAGCCCTAAAAAAGGAGCTTCTCCAGAGATTCCGAAAAGGTTTTTTTGTTTGCGCCTCTGATTCCATCAACGAGGGAGGCCAAAGATTTGTTCTTAATCTCAAATACGCGAGAATAGCTCGTCTTCGCCATCGATCTAGCTCTCTGCAGATGCAATTGTTGCAGTAGATCTAGCTGCGGATCGTCACATTCGAAGCGTTCTAGCTCGCATTCGATAGCTCCGCTCGTAGAGGTTAACACTCAATCCCTTCTAAATCTCCTAATCTCTGTTACGAAATGGTAGTACCTCTGTTGATTTGCAAGCTGGAAACCGTGGAAACCATGTTCAAATAAGCACAATCACTTTTTAATTTGCTCGTTCCCTCACCGTTAACCAAAAGCATGCATAAAACAAAGTGTGAGAGCAAAGGCAATCACTGGTAAACGGTAGAATAATTAGCATCCATAATTGAATAAGTGGCGAGGTATGGAAGTGGTGAACACTCACGAAATTAAGCGTTCCAAGCGCTAGTTTCGAATTACGTTTCAGAGGCGTTGGAAGCGCGTTCGTCACCACTGTACCAGGGCCCAGTTTCAATTCGAATCACAGAACATATCACAGTTCTCTCGGCTTGGCAAGGAAGATATGAAGATTTCCGTGGAGCAGAACAGACGACGTCGACGACCGCAACATCAACGTTGATCGGCGCTCTAATCGCTCTTTCCCTCACACTGCACGCCGTGATGATATAATCCATTCCTCTCTGCCTTGCGCGGGATCGGAGCTGGAGCTGGAGCTCGTCGCGGATGGGATGCGAGAGAGACAGATGATGCTCTGCTTCTTCGCGTGGACATGCGGGCCGATCTCGTTCCTGGCGCTGCGCGTTCCTCACTTAACTCGCGCCCGACAGAGACGACGACGTGGGCTCGGCCTTCGCACGTGGAGCACAAGCTGGGAGACTTGCCTGGTCCATCTCCCAGTGGTGCCATGGATACAAGGTCCATCCTCCATTTGTCCGGCGCCGGCTGCACGAGATCAACTTGTTGGAACTTCATGAGCAATGGCGAGCTAGGAACAGTGCAGGACGAGGGGTCCAAGGGGCATCAATGGGGAAGAGGGTCTTTTAGCAAATTTCATTTAATACCTCAGTTTTCCAAAATTGTGATCAAGCCCTTACAATTTCCGAAATTGCAGTTAACCCCTTTAACTTCTTAAAATTACACTCAGGCCCCATGAACCTCTCAAAATTGAACTTAAGTCCCCTAAACTTCCCAAATTTACACTTAGGCCCCTGAACTTCCCAAAATTACAATTAAGCCCCTAAACTTCCCTAGATTATGGTTATACCGTAAACTTTCTGAAATTACAATTAAACCCCTAAACTTTCTAAAATTACACTTAGGCCCCTAAACTTCTGGTAATTACGATCGAGATTAATTTCTTTCGCCACCTAACAAAAACTATGTTTAATTAAATAAAAATCTTATTTTTCATTCCTCAATCTCATGCAACGAACTCTAAGCACAAACTGCTAGCTTTTTCTGCTGTTTTCTATTTAGAGAATCGTATGGGTCCAAGTGCAGTCGTAGTTGTCTTGGGCCCTGTGCATATGTGGATTGGGATTGCCCTTCCCTTTTTCAAACAAATAAAAATCTTATTTCGCATTCTTCAATCTCACGCAACGAACTCTAAGCACGAACTGGTGGCTTTTTCTGTTGTTCGCTGCTTAGAGAATCGTATGGGTCCAAGTGCAGTCGTACTTGTCTTGGGCCTTGTGCATATGTGGATTGGGATTGCTCTTCTCTTATTAAACAAATAAAAACCCTATTTTACATTCCATCATCTCACGCGACGGACTCTAAGCACGAACTGGTAGCTTTTTCTGTTGTTCGTTGTTTAGAGAATCGTGTGGGTCCAAGTGCAGCTATAGTTGTCTTGGGCCCTGTGCATAGGTGGATTGGGATTGCCCTCTTCTTTTTCAAACAAATAAAAATCTTATTTTGCATTCCTCAATCTCACGCAATGAACTTTAAGCACGAACTGGTATCTTTTTCTGTTGTTCGCTGTTTAGAGAATCGTATGGGTCCAAGTGCAGCCGTAGTTGTCTTGGGCCCTGTGCATATGTGGATTGGGATTCCACCCTTAAATATTTTCAAAAAGAACCTGTTCACCTTTAAATTCAAGCATCTCCGAAGGTCAAGCCTTCAAATCAAACCAGAACTATGTAAGCCTTGAGTTTTCCATTGCACCGGGGAATACGTAGGAGCAGGATCAAGTCTTGTCAGGCTAACCTCCATCAATCTATTTATTTTCAGTTTAGTTAAAGGGATCAAACAATTTTCAAAAATCACACACTCAGTTTAAGGGTACCATTCTTTAGAACGGGCGAGTGGGGTGCCTAACACCTTCCCCACTTGTAACCGACTCCTAAACTTTGAATCTCATCTTCAAGTTAGGGTTTTTCCAAAATTTTTCCCTTAAATAAAAATTTCGTGGCGACTCCACATAAATCATAATTAAATTCGTTTTAAATTTTAGCGAGTTCGTCGTCTCGTCTGAATTACGGTTGCGACAATGCTCATTTTTAATAACCAAGGGCAAGAATGATCCATAGAATTTAGAGAAAGATCCATCAAAAAGAGAAGGAAAACAAGTCAAATCACACGAATAAAAACTTAGAAAAAAAATGTATGGTAGAAACCCTACTTGTTGAATTTTATTTTCCTCTCCTTTGTGGTCCACAAGAATACCTTCAAAGATGATGATGGAGCTTTGTTTGTTTAGATTATAAAACATAAACTTCAAAGATGTAGTGTAGGTTTATGTCTTGTAAGAGAAGTTGGATTTTAAAATGAATTTAGAGATCTTGTAAAAGTGTTTAGAAGAATGTTAATAGAGCAAATGAGCCCCCTTGGTCTTCCTAAACAAATTCGACCACTTAGGGATACTTGGGAATTATTCCCATTTAAGGGTATTTTGGTCCATTTACATGTAATTCGATTCTCAAAATTAAACGTAAATGCAAGAAATTATCCTTTAAGATTAATATAACACTAAAAAAGGTTAATTAAACACTAATCAAGGATAATTTATTTTAAGTATGGTTAATTTTAATTAATCAAGGTTACTTTGATTTAATCATAGTTAATTTTATCTCTCCTCATAAATGTTTTTCCTTATATTTCATAATGGCTATGATGACTCATGGGTTGAGTCATCCCCTCATTTATCACATGGGAATTTCCTGCACAAAGATACGGGCTTTTGCTTTGTAGTTTCTTACCCTCTTGCCCTTCCAGGAGCATTTTGGTAATCTTTTAAGAATTTACTAGACAGTTCCTAAACTAATCTCCCAATGTTTCTAACACTTATTGGTTTATTCCTAAAATTCTTATGTCATTTACCATTTTTTCGAGGAACAGTTTAGCCGTTGTAGGAGATAGAGCTCTCAAAGGTGTTTTAGGCGTTTTTAGTGACATTTTCATTCTCTTTTTTTTTAATCTTTCCTCATGACTTTATAACCATCATTGATGGTTTCTAAACCTTTATAATGTATTTTAACTTTTATTTTGAGTTACCTGCATAATTATTAGTGTCATCCCAATGCAACGGGTATTTTCGTTATTAGTTAAAAGTTCTCTAATTTCTCTCATATTTTGTTCTTATTTCTTTTTTATTTCTTGCTAAAGGACATTTGTAACTTAAGGAATCTATCATTATAAATTGTAGGTGTTACATCATTCGACAAACTACACCCATGGTTCAGCATCTCACAAACTTAAACTAAAAATATTAAGACAACCTAACTTTTCAGAAAAGGAAAGGTTGAAAGATAATTTAGACATATGAGTGAATTAGGTTCCTCATGACAAAATCTTCATAAAACTAAAAAGATAAGAAAGTTGGACAAGTTTTAGAAAAAAGGTACATGCTGTCCAAAAATTTAGAAGCAAGCATAAACAAGAAATCTTTATTCGGAGATGAATGTGGTTTTTTTGCTTTGGATTTAGCAATATCCCTCAAGGATTTTCATTTGAATTTGGTTTTTCCTTCACTACCAAGATATCAATCCCCCCTGGTTCCTTACTTGGAAGAGACTTCATCGTCTAAGGGAAGTAATGGTCCACTAACTTCATCCCAATATTACAACACATCGCATAACTGGTCCTCACAAGGCAATTCTTCCTACTCGATGTTGCACCCACTTAATTCTTACTAGGGGTATGAAGAGGGTGGATACTATGCCTTGGAAGAGAGTTTGTGGTTGGAGCCCTCAAGCCCTCATTACTGAACTGTTGACAAAGTTTTATTTTCACCCTGATAATATAATTTTTTTTTTGTAAATAGTCATGTAATATGTATAGTAGTTATGTAATATGTGTATGTGATGGATGGAAGGGTGTTGATGCCCTTTCATTGACCTTTGAACTTACATGACTATACAAATAATAATATCTGTAAAAATAATGTTTTATAATAAAATGTAAGAATATGAATGTACAATATTAGTAATAAATAAACGTGATCTTTTAACTTTACCATTTTCTTGGTGTAACAATAGTGTCACTTAATTAGTCAAATAAATTGACAAGGCTCGCATTCTCAACAAATGTTTTAAAATAAAAATACCATATTTTCAGTACAAGTAATTTCTTAAAAGGATTTTACATCATGAAGTAACAGTATGATAATGAAAATGCAAATACGAATTAAGCATAAAATAGACTTAAACTTAGGATGTTACCAAATGTATTTTGAGTTGTCAAAATATTCCTATTCTGATTCTATTTCTTTCATAAGATTGAAAACTATCTTGAGATAGATTTGGATGTACATAGATTTAGCTATATTTAAAAGGATTTGAAGGCTTGATTGAAAAAGTGAAACTTTGTAACCTAGATTTTGGCCTCACAATTCAAGTAGTTTTCTTATCATTTTATTAGAAACATAAAATAGAAACCTAGAGTTTTATAGTGAAAACTTATTCTTTATTCTTCTTAGAAGATATTAGCGTTATAAGTCATATTATTAATTAATTTGGGCTTAATCTCAATTTCCCTTATGAATCTGTGTTGGCTTTAGAGAGAAAAGAATATGTGTTCCATTATATGTCCCTATGAATTTGGTAGAGAAAGAGCTAAGAGACTGGTTAGGGTGCTATCATGTTAGTCTAGTGAAGGAGTGCCATAATGGGTGGGTTTGTTGTATGTGCATTATCATGAAGAGGTCCAAACTACGCTCACCTGATCCATCCTGTTGTATTAATTTGTTAAACCCAAAGAAAATATTTCATCATATGCTTAGTGAAGGAAGGAATAGAAAGGTTGAGTTTAGGGTTTGTACATATATGCATGTTGTTGAAAATCCTTACTACTTGCAAAATATGTAATATGCTTACCATATCTTCAGTTCATCACTTTCCCTTGTCATCTTATAACCCTTTTTTTTTCCTTCTGTTCATAAAATATTTTAGTCTAGAGTAAATTTAATAAAAAAATAATTTTATTAGAGAGAGATGTAGTCATAGGATGGATAATCCCCTAAACAAAAAAATAAACAAAAATAGACAAAGAGCTTAAGAGGTACAAACAGAAATGTAATTATCAGCTCAACACATAATTATATATTTAAGGGTAAAGAAGCATCATTGAAAATGCATGCATTAGAATGGAGATATATCTTGGAAATTTTATGTGAGAAGGAATAAGAAATAGGTTTAGAATTACTTAGCATGAATTATTAGTTTTTATGGAGTAATTCTTCTCTTAGGAAATTCTTTAGGTATTTATGAATCTAAATTATTATGTTTGTGTATTATTATAATCTTTATACAGTCATGTAGGCAGTTATATATGGGTGCAACAATTAGTGCAAGATTTTTTATGCATACTGGTTGGGGGCAAGGTCATTCTTTGGGTAGTTATTCTATTTTCTAAATGCAAAAGGAGGAGACTCTTGTTAAGGAAAAACCTTGTGTTGTCCAAGTTCTCTAATGAAAATCTAGCCTAAAAACCAAAATTTTCCCTGTACTAAATACCAAATTCAGTATCTTTACTTTTCAATTTAACTATTCCACATAAATTGGGTACCAATACTAAGGAAAATAAATTGTGACCTGGTTAATAGATATCCTAATTCATATTGTTATGATTCTTGTCTAGTATGGATCATAGTTAGATAAATGTTAAACGAGCTAGTGATTAGTATGAGAATGGGATAGAAGAATTTTTGAAATTTGTGCAAATAAATCTTTCTTATGATAATGGATGATTTTACTGTCCTTGTATTAATTGTTTAAATGAGAGATGATTGAATGTTGCTAAAATCAGAAAGCATGTTCTTTGTAATGATTTTCGCGAAATTTACACAGGATGGACATGGTGTGGAGAATTATTAGACATGCCAAGTATGTCCCAGAAAAAAGAGGTGGATGTCGATGTGGAAGATCAAGTTGAGAACATGATCCGTGATATGGGGCATGAATCTTTTCAGCGAGAAAACATGTACGGTAACTTGTGCAGTGATGCAAAGAAACCTTTCTATCTAGGATGCACTAATTTTACATGATTATTAACAGTGTTAAGATTATTCAATTTGGAGGCGAGAGGGTGGAGTGATAAAATTTTTACAGAATTGCTTGTGTTGTTGGTAAAGATCCTTCCAAAAAGTAATACATTACCAAAACGTGATTATACGGCAAACAAAGTCTTGTGTCTAGCAGATATGGAGTATAAAAAAATACATACATGCCACAATGATTGCATACTATATAGATATGAGTTTGAAGGGTTACATGAATGTCCTGTATGTTAAGTTTCATCTTATAAAGTGAAGGATGGTGATTCTAGTTGCAATGAAATCACAAAAGGCCTCCAACCAAAGTGGTGTTCAATCTTCCAATAATTCCAAGGTTGAAACGATTATTTTGTAATAAACATGATGCAAAGAAACTTAGATGGTGTGTAGATGAAAGGCAAATTAATGGAAAACTTCATCATCCAGCTAATGATTTGAAATGGAAAAAAAATTGATTAACTATTTCTTGATTTTGGGAATAAGCCAAGAAACCTAAGGCTTGGACTTGCAACAGATGAAATGAATCTGTATGGTAATTTAAATAGTAAGCATAGTCCATGGTCTTTACATTTTTTAATTTACAACCTTCCTTCGGAGTTGTGCATGAAACATAAATACATTATATTTCCTATGATGATTTCAGGACCATGACAACTTAGAAATGACATAGATGTTTATCTTGCACCCTTGATTGAAGACTTGTGAAATCTATGGGAAGAATGGGTGGATGTGTTTGATAGGTATGGTAATGAACATTTTAAGATGTGAGTCATGCTCTTTTGCACAATTAATGACTTCCCAACATATGGAAATTTGTGCGGATATAATGTTAAGGGACATAAAGCATGTCCTATATGCGAAGAAGGCAGAAGCATCATCAACTACATCATGGAAGGAAGACAGCTTACCTTGGTCATTGAAAATTTCTCAAGCATAATCACTCATATTGTAGATTAAGGAAAGATTTTAATGGGTTTCTGAAAATAAAGTTGCTTAAAAGGCCTTAACTGGACAAGAAATTTATGAATGGGTTAAAAACATTAACATCATTTTTGAAAAGACTCAAAAGAAATCCACTAAGATAAAGATATGGAAGGAAAGATCATTATTTTTTAATCCTCTATACTCGTGCAATCTCACTATTAGGCATTAAACTGATGTAATGCATGTGGACAAAATATATGTGATAATGTTATCGAAACACTCCTCAATATACAAGACAAGATAGAGAATGGTATGAATTCTTGACTAGATTTGGTTCATATTGGTATACGATAATAGTTAGCGCCACAGTTTATGGGTAAGCAAATATATTTTCTCCTAACATGTCAAACATTGTCAAAAAAGAGAAAATAAATTTTTATGAGTGAGTAAATGGGGTTAAAGTGTCATAAGATTATTCTTAAAATTTCAAAATCATGGTCCCCATGGAAGATCTCAAGTTAATTGGGTTAAAGTCTCATGATTATCATGTCTTGATGTAACAACTACTTCCATTGATTATTCACGACATTTTCCCTAAAAAAGTTAGTCACACCATAACTAGATTGTGCTTCTTTTTCAATGTTAAGTGTCATAAATTCATTGACACTCTGAAATTGGATGAGTTAGAAAATGAAACTTTTACTATCTTATGCCAATTGGAAATGTATTTTCCTCCATCATTTTTTGACATTATGGTTCACTTGGTTGTTCATATAGTGAAGAAGATTAGGTTATATGAACACCCTAATAATGATACCCGCCCTATGCTTAAGTCGTATCATGGGTTCACTATCAATTTGTTATTTCATGATGTGAAACTCTTGTTATAAAATACTTGTACTATAAATATGGTATAAATTTTTTCTTTCCAAAACCTTTTATTGAAGATGCGAGCCTTTCGTATAAATTAATGTTGTAGATAATAATCGTTGAAACATTATCACTCATGCTAATTTTGAAAACTCACATTCATTTGTTCATCATAATATACATTCATTTATACAACAGTATGCACATTATTAATTATATATATCATACATATAACAATTATAGACAGTTAAAGGCTCTTAGAAAGTCCTTTACAACACAACAAGGGCATAGGTTCCCTTACATAGATTACATTCATCCATCATAGACATATCATATACATGGGAAAATAAAACCATCTTTAGTACTCTACAAATTTTCTTTCGTCAATTCTTTTCAACCTTGAGCACCAAGGAACCAGCTCACACTACACCGTTTGAGGTATATTACTATTGTCACCAACGACATAATTGGGATTTGAAAAAGAAATGGGAGAAGGGAATGAGAAATCATAATTTCTCAGTAGGTGTCTACCTTATGGGTGGTGACATCATTTCAATTCTAGCCATTTCAGTTTATTAAGAAAAGGTGACAAACATACAAGTTCAATTATTGTTTAACAAAATTTCTCATCCGAAGTAGATTCTTTTTTATAATAGCAACAATTTCACTTATCACTAGCATACAACTTAAACATGCTCTGAATCCCTTTTTCATAAAAATGTTCATAGAGATAACCTCATACATTCTTTAGATCACTTTCTTATCATATCATAGATATTGTTTGTCTCTTACTCACTTCATTCCTTAATCATAAATCATTCTCATTCTCTAGTCACCCTCTCAATAAACATTTCATTTAAGGCATATCATTAACAATCTTAGTCAAGCAACATCTTCCACTTCCCACATACTCTACCTTCTATTATAGGATATGACCTCATTCTGGATGGTCGTCACCATTTCTTGAAACTCTACGACTTCTATATGAAAAGTCTTGTGACCTGCATATGTGCATAAGCTCCATGACTTGGCATGGTAAGAGTATTGCCTTAAATTTTCACATATAATTTGCTTTAGTGATCCCTGGGTATGTACATTTAGCATCCAAGTCATCCAATTTGGCATGATATGTACTTTTAGCATCCAAATCATCCAATTTCTCATATAATCCATCCGTTCATAGAACCATAATTCACACTAATTTTCATCCATAATTCAAGAGAGCATAGTGTACACTTGTACACAAGTAAATATACTCAAAAGTTATTATGATAAATAGACATAAACATTTACTCAAGAATTCACCTCCTTATCAAAATTCTTTGTTTATGCATGATCCTAAATTTTTCGACCGCATTCTCTCTTATCTTACAATTATCCCAATTGCTTGAATTCTTGAGTTTTATGATAAGTTTCTCATGGAAAACCTAAGTCACTCTTTCATTTTAAATTATTTCTCAACCTTTCCTTTTCTCATAAGTTACGTTTTCTTAATATTTTTGGGTTTAACTTTGTGAAAAGATGAACCATGGACTTACTTGGCTGAATGTCCTATTTTTGTTTAACTTACCTTGTGTTCCTTAATTTACATATTATATGAACAACCACCTTATTCTAAACTTTAGTAAATGTGGTTTTATACTTTTTGATTATTAACCTAATTAGCCAATAAAATTTGTTAAGCTTGATTTAATTTGTTTGTAAATTTTACTTAAGAATCTGTGTCTATTGATTTGAAAATTCTCTTAGAAATCTTTAAACACCCATACTAATCATCTTAAGATTTATTAAGCATTTTATGGAATTATCTAAATCTTGAAAAAATCATACTCTTTATTCCTAAGACTTTTTGGTTAATTTTTCATATCTTTGAAATGTAGTTCTTGTAAGGTTATGACTTAGATTATTAGATAGGTTTATCTTGATCATTTTTAAGGTCTTTCTTCTTATTTCCCATGACATGGCCGAAAGGCCTCCTACTTATCAAAACCTCTCAATTAAAATTTTAATCATCATCTTGTACTTAGAGGGATTCATTATATGCCTTCATGAAAATTTTAATACCTTCTTCCCTTAATTTAGAGTATTTAGCCGAATGGCCATCTTGGCCCTTTAATGGTTTTTTTTACCAATTTTTCCCTCTTGACTTGTGAATCTTAGTTTAGGATACTAAATCGCACACTTTGCTTTTGGGTCCATCAAAATTTTTTTCTTAGTTCATGATCTTGGTTATGATTCTAAAGAGTTTGAGATGTCTCCTCCACCTTTTAAGTCCCTAAGTCCATTTCTTGTCTTATAACCATAAAGGTCCAATTTTTGTGAAGTAAAATTTTCACTTATGACTTAAATTTTTGAGTCCTATGAGTTATGATTATATGGGTCCAGATCTACACTTTTTTATAAAGATCTAAGTTAAAGATCTGAACTTTTCATGAAGATTGAATCAAACTTGCAACTTTGACGAGAAAAGACCACACAACATCATTTTTCAAGACAACCAAGTTGAAATCCACAAGATCTAATCCATGCGCTAATTATCCTCCACTTGAGCATCTTCCAACACTTAAAAAATCCTTCAAAATCTTCCCAAGACATTTAAAAATCACTCTTAATAAATTGCAATCGGTTAAATTGTTCCAAAAGCTCCAAGAAGCACTTTAATCCAAAAATTCCTCTTATCCTTCAAAAATTACCAAAAACATAGTAATGCTTATTTTATACAAAATAGGGAAGTTTTGAACAAGAACTTGCTCAAGAAAATTAGATCCTTAGAATTTAGAGAAGGATCCACAAAAGAACAAGAAGAATAAGTCAAAATTACATAATAAAAGACTTAGAAAAATTTTAAGGTAGAAATACCTATTTGTCAAAGACTAGGAAAAGTGCTTGATAGGTTTTGTGATGATGCTACACCTCCTTGATGGTCCCATAAAGAAAATCCTTGAAGAGAAATGTTGGAGTTTTTTCTTCTTCTTTTTTTTTTCAAAGTGTTTGGATGAGTGACTTTTCTACAATGAAGATAACTATCACCTCAGTAATTTTATCCACCTCATGGTTGGTTACCTAAGGATTAAATTTTTAAATATGAAAAATATGATCTATTCACTTGTATTTTCTTTTTATTTTATTTAATTGTAAATCATGAAGACTTATCCTCTCAACCTAATCATGGTTTATTTAATCTAATCATAGTTAGATTTTAACTTAACTATAATTAATTTAACTTAACAATGATTACTTTTATCTCTCCTAATAAATATTTTTGTCTTTTATGTCATTATAACTTGATGAGTCATGATGGCTAGACATACTCATGTTAATTCATGTGAAATTTTCATGCATATGGACAGGCTTCAAGTTAGAAGTATCTGCTTGGTAATTTCTAGCATTTTCGTGCTTCTAGAGGTATTTGGGTCATTTACTAAAATTTTTGCAAAAAAGTTTTTAAACTTATTTTTTAATCTTTATAATCCTTATTGGTTCGTTCCCAAATTATTTCTAACTCATTTGCTACTTCTTTTGTGAACAGTTTAGTCGTTACAAGAGCGAAGCCGCTTTAAGGGTGTTGTTTTTAGTGTATTCGACGGTGTTTTCATTCTTTCTCCATCCCTAATTTTTCTTTGTCATATTCTAACCTTCATTGACGAGTTTTAAGTCTCTATAATGTTTTCTATCTTTTTATTTTGAGATGCTTATGCATTATCCACTATTGTTTGAGCATAGGGGTATTTTAATTATTTTACAAAAAAAAATTTAATTTCTCTAAATTTTCATTTCTATCTATTTTTAAAATTTTTCTATTATAAATTCATGATGTTGGGAGTCTATCATTGAAATTTTGGGTGTTACATATTAGGGTTTAGGGTACCATAATGTAACATCCTAATAATGATACTTGTCTTATGCTTAAATCATATCGCAGTTTCATTATTAGTTTATTACTTCATGATGTGGAACACTTTTTAGAAAATAATTGTACTAAAAATACAATATAATCTCATTTTGAAACATGGTTAAAAGTGATAGCCTTGTTATGGTAATTAACGTAGCAGAAAACAAATGTTATGATGTCATCACTTATGTTAATTTTGAAGATTGCATTTATTTACTTCCTATTTTATACATTCATTTTCACAATAATATTTACATTATTAGTTATATAGGTAATACAACATATAGACAACAGTAGATTAAAGAATCCTAGTGAGTCTTTTAAACAAAATGAAGGCTTCAATGCTCTTAACAAGTTATAATCATTCAAAGAAGAAAGTACAAAGTTGTTCAAAATAAAATATGGCCCTCTATAGCTTTTCCCACATTCCACTCTGTGAGCATTAATCTCTAGTCCATATTATTTGTTTCCACGTTGACCATTACCACTGTCAAGAGTATGATAACCCTCTAAGAGAGAAATGGGAGGTAGGGAATAAGAAATGGTAATTTCTCAATAGGTGTCTACCCTAAGATTGGTGTCATCATTTCTAACTCATCTATTTCAGTTTATTAAGAAAATGTGATAGACATACAAGTTCAATTATTGTTGTTTAAGATAATACTTATCTGAAGTGTATTCTTTTTAATAATGGCAGAGATTAAATCTCACACCATCTTATAGTTCATTCATTCTTAGGATCACCATATTAACATAATAATTTACAACATCAAAGACACTACTTGACACATTAACTTTTTTTGTCATACTTATAACATTCTCATTCAATAGTCATTTTCTCAATGACACTTAAACATATAGCACACCATTATACTCTTAATGGAACATTATTAAAAAAATTTCAAGCAATATATTCTCACTTCCATACTTACTCAACTTTATTTAGGATATGAGTTCATTCCTGATGGTTGTCACCTCCTTAGCTTAAATCTTGATGGCCTCTAACATGGATAGTCCTGTACTTCCACACATGCACAAGTCCCTAACTTAGCACTTTACAAGAATGTGCTTGTTAAGTTTTCACATAGAATTCTTAATACAAACCAAAAGGAGATGATGAAAAAGAATGAAGGAGATAAAAAGGAGGATCTCCAGCAAGGGCTTGAAATTCCTATGACGAGATCAAAAGTAAAGAAAGTCAAAGAAGCCTTAAATCAAATAGTCATAACTATGTTTAATGATTAAAGATATGGAATAAAAAACTACAAGGCTAGTCTATTATGTTTAAAATAAATATTTCGAAGAGGAGAACCAAATTTAACTTATTTTAACTCAATCATTATTTCATTTGTATTTTGGATTAGGATTTTATGCTTTAATAATTAATAACATATGTTTAGTTTATTATGTTAATGGGCTTGACCGTAATACTTATTAAACCTTTTCAGGATTTGTATACTTTTATTTTATTATGTTAGTGAATTGGACCCTAATGGATACTAAACATTTAGGATTTTAGTATTATTATAAATACTTATATAACTCTTCTTAAGGGGACAATTTAAATGATAATATGAACAGAGGTTTTCCCTCTTGAGAGATCTTGTGTGCTTCTTAGGATTCTTGGAAAGAACCATTACTTGGATCTTATCAAGAATTTCTCATATTCTTGTAATGATTCTACATTGAGATTATCACTCTCCTTTCTCCATAGAATTGAAGGTGTGATGTTTTTCCTCATTCCTTCTCTTTTCCATATTTTATTCTTACAAATATTGAAATCTTAATTTTTTCTTTGTTTCTGTTATAATCCTATTTTTTTTCTTGTAGTTATATTTAGAGAATATGGTTAACCTATTTAGTTTTATCGTGGCAAGGAGATGAACTTGCAGGGGTGAAATTCAAGGTACGTTCTTTCAAAGGGAAGAGTGACCCTAAAGCTTAACTTGAATGGGAGATGAAGATTTAATAGATTTTCTCTTTCCACAACTATAATGATGAAAATAAAATAAAAGTAGTTGCCCTTGAGTTCACCAATTATGGCTTAATTTGGTAGGATGAATTACAAAAGGATAGAAGAAGATTTAGAGAGCATCCTATCAACACTTGGGATAAAATGAAGGTCATGATGCAGAGGAGATTTGTGTCTTCCCATTATCATAGGGATTTTCACAACAAATACAAAAACTCACACAAGGGAGTAGGAGCGTGGATGAATACTATAAGGAGATAGAGGTGGCTTTGATTAGAGCCAACATTTTGGAGGATAGGAAGGCAACCATTGCTCGATTTCTTCATGGCCTAAATTGAGACATTGGAAATATTATAGAGTTGCAACATTATGTGTAGCTTGAAGACTTAATTTATTAAGTCATGAAGGTGGAGTAACAATTGAAGTGGAAAGGTTCTATAAAGAAACCATTTACTTCTAACTATTATTTGAGTTGGAAGGATAAACCAAAGAAGGAGGGCTCCTTTTCAAACCCTATGGAAGTTTTAATTACTAAGAAGTATATCCCTCCTAATACTATGTTTTCTAAAAATAAGGATATAAAATGCTTCAAATTTTTAGGAAGAGGCATATTGCATTCCAATGCCCAAATAAAAAATTATAGTAATGCAAGATAATGGAAGCATTACTAGCAACAACTCTAATTCTTTCTCCTTCTATCCAATTGAAGAGGAAAACGATGGTACAACCTATACGCCAAATGGAGATTTATTGGTGGTGCGAAGATTATTAGGAAGACCGCACAAGGAGCATAAGGGGAACCAAAGGAAAAATATCTTCCGTACTCGTTGCCTTGTCCGAGGAAAGGTGTGCTCTATAATCATTAATTGAGGGAGTTGCACTAAGGTGGAAAGTACTAGATTGGTCATCAAATTGAACCTAAAGATTACATGATCGTATAAGCTCCAATAGCTAAACAATAGTGGTGAATTGGTGGTGAATCAACAAGTGATGGTTAATTTTTCCATAAAAAGGTGTGAAGATTAAGCTTTTTGTGATGTTGTTCCCATGGAGGCATGTCACATTCTTCTTGGAAAGCCTTGGTATTTTGATAAGTGTGCTCAACATGAAGGCCGGTCCAACAAATTCTCTTTTACCCATAATTGTCATAAAATAACACTCATACCCTTATCACTTAGAAAAGTTTGTGACGATCAAATAAAAATGACAACGAATAGAGAGCAAAAGGATTGAGAGTTTAGAGAAAGAGAAAAAGAGTGAAGAAAAAAAAGCTCTTGATTTTGAAGGCAAAATTCAAAAGAAATGGAGAAAGGAAAAGGGAGAGATAAAACTAAAGAGTCTATTTGCTAATAAAAGTAATATGAAGAAGGCTTATTTGGATAATCACTCATTATTCCTTATTTTGTGTAAGGATTCTTACTTAGTCTCTAACACTAACTCTTTATTTAGTAATGTTGTTACTACATTGCAAGAATTCCATAATGTTTTGCCCAAAGAAATGCCTCATGGTTTGCCACCAATGAGGGAAATAGAACATCAAATAGATCTTACTCCTACTCCTGCTGCTTCTCAACAAGTAAAGGAGTTGTTAGAAAAAAGATGGGTTAAAGAAAGTTCAAGTCTTTATGTAGTATCTTTAATTTTAATACCTATAAAAGATGGATCACGGAGGATGTACAAAGATTGTAGGGTCATAAACAAAATTACAATTAAGGCTCAAATGATAAGGAAATTGAACCTGGAGATTATGTTGGGGTGCACCTGCGAAAGGAGCAATTTCCATCGCAAAGAAAATTAAAACTCTAACCAAGAGGACATAGACCTTTTCAAGTGTTACAAAAGATCAATGATAATACCTATAAAATTGACTTTCTTGGTGAGTTTGGGATGAGTTCAATTTTTAATGTTTCTAACTTATATCCTTTTGATGTAGATGATAAAGATTATAATTTGAGGATGAATTCACTTAAAGAAGGAGCGGATGATACGAACCAAAAAGAGATAATAATAAAGAATTAAGGAGATAAAGAGAATGATCTACAACAAGGGCTTGAAGGTCCTATGACGAGATCAAAAGCAAAGAAAGTCAAAAAAGTGTCAAATTAGATAGTCACAACTATGTTTAACGCAACCCAAGATATGGAAGAAAAGACTAAAAGGCTAGTTCATTGTGTTCAAAATGAAGATTTAGAAAAGGAAAACCAAATTTAACTTATTTTAGCTTAATCTTTGTTTCTTTTGTATTTTGGATTAGGACTTTATGCTTACTTTAATAATTAATAATATAGGTTTAGTTTATTATGTTAATAGGCTTGGCTTTAATGGTTGTTAAGTTTTTTTAGGATTTGTTTACTTTTATTTTATTATGTTAGTGGGTCAAACTCTAATGGCTACTAAACATTTAGGGTTTTAATTTTGTTATAAATATTTATGTAACTCCTCTTAAGAAACAATTTTCTTGATAATAAGAATTGAGGTTTTTCCTCTTGAGAGAAATTATGTGGCTCTTAGGATTCTTGGAGAAAACCATTACTTGGATCTTATCAAGGGTTTCTCATACTCTTGTGGTGATTCTACACCAAGTTTATCAATTTCATTTCTCTGTAGAATTAAGGGTGTGGCACTTTCCCCTATTCCTTCTCTTTTCCATCCTTTATTCTTATAATTATTGAAATCCTAATTTTGATTTGTTTTTGTTATAATCCTATTTTTTTATTTAAGTGAGTCAACTCAAGGAAATATCTGTTTAATTCACATCGATTTTCTTAAGTGACCCCTTGACTTATTAGGTTCCATTTGAAGTCTTTAAAATATGATGCATGCTCAATATTCCTTATTAGGTTCCATTTAAAGTCTTTAAAATATGATGCATGCTCAATATTCAATCAAAATGCTATGTACATATAGCATCCAATTCATCCATTTAATATCAAATCATGAAACCATATTGACATATACAAGTCATCATGTCAACATGTTATCCAAAAGATCACACAAGTCACTACATTACTCAAGAGAGTACATAGAACTTTTACATATATACGGACGTGCTCAAGCATCACCATGATAAATAGGGCCTTAATAATCATCCAAAAGTTTGCTTTATTAGTAAAAATATTTGCTTAAGCATTTTGGATAGCATGTACTTTCCTTTTAAAAGTGCCAAGTTAACCTCATTCTTTATATGTTATGATAAGTTTCTCAAGGGAAACCTACACCATTCATTCTTTCTAGGTTTCTCTTAACCTTTTCTTTTCACAAAGATTTTGTTTATGCTCTTCTCATGTTTAACTTTAGAATGGCCTATTGGAAATTATGCCTCTTAAGCAAGCATGAATCTATTTAGCTAATTTTAATCCTCCTCGGCTGAATGATTCTTTTCAAATTTCATTAAAATTTATGTTCATCTAAACCTTTGTTGGTATAAAACCGTATGAAGGCAAGTGCACCTTATCGTTTTACAGAGTAAAAAGTGAGTAAGAGTATCGTCTCCACAGGGATTTGGTTCAAGTATTGAATTCTTACTAGTCCACTAATTGAACTCAGTCACGGGAGCGTGTAGGCAACGGGAATTGAAGCGCGTAGGCAACACTAGCAGAAAATAACAGGATTCATAGATTCTATCAAAAATCTGGAACTCTGTTCCAATACGTATAAAACAATTCAAAAAGTGTTCAAAACTTTCTACTACTCAATGATCAATATGAATGTGTAAGGAATCAATGTATGGAAGGTGTTAGGGTTGGATTTCACCAAAACTTCCCTTATATAATAGTGGATTATTGTATATATTCAAGATAAAATGTAGTTGAAGATCGAATTCACAATTATCGATTGAAGATCAATCCCTTGACTCAACAATTCTTCACTTCAAATTCGGAATTCTAATCCCTTAGCAATTCCTAATTTGAAGTGAGCCTTACATTCAAGAATTCAAACGATCTCACAAATGTGAACCTCTATCCCTAAATCCTTCATAATTATGTTATTCAATCCCAATTCCAATTCAAAAACCAATTTCCCAATTGTGAAGAAGAATTTCAGTTCAATTTATAAGTGGCCAAGTTATAGAAGCATTAAGCAAAGAGATGAATAATCAACGTTAAAGGAAAATAATCTTGAATACATGTAACATATCCGGGTTACATAGGTTCAATCAAGGATTCCTCCTTCCCTAACAGATAACTAGTTACACATAATTAGAAAGAAAGAGAACGAGGGAGAGGGAGGAAGGCAAAAGCATGACGACACGCTGTAGACGTTCTTTGCCTTCAGTCAAGGGTTCCTCTTTCCAACAGAACAGAACCAGTGCCTAAGGAAACGGCGGCTCTCTTCTCTGGGTCTATGTTCTGGAGATAGATCAGTGGGTAGAGTGACTGATGCCCTGTTTTTGTTCTGTTCTGGGCTTTTTATAGTTACTGGTCTGTGTCGTCGCTTGTCCCACGTGGCGCAACTGCGTTGTCAACGCGACGCGAATAACAGATTGCTTCTTTCCCTTCAAATCTTCATGTGCTCCACGTAAGTTCAGTCACGTTGCCAACGCAAAACCCTGTAACAGATTGCAGAATTTAAAACACATCAGATTCATGAGAATTTATCACTTAAAAGGCTCTAAATCTATATTTTCCAGATTGTTCATGAGTTATTCAGTTTCATGTCATTTTCTCATGTTTTAGTGGTGTTTTAAGCTTCAATTACTTGAAACTACATTGAATTATGTTCCAAATAAGTGTGTTATTGGACACTTATCACAACCCCAAAGTTGAACTCTTGCTTGTCCTCAAACAAGCATTAAACTACAGGAACATAATTAATTCTGGATAATTCACAGCATGCATATCATTTCCCTTAAGTGTATTTCACTCCCCTTCTTCACTTCGACTTGCATCAATCAAGATTTTCAAAGATACTCCATCAAGAATTAGGGATAGAATAAGGATAATTACAGATTCAGAATATAGCATAAAATTGTGAGTAAAACAGTGTTTATATTATGGTTACAAGTATTTGCTATTAAAGAAACATGGCCTAGACTTGCAAACTCTCGTAAGGTTAAGCGTTTCACTCTCTCTCTTGAGTGTTTAGATTAGGTGTTTCTCTCTATGTCACCAAATCAAAATTCCATTACCATAGGCTTGCCCCTATTCTCTATCTCTATCAATGAGTCGCATGCTTATATAAATCAAAAGGTCTTGTAATGGGTTGTAACGTGGCTTAGGTGAAAGGTGGGTGGAATTTGGGAAATGGGTTTATTTAAGCCAAAGAAACTATGAGAGGGTTGGAAAATTTACTTTCCATTAGTTAGGAGATGCAAGATCGCCCCCGTAGGAGTGTGTTTCTATTTTCAATATTTCTTTCCCTTATTTGGGTACCCTAATTCCTCTTTTTTTTTTTAAGGAAACCCACTGTCAATTTCATTGCTACTGACACCCTTAACCCCAAACATAGAAATGTTGCTTGTCCTCAAGCAACTCCAAACTTAGTGTAAAACTCAACCTCAAATACAAGCAATCTTCTCCTTGTTCCTTTGGCTAGGCATATTCATGGTTTTTCACAGTCTTGGCTGGAGATGAGCTAATCAAACACAAAGAATTGGGTATAAGGCTTAAGGGGCTAAACAATGGACAAGAATGCAAGATGGGTCATTTGATTAAGTAGGTGCATATCAAAGAAGTTCCTTAATCCTGTTTATGCAAGCATGTGATACTGGATTTCAATTAAGAAACAGGGCAAGTTCTGAAATGAAACTCAATTTGTGACCATGTACACACAAAAGAAATAAGTGTTGAGGCCCAACCGCTCACAGGCAATTTGTGCAAGCCTAGGACATGCATTACAATTTAATTGTTACAAACCATAATAGAACAGGAAAGTAATTCACATTCAATCATGTTACATTCTGCATCATGCAAATGAACATTTAGGGACTGTACAATCTTTCCATGCTGTGGAAAATGAGGTTCTATCAAAATTGATGCTCATTGGAGAGGGGGCGGAATGATGTCAAGGTTGATTTGAGTGCTGGGGTTGAGAGAACCCCTGCACTGTGCTTATTCAGTGGGTGTAATTACGCATGAGTGTGCTCTGGTGATCAGAGGAGTGAATGTGGCACTCTCTGTCAGCCCAGACGCTTTGGGCACGCAAGGGTCAGTCGCGTTGGTAACTTAACTGGGCATAATGCAGATTCATGTGAATTCATTTCAAATTCTGCATAATTGATGCATCAGCATTGAAACAGTATTGCAATAGCTAGAGTTAGAGTTCATTCATTGATCTAATGCACAACTCATTGCTTAAATTCATTTGGAAAGATCTCACCAAGTGGTTAGGTTAGCAAAGGTCCTTGGTTAGGACCTGTGTATCGAGCTGTGAAATTCTGGGCATGTAACCCGTCATTTATGTTGCTCCTGCTGGTCTAGCTTCACTTTTCAGTGTAAGGTTAAGAAAACTTCCTGTGTTCTGCGTGTTTTGTACTTTTCAGTGGACACTCCTGTGTTATGTCACAATCCAGCGTGTGTTGGCAACACAACTTTACTTGCATTGGCAATGTGTTGTGCCCTGTGTCTTTTTATGACTGTGTGTAGCAGTTCTATTTTATTCCAATTCTCCCCACCTTATGAATGATCTTGATGTGAGTTAAAGGTGTGTATACGTGGTTTAATTGGTAATCAGTGTGTGCAGTACCTAAACAATTCACATTGGCAACGCACTATGTTGAGTTAGCTTTTTCAGGCAGGATTTGCAATATTTTAGTACTCAATTCATAATGTAGTATTTACAGAGTGGGGATAAGACTTCCTAGCTATCTGAAAAAATTTTAAAGAGAACTAAGTCCTAAGAAAATAAAAAGATAATTATTTTATTTAATTGAGAAAAATTTTCAAGGTAACTGTTCAATCTTCGTCCATATCATTCCTTCCTGTAGGTCCTCCCTCGCTTTCACTATCCTCTAGATCGATCCACTGTGGGATCTATTCTTCGGGGATATCAGAGAGGTCTTCATCAGTTAGCCCCACATGTTTCCCAATTTTCTTGAGAAACTGTTGGTTCCTCCTCATGCCTATATGGACCTTCCGCAGGTTCCTTTGCAGCATCTCTACCTGGCCTCCGATTTGGCAGTTGAAGGCTTGCTGTGCTCGGTCAGCATCTCGTATATTTTGGGTGGCAGAGGTAGTCCAGGCTCCCTGCGTGGTGTTGGTTCCTGCTCTGTGAGTATGTGTCGCTCGATATATGTCTTGTTGAGTGTTGCTTGCGAAGGGACCTTGGTGCATCCTTCAACATTGACTCCTTGGCTTTGACATAGAGCAGTTATCAGGCTCGGATACCCGAAGGAGGCCTTTGGTTTGGCAGCAATCTCCTCCATTTCCTGGGTAATGATGGTGCCCTGGTCCAAGGGTTCAGGCTTCATAATTACCCAGACTAAAGCAGTTCTCTTCTCGGCTACGTCATTCGAATGGAGTAGAGGTAGGATATTGGAGTGCACGAAGGTGCACCAAATCTTCACTGTGGGTACCAAATCTGCCTTCTGCAGCGATTTTCCATCCCCTGATTTGTCCTTCTTCTCGTCCCACCTTCACTGTGGGGAATTCTCCTGCACTTAGGCTGATCTTTCGATCCCCCCACTACAAAGCTTCCCTTAAGTTTGTCGAACTGCTCCTTGTTTTCAACAAATTTGAAACGGTGGGTATCCTCAGCTCTTGACTTTCCACGGAGGGTTGCCGCTGGGGTTGTTTTGATACGCATGTTCCTTGAGGATGATGCAATTCTGTAAAAATTTCAATTAGTAGGTATACTAGATTGCAACAATTTCAGTATTTTTCTACAGGCATGCAGAGATTATTGTGGGGTTGAAAAGAAAACCCCAAAATCCTTGTTTGCATAACCCTTTATCAATCAAATTGTAATCCAGTGTCATGTTTCCATGGATTGATTTTCTGAGAAGAACCAATGCATGCATGCCCAGGTCTCATCCAATATTTCCTTTCAACATACAGTTTTGAACTTACTCTCTTCTGTAGGGGCTGTCATATTTCCTGTTCATGGAATCGATAATCTTGAAATAAAGATGAAAAGGAATTTCATGCCTTACTTCTCCTGCAGTTGAGAGAGTGAGGAAACTGATTTTTGAGTGGAAGACGAAGAGTAAGTTAAGTGGGAGTGTTTAAAGGTACTTGGGTGAGTGGGAGTTACTTACCTGATGCCTTTTTATAACTGTTGTGTGGGATACGAAGGGTCAGACGCGTTAGGAATAAATTAGGTCAAAACCCTTAGTCCCACTTACCTGTGATGTTTCGTTAGCCACGCGGCTTGGGTTGCATTGGCAATGCAACCCTGACCAAATCCTTACATTTCCACTTGACAACCCCAAACTTGTTACCTGCTGGCCATTTGTTTAACTTGTTCTAATTCCACACATCAGGATAAAGCTGGCATATATGTATATATATATATATATATGTATATATATATATATATATATATATTTTGTCTCCTAATTGGAACTTGAAACCTTGTACGCCCTGTAGCTTAGTGGTCTTTGCTAATTCATTTGCCTTGCTATACCTTAATTTATTTGTGCTGGCAACACTACTGGCACAGGGTCTTGTTAGTTCTAGCCACTTGGGCTGCTTTTCATCTGTGTTAGATCACACATGTAACAAGTTAGGTCAACTTTGAAGTTCTAATGGTCATGTGGGCAACACAGAGTTTATAATCAGGGAAATATTGTACATATTTTGCAAAGAAAACAAAGAAAAAGGAGAAAAAAGAAAAAAAAACTCAGTGAACGTTGCAGATATATTAGCATAGTTAATCAGATATAGAATAGAAAAGTGAGTCTGAATTATGGTGCTCAATCTTCTTCCATCTGAGCTGTGGCTGCTGGTCCGACTTTACTCTCAATGTCATCCAAGTCAGCCCATTGCAATATCTGTTCTTGCTCGGCCTCAGGGAGCTCGTGCTCTATCATTCCTATTCTCCGCCCGATATTCATCAGGAGCTGCTTATTGACCCTTCGTCCCAATATGGACTTTCTTCATGTTTCTGCGTGTAACCTCGACTTGCTTGCTCAAGCGGCACACAAGGAGGTGCAGTTCACTCAGACGCTCTGTTTTCTCATTGAGGATCTCATAGATCCTTGGTGGGAGTAGGGATTCGGGCTGTGTTTTGTGGAGGATGTGGCGTTCAATGTAGACTTCGTCCAGAGTGGGTTGGGGAGCCACTCGGGTGCAGCCTTCGATTTTTACTCCCTGGGATTCGCATAGAGCCGTCATAAGGCTAGGATATCCCAGGGGGACGTAGCCCATCCGAGCAATGTTCTTCATCTCTTGGGCGATAATATGGCCAATATCCATCTCGCTGGATGTCATTATCGTCCATATTAGAACTGTCCATTTTTTATTTACTTCATCAGAATGAAGCATCGGCAGTAGGTTTCACTGCACAAAAGCGTACCAGATTTTGGCCACTGGCACTAAGTCGGCCTTGTGTAGGAACTTCCCGTCGTTGGATCCATCCTCCTTCAGTTCCCATTTGGCCCCTGGTACGCAAAGTACCTTTAAAGACACCGTCTTGTCTACTGGGGCATTCCTCCTGCGATGGTACATGCACCGAAATATGGTAGGCCTGGTTTCCAGCAAGTCCCTTATGACTTGTAGGTTGAAGGAGATAGTCTTCCCACGAAGTAGGACGTATGGTTGTCCTCTGCTTGAGTCAATGTTATGTTGGCATAGAACTCGTGAGTGATTTCCTCGTATCCTTGGCCAGCCAAGTTGCATAGCTTCTCCCACTTTCAGTCTTCAACCTCCATTTCAATTGATGGAAACTCTCTACTGCATAGGTATAGTTTCTAGTCCCCTACTATGGGATTTCTCTTGAGTGTCTTGAACCTTTCCTCGTTTTCTGGATATTTGAACATTTGTATGGTTGTTGCCTCGGTCTGGGTCTTTCGGTCGTCAACAAGTGTAATCTTAGAGGGGGAAGCCATTGGGACAATGGTTGCAGTTGTGAAATAGAAGAGCAGTTTGTGTGGAGGGAAAGCGAAGGGTTGCAATGAGGAAGTTCAAATAGATCTGGTGGGAGTTATGGTTATTGGGAAGCCTTTTATATTCATGTGTGTGAGATACGAGGAGTCAGGTAGGTGGGCAACGGCTTGGGTAGTTAATGCTGAATTAATTGCTTATGGGCCACTTTGGCGTTTATGCTGAGTGTTCCTTTTTGCCTTTTCTGTTACTTTGGCATTGGGTACACAGTCATGTTCGCGTTTACAACACAACTCTTCATATGTTACAGGATTGGATTTTGTAGCCCTTATTGCCCAGGTTTTTGTTGGTTACATGTTGGGGCTTATCTCCTGTTGCATGCTCCTAAGCTGTTTATCATTATGTGATCTGCATCGATTTTCGAGGTGTATCTTCCAAGTGAAAGTAGCCTGTTTCTGCTTTTAATTTCTCTATTCAGTGCAATTGTAAAGAAAAAATTACTAACAAAACAAAAAAAAAAGGAAAAACTAAAGAAAATTAAAACCAGTTCCAAGGGTTGCCTTCCTTGCAGCGCTTGTTTAATGTTTGTAGCTTGACACAGTAAGCTTTCAGTTTAAGGGTTTAAGGGTGCAGGTAGTCTTTTCCCTGCTGATTTCACCTCCATGATATATAGTTTGACATGCTGCCCATTGACCTTGAAGCTTCTTTGGGCTTGCGTATCTTCAAGTGTGACGGCACCATGATCTGAGACGTCTTTAACCACGAAAGGGCCTGACCATTTGGATCTTAGTTTTCCTGGAAATAATTTGAACCTGGAATTGAACAACAGAACTAGCTGTCCAGGTTCGAAGGCTCTATGTTTGATCGATTTATCATGCCATTTCTTGGTTTTCTCCTTGTAGATCTTTGTGTTTTCATAGGCATTGAGGCGAAATTCCTCTAGTTCATGCAGCTGTAATAGTCTATTTTCTCCAGCTGTGTTTGCATTGAAATTGAGGAACCTGGTTGCCCAATATGCTCTATGCTCGAGTTCCACAGGTAGGTGGCATGCTTTTCCAAAAACTAGTTGGTAAGGAGACGTACCAATCGGTGTTTTGAAAGTTGTTCTGTAGGCCCAAAGTGCGTCATCCAACCTGTTAGCCCAGTCTGTTTTGGAGCTATTCACAGTTTTCTCCAGGATCCTCTTTATTTCTTTGTTGGAATCCTCTGCTTGGTCGTTACTCTGTGGGTGATACGCTATGGTGATTCTATGCCCAACGCCATATTTGCTCAGAACTGCCTCTAGCTGCTTGTTAGAGAAATGTGTCCCCCCATCACTGATCAGAATGCGTGGGACACCAAATCTGGATAGAATATGCTTCCTCAGAAATTTGATTACAAATTTGGCATCACATGTGTGTGTAGGGGTAGCTTCTACCCGTTTAGACACGTAGTCCACCGCTAGTAATATATATTCGTTGGAATAAGAGATAGGGAATGGTCCCATGAAATCTATACCCCACACATCAAACAGCTCCATTTCTAAGATGTTAGTGAGGGACATTTCATCTCTCCTTGAGACATTTCCATTGCGTTGGCAAGCATCACACCTAACTACAAAGTCTTTAGCATCCTTGAATAATGTAGGCCAGAAAAATCCACTCTACAACACCTTGGCTGCTGTCCTTCTTCCGTTGAAATGGCCTTCATAGGCTGAGCTATGGCAATGCCACAAGATGTCTCTTTGCTCTTCGTGTGGGACACACCTTCTGAGCACTACATCTATACCTCTTTTGTACAAAAATGGTTCATCCCATAGGTAAAATTTGCTGTCATGGTACAGTTTCTTTCGCTACTGCTAGGACCATTCATTTGGAATAATCTGTGCAACTTTGAAATTTGCTATGTCTGCATACCATGGTGTAACAGCGATAGTTAATAACTTCTCGTCTGGAAATTCCTCATTGATTAAGATCTTTTCATCTTCTATGATTTGCGTAGGCAACCTGGACAAGTGATCGGCTACACCATTATCCTTGCCTTTGCGGTCTTGGATTTCAAAATCGAACTCTTGGAGGAGTAGAATCCACCTAATCAGCCTTGGTTTTGCATCCTGTTTTGACAGTAAATGTTTCAAAGCAGCATGGCCAGTATACATAATTACCTTAGCACCAATTAAATATGACCTGAACTTGTCGAAAGCATAGACAATGGCCAACAGCTCTTTTTCAGTTGTTGTGTAGTTCAACTGTGCATTGCTCAGTACCTTGCTATCATAGTATATGACATGTAACTTCTTCTCCTTCCGCTGTCCTAACATTGCACCTACAGCAAAGTCACTTGCATCACACATGAGTTCAAATGGAAGACTCCAATCTAGGGTTGCAAGTATAGGTGCTGTGATTAGCCATTCCTTAAGTGCGTTGAATGCCTTCAAACATGTATCATCAAATCTGAATTCAGCATCCTTCATCAAGAGATCACACAACGGTTTGGAGATTTTGGAGAAGTCCTTGATGAATCTTCTATAAAATCCGGCATGCCCAAGGAAGCTTCTCACTCCCTTCTCGTTTACTGGAGGAGGAAGTCTTTCAATCGCTTCAACCTTGGCCTTATCAACTTCTACACCTCTTGATGAGACCTTGTGTCCTAATACAATGCCTTCTTGCACCATAAAGTGACATTTTTCCCAATTCAGCACTAAGTTGGTCTCCTCGCATCTTTTCAGCACAAAAGATAGGTTACTCAAGCAATTGTCATAAGTAGAGCCAAATACTGAGAAGTCGTCCATGAAGACTTCTATAAAATTCTCTACCATGTCGGATAAAATGGTCAGCATGCACCTTTGAAATGTAGCTGGTGCATTACATAACCCAAAAGGCATCCGGCGATATGCAAATATTCCATAAGGACAAGTGAAGGCAGTTTTCTCTTGGTCCTTGGGGTCCACCACAATCTGGTTGTAACCAGAATATTCGTCCAGAAAATAGTAGTAGGCATGCCCAGCCAGTCTCTCCAGCATCTGATCCATAAATGGAAGAAGGAAGTGATATTTTCTAGTGGACTCATTGAGTCTCCTGTAATCTATGCATATACGCCATCCAGTCACTGTCCTTTTAGGAATAAGTTCATTCTTCTCATTAGGAATCACTGTTATTCCTCCTTTCTTAGGCTCAACCTGCACTGAGCTAACCCAAGAGTTATCTGAAATTGGGTAGATGATACCTGCATCCAATAGCTTGAGGACCTCTTTCTTAACAACCTCTTTCATGGTTGGATTAAGTCTTCTTTGGGGCTGCACCACAGGTTTAAAATCTTCTTCCATCAGGATCTTATGCATGCAGAAGGAAGGAATTATTCCTTTTAGATCTGAAATAGCCCATCCAATGGAAAATTTGTGAGCTCTTAGGATCCTTAACAGTTTCTCCTCTTCTTGTTCATTGAGGGAGTTGCTCACAATCATTGGAAATATGTTCTTTTTCCCCAAGAATGCATAACATAGGTGAGATGGAAGCTGCTTCAGTTCTTTCTGTGGGCTGTCCACTCTTCCTTCTTCCTTTGGCAAACCTTCAGAGGGTTGTGAGCTTGAATTCATGGGAGGATTTGCTTCAAATGTGGCTATGCATTCCTCCACATCTTGGCTCTCTTTTTCTCTCTTCTGGTTCAGGCCTTTGGATTGCCAGAGTACTCCTTCAAGAATGGACTCACTGTCCTGTTTTTCAAGAGGGACTGAAAGTGGCGTTGCCAACGCGGTTACTGGAAACATTGCCAACACGTCCATCCTTATGCAATGTGGCTATTCAGCAGGATGCTTCATGGCTCCAAACACATTGAACGTTACCTTTTCATCATGCATTCTCAGCATCAATTGCCCTTGCTGCACATCAATAAGTGCTCGTCCTGTAGCAAGGGATGGCCTTCCTAGGATCAATGGAATTTCAGGTCCTTCCTCCATGTCCAACACCATAAAATCATTTAGGAATATAAATCTGTCTACCTTTACCAGGAGGTCTTCCACCACACCATATGGATATTTGATTGACCTATCACCCAGTTGAAGGCACATCATGGTGGGTTTCACTTCCTCTATTTCCAGTTTCTTCATTATGGAAAGAGGCATCAAGTTAATGCTAGCCCCTAAGTCACATAATGCCTTTCCAATCTACAAATTCCCAATGGTGCAGGGAATTGCAAAAGATCCTGGATCTTTCAGCTTCTGAGGGAGCTTCCTTTGAATGATGGCACTGCATTCTTCTGTAAGAGTTATGGTTTCATCTTCCTTAAGCTTTCTTTTCTTGGACAACAACTCCTTCATAAATTTTGCATAGGAGGGCATTTCTTCCAGCGCTTCAGCTAATGGTATATTGATCTGTAGTTTCCTGAATATATCCAGGAATTTAGAGAACTTCCTTTCTTCTTGCTGTTTCTTCAGCCTTTGAGGAAATGGGACATTTGGTGTTGCCAACGTAGCTTTTTCACCGTTGGCCACGACCTCCTCAAATAATTGCTTTTTGCTTTTTCTCACTGGCCTATCATGGAATTCCTTCTTCTGTTCTTCCTTCGCTGCTAATTGTGGATTGGCTGTTGGTTCTCCTCCAGATTGCATTTCTGTTCCAGTTCTGGATGGTTGGTCTGCTGGATCAGCAGCATCATTGGTTTGTATGATTACGTTTTCTGTTGTCTTTGGTAGTTTGGGTAGCCCTTGTTCTATCATATTTCCACTCCTTGTTGTGATGGCATTACACTACTCCTTGGGATTCACTGTTGTGTCACTGGAAAAACTCCCAGCGTTTCTTTCTGAGAGCTGTTTGGACAGCTGCCTCACTTGATTTTCCAGGTTCTTGATGGATGCTTGAGTGGATTGCATGAACTGGCTGAGTATGTTTCCCAGGTCTGCAGAGTTGTCCTGTGGTTGGTTTGCCTGTTGTTGAGTGGGTTGTTGCTACACATACTGCCCGTTCCTCCTAGGGTTGTTCTTGTTCCTGAAATTAAAATTATAAGAGTTAGAGTAAGGAGGATACTTAGGCCTTTGTGGCTGACCCATATAGTGCACTTGCTCCTGGCTGGATGTTCCTATTACGTCTGTGTCGTAGCATCCGTTTCATGTTCTCCTCCACAGAAATCACATTTTAGGGTTTATGTTTGCTGAGGGGTTCCCACGTTGAAGACCTGCAACTATTTTGTCAAAGCCTCTAGTTGCTGTGAGATCAACTTATTCTGAGCAAGTATTGCAGTTTTATTGTCCAACTCCAGCACACCTCTCTTGGGAGCGCTTCTGTCAGTTGGTGATTGGTACTCATTGGAAGCCATTATCTCCATCAGCTCCATGGCTTCCTTTGCAGTTTTGGTATTCAGAGATCCTCTTGCTGAGGCATCTATGATGAGTCTTGTAGCTGGCTTGACTCCATTGTAGAAAATGTGAACTTGATGGACATCGGGGAAGCCATAGTGTGGACACTTCCGCAAGAGCTCCTTAAACCACTCCCAAGCCTCATAGAGTGACTCTCCTTCCTTTTGGTTGAAGCATGAAATCTCTCCTCTCAGCTTGTTATATTTAGAGGGTGGGAAATACTTCATGAGGAATTTGGATACTAATTGCTCCCAGGTGGTAATACTCCCTCTTGGTTGGGTTTGCAACCAATACTTGGCACGATCTCTTAAAGAGAACGGGAATAGCCTCAATCTGATTGCTTCTTCAAAAACACCATTCATCCTGATTATGTCACATATTTGGAGAAAGCTTGAAAGGTGGAGGTTCGGGTCCTCCACTTCACTGCCTCCAAACTGGTCCTGTTGCAGTAGATGGAGTAGTGCTGGTTTGATTTCGAAATTGTTTGCAGTGATCGGTGGTCTCACGATACTGGCGCTGCAACCTGCAGAATTTGGGACAGCGTATTCTCCAAATGTGATTATCCTGTTAAGCTGGTGTTCCTCCATGATAGAATGGTGTACAGGGTTATGATCGCCGGTCCCTTGCAGTCTCTGTTGCTCTTGCTGTGCTTTTCGTATTCTTACTTCCTTTCGGTTTCTTCTTGCAAGCTTTTCGATTTTAGGTTCAAAGATCAATTCCGGTTCTTCTTCACCTCGCATAAACAAAATTACACAAGATTAAACTGAATGGAAAAATCAGTATCCAAACAGAGTCAAAATCAAACAGAGTTGCTCAATCTAGTGGCATTCATGGTACTCTTTAATATTGAAAAATAAATCCCCGACAACGACACCAAAAACTTGGTGTAAAACCGTATGAAGGCAAGTGCACCTTATCGTTTTACAGAGTAAAAAGTGAGTAAAAGTATCGTCTCCACAGGGATTTGGTTCAAGTATTGAATTCTTACTAGTCCACTAATTGAACTCAGTTATGGGAGCACGTAGGCAACGCGAATTGAAGCATGTAGGCAACACTAACATAAAATAACAGGATTCACAGATTCTGTCACAAATCTGGAACTCTATTCCAGTACGTATAAAAAAATTCAAAAAGTGTTCAAAACTTTCTACTACTCAATGATCAATATGAATGTGTAAGGAATCAATGTATGGAAGGTGTTAGGGTTGGACTTCACCAAAACTTCCCTTATATAACAGTGGATTATTGTATATATTCAAGATAAAATGTAGTTGAAGATCGAATTCACAATTATCGATTGAAGATCAATCCCTTGACTCAACAATTCTTCACTTCAAATTAGGAATTCTAATCCCTTAGCAATTCCTAATTAGAAGTGAGCCTTACATTCAAGAATTCAAACGATCTCACAAATGTGAACCTCTATCCCTAGAGCCTTCACAATTATGTTATTCAATCTCAATTCCAATTCAAAAACCAATTTCCCAATTGTGAAGAAGAATTTCAGTTCAATCTATAAGTGGCCAAGTTATAGAAGTAATAAGCAAAGAGATGAATAATCAACGTTAAAGGAAAATAATCTTGAATACATGTAACGTATTCGAGTTACATAGGTTTAGTCAAGGATTCCTCCTTCCCTAACAGACAACTAGTTACACATAATTAGAAAGAAAGAGAACGAGGGAGAGGGAGGAAGGCAAAAGCATGACGACACGCTATAGACATTCTTTGCCTTCAGTCAAGGGTTCCTCCTTCCAATAGAACAGAACCAATGCCTAGGGAAACGGTGGCTCTCTTCTCTGCATCTACGTTCTAGAGATAGATCAGTGGGTAGAGTGATTGATGCCGTGTTTTCGTTCTGTTCTGGGCTTTTTATAGTTACTGGTCTGTGTCGTCGCGTGTCCAACGCGATGCGAATAACAGATTGCTTCTTTCCCTTCAAATCTCCATGTGCTCCACGTAAGTTCAGTCACGTTGCCAACGTAGAACCCTGTAACAGATTGCAGAATTTAAAACACATCAGATTCATGAGAATTTATCACTTAAAAGACTCTAAAACTATATTTTCCAGATTGTGCATGGGTTATTCAGTTTCATGTCATTTTCTCATGTTTTAATGGTGTTTTAAGCTTCAATTACTTGAAACTAAATTGAATTATGTTCCAAATAAGTGTCTTATTGGACACTTATCAACCTTACAGCCACTTGTTTCTCAAAATTTATTCCTAGGAAAGATAAACACATAAGTTTTGTCCATTAAAATCTTATCATGCCTAATTCTTTCTTCTTTGGCTAAATGTTTATGAGATTCAAAGAGGTTATTGTTCATTTTTTTATGTCCTTGTGGCCCATATGTTAAAATTAAATATTAAGAGTGAATCTTTGATCTTTTTACCTAATGAACTACTTTACTAATATTCTTATAAGTATGTATCAAAGTGTTCATGTCTTGTCTTTCTAAACTATGTCCACATACTTAGGATTAACTTTCTAACCTAAATTACGTAGTAACCTTAATTTATTAAGTTTTTATTTATTATTACTATTTTTCCTAATGCTTGGCCAAATGGCCACTAAGATCTTCCATGGCCACTTAAAGTTAGTTTTCTTGGATCTTTGTGTATGTCTTTAATGTTAAAATTTATAGATAATGTTTAATTTTACATCTTTACGAATTTTAAGTTTTTGCTTCCTCATAGATGAAGCCTTGGCCGAATTATTCCCATACACCTAAGGGACACTTTTAACAACCTTTTTCCATCTTAGCTCTTAGATCTATGGTCTTAGCACTTAGTAATCATGGTTTTTCTCAAGGTCAACCAAGTCTTTAACCTTAGTTAATTGTCCTTGTCTTTAGTGAAAAGTTTACATACTAATAAATTTTAAGCCACTGTTTTTCCTTATTAATGTACTTGGTTGAATGGCCATTTTTGTGCCCAAGATGATATTTTTACAAGAGTCAGGGATGTTTAAGAGTGTTTTAAGCATTTTCAATGAAGTTTTCGTTCTTTCTCCATTCCTAATTCTTATTCATAATATTCTAATCTTTATTGATAAGTTTTAAGTCTCTAGAATGTTTTCTAGTTTTTTTATTTTGAGTTGCTTACGTATTATCCACTATTGTCTCAATGTTGGAGTATTTTCATCATTTTAACAAAAGATTTCTTACTTCTCTAAATTTTTATTTCTATCTTTTTTTTCCTTTTAGATAATATAAATTCATGATATTGGGATTATATCATAGAAATTTTGGGTGTTACATTATGTGGTCCAGTTTATCTACAGGGGATGTATTCAAACTATCCTTAGGCATCTATAATTGAAAGATACATTGCAGAAGAGGCTATTAAGTTTTATATAGAGTATTTGTCAAAGGGAGAACCTATAGAACTTCCTAAGTCTCATCACGAGGGAAGATGAAGAGGTAAAGGTACACGAGGAATAACTATCAAAAGCATCGGTCGGAAAGAAGTCCTTTAAGCACATTTGTATAATTTGAATAATATTAGTGAGGTTCAACCTTACTTATCTATTCAAAAAACCATTGTAAGGGAAAAATGTTGGAATGAATGAAAAATAGTTTTAGAACAACCATAACAAAATGTTCTTAACTTGGTTTGATGAAACCATTAAGAAGGATGATGATGTCTCTTATACATTGAAGTGGTTAGTAAATGGCCAAAACTTTGATGTCATATATAAAATGGATATGATATCAACCATTTTTCCTTTTACACAAAGTCTTCGGATGATAAAAGTATCATGCAAAATAGTGATGTTATTGTGCTAGCTAAGTCGATTCATTTTGTAAGTTCCAAAGATAAAAATTTTATTATGACATTCATATCATACTTTATAGTCATTGAAGAGACTTGGGAGATTGATTGCACTAAATTTAGAATGCATGTTTTCAAATACAAGTGAGTTGATAGTAATGGTGGTTTGCAAGTTGACGAATTAGGATTTACATTGGTTGACCAACATAAAATAGCTTATAGGGATGATCCTTTTATCATATCCCACCAAGTAAAACTAGCATTTTATGTCTAAAATCCTTCCAACAAAAGATGGTCAGTCGTTCTTTAAGGAAAGATCATAATTGGTAGTGATGACACCAATGAACTGGTAAATGTTGATATTTCTCAAACCCCTTTCTCATCAAGGATAGCTACTATCAATAAAGAAAATGAAATTGATGATATACATGCTATTCGAGATTATCATCATAAAGGGATATGGAAAAATGTTGCTAAATGATACAAGATAATTATTTACTTTATTAAATCACCAATTCAAGTTTATTATTACTTATTTAAAATGTTTGTTACTTATTTTATATTCATTAGAGTTTTCAACATATATTTTTTGAACAGGCACATGGTTGACCTATCTAAGAACCTTTCTTCCCAAAGTGGGTCCAATAGCCAATTTCGACAGAAGAAGGATAGATAAGTAATACGGTTAAGGGAGTTAACCCTTAGCCAAAGTAGTGACCATAGGATTCCTATAAAGTTTGATCAGACCATTAGGAATCCTTAAGGGTCAACCAAAACAAATTTTAAGGGTTATATGGCCCTCCTTGGATGGAGCCAAGCTAGTATTCAGAAGAAGGATTGAGATAATGTAAAGCTTCGAGTGAAAAATAAAATTTGGAAAATTATCATGATATATCACTTTAAAGCATTTAACTTCTCCATATCTTTATGATTGAATAACGAATTACATCTCTTATTTTACGTAGCTTACATACGATGTGCCAAATACTAGTTTGTTGAAGAGGAAGTCGTTTTCATTTGTTAGTGAACGTTGAAGGAGCTTCAAGACACATCTCACCAGTATATATATATACATATATATATATATATATATATGTATACATATATATATATATGTATATATATATATGTATATATATATATATGTATATATATATATATATGTATATATATATGTATACATATATATATATATATATATGTGTGTGTGTATAGGTCACTAAAGGATGTATCTCATTGTGAGAAGTACAGATTCTTTAATGATGAGATGTAATAGAGATTTGTTGAGACTTCAAAAGATCCAGCATTCGTTGTAAGTTTGTATTTATTTTTATTTGACTCATGTTCTCTCTTTTATGTCTAATTTGATTTATTATAATAGGAGAAAAGGAAGAAGACTCAGGAAATTTCTACGAAGAACTACTATCCCCATATATTATCTTGTAGGGGTTATGAATTGCTTGAGAAAAGACTGGTTGAGAAAAAGTTAAAAAAACATGAACAATCATCTTAAGCAGACTCATCTACACTTCTGTCTCCATCATTTCCACCCATATGCCATGAGAAATGGAAAAGAGCACGACAAAGGCCTTCGGGAGAGTATACATCAGAGTCATCTAGCATTTTTGCTAAGAAGATTGTAAGTAATTATAAAATGAAGTAATTTTTTATATATTAACTTAAAAAAATATTACTAATAATGATAATTTATAATTTGTAGGATTCTTTGGTTGAATAAAGCTCTCAAGAAACCTTTGTTCCTGAGGGACGGGTTGATATTCTCAATATTGTTATTGGCCAACCGGAGCATCTAAGTCTGTTCATGCTACTAGACAAGATGTTAGCATTAAATAGTACTTTTGATTGTCCTCCACTACATGTGGCTTAATAGATAGATTGGAATCAAGGGATAAGTTGGACACCATTAGAGAAGACATGAAGCAAATTGCAATAGTTGATAGTATGCCATAATTGATCATAAATAATTGATTTAACCCTTTTTTATAAATTTTCTATGTATTTATATGATTTTTTAAGCCAATTCTCTAATTTATAAATTTTCATAACTTTTTTTTATATGAATTCAAAAGTTCATAAATAATTGATCTAACCCTTGTTAAATAGTTGTTGATAGTACAATACAAAATATCTAAAATACATTTTTTGCTTAGTTTATTTTTCCATGATAAAACTCACTGTACAATTCTTATGTCACCGTATACAAAAATTAATTAGAGTATATCAGAATGAGAATGTGTGTTTGTGTGTAAAATTAGAATATATTAATCATGTAATGTTTTTTACGTTATTTGACAAATTACTATATTATTGAACATCATTAAATTTTGTAATAATTAAATTTAATTTTTTTTTAATTAATTGATAATATATTGTTTCATAAATAATATATCAACGTTGAATTCATATACACAAGTACACGTGTTCATATATTCACATGCATATATATAATTTTGTTATGAAAAATTCTTCTATCATTTTTCATTATGCTTCATCCTATTGCAATTTAAATTTTTTATTTTTTTGATTTTTTTTTGTCGTAACTCAGTTTTGTTTAACTCATTGATCTCTTTCTTTTTATTTTGAATTTTAAAATTCAAAATTTAAAATTTAAAAATTTGATAAAATAATGGAAGTTTAAATCAATGTAATGATATAATGTTCATGCGATTTAAAATAGTCATAATGTTTTAAATTTAGGTTTGATGATTCAAACTTAGAGTTTTAATATGTCATTCAATTTAATTAATTTTGTAAAATTTTGCAATTGAAAAGTTCCGTTGAGATTCAATTTCTAGGGACACTTATGGGTTATCAGGGATGAAACTATATTTAGGGATGAGAAGCGGGATGCATTGACTACAATGGACAAAGTAAAGGTTACTTCTTATATATGATGTTAGTCTAAGGGAACAATAAATAGATATACCATGTTTGATGACCGGTGTATGTCACCATTAAACTGTTGATGAAGTAATATTATGTATGGGTTGGAGTATTCTTAATGATCCACATCTTATACTTTAATGTTTGTTTTTTCGATATAAAAATATATTAATAAATTATTATATAAGATGTACATTTTACATATATTTTTAAATTTAAATTAAATTTATAAATAAAAATAAATTAAATGGTATGATAAATATTTTTATTTTAAATGATTAAAAATATTAATTTAATAAAATATTTAAGTGATAACACTTTTAAAATAGAGTTTAAATTTTACAATAAGATAACATAAAATTATTATAATATATAATTATTAATGTGAAATTAAAATTTATAACATTTACAAACTATATTTATAGTTACATGGGTTGAAAGGCAACTTCTGACAAAATCATAATTTCTAAAATTAAAAATTGTAATAAGAACATAAGATCGATGCATAAGTATTCAATTTTCTTTTCACTGTCACACAAACTTTTAACAATCATATAATAATTTATGCCAACATTTTTATTAAAAAATCTAGCAAACTATCAAAAGTTTAAATACACCTATGTTATAGAATTATATTTCATATAGTTGATGGAGTCATCAATCTACTTAAATACTAGGTTGAACATATTATTACAATTCTTATAAAGCATAGGCTACTAAATCAACATGTTGAACGAAAATAAATAGATTCTTAACATCAAACCAGAATTTATACATTACCGACTTAAACACATTTTCAAAAAGTTTTATGATGTTTATTAAATAGGTTAATAAATAATGTATACAGTAACATGATTAAGATATGTCAATTATTAATAAATTAGAGTATAACTTGTTTATTTCATAGATATTTTTATGTTTTAATAAAATTATAATATTTTTATTTTAAATAATTAAAAATATTAATTAAATATAAAATTAGAGTGATAAAATTTTAAACTATAGAATAAAAATAACAATAATTTAATATAAAGATCACGATAAATAATTTTTATTGATATAACATTGAAAATAAATTTAAATTAGTGTTTATAAATATTGAAATAATATTAAGATTACATTTATCTAAAAATAAAAAATATTTATGTTATATTCAGCAATATAAAAATTTTAAATTTTTTTAAAAAAATTTAAATAAAATAAATAAATGTTTAACAAAGAAAAAGTCATGGAGCTTGAATAATTTTTAAAATCATGATTCTGATAATTTAAAATTTAAATTTAATACGTAAAAATACATAAAAAAATAATATTTATAGAATAAAATTACATAATTGATCACCGACGTAATCAACAAATTGAACTCATATTAACCTATATTCATATTAATTTTTAATAAAAGTTTAAAGTCTTCTTTATATTGCAATAACATTAATTAGAATAAATATATTTAGTGGAAGAAAATTTTTATTATTAATTAATTTTATACAAAAATTGAGAAAAGATATATATATATATATATATATAATTTATGATTTATTAATATTATGTGTATATTTACATAACTTAATCGTTTTTTATAGAATGTAAAATTTATTAATTCAATTATGTTATAATATTTAATAAATTATATATATAAAATTTCATATAAATACAAAAATTGATAATATTTCATCTCATAATTTTATTTTAAAGATTTATATATTATTTGAATACATTAAATATCAATACTTAACTAACATCCTTACATATTTTTAAATTTTTTAAAATTTGATATACATAATTTAATAGATATTATAACATGATTTAACAATTTATTAATAAATTTTATATTTTCTATAAGATTATCAAATTAATATAAGTATCAAAATTTAATAATTGATGTAAATAGATTTGAATATATATATATATATATTATAATTAAATTTATTTTAATTTATTAAAATGCATAATTATTTAACGGAAATGTATTCTGGATCTATCTAGTTTTATAATTTAAGAAACTTTCATGTCAAATTTTTTTTAAAAAAATTCTGATTTCATTTCATAATTTTATCTTTTCACGTTTTATAATTTTATAATTTTGGTTTCTACATTAATTTTTTATCAAATAATTAAATTAAATTAAATTACATTATACAATTTCTTGTCAAAGATTAATTTAAATTAATAAATTATTAAAAAATATTATTTAATGATAATTCTAAACAAAAGATAATAAAAATTTTAACTATTATCAAACTTTTATCTGATAAACGTTTATTTGTCAGAAATTCTTCTTAAAAAATATTTTAGGGATGGTTTAAATGGTATAATCATAATAATTTTATATATTTTATATAAATTTATATAATTTTTACAAAATATCTGTAGAAAAAATTTAAGTTTTTTTTAATAATTTAACTTAAAAATACTGGATATAAAATTAAAGGAAAAAAACTAATGATTATTATATTAAAACTAACAAACATAATAAAATTTCAAAACACAAAATTAGCAGGACAAAAGCAAATACAAATAAATTAAGAAAATAAAAATTGTTAATCAATATTAAGGACACTAATTGAACAAATAAGTCTGATTGTTTTTTATAATTAATCAAAGTATATTAAACTATTTGTATATAAAGGAACGAAATGAAATAAATATATTATTAGTTGAATGATAATAAAATAAGAGAAATAATTTTTTTAAAAGATAAAGTTTATTTTCATTGACATTTTTTTAATTTTGTTATGTTATTTTTGTTATTGTTGATGTTTATTTATACTTGATATTTTTAAAATGTTAAAATATTAAATATTTTATATTATGAAAATTTATGTTGTAGAAAAGTAGGATAAATAAAATTAAAGATAAAAAATTTTGTTACACGTTTATTTTTCAAATCTTCAAGATGAAAAAAGAATTTTTCTTTTAAATCTTTGCCAACATTTTACGTATTCTTCTATCTTTAACATTTTTCTTTATCTATTGCATTTTCCTCCGTTCAATATATTCTCACGTACTTGATACTTTTCTTCATCCTTTGGGTTTCCTTATATTTTAATATAAATTTTTAACCTATAAAATGCTTAGCTATGTACATGATTTTCAAATGAAAAAATATAACGAAAGAGAAATTCATCCTTACATTGTCTCTTAGTAAGTATTATAATTTTATTTATCTGCAGTCCATTCTTTACACATAAACATATATTTTATTAAATAACATTATGCGATATTGATATTAGGGATATCACAAAGTTGCAACAAACATGGAAAAATCCCCACACCACGGAGCATTCGTGAAGAGATTTACTATACAAGGAAATAAGTCACCTGATGCTCCTTTGCGCTCACTTATCTTTGCCGTGAAGGACATGTAAGTTCGGTCACATTATGGTTAGTTACTCAAGATTCACCATATTAAAATAAATGAAAATTTTTATGTTAATTAAGGTGAACTCAAATATGAGTAACCTATGAGTTTGACTCCATGCAACTTAAGTTTGAAGGAAGTGTGTGTGTTCTTGTATTAAATGTGTTAAATAGGTTTGATTTCGAAGGATACGTGGCTACCTTTGGTAATCCTGATTGGAAAAGGACACATAAGGAGGCTACATCCATTGCTCCAACTGTCTTTGATCTCCTAGAAGCAGGAGCAACTTTTATTGGCACAACTGTCATGGATGAATTGGCATATAGGTTTGTTGTTCCCTTATCCTTTTAAGGAAGAATGGTAAAGTTTTTTTCCTTCTTCTAACAAAATAATAAATTTTATAGACCTTGAGCATTATATTTTAGCTCACTTGGACTATTTTCTTCTTACTAAAATTTAATGTGAAATGAAAGAAAATCTATGATCACAACAACTATATAAAAATATTCTTATTTTAAGAAATTAGCGTATTATACAAAGACGTAGAACATGATGGCATAAGTATTTTTAATTTTATTTACCACCAACCATATTCTTATTTTGATAAACTTCGACACAAACGAATGGTCTACTTTGGCAGCATAAGGGGAGAGAACATACATTATGGCACACCCAGAAATCCTTGTGTAGGTGATCGAGTTCCTGGAGGATCTTCCAGTGGTTCTGCTGTTGTAGCCGGTGCAGATCATGTGGATTTCTCAATAGGTAAACTATTCTTTTGTTTCATGAGCTATTTAGCACTCCATTTTGTTGATTACTTAAAATGCTACTTTTTTGTAGGAACCGACTGCCTAGGAAGTTCAAGAATTCCTGCATCATATTGTGGTGTATTTGGTATTCGTCCTTCTTACGGTGTTATCTCAGATAAAGGGGTTATTCATATGGCAAAAAGTTTCGATACTGTAGGTAAGAATATACTGATTTAATAGATTTTTTAAATATCTATTATTAGACGATTTTATTATTTTAAAAAGGTAACAAAAATGTCATATAAATAAAAATATTAAAAATCCAAACTAAAATGATAGTATATTTTTAAAAATAAAGCTATTCATGATAAAAAATGGTGAATTAAATAATTTTTTTATTCAAAACAATGAAACCTAAACCTAATTTAATGTACATGTTTTGAATCATGGTTCTAATAATGTTATTGCAACACATCCTTCGATTTTAAATTATATATCTTTTTGTTAGTACAATTTATCCATCAATAATATTTATTTTTTTTACCTAGCTATAAATACACTTGTAATTTTCAACTATGTGCAATTTTTCCTACACTTTCCCCCAAATCTTTAGATCTAGATTTAGATTTTTGTCTTGAAAATACCATTTCCAAATGGCATGATACTCATTTTTTGATGTTGAAATTATAGATTCACTCACTACATGTTGTTAAACCTAACTTTTCTGTGATACTAATTTTTACCTGCATCTTTACGTCTAGGATGGTTTGCTAAGGATCCAACGATTCTGAACAAAGTTGGCCGTGTTCTTATAAAATTGCCACGGGCTGTACAACCTGTTAGACCTACTAAAGTTATTTTTGCACTCGATTCCTTCTTACTTTCAAGCATTCCATACCATGTACTTACAAGAAAGGTCACCAAAGCAATAAAGAACTTATATGGAGGTAAATACTTGATCAGAAAGATATATTACCATCAATTTTATGCAGTTATTTATGTTTTAGAGAAAAGTAGATTTTAAATTTTAAACTCCAAACAGGGATTCTTCTTCGCTTAATAATGGTTATAAATTCACCTTTTTTTCTGTTTTTAAATTTGATGTTTATTTTTAAAAAAATTTCTCCTTAATGACATTTTTTTTTCATCCATCATTGTAGAGAATATAATTAAGTATGACATTATTGGGAACTATGTGATGTCCAAAGTTCCAGAATTAATCCATTTCATGGATGAAGAACATATAGAACCACTTGCTGCACTTTCAAATGCCATGCAATATCTTGAAAGGTGTAGCTTATCGATCAATCCTTAACCTTCACAATTTTATTTTATTTTTTATTGTGGATTGTGGTTGTCATTAATTGGAGTTTTTTCTATTAATCTCTTTTCTTATTTTTTAAAATGTAGGTGCGAATTCAAGAATACCCATGGTGAATGGATTCATCAAGTTAGGCCTATTTTAGGTCCCGGCGTAAAACAAAATGTACAGAAAGCATTGGATACTTTTGAAGACCCAAAAAAAATTGACACATGCCACACTATAAGAAGGAAACTGCGTGAAGCTATTACTGACCTTCTTGGGGTATTCTTTCTCTCCCACAAACATATAACCCTTGAACATAGGTCATAATAAAATATTTGAGACACCCTTCAGAAATTGATATTATACTGTTAGTTACCTATTAATCAAATAGTATATATGTGTCCATGCAAGCACTCATGACCATAAGGAATTTTTTCTAATGCTATTTCTTTTTATAATGTTCATAAAAATGCCTAATTTCTTCCATGAAAAAATATATTCAAAATGCATTTGTTATTTATCCTGATGAACCTCGTTTTGACTTGATTATTGAGACCTTTATGTCAAAACTAACAATTGTACTATACATTTCCATTTTCATTTTTTAATTCAATACATTAGTCTAATTTTACAAACAAAGACTTTGTATATTCCTTAGATATTAAAATAAGACTACATTTATTAATAGATCTTATCAAAACAATTATGTTTGAACTAATTTCCCAAAATTTGATAATAAATTCTCTTTCAAAATTCAAAACTAAGAAGGAAAACAATTGTTTTATATTTCACTTTAATCTTCTTTCTTTTTGTTAGCATTTTTTCTTTTACCGTCTTACTTGCTCAAGTTTTGAATAAAGATCAATGGATGAGATTTAAATAGAATAAGAAAGTATTTACATCAACATTTGCATAGTAAAAAAGATTCTTACATAAACCAACATCCATATGGTAAAAGTATTAAAAAAGTTACTGCTATAGCTAAACTAGTAAAACTGTTTCATGCTGTGAAAAGGTTTTCTTTGGTAAAAGTATTAAAAGTTTATTACTATAGTTAGATTTCAAACAATTTCAAGGGATATGCGTTTATATTTTTTTTATTTTTGCATGCCCCGTGAAAAATTTCAGAAAACCAATAATTTCTAATATTTTTTTTTCTTTAATCCTGTATGATAATTGGATTTATGAAAATTTTCAGGATTTTGGTGCTATCATGATGCCTACAGTTCCAGGACCTCCACCGAAACTACATGCAAATGTATCTGAATTTAAAGATTTTTCTGAAATGACTTTCACCCTGATGTCTCTTTCAGGAGTGTCTGGATGTTGCCAGGTAACCTTTGTATGCTTTTGTGTAGTTTTCAAAAATTTGAGTTTTAATATTTTTCATAATGAATTATTTTAACTTTGTATTGTTATAATAATATGATTTCCTGACATTCTACAGGTAAGCATGCCATTAGGAATGTATCATAATCTTCCTATATCAATTTCTCTTTTAGCCAAACATGGAGCAGATGACTTCTTGCTTTCCATGATTGAGGATATTTATCCCAACATCAAAGAAAAGGAAGCACCGTACGTAAGAGTCTGAATATACTACATGAAGAATAAATAATATAAAAAAGAGTTGTATCTTAAAACTTCAATTATTAATAAAATTGAGGAGAATAAATAAATGAGATATGTATTAAGGATTCCTTTATGTTGTTATGCATTGTAATAAAAGTATGATAAATCTAAATCTTTGTTCAAATACCCATGCCTTTGCGTTGTAGCGTACAAAAATATTAAATTTAATGTTTGTTTTATTATTGTTTTTCCATTTTGAAAGATGAAGAAAACCTAACGTTGATTCATTAATAATTAAAATTAGTTAACATTGTTCCCAATTGCAACTCATTTTTAACTTAAATGTATTTCATCATTTAAAGGGTAGTAGTTTCTGTAAGGAATTTAACAAAGTTAACAAATGTCATTTTTTATTCTCTTCTAGAAGCATAGATATGTTTGCATACACTTCGACTACGTATGCCCATTATTTTGGGAATAAAAGTTGGTGCTTTGAATTTTTATGAGTATTGTTATCATCACTTTTAACATGTATTTCTTATGATTGATAATAATTTTTCTTGTTTTTAATTAAAGAAAATTGTTAGGCCTTTCCTTAATAAAAATTTTCTTATATTTAATATGAATTACACATTTAAAATTATTGTTGTATGTATATTTTTAAAAATATTATTATACCTAATATTTTGTTATCGATATGGGATCATGTTAGATTTATCCCTACGTTGTCGGTGTCGTGGTCACCGACCTCTTATCATGTTCAAGACCTATATATCAAAGATGTAGTCAATAACATTGAGGATAATCCCTTTGAGATTATAATAAGGAGTATACGAATATTCTTGGAGGTTAACATTTACGACGTTAGGTATAAAGGTTTAATTAATCTTAAGGAGTAATATGATACCAAAAGTCATGTTATGAAAATAATAACTCATCAGAGTTATTAATTTATTTTTGTGTAATTGATAAGCCATTGCTTAACCTACATGTAATTATAATATCAATAATAATATACAATCTAATAAAACATAAACATATATATAAATAATATATATTATAAAAAATATGTTCTTCATAAAAGATTGTTACACCTAAAACAACAAATCAAATTAAAAGAACTTTTTATGTAAGAGTAAGAAAAATAAATATTAATGATAAAAAAAAAATTCAACTATGAGGTTATGTACTAAGGGCATCTCTGTCATATGATCTAGTTTTTTTGGTTAAGTTTAAACCTAATTTTTATCTATTAATGGACCATACTTAGAAGTTCAATGTTACAAATTTCACATCTAGATATTTAGACATTAGCATAAGAAGGGGATGTATTGCAAATCCTACATTATTTTGGAATTAAGTTATGCTTAAATTGATGTGAACATGAACACCAAGTTAAGTGAAAGAGATTATTTAAAAGATTTTTTACAATGAGTGGAAGGTCCTATGACGACAAAAATGACTAAACGTATGGAACAAACACTTCAATATCTCATAAAAGAAGTTCAAGAAAAGGATTACATGGATTCAAATTCAATTTTAACATGGGTTAGTTTATATAGTCATATTATTGAATATCGTAAATGATAAAGTTCATGATTTGCTATAAATTATATTAGGATTTGACATTTATATACAAGTTATTTTTTTAAAATTAGTTGCAAGTCAAATTGAAATCTAATTAAGATTTTTTATTTATTATTTTTTTAATAGATTGTAAATCAAATTGCAATCTAATTAGAATTTCACATTTGTTTCCATTATCATTTCCATATTTCGAATCATTTACATACAGTGAATCATATCACAAACCTATTTTTCAACATGATATTAGAGGGTAGCTTAATCTGTTGATGGACCACCCGCAGATGTTCGATCCTACAAACTTCACATCCATATATCCAAGCTTGGACGTAAGGAGGAGATGTATTGCAAGTTCTATATTATTATGGAATTTTTTTAGACCCAAGACAAATTTTCAACAACTTTTACAAAGTCATACAAATTTTAAAAGTATTCATGTGACATTAAAAAAAAATTAAACAAGTAATAATCCACGAATCTATTATATTATGGATCTGTCAATGATATAATTTATTAAACTGGTAGTTTGGCAATAATTAAATTATTCATGATTAAACTCAATAATGTGTTAAGAAGATATATAATCAATTGTGATGCTGAAAAACAATCTAATTTTAAAAATTATTCCTTAAACAAGATAAAATTATTATAATTAATCATAAGAGTAACATCAATCACTCTTTCTTATTATGAAAACTGTGATCTTAAAATAATACTAACTTATTATTCAACCTATTGGATCCAAGAGTGGCAAGGTGAATAGTCATTTCTTTCACCTCACAATTTGTATCATGTACAAACCATATTTATAGTCATTGGGTTAGAAGTGATGTTTGATAAAATCACAACTTAATGTTAAAGATGGTAGGTACACAAGGTCAGAGAATAACTATTCAATTTTTGCTATGACACAGCTCCTGACCCCAACTCTTTCCCTTTACTGGTGACAACCTCCCATGCTTCTCACACCTTGCGAAGGGACTCCACAAAGTCTCCTTCATAGTATATGACAAAGGAAGTTAGTAACTCCTCAAATGGAGGTCCTCTGATAGGGTAACTAAGTTGATGCTACCCCAGTATAGGGTTATAGTTGATGCATTCCTTTTTTCCCATGAGTGGAACATTAGAAAAGCTTTTGTAGTGGTAGGCAATTGTTGCTTTTTGCTGCTAGGTTGGATACCATCTAATTTTTTCTTTTGTCAAACTAGTGAAATGTTTTTTCCCATTCCTTTCTATTCATAGTTTTTATCTGATAGCATAACAGGTCGGAGATTGAACATTGGACTTTCACATCCCTTTTAAATACATGTGTTGTAATTCAAACTATAGCATCGGTAAACAGCATGTTAACTTCCTCTTCTTTTTCTCATGATAGAGATCCAACATACAGTACACATTGGCAAATAATGCAGTAACCAAATTTTTGAGTTTATATTTTGAGCTAGGAATACGTCGATCACGACCAACTGTACAAAATCGTCGATTTGAGGGAATAGTGCTGGGTCGTAGATGGTGAGGATGAGCACGTCCATGTAAGTATCCCAGTTGTTGTTGTTCACTAGATAGTGTAGATAATTTCCCAAAAATTCTCTTGCGAAACTCTTAAACTAATTATTTTATTTGAAGTCTGTGAGGAGATCATTGTTGTGTAGCCCTATGAATTGAACTTGAGAGGATGTATTATGCTCTAGATGATAGTAACGTTTGCTTTCCTCCAATGGTAGACCCATACTCTACTCTAATTCTTCCAAGATGGGTGCCAACTGAAAATTTGTAAACATAAAGCACCTCAGCGGAGGATCATAGTACTGTACCAAAGCGATGATGCCTTCCTCTTGCACCTTGACCTTTAACAAATTCAGTATATTCCCATATTTCTTCACAAAGGTCAATTTTTGTATTGCCTCTAGCCTTTTGGCAAAAGATTCCAGGCTTGACAAATCTGTCATTTTGGCTCCAATTCGTTGTTTCTTTCTTAATTCTGACCCCGCATTAATTTTCATTTCACTTCTTCTTTAAACTCTACTAAGAATCTAGTCCCTTTAAAAAATAAAAAAGAAAACAAATAAACAAATTAGATATTTGACAGAATTATCTAAAGCATTGTATAAGATAATGTAAATATCTATTTATGGTTGTCGCTATTCTAACTTCCGTTTATTTCTATTTTTTTTTTTTGGAAAGTTTGGCCTAGATCCCTTTTACTTTTTCCTTTTTTTATTTCTCGCTCCTCTCTTTTCTCTCTCCTTTTCTTTTTTTTCGTCTTTTTTCTCTCTTCTCTCTTATTTCTCCAACTTTTCAATTTTCATCATTCTGCTATTTTTTTTTGGAATAATTTCATCCAGATAAATGCATGCTAGCAAACATATAAATTAGGCATCATAAGAGGAATGTGTGCCCTCCTTGTGTCTTATTTTTGGGTTACCTATTTATGAACCTCTCATATAGTGGGATATAATCCTGATGTATAAAGGTTACTAGAGTCAAGTTCCAATTCTTAGTGCTTGGTACAACTGTAGGAAATGCTATTAGCTATAGGACATTATGAAAATGACGCACTCTAGCTAGGATATTCGCGATAGTCAAACAGGACGTGCATCCCAAATGATACCACTAAATTCCTCTAATTTTGGGTTTTGTTAAGACCCAGGTATAGAGCCCTACACATGTTTATGCATGTATGTATGCAAAGTGTGCAAAGGGCAAACAAACATTTATGATTACTAATGGCTTCGTTTTCTGCAATTGGAGAGATTGCAACAAATATATATATATATATATAGCAATTTTAAATTTTTCTATCCTAAGGTTGTGGAATAAATAATTAAATAAATAAATAAGCAGCAAAAAATGATCAATATAATACACACTCAATTTTAAACGGGGTCTGACTCTCTAATATCCTAAGTGGAGTCGCCATCTGTTGTAACTGTAATTACAACGAAATGACAAACTTGCTAATTCTTGAAACAATTTATTTGATCGATTATGGAGTCGCCATCAAATTTTTATTTTAAAGGAAAAATAATTGAAAAAAAAAAACTTTAACAAAGGAAGAGTTGTAGGTTCGAGAGTCGATTATGAGGAGGGAAGGTATTAGCACCCTACTCACCTGTTCCGAAGAACAGTATCCTTAAATTAAGTGTGTGATTTTGATATTTTGAAAATTATTTAATCCCTTAAATAGAATGGAAATAAATAGGTTTATAGAAAATGGTCTAACAAGACTTGATCCTTCTCCTATGTATTCCCCAGTGCAATAGGAAAGTCAAGGCTACATAGTTCTGGTAAAGAAACTTGATCTCTTGAAAAATAAAATAATTTCATAAAATTGAGAAATTTGTGAAAGAATATAAACAATTTTAGTCGGAATTGATTTACATGTAATTTCCTAAAATTCACATGTACAAAAGGTTCTAACTAATCATAAGTTGCGCTTGAACCTGTATGAATTAAAATATAGAATGGTAGAGGATGCTACCGTTCACATTAGAATTCGTCACGCGAATTTCAGCAAAAAAAAGCAGAATTTTTTAAGCAGAGTTAGTTGAAACTGTAATTTTCTAAAATTTACGTGTTCACAAAGCCCAAACCAAATGTAAGCCGCACTTGACCCTGTACAAATTAAAATATAGAACGGTAGAGAACACTACCTGTCCGCATTAGAATTTGTCACATGAATTTGAAAAAATTAAAAAAAACATATGTTTTTTAGCGGAATGAATTAAAAAAGTAACTTTCTATAAAATTTACGTCTTCACAAAGTCCAAGCCGAACTTAAGCCGCACTTGAACCTATACGAATTAAAATACGTAACGATAAAGAATGCTACCCATTTGCATTAGAATTCGTCATGCGAATTTCAAAAAATTAAAAAAGCATATGTTTTTTAGTGGAATTAATTAAAACTGAAATTTTCTAAAATTTATATGTTCAGAGTCCAAGCTAAACGTATGTCGCGCTTAAACCTATATGCATTAAAATACAAAATAGTAGAGAACGCTACCCATTCACATTAGAATTCGTCACACAAATTTCGAAAAAAAAAAACTTACATTTTTAGGTAGAGTTTGTAAAAGCAGAAATGGTTTTAAGTGGGATATAATTTTCAAAGGACTTGGCTATGTATGCATTCTTATTTTTGCAGCAAGATGGCCCAAAAGGACTAGGCCCCAAAAAAATGGAATTGGTCCTTATAGGCCCAATGTTCAAAATGTGAAGGTTGGGTTCAATCTTCGGGATAGTTGATGTTAGAAAACGAAGACTGTCGAATTGGGCCTTATAGGCCCAATGATCCCCACATGAAAGCTCAAGGGTCATATTATTCCCTACTATTCAACTAAACCAATATTGACTATCGGGGTTGTATACATCCATAGATGCTTTATACATTATTCAAACTCAATATAGGGATTAGCCACTTTTATGTCCTCAGCTAGAGGAAACCTTGGCTTTAAGGTATAGATCTTTCTGATTATATTTCTCAAGTGTCAAAGGAGCTTCGAAAAGTAACTGATTTTCTAAAACCCATCGATTATGAACATGAGCAAGGCCTTTACCTTCTAAACAAACCCCAATTGTAGTAGTGATAATAGCATCACAATGACCAATACCCAGATTGAAAATGAAAGCAATTTTCTTTACTTTTGTTGCCCCCTATTTTCATGAGAAATCTATTGTTCTTATTACCCAGATGATGAAGCTTTAGTTTTTCTTTTGCTCTTTCCACAACAACCTGGCCTATTGTCCTTACTCTCCACATGTTTCACAAAACCTATCTCCAAGTATTCATTAAAAGACTCTGAAGGTTTTCCCAAATGATTTTGGCAACAAATTTGATTTTTCTACCGTAATTGATGGCTTAACTGGGTCACATTCTGAGGTAGACAAGTTGAATGTTGCCGCGAAGATGGATTATTAATGCCTTCGCTGAATTTTTGTTGTTCATAATTAATGTTTAGTATATCATCCACAATGATATCTTCCCAAAAATTTGGTGTGGTTGAATGTTCTTTTGAATTGATTGAGTTATGAGTATAAGGTAATCCATTCGAATCCAGAGTGAAATATGAATCTTCTAATTGACCATTAAAGCTAATAGAAGATAACCCTGTACATAAGCCATGCACATCCCCATTTTAATTAATGCCCACTGCTCTGTCAATATTTAAATCATATGATCTTGGCAGCAACAGAAGGTGCTACCATATCTTGATCATTTCCCATAAAAGATGTTTAACATTGTCCACCAATATTATGCTTGTTCAGCTCTGAAGGTATGAAGGCATTAATGGAGTGCATATAAGAGCTATTTTTAGCTTCCCCTGATCTTGCATTAAGAATAGGCCTTTCAATGCAAGCAACTCCTAACACAAGAGCTTATGGATCATTAGATGCCCCAACCTTTCTATTTTCCATAATACCAGAACATGATAGAGTTGTATCCTATGGAAGATTTCCCGATCACATCTGTCGTAACCGTAATTACAACGAGACGACGAACTCACTAAAATTTTAAAAATAATATTAATTGATAATATGGAGTCGCCACCAAATTTTATTTTAGGGAAAAGATTTGGAAAATCCCTAACTTAAGGAAGAGATTTAGGTTCGGGAGTCGGTTATGAGTAGGGAAGGTGTTAGGCACCCTACTCACCCATTCCGAAGAATGGTACTGAGTGTGTGATTTATTTGAAAACTGTTTGATCCCTTTAATTAGAGTGAAAATAAGTAGATTGATGGAAGATAACCTGACAAGACTTGATCCTGCTCCTACGTATTCCCTGGTGCAATGGGAAACTCAAGGCTTACGTAGTTCTGGTGGTTTGAAGGCTTGACCTTCGGAGATGCTTGAAAAAGGAACAGAGTATTTTGAAAATATTTTAAAGAAAAATCCTTAGTCCATATATGTATAAGATCCAAGGAAAACGAAGGCTGCACTGGAACCCATATGAATCTCTAAGTATTGAACAACAATGAAATGGCCAGTTCTTACTTAGAGTCCATCGCGTGAGACTAGGGATTCCAAAAGGAAGTTTCTCTTGAAGTTATTTGAAGAGGATTCTTAGTCCATATATGCACAGGGTCCAAGACAACTACGGCTGCACTGGGACCCATATGAATCCCTAAACATTGAAAAGCAGAAAAAGCTATCGATTCGTGCTTAGGGTTCATTGCGTGAGACCTAGAATTAATGAATTTCATTTGATAATAATAAGGATAAAAAGAGGAGTGGACTTATGTATAAAATGGGCTTGATTAAAAATAAAATGAACTTGATTTGAAATGAACTTAACTTTGAAATGGACTTGATTTGAAACTTGAGAAATCGTTCTTAATTTGAAATGAACTTGATTTAAAACTTGATAAATTTTTCTTAATTTGAAATGAACTTGATATGAAACTTGAGAAATTGAACTAAACTTGATTTAGATTTGGGAAAAGGAATCGAACTTGCTTTGGAAATTTGAGGAAAAAGAATTAAACTTTAATTTGGATTTGAGAAATTGAATTGAACTTGATTGGGAATTTGAGGAAAAAGAATTAAACTTGATCTGGAATTGAGAAATTGAATTGAACTTGATTTGAAAGTTTGAGGAAAAGAATTGAAATTGATTTTGACTTGAGAAGAGGAATTGAACTTGATTTGAAAGTTTGAGGAAAAAGAATTTAGATTTGATTTGGACTAAAATGGGCTTGATCTGAAAAAACTCGATTTAAAACGAACTAAATTTGATTTGGATCGAAATGAATTTGATTTGAAAATTGAGGTAAGGAATTAAATTTGATTTGAATCAAGATGAATTTTATTTGAAACTTGAGGAAAAGAATTAAATTTGATCAAAATAAAATGGATTTTATTTGAAACTTGAGAAAAAGAATTACACTTGATTTAAAATAGAGTGAGCTTGATTTGAAATTTTTAAGGAAAAATAATTTGGTATAAAATATATTTGGGTTAGGATTAGAATTAAAGGAAAGCATTGGGCTGGGATTAAAATTAGAAAGAATTGAATTTGTTCTCAAAAGCATGTTGGGCTTGACCCGCAAAAAATCATTTGAACTAAAATAATTATTTTTGTTTAGAAAATGATAATAAAGAAATAGCTAATTTAATTCCACTAAAGTCCAATTAAAATGGAGGTTGCAAAGTACATCTTTGGCTTAACTTTGGCCCATTCATCCTAATTGAAGGCAGCTTGATTTAATTGCAAAGTAGTAGCAACCCGATTAAAAGGGAGGTCCAGTTTGGTCTATTGTGATTGGCTAGTTTATTGCCTAATTGAAACTGTGATCCTGGCACTAAATTACCATGGCCTGTATTGAAGCAGGTGTAATTAACAATGGCCCAATCAGGGGTTGTAGAATTATTCTAATTTAAAATGCTAGTTATGATTTGGGGCTCAAATTGAGGAACGTAATCATGGCTTGAATTCTAGTTAATATGGTTGTTCAATTAGCGATAATCAAGGAATGGAAATGGCGCGGCCAACGCATGGCTCAATTTCTATTCCAAAATGGAGCATGGCCCAATCACTCGAAATGGAGCATCGCCCAATCTGATTCTATAATGTTGCAACCGTAATTACGACAAGACGAAGAACTCGCTAAAGTTTTAAAAAGAATTTTATTACATTGTGTGGAGCCACCACCAAATTTTTATTTAAGGGAAAACATTTGGAAAAATCCTAACTTGAGGAAGAAATTCTAGGTTTGGGAGTCGGTTACAAACGGGGAAGGTGTTAAGCACCCTACTCGCCCATTCCAAAAGAACGATACTCTTAAACTGAGTGTGTAATTTATTTGAAAACTATTTGATCCCTCTATTTAGAATAAAAATAAATAGGTTTGTGGAAGATAGTCTGACAGGACTTGATCCTGCTCCTACATATTCCCTGGTGCAATGGGAAACTCAAGGCTACGTAGTTCTGGTTTTAAAGGCTTGACCTTTGGAGATGCTTGAAAAGGAACAGAGTATTTTGAAAATATTTTAAAGAAAAATCCTTAGTCCATATATGCACAGGGTCCAAGATAACTACGGCTGCACTAGGACCCATATGAATCTTTAAACATCGAATAGCAGAAAAAGCTACTAGTTCATGCTTAGAGCTCGTCGCATAAGATTAAGAATTGCAAAACAAGTTTTTGTTTTGACTAAAAAGGCATTCCCAATCTACATATGCACAGGGTCCAAGACAACTACAGCTGCACTGGGACCCATACGAATCTCTAAACATCGAACAACAGAAAAAGATACCAGTTTGTGCTTAGAGCTCGTCGCGTGAGATTAAGAATTGCAAAACAGGTTTTTATTTTATTTAAAAAGGCATTCCCAATCCACATATGCACAGGGTCCAAGACAACTACGGCTGCACTGGGATCCATATGAATCTCTAAATGTCGAACAGCAAAAAAGCTACCAGTTCATACTTAGAGCTCATTGTGTAAGGCCTAGGATTATTTAAAAAGAACAATAAGGAATCTAAACTACTAAATAATGAGAGGTTGACCCAAATTAAGGAAAAATTCAAAATTAAAAATAAGATTTAAGAAAATTAATTTTACCTTTTTTTAAAAAAAGTGTATTAGACTTGACCCAAGTTAAGAGAAAAAAAAATTAAAATCAAAGGTAATGGGCTTGATCCACAATTAAAGACAATAAATTTGACCCAAATTAAATGTACGAGTAGTTTATATTTAAAAATTATTTTGTCTTTATTACTTAAATATTTTCCTTTGATTTACTCTATGAAACTTAGTGAGATTTGCATTCCACGGGTACTTTATTTACTTGTCTTCCTTTTTTTATATGTTTTTATTTATTTATTGTTGAGTATTATATATTCTTTTTAAAGAGCAGACGTTTCTAAAATAATCATTCAAAGCAATTTACTAAAATAATGTTTTTGGTAGTGAAACTAAATTAAACACATTTTTTTTAACAATTCCAGCACCTAAAGCAAAAAGCATTTATTTAATTGATTAATGGGTCCATATTCTTCTTTTTGGGCTATTAATTCAAAAGAAATCATATGGCAATCCCAATGGCTAACTACTCAGATTTTCTTTTACTTTTTAATTAACTAAAAGTTATATCTTAAAATGGGTTTCTACCTTGTCATATATTTGTCCCCATTATCAATAATTTTGGTTTCGATGGAGAAATTCTAATGGCAAGTCAATTGTGCCCAATTGAGGCAGCCCTTAGCATGCACTCCGTAGGGCCGGCCTATCATGCTTTTAACTTTGGGGTTAGTTTTCTTGCGTCCCTAATGTTAAAGAAAAGAAGATTGGCTTGCCTATCTAAATTATTCTTTTGACTTTAGAAATCCCAATAGATCCATCATCTGAAACATGTGAATTGGGACCTTCCTCCAATAGCCGGGTGTGCCCAAAGGTTCCACTGGGGAGATCGGATGGTGGAGTTCAATTGAGGATTTATCGCTGTTGCAGAGGGATGGACAGTGATCGCAACAGGTGGTCATCGAAGGAGGAAACATGGCCCCCGTGAGTGGCTGCATCCCTATTCAAGGTCCCTAAGCTATATATCGAACCTTTTTTTTTCTGGAAGCATTAGGTACGACCTTAAGCCTTGAGCCGCGGTGGTGATATTTTTCCGAGAAAGGGTGAGGCCACTAGGAGGGAAACAAACAGATGGTGATTTTGTTGTCTCTGGTTATAGTACGTGCCTTTGGGCGAGTTTGGACTAGGGAGCAAGAGATATTTCCAATCACTCCCGAGACTAGCAGTGACCTTGTAAACACCCCGCAAGGTACCATGCTTAGCTTTATTTAAGCTAGAATCATTCGCTTTGTTTCTTGTCTAATTTCGGGCTCCCAGATTAGCACTTATCTAGGCTAGCTGACTTGGAGTCTTTGACAATCACGGGAGACACTGATATTTTTATGGCTTGGTAGCTGGACAATGGTGAGGGTTCCTTGCTCGAAAGTGACCCTACAATGGCACTAACGCATCCGGCCGGGAAATAGGGATTGCATGGTGGCTATTGATAGCTATGGCGGTACTGTAACTATGGGTTGGCAAAGTAAAGAATATGGAGGAGCTAATATTTACACTGTAAATCCATCCGAATGCAAAAGCTTTCATGCTTAGATTTGGTATGAACCGTAAATAATGAAAATTAATTATAACTCATTCAAATCAAGATAGGTACAGATAAATTCACACGTGAATCAATGACAAAACAACTTTCATCAGCCTGAATCAGAAACAAAATGCAAGAGTCATTACCAAAGCTTTTTTTCATTTGGCTCAAATTTGATTTCTAAGGCATCATTCCGATCATAAACAGACTTAAGGAAATTGAAACCTGAGACACGAATGTAGTGATATTTATGGCCATACCTGGAGATTTTCAGAGAATCCTGGTACAGAATTTTTTATTATGATTTCTCTGGTTAAGAAAATGGCGATGCATGAACCTTTCTACAATCTCAGCACGAAGGAGAGAGTTTTTTCAGAGAGGTTTTTCAGAATCCCCCAAGAATGAGGGCTCTTTTTTCCGAAAAGAATCCCATAATTCTCCTACTCTTTGGATTTTATAGCTTGGAATTGGCGAAAACCATCCTCATTTTTTTTTCTTTCTTTCTTCCCTTTTTTTATTTTCAGTTTTTCATTTTTATTTTTCCATTTTTCATTTTGTTTTCAGTTTTTTCTGTTTTATTTTTTTTATTTTCAGTTTTTTTTAAAATATAATAAATTAAATATAAATTAAATAAAGGGTTTAATAAAAAAATGAATGGATGGTTAGAAACACCAAGGTACACAAAAGATTAGTAACGCGATTTTTCAAAATATCCAAAAAAAACATTTATACATAATCGAAAAAGAATATACCAACGTTAAATTCACATATACATATGCACGTGTCCATATATCCACCTACGTATACATGATTCCATCATAAAAAAATATTTTATCAATGGTGAATACTAGAAAATGATTCTAAATTAATTAAATTTAATCAGGTCAATATTAGGCTAATAATGGAGAGACAAATTTAATTTTAACTGTAACATTAATATAAATGTAATTAATAAATTAGGATTCTGAAAATAATACTAAAATTGTTTCTTTTAAATTATAGTTAAATGTTATATTTTTATTTATATATAACATCAATTTTATCTTCCTCACATCCTAACAATATGCATATACGTTATATTTTAACTCAATGAATTATAATGTAAAATTTAAAGATGGCACGACATACATATAAATGTATCAAATATAAAGTACTGTGTATATGTAAGTTAAATTTTCTCAATTTCATCTTATCTTTTTATTTTGTACTTTTTTAAAACTCCTTAAGGATAGCATTGTAAGTATAGGTCAAGCTAAGATTTTCCAACTCCATTGGCTTGCCTTGCTCAGCCCAATGCAGATTAATGGCATGTAGAATTGTGAAATTGGACTTTGATTCTGGTTCAATCTTATCCAACCTTTTCTATATTCTATCCAGTTATAACATGTAGATAAAAAATAATTAAAATAATTCTGATAAAATGATTCTAAAAATAATGGATTTGGTGGCAGTAAGGCTGATCCCTTACTTTGAAATATTGAATTTTATTTCAGGTTTACATCCAAATTATAGATCATTAAAAATCAAATATAGAGTATTGAGATTTAGAATTGAAGAACTCTATCCCAATTTTATTGTTGATTTTAAACATTTTTAATTCTTCCAAAAATGAAAAAATACAAAAAATCACCATGCAATTCATCTTGATAAGATATTTTTTTTCTTATGAAGCAAAATTATATTTTGTATGCTCTTTATAGTTTATCTTTTTCTTTAGCAATGTTTACTATTTTAATTATGGATAAATTCGTAAGTATAAGCGTTATGCATTTAGTGAATGAAGAAGAGTAGGAGACTCCGAATATGGATGAGTGAATCCATATGCTGGAAAATATATTGCCTATCTAGCGAGAGAGAGAGAGAGAGAATGAATCAATGGGCTATTAGTTTTGTTGCTTTGTGAATGTGAGTTATCATTAAAATTAAAATGGAGAGAGGGTGAGAGGAAAAATGGTAAATGTCTTGCTGTGAAAATTAGAATGCCCAGTCAGCGCATGAATGCATCCAAAGGGTGTCAGGCTGAGGGCTTTGCTGTGCAAATGGTCAGTCAATCCGGGCTAGTGGGGTCAATTATTAAACACCGAATCTTTGATGTTGTCTTTAAGAATATCAAACACTTCATAAATTATTAAATGTATTATGTATTGAGTCAATTTGTTTAAATCTTTTTGTTTAAATTTAAATTACTATTATTCACACGTGCTTGTTGATGTGTAACTGTGCAGGTTTAAAACATTGGTAAATTTGTAATTGATATAATCATAATAGTAATGGCTAGAAATTTCACTATTTTGATACATGTTCTCAAATATAAATTATATAATGCAGACACTCGTACATCTATAAATCATAGAGCATACATATTTTTCTTAACTTAGCAATTAAGTAAATATAAAGATGGTATTTTTTTTTTCTATAAATACAAACTGAACACAAAATATAGAATCTGACTGCCGGAAGAGTACAGTGGCAAAATAGATTAACAAAAAATTTAAAACACTTCTTTATAGCTTACTTTGGAATGTATCATCTTTCTATAAACTCATTCAAAAGTAATGTACATGTTTACACAACAGAAGAATGGGTTTCAAATTCTACTCTGGCATTCAATATTACTAAGTTATTCATTTAAGGTGAGCTTTATATGACACTATTTTGAAAAAGAAATTTTTGAAACTTCATGATTAAAGTTTTAGCTCAACATTTGTTTTCTTTTTTCTTAAAATAATGCAAATGGCATAACCGTTCAACTATTGAAACAATAGTGTAGGTGGGGTTTCTAGATTCGGATGCAACTATATAATCAATTTGTAGCTAATTATGAAAGAGATTGAACAAGTTCCATTATCCTTAATGTTTTTCATTTGTTAAGTTGTCACAATTATAATTACGACAAGATGAAGGACTTGCTAAAATTTTTTTAATTGATTGTGGAGCTGCACCAAATTTTTAGTTAAGGAAAAAGATTTGAAAAAAAACTCTAAATCTAGGTTCGAGAATCGAAGTGTGTGTGATTTCGATTACGAGTAGGGAAGGTACTAAACATCCTAAATCGAGTGTGTGATTTCGGTATTTTTGAAAACTGTTTGATCCCTTTATATAGAATAGAAAATAAGTATGTTTGTATAAAATAGTCTGATAAGACTTGATCCTGCTCCTAGGTATTCTCTGGTGCAATGGAAAACTTAAGGTTACGTAGTTTTAGTTTTGAAGACTCGATCTTCGGAAAAAGAGATTGACAGTTTTTTGAGTAATTCTTAGTCAGCATATGCAAAGGATCAAAGACAACTACGACTGCACTAAGACCCATATGAATCTCTAAATATTGAACAACATAAAAAGCTACCAGTTCGTATATAGAATTCATTACGTGAGACTTGGAATTTATTAACACAGTGTTTTCTATGATATTTTTATTTTAAAAGGAATTCTTAATCCACATATGCATAGGATTCAAGACAACTAAGGCTGCACTGAGATTCATATGAATCTTTAAATATCAAACAACATAAAAAGCTACCAGTTCGTATATAGAGTTCATTGCATGGGACCTAAATTTAATGAATTTAATTTAAAAATAATAAAAATAAAAAGGGATTGGACTTAGGTAGAAAAAGAATTGGGCTTAACTCAAAAAATTAAATTTTGATTTCAAAAGGATTAAAAATAAAAAAAAATAGAAATAAAAAAAAAATTGGGCTTGACCCAATTTAAAGAAAACTTAATTTCAAGTTAAAAGAAATTTGGATTTGATCCAATAAAACTTGATTTTGAATTTTAAAGAAGACTCTACCTAAAAAAGATTTGATTTTCAATTTAAACCAAGAATTAGGCTTGACGTCGAAGTTTTAAAATAAAATTAATTTCAGAGTAGCAAAGTTGTAAAATTAATTGCTTAATAGTGATTATGACTTTTGAACTCAATTAACATGGTCCAATCGAATCTATACGGTGCAATTTGGCATGTAGGGTGTGAATAGGCGTGGCTCAACCGAACTCTGCCTAGATCCATAGTAAGCTTACTATTGCCCCTTTTAAATCAGCAAGGCCAATTATATGAGAGGCCCACTAGGTATCACCAATTTATTAACACATTCTGGCCCACTATTCAAGTAATCAGCTTCAATACGAACTTAAATTAACGATGCATGCATGCATTTTAGCTTTACGTGGGAAGCCCAAAGCTACTTTATTCCTTTGATGGGCATTATGTGGAGAAATGTTTCGCCGCCCGTGACCCCCGAGTTCGGTTTCTATGATGTCATTTCTCTTATTTAAGGCTAAATCAATAACATTGGCATGCGTTTACACTGGCGGTGTGCATGCAGAGTGGAGCTTAACGTGCAAATTGCATGAATGAAGATTTGACTATTCAAGGCTAGTAAAATCGCTTCAGTCGTTGCTTATCCCCGTGTATGACCATGTCCTTTTAAAGGCAGCAACAAATGGAGACTCGGGTTAACCATTTTCGTTATGGGGGGAACCAAATCTACCGTCTCGGAACGTACGCCTTTGGGATGAGAAAACCTGGACGAAGATTCTACAGGGAGTAAAATGATGAAATGATGACTACTAGATGTTGGGAAGGTGTAGGATCATGAACAAGAAATAGAGAAAGACCTCCCAACTATTCTTTGCTTGGAACTGTAGTTGGCATCTTCTCTAGCCAATGGAAGACATTATATTGAGAAGTACCAGCCGCAATCACCAACACTTTTCCCTTCAATCCAAATTCTAGACCCCAAAAGCCAAGCTGGGATACATGGAGGCCCCAAAAGAGAGATATATCAGAAAAAATTTTAGCTGGCTTCCCCACGTCTAAAATAGATACTCAGCTGTCACCAAGAAAACTGTGTACACTAAGAATGATTTGGAAGGAATACTAGAAGCTTTCGGTAAAATGGAACAGGGAACAGGTGGCAGAATCTTCATGAAAAATCAGAGAGTCTTCAGTGAGTCGAGACGCGTACATATTCCTACTTCCCCGCTCTTCCTTCAGCCTTTGAAACATAGTCGATTCTATTGGGAGGTGGTTGAACCAAAGGAAATACATTCGTGTATCTTTCCTCCCTTTCTTCTACACAAGTTCTTCGCAGGAAGATAATTCATGATGATCAGAAGGCTAAGAACCTACGCTAACACCATGATCAAAACGAGGATGCTGAAACTCTATTGGATGAAAAGAACTTCCAATTTCCAGAGGTGTGAAATGCTTGACGGGAAATCCAAGATCGGAGACTACTAGACCGAGTTCAAAACTTAGAAATCAAGATGCAGGGTGTATAAAACAGGGGCGTCGTGAATGAAAGAAGGATAGGTGACCATGGAAACTCTATACTTAGATCCTAAGGAAGGATGTGAGGGGCAGTAACTCCAAGGATAGTGATCAATAGAGTTTCATAAGAGTAGTCTTGACCAGGACTATCTCCAGTCGTATCACTCTTTATCATGAATTGTACCACGTGAGTACCCAGGGAAGTCACGGATGCTGCTTGGCTGCCATTCCTGTATTAATAAAATGCTTGACTCAATCAATGGAAGGGAATCAGCAGCTCGTTTGCAAGTATCAAAGCTGCTGCTGCCCCTTGTGAAAAAATGAACAACTGATATTAAAAGAGCTGCTTCTTGTTGTTTCTGGACATGAATGCAGTGGCGTCATAATCATCAGCCAAAGGACTTACAAACCCACCTACTCTTCATTTAAATGGCTTTCAATCCTAGTCTTTGTTATTAGTAGAATAAACCTCCTTGTTAAACCCCCTATGTGCAGGTCCTATCTCCTGACCTATACCAGAAGAAACTAAGCTTTCACAGTCAACACCCACGTGAAGTTGTCCCTGCTCAAAATTTCATTCGACGTTTCCTGAGTAGTCAGACTTAAAGTCTCTCCTGGAAGTTATCTTCAGCATTCCAAAATGTATTTAGCAGCCCAATTACCCTACTTTGAACTAAAGCTTATATTGCCTATTGCTTGGCTGCTAAAAAGAAATTGGAACTTACCTCAGGATAATGGTCGAAGGATGGTTCGGGTTCGTTTCCTATGGTGCAGAAGGTAGTAGAATGCATGACTCGAAGCACACAAGGCTATGGCAGTTAACCTCCCCTGGCCCTGCTTAGATGACTTTCTAGTCTAGGAGATGTTTTCTGGTCCTATTTGGCTATCAGTATTAACATGTTGAACCGGAGGTTACGCTAAAACTTATGCATGTAATTGAAGTTGTCTTGAGCCATGACCTGCTAGCTTGGGCTCATGACCTGTTGACTCTAGTACCTTGCCTAAATTCAACTTATGATTTTGCTGTAGAACCAACTCTGACTTTCATCTCTGCTTTGGCTCATAAATCATAAGGATTAGAATCGGCCACTACCTTGGTCATCATGATTGATCCTATGTCCAAGGAGTAGGATAAGGATACTCCTAACTTCGGTCAAAGAACATGCAGAATTTACAATCTATTCGACCAAAACTATACCAGAACCAGCAAATGATACTTTGAGTTTGGCCTACTCAGGTCACACTCCAAGCTTTCATGCACATTAACTGCCATCTATGTAACAGCCAAGCTACAAATCGGGATGAAATTGACTTAACTCCACTTTATTATGATCGATTTCAGCCTTTAACTCGAGATCCTTTCTATTCGGCATCTATATCCATTCCAGGACTCTGTTTATAACATACACTCAGACATATTTCTAAATTTTTTCTACACCATAATGGATTCAAAACTCTAATTAAAAATAGGAGATACATGAATCAACACTAGTAAATGCAAGTTGGGATCTGAATCACGATTCAAGCAACATTGCTCTGCATGAATGTAATTGAAGTATTCGAGATCTTACCTTATGGGGTTGCTGAGAAAAATATCCCTTGAGCTTTCGTGATTTTTTGAACCTTCATGGCCAGAGCAACACTAGTATGTTAGCTGCAGAAGTTGTAAGTATCAGGGAAAGAAAATCTTGAATTCCCCAAAGTGCTTCCAAAGGAGTCACCAAGGAACGAAAAAGGTGTGGAGGATCTTCTTCTTTGAAGGTCCAGAACCTGTAATTCCAAGAGAGAGAGGTCCAGCTCTGAAAAAATCTCAAAAACCAGCCAAAAGCCCCTTCTAATTTTCCTTTTCTCTTATTTATATTTTCTTTAATGCATTAACTTCCCTCCAATTAACTAACCAACCCAAACCTGACATTTAAGAAAACCTTTTCAAGTATTATACTATTATTTTCATTTTTCCTCTTTTTTCTTATTTTTGCTTGTTTTCCTTTTTTTATTTTCTTTTATGTTTTTTTATTTACTTATTTATTTTTATTATTTTTTTGTTATTTTTCCTCTTTATTTTTTATTTTATTTTTTCTGTTTTTATATTCTTTATTTTTAAATTATTTTTTTTTTCTTTTTTATTTTTCTTTTCTTCTATTTTTTTTCATTTCTGTTTATTTATTTTCTCTGTTTTCTGTTTATTTATTTTTTTACTTTCTGTTTATTAATCTTAATATTTATTTATTATTTAAATTATTATTAATTTACTGATTAATTTAACAAATGAAAGCCTCGTACTTGAATCCTTACAATTATCATTGTTGGTCTATTCTTTATTGTTCCGATGGTAAGTTTAATATGACACATGTTTCTCCCAAACCTCCATCACCTTTCATTAAACAATCCTGGCGTGTCAAATTCACCTAAAATTAACTCTCAACAATATTGGAGGCATGTATAAAGCCCAGCAATTCTCAAATACAAGTTGATCTCTATACGACTAACATTAATGCATGATTTGTTAATTAATGAATCGCTTTAAACTTGGATAATAAATTTCAATATCTACATTAAATTATAGTGTGTACGATGGGGTCTTACATTTATGATTTATCTTCTCGAGCCTGTAAGTTTATTAAATGTTTCATTAGGAACATTTTTCAGTGTATGTAAGAATCAATTCATGCACAGCTTATTTTACTCACATGGTGCCTTAACTGCACAATAGTAATAGTCTACTGCAGTAATTACAACTTAATGGATTTGAGAAGGGAATGTTGATATATAGAATTTTTTGGGAGTAGTCTTGTGGACTAGAGTACCTGATTTATAGAATACATAACAAGGGAAAATTCCTATTTCAATAATCTCCAACAAAGCTTGATAGGATCTATACAGATGGTTAATTGTCCGCAAAAAGATTTAAAAGCTTGCTTTAGATTTGTTCAATAATTGATATCGTTAGTTGCAGGAACAAGGGTGGATCTATCCATCTAGAGTTTAAGCCCCTCCCATTTTTTTTACAAGGCTCATTTTGTGAAGTTGTAAATTTTTTTACATATACATTATTCTAATATGGTTTGTAGGCATTTTTTAATTGTATTAATACCGTTCTAATCAGAATTACTCTATAAAATTGTACAAACTTGTAATTTGTACTTATCTGCAAAATTTTAAAGTTTAATTTACTTTTAGTTTTCTGAATATATAGTGATTGTTGCTTAACATGTAAAATTTTACAACCGTAAGTTGTAAAAGGCAAAGCAACCATGCAGGAACATCTGGTGAGACAATTAAGAACAAAGCAGATGATGAAATATATTTGCAATGAGTTGATGCTTCTCCCCATACAATCAGCTCAGCAAATTGGATAATATATATAAATAAATTAACTGGAAAATTTTATGTAACATTTTTTTTCTTCCAAATATTTAATATAGCTGTATATCTAAGATTTAAGTTAACACTTCTGAATAAATTAGATGAACTTTCCAAATTTACATGTATAATAATAATCAATTATGATTGGTTAAAGGATTTACATGTTATCTTGTGTCTATGCTATGCATGGATTTGAGTTTCTAAAAGCTTTCTTATTTCATAAGTAAGCTGTCTTGTCATTATTAGGAATATTTCTTTAAAACATTTTTACATGTTAGTTGTTGTCATTGTATTAAATGTTAATATGATTATTTTATTTTTTCTATATTAATAGATTTTTTATAAATTAAGTTTCATCTTATTTGACTGTTTGAAATATTTTAAAATTGGTAAGAAGTTATTTTTTATCATTTTAGATAATGCTTTTATTAATGATGGTATACAAAGGATCCTAAAAGCTCATCTTTGTTTGTATAATAGTTTGTTATATGATGGTGATTTTTTTCATGTTCAATGTTCTGCTTATATTTTTAATCTGATTGTTCAAGAGAGATTGAAAGTAGCCAATGAAGAACATCATAAAATTAGAGAGTGTTAAATATGTGAGAGGTTCAGATGGGAGAATGATTAAATTTAAAGTTTATGTGCAAGAAGTAGGGATTAATAGTAGTATTGGTTTGAGGTTGGATGTATCAACTAGATGAAATTCAACATACCCGATGCTTGAAAGTGAATTAAAATATGAAAAGGCATTTAATATTCTAAGGGTGATAAATACAAATTATAAAAATTGTCTATCAGATGAAGAATGGAGAAAGAGAGAAAAAATGTGAGTTTCTAAAACCATTTTATGATACCACAAACGTGATATCAGGATCGTCTTATCCAACCTCAAACTTATATTTTTTGTAAGTATGGAAGATTGAATGCATGCTAAATGAAAGTTTGCTAAATGATGATCAGGTGATAAAGGAAATGGGCATAAGAATGAAAAGAAAATTTGACAAGTATCGGAAAGAGTATAGTGTGGTATTGTCTTTCGAAGTCATTCTCCATCCATGTTTGAAACTTGATTTTATCTTATTTTGTTATATCAAACACGATGAATCAACTTCTAAAGATAGGGTTAAAAATGTGAGAAAAATTTTAGAAACTTTATGAAGAATATGTATGTTGTTTCAAAGTACCATCTGCTGAAACTGAATCATTCGATAATTTTAATATTTGGATAAGTCAAATGAAGAAGAAAGTAGGAACAAGAGATCAGAAGTTTTCAAGGTATTTTTTAATGCTTAATAATTAGCTTAATATTGTAATTATTTTTTTTTATTTATCTAATTTATATATTATATTTTTAGGAGTTCAAAAGGCTCCAAAATCAAACAAAATCTAATATTGGGAAGAGTGAATTAGATATTTATTTGGGAGATAAACCCTTTGATTACGATGATAATGAAAATTTAGATGTGTTGGGTTATTGGAAAACCAATGAAAAAAGGTTTTTCATACTTGCTATCATGGCACATGACGTGTTAAGCATTCCAATCACTAGTGGCATTGAAATCTTCATTTAGCATTATTGAATGTGTGCTTACTAATATCAAAGTTTCATCTTTTTTGGTACTGTTTAGATGCTCATTTGGACTAGAAATTGCCTGCATGGTTTTGTTTTAAATTCTACAAGTAAAATTTACATGATTTTTATATTATTATTTAATTTTAATTAATTATGTTGGGATTAGTTATCTAATTATATTTTTATTGATTGTGATTTATGAGTTTTAGATGAAGATGGGTGTACTTCTATTTGTCATGAAATAGATAAGTTGAATGTGTATTTGAAGGATGAAATTGAAGACTAATAGGGAATTGAAGAATGAAGACTAATGTAACTTGTTAAAATTTGTTTCTGGTAAGTGAGCTCATCCCTCGTGATCACATTAAAAACACATAAAAGCTTTGGTGGATTTGGTAAAATTTAACATTTTTGTTAACAATGCTTTAGTGAATATTTACTCTACATGAAGTTGTGTGATTGGTGCAAGAGTGTTTTGAAACCATACAAGTTAAGGATGTTATTTCTTTAAATTTGGTTTCTTGTTGACTTATCTCCTTATGTTCTTTAAAGTTGGACTCTTGTTATCTTAAAATTTAATTTTAAAGTTTGCAATGTTCTTTGTGAACTACCATTGGTCTTGGTTATACATGGCTGCAAGGTATTAAGATTGAACATTATGGTGCTGTGAATGGTCTTAAAATTTTAATTCATATGCATATTTCATCTTTCACATGATTTAGTTAGATAAAATCTATTCCTGATTTCTTTCAGCATATTCATATATTTGTCAAGTCAAGTTGAAGAATGTTATATATTTAAACTTGAAAGATCTTAATCTGGATTTGATATGTTCCATTTGCATTTATGTCATGCGTATATATGTGTTTTTTTTTTCTTCCTTAATATTGTTTTTTATATAAGGCTTAATATTGTTTTTAATATAAGGGTTGACTCATGAATTGACCCTAGCCCACTTGGTATGGACTTTTTAGTCCTATGGGCTATTTATGTATAGGGCTTTTAAATCTTGTGGAATTTTTTGGCTCTGACCCACAAGATTAAGGCTAAACAGGTAAAGGCTGATTCATTTGACAACTCTAATGATATGTAAACATAGACAAATTCTTTAGACCATTTTTTTTTTAAAATATTAAAATATATCTACTTATTATTAAATTATCAGTTACTATTAGTTTAAATTTATTAATTTTAAATTTTTTTATTAAATTGTATGTCCTTATTATTTTCTATTTTTAGTTATGTTTTGGATGGCAACGGACAAGTTTCATGTCCTCATCCCCAATATTCTGTGCTTGTTCCTATCCCTGTCCCTATCAGATTTATCATATTAAACTTTATCTATGTTTTCGATCGGGATCGAGAAAACCTGTCCTACACCTATTTCCAATATTTTTTAGATTTTTATTTTAATTTTTTATAATTTATATAGTTTATTACTTTTATAAATTTACTAATTCTATACAATATTTTAAAATAATATAAATATTTTAATAATTTAAAAAAAACGTTTAAAAATAGATATCAATATTCCCATACCTCTCGTACCATTTTTAAAAGTTAAATTTTACCTAAATCCATCTCCATCCCAACCAACTCAAACTCTTTTCATCAAAATTAAAGCAAAACAGAAGCGAACATGATAGGATCGAGTACAAGGACCATGCTTAACAGTCTCCTCACCCTTAAATGGGTAAGCCATAAGATTTTGTTTCATTTTTAGCTCGCCATCTTACCTAGCTAGTCATTCCACTTTTAATATTTAATTTTTCAAATTTTTGTGGGTTAAATTTTCTCACATCTCCCTTATCTTGTATGGTATTAGTATATATGGAACATGTGAATTTGTACGGCTGAGAAAATTTTGAACGATAGAATTTAGTTTGGAAAAATAAATACAGGGGTTTTTGGTACAGATGAACAATAATTAGTTTAAAATAAACTTTAATGTAAATAAATATAGTTAAGGATAATTAATTTAAATTTAATATATATATATATGTATATTAATATATAGAAAATAAACATATTTTAATTTATATAAAATTATATTAAAAATATACAAAGACATTGGAAATATTAAATGGTAACTGATTTAAATAAAAAATTTAATTTAACTTGAAATATTTAATTATATTATTTAAGCTAATTTAATCATGTTATCTAAATTTTATTAGTTGATTTAATTATATTATAAGTTTTTACAAAAGATAAAATTAAATAAATAAGAATATACAATATACATAAACTAAAAATAAATAAACCTATGTTATATCTTATGAGTCAAAAATAAAAATAAATACACATATGAATTAGTAAAGTTTCTAAATAAATAGAGATGTATAATATCAGAAAATCCAAAAATTAAATAATTTTAAAATAAAATTATAAAAATAAAAATATATTAAAATTTTATTTTTTACTCTCATAGTTTTTTTATCTTTTAATTAATTCTTCATCCAAACAAAATATATTACTGTACAAAGTCCAAAGTTCTAAGAAATTCATGTCCTATCAGGAACGTGCTTGCCCGGTCAAAATAAAAGATTCAAATCTAGGCATGCATTCTTGGTTTAGTGGTAAGTTACCACCCTCAAGAACGTGCTTTCTTTCAATTACGTGCTTTCTTTCCCGTTGACCTTTATTCAATATACCGTTGTACATATATAATAACATCTTCAACAAAAATTTATCAACGTAATTTTCGAAACACTGCTTAACATATACTTTTTATTGTCTCTTTAAAAAATTTAGGCTCCCTCTCTTTTTAACACAATTCACATATAATTATTTAATAATAATTTTAAAAGATATATTAATAGAGTGTATTACTTGACATTTCTTATAATATGATTACGTGACATTACCAAAAAATTATTAATTAATATTTTAATATTAGATTAGCCTTTATTGTAATATTTTAAAAAAAAATAAACCACTATTAATTTACATATAACAATATTATATTATTGGTAAAATATATTATACTAATAAATATATTATTAATAAATGAAATATTAGTATGTACCCAAAAAGCCGCAAGATGGTGACACCAACGGATGTTTAGATATGATGATCGCGGGTTCCCATGCAGGTACGTAGGGTTTGGGATATATGGATCAAAATGCTCGGATAGTTTGAAAGATAGGTGTGTTAATTAGAATTAATAAAAATATTAGTTTATTTAAATATGTATTTTTTACTTAATCTGTTTAATTTGTAGATTAAGTAGGTTTAAATCATAAATTAACGGGTTAATTTGTCAGATAACTTTTTTATTTTAAATTATAATTTTTTAATATATTTTAAATTTTTTAAATATTTTATAGTTAAATAGACTAATCAGTTAATTTATGGATTAAAATAGGTTAAACATAGACCAAAATTTTTGCCAACTTATATATATATTCCAAACCAACTTAACATACTGCAATTAACGATTGATTAATATGAAGCGGACTCATGCAGTGGGAGGGTTGATTGTAACCGTATTAGCTCAGGTGATGGGTTTCTGGATCTACGTCAGATAGATTTGGTAACCCAACTTCTCACGTACGTGATTTCAAATCAGTGGGTACTTAAAAAGGAGTTCATTTTTATATTTTTTTTTCCTATTCGCATCATCCTTCATTTTTTAAGTTTTATTTTTAAAATTCTTCTTTGTAAATATATAAAGTACGTTTTTAAAATTTAAATTCAAGAAGCATATTTTTTTTTTCTTTTAGAATCATATTTTATACAGATATAAAGTAATGTTTTTAAATTTTAAATTTCAAAACTATATTTTACATTTTTGAAATTTAAATTTTAAACTGTAAAAATCTTTTAAAAATTAAATTTTGAAAATATAAAAAATATACTTCTAGAATATAAATTTTGTAATCATATTTTATACAAATGTAAAATAATATTTTTTTAAATTTAAATTTCAAAAGTGTAAAAATATGTATCCAAAAATATAATTCCAAAAAATTAAAATTATACTAACATTTAAATTCTAGAAGTTATTTTATACACATGTATAATAATATTTTTGAAATTTAAATTTTAAAAATATAAAAAAACCACTTCCAAAATTTAAAATTCAAAAATATAAAATTATATTTTCAAAAGTGAATTTTGAATAGTAATTTTGAAAATGAAAATTTTGGAATAAGAATAAAAAGTGATGGTATATAATAATTCTTTTAAAATTTATATATATATATATATATATATATATATAATAAAGGGACCAAATTACTTTTTCTGTTAAAAGTTATTTTATTATATATGATGTGAAAGTTGTCGCAACCGTAATTTCGACAAGACGACCAACTCGTTAAAATTTGAAATGAAATTTATTTGGATTATGTGGAGTCACTACCAAAGTTTTATTTAAGGGAAAAAGATTTGGAAAAACCCTAACTTAAGGATGGGATTCGAAGTTCGGAAGTCGGTTACGAGTGGAGAAGATGTCAGACACCTCACTCGCCCTCCGAAAAACAGTACCCTTAAACTGAGCATGTGATTTTTGAAAACTGTTTTGATCCTTTTAATTAATGTGAAATAAATAGCTTGATGGAGGTTAGCCTGACAAGACTTGATCATGTTCCTACGTATTCCCCGATGCAATGGGAAATTCAAGGTTTACGTAGTTCTGGATTGAAGGCTTGACCTTCAAAGGTGCTTGAAAAGAAGTATTTGAAAGTAGATGGCGCTCAAAGGTTTGACCTTCAGAGCTGCTTGAAAGGGGACTTTTGAAAATGGCTAGAGTGTTTTTTTGAAAATATTTTAGGGAGAATCCTTAGTCCACATATGCACAGAGTCCAAGAAAACTACGGCTGCACTGGGATTCATACGAATTCCTAAGTGTCGAATAGTAGAAAAAGCTACCAGTTCGTGCTTAGGGTTCGTCGCGTGAGACTTTATGGACTCCAAAACGAAGTTTTTATTGGAATTACTTACAAAAGAATCCTCGGTCCACATATGCACAGGGTTCAAGACAACTATAGCTGCATTTGAGACCCATATGAAGTCCTAAGCATCGAATAGCAGAAAAAGTTACCAGTTCGTGCTTAGGGTTCATTGCGTGAGACCTAGAACCAAAGAATTTTTCTTGAAGTTATTTAAAAGGGATTCTTAGTCCACATATGCACAGGGCCCAAGACAACTACTGCTGCACTTGAGACCCATATGAATTTATTTAAAAGGGATTCTTAGTCCACATATGCACAGGGCCCAAGACAACTACTGCTGTACTTGAGACCCATATGAATCCCTAAGCATCGAACAACAGAAAAAGCTACCAGTTCATGCTTAAGGTTCATTGTGTGAGACCTAGAACCAACGAATTTAATTTGAAAATAATTGAGAAGGAATTGGGTTTGATTTAAAACAGACTAGACTTGATTGGAAATGAACTCGATTTGATCAAAATTTGGTGAAAAGATTTAAACTCGATTTGCAAATTTTTGAGAAAAGGAATTGAACTTGGTCTTTGATTTGATAGAAGAAAGAATTAAACTTGATTCTATTTTTTTTTTTGGATTATTCTTGATTTGAAAATTTTTGGGGAAAAAGAATTGGTTTAAATGAAATGGTTGACTTGAAATTAAACTTGATTTTAGTTGGAGAAAGAGAATCCGAAAGAAATTGAACTTGGCGTGGGAAAAGGGTTTGATTTTTATTTGAAATAAAGAAAAAAAGAATTTGATTTAAAAGAGAAATTAATTTTGATTGGGGCTAATTTGGAATAATAGGGAATGTAGGGGCTAAAATGAAATAATGAAGAGTGTGGAGGCCAAACTGGAATATTGGGGAATGTAGGGGTCCATTTGAGATTTTAAGAAATTTGGGGGGCCTGGTTGCAATTTTAGAAAGTTAGGAGGCTCAATTGGCTTAGTTGGATAGCTGGAGGAGTTTGCAGCTCACCTGGCTCTTTTGGATAGCTGATGGCTCAGCTTGCCTGGCGGCTCGAGGCTTGCCTAGCGGCTTAGTGGCTTCTGCGGCTTGGTGGCTCGTACGGCGGCTCGCGGCTTGGCGATGATTTAAAAGGAAATTCTTTCTCAGGGGCTCGAACCCGCACCCCAAAGGTTGTGTGCATTGTTCCTAACCAATAAACCAAGCTATTTTGTTGGATTTCTATACCTCTTGGTCATATTTAAACTTAGGGGTTGATGCATGGCTTCATTTCCACATCATTGCATGTGCAATCCTGTCTAATTCCATAAGCACTCAACTCTGGCTTACACTTCTACTTTATAGTGGTATGGAAATTTTATTGGCCAACGCCGATGCTAATGAATTTTGGAACTTGTGAAGGACTTTTTGCTATCAAAACTGACGTTTTCTACTGTGAGTGGGAACTAAAACTCCCTATGGTGTCAAATATACATTCCTCTTCACATGAATAGGATCGGTCCCCTGCTCTACTTATGCCTTCAGCTCTGTTACTGCCCAAGGTATGTTTAGTTCAGTCCAACACTCCTAAGACTGAGAGAGAACAGCTGGGTTTCTGCACCTACCCACTCAGTTTTACCCTCAACCAGCTCTAATGGTAAGCTCGAGCTCTGGTTTTGCCTATAATCGACCTTGCCATCAAAGCAGGTCTCCTACCAAGGATATCAGAGTGAAACCAGGTTTGGCCTCTGCATTTATACACATAATCTGCTTGGCCATCTAGTTTAACACTCCCTCTAACAGTGGTGTATGCGAAACATGGATCGCACAAATTCTCAAAACAAGGATTCTCAACATATATGGGAGAGGTGTGGAACCATCACAGAGCGCATCTTATAGTCTCCGTAAGTTCTTATGGAACTGATAGGCTTGCATCAAAAGTAAATTATGTTTAATAAGGCCCTATCAGTGTATCAGAAAGACTGCGATGACGGATCTCCTTCCCAGATTTACAACCGAATCTGCATAATTATGTAAATCGAGTGGGTTATGAGTTTAACTGGGTAGGTGAACCACAGGATCAGTAGACGCTGTTACAGGATGTGGCAACCAGTCCTCTACTCTTAAGTAATTGAAGATCACCATGAACTGTTCAGGCTTGCACTTCACCGTTAATCCGCAAGTGAATCGACTCTAACCAAATCTTATGTGGCAGCAAAAGATTTCCCTATGTCTTTTGACCACTGGATTTTATAAGTACGAATTTGGATCACAGATCTTTTTACGACTTCATACCGATATTAAGTAGGAGCCTAGGCTAGCTTGGACTTCCAGTTATTTAGCTAAGGATCGAACAAAAAATTACAACGATTGACAAGTCTAGACTAGATGAGTTGCATGATTTGAAACGAACCTGGTGATGGCCGAAGAGAGATTCTTCTCGAGAGAGCGGTGCAAAGTCGAGCCAGAACAGATGTATCCTTCCTTTGAGGCACCAGAATCTGGATGACATCCCGGCTTAGAGCAGGAATTCTCCTTTGCTGATTTCGATCCCGAGAAGCTGATGTAATTCTTGTTGGCGAGCTAAGAGTGAGATCATGTTCAGCAAAGAATCATAGCAGAGAGATCTTCTTCAATTGTTGGTTCCCGCCAGGGAACTCGATCCCATCTATCCGTCTTTCTCCAGAATATCAGAGCTCCCCTCTAACTGAAATTGCTGCCCCTTTTTTGAATTCTCTAGAAGCCGGGCTAAGATTCAAGAAAAGCCCCTGGTTTAGTGCTAAACCCTCCTTTATAGGCACGAAATCAGAAATTATTTTGGGCGGGATTTCCTTTTTCGATTTTTCTTCCCTTTTTCAATTTTTATTTTATTCCCGTTTATTTTTTTATTGTTTTCTTGTGTCTTTTTTTTTAATTTATTTATTTTCCATTATTATTTTTAATTTTTTATTTGTATTATATGTTCTTTTTTTATTATTATCAACCTTTTCTTTATTTGTTTTTATTTCATTTTTTCTAATTTTGTTTACTAATCTTTATTTTCCTTTTTTAGAAATTTTTTTTATTTATTTCATCTTTCTTTTCATTGTTTTTTTTTACTATTTTATTTATTTTTTCTAACATTTTTCAGTTTTCAGATTTTTCATTTTTCTTTTCTTCTTATTTTCTTGTTTAGTTTTTCTTGTTATTCATTTACTAATTAATCTAAAAACAGGGTCTCAGACATAGTTGGGTGTTTACAATAGTGAACACTACGTTAATGAGGAGAGATCATTCAAAAGATTCTCTCTACAAGAAATTAGAGTCATATGATGAGAAATATAATCAAATGTATGGAACAAGAATTTTAAGGTCTCATTAAGGAAGTTTAAGAAATATTGATCCAAACTCAAATCCAATATAGGTTAACTTATGTAATCATATTATTAAGAATATTTAGTGATAAAGTTTATGAGTTATAATTGATTTGCTATAGATTATATTAGGATTTGATATTGATTTATAAGTTATTTGTTTTAAATTATTTACAAATCAAATTAAGGTTTTAGATTGATTTTCAATTTAATTAGAATTTTATTTTTATTTTATTTTTATTAGATTTTCTCCCAATTTAGGTCAATTAGGTTATCTATATAATAGAATTTAGGAATTTAGTGTAAGGACAAATTTTGATGAATTATAATACTTTTCTTCGAGAGTTTTTCATATATGTGTGAGTTGATTCCCTTAGTTCTTGGGCAAATAACTACCTTGATAACATTGGTTCTTTTGACAGTTTACGGTAAATGACACGTTCCTCTTTGATAACTTCGATGCTCTCAGGCAAGTCACGGATTGTATTGGATTCCTTTACCTTATCATATCCTGGTTCTCAAGACACTCCAATTAATTTTTCTACATTCCAATTCATTCACGTAAGGTGAATCATATCATTTGGCATCAAAGTTTAAGCTTTTGAAATCAAGTTTCATTTATCCCTTGTTTTATTTTATTTGCATCTTTCTTGTTTTCTACTATCCTTCTTGTTCTCGTTTATCTTTTGTCTATCTTTTTTTATTATATCACCTACCCTATAAAATCTCTTTAACAAAAATAACTATATCTCTATCTCTTACACCATTAAAGTTTCTATCTACCAATCATTTCATAGGCAAGTGAAACAAGAAAAACAAACAAACAAACAAACAAACAAAATTATGATAGATATTTAAGTTAAAAAATTTTCAGTCTTAGTTTAGTATAATATTTGAGTTCTTGGTTCTTGATTATCCTAATCCTTTATTTCTTTAACTAATACCCTTACCGTATTCATCTTATGTATCTATGATTCTTTCATTATATATTAAAAAATCAACTTATGAAGTTCTTGGTTCAAGGGCTTATAAGAAGAATCAAGAGGTAAACGGCAAGAGTTGGTGTCAACATTATAAAAAAAGTCAATTTGAGTGTAAACACAAGTAAGGAGCGTTAATATTGATAGTAAACACTAAATGAGTGATTGGTGTGATTTTATTATATTAATTTATTTATTTTTTTCAATTTGCAACATTGCCAACATGAGTGACAAACTCCATCAAAATGAAATGGATTTGAAAATATTCATAAAATTTGTTCAAGATCAATTCTAAAAGTTGAATAGGAGGTTGAATGATATGGAGGGTTGGTTGATGAAGAGGTCTCGGGTTTCTAATTGAAGTAGATTCCAAACATTAATTCACCCTAATGAAAATGCAGATTGGAATGAAAACTTAGAATTAGAAGGTAAAAGTTTCATAGAAAGAAGACGATATCAAGAAGAAAGGGATAGCAACTTGGGGAGTATTAAATTAGTCCTTTCATCATTCCAAGTAAAGAATGAACCTGAAACTTATCTTGAGTGAGAGAAAGGTGGAGCATGTGTTTGATTGCCACAATTACTCAGGAGAAAAAGGTAAAATCAGTCACTGTATTTTTTAATGATTATGCTAATATTTATTAGGATTAGTTTGTGCTTAATAGGAAGAGATATGAAGAAATACCTATCTGAACATAGGAAGAGATGAAGTTAGCCATGAAAAGAAGATTTGTACCAAGTCACTATCATCGAGACTTGCACCAAAAACTACAAAGTCTTACTTAAGGTGCCGTGGGTGTTGAAAATTATTCAAAGGAGATGAAATTTTTCATGATAAGAGCTAATGTTAAGGAGGACAGAGAAGTCACTATGTCAAGATCCATTGGAGGGTTAAAAAGAGAGATAGTTTATGTGGTGGAACTGCAACATTGTGTGGAGATGGAAGAATTTCTTCATAAAGATATTCAGGTGGAAAGACAACTCAAACCTAAGAATACTCATAAATATGCTTCTAGTTCATCATGGAAGTATAATTGGTCCAACAAGAAGGAAGGTCCTAAACCAAAGAAGGAATCTAAAAGGAAGTCATGAGTACCTATTTCTAAAGGTAAATCCGAAACCAAATCCTCTTACAAGTTAAGCCACCTTCATAGTTTTAAGTGTCAAGATTTGGGGCACATTGTTTCTCAATGTCCAAATCAAAGGACCATAATCATTCTTAACAATGGAGAAATGGATAGTGTGAGCTCAGAGGAAGAAGAAACGTCGGAGTTGGAGAACTATAGTGATATGGTAGTAGCAGAACTTGTAAATAGAGACATCTTTGTCACAAGACGTGCATTGACCATCCAACCAAAGGATAAAGGAGATTCAAAGAAAAGGGAACATGTTTTTATACTTGTTGTCATGTGAACAACAAGATATGTACTATGATTATAGAAAATGGCATTTGCACCAACGTTGTTAGTACCTTGCTAGTGGAGAAATTAAGCTTGTCTACTAAGTAGCATCTTAATCCTTATAGACTACAATAGATGAATGATTTTGGGGATGTTAGGTTTAATAAGCCAATCATGGTGTCTTTTTCTATAGGCAAGTATAAAGATTCTACATTATGTGACGTTGCCCCTATGCATGCAGGTCACTTATTGTTAGGATGTCTTTAGCAATACGATAAGAAGCTTACACATAATAGATTTAAAAATAGATATTCTCTTGTAATGGATAATTGAATAATTGTATTAACCTTACTAAAGCTAATTGAGGCTTATTCTGACCAAATGGGAATTTAAAAAGAATGTAAAATAAGAGGAAAAAAATTGGAAAATCAAGAAAAAAAAGAGAAAAGAAATTAAGATTGAAGAAAAATTCAAAGTTAAAAAAACAATAGGAGTGAAAAGAAAGAAAAATCAAAAAATAAAGAAAAAGAAAAGAAATTTTGTGCATTTTCTCACAAAGGAAAGGTCGAGAATGTTTTAAGGGAAAAAGAGCAAGTTCTTGTACTCATGTATAAGAAAATTTATTTTACTAATAATCATAACTTTTCTTTCCTTGTGTGGCTGAACCTTTGTTGGAGGAATTTGATGATGTATTTGCTAGAGAGCCACCAAAAACTTTGCCTCCTATAAAGGGCGTTGAGCACCTATCCCTGGTGCTATAACTCCAAACCAGCCAGCCTATCAAATTAGTCTTAAAGATGTCAAGAAAATTCAAAGGCAAGTGGAGGAGTTGATGCAGAAAGGCTATGTGAGGGAAATTCTTAGCTCCTGTTTAGTTCCTGTTATCTTGGTACCAAAGAAAGATGGGACATGACGCATGTGCATGGATTATAAAGCTGTCAACAAGATTAGTAAAGTATCGATCTCCTATTCCAAGGTTAGATGATGAACCTAATGAACTGTGTGGTTCTTGTTTGTCATCTAAAATTAATTTAAAATGCGGGTATCACCAACTTCGTATGAAAGAGGGTGATGAGTGGAAGACTACTTTTAAAACAAAATATGGGTTATATGAGTAGGTTGTCATGCCATTTAGTCTTTCTAATGCACCAAGTACTTTTATGAGATTAATGCATCATGTTTTGCAAACTTTTATTAGAAAATTTGTTGTTTTCTATTTTGATGATAATTTAATCTATAACAAGACAATAGATGTATAGTTAGATCACTCATGTGCTGTGTTTGCTGCTTTATGAAGCCATGAATTGCATAATAATCTTAAGAAGTACACTTTTTGTATGGAGTTGGTTATCTTCTTAGGGTTTATTGTATGTTCTCGAAGATTTAGTGTCGATGAAGAAAAAGTCAAGGAAATTAGGGAATGACACATGCCTACAAATGCTAATGAGGTAAGGAGCTTCCATGGTTTAGCAAGTTTTTATAGAAGGTTTGTACAAAATTTTAGTTCTATAGTTTCCCCTTTAAATGGACTTTTTAAAAATAATGTTAATTTTAAATGGGATGAGAAACATGGAAAATCTTTTAATTTGCTTAAGGATAAGTTAACCAATGACTCTGTGTTAAGTTTATCTAATTTTGATAAAGTTTTTGATATTGAATGTGATGCCTCTGGAATGGGTATAGGAACTGTTTTAATGCAGGATTCCAACCCTGCGACATATTTTAGTGAGAAACTATGTGAAGCGGCACTTAATTATCCAACCTATGATAAGGAGCTCCATGCCTTGGTGAGGGCCTTACAAACTTGGCAACATTACCTTTGGCCGAAGGAGTTTGTCATCCATTCTGATCATCTTAGCTTGAAGTTTTTGAAGTCCTAAGGTAAGCTCAACAAAAGACATGTCAAGTTGCTAAAATTTATTGAGATGTTTCCTTATGTTATCAAGTATAGAAAGGGATAGGCAAATATTGTAATTGACACATTGTCTTAAAGGTATGTATTACTTACGACTTTACAAAACAAATTATTTGGATTTGAATTTGAATTACTTTAGAACATCCACAAACAAATGGAAAACTAAGATTGTGAATAGAATTTTGAGAACTTTATTACGTACTATAATTCAAAAGAATTTAAAAGATTAACAGAACCGTTTTCCGTTTGCCTTACATGAAATTTGTATATAATAGGATTATTCATACATCTACTTCCTTTTTACCCTTTGAGGTTGTATATGATCTTAATCTTTTATCTTTTTTTGATGTTTTACTATTTCCTACTAATGACTCTTTTAGTTTGCATGGAAAGAAAAAGGTTGAATTTGTGAAAAAGTTACATGTCAAGGTTGACACTAATATTGGCAAGAAGAATAAACAATATGCTCAGCAGGAAAACAAAAGACGCACCAAGATGGTCTTTGAACCTGGTGAGTAGGTATGGGTTCATTTGCGAAAGTCAAAATTTCCAAATCAAATAAGTTTCAAACTACATTCTAAAGGAGATGGTCCATTTCAAGTGATTGAAAGGATCAATGATAATGCTTATAAAATTGACCTTCCGAGTAGCTATGATAATGTGAGTGCTATTTCAATGTTTTTTGTTTATCCTGATTTGATGTAGGTGACCTTAAAGAATCGAGGATGAATCCTCTTGAAGAATTAAGGAATGATGTGAACATGAGCATCATGTTAAGCAAGAGAGATTATTTAAAATATTCTCTACAAGGAATGGAAGGTCCTAGATAAGAAATGGGACCAAGTGTATGGAACAAGAACTTCAAGGTCTCATCAAGAAAGTTTAAGAAAAGGACTACGTTGATCTAAACTCAAATCCAATATGGGTTAATTTATGTAGTCACATTATTGATGAGCTTAAGTGATAAGGTTTATGATTTGTAATTGGTTTACTATAGATTGAATTAGGATTTGATATTGATTTACAAGTTATTTGTTTTAAATTATTTTCAAATAAAATTAAATATTGAAATTTATTTAGGATTTCATATTTGTTTTATTTTTATTATATTTTCTCTCAATTTAGGTCAATTAGGTTATCTATATGATAGGATTTAGAAATTCAGTGTAAGGATAAGTTTTGATGAATAATAATACTTCTCTTTAAGAATTTTTCATCTTCGTGCAAGTTAATTCCCTTGACTCTTAGGCAAAGAACTACATTGATAATATTGGTTCTTGCAGCAAGTCATGATAAGGATCACATTCCTCTTTAATAACTTTAATGCTCTTTAGCATATCACAATTTATGTCAAGTTCTTTTAGCCTATCATATTCTTACTCTCAAGATGTTCCATTGTGTTTTTATTACAATATAGGCTTTAAAAATTTAGTACATTTAACTTGCAAACCAAACAAGGGTCCCATTGTGTTTTTATTAAAAAAAAAATCCCAAAACTGGCCTCACACCTTCCTTCCACATTCCTTTTCTTGATTCTCAAATTTTCTATCGCCACCGCATAAGCCTTTCTTGAGGCTAGTGTCCATTCGCAGAAGAAGCATCACTTAAGCCAATTGTTCAAAGGATTTTCTTGTCGCCATCATTACTATTTGCTTCATTTTTTCTAGTTTGCACCTCAATTTTGTGAGAAAGTGTCTTCTAAACTAATATTCTAGACTGTTAACTTGAATTCTGGAATCTTATTTTCCAAATATAGTGTTATGGATTTTGAAAATTTAATTCCCAAAGTTGAATAATAATGGTTCTAGAATTATAATTTTTGAAGCATAATAAATGGCTTGTGGAATTATAATTCCAAAATAAATATTTTTTTAAAACATGTTCTAGAGTTATAATTTCAGAAGATATTTTGTTAACATAAGCATACTTTCACTATTTTAATGTATTTATAATGTGATATTGACATTGACAGTTGGTGTTTTATTTTACCTACAATGGTAAGAACTAAAGGTGAAGTATCACACAAAGGAGGTTGTTCTAGAAAGGGAGTTCCTCTATAACATACTAGGTCCATAGATTTTGCATGAAGAGCTCGTGTTGAAGCTCAAAGTCAAATTGTTATTAATTTTGGGGCAAAAAATCAACATGAAACTCTTGTTCAAGACCAGTCCTTCCTAGATGGTCTGACATATTTGTCTGCGTTAAAGTATTACAATGAGCATATTGCTTCCACAATATGGAGTGGATAGGTAATAATATTTTGTATTTTTATAAGTGTTAAAAATGGATGATTATGTTATTATGGATTTTGATGTTTATGTCATTTTGTTGTTGTAGGATCATGATGTCCTTAAGTTAATCATGCACGAGCATAACTTGAAGGAGACTTTGGATGCTTACATTGGGGTTGTATTATAGAATATTGCGAGCTATTTTCCCCACTTCATTTCCTCTGGTCCACCATTGTTGTGATTTCTCTCCGACCACATTGCCTCTACTCCATCATTATTGACCCTGAAGTTGTGGTCACTGTAAGGTATTCTAGAGGATGCATTCATAATATAATTTTTATCATATTCTTGACTTATGGATCCTACTTGAGTGCCCTTGTAATAATGTGTCAAATTATGTTGCAAAGGCCTTAAAATAGGATATTCAGTCAAGGACTTCTCTATTTTGTGACATGAAGTTTTTGTTCTATAAAAACCTATCATACCAAATGTGAAACAGTTAGCATTTATCTCCATAATTGAAAAAAAAATAATTTTTTTTTCATCATTAAGGATGAAATAAACATATAGCAAAATGTTAAAATCTATTAATTAATGAGTTCCAATTGTTCACAGTCATAGAAATGGCACATACAAAATAACAAATCAAATGTGCTTGCTTTTTTGCCTACATATAGAGATAGAAATTTGAAACAGTAGAGGTTCCTAATCACCTCTCTTGTGGGAATTTTGTATCTTTGTGGCCACCAACAACCAATCACTTGTTCACAGGCAACCCATCAATAAATGTCAACTGACTTATTTCCACAAGTATTAGCGAGAAATGAGATATGTTAAAACATGATAAGTATTGTTCCATATTCAAAATATGAGAGTGGATGATCTATTGCTCCCAATTTAAGAAGTCGTAGCCATAAACCTTGTGCAATGAGGAAACAAAATATGAAAAGAGAACAATAGATAAGATAACAAAGAAGATACAAGCTTTCAATTTTGCATGCTAACATGATAAAATAAGACCAAAATAGAATAAAAAATAGAACAAAAACATAATATATGGAGTATTATTCAACAAGTACCCCTAATCAATGTAACCAAAAGGTAAGTCAAACAACAGGCGGTATACAATTCATAATCACTCAGGGTATTTGGGGTACCCTGATCCTTCGCCAATATAATTCCAAAACTTTCCTATCACGGATTCTCCCACACATCCACCAATGGAGCTAGATTTTTAACCAATTCTTGCTATTACAATAAATTAGATTGAAATCAGTTAGGTGGGGTTATTATCCCCTAGAACTTGTCTATTTTAAGTGCAGAACCTTTTTTATTTCTGGTCATTATTAGAAAACAAGCATACACACCCAGAGAAGTGCATATATAAAGATGAAAGAAGCTACTTGCATCTTAACCTTAATATTCAGTACCATGCACTCTCTTTCATCTTGGAACCAAAAAATAAATAATGTCAAGGACCATTTGCATCTATACTTCATTGACACATAAGAAGTAGTGATTTCTTGGTGTTATTAACTTATAGCTCTCTCAAGTGGACTAAGATTAACAGCTAAATAATTCTTACTGCTCAACACATAAATGAAGGCTCAAAGAAAGACAAACAGGGAGAGAAAAAAGAAAAAGTAAACTAAATTGTACAAGCAAACATGACAATCAGTTGATGCAATAGATAGAATAAAGTAGAATGTATTGATTATAACAAAAACCAAATTTCTATCCCCACTACCCAATAACAAAGTTCATATCATAACTTAAAATCTCCACGCAGCTTAATCATAAAACATTCTTACTACTTTCTAGGCCCTAGTGGCATATAAATTTTCTAGAGACAACCCTCAACTTGGTTCTCCAAATTTATATATGTTACCATATTAGTCCTTTAATAATTTGGTTCACCAAATTAACCTTTCAAAGATTATTTGGTTTCCTCAACCTGAAACTGAAAGTTATGTCCAGAGGATAGTTACCAAAATCCACAACATTTGTAGGATTATTTGTTGTTAGAGGCGTAGGTTTCGTTATTTTCACATAGGTAGGTATTGGTATTTGTCTTTTTACAATCAAGAAAATGACATTATGGATGGATGTAAACTAAACTCATGTCTATTTATCTCAAAACATTGGACAAACAAAAAATAGATGTTATGATTGTAAGTCTTATATAAACCATAAGAAAATGTCACTAGAATCCAACTTCAATCTCCATGAATCTTTTGGAAATTCCTGCAAAGATGTTACAAAGATAGGGAAAGTAATATTTTAAAACTATACAATGGTGTTCTATTTCCAATACATGCTTATGATCAGAGCCTAGTATGCTTTTTGTCCCCTACTTTTCTAATAATATCCTCAAAGCACCACCTTGAATTTGTGTTATCCTTAACCATTATTTTTGTTTTCTAGATCTTTCCATCATAGTGAGGGCTTTTTATAGTTCCTAGCAAGGCCTAGCATGAATATTACCAAAGTATCTTCCCAATAAGTAAGAACAGATTCTGTAAGAGGTTCTTTTGAGGAAGAGTTGGTTACTTTGGACCCAAAAGCAAAACATCAAGATTGGTCTCTATCTTCAAGGTGTCCAATTCATAATATTCAATTGGTTTTGCTTTTGATGTAGCATGACCTGTTGACAAAGTAATTATTTATGGTGATTTGATATTTTGAGTAAATCCCCGATGTACACATGTTTGAAATCCAAACACTAAGTTTCTGCATATATTTTCACTCTTGTTCTTGAATTCTGATGCACTCATTATTTGATAGTGTACACAAATTTATTTTAAATCATGCACTCATGCTATATATATCTCATCTATGAAATTTTCATGTTCAAGGTGCATTGCTTGAAATCCTTCATTATTGTTCTACTACATATTTTTATGGAGGTAGCTACCTTTTAAAATTTGTTATCTCTGCGAAGCACCGCAAGGTATGTAGCATTCTTATTTGTTAACTTCATAGCAATGTTTTAGGTTTGCTTCTAGATTTAGACCTAAACTACAATGTTTTATAACTTTTGATCTTCATTTTATTTATGATATCTTGTTTGAGAACCAATTTGATAATTTATTTTAATTAAGCTAGCATGTATCTAGATAATTATTGGTAGCACAGCAACTAGATATAGAGTGCATGAAAGTTCATACTTTCATTACAAAGTTGAGCCGTGCATTTTGATTTATTTAAGGTAAATGTTTATGGTTACATATCATTATGCTTATTTTTGGGGGGAGGGCCTTATTCTATAGCCTGAAGTGGCCAAAAACTCAAAGAATGCTTGCAATCTTTTTCTACTCCTTTAATAAACACAAACCAAACTAAAAGGACCTTAAATAAACCAAACAATCGTATTTCCTCTCACTTTGAATGAGACCATAAAACTAGGTGTTACTCATATCTGCCAATAATTCATATTGTTTCAGGTACCCATATCTAAACAAGCTCGTAAAACTATAGGCTTATTGGAGATGCTTATTCATCTCCTCATTGCTGGTAAACCGGACAATTGTTACACACTTCACTAAATAACTTATTTGTAACGGGGACCATCTTAGATTTTGGAACCTAAAAATAATCACACAAATAAAAAAAAATGTATTTCAATAAACAAAATAGACTTTCACTTAGGTAGTTTTCACAATTTCCATCCTATTATGAATTTTACTCACTTCATCCACATCGTAGTCATCATCAGAGGATTTAGAAGAACTTGAACTCGTAGCTACCTTGCTTTCCTTTGTTGTACTTGTACCATTTTTGGTAAGTTGAGTTTTTGAAGGAGCAACAACTTTTGTTGCAGGTTTACGAGTCCAGAAGAAAAAAAAAACCATTAGAAAGACAATAGCAACAATACTAAGATAAACTATCATTATACTAGCATGAAATTAAGGCATTTCATGAATTCAAGCATAAACAGCCATGTGTGATACCTCATGTTCAGATTCTGAAGAACAATCATCTAACCTACTTTCCTTCTATATGATTCTCCAACACATGCCTCACCATCTTCTCCATTAACAACCTACACGGGTCCCATTCAAATCAAGCCAAATCTTCCATTACTCAATCACACATCTACAATTTACTAGTTGATCAGCTACCATTGGCCAAGAAAGCATAGGAACACCAAACAATAATGCATTCCAATGTAGATTTCCAACCACTATGGGTTAAAAATCCACCTATAGCAAGATGGACCAAAACCTTTTCTTCAGGTACCCAATTCACAATGAGGCCCTTCTCTTTAATACCCAACTCAGGATCAGTAGGTACATTATGATTCAAATCACCTTCTCCAACAATTAAGTCCTTCGTAATAACCTATAAGAAAGGCTTCAAACTATTTACCAAACCATGCCAAAACTCCAATAATTTCTCATTTTACAAATTCATTTTAGTTCCAAAGCTAACATACAAAACTGACTTTGGCTTTTGTTTATCCTACAAATTCATGCAGCTTCTATCTTCTTTTGCTAAAATAAATATTTTTATGGTGTGATGAATTATTTTTTAGGAATATTGTCTTTAGGAGACTATGGAAAGGACCAAAAGTGTAGAGTTTAGGAAATATAGTAGTAATCTTAGTGATAGCAAAGGTTTCTAGCTGTCCAAAGGTATTAACTATAAGAGTTAAATCTTGAGTCATGGCTAAGGTTTCTTTTATGAAGAAATCCTAAATATAGCACTAAATCTTTGATGTAAGGTGGTCCTTTATGTCATCCTATATACAAATAAAAAAGAAATCAATAAATCATCATGTCCTATAACTTCCCTAACATCTTATCTTGTTCATGAAATCATAAGCATGCAAATGAACGAACTATCCTTACATTACCAAGTCTCCCACAAGCCCAACTCTAATTCCATCTAGTTTTCCTATCTCTCTTTCAATGGTATAAACGTCTAGCAATGCCTAAGCAATTTGAAAAAGAAAGTGTTGAAACACTAAAATAATACCAGCAATTTACCATTCATATTATTACAATTACTCACAATTTAATAATGTTCCAAGGTCTCTAATTCATAATATTTTAATTGGTTTTACTTTTCAAGGAGAAAGGCCTTAAGATTAAAGATATGTTCACAAAGCAATTATTTATGGTGATTTGATGTTTTAATCAAAGTCTCGATCTTAACATCGCTCTCTTTCTAGCTTTCTTTTTAGTAACAAAAATTGATAAAAAGGAGAAAACGATTAAAATATGATACAAAGTCCTAAAGTCATGCGAAATTTGGGTCCTATTGTATTTATTGCATATTTTGTTCATAGGATTCATATCTTCTCTAGATTTTGATCCAGTTTGAAATTCTCATTTTTTAGGGTTATTCTACTCCTCACCTACACCATCTCCAAATCACCCTCTCTTTCACCATGGAGGTAAGAATATTTTATGAATTATGCATGTCTCAATTATCTTGCTCTTTTTAATTTAAGTTTCTTTCTTTTTTCAATTCAAATTTAAGTGTAACTTTAGTTTCTTGTTTAAGATTGAATACAATGAGTTTATTGCTAAATAAGTAATCTTGTTCATTATATTCAATCTTGAATTATCCAAGTTGGACACTTTGGGAAGAAAGTTTTTTATTTAGAAGATAACACTTTCTTCTCAAATCTTGTTATATCCTACTTTATGAAATTTGAATTCAATTTATTTTACATTGTCTTTGGGTGCATGCTTGATCATGGTAAATAAAATGACAATCAAGTTTTGTACTTGGAGACTAACGCAAAATGCTACCAAAATTTCACGAACTATCATATTCAAGATTTGAGTAATTGTTAACCAAACAATAAAAATTTTCTTCTCAAATAGGATAGGGTCTTACCAATAGAGAGGATGTTGGGTTATCATATGTGAGGAAAAGTTAGGGGGTTATCTCTAACATTTGCCACTTGTGAATGCTATATAGTATGGATCATACATGGATAAATGTTGCACGCAAAAGTCATGAGTATGAGAATGAAGTTGAATATTTTTTAGAATTTCCACAACGCAATGATCTTCATAATAATAGGAGATTTTACTATCCTTGCATTGTTTGAATGAAAGATGATTAAACATTGACAAAATTAGAGATCATGTTCTTTATGATGGATTTTGTAAGAGTTACACACGCTGGACGTGGAAAGATAAATTATTAAACATCCCAGGTAAGTCCCAAAGGGTGGAGGTTGATATCAATATGGAAGATCAAGTAGATGACATGATTTGTGATAAGAGACATGAGTCTTTTCAACAAGCAAATATGTATGGTAACTTGTGTAGTGATGTGGAGAAACTTTTGTATCTAGGATGTAGTAAATTTACATGATTATCGATGGTGATAAGCTTATTCAATTGGAAGGAGAGAAATAGGAGGAGTGATAAAATTTTCACAGAATTGCATGAGTAGTTGGAAGAGATTCTTCCAGAAGGTAATACATTACCAAGGTGTAATTAATAAGCAAAGAAGATGTTGTGTCCAATCGGTATGGAGTATAAGAAAATACATGCATACCCATGATTGTATACTATACAAGAAAAAGTTTAAAGGTTTACATGAATGTCATGTATGTCAAGTATTATGTTATAAAGTGAAGGATGGTGATTCTAGTTGTGGTGAAACCACAAAAGGCTGGACCTAGTTGTGGTGAAACCACAAAAAGGCCTCCACCCAAAGTGTTGTGGTATCTTCTAATAATTCTAAGGTTGAAACAATTGTTTTATAATAAACATGATGCAAAAAATCTTACATGACATGTAGATGAAAGGAAAATTAAGGGAAAACTTCGTCATCCAACTTATGGTTTCCAATGGAAGACAATCAATCAACTATACCAAGATTTTGGGAATGAGCCAAGAAACCTAAGGCTTGGACTTGCAACAAATGGAATGAATCCGTATAGTAATTTAAATAGTAAGCATAGTTCATGGCCTCTTCTTTTTGCAATTTACAACCTTCCTCCAGAGTTGTATAAGAACTGTAAATACATCATGTTGTTTATGATGATTTCAAGACCATAATAGCTTGGAAATGACATAGATTTTTACCTTGCTCCCTTGCTTGAAGACTTGTGAAATCTGTAGGAAGAATGTGTGGATGTGTTTCATGTGTATAGTAATGAAAATTTCAAGATGTTGTCCATGCTCTTCGGTATATGGAAATTTAAGAAGATATAGTGTTAACGGGCACAAAGCATGTCCTATATGCAAAGAAGGCACAAGTTACTATCAACTACAACATGGAAGGAAGACAGCTTACCTTAGTCATTGAAAATTTCTCAAACATAATCACCTGTATTATAGATTAAGCAAAGCTTTTAATGAGTTGCCAGAAAATGGGGTTTCTTCAAAGGCCTTAACTGGACAAGAAGTTTATGAATGTGTTAAAAACATCAACATTATTTTTGAAAGAAATCAAAAGAAGGCCACCTAGACAAAGATATGGAAGAAAAGATCAATATTGTTTTTATCATTCGTATTGGTGCAATCTTCAAGTTAGACATTATATTGATAAGATGCATGTGGAAAACATGTATGAGATAGCATTATCAGAACACTTCTTAATATACAAGGCAAGATAAAGGATGATGTGAATTCCCAACTAGATTTGGTTCAAATGGGAATATGACAACAATTAGCGCTACAGTTTACAGGTGAGCAGACATATTTCCCCCAATATGTCATTCATTATTGAGAAAAGAGAAAATAAGTTTATGTGGGTGCCTACATGGGATTAAAGTACCACAAGGTTATTCTTCAAATTTTAAAAGACTTGTTTCCATAAAAAATTTGAAGTTAATTGGATTAAAGTCTCATGATTGCCAAGTGTTGATGCAACACCTACTCCTAGTGGTTATTCGTGAGATTTTGCCTAAAAACGTTAGACACACCATAACTAGGTTGTGCTTCTTTTTAAATGCCACATCTAGCAAAGCCATCGACCCTCTGAAATTGGATGAGTTGGAAAATGAAACTTTTACTGTCTTATGCCAATTGAGATGTATCTTCCTCCATCAGTTTTTGACATTATGGTTGACTTGGTTGTTCATATAGTAAGATAGATTAGGTTATGTGGTCCATTTTACTATGGTGGATGTATCTAATTGAATGATACATAAAAATATTAAAAGGGTATATGAAGAATCCACACCGTACCAAGGCATCTATGATTGAAAGATACATTGCAGAAGATGCTATTGAGTTTTATATAAAGTATTTGTCCGAGGTGGAACCCATAGGACTTCCTAAGTCTCGTCATAAGGGAAGACATGGAGGTAAAGGTGCACGAGGCATAACTGTGAAAAGCATGGGTTGGGTGGAAGTCCTTCAAGCACATTTTTATATTTTGAATAATACTGATAAGGTTCAGTCTTACTTATCTACTCACAAAACCATTATAAGGGGGGATCTTCAAATGAATGAGAAATGGTTGTTGGATGATCATAATAAAACATTTTTAACCTGATTTAATGAAACCATTAAGAAGGATGATGATGCCTCTGGTACATTGAAGTGGCTAGCAAATGGCCCAAACTTTGATATCATATGTTGGACTGGATATGATATCAATCATTTTTTCTTCTACACAAAGTTTCAGGATGATAAAAGTAACATGCAAAACAATGGGGTTATGATGGTAGTTAAGTTGATGCACTTTTCAAGTTCCCAAGATAAAAATTCTATTATGTCATCCATATCTTACTTTGGAGTGATTGAAGAGATTTGGAAGATCGATTACACTAAATTAAGAGTTCCTGTTTTCAAATGCAAGTGGGTTGAAAGTAATAGTGGTTTGCAAGTTAATGAATTGGGATTTACATTGTGACCTTCATAAAGTAACTTATAGGGATGACCCTTTTATCATGGCCCACCAAGCAAAATAAGTATTCTATGTTAAAGATCCTTCTAATAAAAGGTGGTCAATCATTCTTGAAGGAAAGACCATAATTAGTAGTGATGACACCAATGATCTGGAAAATGTTGATATTTCTCAAACTTCTTTCTCGTCAAGGATAGCTACTATAAATGAAGAAAATGAAATTGATGATGTACATGTTATTCGAGATAATCATCATAAAGGAATATAGGAAAATGTTACTACATGATACAAGTTAATTATTTTATTATATCATCAATCCATGTTTATTGTTACTTATTTTAAAATATTTCTTACTTAATTTATATGCAGTAGAGTTTCTAACATATATTTTTTACATCTTTCAATAGGCACATAGCTAACCAATCTGAGAACCCTTCTTTCTAAAATGAGTCCAATAGGCAATCTTGGCAAAAGAAAGGAAGACGAGCCACATGGTTAACAAAGTTAACCCTTAGCTGAAATAGTGACCAGAGGATTCCTATAAAGTTTGATCAGGCCATTGGGAATCTTTTAGGGCCAAACAAAACAAAATTTAAGAGTTATATAACCCTCATTGGACAGAGCAAAGCTAGTATTTTGAAAAAGGATTGGGATGATTTAAAGCTTCAAGTGAAAGATCAAATTTGGGAAACTGTCATGGTATATCTCTTTAAAGTATTAAATATCTCCATATATTTATGATTTACTAACTAATTACATCTCTTATTTTATGTGGCTTACATATGATGTGTCGAATACTAGCTTGTTGAAGAGAAAGTGACTTTCATTTGTTGGTGAACATTAAAGGGGCTTCAAGACACATCTCATTAGTAAATGTGTGTGTGTGTGTGTGTGTGTGTATGTCCTTGTGAGGAGCACCAGTTCCTTGATGATGAGATATGATAGATTTTTTTTTAGACCTAGAAGTATCTTGCATTCGTTGTATGTATCTTTATAAACTTTGTGTTTATTTTTATATGACTAATATGCCCTCTTTTATGTTTAATTGATTTAATTTATTATAATAGGAGAAAAAAAAGAAGGCTAAGAAAATTTCTGCAAAGAAATACTAGCCACATAAATTATCTCGTGGGGGTTATAATTTTTTTAAGGAAAGACTCATTGAGCAGAAGTTAAAAGAATGTGATCAATCATCTCAAGCAGACCCGTTTACACTTTTGTCTCCACCATCTCCACCCACATGCCATGATAAATGGAAGAGAGCACGACAAAAGCCTTCAAGAGAATATACATCAGAGCCTTCTTGCATCATTGTTAAAAAGATTATAAGTAATTATAAAATTAAATATTTTTTTATAAATTAACTTAAAATTTATACATTACCGATAATTATAATTTATATTTTGTGACATCTTTAATTGAGCAAAGCTCACAAGGAGTCTTTGTTCCTCTTGGATAGGTTGATATTCTCAATACTATCATTGGCTAACCGGAGCATTCAGATCATATTTGTGCTACTAGACAAGGTGTTATAGATAGTACTTTGGATTGTCTTCCACTACATGTGACTCCAAAGAAAGACTGGTGTTAATAGATGAGTTTGAGGCCATGAGAGAAGACATGATGCAAGAATTAGGGTACAAAATTCAAGAGAAACTCAAATAAGAACTTAAACAGGAGTTCAGACAAGAGCTTAGACAAGAGCTTGCATCTTTGGGACTTTTCTAAACACATACATAAGATCACCATTCCCCTTCTCCTACACATGTAAGCACTATTGCAACCGTAATTCCGACAAGACGATGAACTCGCTAAAATTTGAAAAAGAATTTATTTGGTAATGTGGAGTCGCCACCAAATTTTTATTTAAGGGAAAAATATTTGGAAAATCCCTAACTCGAGGAAGAGATTTAGGTTTGGGAATCTTGTTACGAGTAGGGAAGGTGTTAGGCACCCCACTCGCCTGTTCCGAAGAACAGTGCCCTTAAATTGAGTGTGTGATTATTTGAAAATAGTTTGATCCCTTAATTAATGTGAAAATAAGTAGGTTGATGGAGGTTAGCCTGACAGGACTTGATCCTGCTCCTATGTATTCCCCGGTGCAATGGAAAACTCAAGGCTTACGTAGTTCTGGTTTGTGAAGGTTCGACCTTCAGAGGTGCTTGAAAAGAAGTATTTGAAAATGACTAGTACTCGAAGGCTTGACCTTCAGAACTGCTTGAAAAGGAATATTTGAAAATGGCTAGAGCGTTTTGAAAATATTTTAAGGAGAATCCTTAGTCCACATATGTATAGGATCCAAGACAACTACAGCTGTACTGGGACCCATACAAATTCCTAAACATCGAACAACAGAAAAAACTACTAATTCGTGCTTAGGGTTCGTCACATGAGACTTAGAGATTCTAAAATGAAGTTTTCATTGAAATTATTTACAGAAGGATTCTTAGTCCACCTATGCACAGGGTCCAAGACAACTACGGCTGCACTTGGGACCCATATGAATTCCTAAACATTGAACAGGAGAAAAAGATACCAGTTCATGTTTAGGGTTCATTGCGTGAGACCTAAAACCAAAGAATTTAATTTGAAAATGATAAGGATAAAGAGATGAATGAGCTTAAGTAGAAAAATAATAAGGAACTTGACTTAAAATTTGAGATTTGAGGAAAGGAATTAAATTCGAGTTGAACTAAAGTAAACCTATTTTGAAAGTTGAAGAAAAGAATTAAGCTTGATTTTACTTATAGAAAAGAAAATTAAACTTGATTTTATATGTAGAAAAAATAAAAATTCAAACTTAATTTTATTTAAAGTTAAATAAGAAAAGAAAATTAAACTTGATTTTATATGTAGAAAAAATAAAAATTCAAACTTAATTTTATTTAAAGCGTTTAACTTAATTTGTAGGAAAGAACTCAAACTTGATTTAAAGTGAGAATTTGCACTAAATTTGATTTAATAAAAAAAAAGGGGGAAGGACTTGATTTTAAGAAATTTAATGGGAGTAATACTTGATTTTAGTATTTAAAGAAAGGAGAATTAAATTAAGATTTGCTTGACTCAATTTTGGGCTCCATCTCGCATGTAAGGCAGCAGACCCATTCTCAATTTTGGCCCACATTAAATCACGACATGGCCACTGGCCCAATTGCATGTAGGCGCCTACTCGGCAATTACGCATGGGTAGTGAACAATTTGACCCACCACATTGAGAAGGGCTCCATCTAGCATGCGAGGCAGCAGACCCATTCTCAATTTTGGCCCACATTAAATCACGACATGGCCACTGGCCCAATTGCATGTAGGCGCCTGCTTGGAAAATACGCATGGGTAGTCAACAATTTGACCTACCACATTGAGAAATTACCACATTGGGAAATCAAAATAATTTGCAGGATGTAGGAATCGATCACGGAGAGACGGGATTGTGGGCCACATACCCAACCACATGAGCCACACAATTTTGTGATTTATGTCTCACGAACCATATATATCTACAGGGTGAGCCTTTTCCTTATTTCAGACGTGTATTGTTAGTGGGCCCGTGTGCTTACCTTGATTCACTTTTGCATGCTTTCATTAGAAGTCACGTGTATGGGTACTGGTCTGTATCTTGAGTAAATCATGGCCACACCTTTCTGATAATATTTCATTTCGATAAAATTATTTTTGGCTTCAATCACTGGCCCTGCAATTACAGCAATCTGGGCATCTTTCGCGGGCAAGGCAATCTCATCTACCACTTTTCTCTCTTTTGTTCTTTGTGTTTTCCCCATAAAGCAAAAATTATAACAATAAAGATGGCACTGATCATATGAGGCGAGACCATTCCTTTTCTTTAATGAGATTGTTGGTGTGCCCTTCGCTGACTTGATTTTCGTCTTTTGCATGTAACTTCACTCATATATGCATGCAGGTGTTGCCCTTTACGTCAAAAGGGACTCCAACCAGTGTTGTCCTTCCTCTTGCAACGCATGATATCACACTGCCTGAGGGTTTGGATCTACAGCGTTCCGTTGGAGAATGAATGCATAGTCATGGGTTCGGTATTATCTTCATGGGTTGGAAACTGCATGACTTGCGCACGGCCCTCTCGTGGTGGACGTGAGTTGGAGTTTACATGGCTCCTTGCATGACTTCCATTTGAAAATGGCTTGCATAGCTTGGGCGTTCTATTTACACAGCAACCCCGATGTATGAAGCCTTTGATGATGCATGCAACAACGCCCCAAAATATATCAAAGGTAGCCTAAGAAGTTGCACCAGAATGAGACCGAGGTAGCATCTTGACCTTATGAACATCCACATGAAAAGGATGGTGCAACAATGACCATCTTAGGCCATGATCTTTTGGCCTTAGTGTGCGCTAACCAGGCCCTTGATCAATGGACGCGCTCCGACAGGATTCATAAGAAGCAACACTTCCCAGCTGATCACGACTCACATTAAGGGCTGAATTCTTGTAGCAATAGTCACGTTTGATGGTACTCTGGATCCTATTAAAGATGACCATGTATAACCAAAATGGTCCCCTGGCTCCGCAGGTATTTAGGAAGGTTCATGCTGCTGCCAACTTTATTTCTTCTAACGTGATGCATCAGGGAGGATGAACGTCTTATAGTTTATATGCCCTAAAGGATTATCGTCTCCCTATCACTGCCATGGTCCTCAACCTGTTTGATTTTTCCAGTTGGTGTTAAGATTCTTCTGATCATGATGGAGCTAGCCATGCACTTGCACCTACGATTAGGGATCTCAACAAATTCCTTGGTGCGGTATGCACTATTATGGACCCACGTCCAAGCTCCCCAATACTAACTATTAAAGAACAGTATTCTGGTTTGAGGAATTATTCAAGACGTCGTCAAACTCGAGTGTACGAGCGTTGCGGATCTTGTGCTTGCATCAATGGGTGTTTCTTCTTTGGTTCGTCCTCCTCCCTCCATTGATCCAGACACGGGCCTAGCTCCTTGGCTCCTATTCAAAAATTTTCGAGAAGTCGCAACAGTATGCCTGAAGTGTAAGTCTCCTTATGTGATCTGTAGTTCCATCTAATACCTTGTATATTGTTGAAAAGAACGCGCACCAAACATGCATGCCCCTACATCAACAACGCCACTAGGTACAGGTTACATGGTAACTATGAATGGCAGTAGGCTTGCACATAGGCCATAGAAAAGCACAGCCCCAAATCTTTGTAGAAAGAGCGTGAGATCCAAGGCCAAGAGGTCGATACACATGTGCTTCTGGACTAAGATTTGAATATCGAAAACACTCGTCCATGCAATAGCTATGCTCTAATTACACTATTGTTAATTCTGTGTGCTTTTCATTCTTGCCTAGGCGTAGTGAATTAATCAAGTACATGCAATCTATGATCAAGAACAACAAATTCACAGTGGAGATCATTTGCATTTATATATCCTCTGCTCACAAGATTCATGCATGACCTTAACCAAGTCTATGCAAGGTGTTTGATTTGGAATACTAACACAACAAGCATCGGCTTAGTACTAACCAAACACATGCATTCTTATGATGAATTCGATTCTTGAATTTATTTAAGACAAATTCCCTCTGCATGTTCACACCTTGACACGACTAAGTTCAAACGCGTACATGGCAGTTATAGATCAGGTCTTAACCATGAGATTAGGATCTTGAATTCAATTCTCCCATTATTTGTGCTTAAAAGGTAGGTGATGCTAACCTAAAATTGCAGAGTACCACTTGATTGGTCAAGGCTAATTCACAAGAAATGGAGTGGATCTTGAATCTCTTCCAAAACGTTGTGAGAAAATGAACTCGGGTTCTCCTCCTCTTTCCTTTTAGCCTTTGGATCTAGAGAGCGGTAGGGAAGTTCCAATTCAACTTCTTCCCAAAATTTTCGAAAATCCATCCCCCTCCTTTTTTCACAGAGTGTTTTTATATAGCCCTTTTAAAAAAGAAAAAAAATTAAAATTCCCGCCTTTTTTTCTTTCTTTTTTCTTTTTTTTTTCTTTTTATTTTTGGTTTATTTTGATTTATTATATATTTTCTTTTATCTTTCATTTTTTTATTTTTCATTTTGATTCTTTTTCCAGTTTGGTTTTTATTATTATTTTCTTTTTTTTTTAATATTTATTATTATTATTATTATTATTATTATTTTTATTTATTCATTTATTTTTATTTTTCTGTTTTATTATTATATTTTGGTTTATTTATTCATTTAATTTTTGGTTTTTTCCTTTTTTATTTTCAATTCTTTTTTATTTTCTTCTTTTTTCATGCTTTATGTTTATTATTATTATTATTATATTTTGCTTGTTTATTTTCCTGTTTTTTGCTTATTATTTAAATTAATTTTAAAATAGGGTCTTGGATATAATTGAGTGTTTACAAGCACAAAGGGAAGTTAGGCTCCACCCGAGAAACATGTACCAAGAGAAGAAGACCTTATTGATGCTACTAACGATTATGAGTTATATGTTGATAATTTGTATTGTTTGGTATCCATTAGGAAAATCTATAACTTAGGCTCAACCATCCATCACCAGAAAATTGATGATGCTAATGTTAGGATGGTGGTTGAACGGGTTAAAGATAAAAATGCTCCTGTTCCTGTGCCTATTGAGGAGGTTCATACAATGGGGCAAGCTCCCAATCATTTTATTTTATAACCGAGAAGACTTATGCAGCGAGCTCAACCTAAGGTATTAAATAATTTTTTAAATTATTTTTATATTGCTAATCTATAAATTAATATATATATTATATTTCCTAATATTTTATAAATTCATTTTAGGTTCATAAGGAAGATCTTGGGGAGGAGTTTGATGTTGGTGCTAAAAAGCATCTTTCATTCTAGCAAAAGAAACATGAAATTGATTTGTTTGCACGTCTATTTGGTATTGTTATTAACTTGGGCAATTAACATTTGCAAATCATTAGGGAATCAAATATCATAGGGAAGTTCACTCCTATCCCCTTCTATATTATTAAGAAGAACATCTTAGAGTTAGCTTTGGATAACGATCTCCTATATGTATCAGTTCTACAATTATGCATGATGTAAGTAAATTTCTAAACCTTAGTTGAATTAATTAAGTATCAAATTCTAACAATTAAAAATTATTCACAATATTAGATACTTGTATCATATCTATACACAAAGAGGAAACTTGGACCTTTATGGATTCCTTGACCTAGTTTATATCCAAAAAACTAGGAACAAGCCAGCTGACATATAAGGCTACATTCAAAGTAAATTGGAAACTAAAAAAGACTGTTACTGGGCACCTTATTTTCAATCGTAAGTCAATTACTTAAAACTTTTATTTAACACCTTAAATTAAATTTTTTATTTTGGTTTATTTTCATCAAAATTTTGTAGGGCCCCTTGACAATTAATCATTATTTGTCCAAAGGAGAATGTAGTTGTATTTCTATGCTTTGCTTGGCCAAAATCGAAGAAGAAATAAGGGACATTATTGAAGTGTAATTTTTTTAGTATTTTGGTATTTATATTCCTTATTTTTATTCCCAAAGGTATTAATTTGGTTCTTCTTTTATTATAAAGTAATAAATGTTTGTCTTCTATTAAAAGGGACACATTCAACAAATATTAAAAAGTCTTCATGGATAATTTTATGTGTAAGTAGTTTATTAAAAATTTATTCAATTATTTTATATTTTTTATCATTATGTCATCTCTAATTATATTTGAATTTTTTCTATTTTTTTGAAGTGTCAAAGATAAGATGGAGGAATCGAGTGTGGATATTATGTCATGAGATTCACATTGCCTAAGCATCTATAGTTGATTCTTGGATCGAGGTAATTATAATTATCGCAATTTGATAATTTTATTTTAGTTCATAACATGATATGTTCTCTAATTTTGTTATAACATTTTGTAGATATTTCAAAATCCTCACCCTTCACTGAAGAAGAAATTGATGTTAGAAGATGTTGGGAGGAATATATGGTAGAGATAGTTAATTTGGGATGATTTTATGTAACTTTAAGTTTTTTTTTTGTAATATATTTAATGAATTTTGATTTGATAATGAATAATTATATATTTAGTTTTAATAAATGGAATATTTGGTTGCTATATTGTTTTACTGTGTTGTCTGGTTGTATATGCAGGTATTGTGATTAAATTATGTGGTAGTATGTCCAAACAAATTGAGCATTAAAAAAAACTTTCTACATCAATTAATGTCTGAATCAATGTAAAAAGTTACTTTCTACATCGATTATGTATGAACCGACGTAGAAAGTAGGACTTTTTACATCGGTTGAAATAAGAATCGACATAAAAAGTTCATTTTCTATATCGACGTACAACTTTTAACCAATGTAGAAAGTAGGACTTTCACTTTCTACATTGGTTCTTAGTTTAACTGATATAAAAAGTCCTACTTTTTATATCCTTCGTTTCTACACCGCTTAAATAAATGATGTAAAAAGTTCAAAACAATCAATATAAAAAATTCATTATTCACCAGTATTTCAAACCTTTTTATAAGTATTTTTCATTATGATTTGTTACATAATGTTTATTTTAATTATATATTGATAGTTATTATTTGTTACATTCTTTCTGGCATGGATATTAGATATTTTTTCTCGCATTAGCGTCTACCAAGAGAATGCATACTTCACACCTAATATGTTTATACGGATGCGATTGTGACAGCGGTGCAGAGTATAGGCAATGTGAAAACATGCAAGGAAGCATTAGATTGTCCCTATATGGATGATATCATCTAGATTCCAAACTCTTCATACATATCGTAGCAGTCCATATTGTTTAGTATTCGGGATACATAAAATAGGAAAATATGGTGTATCTTTTCTTATTTAAGAGGATATTATATGAATATGGTCACATCTCCATATATCCCTACATGAGAAGTTACCTATGGTGAAAACTCTAACAAACATAGATGATATTTTTCATCATCACAAGCTATTATTGGTTTTAACTAAGATCGAAGGTACCACAACTACATTTGATGCAAAGTACACTAATAACTACATGGATTGGTACTCTAAGATCTCATACTCTTATATCCTACCATTGTCTCAGGATCATGGTACTCTCGCTCAATTGAGATTTATAGAGTTGGAGAATAATTTTATTTTTTAGCAAGATTATTACCTTTGTCAGATAATAAAATGTAACCTTCTATTTTTATGTATATTTAATTAATTATATCTAATAATAATTTATTAATTTTATTTGGATGCAAAGTTTGAAAAAATAATAGAACTATTTTAAAAAATACTTTATTTAAAAAGCATGTCCATAGATACTACAAAGTTGATATAGAAAATATTAAACATCATATATACCATCATTTGAGAGACTCATATATTATAGAAAAAAAAATTTAAGTGAAATTTTTATTTTTAATATCATTTTTTATTTAATTATTATTTTTAAAAATTTGAAAAAAATTATCTATTTAAAAAATATTTACATTTTGTTATAATTTTTTTAATAATTATAATAAATATAATTTACTCTAATACTAATCTTAAAATAAATACTAAAAATTATATAAGTTTCAAATTACAATTATGATTTCAAAAATTATATAATTAATTTTCCAAAATTATAATTTGGAAAGGCAATTATGAACCAAACAACTTAATAATTTCACGTGGAAAGGGTGTGTAAATAGTAAATAGTAAATAGTGGAGTGCAAAAAGTACTTGCAGCAAACAAGAAAGTGTGAGTCGTTGGTGTTTCCAGCTCTAAGACCAGAAAGTTCAGGTGACCCATCTCTGTTTCTTTCCTCATCCTATAATAGACACCTCTAAGACCATTCATATATAAATTCCAACATCTGCTACTCTATAATGTTCCTCATCCGATAATAGCCACCTTCCTATTGCACAACCGTGTTAACATACCTTCTATCTTGTACTATTATTTCTTAATTTTCTCCTTCTATTATTTTCCTAAGCATGCATAAAAAAAGGTTAATATTATTTACTAGCTAATTATTTATTAAATTTTTTATTTTAAAGATATTATTTGAAAATATAAGAATTTTTTTAAAACCCAAAACAAAGACTTTACTTGTCTTAGAATTGGATCAATCCTAAAATAATAACAGAAAATAAATAAATAATAGAAGATATTTTTAATATACTTTTTATGATTTGTATATTTTTAAAAATTAAAATATTTATCTTATAAATTCTTTATTTTTAAAAAATTATTTAAACTTTTATAAAAACTAACCAAGCAAATATAACTTGTTGGTTGATATGTGAAACAAAAACGCCTCAAGTTAAGGATCTTAACATGGGCTCTTACATGCTAGTCATATGATTATTCTAGAAACAAAGATTATGGAACCACTAGAGCTAGTAAGAAAAATCGATATACGCATTGTATAAAATATTTTACTTATTTCTATCGTTTTTTTACCTAAGTAATTAATTTACTCTCGAGGAAGCAATTTATCAATTTAAGTAGAAGATCTTCAAGATAAAATTATGTTAAGCTCAAACAGGTGTATTGTAAAATTTTTTTAGTCGGAACTAACTAGTTCTCAAAATCCAGGAAGTTTCCTTTCAGACACCAAAATTGATTTTCCATATTTAGACCAATGAAAATAGAACAAAGAGAAAGTGGTTAAACATGAAAAAGGAATTAATTCAATAATCATGAAACACCCAAATATGGATTAAAATCGAGGAACACTCAAGATAGTAGATTTTGGTCTAAGTATCCAACCATTTCAAAAGGACCATAATTATTAATTGCATGGTTGCCCACATATTCCAGATGGCTTGACCTAGCTATGATGGCATGGTTGCCATACCTCCACTGTGGATTTTGGTTTTTGCCCATGTGAGGAAGGATAATGGGAAAACTATGTGAAAACTGTATATTATACAGTTTTGAGATAAAGAATATTGACAATGGTTTCTATATGGTGGTGATAGAGAAAAGGTTATAGGGGGTGGTCCCGGTATTTGATCATTATATCACTGTTACAACGTGGACTTTATAATGTTTGGTTTGGTGGATAAGAATTAATTGAAAGAAATAAGGTGGAAGAAAAGTAAGGGATGATGAAAATATTTTTTTATATTTATTTAATTATAAAAATAGAAGAAAATAATTATTTTTTTACATAATTTTTAAAATTATAATTCTCTTTGAAAAAGGGAATTGAGGGAAAAATGCTTCTATTTTTTTATTTTTTTATTTTTAATATTTAAATTATTAATTTTTTGAAAATAAATTTATATTAATAAAAATTAAAATTTTTAATTTTAATTTTAATTTCATTTTATAATTAATATAAAATAAAAAATTTATTATCAATTTATTTTTTATATTATTTTCTATTTATTTATCTAAAAAAATTTCTATTTTTATACCTCCAAACAATTCATTTTTTATCTTATTTTTATTTCTATTTCTTACTCTTCTATTTTTATTTTTTTATTTTTCACATCATCCATACATTAAAGTTTCTCAATTGCAAAAAATAAAAGAGACTATAGTGTGGTTAGTTTTCAGGTTTATCTTTCTTTTACAATGACGTTGAGTATACGTATTAAATTTTCATTTGATTTTGCGTTAGTGATAATGATGACTGTTTTGGGGTTCTGAAAAACGAATTTGTCATTCAACTGTAATTACGATGTGTGCAATCCCATTGAAAACGCCAAGCAAATGCAAATTTAAAATGAGAACTTTTTTATAAACAAATAATTTTTAAAATGATATTTTTTTAATCTAATAAAATAATTTATTAAAATATTTTAATTATGTTTAAAGTTATATTTTAATTTTATAGAAAATAAATTATTTATAAAAATGAGACTATAATATTCGTTATCTTTAATTAATATTTATAGAAAGTGTAATAATTATATTAAAATTAGACCTATTTTATATAAAAAGAAAATCTATTATAGTAGTTTTTAATATTATTTTGTATTCAATTAATTTTTAAAAATATTATGACAAGTACAATTTTGTTAGAAAGTTAAACAAGAAAGAATCGTCCTGCATGAAAAAATTGAAAAAATAGATCGTATTTAAAAGATTTTAAAAAAATTATGATAATAGTTTATAATTTTTATAAGATTTTTTAAATTTATTTTTATAATTTTTATATAGTTAAAATAAGTTATTTTAAACTTATTTTCATAAATTTCGTGATAAAATTTATGATATAAAATTTTTATATAAAAATTTATTAAATAAATACTTAATTAAATTATTTTTCAATCTCACCCGTAATCCAAAAGTAAAAAGAATCAGTTTTGTTTGTGGAAATTGAGTTGTCCCAATCCACGTAATCACAACTTTGTTTTGAACACGTAATCATATAACGTTAAATAATATACAAATACTTTTCTCACCTTTCATTTTTTTTATATTTTTTAATTTTTATTATTACTTTTTTTTATATATATTTCATAAATTAATTTATAAAATATAAAAATTATATTTTATAAATTAGTTTATGGAATATATATATGTATTTTGCAAACTAATTTTTGCATAATATATTTTTATGTCACAATTTATTTTATAAAATATATTTTTATATTTTGTAAATTAATTTATAAAATTTAAAATATTTATTTTATAAATTAATTTATAAAATATATTTATTAAAAGATAAAATTAAAAAATTGAAAGAAAATGCAAAAAAAAAATGTAAAAAGCAATTTTCATATTCAAAACACAATAAAGATTAGTTGGATTTTGAGCCCGACTTGCAACTTGACCCTTTAACCCAACTTTGAGAATCATATTAGCAGCAAAAAGGATGGGCCAAATAAGTCCATGGACTTACGAATTCTATTTTCCATGTTACCTATCAAACAATTAAATTAATTATGTGAGGACTTCGCCTAATTATTCTATGCTTTTTTGGAAAAAGTAGATTAGCGATTTAATAATTAGCGTATAATGAGAATACTAAGACCATTCGTAATTCTCTTTCAAGATGTTAACCAAATTCACTTAATCCTGCGAGGGTGGAACCCATATACAATCAAAGTTAAATCACGGATATCCACTTAATGCCAAATTAACCGTGCTAACTCCTATATAAAACAACTACCCTAATTTGGACTTATTTCACATGACTTAACGTATTTTCAGATCATGACCTTGAAATTTATCGGTGATAAATAATTATCATGAATTACGTGGTAATTACATGTTAGTTGATTATTCTGGAAATGCATTTGCTTAAACAAGTAGTTATTTTGATTTATCACTGTAATTTATTCAAGAAAAAGTAATTTAAGTATAGAAAATACCTTCAAGATTGATGTATAAATAATATGAACTTTAATTTTAAATTTTGGTTATCATATATTTTAATATTATTTTTATCTTAATATATCTTATTTTTAATATTTTTTTAAAATTACATCGTATCTCTTTCTTCTTTTCATCTAATTTCAACTATTTTTAAATGTAGAACAACAGTTTTCTTAATTTTTGCCTGAAAATTTCAAGAGACCATTTGTGTCAAATGTGTTCCGAAATTATGTAAAATGTCCATGGAAAGAGGGCATGCAAGTTTTAGATAGATTTGGTTCTCAAAATCCAGGAAGTTTCCTCCCAGTCAGCAAAGTTGATACTTTCCATTTTAAGACCACTGAAACAAGAAACCAAGAGAAAATGGTAAACACTGAAAGGGATTAGAATAATCAATAAAAAAAACCCACGTGAGGATTAAAATTCAAATAAGTCACAAGATTTCAGATTTTGGTCCAAGCATCCAACCATTTCAATTAGACTAAAATCAATTGCCAGAAGAAGCTTCTTTTGCTTCAAAGTTGGACTCTAAATGTTGGCGAAGAGTTTAATATTAAACATACGTAGGTTTAAGATATTCCACGCCAACTTTGTAAGGCTCTTTCCTTCCACTTTCCTCTCTCATATTGCTCATATCATACTATTTTTTTTTTCCTTTTTCTAAGTTATTTTTAATTTCCTTTTCAACCAGTAAATTTGGGGTCCTATCTTACCGATGGGCTATGGAGCATTTGTTTTTGCATATGTGTAGTAATTCTCACGAGACAAAGCTAGCATGCTGCCATGGCAAACTAGCCATGCCACCTGTTTTGAACAGAACCAGATGCAGAAAAGTTTGATACATTATGCTTGTCATATTCGGAGTTATGAAAAAGGAAGCATATCCAACGTCATATACCACAAGAGTGTCAAATCAATGGGTCTATATCTTCCTTACGAATTCAATTGTAACTTCAAATCAACGTTTTGAAAATCTATCAGATTATTTAATCGGTTAAAATATTAGTTTAAAATTAAATAATTTAATTACAGTCGAATTAATATTAATTAACTATTATTTAAAATATTTATGATATATATTACATTAAAAAAATAAATATATAATATTAATATATTAATATCATAATTTTATATAATTAAAAATTATATAAATTTTAAATTTTAAATTTAAATTATATATATAAAAATAAATATAATATATATAATTTTAAATTTTTTAAATAATAATTAAAATAATATTATTTTATATATAAACTGATTTTTTAATTAATTTGCGAGTTTATCAATTTTTTTATCAAATTTATCAATTTATTATCAGTTTTTTATTAGAACAATTTTATAAATTAAATAATCTAAAAAAATGATTGATTTTTAATTTGATCGATTTAACTGTTCGATTCAGTCTTATTTTTAAAATTGTTTAAAATGTTTAAACTTGTTTATATTAATTTATGAAAAAATATTTTTAACATATTTTTTCTAATTATTTTGAAAAATTAAAATAAACGATTGAATAATTCTGAAGAGTTAAAGTAAACGAATTTTTATTTTTCGCAACAAAAAGATAATTTATTCTCTTAAAAATTAAAGCAACGAGAATCTAAATCTTTTGTGAGCAAAATAGTATTTTAATCGTAAGTTATTTAACCATGGTTAAATATTTTGGTTTAAAATTTTCAGATAAAACTGCTTTCTTGTTCTTATCATCATAATTACTGCATACATACCACAAGTCCGAAATTTTGCACACTTGAAGGCTTAAAAAGCATAAGAAAAATTCCAAGTAAAAAGAAACGCATGAGATATTAACCCCCGTGCGTGTCTACACGTGGCTTAAATCGTGCAAAATTCGACCACTCCATGTCTATTGACTTATAATAATGTGATGTAAGCAAAGTCAAAGGTCATGTTAACTAATTTGGAAAATTACACTATTAACTGTTGAATATTTAAATTATATCGTCATTTCTTTTAAGTTTATAAATTATACAATTTTAAAAGATAACATATATTTTAATATACAAGGAAATTAATGTTTATAAGTAACTATCAAGAAGTCTTTTGAAGATAATTTCTCTTTATATACAATTATATTTATTCAAGATATTGTTTTGTTTCTATTCAACACCAACAAAATTCTTAGTCCTAAATAATTAGGTTCATCATACATGCTAATCAAGATTCAATTCTTGATTATGTATATAAAGAAGGAAACATAACTTATTATTAAAAATGTTTACGTATTGAACAAGTTATTAATCCCTATCCATTAAAAAATACCATTAATGTAAATAAAGAAGTCTTAAATTCAATAATAATGGTTTAAAATATATCGCCGATAATGTTAAGATTATTACCAAAAATATCTAAAAGAACTCATTTATGTTAAAATAAATTAAAACGTATTATCTATTAAACTCTTTCAAACTGAAGATTATTTGTTTTTTTTTTAAATAAGCAGAAGTATTTATCAAACGAGACAAGTGTAGTCTACTGTAATTAATTTAGACATAAGTACGGTTAGTCCTTATCTATTCTTTACAACAAAAGACGGCAAAAAAAAAACGTGATTTTATAAACTCGTAGTACATCTAACTAGAGATTGAGAAAAACGAATAAAGTAAAAAATTTGATTGATAATATAATGTGATGCAAAGGGTGATAAAAATAAATAAATAAAATAAAAGATAAAAGTAGTTTGTATGTATCTAAATATCATTGAACAATAAAAAGGAATGGATAATATATATAAACAGATATGATGATTGTAATTAATTGACAATATGAGAAATGGTGTTTGTAGCAAACTGAAAATGCAAATTAGAAAGTAGAAAAAAGAAAAGAAGGAATAATCATGAAGACAGAGGTTGATGATAGAATTGAATATTAATTCCACATAACTAAATTGAGGAAGTAGTAGCAGTAGTAGTATGAGGTTAAGAGCACATCAACAATTGTTCCAAATACTCTGCACCTAAATCTTCGAACACAACCAAATTGTCTAACCCAACAATATCATCACTTTCCTCCACTTTTTTCTTCTTAGCATCCATTTTGCGTCTTAAGGAATGTCTCCTCTTCAAGGCAACAACAGGGGAACACCCTTCATTCATAGGGACACAACAATTCATATCCCTAAGTGATTCCTTAACCTTCTCCACAGGAAAATTAAGAATTGCATTACAGCCCCTCATGGAAAAAGCAGCTTGATCATAAGCCAACGCTGCTTCTTCAGCGCTATCAAATGTCCCAAGCCACACCCTAATCCCACGCCTTGTTGAGTCTCTTATCTCCGCCGCGAACTTCCCCCACGGCCGCCGCCGAACGCCGCGGTAGCTCTTGCTTTTCTTGTTGTTAATTCCTTCTGCTTGTTGTGATGTGATCATGCCATATAAAAGCATCTCTTCAGGATCGTTTTCGTTGAAGGGAAGGTACTCGTCTGGGGAACCAAATGAAGATTCTGAGCAGAAATCGGAGTTTGATGAATGGAGAATGGAAGAAGAATCCATTTGAATTCTCTCTCTGTGTGTGAATCAATGACTCAAGAGAGTAACAGAGTTGCTCTGTTTTTTAATAATCTTGCCAATTAGAATTCCCATTCAGTTATATATAATAACAAATTGGCGGCTCACACTCAATCATGGTAAATGAAGCTGTTAAAAGTAGTCTATCGACAACAACCGCATGTTTTTTTTTTTATTTAAATTTTATATCTAATTTTTTTTATTATATTGTGAATTTTTATTAGATAAAATTATTTTTATGTAAAATATATGTGCATTAAATGAAAAATAAAATTTTATAGTAAATTTTAGAAAATTAAGAATCAATGAGATAAAAAATTTTACTTTTCAAAAATAGATAATAATTCTAAAAATATATTTAAAAATTATATAGTTAACAATTTTTTAAAAGAAAATGACTTAGCCAATGGTTAACAGTTAACAGAGTATGGTATGAATAGAGGTTAGGTCAATTTGTGTATCTCCTAACTAATTAGTTTTGTCCTATTCTTCCAAATTTGAAGCGAGTCAAATTACAATGATAGAAATATAATATATATATATATATATATATATATATATATATATATATATATAATATTTTTATAGGTTTCTATCACGGTTTATAATTTTTTAAAAGTAGAAGTTTGAATGAGTTGAATTTTGAAAGCTTAGAATCAAAGCATGTATCATCTTTATAAAAAAATTATATAATTATTCATTTTTATTTATAAAGAAAATTAAATAAAAATAAAATTATGAAAAGATAGGTATAATATTAAATAAAATTATTAAGTAAAAAATAACAAAAAATCTATGCCTTCTTGCTAGTAAATAAATAAAATTATTAAATTTAAATAATTAAATTAAAAAAATTAACTTAAAATAATTCACAAAATTAAATATCTTCAAATCCATTCACTAATAGTGGGGGAAAATTTAAAAGGAGTAATTTAGTTTCTTTTTATTTTCTTCTAATATTTAAAATGAATAAGAAGTTTTTATAACTTTTTCTCTTTTATTTTGTCCATCAAACATTAAATAAAATAAATTATTAAGATTAGGTTAATAATAATAAATTAAAATAATTTTTATAAAATTATAAATTTAAATTTTATTACTTTTATTTTACATAAAAAGTTATATAAGAGTGACTTAGATATTTCTACACTACCTTTTTACACTTATATAACATTTTTTTAGATCTTTATTTGTAAGCATATTATTTCTATTTCTTCATTTTGCTTCCCCTACACCAGTTTAAATATGAGATAAAAAAAATTTATTTTCATGTTATTTTAATTATATGGTAATTATAAATTTATATTGTATATGATATGATAGTTTATTATTTATCCGTTAATAAAATTATATATGTTATTAAATAAATAGTTGTACACGATTAACTGGTGAGAAGATGGTATAGAAAAGAACATAATTGGTAGAACATATATAATATCAAATTTGAATATATATATATATATATATATATTATAGGTTTAAAGAAGTGTTTAATCTCTTATTTATATTTAATTTTTGGTTTTAAGAATATATTGTTTGAATTGATTCAAATGAAAAAATAAACATATTTTTTTATTTGTAAAAAAACAAATAAATAATTTAAGATTTTAACTTAACTAAATTACCTTGCCAAAAGTTACTCAGTAATGACTTGTTGACCCAAACTAAAATGCGGGATTCGAACTGGAAATGAGAAAATTTTGACTATTGTCCCACTGTCCGAATCCACTTCTCGCCAACTGGAAATGTACAACTATTGGGCGCATGAATATTATGCATTTCATTTGTTCATTTGGTCGCTTATTATAATTATGTTTAAAATTTATTATTAAATTAGAAAATATTATATATATTTAAAAAAATTAAAAAATAATTGACTTAAAATTAAAACTTATTTAAAAATTAAAAATTTAACTGAAAATGAAAAATTGATAAGACAATTAAATTAAAATATTTAATAAAATTAATTATTAAAATTAAATAATAAATATTAAAATTTAATTAAATAAATTTTAAAAAAATAAAAATTATTTAATTTTTAATTTTTATATATTAATTTTTAAATAATTTTTTAAAAAAACTTATTTTTATAGTTTTTAGTTTTTTTTATAAAATCTTAATATTTATTTTAAAATAAAACAAATAATATATTAAAATAATAATTTAAATTTAATATTTTATGATAATATAATAATAAATATATCAAAATTAATAATATTATGTGAAAAAATAAGATGATATTAAATTTATAAAAAAATTATATAAATAAAAAATTAGATTATGTAAATTAATTAAAAATAAAAAATATTTAAAATTAAAAAAATTAAAAATAATATTAGTAATTATTTTAAAATATTAATATTTATTTAAAAAATTGAAATTAAAATTAAATTAAATTTAACTTTAAAAGTTAATTTATAAAATAAAGTTTGTATTAAAATTGATTTGAACTTAATTGCATTTTTTAAATATAGTTCATAAAATAAGATTTGCTTCTTATATATTTATGATTAATTTTATTCTTTTATTAATATAAACTTTTTTAATAAAAAATTTATATTAACAAATAAAATTAAAATATTTTTAAAAACTTTTTAATAATTTTTACTTTTAAATGATTAAAATATATTATTAATATATTCTTAAATCTATTTAATATATTATTAATTTATATTAGATTTAATATTATACATTAAAAATATATAATATATTAATTATAAATTTATTAAATTTAACATAAATAATTGTAATTTAATAATTAAATTAATAACTGTTTTATTTATTAAAAATATAAACTAAACAATCATATCCGTATAACTTAGGTAATATAGTTTGTTTCTTATATAACAGTGTTCCTTCCTACACATGACCATGATTTTATGGTTCAAGCCAACCTCTTATAGTTATGCGCAATTTGACGAGTAGGATTTTGACATGTCAGTGGGTTGTCCGTCAATGGAGATTCATGAAAACTCTTATAACTAATAATAATATATATATATATATATATATATATATATATAGTGAAATTTTAGACCAATTATTTTTATATAATTCTAGACCAATTTTTACATCTATTAAAACTTAGTTTTTTATAAGGTAGTTTTAACTTTTAAAATTACACCCACTTTGCTTAATAATGTTTTTTATACAATTAATTAACCTATTTTACATACACAAAATAGGCTGTCTCTATGTGTGTTAATTGATATCACCATATTATAATTGAAATAATATATTTATCATCATCTTTTAATATATGTTATATTAATTTTAGTATAAATAAATAATGTATCTACTACTTTTAAATTATCTAAAATTTTATAAATATAATTTATATAATAAAAATGTGTAGTCTAATAACTAACTGTATGATAAAATTATGCAATATAATATTTAATATAATTTATATGTTCGTTAACCTTTTTTTAATATAATATTTATATATTTTATTAATAAAAATACTATATGTATTTATTTGAGAGGCAAAGCCGCCTACAAGTGCTAATTAATAAAACACATGTCAAAATCAGCCACCAATGCTAGCCACGTCAAACTCAGTAGGACTTTCTAGGTGACCTCAATTTATAACGTAATTTTATATTTTAATTAAATACGTTGCTTTGTCATTTTAAAATCTCTGAGTCCTGTTAATGCCAAAACTGGCAGAAAATTATTGGATTCTTCCACAATGACATGTACCAATTTATTTGTGAGGATGCAACAGAATCTTGTGGAATGTCAAGCAAACTTAAATGTTAATATTTAAAAGAAAAACACTTAGATACTTGACATCATTAATATTATCTTAGAATAATGGTAAAAATATGAGTAAAGCCATGAATTCATTTTTTATTTATTTAATTTTTTTATATTATTGAATTAAAAAATTTTAAAAATAATTTTAGTTTATTGTTTTGTTGTTTAAATTTTCTTTTCTAATTTATGTAAAATGTATGTTAATGTAAATTATTAAATGTTATGTATGATATTTGGTAAATCCAAAATAATATTATTTTGAAATTAATATTATATAAGCTATTTTTTGAACTCAAAATAATGTTGTCTATTATCATTTTTTTTATTACATATGTTGTAGTTTTTTATTTTATGATTTTATTATTTTTATTGTATAAAATGGTATTGGATGCTGGTTCTTATTTTTGTAGGAGATGGATGTGATTAGGCAAGTAATTATACAACTGTGAATATTTCTTTTCTTATCTTTATCTTTAAATTATTATTATTGATTTTTTTTATATTCAAAATTTTGACATTATAAATTTCATAATTATTATTACAAATATTATCTACTTTTTATCATCAAAATAACATTTTCTCTAATTTTTATTTGGTTTCTTTGTTATGTAATCACAAGGCTTACAGTTTTGTAATTTTTAATATATTTAGGTTTCTATTGAACTAATTTTGATTAGTTGATCTAACATATTTTCGTAGCAATTTTTTTAATTTTTTTATTGATGACAAATTCTTTCATATATATCATACATAAAATTTGTAAGATGTACTAGGCATAACTTCTAAAGTTATATTTAAATCTTGAAATAAAAATGATTCTATCAATAATGGATATATTAATGCTTAAAATTTTTAAAATCATACAGATTAGTTCTAATTTTTTTTAAATATTTTAAATTTATCCCATAATATCTTCTATATATGTGAGATAAAATTTTATTTATTTTATCTATAATTTTCCAAGTTAACATGCAACAATTCTATAAACCACCTCTAATTATCCTTATTCTTGTTATTTATAATAGCAAAAATTATAACCGAAGCTTATATTTCATATTTGTTTTTAAATTCTATTTCATATATGTTCTGATTGGAAAGAAAAGTTCAAAATTGTTGCAAATAGAGTGCACATCTCAATCACATTTTTCTCTTTACATTTTGGTTCTGACTCTAATTTTATGATTTTTGATTACATGATTTTTTTTTAAGTTGAATTAGGTAATGTTTCACTTATTAATTGCTTAAATGAATATAGCTGGTAAACTTTATTTCCAAACTCCTTACTTAAATAAATGAAAGATAAAAATTATTTAAATAAATCCTAAATTAAAAATTAATCTCAAAATTTATTTAAGCTATCAGAATCCTAAACATATGCAATGCATCAACTGCCATTGTAATGCTTTGGTTTTCAAATCCTGAAAATTATTAGAGCAGGTTGTAATGCTTTGGTTTTCAAATCCTGAAAATTTATTGGAGCAGGTTCTAGTTACACAATAATTTTTCATTTTTTCAGGCAACCCATACAACATCATTTTAGATCTAAAAAATAACTTACATGATATGTTAATTTTAAAATGAGACCGTTTCGGTTCATCAAATATTTCACATAGCATTTAATGTGCGCATACCAGCAACTACTTAACAGAGATTTAAAAAATATTACCAATGAAAATATACATACTAATAACAAAAATAACTTTAAATTTTTAAAATAAAAAATTAAAAATATATTATTGTTATTAATTTAAATTTAAATATTTATAAATTTATTGTTTATGTCAACGACAAATTTAGTTTATTTTAATGTTACGACAGATATATTTTGATTTGTGTTTAATTTAATCTATTGTTATTGTAAAATTTTTATATTATTAATTAATTAAAATTAAAATAAATATAATTTTAAAATAATTATAATAAAAATTAACATTTAAAATAATATTAATTTATAATTAAATAATAATATAAAATATATATTAATAATTTTAATATTTTTATTTTATATATTTTCTTGTCTTAGAATAATTAAAAACTATATTTCAGTTCAAAGATAGATTATGGTAATCTTAATAATGAATATCATGTACAGGAAACGATAAAGGGAATAAAAGAATATAAAAGATTGTGGAAATCAAATTTGTATATTTCTAATTTGTGTATTACAGGTTAATCAGTTAAGTAGATCATTATGTTTGGTTTAACATTAGAAAGTTTATATAAATTTCATTATATTTTAAATTTAAATATTATAAAAAATTATTTATTAACAAATAACTTTTTTTAATATTATGATATTTTTATTAATATAGAATAAATATTTTATCTAATAAAAAATAAATATTAGTACAAGCTACAAAGGTTTATATTGATAAATATTATATTATACTAACATTTAAGATATTAATATTTTATATTAACAAAATAATTTTTTAGTATATATTTTATATTGGAAATAGATTAATTTATGTTGAATTTTATTAAATATTATATTATTAATAATTTTATGTAAAGTATATATGTTATGAAATTATAAAAGTATATTATCTTTGGTTATATAAATATATAATAAAGTAATTTTTATATATTTTAAAAATATATTGTATTCATTTTAATATATATAAATAAAATATCAAATGATTTTAGATTAGTATAAATTTTTATATATATAATCTACATCATATAAACTTTTAATTCATCAATTTATTACAAGATAAAATTATTTAATAAAAAATTATTAAACTATATAGTATTTGGTGTGTTATTCACATATCAAATTAATTTCTCTTCTATTATATTATTTATATCATTTTATTGGAAATATTTTTTAATCACGACATTACAATAGTATATTACCTTTGATTATATAAATATATAATCAGATAATTTTTATTTTTATATATTTTAAAAATATATATTGTATTAATTTTAATATATATAAATAAAATATCAAATAATTTTAGATTAATATAAATTTATATATATAATCTATCTCTTATAAACTTTTAACTCATCGATTTATTATAAGATAAAATTATTCAATAAAAAATTATTAAATTCTATAGTATTTGGTGTGTTACTTGATAAGCATAGATTTCATAAATAATTATCTCTCACTTTTATCTCATTAAGACTTCTTATATGTTCAATTAAGTGATCTTTGTCATATTTTATGAGTTTGGGTTCATATGAAGTTTAATTGAATTTCTTTGCTTACCCGATTAAAATGACACTATTATAGTATTTTGAGCATAATAGGAGTTGTAGACATCCAAAAATCATGAAATCTATCTTGAATGAAAGCTTAAAGAAGTGTCCATATTTACAAAGCAAGAGAAGATTCTAAATGGGATGTTTAGGACTCCGAAATTATCTCAAAAGATGAGATAGTGTTGCTGACGTGGAATTTGAACAGTGTGCAAAGATCCGGCCATATCTTGAGATATAGAAGTCATATTGAGATGAAATCAACTTTGTTGGACAGCTAAGATCCAGGGCTACAACTTTTGTTCAGAAGGCAAGCTCTAATTCGGACATGTGAACATCCGAAATTGCGGTGCAAGAAAGTCAAAATTGTTGTGCTCATTGGTGGCAAAAATTCAAAAGTGTTTTGCAATTTCAACAAAGCCCATGTGAAAGCAAGAAAAGGGTAGAAAAGTAATATCCTAGTTGGTGACTTTCTGAAGATGATGCCTCAAAAATCCTCTATAAATAGAAGGGTTTGCAAGAGGAGACACACACCAATTTTGGAGATCAACTCCAATACCATCTTCTTTCTTTCTTTCTTTCTTCCTTTCTTTCTTGTTAGTTTTGCCTCCTTCATGGAAGGCTTATGTTTTCTTTCTTGTTAGTTTGCCTCCTACATGGAAGGCTTAGCTTTTCTTTATTGTTAGTTGCCTCCTACATGGAAGGCTTAGGATTTATTTCTTGTTAGTTTTGCCTCCTACATGGAAGGCTTAGGATTTATTTGTTGTTAATTTGCCTCTTTCTTTGTTGTTAATTTGCCTCCTTCATGGAAGGCTAGGTTTGTAGTTTCAATTCGAGGATTCAAGCTATTTTCATTTTAACTTTGAGGTCTTGATCTTTATTTACATGCTTATTAAGTGGTTTCTACTCTACTTCACTATATTCTTCAATTTTATTCTTTAATCAAAGTTTGATCGGTTGACGTATTTTGATTAATGCATGATTGATTTATAATTGGTTTTTGATTGGTAAATCACTTTCCAAAAGTTTGAAGAGTAGAAATTAAGTAATTTAATTGAAGGTTTTCATTTTATTACTTACTTCAACTGAATTCTGATTGTGAAATTGGTTTAGATAAAAGATTAAGTGGTTACTAAATCTTGTTGATCATAATCAATTAAATTCTGAGAGGTTTCTCAGTAGAGAATTCAAGGATCATTGTAGGGGTTCCAGATGATCCTAGGTTGATAAACACAATGCATGATTTTAGTGATCAATGATTAGTTAAGAAAATAGCCTCTGAATTCCTTGAGTTGATTATTGTTAAGTCAAATTTCATTCTGTATTTTGCATTTATAACTTCATATCAAATCTTTCCAAAATCCTCTTGTTCTAACCTTCTCCTTATTTGCTTAAGAATCTGAAATGGTCTTTGGGAGATGACCTAGGTTGCACCTTATACTATACCAATAGTTTGGGGGAAATCTGGAAATTATTTTTGCGCGTTTGCGACGAGCGTGTCATTACTCATATGTCACATCCACAGAAATTGATTTCTCTTCTATTATATTATTTATATAAAATATTTTTTAATCATCTAATTACAACAGTATATTAGCTCTGATTATATAAATATATAATCAGATAATTTTTATTTTTATATATTTTAAAAAAATATATATTAATTTTAATGTAGATAAATAAAATATCAAATAATTTTAAATTAACTTTTATATAATTTACATTATATAAATTTTTAATTCAACAGTTTATTACAAAATAAAATTATTCAATAAAGTATTATTAAACTATATAGTATTTAATATGTTACTTATAGAGATTGATTTCTTTTCTATCATATTATTTATATAATTTTATATAAAATATATTTTTTAATTACGAAATTAGAACAATATATTACCTTTGATTATATAAATATATAATCAGATAATTTTTATTTTTAAATATTTTAAAAGTATATATGATGTTAATTTTAATGTATATTACATAAAATATCAAATAATTTTAAATTAATATAATTTTTTTTATTTATAATCTACATTATATAAATTTTTAATTCAACAGTTTATTATAAGATAATATTATCTAATAAAAATTATTAAATTACATTGAATTTCGACTTATCTTATGTTAGCACTCTTTGGTTCATTGTACCTCGTAAAAATGCTTAAATGTTTAGTTTAAACAAATCGTTATTTATTAATATTTAAATATTATATTAATTTTTGTTGATATAATTTTTTTTAGCATAAATAAACCGTTAACAAATGATTCCATTAATACAATTATTAATAAGTATTATTAATAGGTAAAATATTAATATAATAGAATATTTATCAATATAAAATTTTAAAATTTAAATTAAAAAATTTAATTTTTATTAAATAAAATCTACACTAAAAAAATTATTTTAATATTTAAAATTGTATTAATATTTTTTTATTACGTCCAATGAATAATGGTGCAAATGCGAGATGTCATGATTATATGACAATATATAAATATTTATTGGTCTTCAGGTCAATTAGGACTTCTATAAACATTGCATCTGCCGAGAATAAGTATGTGACATAAAAAATTTCTGCAGCCTTTGGGAGATGATAGCTGCTTGATTAGTTCCGAGTTCACTTTGGGTTGAAAACTTGTTGTCAAGAAAGACTATAACTAATTAATTAACTACCTATATATTCCTAGCATTTTATATGCGCAATAATGAGCCGTAATTTCCTCTAATTGATGCTTGACACATTACTCAAATCTATATTCTCACTATATTATGTGACGAGATGCATTTCTAGTGTAAACATGTTGAAGAAAAAAAGATGCAGTTAGGGAAATTAATCTGGTTTTCCCTTTATTAATTGTTAGTATTGTAAAATGGGAACATAGTTATGCATAAAATAGTATATAATATTTATCTTTATTTTATGAATTTATAATTTTTTTTTTAAATTAAAAATTTATAATTATTAAATTTAAAAAATATTTTTAGAGATAATTTTTTAGAAATTAATATTCTTCAGATAAAATTTTAAATTCAAACCTCATAATTTTTTTTATTAGAAAAAGAAACCACCGGTTATATATAAACATCATTCTTGTACAATGGATATACCTTACAGAATATACCAGGAGTTTTGGATCTTAATGGCATTGCTTGACTTTTGGAAGATGGATGGAGAAATGTTTAATTCCGTAGATTTGTCTGTGTTGTTAGTTTAATTTTTTAAACAGAGTAAAAACAACTAATTAAAATGTACTAATAATATAACTTTTTATATTATCATTAAAAACTATTAATTTATATAATAATTATTTTAAAGTTATACCTAATATAGTTTTTAATTAGTTGATAATATAAATTTTTTTATATTAACACTGTATCAAAATTAAATTGTAAATTAAATCACACTCTTCTTGAAAATGGTTAAATTATAATTTTAGTATTAATTTAAAATATACTTTTATTTATTAATCTAGCAGATAAAACATGTAAACTTTTAATTATTTTCAATATATAAAATATTTTAATAATAATTAGTAAATTAATTAAAATATATTGATAGTTTTTCTATCTTTGAGTGAAAATTTTTTATAATTTTAAAAAATTGTGAGATTAACAATGAGTGATGATAAAAGAAGGAAAGTATAAACGAATAATAATAGCATAATATTGAAATTTAAAAATTTTATCTAAAAATATTTCATTAATTTTTTTTAATTTTATATAAAAATGACTTAATTCTAATTTTCATTCTAATTTAAAATTCTTTTAAAATTATATAAAAATTATCCACTCAAATATTTATAATATAAAATTTTAAATTATTTTATTCAAATTCTTTTTTACGTATCATTCAATCAATGATCATTATATAATTACAAAATATTAATTTTTACAATAATTATTTTAAAAGTTATATATGTAAATGTGTTAAAATATTATATAAATTTTTTTATTATCTATTATAATTTTACTTAAGTTAAATAAAAACTGTCATTTAAATATTGCATCGTTAATTTAAATTAGATCAATCCAATCTTATATTATGAAGTTTTTTTTATTAGTTTATCTACAAATTTATAATACATTTATATATATAAAATTTGGATCTATTTTTATTTTAAGTAATATGAAATTCTAAATCTTTTAAAATACAAATATTTTTAACAAAATTTTACAATTTCAGTAATTTTTAAATGAAAGTGAGTAAGTAAAATAAAATAAAGTAGAAGAGAAATTATGAATAATTATTTTAAAAAAAATAAAATAACAAATAATTTTAAAATTCCTTTTCAAATGGGTGTGATTTAAAATTTTTATTTAACGTAAAAATTACTTTATTCAACAATAAGGTTAAATTCTTTTTCTTTTACCTCTACATTTGGTAATTAATTTGATCTCTTTAGCCGATTCAGTAGCAAAATGCACCAAATGTCTACCAATTAAAAGAGGTAACTTCTTTTGATTCCAATCATAAAAATATGTAAATATATAATTTTACCATTTATCAAAATTAAAATTTATACTTTAAATTGAATATGTTTCTCCAACATATAGTTGTTAATTTTCTCACCCCCATTGGGAATTGCGGGCCATCTTAATTTTTGTAGCAAAGGGTTCATGTGAAAGGTTTTATTATAGATCACACACATGGGTGCAGATGGATGTAACAGTCGCTGTGAATGCCTAAATATGAAAATGACCCTTTATCTTGGTCCTCAAAGATGGATGAATTGTCCACGAAATTATTCTTTGTTTTAGTCTATGATGAGGAATCATTATCCATGGAACACTAGCATACATAAGCTTTAATTCACAATTGGAACTGGGTACATTGAATAATCAAGATGCACGCCCCTTGAACTTTGTTCCCAATGTCACCAAAACTAAGATTTTAGCTAATCTTTTGATAGTTCTCTTAAAAGAATGGATACTGTTATTTGATGGACCTTTCAACGTCAATTTTAGCCCATCAATAGGCATCTTTGAAATTCCAGACTTTCCTACTGCCAACAATCATAATTGCAGCTTCTCAGAAAGCCCTTTTGAGATTACTATTCTGCAACTTCAGTGTCTCTAAACTAAACAAAACAAGTGAATTCATTACAAGTTAGAGTGTTTATTTTTGTAAATATGGAACAAATTAATTGAACTATGTTGATAATATAAAAAATAGTAAATATGTACGATGATAAAATTTAATTGAAATATATTGATAATGTAATTTTTATATTATTATTTAAGTAAATGTTGTCAGTTATTAAAAATTGTTGATTTTATAATAATTATTTTAAAAATTATATCTATTATAATTTTGAATTGGTTAATAGAATAAAAATATTTACATTTATAGTATATAAAAATTAAGCTCAAAATAATAATCTTTATATGTTTTATTTTTACACTAAATGCGGATTTCTTCATTAACATCATGTCTTTCTTTATTTTTGAGTTTTCTTTTCATTAAAATTCTCAAATCACTTTTGGCTTTGTGACTAATTTTCTGATCGTTATAAATTAAATTTTCTTATATTATCTCAAATTTGCTAATCCACTTAAATTCGCTTAATGACAAAAAGGTTGAGAAAATTTATATGGGATTTAAATTTACATCTTATTACTTTTATTAAATTAAAACATGCTTTCTTAAAAGTGACTTGACCTCAGTTTATTTTTTCTTAAACAATATTTCATTCTTAATTTATTCTTCAAAATTTTAATAAAAATTTTATAAATAAATTATACATATAATTTTAAATATTATTTTTAGTATATTTTATGTTATTTATATATATGATAAATAATTGTTTATATATTTTAAACTTAATCTAAAATATTCATCCAAGACATTAATACTGACTAGTTTCTCTTTCAAATTTAGGTTTTTAATGGCACTAGGGAGACTAGCTAATCCTTTTTTTTTCATCTAAATCAACTGTCAGCTTTTTAGCTTATTATATTCTTTTTCATAATGACTATTTCTTCAAGTTAATAATGTCATGGCCGTAATATGATGTAAAGATGAGGGGCTTTATGGTCAGTGATGTATGCATAATGGCAAGGAAAGTTAAAGGAAGATGCCTTCCCTCTTGCATGGGGACAAGGGTACAGGTCCTTTTTTTAATACAATTTTCAAACGACTAATTGTGATGATTTTGACTATAATCTCCGTCGTTTGTAGGTAGGTGGTTTAATTCTATCAGTAAAGTAAGAAACGTTGATAAATTGCAAATAGCCTTTTTGGCTCTGAGCCTGTTTGTTTGTCGTATTTGTAGAAATATATCATGTGTTCTTGCGCATAATTGTTTTTTTTTTTTATTCACTAAGTGTCCCATATATTTTCTTCTTCTTCCACACTAATTATTTTGCATTGGTTCTAAAGATTTGGCCACGTATCGCCCAGGTATTAGCGAGTTTCTTTATGATATGTTCATAACTTTTGGTATCTTAATCAATTTTTTAATATATAAAGGATTTTATATATTAAAAGAGATTTAAAGTCTATTAATTTTTAATTAAGATATTAACTACATATTATTAACTTTTTATTAATTATTTTAACAGTTATTAAAAATAATTTAGACGTATATATACTACGTAAGATTATACTTCCGCCCTACTAATCTTTGAGATTAGAAGAAGGGGGAGAGGAGATGAGGGTGGGGCACAGCCGGCAAATTACAAAATCAACGGAGATTTGTTTCTTTTTTATACTTTTGAATTGTGTAAAAGAGAATTAACATAAAGGACTAATTTATTGGACATTTATAAGTCAGATGACCAAAATAAAATTTTTAAAAATAAATAATTAAAATGAAAAAATAAATAAGTTAGGGAATTAAATGAATAATTTGTTATAAGAAAAATCATTTTTAACTTTTAAATTAAAAGGTGATATTCTTAATTTTTATTTTAAATTTTGAAAATTTTAATTAATTATACAAAAGGAAGTTTTCCCAATATTAAAGCAAGACAATTCCTATACCAAAATATCATTTTTAAATTTTAAATTAAAATGTGATATTCTTATTTTTTAAATTTTAAAAATTGTAATTAATTATACAAAAGGATATATCTGTTAAAGCAAGACAATTCCTTTTTTTTTTTACGGATATATCTGTTATTGTTTTATTCTTAATTTATTTAAATTTTAAAAATATTTATATAATGCACAATTTTAAGGAAATTACAACGGCAACAAATCCTATTTTTATTTGCACAGAGAAAAAAAAAAAAGAAGCGGACAATCTCCAAATAATATGTCCATCCTTGTTAATAAATTAAATTGCTACTGTTATGTTTGGAGGGAAATAATGTCACTAAACAACTACACATTCTTGATTTATTATATTTACACATGATAAGAGAGGTTAATACTTATCTAATATTCTAATTTTTTTTATTAAATTAATGGTTGAAAAATAAATAATTATAAATTTATTTTGAAAATTTTAAAAAAATTAAATTTTTTTATATTAAATGATAAAAATATTTTTATATTAATATGACACAACTAAATATGTAAATAATTTAAAATAAAAATTAAAAAATATTTTAAAAATGTAAAATTCATTAATGATTGTTATAAAGTTATAAGAAAAGATTATAAATAAAAAAAAATGAAAATGTTATTAAAAACGTTTTTAGAGAGTTCTGTCTCTTATAAGGGTTAAATTATTTTAAAAAAAAAGGTAAATGACATAAAAATTATTCAAAAATAAACAAATAAGTATTAGAAACATCTATACAACAGTTTGGAAACTTTTTGGGATATTTTCAAAATATTACCAAAATACTTCTAGAAGATCAGAACGGTAAGAAAATGTGAAGCAAAGGCTTGAAACTTGGAGCTTATCCATTGTGCACGAATTTAACATGTGGAAAATGAATAGATGATTCTATGCATGAGTCATCACACTCACACCATTAATGACATATAAGTCAAAAATATTTATGAGGAGAGATAAAATTAACCATGATTAAAATAAATTAACATTGATTAATTAAAATTAACCATACTTAAAATAAGTTCACCTTGATTAGTATTAAGTTAACCTTGATTACTGTTAAACTAGTATTAAAGGATAAATCCTTACATTTACATTTAATTTGAAAAATAAAAATTACATATAAATGGACCAAAATACCCTCAAATGAAAATTTAATTCCCAAGTGCCTTAAGTGGCTGAATTTGTTTAGGAAGACCAAGGTGGACTCATTTTCTCCATTAACACTCTTCTAAACACTTGTGCAAGCTCTCTAAACTCACCCAAAACTCCAATTTCTGTTCAAGTACCAAAACCTACACTAAGCTTGAACTTTCGTATTTAAAGTTTAAGTTATAATAAACTAAACAAACAAAGCCCCACCACCATCCTTGGAGGAATTATTATTAGAGAAGAGAAAAATCAACTTCAAAAGATCTATCAAATCTTTTTACAAGTCTTCAACAAGTAGGATCTTTACCGTACATTTTTTCTAAGTTTTTAATTATGTTATGCCTTGTTTTTCTTCTCTTTTTGATGGATCTCTCTCTAAATTATATGGATCCCAATTGCTTGAGTTCGATGGATTTCAAAACTTTCCTTGATTGTAAAAGATGAGCATCAACAAGTTTTTAGTGATTTTTGGAAGTTAAAAGACAATTTTGATGGATTAAAGTGCTTCTTCTAACCTTTGGAACAATTTAATCGGTTAAAATTTCTTAAAAATAATTTTAAAAGTTTTGGTAGATTTTAGGATTTTTTTTGAAAAGTTTTGAGATGTTCAAAGTAAGGGTAAATATATCTTGGAGTAGATCTAGTGGATATCCACATATTTGTCTTGAAAAATGCTTTCTTTATGATCTTTATGATAAAAATTATAAGCTTGCTTATGTCTCCTTTTAAAAGCTTTAATATTAAACTTAGAATTTGATAAAAGTATAAATCTGAACCCATGTGATAATAATCTTAAAAGACTAAAAATGTTAACTCCTAAAAGTTACAAACTTAACTCAAAAATTAGACCTTAAAGCTAGTAAGAGTAAGGGTGGACGTATGAACTAAAAGTTGAACAAGACACTTAAAATCTTTCATGATCATGATCAAAGATATGGAGTAAGGACAAATCTTGATGGACCCAAAAGGAATTGAGGTAAAAAGTGCTAAAATTTACAACACATAGGTTAAGTGAGAAGAAAATGAGAAAAAAGATCCTTGCTTGGACAAAGTGTGAATTCAACCACTTTCCATTAATTAAGAGAATTTGAGTTTAAAGTTTTGATTAATGTGTAATAAGGAACTTAACCATGTACAAGGAGAGATTTAAAATTTTAATAAATATTTGGTAATGGTTTGGGTAACCATTCAACTAAACTTAGTAAATTTTAGAGAACATGAATTGAAAAATATTGTTAAGACTTAATAATGAGCTTAACCATGCACAAGGTGGTGACTAAAAGTTCAACTATGAGGCTGCGAGAGTTAGATGACCATTCGAGCAACATATATTAAATGAGGAGAAAAAATTTTAAAAATTTTAAGTTGGTTCAATCTATTAACCTAAGGCATAAATTAGCAGAAATCATCTTTTAAATATAAGAAAAATTGATCATAATGCCCTAGGGACTTTAAGATTAAATTTGACAATTGCTAGGTAAGTTTACAAGAGAATTTAATTTAGGTTGTTCAAGAAGATTTAAGAGAAGTATGAATAAGAGGACTTGAATCCATAAACAAAAAAGTAAACAATTAACTCAACTAGTAACTCAAGTTTAATTAGTTAGATTAATAATTCACAAAACATAAAACTCCTATCACTTAAATTTGGAATGACATAGTTATGCATAAAATACCTAAATTGATGAAAACATAGTAAATTAACTTAAATAGGTCATTCGGTCAATTATTTTAAAACTCCACCATTTCATAAACTTAGATTAAAAAAAATATAAAGGAAACTTAGTGATTGAGAAAAGGAAAGGTTGTGAGATAATTTGGAAAGACAAGTGGAGTAAGTTCAATTTCTTATAAATGTCAAAAGCTAATAAGATGGGAAATTCTTGAAAGGAGCTATATGCTTCCCAACGACTTACCACCAAACATAATAAAGTAATTTTGATTAGAAGAAAGATTTCTATTTAAAATAGTTATGCTATCTCATTATGTTGCTTCTTGGATATATGAATTTATGCATATTATCATGAAATACTTTCTTGAATGATTTTAGAGAAGTGATGTAATGACTTGTGTGATCTCTTGGATGACCCAATGACTTGTGTATGTCTATATGGTTCCATGATTTGATATTAAATGAATGAATTGGATACTATATGTACATAACATTTTGATTGAATATTGAACATGCATCCTAATATGAAGACATAAAAATGTAACCTAATAAATCAAGAGATCACTAAAGAAGAACCTTATGTAGAAACTTAACACTACACCCAGTGTGCTAAGTCGGGGACTTATGCACCCTTAGAAGGCGGTAGGTCCTTTTATGGTAATCAGAAGGTACATAGCATTCTATGGTGAAGTCTTAGGGCTTCAAATAAATTCTTCTATGGGAAAGTCATAGGTCTTCCAAATTTATGATGTAATGACCATCCAGAATAAGCTCATATCCTAGATTAGAAGATGAAGTAGTAGATAAGTGGAAAATATTATTTGACTAAATTGTTAATGTTATATCTTAAATGAAGCTGTCACTGAGAAGGTGACTAAATAATAAGGATGATTATGATTAAGACATAAAATGAGTAACATTTAGATAATATCTATGTTATGATGAGAGAGTAATATAAAGAATGTATGATATTTATGTTTATGAACATTTTCATAAAAAAAATGATTCAAAGGATGTATGAATTTCAGATTGTATGAGATTTAATTTCTGCTATTATTAAAAAGAATCTACTTTAGATAAGTATAAGTTTTAAAAAAAATAATTGAACTTGTATGATAAACTAAAGTGGACGAGTTAAAAATGATGACGCCCACCTTAGAGTAGATACTTATTGAGAAATTACGATTTCTCATTTCCTACCTCCTATTTCTTTCCTAAAGTTTGATCATACTTTTTTTGGTGACAATGGTCTATGGGAAAAACATAACATGAACTAGAGATTGATGTTCATGAAATGGAATTCAGAAAGAGATATAAAGGACCTTATTTTACTTTGCCCAACTTTGTATTTTTACTTTGGATGACTATAACTTGTAGACGTTGAAAGCCTTTGTTTTATTTAAAGGACTCATTAGGACCCTTTAACTTATTGTTGTCTATGCATTCTATTACCTATATATCTAATAATGTAAATATTGTTCTAGAAATGATTGTATAATATGACAAGTAAATGAATGCGAGTTTTCAAAATTAATATAAATGATGACTTAAACATAAAACGAACTTCACTTTTAGGGTGTTACAACTTATATGCCTAATATGATGATAGTTTTAGGTTGGAAGGAATGGCTTAATGTGATACAATATTTTTTTAACATGTTTAGGTGTTGGTAAAGGTTAGGCTTGAGAATTACTATATTATTTTTACTGTTTAAATATTTTAAAAATATTTTTAAAAACTATGATACCATATTTTTTTAACATGTTTAGGTGTTGATAAAGGTTAGGCTTGAGAATTAATATATTTTTTTTACTGTTTAAATAACTTAAAAATCTTTTTAAAAATTAAGATAGATCCTAAGCATTTATTTGGCACATGAAATTGTCATAAAATTAGAATTAGACTATGGATTTGTAATTATAATGTTTGGAAATCCTTTTAAAATTGGAATAACAATTTAGATTTAATTTTATGGAATTAATTATAATAAAAAATTAACATTTTCAAAATTTTAACTTCTATTCTTTAAATTATAATTTTGAAATTTAACTTTACATTGTATAATTATTTTTTTGTATTATTATTATCATCATATATGGTATTTTAATTGTCTTCCCATTGCCTTTATCATTAATTATAAGTACTATAATTATTGTCATCTTTACTCATATTACTAGTAATTGTTGTCATTATTACTATTACTATCATAATTATTTCCATCCTTACTATCATCATTTTTTATTTTATTATCATTGATATTTTTATCACTATTACCATTATCATGATCTCTTAATCATTGTTATTATTATAAATATTATCATTTTTATTATTGTACTATTAATATTATTTTATTATTATTTTTATTTTTATCATCATTATCATTACAGCTACTTGATCTTAGTTATTATTATTATATCTATTATCATTTTTTTTATCTTACTATTAACATTATTAACTATCACTGTACCATTATTTATTTCACTTGCATTTATATCTTGTCATGTCACATTAATTGAGTACAAAACAATAAAATATTATAGTAGCAAGTGAATATAATAATAGATAAGATTGTTAGATGTTATCATGGCAGCTAGAAAGAAAACAAAAGCAAAAAAACTTAAGAATGATTTAATTAGATTGCATTCATCTAAGTAGAATACAAGAATATATATATGGGTTGGATATGAGTTTCGTAAGGCTATCAACAATGTGATAAGAAGATGGAAGGTGGTGAATGGAAATATAGGTGGTCAAAACCTTTTCCCAAACACAATGGAGATCAAGTTTAAAATGTTTAGTTCGTTAATGGAAGATTGGATTCATTGAAAGTTGGACAACACCCAAATTGTCATAGTAAATAGTGGGAATTATCGAACAAGAAAGTTTAAGTTCTACATGTAAAGACTATATCCATAACCCTGTGTTTGGATAAAGTAATTTAGAATTACTAGAATTTATGTATTTAAACAATAAGGAAAAGAATTTTAAAAATGCTATAGACTTTTGTCTAAGTAGTTTTCATGTTAAATAGAGAGAATTTTAAATGACTTTTATTTGGAGAGAATTTTTAAAATTCTCTATTATTTTGTTTTCTTCTTAAATTATTATTTATAATTCCCCTTATCTACTATTCTTTTTTTAGTAATTACTTATATTTACTTAGAAATTTATGGAATTCTAAAATTCCTTACCTAAACACAGGGTAAGAGATTAGTAAAAGTAAAGGCCTAGCAGTAGTACTTAGCCTTAGTGTTGGAGCAGCTAATAACTTGTTTCTTTTTCGACGATCAACTAACAAGATTATGACCAAGAGAGACACATAACTTGGAGGTGGATCAACAATCATGATTTGTGCCCCAATCAGAGTCATAATAGGTAGAGAGGTGAAGATTCACAAAAGGTTTAAAGTAAAGCCTAAAGGAGACAATGACTTGGGCATAATGAAAAATCTGCTTTACTCTTTTCCAACGAGGGTTAAAAGGAGTATGCATGAATTGACATACTTTATTAATAAGCAATCTTAGGGAAAATAATTGTGACATATTGAAGAGCTCCCAAAATAGACATGCAAAGAGAAAGATCATGGAAAGGTTGACCATTATGAGGGGATAACTTGGGTATAAAAGTCATCAAAGTAGGCATAGATTTGCATCCATCCTTGCTAGCACAAGCAAGAAGATCAGTTATGTACTTTGTATGAGAAAGTTGTAGAGAATCATTGGAACCATGATGAATTTGTACACCAAAAATGTAATAAAGAGGACGAAGATCCTTTAGTGGAAAATTGGAGTGAAGATTAGAAATGAGATTTGTTATGAGAGATGACAAAGAGCCTGTGATGATGACATCATCAACAAAAACAAGAACAAAGTGCTACCCCATAGATGTCATGCATGTAAACAAAAAAGGAATAACCACTCTTGGAATAAGTAAAACCAAGTTGAAGGAGGGTAGTGATGAACTTTGCAAACCAACCAAGCTTGAAGAGCTTTCTTATGCCCATAGAGTGTTTTAGTTAACTTACAAACTAGATGAGCATTGCCCGTAATGAATCTAGGAGATTAATTCATATAAATCTCTTCTAAGAGATCACTGTCGCAACCGTAATTCCGATGAGACGACGAACTCGCTAAATTTTCAAAATAGATTAGATTTGATGATGTGGAGTCGCCACCAAATTTTTATTTAAGGGAAAAAGATTTGGAAAAACCCTGACTCGAAGAAGAGATTTAGATTCAGGAGTCGGTTACGAGTAGGGAAGGTGTTAGGCACCCCACTCGCCTGTTCCAAGGAACAGTACCCTTAAAATGAGTGTATGATTGTTTGAAAAATCTGTTTTGATCCCTTTAATTAGAGTTAAAATACATAATTTGATGGAGGTTAGCCTGACAGGACTTGATCCTGCTCCTACGTATTCCCCGGTGCAATGGAAAACTCAAGGCTTACGTAGTTCTGGTTTGTGAAGGCTTGACCTTCAAAAAAGCTAGAGACAGGAGTATTTTAAAAGGATATTATTTTGAGAAAGTTTCATCTTTGTGAGGGATCTTTGGTCCACTCATGCACAAGGCCCGAGGCGGCTAAGGCAGCACGGGAACCTATACGAACTACTAAATGTTGAACATCAGGTAAATCGCCAGTTCCCTATTCAGAGTTGATTGCGTGAGACCTAGAATCCCGAAATATTTAGAAAAAAGAGGTCTGTGAAGTCTTGAAGAGGACCTCAAGTCCACTCATGCACAAGGCCTAAGGCGGCTAAGGCAGCACGGGGACCTATACGAACTACTAAATGTTGAGCAGCAGGTAAACCGCTAGCTCCCCATTTAGAGTTCATTGCGTGAGACTTAAAAATTCCAAAACATTTGGAAAAATATTTTTAAATTTTTTGAAAAGAAATATTTTGCGAGTGATATGGACTTTGAGTTAAAAGAACACTTGAAGTTGATAGGAGGGTTTTTTGAAGTAATGAAATCTTGGTGCAATTGGATAATTTTTATTAGAATATTTGGAATTTACCTAGTCACTATGAAAGTTTTATGAATTTCTTTTTAAACTATGAGATTTATGAATTGTTTAGAATTTTATAATTTTCATCAATTATTTAGGATTTAGAATTTCTATGAATTATTTAGTATCTAAAAATTTTAGGAATTATTTATGAAATTTTGTAAGTTTTTGGATTTTTATGAATTTTATGAATTTTTATTAATTTTTTTTGTATTTTTATTATTTTTTATGGATTTTCTAAATTTTTATTAATTTTTCTATATTTTTATTATTTTTTTATAGATTTTCTGAATTTTTATTAATTTTTCTGTATTTTTTATTATTTTTATGGATTTTCTGAATTTTTATTATTTTTTATGAATTAAATGTTTTCTTCTTTTGTTTAGGGGCGAAATAGTAATTTAGGGGTAAGATGGGTATTCTGCCAGCAGGGACAACATAGGCATTTTGTGGAAAGGTCAGGGGCAGTGGAGTAATTTAACCTAGCAAGGATGGAATAGGGATTTTGTGGAATCCCTAGGGGCAATAGGGTAATTTTTCAGTAGGGGAAGACTGAGAATTAAGAGGTGAATTTAGAAAAAACTCTGAATATGAGATTCGAAACGCGGGCATCGAGTTCATCTTCCATCCTCCTAACCAATTGAACTACTCCATCTTATAGCCATATGGTGCTTTTATTTTGTACACATATCTAAGGTAAAGTTCCATGTCTACTTTAGACTCGATCTTCTCTGCATGTCTTCATTAGCAACATGTACATATGAGGGTCAGGTTAGTGAATGAATGCGTTCCAGGATTGAGGATCTCCTTCCCATGACGCTGAACACGAGTAGCCATCCTTTATATTACTCGTTTGTTATAATCAGAATCCCACTGGGCTTCCTTTTAAGCACCGTATAAGGGTTCCTACCCTGCATGGCTTCTCGACGCGACTGACCTATTGGCACCCTGTTCATGGCCTATAGTGTACGCATGCATGCTTACAACTCAAATAAGTGGGAAAGGCTATTCGAGTTGAGTCTTAGTGTGTATTTAAAGGTCCCATTATGGCTTCTTAAGCTGTTCCTAGGGCTGCACTCACGAATGATACACCACTCCCGATCTGTCTTGCTTTGATTATAGAAGAATCATTCTTTTATCTTTCGATTTAGAGGGAGGAAATATGTTACAACCTCATGATTGAAGTTAGGAAGAAGTAAAGCGAGTCATGCACAACTCGGGGTAATGATAGACCTACCGTGGTTCTCATAAGAAGCACCGAGAATCCTTTAGGATTGCACCCTCGTAAGGTTAAAAGACATTATGTATCCTGACCTTTTTGAGTTTTGGACTATCGTCTTCCAGGGATACTATTCATCATTGCCTCCAAGAACGAGTGAACCAGTCTAGACATGGCTTCATGGCTCTAGGGAACGTACTAAGCTAATGGACGAAGAGCCTTGATCAGAGATGTATTAAGGATGCACATTCGCTCCACCTTGAGTCCAACTGAGTAGGTGGATTCTAAAACTCTTCTCTTCTATACCTAATGGTCATTATGAAGCTTAGGTCTGGCTTATCTTGGTGGTCTATTTTCTCCTCGGATCCATGTTCTATGCAAGGCTCAGGGATCTGTTTATACACCCGAAGCTTACTCGTCTATTCATAGGGGATGAGGTACAAAGCATTTTCTCTGCCTCTCCCCTTGATTTATAAGGCATTGGCCAGACAAGACTGGGCGCTTATCTTTGTAGATGAGTATGATCATCAATAGCATAGGATCCTAGCAATGGCGAGTCTTTAAATCTTGGTCTATAACGTCGCCTATACCCTTTTTCTTCCAAAACAGAGGACCGGTTTATACTATAGCTAATATCCGAAGAATCATCTTCGATCGGACGACCGATTTCTCCTCGAATTTGCATCGAACATTTTAACATCTAAACTCATTGATCTTGAGCATAATTTAATATCCCGATTGCATACCATGTTATCTATCAAATTTCAATCGATTCTTGATCTCATACAGAGCAAATAAGGTGGCAGTTCTTGATTAAACCATATGTATGATCTTAATTTAGAAGTATTTATTCAAGAACGTAGCTGACCTGTATGAGATCAGGGGAGGCTTCTGAATCCGATGTTCTGGGTTTGAATTATCAATGCTAATGGTGCTCTGGAATTCTGAAGGCGTTTAGTGTCTTTCTCCCTTAGGCCGAATATCCACGATCTTGAGAGAACCAGAGAGCTCCTCGTCCACGGCGATGATTCTCCAAGAGATTTCCCGGCTTTTCTTCTTCTCGATCAGAAAGAATTCTTCTCTCCCTATTTATTGCGACTTCTGTTTCCCGAGTTTTTTTTTTCAAATGCGACTCTCCAAGAAAAGAAATCTCTAACCCCTGATCCTGAGCCCCCTGCCCCTTTTTATATTTTTACTTTTGACCCCCTCTGACTTTTTCATTACTTTTCTTTTTTCGCTTTTTTTGTTTTTACTTTATTATTACATTTATCAGTTTTCATTTATTTCAATTTTTTAAAGAATTTTACTTTAATTTTTAGATTTTAACTTTTTATCAATTTCTTCAGATTTTAGATTTTTTTTTCTCTTTTGATTTATTTTTTCAGAATTATTAGATTTTTACCAAGTTCCCTTGATTTGTTTTCAGAATTTTCAGATTTTCTAAAAGTTTTCCAGATTTTTTTTTTATTAATTTTCATATTTTAGAATTTTCTTAAGTTTTCAGATTTTCTTAGGTTTTCTTTTTTTTTTGTTAATTATCCAGATTTTGTATTAAATTTTCTATTTTGTTTTATTAGTATTTTCCAATTCTGCTTTTTTTTTTTTTCAGATTATAAAATTTTCCATTAATTTTCCAGGTTTTAGAATTTTCTTTAATTTTCTCTTTTAGTTTTGTGTTTATGTTTTATTATTATTTTTTTTTGTTTTTTTCTCTCTCTAATTTCGTTGTTTTAATTCCTAATAAAATTTTGTTTTTATCTATTTTTGATTTATTGATTTTTATATACTTTTTTATTTCAGTTTTAATTCTTTATTTTTTCTGATTTTTATTAATTTTCTAGATTTTTTAATTTTCAGTTTTTTTACTTCTAATCTTTTAATATTATATTCAGATTTTACTTTTATTTCAATTAATAAGAATTTAATTAATTTTTTTAATTTTATTTTAATTAAAAAGAAATTTTATTTTTGATTTTTTTTATCTTCTGTATATCTTTTTCATTTTTCTAGATTTCCTATTTATTCTACTTTAATTTTAATTTTCTCTTTCCTTTATTCCTTTATTTTCCTTTTTAGAATTTTATTCTGATCCTTGTTTTAGATTTTTTGAAATCTTTCAATTTTCCGGTATTAGCTTTTCTGCCTATTGCTTAATTATGGTTCGTTTTGAATTCCTTGAGGTTTTTAATTTAGGTTCATCTCCTAGTTGACTTGATATAGGCATCGGACATAATTGAGTGTTTACAATCATCATTAATGGATGCATTATGCACATCTAGTTGGTGAATTGGCCATCCCCTAAAGAGTTATAGTCAACATGATATAGGTGGTAGTGGGTTTGGCAACATGGCTGAACATCTTAGTGAAGTCAAAACCTTTTTACTGATGAAATCCTTTAGCATCAAGTTGAGCATTGTACTTGTCTATAGATCCATCTGGCATGTCCTTAGTGCAAAAAAACCATTTGCGACTAATGAGTTAACAATTGGGCGAGAGAGGAACCAATATCCATATGCAATTACGAATTAGAGTATGATACTCCTCTTACATGGCTTGAGGCTAATAAGGGTGTCAAAGAGAATTAGTCATAGTAGAAGGTTCCAAAGTAGTAGCAAACATTTTAGGTTTGAAAATACCAGCTTTAACTCATGTAACCATTGAATAAGTATTCATAGGAGCCGTAAGTTGATCATGAGGTTTCTGTTCCTTAAAGAGAAAGAAGGAAAAGCATAATTCTGGGAACTAGTGAGAGTATTATTATAAGAAAGTGATAAAGAAGGAGAAAGAAGAAGCGATTGAGCATTAACTACAAAGCATTAACTAAAAAGATTGGAATTTATGGTGCAAAGGATAAATCCATGTGCGTTTGATGTGATCATTAATGAAACTAATGTAATAACGAGCATCATTAGTACTCAAGGTAGAAGGGTCTCCAAAGATTGGTATGGGCGAGGTTAAAGGAGCAGAAGAATAGGAAAACATAAAAGGAAAAGGGGAATGAGAAATCTTGACAACGCAACAAGCTCGACAGACAAAATTTTGAGTATTATTGATATAAGACATGTTATAAGATGATAAATATTCTTTATAATGGAAATAGAGACATGACCTAATCTATGATTCCAATGACTCAAAGAAATTTTCTGATGCAACGAAGAAGCATAACAGGAGGAGACAAAGAGAGGATGAATTGGTAACAAGATCTTTAAAAACATAAAGGTCATCTTTAAGTTTTCCCTGAAGAAGATTTTTCTTGGTAACCTGAGAGTTAACAAAGCAAGAAGAAGTGTGAAAATCAAGGAAAACATTGTTCTCCTTGGCAAACGAAGAAACTCTAAGTAAGTTCTTCATGATATTTGGAACATGATGAAGATTAGACATTTTAAAATGAAGATAAATGGAAGCAATAAGGAAAGTGGTGTGACCAACATGCTCAATTAACATACCTGATCCGTTATTGATATGCACTATATCTTGTGCTTAATATTGTAGGCTACTAATGAAATTGGTCAAGTTATGAGTAAGATGGTGCGAAGCACTAGAGTTGGGTACCAGTGAGGGTTTAGAGGGGAAAAGGAACAAAGATAGAGTCATAGGACAAGGACTGAGACATAGAGTTAATCATCATTAAATAAGCCTACTTAGGGGAAGGATTGAATGCATTAATGATTTTATAAGTAGTAAAGGGATTGGGATAATGTTGATAGAAGCAATGGTAACAATGCTATGTTATATGGCCAAGTTTTCCACAAAGCTAACACTCAGGCTGAAAGGAAATAGATGATGATCGACAACCCCAACATTGATGACAACCCTTATCATTAGGGCCCATAGAGGATCTACAACCAAGAAAAAACCCACATCCTTGAGAAAAGGATCCCCAAGATAAATGAGGCAGATAAGTTTGAGCAATGTTGTATTAAACAGGTCGTTGATGATGTTGTTCATGGCATTCATATTGTAGCCAAGGCTTGGTGTCACCAAGGGAGAAAATTTTCTTCAGTGAGTTTAAAAGAAATTAGATTGGTAAATGCATGAATGAAAAAGGGGGAAGCATGGAAGGGGTGAGTAAAAATTGGTTTGATACCATATTAGGTGTTATCATGGTAGCAAGAAGAAAAAATTGAAAAAAAAAAAACTGAAGATCGATCGAATCAAATTACATTCATTAAGTAAGAATACAAGAATATATATATATATATATATATATATATATATATGGAAAATGAATTGCATAAAGTAAACTATATGGGATTAAGAGTTCAAAATTAAATAACCAACTAACTAATAGTAACTATAATACCAACTCAAACAAAGATACTTGTTGAGAAATAGATTTCGATATTTTAATTATTTTTTTGGTTGTTTTAGATTTTGAAAGAATTGCAATTAAATTAAACATTAATTTGTATTTGTAAATAATATTTTAAAATTATTTGAGAAGAATTTATTTTGTTTTTATAATAAAGTCAAATTCCTTTAATGTTTGAATGTACGTATATTTTGAAGTCCTTCACCTATAATTAGTCTTTTCTTTTCAGCGATAAGCTTAAAATTTTCACTTTTTCACAATCCATTATATTCACTTCAAAATGGATTTAAAAATCTTAAATGGTCACTTGTATTTTAGTGATAAGCTGTAATGTCTTCCTTGTATTTTGAATAATAGAAACATTTAAAGAGATAAAAACTTAACTAGCATGATTAACAATATGTTTGAACATAATTATTTTTGATAATTATGAGAAAATTGTAAAAGTTCTATTTAAGTTTGATCGTAATTGATAGAAAATTAGTTTATTATACTTTATCAATTCTATAAAAATATGGTATATTAAAAAGAATAAAATTTTAAAACATATGATTAAAATTTATATCAACTATATCATAACTCAAATGGAGAGATGAGAGAGCAAGAATGGACAAGGGTCTTGGTGGATTTCAAACAAATAATTCAGGCAAAAATTAGGATCAAGTCGAAAGCCCGCTAGGTCGAAAAGCCTTAAAGGGCGGCTTAGGCAAAAGTTAGGGTACATAAATGAAAAGCCTGCTAGGCTAGAAACCCTCAAAAGTGACCTAGGTAAAAGTTAGGGCACACAAATGAAAAGCCTGCTAGGCCAAAAACCCTTAAAGGCAGCCTAAGCAAAAGTTAGGGCACACAAGCAAAAAACTCGCTAGGTCAAAAACCTTCAAAGGCGACCAAGGCAAAAGTTAGGGCACACAAGCAAAAAGCCCGCTAGGTTGAAAACCCTCAAAGGGCGACTTAGGCAAAAGTTAGGGCACACAAGCAAAAATCCCGCTAGGTCAAAAACCGTCAAAGGGTGACCTAGGCAAAAGTTAGGGTAGTCACAAGCAGAAAGCCTGCTAGGTCGAAAACCCTCAAAGGACGGCCTAGGCAAACGTTAGGGCAAACAAAAGACTTGCTAGGTTGAAAACTCAAAAGGACTATCCAGGAAAAAGTTAAGGTCAACCAAAGATCCAAGTGCAATTCAACGCTGCTACACCTTGTGTCTTTTAAAACTGGCACAAAATTTTGCCATTTCTCAAGTTTGTTTAATTTGGCAATCAAAGTTATGAAAAATAGCATTGCCATTTTTCACCAAAATGTGCCATTCGGGCAATCGAACCTACATCTTTCATCTTTCCCTCCAAATATACTACCCTAAAATCTCACATGCAAAACTATTTACCTCCTCCCTTTGGTTATCCAAAATCACTTTGCATACCTCAATGGTACATGTGCCAAAAGAAAGGAGAAAAAGGTAAAGAAAAAAAAGATTAATTTTGAAAAGTCATGAAAAATCGGATGAATCTTTAACCATCGCAACAGACATGACTGTTTCCCAAAGAGTCATCCTCCATCCAGCCACCGAAACCAAAGGAGTGCCTTACTCAACGATTTTGACCACTGTTGAGTCTCAAAGATATTGAAAAAGGAAAATTTCAAAGCTGACCAAGAAGCCAAGAAATAGAGTTAGTCTAGCTCATCTTGAATCTTGATCCCCCTTATGTCAACTATAAGGTTGTCGAGAAAGGAAAATGTCAGAAAAATCAAAATGGAACCTTAATGTTTTTTAACCATCGCATGGCATGTATTCATCCCATAGCATTCATTTCATGATATTTGACCAAATAATCATTTAAAGTATCAAAAAGCAATAAATAAGCTGAAACATCTTGTCATCTCGCACTCATTTAAGCAAAAATGTCAAAACTGGGTGTCAATGGCCCAAACCAATATTTAAAAAATTCTTTCAAAAAGAAAATTCAAACTGGGGCAAACATTTGTCGAGGAAAATTCAAATTGGGGCAATCCTTAATCTCTAAAACATCCAGATCAAAACTGGGGCAAACATTTGCCTAGAAAATTCTTTCAAAAAGAAAATTCAAACTGGGGCAAACACTTGCTTGAGAAAAATCCAAAATTGAGGCAATCCTCAATTTCAAAAAGAAAATTCAAACTGGGGCAAACACATGCCCGGAAAAATTCTAATTGAGGCAATCCTCAATTTCAAATCAAGGTTCAAATTTGGGCAAACAATTGCTTAGAAAAATCCAAACGGAGGCAACCCTTAATTTCAAGGAATTCAAAATAGTAATCTTCAAAACTGGGGCAAGAATTGGTGCCCAAAGTCCCTCAAATCATGACATTCCTCAATTGCCAAAATATTCTAAACTGGGGAAAAATGTTCGCCCAAATTTCTTCAAGAAAAGGTAATTATCAATTGCTTAAAAACCTTCAAGCTCGAAGCAAAATCAACAATTTGTTTAAATTAACTCAAGATAAACAAATTTTCAAAATAAGTTGTCCAAGACATCTGACAAAGAAATCCATATTCCTTTCTTACCTGCATTCCCAGGACACATCATATCATTATCCACACCTGTCCTAACAGATCATTCTCTTGCCTACGTTGACAGGTCATCACTTTTGCTTCTCCATACTGTCCTCACAGGTCATTTTGTTCTTGCCCATTTTAACAGGACATCCCTTATATACTTGTTTGCCTGTCTTAATAGGTCATTCTTTTCCATACCTGCCCTAACACGTCATTTTGTGCTTTTTGTTTGTCATGACAGACCATCTTTCTTTGCCTGTCTTAACAGACCACTCCTGCATTGCCTGTCTCAACAGGTCTTATTCTTATTTCACATTTGCATTGCCTGTATTAACAGGTATTCATCATTTTTCGCCTGTCTTAATAGGCCATTCCTACTTTTTTCTTATCTTAACAGGTCATTTTTCCTTTACAGGTCTCTCTTTGTTTCTTTTTTACATTGCCTGTCTTAATATGCATGTTTCATTCTTACCTTGCCTGTCTTAACAGGCCATTCTGGCTTTTAGCTTGTCTTAATAGATTTTTTTTTTCTTTACCTATTTTAACAGGTATCTTTTCATTTCATTTGTTACCTTGCCTATCTTAACATGTCATTTTCATTTTAACATACCTGTCTTAAAGGGCCATTTCTACTTTACCTATCTTAACAGGTTTTCTTTATTCTACTTTACCTGTCCTAACAGGCTTGCATCTTTCTTGTCAACAACGGGATCTTATCTGCATTTTACCTATCTTTACAGGTCATTTTCATTTCACTTCGCCGGTCTTAACAGACCATTTCTACTTTTCCTGTCTTAACAAGTTTTTCTTCATTCTACTTTGCTTGTCTTAAAAGGTTTGCATCTTTCTTGTCAACAACAGGACCCTAAGTGCATGTTTAAATTTTGTTCGTCTATCTTAACAGGCTTGCATTATTCTCGGATACAACGAGACCTCATTTGCATTTTTCCTGGCAACAACGAGACCTCATTTGCATCCTTCTCAGCAACAACAGGACCTCATTTGCATTCTTCCCACCAATAGCAGGACATCAAGCGTGTATTTTCTTGCATTTTTCCCAGCAAAAGCAGGACCTTATTTGCATTCTTCCCGGCAACAGCGGGACATCAAACATGTTTAATTTTTTGCATCTTCCTGGTAACAATGGGATATCAAGCACGTTTATTTCTTGCATCTTTCCCGGCAACAACGAGACCTCGTTTGCATTCTTCCCGGCAACAGTGGGACATTAAGTATGTTTAATTTCTTGCATCTTCTCGGCAACAGGGAGACATCAAGCACGTTTATTTTCTTGCATTTTTCCTAGCAACAGCAGGACCTCATTTGCATCCTTCCCGGCAACAGCGGGACCTCATTTGTACTCTTCCCGGCAACAACGAGACATCAAGCACGTTTATTTTCTTGCATTTTTTCCGGTAATAACAGGACCTCATTTGCATCCTTCCCGGCAACAGCGGGATCTCATTTGCATTCTTCTCGGCAACAACGGGACATCAAACATGTTTAATTTCTTGCATCTTCCCGGCAACAACAGGACATTAAGCACGTTTATTTTCTGGCATTTTTTCCAGCAACAACGAGACCCCATTTGTATCCCGGCAACAGCGGGATCTCATTTGCATTCTTCCCAACAACAGTGGGACATCCAACATGCTTAATTTCTTATATCTTTCCTGACAACAGCAGGACCTCATTTGCATTGGCAACAGCAGGACATCAAGCATGTTTAGATTCTGTTCGCTTGTCTTAACAGGCTTGCATTTCTCCTGGCAACAGTGGGACCTTATTTGCATTTTTCCTGTCAACAATAAGACATCAAGCATGTTTAAATTTTTCCAGCCTCTTTAGGCGCTGCATTTTGGCATATACACGTTCAAATTTCTGCCTCCTTATCTCTCTTAACAAGCCTTGTCCATTTCATTTTGCTTGTCTTTACAGGCCATTCTTCCATTCCTATCTTAGCAGGTCTCTTTCAGTTCACTTTGCCTATCTTAACAGGCCGTTCTTTTTCATGCTGTTAGCCTAATTAGGCTCTGCATTTCAATTTATGTTCTCTGGCCTACCATGACAGGCCTGGCTTATTTAAACCCTGTCAATTCATTTCTTAAGGTTTCTAAAGCTCATCAAAACTTTCCACGTTTGAACTACCATCCTCCAATTTATAAGGGCAAGCATTCTTAAATTTTGGGTCAAGCCCGGAACTTTCCCGAGGCTCTTTAAACATCATTGAACTCCTACATCTTCCTGATATCTTCAAGATTTGCATACCAGTTTTTATCTTTTATCTCGGATATAATTGGTTCACGTCTTTACTCATTTCTTATCGTGATAATCCAGAAACTTATTTCTTATATTATCTGGTAAGAAAATGAGTAAAAAGGGGCAAATTGTGAACACGAAATTATGTCCCAGGGTAGATTTAAAGTCCAAAATAAATCATTTTGTTTTGTTTTATTTTTAGCTTGAAATCGATCAAAAAAATAATAAAAGGAAAAGAACAAAAAAAAGAGAAGAAAAAGGAAAACAAAAGCGATGAAAAATATATAAATAAAAAAAGGAGAGAAAAATAATATAAGGTAAGTAAATAAATAAATAAATAACAAAAATAAAAGGGAAGATAGAGGAAAATTTTAGTTACCTCATTAATAAGTTAGACAAAAAAGAAAAATAGTTAATGTTGGTTACTAATTAGTTAGACAAAAAAGAAAAATAGAAAATTAAAAAAGAAAAAAGGAAGATAATAAAAAGAGTAAAAATAATAACAAAAATAAAAAGAAGGAAAAGAGAATCAATAATAAAGAAAGGTGAATAATAATATAAAAAAAATAGTAATGAAAAATCATAAAATGAAAAAAAACATAAAGAAAAAAAAAGGGGGAAAAAATAAAAAGGAAGATGGAGGAAAATAAAAAGAAAAAGGGAAATAGAAAGAAGGAGGAGGATTAGGTAAGGGGAAGGTGGTTAAAAAGAAAAATGCAAACAGGGAGGTCCTTGTTTTTTTAGGAACTGGTTTTCGGGAGAACTTTGGGGAAGGGGAAGCTCTCATTAGAATTGAGGAGAATTTTGGGGGAGAGAAGGAATTTCGAGAATCAGAAAGGGCTGACACAAAGAAGTGGAGTTCACTATTCTTGAACGGTTCCGAAGCTACCTTTTGTCTTCTATCAGATTGGCAAAGCAGTAAGGCACCATGAAGGTTCATAGAATATAACATCCAATTGCAAAATCTCAAGGTAAACTCTCGAATACATCAATTTATTTCTCAATTTGAACTTAAATTTCTTAAATTAAAAGGATTCTCGAACTATGATGTAAATTCTGCATGCATTCATTCATCTCGGTTCATACCTCTCTATTCTTGATAGAATTTAAGATTCATTATACTATGCTTCAAAATTTCTGTGCTCCGAAATGGTGTCATGGCTTCATATCCATGGCCTCAACCTGAAAGGCCATATCTATAAGATAATCACTGCAGTATAACATAGAATATCAACCAGTGGTTGATTGGATAATTGAAAGAATAACTCAGTTTATTCCCTCCCTGAGGTTCCGTGACGGAGTTTCATTTCTCTTTGAGATTCTGCGACCAAAGATCCATGCAAAGGCTAGTAGATAAATATCAGATTACTACAGTGGGTTAAAGGAGTCCTATTCTTGGTTATGTGACCAATTCTATTTTCATTTGATCCGGATCATTACATGAATGGTCAAGAAACCTGCTTCGGTCGTTATGGTGGATTCTGGAGCATAACTTGCTGTAATGCCTCTTCCAACAATTATCATTTGTTCTGCGATGTTGGATATAGAGATATTTTTGGCTATTACTATCACTTGGAGTAGGTGCAGTAGATATGTTCTTGGCAAGATTTTAGAATGCTTGATACTGCTCAGCACAACATGCATGCCACGGTTGGTCTATTGCCATTGGCCTAGATACTACGAAAACCTTTTGTCATATGTGATACTCTGGGTCAAGAAGACCTATGGTCCTTGGCTTTCTACCATCAACACTCGTGATCTCTATTACTGCTATACATGAATGGAGTTGAAGATCGCCAAGGATATTGCTGAACAATTTCTTGGAAAACTAGTGGATAATCTGCCAAGAACTTTTCATCAATGATGTAAAGCAATTTAGGGACCATTTTCCTTCTGCATGTAGCCAAAGCTGTGGAACTTCATGGGCTCTATTGATCTACTGTGTTCATTAATCAGTAGTAATGCTGCCTCGCATGATCGTAAACTGCAAGGAAATCCTTTTGTGCAGAATGGATCCTTCCAACTCATAAACTATTTTGGTTTCGAACCAGAGATGCTTCCTTTCATGTGTAGAACCGAATCCGTCATCTAGTATTAGCTTGTTAATATAAGTTGCTATCCAAATCAGCAGGGGCCCTGAAACTACAATTGCCGCCATTTTGATCAATCGAGCCTGCCTTTTTGGCTCATCGGAGGTCTGGAAGTTCGATTGTATAGTAAGCCAAGGTTCCAAGTAATAAAAGGTGGTGTTAGCATCTTAAAGTTCCTACTCTAGTTTCTAGGAACTCTGCCTAGCCATGCAACAGTGAGGAGACAGGTCTTGGGGAGAAGCCAACTTATGGTCTTCATCAGAAAAGAATACATTACCGAGGGCCTGGATAAGGTTCATATCACACAAGAGTGGCACTTGCACCCACTAAGGTAGATATTGATTTATTGGGTGAAGAAAATCTTATGGCACGGTCAATTAATGCTTGTGTTATGCCTATTACTCCCAATACAGCTTCTGACACCTACATTCAAGGGTTAACACTTGTAATAAACCTTGGCCAAATTAATCCCTTGCTCGTTACCAAATAAATATACCATGTTAGGCACTTTAGCACCTGTTTGGAAGTCATTTGCTAATACCCCAAGGGTCATGTTTCAGTTCTATAAATAGAACCGGTGTCCGTCATTTATAACTTAGAAAGCTTAGCCAAGTTGGTTAAGTTAATGAGATATAACACGCACGCCCGAGATTCGAGACCTGGAAGAGGAGATTTCTCAATTTCATTTTACCTTGGCTATAGGTGAGGTAAAAGGGGCCTTACTTTCTGCACCCCCCTGTTTTCTTTTTACACCCCCCCTAAATTTTTTGTAAAATTTTTATTCCAAAATTACCCTTAACACCCCCCTCCCTTACCCTTTAACATTTCCGCAAAAAAAAAGTCATCTTCCGCATTTTGAACTCAAGCCTCCTCCTTGCTGCTTGCCTGCTACTGCTTCACTTCTGCAAAGCCAAATGAAACAACCCAAGGTCAAAGCTTCCACATTCAAGCTAGCACCTCTGAACCCTAAACTCGTTTGTTATTCTTCATTGGATAGGATAAATGTAGGTTTTAGGCTACTGCGAAATCCTAAGGTAGAAGACGACCCCATGCATTCCGCAAATTAGTTTACGGAATGCATCAGTTGCATTCCGCAAACTAGTTTGCGAAATGCATTACGGAATACAACTGATGCATTCCGCAAATTAATTTACGGAATACACTTTTGTATTCCGCAAATTAGTTTGCGGAATGTAATTTTTTACTATTCCGTAAATTAGTTTACGGAACATAAAAAATTACATTCCGCAAACTAATTTGCGGAATGTAATTTTTTGCCTTCCGTAAACTAAATTGCGGAGAACAAAATTTACATTCCGCAAACTAATTTACGGAAAGTTTTTAACATTCCGCAAATTAATTTGCGGAACGTAAACTGCAGTTCGACGTTATCTGATCTTCGTCTTCTCCGACGCTTCTCCAATGGTTTTCAGCTAACTTCCTCGCCCAACAAAGAATAACAGCTCAACTTACACTCAATTAACAATTAATTAACAAGTTTTCTTTGGAATTTGATTCATTCAACAAATGCAAAATGAAGAGGAAAGTGAAATTGAAAAACGAAGAAAAATGGGATGCTGATAACATATAGTCCCAGGGGTATTTTTGACTTTTCACCAGTTAGGGGGGTGCAAAAAGAAATTCAGGGGGGTGCAAAAAGCAATGCCCGGTAAAATTCGATCATCTTACTTGCAATTGGGCCATGTCAACGCCTCACATGTTCAGTTGGGCCTGGCGAGCGTCTCAATTTATCTCTGCCTTGACTATAAATGAGCTAAAATCAAGCCATGACACCATTTGAGCCAGCTATATTGACTACAATTTGGGCTGGTCATAATGGGCCAAAATGCCAACTTTGAATGGTACCATATAGTTAATTAAACTCAAAATTGGGCCGGATTAGCTATTTCCTTAAAAAGGCCCGCTGAACGAATCCAGCTCCTCAATTTTGGGCCACCATTTCCTCCATTTATATGAAACCAAGTCAAACTTGCAAAAATTAAATAAAACCAGTGTTTCAAAAGAATGATATATATCAACAGAGTCCATTATTTTCATTCCTTTTTCCTAATTGGAGTCAAGCCCAATCCTTTTAAGTTGTAATCAATTTTTTTTTATCAAATCCATTTTTCCTAATTAGGGTCAAGCCAAATCCTTTAATTTGTAATCATTTTAATTTGGGCTTTAATTTTCGCACCCCCTTTTTTCTTTTTGCATCTCCCTTCAATTTTTTGAATTTTTTTATTACCATTTTACCCTTAACACCTCATTTCTTCCGCAAATTTTTTTTCTCTTCCGCAAGTATTTGTCTATTCCGCAAATTAATTTACGGAATGCATCAATGTATTCCGTAAATTAATTTGCGGAATGTAATTTTTTGTTTTCCGTAAATTAATTTACGGAAGGTTACATTTTTACATTCCGTAAACTAATTTGCGGAACAAAAAAATTACATTCCGCAAATTTATTTACGGAATACACTGATGCATTTCGTAAATTAATTTGCGGAAAGTGTTTAACGTTCTACAAATTAGTTTGCGGAATACAAAGTCCGTTCGTCTTCTCCGATGCTCCTCTGAAGTTTCTCCGAGGTTTATTTTCTTAGTTTTTTCTCCCACCAAAAGCAGAACATATAGATTCAATTAATAAGGAAGAAAATACAATAATGGGAAACAGAAGAAGAAATGAGAAAGAAAGAAAGAAGGAAAAAAAAGGAAGACGGGAAGATGGAAGATGGAAGAAGGAAGAAGAAAGGTTAATAGATAGGGGTATTTTTGTCTTTTCATCAATGAGGGGGGTGCAAAAATAAATTTTTGGGGGGTATAAAAAGCAATCCCCTTTAATTTTATCAAATTCATTTTTCTAAATTTATGTCAAGCCTAATCTTTTTAATTTGTAATCAAATTCATTTTAATTTTATCAAATTCATTTTTCTAAGTTTGGGTGAAGCCCAATTCTTCTCCTTTATTTTGTTTGAAATCAAATTCGTTTCCTTAATTTGGGTCAAGCCTAATTCTTTTTACTCGAAATCAATTCTTTTCTATTTTATTTTAAATCAAGTCCTTGTTGTAAATTTGGGACAAGCCCAATTCTTTTCAAATAAATTCAAATCCAATGTTGTTCATTTATATATTTTTCTTTAAAATCAAGCCCAATACTTTAGTTTTAAATCAAGCCAATTTTTCTCTTAATTTGGGTCTACAAGGAGATGAAAATTTCCATGATCAGAGCTAATGTGGAGGAGGACAGAGAAGTCACTTTGTTAAGATTAATCAGAGGACTAAAAAAAGAGATAGTTGATGTGGTGGAGCTACAACATTATGTGAAGATGGAGGAATTGCTTTGTAAAACTATTTAGGTTAAGAAAAAAACTCAAATTTAGAAGCACACATAAATATTGCTTCTAGTTCATCGTGGAGGTCTAATTGGTCCAACAAGAAGGAAAGTCCTAAACCAAAGTAGGAATCTTAGGGAAAGTCAGCAATACCTATTTCTAAATGTAAATTCGAAACTAAATCCTCTTATAAATCAGGTCACATTTATTGCTTGAAGTGTCAAGGTTTAGGACATATTGCTTCTCAATGTCCAAACCAGAGAACCATGACGATTGTCGCAACCGTAATTCCGACGAGATGACGAACTCGCTAAAATTTTTAAAATGATTGTTTTTTTTTTGGATTATGTGGAGTCTCCACCAAATTTTTATTTAAGGGAAAAATATTTGGAAAAAACCCTGACTCGAGGATGAGATTCAAAGTTCGAGAGTCGGTTATGAGCGGGGAAGGTGTTAGGCACCCCACTCGCCTGTTCCGAAGAACTGTACCCTTAAACTGAGTGTGTGATTATTTGAAAATAGTTTGATCCCTTTGATAAGAATGGAAATAAATAACTTGATGGAGAGCCTGACAGGACTTGATCCTGCTCCTACGTATTTCCCGGTGCAATGGGAAACTCAAGGCTTACGTAGTTCTGGTTTGAGTTGAAGGCTTGACCTTCGAAAGGTGTTTGAATTGAAAAGAAAATGCATTGTTGTCTTTTTTGAAAATATTTTAAGGGTGCAATCCCAATCCACCTATGCACAGGGCCCAAGACAACTGCGGCTGCACTTGGACCCATACGAATCTCTAAACAGCGAACAACAGAAAAAGCTACGAGTTCATTTTTAGAGCTCGTCGCGTGAGATTAAGGAATGAAAAATAATATTATTTAATTGAAAAAGGGAAGGGCAATCCCCAATCCACATATGCACAGGGCCCAAGACAACTACGACTGCACTTGGACCCATATGAATCTCTAAACAGCGAACAGCAGAAAAAGCTATCAGTTCATTTTTAGAGCTCGTCGCGGGAGATTAAGGAATGCACAATGAGTTTTTATTTGTTTTGAAAATGAGGGGCAATCCCAATCCACATATGCACAGGGTCCAAGAAAAATACAGATGCACTTGGACCCATACGAACCTCTAAACGGCGAACAACAGAAAAAGCTACCAGTTCGGTTTTAGAGTTTGTTGCGTGAGATTAAGAAATGCACAATGGGACTTGATTTAAAACAAAATGAACTTGATTTGAATTTGATGAGATAAAATTGGACTTGATTAAAAATAAAATAAACTTGATTTGAATTTGATGAAATAAAATTGGACTTGATTTAAAATAAAATAAACTTGATTTGAATTTTGGGCTTGAATTGGACTTGATTTGAAACAAACTTGACTTGATTTGAAATTAAGGAAAAGAATTGCCAATATGCTTTAGTAATCAAGCGATAGAAATTTCATTTCAGATCCAAATTAGACAAATAATATCATTCCAGAAACTAGAGAGAAGTACAAAGAGAACACAATAAAAATCACAGAAATCAGAGATCATCTGATCAATTAAAAACGAAAATGAAAAACAGAAACGAAGATGAACCACAAGAACACGAGTTTTTGGCGCCAAAATTTGAATTCAAATCTCAGAATTTTTAGAAAATATTTTTTGGTAGATCTGAGAAATTAAAACCCATAAATTGAAATATATGGATTATAGGAATTAAAAAAAACAAGTTTGACATAAATCCAATCAGAAATGAGCAAGATATGCACAAATCAAACAAGCTAGGTTAATTTGTGCACCGGGATGAACATGCTTCAGTAATCAGGTGATAAAAATTTCATTTCATATCCAAATTGGACAAATAATATCATCCCAGAAACTAGAGAGAAAGATAAATAAAACGAAATAAAAATCACCAAAATCTGAGATCATTTGACCGATTAAAAATAAAAATGAAAAACAGAGACGAAGATCAACCTCAACAACACACAAGATTTTGGCGTCAAAATTTGAATTCAAATCTCAGAATTTTTAGAAAATATTTTTTGGTAGATCTGAAAAATAAAAACGAATCAATTGAAAGATATGGATTATAGGAATCAAACAAAACAAGTTTGACATAAATCCAATCAGAAATGAGAAAGTGATGCACAAATTAAACAAGCTAGGTTAATTTGCACACCAGGATGAACATGCTTCGGTAATCAGGCGATATAAATTTCATTTCAGATCCAAATTGGACAAATATTATCATTCCAGAAACTAGATAGAAATAGAAAGAAAACACAACAAAAATCACCAAAATCAGAGATCATTTGACCGATTAAAAACGAAAATGAAAACAGAGACAAAAATGAACTCGGAAATCAGAGAAGAAACAAGAAACTTAAGAGGAATAAAAGTCAGATCTAACCTTGATTGAAAGGTGATGAAGAACTGGTTTGAAGGAAGAGGTAGAGAGTCTCCTAGGTCCTCCCTTCAAAAATTCTGAAAATCCATCTTCCGCCAAGGCTCCTCTTCCTCCCTTCATTTTGGTGAAGGACCTCTCCTTATATAGAAGGAGGAGGGATTAAATAGGTCCTCCTTGTCCAATGTGGAACTCCTTTCCCACATAGGAGAATTTCTCTTTTTCTTTCCTTTTTTTGGAATTCTTATTTTATTTGGTGTGAGATTCCTTTTTTTCTTTTCTTATTTTTTCATCTTTTTCTTTTTCCTCTTCTTTTCTTTTTTCTTCTTTTTTATATTTCTCTTCTTTTTTTTTGTTTTCTGTTCTTTTTAATTATTACTTAAATTATTATTAGTTTCTTGATTAATTTTAACAATTGGGGCCTCAGACATAATTGAGTATTCACAACGATTCTTGACAATGGAAAAGTGGAGAGTGTGAGCTCGGAGGAAGAAGAAATGCCGAAGTTGGAGGACTGTAGTGATGTGAAGGTAGCAGAACCTGTGCATGGAGACATCTTGGTCACAAGACATGCATTGAAAATTCAACTAAAGGATGAAGGACATTTAGAGCAAAGGGAACATATCTTTTATACTTGTTGTCATGTGAACAACAAGGTGTGTAGTATGATTATAGACAGTGGCAGTTGCACACAATGTTACTAGTACCTTGCTAGTGGAGAAATTAAACTTTCCTACTAAGAAGCATTCTAATCCTTACAGACTGTAATGGATGAATGATTATGGGGATGTAAGGGTTAGTAAGCAAGTCTTGGTGTCCTTTTCTATAGGCAATTATAAGGATGCGTTGTGGTGTGACATTGCCCCTTTGTATATAGGACACTTATTGTTAAGACGCCCTTGACAATACAATACGAAGGTTATACACGATGGATTTAAAAATAGATATTCTCTTGTAGTAGATAATTGAACAATTGTATTGACCCCATTAAGGCCTATTTAGGCTTATTTTGACCAAATGAAAATTTCAAAAGAATGTAAAATGAGAGAAAAAGAATTAGAAAATCAAGAAAGAGAAAAGAGAGAGAAAATTAAGAGTGAAAAAAAAAGGAGAAAGTCAAAAAAAGAGTGAGAGTGAAAAGAAAGAAAAATCAAAAAGTAAAGAAAAGAAAGAAAAATCAAAAATTAAAGAAAAAGAAAAACATGATTGTGTATTTGCTCACAAAGGGGAGGTCGATAGTGTTTTAAGGAAAAGGGAGCAAGTTCTTATACTCGTATACAAGGATATTTATTTTACTAACAATCATAACTCTTCTTTCCTTAGTATGGTTAAATCTTTGTTGGAAGAATTTGATGATGTATTTCCTAAAAAACCACCAAAAAGTTTGTTTCCTATAAAAGGCATTGAACCCCAAATTGATTTTATCCCCAACGCTGCGATTCCAAATCGACTAGCTTATAGAACTAGTCCTAAAGAGGCCAAGGAGATTTAAAGTCAAGTAGAGGAATTGATGCAGAAAGGCTATATGAGGGAAAGTCTTAGCTCGTGTGCGGTTCTTGTTACCTTGATACTAAAGAAGGATGGGACCTAGTGCATGCACATGTATTGTAAAGTCATTAACAAGATTACAATAAAGTATTGATATTCTATTTTGAGGTTAGATGATTTACTAGATGAATTGTATGACTCTTATTTTTTCTCTAAAATTGATTTAGAAAGTGGATATCACCAAATTCTTATGAAGGAGGGTGATGAGTGGAAGACTACTTTTAAAACAAAATATGGGTTATATGAATGGGTTGTCATGCCATTTGGTCTTTCTAATGCATCGAGTACCTTCATGAGATTAATGCATCATGTCTTGTGAACTTTTATTGCATTTTTTTTTGTTTATTTTGATGATATTTTAATATATAGTAAGACAATACATGAACCCTCACTTATGTGTTGTATGTACTGCCTAACGAAGCCATGAATTGCATGTTAATTTTGAAAAGTTCACTTTTTGTATGAAATCAGTTATCTTCTTACGATTTATTGTAAGTTCTCAGGGAGTTAGTGTTGATGAAGAAAAAATTAAGGCAATTAGAGAATGGACCACACCTACAAATGTTAATGAGGTAAGAAGCTTCCATGGTTGAGTGAGTTTTTATAGGAGGTTTGTACAAAATTTTAGCTCTATAACTACCCTTTTAAATGAACTTGTTAAAAAGAATGTTAATTTTAAGTGGGATAAGAAACATGGACAAACTTTTAATTTGCTAAAGGATAAGTTAACTAATGCCCGTGTGTTAAATTTACCTAATTTTGATAAAGTTTTTGAGCTTGAATGTGATGCCTCTGGAGTGGGTATAAGAGCTATTTTAATGTAGGATTCTAAACCTGTGGCATATTTTATTGAGAAACTTAGTGGAGTGATGCTTAACTATCCAACCTATGATAAAAAGCTCTATGCCTTGGTGAAGGCCTTACAAACTTGGCAATATTACCTTTGGTCCAGGTAATTTGTCATCCATTCTAATCATATCAGCTTGAAGTTTTTAATGTCCCAAGGTAAGCCCAAAAAAAGACATGCCAAGTGGCTAGAATTTATTGAGATGTTTCCTTATGTTATCAAGTATAAAAAGGGAAAGGAAAGCATTGTATTTGATGTTTTGTCACAAAGGTATGTATTACTTACGACTCTACAAACCAAATTACTTGGATTTGAATTACTAAAATCCCAATATGTTGATGATGTTGAATTTGGACAATTGTGGGAAGCATGTTCTAACCATGGTTTTGAAGACTATTTTAGGCAAGATGGACATTTATTTAAGAAAAATAAATTCTGTATGCCTAAGTGTAGCGTAAGAGAAATGCTTATTAGAGAGGCTCATGGGGGAGAATTAATGGGACACTTTGGCATTCAAAAATCTTATGATGTTTTACATGAACATTTTGTTTTACCAAAAATAAGGCATGATGTTAAACGTATTTATGAAAAATGTATTACTTGCTTATAAGAAAAATCTAAGGTAATGCCTCATGGCTTGTATACACCCTTACCTGTTCCTAAATATCCTTGGATTGATATTTCTATGGATTTTGTACTGGTGTTGCCTAGGACCTCAAAACGAAAAGATAGTACTTTTGTTGTTGTAGATAAATTTAGCAAAATGGCATATTTTATTGTTTATTTTAGAACTAATGATGCCACTCATATTGCTGATTTATTTTTCAGAGAGATTCTACGTTTGCATGACTTACCTAAAACCATTGTAAGTGATCAGGATGTTAAATTTCTTAGTAACTTTTGGAGAACCTTATGGGGGTAAGTTGGGCAATAAATTGTTGTTCTCTATTGTGGCCCATCCACAAACGGACAGACAAACTGAAGTTATGAATAGAACTTTAAGCACCTTCTTATGTACTATACTTCAAAAGAATATAAAAGATTGGGAGAATTGTTTGCCTTATTTCAAATTTGCATATAATAGGGTTGTTCCTACATCTACTTCTCACCTTTTGAGGTTGTATATGGATTTAATGCTTCATCGCCTTTAGATGTTTTACCATTTCCTACTAATGACTCTCTTAATTTGAATGGAAATAAAAGGATGAATTTATGCAGAAATTATATGCCAAGGTTCATGGTAATATTAAGAAGAAGAATGAACATTATGCTTGGCAGGGAAACAAAGGATGCACCAAGGTGGTCTTTGAACATGGTGATTAGGTATGGGTTCACTTACGAAAGGAGTAGTTTCCAAGTAAAAGAAGTTCCAAAATATGTCCTAGAGGAGATGGTCCATTTCAAGTGATTGAAAGGATCAACGATAATGCTTATAAAATTGACCTCTTGAGTAGCTACGGTAATGTGAGTGCCACTTTCAATATTTCTGATTTATTCTTATTTGATGTAAGTGACCTTCAAGATTAAAGGATAAATCCTCTTGGAGAAGGAGGGAATGATGTGAACATGAGCCACGTTAAGAAAAATAGATCATCTAAAAGATTCTCTACAAGGAATGAAAGGTCCTATGACGAGAAATAGGACTAAACGTATGGAACAAGCACTTCATGGTCTCGTTAAGGAAGTTCAAGAAAAGGACTACGTGGATCCAAACCCATCTCCAACATGGGTTAATTTATGTAGTCATATTATTGAAGATCTTAAGTGATGAGGTTTATGATTTTCTATAAATCGCAATAGGATTTGATATTTATTTCCAAGTTATTTGTTATAAATTAATTACAAATGAAATTGCAATCTAATTAGGATTTCATATTTGTTATCTTTTTAATAGATTAGGTTATCTATATAATAGGAGTTAGGGATTGGTGTAAAGATAGATTTTGATGAATAATATCTTTTTTCTCTTTGAGAGTTTTCATCTCTGTGTGAGTTGATTCCTTTGGTTCTTGGGCGAAGAACTACCTTTGATAACGTTGGTTCTTCTGGCAGGTCACAGTTTGTGTCGGGTTCCTTTATCTTATTATATCTTGATTCTCAAAATGTTCCATTATTGTTTTTGCATTCCGATTCATTAACATAGAGTAAATCATATTAGGACTTATACAAAAAGGTTTCCTAATTAGAAGGATTTTTTCCCCTCATCTTTCCTAACTTCACCCTCCTTTATAAGAGATATGGCAACCTCACTTATCTTAATATTTTCTTTTTATTATTTCAATATCTTTTATTTCTTCCAACTTTTCTTTTTCTAAACTCTATCTCTCTGCATCCTTTTTCTATCTCATATGTGTTTGGTCTTGATAGATTTTATTAGGGAATAGAGGTACTGGGGTAATTTTCTAAGACTTGAATTGAAAGGAATACTTATTAGTATACCAATCATCATGGACATCCCTATCATATTTCCATGGCCTTCCCAATAGCATGTGGTTGGCCTCCATAAGGACAACATCACATGAAACATTGTGCTTATACCTCTCAATGATGAATGTAAGGAGGACTTGTTGATCAACTGACAAGTCTCGATTATTACTAAGCCATTGATGCTTATATGGCTTAGGATGTAGGGTAGTTGCTAACCCTAGCTTGGTAACTAGCCTAGTACTAGATACATTAGTGCGGCTACCCTCATCAATAATTAAGGAGCAAGTATGCCCCTTGATAGAACATCTAGTGTGAAAGATGTTCTCTCTTTAGATTTCTTCTTCCCCATTAGCAATACTGCCTAGCAACCTTCTAAGCATTAGGAGGTTTTCCTCAAGTGCATACTTTGGGGCTTCATTATTAGATGACGAGGAAGAGGAACAAGAGCCTATAGACTCTAATGATGAATAATTACCATTACCCTTAAGGATCATGGTTTGTTTTTTTTAGAATTGGGAAGAAATGTGCCCCCTACCTAAACACCTGAAATATTTAATCGATGACTCTTTGTTAAAGGGAAAATTTGGAGTCTTACCTTTAGTCTCTTTAGAGTCTTTCACCTTTTTGGGCTCCCTAAATTTAAAGCTAGAGTCTTTTGGACCCTTTTTTCAGTCTTTCCAACTGTCTTGTTTAGATGATTTGTATGCAGTGAATTTCGCTTTATCCTTTCTATGGATTTAGGCTTCAACCTATAGCACATGATGGTAAAGGTCATTTAAGCTTAGGTATTGGTGGAGTTTTACCATATCTTTTATGTCATGCCTAAGACCATCTAGGCACCTAGTCATGGTGACTTCCTCACTATCTTTAAAGTTACCTGTAATCACTACGACCTCCATTTCTTTATAATATTCATTTACACTTTTGAAGCCTTGAGAGAGGCTGTGTAGTCTATTATGGACCTCTGTTAAATTTATAGGGAGGTCCATGTCTTGCTCTTATGATATGCTTCATTTTCTTGGTTGTCTTGATTCATTTACACTTATGATACACTTGATGTCTCCTTGTCATGATAGTTATCCCCATTCCTAGATCCACTAGTTTCAATTATTCTTTGATTTCCTGGTTGCTTTTTATAATTTTTTCTTTCTAAGTGATCTAGTCTTTACTCTATGGTCCTTATTTTGGTTTGAGAGACCATTTCTAGTCTATTGTCCAATTGACTTCTAGGGGACAAGTCACGGTTACTCATTTGCAAATAAGAAAATGCCTCTCCACACCTAGATTACTTACATGAAGAAATTAAATCACACATGTCTAAACACTTAGCAAATAACCTAGGTTCTAAGGCACACAAACATGTAAGGATTAAGTAATTTACCTAGCCCCTTGAACTTGCAAAAATAAGACAAAGGCTAGTCCTACACCAATTATTTTTAAATGAAACAAACAACACTTAGCACCCTCGTATACTTCTTTCATGCACACAGCACCACAAACTATGAATTGACCTTAGGTAAGTATCCTACACCAAGGTCTGAAAGTCCATGTCATTTTATATAACACCTATAATTTCTCATAATGAACTTTTTCGGCTATGAATATCCTTTAGTAAGAAATAAATTAGAGATAAGAGGAAAATTCAGAGAAATTAGAAAATTATTAACAAATGATGAAAATGCCCCTTCACCACAATAATACAAATAATGTGTAGGAAAACCTAAAAAAATGTTAAAAACATTGGACGAACAAATTGGGAACCTCTTGAGAAATGCTAAAAAACTTACTAAAATACCCCTGGAAGCCTAGTATGATAAGAAAATATGAAGCAGAAGCCAAAAAGTGGACCTCAGCCCTTGAGCAAGAAAATGAGCATGTGAAAAATTAGGTGGTGACTCACCATATGAGTCTTCACTTCATTAATACTATATAAGACAAAAAATAGGAGATAAAATCAACTATGGTTAAAGTAAATTAGCCTTTTTAATTAAAATTAACCATTCTTAGAATAAGTTAATCTTGATTAGTGATAATTTCAGAATAATTAGAATTAATTTAATCCTAAAAGAATAATTCCTTATATTTTACATTTATTTTAGAAAATAGAAATTACATACAAATGTACCAAAATGTACTTAAGTGGGAAATTAATTTCGAAATCATCCCTAAGTGGCTGAATTCCATCTTAGCCTTGGGACGACTCATTTACTTCATATTAGATCTTCTAAACACTTAGATAAATCCTCTAAACTCTCTCTAAATTCAAAGTACTCCTAAAAACTAAAATTTACACTAAGCTTAAACTTCCATCTTTGAGATTTAAGTTACATTAAGACAAGTCCATAAAGTTTCACCACCAACACTGAGAGATCTTGTGTGGACCACCAAGGAAGAGGAAGAGGAGCCATAAAGTCCCACTAAACCCATCACAAAAGTCTTCAACAAGTAGAATTTTACCATATGTTTTTCTAAGCTTTAAATCTTGTATTTATTCTAACACCCTAAAAACGAATATCGATTTCATGCTTAAGTCGATCATTCGGTTCCATTTTTAGTTTGTTATCTCATGATGCGAAATTCATTTTAGAAAATACTTATATGAAAATACGGTAATTTTTTTAAAAACTATTTGATATAAAATGCGAGTCTCGTCGATAGAACGTGCGTAGTGGTAAAATAAATCGATAAACGAATTTCTACGTACGTTTAAAACCTTAGAATACTAAGCGTTCATATTGTTCTTTCCGTTTGTCATTTTCATATATTAGATACACAAGACTCAATCATATCATACACATCATATAATAATTATACATAAAATATCATATAAACCATAAGTCTTAGGCCCGTGAGCCTTATCATATAGTTATTACAAACCGTAAACTTACAACTATTATACAATATATACATAAGTTAGCTAATACTACATACTAGCAGTTAGGATGCTCGCATCCAATTATTTTTTACATTAGTGCAATGTACACCTCCCAGAGAGAGTGCCTCACGTCTGCTTCAAGTACATGAACTGCTACCATAATGAACAGCATCCAAGGTGTCTGGGAAGAAAGTGGAAAGAAGTAGGGATGAGAAGCTAAGTTTCTCAGTAGGCTATCTACTTAGTTCTAATGTCATCACTTTAGTCCTAGCCACTTTAGTTTATTTTATAAATCATTTCTTACATAAAAGGCTACTTTTAATTCTTTGAAAATATTTCTCTAAAGTGGATCAATTTTATTTAAAACATACAACTTACTGTCTCACCATACATTCTTCTTAACATTCATAACTTTGGGATCACACATAAGATATCATTTGACATACAATTATTCTATGCCTTAAACTTCATTCTTTATTACTTATCTTTGTCTTTATCATTCCTTTGTCCAACTTTTGGGACACTTTATGAATCTAGTTTCACCACCTTAGGGAGAAACAATAAGACATAGGCTTGTATTAAATTTGTCAAACAATATCTTCTCATTGACTCTACTCCCACCTCCTACTAAAAATTAAGGATATGAGCTCACTCCGGGGTGGTCATCACCACCTTATAACTTGGTGAAGAAACTTAAGTCTTCACAGTAGAAGGATTTCTTGGAGAAACTTAAGTCTCCTAGAATCAACTTTAGGCTTATCTTTAGTAGAGCTTTTTAGGGCCCTTTGGATACTAGTGCACATAAGGCACAAAGAGAGTAGCTTTACATTTTCACATAATGTTTGCTTTAGTGATCCCTTAAATTCTTTATGGTCATTTTAGTAGCTCCCAAATAATTATGCATGCTCAAACAAATTTCCAACCAATATGGAATGGACATATAGGTTTCGAATTTTCATCTCAATCATCAACATAAACCAATCTCATACATGATCATCATCCTTTCTCATTCATGAGCATCCATCATTTATTCACTCACAGATAGTGAGCATTCATAACTAATAATGAAATTTGATTGGTAAATCACATTGCATAATGTCACATTTACACAACCAATCCAATGCCCCAGTTCAGTTTGATGTTGAAATCACATAAAGGACTTACATCACTCATCCTTCTAAGTTACCTCTCATCCTTTCCTTTTCTCAAATTTATATTTGTTCATTAAGATTTTATGTCTTAGCATCTTAATCTAGATGGCCGAATGGCACCTTTTCAAGTTTGTTTCTCTTTGTGTTCTCTTTTGTTCAAGTCTTATGCATATCCTAGTTATTCTAAGTTCAAGTATTAAGTATTTACAAATCTTTTAACTCATTTAGGACAATTTTGATTCAACATGACCGAATGGAAATTTTTTACCTTTTCCTATTTTCCTTTAAACTTTTGATCCTTAATATTCTAATACTTCCTAAGTTACCTAAATTAGGATCTTTAAATTCCTTTTCTCTTTATTATCCTTGTATGGCCGAATATAAAATCTAGAATTCTAACTCCTTCTAATTTCGCTTTCCCTTGGTTACTAAAGTAGTTCAGGTCATTTAGAGTCTAACTCCTTAATTGGAATCCATCTTAGACACTTTTAAAACTTCTTTATCCTTAGGGTATATCATGACCAAAATTATTTAATGTAATTCTAACTTCATATTTAAGTCCTACCATCCTTCTTAATAAATCTTTGAAATATGTTACCTTGTGTTCTCCTTTCTACTACCTTAATAATTAGGTCTAATTGACTCTTAAACCTTTTAAGTCTCTTTTATTCTAAACCAAATAACATCTAAGTAGAGATTAATTAATCTTCTAGGTCAATTTATTCCTACATGACCAACTGACCTACTTCCTCAAATTCCACCTTTCATACACCTTAATTATATTTGCTTACATATTTAGGATCATTATTTGGGCCTAGTTAAGGATTAAAACTTATTCTTAGATAATTTAAAATATGGTAGCCGAATTCCAACCTCCTAGACTTAGGTTTCCATAATTTCCTTCTTCACCATAGGATCATTTGCCTAAAAAAATCAATAGGTCTCTTTACCCGCCTCAAAACTTTTTCATACTTTAATTTCATCCTATTTACATAGAAATGGTCCTTAATTAACCCTAATTGGAAATTAAAACCTCCTTTAAGTTAATTAACTACTAATTGGCCGAATGCCACTCTTTTAGGTTTAAGGTTTCCTTCTTCCTAACCCAATTTAACTTAAGTTGACCATTTCTTAACCCTAGTTGACTTTTACTTAGGGGCCAAATTTAAACTTTAGAATTGACATATTATAAGGTAATCTTAAGTATTTTTACCCAAAATTTAGTGGCATGGCTGAATTTGACATTTACCCTTGCTTAAGTTATGGTAAATTTCCTAGTTACCCATTTTAGGCTTATTTGGGTTTTTTACCACTTAGTAATTTTTGGATTTTATCCTAAGCTTACCTAGGCCATATATTCTGAAACTTAACCTTTTAAATGTTTATTAAACCTCCAATTAGATTATTTACTTTCTGAAAATGGTAGATTTATCCTTAATCACACCTTTAAGCCCATTTTTGCCAAAATCTCTCTAGGGTGGCCAAATGCACTCCTAGGAGGTTTTTAACTTATTTTTGTTTTGTTTAAATTTGTTTAAAGATTGATTTAGTTTATTTAAAGCCTTATTTCAGAGCTTAAGTTACTTAGAAAAATTTTAACGAAACTAAAGTTTGCTTGGGAGTTGTGGCCGAAAGCCTTCCTTGGTTAGCCAAGGTAATTTCTTCAAATCTTCCATCTCACACCAACTTGGTTCAGTTGTGTTAGGTTTGTGCAGCCCCTCTTGCCTCTGGTCCATGCTTATTTCATCCATGTTTTGATGCTTAAGTGCTGGCCATGATGAGTCTAGGGTGCCATACAAGGATTTTAGCCACTTTTGGCTACAAATTACATCATTTGATTGGTAGCTTTCTAACTAATGTCCAAGAAAAACCTTTGAAACGTATTACAAAAATTTATTCCACCTCTTAACATGCATACTGAGAGGTGCAGATCCAGCACAAAGGTTATACCAAACTCATCACAAAAGAAAATTACAAGGTTAAAACTTAAGCATAAAAACAAGCATGAAAATAACAACATAGTATATTTTTCCAAGCCACAAAGAGTAGATTCTCATGATCTACTCCAAGATCCACAAATCCTCTTTCAAATAAGATTAAGAAACCTTTCTCATGAGACCATAAAACTGATAAAAGCTTCAAAAATAATTTTAAAACAAAACCCACCGATTAAATTTCTTCTAAGTGCCTTAGAAGCACTTTTAACCGAACAAACTTTGTTTTTCTTTTCAAAAATCACTAAAAATGGGTGGGGCTGATTTTGAACGGTTAAAATACAATTTTAAACTCTCACAAGTGAAAAAAAAGAGGAAAAACAGATCTTGGAGAAAACATGCATGAAAGCAAACAAGCACACCATAAAAAGACAAGTTAAAAGCATAAAAAGACAAGTAGAAAGATCCTACTTGTTGAAGACCTCCTTAGTGTTTTTGTGGGATTTAAAGGATGCCTTGGGTCCCCTTTGGTCTGCTCTGGACGTGGACAAAGGATGGTGGTGGGGCTTAAGTGTTTATAGCTTTAATATAGCTAAGTCTTAAAGATGAAGACTTAGGCTTAAAGTGTAAGTTTTGGATGTTTGGAGTTATGACAAGCTTGGAGAGAATGGAGAGGATTTTGATGAATTTCTAAGATGAAAATTATGAGTCCCAAGGGTCCCAAAAAATTCGGACTCTTATCGGCCAAGTGGAATTAATTTTGCACTTAGGGGTATTTTGGTAATTTTGCCTAGATATTTTCCTATGTTCCAAAAAAAATCAAAATTCAAGAAATTATCCTTTTAGGCTTAGATTAATGTTAATTAGGCTGATATCACCTCTAATTATGATTAGTTTACCCTAAGCATGCTTTACTTTTAATTAACCAAGGTTAATTAGTTTTAACCATGGTTAAAGAAACCTTTTTACAATTCACTTTCGTCTTTTTGTGGAAGACTTTGTTGACTTCATTTTAGTGACTCACCACCACCTTTCTAGATGTTGTATTTCGTGTACATGGGTGTGGGACCCACTCTTGGCATGCTTATCACCTTATCTTGCTCTCCCGGCCTTCTAGGGGCATTTTCGTAATTTTTTTCAGCATTATCGAAAAATTTTCCAAATTGTTCCTCTGATATTTCTAAGACTTTTTTGGTTCATTCCCATGTTAATCTAAGACTGCTTTCTATTTTTATGGGAACTGACTAGCTTTGTGTAAAAAGTACAACTCCTAAGGTATTTTGGTCATTTTCGGGGTTTTCGAAGGGCGTTTTCATCCCTTCTCAGGTTTCTAAATTTTTCTCACTACTTTTAACCATACATGATGTTTATAATCCCTTTAGAATGTCTTATACTTTTATTTCCATTTTTCTGGCTCATTATTTGAGTTGCCCAAGTGCAAGGGCATTTTCATCGTTTGCACCAAACTTCCTAATTTCTGTGCTTTTGGTTTCCAATTTCACCTAGTTTTATTCTAGAAACTATTTGTAGCCTCAAACATTTATCATAGAAAAATTGGGATGTTACATTTATGGTTTGATTTTCTTCTTTTTGGTGAATTTCTCTCTAAGATCTATGCATCATTTTTTACTTGAGTTGGTTGGAGCTCAAAACTGCCCTTGATGGTTAAATATGAGAATCATAAATTTTTTAATAATTTTGGAAGTTAAAGAGAAGTTTTGATGGATTAAAGTGCTTTTAGCAACCTTAGGAGCAATTTAATCGATTAAAGTGCTTTATGAGAAAAGTTTTAAAGTTCTCAAAGTAAAGGGTGGATAGATCTTGGAGTAGATCTAGTAGATCTAATCTTTATTTCCATGGAAAAGGATTTTTTTAATCTTGATGTTCAAAATTGGAAACTTATTTATATCTCTTTTAAAAATATTTAATTATGAAGTTGTTTTGGATAAAGTCCAGATCTGGACTTATATATTAAAACTCCTAAAATACTAAGAAAGATTATGTAATAAGATCCATAAACTTAACTTGGACTTGGACTTAAAAACTTCAAAGAGTAAAGGTGGAATTTTGGACCAAAATTTGAACAAGTCACTTAAGGCCTTCCATGACCATAACCATAGCTATGAAGTAAGGAAAAATTATGGATGAATCTAAGAACATATGACGTACCAAGTGCTAAACTTCATGACACCAAGGACATGTGGCAAGAAATTGTTAAAGGACCTTTGTTTAAGTCACTTATAACATCAGACCACTTCCTATTTAATTAGGGAATCATGATTTTAAAATTTTGATTAGAGTATAAGGAGGATCCTAATAAAGTATAACTATAATTTAGTAAAGTGCTCATTCTTCCATATTGGTTGAATTGGATGAAAACATGCTAAGTGTTGTTAAAACTTAAGGATGAACCTAAATATGCTTAAGTAAATTGTGCATAAGACATTCAATTTAAGAAGCACAAAGAGTAAACAACTAGGAAAGGCCATTCAACCAACTAAAGAAGAAGTTCAATATACCATAATCATACATTAAAATATTAAGAAGAACTTAATGTTTAAGAAAAGGAAAGGTTGAGAGGTAACTTAGAAGGATGAGTAGACTAAGATAATATGAGTGATGCATCATAAATCTTATGAATTAAGAAAGTTGGAAAAAGTATAAGAGTAAGTATACATGTTGCCTAAGATAGTAGCATCGAAATTAAGTAAGATAGTTGCCTAAGATATTTAGAAATATCATGCCAACTTGTATGGTTTTGTGAGTACACAAAGATGTATGTAAAGTGTATGGATAACACTCTTGATTGTTTAAAGATTAATGTATTATGTGATGATCGTGTATGGATGATAATGTGAAAGTAGTTTGGAAATTGAGACTAAATGTGCATGCCATATTGTTTTGATTATTTGAGTGTGCATGTTATGTGGAAGCTTTTGAAAGGTGTAAACGCTCAGTTATGTTTCGAGGCCCCGTTTTTAAAATTAATTAGTAAATAAACAATAATTTAAATAAAAAAACAAAAATAAATAAAAAAATGAAGAAAAAATAAAAACAGAAAAATAAAAGGAATTAAATAAAAATAATAATAAAAACACAAACATAATAATGATAAATAAATAATGAAAATCGAAAAAAAAAATAAAAAAAAACTAACAAACAGAAAACTAACAAACAAAACTGAAAAAAGAAAAAAATATAAAAAAAGAAAAAGGAAAACTAAAAAAGGGGGGTACGTAAAAAGAAAGGGTGCATGCATGAGGAGAGGGGGCTCTCGGGATTTTTTTTCTCTCTCCTTTTATGGAGGGTCTAGAATCTTCATTTTTTTGGACACGCGGGGAGCAGGTTTGGAAGATTCTCTCTGTTGAGAATCGCAAAAGAAAGGGGATCAAGCCTCTTGGCACCATTGTTTTTTTAGGATCTTGAGACTTTTCTCCAATTCTTGGTTCACCTATTGGAATCTCAAGCATTATTTACCTACTAGAAGCAGTATAAAGCCTTGAGATCAGATCCATTGTACTAACTCCACTTCTCTAGTCTCAATCGAAAGGAGCTTTGTATCCCACTTTATGGAGGTTAACGTTTCCACTTAATTCTTATGTCTCAATCAATATATTTCCGATCGATGTTTGCTTTGTTTATTCAGTGATTAGACATTGCTTTGATGATTAGAAAGATCGATATATGTAAGTGCATTCTGATGTTCATTCTTGGAGAATAGCTACTAATTTAGATCAGGAGATTTTCCTATATTTCCTGGCTTAGGACCCATAGAGTGTCTCTGCTATGATATTTCCAATTGATATCAAATCCTTGGCTAGAAGACGATCCTCAAGATCGGATCCTCATTTCTGGTGAACATGAATTAACCCAGCAAGTGAATAGCACCAGTACGGATTGAAAGGTCTTTAGGCTTAGTTACAATAATTCTAGACTAGGTGTCCTTAAAATATACGCCAAAATTAAAGCCTTAGCTGGGGTAGTTACGACATTTGCGGAGATGAAAGAATTTTGACAAGTTTGGGTCTGTGTTAAGTCGATTGGATACGCACCAAGGTATATACTTCCTCCACAAATAATTCTGAGTACAAATTCCTAAGGTGGTGATAAATTATGCTCTGACGATGTCTCAAATGAAGAGAAGATGCCCATGGGTCATAATACTGCACTTGATCTATTTCTTTAGAGGAAGTTGATCCATGAGGCAACAACTTTTTTGTTGGATGTGTTAAGGCCAAATCTACCTGAACATGGATCTTTTCAAACAAAAGTTCTGGAAATTAATCTTGTGACCTTTCCAAATGTTATTGATGCTATATTGGCCAATGGCATGTTTAGTCATTAAGATCGCCCACGTGTTGCACAACTTTGTGAAAAGGTGGGCCCTTTCATACGAACTCTACAACTTTATTCTGAGTTTCCTGATATCAAATGTGTCATTGTGAATACACATTCAATTAAATCACAAGCTTTAGACTGCCAAGGAATATTCTGAGCAGTTGGGTGTTGTTGCATGCATTGGAGCTACGCCTTGAATCTTCAACGGGAAGAGTAAGGGTCTATGGCCATTTGAGCAAGCTTGCACATGAGGAAAGAGGGGCTGGAAATGCACTGTGATGCAGGGCCTATGGCCATTTGATTAAGCTTGCACATGAAGAAAGACTTCCGCTGTTCTATATTTACAGGTTTGTGCTGTAATCCTCGACACATGACCACCACAACACATTGAGTAGTTAATTTATGTTTCTCTGCATGATGAAATCAAGAAAGCAGCATCATGGTGGAGGCCTTTTATTCATGTTTCTATTCCAGTTGATATGAACTTTGCCTATCAGTGCAAGATGGCTTAACTGTCCCCAGTGGGCTTGCTAATTGTATATATGAATCAATGGCTTGGTGAATGGAAATCCTCCCCACAAAGAAAGGAAGTATAAGTTACGTTCACATGATCCTCTCAACACACCATTCCTAGAAGTAGCCAACATAGGCATTTGATTTTTTTAAGTAACAAAGGGAAATGTACGGTTAGTATTTCCAACTAAAAAGGTGAGAAAAGTCGTAGCCTCAGTCCAACCATAATGGTGTACGGGATATAGAATTTGTTGGTATGGGTACAGATTTGGCAGGATTATTGTGTACTAAACTTAATCAATCTTTTACGTAAAATGAAATCCCAAGCATACACCATCCTTGAATTTGAGGGTGCCAATGTAGAACAGTGAAGTGGCATATAGTGGGCCCCAGGGCACGATATTTTGAATGCAAAAGCAAGCTGTGCGAAATGAGTAATTAAAGGACTCACGATTAGCTCTCTTTCATTTAGGCCTCGTTGAGGTTAAAAGCAGTGTCTTCATTCTGCTTCCCAGCTTTACATACTAGATCCAAATGAGGAGATAGCCTACAATATGACTAGGGAATGTAGTCAAGCTATTGTTTCAGAAAATAATACAAATTCAAAAATTATCTAGACAATTGTATCTTGTGTCCAGACTCGCTTGGAGGATTGCAGGCGTAGGGGTGCTTGCTAGTTATGACAAGCTACAACTCTTCTTGTTCAGAAAGAAGTATGGTTCTGGTGGGGGAGATTAAGATATAGATAATGATGACGCCGGATTGTTTCTTGGCCTTGAGATTTTCTTTAAAACCTGAGATATATGGCGACAGGGCCAAAATGTGGGAAAAGAGAGAGACTACATGCAGTCTACATGTAGAGTTGACACGCTCGTCGCAAACGCGCAAAAATAATTTCCAGATTTCCCCCAAACTATTGGTATAGTATAAGGTGCAACCTAGGTCATCTCCCAAAGACCATTTCAGATTCTTAAGCAAATAAGGAGAAAATTAGAACAAGGGGGTTTTTGTAAAGATGTGATATCAAATGCTAAACACAAAATACAGACTGAAATTAATTTCACTTAACAATTATCAACTCAAGGAATTCAGAGGCTATTTTCATAACTAATCATTGATCACTAAAATCATGCATTGTGTTTATCAACCTAGGATCATCTGGAACCCCTACAATGATCCTTGAATTCTCTACTGAGAAACCTCTCAGAATTTAATTGATTATGATCAACAAGATTTAGTAACCACTTAATCTTTTATCCAAACCAATTTTACAATCAGAATTCAGTTGAAGTAAGTAATAAAATGAAAACCTTCAATTCAATTACTTAATTTCTACTCTTCAAACTTTTGGAAAATGATTTACCAATCAAAAACCAATTATAAATCAATTATACATTAACCAAAATACGTCAACCGATCAAACTTTGATTAAAGAATAAAATTGAAGAATATAGTGAAGCAGAGTAGAAACCACTTAATATGCACGTAAATAAAGATCAAGACCTCAAAGTTAAAATGAAAATAGCTTGAATCCTTGAATTGAAACTACAAACCTAGCCTTCCATAAAGGAGGCAAACTAACAACAAAGAAAGAGGCAAACTAACAACAAATAAATCCTAAGCCTTCCATGTAGGAGGCAACTAACAACAAATAAATCCTAAGCCTTCCATGTAGGAGGCAACTAACAATAAAGAAAAGCTAAGCCTTCCATGTAGGAGGCAAACTAACAAGAAAGAAAAACTAAGCCTTCCATGAAGGAGGCAAAACTAACAAGAAAGAAAGAAAGGAAGAAAGAAAGAAAGAAAGAAAGAAAGAAAGTGGTATTGGAGTTAATCTCTAAAATGGTGTGTGTCTCCTCTTGCAAACCCTTCTATTTATAGAGGATTTTTGAGGCATCATCTTCAGAAAGTCACCAACTAGGATATTACTTTTCTACCCTTTTCTTGCTTTCACATGGGCTTTGTTGAAATTGCAAAACACTTTTGAATTTTTGCCACCAATGAGCACAACAATTTTGACTTTCTTGCACCGCAATTTCGGATGTTCACATGTCCGAATTAGAGCTTGCCCTCTGAACAAAAGTTGTAGCCCTGGATCTTAGCTGTCCAACAAAGTTGAGTTCATCTCAATATGACTTCTATATCTCAAGATATGGCCGGATCTTTGCACACTGTTCAAATTCCACGTCAGCAACACTATCTCATCTTTTGAGATAATTTCGGAGTCCTAAACATCTCATTTAGAATCTTCTCTTGCTTTGTAAATATGGACACTTCTTTAAGCTTTCATTCAAGATAGATTTCATGATTTTTGGATGTCTACAACTCCTATTATGCTCAAAATACTATAATAGTGTCATTTTAATCGGGTAAGCAAAGAAATTCAATTAAACTTCATATGAACCCAAACTCATAAAATATGACAAAGATCACTTAATTGAACATATAAGAAGTCTTAATGAGATAAAAGTGAGAGATAATTATTTATGAAATCTATGCTTATCAAATTCCCCCACACTTATCTTTTGCACGTCTCGGGCAAACTTAAGTTAAGGATTGGTGACTTTTTTTTTTTTTTTTTTTTTTTTTTGAAAGCACATCAAAGTTTTGAGTTGATTTTTCAAGAATTCACAAAATTTCATGAAGCATTCTTTCATCACATTTTTGAAATTACTTAGAAAGGCAACTTTAATTTGAAAAACATAGATTGAGAAAGATAAAACCTCACATGATATACTCTGAATCTCTCAAGTGTTTGATTTGGTAAGTGTTTCTCTCAAATTCAATCCATGAAAGATGAACTATCATAGGCTTGCATATCTTCTACTTCTCTACTACTATGTACACATGCAATGCACAAATCAAGAGGTCTTTATTTTGGTTCTAACGGGATTAGAAAGATGAAATGATATATTGAAGAGATACAATGTTAGACCAATGAAAATGGTGAGGATTGAGAATTGATTGTAAGTGCAAGTGTGAGAAACAGATATCACTTCTTCAATTTTTTTTTATTTTTTTTTCAATATAATAGTTTATTTATTAATTTATTGCTTCAGTTTTTTTTTTTTTTCAACCATGATATTGATGAACACAACAATAATCTCCCCCACACTTATTGAAACACTTATGGTATGATAAATCCAGTATTCCTCACCTTCTATGGTCAGACAAAGTTGTTTTTTTTTTTTTTTTTTTTTATTTGTGGTGAGCTAAAAAGAAGAAAAGGCTAATCGGCTCAAAGGGCTGATCAAAGGATAAAATTATATATGGTTTAGTTATTTGGCCAAGTGGTTTGTTCAAGAAAAACAGTGCCTCAATCATTTTTGTACAAATCATGTGAAAATGTAGCTTCAAAAAGAATCAATGCAAGTTCTGAAGTAACATATTCCATGGATGAAAATCACACAAGAAAGAAAATAATAATAAGGCTCAAAATCTCACAGGTAATATATTTATCAAATCTAATCTATCCAGTTCAAATATGTGTTGCCAAACTAATTAATCTCGAAATGTAAATCATTTTGCTTCAATTATTTTATGAAATCTAAAGAAAAACATACTTCCACATTCAATTTTTTTTTTTTTTTTAAATCATAAGATGCGTATCAAGAGTCAAGTGTAACTCCTTACTCAGCCATCTTACTCAAAGCAAGTTTATGAATCTAACCTAATTTTTTTTTTTGTTTTTTTTTTTTTGTTTTTTTTTTTTTGGGTTTTGTTTTTTTTTTTTTTTTTTTTTTTAATTTTAGATATCGGACCATCTTCCCCCCAACCTATCCAAGACATTGTCCCCAATGTCTTAGATGAAATTTCATATAACAGGAAAAGAAATGTAAGAAAACCATCAAAGTAAGGAAAAGTTATAACCGAAGAGTGGTATCTGGTTCTCTTTTATCTCTGCCATCCTGATTTGGTTGGTTCACCAGCTGCATTGCTTGACTGAGCTCAGATGTAGGATTTTGCAAAATCTCAAGTAGCTGTTCAACAGTTGAAGCAGATACTATGATGTTGCGTATGGATTGTGGCATGAACTCCTGCTCTACTGCATGATCTAAAAAGGATATCAAACCATTATAAAAGCCATTAATATTCAATAAGCCCAAAGGTTTTTTATGAAAATTCCGATAGGCCCAAAATATAATGGTAAAAATTTCTTCCATTGTTCCAAGACCACCAGGTAATGCAATAAATGCATTAGAATTAACCAACATGTGTCTCATACGGTCATGCATGGTTGCAACCTTCAATTCAGTACCCAGGGTGAAGTAGGAGGTGCTCCCATTTTTTAAGCCAACACCTAAGACGTTACACCCCTTTGTGAGTGCAGATCCTGCAACACATCCTTTTAAACCCTGAATCCCTCCCCCATAAACAAGATTGATTTTTCTTGCAGCTAATGCCTTACCAAGGGTAGAAGCTGCATGTTGAAATTCTCCATCCTTTCCAAGGTTAGACCCACCAAAAACACAGATAGTATTGATCTTATCCATATACGGTGTTTGTCTTTTTTTTTTTTTTTTTTTTGAAAAAATATGTCATAGAGGTGGATAATTTATAGGGACTCAATATCAGACAAGGAGATCGCTTGAATAGTGCGGGATCAGGATTTGGTAGCAAAAGTTTGAATTTTTGCTGCAAAAGTTTGAATTTTTGTTGCAAAAGTTTGAATTTTGGTTGCAAAAGTTTGAATTTTGGGTTCAAGGAAAAGGTGAATGTCAGAGGGGAAAGACTTTAAGCAGGGGTGAAAATTTCAAAAAAAACGGTGGCCCAATAAATTGAAAAGACAATGTAAATGACAAACATACACGCATGAGAATGAACAGTAGTTGTGATTGTGGCTCACATCTTCCTCTGGTTTTACGTCCAGTAACGGCTGAAACGCCTTCTAAGAGTCGAGGATGTGCTTCCCATTCAGTTTTCTTGTAAACTGACAACAGGGTCTTTTAAAGTCAGATTCCCAAGACTATAACGTGCTTTTTCCTTTCGGAACAGTTCAAACAAATCAAGAAGGACTCCTTGTACATGCCCACTAGGATGCGTCTCAAGAGTCTGAATGATATCATCCAATGACTCCTTACTCAGTCCATCCTTTATGAATTGAATTTTGTCCTCTCGATTTCTTGAAACCATTCCAGGGTTCTTGCATCTTGTGTTACAGGTCCATCTTGCACACCTGTAGCAAACTCCAATTCTTTTTGCCCTTCTCTTCTTTGCATAGGAACTTCTTCCCATACCTGGCATATTTTTAACAAATGATTCTTGAAATTCACCTGCTAAACGTACCTTAGCTTCAATGATCCAACGGACATCTTCTGGAAGGCCTAAGAGTGTTAATGCTCTCAATCGTTCAAGTCTGCAATTGTAAATGTCTTTAAGAAAATTTCTGGGGAGAGTAGGGAACAAAATTTTGATCCTGGTGAGAGCTTTCTCCATTTTTTTTTTAAAACACTCAAGTTATTATTCCTGCAAGCTCAATGTGGTGTAATAGTTAGGATGATTTAAGAGGTGAAGAAGGAAGTTGAGAGAGTAGTTGAAACTTATAAGCGAGGAATGGGAGAGAGGGAGAGGGAGAAAGAGAGAGAGAGAGAGAGAAAGAGAGAAAGAGAGAGAGAGAGAGAGAGACTTCTCTTGAATTTATTGCAGGTATGTGGCATTGTGCAAATGCACTTCTTCTACCGTGTGCTTTTGAAAACCTTCGAAAAATGGTTTAAGACGATGTCCATTCACCTTGAAGATTTTTTCAGTTACCTCATTTTTTATTTCAACTGCACCATAAGGAAAAACATTAGTAACTACAAATGGTCCTAACCATCTAGAGCGTAGCTTACCAGGCATAAGCTTTAGCCGAGAATTGAAAAGGAGAACTTTTTGTCCAACGGAAAACTCCTTTCTTGCCAACTTTTTGTCATGAAGAGCTTTGACCTTTTCTTTGTAAATTTTGGAGTTTTCGTATGCTTCTAATCGAATTTCTTCAAGTTCCTGCAATTGAAGCTTCCTATAGATTCCTGCTTGGTCTAGATCCATGTTGCATTTCTTTACTGCCCAAAATGCTCTATGCTCTAATTCAACTGGAAGATGACATGCTTTACCAAAGACAATCCTGTAGGGAGACATGCCAATGGGTGACTTGTAAGCTGTCCTATATGCCCATAATGCATCAACAAGGCGCAAGCTCCAATCCTTCCTGTTAGGCTGAACTGTTTTCTCTAAGATTTTCTTGATCTCTCGATTAGAAACTTCAGCTTGACCATTTGTTTGAGGATGATATGGGGTGGAGACTTTATGCATGACTCCATATTTGCGGAGTAGGGCTTCCATTGTGCGGTTGCAAAAATGAGTACCTTGGTCGCTAATTAGAGCTCTAGGAATGCCAAACCTGCTAAAAATGTTAGACCTGATAAAATCTGCAACAACTCGAGCATCATCAGTACGGGTGGCTTTTGCCTCCACCCATTTTGAAACATAATCAACAGCTAGCAGAATGTAAACAAAGCCAAAAGAGACAGGGAATGGACCCATAAAGTCTATACCCCATACATCAAATACCTCACAAAAGAGAAGTGGTTGTTGGGGCATCTCATTTCTGCGCGAAATACTCCCTATTCTTTGGCACTGCTCACAAGTTATGCATAATCTGTGTGCATCACGAAATATTGTAGGCCAATAAAAGCCTGAGTCTAGTACTTTTCTAGCTGTCCGTTGTGGCCCAAAGTGTCCACCACAAGCTAAGGAATGGCAAAAGGTAAGTACAGACTGAACTTCATGATCTGGAACACATCTTCTAATGATTTGATCACTGCATGTCTTCCAAAGGTATGGTTCATCCCATATGTAGTGTTTGGCATCACTTTTCAACTTGGCAAGTTACGATTTGGTGAAGTGTTTGGGTATTTCTTTAGCAACCAGATAGTTTACCAAATCTGCATACCAAGGATCTTTCCCGTGCAAATGATAGAGATGCTCTTCTGGGAATGAATCTGCAATTGAATTTTCTTCACAAGGTTGCTGGATCCGACTTAAATGATCTGCTACAAGGTTCTCTGCACCACTCTTATCTTTAATCTCTAAATCAAATTCTTGTAACAGAAGCATCCAACGAATCAGTCTTGGCTTAGCATCTGTCTTCTTCAGCAAGTATTTCAAAGCTGCATGGTCAGAGAAAACAATAACTTTAGATCCAAGCAAATAGGAGCGAAATTTATCTAATGCAAACACAATTGCCAAAAGCTCCTTCTCAGTAGTTGTGTAATTTGATTGGGTTGCATCAAGTGTGCGAGAGGCATATGCAATGACATGAGATCTCTTGCTAACTCTTTGAGACAGTACAGCACCAAGGGCATAATTAGATGCATCACACATTAATTCAAATGGAAGCGTCCAATTAGGTGGTTGAATGATGGGAGTGGTTGTCAACCGCTTCTTTAGTTCATCAAATGAATCCTTGCATGCTTGATCAAACACAAATTTGGTATCTTTTTGTAGTAGTTTAGAAAGAGGTTGTGCAATCTTGCTAAAATCCTTGATGAATCTTCTGTAAAAACCTGCATGACCAAGTAAAGAACGTACTTCTCGCACAGAAGTGGGGTAAGGTAGAGAAGAAATAATGTCTATCTTGGCCTTATCAACCTCTAAACCTTTGCTAGATACCAAGTGTCCTAAGACTATACCTTCTGTTACCATGAAATGACATTTTTCAAAATTCAAAACCAGGTTAGTCTCAATGCATCTGTCCAAAACTTTAGAAAGGCTTTCTAAGCATGCATCAAAAGAAGAACCATATACAGTGAAGTCATCCATAAACACTTCCATGCAACTTTCTAAGAGATAAGAGAAAATGCTTACCATGCATCTTTGAAAGGTTCCAGGGGCATTGCATAGACCAAAGGGCATCCTTCGATAGGCAAAAGTACCAAAAGGACAAGTGAAGGTGGTCTTATGCTGGTCTTCTGGGGCTATATGTATTTGAAAATAACCTGAAAAACCATCCAGAAAGCAATAGTGAGATTTTCCTGCTAATCTTTCCAAAATTTGGTCTATGAAGGGCAAAGGGAAGTGATCCTTGCGAGTAGCTTGGTTAAGCTTCCTATAATCTATGCACACTCTCCAACTGTTTTGTATTCTGGTAGGGATTAGTTCATCATTGTGATTTTTGACTACAGTCATGCCAGTCTTCTTAGGAACTACTTGCACCGGGCTTACCCAATCACTGTCTGAGATGGGATAGATGATACCAGCTGCCAAAAGCTTACCTACTTCCTTCTTTACCACATCTAGGATGGTTGGATTCAAACGCCTTTGTGGTTGTCTAACAGGTCTGGTGTTTTCCTCCAGCAATATCCTATGCATACAAGTAGATGGGCTAATACCTGGAATATCAGCCAAAGTCCATCCAATTGCTTGTTTATGGATTTTTAAGGTTTGCAGTAACCTTTCTTCCTGTTGTGGTAGAAGGTTCTTTGCTACAATGACAGGAAGCTTCTCATTTTCCCCCAAATAAGCATACTTTAGATGTTCAGGCAAAGGCTTCAACTCCAAAGGAGGTGGTTGTATTATGGAAGGAAGAGATCTATCTGAGATTGAAATGTCTGCAACACTTGCATCTAACATGTCATCTTTCAACGAAGGTTGGTCTGCAGCATTAATCCTGGAACACACAATACATGAATCAAATTCATCACACGTGCAAGTAAAATTATCTAAGTAATCTAAATCAAAATCAAAAAATTTAAAAAGTAGATTGTCAATAGAATAATCATCCGCAAGAAGGTCTATGGCATCAAGTTGAAAGAGTGAATGATTCTCTATGGGATGCTTCATGGCTTCAAATATGTTGAATTGGATGATATCATCTCCAAATTCCATAGAGAGAGTCCCCGTATGCACATCTATCTTTGTTTTTGCAGTTTTGAGGAAAGGTCTCCCTAGGATCAAGGTTGCTCTATTGATGGATGACTCATCTTCCATATCCAAAATGTAGAAGTCAGCTGGAAAGATCAGCTTATTCACTTGAACTAGCACATCTTCAAGTACTCCGGCTGGATGTGCTGTACTTCTGTTGGCTAGTTGAATCACCACACCAGTTGGCTTCAGTTCTCCCAGATTCAAAGATTTATAAACTGATGAGGGCATAACATTAATGGAAGCACCTAGATCCAGCAATGCATCACCAAATGTAGAGTTTCCTATTGTGCAAGGAATGGTGAAAGTTCCTGGATCTTTACATTTCTGAGGGAGGCTGGGTTGAATTAAGGCAGAAACATTGCGTCCCACACTGATCTTCTCATCCCCTTTGAGTCTTCTCTTATGCGTACACAGGTCCTTTAGAAATTTGGCATATTTGGGAATTTGCTTGATAACATCTAGAAGTGGTATGTTGATTTCCACTTTCCTGAAAGTATCTAGAAGCTCCTTATCCAATTCTGCATGAACATTGGGCTTGGATTGAACCATTCTATTTGGAAAAGGTAAAGATACCTTCTGATCAGCACAATTTGGGGTTTTCTTCTCATCAGATGCTTCAAGTGCAGATCGTTTATGGAAAGCTTCTTTTTGTTGATCATTCGATGTCTTATCGAAGGCTGGTGTATTTTTTTCATCAGACTTTCCCTCTGATTCAGATGGCTTATCAGAGATGTCTCCAGGTGTGGAGATAAATGCTTCTTTTTGGTGTGGATTAGTCTGATTGAGGCTTTGTTGCTTTAAAATTGTAGGGTCTGTCTGCACTTTCTTCCCACTTCTCAAGGTCATGGCATTCACACTTTTGGGATTTATGACAGGTTGAGAAGGTAGTTGACCAGAACCTTGAGATTTCAATTGGTTGACAGTGGTAGCCAACTGCCCAATTTGAGTTTGTAAATCCTGAATGGTAGAACTTACATTTTGTTGAAACTGAAGATTGTTGGTTGCTAATTGCTTCATCAAATCATCAAGAGAGGGTTCAGAAGCATTAGAGGGTACAGATTGCTGCATATGCTGTTGTTGTTGTCTGAAAGGCGGTGGTTGGTATTTATTTTGGGAGTCAGATGTTTGAATCCTTTGTTGTTGTGGAGGACCATATCTCAAGTTAGGATGGTTTCTCCAACTAGGATTGTATGTTCCAGAAGGTGGTTCAAACTTCTGTTGCTGATAATGTTGAGGAGGCCTGTATTGTTGTCCTGTGCCAAAAATACCATTTACTGTAGCCTCAGGTGTCTCACTTTCTTGCAATGTTGGGCATGCATCAGTAGGATGATCTGCAGAAGTGCAGATGCCACATGTTTTGGTTTTGTCAACAACATTAAGTTGCTGTTGTTGTCCGATGGCCAACTGTCTTACGATGGAGGTTAGTTCTTCAATTCTGTTCTCCAATCGTGTATGGTCTGTCTTGGTGGTCATTTCATGGACTCCTTTAGACAAGGAATTAGTTCGAGAATTGAATTGCTGAGAATTTTCTGCCATGTTGGCAATCAAATCTCGAGCTGCTGTAGGAGTTTTGTCCATAAGTGCTCCACCACTAGCTGCATCAACCATGCTTCTGTCCATTGGCATGAGTCCTTCATAGAAATACTGAATCAGTAATTGATCACTGATTTGATGGTGTGGACAAGTGGCGCATAGTTTCTTGAATCTCTCCCAATACTCATAGAGAGTTTCTTGGGAGTTCTGTCTGATGCCGCAAATCTCTTTTCTGATAGCTGCTGTTCTGGATGCAGGGAAGAATTTCTCCAAGAATAATCTTTTCATATCATTCCAGCTTGTAACAGATGTTGGATGTAGATAGTACAACCAGTCCTTAGCTCCATCATTTAAGGAGAAAGGAAATGCTTTCAACTTGATATGATCTTCTGGAATTCCTTGTGGCCGCATTGTGGAACACACAATGTGAAATTCCTTCAAATGTTTATGAGGGTCCTCACCTGCAAGGCCATGAAACTTAGGTAGCAAATGTATTAGTCCAGACTTCAGTTCAAATGGTGCATCAACATCAGGGTATTGAATGCACAATGGTTGATAAGCAACATCAGGTGCAGCTAATTCTTTTAAGGTTCTATCAGCCATGTTCTTAGCAAAATATTTAAAACTATCAAAATTTAAAGATGAAAAATCACTACTGTTACTTTCTTGGTTATTACTGGATGAATGCCTTCTATGTGCTCTTTTCAAATGGTGGAATGTTCTATCAATCTCAGGATCATATGCATATAAATTTTCAGGATTGGATCAGGTCATACACAAAAAGGTGAATTCATACAGAAAATCCAAGAATGATATACCTAAAGTAAAAACAATTGTTAGAAAGATTAAAATTTTTATACAAACTCCTAAATGAGCCTAGGAAATTAAAATGGTCCCCGGCAACGGCGCCAAATTTTGACACGCTCGTCGCAAACGCGCAAAAATAATTTCCAGATTTCCCCCAAACTATTGGTATAGTATAAGGTGCAACCTAGGTCATCTCCCAAAGACCATTTCAGATTCTTAAGCAAATAAGGAGAAAATTAGAACAAGGGGGTTTTTGTAAAGATGTGATATCAAATGCTAAACACAAAATACAGACTGAAATTAATTTCACTTAACAATTATCAACTCAAGGAATTCAGAGGCTATTTTCATAACTAATCATTGATCACTAAAATCATGCATTGTGTTTATCAACCTAGGATCATCTGGAACCCCTACAATGATCCTTGAATTCTCTACTGAGAAACCTCTCAGAATTTAATTGATTATGATCAACAAGATTTAGTAACCACTTAATCTTTTATCTAAACCAATTTTACAATCAGAATTCAGTTGAAGTAAGTAATAAAATGAAAACCTTCAATTCAATTACTTAATTTCTACTCTTCAAACTTTTGGAAAATGATTTACCAATCAAAAACCAATTATAAATCAATTATACATTAACCAAAATACGTCAACCGATCAAACTTTGATTAAAGAATAAAATTGAAGAATATAGTGAAGCAGAGTAGAAACCACTTAATATGCACGTAAATAAAGATCAAGACCTCAAAGTTAAAATGAAAATAGCTTGAATCCTTGAATTGAAACTACAAACCTAGCCTTCCATAAAGGAGGCAAACTAACAACAAAGAAAGAGGCAAACTAACAACAAATAAATCCTAAGCCTTCCATGTAGGAGGCAACTAACAACAAATAAATCCTAAGCCTTCCATGTAGGAGGCAACTAACAATAAAGAAAAGCTAAGCCTTCCATGTAGGAGGCAAACTAACAAGAAAGAAAAACTAAGCCTTCCATGAAGGAGACAAAACTAACAAGAAAGAAAGAAAGGAAGAAAGAAAGAAAGAAAGAAAGAAAGAAAGTGGTATTGGAGTTAATCTCTAAAATGGTGTGTGTCTCCTCTTGCAAACCCTTCTATTTATAGAGGATTTTTGAGGCATCATCTTCAGAAAGTCACCAACTAGGATATTACTTTTCTACCCTTTTCTTGCTTTCACATGGGCTTTGTTGAAATTGCAAAACACTTTTGAATTTTTGCCACCAATGAGCACAACAATTTTGACTTTCTTGCACCGCAATTTCGGATGTTCACATGTCCGAATTAGAGCTTGCCCTCTGAACAAAAGTTGTAGCCCTGGATCTTAGCTGTCCAACAAAGTTGAGTTCATCTCAATATGACTTCTATATCTCAAGATATGGCCGGATCTTTGCACACTGTTCAAATTCCACGTCAGCAACACTATCTCATCTTTTGAGATAATTTCGGAGTCCTAAACATCTCATTTAGAATCTTCTCTTGCTTTGTAAATATGGACACTTCTTTAAGCTTTCATTCAAGATAGATTTCATGATTTTTGGATGTCTACAACTCCTATTATGCTCAAAATACTATAATAGTGTCATTTTAATCGGGTAAGCAAAGAAATTCAATTAAACTTCATATGAACCCAAACTCATAAAATATGACAAAGATCACTTAATTGAACATATAAGAAGTCTTAATGAGATAAAAGTGAGAGATAATTATTTATGAAATCTATGCTTATCAAGAGTCATGATCCTACTTCCACAAAGGCATACTTTGAATATAATCAAGAGTGTTAAAAGCTCAAATGGAAGCTTGGTCTAGTGGTAAACTTGCTATCGACAAACCTCAAGTCCCTGGTTCGGTCCTTACGGGTAGAAAATTTCTTTTAAGTATGCCAAGGCCTAGTGTTTAGCTTGAGTGTATTGGGCCGCACCATACGTCAAGCCCAATATTCAGCTTCGTGGTGTTGCTGACTGCCTCTTTAACTGGATCATACCAAATCAAGTTGGGCTACTTTTTGGTGGATCATCATAAACCAAAACGACAACTTTTCATTGAGCCGTGCAAATCGATGCCCAACATCAAGGACAACTAATCAATTTAAAGTGATTAAGCATTTGATTTTACAATTAATTTGGGTCAAGCCCAACTCTTTGTTTTAATTTTAATTTGAAGATCAAATTTTTTATTTTGGGTTGAGCATAGTCTTTTCGTTAAAATTTAGAATCAAGTTTTTTTTTACATTGGGTCAAGCCCAATCCCCCATTTATTTTGTTATTTTACGAAGTAAATCATTTTTATATAATTCTATGTCTCACGCAATGAGTTGTAAATAAGAACTGACGGTTTCACTACTGTTCGATATTTAGAGATTCATATGGGTTCCAGTGCAGCCTTAGTTGTCTTGGACCCTGTGCATATGTGGACTAAGAATCCTTTTTAAATAATTTCCAAACAATCTCGTTTTGGAATCCGAAGTCTCATGCGATGAGCTCTACACAAGAACTGCTGGTCTCACTACTGTTTGATATTTAGAGATTCATATGGGTCCTAGTGCATCCTTAGTTGTCTTGGACTCTGTGCATATGTGGACTAAGGATCCCTCCGAGATACCGAAAATGCTTTTAAAATCATCCCTCAAATTTTTTACCTCCGAAGGTCAAGCCTTCAAACCAGAACTACGTAGCCTTGAGTTTCCCATTGCACCAGGGAATACGTAAAAGTAGGATTAAGTTTTGTCAAGCTATTTTTTTTACAGACCTATTTATTTTCATTCTATTTAAAGGGATCAAACAGTTTTCAAAAATATTAAAATCACACACTCAGTTTAAGGGTACCGTTCTTCGGAACGGGCGAGTAGGGTGCCTAATACCTTCCTTACTCGTAACTGACTCCCGAACCTAGATTCTTTCTCAAGTTAGGGTTTTTTCCAAATCTTTTCCCTTAAATAAAATTTGGTGGCGACTCCCTTTAATCAATTAAAATTATTTTTCAAAATTTTAGCGAGTTTGTCATCTTGTTGTAATTATGGTTACGACAAAAGGAACCTAATTATCTAAAGGATCATTAAAGAAAGAACTTATGTGAAAAGTTAATACTACTCTTAATGTGCCTTGTGCATATTAAGAAGGCATAAGGTCTTTCTAAGGTGGAGACAAAAGGGTTCTAAAAAAATCCTTCTATTATGAAGCGCCAGAGTCTTCAATGTTTATGATGGTGACAACTATCAAGAAATGAGATCATGTCCTAAGAATAAATGATAGAGTAGCAGATCCAATGAAAAGATATTATTTAACTAAGTAGTATTGTATGCCTATGACTTAGATTATCACTAAGAGAGAGATAAAGAAAAGAAAAAAATTGTGTTAAGCCATAGATGAAATGATAGTCAAATGATATCTATGATGAGATCCCATAGGTTGATGAAACTTAGTAACTTGTTTGCTTAATTAGAAACTAGTTCTTCTTTATATAATATAAATCCACTTTAGTTAAAGTTTTCTAAAGATTAAAAATGAACTTGTATGCATGTCATGTTTTCTAATAAATTGAAGTGGATGGGATGAAAGTGATGACACTAATCTTAGGGTAGAATCCTACTGAGAAACTTAGTTTCTTATCCTCTCTACCATCATTTCCTTCCCAAACTCCAATAATGTCGTTTGTGGAGGTGGTGATGTTCGTAGAGAGTGACAACATAATCTAGTGGTTGGACCCTCGAGGCCATCATAGCTGGATTGTTGTAAATAACTATGTCTCACAAAATAAAGTAGATTTTGTAATATCACTGGATGACTGTATTCTAATTATTTAGTATGTAGTTCTTTATTATTGTATATGTGAAGTATCTCTATATATGGATTGTATAACCATAAAGTTTGTATAATTTTATAACATGTCTATAACTATGGTAAATTGTAATTTTGCTTAATAAATAGGAGTAGAAAATTGGTAAAAGAAACACATACAATTTATTAGTTAAATGTGAGCAAGGATGTTTGTTTATTTACTTTTTGCTACAACAATTATTCCGACGAGGCTTGCAAAAGTGATAGTCTAATAATGGAATTGTGTGTACGACTTAAGCGTAAAAACAAACTTCATTTTTAAGGTGTTACATTTTACAAGTAAAATTGCAAAGGTACAACGAATTGCACAAGAAGAGGATCCTACTATACAGAACTAGGTTTTTACAACTTAAAACAAATCTAATTACAAGGTCTAATCTAAGAATTATAGACAAAAACTGAATGTTAATTATTAAAAATGTCTTTACTTTGGTTTCATTTTAAGTTTGTTTCTAGATCCCCTCTTTGGCCTTGAGGTCCAAGTTTCAAGCCTTTATTTCTTGAGTCCTTTGGCACACCTTTCCTTATGCTTAGACTTCTCCAAGAACCTACAAAGTGAAGCACAAACCGAAAGGACACTTGCTTCCCCACTTGGTTAGTGTTAGAAAAATCAATTTTAAATTTCACTACTCCTCACCAAGTGTTTATGCTTTCCTCCCTCTAATGTCCTCACCATGAAACCATCCCTCTCACACCAAATCACTCACATAAATAGCCTCCCAAATTGATTTGAGATCAAGGAACAACTCAACTCAAACCTAGGTGCCTTAGTAATGTGTAAGCGATGAAGAAGTACTGATGTAAATGTGTGTGGTAGGTGATAAAACTTAGAGGAAATTTTGAAAGACAAGCAAGAAAAGCTAGCATAAGAATAGTACACTCAACTGTAATTGGGAAAACAAACTTAGAATCCAATTAAAGACAAACTAGAATTAAAGGCAAGAAAAGAAGGTAGGCACACAAAGGGAATACCTAGAAACTTTAAGGGTAGCTTGCACATGTTCATCAAGGAAAAGATGTCATTTGGCCTAGCAATTAAGACATGCAAAACTAAGTAATTAAACATAACATGGTGTAGGACCTATTGCCTAAATGAAGCATGGACAATTAACATACCACACAAAGAAAACAATACAAATGATCTTTATGCAAGCTTTTTTCTATATTCTTTTTCCTTTTGTTATTTCTTCTTCTTCTTTTTTCTTTTCTACTTCTATTTTATTTTTTATTTTTCTCAACTTGTTTTTATCATATTTTTGGTCCAAAGTCAAGGGAGTTCAATTCCTCTAATTGTAAACACCCGATTATGTCCGAGACCCATTTTAAGGTGACTAATGTATAAAAGAAATTCAAAATGAATCAGAATTATAATTAAAGAAAAAGATTCCCATTCAAAACTAATACAAAACTAAAATCTGAAAAAAAAAACAGAAAACAGAAAACAGAAAACAGACAAACAGAGAACAGACAATAAAATTTTTCTGAAAGATAAAAAAACAAAATCATTTTGTAAAGTAGACCTAAATCAAAAAAATAATAATAAAAATTAATTGAAACAACAAAAATAAAAAATATACATATATATGGAATTAACAAAAATTAAAAAAAGATTAAAAGAGAAATTTGGAAATAAGAATTTAAAGAAAATTAATAATAATAATCAAAATTTAAAACTGAAAAATTAAAAGGAAAGCTGGAAAATTAACACAAATATATATATATATATAATAAATCTGGAATTAACAAGAATAAAAAAAAGAGAATTAAAAGAAAATCTAGAAATAAAATGATAAAAATTTAAAAAGCTAAAAATCAAATAAAAAAAAACAACAATTAAAAAATTAAAACAAATCAAAACTTTTATAGAAAGCGACAAAATAAGAATAAAAATAAGTTTTAAAAAGGCAAAAAGCAAAGCAAAAAAAACAAAACAAAAGCAAGGCAAAAGTGAAAAGCGGAAAAGGACAAAAAAAAAAGAAAAGAAAACAAAGGGCAAAAGGGTTGATTACTGAAGCTATAAAAAGGAAAGAGAGGTTTTGAAAGGTTTTTTTTAGAGATGAAGATCGGGGAGAAGGGGGAATAGCACAAATACAGAGTGATAGGAAACTTAAAGAATCGGGATTCGTCTTCTACGTTCAGAATTGAGGGGGAGAGACACCGGAGACCTTCATTTTCTTCAGGAGGAGGTAGTTGGATCTTGGTTAGGAGCTTCAAACAGGTTAGTGCCTGACAGTGAATCTTGATCGATTAATCACTTCTCCTCACGCTCTTTCTTGATTCACTATTCCAGTATGTTGTTTCTTGATCAATGAATAAACTACGTGTGTTCAGCATTTGAATTAATATATTAGATTTTTGTTTGAGGTCTGTTCAATACTAGAGGCATAGATAAAGAAGGTATGAGTAAACGAGTTAGTGCAAACTGTGTAAACTAAGAAATTTAACCCCAATCAAGCGTGAGTAAGAATCAGACGGTTGGAATAGGTCGCTGAGCGAATTTGTTATCTGCAGAAAGGCCAAGGTGTTGTGGCCGATGAGGAAAAACAGGGGTGGTAGGTTGAGATAAATAAACCGACGCCCATCGAAGCCACTTCGCTTCCTGTAAATAGCTTGTTAAGAAAGAAAATAAAAGAGATATCAAGGGCTAGCTTGACAAAGACGAAGGCCCGCGAGTTTCCATGCACTTGGCTCATCTGGGTAAGATTACATCAATCCCATCTCGAACCCATCCTCTGCTCCCGACCACCCTGTTTCCCCCTGCGAGCTCCTCGTTGTGAGGAAGCACAAGCGAATTCGGTCGCAAGTCTCCCATATCCGTATTGTGAATGCAAAGTCGTGGCCTTAACAATCCCTTAAAGCATGATTAAAAAGGAGCCATTAGGGGGCCTTGTTAAATTCACTAGCAAGAACCAAAGCATAATAAACACTAGCCTAGCCCCTCCAGAGCACTAAGTCATTAAGTGGGTAGACGGAATGTGGGCATACATAGGGGTATGAATGCGCTCCTCAGGAGGAAGACATGAGGTGTATCTATTAGCTCGAGTTAGTTAAAACCAAGGAGCAATGTATTGAGTGCCAAGACCACACTGTGGCGCTGGTTGACGTAGGGGCAGTATAGAAATGAAGAAGGGGGATCGATACTTAATGTAGAGGCTCCACATCTTCAGCTCCAAAGCCAAAATCGATTAAGTAAGAATTCTATAACGAAAACCTGGGCTGCATTATGTCATCCCAACGAAACACTTAGGACCACGTATGATCAGATGAAGGCTGCAAGGCACCTTCATTCGCTGGGAAGGATGAGAGGCCATCGCAGACATGAGCAGAGCCTTAGACAAATAGGGTGACACTCTTGTCAACCAAATGTGGAGCCATAAAACTATTGCCACCAAGTACGACGTACGTGGTGAAAGAGGAGCCTCAATACCCTCTTTTCTCAGTCCCTACCTTGATAGCAGGAGAGATGTAGGCAAATCAAATATGAGACTCTGCTGGGCGCAAGGGCACTCGAGCAGCAGACCATGTTGTGAACCTAGTGGAGGCTCTAGCAAGTCGAGAAATATGCCCCTGGACGTTCACTTGTGTCATCGGTTAAAGTCGACGAATAGTGGAGGTAGGTGAGGACATTGACGTACGTACCCTATCTGCTTTGCATAAGTTGTAATATGAGGCCATGCAAAAAAGGGAGAGTTAAAAGTAGTCACGAGACTTTCCACTTATAGAGCCTTTGAAAAGAAGTATCATAACCACGTCCATACACTTTAATATATTGTAAAAAGATCACATACCTATAAGCAGAAGCAGTCCATTCGGTTGGGTAGGAGATATGCAAGCTCGATACCCAGGATTCGAATGCTTCCCTCAGCCTTTTTTTTTTTTTATTTCTTCATTTGATACCCCTCCTAAGGACAATACTGCCCCTGCTGAAATCTAAAATTCCCCATAGGTCCTCGCTGTGGGAAATGACAATATTGCCCCTGCTGAAATCTAAAATGCCCAATCTGCCCTCGCCTGCAAAATCACCATTTTACCCCCTAAAAAATCCAAATATATAATAAAAAATTTCAGAATTAATAAAAATAGAAATTACAGATTTAATAAAAATAAAAAAATTCCAGAATTAAAAATATAATTCCAGAATAATAAAAAATTCCAGAATAAGAAAATAATAAAAAATTCCAGGATTAATAAAAACAGAAATTACAGATTTAATAAAAGTAATAAAAAATTCCAGAATAAAAAAATATAATTCCAGAATAATAAAAAAATTCAAGAATTAAATTTTTTTTAATATAATTCCAAAAATAATAAAAAATTCCAGAATAAGAAAATAATAAAAAAATTCCAGAATTAAAAAATTTTTAATAAAAAATGTCATTTTAATAAAAAATTCCAGAATTAATAAAAAAAGAAATTACAGATTTAATAAAAATAATAAAAAATTCCAGAATAAGAAAATAATAAAAAATGTCATTTTAATAAAAAATTCCAGAACTAATAAAAACAGAAATTACAGATTTAAGAAAAATAATAAAAAATTCCAGAATAAGAAAATAATAAAAAATTCCATTTTAATAAAAAAGTCCAGAATTAATAAAAACAGAAATTACAGATTTAATAAAAATAATAAAAAATTCCAGAATAAGAAAATAATAAATAAATTCCAGAATAATAAAAAATTCCAGAATAAGAAAATAATAATATAATTGCAGAATTAAAAAAAAATTTAATAAAAAATTTCCAGAATAATAAAAAATTTCCAGAATAAGAAAATAATAATATAATTCCAGAATTAAAAAAAATTTTAATAAAAAATTCCAGAATAATAAAAAATTTCCAGAATTAAAAATTTTAATAAAAAATTCCAAAATAAAAAATTTTAAGAAAAAAATTCACAGAAATAAAAAAAATTAACAAAAATTCCAGAAAATGCATAAAAATTAATAAAAACCCTGAAATTCATAAAATTCTGAAATAAATCATAAGACACTTAAAACTCTTAATTAAGTTCAAAACAATCCATTAATGGTTAAACAAAACCCCAATTGCCCTAAAAGTCAAAAAATGAAATTTGAGTTCTCTTTTATTCAAGGATCTACATTAATCGCAAAGTATTTCTTTTTTGAAAATTTAAAAATCTCTTTTATAATATTTTGGATTTTTCAAGTCTCACGCAATGGGCTCTAAATGGGGAACTGACGGTTTACCTGTTGTTCAACATTTATTAGTTCGTATGGGTCCCCGTGCTACCTTAGCCGCCTCGGGCCTTGTGCATGAGTGGACTTGAGATCCTCTTCAAACCCTAAAAATTCTTTTTCAAATATTTTGGGATTCTAGGTCTCACGCAATGGGCTCTAAATGGGGAACTGGCGGTTCACCTGCTGTTCAACATTTAGTAGTTCATATAGGTCCTTGTGCTGCCTTAGCCGCTTCGGGCCTTGTGCATGAGTGGACCGAAGATCCCTCCCCAAAAATAAAATCTTTTAAACAGTAACACTTTCAAACATTCTTTTAAAACGCCCTTCGAAGGTCAAGCCTTCACAAACAAGAACTACGTAAGCCTTGAGTTTCCATTGCACCGGGGAATACGTAGGAGCAGGATCAAGTTCTGTCAGGCTAAGCACCATCAAGTATTTATCTTCACTCTAGCAAAAGGAATCAAACCATTTTCAAAATTTACACACTCATTTTAAGGGTACCGTTCTCCGGAACGGGTGAGTGGGGTGCCTAACACCTTCCCCACTCGTAACCGACTCCCGAACTTCGAGTCTCATTTCCTAGTTAAGGTTTTTCCAAACTTTTCCCTTGAATAAAATTTGGTGGCGGCTCCACAAATCAAACAAATTATTTTTAAATTTTAACGAATTCGTCGTCTCGTCGGAATTACGGTTGCGACAGATGGCGACTCCACTAGGGAAACTTAGAGAGTCAAACCCGTTTATTTGAGTGTATTTTGCATTTGATCCCTTTCCTGTTTATGTACATGATCTAATCATTGCATGTTATTTATCTGTTGATTTATTCTTGTTTTATTGTTTTCTCTTTCTACACCCTAGGATAGATAAACAATAAATTGTTATATATCTGTACAAGTTTCCCAATTGCAGGTATCCTAAAATAAAGTGCCCTCTATGCATCGCATACATTTTATTATGAGTGGGGCCCTATACCCGGGTCTGAGTGCTGCCTAGGATTAGAGGGATCTAATGGTGTCATGTTGGGGCTTACGTCCTGTATGGATATCATGAAAATCCCAGCTAGAGTGCGTCCTATTCATAATGCCCCGCAACTAGTGGCTACTTCTACTGTTGTGGCAAGCATTATGGACTGGAGCTTGGCTCTAGTGACCTTTATACCCAAGGATTACAACCTACCTTGGAAAGACTCATGCATTAAAAGCCCTAGATCTATAGGACAAGTCACCTCTCTAGTACACAAGGAGGGCACGCCCTATTTACACGACATCAGTTCTGTAAGACTTTATTTACCTGCGATTGTAGAATTCTAAAACTAAAAGAAAGAAAAGTGGACAAAAAAGAGAGAGAAAGAAGGGAGAAAAGGAAAAGAAAGAAAGAGTAGACCAATAAGAAAGGTGAGAGAAAAATCTTTTTGAAAAAAAAAAGAAAATCAAAATGAAAAAATAGAAAAAGAGTAGACAAAAGAAAGGTGAGAGAAGAAAAATAAAAATAACCAAAGAAGAAAGAGGGAGGGAGGATAGTAAGAGTAACCATATTTATTGTCTTCATGCATATACAATGGATTAATATCATTCATTTAGAGTCTAACATATTTGTTTTTATCTTTTTCCTTCGAGGGACCAGATTCTCAGTGACTATCGTAAAAGAGGGTGAAATGGAAATTAATGTGGAATCTGAATAGTTGAAGAAGAAGAGATGCATCGACGTTAAAGTAGTAGACTTGGCCAGTTTAGAGGTGTTTGCAAACAAGTTATCGAGTATCCAGCAAATGACCTTCACCAAAAGGTATGGCAACATACTGAGGCTTTTAAAAGTCCAAGTGCAAGAAGGGGCCCTCACTGCCATGGTGCAATATTATGATCCGCCTCTCCGATGTTTCACATTCTCGGACTTCTAGCTGGCCCCCACTCTAGAGGAGTTCGAGCAGATTTTGGATCTGCCATTGGAGGGAACTAGGCCATATCAATACCTAGAACATCATTCCTCTTTCTGGGCTGCCGCACAAGCTTTGGGGTTGCAGACTGGGGAACGTTTGGCAGGTTATCAGACAAAGGGCCAAGTCAAGGGGTTCACTAGAGAATTTCTGGAGAAGTATATGCAACACTTGGCCGACAATAACCAGTGGGCCATATACATGGATGTGTTAGCCCTTACCATCTATGGGCTAGTACTTTTCCCTTATATAGACGACTTCGTCGATCTGAACGCAGTCGATATCTTCTTAGCCAAGAGAGATAGAGCAGGAAATCCCGTGACGGCCCTGTTGGCAGATGTTAATTACACGCTGAACTTCTGTCATGAGAAGAAGAGAACAAGATTGATCTGCTGCCTACCTGTGTTATTCGTATGGATCACCACTTATATTTTCAAAAGAGACACGAAAACAAAACATCCCATAGCAGACTTCTTGAACTACCAGCTGAAACAGATGAGCAACCTCGAATGGTCTTCCCATTTCGCCAGCTTGACCGAAGACCAGGTTAGATGGCAACCTTCGTGGAAACAGAGAACCGAGGTCATCTACCACTGCAAAGGGTTCCCGAATGTACCCCTCCTGGGAGCTAGAGGTTGTATCAGTTATAACCCGATACTGGGGCAGAGACAGCTGGCTTACCCTATTAAAGCACCCCCATCTAATGAATTGCTGACTCCTTTCTACTTGAAGTATGAAGGAGACTTTGCCGAGGGCCTCCGTAAGGTTCGAGAGGCATGGGTAGGGGTCACCCGTAAAGGGAAAGAGCTGGGAGTACGAAGTTGTGCTGCTAAGGAAGAATACAAGCAGTGGGTTAGAGACAGGGTACAACGCATCAAACTACCGTTCAAACCACCTGTTCCTCCGTCCGAGGGTCAAGCGGCATCCGCGGTGTTTGAGGATGAGATCATCAAAAGCCTGAAAGAGAAGCTAGAGGCTATGACCAAAAGAAACGCTCAGCTAGAGGAAGAACTGCTGAAAGAACGACAAGAGAGCGCCGCGTGGCGAAGAGAAGACGAAGTGAATAAAGCTCTCTTAGCATCTATCCAAGATTAGCAGAAAAGGGAACAAGAGCGTGCTTCTCGGGTACACATGAATTTGCAGGCGGCCAACAAAGAGCTCGGCATGAGAGCACAAGAAAGGGACGATGCACTCCAAGAGAATCGCCAGCTGAGGAGCGCCTTGGAACAAATAAGGGCCAAAGTCCGCACTACCTGAGAAGAGAAAAACCAAATCCTAGCTGCGAAAAGGAGAGTCCAAGCAGAGGCGGATAGTGTGACAGAGGAAAAGGATGAATTGCTGCAAGGAATAGAGAACATGAAACAGCAAATCGAAGGCCTACTCATAGCCTGGCAGAAGAGGAGAATGAGGAAAAATGGAAGGTCCTCGGGATTATAAGGATGCAGCAAAAGGGCATAAAGGACATACAAAAAGAAAGCGGATGGTATAAAGATACGGCTGAACACTGGATCAAATGCTTTCAAAGATTGGCCTGCCTAGCAAATACGGCCATAGAAGAGAAACCGCAATCACTCAAGAAGGAAGAAGCGTCTCTGCATCCACTCCACACCCCGCCTGAAGTAGAAATTTTCATTCAAACTTGTAAAGACCTAGCCTTATGGATGAAAAAATATATTGTACTGGCCAAGCAAGATGAAAGAAATGTAAAATAGACATCATCTATTTTGAATAAAACGGGCTCTTCTCTGCAATTCCACATTAATTTCCATTTCACGCTCAAAGCACGAAAGATGCATACGATCAGCACTCAGTCGAATTCTGGTCCCTCCATATCCACCGCATAGTCAAACTCTTTTTATTACTAATCAAACTAATTAAGTTAACTTTCTTAAAACAGGTAACAAAATAGCGAACTCACGACTCCCCCGGCATTCATATAGCACCAGATCAAGAACCAGAATCGTGAGTGAGCTGGAAACATAGAATGAGGAGCTCCGCAGTGAGGTCGCAGAATTAAAGGACCAAGTGCCTAAGCTCATGAAGCTACTTGAGAAAAGCACAGAGGGACCCGCAGGCATTGAGGCACCTGGGGCAGCCACTACATCTATGCCTCTTCAGACTATCACTGAACAAACTTGGCCATATGGACTACCACCTGGCTATGGACCTCCTAAGGGGTCAGGTTCTCAAGGGGTCTTGGCTGGCGAAAACCGTAATGCACTACCACTCCACATAAACCTTACTTCCCATCAGCCTCATCCAAACGTTTCTGTTGGACCTCCACACCCAAACCCTAACATTCACAACCCTCATATCAATCCACCAACTTACATGCCTCCCGCTAATGCAACTGGCTATCCACCACACTCACACCCAGCCTACACGAACATGCATCCCTACCCTTATAACACAAACACTTCTTCTGCTTTCCCTATGCATACAAACCCATCTTTCCCTCCTCACATTAATCCATCAACTACATACCCATATAATGTCCACCCCGACTATACCCACATGAACACGACTATCACAGAAGACCCTACATACTCTGTTCCAGTTGCTGTTCATCCAGCAAACCCCTACCAACCACATCCCTACGGTCATGCTGCAAGACCCGAGGGACCTTATGCTTTACCCCATCACGTCAGCCAGCCCTTAAACGAGCCATCGCCAAAAACGGATAACCAAAAAGCCCTTCTTGGAGGAAGATGGCTGCATCTAGAAGAGAGGGTCAGAGCTATCGAAGGGGGCAGACATGGAATAGTCGAGGCTTCTAAGCTCTGCCTCGTACCGGACGTCATCATACCTCCGAAATTCAAGACTTCGGAATTTGAGAAATACCAAGGGGTTGGCTGTCCAAGAAGCCATCTAACAATGTATTGCAGAAAAATGGCCTCTCACTTACACAACGACAAGCTGCTTATTCACTGTTTCCAAGACAGTTTGACAGGGGCAACGGCCAGCTGGTATACCCAGCTTAAGAGGTCCTATATTCGCTCGTGGAAGGATTTAGCTGATGTCTTCCTAAGACAATACAAGTACAACATTGAGATGGCACCCGATAGGCCTCAACTGCAAAACATGGTCAAGAAAGAAAATGAGTCCTTCAAAGAATATGCTCAGCGGTGGAGGGAGCTAGCCGCTCAAGTCCAGCTACCCCTGTTGGAGCGAGAAATGATTAGCACATTCATGGAGACGCTCCCCGCGCCCTACTATGACAAGATGGTAGGTAGTGTCTCTGCTAACTTCTTAGATATGGTATTAGTAGGAGAGCGCGTAGAAAGTGGTCTGCGCCGAGGAAGAATCATACATAATGCCGTCGACAACGTGAGCACGAAGAAGCCGACAAATAATACATGGAAGAAAAAGGAGGCCGAGACCCATTATGTCTCCTCAGATCCAAACCGACCAACTCCCGCACAACCCATGTATCAACCAACCACGACCCCACCTAACTACCAAACACCCTATCAATCACAATTCCCCACGCACCCGTATATGGTAGCCTCCGCCCAACCTACTTACCAACCATCCTACAATCCACCTACCCAGTTCCATCCAAACACCACCGTCACGATTCCATCACCTCAAACATTCCCTCAACAACAACCCCTGATACCATGGAACCAAAACACTAACCTACCTCAACAAAAAACCAACAATAACCCAAGGAAAGTAGTGCAATTTGATCCAATTCCGATGAGTTACTCGGAGCTGCTGCCCCGTTTGATTCAAAACTCTTTGGTTGCACTAGTTCCTATGAAGCCGTTGGAACCCCCATATCCAAAATGGTATTATCCGGAGGCCAAGTGCGATTATCATGCCAGAACAGTGGGACATTCTACTGAAAACTGTCTGGCCCTGAAACATAGGGTCCAGAAGTTGATTAATGCTAAATGGCTCAACTTTGAAAAGGATGCTCCTAGTGTGGGGAGCAACCCACTGCCAAACCATCGGGGAGCAGGACCCTCAGTAAATTGTATTGAAATTGAGGAAGAAGTGGACATGGTCAATGAATCCTTACCAGGGCATCCTAAACCCCTGGTTATCCGCTATACCGAGTCGTCGATCTCGCCGACACCCAACGGGATGAGACCTGTTACAATAAAAGTGTCGGGACCTTTCCAGTACCACAATAACAAGGAGGTGCCTTGGAGGTATGATATAGAGATTCTAGGAGGAAAAATTGAAAAGGATATGTTGGAGGGCTCTTCACCTGACATAACCAACATAGCCGGGATAGGAGGAGTGACCAGGAGCGGTCGCATCTACGCTCCTGCCGAAGATGCGAGAAGGCAGTCGGCCATTCAAGAAAAGGAGAGTCAGGCTGGAACGGAGCCTGAAACTGCCGTCAAAGAGGTGGAGAAGGAATTAAAGAAGGCCATCTCAGATGAAGAGGCCCTGTGAGTTCCTAAAATTGATAAGGCAAAGCGGGTATACAGTAATAGAGCAGCTGAACCGTATACCCGCCAAAATCTCACTACTTGCCTTAATGATGAACTCGGAGCCCCATCGGAAGGTGTTACTAAAAATTATGAATGAGGCCCATGTAGTCCACAACATCTCAGTGGACAAATTCTAGGGAATCGCCAACAACTTGACTGCCAACAACTTCATAACTTTCGCCGATCGCGAGATTCCTGATGAAGGGACCGGACACAACAGGGCATTACATATCTCAGTGAAGTGTATGGACCATATCTTAGCCAGAGTGCTGATAGATAATGGTTCCTCATTAAATGTAATGCCTCAGCTTACATTGTCGAAACTGCCACATGTCCCTCTCAAGCCGAGCTCCATGGTGGTTAGGGCTTTCGGCGGATCAAGAAGGGAGGTAATGAGTGAAGTAGAACTGCCGGTCCAAATCGGCCCAGTTATCTTCAACATAACCTTCCAGATTATGGATATCCAGCCGGCTTACAGCTGCCTGTTGGGTAGACCCTGGATCCACGCTACTAAGGCAGTACCGTCCACCCTGCATCAAAAGCTGAAATTCATTCTTGACGATAGACTAATCATCGTCTCGGCGGAAGAAGATTACTTGGTCAGTAAACCCACCAATCCTCCCTATATTGAGGCAGCAGAAGAGGCTCTGGAGACTCAATTCCAAGCCTTGGAAATTGCCAATGTCACCACTATAAAGGAAGGAGAGGTGGTTGACCATAAGCAACCCCTTAAGGCTTTAATGATGATGGCCCGAGTGATGCTAAAGAATGGGTTCAAACCAGGCGACAAACTGGGGCAAAATAAGGGCGGCTTATCTCGGCCATTGCTGGTGGAAAAGAATAGACGGCGATATGGGTTGGGATATCAACCCACTGAAGAGGATAAGGCAGTAAGACCCCGTTATAACAAGGTCCCTCTGTGCCACCTATCACAAAGTTTCCGAAGTGCCGGCTTCGAAGACTCAAGCATGATCTCGGTCATAGACAAGGAAGGGACGATAACTCTTGAAGATTTGGTGACGCCCTGTCCCCTCGGACAAGAACTGGCCAATTGGGAAATTTTCGATCTACCTCTCACTTTTGGTTCAGTTCAAATGTAATTCTGTAATTGTCATGACAAAGTTTTATACATAAACATTTTGTACATATTTTTGACAAGTAATAAATACAGTTGCATTATCCAAAAATATCCTCTCTTCTACTCCTCAGTATATTTCCCCATGTCAAATATATATATCTTATTCCTTCTTCTCATACCTAACACGCAGATCCGATCTGAAACCGCCTCGCGACGATAGCGCTAGTATTGTATTAGGCGATTTTGACTGTATTGACGACCTGGCCAACGAAGAGGCAAAATTTGAATGCGGACCCACCGATGAGATGTTGAGATTGGTGGAACGCGAATCTAAAGCGATTGAACCTCATCAGGAGCCGGTGGATCTAATCAATTTGGGGACCGAAGAAAATAAAAGAGAAGTCAAGATAGGCACACTTATCGCTGGAGACAATCGTGAGCGGTTGATCTCGTTCCTACAGAACTATAATGATATATTCGCATGGTCTTACCAGGAAATGCACCAGTCAAACAGAAGCAGAGGAGGATGAAACCGGAAATGTCACTAAAAATCCGAGAAGAAGTAAGGAAGCAGTTTGACGCCGGCTTCTTGGCTGTTGCAAATTACCCCGAGTGGGTCGCTAACATAGTACCGGTCCCCAAGAAATATGGTAAGGTCCGGATGTGCGTAGACTACAAGGATCTCAATCGAGCCAGCCCAAAAGATGACTTCCCACTACCTCACATCGATGTGCTGGTTGATAATACTGCGCAGTTCTCCTACTTTTCATTCATTGACGGTTTCTCAGGCTACAATCAGATTAAGATGGCCGGAGATGACAGAGAAAAAACCACCTTTATTACGGCCTGGGGAACCTTTTGTTACAAAGTCATGCCCTTCGGATTGAAAAATGTCGGGGCAACCTATCAAAGGGCCATGGTAACACTGTTCCATGACATAATTCACAAGGAGATAGAAGTCTACGTGGATGATATGATTGCCAAATCTCGGACAGAAGACGACCATCTCACAGATCTGAAAAAGTTGTTTGAGAGGCTCAGAAAATTCAAGCTGCGGTTGAACCCGGCCAAATGCACCTTTGGGGTTAGGTCAGGAAAGCTGCTGGGTTTCATTGTAAGCGAGAAAGGCATCGAGGTTGACCCTGACAAAGCCCGTGCAATTATAGACATGCCAGCTCCAAGAACTGAAAAAGAGATCCGAGGATTCCTAGGAAGACTCAACTATATCTCTCGGTTCATTTTTCAATTGACAGCTACATGCGAGCCGATCTTTAAGCTATTGCGCAAGAATCAACCCATGAGTTGGGACGAGGATTGCCAAGAAGCTTTTGAAAAAATCAAATCATATTTACAGACCCCACCGGTCCTGGTACCGCCAGTTGCTGGGAGACCCTTGATCTTATATCTAACAGTAACAGACCAGTCGATGGGTTGTGTGCTCGGTCAACACGACGAATCCGGGAGAAAGGAGCGGGCAATATACTACCTGAGCAAGAAGTTCACAAGCGGAGAAGCTAGATATTCTCTCTTAGAACGAACTTGTTGCGCTCTGGCATGGGCGGCACACCGCCTAAGACAATATATGCTAAGTCACACCACATGGTTGATATCCAGGATGGATCCGATCAAGTACATATTTGAGATGCCGCCATTATCAGGATGGATTGCCAAGTGGAAAATGGTGCTTTCGGAATATGATATCCTGTATGTGACGCAGAAATCTGTCAAAGGCAGTGCACTCGCAAAATATTTAGCCCAACAACCGCTAGAAGACTACCAGGCCATGCAGCTGGAATTCCCTGATGAGGATCTAATGGCAACCAAAAGAAAAGATAGAAGAAGAGAAATGGACGATGTTGTTCGACGGTGCGTCCAATATGATGGGCCACGGTATAGGAGTTATACTGATTTCTCCAGAAAGACAGTATATACCTATCACCGCCCGACTAGCCTTCGACTGCACGAATAATATGGCGGAGTATGAAGCTTGTATCTTAGGGATTCAAGCCGCAATCGAAGCTAAAGTGAAACGCCTAGAGGTCTTTGGTGACTCAGCCTTGGTCATCCACTAGGTCAGGGGAGAATGGGAGACCAAAGATGCAAAGCTAGTGCCGTACCAGGCCCGTCTCCAGGAACTGCTAGAATACTTTGAGGAGATCACCTTCTCACATATACCGCGGGAAGATAATCAACTAGCTGACGCCCTAGCCACTTTGTCCTCTATGTTTGAAATTGGACGAGAAGAGGATATGCCTCTCATCCACATCCAACATCGCTCTAGACCGGCATTTTGTCAAACAGTAGAGGTGGAACCGGATGGAAAACCATGGTATCATGACATCCGGCAGTTCTTGAGGAACAAAGAGTATCCCGCCGACGCGTCTAAAAACGACAAGAGGACCTTATGAAGATTGGTCGCAGGTTTCCTCCTCAATGTAGAAGTCCTGTACAAGAGGAATCACGACATGGTTCTGCTCAGATGTGTAGATGCAGCAGAAGCCGACAAATTCTAATAGAAATTCATGAAGGGTCCTTTGGTACTCACGCCAACGGACATGCCATGGCAATAAAAATCAGGGCTGGATATTATTGGTTGACCATGGAAGCTGACTGCTGCAAACACGTCAAAACCTGCCACACGTGTCAGGTATACGCAGACAATATCCATGTGCCATCAACGTCGTTGAACGTGATGTCCTCACCATGGCCGTTCGCCATGTGGGGAATGGATGTCATTGGCCCGATAGAGCCCAAGGCGTCCAATGGACACCGCTTCATTTTAGTCGCCATCGACTATTTCACCAAATGGGTCAAGGCTGCCTCATATGCTAGTGTGACTCGCAATGTGGTAGTCAGATTTGTGAAGAGAGAGCTGATCTGCCGATACGGATTACCCCGTAAGTTCATCACAGATAATGGCTCGAATCTTAACAATAAGATGATGTCGGAATTATGTGACCAGTTTAAGATCCAACATCACAACTCATCCCCATACCGACCGAAGATGAATGGAGCGGTCAAAGCGGCCAACAAGAATATTAAGAAAATAATTCAGAAGATGGTTCTCTCATACAGAGAATGGCATGAAATGCTCCCTTATGCATTACATGTATACTGGACCTCTGTCCGTACATCTACTGGAGCAACGCCATTCTCACTAGTATATGGGATGGAGGTTGTACTCCCAATCGAGGTCGAGATTCCCTCATTGAGAGTTCTGATGGATGCTAAATTGGAAGAGGCCGAATGGGTCCAAGCTAGGATGGATCAACTGAACTTAATTGAAGAGAAAAGGTTGGCGGCAATTTTCCATGGCCAAATGTACCAAAGAAGAATGAAGAAAGTATTCGATAAGAAGATCCATCCTCGGGAATTTCAAGAAGGAGATTTGGTGATCAAAAGGCTATTGCCTATGCAAAAAGCGCTGCAAGGGAAGTGGTCTCCGAATTACCATGGACCTTATGTAGTTAAGAAGGCTTTCTCCAGAGGCGCCTTGATCTTGACCGACATGGATGGGAAAGATTTGCCTAACCCTGTCAATACGGATGCCGTCAAGAAGTATTATGCTTAGAAAGAAAAGCCTGCTAGGTCAACCATCAAAAAGACCTAGGAAAAAGTTAGGGCAATGCAAGAAAGAAAATCCCGCTAGGTCAACCATCAAAAAGACCTAGGAAAAAGTTAGGGCAATACAAGAAAGAAAAGCCTGCTAGGTCAACCATTATTAAAGACCTAGGCAAAAGTTAGGGCAATTCAAACGAGAAACATCATAAACCGAAAACCCGAAAGGGCGGTTTAGACGAAAGGCGACATCGACAAAACAAGATCTGTTCCCTCTGATTAAAGAGAATGAAAAGGGATAACAGACAGTCTCCATCTATACTGGGGCAAATCCATGACTAAATCATAATCCGCGTCTCATGCTGGGGAAAAAATGGGCAAATATCCATGGTTCTAGTGAAAGGTTCCAGACCGGTCTGGGGCAAGCTGAATAAACCGGGGAAAAAATTTTGGCTTTTCAGAAGCTGGGATGGCAATGCACGAAGAGATCACCGAAATATAATACTAGCACTAATCGTCTCGAAAACATCACCGCCAAACCAAAACTATTTCACCAGACGCATCGTCGCAAAAACACCCTATGTCCTTTTGACTATCTTGTTAATCCCCCATCACATGAAATTCTATTTCCTTCTATCAAAATGTATATGCAGAATGTAATTACTCATTTTTAATGACAATTTCTAATTACTAACACTGTGCTAAAGTAAAAGTTATGTCGAAATTTTATTAATGACAAGTTCTTTTGACCCAAAAATCTTACTAAAACAGCGCATGCAACAGATATGCCTCTCAAAGTAATCGAAGAAACAAACAACTTATAGAGTCTAGCTCACTCTGAAGGATACGATCGGTAATAGAAGAAAGCCGGGGAGTCATAGTATGCAAACAAAATCATGAGGTTTTTTCTCCGCCCAAGCCTACTAGTAGGTGGCTTTACATTCTTGCTCACTGGCCTATGTTGTCAGGCCATAGCATTGCATCCTTACATTCTTGCTCACTGGCCTATGTTGTTGGGCCATAACATTGCATGTTTACATTCTTGCCCACTGGTCTATGTTGTCAGGCCATAGCATTGTATCTTTACATTCTTGCTCGCTGGCCTATGTTGTCAGGCCATAGCATTGCATCCTTACATTCTTGCTCACTGGCCTATGTTGTCAGGCCATAGCATTGCATCCTTACATTCTTGCTCACTGGCCTATGTTGTCAGGCCATAACATTGCATCCTTACATTCTTGCTCACTGGCATATGTTGTCAGGCCATAGCATTGCATCTTTACATTCTCGCTCACTGGCCTATGCTGTCAGGCCATAGCATTGCATCTTTACATTCTTTCTTTCAGGCCTATGTTGTCAGGCCGCCATGTAGTTTAGATTTACTGCTTTCAGGCCGATGTTGTCAGGCCGCCATGTAGTTTAGATTTACTGCCTTCAGGCCTATGTTGTTAGGCCACCCTAGTTTAGATTTACTGCTTTCAGGCCTATGTTGTCAGGCCGCCATGTAGCTTATATTTACTGCTTTCAGGCCTATGTTGTCAGGCAGCCATGTAGCTTAGATTTACTACTTTCAGGCCTATGTTGTCAGGCCGCCATGTAGCTTAGATTTACTGCTTTCTGGCCTATGTTGTCAGGCCACCATGTAGCTTAGATTTACTGCTTTCTGGCCTATGTTGTCAGGCCACCATGTAGCTTAGATTTACTACTTTTAGGCCTATGTTGTCAGGCCGCCATGTAGCTTAGATTTACTGCTTTCAGGCCTATGTTGTCAGGTCACCATGTAGCTTAGATTTACTGTTTTCTGGCCTATGTTGTCAGGCCACCATGTAGCTTAGATTTACTGCTTTCAGGCCTATGTTGTCAGGCCGCCATGTAGCTTAGATTTACTGCTTTCAGACCTATATGACTCACACATGGGTCCTGTAACCCTAGGGACATGATGATTCTGAGGTTATCACGGCGCTCGCCTCGGACATAATCTGTTTACGTCTTTACCCATTTCTTATCATGATAATACAGAAAGTGTTTCTCGTATTATCTGATAAGAAAATGAGTAAAGAGGGACAAACTGTAAACACCCGATTATGTGCGAGACCCATTTTAAGGTCACTAATGTATAAAAGAAATTAAAAATGAATTAGAATTATAATTAAAGAAAAAGGTTCCCATTCAAAACTAATACAAAACTAAAATCTGAAAAAAAAACAGAAAACAGAAAACAGAAAACAAACAAACAGAGAAACAGACAATAAAATTTTTCTGAAAGATAAAAAAACAAAATCATTTTGTAAAGTAGACCTAAATAAAAAAAAATAATAAAAATTAATTGAAACAACAAAAATAAAAAATATACATATATCTGGAATTAACAAAAATAATAAAAAAGATTAAAAGAGAAATTTGGAAATAAGAATGTAAAGAAAATTAATAATAATAATCAAAATTTAAAACTGAAAAATTAAAAGGAAATATGGAAAATTAACAAAATATATATATATATATATATATAATAAATCTGGAATTAACAAGAATAAAGAAAAGAGAATTAAAAGAAAATCCAGAAATAAAATGATAAAAATTTAAAAAGCTAAAAATCAAATAAAAAAAACAACAATTAAAAAATTAAAACAAATCAAAACTTTTATAGAAAGCGACAAAATAAGAATAAAAATAAGTTTTAAAAAAAGAAAAAAGCAAAGCAAAAAAAAAAACAAAAGCAAGGCAAAAGTGAAAAGCGGAAAAGGACAAAAAAAAATGAAAACAAAGGGAAAAAGGGGTGATTACTGAAGCTATAAAAAGGAAAGAGAGGTTTTGAAAGGTTTTTTTTAGAGACGAAGATCGGGGAGAAGGGGGAATAGCACGAATACAGAGCGATAGGAAACTTCAAGAATCGGGATTCGTCTTTGATAAGCATAGATTTCATAAATAATTATCTCTCACTTTTATCTCATTAAGACTTCTTATATGTTCAATTAAGTGATCTTTGTCATATTTTATGAGTTTGGGTTCATATGAAGTTTAATTGAATTTCTTTGCTTACCCGATTAAAATGACACTATTATAGTATTTTGAGCATAATAGGAGTTGTAGACATCCAAAAATCATGAAATCTATCTTGAATGAAAGCTTAAAGAAGTGTCCATATTTACAAAGCAAGAGAAGATTCTAAATGGGATGTTTAGGACTCCGAAATTATCTCAAAAGATGAGATAGTGTTGCTGACGTGGAATTTGAACAGTGTGCAAAGATCCGGCCATATCTTGAGATATAGAAGTCATATTGAGATGAAATCAACTTTGTTGGACAGCTAAGATCCAGGGCTACAACTTTTGTTCAGAAGGCAAGCTCTAATTCGGACATGTGAACATCCGAAATTGCGGTGCAAGAAAGTCAAAATTGTTGTGCTCATTGGTGGCAAAAATTCAAAAGTGTTTTGCAATTTCAACAAAGCCCATGTGAAAGCAAGAAAAGGGTAGAAAAGTAATATCCTAGTTGGTGACTTTTTGAAGATGATGCCTCAAAAATCCTCTATAAATAGAAGGGTTTGCAAGAGGAGACACACACCATTTTGGAGATTAATTCCAATACCACTTTCTTTCTTTCTTTCTTTCTTTCTTTCTTTCTTTCTTCCTTTCTTTCTTTCTTATTAGTTTTGCCTCCTTCATGGAAGGCTTAGTTTTTCTTTCTTGTTAGTTTGCCTCCTACATGGAAGGCTTAGCTTTTCTTTATTGTTAGTTGCCTCCTACATGGAAGGCTTAAGATTTATTTGTTGTTAGTTGCCTCCTACATGGAAGGCTTAGGATTTATTTGTTGTTAGTTTGCCTCTTTCTTTGTTGTTAGTTTGCCTCCTTCATGGAAGGCTAGGTTTGTAGTTTCAATTCAAGGATTCAAGCTATTTTCATTTTAACTTTGAGGTCTTGATCTTTATTTACGTGCATATTAAGTGGTTTCTACTCTGCTTCACTATATTCTTCAATTTTATTCTTTAATCAAAGTTTGATCGGTTGACGTATTTTGGTTAATGTATAATTGATTTATAATTGGTTTTTGATTGGTAAATCATTTTCCAAAAGTTTGAAGAGTAGAAATTAAGTAATTGAATTGAAGGTTTTCATTTTATTACTTACTTCAACTGAATTCTGATTGTAAAATTGGTTTAGATAAAAGATTAAGTGGTTACTAAATCTTGTTGATCATAATCAATTAAATTCTGAGAGGTTTCTCAGTAGAGAATTCAAGGATCATTGTAGGGGTTCCAGATGATCCTAGGTTGATAAACACAATGCATGATTTTAGTGATCAATGATTAGTTATGAAAATAGCCTCTGAATTCCTTGAGTTGATAATTGTTAAGTGAAATTAATTTCAGTCTGTATTTTGTGTTTAGCATTTGATATCACATCTTTACAAAAACCCCCTTGTTCTAATTTTCTCCTTATTTGCTTAAGAATCTGAAATGGTCTTTGGGAGATGACCTAGGTTGCACCTTATACTATACCAATAGTTTGGGGGAAATCTGGAAATTATTTTTGCGCGTTTGCGACGAGCGTGTCAAAATTTGGCGCCGTTGCCGGGGACCATTTTAATTTCCTAGGCTCATTTAGGAGTTTGTATAAAAATTTTAATCTTTCTAACAATTGTTTTTACTTTAGGTATATCATTCTTGGATTTTCTGTATGAATTCACCTTTTTGTGTATGACCCGATCCAATCCTGAAAATTTATATGCATATGATCCTGAGATTGATAGAACATTCCACCATTTGAAAAGAGCACATAGAAGGCATTCATCCAGTAATAACCAAGAAAGTAACAGTAGTGATTTTTCATCTTTAAATTTTGATAGTTTTAAATATTTTGCTAAGAACATGGCTGATAGAACCTTAAAAGAATTAGCTGCACCTGATGTTGCTTATCAACCATTGTGCATTCAATACCCTGATGTTGATGCACCATTTGAACTGAAGTCTGGACTAATACATTTGCTACCTAAGTTTCATGGCCTTGCAGGTGAGGACCCTCATAAACATTTGAAGGAATTTCACATTGTGTGTTCCACAATGCGGCCACAAGGAATTCCAGAAGATCATATCAAGTTGAAGGCATTTCCTTTCTCCTTAAATGATGGAGCTAAGGACTGGTTGTACTATCTACATCCAACATCTGTTACAAGCTGGAATGATATGAAAAGATTATTCTTGGAGAAATTCTTCCCTGCATCCAGAACAGCAGCTATCAGGAAAGAGATTTGCGGCATCAGACAGAACTCCCAAGAAACTCTCTATGAGTATTGGGAGAGATTCAAGAAACTATGCGCCACTTGTCCACACCATCAAATCAGTGATCAATTACTGATTCAGTATTTCTATGAAGGACTCATGCCAATGGACAGAAGCATGGTTGATGCAGCTAGTGGTGGAGCACTTATGGACAAAACTCCTACAGCAGCTCGAGATTTGATTGCCAACATGGCAGAAAATTCTCAGCAATTCAATTCTCGAACTAATTCCTTGTCTAAAGGAGTCCATGAAATGACCACCAAGACAGACCATACACGATTGGAGAACAGAATTGAAGAACTAACCTCCATCGTAAGACAGTTGGCCATCGGACAACAACAGCAACTTAATGTTGTTGACAAAACCAAAACATGTGGCATCTGCACTTCTGCAGATCATCCTACTGATGCATGCCCAACATTGCAAGAAAGTGAGACACCTGAGGCTGCAGTAAATGGTATTTTTGGCACAGGACAACAATACAGGCCTCCTCAACATTATCAGCAACAGAAGTTTGAACCACCTTCTGGAACATACAATCCTAGTTGGAGAAACCATCCTAACTTGAGATATGGCCCTCCACAACAACAAAGGATTCAAACATCTGACTCCCAAAATAAATACCAACCACCGCCATTCAGACAACAACAACAGCATATGCAGCAATCTGTACCCTCTAATGCTTCTGAACCCTCTCTTGATGATTTGATGAAGCAATTAGCAACCAACAATCTTCAATTTCAACAAAATGTAAGTTCTACCATTCAGGATTTACAAACTCAAATTGGGCAGTTGGCTACCACTGTCAACCAATTGAAATCTCAAGGTTCTGGTCAACTACCTTCTCAACCTGTCATAAATCCCAAAAGTGTGAATGCCATGACCTTGAGAAGTGGGAAGAAAGTGCAGACAGACCCTACAATTTTAAAGCAACAAAGCTTCAATCAGACTAATCCACACCAAAAAGAAGCATTTATCTCCACACCTGGAGATATCTCTGATGAGCCATCTGAATCAGAAGGAAAGTCTGATGAAAAAAGTACACCAGCCTTCGATAAGACATCGAATGATCAACAAAAAGAAGCTTGCCATAAACGATCTGCACTTGAAGCATCTGATGAGAAGAAAACCCCAAATTGTGCTGATCAGAAGGTATCTTTACCTTTTCCAAATAGAATGGTTCAATCCAAGCCCAATGTTCATGCAGAATTGGATAAGGAGCTTCTAGATACTTTCAGGAAAGTGGAAGTCAACATACCACTTCTAGATGCTATCAAGCAAATTCCCAAATATGCCAAATTTCTAAAGGATTTGTGCACGCATAAGAGAAGACTCAAAGGGGATGAGAAGATTAGTGTGGGACGCAATGTTTCAGCCTTAATTCAACCCAGCCTCCCTCAGAAATGTAAAGATCCAGGAACGTTCACCATTCCTTGCACAATAGGAAACTCTACATTTGGTGATGCATTGCTGGATCTAGGTGCTTCCATTAATGTTATGCCCTCATCAGTTTATAAATCTTTGAATCTGGGAGAACTGAAGCCAACTGGTGTGGTGATTCAATTAGCCAACAGAAGTACAGCACATCCAGCTGGAGTACTTGAAGATGTGCTAGTTCAAGTGAATAAGCTGATCTTTCCAGCTGACTTCTACATTTTGGATATGGAAGATGAGTCATCCATCAATAGAGCAACCTTGATCCTAGGGAGACCTTTCCTCAAAACTGCAAAAACAAAGATAGATGTGCATACGGGGACTCTCTCTATGGAATTTGGAGATGATATCATCCAATTCAACATATTTGAAGCCATGAAGCATCCCATAGAGAATCATTCACTCTTTCAACTTGATGCCATAGACCTTCTTGCGGATGATTATTCTATTGACAATCTACTTTTTAAATTTTTTGATTTTGATTTAGATTACTTAGATAATTTTACTTGCACATGTGATGAATTTGATTCATGTATTGTGTGTTCCAGGATTAATGCTGCAGACCAACCTTCGTTGAAAGATGACATGTTAGATGCAAGTGTTGCAGACATTTCAATCTCAGATAGATCTCTTCCTTCCATAATACAACCACCTCCTTTAGAGTTGAAGCCTTTGCCTGAACATCTAAAGTATGCTTATTTGGGGGAAAATGAGAAGCTTCCTGTCATTGTAGCAAAGAACCTTCTACCACAACAGGAAGAAAGGTTACTGCAAACCTTAAAAAGCCATAAACAAGCAATTGGATGGACTTTGGCTGATATTCCAGGTATTAGCCCATCTACTTGTATGCATAGGATACTGCTGGAGGAAAACACCAGACCTGTTAGACAACCACAAAGGCGTTTGAATCCAACCATCCTAGATGTGGTAAAGAAGGAAGTAGGTAAGCTTTTGGCAGCTGGTATCATCTATCCCATCTCAGACAGTGATTGGGTAAGCCCGGTGCAAGTAGTTCCTAAGAAGACTGGCATGACTGTAGTCAAAAATCACAATGATGAACTAATCCCTACCAGAATACAAAACAGTTGGAGAGTGTGCATAGATTATAGGAAGCTTAACCAAGCTACTCGCAAGGATCACTTCCCTTTGCCCTTCATAGACCAAATTTTGGAAAGATTAGCAGGAAAATCTCACTATTGCTTTCTGGATGGTTTTTCAGGTTATTTTCAAATACATATAGCCCCAGAAGACCAGCATAAGACCACCTTCACTTGTCCTTTTGGTACTTTTGCCTATCGAAGGATGCCTTTTGGTCTATGCAATGCCCCTGGAACCTTTCAAAGATGCATGGTAAGCATTTTCTCTGATCTCTTAGAAAGTTGCATGGAAGTGTTTATGGATGACTTCACTGTATATGCTTCTTCTTTTGATGCATGCTTAGAAAGCCTTTCTAAAGTTTTGGACAGATGCATTGAGACTAACCTGGTTTTGAATTTTGAAAAATGTCATTTCATGGTAACAGAAGGTATAGTCTTAGGACACTTGGTATCTAGCAAAGGTTTAGAGGTTGATAAGGCCAAGATAGACATTATTACTTCTCTACCTTACCCCACTTCTGTGCGAGAAGTACGTTCTTTACTTGGTCATGCAGGTTTTTACAGAAGATTCATCAAGGATTTTAGCAAGATTGCACAACCTCTTTTTAAACTACTACAAAAAGATACCAAATTTGTGTTTGATCAAGCATGCAAGGATTCATTTAATGAACTAAAGAAGCGGTTGACAACCACTCCCATCATTCAACCACCTAATTGGACGCTTCCATTTGAATTAATGTGCGATGCATCCAATTATGCCCTTGGTGCTGTACTGTCTCAAAGAGTTAGCAAGAGATCTCATGTCATTGCATATGCCTCTCGCACACTTGATGCAACCCAATCAAATTACACAACTACTGAGAAGGAGCTTTTGGCAATTGTGTTTGCATTAGATAAATTTCGCTCCTATTTGCTTGGATCTAAAGTTATTGTCTTCTCTGACCATGCAGCTTTGAAATACTTGCTGAAGAAGACAGATGCTAAGCCAAGACTGATTCGTTGGATGCTTCTGTTGCAAGAATTTGATTTAGAGATTAAAGATAAGAGTGGTGCAGAGAACCTTGTAGCAGATCATTTAAGTCGGATCCAGCAACCTTGTGAAGAAAATTCAATTGCAGATTCATTCCCAGAAGAGCATCTCTATCATTTGCACGGGAAAGATCCTTGGTATGCAGATTTGGTAAACTATCTGGTTGCTAAAGAAATACCCAAACACTTCACCAAATCGCAACTTGCCAAGTTGAAAAGTGATGCCAAACACTACATATGGGATGAACCATACCTTTGGAAGACATGCAGTGATCAAATCATTAGAAGATGTGTTCCAGATCATGAAGTTCAGTCTGTACTTACCTTTTGCCATTCCTTAGCTTGTGGTGGACACTTTGGGCCACAACGGACAGCTAGAAAAGTACTAGACTCAGGCTTTTATTGGCCTACAATATTTCGTGATGCACACAGATTATGCATAACTTGTGAGCAGTGCCAAAGAATAGGGAGTATTTCGCGCAGAAATGAGATGCCCCAACAACCACTTCTCTTTTGTGAGGTATTTGATGTATGGGGTATAGACTTTATGGGTCCATTCCCTGTCTCTTTTGGCTTTGTTTACATTCTGCTAGCTGTTGATTATGTTTCAAAATGGGTGGAGGCAAAAGCCACCCGTACTGATGATGCTCGAGTTGTTGCAGATTTTATTAGGTCTAACATTTTTAGCAGGTTTGGCATTCCTAGAGCTCTAATTAGTGACCAAGGTACTCATTTTTGCAACCGCACAATGGAAGCCCTACTCCGCAAATATGGAGTCATGCATAAAGTCTCCACCCCATATCATCCTCAAACAAATGGTCAAGCTGAAGTTTCTAATCGAGAGATCAAGAAAATCTTAGAGAAAACAGTCCAGCCTAACAGGAAGGATTGGAGCTTGCGCCTTGTTGATGCATTATGGGCATATAGGACAGCTTACAAGTCACCCATTGGCATGTCTCCCTACAGGATTGTCTTTGGTAAAGCATGTCATCTTCCAGTTGAATTAGAGCATAGAGCATTTTGGGCAGTAAAGAAATGCAACATGGATCTAGACCAAGCAGGAATCCATAGGAAGCTTCAATTGCAGGAACTTGAAGAAATTCGATTGGAAGCATACGAAAACTCCAAAATTTACAAAGAAAAGGTCAAAGCTTTTCATGACAAAAAGTTGGCAAGAAAGGAGTTTTTCGTTGGACAAAAAGTTCTCCTTTTCAATTCTCGGCTAAAGCTTATGCCTGGTAAGCTACGCTCTAGATGGTTAGGACCATTTGTAGTTACTAATGTTTTTCCTTATGGTGCAGTGGAAATAAAAAATGAGGTAACTGAAAATATCTTCAAGGTGAATGGACATCGTCTTAAACCATTTTTCGAAGGTTTTCAAAAGCACACGGTAGAAGAAGTGCATTTGCACAATGCCACATACCTGCAATAAATTCAAGAGAAGTCTCTCTCTCTCCCTCTCTCTCTCTCTTTCTCTCTTTCTCTCTCTCTCTTTCTCCCTCTCCCTCTCTCACATTCCTCGCTTATAAGTTTCAACTAATCTCTCAACTTCCTTCTTCACCTCTTAAATCATCCCAACTATTACACCACATTGAGCTTGCAGGAATAATAACTTGAGTGTTTTAAGAAAAAAAAATGGAGAAAGCTCTCACCAGGATCAAAATTTTGTTCCCTACTCTCCCCAGAAATTTTCTTAAAGACATTTACAATTGCAGACTTGAAAGATTGAGAGCATTAACACTCTTAGGCCTTCCAGAAGATGTCCGTTGGATCATTGAAGCTAAGGTACGTCTAGCAGGTGAATTTCAAGAATCATTTGTTAAAAACATGCCAGGTATGGGAAGAAGTTCCTATGCAAAGAAGAGAAGGGCAAAAAGAATTGGAGTTTGCTACAGGTGTGCAAGATGGACCTGTAACACAAGATGCAAGAACCCTGGAATGGTTTCAAGAAATCGAGAGGACAAAATTCAATTCACAAAGGATGGACTGAGTAAGGAGTCATTGGATGATATCATTCAGACTCTTGAGACGCATCCTAGTGGGCATGTACAAGGAGTCCTTCTTGATTTGTTTGAACTGTTCCGTAAGGAAAAAGCGCGTTATAGTCTTGGGAATCTGACTTTAAAAGACCCTGTTGTCAGTTTACAAGAAAACTGAATGGGAAGCACATCCTCGACTCTTAGAAGGCGTTTCAGCCGTTACTGGACGTAAAACCAGAGGAAGATGTGAGCCACAATCACAACTACTGTTCATTCTCATGCGTGTATGTTTGTCATTTACATTGTCTTTTCAATTTATTGGGCCACCGTTTTTTTTGAAATTTTCACCCCTGCTTAAAGTCTTTCCCCTCTGACATTCACCTTTTCCTTGAACCCAAAATTCAAACTTTTGCAACCAAAATTCAAACTTTTGCAACAAAAATTCAAACTTTTGCAGCAAAAATTCAAACTTTTGCTACCAAATCCTGATCCCGCACTATTCAAGCGATCTCCTTGTCTGATATTGAGTCCCTATAAATTATCCACCTCTATGACATATTTTTTCAAAAAAAAAAAAAAGACAGAAACACCGTATATGGATAAGATCAATACTATCTGTGTTTTTGGTGGGTCTAACCTTGGAAAGGATGGAGAATTTCAACATGCAGCTTCTACCCTTGGTAAGGCATTAGCTGCAAGAAAAATCAATCTTGTTTATGGGGGAGGGATTCAGGGTTTAAAAGGATGTGTTGCAGGATCTGCACTCACAAAGGGGTGTAACGTCTTAGGTGTTGGCTTAAAAAATGGGAGCACCTCCTACTTCACCCTGGGTACTGAATTGAAGGTTGCAACCATGCATGACCGTATGAGACACATGTTGGTTAATTCTAATGCATTTATTGCATTACCTGGTGGTCTTGGAACAATGGAAGAAATTTTTACCATTATATTTTGGGCCTATCGGAATTTTCATAAAAAACCTTTGGGCTTATTGAATATTAATGGCTTTTATAATGGTTTGATATCCTTTTTAGATCATGCAGTAGAGCAGGAGTTCATGCCACAATCCATGCGCAACATCATAGTATCTGCTTCAACTGTTGAACAGCTACTTGAGATTTTGCAAAATCCTACATCTGAGCTCAGTCAAGCAATGCAGCTGGTGAACCAACCAAATCAGGATGGCAGAGATAAAAGAGAACCAGATATCACTCTTCGGTTATAACTTTTCCTTACTTTGATGGTTTTCTTACATTTCTTTTCCTGTTATATGAAATTTCATCTAAGACATTGGGGACAATGTCTTGGATAGGTTGGGGGGAAGATGGTCCGATATCTAAAATTAAAAAAAAAAAAAAACAAAACAAAACCCAAAAAAAAAAAAAAAAAAAAAAAAAAAAAAAAAAAACAAAAAAAAAATTAGGTTAGATTCATAAACTTGCTTTGAGTAAGATGGCTGAGTAAGGAGTTACACTTGACTCTTGATACGCATCTTATGATTTAAAAAAAAAAAAAAAAAAAAAAAATTTGAATGTGGAAGTATGTTTTTCTTTAGATTTCATAAAATAATTGAAGCAAAATGATTTACATTTCGAGATTAATTAGTTTGGCAACACATATTTGAACTGGATAGATTAGATTTGATAAATATATTACCTGTGAGATTTTGAGCCTTATTATTATTTTCTTTCTTGTGTGATTTTCATCCATGGAATATGTTACTTCAGAACTTGCATTGATTCTTTTTGAAGCTACATTTTCACATGATTTGTACAAAAATGATTGAGGCACTGTTTTTCTTGAACAAACCACTTGGCCAAATAACTAAACCATATAATTTTATCCTTTGATCAGCCCTTTGAGCCGATTAGCCTTTTCTTCTTTTTAGCTCACCACAAATAAAAAAAAAAAAAAAAAACAACTTTGTCTAACCATAGAAGGTGAGGAATACTGGATTTATCATACCATAAGTGTTTCAATAAGTGTGGGGGAGATTATTGTTGTGTTCATCAATATCATGGTTGAAAAAAAAAAAAAAAAAAAAAAAAACTGAAGCAATAAATTAATAAATAAACTATTATATTGAAAAAAAAAAATTAAAAAAAAAATTGAAGAAGTGATATCTGTTTCTCACACTTGCACTTACAATCAATTCTCAATCCTCACCATTTTCATTGGTCTAACATTGTATCTCTTCAATATATCATTTCATCTTTCTAATCCCGTTAGAACCAAAATAAAGACCTCTTGATTTGTGCATTGCATGTGTACATAGTAGTAGAGAAGTAGAAGATATGCAAGCCTATGATAGTTCATCTTTCATGGATTGAATTTGAGAGAAACACTTACCAAATCAAACACTTGAGAGATTCAGAGTATATCATGTGAGGTTTTATCTTTCTCAATCTATGTTTTTCAAATTAAAGTTGCCTTTCTAAGTAATTTCAAAAATGTGATGAAAGAATGCTTCATGAAATTTTGTGAATTCTTGAGAAATCAACTCAAAACTTTGATGTTCTTTAAAAAAAAAATAAAAAAAAAAAAATAAAAAAAAAAAAAAAAAAAAGTCACCAATCCTTAACTTAAGTTTGCCCGAGACGTGCAAAAGATAAGTGTGGGGGAATTTGATAAGCATAGATTTCATAAATAATTATCTCTCACTTTTATCTCATTAAGACTTCTTATATGTTCAATTAAGTGATCTTTGTCATATTTTATGAGTTTGGGTTCATATGAAGTTTAATTGAATTTCTTTGCTTACCCGATTAAAATGACACTATTATAGTATTTTGAGCATAATAGGAGTTGTAGACATCCAAAAATCATGAAATCTATCTTGAATGAAAGCTTAAAGAAGTGTCCATATTTACAAAGCAAGAGAAGATTCTAAATGAGATGTTTAGGACTCCGAAATTATCTCAAAAGATGAGATAGTGTTGCTGACGTGGAATTTGAACAGTGTGCAAAGATCCGGCCATATCTTGAGATATAGAAGTCATATTGAGATGAACTCAACTTTGTTGGACAGCTAAGATCCAGGGCTACAACTTTTGTTCAGAGGGCAAGCTCTAATTCGGACATGTGAACATCCGAAATTGCGGTGCAAGAAAGTCAAAATTGTTGTGCTCATTGGTGGCAAAAATTCAAAAGTGTTTTGCAATTTCAACAAAGCCCATGTGAAAGCAAGAAAAGGGTAGAAAAGTAATATCCTAGTTGGTGACTTTTTGAAGATGATGCCTCAAAAATCCTCTATAAATAGAAGGGTTTGCAAGAGGAGACACACACCATTTTGGAGATTAATTCCAATACCACTTTCTTTCTTTCTTTCTTTCTTTCTTTCTTTCTTTCTTCCTTTCTTTCTTTCTTATTAGTTTTGCCTCCTTCATGGAAGGCTTAGTTTTTCTTTCTTGTTAGTTTGCCTCCTACATGGAAGGCTTAGCTTTTCTTTATTGTTAGTTGCCTCCTACATGGAAGGCTTAAGATTTATTTGTTGTTAGTTGCCTCCTACATGGAAGGCTTAGGATTTATTTGTTGTTAGTTTGCCTCTTTCTTTGTTGTTAGTTTGCCTCCTTCATGGAAGGCTAGGTTTGTAGTTTCAATTCAAGGATTCAAGCTATTTTCATTTTAACTTTGAGGTCTTGATCTTTATTTACGTGCATATTAAGTGGTTTCTACTCTGCTTCACTATATTCTTCAATTTTATTCTTTAATCAAAGTTTGATCGGTTGACGTATTTTGGTTAATGTATAATTGATTTATAATTGGTTTTTGATTGGTAAATCATTTTCCAAAAGTTTGAAGAGTAGAAATTAAGTAATTGAATTGAAGGTTTTCATTTTATTACTTACTTCAACTGAATTCTGATTGTAAAATTGGTTTAGATAAAAGATTAAGTGGTTACTAAATCTTGTTGATCATAATCAATTAAATTCTGAGAGGTTTCTCAGTAGAGAATTCAAGGATCATTGTAGGGGTTCCAGATGATCCTAGGTTGATAAACACAATGCATGATTTTAGTGATCAATGATTAGTTATGAAAATAGCCTCTGAATTCCTTGAGTTGATAATTGTTAAGTGAAATTAATTTCAGTCTGTATTTTGTGTTTAGCATTTGATATCACATCTTTACAAAAACCCCCTTGTTCTAATTTTCTCCTTATTTGCTTAAGAATCTGAAATGGTCTTTGGGAGATGACCTAGGTTGCACCTTATACTATACCAATAGTTTGGGGGAAATCTGGAAATTATTTTTGCGCGTTTGCGACGAGCGTGTCAGTCTTCTACGTTCAGAATTGAGGGGGAGAGACACCGGAGACCTTCATTTTCTTCAGGAGGAGGTAGTTGGATCATGGTTAGGAGCTTCAAACAGGTTAGTGCTTGACAGTGAATCTTGATCGATTAATCACTTCTCCTCACGCTCTTTCTTGATTCACTATTCCAGTATGTTGTTTCTTGATCATTGAATAAACTACATGTGTTCAGAATTTGAATTAATATATTAGATTTTCGTTTGAGGTCTGTTCAATACTAGAGGCATAGATAAAGAAGGTATGAGTAAACGAGTTAGTGCAAACTGTGTAAACTAAGAAATTTAACCCCAATCCAGCATGAGTAAGAATCAGAGGGTTGGAATAGGTCGCTGAGCGAATTTGTTATCTGCAGAAAGGCCAAGGTGTTGTGGCCGATGAGGAAAAACAGGGGTGGTAGGTTGAGATAAATAAATCGACGCCCATCGAAGCCACTTCACTTCCTGTAAATAGCTTGTTAAGAAAGAAAATAAAAGAGATATCAAGGGCTAGCTTGACAAAGACGAAGGCCCGCGAGTTTCCATGTACTTGGCTCATCTGGGCAAGATTACATCAATCCCATCTCGAACCCATCCTCTGCTCCCGACCACCCTGTTTTCCCCTGCGAGCTCCTCGTTGTGAGGAAGCACAAGCGAATTCGGTCGCAAGTCTCCCATATCCGTCTTGTGAATGCAAAGTCGTGGCCTTAACAATCCCTTAAAGCATGATTAAAAATGAACCATTAGGGGGCCTTGTTAAATTCACTAGCAAGAACCAAAGCATAATAAACACTAGCCTAGCCCCTCCAGAGCACTAAGTCATTAAGTAGGTAGACGGACTGTGGGCATACATAGGGGTATGAATGAGCTCCTCAGGAGGAAGACATGAGGTGTATCTATTAGCTCGAGTTAGTTAAAACCAAGGAGCCATGTATTGAGTGCCAAGACCACACTGTGGCGCTGGTTGACGTAGGGGCAGTATAGAAATGAAGAAGGGGGATCGATACTTAATGTAGAGGCTCCACATCTTCAGCTCCAAAGCCAAAACCGATTAAGTAAGAATTCTATAACGAAAATCTGGGCTGCATTATGTCATCCCCAGCGAAACACTTAGGACCAAGTATGATCAGACGAAGGCTGCAAGGCACCTTCATTCGCTGGGAAGGATGAGAGGCCATCGCAGACATGAGCAGAGCCTTAGACAAATAGGGTGACACTCTTGTCAACCAAATGTGGAGCCACAAAACTATTGCCACCAAGTACGACGTACGTGGTGAAAGAGGAGCCTCAATACCCTCTTTTCTCAGTCCCTACCTTGATAGCAGGAGAGATGTAGGCAAATCAAATATGAGACTCTGCTGGGCGCAAGGGCACTCGAGCAGCAGACCATGTTGTGAACCTAGTGGAGGCTCTAGCAAGTCGAGAAATATGCCCCTGGACGTTCACTTGTGTCATCAGTTAAAGTCGACGAATAGTGGAGGCAGGTGGGGACATTGACGTACGTACCCTATCTGCTTTGCATAAGTTGTAATATGAGGCCATGCAAAAAAAAGGAGAGTTAAAAGTAGTCACGAGACTTTCCACTTATAGAGCCTTTTAAAAGAAGTACCATAACCACGTCCATACACTTTAATATAACGTAAAAAGATCACATACCTATAAGCAGAAGCAGTCCATTTGGTTGGGTAGGGGATATGCAAGCTCGATACCCAGGATTCAAATCCCTCCCTCAGCCTTTTTTTTATTTCTTCATTTGATACCCCTCCTAAGGACAATACTACCCCTGCTGAAATCTAAAATTCTCCATAGGTCCTCGCTGTGGGAAACGACAATATTGCCCCTGCTGAAATCTAAAATGCCCAATCTGCCCTCGCCTACAAAATCACCATTTTACCCCCAAAAAAATCCAAATATATAATAAAAAATTCCAGAATTAATAAAAACAGAAATTACAGATTTAATAAAAATAAAAAAATTCCAGAATAAAAAATATTATTCCAGAATAAGAAAATAATAAAAAATTCCAGGATTAATAAAAACAGAAATTACAGATTTAATAAAAATAATAAAAAATTCTAGAATAAAAAAATATAATTCTAGAATAATAAAAAAATTCCAGAATTAATTTTTTTTAATATAATTCCAAAAATAATAAAAAATTCCAGAATAAGAAAATAATAAAAAAATTCCAGAATTAAAAATTTTTTAATAAAAAATGTCATTTTAATAAAAAATTCCAGAATTAATAAAAACAGACATTGCAGATTTATTAAAAATAATAAAAAATTCCAGAATAAGAAAATAATAAAAAATGTCATTTTAATAAAAAATTACACAATTAATAAAAACAGAAATTACAGATTTAATAAAAATAATAAAAAATTCCAGAATAAGAAAATAATAAAAAATTCCATTTTAATAAAAAAGTCCAGAATTAATAAAAACAGAAATTACAGATTTAATAAAAATAATAAAAAATTCCAGAATAAGAAAATAATAAAAAAATTCCAGAATAATAAAAAATTCCAGAATAAGAAAATAATAATATAAATTCCAGAATTAAAAAAATTTTAATAAAAAATTTCCAGAATAATAAAAAATTTCCAGAATAATAAAAAATTTCCAGAATAAGAAAATAATAACATAATTCCAGAATTAAAAAAATTTTAATAAAAAATTTCAGAATAATAAAAAATTTCCAGAATTAAAAATTTTAATAAAAAAATTCACAGAAATAAAAAAAAATTAACAAAAATTCTAGAAAATGCATAAAAATTAATAAAAATCCTGAAATTCATAAAATTCTGAAAAAAAAAAATTTCTAAAGGAGTCACAAAAATTTCTAAAATTCTGAAATAAATCATAAGACACTTAAAACTCCTAATTAAGTTCAAAACAATCCATTAATGGTTAAACAAAACCCCAATTGCCCTAAAAGTCAAAAAATAAAATTTGAGCTCTCTTTTATTCAAGGATCTACATTAATTGCAAAGTATTTCTTTTTCGAAAATTTAAAAATCTCTTTTCTAATATTTTGGAATTTTCAAGTCTCACGCAATGGGCTCTAAATGGGGAACTTGCGGTTACCTGCTGTTCAACATTTAGTAGTTCGTATGGGTCCCCGTGCTGCCTTAGCCGCCTCGGGCCTTGTGCATGAGTAGACTTGAGGTCCTCTTCAAACCCTAAAATTTCTTTTTCTAATATTTTGGGATTCTAGGTCTCACACAATGGGCTCTAAATGGGAAACTGGCGGTTTATCTGCTGTTCAACATTTAGTAGTTCATATAGGTCCTTGTGCTGCCTTAGCCGCTTCGGGCCTTGTGCATGAGTGGACCGAAGATGCACTCAAAAACACATGAATTTTTTGCGCTAATTTTTGAATTCAGATCTCAGAATTTTTTTGACAATATCTTTGACTCATCTAAAAAATTCAAACTAATCAATTGTAGGCTATGGATCATAGGAAGAAAAATAATAAGTTTGAAAAATATTAGATTACAAATGACCAAGTTATGAACAAATCATTCAAGTTAGATGCATTTGCACACTGGAATGAACACACTTTGGTAATCAGGAAATTAAAATGTTCATTTCAGATCCAAATCACACAAATAATAGCAATTTTGAAACTAGAATGAGATACAAAGAGAAAGAAACAAGAATTATAAAACAAAAATATTGTTTGACCGATCAAACATGAAAAGGAAAACAAAGGATAAGATGAACTCGAAAAACTAAGAAGAACCAAGAAAATGTAAGTGAATTAGGAAGCAGATCTAACCTCCATTACTGGAGCTTTGGTACTAGGTTGATGCAGTTATGGAGGATGGTTCTAGACTATGCACTGGAGACTGACTTCAAAGGTGGAACTCAATGTAGAACCTTGTTTGCTTAGGAAGACCACCTTTTATGGAAGCATAAGCTCCTTCTCTATCACAATGGCCACCACAGATAAGGAGGATTCCTTAACCCCAAGTTGGTTTCAAGAGGGAGAGAAAAGACAATTTCTCACTCAAAATTCAGAATGAATTTTACTAAATGAATCAAAATGATCAAAGTTACACATAAGGGAACCTTATATAGGAATAATGAAGAAGGTGCTTAATGGAGGGAAGGAGAGGGAAACTATGAATATAAATTGGGCATAAATTTCAACCAAATAATTGTGCCTTTTACACTCCTCAATACAACCTCAAATTGGGCCAGAGAAGGCCCAAAAATCCTAAGCTAAAATAGAGGGAAATTGGACCCCAAATCCTATACAAATTAGGTCTGCTAGTTCCTAGAATACAAAAAAGTACCTAAATCCTATTCTAATGAGTGAGGTGTAATTGGCCTAGTGGCTTTATAGCTGGAATCCTTTGCATCTAGGACCTCTGCATCATCTCCTCTTCCTCGATTAAATAAATTGGCCTTGCTAGGAAGTCTTTTTTTCATCAACTACCATAAAAAGCCCTTGATCTTGAATTGTGCCTTCATATTCCATATATGTGGTTCCCAACTCAATATGTTAACTCTCTTCTGGGCATTTATTATCACCCCATAGCCCTACTTCACCTAGTAGCCATCCCTCCCGTCTCCCCCCAATGCCAATGATCCACTTTTCTATTATCCCAAACATGGGACTCTATCATCATTAATAGTTCTACCTAGGATTCCTCCTTCCACGCATAAAGATGTCTTATCCATCTAAGTCACAAATTGATGTCTTTGTTCACCTTTCCCTACAACTTATGCGATGGTTACATGTGGGTTCATCAAGAACTTGTGGCTAACCAAAGAAACCCTTATTGGATGCTTATGACCTTGTTGACTACTTCTTTTTAGGCTTTGTAAAATGAGAGGAAGTACAACGATAATGTTGATAGGACTGCATTTAATAGTGTTAGCCTCCTCTAAATAATAAGTACTGTTTGCTCCATGGAGATATCCTCCTATGAATCGTAGGGATTATTTTGTCGTAGCTTTTCTTTCTCGAGTGGTTGATTTTAATAAGGATCCCCAAGTATTGCTTTAGCCCTTGCTGCACCTTTCAATTAAGGAATGATGATTTATATCCTTCAAAATCAAGGCTCACATTAATACCTACAAGAAATATTTTAAAGAGGTTAATTTCTAACCCAGATACCACCTCGAACATTCGTAGAATGGCCTTGATTGATAACCTATAGGTTTGTAGTTGAAGCTTCCCTATGAGTGTGGTGTCATCTATATACTAAAAAATAGAGATAGGAATGTCCTAGATTGTTATCAGGCAATAGATGCCTTGCAATATTGCTTTCCCCATCATCCTCTAGAGTCTTTTAACAATGAACAAGAACATGAGGTAAGCTAAAGGGTTTTCCTATTTGAGGCCTCATGTAATCTCAACCTCTCCTACGGTTCCTCCATTCATGAGGAATGAAAGTATCCCTATAAAGAGGCAGTCATCCAATTATTGTTGGACTTTCTTTAGTAATCCAATCGTTTCCCACATGTAGTCTAGGAAGTCCCATGAGATGGTCATAAGCTTTCTTGAAGTCTACTTTTAGTATAAAATATCTTTCGTTCATTAAAATGCTATCTATAACACCCTTAAATTTTCTCTTTATAGACTTTTAATTTATACTTCATAGTTAGTGTCGTTTTTTATTTTTCAAGCAACAAACAAGAAATTTTAGAAATTGATGGAGGAAGAAATAGAAAGAGGTACTTTATACCAATTTCATTAATATATTCTTTTATTTTGTTTTAAGATTTTAATCATAGGAAAGGAAATCTCTAATAGTCATCAATTCAACGAGTTCATGTATGTTTAGCACAAAAGAAAGGTGGAATTTTTATAAATAAAAGGTGATGAAAGTTTAGGTAGATTATTTTGATAAAATTACTTGAGTTAATTTTTATAAATTTTATTTTTAGAAAGAAATATCTTGAAAATGTGCATTTGGTACTGATTAGAATTTATAAGTACTAATGGAGATTTTATAACAAAAATGATAGAAAATTTATAGAAAAATTACTATAGCCAAGATATGATTTTATACTAATTGAAATATTTATTATGGAATTTTTCTTACAATTCTCCAATTCCTCCAAAAATAAAGAGTTTAATTGATCTTAAAATGCATCTGGGCATTAATTTCTCTCCCAGATTGTTTTCGAAATAATTTTTATAGGAATTATCTATCCTCAATAATTTATAGATATTTTCAAAATGATCCATCACTTGTTATTCTCTCAAATACATCAATTTGGTTGAACCTAGCCCAAATAACTTAGAATTATATATATATATATATATATATAATATATAATATATATATATATATATGTATGTATGTATGTATGTATATATGTATGTATGTATGTATATATGTATGTATGTATGTATGACAAAGGGAGGACTCATCTTCTCTTTTTTTTTTAATGCATTTTCATGCCCAAAGACTAGAAACTAAACCTTTCCATTTTCAAAAAATTTTAAACTCAAATTATTTCCAATCCATTTGATCGTTTTCAAATTCAACTTAGGGTTTACTTTCTTTACTAGGATCACTTTTGGAAGTGATAGTTTTGATTTTATTCCTCTCCATACCTCAAGGGTATGTTGTTTTAGTGAGAAAGGTAAGGGGAGGAGAATTTACTCATGTAATTGTGGAATTCAAGCATAGAATCCAAGTTCTCCTAATTCAATGTAGGGTTATTTGGTTGAAATTGAACAAATCTTAGAGGAAGGTACCTTAGAAGTACAATTTGTATATTTCCTTTATTTCATCAGTTTTTTAAATTAATTATGTTATGAAAATCCTTGATGATAAAATGGATGTTTATAAGCTTATAGAATTAGGTAAGATATAGATACATAGCCTTTAGAGATGAATTTGAGCCAAAATTATCTTATGAGAACACTTTGACTATCCTTTGGAGTGTGAAAAAATTATAATAATTAAGTTTGAAAGGAATATAAAGATATTAATTATGTTGGTAATTTATGAGGATTATACATGGTTCAAGTATTTAGCTTTATGTGTTGCAATTGATTGAAAATTTCTTGTTGGGAGCAACTTGGAGTAACTCTGATTTTTGGGATGTGTTTAATCTTTCCTGAAATGTTATGTATTGTACATGAATTTATGATAACTAATGACTTAAATATATAACATTGGTTATATCCTTAGTTGGTGAAAAATTTATGTAGTGTTCGATATGACTTTGGTTATAAAAATATATAACATATTCGTATTGTAAATCAGAGCATGAACTATGTATTTAAATATATTCTATGTGATATGAGAATATTTGACCATATTAAGGAGGGAAGGGGAAATTGGTAGTTTTAATAATTTAACAAGAAATTATAAGTTTCAAAGTGTAAAAAAGGAGGTCCTAATCAAATTAACTTTCATAGATTGAATATAATAATTCTTTAGGAACATAATTTTTTTTAATTCTAATTGAACCCTATTCTCTTAGGCTTTCATTTAAGTTTCTTGATATTTTGAAATAAATTAATTTAACACAAATATTTTCACTAATTAAATGAATCATTTTAGAAATTCTTTTTAGGATAAACATGAACTAGTTAGTAGAGAGAAAGCTTTTTATTTCAAGATAAAATTGAATGTTATAATTCAATGATAAAGGATAAGAAAGAATATGAAGTAAGTTGCTTCAGATTAAGGATGATTAGAAAAGGTGTATGAATTGTTTGCATGGAATTGTCTTGAATGGTTCCTATAATGATGTGGTATCTTATAACAGATAAAGAAGTGTCCAACTATATACAGAGGTTTGGTAGAATTTTTCTAGGAACCATTGAAAGAAATTGACTTGAAGGTTAAGAAGAAAATTGGAAAATTAAGATGTCACATGATGAGTGCATGTAATGAGTTTATGTATATAAGTGATGTACAAATCAGTCCCTTATATATATACATATATATATATATATAGTTAATATTTTATTATACTTGTAAGATAAAAAAAATATGATGGAGAGGCATTTATATATGGAGAGGCATGCACTAAGTATGAATCTATGGATGATTATGTGATGAATGGGTATAAAATGAGGGTTGCATACTTTTGTATTGATGATACATATAACCAATTATTTGGTTAATAGCAAGGGGTGCCACATGATTAAGTATTTTGTGTACTTGGATGAATGCAAAATGTTCTTTTGTTATTACACTCTTCACTACCCCAACCATATACATTGTGAGCAACTTAGATATGAGCTTGCATAGGCTCCCCATCAGTGAAATAGGATTGTAATGTTGGATCAACTACGAGTCATCAATATTTGGGATGAGCACAATGACGTAGGATAACATACTAGATAGGAGCTTATTTGTCTCATAAAATTGCTCAAAAACAGCTTGCACTTCGCCCATCAGTAAATACCAGAACTACATATAGAATGAATAGTTGTACGCATTAGGACTGGGGATTTTGTCCCCATTATATTTTCCTAAAGTTGTTTCAATTTCCTTAGGTGAGAAGCTAGCTAGTAGTTGCTGCTAGGATCCAACAAAGAGTCGGTTGAAAGTTACACTGTCCAACGACATTGAGGACTCATCCATCCCAACGGTGTGCTTTTGAAAATAATTGATTAGGGCTTGTTTTACCTCCTGCACCTTTTCCGTCGAACGTCCTTCATATTGCTAACCTATGAGGTTTTTCCGTTTGTACTACTCTCTATGTCTATCTTTGCTTTCAACTACCTTACCTTCATGAGCCTATGAGTGTTTGTATCTAGATCCCCATACACTTTTAGGTTCCACTCTTTTATTTTTATCTTTAATAGTCACAGCTTTTTCAAGAATGTCATTACTATCCATCCTTTAAATTTAATGTTATGCTATCTTTATTCCACAACCTCAGAGAAAGACTTCTCCTTTAGCCAACAATTCACTAACTTATATGGTCTAAGATCCTGTAAACACTCAATTATGTCTGAGCCATCATTGTTAAATTAATCAGCAATTATATAATAATTTGAAACAAAATAAAATGAGGGGGAAAGAGAGAAAATAAAAATAAACAAAAAAAAAGAGAGAAAATAAAAGAAAAAACAAAAATATATAATAAAAGAAGAAAATATAGAAAAAGAGGTATTAACAAAGTATAAGGGAATACATCATGTAAAACAAAAAATAAATATATAATAATAAAAGTAATAACAATAATAAATAAATAAATAAATAAAAACAAATAGGAAAACGAAAATAAAGGAAATAATGAAGGAAAAGATGGTAATAAGGGTAAAATAAAAAAAAATAGAAATAGAAATAAAGATAATAATAATAAAAATAACAAAAGAAATTAGAAAAATAATGAAATGGAAGAAAGAAAATAAAAAGGAAAAGAAAAGGAAATAAAAACGGAGATGCCTAAAAAAGGAGACGGAGGTGAGTCTACAATGCTATAAATAAAGAGACCCAGTGAAGAGGGGGTCTCTTTTCTTGCTTTTCTCGCTCGGGTTTTTGGCGGAGACGCTGAGAGACTAGGAGAAGAGAAAGGGAACCAGGACTTCTTCGAGGAAAGATTCCAGAGACCTCATTTCCGGTACTGCTTTAAAATCGGAAGCCTCGCCTCTGCCATCTCTATTCACACTTAGCTACATACCAGAGGAACAGTCCAATCCTGTGATCTTACTCTTCCGCCGATCGCATATAGGTTAGTCTCGGTTTTCCATGAATATTAGATATAGAACTGGGCGTAGTTGTGTTAGGAAATTATATTCCTATCAAGATTCCCGCATCAAAGTATGTTAGCCTTATTAAAATGTGTTTTGATATTACTGTGTGGATTTAGTCCCTCAAATGATTAGTGTTTGATGAATTGCATCGCTAATGACCATTAATCCGAGCGATGCTAACCAAAGATTCAGTGAGGTAGTGTTCTTAAGCTAAGATTAGATCCAGTAGAGACCCCTCCGTGTCTTGTAGGTAGATCTATAAATAGGTAGCGCTCCTCTTAGAGGTTCATTCCCCTCAGTTTCGTTCTATTCATCGGGAGTATACCTCATGTTGACGGTCTCTTTTCTAAACACGCCTTCAAGTATATACGATAGCATATGGCAGCGTTAGTAGTGGCCTCATCGAACGGGAAATACTCCCGTATCCATGTACTGTCAGGCAACCGGAGTCCATGATCGACTGATGGCTCATCATGACCAAACGCCGCTTGGAGAAGAACGCAGAAATCGGAAGGACATGCCTAAGCAAAGGACCGGAAGTCAAAGTTTTTTCGATCATGCGTTGAGAGGTATTTCGAAAGTATCAGCCTCGCATCATACCCAAGGGATCCACGAAGGCAACCACGTTGATCGTTGTCGAAGGCCTGGAAGTCCAAAATAGAGAAGCCCCATGCATGGACCATCCTTCCCACCCTGGAGACTCGAAAGAAAAAGGGGAGTCACGCCATGCACACATAAGGGTGCAGTGTAACACGTCATGTTAAGGAGATCCGCCAAGGCTAGAAGCGAAAGAAGATAAGGAAGACCTGAACATAAGAACGAAAGCATGACTCTGTAGGTGCCCAATGCGTTAATTCACGTGAGATCTAGGAGTTGTGTAACAAGTGATTCGGGCTCAGGAAGGGTACAACACGATGGCGAGTCAGGCCTCATGCACGTACTCCCGTCGGCGTCCCAATGGAAGGCAGAATCTGAGGGTCAAGGTTCGTAGTCAAGCCTAGAAGCTTGATGAAATATAGACGGGAGTCAATAGAGTGAAGATGGCGTTCCGCGATGGACCTATACCGCATCCTTCAAGCCCGAACTCGAGGCAGTTACAGCTAGCATAGACAAGGCTTACGCGCAGGAATGCTACGTTTGAAATGGAAGGCCGTTTGCAAACTTCGGGTTCCCATGCAAGCAGTCTTCATAGTCGGGTCGACGTTTATGTCACGTGAGGCTTGAACAGGAGTTCAGGGAACAGGTCCATCACCCTTGAGACCTGGCGCCGAAGGAAAGGAATACAACTGACTCGGATTTGTCGAGACGTATACACTCTCCTTTGAAAACGTTCATGCCGTCATGAGAAACCCCACTCTGCGGCGTCCTCCCGCCATGGGTAACCACCCTAACAAGATTCAGAGGATGGATGGCATCCAAGCTTGGAAAGAGGGCGTGGATTTGAAATTCCGACATCGCTGACTGCGTACTGGCTCGTTGCACCTCCCTACACGTACGGAACCCAGGCAAGGGTTGTGTGCTGGATCCTAATGGGAACAGAGTAAGCATGGGCATGATGAGGGAGTTTGCAGCGTTCACGTAGGGAGGAATTTTCTAATCCCAGGATAATTTGGGCCTCCTAAGTAACGAGCAGGCATGAAGGATGAGCATGCCATGGGATCCAGCCTCCCCAGCTTCGGTCTTTGAGCACGCACAGGATCGCCTTATTACAAGTCATCCGTAGCCCACTCGGACCCAAAGGTAAACCATTCGATTCCATGCCCCTCACCTTTTGATTGAAGATCGAAGGTAATGGCTGGCCTGGCTGTTAATCTCAAGACATCGAGATCAAACCCATGCAAGTGGAGGAAAGGAAGACCTCATGCAGAAGTAGACAGATGGTGAGGGGTACGAGCAGGCTTCACCTAACCTCACAAAGCACTATTGGGTCTCGATCTACCCACGCTCTTTGGCCTCAGACGAATAAGGAAGAGATCAGCCCTGCTGAGAGATCCTGCATTTGATCAAAGGGAGGAGAGTCTCACAAGCCAACGATGATGACGAGCGTTCCAGGAAGCTTTGGCTGATCAGTGTTGGCTGAGAAGTCCACGAATACGCCTATGGAGCTCGACGTACATCCACATGAACGCTATAGACCCCATGTGCTCATTGCATCGCGTCTCACCATAGATCATGTGAAAGACGGTCCTATGCTCACAATGCCACCTTGAACCGCGTCTCAAGTAATTCATGGGCGTGGATATCAGGTTAGGAACCACCACCCAATGGCCAATGACGAACGATGGATTAGGGTTTCCTGGAAGAGGTCCACTCCCCCCATGAGGCGTCTACCTAGTTACATGATTAAAGAGAAATGAATTACCACAACCAACAGCGAGATGGCACGAAACGGTAGTGCTCTCCTCGTTGAATCACCCTCTGATCTCATAAGGTGTGGCACCCCTCCTCAATTGCCGAACGACCTCCATGCAACCCCATACAAGTCTCACAGGTTTGCCTTACGATTAAAATCAAGAGTCATAGTCACGTATGGATGTTGAACTTATTGGTTGATACGCCCCACACATATGCAGTCGCTGACGTAGAGGTGCATGCAGAAAACAACAAGGCGTAAGGGGAGGGGCCACCAGTAAAATCCCGATCCAGCCCCTGAACTTTCTTCAAAATTCCATTCGAACCCTCAAATTCTTCGAAATTGCAACTAAGCTCCCTAAACTTTCCAAAATTACGATTGAGCCCCTCAATTTCCCAAAATTGCAATTAAGCCCCTTAATCTCCCAAAATTGTAATTAAGCCCCTGAACTTCCCAAAATTTCAATTAAGCCCCTGAATCTCCTAAAATTGCAATTAAGCCCCTGAACTTCCCCAAATTGCAGTTAAGCCCTTGGACTTCCAAGATCCTAATCAAACCCGGGTACACTCCTCCTAATTCAAATCGAGCCTCTGTATTCGCATATACTCCCAAATCAAGATCAATTTTTATCATTCGCCGCCCCAAAAATAAAAACTCATTTTGCATTCCTTAATCTCACGCGACGAGCTCTAAGCACGAACTGGTAGCTTTTTCTGCTATTCCCTGTTTAGAGATTCGTATGAGTCCAAGTGCAGCCGTAGTTGTCTTGGGCCCTGTGCATATGTGGATTGGGAATGCCCTTCTATTTAAATCAATAAAAAACTTGTTTTGCATCTCTTAATCTCACGCGACGAGCTCTAAGCATGAACTGGTATCTTTTTCTACTATTCAATGTTTAGAGACTCGTACGGGTCCAAGTGCAGTCGTAGTTGTCTTGTACCCTGTGCATTTATGGATTGGGAATGCCCTTCTTTTTAGCAAATAAAAATCTCGTTTTGCATTTCTTAATCTCACACGACGAGTTCTAAGCACGAACTGGCAGCTTTTTCTACTGTTCGATGTTTAGAGATTCATATAGATCCAATTGCAGTCGTAGTTGTCTTAGACCCTGTGCATATGTTGATTGAGAATGCCCTTCTTTTTAACAAATAAAAATCTCGTTTTGCATTCCTTAATCTCACGCGACGAGCTCTAAGCACGAAATGGTAGCTTTTTCTACTATTCGATGTTTAGAGATTTGTATAGGTCCAAGTACAGCCGTAGTTGTCTTGGACCCTGTGCATATGTGGATTGGGAATGCCCTTCTTTTTAAATCAATAAAAAACTCGTTTTGCATCTCTTAATCTCACGCAATGGGCTCTATGCACGAATTGGTAGCTTTTTTTGATGTTCGATGTTTAAAGATTCGTATGGGTCCAAGTACAACCGTAGTTGTCTTGGACCCTATGCATATGTGGATTAGGAATGCCCTTCTTTTTAAATCAATAAGAAACTCATTTTGCGTCTCTTAATCTTACGCAACGAGATCTAAGCACGAAGTGGTAGCTTTTTCTGTTGTTCGATGTTTAGAGATTCGTATGGGTCCAAGTGCAGCCGTAGTTGTCTTGGGCCTTGTGCATATGTGGATTAGGAATGCCCTCTTTTAAGAAGTAAAAGTCTCATTTTTCATCTCTTAGTCTTATGCGATGAACCCTAGGCCCGAACTGGTAGCTTTTTCTGTTGTTTGATGCTTAGGGATTCATATGGATCCCAGTGCAACTATAGTTATCTTGGATCTTGTGCATATGTGGACTAAAGACTCTCTGTAAAATATTTTCAAAAAAAAATGACATCAACATGTTCACCTTTAAATTCAAGCACCTTTCGAAGGTCAAGCCTTCAAATCAAACTAGAACTACGTAAGCCTTGAGTTTCCCATTGCACCGGGGAATACGTAGGAGCAGGATCAAGTCCTGTCAGGCTAACCTCCATCAACCTATTTATTTTCACATTAATTAAGGGATCAAACTATTTTCAAATAATCACACACTCAATTTAAGGGTACTGTTCTTCGGAACAAGCGAGTGGGGTGCCTAACACCTTCCCTACTCGTAACCGACTCCCGAACCTAAATCTCTTCCTTGAGTCAGGGTTTTTCCAAATCTTTTTCCCTTAAATAAAAATTTCGTGGCGACTCCACATTAATAAATAAATTCATTTTCAAATTTTAGCGAGCTCGTCGTCTCGTCGGAATTACGGTTGCGACAGACCCCGATCTACTTTTGTCCCTCTAAGGAAAATTGGGCAATGTTTCGAAACATCATGTGATAAAGTCCATTGTTTCTATTCCCCAAACCAATCATTCCACTATGCTGACACTAAAATTTGATTAAGGCGGCTTGTAGTCGTCCCCTCCTTGTTCTTCCATGAGAACCTACTTACTAGTGGAAATTGCTGGAAACCTATAGTCATGATAAACTCTATGAGTTGGCCCATTTTCGAAGCATATCAAGATTGGTACATTCTTTTCTTTCTCTGGGATTTTCACCTCATGAAATTCACCTACTACGAAGCATGGCATTTCACCCAACAATTGTTTCCATTGTTATAGCTTTGCCTATAACTATTTCTTCCCTTCGAAAGTGCCAAGGGAGTATACATTAAGGATGTAGCATCAACCATGTTCAAGCCATCCAAAAAAGAACCTACAAAATATGATCTATGAAAGGTGTGAGCCTATATGCTAACCTTAGTCTCCTAAATACTAAGGGTCCTGCTTGATCGACCCACCAAGGAGATGTGTGTTGATAAATTGCCATTCTATCACGCTATCTGTGCATATCTAGGTATATTACTGCATGATTTATCATAATTCACTTATAAATACATCTATTATCCCTTATTTTTAAAGGAATGATCAAGAAAGCAGAGAATATGAAAATAAGCAAACTTTGAGCCAAAAAGAGGGCAAAAAAGACATGAGAAGACAAGAATACAAAAAAGGACAAAAATTCCCCTCAGTGAACCAGCACAACCATTCTAGCACAAGGTTGGATTACCATGCTAACTTAATGTAACACAACCATGCCAAATGTAGCACTGTGATGCCAACATTTGATGCACCAACAAATAATGCTGCATCAGCCTAAGTGACATAAGAGGCATCATAGTCAACCCTACGATGCTATAGAAGGCCTAGAACGAAGGCTGTAGGGAAGCTAGTTCAAGCCCAATCCTTGATGATGGAAACCCTAAATATGCACCTATAAAAGTGAGGCTCTACCACACCATTCTACACACCTCCCTAATTGGAGAAACACCACCCTCAGCTTCCAAAGCCATATCTCTCATATCCCCCCTCTAGGCATAGCCCTACCTTTCCCCCATTTTTCATTACTATCTTTTCTAATCACAGTGTTTCCATTGGCATCCTTATGTAGGATCTTAGTAGGAGTAATCCTTGTGCATTGCAATTTTAGAGAAATTACAAGCTTTGTTAGAAACATCGATTTTATATTTCTTTTTCTTACTTTGTTATGGATATTTATGAGCTATCTTTAAATAACTAAATTATTCTTTATTGAGATTTAGCAAATTTTGTGATGTATATTGTTTGAACCCTTATTCTTCCCCTTTTCTAAAATGGTGTCTTCATTTCTATAATTTTGTTATTCTATCATGCTTAATCCATTAATAGAAATTGGTCAGTTCTCTTAATCTAATAGTTAGTTAGGGGGTGATCATACCCTTCTCCACTAGCAAAACAATAGGATAACTATATCTAAGGGTCTTGGAGGATCAATCGGAAACCTAGATTTCTAACTGGTTAATTTCCTGACATGTAATTAGCATCTTCTTAATCTTTATACCTCTTTTATTTATTTATCTTTTCAGATCAAGAAGGGTATTATTTAGAAGAAATATTGTTATGACTACCAGACCTAGGAGGGGTAGCAAAATTAGTGTAGGTGGTTAGCAGTTGAATAAGATGGGAAGACAATAGGAAATAACAAGTAAAGTCATAAGGGGATCTAAAGCCTTTTAAATTTTCATAACTTGCATCGCATTCTTTTATTTATCATAAAATAGAAATCATATTTCTGTTTCTTTTTTTCCTTTTACTATTTGAACTGCTTTCACAAACAACTTTCACAAAGAGCACTTCTCTTGGTGAGCTCAAAAATTAGAATTCAAGTTTCATAAATAGATTATTGGACCAGTCTCTATGGAATCGATACTGAGGGCCTAAAATACCCTTTGTTTACACCTACAAGTATACTTGCTCGTTGGTAAAACTTGGCAAGAGTTTTATATTCACGTTTTGCATGCAACAAGTTGTTAGCGTCGTTGCCGAGAACTATTTCCCAGTAGTATTTAAATTCTCAATTTTAATTTCTTGAGACATGTACATATTTATTTTTATAAAAATATATTCTATTTTTCATTTAAATAGAATTCTAAAAAATATATAAAATATTGTTTTCCCTTACCTTCTTTTATATTTTTTATGTTAACCTGTTCCTAAGTTTCTAAAATGTAGTTTGTACCTGAGATAGAACGAGAATCCAACAGGTTAAGGTAGGAAATGAGAGCAAAGAAAATGACGATGGAAGGAAGGAGAACATTGCTGGACTATATGGCCCCCATTGACGATGCAGCTTCTAGAGAAGGCATCCTACCCAACCATCTAGATGACATATGGGCAATCATAAGGAACCTAGGTGCCAATAATAACCAGTGGAGGTCTACTAATGGACACATGAAAAAGAGGAATTGCTACTAGTAGGAATGTATCAAGTAGATAAAAAGATTCTACCGGCGAGTTAGATCAAGGCCCATAACAAAAAGATGGAGATGCTTATGTAGTCAAGGGCACAACCGCTCCACCTATTCCCACTCAAGCCATACTTGAGCCTAGTCCGTGTAACTTGTATAATTACATAAGCCACAACTTGGAAGGATGTGCAATTGAGGACCATATGGATGAATAGAATGAGGAGGCCCACTTTCTGAGGAACACTTACAACCCTACTTGGAAGAATTCCCCCAACCTATCTTGTAGAGGATGTCAAGGTAACAATACTAACAGTTTCAATATTTACAAGCCTCCTCATATGAAGAACTAATGTGGCCATAGACAAGTGAGGAGGGATCCAACCCCCACAGAATATAAGGTTCCAGAATATGGAGGCACGACTTTAGAACATAGAGATGCAAATATCCCACTTCAAAAATATGGAGCAATAGATGGAGAAGATTCTAACTCTCCTATAACAACCTAGATCTCAATGAAAGGTGAAAAAATTAAAAATTAAACAAGGTTAAATTTGAAAGAAAATACAGTTGTCACCAATTTTATTTAAAATGGGAAAAATTATAAAACCTTTTATTTTAAGTAGATGATAAGAATGGTCTACGAAAACCAAGATTAATTTGGGAGTCAATTTATGTATAAGGAATGGTGGAAACTTAATCCCACAACACCCTTAATACATTTATCCTAAGATGGTAACCTTAAATTAATTTGTACAAATTAGTGTTAATTTTAAAATTATTTATTTTACTCCTTTAAAGATATAAGAATAAATAATTTATTTTGGAACGAATAAATAAATAAAAGATGAGAGAAATAAGTAGATTAATAAATAAAAAATTTATTCAATCAATGGTTAAAATTAAAATGAGTATAAGTTATGAAAATTAATTTTGGCTTGACGGTTTAATTTTCGCTTCTATATATCCTCCAATACAATGAGAAACTCAAAGTCACGTAGTTCTCTAAAAAATTGTGCATTAATTAACTTTAATATTTGAGCGTTTTTTTTTTAAAAAAATTACATGAATTCAAGAATACCAAACTGTCATAACTTAGGTGTCGCAGATTAAAAACATGGGGTTAAAAATATGTTTCGTTTAAATTACTCCTTTTTAATGTGAAATCAAGTTAAATTATTTACAAAAAAAATTGAATTAAGGATCATCAAATTGTCACAATTCATATGTTACTAATTAAAAATATAGGATTAACAAAAATGTGTTGTTCAAATTACCTTTCTTTTACTAAAGTTAAATTGCTTATTAAAAATAGGAAATCACTATTGAATTGTATATCATTTTTGAAATTATCTTGATACTATTTTTATGAAAGTTAAATTTACATGAAATTATAACGGTCATGGACATGATGTTAAAAAATTAACAACAAATGGAAATAATGTTGACAAAAAAGATAATAATGAAAGTTAAAAAAAATAAATAGAAGTAAAAATATGTATTGCATCTAAATAATAGACATAAAATTAAATAGTAATAATATTAACAAAAATTAATAATCATGATGATAAACAAAAGAAACGCCTAACAAAAATAAACTATACAATAAAAGATCAATTATGTACTAACACAAGAAAATGAAGAATTACAAATGCAATAAATAGTAATAATATAAATAAAAGTGGTAATGATAATAAGAATAAGAATAAGAATAAAACTAAAAATAATTAATGAATATATTAAAATAAATAGCAAATAAAAATATTAGCTGGTCAAAAATAACAATAATAACAATTTTGTTTAAAATTTTTATAATTATTCGTTTATTATTATTTTTTACATAAGATAAATCTAAATTAGAAATAAAAAAATAAAAAAAAATAAGGGAAAAAGTAAATAAACTAATTATTTTATATATATCTATATATATATATTATGCCTTTTTGAGTTGTTTGTATTTGTATTTCCTCTTTTGAAAAATTCTTAAAAGTGCATGATCATGTGCATGCATCCTATATGCTAAGTCTAGCTTAAGTCATGCATGATTAAGTCATTTAACCTAAAGGATTAAGTGTATGCTTGAATCAAATCAAAAGACACTTAATTCTTATTCCTGGACCTTATGGCCCGAGCTGAATTAGAGACAACTGGACAAGAACTTAGGACTTATGACTTAGAATACCATACCTATACAAAGGATGAAGTGCAAAATGTATTAGGATGAATTTGTGGACTTAGGACCTTTACAAGAGCCTATGCAAGGAATAAATGAGGACTTGAAATCCTTGAATTATGGACCAAAATTATCACAAAAAAAAAGATCTTCTTGGCCGAATAACATCTTCTTATTGTGTAACATCCCAATTTTTCTATGATAAATATTTGAGGCTACAAATAGTTTCTAGAATGAAACTAGGTGAAATTAGAAGCCAAAAGCAGAGAAATTAGGAAGTTTGGTGCAAATGATAAAAATTTCCTTGCACCTGGGTAGCTCAAATAATGAGCCAAAAATATGGAAATACAAGTATAAGACATCCTAAAGGGATTATAAAATCATGTATGGTTAAAATTAGTGAGAAAAATTTAGAAACCTGAGAAGGGTCAAAAAGGTCCTTCGAAAACCCTAATAATGACCAAAATGCCCTTAGGAGCTATATTTTTTGCACAAAACTAGTCAGTTCCCATAAAAATAGCAAATGGCCTTAGATTAACATGGGAATGAACCAGAAAGTCTTAGAAATTTCAGAGGAACAATTTGGGAAATTTTCTGACAATGCTGAGAAAAATTACGAAAATGCCCTTGGAAGGCCGGGAGGGCAAGATAATGTGATAAGCATGCCAAGAGTGGGCCCCACACCAAGGTGCACGAAATTCAACAGCTGGAAAGGTGGTGATGAGTCACCAAAGTGAAGTCATATCAAGTCTTCCACAAAAGGACAAAGTGAATAGTAAAACGGTTCCTTTAACCATGGTTAAGACTAATTAACCTTGGTTAATTAAAAGTAAAGCATGCTTCGGATAAATTAATCATAATTAGAGGAAATATCAGCCTAATTAACAATAATCTAAACCTAAAAGGATAATTCCTTAAATTTTGATTTATTTTGGAACATAGGAAAAAATCTAGGCAAAACCAAAATACCCCTAAGTGCAAAATTAATTCCACTTGGCCCATAAGAGTTCAAATTTTTTGGGACACTTGGGACCCCATTTGCTTCATATCTTTTAGCCTAGAAACTTATCAAAATTCTCTCAATTCTCTCTAAGCTTACATAATGCAAAACACTCAAAACTTACACTTTTAAGCCTAAGTCTTCATCTTTAAGGCTTAAGCTATATTAAAGCCATAAACACTAAAGCCCCACTACCATCCTTTGTCGATGTCCAGAGAAGACCAGAGGGGACCCAAGGCAGCCTTTAAAGCCCCACAAAACGCTAAGGAGGTCTTTAACAAGTAGGATGTTTCTACTTGTCTTTTTATGCTTTTAACTTGCCTTTTTATAGTGTGTTTGTTTTCTTTCATGCATATTTTCTCCAAGATCTGTGTGTCTTCTTTTTTTTTTCACTTGTGAGAGTTTAAAACTGTATTTTAACTGTTAAAAATCAGCCCCACCTATATTTTGTGATTTTTGAAAAGAAAAACAACGTTTGTTTGGTTAAAAGTGCTTCTAAGGCACTTAGAAGAAATTTAATCGGTGGGTTTCGTTTTAAAATTATTTTTGAAGATTTGATCAGTTTTATGCTCTCATGAGAAAGGTTTTTGAAGCTTATTTGAAAGAGGATTTGTAGATCTTGGAGTAGATCATGAAAATATACTCTTTGTGGCTTGGAAAAATATATTATGTTGTTATTTTCATGCTTGTTTTTATGCTTAAGTTTTAACCTTGTGATTTTCTTTTGTGATGAGTTTGGTATGACCTTTGTGTTGGATCTACACCTCTGAGTATGCATGTTAAGAGGTGGAAGAAAGTTTTGTAATAAGTTCCAAAGGTTTCCTTTGGACATTAGTTAAAAAACTACCAAGCAAATGATGTAATTTGTAGCCAAAAGTGGCTAAAATCCTTGTATGGCACCCTAGACTCATCATGGCCAGCACTTGGCATGGACCAGAGCCCAAAGGGGCTGCACAAGCCTAACACAATTGAACCAAGATGGTGTGAGATGGAAGATTTGAAGAAATTACCTTGGCTAACCAAGGAAGGCTTTTGACCACAACTCCCAAGCAAGCTTTAGTTTTATAAAAAATTTTATAAGTAAGTTAAGCCCTGAAATAAGGTTTTAAATGGACTAAATAAACCTTTAAACAAAGTTAAAAAAAAAGAGAGTTAAAAAACCTCTAGGAGTGCATTCAGTCACCCTAGAGAGATTTTGGCAAAAATGGGCTTAAAATGCGATTAAGAAAAAATCAAGTATTTTCAACAAGTAAATAACTTATTTGGAGGTTTAATAAATATTTAAAAGGTTAAATTTTAGAATATATGGCCTAGGTAAGCTTAGGGAGAAATCTTAGAATTACTAAGTGGTAAAATTTCCAAATAAGCTTAAAATGGGTAACTAGGAAATTTACCACAACTTAAGCAAGGGTAAATGTCAAATTCGGCCATGCCATTACATTTTGGGTAAAAAGAATTAATATTACCTTATAATATGTCAATTCTAAATTTTAAACTTAGCCCCCAAGTAATGGTCAACTTAGGTCAACTAGGGTTAAGAAATGATCAACTTAAGTCAACTAGGGTTAGGAGGAGGGAACCCTAAATCTCGAAGAGTGGCATTCGGCCACTTAGTGGTTAATTAAACTAAAGGAGGTTTTAATCTCCAATTAGGGTTAATTAAGGACCATATTTATGTGAATAGGACGAATTTAAATTATGAAAAATTTGAAGGTGGATAAAGAGACCTATTGATTTTTTAGGCAAATGATCTTATGGTGAAGAAGGAAATTGTGGAAACCTAAGTCTAGGAAGTTGGAATTTGGTTACCATGTTTTAAATTAACTAAGAATGAGTTTCAATCCTTAACTAGGCCCAAATAATGATCCTAAATATGTAAGCAAAATATAATTAAGGTGTGTGAAAGGTGAAATTTGAGGAAGTAGGTCATTTGGCCATTTAGGAATAAATTGACCTAGAAGATTAATTAATTTCTACTTAGATACTATTTTTTTTTATAATTAAAGAGACTTTATAGTTTTAAGAGTCAATTATACCTAATTATTAAGGTAGTAGAAAGGAGAACAACACAAGGTAGCATATTTCAAAGATTTATTAAGAAGGATGGTTAGAACTTAAATATGAAGTTAGAAGTACATTAAATAATTTTGGTCATGATATACCCTAAGGATAAAGAAGTTTTAAAAGTGTCTACGATGGATTCCAATTAATGAGTTAGACTCCAAATGACCTAAACTACTTTAGTAACCAATGAAAAACGAAACTAAAAGAAGTTAGAATTCTAGATTTTATATTCAGCCATACAAGGATAATAAAGACTAAAGGAATTTAAAGATCCTAATTTAGATAACTTAGGAAGTATTACAATATTAAGGATTAAAAGTTTAAAGGAAAATAGATAAAGGTAAAAATTTCCATTCGGTCATGTTTAATCAAAAATGTCCTAAATGAGTTAAAAGTTTTATAAATACTTAATACTTGAACTTAGAATATTAGGACATGCATAAGATTTGAACAAAAGAGAACACAAAGAGAAAGAACTTGAAAAGTTCCATTTGGCCACCTAGATTAAGATACTAAGACTTAAAATCTTAATGAACAAATGTAAATTGACAAAAGGAAAGGATGAGAGGTAACTTAGAAGGATGGGTGATGTAAGTCCCTTGTGTGATTTCAACATCAACCGAATTGAGGCATTGGATTGGTTGTGTAAATGTGACATTATGCTATGTGATTTACCAATCAAATTGCATTATTAGTTATGAATGATCACTATTTATGAATGAATAAATGATGTATTCTCATGAATGAGAAAGGATGATGATCATGTATGAGAATGGTTTATGTTGATGATTGAGATGAAAATTTGAAACCTATATGCGCATTCCATATTGGTTGGAAATTGTTTTGAGCATGCATAATTATCTGGAAGCTACTAAAATGAACTTAAAAAGATTAAGGGATCAATAAAGCAAACGTTATGTGAAAACGTAAAACTACTCTCTTTGTGCCTTGTGCACACTAGTATCCAGAGGCCCCTTAAAAGCTCCATTGAAGAGAAGCCAAAGGTTGCTTCTAGGAGCCAAAGGTTGCTCCAAAAATCCTTCTACTATGAAGGCATTGAGTCCTTCACCCCTTATGTGGTGGTGACGATCACCTAGGAATGAGCTCATATCCTTAATTTTAGTAGGAGGTGGGAGTAGAGTCGGTGAGAAGATATTGTTTGACAAATTTAATACATGTTTATGTCTTATTGTTTCTCCCTAAGGTGGTGAAACTAGATTTATAAAGTGTCCCAAAATTTGGACAAAGGAATGATAAAGACAAAGATAAGTAATAAAGAATGAGGTTTAAGGCATAGAATAATTGTATGTAAAATGATATCTTATGTGTGATCCCAAAGTTATGAATGTTAAGAAAGATGTATGATGGGACATCAAGTTGTATGTTTTGAATAAAATTGATCTACTTTAGATGAATGTTTTCAAAGAATCAAAAGTAACCTTTTATGAAAGAAATGATTTCTAAAATAAACTGAAGTGGCTGGGATTAAAGTGATGACATTAGAACTAAGTAGAAAGCCTACTGAGAAACTTAGTTTCTCATCCCTACTTCTTCCACTTTCTTCCCAAATATTCCGCATGTTGTACACGATGATGGAAACTCATGTTATTGAAGCAGATGCAAGACACTTTTGTCTAAAGAAAATTCACATCATGTTAATATTGTGATTAGAAGGATGGAAGCATCCTAAATATTAGTAATAAATAGTATGTTATGTATAGGACAAAGGTAAATTGAGGATTGTAATAGTTATATGATATGGCCTATGTGCTTAGGACTTATATGATGTTTGAATGGTATGTATAATTATTGTATGATGCATACTTTATGATTGAATCTTGTCTATCTATTATAAGCAAATGATAAATGGAAAGAATGATATGAACACTTAGTATTCCTAATGTTTTGAATGTACGTATAAATTTGCATAAGGAATCATTTTACTGCAACGCACATTTTATCGACGAGACTCGCAATTTATATCAAACAGTTTTAAAAATTTTTTTACTGTATTTTCATAAAATAAAATGAATTCCGCATCATGAGATAACAAACTAAAATAGGAACCGAATGATCGACTAAAGCGTGAAATCGATATTTATTTTTAGGGTGTTATATTATGGTATCAGAGCAGTTCATCCTTAAGGAGCCTGAGGATGGTCTGACTATGCTTCTAGAGCAGGCGTAAGATCTCTACGATAGGACTTAGAAGTCATGCTTCGAAACTAGATAGTCTAGTTAGTGCATGACTGCTTTATGTTTTCTAATGTTGGTTGCTGATATGCATGATTTCAGTGTTGAGCCTGATCACCTCAATTTTTGTTCATGTGTGTTTAGGAACCAATGGCAGAAACAAGGCATGGTAGAGGATGTGCTAGAAATGTAGAAAACCCTGAGGTTGGAGGAATCCTGAGCTCCACCTTGAGGGACATGGATACAGTCATGCAGGGCATGATGGATAGGATGGATAGGCAGTTAGAGAACCATGAAGGAATTGCCAATACCTCTGTAGCAAACCCTGATTGAGTAAAGTTCACTGAATTCAGAAAGATGAACCCCCTGAGTTTCAAAGGAACTCTAAACCCTAACAAGGCCGATGACTGGATCAAGGCCACAGAGAAACTTTTCGGAATTATTGAATGTGATGAGGAGCAAAAGGCAAAGTATGTTGCCTACATGTTGGAGGCAGATTCTGAGTTCCGGTGGATGGGTGCCAGACGATTGTTGGGAACTAAAGGAAATCCTATCAATTGGGAAGTCTTCAAAGAGGCCTTCTATGAAAAGTATGTACCACAGTCGGTACGAGATGCAAAGGAAGCGGAGTTTATGCATCTACAACAAGGAACAATGTCTGTAGTAGAGTACACAACTAAATTTGAGTAGCTATGTAAATATTCAGAAATTTTTCTTCACCACCTAAGCATCACTAGAGAACCCAAGTTGAGTTGAGTTGTTCCTTGATTCCAACTCAGTTTGGAGGATATTTTGTGTGAGTGAATTGGAGTGAGAGGGCTGGTTGATTGATGAGAACACTAGAGGGAGGAGAAAATAAACACTTGGTGAAGACTAGTGAAATTAACTTGAATTTTTTCTAAACACTAACCAAGTGAAATAACAAGTCCTTTTGTTTGTGCTTGGTTTTGTATGGATTAGGAGAACTTCAAAACTAAGGCAAGGTGTTCCAAGGGACTCAAGAAACTAAGACTTGAAACTTATACTTTAAGACCAAAGTGATAGGCTAAGAGCAAACCTTAATTGAAGACCAAAGTGATGGCATTTTGTAAATATGTGCATTCGGTTTTAAACTTGTAAAATTTAGATTGAACCTTTATAATTAGGATTGGTTTGAATTTTAGATTCTAGAAATTTGTAGTAGGATCTATTTGTGGTGTAATTAGGATTTACCTTTGCAAGTTGTGTGTAATAAGGACTTGGACTTTCGGACCTTGGTGTAGGATACTCACCTAAGGTCAAGTTATAACTTGTTATGCATTTGTGTGCTTTAGACCTAGTTTGTATGCTAAGTGCTTTTCGAATTTCTTAGAACTATTTGGTAGCATTAACCTTGTCTTCTTTTGCAAGGTCAAGAGGGCTAGGTAAATCACTTAACCCTTGTGTGTTTGTGTGTGCCTTAGAAGCTTAAATTAAGTGTTAAGTGTTTTGACTTATGTGACTTGATTTCTTAGCATAAGAAATCTGGGTGTGGAGAGACATTTTCTATTTTGCAAATGAGCACCCATGAACTATCCCCTAGAAGATAAATGGAACAATTGGCCAATAGATTAGAAAGACTTTTTCAAACCCAAACAAGGGCCATAGAACAAAGACTAGATCACTTAGAAAGAAGAAAATAAAAAAACAAGAAATTAAAGAATAATTGAAACTAGAGGGTCTAGGAATGGGGATAATTATCATAAGGAGGAGACATCCGGTAAAGATTTCAACTTCTTTGGGGAACACATGAGTCATGGGGAAAGGAGAAGACATTTTTCTCAAAAGGAAAGGCCTTCCTTAAGGGATAGGACACACTCACAAAGGAGGACACTACCCTCCAATAACCATGCACCAAGAAGAGAAATAGTGAAAGGTTATGGACATAGAGAAGCAACTAGGACTAGGGAATCCTTTAAGATTAGGACTCATAGGTTTAGGGAGCATAAAAGTAGCCATAGGAATAGAGATCCAAGGGGTAGGGATAGGAGCCCATAGAGCTATCTAAGATTAAAATGCCTAAGTTCTAAGGGGGAACAATCCATAGGCATACCTAGTTTGGGATCTTAAGGCCGAAAAAATCTTTGCAAGCCATGCCATTAATGAAAGACATAGGTGGGACTAGTTTCCTTAGAATTTAGTGATATGCCCTAATATGGTGGGATAGGATTAACAAAGAAATGTTTAGGCCCTTAAGTGATTAGGAAGAAATGAAAAATATCATGATTAGGAAGAAATGTACCTCTCCATTATTTAAGAGAGGTCCACAATAGGTTGTAAAGACTCTCTCAAGGCACCAAGAGTATAGATGAGTATTTTAAAGAGATGGTTAGGTTATTAGATGGACTTAGGCATGACATCAGGGATGTGGTAGAACTCCACCAATATCTAAGCCTTAATGATATTTACCACCAAGCTATAAAGGTAGAAGCCCAAATAAATAGGAGGAGTAAATGCAAATACACTGCATACAAGTCATCTACCCAAGACACTTGAAAAGATAGAAAAAAGGGTTCCAACAGACTTCAGTTTTAAATTTAGGAAGTCCAAAAAGGCCAAAGAGTCTAAAGTTAAGACTCTAAATTTTCCTTTTGGCAAAGATTCTTTAGTAAAATGTTTCAAGTGTTTAGGTATGGGGTCATTGCTTCCAATTCCCAAGTAAGAAAAACATGGTCCTTAAGGAAAATGATAATTATTCATCATTAGAGTCCACTAGCTCTAGTTCCTTTTCCCTTTCACCTAATGATGGAGCCTTAGAATATGCACTTAAGGGTGACCTCCTAATGGTTAGGAGGTTACTAGGTAGTGTTGCTAATAGGGAGGAAGAAACTTAGAGACAAAACATCTTCCATACCAGGTGTTCTTTCAAGGGGCACACCTACTCCTTAATTATTGATGGGATAGCTGCATTAATGTAGCTAGTACTAGGCTAGTTACCAAGCTAAGGCTAGGAACCATCCCCATCCTAAGTCATATAAGCTTAAATGACTTTGTGATAATGGAGACTTGTTGGTTGATCAACAAGTCCTCCTCATGTTCATCATTGGGAGGTATGAGGATAATGTTAATGTGATGTTGTCCCCATGGAGGCCAGTCATGTGATTTTAAGAAGGTCATGACAATATGATAGGGATGTCCATCACAATAGGCATAAAAATAGGTATTTCTTTGAATTCAACTCCCAAAAAATTATCCTAGTACCTCTGTCCCCTAGTGAAGTCTATCTAGACCAAATGTATATGAGTAAAAAAAGGGAGGCTAAGAGACAAGGTTTGAAAAAGAAGAAAATTAAAGAAATTAAAAATAATAAAAATAAGAAAAGGAAAGTCAGAAGAAAGGTATGGAAGGATGAGGTGAGAAACATCCTCCTAGTTAGGGAACCTGTCCATCTAACTAGTATTACCTTAAAACTCATAATTGGAATAGCATCTACTATTTCCTTTACCTTAATAGAGGAACCTTTTCCTCTAGGCAGCGGTCAAGAATTAGGCCTCATAAAGGCTCATCCCTCCTAACCAACCATGGACACTTGTGGCACCATTGTTACATGGCATGATTAGTATAATGTGAATAAAGTCGTTCAATTGATTAAACCCTTATATCTTTGTGTGCCTCATATAATGTACCTTTTCAGTTCCCTAGCATGATTCCATGCTTGTATTATCTATTTGCATCTAGGCTAATCGAATATTCCATTATAAATGACTTGGCGGGTAAGCAATTTAATTTCTTGGTTAAAAATTCATTATCACAACACGAGTCTTGGTCACCTTATGGAGGGGTCAAGATATTGTCTCCACATATTGATAGGTATCATACCCCACCCAGGGTAATGCTTGACATGAATCCATCAAATAAATTCCCAAGAACTAGCCCAGGTATCTTTTATAGAAACAATTAGGGACAAAACCTCATAAACCTAATTACACTCCCTATTCTTCTATTTTACTCTCGTAGGGGTTATAGGTTTGTTACTCTTTACTACCTCTTATGTTTCATTTGTTATGATTACATATTGTTGAAATTCTTTAGAACTTTCAAAAGGTTAGTATTTAATCCTGGCATTCCCATTGTTTCCACTCATTAATAACATCTTCTTTACTCACTTATGTCCTTATTTGTAAATAAATTTGAGCTTATACATTCGAGGATGAATGCTTTTGAAGTGGGAGGGGTTGATGTAAAGGTCCTAGTAGCAGAGAAAGGTAGTTGCAGAGACCTACGGAGCATATTGGGCTGTCACTAGAATAAGAGACAAGCAGCTGCAGACAGAGGTGGAGACCTTCTTGGGCCTCCAAGAGATTCACCCTTATTCCCAATCCACCATCCCATTAGCCCTACACAATTTAGACTAGGTTTGAGGACACTTTGTATTTTAGAAGTAGAAGGCCTAAGACATGTATAGAACAAGCCCATTTTTCTGTATTTAACTGCTAAGCTTTTTGGGCCTACTTTGGCTAATTTATAGGCTGCCTTGGAACACAAGGAGGGACCCATTTTAGGCTTAATGGAGAGGTCTAATTCAAATTCCAAAGGCTACCCAATGCTAGGCACCACCCTTGGCTATAAATAAGGCTTTCTATATGTAATTTTTCATATTATGATTCATTTGAATGAATTCAAAGTTTTTCCACTCAGAATTTTGAGAATTTTTTGTTCCTTTTTCTCCTCTAGAACCAGACATGGGGTTGAGGAACCTCCTTATCCATGGCAACTTATGGTGGCGAAGAAGAGGCTCATCCTCCTTTAGAAGTGACGCTTCCAAGTCAAGCTTGAATCGGCTCCACTACTCCTCCATCCTTCTCCAAAATGCTACTTCCATTGATCTAGAAGAGCTAGCTCCTTCCACCTCTGCATCAACTAACTAGACATGGTGAGGTAGATGTAAAAATTAAAGACAATGCAGATCAACTGGACATGGGTCATGCAAATGTAAACGTAAAGATGATGTAGATCGACTGGACATAGGTCATCCAATTGTAAGAGATAAAGACAATGTAGACCGAATAGATATAGATCAATTAGGAATGTAGAAGTTTAGAAATAGGCCTCGACCAACAGGACATGGTGAGGCAGACGTAAAAAAATAAAGACAATGGAAACCAACTGGATATGGGTGCTGCAGATTCAAAAAGTAAAGATGATGCAGATCAACTAGACATGAGTCATGCAGTTGCAAAATATAGAGATAATACAGACCAACTAAATATAGGTCAAACAGGAATGTAGAACATTATAAATAGGCTTGGACCAACTGGACATGGTGAGGTAGATGTAAAAATTAAATATAATGCAGATCCACTGGGTATGGGTCGTGCAGATACAAAAAGTAAAAACAATGCAGACAAACTAGATATGGGTCATACATGCATGCAAAAATAACGACCATGTAGATCGACTAGATATGGATCATACAAAAATGAAAAATTGAAGACAATTTAAATCAACTTGATATGGGTAGGATAGGCGCAAAATCAGAGACAATGCAGACCAACTTGATATGGGTTAAGTAGATGCAGAAAATTAAAGACAATGCAGATCGATTGGGTATGGGTCATGCAAGCATGAAAAGGTAAAGAAAATGCAAATCAACTATTTTTCTGTAAAAAGAAATTTTTAAAACCAAACAACAGTAAATATTTTTAAAAAAATCCAAAATAATGCTTGTGTAAACTGATCAAAGATGATTTTTGCATAAAGGTCTAAACCAACTGGCCCAAAAAAGGAAGATTTGACCACTTAGACTCTTTATTCACAACATTATCCTTCGTCATACTGTTGAATTGGTTTCATGATCTCTAAGCTTCATTCATTTCCTTAATCCCATGATTGTTAACTTTATGAGTTACATTGACATATATTATCTTATTAAAAAATGAAAGCCCTTGGCTTGAACCACTTAGAAGGATGTTATCAGTATTGCCAAACCATAAAATTAACCTTAGTTATTTTACTTAAGACAATAATTAAATGGTTTGCATTAACGAATGAATGAAATGATATCTGAGAGGAAGGTAAACAATAATAAAGACAAAGGCAAAATATTTTGGGTTTCATTGGTGTATATTCAACTATACATAAGATATTAATTAGGATGGTTATAGGATTAAAATAAATAAATAAAGATGGAAGAAAGAGAAACAATTATAAATATTTTTATGAAAAATTTTCCCAGTATAAATCCTTTTGTCCTTCATCAATTTATTCCATCTTGACCTTTTCTGGAGGCGGTACTATTACTTTTGATGCCATTTCTTTTATTGAACTTATATCCCACACCTTAAGTTTTCAAATCCAATTTTTGTCAACAGAGAGAAACAAAATTTTCCCCAACGTAAGTTTTGATGCAACATGGTCTACTCACCTTTTAGTCACCCTTATTTTTTCTTAAGCCATCTTTTTGGGTTTTCAACTTAACGAACATTTTAATTGCTCTAACTTTTTCCTTGACCTCCCTTTTTTTTTAGCTTTGATTTTTTGAACCTTAATTTTTGCTTGGGATGCCCTTTCAGGATTTTCAACATATTAGGTTATTTATTTTTCATTCATTCTAACAGAACTTTTTGACAACATCGATATTTGTCAGCCTTGGTAGTTCTTGTCCATTTGTAAACACCAAATTATGTCTGAGGCCTCCAGTTGTTAAAATTAATTAGGGAATAGGGCGTAATTTAAATAATAAAGTGAATATTAAAATAAATAAACAGAAAAGCAGAAAGCAGATGCAACGAAAAACAAAAAGTAAAAATGCCAAAGTTTGGAAAAATAGGTGAAGAAACTAAAAAGTAAAATAAACAAAAATGAATAAAAAAAACATAATAAAAAAAAATAATAATAATAAATAATAATAATAATAATAATAATAATAATAATAATAATAATAACAACAATAAAAATTAAAAGTAGAGAAAAGGAAAGTAGGAAAGAAAAATGAAAGATAGTAAGAGAAAGAAAATAAATAATAAACTAAACAAAAAATAATAAATTCCATTTTTCTTTAAAAATAAAAAATAATTATAAATAGAAATAAATAAAAGAGTATATAATAGCGATAATGGAAAAAAAGTAGAGAGGCGGCTGAGGAGAGGAGAGGCCCAGTGTAACTGAGGGTGCTATAAATAAGAGCAAGTTAGTGATAGAGGGGGTGCTTTTTTTTTTTTTGGGCTCGGGAAGATTGGTGAATTCAGGAGGCTCTCTATAGAAGAAGTTTTCTCATCTCGCTGGAAAACTATGGAGGCTCTGAAGCGGAAGCTTGAAGAGTAGTGCGAGATTCGTGAAGCTCACCACCAATTCTAGCAATCTTCGCGATACCGTAGCTAAGGGAGGAAGAGAATCGCATTTTTGGCGTTCACAGGTTTGCAATATTCTTTCGCCTATTCCATGTCTAGCAATAGGAAGTGACCTACGTGCTTCATGTAAATTGTGAATCTGTTGCAAATCTCTTCAATCATCGCTTGCATCTATATTTCTAGATTTGAAATGCGCCTTTAAACAACTAGTTGTTCAATCGAATCTGTATCTAATCTCTAGATCCAATGTTACAATTTGCTGCAAGTTTGGCTCAGTAGATTTGGTTTATAGATCACCCTAAGAGTCCCATTTCCCTTTCCCATGCAAGATCTCACTAGACTAGGCTCAACCGGGCCAATGTTTAGGGGAAAACCGATCTGTTAGGGGGTTTGCTCTCACACACAGGCTAGTCGCGTTCGTGGACAAGCGCATGGCCATAACAGAACTGGGGATCCTTGTATAAATCGTCACCCCATTCGTGGTTGACCAGTTCCTCCTTCGAGCCTTTAGTCCCCCTGACTCCTTCTTCCAAAATGCCAAATCCTCACAGAATTCCCGTCGAAGGGCGTTTAGAGAGCGGCAGTCTAGGCGTCATCGAACCATGCTAGTACTTGCAGCAGGGGAACCGACCGTACACTGCTGACCATACAGCTCGCGGAAGAGGCCCAAGCCTGCAACATTGTGACCATCTAGCAGTGATACCCGCTTCGTACGAACCCACACTAGTCCTAGACAATAGGCGCTGGAGGCAAGACCGAGTGGTCCTACTCACCTAGCGAATAATACACGCTTCGAACGGACCCGGAGGGGCCAAGGGGGAGGGACCGATTGCTCCTGCACCAGCACCAGGCACCTTCCGTAGCAAACTTGACTATGTGATACCTTATTCCATCCCTGAACAGAAGTGCGAACTGCAGATCCGTATTGAGAAACCAGTCAAACCCCGATGAAGCCTCCTCGACGAGACATAAACCACCTGAATATCAAAGCACGTCCGTCGGAGCAAGGTTAAAGCATCTCTAATTCAGCGTGAAGAACCATCCTCGGCTCAATCTTTTTGGGAAACCGCATTCCCCAATACATTCCACCATTAGCAAAGTGAGGTAGGGTTCGTTCATAAGTTGGCTGCCTTTGCAACAGAGTCAACTCAACCATTGGATGATCGTCCTTGCCGGATATCGCGCCATTGTACCACTTAGAATAGAGAATTTGGTGGCTAGAAACCCTCGTCGATGGCGTCAGTAATGAGACGCCACACATTCGCTGCGAATGTAGCAAGTCAGGTGGTGGGATACCTCGCGAAGGAACGTGCATAATCTAGCTCCTGAAGACTGCCCCACCATTGTGGCTAAAAGAGCCATGCAAACAGGGGAGTTGCTTGTATGGATAGCCACCAAGGAGTCATGTTTCCAAGGTTTGAAGCATCCATGAAGCCAAGCCTAAGCCACTGCGGCCGTTCGATCCGTCACTTTTAGATAATTAGACCAAAGTTTAAGTCAAACCCCATTATCACAATCAGGTCCTCCCATTTCCTCTATTTGCAGATTGACCCTTCCACTTTCCAATATTTGCAATTTAACCCCCAAACTTCTTGTAATTCAAATTTCACCCCAAGCTTCTCATAATTCAAATTTTACCCCCAAACTTCTCGTAATTCAAATTTTACCCCCAAAACATATCGTGATTTAAATTTTACCCCCGAACTTCTCATAATTCAAATTTTACCCCCAAACTTCTCATAACTCAAATTTACTCATAACTCAAATTTAGCTCCCAAACTTCTCATAACTCAAATTTAACCCCCCCAATGTTCCTATAATTCCCACTGTTCCGATTAAACCCCATACTCTCTTTCCTCTAAAACATGTCCAAATCATCTCATTACCATCGCGGTTTTAAAAAAAATAAAAATAAAAATAAAATTCTTTTCAAAATGTTTGGGATCTACGGTCTCATGCGACGAACTCTAAACGGGAAACTGGCGGTCTACACTGTTGTTCGATGTTTAGTGGTTCGTATAGGCCCCCGTGCTGCCTTAGCCGCCTTGGACCTTGTGCATGAGTGGACCGAAAGTCCTTTCAAAATAAAATTATTTTCAAATGTTTTAGGATCTATGGTCTCACACGACGAACCCTAGACGAGAAACTAGCGGTCTACACTACTGTTCGATGTCTAGTGGTTCGTATAGGCCCCCATGCTGCCTTAGCCGCCTCGGACCTTGTGCATGAGTGGATTGAAAGTCCTTTCCAAAATAATGTTCTTTTCGGAGGTTCCTCCAAATAATAAAGTTCTTTTCAAAGCATTTTGGAATCTACGGTCTCACGCGACGAACTCTAGACGGGAAACTGGCGGTCTACGCTGCTGTTCGATGTCTACTGGTTCGTATAGGTCCTTGTGATGCCTTAGCCGCCTCGGACCTTGTGCATGAGTGGACCGAAGGTTCCTCCAAGAAATTAAAGTCTTTTCAAAACATCATCTCCCTTCTAAAATACTTTCAAAGGTCAAGCCTTCAAAACAAACTAGAACTACGTAAGCCTTGAGTTTCCCATTGCACTGGGGATACGTAGGAGCAGGATCAAGTCCTATCAAGCTAACCTCCATCAAGTTATTTATTTGCATGCTAATTAAGGGATCAAACTATTTTCAAAATCACACACTCAGTTTAAGGGTACCGTTCTCCGGAACGGGCGAGTGGGGTGCATAACACCTTCCTCACTCGTAACCGACTCCCGAACCTAAATCTCTTCCTCAAGTTAGGGTTTTTCCAAGTATTTTCCCTTAAATAAAAATTTGGTGGTGACTCCACACATATCAATCAAATTCATTTTTAAAATATTTAGTGAGTTCTTCGTCTCGTCGGAATTACGGTTGCGACAGGTGGCGCACTGGGGAATCCTTGAGAGTCAAGCCCGTTCAAATTGAGTGTGTCACATTTTTTATCCCTTTCCCTGTTTATTTACATGATTTATTTATTTCATGACTTATTTATCTGCTTATCTGTTTTGTGATTTATCTGTCCGTTTATTCTCTGTAAAACCTTAGGATAGACGAACGATAAATTACTGTATATATCTGTGTGATTTCCCCAATTGCAGGTATCCCAAAATTTATGTGACATCCATACATTGCATATGCATTTTATCATGAGTGGGGACCTATACCCAGGTCTGAGTGTTGTCTAGGATTAGAGGGATCTAGCGGTGTCACGCTGGGGCCTACGTCTTGTGTGGCTATCATGAAAATCCCAGCTAGAGTGTGTCCTATTCATAATGCCCCACAACTAGTGGCTACTTCTACTGTTGTGGCAAGCATTATGGACTGGAACTTGGCTCTAGTGACCTCTACACCTTTAGGATTACAAACTACCTTGGAGAGGTTCATGCATTAAAAGCCCTAGATCCATAGGATAGGTCACCTCACCAGGGCATGAGGAGGGCACATTCTGATCACGACGTCTGTGTTGTAAGCACTTTTATTTATCTGCAATTGGGAGTGGATAGAAATCTCAAGATCAAAGAGAGAGAAAAAAGGGGAGAGAAAAGGAAAATCGAAAAAGTGAAAAAGAGAAAAAACGAATGAGTGAAAAGAGGAGGGAAGAAAATAATAAGAGAAGAGAGAGGAATGGAAAAAGGAAAAGAAGAGAGAATATACAAATAAGGGGAAGGAGCAAAAAAGGGGGGAGAGAGAAAAGAAAAGAAAAGAAAAAGAAAAAGAAATATATATAGAGAAAAAGACAAAGGGATGGAAAGAAAAGTTGGTGATGAAAAAAAACTTAACCACATTTATTAATTCTTTATGCAGCATGTATTAACCTTCTTCATCCCGAGTCTAACATGTTCACTTTGTTTCCTTTTTCTTTTTCTTTGGGGGGACCACAGATTCTCAGCGACTGTCGTCAAAGAGGTGAAATGGAAATTAATATGGAATCCAGGCAGTTGAAGAAGAGGAGACGAATTGGGGTCAAGGTGATAGACCTTACAAGTTTGGAAATATTCGGGAATAAGCTTTCAAGCATTCAGTAGATGTCTTTCAGCAAGAAATACGACAACATACTGAAGTTATTGAAGGTCCAGGTACAGGAAGGGGCCCTCACGGCTATGGTACAGTACTACGATCCTCCTCTCTCTTGCTTCACCTTCTCAGATTTCCAGCTGGCTCCTACCTTAGAGGAGTTCGAACAGATCCTGGATCTGCCCTTGGAGGGGAGTAGGTCGTACCAGCACTTGGAACATCACTCTACCTTCCGAGTTGCCGCACAGGCCCTGGGTCTACAGTCTGGAGACCGTCTGACAGGTTACCAAACCAAGAGCCTAATCAAAGGATTCACCAGGGAGTTCTTGGAGGAATATATGCAACACTTGGCTAGCAGCAACCAGTGGGCCATGTACATGGACGTGCTAGCTCTCACCATTTACGGGCTGGTGCTTTTTCCTTACATGAAGGACTTTGTTGATTTGAACGCGGTCGATATATTCTTGGCGAAGAGGAACAAAGCTGAAAACCCTGTTACAACTTTATTGGCAGATGTTTACAGTACATTAAACTTTTGCCATGAGAAGAAGAGGAGAAGGCTGATCTACTGTTTACCTATGCTGTATGTATGGATACCGCCCACATCTTCAAGAGGAATGTAAAGATACAATGTCCAATATCGGATTTGCTGTGCTACCATATAAAACCCATGAGTAATGAAGAATGGTCGACTCATTTCGCCGGCTTGACTGAAGAACAAATTAGATGGAAACCTTCATGGCAACAAAGAACAAGCATCATCTACCATTGAAAGGAGTTTCCAAATGTACCACTCATGGGAGCTAAGGGTTGTATCAACTACAATCTGATACTGGGGCAAAGACAGCTGGCTTATCCCCTCAAGTCCCCGCCATCAGAAGAGCAAGTGACCCTTTTCTTCTTGAAATATGAAGGAGATTTCACCGAGAGTCTCCGCAAAGTACAAGAAGCTTGGGAGGATGTCACTTGCAAAGGAAAAGTGTTGGGAGTTCGAAGCTACGCTGCCAAAGAAGAGTACAAACAGTGGGTTAGGGACAGAGTACAACAGATCTAGCTACCGTTCAGGCCTCCGGTTATCCCTTCTGGAAGTTAACATCCACCCACGGTGTTCGAAGATGAGGTTGTGAAGGACTTGAAGGAAAAACTAGAAGCCATGACTAAGAAGAACAACCAATTGGAAGAAGAACTCTTGAAGGCACAGCAAGAATGCGCTGCACTAAAAAGAGAAAGCCAAGTGAAGGAGACTGTCATAGAGAACATCCGAGAACAACAAAAAGGTGAACGTGAGCACGCCGCCCGGGTTCACCCAAACCTGCAAACAGTCAACAAGGAGCTCGGAATGAGAGTCCAAGAGAGGGATGCCGCGCTCCAAGAAAACCTTCAGCTGAGGAGCGTTCTACAACAAATAAGGGCCAAATTCCATACAATGAGGGAGGAGAAAAATCAGATCCTAGCCATAAAGAATAGGATCCAAATGGAGGTGGATTATGTGATAGAAGAGAGAAATGACATGTTGCAATGGATAGAAGATATGAAAAAACAAATCGACGGCCTACTCGTAGCATGGAAAAATGAGGAAGGTCATCGAAGTCATACGAATGCAGCAAAGAGCCATAAGCGACATCAAAAGGCTGGCTAGCCTAGCAAACATAGCGATAGAGGAAGTACCACAGCTGCTTAAGAAGGCAGAAGCGTCGTTACACCCACTCCACACCCCGCCTGAAGTTGAAACTTTCATTTAGTTTTGTAAAGACTTAGTCTTAAGAATGAATAAGTATGTTTTATTAGCCAAGCAAGAAGAACAAAATGTAAAATAAACCTTGTCTCTAACTAAATAAAACGGGTTCCTCTCTACACATGATTCCATATTAATTTCCATCTCATGCTCGAAGCACGAATGATGCACTTGATTGACACAACGTTCAACGAGATTCTAGTCCCCCCGTATTTAGTATATACCCAAAGTTTGTTTTTTTAATCAACTAATTAATTAGCTTAACTTTTGCAGATAACAAAGATAGCGGACTCACGACTTTCTCGGCATTCCTATAGCACTTGATCAAAGACAAAAATCATGAGTGAGCTAGAGATGGAAAACGAGGAACTCAGAAATGAGGTGGCCGAGCTAAAAGACCAGGTCGCCAAGCTCATGAAGCTGCTAGAGAAGGGCACAGAGGGACCTTTGGGGACTGAAGCATCGGGGGCGACCACTGCATCAATGCCCCTCCAAACTGTTACTGAGCAAGAGTGGCCATATGGGCTACTATCGGGTTACGAACCTCCTTATGAGCCAGGTTCTCAAGGGGTTTCTGTTGGTGAAAACCCTAACGCTCTTCCACTCCATATAAATCCTACCACTCACTAATATCATCCAAATCCCCCTGTTGGGCATCCACACACAAACACTACCACTGATCCTCACCATCTTAACCCACCAATTTACCTTCCTCCCACCAATACTACCGGTTATCCACCACACTCGTACCCAACACATATGAACCCGCCATCCTACCCTTACAACACAAACACTTCCTCTGCTTTCCCCACGCACATAAACCCATCTTTCCCTCCTCACCTTAACCCACTAACCACATGCCCACCTCACATCAGCCCTGACTACACCCACATGAACACAACTGTCACCGAGGACCCTATATACTCTGTCCCAGTTACCACTCACCCGGCAAATCCTCATCAACCACATCCGTACGCCCATGCTACTAGACCCGAGGGACCACACACCTTACCCCAACATACCGGCTAACCTCTGAATGAACCATGGCCAAAGCCAGCTAATCAAGAGGCCCACTTCAGAGGAAAATGGCAACACCTAGAAGAAAGGGTCAGGGCAATCGAAGGGAGTGGGTATGGGACCGTGGAGGCTTCTAATCTTTGCCTCGTGCCTGACATCATCATACCCCCCAAATTTAAAACCCCTGAATTCGAAAAATACAAAGGAACCGGCTGTCCGAGGAGTCACCTGACAATGTATTGCCGGAAAATGGAGCAGCAGCCAGTTGGTATACCCAGCTGGAAAGGTCACACATCTGCACCTGGAAGGATTTGGCTAATGCCTTCCTAAAGCAATACAAATACAACATGGAGATGGCTCCCGACCGAACTCAGTTGCAAAATATGGTTAAGAGGGAAAACGAGTCCTTCAAATAATATGCTCAGCGGTGAAGGGAGCTAGCCGCCCAAGTCTAACCATCCCTATTAGACCGAGAGATGATAAGCACATTCATGGAGACCCTCCCTGCTCCCTTTTATGACAAAATGGTGGGCAGTGTGTCCGCTAACTTCTCCGACATGGTGCTGATCAGAGAGCGCATAGAGAGCGGCCTACACCGAGGAAGGATTGTACACAACCCCGCCGGTAGTAAAAATGGGAAGAAACCAGCGAATGGCTCGTGGAAGAAGAAAGTAGCTGAAACTCACCATGTCTCAGCTGACCCCAACAGAGCAGCCACGACCCAACCTACATATCAGCCAACCATTATTCCACCTGGCTACCAAACACCACACCACCGACAATTCCCAACACACCCACACATGGTGGCCACAACCCAACCTACATACCAGCCAACTTATAACCCCCCGACACCTTTTCATCCAAGCCCTCCATTCATGACTCCACCCCCACAAACGTTTCCTCAACAGCCAGTATTTCCTCCACATCCACCCTTCCCTCAACAACCTCCAAGACCATGGACCCAAAACACCAACTCTAACCCACCTCCACAAAAAACAAACAACCAAAGAAAAATAGTGCAGTTCGACCCTATCCCGATGAGTTACTCGGATTTGTTACCCCATGCGGGGCATTCTACAGAAAATTGTTTGGCTCTGAAACATCGGGTCTAGAAGTTGATCAATGCCAAGTGGCTCAACTTCAAAAAAGATGCACCGAGCGTGGGGAGCAACCCACTGCCAAACCATGGGGGACCGGGCCCCTCAGTATATTGTATCGAAGTGGAAGGGGAGGTGCATATGGTCAATGAATCTCTTCCAGGACATCCCAAGCCGCTGGTTATCCGGTACACCGAAACGCCAGCCTCGCCAACACCGAAAGGGATGAGACCTGTTGTAATAAAGGTTCTTAGGCCATTCCCGTACCAAAACAACAAAGAGGTACCGTGGAAATATGATGTGGAGGTATCCGATGATAAAGTAGAAGAGGAACCAAGGCCGGAGGCTTCGGTGAACTCAACCCCTGATGTGGTAAACATAGCTGGGGTTGGGGGCATGACTAGGAGCGGTCGTATCTACTCTCCTACTGAGGAAAGAAGAAAACCGCCTTGCGGCGAGGCAATATTGGTAGGTCCTGAACCTGAAGCCAGCAGACGGCAGGAGGAAAAAGAATTGAAAAAACCCGTCTCCGAAGAAGACGCTTGTGAATTTCTGAAAAAAATCAGGCAAAGCTAGTACGCGGTGATTGAGCAGCTCAATCGCATACCTGCTAAAATTTCATTGCTGGCACTCATGATGAATTCCAAGCCCCACCGAAAGGTATTGCTGAAGATACTGAATGAGGCCCATGTGGTCCATAATATATCAGTGGATAAGTTCAAAGGGGTTGCCAGCAACATTATTGCCAATAATTTCCTCACCTTCGCCGATCGCGAAATTCCCGATGAAGGGGTAGCGTATAACAAGGCATTGTCGCAACCGTAATTCTGACTAGACGACAAACTCGCTAAAATTTAAAAATAGAATTTTATTGATTAATATGGAGTCACCACCAAATTTTTATTTAAGGGACACAGATTTGGAAAAACCCTGACTCAAGGATGAGATTCGAAGTTCAGGAGTCGGTTACGAATAGGGAAGGTGTATGGCACCCCACTCGCCCATTCCGAAGAACGGCACCCTTAAACTGAGTATGTGATTTTTGAAATTGTTTGATCCCTTTAATTAGCATGGAAATAAATAGTTTGATGGAGGTTAGCTTGACAAGACTTGATCCTACTCCTACGTATTCCCCGGTGCAATGGCAAACTCAAGGCTTACGTAGTTCTAGTTTGATTTGGAGCCTTGACCTTCGAATGTGCTTGAATTTAAAGGTGAACATGTGTTTTTTTTTTGAAAATATTTTAAAGATGCAATCCCAATCCACACATGCACAGGGTCCAAGACAACTACAGCTTCACTTGGACCCACACGAATCTCTAAACAGCGAATAACAGAAAAAGCTACCAGTTCGTGTTTAGAGCTTGTTGCATGAGATTAAGGAACACAAAATGAGTTTTTATTTGTTTGGAAATGAAGGGGGAAATCCCAATCCACATATGCACAGGGACCAAGACAACTACGGCTGCACTTGAACCCATACGATTCTCTAAACAGCGAACAACAGAAAAAGCTACCAGTTCGTGCCTAGAGTTCATTGCATGAGATTAAGGAATGAAAAATAAGATTTTTATTCGTTTGAAAAAGAGAAGGGAAATCTCAATCCACGTATGCACAGGGCCCAAGAAAACTACATTTGCACTTGGACCCATACGATTCTCTAAACCGCGAACAGCAGAAAAAGCTACCAGCTCGTGCTTAGAGTTCGTTGCGTGAGATTAAGGAATGAAAAATAAGATTTTTATTCGTTTGAAAAAGAGAAGGGCAATCCCAATCCACATATGCACAAGGCCAAAGACAACTACGGCTGCACTTGGACCCACACAATTCTCTAAACAGTGAACAGCAAAAAAAACTACCAGGTCGTGCTTAGAGTTCGTCGCGTGGGATTGAGGAATGCAAAATAAGATTTTTATTTGTTTGAAAAAGAGAAGGAAAATCCCAATCCACATATGCACAGGGCCCAAGACAACTACGACTGCACTTGGACCCATACGATTCTCTAAACCGCGAACAACAGAAAAAGCTACCAGTTATTGATATATGTAATGCCTTATTGTGTCCGGCCCCCTCATCCGGAATCTCCTGGTCAGCAAAGGTGAGCAAGTTGTTAGCGGTGATGTTGCTGGCGATTCCTTCAAATTTGTCCACCGATGTGTTGTCAACCACATGAGCCTTATTTAGTACCTTCAGTAGTACTTTTTGGTGGGGCTCCGATTCATCATTAAGGCCAGCAACGATATTTTGGCCGGTATACGGTTTAGCTGCTCGATCACCATATACTCGCTCTGCTTGATCATTTTCAAAAACTCGTAGGCGTCTTCCTCAGAGACAGGTCTTTTTAGCTCTCTTTCCTCATGCCGCTTACTACTTTCTAGTTCCGGGCCTGCCAGTATTGCCTCCCCACAAGGAGGTTTTCTCTTTTCTTCCGTTGGGGTGTAGATGCGACCACTCTTGGTCATGCCCCCAACCCTTGCTATATTCACTATATTCGGAGTCGAGTCCTCCGAAATTTCCTTCCTTTTTCCTTCCTCTATCTTGTCGCCAGACACCTCTACGTCATATTTCCAGGGCACCTCTCTGTTGCTTTGGTATGGAAATGGCATGGGGACCTTTATTGTTATTGGATTCATCCCTTTTGGTGTTGGCAGGACTGGCGTTTTGGCGTATCGAATGACCAAGAGCCTGGGATGCCCCAGGAAGAATTCATCGGCCATGTTTACTTCTTCCTCTACCTCGATGCAGTTTACCGAGGGCCCCGGTCCTCCATGGTTTGGCAAGGGGTTGTTCCCTACGCTCAATGCATCTTTTTCGAAATTGAGCCACTTGGCATTGATCAATTTTTGAACCCGATGTTTCAAGGCCAAACAATTCTCAGTAGAATGCCCCACTATTCCAGCGTGGTACTCGCATTTAACCTCAGGATTATACCACTTAGGGTGTGGGGGTTCTAGCGGCTTCATAGGACATAGTGAAATCAGTGAATTTTGAATTAATCGGGGTAGCAATTCCGAGTAACTCATCGGAATGGGGTCGAATTGCACTACTTTCCTTTGGTTTTTTGTTTTTTGTGGAGGTGGGTTGGAGTTGGTGCTTTGGGTCCATGGTCTTGGAGGCTGCTGAGGGAATGTTGGTTGTGGAGGAAATGCCGGTTGTTGAGGAAACGATTGTGGGGGTAAGGTCATGAATGGAGGGCTTGGTTGAAAAGGTGTTGGAGGGTTATAAGTTGGCTAATACGTAGGTTGGGTTGCGGCCACCATATGCAGGGGGTGCCGAGAATTGCGGGTGGTATGGTGTTTGGTAGGCGGGTGGAGGTGCGATGGTTGAATGGTTCGGGCCGGCTGAGACGTAGTGGGCCTCAGCTTCCTTCTTTTTCCACGAATTATGTGTCGGCCTTTTCACATTAACACTACCGACGGTGTTGTGCATGATCTTTCCTCGACCGAGGCCATTCTCTACACGTTCTCCGATCAACACCATATCGGAGAAGTTGGCGGATACACTACCCACCATCTTGTCTTAGAAAGGTGCGGGGAGAGTTTCCATGAATGTGTGATGATCATCTCCCGTTCTAATAGAGGGGGTTGGACTTGGGTGGCTAGCTCCCGCCACCTCTGTGTGTATTCTTTGAAGGATTCATTCTCCTTCTTCCCCATGTTTTGCAGTTGGGTTCTATCTGGAGCCATCTCCATGTTGTACCTGTACTGCCTTAGGAAGACATCCGCCAGATCCTTCCATGTGTGGATGTGTGCCCTCTCCAGCTGGGTATACCAACTGGCCGCTGCTCCTGTCAGACTGTCCTGGAAATAGTGAATGAGCAGCTTATCGTTGTGGGCATGGGAGGCCATCTTCCGTAGTACATCGTCAGATGGCTCCTTGGGCAGCCGACACCTCTATACTTCTCGAATTCCAGGGTTTTAAATTTAGGCTGGATGACGACGTCAGGAATGAGGCAAAGATTAGAAGCCTCTACCGTTCCATAACCGCTCCCTTCAATCACTGTAACCCTTTCCTCCAAGTGTTGCCATCTTCCACTAAGATGGGCTTCTTGCTTAGCTAGCCTTTGCCAAGGTCCGTTCAAGGGTTGGCTAGTGTGGTGGGGTGAGGTGTATTGTCCCTCAGGTCTAGCTGCATGACCGTAGGGATGTGGTTGGTGTGGATTTGTTGGATGGGTTGTGACTGGAATGGAATATGTAGGGTCTTCAGTGATGGTTGTGTTCATATGGGTGTAGTCAGGGTTGATGTTGTGCGGGTATGTGGTTGGAGGATTAACATGAGGAGGGAGAGAGGGATTTGTGTGTGCCGGGATGGCAGAGGATGTGTTTGTGTGGTAGAGGTAGGTTGGCGGTTTCATGTATGTCAGGTGAGTTTGAGGTGGATAACCAGAGGTAGGAGGAAGATAGGTTGGCGGGTTGATGTGGTGAGGGTGGGTGGTTGGATTGGTGTGTGGAGGCCCAACAGGGGGTTCAGATGATATTGGTGAATGGTGGGGTTGATGTGGAGTGGATGTGCAGCAGGATTTTCACCAGCGGAAATCCCTTGGGAGCCTGGCCCATAGGGAGGCTCGTAGCTAAGCGGCAGCCCATATGGCCACTCTTGTTTAGCGACCGCCTGAAGTGGCATTGATGCGGCAGCAGCCCCCGGTGCCTCAGTCCCCAAAGGTCCCTCTATGCCCTTTTCTAGCAGCTTCATCAGTTTGGCGACTTGATCTTTCAACTCAGCCACCTCATTTCTCAGGTCCTCGTTCTAAGTCTCTAACTCACTCATGATTTTTACTCTTGATCTAGTGCTATAGGAATGCCAAGGAAGTCGTGAGTCCGCTATTTTGTTATCTGCTCGTTAAAATCAAATTAATTAGTGGTTAACGATGACAAAAGAAAGTTTAGACACGAAATAAATATGGAGGGACCAGTTCCTCATTTACTGTTATTATTGATTGAGTGCACTTTTGGCATCCTGAGCGTGAAATAGAAATTAATGCAGAATCATACGTGAAGCGGAATTAACTTCATTCAAGCAAATCAGATTCATTTTACATCTTGCCCTTCCTGTTTGACCAATATAATGTATTTTTTCATTCTTAATATCAGGTTTTTACAAAATTGAATGAATTCTTCTACTGGTTGTGGCACTCGTGGCACTTCTTCAATTGTTGTGTTTGCTAGACTGGCTAGTCTCTCGAAACACCTGGTCCAATGGTTGGTCGTGTCCTTGTACCACTTGTTGTCATCTTGTATATCACTGATGCCCCTCTGTTGCATCCGGATGACCTCGATGACGTTCCACTTTTCTTCATTGACCTCGTTCTGCCATGCTACCAGTAGTCCGTCAATCTGTTTCTTCATCTCTTCCACTCGTTGCAGCAAGTCATTTCTCTCTTCTATCACATAATCTGCTTCTATCCGGATCCTATTCTTTGTGGCGAGGAGTTGATTTTTCTCTTCTCTAATCGTGCGGACCTTGGTCCTTATTTGCTCTTGGGCATTTCTCAGTTGGCGGTTCTCTTGGAGTGCAACGTCCCTTTCTTACGCCCTCATCCCAAGCTCTTTATTGGCTGCTTGTAAGTTAAGATGAACTCGGGAGACGTGTTCACGTTCGCCTTTCTGCTGCTCTCTGATGCTTTCTATCACGGTCTCATTCTCTTGCTTTTCCTTTTTCAGTGCACCACATTCTTGATGTGATTTCAATAGCTCTTCTTCTAGCTGGATGTTTTTCCTGGTCATTGCTTCTAATTTTTCCTTTAGACTCTTGACAGCCTCATCTTCAAATGCCGCCGCTGTGGATTGGCCTCCGGCTAGGGTGGTTGGAGGTTGGAACGGTAGCTTGATCCATTGCACTTTATCTTTGACCCACAGTTTATATTCCTCTTTGGTGGCGCAACTTCGGACCCCTAAATCCTTCCCCCTACGGGTAACGTTCTCCCATGCTTCCCGAACCCTTTGAAGACCTTCGGCGAACTCCCGTTCATATTTCAACAGAAAGGGGGTCAAGAGCTCGTCTGATGGGGGTTCCCTGATGAGGTAGGCCAGCTGCCTTTGCCCCAGTATTGGGTTATAGCTGATGCAGCCTTAGACTCCCCTAAGCTGTGTGTTAGGAAACCCCTTGCAATGGTAGATCAAATCTGTTCTCTGTTGCCAAGCCGGCTGCCATCTGACCTGTTCTTCTGTCAAACCGGTGAAGTGAGTCGCCCATTCCTTGTTGTTCATCGGTTTGAACTGGTAGCACAAGAGGTCGGATATTGGACACTGCACCTTTACATTCCTCTTGAAGGCGTGAGCAATTACCCATATGTACATTGCCGGTAGGCAACAAAGCAACTTCTTCCCCCTCCCTTCATCGTAAAGGTTCAGCGTGTAGTAGACGTCAGCCAACAGAGCGGTGATAGGGTTTTCAACCTTATTCCTCCGAGCCAAGAAGAAGTCAACAACGTTCAGGTCCACAAAGTCTTCTATGCCGGGAAACAGGACGAGCCCATAAATGGTGAGGGCTAACACATCCATGTAGGTGTTCCACTGATTGCTGTCGGCTAGATGCTACATGTAGGCTACCAAGAACCCTTGGGTGAATCCCTTAGCTTGATTCTTCCCTTGGTACTTTGTCAACCGATCGCTAGATTGTAAAACCAAAGCCTGTGCGGTAGCCCGTAATGAAGCATGGTGCTCGAGATGGTTGTAAGGTATGTAACCCTCCAAAGGAAAGTCCAAAATCTGCTCGAATTCCTCCAGGGTGGGTGCCAGTTGGAAGTTAGAGAAAGTGAAACACCTGAGAGGAGGATCGTAATATTGTACCATTGTAGTGAGGGCTCCCTCTTATACTTTAACCTTCAGCAGCTTCAATACATTGCCATACTTTTTGATGAATGACATCTGTTGGATGCTCGTCAGCTTGTTCCCTAAGGCTTCGAGGCTGGTGAAATCTGTCAGTTTGACTCCAACCCATTTTCTCTTTCTTAACTACCTAGATTCTGCATTAATTTCCATTTCACCTCTTTTGAAATTCAGTGAGAACCTGGTCCCTCAAAGTGAAAATAAAAAAGGAAAATGACAAAATTAAACATGTTAAACACTTGGCAAAAATGAAACTAATTCATGAAGAAAAAAGAAAAATGACACCTATGATTTTATCATGCAAATGTTACAAACTTCCCCTCTTTTTTTCTGTTATCTTTTTCCTTCTCTTTTTGCTCTTACACTCTTTTCCATTTTCTATCCTTCTTTTTACTTGTTTTCACTTTTCCTTTCCCTCTTTTCCTCTCATACTTCTCCTTTTTTTTTTCTTTTTCTTCTTTTGTTTTCTTCATCTTTTTCCTTTTTCTTTATCACCCCAATTACAGATGAAAAATAAAACAAACCGGAATTTGTGACGAGTGCCTTCCTTTTATCCTATTCGGGTAACCTGTCCTAAAGGTCTGTGACCTTCTATGCATGAACCTCTCATAAGGTAGTCCGTAATCCTGAGGTATGAAAGGTCACTAGAGCCAAGTTCCAGTCTGTAATGCTTGCCACAATAGCAGAAAAAGCTACCAGTTGTAGGGCATTACAAATAACACTCGCTCTAGCTGGGATTTTCATGATATTCAAACAGGACGTAAACCCCAAAGTGACACCACTAGATCCCTCTAGTCCTAGGTAGCACTCAGACCCGGGTACAGGGCCCCACTCATGATAAAAAATGTATATGCAATGCATGAAGGGCCCAACAATTTTGGGATACCTGCAATTGGAGAATTTGCACAGATATATACATAGTGATTTATTGTTCGTCTACCCTAAGGTTGTATAGAGAACAAATCAATAAATCACAGATAAACGAATAGGTAAATAAAACATGCAAATAAAAGGGAAAGGGATCGATGTAATACACACTCAATTGAACGTGTTTAACTCTCTAATGTCCCCAGTGGAGTCGCCATCTGTCGCAACCGTAGTTCCGACGAGACGATGAACTGGCTAAAATTTAAAAATAGAATTTTATTGATTAATGTGGAGTCTCCACCAAATTTTTATTTAAGGGAAACAGATTTAGAAAAACCTTGACTCAAGGATGAGATTCGAAGTTCGGGAGTTGGTTACGAATGAGGAAGGTGTTAGGCACCCCACTCGCCCGTTCCGAAGAAAGATACCCTTAAACTAAGTGTGTTATTTTTGAAATTGTTTGATCCCTTTAATTAACATGGAAATAAATAGTTTGATGGACGTTAGCCTGATAGGATTTGATCCTGCTCATACGTATTCCCTGGTGCAATGGAAAACTAAAGGCTTACGTAGTTCTGGTTTGATTTGGAGGCTTGACCTTCGAAGGTGCTTGTTTTTAAAGGTGAACATGTTTTTTTTTTAAAATATTTTAAAGGTGCAATCCCAATCCAGACATGCATAGGGCCCAAGAAAACTACGGCTGCACTTGGACCTATACGAATCTTTAAACAGCGAACAACAGAAAAAGCTACTAGTTCGTGTTTAGAGCTTGCCGCATGAGATTAAGGAATGTAAAATGAGGTTTTATTTGTTTGGAAATGAAGGGGTCAATCCCATTCCACATATGCACAGGGCCCAAGACAACTACGGCAGCACTTGGACCCATACGATTCTCTAAACAGCGAACAGCAGAAAAAGCTACCAGTTCGTGCCTAGAGTTCGTTGCGTGAGATTAAGGAATGAAAAATAAGATTTTTAGTCATTTGAAAAAGAGAAGGGCAATCCCAATCCACATATGCACAGGGCCCAAGACAACTACGGCTGCACTTGGACCCACACGATTCTCTAAACCGCGAACAGCAGAAAAAGCTACCAGTTCGTGCTTAGAGTTCGTTTCGTGAGATTAAGGAATGCAAAATAAGATTTTATTCGTTTGAAAAAGAGAAGGGAAATCACAATCCACATATGCACAGGGCCCAAGACAACTACGACTGCACTTGGACCCATATGATTCTCTAAACCACAAACAACAGAAAAAGCTACCAAGTCGATCTTAGAGTTCGTCACGTGAGATTGAGGAATGCAGAATAAGATTTTTATTCGTTTGAAAAAGAGAAGGGCAATCCCAATCCACATATGCACGGTGCCCAAGACAATTACGGCTACACTTGGACCTATACTATTCTCTAAATTGCGAATAGCAGAAAAAGCTACCAGTTCGTGCTTAGAGTTCATCAGGTGAGATTGAGGAATGCAAAATAACATTTTTATTCGTTTGAAAAAGATAAGGGCAATCCCAATCCACATATGCACAGGGCCCACGACAACTACGACTGTACTTAGACCCACACGATTCTCTAAACAGCGAACAATAGAAATAGCTACCAGTTCGTGCTTAGAGTTCGTCGCGTGAGATTGAGGAATTAAAAATAAGATTTTTATTCATTTGAAAAAGAGAAGGGCAATCCCAATCCACATATGCACAGGGCCCAAGACAACTACGACTGTACTTGGACCCATACGATTCTCTAAACAGCGAACAACAGAAATAGCTACCAGTTTATGCTTAGAGTTCCTCGCGTGAGATTGAGGAATGAAAAATAAGATTTTTATTCATTTCAAAAAGAGAAGGGCAATCCCAATCCACATATGCACAAGGCCCAAGACAACTACGACTGCAGTTGGACCCATACGACTCTGTAAACAGCGAACAGCAGAAAAAGCTACCAATTCGTGCTTAGAGTTCGTCGCGTGAGATTAAGGAATGCAAAATAAGATTTTTATTCATTTGAAAAAGAGAAGGGCAATCCCAATCCACATATGCACAGGGCCCAAGACAACTACGGCTGCACTTGGACCCATACGATTCTGTAAACAGCGAACAGCAGAAAAAGCTACCAGTTCATCGCGTGAGATTGAGGAATGCAAAATGATTTTTATTAGTTTTAAAAAGAGAAGTGTCATCCCAATCCACATATGCCCAGGGCCCAAGACAGCTATGGCTGCACTTGGATCCATACGATTCTCTAAGCAGCAAACCATAGAAAAAGCTACCAGTTCGTGCTTAGAGTTTGTTGCGTGACATTAAGGAATGGAAAATGATTTTTTATTCGTTGGAACAAAGTTTTTTTGTTTGGCAGCGAAAGGAATTAGACTTGATTATAACTACTGGAAGTGCAAGGGTTCAACCGTAATCATCGGCGATGCGAGGGTTTAAGTGTAGTTTCAGGATGTTTAGGTGCCTAATCGTAATTTTTGAAAGTCGAGGGGCTTAATCGTAATTTTGGGAAGTTGAGGGGCTTAATTGTAAATTAGGGAAATGTTAGGGGCCAATCGTAATTTTGGGAAGTTGAGGGGTTTAAATGTAAATTTGGGAAGTTTGGGGGCTTAATTGCAATTTTGGGAAGTTTGGGGGGCTTAATTGCAATATGGAAAGTGTGGGGCCTGCCTCTATTACAGGTTCGGTGCGTCACTTCTAGGTGGTTGCCTGGGTCATTCGTTACTTTCTGCCCTGGGTAGGTTATTAGAGGGGACAGAGGTTTGATCCATGGCTGCCATGGCGGGTCCATCGTCCCGTTTCGGCCGAGTCGCGCCATCGACCCTCCTGCTCCAAGCCTCACAGTTCCCCTCCCACCTACCGACGCGTGACTCCTTTATGCAGAGTCATATCCTGATCCACATGGTGGCGTTCAGTGAGTGAGTCTATCCTCGCTTCGTAGGCAGAGCTTCTATCACCACCGTTTCAGTCGCACCCAGGCTGGGCCAAGCTCCCTTCAGTAGGTATATTCGGCTTCTACGTTGCATGGTCACAGGTTTGCGGGGTCCTCGGGCACATGCTCTACTCTGGCCAGCCTAAGGCGGTTGGGGACCCCAGTTGACACCCAAAGATGATGCAGCGCCCATAATGCGTTGGTCCGATGGTGGGCGTGGGTCTCAGGACTCCTGCAATCGGTTATTCAGGGCTTCAAGTCCCGTGACATGCGTTGCATGGTCCCTGTGCGCATTCCCCTTCCGCTTCCTCTAGGCCCATGTTGTTACCCTCTTTCGATACCTGATCGCGCATGGCACCAGCATGCTGCAATTACCCTTCCTATATCGTTCCTCTCAGGATCTTCCAAGGGGTGGATGAGCCTATCGTGACATGACGGTGCACCAATCCTTGCTCCCAGCTCCTGCGTATCTTTGTAGGAACATACAAACCCGACTCATCCTGCCAGTAAGTCGTGTTTCGGACTCCTTCTGTGCTCTAATTGATCAACTTCAGCAGGGGTGTTGCTCTCGGGGTTGGCTTCATGGAGAGTACCTAAGATCCTAGCGCTTGGCAGGGCATCCGAACGGGGTGGTCTTGAGCCGGAAGCAAAGGCAATTCTAATCTAAGGCTCTAGCAGGTCAATTGGCTAGACTACTCTGTGGCTCATTTAAGTGACAGGAACTCTACCCTTCGGTAGTCATAGCCATGGGCTCGCACGTGGTCTTGCTTCGGCTAACTAACAGGGAACAAGGCCGAGTCTATGGTGACGATTTGCTCCCCTATTTGTTAGTCCCGTACCTATTTTCTCCTAGTTGGTGCCTCGAATCAAAACGGAAGGTCAAGGAGGTCACGAGCGCGCATAGTCCCCGCGCTTCTAAGTTCTTAATCTAAGGTCTGATCTAGTTAAGTTATGCGGTTGGCCGCTATTTTTTACCTCCCATTTTTATAAGCATTTGATCCAGAATTCATGGAGGGCGTATCGCATCAAGCGTTGGACTCTATTCTTTCCTATTGGACACCATTCATTCATATGCACATTTTGATTGATAGTATGATGCAATAACAAGTTACTCGTGATGCAATTTAGCAATCCAAGTTCATTTGCACACAGATCTTATCAAACAGCGAATAAAGATGCCGAGGTTTTAGTAAGCGAAATGAGAGAGTTAGAGGAAATCGGACGTTTACCTCTATGAGCTAAATTGTCGAACACTTAGCTGACCACGTCAAAGGCGACAAACCTCGAGCCGATCGGGGATGGTAGGCGCGTATGTGAGACTTGGATCAGTGACAAGGGAGAAAGATAGATCACGACGTAGTCAAGATACAGGACATATTCTCCAAATGCCGGTGGCATGACCGAGAGATTCCGATAAGTCTCCTGAGAAGCCTAGCTCTTCACTGAGGGATTTCGAAGAACCTTTCTCCAATTCCAAATACACAAGCCAAAAAAAGGGAAAAAACCCCCTCTCACGCTCTGCTTAGCCCTTTTTATACATTTTCCGTTTTTCGTTTTTTATTTTTATTCTCTTTTTGTTCTTTTATTTTTTCCTTTTATTATATATATTTTCTCCTTTTCTTGTTATTTTATTATTATTATTTTATTTATTTATTATTACTATTATTATATTTTTTTATTTAAGTCTTTTTATTTCTTTTAATTATTGTTATTTTTTTCTTTTTCTATCTTTTTCTTTTTCTTTTTCCATTTTATCTTTTAGCTTTTTCTTGAACTTTTATTTTTATTTACTTTACTTTATTTATTTCCTTTTATCTTCTTGTTTATTATTTTTGATTCCCCCTTTTTTATTTATTTATTTATTGTTAAATTTAGTGTTGATTTCTTAGTTAATTTTAACCATTAATTAAGAATTAAAAAAAATGGGGCCTCGGACATAATTGGGTGTTTACAGGCATTGCACATCTCTGTAAAGTGTATGGACCACATTCTGCCCAGAGTTTTGGTAGACAACGGTTCATCTTTAAATGTGATGCCTCAGCTAACATTGTCTAAACTGCCCCATGAGGGGGTCCATATAAATCCAAGCTCTATGGTAGTAAAGGCTTTTGATGGGTCTAGACAGGAAGTCATCGGAGAAGTGGATCTACCGGTCCAAATTGGTCCGATCATATTCAATGTGACTTTCCAAATCATGGATATCCAGCCGGCTTACAGTTGTCTGTTAGGAAGACCCTGGATTCATTCCTCCAAGGCAGTACCATCGACCCTGCACCAGAAACTCAAATTCATTATAGACGATAGGCTGATTATCGTCTCTGCGGAGGAAGACTATTTGGTCAACAAACCCACCAATCCTCCATACATCGAGGCCGCTGAAGAGACTTTGGAGACACACTTCCAAGCCTTAAAGATTGCCAATGTCACTACCATCAGGGAGGGAGAAGTGGTCGACCGTAGGTGGTCCCCTAAGGCTCTAATGATGATGGCCCAGGCGATGTTGAAGAATGGGTTCAAGCCCGGTGATAAACTGGGGAAAAATAATGACGGTTTGTCTCGACCGTTACGGTGAACAAGAATAGACGGCGGTACAGATTAGAATATGACCCCGCAAAAGGAGATGAGGCAGTCAGACCCCGATTCGGCAAGGTCCCTCTGTGCCATATTTCACAAAGTTTCTAGAGTGCCGGATTTGAAGATCCCGGCATGGTCACAGCCACAAACGGAGAAAGGACAATGGATATTGGAGATCTGGTGACGACTTGTCCCCCCGAACAAGAACTGAACAATTGGGAAATTTTTGATCTACTTCTGACTTTTAGTTCAGTTCAAATGTAATTCTGTAATTGTCATAGCAAAATTCTATTTCAAAGCATAAACATTTTGTACATACTTGTTTTGATAAATGATAAATACAATTGCATTATCCAAAAATCTTCCCTCTTCTCACCCTAATATATTTCCCTCTGCTAAATATACATATCTTATTCTTTTTCTCATACCCCAATTCGCAGATCCGACCCAAAATCGCCTTGCGACGACAGTGCCGGTATTGTATCAGGCGATTTCAATTGTATTGTGAATCCGACCGATGAGGAGGTAGAATTTGAATGCGAACCCACCGAAGAAATGTTGAGATTGGTGGAACGCGAATCCAAAGTAATTGAACCCCATCAGGAACCCGTGGATCTGATAAATTTGGGGATCGAGGAAAACAAAAAAGAGGTCAAGATAGGCACGCTTATAATTGGAGACAATTGTGAGCGATTGGTCTCACTCTTACAAGACTATAGTGACATCTTCGCTTGGTCTTATCAAGACATGCTAGGCTTGGATACCTCTATAGTAGAGCACAAGCTGCCTATGAAAGCCGGCTGTTTACCAGTCAAACAGAAGCTAAGGAGGATAAAATTGGAAATGTCCCTGAAAATCCGAGAGGAGGTGAAGAAACAGTTTGACGTCGGCTTCTTGGCTGTCGCAAATTACCCGGAGTGGGTCGCGAATATAGTACCGGTCTCCAAGAAGGATGGTAAGGTCCGGATGTGCGTAGACTATAGAGACCTCAACCGAGCCAACCCGAAAGATGACTTTCTGCTCCCCCACATCGACGTGTTGGTTGATAACACTGCTCAGTTCTCTTATTTTTCATTCATAGATGGTTTCTCTGGCTATAATCAGATCAAAATGGCCGAAGAGGATAGGGAAAAGACCACTTTTATTACAGCCTGGGGAACCTTCTGTTACAAAGTTATGCCCTTCAGACTGAAAAATGCTGGGGAAACCTATCAAAGGGCTATGGTAACATTATTCTATGACATGATCCATAAAGAGATAGAAGTCTACGTGGATGACATAATTGCCAAGTCCCAGACGGAAGGTGACCATCTCACGGACCTCCGAAAGTTGTTCGAGAGACTCCAGAAGTTCAAGCTGCGGTTAAACCCGCTAAATGTACTTTTGGAGTAAAATCAGGGAAGTTGTTGGGCTTCATTGTTAGTGAAAGGGGATCGAGGTCGACACCAACAAAGCTCGGGCCATCATAGACATGCCAGCTCCGAGAACTAAAAAGGAGATCCGAGGCTTCTTGGGAAGGCTCAACTACATCTCCCGATTTATCTTCCAGTTGACAGCCACATGCAAGCTGATCTTCAAGCTCTTGCGCAAGAATCAACCCATGAGTTGGGATGAGGATTGCCAAAAGGCTTTCGAAAATATCAAGTTATACTTACAGAACCTGCCAGTCCCTGGGAGGCCCCTAATCTTGTATCTGACGGTGACGGATCAATCGATGGGTTGTGTGCTTGGTTAACATGATGAATCAGGGAGAAAGGAGCAGGAAATATACTATTTGAGCAAAAAGTTCATGAACTGCGAGGCCAGATATTCTCTCTTAGAGCGAACTTGTTGTGCCTTGGCATGGGTGGCGCACCGCTTACGGCAGTACATGCTGAGTCACACCATATGGCTAATATCCAGGATGGATCCGATCAAGTATATCTTCGAGAAGCCCGCGTTGTCAGGGCGAATCGCAAAGTGGCAAGTAATACTTTTGGAATATGATATCCTGTATGTGACACAAAAGTCCGTCAAAGGCAGCGCACTCGCCGAATATTTGGCCCAACAGCCCCCAGAAGATTACCAGTCTATGCAGCCAGAGTTGCCTGATGAGGGTTTGATGGCCGTATTCAGTGAAGAAGAAAAGACGAAGGAAGAGAAATGGACAATGTTGCTTGATGGTGCGTCCAACATGATGGGCCATGGTATAAGAGTTATACTGATTTCCCCAGAAAAACAGTATATACCTATCACCGCCCAATTGGCTTTTGATTGCACTAACAACATGGCAGAATATGAAGCTTCTATTTTGGGGATCCAAGCCCCAATCGAAGCTAATGTGAAGCGTCTAAAGGTCTTTGGTGATTCGGCTTTGGTCATCCATCAAGTTAAAGGTGAGTGGGAGACCAGAGATGCGAAGCTAGTGCCCTATCAAGTTCATCTCCAAGAATTACTAGAGCATTTTGAGGTCACTATAAACACCCAATTATGTTCAAGACCCATATTAAGGAGATGAAAGGATGAAGCTAAGCTGCAGACACCTAGAAATTCAAAATGAAATAGAATTAGAATAAAATTTTAGAAAATTCAAAATTAATACAAAATTAAAATCTGAAGACAAAAACAGAAAACAGAAAACAGACAAACGATTAAAACAGACAATAAATTTCTGAAGAATAAAAATAAAAATTTGTTTTTAATTTAGACTTAAATATAAAAATAATAATAAAATAAATAAATAAATAAATAAAAAATAATAATAAAATAAAAATATATATAAATAAAAATAATAATAATAATAATAATAATAATAAAAATTACATATAATAAATATGAAATTAACAAAAACAAAAAAATAGATTAAAAAAAAGAAATCTGAAATAAAAAAGAAGAATTAAAAGAAAATTCCATAAATAAAATAAAAAAGAAATATGAAATAAACAGATAATAAAAAAATAAAAATATAAAAATAGAAATAAAATGAAAATTATTAAAGGAAGTTTTAAAAGAAAATCAGAAGAAATGAAAATCTTGATTTTCTGGTTTTGGAAAATTAATAAAAACTGGAAAAGTCGAAATTTGCAAAGGGATGGAAAAGAAAAAATAAAAAAAAACCAAAGTAGAATGATTATTTGTAAAAAAGGACAAAATCAAAAGAGGTTATAAAAGGGGCAGGGGTGTTCAGGATCGAGGGTGGAGAAATATTTCTCTTGGTACACCTTCTGCTAGGCAAAGAACTTGGCAAAAGAACGATTTCCAGATAACCCTCTTCATCAATACGGGTCTTGAAGGCTTTCTGCTCACCAATTCTGCAGAGGAGAAGTAGAATCTTGTCGCAGAAGAAGCGGAATTCGATCCCCGACCCTGTAACAGGTTAGTCATGAAAGACGATATCAAAAGTTCTATGGAATTCCGTTAGTGTAGGGTTTAATCAAAAATCTTGTCGAGAAGTATCCATTGCTTTGTATGAATCTAAGGTCAATTTAACTGAAATGAACCTCAACATGCTGCATTGTTGTACGATCTGTTAGAGGACAAGAATTGAGAAGAATTTCGTTCAGCGAGTATGTTGTGTATGTTGTTACATGCTGTAGTGAAATTCAAGAATTGGAAAGAATGATGGACGCTTGACGTTGCATGTTGGGCAGGGGAAATAAAGCAGGGATAAATCGCGATTGATAGATAGGGTAGAGATGTTGAATAGTTACTCGAAATCAAGAAATGCATAGATTTTTGGTAGATAGTAGGAGATCAATTAAGATCTAATTAGGATTGTATCAATAAATTGCTCGACCATTCTTGGCAAATATGGAATGAACATGCTTCCTGGGTCTGTGAAGAAATAATGCTTCCTGGGTCTGTGAAGAAACAGAGTCTCGGGTAGTATATAGAGAGCCAAAAACACTCTGCCTCGCTATATCCAGGTATAAACGTATAGAAACCCTGCATGGTTAGTAAGGTGAAAATGAGAGCTTTTGAGCAATACACATTCATATCCTTTTCCTTCCTCTGTTGAACATCCTCTGCCTCCTGGTCTGATCAGTGTCCTCGTCGCCTTTTAGCCGCTGATACACGTCAAGGAGGTCTTATCAAATTATAGCCTCTATAACCCCCTCATTCGAAATTACCCCCTGCAATTTAAACCAGAAAACCAAACTTAAAGTCTTCCTCTATGTTGATAAGGTTATCATGTTTTCTTGGTTTTGAACCCCGAAATAGAAGCCTATCAAACGTTAGTTGTAGCCTCACGATGTTTACAAATGACAAACGCTTGATTGAGATTCGCCATGGGCCATCATGATCAATGCTTGTTATAGCCATGAGCGACTTAGATATGTTGCTCTCGTCATTGACATTGGTTCTGAATGGCCAAATGATGATGATGGGTTCTTCCCAACATGTGCCCACAAGCCTCGTGCCAAAGCCAAGGAAGTCTGGTGCCACATTTACCTGCCCATGCAGTGGTTGTGAAGGTAAACTTATAGAAAGAAAAGACTGATTCCTGCATGTAAATGATGTTTATATCTCAAAGGTCAATTACCAAATGTAAATAGTAAAAGGCAGGTTCCTATGTTCATACGTCGAGATTGTGCTCTCAGACGATTTTGGGGGTATATTTCAGTGTCTTGAAGCCATGCCATGGCATAAATCAAGCATGTTCAGGTTGTCGATCCTTAATGACTGACATTGAAGGGAGTCTCTATCCCAACGTCCCTGACCTGTTGCTCCTCTTGACATTCGGGGAAGGTGCGAGACCTCAAAGCTTAGTCAACCCCACCCTGCACATAGTAGCAGTAACTGAGAAAACATGTGGATTGCGTTTCTTGACCAAGAGCTTGCCCGGAAAAGCCTAAAATCTTGCCATACCTATAAGCCTTTTAGAGAATTAATGGTGAGTATCTGGGTGCAGCACTCTTAGGTCAACTCAGTATGAGTTCAGAAGAGCCATGCAACCCATGCAAAAAGCTAAGGCATTAGGCCAAGTGTAGATGTCATAGGTCATGAAAAAGCACTAGATGCAGTGGCCAACATGCTTGCCTTCAAACTCCAATGTTCCCTGTTCGAAACCTACAAGATATCCTCGGCATATTTAATACACATCCCTTAAACTGTCACTATGTAAATGAGTAATGGAATACCCCTAGAGAATAATGGCCAGATGAGGATTCAGTACAAATGGTGAAATGGTTGGCCTGTAAAGGCTCTGCCCTGAGTTCGAACCACAAACTCTGCATTTTTCCTCCATCTATGAATTTGGCATGTGACTCTACTTAGATACTTACTAAATTGCCCCTCTCAAATTGCCAAACACCCAATCTGTCCCTGGTAATGAAATCACCTTACTGCCCCTGGGAGATTTGGCCAATTCCCAATAGGTCCCATAGCCTAAAATTACTGCATTGCCCCTGACTATTTGCACTAACACCTATTCTATCCCTGCCCCATTAATAGAAAATCGTGGAAAATCAGAAAATTAATAAGAAATTCTAGAAAATTAATAAAAATATAGAAATTTTAAAAAATTAATAAAAAATTCAAAAAAATAATAAAAATTTAGAAAATTAATAAAAAATTCCAGAAAATAAATAAAAATATAGAAAATTCAGAAAATTAATAAAAATTCCAGAAAATTAATGAAAATATAGAAAATTTAGAAAATTAATAAAAAATTGCAGAAAATAAATAAAAATATAGAAAATTCAGAAAATTAATAAAAGTTCCAGAAAATTAATAAAATATAGAAAATTCAGAAAATTAATAAAATGTCCGGAAATTACAAAAAGGTTTTAATTAAAAAATCTAAAATTCATAAAAATCTCATCAAAATCCCATGATTGCTAAAAATTACATTAAACTTCCAATTGCCTCAATATCTGGTTTTTTTTTATGACCTACATCAATTGCGAAGTATTTCTCTTTTTTCGAAAATAAAATATTTTTGAAGTATTTTAGGATCTTCGAGTCTCACGCAATGGGCTCTAAATGGGAAACTGGCAGTTTACCTGCTGTTCAACATTTAGTAGTTCGTATAGGTCCTTGTGCTGCCTTAGCCGCCTCGGGCCTTGTGCATGAGTGGACTTGAGGTCCTTTTCAAAAATTAAAAAATATCTTTTCCTAAATATTTTGGGGATTCTAGGTCTCACGCAATGGGCTCTAAATGGGGAGCTGGCGGTTTACCTGCTGTTCAACATTTAGCAGTCCGTATAGGTCCCTGTGCTGCCTTAGCCGCCTCGGGTCTTGTGAATGAGTGGACCGAAGATCCCTTCCAAAAATAAAACTTCTTTTCAAATAGCAAAATCTTCAAACATTCTTTCAAAACACTTTTTGAAGGTCAAGCCTTCACAAACTAGAACTACGTAAGCCTTGAATTTCTCATTGCACCAGGGAATACGTAGGAGCAGGATCAAGTCCTGTCAGGCTAACCTCCGTCAAATTATTTTTCACAATAAAGGGGTGCCTAACACCTTCCCCTCTCGTAATCGACTCCCGAACCTAAATCTCATCCTCAAGTTAGGGTTTTTCCAAATCTTTTTCCCTTAAATAAAAATTTGGTGGCGACTCCACTTAATCCAATAAAATTCATTTTTCAAAATTTTAAAGAGTTCGTCGTCACGTCGAAATTACGGTTGCGACAGTCACCTTCTCTCATATACCTCGAGAAGAGAATCAGTTGGCTGATTCCCTAGCCACCTTGTTCTCTATGTTCGAAATCGGTCGAGAAGAGGACATGCCTCTCATCCGCATACAACATCGCCATAGACCGGCATTTTGTCAATCGGTGGAAATAGAACAAGATGGGAAACCATGGTACCATGATATCCGGCTGTTCCTGAAAAATAAACAATACCCTAGCAATGCGTCGGAAAATGACAAAACGACCCTACGAAGATTAGCCATGAACTTCTTCCTCAACGGAGAAGTCTTATACAAAAGGAATCACGATATGGTTTTTCTCAGGTGTGTGGACGCCTCAGAAGCCTACAAGATCTTGAAAGAAGTTCATGAAGGGTCCTTCGGCGCTCACGCCAACGGACACACAATGGTGAGGAAAATTCTTAGTGACGGATATTATTGGCTGACTAGGGAGACCAATTGCTACAAACATGTCAAGACCTGCCATAAATGCCAAGTGTACGCGGACAATGTCCATGTACCGTCAACATCATTGAATGTGCTATCGTCACCCTGGCCATTCGCTATGTAGGGGATGGATGTCATTGGCTCGATAGAGCCCAAAGCGTCCAATGGACAGCGTTTCATATTGGTTGCCATTGACTACTTTACCAAATGGGTCGAGGCCGCCTCATATGCTAGTGTGACTCGCAATGTGGTGGTCAAGTTCGTGAAGAGAGAATTGATTTGCCGATATGGACTGCCCAGCAGACTCATCACGAACAACGACTCCAATTTGAACAATAAAATGATGTCGGAGTTGTGTGGCCAATTCAAGATCCAACATCACAATTCTTCCCCCTATCGACCGAAGATGAATGGAGCGGTCAAAACGACCAACAAGAATATCAAGAAATTCATCCAAAAAATGGTGCTCTCATACAGAGAATGGCATGAAATGCTCCCTTATGCATTACATGCATATCAGACTTCGGTCTGTACTTCTACTGGGGCAACTCCCTTCTCCTTTATGTATGGGATGGAAGCCGTACTCCCAATCGAGGTAGAGATCCCTTCGTTGAGAGTCCTAATGGATGCTAAATTAGAAGAGGCTGAATGGGTCCAAGCCCGGATGGACCAATTGAACCTGATCGATGAGAAAAGGTTGATGGCCATGTGTCACGACCAACTATACCAGCGAAGAATGAAGAAAATGTTTGATAAAAAGGTGCATCCCCAGGAGTCCCAGGAGGGTGATTTGGTGATTAAAAGATTACTGCCAATGCAGAAAGCGCTACATGGGAAATGGGCCCCGAATTATCAAGGACCTTATGTAGTTAAGAAGGCTTTCTCCGGAGGCACCTTCATCTTGGCGGACATGGACGGGAGAGACCTGCCTAACCCTATCAATTCAGACACAGTAAAAAGATACTATACTTGAAAAAAGGCTCGCTAGGTCGAAAACTCGCAAGAGCGGCCTAGGCAAATGTTAGGACAATTCAAACAGAAAAAGGCCCTCTAGGTTGAAAACCCGTAGGGGCGGCCTAGGCAAAAATTAGGGCAATTCAAGTAAAAAGAAGCCCGCTAGGTCGAAAACCTGTAAGGGCAGCCTAGGAAAAAGTTAGGGTAATTCAAGCAGAAAAAGGCCCGCTAGGTCGAAAAACCCGTAAAGGCGGCCTAGGAAAAATTTAGGGCAATTCAAACAGAGAAGCCCGCTAGGTCGAAATCCAGCAAGGGCGGCCTAGGAAAAAGTTAGGGAAATTCAACCAGAAAAAGGCCCGCTAGGTCGAAAACCCACAAGAGTGGCCTAGGAAAAAGTTAGGGCAATTCAAGCAGAAAAAGGCCTGCTAGGTCGACAATCCGCAAGGGCGGCCTAGGCAAAAGTGAGGGCAATTAAAGCATAGAGAGGCCCGCTAGGCCGAAAACCCGCAAGGGCGGCCTAGACGAAAGTTAGGGTAAGGCAGAAAGCAAACCAGAAACTGGTTGAAGAAGCACAAACAGGGTGAATATAAGAAGGAATCGTTCCCCTTAATAAAGAGAAAGCATAGCCAAAGAGTGGAAAAGAATGACAATCGGGTCCCATCCATACTGGGGAAATCAGTGACCAAGATGACGATTTAGGCCTTATACTGGGGCAAAATTGGCAAGTATCCGAGGTTCTAGAAAAGTGCAGAGTGAAACCAAGTTTGGTTGTGGTTAAAAAGAAAGACTCAGGACTGGCCTGGGCAAGTTGAATAAACTGGGGAAACATTTTGCTGTTTCAGAAGCAAGGTTGGCAAGACAGCGGACGTTGTCAAAATACAATACTAGCACTAATCGTCTCAAGGGCGTCCAACCAATTAAAATCACACCACCAGACATCCAGTCATAAAATGCCCTACATCATTTTGACTATCTTGTGAATTCCCTACCATATGCAACTGTATTTTCTTATGTCAAAATGTATATGCAAAATGCAATTACATAAATTTTGAATGACAATTACTATTACTAATGCTGTTCAAAAATCAGGGTTATGTCGACACTTTCCTAATTACAAGTTCTTATTAATCAAAGGGTCTTATTTCCTAAAAGATTGGCACACGCAAAAGATATGTCTGTAAAGCAAAGGAGGAAGCAAACGGCTCACGGAATCTAGCTCACTCTGAAGAACACGGTCAGTGCTAGAAGAAAGCCGGGAAATCGAAGTTTGCGAAAAAAATCGCAAACTTTTCCCACTCAAGCCTACTAGTAGGCCGTCCTTTTGCATTTTAAATTCCTGCACTTCGGCCTATGTTGTCAGGCTTTTCCATGTTTAAATTCCAGCACTCCGGCCTATGATGTCAGGACTTGCATTTTAAATTTCCTGCACCTCGGCCTACGTTTTCAGGCCTTTGCATGTTTAAATTCCAGCACTCCGGCCTATGATGTCAGGCCTTGCATTTTAATTCCCTGCACCTCGACCTATGTTGTCAGGCCTTTGCATGTTTAAATTTCAGCACCTCGGCCTATGATGTCAGCCCTTGCATGTTTAATTTCCTGCACCTCGGCCTATGTTGTCAGGCCTTTGCATGTTTAAATTTCAGCACCTCGGCCTATGATGTCAGACCTTGCATGTTTACTTTCCTGCACCTCAGCCTATGTTGTCAGACCTTTGCATGATTAAATTCCAGCACTCCGGCCTATGATGTCAGGCCTTGCATTTTAATTTCCTGCACCTCAGCCTATGTTGTCAGGCCTTTGCATGTTTAAATTTGAGCACCCTAGCCTTTGATATCAGGCCTTACATGTTTAATTTCCCGCACCTCGGCCTATGTTGTCAGGCCTTTGCATGTTTAAATTTCAGCAGCTCGACATACGATGTCAGGCCTTGCACGGTTAATTTCCTGCACCTCGGCCTATGTTGTCAGCCTTTTACATGTTTAAACTCCAGCACTCCGGCCTATGATGTCAGGCCTTGCATTTTAATTCTCTGCACCTCGGTCTATGTTGTCAGGCCTTTGCATATTTAAATTCCAGCACTCCGGCCTATGATGTTAGGCCTTGCACTTTCATTCCTTGCACCTCGGCTTATGATGTCAGACCTTACATTTTAATTTGTTGCACCCCGGCCTATGTTGTCATGCCGTTGCATGTTTAAATTTCAGCACCCCGGCCTATGATGTAAGGCCTTGCATTTTAAATTGTTGTCCTTCGGCCTATGTTGTCAAGCCTTTGCATGTTTAATTTCCTGCACCCCGACCTATGTTGTTTGGCCTTTGCATGTTTAAATTTCAACACCCCAGCCTATGATGTCAGGCCTTGCATTTTAAATTCTTTCCCTTCGGCCTATGTTGTTAGGTCTTTGCAGGTTCAAATTTCAGCACCCCGGTCTATGATGTCAGGCCTTGAATGTTTAATTTCCTACACTCCGGCCTATGTTGTCAGGCCTGGCATGTTTAAATTTCAGCATTCCAACCTATGATGTCAGGCCTTGCATTTTAAATTCTTGCCCTTCGGCCTATGTTGTCAGGCCTTTGCAAGTTTTAATTTCAGCACCCCGACCTATGATATCATGCCTTGCATGTTTAATTTCCTGCACTCCAGTCTATGTTGTCAGGCCTTGCATGTTTAAATTTCAGTATTCCAGCCTATGATGTTAGGCCTTGCATTTTAATTTCCTACACTCCGACCTATGTTGTCAGGCCTTTGCATGTTTAAATTTCAGCACTCCGACCTATGATGTCAAGCCTTGCATTTTAAATTCTTGCCCTTCGGCCTATGTTGTCTGGCCTTTGCATGTTTAATTTCCTACACTCCGACCTATGTTGTCAGGCCTTGCATGTTTAAATTTCAGCATTCTGGCCTATGATGTCAGGCCTTGCATTTTAATTTCCTGCACTCCGGCCTATGTTGTCTGGCCTTTGCATGTTTAAATTTCAGCACTCCGGCCTATGATGTCAGGCCTTGCATTTTAAATTTCAGTACCTCGGCCTAGGTTGTCCGGCCACCTTGTACATATCTCACATTTTAGATCTCGCAGGCTCTTTTGTCTTGAGCAGGTCATTTCACCTCTTTGTCTGCATGTCAGCAGCGTTCATGGCCTAATTAGGCCATATAATCAAGCCTTGCACATTCAAACCCTGTCGATCCAACACATGAGGCCGGCAAGGTCGCTTAAAAGTCATCTTTCATCCATCTGCAAGCCCAAGGCTTCTCAAGCTCGCCTCGAACATAATATGTTCACGTCTTTACTCATTCTCTACCATGATAATTCAGAGAATTGCTTCTCATATTATCTAGTAGGAAAATGAGTAAAGAGGAACAAACTGTAAACACCATATTATGTCTGAGGCCTCTAGTTGTTAAAATTAATTAGAGAATAGGGCGTAATTTAAATAATAAAGTGAATATTAAAATAAATAAGTAGAAAAGCAGAAAGCAGATGCAACAAAAAATAGAAAAAGTAAAAATGCTAAAGTCTGGAAAAATAAGTAAAGAAACTAAAAGTAAAATAAACAAAAATAAATAAATAAAAAACATAAAAAAATAATAATAAAGAATAATAATAATAATAAATAATAATAATAATAATAATAATAATAATAACAATAAAAATTAAAGGTAGAGAAAAGGAAAAGTAGGAAAGAAAAATGAAAGATAGTAAGAGAAAGAAAATAAATAATAAACTAAACAAAAAATAATAAATTCCATTTTTCTTTAAAAATAAAAAATAGTAATAAATAGAAATAAATAAAAGAGGATATAATAGCAATAATGGAAAAAAAGTAGAGAGGCGGCTGAGGAGAGGAGAGGCCCATCGTAATTGAGGGTGTTATAAATAAGAACAAGTTAGTGATAGAGGGGGCGCTTTTTTTTTTTTTTCTGAGCTCGGGAAGATTGGTGAATTCAGGAGGCTCTTTTCAGAAGAAGCTCTCTCATCTCGCTAGAAAACTCTGGAGGCTCTGAAGCGAAAGCTCGAAGAGTAGTGCGAGATTCGTGAAGCTCATCATCAATTCTAGCAATCTCCGCGGCACCGTAGCTAAGGGAGAAAGAGAATCGCGTTTTTGGCTTTCACAGGTTTGCAATATTCTTTCGCCTATTCCACGGTTAGCAATAGGAAGCGACCTACATGCTTCATATAAATTGTGCATCTGTTGCCAATCTCTTCAGTCATCGCTTTCATCTATATTTCTGGATTTGAAATGCGCCTTTAAACAACTAGTTGTTCAATCGAATCTATATCTAATCTCTGGATCCAATGTTACAATTCGGTGCAAGTTTGGCTTGGTAGGTTCAGTTTATAGATCACCCTAAGAGTCCCATTTTCCCTTTCCCATGCAAGATCTCATTAGACTAGGCTCAACCGGGCGAATGTTTAGGGGAAAACCGATCTGTTAGGGGGTTTGGTCTAGGATTAGTGTCAACAGGATAGGTGAACGATAGGTGGTAAATTCGGAACTACTGACATCAAGGCCAAAAAAGCTTCTCGGCTCCATTTTGGTCTCAGAGGATCGATGGTGACCTACTAAGCATTCAGTGGTAGCACAATGAGGAGCCATTAGTATGATAGGAAATCGTTCGCTGTTTTGTCTTAGTCACCCATTCCAAAATCCATACTCACCTTGGGTCTTTCTCGCACAAAATCGCCTCATAGAGGCATGACCTTGACTCAAATCATTCAACCCCGCTGACTGGAGAGAAGAATTGCTCTCACACAAAGGCTAGTCGCGTTCGTGGACAAGCACATGGCCACAATAGAACCGAGGATCCTTCTATAAGTCGTCACCCAGTTCGTGGTTGACTAGTTCCTCCTTCGAGCCTTTGGTCCCCCTGACTCCTTCTTCCAAAACACCAAATCCTCACAGAATTCCCGTCGAGGGGCGTTTAGAGAGCGGCAGTTTGGGCGCATCGAACCATGCTAGTACACTGCTGACCATGCAGCTCGTGGAAGAGGCCAAAGCCTGCAACGTCGTGACCGTCTAGCAGTGATACCCGCTTCGTACGAACCCACACTAGTCCTAGACAATAGGCGCTGGAGGCAAGACCGAGGGGTCCTGCTCACCTAGCGAATAATACACGCTTCGAATGGACCCGGAGGGGCCAAGGGGGAGGGACTGATTGCTCCTGCACCAGCACCACGCACCTTGCGTAGCAAACTTGACTATATGATACCTCGTTCCATCCCTGAACAGAAGTGCGAACTACTGATCCGCATTGAGAAACCAGTCAAACCCCGATGAAGCCTCCCCGACGAGACATAAACCACCTGAATATCAAAGCACGTCCGTCGGAGCAGGGTTAAAGCATCTCTAACTTAGCGTGAAGAACCATCCTCGACTCACTCTTTTGGATGATCATCCTCGCCGGATATCGCGCCGTTGTACCACTTAGAACAGAGAATTCGGTGGCTAGAAACCCTCGTCGATGGCGTCGGCAGTGAGACGCCGCACGTTCGCTGCGAATGTAGCAAGTCAGGTGGTGGGATACCCCGCGAAGGAACGTGCATAATCTAGCTCCTGAAGACTACCCCACCATTATGGCTAAAAGAGCCATGCAAATAGGGGAGCCGCTTGTATGGATAGCCACCAAGGAGTCATGTTGCCAATGTTTGAAGCAGCCATGAAGCCAAGCCTAAGCCACTGCGGTCGTTCGATCCATCGCTTTTAGATAATTAGACCAAAGTTTGAGTCAAACCCCATTATCACAATCAGGTCCTCCCATTTCCCCTATTTGCAGATTGACCCTTCCACTTTCCAATATTTGCAATTTAACCCCCAAACTTCTTGTAATTCAAATTTCATCCCAAGCTTCTCATAATTCAAATTTTACCCCTAAACTTCCTGTAATTCAAATTTTACCCCCAAAACATATCATGATTCAAATTTTACCCCCGAACTTCTCATAATTCAAATTTTACCCCCAAACTTCTCATAACTCAAATTTAGCTCCCAAACTTCTCACAACTCAAATTTAAGCCCCCAATCTTCCTATAATTCCCGCTGTTCCGATTAAACCCCATACTCCTTTTCCTCTAAAACATGCCCAATTCATCTCATTACCATTGCGATTTAAAAAAAAAAATAAAAATAAAAATAAAATTCTTTTCAAAATGTTTGGGATCTACGGTCTTATGTGACGAACTCTAAAGGGGAAACTGGCGGTCTACATTGTTGTTCGATGTTTAGTGGTTCGTATAGGCCCCCGTGCTGCCTTAGCCACCTCAGACCTTGTGCATGAGTGGACCGAAAGTCCTTTCAAAATAAAATTATTTTCAAATGTTTTAGGATCTATGGTCTCACACGATGAACTCTAGATGGGAAACTAGCGATCTACACTACTGTTCGATGTCTAGTGGTTCGTATAGGCCCCCGTGCTGCCTTAGCCGCCTCAGACCTTGTGCATGAGTGGACCGAAAGTCCTTTCAAAATAAAATTATTTTCAAATGTTTTAGGATCTATGGTCTCACACGATGAACTCTAGATGGGAAACTAGCGATCTACACTACTGTTCGATGTCTAGTGGTTCGTATAGGCCCCCGTGCTGCCTTAGCCGCCTCGGACCTTGTGCATGAGTGGACCGAAAGTCCTTTCAAAATAAAATTCTTTTCAAATGTTTTAGGATCTATTGTCTCACACGACAAACTCTACACGGGAAACTGGTGATCTACACTATTGTTCGATGTCTAGTGGTTCGTATAGGCCCCCGTGCTGCCTTAGCCGCCTCGGACCTTGACATGAATGGATTGAAAGTCCTTTCCAAAATAAAGTTCTTTTCGGAGGTTCCTCCAAACAATAAAGTTCTTTTCAAAGCTTTTTGGGATCTACGGTCGCATGTGACAAATTCTAAACGGGAAATTAGCGGTTTACACTGTTGTTCGATGTCTAGTGGTTCGTATAGGCCCTCGTGCTGCCTTAGCCGCCTCGGACCTTGTGCATAAGTGGACCGAAGGTTCCTCCAAGAAATGAAAGTCTTTTCAAAACATCATCTCCCTTCTAAAATACTTTTGAAGGTCAAGCCTTCAAAACAAACTAGAACTACGTAAGTCTTGAGTTTCTCATTGCACCGGGGAATACGTAGGAAGAGGATCAAGTCTTGTCAGGCTAACCTTCATCAAGTTATTTATTTCCATGCTAATTAAGGGATCAAACTATTTTCAAAAATCACACGCTCAGTTTAAGGGTACCGTTCTCCGGAATGGGTGAGTAGAGTGCCTAACACCTTCCCTACTTGGAACCGACTCCCGAACCTAAATCTCTTCCTCAAGTTAGGGTTTTTCCTAGTATTTTCCCTTAAATAAAAATTTGGTAGCGACTCCACACATATCAATGAAATTCATTTTTAAAATATTTAGGGAGTTCGTCGTCTCGTCGGAATTACGGTTGGGACACCATTCACATCTTGCAAGATCAAAGCTCCACTAAAGAATGCTTACTTAACAATGTCAGGGCCTTTGTAATTAAGAGCCCATTTCCCACGAGTATGCTCTTTGGTTGGTAAGACCTTATTCAATACCAAATCTCCTACCTAAAACTTCCTTGGGCAAACTTTCTTGTTAAAGGCTTTGATCATTATACCTTGATACAATTGCCCATAATAGAGAGCTGCTAATCTCTTTTTGTCAATCATGTTTATTTGTTCATATTTGAATTTCACCCATTCATACTCTTTATTTCTATAAAGACTCTCAAAAAGGGAATTTAATTCTCTGTAAGAGAAACAACTTCCATTTACCCCTGTGCTTGATCGTATGTTGGTACGATACACATACAAAGCATAAGGTAACATTTCATGCTAATCTTTATAATTCACCACCATCTTGGAAATAGTCTTTTTGGTATTCTTATTGGCTGCTTCAACTACACCATTCATTTGATGTCAATAAGGGTCTAAGTTATGATGCTTGATCTTGAAGTGGTCGCAAAGTTTTCAAACTTTTTCACTATTGAGATTAGGATCATTGTCTATGATTATCCTTTCCCGAATACCGTATCGATAAATGATGCCTATACTTGGCACTTGTGGAATTTTTAAACATAATTTATACAGTAGACCTCTATTGTAAACCAATAATAACCATTTCTCATAATTTTATGCGCCATCATGTGACAATTAATATAAATCTCACATATTCCTTCTTGAATATCACTTATGACCAAGCGAGCCTCTTGAGCATCTATGCATCTTATAAGAGTGTCATCATGATTTATTCTATACAAAACTTTTCCATTTAGGAAAAACTCCATTGAGAGACAACGAATGGCCTTTTTAACAACCTCATTTTCCTGAGTTGGGTATTCTCTCTCTTGAATGTACTTTTTGATATCAAGACACCAAAGTTGCCCATTTCCTTCTTTTTCCATATTAGCACAGTATGTCGACTCATCTTTTGTTTTTACTTGGATAGGTTGAACATCAGTATGGAAACCCAACCTAGTCATTGCAGCGAACATGGCGAAGGCATCTACAAATTGATTCTTGTATTGAGTTAAGTGTGAAAAAATTACTTTCTCAAATTTGCTAATCAACTAAGTTAGATGCTTTTTATACAGGATCAATTTATAATCTTTAATGTGCCAATCACCATTTATTTAGTAAATTATAAGGGTTACATCTCCAAAAACATTCAATTATTTCTTTTCCAAATCGAATATTGCTAATAACCTGCTTGCATAAGCTTCATATTTGATGATATTGTTGGTGCATTCAAAGCTTAATTTAATTTCCATGGGATATTGCTTTCCAGTTGGTGAGATGACTATTACTCATATCTTGTTGCCATAGATGTTAACAGCTTCATCAAAATACATTCTCCATTTGTCATCTTTAACCTCATCTTCCTCTATCATCAGTATTTCTTCATTCAAACTTTCTAACATGACAGGTTGCTCCTCATTGAGAAGGTTTTCAGCTAAATGATCTACAATTGTACTTCCTTTGATTGACTTGCGAGTCATGTACTTGATGTCAAATTCTGACAAAATAACTTGCCAATTTGGAACTCTTAAGAACACATGAGGGATTTCAAACACATACTTTAGCAAACTGATTTAAGAAATTAGCGAAGTAGTGTAATACAACATGTATTATCGCAATCACTTTGTAATCCACACCAAAGCACAACATGTCTTCTCAATAGCCATGTATTGATACTCATAATCATTAAACTTCTTACTCAAGTAATAAATTTTCTGCTCTTTGTTCCCAGACTCATTATGTTGTCCAAGCATTACTCCCATTAATGTTGGCAAGATCGTCAAATACAAAATCAATGGTTGTCCTAACATCGGAGGTACTAAGATGGAAGGATTTAACAAGTATGTTTTTTCTTGTCAAATTCTTTTGACATGTTTCATACCATTTAACTGGTTGGTTCATCTTCAGTAACTTAAATAAGGGATCGCACATCATAATCATATTAGCAATGAATCTTGCATGCTATTGAGTCTTCCTAGAAAACTTCTCACTACTCACTTTTTCTTAGGAACAGAAAAGTCTTGTATTTCGTTCACTTTGTTAGGGTCAACCCTTATTCCTCCTTCTTTGCTGACAATAAATCCTAGCAATTTTCCCAATGATGCGCCAAAAATGTACTTTCTTGAATTTAGCCTCAACTTGTACTTTCATAATCTTCCAAGGAGTTTATCCAATACCTCCACATGACTTTCTCCTTTTTTAGATTTAACAACCATATCATCCTCACACACCTCAATTTCCTTATGCAGGATATCATGGAACAATGCAACCATTGCACGTTGGTAGATGGCTCCAACATTTTTTAGTATGAATGACATCATTTTATAACATAATATTCCCCAAGAAGTTATGAAACCAGTCTTCTCCTTATCCATGGGAATTTGGCTATAGCCTAAATATCTGTCCATAAATGAATACATGTGATTCCTAGCAGTGTTGTAAACTAGGAGATCAATGTAAGGGAGTGGAAAATCATCATTTGGGCTTGCTTTGTTCAAGTCTGTGTAGTCTACATATATTCTGACTTTCCTATCCTTCTTAGGTATTAGCACAATATTCACCATCCTTTCTGGGTGTCTTGATACTTCTATAAATCTAGCCTTCAATTTTTTGGTCAAATCTTCTTTAATCTTTAGAGACATATCTAGGTGCATTCTTCTTAAGTTTTGTGTCTTTGATTTGATGTTGAGGTATAGTGGTATTTTAAATGAGGCTATCTTCGGATCTAACCTCGGCATATCATGGTAAGACCAGGCGAGCACATCAAGATATTCTTTGAATAATGCTTCTATTTCTTCCTTTTCAAGATTATTCACCATTTTCAATTCCTTCTTTCTTATTTAGATCTCATATCATTTCTACTTCCTCATCATTTGTCTTGAATTCTTTCGCATATTATTCAAGAAATTTTGTTAAACCTTCAATAACCTCCTCCTCATCAATAACTTCAAAGCCATCTTCATCGAAGGTCGCAAGGGAATAAATTAACAAGTTCTCAATGTTATTTTTATGAAACAGAATTTCTGACCTCTGATCCCAGGAGAGTAATTGGTGTAGGTTTGGAAGCGTAGAATAAAAAATAAAATAAGCAAAGAGTTGTTATCAGGAAGACAAAAGTATAATTAAGACTATGCAAAGAAAATATGAAAATATATAAAGGAGCACAAAAGGAACTATGTAATTTCATGCAAATTCATTTAATTTCTAGTCTCAAGTAAAGTAACAAACTTTTTAAGCATGAGTGGCAAAACCATTGCCCAAAATAATAAAATAGTAACAAATTACTTTTTAACAACTACTTCAGTATTGACTCAGCTTCCCAATTTTTTAATATTGCTTCATTAGTAAAAAGATAGATTTCCTTGAACTCTTCCTCTTCTTCATTGTTCATGGCATTGATGATGAGCTAATAATGAAGACGAACAACCTTTTCTATTAAGATCACCTTGGTCAGTCTAGGAAATGTTTGTCAAGTGACAAATTTGTTGCTTCTTTACCTTCTTGTTTCCTTTTCCCAAATCCATGTTTGGAAATTCTTCTTCCCATGATGGCTTACACCTTAAGCCGAATCTGCCTAACCTTTTTATGACATCAGCAGGAACTGGTTCACGTTGCAAATTCAATCCCAAACCCTTTCCTTCTTTATACCCATTTTGAGCCATGATTCAAGTTACAACTTGGTTCACAATGGGTGTAGATTCTTTCTTCTCATTAGGGCTTGATTCAACCACCTCAAAGTTATGTCAAAGGTTTCCTTCAATTTTCTCTGTGTTGTCTACATACACTACTAAAATAAGCTTAAAGACCATAATTCTTCTTCCCCATGAATGGTGATTATTGTCCCACTTTCAATATACTTAACTCTCTAATGAAGGGTGGATGGAATAATGCGAGAATTATGAAGCCAAGGTCAACATAACAAAATAGTATAAGCTGGCTCAATCTCCATGACTTGGAACAACCCTTGGAAAATACTTGGACCAATCTCCAATGGCAAAACCACCTCCCCTATGATATCTTTTCGAATCCCATCAAAAGCTCTAATACCCATCATTTGAGGCATTAAATCACCCATGCTTAGTTGTAATTAAGTGAAAGTTGTCTTAAGCAGAACATTGAATGTTGTTCCTCCATCTATTAAAATCTTTGCCCCAACGAAACCTTTACACTTCAAAGTTATGTGTAAAGCATGGCAATTTCTCTCAAACTAAGTAACAATCTCTTTATTGGAGAAAGTGATCATATTCATATGTTTCAGAGGATCTACATGCTAATCACATTTTGAGGAGTAACGTTAGGCTTAACATACGCATCATTCATCACTTCCAAAATCAGTTTCCTGTGTGGTTCTAATGTCAAGATGAGTAATAAAAGCAAGATTCTAGTAGGTTCTTTTTTCAGTTGCTCCATCATATCATACTCACTTTGCTTCATCATCTTTCAGAACTCATCTTCCTCCTCTTCTTTATCCTTGTTCCCCACCTCCTCTACTATTTGTTCCTTAGTCTTATTTTTCTCACCCTCCTCAAAGCCATACAATCTCCCACTTCTTATGATTCCTTCCAAACTTGCTTCGGAATTCTTGATCTCTCTTACATCTTGTAGATTGGAGCAATACATCAAACTACTCTCAATAATTTCAAGGTTGGTCTTATAACTCCAAGGAACGAAACGTATGTCTTCATAGGTAAAAGGAACTAGCTTGTTAATGGTCACAACCATTATTTCAAGAGCAGGTGGTTGATTTAAAAAATGAGACTCATAATAAAAATCATTCAATAAAAATCACTAGCTTGATTTTATGACTCCCATGGTGAGTAGGCCTTGGATCTAGACCTTTAAATCCAAACAATTCTCAATATCATGTCCCTTTATTCTAGAATGATATTGACAACTCAATTCCTTTTCATACTTTCCTTCCTCATTTAATTTCATTATTACACCGTCACACCATAACTGACTTTCTCCAATCCTTCAAACACTTCCTTCATAAGGATCCTTAACTTCAAAACCTTTATTATCAATAGCCCCTCCTCCTGAATGGCATTTATAAAACTTTTCCCATGGTTCGAGATAGGATTATTGATAATGTTAAGTTCTTTCTCATCATGAATATCCAATCTACCAAATGCAATCAATTTTCTAACCCTTGTTTTAAACCTTTCACAATCCTTGATCAAATTTACAATGACCCCCATATGGTATCTACATGTTAAGTTGGGATTTCACCATGCTGGAAATGGTGGTTACATTGGATGCACTGGTATTTTTGAAATTAGTTGGACATCAAAAAGACATTGGAATAAGTCAGCATTGGAGACGACCAATCTTGGAAAAGGTGGTAAGTTTTATGGGCGACGTTATCATTTTTTTTTGGTATAGAAGGAGGATTTAGGCTATTTTGTGGGTACATGGGACAGTAATTACTGTGAACAGGATATGTATGGATGTATGGTTGTGGTGATGGTATATTATTGATTTAGAGAGGAAGTGTTTAGCATTAGATATATTGGTAAGGTAGACTTGGAAACATAGGTATTTCGATGACAAGATAAGGGTTAGGATTGAAGGGTGGTGCTTGGTATCTAGCGGTTGATGGTGGATATCATAGTACAAAGTTTCAGCTTTGATCGACTTGATTTACTTCAAACTTTTTCTTTTTCATTGGGGGTCCTTTCTTTGCTTGATTACCTTTTCCATGCTCCACTAGTAATTTTCCAACCTTTGCTAGAATCTCAATTCTTTCTCCATCAGTTATCAAGTCAGCAAAATCTCTATAAGTCATGATAAACATCGATCCGATTTATGATGCTCCCAAAGTTCGCAGAGAATAAGATCACATCTCTTATAGAGTCAACTGAGGTTGTACCAAAGTTGCTACATCCTCCATCTTTGAGCATATTTCTTGAAGGATTCATCATTTTTATTTTACAAAACTCACAACTGTTCTTGAGTTGAGATAATGAAGATTGAAGTGATACTAGTTCATTAACACGTCTACCATGTCCTTCCACCATGTGATCTTAGAATTGTCTAACTCGATGTACTATTCCAAAGCAGGCCCAGTCCATCTTTTTGTGGAAAAAGATGAACAAAAATCTCTCATATTTAAACCAAAAGATTATCTTCGTGCAATATGTTTGTAGATGAAACAAAGGGTTATTGCTTCCATCATACTTGCTAAAGTTTAGGACCTTCAACTCCTTAGGAACAACAATTTCCATTGTCGGGCACAATTCCTTTACTCCTGCGGACTTTTATGCACTAGGACTTTGGAGGATTTTATTTTTTTCTTTCATCTTCTCCATCCACACCTCTTTCATTTTGTCCTTTACCATTGGGATATGTGCAGTTCCTATTGATTTCCCATCGGTAAATATGTGAGGTATTTCCTATGTAAGCCCAACATTGCTATAAAATACATTATAAGCATTTGCAAAATGGTTGGTATCCTTCTCCAAATAAGCTTTCAAATGTTACTATTTGGCTGAAGCTCAACTAGGTATTAGTCACCTCTTCCATTACACCAGATGCTCCTTAAGTAGTGCTTGTAAATAGCAGAATTATTGTTAAAGTATCAGGGAAAACGAATGATGGTATTGTCATTGAGGAGCTAGAGGGCAGCACATTGAAGAATATGGCATTGTCATTGCAATGGTAACAAATGGAAACGCCATTGCCTGAGACGTTAATAAATTTATTGCATTAGAGGTGACCAAGGAAACTCAACATGTAGTTGGCCACTTGAAGGGGTTCTACTAATGTTAAGCAGGTTTATAGATTCATTCATCCTTAGCAACATCTCCTTCATCCTCATTTGAGCTTCTGACATCTCATTCATTTTTTCTCTTACTGTATCCACTCCCATGCTTAGATCCCATCCTGGTTAGTTCTCTTCTACCATTCTAATTCAGGAATTAGTATTGTGAATTTAAAGTAATTGGTACTTCTCTTTCTAGGGAATGGTGTTTATAGATCCTACGAGAAACAATAAAATATATTATTTTGAATTAATTAAAAAAACATTTATTATGATTTTGTCACAGAATTGTTCATGACAACTGTTGAGAACTTGCTTGTGAGGATCTTTCATTTTGTAAACTAGAATCATAATAAACAAGAAAAGGAGATCTTCATTGCAAAATTAAAGAAAAATACAAGGTTTCTTTTGACTATACATCATCCATTCATTTTCTCATGTAAGTCCTAGTCATTCTTTTCATACACCACAACAAATTTTTATAATATTTAATGAAATCAAGAACTTCCTATCAAGTAGAGAGAGAACTAGTAACTGCATTGGCTATGTTCAAAATTTTTGGCATCCCTTTGATTTCTTCATTATATATTCATACCAAATTTGCTAATCAAGCAATGTAATGTACAACATTCCTCTTACAATTATATATATCACCATCCTTTTCTTTTATTTTGCCCAACAAGTGTTGTATATCTCTTTCTTTTCCTTTAAAGAATGTTTGATACTTTATTATCACATACTCTACCTCTTCACTCTCCTTCTTGATTTTATCTTTATAATCAGTCACCATCTTTTCATTTTTTTCTTGAAGCTCTCTAACTGTCTCAATGCTTTCCTTTGAGCTACTCGAGCATCTACTAGTGCCTTTTTAAGCTTATGGTTTTCCACTTGAGCTTGATCTCTCTCTTGCCTTCTACATTCTAGGGTTTCATAAGTTGCTTCTAAACAATGTTTGGTGTTATCTTTTTTCCTTTGTTTAGTTTTTACTCTCTTATTAGAAAAAAATGTAAAGAAAGAGAATTGTTGAAACTTTCACGTTGGAAGATCAGTCGACCGAAATAACCATGAGCTGCTACAATATTATAGGTTTCTTCTTCTTGACTCTCAAAATTCTCTAATTTCAAAGTATCGAGTATCTTACATACTTCGCCCAACTCCATCTCTAACTTTTGTTTCTCTTCTTCTACCTTCATTATCTTAGTTTTCACTTCTTACAACTCTTCCCTAATCACAAAAGTATCTTCATCATCCTTGGGAACTATCATTGGCTCTTCATCTTGGGGAATGGTGGCTTGAAATGACAATTTGACTTCCGAAGCTTTATTTCTTACCCATGTTCAGCAGCTTCTTTGTCCTAACTCCTTGCTTTTCCTGATGATCCTATCTCATGCTTGTCTTAATTGTCCTAATTTTTTGGCTTGATTTTGATCCATGATATAAAGAACAAATGGTATTAAGTTATCATTACTTGAAATTTCTTTCATAGGATAAGCAAGTTGTTTGAAGGCTAGTAAAAGGTAGTAGTTAATATATGTCTTAGGGGCCTTGCACTTGGGTGACCCAAATAATGTACTAGAAAATGTAAAAAATAAGGTAAAAGACATTATAAGGGATTATAAAACATTAAGGATGATTGAAAATTTATGAGAAAAGATTAGTAAAAAAGAAAGGATGAAAAAGCCCTTAGAAACTTTGAAAACACCCAAAACGTCCTTAGAAAGCTCTTCTCTCTACAAAGGATTAAACTATTCCCATAAAAATATCAAATGACATTAGAATAACTTGAGAATGAACCAATAAATTTTATAAATGTCAAAGGAACATTTTGGAAACTTCTTAGGTAATAAGAAAAATTACAAAAATACCCCTATAGGGCGGAAAGGCCAAGAATATGTGAAGTAGAAGCCAGAAGTGGGCTTCATATTGCTTGCAGAAAAATTCCATGTGAAAAATGTGGTGGTGGCTCACCATATGAGTCATCACCTTATTTATGGCATATAGGACAAAAATCATAAATGAAAAGATTCTTTTAACTGTGGTTAAGATTAATTAACTTTGTTTAATTAAAATTAACCATGTTTAAGATAAATTAAATTTTATTAGAGAAAAAATCAGCCTAATTAGCTCTAATCTAATTTTAAAAGGACAATTCCTCATATTTTGAATTATTTTGGAAAATGGAAATTACATACAAAGTTGAACTTAATCCAAAACCTTAAACTTTTACCTTAAGCCTAAGCTTTCATCTTTGAAGTTTATGCTAAAATCAACTTCTAATCACCAAGCCCTACCACCATCACTAAGAGATAATTTTGGACCACCAAAGAGGGACCAAGATCAGCAATCATATACTCACAAAAAAATCTCCATCAAGTAGGATACTACCTTGCCTTTTCAGCTTTGAATCTTAATTTTTATGGCTTTTTTTTTCTTTTGGTGGATCCTTTTTCCAAGACCCATGGATCTAATTTTGTTTAAACTAATGAAAGCTCAAAACTTCCTTTTAATGGTTAAATATGATCATCATCCATTTTTAGTTATTTTTGAGATTTAAAATGAAGTTTTACTGGTTTAAAGTGCTTCTAGCCACCTTAAAAGCAATTTAATCAGTTAAAACTTATCAAAAATTAATTTTTATGTTTTGGGAAGATTTGAATGGTCATGAGAAATTTTTTTTGAAGTGTTCATATTATGAGATGGATGGATCTTGAAGTAGATCTAGTGGATCTACACTTATTTGCCTTGAAAAATACTATCTTGAAGATTTTTATGCTTAAAGCTTGAAGCTCAATGATTTTCTTAATATTATGGAATTATGTGCTAAGACATCTAGATCTTAACCATTGGACTAAAATACTTAAAAGTCTACGATAAATTAAACCATAAGTTCCATAAGCTTGAGTTGAACATAGATCTAAAATCTACTAAGAGAAAGTTGAAATTTTGGGACCAAAAATGGAACCAACTTCATAAGATACCTATGACTTTCCTTAACCATGAACCAAACTAAGGAGTACAGACAATCCTTTATAGATTCAAGTGTTAAAGGTGCTACAAGTGCACAAAATCATGGAACCAAATTCCTATTAGAAGAAATTTTTGAAAAGATGACCTTAGGTGCTCAAAGTGAGCATTTGGCCACTTTTGTTAATTAAGGGTAAAATCTCTAAAAATTTCTAAGGATGAAACAAATAATAATATTAAGTCCTAAATGGTGTGAAAAATTTCTTAAGAGCAGAAAAATTAAACTAAAATGTCCAAGAACCAAGAGATGTGCATTCATCCATATTTGGGAAATTAAGGGAAAAGGAGTTTAAATTTTTTATTATGGTGTATTAAGAACAATCACTAGATAAATAGGAAGAATTAAAAGTGTAAGAAATATCTGAAATTGGATAAGTTGTTAATACAACAATAGTAGCTAAATTTTATGAAATCAAGTGAAAATCATCAACACAACTTAAGCTAGATTCAAGTATGCATAAATTGATAATTAGTAAAGAACCATGGAGTTGTGAGATGGAGATTAACCATTCGGCCATGACCCCCAAGATTAAAGTAGAAGCCTTAAAATTATCCAAACTTAGTAATGACTTATGGCCTAAAATTTAACTTGAAGAATTCATCAATTTATGGTTAAGAAAAGATGAACTAAGATGCCTTAGAAGCTAGTATAGTATTTGGCCACCTTATGATCAACTAAAGAAGAATGAGTTTGAAATCTTAACTAAGGTTAATTAGGGACATTAGTAAGTAAATAAGAAGAAGAAAAAGTGTAAGAAAGGTTTAGGAATGTTGTGAATGACCATTTGACCATGATGGTCATAAGTAATAAAGTTAATACTATCATTAGGACTTAAGATTGCCTCAAAAATATCTAAGTGGGTGATAAAAAAAAGGAATCATGATGTAACGAATAGGTACTTGAACATTCGACCAAACCTCTAAACAATGGAGAAGTCTTATAATTTTCTAAGCTTGGTAATGTTTAATGACTAATCCTTAATTAATAAAAATCATCTTCTAAGTTAAGGAAAAGAGAACTAGAATGTCATAGGACTCTTGTGTGGACATTCGACTACCTCGAGTTAAATTAAAGGGAGATGAGTTTATTACATTAACCAAGGTGTAATAAGGATTTTCACCATGTGAAAAAAGTGGATTAAGAATTTAAAAGAAGCTTGGCAATGGCATGGGTTCTATTCAACCATGTGTGATCAAATGGATACAAGAAGTTAAAATCTTGCTAACACATAACCCTTAGACCTTGTTTACTTAGGTTATACATAAGACATATAAATTAAAGTACACAAAGAGTAATTAATTCAAAAGGTGTCATTCAGCCACCTAAGGGAAAACTTCTAACTTTTATAAAAATTTTGTGAAATAACTTGACCTTTGAGAAAAGGAAAGACTAAAAGATAACTTAGAAGGTTGAAGGGAATAAGCTCCCATAAGTGAATCATCATAAAATGTTATGAATTAAACAAGTTGGACATGTATGAGTATATATGATTATGTTGTCCAAGAATATATGATAAATATAAGTCTTCATTTAGAAGAAAATTATATGCTTGAGAATGTTAAGTCAACTTATATATTGCTTTATGAATGCATAAAGTATAATGTGAGATAAATGATGATTACTCATGAATGTTTAACGTATGATGTTATGTATAATGATCATGTATGATTGATGGCATGAATATATGAATGACATATTGCGTGGTTATTGAATGAGCATGCATGATTATCTTAAAGCTTTTAAAATGAACATAACTAGTTAAGGGATCACTAAAGAAAAGACTTGTGTGAATGTGTCTTATGCACATCCAGAGGGTGACAGAGTCCTATTGAAGAGGAGACAAAAGGGTTCTCCACAAATCCTTCTATTGAGAAGACAAAAGGGTTCTTTACTTATTGTTGATGTTGACCCACCTTCTAGTAATGAGCTCAGATCCTTAAGAATAGAAGGTAGAGTAGCAGACCTAGTGAGAAGATATTGTTTGACTAATGTTAATGTATGTCATATGTCTTAATTATCACTACGAGAGTGATAGAGCATAGATATGAGAAATGTAAGATAGAGAAAAATGATGGTCAAATGATATCTATGATGTGAGCCCAAAGATTTATGATGTTTTGTTGAGTTATGTGTTTATGATAATGGTTTCCTGTGTAAAAGTAATCCACTTCAATAGGAGCTTTTGAAAGAATAAAATCAATCTTGTATGCATGTCATTATTTCTTTAATAAACTAAAGTGGTTGGGATGGAAGTGATATATTAAACTTAGGGTAAAATCCTACTGAAAAACATAGTTTCTCACTCCTTCTCTCCCCATTTTCTTCCCAGAAAAAAAAAAGTTTTTCGCGATGGCGGTAATGTTTGTGGACATTAGCAACATCAATTGTATGGCAAACCCTTATGGGCTATTGGTTACATCCTAGACAAGCATGCAAGTATACTTTTCTATAGGGCACCTATTTATTTCTAAGGTCATGAGTCCAAACCTCTCTACAACGAGCTTCGCCATTCCATTGGAGGCTTTCCACCCGAATGAGGTGTTCCTGGCTTTAGGGGGCAAAGAACTATAACCACTATAGATTCCTCTTCATCTGAAGGGTAAACTGATCCGTAGAATTTTTCTCTCTATCATAGTTCATCGCATGTCTAGTCATAATAGGAAGCTCTCCTTACCCCATGCCCTGTCCCTTTCAAGCGTACCAAGAAATTTTAGATGGAAATTTTATCTCTCTAGATCAAAGCATGTGGCTGGAGCATTTTCATCATTAGTCTAGATGTGGTTTGCCAAGTACTTGTTTCTTGTTTATAAGAAGAAGAAGAAGAAAGTAATACTGATAATGTAAATTTTGTAAATACTTGGATCTTGGTTACTAATATGTAGTTGAAGATTAGTTAATGTATTAGGGTATGAACTAAATATGTATGTAAACAAGGTGTGTACATTATATAATGTACTTAAGTATGTGTAAAGGCCTTAGTGCCTATGATTGACTATGTATATGTAATAAGGACTGTATAATTATGTAAAGTTTAAATATGTATGTATGAGTTATTTTTTAATTGATTTACTATTAATTAGAAACAATTAAAACGAATAAATTATTTTCATTGTGATAATAACCAATTCATGCACAAGAACGCCTAATTATTTATTTCATGTTATGATTGTTATATTGACAAGGCTCATAAATTATATTAGTGTTTGTTTTAAAAAATTTACTATATTTTTGTTAATATTTATTTTCTAAAAAATTCTGCATCATGACTACTTAAGCATAAACACTGTATTTATTTTTAGGGTGTTATACAAGAAATGGGCTTGCTCCTCTAAATACTTCTTTGGAAACCCTTCTACTGAACCTTTGGTCTTCTTGTTGCTCATCAGATTCTTCACTTGAACTTTGAATACTTTAGCAATGGTTTGCGACGAAGGGTAATGACCTAAAAACTTGTACGATGGCTCATTCTTCGAAGACATACCCATGATGACCTCAAACTCCTCTAAAGTGGAGGCTTAGTGAAAATGTGAATCATCTCAAAGAAAAATCATAATACTGGGCAAGTGCAGTAATTGCTTCTACTTGTACGTCCATGTCAAGAAGATCAAGGATATTTCCATATTTTTTGGCAAATTTATTTGTTGTATCTTGTTTATTTTCTAATAGAGATCTATTATACTTCCAATATCAGGCTTGTTGACACTAAATTGCAGAGTTTTCTTCATCATCGATGAAAATCTCCCCTCACACCGTGGTTCCATTTACTTTTTAGCAAAGATACTCACAACAAGTTCCAACATTATCTTTTAACAAACTCTACCTAGAATGAAAGAAAATGAATGAAAGGAGTAAAAACTTGCAAGATATTAATGCATGACTAAAGATAACTATATGCATGAACCTCTCATTTGTACTTCTTCTTTTATTTATGTTATGAACATGTATGCAACAATACAAAAAGTGAACCATGCTTCATTTTTCTCCTTTTTTCTATCTTTTTTCATTCTTTACTTTCTACCAATTTTCTCTCATTCTTTTTTCCCTCTATCATTTTTATTTCCTCACAACTAAAATGTATGATTTCTCCTAAAAATTTATGAAATTAAATGAGGAAGAGAAAGGGAAAGAGGAACGCTCCCTTTTGTCCTACATTGGTTCACTTAATTGTGGAAACTTTCTACCTAATGGTTCATGGATTTTCTAATTAGTGTTCTTCCCATAGGTAATGTTCTATTCTAAAGATCTTCAGTCTCTAAAGCTAAATATCATTCAAGAATGTTGACCACAATAATAGGTGAACCATTAGATATGGAACATTCACAAAATAGGTCATGCTTTAGATGAGGTTCTCATAATAACCAAATAGGATGGTCATCCAAAATAACTATCACTACTACACCCCTTACCTAACTTAAGTTATACTCAGCTCAGGTGCAGGACTTCACTCAAAGTGTGTGATAAGTGAAAGTGTAGTGTGTGAAGGGAGCATACAAACTTGTAAGGATTTAACCTATAAAAACTACCTCAAACCTTCAACAATTCACGTAACAAAGAATATTAAAATATTATTGTTCATATATCCTATGGTCAAAACAAGGAAAAGAATAATAGACAAAATGAATATACTTACAAACTTATACATCATAAAATTATTAATACAAACCAAAAATTAAAAGGAGTAAAACAAAAAAATAATAAAAATGATTACATAATTTTCACAATTGAATATAATAGGCTTGATTCTATAACTATCCTCAGCAGAGTTGTCAACTGTAATGACCTAGATCATAATGGAAGGCGAACAAATTAAAAATTAAATAAGGGTAAATTTGAAATAAAATGGAGTCACCATCAATTTTATTTAAAATAGAAAAAATTGGAAAACTCTTATTTTAAGCAAACAATAAAAATGGTTTACAAAATCCATGATTAATTGGGAGTCGATTTATGCATATGGAAGCACGGAAACTTAATCCTACAGTATCCCTAATACATCCATCCTAAGGTGGTTTGTGCAAATTAGTGATAATTTTAAAATTATTGATTTTACTCCTTTAAAAATATACAAATAAACAATTATTTTAGAACAAACAAATATATAAACAATAAAATAAATAAAGGATGGGATAAATAAGTAAATTAATAAATAGAAAATTTATTGTGTCAATGGTTAAAATTAAAATGATAAAAAGTGTTATAAAACTAATTTTGGCTTAATAGTGTAATCTCTCCTATGTTTTCTATGGTGAAATGGAGAACTAAAAGTCATAGTTCTCAAAAAAATTATGTATTAATTAATTTTAATATTAAAGGGTTGTTTTTTTAAAGAAAAAAACATGTGAATTTATAGATACGAAACTATCACAACTCATGTGTCCCATATTAAAAATATGGGGTTAACAAAACGTTTCGTTTAAATTACTTCTTTTTAACGTGAAATTAGTTAAATTATTTATAAAAAGAAATTGAATTAAAGATTATCAAACTGTCATAACTTAAATGTTCTTAACTAAGAACATGGGATTAATAAAATATGTCGTTTAAATTATCCCTCTTTGAGTGAAATTAAATCGTTTATTAAAAACAAGAAATCATAATTGAATTGTATATCATTTTAAAATTATCTTGATACTATTTTTATGAAAGTTAAAATTGACAAGAAATTATAATAGTAAAATGGAGATAATGTTGACAAAAAGATAATAATGAAAGTGATAAAAAATAAATTGAAGTAAAAATTTGTATTGCATCCACTAGTAGAAAAATAGTCTTTTATAACAGGGTTTTACGTCGGTTATCCGTGAACCGATGTAGAAAAAAGGCGGTGGCATTTTTGTAAATAAAGTTGACACTTTCTACATCGGTTAATTTACAACCGATGTAGAAAAGTAGGCGGTGACATTTTTGCAAATAAAGTTTAAAATTTCTACATCGGTTGCTTTTATAACCGATGTACAAAGTATGAGTTTGTACATCAGTTAAGTATAGTAACCGATGTAAAAAGTTCTTTCTACATCGGTCGTTACAAACAACCGATGTAAAATCTCTTTTCCCTCCTCTAAACCTGATGCGACCATTATCTCTAACCATAATTCTAAAATCTCCATTGTCGTCCTCCTGCCCTAGCACAAGTTCACTGTTTTCTCTAAGCCTAAGTTGTCAACCGAACGTCGTCTCGAAGCATGCCGTCGTCCGAACGAACGCGAAGCATGCCATCGTCCGAACGTGAAGCACGCCATCGTTTGAAATAGGGGCGAAGCACACCGTCGTCTACGCCATCACCATCGCTAAGCTAAGGTATGCAACATTCTTGCCCAGAGTAGCTATTAGAGATAGTAGAGGTTAGATATATTATTCTTACCCAGAGTAGCAAATAGAGATAGTAGAGATAGTAGAGATTCAGCATACTTGTCAGGCTTTGACTTTGAGGCGTCATGTATGGGTTTTCAATGATGGGGATGGTTTAGCTAAAACATTATGTTGCTATTTCCTTCCATAAGTTAAATTGCATGCTTCATTATGTTGTTCTGATTATCTGGTTACCTTTTGCACGCTTACTGATGAGTTTGTTCTGGACTACATTAGTAATGAAGTGTTATTTCTTTCTGGAACTTAACTTAAATTGAATTTTACCTCTGTGTTTGTATATTGATGATTTTATAACTAAGAGTAAATAATCGTATAATGTGAGCTTTGAGAATTTTCATTTTTTGTTTTCTGGATTTCATGTTGTGTGATTTTCTTGGGTAAAATGGAAACTTGATTGATTTACATGAAGAGCCCATATGAAGTCTCTCAATTAACATCAGTGATCTTGTAGCAGTAACAATTTATCTCATGCTGGTTGTTCTAAATTAAACTGCTACATCAAGCATTATAAGATATTAATTTTTAATTTAGCCCTCTTCTAATTCTTGCAAATAAAATTCCTGTTCATTAATGTATTTATTTCCATGAGAATTAAATTTTCATTACTCTGACATCACTAGTTTGCAAAAGTTATTTGCTAAAACTGTTGTATTTTTTTTTCTTGTCAGTGTATTGTGGATTGATGTTGGAAAGTCTTTTCTTTTGCTATGATTATAGCATCTCTTATTACCAAGAGTATATTTTAGTTTTAACATAAAGTCAGACCGATCTCTGTCAGTTCTGGCTTGGTATATCACGGACCAATGATCCCAAAAGGTTAAGATGTTTGATAAAAGCACATGAATTGTCTTATGGGGGCATTTGGAAGAGCTTATTATGGGTTGTTTATGAAAATAACTTATGACTCTCATAGTTGAGTAATTCTTATATGAACACAAACTTAACACCTCATTCTTAGACACAACCCATAAAATATTTACATCTCATTAAAAATAGATGGTGTGGAAAATCACTAACCATAGGTAAGTTAGTATTCAGAACGTGGGAGGTTTCTACCCTCTTCCTGTCTCTCACTTTTCTATGCTCCCCTGTTTTGCTATAACCCCCACATCATATACCTAGGATTTTATAATTATTATAATTAAGAAACAAATCTCAATGAAAAATCAATTATTTTAAAGAATTGAATATACTCAAATAAGCAAATATGATAGGATTGTAAATCATAATACAAGAATCTTATACATATGATGCATAACATGCATGCATTGAGTACATGCCCACTTTTTGAGGTATACCAAGTAATGGAAACAATTATCACATAAAGGGTAGCCATTTAAAAATTGAGAAAACATTTGGTATAAACTAAAATATGTCAAGACATTATACCCCTAGGATTTTACAAAACTATGTCATAGGCTAAGATTAACTTGTAAGGTAATTAAAATATGTTGGCATTTCTTTTTAATAAGGTAATTGAAACACTAACAGATAATATAGTTCATAACTTGCTTGCTGTTTTTTATAGCTAATATTCACACCTAGTAGTTTGTTTCATATCTTGTTGTTCTTGATTCATAGCTTGCTATTTTTGTATTTAGTTTTCATTTTTTTTTCTACTTTCAACAGATATATGACTGACCTTTTTAGGTTCCTCCTTCACAAAGTGGGTCTGAGAACCCTTCTTCTCGATAAAAGAAGGGAAGACGAGCCACACGGTTAAGGGAGTTAACCCTTAGCCGGAGCGGCGAGCAAAGGATTCCCATAGAGTTTGATCAGGCCATTGGGAATCAATTAGGGCCAAACAAGACAAAGTTTAAGAGTTATGTGGCCCTCCTTGGACGAAGCAAAGCTAGTATTTTGAAGAAGGATTGGGATGATGCTGAGATACGAGTGAAGGATCAAATTTGGGAGACTATCATGGTATTTAACTTTAAAGCTTTAAGTTTTTTTATAAATTTATCATTCACTAACCAATTACATCTTCTTTTATGTAGCTTACATATAATGTACCAAAACTAACTTCCTGAAGAGGAAGTGGCTTTCATTTGCTGGTGAGCGCTGGAGGGGCTTCAAGACACATCTTACCAGCAAATATATATATGGGTCACTAAAGGATGTGTCTCCTTGTGAGGAGTACCATTTCCTTGATGATGACACTTGGCAGAGATTGGTTGAGTCTCGAATGGATCCTGCATTCGTTGTATGTATTTGTAAACACCCAATTATGTCTGAGGCCCATTTAAAGTTAATTAGTGAATAAACCGAAATTAAAAATCCTAAGAAATTCAAAATACATAAAGGAACATAGATAGTGAAACAGAGGAAAAAGATGAAATCAAAGGTAAACAAAAGAAAATAGGAGAATAAACAGACTTAAATAAAAAAAAGAAAAAAAAAAGAAAAAAGGAGAGAAAACAAATTTTTTTTAATTAAAATCTGAAAATAAAAAAATTGAAGAAAAACAATTAAAGAAAATTAAAAGATTTGAAAAAGCAACGAAAATTTTAAAATCGAAACAAAACAAAAAATTTAAAATTGGAAAAATAATAAAAAATTTAAAATTGGAAAAATAAAAAAAATCAGAATATAATAAAAATTAAAATCTGAAAAATGGAAGATATAGAAAAATAAATTAAAATCTGAAAATTGATTAATATAGAAAAGTAAAATCAAAATCAAAATCTGGAAAAGTTAATAAGAAGAATAATAAATCAAAACTTGGAAAAATAATAATGAAAATTTAAAATCAGAAAAATCAAAAATCAAAAACCAGAAAAACTAGAAAAATAAAAAATAATAAAAATCGGAGTAGAAAGTGAAAAAAAATTCGGCAAATAAAAAGAAAAAACAAAGTCTTAAAAGTATAAAAAAAAGGCAGAAGGAGGTTTTGGGGTCCTCTTTTTGGGGATTTTGGCTCTTAGACAAGAGAAAGGTGACAGTGGCTAACAGAAAAGAAGGAGAAAGGGGAGCAAGATTGGGACCAGAGAAAGAAGGAGAACTCTCTCGTGGAAGAAACAAAGGTGAAGAGCGATTCTTCAAGCTACGTTCTCTTCTGCAAATCACCAAGTAAATTTTTGAACGATCAAATATGTTTAGACACCTTAAGCATATTCTGGGATCTTAATTCGGTTCTTTGCATACGATCTTCCATATCGAGTCATTATTGTGATTCCTAGATTAGAATTCCATAGCATGAACCTAGTAATATGTAGTACCCTGTGGAGGTGTTGCCAAATGTAGCTGATCTAAGAAGATCTATCCATGGCAAAATGCTAGTATGTTAAGGTTATACCCCTAACAGTAAGTAGAAAGATCATGAAACAATAGGCTGAATCTGCGTTTGTTCTCCTCAACAAAGGCTTAATTTGTTTCTCCCATTCGGGATTTTAGGATGAATTGTACAAGAAAATCATATAGGTCTGCATGCACCTTTGTTTTAGTCAAATCTAGAGCGTTGTAAGAACGACCAAACGCCCTCGTCCTAAACCTCCATGTAGATACCACATTCTTCGTAGAATCAGAATGTGCGATTGCTTTAAGAACTTTAGAATCAAGAAGATCCAATCTCAGGCAGGGGTAACTCGTAGGCTCGATGTAAAGACCCAAAAACAGAGGAGTTACCCACGTCATGAATCCTCCCCTATACATTCCCCGTCATTCCTATAATCCTATACTCTGCGTCGTTAACTAAGAGGCCTCCCCAGGGTTACCTAGAGACAAGTCTACTAGCCTTCATGCTCGTAATGTTTTCGGCATTAGGCCAAAGATTGTCAAAGGTGATCCGCGCGTTGCTCCAGGGTCCTTGAACAAACTTATAACACCTCGTGCTCAAGCATGCCACGATGTGAAGATCTTACAAAAAATAAACTATGGCCAAAATGAATAGTGATAGGCCTTCTGGCTTCAACATGATGCTGAACTATTCAGAAAACGATGAGCAAGTGGTGCCAATGTGAATGAATTCTTGAAGAAAAATAGAGCAATATAGATACCACTTGATGATTCGATTGAGTGATTCTTCTCTTGGGGAAGTTTCTAATTCTAATTATGCAAAAAACTAGGCATCTTGAGTGTCGATATGGGAGGTGCAGAACCGATTCGGGGTATGCATTAGCTCGTCAGTGTTTGAGTTTGACATTCCAGATACATCTTATCAAAAGCCTTCTTTCTCATGGGACCTTGTTATGATGGTGTAAAATGGCAAGTGAACCCAGTCTTTACTATCGACGAATGCGCAACCCCACTCCATTAAAGAACCAAAATAAGACGTTAAAGGGAAGTATGTGGGGGGTTACAAGCCGACCAGAACTAACCTTCTCTCTCGGAGATTCTCTTTGCAATGGCGCCGGGGGTTGGAAGATCGAGCTCAGTAGCTATCCCAAGTTCTCTCCTCGACTAATATACTACTCCCTTTTTATCAGATGATCAAAAGAAAATGGTAGGGGTGTGGTATGAGGATTTTCAACCGATTAGAATTGGCAGATGCAGTGAGATTTCCAGGTGCATATGCCATTCGTCCCAACAGCAATTCTCCCTTGAAGCCCTTCCCATTTCTCCCTAAAAAAGGAAAAGATAGAATTCCATGCAGAATTACAAGAGAGGTCTCTGCTCCCAAATAATTGAAACTATCCCAATGTTACAAAGAGTAAAAGACGTGCTGATTATAGAGAATGAAGTGCTTCATGCTTTCCAGAATTATAGTATCGACTTTTGTGGGTATCTCAAGGAATCCCTTGATGTTTATGTGTCCATACATTGGAAGCCCAGCAATATTCCATTTAAATTCAAAAGATATGGTGAAGATAGCAAAAATGGCAAGAGCGGTTGACAACCCTCCCTCACCTCCATGCTTTCATGATAAGTATTCTCCTTTCATCGAGCTCCTGGACTTTCCTTAGGCTCCATCAATTGTTCTACCCCACCTGATGTATGATCAGAGTATAGAGAGAGACCAGAGGAATACAGAAGAACCAGGCGCCGTGACGCGAGAGATCAAACGCGAGAGGGATGAAAGGCGAACCCCCATGTAGATTTGAGTATGTATATATGAGAGAGCAACAGGCAAGGAACTGAGATTAGGCAAAGACAATTACCTCTAGTAATCCACGAAGCATCATTGGCCCAAGCATTTGATGGAGTGCCCTTATTCAAATTACCCCGAACGTATGCAATCTGATTTGTATACACAGATCACACAGGGTACAAATTCAGAGGGGCTTTGGTTCATACGCGGGCCTGTAATGGTTCTCCACGACAAACACGCTAATTCAGGTGCATGAACGCCATGCAGATACGTTCCAATTAGAGATGGCAAATGGACCTGGACCCGTGGGTATCCGCCCTGCCCCGCCCTGATTTTAACGGGGAAAACCCGCATTGATCGGGGTCGGGTTAGGGGAAAACCCGATTTTTCAAATTGGGGATGGGGGCGGGGATGGGACAAATGATACCCGCACCGAACCCGAACCCGCCCCGTAATACGTTAAATTACCGTTATAACCTTATTATGTATGATATGTGTAGAATAATATAGGTATTTCATATTCTGCTTTTCATCCCTTAATTTGGTTCCACAAACACGGTTTCTCAGTTCTCACTTCTTCACCTGCTTACTTGAGCCCTTAGGATTAGAATCCACATTTCCTAATTTGATTCAGTCGTAGACAAGCATAATAATCATCTTCTATTTCAGATTTCTAGAATTTGTTCCATTCTTCAACTCTCTGAGGTAAGAAGCCACTAGCCCTAATTTTATAACAGAGTGCATGTTTGAAGTTGTACTTTTGTTCTTAATGAACCATTTGGGTAAAATTTTGCTTTAGTTCTGTACCCGTTGCAGGAAACCGTTTGTCTCAAGTGTGGCAATAGAAGTGTTCTAGCATTGGCTTCTTGCAACGAGTGTGAGGCTTATGAAGTTATGAGGTAGTTATTGTGTATCCTCTCTGCTTCTTTTAATCTGTATTCAGTTGTAATTATTTATAGTTTAAATACCATTTATTACGGGGTTTAACGTTAGAGATTAAAATAAAATTTAGTCATTTTTTAATTTGAAATTACACAAAACACTTATGCTTTGATTATATAAGTTGTAAATGATTACCCAGACATGTTCCTTTTGTAATGACGGTGGCAAAGTTATGAGCCCGTAGCAATACCTAAGTTGAATGAGTCTAATACATGATGAATGAATACGAAATAAAGCAAAGAGAATAGAAAGGGAGTCCTCAGCAAATTGATGGTGATCGACAAATAGGAGCCACTAACTTTAGCTTACTCTGCTACTTGCTTAGACAGAGGTGTCAATGGCAGTGATGTGTAACACGTTGCAGCTAAGTGCATGTGCTAATGCCATCACCTCCTCCAACCTTTCTACACCTGTTTGTTGTAGTAAAATGAAGGACCAAAGGTCTTGCCTTTGCCAATATTTGAAAGACCCAAATATTAAGAGGCTTGTTAACTTTCCCAATGCTAGGAAGGTTGCTAATGCTAGTGGATCTTCCTTCCCTGCTGTTTATACTTTACTGCTTCATTTTCAAAATCCAACTATTAAGTTTATATATTGGACTTATCTTATATATTTTTCTATGCAATCTACTATGTTTTGTTTTGCATATTGGTGTGCCCCTTATCGGTTGTTGGAGAATTTGATCTTATACATGTTCCACCTATACTATACATCTATTAATCAAATAGTTTGCTGATTATGAGAGCTTGGTTTTTGTTTGGCTTGGATGCTGTATAAATTGAGACCCACCACAAAATGTATTTGGCTTGGATGCTAGTTTACTGATTATGAGAGCTTGGCTTTTGTTTGGTTTGGATGCTGTATAAATTAAGACCCACAACAAATGCGTATTTGACTTAGATGCTGTATAATATATGCATGATACCATTCCTTCGTTTTATTATAATATATGCTGTTATACGATCAAAGTTGTTGCTATATATATATAGGAAGTGAGACTTAGCTAGTTGGTTTCTTCTGGGTGTAGCACCATAGCCCTTTATTCTTGCTGCTTGGCCCAATGCCTTATCCTTGAGTCATATGATCATCTGGTAGTCTAGTCTGTGGAAGTGGTGCATTTCTTTATGAGGAAAATTGGCCCACAGCCTTTTCGTCTAAGGTTTAAAACGGATGAATCAAAGCCTATCGTCTCTCCATCTGCCTAAAGCCTGAATATTGTAAAAGGAGTTCTCAAAATTGGCCAGGTGCTGTGTGATTTTTTCCTCTTTTGATCTTTAATCAGGTGGTTTTAGATCTTTATCATCAATTTCGGGTGTCAAATACTTATTCATTAAATGTGGAAACATTGTCCATCTCCTTCTATTTAAGGTGTTATATATATATATATATTGTAAACACTCAATTATGTTTAAGGACCCCAATCGTTAAAATTAACCAAAAATTAAGTTAATTAAAAATTTGAAAAGATATAAAACAGAAAGCAGAAAGAACAGAAAGCAGAAAATACAGAAAACATAAAGCAAAAAAGAAAAAAATAAAAAAATTGAAAATTGAAAAAAAAAAGCTGAAAAATCGAAAATGGGGAACAAAAATTTTGAAATCAAGGGGTTGGCTTTTGACTCCTGGAAAAGGGTGGCTTTTGACCCTTTGAAAGGACTTGGCCCTTGCTAAGAGAGAGGGGGCTGGCCTTTGACTCTTTGAAAGAGCTTGACCCTTACCAAGAAGGGGAGGTGTCTATATATACCTACAAACAGGAAAACAAGGGGTTCTTTTTTGCTTCTTGACATTTTTTGGGAAAGAAATCGGGGACCAACGCAGAGAGGAAAAGCACTTGAGGGAGGGGATTTTTAGAATTTTTGAAGGGAGGACCTAGGAGACTCTCTACCTCTGCCTTCAAACCAGTTCTTCATCACCTTTCAATCGAGGTTAGATCCTACTTTTATTCTACTTAAGTTTCTTGCTTCTTCTCGGATTTCCGAGCTCATTTTCGTCTTCGGTTTTCGTTCTCATTTTTTATCGGTCAAATCATCTCCGATTTGTATGATTTTTGTTGCGTTCTCTTCGTATTTCTCTTTAGTTTTTGGAATGATATTATTTGTCATATTTGGATCTGAAATGAAATTTTAATCACCTGATTACCAAAGCATGTTCATCTTGGTGCACAAATTAACCTAGCTTGTTTGATTTGTGAATAACTTGCTCATTTCTGGTTGGATTTATGTCAAACTTGTTTTTTTATTCCTATGATCCATATATTTCAATTAATAAGTTTTAATTTTTCAGATCTACCAAAAAATATTTTTTTAAAATTCTGAGATTTCAATTCAAATTTTGGCGCCAAAATCTTGTGTGTTCTTGAGCTTGATCTTCATCTCTGTTTTTCGTTTTTGTTTTTAATCGGACAAATGATCTCAGATTTCTATGATTTTTGTTTCGTTTTCTTTTTATTTCTTTCTAGTTTCTGGAATGATATTATTTTCCCAATTAGGATCTGAAATGAAATTTTAATCTCCTAATTACCGAAGCATGTTCATCTTGGTGCACAAATAAACCTAGTTTGTTTGATTTGTACATAACATGCTAATTTATGGTTGGATTTATGTAAAACTTGTTTTTTCTGATTCCTATGATCCATATATTTCAATTAATTGGTTTTAATTTTTCAGATCTACCAAAAAATATTTTTTAAAAATTCTGAGATTTGAATTCAAATTTTGGCGCCAAAATCTTGTGTGTTCTTGAGCTTGATCTTCATCTCTGTTTTTCGTTTTTGTTTTTAATCAGTCAAATGATCTCAAAATTCCATGATTTTTGTTTCTTTTTATTTTTATTTCTTTCTAGTTTCTGGAATGATATTATTTGTCCAATTAGGATCTGAAATGAAATTTTAATCGCCTGATTACCGAAGCATGTTCATATTGGTGCACAAATTAACCTAGCTTGTTTGATTTGTGCATAACTTGCTCATTTCTGATTGGATTTATGTGAAACTTGTTTTTTTTATTCCTATCCATATCTTTCAATATATTAGTTTTTATTTTTCAGATCTACCAAAAAATATTTTTTAAAAATTCTGAGATTTGAATTCAAATTTTGGCACCAAAATCTTGTGTGTTCTTGAGGTTGATCTTCATCTCTGTTTTTCATTTTCGTTTTTAATTGGTCAAATGATCTCTGATTTTGGTAATTTTTGCTGCGTTATCTTTATATTTCTCTCTAGTTTCTGCAATGATATTATTTGTCTTTATTTGGATTTGAAATGTAATTGCTATCACTTGATTACTAAAACATGTTCACAATTCCTTTCCTTAACTTCAAATTAAGTCAAGTTTATGTTAAATCAAGTCCAATTCAAGCCCAACATTCAAAATAAATCCCCCTTTTTGACTCTTTTCTTCAAATAAAATTAAATCAAACTTTGATTTTAATCCTCCTCCTCTCAAATTTCCAAATCAACTTCAAATTATTTTCCTCAAAATTATCAAGTCCGAGTCAAGCTCATCCTTGATAGTCAAGGTTCAAAAACTCAAAATTAAATTCACTTCAAAACAAATTCCTTTTTCATATAAAGTCATTCCTTTTCTTATCTTTATTATATTCAAAAATAAAGTTCTTTTTTTCAAATATTTGGGGGATCCTTGGTCTCACACAACGGGCTTTAAACGGGGGGCTGGCGGTTCACCTGTTGTCCAACGTTTAGTAGTCTGTATAGGCCCTCGTGCTGCCGTAGCCGCCTCGGGCCTTGTGCACGAGTGGACAAAGGTCCCTTCAAAAAACAAACACTTTTTCAAATATTTCAGGGATCCTTGGTCTCACGCAACGGGCTCTAAACGGGGGGCTGGCGGTTCACCTGTTGTCCAACGTTTAGTAGTCTGTATAGGCCCCCATGCTGTCGTAGCCTCCTCGGGCCTTGTGCATGAGTGGACTAAAGGTCCCTTCAAAAACAAACACTTTTTCAAATATTTGGGGGATCCTTGGTCTCACGCAACGGGCTCTAAATGGGGGGTTGGCGGTTCACCAACTGTCCAACGTTTAGTAGTCTATATAGGCCCCCATGCTGCCGTAGCCGTCTCGGGCCTTGTGCATGAGTGGACTAAAGGTCCCTTCCAAAAACAAACACTTTTTCAAATATTTCGGGGATCCTTGGTCCCACGCAATGGGCTCTGAATGGGAGGCTGGCGGTTCACCTGCTGTCCAACGTTTAGTAGCCTGTATAGGCCCCCGTGCTGCCGTAGCCGCCTCGGGCCTTGTGCATAAGTGGACTAAGGTCCTTCCAAAAAATAAAAAACCCTCTTCAAAATGTCATCTCTCTTTTAAGCATCTCTAAAGGTCAAGCCTTCAAACAAACCAGAACTACGTAAGCCTTGAGTTTCCCATTGCATCGGGGAATACGAAGGAGCAGGATCAAGTCCTGTTAGGCTAACCTCCTTCAAGTTATTTATTTCCATGCTAATTAAGGGATCAAATTATTTTCAAAAGTCACACACTCAGTTTAAGGGTACCGTTCTTTGGAACGGGCGAGTGGGGTGCCTAACACCTTTCTCACTCGTACTCGACTCCTGAACTTTGAATCTCATCTTCAAGTTATTATTTTTCTAGGTATTTTCCCTTAAATAAAAATTTGGTGGCGACTCCAAATTAAAAAAACACATTAAATCCATTTTCAAAATTTTACCGAGTTCGTCGTCTCATCGGGATTACGGTTGCGACAGTATCTTTCTAATATTATATTTTTTAATTGACTAATATAAGCAATATTATGATTAATTGATTTGATTTCTTATAACAGGAGAAAAGAAAGAAGGCTCGAGAAATTTCTGCCAAGAACTATTACCCCCACAGATTATCTCGTGGGGGTTATGAGTTGCTTCAGGAGAGGCTTATAGAACAAAAGTTGAAAGATCGTCAGCAATAATCTGAAGTAGACCCCTCTACACTTCTCTCTCCACCTTAATGCCATGAAAAATGGAAGAGGGCACGCCAAAAGGCATCTGAAGAGTACACATCAGAGCCTTCTCGCATTGTTACTGAGAAGATTGTAAGTAATCACACAATTTTGTAAAGTTTCTTTTTATTTATCTTCAAACATGTACATTACTGATAATAGTCATTTTTTGTTTTGTAGGATTCTTTGGTTGAACAAAGCTCACAAGGAGTCTTTGTTCAAGCTGGCCAGGATGACATCTTGAGTACTGCTATTGGCCAATTGGAGCGAGGTGTTGGCCTTAGACAGTACTTTGGATTGTCTTCTAGATAGACTTCCAAAGAAGGTTTAGTGTCTAGAGATGAGTTGGATGCCATGCGTGAAGACATGAGGAAAGCACTGCGGCAAGAACTTCGATAAGAGCTCAAACAAGAGCTCAGACAGGAGCTTAGCCAAGAGCTTAGGCAGGAGCTTGCATCTTTGGTACTTTTCCAAACACAGACATAGGGTCATCATCCATCACCTTCTCCTAGGCGTGTGAGCACAAAAGGAAGTTGTGCTCCGACGGAGGAGCAACTACAGGGAGAAGAGGATGTGGATGCAGCTACAAACGATTATGAGTTATATGTTGATGATCCATATCGTTTGGTAGCAATTGGGAAAGTCTACACCTTGGGTTCAACCATCCATCACCAGCAAATTGATGATGATCATGTCAGAGTGGTGGTTGAACGGGTTGAAGATGTAGCTGCTCCTGTTCCTGTTCCTGTTCCTACTAAGGAGGTTCATGTTGTGGGGCAAGCCCCCAATCATTTTATTATATGGCCGAGGAGACTTGTGCAGCGAGCTCAACCTCAGGTATTAAATAATTTTAGCCTATGTTACTAATTTTTTAATATATACATTGTGTGTGTGTGTCTATATATATATTTCTTACTATTTTGTGAATTTATCGTAGGTTTATAAGGAAGATCGTGGGAAGAAGATTGATTTAAGTGCTAAAGGAGATCTTCCTGAGCCTCCTCCAAAGAAACATGAGGTTAATTTGCTCACACGTCTATTTGGTATTGCTATGAACTTGGGTGACCAACCTTTGCAAATAACAATGGAACCAGATATCATAGGGAAGCCCACACCTATCCCCTTCTATATTACTAAGAAGGATATATTGGAGTTAGTTGTGGGTAACGATCTCCTATGTGTAATATTTCTACAATTATGGTTGATGTAAGTAAATTTATAAACCTTACTTGAATTATTTCATTATCAAAATCTAACATATGAAAATTATTCAAAATATTAGGTACCTGTATTGTATCTGTACTGAAAGAGGTAACTTACACCTCTATGGATTCTTCGACCCGGTTCATATCCAGAAAACCGGGAACAAGGCAGCTGAGATATAGGGATACCTTCAGAGGAGATTGTAGGCTGATAAAGACTGTTACCTAGCCCCTTATTTTCAATCGTAAGTTAATACTTAATTGCTTTATTTAACGAATTCATTTAAATTCCTAATTGTTGTTCATTGTCCTCCATATTTTGTAAGGACCATTGGCAATTAATCATTATTTTTCCAAAGCAAAATGTAGTTGTATTTCTATGTTCTGCTTGGCAAAAACCAAAGAAAGACATAAAGGACATTATAGATTTGTAAGTTTTTAGGATTTTGGTATTTATATTAATATAATTTGTTATTCTCAAAGGTATTCATTTGCTTTTTCTTGTACTGTAGAGCAATGAATGCTCGACTTCGGTTAAAAGGGATGCATTCATCAAATATTAAAAAGCCTGTATGGATAATTCCAAAGGTAAGTACTAATAAAGTTATTCAATTATTTTATATTCTTTTATCACCATCTCTAATTATATTTGATACTCTTTCTATTTTTTTGAAGTGTCCAAGACAACCCGAAGGAACTGAGTGTGGATATTATGTGATGAGACATATGTTTCTCATTGTCTCGGCTTCTATTGTTAACTCTTGGCACCAGGTAATTACAATTGTCCTAATTTTATTATTTAATTTTAATGCATACCATCACATTTTCACTAATTTTATTCAAAAATATTTTGTACATATTTGACAATCCTTAACCTCTATTAGATGAAGAAATTGATGATATCAGGAGACGTTGGGGGGAATTTCTGATAGAGGTTGCCAATTTGGGTTGAATTCATGGAATTTTTAGATATTTAGTTTGTTGTTATTATATTTCATAATAAATATTGATGTATTTACTTTAAATATATACACTCTGTTATTTCTGTATTGTCTGTCTGGTATTCTGTTTATATATACAGGTATTGTGAATAAATAATACGATAATTTCCCTAAACAAAAATAACATTTAAAACAAAAATAAACTTTCTACATCGATTGTAACCTTAACCGATGTAAAAAGTGACTTTCTACATCGGTTGTGACCATAACCGATGTAGAAAGTACACTTTCTACATCGGTTAAGGTCACAATCGATGTAAAAACTCATACTTTCTACATTGGTTGCTTTATAACCGATGTAAAAAGTGTACTTTCTACATCGGTTCTACAACCGATGTAGAAAGTCTTATTTTCTATATCGCCCGCTTCAATACCGCTCAAATAACAGATGTAAAAAGTCCATAACAACCGATGTAAAACGCTTATTTTCCACTAGTGATTTAAATATTAGACATAAAAATAAATAGTTATAATATTAAGAAAAATTAATGATGATGATGATAAAAAAAATGACTTACAAAAATGAACTTTACAATAAAAAATTAATTAAGTACTAATATAAGAAAGATGAAAAATTGAAAATGTAATAAATAGTAATAATAGAAATAAAAATGGTAAAATTAATAATAATAAGAATAAAATTAAAAATAATTAATAAAATATATTAAAATAAATAGCGAATAACAATATTAGTTGACCAAAAATAACAATAATAACAATTTTTCTTTAAACTTTTTATACTTATTCATTTATTATTACTTTTTACATAAGATGAATCTAAATTAGAAATAAAAAAGAAAGAAAGAAAAGAAAAACTATATAAACTAATTACTTTATATATGGTAGCGAAAGGATACCAACTACACCTAACATTGACTATTATCTATAGTGTAAAATATCTATTTTTCGTGTTTAGCATATATACATGTAACTCAAAAATCAGTTTCCATCACGTTTTGGTACCTCATTTTTATGTTATTGGATTATTATATAAGAAAATTAACTAACTCAAAATATTATCACAAGTTTACATTTTATGATTTTTAACAAAGAAAAGAAAGAATACACACATCTCATGGGGATAGGCGAGCATATTATAGAGCAAAAGAGAAAGAAAAAAGACTCAACCATGCTGAGTAAAGGGAGAGAAAAGATGCAGGTGAAATTGAAGTTCGGTTTGTGTGTATTACTAAACAGTGATAATAATAGAAACAAAACTTATCTGTAGGTGTTTCTTTTTCTCTAATCTTTTTTTCTTTTTTTCCTTATTTTTGTTGGTCTTTTTCATTTTGGTGGTTCTCCTTAGCCTCTTCAGATTTTTCTTAACTTTATGTTCTAAAATTTTTGCAAGAAACCCCCCTCATTTTATTTCACTTATATTTAGTATTATTGTCTATTTATTATCATACCATTCATTTATTCACTAGTTGTCAAGAAGTTATTCGATTTCAAATTTTCCTCATGAAATTACCTTATAGACTAATTGGTTCATTGTTATAATAGTTCATTATTTAATAATATATCTGGTAGTTTAAATCTTAACTACTTTTATGGATTGTCATTTTTAGATTTCTTGTTTCCTTAAGTAGCTTTCTACGACACGCATAAGTTATTCAACAACATTTCAACTTTTCGTTTTCTACTCTTGGTTATCTTGTTTTTCAAACTTTTGAAAAAACAAAGACCATTACAACTAAAAATGATTATAAAGAAAGTGAAAGAAAAAAAATAAACAAAAAAATAATATGTGTCAATATTGTAAAATCAAAATTAGATAATATATATATATATATAGTAAGTAAATAGAGAAAAATATATGTTAAAATTTTATTTATAAAATAAAAAAATGAAGAAATGGATCCTAAAATATGTTATAAAACAAGTGTCCCTTAAATATTTATTATTATTTTTTATTCATCTTCTCAAATTTTTTATTTTTATTATTTATTTAATATAAAAAATATTAAATAACTAATTGATAAAGAAAAATTAATGATTAGATTAGAATTTAATCATGGTAATTAAAATAAGGAGGAACAAAAATTAACTAAAAATAAATAAATAGAATATATAAATATATTTATATTGAGAAAATTTTACACAATAAAAAGATAAATAAATTAAGGATAAAATATAATAGATAAAGTTTAACTTCTTCAAAAATATTATCTAAAATTTTATAATTCTAATTTTTATTGTGTATATGATATTTTAGTAAAGAAAAAAAATAACATAAAAAAATAAAAAGAAAATAGTATAAGAATATATCACTGGATTATATAAATAAATAAAAATGAAATGGTTCATAAATATTTTTTAAAATAGAAAAATAAACCGAATAAAGATAAATTGTGATGGGAAAAAATATAGTGTTCAGACCTCTTAGCACAACAAACGTTAGGGATGTTGCCAAGCCAGCCTGAGATGAACTTCAAGGAGCAGGTTAATGTAATCACCTTAAGCAGTGAGACCAAAAAGGAAACAACTACAGGAGGAGAAGAAGACAATGACATAACCATGAAGCTACCATCAAAGCTTGAAGACTTGGAATGTTTTATTTTACCTTGCACTATGAATGATTCTTATCTTAAAGTTTTATGTAATTTAGGCTCTAGTATAAACTTCATGTCTCCCTTTTTTTACGAGGTTGGGTATGAAAAATCTCAAACCTACCACTATTTCTTTACAAATTGCAAATAAAACCATTATATACCCAAAAGGGATAGTGGAGGATATATCGGTAAATGTGCAAACTTTCACCTTCCATACAGACATCTTTGTGCTTAGTATGAAGGATGAGGAGGAGGTCCCACTAATCTTGGAAAGACCTTTCTTGACCATTGGAGAAGAAATAATCAACATGAAGAAAGGGAAGCTCACATTAAGGCAAGGTGACGAAGGAAAGGTATTTGAAAACACCTACCCCGTAGAAGGATGCCCCTTGTAAGTCCATACAACCTTTTCTACCCTTTAGATGGAAGCAAGCTAGGATAAGGGCGTATAAATACCCAAAGCATCACAAAGAGAAGAGAAGGCACTATAAGAATACCAAGAAACATGACCTTTGCACAAGTAAGAACATTTCCACTTTTAGCTCATATTCTCAAGTGTTCACAGGGAAGTGTCAGTTTAAGGGAGGTGCCATGTGTCATTTTCTAAACTTCTGGATAGATGTGTTGACTACCAACAGGCCTATAATACCCTTACTTAAATGAAAAATTTAACTTGGCACGACCATGCTCTTTTCATGCATACATCATTTAGCACGGTCATACCCTTGTCTAAAAAATTGTGCACATTCCATTACTGACATTTTTTGCAAGTTGCACAATTGTGCTCTTTGATACACCATTGTGCTAGCCTATTAATAAGCAGGTTCGTAATAACATGGTTGTGCCACTGATTCCTTCACGATCGTGCAAGTGGCATTCAGTATAGCCATGCTCCTATTTCTTGGCCATGTCATTTCGGGAAGGTATACGTTCTTTCAAGTAAGCATGCTAATGCTCACTCTAGTATCGGCATGCAAAAATTTTATTGGTATAACTTCAATTTTTATTCATTTTGCATAAAAATGCCTCCCCGTTTACAGAAGAGAAATAAATCCTTCACCTCCGTTGAGAATGAGCCCTCACAAGACCTAGCCTATCATATCGTCACTCGAGGGATTGCCAGCATGCAACTCTATGTGAAGAAGTTGCTTGACTTGAATTTTATTCCAACTTACAACTTGGAGCGAGAAGCTTTACAATTATTAGATGTGGAGCGCCTAGTGACGAGAGACCTAGTCAGGTTGAGGTGGACAACAACTGCCTTCATCTAGGAACTTGTATATAGGGAGCCAACCTTAGAATTCTTGTCATCTCTGAGCTGCTTCCCCTTGATGGACGACATGCCTACCTATATCGTTCGATACTAGCTTAGGTGCCAACACTTTGAGGAGATCCTCGTGGATTTCAACGTCACGTTGGAATTCATGACATCCGAGGACTTATTCTCCCCAGAGTACCTAGAGGCCCTAATAGATATACTAGAGGAGTTCGTCGAGGGAGCCTTCTGGTTTGAGATCATGGGGTCCTACACTTACAACCCCAGGATCTCAAAATACACTGCCATTTGAGACCCAATTCTCCACATCATCCATCGATGGAACAACAACACTAGATTCATTTTGAGGATACATATTTCCTCTTTTGGGCCATAATTCGAGGAAGAGAGTCAATGTTGGACATTTCTTTATCATGTATTGCTAGGGGATCGAACAACACCATCAGGCTGGGCAGTCTGGTTACATCGGCATAGGATCTTATATGACTACCCTATGCTGCTAACATAACATGCTTCCACTTGCTACCACCTTGGTCCAGTCGATCATCGTGGTCGGCATGGATACCTGGCAGTGCATATGAGTGGCTCAATAAGGACCCACAATACCTTTATCCTTGCAATAGTGCCAGCTAAAGGAGCCGGTAGAAGAAGAGGAGGAAAGTGACATGCTTGAAGTTGAGCCTACACCAATCTTTTTCCCTTTCTAACTGCCTCGATCATCTATAACTGTAAGTAGACAGGTTCTATGATAACCTGAATATGCAAGCCACCGTCTATCAAACTCAGATGACATTGCAAGAGATAGTCTTGGTATAGGTGGTAGCTTCTCACGATACAACCTTTACACGAATTGACACCCAGTTTATCGCGCTTCTCTAATTGTTGCAAGGCTAAATGGGTCCTCGACTATCTTGATAGTTAATATTTATGTATTTTCCTCTTTTACTATTATTTTTATTTTTATTTATTTTATTTATTTTTACTATTTTTATACTTAGGATTATTTTTAGGTTTATTTTTAATTTCATGTACATAGTTATCTAGTTTGTATTTATATAATCTTTTGATTCTCTAACTGTGCATAACTATGAGAAGGTCAAACTAGGAAAATGTAAGGAATCTTTTCCCAAGTGTTGAAAAAAAATGGGGAAAATATGAAGAGGCACAATCTACCTCTAAGTGTGAGGAAGAAGGTCCCTATCTCTTCATTAGAAAAGTCCCATTTTTATTTTTCCTTCTCTATCTTGTGTTTTAAATGCGTGCAAATTCTTAAATTTATAGAGGCATACACTCTCCCTTCAAAATTATCTTTTCAAATAGTTTATCACATGTCTCTTTTCTTGTTTTTAAAAATCCACCGTAATAAATTAGTTTTTTCAAACATAAAGAGGTGGCATATGCTTAAGTTTAAGGAGGGACACTCCTCCTATAATTTCTCTGTAAATGTGTGTGCCCTATAATAACCTCCTATTTTTTATTATTGGTTGATTTTGGATTCAAAAAACTCTTCGTTTATATGTAAGGGATGCAAATTGAATATAAAAAGGACATGAAGACTCTTGATGTAAATAATTAATAATTGCCAATGATATTTGTCATCTTGTTTCATGCTAGAGTAACTTAGTGAAAGGATTGAATCTGAATGAGGTTTCACATAACCTCTCTCTCTTTGTTGATTTTTTTTCTTTTGGCTTGTGTACTCTAAAACTTGCTTTGCAACCTCATCGAGGCTTTTCAAAGATAATTTCATACACAAGAAAATGATAAAGATAAAAATAGGTTTTATTGAATGAACACAGACTTAGAATATCACTTAGTATTCCCGTTGAGCCCAAAAAGAATGAATAATATTTTTCCTTGGTATCCCTAACTGCATTGAAATGATTTCAGGTACCTTTAGAAAAAATAACATAAAATAAATATGCTTAGGAGAACAAATGTGATAAAAAAAAAAGGGAAAAGAGCTTAAAATTTTAAGGATCTAGTTAAATAAAATAATAAGCCATTTTTATTTCCTTCCCTTTATTTATCTGACCTGTTGATTTTTCCCTTGACTCTGTTTCAACCATACAAAATACCTCTTGATTCTTGTGTATGCATAAACTTTTAGTAGTCTATGACAGCGTCCAGTCATAAGGGATAAAGAGAAATATAATTACCCTATACATGTCGCAATCGTACTTCCGACGAGACGACAAACTCATTATAATTTTAAAATGAATTTATTTGGAAAAACCCTGACTCAAGGAGGAGATTTAGGTTCGGGAGTCGGTTACGAGTGGGGAAGGTGTTCTGCACCCCACTCTCCCGTTCCGGAGAACAGTACCCTTAAACTGAGTGTGTGATTATTTGAAAATTTTTTGATCCCTTTAATTAGTGTGAAAATAAATACTTGATGGGGGTTAACTTGACAAGACTTGATCTTGCTCCAACGTATTCCCCGGTGCAATGGGAAACTCAGGGTTTACGTAGTTCTGGTTTGAGTTGAAGGCTTAACCTTCGAAAGGTGCTTGAATTGAAAAGCGAATGCATTGTTGTCTTTTTTGAAAAAATTTTAAGGGTGCAATCGCAGTCCACCTATGCACAGGGCCCAAGACAACTACGGCTTCACTTGGACCCATAAGGACCTCTAAACAACGAACAGCAGAAAAAGCTAACAGTTCATTTTTAGGGCTCATTGCGTGAGATTAAGGAATAAAAAACGACATTTTTATTTGTTTCAAAAGGGAAGGGCAATCCCCAATCAACATATGCACAGGGCCTAAGACAACTACGGCTACACTTGGACCCATATGATTCTCTAAATAGGGAACAGCAGAAAAAGCTACCAATTCGTTTTTAGAGCTCGCTACGTGAGATTAAGGAATGTGAAATTATTTTTATTTGATTGAAAAAAAGGAAAGGCAATCCCCAATCCACATATGCACAGGGCCCAAGACAACTACAGTTGCACTTGGACCCATACGGACCTCTAAACAACGAAAAGCATAAAAAGCTACTAGTTCATTTTTAGGGCTCGTTGCGTGAGATTGAGGAATGCAAAATGATTTTTATTTAATTGAAAAAAGGGAAAGGCAATCCCCAATCCACATATGCACAGGGCCCAAGAAACCTACGGCTGCACTTGGACCCATACGGACCTCTAAACAACAAATAGTAGAAAAAGTTACCAGTTCGTTTTTAGCGCCCATTGCGTGAGATTAGGGAATGCAAAATGATTTTTATTTAAAACAAAATGAAATTGATTTGAATTTTACGAAATAAAATTGGATTTAATTTAAAATAAAATAAAACTTCATTTGAATTTTGGGCTTGATTTGAAATAAACTTGGCTTGATTTGAAATTAAGGAAAAGAATTGCGAACATGCTTCTGTAAACAAGTGATAGAAATTTCATTTCAGATCCAAATTAGACAAATAATAGCATTCCTGAAAATAGAGAGAAATACAAATAACACAACAAAAATCACAGAAATCAGAGATCATTTGATCAATTAAAATTGAAAATGAAAAAAAAAAACAGAAACGAAGATGAACCATAAGAACACAAGAGTTTGACATAAATCCAATCAGAGATGAGCAAGATATGCACAAATCAAACAAGCTAGGTTAATTTGCACACCAGGATGAACATGCTTCGGTAATCAGGCGATAAAAGTTTCATTTCAGATCCAAATTGGACAAATAATATCATTCCAGAAACTACAGAGAAAGACGAAGAAAACACAATAAAAATCACGGAAATCGGAGATCATTTCACCTATTAAAAACAAAAACGAAAAATAGAGACGAAGATCAACCTCAAGAACACACAACATTTTGGCGCCAAAATTTGAATTCAAATCTCAGAATTTTTCGAAAATATCTTTTGGTAGATCTGAAAAATCAAAACTGATCAATTGAAAGATATTGATTATAGGAATAAAAAAAAAGTTTGCCATAAATTCAATTAGAAATGACCAAGTTATGCACAAATTAAACAAGCTAGGTTAATTTACGCACCAGGATGAACATGCTTTGGTAATCAGGCGATCTAAATTTCATTTCAGATCCAAATTGGATAAAAAATATCATTCCAGAAACTAGAGAGAAAGACTAAGAAAACGCAACAAAAATCACCAAAATCAAAGATCATTTGGCCGATCCAAAATGAAAACGAAAAATAGAGACGAAAATGAACTCGAAAATCCGAGACGAAACAAGAAACTTAAGAGGAATAAGAGTCAGATCTAACCTCCATTGGAAGGTGATGAAGAACTGGTTCCATGGAGGCCAAGGGTTGGATTGGAGGCAGAGGTAAAGAGTTTCCTAGGTTCTCCCTTCGGAAATTCTGAAAATCCTCCCTAAGACTCCAAGTGCTCCTCCTCCTCCCTTCATTTTGGTGAAGGACCTCTCCTTATATAGAAGGAGGAGGGATTAAAGAGGTCCTCCTTGTCCAATGTGGGACTTCTTTCCCACATAGGAGAATTTTTCTTTTTCTTTCCTTTTTTGGAATTCTTATTTTATTTGGTGTGAGATTCCTTTTTCTCTTTTCTTATTTTTTCGTCTTTTTCTTTTTCCTCTTCTTTTTTTTTCTTTTTTTATTTTTCTTCTTTTTTTGTTTTCTGTTCTTTTAATTATTACTTAAATTAGTATTGGTTTCTTGATTAATTTTAACAATTGGGGCCTCAGACATAATTGAGTGTTCACAGTTTGCCCCTCTTTACTCATTTTCCTACCAGATAATGTGAGAAATGATTCTCTGAATTATCGTGGTAAGGAATGAGTACAGCTGTGAACATATTATGTCTGAGGCAGGCTTTGAGGGTGCCTGAAAAGCGTGAAAAGGCCTGAGCTTGAAGATGGATGCCTGGGAGGTAGTGGCTTCTGAGTGACCCTGTCGGGTTCATGTGCTAAACTGCAGGGTTTAAATATTCAAGGCTTGATTACATAGCCTAGTTAGACTATGAACGTTGCTGATGAGCGAGCGAGGTGAGGCGAGATGGGTCCGTGAGGACAGACGTGGGAGAAGCACGACAGGAGGGAATGGCATGTCATGATGGGCAAAGTGAAAAAGGGAAAAGAAAACTTGAACATGCAGAAATGTAAACTTGATGAGGCCTGACAACATAGGCCAAGAATGCAGAAAAGAAAACTTGAACATGCAGAAATGTAAACTTGATGAGGCCTGACAACATAGGCCAAGGTGCAGAAAAGTAAACTTGAGGGTGGCCTGAAATCATAGGCGGAAGTGCAGGAAATTAAACATGCAAGCCCTGACATCATAGGTCGGGATGCTGAAATTTAAACATGCAAAGGCCTGACAACATAGGCCGAAGTTCAAGAAATTAAACATGCAAGGCCTGACATCATAGGCCGGGGTGCAGAAATTTAAACATGCAAAGGCCTCACAACATGGGCCGAAGTGCAGGAAATTAAACATGAAATCCTGATTGACATGATAAATGCAAATGAAACCCCGCTTGACAGGATAAATGCAAACGAAATCCTGCTTGACAGGATGTGTGCGGAAATTTAAACATGGTATCCTGCTTAACAAGATAAATGCAAATGAAATCCTGCTTGACAGGACATATGCGGAAATTTAAACATGAAATCCTGCTTGACAGGATAAATGCAGATGAAATCCTGCTTGACAGGATGTATGCAGAAATTTAAACATTAAATCCTACTTGACAGGATAAATGCAGATGAAATCCTGCTTGACAGGATGTATACGAAAATTTAAACATGAAATCCTACTTGACAGGATTAATGCAGATGAAATCCTGCTTGACAGGATGTATGCAGGAATTTAAACATGAAATCCTGCTTGACAGGATAAATGCAAACGAGGTCCTGCTTAATAGGATGTATGCGGAAATGTAAACATGAAATCCTGCTTGACAAGATAAATGCAAACGAAATCCTGCTTGACAGGATAAATGCAAATGAAATCCTGCTTAACAGGATGTACGCAAAAATTCAAACATGAAATCTTGCTTGACAGGATAAATGCAGATGAAATCCTGCTTGACAGGATGTATGCAGGCATGTTTAAGACAGGCGAAGTGAAAAATACTAAATTGAAGTTATGGGTTTTGAGGACATATAAAGGGGGAATGACCTGTTGAGACAGGTAGAAGGTAAATGGGATTTGATCCTGTTATTGACTGGAAGGAATAGAGGGACCTATGAAGACGGGTATACACTTTGAACTGAAAACAAACCTATTAAGACAGGTAAGAGAGTGATCTAAGCTAACTTGATGACGGCCTGTGAAGACAAGCAAAGCCGAGATGACCTGTTAATGCAGGTGAAGGAAGATGAAAGCTACCTGTTAAGACAGGCGAGAGAGTAATTGGTTGTTTTGAACAACATTACTCGACGATTGTTTATCTCGAATAAACTTGAATAGCTTACTGATTCCGCGTTGAACTCTAGGATTCTTTTGGCTTTTGATGATTGCTTCCTCTTGAAGGAATATGGGCCCCAGTTTAAGTGACTTTTGGGCCATCGAGGAATGCCTCGATTTGAAGGGGGTTTTGGGTAAAGATCCTTGCCCCAGTTTGAATTTTGAATTGGGTTGTCCCATTTTGAACATTCGTGACAGGCGTCGGGCCCCAGTTTTAATATTTGATTTTTTTGAAATCAGGATCGACCCAAATTGTCTTTTCTGGGCAAACATTTTCCCCAGTTTGGATCATTTTCTCGCAATTGAGAATTTCCCTCAATTTGAATTTTATGGGAAAATGTTTGCCCCAGTTTTGGATTTCTTCTTGTAACTGAAGATCGCCTCCACTTGAATTTTCTGGGCAGGCATTTGCCCCAGTTTGATTTTTCTTCTTGAAATTAAGGATTGCCTCAACTTTAATCTTCTGGGCAAGAGTTTTCCCCAGTTTGATTTTTCTTCTTGAAATTGAGGATTGCCTCAACTTGAATTTTCTGGGCAAGCATGTTTGCCTTAGCTTGAATTTTTACTTGAAATTGTCAATTGTCCTAACTTGAGTTATTTGGACCAATGTTTGCCCCAGCTTTGATCTGGTTCTTTAACTTTAAATATTTCTTGGGCAAACTTTGCCCCGGTCTGAACTTGATTCAAAATTTGAGGATGACTTCCAATTGAATTTTGTGGGCAAGCATTTTCCCCAGTTTGAACTTGACTCGGAATCTGAGGATGACCTCAAATTGAAGTTTTTGGGCAAGCATTTGCCCCAGTTTGGATTTGATCCAGAACCTGAGGATAATCTCAAATTGGATTTTTGTGTGGGCAAGCGTTTGCCCTAGTTTGAACTTGATCTAGAATCTGAGGATGACCTCAAATTGGATTTTTGTGTGGGCAAGCGTTTGCCCCAGTTTGAACTTGATTTTGAGGACGACCTCAAATTGAATTGTGTGGGCAAGCATTTGCCCCAATTTGTACTTGATTCCTTTTTAATTATGATTGATTTGGGCAATTTTACCCCGTCTTAATTAGTTTTGAAAAATGAATTATGAAATGCTTGAATGAATGATGCTGCTGTGCGATGTTTGAATGAATGAAAAGGATGTGATGTTTGTGATGCTTGAACAGAAAGGATGAGATGTTTTAACTTATTTATTACTTTTTGATGCATGAAATAATTATTTGATGAAATGGATGCTATGGGATGAATGCAAACCATAAGATGGTGTAAAAAATTTTTATTTCTCTTGATTTTTTGTTATATATTTTTTGATATGTCCTATCTCGACAACCTCATAGTGGGTGTGAAGGGAATCATCAATCCAGATGAGCTAGATCGACTCTATCTCTGGGCTTCTTGGTCAATGTTGGAACCTTTTTCTTTTCGGGATCTTTGAGACCCAACAATGGTCAGCATTATTGAATAAGACACACTCCTTTTTGACTGGGTGACGTTATGTCTGAAAGGGGGATTATCATTTGGGAAACAATCTTGCTATGTTGCGTTGCAAGAGTAGTGGATTCATCCAACTTGTCATGACTTTTCAAAGTTAATCATTTTTTATTTTTCACGTTTCTTTTTGGCATATGCGACCTTGAGGTGTGCGAAGTGATTTTGGCTTGATGGAAGGATATAGAGAGTTTTGTATGGGGGATTCGGCATGCTTGGCAGAAAAAGAATGATGTGGGTTTGATTGCCCAAATGGCACCTTTTGATGAAAGATACCAATGCTGGTTTTCATAATCTTGATTGTCAAATTAACCAAACTTGAGAAATGGCAAAATTTTGCCCCATTTTTAGGGAAGATGAGGTGCAAAAATGTTAGACTGTCCTGGAATTCCTAGTTTGACCTTAACTTTTTCCTGGGTTGTTCTTTTGAGTTTTCAACCCAGCAGACCTTTTGTTTTGCCCTAACTTTTTCCTAGATTGCCCTTACGGGTTTCCAACCTAGCGAGCTCTTGATTGTGTGCCCTAACTTTTTCCTAGGCCGTTTTTTAGGATTGTCGACCTAGCGGGCTTCTGTTTGATTGTGCCCTAAAATTTTCCTAGGCCGCCCTTTGAGGGTTTTCAACCTAGCGGGCCTTTGTTTGATCATGCCCTAATTTTTTCCTAGGTCTTTTTTGAGGATTGCTGACTTAGCGGACTCTGTTTTGATCCTGATTTTGCCTGAATTGTTTTTGGAATCCCTCAAGACCTTTTCTGATCATGCCTTTGTTGATTTAATCTTTCGAACTTGAACCCTGTTTTTGCCTAGATTGTTTATGGGTTTTAATCCAACAGGTTTCACTTCTTCTTGAATTTTGGATTTTAACCCTGATTTTGTCGGGATTATTCTTGATTTTAATCCAGCAGGGTTTGCATGGTCAAATAATGATCTTGCCAGGATTTTTTTGGCTTTCAATTCAGCGGATCTTATCTTGCATCCCTAATTTTTGCCTGGATTCGAACATTGTTCCAGCAGGATATTTTTATTTGACAAGATATTTTCTTGATTTTAGGATCAGAATGGAATTTATTTGGAATCCCTGGTTGCTTATTTTGCTTCCTCATTTGGTTTTTCTTTGAGTTTGATTGATTAGACATTCTAGATTATTTATTACAGCACTGGCATTGTCACCAACGGGTATATATTGTTTGGGTGTAGGAATAAGGAGTGGGTTTGAATGATGAAAAGGAATGGTAAATTTTAAAAAGTAAAGCCAACAATGTGAGGCACATGCTTAAGAAACATGAAAAATGTAATTTTTGCATTATTCATTGAGATTTGTTTTCAAAAGATTGATTTTGAAAAGTACGACAAATCCTGGATGATTTTCCATGATAGCTCAATTTGTGCAAGGCAACTCATTGTGCTGCTCCCATTTTTTAGCCAGTAAATGTATTTTCATGATTTGACACTGGATTGTTTCCCATATTAGGAGCAATCTTCCCAAAATCCAGCCATTTCGCATCGATCAGGCTTTGCACCTTACGCTTTAGAACCTGGAAGTTTTCTGTAGAATGGCCAATGTACCCCGCATGATAGTGACATATGGCATTTGCATCCTACCATTTAGGGTATGGTGGTTCTTGAGGTTTTAGAGGATAGGGGACCACCAGGGAATTCTGGATTAGATGAGGTAGCAACTCAGTGTAGGTCATTAGAATGGGATCAAACTGGACAGGATTCTTCTCCTTCTTTTGGCTTTGGCTAGGATTTGGGCTTATGGCTTGTGTGTGGACCGTGTATGGTGTGGGCGGTCAGATTTGTGTTTGATAGTTGTAAGTAGGAGGGTGTTTGGTAGGTGGTGGCGATATAAGGATATGGTATGTAAGGTGTGTATGGTGAAGGTTGGAAGCCAGTTGGTGCATAAGATGCCATCTAAGGCATGTATTATCCTTGACTTGAAGTCGCGTTAAAAGTCTCCCTTGTCTCCTTCTTTTCTATAGAGGCATCAGCTGTTCCTGCGGACTTGTGCGCGATCCTTCCATGGCGCATGCCACCCTCGATCCTTTCTCCAATGATGACGACATCAGAGAAGCTAGCGCTCACACTACCGATGATCTTGTTATAGAAAGGATCTTGGAGTGTGTCGATGAACAAGCTGACCAGCTCTTTCTCGGAGAGAGGAGGTTGTACTTGGGCAGCTAACTCCCTCCATCGTTGAGTGTACTGTTTGAAGGTCTCTTCTCCCCTTCTGGCCATGTTTTGGAGTTGAGTTCGATCGGGAGCCATCTCCACATTATATTGGTGCTGCTTGAGGAAGGCCTCAGCTAGATCCCTCCATGAATGGATGTGTGCCCGCTCTAGCTGAGTATACCAAGTTGCAGCTACCCCAGTTAAGCTGTCTTGAAAGAAATGGACAAGGAGCTTATCATCGTGCATACAGGGAGAGATCTTCCTGCAGTACATGGCCAAGTGACTCTTCGGGCAGCTAGTTCCTTGATATTTTTCAAATTTAGGAACCTTGAATTTAGGAGGGATGACCACATCTGGAACTAGGCACAGATCTGATGCGTCTCTGGCTTCATAAGCATTTCCCTCGATTGCCTTGATCCTTTCCTCTAGAACCTTCCACTTTTTAATATCCTCCTTAAAATGATGGCTTGGGTATTCCCCTGACATCCTATGTGGATGGGAAGATGGTATGTATATAGGGTGCAGCCCTTGGGTGAACATAGGATTCGTTCCCCCAACGGCCGTTTGGTAAGCTTGTGGAGTGGTATTTGGAACAGCATAAGGGATGCCTGTGGTGTTTGAAGGTAGGTTATGTGTTTGAGTTTTGTTTTGGCTTGTGTTTGGCTGAATGGGGGTGCATGCCCATGAGGAAGCCCATAATGAACCCCTTCGGTTTGTGGAGGTATGGTCAAGGGTATCGGGTTTTGTGGATTTAAAACCAGGAGGATATAACAGGTCAGTTGGTTCTCTCGGAAGGGATTCCCTTACCTCTTTCTGTTGAGACAGTTGGATAGCCTCCATCAGCTTGGCCATCTGCTTCTTTAGAGTCTTGACCTCATTTCTTAGCTCCTCGTTTTGTCTTTCTAGCTCATCCATGATTCCTGATTGTGATCGGGTTCTATAAGGATGTCGAGGAGGTTGTCTTTCTCTAATTTTTCAGTTAAAGTTAAATTAACTTCTTTGAGAAACAATGTGGATGCAAAAATCATGAATGTAAAATGAGTATGAAATGGAATGGTTTTCTTGAAATCTATTTTTTCGATGATAAATTTATGAAATGAATGAATGCATGCATGCATGCCATGCACAAATAATTTGATAATTTTGAATTTTGAATGATTTGGGAATAATTAAGAGCAGCTTTATTTATTCACCCTTGATTTTTATATTTTTGGTATTTTTTATTTGACTAGAAGCCTCTAGTTTTGTTTGAAAAAGTTTTGCTAACATTTTTTGGGTTTTCAAAATTTCACTTTCTCCTTTTGAATCTTTTTATATTTTTAGTATTTTCAAAATTCTTTTTCCCAATGTTCCTAGGAATTTTTCTTGATTTTTATTTGATTTTATTTTAATTTTTCTTGATTGATTTTTTTGTATTTGTATCTACCCAATTTTAGCTTTTAACTTCCTTTCACCACTTCAGTTCGAATGCCTGTGAACATCGTGTGAGTCTTGCATCTTGAAAAGGGTATGTGTGCCCTCTTTGCCTTTTATGTGAACCTCTCATAAAGGTGGTTTGTAATCCTGAGGTATAAGAGGTTACTAGAGCCAAGTTCCAGTTTATAATACTTGCCACAACAGTAGAAAAAGCTACCAGTTGTAGGGCATTACAAATAGGACGCACTGTAGCTGGGATTTTCGTGATAGTCAAACAGGACGTAAGCCCCAAAGTGATACCACTAGATCCCTTTATTCCTAGGCTGCACTCAGACCCGGGTATAGGGCCCCACTCGTGATATGAATGCATATACATGGGATGTGTGGAGGGCACACAAATTATTGGGATACTTGCAATTGGGGAAATCATAGCAAGTATATATATATATATATAGAAATTTATTATTCATCTATCCTAGGGTTGTACAAATAATAGACAAAAAAAATGAATAACAAATGGATAAACAAATAAATGAATCGTGTAATAAATAAAGCGCGCAAACAAATAGGGAAGGGATCAATACAATACACACTCAATTGAATGGGCTTGACTCTCTAAGGTCCCCAGTGGAGTCGCCATCTATCGCAATCGTAATTCTGACGAGACGACGAACTCACTAAAATTTTAAAATGAATTTATTTGATATGTGTGGAGTCGCCACCAAATTTTTATTTAAGGGAAAAAGATTTGGAAAAATCCTGACTCGAGGAAGAGATTTAGGTTCGGGTGTGTGATTATTTGAAAATTGTTTGATCGCTTTAATTAGTGTGAAAATAAATACTTGATAGGGGTTAATCTGACAGGACTTGATCCTACTCCTACGTATTCCTCGGTGCAATGGGAAACTCAAGGCTTACGTAGTTCTGATTTGAGTTGAAGGTTTGACCTTCGAAAGGTGCTTGAATTGAAAAGAGAATGCATTGTTGTCTTTTTTGAAAATATTTTAAGGGTGCAATCCCAATCCACCTATGCACAAGGCCCAAGACAACTACGGCTGCACTTGGACCTATACGGACCTCTAAATAACGAACAGCAGAAAAAGATACCAGTTCGTTTTTAGAGCCCATTGTGTGAGATTAAGGAATAAAAAATGACATTTTTATTTGTTTCAAAAGGGAAGGACAATCCCCAATCCACATATGCACAGGGCCCAAGACAACTACGGCTACACTTGGACCCATACGATTCTCTAAACAGGGAACAACACAAAAAACTACCAGTTCGTTTTTAGAGCTCGCTGCGTCAGATTAAGGAATGTGAAATGATTTTTATTTGATTGGAAAAAAGGAAAGGCACTCCCCAATCCACATATGCACAGGGCCCAAGATAACTACGGCTGCACTTGGACCCATACGGACCTCCAAACAACGAAAAGCAGAAAAAGCTACCAGTTCGTTTTTAGGGCTCGTTGCATGAGATTGAGAAATGCAAAATGATTTTTACTTAATTGAAAAAAGGGAAAGGCAATCCCATATCCACATATGCACACGACCCAAGAAACCTACGGCTGCACTTGGACCCATATGGACCTCTAAACAACAAATAGTAGAAAAAGCTACCAGTTCGTTTTTAGGGCCCATTAGGTGAGATTAAGGAATGCAAAATGATTTTTATTTAAAACAAAATGAAATTTATTTGAATTTTATGAAATAAAATTGGATTTGATTTAAAATAAAATAAACTTGATTTGAATTTTGGGCTTGATTTGAAATTAAGGAAAAGAATAGCGAACATGCATCAGTAATCAAGCGATAAAAATTTCATTTCAGATCCAAATTAGACAAATAATATCATTCCAGAAACTAGAGAGACATACAAAGAGAACACTACAAAAATCACTGAAATCATAGATCATTTGATCAATTAAAAGCGAAAATGAAAAACAGAAACGAAGATGAACCACAAGAACATAAGAGTTTTTGGCGCCAAAATTTGAATTCAAATCTCAGAATTTTTAGAAAATATTTTTTGTAGATATGAATAATAAAAACCAATCAATTGAATGATATGGATTATAGGAATCGAACAAAACAAGTTTGACATAAATCCAATCAGAGATGAGCAAGATATGCAGAAATCAAACAAGCTAGGTTAATTTGCACACAAGGATGAACATTCTTTGGTAATCAGGTGATAAAACTTTCATTTCAGATCCAAATTGGACAAATAATCTCATTCCAGAAACTAGAGAAAGGAAAAGAAAACACGGAAATTGGAGATCATTTGACCTATTAAAAACAAAAACGAAAAACAGAGACGAAGATCAACCTCAAGAACACACAAGATTTTGGCGCCAAAATTTGAATTCAAATCTCAGAATTTTTCAGAAATATTTTTTGGTAGATCTGAAAATTAAAAACTGATCAATTGAAATATATTGATTATAGAAATAAAAAAAAACAAGTTTGACATAAATTCAATCAGAAATGACCAAGTTATGCACAAATCAAACAAGCTATGTTAATTTATGCACCAAGATGAACATGCTTTGGTAATCAGGCGATATAAATTTCATTTCAGATCCAAATTGGATAAAAAATATCATTCCAGAAACTAGATAGAAAGACTAAGAAAACGCAACAAAAATCACCAAAGTCAGAGATCATTTGGCCGATCCAAAATGAAAACGAAAAACAGAGACGAAAATGAACTCGGAAATCTGAGACGAAACAAGAAACTTAAGAGGAATAAGAGTCGGATCTAACCTCCATTGGAAGGTGATGAAGAACTGGTTCCATGGAGGCCAAGGGCTGGATTGGAGGCAGAGGTAGAGAGTTTCCTAGGTTCTCCCTTCGGAAATTCTGAAAATCCTCCCTAAGACTCCAAGTGCTCCTCCTCCTCCCTTCATTTTGGTGAAGGACCTCTCCTTATTTAGAAGGAGGAGGGATTAAAGAGGTCCTCCTTGTCCAATGTGGGACTTCTTTCCCACATAGGAGAATTTTTCTTTTTCTTTCCTTTTTTGGAATTCTTATTTTATTTGGTGTGAGATTCTTTTTTCTCTTTTCTTATTTTTTCGTCTTTTGCTTTTTCCTCTTCTTTTCTTTTTTCTTTTTTTTATTTTTCTTCTTTTTTTGTTTTTTGTTCTTTTTAATTATTACTTAAATTAGTATTGGTTTCTTGATTAATTTTAACAATTGGGGCCTTGGACATAATTGAGTGTTCACAATACATAGGAGAGACAATGAGTAGAGTGACCCTCTTTAGATGTGAGACTTAATCTCAGGGGTTTAAAAGACTTCAATTGGATTATTACCAACTGTTCCAATGATGGTAAATTTATAATGTTATCTACTACATGTTGAACATAAGGTTTTCTAGATTTTATACTTATTGCATTCTTATTCCTTGGATTATTGCTTAGGGAAAATTAATATTTAATTTTGAAGATGTGATAAACTATCATTCTATCACTTTATCTATGGGTTTTTAAGCATAATTAATGTATGATTTGGCATAATTCACTTGTAATTAAACCTAATAACTCTTATTTTTGTAGGAATGGTGAAGAAAGCAAAGAATCAGAAAACAAGTAGACTTTGGGCCCAAAAGAAGGGAAAAAAGGGTATGAAAACATAAGAATACAAAAGAGGATAAAAATATCCCTTAGCAAACCAACACAGTCATGCATACTTGAGCACGATCATCCCAACATGAGGTTAGACAACCGTGTCAACATTTGATGCACCAATAAACAGTGCCCCGTCAACTCTAGTCATGAAAGAGGCGTCCCAATCAACCCTACGGTGCTGCAGAAGAACTAGAACGATCACAACGACTACATGGAAGCTAGGTCAAGCCTGATCTAGGACACTAGAATCTCTAAATTTGCAACACCTTAAAAATGAAGTCCATTTTTACACTTAAGTCGTACATATTGTTCCATTATTAGACTGTTACTTCATGATGCGAAATCTTTAGAAAATAACTATTAGTGAAAATACGGTAAATTTTAAAAAAAAAAACACTTTGGTATAAAATGTAAACCTCATTGGAATAATTGTCATAGTGGAAAATAAATAAATGGATGTCCTCACTCACGTTTAACTAATAAATTGTCTATGTTAATTTTAGTCGTTTTATACTTCTCTCTATCAAGCAAAATAATAATTTATCACAGTTACAGACATGTTAGAAAATTATAAAAAATTTATGGTTATAAATTCCATATTTATACATGTTTAACATATACTATGATAAAAAAAACTACATACTAAATCATTAGAATACAATCATCCAACTATATATATGACCAAATATACATTATTCAATGAGACATAGTTCCTAGCAACGATCCAGTTGTAATGGCCTCCAAGCTTCAGCCACCCAGATTGTGTTGTCACTCACTACAAACATCACTGCCTCCATGAATGACATTATTGGAGTTTGGGAAGAAAATATCGGGAGAGGAGTGAGAAACTAAGTTTCTCGATAGGATTCTGCCCTAGGGTTAGTGACATCACTTTCATTCCAATCACTTCAGTTTATTAGAAAACATGTCATGGATACAAATTTATTTTAATCGTTTAAAAACTTTAGCTATAATGGGTTTCTTTTACATAAGAAGAACTAGTTTCTAATTAAGCATATAAGTTATATAAGTCTCATAAACCTTTGGGATCACATCACAAATATCATTTGACTCTTGTTTCATCTATGTCTTAACATAATTCTTTTCTTTTCTCTATCACTCTCTTAATGATAATCTAAGACATAGGCATACGATACTACTTAGTCAAGAAAAATCTTTTCAATGGCTCTGCTACTTTACCTTCTATTCTTAGGACATAAGTTCATTACTTGATGGTTGTCACTATCATAAACATTGAAGAGTTAATTCAAAATAGAAGAATTTTTGAAGAACCCTTTTGTCTCTACCTTAGAAGGACCTTGTTCCTTCTGAATGTGCATAACGCACATTAAGAGTAGTATTAACTTTTCATATAAGTTCTTTCTTTAATGATCCCATAGTTATTTAGATTCTTTTTAAAAGCTTTCAGATAATATGCAGGCTCAACAATCCAACCAATATGCCATGCACATTTAGTCTCTATTTTCAAACTACTTTCACATCATCATCCATTCATGAACATCACATAATACATTACTCTTTAAATAATCAAGAGCATTATCCATACACTCTACATACATCTTTGTGTACTCATAAAATAATACAACCAGTTGGCATGAAATTTCTAAATAGAAACTAATCTTCTAATCAAGAATTTTTTATTTAAGCTTGATGTTACTATCTTAAGAAACATGTAAACTTACTCTTATAGCTTACCCAACTTGCTTAATTCATAAGATCTATTATGAAATACTCATAGGATCTTAGTCCATTCATCCTTCTAAGTTACCTCCCAACCTTTCCTTTTCTCAAAGATTAAGTTCTTCTTAATTTTTAATGTAAGATTATGCTATATGGAATTTCTTCTCTAGTTGGCAGAATGGCCTTTTTAATTGTTTACTCTTTGTGTTCCTTAAATTAAAAATCTTACGTATAAATTACTTAATTTAAGTTTAAGTATTATAAGTTTTATGCTTGTTGACTAAACTTGGCTAATTAAGTTTAATCCATTAATGAACCTACTTGCTAGCTTTCTTGCTTATGAATTTAAAGCTTTCTACTTATATCTTATGTAGTTATCTTTAAACATTCAAACTAGCCTACTTACATATTTCTTACCTAGGTGGCCGAATTCACATCCTCCAGTCCTTGGGCTTATGGTTCAATTTCGATTCCCTTAAAAAGGTAATTTACACTAGTTAAGATTTAGGTTATTAATTAACAGCAATCTTAAAATTTTTTAGGGTTTTTCTTCCTTGTTTAGTGAGCATGGATGAATTCTCATATTTCCCCCCTCTACTTCATAATTAATTTTTCAATCACCTCCTTATGTTCATTTAGATTCACTCTTAAATTCTACTAAGGTTTTAACTTGTTCTTATCAATTTTGTCCAACATGGCCAAATGGTACCTAACTATTACCAAGTCTCCTTCAAATTTAAAATTCATTCCTTAAACCTTTTTAGGCTCCACTTTATACCTTAATTGAAATTTTAAACTCAAATTTCCCTAATTAATTGGAGAGTGGCCAAATGTTCTAGGTGGCCAAAGCAAGGTTTCTTTTTCTCTTAATTTCTCCTCCCTTGGTCTTGGTGTTATGGATTTTAGTTCTTGTTAAATCACTTGTTCTTAAGTTCACCATGATTTTTCCTCACACCAAAGCTTTGGTCATGGCCATAAAAAGTTTTAAGTGATTTGTTCAACTTTTGGTCCAAATTCTACCTTTACTCTTAGTAGTTTTTAAGTCCAAATCCAAGTTAACTTTATGGATCTTATTACATAATATTTCTTAGTCTTTTAAGACTTTTAGTATATGAGTGCAGGTCTGGACTTTATCCAATACAACTTCATGATTAAATATTTTAAAAAAAGATATAAACAAGTTTCCAACTTTGAACACCAATATCTTTAAAAAAAACCATTTTTCATGGACAATAAGTGTAGATCTACTAGATCTACTCCAAGATATATTCATCCCTTACTTTGAGTACTTTAATACTTTTCTCATGAGATTAATCTATCCCAAAGCATCAAAAATTGGTTTTAATAAATTTTAACCGATTAAATTGCTCATAAGGTTGCTAAAATCACTTCAATCCATTAAAACTTCTTTTTAACTTCCAAAAATCACTAAAAAGTTTGTGATGCTCATATTTAACCATTAAGGGCTGTTTTGAGCTCCAACCAACTCAAATAAAAAGAATCCATAGATCTTAGAGAGAAATCCATCAAAAAGAATAAAATCAAACCATAAATATAAGATTTAAAGCTTAGAAAAATATATGGTAAAACCCTACTTGTTGAAGACTTTTATGATGGTTTTGGTGGGTCTTTATGGATTCTATGCCTCCTCCATGGTGGTTCAAACAAGATCTCTTAGTGTTGGTGGATTTGCCTTAATTTAACTTAAACTTCAAAGATGGAAGTTTAAGCTTAATGTAAATTTTGGGTTTTAGAAGTAGTTTTAGAGAATTTTTCTAAGTGTTTAGGAGAGGTAATATGAAGCAAATGAGCCTTTCCATGGCGAAGATAGAATTCGGTCACTTAAGGATGATGTGGGAATTAATTTTTCAATTAAGGATATTTTGATACATTTACATGTAATTTTCATTTTCTAAAATAAATGTAAATGTAAGGAATTATCCTTTTATGATTAGATTAATGCTAATTATTCTAAATTTATCACTGATCAAGATTAATTTATTCTAAATATGGTTAATTTTAATTAAATAAGGTTAATTAACTTTAACTTTAACCATGATTAATTTATCTCTCCTATATATTATTTTTGTTTTATATGGTATTAATGAAGTGATGACTCATATGGTGAGTCACTACCATATTTTCCACATGCTATTTTTGTGACAAGGGTTGAGACTCACTTCTGGTCTTCTACTTCACATTTTCTTGCCTTATCAGCCTTTTAAGGGCATTTTGGTAATTTTTCTCAATATTTTTCGAGAAGTTCCCAAATTGTTTCTCCAATGTTTATAAAATTTATTGGTTCGTTACCAAATCATTCTTATGTCATTTATCATTTTTAAGGAACATTTTAACCTTTATGAAAAATAAAGCTTTCTAAGAGTGTTTCAGGCATTTTTAAAATTTTCTGATGGCTTTTCTATCCCCTCTTTGTTTCTATTCTTTTCTTATGACTTTCTAATCATTCTTGATGTACTCTAATTTTTTATAATGTCTTTTAACCTTTACTTTAGGTTTTCCTGCACATTATTTGTGTTATATTAGTGTAGAAATATTTTTGTCATTTGTTAAAAATTTTCTAATTTCACTTACTTTTATTCTTATCTCTACTTTATTTCTTACTAAATGGTAGTTATAATCTAAAAATTTCATTATGAGAAATTATGGGTGTTACAAAATTTGCACCTATAAAAGTGAAGTTCTACCACACCATTCTACACACCTCTCCCATTGGACAAACACCATCTCCAGCTTCCAAATCCACATCTGTCACATCCCTCTTTAGGCATAATGCTACTTTTCTCACATCTCTCATTTCTAGCTTCTTCATTCTCAGTACTTCCATCATGATCCTTCCATCCGATATTGGTGGAAGTAATCTTTGTGTGGTGCAAATCCATAGTAGTTGCCAACACCGATTTTATATTTCTTTTACTTACTTTGTTATCTATATTTGTGGATTATCTTTATTTATAAATAACTAATTTTTCCTTTCTAGGGCTTTGACAAACTTTGCTATGTGTATTTTTTGAACCCCGTTCTTCCCCTTTTCTAAAATGATGTCTTCATTTTTACAATTGTGTTATTCTATCATGCTTAATCCATTAATATAAACTGATCAATTCTATTCATCTATTAGTTGGTTGGAGTTAGGCAATTGTATCACTCTTAATTGACGGAACTATAGGATAACTAGGCCTAAGGGTATTGGAGGATCAATAAGAGACCTAGATTTTTAACTAATTAACTATCTGACACGTAGTTAACATCTTAATCTTTATGACTATTTTATTTATCTATCATGTCCAATCAAGAATAATAGTATTAAGAAGAGAAAGTGTTGCAACTATGATATCAAGAAAGAGTAGCAAAATTAACGCATGTGAATAGGGATAAAAACAAATAAAGTCATAAAAGAATCTAAAATGATATAAATTTTTCATAATTTGCACTGCATTCTTTTATTTATGAAATAATAGAAATCTAATTTCTATTTCTTTACTGTTTTACCTGTTTTCATAAACAATTCTTACTACTTTCATAAAACAATCTTTCTATTGATAAAGAATTAAAAATTTAAATTTAAATTTTATGTATAAATTATTAGACTAACATAAAATTAAAATTTAAAATACTTTGTTTCTACATCAATAATATATTTGCTCGTAAATAAAATTTAACAAGAATTTATACTCAAATCTTGCACGTTATGGCATTCGAAAATCTGAGCCGCCCCATAATTTTCTACACAGCTGGGCATTTGGGTCAGGATCGACCAACTTTGTCTCTAGTAGCACCACGAGTTGGATTCCTTCCTCCCTGATCAGTTGCATTATCATGCGCCTCTAAGCCTCGCCCCTTATGCCCTTAAAATATAAACCATGTCTTCGAGATCGTTCCCCTTGTTCTCTCTCCTCCACCATTGTGAGCCGCCGACTTATCTCCTCCTCACTGCTGGCTATCTTCGATCCTACTTTCTTGCCGAGGGTGTGGAGGATTGATGCCTGCTCCTTTGTGTCCTTTAGAATTCGGGTGTTGCAATTTTGGATATCACCATCGGAGATGGAGCGCGGATGAGGCTCGTGTGGTGTGGCCGTTGAGGTTAGATGAGTGAGTGGGTGTCCTCTCTTGGCTCCTGAGTTGATTTATGAGGTGACAGTGGACTCATGCTAACCATCTGTTAAAGATCCTCTCCAAGACAGCCATATCCACCACCCTTCTGGAAAGTTCGGCCCACTCACCCCCAGTCATTCTTCTACTTCCGTTCATTCGTCTTTGTTTATCATTAACGCACGTGCTTTTTATTGATTAAATTAGTCAGATTTCTCAACTGATGTTATAAATCGACACAATAATAAACTTTTTTGACATGTCCGTGCTCAATCTATGATAGCAAACACGATTAAGCTCATCGTTCAATACATGAGAATATACATTTTATAAAGGCTATTTCATTCTTTATATTTCTCTTCAAAGAGACATAGAAACCATAATACTGTTTTCGCTAACGATTCATTTTATGATTGTTTTTGGCTTGCTCAAAGTTTTAAAATTATATTAAACACTCTAAATAATTTTAGATCGTAAATTAATCATAAACCACTAATTATTTGTTGTAAAAATATATAAGAATTTAAAGCTTTATGGAGACGAAAGTGATGAAATGATTTTAGTTTTTACTAAAAAAATAACAATAAAATAAAGGATTACTAAGGTTTAACCCAACCCAATAAGAGAGACAAAACAACGGGTTAGTAAACCAATAGAATATAAAACAAGAAAATCCATAAAATCTAGCTCTAATACAGAGCCATGATCTAATTTGTGTGTTCAATAACATGTTGAATATTAGTCACTTCGTTCCTAATGATGATAGAATTCCTTTGCAGCCATAACGATCAAATTGCAAACTAGACCTGTTTCGATTTTTTTCTTCATCTTGAAATTAGAGTATTGGAAGAAATTAGACTTGCAGTGATGGTAGAACCAATTGAATACCCACCATTGATAGCATTTCATCAACACTTGATGTGAGAAGTTATAAGAAAAGAAGAGATCATTAGAATTTTCCCCACATGCCGGACAGAGAACACTAGCTATCCAAGAGCAAATAGAAATGACTATTTAAAAAAAAAAAACTAATTTCGAACAAAATTATTAAAGGGTCAAAATCATAAGTTAGTCATTATAGAAAGATTAAAAGTATAATTAAGTTGAAAAAAATCCCTTTAGCAAACCCCATGTCATGTATTAAAGGCTTCTTTATTCTTCCTTCTTGCAAATAATGGTTGTAGATTAAGAAAAGTTGAACCATACTGGCCCTAAATAATCTAATTTTGTACCTGTTTAGAATAGGGTTAGTTAATTAATTTATAAAAAAATGTTGAAAGCTTTGATTTGATAAAGCAACTTACATTAAAAATGATATTTTAAAACAATAATTTTGTTTGCATGATCACTTTCAAAATACGATTATAACTGTTTTTCAAAAATTAAATTTTATAAGCCTGATATTTATCATTTTATAAAAAAGCTAAAGCTTTACTAAGACTATTTTTGACAGTCAATTTTTTTGTTTTCTCACAACAAAGTACAACCAGGCGCGGTGGGAAAAAAAAAACATGTAAATCACGTTTGATGTTGAAAGCTAATTCTAACAGTTTCAAAATCTAGAAGAATCTGACACAATTATGCTGTGAATTTGGATTATATAAATAAGGATTAAGCAGTACAAGTTTGAATAACGTCAATACGCCCAACGATAGAGAAATGATAACCCTAAATTAGAAATTTTTAAGGTTTAGATATGATTTTATTTATAAAGGTGATGAAATTTAGCTTTACTTTTCAAATTATTTTTCTCAGTTTTCAAAATTTCTAAAATGGTTCTATTATTATCATGTGATGATATGATAATAGTTTCAGATATAATTTTATATTTATAAAGATGATGAAATTTAGTTTTAATTTTAAAATTTTTTTCAGTTGTCATCAATTGAAATATTTTGAATGATTTTATTATTATCTAATGATGAAATGATAATATATGTTATCAATAAGTGTAAGAAAAATTATTTTTAAAAATTTAATTTTATGAAATTAAAACTAATAAAAAATTTAAAAATTAAAGTCATTTTTAAATAAATTGATAAAAATTAAAAATATAATTTATTCATAAATATAAAAATTGTTATATTTACTTGTGTCATAACCATAGTTAAAAGTATTGAAATATTTATTAGCATTAATTATAACGCAAAATTACAATTTTTGTAATTGACTTTTTAACAATGATAATGGTATTATTTAAATATTTTATCAAAAATATATATTTGTATGTAACTAAAAAATCAATTTAATTATGTGAAGCAGGTTAATATGATACCATACATTAGAACACGTCACATGTCATAGACAAGTGTGTGGTATCCTCATATGATAAGAAACACTTAAAAATTTAAAAAGTGAATGTTACCATCCATAAGTGTGAAGTATGCGAAAATGATAGAGAAACATATGAACAATGTTTACATCTATACGCATCCGGATATATGGTTGGTATAAGACATGTGTCAAATGGTTATTAGTTGATGTGTAAAATGATAGAGAAACATATGAACAATGTTTACATCTATACGCATCCGGATATATGGTTGGCGTAAGACATGTGTCAAATGGTTATTAGTTGATGTTTAGGATAAAAGAAAAACAGATGGAACAACATTAAAAAGGAGGGAAGTGTAAGCGAGAACATGAAAACAAAGGTTTGAAAATTGATGAAAATAACTGTGAAGTGAAGGTGGGTATTAGATTGAAAGATCGTGAAGTTGTCTTTTGATAATAGTTCATTGTACTTATATGTTAAAATTTTTAAAATATTAAAAAATTTTATGTAATAAAATTTATAAATTTAATTTGGACTTAAAAATTATTAAGAATAAAGGTAGAATTTTGGATCAAAAGTTAAACAAATTATTTAAAATTTTCTATGATCATCATCAAATTTTTGTAGTGAGGGAAAATCATGGTAGAGCTGAGAACAAGTGATGTATCAAGAACTAAAAATCCATAACACCAAGATCAAAAAAGAACCAATTGAGAAAATAAATCTTTCTTTGGCCACCTTGAGCATTCGGCCTCCTTTCATTTAATTAGGGAAAGTTGAGTTTAAAATTTTGATTAAGGTATAAAGAGAAGCCTAATCAAGTATAAGGATGGAATTATAAATTGTGAAGGGATTTGGATATGGTGAAGTGATCATTCAGCCATATTGATTAAAATAGGTGAAAAACATGTTAAAATATTACTAGAATTTAAGGATGAATCTAAATATGTTTAAGAAAATTATTAGAAATTATCATAAAGTAGGTAAACAAAGGTGAGAATTTAGCCACTCACGTAAAGTAAGGAGGAAAAGTCCTAAAAAATTCTAAAGATGGTATGAACTAACAGTATAAGTCCTATTTAGTGTAAATCAACTTTTAGGAGAAGAAAAATTGAACCATAACACCTTAGGACTAAGGCATGTGAATTCTGCCACCTAGGTAAAAAATAGGTAAATAAGCTAGTTTGGATGATTAAAGATAACTAAATAAGACATGAGTAGAAAATTTTAAATTCATGAGCAAGGAGGCCAACAAGTAGGTTCATTAATGGATCAAACTTAATTAGCCAAGTTATTAGGCAAAAAACTTAAAACTTATAACGCTTGAACTTAAATTGAATAAGTTTTACATAAGACATTCAATTTAAGGAATCACAACGTGTAAACAACTAAAAAGGTCATTTGACCAATTAAATACCATAATCTTACATTAAAATATTATGAAGAACTTAATTTTTGAGAAAAGGAAAGGTTGAGAGGTGACTTAGAAGGATGAATGGACTAAGATCCTATGAGAGTTTCATTATAAATCTTATGAATAATGCAAGATGGACAAGCTATTGGACGAAGTCCACATGTTGTCCAAAAAAGTTACATCAAGCATAATTAATAAATTCTTGATTAGAAGATTAGTTTCTAATTAGAATAATTATGCCAATTTGTAGTTTTTCCTAATGAATACACAAATATGAATGTAAATTGTATAGAATGTACTTTTGATTGTTTATAAAAATGATGTGTTAGATGATTCTCATATATGAATGATAAATGTGAAGATAAATTGGATTAAAGATTGTATGTGCTCTCTTGAACGATGAATGAAAATTGATGCAAATTATGATTTTGTGAGTGGATGAATTATTTGAGAAATTAGATGATTTGAATGTTATTTGTGCATACCATATTGATTGAATATTGAGCATGCGTATTATCAAAAAGATTTAAAAAGGAATCTAATAAGTCAAGAGATCACTAAAGAAAATTCCTATATAAAAATTTAAGACACTACTCTTACCATGCCAAGTCACAAGGCTTGCACATACATAGGGTCACAGGACTTTTCATATAGAAGCCATAGGGCTTCAAAAATTATGGTGGTGAAAACCATCCGAAATAAGCTCATATCCTAGAACAAAAGGTAGAGTATGTGGGAAGTGAAAGATATTGTTTGACTAAGACAGTTGAGAATATACTTTAAATTAAATTGTCACAAAAAGGATGACTAGAGAATGAGAATGAATTATGAGTAAGGCATAAATGAAATGATAGTGAAATGATATTGTGATGTAATGTAATGTGATCTCAAGAAAATGAAAGATGTACAAAATTCAAAATAAAGTGCCTTGTATTCTTGTGATAGAAGTTAGTTTCTACAACTATAAAATAAATCCACTTCAACTAAAGGTTTTCTAAAAATTTAAGAGTGAACCTATATCCATGTCATGTTTCTAAATAAACTGAAGTGATTGGGTTGAAAATATTGACACTATAATTAGGGCAGAACCCTATTGAGAAACATAGTTTCTCACCATTCTTCCACCATTTTCTTTTCCAAACCCTAATAATGTTGTTCGTGAAAGTGGTGGTATTCAAAAAGATTAACAATGTAAGTTAGGTGGTTGGAGTTTCAAAATCTTCATCTTTGAAGCATTGATGGGAACTTAGTCTCACCTAATAATGTATATTTTGTAAATATAGTTAGATGACTATTCTCTAATTATTTAGTATGTATTTTTGTATCATAGTCTATGTGATGTATGTATATGGTAATGGTAGTAGTTGTATATATAACTAGGTGTGTAAAGGCAAAGATGTCTTAACTTAACTTAATTATGTATAAATATGGACGATGTAACTAAAAAATTGGTATAATTTTTGACATGTTTGTATTTGTGATAACTTGTAATTTTTCTCGATGGAGAGAAGTAGAAAACTAGTAAAAGTAACATAGACCATTAATGAATTATATCGGAACAAGGACATATATTTATTTATTTTTCAATACGATAGTTATTTCGATGAGACTTGCATTTTATATTAATATTTAAAAAAATTACCATATTTTCACTAATAGTTATTTTCTAAAGATTTTGCATTATGAATTAACAGTCTAATAGTGGAACTGTGTGTATGACTTTAGCATAAAAACACAATTCATTTGTAGGGTGTTACACAAAAGGAGAGTGACTTGCCATATGCAATTTTTGTTTGAAGACTTATTGATCACTTTAAAGTCGATGTCCACAACGAAGGGAATATGTCCTTCACTTCGAGTAGTTCAATTATCCTCACCAGCATTCACAAAATGGAATTAGAACAAGATGGGACTTGGCAACATCGAAGAGATGCATAACCATTCGAACTTGATGAAGGAGGTGAAGGAGATGGACCTGGGATGGGTGAACCTGATGAAGGTGGCGTTCAAGGGCTTCCACCCCAACCTGTTTAGCCAAAACCATTTCCCCAACCATTTATGGAAATGCTGGTTTAAAGGTTAGATGGGCTTCAAACTTTTATTAACGACTTGCGTGATGAACACAGGTAACAATATATCCACTTAATTCTAGGATCACATCATTGAAGGATTATATTCAGAACAAAAATATTGAATGAATTATTTGTTTATGTTTACCTTTTGATGTATTTCAGTTTGTTCTTGTAATCCTTATAATCCACATATTTAATTTTATATTATTTTATTTCAATTAAATGATATGCATTGTTGTTTGCTTAAACATATTAGAATTTTTCAATATTTGATGCTTACAATTTGGTTGACTTATGACTGAACATAAGGAATTATGATACCATTTATTAACAGTTATATATGAGCCCATATACACAATTTCCCTACACATAACCAATTAAAGAAAACATAAGAAAACTATTCTTCATCCAAATTGGATAAATACTCGTCAGAAACCAAAATAATTTCTTCCTCAAATGTCGATAATTGTTGCCTATTAGCATGAACAAAATTCTAGCAATATTGTAACATCTTATAGTTTTCTCTCCTCAGAGCCATAATGTTGTTCTCCATGTATATTCGAAGCAATGCTTGCTGCAATTGGTCAAAGGCAGATGCCAATTCCCACATATAGATAGCTCTAATATGTGGAATTGGTGCATCAAGTTTCTCCGAATCAAGTTGTAAGTCTAATGACTCACGCTTACGCAACCTAAATTCCTTTCTAATTGCTTTTTTGGCTTGTAACCTATAATCTTGGTTCTCATATGACTAATCTAAATCTAAAAGAAAATAATGACAATTATAATTCATTTACAATGCTAAAACCATAATGAAGGAGGCCATACAAATGGACTTTCGTGAACAGGAAATAATGTTATTTAAATAGAGATCCACAGGAATCATTCATCAAGTCATGAAACTGAAACGGGATGGTTAACTCAGTTCAAATGAATGGTTAACTTAGTTCACTAAGTGGTTATTGATGCAGGTACCAAAAATATTTTCTATGGGTATTATTACACAACATAACATAGAGATTTATGACATTAGGTATCATATTTAATGTTTTATTGGCCAAGGAAACACCTAATAACTTGGAAATGGTAAATTTTGTCCAACTGAAAGAGGATGGTTAACTCAATTGAAATGGATGGTTAAATTATTTCACTAAATAGTTACTAATGTAGGTACTAAAAATGTTACTCATGGATATCATGACACGATGTAACACAAATTTTTTGGATATTACCCATCATGTTTCATGTTATATTAACAAAGAAAACAACTAAATAGATGGAAATGGTTAATTCTGTCCAACTAAAATGTTATGGTTAACTCAATTCAAATGGAGGGTTAACTTAGTTCATTAACTAGTTACTGTTGTAGATACGAATGAACCCTACCTATGAAGAGGACCATATATTTTCCATAATGTTTCATGTTATCTTCATCAAACAAAACTCCAAATAAAGTCAATCATGTCAATTTTTCCAAATGATATAGGATGGTTACCTTAGTTCAAATGAGTGGTTAACTTAGTTAATTAACTGGTTATTGGAGTAGGTTTCAATATACTGTGCTCATAATCATCATATCACTAAAGGTACAATATTGCTCATATTATTTTCGTGTTATTTATGATGTTTGATGTCATTCTAATTGCTGACTCCTAAGAAATATCATTATTGATATCAAATGGTTAATTTTGTTCAATATGATGGTTAACTTAGTTCTATATATGGTTAATGTTATAGGGTTTAGGGTAATAATCGATTACCATTGTGCATGTAATCAATTATATCAGTAAGTAATCGATTATGACCTAGTTTAATCAATTAATCAGGAATAAATTTGTTCTTCACAAAAGATAGGGATGCACAATTAATCGATTAAAAATCCCTAATAATCGATTACAACTCTTTGAAAATACATTCACACAATTACTAGAATGATTGCATAATTGATTTTGAAGTCAATTAATTGATTAGATGAACCTTTTCTTTTCATTTGAGGTCATTCTTCTATCAAAATCATAATGACCAATTCAACCACACACCAATTATGAAAACCAATGCAATGTATCTTATAATACAAGTAGTCATCCATCCATGTAACCCTCTATAAATATCAACATGCACAATTTGGGAAAAATGCACAAAAGCCACTACCCGCCCACTATGGATAATTCAATGGATTACTGGGAAATCTTCCTTACAGCTAGATTGATCGGTAGAATATATAGTCTAGACAAAATGTTTCATAACATGAGTAGAGATTGGGCATTAGAAAAAATATGTTTCGATACACTTTATGTCCACAAAATAGATTCTCAACAAGTTTTGTTAATGAGTATAAAAGGGAATGGGAATACAACATCCATAAAGCTAACACATTGAAGGAAAACCTCCATCAACAAGACATCAAGAAACCCAAGCAACATTCACTTGAAGCAATCCAAGATAACAACACGAGAACAACCAGAAGCAAATCAAGATCAACAGGTATGATGCATTATATGATATATGCAATATTTAATATGGTCAAACAAGAACAATACCATATGGAACGTATCTACAACAAATCAAGAACTAACCAGAGTATTTCACTGATGATGACCTTTCTTGTGTTTAATAGTTATGTTAAAAACATAAAAACTGATTGTATTGGTTGGCATATCATTTTATGTTAAAGTTACAATTGTCTTCCACTGAATTCTACTAAACCTAATTATCCTATTGTCGTAATCGTAATTACAACGACATGACGAATTTGCTAAAAAATTTAAAATAAATTTAATTCAATTAGTAGAGTTGCCACCAAATTTTATTTTAAGGGAAAACATTTAGAAAAACCCTAACTTGAGGAAGAGATTCGAAGTTCGGGAGTCGATTACGAGTAGGGAAGGTGTTAGGCACCCTACTCGCCTATTTCGAAGAACGCTACCCTTAACTGAGTGTGTTATTTTGATATTTTTTAAAATTGTTTGATCCATTTAAATAGAGTGGAAACTAAATAAGTTTGTGGAAAATAGTCTGATAGGACTTCATCCTGCTCCTACGTATTCCCTGGTGCAATGGGAAATTCAAGCCTACGTAGTTTTGGTTTGAAGGCTTCACCTTTGAAGGTGATTTAAAAAGGAGAGTATTTTGAATATTTTAAAGAAAATCCTCAGTCCACACGTGTACAAGATCCAAGGAAAACGAGGGGTGCACTAGGGCCCATATGATTTCTAAACTCCAAATAGTAGGGTATGCTACCAGTTCGTATCTAGAACTCATTGTGTGGGACTTGGAATTATTTAAAGACATATTTTGAACTTTGATTTCTACAGGTGTTCCTGGACCCACATATGCACAGAGCTGAAGGCAAGCGAGGGTTGCACTGCGACTCATATGACTTTCCGAACATTGAAAGACAGGGTATGCTGCACTTTCAACTTTGAAGTTCATTGCATGAGATCTAGGATCGTCTAAAGCATTGAAAAGAATTTGGAAAAGTTAAAATTTTGAAGATTTGATTAAAATAGAAATGAATATCTTTGACCCATATGCACAAAGTCAGAGGCAAGTGATGGTTGCACTATGACTCATATGACTCTCTGAATATTGAAAGACAGGGTGTGCTACATTTTCAACTTCAAAGCTCATTAGGTGAGATCTAGGATCTTTTAAGGAAATGGAATTAAGTTTGAGAATAAAATAAAGGGAGTTGGTCTTGACTCAAATTAAGTAAGAATGAATTTGATTTCTAAAAGAGAGAAATGGGCTTGACCCAATAGATAAGAAATTAAAAGAGGAACTTAAGCTTTGAAGAAAAGAAATTGGGCTTAACCCAAATAAAGACTTGATGTCACATTAAAAAGGGAATTAGGGCTTAACCTAACTAGAAAAAGGATTTGATTACAAATGACTAAGAAAGTGGGCTTGATTTCATAAAAAGATTGGGCTTGACCCCAAAATCAAGAAGATGGGGCTTGACCCAAAAATAATAAAAAAAAACGTTTTGATAAAAAAATGGAATCAATTTCAAAAATAAAAGGAAATTGGGAAGTCGACTTGGTCGAAATTAAAAATACACTTGGACTTGATTTCAGTTATTAATATTTCTCATTTAGAAATGTTGGTTTGGTTGTAGAATAGCCAAAAACTACATGCTAGTTTAATTTTGGCCGAGCGGCCCATTTTGGATCACGGCCCAATTGGAAGGACAGCAGGCATGGGAAATTAACTTGACTTTAGTCTGCTTGCTGTGCAGCCCATGTGGATCGAATTGAGAAAACAACAGCTCCTAGCCCAACTTAAGTTGAGACTGGCGCAAGAAGATTGCCCAATTAAGGCCCATTTTGAATGTTCTACCAGCGTGGCCCAATATGGACATGGGGCAGTTTATTGAGAAATTAAAATAGGTGGTTTCTCGTGAGATTTGAACCTGAGGCCAGGGGGCTATGAACCACAGGCTTATCGCTAGAACAAGCTTCTGATTGGTAGTTTGACGCCCCAAATTAATGTTAAAGCACACTTTAGCGAACGTAAGATCATGGCCCGCACGTAAGCTGCATGGATTCTAATAAGTCTTCATTCTAGTCCTTGTTGTAGCGGCGGAACTACTGCTAATGTTTCATATCTAAATGCTTGTAGACCAATGCAAATGCCTCAAGGTCATTAGGATTGAAATGCTTCAAAGATGTAAGAATAACCCTTCGAAATCCTTTGGTAGCCTCAACAGTGCCTATGTTTGTGTCTGCTGCAGCGGAATACCTCTGAAGAACAAGGTTCAATTGACCATTTTCAATAAGAATGCCAAGAATGAAATTGAGAGCATAAAAATTCCTAACTCCAGTTATTAGACAAGCTAAACATGAAAAATCACCCTCCAAGTCATAAACATCAACCCTTGTCGCAACAAGAGCCACAAGAACATCAACTCCATCAAGGCAAGCGGATGATTTGTAAAAATGGTGGGATAGAATTAGAAGCTCAACCTCACATGCATGAGGAATTTCTTGTCTAATAATCACCAAACGCATTAAAATATGTCTAATTTCTGGTTCAGAGGGACAAGGCTCTGCCCACTTTAAGAAGTCTGAAAATCTCCACAGTAGTGGAGCAGGCCCTTCCTCCTTTTGTGAATTCATATATCGTCCATGATGAGTAGCCAACACACCCTTGAGAAAAGATTCTCCCAGTATTTGAGCAATACTTGCCGCTCGCATTGGATAAGTCTGCACCAGAAATCTTGCCTCCTCAATGGAATCTTGTGCTTTAAGGAAAGCAGCTGATCAGCATCTACAATCCCATTTGATTCAAAGTTTTACTAAATTCTGTTGGGCCTTCTCCTTCCCTTTTATTTGTAGAATATGAACATCAAGCCGCCACCCACACATCAAAGGAGATACCCCTAAGGTCAATGACTGATCAGATATTGCTAAAGCTTTCCCATCTTGACATTTTGGATGCAAACTCAATCAACTTAGCTTTTAGAAATCCAAAAGGAACAGTTATAATGGCAGTATTGTTGTCGTCACTATCATAGGTAATCATGACTTTAGACCAGCAGACAAACATTCCCTTACATACCTTTCACATTTCTCCAATAAACATAGATCAAATGGGAAGAACACGCCAAAGTTTATCTATCCCACCAAAAGCCTTGGAAAGATCAGACTCAAACAAATCATTAGAAACAAATGATTCGGATGTCATGAAAAGTAAAGCAATCTTAACCTATCTAAGAAATTCCCCAACTACTATAGGCAAGCACACCTTCAAAGGGTTCGATTTATGTTTCCAGATTGCCTCCAAGGGCATATTGAGAAGCTGCAATTCGAGCCTAGGAATATCGATAAAAAATATCATGTGAAAACGTGTAAGAAATATAACATCTAGAATAAAAAGCTTGCTGTGCTTGTGGGTTTATATCAAAATATGGTAACTTGCAGTAATCAAATCATTGGTTTACCAATATTTGTGTCATGCTAGCAACCAATGCAGTTGAGAGAAACTTCGCATGAGAAAGATAACTAGCAAGACACATAACAACGCTCCTTCTAGTAATAGGAGGATTAACATCACAGTCCTCAAGGTTCAGTGCACAAACATAGAACATCACAAACTGTCAACTTGTAGGCATTCAATACAGTTCTCTAAGATAAGACTCAAGGTGAAAAACCGTCGCCACCATTAGGCGATCTAGTTATTCAACAGCCAAGTTTCCTTTCAAACTCTTCCTATATAACAACCCTGTTCGAGTTTGAACTCAACATATGGAGTTTTTCCACTTCATAAATGCATCAGACACCACAAAAGCATCAAAAGACCACATATTCGCAAACATATATCCAACTTTGGCCGAAATATATCAGTAAGAAACAACACTCAAAATTTCAGCAATACACCCCTGTCCTAATGCTGATATTATGTTTTGAATAACTTGTAAAGCTTCAACCTGGACATCAGAACTTTGATTTTTCTCTGATACACAAGATTCTGCTCACATAAGCATTAATGAAATTGAACTCCCAAGTTTTCATGAATAAGGAATCCAAGCAATAACCTGAACCAATACTTTTGATGAACTCACCCCTCCTCTTATGCCTTCGTATTCAGCTACTCATACTGCCTCAAACATTCAACTGAGGACCTTCTGGAATACTTGGCCAAAATGAACACTTCGCAAAGGTAATTAGGCTAGTGTATAGTGTTATGACACTCTTACTGGTTTGGAAATTTTCATTGGCTTCTATCTTGATTTGAGACTTTTCATAATTCCTTTTTGCATTATATGAGCCATGTTTATGAAGCCAACAATTCAACTATATTTGCAATTATGCAAGGGATAGACAAAAGAAAGCTTACGTGAAATTTGGTATTAATGCAGAAACAACAAAATATACACACCGATTATTCTGATTTCATCCTTGTTAAGGTCATCCTGACAAAGTCTTTATTCTTGTTTCATCCTGGTGGCCTAATCAAGCGCGTTCAGGTCTTATTTAAACATTCTAGATCTAGATTCAACATTGAATCTTATACTATAGAAACATTATGGATTTCATTTCTTTTTGTAGCATTCACTTAGATCATATGGCAATTCAGAACGATCCAATAATATAGATGAGGAACAGGAAGTACTAACCTGGATCGTGTTAGCCTTGAATGGAGTTGAAATCCTCTTCCTTTTCCACAGTAATGAAGAGGGCCTTAAGAGGACGAATCAGAGCAGAGAATCCAGCAAGTGGAGGCTCTTGGAACGTCTTGAAGCAGTAGAAGATGTTGGATGGCGAGAGCTTCTTGGGGAGGAATTTCTGAAAAAACCCGAGAGGGAGAAAGAGAGCTCCTCAGTGCACTTCTGAAAATTTTGAAAAATCGAAGAAGCCCCATCCAAATTTGCTTCCACTTTTATTTATAAGCTGAATTTGAGCAACTATTTTCCAACTAAGCTTTCGAAACAACTTTCTCCTTTTATTTCTCTTTATTCTTCTCTGTCTCTTCTATATTTTGATTTTATTTTTGCTTTTTGTTGTTATTATTATTTCTTTCTTTTTCTTCTTTTCTTCTATATTCTTTTTTTCTATTTTTTATTTCTTTTATTTTTTTCTATTTCCTTTTTATTATTTTTGCTTTTCTTTGCAAACCTTGAGTAATAAGTTGACGGGGTTTAAATATACCTGATATGATAGGCCAAAATGCAAGGATTTAAGATGCGGAGCTTGAATAGGCTGGACATGATGAAAAAGAATAGCCTGTTAAGACAGGAAAAGTGCACTAGAAAAGACCTGTAAAGACAGACAAAGCGAAATGAAAAAAACCTGTTAAAACAGGCGAAGATGCGGAAATTTGAACGTGCTGGGGCCTGAAGTGATAGCCTAGGATGCAGAAGCATAAACGTGTTGGGGCCTGTATAGGCCAGGATGCAGAAAGAGAAATGTGATGCAGTTTGTATAGGCCAGGATGTAGAAAAAGAAACATGTTGGGGCCTGTATAAGCTAGGATGCAGAAAAAGAAACATGTTGGGGCCTGTATAGGCCAGGATGTAGAAAAATAAACGTGCTGGGGCCTGTGTAGGCTAGGATGCAGAAAAATAAACATGCTAGGGGCCTGTATAGGTCAGGATGCAGAAAAATAAACGTGTTGTGGCCTATATAGGCCAGGACGCAGAAAGAGAAACGTGTTGGGGCCTGTATAGGTCAGGGTGCAGAAAAATAAACATGCTGGGCTTGCATAGGCCAGGGTGCAGAAAAAATAAACATGTTGGGGCCTGTATAGGCTAGGGTGCAGAAAAATAAACGTACTGGGGCCTATACAAGCCAGGGTGCAAAAAATTAAACATGTTGGGGCCTATATAGGCCACGATGCAGAAAAATAAATGTGCTGGGGGCCTGTATAGGATGTAGAAAAACAAACGTACGTACTGGGGCGTGTATAGGCCAGGATACAAAAAAATAAACATGTTAAGGGCCTGTATAGGCCAAGATGCAGAAAAATAAACGTGTTGGGGGCCTGTATAGGCCAAGGTGCAGAAAAATAAATGTGCTGGGGCCTGTATAAGCCAGGGTGCAAAAGAATAAACGTGCTGGGGCTTGTGTAGGCTAGGGTGCATAAAAATAAACGTGCTGGGGCCTGTATAGGCCAAGATGCAGAAAGATAAACGTGTTGGGGCCTGTATAGGCCAAGAAAAATGCAAACCTGTTACTCCTGTTGTTGATAGGAAAAATGCAAGCCTGTTAAGACAAGCAGATAGAATTTAAACATGCACTTAAGGTCTTGTCAACCGATCGTCTGACTGTAAGCCCAAAGCCTGTGCGGCGGTTCAGAATGAAGTATGGTGTTCCAAATGGTTATAAGGTCTGCCTCCCTCCAAAGGCAAATCCAAAATCTGCTCGAATTCCTCCAAGGTGGGTGCCAGTTGGAAGTCAGGGAAAGTGAAACATCTGAGAGGGGGATCGTAGTATTGTACCGTTGTTGTAAGGGCTCCCTCTTGAACTTTGACTTTCAGCAGTTTCAGTATGTTTCCATACTTTTTGGTAAACTTCATCAATTGAATGCTCGTCATCTTGTTTCCAAAAGCCTCTAGACTATCAAAATCTATCAGTTTAACCCCAACCCTCTTTCTCTTCCTTAACTGCCTGGATTCCGCTTTAATTTCTATTTCACCTCTTCTTTGAATGTCACTGAGAACCTGATCCCTCAACAATAAAAGAACAAGAAAAACAACAAAGATAAACATGTTAGACGTTTGACGAGATGAGATTAATGCATGACAGACCATGAATAAAAGACAACCATAACTTTATTTGTGCAAATCTCACAAACTTTCTTCTCTTTCTCTTTCTTTCACTCTTCTCCTATGTTGTTTTTCTCTCTTCTCACTTTTGATTTTTCTTTCTTTCTTTATTTTCACTCTTTTTAAGTTCTTATTTTCCCTTTTCCCTCTTTCTTTCACTCTTTTCAACTTTTCTCTTCTCTCTTTCTTTTTCTTCTTCTTTTTTTTTCTTTTCCTCTCCTCTCTTTTCACTCTTTTATTTCCTTTCTTTTCACTCTTCTTACCTTTTTTTTCTTTTTAATTTTCACTCCTCTATACTTTTGTCACCCCATTGCAGATGAAGAATAAAAATGGACCTGAATTTGCAGTATGTGCCCTCCTTTTGTCCTACTTAGGTAACCTGTCCTAAGGGTCTATGGCCATTAAGCATGAACCTCTCGAAAGGTGGTCAGTAATCCTAAGGTATAAAAGGTCACTAGAGTCAAGTTCCAATCCGTAATGTTTGCTACAACAGCAGAAAAAGCTACCAGTTGTAGGGCATTGCGAATAGGACGCACTCTAGCTGGGATTTTCGTGATAGTCAAACAGGACGTAAGCCCTAAAGTGACACCACTAGATCCCTCTAGTCCTAGGTAGCACTCAGACCCGGGTATAAGTCCCCACTCATGATAAAATGTGTACGCAATGCTTGGAGGGCACATCAATTTTGGGACACCTGCAATTGGGGAAATTGTACATATATCTATAGCAATATTGTTCGTCTACCCTAAGGTTGTACAGAGAGTAAACAAACGAACAACAGATAGATAAACAAATGAATAAATCGTGAAAATAAACAAGATAGGGATCAAAACAACACACATTCAATCAACGGGCTTGACTCTCTAAATTCCCCAGTGGAGTCACCATCTGTCGCAACCGTAATTCTGACAAGACGACGAACTCGCTAAAATTTTTGAAATGGAATTTTATTGGATTAATATGGAGTCGCCATTCGACCCTATTCCGATCTCCTACACTAAGCTGCTACCTCGCTTAATTCAAAACTCGCTAGTCGTTCCTCATCCTCTAAAGCCTCAAGAACCACCATATCCTAAATGGTATGATGCAAACACTAGATGCGATTACCATGTAGGGTTCATTGGTCATTCCACAGAGGATTGCCTAGCACTGAAGCGTAAAGTACAAAACTTAATTGATGCAAAATGGCTAGATTTTGGGAAGCTTGCTCCTAACACTGAGAACAATTCATTGCTGAGTCACGAGAGCTCATCAACTAGCTGAGAAATAGGAGCAGCACAATGAGTTACCTTGTATAAGTTGATATACCAAGGAAATCATCCAAGATTTTTCATACTTTTCAAAATCAATCTTTTGTAAATAAATCTCAATGAGAAATATAAAATTACATTTTTCATGTTGCTTGAGCATGTATCTTACCATGTTAACTTTACTTCTTGAAACTTTCCATTTCTTTTCATCATTTAACCCACTTCTTATCGTACACCTAAACAATCAATACCTGTTGGTGACAATGCTAGTGTTGTAATAAATAATTTTGAAACGTCTGATTAATCAAACTCAAGGAGAAAAATTAAATGAGTAAGCAGAATAATCAAAATCCAACTAGAGATTTCGAATCTCCATTCAAGGAACACTTCTAACAGGAGTAAAAAATATCCCGCTGGATCAAAAGTTCAAATCCAGGAAAAACATAGGGATGCCAAATAGATTCGCTGAATTGAGAATCAAAATGGTCCAGGCAAAGTCAGGGTTAAAATCCAAAATTCAAGAAGAATAGAAACCTGCCGGATTGAAAGACAAAAGAATCCAGGAAAAAGTATGGTTAAAATTCAAAAAATAAATCAATGAAGTCATGATCAGAAGAGGGCTTGCTGGATTAAAATTCCAAAAACAATTCAGGCAAAATTAGGATCAAAACAAAGACCCGTTAGGCCGAAAACCTGCAAAGACAACCTAGGCAAAAGTTAGGGCACACAAACAAAGGCCCGCTAGGTCGAAAACCCTCAAAGGGCGGCTTAGGCAAAAGTTAGGGCATACAATCAAGAGCCAGCTAGGCCGAAAACATGCAAAGACAACCTAGGAAGAAGTTAGGGCACACAATCAAAGGCCCGCTAGGTCAAAAACCCTCAAAGGGCGGCTCAGGCAAAAATTAGGGCATACAATCAAGGGCCCGCTAGGTCGAAAACCCGCAAAGGCGGCCTAGGGAAAAGTTAGGGCATACAAAAGGCCCGCTAGGTCGAAAGCCCGCGAAGACGGCCTAGGCTAAAGTTAGGGCACACAAACAAAGGTCCGCTAGGTCGAAAACCCTCAAAGGGCGGCTTAGGCAAAAGTTAGGGCATACAATCAAGAGCCCGCTAGGTTGAAAACCCGCAAGGGCGGCCTAGGCAAAAGTTAGGGCAAACAATAGACGTGCTGGGTTGAAAAATTAAAAGAACAACCTAGGCAAAAGTTAAGCTCAACCAAGAATTGCAGTACAATTTGACATTTCTGCATCTTATATTTTCCAAAACTGGGGCAAAATTTTTGCCACTTCTTAAGTTTGGTTAATTTGACAATCAAGATTATAAAAAGAAGCATTGGCATTTTTCACCAAAAGGTGCCATTTGGGCAATCAAACCAACATCCTCCGCCCTTTCCTTTCAAATATACTACCTTAAACATCATTTGCAAAATTCTGCATTTCCTTCCATTAATTATCCAAGATCACTTCGCATACCTCAAAGGTACACAGTCCAAAAAGGAATGTGAAAAATGTAAAAATAAAAAGATAAATTTTGAAAAGTTATGACAAATCGGATGAGTCCTCAACCATTGCAACACGACATGACTGTTTCCCAAAAGGTCATCCTTTTACCAGCCATAACGCTGCCAAGACAAAAGGAGTGTGTCTCATCCAATGATGCTGACTATTGATGGGCCTCAAAGATCCTGGAAAGAAGAATCCAAAGTTGACCAAGAAGCCAAGAGATTGAGTTAATCCAGCTCATCCTGATTTTTGGTTCCTTTCACACCAACTATAAGGTTGTCAAGAAAGAACCTATCGAAAAAATAAAAAAATAAAAAATCAAGAGAAGCAAAATTTTTTTCCCGTATGTTTTCAAACATCATGATAAGCATTCAGCATCTCATAATTCATTGTCAATACTAATTAAGACCAGGGAAAATTTCCCGTATCAAAATCAAAACTGGGGCAAACGCTTGCCCACAAAAATACAATTTGAGGTCATCCTCAAATTCTGAATCAAGTTCAAATGGGGGCAAATGTTTGCCCACAAAAATTCAATTTGAAGTCATCCTCAAATTTTGAATCAAGTTCAAACGGGGGCAAATGTTTGCCCACAAAAATTCAATTTGAGGTCATCCTCAAATTCCAAATCAAGTTCAAACTGGGGCAAACGCTTGCCCACAAAAATTCAATTTGAGGTCGTCCTCAAATTCTGAATCAAGTTCAAACTGGGGCAAACGTTTTCCCAAGGAAGATTTAAATTCAAGAACGAGATCAAAACGGGGGCAAACATTGTCCAGAAAATTCAAGTTGAGGCAATCCTCAATTCTTCAACTCCAGAAAATTTCAAAACTGGGGGCAAATGATTGCTTAGAAAAATTCAAGTTGAGGTCATCCTCAATTTCATCAAGATTCAAACCGAGACAAATGCTTGCCCAAAGTCCCTTCAAATCAAGACACCTCTCAATTATCAAGAATTTTCTAAACTGGGGCAAAATGGTTGCCCAAGTTTCTTCAAGAGAATAATTATCAAATGCTTAAAAACCTTCGAATTCATGGTAGAATAAGCTATTTGTTTTAATCCAAGAAAAACAAACTTCATTCTTTTACTTGCACTAACAGGCCATTACTTTCATGTTGCCACACCTGTCTCCATAGGTTATTCTGTCTCGGTAAGACATCTATTTTTTGTACTTGTCTATCTGTCTTGACAAGCCTCTCTTTCCCATACCTGTCCTAACAGGTCATTACGCGCTTTTTGTCTGGCACGACAAACCAACTTTGTCGTTTGTCTTAACAGGCTGTCTTTCCTTTACCTGTCTTAACAGGTTAACCATCATTCCACCTTTGCATTGCCTGCACCAACAGATTTCATTCTCATGCTTGCCCTAACAGGTCACTTCTATTTTTTGCTTGTCTTAATAGGCCACTTTTGCTTTTTATCTGTCTTAACAGGCTGTTTTTCCTTTGCCTGTCTTCATAGGTCAATCTTCTTTTTGTTTTCACATGAGCTATCTTAATAAGTATGATCATTCTTGCCTTGTCTGTCTTAACAAGTCATCTCTACTACGCCTGTCTTAACAGGCCATTTCTATGTTCTGCCTGTCCTAACAGGCTTGCTTTTCCTGTAAACAACACGACCTTTTTCTACCTGTCTAATCAAGTTTCCGTCATTTCGCTTTGCCTGTCTTAAAAGGTTTTCACCATTCTGTTGTGCCTGTCTTAATAGGCATTTTGCCTCCATCTTGTCAACAATAGGACTTTTACTTTTTTTTTCCTGTCTTAACAGGTCATTTTCATTTTCCTTTTCCTGCCTAGCAGGCTTGCATCTTTCCTGTCATCAACAACACTTTTTCTACATTTCACCTGTCTTAACAGATCATTTTTCATTTACCCTGTCAAACAGGATTTCATGTTTAAATTTTCGCATACATCCTGTCAAGCAGGATTTCATTTGCATTTACCCTGTCAAGCAGGATTTCATGTTTAAATTTCCGCACACATCCTGTCAAGCAGGATTTCATTTGCATTTATCCTGTCAAGCAGGATTTCATGTTTAAGTTTCCGCATACATCTTGTCAAGCAGGATTTCATTTGCATTTACCCTGTCAAGCAGGATTTCATGTTTAAATTTCCGCATACATCCTGTCAAGCAGGATTTCATGTTTAAATTTCTGTACACATCCTGTTAAGCAGGATTTCATTTGCATTTATCCTGTCAAGGAGGATTTCATTTGCATCTATCCTGTCAAGCAGGATTTCATGTTTAAATTTCTGCACACATCCTGTCAAGAAGGATTTCATTTGCTTTTATCCTGGCAACAGCAGCATTTCATTTGCATTCATCCCGGCAACAGCGGGACCTCATTTGCATTTTCCTATCAACAACAGGACATCAAGCATGTTTAAATTTTGTCCGCCTGTCTTAACAGGCTTGCATTCATCCTGGCAACAGCAGGATTTCATTTACATTCTTCTCGGCAACAGCGGGACCTCATTTGCATTTTCCTGTCAACAACAGGACATCAAGAATGTTTAAATTTCTGCCTAGCCTATCACACTAGGCCCCTCATGTTTAAATTTCTGTTCAGCCAATCTCATCAGGCGCTACATGTTTAAATTTCTGTTCAGCCTATCACCTCATGCGCTGCATTTTATTTTCTGCATTCTGGCCTATCACACCAGGCCCCTCATGTTTAAATTTCTGTTCAGCCTATCGTATCCGGCGTTGCATTTTATTTTCTACATTCTGGCCTATCACATCAGGCCCCTCATGTTTAAATTTTTGTTTAGCCTATTACATCAGGCACTGCATTTTACTTTCTGCATTCTGGCCTATCACATTAGGCCCCTCATGTTTAAATTTCTGTTCATCCTATCACATCAGGCGCTGCATTTTAATTTCCTACATTCTGGCCTATCACATCAGGCCCCTCATGTTTAAATTTCTGTTCAGCCTATCACATCAGGCACTACATTTTAATTTCCTGCATTCTGGTCTATCACATCAGGCCCCTCATGTTTAAATTTCTGTTCAGCCTATCACCTCAAGCGCTGCATTTTATTTTCTGCATTCTGGCCTATCACACCAGACCCCTCATGTTTAAATTTCTGTTCAGCCTATCATATCAGGCGCTGCATTTTATTTTCTGCATTCTGGCCTATCACATCAGGCCCCTCAAGTTTAAATTTTTGTTCAGCCTATCACATCAGACGCTTCATTTTAATTTCCTGCATTCTGGCCTATCACATCAGGCCCCTGATGTTTAAATTTCTGTTCAGCCTATCACCTGAGGCGCTGCATTTTATTTTCTACATTCTGGCCTATCACACCAGGCCCCTCATGTTTAAATTTCTGTTCAACCTATCTTATAAGGGCTGCATTTTATTTTTTGCATTCTGGCCTATCACATCAGGCCCCTCATGTTTAAATTTCTGTTCAGCCTATCACATCAGGCGCTGCATTTTAATTTCCTGTATTCTGGCCTATCACATAAGGCCCCTCATGTTTAAATTTCTATTCAGCCTATCACATCAGGCACTGCATTTTAATTTCCTGCATTCTGGCCTATCACATCAGGCCCTTCATGTTTAAATTTGTGTTCAGCTTATCATATCAGGCACTGCATTTTAATTTCCTGCATTCTGGCCTATCACATCAGGCCCTGCATGTTTAAATTTCTGTCCAGCCTATCACATCATGCACTGCATTTTAATTTCCTGCATTCTGGCCTATCACATCAGGCCCTTCATGTTTAAATTTCTGTCCAGCCTATCACATCAGGCACTGCATTTTAATTTCATGCATTCTGGCCTATCACATAAGCCCTCGCATGTTTAAATTTCTATCCAGCCTATCACATCAGGCGCTGCATTTTAATTTCTGCATCTTGGCCTATCACACAAGGCCTCTGCATGTTTAAATTTTTGCATCTTGGCCTATCACACAAGGCCCCTGCACATTTAGATTTCTGCATCTTGGCCTATCACACAAGGCCCCAGGACGTTTATTTTTCTACATCTTGGTCTATCACACAAGGCCCCTGCATGTTTAAATTTTTGCATCTTGGCCTATCACACAAGGCCCCTGCATGTTTAAATTTCTTCATCCTGGCCTATACAGGCCCCAACATATTTGTTTTTCTATCTAGCCTATTCAAGTGCCGCATCTTAAATCCCTTCATTTTGGCCTACCATATTAGGCCCCGCATATTTGAACCTCGTCAACTCATTACACAAGGCTTGCAAAACTTATGCAAAATTTCCACATTTGAACTACAATCGTCCAACTTATTAGGGCAGGCATTCCTAAGTTTTCGGTCAAGCCCAGAACTTTTCTGGTACCCCGGAAGCATCATTCAACTCCCTGACATCTTCAAGACTTGCCAATAAGGCTCGCACCCATGCCAGTTTTTATCTTTTACCTCGGACATAATTTGTTCACTTTTTTACTCATTTCTTACCGTGATAATCTAGAAACTTGTTTCTTATATTATCTGGTAAGAAAATGAGTAAAGAGGGGAAAACTGTGAACATTGAATTATGTCTGAGGATAAATTTAAAACCCAAAATAAATCATTTTTTTTTAGTCTAAAATAAAAAATAACAAAAAAGAATAGAAAAAGAAAGAAAATTAATTTTTTAGTTAAGAATTTAGTTAGAAAGTTAGTTGGATTAGTTAATGAAGGTTAAGAATTAGTTAGAGAAAAAAGAAAAAAGAAAAAAGAAAAAAATAAAATGAAATAAAAAAAAAATTAGTTAAGAATTTAGTTAGAAAGTTAGTTGGATTAGTTAATGATGGTTAGGAATTAGTTAGAGAAAAAAAAAAGAAAAAAGAAAATGAAAATGAAAGAAAAATAAATTTTTAGTTAAGAATTTAGTTAGAAAGTTAGTTGGATTAGTTAATGATGGTAAGAATTAATTAGAGAAAAAAGAAAATGAAAGAAGAAAAAATAAAGAAAATAATAAAAAGAAAACAAAAAAGAGAAAAATTAGAATAAAAAAGGGGGAAGCTTCTTCACTTTTAAAAATTTATTCCCTTTCCTATAAATAGGGACTTTCATTTAGTTCAAGGGGGATTCTTCATTTTCTAAAAATTTCCAGAATTTCTAAGAAGGGAGAGAGAGGAGCACTTTGAGTCATATGAAAGGGGTTTTTTTAGTTTTTTTTCTAAGAGGAGCATCAAAGAGACTCTTGAAATCTACATCCAATTGAGCACCTTCTTGGCCTCCATGGAACCAGTTATTCATCACCTTCCAAGATGCTATCAAGTGGCATTCAAGAACATCAATGGAGGCTAGATCTTGCTTCTATTTCGTTTAATTTTCTTGCGTCTTCTTGGATTTCCGAGTTCATCTTCGTCTTTATTTTCATTTTAATTTTTGATCGGTCAAATAATCTCCGATTTCAGTGATTTTTGTTGCGTTCTCTTCGTATTTCTCTCTAGTTTCTTGAATGATATTATTTGTCTAATTTGGATCTGAAATGAAGTCTCTATGACCTGATTACCAAAAGATATGCATACCTTGCTCATTTCTGGTCCGATTTTCGTCAAATTTGTTTTGTTTGATTCCTATGACACATATATTTTAATTTTTTAGTTTTAATTTTTCAGATCTACCAAAAAATATTTTCTAAAAATTCTAAGATTTGCATTCAAATTTTGGCGCCAAATTTTCGAGTTCATCTTCGTATCTGTTTTTCGTTTTCATTTTTGATCGGTCAAACGATCTCTGATTTTGGTGATTTTTGTTACGTTCTCTTTTTCTTTATCTCTAGTTTTTGGAATGGTATTATTTGTCTAATTTGGATCTGAAATGAAGTTTTTATGGCCGAATTACTTAAACATGTTTGTCCTGGTGCGCAAATGAACCTAGCTTATTTGATTTGTGCATAACTTGCTCATTTCTGGTCTGATTTTTGTCAAGCTTGTTTTTTTTTATTCCTATGATTCATATATTTCAATTGATCAGTTTTAATTTTTTTTATATCTCTGGAAAAAAAATTTTGAAAAATTCTGAGATTTGAATTCAAATTTTGGCGCCAAAATCTCTTGTGTCTTTGAAGTTCTTTTGTAGATCTTGTTCTTTCAACCTTGTTTAGGTATTATTTTTCATGTGTTGATCCTTTTATATGTATTTATTTCTGATTTTTTTGTGTTTGTATGTCCTCCTTTGAAAAAAAAAACTCCTAAGAATGCATGACCATGTGCATGCATCCTATATGCTAAGTCTAGCTTAAGTGATGCACGATTAAGTCATCAAGCCTAAAGAGTTAAATGTATGCTTGAATCAAATAAAAAAAACACTTAATTCTTACCTTTGAACCTTATGACCTAAGCTGGATTGTAGAAATTTGAATAAGGAACATCAATGGAGGTTAGATCTAGCTTTTATTCGGCTTAATTTTGTTGGTTCTTCTCGGATTTTCAAGTTTACCTTCATCTCTATTTTTAATTTCTCCTCAGATTGTGCAAACGGGTTCTAATACGGGCAAGTAGCGTTCTCTACTGTTACGTGTTTTAATCCGTGCTAATTCAAATACGGCTTACGACGATTTGGATTATGCAAGCACGTCTGTTTTTCTAAAAATCTTCCTTTTTCAAAAAAGGTCTGTTTTTAATTGTCCCTAGATTGTGCAAACGGGTTCCAATACGGGCAAATAGCGTTCTCTACTGTTACGTGTTTTAATCCGTGCTAATTCAAATACGGCTTACGACGATTTGGATTATGCAAGCACGTCTATTTTTCTAAAAATATTCCTTTTTCAAAAACGTCTGTTTTTTAATTGTCCCGAGATTGTGCAAACGGGTTCTAATACGGGCAAGTAGCGTTCTCTACTGTTACGTGTTTTAATCCGTGCTAATTCAAATACGGCTTACGACGATTTGGATTATGCAAGCACGTCTGTTTTTTCTAAAAATCTTCCTTTTTCAAAAACGTCTGTTCTTAATTTTCCCAAGATTGTGCAAACGGGTTCTAATACGGGCAAGTAGCGTTCTCTACTGTTGCGTGTTTTAATCTGTGCTAATTCAAATACGGCTTATGACGATTTGGATTATGCAAGCACGTCTGTTTTTTTTAAAAAAATCTTCCTTTTTCAAAATCGTCTGTTTTTAATTCTCCCCAGATTGTGCAAACGGGTTCTAATACGGGCAAGTAGCGTTCTCTACTGTTACGTGTTTTAATCCATGCTAATTCAAATACGGCTTACGACGATTTGGATTATGCAAGCACGTCTGTTTTTCTAAAAATCTTCCTTTTTCAAAAACGTTTGTTTTTAATTGTCCCCAGATTGTGCAAACGGGTTTAATACGGGCAAGTAGCGTTCTCTACTGTTACGTGTTTTAATCCATGCTAATTCAAATACAGCTTAGGTCGATTTGGATTTTGCAAGCACGTTTGTTTTTTCTAAAAATCTTCCTTTATGAAAAACGTCTGTTTTTAATTTTCCCTAGATTGTGCAAACGGGTTCTAATACGGGCAAGTAGTGTTCTCTACTGTTGCGTGTTTTAATCTATGTTTATTCAAATACGGCTTACGACGATTTGGATTATGCAAGCACGTCTGTTTTTTTTAAAAACAAATCTTCCTTTTCCAAAAACGTCTGTTTTTAATTCTCCCCAGATTGTGCAAACGTGTTCTAATACGAGCAAGTAGCGTTCTCTACTGTTACGTGTTTTAATCTGTGCTAATTCAAATACTGCTTATGACAATTTGGATTATGCAAGCACGTCTGTTTTTCAAAAATTCTTCCTTCTTCCAAAAATGTCTGTTTTTTTTTTTTAATTTTCCTCAGATCGTGCAATGGATTCTAATACAGGCAAGTAGCGTTCCCTACTGTTACGTGTTCTAATTCGTGCAAATTCTAACACGGCTTACGACGGTTTGAATTTTTCAAGCACGCTAATCCTTCATTCATTCCCTAATCTCTAAGAGATCAAGTCTCTTAACCAGAACTACGTAGCCTTGAGTTTTCCATTGCACCAGGGAATACGTAGGAGCAGGATCAAGTCCTGTTATGCTATTTTCCATAAACCTATTTATTTTCTATTCTATTTTAAGGGATCAAATAGTTTTCAAAATATCACACACTCAGTTTAAGGGTACCGTTCTTTGGAACGGGCGAGTAGGGTTCCTAATACCTTCCTTACTCGTAACCGACTCCCGAACCTAGCGTTCTTTGGTGGCGGCTCCACAATCCACAAAATTCATTTTAAAATTTGTTAGCGAGCTCGTCATCTCGTCCTAATTACGGTTATGACACCTGGGATTCGAAGAGGGGGGATACGAGGTATGTGCGTGGGCGCTCCAACCGCTGAGCCCAATGCCCATTTGGGATTATGGCATTCAAGTTTTAATTTTAAGATGAGCCTACCTGATTTGCATGAAATTGCATGGCACCAGGGCAGTTGTGCAGAAGACGTTCCCCTCCCTTATCAAAAGATTTGCTCTCAACCATGTAAGTACATGCACTAGGGCACCCTTGGCAACATCAAGATCTCCTGACATCTGCACCATCTCGTCATCTTCAGCTGCGATTTTAAGAAGGTTTTCCTTTGGAACAATGCGAATACTAGCTTTTGTAAGCCTTCTCATCTCAGTTATGATAGATCCTCCTATGTAGACCTACTGAGTCCATTCATCAAGATTATTTTAGCATTCCAAATAGTATTGCTTCGTTCTGAACTTGGAGGTTGTCCCTACCAAAAATTGGTTGCATGAGTCTCTAGACTCAAGGGTACTTTTTCCCACAAAATCATGCTCAAAACTCAGAGGAGAGTCCTTCAACAAGGGATTCTCCTCAAAGGGTCTCAGTTTTATGGTTTCCTTACCTAAAGGGCGTAGGCAGCCTAGGACTCCCTCTAATCTATTTGATTCATTGGAATAAGGAGGGCCATCCCCAACCACCCTACCAACGTTTGTCCCTTTTATGCAGACCCCAACGCCCTATATTTCACGTGACATTCGGCCTCTCAAGGCATGTACATGCGGCACCAGGCTTTCCATAGATGCAGGGGATATTAGTATCTCTTTCCAGCAAATCTTTGTGCCTTTGGGATAGCCACACTCCTCCGCTGATTTGACTCTGCATAATGAAATGGTGAAACCTGTATGCCCTTCCTTCAACTGGAAATGATAACAGAGTCTGGCCATTTCCTTTGCATGGCATTCCAACCCCGACGTACTCACATCCTAGCTCACCTCACGCAGGTTTTTTTTTTTTTTCACCCTTGCCTACGCTCATGGTCCTAAGACAATTTGAGACTTCTCCTCCTCCATCCTATTCTTGGTTTTGATGGTACATTCCTTCTCCAAACAGAGCAACCATGGGAGACGTTACCTTCCCTAAAACAGAGCACACGGCGGCCTCTGCATCTAGTGTTTGGTGTCCCCTCGTCGTACCCTCTGGACAGCATCTCAAGTGTCGACTTCAAGGCATGCTCATACCCTGTTACAAGGGTAGGGAGAGGATCGTATGCCACCCTTTTTGTAAGCTTAGCTCCCTTTTTTAGCCAACGACGAGACCGATCAGAACCCCTATCTCAAGTTGACCCTACTCTGCTCCTGGTTGATACTCGTGGCAAGCGTCATGTTCTTACAATTCTTGGCTATCTTCTTTGGATTACAGGGTCAAGGCTTTCCTCGGTTCGTTAATATTCGAAATGCCATAGCTATATGTGATCGGACTTGGTTAGGGACGAATCAGATGTTCTGGTCCTTCTTACTAGAGGTGACTAAGATCCTTCAAGATATGACTTGATGTTTGCTTTGAAATTACTGGTTATGAATCACGCATAATCTCTGTAGTTTCCTCATACAATTGGGGTACAGAAATCAAGATCCCCTAGGTTCTCTAACATGAAGAAAAATCTCAAACCATTCTTTAATTTTATCAAGATTTAGTTATTCTGCATTCCCTCTAGCATTCAATTTACATTGAAAGTAGTTTCTATATGTGAACCATAGTAATTAAAGCAGCTAAACTAGATAGGAATACTAACCTCGACAGAGCCGCGCCTGAAACCGATCTTGATCGGAGCTGGAGAATCAATCGAACACGACCAAGTAGAAATGCAGGGTTCCTGAGTCTTGATGCTGTGAAGAAAATCAAAGTCTTCTCGCCACAGGATCCGGAAAAAGAATTTCTCTCTTTTCTCAAACAAAAAAATGGCCAACCCTCTGATTCTCACTCTCTCCCTATTTATAGGGATTTCTCTCTTTTACTTTCTTTTCTGATTTTCCTTTTGATTTTCAGATTTTTTTTTTCTCTTCATTATTTTAGTTAATTTTTCAGATTTTTAGATTTTCCAATTTTTATCTTTTATTTTTTATTTCTGTTTCTTTTAGATTTTTAATTTTGAAATTTCTTTCATATTTTTAGTTTTTATTTTATTTTTAGATTTTTTTTATTATTTTTTTATTTTTATTTTATTTCCAATTTTTTTTAATTTTTGTTTTATTTTTAGATTTTAATTATTTTTACCACTTTTCTTTTTTACTTGCTTTTCATTATTATTATTATTTTCCAGATTTTAATTTTTTATTTATTTTCCAGATTTTAAATTTTTTATTAAGTTTCAGATTTTAAATTTTTATTATTTTTCTTCTTTCTTTCTAATTTTATTTTCCTTTAATTTGCCTTATTTATTCCCTCCTGCCTCGACATTCTCTTCCGTTTGTCCGCCTTTCTGCATATATATTTTTGTTTTCTGTTTAATATCCATTTATCATTTAAATTAGTGGTTAATTAATACTTTTAGCGACCGGGAGTCTCAGACGTAATTGGGTGTTTACAACAGGTAAAGGAAAAACACCTGTTAAGACAGGAAAAAGGTGAATGAAGAAAAACTTGTTAAGATAAGCCAAGTGAAATGAAAATGACCTATAGAGACAAGTAAAGCAAAAATAGCCTGTTAAGGCAAGCGAAAAATGAAGAATACCTGTTAAGACATGTAATGTAGAAGTGGTCTGTTAAGATAGGCAAGGTAAGATGAAAAGGACTTGTTAAGATAGGCGAGAATAGAATGACCTGTTAAGACAGGTATGGAAAAATGATATCAGAGTATCAATAAATTCTTTATTGGGACCATGATGTGTCCGGAAAATGCAAGCAGATCGCCCGATGCTTGAACAGGTGAGGAGGAATATAGATTCCTTAGTCAGATGTTTTGAACAACTTATTTTATTAATTGTTTATCTTGAATAATTTGCTGATTTTGCCTCAAACTTGAAGGTTTTTAAGCACTTGATAATTACTTTCTCTTGAAGAAATTTGGGCAACAATTTTTTCCAAGTTTAGAAGATTTTTGGCAATTGAGAAATGCCTCAATTTGAAGAATTTTGGGCAAAAAATATTTTCCCCAGTTTTGAAGCCCGCTCTTTTGAATTTCTCTTAGGCAAATATTTGCCTCAATTTGAATTTCGATTCTTCAGAAATTGGGGCTCGCCCCAATTTTACTTTTATGGGCAAGCGTTTGCCCCATTTTTTATCTTGATTTTTCAGAAATCGGGGATCATCTCAATTTGAATTTTTTTCTGCGCAAACGTTTTCCCTAGTTTGAATTTTTCTGAAATTGGGAATTGCCTCAATTTGAATTTGTCTGGGCAAATGTTCGCCCTAATTTGAATGTTTCTGGAATTGAGGATTGCTTCAATTTGAATTTTTCTATGCAAATGTTTGCCCCAACTTGGTTTTTTTTCTTTTAATTTTGAAATTGAGCATTACCTCAATTTGAGTTTTTTTGGGCAAAGGTTTGCCCCAGTTTGAATTTTCTTTTCTTAAAGTTGAGGATTGCCTCAATTTGAATTTTTCTGGGCAAATGTTTACCCCATTTTGAATTTTCTTTTTTGAAATTGAGGATTACCTCCATTTGAGTTTTTTTGGCAAATGTTTGCCCCAATTTGAATTTTTCTGAAATTGAGGATTGCTTCAATTTAAATTTTTCTAGGAAAATGTTTGCCCCATTTTGAATTTTCTTTTTTGAAATTGAGGATTGCCTCAATTTGAGTTTTTCTAGGCAAATGTTTGCCCCTAGTTTGAATTTTTTTGAAATTGAGGATTGCCTCAATTTGAATTTTTCTGGACAAATATTTGCCCTAGTTTTGATTTTCTTTTTTAGAAATTGAGGATTGCCTCAATTTGAATTTTTCTAGGCAAATGTTCACCCTATTTTGAATTTTTTCTGAAATTGAGGATTACCTCAATTTGAATTTTTCTGGGCAAATGTTTTTCCCAGTTTTGATTTTTTTTTTTTGAAATTGAGGATTGCGTCAATTTGAGTTTTTCTGGGAAAATGTTTTCCCCAGTTTGAATTTTTTCTGAACTTGAGGATTGCCTCAATTTGAATTTTTCTGGGTAAATGTTTGCCCAGTTTTGATTTTCTTTGTTTTGAAATTGAGGATTGCCTCAATTTGAGTTTTTCTAGGCAAATGTTTGCCCCTGTTTTGAGATGTTTAACAAATAGGGGATTGCCAAAATTTTAAATTTTTTTTTCTTTTTTTTTTTAATTATGATTAGTTTGGGCCATTAACACCCAGTTTTGACATTTTTAGAAAAGGTTTGGAATGATTTATGTAATGCTTGAATGAGTGCAATAGGACAAGATGTTTTAATTTATTTATTACATTTTGATACTTGAAATGATTGTTTTGATCAAATACCATGAAATGAATGCTATGGGATGGATGCGTGTCATGAGATGATTTAGAAAAAGCTTTAGGGTCCTATTTTTGATTTTTCCTTCGACATTTTTCTTTCTCGACAACCTTACAGCTGGTGTAAGGGGAGTCAAGATTCAAGATGAGCTGGACTGACTCTGTTTCTCGGCTTCTTAGTCAGCTTTGAAATTTGCCTTTTTTTTTATATCTTTAAGACCCAACAGCGGTCAGCATTATCGAGTAAAACTCATTCCTTTTATTTTGGCGGCATTATGTCTGGCAGGAGGATGAATCTTTGGAAATATGCCATGTTGTGATGTTTGAGGATTCATCCAATTTGTCATGACTTTTCAAAATTAATCTTTTTCTTTATATTTTTTACATTTCTCACATTCCTTTTTGGCCTATGTACCTTTGAGGTATGCAAAGTGATTTTGGATAATCAATGGGAGGAGATAGAGAGTTATGCATATAATGTTTAAGGTAGTATAGTTGAAAGGAAAGATGAAGAATGCAGGTTTGATTGCCCAAATGGCACCTTTTGATGAAAAATGTCAGTGCTGTTTTTCATAACTTCGATTGTCACATTAATCAAATCTAAGAAATGGCAAAATTTTTCCTGAGTTTTGAAATGTGAGGTGCAGAATCTTGAATTTTGGCTTATCACTCTTTGATTGACCTTAACTTTTGCTTGGATTGTACCTTTGAGTTTTCAACCCAGCAGGTCTTTTGTTTGTCCTAACTTTTTCCTACGTCACCTTTGAGGGTTTTTGACCTAGCGGGCTTTTTGTCTCGATTGTGCCCTAACTTTTGCCTAAGTCACCCTTGTTGGTTTTCGACCTAGCGGGCCTTGTATTTGTGTGCCCTACCTTTTACCTAGGTAGCCCTTATGGGTTTTTGACCTAGCAGGCTTATGTTTTGATCCTAATTTTTCCTAAATTGTTTTTTTGGAATTTTAATCTAGCAAGACTTTTTTTTTATCATGACTTTGTCTGTTTTTATTTTGGATTTGGACCCTATTTTTTCCTGGATTATCTTTTAGATTTTATCTAGTGGGTTTTTTCTTTCCTTTCTTGAATTTTGTGGATTTTGACCCTAATCTTTCCTAGATAATTTCTTTAACTTTAATCCAGCGGGTTTCCTTTTTTTCCTTTTATTTTTTCCTGGTCTAATCTTATATTTTGCCCCTCTAGGATTATTCTTGATTCCTAATTCATCGGATCTATTTCACATCCCTAAATTTTGATTGGATTTGAGCTTTCGATCCAGCGGGAGATTTGTTATTTTGACAAGATGTTTCTTGATTTAGAATCACAATGAATGGTCTATTTGGAACTCCTGGTTGGATTTTGCTTATTATGCTTCCTCATTCAATTTTTTATTTGAATTTGATTAATAAGACGTTCAAAATTATTTATCACAGCACTGGCATTGTCACCAACATATATTTATTATTTTGGTATAGGATAACTGATGGGATACATGATGAAAAGAATGGAAAATTCGAGAAGTAAAGTCAATATGGTAAGGTACATACCCAATAAACATGAAAAATGTAATTTTTGTACTACTGATTGACATTTATTACAAAAGATTGATTTTGAAAAGTATGACGATCTTGAATGATTTTTCTGCAACATTTCAACTTGTACAAGGCACCTCATTATACTGCCCCGATTTCCTTCAACTAGCTGATGGGATTTCATGATTTGGCAATTGATTATTTCCTATGTTAGGAATAAACTTCCTAAAATCCAACCATTTTGCATCAACAAGGCTTTATACCTTTTGTTTCAGAACCTGGAAATTTTCTGTTGAATGACCGATGTATCCTGCATGGTAGTCATATTTGGCATTTGCGTCATGCCATTTAGGATATGGTGGTTATTGAGGTTTCAAAGGATGAGGCGCAACTAGAAAGTTTTGGATCAAGTAAGGCAGCAACTCAATGTAAGTCATTGGGATAAGATTGAATTTGACAGGTTTTTTCTCTTTTTTCTAGTCTTGGTTAGGATTTTGGCTTATAGCTTGTGTTTGGGCTGTGAATGGTGCTGGCGGTTGGATTTGCATAGGATAGTTATAGGTTGGAGGGTAAGGTGTTTGGTAGGTTGTGGCGATGTAGGGATATAAGGTATAAGGTATAAGGTGGTGGTTGGAAACCAGTAGATCCATAAGTTGCCATGTGGGGAGTGTATTAGCCTTGACCGAAAGCCACATTATATGTTTCTCCTGTCTTCTTCTTTCCAATAGAAGCATTTATTGTCCCTGTGGACTTGTGTGCAATTCTTCCACTGCGTGTGCCTTCTTCAATCCTTTCCCCTATGACAACGACATCAGAGAGACTGACGGTCGTGTTTCCAATCATCTTGTCATAAAAGGGGTCTTAGAGTGTATCTACGAACATGCTAACCCACTCCTTTTCAGATAAAGGGGGTTGCACTTGAGCTGCTAGCTCTCGCCAACGTTGTGCGTACTCTTCGAAAGTCTCATCCACTTTCTTAGGCGTATTCTAGAGCTATGTTTTTTCAGGAGCCATCTCCAGGTTATATTTATACTGCTTTAGGAATGCATCAGCAAGATCCCTCCATGAACATATGTGTGTCCATTCCAATTGGGTATACCAGTTGGCAGCTGCCTCAGTTAAGTTGTCTTGGAAGAAATAGATGAGTAGCTTGTCATCATGAGCACATGCAGCCACCCTCCTGCAATACATGACTAGGTGGTTCCTCGGACAACCAGTCCCTTGATATTTCTCAAATTCTGGAACCTTAAATTTGGGCGGGATGACCACGTCCGAAACTAGACACAAATCTGATGCATCTCTGACATCATACGCACTCCCTTCAATTGTCTATATCCTTTCCTCCAAGATTTTCCATTTTTCAGCATTTTCCTCAAAAGAACGTTCTCTTATCATGTTATGAGGATAAGGTATGTGTATATGACGTCCTTGGGTACACATAGGATTCATACCCCTAGTGTTTATTTGGTGTCGTTGTGTGGTGGTGTTTGGAATGGTATAAGGGATTTCTGTGGGGTTTGAGGGTAGGTTTTGTGTTTGGGTTTGTGTATGTCTAATAAAGAAGGGTGTGGGCCTATGAGGAATCCCATAGTGAACCCGTTCAACTTGTGGAGGCATGGTTGTTTGTAAAGAGTTTTGTGGATTGTAGCCAGGAGGATATGATGGGACAATTGGTTCTTCTAGAAGGGATCCCCCTACATCCTTCTGTTTTGATAGTTGGATGGCCTCCATCTGTTTGGCCACTTGATCCTTCAAAGTTTTGACCTCATTTCTCAGTTCCTCATTTTGTCTTTCCAATTCATCTATGATTCTTGATTATTAACGAGTCCTATAAGGGTGCCGAGAAAGCTGTCTTTCTTCAATTTTTCTATTTAAATTTAAAATAACCTTTTTAGAAAAAATATGGATGCCAAAATCATGAGGGATAAAAATGTGAGTGCCTTAATGAGTATCAAAATGAGAAATGATTTTCGAAATCTCCCTTTTTTTCAATGATAGATTTATTTAATGAATGAATAAATGAAGGTTAAAATGCACAAATAATTAAAGATTTGAGAGTTGATCGTTTTGACAGTTTACATGAATGATCTATAATCTTTTGGTTTTGCTAAAACTTTCCTAGGTTTTCTTTCAAGCATAAAATATTTTTTTAGATTTTCTTTCAAATTTTCTTTTTTCTTTCTTTTTATATTTTCTATATTTTCAAAGTTATTGTACTAATTTTCCCTAGAAATTTTTATATTTCCTCTTCTCTTTAGATTTTTCTTGATTTTTCTTTCTGATTTTTATTCATATATATTTTTTGTTTTTCTTCCTTATGTCCTTTTGATTTTCTTTATCTCCCTAACTTTCAAATTTCATATCCTTTCTATCATTTTGGATGATTTTGTTCCAATAAGTGTCATTTTGGATGATTTTGTTCCAATAAGTGCCAGTGAATAGCATATAAACCAGGTATCATAAAAGGGATATGTCCCTCCTTATGTCCGATGTGGGTAACCTGTCCTGTGGATCTATGGCCTTTAATGGATGAACCTCTCAAGGGTCTATAATCTTGAGGTATAAGAGGTTATTGGAGCCAAGTTCCAGTTCATAGTGCTTGCTACAACAGTAGGGAATGCTACCAGTTGCAGGGCACATGAATAGGACGCACTCTAACTGGGATTTTTGTGACACTCAAACAGAACGTACGTCCAAAGTGACACCACTACACCCCTCTATCCTAGGCTTCACTTAGACCCGGGTACAGGGCCCCACTCATGAGACGAATGCATCAGTGTAATGTGTGGAGGGCACACAAATAATTGGGATACCTGCAATTGAGGAAATCACAGCAAGCATATATAGAGAGAGAAAATTTAAATTTGTCTACTCTTGGGTTGTGTAGTAAATAAATAGATAAATAAACAAATAAACAAAAAAGGGATCAACACAATACACACTCAATTGTAAACGGGCTTCATTCTATAAAGGTCCCCATTGGAGTCGTCATCTGTCGTAACCGTAATTACAACGAGATGATGAAGTTGCTAAAAATTTAAAAAAGAATTTAATTTGATTAGTGGAGCCATCACCAAATTTTATTTTAAGGGAAAACTTTTGAAAAAACCCTAATTTGAGGAAGAGATTCGAAGTTCGGGAGTCAATTACGAGTAGGGAAGATGTTAGGCACCCTACTCGCCCATTCCGAAAAACGGTACCCATAATTGAGTGTGTTATTTTGATATTTTTGAAAATTGTTTGATCCATTTAAATAGAGTAGAAAATAAATAATTTTATGAAAAATAGGCTAACAGGACTTGATCCTGCTCCTACGTATTCCCTGGTGTAATGAAAAATTCAAGGCCACATAGTTCTGGTTTGAAGGCCTTACCTTTGAAGGTGATTGAAAAAGTAGAGTATTTTGAATATTTTAAAGAAAATTCTCAATCCACATGTGTACAAGATCCAAGGCAAACGAGGGCTGCACTAGAACCCAAATGATTTCTAAACTCTGAACAGTAGGGTATGCTACCAGTTCGTATCTAGAACTCTTTGCGTAAGACTTGGAATCATTTAAAGACATATTTTGAACTTTGATTTTTATAGGTGTACCTGGACCCACACATGCACAGAGCCGAAGGCAAGTGAGGGCTGCACTGCAACTCATATGACTCTTCGAACATTAAAAGATAGGGTATACTGCACTTTCAACTTTGAAGTTCATTGCGTGAGATCTAGGATTGTCTAAAGCATTGAAAAGAATTTGGAAAATTTAAATTTTGATGATTTGATTAAAACAGAAACGAAGATCTTTGACCCACATGCACCGAGTTAGAGGTAAGCGGTGGTTGCACTACGACTCATATGACTCTCCGAACATTGAAAGACAGGGTATGTTGCACTTTCAACTTCAAAGCTCGTTGCGTGAGATCTAGGATCTTTTAAGGAAATGAAATTAAGTTTGAGAATAAAATAAAGGGAGTTGGTCTTGACTCAAATTAAGCAAGAATGAATTTGATTTCTAAAAGAAAGAAATGGGCTTGACCCAAGAGATAAGACATTAAAAGAGGAAATCGGGCTTTGAAGAAATGAAATCGGGCTTTGAAGAAATGAAATTGGGCTTAACCCAAATAAAGACTTGATGTCGCATTAAAAAGGGAATTAAGGCTTAACCCAAATAGAAAACAAATTTGATTACAAATGAATAAAAAAGTGGGCTTGATTTCATAAAAAGATTGGGCTTGACCCCAAAATCTAGAGGATTGGGCTTGACCCCAAAATCTAGAGGATTGGGCTTGACCGAAAAATAAAACATTTTGATAAAAAATGGAATCAATTTCAAAAATAAAAGGAAATTGGGAAGTGGGCTGAGTCCAAATAAAAAATACACTTGTACTTGATTTGAGTTATTAATATTTCACATTTAGAAATGTTGGTTTGATTGTAGAATAGCCCAAAATTACATGCTAGTTTAATTTTGGCCTAGCGGCCCATTTTGGATCACGGCCCAATTGGAAGGGCAGCAGGCATGGGAAATTAACTTGACTTTAGTCTACTTGCTGTGCGGCCATGTGGATCAGATTTAGAAAACAACAGCTCCTAGCCCAACTGAAGTTGAGACTGGCACAAGAAGATGGCCCAATTGAGGCCCATTTTGAATGTTCTACCAGCGTGGCCCAATATGAATATAGGGAATTTTATTGAGAAATTAAAATAGGTGGTCGCTCGTGAGATTTGAACCTGAGGTTAAGGGGCTATGAACCACAGGCTTACCACTGGAACAAGCTTCTGATTGGTAGTTTTACGCCCCAAATTAATGTTAAAGCACACTTTAGAGGACATAAGACCATGGCCCGCACGTAAGTTGCATGGATTCTAATAAGTCTTCATTCTGATCCTCGTTGTAGTGGCGGAACTACTGCTATTGTTTCATATCTAAATGCTTGTAGACCAATGCAAATGCCTCAAGGTCATTAAGATTGAAATGCTTCAAAGATGTAAGAACAACCCTTCGAAATCCTCTGGCAACCTCAGCAGTGCCTGTGTTAGTGTCTGCTGTAGCGGAATATTTATGAAGAAGAAGGTTCAATTGACCATTTTCAATAAGAATGCCAAGAGCTAAACATGGAAAATCACCCTCCAAGTCATAAGCTTCAACCCTTGTCCCAGCAAGAGCCACAAGATCATCAACTCCATCAAGGCAAGCTGATGATTTGTAAAAGTGGTGTGACCGAATTACAAGCTCAACCTCACATGCATGAGGAATTTCTAGTCCAATATTCACCAAAGGCATTAAAATATGTCCAATTTCTGGTTTAGAGGAACAAGGCTCAGCCCACTTCAAGAAGTCTGAAAATCTCCACAGTAGTGGAGCAGGCCCTTCCTCCTTTTGTGAATTCATATATCCTCCATGATGAGTAGCCAACACACCCTTGAGAAAAGATTCTCCCAGTATTTGGGCAATACTTGCCGCTAGCATTGGATGAGTTTGCACCAGAGATCTTGCCTCCTTAAAGGAATCTTATGCTTTAAGAGAAAGTAATTGATCAGCATCTGCAATCCCATTTGATTCAAAGTTTCAGTGAATTCTATAGGGCCTTTTCCTTCCCTTTTATTTGTATTTTATGAACATCAACCCACCACCCACACATCAAAGGAGATACCCCTAAGGTTAATGACTGGTCAGATATTGCAGAAGCTTTCCCATTAGGACGTTTTAGATGTAAACTCAATCAACTTAGCTTTTAGAAACCCAAAAGGAACAGTTATAATGGCAGCATTGTTGTCGTCACTATCATAGGTAATCTTGACTTTAGTCCAGCGGACAAAAATTTCCTTACATAGTTTCACATGTCTCCAATAAACACAGATCAAATGGGAAGAACACGCCAAAGTTTATCTATCCCACCAAAAGCCTTAGAATGATCAGACTCAAACAAATCACTGGAAACAAATGACTCGGATGTCATGAAATGTATAGCAGTCTTAACCTGTCTAAGAAATTCCCCAACTACTATAGGCAAGCACACCTTCAAAGGATTCGATTTATGTTTCTAGATTTCCTCCAAGGGAATATCGAGAAGTTGCAATTCGATCCTAGGAATATCCATCAAAAATCTCATCCGAAACTGTGTAAGAAATATAACATCTAGAATAAAAAGCTTGCTATGCTCGTGGGTTCATACCAAAATCTGGTAACTTGTAGTAATCAAATCATTGGTTTACCAATCTTTGTGTGATGCTAGCAACCAATGCAGTTGAGAGAAACTTCGCATGAGAAAGATAACTAGCAAGAAATATAATAGCGCTCCTTCTAGTAATAGGAGGATTAACATCACAGTCCTCAAGGTTCAGTGCACATACATAGAACATCACAAACTGTCAACTTGTAGGTGTTCAATACAGTTCTCTAAGACAAGCTCAAGGTACAAAAACGTCGCCACCATTAGGCTATCTAGTTATTCAACAGCCAACTTTCCTTGCAAACTCTTCCTATATAACAACCCTGTAAGAGTCTGAACTCAACGTATGGAGTTTTGCCACTTCATAAATGCATCAGACGCTATAAAAGCATCAAAAGACCACATATTCGCAAACATATATCCAACTCTGGCTGAAATATATCAATAAGAAACAACAATCAGAAATTCAGCAATACACCCTTGTCCTAATGCTGATATTATGTTTCGAATAACTTGTAAAGCTTCAACCCGGAAATCAAAACTTCGATTTTTCTTTGATACACAAGATTCTGCTCACATAAGCATTAATGAAATTGAACTCCTAGGTTTTCATGAATAAGGAATGCAAGTAATAACCTGAACCAATACTTTTGAATGAACTCACCCCTCCTCCTATGCCTCTGCATTCAGCTACTCATACTGTGTCAAACATTCAACTGAGGACCATCTATCCTTTGCCATAATGAACATTCACAAAGGCAATTAGGCCAGTGTATAGTGTTATGACACTCTTACTGGTTCGAAAATTTTCATTGGCTTCTATCCTGATTTCAGACTTTTCAGAATTCCTTTCTGCATTATTTGAGCCATGTTCATGATGCCAACAATTCAACTATATTTGCAATTATGCAAGGGATAGACTAAAGAAAGCTTAGGTGCAATCTGGTATTAATGCAGAAAGGATAGAATATACATACCGATTATTCTGATTTCATCCTCGCTAAGGTCATCCCAATAAAGTCTTTATTCTTGTTTCATCCTAGTGGCCTAATCAAGCGCGTGCAGGGTCTTATTTAAACATTCTAGGTCAAGATTTGACGCTGAATTTTATACTATAGGAGGATTATGGATTTCATTTCTTTTGGTAGCATTCACTTGGATCATATGGCAATTCAGAACGATCCAATAATATAGATGAAGAACAGGAGCACTAACCTGGATCGTGTTAGCCTTGAATGGAGTTGAAATCCTTTTCCTTTTCCATAGCAATGAAGAGGACCTCAATAGGACAAATTGGAGCAGAGAATCTAGCAAGCGGAGGCTCCTGAAACATCTTGAAGCAGTAGAAGAGGCTGGATGGCGAGAGCTTCTTGGGGTGGAATTTTTGAAAAAACCACCGAGAGGGGGAGAGAGAGCTTAAGTGCACTTCTGAAAATTTTGAAAAATCGAAGAAGCCCCCTCTAAATTTTCTTCTACTTTTATTTATAGGCCGAATTTGAGCAACTATTTTCCAATTAAGCTAAGCCAACATGTATAGGATCCATATACAAGAAAATAAATATATAAGAAAAGTAAAAATTATTAACAAATCTATTTATAATTTAATTCAATTATTTCATCCATAATTGATTTTGTTGGAATGTAAATATTTTTTTATTTTTATTTTTATTATGTTTTTTATTTTCTCTTTCTAGTAATCATTTGGTATAATTTTTATTCCATATCTCTTTTAATTTCTAATTTTTTTTACTATTAAACTTATAAATCTCTTACAACAAACTCTTAATATGAACGAGTAGCATAATTTAACAGTTTATATTTTGCGAATCGTATAAGTCCTAGTGCAACTTTCGTTTGACTTGAACCTTATGCATATGTGAGTTTAAAACCTTTTTTAAAATATTATATTTTATTTTGATAATTTTTTAATATCTTTTAAACTTATAACTTCCATGCAACGAACTATTAATATGTACGAATAGCATACTTTACCATCTTGTATTTTGAGAATAGTATAGGTTCTAACACAACCTTTGTTTGGCTTAAATTTTATGCATACGTGAGTTTAGGATATTAATTAAAAACATAAATAAGTTTTAAATATCAAAAACTAAAAATATTTTCTAATTAAATCCAAGAACATATTTTGATCAAAATAATTTCATTTTAATTTTTATTTCAATAATTCAAACAAGTTTCTTCAAATCATTTCTCAAAAAATTTTCCTAAAAATTAAAAGAAAGAATTATATAGCCTTGAGTTTTTCATTGCACCAAAAAATACGTAGGAGTAAGATCAAATTTTTCCAGACTATTTTTCTATACATATTCTACTTTTCATTTATATAAGTTCATGTATATAAATAATTTAAACATTCAATTTTTATATTAAAGGAGATCAAATAAGTTTTTCTTCAAAATTATTTTGAGATTGCACATTTAATTTTGGGTACCATTTTTCAGAATGGGTGAATAAAATCCTACACCTTCCCTTTTTGTAATTGATTCCAGAACCTAGAACTCATTATGATTTTTCCAAATTTTACCCTTAAAAATAAGATTTGGTGGTGACTCCACATTTTAAACAATTTCTTAAAATTAATTTTTATTGATTAGTCATTTTCATTGTAATTTCAGTTGCACCAACTATGTGCATATAGCATCCAATTCATCCATTTAATATCAAATCATGGAATCATAAAGACATACAAAAGTCATCATGTCATCCAAAAGATCACTCAAGTCATTACATCACTCAAGAAACCACATAACACATTTAAAAGTCACATCACTTCTCTAAAATCATCCAAGAGAATATTTCATGTACTCTATGCATAAGTCCATACATCCAAGAAGCAACATAATGAGATAGCATAATTATTTTAGCGAGAAATCTCTCTCCTAATTAAAATTACTTGATTATGCTTGGTGTTAAGTCTTTGGGCAGCATATAGCTCCTTCTAAGAATTTTCCCATCTTATTCATCTTTTTAGATTTATGAGAATTCTCTTATGGGAACTTCATTCACTTATCTTTCTAAGTTACTTCTCAACCTTTCCTTTTCTCAAAGATTAAGGTTCTCTTACCCTTTTAATTTAAGTTTATGACATGGTGTAGCTTATTATGGTTGGCTGAATGCCTATATGAGTTAATCTACTTTGTTTTCATAAATTTAGATATTTTATGCACACCTTCTTTATCTCAAGTTTGAGTGTTAGAGGTTTTATGTTGTCTTGACCATTAACTCTACTAATTAAGTTTAAGTCACTAATTGATTTATTTGTTTACTTTCTTGCTTTTGGAGTCAGGCCCTCTTACTCATACTTCTCTAAATCTCCTTAAACATTCAAATTAACTTCTCTGGTAAACTTTCATAGTAATAGCCAAATTTAATTTTATAGATCCCAGGAAATTATGATCAATTTTTTTTATATTAGAAAGATGATTTGTGCTAGTTTATGACTTAGGTTTATAGATTGAACCAACTTAAATTTTTTAAATATTTTTCTCCTCATTTACCATATGTTGGCCGAATGGCCAACTAACTCTCACAACTTCATAGTTGAACCTTTAGTCCCCACTTTATGCATGATTAAGTTCATTCTTAAGATTTAATAATATTTTAACTTACTTTCACCAAGTTTCCTTAAGTATGGATGAATGGTTACCCAAACTATCACCAAGTTTCTTTTAAATTTATAACTATTTTCTTCTACATAGTTAGGCTCTTCATTACACCTTAATCAAAATTTTAAACTCAATTCCCCTTAATTAAGTAGAAATGGCCAAATTTACACCTTCATCAAGTAAGGGTCTTTTTCCCTTCATTTTTTCTCACTTGGCCTTTGTATTGAAAATTTTAACACTTGTTGCATCATTTGTTTTTGGATCCATCAAGAGTTGTCCTTGCTCCATAGCTTTGGTCATGATCATGGAAAATTTCAAGAGTGCTGTTCAAATTTTAGTCCATAAATCCATCCTTACTATTACTAGCTTCAAGATCTAATTTTTGAGTTAAGTTTGTAACTTTTGGAATTTAACCTTTTTAGTCTTTTAGGATTATTATCACATGGGTCCAAATCTATTCTTTTATCAAAGTCATGGATCAAGATTAAAGCTTTTAAGAGGAAACACAAGCAAGCTTACAATTTTTATCATAAAGACCATAAAGAAAGCATTTTTCAAGACAACCAAGTGGAGATCCACTAGACCTACTTCAAGATCTATCCATCGCTTACTTTGAACATTTCAAAACTTTTCACGAAAATTTTCAAATCTTCCCAAACTTTTAAAATCATTTTTAAGAAATTTTAATTGATTAAATTACTCCAAAGGTTACAAGAAGAACTTTAATCATCAAAATTTCCTTTTAACTTTCAAAAATGACTAATTGTTAATATTCATTTTTAACAACCAAGGGTAGTTTTAAACTCTATCAAACTCAGGAAAGTGGGATCCATAGAACTTAGAGAGAGATCTATCAAAAAGAGAAGAAAAATAAGTCATAAACACATAATTAAAAACATAGAAAAAGTATATGGTAAAGACCCTGCTTGTTGAAGATTTATAAAAGAATTTGGTGGATCTTTTGAAGTTGATTTTCCTTTCCTTTGTGGTCCACAAGAATGCCTTCAAGAATGATGGTGAGACTTTGTTTGTTTGACTTATTATAACTTAAACTTCAAGGATAGAAGATCAAGCTTAGTGTAGGTTTTGGTTTTTTAAGAGAAGGAATTTTTGGTGAGTTTAGAGAGCTCTCATAAGTGTTAATAGAGCAAACAAGCCCCCTTGGTCTTCTTAAGAAAATTCGGCCACTTAAGGTATAGGAATTAAATTTTCATTTACGGGCATTTTTGTCCATTTACTTGTAGTTTCTATTTTTGAAATTAAATATAAATATAAGAAATTAACCTTTAACATTAGTTTAACACTAATTAAGGTTAATTTATTTTAAGTATGATTAATTTTAATTAATCAAGGTTAATTTTCTTTAATCATGGTTAATTTTATCTTTTTTTTCATAAATATTTTTCTTATTTGCCATTAATGGTGTGATGACTCTAGGGTGAGTCATTATCTTATTTTCCACATGTTAAATTCATGCACAATGGATAAACCCAAGTTTTGGGCCTTTGCTTCATATTTTATTGCCCTCCTAGCCTTTCAGGAGTATTTTACTAATTTTTTGAGAATTTTTCAAAATGTTCCCAAATTTTTCTCCTGATGTTTATTATAGTCATTGGTTCATTTCCTAATTATTCTTATGTCATTTATCGTTTTTCTGGGAATAGTTTATTCTATATAGAAGACAAAGTTCTCTAAGGCCATTTTGGACGTTTTTAATGGTGTTTTCGTTCTCTCTTTATTTTTAATCTTTTGTCGTGACTTTCTAACCATCATTAATGAATTCCAAATCTTTATAATATATTTTAAATCTTATTTTAAGTTATCTTCACATTTATTTATGTCGGAATTTTCATCATTTGTTAAAAGTTATCTAATTTTCTTAGAAATTTCGGAAGAAATTTTGTTATTATTACTTTCTCAATCACTAAGTTAGATAGAAAAAATTGGAATATTACATTAGTGGATGACTATTCAATAAATATATTGATAATTTTCATTTATAATGCAATAATGGGTTTCTCAATATTTTTTTTTAAAATAAAACACTAAATTTCAACCTTTATTTATTAATGTTCCACTAATTTATATCACAAGAAAAATATTTTAAGCACACTGCATCATCTTCATTATTATTTTACAAATGCTTAAAAACCAAATCTACATATAAAAATCCAAAATAATATATGGTAGAACAAAATACTTTTAAATTTTAAATAATATAATCCAATAAAACATATACATTTCTGTAATATAGTTGAACATCCTATAATATATATAAATCATGATGCATATGAGTTCCTTCTTTCAATATTTTATTAACTTTGGTTAGACATTCATACAACATATCATATACAATACCATCTCGGTTGAATTCATTAATGACATCTACGTCATTTAACAATTTTAACAAACTATCATCTATTATACAATTTTTTTAAAAAAAATATAACTCAACAAATCTAAAAAATATATATAACCTACAGAAATCACTATTCAAGGTAAGAAGCTAAAAAATATTAACGACATTTACTTTTTTTCCTTTTAATAATTTTTGAATATGACAATCATTATTTGAATCATTTGAATGATGTAGATTAGTTTTTCGCTCAACTATACCGAACCATAACAAAAAACATATATTCACAAATATAAAAGAAACAACTATATCCGGTATCCTAAAACCTCTATAACTTTCCACCCACCTCACATTTAATTTATTTAACAATTTACTAAATATCTTGATATCATTTGCTATCCATAACAACCATTTGAATAGAGTATTTTTTATACAAAATTTTTGTACATCCGTAAAACTTTTATTAACCTCAATAAGTAACGTTAGATGACATCTTCCACATACCCGCATCTACAACAAAAGCATATATAACATCATTTAATACAATATTCAATATCCAAAATAATATTAATACTTCAACCTTCATGCATACATCAAAACCATTTAACCAAGTTCAACAACCACTTCAGCATTCTTGCATTTTAGAATAAGGAAATAGAAAAAAATAAAATACCTTACTTCTATCAGCTTTTTTTTAGAAAATCTAACTAAACCATAAACCAAAACACACCAGCTTTTACCCAATAGTTTCAATACCCATAGCTGAACTAAATCCCACACCAAAATGCACCCACCTTTAACCTTAATGAACAATAGAGACAAAACCCACATGAACACCTAAACCCACCTTCAACACTAACCAATAGAAACACAAAACAAATACCAACACCTCCATCCATCTTCAACACCCAACAAAAATAAACAACAGTAAGACAAAAAGCTCCCAAACCTCCCACAAACAACCCCACTAGTAGCACCCGAAGGAAAGGATAGCTTCATGTTTCTCACCCAACTGGTCCTAAACGGTGTTAATTATAAAGGAAACGAGGGAAACTCTATTTTTCAGCCAAAAGTTAAACAAAATATTAGAGAGCAAACAAACAAATCTTAACCGTAGATCATGCCATGTTAGCCGGATGTATGGAAGTATTTGCACTGTAGCTATATTTGTATATCAAAATCGATGAGGTATGTGGTATCTTTAAATGATAAATAATAATTGAACATTTAAAAATGAATGTCATATCAACACCTAATATGTGAACAACCTTGATGAAGTAAAAATTTAAAAATTTACAAAAATGGATGCTACATATCACCATTAGGTATGTGATGTCCTATAAATATAAGTTACAGTACAAAATTAAAAAAACGAAATGCCATGTATCCTGATGTGTGGTGTCCCATAAATGTGATGTATATTGTTGCTATAAATTTTATGCATTCCATTAAAGTTGTACATAAGTTTTGTTATATTTTTTCCAATTCTTAGATATTATACTATTTTTCAATGTTTTTAGCATTTTTTCTAGGTTAACATTTTTTTTTTACATTTTTCTTGTGTTAACAATTTGTCTATAATATTATTTGTGGTTAAATATATTTTTTAAAAATTTTAGAACTATTTTTATTTCTTTAACTATAATTATTTAGTAAAAAATTATATTTTATTTAATCATGTAAACTTATAAAATTATATATTAAAAATGAATCATATTTTTATTCTCATTTATTCAAATGATAAAATATTTGAAGGAGTAGAAGGGTTTACTTTTAAAAATTTTAAATAATATAACAATTAAAATAAATAATTAATATTAAAAAATCAATTTTATTAAAATAAATAGTATAATATTCAAAGAAGTAATAATAAAAAATTTATTAAAATATTGAGGATACAACTAGAAATAGTTTATATAAGTATAAGCTTAAAGCTACTTCATTTAGTATCTTAAAAAACATTATATAAGAGTAAGATAAGTTTGATTGTCAGTCAAACAAGGTAAAAAGCAACATGTTCGCACAAATATTTTTTTCGAAACACACTTTATCTTAAAGGATTTGATTTAATGAGCTACTGCAAATAGCATATCATTTATAAGCTAGAAGCATCATGTCTTTTTTAGAAAAAAAAATCCTATTAATGTATAAAATTGAGAAGTTTTACGCTCATAGCCTTGTTTTCAATAAATTATATTTCATGTTTAGGCATTTCATGCAGCTTTTTACTTTTTTATGAAATATACTTTTCCTATTCGTAATAATTTTATACAAATTTTAGGTGTACTAATTACTTATTCAATTGATTTGATTCAATTAATTCCTATTTAATCAATCAAGATATTATTTTTTTATTTCCAATTCTTAGTTTTTCAGCTTTGAATAACTGATTTTCAGGGATTATGCCAAGTAGAGCCTACGTCCATACTTCGATGGATTAACTATAAAAAAAGTATTTGCTTATTTTTAAATTATTTTTTCAGAAATCTAAAGATATATATATAATTATTTTTATATGTTGAGATAACGTGCACTAAAATTAACATAAAAAAATAATATCATTTTAATCACGGTGGATTTATTGATTTATTTATTTATTGGTAAAAGGAATACAATACGTAAAATTGACATCGATTTAGTATCTATGTTGCGAAATTGGCGCAAATAAAAACATTTGGCGGCCAAAGTTCAACTTTGGTTAAACTTCAATTCCCCCGTGTAAAGCATTCGCCTTATCAGGGCCTGCCACTCCTTATAAGCCAAAAACTAAAAAAAACTAACGTTCCTCTGCTAGTAATATCATTATTAATAGAAAACAAAGAAACAATGGCTACGAATACCATTGAAAGCGATTCCCACCGGGGCTAATCAGGAACTCATATGTCAATAGTAATAACTAGGCGACAAAAATGATGAAGGGATGATTTGTGAATTTCTATATATCATACATTTTATAATATATATTAAATACATTTTTTAAAAATATTATTAAAATTAATAGATAATACTCTTTTATATTTTTGTAATATTTTTTAAATATTATTAAAATTAATAAATAATATTTTTTATATTTTTATAAATTTTTTTAAATATTAAAAAAATATAATATGACATAGTAGCAACTAACAAGTAGTGGCAAGAATCTTCGTTCAGGAGAAAATTATTACGTATAATCCATTTGTATTGAATGCGGCAAAGGTACGTAGTGCAATCTTCCCAAGATCAAGTTGATGTCAAAGATGCAATTAATGTGAAGCTATACCTTATATTTTTATAATATAAGAAATTGGACAATGAATTTTTTTTAAAAGAAAATAATTTTGCTTGGTGTTGGATCTGATCAGAGAGCTTCAATTAATTATTATCGCTCAATGGAAAATAAGAAAGGGAAATCATAGAGAAAAATAGAAAGGGTTCAAATTCAACACTCAACCTTTCTTGGCTTTCGCCTCTTCTGACTCAAGAAGTTCCTCCAACACCTTATCATCCAAATATTCAAACTCAAAAACTTGCCTCTCTTGTCCACCACTACCATGAGTATTGGATGATGATGATGATGCTAAATTTGGAGGGTTTGCCCTAACTTGAGAATGGTACTCATTGGGAAAATTCAAAAGTGCAACATGACCCTTCAACATAAAAGCTGCTTGATCATAAGCTTTAGCTGCTTCTTCAGCAGTATCAAAGGTCCCCAACCACAACCGTGACCCTTGCTTGGAAGGGTCTCTAATCTCCGCCGCATACTTACCCCATGGCCGCCGCCGGACACCACGGTACCGGCATCCTAATTCCCTTTCCTTCTCCTTAGACTTGTCATGCTTTCCCTTCTTGTGCTCCTCCATGGAATACTCTTGCCTTGGCCTAAATCAATGCCTATTTCTTGCTTTTGAAAAATCCTTTAGTTATGTTGCTATGCTACAACGTGTATTGTGATGTCTAGAAGAAATCCCGTTTGTGAAAAATGTGACATTGGGAAATAGTAAGTCGCCTCAAGAAATTATGAAATATTTCTCAGGAGATATTATTCACATAAATTATTTAATAAAGAACCACATTAGCATTTTAATATATTTTAGTAGTCAAATATATTAATTGGTTTAATTTTATAGTTTATGTTAACAATTTCTACGCACGCCTCTTCCGGTACATTGACTAGGATTCATCATCCCTTATACAGAAATGTCTATTTATTAAGGGTCACACATACGGAAATTGATCTGATTATGATTATGTTTTGCCATGAGTGTGTGGTCATGAGTTGTCCAATGTTCACCTAGGATTAAAAATCTAATTCTAATGTAAAGAGAGATGAAACATGGCGCTATCAAGTGGAAGAATACAAGAAAGGTAATTACAACCAAATATTATATTTTTTTGTGATATATATTATATATAAATTTTTTTAAAAATATTATTAAAATTAATAAATATTTTTTTTTATATTTTTGTAATAATTTTTAAATATTATTAATAATATTTTGCGACATAGATGAGATGCAATATTTTTTAAAATGTTATTAAAATTAATAAGTAACATTTTTTATATTTTTGTAATATTTTTTTAAATATTGCAAAAAGTATAATATAATATAATGATTAAAAACTAATTCTAAATCTTTAATTAATATTAAGATGAATGGTCAAAGAAATGTCATTTACTAAAAACTTTGTTAAGGAAGAATATTTTGTTTTTCAGTGCTAAATTGTTAGGCAATATGATCGAAATCTTTCATATAATTTTTTAAATAAAAATTAAATGGTCAATATATATAAATATTATAACTCTTTATTAGTTCTATGAAGTATTATATTATTTTATACATTGAATATCCAATCACATTCCTTCTGTTTAATAACATCCTATAAAATGTAAATTTTAAAAGTATAATTATTGAATTATTTAATATCATTGTAATTATTATATTATTAAATTTTATATAAAATAATTATTTATATATTTAAATTTATATCTAATATTTATTTATAATTTAAAATATGTTATATTAAAATACATTTAATTAATTAAATATTAAATCATTTTTAAATTATATATACATGAGAAGAAATTAATTTTCATTAAGGTTAGTTATATTAAATATTTATATTATCAATAATTATATCACTTTATTAGAATGTGGTTGGTTGTGTTGATCAAACTGTGAAATTTGGACTGTATATTAATTTTTTTAATTTATGTTAAATTTTATAAAAATTAATAAATATTAGAATATAATAAAAAAAATTATTTTTATATATTTTAATAATATATTTTATATTAATTTTGTGGCATATAGATGATAATTAAATATTTTAAATCAATTTAAAATTCTACTGATACAATTTGTATGATATCAACTTTTAATTCAATACTTTTAGATACAACATACACAGAAAAAGTTATGTTAAATTTTGTAAAATAAAGTAAAATAAATGAAGGTAAAATTATAATTATATATTTTTATTTATATATATTTTATTAGTATATAGGATGTTAATTTTGATCATATCAATGGTGTATATTTAAATGGTGTCAATGCTTTTATATATATATATATATATATATATATATATATATATATATATATATATATATATATATTAGAAATATATTATTTTTTTCTAATGTGAGTTATATCAACTTTTATATCATCAAAATTTTATATAAAATATAATTTTTTTATCAATCATTAATTAATTATCTATTATCTAGTTTATTTATGTCAAATTTTATAAAAATTTATAAAAAAATATAAATAAATATTGATATATATTTTGAAAAATATATTATATTAATTTGTTATACATATATGAGATATAAAATAATATTAGATTTATCTAAACTTTTGCAAGAATATATCATGTTATGGATGTATACTCTTTTATTTATAAATTTTGTCAATGTGTAGTTAGGACACATTAAAATATTTGTATTGTTATCTAATTATTTAAACGAAAATATCAAACATTTATAATTTAATTCATTAAAAAAGGCAATTGTAATGAAATGTTAACAAAGTTATATATTTATTTTTGTAATAATTGTTAAAACTTAAAAGTAAAAGTTATAAAGGAATAAATGGCTTAATATTATTCAGTATCCACTTAAAACAAATCATATACTAACAAATAAAGATATTAGTAATTAGACATTTGTATTAGTTATATATAAGGCTTGCTTAATATAAACTTTCTTTAATAATAATAAAATTATGAATATAGACATTATAAATTTATAATATACTATGTTATCATGTTATAACATAAATCTATAACATTTATATTATCAATTTTATCTCTTTTATACAAGGTTTATACCAATAAAATAAATTTAAAATATCTTTTTTTTAATCTTAACCACCATATATGATTACTTAATTTAAATTTATTATTTTTAATGTATATATGAACAATATTTTATAAAAATATATTTCCTATGTATATATTCTCTTAAAAATTACATTGCAGAATTTTTTCTAAAAGTCACGGAGTCATAAGAAAAAATTTATAAATTTTTCCAGTAATTTTTATTATTATATTTTGTATCTTTTATCTATACATTTGTATTTTTATTAATTTTTAACTTTTTATATCTTTCATAATTTTTAAAAATTATTTATAACGCAGTAGGATCTAAGTTTGTTAATTTAAACTATTAAGATTGATCTAATCACTAAAAATTGAAGATTGTTTTTGAGCTCAAATTTCATATTTTGTACATTTATGAAAAAATACAAGGATTCTGAAATTTTCAAAGCAGGTAGTTTAGAGTTCAGTTTTAAAATCTATACGAATAAAATAAATATCATTAAAAAATTTTCATTTTAATATTTGACAATATCTCCAACAAGTTCATTTCTTATCTATATAATAGAAAATACTCTTACGTAAAAGAATAAACAACGAATAAAAGATCAAACGAACATGCAGATGATTTTAAGCAAAATTTATCATTTAAAAATTAAATATTAAATATCATATATATTTTTTTATATTTTTCATTTAACTTTTTATTTTTAATATATATATGTTAAAATATTTCATATAAATTAAGAATAGAATAAAAGTTATAATGTTGGAGAAAAATGTAACATTAATTTAAAATTGAAAAAATTATTTAAAATTATTATAAATACACAATCATTGAAATTTTTAATAATATTTTTAAGATATTAGTGAGCAACACAAAAGAGAAAAGCAGTTCTGTTTTAATTTGACAATGTGTAAAAGGTTACCCAATTCAAAGTTCAGGGATACAAGAATTGACTTGTGGGTGCAGGGTATGTACTGATGTTGCCAATACATGTAAAACGCATAAGTGCACATCAGGCACATGTTAGTTGATGTTGCCAATACATGTAAAACGCATAAGTGCACATCAGGCACATGTTAGTTGTGAAAATCATTTCCCAGTACCCACAAAGAACCCTATCATTGTTGGAAGCTTTCAAATCGCAGCCATGATATTATTATAAAAAAAACATGATATATTACGTGATCACAAATATGAGTTATATTTTTTAATATTTATATTAATTTAATAATTTTATATAAAATGTAAAATTTATTAATTTAATTGTTGAATTATATTATAATTTTATAAATAATGTATATAAAATTTTATATAAAACAAAAATTGATAGATATTTTATTTTATAAATTTATTTTAATAGTTTATAAATTTTTTAAATATATATAAATATTAATAATTGAATAATATATTGTCGTAACCGTAATTATAATGAGATAACAAATTTTCTAAAAATTTACCAAAAGAATTTGATTTGGTAAATGGAGCTGCCACCAAATTTTATTTTAAGGGAAAACATTTGGAAAAACCCTAAGTTGAGGACGAGTCTAGGTTCGGCAGTCGGTTACGAGCAGGGAAGGTATTAGATATCCTACTCGCCTATTCCGAAGAACGGTACTCTTAAACTGTGTGTGTGATTTTAATGTTTTTTGAAAACCATTTGATCCTTTTAAATAAAATAGCAAATAAATAAATTGGAGAAGAACAGTCTGACGGGACTTGATCCTGCTCCTACGTATTCCCTGGCGCAATGGGAAATTCAAGGCTATGTAGTTCTGGTTAAGAGACTTGATCTCTTGGAAGAAAAGGATGATTTTAGGTAAAAATTAATTTTTTAAAGTTGGTGAAAACAATGATCTTCTAAAATTGCATGCTCACAAAATCCAAACCGTCGTAAGTCATGTTTAAATTCGCACGAATTAAAATACAAAACAGTAGAGAATGCTACTTGCCTGTATTAGAATTCGTTGCACAAATCTAGAAAAATCAAAAACTGACATTTTGGACGTATTTGGTAAGACAACAATTTTCTATACTTGCAAAATTCAAACCGTCGTAAGCCGTGTTTGAATTCGCACGAATTAAAATACAGAACAATAGAGAATGTTACTTGCCTGTATTAGAATTTGTTTCACAAAATTTAGAAAAATACAAAACAGACATTTTGGACATATTTAGCAAAACAACAATTTTCTGTAAATAGACATGCTTGTATAGTTCAAACTGTCGTAAGCTGTGTCTGAATTCGCACAAATTAAAATACAGAACAGTAGACCATGATACTTGCCTGTATTAGAATTCATTGCACAAGATTTAGAAAAATCAAAAACAGACGTTTTTTGAGACATATTTGTAAACACCCATTTATGTCCGAGGCCCCCAATTATAAAGTTAATCAAGAAACTAAATAAAATTAAAATAATAAAAAACAGAAATAAAATTCTTTAAAAAATCTAGAAAACAAAAATAATAAATAAAGAAGATAAAAACAGAAAAAGAAACAAAAAATATAATAATAAAAAATAAAAAACTGGATAAGAAAATTAAGATGAAATTAAAAATCAGAAAAATTAATACACAAAAATAAAAATAAGAAAAATGCAAAAAAAAAAATTTAACAGAAAACAAAGTTTAAAATCTGAAAATATAAAACATAAAACAAAAAAGGATTAGAAAATCTTCAAATATTAAAAAAGATAAAAAAAATAAAAAAAAAACAAATGATTAAGAGATCAAGAAATTTAGAAAACAAAATTAACTAAATAACCGAAAATAACTGAAAAAACAGAAAATAAAAAAATTTTCGAAAACAGAAAAACAGACGTAAAAAACAAAAAAAAAACGATTTTGAAAAAAAACAGAATTTGAAAAAAAAAGAAGAAAAGGGCAGATTAATGAGAAATAAAAAAGATATAATACTAGAATTAGTTAAACAAAAACAAAAAATTATAAAATCTGGAAATTAAAAAAAAAAAACTCAAAAATGATAATTATATAAAAAGCAAAACTGAAAATAAATAATGTAAAAATAAAAATAAAATTTAAAATAAAGAAAGAACAAATCAAAAAGGAAATTTCGGAAGAGATATAAAAGCAAGGCAGTGAGGGGTTTTGGGGGTTCCAGTTTTTTGTGACTGAAATTGGAGAGAGGGATTTTCACTTTTTCTTTCAAAAAAGCAAAGCGTTTCTGGTGGAGAGGGTTTTTCTGGGGATTTCTCGCAGAAGATCCAGGAGGAGAAGGAAGGAGTTGCTGGTCAGCTCCGTCGTTGGTCTCTGCTTCGACTTCCCGATAGGTTAGTTCTTCATTCTTTTTACACCAAAAACCCTGTGAAGCTTAGAATATCATAATTAAGATCGCTGGTATGTGTGCCACATGCACGATGATGCTGTTTCTTTCTTGCATAATTAAGAATGGGTCTGAGTGAAAGATCTTGGATGGTTCTTGTTAAGGTTCCGATTTCTTGCATGAATCGGTAACAGCCCACATGGTGTTTGTGATAACAATACGCTTTATAATAGCACCCCTTCGCTCTGACTCAAATGCATGAATTAGATGGTAGAGTAGGGTTTGCGAATATAAAACAAGGAAATCCAAAAGATGAACCTAAAAGAAAATCTGCAAGTAAACATTAACTGGGGACCAACGGTATGGCACGCTTCTGAGTAATGACCACAGCTTTGACAAACGCATTAGGCGAGTATGAATAGAAGGCCATTTGAGTGGGTAGTTCCTCAATGCAAAGTGACGAGAAAGATGCATAGGAGTCAGGTAGGAAAGCATCAAAGAAGGAATGATAAATACCAAGCGCCCCGACGTACACCAAACCATATTTGCATGAACAGGGGTGTCCAATGAGGGAGAGAGAGTGCATCCATGGAAAAGGACAATGGTGGGACCCTTTAATAAATCATACCCAAAAAGCAAACTGCATGCGTAGCTGAATACAAACCATGGGTCCTCATAATTTCTATTTAGCTCCTCCACTCTCCATAATTTCTATTTAGCTCCTCCACTCTCCATAATTGCTATTTAGCCCCTCCACTCCTCTTAATTTCCATTTAATCCCCTAAACTTTTCAAAAAATTCCAAATCTGTCCCAAACTCTATATTTCCAGTTTACCCCAAAAAATTCAAAAATTCAGAAATTAAATAAAAAATTCCAGAAATTCAAAAATAATAAAAAATTCAAAATTTCCAGAAATTAAATAAAAAATTCAAAAATTCAGAAATTAAATAAAAAATTCCAGAAATTCAAAAATAATAAAAAATTCAAAATTTCCAGAAATTAAATAAAAAATCCTAGAAATTCAAAAATTAATAAAAAATTCCAGAAATTCAAAAATTAATAAAAAATTCCAGAAATTCAAAAATTAATAAAAAATTCTAGAAATTCAAAAATTAATAAAAAATTTCCAGAAATTCAAAAATTAATAAAAAATTCCAGAAATTCAAAAATTAATAAAAAATTCCAGAAATTCAAAAATAAATAAAAAATCCTAGAAATTCAAAAATTAATAAAAATTTCCAGAAATTCAAAAATTAATAAAAATTCCAGAAATAAATCTAAAAAATTCCAGAAATCAAAAAAATTAATAAAAAATTTCCAGAAATTTAGAATTAATGAAAATTTCATAAAAATTCAAGAAATTAAGAAAATTAGAAAAAATTCTAAAAATTCCTAAATAAACTTATAAGGTTTTCAAATAAATTCATAAAAAATTTCTAATAATTACCAAATCATCCTAAATTTCCATAATTGCAAAATTACGCCAAAATTCTATTTGTAACCCACAACTCAAAAACGAGGTTCTTATCTCAAATTCAAGTTTTCTCTTATTCAAGAATCAATATCATTTGCAAATCGTATCTTTTCAAAATCTAAAAATATTTTTCTACTATTTTGGGATTTCTAAATCTCACGCAATGGACTCTAAATGAGGAGCTGGCGGTTTACCTGCTGTTCAACGTTTAGTAGTTCATATAGGCCCCTGTGCTGCCTTAGCCGCCTCGGGTCTTGTGCATGAGTGGACTTAGGGTCCCCTTCGAAATAAAAAAAACATCTTTTCCTAAATATTTTGGGATTCTAGGTCTCACGCAATGGGCTCTAAATGGGGAACTGGCGGTTTACCTGCTGTTCAGCATTTAGTAGTTCATATAGGCCCCTGTGCTGCCTTAGCCGCCTCGAGCCTTGTGCATGAGTGGGCCAAAGACCCCTCCTAAAAATAAAGCTTCTTTTCAAATAGCAAAATCTCCAAACATTCTTTCTCAAGCACTTTTGAAGGTCAAGCCTTCATAAACCAGAACTACGTAAGCCTTGAGTTTCCCATTGCACCAGGGAATACGTAGGAGCAGGATCAAGTCCTGTCAGGCTAACCTCCATCAAATATTTATTTTCACTCTAATAAAAGGGATCAAATCGTTTTCAAATAATCATACACTCAGTTTAAGGGTACTGTTCTTCGGAACAGGCGAGTGGGGTGCCTAATACCTTCCCCACTCGTAACCGACTCCCGAACCTAAATCTCATCCAGGGTTTTTCCAAATCTTTTTCCCTTAAATAAAAATTTGGTGGCGACTCCACATCAAAATCAAATTCATTTTTAAAATTTTAGCGAGTTCGTCGTCTCGTCGGAATTACGGTTGCGACAGATGGCGACTCCACTGGGGACTTTAGAGAGTCAAGCCCATTCAATTGAGTGTGTCATAATTGATCTCTTTCTTGTTTATTTGCACAATTTCTTTCTTGTATTTTTTTGCACGTTTTATTTATCTGTTTACTTATTTGTTGTCTGTTTGTTTATTCTCTGTATAACCCTAGGATAGATGAATCATAAATTCCAATATATATCCGTACATTTCCCCAATTGCAGGTATCCTAATTACTTGTGTGCCCTCATACATTGCATATATCATGAGTGGGGCCCTATACCCGGGTCTGAGTGCTGCCCAGGATAGAGGGATCTAGTGGTGTCACTCTGGGGCCTACGTCCTGATTGGCTATCACGAAAATCCCAGCTAGAGTGCGTCCTATTCATAATGCCCCACAACTAGTGGCTACTTCTACTGTTGTGGTAAGCATTGTGAACTGGAACTTGGCTCTAGTGACCTCTTATACCTCAGGATTACAAACCACCTTTGAGAGGTTCATATAAAAGGCCGTAGATCCTCAGGACAGGTAACCTACATAAGAAATAAAAAGGGCACACACACCCCTTTCAAGATACAAGCGATTTGAAGGCTACAATTGGGGAGATACAAAAATGAAATCAAGATAAAAATCAAGAAAACCAAAATAGAAGGAGAAAATTCCTAAGAAAAATTAGAAAAATATTTTGAAAATATTGAAAAGAAAAAACAAAAACAAACTTAAAAAGATGTTTTAAAAATAGAGAAATTAGGAAAACAATCTTTTGAAAATATTGAAAAATAAAAAAATTCAATAGACAGAAAAGGAAACATTGAAAACCTAAAGAATGCTTTCTAAGAAGTTTTTAAACAAAACTAAAGTTTTCTAGCAAAATAAAAAGTATCAAAACTCCTAAAAACAGGTTGTTAAAAAATCAAGGATGAATAAATAAAGCCACTCTGATTCATTTTCAAAATAGTCAAACTTCAAAAAGTCTCTAAAAATTATTGGTGCATAGCATGCGTTCATCCATTCATAAAGTTATCATTAAGATGAAAGATTTCAAAAATCGTTCCACACATTCATACTCATTTTTGCATCAACATCGTTATCAATCATGATTTTTTCATTCAAACTATTTTTCAAAAATTAATTTTTAAACTTCACCAGAAAATTGGAGAAACACAGCTTCCTCGACATCCTTATAGAACTCGAGCACAATCAAGAATCATGGATGAGTTGGAGAGACAAAATGAGGAACTGAGAAATGAGGTCAAGACTCTAAAGGAGCAGATGGCCAAGCTGATGGAGGCCATCCAATTGTCAAAACAAAAGGAGGCGACGGAATCCTTGCCGAAAGAACCAACTGACCTATCATACCCTCCTGGGTTCACTCCACAAAACCCTTCGCCATCAGCTATGCCTCCGCCAACCGAAGGAGTTCATTATGGGTTTCCTCATGGGCATGCACCCTCATACAACCAAACACAAGCCCAAACACAAACCCAAACACACAACCTACCCTCTAACACCACAGGCATCCCCTATGCCATTCCAAACACCATCTCACAGGCCTATCAAACACCCTTTGGGGGAACACATCCTATGTTTACCCAAGGGCCTCACCCTGGGCACCTATCATTTCCTCATCCCCACCATATGCCTGAGGAATACCCAAGCCATCCTTCAACTGAGGATATAGAAAAATGGAAGGGTCTAGAGGACAGGATCCGGGCAATTGAGGGAAACGCTTATGAAGCCAAAGATGCATCTGATCTATGCTTGGTACCAGATGTGGTCATCCCTCCCAATTCAAGGTTCCTGAATTCGATAAATACCAAGGAACCAGTTGTCCAAAGAAACATCTGACTATGTACTGTAGGAAGATGTCTGCATGTACTTACGATGAGAAGCTTCTCATCCACTTCTTCCAAGACAGCTTAACAGGGGCAGCTGCAACCTGGTACACTCAGCTAGAGCGGACACACATCCGTTCATGGAGGGATCTGGCTGAGGCTTTCCTCAAACAATATCAGTACAATGCCGAGATGGCTCCCGATCGAACCCAACTCCAGAATATGGCCAAGAAGGGGAATGAGACCTTCAAGCAGTATGCTCAAAGATGGAGGGAGCTAGCTGCTCAAGTGCAACCTCCACTATCTGAAAAAGAGCTGGTCAGCACGTTCGTAGACACACTCCAAGATCCTTTCTATGACAAGATGATTGGCAGTGTGACTTCTAGCTTCTCTGATGTCATCATCATTGGAGAAAGGATCGAGGGTGACATGCGTCGAGGAAGAATCACGCACAACGCCACAGCAACAGTTGACGCCTCTACAGAAAAGAAGAGGGCAGGTGACGCTTATAATGTAGCTTCCGGTCAAGGGCAGTATACACCTCAAGTGGCACCCTATGGTCCGGTTGGCTTTCGACCAACACCATATACAACCCAAACACAAGCCATAAGCCAAAATACCAACCAAGGTCAGAAAAAGGAGAAGAAGCCTGTCCAATTTGACCCTATCCCAATCTCCTATACCGAACTGCTACCTCGGTTGATTCAAAACTCTCTAGTCGCGCCTTATCCTTTGAAACCTCAAGAGCCACCATATCCTAATTGGTACAATCCAAATGCCAGATGTGATTACCATGCAGGATTTATTGGTCATTCTACTGAGGATTGCTTAGCGTTGAAGCGAAAGGTACAAAGCCTGATTGATGCAAAATGGCTGGATTTTGGGAGGCTTGCTCCTAATACAGAAAACAATCCGTTGCCAAATCACGAGAGCCCGTCAACCAGCTGAAAGAGATGGGAATAGCGCGACAAGGCACCTTGTACAAATTAAGGATACTCATCCAGAAATTGTCGTATTTTTTCAAAATCAATATTTTGTAAATAAATCTCAATAAATAATGGAAAAGTTACATTTTTCATATTACTTGAGCACGTGCTTTACATTTTGACTTTACTTCTAAAATTTATCATCCTTTTTGTCATTTAGCCCACTTCTTATTCCTATGCCAAAAATAATAAAATACCAATTGATGAGGATGCTAGTGCTGTAATGAGTAATCTTGAACGTCGGATTAATCAAGCTCAAAGAAAAAGCCCAATGAGGAAGCAGAATAACAACCAGGGATTCTAGATCCCTATTCAAAGTGTCTTGTCAAATAAAACATCCCGCAGGAATCAAGTCTAAATTCAGACAAAATTTAGGGATGCAAAATAAGATCCGCTGAATTGGAGACCAAGATGACCCTGGCAAGGTCGATGTCAAAATTCAAAATTCAAGGAAAAGAAGAGGACCTGCTGGATTAAAGTAAAAATAATAATCCAGGCAAAATTAAGGTCAAAACATGAAATTCAAGAAGAAGAGAAACCCGCTGGATTAAAAGCTAAAAGAATCCAGGCAAAAATAGGGTTAAAGTTCAAAATAATGAGTAGAAAAAAGGTCTTGCCGGTTTACAACAACAATTCAGGCAAAAATCAGGATCATATAAAAGCCCGCTAGGTCAACAATCAAGAACGACCTAGGCAAAAGTTAGGGCACCATCAAGCAAAAGCCCGCTAGGTCAACAATCAAGAATGACCTAGGCAAAAGTTAGGGCACACTCAAGCAAAAGCCCGCTAGATCAACAATCAAGAACGACTTAGGCAAAAGTTAGGGCACAATCAAAGCAAGAGCCCGTTAGGTCAACAATCAAGAATGACCTAGGCAAAAGTTAGGGCACAATCAAGCAAAAGCCCGCTAGGTCAACAATCAAGAATGACCTAGGCAAAAGTTAGGGCACAATCAAGCAAAAGCCCGCTAGGTCAACAATCAAGATTGACCTAGGCAAAAGTTAGGGCACAATCAAGCAAAGGCCCGCTAGGTCAAACCCTCAAAGAGACCTAGGCAAAAGTTAGGGTACCAAAATCAAGAGCCCGCTAGGTTGAAAACCCGTAAGGGCAACCTAGGCAAAATTTAGGGCAATACAAAAGACCTGCTGGGTTGAAAACTCGAAAGAACAACCCAGGCAAAAATTAAGGTCAAACCAGGAATTCCAGGACAACATGATATCCTGCACCTCATATATCCCTAAAACTGGGGTAAAATTTTGCCATTTTCTCGAGTTCGATTAATTTGACAATCAAGATTATGAAAAGCAGCACTGGCATTTTTCACCAAAAGGTGCCATTTGGGCAATCGAACTCATATCTTTTGTCATCTTTCCCTTTCAAGTACACTACCTCAAACATCCGTTGCAAACCTTCTCTATATTTTTCATTAACCATCCAGAATCACTTCGCACCCCTCAATAGTGCACATGCTAAAAGAGATGTGAAAAATGTAAAAATAAAAAGGATTAATTTTGAAAAGTTATGACAAGTCGGATGAATCCTTGACCGTTGCAACACGATAGGATTGTTTCCCAAGGATTCATCTTCCTACCAGCCATGATGCCACCAAAGAAGGAGTGTGTCTTAATCAATACTGTTGACCATTGTCGGGTCTCGAAGATCCTAGAAAAGAAGCTCCAAAGTTGATCAAGAAGCCAAGAGATTGACCAAAACACCGAACTTAAGTCAATCTAACTCATCCTGATTTTTGATTCTTGTCACACCAACTAGGGGGTTGTCAAGGAAGGATGTGTTAAAAAATCAAGAGAAACAAAAATTTTACACCATTCCATGGTTTTCATAGCATTTGTTCTATCAAGTAAATATTTCAAGCATCAAAATAAGAGCCACATTACGGCATACATTCATCCCACAACATCCATTTCATCCAGTAATTATTTGAAGCAAGAAAAAAAGGTGTTGCATCATTTCTGTTCAAGCATCACAAACATCACAATAAGCATTTTGTCATTTCATAACTCATTTTTCAAAAACTAATTAAGACCTAGGTAAAATTGCCTGAATCGATCATAATTAAAAGATTTCCAAACTGGGGCAAACGCTTGCCCATACAAAAAGGGGGGTCAATTTGAGGTCATCCTCAAATTCTGAATCAAGTTCAAACCGGGGCAAACACTTGCCCACACCATTCAATTTGAGGTCATCCTCAAAATCAAGTTCAAACTGAGGCAAACACTTGCCCACAAAAATTTAATTTGGAGTCATCCTCAAATTTTGAACCAAGAACAAAACTGGGGCAAACATTTTCCCGGAAAATTCAGGTTGAGGCAATCCTCAATTCCCCAACGTCAGAATAATCAAACTGTGGCAAACATCTGCCCACATAATTCAATTTGAGGTCATCCTCAAAATCAAGTTCAAACTGGGGCAAACATTTGCCCAAGAAAGATTTAAATTCAAGTTCAAACTGGGCCAAATATCTGCCCGAGAAAATCCAAGTTGAGGCAATCCTCAATTCCTCAACTCCAATTGAGTTCAATAGGGCAAGGTTGCCCAGAAAAATTCAAGTCAAGCTTATTGAAACCCTTCAAACTGGGGCAAAACGCCGGCCCAAAATTCTTTCAAATCAAGATGCCTCTCGATTATCAAGAAATTTCCAAACTAGGGCAAAATGGTTGCTCAAATCTCTTCAAGGAAATAACTATCAAGCGCAAGGTAAAGTGTTTCATTCATTCTTGCTCACTGGCCTATGTTGTCAGGCCGTAGCATTGCATCTTTGCATTCTTGCTCACTGGCCTATATTGTCAGGCCATAGCATTGCATCTTTACATACTGCTTTTAGGCCTATGTTGTCAGGCCACTGTAGTTTAGATTTACTGCTTTTAGGCCTATGTTGTCAGGCCGCCATAGTTTAGATTTACTGCTTTCAGGCCTATGTTGTCAGGCCGCCATAGTTTAGATTTACTGCTTTCAGGCCTATGTTGTCAGGCCGCCCTAGTATAGATTTACAGCTTTCAGGCCTATGTTGTCAGGCCGCCATGTAGCTTAGAATTACTGTTTTTAGGCCTATGTTGTCAGGCCGCCATGTAGCTTAGATTTACTGCTTTTAGGCCTATGTTGTCAGGCCACTGTAGCTTAGATTTACTGCTTTTGGGGCTATGTTGTCAGGCCGCTGTAGCTTAGATTTACTGCTTTCAGGCCTATGTTGTCAGTCCACCTTCTAGTTTAGATTTACTGCTTTCAGGCCTATAATGTCAGGCCGCCATCAACTTTTAATTTTCTGCATCATGGCCTATGTTGTCAGACCTCATCAAATTTTTCTGCACATATCCTGTCAAGCAGGATTTCATTTGCATTTTCCCGGCAGCAGCGGGATCTCATTTGCATTCTCCTGTCAACAACAGGACTTCAAGCACGTTTATTTTCTGTCCACCTGTCAAGCAGGTTTGCATTTATCCTGGCAACAGCAGGATTCCATTTGCATTTCCCGGCAACAGCGGGATCTCATTTGCATTCTCCTGTCAACAACAGGACTTCAAGCACGTTTATTTTCTGTCCACCTGCCAAGCAGGTTTGCATTTATCCTGGCAACAGCAGGATTTCATTTGCATTTTCCCGGCAGCAGCGGGATCTCATTTGCATTCTCCTGTCAACAACAGGACTTCAAGCACGTTTATTTTCTGCACATATCCTGTCAAGCAGGATTTTATTTGCATTTATCTTGGCAACAACAGGATTTCATTTGCATTTTCCCGGCAGCAGCGGGATCTCATTTGCATTTTCCTGTCAACAACAGGACTTCAAGCACGTTTATTTTCTGTCCACCTGCCAAGCAGGTTTGCATTTATCCTGGCAACAGCAGGATTTCATTTGCATTTTCCCGGCAGCAGCGGGATCTCATTTGCATTCTCCTGTCAACAACAGGACTTCAAGCACGTTTATTTTTCTGTCCACCTGTCAAGCAGGTTTGCATTTATCCTGGCAACAGCAGGATTTCATTTGCATCTTCCCGGCAACAGCGGGATCTCATTTGCATTCTCCTGTCAACAACAGGACTTCAAGCACGTTTATTTTTCTGTCCACCTGTCAAGCAGGTTTGCATTTATCCTGGCAACAGCAGGATTTCATTTGCATCTTCCCGGCAACAGCGGGATCTCATTTGCATTCTCCTGTCAACAACAGGACTTCAAACATGTTTAATTTTCGTTCACCTGTCAAGCAGGTTTGCATTCATCCTGGCAACAGCAGGATTTCATTTGCATTTTTTCCGTCAACAACGGGATTCCCATCAAGTTTAAATTTCTGCATTATGGCCTATGTTGTCAGGCCTCTTCAAGTTTCTTTTCTGCACCTTGGCCTATGTTGTCAGGCCTCATCAAATTTATTTTTCCGCACCTTGGCCTATGTTGTCAGGCCTCTTCAAGTTTCTTTTCTGCACCTTGGCCTATGTTATCAGGCCTCTTCAAGTTTTCTTTTCTGCACTCCGGCCTATAGTGTCAGGCCACCTTGTACATATCTTACATTTTTGTTCTTGCATACTCTCCTACCTCAAACAGGCCCTTCTCACCTCATTTTTCTTGTACTTCAACAGTATTCATAGCCTAATCAGGTTATGCAATCAAATCTTTCATATTTAAACTCTATCGGCACACAAAGCCGGCAACACCATTTAACCGCCACCTTCCAAGCATCCATGAAGTTCACTTTAAGCTCAAGGCTTCTAGTGTTACTCTCGGACTTTCTTCAAAAAGCCTGCCTCGGACATAAAGTGTTCACGTCTTTACTCATTTCCTATCCCGATAATTTAGAGAATTAATTCTCATATTATCTGGTAGAAAAATGAGTAAAGAGGGGCAAACTGTAAACACCCATTTATGTCCGAGGCCCCCAATTATAAAGTTAATCAAGAAACTAAATAAAATTAAAATAATAAAAAACAGAAATAAAATTCTTTAAAAAATCTAGAAAACAAAAATAATAAATAAAGAAGATAAAAACAGAAAAAGAAACAAAAAATATAATAATAAAAAATAAAAAACTGGATAAGAAAATTAAGATGAAATTAAAAATCAGAAAAATTAATACACAAAAATAAAAATAAGAAAAATGCAAAAAAAAAAAATTTAACAGAAAACAAAGTTTAAAATCTGAAAATATAAAACATAAAACAAAAAAGGATTAGAAAATCTTCAAATATTAAAAAAGATAAAAAAAATAAAAAAAAAAACAAATGATTAAGAGATCAAGAAATTTAGAAAACAAAATTAACTAAATAACCGAAAATAACTGAAAAAACAGAAAATAAAAAAATTTTCGAAAACAGAAAAACAGACGTAAAAAACAAAAAAAAAACGATTTTGAAAAAAAATAGAATTTGAAAAAAAAAGAAGAAAAGGGCAGATTAATGAGAAATAAAAAAGATATAATACTAGAATTAGTTAAACAAAAACAAAAAATTATAAAATCTGGAAATTAAAAAAAAAAAACTCAAAAATGATAATTATATAAAAAGCAAAACTGAAAATAAATAATGTAAAAATAAAAATAAAATTTAAAATAAAGAAAGAACAAATCAAAAAGGAAATTTCGGAAGAGATATAAAAGCAAGGCAGTGAGGGGTTTTGGGGGTTCCAGTTTTTTGTGACTGAAATTGGAGAGAGGGATTTTCACTTTTTCTTTCAAAAAAGCAAAGCGTTTCTGGTGGAGAGGGTTTTTCTGGGGATTTCTCGCAGAAGATCCAGGAGGAGAAGGAAGGAGTTGCTGGTCAGCTCCGTCGTTGGTCTCTGCTTCGACTTCCCGATAGGTTAGTTCTTCATTCTTTTTACACCAAAAACCCTGTGAAGCTTAGAATATCATAATTAAGATCGCTGGTATGTGTGCCACATGCACGATGATGCTGTTTCTTTCTTGCATAATTAAGAATGGGTCTGAGTGAAAGATCTTGGATGGTTCTTGTTAAGGTTCCGATTTCTTGCATGAATCAGTAACAGCCCACATGGTGTTTGTGATAACAATACGCTTTATAATAGCACCCCTTCGCTCTGACTCAAATGCATGAATTAGATGGTAGAGTAGGGTTTGCGAATATAAAACAAGGAAATCCAAAAGATGAACCTAAAAGAAAATCTGCAAGTAAACATTAACTGGGGACCAACGGTATGGCACGCTTCTGAGTAATGACCACAGCTTTGACAAACGCATTAGGCGAGTATGAATAGAAGGCCATTTGAGTGGGTAGTTCCTCAATGCAAAGTGACGAGAAAGATGCATAGGAGTCAGGTAGGAAAGCATCAAAGAAGGAATGATAAATACCAAGCGCCCCGACGTACACCAAACCATATTTGCATGAACAGGGGTGTCCAATGAGGGAGAGAGAGTGCATCCATGGAAAAGGACAATGGTGGGACCCTTTAATAAATCATACCCAAAAAGCAAACTGCATGCGTAGCTGAATACAAACCATGGGTCCTCATAATTTCTATTTAGCTCCTCCACTCTCCATAATTTCTATTTAGCTCCTCCACTCTCCATAATTGCTATTTAGCCCCTCCACTCCTCTTAATTTCCATTTAATCCCCTAAACTTTTCAAAAAATTCCAAATCTGTCCCAAACTCTATATTTCCAGTTTACCCCAAAAAATTCAAAAATTCAGAAATTAAATAAAAAATTCCAGAAATTCAAAAATAATAAAAAATTCAAAATTTCCAGAAATTAAATAAAAAATTCAAAAATTCAGAAATTAAATAAAAAATTCCAGAAATTCAAAAATAATAAAAAATTCAAAATTTCCAGAAATTAAATAAAAAATCCTAGAAATTCAAAAATTAATAAAAAATTCCAGAAATTCAAAAATAATAAAAAATTCAAAATTTCCAGAAATTAAATAAAAAATCCTAGAAATTCAAAAATTAATAAAAAATTCCAGAAATTCAAAAATTAATAAAAAATTCTAGAAATTCAAAAATTAATAAAAAATTTCCAGAAATTCAAAAATTAATAAAAAATTCCAGAAATTCAAAAATTAATAAAAAATTCCAGAAATTCAAAAATAAATAAAAAATCCTAGAAATTCAAAAATTAATAAAAATTTCCAGAAATTCAAAAATTAATAAAAATTCCAGAAATAAATCTAAAAAATTCCAGAAATCAAAAAAATTAATAAAAAATTTCCAGAAATTTAGAATTAATGAAAATTTCATAAAAATTCAAGAAATTAAGAAAATTAGCAAAAATTCTAAAAATTCCTAAATAAACTTATAAGGTTTTCAAATAAATTCATAAAAAATTTCTAATAATTACCAAATCATCCTAAATTTCCATAATTGCAAAATTACGCCAAAATTCTATTTGTAACCCACAACTCAAAAACGAGGTTCTTATCTCAAATTCAAGTTTTCTCTTATTCAAGAATCAATATCATTTGCAAATCGTATCTTTTCAAAATCTAAAAATATTTTTCTACTATTTTGGGATTTCTAAATCTCACGCAATGGACTCTAAATGAGGAGCTGGCGGTTTACCTGCTGTTCAACGTTTAGTAGTTCATATAGGCCCCTGTGCTGCCTTAGCCGCCTCGGGTCTTGTGCATGAGTGGACTTAGGGTCCCCTTCGAAATAAAAAAAACATCTTTTCCTAAATATTTTGGGATTCTAGGTCTCACGCAATGGGCTCTAAATGGGGAACTGGCGGTTTACCTGCTGTTCAGCATTTAGTAGTTCATATAGGCCCCTGTGCTGCCTTAGCCGCCTCGAGCCTTGTGCATGAGTGGGCCAAAGACCCCTCCTAAAAATAAAGCTTCTTTTCAAATAGCAAAATCTCCAAACATTCTTTCTCAAGCACTTTTGAAGGTCAAGCCTTCATAAACCAGAACTACGTAAGCCTTGAGTTTCCCATTGCACCAGGGAATACGTAGGAGCAGGATCAAGTCCTGTCAGGCTAACCTCCATCAAATATTTATTTTCACTCTAATAAAAGGGATCAAATCGTTTTCAAATAATCATACACTCAGTTTAAGGGTACTGTTCTTCGGAACAGGCGAGTGGGGTGCCTAATACCTTCCCCACTCGTAACCGACTCCCGAACCTAAATCTCATCCAGGGTTTTTCCAAATTTTTTTCCCTTAAATAAAAATTTGGTGGCGACTCCACATCAAAATCAAATTCATTTTTAAAATTTTAGCGAGTTCGTCGTCTCGTCGGAATTACGGTTGCGACAATATTTAACAAAACATCAATTTTCTATAAACAGACGTGCTTGCAAAATTCAAATCGTCGTAAGCCGTTTTTGAATTCGCACAAATTAAAATATAGATCAGTAGAGAATGCTACTTTCCTGTATTAGAATTCGTTGCACAAAATTTAGAAAAATCAAAAATAGATGTTTTGGATAGAATTAGTAAAAACTACGATTTTCTAAAATCTCACGCTTGCCAAAATCCAAACCGTCGTAAGTTATGTTTGAATCTGCACGAATTAAAATACGATGTAATGGAGAATGCTACTTGCCCGCATTAGAATCCGTTGCGCGAATTTCAGAAAAAATAAAAAAATAGATATTTTGGACAGAATTAGTAAAAATGGTGGTTTTCTAAAATCACGTGCTTGCAAAATCTAAATCGTCGTAAGCCGTGCTTGGATCTGCACGAGTTAAAATACGAAATGGTAGAGAACGCTACTCGCTCGTTGTAAAATTAGAAAAAAAGATGTTAGTGAGCTTCAAGAGATTTAACTTGAAGATATATCTAGATTAATATTACATTGTAATATGTTACTGATTTGATTGGGCTGAACTTGTTTTAACGAGAAAGGTTGGATTGAAGGACCTTGTTCCAATTCCTTATGAATCCAATAAGCACCATGATTGGGGTCTCACTGCAGGGAAGAAAGTCCTGGTTGTTTTTGGTTAAGTTGATATAGTATCAAGAACTATGACTTGCTGGTACAAGACAACTTGGCCTTTTCTATAATGGGAATCCCCTTTTCTACCCACTAGTAACAATAGCTGGCACTGCATAGTGGCAGAAGACAGGACGTGATCATCTATGACCATCTAATTATTCTTGATTTTGCATGAAGGTGCAGGGATAGGTGTCTGCTTTGCTGTCATGACAGACCTTAGGGCGTGAATCAACTATCATGAAAGTTTTGGTGACTACAAAAACTTGTTCAAAGTCTGAACTTTTAAGGAAACACTCAACTAAATACCATTCTTATCCTGAATACCATCTTATTGTATATAAATTGCAACCAGCCTTTCTATATCCTAACAACCCTAGAGATGCAACTTAGACCTTAGACTTAATGCTTACTAGGTTCATTTCAACTTCTTATTGAGTCAGGAGCATTTCTTAGTTTTCACACTTGATTTGGCTGTAAGCTAAGGCTAGGTTTACTTGTTTTTTCTTTGCCTAATCCAAATTCAGTTCCCTGCACAATTTCTATTTTAATCATAGGTATTAGCTCCAATTAACCAGCCCTCTGTACAATAGATGACTAAGGCCTTTTCTTTCTGATCTCATTCATTTCTGCAGGCACTATTTTCAGGTGTCCTAAGCTACCTCAGATCAATAGTTCATTCTACTAGGACAAGCTTTGGTTTTTGGGTTCTTGTATTAGTAGGTGCTTAAAATCATGCAATGAGAGGGAAAGACTGACCAAGCTGCTGCTACTAACTTTGTGATTGCTTTATGTGGGAGTTTTAGCATCAAGCAAGGTTCTGTTAGGGTCAAACTCACTCAGATGTGCTTACTAGACTACCTGATATGTCTTTATCACGTCATGGTCCATCCCCATTGTTCCTATTTATATTCTCACAAATTCACGCACCTCACGCTTGGATAACTTTTAGACTAAACTACTGACTCAGAATTCCTTTGGGCTATAGACTTCTGCAAATAGGTCTCAATTCCACTAATCACAGCTATCATTGAGGTCTAACCCTTGAATCTAGCCTAAGATCTTTGAGATAGGAATGAGATCAAAACATTTGAACTCATATCTGGTTATTAACTATCACTTAACTCCTAGGCAAGCCAGTTTCTATCAAAGTTTTGTGCAGAAAGTAGAAGGCTTCTATGTATATTTTGTAAACCAAGATCAAACGTTTAATTTAGAATTTTGTATTAAGACATAGAAGATCTAATTAACATATCAGTTTAACAGAATGTATCCAAAGACTTTGAAGATTTCTATGTATATCTCACAGATCAAGTTTTCTAGAAATCTATTCAGAGAATTTATAGGTTCCTAAATACATTTCTAAATCAGAACCGAGTCTCAAGAACTACACTCACAGCAGTTTATCAGAACTTACAGAGGAATAGAAGGCTTGAACATTCCTATTACAAGCCAAAATCTAACCTCACGGGAATCAGTTTACCAACAGTTCACTCAAAACAGTTGCGGGCTTCAGGACCAGAATCTGAATTTAAATTCCGGAAATCAAATCAATTCAACAAGAGTGGGTATATGCAGAGAAATGGAAGGTTTCTACTAGTCTATTACAGGTCTTGATATTACAGATTAAGATCTTGGGATTTTTCTTTCCTTAAGGTGAGACACCTATTTTGCTAAGGATTTTGACCCTAGATTGTTAACTGCATTCACATCATGATCAATTACAAATAATGCTTAGCAAGATGAACCCTCTATAAAACATATCAGACCAGTAAGCTTAATGCTAATGGTGTTCATATTGGTCTAAGCATTTACATTGACCCCTGACTTGACTGGAAACTCTCAGAAACTTCCTTTCCCTTGCCTAGAACAGAATTTATACCATCTTACAGGGTAGAGCATATTACCTATAGGTTCAGGATGACTAACCTTGTTGTGTATCAGAGTCTTACTCATCAAATGCCACATGTTCATAATAAACTAACTCCTTATTTCCAGAATCAGTTTCTTGTTCTCAACAGGTTTTGGTTTGTGAGGTGACTAAGTTTCTGTAGGAACAAATATGGTGCTCCACCATAATAGTTTCCTGTTTGATTCATGAGTCATGAAGTTCAGAACTTACAGTTGGCCTAGCCATCCTGAAAGGTTTTGGGAACCTAAAAATTTGTCTTTTGCTGTTGAGCCTAGGACCCTGCAGCAGGGGTGACCTGTCGCAACCGTAATTCCGACGAGAGGATGAACTCGCTAAAATTTTGAAATTGAATTGGATTAATGATGTGGAGTCGCCACCAAATTTTTATTTAAGGGAAAAAGTTTGGAAAAAACCCTGACTCGAGGAAGAGTTATAGGTTCCGGAGTCAGTTACGAGTGGGGAAGGTGATAGGCACCCCACTCGTCCGTTCCGAGGAACGGTACCCTTAAACTGAGTGTGTGATTTTTGAAAATGTTTGATCCCTTAATTAATGTGAAATAAGTTACTTGATGGAGGTTATCCTGACAGGACTTGACCCTGCTCCTACGTATTCCCCGGTGCAATGGGAAATTCAAGGCTTACGTAGTTCTAGTTTTGGTATTGAAGGCTTGACCTTCAAAAGTGTTTAAAAGAGTGTTTGAGAGGTGCTCGAAGGCTTGACCTTTAGAGCTACTTGGAAAGTAATATTCGGAAATGGCTTGATTATTTTGAAAGATATTTTAGAGGAGCAATTCCCCATCCACATATGCACAGGGCCCAAGACAACTACGGCTGCCCTTGGACCCATACGAATCTCTAAACAACAAACAGCAGAAAAAGCTACCAGTTCGTGCTTAGAGCTCGTCGCGTGAGACTAAGAATCGCAAAACAAGATTTTTATTTTTGAAAAATGATGAATAAAACGAGCAAGGTTTTTTTTTATTTTGTAAAAAGGAATGGCAACCCTAACCCACATATGCATAAGGCCCAAGACAACTACGGCTGCACTTGGACCTATACGAATCTCTAAACAACGAACAGCAGAAAAAGCTACCAGTTCGTGCTTAGAGCTCGTTGCGTGAGATTAAGAATTGCAAACAAGATTTTTATTTTAAAACCAATGAAATAAAAAAAGCAAGACACAAGTAATTATTATAAATTTTGGGGAAGTTTATCAACTAAGGAATGTTATGTTTCATGGATTATTTAGGGATTTTGGATTTTTTATGAACTATTTAGGAATTATAGAATTTTTTATGATTTATTTAGGAATTATGGAATTTTCTAAATTATTCGTTAATTTGGGGTTTTTACAGGGTTATTTATTAATTATTGAATTTTCTAAAAATTTTATTTAATTTGTACCTTTTTCTTAATTTTTGTTAATTTCTGAATTTTTTGGATTTTTATTAATTTTTATGAATTTTCTGAAATTTTATTAATTTTTATGAATTTTCTGGAATTTTATTAATTTTCTGGAATTTTATTAATTTTTATGAAATTTTTTGAATTTCTGGAATTTTTATTAAATTGTTTTTGAATTTTATAGGGCTGAATAAGGATTAACAGAATTTCCTAAGGGTAAAAGGGTAATTTCAGACTGTGGGACCCGTTGGAAATTATGGGGATTGTTCTTGGGCAGAATGGTAATTTTAAGGACAGGGGCATACTAGGAATTATGGAATTTCCCAAGGGCGTTGGGGTAATTCAGTAGGTGAGGATAGATTGGGGATCTGAGAGTCAACCAGGGGTATTTTAGTATTTTGCTAATGGGGTTAAATGAGGGAAAAAATGCAGAATGGTCCTACCAGGGTTTGAAGGGTGGATGTAGGAGAGGTCTTTAGGCGCTCCAACCACTGAGCCTGATGTCCACTTGAGGATATGGTGTCTCATTTTAAATTTAATGCTATCTTTACATAGCTTGCATGGGGCTGCATGGGGTGGTGAATAACTGGACGTGGGCGTCTTCGTTTCTGACGGTTCGAAGCCCATGCATGGTCCTCACCATGCTCATCGAATTTGATTCACCTGGTCGAATTTGGTTTGCTGAGTTCAGATTACAAGCATCACCTACCTCACCACCTCAATGACTAGGAGTGTTTTGATTAAGGTTTTAAGGGGTTGTTTACGTTCTGGAATTACAAGGCTCATTATGTTTGTTAGTGTGGTTGACCATCTGATTGAATCTACCCTCTAAGTGGTTTTGAAAAACAGGGGTCATGTTAGCTTTGCTTTGCATAGCTCCAAAACCACAAACCCCTGATGCATGAAGATAATCCTAGCTCCCGTACCTCCGGCCTATTTATCCCTACTAATCATTCTGCCATGACCAAGCCCTCCACGACTTAGATCGAGAGGTGCAATACCTATGTCTAGGCGGATTTTTCATTTTTTGCAGGGAGTGCTTCTAGACAAGATGACTAGGTCCCTCCCTTTCTCTCTCGTATATGACGGCCTTATTTCCCTTGACTATGAACGAAGGGGCCCTGGGAGAGAAGGGTGTTATGACTGATTACCCCATCCTACAAGATGACGAGTCACACGAGGCTTCAGAGTCTATTCTGGACTTCAGTGCAAAGTTATGTCCTCATGGCTTTTCCTGGACTCAGTTGACACCTATCTACCATTGCACCTTAATCCTATTTCCCAAATCGGGCTCCTTATAGTGACCATATTGACTCATACCTCAATGCATCTCGATGGTTATACTTGTTTGTGACCTGGCAACTGAAAGTTTTATGGTAGTGCCTGTTGTTTTCTGCCTAATTATGCAGAAACTGCCTATGTTCATTAGAGTATCACCAGCTTAAGATATCTGTCAAAATCCCCTAACGGACTCATGTAGTTTCAACATAGGAAATAGGAAGGCTCAGACCTTAACAATGTGTGAAGTTGAACTGCTAATAGGGGTGGGTTTTCACTGTGACTGGAACTTCAAACATTAGTCATGGACCTGAAGCATCTCACTACAGATTCCAAGGACCCAACTGCTATGACTATAAAGGCATTTTTCCACTAAATAAATCATAGGCATTCAGTTCTTTTCTCAATTTATGTAGAGAAACCCAGGCTTTCTAAGACCTTCCAGCAACCATATCTCATAGATGGAAATTACATCACAGAATTCTCTCACGCCCCTGACAAAACTGAATTAGAGTTTCACTCAAGCTGCCTATCATTATCAAACATTCAGAACCATAATTCAGGAATAGCTCTTAGCTAAATAATCATATCCCAGCAATCATGCGGGTTTGGGCTCCATGTTTAATACAAAATCTTGGTGACACTGACTCAAAGCATGCTGTGTAGATGAATTTTTCAGACCAAAGCTCTAACCACAGAACAGTGCTAATAACAGATTTTAGCTCATTCATAATTTTTCTCATTATTCAGACTATGATCATTTTCCTCTCAATCTTTGGACAGCTTTGCTTTTGATCTAGGATCTATGTCCTTTAGTTAAACCTGTAGTTTCTTGGTTAAGCTAAAAATTCCCTTAATTGGCACAGAAGATGAACTTGGTGGAGGTAATTATTAGACCTGAATCCAGTCAATTATAATGACCTCTCAACAAATTATTTGGACTAGTATCTTGCCTCGTTTGATCATTAAACTTCACTAATTCTTGGGCGAATCCATTTCTTCCAAGGTTTTATGCAAAGAAACAGAGACTCTCCAAGACTTCTCAACGATTAAATATCACATGTTTGAATCAGTTTTTAGCCAAACCGAGCCTATGCTACCTTAATCATATCATTTCATTAATAATGCATGAACTGAACACCATACACAGAGCAAAGGATTTCAAGACTCACTCCAATTCTTGCGATGTATATATTCAGATAAATGCTATGCATAAGCTAAATGAACCTGGTAGTGGTTGAGAATCTGCAGGTGTGATGAGTTCTGGGAGGTTTACCTCTTCCTTTTCTTCAGCAGCGAAGATAATCTCCAGAGGAATTCTTTGAGCACCGAATCGAGCCACCCCTGATGATTAAGAGAGTTTTTCTTTATATCAACTATTGACGTTGTTTGCTACTGATTTCTTTCATGAATGGTAATGCCAGGCATCTTCGTATTCTCCTCTCTCTGTGGAGCTTCCTCTCCAAATCTTCTATGAGGGAGAGGAGCCCTTAAAAATCCTTTTGTTACCTTTTGTTTTGTTTGGGTTCCGGGGCAGCCTTCCAAGTCTCTTCCCCCTCTTTCCTTCCATCAAAACTTCTTTTTCAAAAAAAACCGAAACCCCTTATACTATGAACATCAAACCTCCTTTTTTTTTCTAACCGTTTTCAGTTTTTCCTTTTTTCATTTTCGTTTTTTCTGTTTTTTTTTATTTTTATTTTTTCAGCATTTTTGTTTAATATTTTTTGCTTTCTTAAGTTTTTAATTAGTTTTTTTTGTAATATTTTGCTCATTTTTACTATTTTTGTTTCTTTTTAATCTTCTTTAAATTAGTATTAGTTTCTTGATTAATTTTAATAATTTGGGGTCTCAGACATAAATGGGTGTTTACAGTTTGCCCCTCTTTACTTATTTTCCTACCCGATAATGTGAGGAATGATTCTTTGAATTATCAAGGTAGGAAATGAGTAAAGACGTGAACACCTTATGTCCGAGGCGGTTTTTGAAGAAGTCCGAGCAGCACCAGAAGCCTGGAGCATTTTGAGGAGCATGAACTGCTAGAGCATTTTGAGGAGGTCACCTTCTTACACATACCTCGAGAAGACAATCAGTTGGCCGATGCCCTTGCCATATTGTCATCTATGTTTGAAATCGGGCGAGAAGAAGATATGCCTCTTATCCGCATCCAACATCGCTCCAGACCGACATTTTGTCAAGCAGTGGAGGTGGAACCAGACGGGAAGCCATGATATCACAACATCTGGCAGTTCTTGAAAAATAAAGAGTACCCCGTCGATGCATCCGAAAATGATAAGAGGACCCTACGAAGATTAGCCGTAGGTTTCTTCCTCAATGGGGAAATCTTGTACAAAAGAAATCACGACATGGTTCTGCTCAGGTGTGTAGACGTAGCAGAAGCCAACAAAATCCTTAAAGAAGTTCACGAAGGGTCTCTTGGGGCTCATGCCAACGTACATGCAATGGCGAGGAAAATCCTCAAAGCCAGATATTATTGGCTTACCATGGAGACTGATTGTTATAAACACGTCAAAACCTGCCACAAGTGCCAAGTATATGCAAACAATGTCCACGTGCCGGCAACGTCGTTGAATGTGATGTCGTCGCCCTGGTCGTTCGCTATGTGGGGGATGGATGTCATCGGCCCGATCGAGCCCAAGGCATCCAATGGACACCGTTTCATACTGGTTTCCATTGACTACTTTACCAAATGGGTCGAAGCCGCCTCATATGCCAGTGTGACTCACAATATAGTGGTCGAGAGAGCTGATATGCCGATACAGACTGCTTAGAAGACTCATCACGGACAATGGCTCCAATTTGAACAATAAAATGATGACAGAATTGTGCGGGCATCACAACTCATCCCCCTATCGATCGAAGATGAATGGAGCGGTCGAGGTGGCCAACAAGAACATCAAAAAGATCATCCAGAAGATGGTGCTCTCATACAAGGAATAGCACGAGATGCTCCCTTATACAGTACACGCATATCGGACCTCAGTCCATACTTCTACTGGGGAAACTCCCTTCTCACTAGTGTATGGGATGGAGGCCGTACTCTCGATCGAGGTGGAGATCCCTTCGTTGAGAGTCCTGATGGACGCTAAATTGGAAGAGGTCAAATGGGTCCAAGCCCGGATGGATCAGTTGGACTTAATCGAAAAGAAAAGGCTAGCAGCGATGTGCCATGGCCAACTATACCAAAGGAGAATGAAGAAAGCATTCGATAAAAAGGTCCGTCCTTGGGAGTTCCAGGAGGGAGATTTGGTGATCAGAAGGCTGTTGCCTATGCAAAAAGCTCTGCACGGAAAATGGTCTCCAAATTATCAGGGACCTTATGTTGTTAAGAAGGCTTTCTCCAAAGGCGCCTTAATCTTGGCTGACATGGACGGGAAGGACTTGCCTAACCCTATCAACTTAGATGCCGTTAAGAGGTATTATGCTTAAAAGAAAAGCCTGCTAGGCCGAAAACCCGCAAAGGCGACCTAGGCAAAAGTTAGGGCAATTCAAGAAAAAGCCCGCTAGGTCAAAAACCTGCAAGGGCGGCCTAGGCAAAAGTTAGGGCAATTCAAGCAGACAAGGCCCGCTAGTTCGAAAACCCGCAAGGGCGGCCTAGGAAAAAGTTAGGGCAATTCAAGCAGAAAAAGCCCGCTAGGTCGAAAATCCTCAAGGGCGAGCTAGGCAAAAGTTAGGGCAATCCAAGTAGAAAAATCCCGCTAGGTCGAGAACCCGTAAGGGCAGCCTAGGAAAAAATCAGGGCAATGCGGTACTGACAAGACGGATAAGGGAGGGTCGTTCCTTCTGGTTAAGAAGATTGAAAAAGAGTGACAGGCAGTCTCCGCCCATACTGGGGCAAATCTATGGTCAAACAATGATCTGGGCCTTATACTGGGGCAAGATTGGCAAGCATCCGGGGTTCTGAAAGGCGATGAACATAATCAAGCTTGGTTGCGATTGAAGCGAAAGGTTCAAGACCGGTCTGGGGAAAATCGATCAAGCTAGGGCAAATCGATTAAACTGGGGCAAAATTTTGTTTTTTTCAGAAGCGGGGTTGACGAGACAACAGATGTCGCCGAAGTACAATAATAGCACTAATCGTCTCAAAGGCATCCAACCAATCCAAATCAACCATCAAATGTCCATTTGCTAATATCCCAGCACTCTTTTTTTTTTACATCCTATGCAACTGTATTTTATTTTGTCAAGATGTATATGCAAAATGCGATCTATCATATGAATTTTGAGTGACAATTACTGTCACTAATGCTGTTCTGAAGGTTAGGGTTAGTTCAAAATTTTCCTAATTACAAATTCTCACTAGATCAAAGCGTCTAACCCTTCAAAAGAGTAACACACGCAGTAGACACTTTGGCAAAACAAGAGAGCAAGCAAGCCGGTCTGAGGATCTAGCTTGTTTCAAAAATCTTGATCAGTGCTAAAGAAAGTCAGGAAGTCGAAGTCTGCAAACAAAAACAGACATTTTTCACTCCTCGGCCTATGTTGTCAGGCCTTCCATTTTCTGTACCCTCGACCTATGATGTCAGGCTTCTGCATGTTTATTTTTCACTCCTAGACCTATGTTGTTAGGCCTTCCATTTTCTGTACCCTCGGCCTATGATATCAGGCCTCTGCATGTTTAATTTTCTGCACCCTCGGCCTATGATGTCAGGCCTCTGAATGTTTAATTTTCTACACCCTCGGCCTATGTTGTCAGGCCTCTACATGTTTAATTTTCTGCACCCAAGGCCAATGATGTCAGGCCTCTGCATGTTTATTTTTCTGCACCCTCGGCCTATGTTGTCAGGCCTTTGCATGTTTAATTTTCTGCACCCTCGGCCTATGATGTCAAGCCTCTGCATGTTTATTTTTCTGCACCCTCGACCTATGTTGTCATGCCTTTGCATGTTTAATTTTTTGCACCCTCGACCTATGATGTCAGGTCTCCGCATGTTTAATTTTTTGCACCTTCGACCTATGTTGTCAGACCTCTGCATGTTTATTTTTCTGCACCCTCGGCCTATGTTGTCAGGCCTTTGCATGTTTAATTTTCTACACCCTCGACCTATGATGTCAGGTCTCCGCATGTTTAATTTTCTGCACCCTCGGCCTATGTTGTCAGGCCTCTGCATGTTTAATTTTCTGCACCCTCGACCTATGATGTCAGGCCTCTGCATGTTTATTTTTCTGCACCCTCGGTCTATGATGTCAGGCCCCTGCATGTTTAATTTTCCGCACCCTCGGCCTATGTTGTCAGGCCTCTGCATGTTTATTTTTCTGCACCCTCGGCCTATGATGTCAGGCCTTTGCATGTTTAATTTTTTGCACCCTCGGCCTATGATGTGAGGCCTTTGCATGTTTATTTTTATATACCCTCAGCCTATGATGTCACGCCTCTACATGTTTAATTTTCTGTACCCTCAGCCTATGATGTCAGGCCTCTGCATGTTTAATCCTCTGTACTTTGGCCTACGTTTTCGGGCCTCCCCCGAGTTTCCTTGCATCCTTGGCCTATGTTGTTAGGCCACCTGGTTCTTTTCATGTCACCTCACCCCCCGCCAAGCGTCCATTTGCAAGCCTAGAGTTTCGCAAGCTCGCCTCGGACATAAAGTGTTCACATCTTTCCTCGCCTCCCCACCATGATAATTTGGAAAATCGCCTCTTATATTATCTGGTGGGAAAGCGAGGAAAGAGGGGTAAACTGTAAACATCCAATTATGTCTGAGGCCCCCATTCTTCATTTTATTTATGTGAACAATTAAGAAGAGTAGAGAAAACAGAGAAACAAGAAAAGGCAAAACATAGAAAACGGAAAAGGTACATAGAAAAAGAAAATGGAAAATAATAATAATAATAATAATAATAGTAAACAAAAAGCCAAAAATATACAAAGTAAAGTTAAAAGAAAAAGCAACAAATAAATAAACAACAAATAAATAAATAAAAGATAAAAAATATATGTAATAAATAAATAATAAAATTACCAAAAGAAATAAAAGAGTTAAATATTAAAAGGAATTAAAAATAAAATAAAATAAAATTAAAAATCTAAAACTTAAAAAACTAAAAATATGAAAATTAAAGAACTAAAAATCTGAAAAATGAAAAAAAAAGGAAAAAAAAAATTAAAAATAACATTAAATATTAAAAGGAAGTAAAAGGAAATAAAAAAAATCTGAAAAAGAAATGAAAATAGGGAAAGAAAATTTCAAAAATAAAAAAATCTGAATAAAAGGAATAAATAATTAAAATCTAAAAAGAAATAAAAAATTAATAAAAATTAAAAAGCTGAAAATAAAAATAAAAATCTTGAAAAATAAATAAATAAAAATCTGAAAAGAAAATTAAAGAAAATAATTAAATAATAAATAATGAATATAATAAAATAATAAAAAAATATAAAAAGAAAAAGAATAAATAATTAAAATCTGAATAAAAATAAAAAATCTAAAGAAGAAATTTTAAAATTAAAATGTGAAAAGTAATAGAAAAATCTTAAAATTAAAATATAGAAAAATAAATAAAAATCTGAAAAAGAAAATGAAATGATACAAAAGGGGAAATAATAAAAAATGGGGAAAATGAAAACGTCAGGGACTATAAAGAGGGCTTAGGGTATTAGAAAAGGCACTTTTTGGCTTTAGGAAAAAGGGAAGCAATCAGGGAGGCGAAAAGAAAACTCTTCAACACCTCACCCTACCAACACCCTCTGGGAGAACCCCAAGCTCTCAAACCAGGATCTTAATCGGAGGAGGCGAAAGGGAATATCGCGAAGCTAATAGGCACCAATGATAGGCACGTACAGGTAAGTAATGTTCGCCTCTTCAAGTGTCTTCCCAATCAAAAATGAATATAGGAAAGGATGTTGTATGAACTGCGAGCCGCATAATCGATCATGCGTTTAGATGCTGTGAACTAGATATAATTATGAAATTTCCATATCTGATAAATCGAGACAGGCACGGAGGGATTTGAATCTGAAAACTAAATAACTTAATAAAAAGTGTTAAAAACCGATTCGTATGAATCTCCGCTCGTTCGGCTGATCGGCGGACGTTGACGCGAAGCCCCCACTGATGGACGTCCGATATGCTTTCCGGGAAGACCGTCGCTGGCGTTCCGCTGGGCAGCGGGCTCAACTGAAGAGCCAGGGGGTGTGGGGAAGTCGCTTCCGGCCGACAAGAGGCCAATCTCGCCGTTCATTCGAGCATCGAACGGCCTCCATCAGTAGTACCCGGTCGCTCCCACGAAGATTGGAACCGAAGCTGCGGCAGCTCTCGAGGGAACCCATGGCTGTGCATCGCACTGATCGTCACCTTCCTCGGTTCAAAACAAGACGCGGACTCTGCCCAAAAGCATTTGTCTGGGTGCTCAGAGAATGCTTCACGGCCTGGGACCAACTCCGGAGACATCCGATGTTCTCCAACCGAAGGATGAAGCTCGGACCCCCCTTGCTACAACGGAGACGCACACCTCAGCCACAGCCGAGCTCAAAGTCACGCGAAGGAGATGCAAGAACCAGCGAGTGTGAACCGGAAACGACGAGTCCAAGCTCAGCCACCAAGGGGCTCATCCGTCGGCAAAGTCGCCCCTGATAAAGGCCATAAGGTGGTGTATGGCGCCATACGCGGGAAGCTCGGAGAAGGAGCGAGCGACGTGTGCAGAGGCGAAGAAGAAGAACCTCTTTAGCAAAATCAAATAATTCTTTAAAATCTTTCAAAAATTGCAAAATAACCCTTCAACTTTCCAAAATGCAAAATAGCCCCTCAATTTTCCAAATTTGCAAAACAGTACCTCAACTTTCCAAAATTGCAAAATAGCCCCTCAACTTTCCAAAATTGCAAAATAGCCCCTCAACTTTCCAAAATTGTAAAACAGCCCCTCAATTTTTCAAAATTGCAAATCAGCCTCTCAACTTGTCAAAATTGCAAATTAGCCCCTCAAATTTGCATATTTACATTTTGACCTCTCAACTTTTCATATTTACATTTTGACCCTTAAACTTTTTGTATTCATATTTTGACCCCCAAATTTCCCGAAAGTCTGATTAAGCCCACGCGCTTCAGATATTTACAAGTCAAGAAAACGATTAAATAAAAATCTTTTTACTTTCCTTAATCTCACGCAATGGGCCCTAAAAACGAACTAGTAGCTTTTTCTGCTGTTCGTTATTTAGAGGTCGGTATGGGTCCAAGTCCAGCCGTTGTTGTCTTGGGCCCTGTGCATATGTTGATTGGGATTGCTCCTCCTTTCCCTCATTTTCAAACAAATAAAAACTCATTTTTCATTCCTTAATCTCACGCAATGGGCCCTAAAAATGAACTGGTAGCTTTTTCTGTTGTTAGGAGTTTAGAGGTCTGTATGGGTCCAAGTGCAGCCGTTGTTGTCTTGGGCCTGTGCATATGTGGATTGCGATTGCCCCTCCTTTCCTTTGTTTTCAGTAAAATAAAAATCTCGTTTTTCTTTCCTTAATCTCACGCAATGGGTCCTAAATACGAACTGGTAGCTTTTTCTGTTGTTCGTTATTTAGAGGTCCATATGGGTCCAAGTGGAGCCGTAGTTGTCTTGGGCCCTGTGCATATGTGGATTGGGATTTCACCCTTAAAATATTTTCAAAAAACAACAACAAAACATTTGCTTTTCGATTTAAACTCCACTCGAAGGTCAAACCTTCAAATCAACCAGAACTACGTAAGTCTTGAGTTTCCCATTGCACCGAGGAATACGTAGGAGCAGGATCAAGTCCTGTCAGGCTAACCTCCATCAAATTATTTATTTCCATGATAATTAAAGGGATCAAACAATTTCAAAAATCACACACATAGTTTAAGGGTACCGTTCTTCGGAACGGGCGAGTGGGGTGCCTAACACCTTCCTCATTCGTAACCGACTCCCGAACTTCGAATCTCATCCTTGATTCATGGTTTTTTCCAAATCTTTTTCCCTGAAATAAAAATTTGGTGGCGACTCCACACATAATCAAAATAAATCAATTTTAAAATTTTAGCGAGTTCGTCGTCTCGTCGTAATTACGGTTGCGACAATTGTGAATACCAATTTTTTTTTAGGTCAAGAAAATTAATTAAATTATCACACATAACAAAATGAACATATAAACAAGTAAGTAAAAAAAAATATACAAAAGAAAAAAGATAGTAGAAGAAAGAAATAGGGTCGAAGGGTAATTTTGGCCCATTGACCAACAAATAAAATAGAATTAGGTTGAGCACCTATAAATGACCTAGCTATAAAGATAATATAATAAAAAATAAAAAATGAACATATATAATAATTATAATAATTAAAAAATGAAATAAAAAAAGGGGAAAGAAGAAAAAATAAAGGAAAAAAGAAAATTCAATAAGGAGGGGGTGGACACTAACCAATTCAGTTAGAACTGGGCTTTTTGTTGGAAGTGGGAATAACAAAAAATGAAGGCAAAAGAAAAGCGGGAGCTGGTGCGGGTACTCTATTTTGGAGGGGATTCGAATTCGCCGGAAGGGACGATAGAATTTCTCTTCTCCGGAGATTCAACTCTACTTTAAAAAGCTTCTTTCAAGAAATTTTGGGGGATTTTTTTTTCTCTCTTTCCCTGGGCATTCTCTGGAGTTTAGAATTCCCCACTCTTGCTCCATATTTGCATTCGCAGCTCTGCATCGCAGTCACGGTTCCGATTCCTCTTCTCCAAGCATCTCCGTCCTCATAAAGCACAATCAAAATCAACTTTGAGGTACATCGATTCCAGCTTCAATTGAAGTCTTAAGGTCTTCAACTTGTGCCTTCTCCAGGTCAGTTGCTTTAACCAAATGCTGATTATACATGAACTTTGCTCTGCATGCACGAATTCTACGAATTTGAATAGATTTCTCCTCGAACTTAGTTATTAGTGGCGAGTTATACTGTGCAAACGATTGTTGATATGCCTCAGTTTAATCGAATGAATAATTGAGTTAGCTGTGATGTATAATTTTTTGGCGATATCGTGTACTATTCCTTGTTGCGTCGCTTAATAATTCAATGAATGTTCATCTGATGCATGTTTGAGTTTGTTGAAATGTATGATGCATTTACTGCCATATTTCTCTTTGCCGAATAGCCTGTGCCATAGATCCATGTTCGATTCTGGTATATCAGTTGTTTTGTAGTCTAGGAAGGAAATTGAGAAGTTGATAATGTTGCTTACTGTGTGCGTTGATCAGCTGAACTTAAGTCCATAACTATATAAAACTTTCAAACTTCGGATCTTATTCCCTATCCAACTAGATTAATTCATTAGACAACAATAGAAGATCAAAAATCTAGTAGACCTAAACAAGAAAATAGTTCCATCAATTCACTTCATAAGTCCACTCTGCATAAGGAATTAGTGCGATAAAAGCCATTGACTAGAGGGGTAAATGGGTACGCTTCTAGAGCCTAAAATCAGTCATGACTATGAAGTGACTACAAGACCTATTTTGTAGCATGAAGAAGTGTAACTGATCTGCTATCAGGTCCAAATCAAAGAAGTTAGGGGTAGATATGCAACACTGGTAGCATTAAGAAGACCATGTGATCTTTGAGGTAGTGTTAAATTAATCAAGAGCTTAATCTAGAGTCTAATTTTAGCCTGCTTATAGATAAGTCTGCCTACAAAACCCTGAACCTGAGAGTTAAGACACTAGAAATAGGGAAATGCTACAGCGGAGGATTGCTTCAATCAGCATCTAGGAACTCACAAACTAGCCATAGCTGTCAGTCTTCTTAGTCCATGTTCATCTCAGTTGGTTCCTCAACAACTAAATCAGCAAGTATTGCAAAAGGAAATTACCATAGCAGATCTTCAAGCTCTTAATTCAAGATCCAGTCCAGGATGCTAGAGAAAACTAAGAGGGCTACATAGTTTCTGTGGTAGCAATCAGTGAGGTCATAAACTATGACCCCTTATCCATGCTTAGTCAAACAGGAACCAAATCTATAAGCCTCAGATCCAGACTTGGCTTTTGTAAAAGGGGGCTCCCACTGAAAATTTCAATTGACTTTGAACAATCCACTTCTAGAGAAAACTAGGGGGCCAGATTCATCAAAAGCTCACATAAACTAAAATTCTAGGGAGAAGAGGTGGAACCGGATAGGGTACTTTCTCATGTTGAAACCTCTAAGGCTATTCTTCTGCAAGAACCTCTATGCACTGATTCCGCTTTTGTAATCCCACCCACTTCCATAGACACTCATCATACTTGCAGTTCCTAACCATTTCCAGGTTCTTTCAATTCATGCATATTGTCCTCATTTGAACATACCTTGCTACAGTTAGAATGAATCTTAAATAAAGATGAGCTTTTCCTTTTTCTCTCTGGAAGAATAGATGATGCACATAGTTAGAATTCAATTTAGTTTTCCTAAAATCTGATCCAAATATGGGAAAACCAGTTATCAAAAGATTATAGAGAATTCTTATTTTCCAACCATCTCGAATAGCCTGCTGTGAGGTCACTCTTTAGCCAGGATCAGGTCTGGTGATCATTTTCTGTGCCTATTGAAATGAGCTTTCACTTAACAAATAAACGACATATTTAGCTAAAGGACAGAGATCCTAGACCAAAAACAAAATTTTCCAAAGATAGGAAAATAATCATAGTCTGAATAATGAGAAGAGAGCTCAAATCTGCTGTCAGCATTGTCCTGTGAATGAAGCTTTTATTGATGATGTTTGCATCTATATTTTTACCCATGTATATGCATCATGAATTGAGTGAATGATAGGTACTGCTAGATGAACCTAGACCCAAATCTATTATCAACATTATCCTGTGAATCTGCACAACATGTTTCTTGTTTCTCCACATACAACTTGAACAATCCTTTGGCAAAAAGTAACAGGACGCTTTGAGTCAGTGTCAGAGTTCTGCATTAAATCTAGAGCATGAGACTTGTATGAGTGCTATGATGTAATTATTGGGTTGAGAATTGAACTCGAATTATGGTTCTAAATTTTTGATTGAATAATAGGCAACGTAAGTGAAACTCTGAGTCAGTTTTACCAGTAGCCAGGTCACAGACCAGTATTCCATCAATAGCTCTTGAAATACTGGTACCATTTGGATGCATAGAGGTGTGAATCAATATAGTGACTCTAAGGATCCTAATTGGTGAGATAAGATTAAGGGGTAGTGGTACATAGATGTTAGCTGAATCAAGGGAAGGTTATTAAGGCATTCACAGTGCTAAGTTTGTATGTATAACAATGTGAAAACCTTTCCCAATGGCCACTCGTGATCTTACATGGACCTCTCAATTTAAATCAAATCTAAATCTTTAATATTAAACTACTCTCCCAATCCAAAGAATGATCCTGAATGAGAAAAAATTGAAAGCATGGGTGAGAGTTAATCAGATCAAATATTAGTAAGCTCACTGAAGCTGCACACTGTGTTAAGAGCTTAGGCTGCTTAGTTTGCCTCATTCAATGGCTATTTCATCCAGGAAAGATAAAACCAGGATGAGTCAGCAAAAGCCTCAATCACAGGAGATTCTTCTGGACACTGGATCAGCCATATTAGTTGATGAGAAGCTAGTTGCCTATATTACCATCTATACCTCCCAAACTATTATAACAGCATACTTAGTGGCTTCTTGGCTAACTAGTAAGCCAATTGGGATCCTAAGATAGTTAGCAGTCACATTGTCCATATCATATTGCCCAACAAAGGAACCAAGCCGGTTATTTGTGACTTAATGAGTTACACAATTCCCAAATAACATCCCCAGAACCTGCCTAGGCTCAACTACTTGTGAGACTTACTTGAGCCTGGAAGACTTAGAAACATCCCAAATTAACCAAGGCATTGGCATCTGGAACTGATATTGCGTTTAATTCGGGAAGGTGCAAGGAAAGTTCAGGCTTCTAGTACCTCACAATGGAATCAAGTAGGAGAGAAACATAAATGTGATCCGGATGCAGAATTTCTGTTCCAGTAGGCAAAATATCTCCGCACCATTTTGGTTAAATGGGTGTAAGTCTGTTTCCGGTTATAGAACCTATTTCTATGCCTAATCTCTTGTATCAGGCTTGGAAACATATCTCAGTAGTCCAGATCAGCCACCTAGATCCCTGCATACTGAGACATGCAAGAAGCTCCTATATCTATACCTTATATTCTCATAGAAGTCTTGTTCTGTTCTGTACCTATTGTCGCAACCGAAATTGCAACTAAATGATGAACTAGTTAAAATTTTAAAGAAGTAGTTTTGAATTTGTGGAGTCGCCACCAAATTTTATTTAAGGGAAAATACTTGGAAAAACCCTAACTCGAGGATGAGATTCGAAGTTCGGGAGTCGATTACGAGCGGGGAAGTTATTAGGCACCCCCCTCGCCCGTTCCGAGGAACGACACCCTTAAATTAAGCGTGTGATCTTGATCTTTTTGAAAACAGTTTGATCCCCTAAAGTGAATAAGTTTGTACAAGAAAAGGCCTGACAAGACTTGACCTTGCTCCTACGTATTCCTAGGTGCAATGGGAAACTCAAGGCTACATAGTTCTAGTTATCTTTAAGGCTTGACCTTCGGGCTCTCTTTAGAGAATTTTGGAATATAATTTTAAAAGAAACGTCGATATTTTGCACTTTTTAATCTCACAGACACATAAGGTCTCAGACAACAAAGGTTGTAGAGAGACTCTTACGAGTTTCCAAACATCGAATAGTAGGAAGAGCTACCAGTTGGCGCTCGAGACTCATCATGTGAAACCAAGAATTTTACAGAAGATAGGTTTTATTATTTGGAAAAACTCTTTCACGGCTCATCTGTGCACAGGATCCCAGACAACTAAGGCTGTACAGGGGTTCTTACGAGTTTCCAAACACGGAACAGTAGGAAGAGCTACCAGTTGGCGCTTGGGACTCGTTGCGTGAAACCAAGAAATTTGCAAAAGACAGGTTTTATTATTTGGAAAAACTCTTTCACGGCTCGCATGTGCACAAGATCCTTGACAACTAAGGCTGTACAGGGGTTGTTCTTATGAGTTTCCAAGCACCAAACAGTAGGAAGAGCTACCAGTTGGCACTTGGGACTCATCGCGTGAAACTAAGAAATTTGCAGAAGACAAGTTTTATTATTTGAAAAAAACTTTTTCACAGCTCACATATGCACAGGATCCCGGACAACAAAGGCTGTACAGGGATTCTTACAGGTTTCCAAACACCGAACAGTAGGAAGAGCTACCAGTGGCGCTTGGGACTCGTCGCTCAAAACCAAGAATTCCTTTTACATGCGCTAAAATTCCAAAGGGATGAATTCACCCGATTGGGAGAAAATTGGATTCCAAATTTAAAATGAGTTTGGGTTTAACTGGTAGAAATTTTGAATTTAGAAGAGAATTAGGTTCAACCAAGAAACTGAATTGGATTTCCAAGCTGAGCCAAGAACAAGACATACCCTTGACAATTTAAAAATCAATTACTCAGGACAAGGAGGTTGTAGAGTTAATAGTCAAGCCATTAGCCATGGAAGTCACTAGCTTAAACGGTGGTTGTGGCCTTTCAATCTCGAGTGACGTGGCCCAATCAAACGTACACGACGCCATTTGGTATAAGGGGTGTTAAGGAACGCGACTTCATTGAGCTATATCCGAATTCGTAACACATTACCACTGCCCCTCTCAAATCAGCAAGGCTAAATGTACGGAAGGGCCCACTAAACACAGCCTCACCACTTAGTGTAATTAGTTTAATAATGTATTATGGCCCACTATCTGAATAACTCGCCTCGATATAAGCTCAAATCAGCTATACATGCATGCTTACTAATTTTACGTGAGGAACCTGAAATTTCTTAACTTCTTGGATGGATCTTGCGAGAAGAAATGCCCGCTGACCTCGACCCTGGGTATGCTTTTGTCATTTCTTATCCACAGCCAACCCCATGGCATTGGTATGTATTTACTTGGGAGCGCATACGCAGGACCAAGCTCGTCATGCGAATCACATGCATGAAGATTTGGCCGTTCAAGGCTCACAAAATTGTGCAAGCCGATGTTCATTTGCATGTAAGACTAAGAGGCGGCGATGAATGGAGCTTGAGTTTCCTTTGCGGTTGTGTGGGGAGCCAAGCCCATCATCTCAGCGTGCATGTCTCTGGGGTAAGAGGAACAATACAAAACTTCCACAGGGTGCAACAACTTGAGGTCGTGTTATCCTCCAAACATTGGCATTGGGTAAGGTCATGTGCTGGCTAATGTTTGCATGGCCCTTGCATGGCTCTTGATTCCCGAACTGGAGGTAGACCTGGTGGTATGCTATGAGATCCTAGAGCTTCCACTCGAACTCGCTTAGGCATCGAGACGCCGAAATTCATGTGCTTCTTCTTCTCGGTTTGATTACTATGGCTCCTAGGGGGTCCCTTTTTTCATCTCATTGACGACTCTCAAGAACTCGAGCTCCTGCTCAAATCCTTCACCTACTTGCTTGTCAATTTTGGTCGCGAGCTCAGCGAGCTTGACAACAAGGTGGGAGGCATGACATTCGACCACGGGTGTATACCGTCTCCGATCTGGCCAAGGTATTTCATGATAATAACACGCGACGTGAAGTAGGTAGCTTCCTCGACAGGATCATCTTCAAAGTTGGAGGCAACAAAGCCACGCTCAAGGTTCTTGGCTGCAATATCCTTCGTGTTGGACCCAATATCGTCGCCAAGAAGAACTTCCTGGAGAGCCTTATGGTGCATCTCAATAGATTTAAATTTATTGGTCAATCTGGTGGGACTGAAAAGTCCCCATCAAACTCCTGTTACAGCGGCAGATCATTCACTTTGTACGAATCTATCCCTCCTTATAAATACCAGCTTCATAGCGACCAGTTGCGGTATCAATGAGCCTCCTCAGCCCGGGACGTTCCGATGATCATTCTCTTGATGAAATCACGTTATTTAGTAGTGTCGACAAAGGTACGATGGCATTGAGTGGTTCCAAACTTCCCTAGTGGTGACTCCTCCTTCAGGCTCAACTCTAAGTTTATCCAGCACCTAGGCATGCTTGAATGACCTCTATTCACCTCAGCGGCTTTTCTCAAACTTCTCTCTACTCTTGCGCTCGGAGGGGAAGGATGCTCGGACCCCCAGTCATGATGGAGAGGCTGAGCGGTAGCTAGAACGCGGGCTGGGTCTGCTGGTGCCGATCCTAGGGGTAGCTCGGGATGGCGTATGTGGCCCAATCATACGTCGGGGTTCTGTGTCAGTGGGCTTCTTCGTGGGCCGATCATAGTAGCGTTCAATCAACGAGACTCTGGCTCATCATAGTGACTCATTACTCGGGGGAGGGCCTGCCTTGGCCTGACCTCGCATCAATGAGTAAAATCACGTACGCCTGAGTCGTCCCACGTGAGAGTTTTCAGGTCAGTTCTCCACCTCCGTTTCTCCTAGGCCCTCTTGATCCTGTGTTGTGGTTCCCTTGTTTCCCCTGCTTTTCTCACACATCGAGTTCACGGTTCGAGATCAAACACAAATCTCCTGTATGTTAGTATAAGAAAATACCCATCCCCTTACTTTGGGAAAGAATGGACAGATTATACATTAATCAACCTGGAAAGGGGCGCTCAACCCCAATGGGACCATGCTTTCTTATTCGAACCAGGAGCGAATGGTTATCATGCCTCATTTCTATCTATGCTAATCGGGGTTCATTTATGATGAATAATCGGAAACTAAATTAAACCGATTTTGGTCAATCAGGGAGTACACTGTAAATCTAATTCCTGCCAACGTCTATCCAGATTAATGCAAGATGTTTGGTTTAAAAAGAAAGTTTTAACTAACCTGTACTAAACTTTTCTTGGAGTGGCTCACGATTAGGGGTGGTTGTCCTAGCCGTGCAGAGAAAAAAATCCCTCTAAGTCAAGCTCCTTCCTGAATGCTAATACTACGAACGTCTTTCCTTGTTCCTTACCAAGCTCCCAAGTAATGACCTTTTTTTTTCTCTAGCCGAAAAGAGAAAAATCCAACCTCCATTCTTTCTAGCCCTGCCTCTTTATACTTCCTCCCTTCAGCCCCTCTCTCCCTCTCTCTCCTACTCTTCCTTTTCTATTTTACTCCGTCCCACCCTTTTCATTTTGCTCTTTCCGTTACCCTCTTCTTCCCTGCCTTTCTCTTTCTATTCCGTTTTTCTCCTTTTGCTTTTTTGTCTTGTTGCTCCTCCCTCTTTTTTTTCTACGTCTGCCACCCTTGTTTAATCTTCATTTTCCTTTTTTTTTTCTCCATTTTACCCTTTATAGCATAATTCTATATTATTTTATTTAACTTTTATGTTTAAATTTTTCCTCTGCCTTTTTTCCTTTTTTTTTTCTGCTTCCTCTCTTTTCATTATTATTATTGTATTATATTTAATATTCATTATGATTCTCCTTTTATTTTATTTAGCTTTACTTTTATCTTTTTTTATTTCCAATTTTCTATTTTTGGATTTTTTTTTTATTGTTTATTTACCTTTGGTATTTTAGTTTTTATTTTTAATCTTATTTATTATTGTTACATTTTCATTCCCTGGATTTGTTCGCTGTTTTTCAATTATTATTATTTTTTAATCCCGTTGTTTCATCTCTAAAATTATTTAATTAATTTCAAAGTGGAGGCCTTAGATGTAATTTGATGTTTACACCTATGTTAGCCTAGTAACTTGATGGCCTGTGCACCATTATGGCCAAGGTTTATGAATTTGTTGGGCCATGGTGTCAGATTTAGCACTTTGCTCAGATTTCAAGGTGAGTAGTTTGATTTCAGCCAATCAAGATTGTGAGGAGCCTCCAGGCCTTGACATCAATCCAAGAGTTGGTCTGTAATAAAAAAAAACTCACCATTTTTCAGTTTCGGTTCAGCAGGGAGCTAATCTTTAAAGAGCCATTGACTCTAGATACTTACACAAATTCTGGTATGAAAGTATAAGATCCCAATCCCTTGCTATTTAGGAGTCCGGGATGATACCCGCTTATATCCATATGGTTCATAAGGTGGTGCCTGAGAACAATCTGGAATTGATTTGCATTCAAAGGGTCACAGGCAGCAAGTCATCATGATAAGGGGAAGTCACAAAACCTTTGACTAGTATGGGGAATAGATCAGCCATGAATAAGTAACAGCAACAAGTTTCTGTCCAAACTCATGGCAACTCGCTCCTAATGAATCGAGTCGATAAGGAATACCAAAAGGATGGGTCTGTTAAAACAAAATCCCGATCGAGTTTGGGCTAGTTATGATTTCTAGGCTTATTGCTTAAGTCTTGGAGCCTATGAGGGTTAGGAATTGCTAGTCTCACCTTTCAGTTTCTATGATAGTAGCAAAATAGCTTTAGGTTGTGACTTGTTGTATTCATAGGAAACTGCCTTCTTTAAGGAGTTAGCCATCCATAAGATCTCAATAAGCCAAGTTACAAAGATACAGCGATAGAGGAAACAAATAAATGCTGATTTGACTCTTTTTTTTAGAAATTCGTCTAAGCGGATTCTAATACGAGCAGGCAGCCTTCTCTGCTGTTCCGTATTCAAATTCATGCAAGTTTAAACACGTCTTACGACGGTTTGAACTTTGTACGGACGTTTCTTTGGCAAACTCTTGTTTTATTCCAAAATTTCGTTTTTCCAACAAATTTCTGTTTCATTCCAAAGTTCTGTTTTCTTTTCTGAAATTTGTCTAAATGGATTCTAATACGAACAGGCAGCCTTCTCTGCTGTTCCGCGTTGAATTTGTGCAGGTTCAAATGCGACTTACGATGGTTTGAACTTTGCATGAACGTTTTTCCAAAAAACTCTGTTTTATTCAAAGCCTCCGCTTTCTTTTTGGAATTTGGTCCAAACGAAATCTAATACAAATAGACAACCTTCTCTACTGTTCCGCATTTGAATTTGTGTAGGTTCAAACGCGAATTACAACGGTTTGAACTTTGCACAGGTGTTTTTCAACGAACCTCTTTTATTCAAAATCTCCACTTTTCCCTTTTGAAATTTGTGCAACGGATTCTAATACGAACATGCAGCCTTCTCTGTTGTTTCGTGTTTTAATTCGTGTAAACTTACACGCAGCTCATGACAATTTGAGTCATGCAAGAACATAATTTTAATCCATTCAAAATCAATTTCACCTAAAAATCACTTATTCTACTTTCCGAGAGATCGAGTCTCTTCAACTAGAACTAAGTATCCTTGAGTTTCCCATTGCACCAGGGAATACGTAGGAGCAGAATCAAGTCCTGTCATGCTATTTTCCACCAACTTATTTATTTTTAATTTAATTAAAGGGATCAAACAGTTTTCAAATAAATCACACACTTAATTTAAGGGTACCGTTCTTTGGAACGGGCGAGTAGGGTGCCTATCACCTTCCCTAATTGTAACCGACTTCCGAATCTAGAATTTCTTCCTCAAGTTAGGGTTTTCCCAAATCTTTTTCCCTTGAATAAAAATTTGGTGGCGACTCCACAATCCAATTAAAATTATTTTTAAATTTTAAGCGAGTTCGTCGTCTCGTTGTAATTACGGTTACGACACACATCTTCTCTTGAATCTGTCATGCCTAAGTTTAATCATACTGATTCAAACAACTGTATAGGTATTTCATGCAATGAAAATTATCCACATATTCTGATTTGTTCCGTCATAAGACTACATTCATCACAAAATTAACATTTATTCCAGCTATGAGATGAACAAAATCAACTTATAGGAAGAGGTATAGTGATTTCAAGTGCATGAATCAAAAAAATTTACAGAGAGCACTGACCTAAACAGAATTCAAATTCAAGGAATGTAGAGCTTCTTTCGATTGAAGCTGGAAACAATCTAGTGTGAGGCTGGTTCTTGCCGTACCTAGAGCAATAAGGATGCTCAAAGAGAACAAATCGAAGCAACGTATGTGGTGTGGAGCAATTTCTGAATTCTTCCAACAGGTGCGAAGAAACGAGAATCCAAGAGAGTGCTTAGAGGAACAAGAATCCCAAGCAAAAATAGTTAGAAGTTTTTCCGAAGTAGAACCGAATCCAAAGAGAAAAAACATTCTTCAACGAAATCAAAGAGAATTTGAGAATGTTTTCGCGGTTTTTGCCAAAAGTCCCTGTGACCATTCTCTTTCATTCCTTTTATACCCCTTCTTTAACTATGATTTTACTAACTTATCCTGGATTACTTCTTAACCCTAGTTGTAACTTCCCAACTAATTTCCAACTGAATTAGTCTTTAGCTTTTTCTTTATTCTTTTTTTTTGTTTAATTTAAATTTCTAAAATTTTCCTTTTTCTATTTTTATTTATTATTATTTGTTTGTTTATTTATTTTGATGATTTGGACCTTTAAGTTCAAAAAATATGTATTTTTTTCCAATTTAATTTATCATTATAATTTTAAATTAAAATTTTTTGGATAAAAATTGGTGTTCATATATATTTATATAATTTTAAATTTTTTAAAATTTAATATACATAATCTATATAACATAATTTAATAGTTAAATTAATAAATTTTATATTTTTTATATATAATTTAATAGTTAAATTAATAAATTTTATATTTTATATAATATTATTAAGTTTTTGTAAATGTTAAATTTTAATATTTATGTTAACGGATTTAATTGATAATATTTTAAATGTATTAAAATATAAATATGGTTGAAATGTTAAAGAAAATTTTTCGTTAAAATTCTTACCGCTTAAGGTGTGAATTTTTTAAATTATTATTTAAGCTTAATTCAACTTTTTATTTGAATGTTTAAATAGAAAATAATTTTATATGTCTGTGTTTATCTATTTCAAACTTTTAGAAAATATTAATTATACTTTTATTATTTATACTTTTATATCTACTAATAATTAATATAAAAGATATTACAATTAAAATAATTGTTAACCAGAAATTTAAAGTATAAAATAAACTAATTTTTAACATTTAAAAATATTGATTATTTTATTTAACAGATTTATTATTTTCTTAAATGATCTTATAATAAGGATGAAATGAAATATTTTTATTTTATAGTTCAAATTTTATTATTTTTATCTTAATTTTTAATTTATATTATTTTAATTTTAATTTTTTTTAATTTAGTAAGTATAGTTCATTTAGTAACTTGTCATTTAATTTTTAATCAAATTTTTACTGCATAATAAAAATAGTAAAGTTAAATTTAAGGTATTATATAAATTATTCAATATTTTATTATTAAATTAATTTTAATAGCTTAATTCTTTACTTACTAAGAATTAGGGTTCAAATCTTTTTTAAAAATTACTACTATGTCTTACGATGTTCCAATATAGTAAAAATATATGTAGATATATGTAATTAAATTTATTATTTAATAAATAAATGTATTAGGTTTGATTTTATTTTTCTTTAATTACATATCAGCTGTATCATTATTATGTTCTAACGCCGTACACAAACAAATTCTTTTATGATTTGAACGGTAGTTTAGCAAATGAACCATATTTGTTAAATTAAAAAATTGAGACCATTGAAATCGTACTATTAGCATTTTGAAAATTAAAATTAAACAAATATCAATTTAAAAAGATTAAAAATATAATTAAATATATTATTTCTTAATTTTTTATTGATCTCATTATAATATTTAAATGAAATTTGAAAATTGTTAAATTTGTTAATTTGTAGTAATTTTACTTTTATATGAACTAAATTTATCCCGCCTTTCAAAGCTGTGCGCTCCTTTGCTTGTTTTTAATTTGTTACATTTTTTTTCACATGGTTTATACTTTTCTTCCATTCTAAAATGGTTTGATTTGTTAATAAACAACTATAATTTTGAGATTTATGAATCTATCTATTAAATTAAGTATTAATATGTTTATAATTATATATATATATATATATTAAATTTTAAATAATTTACATATATTATAATTATATTATTTAATAATTAATATTTATTTAAATATTAATATATTATTTGTTAAAACAAAATTTTATAATATAATATTTCTTAATTTTTATTTTATATAAAATTTTATAAACATAGTTTATTTAGTAAATTTTTTAAACTTATTATTAAATAATAAATTTTATATTTATAAAAATTATTAAATAATATAAATATGTAAGTTTGATATCTAACAAATTAATATTTACATATAATTAGGAGGCATTAAGACTAGATATCAGTCTATAAACTTACCAAACTTTAGCTTATGGCTGAAAAAATTAGAGCCAAAAAGGTAGAAAAATTAAAAAGAGGAGGAGCATTTGAGCATTTCTCCGCGTTCTTCTCCGCGTGCGGATGGATACCCCTTGTCTGAGCATTTCTTCTGTATAGAAAAACAGAAGAAGATTCAGCACCAATTTTCTATTTGCTTTTAGCAAGGAGATCACATCTGTAAACATTTAATGATTTGAGTTTGAAATGATTACTAAATCTTTGGGTTTAAAATAAGATAAAGATGATCGATGATTAATTTAGACTCAAAATCATTAAAAAGTAAAGATTAAATTGGGATTGATCATTAAGTTAAAAATATGATATTTGATTTTTTTAATTTTTCTAATTTCCGCGTATATCTTTATAGTTCTTCCAATGTTTTTCAAATTCTAAGTAGTTTTCTTTATTCCCCTGAAATTTTTTATATGTATTTTTATGTTCCATAAGCATTTAAAATATTTAATTTATTTGTTTTCTTGATACTTTATCATTCCTCTTTTAACATTGAAGTTTTTGATTTTATTATTTTTTATTTTCACTATTTATTTTTTACTGAAGGTTTGGTGAAACCTATTTTGCTAATTTATGCATATATAGATACATCTACACTTCATATTGTATGTAATACGGTAACTTTTACAAGTTAGGAATTAGTAGTAATATTCTTCACCTTTTTCAAATTTTTTTTAAGCAATTTATTTGATCTTGAAATTAATCCCTCTCAAAAAGTGAGTTTATCCATATAAGTACTTTGAGTTTTTAATTGAGCAATTGATTTAGCTAAGGATACTGCTCATTTTTATGATTTCATGTTTTGACACCGGTAGAAAAATAGCTTTTTATAACAGGATTTTATGTCGGTTATTCGCCAACCGATGTAGAAAAAAGGTGGTGACATTTTTATAAATAAATTTGAGACTTTCTACATCGATTGCTTTATAACCGATGTAGAAAAATAGGCGGTGGCATTTTTGTAAAAAAATTTAAACTTTCTACATCGGTTGCTTTATAACCGATGTAAAAAGTGACTTTCTACATCGGTTATAAAGCAACCGATGTAGAAAGTGAGACTTTCTACATCGGTTGAGTAGTGTAACCGATGTAGAAAGTCCTTTTTACGTCGGTTCTATGAAACAACCGACGTAGAAAGTCTGTTTTCCCCCCTCTTTAGCTGATGCGACCATTGTCGTCCTCATAAGTTAAACACTCCATTTACGAGCTCCTGCTCTAACTCATCGCTCTGAGCCTCCACAAGTGTAAACCTAAGCACGTCTTCGTTCTCAAAGCTGCCGTCGTCGTCTACGCGAAGAGCACCGTCATTCTCGAAGCACGCCGTCATCGTCTACGTCATCGTCTACACCGGTATGTAGCATTCTGGCTCTCTGTTTAGGGTCTCTGTTCCTGTTTCTGCATTAGTGCTTAGCCTTAGGTTCTCTGTTTTGTTAAATCACTCTGTTGCTCTGTTAGCTTATCGTTTTCCTTCTCTATTTCTACATGTTACTTGTTTTTCTTCTCTGTTTCTACATGTTACTTTGTTTTGGCATTGCATAAAATGTATTTTTATTTTTATTACATTATATTGCAAAGATAGTACTCTGTTTCTACATATTATATTATATTGCATAAACCAGAATAGATTATATTACTGTTTTGGCATTGCAAAGATAGTGCTAAGAGATTTGGAATTCAAGGAAGATGGCATAGGTTGAGGCTTGAGGCAATTTAGTTCAACTTAGGTCCCTACAATTGGTTATTGTGGTGTTTAGAAGATTACTAGAGGTGATGTGTATATGAGCAAGAGTTTTTGGGGAGGGAAAATGAAGATAATATGGTCAGTTAGAATCTGTTAGCAAGACAATAAAAATGAAGGAGATTTGGGTATTTAAAGCTTAGGAGTGGTTTAATATTAATATGATAGTTAATTGAAGATGGAAACTGCTTAAAAGAAGAGATTGATTGTGGGTAAAAGTTTCAACGTTAAATATAAGAAGTTATGGGAGCTTGTTTATGACTTTACAGGGTGGATTGAATCACCAAAAATAGTCCTCATCATCATGGTGGACGAATACTTGCAATATAGGAAGTTATAGATCAAATGCTGATCGCTTTTCATCTTCAAATATTCTTTCATCTTTTACTAAAGAAGTTCGGATGAGAAATATTTTATAACTTTAAATTTTTTTAAAAATTTAAAGTTGATCTATGTTAACCTAGGTTGTTGTAGGCTTTCAATAAATAAATTAACCTATTTTCATTTCTACCAACAGAAGCTGAAAATAGCTTACATCTCTTCTTGTTTGATTCTACGTTAGCCCACCAAGTTTGGCTATGAGCATGATTAGGTGTTTAATGTACATGAATCACATAGTTCTCCCTTTAAAGCTCTACGTACTGACCATTACCTTTAACATCAAGATCTGCTTTCCAAGAAAAAGGAGCTGAGAAGGTATATACGATGATTTATTTGGCATGTAGTTAATTATTTAGTCCTTCGGGTTGTTGAGAAACGATATTATATTCAAGTTTCAAGAAGAGTCTTTTGATTTGGATATATATGTTATTAGATCTGATTAAGATTAGTTTTGATCATAATTTAGATTAAAACTAGATTTTGGTCTTAATTTTACATTAATTAAAATGGATAGACATGTGATTTTCATTTCTGATTGGTGTGCATTCCGTACAATGTGTAAAACTCTTCCATAGTTATTCTGATTACCGGTTAGGAAACCGTTTATATTCCTATAATAATCATACTTTTATTTTTTTATTGTTTATATTTGTTTATATTCCTATAGAGTAAAATGAGCACAATATAAATATGAATTGTATTTATTGTTTCTATTCAATAATTTTTTCATATTTGTTTCCTCTGCTTTTAACAGATACATGGGTGACCCTTCAGAGGTTCCTCCTTCACAAAACCCTTCTTCTCGGCAAAAGAAGGGAAGACGAGCCACACGGTTAAGGGAGTTAACCCTTAGTCGGTGTGGTGAGCAGAGGATTCCCATAGAGTTTGATTAGGCCACTGGGAATCCATTAGGGCCAAACAAGACAAAGTTTAAGAGTTATGTGGCCCTCCTTGGACGAAGCAAGGCTAGTATTTTGAAGAAGGATTGAGATGATGTTGAGATGCGAGTCAAGGATCAAATTTGGGAGACTATCATGGTATTTAACTTTAAAGCTTTAAGTTTTTCCATAAATTTATCATTCACTAACTAATTACATCTTCTTTTATGTAGCTTACATATGATGTACCAAACACTAACTTCCTGAAGAGGAAGTGGCTTTCATTTGCTGGTGAGCGCTGGAGGGGCTTCAAGACACATCTCACCAGCAAATATATATATGGGTGACTTAAGGATGTGTCTCCTTGTGAGGAGTACTAGTTCCTTGATCAAGACACTTGGCAGAGATTTGTTGAGTCTCGAATGGATCCTGCATTCGTTGTATGTATCTTTCTAATATTATATTTTTTTAATTGACTAATATAAGCAATATTATGATTAATTGATTTGCTTTCTTATAACAGGAGAAAAGAAAGAAGGCTCAACAAATTTCTGCTAAGAACTGTTACCCCCACAGATTATCTTGTGGGGGTTATGAGTTGCTTCAGGAGAGGCTGATCGAGCAGAAGTCGAAAGATCGTCAGCAATCATCTGAAGCAGACCCCTCTACACTTCTCTCTCCACCCTCTCCACCTTCACGCCATGAGAAATGGAAGAGGGCACGCCAAAAGGCATCTGGAGAGTACACATCAGAGCCTTCTCGCATTGTTGCTGAGAAGATTGTAAGTAATCACACAATTTTGTAAATTTCCTTTTTATTTATCTTCAAACATTTACATTACTGATAACGGTCATTTTTTGTTTTGTAGGATTCTTTGGTTGAACAAAGCTCACAAGGAGTCTTTGTTCCAACTGGCCGGGATGACATCTTAAGTACTACTATTGGCCAACCGGAGCATCCAGGGCGTGTTCGTGCAGTTGGCCGAGGTGTTGGCCTTAGACAGTACTTTGGATTGTCTTCTAAACAGACATCCAAAGAAGGTTTGGTGTCTAGAGATGAGTTGGACGCCATGCGTGAAGACATGATGCAAGCACTACGACAAGAACTTCGAGAAGAGCTCAGACAGGAGCTTAGGCAAGAGCTTAGGCAGGAGCTTGCCTCTTTGGGACTTTCCCAAACACAGACACAGGGTCACCATCCATCACCTTCTCCTAGGCGCATGAGCACAAAGGGAAGTTGTGCTTCGACGGAGGAGCAACTACAGGGAGAAGAGGATGTGGATACAGGTACAGACGATTATGAGTTATATGTTGATGATCCATATCGTCTGGTAGCAATTGGGAAAGTCTACACCTTGGGTTCAACCATCCATCACCAACAAATTGATGATGATCATGTTAGAGTGGTGGTTGAACGGGTTGAAGATGCAGATGCTCTTGTTCCTGTCCTTACTGAAGAGGTTCATGTCGTGGGGCAAGCCCCCAACCATTTCATTATATGGCCGAGAAGACTTGTGCAGCGAGTTCAACCTCAGGTATTAGATGATTTTAGCCTATGTTACTAATTTTTTAATATATATATTATGTGTGTCTATATATATATATATATATTTCTTACTATTTTGTAAATTTATCGTAGGTTTATAAGGAAGATCGTGGGAAGAAGATTGATTTAAGTGCTAAAGCAGATCTTCCTGAGCCTCCTGTAAAGAAATATGAGGTTGATTTGCTCACATGTCTATTTGGTATCGCCATGAACTTGGGCGACCAAACTTTGCAAATAACAATGGAACCAGATATCATAGGGAAGCCCACACCTATCCCCTTCTATATTACTAAGAAGGATATATTGGAGTTGGTTGTGGGTAACGATTTCCTATGTGTAACAGTTCTACAATTATGGTTGATGTAAGTAAATTTCTAAACCTTACTTGAATTATTTCATTATCAAAAGCTAACATATGAAAATTATTCGCAATATTAGGTACCTGTATAGTATCTGCACTGAAAGAGGTAAATTACACCTCTATGGATTCCTGGACCCAGTTCATATGCAGAAAACTGGGAACAAGGCTGCTGAGATACAGGGATATCTTCAGAGGAGATTGCAGTCTGATAAAGACTGTTACCTAGCCCCCTATTTTCAATCGTAAGTCAATACTTAATTGCTTTATTTCATGAATTCAATTAAATTCCTAATTTTTTTTCATTGTCATCCATATATTGTAGGGCCCATTAGCAATTAATCATTATTTGTCCCAAGCGGAATGTAGTTGTATTTCTATGCTCTTCTTGGCAAAAACCAAAGAAAGACATAAAGGACATTATAGATTTGTAAGTTTTTATGATTTTGGTATTTATATTCATATAACTTGTTATTCTCAAAGGTATTCATTTGCTTTTTATTTTACTGTAGAGCAATGAATGCTCGACTTCGGTTAAAAAGGGCGCATTCATCAAATATTAAAAAGCCTGTATGGATAATTCCAAAGGTAAGTACTTTATTAAAAGTTATTCAATTATTTTATATTCTTTTATCACCATCTCTAATTATATTTGATACTCTTTTTATTTTTTTGAAGTGTCCAAGACAAACCGAAGGAACCGAGTATGGATATTATGTGATTAGACATATGTTTCTCATTGTCTCGGCTTCTATTGTTCACTCTTGGCACCAGGTAATTACAATTGTCCTAATTTAATTATTTAATTTGAATGCACAACATGACATGTTCACTAATTTTAATGAAAAACATTTTGTAGATATTTGACAATCCTCAACCTCTGTTAGATGAAGAAATTGATGATATCAGAAGACGTTGGAGGGAATTTCTGATAGACATTGCCAATTTGGGTTGAATTCATGGGTTTTTTTAGATTTTTTGTTTGTTTTTATTATATTTTATAATAAATATTGATGTATTTACTTTAAATATATGGACTCTGTAATTTCTGTATTGTCTTCCTGGTATTTTGTTTATATATACAGGTATTGTGAATAAATAATATGGAAATTTCCCTAAACAAAAATAACATTTAAAAACAAAAATAAACTTACTACATCGGTTGTGACCTTAACCGATGTAAAAAGTGACTTTCTACATCGATTGTGAAAAAGTCAGACTTTCTACATCGGTTAAAACTTCAACCAATGTAGAAAGTTAACTTTTTACATCGGTTGTGACCACAACCTATGTGACTTTCTACATCGGTTGAAGTTTTAACCGTTGTAGAAAGTCTAAGTTTCTATATCGCCTGCTTCAATACCGCTTAAATAACCGATGTAAAAAGTCCATAACAACCGATGTAAAAAGCTTATTTTCCCCTGGTGTAAGCTCTCTTTTATTTTATTTTTCTTTCAGTTCACAATTTTTTTTTGTCATGAAACATCCTGAAATTAAATTCCAATGAAAGTAAAAATAAAATATGCATAATAGTTATCTTATTATTCTTTACGGTTAAACTTTTTAGTTTTATGTGTCATTAAAATTTAAGCTAAAAATATATTGACCTGTATTTCCATCAATTTTTTTATTCTAATTTTATATAATTTTTATTGTTTATTTTAATATATTTTGAATTAAATCTAATACTATATATTATGGTCGTAAAGGTTATACAAAAAAGTTGAGGTGGTTGATTTGTTTTTGACTATTCTTTAACGTTTATTAGTACACATTGTTGTATGTTAATATGTATTATATTTATTTTTGTTTTTTTATTTTATTTAATTAAATTAAACTACTAAATTTATTTTTTAATTAATTTATTTTTAATTATAATGATAATTCTTTAAAATTTTGTTGTTCAATGAATAATTAGTCAAAAACACAATATGAAATAATAGAGTTAGATGTTGATTATTCCCAACCATCTCAATCATGCTTTCTTTAACCGATTTACAAGTTACACTAATCTTTCTACATATTTAATAATAATTATTAAGTACTGATAATTTTATTAGAATTCATTTTGATTAGACTGCTTCTTTATCGTATCTCTTATAAAATGTCAAATATGTTTCATTGGTTTGGTGTTTATGGTACATTAGCTTACATTAGGCAAGGAACTCTTCAATTTAGTAAGATATAACTTGTCATGTTCATTTATATTAGGTTCAAATTATAAGATATCTTATTCTTTTATTCATATGGAGAACGATATGTACTTAACTCTTTCATATTCTATAATTAATTTTTTCAATCAATTTCCTGTAATCTAACATTCTGATTTTCTCATCTTTTACAGGTGTGAGTGGGCTAATAACATTTGAATCTCTTTGTTGCGCACACTTTAAGCTCTGACAACCATATATCGACAATGTATGTATATATTTTTTTGGTATATGGTAATAATGATTTCTTTCATTCTATTATTTATTATATATTTTATCATTATTAGTTAATTATTTCAAATATAAAATCAATTATTATAAATTGTTTTATATTTATTGTTATAATTTTGTATGCAAAAAGTATTCTTTTATCATTTCAAATAGAATAAATTACAACTGAAAAACCATCAAGTATTTGTTGGTAGTTTTTGTTCTCACAAGATTTTCTAAATGGTGTGTTCTGTACAAGAGTGTTGACACCTTATAAGTAAATGACTTTAACTATATTCCTTGAAAAAGGGTCAAGTTATAGGAAGTAAAATTTGTCCTAATGAAAGGGAATAATAGCAATTACATAGATATAAATCTATAATAATGAGATATATTCAAAACGTGCTTAAATTATTATTTACTAGGTTTTCATCTTGATACACAGGTGAAAAATAAGCTTTTTACATCGGTTGTTATGGATTTTTTATATGGGTTATTTGGGCGGTGTTGAAGCAGACGATATAGAAAATAAGATTTTTTACATCGGTTCTAGAACCGATGTAAAAAGTACACTTTCTACATCGGTTGGGCTTATAACCGATGTAGAAAGTCATACTTTCTACCTCGGTTAAGGCCACAACCGATGTAGAAAGTGTACTTTTTACATCGGTTATAGGCCCAACCGATGTAAAAAGTGTACTTTTTACATCGGTTATAATCTTAACCGACGTAGAAAGTTCATTTTTTTTAAATGCTCGTTTTGTTTAAGCATGCTACCGTATTATTTATTCACAATATCTGCGTATACACACACAGAATTACCAGACAGACAATACAGATTTCACATAATCTATATATTTAAACTAAATACATCGTTATTTATTATCAAATTTTAATTTACAAAGGAAATAACTTAAAATTACATCAAGCAAGTGTTGAAAGTTGAAAAAAAAATGTCGTAATCAACCATGTACCTGTTGAAAACGAAAACAGAGAAAAAATGGTTGAGCGGTGACCAAACGGTGTCCTAACGGAGGTACAACAGTAGTAGAACGATGACACATCATAGTGGTAGCCAAATAAGAAGCTTGAAAATTATAGAATACAACCAAAATGAATGTAAATTTCAATTATAATAACAGAATGAGATGTATAAATAACAACAAAGACGACTTCAAACCTTAGGGTGCGCGACGACGACTTCGAACGGAGGAAATGGTTGCAACGGCAACGACAACCACGAATGTAAGAATGGAGTGCAACGACAAACAGTAGGGACGACGGCAATGGCTAAGACGTAAACGAAAATAGAGAGAACAAGCCGAAACGATAAACTAGGGTTTTGGAGAATGAGGTTAAAGACAACTAGCGTCGGAAAATAAGTGATAGGGGAAGACATTCTACGTCGGTTGTTTCTTAGAACCGATGTAGAAAGTACTTTCTACATTAGCTGTTCTGTAACCAATGTAGAAAGTACTTTCTACATCGGTTGTTTTGTAACCGATGTAGAAAGTTTGAAAAAAAATCCACTTTCTACATCGGTTACAAAACAACCGATGTAGAAAGTACTTTTTACATCGGTTGTTATGTAACCAATGTAGAAAGTTTGAAAAAAAACCCACTTTCTACATCGGTTTAAAAGAGAACCGATGTAGAAAGTACTTTCTACATCGGTTGTTTTGTAACCGATGTAGAAAGTACTTTCTACCTTGGTTCTTTTCTGAACCGATGTAAAAAGTTTATATTTATTTACAAAAATGCCACCGTATTTTTTTATATCGGTTTCTAAACAACTGATGTAAAATCCTGTTGTAGAAACCTATTTTTACACTAGTGATAGCAGCTAAGAGAGAAATTAAATAAGATTCTGAAGAATTTATGAACATCATTTAAATAGAAAAAAAATATCTTTACAAGAGTGAATAAGCTTTCTTGTAAGGAATTGTTAGGTAATATTGCTCATCAATTCAACTGTTGGCTTTGTTGATTTTCTCAAACTAAAATACCTTAAAATTTACAAGAGTGAATAAGCTTTCTTGTAAGGAATTGTTAGGAAATGTTGCTCATCAATTCAACCGTTGGCTTTGTTGATTTTCTCAAACTAAAATACCTTAAAACTTCCATGAAATATAGACAAGAGAGCATAAGCTTCCTAGTAGGAGACATTGACGCCAGTCAAGATGCATTCCACTTTTACATAAAAAAAAGTCTACGCTCTATAATTATTTTTTGCTTAATATTAATGTTTGACATCATGAATTTGGCTTGTCCGAGTAGTATTTTATCCTTAAGGAAGATCAAGTGCCTCTAATTATCATTCAACGTAATGATGGGAAGGTGTTTTTGAAAACTAATTTGGAACCTAATCGAATTGCAACTTGGTTATGTCACAACCGTAATTCTAATGAGACGACGAACTCGCTAAAATTTGAAAATAGAACTTTTTTTTTTTGGGTTAATGTGGAGTCGCCACCAAATTTTTATTTAAGGGAAAAATATTTGGAAAAAACCCTGACTCGAGGATGAGATTCGAAGTTCGGGAGTCGGTTACGAGCAGGGAAGGTGTTAGGCACCCCACTCGCCTGTTCCGAAGAACAGTACCCTTAAACTTGAGTGTGTGATTATTTGAAAATTCCTTGATCCCTTTAATTAGAATGGAAATAAATAACTTGATGGAGGTTAGCTTGACAGGACTTGATCCTGCTCCTACGTATTCCCCGGTGCAGTGGGAAACTCAAGGCTTACGTAGTTCTGGTTTGATTTGAAGGCTTGACCTTCGAACGGAATTTAAATTGAAAAGCGAATGCATTGTTGTATTTTTTGAAAATATTTTGAGGGTGCAATCCCAATCTACCTATGCACAGGGCCCGAGACAACTACGGCTGCACTTGAACCCATACGAACCTGTAAACAACGAACAACAGAAAAAGCTACCAGTTCGTTTTTAGGGCCCGTTGCGTGAGATTAAGAATGCAAGACGAAATTTTTATTTGTTTCAAAAAAGGAAAGGTAATCCTCAATCCACATATGCACAGGGCCCAAGACTACGGCTGCACTTAGACCCATACGAATTTCTAAACAACGAACAACAGAAAAAGCTACCAGTTCATTTTTAGAGCTCGTTGCGTGAGATTGAGGAATGCAAAGTGAGTATTTATTTATTTTAAAATCGAAAGGCAATCCCAATCCACATATGCACAGAGCCCAAGACAACTACGACTGCACTTGAACCCATACGGACCTTTAAACAACGAACAATAGAAAAAGCTACCAGTTCATTTTTAGGGCCCGTTACGTGAGATTAAGGAATGCAAAATGAGTTTTTATTGAGGTTATTTGAAAGGGGGTTCTTAGCCCACATATGCGCAGGGCCCAAGACAACTACGGCTGCACTTGGGACCCATATGAATTCCTAAGCATCGAACAGTAGAAAAAGCTATCTGTTCGTGCATAGGGTTCATTGCGTGAGACCTAGAACCAAAGAATTTTCCTTTGAAAATAATTGAGAAGAAGATTAGGTTTGGTTTAAAACAAACTGGGCTTGAATGGACACTGTTAGAGAAAAGGAGTTGGTTGAAAAGAAATAGTTGGCTTGAAATTTTATGGAAAATTAAACTTGATTTAGTTAGAGAAAGAGAATCTAAAAGAAATTGGACTTGATTTGGGAAAAGGGTTTGATGTTATTTGAAAGAAAAAAAAAAGAACTTAAAAAAAATTGGTTGGGGCTAATTTGGAATAATGGAGAATTAAGGGGCTGATTTGAAATTTTGAAAAGTTGAGGGGCTTATTTGCAATTTTGAAAAATTGAGGGCTGGATTGTAATTGCTCACGTCTGAAGAAGCCAAAGTCGCACATGGTGGGGCCTCCTTCTCATGGCTTTCATGGCTTCGTTTAGATGCTGGTTGGCTTGGCTTGAGGGAAACTTAAATGACTCGCCTGGCTTGTGGGTCATCAATTGGCTTAGATGGCTTGGGGTAGAAAAGGGAGATTTTGCCAGCAAAGTGGTTGACTGTGGGATTCGAACTTGAGATCAGGGAGAAGGAAGGTGGCACGCTTGACCACTAGGCTAAGCTCCAGATGGAATATTAAGTATCCTTCATATTTAAAACATAGTTAGGGCCCATATTGCATGAAAATAGAGCCTGCCCTGGACCCAGTAGCCTCTTGGTGTGCTTTGCATCACTTCCAACCGAACAACATCAGACTCTTCCCATACATCACTAGTTCCTTCACAGAGCAAAGGCCATCGCCACTTCTGAAACCGCTTGGGTCCCTGAGAGTCTCGCCATGCAGTGTTATTAGGCTTCCCAATCCACTGTATTTGGCACATGGGCGCTGGACTTGTGATTGTAGAAGTTGAATTAAGTTTGAGGACAATGGTTGTCTGGTTTGAGGGGCTGCATTTGGCTAAAGGTCTGACGATCCTGGCTGGGCTATGGTGCCTAACAGAGCGTCTAACTCATTCAGAGTACATGAATCAGCAACAGCTTGGAGGCCCTCGGTTAATGGCAAGGTCAAGATCTTGAGCTAAAGGTGAGGGTAGTAGTCAAGGGCAGTTCTGGACCATTAGCTGATGTACCAAACGGGCACAATGTGGGAGCAAATACTGGACTTGAACAGTCGTGAATTTAGGGACCCACGCATGAGAATTTGAGTAGGTGATACAAGAACTCGGTGATAGTAATAGAGGGGTTCTTCGGGGCACTTGGACGACGCCTACCCTGACAGAGCACAGGGTCTAGACTTGCAAGCGCTACTGTAGAGCAATGGTGCCTATCTATGCGTTGTGGTGCGTCTCCAACACTGATGCATGGTTGGATCAAGGTCCTGAGTGCTCCCATGGGGGTGCGTTTGATCAGATTGTATACGGACCGAGCCAGGGGAGCCCTGTTTCTTTGCAACTGCCTTCATCGAGCGCTTAGGAACGCTGCTCGATCCGTAGCTACTTACTACATATCCGGGCGCTGCGCTAGGAGCGAAGCAGGTTACAGGCCTGGGCGTCGAAATCTGTACCACGAACCCCTTTGTGCATGATTCTCCTTCAAAGCGTATCACACCAAACCTTCACAAGGCTGGACTTGGGTAACCTTAACGAAGGGAGGATATATTCTCCAAACAGAGTCCATATCTTTGGCTCCTTCCTTGGACAAGGTCAACTCGAGGCCTGTACTTTAGGTGCTGTGGTAAGCTCCTGGTAACCTGTCGCAACCGTAATTCCGACGAGACGACGAACTCGCTAAAATTTTGACAAATAGGAATTGTTTGGTAATGTGGAGTTGCCACCAAATTTTATTTAAGGGAAAAATATTTGGAAAAACCCTAACTTGAGGATGAGATGCTTAGTTCGGGAGTCGGTTATAAGTAGGGAAGGTGTTAGGCACCCTGCTTTCCCGTTCCGAAGAACGGTACCCTTAAACTGAGTGTGTGTTTATTCGAAAATTATTTGATCCCTTTAATTAGTGTGAAATAAATAAATAACTTGATGGAGGTTAGCCTGACAGGACTTGATTGTGCTCCTACGTATTCCCCGGTGCAATGGGAAATTCAAGGCTTACGTAGTTCTGGTTTGTTTTGAAGGCTTGACCTTCGAAAGTTCTTGAAAAAGAGTATTTGAAGATTTTGTTTTTTGAAAGGATCTTTAGTCCACTCATGCACAAGACCCGAGGCGGCTACGACAACACGGGGGCCTATACAGACTACTAAATGTTGGACACCAGGTGAACCGCCAGCCCCCCATTTAGTGCCCATTGCGTTAGACTTAAAAAATCCCCAAAATATTTAGAGAAAGATTTTTTTAAGTTTTGAAAAGAAATGATATTGATTCATGAGTAAGAAGAAAACTTGAGTTTGATAATAGAGTTTCATTTTTGAGTTTTGAGGTAATTGGAGTTGAAAGGGGATTTTGGTGCAATTTTGTAATTACTAGAAATTTTAGGGTGATTTGAAATTTCGAGAATTTTATGAATCTTTTAGGAATTTTATGGTTTATGGAATTTTATTGATTCTTAGGAGTTTTTACGAATTTTATTGATTTTTAAGGAATTTTTATGAATTTTATTGATTTTTAGGGATTTTTGAATTTTTATGAATTTTCTAGGATTTTTTAGAATTTTTGTGAATTTTCTAGGATTGTTTAGAATTTTTTAGGATTTTTAGATTTTGGAAGGGTAAAATTGTAATTTTTGGCGTAGGGGTATACTGGGAATTTTGGGATCTGACAGGCGCAAGATTGTAATTTTCAGGGTAGGGGACAAAGCTGGGATTTGAGGAAAAGGCAAGGGGCAAACAGGTCATTTGGGAAACTGAGTGGGCTTCAATGGCTTTGAAGGTGGCTTGGAAATGGCTTGAGGGCTTGGGAATGGCTTGTGGAGGCTCGGTGGCTTGGAAATGGCTTGAGGAGGCTTAGGCGGCTTGGGGAAGGCTCGCTTATCATGCGGCTTTATTGACGACTTGAAGGCTATAGGAGCGGCTCGGGGCTTCGCCCGACTTATTTGGCTCGTGGCTTGAATAGGCGGCTTGCTGGTTTAAAAGGGAAAATGATCCCTGGTAGGTTCGAACCCAAGTCCTAGGTTTTGCAGGTGGTGAGTGACACCATTGGATCATGTTTCAACTTGAGCTTATTTCACCCTTCATCAAATTTAAAGGCTCCTTCATGCATATAGCTCCCTTGCCATAATCTCATCATATGAACCTCGTAAGAATGTCAGGCCTGGACTCATGGGAACTACCTTCAATCTTTTATTAAACGTGATATTCGTGCAAATACAAGGACCATTTTTCTTCAGGTTGGTGATGCATCTATTTCCAACGACGTTGTATGCCACGCTCCCTGATCCGAAATGCTTGTAAAATGTATAGTGTCATGCTCGACCGCGTCCTGTTCATGGCCTCAACATACGTTATCCAGATTCTATTTTCAGTTTGAAGAGCCATGACTTCCAGGTCCAATGAATTTGTATTCGTGCCAGACAATATCATTCTTGGAGCCGCTCTTGGTGTACAGCAAGAGGTGCTTCTGATCCAGGCCTGTCTCTGCAGAGTCACATGTGATGGCCTCATGAGGATGATTGAAGAGCAGCCCAAGGATTCTTGAATCCATGAAATGTCGTTGTTCTGCAACAGGTTCTTGAGCACCTTGTTCTATTTTGCAATAAGAGGTACCCCAAACAACCCCACTGTATACCATAATCCTCAATATAAATTATATATTTCTATTTCATGGCCTTGCTTAGGACAATTACATGCTACAATATAATAACAGAGCATGAATCCACATAAAGATGAGCGGTTCGATCAGTTTGCACAGAAATTCAATTATTGTTCTGAAAATTCACTTCACGGTTCATTTCCTCAACCTCTACTTACTGTTGACCAAGCATTTGTTAATTTCACAGATTAGTGAGAAATGCCATTCACGAGTGCAGAGTCTTTTACAATTTTCTGATTTGCTTATGAAGTTTTATGAACGAACAGTTTTCGAATTAAGGTAACCAATGCTTTCTAATGAATTTCATGCTTAAATCTAAAGGGGAAACATACCGATTCGAACAATTAAAGTTGATCTTAATCTTTGATCATTTGAAATCTGACAAAACCAAGGAGGTTTGGGTCTTGATTTCTTACCAGGACAAAAGAACTTTGATCCTCCGATTTTGCCTCCGATCCAGAGAGCTCCCGATTAGAGAGGGTTTGTTCAGCTCCTGTTCTTGTTTTTTTTGCTCCCGCTCTGCATTCTTTTTCAAAAATCCCCCTTGCTTAATTCCCTTTCTTCCCTTTTTATATTGATTTTTCCAAATTTCCCGCTTCTTTTTCTTTTCTTTTTCGCTTTTTTTTCATTTTTTTTATTTTCGTTTAAGTTTTTCCATTTTATGATTTTCCTAGTTTTTATTGTTTTTCATCATTTTTTTATTGTTTTGTTTTTTTTGATTTGCCATTTTATTTTCCTTATATTTTTAAGTTTTCCATTATTTCTTGTTTTATTAATTTTCAGATTATTTATTTTTCATGTTTCTTTTTTCTTTTGTTTTAATTATTTGTTGTTTTGTTTTTAACTTCAAATTTATTTAAATTCTTTTATTATATTTTTTCCAAAAAACAACTATTTTTCTTATTATTTTTTTAGTTTCTAATTATTTTAATTTTTTTTATTTTTCATTATTTTTCCATTTTTATTAATTCTATTTTTATGTTTTATTTAAATTTTCTGTTTTTTTGTTTGTAATTTCTCTGTTTTATTTAGTTTTTTGTTGTTTTTTTTTTGAATTTTTTTTATTCCTATATTTTGAATTTTCATTATTTTTCCTTTTTTTTATTATTTTATTTTTTGTTTTTTATTATTTTTTGATTTACATATTAAATAATTTAAAATGGGGGTCTCAGACAAAAATGGGTGTATACAATTTGCCCCTCTTTACTCGTTTTCCTATCAGATAATATGAGAAGCAATTCTCTAAATTATCATGATAGGAAATGAGTAAAGACGTGAACACATTATGTCCGAGGCAGGTTTTTGAAAAAGCCCGTCCATCATGAGAAGCCTTGAGCTTGAAAATGAATACCTGGGAGGTGATGATTTTTGAAAGGCTATGAATACTGCTGAAGTGTAGGCAAAGTGAGGCAAAAAGGGTCTATTTAAGGGAGGAAAGTATGTAGGAACTAAGATGTAACATATGTACAGGGTGGCCTGACAACATAGGCCGAGATGTGGGAATCTAATCTATGCTTGAGGCCTGACATTATAGGCCTTGATGTAAAAAGTAAATCTAATGATGTGTGAGAGAAAACTTGAATGTGCAGAAAACTTGAGTATGCAGGAAAGGAAGCTTGATCATGCAGAAAAGAAAACTTGAGCGTGCAGAAAAGAAAATTTCAGCGTGCAGAAAAATTAGACTTGAACGTGCAGAAAAGAAAACTTGAAGAGGCCTGACAACATAGGCCATGATGCAGAAAAGAAGACTTGAAGAGGCCTGACAACATAGGCCATGATGCAGAAGTGAAAACTTGAAGAGGCCTGACAACATAGGCCATGATGCAGAAGAGAAGACTTGAAGAGGCCTGACAACATAGGCCATGATGCAGAAAAGAAAACTTGAAGAGGCCTGACAATATAGGCCATGATGCAGAAAAGAAGACTTGAAAAGGCCTGACAACATAGGCCATGATGCAGAAGTGAAGACTTGAAAAGGCCTGGCAACATAGGCCATTATGCAGAAGTGAAAACTTGAAGAGGCCTGACAACATAGGCCATGATGCAGAAGAGAAGACTTGAAGAGGCCTGACAACATAGGCCATGATGCAGAAAAGAAAACTTGAAGAGGCCTGACAATATAGGCCATGATGCAGAAAAGAAGACTTGAAGAGGCCTGACAATATAGGCCATGATGCAGAAAAGAAAACTTGAAGAGGCCTGACAACATAGGCCATGATGTTGAACATAAAATGCGATGGCTTGTCAACATAGGTCGATAACAGGAATCTAAACATGCAGTGGCCTGACAGCATAGGCCGAGAGTGCAGAAATTTAAACATGCAATGATGCAATGGCCTGACAACATAGGCCATGAATGGGGAAGAATGAAGCATGCTAAGGCTTGACAACATAGGCCAGTGAGCAGGAAATGTGAAGATGCAGTGACCTGACAACATAGGCCATGAATGGGAAAGAATGAAGTGTGCTATGGCCTGACAACATAGGCCAGTGAGGAGGAAATGTAAAGATGCAATGGCCTGACAACATAGGCCATGAATGCAGGAAACTAAACTACGTGGTGGCCTGACAACATAGGCCTGAAAGCAGTAAATCTAAACTAGCTGGTGGCCTGACAACATAGGCCTGAAAGCAGTAAATCTAAACTAGATGGCAGCCTGACAACATAGGTCTGAAAGCAGTAAATCTAAACTAGATGGAGGCCTGACGACATAGGCCTGAAAGCAGTAAATCTAAACTAGATGGCGGCCTGACGACATAGGTCTGAAAGTAGTAAATCTAAACTAGATGGCGGCCTGACGACATAGGCCTGAAAACAGTAAATCTAAACTAGATGGTGGCCTGACAACATAGGCCTGAAAGTAGTAAATCTAAACTAGATGGGGGCCTGACAACATAGGCTTGAAAGCAGTAAATCTAAACTAGATGGTGTCCTGACAACATAGGCCTGAAAGTAGTAAATCTAAACTAGATGGTGGCCTGACAACATAGGCCTGAAAACAGTAAATCTAAACTAGATGGTGGCCTGACAACATAGGCCTGAAGGTAGTAAGTTTAACCATGTAATGGCCTAACAACATAGGCCTGAAAGTAGGAATGATGAAACATGCTATGGCTTGTCAACATAGGCCAGTGAGGAGGAATGAATGAAACATGCTATGGCCTGACAACATAGGCCAGTGAGCAGGAATGAATGAAACATGTTATGGCCTGACAACATAGGCCTGTGAGCAGGAATGAATGAAACATGCTATGGCCTGACAACATAGGCCATGAATGGGAAAGAAAGAAACATGCTATAGCCTGATAACATAGGCCAGTGAGCAGGGATGAATGATGCAATCTACCTTGCGCTTGATAGTTATTTCCTTGAAGAGACTTGGGCAACCATTTTGCCCCAGTTTGGAAGGTTTCAATGAGCTTGACTTGAATTTTTCTGGACAACTTTGCCCTATTGAACTTGATTGGGGTTGAGGAATTGAGGATTACTTCAACTTGGATTTTCTTGGGCAAATGTTTTCCCCAGCTTAATCTTGATTCAGAATTTGAGGATGACCTCAAATTGAATTTATGTGGGTAAGCGTTTGCCCTAACTTGAACTTGATTTGAGTTTGAGGATGACCTCAAATTGAATTTATGTGGGCAAACGTTTGCCCCAGTTTGTTCCACGATCTTGAATTGTATCTTTGTGTGGGCGAGCAATTGCCCTAGTTTAAACTTGATCTGGAATTTGAGGATTACCTCAAATTGAATTTTCGTGAGCAAATGCCCCAGCTTGATTTTTTTGACGTTGAGGAATTGAGGATTGCCTCAACTTGGATTTTCTGGGCAAACGTTTGCCCCGATTTTGAGCTTGGCTTAGAGTTTGTGGATGATTGCAATTTGATATTTTGTGGGCAGGCATTTGCCCCAGTTTGGACTTGATCCATGATCTCACATTGTATTTTGGTGTGGGCAAGCGTTTGCCCCAGTTTGAACTTGTTTTAGAATTTGAGGATGGCCTCAAATTAAATTATTGTGGACGGGCTTTTGCCCCAGTTTGAGTTTGACTCGGTTTTAATTGTGATTGATTCGAAATTTTTTGCTTATTTCTTAATTATTTTTGAGAAATGAGTTATGAAATGCTTGAATGGATGAACACTTGTCGCGATACTTGATGATTAAAGATGCAATGTTTGTGATTCTTGAATAGAAAGGATGCAATGTTTTAATCTTATCAACACTTCTTTGATGCTTGAAATAATTATTGGATGAAATGGATGTTGTGGGATGAATGCATGTCATGATGTGGTTCTTACTTTGATGCTTGAGATGTTTACTTGATGAAACAAATGCTATGCAAACCATGGAATGGTGTAAAATTTTTGTTTCTCTTGATTTTTTTTTGTTTTGACACATCCTTCCTCGACAACCCCCTAGTTGGTGTGAGAAGAATCAAAAAATCGGGACAAGCTAGATTGACTTAAGTTCGGTGTTTTGGTCAATCTTTTGGCTTCTTGATCAACTTTGGAACCTTCTTTTCCAGGATTTTTGAGATCCAACAATTGTCAGCAGTATTAAATAAGACACACTCCTTCTTTGGTGGCATAATGGCTGGTAGGAAGATGATTCCTTTGGAAGCAATCCTGTCATGTTGCAATGGTGGAGGATTCATCCGACTTGTCATGACTTTTCAAAATTAATCCTTTTTTAAATTTTTACATTTTTCACATTTCCTTGTGGCACGTGCATTTTGAGGTGTGCAAAGTGATTTTGGATGGTCAATGAAAAGAAATAGAGAAGGTTTGCAAAGGATGTTTGAGGTGGTATACTTGAAAGGGAAAGATGACAAAAGATGTAGGTTCGATTGCCCAAATGGCACCTTTTGATGAAAAATGCCAGTGCTGTTTTTCATAATCTTGATGGTCAAATTAGCCAAACTTTAGAAATGAAAAAATTTTGCCCCAGTTTTAGGAAGATATGAGGTGCAGAAATGTCATTTTGTCTCGGGATTCCTGGATTGACCTTAATTTTTCCTGGGTTGTTCTTTTGAGTTTTTAACCCAGCAGGTCTTTTGTATTGCCTTAGCTTTTGCCTAGGTCGCCCTTACGAGTTTTCAACCTAGCGGGCTCTTGATTGTGTGCCCTAACTTTTTCCTAGGTCTCTTTTGAGGGTGGTCGACCTAGCAGGCTTCTATTTGATTATGCCCTAATTTTTGCCTAGGTCGCCCTTACGGGTTTTCGGCCTAGCGGGCTCTATCTGCTTACGCCCTAATTTTTGCCTAGGTCATTAGGATTGTCGACCTAGCGGGCTCTATCTGATCCTAATTTTTCCTGAATTTTTGTTGGAAACCGGAAAGACCTTTTTTGATCATGACTTTGTTGATTTAACCTTGAACTTTAACCCTACTTTGCCTGGATTGTTTTGGCTTAATCCAGCGGGCTTTCTTCTTTTTCTTGAATTTTGAATTTTGACCCTGATTTTGCCTGGATAATTTTGATTTAATCCAGCGGGCTTTTTTCTTTTTCTTGAATTTTATGTAGTTGGGAGTTGATCTTGCCAGGATCATTTAGTTCCTAATTCAGCGGATCTTATCATGCATCCCTAAATTTTGCCTGGATTTGAACTTGATTCCAGCGGGATGTTTTTTTTTTTACAAGACACTTTGACTGGGGATCTAGAATCCTTGGTTGTTATTCTACTTCCTCATTGGGCTTTTCTCTTTGAGCTTGATTAACTAGACGTTCAAGATTATTTATTACAGAACTGACATTATCACCAATCGGTATTACTGTTTGGGTATAGGAATAAGGAGTGGGCTGAATGGATAAAAGGAATGGTAAATTTTTTAAAAGTAAAGCCAATGATGTGAAACACGTGCTTAAGAAACATGAAAAATGTAAATTTAGTATTGTTCATTGAGATTTATTTACAAAGATTGATTTTGAAAAATATGACAATTTTTGGATGATCTTCCTCAATCCCTTGATATGCACAAAGCAACTGGTCGTGCTACTCCAATTTCTTAGCCAGCAGATGAGCTCTCATGATTCGGCACTTGGATCAGGAGTGATCTTCTCAAAATCTAGCCGTTTAGCATTAATCAGGCCTTGTACCTTACGCTTCAGAACCTGGCAGTTTTCGGTAGAATGACCGATGTACCCTGCATGGTAGCCACATATGGCATTGGCATCGTACCATTGAGGGTAAGGTGGTTCTTAAGGTTTCAAAGGGTAAGGAACCACTAGAGAGTTCTCGATTAGCTGAGGTAACAGCTCGGTGTAGGTCATTGGAATGGGATCAAACTGGACATGATCCGTCTCCTTTTTCTGGCTTTGATTAGGATTTTGGCTTATAGTTTGTATTTGGATCGTGTATGGTGTGGGAGGTCGGACTTGCATTGGGTAGTTGTAAGTTGGTGGATAGGCGGTTTGGTAGGTGGTGGCGACGTAGGGATATGGTGTGTAGGGTGTATATGGTGGTGGTTGGAAGCCAGTCGGTCCATAAAGTGCCATCGGAGGTGTGTATAGGCCTTGACCAGAAGCCGCATTATAAGTTTCACCTGTCCTATTCTTTTCTGTAGAGGCGTCAACTGTCCTTGTGGCGTTGTGCGTGATTTTTCCTCGACGCATGCCACCCTCGATCCTTTCTCCAATGATGATGACATCAGAGAAGCTAGGAGTCACACTGCCAATCATCTTGTCATAGAAAGGATCTTGGAGTGTGTCAATGAACGTGCTGACGAGCTCCTTCTCAGATAAAGGAGGTCGTACTTGAGCAACTAGCTCCCTCCATCTTTGCGCATACTGCTTGAAAGTCTCATCTCCTTTCTTGGCCATGTTCTGGAGCTGAGTTCGATCGGGAGCCATCTCCGCATTATACTAGTATTGCTTGAGGAAAGCCTCAGCTAGGTCCCTCCATGAACGGATATGTGTCCGCTCTAACTGAGTGTACTAGTTTGCAGTTGCCCCTGTTAAGCTGTCTTGAAAGAAATGGATGAGTAGCTTCTCATCGTAAGTACATGCAGACATCTTCCTACAGTACATAGTCAGGTGTTTCTTTGTTTTGATGATTGTATGGCCTCCATTAGTCTAGCCACTTGATCTTTTAGAGTTTTGACCTCATCTCTTAACTCCTCATTCTGTCTCTCTAGCTCATCCATGACTTTTGATTGTGCATGACTCCTATAAGGACGTCGAGGAAGTTGTCTTTCTCTAATTTTTCTGTTGAAGTTTTAAAAATTAATTTTTGAGAAATAATTTGAATGCCAAAAAAAAAACATGAATGGTAAAAGGTGACGCGCAATAAGTATGCATGTGTGGAATGATTTTTGAAATCCTTCTTTTTGATAATAAATTTATTTAATGCATGAATGCATGCATGCTATGCACAAATAACTGAAGATTTGAACATTTTGAGAAGAATTGAGTGATTTAATTTATTTGTCCTTGGTTTCTTAACAATTTGTGTTTTTTATGAATTTTGGTATATTTATCTTGCTAGAAAAAACCTTTAGTTTTGTTTAGAAAAATTTTTAGTTTTGCTAGAATTTTTCTAGAAAGTGTTCTTTAGGTTTTCAATATTTCACTTTCTATCCTATTGAAACTTTTTTATTTTTTCAGTATTTTCAAAAGATTATTTTTCCTAATTTTCCTATTTCTAAAACATCCTTTTAAGTTTTTTTTTGAGTTTTTTCAATATTTTCAAAATATTTTTTCTAATTTTTCTTAGGAATTTTCTTCTTCGATTTTGGTTTTCTTGATTTTTATCTTGATTTTTCTTTGACTTTTATTTGTTTCTATTTTCTTATCCTTGATTTTCCTTCCTTGATTTTTATCTCCCTAAGTTCAGATCTCATCTCCCCTCTGCTATCTTGGATGATTCTGTTAAAATAAATGCTTGGAGGCAGTGATTCTTGTATCTTGAAAGGGGTGTGTGCCCTCCTTGCTTTTTATGTGGGTTACCCGTCCTAAGGATCTATGACTTTTAATATGAACCTCTCAAAGGTGGTTAGTAATCCTAAGATGCAGAGGTCACTAGAGCTAAGTTCTAGTTCACAATGTTTGCCACAACAGTAGAAGTAGCCACTAGTTGCGGGGCATTATGAACAGGACGCACTCTAGCCGGGATTTTCGTGATAGTCAAACAGGACGTAAGCCCCAAAGTGACACCACTAGATCCCTCTATCCTAGGTAGCACTCAGACCCGGGTATAGGGCCCCACTCATGATAAATGCATATGCAATGTATGAGGGCACACAATTTTGGGATACCTGCAATTGGGGAAATTATACAGATATATTGCAATTTACTATTTGTTTATCCTAGGGTTATACAGTGCATAAACAGATAAACAAATAGATAGGTAACAGGAAAATAAATCGTGCAAATAAATAGAAAGGGATCGTGCAATCCATAAAACGTGCAAATAAAAGGGAAGGGGTCAAATATAATGTACACTCAATTGAAAGGGGCTTGACTCTCTAAGGTCCCTAGTGGAGTCGTCATCTGTCGCAACCGTAATTCTGACGAGACGACGAACTCGCTAAAATTTTGAAAAATAGGAATTGTTTGGTAATGTGGAGTCGCCACCAAATTTTATTTAAGGGAAAAACATTTGGAAAAACCCTAGCTTGAGAATGAGATGCTAAGTTCGGGAGTCGGTTACAAGTAGGGAAGGTGTTAGGAACCCTGCTTGCCCGTTCCGAAGAACGGTACCCTTAAACTGAGTGTGTATTTATTCGAAAATTGTTTGATCCCTTTAATTAGTGTGAAATAAATAAATAACTTGATGGAGGTTAGCCTGACAGGACTTGATCCTGCTCCTACGTATTCCTCGGTGCAATGGGAAATTCAAGGCTTACGTAGTTCTGGTTTGTTTTGAAGGCTTGACCTTCGAAAGTGCTTGAAAAAGAGTATTTGAAGATTTTGTTTTTTGAAAGGATCTTTAGTCCACTCATGCACAAGACCCGAGGCGGCTACGACAACACGGGGGCCTATACAGACTACTAAATGTTGGACAGCAGGTGAATCGCCAGCCCCCCATTTAGTGCCCATTGCGTGAGACTTAAAAAATCCCCAAAATATTTAGAGAAAGATTTTTTTAAGTTTTGAAAAGAAATGATATTGATTCCTGAGTAAGAAGAAAACTTGAGTTTGATAAAAGAGTTTTATTTTTGAGTTTTGAGGTAATTGGAGTTGAAATGGGATTTTGGTGCAATTTTGTAAGTACTAGAAATTTTGGGGTGATTTGGAATTTCGAGAATTTTATGAATCTTTTAGGAATTTTATGGTTTATGAAATTTTATTGATTCTTAGGAATTTTTACGAATTTTATTGATTTTTAAGGAATTTTTATGAATTTTATTGATTTTTAGGGATTTTTGAATTTTTATGAATTTTCTAGGATTTTTTAGAATTTTTGTGAATTTTCTAGGATTTTTTAGAATTTTTTAGGATTTTTAGATTTTGGAAGGGTAAAATTGTAATTTTTGGCCTAGGGGTATACTGGGAATTTTGGGATCTGATAGGGGCAGGACTGTAATTTTCAGGGCAGGGGACAAAGCTGGGATTTGAGGAAAAGGCAAGGGGAAAACAGGTCATTTGGGAAACTGAGTGGGCTTCAATGGCTTTGAAGGTGGCTTGAGGGCTTGGGAATGGCTTGAGGAGGCTCGGTGGCTTGGAAATGGCTTGAGGAGGCTTAGGTGGCTTTGGGAAGGCTCGTTTATCATGCAGCTTTATTGACGACTAGAAGGCTATAGGAGCGGCTCGCGGCTTCGCCCGGCTTATTTGGCTTGTGGCTTGAATAGGCGGCTTGCTGGTTTAAAAGGGAAAATGATCCCTGGTGGGTTCGAACCCAGGTCCCAGGTTTTGCAGGTGGTGAGTGACTCCACTGGGCCATGTTTCCACTTAAGCTTATTTCACCCTTCATCAAATTTAAAGGCTCCTTCATGCATATAGCTCCCCTGCCATAATCTCATCATATGAACCTCGTAAGAATCTCAGGCCTGGACTCATGGGAACTGCCTTCAATCTTTTATTAAACATGATATTCGTGCAAATGCAAGGACCAGTTTTCTTCAGGTTGGTGATGCATCCATTTCCAACGACGCTGTATGCCACGCTCCCTAATCCGAAATGCTGTTAAAATGTATAGAGTGTCATGCTCGACCGCGTTCTGTTCATGGCCTCAACATACGTCATCCAGATTATGTTTTCAGTTTGAAGAGCCATGACTTCCAGGTCCAATGAATTTGTATTCGTGCCAGACAATATCATTCTTGGAGCCGCCCTTGATGTACAGCAAGAGGTGCTTCTGATCCGGGCCTGTCTCTACAGAGTCACATGTGATGACCTCGTGAGGATGATTGAAGAGCAGCCCGAGGATTCTTGAATCCATGAAATGTCATTGTTCTGCAACAGGTTCTTGAGCACCTTGTTCTATTTTGCAATAAGAGGTACCCCAAACAACCCCACTGTATACCATAATCCTCAGTATAAATTATATATTTCTATTTCATGGCCTTGCTTAGGACAATTACATGCTACAATATAATAACAGAGCATGAATCCACATAAAGATGAGCGGTTCGATCAGTTTGCACAGAAATTCAATTATTGTTATGAAAGTTTGCTTCACGGTTCATTTCCTCAACCTCTACTTACTGTTGACCAAGCATTTGTTAATTTCACAGATTAGTGAGAAATGCCATTCACGAGTGCAGAGTCTTTTACAATTTTTTGATTTGCTTATGAAGTTTTATGAACGAACGGTTTTCGAATTAAGGTAACCAATGCTTTCTAATGAATTTCATGCTTAAATCCGAAGGGGAAACATAATGATTCGAACAATTAAAGTTGATCTTAATCTTTGATCATTTGAAATCTGACAAAACCAAGGAGGTTTGGGTCTTGATTTCTTACCAGGAGGAAAGAACTTTGATCCTCCGATTTTGCCTCCGATCCAGAGAGCTCCCAATTAGAGAGGGTTTGTTCAGCTCATCTTCTTGTTTTTTATGCTCCCATTCTGCATTCTTTTTCAAAAATCCCCCTTGCTTAATTCCCTATCTTCCCTTTTTATATTGATTTTTCCAAATTTCCCGCTTCTTTTTCTTTTCTTTTTCGTTTTTTTCTTTTTTTTATTTTCGTTTTAAGTTTTTCCATTTTATGATTTTCCTAGTTTTTATTGTTTTTCATCATTTTTTTTATTTTTTTGGTTTTTTGTTTTTTTTATTTGCCATTTTATTTTCCTTGTATTTTCCAGTTTTCCATTATTTCTTGGTTTATTAATTTTCAGATTATTTATTTTTCATGTTTCTTTTTTCTTTTGTTTTAATTATTTGTTGTTTTGTTTTTAACTTCAGATTTATTTAAATTCTTTTATTATATTTTTTCCCAAAAAAAAACTATTTTTCTTATTATTTTATTTTTTGTAGTTTCTAATTATTTTAATTTTCTTTTAATTTTCATTATTTTTCTATTTTTATTAGTTCTATTTTTATGTTTTATTTAAATTTTCTGTTTTTTTGTTTGTAATTTCTCTATTTTATTTAGTTTTTTGTTTTTTTTTTGAATTTTTGTTTTGTTCCTTGATTTTGAATTTTCATTATTTTCTTTTTATTGATTATTTTATTTTTTTTATTTATTATTTTTTGATTTACATATTAATTAATTTAAAATGGGGCCTCAGACAAAAATGGATGTTTACATAACCAAGTGGCTAACATCATCCTCCCATGATCGTAAGGGTCTATCTTTAGTTGGATAGGAGATTGCAAGGGCTGCTCAGCAACATCCTCAAGACCAAGTTGGGGTACCTCCTTTAGCTATCTTTTTTACTTCATTTATCAAATATTGTCTAGCAATGACTTCACGTGCATTAGTGCCCAAGGCTACAGGTCCATCGAGAATTGCAAATTCATCACCATCCAGGAACTACATCTCTTTTCTATATGCATATTGGTGCAAGGGATAAGTTGAATTGCTAGACTTATAGGCTCATCGCTTACGAACATAGCACCTAAGAAGCTGAAACCGAATTGATGTAGAGTTTCATGACGATGCATGAAACATTTTGCAACATTTCTGGAGTGGAATCAACCAACAAACTCAAACCATAGAATGGCTCTAATGACAAAATCAAATCTAAATTCGTCCAAATGGCTTATCAACCATTGAATTCCTAAATTACAATGCATATGCGGATGGGTGCAATGACTGTGTTTGCTATTCATGAATAAAGGATTTATCTCCTTCTTCAAAGTCTAATCATAATAGTTCAGCCAAATGCATGTAAGTCTTATTAGGAAATTCTATTTCAAGATTCAAAAGGCAAACTACAACCAATGTTACCTATTGATTTCATCTTTCCTTATGATCCGAGTATATCCGCTCTAAATTTCCTTGTAATGTAATTTTTCCTGAATTAAAATCAGATCTACGAGCCATTGGAAACGAGCACTTACCTTAGTGAAGCCAATTTCAAGAGATCAGAGTCTTCTTTAGGATGAAAATAGACCCCTGGAAGCGTGAGGATCTCTTCCTTTTCCTTTGGTGCTAAGTTCGCTCCGAGGAAGTGTTAGAGGATGAGGAACTGAGAGTAATAGAGAGACTTCTCCGAAGCCTTTTGGTCCTCTCCTTTTACCAAAATTTTCAGAGAAAAAAGAAAAATCCCACCTTCTCTGCTTTGGCTTCCCCTTTTTATACTATCTTTTTTCCTTCTTTATTTTTGAATTTCCCGCCCCCACCAGTTTCCTTTTTCATTCTTCTTTTCCCTTTTTTTTCTTTGTATTTTGTTATTTACTCATTTTCCTTTTATTTTCTGGTTTATTTTTTATTTTATTCTTATATTTTATATTTTTTCTCTTTTTTTTCAACTTTCTTTTGTATTTTTATTTATTCCTTTAGGTTTTTCTCGTAATTTTGTATTTATTTTTACTTTCCTTCTTTTCTCTTTTCCTTTTTTTTAATTATTTTGTCTTTGATTTTTATTATTTTTTCTTTTTCTTTTTCATTAATTTTCTTTTTGTTTTTATTTTTCTTCTTCTTTTTTCATTTTCTTTTCATTTTCTGTTTCTTCTTTTAATTTCTTTTGATTTATTTTATTTTTAATTTTTTTTTCTAATTTTCTGTTTTTTAATTTATTTATTTTATTTTTCCTTAGACTTTGTTTCTTTTTCTTTCATTAATTTACTTAAATATTCATTGATTAATTTTAAAACTGAAAGGGGAGGGGGCCTCGGACATAATTGAGTGTTTACAGGTTAAAGTCATACTAGGTAGAAACTTATAGATGACTATTGCTCGCTTACACTATTATTTCTTTCATGCTACAAAGGTAGGTAACATTTACATGTATGCGGATCTGTCACATGAACAACTATACATATGCAATTTAATAAGTAACAATACTTGAATACATTAGTATTACAATGATACACAAGCATATGGAACATTGTGAGGGACAAGAGGAATGAAGGGTGGGTAAATAGATATATATGGCTCTACTAATCACACCTTTTGCTTCTATTTTTAAGGTGAGCTCTCAGTAGTAGAATTTGGAGTCTCAAGAGATATTCCATTATATTGTCATTGTCCAGAAAACAATAGGGTCCTATGAATTTCTTTAGTCTCTAAAAGGTATTTTAAATTTAGCCATATTTTCAATTTGATTTGAAACTTTAATAACCTGTAAATGATCAAATTTCTATTACTTTATAACAACAATGGGTACTCTATACACGGCCAGTAGCTTAATTATAATAATATGGTTGCCAATTTGCTGAAAAAAGATATTTCTCATATGGTCTATGCATGGAAAAGTATGGTATTTTCGTAAACAAGTTTTGGTTTAATACCCCAAAAGTAAAATTTATGTATTCATTTTTCAAATACCTTAGTAGAAACTTATATATGATTATTTCTCACTTACACTATTATTTCTTTCATGCTGCAAAGGTAGGTAACAATTAGATTTGTGCAAATCTATGACATGAACAATTATGCATATGTAATCTAATAAGTAACCGCACTTGAATACATTAGTGTTACAATGATACACAAGCATATGGGACATTGTAAGGGACAAGAGGAATAGGGTGGGTAAATGGATGTATATGACTCTACTAATCACATCTTTTGCTTCTTTTTCCACAAGATTAAGGTGAGCTCCTAGTAGCAGAATTTGGAGTCTTAGCAGAAATTCTAGTATATTGCCACTATCCAAAAGATAATAGTCTTATGAGTTTCTTTAGTCTTTAAGAGGCATTTTAAATTTAGTCATTCTTGCAATCTGCTTTGAAACTTTTTAATAGCTTGTAAATGATCTAATAGCTGTCACTTTAAAAACCTATAAATGTTCATATACTTAAAGCTAATTAATAGCCTATTTTCCTGGAATTCTATGTTCATTATGATGGATGTTCCTGAATCCTAAATAGGACACTAGTTCTTGATTTTATTCCTAAATTTGTTACAAAAAATAAGTGTAAAAAACGAGTGTCAACAAGCCTCACTTTTCTATTTCATTACATTGAAATCAATACTAGGAGATATAAGCCTTGTCTTTATACAATTTACCAACCATTCATAAGTTGAGTCATTAAGCATCCTAAATATTCTTACACGTGTTCCATGAATGGAACTAACATGCTAAAAGAATTAGCACACAATATCTTGACAATCAAACTATACATTGAAGAATGAGTTAGAAGTCAAATATATTTATTTCACCTTCCAAATTGCCAAGTCTACAAAGAGTTTTCTAGGAAAGGTTACTCTTCCCATCCTCTCAAAGTTCTATAAACAAACCATTCCTTTACATAATAAATTAGAAATTTTTATTAAAAATTTTTACATGCTGAAAATTGAAATAACTAGTTGGTTCAATCCCATGCAACATCTAAACTTATAGAAGATTAGTGGAATTCCCTATTACAAGTGATTTTCAGTAAGGGGTAGGAGATTGATTTTAGTACTAGCCTAATGGTGATGAACCTAATGCTACATATGTTCTAGAGTTCCTTCAAAAAATTTCCCACAACCAGCAATAAAATGAAAAGAAAAGAAATAAGAAAATAAATCTAAACATATAAAGTAGGACCTCTTCATAATTGATACACATACAAGAATTCACAAATAAATTAATAGACAAAAAGGAATATACACTGACTCCAGTCACTTGACATATTATATACTATTGTAACCATAATTACAACAAGGCGACGAACTAGCTAAAATTTTTGAAAGAAGAATGTAATTTATTTTGTGGAGCTGCCACCAAATTTTATTTTAAGGGAAAACATTTGGAAAAACCCTAACTTGAAGAAGAAATTCTAGGTTTGGGAGTCGGTTACAAATAGGGAAGGTGTTAGGCATCCTACTCGCCTGTTCCGAAGAACGGTACCCTTAAACTAAGTGTGTTTTTGATATTTTGAAAATTGTTTGATCCTTTTAATTTAGAATAAAAATAAATAGGTTCTTGACAGGACTTGATCTTACTCCTACACATTCCCTTGTGTAATGGGAAACTCAAGGCTATGTAGTTCTGGTTAAGAGACTTGATCTCTTATACGATGAAAGGATGATTTTAGGTAAAAATTGATTTTTTGGCAAATGTTAAGTGTAAATAGTGATTCCCTAAAATTACGTGCTTGCAAAATACAAACCGTCGTAAGCCGCGTATGAATCCACACTAATTAAAACACAGAACAACAGAGAAGGCTGGCTATTCGTATCAGAATCTGTTGCACGAATTTTAGAAAATAAAAGACAGACATTTTGAAATAGACTTTTTTTTACGGATTTAGTAAACAGTGATTTTCTAAAATTGTGTGCTTGAGAAATCCAAACTGTCGTAAGCCGCATATGAATCCCCACAAATTAAAACACGGAACAACAAAGAAGGCTTCCTGTTCATATTAAAATTCATTTGCACAAATTTTAGAAAATTAAAATAGACATTTTGGATGGAATTAGTACAAACAATGATCTTGATTAAGAAAAGGAACTTGATTACGAATTAAGAAAGGAATTGGGCTTAACCCAAATTAGGAAAATGAATTTGATTATGTAAATATATTAAAAGGGACTGAGCTTGACCCAAGTTTAAAAAAATGAATTTGATTAAAAATGGGTTTGATTACAAAAAGGATTTGGCTTGGTTTTAAAAGAAATTGAACTTGACCCAAATTAAGAAAAATGACTTTGATGAAAATAATGGGTTCGAAAAGAATTGAGTTTGACCCCAAATTTAGAAAGTGGATTTAATAAAAAAAACTGGATTTGATTAAAAGAATTTGGTTTGGCCCAAATTGAGAAAATGAATTTGAAAAAAAAAAGGAAAAAGAAATTGATTTGGAATGAAAAGGATTGGGCTTTCATTTTAAGAGAGGGGAATTGATTTCAAATAAAAAGGAAGGAGGATTGGGCTGCGCCCAAACCCAAATTAAAAAGAGGTTTGATTTCAAAAAGGGAAGTTGGGCTTGACCCAACTTAGAAAAGGAATTGGGCTTGACCAAAATAAAAAAATAAATAAAAAAAAGAGTTGGGCTTGACCCATATTAGTAAAAAAAAAGGATTGGAATGTCAAATTAGCAATTTATTTTTCATCATGGGTTTAGGCCCAATTAGAATTTGCATGGCCGAATTGAGAAGGTAACCCTAAGTTGAGGAGCGACTAATGTTGCCCAATTGATTGGGAGTTAGGGAGGCCCACTGCTGCCCAGTTGGCCCATTATGATCATAAATTGAAATTAGAGTAAAAAGCTCCCAACAAGGATCAAACCTAGGACCTAGGGACAGGGACTGCTAGTTAACCGCTAGGCCAAGTCTTATTGTTGGTGATAATCTTGCGCTAGTGTAATTAAATAAAGAGTTAAAAGTTTAATTGCCATTTATATAAAATTAGGTCCCAAGGGTTCGAACCTGAGTCCTCCAGGCGTTTAGCGCGTTCCCACCACTGGATAGGTTATCATACCATTACCTAATTAACGGAACTATAAAGTAAATTGAATCTAAGGGTTTTGGAGGATCAATCGGAATCCTTGATTTCTAATCAGTTATTAACTTTACATGTCCACATGTGCTTTATATTTCTCTTAATTATATACCTTCCATAATCATTGGGGGTAGTAACTTAAGGGAAAGAATATTGTTATTGCATGATCATTGGGTAGTAATAGAATGAGAACGAATGGTTAGCAATTGACTCAAATCATTCATAAAGGAATTAGGATGAAATTGGGTAAAGTTATAAGGGAAACCAAAGTCTCATATTTTTCCATAATTGAACTCGTACTTGTATTCTTTTGTCTTTAAATTACTTACTCTCATTTTGTCCTCTTTTTACATTCACTTTAAATATTTCTAAACAAACACTTTTCTGGTGAGCTCAAAAATTAGGATTTAATCATTATTTAAGATTATTGAAATAATCTCTATGGGAACGATATTAAGGGTTTTAAATACCCCTTTCTACGCTGACGGGTGCACTTGCTCGTGGGTAAAATTTTGTACGCACAATTAACGCACAACAACTGTTGTAGGAACAAATCCTTTACTGTTATAGAGTTTTAGAGAACACAAATATGACGTTCACATAGATTCAATAAGCCAGATTACAACAACCAGAGAAAGCTCTTGCAGAAATGATATGTAAGATGACTTGAATCTAATTTTACCATGCAAGCTTATGATTTGATAGATATCAACATTATATCATGATAAACCGATCAAATTCACTCAATGGCAAGAACATGCAACAAACTGATCATCAATCGATTAAGCATTTCAGCAGTTAATGAAGCAATCTTTTGGTTTCAAAAGACATTAGAAAGAAGAATAAAGAAAGCTGACCTCTATAAAGCTGACGTTTGATTACAGTATACGAAGCTTGATTCCAGAATCAATGGACCTTGTTGCTCATTCTGGCTGAAATGGACTGCTTTGGCAAGCATAGAATTCGAAAATCCATTCGGAGAAGGAACTAACCAAACCTTTGAAGTTTTTTCTTGAATCCGCTGGGGTTCTTGGAGCTTCCGTGATTTTTGTGAGAGAGGATCTTTAGAGCCAAAGCCCCTGAAAAAAACCAAGCCCTTTTTCAAATGTTTTGAGTCTGTTTTATAGACAAAAGGAAACTCCCCTTCCCAACCCTGTTGCTTTTTCTTTTTAAAAAATTTGGCATGGCCTTGAAACTCCTTTCTTCATGGCAATTATTTTTCATTCTAACTACAATGACCAACTTAACAAACTAACTAATTTTCAACTGACTTGTAATTTTTATTTTTTTCTTTTTTTTTCCTTCTTACTTATTTTGTTTTGTTTTTTTTTTCTATATTTTTTCATTTATTTTTTCTAATATACTTCTTAACTAACATTAACTAACTTAACTAATTCATAACTAACTTCCCAAAATTTTATTTTTTTTTGTGATTTCTTATTTATTTTTCCCTTTTTTTGCTTTTTATTTTTCTTGCTTATTTAATTATTTTCTGTTTTCATTATTACTTTTCTATATCTATTTTTATATTTTTCTTTTATTTCATTGATTTATTTTGATTTTTTTAACCATCATAATTATTTTGGATTTTGAACCCTCGGACATAATTTTGGTGTTCAAAGTTTGCCTCTCTTTACTCATTTTCCTACCAAATAATAGGAAAAATAGTTTTCTTGATTATCATGGTAGGAAATGAGTAAAGACGTGAACCAATTATGTCTGAGATAAGGATAAAGACTACCATGAGTGTGAGCCTTATTGGTAGGCAAGGTGAGAAAAATGGGGGAATTGAGCGATGCTCTACAGGTACCAGAAAAGTTCACGGAATTGACCGAAAACTTAGGAATGCTTGTCCTGATAAATTGGAGGAAAATAGTTCAAATGTGGAAATTTTGGATGAGTTTCGCAAGCCTTGTGTAATGAATTGACAGAGTTTAAAGATGCCAGGCCTGACATGGTAGGTCGAAATGCAGAGTTTGAAATGCAGAACCTGATTAGGCTAACAGAATGATCGGTATAGGCAAAGTGAAACAGATAAGACTTGTTAAGACAAGCATGGAAAAGAATGACCTGTTGGGACAGGCGAGGTGGAATGAAAAAAGACCTGTTTAAGATAGGAATATAGAAGAATGACTTGTAAAGACAAGAAAAATGAAATGGAAAAGGGTCGTTAAGATAGGCGAGATGGAAAAGAATGGCCTATTAAGATAGGAAAAAACGAAATGGAAAAAAACTGGCCTATTAAGATAGGCAGGGGTGCAAAAATTTGAACATGTGGGGCTTGAATAAGCCAGGGTGCAGAAAAATAAACGTCCAGGGGCTTGTATAGGCCAGGATGTAGAAAAATGAACGTGTAGGAGCCTGTATAGGCCAGGATGCAGAAAAATAAAAGTGCTGAGGCCTGGATAGGCCAAGACGCTAAAAAATAAACGTGCTGGGGTCTTTTTGTTGACAGGAAAGATGCAAATGAGGTCCCGCTGTTGCCGGGAACAATGCAAGAAATTAAACGTGCTAGGATCCTGTTGTTGACAGGAAAAATGCAAATGAGGTCCCGTTGTTGCCGGGAATAATGCAAAAAATTAAACGTGCTTGATGTCCTGTTGTTGATAGGAAAAATGCAAATGAGATCCCGCTGTTGCCGGGAATAATGAAAATCAGGCCCCGCAGTTGCCGAGAAAAATGCAAGCCTGTTAAGACAGGGGGACAGAATTTAAACATGCTTGGTGTCCTGTTGTTGACAGGAAAAATGCAAATGACGTCCCGCTGTTGCCGGGAAAAATGCAAGTCTGTTAAGATAGGCGCACAGAATTTAAACATGCTTGATGTCCTATTGTTGACAGGAAAAATGAAAATGAGGTCCCGCTATTGCCAGGAAAAATGCAAGAAATTAAACATGCGTGATGTCCTGTTATTGACAGGAAAAATACAAATGAAGTCCCATTATTGCCAGCAACAATGCAAGAAATTAAACGTGCTTCATTTCCTGTTGTTGACAGCAAAAATGCAAATGAGGTCCCGCTGTTTCCGTGAATAATACAAATGAGGTCCTGCTATTGCCGGAAAAAATGCAAGCTTGTTAAGACAGGCGGAAAAAATTTAAACATGCTTGATGACGTGTTGTTAACAGGAAAAATGCAAATGAGGTCCCGCTATTTCCGTAAAAAATGAAAGAAATTAAATGTGCTTGATGTCCTGTTATTGACAAGAAAAATGCAAATGAGGTCCTGCTATTGCCGAGAATAATGCAAATGAGGTCCCGGTGTTGCCGAGAAAAATGCAAATGAGGTCCCGGTGTTGCCGAGAAAAATGCAAGCCTGTTAAGACAGGCAAAGTAGAATGAAGAAAACCTGTTAAGACAGTAAAAGTAGAAACGACCTGTTAGGACAGGTATGGAAAAGAATGGCCTGTTAAGATAGACAAAAAAATAAAAAGAAACCTGTTAAGACAGGTAATGCTAAAGTGGCCTGTTAAGATAGGCAAAGAAAGATGAGAAATACCTGTTAAGATAGGTAAAGCAAAAAGGGCCTATTAAGATAGGCAAAGCAGGAATGGCCTGTTAAGATAGACAAAGTGAAATAAAAATGACCTGTTAAGACAGGCAAATAGCAAAGAATGACTTGTTAGGACAGGTGTGAAAGGGAATGGCCTGTTAAGACAAGCAAAAAGTATAAAAGAGATGACTTGTTAAGACAGGTAAGGTAACTTGACAGGTGAAGATTATGAAGTATGAGAATGTTAACCATATCTTTGCTAGGACAATGTCTCCTAAAAATGCAAGCAGATTACCTGATGCTTAAACAAGTGAGGAAGGAATATAGATTCCTTTGTAAGATGTTTTAAACGATTTAGTTTGAAAAAAGGAATTAATTTAAACAACTTGCTGACTTTGCCTTGAGGTTGAATATTTTTAAACAATCGATAATTACTTTCTCTTGAAGAAATTTGGGCAAAAATTTTTCCCCAGTTTAGAAGATGTTTGGCAATGGAGGAATGCCTTGATTTGAAGGAATTTGGGCAACAATCTTAGCCCCAGTTATGAAAATTGTTATTTTGAATTTTTCTTGGGCAAATGTTTGCCTTAGCTTGAATTTTTCTGGTCAAGTGTTTTCCTCGGTTTGAATTCTTTGAAATTGAAATTGAGGATTGTCTCAATTTGAATTTTTCTTGGGCAAGCGTTTTCCCCAGTTTTGATTTTCTTTTATTTGAAATTGAGGATTGCCTCAATTTGAGTTTTTCTTGGGAAACGTTTGCCCCAGTTTGAATTTTCTTTTTGAAATTGAGGATTGCCTCAATTTGAATTTTGATGAGATTGAGGATTGCCCCAATTTGAATTTTTTCTGGGCAAACATTTGCCCCAATTTTGATCTTGATTTTTTAGAGATTGGGGATTGCCCTGGTTTGAAATTTTTCTAGGAAAGCATTTTCCCTAGTTTATATCTTGATTTTTCAGTAATTTTTAAATATTGGTTTGGGCCATTGACACCCAGTTTTGACATTTTTGGTGAAGGTTCGGAATGATTTATGCAATGGTTGAATGAGTGCCAGGTGACAAGATGCTTCAATTTATTCATTGCTTTTTAATACTTGAAATGATTATTTGATCAAATACCATGAAATGGATGCTATGGAATGCATTCCATGGGATGGTTTAAGAATATTTTAGGGTCGTAGTTAGATTTTTTCCTTGACATTTTCCTTTCTCGACAACCTTATAGTTGGTATAAAGGGAACTAAAATTTAGGATGAGCTGGACTGACTTTGTTTCTAGGCTTTGTGGTGAGCTTTGAAATTTTCAATATCTTTGAAACCCAACATTGGTCAGCATCTTTGAGTAAGACACACTCTTTTGGTTTGGGTGGCATTATAGCTGGTAGGAGGATGACTCTTTAGGAAATAGTCATGCCATGTTGCGATGATTGAGGATTCATCCAATTTGTCATGACTTTTCAAAATTAATCCTTTTTTATTTTTACATTTTTCACATTTCTTTTGGGCATGTGCACCATACAAGGTGATTTTGGATAGTCAATGGAGGGAGATAGACAGGTTTTACATGTGAGGTTGAGGGTAGCATATTTGGAAGAAAAAATGAAAGATGTGGGTTTGATTGCCCAAATGACACCTTTTGGTGAGAATGCCGATGCTGCTTTTCATAATTTTGGTTTGTCAAATTAATCAAATTTGAGAAATGGCAAAAATTTTGCCCCAGTTTTAGGAAATATAAGGTGCAGAAATGTTGAATTGTACTTTTCTTTTGACTTGTCCTTCTTTTGATTGACTTTAATTTTTTCCTGGATGTTCCTTTGAGTTCCTAACCCAGCAGGTCTTTTGTTTACCCTAACTTTTTCCTAGGCCGCCTTTGCAAGTTTTCGACCTAGCAGGCTTTTGACTTGATCCCAATTTTTTCCTGAATTGTTTTTGGAATTTTAATCCAGCAAGACCTTTTCTGATCATGACTTTGTTGATTATTATTTTACTTTTTGACCCTACTTTTTCCTGGATTACTTTTGATTTTAATCCAGTGGGTTTTTCTTCTTATTTTTTCTTGAATTTTGACCCTGATTTTTCCTAGATTATTTCTTTGACTTTAATCCAACGGGTTTCCTTTTTCATTTTATTTTTGACTTTCAATTCAGGGGATCTATTTCGTATCCCTAAATTTTGCCTGGATTTGAACTTTTGATCCAGCGGGATATTTGTTATTTCTTTGTTGGACAAGATATTTCTTGAAAGAAATTATAGTACCCATTATGATTTGAAATTCCTGGTTGGATTTCGATCTTGTTTACTTTGCTTCCTCATTTGATTTTTCTCTTTGAATTTGATTAATGAGACACTCAAAATTATCTATTACAGCACTGGCATTGTCACTAACAAGTATTTATTATTTGGATATAGAACGAGAAGTGGGTTCAATCATGGAAAGAATGATTATTTTAAGAGGGAAAGTCAATGATGTAAAACACATGGCCAAACAACATGAAAAATGTAATTTTTGTATTCTCATTTAAATTTGTTACAAAAGATTGATTTTGAAAAGTATGAAAATATTTGGATGATTTATCATATGGATTTTGCTCTCCCAATGTACCATCATCAGGTAATTCTTGCCATAATTTCTTTCAGCTAGTTGATGGACTCTCATGGTTTAGCGATGGATTATTTCCCACATTAGGAGCAAACTTTCCAAAATCCAGCCATTTTTCATCAATTAGGCTTTGCACCTTACGCTTCAGAGCTTGGCAATCTTCGGTTGAATGACTAAGGAACCCTACATGGTAGTCGCACCTAGCATTTGGATCATACAATTTAGGAAATGGCGGTTCTTGAGGCTTTAAAGGGTAAGGAGCGACTAGAGAGTTTTGGATTAGGCAAGGTAGGAGCTTAGTATAGGTCATCGGGATAGGATCAAATTGGACAGGTTTTTTCTCTTTTCTTTGGCTTTGGTTAGGGTTTTGTCTTATGACTTGTGTTTGGGTCGTGTGTGGTGTTGATGGTTGGATTTGCATTGGATGGTTATAAGTTGGAGGATAAGGTGTTTGATATGTTGTGGCAATGTAGGGATATGGTGTATAAGGTGGATAAGGTGGTGGATGAAAACCAGTTGGTCCATAAGGTGCCATCTGAGGAGTGTATTGGCCCTAACTAGAAGCCACATTATATGTTTCTCCAGTCTTCTTCTTTCCCACATAAACATTAACTGTCCCTACAGACTTGTGCGCGATCCTTCCATGACGCATGCCACCTTCGATCCTTTCTCTAATGATGACGACATCAGAGAAGTTGGCAGTCATACTGCCAATCATCTTGTCATAGAAGGGATCTTGGAGCGTGTCAGTGAACATGCTGACTAACTCCTTTTCAGATAAAGGAGGTTGCACTTGAGTTGCTAGCTCCCACCATCGCTGTGCATATTGTTTAAAGGTCTCATCCCCTTTCTTGGCCATGTTTTGAAGCTGAGTTCTATCAGCAACCATCTCTAGATTATACTTGTATTGTTTTAAGAAGGCATCAACCAAGTCTCTCCATTAACTGATATGTGTCCGTTCTAATTAAGTATACCAGTTGGCAGCTGCCCTAGTTAAGCTATCTTGGAAGAAGTGGATGAGCAGCTAGTCATCATGAGCACATGCAGCCATCCTTCTACAGTACATGATTAGATGGTTCCTCGGGCACCCAGTTCCTTGATATTTCTCGAATTCAGGAACCTTGAATTTGGGAGGGATGATTACATTTGGAACCAGACATAAGTCAGATGCGTCTCTAACATCATAAGCACTTTCCTAAATTTCCTAGATCCTTCCTTCCAAGGTTTTCCATCTTTCAACATATTCATCGAAAGGATGGCTTGGGTATTCTCCTGGCATATTATGAGGGTAAGAGGGCGGTATGTGTATTGGATGAGGTCCTTGGGTGAATACAGGATTCATTCCCCCAGTGTTTATTTTGTAGGTTTGGGTAGGTTCATATGAAGTGGTGTTTGGAATGATATGAGGGATTTCTGTGGGGGTTTGAAGGTAGGTTTGGTGTTTGGGTTTGTGTTTGGCTGAATGAGGGTGCATGCCCATGAGGGAACCCATAATGAACCCCTTCGGTTTATGGAGGCATGGTCGATGGTAAAGGATTTTGTGGGCTGTAGCCAGGAGGATATGATGGGCCAACTAGTTCCTCCATCAGTTTGGCCATTTGATCTTTCAGAGTTTTTGCCTCATTTCTCAACTCTTTATTTTTCCTTTCCAACTCATCCATGATCTTTGTTTGTGATCGAGTTCTATAAGGGAGTCGAGAAAGTTGTCTGTCTTCAATTTTTATTTTTCTGTAAAAAGTTGAAATTAACATTGATGAGATGATGAATGCATGAATATCAATGTTCCAATGATGATTTTTCGGAATCTCCTTTTTAATGGGAAATTTATGTGCTGAATGAATGAAAGTAATGTTGAGATGCATGAATAATTAAAGGTTTGCAAGTTACCTATCGAATGATTATTTTGATTTTTTCCAGCAACATTTTCTTAAGTTTTTTTCCTTATGTTTTTTTAATTTTTAAATTTTCCTTTTGAATGAGAAATTGTTTTCTTGGTATCAAAGGAATTGTCTTTCTTCAAAATTTTTATTTGTTAAATTAATTGTGAGATAAATGTGGATGTCAAAATCATAGGTGATAAGGAAAAGTTAATGTTTCAATGAGTGTTAAAATGAAGAAGGTATGAGATGACTTTTAATGAATGCATGAATGTGATGTTGAAATGCACCAATAATTAAAAGTTTGAAAGTTTTTTTTTTGAATTTTACATGATCAAATGACCTCTTGCTTCTTTATTTTGGTTTTCTCTCTCAACAATTAGTTTCTTTTAAAATTTTGATTTTGCTAAAGTTTTTCTAGGTTTCTTTTTTGTATTTTTGTTTGTTTTTAAGATTATTTTAATTTCCTCTATCTTTGAAATAGAAATTGTTTCTTCAAATTTTCATTTTCTCTTTTTTTGATTTTTTTTTTCAAAATTCTGTTGATTTTTCATTTTAATCTTAAATTATTTTTAATCTTTCTATTTCTCTTTCAAATTTTCTAACTCTTTCTTCTTCTTTTTTAATTTCAATTTGAATTGGTTTGGACAAAAATTTTCCCTAGTTTAACTCATTATTTGTTGAATTTTGCTGATTTTATTTGCCAAATTTATTTATTTCCTTTCTTTTTAGTTTCTAATTTTCTTTTACTTTTTTTTTAATTTTCAATCATTCTTAATATTTTTGTATTTGTTCAAAAATAAACATGCCTTTTTGGTGTCTTGAGTGAAATGATCTTCATATAGGTCTAAGTTCTTTTGATATATGCACCTCACACAGGGTAGTTTGTAATCATGGAGGTCATGAAAGTCACTAGAGCCAAGTTCTAATTCTTGGTGCTTGCTACAACCGTAGAGAAGGCTACTAGTTGCAGGGCATCAAGAAAAAGACGCGCTCTAGCTGGGGTTTTTGTGATAGCCAGACGGGATGTGCATCCCAAGTGACACCACTAGACCCTTCTAGTCCTAGGTTTTCGCTCAGACCCGGGTGTAGGGCCTCACTCATGTTATGCATGTAGGACTACAATGTGTGGAATAACCTGCAATTGCAATAAATAGATATATACAAGTCTTTTACCCTAAGGTGAGAATCATACAAATTTAAATTAATGACAACATGAAATAAATAAGGAAAAATAGCAAATAAATAGAAAGGGTCAACATGCTACACACTCAATTTCAAACAGGGCTTGACTCTCTAAATTCCCCAGTGAAGTTGCCATTTGTCGCAACCGTAATTCCGACGAGATGACGAACTCGCTAAAATTTAAAATAGAATTTTTAGGGTTATGTGGAGTCGCCACCAAATTTTTATTTAAGGGAAAATACTTGGAAAAACCCTAACTTGAGGAAGAGATTTAGGTTCGAGAGTCGGTTACGAGTGGGGAAGGTGTTAGGAACCCCACTCGCCCGTTCCGGAGAACAGTACCCTTAAACCGAGTGTATGATTTTTATAGATTGTTTGTTCCCTTTAATTATAGTGAAAATAAATAGCTTGAAGGAGGTTAGCCTGACAGGACTTGATCCTGCTCCTACGTATTCCCCGGACCAATGGAAAACTCAAGGCTTACGTAGTTCTGGTTTCATTTGAAAGCTTGACCTTCAAAAGGTGTTTGAATTTAAAGGTGAACAGGTTTTTTTTAAAATATTCTAAGGGTGCTTCCTAATCCACATATGCACAGGGCCTAAGACAAGTACGGCTGCACTTGGACCCATACGATTCTCTGATCCGCGAACAATAGAAAAAGCTACCAATTCGTGCTTAGAGTTCGTTGCGTGAGATCAAGGAATGAAAAATAAGATTTTTATTCGTTTGAAAAAGAGAGGAGGGCAATCCCAATCCACATATGCACAGGGCCTAAGAAAACTACGGCTGCACTTGGACCCATACGAATCTCGAAACAGCGAACAGCAGAAAAAGCTACCAGTTTGTGCTTAGAGCTCGTCGCGTGAGATTGAGGAATGCAAAACGACATTTTTATTTGTTTGGAAATGAAGAGGGCAATCCCAATCCACATATGCACAGGGGCCAAGACAACTACGGCTGCACTTCGACCCACACGAATCTCTAAACAGCGAACAATAGAAAAAGCTACCGGTTCGTGCTTAGAGCTCGTCGCGTGAGATTGAGGAATGCAAAACGACATTTGTTGAAAGAGTTTTCTATTTTGTTAGGCGGCGAAAGGAATTAAGTTTGATAGTAGTGACTGGAGAGGCAAGGGCCTAATTATAAATACTGGAAATATAGAGGCCTAATCATAAATATGGGAAGTACTGGGGTCAAAATATAAATATAAAAAGTAGAGAGGTCAAAATATAAATATGAAAAGTAGAGGGGTCAAAATATAAATATGAAAAGTAGAGGGGTCGGACTGCAATATTCAAGAGTGAGAGGGGTTAAATGCCAATAGTTTTGGGGACCACCATGCCATGCATGGGACGTGGCTGATGGGGTCCCTTTGTCTTGGCTTTCAAGCCTCCTGCAGAGATGTTTGGGACGACCGCAAGTCCGATATCGATCGAAGGGCTCCTGGCTCCTCCTCCTCCTTCGGACCTCTTGGTTTAAATCTTTGCCCCACCACTGGACGTGCCCTCCATTTTTCTGGCCAGGACTTCGCCAATTGCCAGCTTATATCCGCCGCCCTCAATGCTTACTTTGTGTAGCTACGGGCTCGGTTACGGCTGAGGCACGTGCCCCTTTTGTAGAAGGAATGTTTCTCGTTCCCTTAGTTTAATATAGCCAAACTTTTCCGGTCCGATTCTCCTGACCGGAGCTCGGATTCCTGCTATTGATTTCATCGATCCTCCATTTTCGTTCTCCAACTCAGAACCTCGACCAGTCCCGGAGCGAATCCCCACTTATGGAACGTTTTTCGAGCACCGGGGTTGGTGCGTCCGAACTGACCACCTCGATTCTCTGGCGCCTGAGCCACCGACACCGTTTTGAATCCCGCAGCGACGCGTCTCCTGCTCTATTTCGAACAGAGGAAGGCGAAAATGACCATAGCTCCCCCGTGAGTCGTTGCGGCTTCGGTTTTGGTCCTTGTGAAAGCAGTCCAACCTAGGCGATCGTTTCGGCTTCACGTTTCTGCAAGGTGTGCCGAAATTCTCTGGACGAAGTACTCTGTTCCGTCGACGAACGCGGGGTGGATGCCGGAGTGGCATGCTCGCTGTGGGTGACTCCCTCGGCGCCGCTAATAACAGAGGCTGATTTGATGCTTCAGAGAATGATGGCATTGTTGTCTTGATGGCCGAGAGTGGCTTCTTCACACTCCGTGATTGCAGACTTGGATTCAGTCCCTAGTGGCACTCTGATGCCGGCGGCAGCTTTTCCAGGGAGGGTGTGGGACGCCCGTCGGCAATCGTACTCAGGATTACTTTCTGTTGGCCGGTCAAGACGAGGCGAGGAATTGCGTGAATTAACTTTTAAACGTCTTTTCCTTTTAGTTAAATTACTGAGCTATATCAAGATTAAGTAACTTGTCCCGTTTGTTGGCCGAATTCTCTTTGCACATAGCTCGAATACCTAGCGCTCATTACACTGATTTCCCTTCATTCGTAGGTTGGTTTTAAGAGCGATTTCATTTGATTATAATTACCTTACAATTTTAGATCTAGATTGTCTTATTCCAATCGCCAAAACCGATCATGCAAGTCTCGATTCAGATTATATTCCTTCACATTCGTTCTTGAATTGAAAATGCTAAGCGAGAAAGAGTACCCGCGCGTGACTGTATCCTATACTTTGTGGCTCGCAGAGGCCTTATCCGTGCTCTTCAATCGGGATCCTAGCATCTGAACTTCTTCCCCTTCCGTCGGAATTTCCAATGGCTCCACAGATGAACGGAGAAGCTCTTTCCAAAGGAACTCTTTCTCTTATCTAATATTTCACCTTTCTCCCCCTTCAACCCCTTTTCCTTTGGCCTAGGACTCTTTTTATAGCCTCAGAATTCTCTCGCCCCCACTTTTAATATCTTTTACGCTCCATTTAATTATTTAATTATACATTTCCTTTTCCACATTTCTTCTTTATCATTCCTCTTTTCTTTTTTATTTATTTAATTGTTTTTTATCTACATGTATTTATTTTTATTGTATTTTTTATTTTTATTTTTATTATTTTTTTATTTTTATTTTTTGTATTATTATTTTCATTTATTTTTATCTTTATCTCTTTTATTTTTTTTTATTTTTTTTTTCTCTTTCTTTTTCTCCCTTTTTTATTTCACCCTTGTTTTTTGGTTTTGTTTATCAGCATCTATTTGTCAATTCCCTTTATTCGTTCTTTTCTTTCCTCCACTTTTCCATATTATTATTTGACTATTATTTTCAAGTCTCCTTCACCTTTTTGATCTTTTCCATTTCACATATTTTTTAATTTCCTTTATCCTTTTTATTTAACATTTTGATTTTTTTGATTGATTTTTAGTTGATTTTTCTTGTTTATTCATTTATTGTTTAATTTAATGCCGCCTCTTGGTTAATTTTAACCATTAACTTAAAAATGGGGTCTCAGACATACTTGAGTGTTTACAGTTTACCCCTCTTTACTCATTTTCCTGCCAAATAGTATGAGAGATGATTCTCTGAATTATCAGGGCAGGAGATGAGTAAAGACGTGAACACATTATGTCCGAGGCAGCTTTCGAAGAAGCATGGAAAGCTTTGGGCTTGGAGATGGATGCCTGGGAGATGGTGGCTTCTGAATGACTTTGCTGGCTTCGTGTGCTAAATCGGCAGGGCTTGAATGTACAAGGCTTGAGAGTCTAATTAGACTATGGACACTGTTGGGGTGCAAACGAAGTGGCGTGGGATGGATCCGTGAGGACGGATGTGGGCAAAGAGATACCTTGGGATGCCTTGTTTGGAGAGCCAAGGCGGAATGAAGAGAACCAGGTGGCCTGACAACATAGGCCTAGAATGCTGAAAAGTAAACTTGAGTGAGGCCTAATATCATAGGCCAAGGGTGCAGAAATGTAAACTTAATTGAGGCCTGACATCATAGGCCCAGGGTGTAGAAATTTAGCATGCAGGGCCTGACGGTATAGGCCAAAATGCAAAGATTAAACATGTAGAGGCCTGACATCAGGCCGGGATGCTGAAATTTAAACATGCAAAGGCCTGACAACATAGGCCAAAGTGCAGGAAATTAAACATGCAAGGGCTGACATCATAGGCCGAAGTGTAGGAATTAAAACATGCAACGGCCTGACAACATAGGTCGAAGTGCAAGAATTAAATATGCAAGGCCTGGCATCATAGGTCGGGGTGCTGAAATTTAAACATGCAGAGGCCTGACAACATAGGCCAAAGTGCAGGAAATTAAACATGCAAGGCCTGACATCATAGGTCAGGGTGCTGAAATTTAAACATGTAGAGGCCTGACAACATAAGCCGAAGTGCAGGAAATGAAACATGCAAGGCCTGACAACATAGGCTGAAGTGCAGGAAATGAAACATGCAAAGTCTTGACAACATAGGCCAAGATGCAGGAAATTAAACATGCAAGGCCTGACATCAGGCCGAAGTGTAGGAAATTAAACATGCAAGGCCTGACATTATAAGCCAGAAGTGTAGAAATGTAAAATGCAAGCCCTGACAACATAGGCCAAAGTGCAGGAAATGAAACATGCAAGGCTTGACATCATAGGTCGGGATGCAGGAAATTAAACATGCAAAGCCTAACATCATAGGCCGAAGTGCAGGAAATTAAACATGCAAGGCCTGACATTATAGGCCAGATGTGCAGAAATGTAAAATGCAAGGCATGACAACATAGGCCAAAGTGCAGGAAATCAAACATGCAAAGGCCTGACAACATAGGCCAAGGTGCTGAAATTAAAATGCAAGGCCTGACATCATAGGCCGGAATGCTGAAATTAAAATGCAAGGTAGCCTACTAATCGGCTTGGGAGGGAAAAATGTGTTTTTATGCAGGCTTTGACTTCCTGGCTTTCTCCTAGCACTGGCCGTTCTTCAGAGTGAGCTAGATTCTGTGAGCCGCTTGCTTCTTTCTTTGCTTTATTGATGTATCTTTTACGCGTGCCACTCTTTTTTGAGAGATAAAACCTTTGGATTAGTAAGAAACTAGTAATTAGGAAAATTTCGACCTAAACCTGATTTTTGAACAACGTTAGTAAGAGTAATTGTCATTCAATATTTATGTAATTTCATTTTGCATATACATTTTGATAGAAGAAAATACAGTTGCATATGGTATGGAATTCACAAGATAGTCAAAATGATGTAGGGCATTTTATGACTGGATGTTTGGTGGTGTGATTTTGATTGGTTGGATGCCCTTGAGACGACAGTGCTAGTATTGTATCAGGCGATTTCAGTTGTATTGTCAATCATGCCGATGAGGAGGTAGAATTTGAGTGCGAACCCACCGAAGAGATGTTGAGATTGGTGGAGCGTGAATCCAAGATAATCGAACCTCATCAGGAGCCCATTGATTTGATAAATTTAGGGACCAAGGAGGACAAGAAAGAAGTCAAGATAGGCACGCTTATTGTTAAGTCTTCCTTTAATTGTATCATATCTGACTCAATAACGTGACCGGGATCGAGATTATATTTACGTAACTGAGATACATGAAAGTCAAGATATGCTTGGTGATGAAAGCATAGATGAGAATAAGGAGGAAGATGAAGATGTAATGTAGCAAGAGTACAAGATCAAGGATTTCATTAGGATGGAACTTGGATAAATTAAAATCTTCTGAGTGGAGCTATCGGTAGGCTTGACATCAAGGAGGCAGTGGGCGCCATCAAGGATAAAATTATTGGCTTAGAGGTGGAGGCTGGTATGGAGTTTAGAGAGGCCTTGGAAGTAGAACATGATGGTAAGGGTGACATTAGTAAGAAAAAGGTAGGGGAGGGTGATGAGGAGAGGGAGAGAAGCATAGAGAAGGTGAAGAGGTTGGAGGAGACAAAGAGACACCTGGCCTCGAGGGATGAGGTTTAGAGGGAGGCTTGGGTAGAGGAAAGGAAGGAACAAAGGAGAAAGAGTGGAAAGACAAGGACAACACACCCACATGGGAGAGAAGGGATGAAGACATACACCTTTGACCCTTTAACCTTAAAAGATATATTATATAATATATAATTAGGTACATATAGGCCAGTTCAATTAGTATATGGACAAACCAATTTTTCCTCCTAAAATTCACTCATACTTGTATTCTCTAACCCATTTGATTTGTTGTTCACTTAACTGATTTGCATTTGATTTTTGGGCCAATGATTTGTTCGATTTCGTATATGCCCATTTTTTTTCCATCCTTTTCAAGCCTCAATAATTAGAATCAATTAATGTGCTATTAAATAATTTTTGCGGAAATGATACTAGGGGTTTAATGTACTCCCTTTTACTATTATTGATGACTTCACTTTCCTATTTGTAAAATATGAAATAATAATTATTAGCAACAAAATTGCATTCAGTAAAAATAAGAATGTTATATAAGACTATGTTAAGTAGTGTGTTTGAGATGAAGGATTTGGGTGAAACCAAGAAGATTTTGCACATCTAGATTAGGATATATAAGAATGCATATGTAATTTATTTATCTTAGATTAAATATATTGAAATGTAACATCCCAATTTTTCTATGATAAATGTTTGAGGCTACAAATAGTTTCTAGAATAAAACTAGGTGAAATTAGGAGACAAAAGCAGAGAAATTGGGAAGTTTGGTGTAAATGACGAAAATGCCCTTGCATCTGGGCAGCTCAAATAATGAGCCAGAAAAATGGAAATACAAGTATAAGACATCTTGGAGGGATTATAAACATCATGTATAGTTAAAAGTAGTGAGAAAAATTTAGAAACCTGAGAAGGGACGAAAATGCCCTTCGAAAACCCTGAAAATGACCAAAATACCCCTTGGAGCTGTACTTTTTGCACAAAGCTAGTCAGTTCCCATAAAAATAGCAAACGGCCTTAGATTAACATGTGAACGAACCAAAAATTATTAGAATTGTCAGAGGAATAATTTGGGAAATTTTCCGGCAATGTTGAGAAGAATTACAAAAATGACCTTGGAAGGCCGCGAGGGCAGGATAAGGTGATAAGCATGCCAAGAGTGGGCCCCACACCCATGTGCACAAAATGCAACAGCTGGAAAGGTGGTGGTGAGTCACCAAAATGAAGTCAACCAAGTCTTCCATAAAAAAACAAAAGTGAATAGTAAAAAGGTTATTTTAACCATGGTTAAGACTAACTAACCTTGGTTAATTAAAAGTAAAGCATGCTTAGGTTAAATTAATCATAGTTAGAGGAAATATCAGCCTAATTAACACTAATCTAAGCCTAAAAGGATAATTCCTTAAATTTTGATTTATTTTGAAAAATAGGAAAAATCTAGGCAAAATTACCAAAATACCCCTAAGTACAAAACTAATTCCACTTGGCCCATAAGAGTCCGAATTTTTTGGGACCCTTGGGACCCCATTTGATTCATATTTTTCAGCTTAGAAACTCATCAAAATCCTCTCCATTCTCTCCAAGCTTGCCATAACTCCAAACACCCAAAACTTACACTTTAAGCCTAAGTCTTCATCTTTAAGACTTAAGCTATATTAAAGCTATAAACACTTAAGCTCCACCACCATCCTTTGTGCACGTCCAGAGCAGACCAAAGGGGACCCAAGGCAGCCTTTAAAGCACACAAAAAAACTAAGGAGGTCTTCAACAAGTAGGATCTTTCTACTTGTCTTTTTTATGCTTTTAACTTGTCTTTTTATGGTGTGCTTGTTTGTTTTCATGCATCTTTTCTCCAAGATCTGTTTGTATTATTTTATTTTCACTTGTAGAGTTTAAAATTGTATTTTAACCGTTAAAAATCATCCCCACCCATTTTTAGTGATTTTTGAAAAGAAAAACAAAGTTTGTTCGGTTAAAAGTGCTTCTAAGGCACTTAGAAGAAATTTAATTGGTGGATTTTGTTTTAAAATTATTTTTGAAGCTTTGATCAGTTTTATGCTCTCATGAGAAAGGTTTTTTGGAGCTTATTTGAAAGAGTATTTTTGGATCTTGGAGTAGATCATGAAAATCCACTCTTTGTGGCTTGGAAAAAATATACTATGTTGTTATTTTCATGCTTGTTTTTATGCTTAAGTTTTAACCTTGTGGTTTTCTTGTGTGATGAGTTTGGTATGACCTATGTGCTGGATCTGCACCTCTGAGTATGCATGTTAAGAGGTGGAATAAATTTTTGTAATAAGTTCCAAAGGTTTCCTTTGGACATTAGTTAGAAAGCTACTAAGCAAATGATGTAATTTGTAGCCAAAAGTGGCTAAAATCCTTGTATGGCACCCTAGACTCATCATGGCCAGCACTTAAGTATAAAAACAAGGATGAAATAAGCATGGACCAGAGGCAAGAGTGGCTGCACAAACCTTACACAACTGAACCAAGTTGGTGTGAGATGGAAGATATGAAGAAATTACCTTGGCTAACCAAGGAAGGCTTTCGGCCACAACTCCCAAGCAAGCTTTACTTTCATTAAAATTTTTATAAGTAACTTAAGCTTTGAAATAAGGTTTTAAATTAACTAAATCAACCTTTAAACAAAGTTAAACAAAACAAAAATGAGTTAAAAACCTCTAGGAGTGCATTCGGCCACCCTAGAGCGATTTTGGCAAAAAATGCGCTTAAAATGTGATTAAGGAAAAATCAAGTATTTTCAACAATTAAGTAACTTATTTTGAGGTTTAATAATTATTTAAAAGGTTAAGTTTCAGAATATATGGCCTAGGTAAGCTTAGGGAAAAATCTCAAAATTACTAAGTGATAAAATTTCCAAATAACCTTAAAATGGGTAACTAGGAAATCTACCATAACTTAAGCAAGGGTAAATGTCAAATTTGGCCATGCCATTAAATTTTGGGTAAAAATAATTAAGATTAACTTATAGTATGTCAATTCTAAAGGTTAAACTTGGCCCCTAAGTAAAGGTCAACTAGGGTTAAGACTTAAGTCAACTAGGGTTAGGAAGAAGAAAACCCTAAACCTAAAAGAGTGGCATTCGGCCACTTAGTAGTTAATTAACTTAAAGGAGGTTTTAATTTCCAATTAGGGTTAATTAAGGACCATTTTTATGTGAATAGGATGAATTTAAAGTATGAAAAAGTTTTAAGGTGGATAAAGAGACCTATTGATTTTTTTAGGCAAATGATTTTATGGTGAAGGAAATTGTGGAAACCTAAGTCTAAGAGGTTGGAATTCGGCTACCATGTTTTAAATTAACTAAGAATGAGTTTCAATCCTTAACTAAGCCCAAATAATGATCCTAAATATGTAAGAAAAATATAATTAAGGTGTATGAAAGGTGGAATTTGAGGAAGTAGGTCATTCGTCCATTTAGGAATAAATTGTCCTAGAAGATTAATTAATTTCTACTTAGATATTATTTGGTTTGGAATAAAAGAGACTTTAAAAGTTTAAGAGTCAATTAGACCTAATTATTAAGGTAGTACAAAGGAGAACATAAGGTAATATATTTCAAAGGTTTATTAGAGGCATGATTAAGAAGGGTGGATATGACTTAAACTTGAAGTTAGAAGTTCACTAAGTAATTTGATCATAACATACCTTAATGAGTATAAAAGATTTGTGAATACTTAATACTTGAACTTAGAATAATTAGGATATGCATAAGAGTTGAACAAAAGAGAACACAAAGAGAAAAGAACTTGAAAGGTGCCATTCGGCCACCTAGATTAAGATGCTAAGACGTAAAATCTTAATGAACAAATATAAATTTGATAAAAGGAAAGGATGAGAGGTAACTTAGAAAGATGAGTGACGTAAGTCCTTTGTGTGATTTCAACATCAAACTGAATTGAAGCATTAGATTGGTGGTCTAAATGTGACATTATGCTATGTGATTTACCAATCAAATTTCATTATTAGTTATGAATGCCCACTATCTATGAATGAATAAATGATGGATGCTCATGAATGAGAAAGGAAGATGATCATGTATAAGATTGTTATATGTTGATTGAGATGAAAATTTGAAACCTATATGTACATTCCATATTGGTTGGAATTTGTTTGAGCATGCATAATTATCTGGAAGCTACTAAAATGAACATAAAGAATTTAAGGGATCACTAAAGCAAACATTATGTGAAAACGTAAAACTACTCTCTTTGTGCCTTATGTGCACTAGTATCCAGAGGGCCCTAAAAAGCTCTACTGAAGAGAAGCCTAAAGTTGATTCTAGGAGACTTAAGTTTCTCCAAGAAATCCTTCTACTGTGAAGACTTAAGTTTCTTCACCATGTTATAAGGTGGTGACGACCACCCCAAAATGAGCTCATATCCTTAATTTTTAGTAGGAGGTGGGAGTAGAGTCAGTGAGAAGATATTGTTTGAAAATTTTAATACAAGCCTATGGCTTATTGTTTCTCCCTAAGGAGGTGAAACTAGATTCATAAAGTGTCCCAAAAGTTGGACAAAGGAATGAAAAAGACAAAGATAAGTAATAAAGAGTGAAGTTTAAGGCATAAAATAATTGTATGTCAAATGATATCTTATGCGTGATCCCAAAGTTATGAATGTTAATGAGAATGTATGTTGAGATGCCACAGTTTATGAATGATAAGAGAAATGCATATTTAAGCACTCAGATGTATGTTTGATAATAAAATGTATTCACTTCAGAGAAATGTTTACAAAGAATTAAAAGTAACCTTTTATGCAAGAAATGATTTTTTGAAATAAACTGAAGTGGCTGGGATTTAAGTGATGACATTAGAACTAAGTAGAAAGTCTACTGAGAAACTTAGTTTCTCACCCCTACTTCTTCCCACTTTCTTCCCAGACATTCTGGACATTGTTCGTCACAGTAGCAGATCATGTACTTGAAGAGGATGCGAGGCACTCTATTTTGAAGAAGGTTTACATTGTACGAATATTAGCAATAGAATGATGCAAACATCCTAGATATTAGTTAGTGGAAATTTGCTATGTATTTACATATATAATGTGTATGATAGAATATATTAAATATGTATGTAAATAAGGAAGGTTAACTATGTTTGTAATAACTATATGATAAGGCTCACGGGCCTAAGACTTATGGTCTATATGACATATTATGTATAATTATTCTATGATACATATGATATGCTTGAGTCTTGTCTATCCAAATGTAAAAATTTAAACATGCTTGAGGTCCTGTTGTTGACAGGAGAATGCAAATGAGGACCTGCTTGACAGGATAAATGCAGAAATTTAAACATGCTTGACGTCCCGCTTGACCAGAACATGCAAATCGGATCCTACTCGACAGGATGAATGCAGAAATTTAGACATGAAATCCTGCTTGATAGGATGAATGCAAATGAAATCTTGTTGGACAGGATAAGTGCGGTAATTTAGACATGAAATCCCGCTTGACTGGATGAATGCAAATGAAATCTTGCTGGACAGGATGACTGCGGAAGTTTAGACATGAAATTCTGCTTGACAGGATAAATGCAAATGAAATCCTGCTTGACAGGATGTATGCGGAAATTTAAACATGAAATCCCGCTTGACAGGATGAATGCAAACAAAATCCTGCTTGACAAGATCTGTGCAGAAATTTAAACATGAAATCCTGCTTGACAGGATAAATGCAAACGAAATCTTGCTTGACAAGATATATGCGGAAATTTAAACATGAAATCTTGCTTTACAGGATGAATGCAAACGAAATCCTGTTTGACAAGATGTATGTGGAAATCTAAACATGAAATCCTGCTTGACAAGATAAATGTAAACGAAATCCTGCTTGACAGGATGTCTGCGGAAATTTAAACATGAAATCCTGCTTGACAGGATGAATGTAAATGAAATCCTGCTTGACAGGATGTATGCAGAAATCTAAACATGAAATCCTGCTAGACAGGATAAATGCAGACGAAATCCTACTTGACAAGATAAATGCAAACGCAATCCTGCTTGACAAGATGTATGCGGAAATTTAAACATGAAATCCGGCTTGACAAGATAAATGCAAACGAAATCCTGCTTGACAAGACGTATGCGGAAACTTAAACATGAAATCCTGCTTGACAGGATAAATGTAGGTGAAATCCTGCTTGACAAGATGTATGCGGAAATTTAAACATGAAATCTTGCTTGACAGGATAAATGCAGACGAAATCCTGCTTGACAGGACGAATATAATTGATGAAATCCTGTTGTTACCAGGAACAATGCGAGCATGTTTAAGATAGGCGAAGTGAAAAATATTAAATTGAAGTTACAGGTTGTGAAGACAGATAAAGGGGGGAATGACCTATTGAGACAGGTAGAAGGTAAACGGGATTTGATCCTATTATTGACAAGAAGGAATAGAAGGACCTGTGAAGACAGGTATACACTTTGAACTGAAAAGAAACCTGTTGAGGCAGGTAAGATGAGTGCGACCTGTTAGGACAGGTGAGTGAGTGATCTAAACTAATTTGAAAGAATGGCCTGTGAAGACAGGTGAGAAAATAGGAAGAGAAGGGACCTATTAAGGCAGGTAAGAGGGTGATCTAAGCTAACTTGATGGCGGCCTGTGAAGACAAGCAAGGCCGGGATGACCTGTTAATGTAGGTGAAGGAAGATGAAAGCTACTTGTTAAGACAGGCGAGAGAGTAATTAGTTGTTTTGAACAACATTACTCGATGATTGTTTATCTCGAATAAACTTGAATAGCTTGCTGACTCTACCTTGAACTCTAGGGTTCTTTTAGATTTTGATGATTGCTTCCTCTTGAAGGAATATGGGCCCCGGGTTAAGTGACTTTTGGCCATCGAGGAATGCCTCGATTTGAAGGGGGTTTTGGGTAAAGATCCTTGACCCAGTTTGAACTTTGAATTGGGTTGTCCCATTTTGAACGTTCGTGATAGGCGTTGGCCGTATTTTGAATCTTGATTCAAACTTCGAGGTTTGCCTCATCTTGAATTTTTTAGGGCACATGTTTGCCCCAGCCTTGAAATTTTCGGGAGTTCAGGAATTGAGGATTGCCTCAACTTGCATTTTCTGGCCAAACGTTTGTCCCGGTTTTGATCTCGTTCTTGAATTTAAATATTTCTTGGGCAAAATTTTGCCCGAATCTGAACTTGATTCAGAATTTGAGGATGACCTCAAATTGAATTTTTGTGGGCAAGCGTTTTCCCCAGTTTGAACTTGATTCAAAATTTGACGATGACCCCAAATTGGATTTTTTGTGGGCAAGTGTTTGCCCTAGTTTGAGCTTGACTCAGAATTTGAGGATGACCTCAAATTGAATTTTTGTAGGCAAGCGTTCGCCCCAGTTTGAGCTTGACTCAGAGTTTGAGGATGACCTCAAATTGAATTTTTGTAGGCAAGCATTTGCCCCAGTTTGAGCTTGACTCAGAATTTGAGGATGACCTCAAATCTGATTTTTTTGTGGGAAAGCGTTTGCCCCAGTTTGATTCTTGATTTCATCATTTTCTGGCAATTGAGAATTGCCCTCAATTTGAATTTTATGGGCAAATGTTTGCCCCAATTTTCTTAATTTGAGGAATTCCTCAATTTGAATTTTCTAGGCAAGCATTTGCCCCAGTTTGAGATTAAATTATGATGGGTTTGGGTGATTGACACCCACTTTTCAAAGAGGATTTTAAATGATATGCACAATGCTTAAATGAATGCAAAAGAATGCAATATTTTGAATGATGCTTGGAATTGATTTTTTAATGGAATGGATGCCATGTGATGCATGCCATGAGATGATTGGAAAACTTTTGTTTAATTTGTGATTTTTGATTCGACTTCTTCCCCTTCCCCAACAACCTTATAGTTGATATAAAGAAAATCAAGATTCAAGATGAGCTAGATTGACCCTGTCTTTTGACTTCTGGACCAATTTTGAATTTCCTTTCTAGGTCCTTGAGACCCAACACTGGTCAGCATTATTGCATGAGACACACTCTTCCCTTCTTGAGTGGCATCGTGATTTGCAGGAGGATGACTTTATGGGAGCGATCATGCCCTGTTGCAAGGGTTGAGGAGTCCTCCGACTCATCATGACTTTTCAAAATTAATCTTTTTATCTTTTACAGTTTTCACATCTCTTTTAGCATGTGTACCTTTGAGGTATGCAAAAGTTTTTTTGAATGGTTTAATGGGAGAAGGTAGTATATTTGAAAGGGTGAAGAAGGTTGGTTTAATTGCCCTAATGGCATTTTTGATGGAAAATGTTAATTCAAACAAATGGCAAAATTTTGCCCAGTTTTAGAAGGATGGAGAGGTAGATCTGATTGCCCAAATGGCACCTTTGGTGAAGCATGCCAATGCTGCTTTTCATAATCTCGATTGCCAGATTAACCAAACTTGAGAAATGGCAAAATTATTGCCCTAGTTTTAGGAGTTGTGAGAAGTATTTGAATTGTGCTCGGATTCTTGATTGACCTTAAATTTTGCCTGGATAGTTTTGAGTTTTCAACCCAGCAAGTCTTCTATTTGCCCTGATTTTTCCTAGACCGCCCTTATGAGTTTTCAACCTAGCGGGCTCTTGATTGTGTGCCCTCACTTTTGCCTAGGCTGTCTTTGAGAATTGTTGACCTAGCGGGCCTTCAATTTGATGCCCTAACTTTTGCGTAGGTCATTTGTTTTAGGGTTTTCGACCTAGCGGGCTCTTGATTCAGTGCCCTAACTTTTTCCTAGGTCGCCTTTGAAGATTTTGACCTAGCAGGCTTCTGTTTGTGTGCCCTAACTTTTGCCTAGGTCGCCTTTGAAGATTTTGACCTAGCGGGCTTCTGTTTGTGTGCCCTAACTTTTGCCTAAGTCGCCCTTTGAGGGTTTTCGACCTAGCGGGAACAATGTGAGGCACATGCTTAAGAAACATGAAAAATGTAATTTTTGTATTTATTTATTTATTTACAAAAGATTGACTTTGAAAAGTACGACAACTTTTGGGTGAATATCCTCAGTCTCAATTTGTACAAGGCAACTCATTGCGCTTCTCCTATCTCTTTCAGCTGGTCGATGGGCTCTCGTGGTTTGGCAATGGATTGTTTTCTGTGTTAGGAGCAAGCCTCCCAAATTCCAGCCATTTTGCATCAATCAAGTTTTGTACTTTACGCTTCAGTGCTAAGCAATCCTCTATGGAATGGCTAATGAATCCTGCATGGTAATCGCATCTGACGTTTGCATCATACCATTTAGGATATGGTGGCTCTTGAGGTTTTAGAGGATAGGGTGCAACTAGCGAGTTTTGAACTAAGCGTGGTAACAGCTCGGTGTACGAGATCGGAATAGGGTCGAATTGGACGGGCTTCTTCTTCTTTTTCTGGCTTCGATTGGTATTTTGGCTCATGGCTTGTGTTTGGATTGTACATGGTGTTGGTGGTCGGACTTGTGTGGGAGGGTATGGTGTTTGATATGTGTTGGCAATGTAAGGATATGGTATATAGGGTGTGTATGGTGGTGGTCGAAAGCCCACTGGACCATAAAGTGCCCCTTGTGGAGTGTATTGGCCTTGACCTGAAACCACGTTGTAGGTCTCCCTTGTCTTCTTTTTACCAGAACCATTAAAAGTGTCGACTACACCTGTAAGCCTTTGCGCGATCTTTCCGCGACGCATGCCACCCTCGATCCTTTCTCCAACGATGACGACATCACAGAAGCTAGAAGTTACACTGCCAATCATCTTGTCATAGAAAGGATTTTGGAGCGTGTTGATGAATGTGCTGACCATCTCTTTTTCAGATAGTGGGGGTTGTACTTGAGCAACTAACTCCATCCATCGTTGTGCGTACTGCTTGAAGGTCTCATCTCCTTTCTTGGCCATATTTTGGAGTTGAGTTCAATCCGGAGCCATCTCTATGTTGTATTGGTATTGTTTCATAAATGCATCAGCTAGATCTCTCCATGAACAAATGTGGATCCGTTCTAGCTGAGTATACCAGTTGGCAGCAGCCCCAGCTAAGCTGTCTTGGAAGAAATGGACGAGCAGCTTATCGTCGTGCATGCAGGGAGACATCTTCTTGCAGTACATGGCCAGGTGGCTCTTCGGGCAACTAGTTCCTTGATACTTCTCAAATTCAGGAACCTTGAATTTTGGAGGGATGACCATGTCCGGAACCAAGCACAGATCGGCTGCATCTTTAGCTTCATAAGTACTCCCCTCGATTGCCTTGATCCTTTCCTCTAGGATCTTCCACTTTTCTGTATCCTCAGTCGAAGGATGGCTTGGGTATTCCTCCAGCGAGTGGTGAGATTGAGAAGATGGTATGTATATAGGGTGAGGCCCTTGGGTGAACATAGGATGTGTCCCTCCAACGACTGTTTGGTAAGTTTGTGAGGTGGTGTTTGGAACAGCATAGCCTGTGGTGTTTGAAGGTAGGTTATGTGTTTGGGCTTGTGTTTAGGCTTGTGTATGGGTTTGTGTGTGTGCATGCCCATGAGGAAACCCATAATGAACCCCTTTGATTAGTGGAGGCATGGTTAATGGTGAAGGGTGTTGAGGATTGAAGCGAGGAGGATATAATGGGTCAGTCGGTTCTCCCGGTAAGGATTCCCGACAGATGGATGGCCTCCATCAGCTTGGCCATCTGTTCTTTCAAAGTTTGGACCTCATTTCTCAATTCTTCATTTTGTCTCTCTAACTCATCCATGATTCCTGATTGGGATCTGGTTCTATAAGGATGTCGAGGAAGTTGTGTTTCTCCAATTTTTCTGTTAAAGTTAAGAATTTAATTTTTGAGAAACCGTTTGAATACAAAAATCATGAATGTGTGATTGTTGGTGTAAAATGAATATGCAAAAGGTGTAAAATGATTTTGAAATCTTTCTTTTTCGATGACAATTTATGAATGAATGAATGTATGCACAAACAATTTGGAAATTGAATTTTGAGTATTTGGAAATTGATTATTAACAATTTCAGGTTTTTTATGAATCTTGGTATATTTTTTTATTTGGCTAGAAAACCTTTGGTTTTGTTTGAAAATCTTTTTAATTTTGCTAGAATTTTCTAAAAACGTTCTTTAGGTTTTCATAATTTTATTTTTGTATATTTTTATCATTTTCAAAAATTATTTTTCTAATTCCTCCTATGGGTTTCCATTTTCCTTGCTTTTGATTTTCCTTGATTTTTATTCGTTTATATTTCTTTTTGCTTGATTTTTTCTTGATTTTCTGTATTCCCCTAACTTCAGATTTCGCCTCCCCTCTTATCTATCATAAAAAGGGTGTGTGCCCTCTTTGCCTCATATGTGGGTTACATGTCCTAGGGGTCTCATGCCTTTAATGCATGAACCTCTCAAAGATGGTTAGTAATCCTGGGGCGTAGAGGTTACTAGAGCCAAGTTCCAGTCCATAATTCTTGCCACAATAGTAGAAGTAGCTACTAGTTGCGGGGCATTATGAATTGAACGCACTCTAGACGGGATTTTTGTGATAGCCACACAAGACGTAGGCCCCAGCATGACACCACTAGATCCCTCTAATCCTAGGCAGCACTCAGACCCGGGAATAGGGCCCTACTCATGATGGAATGCATATGCAAAGTGTGGAAGGCATACAAATTATTGGGATACCTGCAATTGGGGAAATTGTATAGATATATATATATATATAGCAATTTATTATTTATCTATCCTAAGGTTGTACAGAGAATAAACATATCAATAAATCACAGATAAATAACACATGCAAATAAAAGGGAAAGGGATCAAAGTAAAACACACTCGATTAAACAGGCTTGACTCTCTAGAATTCCCCAGTGGAGTCACCATCTGTTGCAACCGTACTTCCAACGAGACGACGAACTGGCTAAAATTTTAAAAATGTATTTGTTTGGTAGTGTGGAGTCGCCACCAAATTTTTATTTAAGGAAAAATACTTGGAAAATACCCTGACTCGAGAAAGAGATTTAGGTTCGGGAGTTGATTACAAGTGGTGAAGGTGTTAGGCACCCCACTCGCCCGTTCCAAAGTACGATACCCTTAAACTGAGTGTGTGATTTTTGAAAATGTTTTATCCCTTAATTAATATGAGAATAAATAACTTGATGGAGGTTAGCCTGACAGGACTTGATCCTGCTCCTACGTATTCCCCGGTGTAATGGGAAACTCAAGGTTTACGTAGTTCTGGTTTGTGTTGAAGGCTTGAACTTTAGAGATATTTAAAAGGAATGATAGTTGGAAAGGAATTTTATTTTTTAAGGACCTTTAGTCCACTCATGCACAAGGCCCGAGGCGGCTACGGCAACACGGGAACCTATACGAACTGTTAAACGTTGAACAGCAGGTGAACCGTCAGTTCCTCGCTTAGAGCTCGTTGCGGGATACCAAAGATCCCAAAATATTTGAAAAAAGATTTTTATTTTTGAAAGGACTTTTACTCCACTCATGCACAAGGTCCGAGACGGCTAAGGCAGCACAGAGGCTTATACGAATTACTAAACGTTGAACAGCAGGTGAATGGTCAATTCCTCGTTTAGAGTCCGTTGCGTGGACCAAGGATCCCAAAATATTAAGCATTTTGAAAAGAATTTAGCTTGAGTATATTAAATATAAGAAAAAAAATGATTTGAAAACGGAATTTATTTCGAAATGATCTTGATTTTGAGTTTTGGAAAAGAGTTTAATTTGAACTTTGGAAAAAAGAATTTCATTTGAATTTTGAGGAAATTTGGAGTTTAAATGGAATTTTGGGAAGTTTAGGGGTTGAATTGTGATTTTGGAAAGTGCATGGGCGGAATTGTAATTTTGGAATTTTAGGGGGTGAAAGTGTAAATAGAGGGAACTATAGGGGTCAAATCCTAATTATGGGAAGTTTGGGGATTAAATTATAATATGGAGGAAATTTGGGGCTGAATTGTAATTAGTAGGAATCTAGGGGTTAGTTTGAAATTATGGGGAAATTTGGGGCTGAATTGTAATTAGTAGGAATCTAGGGGTTAGTTTGAAATTATGGGGAAATTTGGGGCTGAATTGTAATTTCCTAGAAATGTTCACCTTTAAATGCAACAAAAGTGTTGCTGTTGGGGCTTGAAGGGAGGACAATGAGGTGGCAAGCTAAGTGCTTTACCATTTGAGCTATTTGGTTTTCGTAGTATCTTGCCCTTTTATTGATATATGTATGGGTATCGAGAAGTTTTTTCTAAAAAACTGCCACCTACAGGACTCGAACCCGCGCTCTCTCATGTGGTTTTGGGCATGTCAACCACTGGGCTACGCTTAGGCCTTATGACTTGCGGCCAACTGTAATTAATATCAACGATATCTAGGACGTACAGGTTTCTTGCATGCATGGCTGCACGAGGACTAAGCTGATAGCAACAAGGGGATGGTGTATGACATTCAGGAAACATCTCTCTTTCCCTATGGGGATAAAAACAAAGTTTTACATCCTGTTGGTATTGGTTGAGCTTTAAATTCCAGGGGGCCCGCATGCATGGGCTTTGTCTTTTTCTATCAATATTCGCAAAGCTGGTAATCTTCTCGTACGTCAAGGTGATCCCTCTTTCATTTTAAGCATAAACGGATTGGCAGCCTCCACCTTCTGATTTTCATCGACTCCTTTTCGCATGGGATCTTATTTTACATCATTGTTGGCAGCATCTCCATAGATGTGTGAAGGCAAAACTGTTCACCATGCTGCGAACTTAAATGGGCGTTTGCGATCAGCAGAACCTGAGTTATTGAAGACACAGATGCCAAATTTATCACAAGTTGCAAAGGCCTTGCACTGATTCTCACCGCTTGCCAGACCGATCCCCACCCACAAATACGAGCGAAGGTTGCCCTCCACATCGAGCTATATCTGTCTCCCCAGAACCATCGTGACCTTCTCCAAACACACACCAAACAGGTCTCAAATTATGGTCTCGATATTCTAGAGCTCTATAAATTATTTCTTGAGCTGGACAGCAAGCTACCTAGGGACCACTGCTGCAATTTTCCGGATCATCATAGTCTTCATTTTCATGTATGGACACTTTGAGAAACAAAATGAGATGCCTTCGCTGGAACTAGCGTTAAAATCTTAGGCAGTTCCCATTAGGCTAATTCCCTCCCGCTTTGATATTCACATCATCTAAAGTGTCAAGTGGATGTAGCAAATTTAGATCTCTTCAGCACAGGCAGAACTGCTCATTTGCTGAACCATATGATCATACTTTTGGTACTCTTGGTCGTATCTTCTAATTGTATTGGCATTAAAACCTTTTGAGAATTTTCCAACTTCAGTCAACTCCATAGGTGCAGAATTTTATTAGCCAGAATATTTCTAGAACACGGTTCTTGAACTATCAACAAATAGAATATTCCCAAGCAATATATCTTATATTAGGGAAACCTTCCATAGTGACATGCTCATCTAAATGGTTTTCTACTACCAATCATTTTGGGCCAAGCCTGACTAATATTAAGCCCGTTCAAGACATGCCTGTTCACCTATGTGCATGGCAGCAGGGGATCAGTTCGGTGCAAGCATCATTTTATGGATGAACCTATGAACGTGTGGGAAACTTAAGCATGCCTTCACGACTCTAGACTTCCCAAGCACGGTCATTATGAACATTCGGACAATTTTTTTCATGTCAAAGTCCCAATTTGGCACCTTCCACCCCTGACCTACAAGCATGACTGAACCTAGAAATCATGCCCAATAATTGAATACTCCTGAAACTTATCCTCCCTTATAGCATCAATACTAGTTATGGCTTTAAAAGGATGCTATTCCAGACGTTGGATCTAATCACGACTGCACAATTCTTGGCTTGAAGTTGCCAAACTCGCGATATCGGATTTAAGCTCTACGACTCAAATGAAAACCTAACAAGATCTACTCATCGAGTTCAACGCAGATTTCGTTTTTGGCTCAAGAATCATAGGATAATGACGGATATTGAAATCTGGATGAAGATGCTTGTAAACCATATAATGCACATATCATGGAGGGATCATGGTGATACCTGGATGAAGATGCTATCAAACTCTTGCTGAAGGTCTAGTCCCCTGTGCTAACCGAACGTCCGAATCTTTGTGCTTATCTTCCCTGATCTGCATGGGTACTATGCTTCTCCCATATCTTGACCGAAGACCTTCTCCAAGTAGGTGCCTCCCATGCGTATCTTCCCTTTAGGGAGAAGCCTCTTCCATAGCAAGAAGTGGGGAGAACCTTTCGAACGCTGCCTTTTCCGCCCTTTTTCTTTCTCAGCCACCAAGCTCTTTTCTTGATCAACATCTTCCTTTCTTCTTCAAAAGCCCAGTCCTCAACCTCCTCCTGAGAGCTCCCTACCACCTTTGCATCCCTATCCCTCCTTTTTTAGTTTTTCTCACCCTCCTTTAAAATCGTTTCTATTTTTTCCTTTTTTTTTAAATTTGTTTTTTCTCTTTTTTTTAATTAAATTTTTCTATTATGAAAATTAAATTTTCTATTTTTATTTTTATTTTTTTCCTTTTCAACCAAAATTTTTACCATTTTCTTTAATTTTCATTTTACTATTTATTATTTTTTCAATTTCATATTTTTTAATTTCAGATTTTATTTTTCATTTATTTACTCATTTTATTATTATTTTTGTTTTTTCTTATTTTGTTTTTATTCTATATTTATTTATTTTTTTGTTATTTCTGTTATCTCTTTTCATTTCAGCTTTGTTTTTATTTTTGTTAATTAAATTTCGTCCTCATTACTTGATTTTCAAAATTTTTTATTTTGTTTTAATTTCTATTTTTATTTACAGATTTAAATTCTTTTCTTTCTCTCTTTTTTTTCTTCTTTTCCAAAAAAATTATTTTATTTTTAGTTTCTTCTTTTTATTTATTATTATTTTTTATTATCTTTCAGATTTTCATTTTCACTCTTTATTTTTTAATTACTTTGTATTCTTTTAATTTTTCTATTTTCCTATTTTTATTATTATTATTTTGTTTTTTTTATTATATTTATTTGATTTTTATCAACCTTTCTCTTTATTTGTTTTTATTTGGTTGTTTTCCATTTTTTCTTCTATTTTTCTGCTTATCTATTTTCTGCTTCTTCCCTGTTTATCTATTTTCTGCTTCCTCTCTTTCTGTTGTTTTCTGTTTATTTAATTATTATTTATTGATTTACATATTAATTAATTTCAAAACGGGGCCTCGGACAGAAATGAGTGTTTACAACTATCAATAAAGGAACTCCTACTATAACATCCTAAAAATGAATACTGATCTTACGCTTAAGTCATTTATTTGGTTCCATTATTAATTTGTTATCTCATGATGCAGAATTTTTAGAAAATACTTATATGCAAAATACGGTAATTTTTTTTTAAAAAAAAACTATTTGTTATAACTTACGAACCTCGTCGATTTAACATGCATGTCAGTAAATAAACTACTAGACATTCTTGTGCGCATACAGAATCTTAAGAGTACATAGTGCTTATGTTGCTTCGTTTGTTTCTTAATTCACAATAAACAATTAAACATAACTTGCTCATACAGCACATAATATCACATAATTTACAGTCCATTTACATATTCAAAAGTCTAGGCACTAAGGCCTTATCATACAATTTATTACAAATCACAATTTATATTCCTCATTTACATACATACTACATTATATTATACATATATCATATTATACATAGCATACTAATTCTTACTATTATTTAGGATGCTTGCATCCACCTATTCACCAAATGTACATTATCAGTATGACTTCTCATCTTCTAGTTCCTTTAAATAGCGGTAGGACCCACAAACCTCCCTAAGTCTAGTGGTGAAAAAATTCCTACCACATGCTCTGGTCTAGAGACATGACTGTCCCATCAGGCATCTCTTGATAAGAACGAAAGAGGTATGACATCGGATAGAGTGAGCTCCCTTTCGGGGACCACATGTATGATGAACTGTGGTATTGGGACGGATTTTGGGGATCTTTCTCCCCCTTTAAGGATGAAGATTCCTCAATAGTCGTAGTTTGTTGCCTTTAATACCTGGAAGGTGGCGGAAACACTCCGTTCGGATGAAAGGTCTCTAAGGGAATTGCAAAACCCGTGATGCTAAAATTTGGGCTCAAAACTTCTATAAGAAAGAGATGTCCTAAAGAAAAATATATCCTAACACTTTCTTGAGTAGTAATAAGAAGGCCATGGGGCTTAGCAGTCTAGTCCTTCTTGCTAATGTCAACAAACATCATTGTTGTTACGAAAGACATCGTCGTTGTCTAGAAAGAAAGTGGAAATAGAAGGAGTGAGAAACTAAGTTTCTCAATAGGTTTTCTACTCTACTTTTAGTATCATCACTTTTATCCCAACCAATTCATTTTATTAGAAAAATAATGTCATGCATGCAAGGTTGCTTTTAATATTCTACAAAAGTGGGTTATTTTTATACAGAAACAACTTATTATCTGTGCATATATTTGTCTAAAACTTCATAAGTATGAGATCACATTAAAGATATAATTTGACTCAGATTCTTTTATGTCTTAGACTTTATGTCTGTTATTTATCTATTCCACACTTTGGGAAATTATGGATCCAGTCCCACTACTTTGGGGAAAAATATTTAGACAGACCTGCATTAAAATTGTCAAATAATATCTTCTCGCTGTCTCTACTCTCACCTTCTACTACTAAGGATATGAGTTCATTCCTAGGTGATCATCACCACCTTATAAGGTGTAAAAAACCTATTGTCTTCACTGTAGAAGGATTTTTGGATAACCCTTTTTCCTCCTTTCTAGAAGAGCTTTAGGTGCCCTCTGTAATATGATACGCATAAGGCACATTAAGAGTAGATTAACATTTTCACATAAGCTTTAATGATCCCTTAAACCCTTTAGGTTCCTTTTAATGGCTTCCAAAATATTTATGCATGCTCAAACAATTTTCAGCCAATATGGTATGCACACATAGATCTCAACATCTATCACATCATCAATTATAAATACTTCTCATACATAACATCAGTTTCCTTACTTATGAGCATTCAACATTTCAACTTACACCTGTAGTATGCATTCATGAAAGCATTACACCTTGATTGGTAAATTACATAACATCATTGCATGTTCAAGTACATGACAAACTTATTTATCTCTTTAACTTTTGAGGTGGAATCACTTATGGGACTTAATTCTCTCAAATTTCTAAGTTGCTCCTCAACCTCTCTTTTCTCAAAGTTACATTAGTTTCATGAGATTTTTACAACTTAGAAGTTCACTCTAGGTGGTCAAATGACACCTTTTAAGTTTTTATTCTTTGTGCTCTTTAATTAATTTAAGTCTTATGCATATCCTACTTACACTAAGTCCAAATGTTAAGTGTTAACAAATTTTTAACTTGTTTAAGGAATTTTACTTAAACATGGCCAAAAGGTTGTATATGAATTTTCCAAACTTTTTTTAAGCTTTTAATTTCTTATTTAACATTTTAAGGTTTCTTAAGTTACCTAAACCAAGATTTCAAACTCTTTTCTTCTTATTTAACCTAGAGTGGCCGAATGTAAACCCTAGGCCTTTAAGGTATTCTAATTTATTTTCTCTTGTCTTATGAGTTGATTTTTATCAATTGAAGACTAAGATATTAATTAATATCTAACTTCATAATTTTTAAAACTCCTTCTTCATCCTTAAAGGTCAAGGCTGAATGGGTTAATCTAGTTTCCAATCTTCATATTCTATTCCTAAACCCCCAATGTTTTACATGCTTAAGTTTCAACTTAAGTTATAATGACATCTTGACTTCCTTTTTACTACCTTAGTGTTTATGTCCAAATGACTCTTTAATCTTTGTAAGACTTACTCCCCACTTGTAACCCTTCAATTTATAGTCCAAGAGTGCTTAGTTCATAGTAGTTAGGAATTAAACCTTCTTCTAAATCCATTTATTTCTAAGTGACCGAATGGTCCCTTATGTTACCTTAAGGATTTCTTAAACTTTTAATCCATTATACTTACTTGCTAAGGGTCCTAGATTTAGTCAATTTAGAAATTAAAACTTCTTGGTTAATGAAATACATAGTTGCCAAATGCCACCTTCAAAGCTTTAGGGTTTCTATTGTTAACCCTAGTTGACTTAGGTTGACCACTTCTTGTAGCTAAAGTTTAGACCTTAGACCAAGTTTAGTTGATTTTAATATCTTCTCCTATAATTCTAAGGTCATGGTTGAATTGATATTCCTTCCTCCACCTAAGTCATAGGTCAATTTTGGTTACCATTTTTATGTTTTCTTGGACTCTAGTCCAGCTACTAATTATGGACTCCTTATTTTATCTATGTTGGCTATTATGGACATAGGCATTATTAAGCGCTAATTATACCCCTAATTAATCTATTTACTTAATAAGAACTCTTAATACACTTTTTCTTAAGTTGCTATAGGGTGGCCGAATGCACATCGAGAGATTTTTGGCCATTTTTAGTTCAAATTATTTTTATTCAAAGACTAATTTAATTCATTTAGAACGTAATTACATGATTTGTGATACTTTATGAAAATTTATACAAATTTTATCCTTGTGCTTTCTTGAATGGTTGAATGCTTCCTTTGGCTTGCCAAGGCCACCTTTTCAATTTTCTTCACATACAACTTTGGTTCCTTAATTTTGTGCACTTGTAGCACCTTAGACTTTTGGTCTAGGTCTATAAATGTCTTGTTCAAAGTCCACAGCTTGGGTGGTGGCCAAAATGAGTCTTGAGTGCATTGTAAAGCTTGTGCCATTTTTGGATACCAAATTCCAACTTTTACTTAATAACTTTTAAATCTACGGCCAAAGCAAGCTTTTGGGACTTAGTGAATAATTTTTCTTTTCTTATATTTATGGGTTCATATCTGGTCCAGAGATTACACAAGTCCACCATAAGTAGAAAAACCACAATTTTCATACCTTAAGCATAAAAACATGCAACATAACATTTTTTTCCATACAACAAAGTCTAGATCCACAATATCTACTCTAAGATCCATATATCTTCTACCAAGAATACTTCAAAATAATTTCTCATAAGTTCTCAAAATCGCCCAAAGCATCAAAATGGGTTTTTCAACAAATTCCACAGATTAAATTTTTTCTAAGTTACTTAGAAGCACTTTAAACCAACCAAACTTCATTTTTCTTCTCAAAAATTACTAAAAAAATGTGGTGATTATTTTGAACAGTTCAAATGCAGTCTTGATCCTTCAAAAGTTAAAACAAAACGAGATCCATGGATTTTAGAGAAAGAATCCACAAAAGAAACAAAATCAAACCGCAAAAAGCAAGTTTTAATCTTAAAAAGGTAAGTAGAAAAATCCTACTTCATGGTGACTTTGTGTAGTGATGGTGGGGCTGTGGTGGCTTCTCCTTGTTCCCCCTTGGCTGGTCCACAAGGTTCCCCACTTGAAAATGGTAGGGCTTAGTGTTTAAGGCTTTGTTTAAGCTTAAATCTCAAAGTTGGAGATTTAGGCTTAAGGTGTAGGATTAGGGTTTTTTGACTTAGATGGATTTAGAGAGATTTTGAATAGTTGACTATGTGTTTTAGGAGATGAAAAATGAAACAAGTGAGGACCAAAACCAGCATAGTGAGTTTAGCCATCCATGGGCAAAATTTGATTTTTTTTACATTTAGGGGTATTTTGGTAATTTTGCATGGATTTTTCTACTTTTCAAAATAATTCAAAATTCATGGAATTATCCTTTTATATATTAATTAGTTTTAATGAATCTGATTTACCATTAATTATGTTTAATTTAGCCTAAGTACGTTTAACTTTTAATTAATCAAGGTTAATTAGTCTTAACCATAGTTAAAGAAATTTTAATATTAATTATTTGTCTTTTATGGTTCACTTGAATTGACATGACTTGATGAGTCACCATCAAGTCTTCCACATTATGAATATCCAATGTGGGGCCCACTTATAGCTTATTTCTCACTTTCTTGTTCTCCCGACCTTTTAGGGGTATTTTTGTAATTTTCTTCAGCATTTTTAGAAAACATCCCAAATTATTCATTTGATAATTTCAACACTTATTGGTTCATTCCCATGTCAATCTAAGGTCATTTTCTATTTTTCTTGGAACTGACTAGCTCTGTATAGAATGCAGATCCTTCTTAGAGAATTTTGGGTGTTTTTGAGGGTTTTTATAAGGTGTTTTCATGCCTTCTTGGTTTTCTAAGTTTTTCTCACTACTTTTGGTCATCCATGATGTTTTCTAATCCTTTATAATATATTTTACTTATGTTTTACATTTTTTTTATACATTATTTGGGTTGTCTAGGTGCAAGGTAATTTTCATCATTTGCACCAAATTTTCTAATTTCTTTGCCTTTGGTTCCTAATCCTACTTAGTTTTACTCTAGGGATTATTTGTAGTTGCAAAAGTTCAATATAGAAATTTGAGGGTATTACACCTACTCCTATATTCCCTTGACCTATGGGATCTATGCCTATGAGTTATAGGCCTAGAGGGTTCTCTATCCCTAGGGTTTTTTATGCCCATGATCCCTAGTTCTTTCTACTCTTGATCCATGATCATTGGAGGGTGATGTTCTCCTTTATGAGTGTGGCCTATCCCTTGAGGAAGGTCTTTCCCTTTATAGAGTGTCTTCTCCTTTCCTTGTGACCTAAGTTTCCCCTACAGAAGTTGAAATATTCACTTGATGTCTCCTTCTCTTGATCATTATCCCCATTCTTAGATCCACTAGTTTCAATTATTTCTTTGATTTCTTGGTTGTTTTTTAGATTTTCTTATTTCTAGGTGATCTATTTTTTTCTCTACGACCCTTGTTTAGGATTGGAAAACCCTTTCTTTGCCACCGTGGAAGGATAAGCTCCTTCTTTTATGGAAGGATAAGCTCCTTCTTTGCCACCATGGATAAGGAGGATTCTCTAACCCCAAACTGGTTTTAAGAAGGAGACAAAAGAGAATGTTTCATTAAAAATTCAGAAATGAATGTCATAAAATAACTCAAAGTGAGCAAGTTATAGATGAGGGTGCCTTATATAGGCATAAGAAGCTAGCTAGCATAAGGCAGCTTTGGGGATCAAAATTGGGCCTCTCATGGAGCCCAAAATGAGTCCAACCTTTTTTCCTAAGGTAACCTATAAATTAGGCCAAAGCAGGCCCAAAAGTCTCAACAAAGAAATATAGAGAAATAGGTTTGCTCTTATTCATATTAGACTTATTAGTTTCTAAAATATAAGAAAAATACCTAAATCTTATTCTAATGTGGGAGGCCCTATCAGCCTAGCTTGTTTGAGGTCTAACAGGCCTAGTGACTCTACTGTTGTGATCCTCTACATTTGGGACCTTTTCATCAAAGATTATAAGGGTAATACTCCAAACTTACTCTCTGGCAAAGAATCTTCAGTAAAATGTTTCAAGTTTCGAGTAGGGAAACATTTCTTCCTAATCCCAAAAAAAAAAAAACCATGATCCTTAACAATAATGGTATTTATTTATCACTAGAGTCTATCGGCTCTAGTTCCTCTTCCTTATTATCTAATGATGAAGCCTTAAAGTATGCACTTGAGAGGGACCTCCTAGTGATTAGAAGGTTATTGCGTAGTGTAGCTAATGAGGAGGAAGAAATTCAGAGGGAGAACATCTTGCATCTAGATGCTCAATCAAGGGGAAGATTTGCTCCTTAATCTTTGATAAGGGTAGCTGTACAAATGTGACTAGTATTACGTTAGTAGATAAGTTAGGGCTAGTAACCATCCTCCACCCTAAGCCATACAAACTCCAATGGCTTAAAGAAAAAGGGGACCTGTTGGTCAACCAGCAAGTGCTCCTCACCTTTATCATTTGGAGGTGTGAGGACAATATCAGTTGTGATGTTATCTCAGTGGAGACCAACCATGTGCTATTAGGAAGGACATAACAATATGATAGGGATGCCCATCATGATAGGCATACATACCAATAGGTATTCCTTCCCATTCAACTCCCAAAAAACCACCCTAGTGTCTTTGTCTACAAGTGACGTCTATCATGACCATATACATATGAGACAAAAAAAGGAAGTCAAGAGACAAGGTTTGTAAAATAAAAAAATTGAAAAAATAAAAGAAACTAAAAATGCTAAAAATAAGAATAGAAAAATAAAAGGAAAGGTAAGTGGGGATTCTATCTCTCTTGTACTAAAGGGTGAGATAAGACTTGTAAGAAAGGATGAGGTAAGAAAAATATTCCTAGTTTGGAAACCTCTCCCTTTAAATCCCATTACCTTAAGCCTAATTGATGAGATAGGGCCTAATGCTTCTCCTCCCCTTATAGTTAAGGAACCATCTCCTCTAGAAGGAAGCCAAGAGCTATCCTTTATAGACACCTAACCTTCTCGATTGATCCTTGATTTTTTGGGGCACCATTATCATATTGCATGAAAAAGGATTGTATGATGGATCACTATCTATCTTATCCATTTATATCTAGGATGCCTCAATTGATTGAGTCACGACACCTATGACTTGGTTGGCAAACCTTCTAAGTTCTTGGAAGGCCCTTCATTACTACACCATTCTATTTTATTGTATACAAGGCTCAGGATACCCCTCAATTTTGTGGGTCTTATTCCCTGTTTAGGGAAATGCTTGATGTAAGTCCTTTAAATAATATCCCAGATATTTACTATAGGCATAGTCTGGGACAAAAACGCATAAACATACTCGCAATCCCTACTATTTTATTTTACTCTTATGAAATTTATGGATTTTTGGTTTTCTACTACCTCTTATGTCTAATTTGTTATGATATTATTAAAATTCTTTGAAAGATTCAAGACGTTATTATTTGATCCTGGTATTATCTTGTTTAATCAATGATAATAATATCTCCTCTTCTTACATACATCCTTATGTTGCAGGTAATGATGATGCTTATACATTCAAGGATAAATGCTTCTGAAGGGGAGGAGATGATGCAGAGATCCCAAATGCAAAGGATCCTAGCTATAGAACCAATGAGCCTATTAGACCCAACAAAAACTATCCCTATTGGACCTCACACATTAGAGTAGATTTAGGTTTTTTTTTATTTTTTTGTATTCTAGGAACTAGCATGCCCAAGTATGTTTAGGACCTGGGCCTAGTTTTCATATATTTTAACTTAGGTGTTTTGGACATTCTCTAACCCAATTTGAGGTTGCATTGAGGAGTAAATAAGGCACCATTACGAGGCTTAAATCTGATCAGTGTCCAATACGACACTTATTTGGTACATAATTCGATATAATTGCAAGCAATTGAAGCATAAAGCACCACTAAAGCATGAGAAAATGATAGAAAACTGAGTAACCCATACACAATATGGAAAATGCAGTTTTAAAGCCTTTTTGGGTGATAAATTCTTATAAATCTAATGTGTTTTAATTTCTACAGTTTATCACAGGGTTTCACGTTGGCAACACAACCAGAAATACGTGGAGCACATGAAATTCTTAAAAAAGGAAGTATTATGTTATTCGCACCGCGTTGACAACATAAGCACAGCCGCATTGGACACGCGACGCAACAAAATAGCACGTATAAAGGCCCAAAACAGAACGAAAATAGGGAATCACTATCTCCATCAATCTACCCAGTCTTTGCGTGCAAACACATAGAACAAAGCTATTACTTCCCTGGACACTGGTTCTGTTCTGGGTAAAGGAAGAACCCTAGGGTTGAGGAAGAAGGGCAAACACAGCGTGTCGTCATACTTATGACTTTCACCCTCTCCCCTGTTTTCTTCATTTATTCATATGTGTAACTAGAACTTTATTAGGGAAGGAGGAAGTCATCACTGAACCTATGTAACCCAGATCTATTATATGCATTCACGATTGTTTTTCATTAAAATTGATTATTCTTCTCTTCGCTTCACGCTTCTATGACTTGGCCACTTATAGATTAAATCTAAATTCTTCTTCACAATTGGTAAATTGGTTTTAGAATTGGAACTGAGATTGAATAACATTATTGTGAATGCTCTAGGGATAGAGATTCGCGATTGTGAGATCGTTTGAATTCTTGAACATAAGGCTTACTCAAATTAGGAATTATTAAGGGATTAGGATTCCTAATTTGAGTGAAGTATTGATGAGTCAAGGGATTGATCTTCAATTAATATTTGTGATTCTATCTTCGATTACATTTTATCTTGAATGCACGTAATGATCTAACGTTACATAGGGGAAGTTTTTGTGAAATCCAACCCTAACACCTTCCATAAACTGATTTCATTCACATTTGTATCATCTATTGAGTACTGGACAGTTCTGGGTTTACTTTTAATTAGTTTTATGTATGCTAGAATAGTGTTCCATTTTAATTTACAAAAATCAGTACTTGCAGTTATTTCACGTTTGTGTTGCCTACGCACACATTTGCGTTGCCTATGCATTTCCATAACCGAGTTCAATTAGTGGACTAGTGGGAATTCAATACTTGAACCAAATCCCTGTGGAGACGATACTCTTTCTCACTCTTTGCTCTGTAAAATGATAAGGTGCACTTGCCTTCATACAGTTTTACACCAACATGTTTTTGGCGTCGTTGCTGGGGATTTGTTTTTCAATATTGATAAGTACCATGAATGCCACTAGATTGAGCAACCTTGTTTGATTTGCTGCAAAATTCTATTTTTAATACTGATTCTCTTTTGAGTTTTAATCTTGCAGCTACTCTGTTTATGCAAGGTGAAGAAGAACAGGAGTTAACCTTTGAACCTGAAATTAAAAAGCTAGCAAGAAGAAACCGAAAGGAAGCAAGGATAAAAAAAAGCACAGCAAGAGCAACTGAGACTACAAGGGACCGACGAAGATCACCCTGTACACCACTCTATCATGGAGGAACATCAGCTTAACAAGAGAATCACATTGGGAGAGTACGCTGTCCCAAATTTTGTAGGTTGCAGTGCCAATATCATAAGACCACCGATTGTTGCCAACAATTTCGAAATCAAATCAGCACTTCTCCATCTAGTGCAGCAGGACCGGTTTGGCGGCAGTGAAGTGGAGGATCTGAATCTCCGCCTTTCAAGCTTCATCCAGATATGTGACACAATCAAGATGAATGGAATTTTTGAAGAAGCAATCAGATTGAGACTGTTTCCTTTCTCTTTAAGAGACCATGCCAAGTATTGGCTGAAAACCTAACCAAGAGGGAGAATTACAACATGAGAGGCATTAGTATCCAAATTCCTCATGAAGTACTTCCTGCCAATATAACAAGCTGAGAGGAGAGATTTCATGTTTCGACCAAAAAGAAGGACAGTCACCCTAAACCCTAAACCCTAAACCCTAAAAAGAGAAAACTAAAAGAGGATGAAATTATAGCTCTCACGGAAGAATGCAGTGCCATCATTCAAAAGAAGCTCCCTCAAAAGCTAAAGGATCCAGGTTCTTTTGCAATTCCCTGCACCATCAGCAATTGGCAGATTGGAAAAGCATTATGCGACCTAGGGGCTAGTATCAACTTAATGCCTCTTTCCATAATGAAGAAATTAGAAATAGAGGAAGTGAAGCCTACCACGATGTGCCTCTAGCTGGCTGATAGGTCAATCAAATATCCATATGATGTGGTGGAAGATCTCCTGGTCAAGGTAGACAGATTTATATTTCCAGCGGATTTTGTGATGCTATATATGGAGGAGGATGCTGAAATACCATTAATCCTAGGAAGACCATTCCTTACTACAGGGCGAGCACTTATTGAGGGGATATTTGCCTATCGTTGGATGCCCTTTGGCCTATGCAACACACCTGCCACATTTCGAAGGTGCATGCTGGCCATTTTCTCTAACATGGTAGAGAATTTTATTGAGGTCTTCATGGATGACTTCTCGGTCTTTGGTTCTGATTATGACAATTGCTTGAGCAAACTTTCTTGTGTGCTGAAAAGGTGTGAAGAAACCAACCTAGTACTGAAATGGGAGAAACGCCACTTTATGGTACAGGAAGGTATTGTGTTAGGACACAAGGTTTCATCAAGAGGTGTGGAAGTAGATAAAGCCAAGGTCGAAGCCATTGAAAGACTCCATCCTCTAGTAAATGAGAAGGGAGTGAGGAGTTTGTCGCAATCGTAATTCCAAGAGCAAAAGCTCTTGGAATAATGAAACACCTTTAGGGACCAAAAGCTCAAATTGTCAAAAGAAAAGAGAAGGAGATACAACAAATAAATAAACAAGTAAATAGATAATAAGCAAATTACATAAAGAATAATGAAACTGAAAAAATAAAATTCAGTTAGGGTAGTTAGGTGTTAGTTATAAGGTAGTTGGACTAGAGTTAGGAGTTAACTTCAATTAGGTTAATACCATCATGGTTAAGCTAGGGGTATAAAAGGAATTTGGGAAAAAAGGGAACGGGCTGGACATTTTGGCACCAAAAATTGAAAGTTACTCTAAAACTGGTTCGAGTTTTCTCTTGAAGTTCTGGGTTCCAAAAAGCTATTGAACTTGCTGGAGATTGGTTGGTTACGACGGGGTCTCTACACTTCTCTTGGATTCTCAGTTGAGTTCAACTGATTCAGTTCCTGTTCTTCCCCTCCCCATTGAAGTTGCTAAGCTTTCCTCATTTCGTTTGTTCGGCGTTCACAGGTAGGCTCGCATTCATCGTTTTGCTCCTATATCTGTTGAAGTGCATTTTTTTAAAGCTTAAAACCTTGGTTGAGTTGAACTTTTGAGATAGATCAAATCTAATTTAAAGTTATGGTTTGAATGACATGTATCTGTATAATGTTTCCATGACTGAGCAAGGTTAAAGGTAAAAACTAAAATTTGTGGCTGCAATATTACTATGTTTGGAGAGGTTCAAGGCTGGAGATACATCATAAAGGTTATTACCTCTCTTAATCTATGAATCAATTGGCCTATAAACCATTAATTGCCCAATCATAAGATGTAGACTCTTTTAGGAAGCAAGAACTGGTGATTCTCTGTTCTGTAAAATCCTCTTTTTGATTAAATGTTAGCTGGTGCAGTAGAGGCAGGTTACAACAGCAGTTCTTTGGTTTTAAAGCCAAGAACTTAATAAGCGATTGTTACTGCAATGTTGTCTCAGAACATGATCTAATTTAATCAGTATGTAGCTAGCCTAGAGGTTTGATCGTTTGCATTAACACAAGTAATTGTACTAGGCAAATATCAAGACAACAATAGGCTTATCTAGGACTTATTCTCAACCAGACCCAAAACTAAACATAGGTTTATCCAGAATCTATTGTCAAGACAAGGGTCAATTCTATGTTAATTGATGCAGAACCTCCGATTCTGTAATAGTAGACTATAACAACCCCTATTATAGGCTCACACTTTGTGCTAGGGGAAGGTAAATAGGATAAAGAGCAAGCATCAGGTCATTTGGCTCTTTGTAGTGATTTAGGTCAGCTTTTGATTGCTGTCAGGAGGTAATCACTGGTCTAGTTCCTTAGTGATGTGAATTATAAAAAGGGAGTGGCAAAAACTCTATGCTTCCTAGGATCAAGAACTAGAACTTTTGAGGTTAGATTTTGGCTAACCATAAAGGAAACAGTTTAGCATCCTAAATCTTATAAGTGTGCACTTTAGAAGGATCATAGGCCAGTTGGTGAGTCAGTGGAGTGGACATTTGTGTTGCTGAGATCTGGTAATACATTGCCACGAGTGGGTTGGAAGGCATCTGAGCCATTTGGCTATGCTATTTTTAGGTTACAAGTCTTGTTAAAAAAGTACCATGTTGCCTGGATCTACTATGGTGGCAGGTTGGGGTTGCGAATAATAGAATCAAGCCTTTTAAGTTAGCTCAATAGATCCTGGCAAACAAGTTTCCTTTGCCTATCAGGATCATCTTTTCTCTGTTAACATTGGGGGCCATGTTTAGGGAAAAGCAAATCATAGTAGGTAAACTTAGTGCCTATATCCATTATTTTTGCGCTTGAATTGTGGTTTGGAACCTATCATGAATGATAAGTGACTTTGGTATAGAATAGAGATCTGTATTTGATAGTTGCATTTCTAGTAGCTTGAACCAGATGATAATCAGGAACAACTATAAAGGTTTTGTACCTTTTTAATTTGAAACTGTGAGCTAGAAAGATGATTCCAGTTGGTAATAGATTTGTTAAAATTTAGTGTTTCTTTGATTCTGGGGTATGGCGTCTTGAAGTCAGGTTTAGGTTAGGTATGAGTAGGGAAATGTTAATGGTATCTCAACTGAAATCTTAGCTAAAACCAAGTATGGGGAAACCAGAGAAGCAGCATCTGGTAACAGAGCCTCAAACCTTCAATTGAACCTAATTTCATCTTGATCTTAGGATTATGTAAGAGTTCTGCTAAAACGGGCTGGTTATGAGGATGACCAGGTGAGTGCTGGCCAAGGTAGTACAATATTGATTTACTTAGATAGTCTTTGGTTAGGTTTAAAACTCAGTAGTTGAACTTCTTGAGAGTCACTCTGTGCAATCGTCATTCATGTGGTTTTCAGCAGTTGAAATAATGGGATCCTAGTCCTGATATGTGGTCCCCTATTATGTACCCTTATTTGGTATCAGAGGTTTTGCCTTAAGACCAGACCTCCCCTAATTTCTGTCAATAATTAGTTCTGAGTCAAGTATGATGAGATTCCTTGCCGACCATATGTTGCTCTTGCCCCCTAGCTCTGTATCCCATCAATATCCAACATAAAACTCCATATGGGAATAGTCCAATACAGATTTGCATGAGGGACCTAACTGGAACATACAGTAGTCTATCTTGATAAGCAGATTCAGAGCCTAGAATCTTTGATCAATATGGTTGTGCAGCTCTTGTAGAAGCCCAAATCTGGGGTTAAGATCTTAGTTGGTGAATTAGGAAAAGGCTTGGAATGTAACAAGGATCAAGGTGAATTTGAGAGCCTTAGTTCAATACATTAGTAATCCTAGTTCATGACATGGATAGATAGTTAGATCAGTACTAGTGGCAGATCCAGATTTATTGTGTACTTGGCCAGTGCAGAAAATAGATCATTCTTAGGCCAGCCATGGAAGTTGGTTCACTGTAACCTGCTCCTGTTTAACTAAATCATTAGATACATAAGAAGGAAATTTCCATAAAGCAAATATTGGCTGGTTTAAGCTAGATATGTTTCCTAGATTGGTGACTTAAATTATGAAACATAAAAGGCTGAAAGATACTAGGCTCACAGTGAAATTTCCGCAGTAGCAGTAGACTGATATTGAGTTATAATCCATTAGCCATTCATGGTCAAGCAAGAACTAGGCCAGCCTGTAGAAGCCTAAGACTGAGGGTGGCAGTTGGTTCTGCCAATTTGGTAGGTTTAAGGACTGCCACTGATGGCGTTGATTTAACACATAGCCTTAAGATTAGGGGTCTAGTTGGGTTTCAGGTCCTCAAAGGTGGTTCCAATTCAGATCAGGGAAATAACATATATACTTTGTGCCAAACCTGAGAAATGGGTTCAAAAACCATCTTCTGTACATAAGTTCTTCGCAAGCCAGTTTGTTTTCCCTAACCAGGTTCCCTTGACTTAGTACTGCTGTGACAGATTCTTAAACCAAGGCTAGACTAGCAGGTTCCAATCCATTGGCCCATGTTCCAGAACTGATTAGCATTAAGGACTATATCTTTTTGGTTTTGAGGTAGTTTCCTTTTAACTACGGTTTGTCTTAGCAGTACTAGCCGCCAATTATCAGTATAACTCTCCACAACTTAATGCCCTGTTAAATTAACCTATGCTTGCTTTAGCAACAGTAACAGGAATCATTTGACTGAGTTTTCAGCAGGCGAATCAAATTGGTCTTGGCCTCGATAAGTAACCCCCTATTAGGTACTTTGATTTAGGTTTAAGTAAGAGATTCTATTCCAAAGGCTGATTTTTAACACTGCTCTCATTACAGTTCCAAGATATGAACATAGGGCCTCTGATCACCTCAATCAAACTTAGGACCAATCATAAGTTTATCAGTGGGCACCTGACCTGATATAACATATAGGTGAACTAAGCTAAAAGAGGTTTTTCTTTAGGATCAGTGAGCTAATATTCATGGTGGAATTTGGGTTAGAATGAAGGGATAATGAATCCAAGAGGTATAAAACCTCAACCTATGGCTAGGTAGGTAGTTCTCTGGTGGTTTAGGTACAAGATTGGGAATCTGACTTGCTGTTTCTGTTATAGCAAAATAGGCCTCAATTCATAATCATTTAAAACACATATCCAATGCCTTACAAAAGTAAAAATCCAGTGAGTTAGGTGTAGAATCCTAAGCTTAAGGGTTGAAGTTGGTTCAACAATTTGGGGAGTTTTAAGGACTGAAACAGATAGCACTAAGTTGACACAACTTATATGGCTTTGTATTGCTATGACAGATTCTAGGCCAACACTAGGCTCAGTGATAGAAGCTCTTAGTCCTAGCCACCCAGTTTTTGGTCTCAATACCTATAGGGATTGGAACCATTGTTCTCACTCCCAATTAGCCCAGATACCATGTCAAGCCTAGGTCAAAGTAAGGATGGTGAACCTGTCCATATATGCATGCATCTTACAAATTTAGGATTCTTATCCAAGCCTAGGACAACAGGCCACTGAGGTTCCAACCTTGGGCCACTATCAACCAAAACAATGTTAGGATTTATACGACTAGATAAAGAAAGATCCAAATATAGGAATTCAAATCAGTATCCTTGATGGAACTTTGGACTAGGCAACTTATACATTTCAATTCTCTGAAACTGTGGCAACAATCATGCTGCATATTGATCCTGTGTTCTCAAACCTACATACCTGTATTAGAAGCTTAAATTAGGTGGTTAATGAACCTGGACAATAGGTCAAAGGCTCAGGTTTCAAAGCATGGCAGGGGTTTAGTCAAGCTTGTGATTTTGTATGCTCATCCTGTTGAAGTTGTGTGATCTGCAAATTGTCACAAACCCCCACAAGGCCTGTTGCTCTGGTTTCAGGATCATCCGGGGGGTCTTTGGGGTTAATGTATGAATTCATTGTCTGGAACTTTGAAATAACAGGTTAGCAGGAGTCTTCAAACATGATTACTAAGGGTAGGTAAAGGTCCAAACAGTGATACAGGCCTAAATAGTACAAGACTAAGGCTTGATCATGTTGTACCTGCAAGATAAAAATTAATGTGTACCTGGAAGATTGGTTAGAAAAAGCCCATTTGTCAGTTTTGGTCCATTTGCAGGTGTAGGACTTTGATGTGTTAGTTAAGTAGGTGCCAAGAGGTAGCCTTCCATATCTGGCCTCAGTTCCTAAACTGTTTGCCCACTAACTTGTGCAGTATTTTGGTGAGCAGTTGTCAACCTGTTGGGGTCCTAGGAGTTTTGTTTTGGTGCTGTTAGCTTCTATGTCAAGCCTAGTAACATATTCATGTTGGTCCCTTTGACCCTAGCAATGCTCCTAGACAAATTATTTGCTAACTTGCAAAATTCTGAATAAGGTAATTCTCTATTTTAAGGTGGGTCTGGTAGGTTTTCCAGATCAATTATGTTTGTGATTAGGACACTATGCTTGTTGATAACTATTAGGTTGTTAGAACAGGGACCGGTCAATATGAATGGGATTGAAAGGCCATAGACCTCCTACATTACAACAAAACAAAATGACAAAATGTGGAATTGTTACCTCTCTACAAGGCTATTTTTGTATCGAGATTCTTGTTTCACAGAATTTTCACTAAATTCAAAACGTCTGTTTCTTAAAAACTTTTCCTTTTTTCAAAAAACGTCTGTTTTTTTTTTATTTTCCTCAGATTGTGCAACGGATTCTAATGCGAGAAAGTAGCGTTCTCTGCTGTTACGTGTTCTAATCCGTGCTAATTCAAATACGGCTTACGACGATTTGGATTATGCAAGCACGTCTATTTTTCAAAACTCTTCCTTTTTTCAAAAAACGTCTGTTTTTGAAAACTCTTCCTTTTTTCAAAACATTTGTTTTTTATTTTCCTCAGATTGTGCAACAGATTCTAATGCGAGCAAGTAGCGTTCTCTACTGTTACGTGTTCTAATTCATGTTAATTTAAATACGGCTACGACGATTTGGATTATGCAAGCACGTTTGTTTTTCAAAACTCTTCATTTTTTTCAAAAAACGTCTGTTTTTCAAAACTCTTCCTTTTTTCAAAACGTCTGTTTTTAATTTTCCTCAGATTGTGCAACGGATTCTAATGCGAGCAAGTAGCATTCTCTACTGTTACGTGTTCTAATCCGTGCTAATTCAAATATGGCTTACGATGATTTGGATTATGCAAGCACGTCTATTTTTCAAAACTCTTCCCTTTTTCAAAAACATCTATTTTTTTTATTTTCCTGAGATTGTGCAACGGATTCTAATGTGAGCAAGTAGCGTTCTCTACTGCTTCGTGTTCTAATTCGTGCTAATCCAAACACGGCTTACGACGGTTTGAATTTTGCAAGCACGTTCTTTTCCAAATTCCTTGCTTTCCTAAGAAATGTTGATTTTAAAATTTTTACCTAAGATTGCTCTTTTCTCCTCCAAGAGATCAAGTCTTTTAACCAGAACTACGTAGCCTTGAGTTTCCCATTGCACCAGGAAATACGTAGGAGCAGGATCAAGTCTTGTCAGGCTATCTTCTATAAACCTATGTATCTTCTATTCTATTTTGAAGGATCAAACAATTTTCAAAATATCACACACTCAGTTTAAGGGTACCGTTCTTTGGAACGGACGAGTAGGGTGCCTAACACCTTCCTTACTCGTAACCAACTCCCGAACCTAGATTTCTTCCTTAAGTTAGGGTTTTCCCAAATGCTTTCCCTTAAAATAAATTTGGTGGCGACTCCACAATCCATTAAAAATTCATTTTAAAAATTTAGCGAGTTCGTCGTCTCGTTGTAATTGCGGTTACGACATTTTTAAATAAAAAAATTAATTAAAAGTTAATCTGAAATCAAATGAGACTCCTTTTCTGTATTTCTAATCAAATCCAATCAATCGGGTTCAAGCTTAATTTAATTTCTTTTCTCCTCTCTTTTTCTCTTATTTCAGGTCAAGCCCAATTGTTTTAATCTTGAAATAAAAATCTAATTTTCCTTAATTTGGGTTAAGACTACTTCTTTTCTATAATTTTAAATCATTTTCTTTTATCTTGGGTCAAGCCCAATTATTTTTGTGAAATCAAAATCCAATTTTCTTTCAACTCGGGTCAAGCCCAATTTTTTTTGAAATCAAATTTTTGGCTATTTTGGGTCAAGCCCAATTTCATTTCTTCAAATCCTTGTTTCCTCCTTTTAATTCCTCATCTCTTAGGCCAAGCTCAATTCCCTTTGTAGTTTGTTATTCCAGAAAATTAAGTTAGTGTTTCTCAAACAATCCTGGATCTCACGCAATGAACTCTAAGTGCGAATTGTTAGCATACCCTACTGTTCGACATTTAGAGAGTCATATGAGTCGTAGTGCAACCCTCACTTTCCTTTGGCTCTGTGCATATGTGGGTCCATGAACACCTGTAAAAAATCAAGTTCAAAATTTGTCCTTAAACAATCCTAGATCTCACGCAATGAACTTTGAAGTTAAAAGTGCAGCATACCGTGTCTTTCAATGTTCGGGGAGTCATACGAGTCACAATGCAACCCTTGTTTGCCTTCGGCTCTGTGCATATGTGGGTCTAGGAGTACGCGCAAAAACTAAATATGTTTCTTAACAATCCTGGATCTCATGCAATGAGCTCTAAGTGCGAACTGGTAGTATACCCTACTGTTCGACATTTAGAGAGTCATATGAGTCGTAGTGCAACCCTTGTTTATCTTCGGCTCTGGGTATATGTGGGTCCAAGAACACATGCAAAAATCAAATTTCTGTATTCTGATAGTATAATTGCATGTTCATCCCCTTCCCCTATACTCAGGATAATTTAACAATTAAAGGGAATTTAAATTCCAGACCTATAATAGCCTAGTCAAATTTACATATCTCTAATTCTGAGCATTGTGTTTCCTACTTAACTATCTCTGACTCCAGTGCTAACCTAACTTGTTGCATATGTGATTTAACTTAGGTATTTCACATAATAAATACCACACTAAACAATATAGAGCACACAATGACAGAACAGAAATGGCAAGTTGCATACACAGAATTTCACAGCAAGACTCATGGCTAACCTAACAATTGGAAAGTAAATTGAATTCACATGAATCCACGCTCTGCCTAGTTGTGTTGTCAACGCAACTAACCCTCGCTTAGCCAACACATCTAGGCTGAGTGAAGTAATACAGTTGGGTATCACAAACCACTGAGAGGCAGTGATGCTGCAGCAGACTCTATAAGGTGTTCTGATACGCGAGTACCCAACGAGAGTTGATTTCGGGTGTCACTCAGAACCACAATACCATGATCAAGGGAAACAAATTATAACTTTGGAACAACAAGATGGAAAGTTCAATCCAGAAAACAATGCTTTCTCATAAGCTATTTTTGGGATGAGGATTAACAAAGCCTACCACAGTCTGCAGTAGAGTTGAAGAACCCAAAGACAAGTAAGATACAGAGATCCTAAGTTCTGCCCTGCTATGTGTGCTCAACACGAGTCGACTACGTGGCCAACAGGAAGTGTGTAATTTGTAAAGGGTTGCGTTGCCAACGCGACTAGGGTCGCGTAGCCAAGGAAATGTCACAAGTAAGTGGAACTAAGGCATTTTAACCTAATCTGTTCCCAACGCACCTGACCCCTCGTAGCCCATATACACCAGGTATAAAAAGGTTAGGTACTCAACTCCCACTCACTCAATTACTTTCAAACACTCCCATTCAGCCTTCTTTTTCGTCTCCCACTCAAAGAACAATTTTCTCATCTCTTCAACTGCAAGACAAGTCAAGTACGCCTTTCCGTTTCATCTTTACTTTGCAGTCATTGGTTCTATGAATGAAGAATGTGTTGAACCCTACAAAGATGAATACTCCTAAAATGCATAATAAGGAGATCACCCTATATGAAGCCTGTACATGCATGCATTGATTCTTCCTGGGGAAATAATCCATGATAACAGGGGGTTCGATTTAATTTTAACTATTAATGGATTATGAAATGACTGATTTTAGGGGTTTTTCAACCCTACACTCATACATGCATAACTATTACAATGACTGAGTCTGCTATAGCATGAGGTATATTCAAAGCAAAATCATATCTACTCACTGTTGTTTTCTGCAGAATGGCATCCTCTTCAAGAGCCGCTGATACCATTGCTTCAAATTTGCAGAGAATGAGGAAAGATATGAAAAACTCAAGGAGAATTCGGTGGTAGGGGACAGGAAGATTAACCTACGTGCAGGGGAGTTCCTTGCGATCACTGAAGAGATTGAAAGCGGGAAGCGGGAAGTGGCAAAAACTATGCAGCCTGGCTGGTGAAGGTTATGAAGAAATCACCAAGGAGTTCTCTCTAACCTGGTGCTGACTAAGGTAGAACCAAGGTTTACCTCATACGTGTGAGGTAAAACCATTTCATTCAAGCCCCAAGTGATAAACGATCTACTGGAGGTAACACTCCAAGGAGAAGCTGTCTGTACAGCAGGCTGAAGGATATCTTGGTGGATAAGGAAGGTTCACTGCAGGTGCTATGTGTCCTTGGAGCAAGGTGGGACAACAAAAAGGACAAGTCAGGAAACGGAAAGTCGCTGCGGAAGGTCGACTTGGTGCCCACAGCAAAGATCTGGTGCACTTTTGTGCAATCCAATCTATTGCCCCTGCTCCACTCAAACGACCTGGCCAAGAAGAGAGTGGTGCTGGTTTGGGTGATTATGAAACCCGGGGCATTAGACCTGGGCACCATAATTGCCCAAGAAATGGAGGAATCGCTACTAAACCCAAGGCCTCCCTGGGATATTCAAGCCTGATCACAACCCTGTGTCAAGCCTAGGGGGTCAGTTTTGAAGGTTGCACCAAGGTCCCCCGTAGGCAACGCTCAATAAGACGTACATAGAGCGTCATATACTCACTAAACAGGAACCACCACCACGTAGAGAGTCTGGTCCGCCTCTACCACCTAGGATATACAAAATGTTAACCAAGCAAAAAGAGCTATTAATCACCTAACAGGCCTTCAACCGTTGTATTAGGGCACAGGTAGAAATGCTGCAAAGGAACCTGCGAAAGGTTCATATCGGAATAAGGATGAACCAACAGTTTCTCAAGAAGATTGGGAAGCATGTGAGGTTGACTGACAAGGACCTCTCCGATATAACCGAAGAGCGGATCCTATAGTGGATCGACCCGGAGGACAGCGAGAATGATACTGAACCTGCAGGAGCAGTGTACATGGACGAAGATTGAGCAGCTGCTGTTTTGAAATTTTTCTCCATTTGATAAAATAATTTTTCTTTTCCTTTTTTTTCTATAGGAATCAGTTTTAGTTTGAAACTTCTTGGACAACCTGATAATTGAGGGAGTCTGATCCCTATTTTGTAATAGCATAGTTAAACTACTGGGTTATGCAAGTCTAATTCTAAACTGTTGAAACTTATTTTGAAAATTGTGTTCCTAACAGAGTGCGTTACCTACGTGATTTGTCTAGGTACTACACATACTGAGTACCATCCAAGCCACATGCACACACTACTAACCCAAAGCAAGGCCATACCTCAGGTGAACAGATTGGAACATGACAAATTTAACACACTTAGTCATAGCAAGAGACATAGGGCACAACACGTTGCCAACACAATTGGCAGATGCGTTGCCAACGCATGTTGAACTGCAGACAACGTAGGACTACTACACTACTGGAAATACTGGAATAATGCAAATATCTATCCCTCACAAGATACACATAGTACAAGGAGTTTTCTTAACTCAAATCAATAATAAATGAATAGAAACCACCTGCATACTATACATACTACTTCTCCTTTGAGTGTTTCCATCACACTTCTATCCTAACTTGCACCATTCTATCTCCTTATTCCTTGTGACATGAACTGATTGAGTAATGCGTAGATGGAGCAAACTTCCTAAGTAGAAACAGCATGATTGATTGGGACTGGAAATCATTTTTCTATGGTATTGATAATGAAATTGTTAAGATGCATGATCTAAACTTGTAACCAACGCACCGTGAGCACTTGAGCCCATACAACATATCTATTTTGTATGTTTAAGTTCCATTCCAGAACTTGCCTAGTTTCTTAATTGAGATCAGTTATCATATGTTGCATAAACATGATTGAGGCACCTTCTTGCATGCACCCACTTGACCAAACGGCTTACCTAGCATAGATCTATCCCTTGCACAGCCCCTTGAGCCTGATAATTCATTTCTATGTAATTAACTCATTTCAAATAAAAGAGAAAAACCATGAAGTTATCCAGTCAAAGAATTAGAAAATAGTTGCTCACATTAGAGAATAAGTTTACACCTAAGTTTGGGGTTGCTTGAAGACAAGCAACAACTCTAAGTTTGGGGTTGCTTGAGGACAAGCAACATTTTAAGTTTGGGGTTTCTAGGGTACCCATTTACACCACTGTAAATGAACAAAAAAAAAACACAACAAAAAAGTGTAAGGAGAAAGGAAGAAGTATAGAAAAGCAAGCACCAAAGGAAGTAGTAAACACAAATGCAACAAACCAACTGTTCCTAATTCTTTAACTCTTGTAAGCGACCTTTCCTAAAACACATCCACCCCTTACCCAGGCCACATTACAACCTAGAATAAGACATCTTGATTTTGTATGCATGTGATTTTTGGTGGAAATAGAGAATATGGTCAAGCCTATGGTAATGAAATCTGAGCTTGATGACATTGAGAGACAACCTTAAATAGTCGACTAAAAGAGTGAGACGCTTGACTATGTGAGGGGTTGCAGGTTTAGACCATGCCATCTTACTTGAAATTGTTGAAGTCATAGTCCTAATACTTGTAAACACTCGATTATGTCCAAGGCTCCTGTTTTGGAATTTACTTGCAAAAGGACCGTAATTCAAATATTAAATAGAAAACAGAAAAATAAATAAACAGAAACAGAAGAATGGATAAACAGAAAACAACAAAATTAAAAAGGGGAAGAAGAAAAACGAATAAAATTACAAAAATATCAAAAAGGGAAGAGTGAAAGAACGGAAAAAGGAAAATAATAAAACCAAGGAAAAATGAAAATAAATAGATAAATGAATAAAATCAAAGAATAATAACAACAATAAAATTTAATGATAAACAATAGTAAAGATAAGTAAATAGGAAAATTATAGTAAAAAAAAAGAGGGGAAACAGAAAAGGAAAGTGATAATAAAGAAAAATATATATAATAAAAAATGTATATAATAATACTGATAATAATAAATATAATAAAAAATATATATAATTATAATAATATAAAAATAAAAAAAAATAAAATAAAAATATAGAAGGTAAATAAAGAAAAATAATACAAAATAAAAATATATAATATAAAATAAATAAACAAAAGGTAGGGAGAGGGATATTGGCGGAAAATCAAGAAAGATAAAATGGAAAAGAATAAAGCGAAATCAGGGGAAGAGTGTTCGAAATGCGGGGGTTTTTTTCCTTTTAGGAATTTTTCTTTCTTCGGCTTCTTGAGAAAGAATCAAAAAGCTCTCAGCTGAAGGCAGAGTCGCTCCAGAAGCTTCGAGGAGCTCCTTCTCGTTCGTGCACCTGATTCCATTGACTTTAGGGACGGAAGATTGGTAGTCGATCTAGGCCCCGCCATCGACTGAATCTCACACGGCGGTAATTATCGCCACAGATCTAGTTGCCTTACGCTGCATTTGAGGTGTTCAATTCCATGCTCGATAACCCTACTCATCGAGGTTAGTGCTCTATCCTTCCTAATCCTCCAATCCATACTGTGAAATTAGCGTAGCTCTATTCGTTTACTTGCTGAAACTATGCCTAAATAATCATGAATCGTTGTGAAGTATTATTGATTCGCTCACTACCTCGGCAAGCCGAAAGAGTGCATGAACAGGCATGGATATAATGTTTGGTAGAATCGCTGGGGTATATAGCAAAATGATTGGTATTCCTTCATAAATCTATAATCGAGTAGCTATGAGACAGGAAATGGAGGTAGCGTATAGTCACGAAGCAAGATAATCCGGATTCTAGCTTCCGATCATGAATTTACAAATTTTTTGAAAGCATGCTTGTTCCTCTGGGCATCGAAGCCCTGTTTCAATTCGAATTATAGAACCTTTCACAACTTTTTCAACTCTCATTCCAATCCCATTCCCAGTGTCTCACTGTCGCAACCGTAATTCTGACGGGACGACGGACTCGCTAAAATTTTAAAAAATCGATTTATATGGACCAATGTGGAGCCGCCACCAAATTTTGTTTAAGGGAAAAGATTTGGAAAAACCCTAACTTGAGGATGAGATGCTAAGTTTGGGAGGCGGTTACAAGTAGGGAAGGTGTTAGGCACCCTACTTGCCCGTTCCGAAGAACGGTACCCTAAAACTGAGTGTGTGATTTTAAAAACCTTTTTTGGTCCCTTTAATTAATGTGAAAATACATAATTTGATGGAGGTTCGCCTGACAGGACTTGATCCTGCTCCTACGTATTGCCCGGTGCAATGGAAAATTCAAGGCTTACGTAGTTCTGGTTTGTTTTGAAGGCTTGACCTTCGAAGGTTCTTGAAAAAAAGTATCTGAAGATTTTGTTGTTTTGTTTTTTTGAAAGGCTTTTTATTTTTTGGAGGAACCTTCAGTCCACTCATGCACAAGACCCGAGGCGCCTACGGCAGCACGAGGGCCTATACAGACTACTAAACGTTGGACAACAGGTGAACCGCCAGTCCCCCATTTAGAGCTCATTACGTGAGACCAAAGATCCTAAAATGTTTTGAAAAGAATTTGAATGTAATAAAGGAAAGAAATGGCTTGATTTGGAAAAGGAATTGGTTTTGAAGTGAATTTGAAACTTGAGGGAAAGATGATTAATCTTGAGTTTGATTTGATTTTATTCGAAGGAAAGAATGAAAAGGAATTTAATTTGAATTTTGAAGAAACAGATTTTATTATGAATTTTGAAGAAAAGATTATATTATGAATTTTGAAGAAAAGATTTGTAGAAAAACAACTTTTGTAAGTGTGGGGCAGTTTTGTAATTAATGGGGATTTAAGGGCAGATTTGTAATTTTTGGGAACTTGGGGCAGTTTTGTAATTTTTGGAAATTTGGGGTAATTTTGGTATCTTTTGGAAATTTGGGGTAGCTTTGGTATTTGTGTAAATGTCAGGGACAGAATGGTAATTTTCCTAACTTACCATTTTTCTCAAAAACGGCCTGAAGGGATTCAAACCTAGGGCGTGCCTCTTTGACTGGGAGAAAATCTAATCCACTTATCTTGAGACTGGAAGGTAATCTTATATACCATTATTTACGTTCTACGTCAACTACATGCATGGTCGCCTGGGACGTGGACATTGCCCCCTGCTATCCAAATTTCTCTGGACTCGAATGTATATATTTTGTGGCATGTAGTTTGCCAACAGTTTGAGCATGCTTTTTGTTCAAGCCAACTATTCTTGCAGGGCCTGGGTTCGTGACCAGAAGCTGCGTCAGATCATGCACATTGCCTTTCTCAATAGCCCCTGACTCAGTAAGGGCACAGAAACAACAACACCCCCCACCCTCATCAAATGGGTCCTTGCATGTTGGGTGTAATTATCAGTCGTTGGTAACAATCTTCTTTTAATTATAGCTGATCTTACTGTCTTCAACACAAGACCCATAGGTTTGTGGCGCCGTCAAATAAGAAACACGAGGAAAGAGATAACAACATTGAGAACCCTAACTTATCGGGTCCTGTTCACCACCATCTGTTTGTTGGTAACAAATTGGCAGAAAGAGATGTTGGCAACACTTTGTTCTCTTTCTAATCTCTCTATATTTCCTTCTTTCTCTGCTGTTTTTCAAAAGAGTTGTTACAAGAATTTATAGGCAGGGAATTTGCCTCTTCAAATGCCAAAAATAAATCATAGTGCCTATTTAAAAGGTTTGTCTCCCACTCATGCCTAAAAACCTTTAATACCATTCTAGGAATACCAAACAAAATAAACTTCCTAATTTAAGTTTTATAACAAATCTCCCCCTTAAACTTAAATACTCTTCCCATCTCTCATTCCAATCAACCTTTTACAACTCTCCAGCAATGTGGTCGGCAATGGCTTGGTGAACATGTCCGCGGCTTGAGCTCGGCTTTCAACATGCTCCAGCTCGACCTTTCCTTCTCTAACTTGTTCTCAGATGAAATGTAATCGAACGTCGATGTGCTTGCTTCTTCCATGATTAACCGGGTTCTTTGCCAACTCGATCGCCGACTTGTTATCAACTCGGATCACAGTCCCTTCACCTCGGATCACTCCCAGATGCCTTAGTAGATTCGAAAGCCAGACTGCATGACAAACGCTCCAAGAGGCCGCCACATACTCGGCCTCGCAGGTCGACAGTGTTACAATGGGCTGCTTCTTTGACAGCCAAGTAAAAGCTGTTTTCCCGAGTAGGAATACATAACCCGAAGTACTTTTCTGGTCATCAACATCACCGCACCAATCACTATCCGAGTAACCTACTAGTCGGTAGTCATCCGATTTTGAATAGAAAAGACCAAGTGATAAGGTTCCTCGAACATATCTCAGAATTCTCTTCAAGGCCTTCCAATGTGTGTAGCTTGGATTCTCCATGAATCTGCTCGTTATCCCAACACTTAGCATTAAGTCGGGTCTCGTGTTTGTAAGGTACCTCAAACTTCCGATTAAGCTTCGATATCTCCCAGAATCAGCTCGTTCTCCTCCATCAAACTTTGAGAGTTTAGTGCCTAGTTCCATTGGGGTAGGAGCCGGGTTGCAATCCTCCATTTTAAATTTCTTTAAAATTTCAAGCGCGTACCTCTCTTGGGATATAAAAATCCTTCTTCCGACTGCTTCACTTCTAGGCCAAGAAAATATTTCATCAGGCCTAAGTCTGTCATCTCGAACTCTTTCTTCATTATCTCCTTGAACTCCTTAACCAGCTTCGCGTTGCTTCCGGTGAATATGAGATCGTCGACATAGAGAGCGACTACCATCATATCCTTTTCTGATTTCTTTGTGTACAAGGCATGCTCGTATGGACATTGCTCGTACCCATTTTTCTTGAAATACCCGTCAATTTTCTCATTCCAGGCACGAGGAGCCTGCTTCAGCCCGTAAAGGGCTTTTCTCAATCTCAGCACCTTCTTCTCATCCCCTCTCTTCATGTACCCGAGTGGTTGCTCGACGTACACCTCCTCCTTTAGCACTCCATTTAGAAAGGCCGACTTCACATCCATCTGTAGAATCGGCCATTGGTTCTGAGCAGCTAATGAGATCAGAAGTCGGATTGACTCCATTCTCGTGACGGGAGCAAATACTTCATCATAGTCGATTCCCTCCTTTTGTCTATAGCCCTTCACCACAAGTCGAGCTTTATAACGCTCAACCTCTCCCTCAACATTCATCTTCTTTTTGTATACCCATTTTACTCCGATGGGTCGAGCCCCTTCAGGAAGGTCGGTCAGCTCCCAAGTTTTGTTACGTTCAATCGCCCCAATCTCCTTATTCATGGCTGTTCTCCATTTCTCATCTTGGATAGCTTTCTCAAAACTCAAGTCTTCAGAGTCAGCCAAAAGACATACAACATGAACTTCATTTGTAGTGTCGTATATTTCCTGCAGACTTCTCATCCTGGGCTGTTGTGGCTCGGTTTCTTCATCTGAGAACTCGGTGGTTGTTGCTGTTGAAGGCACAACAATTTTCGAGCTAGTTCCTTCTTCAGTCGGGTTACTCCAGCACCATTGCTTTGATTCCTCTACGTGAACATCTCGGCTCACCACCACTTTCTTGTTAACAGGATCAAACAATTTATATGCTTTAGATTTTTCATCATACCCGATAAATATGTACTTCTTGCTCCGATCTTCTAATTTTGTCCTATGCTGACTTGGTACTTGCCCATAGGCCACGCTACCGAACACCTTTAGATGAGAGACACTCGGCTTCATACCACTCCAGATCTCCTGAGGCGTCCTCTCGCCTAGCTTCGCATGTGGACATCTATTTTGCACATAGACTGCACATTGCACCGCCTCGGCCCTAAACTTCTTCGGCATATTCTTCCCTTTCAACATAGATCGAACCGTATCGAGAATGGTTCGGTTCTTTCGTTCCGCTACACCGTTTTGCTGAGGAGAATATGGAGCAGTCAAGAAACGCTTGATCCCATGTTCCTCGCAGTATTTGTTGAACTCGGCCGAAATGAACTCGCCTCCTCTGTCAGATCGGACTGCTTTGATGACTTTGTTCGTTTCTTTTTCCACCTTCACTTTGAATTTCTTGAAAGTTTCAAACACTTCTGACTTCTCCTTCAGAAAATAAACCCACGCTTTTCTCGAGAAATCATCAATGAAAGAGACGAAGTATCTCTTACCACTGAATGATTCTGGAGTTATCGGCCCACACACATCGGTATGGATTAGTCCGAGTTGCTCCTTTGTTCGGCACTCAGAACTCCTTGGGAAAGAAGTCCTTGCTTGCTTTCCGATCACACATTCTTCACAGAACCTTTTTCCGAATTCCATTTTAGGCAGCCCGAACACCATCTCCTTTTTCACCAGCTCGGTCAACCCGCCGAAATGAAGATGACTGAACCGGAAATGCCACTTCATGGCCTCGTCCTCCGTATCAAGTTGCATGCATTTATCTTGAACTATTTTCAGCTCAAGTTTGTACATGCGATTTTTCTTCATTTCTACCCGAGCAACGAGCCTCCCGAGTTTATCCTTCAGTTGTAGTTCTCGGTCCTTCATCAGAACCGAGTACCCCTTCTCCATTAACTGTCCCATGCTCAGTATGTTGCTTTTGAGATCAGGTACGTAGTAAATATCTCTGATCTCTCCGATTCGCCCATTTCTCTGTTGATACCAGATTGTTCCTCGGCCTTTGACAGCTACTTTCGAAGCATCTCCGAAAGAAACGGATCCGGACTCCGCCTTTGAAAGTATTTTGAATAAGCGCTCGTCACCACACATGTGGTTGCTTGCACCGGTGTCCAAGTACCAAACCGAGTTATTTGAACAGCTCGGTTTGACCTCAGTTTCTGGAATGTTTGTCACCAACAGCAATCCTTCATCTTCTTCCTCGGCAAGGAAGTTTGTTGGTTCCTCCCTTTTCTTCTCGGACCTACAATCTTTGGAAATATGACCCAGCCTTCCACAGTTGTAGCATTTTACCGAGTAACAATCCTTGGCAACATGCCCATACTTCCCACAGTTATAGCATTCAATATTGTTTGTGTTTGTTCGGCCACCCCGAGCCTGACCTCGGCCACGCCAGTTCTGTTGGCCGACTTGCTCATTTCTTCGTCCTTCTCTTCCTCTACCACCTTGACCTCTGCCTCTTCCTCGGCCTCTGGTACTCTGAGCATAGAGCACCTTCTCCCCTTCAATTGTCGCCTTCGCCTGGAGAGCCTGTTCAAGGGACTCCCCTTTCTTATTTTTCCTTCTTTGCTCATGCGCTTCCAGGGACCCGGCAAGCTCTTCAAGAGTGAGTGTTGATAGGTCCTTGGACTCTTCTATTGCGCACACAATATTCTCGAAATCATCCGTCAATGACCTCAAAATCTTTTCAACGACTCGGTTTGATGAAATACTCTCACCATTCTGATTCAGCTTGTTCACCACGATCTCCACCCGAGTAATAAACTCGGATACACTTTCAGACTCTTTCATCCTCATGTTTTCCAGCTCGCCCCTAAGGGTTTGAAGTCGGACTTGCTTCACCCTTTTGTCTCCTTTATTTGCCTTTTTGAGTGTATCCCATGCTACTTTGGAAGATTTTGCGTTGGCTATCTTCTCAAAGTTGGATTCGTCGACGGCTCGGTATAGCAGATACAGAGCTGCCTTGTCTTTAGCTCTAACAGCCTTCAACGCGTTCATCTGGGCATTTGAATACCCATCTGTGTTCGCCGGTTCCTCATACCCGGTCTTGACCACATCCCAGTTATCTTGGGAGCCGAGAAGGGCTTTCATTTGTACCTTCCAGTTGTCATAGTTGGCGCCTTTCGTCAACTTGGGTAGTGGAAAACCATTTGTTAAACCTGCCATTTCTCTCAAGTGTTTACACTCAACTCACACACCTCACAAAGCTCTCGGTCGCTCCTCTCTCTCTCTCGGCCAGCGCACACCGCGGTGTCTTCCTTTGAGGATGGTAGGTTCTCTCACGCTCACCTTACACACACTCGCTCTGATACCAATTTGTTGGTAACAAATTGGCAGAAAGAGATGTTGGCAACACTTTGTTCTCTTTCTAATCTCTCTATATTTCCTTCTTTCTCTGCTGTTTTTTAAAAGAGTTGTTACAAGAATTTATAGGCAGGGAATTTGCCTCTTCAAATGCCAAAAATAAATCATAGTGCCTATTTAAAAGGTTTGTCTCCCACTCATGCCTAAAAACCTTTAATACCATTCTAGGAATACCAAACAAAATAAACTTCCTAATTTAAGTTTTATAACACTGTTGGGGTATACTGCACATCATCCTTCCAATATTCAAGAAGATGATGGCCCAGAAGGATAACGCTTTGTGCAGCAAGTCTAGTAGGCTTTGGAATTCACTATCACAAGCATTCTTAGGGGAGAACAATTATCATCAAAGAAGGTTTTTGCAGTATATGATCAATCATTGATTTCAACATCATTTGGTTACCCATCTATGCCATGCATGAGTAAAGAACTGTTATCACTGATCACTCTCATAACCAGCAGAATCATTTTCAAAAGAAGCTTTAAAATGCAAGATCCAAGCAATGATTTCGAGTAGTCTACAACTTTTATACATCCATCCTTCCCCACTAATCGAAGCCGAACCATTAACAGATAGAGCTTGATGGACAGGACACAAAACCGATGTCAGCTACAGCTCAATGATATGAAGGAGTCATAGGCTACTGCTATAATTATGCCTCTTAGTTCTAGAGAGGACACTGTCAAGAGCAAGGGATCACATGAGAAATTATTTGTCCTTCTAAACATGTGTGGAGTAGGGAGATAGGTTCAGCAAGGGATTGAGAGACTTTTTGACGTAAAGCATGCACTGAAGTATCGACAAACGATGTTGCATGGGTCTGCCTCTACTATAGTTAATGTGCATTGTTCTTTACAATCAGTGTGTGAAGATTCCTTTCAGCCCCACTTAAAGATTTTCTTTTTTATCTTGCACCTTTAGTCATGAGAGATCTTGAGTATATTTAGGGGGTACGAAATATTGCAGTGGAGTCTGGCTCGCCATCTTGCCCTTAAAGACCATCGACAAATACATCATGCCACTTGAAAATCCCCATGCATGACGACAAGATGATCGTATTTATACATATTCAACGCCCAACATTTAGTGAAAATCGTTTCATTAGCACGAGTAAAAGCCCAGCCTTTGATTTTTTCTGATTTTTCCCTTTTTTGATTTTGGTTTTCTTTTTCTTTTTTTTGAATTTTCATTTTTATTTTGTTTTATTTTGATTTTCATGTTTTGATATTTTTTTATTTCCAGATTTTAAATTTTGTTTTTCTTAATTTTGTGATTTCAGTTTTTTTTAGATTTTCTAATTTTTGCTTTTTTTTGTTTTGTAAATTTTTCTGATTTTATTTATTTTTGATTTTGTTTTCTTTTTCACTATTTTTTAATTTGATTTATCTTTTGTAAATTTTTTATTTTAAATTCTTAATTTCCATATTTTATTTAAATTGTTTCCAAATTTCATTTTTCTTTATTTTTTATTTTTCCCAGTTTTTATTTTTCTTTGTTTATTTTCTGATTTTTTTTCATACTTTCTTTTCAATTTTATTTATTTGGTTTTCCTTTTTTTATTTATCTTAAATTCAGATTTTATTTTTATTTTAAATTTTTTTCAGATTTTTCTTTTTTCTTTTTTCTTTTTTGATTTTTTTTTTTCAGAATTTTAATTTTTTAATATTTTTCGTATTTTGTTTTCAATTAAGTTTATCTGAAATTCAGATTTTATTTTTATATTTTAATTAATAATTTTTTTATTTTTTTTTCATTTTTCTTAGATTCTTTCTTTTTCATTCTTATTCTGATTTTGTTTTAGATTTTTGAAATCTTTTAATTTTTCAGATTTTTCTTTTCTTTTTTCTATTTTTAGCTTTTCTGTTTATTGTTTAATTATGGTTCATTTTGAATTTCTTGGGGTCTTTAACTTAGGTTTATCCACTAATTGCCTTAAAATGGGCCTCTGACATAATTGGATGTTTACACTCACTGTTCACTGCGTATTCCTCACTTCATTCGGTGCTTACGAGGGGAAAACCTAGCACTGACACCTTCGCCTCTGCATCGCTGCAACTCCATGCGTCGGGTCTCCTACTGACGGTGCGCTACATATCATTAGACACCACTCAACGTGTCCGATTCCGATACCGGAACCGTCAGGGTCCATCTTCGGAGGCCAAGGCAATGTCGCCTTCCTCTCGGGCCAAGAAAACGGGCTTCAAGTCCCAAATTCTTCGGGGAGATCAATGTCATTGATTCGAGCCAGATGAAAACCTCGCCGCCGAAGCCCAGAGAGCCCGAACCGATCCTCTACCCTGAAGCAGGTCGGTTCGAATGCCCATGACCGTAACAGTGTCGCCCAAGGTGACAAAGCTCTCGTTCCCGCTCCGCCGCTATCAGCAACGACGAAAAGCAGAGAGACTCCGACGACGTTCCAGAGAATTCCGTTCGTACCAGCGAGCAGCTGCCAACGACGGAGCCTCTGCGAAGAACACCGAGGCATAAGGAAGTGGCGGATGGCTTGCTGTAGACGGGGATGACGACGGGTCGTGTCTCGGCCTTCACACGTGAAGAACGAGCTCGGAGACCCTCCCGGTCTAGTTCCCAGTGGTTGCCATGGATACAAGGCCCATCCTCTGTTTATTCGACGCCAGCTCGGACGATGATCAACTCGCCGGAGTTTCAAGGATTAAAGGTGAGCAAAGTCTAGTGTAGGATGAGGGACCTAGCATGGCGTATTAAATGAAAGGGAACCCACTAGCAATTATAATTGGACCCCCAAACTCTTCAAAATTACGGTTAGACCCCCCGAACTCTTCACAATGCCATTTAGACCCCAGAATTCTTCAAAATTATAATTAGACCCCCTAAACTCTTCACAATTACAATTAGGCCTCGAACTGTCCAAAATTCTGTTTAGGCCCCTGAACTTTCCTAAATTACAATTAGGCCCCAAACTTTCTAAAATTCCGTTTAGGCCCTGAACTTTCCAAAATTCTGTTTAGGCCCCTGAACTTTCCTAAATTCCAATTAGGCCCTGAACTTCCCCAGATCATAATCAATCCCCCTAGATTCTTCTTAATTCCAATTGAGCCTCCATACTCTCGTATACTCCAAATCGAGCCTAATTCACTTTCGCCGCCACAAATTAAAACATTTTGCAATTCTTAATCTCACGTGATAAGCTTTAAGCACGAACTGGTAGCTTTTTCTGTTGTTCGATGTTTAGAGATTCGTATGGGCCCAAGTGCAACTGTAGTTGTCTTGGACCCTGTGCATATATGGATTAGGAGTGCCCTTTTTAAACAAAATAAAAATTTGTTTTGCAACTCTTAATCTCATGCGACGAGCTCTAAGCAAAAACTGGAAGCTTTTTCTGTTGTTCTATGTTTAGAGATTCATGTGGGCCCAAGTGCAGCCGTAGTTGTCTTGGACCCTGTGCATATGTGGATTAGGAGTTCCCTTTTTATACAAAATAGAAATTTGTTTTGCAACTCTTAATCTCATGCGACGAGCTCTAAGCACGAACTAGTAGCTTTTTCTGCTGTTCGATGTTTAGAGATTCGTATAGGCCCTAGTGCAGCCGTAGTTATCTTAGACCCTGTGCATATGTGGATTAGCACTGTCCTACTTTTTAAACAAATAAAAACTTGTTTTTCATTTCCTGATCTCACGCGACGAGCTCTAAGCACGAACTGGTAGCTTTTTTTGCTGTTCGATGTTTAGAAATTCGTATGGGCTCAAGTGCAGCCGTAGTTGTCTTGGACCCTATGCATTTGTGGATTGGGAACGCCCTCCTTTTTAACAAATAAAAATCTATTGGACATTTCTTAGTCTCACGCAACGAGCTCTGAGGACGAACTGGTAGCTTTTTCTGCTGTTCGATGTTTAGGGATTCGTATGGGTTCAAGTGCATCCGTAGTTGTCTTGGACCCTGTGCATGTGTGAACTAAGGGTTCCCTGAAAAAAATCCGCAAAATACTCTGTTTATTTTTCAAACGCTTTCGAAGGTTAAGTCTTCAAACCAGAACTACGTAAGCCTTGAGTTTCCCATTACACCGGGGAATACATAGGAGCAGGATCAAGTCCTGTCCAGCCAACCTCCATTAACCTATTTAGTTTCACATTAATTAAGGGATCAAACAATTTTCAAAAAAATCACACACTCAGTTTCAGGGTACCGTTCTTCGGAACAGGCGAGTGGGGTGCCAACACCTTCCCCACTCTCAACCGACTCCCGAACCTAAATCTCTTCCTCGAGTTAGGGTTTTTCCAAATCTTTTTCCCTCAAATAAAAATTTGGTGGTGACTCCACATGAATAATAAATTCATTTTCAAATTTTAGCGAGTTCGTCGTCTTATTGGAATTACGATTGCGACAATACTATCTTAAATCAATACTCTCATGATTTTTCCTAACTTTGAAAAATTTCCAATCTATCCCTCATGGTTCACTGAAATTAACATTGAAATAAATAAGAAGATTCCTGAGTGATGCAAGTCGGATTGAAGAGGGAAAGTGAAATGCACTTGAGGGAAATGATATGCATACTGTGAGTTTGTCAAGAACTGAATGTTTCCCTATAGCTTAGTGCTTGCTTGAGGACAAGAAAAAGTTCAAGATTGGGTTGTGATAAATGTCCAATACGACATTTATTTGGTACATAATTCGATATAATTGCAAGAAATTGAAGCATAAAGCACCACTAAAGCATGAGAAAATGATAGAAAACTGAGTAACCCATACACAATCTGGAAAATGCAATTTTAAAGCCTTTTGGGATTTGAATTCTTATAAATCTGATGTGTTTTAATTTTTACACTTTATCACAGGGTTTCGCATTGGCAATGCAACCAGAAATGAGTGGAGCATATGAAATTCTGAAAGAAGGAAGTATTCTGTTATTCGCATCGCGTTGGCAACGCAAGCACAACTGCGTTGGACACGCGATGCAACAGAACAACACCTATAAAGGCCCAGAACTGAACGAAAATAGGGAATCACTCTCTCCATCAATCTACCCAGTCTTTGCGTGCAAACCCAGAGAACAGAGTCGCCACTTCCCTGGACGTTGGTTCTGTTCTGGGTAAAGGAAGAACCCTAGGGTTGAGGAAGAAGAGCAAACGCAACGTGTCATCATACTTATGACTTTCACCCTCTCCTCTATTTTCTTCTTTTATTCATATGTGTAACTAGAACTCTGTTAGGGAAGGAGGAAGCCATCGTTTAACCTATGTATTCCAGATCTATTAAATGCATTCAAGATTATTTTTCATTAAAATTGATTATTCTTCTCTTCACTTAACGCTTCTATGACTTGGCCACTTACAGATTGAATCTAAATTCTTCTTCACAATTGGGAAATTTGTTTTAGAATTGGAACTGAGAGTGAATAACATAATTGTGAATGCTCTAGGGATAAAGATTCGCGATTATGAGGTCACATGAATTCTTGAACTTAACGCTTACTCAAATTAGGAATTACTAAGGGATTAGGATTCCTAATTTGAGTGAAGTATTGATGAGTCAAGGGATTCATCTTCAATTAATATTTGTGAATTCGATCTTCAATTACATTTTATCTTGAATGCACGTAATGATCTAATGTTACATAAGGGAACTTTTTTGTGAAATCCAACCCTAACACCTTCCATAAACCGATTTCATTTACATTTGTATCATCTATTGAGTACTGGATAGTTTTGGGTTTACTTTTAATTCGTTTTATGCATGCTGGAACAGTGTTCCATTTTAATTAACAAAAATCAATACTTGTAGTTATTTCACGTTTGTGTTGCCTATGTACGCATTTGCGTTGCCCACGCATTTCTATAACTGAGTTCAATCTGTGGACTAGTGAGAATTCAATACTTGAACCAAATCCTTGTGGAGACGATGCTCTTTCTCACTCTTTACTCTGTAAAACGATAAGGAGCACTTGCCTTCATATGACTTTACACCAACAAAATCCAAGCCCAATTCGAATTCAAAGTTGCCTCTTCCTTTCCTTCATTTTGCACCTCTTTCATACGGACTATAGAAGGCACCTTTATTTGTAATTTTGAACACTTAACTCGTTTTAATCATTTTGTGTTTTTCATTCAAAAATTTGAGAGTATTCTCTCTCTTATCTTCCCTCTAGCACCAAGCTTCGGGTTGAGAAACCTCCTCATCCATGGTTGCTCTCATGTTGACAGAGAAGAAGCTCATCCTCCACAAGAGGTGGTGCTTCCAAGTCTAAGGCAAAGCTTCAAGGATTCTTCTATATCTTCATCCCTTCTTCCAACCTCCATTGCACCGGATCAATTCCTCTATCCATCCCTGCATCAAATCCAAAACAAAAAGCCCATAGCCAATGACGCCAACAATGGGGCCAACAAAATGAATACTTTATATTCTTAGTAACTAGTTTCTTTCTCACCCTTTTAATTGATAAATCACCTTTTTATTCATTTATCTACAAAAGATTAGTTATGATTACTGGATAATTATTTTTTATTTGTAGATAATTTAACCTAATTTTCCTTTTTTTAAAGAATGGTAACGCTAGCAAAGAATTTGAAACCTATCATAATTTGGGATAAGAGTGTACAAAGGGTATAAACGAACAAAAGAGCAACAAAAGGATAGAATTACCCTTGAAGGAAGCTACCACACTTGTGTTGGAACTAGGCACACTCATGCAACATCTATGGTTTTCTAACATAGTCGTGTTGTATAGTAAAAGCAACCCTGCTAAATCTTAGCACGACCATATAAACCTGAGCATGACTATGTCAATTTTAACAACGTGAAAAATCACTTGATCAACTTGGTTCTTAGTACAAAAGTGCAATTGAAAGGATATAGAAAGGGAAGCAAGACCTTGATAGAAATCATCTTGCAAACCACAAAACATACCAATACACCTCAACACAGCTCTAGTACACCCATATTTCTTCCATAATCCTTCCATGAGATCTTGAGCGTAGAAGGTTCTTCATAGCTAGAGTTGCAGCATCCTATTCTTAGTTTTACCAATACACAATTTTGTCATTCTTATTGTTTAAAATTAGGATTATGGATACTTTTGTTTAATTAGATTTTTAATAATTTTATTTTCTATCATATGTAACTAATTCCCTTACCATGGTGTTTTGATGCACCAATTGAACCCATTTTCTCTTCTATGAATGCATATATTTTTTAATTAATTGTGTTTGTCTTATTATGATTAACTAATTGATGAGAATTGATCACTTTTATTAATTTTAAAGTTAACTGGAGAATACATGATCATGCCATTTCTTATTTAACAAAACTATAAGATAGACTGCATTTAGAGTTTTTGAGGATTAATTGAAATTCTTGATTTCTATCCAATTTTTAAATTAACAAACTCAAGTGTTCTTTATGTTTCTCTTGATTATTGTCCTTGTACAATCATTGGGAATGATAATTTAAGGAAAAAATATTACTATTGCATGATCATTAAGTATTAATAAAACAAGAATGGGTGATTAGCTATTAACTCTTATCATTCATAACAAAATTCAAGGAATTATTGGGTAAAATCATAAAGGAAACCAAAGCTCCATCCTTTTTGGTAATAGAATTCATACTTGTGATTTTTTTTCTTTTAATTTTATTTTCTTACTTTTCTCTTTTATTTCTATTTTAACATACCCTTAAAAATAAATAAAAAATTGAGTGAACTCACAAGTCTAGATTCACTCAATCTTAAAGGTTATTGGAATAATCTATGAGAACAATATGAGGGGTCTCAAATACCCAATTTCTAACATTAATGGATACACATACCTGTGAGTAAAAATTTTCACCCATAGATTATTCACTACACTATCTTCTTTATGCTTTCCTTACTTAGGGCTTCTACATTAATCAAGCACTTGAATTGAATACTATCAAATGATACCTTGTGAACCTATCCAAACTATCTATAAGTATTATTTGACTTTTGTAAACAATATGAAAGGCACATTTCACAACTCTTGGTAGGAAAAAAAGAGTGAAGAGGAAAAACTCGTATTTTATATCTTACCACTTATTTTTTATTTATGGCATCTCTAAAGAGGCTTCCATGGACGTTTACTAGTCCTAGAAGTCAACAGCAACGGACCTCACAAAGGTAATTTGGAAAGTTTGTAGGCCTTAGAATCCATAATTAAGAACCATTACTATAATTCATTCTTCCCAATTGCAAGTTAAAAATAGAAGCAAGATGGAAGAACACTATCTTAAGACAAGAAACACATAAAATAGGGACAAATTTCTAATGGACGTGATTAATTGAAAGATAAGGTCTTATTTCTAAAAATGGACTCGTATGCTCATTTGAATTTTTTTTAATATGTTTATGATACTTAGTAATGCTAAGTTGGATCTTCAGTAACTGAACATTAAACAAAGGAAACTAATAATAGGATCCAATTTTTTACTTTAAAAAGAGTAAAAGGGAAAATTCATTCCTCATGTTTTATGAGCATGCAAATTCGTTCCTAACTTCTTAAAAGTTATTCGTTAGCCCCTCAGTTATTCATCCGTCGCAAATCATTCCTTCCATCAACTATAGCTTAATGTTGTACTAATTTGGCATGTTAATTACTATGTAGAGGTCCATGTATATTAATCGAAGGACGTCATTTTATGGAGAAGAGGAAATTGTTTAAGATAATTAGAGGGAAAATATGTTCTTACAATTATCATTGAATGAGGACGTGGTGCTTGTCTTCTTCAACCAAAAATAAATAATTGCAAATGTGTTCATTTTACCATTAAGCTAAGCTTTGAGTTTATGGTTGTCTTCAAAGATTTACAAAGAAATGGATAATCAAGTATTCCACCATAACATTGTTAACATTTGAATTTGGTGTTTAGGATTTATATGTAAATGGTGAAGTGGGTATTGTGTGGTCCTTCACTTTTCAAAGTGCTTTTGTATATGTTAATAATAAGAAAATAGAAAAGACGGAGGAGGGTCAATAAATATTTTAAATGTTTATACTTGTATTAGGAAAATAGTCCCTAGTTTTTACTCTTTTTATGATGAAGTACCTGAATGTTTAAAATAATAATTTTTTAAATTTATTTGATTCTAAAACATTGGTATTTGCTATATGTAGTGCATAATAATCTATATTCATCATGATGGTAATTCTGTGGAAGAAGATAGAAAAATAACAAAGTATAGATGGGGTGAGGTTGAAGTACGAGATGATTGTGATAAAGATACATTGGACATATTTATCTTTAGAAAGTTTAGTGAAGCTATAAGATATCTGAATGTGAAGAATATTTTCTTATTGGACCCTTCCTATAGGTTAGTTGATAGGTTAAGAGTTTTGGACCAAGATGTTGATTTGTTAGACATGGCGAAGGTAGCCAAATAGCATTATAGAAGAATAAATGTATATTATGAATATTTTATATCTAATGTTGATAAGCAGATCTACAAGTATTATTACCAAGTTCAAACCCAAAGGGTGAATGTGATAAGGATGAAGGTTCTTCAAATGTTGGTAAGGTTTTTTAGCCTACTTCAAGTGCTAGTATGATTGTTACTTGTAATGGTGGTAAGGCTCATGATGAGATTGATTTTTAGTTTAAGTTGGGTGATGAAGGGTTTGATGTGGAGTGGGTTGATTTGGAGATGAATGATTCTGAAGAAATTGATATGAACCTTGCTAATTTGGAGGAGGGATGATTTAAAGCTAGTTGATGTAGAGGTGCTTAATCTTGAAGGGGATGATATGGACCATATTGATGTGGAGAGGGTTCATGTAAAACCAACTAATGTATAGAGGGATGTAGAGAAGAGTGGTCAAAAAATAAGAAAAAAGAAAATGACTATAAAGGAGAAGGGTGAAGAGGGTGCTATTGTTGGATATTTAGAAAAAAGATGAGGAAAAAAGAAAAGAACTAAAATTAGTGATTTGGATAGTGTTGGCAAGGATGATGAACAATATGTTCAAACAAGAAGTGAGAAGAATAAAGTTTCCACAGCAAGGCAAGGGTCTACTACTGAGGGTGAAGAAAGTGTCCAAAGTAGTAGTAGGAAAAAGAAAAGGGATATTGTTGAGGACGTTGTTGTTGGTGAAGATGGTGTGTAGAGCATGATTGGAAAAAATAATAAGAGGTTATAGGATTGAAGGTCCTACTGATAAGGCTAATGATGAGGGTGGTGATGTTATTGCTAGGGTTAAAACTAAAAGTGGAAAGAAAAAGAGGAAGGATGTTGTTGAGTCATTACAAGGTGTTGAAAATGAGGCTGAAAGTATAGGTTGAAGAAAGGGGAAAAAAAGGGAGTAGTGAGGCAGGGGAATCATAAAGCCAAGAAAAGGATAGACATAAGGGTAAGGCAGTGATTATAGAAGACTCCTTAGAGGATGAAAAACATGTTCAAAGGACATAGGCTGCAAGGATCTTGAGGCCTAAGGAGTTGAGAACTCCTCCAAATTCTAATGACAAAGGAGGTAGCAAGGAAGTGCACCCATAATTTAATAAAAGGGACAAATTTGGGAATGTCTAAGTAGAATTTATGATGGATTTCTCCACACTTAATTCCTTCAAACATGTTATGAAGGATTATACAATTAGGTTGGCAAGAAGATAACTTGAGTGAAATATATTAAGTAAAGGATTAGGGTAGTAGGATGGGTGACATCTGTATTTGTGAAATTTTTTGTTTCTATAACAATGCCCAACATAACTTCCAAATCAAGGCTTTCTATAATGTGAATACTTATGGAAGGATCTTTAAAAATAGGCAAGCAACACAAGCCTAGGTTATTGGAAAACTTGTAAACAATATAGGAAAGGACAAATTGATGAAGTATTTTGAAATAGTTGATTTCTTCAAGAAGATATATGGTGTCCAGTTGAAGGATACTAAAGTGTGAAGGATAAAGAAAGATGCCAAATCTATCTTCCAAGGGAATGAAAAAGAACAATATGCCAAATCACGGGATTACTTTTCTAAGCTTTTCAAATGCAATCTTGGTTCAACAGTTAAGATGAATACTATTCCCCAGTCCAAGGGTCCTCCTGTGTTTCAAAGGTTGTATATCTATCTTCAAGGATGCAAGAAGGGTTTCAAAGATTGATGTAGGTCTCTAATAAGTCTTGATAATACTTTCTTAAAGGGGTTTAATGGTGGACAGCTACTGACAATAGTTTCCTAAGATGCCAACAAGTATATATGGAAAATATCTCCTAGAGTAATTGATATGGAGAATAAAGATAAATGGAAATAGTTTTTGACCACGGTTATGAAGATATTGGTGATTATAACCATAATAAATGGAATTTTATATCTAATATGCAAAAGGTAAAAATTTTGCATGGATTTCATTTATTGCATGTTTATAGTTTACTGATATAAAATATTTGAAAGGGAAGGTTGATTTGTAAAAATTTTAATTTTTGAATGATTAAGTTCATTAAATTATGTAACAAGGTATCAAGCAAGCCATACAAGTGGTCATGCCACAGGTTCTATGTGTAGCATATATGGAAAAATTTCTCTAAGCACTGGAAAGACAAAGAACTCATAAATCTGTTGTGGCAGTGTAAAAGATCAACTACCTCAAGTACATTCTAAAGAAACATGAATACCCTAAAGATTAAAAATACAAAATCCCATGATTATTTGGCTAAAAATTCAAAAGAATCATGGATTAAAGCATATTTCTCAACTTTGTCCAATGTTGACAACATATGCAACCAAAACTAAGGTATTCAATGCAAAAGTTTTAGGGGCTAGGGATAAGCCAACTATAATTATGCAAAAGGAAACCATACCAAGAACACCCTCTTTGTACAAACACAACCACTTTCAAGAGCAAACCCTTTCTTTCAAGAATCAACAATCAAGATTGAGAAAAGTAGAAGATCAAAATATAATCACCCTTGAAGCCCGATACAATGGAAATCTTAAGTAATGATAAAACATTCACAATTTGAATCAAAGCTCTCACAAAGGAAATTATTTCTCTTATTGTTCTCTTTCATTTTCTTTTCCTTCTCTTACAAAAAATGGGTTAGAAACAAGTATTTATAAGTAAACTTAGATGATAGTTTCAAAGGGGTTGGTTTTAAACCGTTATAACTAAGAAACATTTTGAAACTTAAGCTTGATAATTGATTACTATTATTAATAATCGATTACTAAGACATTCTATAACTCTTGTAATTCAATTAATTCTATTTTTAATTGATTTTTTCACTTCCAGAATTAATTGGTAATTGATTACTATACCTCTAGAATGCTTTCGTAATTGATTAATTTGAATTTTAATTTATTACTTAACCTCTAAAATCAATTGCTAATCGATTAAACCAGTATTTTTTTTTAACTTTTTGTGGCTAAAATAAGCTTTGGTAATCGATTTCTTTATTTTTGTATTCGATTACAAGGTTGGTTAACTTAGCTGAACAAATGGTTAACTATGTCTAATAAATGGTTAACTCAAAACAATATGGTTAACTTAATTCAAAATTTTGGTTAAATGTTTTGGTTACATCATGTATATGTTACAAAAACTAGTTTAAACTAGTTTTCATAGTTCAAAATATTGAACTTTATGTATACTTTCTAAACATAATTGTAAGCTTGAAACCTTTTATTTTAGAATCATGTTAAGTTTTTCTTTCAAAAACCATTATAGAGAGCTTGATTAAAATATAAGAACTATTAGTGCATACATATAATTTTAAAAACTTAGCTATATTATTACTTGGTGAAAATCTTCATCAAAATCTGTCTATAGCAGGTATGGAAGATCTCCTCTCACAAGGTAATGGAACTTAATCTGTAGGGATTGAAGTTATGAAACTTACTCTTGATGTTTAATAATTTAAGACTTACATTGTAAGGAATTAAGTTGGATTAAATTAGAAGTTTATTGTTAATCATCTAAGGTGGTTGTTAATTGTAGAATATAACCATGCACTTGCAGATTTTGGGAGCTAACTAGCTTGTAAGAGAATAATTTATATTTTCTTTGCAATTTCTTTGCTAGTTTGTAAAATGATCAAGTAATTTTCTTAAGCTATGATTTTCATATATGTCTTGCATGCATGTTATTGCTACAATAACATATAAAAATGAATGTCATGAAGACCATTGTCATGCTTAGCCGATCATGGATTCCTACCAAGAAACTTACAAAAATCGTATTGAGGTATTTTCTGAACAAGAGTACTAGGATCCTACTGACTAGATCCCACCAGTAACACCTAATATTAAAAAGAAAATTAGTAGGCCTAGGCCCAAGAAGATAATAAGAACCCAAAAACAGGCACAACCAATCTTCACAAATTAAAGAGAAAATTGAAGGAGTTTAACTATAGAGTATGTAGAGAACTTAAGCATAACAAGAAGACATGTCTTGTTTTAAAAATCCAAAGGTTGGAACAATTGTTAACCAACAAGCACAAAACAACTATTGCTTGAGTTAAAACTAGACGTAATGGAGCTAGAGGTACACTTGATGGAGCTATACCTGCAAGTGTTAGACATATGGGAGTTGGACCTACTACTAGGTCTATGGTTACTAGACTTACATCAGTTGGCCTTACAATAGCATATGAGATCAAAATCTCTTAGTCCCAGCCTTCCCTTGAAGTTGAGTTCCCAAAAAACATAACATCTTATTGAGGGTAAAGGCAAAAATCAAAAAGCTAAATACAACAATAAGAATTAACCCAACTACACAACCTGACCATATTCATGTACCATCTCCACCAGCAACACAACCAACTCTAGATGTTAAAGACTCAAAGAAGGTCAAGAAGTTTATGCCAACCAAAAATTTAAAAGGGTTGAACCTCTTATTTGTTAACATGTATTTTGGATATCATGTAATGCAAGAATAACTATTTATGGTGACTATTTTGGACATATACTATCACTGAATGGTCCTTATTATTCTTTTTTCTTATTTTATGTTTATTTTAGATGAACCTAGATTACTTTTTTAATGTTGATTTTGTTATTACTCCAAATATTATGAAATTCCTATTTTTTAAGCTAATTACTTAGTATTGTGTGCCAATAATAAAATACAAGGCAGACCTAATTCCTTACACAAAATCCCAAACAAGATGATACAAGGTAGACCATCAAAACACATAAAATCATCACTATGAAAATGAATCTCCTAATTTCATTATCCATAGTCATCATCTTCTTTGGCAGATCCTTTAACCATTCTTTATCATCATTTGCAACAACTTGCATGGCTAAAGTAGCTTCCAAGCTATATTTAGGAACAATATTATCATCATACAAGACAAAAAATTCACATCTATCATCGACCTGAACGATAAGATATTCAAGTTGTTAACAACTACCAAGACGAAGCATAACAATGGAAATAAATAATCCACTACCCTTCATTATCGAATAATCATAGTATAATTTACCAAGATTTCTTCCTATACTAAAAATCCTAATCAAAACCTTGTATTTGTAATAACATCTTAAAAGCTACCACTCTTTGTACCTAGGTTATGAGGTTCTTTGAAATCTCGCTCTAAATAGGCTTCGTATTAGTATTTGTTCCATTGTAATTGAACAAAAAGGGGAAAAACAAGCCAAAAATTTGACAAATTTGAAAAGAATGAAGAAAACCCTATTCAAAGAGAGGTTGAAAATAAAGCTAGTTTCAACAACCTAATAACAACCAACAAAGAAGAAGAAGACGTCGTTCAATTAATATACATGGATCTCTATATGGTACCTAACGTACCAAATCTACACGATGTTAAGTTATAACTAATGGAATAACTAATTTACAAGAGAGATAAATAAATAAATGACTAACAGAGGACTTTTAAGAAATCAAGGACGAATTGGAAAGGTCATAAAAAAATGAGGGACGAACTTGTTCCTTTACTCCTTTAAAAATTTAAAAACTATAACATTAACAAATTTTGTATAGAAACTAATTTTATAAAAAATGTATTTGATTAAACTTTTTTATATGCAAGGTCTATTTACATTTCCAAAGAAATTCTATTCTATTAATTACAAAATTGATTTTATTTTTATGTTTAAAATAATGTTAATTCTTCTAAAATAATTTTAGAAACATGATTCTTAAATAGGAATTCCTAAGGAGAAAGTTGGGTGCAACTTCCATTAGAATTGTGCAATGAAATTGCAAGCTATGATGGAGGATTAAGGGTTATTAGGTGTGTCCATGCATGGTGGAACTTATACATGGCATCATAAGGCTAACAAATAATCATACAAGATGAATAAGCTGGATCATTGCTTGTGAAATGCTAGATGGAGAATGTTGTTCCCAAAAGCCCATATTAAAATGCTCACTAAGATATATTCTAATCACAATCCTGTACTATTACATTGTTGAGAGTACCACCCCATTCATAAGAAGCTATTCAGATTTGAAGCATGTTGGCTCATGCATCCAAAGTACCATGATCTAGTTGAGAAGACGTAGCCAACTCAATCCATGATAATTACCTAGGTGTTAGAGGTGATAAGCACAAATACATAGAATTTAATTCAGGGATATAAAGCATTAAAAAGGGAGACTGGAATCTAAATTAAAGGGATTCCTTCATAACCTTGAAATTCATTACTATCACTCATTCTAGTGGTTCTACCAAACACTACAAGGAGAATAACATAGAACTCTTGCCTAAGAGGAGGTTTTGTGGTTTCAAACATCAAGAGAGCAGTGGATTCAACTTAGGGGTCATAATACATTTTCTTTCATATGAAAAGGGTGGTGATACATAGACAAAACAAGATTTTGGCCCAAAACCTTCTTAGGGACACCGAGTGTACTGACAACACAATAATGAAAAAGAAAACTCCTTCTCTCAAGATTCCATTTCCATGCTATTGAGACCAATCACTAACGAAGAAGTTAAAGAGGTTATTTTCTCAATGAAAGCATACAAGGCTTCGAGGTTTGAGAACTTTCAAAATATCATCTACACACATTTTTGGTCTATTATTAGTGGAGAAATGTTTAACATGGTTTGTTTCACCTTTGTTAAAGGAGCATTTGAACCAAATAATTCTCAAACACTTATTGTACTAATCCCTAAGGTTGAGAGTCCAACTAGTTTCAAGGATCTATGACCCATAATATTTTGTAATATCTTGTAGAAAGTCATTACTAAAGTTTTTTTAGGTCGTCTACGTCCATTCATGACAGAAGTGATTGGTCCATTGCAAAGCAGTTTTATTCTGGGACAAGGAACTATGGACAATGCTATTATCCTTCAAGAGATAGTACATAGAACAAATACCTCCAAAGCCTTGGTAGATGACATTAGATTCAAGCTTAATCTTGGAAAGGCCTATGATAACATCAGTTGGCAATTTCTATAGGAAACTCCTGATATGTTCAGCCTTCCAACGTAGATCTGAACATTAATCACATACTTTGTGAATCCTCAACAATGTATTTCTTATGGAATGAAGAATAACTACTTATGTTTGGAAAACAAAAATACTTTTCAACATGATCCATTATCTCCTTATTTATTTGTACTTCACATGGAACGACTTGTAATATTCAGACAAGACCCAATTCTAAAAAAAAATGATTTCCTGTTAAGCTAGTTAGGGATGGTCTAGCCATTTTGTATCTCCTCTTTGTGGATAATTTACTTCTATTTACAAAGATGAAGACATCACATGTACATAGATTATGCGATTCATAAATTTTGATTAAGATCATGATTTTCTATTAATCTACCAAAATCTAGAGCATTTTTCTTCCAAAGAGTGATAATCCAAAAATGGGACAAGTTTAGTCAAATAGCTTAAATTAGATTCACTTCCACCATGGAAAACTACTTGAGCTTTCTGATCATTTTGGGGAGGGTGAAGAAATCCCACTTCCAATTTATCATTGATAATTTCCACGACAGATTAGCTAGCTAGAAGAAGAGTTTGGTGAATAAGGCAAGGAGAACAACCTTAGTCATGTATGCACTTTCCTCTATTCCAACCTATACAATGTCAATCCATATGCTGCGTATGTCAATTTTTGATAAGATTGATGTAGTTTCACATCATTTTTCATGGAGAAATAATAACCACAAGTGATTACACTTGGTAAATTGGACACAAGTCACAAAACCAATGTATGCAGGTGACTTAAACTTATACCGAGCAAGGATGATGCATACGACACTTTTGGGAAAACTAACATGGAAATTACTATAACACTCATAAATTATCATAATGGAATTTCTAGGTTATAAATATTCTTTAGTATCAAATGAAATAGAGATAAGAAAAAAAGACAGAAAAATTAGAAAATTCTTATAAATAACGAAAATATCCCAGCACTAGGATAACCCAAATAATGTGTTTAAAAAAAACAAAGGTTAAAATACATTCTAAAGAATTAAAATACATCAAGGACGATAGAAAATTTATAAGAAAAGAGAAGGGATAAAAAAAAGGGCAAAAAAGTTATTAGAAAACTTTGAAAATACCCTTAGAAAGCTTTGTTTTCCATAAGGGCTAAATTGTTCCCAGAAAAATAGCAAATGACATTAGAATGATTCAAGGAAAAACCAATAAATGTTAGGAACATTGAAGAAATAATTTTGGAACCTTCCAGAAAATATTGAGAAAAATTATCAAAATGCCCCTAGAAGACCAGTAGGGCAAGAAAATGAAAAACAAAAGCTAGGAAGTGGGCTCCATCCCTTGTGTATGAAATTATCATGTAGAAAATATGATGGTGACTCACATATGTGTCATTACTACATTAAATTCATAAGTGAAAAAATAATAAATATAAGAGATAAAATTAACCATGGTTAAAATAAATGAACCTTATTTAATTAAAATTAACCATACTTAGGATAGGTTCATCTTGATTAATGACAAATTCAAAAAAATTAACATTAACCTAATCCTAAAAGGATAATTCCTTACATTTATATTTATTTTAGAAAATAAAAATTACATGCAAATGTATCAAAATGACTTTAAGTGGAAAATTGATTCCCAAGTTACCCTTAAGTGCAGAGTTCCATATTGGCCTTAACTTCATTCTTCATCTTCTAAACACTTAGAGAAACTCTATAAATTCTCTCTAAACTTAATATACCACAAAAATTCAAAATCATACACTAAGCTTAAACATCCAACTTTTAGGTTTAAGCTAAATAAAGACAAAATTACAAAGTCTCACCACCACCATTAGGAGATCTTTTGTGGACTGCCAAAGGAAAGAAAGATCAGCCATAAAAGTCTCGCCAAACTCATCACAAAGTCTTAAACAAGTAGAAATTTTTCTTATATTTTTATAAGCTTTAACCTTGTATATATGGTTTAATTTTCTTCTTCTTTTGGTGATCCTTCTCGAAGATCTATGGATGTCTTTTTATTTGAGCTTATTGGAGGTCAAAACTTCTTTTGATGGTTAACAATAAGTATTACAAATTTTTAGTTACTTTTGAAAGGTAAAGAGAAGTTTTGATGGATTAAAGTGTTTTTAGCAACCTTATGAGAAATTTAATCAATTAAAATTTCATAAAAATTAATTTTTACGTCTTAGGGTATATTTGAGTGTTTATGACAAAATTTTTGAAGTTATCAAAGAAAGGGATTGATAGATATTAGTGGATCTACACTTGTTTTCCATAAAAGGTACTTTAAGATTCTTATGTTCATAGTAAGTTGAACATGGACTTAAAAACTATTAAGTGTAAAGCTAAAATTTTGGACTCAAAGTTGCACAAATTACTTAAGACCTTCCATGACCATGACCAAAGCTATGGAGTAAGGACAATATCGGATGGATCTAAGGACATCAGATGAACCAAGTGCTAAACTTCATAACACCAAGGTAATGTAGCAAGAAAATTGAAAAAGGACCACTGATCAAGACACCTATGGCATTCAAACACTTTCTAGTAAATTAGAAAATCTTGAATCTAAAATTGTGATTGGGGTATAAGGAGGAACCTATCAAATATAACTTTGGAATTATAAATTTGAAAACGACTTTATATTTACAAAATGTTCATTCGGCCAATTTGGTTCATTTGGGCAAAATATACTAAAATCCATAACACCAAGACCATGAGATAACAAATTAAGGAAAAGGAACCTTACTTTAGCCACCTAAGACATTCAACCTATCCTTCATTAATTAGGAAAAACTTGAGTTAAAATTTTAATTAAGGTGTAAAGTGGAACCTAAAAAAGTTTAAGGAAGGAATTTTAAAGTTGAAAAAAATTTGATAATGGTTGGGTACCATTCAGCCATATGGCACAAAATTGGTAAGAAGTGACTTAAACCCTTTTTAAAATTTAAGAGTGAACTTAGGTGAGCTTAAGGAGGTTATTGGAAATTAATTATAGAGTAGAAGTGTGATCTAGGGCTTTTGGCCATGCTCCATAGTCAAGGAAGAAAGGCCCTAAAAATTTCCGAAGCTGGTGAAATTAATAGTTTAAACCTGAATTAGTGTAAACTACCTTTCATAAAGAAGAGAAATTGAATTATAATGCCAAGGATTAGAAAGTATGCATTTGACCACTTAGGTAAGAAATAGGAAAATAGACTGACTTAAATGTTTAAGAATAATTAAATAAGACATGAGTAGAAAACTTAAAGTTTATGAATAAGGAGGCAAACAAATAGCTATATTAATGGAACAAACTTAAATAGATAAGTTACTAATCAAGAAGCATAAAACATATAATAGTTAAATTAGAATTAAGTAAATGGTGCAAAATACTTTCAATTAAGGACACAAATAGTAAACAATTAAAAAGGTCATTTGGCTAAATAGAAAAGAAGATGTTATACAACATAATTTTTCAATAAAAATATTAAAAAGAACTTAACCTTTGAGAAAAGGAAAGGTTGAGAGGTAACTTAAAATAATGAGTAAACTAAGATCTCATAACAGATTTATCATAAATTTTAAGAATTGAGCAAGTTGGATAAGTTATAGGAGTAAGTTATATGCTGCCCAAGAAACAACGTCAAGCTAAAACAAGAAAGTCTTGGATTTAAGATGAATTGTTACTTGAGGATGTTATGCTAATTTGTTATATTACTTTACAAGTACATAAAGAGTAATGTGAAGTGTATGAATATTACTCATGGTTGATCAAAGAAGGATGTTTTACATGATGATCATGTATGAATAATGATGTAAATAGCGGTGTGAAATTAGAGACGAAATGTGCATGACATATTGGTTGGATTGTTTAAGCATGCATATTATCTGGAAGCCTCTAAAAAGGAACCTATGTAAATAAGGTATCATTAAAGAAAGAACTTATGTGAAAAGTTAATACTACTCTTAATGTGCCTTGTGCATATTCAGAAGGCGCCAGGTCCTTCTAAAGAGGAGACAAAAGGGTTCTCCAAAATTCTTCTATTATGAATCACCAGGTCTTCACTATGATTATAATCAAATGATCATTAAGAGAGTGATAGAGAGAATTATGTAAAACATAGAGAAGATGATAGTCAAATGATATCTATCATGTGATCCCTAGTATTTATGATAATAAAGTAATTTATATGCTTAATTAAAAATAGTTCATCTTGTATAAAAGAAATCTACTTTAGCTAGAGTTTTAGAAAGATTATAAATAAACTTGTATGCATAACATGTTTTCTAATAAACTGAAGTAGTTAGGATAGAAATGATTTCACTAACCTTAGGGTAGAATCCTACTAAAAAACTTAGTTTTCACCCTTTTCTCCCACTGTTTTCTTCCTACACATCCATGATATCTTTCGAGAATGGGGTAGTCTTCATGAAAATCAATAATGTGAACTAGACTACAAACGCTCATGGACTCACGATTACAGCTCAAGCCAATATGCGAATTTACTTCTATTTGGGTCATCTGTTTATTTCTGTTATGATGAGTACTAACTTCTCCACCAATAAGTTTGATATCCCTCTGAAAGTCTTCCACCCTAATGGGATGTTCCCACCTCCACCAAGCTACCAGGCATCTCAAGTAGCACCTACCAAAGACTCTTCTTCTTCGTAAGAGGAAACTGATCCACGAACATCATCCCACTACTTCAGCACCTCGCATGTCTGGTTGTCCCAGGATAGTTCCTTGTATCTTATGCCTTATCCATTCCAGACATTCCAGCAAATGGCAGATGGTACCTTCTTCACCCTAGATGAGAGCTTATGGTTGGAGCATTATCATCACCAGTCCTGAAATGTTTGCAGTGTTTTGTCTCTAAAGAAAGAGAAATCAAGTGATACCAATAATGTACAATTTGTAAATAGACGAATGAATACATCCTAATTACTAGTGAGCATATTATAATATAGTTAATGTGAATATGCTAGGAATAACTATGTATGTAATTAAATGTGCAAAGGTATTAATGCCTTAGCCTAACTAAGTATGTATAAATAAGGATTGTATAATTATAAGTTGTATGAATGCCAATATGTTTGAGTTATGATGAACTAATTTACTACTTATTAGAGAATAATAGAATGGTAGAAGTAATTTATAGTATTAACGAATTATACGCACACAAGAACACCTATTTGTTTACATTCTGCTACGAACGTTATTTCTACAAGACTCGCATTCTATGCCAAAGTGTTTTAAACAAAAAAAGATTATTGTATTTTCACTAATAATTATTTTCTAAAGATTCCACATCATAGGATAATAGTCTAATAATGGAACCATGTGTATGACTTAAGCGTAAAAATAGATTTCATTTTTAGGATGTTATAACTACTACATGACACCAACAAACTTTGGATTCAAATAGAAAATCATAAGTATACTATGTAGGGTTCAGGGAAAGAAAAGAGGATCACTAATTTGGAATGTTATCTAAGCTGCCACACATCTCTTCAACTTGCTTTTACCTTGAGGATAGGATATGGTCAACTTAATGTATAGTGTGATGATTGGTCGAGGCTAGGAAATTTCTACAACTTTTTCTCCTTCATGGACATTTACGACGTCAACTTAAAAGTACATGAAATTTGGCACAACAATTCACTAGATCTCTCTATACATTACATGGTCTTACCAAAAGATGTATGATCCTTACTATTGTAACATACCATTTATCTCAACCCTACCTTACTAGACCTCATAATCTCGGGGCATCATCAAAATGAACAATATACAACAAAAGAGGGCTACCGCTGGCTAGAAGGTCATCAAGATTCTGCTCCAAAACAAAAATGGGCATGGATATGGAAACTTCTTATGCCAGAGAAGATGTTATTCTATCTATAGAAAATTTTCCATAATTGCATCTTGACAGGGACACTAAGGTATAGTAGACACATCACTATAGACAATATGTTCTTGAGGTGTTAGAACAAAATAGAGGACCTTTGGCATTGTCTATGAGATTACATTCATGCCAGAAAAATTTGGCACTCATTGTGTATGAATAGTCATAAATCCTTTTTACATATCCAAGGTAAGCCCGTGGTTTATGGATCTATACAAAATTGGTGGCAACCTGTTTGTGATGGGTTTATGGCAGATATGGCTTCATAGGAATGAACACATCTTTATTGGACATTCATAATGCATCTAGGAAAGTCTTGTGCACGAATCTGAGCAAAGACTTATGCAATTAAAAGTGCTTGACCAAGTTGAAAGTCAAGTCATAAAGATGGAAGATGGACTAGGTGGAGGCAAGAAAATAAAGGCATCTTCATACCAAATGTGGGTTTAGCGGTTTAATTCACGACTTCCTAGGAAGACGATGTAACATACAAGAAAACAATAAACAATAATAAGGAGGCTAAGCTGGAAAAAGATGAAGAGCTGGACATAAAGATAAAAAGGAAGTTTGTTATGGCTAAAAGATAGGTGTCGAATGATCCAAACCATGAGGGAATTAGAAGGAGTACTAGAGAGGGAGTATCAAATACATGACTAATAAACTGCTATTTCATCACTTTATGTATAAGATTTTAGGCATAATTTCTGCGTGATGTAGCATTATTCCCTTGTAATTTAGCCTAATCTTTCTTGTTTTTTGAAGAACCGTTTCCCAAGCAAATACTTCGAAATTAAATAGTTCTAGGGTCAAAAAGAAAGCAGAAAGAGCATAAAAGGACCAAGAATGCAGACAAACATATACCTTCAGCGAAACGTATACGATCGTGCTGGTGTGATGATGCATGGTCGTGCCAACTGAAACTGCATGCCTGTGCCAAAATGAAATGGCACGACCATGCCAAGATAAGTACGGTCGTGCCAAAATTCAAAGTGATAGCAACACGTGCCACTTCAACACTAATGATGTAACTGGCATCCTAGTCAGCCTACAGTATTGGTGAAGACCCACAACAGCGGCAATGACCAAGGAACAACTACGTCAAGATCACCCCGCAACACCAAAAAATCTTAAATCCTCACTTATAAAAAGAAGGCTTTACCACACCATTTAGACACACCTCTCCCATTAGAGAACATCCTTCTCCATAATGGAGAGTACATTTTCCCTTAGATTCTAGGCACAGTCCTACCTTTCCCTTATTTTTGATTTCTAGCCTCTCCATTCTTAGTTATCTCCTTTAGCATCCTCCTGTAGGATCTTGGTGAAAGGAAATCTCCTAACAATGCAAACATAAAACAACTATTGAGTTGTTGTTAGTCCAGTTTTGTATTTATTTCATTTATTATGGATACTCTTAGGGTTATTTTTCATAATGTTTAGCTAATCTCTAATTGGTAGGTCTTTGGAAAACCTTTCATGTGTAAGTTGCTTGAATCTCCTTTTCCCCTTTAACCTGCATCATATTCTTTTTTTTCATTTTCTTAATATTGATTTCACTTTAAAAATCATCCACACAAAACTCATAATTAGTGAGCTCAAAATTTACAATTAAACTTACATAGATTATTGACATAATCTTTCTGGAATTAATATTGAGGGTCTAAAATATCATTTTTCTCCACAAACAGGTATACTTGTGATAAATGTATTTTATACATTTATTTTCATTCTTTATTGGACTTAATTAGGTTTAACTGATATCTAATTTTATCATTTTGAGTGAGTCTTATGTTATTGGATTGCATTGGGCTTAAGTGAAAAAATTGGTTAATTTTCAAATATTAATGACTCTTTACCTTTGTTCATTGTGCAGGCCATATCTTGGGCTATAAAATTGATATTGAAGTGATTCCAGAGGCATTAGAAAGATGAGATAAATCCCTAAGATAAAATGTATCCCTATATGGCCCAACCTCAACAGATCATAAACTTAGTTGGGCCAAACCGTGACTCAGATCTTTTATCTAGACAGCCCAGACATGTTCCAGTAAAATAAGCATATCTAGGGATACAAAAGTCATTTTTAGATGCGGTTAATTTCTAAAGCTCAAGGATAAAACTTTATACAACATTTGTTCAGAATGAAAACCCTAATTCGGCCGTTAACACACTCAAAAAAATTCGGAAACACAGACGTGAGATAAGGTCCCATATATCATATTTTGAATTCAAACGACAAAGTCAAACAAGAATTCAAGTTCAAACCTAGAATATCAAGGAAACCAACTCAGATTTTATCTTTATTTTAAATTTTGAATTTGAATTTTGAATTGTCAAACTAGGTCTATAAAAGAGGAAGCCCTTACACATTGTAGACACACCAAAACTTATTCACAGTTTTCAATAAAGTTTCAATTCTTATCCTCGTTCTTATTTATTCTTTCATAAAAAGTCTCATGGAAGACTAATTTTCTTGGTTGGCTCGTTGGTTTTAATTCTATAAGTAAGGGATTTTGAGGTTTGTTTTTAATTGAATTTTTGTTGCGATTTATTTTTCTTTTCCTTTTTTTTACGTTGGAATTGATATTTGTAATGATAAAGTTAGATGCTTAATTTAATCTCATCTTACATGATGAAATTCTAAAACTAGGGTTTGATTAATTCTCTAGTTTATAAGTAAAAAAGGGTTATAGGGTTTCCTATAAATTGGTGATTTCAATTCTTAAAAATTAATTTGGGGACTTCGGGTGATGCTTAATTATCTGAACATGAATTAATTTAAATTCTAGGTGTTATTTTAGTAGGAAATCAAGAATTTAATTGACGCTTGCTTAATTGAATTCGAACCAATTAAGAATAAAAAATTTGTTTTCAAAAAAATTATGTCTTTTTAAACCTATGATAATCTCGCTTATGAATTAAACTAACGAGTTAATTCGTTTTTAATAATATAAATTCATTAAGTTTCATTTTTCTTTTACCCAAAGTAAATTATAAATCCCCCAATTTTTTCTACATTTGAATTCAATCAAATTGTTTTCCAAGGTCTTTGAGAGACGATCAAGGTTGTGCCTTGTACTGCATTTTTTTTATTTACCTTTATTTCATTTTGATTCAACCACGACATCGGTTATCAACTTGTCTGTTTGTAAAACTTGGCAAGAGTTTTATACTCATGTTTTACACACAAGAACAAGTGAAAGATTATTGGAGGGAAAGTTAGTATTGGTATGTTCTCCTTATTTCCTTTCCTTTGAAATCTAATAAACTTTTCCCTAAACTTATTTCTTATTCTCTTGTTCTGATTTATGCCCAACTTATCTTCTATTCTACTATGGAATTACATTGGTGCTCCCATTGCTCATGGCTGAGCATACTAGACGGAAGGAGATGAATGTTAAGATAAAAAAAAAACTTTACAAGATGATTGAAACATACATAGAGAAGCAAAAAACACTTACAACAAGAGTTATGGAGAAAAATAAGTTGAGAATGAATTTCCTTCAAAAGGCTTTGAATACTTTTATGCAGGATCTTATGAGAAGATTATCCCCAGCTAAATTATAATTAAAATGAGAAAAAAGACTTTTCTAGTTATGTGATAAGAAGTTTTCATTTAACCACAAATATGCTAATAGACACTTAATGCTATTGTAAATTGATCACAAAGACCCATTGTTAGAATTACACCATGTTTCTATTCTTAATGAGACTATTGATGGGCTAGCACAACACGCCCTTAATGAACATCACCTTTCCTTCAACATCCTAAATGACATGCCAAGATTAATCACACATTATTTTATAGCTCACATCCAAGGTGTTCTTATTCAAGTTCTTATTGATGGAAATAGTTCTGATAACTTCCTATAACCTCATATTGTTAAATTTTTCAAGTTTCCTACAGAGCTAGCACCTCTATTCAAAGTAATTATAGAAAATGGCCAACATATGATGACAACTGAAGGTCTTATTAAGGATTATGTTGTAGAATTCACTACAACAAACTTTACTTAATAGGAAAAATCTATCACTAGATATTAAACAACTATAGCTATAAATACCTTATAAATGGATTATCAGACATATTTTCTGTCCAATATGAGTGGTGGATAGCTATGAATATTTGTATGTCACTTTATGGTATAGTTACAATTATATACATTTATCTATAATTACAATTGTTAACCTTTACCTATAGTTTTGTATGTCTGTAGGTAAAAATCCATATATATTCTTGTTATGGATATTTGCCTATGGTATAGTATGATTGTAGGTAAAAATTTTACACAATTAACTTTTACCTATCATTTTTTGTATAAATAAAAATTTATACAACAAATCACAAGTTGTTGTTACAGATAATTTTCAACCAAACTAAAATGATTCTGCTTTTACAATAACCTGAGTCACATTTGACAAAAACATATTAAGTTATGCGTCACATGCTTTTCTATTTTAAAATATTAATACTAATATTTAAATTTGAATAAATATTAAATCTATTTTAAATTTTTTATATTAAAATTGTTAAAATGTAATTAAATCAACGATTATTAAAACTAAAAGTTTATATAAGAGATTAAAATCATTTAAAAAAATTATCGATAATGAATAAATATTCAAAAAACTTCTAAAAATTTATATATTTGAATAACTACTATAATTTAATTAGAATAAAACAATAATATTATCTAATAGGTCAAAATAAACATGCCATCCATTTAGAAAATCTTAACAAGATTAGCAACCGTGCATATAGTCACTCTAGTGATCACACATTATACAATATGTTATGGATAGAATTTTGGAACATAATCATAAGAATCACTTCAATAATTTTTTTAACTGAATTATTTTTCTGCATCATATAATTAAAATAATTATTTAAATTACAATAAAATTAATTAAATTATGCATTTCATGTTTATATGCTTAAAAAAAAGATATTGATAAAATTTTTCACCATATTAAGATCTAAAAATGCTAAGATTAATATAATCGAATTTTATATACTTTTAGGTTTATATTAGTAAAAAAATTTATTATTTTACTAATAATGAAGGTACTTGTGATAATATCTAATATCAATCTAAAATTTTAAATGTTTAAATAAAGAGAAATTATATTATATTATATATATATATATATATATATATATATATATATATATATATATAACCTTTCCATGATTTGGTTGGTGATTTAAAAAAGTTTGATGAATTATTATAGAAATTTATTCATGTAATATTACTTGTAAATATTTAAAAAATATTTAATATAAAATTATTTAGAATAATATTAGAGTATTTAAAAATATTTTTAATAAATTTTCTAATTTAAAATTTAAATTAATTTAAATCAAATTAAATCAAATCCTACTCTTAATTTATACAAAAAAGATCTTTTTAAACTTTTTAATATCTTTTATTATTAGTTTTAATTTTGTTAGTAAAATCATTTATCCTAGTTTTTATTATTATTGTAAAAATAATAATTAAATAAAATGATATTTTGTAAAATCATACATCAGTAGTTAAAACTAATAGGAATAGGGTAGGGATTGTGAGGCCTTCAATTTGATTTTATGACCAATAGTTTGAGTGATGAAGAAAATATCTAGCCGGTTTTCACCAATAGGGATGGAAGTGAACAAGGCCGTCCTACAGAGGCCTACAGCTTAACTCGTTTAAAGTCTAGTTAAACTCGGCTCATTTAATAAATAGATAGACTCAGGCTTGTTAAAAAGCCTTTTTAGATAAATAAGTCAGGCCTAGACTTATAAAAAACCTATTTAACCTATTCAGGGACCTATTTATATAATATATTTATTTTAATATATTATATTTATATAATATTTATTCTATATTTTATTTACATACTATATATATATATATATATATATATATATATATATATATATGTGTGTGTTTTAGGCCTATTTAATGACCTTTTTATCTTGTACGTTTTAAATTTGCAAGATTTTGTAATTAATTATTTATATAGGCTTTAAGTTTATTTTATTGATTTTTTTTGTAATGTCGACTTTTAACAGACTTACATGCTTTTGTAGGCTTTAAATCAGGTCAGACCTTGACAGAAAAAAAGTCGTTAACAGACTTTAGAATTTTTAAACTCGACAGACTTAAACACTTAAAGTCTAACTCGGCTCGATCTACTTCTATCCCTAATCACCCTAATAACTAAATATGCTAATAATTAAATATTCATGAGTTTAATGACTAATTGTGCCACTTACATGAAGCAGCAAAAATATGACAAAATTAAGTTTGTAAATGATGTCATTATAACCAAACGTGTAAATTTTAGCAAGTTCAGTTTTTTATTTTTATTTTTTAACTTTGAGTTATTTGCATGTGATATTTTGATGTGATGTTCTTAAAAGCATGACATGCAAGTTCAAATTGAAATTGAAGTAGTTAGTTATTAGTTTTCAATGACATTAAATTCAAAAGGAGGATGGGAACAAATACCTCTATTATAGAACCTCCTATCATAATGTCTTAAGCACCTAATTTATTGACTTTTATAATTAATATATAATATTTATCACACACTAACAAGGACTCAGCCCATATTCAAATTCAAATTCAAGCTTACTTGAAAAAAAGTTATACTCACCTAAAGAAATTCACAATAATTCATTTAAAGTATAGATACATCAAACAAGAATAAAAATTAATATAAATTTATTAGAAACTTCATATCAAATATATATATATATATATATATATATATATATAGATTAATGATGTTAAGCAAGACATAATAAAGTATTATTTGATAGGTAAGTTTTACTTTTAATTCTGGTAATTTACTTTTCTATTTTTGATAAGCCCGAGTAACATATCAGCAAAAAAGAACTTCAAATATCAGCCCTCTAAAAATGTAAAAGGAAAATTACCTTGTACTTACTACCTCCATCAAATTTATGCTTTGAATGTTTGAAAAGCTCGAGTCACAACTTCAATCATTAAAGATCGAACCTATATTGTCCTGGATGCAAGATTAAAAAAATACAATATCATAATTACTGCAGTATAATTAAATATACATTGCAATGCAAATTCATTAGGTGTCATCAGAAATCTGAAGCAAATATAATTAAATTAGTGTTTTTAAAACAACAACGAAATATAATTTAAATGGTTATATTGTGAATTAGATTCTTAACAGAACATTTCAAACAAAAAAAAGTACAGTGTATTTTACTTCATTTCCAGGTGCAACCAATGCTATATCCAGTGCATTTAGAATGGTTTAATCTTCAATCGTACCAATAGTCATGAGGATCTGCAAATGGAGAAGCTGAACTAGACTGATCAGAGGATGAGAAGGGAAATGTATTTTATCCTGTCTAACATGTAAGCTATTAATTTATGATTATCAATTGATAAAATTAGACAATTTACTAGCCATGAATGATAAGGTTTCTTCGAGATGCTTTCCTGAGTTTCCAAGTCGTTGCAATAAAGGAATAGTGATTATCATTGTAATAGCCTGTAACTATGGTAGAAACTGTAGAATAAATAAAATATATATAAATCACCCTGCTATTGCAACTCTAGAAACTAGGAATCATGAGTAAGACGGTGGTCCTTCAAGATGTTAAAGGAATAAGAGAAAGAAAATAAAAACCATCTTTTCTTTCATAGCTTAGTCAACCTCATTATCACTACCATGCTTGAACTCCTCACTAGTTAGATTACATTTAACACATTAAAAATAAAATGTCTAAAACGAAATAAATTTCATTTATAGGAAAAACAAAATATTCATTAAATCATTATAACGAGCATGTCTTAAAAAAAAAAAAAAACTTTAGTCATAATGTCTTCTGTAAATTAATTGAGTAAAGATCCCTTTAGTATCTCAAATCTGAATCAAAATAGATAGGATATCTCCTCAAAATGTCAATGGCTTAGAAGAAATTGAGTTAGCCTTACAACTTACCATTGATTAATCTTAATAATGGCAGTACAGTTACCTCTTTTAAATAATTAATAGAATCAGTTCAACATCCCTCCAAATATAGTTGCAACAACACACAATTGTTATTCACCACAATACCAAAAAATAAATATTTACACTGCTCAGAAGCATAAACACAATAACACCACAATCCATGTAATGAAGTTGAAAACAACCTGGAGATCGAACCCTGAGAACCGTAGAAGAACTAGAGATGTCCCAAACGTGAACTAAATTAGCACTGCATCCTGTAAGAAAATGGCTCCACATTAGAATGTGGTAAGCATCCCTATTACTAGGTAACGTGTAAAAGAAAAGGAAGACAAGTTGGAACAGAAGCATTTGTTTATTGTAAAATTGAAATATGGTGAACAGTGACTCATCTTAAGGAAGAAAACATCCAAAACCCATCAATTATGGTTATCGAAAGAGAAGGTAAATAGTTTTATTCTTGTTTTCCCAAACACAACAATTACTGTTTCTTGTGGGAAACTAGAAGTAATTTCGTGCCTTGAACTCCTTCCAATACAGAGAAGGATCTCATAATCTTATTGAGTGCCAAAACCACTTTTATCCCATTTTTATATTTTTGGCCCATTTTATAATTAAATGATTTTTACACTTTTTAAGGAAATATGTTATTTTAAAAATGTCCTTATTTACTATTTTAAAACTTATTTATTTTGTTTTCACTAATAAAAATTTATTATTTTTATTCTTGTTTGTAAACTAATAAAAGTGTTTAACAAAACGTTATAAATGTATTTGCATTGCTTTTGTTTTGATAATCCAAAAGAGTTGGTTGAAACTATTACCTTGGGCTCAATATTGGTATAATACATCCTATCACCATAGTATTTGGATGTCCCCTTTCAAAACATTATATGGGATAGATCCACCCACATTAATTCGTTATGAACTCAATTCTCAAGATTCTCCTTCCTTACAAGAATTGTTATGTGAAAGAGATCAACACTTGGATCGATTGAAGTCTAAATCACTGAGGCACAACAATACATGAAAACTTATGCTGATAACAGACGGAGACATTGGGAATTACAAGTAGGGTACCCGGCATTGGTTAAACTTCAACCTATAGACAACATTTAGTGGCATAAAAAAATCAAAAGTTGGAACTAAGATATTTGGTCCATTTAGAATTCTGGATAGGTTGAGTGCAACGGCATACAAGTTAGAATTACTTCCTACAACAAAAGTTCATCCTGTTTTTCATATTTCACTCATGAAGAAATTTAAAGATGACTCCAAGGAGAAATATTTTCCACTACCTTTAACTACCATTGAACAAGGACTAGCTCTAAAACCTCAGGCCATTCTAGCTACCAGAAATTTTCTCCCTATTTCCTTCTCTCTGAACTCTGATGAACTTTTCTCAAAACCCATCTCTTAATCTCCTTTTCTAATTTGTGTCCAGCTTAGATTATATTCTGCGGTGGAATTCTAGCTGTTACTGATGGCTCCTTGGAGTTTATGGATAGCATGATGCAAAATTGCTTGCCATATACCATGGATTGGCTCTAGCATGTGACAAAGGGTTCTAGAGAATGCGTTGCAAATTTGACTCTAAAGTAGAGGTGCTCAACAGATCACCTCAACTTCACAAGTACAAAGTAGTGATCACAACCATTAATAGAATGTGCAAGAGAGAATGGACATATGATATTATTTTCATGAAACAATGTCGGACTATCCTCGCTAGGGATGAGAGTGAACAAGACCATCCGACATGTTTAAAGTCTTGTTTGACTATGTTTATTTAATAAATAAACATGCTCAGTTTAAAAAGTCTTTTTAGAAAAACAAATCAGACCTAAACTTATAAAAAAGTCTATTTAACCTATTCAAAAACTATTTATATTTACATATTATATATTTATAGAGTGAACTATCTCTTTAGTCCCTGAACTTGTTACGAAAGTTCAATTTAGTCCCTGAAAGACGTAAATTAACCCGTTAGTCCCTGACTTTGTTAACCGTGATTCACGTTAGTCCTTGCCCCCAATTATCATTAACTACGTGCTGACCTGTAACGTTAAATGCCACGTAGGAAGCCTATGTGTCATAAAACGACGATGTGTAAATAAATATGATAGTTATAGATATGGTTTTAACATCAATTAGAGGGAAAACTATTTTGTCTTGTTGGCCGTTGTCATTATCTCTGTTTTATAGTGCATAGAACCATCGTCTTTGTCATTTTCTCTGGTTTACATCGCAAAGAAGCAATCAATTCCAGCAAACACGGTTTGATTAATTTCTGCAACAATGGACGAGGTATTTGCCCTAATATTCAACCCTTATATATGTTTTACTGTAAATATAAATAGTGGGTAAGTTGAGGTTAGGGTTTTTAATGGAAAAGGACACTGTTTTGGATGTTTTTTTTTGAAAAAATTGAAATTGTGGGGCACATTTGACCTTCTCCCAGTTTTGGGTTGAAATGTTGTTTTGGGGTGTGAGAAATGTGGGTATTCGCATGTGGTCCCTAACCTGTGGGTATGACAAAATGTTAATATTTAATGCATGTGGTCCCTAATCTGAATAGTATTTTAAAATAATGCATTTATTATATGTGGTCCCTCATTGTGAAGTGATTTTGTCTTACTTTATGCAGTATTTGACTTTGTTTATTCATCATGGTGGAAATTTTATTAATGATGGTGGAGTGGTGAAGTATAAATGGGGAAATGTTGAGATATGGGAGGATTGTGATGAGGACACGTTGGATGTTTTTAGTTTTAAAAAGTTTGCTGTAAGTCTAGGATATCTAAATGTTAAAAATGTATATTGGTTGAATCCGACTTTGAAATTTAGTGATGGTCTTCTTATTTTGGAACTTGATGTTGATTTGCTAGATATAGTACAGGTAGCCAAAAGAAATGGTAGAAAAATGGATATATATTTTGAACATTCAGTCAATGAAGTTGTAGATATGGAAGTATTGTTAAAAAATGCTGAGGAAGGTGAAAAAGGTCCTGAATTGGAAGGACAAGAACATGCTGAATTTGAAGTTGGAGAGGGTGGTAATGGACATGATCCTGATTTTATACCAGTAGATGATGCCACTAATTTTCACTTTGATGTTGACTTGGAATGTGGTGAAGGTAGAGAGGGTGATGGTGTTGAGGATGGAGAGGGTGATGGTGTTGAAGGTGGAGAGGGTGATGTGATGGTGTTGAGGGTGGAGAGGGTGATGGTGATAAGGGTGGGCAGTCTGAAAGTGAGTGTGAAGAAGTTGATATGTTTGATGGTGATGAGGCAAGTGAGAAAGATGATGGTGGGGCTGGAAATGAGGTTCGTGATAGAGGTGTTGGTGTTATGAAAGAAAGAAAGACCTATATGACTAGGGGGCAAACAAAAAGGGCTGCAGAATCTATGGGTACACTTTCTACAAAGAAGGGAGCATGAAAGTCAAGATAAAATTCACAAGCAGCACCAAAATCAAAACCAACACCAAGCCCAAAGCCAACAAAAGGAAAACAGCAAAAAGCAAAAGGGACACCTAAAAAGAAAGTAGGAGGTCAAAGTAGTAAGAAAGTTGTTGATAAAGGTAAGGGTAAAGTTGTAGTTGAAGAAGAGGAAACAAGTGATGAAGAAGAAATTAACTTTGTGCCACATGATACTTTTGATGAGAGTGAAAGTAGATGTTCATGGCAATTGAAAGAAATGAAGACTCCCCACAATAGTGATGATGAAGATGGAGAAAAAGGAGACCTATCCACAATGGAATGAAGATTCAGTTTTTGGCCATATTAGATTAGAACTTGGAATGGAATTTACAACCATTGAATCATTTAAGAAAGCTGTAAAGGAGTACACAATTCAACTGGGTAGAGTGGTCTCCTGGGTAAAAAATGACAAAACAAGAGCAAGAGCAAAGTGTGATGAAAAAACCTGTTCATGGGAAATTTACTGTAGCTATAGTAATGTCTTCCACTGTTTTCAGATTAAAACATTTAAATCTAAACATACTTGTGGGAGAGTGTTTAAAAATAAACAAGCATCACAGAGTTGGGTCATTGGGAAATTGGTGAAAAAACTGAAAAAGGACAAGGATATGAAGGTAAGTCACATTATTGACTACTTCAAGCAAAAATTTGGAGTTCATCTTAATAGGACTAAAACATGGAGGTCTGTTAAGAAAGAAAAAAATATCTTACAAGGGACTGAGGAGGAGTAGTATGCAAGATTATGGGATTATTATGCAGAATTGTTAAAGTGGAACCCAGGTTCTACTGTGAAAATGGAAACAATCCCTCATGTAGATGGTCCTCCAATATTTTGTAGATTATACGTATGTCTTGGTGGATGCAAGAAAGGATTTAAAGATGGATGCAGGCCATTGATTGGCCTTGATGAAGCTTTCCTCAAAGGTTATTATGGTGGGAAGCTGCTGTCTGCTGTTGGTCAGGATGCAAACAATCACATATGGGTTATTGCCTATGTTGTGGTTGATGTTGAAAACAAGGAGAATTGGAGATGGTTCTTGGAATTATTACATGAAGACCTAGGGGCCCATGTTCAGTATGGATGGAACTTCATTTCTGACATGCAGAAGGTACATAAGTTTGCATGCAAATGTTGCACGTAAATATAGATTCTGTGTATAAAGCCTGTGTAGTAACTGAAATATTAATAAGGATATATGTGGAACATTTTTAATTACATAGGGACCAATGTGAAACAAACTATTCCATTGAAAAGGTTACTATGTGAGGTACTGACTTGATTGCACATTACAGGGTTTGAAACAAGCTTCACAGGAAGTAATGCCTGGAGCCCCCCACAGATATTGTGTCTGGCCTGTATGGAAAAATTTCAGCAAGTAATGGAAGGATAAGGAACTGAGAATGTTACTGTGGGAATGTGCTAGATCAACTGAGCCTCACCAATTCCACAAGAATATGAACTCATTGCAGATAACAAACTCAAAAGCTCATGATTATTTGGCTGAAAAGCCAAAAGAGTCTTGGACAAAAGCTTATTTCTCACCATGGCCAAAAGTGGACAACATATGCAATAATAATTGTGAAGTATTTAATGCCAAGATAGTTTCAGCCAGGGAGAAGTCAATCATAAGCATGCTGGAGGAAATAAGAGTGTTAATCTTCAACAACATAGCAACAAATAAGCTGAAATTGGCTCGCCACATTAGCCACTTACCACAAATTCAGCAAAGTCGACTTGAAAAACTTAAAAAAGAATCAAATAAATGGACTGTTACATGGACAGGTAATGTTTAGGATTCAATATGTCTTTCATATTGTCTACTGTGTTTGTTGTTACATGGGCACATAAGGTTATTTATATCTAATGTGTTTGCTGTTACATGACTTACCTACAATGTAGGAGATGACGATGGACATATGTTTGAAGTCCAATCCTGGCCAACAAAAGTAGTTGTAAATCTTGATATCCAAAGCTGCACATGCTGTTTTTGGGAACTAACAGGTTAGTGTCTAAACTTGTCACTAATTTTCAAGTGCATTCTATTTAACTTTCATCCCTACTATGTTGCAGGTATGCCTTGCATGCACGTCATAGCAACTATTGTTTATAAGAATGAGAGACCTGAAGACCATTGTCATGCTTGGCTGACAATGGCATCATACCAAGCCACCTATGGTAATCATATAGAGGCATTGCCAGGGCAAGACTTCTGGGATCACATAAACCAAATCCCACTTGTACCTCCCAAAATCAAGAAGAAGGTTAGGAGGCCAAAAAAACAAAGAAGAAAAGAAATTAACGAAGAACCTGTTAACCCAACCAAACTTAAGAGGAAGATAAAAGAGGTCAAATGCAGTGTTTGTGGTGATACCAACCACAACAAACAAACCTGCGTGGTGGCAAAAAGGAAAAGGTTGGCACATTTAAGTGCTGGTTTTGCTGGTGCATCAGATGCTGGGGCTTCTGCTGGTGCATCAGATGCTGGTGCTTCTGCTGCTGGCCAAGGGGGTGATGTTGGTTCCTCTCATGCTGCCTCTCATGTTGCCTCTGATGCTGTTGTCCAAGGGGGTGAAGGTAGTGCCTCTGATGCCCAAGCTGGTTTTGCTGATGCTACTGCTATAGTGCAAGATGAAATAGTCTTCTCTGAATCACAACCCCCACCTAGAGATGAACAATCACCTATGAAGCTACCAAGACCTAAATTACCTATTCAGAAGAATTATAGCAAACCAATCCCCTCAAGCAGAGAACAGTCATCTTTTGCAGCAGAAGTGGGACCAATTCATGCTGAAAAATCTGCCCAACACAGTCCACCACCAAGTGATCCAAATGCAGCAATTGGTGATTCCACCAAACCATCAAAGTTTATGCCAACTCTAACTTTTACCAAGCCAAGTACTTAATACATATGTACATGTTTTTTGTGAGACCTATTTGGTCAAATTGGTGATCCATTGTAATGTATTTTGTTGACACTTGTAATGGTTGGTTTTGGGGATTACATCACCTAACACTTGTTAATTGAGATTATCACCTTTTATGTATGCAATTCAGGTTTTCATTTACAATGTTTGAGGTTTCAAAACAGTCCTCACATTCTCTGCAAAATATGTTGATTGCTGTAACTTACCAAAATAGGTTATGACTCCCACAAGGTCACAAGTTGTTTTTGCTAATTTCAATCAGCTCCTTGTTGTTTTTTGCACAATTAACTCTTTTTTGCTGATAGGTGAGTGTTTAATAGAAAGGAACAGAAAAGGAAAAACAGAAATTTGTACATATGCTTATGTCAAATGTCATTTTTGAATCTTATATTAGCTTCTGTAACAATGAGCAGAGTGGTAATTGTCTACATGTGCTTATAGTGTCAACTGTCAAGAAATTTTATCAGCTTTGACCTTGTTGCAGCAAAGGATCCTAATTGAAAAAGGTTGTACTAGGAACACATTTTGTTTCTTAGTTTCAAATCTTCATTTACAATTACTCATACTTGTTTTTGGTAATTATTCACTAACTGTAATCCATTATTTGAGGTTTCAAAACAGTCGTCACCTTCTATGCAGAATATGTTGTTTGCTGTAACTTACCAAAATAGGTTATGACTCCCACAAGGTCACAAGCTGTTTTTGCTAATTTCAATCAGCTCCTTGCTGTTTTTTGCACAATTAACTCTTTTTTGCTGATAGGGGAGTGTTTAATAGAAAGGAACAGAAAAGGAAAAACAGAAATTTGTACATATGCTTATGTCAAATGTCATTTTTGAATCTTATATTAGCTTCCGTAACAATGAGCAGAGTGGTAATTGTCTACATGTGCTTATAGTGTCAACTGTCAAGCAATTTTGTCAGCTTTGACCTTGTTGCAACAAAGGATCCTAATTGAAAAAGGTTGTACTAGGAACACATTTTTTTTCTTAGTTTCAAATCTTTATTTATAATTACTCATACTTGTTTTTGGTAATTATTCACTAACTGTAATACATTATTTGAGGTTTCAAAACAGTCCTCACCTTCTATGCAGAATAAAGGTTTCAAATCTTAACTTATTCAAGCATGGTTTCCCAAACAATGTGCAGAATAACTTGAATGACAAAAAAAAAATTGTACTCCAAACAATCCTCAAATTCATAAATCTCCACTTCAATACATAACACATTAGTATTTCAACACAAAAGGATAACACTAAAATTACATAAACTAAGCTGCTACTTTAGTTATTAAAACTAAAACCCAAACAAAATGCAAGCACAACTATTAAAAACCCCAACCCCAAATATACTATTACATGTAATCTCCTAACTTCCATATCTAACTCATCAATCTTCTTTGATATTTTCTTCCATTCTTCATGATTACATTCACCACCATTCATTACTGATGTAACTTCATCCTCCTCCCCAGTAGTCTGATTGTACCACATGAAAAACTCACACCTTTCTTCCACCTATATACACCATGAACAATGTTAAAACATCTCTAAAAAATTACACCAACACAAAACTTAAAGTATATTAAATCTTATTACCTTCAGTTTTGGACATCCATAGAAAAGCTTTCCAGGATTTCTTGCAAAGGTTGAAACCCGTATAACAGCTTTGTATTTGCATAAGCATCTCACCTGCTCATTTTCCTTTTGAATACTTTGTGACATTCTTGAGTCTCCAGTGCGTATAGACATTCTTGATTTTCCTCGAACAATGTTGGGTCTCACTTTAGTTTTCCCAATCGTCCCAATTTTTCAATTACAAAATTAGGGTTTCAGATTAGGAAGTTTTTTAAAATTCTGAACATTTTAAATGATGGAGATGACGACGACATGTCCAAGATACCATTCAGGTCTGTTAAACAAGTTCAACGTCGTCGTTTTATGACACATGAGCTTCCTACTTGACATTTAACGTTACAGGTCAGCACGTCGTTAACGATAATTGGGGGCAAGGACTAACATGAATCACGGTTAACAAATTCAGGGGCTAACAGGTTAATTTACGTCTTTCAGGGACTAAACTGAACTTTCATAACAAGTTTAGGGACTAAAGAGGTAGTTCACTCTATATTTATATTTATTTTAATATATTATATTTGTATAATATTTATTTTATATTTTATTTATATAAGATTATTATATATATTTTAAGCATATTTAATGATCTTTTTATCTTATCGGTTTTAAATAGGTAATTGGCACAAGCTTAGACCTATGGGTTTTAAGATTATTATATATTATGACTTAACAAAAAAAAGTTTTTAACAGGTAATCGGCATAAGCCCATACCTCAAAATTTTTAAATAGGTTTAAACACTCAAAGTCTAATTCGATTCAGTTTACTTTCATTCCTACCTTTCACAGGTAAGTGACATTCACTACCACACCTCTAAACATTCTTCCTTTGTTACTTAATGACTTCTTCGGGATGTTCTTTAATTTTTTTTTTATAAAGAAAATATAATCTAATTCTATTGTAATATTTTAAATAATATTAAGTTTTCTAAAATAATTTTAAAAATATTGTTTTCAAATACCAACTAATTTTTTATTAATTATTTAAGAATTAATTCAAAGTATTGTGTGCTCTAAACTACCGTTTATATAAATTCTAGCTAACCGTGTTCTTTTTACACTGACGGAATATTGATTTATTTATTTTTTTCAAAAATATCTATAACTTTTGTACACTTTAATAGTATTGTCATTTTTTATATATTTTAAAGAATCTTTTTAAGCGTCAAAAAAATTAATTCTTTTAAAATAAATGCATCATCAAAGTATGTTCAATTTTTTCAATAAAATCTTTTTCATACATATAATTGAAAGATCATGACCTATTTTAAAAAAAACATAATTACTTGATTTCTCTCGCAAAGTATTGACAAGCCAATCATTTCCCGTTTGAAAATTAGGGGGTATTAGAAGTTCCAGCAATGGACAAATGTGCTGACCTAAGCCACTATAAGATTTCTATTTTCTACATCTCTATCTTAGCTTGCTTAACTTACAAGTCAATCTCCAGTCAAATTTGGTAAGTATAGCTCGATTTGATTTACAAAGAAATCAATTTTACACATTACATAAAAATTTTATAGTTAAGGTTAATTTGAATACATATCTCAATCTCGTTTAATAATTTGAATTAATTTTATTAAAATTAATCCTATCAAAATTTAAAAATAAATTAGACCAATTGTTTTTGAAAAAGGTAAAATTAAACTATGAGGCTGAGAATATGCTGGTTTAATTAAAGCTTCTAGTTTTGGCTTTCAGAAACGTAAAATAAAATGATTTCTGATTACCAAAACATAGCTACAGTTATGGCTACAAAAACTGACGGTAGCTAGAGTAGGAGAAAGTTCATAATTTAGTTATTGCATTTATGCATATTATGGTAACCCAGGTGATTGGGTTATGCTTTTCCCTTTAAATGGGTTAGCGCAGAGCTTAGAAACAGGACAAAATCAGTTAGAAAGGTGTTGATGCCGCACTGCAAAATCAGTTTGAGAAAATGAGTTAAAATGTACTACAGTCAACTGTTTTGAATAACAGCATCTCTAAGAACAAATGAAAATAAATAAATAATTGAAACTTTACTTATTTCAAGGTAACAAACCTTCTCCTAGCACCTGTTCTAACATTTGAATAACAAATACTTTAAGCAGCCAACTATGCAACATGTGTTAGGGGTATTTGTTTATCAGTTGCAAAATTAATTTGATTATGTTAATAAAAAATTATTGTATTATTTATATATAATATTCAAAAATTTAAAATTAATTTTATCAAAACCAATACTATTGAACTGTATATTAAATTAGTATTTAATTTTTTATTAAGATCAAACTAATTTTGAATATATAGTCAGCTATTGTATAAGTATTGGATGCAAGTCGTAGCCTAATTAGTGTTTGTTTGTACATTACAACATATAAAATTATGATAAATTAAAATTTTTCTTTTTTAAAAAGATTAATTATTATACATTTTAACAGGATTGTTACATCAATATATCTCATTGTTTTTTATATATCTTTCCTTATTATATTTTATTTTTTTTATCTTTCTCATTTTCATCCTATTTCATCTATTTTTAAATGTATGAAAATATTCTTTAAAAAGGTTTGTTTTTCACGTGGTTTTTCTGCTTTGGTAACCATGTCAACTTCCATTATATATTAAATTATGATCTGATTGTATAAAAGTTGAATATCTCTTGTTATAATTTACGAAGCATCTTCACATGATGTAAAAAGAAAAAAAAAACTTGAGTCTATTATTAATAATAAGTATTTTTTTTGTATTATTTTTAATTAGAATTAAATTTTAAGTTAAAAAATAATAAAAATTGCTATTAAAATTTAACATTAATTATTAAGAAAGAAAACTCTAATTTTAATTTAAAAACAGCATAAAAAACATGTATACCAGCTTGTCTAAATTTTTTCCAAACAAAAAATATGAACTCTCCATGACCATTAAAACAAAGACACAAAACAAATAGATTCCATGAAAGAGTAGATATATTTTGAAGTATAAAAATTTGGACATATGGTGGAGCTTAGGAAAAAAACAGGAGTCCAACTTCATATGTTTTGGTTAGACCAAAAACAGAACATTAGGCAGGGAAATGCTAGGTCAATAACCACAAATAATTTTCCTAGCAAGGACAAGCACATTAAACAGAAGCATTGAAAATGCTTCCAATCCAAGCCCACCCCTGAATTCTGGAATTTGGAGGTGACACTTAATAACCAGATGAAGCCACTTGGACATCCATAGTTTCAACTAGCAAAAATGAAACAGTGAATGCTTGGACACACATCTAATATTGACATGTGTATCCAAAACTCATAAGTTACTTTGTGATAGCGGTGGAGAAAACATAAATCTAGTAAAACATAATGTGAATCCAAACATGCTGACATTCTGTTATCTGGTTGACTACATCATAAAATATGATCCATGTTTCTTGTTTCATGTTTCATGTTTCATGTGTCCTTCTTCTTTTTCTCTTCATAACCAAGAAGCTCCTCCAATAACTTGTCATCAAAGTACTCAAACTCAAACACTTGTTTTTCTGCTTCCTCTCCGGTTCTTCCTCTTGGTTCCACAACAAGTCCATGACTTGAAGAAGAAGAAGATGAAGAAGAAGAAGAAGAAGAAGCACCAATTGAAGGAGGGTATTCATTAGGAAAATTGAGAACTGCAAAGGGACCCCTCATGGCATAAGCAGCTCTGTCATAGGCTCTGGCTGCTTCCTCTGCTGTGCTGAAAGTTCCTAACCATAGCCTTTGCCCTTGTCTTGTTGAGTCCCTAATCTCTGCTGCAAATTTACCCCATGGCCTCCTTCTTACCCCTCTGTACTTCACATTTTCTTCTTCATCTTTGCTTTTTCCTCTTGAACCTTCTTCATTCATGCTCTTCTTTTCTTTTCTCACTCTTCCATGCATGCTAACTACTCACTTTAAACTATATATATACATCTACACAGTTTCTCATCCAAACTTACGCATGCAAGGGCCTCAGCCTCACCCTGGCCCCTCATCAATTTTTACTAAAATAGTTTATATATATATATATATTGTTTAATATTGTAATTAAGTGAAAAAGTCTAGCTCAAATTGCTTTAATATGTGATCTTAAGTTTAATTTGGAGATATTTATGTGTTTGAGTACCTGACTACTTCCAGAGATTGGTCCCCCACTACATATATTTGGTAGCTCTCCATTTTATCTCTCTTTGTTTGAAAATCAATAAGTTAAAACCGATATATATATATATATATATATATATATATATATATATATATATATAAAAGAGAGAGAAAAATATGTTAGGATTGAATTTATTTTAAACCTTTTTAAAAATTGATATTTGTCGCTTTAATTTTATAGAATAATTTATAAGATAAGAGAAATAAAAAAATGAAAAAAAAATTATTCAAGATAAAAAAATAAAAAATAATATTGTATAAGATATTATAGAAATATATGATGTAAATAAATATAATTTTTGTTATTTGGTGATCTCGACGTGGCAATAATCAAAAATGTGTCAGATAAGAATATCAGAACGTGTGTTGTCATTTTTATCTATCTTTTATTATTCTAATTTAAAAAAAAAATTAAGTATCTTACTAATTTAATTAACAGAAGAGAAAATTATTTTAGATAAGTTTATCTTAAAAAAATAATAATCGATATTTTGAAATGGAAATAAACATAACCAAAATCATGTAACTTTTGGTTTGGTATTTTTCTAGTCGAGATGGATGAAAAGTAAAATTGAACTTCTATTGCAGTTGCTTCTGTAGGAGTTAGATTCTTATTCTAGAATTGATTTAGTAATGAAAATTTGAAAATTAGAATAGTTTTAAATGAAAATTTTGGTTTATTTTTAGAAAAATGCAACCCAGAAAATTATTTTCTATTTTTTTCCATCGAAAAAGGTATAAAAATGAATATAAATTCGAAGAATACCGTTGCTAAATGTTGAAAAAATGGGCAGAAAAGCGTGTGCACGTGATGAAGAAGGGGATAGCTACTTATGCTCCGTGTTGAAAAGTAGCATGTCCATTGTATCTGGATGGTCATGGTGGTGGCTCACTCGTGCTTGTTTTGAAACACTTTTTACCCTTCTCCCACTTTTATGCTTCTTTTTTCCCTTCTGAATTTCCCCTACAGTTATAAATTCACAAGGAAACAAACTGCTGCATGGCCCAGACAAAACAGGAAATCAAAACATTAAAAGCCTAACGGCTGTTAGGTTGAATAAACGTTTTTTTTCTTCAACTTATTTTCATTACTATTTATAGAATAATTTATTATTGTATATCCAAAAATATAAATTTTCAATAAAAGTATAATATTTAATATTATCAATATGTTAAATTATGTGAATTTTAGTAAAAAATTATTATATATAAATTGTTATTATGTGCTTTTAATATATATTAAAAAAGATTTATAAAATATTATTTTATTTTATAATTTAGTTTTTATATAAAATATTGGAAATTAAAAATTTATTTTTTATTTTCTTTACACGTTTTTAAAAATAAAATAGGATATTTAATAATTAAAATAAAATAAATTTTAAAGCCAAACAGTAAATGAAAAAAAAAATCAGTTTTGTAGAGGTTGAAAGTGTGAAACGCGTGATGATATATAATGGTACTCGGCTTTGCTACTTAATAATCCAAACATTAAACATTAATATGAAAGAAAGTCAGTTTTATAGAGGTTCAAACTGTCAAACGCGTGACTATATATAGTAGTATTGATGGGTCATTGAGATGGATTGCTTGTTTTCCGCCCTTTGCTAGTTAATATTCCAAACATTACACATTTTTAAATTTAAATTAATTCAATTAGGGTAAAATTTTCATCATTACCATTTAAAAATTCTTGTAAGATTAAGTCTTCTAATGAAAATTATATTTTTAATAAATATAAATTAAATATAATATATATATATATATATTAATTTTTGAAAATAGTATTTAAAAAATTTATAAATCTTTTAAATTTGGACAAGGATGAAGGATGAAAAATTAGAAATTAAAATAATTTTATATGAAAGTTTTAAATTTAAATTTTATTATTTTTTATATTATAAAAAAATTATACATTTAAATCTAATTTATTTATTTAAAAAAATTGTAATCCTATTTTTGTCATAATCAAAATCAAGTTAGATTAGATTGTAAATTTGTTTGGGATAGTTTGCTTTATTCTCACCCCTCTTACTTTTGTCCTTGTGAAGCTACATGTTCTACAAATTAGATTTTAATTCCAAACTTATCCCATAAATAGTAACAAAATTATAACTTTTTAATACTTTTTATGGAATAAACATTTAAATTAGTCGTTAGATTATATGGGTTATATCTTTTAACTTTTGAAATTATAAATTCTTTTTATCATTTCCTGTCTATATAAAACAATATTTACTTTAGTTCTTTTTAAAACAAAACAACAGTAAGAAATATAGTGAAAAGTAACAAAAAATAAATAATTTTAAGAATGGCACGAATTAATACAGAATTTTTAAATTTTAAAAATTCGATCCAAATAATCTTAAGAATTAATATGAAAGTTTATTATTTTTTTTAAGCTAAATGTTGAAGAACATTACAATTAAGATTGGTGGGATACTGTTTGGTTTTTTTGTGAATAGCTAAAAGTTTATTAAGAATTAACACAAGAGGTGTCCAAATTCGCTAAGAAAGGCCTACAAAATTATATAGTTATAAGAAGAAAGACATAAAAATTTCTCTTAGAAAATGCAAAATCCATTAATCTTAATACTTTTGAATCTCATTATTCTAATCATCTTATATATATATATATATATATATATAGATAGATATAAATTAGAACACAAACAAATGAGAATTAAATTATAAGTACCTACAAAAAAATTTTTAAAAAGGTTAAATTAAACTTCTTTCGAGTAGATGTCTAAAAAATTTAGACACATCTAAAAGGTTTTTAAATATATTATATAATAATAAAAAATATATATATATTAAAAATATTCTACTTAATCAAAAATTAAAGATTAAGAGTAAAAAAAATACTAAAATGTATACTGAACATGAATTTGAAAAAAAATCTTTTAAAAAAAGAACTTTTATCTAAATATTTTTAAATAAGAGCTTTTTTATAAAAATAATATTTTATAATAGAATTTTACATTGATTGTAATCGAACCAACGTAAAAAAAATATAGTGACATTTTTATAAATAAAATAAACACTTTTACATCAATTAATTTAGAATTGATGTAGAAAGTACTTTATACATTAGTTGTGTGGAGAACTGATGTAAAATGTAGTAAAAAATAATATTTTTATAACGATATTTTACATTGGTTAAATATTGAACCGATGTAGTAAGTTGTTTCAACGTCAATTATAATGAATAACCGATGTAAAATATGCTCTCATAACTCTTCTACAGTTTTTCTCCTAGTCTTATTTTCTAAACTTTGAAATTTGTCGTCCCTTTATTGTGACCTATTTCCCTCTTCATTGTGAGCTTTAAACAATTATGACCATTGTCTTTTCGTTGCCCTATCTTGCCATTGTCGTCATCATCATTTCACTCTACACGCATTGTCTCCGCCATTACCCTTTGTTGTTGTTATATTTTTCCCCTGCATTATTATGGTATTTTTTCATCTTCCTTTGTTGTGAACTTCTTAATTTGGTTTTTTTTTTGGCATTTTCTTACTTTTTTTATTTTTGCAATAATGTTTGTGGTTTAGAATGTTGTTGAGGTAGCTACACTTTGAAATTTTATTATCTTTATTAAGAACCTCAAAGTATATAGCATTCTTGACCATTTATACTTTATATGAATATAGTGGTTAGATTTTTTTATCTTTAAAATTTTGGTCATATATAACATTCTAAAACATTATTTATGAAATTATCTTATCTCTGAAATTGTCTTACAATAATCTATTTTGGTAGTTGTTTATAAGTTCTAATTTGATACTTGGCCTGAAACTTGTAAATCTAGTTTGAGTTTGGAGGAGTGGGGAAAGCTCCCAAAACTTCTACATTATGGTCTCAATCTTCCATCGTGATTGAAATGATTAGTTTAACCATAAGCCTTATAGTTATTGGATCATAAAACACAAATTTAGAATTTGATGAACATGATACGTTAGTACAAATGGAATTTAGACTAGAGAAATTTTCACATCTAGTGTAGAGAAATTTTCATATTTATTATTTTGTATTTCTTGTTAGACTATATCTAAATCCATTTCTATAATTCCAATATGAGAAACTAGTTTTTATCACCTGAGATCCAACTCCTTAGTGTGCCATTGTTTCCACTCATACTTTCCTCCCCTTGTTTCCACTAAAATGACATTTAAAAAACATGTTAAAATTGTATAAAAAAGGCTAATATCATCTTGGATAGTATTGAGTAACATCTTAGGCGCTATAGTTGCTAGCAAATTAGTGCAGAAGTTGTGAAAAATTGGTGTAGTAAGTAATGAGAAACCTCGTATGAGATTGACATTTCACTATAGTGCAAGCCTTTATTATAAGATTGCAATGTAGACTTATTACATGAGATGTAAGAATTAGGGCTTTATGCTTTGCTTTATATGAATTTGGAAGTTACAGGAAAAGGGATAAAAGCAGGACTGGTGCGGGAAGATTCGTTTGTAGCTAAGTTTATAGGATTTTGTTTGTGTTCTTTGTCTGTCTATTAGAATAGTAGGAAAGCAAAAATAGAACATGTATAAGCTATGCATTTTCCAATCCTACAATCAGAATGGTTGGAGTATTGCATATTTTTTTTCTTTTCTCTTTAAAATGTATTGTCCAAAACATGCTATAAATGTAAAGTGTATATATCAAATTAAGGTCTGGCCAATTTCCATTTTATTTCTTGTAATTAAAACTAAAGTTAATTAGGCAGGTTTTTCAGGATCAAGAGTTGCCGGGTCAGTCATGTTATCAGATTCTTGACATTCATCCCCTGGGTTCGAGGCTACAACTCTAGAGCCGGGTGCCTTTGAAAGAACATTGTTAAGTCATTGTTGCTCTTTAATTATCTTTTTTTAGGTAATTACCATGGACTTCTATGCGCAATTGTAGTTGTATCTACACCACCTTCGCATCAGTATATAAATTATTTGTCTATAATTTGATTGAGAATTGTTTTAGTGAAAATCATGTTTTAGGTCACTGTGAGCATTGTTTTGGTATTCTCATACGATGATTAAAATTTAGAAGTTACCAAATAACCATCCAATGTCCATGACTACATATAAGCAAGTAATTTTCCTTTCTTGCTTAATTAATCACTAATAACTACAACTTGAGTGCTCAAAGTGCATGTATGAACATTTATTTAGCCTACCTAATTGCTATTATTTATCTCAAAGATTGTTACTAGTCCTTCCTTTTCCAATATACTACATAGATGCTATCTTCTATGCCTTTCTCTACAAATATAGCCTTTATTACCTGATATTAAGAAGTTTTTAGCTTATTTTAATAAATAAAACTTACCTTTTTTAGATTTGGGATTTTTCTCTCCATATAAGCCCGTATTGAGGACTAGAACCTCTGCCACTACTTTTTCCTCAATTTTACAACCACTGCTTGTTTGTTTTCATTTGGAAAATTTTGAGATCTATTTATTACTCTTGTTTCATGGTAACAATTAAGATGATGCAATATTATAAGGACATTAAATAGATGATTGATTCACTATGTTTTTAAATATTATATACATACTATTATGATGGTATAAATTATGTGTGCAAAAGAAATTATATGCAGAATTATGTGTGCATTTCATCAAACATTTAGCATCAAATATAAGTCACTTTCAAGAAGCCTTTTCCTATTTTTTTTGGTTATTTAAAATACAATAAAAGTATTGAATTAAAACTTAAATAGCTAAAATTGTAAGAACTAAACTCAAGATCCCAAACCTCGACCATTAAACCTTAAAACTTGCACCTATATGATCTTAAAATATTCAACATCAAATATTGGTCACTTTCAAGAAGTCTTTTCCTATTTTTTTTTCCTATTATTCTTTTAATTCACTCAAAACTGTTTACTTACAAGTAGTCTATCCTAGTTTCCAACTTTAATGTAAAACTTAGTAGTCTATCCTAGTTTCCACTTTGAATGAAAACCACCATAAAGACAGATTTGCATACATACCCACTAATCCATGCATATTGTAAGTAGTTAATCTAGCCTTAATATTTTATTGATTGAAATCATAAGATAATTTCTTTGATGATTTAAAAGAATGAATCAAAAGGAGTATGTTAAATAATTTGTTCAAAATAGTATGTTGGTAGTATTTCTAGCAATAAGCAATGGGCAATAGGTTCCTATTTTAAGTATTAACCTTTGTTCTTTATCCATGTAACATTTTAGAGCTTGTCAATATTCTTATTGAGAGACCATTAGGTATATAATCTTCTATACAACTAAAAGGAGATATACTAAAGGACCCTAGCCCCAAAACAAATTGATTTGTTTATATGTTGAACATGGTAATAAGCATAATCAACAAAAAAATAAAACTTGTACTTTTGTTCTTATATTTTTTATGACATGTTTTTTAATCAACAAAATCCGGGACTATTTGTGCCATGGAAGATTCCATTTCATCCTTCTCAGTTAACCAAGTTCATAAACAAGATTCAAACAAGTAGGGAATCTACTTGATTTTTCTTTTTTTTTCCTACTAGTTTGTCAACTCTTTTATCTTATTCTTCTCTACTTGGTCTTATATTTTGTGAATCGTAGTTGAATATCTCTTCTTATGACCATTCTCCTTGGTGGAATGATGTTGGTTGGTTGTTTAAAATACAATAAAAGTATTAGATTAAAACTTTAATAGCTGAAATTGTGAGAACTAAACTCAAGATCCCAAACCTCAAGCATTGAACCTTAAAACTTGCACCTTTATGATCTAAGTTAAATCCAAGAAGAAGTCACTTAAAGTTTGTACTTAGAAGAAATCATAATAAGTATAAAGAAACCTATAACTAGGTTAATTATGATAAATATTTGGCCAAGGCTAACTATTTTAATAAGAAACTTATGTTATTTATGATAAAAATCATCATGGATGATAAAAATTGTGGACTTGGTAGAGCTAGAACCTACATTTAGCCTCCCTAGATAAATTTTGAAGGGAATATTTTTAATTCATAAGGTACCAATAACTAAGTCTATTAAGGTCATGATAATGAGAAGGTTCTAAATTTTAAAGATGAGTTTGTTAGTCAAACTCTAAAAATAGCTTTAAATTAGAAAAGTTTAGGTTATAATATAAGGTATGAACTCATGGTCACTTAATCAAGGAATTAGGAATGAATATAGTTACTAAGGTATGAACTCATATCCTACATTTAATTTATAGCTTGATTAAAATATAATTGTATTATGAGTCATGAGAAGTACTACCTCAATCTTCATTTTCTCGGTTGATAGTCAAAATTCCATTGAAGGCCTACTCTTAACTCATGCTACTACATCCTACAATTTCCTTGAAATATACAATTTTTCAAGCCATCAATGAATCTCTTCACTCATAGCCATTGGATGGTTATCAAGTGTGGTGTATAGCTAGATAACCATATACATTAAATATTATACTCCACTATTGTAATCTAGTATGTCTACACAAGAAACTCAAATTATCATGACCTACTATCTCTAACACTATAAGGCAAGAAATGGGCTAAGAACAATCAAGAAAATTTATCTTATAGGAATCCAGCTAGTTTATAAAAAGGCATAGTCTCACACTAGCCTCTAGTTACATCATGCAAGAAAAATAATGTTAACTTAACCATCCTAGTAGGAGAACAAGCCAAACCTTTTCATATCCAAGATACCTCATCTTAAAAAGCTTGCAAATCCTCCTGAGAGTTTGAGATACTAAAAATTGAAGGATTAAGCTCCATAAGGGTTTCATTGAGACCTCAACCCCTTAAGCCTAAAGTACTTGGTTGTTTAACTAGTGTTACATTTGGAACTAGCATCTAAAGATGCTTGACTTTGGATACTTGGTGATTATCTTTGCCTATTAAGAGCTTTCCTTATGGTGTGCTAAATGTTTTTCATTCTAGCATCCATTCTTGGATTCCCACACCTAGTTCTAGAAATTTATATATGGGAAACTCTACTATAGCTTCTCTACATCACATGATAAAAACATCAACCTACCTTTATCCACCAAACCTTAAAACAACCCAGTTTTAGAAAAGTGTAGTCTCTAATGTTTTAAATAATTTTAAAGGATCCTAGATGCGCTTTCAAGGGGTTAAGGTGTTTATGAGGGAGTGATTATAGACTTAGATATTTTTTGTATATTACTAAAATTAGGAAATTAACTTAATTATACATGTTCCAATTGTTATTGATCTTTCCAATTTAAGTTTCTCTCTTTTTTTGAATTCAAATTTGAGTGTACCCTTAGTTTCTATAACACCCACAAATTTTCATAATGAACTTTTGAAGTTACAAATAATATCTAGAAGGAAACTAAGATTCGAAAACAAAAATAGAGAAATGAGAAAGTTTGGTGCAAATGACGGAAATGTCCCTACATCTGGTTAACTCAAGTAATGTGTAAGAGAAATATAAAAAAAAGAGAAAAGATATTTTAGAGGGTTAGAGAACATCAATAATGATTAAGAGTAATGAGAAAAACTTAGTGAACAAGAAAGGGACAAAAACACCCTAAAAGAATCCAAAAATGTCTAAAATATCTTTAGAAAGCTTGCTTTTTGTAGAGCTAATCAGTTACCAAAAAAATATCAAGTGACCTCAGATTAACTTGGGAATGAACCAAAATTATTATAATTGTTAAAGGAAAAATTTTGAAAATTTTCGGGTAATGCTGAGAAAAATTATGAAAATGTCCCTCGAAGGCGGGGAGGGCAAGAAAATGGAAAATGGAAATTCTATGTAAAATTACGAAAATACCCTTAAGTGAAAAATTAATCCAACTTTACCCTTACTTGGACGAATTCACTAATTTACATGGGGGGAGGACCTCATTTGATTTAGTTTTTACTCCCTAAACACTTAGAAAAATTCTTCAAACTCTCTCCAAGTTGAACCAAGTCCAAAATCTTAACCTCTCACCTTAAGCTTAAGTTTCCAACTTTGATATTTAAGCTAAAATCAAGCTCTAGACACTAAGCCCCACCACTTTCACCAAGAAGCTCTTTCTGGACCATCAAAAGGGGACCATGTTCAGCCACCACAACCCCACCATAACCCCACACCAAGTCACTATCAAGTAGGATTTTCTACTTTGTCTTTTTTAAGCTTTAATCTTACATTTTATGGTTGGTTTTCTTTCTTTTATGAATTCTTTCTATAAAATCCATAGATCTCCTTTTTTTTGGACTCATGAGGTCTTAAGGATGCCTTTAAACAGTTCAAAATGAGCATCACCATTTTTTAGTGATTTTTAAAAAACAAAATGAAGTTAGGTTGGTTTAAAGTGCTTCTAAGTAACTTAGAACAAATTTAATCAATGAAAATTATTTTAAAATCCACTTAGATGCTTTGGGAAATTTTGAGAAGTCATGAGTAAATTTTTGAAGTTTTCTTGGTAGGAGATGGATGGTTCTTGGATTAGATCTTGTGGATCTTCACTTATTATGAGGTGGTGACGACCATCTTGGATTGAACTTACATCCCTAATAATAGAAGGTAGAGTAGCAGAGCCAGTGAGAAGATATTGTTTGAATTTTTATAATGTGTATGTCTATGTATAAATAATTCCCCGAAGTTATAGAATAGAAAATGAAAAGGACAAGGTAAGACAAAAGAAAATGTGAGTAAAATAATATATGTATTATGATCCTAGATTTATAAAGTTTAAGACTAACATATGCTTATGTATTAATCGTGTCTGTATAAAAGTAACCCACTTCGGCAGGAATTTTGAAAGATTAAAAGAAAATATTATGTTCATAGCATGATTTCTCTAATAAACTAAGGTGATTGGGATTAGAGTGATGACACTAGATGTAGAGTAGAAACCTACTGGGAATCCTAGTTTCTCACTCCTTTTCTCTCCACTTTCTTCCCAGGAAACAACCATATATTTTGCAACGGTGGTGGTGTACGATAAACCCTCACGGTCTTTTGATCACAATGCAAGCTAATGTTAGAATTTAATTCTCATCAGGACACTTGTTCATCTCGAAGGTATTGAGCCCAAACTTTTCGACAATGGGGTTAGCAATTTCTTTGGAGACATTTCACCTTAACGCAATCTTCCCATCTCCTCCTAGCTACCATAGGCAACTGACTAAAGAATCCTCTTCTTCAAAAGAAGAGATTGATCCTCAAACTCCATCGCATTACCATAGTTCGTCACATCTATGGTCCTCCCAAGGGAGCTCACCTTACCATATGTCGTATCCATTCCAAGCCTACCAGGAGATTCCTAACAGGACATTCATGTCGTTAAACTAGAGCATGTGGCTGGAACGTTTCCATCGTTAAGCTTGAGGAGATTTGCTAATTCCACGGTTTCGTTTCAAGAAACCAAAAGTTTGGAAAGCTATACAAATAATGTAAATGTTTATAAATAGTTGGATGCAAGCAACTTATATACTAGTATGTAGTAATATGATAGATTATGATAGTTCATGTATTATAATATGTAGCAAATATGTATGTAAATTTAATATATACATTATGTTGTGTAGTAAAGGGTATGTAAAGGCCTTAGTGTCTAAGACTCTGATATGTATGTACATGGATTGTATAATTATACAATGTTTGTGTAATATGTGAATAGTTTATGTTCAATGGTTTAATATTGATTAGAGACAAATGAATTAAAGAAAATGATGCATAATTAAAGTATTCTGTATGCACACAAGAATGCCTAGTAAGTTATTTACTGTCACATATGCTTTATCGACGATGCTTACATTTTATAATAAACAGTTTAAAAAATTACTGTATTTTCTATAGTAAGTATTTTCTAAATATTTCCGCATCATGAGATAACAAACTAATAATGGAACTGAATGAATGAATTAAGTGTAAAATTGGTATTCATTTTTCGGATGTTATAATTTCTGTTTCAAGATTGAATACAGTGAGTACATTGCTCAATAAGTAAACCATTCATTAGTTTCAATCTTGAATTGTCCAAGTTAGACAATCTCGGACTAAAGTTTTTATTTTGTAATTAACAATTTCTTCTTAAATCTTGTAAATTGTACTTGATAAAATTTTAGTTCAGTTCATTTTGCATTGTCTCTGGGTACATACTTAATCATGGTTAATGATACCACAATCAAGTTGTGTACATGGAGAATAATGCAAAATGCTGCCAAAATTTCACGAAGTATGATATTCAAGATTTAAGAAGTCTCCAAACCGATGAATAAATATTTTTTTCTTAAATGGGATAAGGCCTTACCAATATTGAGTGGTGTGGCCTTTAGGGTCTAGAGTTGTATGTCTAGAAATGGTGTCGTAGTGCCTCCCTTATATAGGTGTGGATTAGGGTTTCACTGTCGTAGATCGGGCTTGACCTAGTTGCTCCCCTAGCTTTCGCAACCATTATAAGTCATCTTGTAACATCGTAGGGCTGACTGGGATGCCTCCTGCGTTATTAGAGTTGATGTGGCATTGTCGCACTAGATGCCTTACCTTTTTATGCTCCTTACCCTCTTTTTGACCCAAAACTTTCCTATTTTCAAATTCTTTACTTGTGTGACCATTCCTGCAAAAATAAGAGAAATTAGGTAGAATTATAATTAAATAATTATAAATTATACCATAATTATAACTAATTTTCTACAGATAAATCAATAAAATGATGGTTCATTAGCATGTTCTTTGTGATGGGTTTTGCTAAATTTACACAAGATGGACATGGCATGATGATTTATTAGATATGCCAAGTGTGTTCCAGACAATGGAGGTTGACGTAGATGTGGAAGATCGGGTAGTGGATATGATATGTGATATAAGGCATGAGTCTTTTTAGTGCACAAATATGTATCGTAACTTATGTAGTGATGCAGAGAAACCTTTGTATGTACTAATTTTACACGATTATCAGTCGTGTTAAGATTATTCAATTTGAAGGCAAGAAATAGGTGAAAAGATAAAAGTTTCATAAAATTGCTTGAGTTATGGTAGAGATCTTTCTGAAAGGTAATATATTACCAAAATGTAATTATGAAGTAAAGAAAATCTTGTATCCAATAATAGGTATAAAGTATAAGAAAATACATGTGTGCCCCCAATGATTGCATACTATACAGAAATGAGTTTTAAGGGTTAAATGAATGCCTTGTATGTTACGTTTCATGTTCTAAAGTGAAGGATGGTGATTTTAGTTGCGATGAAACCACAAAAAGGCCTCCAGCCAAAGTGTTGTGGCATCTTTCAATAATTCCAAGGTTAAACTGGCCGTTTTGTAATAAACATGATGCAAATAAACTTAGATAAAATGAAGATCAAAGGAAAATTGACGGAAAACTTTGTCATCCAATTGATGGTTTACAATGGAAGACAATCAATCAACTATTTCCAGATTTTGAGAATAAGCTAAGAAACCTAAGGCTTGGACTTGCAACAGATGTAAATGAATATGCAAGGTAACTTAAGTAGTAAGCATAGTTCATGACCTTTTCTTTTGATAATTTATAACCTTCCTCCAGACTTGTTCATGAAGTGTAAATACATCATGTTATCTATGATAATTTCAGACCTATAATAACCTATAAATGACATAGATGTTTATCTTGCATCCCTGATTGAAGTCTTGAGAAATTTATAGGAAGAAGGTGTGGATATGTTTGATGTGTATGGTAATGAACATTTTAAGATGCAAGCTATGTTCTTTTGCATTATTAGTGACTTTCTAGCATATAGAAATTTATGCGGATATAGTGTTAAGGAGCACAAAACATATCTTATATGTGAAGAAGCCATGAGTTCCCATCAATTGCATCATGGAAGGAAGAAAACTTACCTTGGTCATCAAAAATTTCTTAAGAATAATCTCTTGTATCATACATTAAGGAAAGCTTTTAATGGGTTGCCAGAAAATAAGGTTACTCCAAAGGCCTTAACTGGACAAGAAGTTTATGAACAGGTTAAAAACATCAACATTATTTTTGGAAAGACTCAACAGAAGCCCATTAAAACAAATATATGGAAGAAAATATCTATATTTTTTTATCTTTCACATTGGTGCAATCTTGATGTTAGACATTATATTGATGTGATGCATATGGAAAAAAATATGTGTGATAGCGTTATTAGAACACTTGTCAATATATAAGGCAAGACAAAGGATGGTGTAAATTCTTGATTAGATTTGGTTTAGATGGGTATACGACAACAGTTAGCTTCATAGTTTGTCGGTAAGCGGACATATTTTCCCTCGGCATGTCATAAATTGTAAAAAAAGAAAAGAAAATAAGTTTATGTGAATGCTTACGTGGGGTTAACATTTCACAAGGTTATTCTTCAAATTTTAAAAGCCTTGTCTCCATGAAAAATCTAAAGTTAGTTGGGTTAAAGTCTCATGATTGTCATATGTTGATGCAATAGCTACTCCAAGAGGTTATTTGTGAGATTTTGCCTAAAAAAGTTAGACGCACCATAACTAGGTTGTGCTTTCTTTTCAATGTCATATGTACCTAAGTCATTGACCCTCTGAAATTAGATGAATTGGAAAATGAAATTTTTACTATCTTGTGCCACTTAGAGATGTATTTTCCTCCATATTTTTTAACATGATGGTTACTTGGTTGTTCATACAGTAAGGGAGGTCGGGTTATGTTGTCCAATTTATTTATAGTAGATGTATCCAATTGAACAATACATGAAAGTATTAAAAGGGTATAGGAAGAATCTACATCATCCTAAGGCATCTATGATTGAAAGGTACATTGCAGAAGAGATTATTAGGTTATGTACAGAGTATTTATCAGAGATGGAACCCATAGGACTTACTAAGTCTCATCACCAGGGAAGACACAAAGGTAAAGGTACACGAGACATAACTGTGAAAAGCATGGGTCAAGTGGAATTCCTTCAAGCACATTTGTATATTTTGAATAATATTGATGAGGTTAAACCTTACTTATCTACTTACAAAATCATTATAAGGGAAGAAAAATCTTCGAATGAACAAGAAATAGTTATTGAATGAGTATAACAACATTTTCTTGACCCGGTTTGATGAAACCATTAAGAAGGATGATGATGCCTCTGATACATTGAAATGGCTAGCAAATGACCCAAACGTTGATGTCATATGTTGGAGTGGATACCATATCAATCATTTTTCCTTTTATACAAAGTCTCAAGATGATAAAAGCATTATGCAAAATAGTAAGGTTATGGTGGTAGTTGAGTCGATGCATTGTTCAAATTCCAAAGATAAAAATCTTGTTATGGCATCCATATATTACTTTATAGTCATTGAAGAAATTTGGGAGATTGATTAAACTAAATTTAAAGTGTTTGTTTTCAAATGCAAGTGGGTTGATAGTAAGAGTGGTTTGCAAGTTGATGAATTGAGATTTATATTGGTTGACCTTCACAAAGTAACTTATATGGATGACCCTTTTATCATGGCCCACTAAGAAAAATAAGTGTTTTATATCGAAGATCCTTCTGACAAAAGGTGGTCAGTCATTCTTCAAGGGAAGATCATAATTGGTAGTGATGACAATGATAATCTAACCAATGTTGATATTTCTTAAACTCCCTTCTCTTCAAGAATAGCTACTATCAATGAATAAAAGAAATTGAAGATATACATGCTATTAGAATGATCACCATGAAGGGATATGAAAAGATATTGCTACATGAAATAAGTTAGTTATTTATTTTATTATATCATCAGTGCATGTGTTTTGTTACTTATTTTAAAAAGTTAATTACTTATTTTATAGTCAGTAGAGTTTTTAACATATATTTTTTACATATTTCAATAGGCACATGGTTGAAGGAGTTAACCCTTAGTGGAACTGATGATCAGAGGATTCTCATAGAGTTTGACCAGGACACTAGGAATCCTTTAGGGGAAAATAAAACAAAGTTTTTGAGTTCTGTAGCCCTCTTTGGATAGAGCAAAGATAGTTTTTGAAGAAGGATTGGGATGATGTAGAGCTTCGAGTGAAATATCAAATTTGGGAAACTATCATGGTATATCAATTTAAAACATTTTGTCTTCTCAATATATTTATGATTTACTAATTAATTACATCTCTTGTTTTATGTAGTTTACATACGATGTGCCAAGTACTAATTTATTGAAGAAAAAGTGGCTTTCCTTTGTTGGTGTTTGTTGGTGTACGTTGGAGGGGGTTCAAGATACATCTCATCAATATATATATATATATATATATATATATATATATATATATATATATATATATATATATATATACATATATATATATATATATATATATACATATACATATATATATATATATGTGTGTGTATAAACACTCAATTATGTCCGAGGCCCCATTTTTAAAATTAATTAGTTAACAAACCATCATTTAAGTAAATATTAAGATTAATAAACAGAAAATAAAAAAGCAAACAAATAAACAGAAAGCAGAAAAACAAATAAATAGAAAATTAAAAAATAAAAAATAAATAAAGAAAAATAGAGAAAAGGAAAATCAAAATAACAAAAAAAAATAAAAACAAAAATAAAACAAAGTGTTAGGAAAATTAAAAATAAAATTGAAATAAAAAATAATAATAATAAAATGAAAATAATAAAAAATTTGAAAAAAAATATAGAAAAGAAAAAGTAAAAAAATAAAAATCTAAAAGATAGATTAAATAATAAAAATAAATAAAAGAACTGAAAAATGAATTAAATAAAAAATATAAAAACAAAAATTGAAAAATTGAAAAATAATAAAAACAAAATAAGAAAATAAGGAATAGAAAAATAAACAAAAAAAATAATAAAAAGAAACGAAAAATTGAAATAACAATAGTAAAAACAAAGAAACTAAATTTCCAAAAATAAAAACTGAAATAACAAAATCAAAACAGAATAATAACTGAAAACGAAAAAAGAAAACAAACCAAAAAAGGGGGAAAAGACAAAAGAATGAAAAAACAAAAGAAAAAGAAAGAGGAAAAAGAAGAAAGACACCAAATGGCTCCTCCCAGCAGTCAGTGGTTGTCAGAGGGGCTGAGACTCCATGGTCGTTGATTTGAAAAATCACCTCTGGTACTGAAAACCATAAAGACTTAGCAAGAATCTTCCCTAAGCGAGGTGGACATCAAAGTTTTTCAAATCATAGATGCAAGACAAAGGAGAGGAACGTCTGCTCAAAGTCATCCTCTCTCCCACAGGTTCTTTTCATCCATTTTGTTCTTCTTTAAAAATTAACTTAATATGTGCTTTGCTCGATTATATTTCTTCTCTATAACTAAGAGTGAATTGAAAAAAAAAGTAGTATGTCATACTCTTCATGATGGTTAGCTTTGTGGTTCGGTCTACGTTCAAGTCTTGATTAAAAATATTGTTGGCCGAAGAATAGAAAAACTTTAAAAGTATTAGCTTGTTGGTTCATTATGATATAATGGTTTCTCTGTAATTGAGAGAGCCAGAGAACATGAGACCAGTATGCTTTTATTATCTTCATTGCTGCATTGCTCTTGGAGATCGTGCTTGAAATAATGAACATGGTCAACTGCTAATTCTGTATATACGCCTAAACCAAGAGTCTCGCATGGTTACCTAAGCTCCAAGTTAAATATGCATAGTCTCTAAATGGCCAAGGTTCATTAAGGTGTAGAACCTGTAATAATTGTGGTGAAATTATCAAAGTGGTGATGATAGGGTCATTATGAATACCTCCTAATACAGTCTAAATCTCAGTATGGGAAACATGAGTTACTAATCTCGTAGTGAGCATGAGAGTCAAGACTTGGGTCTCCAGCACTTTTGAAATCTGAAACAGATGCATAACCTCATTGATAATTACGAATAAATGACTATAATTAGGGATTCAGACTTGGGTTTTGTTGAACATCATTGCCTACTTGCTGTAATCCTGGGGAAATGAATTTCTGAGACAAAGGAAGATACAAAAACTTGCATACGGTGCTTCAAATTAAACTGTTCCAGGGCATAGATCTGTTTGTATGGTTTCATGAACCCATGCAGCATGTTAAAGGAACTGATATTGTGGCCACGAATCAGAATTCAATCATTCCAATTAACTCAAGATGTTATTCATGAAGCGTAGCAAAAGTTATGATGAAGTCAACTACTCTCCACATGTTCTGAGAAGAAAACACACTGATTACTGTTGATGCCAGAGTCGTGGTGGGTTCTCTATACCTAGTCGGGCTATTGAGGGTTATTTTCCTCCATCGGATCACAGAGCATGCTTGTGACAATTAGTAAGAGCACTGAATCAGTGAATAACTCTAAAGTTCTTAGTAGGTTTAGCTCGAGATGGTCCTTAGGTTTTCCATTGCAAGGTATTAGTGATGTGCATCAGGGTCAACAACGATCATTCATCAAGGTTTTGCTAGCTTCTAAAGGCATATTAAATCCCAGAAACATGATGTCTCAATCATCAAGTATCTAGGTGCCTTGTTTGAAGTTTCTAGTTCGCATGTACCCCAAAGTTACTTGAGCTGGGATGAATTTAGTTGAAGTGCTGCTACACTGCTCCAGATTCATCATATTGAGAAGGTTAGTTTAAGCGGTTCAAGCAGTTGTATCCTGCCCCAGTAAAGAGGTCGTAAGAGAAGGAGTACATGTTGGTAGATTCTCTAAACACCCATCTATGTCCGAGGCCCCCAATAATTAAAATTAATCAAGAAACTAATACTAATTTTAAAATCAAAACACAACAAAATTTTAACAAATAATGAAATTATAAGGAAAAAATAATAAATAAATAAAATTAAAAATTAAAAAATATTAAAAACCAAGATTAAGAAAATAATGAAGCATTTTTTTAAAATAAAAAAAACAAAAATAATGAAAATTGGTTAAAATCTAGAAATTGAAATGAATAATAAAAATCTGAAAGCAAAAATTTCAAAAAGGTAAAAAGAAACAAAAATCAGAAAAAAAAACAAAATTAAAAATCTAAAAAAATAAAATCTGGATTAATAAATAAAAAAAACAGTAAAAATATACACAAATAAAAAAATGAAAAATAGATATTAATACAAATTAAAGGAAAATCATAAAAATCTAAAAATCATGAAATTTACAAAATATTAAAAAGAAAAGTGAATAAAGAAAAACAAAAATAATAATAATAATAGAATAAAAAAAATAGAAATAAAAATTTATTAAAACCTGGAAATTAAATATACAAACAAAACAAAAAAAATTTGCAAAAAAATAAAAAACAAAATTGAGAAACAAAGAAAAACGGAAAAAATAAAAAAACAAATTAACAAAAAATTTTAACAGAAAACAGCTAAAAAAAATAAAACTGAAAGACCCCGGGGTTCACTCAAAAAAGATAAGGATTGACTTGCACCAAGCTTTCTCCTCTCCGTCGACGCCTGGAAGAACATTCTACATCTATCGAATCTCTGAGGCCAGAAGGATACTAAGAACTCAGTAAGATCATGAGCATGAGTTGAGGCAGAGTGTTAGAGATCCAAGCTCAAAGTTCGCCAATTCCACATACAGGTAAGTTCTCTCATATCTTCTCAACTTTTCTCTTCGACTAGGAATGGTAGATGTTGAAACTCATAGTTGAGAGCTGACTGTTGAAAACTACGAACATTTGTAAATAATTCCATCGCCAAATCTGTTGGGTTCATAGCTGGTTCAATCTGTCAAGAATATACCAAGATTCTGAACGTTGGATATGGGCATTATTGTCTCATTGATTTACAGCTTCTTAGTAAGATTGATCGAGTCCCAGAGTAGGCGTTCCTACTCTTTCTTGCTTGCCTGAAGGTCCCTCTTGGTAGGATAGGTTCAACCACCTTCGTTTAAGTCGCTATAACCATCGTAAGCTAGGGGTTAGGGGGTAAATGGAAACTCGCTATTACATACTTCATTATTTGGGTTGGTCATTCTCAGGGCTTGGAAACTCTGAGAGCTCGTGACTCTATTTCGAATTGAGGGAGCAGGGTGTTCTTGTATAGCTTCACCATGGGCTCCAGGAATGACGTCGGTTGTATGTGATGACGTCCTTGTGGGAGGTCATGCCCCCTAAATCTAAGGCACTGTATATCGAGTGCCAAAATCGAATGATTAATGGTAAGAATTTAGAGGTACCATGCATGAGGAAGGCCATGCAGAACGAGGCAAAATCTAATGCACGTAGGGGGTCTGCTGATAAATCTCATTAAAATAATAGACGTCCTGGACATGCTTTTTAATTTTCTAATGGTAAAATACCAAGCATAGACGAATGGCTCAGTCGGTCGAGCGCTTGCTGCCAAGGATCCCCTGACTTGGGTTTGAACCCCGCATCTTGCATTTTGCCAATAAATCTCTTTTTCCTAGCACATGTGCAAGTCACATGCCTTAGCCATGACCATCAAGAAGCCAAGCTTAAGCCATCCAGTGTGTTGACCATATGAAGGTTCAAATCAAACCATCAAAATTGTCAAGACAGGGAATTACCATCCTACCCCTAGGTCCCTATCAATACAATTACCATCCTACCCCTTTAGAATTTCCAAAATGCCTAACAGGTCCCCTCAGTACAATTACAACCCTATCCCTTTAGAATTCAAAATGCCTAACAGGTCCCTGCCAGTTAAATTACTATTCTGCCCTTGGTGAAATCTAAAATTCCACAATTAATAAAAAAATTTCATAAAAATCATAAAATTTTAATAAAAATTTCATAAAATTCATAAAAATTAATAAAAAATTCTAAAAATTCAGAAAATTAATAAAAAATTCTAAAAATCCAGAAAATTAATAAAAAAATCATAAAATCCAGAAAATTAATAAAAAATTCTAAAAATCCAGAAAATTAATAAAAAATCATAAAATCCAGAAAATTAATAAAAAAATTCTAAAAACCAGAAAATTAATAAAAAATTCTAAAATCCAAAAATTAATAAAAAATTCCAAATTCCAAAAATTAATAAAAAAATCAAATATTCCAGAAAATTAATAAAAAATTTAAAAATTCCAGAAAATTAATAAAAAACTCAAAATTTCCAAAAAATTAATAAAAAATTTAAAATTTCCAGAAATTAATAAAAAATTCAAAATTTCCAGAAATTAATAAAAAATTCAAAATTTTCAGAAATTAATAAAAAATTCAAAAATTCCAGAAAGTAATAAAAAATTCAAAATTTCTAGAAATTAATAAAAATTTCTATAATTCCTAAATAATTCATAAAAATTCTATAATTCCTAAATAGTTCATAAAAAATCCAAAATCCCTAAATAATCCATGAAACATCACATTCCTTAGTTGATAGATTCCTCCAAAAGTTCAAAATATTTACTTGTGACTTGCTCATTTTATTCATCGATTTTCAAAATAAAAGTCTTGTTTTACGATTCTTAATCTCACGCGACGAGCTCTAAGCACGAACTGGTAGCTTTTTCCGCTGTTCGTTGTTTAGAGATTCGTATAGGTCCAAGTGCAGCCGTAGTTGTCTTGGGCCTTGTGCATATGTGGATTAGGGTTGTCTTTCCTTTTTACAAAATAAAAACCTTGCTCATTTTTATTCCTCGATTTTCAAAATAAAAAAAAATCTTGTTTTGCGATTCTTAAATCTCACGCGACGAGCTCTAAGCACGAACTGGTAGCTTTTTCTGCTGTTCGTTGTTTAGAGATTCGTATGGGTCCAAGTGCAGCCGTAGTTTCCTTGGGTCCTGTGCATATGTGGATGAGGATCACCCTCCTAAAAATAGTTTTCAAAAATAGTCAAGCTATTTTTACTTTCCAAGTAGCTCCGAAGGTCAAGCCTTCGAGCACATTTCAAACACTTTCGAAAGTCAAGCTTTCAAAACATAACCAGAACTACGTAAGCCTTGAGTTTCCCATTGCACCGGGGAATACGTAGGAGCAGGATCAAGTCCTGTCAGGCTAACCTCCATCAAGCTATTTATTTTCATGTTAACTAAGGGATCAAACAATTTTCAGAAATCACACACTCGGTTTAAGGGTACCGTTCTTCGGAACTGGTGAGTGGGGTGCCTAACACCTTCCCCACTCGTAACCGACTCCCGAACTTAGAATCTCATCTTCAAGTTAGGGTTTTTCCAAATCTTTTTCCCTTAAATAAAAATTTGGTGGCGACTCCACACATAACCAATAAAATCCACTTTTTTAAAATTTTAGCGAGTTTGTCGTCTCGTCGGAATTACGGTTGCGACAGATGGCGACTCCACTGGGGACATTAGAGAGTCAAGCCCGTTTGATTGAGTGTGCATTGTATTGATCCCTTCCCTGTTTATTTGCACGTTTTCTTTTTTATTTATTGGCACGGTTTGTTTGTTTGTTTATCTATTCATTGTATGGTTGTTTATTCTTGCATAACCCTAGGATAGGCAAACAACAAATCTCTATATATCTGTACAATTTCCCCAATTGCAGGTATCCCCAAATTGTGTGCCCTCATACATTGCATATGCATTTATCATGAGTGGGGCCCTATACCCGGGTCTGAGTGCAACCTAGGACTAGAGGGATCTAGTGGTGTCACTTTGGGGCTTACGTCCTGTTTGACTATCACGAAAATCCCAGCTAGAGTGCGTCCTATTTGTAATGCCCTACAACAGGTAGCTTTTTCTGCTGTTGTGGCAAGCATTGCAGACTGGAACTTGGCTCTAATGACCTCTACACCCTAGGATTACAAACCACCTTTGAGAGGTTCATATAAAAAGCCATTGATGCTTAGGACAGGTAACCCACATAAGAAGCAAAAAGGGCACACACACCTCTTTTAAGACACAAGGTTCATCGCTCACAGGCACTAATTCGAACCAAACCATCCGAAATGGCGAAACGGAGTTGAAAGCTAAAATTGGGGAAATACAAAAATCAAATCAAGATAAAAATCAAGCAAACTAAAATAGAAGGAGAAAATTCCTAGGAAAAATTAGAAAATATTTTGAAAATATTGAAAAGACTCCAAAGAAAACTTAAAAGGATGTCTTAGAAATAGGAAAAATTATGGAAAATAATCTTTTGAAAATACTGAAAAATAAAAAGATTTAATAGATAGAAAATGAAATATTGAAAACTTAAAGAACGCTTTCTAGAAAAATTCTAGCAATCCTAAACAAAATTAAAGGTTTTTTTAGAAAAATAAAAATACCAAAACTCCTAAAAACAAATTTGTTAAAAATCAAGAATGAATAAATAAAGCAACTTTCAGTTATTTTCAAGATAGTCAAATTTCAAAAATTTCCAAGATTTATTAGTGCATAACATTCATTCATTCATTCATGCATAAATCTATCGTTCGAAAAAAGATTTCAAGAAAAATCATTCCATACCTTTTTCATTTCATACTCATCTGGCATCAATATCTTTATCATTCATAATTTTGCATCTAAATTGTTTCTCAAAAGATCATTTTAACTTTAACAGAAAAATTAGAGAAAGACAGCTTCCTCGACATCCTTATAGAACTCGAGCACAATTAAGAATCATGGATGAGCTGGAGAGACAAAATGAGGAACTGAGAAATGAGGTCAAAACTCTGAAGGAACAGATGGTCAGGCTAATGGAGGCCATCCAACTGTCAAAACAAAAGGAGGCGACGAAATCCTTGCCGAGAGAACCAACTGACTCGTCGTATCCTCCTGGGTTCACTCCACAAAACCCTTCGTCATTAACTATGCCTCCGCCAATTGAAGGAGTTCATTATGGGTATCCCCATGGGCATGCACCCCCGTACAACCAAACACAAGCCCAAACACATAACCTACCTCCAAACACCACTTCACAAGCCTACGAAGCAGCCGTTTGGGGAATGCACCCTATGTTCACCTAAGGGCCTCGCCCTGTATACATAGCATCTTCTCATCCCCACCACGTACCTGAGGAATACCCAAGCCATCCTTCAATTGAGGATACAGAAAAGTGGAAGGGTCTAGAGGACAGGATCCGGGAAATTGAGGGAAACACTTATGAAACCAAAGACGCATCTGATTTGTGCTTAGTACCAGACGTGGTCATCCCTCCCAAATTCAAGGTTCCTGAATTCGAGAAATATCAAGGAACCAACTGTCCAAAGAAACACCTGACTATGTACTGCAAGAAGATGTCTGCATGTACTTACGATGAGAAGCTGCTCATCCATTTCTTTCAAGACAGCTTAACAGGGGCAACTGCAAACTGGTACACTCAACTTGAGCGGACACGCATCCGTTCATGGAGAGACCTTGTTGAGGCTTTCACGAAGTAGTATCAGTACAATACAGAGATGGCCCCTGATCGGACTCAGCTCCAGAATATGGCCAAGAAAGGAGAAGAGTCCTTCAAGCAGTATGCCCAACGTTGGCGAGAGTTGGCCGCTCAAGTACAACCTCCCTTATCCGAAAGGGAATTGGTCCGCATGTTCGTGGACACACTCCAAGATCCTTTCTATGACAAGATGATTGGCAGTGTAACTTCTAGCTTCTCTGATGTCGTCTTCATTGGAGAAAGGATCGAGGGTGGCATGCACCGCGGAAAGATCACACATAAACCCGCAGGTGCAGTCAATGCTTCCACCGGATCTGGGAAAAAGAAGGTAGGTGAAACCCACAACGTGGCTTTTCGTCAAGGCCAATATGCACCACAAATGGCGCCTTATGGTCCAGTTGGTTACCAACCACCATCATACACACCCTACATACCATATCCCTACATCGCTGCTACCTACCAAACACCATACCCTCCTACTTACAACTATCCGACACAAGTCCGACCACCAACACCATATACGGCCCAAACACAAGCCATAAGCCAGAATCCTAACCAAAGCCAGAAAAAGGAGAAGAAACCCGTCCAATTCGACCCTATCCCAATCTCCTACACTGAGCTACTACCTCGGCTGATCCAAAACTCGTTGGTCGCGCCTTATCCTCTGAAACCTCAAGAGCCACCATATCCTAAATGGTACGATGCTAATACCAGATGCGATTACCATGCAGGATTTATTGGTCATTCTACTGAGGATTGCCTAGCGTTGAAGCGAAAAGTACAAAGCCTGATTGATGCAAAATGGCTCGATTTTGGGAGACTCGCTCCCAATACAGAAAGCAATCAGTTGCCAAATCACGAGAACCCATCGACCAGTTGACCGAAATGGGAACAACACGATGAGTCTCTTTGTACAAATTGAGATTGAGGATACTCATCCAAAATTTTCGTACTTTTCAAAATCAGTCTTTTGTAAATAAATCTCAATGAATAATACAAAAATTACATTTTTCATGTTTCTTGAGTACGTGCTTTACATTTTGACTTTACTTCTAAAACTTATCATCCTTTTCGCCACTCGGCCCACTTCTTATTCCTATACTAAAACAATAAATACCAATTGGTGAGGATGCCAGTGCTGTAATAAGTAATCTTGAACATCTAATTAATCAAGCTTAAAAGAGAAAAGCCCAATGAGGAAGCAGAACAAGCAACCAGGGATTCTAGATCACCATTCAAAGTATCATATCAATTAAAATATCCCGCTGGAATCAAGTTCAAATCCAGGAAAAATTAGGGATGTAAGAAAGGATCCGCTGCATTGGAAGCCCAACATGATCCCAGTAAGGTCAATATCTGAATACATAAAATTCAAGGAAAAGAGAAGACTCACTGGATTAAAGTCAAAAAGTAATCCAGGAAAAATCAAGGTCAAAACATAAAATTCAAGAAGAACAGAAGCCCGCTAGATTAAAAGCCAAAAATAATCCAGGCAAAAGGAGGGTTAAAATTTAAAAGATGAATCGACAAAGTCATGGTCAGGAAAGGTCTTGCTGGGTTCCAAAAGCAATTCAGGAAAAAATCAGGATCATATAAAAGCCCGCTAGGTCAACAATCAAAAATGACCTAGGTAAAAGTTAGGGCACAACCAAAATCCAGAGCCTGCTAGGTCGAAAACCCTCAAAGGGCGACCTAGGCAAAAGTAGGGCACGATCGAACAAAAGCTCGCTAGGTTGAAAACTCTCGAAGATGACCTAGGCAAAGTTAGGGCATAATCAAACAAAAGCCCGCTAGGTCGACAATCCTAATGACCTAGGCAAAAGTTAGGGCACGATCGAGTAGAAGGCCCGCTAGGTTGAAGACTCTCGAAGACGACCTAGGCAAAAGTTAGGGCACAATCAAACAAAAGCTCGCTAGGTCGACAATCCTAACGACCTAGGCAAAAGTTAGGGCACAATCAAACAGAAGCCCGCTAGGTCGACAACCCTCAAAAACGGCCTAGGAAAAAGTTAGGGCACAATCAAACAGAAGCCCGCTAGGTCAACAACCCTCAAAGGAGACCTAGGCAAGAGTTAGGACACGCAATCAAGAGCCCGCTAGGTTGAAAACCCGTAAGGGTGATCTAGGCAAATGTCAGGGCAAAATACAAGGCCTGCTGGGTTAAAAACTCAAAAGAACAACCCAGGTAAAAATTAAGGTCAATCCAGGAATCCCAAGACAACGTGACATTTCTGCACCTCATATCTTCCTAAAACTAGGGCAAAATTTTGCTATTTCTCAAGTTTGGCTAATTTGACAATCAAGATTATGAAAAGCAGCATTGACATTTTTCATCAAAAGGTGCCATTTGGGCAATCGAACCCACCCCTTTCATCATCCTTTTCCTTTCAAGTACACCACCTCAAAACATACAACCTCAAAATTCTCTATCTCCTTCTTTTGACCACCCAGCGTCACTTTGCACACCTCAAAATGCACGTGCCACAAGGAAATATGAAAAATGTAAAAAGAATTAGAAAGGGATTAATTTTGAAAAATCATGACAAGTCGGATGAATCCTCAACCGTTGCAACACGACAGGATTGTTTCCCAAAGATTCGTCTTCCTACCAGCCATGATGCCACCAAAGAAGGAGTGTGTCTTATTCAATACTGCTGACCATTGTTGGGTCTCGAAGATCCTGGAAAAGAAAGTTCCAAAGTTGATCAAGAAGCCAAGAGATTAACCAAAACACCGAACTTAAGTCAATCTAGCTCGTCCTGATTTTTTATTCTTGTCACACCAACTAGGGGGTTGTCAAGGAAGGATGTGTCAAAAATCAAGAGAAACAAAAATTTTACACCATTCCATGGTTTGCATAGCATTTGTTTCATCAAGTAAATATTTCAAGCATCAAAATAAGAGCCACATCATGGCATGCATTCATCCCACAGCATCCATTTCATCCAATAATTATTTCAAGCATCAAAAAGGTGTTGCATCCTTTCTATTCAAGCATCATAAACATCGCACCTTTAACCATTCAAGTATCGCAATAATTATCTATCCATTCAAGCATTTCATAACTCTTTTTCAAGAATAATTAAGAAATGAGCAAATTTGTCTGAATCAGTCATAATTAAAACCGAATCAAGTTCAAACTGGGGCAAATGTTTGCCCACAAAAATTCCATTTAAGGTTATCCTCAAATTCTAAAACAGGTTCAAACTGGGGCAAACGTTTGCCCACACAAAATTACAATGTGAGATCATTGATCAAGTCCAAACTGGGGCAAATGCCTGCCCACAAAATATCAAATTGCAATCATCCACAAACTTAGAGTTAAGCTCAAAACTGGGGCAAGCTTTTTCCTAGAAGAGTCAAGCTCAAAACTGGGACAAACATTTGTCTAAGAAGTCAAGTCGAGGCGATCCTCAATTCCAATTTTCAAAACTGGGGCAAGCTTTTTCTTAGAAGAAGTCAAGTTGACGCGATCCTCAATTCTGAAATTTTCAAACTGGGGCAAAATGGTTGCCCAAGTCTCTTCAAGGAAATAACTATCAAGCTCACTGGCCTACTTTGTCAGGCCATAGCATTGCATCATTCATTCCTGCTCACTGGCCTATGTTGTCAGGCCACCATCTAGTAGATTTATCGCTTTCAGGCCTATGTTGTCAGGCCACCATCTAGTTTAGATTTACTGCTTTCAGGCCTATGTTGTCAGACCATCTTCTAGTTTAGATTTAAAGCTTTCAGGCCTATGTTGTCAGGCCACCTTCTAGTTTAGATTTATTGCTTTCAGGACTATGTTGTCAGGCCTCATCAAATTTTATTTCTGCACACATCCTGTCAAGCAGGTTTGCATTTATCCTGGCAACAGCAGGATTTCATTTGCATTCTTCCCGGCAACAGCGGGACCCCATTTGCATTCTCCTGTTAACAACAGGACTTCAAGCACGTTTAATTTTCTGTCCACCTGCCAAGCAGGTCTGCATTTATCCTGGCAACAGCAGGATTTCATCTGCATTCTTCCCGGAAACAGCGGGACCTCATTTGCATTCTCCTGTCAACAACAGGACTTCAAGCATGTTTAAATTCCATTCACCGTCAAGCAGGTTTGCATTCATCCTGGCAACGGCAGGATTTCATTTGCATTCTTCCCGGCAACAGCGGGATCTCATTTGCATTCTCCTGTCAACAACAGGACTTCAAGCATGTTAAAATTCCATTCACCTGTCAAGCAAGTTTGCATTCATCTTGGCAATAGCAGGATTTCATTTGCATTCTTTCTAGCAATAACGGGATCTCATTTGCACTCTCTTGTCAACAACAGGACTTCAAACATGTTTAATTTTCTGTCCACCTGTCAAACAGGTTTGCATTTATCCTGGCAACAGTAGGATTTCATTTTCATTTTTCAGGCAACAATGGGATTTCATTTGCATTCTCTTGTCAACGATAGGACTTCGAATATGTTTAAATTTTGTCTACTTGTTAAGCAGGTTTGCATTCATCCTGGCAACAGCAGGATTTCATTTGCAGCCTTCCCGGTAACAGCGGGACCCCCCCTCTGCATTCCTTCTCGTCAACAACGGGATTCCCCTCAAAATTACATTTATGCATCATGGCCTATGTTGTCAAGCCACCATCAAGTTTAAATTTCCGCATCATGGCCTATAGTGTCAGGCCACCATCAAGTTTACCATTTCTACATCATGGCCTATAGTGTCAGGCCTCATCAGATTTAGATTTCTGCATCATGGTCTACAGTGTCAGGCCACCATCAAGTTTACCATTTCTGCATCATGGCCTATAGTGTCAGGCCTCATCAAATTTAGATTTCTGCATCATGGCCTACAATGTCAGGCCACCATCAAGTTTACCATTCCTTTCTGCACTTCAGCCTATAGCGTCAGACCACCTTGTATGTATTTTACAGTTTACTTCTTGCACGCTTGCCCGTCTTAAACAAGTCCTTTTCACTCAGCTGAGCCTGTCGTAACGGGCCATTTCTTTTCTACTTTGCTTGTTTTAGCGGGCCACTTTCATTTCATCCTTGCTTGTCCTAATAAGCAAACCCACGGCATTCCACGCCTGTCCTAACAGGCCCGTATTCATTTCACTTAGCCTGATTGGACTATACCCTCAAGCCTTACACCCAATCAGCAGGCGAAGTCGGTAAGATCATTCAATCACCATTCTCCAGGCATCCATAGGGTTCACTTTAAAGCTCAAGGCTTCTAGTGTTGCTCTAAGACCTTCTTCAAAAAGCCCGCCTCAGACATAATGTGTTTACGTCTTTACTCATTTCCTACCTCAATAATTCAGAGAAACATTTCTCTTATTACAGGGTAGGAAAATGAGTAAAGAGGGGCAAACTGTAAACACCCATTTATGTCCGAGGCCCCCAATAAATAAACTTAATCAAGAAACTAATACTAATTTTAAAATCAAAACAAAACAAAATTTTAACAAATAATGAAATTTTAAGGAAAAAATAATAAATAAATAAAATTAAAAATTAAAAAAATATTAAAAACCAAGATTAAGAAAATAATGGAGCATTTTTTAAAATAAAAAAAATAATGAAAATTGGTTAAAATCTAGAAATTGAAGTGAATAATTAAAATCTGAAAGCAAAAATTTCAAAAAGGTAAAAAGAAACAAAAATCAGAAAAAGAAACAAAATTAAAAATCTAAAACAATAAAATCTCGATTACTAAATAAAAAAAACAGTAAAAATATACACAAATAAAAAACTGAAAAATAGATATTAATACAAATTAAAGGAAAATCATAAAAATCTAAAAATCATGAAATTTACAAAAAATTAAAAAGAAAAGTGAATAAAGAAAAACAAAAAAATAATAATAATAGAATAATAAAAAAAATAGAAATAAAAATTTATTAAAACCTGGAAATTAAATAAATTAACAAAACAAAAAAAAATTGCGAAAAAATAAAAAACAAAATTGAGAAACAAAGAAAAACGGAAAAACTAAAAAAACGAATTAACAAATTTTTTTTAACAGAAAACAGTTAAAAAAAATAAAACTGAAATACCTCGGGGTTCACTCAAAAAAGATAAGGACTTGCACCAAGCTTTCTCCTCTCTGTCGTCGCCTGGAAGAACATTCTGCATCCATCGAATCTCTGAGGCCAGAAGGATACCAAGAACTCAATAAGATCATGAGCATGAGCTGAGGCAGAGTGTTAGAGATCCAAGCTCAAAGTTCGCCAATTCCACATATAGGTAAGTTCTCTCATATCTTCTCAACTTTTCTCTTCGACTAGGAATGGTAGATGTTGAAACTCATAGTTGAGAGCTGACTGTTGAAAACTACGAACATTTGTAAATAATTCCATCGCCAAATCTGTTGGGTTCATAGCTGGTTCAATCTGTCAAGAATATACCAAGATTCTGAACGTTGGATATGGGCATTATTGTCTCATTGATTTACAGCTTCTTAGTAAGATTGATCGAGTCCCAGAGTAGGCGTTCCTACTCTTTCTTGCTTGCCTGAAGGTCCCTCTTGGTAGGATAGGTTCAACCACCTTCGTTTAAGTCGCTATAACCATCGTAAGCTAGGGGTTAGGGGGTAAATGGAAACTCGCTATTACATACTTCATTATTTGGGTTGGTCATTCTCAGGGCTTGGAAACTCTGAGAGCTCGTGACTCTATTTCGAATTGAGGGAGCAGGGTGTTCTTGTATAGCTTCACCATGGGCTCCAGGAATGACGTCGGTTGTATGTGACGACGTCCTTGTGGGAGGTCATGCCCTCTAAATCTAAGGAACTGTATATCGAGTGCCAAAATCGAATGATTAATGGTAAGAATTTAGAGGTACCACGCATGAGGAAGGCCATGCAGAACGAGGCAAAATCTAATGCACGTACGGGGTCTGCTGATAAATCTCATTAAAATAATAGACGTCCTAGACATGCTTTTTAAATTTCTAGTGGTAAAATATCAAGCATAGACGAATGGCTCAGTCGGTCGAGCGCTTGCTGCCAAGGATCCCCTGACTTGGGTTTGAACCCCGCATCTTGCATTTTGCCAATAAATCTCTTTTTCCTACCCCTAGGTCCCTATCAATACAATTACCATCCTACCCCTTTAGAATTTCCAAAATGCCTAACAGGTCCCCATCAGTACAATTACCACCCTATCCCTTTAGAATTCAAAATGCCTAACAGGTCCCTGCCAGTTAAATTACTATTCTGCCCTTGGTGAAATCCAAAATTCCACAATTAATAAAAAAAATTTCATAAAAATCATAAAATTTTAATAAAAATCATAAAAATTTCATAAAATTCATAAAAATTAATAAAAAATTCTAAAAATCCAGAAAATTAATAAAAAATCATAAAATCCAGAAAATTAATAAAAAATTCTAAAAATCCAGAAAATTAATAAAAAATCATAAAATCCAGAAAATTAATAAAAAATTCTAAAATCCAGAAAATTAATAAAAAATTCTAAAATCCAAAAATTAATAAAAAATTCAAAATTCCAGAAATTAATAAAAAAAATCAAAAATTCCAGAAAATTAATAAAAAATTCAAAAATTCCAGAAAATTAATAAAAAACTCAATTTCCAGAAAATTAATAAAAAATTTAAAATTTCCAGAAATTAATAAAAAATTCAAAATTTCCAGAAATTAATAAAAAATTCAAAATTCTCAGAAATTAATAAAAAATTCAAAAATTCCAGAAATTAATAAAAAATTCAAAATTTCTAGAAATTAATAAAAATTTCTATAATTCCTATATAATTCATAAAAATTCTATAATTCCTAAATAGTTCATAAAAAATCCAAAATCCCTAAATAATTCATGAAACATAACATTCCTTAGGTGATAGATTCCTCCAAAAAGTTCAAAATATTTACTTGTGACTTGCTCATTTTATTCATCAATTTTCAAAATAAAAGTCTTGTTTTGCGATTCTTAATCTCACGCGACGAGCTCTAAGCACGAACTGGTAGCTTTTTCTGCTGTTCGTTGTTTAGAGATTCGTATAGGTCCAAGTGCAGCCGTAGTTGACTTGGGCCTTGTGCGTATGTGGATTAGGGTTGCCTTTCCTTTTTACAAAATAAAAACCTTGCTCATTTTTATTCCTCGATTTTCAAAATAAAAAAATCTTGTTTTGCGATTCTTAAATCTCACGCGACGAGCTCTAAGCACGAACTGGTAGCTTTTTCTGCTGTTCGTTGTTTAGAGATTTGTATGGGTCCAAGTACAGCCGTAGTTGTCTTCGGTCCTGTGCATATGTGGATGAGGATCGCCCTCCTAAAAATAGTTTTCAAAAATAGTCAAGCTATTTTTACTTTCCAAGTAGCTCCGAAGGTCAAGCCTTCGAGCACATTTCAAACACTTTCGAAAGTCAAGCTTTCAAAACATAACCAGAACTACGTAAGCCTTGAGTTTTCCATTGCACCGGGGAATACGTAGGAGCAGGATCAAGTCCTGTCAGGCTAACCTCCATCAAACTATTTATTTTCACGTTAACTAAGGGATCAAACAATTTTCAGAAATCACACACTCGATTTAAGGGTACCGTTCTTCGGAACGGGTGAGTGGGGTGCCTAACACCTTCCCCACTCGTAACCGACTCCCGAACTTAGAATCTCATCTTCAAGTTAGGGTTTTCCCAAATCTTTTTCCCTTAAATAAAAATTTGGTGGCGACTCCACACATAACCAATAAAATCCACTTTTTTAAAATTTTAGCGAGTTCGTCGTCTCGTCGGAATTACAGTTGCGACAGATTCAAGCATGAACAACACCTCCTAACCTTGGAGTTCTATAAAATGGACTTATGCAGATCTTAACGTGAAATCAATCCATACAAATAAAGCAACCAAATATGTAGGAGCCACGCAGATTGGAGCCATATGCGACGTACATATGCCAACACCGAGGTTGGTTAATGATATTCGAGTTATGAAGACACCACGACAGGGAGAAAATATAAAGGATTCTGTTTGACCTTGCATGATACGGGATGAACCTGATTTTGGGGTGCCCTCATCAGGTATGATTCGCTCTCATCAGGATGTTGTTTTCGACATAATGTTCCTAGCCAATATAGTCACATGCATCCAATCCAGCGCAAGTGGGTGAGCAGTTTCTGAACTTTGGGAGAGATGGACATATAAAAAGAACGGACTCATCGAGTATTTTCATTGCCTGGGTCATGTTTGAAAATGATTCTGCTTGAGTGATCAGTAGTAAGGGCACTTGGTTCATTTGTGACAGTGGAACCCGAAGCCTATTAGACTTGCTGCACGAAGCCTTATCCCTATGGTCCATTATCCTAGTGAATATTGGAAGGATGTTGTACATTTGAATCCTTAGATAGCGGCATCTACAGGATTTTATTGCTTAAGGTGGGGCCTGCTAGATCTTCAAAATGGGCCATCCTAAATTCCAACTTCACAACGTCCAAAGGATCAGGCATACCTACATGAAATAAAGAGATCCCATGTAGCTTCCAAGCATGTGTTCACTGAGGTGTGCTTAAATTTGATTAACGTTGTGAATATCTCAACCAGAGGCTCAGCCCAATGGTCTGCTCGCTCGCCCACAGCCTCTGTGTCCTGAGTTTGATCCTTCACACAACTATTTCTTTTAAAAAGCGCTTTACACATGCCTCACATACTAGTTTGGGGTAAATTGGCCATCTCACATTTATTTGGGCCAATAGCGTGCATATGTTTCACATATTCGATTGGGCTAAACGCTGTTGTTCCCAGCCCAGTGATAACGAGAGAATAGCCATATGTTGTTGCCTCCAGCAGCACACCTTAGGCCTTTCTGAAATAAGGCCAATCGCCTTTTTTAACATAAATAAGCTATGGGTGTTACCCCACATAGGCCCGTGCTTCTAAATGGATAACTTAAATTAAAATTGACAAAGGAGAAAATAAACCAAAAAAAATATCATCTCATTTTTAAATCAAGTCATTTTATCCAATTCCTTTCTCTAAAATTCACAACAAGCATATTTCATTTTTAAATCAAGTCATTTTGTCCAATTCTTTTCTCTAAAATTCACAACAAGTTTATTTCATTTTTAAATCAAGTCATTTTATCCAATTCTTTTCCCTAAAATTCACAACAAGTTTATCTCATTTTTTAATTAAGTCATTTTATCCAAATTCTTTTCTCTAAAAATTCACAACAAGTTTATTTCATTTTTAAATCAAGTCATTTCATCCAATCCTTCAAATTTAAAATATTTCCTTCAAATTCAAATTATGTTCATTTTGTTTTTTTTTTAATCAAGTTCAATTCCTTTTCTCAAATTCAAATCAAGTTCGTTCTAAGTTAAATCCAATTCAAGCATAAAATTCAAATCAAGTTCATTTTATTTTAAATTGAATTCTTTTCCCTAATCTCAAATCAAATTCACCTTTCTACTAAAGTCCACTCCTCTTTTTATCTTTATTATTTTCAAATTAAATTCATTAATTCTAGGTCTCACGTAATGAACCCTAAGCACGAACTGGTAGCTTTTTCTACTGTTCGATGTTTAGGAATTCATATAGGTCCTAGTGCAGCCGTAGTTATCTTGGACCTTATGCATATATAGACTAAGAATTCTCCTTTTTTAAAACAAAATTTCAAGAAAAACTTCATTTTGGAATCCCTAGTCTCACGCAATGAACCCTAACACGAATTGGTAGCTTTTTCTATTGTTCGATATTTAGGGATTCGTATGGGTCCCGGTGTAGCTGTAGTTGTCTTGGATCCTATGCATATGTGGACTAAGGATTTTCTTTAAAATATTTTCAAAATACTCTGTTCATTTTCAAACACCTCCAAAGGTCAAGCCTTCAAACCAAAAATACGTAAGCCTTGAGTTTCCTATTGCACCAGGGAATACGTAGGAGCAGGATCAAGTCCTGTCAGGCTACCTTCCATCTAACCTATTTATTTTTATTCTAATTTAAGGGTACCGTTCTTCGAAACGGGCGAGTAGGGTGCCTAACACTTTCCCTATGCGTAACCGACACCCGAACCTAAATCTCTTCATCAAGTTAGGGTTTTTTCAAATCTTTTCCCTTAAAATAAAATTTGGTGGCAGCTCCACTATCTCAATCAAATTCGTTTTTCAAATTTTTAGCAAGTTCGTCGTCTCGTCGTAATTACGGTTGCGACAATATATATATATATATATATATATATATATATATATTATGAATAATTTCTAATTCTTATATTTTATACTTAATTACTTCAACTAAGGTTTAGAAATTTGATCACATCCTTCAGTGGCCATATATACTTAGCACCCTATTTTCAATTATAAGTCAATACTTAAAAGTTTTATTTAACACCTCAAATTAAATTTATGATTTTAGTTCATTTTGATCCAAAAGTTTGTAGGATCCATTGACAATTAGTCATTATTTGTCCAAAGCATAATGTAGTTGTATTTCTATGCTTTTCTTGGCAAAAACCGAAGAAAGACATAACGGACATTATTGAAGTGTAACTTTTTTAGCATTTTGGTATTTAAGTTAATTTTTTTTTATTCTCAAAGATATTAATTTGGTTCTTCTTTTATTATAGAGCAATAAATGTTCATCTTCTATTAAAAGGGACACATTCAACAAATATTAAAAAGCTTTCATGGATAATTCCATGTGTAAGAAGTTTATTAAAAATATTTAATTCTTTTATTTTTTTTATCCTCATATCATCTCTAATTATATTGGATTTTTTTCTATTCTTTTGAAGTGTCAAAGACAAGCTATAGGAACAGAGTGTGGATATTATGTCATAAGATATATGTTTCATAGTGTCTCAGCATCTATAGTTAACTCTTGAACTAAGGTAATTATAATTATCATAATTTTGTAATTTCATTTTAATTCATAACATGATATTTTCTTTAATTTTAGTCTAATATTTTGTAGATAATTGAAAATTCTCACCCTTTAATTGAAGAAAAAAATTGATGATGTTAGAAGATGTTGTGGGAAATATATGAACAGGTGGCCAATTTGGGTTGATTTTATATAACTTTAAGTTATTTTCTTTGTAAAATATTCAATGAATTCTGATTTGATCATGAATAATGATGTACTTAGATTTAATAAATAGATTCTTTGGTTTTTGTATTTCCTGCCTTTGTTGTCTAGTTTTATATGCAGGTATTGTGATTAAATTATACAATAGTATACAAAAGCGAATTGAACATTAAAAAAAGGACTTTATACATCAATTAAGACCTTAATCGATGTAGAAAGTTCACTTTCTACATCGGTTCTACAATCGATATAGAACACCTAACTTTCTATATCTCCGATTCTATACCATTTAAATAATCGATGTAAAAAGTCTAAAATAACCGGTGCAAAAAGTATTTTTTCCACTAATGACTCAAAACTAAAGTATTCTTCAACAAGAACTTGTCTTAAATCCAAGGTTGAAAAAGAAATAATGCTACCAAGTGATAGTATAGTAGGAGAACAGTGATAGAAAAGAAGCCTTTTTTTTTAAAGATAACAACTGAGCTAAATGTTCAATGTACATATAATAAAAAGTAAACAATGAAGACCTTAAAATTTTGGTTTAACACAAATGGATATTAAATTTTTTTTATCTTCATTAATGACTTCTCTTTATATAGATAAGTCAAAATATAGTCATTGTAAGATTAACTAGGTTTTATGATGTTTTGTGTTGTCCTTTAAATGCATGACATTTATTTGCATAGCATTTTTATACTTTTTAGAGTTTTTCATACAAGGCTTGCAACTGTGTTATTAATGTAGTACTTGTAGCAGTCTTTTTTTTTTTGTTTTGTGTAAGCGTGCATATCAAAATTGTTGGAAGTTCCTTTGTATATATAGTCTTGTTAATACATAAAAAAAAATTTAGTTTTTGTTTCACTTTTAATTAAAGTTATATATGTAAGAATGGTTTGGAAAAACTTAAAATCAAATGATTGATCATGATGGTTAGAAAGAGAAAATATTTAAGAATACTTTTTGTAAAAAAAAATGTTTGTAAAAAAAATTATATAAACAAAAAGATAATTTTTGTGAAAACAACAAAAAGAGAAAGAAAGAGGAACAAGTATAGAAGAGAGATGAGAAGAATAAACAAATGGAGAATATTGGACTTAATTTCTAATGTTTTTAAGGTAGTTATTCAACCACTAAATTTGTTGATATATAGAAAGATCACCTTTAGTAACAAAGGATTCTTGTGTTTCAAACATTTAATTTGTAATTTTTCGATCATTGTAGGAATAAAATTTATTCATCTTTGATTTTATTTCATCATTAATGAGATGTAAGGGAGAATTTAGTTTGGAAGAATCTTGATAATGATGTGTGGATTCATACAAGTCATTAGGTTAGATTCTTCGTTAACATGAATTAACCTAGGAAGAAGATCATCAATCACAAGGATGTAGTCATAGGAATGATGAAGAATATAAACAATTATTTCTTAATCGTTTGTTCACTTTTGAAGAAGGTTTGTTTCCTTCAATGAAGGAAATGTTGCTAACGAGACTTTATAGATGCTTGAAATATTTTTTTTCAAGTCCACTTCCAAGTCTCTTAATTATTCTTTAGATTCCTTTCTTCTAATAAACTCTTAAGGTGCTTGTTAAATAGTCTTCTTCATGTAACTATATTGAATCCTACAAATTAAATAAAATTATAATTATATGAATAACTAAAGTTATCTGTTCATTAAAACTTTTAAAACATAAAAATTTCAAACATTCCAAGTTTCAATAATATCATTTTGATTCTTGTTAATGTTTATATTGTATCCAAATAGAAAGTTATAACAAAGAGAGTCAAATTACAAGACAAAACCTATAGTGTAAAAAAATGGTTTAATGAATAAGGACATATCTTATAAGCATATGACATGGTTAAGAACTTCGACTAATGTCAAGTTTACTACATCAAATATTAAGTAAATTATGCAAAAGAAGAATAAAAAGAAATAATAGTTCTAAAATAATATATAGGCATGACAATTAAATTTAAACTTACTCGTACCAAACATGAATAGAATCCAAACATGAATCTGATTTAAAAAATTAAATTCAAATTTAAAAGTATAAATACTTAACCTAATTTAAACTCATCTTAATAATTAAAATAATAGAATTAAACATTCATATTTTGTTAAAGATATGATTTTATTATAAATTTTTTTAATTTTTTATATTTTATTTTTATTTTATACATTGAGTAAGTTAAAATATTTAAATATAATTTATTTAAAATATTTATATATAGATAAATATAATTCATACAAAATAAAATAAATGTTATCTATAAATTTATCAAACTCGATGAAGTTGAAGTTTACTTTTTTATATATTCATCTTCTAAATCTTTATCTAAATATATTCTAAGTCTTCGTCAGATGAGGAAGAAAAAGAAAATCTTGTCTCTACCCTACCTTATTATTATCCTTAGTAGCATGTCTACCTAACATTCTTATTTTTTAATTCTATAGAAAAAAATCTTATTTATATACGATTTTCATTAAGTATAAAGTAACATTACAAAAAAAATTATGTTTAGTGACTAAATAAATTGGTCTTCAATTTTGAAATTTTGGTTATTAATTATTTTTGCGATCGATTTTGCGACCGAATAGAAGTAGTGGCTAAAACTCTAGTCACAAAATGAGTTTGCGACCGAAAATCAATTTCGGCCATAAATTAATGACCAAAATTTTCGATATAAAAAAAATTAAAATCAGTCGCAAGTGTAGTCACTTTATTTTTTGTAAGAGACCAATTTAGCGACCAAAAATTTCATCACCAAATCAGTTACAAACAATTAGTCATAAAATCAATCTCAAAACGTTTTACGAGTGACTAAAATAGAGACAAAATTTGATCGCAAAATTGGTTGCTAAAATCGGTCGCTAAATTGGTCACTAAATGGTTTGCTAGTGACTAAATTAGAGACGGAATATTCGGTCGCAAAATCGACAGTAAAAATCGATCGCTAAATTGGTCACTAACATATTTGCTGGTGACTAAAGCATATTCGGTTGCAAAATCGGCTGCTAAAATTGGTCGTTAAATTGGTCACTAATATGTTTGTTGATGACTAAAATTGAGACAGGTTAATTGGTTTCAAAATCGATCGCTAATTGTATTTAACAAAAATTTATTTATTTATTTATTATTTACATAAAAATTAATTGAAACAAACATAAAAAATCTCAATGTTGATCATGATGACCACTGTTAGAAGGTTGACTGTCATCATGATGATCATGAATAACAGGAGCATCATTAGTGGGTTCATTCTCATTAGAGCTCATGAAATTAGAGATAGACAGTAATCCTAAATGTTGCACTATTTATTGAAGAACTTGTTTAGTCTAAGTTAAATCTATTTTTATCTGAGTTAGCTCTATTTTTATGTGTTGCAACTCTTCGTTGATGTTGGTGATGATCTGCTCATAGTTGGTCCCAACATCAACATTAAACAGAGTACAATTAATGGATGAATAGACAAATTCATCACCCAACTGATCCAAGCCATGTACATGTCCCTTCTTGTTCCGGCCTCCAAAAATATCCAAAAAAATAGCATTGTCAAAGGCTGCAGAATGTTCAGTAGAATCATTTTGAAAAAATTCATATCAACGACAAACAAATTCCTCCTATAAAGTATAAGTACACATAAGTGTTTATGTCAAAAAATAAGTATCTTTTAATGCATAAATAAAACTATAGTTGAGATATACACATACAACAACATTGTTTGTCTTGTCGTTGACCCATTCTCCAACTTTATTCCTTTTAATTCTTTCCATAATATCAAATGCAGTTGAATCTCGTTCAAGCTCCTTACTCTACGTATACAATATTAAGTTAAATTTTTAAATAACTAAAATTAATAAAAATAACTCAAATACTTAATTTTTGGTTACCATCCTATTATGATGCACAATAACAAATACAGAACCACCAGTGTATAAAGAGGCTCCACTATCACAAGCTCAATTTTGCTTGCCAATAGTGCTTCTCTTTTGGAAGTCCTGTCCAGCCCAATGAAGCTCCAGTCATTGTCTAACCTCAGGAGTAATCCAAACTCCCTTATCATTTCCACTTCGCACCTTATTCATTGTATTCTTCATCATCACCGAACTTTTATGTTCAAAGGTTGTTTTGATGGTAACATTATGTTGTGATAGCCACTTATAAATTTTTTGCATCATTTATTATAAGAAATTCATAAAAAATAATGAATAATAAGTAAGTTAGTTAAAATAATTTAATACAATGTTACCTGAAATTCTTCAAACCATGTCTTTCTAACTTCTACAAGAACAGAACTCCAAGTGTGCCAAGAATCATCAAATTTTGACTTAATAATTTTTGTCATATCTCAACTACCTACATCTGGAGGTAAAAAGTTGTCAAAATATAATGTTGATAGTGATAATAATTTAAATGAAAAATAAAAAATTGATAATCATATTAACGGTAAGAAAAATAAAATACTTATTTATAATTAGCTTTTAGGCTAATCTTCACCCTACTATTAGTAGGATTTCTGATTCCAACTATTGATAAAAATGAAAGTATTTGATGAGTAGAATATGCAGTGATTAAGGAGGAGGCAAGGACAAACATAAAACTTCATCCACGAATTTTATTTTAAAAGAAATTATATATGTTCTATATGAATTCAAAAAAAGTCAAAAACATTACTTACATATAAAATTATAACATTAAAAATATATAACATAGTACTATTAAATACTAAAACTATTTAGAGTAATTTTTTAAATATAGATATATAGCATAGTACTATTAAATATTAAAACTATTTAAAGTAATTATATATATATATAAAAGAAAATACAAAATAATTGTAGGGACAGATTATCTTACATTTAGTAACATGGATTCTTTCCATATGTAAGTTATAATATTTTATTAAAAATCTAATTTTGCACCTTACTAACATAATCATATATATTAAATTTATTTATTTTTAATCATTTTCATATCTATTTTTATCATTGTTGAGTGGAGTTTGAAAATATATTGATGCTTTTACACTTTTTGTATAAAGATGATAAAAATTAGATATTTACTTTGAAACTCTCATTAAAAACATAATATAAATAGTAATTTTTATTATTTAATTATTAAAGTAAATATTATTTTATAAATAATTATCCTATGAGAAAATTAAAATCAATTAATCAATTTTTAAAGAAAGAATGACATACTTTTAAGTGGTAAAAAAAATAAATTTATTAATAATAAAAAAAAATATATGGTGTTGATTTTAAAAATTATCAAAAATAATTATACAACATACTTCTTTAGGTATAAAGATTGATAATTTTGATATCATACAAATATCAACAAGCACAACATAAATAATAAATATATAATTTTTAAAGTTTTAAAATTTAACTATTAATATGTTAAAATATTTATATTGTTGATAATTTAAGTATTAAAATTTTCTTCAACTATTATTATATATATATTAATCTCAACTCTCTTTTAGTCAAACTTTGTAAGGTAAAGGTATATATATATATATATATATATATATATATATATATATATATATATATATATATATATATATATAAATAACACAAAAATTTAAGAAATAAATTAAAGTAGTTTAAAAGATATGAATATAAGTTATAGATTAGTTGAACAAGTAATGTGTGGGACAAACATGAATAAGTAGTCATGCAATGTCAATAAGAGTATATAGAAAATGAAACTGTGTGTTTATTGGAGAGGGGTGAAGTAGGGTTTGCAGAAAATGATGTGATGAGGGTGAGGGGTATAAGGGAGGCGTAAATTTGAGTTAATTGACTTTAGTTTCTTGTCACCTAGCATCTGCGCACCATGTAAAGTGCCGCAAACTAAAACTTCTTTCATCCACTCATTTCTCACAATTTTTATCGTTCTTGATACTCTACTCCTGTGGAATACACACGGTTCTCAAAGCTGATTTTTATAGTCTTATAACCTACGCTGCACCTCCAACTTCCAACTGGAAGGGAAAGTAGGATTATTAATTTAATGCAATGCAATCTCAAATTTTAGATACGTTAGTTCCTTTAACCCGCAACCTATTCTGACCAAGCATTTTAGCATTGTAGTTCCTTTTTTATTTTCCTTCTCTCCCTCCACTACTCCCTCTACCATTTCTTCTTCATTATCCATAATCTTTAACTGCAATGGACTACGAATTGTTGTTAGATAGAACGAACCAAAATAATGTGACACGTGTAGTGGGACGCTCCAATATTCTAATACCCAATACCAATGCTTCTCTATCATCTACTCCACCAATGAAGAAGATACCCACATAACAAAACACCTTTGAACTACGCCTACTTAGTGAAGAGTATCTATCCATAAGCATACCAACTGTACACTTTGCTGTAGCAAGAAAGTTATCTCTCGTGTACACACATATAGGGCTTTCTATGGTTGGATTGCAGACCTGTACAAGTGCAATCATGCTATGCACATTTTCATCATCAACCTCTTCCTCCTCATGACCCTTACCCTCAATATTTTATTTTCACGGAGCTGATCCAAAGAAAAAAAGCTGGCAAGAGAGATAGGCACAGAAAGATTAACATTGAAGTTGCCAAAAAGTTTGTTGGTTTGCTAGACATGCTTCGATAAAGCCAATAAAATCAAGTGCTTCCTAACAGTGAATGAACAGATTTCTACACCCAAAGTGCTAAACCAAGCCAAAGTTGAAATCAATCAGCAACATAAAAAAACAACCAGAGAAGATGAAGGGGAAGGTCGCACATATAAAGATTCACTCAGCATCAAAAAACAGTAACAAGAACAAGAAAGAAAGAGTACAGGAGTAAAGTATCAAGAACAACTAATATATGACATGTGGTTGGGTTTCCACGCACCACACCTTACGGTTTCAACATCAAAAATCGTAGATATGTTCACAAAGTAAGACGAAGAATGAACTGAAAAGAATGAGAGAAAAAAGTTTTTTCTTTTGCTTAAGATTCACAGAATGAGAAGAAGGGGAAAACCAAAACAGCAAAGAGGAATTAAATTTTTAAAAACTGAATAGATCGATCTCCAAATCTAAATTAACAATTTAACTATCAAATTTAGCTACATATTTTAATTTTTATTTTAAAATCAAATAATTAGTTGTTAATTTGATAACTATAGAATTTAATAAAAAAAATTTATCTCCAAAAAAGGATTGCAAATTCTAATAATCATTAAATTTGGTTGCTAATCATATTTCTTTTTTTAAGCTAGTAAGCCACCATTTTCAGCCCGTATTTTATGAACAATTGGTTCTTCGTGTCACCTTTTAGTTTATTTCTCCTTCAAAATAATGAGATTGAAATTAAAGCTGAGTACTAGATCCAAGTACTTACTGTATAAATATGGGAATCCATTGGGATTTGGGAGTATATGAGCTCAAGATAATTGGTTCTTTGTTTAATATATAAAAGTAATTTATTAATAAATAAAAATTATTATATATTGAGATAGTTTTTATAAATATAAAAAAATTAAAACAAAAATTAAAATATTAAAAATTATATTAATAAATAATATATTATAATAATTAATATATTGATAATATATTATTATTTTATATTAATAAATTATTTAATAATATAATATATTTTACTATTAATAAAAATTTATGATATTTATATTAATACTTTAGTTTTTATTAAAAATTATATAAAAAATAAAAATTTAATATTAAAATGTTAATAATAATTTTTGTATAGCTTATGGAATCCTGAAGCCCAAAAAGCTGGAGAGTTAAAAGAATTGCTACAGAAAGATCCCGTAGAGAATAATACCTTCCGGAACCTTTCAAGTTGTATAAACAAAATATAATGGAAATTGTTGCAATCTTCTTTTATTTTTTACTTTTTACATTAAATGGTTTTTACATCTAAAACTTATATAAAATTTTTATTTCATAAATATATTATATCTAGATTTTAAAACTTTATTTTTTATCGTATTGAAAAGAATAATTTTATGATAGATTTTGATACATTTCAAAAATAACTTTTATACATTAAATACAATTATAAATTTTCTTCTATTTTTTGAATAAATTATAATTAAATTAAAAAATTAAATTATTTCACATAAGGATTAAGATAACATTAAAATAAATAATAAAATAAACTATGATTCACGTCTTTAAATGATAAAATATAATTTAAAACAATGGTAGTAAAAAATTAATTACTTGAATTATTAGAGATAGAATAAAACCAATTTCTTTAAATAAAATTAAAGAATTAAAAAGGTGAAATATTTTTTAAAACAAATAACAATTGATGTAATTAATTATGTTAAAATTTCTTATGGTAATGAACTTGAGATAATTCCTATCATTTTGAACCTATAACATTATAATTTATTTCATTAGTGATTTTATTATGTTATTTTAAAGTTGTTCCTAAATTTTTATATTTAAGTATTTAATAATTTAAATTTGTTTTTAAATTTAAATGTAATATATTTAAAAAATTGATAGGAGTTTTGTAATATAAGAAGTTCAGTATCATGTATTTAAATTTATCATAAAGGTATTTTTGTTTATAAAATAAAAAAAAAGGTTTAAATTTTCAATATAATACATTTATAAAATAAAAGGAATTTTGTGCAGATTTTAAAAACAGAGAAAATTTTATATTACAATTATAAAATACAAAAGAGGTTGAAGTAATTTACTCTAAAATATAATACTTGAACAATATCACATATTTAAACATGTGTTTGGATTAATTATGGAAATTAAAACGACTTTGTTTTAAATAAAGTAAGTGCCTGTAACCATTGTTTAAGAATATCAATGATGAGAGAATCATATACAACTTAATGATAATCTAGAAATGAGTTTGGAATATTGCAAAAACATTCTTTTTTTTAAATGCCAATAAGGATATTGAATTATTGAAGAAGTATTTGCAAGAGTGTGTAGGGATCAAAATGCTCTTTCAAATAATTACTCACAAACGATTATAAACAAAACGACAAAATGCCAGCTTTTCTAAAAATGCAATTTTAAGTGTCTTACCGCAACAAATAAAAAGATTACAGCATCAATCATATTGCGTTTTATATCCTAAGACAGCTATTGTGTATGAAAAAAAAAATTATATATGTAAAGAATATTGTTAGTTAATAGGGAAGGAAAATTCAAAACAAGCATTGATACATTAGTGGAAAATAAGCTTTTTTGCTATGAACTTTTTATATCGGTTATTTGAACGGTATTGAAACGGGCGATATAGAAACTTAGACTTTCTACATCGGTTAAAACTTCAACCGATGTATAAAGTCATACTTTCTACATCGGTTGTGGTCACAACCGATGTAAAAAGTTAACTTTCTACATAGGTTGAAGTTTTAACCGATGTAGAAAGTCTGACTTTTTACATTGGTTGTGGTCACAACCGATGTAGAAAGTCACTTTTTACATCGGTTAAAGTCACAACCGATGTAGTAAGTTTATTTTTTTTTTAAATGTTATTTTTGTTTAGGAAAATTGCCATATTATTTATTCACAATACCTGTATATATAAACAGAATACTAGGCAGAAAATACAGAAATTACAGAGTCCGTATATTTAAAGTAAATACATCAATATTTATTATAAAATATAATAAAAACAAACTAAAAATCTAAAAAACTCATGAATTCAACCCAAATTGGCAATGTCTATTAGAAATTCCCCCCAACGTCTTCTAATATCATCAATTTCTTCATCTAATAGAGGTTAAGGATTGTCAAATATCTACAAAATGTTTTTGATTAAAATTAATGAACATGTCATGTTATGCATTCAAATTAAATAATTAAATTAGGACAATTGTAATTACCTGGTGCCAAGAGTGAACAATAGAAGCCGAGACAATGAGAAACATATGTCTCATCACATAATATCCACACTCGGTTCCTCCGGTTTGTCTTGGAAACTTCAAAAAAATAAAAAGAGTATCAAATATAATTAGAGATAGTGATAAAAGAATATAAAATAATTGAATAACTTTTAATAAAGTACTTACCTTTGGAATTATCCATACAGGCTTTTTAATATTTGATGAATGCATCCCTTTTAACCGAAGTCAAACATTCATTGCTTTATAGTAAAATAAAAAGCAAATGAATACCTTTGAGAATAACAAGTTATATGAATATAAATACTAAAATCATAAAAACTTACAAATCTATAATGTCCTTTATGTCTTTCTTTGGTTTTTGCCAAGCAGAGCATAGAAATACAACTACATTCCGCTTGGGACAAATAATGATTAATTGCCAATAGGCCCTACAAAATATGGATGACAATGAACAAAAATTAGGAATTTAATTGAATTCATGAAATAAAGCAATTAAGTATTGACTTACGATTGAAAATAGGGGGCTAGGTAACAGTCTTTATCAGACTGCAATCTCCTCTGAAGATATCCCTGTATCTCAGCTGCCTTGTTCCCAGTTTTCTGCATATGAACTGGGTCCAGGAATCCATAGAGGTGTAAGTTACCTCTTTCAGTACAGATACGATACAGGTACCTAATATTGCGAATAATTTTCATATGTTAGCTTTTGATAATGAAATAATTCAAGTAAGGTTTAGAAATTTACTTACATCAACCATAATTGTAGAACTGTTACACATAGAAGATCGTTACCCACAACCAACTCCAATATATCCTTCTTAGTAATATAGAAGGGGATAGGTGTGGGCTTCCCTATGATATCCAGTTCCATTGTTATTTTCAAAGTTTGGTCGCTCAAGTTCATGACGATACCAAATAGACATGTGAGCAAATCAACCTCATATTTCTTTGCAGGAGGCTCAGGAAGATCTGCTTTAGCACTTAAATCAATCTTCTTCCCAGGATCTTCCTTATAAACCTACGATAAATTCACAAAATAGTAAGAAATATATATATATATATATATATATATAGACACACAATATATATTAAAAAATTAGTAACATAGGCTAAAATTATCTAATACCTGAGGTTGAACTCGCTGCACAAGTCTCCTCGGCCATATAATGAAATGGTTGGGGGCTTGCCCCACGACATGAACCTCCTCAGTAGGGACAGGAACAGTAGCATCTGCATCTTCAACCCATTCAACCACCACTCTAACATGATCATCATCAATTTGCTGGTGATGGATGGTTGAACCCAAGGTGTAGACTTTCCCAATTGCTACCAGACGATATGGATCATCAACATATAACTCATAATCGTCTGTACCTGCATCCACATCCTCTTCTCCCTGTAGTTGCTCCTCCGTCGGAGCACAACTTCCCTTTGTGCTCATGCGCCTAGGAGAAGGTGATGGATGGTGACCATGTGTCTGTGTTTGGGAAAGTCCCAAAGATGCAAGCTCCTGCCTAAGCTCTTGCCTAAGCTCCTGTCTGAGCTCTTCTCGAAGTTCTTGCCGCAGTGCTTGCCTCATATCTTCACGCATGGCGTCCAACTCATCTCTAGACACCAAACCTTCTTTAGATGTCTGTCTAGAAGACAATCCAAAGTACTGTCTAAGGCCAAACCTCGGTGATATGATTCACCTTACGCGAATGAATCGGAATGAGGAAACGATAACGGAACGTCTTGAGAATCAGGATAAGATAAGAAAGGGTAAGGTAAGATAAGGTGAGATAAGGTAAAGGAACCCGACACAAATCGCGACCTGCCGGAGAGCACCGAAGTTATCAAGAGGAACGTGACCCTTACCGCGATCTGCCGGAAGAACCAACGTTATCAAAGGTAGTTCTTTGTCCAAGAACCAAGGGAATCAACTCACACAGAGATGAAAGTCTCTCAAAGAGAAAATATGATTAATACTCAAAATCTGTCTTTTCACTAATCCCTAACCCTATTTATAGTGAACCTAATCTAGTAAAAAAGATAATAAATTAGAAATCCTAATTAGATTGCAATTTGAATTGCAATCAATTTAAAACGAATAACTTCTAGATAAATATCAAATCCTAATGTAATCTATAGTAAATCATAAACTTTATCACTTAAGATCTTCAATGATATGACTACGTAAATTAACCCATGTTGGGATTGGGCTTGGATCCACGTAGTCCTTTCCTTGAACTTCCTTGATAAGACCTTCAAGTGCTTGTTCCATACGTTTGGTCCTATTCCGTGTCATAGGACCTTCCATTCCTTGTAGATAATCTTCAAGATGATCTCTTTTGCTTATCGTGGTGCCCTTGTTCACATCACTCGGCCAACTGCACGAACACGCCTTGGATGCTCCGGTTGGCCAATAGCAGTACTTAAGATGTCATCCCGGCCAGTTGGAACAAAGACTCCTTGTGAGCTTTGTTCAACCAAAGAATCCTACAAAACAAAAAATGACCGTTATCAGTAATGTAAATGTTTGAAGATAAATAAAAAGGAAATTTACAAAATTGTGTGATTACTTACAATCTTCTCAGCAATAATGCGAGAAGGCTCTGATGTGTACTCTCTAGATGCCTTTTGGTGTGCCCTCTTCCATTTCTCATGGCGTGAAGGTGGAGAGAGAAGTGTAGAAGGGTCTGCTTCAGATGATTGCTGACGATCTTTCGACTTCTACTCAATCAGCCTCTCCTGAAGCAACTCATAACCCCCACGAGATAATCTGTGGGGGTAACAGTTCTTAGCATAAATTTGTTGAGCCTTCTTTCTTTTCTCCTGTTATAAGAAAGCAAATCAATTAATCATAATAATTCTTATATTAGTCAATTAAAAAAAATGTAATATTAGAAAGATACATACAACGAATGCAGGATCCATTCGAGACTCAACAAATCTCTGCCAAGTGTCTTGATCAAGGAACTGGTACTCCTCACAAGGAGACACATCCTTGAGTGACCCATATATATATTTGCTGGTGAGATGTGTCTTGAAGCCCCTCTAGTGCTCACCAGCAAATGAAAGCCACTTCCTCTTCAGGAAGTTAGTGCTTGGTACATCATATGTAAGCTACATAAAAGAAGATGTAATTAGTTAGTGAATGATAAATTTATGGAAAAACTTAAAGCTTTAAAGTTAAATACCATGATAGTCTCCCAAATTTGATCCTTGACTCGCATCTCAACATCATCCCAATCCTTCTTCAAAATACTGGCCTTGCTTCGTCCAAGGAGGGCCACATAACTCTTAAACTTTGTCTTGTTTGGCCCTAATGGATTCCCAGTGGCCTGATCAAACTCTATGGGAATCCTATGCTCACCGCTCCGATTAAGGGTTAACTCCCTTAACCTTGTGGCTCGTCTTCCCTTCTTTTGCCGAGAATAAGGGTTTTGTGAAGGAGGAACCTCTGAATGGTCAGCCATGTATTTGTTAAAAGCAGAGGAAACAAATATAAAAAAATTATTAAATAGAAACAATAAATATAATTCATATTTATATTGTGCTCATTTTACTCTATAGGAATATAAACAAATATAAATAATAAACAAATAAAAGTATGATTATTATAGGAATATAAACGGTTTCCTAACCGGTAATCAGAATAACTATGGAAGAGTTTTACACATTGTATGGAATGCATACCAATCAAAAATGAAAATCACATGTCTATCCATTTTAATTAATGTAAAATTAAGACCAAAATCTAGTTTTAATCTAAATTATGATCAAAACTAATCTTAATCAGATCTAATAACATATATATCCAAATCAAAAGACTCTTCTTGAAACTTGAATATAATATCGTTTCTCAACAACCCGAAGGACTAAATAATTAACTACATGCCAAATAAATCATCGTATATACCTTCTCAGCCCCTTTTTCTTGGAAAGCAGATCTTGATGTTAAAGGTAATGGTCAGTACGTAGAGCTTTAAAGGGAGAACTGTGTGATTTGTGTACATTAAACACCTAATCATGCTCATAGCCAAACTTGGTGGGCTAACGTAGAATCATAAACAAGTTTTGGTGATTTGTGTACATTAAACACCTAATCTAGTTTTGGTGATTCAATCCACCCTGTAAAGTCATAAACAAGCTCCCATAACTTCTTATATTTAACGTTGAAACTTTTACCCACAATCAATCTCTTCTTTTAAGCAGTTTCCATCTTCAATTAACTATCATATTAATATTAAACCACTCCTAAGCTTTGAATACCCAAATCTCCTTCATTTTTATTGTCTTGCTAACAAATTCTAACTGACCATATTATCTTCATTTTCCCTCCCCAAAAACTCTTGCTCATATACACATCACCTCTAGTAATCTTCTAAACACCACAATAACCAATTGTAGGGATCTAAGTTGAACTAAACTGCCTCAAGCCTCAACCTATGCCATCTTCCTTGAATTCCAAAGCTCTTAGCACTATCTTTGCAATGCCAAAACAGTAATATAATCTATTCTGGTTTATGCAATATAATGTAATATGTAGAAACAGAGTACTATCTTTCCAATATAATGTAATAAAAATAAAAATACATTTTACGCAATGCCAAAACAGAGTAACATGTAGAAACAGAGAAGGAAAACGAGTAGAAACAGAGAAGGCAAACGATAAGCTAACAGAGCAACACAGTGATTTAACAAAACAGAGAACCTAAGGCTAAGCACTAATGCAGAAACAGGAACAGAGACCCTAAACAGAGAGCCAGAATGCTACATACCGGTGTAGACGACGACGACGGCGTGCTTCGAGAACGACGGTGCTCTTCGCGTAGACGACGACGGCAGCTTTGAGAACGACGGCGTGCTTAGATTTACACTTGTGGAGGCTCAGAGCGATGAGTTAGGGCAGGAGCTCGTAAATGGAGTGTTTAACTTATGAGGAAGACAACGGTCGCATCAGCTAAAGAGGGGGAAAACAGACTTTTTACGTAGGTTGTTTCAAAGAACCGACGTAAAAAGGACTTTCTACATCGGTTACACTACTCAACCGATGTAGAAAGTCTCACTTTCTTCATCGGTTGCTTTATAACCAATGTAGAAAGTCACTTTTTACATCAGTTATAAAGCAATCGATGTAGAAAATCTCAAATTTACTTACAAAAATGCCACCGTCTTTTTTCTACATTGGTTGGCGAATAACCAACGTAAAATCTTGTTATAAGAAACTATTTTTCTACCGGTGATAATAACAGAAATAAAAAAAAATTACAACATAAAAAATGATAAAATTTAAATTTCAAATATTTATGTAAAATTACTTAATCTTCAACCTCATTCAAAGATTCAAGATCCTGAACAACAATTGAAATCAATTAAATTCTCCGTTGAAACTACACCTTGATTCCCGAGACTTTCTTTTGACTTTATTTCACGTAATCCTCCAGTTTTCTGTTCGTTTTACTCGTTCCTCCTTTTCCATTTCAGTGCTTTTCACGTGTCTTGATTCCTTAACAAAACTCTTTCTCGCATTTCACTCCAATTCATTGTTTTTCGTTGCTCTTAGACTCTCTACTTCGATTGTGTTTATTAGGCTCGTTACAAATTGGTGGCATCATCACTGGAGGAAGAATAAAACTAATAAAAATAACCCTAAAACCACAAAAAATTGTAGTTAATTTATATTGCTTGATTGTTAAAACTTTGGAGGGGGCATGGGGTCAAAGAGTGCAAAAAAAATCTCTTTTTTGCCTTACATGTGGATATTTTACTTGTGGATTCTGATTTAGGTTGGATAGAGAAAATGGAAGGATAAAAAATTCATTTTTCACAGGCTTAAAAGGAGGAAATGGAAGGATAAAAAATTTATTTATTTTTTTTAAATTTTAAATCATTAAAATTATTATATATTTTAAAAATAATAAAAAATTAAAAAAAAATAATTGTGTTCATAAAAAATCATAATAAAACAATTAAATTTTTTAAATTCATATTTTTTTAAAAATTATATAAAATAAAATTTATATTATTAATATTTTTTTTTCATTCAAACAAGATAAAAAAAAATTTCCTTCTCTTTCTTTTTTATATCTATTCATAAAACAACTTTTTTTTTCTTTTTATTTTTCAATCATCCAAACAAAACAAAAATATAGGCTTTTGGAGAAAAGTCTTTCTCCTTATTGATTATAAGACATACAAATGTAATATGCAAATACTTTTATGAAGGAAATTCCTACAATAAAGGATATGAGAATATAATAGGCACTACACCTATAAAAAGATGTGAAAAAAAAATCATATCAAAATCCATCAAATGTTCCAAATACTTTTTCAAATTTATCAATTAAATAAAAAATTTTAAATTTAATTTTATCTTAAATTTATATCAAATCTTCATACAGATAATCTTTCTTTGTTGTTTATTTCATATAGTCCTTCAAATTAAACCGTTTGTTAGAAATGTAATAATTTTATTCTAAATTATAATTTATTAACCTACAAAATTATGTATTTGCTAAAAGTTTTATAATTTGTTTTTTCTCTCCCTAATTTAACTCAAAATTTAAATTTTGTAGAATTTTATTTGTGATGGTACAAAAATTCATCAAATTTCATAAGAAATGATCTATAAACATATGAAAATATTTGTGCTAGATGATAGAATCCAATCATCTAACACAATTAATAATCAATGCTTCTAAAATAAAATATAAAAAATCTTATAATATTAAATGCAAATTGAAATAAATCAAGGATTAAAATAAATTTTACATTTTATTCCGATAAACTTATGATATTTTTTATTTGTCATTTTATAAAATTAATCAATGTACATTTCATCCTATTTTAACTATAATCTCTTTTTATTTCTTCTTATGATTTTCATGCGATTGAAATAGTTTTTGAAATATTAATTTATTATCCATTATATTTTTTTAGAATATTGAGTCTATTTTTTTATATCTTAAATTTTTATATTATATGTTTGTTATAAATATTAATTATTTTATTTTTCATTTATTTAAAAATAATTTATTGGAAAGTTTTAAAAAATAAATTTAAAATGGTTTGTGATTATGACAACTAAGTTTAATATATATTATATCTTTTAATCGTAACTTTTAAACATAATTCTTAAACTAAAAGGGATCATATTTCTAATAAATTAAAATACATATTAATATACTTAAATTACTCCATGTTATAAATGTAATATTATTTCAAATTCAGATGCTATTTCTTCAATTATATTAATAAATTTTTTGATATAGTTGATATCGTGATCTAAAATATATAAGTTTTCTTAGTTTTTAAGAAACATAAAAAAAAAAGATATTAAAGTTAACTGGAAGACACTACGAGTGTATTTACACTATTATCTAATCATAAACTATTATATAATTAAAAACTTTACTAATTTTTATAATAGTTATTTCAAAAATTATATTTAAAATAATTTTCAATTGGTTAACAGTATAAAAATTATACACTCACACTGTATTAAAATTAAACTCTTTTATATTTACCATTCTTTATAACCAAATAAGGATATTTAATTATAATTTCTACTCATTATTTAGTCATTCGATTTTTAAGAATTATTGGTGATAAGTTTTTATTCATTTTATTGCAATATTAACAAAATTAATAATTAAAAATAATAGTATTCTTTATTAGATTTAATAATAAAACTAATATTTAATCAATATATATATATATATATATTCACAAATATATAATAACTCTAATAAAAGTTAATATCTAATTTTATAAACTATAAAAGCAATAAAATTTAAATTAAATGTCATATAAACTACTCTAATCCTTTATTATTATGTGAATCCTAAAACTTAATCATTTATTTGTAAATCTCTTAATAACTATTTATTGATTTTAAAAAACATTGAAATAATATGTAAATATTTTTGACATTGTTCTCAAAATAACTTAATTTTTAATATAATATATCTACTAAGAGTATAATTTAAATATTAAAATTAATATTTAATCATTAATTACATATTTTTTAATAATTATTTATTAATATTTCATTAAACTTTTAAAAATAAAGAAAAGAATAGAATATTATTACCATAATATTTTAATTACTAGTATAATATATCTACTCACAAATATATGATATACAATGAAAATAATATGTAATAAATATTTTATGTTTCTCTCTATATATTAATAATGTTTTCAATATTTCCTTAAAGGTTAGAACTTATTTAAAATTTTAAAAATGATAAATTATTGTTACGTAATTATCTTAATTCGAGCATTCCTTATCTTTGTCTGATTAAGCATGTATTACAAACAGGTTTGGGCCATATTAACCCACACTGGCTTCTGGTTGCCCTTAAATTAAATGACGTTGACGTTGTGAATGAATACAAATGAGCTATTATGAACTTTTTGAAATGAATGAATATTCTTTTCGTTTATTTTTTATGTTCCACCTATTACGTAAGCTGAACACACAAATGCAGAAAAGACAAGTGTGAATTTGTAGCAACGGCCTCGCTTCCCATCAATCAATAAACAGTTTTAATTGAGTTGTGGTATTCCCCTACCGACGCGCTATCCATCCATGTTCAATTGAATGTAAAAATATAAAATTACTTCTAATTATTCAAATAATAAAAATGCCCCCACAACTCAAAGGAACTTTTCTTTTTGCAGTCTTGTTTGCAATCAATGTTGACAAAGATTCCATTTGGTCCTCTTCCAACTTCACAATATTTAAACATATAGATGGAATGAGAGTTTTCAAAGTTTTCAACTTATAAATGCTTGGTGGAAGGTTAGGTAAACTAATACAATATTTCAAATTTATGAGAAGCATAGTGGTGGTTGGAGGCATATTGCTTCACTGTAAATCCCTTAGAAGATTTGAGCACAGCGGTGGTTGGATCAAAGCTTTGCTAGAAGAAGTAGAGCATGAGAATATGCACCTTATGACCTTCATGGAAGTTCTCCAAAGCCCAAGTGGTATCAGCGTGCTCTAGTCATAACCGTCTAACGAGTTTTATCCAATGCATATTTCTTGGGCTATTTCCTTTCTCCTAAATTTGCCCACCACATGGTTTGCTAATGTGAGGAGGAGGTAATACATTCATATACAGAGTTTCTTAGAATTGCAATCCACGTTGTCTTAGAATTGCAATCGTTCTAGTCCGGTAGGTATATATTGGAACTGAAAAGGAGTATGTTCGGTCACGGTTCCTTCCCTTGTCTTGCCAACATTGGGATCCAACACAAAACAAGTGATATTGCGAGAAATTCATAGTCAAAACTGGATAGTATTCGGTTCTTATCTCTGAAGAGAGTCTGCTGCCAAAGCTATCCAGAACACAGCGTTTGGGAACGTCAATCTTGGTAGATTCTTGAAGAAGAACAAGGCTGCTCAATTATTGATGAATTCTTTGTAAATATGTGCGAGTTACTCTTGCGTGAGAGGTTATTTATCACTATGCAGTTTTATGGGCACGACAGCAGCTCAGAAAGTTGGCTTATGGATAAATGTGGGTTCGGAGGATGAAACTCTTGGGATAAGTTCTGAGATCACTTGTAGACAAAAATAGCCTCCTATAGCTCTTTATGGGCCTACCTGTTTCCCGCTCCCCAGGGGAACTTCTTGTGCTAGTTATGTTAGATGTTGCAAGGCCTAAAATAATACGCAGCTATGACTTAGGATTCCATTAGTAAAGCCTGATGGTGGTTCTGTGATTTCAGAACTAGTTACCTTGGTTGATCCTCAAGAAACACGGAGTTCGTTTCATCTGTTATATGAATACCATGGCTCGCTGGCGGTCGAACTCGACATTGAATATTCCTGTTTTTAAAAACTCTCTCTCTCTTTCTCCCTCTCAGAGATTCTCTTTGCGATGGCGTTGGAGATTAAAGAGGCTGAGCTTAAGAGCTATCCCAAATTTTGTCCTCAACCAATATACAGTCTCACTCTATCAGATGATCAAAGGAAAGTGCTAGGGGTGTGGTACAAGGATTTTGGACCGATTGGAATTGGCAAATACATCAAAGTTCTCAGGTGCACGCACCATTTATCTCAGCAGAAATTTGCCATTAAGGTTATCCCCATTCCCAAAGAAGAAAAAAGACGGAGTTCCATGCAGGATTATAAAAGAAGTCTCTGTTCTTAAAGAATTGGAACATCCCAACATTGTGAAGTTGGAGGATGTACTAACCACTGAGGATGAAGTGTTTCTTGTTTTCCAGAATCTTAATGTTGATCTTTACGGAGATTTGAAGCCAAGCAATATTCTGCTTGAGTTTAGAGAAGATGTTGTGAAGATAGCAGACTTTGGACCGGCTAGAACATTTGACGATCCTTCTTTATCTTCATACTCTAATGATAAGTGTTCTCCTTGTTATCGGGCTCCTGAACTCTTGCTTGGCTCCACCAATTACTCAACTTCAATTGATATATGGTTTGTGGGTTATATACATGGAGAGATGTCTCTTGGCTGGCCTCTGTTCACTTCTGCTGCTGATAGTGATTGGAAGATGCTAAGTGAGATATTTGACTTGCTTGATACCCCCAACAAAAAAAACCTGGCCTGGAATGACTTCTTTATGCGACTCCATTGAAGCAATGGGCCATCCAAAGAAGTCGAAGGGCTATCACATAAATTTCCTAATGTCGGCCCAGAAGGTGTTGATCTTATTTCGAGAATGCTTGTCCTGTGTCTAAATTATAGAATTCCAGCTGAAGATGTTCTTGAGCACTCATATTTCAAGGATTATTAGGAGAAGCTAGAGGGACCCACCCCACACTGTTGGCATCGCTCATCCGTAGCCGGCTCAAAGTTGAGGAATATCATTCCTAACTTGTCTCGTTCCCCATACATGCGTAGTTGAAAAATGATACCCCGAATAAGTGGAAGTTGCTGAAGAAAAAAGATGAGTATAGTGAGAAAACTGAGTAAAAGAGCGCCGGGATCATTGTCAAGTGGTATTGAAATTGGAGGCCCACTCGCAAATGAGATATAATCGATTTGGCGTCGAATGCTAAAGAAAGTGCTAAGATTACGATAATCCTATAAGTCTATCCAGGGTGTTTCTTTGAAAAACAAGAGTTCCAGGCACAGTGACTCGTGAGATCGGACGAGGGGAGGATGAACATCCAATCCCCGTGCAGATCCGCATGCAAGTGAATGTACGCGTCATGAGTGTCTTAACATCAAATAAGGTGGGGCAGGGTCATGAGCTGGAACTCGGTTTAGATGGTTGCACCCACTCAAGTACCAGTGCAGGATTCTCGGTTTGAGCCCCCTTACGCCCTCTTCCAATTTTTTATTCCCTTGGGCGCTAATTTCAGATTCCCAGACAGCAATGGGCCGCACCTACTTGGGCTACTCCAAAATACTATACCATCTTCACGGGCCCACTTAGCACGAGCCAGGAGGGGATTGGTTCGCATGCAGGCTTTTATTGGTTCTCCAATTTGGCAAATGCTAAGTAAAATTCTAAGGAGTCATTATATATTCAACTCTCCAATTAGGTCAATGCTAAATAAATTTGGAGAGAAAGTCACTATAACATCAAGCTCTTGTTTAATTTGGGTTAAGTCCATGTTTTTGCTTTGGGTTCTAATTGGAAGTCAAATCCTTTTGGGTTGTTCGGAAACCGAATTTACTTTCCTTTATTTAGATTAAGCCCAATAGGCTCCTTAAGAGCAATCTTTTAGCCCGTTTTTCTTATTAATTCAAGCTCAACCCATGCATATCAAGTCTACTTAATCTCTCTTAAATGATAAAATCTTCTAAAATATCTTTTTGGGAGTTTGAAGTCTCACGTGATGAACTCTAGATGGGAAACTAGTGGTTTCACTGCTATTCGATATTTAGAGATTCATAAAGGCCCTAGTGCAGTCTCAGTTGCCTTGAACTTTGTCCATATGTGGACTAAAAGTTCCTCTCAAATAATAAAATCTTTCAAAATATCTTTTTGGTAGATCGAAAACTCACGCGATAAACTCTAAATGGAAAATTGGCGATTTCACTGCTGTTCGATACTTAAAGATTCATATAGGCACCAGTGCAGCCTGAGTTGCCTTGGACCTTGTGCATGTGTGGACTAAGGGTTCCTCTTAAATAATAAAATCTTTCAAAAATATCTTTTGGGAATCACACGTCTCACGCGATAAGCTCTAAATAGGAAACTGGCGGTTTCACTGCTATTCGATATTTAGAGATTTATATAGGCCCAGTGCAGCCTTAGTTTCCTTAGACCTTGTGCATATGTGGACCGAGAATACCTTCCAAATACTGAAAAGCTTTCCAAATCGTCTTTACCTTTGAAGGTCAAGCCTTCAAACTAGAACTATGTAAGCTTTGAATTTCCCATTGCACCAAGGAATACGTAAGAGCAGGATCAAGTCCTATCAGACTATCTTTCCATCAACCTATTTATTTTCTATTCTAATTAAAGGGAAAAAACAGTTTTCAAATAAATCACACACTCAGTTTAAGGGTACAATTCTTCGGAACGAGCGAGTAGAGTGTCTAGCACCTTCGCTATTCGTAACCGACTCCCGAACCTAAAATCTCTTCCTAAAGTTAAGGTTTTTCCAAATCTTTTTCTGTAAATAAAAATTTGGTGGCGACTCACATAATCAAAAAATATTCATTTGAAAATTTTAGCGAGTTCATCGTCTCGTCGTGATTACAATTGCGACATTAACTAATTAAAATAGATATGCAAGAGTTGAAACTATCTAACCAATATATACAATATATGAAATTAAGTATAAGAACTTTATTAGGCCCCAACAAGCTAAACAAAGGTGAAAACATTCAAACCAGCTTGAGAATTTAGTCAAAATAAAGAGATGAGTAGGAAAAATCATGTCCCTATACTTTATGTTAATTGCTTAAAGTTTCATATGTGTGCTATGATAACTCACTCAGTAGAGTATTGATTCTAGTAGCTTTTAATTCCTTCATAATTACATTTCTTAGGACAAAATAGAGGTTAACAAATGCTTTGTTGGACCAAAGTATGTCCATATACATATTTGAAGTTGTTAACAACAAACCTCATGATAGTACAATATAAAAAAATACAGAACTTATCCCAATCTTCCTCATCACCACACTTATGCAAACCAACTCTCACATAAGAGTAAGGGTTCTTTGAGATCCTTAACAATATTAATGATGACATAAAGAAAACTGAGTGAATTCAAAGGTGTTATAAACTTTGAATCTAGTGTTGAAAAAAAAAATACAAAGTTAATTCACAAACGAAATAGAGTTTCTTGTGATCCCAAACATTTTCCCACTACAATGTGCACATCATGTCCCTCATCTGTATCTAGTAAAGTGATGGCTCAATATTTATCCAAAGTAATAAAGCCAAATCCATATTATTCTTGGTACAAGTTATTACCAAGTGGTAGTTAACAACCTTTCCCCCTTTACTAAAATATTTCTCAAGATCATTGTCAGTGATTTTTATGGACAAGATAATAACATACAAATTATTTCTAGGATTTCCTGATAGCCCAAGATCCTAGAAAATTAATGGCTTAAGTTAATTATGAATCCTAGGTGATCTTTTCTGGTTTCAAAACCCCGAATCAGTTTGCACCAGGTCTTCGGTGCAGGCTCCAGGTTTGCTTTGGGTTTTGGGCAACAACCAAATATTAAGAGTTTAGGTCTAGAATTTTGTTAAAGTAAGAGTTTAAACCTCATTTCACAACCATAAATATGCAACTCTACCCTAGTCCAGGTGTAAGTTCTGATTTGGCAGATCTGAGGTAATGATAGACTGATAAAAGCCAAGAATGTGAATGTTGGCTAGCCAATCCCCATCCTGAATATAGGGAATTGGCTAAGAAAATGGCACTAAAAAAAACGGGTAGCTCTTAATGCTTCAATAATCTGATTTATGTTGAAAATTGAAAGCCTATATCTGAAAGAGGATTTAGTCTAAAAGAGAAATTGCTGGGTTAGACAACCAATTAGGATAGACGTATTAATTTTGTCCTACTGCATTGATCATACTGGTCATAAGCAAATAGAGTAGGGATTCGATTCCAGCTTTAAAGTAGCCAAGGGAGGCATTAATCATGTTCAGATTTGTACTTTAGTACTAAGTTCCTAGTCCATATCAGGTTTAGAACTAAAGTAATCTATCTAGGTTCAGTTCTCTATAAATGATAGCAGTATAGATTATGAACTGAAGGTAGGAAGTTCTCCAAGATACATCAGTAAAAAAAGAATGAATAATCAAAGTAGAAATTCTAGCAAACCTGCTCCAATAGTTAAGCCAGTTGTTGATCTTGGGTTCCATAGCATTCCTATAAATTGGGAATTCCAGACCTGTTGCTTAAGGGTTAATGTGGTTCAGGAAAGCTCCAAACGTAGAGTCTACCAATACAGGTTAAACAGCAGATAAATCTTCACCTAAGATGAATTAAAAAGGGTTTTAAAAACTGTCAATCGATGGACAAAATTGAATTCTGGTTTTTAATTCTTCCTTCGTATAATCAAAGATGGGAAGATGAACAACACAAGAGAGAAAGACTCCAGGTTCCCTTGCAGGTGAACATCTAGCATGTAGCCTCACAATTAGAAGCAGTATGGGTAAAATTCGAGTCTTTTGCCAAAATCTCTTTTCTGTTAAATAACTTTTGGAAATTCCATAGGTTCCTTTTCTTAATCCCTTTTTTTTTTCAAATACCTTTCCTTTATAATCACTTTCAAGCTTTAAAAAGATCTGAGATCTCACGCAATGAACTTCGAAGTTGAAAGTGCAGCATACCCTGTCTTTCGATGTTCAGAGAATCATATGAGTCACAGTGCAACCCTCGCTTGCCTTTGACTCTGTGCATGCAGATTGAAGATCTCCTCTTTTGTCTCTCTTCAAAATTACCTTTTCTCAAAATGATTTTCAAAGCTTTAAAAGATCCGAGATCTCACGCAATGAACTCCGAAGTTGAAAGTGCACCATACCCTGTCTTTCGATGTTCGGAGAATTATATGAGTCGCAGTGCAACCCTCGCTTGCCTACGACTCTGTGCATGTGGATCGAAGATCTCCTCTTTCATCTCTCTTCAAAATTTCCTTTTCTCAAAATAATTTTCAAGGCTTTAAAAGATTCGAGATCCCATGCAATGAACTCTGAAGTTGAAAGTGCAGCATACCCTGTCTTTCGATGTTCGGAGAATCATATGAGTCACAGTGCAACCTTCACTTGCCTTTGACTCTGTGCATGTGGATTAAAGACCTCCTTTTTCGTCTCTCTTCAAAATTACCTTTTCTAAAAATAATTTTCAAAGCTTTAAAACATCCGAGATTTCATGCAATGAACTCTGAAGTTGAAAGTGCAACATACCCTGTCTTTCGATGTTTGGAGAATCAATGAGGCGTAGTGCAACCCTCGTTTTCCTTCGACTTTGTGCACGTGGATCGAAGATCTCCCTTTTTCAATCCTTCTTCCAAATCAAAACAATCCAAAAATCTGAAGCATTTTTTCCCATTCCATATAAAACTTTCTTAAGGATTGAGTTCTTGAAACCAAAACTACGTAGCCTTGAATTTCTCATTGCACCACGGAATACGTAGGAGCAGGATCAAGTCCTGTCAAGCTATTTTCATACAAGCCTATTTATTTTTATTTTATCTAAGGGATCAAACTATTTTCAAGAAAATCGCATACTCAGTTTAAGGGTACCGTTCTTCGGAACGAGTGAGTAGGGTGCCTAACACCTTCCCTATTTGTAACTAACTCCTGAACCTAGAATTTATTCCTCAAGTTAGGGCTTTTCCAAATATTTTCCTTTCAAATAAAATTTGGTGGCGGCTCCACAATCAAAATAAAATTCTTTTTAAAATTTTTAACGAGTTCGTCTTCTCGTTGTAATTACGATTTCTACAATAATGATCTTGATCAACTATGTCTAGGCAGAGAAGTAGAGTAGTCTAGTGAAACAAACCTTACTTTTTTTTGTATGGAACATCATATCTATCAATTGAAGGCACACATCATTTGGAATAAATTGAATTTGAAAAAACAACAAAATGGTTTCATGAACCATCTTAGTCTATGTTATTATTTACTTGAAGAAAAAAATCACATCCCATATGATTTGCTAGGTGAAACAACCATGGTGCTCAAAATAGGCACAGTGACAATGACAGCTGAAAGAGCTACACTAGCTTCATTCCTTTCAGGAAATGAAGTAGTCTTAGGAAATACAACAACATTTATGGATTTCACGATTCGTAATATGGATCTTTTATGGCTAGAAATTGGTGAGATAATTATGCAGGATGGAACTTATTTCTTGGTCTTTACAACTTTATTTGCATATAGAGTCAAATAATTGTGAGAAGCAATGAAGTTGTTGTCATCCATCTTCATTGTTAAATTAGAAATTTCCACAACAATCTAATTCTTCTTTGGGAAACTATTGTTTTTATCCTCTTCATCTTCAAGAGAATTCAAGTTACCAAAATCAAAGAAAAAGGATGTTGGCTTCCATTTTAAAATTTCTTTTTCAATAAGAAAAGAAAGAACATTAAGTGCTAGGTTCATGAATCTTGTACATACTAATGTACAAAGGATTGAACTTCTTCTCTTTCGTGGGAAACCTCCCTAGATGAGAGTGATGGAAGAAATAACAACGTAATAAATAATTCATAATAAATGTACCATAAATGCAATGAAAATAAATTTTCCTGAACTTGTAAGACATGCGAGAAATAATAACAAATATGGAGTAGCAACTATAACAGCACAAATAAATAATATATATCAAGATTTTTAACAAGGAAAACCTCTTCAATATGAGAAGTAAAATCATGGGTCATCTAGACCAAAGAAATAACTCCATTATGATCAAATAAGGGGTACAAGAGAGTTCCTAATAAGTGCACAAATGGTGCATATAATAAGTCAACCTAATAAGTAACAATGTTTACAAAAAAGAATCAAGAAGATAAAATCTATCTCAAATAAAAGAGCGACTTTATCTCTTCCTCTACATCAAGACTTATTTTCCTCTTTATAATTATACTTATCTCTCATACTACTTTTTTTAATTAACCCTTCTCCATTTAAACAAATGAGACATAAAGTGAGATAGCATATTTAGATTTATCTCCACATAGGAAGAGATCTCAATATCCAACAAATCTCTCCCTCATAATTATATGGAGATGACTACCAATTCGATGATCTCACAATAAATTTAAAATTTTAATCTTTCTTTGGCCTTTTGATAACAATCAGGCTCTTCTACATCAGTCAAGGTCACATGCTCATCAAACGAATACCTTGTAGATAATCAACTTTTCCTATTAAATTTCTTGAGTTAAACTTGAGGTGGCTTAAGAGCATCACCAAGATTCTTATCATATGATATCCCATTCTCATGTATAACATTATTATTTGCAATATCTAACTCATCTCTAAGCTGATCATCATCAACATAATTATCTTATTCATGATTTTGATCATGTTTCTCAATAGTATCAAAATTATGGATAAACGATCCAATTAGATCAATGTAAGAAAAAGTACTATCTTCTCGGATGTAGTCTTCTCCACCTTATAAATGTTTTCAATGGTTTGATCTTTTGCAAACTCTACATCACTGATTTTAACAAGATTCTTCTTAGTAAGACCATAAAACCTGTAACCAAATTTATATTGACCATAACCAATGAAGATACATTGCCTAGTATTCATATCCAACTTGGATCTTTCATCCTTTGGAACATATATAAAAGCCTTATAACCAAAGACTCTCAAGTGATCATATCTGACATCCTTGTCAAACCAAATTTTTCCTGGAACTTCAATGTTTGCAAGACTTAGATTAATAACATGCACTTCTATGTACAATGCCTTATCCCAATAATGTTTAGGCAATTTTTCTTCAAAAATGATACACCTAACTCTTTTAATCAAACACCTAACATGCACATAGCTCAAGAGTTTTACAAGAAGTTTTTTCAAGTTTGATACCCTACTTCATGCAATAAAGATCAAAAGGTCCACAATACTCATCATCATTGTCAGTATGAATGCATTTGAATTTTTTGCTTGACTTTCTCTCAACCAAAGCTTGGATCTGTTTACATTTTTCAAGCACTTGGTCTTTTATCTTCAAAGCATAATCCTAAAGCTTCTTGAAATAATCATCAATAAAGATAACAAAGTAAAATACACCACCAAATGACTTTACCTTCAATGGACCACAAACACCAAAATGCACCAATTCAAGTATCTCTAACTTCTATAAGGGGGGATACTTCTTAAAGGATACTCTGCTCTGCTTACCAGTCATGCAATGAGAACACCTCCATACTCTGCATTCTTTAATCTCAGACCGCACATCCTTTTTAGCTAAACAATCCATCCCTTTTTCACTAATATGACCAAGTCTTTGGTACCACAAAGAGGCCTCCACATCCATGACATTCATAATATCTCTAGTAACCAAATTTTTTGTCCAATACAACTTAGAAAATCTTTCCTGTCTAACCATAACCAAATTACTTTTGATGAGTTTCCATTTTTCATAACCAAAGTGGTTGTCATAACCATAATCATCAAACATTTGCATAAAGATTAAATTAAAATGAAGATCTGGAGCATGTTTAACCTCTCTTAGCAACAACTACATTCCCATATTGGTTTGCAAGCAAACATCACCAACATCAATAACCTTACATAGTCCATCATTATCAATCTTTAGCACTCCAAAATCACTGGAAGTATAAAAGGTGAAGAACTCCTTCCTTGCAGTAACATGCAATGCAACACCACTATCAAATATGCATATGCTCTTATCTAATACAAGTTAACTAACCCATGCTCACAAAGAAGAACAAGATCATCACAAGTGGAAGTAGTTACACTATCATCATCATCATCCTTTTCTTTAGGCTTCTCATTCTTGTCTTTATTCTTTTTCTTCCATTGAAAATAATTCGTTTATATGTATTTGTTTTGTGACAATAATGATATTCTACATTGTGCTTGAATTTGGATATATTTATGCTCTTTTATCTACCATCCTTTGATACTTTTATGATTCTCCCTTATTTTCAATGGCAAACACCTTAGGCTTAGATGAAGAACCATGTATCCTTTTTCTCATCTCCTCATTAGGTATGCTACCTTTAAACATTTGCAAAGAGACAACACCATTATAAACTAAGTTGGTAATAGAAATCTTAAATGTCCCCCAATATTCGGGTAGAGAATTCAATAATAGCAATTTGAAAATCTAATCATCAAACTTAATACCCATTCTTTACATTTGATCAATGAGCTCTTGAAATTTTTTAAGTGATATGAAATAGAAGTCCTTTCTTTTTAATTCAAACTCATAATGCAATTTAACAAAGACATTTTATTATTCCTTATCTTAGATGCATACAAATACTTAATCTTCCCCCATAAAATTCTAGCAGGTGTCTTATTCACAATGTGATTATAAGCATTATCATCCACAAAGTATTGAATAAAACCACATACCTATTGATGCTTAAAATATCATTCTTCATCAGACATGGAATTTGGTTTTAGAGTAGTAAAGATAGGAAAGTACATTTTCTTCACAAAGAGAAAATCATTCTTTTTACTATTCCACAAGCGATATTTAGTATCGTTCAAACTAAACTATCCTGTTTATATTTACCCCCATCATTCAATAAAGTATAATATTTTCAATAAGCAAAGAGGATACTACACTAATGGGGGAAATAACAACATAATGACAAAAGCATAACAAATGTACAATAAATGCAATAGAAATAATTTTTTCCAAACTTGTAAGAACTTGCGAAAATAATAATAAATATAGAGCAGCAACTATAATAGCATATATAAATAATAGGCACCAAGATTTTTAACATGGAAAACCTCTTCAATGGAAAAAGTAAAAATCATAGGTCATCTAAATCAAAGAAAAAGTTCCACTATGTTCAAATAAGGAGTACAAAGGAGTTTCAACACAAGTGTACAAATTCAATGTACAAAGTCAACCCAACAAGCAATAATGCTTATAAAAGAGATTCAAGAAGATAAAAGAAATCTCAAATCAAAGAGCGACTTTTTCTCTTCCTCTCTTTCAAGATGGCTTATTTTCCTTTCTATAATTTTACCTCTCTCACAGATTACCTTTTTTAATTAACCTTCTCCATTTAAATAAATGAGACATAAAGTAGACTAGTATATTTAGGTTTATCTCCATATATGAATACCAACAAAGATATGATGAAGTGAGAAAGGAAAAAGGAAGAAGGATGAATGATGATTAGATAAAAGGCAAGACCATGTTTTAGAGGTAGAGATGCTTAAAGAAGTGATGTTGAGCTCTGGTGGATCTCTAATGTCATCTTAGTTTTCAAAGATGTGCAGCAAAATGAGAATAAAAAATTTAGTCAAAAAAATATATAGGATCAATTTGTTATAAAAGATAATTATAAAAAACAAGAAAGAATGTATGTTTACATAATTATAATATTGAAACTACTAAATAATTGGATAGAACTAATTATATCTAAACTAATTATAATAGAATGTTGCTAGAGTTGAAACTAACTGTCGTAACCGCAATTACAACGAGACAACAGACTCGCTACAAATTTTAAAATGAATTTTTAATGGATTGTGGAGCTGCCATCAAATTTTATTTTAAGGGAAAACATTTGGAAAAACCCTAACTTGAGGAAGAAATATAGGTTCGAGAGTCGGTTACGAGTAAGGAAGGTGTTAGGCACCCTACTCGCCCGTTCCAAAGAACGGTACCCTTAAACTGAGTGTGTGATATTTTGAAAACTATTTGATCCCTTAAAATAGAATAGAAAATAAATAGGTTTATAGAAAATAGCCTGACAGGACTTGATCCTGCTCCTACGTATTCCCTGGTGCAATGGGAAACTCAAGGCTACGTAGTTCTGGTTAAGAGACTTGATCTCTAAATAAAAGGGTAACCTTAGGTAAAAGGTGATTGTTTGGATACACTAGTGAAAATAGTGATTTCATCAAATCATGTGCTCGCAGAATCCAAACCGTCATAAGTCGTGTTTGAATTTGTATGAATTAAAACATGAAGCAGTAGAGAATGCTACTTGCTCGTATTAGAATTCATTGCACAATTGAGGAATATTTAAAACATATGTTTTTGAATAAAAGAATGAATTTTGAAAACAGACGTGCTTGCATAATCCAAACCGTCATAAGTCGTGTTTGAATTTGCACGAATTAGAACACAAAGCAGTAGAGAATGCTACTTGCTCGCATTAGAACCCGTTGCACAATTGAGGAAAACTTAGAACAAATATTTTGAAAAAAAGAGTGAATTTTGAAAAATAGACGTGCTTTCATAATTCAAACTGTCGTAAACCGTGTTTGAATTAGCACGAATTAGAACACAAAGCAGTAGAGAACGCTACTTGCTCGTATTAGAATCCGTTGCATATTTGAGAAAAACTTAAAACAGACGTTTTTTGAAAAAAAAAATGAATTTTGAAAACCGACGTGGTTGCATAATTCAAACTGTCGTAAGCCGTGTTTGAATTTGCACGAATTAGAATACGAAACAGTAGAGAATGCTACTTGCTCGTATTGGAATTCGTTGCACAAATTTAAAGAAATCGAAAATAGAGACGAAGATAAACTTGAAAATCCGAGACTAAGCAAGAAAATTATGCGGAATAAAAAGTTGGATCTAACCTCCATTGATGTTCCTTGTTCAATTGTCTCCAATCCAACTTAGGTCATAAGGTTCAAAGGTAAGGATTAAGTTTTTTTTTTATTTGATTCAAGCATACACTTAACTCTTTAGGTTTAAAGACTTAATCATGCATCACTTAGGCTAGACCTAGCATATAGGATGCATGAACATGGTCATGCACTCTTAGGAATTTTTTCAAAGGAGGACATACAAACACAAATAAATCAGAAAGAAATACATATAGAATGATCAAGACTTGAAAAATAATACCTAATTAAGGTTAAGAGAACAAGATCTACACAAGAACTTCAAAGACACAAGGGATTTTGGCGCCAAAATTTGAATTCAAATCTCAGAATTTTTCAAAAATATTTTTTGATAGATCTAAAAATTAAAACCAACCAATTGAAAGATATGAATATTAGGAATCAAACAAAACAAGTTTGACAAAAATAAGACCATAAATGAGCAAGGTATGCACAAATCAAAGAAGCTAGGTTCATTTGCACACTAAGACGAACATGCTTCAATAATTAGGCAATATAAATTTCATTTCAGATCAAAAATAGAAAAATAATATTATTATAGAAACTAGAGAGAAATAAGAAGAGAATGCAATAAAAATCACCAAAATTGGAGATCATTTGACCGATCAAAAATGAAAAACAGAGACGAAAATAAACTCAAAAATTTGGCGCCAAAATTTGAATTCAAATCTCAGAATTTTTCGAAAATATTATTTGATATATATGAAGAATTAAAACCAAAAAATTATAAGATATGGATCATATGAATGAAACAAAACAAATTTGACAAAAATAAAACGAAAAATGAGCAAGTTATGCACAAATGAAACAAGCTCGGTTCATTTGCGCACCAGGACGAACATGCTTCACTAATCTGGCGATAGAAATTTCATTTTAGATCCAAATTAGACAAATAATATCATTCCAGAAACTAGAGAGAAAGAAGAAGAGAACACAGCAAAAATTACTCCATTGATTTTCTTGAATGCCACTTGATAGCATCTTTGAAGGTGATGAATAACTGGTTTCATGGAGGCCAAGGAGGTGCTCAATTGGATATAGAATTCAAGAGTCTCTTTGGTGCTCCTCTTAGGAAAAATCTAAAAACCCTCTTCAATCACTCAAAGTGCTCCTCTCTCTCCCTCCTTAGAAATTCTAAAAATTTTTTAGAAGTGAAGCATCCTCCCCTTGAACTAAATGAAAGTCCCTATTTATAGATAAAATTTCAAAAAAAAAAGAAAGGGAAAAAATTTTTGAAAGTGAAGAAGCTTCTGTCTTTTGTTTTCTAATTTTTATCTTTTTTGTTTTATTTTTATTATTTTCTTTATTTTTATTTTTCTTTCATTTTCTTTTTTTCTTTTTCTTTTTTCTTTTTTCTCTAACTAATTCTTAACCGTCATTAACTAATCCAACCAACTTTCTAACTAAATTCTTAACTAAAAATTTATTTTTCTTTCATTTTATTTTTTCTTTAACTAATTCTTAACTGTCATTAACTAATCCAACTAACTTTCTAACTAAATTCTTAACTAAAAATTATTTTTCTTTCTTTTTCTATTCTTTTTTTTTGTTATTTTTTGATTTTAGACTAATAAACAAAATGATTTATTTTGGGTTTTGAATTTATCCTCGGACATAATTCAGTGTTCACAGTTTGCCCTTGTTTACTCATTTTCTTACCAGATAATATAAGAAAAAAGTTTCTAGATTATCACGGTAAGAAATGAGTAAAGAAGTGAACAAATTATGTCTGAGGTAAAAGATAAAAATTGGCATGGGTGAGAGCCTTATTGGCAAGTCTTGAAGATGTCAGGGAGTTGAATGATGCTTCCGGGGTACCAGAAAAGTTCCAGGCTTGACCGAAAGCTTAGGAATGCCTGCCCTAATAAATTAGAGGATGGTAGTTCAAATGTGGAAATTTTGCATAAGTTTTGCAAGCCTTGTGTAATGAGCTGATAGGCTTAAATATGCAGGGCCTGATACGGTAGGCCAAAATGTGGAAATTTGAAATACAGAGCCTGATTAGGCTAAGAGAATGGAAAAGAATGGTCTGTTGAGATATGGAAAGTGAACTGAAAAAGACCTATTAAGACAAGCATGGAGGAGAATGGCCTGTTAAGACAGGCAAAGCAAGATGGAAACTACCCGTTAAGACAGGCTAGGATGCAAAAGTTTAACCATGTTGGGGCCTGAATAGGCCAGGATGTAGAAAAGTAAACGTACTAGGACCTGAATAGGCCAAGGTGTAGGAAAATAAACGTGCTAGAGCCTGACTAGGCCAGGATGCAAAAAAGTAAACGTGCTGGGGCCTGAATAGGCCAGGTGCAGAAAAGTAAACGTGCAGGGGTCTGAATAGGCCAAGATGCAAAAAATAGACGTGCTGGGGCCTTTTGTGATAGGCCAAGATGTAGAAAAATAAACGTGTTAGGGCCTTGTGTGATAGGCCAAGATGCAGAAATTTAAACATGCAGGGGCCTTGTGTGATACGCCAAAATGTAGAAAATTAAAATGCAAAGCCTGATGTGATAGGCTGAACAAAAATTTAAACATGGAGGGCTTGATGTAATAGGCCAAAATGTAGAAATTAAAATGCAGCGCCTGATGTGATAGGCTGGACAAAAATTTAAACATGCAGGGCCTGATGTGATAGGCCAAAATGCGGAAATTAAAATGCAGCGCCTGATATGATAGGCTAAAATGCAGAAACGTAAACTTGAAGGAAATCCCGTTGTTGACGGGGAGGAATGCAAAGGGGGTCCCGCTATTGCCGAGAAGAATGCAAATGAAATCTTGCTGTTGCCAGGATAAATGCAAACCTGTTAAGACAGGTGGATAGAAATTAAACATGCTTGAAGTCCTGTTGTTGATAGAAGAATGCAAATGAGGTCCCACTGTTGCCAGGAAGAATGCAAATGAAATCCTGCTGTTGCCAGGATGAATGCAAGCCTGTTAAGACAGGCGGACTGAAATTAAACATCCTTGAGGTCCTGTCCTGTTGTTGACAGGAGAATGCAAATGAGATCCCGCTGTTGCTGAGAAGATGCAAATGAAATCCTGCTGTTTCCACGATAACTGCAAACCTGCTTAACAGGCAAAGAGAACAGAATTTAAACATGAGGTCCTGTTGTTGACAGGAAAATGCAAATGAAATCCTGCTGTTGCTAGGGTAAATGCAAATATGCTTGACAGGCAAAGAGAACAAAATTTAAACATGAGGTCCTGTTGTTGATAGGAAAATGCAAATGAGATCCCGCTGTTGCTGGGAAGATGCAAATGAAATCCTGCTGCTGCCAGGATAAATGCAAACCTGCTTGACAGGCAAAGAGAGCAGAATTTAAACATGAGGTCTTGTTGTTGACAGGAAAATGCAAATGAGATCCCGCTGTTGCCGGGATGATGCAAATGAAATCTTGTTGTTGCCAGGATAAATGAAAACCTGCTTGACAGGCAAAGAGAACACAATTTAAACATGAGGTCCTGTTGTTGACAGGAGAATGCAAATAAGGTCCCGCTGTTGCCGGGAAGATGCAAATGAAAGCCTGTTGTTGCCAGGATGAATGCAAACCTGCTTGACAGGCAAATAGAAATTTATACATGCTTGAAATTCCGTGTTTGACAGTAGAGATGCGAGCCCGCTAGACAGGCAAAGGGAAATGAAAATGACCTGTTAAGACAGGTAAAAATGCAGAAATCCTATTGTTGACAGGATGGAAGCAAGATACCTGTTAAGACAAGCACAACAAAATGGCGAAAACCTGTTGAGACAGGCAAAGGGAAATGAAAAGAACCTGTGAAGACAAGAAAAGTAAAATGAAGGAAACCTGTTAATACAGGTAAAATGAGTGATGAAAATTGACCTATTAGGATAGGATGAATATAGACGAATTCCTGTTGTTGACAGGAAACCTGCTAGGCAGGCGAAAGGAAAGATGAAAGCTTGTTAAGACAAGCAAATGAGAGTGAACAATGTCCTGTTAGGACAAGTTAAATGTAATGGTCTTGTTGTTGACAGGATGAAATGAAGATAGATGCTTGTTAAGACAAGTGTTGCAAATAAAATGACACCCTGTTAATGCAGGCGAGTGAATGACCTGAGAGGACAAGTATGGAAAACAATATGATGTGTCTTGGGCAGTCATGTGAGGAGGGAATATGGACTTCTTCATCGGCTACCGTGGACAATCTTATTTTGAAATTATTTATTACTTATTCTATCTTGCACTTGAGGGTTTTTTAAGCACTTGATAATTATTCTCTTGAAGAAACTTGGGTAGACATTTTGCCCCTAGTTTAGAAAATCCTTGAATCTTGATTCATACTTCGAGGTTTGCTTCATCTTGAATTTTTCAGGGCGCATGTTTGCCCTAACTTGATTTTTGACTTGGAATTTGAGGATGACCTCAAATTTGATTTTTGTGTGGGCAAGCATTTGCCCAAGTTTGAGCTTGACTCAAAATTTGAGGATGCCCTCAAATTGAATTTTTGTGGGCAAGAGTTTGTCCCAGTTTGAGCTTGACTCAGAATTTGAGGATGACCTCAAATTAGATTTTTGAAGGCAAGCGTTTGCCCCAGTTTGAGCTTGACTCAGAATTTGAGGCTGACCTCAAATTGAGCTTTTGCGGGCAAGCATTTGCCCCAGTTTTGATTTTGATACAGAAAATTTTCCCTGGTCTTAATTAGTATTGACAATGAATTATAAGATGTCGGATGCTTATCATGATGTTTGATGCTCGACATAATTATTTAATGGATGCTATGGAATGAATGCATGCCATGAGATGGTGAAAAACTTTTTGTTTCTCTTGATTTTTTTTTTCAATAGGTTCTTTCTCGACAACCTTATAGTTGGTGTGAAAGGAACCAAAAATCAGGATGAGCTGGACTGACTCAATCTCTTGGCTTCTTGGTCAACTTTGGAACCTTCTTTCCAGGATCTGAGACCCATCAATAGTCAGCATTATTGGATGAGACACATTCCTTTTGTCTGGGCAGTGTTATGGCTGGTAAAAGGATGACCTTTTGGGAAACAGTCATGTCGTGTTGCGATGGTTGAGGACTCATCCGATTTGTCATTACTTTTCGAAATTTATCTTTTTATTTTTACATTTTTCACATTCTTTTTTGGCCTATGTACCTTTGAGGTATGCAAAGTGATCTTGGATAATTAATGGAAGGAAATGCAGAATTTTGCAAATGATGTTTAAGGTAGTATATTTGAAAGGAAAGGGCGAAGGATGTTGGTTTGATTGCCCAAATGGCACCTTTTGGTGAAAAATGCCAATGCTGCTTTTAATAATCTTGATTGTCAAATTAACCAAACTTAAGAAGTGGCAAAAATTTTGCCCCAGTTTTGGAAAATATGAGATGCAGAAATGTCAGATTGTACTGGGATTCTTGGTTGACCTTAACTTTTGCCTAGGTTGTTCTTTTGATTTTTTAACCCAGCAGGTCTTTTGTTTGTCCTAACTTTTACCGAGGTCGCCCTTGCGGGTTTTCGACCTAGCGGGCTCTTGATTGTATGCCCTAACTTTTTCCTAAGCCGCCATTTGAGGGTTTTCGACCTAGCGGGCCTTTGTTTGTGTGCCTTAACTTTTTCCTAGGCCGTCTTCGAGGGTTCTCGACCTAGCGAGCCTTTTGTGCCCTAACTTCTGCCTAGGCCGCCTTTGCAGGTTTTTGACCTAGCGAGCTCTTGATTGTATGCCCTAACTTTTTCCTAAGCCGCCCTTTAAGGGTTTTTGACCTAGCGGGCCTTTGTTTGTGTGCCAAAACTTTTTCCTAGGTCGTCTTTGCAGGTTTTCGGCCTAGCGGGCTCTTGATTGTATGCCCTAACTTTTGCCTAAGCCGCCCTTTGAGGGTTTTCGACCTAGCGGGCCTTTGTTTGTGTGCCCTAACTTTTTCCTAGGCCGTCTTCGAGGGTTCTCGACCTAGTGGGTCTTGTTTGTCCTAACTTTTGCCTAGGCCGCCTTTGCGGGTTTTCGACCTAGCGGGTCTTTTGTTTTGATCCTAATTTTGCCTGAATTGTTTTTGGAATTTTAATCCAGCAGGACCTCTTCTGATCATGACTTCATCGATTTATTTTTTGAATTTTAACCCTACTTTTGCCTGGATTATTTTGTCTTTTAATCCGGCAGGTTTCTATTCTTCTTGAATTTTGGATTTTAACCCTAAATTTTCCTGGACCATTTTGATTCTCAATTTAGCGGATCTATTTGGCATCCCTATGTTTTGCCTGATTTGAACTTTCGATCCAGCAAGATATTTGTTACTCCTGTTAGAAGTGTTCCTTGAATGAAGATTTGAAATCTCTAGTTGGATTTTGATTATTCTGCTTACTCATTTAATTTTTCTCCTTGAGTTTGATTAATCAAACGTTTTAAAATTATTTATTACAGCACTGGAATTGTCACCAACAGGTATTGATTGTTTAGGTGTAGGATAAGAAGTGGATTGAATGATGAAAAGAAATGGAAACTTTCAAGAAGTAAAACCAATAATGGAAAGCACATGCCTAAGGAACATGAAAAATGTAATTTTTGTATTATTCATTAAGATTTATTTACAAAAGATTGACTTTGAAAAGTATGAAACATCTTGGATGATTTTCCTCGGCATATCAGCTTATACAAGGCAACTCATTGTGATGCTCCTATTTCTCAGCTAGTTGTTGAGCTCTCATGATTCGGCAATGGATTGTTCTCAGTGTTAGGAGTAAGCTTCCCAAAATCCAGCCATTTTGCATCAATCAAGTTTTTTACTTTACGCTTCAGTGCTAGGCAATCCTCTGTGGAATGACCAATGAACCCTGCATGGTAATCGCATCTAGTGTTTGCATCATACCATTTAGGATATGGTAGTTCTTGAGGCTTTAGAGGATAAGGAGCGACTAGAGAGTTTTGAATTAAGCGAGGTAGCAGCTCAGTGTAGGAGATCAGAATAGGGTCGAATTGGATAGGCTTTTTCTCTTTTTTCAGGCTTTGATTAGGGTTTTGGCTCGTGGCTTGTGTTTGTGTCGTGTAGGGTGTTGGTGGCCGGACTTGCATTGGATAGTTGTAAGTAGGATGGTAGGGTGTTTGGTAGTTGGTGGCGATATAAGGATATGGTGTATAGGGTGTGTATGGTGGTGGTTGGTAACTGGTTGGACCATAATGTGCTACCTGTGGAGTGTATTGGCCTTGACCAGAAGCCACATTATAAGCTTCGCCTGCCTTCTTCTTTCCCGATTCGGTGGAAGCGTTGACTGCCCTTGTAAGCTTATGCACAATCTTTCCACGGCGCATGCCACCTTCGATCTTTTCTCCAATGATGACTGACACGCTCGTCGTAAACGCGCAAAAATAATTTCTAGATTTCCCCCAAACTATTGGTATAGTATAAGGTGCAACCTAGGTCATCTCCCAAAGACCATTTCAGATTCTTAAGCAAATAAGGAGAAAATTAGAACAGGGGGATTTTGTAAAGATTGATATTGAGTTCTAAATGCAAAATACAGAATGAAATTAATTTCACTTAACAATTATCAACTCAAGGAATTCAGAGGCTATTTTCTTAACTAATCATTGATCACTAAAATCATGCATTGTGTTTATCAACCTAGGATCATCTGGAACCCCTACAATGATCCTTGAATTCTCTACTGAGAAACCTCTCAGAATTTAATTGATTATGATCAACAAGATTTAGTAACCACTTAATCTTTTATCTAAACCAATTTCACAATCAGAATTCAGTTGAAGTAAGTAATAAAATGAAAACCTTCAATTAAATTACTTAATTTCTACTCTTCAAACTTTTGGAAAGTGATTTACCAATCAAAAACCAATTATAAATCAATCATGCATTAATCAAAATAAGTCAACCGATCAAACTTTGATTAAAGAATAAAATTGAAGAATATAGTGAAGCAGAGTAGAAACCACTTAATAAGCATGTAAATAAAGATCAAGACCTCAAAGTTAAAATGAAAATAGCTTGAATCCTTGAATTGAAGCTACAAACCTAGCCTTCCATGAAGGAGGCAAACTAACAACAAAGAAAGAGGCAAACTAACAACAAATAAATCCTAAGCCTTCCATGTAGGAGGCAACTAACAACAAATAAATCCTAAGCCTTCCATGTAGGAGGCAACTAACAATAAAGAAAACATAAGCCTTCCATGTAGGAGGCAAACTAACAAGAAAGAAAACATAAGCCTTCCATGAAGGAGGCAAAACTAACAAGAAAGAAAGAAAGAAAGAAAGAAAGAAAGAAAGAAGATGGTATTGGAGTTGATCTCCAAAATTGGTGTGTGTCTCCTCTTGCAAACCCTTCTATTTATAGAGGATTTTTGAGGCATCATCTTCAGAAAGTCACCAACTAGGATATTACTTTTCTACCCTTTTCTTGCTTTCACATGGGCTTTGTTGAAATTGCAAAACACTTTTGAATTTTTGCCACCAATGAGTACAACAATTTTGACTTTCTTGCACCGTAATTTCGGATGTTCACATGTCCGAATTAGAGCTTTCCCTCTGAACAAAAGTTGTAGCCCTGGATCTTAGCTGTCCAACAAAGTTGATTTCATCTCAATATGACTTCTATATCTCAAGATATGGCCGGATCTTTGCACACTGTTCAAATTCCACGTCAGCAACACTATCTCATCTTTTGAGATAATTTCGGAGTCCTAAACATCTCATTTAGAATCTTCTCTTGCTTTGTAAATATGGACACTTCTTTAAGCTTTCATTCAAGATAGATTTCATGATTTTTGGATGTCTACAACTCCTATTATGCTCAAAATACTATAATAGTGTCATTTTAATCGGGTAAGCAAAGAAATTCAATTAAACTTCATATGAACCCAAACTCATAAAATATGACAAAGATCACTTAATTGAACATATAAGAAGTCTTAATGAGATAAAAGTGAGAGATAATTATTTATGAAATCTATGCTTATCAAATTCCCCCACACTTATCTTTTGCACGTCTCGGGCAAACTTAAGTTAAGGATTGGTGACTTTTTTTTTTTTTTTGAAAGAACATCAAAGTTTTGAGTTGATTTCTCAAGAATTCACAAAATTTCATGAAGCATTCTTTCATCACATTTTTGAAATTACTTAGAAAGGCAACTTTAATTTGAAAAACATAGATTGAGAAAGATAAAACCTCACATGATATACTCTGAATCTCTCAAGTGTTTGATTTGGTAAGTGTTTCTCTCAAATTCAATCCATGAAAGATGAACTATCATAGGCTTGCATATCTTCTACTTCTCTACTACTATGTACACATGCAATGCACAAATCAAGAGGTCTTTATTTTGGTTCTAACGGGATTAGAAAGATGAAATGATATATTGAAGAGATACAATGTTAGACCAATGAAAATGGTGAGGATTGAGAATTGATTGTAAGTGCAAGTGTGAGAAACAGATATCACTTCTTCAATTTTTTTTTATTTTCTTTTCAATATAATAGTTTATTTATTAATTTATTGCTTCAGTTTTTTTTTTTTTTTTTTTTTTTTTTCAACCATGATATTGATGAACACAACAATAATCTCCCCCACACTTATTGAAACACTTATGGTATGATAAATCCAGTATTCCTCACCTTCTATGGTCAGACAAAGTTGTTTTTTTTTTTTTTTTTTTTTTATTTGTGGTGAGCTAAAAAGAAGAAAAGGCTAATCGGCTCAAAGGGCTGATCAAAGGATAAAATTATATGGTTTAGTTATTTGGCCAAGTGGTTTGTTCAAGAAAAACAGTGCCTCAATCATTTTTGTACAAATCATGTGAAAATGTAGCTTCAAAAAGAATCAATGAAAGTTCTGAAGTAACATATTCCATGGATGAAAATCACACAAGAAAGAAAATAATAATAAGGCTCAAAATCTCACAGGTAATATATTTATCAAATCTAATCTATCCAGTTCAAATATGTGTTGCCAAACTAATTAATCTCGAAATGTAAATCATTTTGCTTCAATTATTTTATGAAATCTAAAGAAAAACATACTTCCACATTCAATTTTTTTTTTTTTTTAAATCATAAGATGCGTATCAAGAGTCAAGTGTAACTCCTTACTCAGCCATCTTACTCAAAGCAAGTTTATGAATCTAACCTAATTTTTTTTTTGTTTTTTTTTTTTTTGGGTTTTGTTTTGTTTTTTTTTTTTTTTTAATTTTAGATATCGGACCATCTTCCCCCCAACCTATCCAAGACATTGTCCCCAATGTCTTAGATGAAATTTCATATAACAGGAAAAGAAATGTAAGAAAACCATCAAAGTAAGGAAAAGTTATAACCGAAGAGTGGTATCTGGTTCTCTTTTATCTCTGCCATCCTGATTTGGTTGGTTCACCAGCTGCATTGCTTGACTGAGCTCAGATGTAGGATTTTGCAAAATCTCAAGTAGCTGTTCAACAGTTGAAGCAGATACTATGATGTTGCGCATGGATTGTGGCATGAACTCCTGCTCTACTGCATGATCTAAAAAGGATATCAAACCATTATAAAAGCCATTAATATTCAATAAGCCCAAAGGTTTTTTATGAAAATTCCGATAGGCCCAAAATATAATGGTAAAAATTTCTTCCATTGTTCCAAGACCACCAGGTAATGCAATAAATGCATTAGAATTAACCAACATGTGTCTCATACGGTCATGCATGGTTGCAACCTTCAATTCAGTACCCAGGGTGAAGTAGGAGGTGCTCCCATTTTTTAAGCCAACACCTAAGACGTTACACCCCTTTGTGAGTGCAGATCCTGCAACACATCCTTTTAAACCCTGAATCCCTCCCCCATAAACAAGATTGATTTTTCTTGCAGCTAATGCCTTACCAAGGGTAGAAGCTGCATGTTGAAATTCTCCATCCTTTCCAAGGTTAGACCCACCAAAAACACAGATAGTATTGATCTTATCCATATACGGTGTTTGTCTTTTTTTTTTTTTTTTTTGAAAAAATATGTCATAGAGGTGGATAATTTATAGGGACTCAATATCAGACAAGGAGATCGCTTGAATAGTGCGGGATCAGGATTTGGTAGCAAAAGTTTGAATTTTTGCTGCAAAAGTTTGAATTTTTGTTGCAAAAGTTTGAATTTTGGTTGCAAAAGTTTGAATTTTGGGTTCAAGGAAAAGGTGAATGTCAGAGGGGAAAGACTTTAAGCAGGGGTGAAAAAAAAAAAAAACGGTGGCCCAATAAATTGAAAAGACAATGTAAATGACAAACATACACGCATGAGAATGAACAGTAGTTGTGATTGTGGCTCACATCTTCCTCTGGTTTTACGTCCAGTAACGGCTGAAACGCCTTCTAAGAGTCGAGGATGTGCTTCCCATTCAGTTTTCTTGTAAACTGACAACAGGGTCTTTTAAAGTCAGATTCCCAAGACTATAACGTGCTTTTTCCTTACGGAACAGTTCAAACAAATCAAGAAGGACTCCTTGTACATGCCCACTAGGATGCGTCTCAAGAGTCTGAATGATATCATCCAATGACTCCTTACTCAGTCCATCCTTTATGAATTGAATTTTGTCCTCTCGATTTCTTGAAACCATTCCAGGGTTCTTGCATCTTGTGTTACAGGTCCATCTTGCACACCTGTAGCAAACTCCAATTCTTTTTGCCCTTCTCTTCTTTGCATAGGAACTTCTTCCCATACCTGGCATATTTTTAACAAATGATTCTTGAAATTCACCTGCTAAACGTACCTTAGCTTCAATGATCCAACGGACATCTTCTGGAAGGCCTAAGAGTGTTAATGCTCTCAATCGTTCAAGTCTGCAATTGTAAATGTCTTTAAGAAAATTTCTGGGGAGAGTAGGGAACAAAATTTTGATCCTGGTGAGAGCTTTCTCCATTTTTTTTTTTTTTTTAAAACACTCAAGTTATTATTCCTGCAAGCTCAATGTGGTGTAATAGTTAGGATGATTTAAGAGGTGAAGAAGGAAGTTGAGAGAGTAGTTGAAACTTATAAGCGAGGAATGGGAGAGAGGGAGAGGGAGAAAGAGAGAGAGAGAGAGAAAGAGAGAAAGAGAGAGAGAGAGAGAGACTTCTCTTGAATTTATTGCAGGTATGTGGCATTGTGCAAATGCACTTCTTCTACCGTGTGCTTTTGAAAACCTTCGAAAAATGGTTTAAGACGATGCCCATTCACCTTGAAGATTTTTTCAGTTACCTCATTTTTTATTTCAACTGCACCATAAGGAAAAACATTAGTAACTACAAATGGTCCTAACCATCTAGAGCGTAGCTTACCAGGCATAAGCTTTAGCCGAGAATTGAAAAGGAGAACTTTTTGTCCAACGGAAAACTCCTTTCTTGCCAACTTTTTGTCATGAAGAGCTTTGACCTTTTCTTTGTAAATTTTGGAGTTTTCGTATGCTTCTAATCGAATTTCTTCAAGTTCCTGCAATTGAAGCTTCCTATAGATTCCTGCTTGGTCTAGATCCATGTTGCATTTCTTTACTGCCCAAAATGCTCTATGCTCTAATTCAACTGGAAGATGACATGCTTTACCAAAGACAATCCTGTAGGGAGACATGCCAATGGGTGATTTGTAAGCTGTCCTATATGCCCATAATGCATCAACAAGGCGCAAGCTCCAATCCTTCCTGTTAGGCTGAACTGTTTTCTCTAAGATTTTCTTGATCTCTCGATTAGAAACTTCAGCTTGACCATTTGTTTGAGGATGATATGGGGTGGAGACTTTATGCATGACTCCATATTTGCGGAGTAGGGCTTCCATTGTGCGGTTGCAAAAATGAGTACCTTGGTCGCTAATTAGAGCTCTAGGAATGCCAAACCTGCTAAAAATGTTAGACCTGATAAAATCTGCAACAACTCGAGCATCATCAGTACGGGTGGCTTTTGCCTCCACCCATTTTGAAACATAATCAACAGCTAGCAGAATGTAAACAAAGCCAAAAGAGACAGGGAATGGACCCATAAAGTCTATACCCCATACATCAAATACCTCACAAAAGAGAAGTGGTTGTTGGGGCATCTCATTTCTGCGCGAAATACTCCCTATTCTTTGGCACTGCTCACAAGTTATGCATAATCTGTGTGCATCACGAAATATTGTAGGCCAATAAAAGCCTGAGTCTAGTACTTTTCTAGCTGTCCGTTGTGGCCCAAAGTGTCCACCACAAGCTAAGGAATGGCAAAAGGTAAGTACAGACTGAACTTCATGATCTGGAACACATCTTCTAATGATTTGATCACTGCATGTCTTCCAAAGGTATGGTTCATCCCATATGTAGTGTTTGGCATCACTTTTCAACTTGGCAAGTTGCGATTTGGTGAAGTGTTTGGGTATTTCTTTAGCAACCAGATAGTTTACCAAATCTGCATACCAAGGATCTTTCCCGTGCAAATGATAGAGATGCTCTTCTGGGAATGAATCTGCAATTGAATTTTCTTCACAAGGTTGCTGGATCCGACTTAAATGATCTGCTACAAGGTTCTCTGCACCACTCTTATCTTTAATCTCTAAATCAAATTCTTGTAACAGAAGCATCCAACGAATCAGTCTTGGCTTAGCATCTGTCTTCTTCAGCAAGTATTTCAAAGCTGCATGGTCAGAGAAAACAATAACTTTAGATCCAAGCAAATAGGAGCGAAATTTATCTAATGCAAACACAATTGCCAAAAGCTCCTTCTCAGTAGTTGTGTAATTTGATTGGGTTGCATCAAGTGTGCGAGAGGCATATGCAATGACATGAGATCTCTTGCTAACTCTTTGAGACAGTACAGCACCAAGGGCATAATTAGATGCATCACACATTAATTCAAATGGAAGCGTCCAATTAGGTGGTTGAATGATGGGAGTGGTTGTCAACCGCTTCTTTAGTTCATCAAATGAATCCTTGCATGCTTGATCAAAAACAAATTTGGTATCTTTTTGTAGTAGTTTAGAAAGAGGTTGTGCAATCTTGCTAAAATCCTTGATGAATCTTCTGTAAAAACCTGCATGACCAAGTAAAGAACGTACTTCTCGCACAGAAGTGGGGTAAGGTAGAGAAGTAATAATGTCTATCTTGGCCTTATCAACCTCTAAACCTTTGCTAGATACCAAGTGTCCTAAGACTATACCTTCTGTTACCATGAAATGACATTTTTCAAAATTCAAAACCAAGTTAGTCTCAATGCATCTGTCCAAAACTTTAGAAAGGCTTTCTAAGCATGCATCAAAAGAAGAACCATATACAGTGAAGTCATCCATAAACACTTCCATGCAACTTTCTAAGAGATCAGAGAAAATGCTTACCATGCATCTTTGAAAGGTTCCAGGGGCATTGCATAGACCAAAGGGCATCCTTCGATAGGCAAAAGTACCAAAAGGACAAGTGAAGGTGGTCTTATGCTGGTCTTCTGGGGCTATATGTATTTGAAAATAACCTGAAAAACCATCTAGAAAGCAATAGTGAGATTTTCCTGCTAATCTTTCCAAAATTTGGTCTATGAAGGGCAAAGGGAAGTGATCCTTGCGAGTAGCTTGGTTAAGCTTCCTATAATCTATGCACACTCTCCAACTGTTTTGTATTCTGGTAGGGATTAGTTCATCATTGTGATTTTTGACTACAGTCATGCCAGTCTTCTTAGGAACTACTTGCACCGGGCTTACCCAATCACTGTCTGAGATGGGATAGATGATACCAGCTGCCAAAAGCTTACCTACTTCCTTCTTTACCACATCTAGGATGGTTGGATTCAAACGCCTTTGTGGTTGTCTAACAGGTCTGGTGTTTTCCTCCAGCAGTATCCTATGCATACAAGTAGATGGGCTAATACCTGGAATATCAGCCAAAGTCCATCCAATTGCTTGTTTATGGATTTTTAAGGTTTGCAGTAACCTTTCTTCCTGTTGTGGTAGAAGGTTCTTTGCTACAATGACAGGAAGCTTCTCATTTTCCCCCAAATAAGCATACTTTAGATGTTCAGGCAAAGGCTTCAACTCCAAAGGAGGTGGTTGTATTATGGAAGGAAGAGATCTATCTGAGATTGAAATGTCTGCAACACTTGCATCTAACATGTCATCTTTCAACGAAGGTTGGTCTGCAGCATTAATCCTGGAACACACAATACATGAATCAAATTCATCACATGTGCAAGTAAAATTATCTAAGTAATCTAAATCAAAATCAAAAAATTTAAAAAGTAGATTGTCAATAGAATAATCATCCGCAAGAAGGTCTATGGCATCAAGTTGAAAGAGTGAATGATTCTCTATGGGATGCTTCATGGCTTCAAATATGTTGAATTGGATGATATCATCTCCAAATTCCATAGAGAGAGTCCCCGTATGCACATCTATCTTTGTTTTTGCAGTTTTGAGGAAAGGTCTCCCTAGGATCAAGGTTGCTCTATTGATGGATGACTCATCTTCCATATCCAAAATGTAGAAGTCAGCTGGAAAGATCAGCTTATTCACTTGAACTAGCACATCTTCAAGTACTCCGGCTGGATGTGCTGTACTTCTGTTGGCTAATTGAATCACCACACCAGTTGGCTTCAGTTCTCCCAGATTCAAAGATTTATAAACTGATGAGGGCATAACATTAATGGAAGCACCTAGATCCAGCAATGCATCACCAAATGTAGAGTTTCCTATTGTGCAAGGAATGGTGAAAGTTCCTGGATCTTTACATTTCTGAGGGAGGCTGGGTTGAATTAAGGCAGAAACATTGCGTCCCACACTGATCTTCTCATCCCCTTTGAGTCTTCTCTTATGCGTACACAGGTCCTTTAGAAATTTGGCATATTTGGGAATTTGCTTGATAGCATCTAGAAGTGGTATGTTGATTTCCACTTTCCTGAAAGTATCTAGAAGCTCCTTATCCAATTCTGCATGAACATTGGGCTTGGATTGAACCATTCTATTTGGAAAAGGTAAAGATACCTTCTGATCAGCACAATTTGGGGTTTTCTTCTCATCAGATGCTTCAAGTGCAGATCGTTTATGGAAAGCTTCTTTTTGTTGATCATTCGATGTCTTATCGAAGGCTGGTGTATTTTTTTCATCAGACTTTCCCTCTGATTCAGATGGCTTATCAGAGATGTCTCCAGGTGTGGAGATAAATGCTTCTTTTTGGTGTGGATTAGTCTGATTGAGGCTTTGTTGCTTTAAAATTGTAGGGTCTGTCTGCACTTTCTTCCCACTTCTCAAGGTCATGGCATTCACACTTTTGGGATTTATGACAGGTTGAGAAGGTAGTTGACCAGAACCTTGAGATTTCAATTGGTTGACAGTGGTAGCCAACTGCCCAATTTGAGTTTGTAAATCCTGAATGGTAGAACTTACATTTTGTTGAAACTGAAGATTGTTGGTTGCTAATTGCTTCATCAAATCATCAAGAGAGGGTTCAGAAGCATTAGAGGGTACAGATTGCTGCATATGCTGTTGTTGTTGTCTGAAAGGCGGTGGTTGGTATTTATTTTGGGAGTCAGATGTTTGAATCCTTTGTTGTTGTGGAGGACCATATCTCAAGTTAGGATGGTTTCTCCAACTAGGATTGTATGTTCCAGAAGGTGGTTCAAACTTCTGTTGCTGATAATGTTGAGGAGGCCTGTATTGTTGTCCTGTGCCAAAAATACCATTTACTGTAGCCTCAGGTGTCTCACTTTCTTGCAATGTTGGGCATGCATCAGTAGGATGATCTGCAGAAGTGCAGATGCCACATGTTTTGGTTTTGTCAACAACATTAAGTTGCTGTTGTTGTCCGATGGCCAACTGTCTTACGATGGAGGTTAGTTCTTCAATTCTGTTCTCCAATCGTGTATGGTCTGTCTTGGTGGTCATTTCATGGACTCCTTTAGACAAGGAATTAGTTCGAGAATTGAATTGCTGAGAATTTTCTGCCATGTTGGCAATCAAATCTCGAGCTGCTGTAGGAGTTTTGTCCATAAGTGCTCCACCACTAGCTGCATCAACCATGCTTCTGTCCATTGGCATGAGTCCTTCATAGAAATACTGAATCAGTAATTGATCACTGATTTGATGGTGTGGACAAGTGGCGCATAGTTTCTTGAATCTCTCCCAATACTCATAGAGAGTTTCTTGGGAGTTCTGTCTGATGCCGCAAATCTCTTTCCTGATAGCTGCTGTTCTGGATGCAGGGAAGAATTTCTCCAAGAATAATCTTTTCATATCATTCCAGCTTGTAACAGATGTTGGATGTAGATAGTACAACCAGTCCTTAGCTCCATCATTTAAGGAGAAAGGAAATGCCTTCAACTTGATATGATCTTCTGGAATTCCTTGTGGCCGCATTGTGGAACACACAATGTGAAATTCCTTCAAATGTTTATGAGGGTCCTCACCTGCAAGGCCATGAAACTTAGGTAGCAAATGTATTAGTCCAGACTTCAGTTCAAATGGTGCATCAACATCAGGGTATTGAATGCACAATGGTTGATAAGCAACATCAGGTGCAGCTAATTCTTTTAAGGTTCTATCAGCCATGTTCTTAGCAAAATATTTAAAACTATCAAAATTTAAAGATGAAAAATCACTACTGTTACTTTCTTGGTTATTACTGGATGAATGTCTTCTATGTGCTCTTTTCAAATGGTGGAATGTTCTATCAATCTCAGGATCATATGCATATAAATTTTCAGGATTGGATCGGGTCATACACAAAAAGGTGAATTCATACAGAAAATCCAAGAATGATATACCTAAAGTAAAAACAATTGTTACAAAGATTAAAATTTTTATACAAACTCCTAAATGAGCCTAGGAAATTAAAATGGTCCCCGGCAACGGCGCCAAATTTTGACACGCTCGTCGTAAACGCGCAAAAATAATTTCTAGATTTCCCCCAAACTATTGGTATAGTATAAGGTGCAACCTAGGTCATCTCCCAAAGACCATTTCAGATTCTTAAGCAAATAAGGAGAAAATTAGAACAGGGGGATTTTGTAAAGATTGATATTGAGTTCTAAATGCAAAATACAGAATGAAATTAATTTCACTTAACAATTATCAACTCAAGGAATTCAGAGGCTATTTTCTTAACTAATCATTGATCACTAAAATCATGCATTGTGTTTATCAACCTAGGATCATCTGGAACCCCTACAATGATCCTTGAATTCTCTACTGAGAAACCTCTCAGAATTTAATTGATTATGATCAACAAGATTTAGTAACCACTTAATCTTTTATCTAAACCAATTTCACAATCAGAATTCAGTTGAAGTAAGTAATAAAATGAAAACCTTCAATTAAATTACTTAATTTCTACTCTTCAAACTTTTGGAAAGTGATTTACCAATCAAAAACCAATTATAAATCAATCATGCATTAATCAAAATAAGTCAACCGATCAAACTTTGATTAAAGAATAAAATTGAAGAATATAGTGAAGCAGAGTAGAAACCACTTAATAAGCATGTAAATAAAGATCAAGACCTCAAAGTTAAAATGAAAATAGCTTGAATCCTTGAATTGAAGCTACAAACCTAGCCTTCCATGAAGGAGGCAAACTAACAACAAAGAAAGAGGCAAACTAACAACAAATAAATCCTAAGCCTTCCATGTAGGAGGCAACTAACAACAAATAAATCCTAAGCCTTCCATGTAGGAGGCAACTAACAATAAAGAAAACATAAGCCTTCCATGTAGGAGGCAAACTAACAAGAAAGAAAACATAAGCCTTCCATGAAGGAGGCAAAACTAACAAGAAAGAAAGAAAGAAAGAAAGAAAGAAAGAAAGAAGATGGTATTGGAGTTGATCTCCAAAATTGGTGTGTGTCTCCTCTTGCAAACCCTTCTATTTATAGAGGATTTTTGAGGCATCATCTTCAGAAAGTCACCAACTAGGATATTACTTTTCTACCCTTTTCTTGCTTTCACATGGGCTTTGTTGAAATTGCAAAACACTTTTGAATTTTTGCCACCAATGAGCACAACAATTTTGACTTTCTTGCACCGTAATTTCGGATGTTCACATGTCCGAATTAGAGCTTTCCCTCTGAACAAAAGTTGTAGCCCTGGATCTTAGCTGTCCAACAAAGTTGATTTCATCTCAATATGACTTCTATATCTCAAGATATGGCCGGATCTTTGCACACTGTTCAAATTCCACGTCAGCAACACTATCTCATCTTTTGAGATAATTTCGGAGTCCTAAACATCTCATTTAGAATCTTCTCTTGCTTTGTAAATATGGACACTTCTTTAAGCTTTCATTCAAGATAGATTTCATGATTTTTGGATGTCTACAACTCCTATTATGCTCAAAATACTATAATAGTGTCATTTTAATCGGGTAAGCAAAGAAATTCAATTAAACTTCATATGAACCCAAACTCATAAAATATGACAAAGATCACTTAATTGAACATATAAGAAGTCTTAATGAGATAAAAGTGAGAGATAATTATTTATGAAATCTATGCTTATCAATGACGACATCAGAGAAGCTAGCAGTCATACTACCGATCATCTTGTCATAGAAAGGATCTTGGAGTGTGTCGATGAACATACTGACCAGCTCTTTCCCAGACAAGGGAGGTTGTACTTGAGCAGCCAACTCCCTCCATCGTTGGGCGTATTGCTTAAAGTTCTCCTCTCCCTTCTTGGCCATATTCTGGAGCTGAGTTCTGTCAGGAGCCATCTCGAGGTTATACTTGTACTGCTTCAGAAAGGCATCAGCTAGGTCCCTCCATGAACGGATATGTGTCTGTTCCAACTGAGTGTACCAATTTGCAGCTGCCCCGGTCAGACTGTTTTGGAAGAAATGGATGAGCAGGTTGTCATCATGAGCACAGACGACAATTCTTCTACAATACATGGTTAAGTGGTTCCTCGGACAACCAGTTCCCTGATATTTCTCGAATTCAGGAACCTTAAACTTCGGAGGGATAACCACGTCTGGGACTAGACATAAATCATATGCGTCTTTGATATCATAAGCACTTCCTTCGATTTCCCGGATTCTTCCTTCCAAGATTTTCCATTTTTCAACACTATCCTCACTAGGATGGCTCCGATGTTCTCCTGACATATTATGAGGGTAAAAGGGTGGTATGTGTATTGGATGAGGTCCTTGGGTGAACATAGGATTTGTCCCCCGAGGAGCTATTTGGTGGATTTGAGTAGGTTCATATGAAGTGGTGTTTAGGATAATGTGTGGGTTTTCTGTGGGGTTTGAAGGTAGGTATTATGTTTGGGTTTGTGTTTGGCTGAATGGGGGTGCATGCTCATGAGGGAACCCATAGTGGACCCACTCAGTTTGTGAAGGCATGGTCGATGGTAAAGGGTTTGGTGGATTGTAGCCAGGAGAATATGATGGGCCAACTGGTTCCTCTGGAAAGGACACCCTTATGTCCTTCTGTTTTGACGATTGGATAGCCTCCATCAGTTTGGCCATTTGATATTTCAGAGTTTTCATCTCATTTCTCAACTTTTCATTTTTCCTTTCCAACTCATCCATGATCTTTGATTGGGAACGAGTCCTACAAGGATGCTGAGAAAACTATCTTTCTTTAATTTTTATTTTTCTGTAAAATTTGAAATTAGTTTTGATAAGCTGATGACTGCATGAATATCAATGCTTCAATGAGTATGAAATGAAAAAGATATGAGATAGTTTTCAAAATTTCTCTTTTTTCGATGATAAATTTATTCAATGAATGTAGTGTTTTGAAATGCATAAATAATTTATAGATTTAAATGTTAAGCATCCTTTGGAATGATCAAATGGTCTCTTCAATGTTTGGGTTTACTCTTTTCTAGCAAAAATTGATTTCTTGATTTTTTTGATTTTTTGATTTTTTTTTTTGGAAATTGTTTTCTGGGTATGAAGGAAATTATCTTTCTTCAATTTTTTTGTTAAATTAATTATTAGAATAATGTGAGTGAAACATCATGAGTGATAAAAATATTAATGAGTATTAATATAAAGAAGGTATGAGATGATCTTTAACGATAAAGTCATTTGATGAATGAATCAATGTATGTTGAAATGCACAAATAATTAGAGATTTGAAAGTTGATCATTTTGAATGATCTGTTGCTTTACTTATTCTGGCTTCTTCAAATTTTTTCTTTTTCTTTGGTTTTTTCAAAATTTTCTCCTTCTTTGAATAAGAAATTGTTTTGTTAGATTTTCAAATTTTCATTTTAAACTATTAATTTTAGAAATTATTTTTATTTTTCTATTATATTTTTTTTATTTTCTAATTCTTTCTCTCTTTTATTTTTTTTAATTTCAATTTGAATTGGTTTGGACAAACATTTGCCCCAGTTTAACTCATTAGTTTGAGAATTTTTTTTTGAATTTTCCTGATTTTCTAATTTTATTTGTCAAATCTATTTTTTCCTTTCTTTTTAGTTTCTAATTTTCTTTTGTTTTTTTAATTTTAAATCGATTTTAAATCTTCACATTTTTGTGGTTGTTCAAAATAAATGTGCCTTTTTGGTGTTTTGAGTGAGGTGATGTGTGACATAGGCTTAAGGTCGTCTGATGTATGCATCTCACACAAGGTGGTTTGTAATCCTAGAGGTTATGAAGGTCACAATAGCCAAGTTCTAATTCCTGGTGCTTGCTACAACCGTAGAGAATGTTATTGGTTGTAGGGCACCAAGAAAAGACGCACTCTAGCTGGGGTTTTTCGTGATAGTCAAACGGGACGTGCATCCCAAGTGACACCACTTGACCCCTTTAGTCCTAGGTTTCGCTCAGACCCGGGTGTATAGCCCCACTCATGTTATGCATGTAGGACTACAATGTGTGGAATAACCTGCAATTTAAACACAATATATATATATATATATATATATATATATATATATATGTCTTCTACCCTAGGGTGAGAAACATACAAACTTGAATTATCATGAATATAAGAAATAAATAACAACATTTGAATAAATAGAAAAGGGATCAACATGCATTTATACACTCAATTTGAAACAGGGCTTGACTCTCCAAAGGTCCCCAGTGGAGTCACCATCTGTCGTAACCGCAATTACAACGAGACAACAGACTCGCTACAAATTTTAAAATGAATTTTTAATGGATTGTGGAGCCGCCACCAAATTTTATTTTAAGGGAAAACATTTGGAAAAACCCTAACTTGAGGAAGAAATCTAGGTTTGGGAGTCGGTTACGAGTAAGGAAGGTATCAGGCACCCTACTCGCCTATTCCAAAGAACAGTACCCTTAAACTGAGTGTGTGATATTTTGAAAACTGTTTGATCCCTTAAAATAGAATAGAAAATAAATAAGTTTATAGAAAATAGCCAGACAGGACTTGATCCTGCTCCTACGTATTCCCTGGTACAATGGAAAACTCAAGGCTACGTAGTTCTAGTTAAGAGACTTGATCTCTAAATAAAAGGGTAACCTTGGGTAAAAGGTGATTGTTTGGACACATTAGTGAAAAAAGTGATTTCATCAAATCATGTGCTCGCAGAATCCAAACTGTCGTAAGCTGTGTTTGAATTTGCATGAATTAAAACACGAAGCAGTAGAGAATGCTACTTGCTCGTATTAGAATCTATTGCACAGTTGAGGAATATTTAAAACAGATGTTTTTGAATAAAAGAATGAATTTTGAAAACAGACGTGCATGTATAATCCAAACCGTCGTAAGCCGTGTTTGAATTTGCATGAATTAGAACACGAAGGATTAGAGAATGCTACTTGCTCGCATTAGAACCCGTTGCACAATTGAGGAAAACTTAGAATAGATATTTTGAAAAAAAGAATGAATTTTGAAAAACAGACGTGCTTGCATAATTCAAACCGTCGTAAGCCGTGTTTGAATTAGCACGAATTAGAACACGAAGCAGTAGAGAACGCTACTTGCTCGTATTAGAATCCGTTGCACAGTTGAGAAAAACTTAAAAACAGACGTTTTTTGAAAAAAGAATGAATTTTGAAAAAATCGACATGCTTTCATAATTCAAACCGTCGTAAGCCATGTTTGAATTAGCACGAATTAGAACAGGAAGTAGTAGAGAATGCCACTTGCTCGTATTAGAACCCGTTGCACAACTGTGGAAAATTTAAAACAGACATTGTTTGAAAAAAAGAAAGAAAGAATGAATTTTGAAAAACAGACGTGCTTGCATAATCCAAACCGTCGTAAACCGTGTTTGAATTAGCACGAATTAGAACACGAAGCAGTAGAGAACGCTACTTACTCGTATTCGAATCCGTTGCACAGTTGAGGAAAACTTAAAACAGAAGTTTTTAAGAAACGAAGAAATTTTGAGAAATAGATGTGCGAGCAAGATTTAAACCGTCGTAAGCCGTGTTTGAATTTGCACGAATTAGAATACGAAACAGAAGAGAATGCTACTTGCTCGTATTGGAATTCGTTGCACAAATTTAAAGAAATCGAAAATAGAGACGAAGATAAACTTGAAAATCCGAGACTAAGCAAGAAAATTAGTCGGAATAAAAAGTTGGATCTAACCTCCATTGATGTTCCTTGTTCAATTGTCTCCAATCCAGCTTAGGTCATAAGGTTCAAAGGTAAGGATTAAGTGTTTTTGTTTTTATTTGATTCAAGCATACACTTAACTCTTTAGGTTTAAAGACTTAATCATGCATCACTTAGGCTAGACCTAGCATATAGGATGCATCCACTGGGTCATGCACTCTTAAAATTTTTTTCAAAGGAGGACATACAAATACAAATAAATCAGAAAAAAATACATATAGAATGATCAACACATGAAAAATAATACCTAAACAAGGTTAAGAGAACAAGATCTACACAAGAACTTCAAAGACACAAGGGATTTTGGCGCCAAAATTTGAATTCAAATCTCAGAATTTTTCAAAACTATTTTTTGATAGATCTAAAAATTAAAACCAACCAATTGAAAGATATGAATATTAGGAATAAAAAAAAACAAGTTTGACAAAAAGCAGACCAGAAATGAGGAAGGTATGCACAAATCAAAGAAGCTAGGTTCATTTGCACACCAATACGAACATGCTTCAATAATTAGGCAATATAAATTACATTTCAGATCCAAAATAGACAAATAATATCATTCTAGAAACTATAGATAAATATGAAGAGAATGCAATAAAAATCACCAAAATCGGAGATCATTTGACCGATCAAAAATGAAGACGAAAAACAGAGACGAAAATAAACTCAAAAATTTGGCGCCAAAATTTGAATTCAAATCTCAGAATTTTTCGAAAATATTTTTGATATATATGAAGAATTAAAACCAAAAAATTGAAAGATATGGATCATATGAATGAAAAAAAATAAATTTGACAAAAATCAAACCACAAATGAGCAAGTTATGCACAAATCAAACAAGTTAGGTTCATTTGTGCACCAGGACGAACATGCTTCAGTAATCCGGCGATAGAAATTTCATTTCAGATCCAAATTAGACAAATAATATCATTCCAGAAACTAGAGAGAAAGACGAAGAGAACGCAACAAAAATCACTCCATTGATGTTCTTGAATGCCACTTGATAGCATCTTGGAAGGTGATGAATAACTGGTTCCATGGAGGCCAAGGAGGTGCTCAATTGGATGTAGAATTCAAGAGTCTCTCTGGTGCTCCTCTTAGAAAAAATCTAAAAACCCCCCTTCAATCACTCAAAGTTCTCCTCTCTCTCCCTCCTTAGAAATTCTAAAAATTTTTTAGAAGTGAAGCATCCTCCCCTTGAACTAAATAAAAGTCCCTATTTATAGATAAAATTTCAAAAAAAAGAAAGGGAAAAAATTTTTAGAAGTGAAGAAGCTTCCGCCTTTTGTTTTCTAATTTTTATCTTTTTTTTTTCCTTTTATTATTTTCTTTTTTTTCTTTTTTCTTTTTTCTCTAACTAATTCTTAACCGTCATTAACTAATCCAACTAACTTTCTAACTAAATTCTTAACTAAAAATTTATTTTTCTTTCATTTTCTTTTTTATTTTTTCTTTTTTTATTTTTTCTCTAATTAATTCTTAACTGTCATTAACTAATCCAACTAACTTTCTAACTAAATTATTAAGTAAAAATTATTTTTCTTTCTTTTTCTACTCTTTTTTTTTGTTATTTTTTGATTTTAGACTAAAAAACAAAATGATTTATTTTGGGTTTTAAGTTTATCCTCGCACATAATTCAGTGTTCACACTAACGAACCAATATATACAACACATGAAATAAAATATGAAAACTTTATTAATCTTTTTAACAATGCTTCAAATCCATCCATTTCCCCTTTTTATTTTGCTTATTACTTCACAAACCATCCTAAAGTGCCATGTCAAGCTTGAGCTACATCTCTCACATTCTTCGTTGTGCAATATTAGTTTTCTTTTTTTTTTGTTCAAAAAGTTACCTTTAAACTCCCAAAATATGTCTCCTATATGTATTTTACTTGATAAGGAGGGTGCAACCTCCTCTAAGAAATTGAAGCCTCTTAATTTTTAGTACTAGATCAACCTTGTAAAAATGAATCTTTTTTTCTTATTTTTATCTTTTTTTAGGAATTTGTATCAATTTAAGTTAATGTTTTGCGTTTGTTTATGACTATTGAGTCCATAACTAGAGATTATGGTGGATTATATGTGTTAAATAATTATTTTTAAAATTTTAATAGAATTTATTTTATTTTTATTAGATTTTTTCTATTTGAATGATGTGTTCGAAATTGGTGACTTTTAACATAATTTTAGTTAATTGATATGTGAATGTAGTACAATTAATCAATGAAACTATAGAAGAAATCAAATTAAGAAAAGTAAGAAAAAATTATAATCATGACTTTTTACTTTCAATAAGTTATTAATATAAAAATTTAGTTGATTCTTTATTTTTTTTCTTAAATTTTAGCTTACACATAACTATCAAGAAAATAATAATAGAATAAAATTATATATAAGCATTGCACGATTATTATTTGATAATAAATTGAGATTAGGTGAATAAAAATAAGAAAAAGATAAATGTTATAAGGAAGTTGGATTCTGTGATAATATGATTGCATTGCTTAGATAATGTGAAATTAGGCCTTAAGTTTTTTATAATTGAATTGTTGCTTATGATTTAGTTTAATTCTTTTAATCTTTAATTTAATTTCTTAATTGATGAGAACCAAGAAGGAATAATGATAAAGAATATGAGAGATAAAGAGGAATATCTCCTATAAGAGCTTGAATTTCCTATGATAAGGTCAAGGACAAAGAAAGTTAAAAAGACCTTAAGTTAGATAATTATAACTATATTTAAGTCAAACCAAGATATAGAAGCAAATATCACAAAGCTAGTCTATTGTATTTAAAATAAAGAATTATAAGAAGAGAACCAAATTGAATTTATTTTAGCCCAATTTGTGTTTCATTTGTATTTTGGGTTAAGACTTTATTTTTACTCTAATAATTATTAACATAGCTTTAGTTTATTATATTAATGAGCTTGGCTGTAATAATTATTAAGCCTTTTAGGATTTATTTACTTGTATTTTATTATGTTAGTGGACCGGATCCTAATGGCTACTATATATTTAAGGTTTTAGTTTTATTATAAATATTTATGTAACTCTCTTTAAGGAAGTAGTTTTGATGATAATAAAAATTAAGGTTTTTCCTCTTAAGAGAGCTTGTGTGCCTCTTATGATTCTTGTAAATAACCATTTCTAGAATCTTATCAAAGGTTTCTCATACTCTTGTGGTAATTTCTACACTGAGCTTATCATTCTCCTTTTTCAATAGAATTAAGGGTGTGACATTTATTCTCATTCCTTCTCTTTTCCATCTTTTATTCTTACAATTACTGAAATTTTAATTTTGATTTGTTTTCATTGTAATTCTAATTTTGATTTATTTCCGTCATAATATTATTTTTTTATCTAAGTGAACCAACTTAAGGAAAGATTCATTTAATTCATATCATGTGATATTAGAGTCTGGTTCCTAAAGTATAGAATTTTACTTCATATTTCCTTTTCTTTTATATTCTTTTGTATTCATCTTTTTGGAACATGTTTTAGGGAAAAATAAAAAATAAGCAAAAAATTAAAAAGTAAAAGAATTGCAACAAATACTTTATGCCCTATTTTATAGCAAGTAGGTAACATTTTTTAACTTGATTCTATCATAAAAATTTTAAAAAATAAATAAATTATTTTTCCCTTAATTGTCTTGTTTGAAATTCTTTTCTTTGAACACGCATAATCCTTCTTTTAAATTTTATGGTTTATCCTTATTAGTTCCTCAATTTTATCTAGAGTATTTTCTTTTATTGGTGTTTTGAGTGTTAAGTTTTGTGTGTGGTTTTGCTACAGGAGTGTATGTATTTCTTTCTATAGTGATTTTGGTTTAATTTAAGAACTTGAAAGGGTACTTGATTGGTAAGACAAGAGTAAATATTACACAAAAGCATAATTTGAGAGTAATAAATGAGTGGATTAAAACTCAAGAGTGAAAACATGTGAGTAGAGTGGTGAGGCTTTTTTTTTTTTTTGTTAACCTATTTTTTTCACGTAGTTATATCTAAAGAATATGATACAAATGGGGAGAACACTCCTATTTCGCCAAGATCGGAGGCTATGAGACAACAAATGCAAGCCTCAACTCAACACTTGGAGAGACTATTACGAAAGAAAAATGTGGAGTTACATCAACGAATTGACCAAATAGACAAGAGGTATAACTTTTTACCATGGGAGAACATCCATCCATGGAAGGGATTCTAACCATGAAGATTTTTCTCACAAGGATAATAACTTATATGATTCCCTTAGACAAAGGAGAGAAAGAAGGAGACATGACGGAGGGAGAAGACATGAAAGAGACAAGGGAGATCGTGGACAAGGACATGAACTTAGAGAATTGAAATTCAAGGTACCTTCCTTCCAAGGGAAGATTGACCCTGAAGCTTACCTTGAATGAGAGATAAAGATTAACAAAATTTTCTCTTACCACAACTACAATGATGAAAAGAAAGTAAAGGTGGCTGCCCTCGATTTCACTAGATATGTCTTAATTTGATGGGATCAAGTACAAAAGGTTAGAAGAGGACTTAGAAAGCATTCTATCAACACTTGGGATGAAATGAAGACCATGATGCAGAGGATATTTGTGCCTTCCTACTATCATCAAAATTTTCATAATAAATTATAAAGACTCACCGAAGGAAGTAGGAGGATGGATGAATACTACAAGAAGATGGAGGTGAATTTGATTAAAGCAACATGTGGAGGATAGGGGGCTACCATGACTTGATTTCTTCATGGTCTAAACCGAGACATTGAAGATATTGTAGAGTTGCAACATTATGTGGAACTTGAAAACTTAGCTCAAGTCATGAAGATGGAGCAAAAATTGAAGCAAAAGTGTTCTATAAAGAAATCATCTACTTCTAGCTATTCTTCGAGTTTGAAGGATAAACAAAATAAGAAAAGTTCCTTCTAAACCTTTGGAAGTTGTACGTACTAAGAAGCTTATCCCTACTACCATTACATCTTCTAAAAGTAAAGATATAAAATGTTTTAAATGTTTGGGATGGGGGCATATTGTATTCCAATGACTAAATAGAAAGATTATGGTGATGCGAGATAATGAAAGTATTGCTAGCGATGACTCTAATTCTTCGTCCTCTTATCCATGTGAAGAGGAAAACAACGGTATAACTTATGCGCTAGATGGAGATTTATTAGTGGTGCAGAGATTATTGGGAAGTCAACACAAGGAGTATGAGGAGAATCAACATAAAAATATCTTCCATGATCATTGATGGAGGAAGTTTCACTAATGTGGCAAGCACTCAATTAGTCACCAAATTGAACCTAAATACTACATCATATCCACGATCGTATAAGCTCTAATGACTAAGTGATAGTGGTGAATTTGTGGTGAATCAACCAGTGAAGGTTAATTTTTCCATCAGAAAGTATGAAGATCTAGTTCTTTGTCATGTTGTTCCTATTGAGGTAAGTTACATCCTCTTTGGAAGGCCTTAGCAGTTTGATAAATGCGCTCAGCACGAGGGGCACTCCAACAAAGTCTCTTTTATCCATAATTCTCACAAACACTTATCCCCTAGAGAAGTTTGTGAGAATCAAATAAAAATGAAAACAAAAAGAGAGTAAAAGGATCAAGAAAAAAAGAGTGAAAAAAATGAAAACCCTTGATTTTGAGGGGAAAATTCAAAAGAAAGAGAGGAAAGAAAAGAAAAGAGAGGGTGAGGAAAAGGAAGAGAGAAAAATGAAGAGTTTATTTGCTAATAAAAGTGAGGTGAAGAGGGCTTATTTGGCTAGTGAGCCTTTATTTTTCTTTTGTGTAAATATTCTTACTAAAACTCTAACACTAACTCTTATCTAATGATGTTGTTACTATTTTGCAGAAATTTAATGATATTTTTCCTAAAGAAGTATCTCATGGTTAGCCACCAATGAGGGCAATAAAACATTAAATAGATCTTACTCTCAGTGTTTCTTTATCCAATAGGTCCACATATAGGAGCAACCCTTTAGAGACAAAAGAGATTAAAAACTAAGTGGATGAGTTGTTAGAAAAATGACGGGTTAAAGAGTGTTTAAGTCCTTGTGTAGTACCTATAATTTTAGTACTTAAAAAGGATGTGTCGCAACCATAATTACAACGAGACGACGAACTCGCTAAAATTTTAAAAAAGAATTTTTATGGATTGTGGAGCCACCACCAAATTTTATTTTAAGGGAAAATATTTGGAAAAAACCCTAACTTGAGGATGAAACTCTAGGTTCGAGAGTCGGTTACAAATAGGAAAGGTGTTAGGCACCCTACTCACCCGTTCCAAAGAACGGTACCCTTAAACTAAGTGTGTGATTTGTTTGAAAACTGTTTGATCCCTTAATAGAATAAAAATAAATAGGTTTGTATGAAAATAGCTTGACAGGACTTGATCCTGCTCCTACGTATTCCCTGGTGTAATAGGAAATTCAAGGCTACGTAGTTCTGGTGAAGAGACTTGATCTCTTGGAAAATAAAAGGGTAATCTTAGGTAAAAAGAGATTTTTTGGACAAATTAGTGAAAACAGTGATTTCATGAAATCACATGCTCGCAAAATCCAAAACAATCGTAAGCCGTGTTTGAATTCGCACAAAGTAGAATACAAAACAATAAAGAATGCTACTTGCTTGCCTTAGAACTCGTTGCACAGTTTAGGAAGAATTAAAACAGAAGTTTTTTGGAAAACAATAATTTGGAAATAGACGTGCTCGCAAAATTCACACCGTCATAAGTCGTGTTTGAATTTGCATGAATTAGAATATGAAACAGTAGAGAATGCTACTTGCTCGTATTAGAATTCGTTGCACAGTTTAGGAGAAATTAAAACAGACATTTTTTTAGAAAAAACAACGATTTGGAAACAGACTTACTCGCAAAATTCAAACCGTCGTAAGCCATGTTTGAATTTGCACGAATTAGAATACGAAATAGTAGAGAATGCTACTTGCTCGTATTAGAATTTGTTGCATAGTTTAGGAGAAATTAAAACAGATGTCTTTTAGAAAAACAAATAGATGTGCTTGCGAAATTCAAACCGTTATAAACCGTGTTTGAATTTGAACGAATTAAAACGCAGAACAGTAGAGAATGCTACTTGCTCGTATTAGAATTCGTTGAATATTTTAGAACAAATTAAAACTGACGTTTTGGACAGTTTTTACGAAACAGATGTGCTTGCAAATTTCAAACCGTCGTAAGCCATGTTTGAACTTGGACGAATTAGAATACGAAACAGTAGAGAATACTACTTGCTTGTATTGGAATTCGTTGCATAGTTTAGGAGAAATTAAAATAGACGTTTTTTTAAAAAAACAAACAGATGTGCTTGCAAAATTCAAACCGTCATAAGTCGTGTTTGAATTTGCACGAATTAGAATACGAAATAGTAGAAAATACTACTTGCTCGTATTGGAATTCGTTGCATAGTTTAGGAGAAATTAAAATAGACTTTTTTTAAAAAAACAAACAGATGTGCTTGCAAAATTCAAACCGTCATAAGTCGTGTCTGAATTTGCACGAATTAAAACGCAGAACAGTAGAGAATACTACTTGCTCGTATTAGAATTCGATGCACATTTTTAGAATAAATTAAAAGAGACATTTTGAACAATTTTAAGGAAACAGATGTGCTTGCAAAATTCAAACCGTCGTAAGCCATGTTTGAACTTGTACGAATTAGAATGCGAAACAGTAAAGAATGCTACTTGCTCGTATTGGAATTCGTTGCACAGTTTAGGAGAAATTGAAAGAAACATTGTTTAGGAAACAGATGTGCTTGCAAAATTCAAACCATCGTAAGCTGTGTTTGAATTTTCACGAATTAGAATACAAAACAGTAGAGAATGCTACTTGCTCATATTGGAATTTGTTGCATAGTTTAGGAGAAATTGAAACAGAAATTTTTTAGGAAACAGATGTGCTTGCAACATTTAAACCGTCGTAAGTCGTGTTTGAATTTGCACGAATTAGAATACAAAACAGTAGAGAATGCTACTTGCTCGTATTGGAATTCGTTACACAATTTAGGAGAAATTGAAACAGACGTTTTTTAGGAAAACAATGATTTGAAAATAGATGTGCTTGCAAAATTCAAACCATCGTAAGTCGTGTTTGAACATGAATTAAAATACCTAACAGTAGAGAATGCTACTTGCTCATCTTAGAATTCATTGCACAAATTTAAAGAAATCGAAAACAAAGACGAATATGAACTCGAAAATCCAAGAAGAAGCAAGAAAATTAAGCAGAATAAAAGTTAGATCTAACCTCCATTGATTTTCTTTGTTTAATTGTCTCCAATCCAGCTTAGGTCATAAGGTTCAAAGGTAAGAATTAAGTGTTTTTTTTATTTGATTCAAGCATACACTTAACTCTTTAAGTTTAATGACTTAATTATGCATCACTTAAGCTAGACTTAGCATATAGGATGTATGCACATGGTCATGCATTCTTAGGAATTTTTTTCAATGGAGGACATACAAACACAAACAAGTAATAAATAAATACATATAGAAGGATCAACACATGTAAAAAAATAATACCTAAACAAGGTTAAAAGAACAAGATCTACACAAGAGACTTTGGCGCCAAAATTTGAATTCAAATCTCAGAATTTTTTCGAAAATATTTTTGTTAGATCTGAAAAATTAAAATTCACCAACTGAGAGATATGGATCATAAGAATCAAATAAAACAAGCTTGACAAAAATCAGACCAGAAATGACCAAGTTGTGCACAAATCAAACAAGTTAGGTTCATTTGCGCATAGGACGAACACGCTTCAGTAATCAGGCGATAGAAATTTCATTTCAGATCCAAATTAGACAAATAATATCATTTCAGAAACAAGAGATAAAGACAAAGATAACACAATAAAAATAACCTAAATAGGAGATCTTTTGGTGGATCAAAAATGAAAACAAAAAATTGAGATGAAGATGAACACCAGAGATTTTGGCGCCAAAATTTGAATTCAAATCTAACAATTTTTTGAAAATACTTCTTGGTAGATTTGAAAAATTAAAACCTAAAAATTGAAAGATATGGATCATAAGAATAAAAAAATTTTTTAACAAAAATCAAAACAGAAATGAGCAAGTTATGCACAAATCAAACAAGGTAGGTTCATTTGCGCACCTAGATGAACATGCTTCGATGATCAGGCATTCGTTTTAGATCAAAATTAGACAAATAATATCATTCCAAAAACTAGAGAGAAATATGAATAGAATGCAACAAAAATCACCGAAATGGGAGATCATTTGGCTAATCCCAAATGAAAACGAAAAACAGAGATGAAGATGAACCTCAAGAACATAAGAGATTTTAGTGCCAAAATTTGAATTCAAATCTCAGAATTTTTAGAAAATATTTTTTGGTAGATCTGAAAAATTAAAACCAAAACATTGAAAGATATGGATCATAGGAATAAAACAAAAACAAATTTTACAAAAATCAAACCAGAAATGAGCAAGTTATGCACAAATCAAACAAGCTAGGTTCATTTGCGCACCAGGACGAACATGCTTCAGTAATCAGGCGATAGAAATTTCATTTCAGATCCAAATTAGACAAATAATATCATTTCAGAAACTAGAGAGAAAGAAGAATAGAACGCAACAAAAATCATCAAAATTAGAGATCATTTGACAGATCAAAAATGAAAACGAAAAATAGAGACGAAGATGAACTCGGAAATCCAAGAAGAAGCAAGAAAATTAAGCGAAATAAAAGCTGAATCTAACCTCCATTGATGTTCTTGAATGCCACTTGATAGCACCTTGGAAGATGATGAAGAACAGGTTCCATGGAGGCGAAGGAGGTGTTGAATTGGATGTAGAAGTAAAGAGTCTCTTAGGTGCTCCTCTTAGAAAAAATATGAAAATCTCCTTTCAATGACTCCAAGTGCTCCTCTCTCTCCCTCCTTATAAATTCTAAAATTTTTTAGAAGTGAAGAAGCCCCCTTGAACTAAATCAAAGTCCTTATTTATAGATAAAATTTCAAAAAAAAAATAGGGGGGGAATTTGGTTGGACTTCCGCTTTTTGTTTTCTGATTTCTCTCTTTTTTTGTTTTCTTTTATTATTTTATTTTTTTTTTTATTTTTTTTTTCTTTTTTTTCTAACTAATTCTTAACCATCATTAACTAATCTAGCTAACTTTCTACCTAAATTCTTAACTAAAAATTTCTTTTTCTTTCTTTTTTTCATTCATTTTTTGGTTTTTTTTTATTTTTCGATTTTAGACTAAAAAAAATGATTTATTTTGGATTTTAAATTTATCGTCGGACATAATTCAGTGTTCACATGATGAATCATGGAGGATGTGCACAGATTGTATGACCATTAACAACATTACAGTTAAGTATAAACATCCTATCCCTAGACTTGATGAATTGTATGGCGCTTTTTTTTTTTTCTAAAATTGATTTGAAAAGTGGGTACCACCAAATTAGAATAAGAGAAGGGAATGAATGGAAAAATGCCTTCAAAACTAAATATGGATTGTATGAATGGTTGGCAATTTCATTCGATTTAATTTTAGCATTTAAAAAGGATGGATCATGGAGGATGTACATGGATTGTATGACCATCAACAACATTACAATTAAGTATAAACATCTTATCCCTAGACTTGATGAATTGTATGGTGCTTGTTTTTTTCTAAGATTGATTTGAAAAATAGGTACCACAAAATTAGAATAAGAGAAGAGAATGAATGGAAAAGTTCCTTAAACTAAATATGGATTGTATGAATTGGTGGTAATTCCATTTGGTTTAACTAATGCACCTAGCACGTTTATGAGATTTATGAATCAAGTATTGCGTGAATTTTTTGAAAAATTTGTAGTTGTTTCCTTTGATGATATTTTAATTTATTGCAAGAGTTTTGAAGAGCATGTTGAATATCTCAAATCTATCTTATATGTCCTTAAGAAAGAAAAATTGTATGCTAACTTAGATAAATGTACTTTTTGCACTGATCATGTGACTTTTCTTGGATTTGTAATCAATTCAAAAGCATACAAGTTGTTGAAGAAAAGGTTAAGGCCAATAGAGATTGACCAACTTCTAAATCTGAGTGATGTTAGGAGCTTCCACAAATTGACAAGCTTTTATAAAATATTTGTAATAGATTTTAGCACATTAGTAGCACCCTTAAATGAAATTATAAAGACAAATATAGGCTTTAAGTGGGAAAAAAATCAAGAAAATACATTTTGAACACTTAAAGACAAACTCACACGTGCACCTATTCTTGCATTACCTAATTTTTCCAAATCATTTGAAATTGAATATGATGCATCTAATATGGGTATTAGGGTTGTTTTACTTCAAGAGGGTCATCTGGTTGCATATTTTAGTGAAAAATTAAATAGGGCTACTATTAATTATCCAACGTATGATAAAGAAATGTATGCACTTGTTAGAGCATTACAAACATGGAAACATAATATTTTGTCCAAAGAATTTTCCATTCATAGTGATGAATCCTTGAAGTATTTGAAAGGATAAGGAAAACTTAATAAGAGACATATCAAATGGATTGAGTTCCTTGAACAGTCTCCTTATATTATCAAGCATAAAAAAGAGAAAGGTAAATGTGCTAGTGGATGCCCTTTTTAGAAGGTATGTGCTGCTTTCCACTCTTAAAACTAAATTGCTAAATTTTAAACATATTAAAGAAATGTATGTACATGATAATGAGTTCTCTCACATATATACTTTTTGTGATAAAATGCCTCAAAAAGGATTTCATAAGCATAATGATTATTTGTTCAAAAATAATAGATTGTGTGCCTAAGAGTTCTTTAAGAGATCTGCTTATTAAAGAAGTTCATGAAAGGGGCTTAATGGGATATTTTTAGGTTCAAAAAACTTTAGATATATTGCATGAGAATTTTTATTAGCCTCATATGAAGCATAATCTGCAGAGCTTTAATGAAAGATGCATCGTATGTAAAAGGAAAAAAACTAAAGTAATCCCTTATGAACTTATACTATTTAACCTATTCCTAACCATCCTTGGATTGATTTATCTATGGACTTTATCTTAGAATTACCACAAACTAAAAATGGAAAGGATTTTATTTTTGTGATAGTTGAAAGGTTTTTAAAAATGGCGCATTTTGTACCTTGCAAGAAGGTTTATAATGCTTGTCACGTGGCCAATTTATTCTTCAAGGAAGTTGTGAGACTCCATGCAATACCAAGGAGTATTGTTTCAGATCATGATACCAAGTTGCTTAACCATTTTTGGAGGACTCTATGGAATAAACTTGGTATAAAACTTCTTTTCTCTACTACTTGTCACCCTTAAACTGATGGGAAAATTGAGATGGTCAATAGAACCTTCTCCATTCTTCTTAGGGCTATCATTAAGTGCAATATTAAGTCATGGAAAGATTGTTTGTCACATGTTGAATTTTTTTACAATAGGATGGTTCATGCTACTACACAACATTTTATTTTCAACATTGTTTATAGATTTAACCCCTGACTCCTCTTGATTTATTATTTTTATATAACAATTCTTCTTTTGAGCATACAGATGAAAAATCTAAGGTTAAATATGTAAAGAAGCTTCATGAATAGGTTAAGGCTCAAATTAAAACGAAAATGGAACGTTATTCTCAAGATACCAACAAGAATTGAAAGAAAGTCATATTTGAACCTGAAGATTGGGTTTAGGTCCACTTAGGAATGGAGCGATTTCCCTTACAAAGAAAATCAAGACTCCAACCAAGGGGAGATGGACTTTTCCAAGTGTTACAAAAGATCAACGATAATGCTTATAAAATTGATTTTCCTAATAATTATGGGATGAGAAAAACTTTTAATATTTCTAACTTGTGTGCTTTCGATGTCGATGATGAAGATCATAACTTGATGAAGATCATAATTTGATGAAGAATTCATTAAAAGAAGGAAGGGATGATGAAACTAAGATGGAATAATGATAAAGAATATGAGAGATAAAAAGGAATATCTCCTACAAGGGCTTGGGGGTCCTATAACAAGGTCAAAGACAAAGAAAGTCAAAAAGACCTTAAATCAAATAGTTATAACTATGTTTAATGTAACCCAAGAAATGAAAGAAAAGAATATAAAGCTAGTCCATTGTGCTTAAAATGAAGAATTAGAACAAGAGAACCAAACTTAACTTCTTTTAGCCCAATTTATGTTTCATTTGTATTTTAGGTTAGGACTTTGTTTCTACTCTAATAATTAATAACATAGGTTTAGTTTATTACGTTAATGAGTTTGATCTTAATGGTTATCAAGCCTTTTTTAATTTTTTTTTTACTTTTATTTTATTATGTTAGTGGGATGGACCTTAATGGCTACTAAACATTTAGGATTTTAATTTTATTATAAATACTTATTTAACATTTTTTAAGAAGGAAATTTTGATGATAATAAGAATTGAAGTTGTCCCTCTTAAAAAAGTTTGTGTGTCTCTTAGGATTCTTGAAAAGAACCATTATTTGGATCTTATCAAAGTTTGTCATACTGTTGCGGCGATTCTACATCGAGTTTATTACTCTTCTTTCTCCATAAAATTGAAGGTGTGACATTTTCCCTCATTCCTTTTTTTTTCATTTTATTCTTACCTTTATTAAAATTCTAATTTTAATTTATTTTTATTATAACCATAATTTTAATTTATTTTTATTATAATTTTTAATTTTTATTTGTTTCTATTATAATTTTATTTTTTATTTAAATGAACCAACTAAAAAATATATATTTAATTCAAATCAGTAATGCATGTCTTGTTTTAATCAATCTCAATATTTTTTTCACTTTTTTCTTTTTTTAATTTACATTTTATTGTAATAAATCACAATATTTTTTTTCCTTAAATGATAAAAAATTTGACTAAGCTTAATAATTATCAACAATATCATTTGCAACAATATTTGGAGTTTCAACTATTTACTTTTATTATTTATTAATTAATGTACTTGTTTAAATACAAATAGTACTTATAACCACGGGTGGAAAATAAGCTTTTTACATCGGTTGTTATGGACTTTTTACATCGATTATTTGGGCGGTGTTGAAGCGGGCGATATAGAAAATAAGATTTTTTACATCGGTTTTGGAACCGATGTAAAAAGTACACTTTCTACATCGGTTGGGCTTTCTACCTCCATAAGGTCACAACTGATGTAGAAAGTGTACTTTTTACATCGGTTATAGGCCCAACAAATGTAAAAAGTGTACTTTTTACATCGGTTATAATCTTAACCGACGTAGAAAGTTCATTTTTTTTTAAATGTTCGTTTTGTTTAGGTATGCTACCATGTTATTTATTCACAGAATCACCAGACAGACAATACAGAATTCACATAATCTATATATTTAAACTAAATATATCATTATTTATTATCAAATTTTAATTTACAAAGGAAATAACTTCAAATTACGTCAAGCAAGTGTTGAAAGTTGAAAAAAAAATGTTGTAACCAGCCATGTACCTATTGAAAACAGAGAAAAAAATGGTTGAGCGGTGACCAAACGGTGTCCTAACGGAGGTACAACGGTAGTCGAACGATGACATAGCATAGTGGTAGCCAAATAAGAAGCTTGAAAATTATACAATACAACCAAAACGAATGTAAATTTTAATTATAATAACAGAATGAGATGTATAAATAACGACAAAGACGACTTCAAACCTTAGGGTGCGCGACGACGACTTCGAACGGAGGAAATGGTTGCAACGGCAACGACAACCACGAACGTAAGAATGGAGTGCAACGACGAACAGCAGGGACGGCGGCAATGGCTAAGACGTAAACGAAAATAGAGAGAATAAGCCGAAACGAGAAACTAGGGTTTTGGAGAATGAGGTTAAAGACGACTAGCGTCGAAAAATAAGTGATAGGAGAAGACATTCTACATCGGTTGTTTCTTAGAACCGATGTAGAAAGTACTTTCTACATCGGTTGTTCTGTAACCGATGTAGAAAGTTTAAAAAAAATCCACTTTCTACATCAATTGTTATGTAACCAATGTAGAAAGTACTTTCTACATCGGTTGTTTTGTAACCGATGTAGAAAGTTTGAAAAAAAATCCACTTTCTACATCAGTTACAAAACAACCGATGTAGAAAGTACTTTTTATATCGGTTGTTATGTAACCGATGTAGAAAGTGACCCACTTTCTACATCGGTTGTTTTGTAACCGATGTAGAAAATATTTTCTACCTCGGTTCTTTTCTGAACCGATGTAAAATGTTTACATTTATTTACAAAAATGCCACCGCGTTTTTTTTTACATCGGTTTCTAAACAACCGATGTAAAATCCTGTTATAGAAACCTATTTTTACACTATTGAATATTTTAATGAATAATTAAATTTATCATAGAAGGACTTGATTTAATGAAAAAGATATGGATGCTACTAAACAATAAGGATATTGGTTGATTAATCAAAATTCATGTTTTATTAAAAATCATATCATTGAAAATTATGCAAATGGTGAATTAATAATAATATTAATTAAAATTAACTTTCTACTTCTAAGAAGTTGACCTAACAATAATAATGGAGAATATTTGTCCTTAAACATTGAGGAGGCTCCCCTTGTTGACTCCATCAGGCCATCAACCATTGACCAGGGGATCAAAAAACTACTAATGGTTTTTAAAATTAAGCAGAATTGAATTTAATAAAAGGGATTTTAAACTGTTAAATGTAAATATCTGTTAAAATTAATTTTTATCATACTTTTTTTATTAAAATGTTATATTTTATTGAAAAATAAAAGAATTAATATTTTAACTAATAACCAAATGAACACTGAATTAATTTAAGCATGGAAAAAGAAGGATATCTGTTTATGTTTTATTCTTTTCCTAGGTAGATCCCTTTCTAGATCAAAAAGTGATAGTTTCTCTGTTTACTATAAAATTACACAGCAAAGCATATGTTAAAGAGAGAGAAAATATAAAATATAAAATATGTTAGATGATATAATAAAAAATAAAAATATATTATATAAATTTATAATATCAATAATATATCTCTTGTAACATTGCCAATAAGCCAAGTATGGAGTGTGAAGGCTTCTTAGTCTGTTTACTTTAGAAAATAGCACTCCTCATGGACTGGACTTTGCTACCAGAAATTCTAACCCTTTGTGGACGAAAATATTGCAATATTAGACCCACTAGAATTTTCATCCCCTAACGTGTGACTTACTCTGCTGGTTTTGGTCAATAACCGTTACTTGGCCCACATAAATAGGGTACAAAAATATTCAGTACTATAAATTTTTTTTATAAAAATGCGTTATATGTTATAAAATAAATTAAATTAAAGTTACGACCAATACATAATGACATATATTTAATCCAAAGGAAACTAAGAAACTAGTGATGCCTGAAATGTGGTTGGAGTGTGGTCAAGTCATTGATGAAGGATTCCATGGTGGTGTTGCATATGAGGAGTGTGTTAGACTTTTCTCTCATGATTGAGAGGATGTACAATTAGAAACACAGGACCTCTTCAATCTTCATATGCCTCCAATTAGTTACTCAAATCTTTGATTAACATGGTTCATGTAATGCCAATTCTACCTATGGACATAACTAAGAGCCACTAATTATATTAATCTTTATGGTTTATGAACTTGCATGTGAATTATTGTAGAACAACCACAATTCATCTCTAAGCTAAAGCTTGAGTATACTATGAAAACATATATATATATATATATATATATATATATATATATATATATATATATATATATATATATATATATATATATATATATATATATATATATATATATATATATATATATATATATATATATATATATATATATATATATATATATATATGGAGAGAGAGAAAGAGAGAGAATATGAGGATTTAAAACAAAAATGTACTCTTTTTTGTGCCCTGCGAAAAGGGAAATGAAAGACAAGTCTCATGAAGACTCAATCAAATTACGTGTACCTTATCCAGTAACAATGAAATTCATGAGTCATTAAACTTTCAATTTCAAACGTTAGATTCAACACATTTATCACTCAATCGCAGAAAACAGACGGTTTCATTGGTCAGGACTTGGTCATCGATTAACCTCTATTGTCATTGTAACTGGACCACCACACTGACTCTAGTCTTTCAATATAAAGTAAACCATACGTTACACTTCGACCAAAAAAAAAACAATGAACTATATGTAACCACAAAAATATTGAACAGTGACCAAGATATTGGGAACCTTAGGCAATTTTCTACCCCAACTCCTCTGTTTTTTCTTTTATTTTATGCAATTTTTTAATTATCATAAATTCCATCCTAATACATGTTTTCTTGTATATCTTTCTTTTTATAAAATTGCATCTTTTTCTTTCCTTCTTTTTTCTTTCTATCTCTCTTTATTTTATCTTATCCCAGTTACCCATTTTACAAATAACTTAAATTCATCTCATTGTATGGAGATTAATGGGTTCAAATGCTAGTAGAAAAGAAAAAATTTCCTCTTTAGAAATAATTTACATATTTAGAGATAAATTTGATGGAAAAAATTTTAGAAAGGAAAAAATTAATGCTAAACTTATTCTAAAATATTTTTTTTAAATTCTAACGGAATTCATTGGTTTGCAAATTTTATCTCTGAATTTGATTTTTCTAATGTGATTGTCAGATGTAAGATTCTATCTTTTTCCAACACTAACACCTGGGATTAACCCAACTCATCTTTTAACCAAAGAGAAATTCACCGGTTACATTTTTTGAACTAAAAAGTAAACACTTCTGACCAAGACACTTTTCATTCAATTTCAAGCCCTCTCATGTCCACTCACCACCAAAGCCCCGTCATATATAAATCATCTTAGTCTTTCCCTACCTCATATCTCAACATGACTCTTCATACTCTCTAACCACATTCCCTTTCTCTGTTTTGATTTGGAGAAAAACCATTGCCTCCTCCACTTATAGTGCATTCAACACACCATATATTTTCCAGGGAAAGTGTCTCAAGACTCTATTCATGTGACATATTCCAAGATCTAAGAAAACCCATTTGTCTAGAATCTGGCATGGGTTCTGTGTCCCAAACACAGCTCTACCATGTGCCTCAAGCTCTTTCCCCTACCCCAACTCTTCAAACTTTTGGGGTTATGCATCCTTCTAACACGAGTTTTCCCATCATAGCAATCCTTGTAATTGGAATGATGATCACATCTTTCTTCCTTGTGGGCTACTACATCTTTGTGATCAAGTGTTGCCTCAATTGGGAGCACCGTGTGGGTAATATAAGACGTTTACCTCTATCCTTTCAAGTTGAAGAGCCATCTACAGCACACTCAGCCACATCAGAGCCTAGAGGGTTAGAGGAGTCAATGATAAGGTTGATCCCAGTGATTCATTATAAGCCAGAAGAAGGGGTCAGAGAATTTGGTGAGAGAAGCACTTGTGAGTGTGTTGTTTGCTTGAGTGAGTTTCAAGAGGGTGAGAAGCTTAGAGTTATACCAAATTGTGGCCATGTCTTTCACATTGATTGCATAGATGTTTGGCTTCAGAACAATGCTCATTGCCCTCTTTGTAGAAGAACAATTTCTTTGACAAACCAACAAGTCCATGTTGACCAAATCATCGCTCCAAGGCCTTCACCTCAGGTTCAAAGCCAAAACATTGAGACCCTCATTGGTGTTGATGAAGATTTTGTTGTGATTGATTTGGATAGTGAAGATGGTAGTAGAGACCAAAACTTGCAAGGAAGAGAAGGAGAGTTGCCACCAACAGGTCCTATTAGTCTTTCTTCAAGGAAGGTATTGGAGCAGAAGAAGAAAGAAAAGAAGCTTCAAAAAGTGACCAGCATGGGAGATGAATGGGTTGGTGTTATAGCCAAAGATGAAAGATTCTTAATTCAACCCATGAGAAGGTCTTTCTCAGTGGACTCATCAATGAACAACACACAGTTCTATGGGGCAGTTCAACAGGCTTTACAGCAACAAAATAGGCATGTCCATGATGTCACCACAATTGAAGCTTGTGGTGGTAGTGGTAGAGTCAAGAGATCATGCTTTTCCTTAGGACAAGGATGCAGATCAAGAAGTTATGTGCTACCTGTTTATTTGGAACCCTGAAAATTTCTTATGTATGAAAGAAATAGGGTATAGGTTGTATCATACAAGGATGCTAAATTGGATTTAATATTAGTTTACAACCATAATTAATTTTTCTTCTTATTTCTATTTTTTTATAATTATGTAGGATTGAGGTCAGGTCAAGTTTTGTTTCAATGGTTTGAAGCTATGATTATGAACATCATTGCTGAAATTGGCATATAATAGTTTTCTCAATAAACCTCCTCCCACTAAGGATAACTAATTGATTTATCCCATATGTCTAGAGAATTAACCAATAGAAATGGAAAAATCAACCATTTACCGGAAAGGAGGATCCAATGTAAAGGTGTCCCAAATCCCAACTTTGACGTCTGAAAAAGAGAGGTGGACTATATTCCATTTAAAAAATAAATTATATACAACCACCTTATTTGTATTTCTATGCACTTTTTTTTTATTATTTTAAAAAGGGCCTAACGCCAAAAATAAGTCAAACAACTTTTCTTTATAAAACATAATAGATGACAAGTTAAACAAAAATAATTAAATTTAGTAATATTTTAAATTTAAATTCAAAAACAGTGAAGTTAAAAAATTACCAAAAATTTAAAACTGCGTCTTAAGAATAAATTATGCTTGGGTAAACAATTTCTGTGTACCGCCATGTTTAGATGCTATGGAAGAAGCGTTTTGGATTGGTGATGACCTCTTGTTTCGAAGTTACATCGGTTTTAGTATGTAAGAATCAATTTCAGTTTATGCTTGAACTATTCTATGTCACTAATGCTAAGTGAAAATACTAACAAACAAGTGTTCTTAGATTATTTGTTAAAAAATTAAACATATTTTCTATAAAAATGTTATTAATATATTTATATTATAACCTTTTAATATATCTGACTATGATTTTTAGTAAAAAATATTTATTAATGTTTTAACTTATATTCTTAAATTTACCTGTCCTTTTGAGAAACCAAAATTTGTTAGCACAATTCTTTTATTTCTAGTTCAACGACAGAGTCAACTTTGCTTAAATGGGGCAAAAGCTTTTACATAAAAGTAATGGTAAAACAAGGACTTGGAACTTTTGTCGGAACAAAGTCTTCCCAAGACGTTTTTATACGCATGATCCAATACCACATACAAATAACATTATTCATTTATATAAAAATAAAAATAAAATAAATTAATAATTTACATTTTTATATAAATAGATATATGTTAATATTTTATATATATAAAATTTTCTTTTTTATAAATCAATTCTAAATATTATATATTTAATAATAACTTATTTTTTATTATATGACATATCATGTTTTTTTTTTTTCTATTTTTTCAGTCACTCTACTCCTTTGTACATATTTCAAACTTACCAGCAAATTTTCCTTTGTAATGTTGACTCGCTTATCCGCATGACCCCACGAGATTACACGGTTGGACTCTTTCAGGTCCACATGTCTTAACTGAAGACCTTGGGAATTGTGCTGTATTGGAGGACTTGTCTTTTTTTTTTTTTTTGTGATCTTTGTTTTTTTTTTCAATCTCAAATAAACACTGCACCAAATTCAAATTCTTTATTATTACAACAATTCTAGTAACTTCTTATGATCTTTACTTCACTAGATGATCTCTTCCATATAGCAAATTAAGATATGATATTAGTCCATCTCATTTGAAAAAATTAAATATAGTATAATATATAATATAATAAAAAATAAATATAAAAATATAAATGTACTGGAATCTAAATATTATTTAGACGTATGTTTATTATTATTTTTAGCTAATTAAACGTTTTTACGTTTACTTAATAATTTTGGCTCCGTTACTCGCACTCGAGTTTCTATTAAAATTTATACTAATTTGATTTAATATAATCTTAGTTGCAATTTTTATGTCCAACTTTACCAGAAGTTGCTGATCTATTAGTGTGTTTTTGGAGCGAAATATAAATTTTTATGTATTGTTTTGGCAGTTTTGAGCATAGGTTCTATACTAATAGCCTGTTTGTTTTGCAAGTGAAACGTGGTTATTTGAATTACCGGACTCTGTTGTGCGGTAGCGATTAAATTTCAATAAAAGATGCAAACAGAAAAACTAATAGATTAAATTTGAGATTAAATATATTTTTAATTTTTAAAAATATTAAAATTTTAGTTTTAATTTTTATTTTTAAAATGACTAATTTTATTTTTCAATTTTAAAATAGATTTTTTTTAAAATTTTATCATTAACATATCAAATAATGATATGTATTAGGTGTTAAATATTGAATATTTTAAATATTAAAAGTTAATATATTTAAAAAAAATAAGAAATTAATATTAATTATTTTAAAAAAATTTAAAAATACTAGAAATATATTTTCTTTAAAATTGAGATGAAATATTTACACCAAATTAAATTAGCAGGGATATTATTTATGTATTTGGATTTGTTGTCAATTATTTAATAATAAATTATGTTATGATACAAACAATTTAGGTTACCATTAATTTATCTTTTTTAAAATTTTGTTAGAGTTATCTTATTTGATAATTTTTTTAAAGATACAAATTTAATAAATTTAGTGGTTAAATAATATAATATTTATTTGATGATTATATATATTAAATTTTAAAAATTATAAATTATAAACATATAATTTTATAATAAATATTTTTTATTTTAAAAATTATATATACTAAATTTAAATCATTCGAGAGTATATAAAAATATCTTTAGTTTGATAAAATTTTATAAACTTAATCTATACTCTAAAATTTTTAATTATATAGTTAAATTAATAAAATTAACATCTTATAAAAAATTATAAAGTAAAGTAAGTTTGACATAGATTATTGTTTTTAATAAGTTGATATCAACCCTAATTAATTATAGTATTATATAAATAAATTTTAATTTAAAAGAATAAGTTTAAAAGTGATTTGTTTATGAGCAAAAGATAAATGATACGAAAATGATTTACTGTGGCCCATGTATGCTTACTTGGAGTTTAATTGGTCAAAAATCAATCTGAAAATTTTCATATATTTTAGAATTTAATTAAAATATACATATAATCTATAAAAATTATATTATTATTTAATTTTAAATTATCAAAAAATTTAATTATTTTAATAATTATTAAAAATAATTTTAATTAATTAATAATATAAACTTTAAAAATAATAATATATTTAAATGAAGTTATTTTTTATTTAAGATCTTATGTATGTTTTATGGGTTTTTTTAACCAAACCAAAAAAACATACCTCCATTTGAATCGACACAGTCGCATTGACTAGGGCATCATAGTTTTGTACGATAGAATTTAATTTTTTAACGAAACTTATAAAATTAAATCTGATACTTTAATTAAAAATATAATAAATTTTTATCTAAATTAATTACTTATTGACAATTAAAAAATATTTTAAGATACGGTTTTAAGATTTTATCTCTTACATTTATAATTTTAAAAAAATTCGATTTAAATAATTTATCTCCTCAATTCTTAATAATTTTAGGTTGCTTATTTATTACCTATTTTTTTAGTGGTCTTATATTTTAAAAAGATTAGGTAATTTTTTATTAATTTTTTTATATTTAAAAGTATAAATTTGTATCAAACTTGTTATAATATTATAAATAATATAATAATATAATTTGTATTTTATATATTAAACTTTATTGTATATGTGATACACATTATAGTATTACTAGATTTAAAATGATACTTTGAATTTATTATTTGTTAAATAATTTTGATTAAATTTTTATACAAATGATGCTAGTCAAAGCTAGTTTTAAAGTTCTACTACTTAAAAATATTATTAAAATATATTTTTATAAATTTTAAGTTTATTTATTAACTTTTTTAGATTGTAAGTTTTTAAACCAGCTTGCAAGAAGCTTTAAAATAAATTAGAAATTGACAACAACAAAAAATTTATAACAAGTAACAAAATCAAATTTTTTTTTCAAAATTTTTAAACAAATTAAGTTTAAACATTCAAAATCTAACTTAATTCGACTAATTTTCGTTCCTAAATGTAACCCTACATACTCAACACTAATTTATACCTTGTTAAGTCCATCCAATTATTTTATTTTATTTTTAAATAAACCTTAATCATTGATTAATGAGTGTAAAAGAACATATTTTATTATATATATATATATATATATATATATATCATTATTATTCACTAAATATTATTATTACATGATTTTCATATACATCAATAAATGCTTAAGAACTTGATGTAGAGTATGTCACGATCTAGTACATATTCTTTCATATAATATAAAATTGATCTTTTATATTAACTTTTAATTCTATATCAATTGGATATAAACAATTAATTATAATTTTAATGAACGTAAAAATTTAAACTTTTTAAGTATAAATATAATTTTGAATGTTAAAATTATGATAATATTTTTTTTAAAATTTTTAAAAATAAAATATAATAATTATTTAGGGTAATTTTAAAGTTTCAAGTCATCACAATAATTTTGTTTTTATTTATAAGTTCATTTTAGTTTTCAAAAGAATTTAATTATTTTTTCTATATATTCTTATACCTATCAACTATAATAAATGAAAAAAAATAAAATAAATTTTATAAATAAATGGTACATGAGAAAATTAAATAATTTTTAAAAAAATTAACAATATTAATTACATTTAATATTTGTATTTCTTTTTTTAGATAGATACAAAGAAACGAAAGAGATATAAATCATAAATAAATTAAAAAATAAAAAGAAACCAAGAACAAAAATATAATAAATTCATAAAAAATATATATAATTAGAAACTATTCATCCAACCATTATAATGATTCTTAGAGCAATTTTTTTACTAACAATGTAAAACAAAAAAAATAGTGAAATGTAATTATTATGTTATGCTTATACTTCCTCTTTAAAACAATTAGTGAAATGTAGTGTTTTATATTAATAAGAAACAATGCAATAATAAAAAATGAAAAATGAATTTTTAGATTTTAAATTTTTCATTTTCAAGACTCAAAAGCTAATATCTACATGTTGAATATATATGGATACAAAATAGATTATCTAGGCTTAAAGATTAATACATTTTTTATTTTTTTTACACTTACAAGTAGACATAATGTAGATGAAATATTAAGCATGCACATCATTTAGTTTCTAACTTAGTTGATTAGCATAAGCCCCATCATATCAAGAAAGGTATTTTAAAGTAATTTTTTTAATTTTTTTATATTTTTTAAATATTATATATTTAAGTATTGTAAGAAATAAGTAATATATTAAAATATTTTTAAAAATGTTTTTTAAAATATTGCAAAAAGTAATATATATTATTATTATTACCTTTTAAAATACTTTTTATAAGAGTGATATAAAATTGTCGGAACCGTAATTATAACGGGACAACGAACTCGTTAAAATTTTAAAAAAAAATTTATGGATTGTAGAGCCGCTACCAAATTTTATTTCAAGGGAAAATATTTGGAAAAAACACTAACTTGAAGATGAAACTCTAGGTTCGGGAGTCGGTTACGAACAGGAAAGGTGTTAGGCACCCTACTTGCCTGTTCCAAAGAACGGTACCCTTAAACTGAATGTGTGATTTATTTGAAAACTATTTGATCCCTTAATAGAATAAAAATAAATAGGTTTTTATGAAAATAGCCTGACAGGACTTGATCCTGCTCCTACGTATTTCCTGGTGCAATGGAAAATTCAAGGCTACGTAGTTCTGGTTCTGTTTGGCAAACTAGAGATTTTCTTGAAGCATGGATATTTGGAATGAAAGCAGAAGTTTTTTTTTTTTTTGGAAGAATGTCTGCGCAAAGCTCAAACCATCGTAACCTGTGTATGAACTTGCACAAATCAGAATACGGAACAGCAGAGAAGGCTTCCTGTTTGTATTATGACCCGTTTACACAAAATTCCTAAGGGGAAAGCCAAAGTTTTGAAATAAAAATAGAGCTTTGTCGGAAAAGAATTTGCGCAAAGTTCAAACTGTCGTAAGCCGTGTATGAACCTGCACAAATCAGAATACGGAACAGTAGAGAAGGCTTCATGTTCGTATTAAGGCCCGTTTAGACGAAATTCCTAAAAGGAAAACAGATGTTTGAAATGAAAACAGAGGTTCGTCGAAAAAACGTCTACGCAAAGTTCAAACCGTCATAAGCCGCCTATGAACCTGCACGAATCAAAATATGGAATAGCAGAAAAGGCTGTCTGTTCGTATTAAGACTCGTTTAGACAAAATTCCTAAAAGGAAACAGATGTTTGAAATGACAACAGAGGTTTGTCGGAGCGTCTGCGCAAAGTTCAAACCATCGTAAGCCGTGTATGAACCCGCACAAATCAGAATACAGAACAGCAGAAAAGGTTGTCTGTTCGTATTAAGACCCGTTTAGACGAAATTCCTCAAAGGAAAAGATGTTTGAAATGAAAATAGAGACGAAGATGAACTCGAAAACCCGAGAAGAAGCACGAAAATTAAGCGAAATAAAAGCTGGATCTAACCTCCATTGATGTTCCTTGTTCAATTGTCTCTAATCCATCTTTGGTCATAAGATCCTGAGGTAAGAATTAAGTGTTTTTTTTTAATTTGATTCAAGCATACACTTAACTCTTTAGGTTCAATGACTTAATCATGCATGACTTACGCTAGACTTAGCATATAGGATGCATGCACATGGTCATGCACTCTTAGGAATTTTTTCAAAGAAGGGCATACAAACACAAACAAATCAGAAAGAAATACATATAGAAGGATCCACACATGAAAAATAACACCTAAACAAGGTTAAAAGAACAAGATCTACACAAGAACTTCACGAACACAAGAGATTTTGGCAAAATTTGAATTCAATTCTCAGAATTTTTTCGAAGACATTTTTTGTTAGATCTAAAAAATTAAAACCAACCAAGTGAAAGATATGGATCATAGGAATAAAAAAAACAAGTTTGACAAAAATCAGACCAAAAATGAGAAAGTTATGCACCAATCAAACAAGCTAGATTCATTTGCCCACTAGGACGAATATGATTCGGTAATCTGGCGATTGAAATTTCATTTTAGATCCAAATTAGACAAATAATATCATTCCAAAAACTAGAGAGAAAGACTAAGAGAATGCAAAAACAAATCACCAAAATCGGAGATCGCTTGACCGATCAAAAACAAAAATAAAAAATAGAGACGAAGATGAACCTTAAGAACACAAGAGATTTTGGCGCCAAAATTTGAATTCAAATCTCAGATTTTTTTTGAAAATACTTTTTGGTAGATCTAAAAAATTAATACTAATCAATTGGAAAATATGGATCATAGGAATCAAACAAAGAAAGTTTGACAAAAATCAAACCAGAAATGAGCAAGTTATGCACAAATCAAACAAGCTACGTTCATTTGCGCACCAGGACAAACATGCTTCAGTAATCCGGCGATAGAAATTTAATTTCAGATCCAAATTAGACAAATAATTTTATTCTAGAAACTAGAGAAAAATATGAAGAGAAAGAAACAAAAATAACCAAAATTAGAGATCATTTGACCGATCAAAAATGAAAACGAAAACAGAGACGAAGATGAACCTCAAGAACATAAGAGATTTTGGCGCCAAAATTTGAATTCAAATCTCAGAATTTTTGAAAATATTTTTCGGTGGATCTGAAAAAATTAATATCAATCAATTGAAAGATATGGATCATAGGTATGAACACTGAATTATGTCCGAGGATAAATTTAAAACCCAAAATAAATCATTTTTTAGTCTAAAATCGAAAAATAAACAAAAAAAGAATAAGAAAGAAAGAAAAAGAGATTTTTAGTTAAGAATTTAGTTAGAAAGTTAGCTGGATTAGTTAATGAAAATTAAGAATTAGTTAGAAAAAAATAAAAAAAAATAAAATAAAAGAAAAATAAAAATAAAAATAAAGAAAATAATAAAAAGAAAACAAAAAAAAGAGAAAAATCAGAAAACAAAAAGTAGAAGTCTCGCCAAATTTTTCCCTTTCTTTTTTGAAATTTTATCTATAAATAAGGACTTTCATTTAGTTCAAGGGGATTCTTCACTTCTAAAAAATTTTCAGAATTTCTAAGGAGAAAAAGAGAGAGGAGCATTTTGAGTAATTAAAAGGGGATTTTCAGATTTTTTCTAAGAGGAGCACCTAAGAAACTCTATCTCTGCATCCAATTCAGCATCTCCTTGGCCTCCATTGAACCAGCTCTTCATCATCTTCCATGGTGTTATCAAGTGGCATTGAGTAACATCAATGGAGGTTAGATCCAGCTTTTATTTAGCTTAATTTTCTTGCTTCTCGGATTTTCGAGTTCATCTTCGTCTCTGTTTTTCATTTTCATTTTTGATCGATCAAATGATCTCCGATTTTAGTGATTTTTGTTGTGTTCTCTTTGTCTTTCTCTCTAGTTTCTGGAATTATATTATTTGTCTAATTTGGATCTGAAACAAAATTTCTATCGCCTAATTACTGAAGGATGTTTGTCCTGGTGTGCAAATGAACATAGCTTGTTTCATTTGCGCATAACTTGCTTATTTCTGGTTTGATTTTTGTCAAATTTGTTTTGTTTCATTCTTGTGATCCATACATTTAAATTTTTTAGTTTTAAATTTTCAGATTTACCAAAAAATATTTTCGAAAAATTCTGAGATTTGAATTCAAATTTTGGCGCCAAATTTTCGAGTTCATTTTCGTCTCTATTTTTCGTTTTCATTTTTCATTGGTCAAATGATCTCCAATTTTGGTGCTTTTTGTTGCATTCTCTTAGTATTTTTCTATAGTTTCTGGAATGATTTTATTTGTCTAATTTGGATCTCCTAATTACTGAAGCATGTTCGTCCTGGTGTGCAAATGAACATAGCTTATTTGATTTTGTGCATACCTTACTCATTTCTGGTCTGATTTTTTTCAAACTTGTTTTGTTTGATTCCTATGATTCATATATTTCAATTATTAAGTTTTAATTTTTTATATCTATCAAAAAATATTTTCTAAAAATTTTGAGATTTGAATTCAAATTTTGGCGCCAAAATCTCTTGTGTCTTTGAAGTTCTTGTGTAGATCTTGTTCTTTTAACCTTGTTTAGCTATTATTTTTCATGTGTTCATCCTTGTATATGTATTTCTTTCTGATTTATTTGTGTTTGTATGTCCTCCTTTGAAACAAATTCCTAAGAGTGCATGACCATGTGCATGCATCCTATATGTTAAGTCTAGCTTAAGTCATGCGTGATTAAGTCATTGGACCTAAAGAGTTAAGTGTATACTTGAATCAAAATAAAAAAGAAACACTTAATTCTTACCTCTGGACCTTATGACCTAAGCTGGACTGGAGACAATTGAACAAGGAACATCAATGGAGGTTAGATCCAGCTTTTATTCCGCTTAATTTTCTTACTTCTTCTCGGATTTTCAAGTTCATATTCGTCTCTGTTTTCAAATTTTCAAAAATTCGTGCAACAAATTCTAATACGGACAGGTAGCATTCTCTACTGTACCATATTTTAATTTTTACGGATTCCAAATACGGCTTACGACGATTTGGATTCTGCAAGCACGTGATTCAGAAAATCACTGTTTTTATTAACTCTGTCCAAAATGTCTGTTTTCAATTTTTCTAAAATTTGTGCAACGAATTCTAATACGGGCAAGTAGCGTTCTCTACTGTACCGTATTTTAATTCGTGTGGATTCCAAATACGACTTACGACAATTTGGATCCTGCGAGCACCTAATTTCAGAAAATCACTGTTTTTACCAAGTTTGTCTAAAATGTTTATTTTCAAATTTTTTAAAATTCGTGCAACGAATTCTAATACAGACAAGTAGCGTTCTCTACTGTACTGTATTTTAATTTGTGCAGATTCCAAATTTGGCTTACGACGATTTGGATTCTACAAACACGCGATTTTAGAAAATGACTATTTTTACTAACTCTGTCCAAAACGTTTATTTTTTATTTTTTAAATTTGTGCAACGAATTCTAATACGGGCAAGTAGCATTTTCTACTGTTTGGTATTTTAATTTATGCGAGTTCAAACACGGCTTACGACGGTTTGAATTTTGCAAGCACGTCTATTTGCAAATTACTGTGTGTTATTACAAAACACCCAAAATGTCTGTTTTCAAATTTTCTAAAATTTGTGCAACGAATTCTAACACGGACAAGTAGCGTTCTCTACTGTACCATAATTTAATTCGTGCGAATTCCAAATACGACTTACTACGATTTGGATTCTGCAAGCAAGCGATTTCAGAAAATCACTGTTTTTACTAACTCTGTCCAAAATGTTCAAATTTTCTAAAATTCTTGCAACGAATTCTAATGTGGGCAAGTAGCATTCTCTACTGTATGGTATTTTAATTTGTGCGGATTCCAAATACAACTTAGGACGATTTGGTGGATTTGAAAGAATTAATACCAATCAATTGAAAGATATGGATCATAGGAATAAAATAAAACAAGTGTTACAAAAATCAAACCAGAAATGAGCAAGTTATGCACAAATCAAACAAGCTAGGTTCATTTGCGCACCAAGACGAACATGCTTCGGTAATCTGGTGATAGAAATTTCATTTCAGATCCAAATTAGGCAAATAATTTTATTCCAGAAATTAGAGTAAAAAAAGAAGAGAACGAAACAAAAATAACCAAAATTGGAGATCATTTGAAAGAAGTGGATGAGCAACGGAGCGCATGCAACCATCCTCTTGCAATACATGACTAGGTGGTTCCTTGAACAACCTGTCCCTTGATATTTCTCAAATTCAGGAACCTTGAATTTTGGAGGAATGATCACATCTAGGACCAGACACAAGTCAAATGCATCTTTGACATCATATGCACTTCCTTCGATTGCCCGGATTCTTCCTTTCAGGGTTTTCCATTTTTCAGCACCTTCATCGAAAGGATGGCTTGGGTATCCTCCTGTCATATTATGAGGATGAGAAGATAATATGTATATATGAGGTCTTTGGGTGAATATAAGCTTCGTCCCCCCAGGAGTCGTTTGGTGGGTTTGGATAGGTTCTTGCGAGGTATTGTTTGGGAAAATATGAGGGATTCCCATGGGGTTTGAAGGTAGATTTTGTGAAGGCATGGTTAATGGTATAGGGTTTTGTGGATTGTAGCCAGGAGCATATGATGGGCCAACTGGTTCCTCTGGAAGGAACCCTATTATGTCCTTCTGTTTTGACAGTTGGATAGCCTCCATTAGTTTGGCCATTTGATCTTTTAAATTTTTTACCTCATTTCTTAGCTCTTCGTTTTGCCTTTCCAACTCATCCATGATCTTTGATTGTGATTGAGTTCTATAAGGATGTCGAGAAAGTTGTCTGTCTTCAATTTAGTTTTTCTGTTAAATTAAAAATTAATTTTTGAGAAACAATGTGAATGCCAAAATCAATGAATGATAAAAATGTTAATGCTTCAGTGAGTATTAAAATGAGGGAGGTAAGGGATGATTTCCAAAATCAATGATAAATTTATTTAATGAATGGATGAATGCACGATTGGATGCATAAATAATTAGAGGTTTGCAAGTTGACCATTTTGAAAATAATTGGATGATCTGCTGCTTTACTTATTTGACCTTGATTTTTAGTAATTTTAGTATTTTTTTTAGTTTTGCTAAAAAAAAACTTTTGATTTTACTAAAATTTTCCTAAGGTTTCTTTCAAACATAAAAGCGTTCTTTAGATTTCCTTTCAAATTTCCTTTTTCTCTTTTTTGGATTTTCCAAAATCTGTTTAGTTTAGAAATTTAATTTTTCTATTTCTTTTTCAAATTTTCTAACTCTCCTCTGCTTTTGGATTTGTATATGTCTATTTTCCAAAATCTTAATTTGAATTGGTTAGGGCAAAACTTTGCCCCAGTATAAGAAATTATTTTTATTTTTCCTTATTTTTATGATTTCATTTGTAAAATTTGTTTATTTTCTTCCTTTCTTAGTTTCAAATTTTCTTTGGCTTTTTCAAATCTAAATTAATTTCAAATTTTAATATTTTGTGTTTTTTCCAAAATAAATATGCTTTTTTTTATGTCTTGAGTGAGGTGATGTGACACAGATCTAAGGTCTCTCTGATATATGCTTCTCACACAAGGTGGTTTATAATCCTGGAGGTTATGAAGATCACTAGAACCAAGTTCTAATTCTTGGTGCTTGCTACAACCGTAAAGAAGGATACCAATTACAAGGCTTCAAGAAAAAGATGCATTCTAGTTAGGGTTTTCGTGATAGCCAAACGGGATGTGCATCCCAAGTGACACCACTAGACCCCTCTAGTCCTAGGTTTCGCTCAGACCCGGGTGTAGGGCCTCACTCATATTTTGCATGTAGGACTACAATGTGTGGAATAACCTGCAATTGCAATACAATATATATATATATATATATATATATATATATATGTCTTCTACCTAGGGTGAGAAACATACAATTTTGAATTAAATGAAAACATGAAATAAATAAAGGAAAACAGCGAATAAATAAAAAGAGATCAACATGTTACACACTCAATTTCAAACAGGGCTTGACTCTCTAAAGTCCCCAGTGGAGTTGCCGTCTATCGCAACCGTAATTACAACGAGACGACGAACTCGCTAAAATTTTAAAAATAATTTTTATGGATTGTTGAGCCGCCACCAAATTTTATTTTAAGGGAAAATATTTGGAAAAAACACTAACTTGAGGATGAAACTATAGGTTCGGGAGCCGGTTACAAATAGGGAAGGTGTTAGGCACCCTACTCGCCTGTTCCAAAGAACGATACCCTTAAACTGAATGTGTGATTTAGTTGAAAACTGTTCCAAAGAACGATACCCAAGCTAGGTTCATTTGCGCACCAAGACGAACATGCTTCAGTAATCTGGTGATAGAAATTTCATTTCAGATCCAAATTAGACAAATAATTTTATTCGAGAAACTAAAGTAAAAAAAGAAGAGAACGAAATCAAAATAACCAAAATCGGAGATCATTTGACCGATTAAAAATGAAAACGAAAAACAGAGACGAAGATGAATCTCAAGAACACGAAAGATTTGAATTCAAGAAACATGGTTATTATGCATAAAGGTAGTTGAAGATTTCAAAGATCTTACTTGATTATCTTGCTGAGAGAACTTTTGTGGTTTCTTGCTAAACCTTCATGGCAAGAGAAGAACCAATGTTATTTCCAGAAGCTTTTTGAAAGCCATCTCTGAAAATCATTCTCCTTCCCCGTTTTCTTTTTTCTTTTCCTCAAAGTTCCCCTCTCCCCTTATGTATACCTTTTCTTTTTTAAATTTTGGTGGGTTCTCTCCTTTTTCCTTTTTCTATTCTTCTGCTTTTTTTTTATTCTTTTGTTTTTTCTTTTTTCTTCTGTTTTTATTTATTTATTTATTTTGTTTTATTTTTTCCATTACTTTTATTTTGATTTTTTGAACTATTTTAGATTAAATCGTCTTTTGGCTGAAACAAAAAATTTATTTTGGGTTTTGAATCCTCAGACATAATTCGGTATTCACAATTAATATTTTGAAAGTGCTTTTCTACAGAAGTGTTATAACAAGTATTACTTATAATTATTACTTTAAAAATGTTTTCTTCTAAAAATGTTGTAAAATATCATATTTTAAAGCACTTTCTACAAAAGTATTATAAAAATTATATTATTTAAATTTTTTTATACAAACATTGTAAAATAATTTATTTTTTTAACTATTTTATTTTAATATCCTCTTCCTTTCATGTTTATTAGTATTATAATGAGGAATCACTATCAACATTATCTAAACAATTTTAGAACAAATTAAATATTTAATAATTTGAAATTTGATTATCTTTAAATTGAGATACTCTATTCAAATAGAAATCATAAACTAATTATCTTCAAGAAAATTCTTAGACCAGTATGGTTTTATAGTTCAGAATATATCCAAAATATGTTAAGTTAAGTCTAATAAATATAGCAACCTGCTTAATATAAACAATTTAAATAAAGTTCTTTACCATATAGCAACACCATTTTTCTTTGATTTCATCTAAATGAGAATGAGAGTATATGATACTTTTGTAGCTAAGCAAGTATTGTAATATACATCAAAGTAAATTTGTACGAATGAAATAATATGAAATTTTCATTTAAATTAAGAATCATAATAAATATGGAATCAATTTAAAATTACATAACCCTATTAGGAACACATTTTGATTTTATAAATAATTTTTTAATAAATCTCATAATATAATAACCATAATCAACATCATTTATTTGATGAGGGCACTATTAAAACAAAGATAAAAAATGTGTAAATCAGTAATGTCATTTTCTACATGATAGTGTAAAGTTTTGTAAATACCTCTATAGTGATCCAACTAATTGGATTCAATTTAGGTTTTGACATCCTAACTCTCTTAGCAGCTTGATAAATTTGGAAATTTTTAAAAATAATAAACAAAGACAATATAAGTAAATGTTTATGGTTACATAGATCTATAAAAATTAATAATTTTTTATTATTTAAACATGTTCTTCATACATGATCAATCTCTTGGATTCTCATGCATAGAATCCAGATAATATATCATTTCAGGCATTGATAACAATTAACACCTAATGTTTCCTATAAAAATAATGCTTATTTAGTAACTCCTAAACATATCACATTTATTTAAATTTATTTCAAAAGCTAGTTTATAAAAAATTTGCTCACCCTACATCATATGTAGCCAAAAATAACTTATCCTTTCCTTGAAACATGTTAAGAAGCTTAGCTACATATTGGGAAGAATTGTTAGCTAGTGAACATGTTAGATGAAGGGATAAGAATGAAAACCACTTCATCTTTTGAGTTGGGATCAACAACTCAAAATACAAGTAACTTAAATGAATATATGCAAAAATAAATTATTATAATATCAATTGAAAATATAAAATTAAGATTAAAAGATATGGATGACGTACAAATAATATACCATAAATTACTTAATGTATGTGTAAATAAAAGATGAATCTATTTGCTCATGACAAAGTTCATTGATTTGTTGTCGATCAAGGTAATCAACAAACAGTTTACCAAGCATACTTTCTTTCATCTCTATGCTAAGTTGATACTCATTTTGCATCTTACTTTCTACATGTATTTTAAGGTAAGTTAAAATGATATTTTGCATCTCTTAAATCACATCTTGTCCTTTTTTTCTTATTTAATGTTGTGGTTGACTCCTTTATGTGACCTAAAACTTTATCCTTCTTTCCTTTGGATTATGCAAGACCTTGAAATGAGAACTATACAAGTATGAAACTCAAATATAAAAAAAGAAATCATGTGAAGAAGTTAGAGTTCAAAAAGAAAAAAAATAATATTGCTTAAATGGGCAAGTAGTATACATATATAGTATCTAAACCAATGAGATTTATTGGCCAAAGTACATATGCATCTATTGCTCTTTCAATTTTTGTGATTCCTTCATAATCATCTAATGTTTGCAAAGGTGCTTGTGACTTATAAACAACCTCAATTAGAACCCCACATGATTGGCAGGAAGTAGTTTGTTATGTATTGTAACTCCAGCTATGTTATGTGTTTTTCCTTTTCCAATCACACGGTGTGTTAAGGTTGATAAGTATATATGACATGAAGAGATTTCCTAAATCAATGAAAAGTTATATATATATATATATATATATATATATATATATATATGTATTAAAACTTTTAATATGAATTAATAATAATTGAAACTTTCTTGTGATAAATATACCTCAAGAAGGTTGTAAGACATAAGTGTATAATCATCTCTTATGTTAGGGCAAGTTATATTAGGTTTTTTATTTGTTGCCTCCTTTTCTTGCATCTTATTCTCCATATCATTTATTTTTCTATGAGATGTTGCATCATAGCTTTTAAGTTAGCCACTTCATTAAGCGTATCATTTAGTCTTGAATGTTTTTGCTTTGGAAAATATTGTTTTTGTGACATGCCAAACCATACACCTCTAACACGACCAAGATATTTTGGAACATTTAATGCTTTAGCAAGTATATCATCATGGAAGTTTGATTCTTATGACTGAAACTATGACAATGACTCTTGAGAAGAATAATAAGAAGGAAAAAAAGATATATTTTTCAATCATCAATATTATCAAGAAAAAATAAAAAATAAAAAATTAAACTAAAAAGGAGAAAGACTTACACAGTGAGCCCACACTTAAGCAATTCTTTCATTATCAAGCTCTCCTTTGTAATTAACATGAGAAGCTTTCCATAATACATGATGAGACATGGACGTAACATCTGATCCAACCTCCTACATATATATATTCAAAAAATTAGTCAAATAGATTAAAAATATTTATCCTATCTTATAAGTATGTATAACTTACCATCTTTTGCTCAAGCCGAGCATAACCTATACGTGATCTCCTATATGAATATGTAAGATTTTATTTTCTTTCTCTATTTTTATTGCTTATTTCTTGTAGAGACACTTATATAAATGTATATTCTTCAAATGTATTATAGGCAATAACCGATTACATTGTACACATCACATCATATTACTTGAAACTTTGGATCTTTTCGTTTAGCTATATATGATCTACATACTTGTTCAGTTATAATGTCTGCATATTTTATGGATGAATGCTCAGGTGAAGGGTAAATTAGATTGTTGTCAGCATCATACAAATATGTAGTTGTAATGTAAAATTTAAACCATCAATACATTTTTCCAGCTACCATAATTGTATAATATCGGTGGCTATCATCAACATCAAATGTTGTCTATAAAATAAAATAAAAAATTTAAAAGTAAATTTGTATACATAACAAATTTTAGTTAAGTAAGATATAAAGTTAATATGTTACCTTTATATTATCCTATATGTTATTTTTTATCAAATTCAAGCTAGCATTATTCCAATTGCCACAATTAATTGGCACCATTTGTCAAGTAATAGTTTCAAGATAACTCATCAATTGGTCTCTATCAAGCTTAATCAGTTGACCTTTTGCATTCCATTAAACCTAATTTATAAAGAAAACATGATAAAATGTTATATTAGTAAGTATTACCTTAAGTTTGACTCATTTTATATTTTGAAAGAACAAATTTATTCATGATAGTCATTCCATATTCTTTGAATGTTAGAAGCACCATCTTCATGGAAAGATTCCATTTAACTTCAATCATATTAGAATATATTTAGGTTAAATATACCAAAATTATTATTATAAATATTAAATAAAAGTAATTTACATACAAAGTTTAAACTAACATTTTTATTTTATTTGTTGGATTCAAATTATCTCTTATTAATACAAAAAAATGGATTGACCCAAATCACCTTTTCATGATTATAAATCTTATAAAATTTATCATTTATTGTAGGATCACTCTCAACTGATTGCAATATTCCCAAGAAAGGATCATCCTCAATATTAGTTTCTTCTTTATAGTGGCCATAATTTTCATATATTTTGTTGGACAAAAGCACAATGAACCACTTCTTATCAATAGGATCAATGACATAGAATTCTTATTGAGCTTGAGATGCTAAAATAAAAGACTTATTTTTATACTCCCTCCTTACTAAAATCCACCTGCAAAAACCTTGAATCATCAATTTGAGCACCATTATTAGTGTCAACTCACTTACAATCAAACACAGGCATTTGAACTTTGTGTAATCTAACTCCCATATTTGTTGAATGATGTCAAAATATGACATGTTTGCATATATAGGATTTTGGTGTTTAGCACTTGATACATGCAAAGATTGTGCTACAAGGATCACACCCTTATTATGCATTGTACTCTGATTATCCTATTCTTTGGTATAGAATGTATACCCATTAATAAGATAATCACGATAAGAAAGGGCATGAACACTAGGACCACTTCCTAACCATCTCAATCTATCTAAAATTGAAGAAGTATTTATAGCTAACTCTGCAAGCATACGCTCTTTAAACCATGTTATAACTTCTAGATTATGTTCTCTTGTTATCCAATTTTAATTTCTATTTGGGTTCAAACTTCTAGGTATATGTTATATCTATCAATAAATGGTTCAACACCATTTGTATTATGTAAAACATATAAATATGCTTGCTCTTATTTAGTCCTTTGTATTATCATTATTTTATTTCCCATATTTCTTCCCCTTTTATTCTCCCTTGGTAATGAAACTTTGGAATTCCTATGGAATCAACATTACTCAGGTATTTAGTATAAAATTCAACAGCTTCTTTAACTATAAATCTTTTAACAATACAACCTTTTGATCAACTTTGATTCTTCACATACCCTTTTAATATCTTCATATAATGCTCAATTAGGTACATCAATCTCACATAAACTGATCCACACAATTAAGTCTCTGTAAAGGGGAATGGTTAGATAAACCATTTTGTCAAAGAATGAAGGTGGAAAATATATCTCAAGTTCACACTAAGTTATAATAATTTCTTTACACAAAGAAGACAACCTTGCATGGTCAACTACTTTACTACAAATCATCCTGAAAAAGAAGTATAACTTAGTTATGGTTTCTCGTACCTTTGGGGGTAAAATGGAACATATATCCCCTGGTAGCAAAAGCTCCAGAAGAATATGGTAATCATAAGACTTTAAACCTTTTAACTTGAAATCTTTCATTGATACAAGGTTTCTAATATTTGTAGAGTATCCTTCTGGAACCTTAACTTCATCAAGGAATTTACAAAATGTAATTTTCTATTGTGTAGAGAGAGTATGAGCAGCTAGAGGTAAATATATATTTTTCCTTCTGTGTCAGTCCCATTCTACCCTTATTCTCATATCAATTAAGTCTAAACTGCATTCTCTTCACATATAGGATAAGCATATTAACTTTTGATATTGTATGTTGATAAATGATCATATGCTAGAAAATCATTAATTGTACCAAACAACATAGGTTTCAATAAGAAACTTTTTTCCCTGTATCCAATGTTATCAACATCACAAGTAACCACATAAAGTCACACAATTCTGCGACTCATGAATACCCCTCTAATTTAGAACATGAACACAATTTCAAGTTAGTAGGGTCGTTGGGGAATCAACGATCCAAAATGTGCAATCATGGGTATGAGGAGACTCAGACGCATTCAAAAAAGGTAAATCAAGTTACGCATAACCCATAAATTGGGTCACACATAACCCATAAATCGGGTCTCACCTAAGCAAACGGGTTGCAATGCTTAGAATGGTTCTCAAATAGGTTGCGAGCTTGGAAAACGCATCATGATCTCCAAAAACAGGTCGCACCCTTTCCATTACACGTAAATAGGTTCCATTACAAAATCGTCGACCTGTAACATCACTTATTTGCATGTTTTCGAAGCACAATTGTTAATGGTTGTGATTTTTTGAGAACGTGAAAAGTTTCTTACTATGTTCCATTTCCAAACGTCACTTGTCTCTTATTTAAGTCTATAATAAGCTTTCTTTCCTTCACAGAAGCTGATATAATCACCCATTCACCCCTCACAACAGTTGATATCTTTGTTTCTAAATCTCACCCACTGACCCCTTCTGTATTATCTTTTTTATAAACTTCTATGTTTCACCTTCCCTGTTCTATTTGGGGGGGGTTTGGGTTTTGTTCAGTTTAGAATTAAAGTGAAAAAATGACTGATGGTGGTTTCTCTGTTGGTGGTAATAAGGTTGGTGGAGTTGGCCAAGGAAGGTGTAACATCCCAATTTTTCTATGATAAATGTTTGAGGCTACAAATAGTTTCTAGAATAAAACTAGGTGAAATTAGAAACCAAAAGTAGAGAAATTAGGAAGTTTGGTGCAAATGACGAAAATACCCCTACACTTGGGCGGCTCAAATAATGAGCCAGAAAAATGGAAATACAAGTATAAGATATCCTAAAGGGATTATAAACATCATGTATGGATAAAAGTAATGAGAAAAATTTAGAAACCTCAGAAGGGACAAAAACGCCTTTCGAAAACCTTGAAAATGACCAAAATGCCCCTAGGAGCTATACTTTTTTGCACAAAGCTAGTGAGTTCCCATAAAAATAGAAAATCGCCTTAGATTAACATGGGAATGAACCAAAAATTTTTAGAAATGTCAGAGGAATAATTTGAGAAATTTTCCGGCAATGCTGAGAAAAATTATGAAAACACCCTTAGAAGGCCGGGAGGCCAAGATAAGGCAATAAGCATGCCAAGAGTGGGTCTCACACCCATGTGCACGAAATGAAATAGCTGGAAAGGTGGTGGTGAGTCACCAAAATGAAGTCAACCAAGTCTTCCACAAAAAGACAAAAGTGAATAGTAAAAAGGTTACTTTAACCATGGTTAAGACTAACTAACCTTGGTTAATTAAAAGTAAAGCATGCTTAGGGTAAATTAATCATAATTAGAGGTGATATCAGCCTAATTAACACTAATCTAAGCCTAAAAGGATAATTTCTTGAATTTTGATTTATTTTGGAAAATAGGAAAAATCTAGGCAAAATTACCAAAATACCCCTAAGTGCAAAACTAATTCCACTTGGCCCATAAGAGTCTGAATTTTTTCGGACCCCATTTGCTTCAGATTTTTCAACTTAGAAACTCATCAAAATCCTCTCCATTCTCTCCAAGCTTTCCATAACTCCAAACACCAAAAACTTACACTTTAAGTCTAAGTCTTCATCTTTAAGACTTAAGCTATATTAAAGCTATAAACACTTAAGCCCCACCACCATCCTTTGTCCACGTCTAGAGCAGACCAGAGGGGACCCAAGGCAGCCTTTACAGCCCACAAAAACACTAAGGAGGTCTTCAATAGGTAGGATCTTTCTACTTGTCCTTTTATGCTTTTAACTTGCCTTTTTATGGTGTGTTTGTTTTTTTTCATGCATCTTTTCTCTAAGATCTGTTTGTCTTCTTTTGTTTTCACTTGTGAGAGTTTAAAATTGTATTTTAACCATTCAAAATCAGTCCCACCCAATTTTAGTGATTTTTGAAAAGATAAACAAAGTTTGTTCGGTTAAAAGTGCTTCTAAGGCACTTAGAAGAAATTTAATCGGTGGGTTTTGTTTTAAAATTATTTTTGAAGCTTTGATCAGTTTTATGCTCTCATGAGAAAGGTTTTTGAATCTTATTTGAAAGAGGAATTTTGGATCTTGGAGTAGATCATGAAAATCTACTCTTTGTGGCTTGGAAAAATATACTATGTTGTTATTTTCATGCTTGTTTTTATGCTTAAGTTTTAACCTTTTAATTTTCTTATGTGATGAGTTTGGTATGACCTCTGTTATGGATCTGCACCTGAGTATACATGTTAAGAGGTGGGATAAAGTTTTGTAATAAGTTCCAAAGGTTTCCTTTGGACATTAGTTAGAAAGCTACCAAGCAAATGATGTAATTTGTAGCCAAAAGTGGCTAAAATCCTTGTATGGCACCCTAGAATCATCATGGCCAACACCTAATCATCATAACTTGGATGAAATAAGCATGTACCAGAGGCAATAGAGGCTGCCAAGCCTAACACAACTGAACCAAGGTGGTGTGAGATGGAAGATTTGAAGAAATTATCTTGACTAACCAAGAAAGGCTTTCGGCCACAACTCCCAAGCAAGCTATAGTTTCATTAAAATTTTTATAACTTAAGCTTTGAAATAAGGTTTTAAATGAACTAAATCAATCTTTAAACAAAGTTAAACAAAACAAAAATGAGTTAAAAACCTCTAGAGTGCATTTGGCCACCTTAGAGAGATTTTGGAAAAAAATGGGCTTAAAATGTGATTAAGGAAAAATCAAGTATTTTCAACAAGTAAATAACTTATTTTGAGGTTTAATCAATATTTAAAAGGTTAAGTTTCAGAATATATGGCCTAGGTAAGCTTAGGGAAAAATCTCAAAATTACTAAGTGGTAAAATTTCCAAATAAGCTTAAAATGGGTAACTAGGAAATTTACCATAACTTAAGTAAGGGTAAATGTCAAATTCGGCCATGCCATTAGAATTTGGGTAAAAATACTTAAGATTACCTTACAATATGTCAATTATGAAGTTTAAACTTGTCCTCGAAGTAAAGGTCAACTAGGGTTAACAAATGGTCAACATAAGTCAATTAGGGTTAGGAAGAAAGAAACCCTAAATCTAAAAGAGTGGTATTCGGCCACTTATTGGTTAACTAACTTAAAGGAGGTTTTAATTTCCAATTAGGGTTAATTAAGGACCATTTCTATGTAAATAGGATGAAATTAAAGTATGAAAAAGTTCTAAGGTGGGTAAAGAGACCTATTGATTTTTTGGCAAATGATCTTATGGTGAAGAAGGAAATTGTGGAAACCTAAGTCTAGGAGGTTGGAATTCGGCTACCATGTTTTGAATTAACTAACAATGATTTTTAATCCTTAACTAGGCCCAAATAATGATCCTAAATATGTTAGCAAATATAATTAAGGTGTATGAAAGGTGGAATTTGAGGAAGTAGGTCATTCGGCCATGTAGGAATAAATTGACCTAGAAGATTAATTAATCTCCACTTAGATGTTATTTGGTTTAGAATAAAAGAGACTTAAAAGGTTTAAGAGTCAACTAAACCTAATTATTAAGGTAGTAGAAAGGAGAACACAAGGTAACATATTTCAAAGATTTATTAAGAAGGATGGTAGGACTTAAATATGAAGTTAGAAGTACATTGAGTAATTTTGGTCATGATATACCCTAAGGATAAAGAAGTTTTAGAAGTGTCTACGATGGATTCCAATTAATGAGTTAGACTCCAAATGACCTAAACTACTTTAGTAACCAAAGGAAAATGAAATTAGAAGAAGTTAGAATTCTAGATTTTATATTTGGTCATACAAGGATAAAGAGAAAAGGAATTTAAAGTTCCTAATTTAGATAACTTAGGAAGTATTATAATATTAAGAATTAAAAGTTTAAAGGAAAATAGAAAAAGGTAAAAAATTCCATTCGGTCATATTTAATCAAAAATGTCCTAAATGAGTTACAAGTTTTGTAAATACTTAATACTTGAACTTAGAATAATTAGGACATGCATAAGACTTGAACAAAAGAGAAAACAAAGAGTAAAGAACTTGAAAAGTTCCATTCAGCCACCTAGTTTAAGAAGCTAAGACGTAAAATCTTAATGAACAAGTGTAATTTGAGAAAAGGAAAGGATGAGAGGTAACTTAGAAGGATGACTGATGTAAGTCCCTTGTGTGATTTCAACATTAAACCAAATTGAGGCATTAGGTTGGTTGTTTAAATGTGACATTATGTTATGTGATTTACCAATCAAATTTCATTATTGGTTATGAATGCTCACTATCTATGAATAAATGATGGATGCTTATGAATGAGAAAAGAAGATGACCATGTATGAGATTGGTTTATATTAATGATTGAGATGAAAATTCGAAACCTATATGTGCATTCCATATTGGTTGGAAATTTGTTTGAGCATGCATAAATTATTTGGAAGCCACTAAAATGAACTTAAAAAGATTAAGGGATCACTAAAGCAAACGTTATGTGAAAACATAATGCTACTCTCTTTGTGCCTTATGCGCACTAGTACCCAGAGGGCCCTAAAAAGCTATACTGAAGAGAAGCCTAAAGTTGCTTCTAGGAGACTTAAGTTTCTCCAAGAAATCCTTCTACTGTGAAGACTTAAGTTTCTTCACCAAGTTTTAAGGTGGTGACGACCACCTCAGAATGAGCTCATATCCTTGATTTTAGTAGGAGGTGGGAGTAGAGTCAGTGAGAAGATATTGTTTGATAAATTTAATATAAGTTTATGTCTTATTGTTTCTCCCTAAGGTGGTGAAACTAGATTCATAAAGTGTCCCAAAATTTGAACAAGGGAATGATAAAGACAAAGATAAGTAATACAAAACGAAGTTTAAGGCATAGAATAATTGTATGTCAAATGATATCTTATGTGTGATCTCAAAGTTATGAATGCTAATGAGAATGTATGTTGAGACGCCACAGTTTATGAATGATAAGAGAAATGCATATTTAAGCACTCAGATGTATGTTTGATAATAAAACGTATCCAGTTCAGAGAAATGTTTACAAAGAATTAAAAAGTAACCTTTTATGCAAGAAATGATTTTCTGAAACAAACTGAAGTGTCTAGGATTTAAGTGATGACATTAGAACTAAGTAGAAAGCCTACTGAGAAACTTAGTTTCTCACCCCCTACTTCTTCCCACTTTCTTCCCAGACATTTCGGACATTGTTCGTCACGGTAGCAGATCACGTACTTGAAACAGATGCAAGACACTTTCGTTTGAAGAAAATTCACGTCATGTTAATGTTGTGATTAGAAGGACACAGGCATCCTAAATATTAGTAATAAATAGTATGTTATGTATATGTAATAGTTATATGATAAGGCGTATGTGCCTAGGACTTATATGATGTTTGAATGTTATGTATAATTATTGTATGATGTGTATGTTATGCTTGAATCTTGTTTATTTATTATATGCAAATGATAAACAAAAAGAACGATGCAAGCGCTTAGTATTCCTATGGTTTTGAACGTACGTAGAAATCTGCTTATCAATTTATTTTACCACTACGCATGTTCTATCGACGAGGCTTGCATTTTATATCAAACAATTTTAAAAAAAAAATTATCATATTTTCATATAAGTATTTTCTAAAATGAATTCCGCATCATGAGATAACAAACTAAAAATGGAACCGAATGATCGACTTAAGCGTGAAATCGGTATTTATTTTTAGGGTGTTATAGAAGGCAAGCAGATACACAAGTTGGTACATCACCAATTTCCTTTAATGTTGGAGCTTCAAAAAATTCTAAGAATTCTACTAGAATGAGAGTAGATGTGGGGTGGAAACATGGTGTTTCTGTTGATAAAGATTCAAAAAATCAAATGTAAATACTATGAAAAGGTGATCAGTGGTGGGGTATATCAGTTCAAACATTATTTGGTTGGGATAGAGAAGGATATTGGAGCTTGCATTGGATTCCGTGATTATGTTAAGTAGCAAATGTAGGGTATTGTTTCTTCAATGCAATAAAAACTTATTGAAAAGATAAATGCAAAAGAGTTTGAACCAAAAAGAGATATCAAGATGGATGCCTTTCTAGATGAAACTGGAAAGAGAAAAAGGCAAGAAGCAATTAATCCTACATAACTTTTCAAGAAAAGAGGTGCAAGCTCTTAAGCCACTATCAATTCCATTTTCAAAGCAAGTTTAAGGGAGAAGGCATTCCTAGAAGTTGCATCATTTTTATACAATAATACGATTTCTTTTAATATGGTAAAAAACGAAGAATTTCACAAGATGTGTAAAATAATTGCCCGACATGATATAGGATTCAACTCACTATCCTACCATGAGGTTAGGGTGAAGTATTTGAAACAGAAGGTAGAACTAACCAAGCAAGTTTTGGAGCAACGTAAAGTGGAATGACAAAAAATTAGATGCACTATCATGACTGATGGATGGACCAACAAGCGAAGGAGAACCATAATCAATTTTTTGGTAATTAGTCTATTGATGTATCTAATATTACTAAGACTAGTAATAAAATTTTCAAGATGATAGATGATATTGTAGAAAAGGTTAGTAAGAACAATGTTATCCAAATTGTCACAGGCAATGCTGCAAATTACAAGGTAACTGGAGAACTCTTGATGGAAAAGAGGAAGAAACTTTATTGGAAACATTGTGTAGCGCGTTGTATTAACTTAATGCTAGAGGATTTTGAGAAGAAGTTACCACTTTATAAAGAGACAATAGCAAGTGGTAAAAGAGTTACAACTTATATTTATTCTAAGAGTATTCTGATTTTCTTATGGCATCATTTTACTAATGGAAAGGATCTTATAAGACTTGTCATTACCCAATTTGCTACTTCTTACTTGACTTTGAGTTGCTTAAAAGAAAATAAGGGGACATTGATAAGAATGTTTGCATTTGATCAATGGAAATCTAGTAAGTTGGCAAAACTAAGGATGGGAAGTATGTTGAAAACTTAGTGATGGATAAGGAGTTTTAGAAAAATATTTTGAATTGTTTGAGGAGCGTTTATCCCTTAATTAAAATTACGCTTGGTGGACTCATATGAGAAGCCTGCAATTGGGTCATTTATGAAGAGATGAATCGAGCTAAGAAGAAAATAGAAAAAGCTTTCAATGCTACAAAGAAAAGGTATAGTATATAATTGATTATATTATTTAATATATAATATGATTTAAATTTTACTCTATATATAGACAATAGCTCTTAACCTCTTATATTAGAAAGTGAAAACTAATTAAACTCTTATTTTATTATTATTTAGTTATATACCTTCGCATGTTGCTAGCTATTATCTAAACCCAATATTGCATTACAGTTCTAATTTTAAGGTTGATTTTGAAGTGAAACATGGCTTTTATGATTATCTTGAACAGATGTCAAGAGATATTCATCTAGTAAATAAGATTAATGGCCAGCTTGAAAATTTCAAAAGTAGATCGAAGTATTTTGGTAGTGAAGTGGCTCAACTTGGTCTTAAAAACAAAACTCCAGCACAATGGTGGGAATATTATGGTTATAAACATCTAGAGTTATATCAGTTTGCAATTCGTGTTTTGAGCTTGACATATAATTCTTTTGGATGCAAGCTCAATTGGAGTGTGTTTGAGAGGGTAAGTACTAAGCATATTTTATTTCTAAAAAATATACTTATCATTAATATAATTTTATAATTATTTACTTAGGTTCATACCAAGAGAAGAAATCGCCTCAAACAAAAGATAATGAATGAAGTTGTGTTTGTCATGGCTAATTCAAGACTAAACAAGAAAAAACAACTTAGGAAAGAAGAAAACTTTGATGTAGAGGATATTTCTTTTGGTATTGAATGGATAATGGAGAATGATGAAATTTAAAACTCAAATTTAGAGTTGGATGAGTCAAATTTGGTTTAAGTTAGAGAAGATGATAATGCTAATGCTAATGGTGGTGCACCTTTGGATGATTTGGAAGTTCCTAATGTAGCTAATGATGATGTTAATGAAGATGAACATCACATGAGCAATGATCCTTAAGCTTGGTGTATTAGTGATTTTATGCTTGATTAGAATTTAGTACTTGGAAGAACTATTTCTACTTTCTTGTATTTTCGACTTCTTGTTTTTGACTTTTACTTTCATTAATTTAGTTAAGTTATCAATATTTAGTTTTCTTGTGAATTATTAGTGGTTTAAGCTTAATTAATGATATGATTTAGTGATATCTTTTCAATGTCTATATTAATGGTGCATGTTAATAGAATATTATGATTTGATATACTATTTTATGAGTTATGATTATTTGTCCTTCATCCAATCCTATGTAAAATCTCAATTTTAACAACCTTGCATGTATCCATCATACACCTGCACACCCACCTCCCATAACTTTTTTCAAATATTCAATTAAAGGAGGCAAGTATACATCTATTCCATTTCCTAGTTGTTTAGGTTCAAAAATTTACAAAGACAACATCATAAACTTACGCTTCATGCATAACCGTGGAAGTAGGTTGTAAATCATCAAAATCACTAGTCATGTACTATAGGAGATACTTTGTAGGCTATGTGGGTTCATTTTATCAGTACACAATGTAAAGTTTAGGTTTATTAGTTCTTACCCAAAATCAGGATAGTCACGATTAATTTTTCTCTACTGAGGAGAATCTGTAGGATATCGACGCTTGCCATTCTTAATTCTATCATCTGCATGTCATGTTAATTATTTTTCATTTTTGGGATTATGAAACATGCACCTGAATCTTAGTATTATGGGAAAATATGAAACCACCTTCATTAGTTTTCTCTGTATCATTTACCAACCTCTCAAACATTTCAAGACAATCCTAAAGATCTTCTTCTACTACATTTGCAATCTCATTAATTTGATCACCCTCATATTTATTTGTGTTTTTAAATATTTCAAGATTACTCAAAATCATTGGAGTTATCTCTTGTCTCACCATGTCTTGTCCAAGATATATAACTTTAATATATTACATAACACACTAGACGATCCTCTAACTTATTCACAATTCTCCTTGATAGTAACGACTTAAACAAGGACATATAATTTTATTAGGATTTTCTGCATGATTAACAGCAAACTTGAAACTCGTTTACTCTATTCTCATATTCATCTAACAAACATTTATTTTCAATCCATACTTGATTTTTCCTACATAGAAAAAATAATTTTCAATTTGAAAAGGTTGATATTAATATACAATGATTTTATGTTAGATGTTTAATTCATCCTTTAAGGGCAGGATCCCTGTCCTATTCAAGATTGTCAAATTTACATTATATACTCTTATTCTTGATCCAAGAAAATTTTGACTGTATTTTTCCTTAATTCTCCAAGCACACGACTCAATATAGATGATATATATTAGCTCCTAGATTAAATATCTCAAAAGAACAATAAAAAATGTTAACAAATGATATTTTTAGATAAAAAATTACAACATATAATAATTTACTAAAGGCAACTTTATAATTCTAAATTATACTTTTAAACAATTCATGTTAAGCATAATGTACAAGTTATTTTTAAACAAGAAACTAAAGTAAATATAGGTATACATATAATATTATACTTGTATAATGTTAAGATTAAAGAATAAAAAAAAATTATCTGATAAATTTAAAATTTTGTAAGTTTTCTTTGAATTGGTCTAACTTAACATTAATGATAAATAGTATTTTAAAATCTAAAAAAATAAAAAATTTATTAAAATAGAAATATTTTAAATAATTTTAATTATGACTATTTTAGCAAATAAAAAAATTATTCTAACAAATAGTATGTTTAACTTAGTATTTCTAAATTCATTTCTTTATACGTTGATAAGCTTGTCCCATTCATAATCTTCTATTCTAGACATATATTTTATGCTTTCTTTCCATTTTACAATCAAGAATAGAAGGTATCATGTACCAAGATCAATTTGTATTAAAAAAAATTTGAAATCTTTATAAAAAAATAAATAATTACAACACTGAAAAAAAAAACAAGTCCACATCCAATAAAGGAAGTATTACATTTAAAAGAAAAAAGTTTTCCTACGCAGTTATTTTGCTATTCAATTTAAAAGTACAAAACATATAGCACAGTTATGATATTTTAAATAGAGAAATCAAATGTCATCATGGTTAAAAACCAAATTTGATTTGGATTTTTTTCAAAGAAAACTCATAGTATCACATGGCAAGTCACTTTGTGTTTGTCTCTTATCTAGCTATCAAACATTAGTTCCATGTGCCACCAATTTGTTAATTGGCTATTTGCCTAACCAGCTTTTGTTCTCACCAAAAAACTATAGTTGATTAACGGGTTTGAAGTAGAGTTCCTCCAAAATAAGAAGTGCTAATTGATTTTTCAGTGGGATTACGAGGTCCAATAAACCATTGTAATGATTTCATCAATAATGAAGCTACTACTTATGTACGTTTCACAATTGATTGAAATTTCAGCTTACATTTTTTATAAATAAAATATTTTTTTAAGATAAACAAATTTTGAAAGTTATGATTAAATATTATTAACTTATTTTTATACAATTTTTTATTTTATATATTTAACAATTAATTATTTCTAATATAAGATCAAATAATATAAACAACTCAATATATTTTAAAGTAATTTTACTATTGGAAAGGTTATTTTTTTATATAATTCAAATGAAATAGATTATTTTAATATTATTTTTTATTTAATATATTTATACACAATATTTATTATACAAGTTATAACACTAATTAATGATTAAAATAATTTTATTTCAATCTTACCAATTTATACAACACCCTTATAATTCATTAGGTGAATTACATTTTAAAAAGAAGTGGAATGAAAAAGGTTTATGAAACTGGTGTGGAGCTGCAATTGTACGGGATCAAGCTCAAGGCCAAAAAAAAATAAAAAGAGAAAAAAGATTATATTAATAAAATGCTACATTTATTGTATGGTTTGCAAAGATTCCATGTAGTTGCCATACTTTACTTAGTTAACACTTCCTGGGAATGGTAGAGACGATTCCTCGAAGGTATATGCTATGTTATGAAGGAATAATTAAATTAACCGTGATGTGTTATGAATTGGAAAGAAAGAAGATGCATGATTAATTATTGTGAGTTGGTGATGCAAAGAATAACAACCTCCCCCTCCAATATCTGGAACCAACTCTTTTTATCTATAGCAAAGATCCCTCTTTAATTTTTTGTACGGAAAGCAAAATTGTGACTACCCCTCTTTTATAAATACACACTGCATCTCTATATACAAACAAGATGTAAAACTTCACCTAACATTTCCAAGTAAGCATCAAGTTCGTCGAGACCATTCAATAACTTAACCAAAATGTATTCATAACTTACGTCAGACTTTGCAAATCAATCAAACAACTTCCATTTTACCGAAAACTTAAGAATAGTAAAATTGTAAAGATAATACAACTTTGACATGGAAAGGAAACTGGAAAGAACTATACATAATCTCTTCACATGTTATTGCACTGCTAAAGCCTAGGACGTAGCTGAGACAACTGTTAATTGCTAACAGCTAGAAATTCCTTATCTACTATACAAAATAAAATAAAATTGAACATTGATTTTGAACTACATAATTTATAATTTATCCATATGGAAGAATTGATCAAGTCTATACAGACACTACATCATTACAATTTATAACAAAATTATTTCAATTTAGACTTAAATACTAAGGTCACTGCCATAATCGCACGTCATGGTACATGTATATTAGAGACATTGATTACCACTAGACTTTACCGAATCCGGGATATTAATAAAAGTTAGCCAGAGACAGACACTTAAACAATAGACTACTCTTAACATATATTATTTCATTCATTACAAGTAGAATATGATGAAAAATTCCTTTAACATTTTTTATAAAGCCAACTTAATTTGATTACATTTAAACAATTGAATTGTGGTGATGCTGCCATCTAATCTTAACATAAAAGAGGATCTATTTTATAAGTCACAGCAGCAACCTAAATAAGCCAGCTTCTGAGTTGAAAGAATGAGAAAATTAAGAAAAAATATTTATTTTATTTCTTTTTGGATAAATCAATTATTAATTATCACTATAATCATTCTTCTTTTGTTTTAGTGCAATATCATTAGAATTTGTTACACGATTAGTTAATGATATATGTCACTCATTAAAAGAAAAGATTGACTTTCATACTAACTTCAGAAAGTTATAAAGGGAAAGCTCTAAAAATGAATTCTGAATTGACATGATTTAGAATATAGAAAAAGGAAGCATAAAGAAGGCATGCGAATTTCATCTTAATTGGAACATAAATAATTACTAATAATAATTCGTGATATTAAAGTATTACTAAATACTTCAGAAAGTCACAAAGTGATAGCACTAAAATTAAACTGTTGAATTAGGCATAATTTTAGGATATAAAGAGAAGGAAGCATAAAGAAGGCCAGTCAAGCTTCATCGTGTTGCAACATAAACTATTATTATTAAAATGGATTTCCTGAGTTTCACTAATAGTTTCAGATAGAAACTGAAGAAATTCCACATGTAGCAGGCATGACCATTTGCTTTCTACATACCAAAATCCATTGCAAGTTTCCATCAACTCGCAGGAAATATTCCTTCTTAACTTTGTAGCTTAGAAATGTTTTAGGCAATGTTGATAACAGTTTCATTTTAAAAATGCTATAACACCAAATTTGAAGAAAAGTAACAGTAAACAATGCTAAAGAGTTTGAACTGAAGAGAAGAAAAAAAAAGAACGAAGTGAGTGGCTTCTATAATGTTCTAGAAGACAAGGGTGGTTTGTATAATTTTCTAGAAAATAGAGATAGTTTATGTAATGGTTAAAAAAGATAATTTAATTTTAATAATAAAATTTAATGTTATAATTAAACAATGTTAGTTAAGAGATTATTTCTATAATGATAAAAATATCAAAATCTTACTTCATCAACAAAACATTCTCCAACACCATTCAAAATTCCATGCCAATATATATTTCACTTAGTTTTCTTCTTTCACCAACATAATATAACAGTGCAAGAATAGTCCAGTCACTGCATGTTAGAAATTATACCAATAGTGGAGATGTTGGATTGGAAGACTTGTAAATGTCTAACAAGAAAAGTTGGTCTTGTGGCAAAGCTTGCTTTAATAATGGTTGTTATTGCAACTGAGAGTTATTGGCACAACAAAAAGTTCTTTGTTGAGAGGAAAATGATGAAATTTCTCTTTGTAGGAGGCATGATAATTCTTGAGGAATGGAAAGGTATAACTTAGTTATGATTACTTTGCATAATTAAATGATTTTTTTTTTTGTCTTTCTTTTCATGGTGGAAGTAGATGACCACAATAAAAAGGGAATAAAAAGGGAAGTTTGAGGAAGGAGGATAATAAAAGGTTAAAGATAGGAGCATTTTTAAAATTATATTTTATTAATCAACATGTATAACATATAACCAATTTCTATGTTAAGGTTGTCAAATATATAAAGTATAATGAATCTCAAACAATTAAAATTTTTTGTGTCGATTTAAAAAAACATAAATATCAAACATAATTATATTAAAATTCAAAAATTGTCAATGTAATTTGCTCAAATATTTATATAGTAAATAATATGAATGAGGTCATATAAAAAAAATTAAAATAAATTTCATTTTTTAAAAAAAATTCAAAAAAAAGTATTTTTTAATAAAATATTTTGATAAGAGGATCTGAAAATCCAAAATTTTCATAAAGGAGTTAAAGTAATAAACATAATTATAAACATGGTAAAAATGTTTGTAATATTTTTAACAATTATACTTTATAAAAGAAATTTAAAATAAAAATTTATATGTACTAATTGTATCCTAAAAGTAATAATGTACTCAGTTTTATCCTTAAGTATATTTGATAAAATTAGTTGATAAATTAGATGAAATAATTAAAAGATTAAAAAAATTAGCTGAAAGTCAAAAAATTAAAGCTAATAAAGTAGTTATTGAAATAAAAATATTTGATAAAATTAAATGTTAAAGTAATAGATAAATGTAAAATGATAAATAAAAAAATTAATATTAAATTAAAATTTGATAAGTATGAAGTATTTTTTATTTTTTAAAAAATATATTAAAATTTAATAAATAACATTTATTTTTTGAAAATAATTTAATAAATTTTACAATTAATAATATTAATTTTTAACTAGTTTATTTTATATAATATAAAAAACAATAAGATTCAAACCCAAACCCTTCATGTAAAACTATTATAAACCCTAATATGTTGTCACTATACTCATTATAATAAATTTTAGTTAGTTTAAGTATATTTGATAGTACATCTATCGTCCTCATAAATGCTTCTCACTATTTTAATAACTACCCACTAAATTATTATCCCTTCTATAAATATTAGCTTCGTAACTTTTAATCTTTTTAATTTTTTATTATTTAATAAAAAAATATCTTTGATAGTAAATTAAGTTAATAATTTCTATTATTAAACAAAAAACTATTAACTATTTATATTTTTAAAATATTATACACCTTATTTTTGTGAAAAATTTAAATATTATATTATAAATATTATTAGTTTTATTTTTTTGTTAAAACTAATACTTTATTTATATAATCAATGTTAATTTTAGTTATTGAGATTAAATATTGATCATGAAGATAAAATATCATTTTTTATTAAATAATTAAACCAACCGTATTTATATTATTATATATTTTTTAAAATTATTAATTTTTAATTTATTTAAAAGAATAGTAATAGAATATACCTAAATTTAAAAAGAAAATATTAAATTAAAATTTAAAAATAGTTAATATATTTAACCTTCACAATGCAATACAAAATTTTTTGTCAGTCTTGCTGGTATTACGGTTTTGTATTTTTTAGTTTAGATTTTAGGATTAGAATTATGATTATGAATTTTGTCAGGATAGTTTGTTTTCATTATCCATCTTTTACTATGATGAATTTTGTAACATAACTATGTGAACCTCATTTTTTTTTATGAATAATTTTATTCCTTCACTATGAATGAGTGCATAGTTTCTTATACAAGTGTATTGTTTTATACGCTTAACGAGAATTAGCTACTCTTGTTGATCTATAATTTAGTTGAAGGTAAGCTATCATATCATCCCCAATTGATGAAACTATGAGGTAAATGAGTTTATGAACTTTGGAGGATCAATCAAAATCCTAGACATCTAACCAATTATTTACTTGACTGTAATTAATAAATTCAAAGTGATTTATGTTTCTCCCACATATTTATCTTACATGATCATTGGAGGTAGTATTTAGATAAAAAATTATTACTATTGCATAATCATTGGGCAGTGATAATATTAATAAATGGTTAGAAATTGATATTTAAATTGTTTGTAAGAGAATTTGGAAGTAAAAATATGTAAAGTTTCAAGGGAGTCTAAAGTCTCATTTATCCATAACTTTGCACTTGCGTTCTTTATTTTTTTTTTTATTTATTTCTAATTTCTTATTATTATCCCTCACACTCATATAAAAATCTCTTAGTGAGCTCAAAAGTTAGAATTTAAACTTCTTCCATAGATTGTTGTCATAGTCTCTATGGGATTGACACTGGAGGTCTAAAACACTCCCTTTCTACATTGACAGGTATACTTTTCCATTAGTAAAAATTGATATAGTTTTTACGTTTATGTTTTGCACGCATCTCACTTCATCATTGCATACGTCCTCTCCCTTTAAGGTTGTTGTTTTATTTTTATTTTTACTATTGCCAACCCTTTTTCTCCCTCTCCTTCTCAATCATCAGCTATTATTGTCTATACTTCGCTTATGTTGACTGCTTTGTAATCCTAATTTCCTTCTTTTCGCAGTCTCATGTCTCATGTACAACCTGTTGTCATTATCCCATTTTCTATCAACATCTATCTCTCATTTTACCATGGGAACCGCATGCTTCATCCCACCAGATTCATCATCTTGTAGAAGAACGCTATGTAAATTGTCTAACTTTTATCATGGATCAACAACAATGCAATTAGCATCAGCTTCAGCATCTTGATCAGACTTAGACTAGTCTACATAATGAGCTTCATCACTTTCGTAGACATGTAAACTACACTTTGGAAGACCTATATGATAAGCTTATCTAGCTGGTTCATTAGCAGTTTAAGCAATTTATGCAATGTTTTTTTTTCTATTAGGAAAAATAGGGGAGACACATTAAGTTTTATTTTATTTTTTCTCTTTTGAAATTACCAACTACATTTGATTTAATGGACAATGTTTTTGTTCATTATTATTGTCTATATATTCTCTTTCCCATTCTATACAAAACTTGTTTAATTATAACTCATCTCATATAACCTATTTAACTCTGATAAATCAAAACAAAATATTTTTGCCATCATAAAAAGGAGATTATTGAAACCAAGTCGAAAATAATAACATCCAAGCGACTTCTAATATTTTAATGATGATAAAAATATATACAAAATTATTTCTTAGACAAGTATAGAAGAAATATGACGTTAGATGATTGACATGTCTAAAGTGTCTATTCTGGAAAGGAGTATTAAATAAGTCTGTTCAATTGGATTCTCAAAAAGATAAATCTATTTCTTTCTTTTTGTTGAAAAAAAAGAACCACCAAACTTTAAATGAAGAGCTAACTAAACTAAAATAAGAAAGAGACTTATCTGACGGAAAAGTAAAAAGTAAAGTGAAAAGTACTTTGTTACATAACTTACGCCTAATAGACATAGAAACTTTTCACCTAAATCAAGTTCATTCATTAAATCGACATATATAAAATGTTGGAAACCTCTCTTCTCTCATAATGACTATTTTGTCTTCATCTATACCAAGGAGAAGCTTATGAGTAAAAGACAAGGGATATAATAGAGTTGAACACTTATTGTCTACATGTCTATCATTTACTCATACCCGTGTTGTAAATCTTGTATCTAATTTATTGTTTTCAAGTTTTGAATTTGGAAATAATATAACTAGATATGAAGTGTCTGGTATGTATTTTTTCATATATTTGAGTCTAGAAAAACTTGTTCGAAGATACTAGAGATTGTATTTTTGAGTGCCAATATTATTTCCTTGACAATGGAAGAACCTATGACAATAAGAATTATATGTAGTCCTTAGAGTATTATGGGAAAATCAATATAATTTTTTGGCATGATTCTTTCTTTTTTTACCTTTATTACATGCTTAGTGTGTAAAAGTTAAACTCTCCTAAAAAGTGCATAGTTTGTATGACATCACATTCATCCATATTTTTTGTATGTTCTCTTTATTTTTACAAAAACTAAGATTAATCAACTTAGCCGTTGATTTAAATTTTCTAAATTATATTTATAAAATCTTATACAAAATAAAAATTAAAAAATATTTTATTGTATAGCTTTATTTTAATATATAATATGTTATTTAAATATATATAAATATTAATTATTAAATAATATAACATAAATATTTAAATTATTTAAAATTTAATATAGATAATTATAAATATATTATTACATTATTTAATAGTCAATTTGATAAATTTTATATTATTTAAAAAATTATTAAACTGATATAAATATTAATTTTGATAATTAATATTAATATATATTATTACATAAAATTAAGATAATATTATATAATTTAATAATTATTGATAAGTTTTATTTTTTATTTGTAAAAAATTATTTCAAATGTAACTTTAGAAAGTGAACGCGTATTATTAATGAATCACATATCATGTAGTAATAACATAAAATAAAATAAAAACTTAGATGCAGTGCCTTTTTGTTGTTGGTACTCTTCTTATATTTATGATATACTACATCTAACTTTTATCCTAAAATAAAATAAAATAAAACTATGAAAATTTATTTTGAAACCGAAGCAATAGAGTTCAATTTGGAATTGTAGAAGGATGAGATGATTGAGTTAGAGTCAAATAATGGAGTAAAATAGGAAAGAAGGGCGTCTTGGTAAGTGGCAAAAGCCAATATTATTGGGTGTGCCATTCTTATTCTATTATCTGCGTACGCAGTATTTGAAGGTAGTTATTCCCAACACAAGATAGGGAGGGAGGGCGGTTTGGCTAATCGCAAATGGATTCCTTAGAAGATACCACATCTTGGGATTTTCTCGATTACTCTTTCATCGATCCTGCGCCCCCTGATTTCCTTTGGCCCAATCCTAGGTTTCTTTCTTTTTAATTATTGTTATTATTTCTATCTTAATGATTGCATTCTTCTTCCTTTTTGATTCTGTTGATTTTATGTTATTGTTTTGATAATATGATGAAACATATATCACCATCCTTTCGTTATGGTAATCAATATGATTGAGTGCTCGTTGTGTGTTAGTGTGGTTCAAATTCATTCTTTATGTTTTAAAATAATAATAATTATTATTATTTTTGTTATTGATATTTTCTGGGAATTTGGTGCTGCATGGTTGGATTTGCATATGCTCGTGCACCTAATTCTGAAATTCAATTCGAATTCTTGATCTGCTCTAGAGGGGAAAATGAAGTTTTTTTTAACCGTTTGCTCTGTTGACCGTTTGTTATGGTAGAGAATAAGATTGGTTGTTCTTTTGGGGCAGGTCAAGTTCTTTTTTTAAAAAATTATGTTTCGGGTTTTGTTGCTTTTGCTTTGGGAAATGTAAACTACTGAAAATTTAGTTTTTGATACAGCTAATGGTGTCTATTGATCCATGTAGCTGAATCACATAGTAGAATAAGAGATGGTTGTTGTTGTCATTGCTAAATGTTTTGTGCAGCAAGCAAACATGGTTAACACCATTTTCCCCCTATATTTGCTAGGGTGAGCACGGAGATTGACATTCCAGGTGGCGGTGGTTCCTGTCAAGAGAATACCAAAAAGAGGTATGCTGTCTGTTACTTATGAAGTGATTTACTATCTGCCAATGTGAGGATGGAATTAGTACTGTCTTGAAAATTTGTAGGAAAACGTGATTTTTGTAGTCTCTCTTTTAGTTAGAATATCTGTACTTGTATTCATTGACAAAAAAAATCTAAACTTAAAATCATGCATGATTATGATATGTGTAGACTGTTGCTTGTTTGGTTGCAGACACATGTTCAGGTGGAGTTTAAACCTAATAGATGGGTTGGGTGATCTTTGTATTTTGTTTTTTTATTGGGGTAATGATGCAATCTTTTGCATCATGCTACTGTTTGGTTTTTCTGATTAATTTCCTGAGAATTATTTGTAGGGGACGTACTGATTCTTGCTGCAAGGCAGGATCAAAAGCTTGCCGTGAGAAATTGCGGAGGGAGAGACTCAATGAAAAGTAAGCTTGCTTCTAACAAGCTGTTTTCTTAGCATTTCATGTAGCTTGTGCTGAATGCGACTCGTGTATAAGGAATCTATACTCTGCCCATTAATTTCTGGTTTCTTATTGTTTCAACATTTGGTTGTGATTCATTTTCAAAACACTGTCATTTTAGATACTCCAATTAGATGCATGTGTTTGGCACACGGATGTATGAAATTTACAACTCTGTCATCCAAGATACTTGTTAGGGAATAGGATCCACCAATTCATGGGTATTTGTTATCTGCCTGAAAGGATGGGAATGTGACATCTCGAGCTGAGCACAAGGCTGTTCCAACTTTCATGAATTGCAAGTTGTATAATATTGATAGCTTTCTATAAGTATGCCAAAAGTGATCTTAGTTCTTAGATACTTAAAATACCTAGGTATATAAGCTACACATGAACCAGCCCTTCCTCAATGTTTTTTATGCTAGTTCTAATGATAAAAGGAGAAAATGGTTGTGATTAATGCAGGTTTTGTGACTTGAGCTCTGTTTTGGAACCTGGGAGACCTGTTAGAGCTGATAAACCAGCTATACTTGATGATGCTATCAGAGTCTTGAGCCAACTTAAAACTGAAGCTCAGGAACTCAAAGAAACAAATGAAAAATTATTAGAGGAAATAAAATGTTTAAAGGTTAGTATTGTTCAACCATTTATTTAAGTGAGTTGTGGTTTTTGATTCTCTTACTTTCTATTTCTTGGATTAGTTTTCTTTGAAATGCTGACTTCTTTGCCTACTTCATTCTTGAAATCTCACTGAATGGCCTTGGAAAAGAAAATGATGTTTATTTTGGTTGGAGTTCTAGAAGATTCATCTGGAAATGATAAAATTAATAATTTTCTTTCATTTCTTATTCATAAAGAAGGCTTAAAGGACCTAAAAGCTTCATTTTACACCAATGGTTCTGATTTGCACTGCTAAAATTAGTGACTTTTGTAAGTAGTCGTGAAATGAAATGAATTAGATACATATAGCTGATATCTGAATGCACACCGATATTGCATTATCTGATATGGTCTCTTCCTACATGACAAAGACATGTAGTGGTTAGTGGTTTGCAAATTAAGCAGCTAGCACAAATTGATAAAAGTTGAACGGAAAAATATTTCTTGTGAACTTTGAAAGCCTATTTTATCATCACACGAGGTCTTGTTACATTATACTTCCTTCAGTTTTTTTTCCACTTAAAATCAGATTATTCATGTAGTTGTTTTTGACTTGGACTTTGCAAAAGTATTGACTATATGTTACATTGTTTCTTGATGTTATGCATTCTACCATTTAATCATACTCAGGATTTGATTTTTAAAATATACTTTTTTCTCATCGGCATTGTTTATTAATCATTTATTTCTAACTAAATTTGTGTGTTGTATTAATTTATGCAATATTTAATTATGTAATTCTTTTGTCAATTTGTTTAATGACATATACTCTGTTCTGACATTTGCATTCCATTATCAATACATTTTAGTTTGGTGGGCGATGCCAACCTTTTGTCTCATTTCTCATCAATTTTGGTATGCATGACCTACATGCCTAATTCAAGTTCATAAATAATTTGATTAGTGACAGCGGCACTTCTGCTTTTTAATTATGTTTTATCATCTCTCATGTTATGTTGTAATTGCATTTGTGAATATAAATTCTTTTTTTCATTGAAGAAAGGCATCTTAGGACTTCAGAATGAAAAATTAATTGACAATTCTATTTGTAACATTTTTTCTAAGGTCTGTAAAGGGTATAGAAAAACTCTTAAATTTGATGATTTAAGGAAGTGTTGACACCTATATCTAGGGTAATAAATGGGGAGCGATTCTTGGGGATTGATTGGAGCTTGATGCCTTGATTGAGGGTTGATGTATTGATGACTACTCAACTACACAACAGCATAAATACAGACTTGAGTTAGACTCAATTTGTTCGTCAAATTAGCCTTTATATTTTGTCTCTGTCAACTCTCGTACAGACAATTATTTGGATCTATAATCTCCTTCTCAAGGAAGTAAAATTGTGGACTTGGCTAATAATCTTGGCCTATCTGACATAGCTCACACCTGTAATTGTGATCAAGATGATTGATTAATGCTTGATTGAGGATTGATATATTGACTACTACAATTGCGTGAATGCAAGTGTGGGCTAGAAGCAATTCCTGCTTCGGTTATAGCCTTAATTTATGGTCTCGTCTCTCTATAACTCCCTCCTCAAGGAAGTAAAAATTTGGATTTGGCCTGCAATCATTTCTCTAAAACTACTGGCTTCTGGTTATTTCCTGCCATAGCTCATTAGTTGCAAACTGATACATCAGGGAATTGTCTGCCATTTCTATTGATTTCCATATTTCTGTTACATCTCTTGAGCAGTTTATTTTAGTAGTAGACCATTTCACCAAAGCTTGCTTTGCTTGGATGTGGATTTTAAAATAACAAATTTGAAATAATCACATATCGACAATGATGATGAAACAATCATAGAGATATAACCATAAAGTACTCATAATTAAATGCTTGGATATAATAATAAATTTATATCACCAGCAAGAAGCAAATAGCATTGTCATAAACGCCCTATGCTAATTTGGCATCCCATTCACCTCTCTTGTGTTATATATTCTGCAGCATGTGTTCATCAGTCCTGCAAGTAAGTTTTGTGCTAAAATACAATTAGAAAAGTCTCAAAAGCACAACAAATGGATACTCTTGTAGACATTGGTTGATGGCTATCTTCTGGTGTTACCTTATATTAGGGGCTTGTACATGTTATTAACGAATTAGAAATAATACAAAGTACTAAAACAAAGAGAATCATTCTAAGAAACAGAAAATAAAGCTTAGAAGAACAAGTAATAATCGTGGGAGAGAGAGTGATACAAAACTGAATCCTACTACCAGAACTACCCACAAACAGAATAGTTGATGAAGAAAAAGAACAGCTTGGATTTTTATTATACTGAAAAAGAAAAGGAAATACAGAGGAAACTCTCCTGTAGAAAACAGCTCCTATAGAGAGCTAAAGCCCTCTACTCATTACTAACTATATAATTTCCAAAGATCCCTTCTTCACTCCCACAGGCCATATAACAGAATTCCATTACTCCTGATCTCTCCCTCTCAGTCACATCTCAATTCTCACAATTTTTCTCCCCACACTTCCTAACACAAACTCTACCTGTTTTGGGCCCATGTGACAATTTGATGACAACCTTGATGAGGAGGCAAGCTTAAAGAAAGATGGAAGCACTATGGAGGAGGCTTTAGAGATGCGCTTGGAGATCCTTTGATTAAATCAAGGCAAAGAAAGTAAAGGAGGCCTTACAACATCCAATTGCAAGATTATTCAAGGCCAATTTAATTGATGAAAGGAAGGAACCAATGTTGGTTCATTTGCTTGAGTTAGATGACAATCCTTAGGACCTTTATAGGAGATCAAACTCTTAATTGCTTGATATGTAATAATTGGGCTGCAGTAGTGTTTCACCCATTTAGAACATAGCTATTGATGTAATTAGGTGGCTTTTTGTGGGCTGAAGTTTGGTGTCACTTTGCTAAGCCTTTGTTTTCGAACATAGCTCTTTGTTTTAGTCATTTCCTAGGGTCTATAAATTGGAAAATGTACAAACACTTTTCAGATTTTATGCAATTGAAAATTTGGATCAAAACTCTTGGTAGGTGAGTTCTTAGGTTCTTGAGTTGAACCATTCTTGGATCTTATCAAGAGTGTCATACTCTTGCGGTGATTCTTCCTCTATTTGGCTTATCATTCTTGCCTTGGATGGATGTATCGCCAACTTCTTTTACCTTTCGGTTTCGTGCCTCAATTGGATTCCATTTGAAGTTTCCACTCAAGAATAGATTTGAAATTTGTCAAGGATGCTATCACAATTGGTCCACTAACTCCCCTTTTTGATTTTGGCCCATGTTTGAGGTCCTAACACACACACACAGCAGAAAACTTTAGAAATTAGCTTTCTTTTTTATGGAGTGGGGGCAGGGATGCCTAGAGATTTGGTTGAAAATAGCTTAGTTGTGTCATTTTGCTTCCATCTAGAGAGAAAAAAAATGTTTGACATTAAATTTAACGTGTATGAAAATGGGTAAAGTATTGTACATGAGTTAGATACAGCAGGTGGTATTGCTTTGCTTAAATGTTTGAGTCTAACATTGTACACTAACATCTTGTCCATAACAGGCAGAGAAAAATGAACTCCGTGAAGAGAAACTTGTTTTGAAGGCAGATAAAGAAAGGATTGAGAAGCAATTGAAAGCCTTGCCCATTGCTCCTGCAGGGTTTATGCCTCCCCCTGTGGCTGCATATCAAACAGGGATGAACAAGATGGCTGTTTATCCAAACTATGGATATATCCCAATGTGGCAATATCTTCCTCCTTCTTCCAGAGATACTTCCCAAGATCAAGAGCTCAGGCCTCCTGCTGCGTAATTGCTTGCTTGTATCATTGCTCCTTGGTTGGTTTTATATTCTTCATTTAGCAACATCCTTGAAGTATTGACATGTAAATATTGTCATTGCTTCGTTTTTCTTCTCTTTTGTATGTGCTAAAATAGGCTTCCAAGGAAGTAATCTATGAAAGCAATGACATGAAAACTCTACTGTCCATTTCAATTTGCCCTGATCTTCACTTCCTTCATAGTAGTTTTGTAAGATCCCATTTGAAATTTAGTAAAAGGAAATTATTAAAATCTGAAGGTGATCCTTGCATGGTGTTTTGCCATGGTTGCTTTTGACATTAAATTATATCATAAAAATTGTTTCTCAGGCTTTCGAATATAAAATATATGTTTCAAAGCATTTCTTTCTCATTTTTCAAAATCAATTTTATCCAATTTTATTTTAACATTAAACCAAATGAATACTAAATCATTTTTTAACTGTTTTGTTTAAAAGTTACATATAAAAAATATCAAATTTTACTAAAATAAAATTTAATTTTTTCCTCATCAATTTGTAATCTTATATCCCACAATTTTTTTAAAAAAATTAATTTTTTATTATTTTTATTTTAAATTATTAAAATCATTTCATATCTTAAATTTATCATTAATTTTTAAATATTTAAATAGAAAATAAAATTTCAAAGATTTTAGATTGAAAAAAATTTAATAAAAAAAGGGTTATTTAATTTTAAAATTGATAAACCCAGTTGCTTAAACAATGATACTAGAATCATATCATGTTTAAATTAAAGTTATCAAATACAATTAAATCTTTAAAAAGTTATTATACGATTCCATTAACAACCACTTGGGCTTATCAACAACAAACCAGGCTATTTGGTCTGCTTTCACTTGCGTTTGTTGGATGCCTTGACTTTAAATACTATTTTAATCATTCAATGACTGTTTTCAAGTATCTATCAATTATCTTATTGTCGTTGAGATGATGCGTACTTGCCCTTGACACCACAATGTTTCATAATTTCAAATCAAGAAATAATGTAATCATGATTTGGAAGTGACTCTTTTAAAGTAAAAATGGACCTTCTCAAATGAAAATTTTCCTCTATCTTATCTTTTAAAAATTGTTCATCCTTTTATAGATTTTTATAAATTATATTACAAAAAGTTTAATAAATTACATTCATATTCTCTTAAATTTAATAAAATTTTATTCCTGGCATTTTTTTAATTGCATAAAAAATCATAAATAATTTGTATAATCAAAATATGTGATATTATATTGTTAGATAAATTAAGATTTTGTGTAACGTAAAAAAAGGAAGAATTTATTTCATTAAGTTTAAAAAAATGTGAATGTAATTTATACAAAATCTTTAGATATATTAACACGTAAAAAAACGATTTTTTATTTCTTTGAAGCGTAAGTTCAGCATCTCCATTTAGTGATTCATGTTCCCATGGCCACAAATTAAGGTAACCTAATCAGAGTAGCAAAATGTCCAATCGCTAGCTTTAATTCCCTATGGTCTATGCATTTTCTGAGTACTCTGAAATCTTTATTTTGAGGTACCTTGTAGACTGTATGCATTGATTGCTTTAACACTCTTGCACGTGGTAAACCAGAAACTAACAAGCCGCCAAAAAATATTTTTTTTATTATTTTTTTAAGAAGTAGAATTGAATTTATTTTTCTATCTTTTTTACAATGTCTAATTCATATTATTTTATAGAAATATTCTTAATTAAGTAAAAAAAAATTATTACGTAAAGATATAATAATTAATTCGGTAGAAAAAGATTAAAAGAATATATCTCATTAATAGTAGTCTTAAAAAGTTATAAATTAATAACAAAATTTATGCTATAAAATTAATTAAATTTTTAATTTTTATGAATTATTTAATTAATTCTTATGAAAATAGAAAAAGTAATAATTTTATATGCTGACCTGGATATATACTATTATTGTTATGAAAGATTCTAATTTAAGATTTTATTAATGTTTAGAATGATTTTAAACAATTTTAAAATAATTTTTATTGAAGAAATTATTTATTAAATTTTTATATTTTATGTGTAATAAATGCTTTGAATAATTTTTAATTTTTAATTTTTAAAAAATTAATAATAAACAAATAAATGATAATGTTTAAAACTTATTTCAATAAATAAAGAATATTTTTATAATATGTATTATATATTATATTTTTTTCAAAAATTAATTTAAAATTATAAAATTAATAATAATAATTATTATTATTATTGTAGTGGGTGATTACTAGAATAATCGCTGCAAGATAAAGATAATGATAATAAGGTGATAGTAATATATTTTGAAAGATGAATTTAAATTTTAAAAATTAAAAAATTAAAATTAAAAATAAATATTAAAAAAAATTTAATATTAAAAATATATAAAAAAAATTCAAAATTGTTTTAATAATTTTTAAAATTTTATTTAAAAATTTAAAATTTCATTGAATCTAAAATAACAAAAATATATTATCGTCATTTATTATATTTTTATTTATATATATTTTTATAACATTTTCTTATATAAAAAATATTTAGTTGAAACAAACGAATAAATTATTTAATAATTGAATAAAAATAAAATTTTTTCTATATTTAAAAATTTTAAAAATATTATAAAAAATCATCATTTACTAAAAACAATAAATAGGGTTATTTCTATTCATATAACTTTATTTAACGAATATTAGATTATTAGTATAGGTATGATAACTTTATATTAACAATATAATATACTATATTCATATTTAATGTATTGATGATATGTCAATATTCTATATCAATAAAATTATTTATTATCATGTTAGGTAGATTTAATATTTATATTAATAATTTCATATCAGTTATTTAAAGGTTATATAAAAAAAATTTAATTCAATATTAAGTTATTGTTAAATAAATTTTTTATATAGAAATGAAAAAATAAAATATTATAATAAAATTATACATAAATAATTAAAATTAATAATTATTTAATATTGATAAAAATTATATATTATATAATTTTTATATATTGATCTTAACAATTCATAATATAATATAATATAATTAATATTTATCCCTTACTCTCGCATAAGAACATTTCTATTCTTTCATGTATAAGAAGTAAACACATTTCTCTGACTCTTACTCAAACAATTAGTTAAAGCCATGTTAGGAGTAACCATTTCACACAAATTTTATTTTTATAATTTGATTACACATTTGGTTTTCATATTTTAACTTCTACATAATTTTGGTATCCTTAGTTTTAATTACTTATATTTAGTCCTCTTAATTTTTTAATTTTTCAAATTAAGACCTTTATCTTAAAATTTCATCTAATAATTAATAAAAATATAATAAAGTCTTAATTTCCTCATCAACTCAGTTCAACTTACTGATAATTTAGATGAGTTAGAATATTAAAAATTAAATCCAGCATATTTTTTAAACAAATTTGGTTTATACTTTAGGTTGTTTCAATCTAACATAATGTCTTATATTCTTTCAAAATTTATATTTTTTAATAATTACCCATAATAATAATGTTTTAATTTAATAAATAACATCTCTTCGGGTCCTTTTTACAATAGGAGATTACCTTCCTAACCTGCTTTGTAAGATTACGTTAACTTACGTATCTCACCAAATCTTATTAACTTCGAAAGTTAACTTACGTATCTCACCAAATCTTATTAACTTCGAAAATTATAGTTTCATATCTCACCAGACATGGATGAAAAAAAGTTAGTGACGGATTAGGTATTTTTAATTGATATTTTTAAATTTTATTGAAGAAGTATATGATATCCTTATTTTTTATCTTTACAAAAATCTCTTTTAATTTATATAAATTTATTATTTTTTATTCTTACATAATTTTTTTTTAATTTATATAAATACCATGTATTTCTTTCAATTATATAACTCTACACAAACCTTTTTTAATTTTTTTTTATATAATATACATAAAAAAATTAAAAAAATATTAAAAATAAAAAATATTAAATATTTTTTTCATATATCTCTACGAATATAATTTACCCTATCTTATAAGCTAATCACCTACTTTTACTTTCTTACCGACATAGCTTTTAAAATAAAAAATTATTTTCAGAAAATAATTACTTATGAAACAAGTGCTTACTACCATTTTTTATTTAATTACTTTTTCAATAATGTTTTGTCCATTTACTCACTTCACCTAAAACAAGTGTTCTTTAAGCAATTGCATATTTATGGACTAACATCACTATCTCTCTTTTCAAAGATGTTCTAATACGATTTTAGTTAAAAATTATTAAAGGTGGTTGTTATCTAATTGTTTACAGATTGTTATCAGTGTAACTGTGTATAAAGAAGAGAGCAGTGAGATTGAAAAGCCACAGTTTTGAACTTGAATAAAATGATTAATATGAGGAGGCATTCTCACAAAAAGTAAAAATTCAAAGAACTTCATAGTTCCTGAACTTGAATAAGGAAGACATCATTTTCCTTCTTGTACAACATTAGTTATTAGTGACTTAATCCAAGACTAAGTTCATAGAATAAACAAAAGGAGAAATCCTTCATACACATAAATTAGTATTAGTTGAAATTTATTACCAATCATCAAATCATAAATGAAACTCATTATATATAAACAGAAATGAGAATCGGGACAAGCACAACATAAGCCTTTTTTCAGGTATCTAGCACACACCAGTCAGGAAAAGGAAAGTAAAATCATCTAACAAAAACATCTATTAGCAACCCACTTTCATGTAAACATAGAGGTTTTATGTCATTGCAAGGCAAAATCACATGTACATTTTTTCATCCCCTCTACACTCTGATCCCAATTAAATTTCCTAGTAGAGCTCTCCTCTATTTCCTTTCCTATTAACACTTAGAAAAGAGAATTGTCAACAAGATGAACTTTGTTTGGATGAAGAAAATTTGGATGGAATACAGAATCTGTTATCCTGCAGCTAATAGCCAAAGCATAATTAGAGATGATATTGAAATTGAAATCCAACTCATGAAGGCAAATGCAACAGAAATCTGGTACTTTTGGCACTCCGGTCCAAAGTGGCAGTGTCCCAGATCATTGAAGTACAAAACTATAATGCCTGCTGAGGCAGAAGCAGCTGCTAGAGATAGTGTTGCTGTTACCTGAAGAATGGGCACAGTGATCAAGTAAAGTTGTTAAATGATAAAAACATAATAACTAAACAAGTCCTACTCTTTGTAACAAACCAATTGGAAAGTTAGGAAGAGTAAAGATTTATTTAGAGACTAACCCAATCTCCAACCACAAAGAGGCTAATCAGTACAGGGTTGGGGAGAACCTTCTTTCTCACCAAAGCATATGCATCCAATAAAGCAAGTGCTAAACTCCAAATGATTTGTAAACCCATTGAAGCTATCAAGTAACTGTGATACCAATGGAACAGTCAGTATAGTATTAAGTGATTCCACATCCCACATCCAAGCATTGGTATTGAAGTTGATGAAGTAATGCAACTTCATTAGACGCAAAAACATTTCTTGAGAAACCATTTTTTTTACAGTGCAGGAAAAGCAAGAACATAGATTTGAATTGAAAACAATGAAGTTGGTAGTCGGCAAAATGCTCCACTGTAGTCAAACTCCATTGAGGTTTTACGGAAGACCTCCATTGTTTGTAAACATGTTTCTTCTTCTCAAGTCTCAACTACAAGCCTAGTTTAATACCTAGCTGTAGTCATTGTATTCAGTATTATTATACTGCCATATCAGTCACCCTTTGCATGAAGAGCCAAAGGTCATATATACACTTTTTAGTTTGTTTCCTCAATTCTAGTGTCCAAGCATACAGCAGTGACTATGAAAAAGATCTTTAAACGACAGTTTCATGGATATGATACATTATAGACATGAATTATGATCTATAAAAGCAAAAATCATTGCCTTTTTATAGGGACAAAACATAATAGAAGAAAGAGGTGGGATATCATCTGAATTCAGAACACATACATCACACCAATTGATCTGAATCAACATAGCAACCACACACATAAGGTGCAATGCCTTACAACAGAATCACCTAATAGACCTAATTATTGGTGATACGGATTTTTTTTTTAGAGAAAACCTATAATTTGATCCTCCAAAGATGAAGGTATCATCAAGTAGGTCCTATAAAGATTTGGATCACCAAATTAACCCTTCAACAATTTAAATCACTACCACATTAGTCTTCCAAAGCTTTTGTCATCAAATTTGTCTTTTTATCACCATTTTAGTCCTTCACAAGGATTAATTTGGTGAAATTTTAGATATTTTTTCTAAAATATTTAATTTTCCCCTATGTTAAACTCTTCAAAATTCCTTTCTTTTTTCCATCACTTTAATTTTTTATGACAATTTAATTCTTTGAAGATTTAATTTGATCATTGAAAGAACTAATATTATGGTGACAGAAATCTTTAGAAGACCAACGTGGTAATGATATAAGCTTTTGAGGGACTAATTTGCAAACCAAAATCTTTGGATATCGTATTTGGTGATACTTTCATCTTTTTGAAGAACCAAATTGTACGTTTTCTATTTTTTCACATAATGTAAATCAAAATCTTCAGGTACACCTTGTGTGCTTCAAAATCTTCAGGCCACACAAGGAGAGTATCTAGTCTGGGCACGAGATTTAAAAGGGGGGGGGGGGGAAGGGGTCCTAAGAAACATTTCAAAACCTCTTAGTGTGGTTGGGTAACAGCAGTTTCATGCCATAGTCAAAAATAAAGATTGTTACAAAGGTTGTACAAACAATGGGTTAAACATGCATGAAGAGGCTAATTTAACTGACATGCACACACATCCAGATATGAAGTTGAATCAATCACATAAGCTATATGACTAATGGGTTACCAGAATAGAATACAACACTCACCAATGAAAATCACACCAAACAGAAATGAATGTAGTATGAAGTTTCACCAAAACAAAAGCAAAAACAAATTCTTTACTCGAATGAGAAGAAGGGAAGGAGATTATTGACTAATTACCAAAAGGCAGTGAAATTAAAGAAACTGGTTGTGGAAACCATGGAAGCAACTGACCCAGCAGCAAAGATGAACTGTGACATTCTAAGAACCAAACCAAAAAATGTGCCAGGTGTCCCACAAAAATCCTTCATCTTTCTCCCCCAAACCAATGCTCACAACCTTAATGACTAACAATGAAGACCCATCTTCAGATTTTAGTCCAATGTACAGTACAAATCATCAAAGAACCAAAAGGTGAGACCTTTAACATCCACAGTTCGAACCCCTCAACACACCACACAAAAACTACAAGATAAGACACAGAAATAGAGACCCAGAAAGGAAAATGGAGACAAATTAGAGACTCCGAGTTGAAATTTGAATATGGGTGAACACAACACAACAAAATAGAGTGAAAGGAAAGTCTCAAACTGAAGAGAAGGTAATGAAGCAAAGATAAAGAAGCCCAAGAACAATTAATTCATTGTTAACTCATATTAATTACTTGCATAAAGCTTTTAAGTAACGTAACAATCTTTCAATGTATTGGAAAAAACGATATTTTGTACTGTAAATATTATTTAATATATTTTTATATAATAAATATTTTATTAAAAAAAATTTATTTTTTAATTAATTTTAAAAATTAGGTTAATATTGTTTATTTATAACTGAGACTACTCAATTTTAAACGAGATGGGTTTTATTATTAATTATGCTCTTGTAGCTTCTCTTCGTCGTTTTAAATATTTTATTTATATTTTAATTTTTATAAAATATCCTTAAATTTAATTAAGCATATTGAACTTAAAATTTAGACACGTTGTATCAAAATGAAAAAAAATAATATTGAAAAAATAAAATTCACGTTTTATGAAAGGTTTGACATAGAAATGTAAGTGTGAATGGGAAGATCAAAATTAAAAAGCAAAAATGCAACGAAACTAGGGAAATATAATAGGAACATATTTATAACGTGACCTGATCCAATTAAGGCCCCTATCAGACAGAAAACAATAGTATGAATTGATTTTAAATTTCATGCACAGATTGGGGGATGGATGAAGGAGGATCACAGAAAACGAACTTAAATTGAGAGAAATTATTTAGTCTAAAAAAAAAGTGAAAATTAAAAAGAATCTCATAGAACCAACTTTAATTAATTATACTTCTTTGAAGAAAAATATTATACTTGGTATGTGCAAAAAAATATTATAATTTTTTATTTTGGTAAATGTTTAAATAATATTTTATATTTTAAAACATATTCTGTTTTAAAAATAAATGAATTATAGTTTAACTTTTTTAAAATGTAAAAGAAATTTTTATGAGCTACATTTAATTTTCTTTTCTATTTAAACTCCCAATCAAATTTTGGATGCACCTGGATAAGTAATTTAATTAAATATTTATTTAATTATTTTTTATTATATAAAAATATACCATAAAATTGATTATAAATTTATTGAAATGATTTAGAAAAATATTTTAATAAACTATACCAATAAATTGATTCCAATAAATTTAAAAAAAGTATGAGTTTAAAAGGTTTAAATAAATTTTTTATCTTTCAAAATATTTTAATTTTTAATTTATTAAAATTTTTATTTATTTTTAAACTAATCTTCTAAAAATTGTGTTATATTATCAGTTGGTTTCTTGGGTAATCTTTTATTTGTTTTCACCGTTAAATGTTTATATGGAATTAGATGAGGGATGAAATTAAAAAAATAAATTGAATTAACAACTATGTTATTTTAGGTTGATTGATGTGAAATTATAGTGTTACTCTATCTTTGATTAAGGATATTGTTTAATGTTAAAGTTTAAGTTCCAATTGATATTAATTTTTATATATAACTTAAAAAATAAAAACAAATGTTAGATTTATGATTATGTAAGAAAGAAAAATATTTGAATTTTTTTAATTTAGTTAAGGTTTTAATCCTTCAATAAATTAAAATTTTTGTCACCAAACTAAGGATCTTAGACTGACCTATGTAAACTAGACAAAGACCCGCAAGCTACATTGGTGAATAAATAAATATATTGTTAATGGTTATGATATCTCTAGTATGCTGCTAACTGTAATTGATTTCCTAATTTCTTAAATAATTTTAAAATTATATTTTTATAAATAAATTGTATTAATACATTGATTTTTTTATGTACAATATAATAATGATAAAAATGGTGAAATTTAAATTTAGTAGATCATGTAAACTACTTCAACTTCTAATATTAATATTATAATAAAAGATAATAAATTAATCAATATAAATGAGAAAAATAATGATAAGATCATTCTATCATTAAGAAGTATAATGTATAAAAAATTAGCGACCTATCATTTACCTACTAATGCTGTGAAATTGATATTTAAAATTATATTTAACTTAAAAGCTATATTTGCTTTTACATGTATTAATGTTGGTTATGGAAAAATTTAGAATGTTGATACGGAAGTGATATAATTCACGCTTCAGAATTTTATAGATATGTAAGAAATAGTTTGTTAGAATGGAAGGAAACAGAATGATGAAACGTTTTTTTTTTGTTTGGATAAATAAGAATTGAAGGAAAAAAAAGTTAATTTTTAGAAATAATACTTTTTATTTAATTCAAATTTCAAAATGTTTTTCTTTCTTTTATCTAAAAAAGATAACAGGAAGTTTGTAAAAAATGTTATCACGTGATGTATTAATTAATCAACTTTTAAACCATTATTATAGCTTTGAATTTAGCTTAATTATAAATAAATTTGATATTTTGACTAAATTTTGTATTATTAAATTTTATTAATTTCTAGATATAAGTAATTTTTATATTTTAATATTCTTTAACCTTTTTTGTGTAGGTTATATTTTGGTTATACTTAACATTTTGGGTCATTGAAAAATTCTACATAATCCTAAACAATTATAGTAATTTTGAAAATTGATTATCTTGGAATAATTTGTCCTAAACACAATTCAAGGAATCTATCTTAACATAACTTAAATTAGAAAATATGGTAATGTTTAGAAAAATAAGGTAATGTTTAGTTTGCAAAAAAAATTTAAAAATTTTGTACTAGAAATAATAAAAATAAAAAATAAAAACAGAAAATAAATTTTTATCATTTTCATCTTAAACCTTAAATTCTATACAAAATATTTAAAATAGAAATAAGATGATATTTTTATAAATAAAAATAAAATAAAACTGAAAATATTTTTTACAAATCAAACAATATCAAATATTAAGGTGGGCTAGTACTAATTTTTCAACGACTTTAAAAAAATTTTGTAATTGATGTTTAGTTTGTAAAAACATTTAACTTTCCGTTACAAATTTTTGTGGAGTACCAAGACACGTTTGTATCCTCCTTCAACAATGACCTTGTCCTCAAGGTTGAATTGAGGTTTCCAAGGATCCTATTCCTCCCAAGAAGTGTCAGTAGGAGCAAATCCATTCTACTGCATTAATGTGAAATTTCGAATCCAATGGAGTGTCAAGGGAGAGATTAGAAGATAATTTTTCATGGCATCCTTTGGTAAGGTGTTGACAATAGTAGGAAGCTTCAAATGATATGCAATTAATCTAAGCTTTTCACAATTAATATTTTTGAAGTTAATTAAATTTGCACAATTAATCTGTGATGTGAGAATGAGAAGAAAGCTCCAACTAGTCCAAGCTTTTCAATGGTTATGAAATTGTCTCCAGGCCACTTATTGTTGATGGTATGGTTCCAAATTAACATAAACCCAATCACCAACACCCTATTTAATATCCATCCTCCACTAAGTAGCTTCCTCTTTCATAACTAGTTGGGCTTTCTGCCCTTTGTTTTTCAAAAAGGCAATTATCTTCTCTCTAGAAGATAAGAGAAAGTATAACCTCAATTGCTGAACTACCTAGTAAGTGGCTGCAAATGGAGTAACACTAATGGAAGATTCCACTAAGTATTATATGCATACTCTGCCCAAGGAAGGAAAATGACGCAAATGAAAAGGCTTGTGACCCACCAAGATTCTGTTGGAAATTGTTTACTTCATAAAGATTCTGTAACCCAAAGAATCTATTTATATGATGTAAAGTCTGCAACTTGGGTCTCACACTTTGCCTAGCCAGAAGAGTGATAAAAGATAGAAAAACAGCATGGATGAAAAAAAAAAGAAAAGAAAAAGTCTCACTGATTTATTTTAACTTATTCGAACTAGATATGATTTTTTTTGAATTTAAATATAATTTTAACTCTTCCCATTTGATCTATGCGTAATTTTGATTTCCAATTTTTTTAAATTGTTTTTTATCCTTCTATAGTTAAAAATTTGATCTCACCTGGATTTTTTTTGTTTAAAATTTTATAATTCTTATTTTCTAACTAAAATATCTATAAATTAAATTGATTAAATTATCTTATAATTAAAATGCACGAATAAAAATATTAAATTTTATCTAAAATAAAAAAATTCAAATTTTCTCTTCAAATCCTAATATCATATTTTATAAAATAGTTTAAATTTTTATAAATTTTTACAAATTTTCTTACTTTTAAATTTTTAAAATTATTAAATTCAAATTTCTTTATTAATTCCTTCAAAAAATTGGATAAAAAAAATAATAATTTAAAAATTTTAATTAAAAAACTAATAGAGTCAAAATTGCTAGAAATTAAAAATAAAAAAATTAAAAATATTTAGGAAAAAAACTTGAAACATCAAATTGCATATAGACCAAGTTAAAGGAACTAAAAAATGTAAATAATCATTTTATTTCATGAAATATTGAAAATCTATCATATTAATTACTATTATTGTCCCTAAACAATAAAAAATTGTCATTTTTACATTTTCGTAAAGGTTAAAATAATAAAAAATTTAATAAATCAAAATAGTTGACTATTTATCTCACAGTAAAAATAATAATTTTCGTGTTTCTGTAACTCACCAATCCTTAATTTTATAAAATATAAATAAATATTTAATTAAATACTAAATAAAATTAAAATATATGTTTTTATATTATATTTTATATTTTTATATTTTTCTTTTAAATATCATCTTTTATCCAAACATAACATTCACGCTTATATATATTGGTCTTTTAATTTTTGCCACACCAGCAACTTATCTAATGTGCCATCGTCACATTCCATTAGATTAGAAGCAGAAAAGTACACTTCTAAAATAATTTTTTAAATAAAAATATTAAATGTCATATATATATATATATAAATAATATTTTTATTTTAATATATTTTATTACACCTCTTTTATTTTTTTTATTTTTTTTATTTTTAAATCAATAATAATTCTCGAACATAATTATGATGAGTCATCCATTTACATTTTAATTTTTGTTTACTAATAAATTACTAAAAAATATTTTGATTAACAAAATAAAAAATAATTATTAATTCAGTACCAAACTGATTTTTATGATAACCACGTATATTAACTATTATTTTCTATTGAGTTAAACAAAAGATAGAATTTGCGGATGCAGGAAATGAAAACTAGTCATGTTTGTCAATGTTTTCGTTTTCAAATATACTAAAACAATTTTCCAATAATGCTGCGAAGGTCTTCGAACCGTCAACTCCTCTTTCTCCTTTCAAATTCCTAAATAATAATGTGGTGCTTCGTTTCCTTCTGCTGGTTGAATGACTCATCTTCCCCATTCTAACACAATGAGAAAAACACAACAACATAGCACAAACCACCACACAACCTTCTCAATCCAAATGAACAAATCTTCCTTCAACTTTCTTTTGGCGATTCAGCCCTCAGCAATGATTTGTGCTCCATAAATCGGTGGAGCCATGACTTGTTATCACTCGTGACTTGAGATCTCAAAAGTAAGATGAAATTCTCAATCCTCTTCTGATTCTAGAAAGCTTTGGCAACAGAGATAACCGATTTTAGAATCTGTGGCCAATTTTCTATTTATGCTTGCTTGATTTATAGTTATTCTTTATCAATAGAGATACTGTGCAAAGAATTAGCTGCAATTAGACTACTAATATTTTTTTTTTCTTTTTTCTGTATAGAAAAGCTTTACATGTTATTGAAGGCTTTAGATATACCTCAGGCATTAACAATGGCAAAGATGACAGTAAGTATGCTTATAAATTGAGATCAAATTTTACTTGAGCATTTGTGGCTGTTGATATACATGGTTCACTTGGACATGATAGTTGGGAAATAAGTTGATGGAAGATGAATCTCAAGTAGTTTCAAGGAGAAAGAAAAAACCTTCAGAATTCTTTATTTTGATTTTGACAATGAAATTAAATGGATTTAATCAGATCAAACTTTAATATGTAACTTTAGTGCATGGTTTCAATTAGACCCTCGGCAATATGCAATTCAGCTTAATTCTTCTTATTCCTTTTTTTTTCCTCCCTTTTTACCATCGTTGATACATGCTAACTTAAAGGAGTCAGTTTGATAATCGATTCATAACTTTTCAATGTTAATTTTTTTGCAGCATATAACATTAGCCTTTATTTGCAACATTGGTTGACTGGTTCCTCCTTGCTTCAAATATTTTAATTAAAAAATGACTAAAATGGTAGTTGTTGTGCAAGAGTGCTAGATCTAGATGGTAACATTTTTACCCCTTCAAATTTCAAATATCTCAAAAAAAATACGACTTAGAATTGCACCTAGGAAAAAGATGGGTGATGCTAGAAAAACCTTTTTCAACACTAGCCTTAATCTGTTAGAGGGTGATACAATAACAAATTAAATTTCTAATCATTAATCATTGAATTTGGAGGGAAGCTATTGATTCAACATCTGTAAGTTGATATTGATCACCCTCTCTGCTTATTATTAAGTATTTATATTACTGGTATTTTTTCCATTAAATTAATGCTCTGTCGTGGATATGAAAGATTTTGTCATCATTGTTCATCTTTATTTAGTAGTTTTTTTTTTAAATTTTGATCTTTGACGCATTATGTTTATATTTTCTCCTCATATTCATAGAAAGTAAAAAAAATTGTGTTCGTGCATTCAATGAAGATCAATATGCTCTGATCAGTGACTAGCGAGTGACTAGCGAGTGCCATTTATCTTGGTTGCATTAGATCTCTAGCTCTCTTCTCCATGAATGCTGAATGGATAATTAAACATGAACCTCCTAGATTTTTTGTATTATCTTGTATTATTTTGCACTGGCTGACAAGGAACAAATTATAACTCTTCCTTTAGATGATAATATCTTGGCTATTATTTTTTCAAATTCAAAGGCCATAGATGATATAATTAGATAGCCAATGTATATGTGGATGGTAAACATTCTTTGCTCGTCAATTTGTGTTGTACTTAATTGTTTCCATTTGTTTTTGGATTGTTCAATTCTAACTAGCGAAAATATTTAATAAGCACTAGACGATGGACAAAGACATTTAAAAGGCTAGATGTCACATGGATATTAGAACATGAAAGACTTCTTAGGGACGGGAATGCACCTGTTGCCGACATACTCAATCGGCCAAGATGTGAAGGCAATACAAATAGATGCACACCACTGCCACCAGTTCAAGTCTCCTGCTCCTGCAACTTTTGCCAAAATCTTCAACATTACCACTTGAAGAATCACAATGCTGAAAATGATTCCCCAAAACAACTTTCTCTTCTGTAATTTGAAGATGTTTCCCTCAGGCTTCCTTGCTTTAAGAACAGCAAAAACTTGGAACAGAACCATAAGGTTGAAGACCAGTGCGTCCTTCACATCACCATTCAGACCCAAAATTTGTTCACCTTTGAATTGGAAAGTTAGAAGGATGGCAATCTCATAAGATGCACGAATCAATATGTTTTTGCAAATTTTGTTGCTGATGAGTGGTTCGTCGGGCCTTGTGGGTGGTTCCTGCATGAACTCGGTGTTTTGCTCCACTACTAAAGCAAGAGCAGCTAAAGTACCGATTATAAGCTTCAGCCATAATATTTGTAGTACTGCATATGGGACTTGTGTAACTGAAACACCTGACAAAATATCAATTGTAGGTAGTTGATCAGCAGAGATAGTGGAAATAAAGTCTGTCACCAGAGAGGCCAAATTTGCTGCAAGCAAATACTGAATAAATACTTTGATGTTATCATAAACAGCTCTCCAAACCTTTAGCACTGCAAACACAGACACAAAACCTTCATTAAGGACTACTATATCAGAACTCTCTGTGGCTATGCTATTACCCTGCAAACCCATATAAATAGAAACATCAGCTTCTTTCAGAGCTGGGGCATCACCGATGCTGTTTCCTGTAACTGCTACCACATGGCCATTTTGTTTCAAGCATTGTACTAACAGAAGCTTGTCTGAGGAGGTAGCTTTAGCCATCACGCAGATTTTATCAATTTTCTGTATTCTTTCTGTTGCTGTGTAGTTCCGTAATTCCAATGCTTCCATCACTTGTTCATTATTGAATTCTTCATCACGAGGAAGGATGCCACATTCAGAAGCTATAGCTGTTGCTGTTAACGCATCCTCACTTGTAATCAATTTGATGTTCACCCCTGCTTGTTTGCAATCTTGTACAGCTTTGGTTACCCCAGGTTGAATAGAATCCTTCAACCAAAATTCTAACTTCATTTTGTCCCTGTCTGTTACTATATCTGCTATGTCAATGCATATAATAGAGGTTGAGGCAAGTTGGACACAAGTTGAAAATTGTCTGAATAGAGCTCGATTTTTTATCATTCCCTTCATTGTATAGGCAACTTCTATAGCCACAGCCAAAGGCAACCCTTCAGGGATTGCTGATGATGCAACTGCCACCGTGGTTACTAAGATTCCAACTACTGCCTTCCAAACTTCTTCAACCTTGGTCTGGCCGAGTTTAAATTTTATTGAACCATCTCTGTTTTTTATATGACCAGAAAAGAATCGAGCTAATAGATTAATCGATGTTAACACTGCCACCATAAATCCAATCAAACTCATGACATTGGTCAGCTTTATGAGCTTGTTTTCTAGAGATCTCCATTTGTATGATTCTCCTCCTAGAAGACTCATTATCTCACCCCATCTAGTATTTTCTCCAACAGATGTTACTAGCATCTGACCATGCCCTGATTCAACCTTGGTTCCAGCAAACAAGAATGGATTCAGGGCCTGATTGACTTGTACATGTTGATTGTCTTCTCCTAAGTTTGATTCATCCATTTGTAGTGATGAATGAGCACTCACCACCAATCCATCTGCTGGAACTTGATTGCCCCTCCTTAAGCATACAACATCTCCGACCACTATGTTAGATACCAAAACCTGCTGCTGCTGCCCATTTCTCACAACTTCAACATGCTCTTCCTTCCTCATTTGGGACAACTTGTTAAATTTTCTGTATGGCCAGAAGTGACTCATTGAACAGACAGTAACAACCACAAGAATAGCAATGAGTATGCTTCCCCCATCATACCATCCATGTTTGAGTCCTTCTCCAATGATGTTAAAACCAAGAGAGAGGGTGCCACATAGTAATAAGATGATGAGTATTGGATCCTTCATTGCTATGCCCACAAAGTGGAAGAAACTTTTTGTTGTTAGCTTATGATACCTGTTGCAACCAAATGCTTTCTGTCGACAAGTGATGTCTTCATGGTTTCCATCGATCCCTTGCCTTTCATCTGATTTAAGTAACATCACAAGACCATCTATTCCTCCAAATTGACGTAGACTGTCATGATCTTTGCCTTTCACAATCTTGGTTATGCTTGAGATGTTTACATTTGGAAAGAACGGGTCTGGTTCAACATGGATGGTAACAAATGATGGAGAGTGCAAGAAAGGGTGATTATTTTGTGCCACAACTTTTCTGGGAAGAGAAGTTATGGCTCTAAAAGAGTAGATAGCAGCAAAGGCCACCCGCCACCTTTTGTAGGGTACATTGATAGTGTTATTCTTAGTCACCACCTTAGTTAAAACACGCATTAAGATTCTCGCACATTTAATAGTAGTATAGGCCAATCGCCACCTGCGTCTTGGCTTGCCTAACATGGCACAAGATTCCTGCAAATAACCCATCATGGTAATGCTTTGCAGCACTGGAAAAAAGATTTTTTCAGAGATAATTGGATGCAGTAACAAAGAAATGATGTAGAATGGGTTCAACTTCACACTGTCAAATGATAAAGAATGTGAATTGGAAAGTGTTGCTATTGCAAATGTGATCACTTTGACTTTTAAAGCGTTGCAATTTCAAAGAAAATCATGAGAAATCTCAAGGAAGTAACCGTTTGCTTTAAAAGGTTACTGGTTGATTGACTTGCGTCCCCACAAGCACGCACATTTGCGCGCTGTTGCTCTTGTTCTAGAAGATTGGCTAAATATATTTTAGGTAGTATTTTAACAATGTATACCCAAGAGTATACAATAAGAGTATGCTTTCATTGAAAATTATAGAATTTAATATATTGATAACATTAAATATTATATTTTTTAATAAAAATTATTAGTTATTGATTTCATATTATGTATTCTTAGATAAACTTTTCAAAAACCGTTTTAACAAATCTAAATAGTATCTTTAGAATAACTACATCAGATATAAATTGAGCAAATATTTTTTTTCAATGAGATTTCTCACGTGCGCATATGTACTAAGTATTAATTCAATTGCAAGTAATAAATATCAGTTACTCTCAACTATCATAATTAATGTTTTGTCCACTGAATCTAATAAACAAATCTTCACGTCGACATGTGAACGTCTTATTAAAACATATAGTTTAGGAACCAGATATTGAAATTTGAAACAGCTTCTCCCCTCTTTTAGTTATCAAAATATGTCAACTCATTAAAATATATACCTCATTTTTTTATTTATTCAAAAATTTAGTAAAATACTTATTTCTATTTATGTATCTATTTTAATTTTAAAAAAATATTTATTATTTTTTATATATTTTTATATATTTTTATATATATCAACTGTAATAAATAAAAAATGATATAAATAAAGTTTATATAAAAAATAAATAAAAATATTTATGGTAAATCTCTCAAGGATCTTAGTCCACTCATCTTTCTAAGTTATCTTTCAACTTTTTTTTTTATTTTTTTCAAAGATTAAGTTCTTAATATTTTCAATACAAGATTATGATATATAAAATTTCTTCTCTAGTTGAACAGATTATATTTTTAGTTTTTTACTTTTTATGTTCCTTAAATTGAATATATTATGCATAACTTACTTAATTTAAGTTTAAGTATTATAAATTTTATGTTTTTTGACTAATAACTTAACTAGTTAAGTTTGATTTATTAATGAACCATTTTCTTGTCTTCTTTTTCATTAATTTAAAGTTTTCTACTCATATCTTATTTAGTTATCTTTAAACAGTCAAAATATGGTATTTGTCTATTTCTTATTTAGATGGTCGAATTCACATGTATTAATCTTAAAATGTTATGGTTCATTTTTTTTTTCTCTTAAAAGTTGATTTACATTAAATAGGATTTAGACTAGGTTTAACATTCATAATTTTTAATAATGGACTTTTTAAGCTACAATTACCCTTTAGTAAGTAAGAAATAAAGTAGAGATAAGAGAAAAAGTCAAAAATTATAAATTTTTTAGCAAATGATGAAAATATTCTTGGATTAGGATAACACTAATAAATGTGAGAGAAAACTTAAAACAAAAGTTAAAAGACATTCTAAGGAATTAGAGTACATCAATGATGACTAAAAAGTCATAAGAAATGATACAAATAAAGAAACAAATGAAAAAATCATAAGAAAACTTTGAAAATGCTCAAAACGCATTTAGAAAATTCTATTTTCCATAAGGGTTAAACTATTTCTGGAAAAATGAAAAATGACATAAGAATGAGTCAGGAATGAACCAATAAGTGTTAGAAACATCGAGGAACAATTTGGGAACCTTCCAAGAAATATTGAGAAAAATGACTAAAATGTTTGTAGGAGGTCGGTAGGGTAAGAAAATGCAAAGCAAAAGACAGGAAGTAGGTCACACCCCTTGAACACAAAAATAAGAATGTGGAAAAGAAGATGGTAACTTACTATATGAGTCATCACTTCATTAATATCATATAAGACAAAAATATTAAATTGGAGATATAAAGTTAACCATAGTTAAAGTAAATTGATAAGCATAGATTTCATAAATAATTATCTCTCACTTTTATCTCATTAAGACTTCTTATATGTTCAATTAAGTGATCTTTGTCATATTTTATGAGTTTGGGTTCATATGAAGTTTAATTGAATTTCTTTGCTTACCCGATTAAAATGACACTATTATAGTATTTTGAGCATAATAGGAGTTGTAGACATCCAAAAATCATGAAATCTATCTTGAATGAAAGCTTAAAGAAGTGTCCATATTTACAAAGCAAGAGCAGATTCTAAATGGGATGTTTAGGACTCCGAAATTATCTCAAAAGATGAGATAGTGTTGCTGACGTGGAATTTGAACAGTGTGCAAAGATCCGGTCATATCTTGAGATATAGAAGTCATATTGAGATGAACTCAACTTTGTTGGATAGCTAAGATCCAGGGCTACAACTTTTGTTCAGAAGTCAAGCTCTAATTCGGACATGTGAACATCCGAAATTGCGGTGCAAGAAAGTCAAAATTGTTGTGCTCATTGGTGGCAAAAATTCAAAAGTGTTTTGCAATTTCAACAAAGCCCATGTGAAAGCAAGAAAAGGGTAGAAAAGTAATATCCTAGTTGGTGACTTTTTGAAGATGATGCCTCAAAAATCCTCTATAAATAGAAGGGTTTGCAAGAGGAGACACACACCATTTTGGAGATTAACTCCAATACCACTTTCTTTCTTTCTTCCTTTCTTTCTTTCTTGTTAGTTTTGCCTCCTTCATGGAAGGCTTAGTTTTTCTTTATTGTTAGTTGCCTCCTACATGGAAGGCTTAGGATTTATTTCTTGTTAGTTTTGCCTCCTACATGGAAGGCTTAGGATTTATTTGTTGTTAATTTGCCTCTTTCTTTGTTGTTAGTTTGCCTCCTTCATGGAAGGCTAGGTTTGTAGTTTCAATTCAAGGATTCAAGCTATTTTCATTTTAACTTTGAGGTCTTGATCTTTATTTACATGCTTATTAAGTGGTTTCTACTCTACTTCACTATATTCTTCAATTTTATTTTTTAATCAAAGTTTGATCGGTTGACGTATTTTGATTAATGCATGATTGATTTATAATTGGTTTTTGATTGGTAAATCACTTTCCAAAAGTTTGAAGAGTAGAAATTAAGTAATTTAATTGAAGGTTTTCATTTTATTACTTACTTCAGAATTCTGATTGTGAAATTGGTTTAGATAAAAGATTAAGTGGTTACTAAATCTTGTTGATCATAATCAATTAAATTCTGAGAGGTTTCTCAGTAGAGAATTCAAGGATCATTGTAGGGGTTCCAGATGATCCTAGGTTGATAAACACAATGCATGATTTTAGTGATCAATGATTAGTTAAGAAAATAGCCTCTGAATTCCTTGAGTTGATTATTGTTAAGTCAAATAAATTTCATTCTGTATTTTGCATTTAGAACTTCATATCAAATCTTTCCAAAATCCCCTTGTTCTAACCTTCTCCTTATTTGCTTAAGAATCTGAAATGGTCTTTGGGAGATGACCTAGGTTGCACCTTATACTATACCAATAGTTTGGGGGAAATCTAGAAATTATTTTTGCGCATTTACGACAGCGTGTCATAAATTAATCTTGATTAATTAAAATTAACTATACTTAGAATAAGTTAATCTTGGTTAGTGACAAATTAAGAACAATTAACATTAAAATCATCCTAAAAGAATAATTTCTTATATTTATATTTATTTTAAAAAATGAAATTACATGTAAATATACCAAAATGCCCTTAAGTGAGAAATTAATTTCGAAATTGCCCTAGAATGGTCGAATGGTATCTTTGACCTTAGAGGGGTCATTTACTTCATATTACATCTCCTAAATACTTAGACAAGTCCTCTAAACTCAAACTTCTTCTAAACCCCAAAAAATCCACACTAAGCTTAAACTTCCATTTTTAACGTTTAAGTTAAATCAAGATAAATCCACCAAGTTTCACCACTAACACTAAGAGATCTTGCATGAACAATCAAGGAGGAGGGAGAGCAGCCATAAAGATCTACCAAAATCATCATAAAAGTCTTCAACAAATAGGATTTTGTCATATGTTTTTCTAAACTTTTAATCTTGTATTTATGGTTTGATTTTTTTTTTATTGGATCCTTATCTAAGATATATGGATCCCTTTTCTTTTAACTTGTAGAAGCTCAAAGCTTTTCTTGATGGTTAAATATGAGCATCACAAATTTTTTAAAATTGTTAAAGAGGTGTTTTGATGGATTAACGTGCTCCTAGTAGCATTTGGAGCAATTTAATTGGTTAAAATTTTTTAAAAATAATTTTTTATGCTTTTGGATCAGATTTGAGAGCTTATGAGAAAGGTTTTATAGTACTCAATGTAAAGGATGGATAGATATTGGAGTAGAGCTAATAGATTTGTACTTGTTTGTCTTGGAAAATGCTTTCTTTTAAGATCTTTATGTTCAAAGTTGGAAACTTGTTTATTTCTTTTCTTGAAATTTTTTACCATGTAGTTGTCTTTAATAAAAATTCAAATCTAGACTCATATTAAAAGTTTTAATAGACTATAGAAGTGTATGTAATAAAATCTACAAACTTAACTTAAACTTGGACTTAAAAACTATTAAGAGTAAAGGTGAAATTTTGGACCAAAAGTTTAACAAATCACTTAAGATCTTTCATGATCATGATAAAAAATTAGGAGTGAAGACAAATCATGGTGGACTTAAGGACAAGTGATGTACTAAGAACCAAAATCCATAACACCAACATTAAGAAAGGATAAATTGAGAAAAAGAAACCTTACTTTGTCCACTCAAAGCATTCGACCATTTCCATGCAGATAGGAAACATGGGTTTAAAATTTTAATTAAGGTGTAAAGAGGAACCTAATCAAGTGTAATAAAGGAATTATAAATTTGGAAGAGACTTGAATTTGGTGGAGTGATCATTTAGCCATAATGATTGAAATTGGGTGAAAACATGTTAAAATCTTGCTAGAATTTAAGGATGAATCTAAATATTCTTAAAGAGATGATTAGAAATTAATTATGGAACAAAGAAAGAAAGGTGAACATTTGCCCACTCATACAAATCAAGGAGGAAAAACCCTAAAAATTTTTAAGGGTGGTATGAACTAATATCCTAAGTCCTATTTAGTATAAATTAGTTTTTAGAAAAATAAAAATTGAACCATAACACCTTAGGACTAAGACATGTGAATTCAGCCACCTAGGTAGTAAATAGACAAAATAGACTAGTTTGGATGTTTATAGCTAACTAAATAAGACATGAGTAGGAAACTTTAAATTCATAAGTAAGGAGACAAACACGTAGGTTCATTAATGGATCAAACTTAATTAGTCAGTGATTAGTCAAAAAGCATAAAATTTATAATACTTAAAATTGAATTAAGCAAGTTAGGCATAAGACATTCAATTTAAGGAACAAAAGAAGTAAACAACTTAAAAGATCACTTAGCCAATAGAGAAGAAATTTTATATACCATAATATTACATTAAAATTGTTAAGAACTTAATATTTGAAAAAAGAAAAAATTGAGAGAAAACTTAGAAAGGTAAGTGAAGTAAGATCCTATGAGATATTTATCATAAATTTTATTAAATATGTAAGATGGATAAGCTATTAGAGGAGGTATACATGTCCAAGAAAGTAACATCAAGCTTAATTAAGAAAGTTTTGATTAGAAGATTAGTTTTTATTTAGAAATATCATATCAACTTGTTGATTTTTTATAAGTATAAAAAGATGAATGTGAAGTGTATGAATATACTTTTGATTGTTTGAAGAGTGATTTATTACATGATGTTCATATATGGATAATGAAGTAAAAGTAGTTGAAAATAGAGACTAAAGGTGCATGGCATATTAGTTGGATTATTTCAGCATGTATATTATCTAGAAACTTTTAAAAGGAACCTAATTAAGTAAGGGATCATTAAAGAAAGAATTTATGTGAAAAGTTAACACTACTCTTAATGTGTCTTATGCATATTCAGAAAGTGAAAGGTTCTTCTATAGTGAAGACAAAAATGATCTAAACGACCATCAAGAAATAAGTTCATGTCCTAAGAATAGAAGGTATAGTAGTAGAACCAGTGAAAATATATTGCTTGACTAAGTAGTATTGTATGTTTATGTCTTAAATTATCACTAAGAGAGTGATAGAGAAAAAAAAAAGAATTATGTTAAGGCATAAATAATATGATAGTCAAATGATATTTATGATGTGATCCTAAAGCTTCATGAGACTTATGTAACTTGTATGCTTAAATAGAAACTAGTTCTTATAGAAAAAAGAGTCCACTTCAGCTAAAGTTTTTGAAAGATTAAAAATGAACTTGTATGCATGTCATGATTTCTAATGAATTGAAATGACTGAGATGAAAGTGATGTCACTAACTTTAGGATAAAATCGTATTGAAAAACTTAGTTTCTCACCCATTCTCTTACCATTTTCTTTCTAGACACTCTCAATGCTGTTCGTGATCGTAGTGGTCTTCGTGGAGCTAAGTAATGTTAATTGGACCACAAACGGTCATGGACTGGTCATCACCGCACAAACTAATATGTGGATATATTTTTCTTTGGACCACTTATTTGTATCTACTGTGATGAGTCCAAATTTCTCAACCACAGAGTTTGCTTTTACTTTGGAAGCCTTCCACCCCAATGGGTGTTACCACTCCCACCTGGCTACTAGACGCCTTTAGCAGCACTCGCTAAAGATTCATCCTCATCGAAAGGGGAGACCGACCCACAGAACCATCCCACTACTATAGCATCTCATATGTTTGGTCATCATAGGGTAGTTCTCCATTCCTCAAGCCACATCTGTTTTGAGCATTTCAGGAGATGGAAAATGAGACCTTTGTTACCCTAGATAAGAGCTTATGGTTGGAACGTTATCACCACCAGCCCTGAAGTGTTTGCATGATTTTGTTTGAGAAAAAAGTCAAATTCATACCCATAATATAGTTTGACAACTGTACTTTAATTACTAGTATGTAGCTTATATCATAGTATATGTAATGTATATATATAATAGTAGTAATTATTCATATAATTAGGCGTGTAAAGGCGTATATGCCTTTGCTTACTTAACTTACCTAGATTAAGTATGTATAACTATGAACTATATAATTATAAGTTTGTATGACTTATAGCATGTTCATATTTTTAATATGTTGCATTACTGTTTATTAGAGATGTAAAAGTAACATAAACCATTAATGAATTAAACAGGAACCATGATGTCTCTTTATTTATTTTCCACTACTACAACTATTTCAACGAGACTTTCTTTTTATATCAAGATGTGTTTTAAAAAAATTTACTATATTTTGACTAATCGTTATATTATAAAAATTTTACATCATGAAGTCACAGTCTAAAAATGGAACTGTGTGTACGACTTAAGCGTAGAAATCAACATCATTTTTAAGATGTTACACTAGTAGTTCCTACCATCTTAGAAATTTTTAGGGTTTTTCCTCCTTACTTTGTGAGAATGGTTTCATACTCTTTCTTTGTTCTACTCGATAATTAATTTCTAACCACCTCTTTAAATATATTTAGGTTTATCTTAAGTTCTAGCAAGGTTTTAACATGTTTTCTATCAATTTCAACCAATATGGCCGAATGGTCACTCCACCATTTCCAAATCTCTTCCAAATTTATAATTCATTTCTTATATTTGATTAGACTCCTCTTTATAACTCAATTACAATTTTAAACTTGTGTTTTCCCAATTGTATGAAAAGTGGTCGAATGCTCTAGATAGCCAAAGCAAGATTTCTTTTTCTCAATTTTTCCTCTCTTGGCCTTGGTGTTATGAATTTTGGTTTTTGGTACATTGTGTATGTTTAGGTCTATCAAGATTTTTCTTCACTCCATAGCTTTGGTCATGATCAAGGAAGGTCATAAGTTACTTCTTCAACTTTTGGTCCAAAATTCCACCTTTACTCTTAGTAGTTTATAAGTTCAAGTCCAAGTTAAGTTTATAAATTTTGTTATATAAACTCTAAGTCTTTCCAGACTTTTAACTAGGCATGGAAGTAAGTTGAGTCGAGCTATGCTTTAAGTGTTAAAGTGTGGAATATTTAAAAATTTTGAAGCTTGAACCTAAGTCTGTTACCTGTTAAAGATTTTTTTTTCTATGAAGGTATGACTTGATTTAAAGTTTACAAGGCCTACAAGCTTGTTTAAAAGTCTACATTCCAAAACAGACTAATAAATAGGCTTAAAAGTCTATAAATGATTGATTAAAAAAGCTTGCAAGCTTAAAGCCTACAAAATAAAAAGGTCATTAAATAAGCCTAATATATGTATATATATAATACAAATATAATATATTAAAATAAATACTATACAAATATTAAAATATTAAAATATTAAAATAAAGATAAATATATAATATCTAAAGATAAATAGACTCATGAATAGGTTAAACAAACTTTTTGTAAGCCTAAACTTAACTTGTTTATTTAAAAAATCTTTTTAATAAGTATAAACCTTATAAATTATTAAACAAGTCGGACCAACTTAGGCTTTAAACAAGCCAAGTTGTAGGCTTTTGTCAAATGATCTTGTTAACTTCCATCCATACTTTTTAACATATGAGTCTAGATTTAGACTTTTATCAAATATAACATCATGATTAAAGTTTTTAAGAAGAGGTATAAACAAATTTTGAACTTTAAACACAAAGATCTTAAAAATAGCATTTTTCAAGGCAAAAAAGCATAGATCTACTACATCTACTCTTAGATCTATCCTCCCTTACTTTAAGAACTTAAAAATTTTTCTCACAAACTCTCAAAACTATCTCAAAGCATCAAAAATTAATTTTAAGAAATTTTAATTGATCTAATTGCTCTAAAGCTTGCTAGAAGCACTTTAATCCATCAAAATTCCCTTTAACTTCAAAAATCACTAAAAACTTTATGATGTTCATATTTAATCATCAATGGAAGCTTTGAGCTTCAAAATGTTCAAACAAAAGAGATCCATAGATCTTAGGGAGAAATCCATCAAAAAGAGGAAAATCAAACCATAAATACAAGATTAAAAGCTTAGAAAAACGTATGATAAAACCTGCTATTGTAACCGTAATTACAATGAAATGACGAACTTCCAGAAATATCAGAAGAAATTATTTGATTGTGAAGTTGCCACCAAATTTTTTATTTTAAAGGGAAAACATATGGGAAAAAACCCTAATAGAGGGAAAGTTCTAGGTTTGTGAGCCTATTACGAATAGGGAAGATATTAGCACCCTACTCACATGTTCCAAAGAACGATACCTTTAAATTGAGTGTATGATTTTAATATTTTGAAAATCATTTGATCCATTAAATAGAATAAAAATAAGTAACTTTGTGGAAAATAGTCTGACAAGAGTTAATCCTATTCCTACGTATTCCCCGGTATAGTGAGACACTCAAAGGTATGTAATTCTGGAATAAAGACTTGATTTTTGAAAAATAAAAAAAAATTAGAGAATTAAAAGTTTTTAAAAAATTTATTTGTATGTGCAAAGGGTCCGAGCCAAACAAAGGTTGCTTGAACCCATACGAATTGAAATACTAAATGGTAGATAACACTACTTGTTCACATTAAAATTTGTCACGTGAATTATTAGAAAATTGGAAATTTTTTAAAGATATTGAAATGATTTTAGATTAAACTTTATTAAATTAAATATAATTTTCTTAAACTCATGTGTGCAGAAGGTTTGAGCCAAGCGTAAGTTGCATTTGAACCTGTACGAATTAAAATACAAAACGATAGATAATGATATTTGTTCATATTAGAACTCGTCACATGAATTTTAGAAAATTTAGAAGTTAAAATATTGGAATATTTTTAGATGAAACTTTGTTGAATTAAATATAATTTTCTTAAACTCACGTGTGCACAAGGTTTGAGTCAAGCTTAAGTTGCAACTGAATCTCTACTAATTAAAATACGAAACAGTAGAAAACCCTACTCTTTTGTATTAGAACTCGTCACTTGAATTTTAAAAAATTTAGAATTCAAAATATTGGAATAATTTTAGAAGAAACTTTATTGAGTTAAATGTAATTTCCTTAAACTCAGGTGTGGACTGGGTTTAAGCCAGACTTAAGCTGCACCTAAACTTGTACAAATTAAAATATGGAATGGTAGAGAATGTTACTCGTTTGTATTAGAATTTGTCATGTAAATTTTAGAAAGTTTAGAATTTGAAAAATATGAAAATAATTTTAGATGAAATTAAATTAAATATAATTTCTTAAAACTCACGTGTGCATAGGGTTCAAGTCAAACGTAAGCGGCACCTGAACATGTACGAATTAAAATACGGAACGGTAGAGAATATTATTCGTTCATATTAGAATTTGTCATGTAAATTTTAGAAAATTTAAAATTTTAAAAATGCAGAAATATATTTAGATAGAATTAAATTAAATATAATTTCATAAAACTCACGTGTACATAAGGTTTAAGCCAAACGTAAGTTGTACATGAACTTGTACAAATTAAAATACTAAATAGTAGGAAACATTGCTCATTCACATTATAACTCGTCATGTAAATTTTAGAAAATTTAATTTTTTTTAAAAAAAATATAGTTTCTTTAAATATAGATTTGAATTAGTTTCTAATTTTAACAAGTTATTAGTCTAATTGGGCCAAACCTCAATTGTTAAACCCAATCATATGAGAGTCCTTACCTCCAATTAATTTGAAAAAAATTTGCTAATAGATTATTTATTACTTGGTTAATTTATGAGATAAACTTGGTCATATTTACATTTTTTGTAGCAAGATGGCCCATTTTCAAAAACAACAAAAAAAACAAGAAGCCTTATAGGCCCAATTATTCATATTCCAAGGATTAGTCTTTTTTCTTCTACCATGATGATTGCAATTAAGGGAGGGGGCTTAATGAATGGATGACATTACCCTTCAACATAGTTGGCAGGTAACCATGATCCAGGGACCTTGGTGGGAATTAAGAAGCCCAAGTTGGCCCAATAACACCTATGTATACTGCTTACCTCATGATTATTAACTACTACCACATTTGTATGCCACACCAATTTGTCTTTGCATAGTACATATGGAAACAGTATAACAGGATGCTTTAAATGGTAGAAAGGTAATGTTATAATTAGTATTTTGAGACTTTTTTTTGCATAAATTTCATGTGGTTGCATCGGTAATTGTCACTATTCTACTTGGCTTTTTGGATTGGGTTGCGAAGACATGGGCTTAGGGCCTACCAGGGTTTGGGCAAGCAGTTTATGGAAAAAAATCTTTCTACCACTAGCTTTTAATTATTCGATTGTCCATTGACCAAGTTCAACAATTACTTGCTTATTATCAATAGCTAACCCACACTTGACCTTCTCCTATCAAGGGCATAATAACTTTCAGTTGATATGGCTTCTGAAGTCATAAACATAAGACATGGGCTAATTCTTATTCTTGTGTGTATGGCTGTCGCTGTTTCTAAATCATAAGTAAATAGGAGACCTTCGCTTAATGCTCCACTTGGTGCCATCATAAACAACCCTGCACACTGTTACCTATATTGTGCTCACAATGATAGGCCAAACACCAACACTAGTAATATGACTATTAGGATTATAAATAAAATATTCATGCTACTAATTCTATTGCGGGTTATACCAACTTCAGTGACTAATTAAGAACCAGAAAAGCATAACAACTTGAAACCACCCCTCTCATGAGTAAGGCTGATATTGGTAGAAGCAAGCTGATGCAAGGTAACTAAAGGAGTTATCTTGGTTCTCGATAAGGTGTACATTGTTTCAACTCCTAAACCCACATTCTTGAAGGTCTCAAAGTGTGATTCCAATGATCCATTCATTCTCTCTGCTAAGTCCAGTAGTCTTAAATATCAGAACCAATAATAGTGATTAAACTAGATAGGTCTTTGTTCTAAGAAATCTCTTGTGGTATGTCATAGTACTAAATTCTATGGAATTGATCTAGCTGTGTTTCATTTACACTTACTATAGCATTTACTAAAAAAATTTCCCTAAAGATTTCATGCTTAGTACTCTTGATTTGGTGCTTCTATTACTAAGTAGTAATGTATAGTGATTATTGATATGACAGGCTTAGAGGTATGGATCAAACACCTACATAATTTTAAGAACTTATATCAGTAGCAGACTGAACACGAGCAATCTCCAGCTCTTTCTCTTAAGCTTCTTTAGGTTGATTCTTTTCCTATTTGGCTAAGGAGAAACCAAGTGCATAGCCTAATGTTGTATTTACTTATATGACGAGTTTGGAAGTGTAAATCAAGCACCTACCTAGTTTTTTATAACCTCAACATGAGCTTCGGAGCTTATATCAATATCATATTGAATAGGAGCAATATCCAACTTTCTCTCTTAAGCTCTTCAGGTTGATTTGTTTTCTATTTGGCCAAGGAGAAACAAAGTGTAGAGCCTAACATTGAGTTTACTGCTATAACAGGTTTGGAAGGGTAAATCAAGCTCCTACCTAGTTTTTTATAACCTCAACATGAGCTTCAGATCTTACATTAGTAACATACTAAATAGGAGCAATCTCCAACTCTATCTCTTAAGCTTCTTTAGGTTGATTTGTTTCCTATTTGGCCAAGGAGCAATAGAGTGTTTAATGTTGTGTTTACTGATATGATAGGTTTGAAATTGTGAATCAAGCACCTACCTAGTTTTTTTTATAACCCCAACATGAGCTTTAAAGCTTATATCATTAACACATTGAACAAGAGCCGTCTTTAGCTCTCTAACTTGATGACATGTTGCTCAGTCAATATAGGATGCCAAATTAACAATAGTGATAAATGGATTTTTGAATATTTATTTTCATTCTGTGTTGGGATTAATTAAGTTTTAATCATGTCTAATTTTATCATTTTGAATGATTTTTTAGTTATTGGACTTCATTGGGCTTAAGTGATAAAATTGGTTAATTTTCAAATTTTAATGTCTCTTCACCTTTGTTCATTATGTAGGCCATATTTTGAGCTATAAAATTGATATTGGAGTGATTTCAGAGGTATTAGAAAGATGATACAAAACCTGAAGATAACATTTATTCCTATGTAGCCCAACCTCAATAGATCATAAACTTATTTAGGCTGAACCGTGACTCAGCTTTTATCTAGACAACCTAAAAATTTTCCAGTAAAATGAACATATTTAGGGCTACAAAAGTTATTTTTAAATGGGATTAATTTATGAAACTTAAGGATACAATTGTCTACAACATTTGTTCTGAAGGAAAACCCTAATTTGGCCGTTAACGCACTCATATAAATTCGGAAAAAGAGACGTGAGATAAGGACCCATTTCTCGTGCATAATTTGAATTTAAATGACAGAGTCAAACAGAACTTCAAGTGAAGACCTAGAAGAACAAAGGAACCAATTCAGTTTTTATCTTTATTTAAAATTTTGAATTTTAATTTCTAATTCGAATAGAAAAGCTGAGTCTATAAAATGGAAAGCCCCTACACATTGTAGACACACCGAAAGCTTATTCACAATTCTCAATTCTATCTTCGTTCTTATTCTCATTCTTATTCTTCTTCTTTATTTCATAAAAATTTTCATGGAAGACTAATTTCCTTAGTTGGCTTGTTGGTTTTAATTCTGTAAGCAAGGGATTTGAGGTTTGTTTTTAATTGAATTTCTATTGTGATTTATTTTTCTTTCCTTTTTATACGTTGCAATTGATGTTTGTAACTGTGGAATTAGATGTTTAATTTAATTTCATCTTGCATGCTTCAATTTTAAAAATATAGTTTTCTTAATTCTCTAGTTTGTAAGCAAAAATTAAAAAAGGTTATGAGGTTTACTATAAATTTGGTGATTTCGATTCTTAAGAATTAATTTGGAAACTTTGGGTGATGCTTAATTATCTGAACATGAATTAATTTAAATTCTATATGTTATTTTAGTAGGAAATCATGAGTTTAATTTACGCTTGCTTGATTGATTCAAACCAAATAGGAATTAAAATTGTTTTCAAAAGATTTTTTTGTTGAACTTATGATAATCCTGCTTATAAATTGAACTGACGAGTTAATTAATTTTTAATATTATTTATTAAGTATTATTTTTCTTTTACCTAAAGTAAAATACAAATTCCTCATTTTTCTAAATTTAAATTCAATCAAATTATTTGTCAAGGTCCTTGAGAGATGACTATGGTTGTGTCTTGTACTATATTTTTTATTTACTTTTATTTTATTTTGACTCAATCGCGACATTGGTTGTCAAACAACATGGCCCTCCAGTAAGATCCTATAGAAATAATCTAGCTAGCACAATAATACAACCCAAAGGATCTTAGGTATGGGCATCTGTTTGTTAGAGCGACCACACCATCACCTATTATATAAACACAACCCAAGGTTCACAAGTTAGAAATGGTTACAGTATTATCTAAATTCCCACTAGCCACTATAGTCTTCCAAAGACCAGTCAAGATTCACTCACACACTTGAACTCTCCTGTCAAAGTCATTGCAACCTTCCGATTTTCAATACCCTGAATTTCTCCCATATCGTCTATTAACCCTTCATAAATACCTAATACCAAGGAGAAGAGACTAAAAAATCTAAGGCCCTTAACAGATGGAATTTAATATGTAGGATGCAGAATTGAGCCATACATCAACAACAACATCAGTATCTTTTTCTTTTAGTTTGGATTCTACACTAACAGTCGCTGGTATGATTTCCATAACTTGGCTACTATGGTTTTGTGCATGGCTAACCTTAACCATGCAGTAGCTACCTAAGTGAATCCTTATTCTAATGGTTGCTAAGTATTGGTATATGACGATGATGTTGAAGCTGAACCATTGTACCAGGCCTCTGATAATTTATTTTTCTGCCAAAATATTTTTCATGACTAAGTTTGGTTCCTAAACTACCCCCACACAGCCATAAACTACAAGCCTAAGGCATTTTGGAAGCGAATTTTATAGACTAAATAACCATAAGCACTTCTGGTTTTCTTCTAATATTTACCAAAATACCACCTATCATCTAATAATGAAAAAAAATTCGAGTGAACAGTTCAGAGCATTAGAATCCGTAAGTGAATTCTCAGGTTCTCTATTGCGTTCACATAGTTTCTAAATAGAAGATTTACATTCCTATTTGGTCACATCATGCTAGTTATATGTAGTCTGATGCAAATGGACGAGCCATTATTTACAAAACAAAAAATTATATCAATGAAGAAACTGGACATAAATTAACATTCAACCAAGCACTGTACATTGAGGCTCGCATGTAAAAACACAGAGATAGCATATGTATTTACATTTTCCTTTTCTCTCAAAATTCCTCCTTAATAGAATAAACTTCTTTTCACTTATGATATACTCATATCATAAACAAAACCAAAACATATGTTCACAAAAAAAACACATCAATCAAGCGTAGAAGGAGAATGTGCGGGGAGTCCAACCAGAATGACGCTAACACCGGAAAGTGCGAGAGCTTCCTCTTTGTTGAGGTGAAGCTGGAATAGGTTCTGAATTATGCTAGTTCTAGAGAGCATGAATGATTCTTCTTCCTTTGGCAAAAATGGAGCGAATTTTAGGAAGCTTTAGAGAGAAAAGAGGGAAGAGCATGGAGTGATTTTTTGAAAGATTTCTCCATAATGAATCAAACCTGCCTTTTTTTATTTCCATTTCCTATTTATACCCTTTTGACTAATTAGCTCTACCTTAGTTTTATTTACCTAACCCATAATTATTTTTTAACCATGATTGTGACTAACTAACTAATAATTACCTTTAAGTAAATAATATTTTTATTTTCCTTTTCTCTCTTTTTTTGCTGTTTTAATTTTTTTTTTACTTACTATTATATTTCCCTCTTTTTATTTGGATTTATATTTTTTTTTTCATTTTATTTATCACTATATTTTTACATCTCTTTATTTTATTTTTATATAATTTATTATTGTGATTTTAAATATATATATATATATATAATATTTTGGACAAAAGTGGGTATCTACACCTACTTGTTGAAGAATTTTATGATGATTTTGGTTGGTATTTAAGGCTTATGTTCCTCCTCCTTGGTGGCCACACAAGATTTCTCAATGATGGTGGTGGGGCTTGACAGATTTGTTTTGATTTTACTTAAATCTCAAAGATAGAAATTTAAGCTTAGTAAGAACTTTTGAGTTTGAGGAGTAGTCTGAATTTAGAGAGAGTTTAGAGAATTTGTCTAAGTGTTTATAGGATGTAATATGAAGCAAATGAGCCATCTAAATCTTAAGATACCATTCGACCATTTTAGGAAAATTTGGGAATTAATTTTTCACTTAAGGGTATTTTGATAAATTTGCATATAATTTTTATTTTATAAAATAAATGTAAATATAAAGAATTATCCTTCTGGATTAGTTTAATGCTAATTATTTTGAATTCACTAAGCATGGTTAATTTTAATTAATTAATGTTAATTTACTTTAGTCATGGTTAATTTTATCTCTTATTTAATATTTTTATCTTATATGGCATTAATGAAGTGATGAATCATATGGTGAATCACCACCTCATTTTCCACATGTTGATTTTTGTGCTCAAGGGGTAGGGCGCATTTCTTGACTTTTATTTCACATTTTCTTGCTCCTATCAGCCTTCTAGGGATATTTTGAGAATTTTTCTCAAAATTTTTTCAGGAGGTTTCCAAATTATTCTTCTGATATTTGTAACATTTATCGATTTATTTCCAAATTATTCTTATATCATTTTTCTGTTTTTCGAGAACAGTTTAGCCTTTGTGGAAGACAGAACTTTCTAAGGACGTTTTAGGCATTTTTAGGGTTTTTTTTATGACTTTTTCATCCTCTCTTTATTTCTATTCTTTTCTTATGACTTTGTAATCATCTTTGATGTATTCTAATCCCTTATAATGACTTTTAAAATTTTTTTATATTTTTTTCATATTTATTTATGTTATCCTAGTGTAAGGACATTTTTATCATTTGTTAAAAAAAATTTAATTTGTGTCTTCTGCTCTTATTTATACTTTATTTTTACTAAAGGGTATTTGTAACCTAGAGAGTCCATTATGAGAAATTATGGATGTTACAGAATTTGCACATTGAAATATTCTTTACAATGATGGAAGATTTTATTGTCCTTATGTCAAATGTTTGAATCAAAAATAGTTTAAAATTGATGAAATCAATAAACATGTTCTTTATGATGGATTTTGCAAGAATTATATAAGATTAATTTGGCATGTCCATGTGTCAAATGTTTGATGTAAGATAGTTTATCAATGTCATGTATGTGGAAAAAAATATATGGGTGATTGTGTTATAGGAATTCTTTTAAACATGCAAGGAAAGACAAATGATAGTGTTGATTCTAAATTGAACTTGCTTCATATGGGTATTAGAGAAATATTAGGTCTAAAATCTATTGGTAAGTCAACTTATTTTCCTTTATCATACCATACTTCGTGAAAAAAAAAAAGAAGTTTCTGTGAATGTCTACTTGGTGTGAAAATACCTCACGGTTAGTCTTCAAATGTTAAAAGGTTTGTCTCAATGGAAAATCTCAAGTTGATTGACTTTAAATTCCATGATTGTCATGTGTTGATATAATAACTACTACTAATGGTTATTCATGATATTTTATAAATGTTAGACATATAATAATTAGGTTATGTTTCTTCTTTAATGCTATATGTAGTAAAGTTATTGACCTTAAAAAAATTGGATGAGGTTGAAAATGAAGTAGTGAATATATTATGCCAATTGAAGATGTATTTTTCTCTATCTTTTTTGATATTATGGTTCACTTAATTGTTCATTTTGTGAGGAAGATTAAGTTATGTGTACCTATTTATCTACAGTTGATGTATCCACTTGAATGATATATGATTAAAACAGTATGTTAAGAATCCACTGCATCCTGGAGCATCTATTGTTGTAAAAAACAAAACCTATAGAGATTCCTAAGTCTCGTCAAGATGGAAGATGTGGAGGTAAGGGTACACATGGCATCACTGTGAAAATATAGGTCAAGAAGATGTCTTTCAAGCACATTGATATATTTTAAATAATACTGATGAAGTTTAGCCTTATTTAAGTGCTCACAAAACAATCATTAGGGAAAAATACTTTCGAATAAATGAAAACTGGTTGTTAAATGAGTATCACAAAACTTTTTTATCCTAGTTTCATGACACTATTAAGAATGATGATGCTATTTTTGAGACTTTAAAATAAATAACACATGACTCTAACTTTGACATCATATGTTGGAAAGAATATAATACTAATAAATTTTTCTTTTATACAAAGTATCTGGATGAAAAAAGTACTATGTAAAATAGTAGGGTAATGATGGTGGTTGAATCAATGTACTTTTCTAGTTCAAAAGATAAAAATTTTGTTAGGGTCTCCATATCTTACTTTGGAGTTATTGAATGGGTTTGAAAGATTGATTACACTAAGTTTAAAGTGTCCTTTTTTAAATGAAAGTAGGTTGATAGTAATGGTTACTTATAAGTTGATGAATTAGGATTTACATTAGTGAACCTTGATAAAATAACTGATAAGTATGACCTTTTTATCATGACTTACCAAGAAAAATAAGTATCTTATATCCAAGATTCTTCTTCTAAGAAAAGATGATCAACTGTTCTTTAAGGAAAGACCATAATCGGTAGTGATGACACCATTGATATGACAAGTGTTGATATTTTACCAGGCCGCCTCTCATTAAGCGATCTTATTTGAAATGAAGAAAATGAAATTGATGATGTACATGATATTCAAGGTGATCATCATGAAGGTATATAGGTGTATGAGAGAATATTGATACATGTTAGTAATTTATTTTATGCTATTTTATTTCTAATTGCTAATATTTTATTCATGTTAATAATATTCATGTATTATTACTTAAATTTTTATTTATTGAATTTCTTAACTTATAATTTTTATATGTTTAAACAAGAACATGACTGATCCATTTAGGAACCTTTCTTCACAAAATAGATCTAATAGACAATCTTGGTAGAGGAAGGGAAGATGAATCATATTGTTAAGGGAGTTAACCCTCAGCCAAAATGGTGATAAAAGAATTTGAATAGAATTTGACCAGAAAACTTGGAATCCTTTGGGCCAAAGAAGACAAAGTTCAAGAGCTATGTGGTCCTCATTGGATGTAATAAAGCTAATATCCAAAAGAAGGATTGTGATGATATATAGTTCTATATGAAGGAGAAATTTTCGAAAACCATCACGGTACACTGAATACTTGTCTTTTTAATTAGTTATGTAATAAACATGATTTTCATTTACTAACTTATTTTTATTATGTCATGTAGCTTACTTATGATGTATCCAATGCTTACGGGTGAACATTGTAGAAGGTTCAAGACATAACTTATGAGTATATATATTTATATGGGCCATTAAAGGATGTTTCTCTATATGAGGAATATTAATTCCTTAATGATGACACATGGAAAAGATTTGTTCAAAGTAGATAGGATCCGGCCTTTCTTGTAAGTTAATATATCTTACTTTCTATATCATATTATTTCACTTTACCAATGGTATTTGGAGAGAAGAAAAAAGGGAGAATGATAAGATTATCTCATAGGGGTTATGAGTTGTTGGAGAAAAAGATTTTGCAGCAGAAGCAGAGAGAACGACAAGCATCCTCTGATCCAAACTCATCTACCATTCTTTCTCCTCCATTTCCATCTAATCTCCATTAGAAATGGAAAAGAGCATGATAGAGACCTTCGAGAAAATATACCTTTGATCCATCTCAAGTTGTAACTAAGGCGATCATAAGCAATTAAGTCAAAGATTATGTTTCTAATTTTAATATCAAATAACACATTATTAATATTCTGATTCATATATTTTTTTGTAAGACTTTCTGGTTGAACAAAGCTCAAAAGGAGCTATGTACCCATTGGAAAAAATGATATTATAACTACTACAATTGAGAAACTAGAGCATATAAGTCGTGTTTGTGCTATTGGACAAGGTGTGGGGATAAGAACCTATTTTGGTTCGCCTTTTGTTAGATCAATTTATGGGAAAGAAATTGTTTCTAAATAGGAATTGGAGACCATTAGAGAAGATATGAGAAAGGAGATCAGTGGGGAGCTTATTGGAAAATTGAGAAAGAAAATTGAGTAGTTTAGTGAGGAGTTTAAATCTTTGGAACTTTCCTAGAAAATTATATAGGTTTCACCATATCCTTCCTCTAAAGGTGTGAGCACAGAAGGAAGTAACATATGGGGGGTTTAAATCCACCGAAAGAGGAACTTGTAACATCCATAATTTTTCACAATGGACTCTTCAGGTTAAAAATAACCTCTAGTAAAAAACAAAGTAAAGATAAGAATAAAAGACAAAGAAATTAAAAAATTTTGTGTAAATAACAAAAATACCATTGCACTAGGATAAACCAAACAATGTGTAGGAAAAATATAAAACAAAAATAAAATAAATTCTACAAAATTAAAATACATCAAGGATGATTGAAAAGTAATGAGAAAAGAATAGGAAAAAACAAATAGTGAAAAACCATAAGAAAACTCTAAAAATGTCCAAAACACCTTTAGAAAGCTCTACTTTTTGCAAGGACTAAATTGTTTCCAGAAAAATATCAAATGATATTAGAATGATTCAGGAATGAATCAATAAGTCTTAGAAATGTCAAAGGAACAATTTGGGAATGTCCTGGAAAATGCTAAGAAAAATTACCAAAATACACTTAAAAAGCTAGTAGGGCAAGAAAATACAAAGCAAAAGTCAAGAAGTAGGCCCCACATCTTGTGCACAAAATTACCATATGGGAAATATGGTAGTGACTTGCCATATGAGTCATCACTTCATTAAATACATGTAAGACAAAAATAATAAATAGGAGAGATAAAATTAAGGATGGTTAAAGTTAATTAACCTTGTTTAATTAAAATTAACCATCCTTAAGATAAGTTAATCTTGATTAATGACAAATTCATAAAATCTAACACTAATTTAATCCTAAAAGGATAATTCCTTACATTTAGATTTATTTTATAAAATGGAAATTACATGCAAATATACCAAAATGCTCTCAAGTGAAAAATTAATTCCCAAGCTACTTTTAAGTGGCCGAATTCTATATTGGCCATGGGAGGGCTCATTTGCTTCATCCTCCATCTTCTAAACACTTACAGAAGCTTGCAATATTCTCTCTAAACTTAATCTACCCCCAAAACCCCAAATCATACATGAGCTTAATTATGATGCTTAATCTTGAAATGGTCACAGAGTTTTCGAACTTCTACGCTATTAAGATTAGGAGCATTATCCGTGATTATCCTCTCTGAAATACCATACCGACAAATGATCTCTTTCCTAAGGAACCTGATGAACACCTTCTGCGTGATGTTGGTGTATGAACATGCTTCCACCCATTTGGTAAAGTAGTCTATCGCAACCAATATGAAACGATGTCCATTTGAAGCTTTTGGATTGATTGGCCTTATAACATCTATTCCCCACATTGAGAATGGCCAAGGAGACACTAGGTTGTGCAAAGGAAATATAGGTGTGTTGATTTTGTCAGCATATACTTGACACTTGTGGCATTTACGAACATAATCTATGCAATCAGCTTCCATAGTAGACCAATAGTAACCACTTCTCATAATTTTGCATGCCATCATATGACCATTAGCATGAGTCCCACATATTCCTTTGTGAATATCGTTCATGATCAAGTGAGCCTCTCGAGCATCGAAACATCTCAAAAGAGTGCCATCATGACTTCTTTTATACAGAACCTCTCCACTTATGAAAAATGCCATAAATAGACGACGAATAGTCTTCTTAACAGCTTCAATCGCCCCCGTTGGGTACTCTCTTTCTTGAATATACTTTTTGATGTCGAAATACCAAGGTTGCCCGTTCGCTTCATCTTCAACATTAGCACAATATACCGGCTCATCTTTCATCCTAACTTGGATGGGTTGAACATCAGTAGGAGACCCAACCTAGTCATTGCTGCTAATGTGGCTAAGGCATCTGCAAATTGATTCTTATCTCGAGTCAAGTGTGAAAAGGTTACTTCTTCAAATTTACCAGTCAACTGAGTCAAATACTTTTGATACAGGATCAGTTTTGGATCTTTGGTCTGCCAATCACCAGTTATTTGGTAAATTATTAGGGCTGCATCACCAAAAACTTTCAATTGCTTCACTCCTTGATCGATTGCTGCTAACAAACCACTTGCACAGGCCTCATATTCGGCAATATTATTGGTGCATTCAAAGTTCAACTTGATTGCGATAGGATACTGCTTTCCAGTTGGTGAGATGACTACTGCTCCTATCCCACTACCATAGATGTTAACAGCTCCATCAAAATACATTCTCCACTCATCATCTTCAACCTCCTCTTCTTCTACCATCAATATATCCTCATCTGGACTTTCTGACAAAAGAAGTTGCTCCTCATCAAGAGGGTTCTCAGCTAAATGGTCTGCGATGACACTTCCTTTGATTGACTTGCGGGTCATGTACTTGATGTCAAATTATGATAACATAACCTGCCATTTTGAAACTCTTAAAGACACATGAGGACTTTTAAACACATACTTTAGCGGATCTATTCGAGAAATTAGCCAAGTAGTATAGTATAACATGTACTGTCGCAGCCTCCTAGTAGTCCACGCCAAAGCACAACATGTCTTTGTAAACACCAATTATATCTGAGGCCCCCTATTTGTTAAAATTAATCAAGAAACCAATACTAAATTAAATAATAAAAATAAATAAGCAGAAAGCAAAGAAACGAATAAAAAGAAAGAGCCAAAAATAATAGAAAAATGAGAATAGCAAAAAGATAATAACAAAATAATAAACAAAAAAAAACAAGAATACAAAATGAAAAAACAATATAAAATAAATAACTAAGAATACATAAAAAAGAAATAGAAATAAAAATACAGAAAATAAAATTCTGAAAAATGACCAATTGAAAAATGAAAATCAAAAGAAATAAGAATAATAATAAAAACCAAAAAATTAAAATTAAAATATATATATTTAAGCATAAAATAAAAATGAAAAATAAAAGAAGATAAAACAATTTTTTTAAAGGTAGAAAAGTAAAAACAAATAATAGAAAACAAATAAAAAACAAATCAATAAACAAGAAATAAAAACAAAGAAAACATATTTTAAAATTAGAAAATTAAAATCTGAAAAATGAAAAAAATAATAATTAAATAAAAAATAAATAAAAAAATATGAAAATACAAATAATAAACCTAGAAAAGATAATAAAGAAAGAACTAAAAGAAAAAAATAAAAAATATAGATATAAATGAAAGAAAAAACAGAAATTAAAAAGAAATAAAAATAGTAAACATATACAAAAACAAAATAAGAGAAAATAACAAAAAAAAACATTTTTTAATAAGAAATCAATAAAAAAATAGAATTAATAAAAATGAAAAACAAGAAATTAAAAAAAAGCTGAAAATAATAATTAAAATCATTAAAACAGAAAACTTTTTAAAAACAGAAAAACTTTTTAAAACACAAAAAGCTTTTAACAGAAGAAACTTTTTTAAAACAGAAAAAACTTTTTTTAAAAACAAAAACGGTTTTCAAAAAGGAAGGAGGGAGAAACGAAACAAAGAGAAAAAAGAAAACATGGAGAAAAGGAGGGTCTCGGTTCTTTAGGAGGGGTTTTCAGTTTTTCCTTGAGACTTCTTGAGAAAAGGGGCTTAGCACAAAGAGGAGGAGACCCTCTCGCCTCTGGAGATTTTTCAGGTGTAGGCGTGTGAAGGTTTTTTGAAGGGAAGACTCTCACTCAAAGGCCCGAGGGGGAGGTCCTAAAGGGGAGCAACCGAAAACTAACTAACAAGATGCATGCATGAAGAGGCCTTCTTGGGTGGTTGGCTTCTTGGAAAGGAGGAGTTGATCTTGGCATGACGGAGGGGCATGACTGCTGGCCAATCGCAATTATAATCCTTAAGTTGAATGGGTGCCCTATATGATTGATTTGTGCATGCTAGGAGTTCTTCATTCTCGCTCCAATCCCACCATATTTTTTTAGCACTGTTGGGCATAAGCCAGAAGAATCAAGCTTGTTGTCTCTCGCGGGGATCACGTTCGGTTGTACAGAGGTTAGTTGCATTCTCTTGATCATTCCTTGAGTTAAGAAGTTCTCTTTGTTTGCATAAGTTAAGCTAAGAAGCATGTAATGAATAATAAATCTGCATGGCAATCCCTGTGTACAAGAAATAGATCCCTAGCGTAGATAAGATCAGGACCGCTGCATATCTAAACTCTAGACCTTCATGATATTCCAAAACCTGAGGTTGCATACCACCAGTATCAGTAGGGTTCATAAACAAAGATCACTTTAGGAAGTTATGTATGATTGGGTGGATCTAGATTATTCATGAAGCTTAACATTATTAACCCACGAGCCTTAGCATATGAGCACCTGGTGTTCATCCATGTCCTTGTTTGCGTCCGATCAAATAAGTCCTTATGCATAGATTCATAAGTGTGATCAAAACGCTATGGTCTTCTTCCAATAAGAATCAGTTTAAACAAAGTAATAAGGCCATGAGAGTGGCAAACGCTGCCAAAATTCCAGAATCTCAGACTTAATGAGGAGGTAGTTAACGGGCATATGGATGAAGCCACCAAATAGTGAACTACACTACTTGCAACAAGATGTGTTAGCAGATAGTAATGGCGTTCCTGAATCCTACCAAAACAGTAGTCATTGGCCAAGAGATTTGACACTTCGCTACCCTCGTTCCTGAAAACTGCTTTGGATGCCTGCAAATGTAAGCTTGTGATGTTCTGTGCGTACACAGTGAATCTTGAAAGTCATAGTGAAACTGGCCATTTGGTTGGGTTGAAGTAATTCTCAGGATTTCCAATTTGCATCAAAAACCCGGTCCAGTGGTTATGTGATCTCATTTTCTCCCTCACACCCTAGTTGTGGTCTAAGTACGTTGATAATCTATGAAAAAGGAGGAGGTTTAGGCAAAATGGGATGCATAAGAGGTTGCTAAAGCTCGAAGAATCCCGTCCTTTTATTGCTTGAGAATGTTTTGCATTAGGAGGAGCGTTCGACTAGGCTCTAAAGGGAACCACGATCATAGTGTCTGAACCCCATGCACTCCATGTAACTGTGCATATCCCAGCCTGTTAGAGTATGCCTTAAGGGAACCCCATGCAGCCCATGCAAACCACTTAAGTTTATCTTAAAGTTAAAATTTGAGAGCCATAATCCCAGATGAGCGTCGAGCTTAGTGGTTAGTGGGCTCGTTCGTATGCTCCAGGACGCCTCTTCGAACCCCAGGCATGGCAGTTTTGGTTTTTCCCTCAATTTTAACTCAGATTTCCAGATTACCAAATCAGCCCTCAAGCATTCCCATTAATTCCCATCATGTCCCTAATTCTAGATTACCAAATCAGCCCTCAAGCATTCCCATTAATTCCCATTATGTCCCTAATTGAAAAATACCAAATCAACCCCTAACATTCCCATTAATTCCCATTATGTCCCTAATTACAAAAAATCCCTATCTCCAAAATTTCTAATTAACCTTTGGGATTTCCATAATTCTAAACTAACCCCAAAAGAATTTTCCCGTCATTCTAATTAAAATTCTCAAAACAAACCCAAATTCTTCTTTCACATAAAATCAAATTCCTTTTTTTAAAAATCAGGTCAAAATCCTTCCATTCAAGCTAAATCCCAAAAGTTCAAAGCAAGCTCTTTTCAAGAAAATTCAAATCAAATTCTTTTTTAAATCAATCAAGATCAATCCTTTTTTTCATTTTTAATATTAAGTTTATTGGTTCTAGGTCTCACGCAATGAATCCTAGGGACGAACTGGTAGCTTTTCCTGTTGTTCGCTTCCTAGGAATTCATATGGGTCCCAAGTGCAGCCGTAGTTGTCTTGGACCCTGTGCATATATGGACTGAGGATCCTTTTGTAAATAGTTTCAACAAGAACTCCATTTTAGAATTTCTAAGTCTCACGCGACGAATCCTAAGCATGAACTGGTAGCTTTTTCTGCTGTTCGAGGTTTAGGAATTCATGCGGATCTCAGTGCAGCCGTAGTTGTCTTGGATCTTATGCATATGTGGACTAAGGATTCTCATTTAAATATTTTCGAAACACTCTATCCATTTCAAATATCCCTTTTCAAGCAGTTTCGAAGGTAAAACCTTCGAGCACCATCCATTGTTAAACACTCTATTCAAGTACCTTTGAGGGTCAAGCCTTCAAATCACACCAGAACTACGTAAGCCTTGAGTTTCCCATTGCACCGGGGAATACGTAGGAGCAGGATCAAGTCCTGTCAGGATAACCTCCATCAAGTTATTTATTTTCACACTAATTAAAGGGATCAAACAAATTTCAAATAATCACACACTAGTTCAAGGGTACTGTTCTTCGGAATAGACGAGTAGGGTGCCTAATACCTTCCTCACTCGTAACCGACTCCCGAACCTAATTCTCTTCTTCGAGTCAGGGCTTTTTCCAAGTATTTTTCCTTTAAATAAAATTTGGTGGCAACTCCACTTAATCATAAAAATCCATTTTCAAAATTTTAGCGAGTTCGTCGTCTCGTCGGAACTACGGTTGCGACAGTCTTCTCAATAGTCATGTATCAAGACTCACAATCATTGAACTTCTTACTCAAGTAATAAATTGCTTGTTCTTTCTTTCCAAACTCATCATGTTGTCCAAGCATTTCCCCCATTGACGTTGGCAAGACTGTCAAATATAGAATCAATGGTTGTTTGGGCATCAGAGGTATCGGGATAAGGGGATTCCATAAATATGTTTTTATCTTATCGAATTATTTTTGACATGTTTCATTCCACTCAACCGGCTGGTTCTTTTTTAACACCTTAAATAAAGGCTCACAAGTTCTGGTCATGTTAGCAATGAATCTAGCAATGTAATTGAGTCTTCCTAAAAAGCTTCTCACTTCTCACTCTGTCTTAGGAGCAGACATATCTCTTATTGCTTTTACTTTGTCAGGATCCACCCTTATCCCTTCTTTGTTGACAATAAAACCTAGCAATTTTCCTGTCGATGTGCCAAAAACACATTTGATAGGATTCAACCTCAACTTGTATTTTCGTAACCTTTCGAAAAGTTTGCGTAGAACCTCCAAATGACTTTCTCCTTCTTTAGATTTAGCAACCATATCATCGACATACATCTCAATTTCCTTATGCATCATGTCATTAAATAATGCAACCATTGCACGCTAATATATGGCTCCAGCGTTTTTCAATCCGAATGGCATCACTTTGTAACAAAATGTTCCCCAAGAAGTTATGAAAGTGGTCTTCTCTCTATCCCCAACATCCATAGGAATTTGGTTATAACCAGAATACTCATCCATGAATGAATACATGTGATTTCTAGCAATGTTGTCAACTAGGACATCAATGTGGGGCAGTGGAAAATCATCTTTCAGACTTGCTTTGTTTAGGTCCCTATAGTCCACACACATTCTAACCTTTCCATCCTTCTTAGGTACCGGCACAATATTAGCCACTCATTCTAGATGTCTTGATACTTCTATAAATCCAGCCTCTAATTGTTAGGTCACCTCTTCTTCGATCTTCAAAGACATATCTGGGTGCATTCTTCTTAGCTTTTACTTCTTGGGTTCGATGTTGGGGTACAACGGAATTTTATGCGAGGCTATCTCTGGATCTAGCCCCAGCATGTCATGGTAAGACCAAGCAAACACATCAATATACTCCTTGAATAGGGCTATCATTTTTGCTTGCTCAGGATTATTCACCACTTTTAATTCTTTCTTCTCCTCTTTAATCCCTACATTGAAGTCTTTTCAATATTTTCAAAATATTTTTTCCTAATTCTTGATTTTTTCCTACCTTGATTTTTATCTTGATTTGATTTTTGTATCCCCAATTGTAGCTTTCAAATCCCTTTTATCTTGAAAGGGGTGTGTGTGCCCTCTTTGCTTCTTGAACGAGTTACCTGTCCTAAGGATCTATGGCCTTTTATATGAACCTCTCAAAGGTGGTTTGTAATCCTGGGGTATAGAGGTCACTAGAGCCAAGTTCCAGTCTGCAATGCTTGCCATAATAGTAGAAGTAGCCACTAGTTGCGGGGCATTACAAATAGGACGCATTCTACCCGGGATTTTCATGATAGCAAATCAGGATGTAAGCCCCAGCGTGACACCACTAGATCCCTCTAACCCTCGGCAGTACTCAGACCCGGGTATAGGGCCCCACTCATGATATGCATACGCAATGTATGAGGGCACACAAGTAATTGGGATACCTGCAATTGGGGAAATTGTACAGATATATATAGCAGTTTATAGTTCGTCTACCCTAAGGTTTATACAGCGGATAAATAAACAAATAAACAAATAGATAGATAAACAAGAAAATAAATCGTGAAAATAAAAGAGAAATCGTGTGAATAAACAAAAAGAAATCAAATACAATGCACACTCAATCAAATGGGCTTCACTCTCTAAAGATCCCAAGTGAAGTCGCCATCTGTCGCAACTGTAATTCCGATGAGACAACGAACTCGCTAAAACTTGAGAATAGAATTTATTTGATTAATGTTAATGTGGAGCAACCACCAAATTTTTATTTAAGGGAAAAAGTTTTGGAAAAAACCCTGACTTGAGGATGAGATTTAGGTTCGAGAGTCGATTACGATTCGCCTGTTCCGAAGAACGGTACCCTTAAACTGAGTGTGTGATTATTTGCTTGATCCCTTTAATTAGTGTGAAAATAAATACTTGATGGGGGTTAGCCTGACAGGACTTGATCCTGCTCCTACGTATTCCCCAATGTAACGGGAAACTCAAGGCTTATGTAGTTCTGGTTTGTTTTGAAGGCTTGACCTTCGAAGGTGCTTGAAAAAGAGTTTTTGAAGATTTTGTTTTTTGAAAGGCTTTTTATTTTTTAGGGGAACCTTCAGTCCACTCATGCACAAGACCCAAGGCGGCTACGGCAGCATGGGGGCCTATACAGACTACTAAATGTTGGACAGCAGGTGAACCGCCAGTGTCGTACGTTTACTATGCGTACAAAGTTTTACCCACGGGCAAGTGCACCCGTCGGTGTAGAAAGGGGTGTTTAAAACCCTTAATATCGTTCCCACAGAGACTATTTTAAAAATCTTAAAAAATATTAAATCCTAATTTTTGAGCTCACCAGAAAAGGGTTTGTTTAGAAATATTTAAAGTGAACGAAGAAAAAGAACAAAAGGAAAGTAAGCGATTTAAAGATAAAAGGACACAAATACGAGTTTAATTATGGAGAGACATGGGACTTTGGTTTCCCTTATAATTTTACCCAATTTCACCCCAACTCCCTTATGAATGATTTAAGTCAATTGCTAATCATCCGTTCTCATTCTATTACTACCCAATGATCATGCAATAGCAATATTCTTTCCCTCAAGGTACATCGTGTCTGTGCTTGCATAAGTACCTCCATCTTTTTATTTAAGGCCTCTATTTGACCAGCTAGTAGAGCAGTATGGTCAACTTGATACATTCCTGTTGATTGAGTATCTTTCTTCCTTACATGTCTATCAGCAGATCTCCATTGATTGCTATTAACGGCTAAGTTTCCTATGATTGTCCATGTGTCCTCAGGGGGAATATGTATGATACCCCCACCAGATGTTGCATCTATAACAACTTTATTGGCATAGGAAAGACTGTTGTAGAAGATCTGCACAAGAAGAGGTATTTGGTACCCATGATGCGGGCACCTCCGGAGAAGGTTCTGGAATCTATCCCAAGCCTCATACAAGGACTCACTCTCGTACTGAGTGAAATTGACAATCTCCACTATGATCCTGGACTTTATTGACTGTGGAAAGTATTGCATCAAAAATAGACGCTGTAATTGGTCCCAAGTAGTGATGGATGCTTCCGGAAAAGAGTTTAGCCAATCGTTCACCTTTTCAGTGATGGAAAAGGGGAACAATTGTAATCGAATGGCATCTTGCGTAATGCCGTTCATTTTAATGGTATTTGTCAGCCTCAGAAATTTTCTAATGTGGAGATGTGGGTCTTCTGATGCTGTCCCTCCAAATTGAAGTGAGTTATGAATCAAATCGATAAGAGCAGGCTCAAACTCATAGCTAGGAACACCTTCTAGTGATGGGATTGAAATGCTGCTTTGTAGGCCGTCACCAGTTAGGGCCATATATTCCAATAATGTCCTTCATCTTTGTGCTGCCATATTTCTTGTTTTCGTTTCTCGCCTCAATCTTCTAGCCGTTTTCTCTATCTCAGAATTAAACTGTAATTATGGAGCTAGAGAGCGGGTTAACATAAACAAACAAAAGATCACACAAAGATATAACAATAAAATTATTTATTTATTTATTTATTTTTATTTATTTTATTTATTTTTATAAATATATACACGTCTCAAGCAATTAAGATTCAAACTTCAAAGATTGTTGAAAAATAGTCCTCGGCAACGGCGCCAAAAACTTGTTGTGCGTTTACTATGCGTACAAAGTTTTAACCACGGGCAAGTGCACCCGTCGGTGTAGAAAGGGGTATTTAAAACCCTTAATATCGTTCCCACAGAGACTATTTTAACAATCTTAAAAAATATTAAATCCTAATTTTTGAGCTCACCAGAAAAGGGTTTGTTTAGAAATATTTAAAGTGAACGAAGGAAAAGAACAAAAGGAAAGTAAGCGATTTAAAGATAAAAAGACACAAATACGAGTTTAATTATGGAGAGACATGGGACTTCGGTTTCCCTTATAATTTTATCCAATTTCACCCCAACTCCCTTATGAATGATTTAAGTCAATTGCTAATCATCCGTTCTCATTCTATTACTACCAATGATCATGCAATAGCAATATTCTTTCCCTCAAGTTACTACCCCCAATGATCATGCAAGGTATATAATTAAGAGAAGCATAAAGAACATGCAGATTTGTTAAATTGATAACGGATTAGAAATCAAGGATTCCGATTGATCCTCCAAAACCCTTAGATTCAGTTTACCTTATAGTTCTGTTAATTAGGAAATGGTACGATCGCCTATCCCCTAATTAACTTAGAAATTAATTCTCATTAATTAATTATGCATAATAAGGAAAACACAATTGAATAGAAATACACAATCATTCATAAAAAGGAAAAGGGTTTCAATTGGTTACATTATAAGTTTCACCAAAGCCCCATGATTTGGGGATTAGTTACACATCGAGAGATAAGCCAAACAAAAACATACTAATCCTAGAAAACAATCCATAATCCTAATTTGAAAAAGAGAATGACAAAACTGTAATGTTAGCAAAGCTAACAATAGGACGTTGCAACTCGTACTGTGGAAGAGCTTCTGTCTCCAAATCCTACGAAGGGATATCGAGGATACTAAAAGTGGTGTATCTCCGGGTAGTGATAGGCTTACGCCCCGGAGAGTGGTGTGGCCTTTGGAGCCTAGGATGGTTTCATATGATGCAGTAGAGCCTCCCTTTTATAGGCATGGATTAGGGTTTCAATGTGGTGGACCGGGCTTGACTTAGCCGCCTCCTTAGCCGTCGCAACCAATCTACGTAATCTTGTAGCACCGTAGGGCTGATGTGTCATTGTTGCATTAAATGTATTATCTTTTTATGTTTCTTTTACCCTCTTTTTAGTCCAAAACTTGCCTATTTTCGGATTCTTAGCTTGCGTGACCATTCCTACAAAAATAAGGAAAATTAGGTAGAATTACAATTAAATAATCATAAATTATATTGTAATTATAACTAATTTTCCGCAGATAAATCAACAAAATGGTGATTTATTAGCCATCCCCCTATTTAGTGCCCATTGTGTGAGACTTAAAAATCTCAAAATATTTAGAAAAATATTTTTTAAGTTTTGAAAAGAAATGATTTGAAAATGATATTGATTCTTGAGTAAGAGAAAACTTGAATTTAATAGAAGAATTTCATTTTTTGAGCTTTGAGGTAATTGGAGTTGAAACAGGACTTTAGTATAATTTTGTGATTATTAGACATTTAGAAATTTTATGAATTATTTAGCAATTACGAAATTTTTATGAATTTATTTGAAAATCTTATGAGTTTATTTAGGAATTTTAGAATTTTTATGAATTTTTAATGAATTTTAGAATTTTTACAGGGGCAGGATGGTAATTTTACTGTAGGGACAGGATGGGAATTTCTGGATTTGTGACTTATTAGGCATTTCTGGATTTGTGGAGGGGCAGTTTGGTCTTCAGCATTTGGATTTTGGAAAAACATAAATGCCAGAGTGTGGGAGCCAGGGTTCGAAGGCGGGTCAAGAGGCTTACAAGGGGAGGCATTAACCATTGGGTCCAACGTTTTTTAGAGATTACAAATCCAAAAGTTGGTTTTAAGGTGCCCTTTATGACCTGCATGGGAGTGCATGCTGAATTTCCAGCTACTGGGGGGTGGCTATCTAGAGTGATTCAGTGGCTCGTTGCTCCTGCTATTATGTGCATGGCAGTCGAATGGTAGGGCCATTTTCCTTATGACTTGGCTGCTCCACTGGGTCTCCCATCCGCCCCTGCATGTTCGTTACTGGTCTTTCACGTACCAAAACAAAAGGACGCCTAATCTTAGCCTTGCTTAAATTGGATGGTCTGCTTGATGGAGTCTTCTTTGGGCAGTGGCTTAATCTGCATGTCCCTCAACATCTCTATGCCTTATACAAGGATGTGGGGAGATCACCAGAGGGCCAATACATAGTTTAGGAGTTTATACGTACGTGCATGGCTGCATGGGATGTGAATGTTGGCTCCACTCTTCAATGCCTTGGACTCGAATCCTCGCTCTTGGGTGGTATCGTCTCCATTTCCTGCCCAACCACGAATGGAGGAGCAGCCTTACGTTGTAAGGACTTCCTTCTAGGTTCCAGAGCTTCGAGTGGCAGTGTTATCTTCCCACTATATGCAATACTAGCTGGGTACGAGCCCTTGTTTTGTCCGAAACATCACGTGGGGAAGATCAGCTCTATACGGATGTGCTTCAGGGTAAGCTACTTCGCCATATTGTCATGCTCTTATTGCTCATTACTCTAGTATGCCTTGCGAAGTTTCCTTACTTGGTAATATATACGCATTTTAAAGATCTTGGCCACCAGTCTTTATTGGTGTCGTATCAAGCATGATTCTGTTTCGCGATTAGCAGAGTTTTCCAACAATCACGCCATTGGCCATAGGGAATTTTCTTTCCAGAATATGCTCAGTGCCATGTTGATCCAGGGATTCTCAATTGGCCCCTTCTTTTTGAACAATTCAACTGTACTATCACTTGTGCCAGAGTTTTCTCAGAAGATGTTTTACATGTATGCACTCAGGCAAGATCCGGACGCAGAAACATCAAGATATGCACATTAATTAGTATGGTGAAGCCTTTATTTTTGTTTTATCCCACTGGCTCAGTCAAGCGCATATAAATTTGATCTAAACATTTCTGATCAAGATTAGATGTCGAGTTTACGCTATGGACGCATTCATGATTATGGATCAAGATTTGGTGCTAAATTTGGCCTACCTACGCATTACGAATTTAATTCACTTGAATCACCAACATTATTAAGAGAATTATCAGAGGCGAGTGCTAACATAGATGAAGAGCAGTGAGTACTAACCTTGTCTATGCTAGCCTTGCATATGGTGGAGATCCTCTTCTTCCTTCACCTTTCTTACTCCTAGATTTCTTTCAGAGGAGCCTTTTTTCTTCCCCCCGATCCCTCTTTTTTTCTTTCTTTTTTCTTGCTTCTGATCTCCAAAAAAACTCCAGAGAAAAGCCTCCTTTAGAATGGGTCCCTCCTCTAGAATGGGTCCCTCCTTCCGTTTTTTTTCATTTTTTAGTTACCTTTTTGTTTTCTGTTAAAAAAACTGCTTTTCAATTTCTTGTTTTATTATTTATTTCTTTTTATTTTTGTTTTAGATTTTTATGATTTTTTCAGTTTTTATTCTATATTTTATCTGTTTGTAATTTATGATTGTATCTTTTTTTGTATATATCTTTTATATATTTTTTTTCAGGATTTTATATATTTTATATTTTTACTATTTATTATTGTTAAAATTTTCCAATCTTCTTTATATATTTTTTGAACCTTTAAAATTTCCTGATTTTATTTTTTATTTTTTTATTTTCAGATTTTTATATATATATTTTTTATTTTTCTGATTATTATTTGTGTATATTTACTTGATTTTTCAGATTTAATACTTATTTTTTTATTTATTTTTCTGATTTTCGATTTTATTTATTATTATTTTTTATTATTATTTTCCACATTTCCAGATTTTGTATTTTTGAATTTGTATTTTCATTTGATTTTTCCATATTTGTTTATTTTTATTTTTCTGTTTTAATTTTTGTCTTTTGTTAATGTTTTTTTTATTTTTAGTTTTAATTCCCAAATTTTAAAATTTTATTTTCTTTAGATTTCTTTTGTTTGTTTTTATTTTATTTCTGATTTTATTCTCTTTGTATTTTGAACTTCTTGAAATTTTTAATTTCAGTTTATCCGTTAATTACCTTAAAATGGGCCTCAGACATAATTGAGTGTTTACACAGAGTAATAGCAAAAGTGTGTGTACGCATCCACACTCTCGTTCCTAAAAAATATAATCATTTAATCCCTCAAGATGCAGAGATACTTTAGTTTTTGTCGATTTTTTTAAAAATTTTAACTAGTAAATTATTAGTTTTTAAAAATATGATTTGTATACCTATTCTATAACATCCCTCTAAATTACCTACGAAAATTTTTACACAATCGAGTTTTAGGTAACCTAGGTTGATGTTACCAAGATTGAGTATAGAATTTACCCAAGTTCATTTCTTTAACTTTTCTTCTATCACTAGTACTTTTTCCTTATAGTTGTTGTTCATAGTCACCATAACGTTGAAAAGAGTGCAATCCACATCGTGATTTCACTAAGATTCATATACATAAGAAATATAGTAGAGGAGAGTGAGACATTTCATTCAAACACATAATTCTTTGACAGTCACAAAGAACTATCAGAACAACAGTCTTAACATACACTATATGTAAGGTTATTTCATCATCTTTATTTAACAGTTATATATGTCCACATCAATTGTACCCAAACGCACAAGTCTCACTATCTCGTATGCCAACCTGATTTCAGGTCCAATTGAGCAACATATAACTCCTTTGTCTTTTACAAAGAATTATTACAAGTTCAATTCATAAGAACGATCATCATATACAATGTATGCATGTGTCAACTCTATCTCTTTTTAAACATCTTTATGATGATAGACTCAGAATTAGACTAAGATCTATTGTGTCCCATACCATAATAATCCTCACTAATCTATTGTTCATCCTTATAAGGTGCAAATGCATGTGGGCCAAAAACATCATCATCGCTTATCAAAACAATAAGGATACCAGGATCTAATTTCCACAGTAACAGCGTGCCCTCGATAATTCTCACCATAATAACAATGTGCCCTTAAAAACACTCAAATCATCATCATAATCCTCATCATTTCACAAAAAATTGAAATTACTCAACGATAATGATAATCGTCAGGTCTCGTCGAGGTGGCTAAGCTCAACCAAAGCAGTCTCGACTATAGGGAGTAACCATAGGTCATTGGAGAGGCTCAAACCTAGCTCATCTATCCCTAGGCTTAAAAATTCCCACTTTTCATGAACGATGATCTATTTCCATGTGAACCAACCTTTAGATTTCTTAGCTCCCTTTCACAAAAGGGTTCGCAGATTATCCCCACATTGGTGATTCACAAAAAAAAAATCTTTTTCTGTATATGATGCATGATCAACATTTATTTAGAGTTGTCAAATGGGCTAGCTCTAGCCTATTTAGCCCTAACCCTAAGGGCCAAGGCCAAAAAGCCTTAGATATAAAAATCTCTTAGGGTCAAGTGGGTTAGGGCCTGCCCATGGGCCATCCCTTACATAAAAATAGTTACTATCTCAAACTAGATGGAATCATAAATGTTTGTACTTTTGAAGATGATTCTAACAATGAAAAAAATTTAAGAAAAATAAAAAAATTTGTATTAAGTGGAGAAAATATAGTTGATACCATGTCATTCACTCCATGAAGATTAGGAAAAGTAAACCTCCAAATAACTACAAATGATAAATAATGTACAACAAGTTCAAAATAATTTACAACCTTAAAAGAGCATTACTCACATAATTGTATGTGAAGGATCAAAACAAGTTTGACATGAAGAAATAAAGACAATGTTATAAAATCAATTCATTCTTAACAATTCTCTCCAACCAAAATGCTATATCTAATATAGGTGGACACTCGCTTGGATTCTCTCTAACAAGTTCTTTTATATCAGTAGGTTTAGGTAAAGTTTGTTTAACTTAATAAACATACATAATTATATTGTCTGCTCTATCTTCCTGTCTAATTAGAAATTTTAGCCCTCGAAATTTTTGACTAAAGATTGTTTAAACTTGAAATTATTTTTTCTTTACTACTCTGATGAGAAGTGTTCCTGCTGTACAGGTGTCAATTAGACCCATATAATTCAATCCAACTCCAACCCGTGTGGGTTAAAATCAAAATGGCTCACAAGGCCACAATATAAAGTCCATTATGGGTTAAGGTTAGCCCAAAGGTGATAAGCATAGATTTCATAAATAATTATCTCTCACTTTTATCTCATTAAGACTTCTTATATGTTCAATTAAGTGATCTTTGTCATATTTTATGAGTTTGGGTTCATATGAAGTTTAATTGAATTTCTTTGCTTACCCGATTAAAATGACACTATTATAGTATTTTGAGCATAATAGGAGTTGTAGACATCCAAAAATCATGAAATCTATCTTGAATGAAATCTTAAAGAAGTGTCCATATTTACAAAGCAAGAGCAGATTCTAAATGGGATGTTTAAGACTCCGAAATTATCTCAAAAGATGAGATAGTGTTGCTGACGTGGAATTTGAACAGTGTGCAAAGATCCGGCCATATCTTGAGATATAGAAGTCATATTGAGATGAACTCAACTTTGTTGGATATCTAAGATCCAGGGCTACAACTTTTGTTCAGAAGTCAAGCTCTAATTCGGACATGTGAACATCCGAAATTGCGGTGCAAGAAAGTCAAAATTGTTGTGCTCATTGGTGGCAAAAATTCAAAAGTGTTTTGCAATTTCAACAAAGCCCATGTGAAAGCAAGAAAAGGGTAGAAAAGTAATATCCTAGTTGGTGACTTTTTGAAGATGATGCCTCAAAAATCCTCTATAAATAGAAGGGTTTGCAAGAGGAGACACACACCATTTTGGAGATTAACTCCAATACCACTTTCTTTCTTTCTTTCTTTCTTTCTTTCTTTCTTTCTTGTTAGTTTTGCCTCCTTCATGGAAGGCTTAGTTTTTCTTTCTTGTTAGTTTGCCTCCTACATGGAAGGCTTAGCTTTTCTTTATTGTTAGTTGCCTCCTACATGGAAGGCTTAGGATTTATTTGTTGTTAGTTGCCTCCTACATGGAAGGCTTAGGATTTATTTCTTGTTAGTTTGCCTCATTCTTTGTTGTTAGTTTGCCTCCTTCATGGAAAGCTAGGTTTGTAGTTTCAATTCAAGGATTCAAGCTATTTTCATTTTAACTTTGAGGTCTTGATCTTTATTTATGTGCATATTAAGTGGTTTCTACTCTGCTTCACTATATTCTTCAATTTTATTCTTTAATCAAAGTTTGATCGGTTGACGTATTTTGGTTAATGTATAATTGATTTATAATTGGTTTTTGATTGGTAAATCATTTTCCAAAAGTTTGAAGAGTAGAAATTAAGTAATTGAATTGAAGGTTTTCATTTTATTACTTACTTCAACTGAATTCTGATTGTAAAATTGGTTTAGATAAAAGATTAAGTGGTTACTAAATCTTGTTGATCATAATCAATTAAATTCTGAGAGGTTTCTCAGTAGAGAATTCAAGGATCATTGTAGGGGTTCCAGATGATCCTAGATTGATAAACACAATGCATGATTTTAGTGATCAATGATTAGTTATGAAAATAGCCTCTGAATTCCTTGAGTTGATAATTGTTAAGTGAAATTAATTTCAGTCTGTATTTTGTGTTTAGCACTCAATATCACATCTTTACAAAACCCCCTTATTCTAATTTTCTCCTTATTTGCTTAAGAATTTGAAATGGTCTTTGGGAGATGACCTAGGTTGCACCTTATACTATACCAATAGTTTGGGGGAAATCTAGAAATTATTTTTGCGCGTTTACGACGAGCGTGTCAAAATTTGGCGCCGTTGTCGGGGACCATTTTAATTTCCTAGGCTCATTTAGGAGTTTGTATAAAAGTTTTAATCTTTCTAACAATTTTTTTTTTTACTTTAGGTATATCATTCTTGGATTTTCTGTATGAATTCACCTTTTTGTGTATGACCCGATCCAATCCTGAAAACTTATATGCATATGATCCTGATTTTGATAGAACATTCCACCATTTGAAAAGAGCACATAGAAGGCATTCATCCAGTAATAACCAAGAAAGTAACAGTAGTGATTTTTCATCTTTAAATTTTGATAGTTTTAAATATTTTGCTAAGAACATGGCTGATAGAACCTTAAAAGAATTAGCTGCACCTGATGTTGCTTATCAACCATTGTGCATTCAATACCCTGATGTTGATGCACCATTTGAACTGAAGTCTGGACTAATACATTTGCTACCTAAGTTTCATGGCCTTGCAGGTGAGGACCCTCATAAACATTTGAAGGAATTTCACATTGTATGTTCTACAATGCGACCACAAGGAATTCCTGAAGATCATATCAAGTTGAAGGCATTTCCTTTCTCCTTAAATGATGGAGCCAAGGACTGGTTGTACTATCTACATCCAACATCTGTTACAAGCTGGAATGATATGAAGAGATTATTTCTGGAGAAATTCTTCCCTGCATCCAGAACAGCAGCTATCAGAAAAGAAATTTGCGGCATCAGACAGAACTCCCAGGAAACTCTCTATGAGTATTGGGAGAGATTCAAGAAACTATGCGCCACTTGTCCACACCATCAAATCAGTGATCAATTACTGATTCAGTATTTCTATGAAGGACTCATGCCAATGGACAGAAGCATGGTTGATGCAGCTAGTGGTGGAGCACTTATGGACAAAACTCCTATAGCAGCTCGAGATTTGATTGCCAACATGGCAGAAAATTCTCAACAATTCAATTCTCGAACTAATTCCTTGTCTAAAGGAGTCCATGAAATGACCACCAAGACACACCATACACGATTGGAGAACAGAATTGAAGAACTAACCTCCATCGTAAGACAGTTGGCGATCGGACAACAACAACAACTTAATGTTGTTGACAAAACCAAAACATGTGGCATCTGCACTTCTGCAGATCATCCTTCTGATGCATGCCCAACATTGCAAGAAAGTGAGACACCTCAGGCTACAGTAAATGGTATTTTTGGCACAGGACAACAATACAGGCGTCCTCAACATTATCAGCAACAGAAGTTTGAACCACCTTCTGGAACATACAATCCTAGTTGGAGAAACCATCCTAACTTGAGATATGGTCCTCCACAACAACAAAGGATTCAAACATCTGACTCCCAAAATAAATACCAACCACCGCCTTTCAGACAACAACAACAGCATATGCAGCAATCTGTACCCTCTAATGCTTCTGAACCCTCTCTTGATGATTTGATGAAGCAATTAGCAACCAACAATCTTCAGTTTCAACAAAATGTAAGTTCTACCCTTCAGGATTTACAAACTCAAATTGGGCAGTTAGCTACCACAGTCAACCAATTGAAATCTCAAGGTTCTGGTCAACTACCTTCTCAATCTGTCGTAAATCCCAAAAGTGTGAATGCCATGACCTTGAGAAGTGGGAAGAAAGTGCAGACAGACCCTACAATTTTAAAGCAACAAAGCTTCAATCAGACTAATCCACACCAAAAAGAAGCATTTATCTCCACACCTGGAGATATCTCTGATGAGCCATCTGAATCAGAGGGAAAGTCTGATGAAAAAAGTACACCAGCCTTCGATAAGACATCGAATGATGAACAAAAAGAAGCTTGCCATAAACGATCTGCACTTGAAGCATCTAATGAGAAGAAAACCCCAAATTGTGCTGATCAGAAGGTATCTTTACCTTTTCCAAATAGAATGGTTCAATCCAAGCCCAATGTTCATGCAGAATTGGATAAGGAGCTTCTAGATACTTTTAGGAAAGTGGAAGTCAACATACCACTTCTAGATGCTATCAAGCAAATTCCCAAATATGCCAAATTTCTAAAGGACCTGTGCACGCATAAGAGAAGACTCAAAGGGGATGAGAAGATCAGTGTGGGACGCAATGTTTCTGCCTTAATTCAACCCAGTCTCCCTCAGAAATGTAAAGATCCAGGAACTTTCACCATTCCTTGCACAATAGGAAACTCTACATTTGGTGATGCATTGCTGGATCTAGGTGCTTCCATTAATGTTATGCCCTCATCAGTTTATAAATCTTTGAATCTGGGAGAACTGAAGCCAACTGGTGTGGTGATTCAATTAGCCAACAGAAGTACAGCACATCCAGCCGGAGTACTTGAAGATGTGCTAGTTCAAGTGAATAAGCTGATCTTTCCAGCTGACTTCTACATTTTGGATATGGAAGATGAGTCATCCATCAATAGAGCAACCTTGATCCTAGGGAGACCTTTCCTCAAAACTGCAAAAACAAAGATAGATGTGCATACGGGGACTCTCTCTATGGAATTTGGAGATGATATCATCCAATTCAACATATTTGAAGCCATGAAGCATCCCATAGAGAATCATTCACTCTTTCAACTTGATGCCATAGACCTTCTTGCGGATGATTATTCTATTGACAATCTACTTTTTAAATTTTTTGATTTTGATTTAGATTACTTAGATAATTTTACTTGCACATGTGATGAATTTGATTCATGTATTGTGTGTTCCAGGATTAATGCTGCAGACCAACCTTCGTTGAAAGATGACATGTTAGATGCAAGTGTTGCAGACATTTCAATCTCAGATAGATCTCTTCCTTCCATAATACAACCACCTCCTTTAGAGTTGAAGCCTTTGCCCGAACATCTAAAGTATGCTTATTTGGAGGAAAATGAGAAGCTTCCTGTCATTGTAGCAAAGAACCTTCTACCACAACAGGAAGAAAGGTTACTGCAAACCTTAAAAAGCCATAAACAAGCAATTGGATGGACTTTGGCTGATATTCCAGGTATTAGCCCATCTACTTGTATGCATAGGATACTGCTGGAGGAAAACACCAGACCTGTTAGACAACCACAAAGGCGTTTGAATCCAACCATCCTAGATGTGGTAAAGAAGGAAGTAGGTAAGCTTTTGGCAGCTGGTATCATCTATCCCATCTCAGACAGTGATTGGGTAAGCCCGGTGCAAGTAGTTCCTAAGAAGACTGGCATGACTGTAGTCAAAAATCACAATGATGAACTAATCCCTACCAGAATACAAAACAGTTGGAGAGTGTGCATAGATTATAGGAAGCTTAACCAAGCTACTCGCAAGGATCACTTCCCTTTGCCCTTCATAGACCAAATTTTGGAAAGATTAGCAGGAAAATCTCACTATTGCTTTCTAGATGGTTTTTCAGGTTATTTTCAAATACATATAGCCCCAGAAGACCAGCATAAGACCACCTTCACTTGTCCTTTTGGTACTTTTGCCTATCGAAGGATGCCCTTTGGTCTATGCAATGCCCCTGGAACCTTTCAAAGATGCATGGTAAGCATTTTCTCTGATCTCTTAGAAAGTTGCATGGAAGTGTTTATGGATGACTTCACTGTATATGGTTCTTCTTTTGATGCATGCTTAGAAAGCCTTTCTAAAGTTTTGGACAGATGCATTGAGACTAACTTGGTTTTGAATTTTGAAAAATGTCATTTCATGGTAACAGAAGGTATAGTCTTAGGACACTTGGTATCTAGCAAAGGTTTAGAGGTTGATAAGGCCAAGATAGATATTATTACTTCTCTACCTTACCCCACTTCTGTGCGAGAAGTACGTTCTTTACTTGGTCATGCAGGTTTTTACAGAAGATTCATTAAGGATTTTAGCAAGATTGCACAACCTCTTTCTAAACTACTACAAAAAGATACCAAATTTGTGTTTGATCAAGCATGCAAGGATTCATTTGATGAACTAAAGAAGCGGTTGACAACCACTCCCATCATTCAACCACCTAATTGGACGCTTCCATTTGAATTAATGTGTGATGCATCTAATTATGCCCTTGGTGCTGTACTATCTCAAAGAGTTAGCAAGAGATCTCATGTCATTGCATATGCCTCTCGCACACTTGATGCAACTCAATCCAATTACACAACTACTGAGAAGGAGCTTTTGGCAATTGTGTTTGCATTAGATAAATTTCGCTCCTATTTGCTTGGATCTAAAGTTATTGTCTTCTCTGACCATGCAGCTTTGAAATACTTGCTGAAGAAGACAGATGTTAAGCCAAGACTGATTCGTTGGATGCTTCTGTTGCAAGAATTTGATTTAGAGATTAAAGACAAGAGTGGTGCAGAGAACCTTGTAGCAGATCATTTAAGTCGGATCCAACAACCTTGTGAAGAAACTTCAATTGCAAATTCATTCCCAGAAGAGCATCTCTATCATTTGCACGGGAAGGATCCTTGGTATGCAGATTTGGTAAACTATCTGGTTGCTAAAGAAATACCCAAACACTTCACCAAATCGCAACTTGCCAAGTTGAAAAGTGATGTCAAACACTACATATGGGATGAACCATACCTTTGGAAGACATGCAGTGATCAAATCATTAGAAGGTGTGTTCCAGATCATGAAGTTCAGTCTGTACTTACCTTTTGCCATTCCCTAGCTTGTGGTGGACACTTTGGGCCACAACGGACAGCTAGAAAAGTACTAGACTCAGGCTTTTATTGGCCTACAATATTTCGTGATGCACACAGATTATGCATAACTTGTGAGCAATGCCAAAGAATAGGGAGTATTTCGCGTAGAAATGAGATGCCCCAACAACCACTTCTCTTTTGTGAGGTATTTGATGTATGGGGTATAGACTTTATGGGTCCATTCCCTGTCTCTTTTGGCTTTGTTTACATTCTGCTAGCTGTTGATTATGTTTCAAAATGGGTGGAGGCAAAAGCCACCCGTACTGATGATGCTCGAGTTGTTGCAGATTTTATCAGGTCTAACATTTTTAGCAGGTTTGGCATTCCTAGAGCTCTAATTAGTGACCAAGGTACTCATTTTTTCAACCGCACAATGGAAGCCCTACTCCGCAAATATGGAGTCATGCATAAAGTCTCCACCCCATATCATCCTCAAACAAATGGTCAAGCTGAAGTTTCTAATCGAGAGATCAAGAAAATCTTAGATAAAACAGTTCAGCCTAACAGGAAGGATTGGAGCTTGCGCCTTGTTGATGCATTATGGGCATATAGGACAGCTTACAAGTCACCCATTGGCATGTCTCCCTACAAGATTGTCTTTGGTAAAGCATGTCATCTTCCAGTTGAATTAGAACATAGAGCATTTTGGGCAGTAAAGAAATGCAACATGGATCTAGACCAAGCAGGAATCCATAGGAAGCTTCAATTGCAGGAACTTGAAGAAATTCGATTAGAAGCATACGAAAACTCCAAAATTTACAAAGAAAAGGTTAAAGCTCTTCATGACAAAAAGTTGGCAAGAAAGGAGTTTTCCGTTGGACAAAAAGTTCTCCTTTTCAATTCTCGGCTAAAGCTTATGCCTGGTAAGCTACGCTCTAGATGGTTAGGACCATTTGTAGTTACTAATGTTTTTCCTTATGGTGCAGTGGAAATAAAAAATGAGGTAACTGAAAATATCTTCAAGGTGAATGGACATCGTCTTAAACCATTTTTCGAAGGTTTTCAAAAGCACACGGTAGAAGAAGTGCATTTGCACAATACCACATACCTGCAATAAATTCAAGAGAAGTCTCTCTCTCTCCCTCTCTCTCTCTCTCTCCCTCTCTCCCTCTCTCTTTCTCTATTTCTCTCTCTCTCTTTCTCCCTCTCCCTCTCTCACATTCCTCGCTTATAAGTTTCAACTAATCTCTCAACTTCCTTCTCCACCTCTTAAATCATCCCAACTATTACACCACATTGAGCTTGCAGGAATAATAACTTGAGTGTTTTAAGAAAAAAATGGAGAAAGCTCTCACCAGGATCAAAATTTTGTTCCCTACTCTCCCGAGAAATTTTCTTAAAGACATTTACAATTGCAGACTTGAACGATTGAGAGCATTAACACTCTTAGGCCTTCCAGAAGATGTCCGTTGGATCATTGAAGCTAAGGTACGTTTAGCAGGTGAATTTCAAGAATCATTTGTTAAAAATATGCCAGGTATGGGAAGAAGTTCCTATGCAAAGAAGAGAAGGGCAAAAAGAATTGGAGTTTGCTACAGGTGTGCAAGATGGACCTGTAACACAAGATGCAAGAACCCTGGAATGGTTTCAAGAAATCGAGAGGACAAAATTCAATTCATAAAGGATGGACTGAGTAAGGAGTCATTGGATGATATCATTCAGACTCTTGAGACGCATCCTAGTGGGCATGTACAAGGAGTCCTTCTTGATTTGTTTGAACTGTTCCGTAAGGAAAAAGCACGTTATAGTCTTGGGAATCTGACTTTAAAAGACCCTGTTGTCAGTTTACAAGAAAACTGAATGGGAAGCACATCCTCGACTCTTAGAAGGCGTTTCAGCCGTTACTGGACGTAAAATCAGAGGAAGATGTGAGCCACAATCACAACTACTGTTCATTCTCATGCGTGCACGTTTGTCATTTACATTGTCTTTTCAATTTATTAGGCCACCGTTTTTTTTGAAATTTTCACCCCTGCTTAAAGTCTTTCCCCTCTGACATTCACCTTTTCCTTGAACCCAAAATTCAAACTTTTGCAACCAAAATTCAAACTTTTGAACAAAAAATTCAAACTTTTGCAACAAAAATTCAAACTTTTGCTACCAAATCCTGATCCCGCACTATTCAAGCGATCTCCTTGTCTGATATTGAGCCCCTATAAATTATCCACCTCTATGACATATTTTTTCAAAAAAAAAAAAAGACAGAAACACCGTATATGGATAGGATCAATACTATCTGTGTTTTTGGTGGGTCTAACCTTGGAAAGGATGGAGAATTTCAACATGCAGCTTATACCCTTGGTAAGGCATTAGCTGCAAGAAAAATCAATCTTGTTTATGGGGGAGGGATTCAGGGTTTAAAAGGATGTGTTGCAGGATCTGCACTCACAAAGGGGTGTAACATCTTAGGTGTTGGCTTAAAAAATGGGAGCACCTCCTACTTCACCCTGGGTACTGAATTGAAGGTTGCAACAATGCATGACCGTATGAGACACATGTTGGTTAATTCTAATGCATTTATTGCATTACCTGGTGGTCTTGGAACAATGGAAGAAATTTTTACCATTATATTTTGGGCCTATCGGAATTTTCATAATAAACCTTTGGGCTTATTGAATATTAATGGCTTTTATAATGGTTTGATATCCTTTTTAGATCATGCAGTAGAGCAGGAGTTCATGCCACAATCCATGCGCAACATCATAGTATCTGCTTCAACTGTTGAACAGCTACTTGAGATTTTGCAAAATCCTACATCTGAGCTCAGTCAAGCAATGCAGCTGGTGAACCAACCAAATCAGGATGGCAGAGATAAAAGAGAACCAGATACCACTCTTCGGTTATAACTTTTCCTTACTTTGATGGTTTTCTTACATTTCTTTTCCTGTTATATGAAATTTCATCTAAGACATTGGGGACAATGTCTTGGATAGGTTGGGGGGAAGATGGTCCGATATCTAAAATTTAAAAAAAAAAAAAACAAAAAAACAAAAAACAAAAAAAAAAACAAAAAAAAATTAGGTTAGATTCATAAACTTGCTTTGAGTAAGATGGCTGAGTAAGGAGTTACACTTGACTCTTGATACGCATCTTATGATTTAAAAAAAAAATTGAATGTGGAAGTATGTTTTTCTTTAGATTTCATAAAATAATTGAAGCAAAATGATTTACATTTCGAGATTAATTAGTTTGGCAACACATATTTGAACTGGATAGATTAGATTTGATAAATATATTACCTGTGAGATTTTGAGCCTTATTATTATTTTCTTTCTTGTGTGATTTTCATCCATGGAATATGTTACTTCAGAACTTGCATTGATTCTTTTTGAAGCTACATTTTCACATGATTTGTACAAAAATGATTGAGGCACTGTTTTTCTTGAACAAACCACTTGGCCAAATAACTAAACCATATAATTTTATCCTTTGATCAGCCCTTTGAGCCGATTAGCCTTTTCTTCTTTTTAGCTCACCACAAATAAAAAAAAAAAAACAACTTTGTCTGACCATAGAAGGTGAGGAATACTGGATTTATCATACCATAAGTGTTTCAATAAGTGTGGGGGAGATTATTGTTGTGTTCATCAATATCATGGTTGAAAAAAAAAACTGAAGCAATAAATTAATAAATAAACTATTATATTGAAAAAAAAAATAAAAAAAAAATAAAAATTGAAGAAGTGATATCTGTTTCTTACACTTGCACTTACAATCAATTCTCAATCCTCACCATTTTCCTTGGTCTAACATTGTATCTCTTCAATATATCATTTCATCTTTCTAATCCCGTTAGAACCAAAATAAAGATCTCTTGATTTGTGCATTGCATGTGTACATAGTAGTAGAGAAGTAGAAGATATGCAAGCCTGTGATAGTTCATCTTTCATGGATTGAATTTGAGAGAAACACTTACCAAATCAAACACTTGAGAGATTCAGAGTATATCATGTGAGGTTTTATCTTTCTCAATCTATGTTTTTCAAATTAAAGTTGCCTTTCTAAGTAATTTCAAAAATGTGATGAAAGAATGCTTCATGAAATTTTGTGAATTCTTGAGAAATCAACTCAAAACTTTGATGTTCTTTCAAAAAAAAAAAAAAAAAAAAGTCACCAATCCTTAACTTAAGTTTGCCCGAGACGTGCAAAAGATAAGTGTGGGGGAATTTGATAAGCATAGATTTCATAAATAATTATCTCTCACTTTTATCTCATTAAGACTTCTTATATGTTCAATTAAGTGATCTTTGTCATATTTTATGAGTTTGGGTTCATATGAAGTTTAATTGAATTTCTTTGCTTACCCGATTAAAATGACACTATTATAGTATTTTGAGCATAATAGGAGTTGTAGACATCCAAAAATCATGAAATCTATCTTGAATGAAATCTTAAATAAGTGTCCATATTTACAAAGCAAGAGCAGATTCTAAATGGGATGTTTAGGACTCCGAAATTATCTCAAAAGATGAGATAGTGTTGCTGACGTGGAATTTGAACAGTGTGAAAAGATCCGGCCATATCTTGAGATATAGAAGTCATATTGAGATGAACTCAACTTTGTTGGATATCTAAGATCCAGGGCTACAACTTGTGTTCAGAAGTCAAGCTCTAATTCGGACATGTGAACATCCGAAATTGCGGTGCAAGAAAGTCAAAATTGTTGTGCTCATTGGTGGCAAAAATTCAAAAGTGTTTTGCAATTTCAACAAAGCCCATGTGAAAGCAAGAAAAGGGTAGAAAAGTAATATCCTAGTTGGTGACTTTTTGAAGATGATGCCTCAAAAATCCTCTATAAATAGAAGGGTTTGCAAGAGGAGACACACACCATTTTGGAGATTAACTCCAATACCACTTTCTTTCTTTCTTTCTTGTTAGTTTTGCCTCCTTCATGGAAGGCTTAGTTTTTCTTTCTTGTTAGTTTGCCTCCTACATGGAAGGCTTAGCTTTTCTTTATTGTTAGTTGCCTCCTACATGGAAGGCTTAGGATTTATTTGTTGTTAGTTGCCTCCTACATGGAAGGCTTAGGATTTATTTGTTGTTAGTTTGCCTCTTTCTTTGTTGTTAATTTGCCTCCTTCATGGAAGGCTAGGTTTGTAGTTTCAATTCAAGGATTCAAGCTATTTTCATTTTAACTTTGAGGTCTTGATCTTTATTTATGTGCATATTAAGTGGTTTCTACTCTGCTTCACTATATTCTTCAATTTTATTCTTTAATCAAAGTTTGATCGGTTGACGTATTTTGGTTAATGTATAATTGATTTATAATTGGTTTTTGATTGGTAAATCATTTTCCAAAAGTTTGAAGAGTAGAAATTAAGTAATTGAATTGAAGGTTTTCATTTTATTACTTACTTCAACTGAATTCTGATTGTAAAATTGGTTTAGATAAAAGATTAAGTGGTTACTAAATCTTGTTGATCATAATCAATTAAATTCTGAGAGGTTTCTCAGTAGAGAATTCAAGGATCATTGTAGGGGTTCCAGATGATCCTAGGTTGATAAACACAATGCATGATTTTAGTGATCAATGATTAGTTATGAAAATAGCCTCTGAATTCCTTGAGTTGATAATTGTTAAGTGAAATTAATTTCAGTCTGTATTTTGTTTTTAGTACTCAATATCACATCTTTACAAAACCCCCTTATTCTAATTTTCTCCTTATTTGCTTAAGAATTTGAAATGGTCTTTGGGAGATGACCTAGGTTGCACCTTATACTATACCAATAGTTTGGGGGAAATCTAGAAATTATTTTTGCGCGTTTACGACGAGCGTGTCAAAAGGCTTCTTCTTTTTTTTCTTCAAATTTTTTCTCTTAATTTGTTTTATTTTTTCTATAATTTTTTTTCTCTCTAGTTTATTTTTCTCTCTTAAAATAAAATAGTAATGAAAAATTAAAATGAATAAGAAAATTTAGAGAGAGGAGGAAGGAAAAATATAGAGAAAAGATAATTTTAGAGATGGAGAGATAAATATATTAGAAAGAATAAATAAAGAAAAGATAAAAATATAAAAAAATTTGAGAAAGAAAGAGAAAGAATTAGAGAGGGGGAAAATTCTAGAGTCAAATGAAAAATATGTAGAAAAAAATAGAAAATATAAAAAGAAAGATAAATAAATTAAAGAATATTTTATTATAATAAAAAATATTGAAGAGATTATATAAAGAGAGAAATAAAGAAGTGATAAAAAAAATTAAGAGAAAGGATAAAATTTAATAAAAAATAGTTAAATATAAACTAGGATTACATGAGTTAGTCCACATCTATCCCACTCATTTTAATAATTATATAGATTAGAGTTCAAAAAATATATATTCAGGCAAGCTACAAAATAAATGGTTATAAAATAGAGATGGAAGAGTTAGTTCACACCTATTCCACTTAATTTGAGGGTTATGTGGGTTAGGGATTAAAAATTCCTACTTCTTAATTCGCTAGAAACAAAAGGTTATAAGATAGAGTTAAATGAATTAACTTATATTGATCCTACTTAAATTGAAGGTTATGTGAATTAAGATATAAAAAATCTTACTTTTAAACGAGTTACAAAATAAAAGGTTATAATATAGGGTCAGATGAGCTAACTCACACTCATCACACTTGATTAGGAAGTTACATGAATTCAGATTTAAAATTACATTTTAAGATAAATTACAAAATAAAAACAATAGGGTTAGGGCTGACACACACTAAGCCCTTTAAATTGAGGGTTATGTGGGTTAGGGTTTTAAAAGCCCTACTTTTAAAAGGGCTACATAATGTAAGGCAAAAACTTAAGGCCAAATGGGCTAGTCCTAGGACATAACCCAATTTGACAACTCTAATTTTTCATTTACTTTATTTATCGTTCATAACTCAAGGCCGCACCTTTTCAAAATACAGTACCTCAACATTCTCTTTGACCAATTCATCATTCTCAACCAAAGACCACACCTCTTCTCAAAAGTCATGACTTCACTATCCTCTTCCACTTATCACATGAGTACTTAACTTATCTCAATATTATTAAAATTTAAATATAAATCTCTTTCCACTAAAAGAGATCCCAATCTCCAGTCATCAATTTATTTTATCTACTAACAATATGCATTGTCAGTATCTGGACTTCCAACCCATTCAACATACACACAATATACATTCGTCAATAAGTAGTATCTGGACTTCCAACCCATTCAACATACACACAATATACATTCGTCAATAAGTTGCATGAACAGGTAGGTTCTCTATATAACTGCATAGTTCTATTTTGTACGCTTGTGTAAATACCTCAATACAATCACACTCGTTATACTTCTCATATCCATGTTGTCACTCATCGTGCTCATCTCCATCTTTATCATCTAGTATGTTCATATTATTTCTCCACTATTTTCATCCTCGTCATATACGCACTTCTTTTAGATTTCTTCATTTTTTTCTTCAATTCTAAGCAAATGTTAAGCATGGTTTTTAACCCTTCAATATATATTTATTTTTGCTTAATCCATATATTGTAATTTATATTTATTATGAATTTTATAATCTCATTAAATCTCAAACCAAAATTTTATAGAAATTATTCTTTAAAAGCTTATTATAAAATTACTATTTTTCTAGATTTTTAGAAAAATTACTTAAGATGAATAAAAAATTAAATATTTCAACGCTATCTAGTTATAGAACAACTTAACAAATTAGCTTGTAAATTTTCTATAAAATAAATATTAATATAAAATTATTCTAACTTTTCATATTTTGTCTTCACATATTAAGGTTCAAATATAAACTTTTTTATACATAAAATAGGTTACTTAGATGCTAAATATATATATATATATATATATATATATATATATATATTTAAAATATTATGAAAGATTAAAAACAAAAAATCTGATTTTTATAAGATAATAGATTTTCAAAAATTTTATAAAATAGAAAATAATTTAATTTTTTCTATTCCAACTTTTTAACTGAATATTTTCTTATATTTATTATATAAAAATATATTTATATAATTTAAAAATTATTAAATGGCGTTCTCTTTTAAAAACCTTTTCTAATAGTTTTAGATGAAAGGGACAATTGATTATATGGTGAAAGATTATTTAAGATTCAAGATGAGATTCTATTTAAGATGTATATTATATGTACAATTTCGATTGAAACATCAAGGATCTGCTCACATTCAAAATATATTGATGTTTGCATTCAGTACACCCAGTTTATTATGGTATTTTAATCAAACTTCTTTCGTATTTATGCCCCAGGATTCATAGTAGGTGACCATAATAAATTTAATTCATTGTGACTATCTACGACTTTTACTCAGAATATCGAATTGAGTGGCAACCACCTGAATAAATCTCTTTAAATGATTTTGTATTTCTTTTTTATATTTTAAAAATATGATCCAAGTAAAGCATGTATAGTCATTCACAACTATAAAAAAGAACAGTAACCATGAACAAAAATAATTGAATATGGACCCCATATATCAAAATGCAGAAAATGCAGAAGACCAACCTTGTTGGCATTAGTTTTACTCATAATAAATGGCAATAGTTTTTTGTTTAGAGTATTAACATACATCATATGCTACATATCTATACTCTAGTATATATGTATGAATACTTTTGACTAAGCACATTCATTTATTTGAGAAAGATATAAGAGGAGGAGATGCCATATGAGACCTTCGAGTGGTGGTTGCATCGTCGTATCACAGGTCGTGGTAATAGTCTTTCTTATAGAAACCTTCAAGTAATATAATTTGCATTCTTTCCTATCCAAGCCGATCACCTTCTTGGTCTATACATTTTGTACAACCATATGATGCACTGTGTCATATCATATTTTTAGTTTCTACATTGCTTTATATACATGGGTCGTATGCATGGCACAAATGCGAGTGCATGTGATTCAGTTATGAAGGGATGAGGTTAGTTGGATTTGTTGATCGTTAGTTTTGGTGCGTGTTCTGCAACTTCTTTTACTTATATGTCTGTTAAATTTTAACTCAAAAAAATGAAAAGATTAAAATGTTTTATAAATATAATCTTCAAAAATTAAATAAACTTTTTATTAATGTATTTTATTCTTTATAATCTTGAGAGACCAAATTTTCTTAATCAAAACTTATTTTAGACATTTATTAAATATAAGATATAATAAATAATAAATTAGTTTGTGTTTATCCAATGACGTTTTATTCTCACTTTTAATATTTTTATCCAATTTACAAACATTAACACAAACAATATATATATATATATATATATATATATATATAATTATAATATGTTGATATTAAATATCAAATTTAATATTTATATTAATTTAATAATTTTTTATAAAATATAAATTTACTAATTCGTTGAATTATGTAATAATATTTTTATAATTATAAATATTAAATTTTAAAATTTTAAATATTTATAAATATATTATTTAACTATAAATATTTATTTATATTTAATAAATATATTAAATATTACAATAAAATTAGATGATGAAATATTTATTAATTTTTATTTTATATAAAATTTATAGACATAATTTATTTAATAAAAATTTTAAAATTAACAATTAGTTAATAAATTATATATTTTATAAAAAATTATTAAATTTGTTTAAATTTTAAAATTTAACCGTTAATATTAACGGATCTACCTTTCCTTATATATATATATATATATATATATATATATATATATATATATATATATATATATATATATATATATATATATATATATATATATATATATATATATATATATAATCATGGTTTTAAACTCAAATAATATTATAAATATGTTTTCAATGCAAATTGGAGGATATATTTACACTTTTATAATTATTAAATTAAATTTAATATATGATTATATGTTATATTATTAAAATGATTCAGAATCCATACTTAGTTATTGGCTACTGCTACAAATCATAAATGTTTTCGTACTATTATTCCTAATTTTTCTAGACTAACTCCCGCATATATTTCTTATTTATACATTTAAAAGATTAAAGTTTATTTATTTCTAATTGATATATCTAAAAAAAAATACTCCTGTAATATATGTCAGATTTACATACTTAATTTAATAGAATTACGCTTGACAATTTTTTTTATTCTCTTTTACACAAACCATTTTCAATTGATATATTAAGAAATATTTTTGTGTTACAAATTAGAGAAGGCCATTTATTAACAGAAGAATATTAGGTATAATGTTATATAAATTAAGGGGTATATATAGGGTAAAAAAAAGGAATGTTATTGGATATATATGGTTTGATCAAACTTAAAAGGAGGTAATATAATTTTTCCAATACTCCAAAGAATAATTATATAATTCAATTCAAGATCCATGATCAGTTGGAAAAAACACCAAGCTAGATTTTCAACACAAATATTTCATCGACACTTTCTCAATAAATTTATGCAAACAAAAGTTCCAGAATTCAAGAAATTCAACAATGAAGATACTTCCTAAAAAAAAGTAATGGTTCAAGATCGTAATCTCTTCTACTTACATTCTGTTTGTCAAACCCTGAAAAGCGATAGAGGAGAATCACCATTCAAACGTTTTGCCGTGTAGGATGCTAGAAAATCTGGAATTGTAATTTCTCTGTATTTTGCTGGATTGTCATCAGATAACAGATCCTTGATGGGACCATATATCCTTGAAGTTGGATGAACACTTGTGTTGAAAAAACAAGCAATAGAGGCTCTTGGTCCTACAGGATTGGCCAATACTCTATGTTGAGCGCTCTTGAATTTATCATTTGAGATAAGCTGGTATTCAAGAATATTGTAAATTAGCCATATTGATGAGGAATTATTTTGAATAAAATGACACAAACCAAAATGATAAAGTTAAACAAATCCTTTCTGAATTGTTATAACCTAAGCATTTTTGTCACTCCTTGTATCCTTTGTGTTCATTTTTTATTTTTACCTTTCATATATGTCAAAATGTATAAACCTTAGACTTCTACTTCTCATTTTAGCCTATGCGCCAAAACTCAAGTAGTTGATGATACAATTAATCCATTCCCTTGTATAAGAAATGATTCTCTAAGAGCATGAAAACAAATACATATTATCAATAAGATGGATAAATAACATTTTCCTTCTTCAAAAGATGGTTAAATGACACATTTGAAATTTTTAAATATATACCCTGTCTCATTAATTAAAACAATGTATGCTATATTTTAGTGTAAGTTAATATAAATAAATCTTTTAGTGGTATTAAAGAATTCTAAATAATCCTTGATTATAGGATATTTTTTTCTTTTGACAATTTCAAATGTGAATAAGTTTAAATATCTTAGTATTGATTTAAAACTTTAAAGAGTAAAATAATATTTTTAACATCCTTGTTATATAGTAGTAATCCAAAACTAGCTCCTAATAATTATAAGAGTCCAAGAGAAAAAAAAATTATATCCTAAAAAACTAGCATTTATATAGATTAAATTATAAACCATTTTAATCTTTTTCAGAAGAGGATAGTATAATTTTTTAGAACAATAGAGAAGGAAACATCATTTATCATTTATCAAGAGATAGAGTGTAATTTAGAAATTGATGATAAAATGAGGAGATTAAAGAGCAATAAAAGCTTATATGCGCTTGTAGGAAAAGAAAGACATAGACGTGCCTGCAAAATATCACCAATGTTAACAACTAGAGCTCCAGGTAAAGGGGGCAAATCAATCCACATGTCTTGATGAAGAACTTGGAGACCACCTACATGATCTTGTAGAAGCACTGTGATAAAATCAACATCAGCATGTTTTGCAGTTCCCAAAGTTAATTCTGGTTCAGGACAAGCAGGATAGTAATGGCTAGAAGCAAATATTCCCTCATTGCAACCAATATCTATTAAGTAGTTTGGATCCAGACCAAGAACTTCGGATAATAACTCAAGCAATAAAGTCCCTAGTTTCATTACTTGTTGTGTATTCCACAAGTATATCTCTAAAAACAAATGAAGCAAAGTAAGTATGGTTATATATAAGAGAGTAATATCAAGCATTAAGAAAGCAAAACCATAAAAATTGTAAATGTAGGACAACAATAGCATTATGGGATAAGTAGTTTTTAACCATAATTCATTTTAAATGTACCACCTTCAAGTGTAATGCTATTTTCATTTTTATGCAACCAATGACAATTTGTCTGGTGTAGGTTGTATGATGTGTACCAAATAATTTTTGAAGTGAAGAAATGGAAAAATAATCATAACCTAATCAATATATAAGGATATAAATAAATCAAGCCTAAGAAGTTAAAGTTTATAGTTCACATGTGAAATAAGTCAAATTTTAATTTTAATCTCACTAGTGCAAAAATACGATATTATAACAGGATTTTACATCAGTTTTTTAAAAACCGATGTAAATAAAAACGCGGTGGCATTTTTGTAAATAAATGTAAACTTTCTACATCGGTTGGGAAAAGAACCGATGTAGAAAGTACTTTTTACATCGGTTGTTATGTAACCGATGTAGAAAGTACTTTCTACATCGGTTCTTTTCCCAACCGATGTAGAAAGTGAGTTTTTTTTCAAACTTTCTACATCGGTTACGAAACAAGCGATGTTGAAAGTACTTTCTACATCGGTTGTTCTAGAACCGATGTAGAAAGTGAATTTTTTTAAAACTTTCTACATCGGTTATTTTCTCAACCGATGTAGAAAGTACTTTCTACATCGATTCTGAGAAACAACCGATGTAGAATGTCTTCCCCTGTCACTTATTTTTCGACGCTGTTCGTGTTTAACCTCATTTTTCAAAACCCCAGTTTCTCGTTTCGGCTTGTTCTCTCTATTTTCGTTTAAGTCTTAGCCATTGTCGACATCTTTATTGTTCGTGGTTTCATTCCGTGCTTACGTTCGTGGTCGTTGTCGCCGTTGGAACGATTTCGTTCGTTCGAAGTCGTTGTAGCGCACCGTAAGGTTCGAAGTCGTCTTTGTTGTTATTTATGCATCTCATTCTATTATTATGGTTGAAATATACATTTATTTTGGTTGTATTCTTTAATTTTTAAGCTTCTTATTTGGCTATACCGTGTTGTGTCGTCGTTCAACCACCGTTGTGCCTCCATTTGGACACCGTTTGGCCACCGCTCAACCATTTTGTGTTGACTATAAGGTATGTTCTATGCACCTCTACTTTGTGATTGCAGATGTGAAAGTTTGTTTAGGGTTTATGTATGTTATAGTCTTGATTTTGAGTTTAAATATGTTGGTTTGTTTTCTTGAGTTCAAATATGAGCATACCCTTAGTTTCCCGTTCAAGGTTGAATATAATGAGTATATTACTAAATAAGTAAATCATTCATTAAATTAAATCTTGAATTGTCCAAGTTGGACAGTTTGGGACTAAAGTTTTTTATTCAGTGGTTAACAATTTCTTCATAAATCTTGTAAATTGTACTTGATTAAATTTTGGTTTAGTTCATTTTGCATTGTCTCTGGGTACATGCTTCATTATGGTAAATAAAACCATAATGAAGTTATGTACTTGGAGACTGATGCGAAATGCTGCCGAAATTTCACCAAGTATGATATTCAAGATTTTAGAAGTATGTTAATCGATGAATAATTTTTTTTTTCTCGAACTGGATAGGGTCTTACCTATAGTGAGGATAATAAATTAACAACAATGAGTGACAAGGTTAATCCTAAATCTTGTGTTGATGATTCTTGTATAGTATGGATCGTAGTTGGATAAATGCTAAACGAACGAGCAATGAGTACGAGAATGGGGTCGAAGATTTTTTGAATTTTGCGCAGACAAATCTACCTGAGAGTAATGGACAATTTTACTGTCCGTGTGTTAATTGTCTAAATGAGAGACGTTTGGGTGTTGGTCAAATTAGAGAGCATATTCTTTGTGATGGATTTTGCAAAAGTTATACAAAATGGACATGGCATGGTGAGTTATTAGGCATGCCAAATGTGTCACAGACGGTGGAGGTTGATATAAATATGGAAGATTGGGTAGAGGATATGATTCGTGATGTAGGGCATGCGTCATTTGAGCGGGCAAATATGTATGGTAACTTATCTACTGATTCAGAGAAACCTTTGTATCCGAGATGTACTACCTTTACACGATTGTCAGCAGTGTTAAGATTATTCACTCTGAAGGCAAGGAATGGGTGGAGTGATAAAAGTTTCACCGAATTACTTGAACTGTTGGTAGAGATGCTTCCGGAAGGTAACACATTACCAAAGCGTAATTATGAGGCGAAGAAGGTGTTGTGTCCGATGGGTATGCAGTATAAGAAAATACATGCATGCCCCAATGATTGCATACTATACAGAAATGAGTTTGAAGGATTACATGAATGCCCTGTGTGTCAAGTTTCACGTTATAAACTGAAGGATGGTGATTTTATTTGCAATGACAGCACAAAGCGGCCTCCAGCCAAAGTGTTATGGTATCTTCCAATAATTCCAAGGTTCAAACGATTGTTTTGTAATAAAGATGAAGCAAAGAACCTTAGATGGCATGTAGATGAAAGACTGATTGATGGAAAACTTCGTCACCCAGCTGATGGTTTGCAATGGAAGATGGTTGATCAACTATATCCCGATTTTGGGAATGAGCCAAGAAACCTAAGGCTTGGACTTGCAACAGATGGAATGAATCCCTACGGTAATTTAAGTAGTAAACATAGTTCGTGGCCTGTACTTTTGACAATTTACAACCTTTCTCCGGAGTTATGCATGAAACGTAAATACATCATGTTGTCCATGATGATTTCAGGTCCACAACAACCTGGAAATGACATAGACGTTTATGTTGCTCCTTTAATTGAAGACTTGCAAAATCTATGGGAAGAAGGTGTGGAAGTGTTTGATGCATATGGTAATGAAAATTTCAAGATGCGCGCAATGCTTTTTTGCACTATTAATGACTTTCCAGCATATGGAAATTTATATGGATACAGCGTTAAGGGGCACAAAGCATGTCCCATATGTGAAGAAGGCACAAGTTACCATCAACTGCATCATGGAAGGAAGACAATGTATCTTGGTCATCGAAAATTTCTCAGGACTAATCACCCTTATCGTAGATTAAGGAAAGCTTTTAATGGGTTGCCAGAAAATGATGTTGCTCCAAAAGCCTTAACTGGACAACAAGTCTACGACCGGGTTAAAAACATCAAAACTGTTTTTGGAAAGACTCAAAAAAAGGTCACGGAGACAAGGATATGGAAGAAAAGATCAATATTTTTTTATCTTCCATATTGGTGCAAACTTGATGTTAGACATTGTATTGATGTGATGCATGTGGAAAAAAATGTGTGTGATAGCATCATTGGAACACTTCTCAATATACAGGGCAAGACTAAAGATGGAGTCAATTCTCGACTGGATTTGGTTCACATGGGTATACGACATCAGTTAGCTCCACAGTCTGTAGGAAAGCGAACATATTTGCCCCCGGTATGTCATACGTTGTCAAAAAAAGAGAAAATTTCTTTTTGTGAGTGCCTACGTGGGGTTAAAGTGCCACAAGGGTATTCTTCAAATTTTAAAAGACTTGTCTCGATGAAAGATTTAAAGTTAGTTGGGTTAAAGTCTCATGATTGTCATGTGTTGATGCAACAACTACTTCCAGTGGTTATTCGTGACATTTTACCTAAAAAAGTTAGACATACAATAAGTAGGTTATGCTTATTTTTCAATAAAATATGTAGCAAAGTCATTGACCCTCTAAAATTGGATGAGTTGGAAAATGAAGCTTTCACTATCTTATGCCAATTGGAGATGTATTTTCCTCCATCATTTTTTGACATTATGGTTCACTTGGTTGTTCATATAGTGAGAGAGATCAGATTATGTGGTCCAGTTTATTTGAGGTGGATGTATCCAATAGAATGATACATGAAAATATTAAAAGGATATGTGAAGAATCCACACCGTCCCGAGGCATCTATGATTGAAAGATACATTGCAGAAGAGGCCATTGAGTTTTGTACAGAGTATTTGTCAGAGGTGGAACCCATAGGAGTTCCTAAGTCTCGTCATGAGGGAAGACACGGAGGTAAAGGTACACAAGGCATAACTGTGAAAAGCATGGGTCGTGCAGAAGTCCTTCAAGCACATTTGTATATTTTGAATAATACCGATGAGGTTCAACCTTACTTATCTACTCACAAAACTATGATAAGGGAGGAGAATGTTCGAATGAACGAGAAATGGTTGTTGAATGAGCATAACAAAACGTTCTTAAACTGGTTTGATGAAACAATTAAGAAGGATGATGGTGCCTCTGATACATTGAAGTGGCTAGCAAATGGCCCAAACTTTGATGTCATATGTTGGACTGGGTACGATATTAATCATTTTTCATTTTATACAAAGTCTCAGGATGATAAAAGTACCATGCAAAATAGTGGGGTTATGGTGGTGGCAGAGTCGATGCATTTTGCAAGTTCTAAAGATAAAAATCCTGTAAAGGCTTCCATATCTTACTTTCGAGTGATTGAAGAGATTTGGGAGATTGATTACACCAAATTTAGAGTGTCTGTTTTCAAATGCATATGGGTTGATAGTAACAGTGGTGTGCAAGTCGATGAATTGGGATTTACATTGGTTGACCTTCAAAAAGTAGCTTACAAGGATGACCCTTTTCTCATGGCCCACCAAGCAAAACAAGTGTTTTATGTCCAAGATCCTTGCTCCAAAAGATGGTCAGTTGTTCTTCAAGGAAAGACAACAATCGCTAGTGATGACACCAATGATCTTTCAAATATTGATATTTCTCAAACTCCCTTATCATCAAGGATATCTAGTATCAATGAAGAAACTGAAATAGATGATGTACATGCTATTCGAGATGATCATCATGAAGGAATATGGGAAAATGTTACTACATGATACAAGTTAGTTATTTATTTAATTATTTCATCATTGTATGTTTATTTTTAACTTATTTTAAAATGTTTATTACGTTTTTTATGTTTAGTAGAGTTTCTAACATCTTTTCTCTTTGCTTTCAACAGGTACATGGCTGATTATTACATTTCTTTTCAACTTTCAATACTTGTTTGATGTAATTTTAAGTTATTTCATTTGTAAATTAAAGTTTGATAATAAATAATGATGTATTTAGTTTAAATATATAGATTATGTGAATTCTGTATTGGCTGTCTGGTGCTTCTCTATTGTCTGCCTGGATTCTGTGTATATATGCAGGTATGTTAATAAATAATACGGTAGTATACCTAAACAAAATGAACATTAAAAAAAAAGGACTTTCTACCTCGATTACGACCATAACCGATGTAGAAAGTACACTTTTTACATCGGTTTCGGGCAGAACCGATGTAAAAAGTATGACTTTTTACATCGGTTAAAGCTATAACCGATGTAGAAAGTATACTTTTTACATCGGTTCTGGCCGCAACCGATGTAAAAAGTGTACTTTCTACATCGGTTCTTTGCCCAACCGATGTAGAAAGTCATACTTTTTACGTCGGTTGCAGAACCGATGTAAAAAGTCTTATTTTCTATATCGCCCGCTTCAACACCGCCTGAATAACCGATGTAAAATGTGCTTAACAACCGATGTAAAAAGCTTATTTTCCACTAGTGTCTTAATTAAAAAATTTGAAATTTAAGGTTAATATATACATTAACATGTATTAGACTCAAGATGATTATATCAAAATTTTGATGATATTACATAAATATTAAGTAAAATAAATGTTTATTAAGTAAAATAATTGTTGTATACACTAAGAAGTTGAAATATGTATTTTTATCAAAGTTTGTTAAGATTATTAAAAAAATTAGATTCAAATATTTGTCTTGCGAATGTTTTATCATAAAAGAAATCAAATAAAAATTACTTTTTAAAATATTCTTTGAAAATGTAATTTGATAGCCTATAAAAATATTTAAAATAAAAAAATTTAAAAAGATAATTTGATAGTCTATTAAGAGAATAAAACCCATATATTACTACTATAAAGGTAGAAACCAAAATTGAAACATGTACCTGCATACAGCTGGCAATTTTTCTGGTTTAGGGGCATTAGGAGCCATGCTACAAAAGAAAGAATCCTTCCAAGTTGTAGCATCTGCAGTATACAAATTATAATTGCTATTGTATATAAAGGGTCTTGGATCTCGGGTATAAAATTCCTTCTTGATCTCATTATCTTGTTCAAAAAACCTTAGCACCCCATCTATCATATCATCCAAAGTACTCACTGGGATGCCATGATTCACAATCTGAAAGAATCCCATTTCTCTGATGCTTCTCTCACTCTCTCAACAACCTTTATGCGTTCATTAGGATCTTCATGAATGCTTTTAAGGTCTATGATAGGAATAGTATAGCCTTTATAGCCTAAATCTGAGGCCTTCTTGTAGTTATCAGGTGGATGATAGAATATACGAGGGATCTTGGTGATTCCTGCATCAACAAGTCCTTTAACACCAAGTTTTGTGTCATCAAATGCTTTGAGTTCCTTTGCTCTTTCTGAATCCCCCACCCCCATTTTTCTTCTTGTTTCAATGGCCTTAAACTTCAATACAAATTATTATCCTGAAACTGCATAGAAATATTGCAAGATTAGCGAGTGAAAGATTTGAAGATGCATTAATATGAAACAGAATGTGAAGAAGAGTTACATTAGTGTAATTTTGATACAAGAAAGACTAAGAGATAAGAACAAAAGAGTTTAACACACCAATGCAGGATATAAATCCTCAAAGTTTAAACATATGAGAATAAAATACTGCAAACACGCCCACACACGCACATCAAATAAAGAACCATTGACCAATAACATAAGTTTTGTAAATCACATGCAATTGATAGAGTAATTGTAGTTCACTCTCGGGGATCACACCATTATTAATTCAAATACAGTCTCCAGAGTTGTGCTTCTTGTTTTAAAAACGAAATTACCTTGCTGTGTGTAGTGAGTGAGAGAGAACTATGCATCAGTGTATTAAGGTTTATTCAAATAACACCAACCAAACTTTTACTAAAGTATAGTTACTTATCTAGTTATTATAAATCACTTTCAACTTCAAGAAATTAATTTATTTTTGGTCAACTTCTTGGTAGAAGTAGCTAATTGCACTCTTTGACCCTCATTTCCTAGCAACGTTTCAGCTTAGAGATATGTTATACCCAATGTCTCAATTTCTCTCGTTTTAGTATTGTCATTTATCTAATTTCAATTTCTGATACATGCAGTTCGTAATATTCAAACAAAAAAAAAGTAAGCGGCATTCGACACGCTGCCACCTGTTCCACCACGATATTGCAATCCAAAGTAGAATTGAAAGCATTAAATTTTGAAAGTAAAATTGTGTTGGCAAAGCAGTAACCAGTAAGCTGACAAGGGAAGCTTGAGAAATTGTTGGAGAAATTAAAAAAAATTATATCAATTTTTAAATTTTAAATAAAGGAAAAAGATTTGGGTAGAATATAAAAATAGTTATAAAATCTTTTATTTTAAAATGAAATTTATTAATTATATAATAAATTTAAAGGTTAAATTTAATTTTGGATGAATTAAATTATTTGTAGGGTGACACGCTCGTCGTAAACGCTCAAAAATAATTTCTAGATTTCCCCCAAACTATTGGTATAGTATAAGGTGCAACCTAGGTCATCTCCCAAAGACCATTTCAGATTCTTAAGCAAATAAGGAGAAAATTAGAACAAGGGGGTTTTTGTAAAGATGTGATATCAAATGCTAAATACAAAATACAGAATGAAATTAATTTCACTTAACAATTATCAACTCAAGGAATTCAGAGGCTATTTTCATAACTAATCATTGATCACTAAAATCATGCATTGTGTTTATCAACCTAGGATCATCTGGAACCCCTACAATGATCCTTGAATTCTCTACTGAGAAACCTCTCAGAATTCAATTGATTATGATCAACAAGATTTAGTAACCACTTAATCTTTCATCTAAACCAATTTTATAATCAGAATTTAGTTGAAGTATGTAATAAAATGAAAACCTTCAATTCAATTACTTAATTTCTACTCTTCAAACTTTTGGAAAATGATTTACCAATCAAAAACCAATTATAAATCAATTATACATTAATCAAAATACGTTAACCGATCAAACTTTGATTAAAAGAATAAAATTGAAGAATATAGTAAAGTAGAGTAGAAATCACTCAATAAGCATGTAAATAAAGATCAAGACCTCAAAGTTAAAATGAAAATAGCTTGAATCCTTGAATTGAAACTACGAACCTATCCTTCCATGAAGGAGGCAAACTAACAACAAAGAAAGAGGAAAACTAACAACAAATAAATCCTAAGCCTTCCATGTAGGAGGAAACTAACAACAAATAAATCCTAAGCCTTCCATGTAGGAGGCAACTAACAATAAAGAAAAACTAAGCCTTCCATGTAGGAGGCAAACTAACAAGAAAGAAAACCTAAGCCTTCCATGAAGGAGGCAAAACTAACAAGAAAGAAAGAAAGAAAGAAAGAAAGAAAGAAAGAAAATGGTATTGGAGTTAATCTCCAAAATGGTGTGTGTCTCCTCTTGCAAACCCTTCTATTTATAGAGGATTTTTGAGGCATCATCTTCAGAAAGTCACCAACTAGGATATTACTTTTCTACCCTTTTATTGCTTTCACATGGGCTTTGTTGAAATTGCAAAACACTTTTGAATTTTTGCCACCAATGAGCACAACAATTTTGACTTTCTTGCACCGCACTTTCGGATGTTCACATGTCCGAATTAGAGCTTGACTTCTGAACAAATGTTGTAGCCCTGGATCTTAGCTGTCCCAAAACGTTGATGTCATCTCAATATGACTTCTATATCTCAAGATATGGCCGGATCTTTGCACACTGTTCAAATTCCACGTCAGCAACACTATCTCATCTTTTGAGATAATTTCGGAGTCCTAAACATCCCATTTAGAGTCTGCTCTTGCTTTGTAACTATGGACACTTCTTTAAGCTTTCATTCAAGATAGATTTCATGATTTTTGGATGTCTACAACTCCTATTATGCTCAAAATACTATAATAGTGTCATTTTAATCGGGTAAGCAAAGAAATTCAATTAAACTTCATATGAACCCAAACTCATAAAATATGACAAAGATCACTTAATTGAACATATAAGAAGTCTTAATGAGATAAAAGTGAGAGATAATTATTTATGAAATCTATGCTTATCAAATTCCCCCACACTTATCTTTTGCACGTCTCGGGCAAACTTAAGTTAAGGATTGGTGACTATTTTTTTATTTTTATTTTTTTTTTGAAAGAACATTAAAGCTTTGAGTTGATTTCTCAAGAATTCACAAAATTTCATGAAGCATTATTTCATCACATTTTTGAAATTACTTAGAAAGGCAACTTTAATTTGAAAAACATAGATTGAGAAAGATAAAACCTCACATGATATACTCTGAATCTCTCAAGTGTTTGATTTGGTAAGTGTTTCTCTCAAATTCAATCCATGAAAGATGAACTATCATAGGCTTGCATATCTTCTACTTCTCTACTACTATGTACACATGCAATGCACAAATCAAGAGGTCTTTATTTTGGTTCTAACGGGATTAGAAAGATGAAATGATATATTGAAGAGATACAATGTTAGACCAAGGAAAATGGTGAGGATTGAGAATTGATTGTAAGTGCAAGTGTGAGAAATAGATATCACTTCTTCATTCTTTTTTTTTTCAATATAATAGTTTATTTATTAATTTATTGCTTCAGCTTTATTTTATTTTTTTCAACCATGATATTGATGAACACAACAATAATCTCCCCCACACTTATTGAAACACTTATGGTATGATAAATCCAGTATTCCTCACCTTCTATGGTCAGACAAAGTTTTTTTTTTTTTTTGATTTGTGGTGAGCTAAAAAGAAGAAAAGGCTAATCGGCTCAAAGGGCTGATCAAAGGATAAAATTATATGGTTTGGTTATTTGGCCAAGTGGTTTGTTCAAGAAAAACAGTGCCTCAATCATTTTTGTACAAATCATGTGAAAATGTAGCTTCAAAAAGAATCAATGCAAGTTCTGAAGTAACATATTCCATGGATGAAAATCACACAAGAAAGAAAATAATAATAAGGCTCAAAATCTCACAGGTAATATATTTATCAAATCTAATCTATCCAGTTCAAATATGTGTTGCCAAACTAATTAATCTCGAAATGTAAATCATTTTGCTTCAATTATTTTATGAAATCTAAAGAAAAACATACTTCCACATTCAATTTTTTTTTTAATCATAAGATGCGTATCAAGAGTCAAGTGTAACTCCTTACTCACCCATCTTACTCAAAGCAAGTTTATGAATCTAACCTAATTTTTTTTTTATTATTATTATTATTATTATTTTTTGGTTTTTTTTTTTTAATTTTTTTTTTTTTTTTTAGATATCGGACCATCCTCCCCCCAACCTATCCAAGACATTGTCCCCAATGTCTTAGATGGAATTTCATATAACAGGAAAAGAAATGTAAGAAAACCATCAAAGTAAGGAAAAGTTATAACCGAAGAGTGGTATCTGGTTCTCTTTTATCTCTGCCATCATGATTTGGTTGGTTCACCAGCTGCATTGCTTGACTGAGCTCAGATGTAGGATTTTGCAAAATCTCAAGTAGCTGTTCAACAGTTGAAGCAGATACTATGATGTTGCGCATGGATTATGGCATGAACTCCTGCTCTACTGCATGATCTAAAAAGGATATCAAACCATTATAAAAGCCATTAATATTTAATAAGCCCAAAGGTTTTTTATGAAAATTCCGATAGGCCCAAAATATAATGGTAAAAATTTCTTCCATTGTTCCAAGACCACCAGGTAATGCAATAAATGCATTAGAATTAACCAACATGTGTCTCATACGGTCATGCATGGTTGCAACCTTCAATTCAGTACCCAGGGTGAAGTAGGAGGTGCTCCCATTTTTTAAGCCAACACCTAAGATGTTACACCCCTTTGTGAGTGCAGATCCTGCAACACATCCTTTTAAACCCTGAATCCCTCCCCCATAAACAAGATTGATTTTTCTTGCAGCTAATGCCTTACAAGGGGTAGAAGCTGCATGTTGAAATTCTCCATCCTTTCCAAGGTTAGACCCACCAAAAACACAGATAGTATTGATCTTATCCATATACGGTGTTTCTATCTTTTTTTGAAAAAATATGTCATAGAGGTTGATAATTTATAGGGACTCAATATCAGACAAGGAGATCGCTTGAATAGTGCAGGATCAGGATTTGGTAGCAAAAGTTTGAATTTTTGTTGCAAAAGTTTGAATTTTTGTTGCAAAAGTTTGAATTTTTGGTTCAAGGAAAAGGTGAATGTCAGAGGGGAAAGACTTTAAGCAGGGGTGAAAATTTCAAAAAAAAATAAAATGGTGGCCCAATAAATTGAAAAGACAATGTAAATGACAAACATACACGCATGAGAATGAACAGTAGTTGTGATTGTGGCTCACATCTTCCTCTGGTTTTACGTCGAGTAACGGCTGAAACGCCTTCTAAGAGTTGAGGATGTGCTTCCCATTCAGTTTTCTTGTAAACTGACAACAGGGTCTTTTAAAGTCAGATTCCCAAGACTATAACGTGCTTTTTCCTTACGGAACAGTTCAAACAAATCAAGAAGGACTCCTTGTACATGCCCACTAGGATGCGTCTCAAGAGTCTGAATGATATCATCCAATGACTCCTTACTCAGTCCATCCTTTATGAATTGAATTTTGTCCTCTCGATTTCTTGAAACCATTCCAGGGTTCTTGCATCTTGTGTTACAGGTCCATCTTGCACACCTGTAGCAAACTCCAATTCTTTTTGCCCTTCTCTTCTTTGCATAGGAACTTCTTCCCATACCTGGCATATTTTTAACAAATGATTCTTGAAATTCACCTGCTAAACGTACCTTAGCTTCAATGATCCAACGGACATCTTCTGGAAGGCCTAAGAGTGTTAATGCTCTCAATCGTTCAAGTCTGCAATTGTAAATGTCTTTAAGAAAATTTCTCGGGAGAGTAGGGAACAAAATTTTGATCCTGGTGAGAGCTTTCTCCATTTTTTTCTTAAAACACTCAAGTTATTATTCCTGCAAGCTCAATGTGGTGTAATAGTTGGGATGATTTAAGAGGTGAAGAAGGAAGTTGAGAGATTAGTTGAAACTTATAAGCGAGGAATGTGAGAGAGGGAGAGGGAGAAAGAGAGAGAGAGAGAAAGAGAGAAAGAGAGAGAGAGAGAGAAAGAGAGAAACTTCTCTTGAATTTATTGCAGGTATGTGGCATTGTGCAATTGCACTTCTTCTACCGTGTGCTTTTGAAAACCTTCGAAAAATGGTTTAAGACGATGTCCATTCACCTTGAAGATTTTTTCAGTTACCTCATTTTTTAATTCCACTGCACCATAAGGAAAAACATTAGTAACTACAAATGGTCCTAACCGTCTAGAGCGTAGCTTACCAGGCATAAGCTTTAGCCGAGAATTGAAAAGGAGAACTTTTTGTCCAACGGAAAACTCCTTTCTTGCCAACTTTTTGTCATGAAGAGCTTTGACCTTTTCTTTGTAAATTTTGGAGTTTTCGTATGCTTCTAATCGAATTTCTTCAAGTTCCTGCAATTGAAGCTTCCTATGGATTCCTGCTTGGTCTAGATCCATGTTGCATTTCTTTACTGCCCAAAATGCTCTATGCTCTAATTCAACTGGAAGATGACATGCTTTACCAAAGACAATCCTGTAGGGAGACATGCCAATGGGTGACTTGTAAGCTGTCCTATATGCCCATAATGCATCAACAAGGCGCAAGCTCCAATCCTTCCTGTTAGGCTGAACTGTTTTCTCTAAGATTTTCTTGATCTCTCGATTAGAAACTTCAGCTTGACCATTTGTTTGAGGATGATATGGGGTGGAGACTTTATGCATGACTCCATATTTGCGGAGTAGGGCTTCCATTGTGCGGTTGCAAAAATGAGTACCTTGGTCACTAATTAGAGCTCTAGGAATGCCAAACCTGCTAAAAATGTTAGACCTGATAAAATCTGCAACAACTCGAGCATCATCAGTACGGGTGGCTTTTGCCTCCACCCATTTTGAAACATAATCAACAGCTAGCAGAATGTAAACAAAGCCAAAAGAGACAGGGAATGGACCCATAAAGTCTATACCCCATACATCAAATACCTCACAAAAGAGAAGTGGTTGTTGGGGCATCTCATTTCTGCGCGAAATACTCCCTATTCTTTGGCACTGCTCACAAGTTATGCATAATCTGTGTGCATCACGAAATATTGTAGGCCAATAAAAGCCTGAGTCTAGTACTTTTCTAGCTGTCCGTTGTGGCCCAAAGTGTCCACCACAAGCTAGGGAATGGCAAAAGGTAAGTACAGACTGAACTTCATGATCTGGAACACACCTTCTAATGATTTGATCACTGCATGTCTTCCAAAGGTATGGTTCATCCCATATGTAGTGTTTGGCATCACTTTTCAACTTGGCAAGTTGCGATTTGGTGAAGTGTTTGGGTATTTCTTTAGCAACCAAATAGTTTACCAAATCTGCATACCAAGGATCCTTCCCGTGCAAATGATAGAGATGCTCTTCTGGGAATGAATCTGCAATTGAAGTTTCTTCACAAGGTTGCTGGATCCGACTTAAATGATCTGCTACAAGGTTCTCTGCACCACTCTTGTCTTTAATCTCTAAATCAAATTCTTGCAACAGAAGCATCCAACGAATCAGTCTTGGCTTAGCATCTGTCTTCTTCAGCAAGTATTTCAAAGCTGCATGGTCAGAGAAGACAATAACTTTAGATCCAAGCAAATAGGAGCGAAATTTATCTAATGCAAACACAATTGCCAAAAGCTCCTTCTCAGTAGTTGTGTAATTTGATTGGGTTGCATCAAGTGTGCGAGAGGCATATGCAATGACATGAGATCTCTTGCTAACTCTTTGAGACAGTACAGCACCAAGGGCATAATTAGATGCATCACACATTAATTCAAATGGAAGCGTCCAATTAGGTGGTTGAATGATGGGAGTGGTTGTCAACCGCTTCTTTAGTTCATCAAATGAATCCTTGTATGCTTGATCAAACACAAATTTGGTATCTTTTTGTAGTAGTTTAGAAAGAGGTTGTGCAATCTTGCTAAAATCCTTGATGAATCTTCTGTAAAAACCTGCATGACCAAGTAAAGAACGTACTTCTCGCACAGAAGTGGGGTAAGGTAGAGAAGTAATAATGTCTATCTTGGCCTTATCAACCTCTAAACCTTTGCTAGATACCAAGTGTCCTAAGACTATACCTTCTGTTACCATGAAATGACATTTTTCAAAATTCAAAACCAGGTTAGTCTCAATGCATCTGTCCAAAACATTAGAGAGGCTTTCTAAGCATGCATCAAAAGAAGAACCATATACAGTGAAGTCATCCATAAACACTTCCATGCAACTTTCTAAGAGATCAGAGAAAATGCTTACCATGCATCTTTGAAAGGTTCCAGGGGCGTTGCATAGACCAAAGGGCATCCTTCGATAGGCAAAAGTACCAAAAGGACAAGTGAAGGTGGTCTTATGCTGGTCTTCTGGGGCTATATGTATTTGAAAATAACCTGAAAAACCATCTAGAAAGCAATAGTGAGATTTTCCTGCTAATCTTTCCAAAATTTGGTCTATGAAGGGCAAAGGGAAGTGATCCTTGCGAGTAGCTTGGTTAAGCTTCCTATAATCTATGCACACTCTCCAACTGTTTTGTATTCTGGTAGGGATTAGTTTATCATTGTGATTTTTGACTACAGTCATGCCAGTCTTCTTAGGAACTACTTGCACCGGGCTTACCCAATCACTGTCTGAGATGGGATAGATGATATCAGATGCCAAAAGCTTACCTACTTCCTTCTTTACCACATCTAGGATGGTTGGATTCAAACGCCTTTGTGGTTGTCTAACAGGTCTGGTGTTTTCCTCCAGCAGTATCCTATGCATACAAGTAGATGGGCTAATACCTGGAATATCAGCCAAAGTCCATCCAATTGCTTGTTTATGGATTTTTAAGGTTTGCAGTAACCTTTCTTCCTGTTGTGGTAGAAGGTTCTTTGCTACAATGACAGGAAGCTTATTTTCCCCCAAATAAGCATACTTTAGATGTTCAGGCAAAGGCTTCAACTCTAAAGGAGGTGGTTGTATTATGGAAGGAAGAGATCTATCTGAGATTGAAATGTCTGCAACACTTGCATCTAACATGTCATCTTCCAACGAAGGTTGGTCTGCACCATTAATCCTGGAACACACAATACATGAATCAAATTCATCACATGTGCAAGTAAAATTATCTAAGTAATCTAAATCAAAATCAAAAAATTTAAAAAGTAGATTGTCAATAGAATAATCATCCGCAAGAAGGTCTATGGCATCAAGTTGAAAGAGTGAATGATTCTCTATGGGATGCTTCATGGCTTCAAATATGTTGAATTGGATGATATCATCTCCAAATTCCATAGAGAGAGTCCCCGTATGCACATCTATCTATGTTTTTGCAGTTTTGAGGAAAGGTCTCCCTAGGATCAAGGTTGCTCTATTGATGGATGACTCATCTTCCATATCCAAAATGTAGAAGTCAGCTGAAAAGATTAGCTTATTCACTTGAACTAGCACATCTTCAAGTACTCCAACTGGATGTGCTGTACTTCTGTTGGCTAATTGAATCACCACACCAGTTGGCTTCAGTTCTCCCAGATTCAAAGATTTATAAACTGATGAGGGCATAACATTAATGGAAGCCCCTAGATCCAGCAATGCATCACCGAATGTAGAGTTTCCTATTGTGCAAGGAATGGTGAAAGTTCCTGGATCTTTACATTTCTGAGGGAGGCTGGGTTGAATTAAGGCAGAAACATTGCGTCCCACACTAATCTTCTCATCCTCTTTGAGTCTTCTCTTATGCGTGCACAGGTCCTTTAGAAATTTGGCATATTTGGGAATTTGCTTGATAGCATCTAGAAGTGGTATGTTGACTTCCACTTTCCTGAAAGTATCTAGAAGCTCCTTATCCAATTCTACATGAACATTGGGCTTGGATTGGACCATTCTATTTGGAAAAGGTAAAGATACCTTCTGATCAGCACAATTTGGGGTTTTCTTCTCATCAGATGCTTCAAGTGCAGATCGTTTATGGCAAGCTTATTTTTGTTGATCATTCGATGTCTTATCGAAGGCTGGTGTATTTTTTTCATCAGACTTTCCCTCTGATTTAGATGGCTTATCAGAGATGTCTCCAGGTGTGGAGATAAATGCTTCTTTTTGGTGTGGATTAGTCTGATTGAAGCTTTGTTGCTTTAAAATTGTAGGGTCTGTCTGCACTTTCTTCCCACTTCTCAAGGTCATGGCATTCACACTTTTGGGATTTATGATAGGTTGAGAAGGTAGTTGACCAGAACCTTGAGATTTCAATTGGTTGACAGTGGTATCCAACTGCCCAATTTGAGTTTGTAAATCCTGAATGGTAGAACTTACATTTTGTTGAAATTGAAGATTGTTGGTTGCTAATTGCTTCATCAAATCATCAAGAGAGGGTTCAGAAGCATTAGAGGGTACAGATTGCTGCATATGCTGTTGTTGTTGTCTGAATGGCGGTGGTTGGTATTTATTTTGGGAGTCAGATGTTTGAATCCTTTGTTGTTGTGGAGGACCATATCTCAAGTTAGGATGGTTTCTCCAACTAGGATTGTATGATCTAGAAGGTGGTTCAAACTTCTGTTGCTGATAATGTTGAGGAGGCCTGTATTGTTGTCCTGTGCCAAAAATACCATTTACTGTAGCCTCAGGTGTCTCACTTTCTTGCAATGTTGGGCATGCATCAGTAGGATGATCTGCAGAAGTGCAGATGCCACATGTTTTGATTTTGTCAACAACATTAAGTTGCTGTTGTTGTCCGATGGCCAACTGTCTTACAATGGAGGTTAGTTCTTCAATTCTGTTCTCCAATCGTGTATGGTCTGTCTTGGTGGTCATTTCATGGACTCCTTTAGACAAGGAATTAGTTCGAGAATTGAATTGCTGAGAATTTTCTGCCATGTTGGCAATCAAATCTCGAGCTGCTGTAGGAGTTTTGTCCATAAGTGCTCCACCACTAGCTGCATCAACCATGCTTCTGTCCATTGGCATGAGTCCTTCATAGAAATACTGAATCAGTAATTGATCACTGATTTGATGGTGTGGACAAGTGGCGCATAGTTTCTTGAATCTCTCCCAATACTCATAGAGAGTTTCTTGGGAGTTCTGTCTGATGCCGCAAATCTATTTTCTGATAGCTGCTGTTCTGGATGCAGGGAAGAATTTCTCCAAGAATAATCTTTTCATATCATTCCAGCTTGTAACAGATGTTGGATGTAGATAGTACAACCAGTCCTTGGCTCCATCATTTAAGGAGAAAGGAAATGCCTTCAACTTGATATGATCTTCAGGAATTCCTTGTGGCCGCATTGTAGAACACACAATGTGAAATTCCTTCAAATGTTTATGAGGGTCCTCACCTGCAAGGCCATGAAACTTAGGTAGCAAATGTATTAGTCCAGACTTCAGTTCAAATGGTGCATCAACATCAGGGTATTGAATACACAATGGTTGATAAGCAACATCAGGTGCAGCTAATTCTTTTAAGGTTCTATCAGCCATGTTCTTAGCAAAATATTTAAAACTATCAAAATTTAAAGATGAAAAATCACTACTGTTACTTTCTTGGTTATTACTGGATGAATGCCTTCTATGTGCTCTTTTCAAATGGTGGAATGTTCTATCAATCTCAGGATCATATGCATATAAATTTTCAGGATTGGATCGGGTCATACACAAAAAGGTGAATTCATACAGAAAATCCAAGAATATATACCTAAAGTAAAAAAAAAAATTGTTAGAAAGATTAAAACTTTAATACAAACTCCTAAATGAGCCTAGGAAATTAAAATGGTCCCCGGCAACGGCGCCAAATTTTGACACGCTCGTCGTAAACGCGCAAAAATAATTTCTAGATTTCCCCCAAACTATTGGTATAGTATAAGGTGCAACCTAGGTCATCTCCCAAAGACCATTTCATATTCTTAAGCAAACTAGGAGAAAGTTAGAAAAAGGGGATTTTGTAAATATATGATATTAAGTGCGAAATGCAAAATACAGAATGAAATTAATTTCACTTAACAATTATCAACTCAAGGAATTCAGAGGCTATTTTCATAACTAATCATTGATCACTAAAATCATGCATTGTGTTTATCAACCTAGGATCATCTGGAACCCCTACAATGATCCTTGAATTCTCTACTGAGAAACCTCTCAGAATTCAATTGATTATGATCAACAAGATTTAGTAACCACTTAATCTTTCATCTAAACCAATTTTATAATCAGAATTTAGTTGAAGTAAGTAATAAAATGAAAATCTTCAATTCAATTACTTAATTTCTACTCTTCAAACTTTTGGAAAATGATTTACCAATCAAAAACCAATTATAAATCAATTATACATTAATCAAAATACGTCAACCGATCAAACTTTGATTAAAAGAATAAAATTGAAGAATATAGTAAAGTAGAGTAGAAATCACTCAATAAGCATGTAAATAAAGATCAAGACCTCAAAGTTAAAATGAAAATAGCTTGAATCCTTGAATTGAAACTACGAACCTAGCCTTCCATGAAGGAGGCAAACTAACAACAAAGAAAGAGGAAAACTAACAACAAATAAATCCTAAGCCTTCCATGTAGGAGGCAACTAACAACAAATAAATCCTAAGCCTTCCATGTAGGAGGCAACTAACAATAAAGAAAAACTAAGCCTTCCATGTAGGAGGCAAACTAACAAGAAAGAAAACCTAAGCCTTCCATGAAGGAGGCAAAACTAACAAGAAAGAAAGAAAGAAAGAAAGAAAGAAAGAAAGAAAGAAAGAAAGTGGTATTGGAGTTAATCTCCAAAAAATGGTGTGTGTCTCCTCTTGCAAACCCTTCTATTTATAGAGGATTTTTGAGGCATCATCTTCAGAAAGTCACCAACTAGGATATTACTTTTCTACCCTTTTCTTGCTTTCACATGGGCTTTGTTGAAATTGCAAAACACTTTTGAATTTTTGCCACCAATGAGCACAACAATTTTGACTTTCTTGAACCACAATTTCGGATGTTCACATGGCCGAATTAGAGCTTGACTTCTGAACAAAAGTTGTAGCCCTGGATCTTAGCTGTCCAACAAAGTTGATTTCATCTCAATATGACTTCTATATCTCAAGATATGGTCGGATCTTTGCACACTGTTCAAATTCCACGTCAGCAACACTATCTCATCTTTTGAGATAATTTCGGAGTCCTAAACATCCTATTTAGATTCTGCTCTTGCTTTGTAACTATGGACACTTCTTTAAGCTTTCATTCAAGACAGATTTCATGATTTTTGGATGTCTACAACTCCTATTATGCTCAAAATACTATAATAGTGTCATTTTAATCGGGTAAGCAAAGAAATTCAATTAAACTTCATATGAACCCAAACTCATAAAATATGACAAAGATCACTTAATTGAACATATAAGAAGTCTTAATGAGATAAAAGTGAGAGATAATTATTTATGAAATCTATGCTTATCATAGGGATAGTTCTAAAGCCTCTTACTATATAATAAAAATTTACCAATTATGTAATAGTTTAAAATTTATCTGTGATTATATTTATATTTGAATGTAGATAAAATATTATATAATTATAAATTGGTAGTTGGATTAGTTAGAGATTAAATTGATCAATTTTAAGTGGGAATGTGATATAAAAATTTTATATACCCAAAAATGTATACATATATATTTACGTTAATAAATTTTGTAAAAATTATAAAATTATATATCCTTATATAAATTAATATAAATTATGGGATTATAATATTTACACGTGGAGCCGCAGAAAAAAGTTTTAAAATAAAATCTTATTTAATAAATTTTAAGTTATACAGATATATTTCCACATAATAAAAATAGGGAGATACCCAATTAAAAAGCTGGGTGAAAAAAAATTATTCATTATTTTATTTTGAAAAAATGTTCAAAATATAATACCATGTAATTGATATTACTTTTCCCTTCATTTTTTTCTATGATATATAAAAAAAATAAATTTAGTATTTAATTATCTTTAATATATATATATATATATATATATATCATTATATTTAAACCTTAGTATAAGGAAATAAAATATAAAACTATTGAAGAAAATTATATTAATAGTTAATTTACATAAAATTATTGGTCTAAATTTTAAAGGATATTTATTGGAGGTTGGAAACCTCATTTAAGCTGGTGGAAAATACATAATTAAACATAGAGAATATACACATATAGAATTGAACAATAAAACAATTGATTGAGAACTATGAGATCCTGCTCCTTGAGAAAAAGGCGAGGACTTCAAGTGTGATAGAGATAGGAATTAAAATAATTAGTTGACATGCATCATTTGCATAAAAGTGTTTTGTAAATTGTAATGAGGGTAATCTGCGCGCCCTTCCGTAAAAGGAAGTTGGAAAATCTAAGAGTCTATTCACATTAAAGTAAATCAAAGTTCATGGTAATGGGAACTTCTGAGCCTAGGGGTACGTGAATTGGGTTTAAGTCTTCCAATGACCTAGGGTTGCTTCTTGTGGTCGGGACTGCTCTGGTCGGATTTAGCTGCCTCGACAAGACTTTGAAGATTATTATTACCGATCGAGAAATTTCAGAAGGTTGTAAAATAAGGAGGAGGATGATTTTAGTGTTGTCAAGTGCACACTGTGATTTGAAATTGGATCTCAATACCCCTATTGTTTTGATAAAGCTGCAAAGAGGTTTGGGGCCCACATGCATTTGCATATTGTAAAGATAACTAACTTTAGATTAATGAATACTATTATGGTATACGATGCAATAATATCAACTTATTCTTGAGTTTGTCATTGTAGAAACATATGAACCTAGGGTAAGACGATAGATATTAAATTATGTTTTCTTGAGTTTGTCATTGTAGAAACATATGAACCTAGGGTAAGACGATAGATATTAAATTATGTTATTCGCATGCATATCATAGTGACTCATGGTAATTATCATTTAATGAATTTTATTATTTTTACCACCATACCATACTACTCCTTACTATCTTTTACTTGAATGAAATGTCTTACTCCCCTATCCTTCTATTTCTATGTTATTTTTTCACAGTAGTGAGACTACACGATGGATCATCCTTATTTCGATATAAAGATTGAAGTCAACGAGGAGAACGGGAAGTGGGTTCAACACCCATCCAAGACTAGAGGTCATTATATAAGCACATTTAAAGGTAGAGCGACCATATGGATGACCAATGCATCTTTCTTGATGCATCATCCACCATGAGTTCCTATGACCATGTCTGCCAACGTTACCGTATCGATCCCGCAGCAAATATATCGTAGAAGGATGATCCCACTAACTTCATCCGCGTCATCAGGGGACACTCCTCCTTATCATGGACCACTTCCTGCATCAGTGGATATCCTAGAGTTCGTACTGTATCACTCATTTCTACTACCATGAGGACACCCCATCTACGACAAATTGTGAGGAAGTCAACTCTGTGACAACTTCCTCACATTGCTCCTCCCCACAGCAAACCAGGTCCTTCTCGCACACACCCAGAACCTTCGGGGAGAGGATATGATAATGGGGCAATAGATGTGGATGGAGGGAGGAAGATGACGAGGATGAGGATGATGTAAATGAAGACCCCTCTAAGGCTCTAGACTTCTCTCGTGATCGATAGGATGATGGGTAACCTCTCGCTGTTAAGGGCGACCTTAACATACTAGAATTCTCTATGGTTGCATATGGACTACTGTAGCTTCTATATGATTTCTTGTGTATTTCCCTTATTTTGTACTTCACTATGTCATATTATTATAGTTCCCTAGACTTAAATTCCAGCGGTATGTTGAAACTTATACGAATTAAAGGTAATGTATATGTTTATACATGTGTGCACGTACATATGTGGTTAGCTACTTAGTTCAATGAGTAAATTAGACTTTGATACAATTATTACGGAATAGTATGTTGATATAATAAATAATTGATAAATAAAGTAAAAAAGCAATGTAGGTAATCTGAAGCGCTGTGACACATTTTTTCAAACATCCTTGTGCCACGATCAGGTTAAGACAATATTGTAAAAAAATATTGTAAATTTTAAAATCAACTTCGAATTGTTATCAAATTTTATATAAAAAAATATATTTTAAAAAATATTTTAAAAAAATTGAGTTTAAGAATTAATTACAAATAAATAATAAAATTGAATTATACTGAATTGTTTCATAAAAATAATATCTAAGTTGAATATGCAATTATGTGATAACATTAAAAATTATTTGATTCTTTTTTAAATAAAATAAAATATTTATAAAATCTTAAGTAAAGAAAATAAAATAAATAAAAGATAATTTAATAAAATTTTAATTTTATTTTTACATATTTATTGGTATGATAAACAAAAATTAAGATTAGATAATATTTAAGAAAAGATATTTTTCTTGTTAAATTGTTTCAATTTTTTTTTTGAAAATCATATTTAAAAGAATTTAGAAAAATATTTGAAAATAAATTATAAAAAATTATTTTGTTAAAAAATAAATTATAAAAAATATTTTAATAATTTTTGAAGAAAACATATATTTAAAAATGAATTATTATTAAAACCTAACATATTTTTAATTTAAAAAAATATTAGAAAAAGATTCATAGTGAATTGGGTAATTCTAATATAAACAATGATTACAATTTAAATTTAACATATAGATAGTTCTAAGATAAATAATAATTACAATTTAACCGTTAAAATCTTTGTATGGGAAGATAAATTACATATGAATATAAATATGCAAGGTTTATTGTGTAAAATTATTAAAAACTATTTTTATACAATATTAATATAAATTAAATTTATAAAAAAAATATTTTAAATTTATATATCCACAGTCTTGAAAATAAATAAATATTACATATTAAATTGTATAATTCTTAAAATATATGATATTAAAAAATGCAACACATAAATATATAAAATACAAGATTATTAATAAAAATTATACGATAAATTTTTATTATTCTTAAAGTAGATAATGATAAGGATAGTTAAACACATATGCATATTTAAGATTTGTTGAGTAAAATTAAAATTTAAATTTGTATTATAAAATATAAATATAAATTATTTTTTGCTAAAGATATTTTAAATTTATATATAGACGAAATTTAAATTAGGCGAAGGTTACATTTTAAACTTTTATGATACTTGAAATTAGGGATGAAAGTAGGTCGAGTCGAGTTAGGTTTTGAGTGTTCAAGTCTGGTCTGCTTCAAAATTTTGAGACTTGAGTCTGGGTCTGTTACCGGTTTAAGACTTTTTTTTTTTTTGGTCAAAGTCTGACCTAATTTAAAACATATAAGGTCTGCAAGTTTTTTTAAAAGCCTACATAACAAACAAATTCAACAAACAGACTAAAACTTATATAAATAATTGATTAAAAAGACTTATAAACTTAAAGCTTACAAGATAAAAAGGTTATTAAATAGGCTTAAAACATATATATATATATATATATATATATTAATATTATGTAAATAAAATATAAAATAAATATTATATAAATATAATATATTAAAATAAATATAAATATATAATATATAAATATAAATAGGCTCCTGAATAGGTTAAATAGACTTTTTTATAAGCTAAACTTTAAACGAATCGAGGTGTAGACTCCTGTTGAACGATCTTATTCACTTCTATCCCTACTTGAAATAAGTTATGGTAGAAAAGTTAAACCACATACATATTTAAGTTTGTTGTGTGAAAATAAAATTAAAATATTTATAAAATACAAAAATATATAACTATAAATTAATTTATTTAAAATAATATTTTAAATTTACATATTAATAATAAAGATCAAGGTAAACGAAAGTTATAATATAAATTCAACTATTTTTTAAACATGTAATGGTAGGAAATATATATATATATATATATATATATATATATATATATATATAATGTTAGCTGTTTATAATATGAATTTTTTATAAATATGTGAAATGTAAATTTAAATTTATTTAGTGAAATTATATATTAAATTCAAGTAAATAATGATTTATTATAAATCCTTATAATTTCTATAGCACGTGATGTTAGAAAAAGATATGCGCGCATATTTAGCATTATCTGTATGAAATTAAAATTAAACTAATTAGATATAAAATATATAAGAAAATTTAAATTTAAATTTAACATATTGGTTAAGCGAAAAAATAATCAAATAAAAAATTATAAGTAATTATAATATATTTAAGATATTGAATAGTAAAAACAGGTTATTAATTATTATTATTATTATTATTAATTTCCTATTTTATCAAATTAATCCTAAATAAGAAACAAATTGGATCAATTCTATTTTATTACCCTTTTTTTTTAACAGAACGTATGTTATAGGCTAAAACAGACGTTGGGCGAATTGAGGCAACCCATCTGAGACTGAGAGGATTGAGCTAAGTATTGTCTAATTATTTGCATCCCAAAATGTATGAACCCAAACAAGGAATCAACAAAAGCTTTCTGGGAATGGGTTTTTCCACCCCTCATAAATAAACAGTGATTCGCACCCTTCCTACCAAATTACGTTTATTTTCTTATCTTTTATATATCTTACATCCTTTACTTTTGTCAATAATGCATTATAAAATTAAATTTTTTGAATATTTTTAAAAATATTTTCTGAAATTTTAATTTCAGAATGCAAATTATAAATTTCAAAATTAAAATTTTGAAAGATATTTTAAAAAACTATTCTAACAGTTTAAATTTAAAATGAAAAGAAATATTTCAAATTTAAAATTATAAAAATATATTTTAACATATTTACGCAGGAATAAATTTGAAAACAAATTTAAAAAATAAAACAGAGAAAGGCAAGGTTTCTAGACAAAGAAAGGAAAACCCAATGGCCCAAACCTCAAATTTAGAAAAGAACAAAAAAAATGTTCTGGGCTTAGTTTCTAAAGTAGCACGGTGGGCCCAAATTTGCAAAACAACTGAACTTGTGTTAATTGCTACTGCAATGCTAATGAAATTGATGAAAGATCATGTAATATAATGAGTAGGAATCAAGAAGTTACAAATAAAATAACAATGCCACTACCTTAAACAAATCAACTCAAATAGAAACAACAAATACATTTGTTCCTTCGCAAAGAACATTTATTCAAACATTGAAATTGAAAGGGGCCCTAAGATCTGGTTCCACAGTGGTGCTTAGGATGAAAGAAAAAAAAAACTATATATAAAAAGAAATTATCCGATTGGTGACAGTATTATTTTCATCAAAAGGAACAGAAAATTCATTCAATTAATTACTAAATAGAAACTATTAATAATAAGATTAAATATTTTTTATTTTTTTGCTAATTTATTTTAAAAAGTTTTTTAATATTATTATTGTTATCAAAATTATTTTTCTTATTTTTATAAAATATTATTAAAATAAAAGGAAAATAAGGGAAAAAGGAAATTCCAATTTTTCTACATTATACTATCTAGATTTCATATAATTCTGTTGATTTTATTTCGATTATTTTATTTTAAATTAAGTCATATTAACTTATGATTTTTATATAAATCTTAAGTAAAAAGGCAGTAGATCTTAAAATGAATAATGCAATTAATAATAAGAAATGCAAAAATATTCAATAATTTCTATGTTTTACTTTTTAAAATTTCTAATAAATAATTGAATTAAACGTCAACATCCTATAATCATAAAATTGAAATTCAAAATTGAAGTAATTAATTAAAGAAAATAATACACATAACTTAGACTAAGAGGATTAGACCTTGGACGCAGCAAAGTTGTACTTTTCATGAAGAACCTTTGAAATACTTCGATTAGGTTGATGTCGGAAATCGTTTCCTGGGTCAAAAATAGGTACATTCTAATGAAAATAGGCTGTTGTTCAATTTTTTTAATATCACTTGGATTTCTATTTTTAAATGATTTTTTTTTACATCTTATTAAATTATTAATAGACTAATTTTATATAATTAATATAGTTATTTACATTGTAATTCTGATATATATTTTTTCATGTGGATTCTGATATTTTCTAGAGATATTTTTAATCTGATAACATAAGTATTTATACAAGTGTTTGAATAACATTTTAACAAGTATTTATGTTTTTTTCTAAAATTAATTTGGATATATTTATACAAATTGTTAAAAGAAACTTATGTAAAAAGTATTTATGGAACTTATATAAAACATTCCATCTTCAAACTTAAACGTATATGATAAGCTATTATGTTTAATGGGTATAATATATATATATATATATATATATATATATATATATATTATAAATTTGTTAACATTAGATATTAAATTTTAATATTTATACCAATTTATTAATTTTATATAAAATATAAAATTTATTAATTTAATTATTAAATTATATTATAATATTTAATAAATTATGTATATAAAATTTTACAGAATTTAAATATATTATTCAACTATTGATATTTATATATTATAATATATGAGTTGTTAAAATAAAATTATAAAATGAAGTGTTTATCAATTTTTATTTTATTTAAAATTTTATATATATGATCGACTAAATATTATAATATGATTCACTAGTTAGATTGATAAATTTTATATTTTATATAAAATTATTAAATTATTGTAAGTGTTAAAATTTAAAATTTAATATTTACCGATCTTAAATATATATATATATATATATTCTTTAATTGATATATTATGAAACACTAGTTACACATTAGATAAATTCATTGTTAGCAGAACGTCTTCCTTGCAGTGTTATATAAAATAAGGTTGATAGGGTGAAAAACGGAATGTAAGCAATGCTTATATTCCATCAAAATATAAGGAGTTAATATAATTTGTCCAATACTTCAAAGAAAAATTATAATAATTCAATTCAAGATCCATAATCAATTGACAAAAACTCCAGGCTAGATTTTCAACACAAATATTCATTGACACTTTCTCAATAAGTTTACATAACAAAAGTTCTAGAATTCGATGCATTGAACATCGAAAGTACGATTCCTAGAACAAAGGTAGTGTGGTTCAAGGTTATAATCTCTTTTACTTACATTCTATTTGTCAAACCTTGAAATGCACCAGAGAAGATTCACCCGTCAAACATTTTGTTTTGTGGTATGCTAGAAAATCTGGAATTGTAATTTCTCTATATTTTGCAGGATTGTCTTCAGATAATAGATTCTTGATGGGACTATAAATCCTTGAAGTTGGATGAAGACCTGTGCTAAAAAAGCAAGCAATAGAGGCTCTTGGTCCTATAGGATTGGCCACTACTTTGTGTTGGACGCTCTTAAATTTGTCATTTGAGATAAGCTGCTATTCATAAATATTGTGAATTAGCCATATTAATGAAGGGTCATTTTGAATCATATGAGATAAACCAAAGTGATGAAGTTAAACCAATCCTTTATGCATTATTCTAGGCTAAGTATTTTTGTCACTCCTATTCTTTGTGTTTATTTATTTATTTTTTATCATGTATAAACCTTAGACTTCTAGTACCCTTCCCATTTTAATCTACGCCCCAATGTTAAGTAGTTGATGATAAAATTAATCTATTACCTCGTATAAAAAATATTCTCTAAAAACATGCAAATAAATACATGTTATCAATAAAATGGATAAATAATTCTTTCCTTCTTCAAAGAATGAATTACAGTTGCATTTTTTTAAATTTAAAATATACATTCTCTTATATTAAAACTATTATTTTAAAAATTAAACCAAATGATCAATTAAATCAGGAACTAATTTATTTTTCATGTTAATTAAGCTATAAAATTGTTTAATAAAAAATCAATAATAAACCATTAAAACTAGTCAAATACCGATAAAATTAGTAAAAAAATTAATTCATATATAAAATAATATTTTTTTAATATTTTTTTAAAAAAATAAAAAATAAAACTTATATTTTTTTTAATTTTATATATAATTTAAATTTAAAAAATTAAAATATATAATTTTTAATTATATAAAATTATGATATTAATATAGTTTATTATTATTATATATATTTATATTTTTAATATAATATATATTATAAATATTTTAAAAATAATAATTAATATCCGTTCAATTAAGATTAAATTATTTAACTTTAAATTAATACCTGAACGATAATGACCATTCCTATTTTAAAAATATGAATAAAACTAATCTGCATTAAATGTAATGCAAGTTAATATAAACAAATCTTTTAATGTTACTAACCAATTATGAATAATCTTTGATTGTAGTATATTTTTCCTCCCTTTAAAAATTTTAAATGGGAATAACTTTAAATATTCTTCCATTGGTTTAGAACATTAAAAGACAAAATAATGTTTTTAACAACTTTGTTATCAACTTTATAATTTTACTGAAAATATTTTTTTAAATATAAAAATTAATAGTAACAATCTAAAATTAACTACTAATACTTGCAAGAGTCTGACAGAAAGAATTCCTAAAAAGCTCATTAGAATTTATATAGATTAAAATATAAGGACGATTATATAATATTTTAAAACAAAAGAGAAGGCAACATAATTTAACATTTATCAAGAGAAAGGAGTGTAATTTAGAAATTAATATTAAAATAAGCATATTAAAAATGAGCAATAAAAAATTATATTCGCTTGCAGGAAATTAAAAAAGAAAATAAAAGAAAAGAAAAGATAGAGACATGCCTGTAATAGATCGCCAATGTTAACAACTAGAGCCCCAAGTAAAGGAGGTAAATCAATCCACATGTTTTGATGAAGAACTTGGAGACCACCTATATGATCTTGAAGAAGCACAGTGATGAAATCAGCATCAGTATGTTTTGCAGTTCCCAAAGTTGATTCAGGTTCAGGACAAGCAGGATAGTAATGGCTAAAAGAAAATAGTCCCTCATTGCAACCAATATCTATTAAGTAGTTTGGATCCAGACCAAGACTTTCGGATAATAGCTCAAACAATAAAGTTCCTAGTTTCATTACTTGTTTTGAGTATTCCACAACTATGTCTCTACAAGCAAATGAAGCAAAGTAAGTGTTCCATATCAGGCTATACATAAGAGAGTAAAGAATCAAGCATTAAGAAAGCAAAACCATAAAACTTGTATAGTGTAGGGCAACAATATCATTATGGAATCTGTAATTTTTCACCATATTTCATTTTAACTAACCTTCGACTGTAATGTTATTTTCATTTTTATGTAGTCAATGACAGTTTGTCTACTACTAAAGATTATATGCTGTATGAAATAATTTTATAAGTGAAAAAATGGAGAAGTAATCTCAACCTAACCAATATTTAAGGTACAAATAAGTTGAGACAAATTAAGAAGTTAAAGTTTGGATTTTGCATGTAAATGAAAGAGAATGTTTGAGTTTACTTATTTGTTTAAATAAATTAAATTTTAAGTTTGATATTTAGTTTAATTAAAAATTTTGAAATTTCAGCTTAGTACATTAATTTGGGTTAGAGTTAAGAGTATTGAAATTTTAAAATTTTAAAATTTTAATAATATTACAAAAATATTAAGATTTAATGAATTGTCAATGTAGTATTTAATTTATTTTTAGTGAAGTCTCTCATGATCTTGAGAAAACTAGAATCAAAAGTCTACTTTGAAGTATCTTATAAAAAAAAAAAGAGAGGATAAACGTCGCTTTTGAAAATATCATCTGAAAAGCTAATTTGATAATCTATAAAAATATTTATGATAAAAGTAGTTAATGTTTTCAGAGTTTATATTAAAACAAAAGAGGAAATAATCACTTGCAAAGAAAAAGAACATACATTTGATACAAAAGAACAGGTAAGATAAAAATATTTTTTAGTACACAAAATATGTGTCAACAATTTTAAATATTAAATAAAATGTTGTACAAAAATCAATTTAAAACACAATGATCAAGAAATATCATAGAAACTTAATGCAAACCTTATAAAATTTAGATTTGATTATTCACAGCGATTATTCATAAGTTATTAATGCAAACCTTATAGAATTTAGATTTGATTTATTCAAATTGAAACTTAATTTTTTAATTAAATAAATAAATAAATCTGAACCAGCAAACATTTGTCAAATATTTAAGCTCATTAATACTTTAACTAGAAGTATCTACGGTAAAGTCATTAAAGTTGACCTTATAATGAAGGATTGTGATCTTTTACCCGAGGTCTAAAGTTAAAATCTTAAATCCACTAAATCTACATTGATTGCGTTTTTACTATGCTGGGAATTCCACTTCTAGATTCTTAGTAAGAATACTTGAAATGGAAAGAAAACATCACAAACAAGTTACACCCAATTTAACGTTTAGTCCAACATCCATGCCCCGTAGACTTGACCATATAACAAATCTAGGTGTATAAATAAAAATAGGGAACTATATAATTACCAAATTAGGAATTTGGGTCAAACCCAACTTATTACTGGTATAAACATTGAAAGACAATTAACTTTTGAGACCAAAATCGAAACATGTACCTGCATACAGCTGGCAAATCTTCTGGTTTAGGGGCATTAGGAGCCATGTTACAAAAGAAAGAATCCTTCCAAGTTATTGCTTCTGTGGTATATAAATTAAAATTGCTGTTGTAAAAAAAGGGTCTTAAATCTCGAGTATAAAATTCCTTCTTGATCTCATTATCTTGTTCAAAAAACCTTAGCACCCCATCTATCATATCATCCAAAGTACTCACTGGGATGCCATGATTCACAATCTGAAAGAAACCCCACTTCTCTGATGCTTCTCTCACTCTCTCAACAACCTTTATGCGTTCATTAGGATCTTCATGAATGCTTTTAAGGTCTATGGTAGGAATAGTATAGCCTTTATAGCCTAAATCTGAGGCCTTCTTGTAGTTATCAGGTGGATGATAGAATATACGAGGGATCTTGGTGATTCCTGCATCAACAAGTCCTTTAACACCAAGTTTTGTGTCATCAAATGCTTTGAGTTCCTTTGCTCTTTCTGAATCCACCACCCCCATTTTTCTTCTTGTTTCAATGGCCTTAAACTTCAATACAAATTATTGTCCTGAACTGCATAGAAATATTACAAGATTAGCGAGTGAAAGATTTGAAGAAGCATTAATATGAAACAGAATGTGAAGAAGAGTTACATTATTGTAATTTTGATACAAGAAAGAGTAAGAGATAAGAACAAAAGAGTTTAACACATCAATGCAGGATATAAATCCTCAAAGTTTAAACATATGAGAATAAAATACTGCAAACACACATACATCAAGTACAGAACCATTAACCAATAATGAGCATAAGTTTTCAAATCACATGAAATTGATAGAGTAATTGTACTTCACACCATTATTAATTCAAATACAGTCTGTAGAACCGTACTTCTTGATTTAAAAATGAAATTACCTTATTGTGTGTGTAGTGAGAGAGAGCTATGCTTCACTGTATCGAGGTTTATTCAAATCACCTTGCAACCAAACTTGTAAAGTATTATTACCTGTCTAATAAGAGAAGGCAAATTCTAAGACCTTCACCCAACTACATGATCATCCATGTTTACTTGTGATTTGAGTTTTTGATTTATTATTATAATAATGGATGGTTGAGATTTAAAAGGAGAATGTACTGATGCGATTATTGAAAAATAAACAGTCAAGATTAAATTTAAAACATGAACGGTCCAGATGTATGGAAATATGAGAATTTTTTCCTTTATTTATTATGTGTTCACAAGTTTCCGATAGTACCCTTCATTTTTTTTAAAAAAAATACCCCTTTTTGAAAATATTTTGCTTTTGTGCTTTATAAATAATTATAAAATATTATATATTTAAAATAATTATTTTAAAAAGAGGTTGAACAATTGAAATTTTTTATTTTTTCTATATACTTCTTTAGAAATAAATAATTTTTAACTATTTATTTCAATCTCAGATATACTCAATATGAGTTTTTTAATTATATTCAAAATATTTTTTTCTTGAAAATAAAAGCACAACTAAATTAAACTAACCCACTTACCAGAAAAAAGGGGATTCTTCCTCCTAATTCCATTCACCAATTATAGACTTAATTACCCACTTATTTAGACCCAAATCGTTCAGACGTTTTATTTATCCACACAACTTCCAATGTGTATTTGTGGGATTTGTACCACTTTACCATTAAGAGCACAAAATTTGCCAAAAAATTTCTTTCAGGACTGTATTTAGCAAGACAAAAAAAAAAAAAAAAAGTGAATGGCAAAAACCTTCAAAGTCCCTGGAGTATTATCCTTGGAGAATATAGGCGAGCACATTTTATGGAGCACTATGAACTGGTTAGTTACAAGAATAACCATAAAATCACAGAATTAGGACCAAGGGAGAGGGAATCGAAGAAATAAACAAAGAGAAGACTGTAATTCTAATATATTAATTTACCCATAAAGCTGAAATACTTACGTTAATATAACTAATTAATCCTATTTATTTAGCACATATAAAAGCCAGTCCTTTGCTTGGATCACCTCTTTTCTGCCTAGCAAGACAGAAAATTACCCTTTTTAACATAAATTAAAAAGAGATAACATTCACTTCACAACTTCAAAAATATTAAAAAGAGAGGTTAGATATATGACAGTTTGTGGTGGATGTGAACCTTCAATTATATGTGAGATTTTACTTTTTAAATTAATAAATAAATAAATAAATAATATTTAGACATATTTAATCGAAAAAAGAAAAAAGAAAGATAGAAGGAAAAAACATTTTAATAAAAAATAAAAAAGAAAGATGGAATAAATAAATAATAACAATAAAATATAAATAATAAGAAAAAAGAGAAAAAAAAGAGATAAAGAAAAGAAGAAAAATGATATATAAAAACAAAAATAAAAATAATAAAAAATAAAAAAATAAAAAATAAAAAATTTTAGTTCGAAAACTGTTACGGTAGTTAAAAGTTAATTAAGAATTAATTAAAAAAATAAAGGAAAAAAATAAAAAATAAAAAAATAATAATTTTCAAGGGTGGGAAGCTTGAAAAAAGGCAAAAAAGAAAAACAGAAGGGAGCTATGTGACTGGACCCTCAGGCACTAGTTCAAGGAAGGAACCACAACCATATAAATTTAGTGAGGCTGGTTTTTGAAGGGGACTTTTTCACCTTTTGAAAAATCAGAGCTCTTTCTTTCTTTCTCGATGGTTTCCAAAATTTCTCCTCCAAGAAGCTTTCTCTAGCTCTCTCAAATCTAGTGCAACGCAACTCCCACATTGGTTGACCTAAAAGCTGCAACCAAAGATTTTTTGTCTTAGCATCTTCTATAGAATTCCAGGTGAGCTCAAGAATATTTCAATTCATGCATTCTATTTCTATGATTTGTATGGAAAGTGGATCTGAACCTTAACATATTTTCATAGTACCACTCGATGCCTTTTGTGCTTATGTTCAATGGATTCTTAAACCATAACTGAATAATGTTCATGCATTCTAATTTCATAAAGTTGAAGTGCTGATTCGTGCACCATAGTAGAATAAACCTAAAAAGAAACCTACAAGATTTCTCTAAAGATTTGAATTCCTCGAACAATCTTTTTATCGCTGTTTCTAGAATGCTCTCATTCTAATTATAGTAGCTGTGATGATCGATTCTAGCTGCATCTCTCCGTAAGCTCATCCGACCTTAAGGCTCTCCTATATGCTTGTGATTTGAATTGTACTTGATAACCTTATTTCACATAATCTCTTCTCCACATTAAGATTTAGAACCTACTGTATTGAAATAGATTTAAGACCTGCATTTCACAGACAGTCTGTGTAAGCTCTGATAAATCTGAATAATAACCATCTCACTGCTTAATTAAAATCAAGTAAAGATTAGCATGAACTTATGCTCTGTGGAGTCTAAATTTCCCTGGACCTAGCATGTGAACGCTGCCTTAGTATAGAATTAGTGTAGAAGTAGAAGATGGCCTTTTCTGTATAGGTACTATCATGTTCGGCTATTTGAATTTGAAGTCATTTGGTTTAGCTCTGCACAAAATAAGAGTTTAGAATGGAGAGTGCCATATCAATGCTAAGAGCTCAGATCCTTGGAGGAATATTAAATGTTCTAATAAGCTGCTGACTATAAGAGACCAACTTTGTTGATTCTCAAAGCACATAGAATAGCCCAAGCATCTATGTATGCTGGTATATCAAGAATAGTTTCTGTCATTCGAACATAGATAGGTGAGCTGGCTGTTGGAATTTTGGCTCCTCATGGAAATAGGAATAAGGGAAGTGAGAAAATGGACCCTAGTTTCAATATAGAGGTAGAATCTACTATAGTCACAGTCACGGCCACTACAGTAGTAGAAACAGTATGTTGGTGGCTTAAATGGTAAGAAGGTGACCACATTGATGTAAATAAATTGATGGAATATTAGACGGGGAGAAGGAACCGAAGTCTATGAAGGGCCTTGAAGTTTTGAACAAATTCATTGGTAAAACTGAAAAGAATAGGATGAACTTTTGCTGTGCAAGATAGGTTTTGAAATTATGTTTGCTGATCTTGGCCATTTTTCATATAAGGCCATTCAGACCACATTTACCTTATTGGTATATCCTGCACTTCAATTGGTACATATGGGACAAGCTGCTTGCATGTCATGTCACCATGATTCTGAACTCTGAATCAATTCCTATGTCTTGGTTCTAGAAATGTTGGGTGGCTAGTGCTTCATCTTGATTGTTCTAGCCTCTGTTGTAGGAAGCCAAGCAATTATCAAAGGGTTAAATTAATGTCTATGACTACTAAGACTAAGATGAAAGCACCGTTTGGTGGTTTGCTCGCTGAACACAACCGCCAGACCCTATGTTCAATCCCCACATGTGGTCATTTATTTTAATTCTCCCATTTGCTGATTTGTGATCATGGGGGTAGTAGTAGGCCTCTCATATGATGATCAATTGGCCACGTTTGGGCCATTATAAAATATAGTCAAAATTTTCAAACAATAAATATCAATGAAACCAAAATTTCATTCCTCTTTGCAATTAATTTGGGTTAAGTCCAATTCTTTTTTTTATTTGAAATCAAGTCCATAAATAACTTCCAACTCTTTTTTTATGGTCAAGCTCAATTATCTTGTTTTAATTTGAAATCAAGCCCAATTATTTTTCATTTGGATCAAGACCAATTCTTATTTTTTTTAATTTAAAATCAATTTCTTTTTAATTTGAAATCAAGCCCAATTTCTTTTTTGGGTCAAGCCCAATTATCTTTTTTATTTGAAATCAAGTTAAGTTTTTTTTATTTTTAAATTGGGTCAAGCCCAATTTCCTTTTTTAATTTGAAATTAAATTCTTTTTTTTTTTAATTTGGGTATAGCCGGTCCTTTTTTTTATGTTAAAGTTAAGTTTTTTAATTTGGATCAAACTCAATTCCTCTTTTAATTTGAAATCAAATTCAAATTGTATGTGAGTCAAGCCCAAGTCTTTTTTGGTTACTTAAACCCAATTTCCTCTTTTTGAAATCAAGTTCATTTGTTTTTTGTTTTACATTGAATTTGGGTCAAGCCCATTTCCTATAGGCTCCATAATTAAAACACTGTTTTTACTAATTCTGTAAAAATATCTATTTTTAAATTTTCTGAAATTCGTGTAACGAATTCTAATACGGGCAAGTAGCGTTTTGTACTGTACCGTATTTTAATCCATATGGATTCAAACACGGCTTATGACGATTTGAATTTTGCGAACATGTGATTTTAGAAAATCACTGTTTTTACTAATTTCGTCAAAATGTCTATTTATTTTTTTTTTCTGAAATTCGTGCAACGGATTCTAATGCGGACAAGCAACGTTCTGTACTGTACCGTATTTTAATTCGTTCAGATTCAAACGTGGCTTACGACGGTTTGAATTTTGTAAGCACGTGGTTTTAGAAAATCACTGTTTTTATTAATTCCGTCCAAAATGTCTATTTTCATTTTTTCTGAAATTCGTGCAACGGATTCCAATACGGGCAGGTAGCGTTTTCTACTATTCCGTATTTTAATTCGTGCAAATTCAAACGCGGCTTACGACGATTTGAATTCTGCAAGCTCGTGATTTTAGAAAATCACTGTATTAACTAACTTTGTTCAAAAATTAATTTCGCCTAAAAATCATCGCTTCTATTTTCCAAGAGATCAAGTCTCTTAAACCAGAACTATGTAACCTTAAATTTTCCATTGCACCAGGGAATTACGTAGGAGCAAGATCAAGTCCTATCGGTCCAAACCTATTTATTTCTATTCTACTTGATCAAACGGTTTTCAAAAATATCAAAATTACACACTCAGTTTAAGGGTACCGTTCCTTAGAATGGGCAAGTAGGGTACCTAATACCTTTACTACTCGTAATCGACTCCCGAACCTAGAACTTTTCATCAAGTTAGGATTTTTTCAAATGTTTTCCCTTTAAAATAAAATTTGGTGGCAGTTCTACAATCGATTAAATTCTTTTTAAAAAAATTTAACAAGTTTGTCATTTTAATGTAATTACGGTTACGACAATGGATTACTAATTAAGATTACCTTTAATCTGCATAATTAAGGAATATTTTGTAATGTAATCCCATTTGAAGTTCAAGGGAAAATGAAGCCACGAGACGATGCCATCAAACACACAAGTACTTGTTCCTCCTCACCTATGTTTCTTCACAACAAAAGGTGGTGAACGCTATCTCTTTTCCCACCTAAAATCGTTACTGCCTTCACCCTTCTCTCTCACTATCAAGATTCACCATTTTATTTCGTGGTGAGCATTCTTCTCACAACCTCTTCACTTCCTATGCTACTGTTCTTACACTCATCCACTCTACTACCAGCGCTATTTTTGTAGGTGGGACAACGAAAGTGGAGGATGCAAAGGTGGAGATGATGATGACAAAGTAGAGAATAGAAATCACACCGTAGAGTTTGAGGGAGAAAAATAAAAATAAATAGATGCAACAAAGGACTTTTGACCTATCTAAGATTATTTTTTAAAATAATTACGTAAAAAAATAGTTCAATTACTTAATATCTGTGTAGATATGAACATGTTTTATGTGGAATTATATCATATGTATTGGGTAAAATGATGGTTCACACCTGAAGTGGCAAAATGCACATATGCATAGCGTAAGAGTATGCAATAATTTGAAGAGGCATCATATTTTTGTGTGAAATAACTTAAAAAGACATCATATATGATAAGCACCACATTAAATATAGACTGGTGTGAGGAGTATAAACTAGTGTGAGGAAGCTCCCCATGCAGTGATAGTTCATGTAGAAAGACGCAAAATAATTTTTAAAACAGTTTTATCATAAATTACAAGTGAAATATATATATAATTTACAATATCAATATTTAATTTAATTTAATTTAAACATAATTTACAAACTATTAACACTTATATAAAAACGTTGATATTTAAAATATAATATTCTATAAGCTTTAATTAAATATATTATAATAATATCAAATAAATGATATTGAAAATTATAAATTATACAATAAAATAAAATATAATTATATCTCATAAGTTATAATTAAATATAATATAATAAATTAAAATATAAAATATTTGTTAACATTATATATTAATTCATAAATATATTATCAATTCAAATATTATAAAATTTAAAAAATTTAAACGTTATTATTTAAAACATTATGAAATTAAATAAAATATAATAAAATAAAATGTCATAATATATAATACAATATAAAAAATTTATAAATCAAAATTATAATACAGGTCTTATAAACGGTAATTCATTTATAATTTAATAGATTAGTGTTATCATTATAATTGTAATAATTTATTATATAGTTTATATTTTACAATATCATTTAAGAAATATTATTATAATATATTTAATTAAAGTTTATAAAATATTATATTTTGAATATTATTATATTTGAATATATTTTATTTTATTATATTTTTATATAATATTAATAGTTTGTAAATTATATTTAAATTAAATTAAATTAAATATTAATATTTAAAATTATATATACTTCATTTGTAATGTATGATAAAAAAATTTCAAAAACTATTTTCACATCTTTTTATATGGACCATCACTGCATGTGGCATCTCCGCTGATCCAAATTCAATATGGTGACTGTGCTGGCCCATATTTAATATGGTGTCTCCGCTGGTCCATATTCAATACGGTGACTATACGGAGGACTCATCTATCTTACACATCATTTTATCTAATATATATGACGTATCTTTACATGAAACAATATTTTATTATTTTGTTCAATATATATGACGTATCTCTACATGAAATAACATGTAATGCTTATATCCCAAACAAATATTAAGTAATTAAACTATTTTTTATATAATTATTTTTAAAAATGATTTTAAATAGGTCAAAAGACCTGCAGCAAGATAAAAGATATGATTTCTTTACCATTATAGTATTAAATAAAAAAATATATTACCTTAAAATTTTAAATTAAAAAATATTTACATTTCTAGAGTTAAAATAATAATTGTCTCCCATGATAATAAAGCATCAAACATGCAACTCACTTTGATGGTGCATCTCACTTGTACTATCATGTCAACGGCAGTAGTATTAGTATTAGTATCAATATGACTCGTTCCGAAGAGCTTCCACAACATAAGGTGTGGCTTATCTTCGAGAGGCGCCACAACCCAAGGTGTGCCTCACCTTAGAAGGATACCACAATGCATACTTAATTTACAAAAGCAAGCCAAATTAAAGGAATCCCTATCGATTTGATTAATGTATGCGTATTGGAGAATATACTTGTATTACTCATGTTGAGAACATGTTACACATGTATCAATATGTGATTGTATTGGTGATACATAATCACATTGTAGTTGTGTTAAAAAAAAATGTTAGTGTTCTTACATTTATTTCTATTTGTTGCAAAAACATTCTATTCTAAAAATTTATTTTGAAAATTATATGTTAAATATTTTTATTCTAAAGTAAGTAAATATTTTAATTTATTTTAGTTAGTTTTGTATTGTATTTTAAATAAATTAAAATATTTACTTACTTTGGAACAAAAATATTTAATATATAATTTTTTAAAAATAAGTTAAAAAAATACTTTTACAATAAATAAAAATGAATGTAATAACACTAACACAATTACGTTGTGATGACATATCACCAACATACATACACCCATCAAATCAACCGGAACCTGTTTAACATGACATGCTTTTCCAAATAAGGCACACATTGTGGCGCCTCTACAAGATATGCTATACCTTGAGCTATTGTACATGTATAAAATGAGTCAAATACTAGGATATGACGCCTCTTTAAGATAAGTTACACTGGTGTTCGCACTGATGTTATTGATGCGGATACATGTATGATGCACCATCATATATTTAACGTTCCTTTATCATGTATAATAGTTACTATTTTAATTGTAGACAAATAAATATTTTTTAATTTATATCTTTTAAATAATATATTTTTTATTTAACCCTAGAATGCTAAAAAAGTTGGAATAACATAAAGGCTGCAAAACTGTTAACATTAAATAAGATAAAATAGTTATTTTTTTTTATCTATAAGTAAACTATTATAGAAGGTTTTAGTGACCATGATCATCTTAGAAGTGATCACGAGAAAAATTTGTGAAGTATTACAAGCTGATTATAACAGCACCTTCTTGACTTGTTTATCAATAAAAGAACTTAATCATACTACATTGTTTCAGAGTTGGTCTAACATAGTTTAAAACAAATTTTAACAAGTTTTTTAACTAATAATAAAAATGATAAAAAAATTAAAAATAATAATTTATTAAATTAATGAATTTTATTTAAAATTTATCTTAAAAAATTTTAAAATCTAAATTTGTTGAATTATTATCATATTTTTATAGTATTATTTTAATGAATAAAAAATTAATATATTTTACCTTTTCTCAGACATTGTTTAATTTTAAGTAAGATTTTATAATTTTAGTTTTAAAAAACAGTTTTGTTTAGTGAAATTATTAACATTATTTTATAATTATGTTTCAATATGAATCAAGTCTTCTTATTTAGTTAAGTATATAAATTAATGTATCATTTGTACATATATAATATTTCAAACTTTTAATTTCTAAAATAAATTTAATCCATTAATCATTAAAAAAATTCATGTTTAGTAATTAAATAAATCCGTCTTTAATTTCAAAAAGTTGGTCACTAATTAATTTTGCAACTGAATAGAAGGAGTTGCTAAAACCCTAGTCACAAAACGAGTTTGTGACCGAAAGCTAAGTTAGTTACAAAAATGAGGATATTAGCAACTGAAATTTTCAATCTAGAAAACAATTAAAATCGATCACTAGCATGGTCACTTTATTTATTGTAAGAGACCAATTTAGCCACAAAAAATTTAGTTGCAAAATCCATTGCTAAAATCAGTCGCTGAATTAGTGGCTAAAATATTTGCTAGTCACCGCATTTGAGATGGAATATTTGATTGATAAAATCGATCGCTAAATTGGTCACTAATCTGATAGTGACTAAATTTGAGACAAAATAATTGGTTACAAAATCTGTAACAAAAATTGGTCGCTAATATGTTTATTGGTGACTAAATTTGAGATGCATTAATCAATCACAAATTGGTCGTTAATTTTATTTAATAAAAAATTATTTTTTTATTATTTACATAAAAGTTAATTGGAACAAACATGGATATATGAAATATATACACAATTATTATTCAAAAAAATTATAAATTCAAAAATCATTAAACAAAAAAACTAACATAAATGACAAAATTCAATCATAGATAAGTATAGATAGATATAAGTTCATACAAAATCAGTATATAAAAAAATAGATAAAAATGTCAATATTGATCATGATGATCACTACTAGAAAGTTGATTGTCATTATGATGATCATCAACAGTAGGAGCATCATTGGCATATTCATTCCTACTGGAGCTCATGAAATATGAGCTAGACAGTAATCTTAAGTCCTCCAATATTTGTGGAAGAACTTGTTTGGTCTGGGCTAGCTTGTTTTTATCTGAGTTAGCTTAGTTGTTTACTTATCTATCTTTGAATGTGTTTAAGTTAACTCTGTATTTGTTTGTTGCCGCTCTTAACTGAGGTTGATGATTGTAAATATTCAATTATATTCGAGGTCCCATTTTTAAAATTAATTAGTGAATAAACCATAATTTAAATAATGAGTAAATATTAAGATTAATAAACAGAAAAGCAGACAAGTACACATAAAGCAGAAAAACAAATAAGCAGACAACAACAAAATGAAACAATAAATAAAGAAAAATAAAAATGACAAGAAATCATAACCAAATGATAAAAAAAAATACAAAAAGGGAAAATATTGAATTAAAAATATAAAAATAGAAAAGGGAAAAGAGATAAATAAAATAAAAAGAGTGATAGTAATAAAAACTAAAAAATAAATAAAAGAACCAAGGAATAAATTAAAAAAAAATAAATTAAAAACAGAAAACTAAAAAAATAGAAAATAGATAAAGAAAAAATGAAAAAATCATAAATAATAATAAATAAAAATAATTAAGTAACAAAAAAAAAGGAAAAAAACATAACATAAATCAAGAAATACAAAAACTGAAAACTAAAAAAGCAAGAAAAGGCAAAAAGAAGAGAAAGCGGGAAAATTAAAAGATCCCTATAAATAAAGGAAAAGGCAAGGAGGCAGGGGTTGGTCTTGGCGATTCTTGATTCGGAGAGAGGAGCTCACAACAAGTATGGGGAGGATAACCAGCATCGGGGGAGCAATCATTTGGATCGGATCATAACAAGAGAGGAGCTTTAGGAGGCTGGTCCTCATTTTCCTGGCAGGAGGGGAGCTGAAGAAAGATGGAGAAAAAGAGAACTGATAGCATTTGAGAGAAAAGCCTGGTTTCTTGCGAGATCTTTCTCTCTGTTTGCCATCTTCAGGTAAGGCTTGAATCTGATCTATTGTTTTGCAAAGTTCACCTTCTATCATGTTGAATGTTGTAAACATTTTTGAGTCTATAGCCTTGATTTATCCTTTTATTGGAGACTTTTCTGGCTCTGTTGGTTAAACTTTAAAATGTTCAATCAAGAATGAAAAGAAACGTAAGGTATAGTTGATAATGTGGATTCATGATCGTTTGGCTCACGATGAATTTCAGTTCATAATAATACTCTGGTTGCATGCACACATTTTCACTTATATGTTCTCGTAGCTCTGATTCAACCATGTGTTAACAATGGTGATGTAGCATAGACCTTCGATAATAAGATCAGATCTATTAACGAATTAACAACATCGCCAAATTATAGAGATGCATGCAATGTATGGGAAATTTAGATTTCTTGGCTACATTCGTTGGTCGTCCCTTGCCAAGACCTTCCTTGTCCTCCTTCGTTAGCAACCACGACTCATTACGTTCTATTCTTGGAGCTAAACAAGGAATAAATTGCCAAAAGGTCAAGTTGCAACCTATAAAGAAGACCAAAAGGAATGTGCGGGTGGATACATTTCGGCTGATGTTGAAGTTGTCATAGCCAAGGTACCAAAGATTATAAATAACTCTGAAAATTCTGAGCGGGTTCCACATGAGATGGTCCCAAAGTTCATTCTAGTGAGGAAGATCTTCCAGTATAAGGTGTTGACAATGAACACCAGGCTCTGCGGTACATATTAGTTCTATCTGAATGAAGCTCTTCTACTCCTCTATGGGTATAGTGGTACGAGTTTAATGCTCTGTTTTGTCCATATTGCCTCGTGGCTCCTAAGCCCGCCACATTTTGGCCTCTTTGTTTCGTGCCCTGGCTTCACACAGTTCTAAGAACGTCTTGTACGCGAAGGAAGTTAGGCTCCCAGGTTGTGGAAGGCACTGGAATAAATGTACTCCTGCCTTAGCAATTGCAGTTGATAGACAAACATCTGTTATTGTTAAGAAGGGTTCGCAAGTGGAATAACAACTATTGAAGCTCAAGCGGTGTGAGGAAGCCGTTGTGATTCCCAAAAAGCTCCCTTCACATGTTCAAACAGTGAATGACTTGTTGGAAAATGGTCACAACAGTGACAGAGCTACAAAACCATATGCACTCGGTTGGTGGTGTATGAGCCAAAATCACGTTCATGCATATCCTATTATAAGTTTGGAGGGTCATATGGGGACGTCACGTGCATACGAGCTCGGGCAGACCTTGAAGTATATTACAGTTCTGATCCAAAATTATAGACTAGGGGTGGTCTGAATGGCGTGGAATCCCGCAGACCAAGGTACTGTAATTGGTGCTAACGGAAGTGCATATATACTCACAAATGTCGCAAAACCGTAATCTAGTAATGAAAATATGTACAGGAATTAGAAGGGCAGTTTCTGGGTTACATGTACTATTGACAGATTTTCTCAAAGGGACTGCCTGAAAGGACGTTATTTCTGCATGTTTATTTCTCGTTAAAATTAATATGCACAGTTACAAAATACAAGCAATATGCATGCGCCCATATGCTTACTAGTTGGGTCAAGTTAATTTTTGGGAATATTATGTTCAAGCGGGAGACCTGGCCTAGTGGATAACTTGTTGTCTACACATTACCCGTTCTCGAGTTCGATTCCTAAGAGACGCATTCCTATGTTTTACGCCTCGAGCCAACTTGATTACTGGGCCGCATCACTGTCTCCTTGATATATAGGCTCTGGAGTATACTTAGAATCCATCTCCATATGTTTTTTTAATTAAATTCAATTCATGCCAAGCTCAAATGTTATCAATTCATTAATCAAATCAGATTTATCCATTTAAGCATAAATCAAGTCAGAAAATCAAGTTCAAATTCTTCAAATTTAAATTAAATTCTTTTTTTTTTCAAAATTCAAATTAATTTCAACTAAATCAAGTTTAATTCTTCTTCCTTAAATTTCAAGTCAAGTATTTCATTTTTAAATCAAATTCTTCAAATTCAAATTGAATTTTTTTTCTCCAAAATTTAAATCAATTTCTTCTAAATCAAGTTTAATTCTTTTTCCTTAAATTTCAAGTCAAGTATTTCATTTCAGAAATCAAATTCTTCTTCCTCAAAACTCAAATCAAGTTCAATTCCTTTTCTCAAAATCCGAATCAAGTTTAATTCCTTTTCTCAAATTTCAAGTCAAGTCCAATTTTTCAAATTCAAATTTAAGTCAAGTTCAATTTCTTAAGTTCAAGTCAAGTTCATTTTAAATCAAGTTTAGTTCAATTTCTCAAATCCAAAGTCAAATTCATTTTAATCAAGTTCAAGTCAAGTTTTTCCTTAAAATTTTTTCAAGTATCATTTTAATTCAAATCAAGTTCATTTTATACCAATTTCACTTTAAATCAAGTCCATTCCAAATCAAGTTCATCTCAGATCAAGTTCATTTTAAATCAAGTTTAGTTCAATTTACTAAATTCATAATCAAGTTCTTTATAGTTTAAATCGAGCCCCATTCATCTTTTTATCTGTATCATTTTTAAATTAAATTCTTTAATTCTAAGTCTCACGCAATGAACCCTAAACACGAACTGGTAGCTTTTTCTACTATTCGATGTTTAGGGATTTATATGGGTCCCAGTGTAGCTGTAGTTGTCTTGGACCCTGTGCATATTTGGACTATGAATCCTTTTTAAATAACTTCAAGAGAAACTTCATTTTGGAATCTCTAGTCTCATGCGATGGACTCTAAAATAGAACTGACGGTTTCACTGCTGTTCGATGGTTAGAGATTCATATGGATCCCAGTGCAGCCCTCGTTTGCCTCGGATCCTGTGAATGGTGAACTAAGGATTTTCTCTTAAATATTTTCAGAATACTCTATTCCTTTTTCAAGCACCTCCAAAGGTCAAGTGTTCCCAAACCAGAACTACGTAAGCCTTGAGTTTCCTATTGCATCGAGGAATAAGTAGGAGCAGGATCAAGTCCTGTCAGGCTAACTTCGATCAATCTATTTATTTTCACTCCAATTAAAGAGATCAAACAGTTTTCAAATAAATCACACACTCAGTTTAAAGGCACCGTTCTTCGGAACGGGCAAGTGGGGTGCCTAACACCTTCCCCACACGTAAGTGACTCCCGAACCTAAATCTCTTCTTCAAGTTAGAGCTTTTTCAAATGTTTTTCCCTTAAATAAAAATTTGGTGGCTGCTCCACTTGATCAAAAATAAAATCTATTTTAAAATTTTAGCAAGTTCGTCGTCTCGTCGTAATTACGGTTGTGACAGTGATGATCTGGTCATAGTTGGTCCCAACATCAACATTAGGCATCAATTAGTGGATGAAGACACAAATTCATCACCCAATTGACTCAAGCCATATACATGTCCTTTCTTGTTCCGTCCTCCAACAACATCCAAAAAAGTAGCATTTTTAGAGGCTACAGAATGTTCACTACAATCATTTTAAAGGGATTTAAAATGGATGACAAACAAATTTCTCCTACAAAGTATAAGTTAGAATAAAAAATAATAATCATTTAATGCATAAATAAAACTATAGTTGAAATATACATATAACAACATTTTTTGTCTTGCGTTTATCCATTCTCTAGCTTTATTCCTTTTAGTTCTTTCCATGATATCAAATGCAGTTGGATCCCGTTCAAACTCCTTACTCTGCATAGACAACATTAAGTTAAACTTTTAAATAACTAAAATTAATAAAAATAACTTAAATATTTAATTTTATTTACTTTTTGATTACCCTCCTATTACGATGCATATCAATAGATACAGAATCACCAGTGTGTAAAGAGGCTCCACTATCACAAACTCAAATTTTCTTGCCAATAGTGCTCTCTTTTGGAAGTCCTGTCCAGCCCAATGAAGCTCCAGTCGTTGTTGTCTAACCTTAAGAGTAATCCAAACCCCTTTATGCTTTCCAATCCGTACCTTGTTCATTGTATTTTTCATCATCATCGAACCTTTATGTTCAAATGTTGTTCTAATGATAAAATTATGTTGTGGTAGGAACTTATAAATTTTATGCATCATTTGTATAATAAATGCGTAAAAAAAAATGAATAATAAGTAAGTTAGCTAAAAAAATAAAAAAAAATTTAAATACAATATTACTTGAAATTTTGTAAATCACATGTTTCTAACTTTTGTAGGAACAGAACTCCAAGTAGACCAAAAATCATCAAATTTTAACTTAATAATTTTTTTAATACCTCTACTACATACTCTACTACATACATGTGGAGGCAAGAAATCATCAAAAAATAATATCTATAATGATATTGATTTAAGTAAAGCACAAAAATATGATATAATAAAATTGATACGGCAAATAGAATTAAAAGATAAAATTAGAACATATCAAGTATAATGGATATCTCGACAAAACAAAATAGCATAGAAACTCATCTAATTGATGAATGGAAGATACCAGTAGGCATTTGCTTCTAATTATTACTTATTGGGTTAATTCTTGACAAAGTTTGCTGATTGCAATTGTCGTGGGTACGTGTCTCATTACTTCACTGCATAATATTTCAAAAGGTTAACGCTTCTATGTTCTAGGCTAACCAAACCATGTTATTTCCTTTACTTTTTGTTTTTGTCTTGTGCCAATAACTTCATATCAAACTAGTATATCAAGTTTCATGCTCAAAGATGTAAAGCTTATTTTAACAATTTCATAGTTGTTGTCGATATTTGATTCATATCATTTGCAGTGATAGGTATAATAAATATGCATATGCTTGCTGCCCAACAACCATAACATGCATAATTTTGTCTAATTTATTTAAAGTTAAAGTAGTTCTACACTTGTAATTTTTTTTAGCATATACATCATTATAAATAACCCGAAAGCAAGGAGATTGAACTGCAACAAAGAACTGCCTCAGTCTTGCACTAAACAAGGTTAAAATTGGGATCAATGACTCACATTACATGAATGATACTGAAGTATCCTTTTCAGAATATTTGTAATTAATTTCAAATCCAAGGATATTTTGTTTCATACATCCTGCCTCCCAAGGCCAAAATAAGTGATGGGTTAGGGACATGTTGAACATAATGTATAAATTTTACTTCAAATCATATGCTTACATAAAAATGGAATTTTTTTATGAACTTTGCTTTAAAGAAGAATGCTTGAATTTTCAAAGATGAATATTTGCCATTCAGATTTTTTAAATTTTTTTATGATTTTTCCTTCAAGCAGTATTTTTAACAGGCATGTAAAGAGCTTGGATAGCATTGTTGTACTGACAAACTTGGTTTATTTTCTTAATTTTATTTTTGTCTTTCTGTTCAAAAGGATGCTATATATTACTGATTCTATGTATTTCTTTCTTCCAGTTTGAAAAGTTTGCCTTGCTTATAAAAAGTTACAAATATGAAATCCTACAATTCCTTCCCTTTCATGTGAAATATGGTAAATAAAAAAAATGAGAAAAAAATTTCTTTTTCCATTACCAAATAGATGGCAGAAAGTCATAGTTGAACTTAAATATTGATCTATTTCACAAAATGTTTCCATCTTCACTTTGTCAGTTAGGTGAGTAAAAAGAATAGCTTAACCTTTTTATAAAGTGAAGAAGCAAAGTGAAAGGGTGTGATCTTGCGATACTTGATGTTGGGAAGTTAAGATTATATAAATAAAAGAAAATATAAAATTCAAATATACAGAAAAGAGAAAAATGATGCACTGTAAAAGAATAAAGGGATATTGAAAGAAGAAAGGCAAAACTCATAATGAAAATACACATATTTACATTTTAATCCACATTTCAATGTTATTATGTGAAATAAAATGAGTAATGGAAAAGAAGGTTAGTTTACCATGGATTGAAGAGAGAACCTTCTGTGAAATACCAAGTCTTCTCATTTTAGTATGGCCACGAATTTGATGATGAACCTTTGCGTCACTGCTCAACAACAAGGTTTAATATGACTTTTATAATAAGGTTTAATAAGTGAAAATGAACTTGGGAAGAAGAGAACGAAACAAAATACCTAAGAATATTAAAAATTTTGAGGACGAAATCATTGGTCACCAAGTAAAAAGAAATTAATATGCTCACTATAACACATTGGTCACTAAATTCAATGACCATTTTTATTTTTGTTATTTTGTGACTGACAATTCAATGTCCAATTCGACAACAGAAAAAATATAATTTTTTTGTTTTATACGCTATGGACCACTAAATCTATTTATAATGGTGATTGAATTAAGGTGATCACAAAATTATCACTAATTTTACACATTTTTTAGTGAATATTTGAAAGGTCTTATGCTTTTTTATCAATTTTTAGAGTTAATATAATTTTATTCTAAATTTACTATCTAAAATAATTTTTAACAATAAATAAATAACCAAAAATATCTTCATATATTTTAAATTCTTTAATGTAATAATTGTTTGATCAAATATATAAAAAAAATATGATATAAACAATGTGACTTTCTCAATAAATGGTGAGAGAATTTAGTCATAATTTTATGACATTAAACAACGTTAAAAATAAATACATTATTGAATAGTTACTTATAGTTAATTAGTATTAATAGGAAGAGAAAAAAAAATACAATCCAATGAATCTAATTCTATGAAAAATTATTCAGTTACCTCAATTAACTTATTTAAAAATAAATTTATCAATCTAATTATTAAATTAAAATTTTTTATAAAATAAATTAAAAATTGACAAAAAAAATTATATAATTTTAAAATTAAAATTTTATTATTTTATTTTTTTAACATATAATATAATTTTTAAATATAAAAAATAGTTATTTTAAACTATATATTTATCAATTATGATTACTTAAATTATGTAAAATTTAACTTACTTAATCATCATGATAGAATATAAATGAATGGTTGAATAGATAAAATTTAATTATGATAAATTATTAAATATATTATTTAATTAAAATTTAATTTTAATATAATATATGTATGTATTAATACTAAATTTATTTGACAATTTAATATTACACATCTCATGATGAGTAGGTAAAATATACATAGCATAATCATTCAATTAAGTAAAAGATTCTTTGATACGTAAACATAGATCTTCGAGTATCATGCAAAGGGAAGGGTGAACTATCAAAGAATTATTATCTAAGAAAAGCTCTTAATTTTGCTCCAAAGCCAAATTGGCGGCCCAACTTTAGAGATAATGTCAAAAGAAAATTTTTATCATCAGAAGATGCTACAACTTCAATTCTTAGAAAATACTTCAAACGACCAATATCTTTCATACACAAGCAGGTGCTTAAGTACCGTTGGATGGTAACACTATCAAATTTTGTGAAAAGATGTGTAGTCAATAAGATTTTTGTTTGCTCTACAGACAATCTTCCTAATTCAAAGTATAGAATGATGAATAAGAATATCCCAAAACAGATCATATTAAGACCAACCTGCATACTTTATTCACCATTGAACACTTACCTTATACCATCATATGTCTCCTTTCTAGTCATATTGGTATTGATGTCTAGGCCATTGCAGGATGAAGTTATGCTTTTAAATCCAAAGACCTTGCCAACAGCTGTAATAGTATTGCTAAGGAACCTGAAAAATATGAGGTATCGAGATATATAATCAAGAATAAGATTTGAATTGGTTTCTCTTTCTTTTTTTATTTAACAAAGCAATTATTACACACTAACACAAGAGAGAAGATAGATTCATACCAATAACATATATTCTTATATGTTAAAACCTCATTGTGTATTGTACCTAAAGGATATGAATTTAACATTGAGACAAATTTTTTAGTAAATAAATCCATTGTCCAAGAAGATCCATCAGGAAAATCCTTTAGGAAACATCAAACAAAGGTATAAGATAACATAAATACAATTGGTGCATAACTGAGAGGAAAAATATAAATACAGCTGCAAATAGAAGGATGCGATAAAATAGAAGTTAGCAAAATATGCAATTAAACAATTGCATCCTAACTAACTAGCATTGAATCATAAATTTTTGTTGAGAGTAACTTTTCGAAATAATTTCTTCGAATTTTCCAAGTTTACTTTATACTTAATAGCAGTGTAATAATCCGTAAAGATAATTAAAGATTTATTGTTCATAAAAATAAAAGAAAAAGGAAACAAAATATGGTATGACTAGATATATTTTTTCAATTTCAACTATTGATTATGAAGAAGCTAGAGAAAGGTTAACTATTTGACCATGGAGGTAATATTTGCTTTGATTTTAATCAAATAATTGCTTTTTATTTGAGTTTAGTTTTTTCCTGGGAACACACATGTGAATTTATCCGAGGCATGCCAGATAATTAGGGGTTAAAGATATATAAAATTAAAAGGCTAAATGAAAAGTAGATAACTTCTCTGCTAAAGGTCTCATGCCAAAAATATTGTAACCAAGAGACATACATTTTTCAAGTCATTATCATGTGTTCTTACTTCTCAATATGTTACCTTCCATATTTTTTTTTTCTTTTAGATTTATTTCTTATTTCAAAGTCGATTCGACTTTTTATACTTTTATTATGTCCTTGCCATGTATTAAATTGTAATCATGGTAACTTCATATTCATTCATTCTTCTCATGTAAAATCTTCTTCAACAAACATAATAATTGTGTTTGGTTTACTTTAACAATCTAGAATGTTCCCTGTTTAAATGTAAATAATTCAAAAAAATAATTATGACAATAATCCTTATGCAAAGGTGTTTGTTTTAGCATAGATAGGAAGCTTGCATTAGTTGATGCTCGGATTCTTCTTACACTATGGATAAGTTTCACATAATTAAATTGTTTACCATCATTTTTTTACAATAATTTTGTTAGTATATTTTGCCACTTCTTTTGGTACCCTAATTTTACGGTCAAACTTTTCAATTTAGATTCAATTTGTGCATTAAGTTTTTGCACTTTTTTTTTCTGGCATATCTTTTTTTAAACTCTAAATTAATTTAATGAACAAGACTAATTTTTTATTCAAGAACCTTAACTAACCCAGCTTCTACAGTGGTAACTAAATCAGTAGAAAAATACAACAATGCAAGACAATTTATTGGATGATTCAACAGACTCCAAAATATCACTCAACTAATTAAAATTATTTTAAAAGTGCCTCATCTATCTTTCCCCTTTCTATTTATAAATTTACTCTAACTAATAACTACCTATAGGTTTATTACACATAAAAATTAAGTAGTTACAACTACTTACAAGTTAATTATAACAATTTAAGGATTTTTATCCTTTGAGTTTCTCTTCTTTCTCCTTTCGTAGACTTTTGTAATGGTAGGTCAATACCTATCAATACCACCCATTAACGATCCACCTTGTTTTTAAAGTGGAGGTGATGCAAAGGTGGAAGGAGATGATTCTTCTAAATCAATAGAGGTTGCATTTTGGAGAAGAATGGAGGAGGAATGGAGCCGGTTTCAAGCTTGACTTGGAAGCCCTAACTCTAGAGGAGGATAAGCTTCTTCTCCGCTACCATGAGTTGTCATGAATGAAGAGGTTCCTCAACCCTAAGTATGGTTCAAGAGGAGAAAAAGGGAGAGAAAATCTATCAAAATTTTGAGTAAAATACTCTCAATTCATTCAAATGAATCATCATATCCAAAATTATACAAGTGGAGTCTTTATATAAGCAAAATGAAGGAGATGCAAAATGGAGAGAAGGATAAGGTAGATTTGAATTTGAATTGGACTTGGATTTCAACTCAATAATGGTGTCTTATTTGTCCTCAATGCAACCTCAAATTGGGCCAAATAAAATCCAAAAAACTCTAAGCTAAAATACAGAAAAATTAGATCCAAATTCTATACATAGTGGGTTTGCTAGTTCCTAAAATACAGAAAAAATACCTAAATCCTATTCTAAAGTGTAAGATCCATTAGGCCTAATTTATCTGAGGTTCAATAGACCTAGTGGTTCTGTAACTAGGATCCTCTGCATTAGGAAGGCTGAAAAGGATTATGGAATGAAAGTAGCAAACTTCCAATAGTTGTCGCATGAAGGTAGTTTTTCCCATTTGATAAGCTCCTACAAATAATTTATACTATTTCATCTAACTCCTACAATATCCTATACTTAATGACAAAGATTAAAATTTTTGGTGTAATCTTACAATACGTTTAAACAAAGAAACATGAAAGAGGTTCCTTAAATAGAGATAATTTAGATAAGGTGTTATAATTGGTATTAAACCAAAATTCTTCCAAAAAAAAGAAAAGTCACCCATTATTTGGGTTTATTACTAGTTAAGCATTGCAAATAGGTCTCTTAACATTATTTATACCCTTAGTTTGGCCATGCGTTTGCAGGTAGTAGGCTAAATTAAACTTAAGTTGAATTTTCAATAGTCTTAAAAAGTTCATTTCGAAAGTTACTCATGATGATAGGTTCCCTATTAGAGATAATGGAAGAAGAAAACCATGTAACCTCACCACTCACCACCTCTTTAAGAAACATTGTTGCTAAAATGTGTCTAGTAAATGGGTGGCTTAATGAAAAAAGAAAGAAAAAAAAGAGCACATTTAGTTAATAAATCAATGAGAATCCTTTTCTTTGAATTTGGGTCATCCACAAATGAAATCTATAGTGATATCATCCCATACAAAAATAAGGACTAGCATGGTGTATTAAGATAGTTAGGGACAATGTTTAATAATCATTTCTCTAACATACTTTACATGTATCCACAAAATTTTTAATGTCTTTTTTAATTTCCTTCCATAAAACCACATTATCCAATCTTTTAAAGGTTTGAAAATACTTGAATGATCCTTTTTGGGTAAGGAGTGAAATTCCAGTAGAAGTGTAGAAATTATAGAAGATATTTTTAGTAAGACTAATTTATCCTGTAAAACAATTTCAGGTTTTTCAATTCATACCTAGCATGGGAGGTAGGATCTACAAATGTCTCCCTTCTAGAAAAAGCATCAACAATTGAACCGTCTTTTTTAAGATTATAGTCGTAAATATTTATTTTATTTAAACCCTTATTTTCCTTCTTTGTTAATTTATTATATTTCTAACTTTTTTATATTTATTCAATTAGTAATAAAAAATAAATATCTTAATAAATTTAAAATCAATTTCGAAATTAACATTTATCAATTCAAATCAATTATAAAGAAACAATGAAGCTAGGTCTAATTTCAATAAACCTAAAAACTAGTAGAATGCAAAAAGAAAGAAGAAATAGAAAGCTATATACAAGCTAACCATTAGAAAAAGGACAAATTTGAAAGAATGTGAACCAAAATTTATCAAGCAAAAAAAGATGATTTGAAAGAACAATGAAAATAAGTAAAATCTAACTAACTCATGGATATAAAATCAAAACAATAAGCAAAAGAGATCTTATTTGGATCTCATGATCCAAAAACTTTCAACATAAAAGAAAATTCACAATCAAATCTAAAAAAAAATTTGTAGAAAAAGAAACCAAAAAGCATTGAAGAAATCAAAGAAGAAGATAATAGGAGAAAGATCATATAAACAAATTCAATAGGTAATATTCATTCTCAGTATAGTTTGTTTACAAAAATTATACAAGAAAGTATAAAAAATTAACGCAATAAAATAAAAAGAGAAAGAGCATCACCACCACACTCATGGTAGAGCCACCATGGTTTCGCCAACCTTCATATCCTCTACTTTGAGACCACCAGCAACCACCTTTATCAATGCTAGCTTTTCTATGCCTTCCTCCTTTATGTCTCGTTCTCCGACAACCACCATTACTTCATCAAAACCACCACAATGGTGAATACTCCGTGTCTCCCATCTCCTAACTAACTCACCCTCGCTCTTCTGATTATGTTTAGTACTTCAACCTTCCCTTTGATAACCACCACAATCCAAGTGGTGACTTTTCTACATAGAACCTCCACCACGTCTACCACATCATTATGGTGAAGCTACCATGAGCTCTATTCAAGGTCGTCATTCTCTCCCTCATTGGAACCACTACCACCTAAGTCTTCCCTTTTAACCTTTCACACCAAAGATTCAAACTTTCCCCTTCCTCCACTCTTCTCTAGCCACCATGACCTGTCTTTTTTCTCTATTGTCATCATCCACAACTATCGATGATGGAGGTTTCTTTTTCGGCTTCCCTTGCTTCTTACTTTTGTCTTTCTTTCTCCTCCCTTCTCCTTCTCTCTATGTTATCTCTCTCACGACACCTTTCTTTCTCCATATGTGTATACACTTTTTAGAGTTTAGTAACCATAATTCTTTCTTTAATTAAGTGAATAATAATAATAATAATAATAATAATAATAATAATAATAATAATAATAATAATAATAATAAACTTCATGGACTAATAGTTTAGGATGAAAGGCTCTCGTGATCCACTCATAATTTAGCAAAAGAAGGCTTCTTGTTTTATTATTATCATTATTATGATGGGTTAGTGCAACAAGATCAAAACTATGTATGATTTCTTTTCCACCTTTTTTTTTCAACCATCTAAGCTAGTTTATTTTTAAGAGTCCAACCTCTATTTTCCTCCAACAAACTATTATTTTGGAATAATAATAATAATAATAATAATAATAATAATAATAAGTCTTGGTTTTCTATTTAGAAAAAATTTCAAAAAATACAAAATAACTAATAAATTTAATTTTTTTTTTGAATATTTGGAATATGTAAATATGGATGAATATATTTAAATTTTTTAATTTTAATAATTTTTCATTCACTTTATATTATCAATTATTTTTATTTTCATTGTAACTGTGTCAATTTAATTTTAAAGTTTTTTTAATTTAATTATTTTTATTTTTTATTGTTTATTTTATTTTATTATTATTATTTATCTGTTGCTATTGTTATTGTATTTGTAAATATGAATAGATTTTTTTTTCTTTTGCATTAGTCTTTTATTTTTATTTGGATATTATGATGTTATTAATTATGTAATTATTATATATTATCATTAATTTTGTTTATTCCTTTTGTTGCACATCATTATTTACTGTTGCTAGTATTTTGTTATTAATTTTGTTAATTTTATAATTATTACTAAATTATATATTTTCGTTATTTGTTATGAATATTTTAACTAAACTATCCAATATAGACAAATGAATCTTACTAACTCATCTAGAGCATCGATGGATCTATCTTCGTGTATAATCTTTAATTCTTTTAAAGATGATGATTTCATCCTTCTCTCATGGATAAAACAACATCAAGAAGTTATCTTTAAATTATTATTGAAAATTTTGTTTATTTTTCTGATTCATTTTAATCAATTTTTACATTCTTTCTTAAAATAAATTGAAGAAAATCAATCTCTTAACTAACTTAAATGTAATTAAATTGATAGATCTCAAAGTATAACATTAGAATTATTCATACTCAGCAGCTTCGAGTCCACCGTACAACAACACACTCACATTATAAATATATATATATATATATATATATATATATATATATATATGGATGTTATGAGTATTTATTTTTTAATTAAAAAAATAAAATTGTCTTGCAAAAGAAATCAAGAAAAGATTACAGAATGAAATAAAATAAAAGTAAATAAAAAAAATGCAGTACAAAATACAACTTTGATCTCTCAAGGATTTTAGGAAAAAATTTGATTGAATTTAAATTTAGAAAAAATGGAGTATTTTTAATTTACTTTGTGTAAAAAAGATCAAACTTAATGAATTTATAATATTAAAAACCAATTAACTCGTTAGTTCAATTCATAAACGAGATTATCATAGGTTCAAAAAAATATTTTTTTGAAAATAATTTTTAATGATTATTTGGTTTGAATTCAATCAAGCAAGCGTCAATTAAATTTGTGATTTCCTAATAGAATAACACATAAAATTTGAATTAATTCATGTTCAGATAATTAAACATCACCTGAAGTCGCCAAATTAATTTTTGAGAATTGAAATCATCAAATTTATAGGAAACTCCATAACCCCTTTTTACTTATAAACTAGAGAACTAAGTAAATCCTAGTTTTAGAATTGCATCATGTAAGATGAGATTAAATTAAGCATATAATTTTATCATTACAAACATCAATTTCAATGTATAAAAGGGAAAGAAAAATAAATCGCAACAAAAATTCAATTAAAAATAAATCTCAAAATTCCTTACTTATAGAATTAAAACCAACGAGCCAACCAAGGAAATTAGTCTTCCATGAGACTTTTTATGAAATAAATAAGAAGAAGAATGCGAATAAGAACGAGGATAAGAATTGAAACTTTATTGAAAATTGTGAATAAGTTTCAGTGTCTCTACAATGTGTAAGGGTTTCCCCTTTTATAGACCCAATTTGCCAATTCAAATTTGAAATTCAAATTCAAAATTTAAAATAAAGATAAAATTTGAGTTGGTTACCTTGATCTTCTAGGTTTACACTTCTTGTTTGACTTTGTCATTTGAATTTAAGATATGCATGAAATATGGGACCTTATCTCACGTCTGTTTTTAAGAATTTTTGATGTATTGACAGCTGAATTAGGGTTTTCCTTATGAACAAATGTTGTAGGAAATTGTATCTCTGAGCTTCAGAAATAAATCCCATCTAAAAATTACTTTTGTAACCCTAGATATGTTCATTTTACTAGAACATGTCTAGGTTGTCTAGATAGAAGCTCTGAGTCACGGTTTGACCCAAATAAATTTATGGTCCATTAAGGTTGGGCCATATAAGGATACGTGTTGTCTTAGGATTTTGTCTCATCTTTCTAATGCCTTTGGAACCACTTCAATATCAATTTTGTAGCCCAAGATATGGCCTGCACAATGAACAAAGGTCAAGAGACATTAAAATTTCAAAATTAACCAATTTTATCACTTAAGTTCAATGAAGTCCAATAACATAAAAATCACTCAAAATGATAAATTTAGACATCACTTAAATCCAATTAAGCCTAATATAGAATGAAAATAAATATACAAAAATACATTTCTCAATAGTCATCAAAGTGCCAGCCACTGTCCAATCACTGCCACTTACTCCTGAACATCCATATCCCCCTATGGACCCCTCCCCTCCCTTTTATTTTCTCATTCACGTTATCAAATAAGAAATCCCTCTCTTATACTCCCACATTACGACTTGGAATTCTACTATGATGGTAAGGCTTTCAATGGCTTTATAAGGAAAATGATTAGAGAGATTAAGCTTCCAATTCAGATTTTGGACCATGCACTTTTGATATTACCTTTCAAGATCATTCTAGCTTATAGTTTCCTTTTGTGATAACCTTCGATTTACTCGACAGGAGTTGTACCTTCTCCTTTGCATAAAAAATTGAAGTTAATATTGGATAACAAGTTGGTGATCATTTTGGCTAAAAAGGATGAGCTAGTTACTAAGCCATCCTCTACCCTTACATTAAGGTAGCGAAGTAAGTGCTTGAGACATTATTTTGATCTCCAAGATCACATATACCATCTATGTGAAATAAGGAAATCCAATTATAAGGCCTCAAATATTAAGAGCTGCCAAGATGATATCCAAAGTCATGATTAAAGAATGATATCAACATGTAAAAGGCCAAGGAAAAAATGAAGAAGGGAAAGTCAAATTGCTAAATCTTTACAAGAATAAGAATCAATTTAGGATGGGGTATAAACCCACCAAATAAGATCGAGAAAGGATTGCAATGGAGAAAAAGGGAGAGACAATTGGCAAGGCTACAAAAAAAATAAAGAACTAAAGCTTGAAAGGGTCTCTATCTATGACATCCATCAAAACTTCTATAGTGTTGGATTGATGTTTGTTGACCAAAAAACTGTTATTGGAGATCAAACTTTTGATGAGGATATTGGTCTAGTCCATCCTCATTTCTTGAGCATGGAGCTAAGCAATTCGGAGATCATTGAATTTCCTTTGATTTTTAGTTCCACATCAAAGTAATCTTGTAGCGCTAATTGTATTACTTTGTCCAAAGCTTCAAGATAACATTTTTGTATAATAGACATATATTTCTTGTCAGTATATGCTAATGAATAATAAGAATTTTGGATACTCTCTAATTTTGTTCATTTTATTTTTACTACATTTACTTTACATTTCTTTCATTCACTATCGTTCCTTTCATTTTCATATTTAAAAAAGGTATAAAATTTATTCCCCCAAAAACAATAGTGTTAATGTCTCATCTCATAATTTTGATAATCTTATCAACCAAGTATAAATAAATGATGAAGATGATTGCAAACCTTTTCTTGAGTTACTAAGGATGGTGGAATAAGAAAATAAAGAGATTGAGGCACATGAAGAGGCAGTTGAGACCATCAATTTAAGAATTAAAGTTGGTAAAAATGAAGTTAAGATAGGATTGTCATGAAAGAAGGTGACCGTAAAAAGTTGATAGACTTGCTTCGTCAATTCATCAGTTTATTTACTTTGTCCTACCAAGATATGACAAGATTAAACACTAGCATAGTGAAGTATAAATTGTCACTGAAACTTGAATGCCTCTAGTTAAATAGAATCTTAGGCGGATGAAGGTAAAAATGTCTTTGAAAATCAAGGAAGGAGTGAAGAAGAAATTAGATGCTAGATTTTAGCAGTTTCAAAATACCCATAGTATATTGTAAATATTGTTCTAGTTCCAAAAAAGGATGGAAAGGTTCAAATGTTTATGGACTATCCAGATCTAAATCAATATAGCCCTAAGGGTAATTTTCTACTGCCTCACATTGATGTTTTGGGGGATAATACAACTCACACTCGATCATATTCTTTATGGATGGATTTTTTGGATATAGTCAAATTAAGGTGGCACCTAATGATATGGATAAAATAATGCTCATTATGGGGAACATTTTGTTATAAGGTAATGTCATTTTGTTTCATAATATGATGCATAAAGATATTATAGTCTTACAAAGTGTAGAAAAGAAAATCATGTGACTGACTTATAGAAATTATTTATATGATTAAGGAAGTCCAAGCTTAGACTAAATCCAGCTAAGTTGTATTGGGGTTCATTGTGAATTGAAAGAGGATATAATTTGTAACATCTTAATTTTTTTATGATAAATGTTTGAGACTAAAAATAGTTTCTAGAATGAAACTAGGTGAAATTAGGAGCCAAAAGCAGAGAAATTAGGAAGTTTGGTACAAATGATGAAAATGCCCTTACACCTGGGCAACTCAAATAATGAGTCAGAAAAAATGGAAATACAAGTATAAGACATCCTAGAGGGATTATAAACATCATGTATGGTTAAAAGTAGTGAGAAAAATTTAGAAACCTGAGAAGGGACAAAAACGCCCTTCGAAAACCCTAAAAATGACCAAAATGCCCCTAGGAGTTGTACTTTTTGCACAAGGCTAATCAGTTCCCACAAAAATAGCAAACGGCCTTAGATTAACATGGGAATGAACCAAAAAGTCTTAGAATTGTCAGAGGAATAATTTGGAAAATTTTTCGGCAATGTTGAGAAAAATTACAAAAACGCCCTTGGAAGGCCGGGATGGCAAGACAAGGTGATAAGCATGCCAAGAGTGGGCCCCACACCCATGTGCACGAAATGAAACAGCTGGAAAGGTGGTAGTGAGTAACCAAAATGAAGTCAACCAAGTCTTTCACAAAAAGATAAAAGTGAATAGTAAAAAGGTTACTTTAACCATGGTTAAGACTAACTAACATTGGTTAATTAAAAGTAAAGCATGCTTAGGGTAAATTAATCATAATTAGAGGTGATATCAGCCTAATTAACACTAATCTAAGCCTAAAAGGATAATTCCTTGAATTTTGATTTATTTTGGAAAATAGGAAAAATCTAGGAAAAATTACCAAAGTACCCCTAAGTTCAAAACTAATTCCACTTGGCCCATAAGAGTCCGAATTTTTGGGACCCTTGGGACCTCATTTGCTTCAGATTTTTTAGCTTAGAAACTCATCAAAATCCTCTCCATTCTCTCCAAGCTTGCCATAACTCCAAACACCCAAAACTTACACTTTAAGCCTAAGTCTTCATCTTTAAGACTTAAGCTATATTAAAGTTATAAACACTTAAGCCCCACCACCATCCTTTATCCACGTCCAGAGAAGACCAAAGGAGACCCAAGGCAGCCTTTAAAGCCCACAAAAACACTAAGGAGGTCTTCAACAAGTAGGATCTTTCTACTTGTCTTTTTATGCTTTTAACTTATCTTTTTATGGTGTGCTTGTTTGCTTTCATGCATCTTTTCTCCGGGATCTGTTTGTCTTCTTTTGTTTTCACTTGTGAGAGTTTAAAATTTTATTTTAACCATTCAAAATCAGCCCCACCCATTTTTAGTTATTTTTGGAAAGAAAAACAAAGTTTGTTTGGTTAAAAGTGCTTTTAAGGAACTTAGAAGAAATTTAATCGGTGGGTTTTGTTTTAAAATTATTTTTGAAGCTTTGGTCAGTTTTATGCTCTCATAAGAAAGGTTTTTGAAGGTTATTTGAAAGAGGATTTATGGATCTTGGTGTAAATCATGAAAATCTACTCTTTGTGGCTTGGAAAAATATATCATATTGTTATTTTCATGCTTGTTTTTGTGCTTAAGTTTTAACCTTGTGATTTTCTTGTGTGATGAGTTTGGTATGACATCTGTGCTGGATCTTCACCTCTGATTATGTATGTTAAGAGGTAAAATAAATTTTTATAATAAGTTCCAAAGGCTACCTTTGGACATTAGTTAGAAGGCCACCAAGTAAATGATGTAATTTGTAGCCAAAGCGGCTAAAATCCTTATATAGCACCCTAGACTCATCATGGCCAGCACTTAAGCATCAAAACATGGATGAAACAAGCATGGACCAGAGGCAAGAGGGGTTGCACAAGCCTAACAAAACTGAACCAAGGTGGTGTGAGATGGAAGATTTGAAGAAATTACCTTGGCTAACCAAGGAAGGCTTTCGGCCATAACTCCCAAGCAAGCTTTAGTTTCGTTAAAATTTTTCTAAGTAAATTCAGCTCTGAAACAAGGTTTTAAATGAACTAATTCAATCTTCAAAAAAATTTAAACAAAACAAAAATGAGTTAAAAACCTCTAGGAGTGCATTCGGCCACCCTAGAGAGATTTTGGCAAAAATGGACTTAAAATGTGATTTTGGAAAAATCAAGTATTTTCAACAAGTAAATAACTAATTTGAGGTTTAATCAACATTTAAAAGGTTAAGTTTCAGAATATATGGCCTAGGTAAGCTTAGGGAAAGATCTCAAAATTACTAAGTGGTAAAATTTCCAAATAAGCTTAAAATCGGTAACTAGAAAATTTACCATAACTTAAGCAAGGGTAAATGTCAAATTTGGTCATGTCATTAAATTTTGGATAAAAATACTTAACATTACCTTATAATATTTCAATTCTAAAGTTTAAACTTGGCCCCTAAGTAAAGGTCAACTAGGGTTAAGACTTAAGTCAACTAGGGCTAGGAAGAAGGAAATCCTAAACCTAAAAGAGTGGCATTCGGCCACTTAGTGGTTAATTAACTTAAAGGAGGTTTTAATTTCCAATTAGGGTTAACTAGGGACCATTTTTATGTGAATAGGATGAATTTAAAGTATGAAGAAGTTTTAAGATGGATAAAGAGACCTATTGATTTTTTTAGGCAAATGATCTTATGGTGAAGAAGGAAATTGTGGAAACCTAAGTCTAGGAGGTTGGAATTCGGCTACTATGTTTTAAATTAACTAAGAATGAGTTTCAATCCATAACTAGGCCAAAATAATGATCCTAAATATGTAAGCAAAATATAATGAAGGTGTATGAAAGGTGGAATTTGAGGAAGTAGGTCATCCGGAATAAATTGACCTAAAAGATTAATTAATTTCTGCTTAGATATTATTTGGTTTAGAATAAAAGAGACTTTAAAAGTTTAAGAGTCAATTAGACCTAATTATTAAGGTAGTAGAAAGGAGAACAACACAAGGTAACATATTTCAAAGATTTATTAACAAGGATGGTTAGGACTTAAATATGAAGTTAGAAATACATTAAGTAATTTTGGTCATGATATACCCTAAGGATAAAGAAGTTTCAAAAGTTTCTAAGATGGATTCCAATTAATGAGTTAGACTCCAAATGACCTAAACTACTTTAGTAACCAAGGGAAAACGAAATTAGAAGAAGTTAGAATTCTAGATTTATATTCGGCCATACAAGGATAATAAAGAGAAAACGAATTTAAAGATCCTAATTTAGATAACTTAGGAAGTATTAGAATATTAAGGATTAAAAGTTTCAAGGAAAATAGGAAAAGGTAAAAAATTTCCATTCGGTCATGTTTAATCAAAATTGTCCTAAATGAGTTAAAAGATTTGTAAATACTTAATACTTAAACTTAGAATAATTAGGACACGCATAAGACTTGAACAAAAGAGAACACAAAGAACTTGAAAGGTGCCATTCGTCCACCTAGATTAAGATGCTAAGACATAAAATCTTAATGAACGAATATAAATTTGAGAAAAGGAAAGGATGAGAGATAACTTAGAAGGATGAGTGATGTAAGTCCTTTGGTGATTTCAACATCAAACCGAATTGAAGCATTAGATTGGTAGTGTAAATGTGACATTATGCTATGTGATTTACCAATCAAATTTCATTATTAGTTATGAATGCTCACTATTTATGAATGAATAAATGATGGATACTCATGAATGAGAAAGGATAATGATCATGTATGAGATTGGTTTATGATGATGATTGAGATGAAAATTCAAAACCTATATGTGCATTCCATATTGGTTGGAAATTTGTTTGAGCATGCATAATTATTTGGAAGCCACTAAAATGAACTTAAAAAGATTAAGGGATCACTAAAGCAAACTTTATTTGGAAGCTACTCTCTTTGTGCCTTATGCGCACCAGTATCCAGAGGGCCCTAAAAAGCTCTACTGAAGAGAAGCCAAAGGTTGCTTGATATGATTCACCCTGCGCGAATGAATCGGAATGCGGAAACGATAACGGAACGTCTTGAGAATCAGGATAAGATAAAAAAAGGATAAGGTAAGATTAGGATAAGGTAAGATAAAGAAACCTAACACAAACCGCGACCTGCCGGAGAGCATCGAAGTTATCAAGAGGAACGTGACCCTTACCACGACCTGCCGGAAGAACCAACGTTATCAAAGGTAGTTCTTTGCCCAAGAACCAAGGGAATCAACTCACACAGAGATGAAAAACTCTCAGAGAGAAAATATAATTAGTACTCAAAAATATGTCTTTTCACTGAATCTCTAACTCCTATTTATAGCTAACCAAATCTAATAAAAAAAGATAAAAAATTAGAAATCCTAATTAGATTTCAATTTGAATTGCAACTAATTTAAAACAAATAACTTCTAGATAAATATCAAATCCTAATGTAATCTATAGCAAATCATAAACTTTATCACTTAATATCTTCAATGATATGACTACATAAATTAACCCATGTTGGAATTGGGCTTGGATCCACATAGTCTTTTTCTTGAACTTCCTTGATAAGACCTTCAAGTGCTTGTTCCATACGTTTGGTCCTATTCTGCGTCATAGGACCTTCTATTCCTTGTAGATAATCTTCAAGATGATCTCTTTTGCTTATCGTGGTGCCCACGTTCACATCATTCTCTCCTTCTCCAAGAGGATTCGTCCTCGAATCTTGATGGTCATCTGCATCAAATAAGGATAAATCAGAAACATTGAAAGTGGCACTCACATTACTGTAGCTACTTGGAAGATCGATTTTATAAGCATTATCGTTGATCCTCTCAGTCACTTGAAATGGACCATCTCCTCTAGGGTGTAATTTGTAACTTCTTTGATTTGGAAACCGCTCCTTTTGCAAGTGAACCCACACCCAGTCACCAGGGTCAAAGACCACCTTGGTGCATCCTTTGTTTGCCTGCCGAGCATAATGTTCATTCTTCTTCTCAATATTGGTGTGAACCTTGGCATGTAATTTCTGCACAAATTCAGCCTTTTTCTTTCCATCCAAATTAAGAGAGTCATTAAGTAGAAAACGGTAAAACATCTAAAGGTGATAAAGGATTAAATCCATATACAATCTCAAAAGGTGAAAATGAAGTAGATGTGTGAAAAACCCTATTATATGCAAATTCAATATGAGGCAAACAATTCTCTCAATCCTTTAAATTTTTTTGAATTATAGTGCGTAATAAGGTGCCTAAAGTTCTATTCACAACTTCAGTTTGTCCATCTGTTTGCGGATGAGCCACAGTAGAGAATAACAATTTAGTGCCCAATTTACCCCACAAGGTTGTCCAAAAGTGACTAAGAAATTTAACATCTCGATCACTTACAATAGTCTTAGGTAAGCCATGCAAACGTACAATCTCTTTGAAAAATAAGTCAGCAATATGAGTGGCATCATTAGTTTTTGAACAAGCAATAAAATGTGCCATTTTACTAAACCTATCTACAACGACAAAAATACTATCTTTTCCTTTCGAGGTCCTAGGCAACCCTAATACAAAATCCATAGAAATATCAGTCCAGGGATATTCAGAACAGGTAAGGGTGTATACAAGTCATAAGGCATTACTTTAGATTTTCCTTGTAAGCAAGCAATACATTTTTCACAAATGAGTTTAATATCATGCTTCATTTTTGGCCAAAAAAAATGTTCATGTAAATCATCATAAGTTTTTTGAATGCCTAAGTGTCCTATTAATCCTCCCTCATGAGCCTCTCTAATAAGCATTTCTCTTATGCTACACTTAGGTACACATAATTTATTTTTCTTAAATAAATATCCATCTTGCCTAAAATAGTCTTCAAAACCATGATCAGAACATGTTGCCCATAATTGTCCAAATTCAACATCATCGACATACAAGCTTTTTAGTAATTCAAATCCAAGTAATTTAGTTTGTAGAGTCGTAAGTAATACATACCTTCGTGACAAAGCATCAGCTACAACATTTTTCTTTCCCTTTTTATACTTGATAACATAAGGAAACATCTCAATAAATTCTAGCCACTTGGCACACCTTTTGTTGAGCTTACCTTGGGACTTTAAAAACTTCAAGCTAAGATGATCCGAATGGATGACAAATTCCTTCGACCAAAGGTAATGTTGCCAAGTTTGCAAGGCCCTCACCAAGGCATAGAGCTCTTTATCATAGGTTGGATAGTTGAGTGTCGCTCCACTAAGTTTCTCACTAAAATATGCCACAGGTTTGGAATCCTGCATTAAAACAGCTCCTATACCCACTCCAGAGGCATCACATTCAATCTCAAAAAATTTATCAAAATTGGGTAAATTTAATACAGGGGCATTGGTTAACTTGTCCTTTAATAAATTAAAAGCTTGTTCATGTTCCTCATCCCATTTAAAACCAACATTCTTTTTAACAAGTTCATTTAAAGGGGCAGCTATAAAACTAAATTTTGTACAAACCTCCTATAAAAACTTGCTAAACCATGGAAACTCCTTACCTCATTAGCATTTGTAGGCCTGGGCCAATCTCTAATTGCCTTAACCTTTTCTTCATCAACACTAACTCCCTAAGAACTTATAATAAACCCTAAGAAGACAACTGATTCCATACAAAAAGTGCATTTTTCAATATTAGCATGCAATTCATGGCTTCGTAAGGCAGTACACACAGCACGTAGGTGATCTAAGTGTTCATGCATTGTCTTACTATATATTAAAATATCATCAAAATAGACAACAACAAATTTTCCAATAAAATTTTGCAAGACATGATGCATTAATCTCAAGAAGGTACTTGGTGCATTAGAACGACCAAATGGCATAACAACCCACTCATATAATCCATATTTTGTTTTAAAAGCAGTCTTCCACTCATCACCCTCCTTCATACGAATTTGGTGATATCCACTTTTTAAATCAATTTTAGAGAACAAACAAGAGCCATACAATTCATCTAGTAAATCATCTAACCTCGGAATAGGATATCGATACTTTACCGTAATCTTGTTGACAGCCCTACAATCCACACACATACGCCAGGTTCCATCCTTCTTTGGTACTAAGATAACAGGAACCGCACACGGGCTAAGACTTTCCCTCACATAGCCTTTCTGCATCAACTCCTCTACTTGCCTTTGAATCTCTTTGGCCTCTCCAGGACTAGTTCTATAGGCTGGTTGGTTTGGAATCGAAGCGCCAGGATAAAATCAATTTGGAGTTCAATGCCTCTAATAGGAGGCAAACTCGGTGGTTCTTTAGGAAATACATCATTAAATTCCTGCAACAAAGATTCAACCACACTAGGGAAAGAGGAGTTATGGTTGTTAGTAAAATAAATATCCTTGTACATGAGTACAAGAACTTGTTCCTTTTCTCTCAAAACACTCTCAACCTCCCCTTTGTGAGCAAATACACAAACTTTCTTTTCTTTTTCTTTAATTCTTGATTTTTCTTTCCTTTCACTCTCACTCTTTTTTTGACTTTCTAATTTTTCTTCACTCTCAATTTTCTCTCTCTTTTCTCTTTCTTGATTTTCTAATTCTTTTTTTCTCATTTTAGATTCTTTTGAAATTTTCATTTGGTCAGAATAAGCCTCAATGGGCCTTAATGGAATCAATACAATTGTTCGAGTATCCACTACAAAAGAATATCTATTTTTAAATCCATCGTGCATAACCTTCCTATCGTATTGCCAAGGACATCCTAACAATAAGTGCCCAGCATGCATAGGGGCAACGTCACACAATACCTCATCCTTATAATTGCCAATAGAAAAGGACACCAAGACTTGCTTACTAACCCTTACATTCCCATAATCATTTATCCATTGTAGCTGATAAGGATTAGGATGCTTCTTAGTAGGCAAGTTCAATTTCTCTACTAGCAATGTACTAGCAACGTTGGTGCAACTGCCGCTGTCTATAATCATACTACATACCTTGTTGTTCACATGACAACGGGTATAGAATATATGCTCCCTTTGCTCTGAATCTTCTTCATCCTTTGGTTGAATGTTCAATGCACGTCTTGTGACCAAGATTTCTCCATGCACAGGTTCTGCTATCTCCACATCACTACAATCCTCCAACTTCGGGATTTCTTCTTCCTCCGAGCTCACACTGTCCACTTCGTCGTTGTCACGAATGATCATAGTCCTCTGGTTCGGACATTGAGAAGAAATATGCCCCAGACCTTGACACTTAAAGCAACGAATGTGACTTGACTTATTAGAGGATTTAGTTTCAAATTTACCTTTGGAAATAGGTACTGCTGATTTTCCATGAGATTCCTCCTTTGGTTTAAGACCTTCTTTCTTGTTGGACCAATTAGACTTCCATGATGAACTAGAACAATATTTGTGAGTGCTCCTAGATTTGAGTTGTCTTTCCACCTGAATAGCTTTATGAAGCAATTCCTCCATCTCTACATAATGTTGTAGTTCTACCACATCAGTTATCTCCATTTTTAATCCTCCAATGAATCTTGCCATAGTGGCTTCCCTATCCTCCTCCACATTGGCCCTTATCATGGCAATTTCCATCTCCTTATAATAATCTTCAACACCCATAGCGCCTTGAGTAAGACTTTGGAATTTTTGGTACAAGTCCCTATGATAGTGACTTGGTACAAATCTTCGTCTCATGGCTACTTTCATCTATTCCCACGTTCGTATAGGTCTTTCCCTATACCTCCTCCTATTAAGGACAAATTGATCCCACCAAATATTAGCATAATCATTAAAAGATACAGTGGCTAGTTTTACCTTTTTCTCCTCCGAGTAATTGTGACAATCAAACACATGCTTTACTTTTCTTTCCCACTCCAGATAAGTTTCAGGTTCATTCTTCCCTTGGAATGGTGGTAAACATAATTTAATACTCCCCAAGTTGCTATCTTTTTCTTCTTGATATCGTCTTCTTTCTCTACAACATCCACCGTCTGATTCTAAGTTCTCTCCTCAATCTGTTTCTTCATCACGATGAAGTGATCTTTGAGGACTACTTCTACGAGACACCTGAGATCTCCTTCTCGAACAATCCTCCATGTCCTCCAACCTCCTGTTCAACTGTTGGAATTGATCTTGAACTGATTTCATGAATATTTTTAGATCCATCTCATTTTGATGGAGTTCACTACTCATGTTGGCAATGCTGCGAATTGAACAAAATAAATAAATTAGAATAATAAAGCCTCACAAGTCACCCCTTTAGTGTTTTCCCTCAATATTGACGTTCTTCACTCGTGTTTACACTCGAATTGGCTTTTTCTATAATGCTCTAACCAACTCTTGCCTTTTACCTCTCGATTTTCCTTATAAATCCTTGAATCAGGAACTTCACAAGTTGATCTTCCCACAGATAACGAACGAGTCACAGATACACAAGATGAATAAGGTAAGGAATATTGGTCAAGAATTAAGAACTAAACAAAAATTATATTGAATGAAGACTGATTTTTTTTTTCAATTGTCTTGAATTTTTTTTTTTGAATTTCTATCACAACTTTTTTTTTTGAATTTCTATCACAATTTTTTTTTGCTTTTTTTTTTATATCACAAATCCTTTTTTTTGTAGATAGCAACTTTATGACGAGAATTAAAAACAATAGATGACACCTGATTCTAAGAGCCGAAGCTCTGATGCCAAATGATATGATTCACCCTACGCGAATGAATCGGAATGCGGAAACGATAACGGAACGTCTTGAGAATCAGGATAAGATAAGAAAGGATAAGGTCAGATTAGGATAAGATAAGATAAAGGAACACGATACAAACCGCGACCTGCCGGAGAGCACCGAAGTTATCAAGAGGAACGTGACCCTTACCGCGACCTGCCGGAAGAACCAACGTTATCAAAGGTAGTTCTTTGCCCAAGAACCAAGGGAATCAACTCACAGAAAGATGAAAAACTCTCAGAGAGAAAATATGATTAGTACTCAAAAATCTATCTTTTCAGTGAATCCCTAACTCCTATTTATAACTAACCAAATCTAATAAAAAAAGATAACAAATTAGAAATCCTAATTAGATTGCCATTTGAATTGCAACTAATTTAAAACAAATAACTTCTAGATAAATATCAAATCCTAATGTAATCTATAGCAAATCATAAACTTTATCACTTAACCCATGTTGGAATTGGGCTTGGATCCACATAGTCTTTTCCTTGAACTTCCTTAATAAGACCTTCAAGTGCTTATTCCATACGTTTGGTCCTATTCCGCGTCATAGGACCTTCCATTCCTTGTAGATAATCTTCGAGATGATCTCTTTTGCTTATCGTGGTGCCCACGTTCACATCATTGCTTCTTGAAGCCAAAGGTTGCTTCTAGAAGCTAAAGGTTGCTCCAAAAATCCTTTTACTGTGAAGGCATTGAGTCCTTCACCCCTTATATGGAGATGATGATCACCTAGGAATAAGCTCATATCCTTAATTTTTAGTAGGAGGTGGGAGTAGAGTCAGTGAGAAGATATTATTTGACAACTTTAATACATGTCTATGTCTAATTGTTTTCTCCCAAGGTGGTGAAACTAGATTCGTAAAGTGTCCCAAAGGTTGGACAAAGAAATGATAAAGACAAAGAAAAGTAGTAAAGAACAAAGTTTAAGACATAAAATAATTGTATGTCAAATGATATCTTATTTGTGATCCCAAAGTTATGAATGTTAAGAAGAATGTATGGTGAAACACTAAGTAGTATGTTTCGAGTAAAATTGATCCACTTAAGAGAAATGTTTTCAAAGAATTAAAAGTAACCTTTTATGTAAGAAATGATTTTTGAAATAAACTAAAGTGGCTGGGACTAAAGTGATGACATTAGAACTAAGTAGATAGCCTACTGAGAAACTTAGTTTCTTATCCCTACTTCTTCCCACTTTCTTCCCAAACACCTTGGATGCTGTTCATTATGGCAACAGTACTTGAAGCAGAGGTGAGACACTCTCTTTGGGCGATGTACATCGCACTATTGTAAAAAATAATTGGATGCGAGCATCCTAACTACTAATATGTAGTTTTAGCTAACTTGTGTATATATTGTATAATAGTTGTAAGTTTACGATTTGTAATAACTATATGATAAGGCTCACGGGCCTAAGACTTCTGGCCTGTAAGATTTGTTATATATAATTATTGTATGATGTGTATGTTATGCCTGAATCTTGTTTATTTATTATAAGCAAATGATAAACGAAAATAACAATGCGAACGTATAGTCTTCCTAAGGTTTTGAACGTACGTAAAAATCTGTTTAACGATGTATCTTACTGCTACGCAAGTTTCATCGACGAGGCTCACAATTTATATCAAACAGTTTTAAAAAAATAATTACCGTATTTTCATATAAGTATTTTCTAAAATGAATTCTGCATCATTAGATAACAAACTAAAAAGGGAACTGAATGATCAACTTAAGCGGGAAATCGGTATTCGTTTTTAGGGTGTTATAGAATTGATTCAAATAAGGTTGCATTCAATCCTTGAGATGATAGCCCCTATCATAGAAAATGAAGTCTGTGAGTTTTTGGGAAGGTTAAAATACAATGTCAGGTTCATATCGCAATTTTCCATCACTTGTGAGCCAATCTTTAGGTTGTTGCACACAAACCAATCAATGAAATGGAATGACAATTATTAAAGGACATTTGAGAAAATTAAGCATTATCTAAAAAACCCTCAAATTTTGGTGTCACTAGTTCAAGAAAGACCTCTTATTATGTACTTGATTGTTCTTGATGGATCTATAGGCTATGTGTTAGGTGAACATGATGGCCAAGTATGTTTCATTTACTACTTGAACAAGAAATGCAGTAACTACAAGGCCAAGTACTGGTTTCTAGAATGAACTTGTTATGTTTTTGTATGGGATTCTCATTAATTGAGGTAGTACTTGTTGAGTCACACAACTTAGTTGGTATCTAAAATGGATTCAATCAAATACATCTTTGAGAAGCCTTCCCTTACCAAAAGGATTGCTCGTTAGAAAGTATTATTATTAGAATATAACATGTGTATTTCACTCAAAAGGTCATCAAAGGTAGTGCCTTACCAAATTACCTTGCAGATCAACCTATTGATGATATCAGTTCATGAAACGTGAGTTCCAAAATGAAGATATAATGGTGTTATTTGATGAAAGGATCCCTATGAAGAATAAAAATGGAGGTTGATGTTTAACAAGGATTTTGATGTTCTAGGAAATGGAATTGGAGCCATACTAATTTCCTAAGAAGGAAAATATATACTCATCATAGTAACTTTACACTTTAATTGTATAAATAATGAATATGAAGCATGCACCATAGGAATCCAACTGGAAATTGAATCTAAAGTCAAGATCCTTGAAGTAAGCAATGATTCAACCTTGGTAATTCATTAGTTAAAAGGAGAATGGGAAACTTGAGATGCAAAGTTAGTCTCTTATCAAGCTTACATCAAAGAGTTAATAGAGCAGCTTGACGAGATCTTATTTCATCATGTTCCTCAACAAGACAATCAACTAGTTGATTCTTTGGACATCTTAGCATCAATGTTCAAGATAATTCACGACAGCGATATGTTACATATAAAGATGGAAAATCATGATCAACTAGCATACTATCAAACAGTACAGGAAGAACTGGATGGAAAAGATTGACACCATGATTCAAGCAGTATATCAAGAACAAAGAGTATCTCTTAAATGCTTTAGAAACTAACAAAAGAACCTTAAGAATATTAGCAATAGGTTTCTTCTTAAACGAAGATCTACTTTATAAAAGAAACCATGACATGATACCTTTTAGATGTGTTGGTGTGGTTAAGGAAAAAAAGATTATTAAAGAAGTCCCCAGATGATCTTTTGGCGCTCATGCCAACGGACATACAATGGACAAAAATATCTTGAGAGCTATCATCACTCTATCATTTCTCAATGTGGAGAATGAATGTTATTGGTCTTATTGAACCTAAGGAAACTAATGGTCATTACTTCATACTTGTTGCAATTGATTATTTCACCAAGTGGGTTGAAACTTCTTCATATGATAGTGTGACCAAGAATGTCATGGTTATGTCCATAAAAAATGAATTAATTTCCCGCTATGGTCTTCCATGTAAGCTTATTATGGCAATGAGAAAAATTTAAATAAAAAAAATAATGAAAAAACTCTGTGATAGTTATAAAATTAAGCATCACAACTCCTTTTCCTATCGTCTAAAGATGAATAGGGTAGTAGAATTAGCCAACAAAAATATTAAGATCATTTAAAAGATGGTGGTGACATACAAAAATTGCCATAAGATGCTTCTGTTTGCATTACATGGTTACTGTACTTCGGTTCGCACTTCAACTGGGGAAACTCCATTCTCCCTAGTATATGGAAGGAAGACAATGATTCCTATTGAAGTCAAAATTCCTTCATTGAGAATGATAGTGGAAACCAAGTTAGAAGAAACAGAATAGGTTCAAACTCTTTCGAATAATTACATTTTATTGAAGAGAAAAAACTAACTATTTTATGTTGTAACACCCCAAAATTAATAATTAATAATTTTAAATATTTTAAAGAAATTAGAAATCTTCTTTAAGAAATGATAAGCATATCTCTGGGTTAAAAATAACAACAGATAAAGTATAGGCAACTCAAGACAACATCTTAGAAACTTCCAAGAAACATAAAACCTAACAATAGTTATTACAATACCATCGAAAAAAAATAGTGACAGGCAAAAGATAGAAACTTTACTATAAAAACTTAGAATTCACAAAGAGTCCAAGTCACTCGGAAAAAGATAAATTGCCCAAAAAATAAGTAAACAACCTAAAAATAATCCGAGATTGACTAATTAAGGAATAGAAACTTTACAAAAAATTCTGGAAAATTTTTAAAAAATTACCAACATATCCCTGGTAACGTGTGTTTATCTGCAAGCATATTTTTCTATAGAAAATGATAAAGGGATAGGCATGTCATTATGAAGGAAGGTAGGACATCCGTGTATTAAACACTAAAGGATAAAAATTCTTAATGAAGAGATAGAAAATTAATCATGGTTAAGTTACTTAACAATGATTAGGTTAAAATATAACTATAGTTAGGTTATATGTTACCATAGTTAACCTTATAAGATAAGGTCTCATGATTTATAATTATTTTTAAAAAGGTAAAATTATAAGTGAAGTGACCATTTTTCTCTTAGTTAAAAATTAAATTCCAAATGACCCAAACATAGCCAAATGCTTAAGCTAGCCTTTTTTCATCATTTTGTTGCACAAAGACCTCTCTAAACACTTAGCCAAATTTTCTATTTCCAAGTCTTCATCTTCTACCTCTCCATAAACCAAAAATAATCAAGTTTAAGCTTACATCTTTGAAGCTTAAACTTAAGCACTAAGTAAGCAAGACTCCTTCTTTTATCTTGTTTTATTTGACTTTAAAAGGACAATGTGTTATCATATCTCTTCCAAAAGTGAAAGCTTATTCTTCTTTCTTAAAATTCCAAAGCCAAAATCTTGAACTTAAAAATCTTAGATCTTTATTATTACGATCATAATCCTAAAAATTTAAATGGAATCCATAAAATTTAAACTTAAAATATGAAGATTTGGGTCTTTATTATCAAAAGGCTAAGAAAAGGACTTGTGGACTTGGAAAGTGAAAGGAAAGTTTCAAACTTTACCCAAGGATAAAGGTATGGACTAAGGACAAATACTTGCAAGAAGTCAATAGAATTGAAACAAAAAAAAAAACTCATTAAGTCCTTGACTTTAGATCTAAAAGTTATGGTTATCAAAGCTTGATAAAAATGTCACTTTGGGAGAAAATAGGCCATTCAGCCAAGACCACTTTCATGAAGAAGAAAAGACTTCAAATTTACCAATCCATGATAGATATTATCCTCCATAATTTCTTAACATATAAAATTCACACATGAAACTAGAAAAAATTAAATTAAGAGACTTTGGTGGGTAAAAGACCATTTAGCCTTAGCTTCTAAAACTAGGAAATGAGAGGTTGAAAACTTATAGAATTAATTATCTAACTCTCCTAAGATAAGACTTTAATAAAACCAATCTTTTGGGACAAGAAAATTAAATTTAGTGACCTTAAGACGTACATAGGTCATTTAGCCATACTCTAGAAAGAAAGATGCAATGGAGCTAAAGAATAAGAAAGAGTCAAATATCTATGATATGAGGAGAAGGTGATCTAAAGAACAAATATATTTCATACTATGTAAAGTTTTATGAGAATAACTCAAGAAATCAATAAGATATATGCTTGCATGAAATTTAAGCTTTACTATTATTAAAAGAAAATCCACTTCAAATAAGTGTTATTTCAAAAAGTAAATAATTGAACTCATATTTGTCACCTTTTCATAAATAAACTGGAATTGATGGCTAGAAATTATGTCACCATTCTAGGGTAGACGTTTAGTGAGAAATTATGATTTCTCATTTCCTACCTCCCATTTCTATTCCCAAAGCTTGTCTAGACTTTTCATTGTGGCAGCGATCTATGTAGAAATGAATAATGTGGATCAGAATTTTAATGCTCACAGAAAAGAGTGTAGGAAGACCTGATAAGAACCTTTCCTATGTAAAATGTAGCATATGTATAAATTATAATGGATGACTATATATATAAGAAAGAACATTAGTGCCCTTGTTTTGTTATAAAGGACTCGTTAAGAGCCTTTAACTTCTTATGTTTGGTATGATAACTATAAGTATAAGGTACATATGGTTGTATGAATGAATACATATTATCTTAAGTAAATAAATACGATTTTTCAAAACTAGCCTGAGTGACGGTGTTTAAACATTTAATATCTGTTGAGCTAATTATTATGACAAGACTCGCACTTTCAACAAATGTTTTAAAAAAATTCATACCATATTTTCAATATCATTATTTTATAAGTAAGTTTGCATCATGAAGTAAAAAACTAGTAGTGAATCTATGATACGACTTAAGCATAAGACAGGTATCATTGTTAAGGTGTTACATATGTTGTGGATAATTATATCAGAGAAGGATGAAAAAGAAATTTGACAAGAAAGTATGTCCTCAATAATTTGAACGAAGAGACTTGATTTTAAAGAAAATATCATCAATCCCAAAGACCTACGAGACAAGTGGTTCCCAAACTATGCAAAGTCTTATGTTGTGAAAAAGCATTCTCTGGAGGAGCTTTTATCCTCACAAATATGGACAAAAAAGACCTTTTGAATATAATAAACTTAGATGCAATCAAAATGTACTTTGCTCAAACAAAGAAAGAAAATAAAGAAAGAGAAGAAAAAATATAATAAAATGACAAAGATTTGTTTAATAAGTCAAAAATTCAAAAAAGACAATCTAGGAAAAAGTTAAGATCAAGTAATTTTTTTGTTAAGATAAAAACCTAAAGATATGGCTCAAATGAAGCTTGAATGGAAAAGATAACATTGTGGTTTGAATGATCTGTTGAGGAATTGACATTATTTATATAGAGAGAGAACATTCCTTGATAAGAAAGAAAGCATCTTACCTTAAATTTTCTCCTTAGTCCCTCCTCATTTGTGATTTTTTATTTTTATTTTGATTCCTTTTGTATGACTTATACTTTTGTTCAATAAAGTCCATTCTTGTAAATATAATCTTAATTCGTATAAATAAAATCACTCAATGTTCTTTTTGTCTTTCATTTAATTTCACCTTTTAATAAACATATACAAAAAACAAACATTTTATTATGTATTTTATGAGCGTTATGATTATTTTAGTGTTCTTGAAAGTTAGAAAATTTAATGATCTCCCATAAGAAACCAAGGACCAAAGTACTTCCTCAGATAGTGAACAGCGTTACAAATTTCCCATTCCTAACAATAAACATTGTCTAGATAGTTAAATGATAAGATCGATTGAATGATCTAAGCAAACTAATATGAACCTCGATACCACTTTGCATGATCAAGTCTACCTAGAAAAAGACGTAACTCAAAGAGAAGGCTCATTGAAAAGAGAAGATTAAAAAGGACAAAAGAGGTAATTGGAATCCACCTAAATGCACTTTCAAGAAAAAACGGCAGAAATGATCATGATTTTTATGGATGCAAATAATGAAGATCTTTACAAAAGGACTTTTAAGAAGATATTTTATTTATTTTATTAGATTTAGTTTTCAATATTTAGGATTTGATTAAATTATTTGACTAAGATTTGTTAAGATTGAATTAGGATCATGTTAAATATTTGAATTATATTATAGATAGATGCTAGTAGGATTTAGTTATAGTTTCTTTATATTAGTAATTGCACAAGTATAAATAGCTCTTCTATGAATGCTAGTATATTATAGACAGATTATCAATGAATGCTAGTATTTTCTCTTTAAGAGTTTTTCATCTCTGTGTGAGTTGATTCCCTTGGTTCTTGGAAAAAGAACTACCCTTGATAACGTTGGTTCTTCCGGCAGGTCACGGTAAGGGTCATGTTCCTCTTGATAACTTCAGTGCTATCTGGCAGGTCGCGATTTGTGCTGGGTTCCTTATTTTGTCTTATCCTGATTCTCAAGACGTTCCATTATCGTTTCCACTTTTCGATTTATTTAACCTATGTTGTGAAGATCAGGACCATCCCCATCGATTAATATCATTTGGCATCAAAGCTTCGACTCTTGAAATCAGGTTTCATCTATCCTTTGTTTCTTTTATTCGTGTCTCTTATTTTTCACTATCTTTCTTGTTTCCGTTCATCTTTTCGCTTTAGACTTTTTCTTTCTATTACCTACCTTATAATTATTTAAAAATAAAAACTATATCTATGTCTCTTGTAGTATTAAAATTCCTGTCTATCAAATATTTCATAGATAAAAAAGACTTTTGATAAAAATTTGAAAAAAAAAGAAGCAAAAAAAAGTTGTGATAGAAATTCAAAAAAAAAAGAGAAAAAATAAATTCAAGACAATTGATCAAAAAGCTCAGTCTTCATTCAAAATAATTTTTTTTAAGTTCTTATTTATTTGACCAATATTCCTTACCCTATTCATCTTATGTATCTGTGACTCTTTTGTTATCTATGGGAAAATCAACTTGTGAAGTTCTTGGTTCAAGGACTTATAAGGAGAATCAAGAGGTAAAAGGTAAGAGTTGGTGAGAGCATTATAGAAAAAGTCAATTTGAGTGTAAACACAAGTGAAAAGCATCTATATTGAGGGTAAACACTAAGGGAGTAATTGGTGAGGTTTTATTATACTTATTTATTTTGTTCAATTTGCAACATTGTCAACATGAGTGGTGAACTCTATCAAAATGAAACGGATCTAAAAATACTCATAAAATCATTCAAAGATTAATTCCAACAATTGAATAGAAGGTTGGATGATATGGAGGGTTGTTTGAGCAGGAGGTCTTGGATTTCTCGTCGAAGTAGTCCCCAAAGATTATTTCACCATGGTGAAGAAGGAGATTGGGGAGAGAACTTAGAATCAAATAGTGAAATTTTCAGAGAAAGAAGACAATATCGAGAAAAGGATAAAAACTTAGGAGTATTAAATTATCTCTTCCCTCATTCCAAGGAAATAATAAACCTAAAACTTATCTAGAGTGAGAGAGAAACGTGGAGCATGTGTTTGATTGTCATAATTACTCGGATGAGAAAAAGGTAAAACTAGCCACTTTTACTTTTAACGATTATGCTAATATTTGGTGGGATCAATTTGTCCTTAATAGGAGAAGGTATGGAGAGAGACCTATTCGAACGTGGGAAAAGATCAAAGTAGCCATGAGAAGAAGATTTGTGCCAAGTCACTATCATAAGGACTTGCACCGCAAACAACTACAAAGTCTTACTGAAGGTGCTATGGGTGTTAAAGGTTATTATAAGGAGATGGAAATTGCCATGATAAGAGCCAATGTGGAGGAGGACAGAGAAATCACTATGGCAAGATTTATTGGAGGTTTAAAAAGAGAGATAACTGATGTGGTAGAGTAACAACATTATGTGGAGATGGATGAATTGCTTCATAAGGCTATTCAGGTAAAAAGATAACTCAAATCTAGGAGCATTTGTAAATATCATAAATATGCTTCTAATTCATCATGGAAGTTTAATTGGTTCAATGAGAAGGAAGATCCTAAACCAAATGAGGCTTATTCTGACCAAATGAAAATTTCAAAAGAATGTAAAATAAGAGAAAAAGAATTAGAAAATCAAGAAAGGGAAAAGAGGAATAAAATTGAGAGTGAAGAAAAAGTAGAAAGTCAAAAAAAGAGTGAACGTGAAAAGAAAGAAAAATCAAAAAATAAAGAAAAAGAAAATAAAGTTTGTGTATTTGCTCACAAAAGGGGAGGTCGAGAGTGTTTTAAGGGAATTTGATGATGTATTTCCTAGAGAACCACCAAAAATTTTGCTTCATATAAGAGACATTAAACACCAAATTGAATTTATCTTTGGTACTATGTGTCGCAACCGTAATTCCAACGAGATGACGAACTCGCTAAAATTTTAAAAAAGAATTTTATTGGATTAAGTGGAGTCGCCACCAAATTTTTATTTAAGGGAAAAGATTTGGAAAAACCCTAACTTAAGGAAGAGATTTAGGTTCGGGAGTCGGTTACGAGTGGGGAAGGTGTTAGGCACCCCACTCGCCTATTCCAAAAAACGGTACCCTTAAACTAAATGTGTGATTTTTGAAAATGTTTGATCCCTTAATTAATGTGAAAATAAATAACTTGATGGAAGTTAGCCTGACAGGACTTGATCCTGCTCCTAGTATTCCCTGGTGCAATGGGAAACTAAAGGCTTACGTAGTTCTGGTTTGAAGGCTTGACCTTCGGAAGTGCTTTGGAAGGAAGAGGATATCTTGAAAATGGTTCTATTTTTTGGAGGAACCTTTTTAAAAGGAGTTTTATTATTTTTCTGAGGAATCTTCTGAAAAGAGTTTTATTTTGTTGGAGGGACCTTCAGTCCACTTATGCACAAGGTCCGAGGCAATTAGGGTTGCACGAGGGCCTATACGAACCTCTAAACATCGAACAGCAGTGAAGACCACCAGTTTTCCGTTTAGAGTTCGTCGCATGAGACTATAGGTCCCAAAGCATTTTGAAAAGAGTTTTATTTTTGGAGGAACCTTTAGTCCACTCATGCACAAGATCCGAGGCAGTTAACGCTGCACAGGGGCCTATACGAACCTCTAAACATCGAACAGCAGTGAAAACCGCCAGTTTCCCGTTTAGAGTTCGTCGTGTGAGACTATAGGTCCCAAAACACTTTGAAAGGAGTTTAATTTGACAACAATGCTTTTCTAAAAATAAAAATGAACTCGACTTGAAATTAAATTGATTTGAAACTTGAAGAATTGAGCTCGATTTAAAACTTGATTATTTGAGCGTGATTTGAATTGAAACAAACTAAAAACTTGATTGAAAATCTGATTTAAGGAAAGTGAACTTGATAAAACTCAGAAATTTAAACTAAATTTGATTTGGACTAAAGTAAATTCGACTTGAATGAAAATGGACTTGATTTGGTTAAAAGAGAAGTAAATTTGATTTGACTAAAAAGGGAACTCAATTTGGGTTTGAGAAAAGAATTTAATTTGAATCGAAATGAATTTGATTTAAAAAACAAAAAAAAATTAAATAGGCTTAATTTAAAATTTAGGGAAAGGCTTGGTAAAACAACAATCACCATAATAAAACTAGATTTCATCCAATTTAAGAAAAAAAGGATTAATCTTTTGAAGAGAATTCCTTAAGTGTTATCACGTTAGATTATTTATTTTCGGGCTGGTGCATCCATATTGCAAGGAGGCCGCCTCCGGATTCGTCAGGCCCAGCAGAGGAGGGGGACGTCATAATCCAAGCGGCACGACCCATTGGATTTCACTTGAGTACCAAGGGCCTGAAGATTTAGCATGTGAGAGCAAGAGAAAAAAAAAGGCGAGTGTCATGTTAGGGATTTGAACCAGGGGGCTGGGAGTTGCATGTGATTAGCTTAGCCATTGCACCAAGCCTTTGTTTGTGTTTATAATACCCCTAGTTATATTTGAGCCATGCCTTCATGGGTGGGGGACTGCGACCCACGCAGGATTATTCATTCAGTTTACCTAACCAATCCTGGCTTCTTGGTAGGGCAGGCTCTCTTGTCTAATGGTGCCTTACCTGGGCCCCTCCAGTTGTGGCCAATCATGAGCCAAAATCCGCCTGGCCTTTGCATGGCTTGTTGTTGCACCTACCCACCCAACATTTGCATGGCTTTGCATGGGCGCTCCTCGCTGTTTAATGTGAGCGGAGTAGAGACCTCCATAAGCCTTGTAATCTCTTGTAGGACTGTGGCTGGGTACGAACGCTGTCTCTCCATTTCTATGATGACATGCAATTTGTACTCGACCTCTATTCAATACTGCATGCACGGGGGTTTCTTCTTCACTTTGACCGAACGTCTTGGATTAAGCAAGAGCTACATGGTTAACATCAGGTTTTCATCTTGTCTCAAAATCAGAAGCTGCAACCCCTTGTATGACCAGCGTTGACGAATAGCAGCTTTCAGCAAACTCAAAGGTTAGGAACAATGTCACCTCATCCCCAGTATCTACTTAACCATACTTCTTCTTAGTCATAGGCTTCATGTGGTGCTACGCTTCCATGCTTATTTCCTTGGCCTTCGTGTAAGTAGGAGCTTCTCAAAGGGAGCACCACTGACCCCTGCACATCAAGTTGTTTCTGATAGGAGAAAATTTCAGCTCCGCTCTGCAAATTGCTTAAGACTCCCCTTCTCGAATTACGACGTTTGCGATGGGAACTTACAGCCCACCCAAGTGCATATAAGAGGACCCTATAAACTACGAGAAGCTAGCCAAGCATTTCCATTCTAATAAGTCACCTCCCAGGATCATAGCGGTACAAGGATCCCAAGAGCAAGGGCCACAACGTCGGAGAGGTTATTCTATGAATGTAAATATCATCTTCTTATCAAAGGGGCACCAACCTCAACCTTTTGAAATGGGTTTCACTCTCTTGGTTAGTTTTCTTTCCAAGCTAGATCACTACTTTATACAGGGAGAAGCAGCTGGTTTGCCATGAAGGGTTCTAAAATTTGAGCCAACATTATCACTCTTAAGACACCAGCCCTTTTTTAGGACTTGCTTTTACTGCCTATACTCATGGTGACTCGTCTATTCCCCTGGACCTTACGAAACCAGCATCCTTTGAGTGAGCTAGAAGTGTGAATGTTCCTACGCCAACCTCACAAGTGCTAAGCCTGCCTATACAGAGGGCCCTTCGTAAACACATTATGTTGCACTTGCTATCGGTCGCACGGCACTCTTTTGGACGTGGGAGTTGCATGTGATGCATGGGATCCATTAGATGTCCTAATCATAACCCAGTGGGCCAGCCCTTATCTATGCTTCCAGGTTTATTTTTCAAAGAAGTCACTGTGAGCTTGAGTGAAAGACCAGGCCCGCATGCCTCCTGCTTATGTTCAAAAGTGTGCAACGTGCCAACAGAGTCGATGAACGTTGTTGCTTTTTCTTGGGAACATTCTGCCCTTACCCATTTTAATTGAGCCAATACATATTCTCCTTGTGCATGTTACAATAGAGCACTTTCTTTGCATGCAGACGTGGTTCAATGCAGAGCGATCAAGTCATAATGAGCACCTGTAATGATTTTTAAGAGCTCTAGATAACGTGTGGATTCCATAGGCTTTTCTTTCTTTTGATCAGCAAAAAAGAATAGGTCTGTAATCTCAAGGCTTGAACGACTGAGTAATATCCACTACACCCTCATTAGTACATTGTCTCGTGCCTGTGATTTATCTTTTTCCTCCAAACAACAAACTGATAGCCATATCCATCTACAAAATAACTATATATATTTGTTTTCTTTTTATGTTTATTTTCAGCATGAATCTCGACTTATTGCGATCAAGTACAAAGCAAAAAAATTGGTGAACAAACTCACGTGCCAATCAGGTTCGGTGCAGGTTAATGTGAGGAGCGAATCTAAATTCTGCTTTGACGTTGGTGCCAGAGTCTTAGTTCCAACTCAGAATCAACTTGATTCAACTTTAACAAACATACAAAGCAACCATAAAAATAAATCTTGAACTTTGCTTACGACTTAGTTCAAGCACATGCATGAGAATAATGGATCCGATTTTAACCTAGAGGTTAGAATCTTGAATTCAATTTTCATTATCTACTTAGCCATGGACCAAAACACATTAAGCAATGAACCATACCGACTTAGGTTTGCAGGATATATGATACCAACTTGAAATCGTGAGGCGCCATATCTCTCTCAATGAAACCAGATCCTGATCAGCCAGAGATTGTTCTATCACAAAGGAAAATCGATCTTGAACTCCTTCTCAGGGTGCTATAGGGAACCGAATTCAGTTCTTGATTTCTTCCCGTAAAAAATTTTCGTTGCTTCCTTGATCTGGATTTTTCTCTCGTTTCTCCAAAGGGATCGCCACCATACAGCCCTCGATCAAGAAAACCAGAGAGACCTCTCTTCTGGAAAGAAAGAGAGAAACCAAAAAAAACCCTTTCCAAAATTCTTTTGTCTGATTTATAGAGTTTTTTTTTTCAAAAACTTTTCCCGCTTTTCCCCCTTTTCAATTTTTGTTTTATTCCTATTTATTTATTATTATTTTTTGTGTGTTTTTTCTTTTATTATTTTCTGTTTCATTTTTTTTTTGTATTATATGTTATTTTTATTTCAGATTTTATGTTTTACTTATTTTTAATTTCAGATTTTGTTTATTATATTTTTTTATTTTAGATTTTATTTTTATTAAAAAAAATTCTTTATTATCTTTTGCTTTATTTTTGCTTCTTTCCCTGTTTTCTATCTATTTGTCCGCTTTTCTATTTTTCTGCTTTCTTTATTTTGTTGTTTTCTGTTTATTTAATTATTATTTAAATTAGTATTGGCTACTTGATTAATTTTAATAATTGAGGGCCTCGGATATAATTTAGTGTTTACACTATGATTCCAAACCGACCAGCTTATAAAACTATTTTTAAAAAGGTCAAGGAGATTCAAAGACAAATTCAATGTTTGATGGATAAAGAGTATGTGAGAGAAAATCTAATTTCCTGTGTAGTTCCAATATTATTCGTCTTCAGGAAAGATAATAATAAAGAGTCGAGGATGACTCTATTTCAAGAAGGGAAGAATGATATCAACTTTAATACCACTTTGCATGATTAAGTCTACCTAGAAAAAAACGTAACTCAGAGAGAAGACTAGTTGATGTAAACACTCAATTATGTCTGAGGTCCCCATTCTTCAAATTCATTAGTAAATAAACCATAATTTAAATAAATATTAAGATCAATAAGCGGAAGACAAAAATAGAAAGAAAAAACACACAACAGAATGAATAATACATAGAGAATAGAAAAAATAAACAGAAAACAACAAAACAAAAATAAATAAAGAAAAAAACAACTAAATATAAAAAAATAATAAAATATATATAATAATACAAATTGAAAATTAATTAATAAATAAACCAAAAATAAATAAATATTAAAATAATAAATGAATGAAAAAATATAACAAAAAAGAGATAGAAAATGGAAGGAAAATAAGAAAATAAAAGTAAAAACTGAAAAAAAATATATTAAAAATAAAAAAAACTGGAAAATAAAGTAATAAACAAAGAAGTTATAAAAAGAAATTAAAAATATAAATAATAACAAAAAATAAAAAACATAATTAAAACAAAAAGATAAATAAAAAAGAAGAGAGAAAGAAAATAATAATAATCATAAATAAATAATTAAAATAAAAAAGAAAAAACTGAAAAATAAATTGAAAAGAAAGAAAAAAAGGAAAAAGAAGAAGAAGTAAAACGGGAAAATTTTGAAAAAAAAATTCTATAAATTAGAGAAAAGAAATTGAAAAACAGGGGGAAAGAGGTCTCTCTGATTCTCTCAATCTTGAGCTAGGTGGTTGCATTTCCTTTGGAAAAGAGAGAGAGAAATTGAGATCGAAGAAGCAACAACAGAGGTTCTGAGGAGGGAGCAAGAAGTTGCTTTCGTTTTCTTACAAGAACCCTTCTAAGGAAAAGGAGATTTCCAAAATCTTGGGGATTGAATAGGATCGTGCTTCTTTCGGCTCTCTCACATTAAGGCTAAGACGTCAAGAATTCTTCCATGAGCTATAGAAAACTTACCTGATTCGGCTTTGTAGAAAATATTTTCACCTTTGTTGGAAGGTTGTGGTGATCAGATTAGCAACATTTTCTTTGAAACCGCATGATTGTAAATGTTGATTCTGCATGCTTAATAAATGGACATTGCTTCGAATTGAGAAAGATAGGTATGAGAGGTCCCGATTATCATTTTGATTTTCAGAATCTATTAGAAGATTGCTCGCAGTGAATTAGATGTTTGTGTGAATATGTGTAGGGATCCGTATGTGTAACTCTTTGTGATTCTGTAACTGTTAATGCATATTGATTGTCACTATAAACAGAATTGTCTAGTAGATGTGGCACCCTGTTATTTTGAGATAAGTAGGCATTTGTTAGTCCATTCTGCATTCTTCCTCGAAGATTTAATGGAAACCCACCCCTATCCAAAGCCACAAAAGGAGCACTTTTGCAATGATCGTATAAATATCAGAGCTCAAAATCCCTTAAAAAACAGAGCCTCAGCCTTAGTATGTGAGTAGCATTAGCAAAGAACATAAGGCAGCATTGCGTTTAATTGATTCGCGAAGTGCTGGAACAGAAGGGAACAGAGGAGAAGGGAATGAGAGTATATGGCGACGTTAAATCCATTTCCATTGTTGGCAAGCTACTCGGTTCTAGACTTTTACGCACTAACGAATCAGTGGAGACCAATACAAAACCTGGTGTGTGCTTGAACAAGAGTGCTCCAGGAAGCCCCACATTTGGGATTGCAGAAAACGACTTGTTCTAGCAGGGAGGATGCACATGTGGGAGCCTTTTCACCTTGTTGTACCCTCATGTTCATGGCAAGAAAGCTTCTAATCTTGAAAGGGCAACCTCAACCCGTGCCAATACTGGAACCTTGGCTAGGTTGCTAGTGGTTTGATTATGAGAGTGCATGTCATTGAGTGAGTTATAAGTACAGGCAGATTGGGAGTATCCATGGTATACTCCACCAAATATTTTAGCCACAACAGGCAAGCGTATCACTAGACAAGCCAAATTCACTAATGGAGCAGCAAGCAAGCAGTCGAAAAATCCATGGAGTAAGGGTGGAAATACGTCTCCACGCAGTGCTCGATAAAGGAGTAAGATGGCCTTGGATCTAGGTAAGTCAAAGAGAATCTATACGACATCATACAGAAGTTTTAACAGGTAAGCGTAAGGTTCTGTAGGTGTTTTTGCCAAAATCAAAGGCCAAATCAGTCTCATGCATGGATGGGGGTTGCATGAAAAAGGACAAAAAGAGTAGGCCCTGCTTGGGAACCATGTTTGGAGTGAAAGAAACATTGCCCACATTTACATATATGAGTAAAGGAGGGTAATGTTACAAAGATTGAGTGGCTCAGATGGTTAAGCGTTGCACCTGCACTCTGTGACCTGGGTTCGAATCCCTCATACCCCACTTCACCATTTTGTTGCAAAATGCTCTATTCCCGTCACGTGTATCCCACGTGCCATGTGAGCCAGCAAACCCTGTAGCTGAGCCGCCAAGCCATGGAAGCCAGCCACCATAAAATCAAGCCATGAGAGCCAACCAAAAATAAGGCTAATCTAAATTGAGCCATCCATAAATTCACACAGCAACCATTTCTTAAATAAGGTTAGCCCCTTTTATTTTTTGGTCGAATTCAAATTTAACTCCAAATTGTAATTCTTTCCATCAAAGTTTCAAACGAAAAATCACTGTAGCTCAAAGAGAATCATTTTGGTACAAACCCATAAGATTCTTTTTGGTTCAAAGCCAATTCAACTCATTCATCAAGTTTCAAATAAAATTCATTTTTGTTCAAATCCAATTTAGTTCCTTTCCCTAAATTAAAAATAAAATCCCTTTCTATTCAAACCAAATCCAACCCAATTTAATTATTTTCTTCAAGTTTTCAATCAAGTGCATTTCAAATCAAGTTCATTTTTCAATGAAGTAAACTTCAAATCAAGTTCCTTTTAGACCAAGCTCATTTCATTATTCGAATCGAATTTAATTCTCTTTAACGAATTTCAAATCAAGATTATTTTTATCAAGTCCATCAAAATAATTTTAAGTCTCACGTAATGAACCCTAAGCACGAATTGGTAGCTTTTTCTGCTGTTCGATATTTAGGAATTCATAAGGGTCACAGTGCAGCCGTAGTTGTCTTGGACCCTGCGCATATGTGGAATAAGAATTCTTCTTAAATAATTTCAAGAAAAATCTATTTTGGAATCCCTAGTCTCACGCGACGAACCCTAAGCACGAACTGGTAGCTTCTTCTGTTGTTCGATGTTTAGGGATTCGTATGGATCTCAGTGCAGCCGTAGTTGTCTTGCATCCTGTGCATATGTAGACTAAGGATTCTCCTTAAAATATTTTCAAAACACCCTATTCATTTTCAAATACTCCTTTTTCAAGCTTCTGCGAAGGTCAAGCCTTCAAACCAGAACTACGTAAGCCTTGAGTTTCCCATTGCACCGGGGAATACGTAGGAGCAGAATCAAGTCCTGTCAGGCTAACCTCCATCAAGTTATTTATTTTCACTCAAATTAAAGGGATCAAACAATTTTCAAAAATCACACACTCAATTTAAGGGTACCGTTCTTTGGAACGGGCGAGTGGGGTGCCTAACACCTTCCCCACTCGTAACCGAATCCCGAACTTTGAATCTCATCCTCGAGTTAGGGTTTTTCCAAGTATGTTCCCTTAAATAAAAATTTGGTGGAGACTCCACACAATCCAAATAAATTCAATTTTCAAATTTTAGCGAGTTTGTCGTCTCGTCGTGATTATGGTTGCGACAGATGGCGACTCTGCTGGGGACTTTAGAGAGTCAAGCCCATTTCAAATTGAGTGTACATTGTATTTGATCCCTTCCTTATTTATTTGCGCGATTTATTTATTGCACGATTCATTTATTTGTTTATCCATCTCTTGTTTGTTTGTCTATTCATTGCACAACCCTAGGATAGATGAATAATAAATTGTTATATCTACTTGCTATGATTTCCCCAATTGTAGGTATCCTAATAATTTGTGTGCCCTCCACACATCATGCATACATTCATCTCATAAGTGGGGCCCTATACCCGGGTCTGAGTGCAGCCTAGGACTAGAGGGATCTAGTGGTGTCACTTTGGGGCTTACATCCTGTTTGACTATCACGAAAATCCCGGCTAGAGTGCGTCCTATTTGTAATGCCCTACAACTGATAGCTTTTTCTACTGTTGTGGCAAGCATTATGAACTGGAACTTGGCTCTAGTGACCTCTACACCATAGGACTACTGACCACCTTTGAGAGGTTCATGCATTAAAAGTCTTAGACCCTTAGGACAGGTAACCCACATAAGAGGCAAGGAGGGCACACACCCCTTTTCGTGATGCATGGTTCATATGTTAGTCACATGCTCAAGTAAACCAAACCAATCAAGATGGCAAAGAAGAAGGGAGACGAGATCTGAGATTGGGGAGATACAAAATCAAGAAAGAAAATCAAGAAAAAACAAAAAACATAAGAAAATAAAAATTAAGAAAAATCAAAATCAAGGAGAAAAAATCCTAAGATAATTACAAAAATAATTTTTAAAAATACTGAAAATATAAAAAGATGCAAAAAGAGAGAAGATGAAATTCAAAAGAAGACCTAAAGAATGATTTTAGAAAATTTTAGTAAAACTAAAAAGATTTTCAACAAAAACAAAGGTTTTTCAAGCAAAAAGAAACACCAAAATTCCTAAAAACATAAAAATTGCTAAAAAAATCAAATAAAGCAACTCTCAATCATTTGCAAAGCCCTCAAAATATCTAAAAAAAATTTGTGCATAGCATGCATTCATTCATCCATTCATTCATAAATTTATCCTCGAGAAGAGGGATTTCAAAAATTATTCCATGCCTTTTTCATTCTCATACTCATTTTGCATCAACATCTTTTTGCATTCAAGTCGTTCCTAAAAAAAACTAATTTTTAACTTCAAGGAAAAATTGGAGAAAGACAACTTCCTCGACATCCTTATAGGACTCGTACACAATCGAGAATCATGGATGAGTTGGAAAGACAAAATGAGTAATTAAGAAGTGAGGTCAAGACACTAAAGGAGCAGATGGCCAAGCTAATGGAGGCCATCCAACTGTCTAAACAGAAAGAGGCGAAGGAATCCTTACCGGGAGAACCAACTGACCCATCATATCCTCCTGGCTTCAATCCACAAAACCCTTCACCATTAACCATACCTCCACCAACCAAAGGAGTTCATTATGGGTATCCTCACGGGCATGCACCCTCACAAACGCAAACACAAGCCATAACATAAATCCAAACACATACCCTACCTTCACACCCCACCTCACAAGCCTACCAAACAGCTATTGGGGGAACGAATCCTATGTTCACCCAAGGACCGCACCCTATATACATACCATCTTCCCATCCACATAGCATGCTAGGGGAATACCCAAGCCACCCTTCCAAGGAGGATACAGAAAAGTGAAAAACCCTAGAGGACTGGATTCGGGCAATCGAGGGGAGCGCTTACGAAGCTAGAGACGCATTTGATCTGTGCTTAGTTCCAAATGAGGTAATCCCTCCCAAATTCAAGGTTCCTGAATTTGAGAAATATCAAGGAACTAGCTATCCGAGGAACCACCTGGCCATGTACTATAGGAGGATATCCCCATGTATGCACGACGATAAGCTGCTCATCCATTTCTTTCAAGACAACTTGACTGGGGCAACTACAACTTGGTATACTCAGCTAGAGCGGACACATATCCGTTCATGGAGGGATTTGGCTAGGTCTTCCTCAAACAATACCAATATAATATGGAGATGGCTCCTGGTTGAACTCAGCTCCAGAATATGGCCAAGAAAGGAGACGAGACCTTCAAGCAATACGCCTAACGATGGAGGGAGTTAGCTGCTCAAGTACAACCCCTATTATCCGATAAAGAGCTGGTCAGCACGTTCCTCGACACACTCCAAGATCCTTTCTATGACAAGATGATCGGCAGTATGACCACAAGCTGCTCCGATGTTGTCATCATTGGAGAAAGGATCGAAGGTGGCATGCGCCATGGAAAGATCGCGCAAAAGCCTACAGGCGTAGTCAACGCTTCTGCCGGATCTAAGAAGAAGACAGCGAGACCTCCAACATGGCTTTTGGTCAAGGCTAATACACTCCTCAAGTGGCACCTTATGGTCCAGTTAGATACCAACCATCACCATATACACCCTACATACCGTATCCTTACATCGCCGCCACCTACCAAACACCATACCCTTCTACTTACAACTATCCGACACAAGCCCAACCACCAACACCATATACAGCCCAAACACAAGTCATGAGCCAAAATACCAACCAAAGCCAGAAAAAGGAGAAAAAGCCTATCCAGTTCGACCCTATTCCGATCTCATACACCGAGCTGCTATCGCGCTTAATTCAAAACTCGTTGGTCGCTCCTTATCCTCTAAAACCGCAAGAACCACCATATCCTAAATGGTATGATGAAAACACCAGATGCGATTTCCATGCAGGATTCATTGGTCATTCCATGGAGGATTGCCTAGCGCGGAAGAAAAAGGTACAAAGCCTGATCGACACAAAATGGATGGATTTTGGGAAACTTGCTCCTAATACAGAAAGCAACCCATTACCGAATCACGAGAGCTCATCAACTAGCTGAGAAATAGGAGCAATACAATGAGTTGCCTTGTACAAACTGAGATTGAGGATACTCATCCAAAAATTGTCATAATTTTCAAAGTCAATCTTTTGTAAATAAATATCAATGAATAATACAAAAATTACATTTTTCATGTTTCTTAAGCATGTGCCTCACATTGTAGGCTTTACTTTTTAAAATTTACCATTCCTTTTCATCACTCAACCTATTTCTTATTCCTACACCTAAAATAGTAAATACCTATTGGTGATAATGTCAGTGCTGTAACAAATAATCTTGAACATCTAATTAATCAAGCTCAAAGAAAAACCAAATGAGGAAGCAAAAAAAGCAACTAGGGATTCTAGATCACCATTCATTGTAATGGAATGCCTTGTAATATCCTGTTGGAACCAAGTTTAAATCTAGGCAAAATTAGGGATGCAAAATAAGATCCGCTGAATTGGAAGCCAAAATGATCCCGGCAAGATCAATATCTGACTACATAAAAAAGAAGAAAAACCTGCTGGATTAAAATCAAAAATAGTCCGGGCAAAATCAGGGTCAAAATTTAAAATTTAAGAAGAACAAAAACCCGCTGCTATTAAAAGCCAAAAATAATCCAGGAAAAAGTAGGAAAGATTAAATCGACATAGGCATGATCAGAAAAGATCTTGCTAGATTCCAAAAATAATTCAGGCAAAATCAGGATCAAACAGAAGCCCGCTAGGTCGACAATCCTAAAAAACGACCTATGCACAAGTTAGGGCACAATCAAACAAAAACCCGCTAGGTCGACAATCCTAAAAACCGACCTAGGCAAAAGTTAGGGCACAATCAAATAGAAGCCCGCTAGGTCAACAATCCTCAAAAACGACCTAGGCAAAAATTAGGGCACAATCAAACAAAAGCCCGCTAGGTCGACAATCCACAAAAACGACCTAGGCAAAAGTTAGGGTACATAATCAAGAGCCCGCTAGGTTGAAAACCCGTAAGGGCGACCTAGGAAAAAGTTAGGACAAACGAAAGACCTACGAGGTTGAAAACTCAAAAGAATAACCTAGGAAAAAGTTAAGGTCAAACAAGGAATTCCAGGACAAACTGACATTTCTACACCTCATCTTTCCTAAAATTGGAGCAAAATTTTTCCATTTCTCAAGTTCTATTAATTCGACAATCAAGATTATAAAAAGCAGCATTGGCATTTTTCATCAAAAGGTGCCATTTGGGCAATCGAACCCACATCTCTTGTCATCCTTTTCTTTCAAATACACTACCTTAAAACATACAACCTCAAAATTCTCTATCTCCTTCCTTTGACTATCCAGAATCACTTCGCACACCTCAATAGTGCGCATGCCAAAAGAAATGTGAAAAATGTAAAATAAAAAAGATTAATTTTGAAAGTCATGACAAGTCAGATGAATCCTCAACTATCGCAACACAGCATGATTGTTTCCCAAACAATCATCCTCCTGCCAACCATGATGCCACCAAAAAGGAAGTGTGTTTTATTTAATAATACGGACCAGTGCTGGGTCTCAAAGGTCCTGGAAAAGGAAAATTTCGAGATTGACCAAAAATACCGAAATTAAGTCAATCTAGCTCATCCTGATTCTTGATTCCTTTTACACTAACTATGAGGTTGTCGAGAAAGGACATGTCAAAATCAAAAGTCAAGAGAAACAAAAAAATTTTACACCATTGCATGGCATGCATTCATCTCATAGCATCCATTTCATCAAATATTTATTTCAAGCGTCAAAAAGCAATCAATAAGATTAAAACATCACATCCTTTCTATTCAAGCACCACAAACATCGCATCCCTTTTCTTCTTTCAAACATCGTAATAAGTATCTTGTCATTCAAGCATCTCACAATTCATTTTTCAAAACTAATTAAGACCTAGCTAAAATTGCCTGAGTCAATCATAATTAAAAAGGACTCAAGTTCAAACTGGGGTGAACGCTTTCCCACACAAAATTCAATTTGAAGTCATCCTCAAATTCTGAATCAAGTTTAAATTGGGGAAAACGCTTGCCCACAAAATTCAATTTGAGGTTATCCTCAAATTCTAAATCAAGTTCAAACTGGGGCAAACGCTTGCCCACAAAATTCAATTTGAGGTCATCCTCAAATTCTGAATCAAGCTCAAACTAGGGTAAACGCTTGCCCACAAAATTCAATTTGAGGTCATCCTCAAATTCCGAATCAAGTTCAAAGTAGGCCAAATGCTTGCCCACAGAATTCAAATGGGGGCAATCCCCCAATTTCTGAAAAAATCTAGACCAAAACTAGGGTAAACACTTGCCCAAGAAAATTCAAATTGGGGCAATGCCCAATTTCTAAAAACTCAAGTCCAAACTGGGGCAAACGCTTCCCCACAAAAATTCAATTTGAGGTCATCCTCAAATTTTGAATCAAGTTCAAACTGGGGCAAATGTTTGCCCAAGAAAGATTTAAATCCAAGAACAAGATCAAAACTGGGGCAAACATTTGCCCAGAAAAACTCGAATCGTGACAATCCTCGATTCCAAATCAAGAAGAAAACCCAAACTGGGGCAAACACTTGCCTAGAAAATTCAAGTTAGGGCAATCCTTAATTTCAATGTTTAGGGATTCGTATGGATCCCAGTGCAGCTGGAGTTGTCTTGGATCATGTGCATATGTTGACTAAGGATTCTCCTTAAAATATTTTCAAAACACCCTATTCATTTTCAAATACTCCTTTTTCAAGCTTCTGCGAAGGTCAAGCCTTCAAACCAGAACTATGTAAGCCTTGAGTTTCTCATTGCACCGGGGAATACGTAGGAGCAGGATCAAGTCCTGTCAGGCTAACCTCCATCAAGTTATTTATTTTCACTCAAATTAAAGGGATCAAACAATTTTCAAAAATCACACACTCAGTTTAAGGATACCGTTCTTTAGAACGGGCTTGTGGGGTGCCTAACACCTTCCCCACTCGTAACCGACTCCCAGACTTTGAATCTCATCCTTGAGTTAGGGTTTTTCCAACTATTTTCTCTTAAATCAAAATTTGGAGGGGACTCCACACAATCCAAATAAATTCAATTTTCAAATTTTAGCGAGTTCGTCCTCTCGTCGTGATTACGGTTGCGACAATTGAAAAGAAGAAGGTTAAAAAAGATAAAAGATGTAATTGGAATTCACGTAAATGCACTTACAAGAAAAAACAACAGAAATGATTATGATTTTGTTGGATGCAAATCAAAAATAACTTTACGAAAGGACTTTTAAGATGATATTTTATTTATTTTATTAGATTTAGTTTTCAATTGTTAGGATTTGATTAAATTATTTGACAAAGATTTGTTAAGATTGAATTAGGATCATGTTAAATATTTGAATTATATTATAGATAGATGTTATTACGATTTAGTTATAGTTTCTTTATATTAGTAATTGCACAAGTATAAATAGCTTTTCTATGAGAAATGGTAAAGACAGATTATCGATGAATAATAGTATTTTCTCTTTGAGAATTTTTCATCTCTGTGTGAGTTGATTCCCTTGGTTCTTGGGCAAAGAACTACCCTTGATAACGTTGGTTCTTCCGGCAGGTCAAGATAAAGATCACATTCCTCTTGATAACTTTGGTGCTCTCCAGCAAGTCACAGTGTTGGGTTCCTTATCTTATCTTATCTTGATTCTCAAGACGTTCCATTATCGTTTCCGCATTTCGATTCATTCACGTGGGGTGAATTATATCACAAACAATATATTTATCCTTGAAGTATTTGACATTTGTTGCTATAAAGGCGAAGGATTCAATGCTTCCAAGTTCTCTAAATAGTCAATCCTTCAATATATTTATCTTGGTAGTTCATGAATGCTCTAGAGATGGAGCCTTAATCTCATACAAGCGGCCTCACTTGACATTCATATAGGTGACCTCATCAAATGTATTCTGCATTTTAATACATTACCCATAAGGGATATGAGTGTCATTAAAACCATTAAGGTTTTGTCTCTCGACTAATGCAGCCTAGCACTTCTCTCATCATAGGAATGGAAAATTAATTAGTGCTAGAGGGACCTACAATGACTTGTTATTACCCATATGAACCTTCTTCATGGGGTCTCCAATCACAAAGGTTGGGTTCCTATCATTGTAGATTTAATTTATTGACTCAAGTCCCATTCCCCTCGATGTTTCATAAACCATTTTTCTTCCTAATGGTTTGGTCAGAGGATCGGCCAAATTTACCTCTGACTTCACATAATCAATGGAAATAACTCCATTCTTTAGCAGCTGCTTTATCACATCATGTCTTAGACGAATGTGTCGATTCTTACCATTGTAAGAGTTATTTTTTGCAATTTCTATTGCAGACTTATTGTCACAATGCATAGACACTGAGGGTGTAGGTTTGATTCCCAAGGAAATATTTGCTAAGAAGTGTCTTAGCCATTCTGCCTCGTTTCCAGCTAGTTCCAGAGTAATAAACTCTGATTCCATAGTGGACTTTGCAATAATAGTTTGTTTAGATGATCTCCACGATATTGCACCACCTCCCAGTGTGAATACATAACCACTAGTGGATTTTGTCTCATCTGAATCTGATATCCAGTTTGCGTCGCAGTATCCTTCCAATACAGCGGGAAATCCACCATAGGAAATACCATAATTAATGGTACCTCTTAAGTATTTCATTAGTCTGACTAATGCAGTCCAATGCTCGTTATTGGGGTTTTTTGTATACGCTATGTCTGGTCGAGAGTAATTCATTAAGTGCAACAGACTCCAAATAATTTGTGCATATTTTGTCTGTGAGATGGGTTCTCCCAAATTTTTCTTTAAGTGATAGCTTCCATCATAAGGAGTACTCACGGGTTTTGCGTCAAAATGACCAAACTTCTTAAGAAGTATCTCGATATAGTGTTCTTGAGATAGTATTATACTATCTCCTTTCCTTATAATCTTAACACCCAAAATCACATTTGCTTCACCCATATCTTTCATGTCAAATTTGGAAGAAAGAAATGCCTTAGTACTATTCACAACATCAATGCAAGTGCCAAAAATAAGCATATCATCAACATAAAGGCATACAATTACACATTCATTGTTTTCTACTTTAGTATAAACGCACTTGTCACTTTCATTAAACGAAAACCCGTGACTTACAAGAATGTTATCAAATTTCTCATGCCATTGTTTGGGTGCTTGTTTTAGTCCATATAAAGATTTATGAAGCTTACACACTTTATTTTCTTGACCGGTAATCACACTACCTTCTGGTTGGACCATATAGATTTCCTCTTCTAAATCTCCATTTAAAAAGGTTGTTTTGACATTCATTTGGTGAATAATTAATTTATACATAGATGCTAATGCAATCAAAACTCTAATGGAGGAAATTCTAGTCACAGGGGCAAAGGTGTCAAAGTAATCTACGTTATGTTTTTGGGTAAACCCTTTAGCTACTAAGCGAGCTTTATATTTTTCAACAAAACCATCAGGATTATATTTTCTTTTAAAGATCCACTTGCAACCTATTGGTCTAGCCCCTAAGGGTAGGTCAACTATAGTCCATGTGTTACATTTTCTAATAGATTCAATTTCACTTTTAATCGCATTTTTCCAATAAGGAGCGTTTGAAGAAGAAATAGCTTCATGATAGGTTAATGGATCATTTCCCATAAGATATAAGTAAAAGTCATTTCCTAACGAGGTTTCTTTTCTTTGTCTCTTACTTCTTCTTAACTCTTCATGTGACGGTTCATTATCTTCATGTGAAAGTTCATTATTGCATAGATTAGGTTCTCTAGGTATACTTTCGATTTTCAAAGGGAAAATATTTTCAATAAATTCAGCATTCTTTGTTTCTATTATAGAATTTTTGTCTAGCACGTCACTTTTTAAGACTAGAAACCTATAGGCTGCACTATGTTGAGCATATCCTATGAACAAACAATCAGAAGTTTTAGACCCTATCTTTCTCTTTTTAGGATCGGGCAACATAACTTTAGCTAGACACCCCCACACTTTAAAATAATTTAAATTTGGCTTATATCCCTTCCACAATTCATAAGGGGTTTTTCCAGTTTTCTTATGGGGAATTCTATTTTGTATGTGACATGAGGATAGTAAGGCTTCACCCCAAAGGTTATCAGGTGCATTAGAACTAATGAGCATGGCATTCATCATTTCTTTTAGTGTCCTATTTTTTCTTTCTACTACACCATTTGATTCGGGTGAGTAAGGGGGAGTTGTTTCATGTATTATACCTTCTTTTTCACAAAACTCATTAAAGGTTATATATTCACCACCCATATCGGATCTAATTCTTTTAATCTTCCTATTAAGTTGGTTTTCTACTTCTGCTTTGTAAGATAAGAACATGTTAAAGGCTTCATCTTTGTTCCTAATTAGATATACTTTGGTGTACCTAGAGCAATCATCGATAAAGGTTACATAATATTTCTTACCTCCTCTAGTCATAGTTTGTTTTAAGTCTCCTAGGTCTGTATGAATTAAATTAAGCAATTCTGTTTCTCGTTTTACTACAAAGCATGTCCTTTTGGTTCATTTCGATTCTATGCAAATCTCACATTTATTTAGGTTTTCATCCTTAATCCCAGAAATTATACCACAACTTTGTAACTTTTTAATATAAGAAGAATTTACGTGTCCTAATCTAGCATGCCACAAATCATACGACGCAATCAAATAAGCAGAAGACGATGAAGGATTCTCATTAAGGATTTCAGAAACATTCAAAACAAACAGACCTTGGTCACAATACCCCTTGCCCACAAACATGTCATTTTTGGTCATCACAATTTTTTCTGACTCAAAAGAAACCTTAACCCCACTTTTTCTCAAAAGAGCCACAGAGATCAGGTTGGCTCTAATGCTCGGTACGTGTAGTACGTTTTGAAGTGCCAGAGTTTTTCCAGAAGTGAGCTTGAGAAGAACTTTTCCCTTCCCGAGCACGGGTGCAGTTCGGGAGTCTCCAAGATAGACAATGTCTTCTCCTTCCCCTACAGAAGTGTAGGAGGTAAACACATTTTTGCTAACACATATATGCCTGGTAGCCCCAGAGTCTACCACCCATTTGCTCACATTGGCCACAATAAGAGCTTGAGAAACAATAGCGGCTACCACATCATCTCCTTCGGTCAAGTTTGCCTTAACTTTAGGAGGGGCAGCATTTCGGTTTTTGTATCTACATGCTGGTGCATGATGCCCTGGCTTTCCACAAACATAGCAAGAACCGTTCTTTTTGAAGGAAGTAGGATTAGGTGGCTTAGGGAATTGAGAGGAAGGTTTACGATCGTACCTGGTCTTTGGAGACTTCTTTGTTTGCAGCAGATTTGCTCTAGTGGCCAAGGCTTTTGCTCTTGCATTTTTTATCTCCTTGCGATTGGTGTCTTCAATGATGATGTGTGTTATTAGGTCCGCAAGTGATAGCTGTTCATGTTTGTGTTTCAGTTGTTATTTATAGTCATTCCAGGTTTCAGGTAATTTTTCGATTAGGAAACCAGCCACCAATTGGTCTTGCATTGTGATGTCTTTGGCTTTGAGGTCTTCGAGGAGTTTGTGGTATTGATTTATCTGCATTTTGATGTCTTTGTCATCGATCATTTCCCACCAGTAGAAGTTGCCGATGATGAATTTCTGCTTCCCAACATCTTCAGCAGTGTACTTTGTACGCATCGACTCCCAAATTGCCTTGGCTTCCTTGTATGAACAGTAGACATCGAACAGTTCATTAGACAATGTACTTAGTATGCTGTGTCTACATACCTTATTAGCATTAGTCCAGTTTTCAGAAATTTTTGGATCTGCGAGCTTGTCATCAACGAGTGCATATGCGACCCCATGCATATCGAGGATGGAGTGGATCCTTTCTTGCCAGCGACGATAGGCTTGTCCTCCAAAGACTTCAATTTTGGAGACACCGGGAAGAGGTTTGGCATATGCAACAGGAGGTTGGGCAGGAGGAACAGCGGCGGCGACGTCGTTTGAGGACTGAGTGTGAGCTGGTTCGGTTGCCATGGAAAAATATCCTTGAGATTGTTAGTTGAAGTGGTAGTCTGAGGCGTGTGGTAGCACTTTCCTCAAGGATATTTGCGCCGGAGTGCGGTATCCCCCATGATTCAATAGACTCGTCTTCAAAGGTAGCAGGAACAGAACTAGCAAAGAAGAGATAGAGACCAGCAGAGTGAGAAATGGTAGTGTAGTGAGAGATGATTTCGAAAAGGCAAGCAGTGTCTGTATTTATATGAGAGACACTTCAGAATGAGTTTAAAAGGCTTTAAATTATAATTAAGCCAAATTTGAATTTAAAAAATTGAAATAAACTTAATTGTGTCGAATAAAACAGACAGCTTTTGAATTGCTAATAAATAGGTTTTAATGGAATTTTAAACAAAATAAATAGCATTATAAGTTTCAGAATAAAACCCAATAATGGTTAATGATACCGGTAAGTTTCAGAATAAAAACAATAAAGAATAATAATAATACCGGTCATCTGATAATAAACTCACATAATGACCAGTAAAATGCAATCAAAGGGCAACGGAAAATTGGAGCCTTATAAATAGAGGTTTTCGGGTAAGCAATGTATTTTAATTTTTCCAAGTAGCAAAAAATTTGTGGCCCTCTATATTGCGCGCAGGGGGGGTTTCGCCGGTTTTGAACTAAGTGGGCACACATGTGCGCGAGGGAATGTCCCTTACTAGCATGTCTACAAGCCCAAAGAGTCCCCCCATATAAAGCCTACCAAGGACTCTTGGCCAAGTAATGTAGGACTTGGTCCCCCTTTTGAAATATCACCAACAGTACTAACATATAATTTACTTAAATCATATTTATATTTTCTTATTAAGTTACAGGATTTGAAGTTTATTTCTATGTTGGATTTCATAATTTATTTTATGTATTTTTTAAGATATTTTTATATTTATTTTATAATTTAGTACATTTAGAAATTCTTTGTTAAATATAAACTTCTACTCAATATCAGGAAGGAAACGGAGGCAGGGGCGGGGGTGGGGACGAGGGTAGAAATGGGGAAAAAAAACCCAAATGTACAACAACTGCGGGATGGGTACGGGGCGGGTTTCCCCGATCCCGATCGGATACGGGGTTGGGGATCACTTTTAAATCCCCGACGGGGATGGGGGCGGGGATGGGTATTGTTTTGGGAAATCAAGGACGAGGATGGGGAACTAATATCCGCCCCGCCCCACCCCGTTGCCATCCCTATAATTTGCACCATTTTTACTTGACAACAACATTTCTTTCCCTACATCATTCAATTTAAATTTTTATCTTATTACAAAGTGCTTGATATGCATCTCATATCACATTTTAAGGTTGTTGTATCTTCTTACATCTCATTCTAAGATTCTCAGACCCTATTGTACAATTTCTAAGGTCCTTGCATCCTTTTTCATTTCATTCAAGATTTTTATACTGACCTACACATATTTCAAGGTTCTCATAGCCTCTTGTATAATTTTCAAGATCTTCGTATCTCTTGCATCGTATTTTAGGATCCTTGTACCCTTCTACATCATATCCTAAGATTCTTATACCCTCTTCTAGGGTTCTCATACCCTCTGTATAATTTTCAAGGTCCTATCTTTTGCATCGTATTCTAAGAATTCCATACCATCTTCCATCACATTCTAGGGTTCTCATCCCTTTTGTATAATTTCCAAGGTCCTCATGCATCTTGCATCGCATTATAGAATCCTTGTACCTTCCTGCATCTTATTATAGAGTTCTAATACCTTCTTCAATCTTATTTTAGGATCCTCATACACTTATGCATCCCATTCAAAGATCATTATGCCTATTAGCATTTGTGTTTAGGATCTCTATAGCCATCTATTTTGTGTTTTTGGACTTTCATACTTATCTATGCTTGTGTTTTGGATCTTTGAATCCATTTATCTTGTCATGAATGTTTGTTACTTTTATGTATCTCATGTTTTTATAATATCACAATGGTCTAAATAAAATTGATTTATTTTTTTACTTATTTTTTTATGATAATTTCAAAAATTTTATTATATATATTATCTAGTAAGAAACAAATAAAGAGTGGCAACTATAAATACCTATTTTATCTATATATTTATTTTCTTTTTTATTTTGATTTATTATAATTTTTAATTTTCTTACATTTATACAATTAGTAATAAAAAATAAATATCTTAATAAATCTAAAATCAAATTAAAAATTAACACTGATGAATCCAAATCAATTGCAAAGAAACAACGAAGTTAGGTCTAATTTCTATAAACCTAAAGATTAGAAAAAAATAAAAAAAAATGAAGAAATAAAAAACTATCTCTAGGATGGAAAAAAGGTGGATTTCAAAGAAAAAAAATTAAACCTAATTAACTTATGTGTATAAAATCAAAACAATAGGCAAAACAGATATTTCTCAGCTTTCTTTATCCAAAAATTTTCAACAAAAACACTAAAATACACAATAAAATCTAAAAGAAAAATTTGCAAAAAAAAAAATCAAAGAACAAACAAGAAATCAAAAAAGATATTAGGAATAACATCATATAAATAATATCAATATGTAATATCTAATTTTAGTATAATTCATTTTCAAAAATTATATAGAAAAATATAAAAAACTAACACATTAAAATATGGGGAATGGGGTCATCACCATCACACTCACAGCAGAATTGGTGGATCTGTCAACCTTCATATCCTCTATTTTGAGACCATCGACAACCATTTTCACAATCCACAACCACGGAATATGAAGGTTTCTTCTTTGACCTCCTTTCTTTTTGCTTTTCTTTCTCTAATGAAACTTTTTTTTCCCCTATGTGTATATGTTTTATAAGGATTTAATAATCCTAATTATTTCTTTAATTAAGTAAATAATAATAATAAAACTAGTAAACTAATGGTTTGGAATGAAAGGTTCTCGTGATCCATTTATAATTTATAATTTAGTTGGAGTCTTCTTCTATTTGTTATTATCATTATTATGAAGGGTTGGTGTAATTAAATCAAACCAATGTAGGATTTTTTTTTTTACATTCCTTTTGTAGCTTAGGTTAGCATGTTTTGCAGAGTTCAACTTCTGTTTTACTAAAAAAACAACTATTATTTTGGTGTAGCAATATTATAATATATTTTAATTTTTTATTTAGAATATTTCATAAAATATAAAATAAATAATAATATTTTAAATTTAATTTTCTTTTGAATAATTTGATTATGTAAATATAGATTTAGATATTTAAATTTTTAATTTTACCAATTTTTATTTATTTTATCTAGTCAATTATTTTCTCTATTCTTTATAGTTATTTATGTGTCATTTTAACTTTAATTTTTTTTATTTAATTTTTTATTTATTATTCTCTATTTTATTTTATTGTTATTATTATTATTATTATATTTGTAAGTATGAATAGATTTATTGTTTATTAATTTTTTGTTTTTCTTTAAATATCATGATGTTAATAATTATTTTAATTAATTTTATTGTTATTTTTTTTACATTATTATTTACTTTTGATAGTTTTTTTTTATTGATTTAATTAATTTTGTATTTATTATTAATTTACTCATTTTTGTTATATATCAACTATTTCTTCCTCGTTAATGTAATCCTTAAATATTTATAATGTTAATTTAAATTTAAATATTTAAAATTTAAATTAATTAGCTAATATTCTAGACACCAATTTATAACAAAGATATATAACCACTCTGCCTTCATAAGTTATCATAATCGACATGATTTATGTATGACTTGTTCTTATTGTAAATTATTTTCTCTTTTTTCATGTAAAATTTATTTTTTCTTAAAATATTCTCTATTTAAATTAAATTATTCAAAAATATCTTTAAGCACTAATCGGTAATATAAATGCATGGACCTTTGCCCATTACAAATATTAATAAGATTTGTATATAGCTTTTGTTATTGTAAATTCCGTGCTTCTCTTTTTAAAGTTATTTTTTTACAATTCCTTTTATTTAAATCTTATTATATTTTAATAATAATTATTATTATATACTAATCTATAGATGCGTGATTGTTCTATATTCTTATAGTTATAATGTTATTATATTTTAATAATAATAATAATAATAATAATAATAATAATAATAATATACCAATCTATAATGTAGATGTGTGATTGTTCTATATTCTCATAGTTATTATGTTATTATATTTTAATAATAATAATAATAATAATTATATACCAATCTATAATGTAGATGTGTGATTGTTCTATATTCTCATAATTATTATGTGTAACTTACTATGAATACCAGATTTTGCCTTTTATATTTTTGTCTTTTTAGTTTTAAAAAAAAATTAATCAATCTATATTATCTAGTTATATTTTATTATTGTTGTTATTACTACATTTTAATTCAATAATTTTTATTATTCTTAACTTTATATAAATAAAAAATTAGAATCTCAAAAAATATGAAATAAAAATATTAAATTTTATTCATCATACTACTTTTTTATTATATAAATATTTTTTCAATCTTCTTCCATCTAAGTATACTTTATCCTATTTATATGTACTCTTTAACTATTAATTTAAATCATTAATTTAACTTTAAATTTGTATTGATGTTTATTATATTTTTCTTATGTTAATTTAGTTCTTGTTTTATTAATTTTTATTTAATTTTAAATCTCTATTTATATTTATTTTGATTTAATTTTCTTTCATTAGTATTATTAATTTTGATTTAATATTAAATTTTTATTTTTATTTTTTATTTATTTGATACTTATTTTATTACTAATAGTCTCTTAATTATTGGTTTTAATCACCAATTTAGTTTAATCTATTTCTTATATTATATGCTATTAACTTTAATCTAATTATTATTTTATTATTAACAATTTTTAATTAACCTTTTAATCACAAATTCAACTTTAAAATCTTCAATAATTTTCAGTTATTATATTTTATGGCAATTCAACTTGTTTTTATATTTATTAATAACCTAAATCATAAAAATTTAAAAATTTAGATAAAAATATAAAATTAAATATGAAATTTTATTTGCATATTTTATCTCTTATTTTTACTTTCTTATTATATAAATATTCCTTTTTTTAACTTTCCATCTAAATATATTTTTTATATTTACCCTTACCTTTATCATTATTATCCTTCTTATCAATATATTATTTTTTTTAATTAAATTTTTAATTTTTAATTTTTCTTTCCTTTATTTTTATATACAAAATGAAAATTTTAAAAATCAAATAAAAGGATAAAAAAAATACTTGAACATCATATTATCTATTTGATTATTTCTCATTACTTAAATATTTTTTTAATCTATACAAATTTATTATCCTATTTACTTAGATTGATTTTCTTTCATATATGAATAATTTAATTTTAAGTTTTTCTTTACTTTTCATCATATTATATTAAATTTAATAAATAATATAAATAAAATAAAAAATATATTCAAAAAGAATAAAAAATTTTGATTGGTAAATTTTACATATTATGAAAATTCGGTTTGTTAAGGTTTATTTATCTTTATATATTATATATTTATTATATTTATTTTAATATATTATATTTATATAATATTAATATATTTATATAATTTGTTAAAAATTAAAATTAAAATTTTTTAATTTTAAATAAAAGAAATCTTATATCTGTGAAATTCTAAAATATTTATTATAAGAATTGTGCACGTTACTTTAATTTTAGAATATAGATTTTATATTCTATTTTAATTTTTATATGTATTTAAATTTGTATATACGTATGTGCTACGTGTATGTGTGCATTATAATTTTTTATATATTATTATATTTGTATATAATTAAGGTTCAATATACATACTCTAAAATTATATAGTTAAATTTACAAATCTTTTATCATTTTGATTTTAAGGTTTAAGCCTTTTAGGTTTTAAATTTTTTTTTATTTTTTTAAGGTAGACTTTTAAACATATTTATAAGTCTTTTAAACTCTAAAACATGTTAGATCCTTTACAAAATACTACTTAAGTTGAGATTATATTTTTAAATATCATTTCAATTGATTTATTTCTTTAATTATGTTATCTTAATTACCATTATTGTTATCATTATGAATTATGATTCTTTAATTCTTATTTTACTAAAGTATCATAAAAATACAAATTTTGAAAAAACAAATTGAACTTTTTTATTTGTTTCACTTAGTTATTCAATGTTTATTATTTTTAATTATAATTATAGTTATTGTATTTTTTTATAAAAATTTAATTAAATTTAATTATTTTATCTTTCTTTATTTAATTTAACTTATTTTTGTTTATAAAATATTAAACTAAAAATTAAAAAATATATAAAAATAAAATAATTTTATTTCTTTTAATTGATCCCTTATTTACTCTTACTTTTATACTTTTGTTGGTAATCTTTCCTTAATTAAATATCAAATTATTATTTTATTTATTCTTATTTGGTTTATTTTAATTTTAATTTAATTTTTAGATAAAGACTAAAAATCTAAATATTGAAAAATCAGATAAAAGAATAATAAAGAAAGATTGAATATTAAATATATATCCCATTTAATTATTTTACTTATTTTATTATTATTATTATTATTATTATTTAATAATCACTAATTTTTGTTTAAATTTACTTTTTTTTCTATTATTATGATCATTATTTATTCTCTAATTTGTTTATATTTTTATTTTTATTTTTATTTTTTTATTAAATTTGTAAGTGGTATTATTTTATTGATTTATTTTTTTATTATTAATATTTGCTATATTTTATTATTAAATATATGTTTCTGTAATTTTAGCTTGTTTTAATTCCATCCTCAAAAGTAAAGGCACAAAATGTGAGAAAAAGAAAAGAAAAGGAAGATTTATAATAAGAAAAAGAAAGTTAAAAAAGGGAAATATCAAATGAAGGTCAAATTTTGAAATAAATTAACGAAATTTTAAAAATATAATAACATTAAAAATTATAAAAATATATTATAGAAGGTATAGTAGATCGACATGATTTTTGGATGATATATCCTTGTTGACTAGAAAAATGAGATAATAAAAAAAGAGTGGTGAAGCAAAATGATTTGTAGATAACTAAAAAATGAACAATTAGGATAACGAACTAATTAACCTGATAAGCAATTGTAAGGACCGGATCTTAAAAACTTAGAAATTTGTTTTGATAATTAGGAACCAAAACTCAATAAGAAAAATTACAAAAGGGAGAACGTTTTACAAATTTTGGAAGAACTTAAAAATCAAAAGCTTGGAGCATTATTAAGAATTTTTTAGAAGGAGAACCAAAACCTAAAGAGTCAATCTTCAAGGGAAGATGTAAAAAAAAAAAAAAAAAGAGAAGAAAAAAATTATTTGCAAGCATACACAATCGTGAGTCACAGGTAAACCATTTGAATCACGTATTAGTGAATATACTCAGTATGAAGCATATAGTTATTGAATAAAATCAACCCCAACAAGTAAACAATTGGGTCTAATAGTCTCATTTATACATGTAATTAAAAGATAATATTTAAAAAAAGAAAAAGAATAATATATGGAAACATAAAATATGAAAGGAGGGACATTTATTATCTTCATAATCCACCTACTCTCAATTGGCAAACCCGTGAACCATCATCTCCAGATTGCCATTTAACCTCTTGCATGCTTAATTTTCCACCACTGTTGCTGACGCCATGAAAATCTGAAGCCTGTACATCACTCACCACCTTCCGCCTGGGACGAAATTCTAACTTTGTTTAGTTTTCTAATTTTAAGAGCATTCTTTTATTCGAGTTTTAATGGAACTTTAAGCTCACTGCATTATGATAAAGTTTGGACTATGTAAATGGTACAATGTTGAAACAAAATTAAAAAAAATCCTATTTTATCTCTCTTTTTTTTTTTCAAATTATAATTTCGATAATTTAATCTAATATAAAGATAAATAAAAATTGAATTTTTTCTTTTTAAGTCAAGACTTAAGCTCGTGAAAAAAATTCAGTTTATAATTTTTTTTATCTTCTTCTTTTTTATTATTTATATTCTAAATATATTAAACTAATATTTTATTTATTTAATTGCTATTGAATTATTTTTTATTTTTACTTATTTTTGATCTATTTGTTTTATTAATTATAGTTATTATAATTATTATTAATTAATATATATTTTTCTGTCATATATTATTGTCTATTCTAAAGAAAGGTAAAGTTTAATATTATTCCAATCTATTAAAATTAACTTTTATATCATGATTGAAAAAAAAAATAATAATAATAATAATAATAAAATTAATTATTGTTTATTTATTTTATTATTTAGTATTTATATTTATTATTGATATTTTTTAATATTATTATTTATTTATTTTGTTAGAATTTAAATATAATCTTTATTTTTATCTTTATCTTTATATTTTTATTATTATTATTTATCGTTATTACTATTATTATTTATAGTTATTTTCTCTAATTTTTTTATATTATAAAATATTTTTTTATTTTGTTTTCTTCTATTAATTAGTTTATTTTTACCAATTATCTATTTTGTTATTAATATTTTTGCTAATTTTTTTATAATTTTTTATTTCAATGATTAATATTTAAGTATAATTGTATCTTTGTTTTATTTATATATTTATTTTTATTATTATTTTTTGCTGTTTTTATTAACTTTTGCATATATTTATTGTTATTTATTATTATTATCTTATTATTGTTATTATTATTATTATAGATGGTTATAAATTTAATTTTCTTTCTTTAATTATAATTTTATTTTTTATCGATCTTATAAATTTTAATATCTTTATTCAAATAAATAAATAATAGATATTGAAAATTTTATTATGATTTTTTTTCTTCCCTCAAAAATTTAAATTGACTTAACTTTCTATAAATCAGGGATAATTTTAACGAGATATTTTATTAACCTCAGCTATTTTAAGTAGAATATTTGAGTTTTTACCCTATCTTTTTAATTAGAACTTGATGCTCTCAATTTCGCATAACTCTCAAATTCACATGTCTTAAAAAAAATTTCTATGTATTAAAATTAATTAATTTATAATTATTTTTAAAAAAATTACGTGACTTAAAATTTTACAATGCATTAGAGGATACATATGAGCGAGAATTAAATCATCAAGGTAAAATTAATTTTCATAATATTTATACTCATTTTAATCTTAACCATTAATTTACTAAATTTTCTATTTATTAATTTACTTATTTATTATATTCTTTATTTATTTAATTTTTTTTTCTAAAATAAAGTATTTATTCATATGTCTTTAAAAGAATAGAATAAATAATTTAAAATTATTATTAATTTACATAAATTGATTTGAGATAGCCATATGTTCACGACGATATAAAATTTTTACCCTACTCTAAGCACAAACTAACTTCTGAACTAATCCTAGTTTCATATATTATTTTGTTTTCATCTTTCTCCAAACATAAACCAACTCATCAACTAATCCTAATTTCCTAAACTATTTTTATCATTTGCTTAAAATAAAAGGTTTTTTAATTTATTTTATTTTAAATAAAATTGGGCAATTTCACTTTTCTTTCCTTCAATCGCTTTCATTCATTCATTTTTCATTATAATCTAGATCGTTACCCTTACTATTACCTTAAATTTTGTAAATTCACACAGTAAACTATAACAAGATTAATAAAATCTCTATCTTCACTCATCATAAAAATCGTATGAATTTTAAGTGTTATTATCTAAAATTCTTTGCAATGGGAATCCTTTTACTAATTAAAATATTCTCACAATTTATTAAAAAAAATTATTAATATTTTTTTAAAAATATTCAATTTCTTTTCAAAATCTATTTTGAAAAACACTTTTAAAGTTTTACTCCCAAAATATTTTCTTTTTTCGAAAATTACTTACTTAAATTTCTCTCTAAAATAACAATCATATCTATTTCTTTAAATTATCCAAAATATTTTCTATTTATAAATTCATTTAATATATATATATATATATATATATATTTGTATAATTTATTCTAAAATGTTCTCCTTTCCAAAACACCAATCAAGTTTTCTTTTTTTCAAATTTTATCCTTAAAATTATTTAAAACGTGTTTTTTATTCTCAATATTTGTTGAAAAAAGTTTTTTTAAAATTTATCCAAAATAATATCTTTTTTTTTTCAAAAATTATGTTTATCCTCTCTCTTTTCAAAGTTATTTTACATTAAATTTTTTTTTCAAAATTTATTAAAAAAAATATCTCCTTTCTAAATTTCACTTCAATATAAATCTTTCCAAAATAAAAAAATTCTTTCAAATTATCCAATATATTTTCATTATTATGAATTTATCTCAAAAATAAAAAAATCAGAAAAATTATTATTTTAAAAATATCTCCTTTCTTCAAAAATTATGTTTATTCTCTTTTAAATTACTTTCGAATTAAATATTTTCAAAATTTATTAAAAAATAGTTAATTTATTTAGAATTTACTTCAATCAAAATTATTTTCAAAATTGAAAATCCCTTTTCCAAAATTATCTTAAATTAATTACTTCAATGAAAAAATTCTTACAAAATATAAATCTCTTATTCAAAATTAGTCTAATTTTTTTCTCTTTTTAAATTTATTTTTTAAATAATATTTTACTAAAATTTCTTCTCATTTTCAAATTTTAAACAAAAATTCTCTCAAGTTTATTTCTTTACAAATGCTTTCATTTCTCGAATCCTCTCTAAAAATATTAAATTTTAAATTTTTTTCATCGTATTAAAAAATATGGAGGAGTAAAATTAAAAATTCTTTCATACTAAATTCTTTTCAAGTTCATTTGTACTTTATTTATTTAAATATTTACTTATTTTAGGATCAATTTATTATATAATTTAATAAGATGTCGTTTTTTTTAAATAGATGAATAAGGTGTTAATACATTCCTTATTTTAAGTTACTCTGAACTTAAATCTCTTCAAAAAAAATTTAATATTTTTTCTTTTAAAATAAATTAAAAATTTTAGTTGTAACTCCATTTTTTTTTAAATCATAATTTTTCTTTTTAAATCTTCATTTGTTGTCCCGTAGTGATTTAGCTAGGAATGATATTGCATCTCAAAGTCATACCTAATGAGTTTAGAGATCCAACAGCACTGTTATTCGATCTTAGTTAGGAAATTTAAATTTTTTTATAATGAAATGCTAAGCTAGAAGCTAAGGAATCTATTTTTCAACTTCCTAAACCACTGCCATGAGGTCTCACTCATAAACTTACTTCCTTTGTGCTCTTTTTGATAATATAGCATTCTAAAATGGTAAAGGTCTTCCACTATGAATCACAATTATTAGGAATTGTAATTTTATGCAAAGGTTAATAATTTATGCAAAATCTGAGCCCTCCATCTTTCTTCTTAAAATAAGATTATAGGATTTAACTATGAGCTTATATTATTTCTTATGATACAATTCATTAGAATTTCATATACTAATCTCTCAATTTTCAATCTTTTTATAGTGAGGATACTTGTAAGGCTAAATATTAGGAATGTTGCTTCCTTCCTTGAGATGGATTGCATGGTTATTGATCCACAATTAGGGAAAAGTTTATGGGAGCTTAAAAAAATTGAGGAAACTTTTACAAAATTCAAAATATAGTTACAGGTGCAAATCTTTAATTAAAGCACCGACTAACATAGCAAGGTAATCAACTAGAAAACCTTGACCTTGGTCCTTTAGAGTTTTCAACATAGGTTTAATGGATGTCAAAGTTCAAGTCAATTCAAGTTCTCCTATCAACAACCTTGTTTTACCCATTATGGTGATTTCATAATTAAGTTATTAAAATTGGTTTTTATCTCTTCCAAACTAACCAACCAGTCTAATATTAACACCACATCTACTCCTTCCAACTTAAACAAGAAGAATTCTTTTAGACTTGAATTTCTTGTAATTCAAGAAAATCACCACAATATACTCCTTACATTGAATCTTCTTACCATCTTCTACTTCAACCAAATAGGCAAGAGTATTGGTTATTGATAAATTCATCTACTCCATTATTTTATTTGAAATGAAATTATAGGTTTCCCACAATTCATTTGGATACTCGCCTTACTTTCTCCAATTTTTTTTCCTAAACTTTGAGGAGACACTCACCTTACTTTCCCCAATTTTTTTCTAAGCTTTAAGGAATTCCTCAAAGGGAACCCTATAATACTATGTAGGGATAGCTAGACTATTATATTCTGCTCATCTTCCAGCTAAGTGATTTCACCTTCTTGCCCATCTTCCTCATCTTCTACCAAGAATATAAATTATAGTTTTTTATTTTTGCACACATGTTCTAAACTAAATTTCTCTCCACATATAAAGCATTCACACTTTCTTATCTTCTCCTTCATTTCTACATCAAAAAATATCATGAACTCTTCTATTCTACTTTTATATCCTATTTTAGAATTATTCTTCACCCTGGAGTTGGATGAAGCTGTTGAAGAGGTGCCTTCTTCCGAAACTCCTCTTAACCCACCTTTATCACTGAAATCTTGAGGAACAATCTTGAAACCCTATATGAACCTACAAGTCTGATTTCTTCTTATGCCTTATTATATATTCCTCATTTACTACTATTTTGTTCTTCTCTTCTATCATAAATGATTTTAAATGGTTTTCTAAACATAGATGATAGGGACTTAGGTTCATATAACTGAACCTCTACTATTATTTATTTTCTTAACACATCGAAAAAAATCCTCATAAAAAAATTATCTTTAAGACCTTTCACCATCTCTACCTATTTCTCAAATTCTTGAATAAATTCAACTACTAAATTACCTTTCTTTAGCCCTACCAAGATTGAAAATGGCCCTTTTGCCACAACCAATTAGAACCTATCAACCATTCCCCATTTGAATTCTGCCTAGTTTAGTTTTGGATTATGTGTCTCCCACCAATGGAACCAACTTATTGCCCTTTCTTCTTTGTCATCTTTAAGGAAAAAAAATACCTCTTCATTTTCTATACTCACTTGTAAGCTCTTTCCTCCTTGAGAATATAGAAATTGCTAATTTCAGCCACTTCTCTGACCTTTCTTTTTCTCCCTTCGACAGGTTGTTAACAAACTGTTGTTTCTCCTCTTTATCACAACCTTTTCTGATTCTCCAAAACTTGTACTTTCTCTTTCCTCCAAACATTGCAACACCTCTTGAATCATCATGCACAAATTAAAAGATTCTTGTTGTTTTGTTCTTTGGTGCAATTGAAATCCTCCATTGAGCATTTTTGTTCTTCCTTTCATTTTCTTGTCGACGACCATTTATGATGAACAAAATCCATCACAATTCCTAAATTAAACAAGATTAATACAAAATGATAAACTCTAAAGGTAATGAAATGAACAAGATCGATTTTTTATTCAATAATTCTAACTAATCCAACCTCATAGAATGGTAACTGAATCAGTAGGAAGAGTATAATAATTCAAGACAATTTTTTGGATGACGAAAGCTTCCAAGATCTTTTCCAACTATTCAAAATTATTCCAAAAATTGTCTCAGATAGTTACAACAAACTTACATATTACTTACAATAATTTTGGAAATTTTGATACATTAGGTTCTTCTTATTTCTTCTCTTATAAATCTTTTTAATATTAGGTTAATATCTAGCTTCTTCTTTTAGAATCAAAATCAAAATTTTTGACAATTTTACCTTTTATAAAAAAAATTAAAATCTATTAAATACCTTTAATCAATTTCAAAATATTGAAAAGAACATGTTTATTTTTGCAATTGCTTGTCTATCATTTTGACTGATGTGAAAATATGAAGTAAGGCTATACAAATTCTTTCAAATGTTTAAATTATTACTAACCATTTCAAGATGATGATTATGTGATCGCAAACCAAATCCTCTGTGTAAAGAATTAATTTAAAAGTTACGAGATAATAAAGTGATACACTTGATGATAAAAATCTTAAAAAACTAATACAGTAACAATTTAAATTTTGAAATATTAATTTGGTAAACTAAATTTTTGAAAGATCTACTTATGACATTTTCTTCATAAAAGATGAATTAATAGATTTTTTTTTTTAAAATCAAATCTATCTTTATAAGTCTCCACTATATATTATATTAATTATAATTTATAAAATATAAATTTATGATTACCAATATAAAAAATAAAAAATCAATCATAATAGTTTACTTATAAGAACTAATTAATAATTTATTTTACTATCTTTTAAAAATTAAAATAACTTATTATTTATTTTTAAAAAATTAAAATAAATAACTATTTATCTTTTAAAAATTAAAATAATGATTTTATTTTTTAAAATTAATATAATCCATCCTTAATCTTTCACAAATTTAAATAAAATTAGTGTTTAGTACATCTTCGCCCGTTAGAAGGATGTACTTAAGAATGACCTAGACGACATTCTTGATGAGACAAGGACGCATCAAGTGATGTGCTATTACGAAGATTTTAAGGGCAAAGCGCATGGGTACTTTTATTATTTATTTGGAAAGAATTAAAAAAAATAGTTGGATTAAAATGAGTGTAAAAATAAAATAAAAAATAAATTATTTAAATAAAATTAAAATATTAATAATATAAATTTTAATATATATATATTAAAAATATAAAATTTATTTTTAAAAATTTAAATTTTTATTATATTTTTATTAATATAATTTTTTTTATTTTTTAAAAAATTATTTAATAATTTAAAATAAAAAAATTAGTCTTCATTATTTTCTCTTTTTGAAAGAAAAATGTTTATGCAAATCCTATAAAAGTTAATTTTTTATATAAAATAAATGAAAACAAATAAAAAAATAAAATAAAATTCATCTAATTTTAAAAAATAAATTTTTTTTCCTCTATTTTTTTAATCAAAAGAAAGGATTTAAAGTTTATTTTTCTTAAAAAATAATAAAAAATAATAATAATCAGTAGAAAAGCATCTATGCTAATTTAATGTATGTTACAAATTTTCCTAGCAAATTGTAAAATCAAGCGTAGCTCCTCATAAATGCTTGGCGTAACCCCACATGGCTTTGTTATGAATAATTCAACACCTAAATTACATAAGCTTTAACCATATGTTACTGCGAATAAATTATTTCTAGTTATTCTTAACAATTGAAGAAGTGGTGTAGGGATGTCTTTTTTTCGGTGGTTGTTTTGCTTTTGGGTCAAGAATAGAGTTGAGACTCGAATCATATATACGTAGGATCATGTGTTACCTAGCTAATTAAAGATAATTTGTATATATACTATCATAAACTAAGATTCCAAATTTAAATTGTATTTCATATGTACATGTGCACACATGCCATATTAGGGTCTTATATTTTTTTATATATTATACTATTTGGCGTATCAAAATTGTGTCGTGTTGGTATTTGTAATTTGTAACTTCCTTATTCAGGGATCCATTTTTGTATATAATTTATTTTATTTTATCGTTCGAATTGTAAAAGTAGAATCGAGATGACTATTTGAAATTAGAGTTTAACTTATAACCAAAAGAAGAGTGATCAAATTTAACTTATTTATTTAAACGAATTAAATTTAAAATTTGAAGTTTACTTAATAAATTTATTTATAATTTATTTTTATATTTCTAGAAGTTGATTTTTCGGTTTATAATTATATTGAATGTATGATATATTATTAAAAATATAAATAAAAATATTATTCAATTATATATATATATAAACGTTTAAATCGTAAAAAAAAATTATATACAGAATAATATCATATAAATTAACAGTTAGATTGATATAATTTGTTTTTATAAAAAGTTAATGAAGGTATTATGTCATCTTATTCCATAATTTAGGCTTGAGCTTATTTAATAATTAAATACATATGTTTCATTAATTTCAGTACATATTTATGACTTAATCACAACACTTAATCATATATTTTAAAAAAGTAAATTATTAAATAATAATTTTATTAAGTACAGGAATTAATTGGTGCAGAGTTAGTTTCTCTTAATTAGAGATTTTAAGTGTAAGTTATGTGTAATTTAAAAAATTAGCATCCATATTAATTTTATCTTGCTTAAGTAAAATTATTTTAAAGAAATAATTTTATTGTTTAACCCAAAAATAATCACAAATATTTTGAAATAGAAAGAATATGCAAATTTTATTAATTCCTTTCAAAATTATAACAAAAAATGGAGAATAAAAATATTTATTATTCTTCACAAAGTTATTCTAACAGAAATTTCACATTTTTAAAATTTTACATATAAATACTATTATTTTTCATTAAATAAGTTATACATTTAAATAAAAAAATTCTTATATTAAGATTTTATCAATTACCTAGTATACATTAAATATTAGTTAATTCATGAAGTGATTTTCGTTTGCTTATCGAAGAAATTTGAGCCATAATATTGAATCGATAAAATTGAATTCTTTTCTTATAAATAGGATAATATTCATATATTAAAAAAAATTTAATATTTAAAATAATTTATTACAGATACATCACAGAGAAGATTTTACTGAAACTATTTTCGAAAAAAATAATTTTAAATTATTAAATATAATTAAATTAATTTCACTCATAAATTTTTCATTTCTTAATGTAAAGTAAACTGGGGCCAAATCATGTATCTTGATGAAGGCTAGGAGCACAGCAAAATCAGCCAAAGAATATTGAAATATAGCAAAGTTTTTGGACCAAGGTCATACAAAAATTTAAGTTTTATCATTAAATGATATAATAATTTTAAAATAGATTTTTATCTAGATTACACTATATAAAAGGTAATTTTGTTTAAATTAAAAATAATCACAACAAAATAGAATTAACTTTTTTAACAATTTTTTATAAAAAGATTTAAATTCAATATCATACTTTAAAAAAATTTAATATATACTAATTATATCATCCACCTACTAATTGTTTAATATGATATAATATTTATTAAAAAATTAATTTGTAATTTTTATTCTTTATAAACAACTTATAATTTAATAATTAATTTTTTTTAATTCAATTAGTTGGCGTGCAAATTGCGAGTAAAGGACTTAACACTTGCCGAATTTTTCTTTTTTCTTTTTTCTTCCTTTTCCTCCTTTCTTAGTTTATGTACAGAGATTTCTTAATATAAGTACCCTCTATATATAGCGATGGCTCTCTCCTAATATATTAAAAGTTTAAATTATATAATTATTTTAAAAATTTATCTTTTTAAACAAATTATATAACATTTATATTTTAATTTTAATTATTAATGGAAAGATTTAATTGTAAAAATTTATTTTCATATATAACAACAAATATAGGTTGTATAATTAAAATTAAATAAAAATTCAAATCACCTGATCATTAGATAGAATCATGTAATTTTTTTAAAAGTTTATATAACTTTAATTTTAACTATTTATGATAATAAGATTTAATTATAAATATTTATTTCTCTCAATTATATATAAAATAGTCTATCATTTAGTACGTGTTTTATATATGTGTGCAAGAGAGACGGAGGAATATATAAATTAAAAATAAAAAATTTAAAACTGATAAATTCAACATTTGACTTTCCTTTTATTCAATTTAATTTGCTCGAGAAATGATGGATAACAAATTAGTTTCAAAGATACATTTAGTCAAAAGTTGTAGTATGCTTTTAATATAAAATTCAAACTATCTTCGTATTTAGAGAATAAAAATATTAACTTTACCTACTTTTATGAGAAATTATGAGTCTATTATTTTAGAGTGTGTAAAATTTGAAATATTTTTATGAGAAATAAATTTATTAAAATTAGTGAATTTATTATAAATAGTAAAATTTTATTTTAAATATATAATTTTAATTTTAATATATTATTAATTTTAATTTTTTATAATATTAATTAATTAAATAATAATCTAAGTATGAATATAAGTTGTGAATTTTGAAATATTTATCTCAAAACTAATAATTTTCAATAAGATAAATTTACATTTGGTTGATCATGTAAATTTTTTAAAATTACTATTGTGATATAATTAAATCTAAAAGGCATTTAATATATTATTTTATTAAATTTTATATTTAGTATTAACTAATTATGTAGAATAGTGAGTTTGTATATTACAATATGTTTACTACGATTCATTAATGTTAAAAATTGGTTGGATGGAATAAATATTTTTTTTATGAAAATTTGTCTTAATTGGAAATAATTTATTTAAGATATCTAAATAAAAAATTCATCCACCATGGATTTTTTTTAAAAGAAAAATGAGTAATTTTCATTACATACACTCATTTTATCTAAAAGATTGTTAAATAATAAAATTATATTTATTAAAAAATCATGCTAGTATCTTTATGGGAAAAAAAATCATATCATATATTCATATTATAAACGAGCCAATACAATCTCAAAGAAAATAAAGAATAATTGCTCACATCTCTCATATAAAACACGCATTGCTTGTTTTACCAGATGATAATATCTTTTATCCTCATTTTAAACGTATGTTTTTCTTATAAATTAGAGTTTGTAATTTTTTTAACAAATAAAATATTAATATTTACCTAATTTTTTATCATAAAAGTGATGTTCAACCTTTCATCATAAAAATATTTTTTATATGCATCCTACTGTGAAATTTAACATATTTTAATAAGCTAGTACTAATGACAGTTATTTTGTACCAAAAATAATTTTCACATAATTAATGTTAATAATAACGAGAAAATATTTGTTTTACTTCAGTTTAAAATTGAATGAAATTAACTGATACAAAAGCATAACTGAAATTAATTTTGATGGAAAATTAACACTTTGATAAAAATAAAGAAAAAATTTAAATTCAGTTATATTTGTTCTATTTTTAATCAAAATTAAATATTTATCTTAATAATTTATATCCATTTGGAATATTTATAATTATAAATTTTTAGTTTTGATTGAAAAAATAAGATAAATTACTTATATTTATCAAAAATAAAAAATAAGTAAAAAACGGTAGTTTATTATAATATATAGTTGATTAAACTTGACTTGTACTTTTCATATTTTATTTATTATTTACATGAAGAAAGAGAGTGAGATAGATGGAAGGGTTGGGAAAGGTGGTGGTAGGTGGTATATTGAAGTGTAAATTGAAGTGAAAGTGACGAGGCACAAATTTTTGCTTAGCTCTATAACATCGCTTGCGTGACATACTTAACTTACTTTAAATATTCCAAATCCAAATCTTATTTCCATAATCCCATTTAATATTCATTTAAGTATTTAACTTAATCAAATTGACCACTTTCATCTATCTCTCTCTCTTTCTACCAATATTTATTTAATATATTGCACTTCGTGTTGTTCCTCTCTCTCCCCCTCTCTCTCTCTCTTTTGGGTCTTCGTCTTCCCCGTTATTCTCTCTCCGAGCTTCACTCTCTTCTTCTCTGCCAAAGGGAGAAAAATGGGGTTCTCATCCTTTCTGGGTCGTGTTCTCTTCGCTTCCCTCTTCATCCTCTCCGCATGGCAGATGTAAGTCCTCTTTTCAGATCTATCAGATTCACACAAAGTACTTCACTTTCCACTTTGTTTTCGATTCTGGGATGTGGGTTTTCATTCTCTCGCTTTGTTTTCATGGATTGAATCTAAAAATTGTGAGATTTTAAGATTTGGGGAACACAAGTTTGAACTTGTTTTTAATTGGGTTCTTCTATTTTTAATCTGTTCAGTGCAACATTTTGTGGGAGCCTTAGATTATTTGTTGGATTTTGCTTCCATGTTTAATGCATCTTTTAATAAGTAGAATTGTTCATGTGCTAGAATGTGGATGACATGATTGTAGATTGTTAATTATTTTTAAGTGTCCTGGCATGTTGAATTTTAAGTAGTTTTGAATATTGGCAACAATCTATGCACTCTGAAGATATGATTTGGCTCCTTTAAAGTGAGAAAATGGTGTATCCATCGTTTTAAGTTAGTTAAGAATGCAAAATACTTTAATTGAAAATAGTGGTGGATCCACCCTTATTTTCTCACTTTATAGACTTGCTGACCTTAGAGAAGCTAAATCTGAATAAGTGTGGTTGTTATGTTGCTTTTACTTTTTAGTTCTTTTGATTCATTGAAGATTTTGACGTTTGGTCTATGTACTTAGATTTTGATTTCAAATAAGGTGCAGACCACATGCTGATAGATCTAATAGTGGAGCCAATTTTGTATCAATGTTTAAACATCTGGTTTAGGTTATAAATAAATCTAATAATGTGAACAAGATGGATACCATTTACTCTGAAGATGAAATAAAATGAACATTCAATTACCGAAACTGTTGTTTCCTTTACAAACCAAAACCTTGTTAATGGGCAAACTACAAACATGAGATTCTCCTGCAGCAAATCTTAGTGTTGATAAATTCCCTGACTATTCTGAAAATTAGCTTCAATTCCTCTCTGACCCCAACACCAAACTCTAATATTAAATTATCACTTTGAATGACATTTTGGCGGCATTTTCTATGGCTCTAAGTTTGGGGTCATTGTATTTTTCTGCTTTCCTAGATGTGCATCATCGGTTTATGATTTACTAAAATGTTTGACCTACATGCCATTGTCATATACATTGTCATTGTGATGTAGGTGGAATTTCTTGAATACAAATTACAAAACCGTTACAATGAAATAATTTTAGCATCAAATATTAGGTACCTTGAGAAATTTTTGTTTTGCTGATGTACTGCTTTGTGTGACAGAATTGCTTATATATGAAGCTGTTAAAATGAAATGATTCTCTTAAAGAAATATTGTTTTACTTTTGTATTGATATAACATTTATATTGCTAGGTTTAATGAATTTGATGCCAATGGTGGACCCATTTCAAAGGAGTTGATTCCGAAACTCACTGTTGTGAAGAAAAATTTGTCCTCCAAATTGGGGGTGGGGCTACCTGATATTGATGTAAGGCCATTTTTTCCCTCTCTCTCTCTCTCTCTCCCTCTCCATCCTTTTAGCCTAAAGGATTTCTTTTCTAACTTGTAGCTCCCTTTCTCATTGAAACACTAAATACAGACCCGGCAATTCATCGCGATTATCATATTTCTGAAGGGGGTTGGAGGAATTTTGTTTGTGTTTGGCAGCACACTTGGATCTTTTCTACTGGTAAGACCTTGGTCTCTCAGTATGTAATGGATGAAGTTGCCATTCTTAGTGTATATTCGGTTGAGCTTATTTTTTTCAGATTTCTGAGAGATCTTATAAAAAATAAGCACTTATTTCTCTAGATTTAATCTCAAGCAAACATGCTATATTAATCTTAAGCTTACTATTAGAGCTCTGGTCATTGTTGTGTTTCCAAAGAATTATAAATCCAAATTGAAATTTTGTTTCTCTTTTGTAGCTTCTGCATCTGGCACTTACTACTCCACTTCTGCACGATTTCTATAACTATAGACCCGGGAAGCCTAAATATAACCTACTGCTGAATGAATTCTTGCTGGTTTGTCTAAACTTCTTTTACTTGAATCTCTCTAATTGATGGTTTCATTTGTGTGAGGAGTTATAATATATTTTGGTTACTTTTACATGGCAGAACACAGCACTTTTTGGTGCATTGCTATTCTTTATTGGAATGAAGAACTCAATTCCAAGGAGACAACTAAGGAAGAAGACCCCAAAAACTAAGACAGTTTAGAAAGATAGAACAAAAGATGCATTAGTGTGTTTGCCAAAATGCTGTGTTTCAGCATTTGATTTTCAGCTGAGTTTGGAATAGTTACTTAGACCTATTAAGATTATTTTGTTTATTTGTCAGATGGATTATAATTTGATTATTCATATGCTTCCCCTTTCAGTAAATTAAGGTAAGTTATGGTCAAATTTGATGATTAATTGTTTAATTTTTGTCTAATTCAAGTATGAAGTCAAAGACAAATTGAACAAGTACCTAATAAATTTAAAATTGAGTAAAATTGACTTTAGTAGAATTAATTTTGAATTGTTGAATATAATTCAGATATGTTAAAATTAATTATATTTATTTTTTTTATTTTAATGTGTTTTTATTATTATAAAGTGTAAAATTTAATTTTGTAAATGTAAATTTACCGTGCGGAAAATTGATTTTGTAGTTCTCTTGTATCTGGAAATCAAGATTTGGGCCTAGTTTGAGTAAAATCTGCTTCAAATTTACCTTACTAGGTATTGATATAAGTTTTATTGAAACTAAATTACAAATCTTGATGTTAACCAAATTTATTAGTGGAGCATCGATTCGGTTATATATAAAAAATTTTATTACATTTATCTACATCTTCAATTTAAGACAGTTAATAAATTTTAAAAAAATAAATTCAACGGTCCTGATAAATTATAAAAACATTCAAGGGCCTACATTTGCATGTAAACATGTTGGATGAGTTTTTCTTTACCATCTTCATATTCTTACTTATAAATAGGATTGTATATTTATTTTCATTCTTTATTTAATAGTTGATAATTTTTTTAAAAAATAAAATAAAAAGTAAATTTAACAATAATTTAGATATAAATTGATGTATATTACTTTAGATACTATCTAGATGTAAATATATATATATATATATATCGTATAAAAAAAATTCTTATCCTTATTAATGAAAGATTTGATGAACACAAAATGATGTTGGGTGTCATTTTGACGGAGACAAGTGATATTGATAACAAGATAAGTCATCCAACTGTCCTTTTTATGGACCACATAAATTCGACTCAACAAACTAGATGGTTCGTTTATGGTGGATTATTTAAAAGGATAAAAATTACGTGCAGTATAATAGTATTATAGATAGTTTTGGTATTTTTTATTAAAATTAAAGTTTTAATTTAACAATTGATATTAATTTTTAATACAGATTTTCATATTGTTGATTATGCTAAAATTTTAATTTTGATTGAAACAACGTTAAAATTACCTAACCTTTTAGGTCTAAATTTTGTCCTTGTTTGACCTGGATGAACAAAAGTAGATAAAAAATTATTTCAACATGAGAAGTAAGAGTAAGAAAAATGTAAATTTTATTTTTTAATTTTTTTTCTTTCTTTTTTATTTTTTCTACAACTTGATAATAGTAAAATTATATTGTTATTTGTTTTATTTTATTTTTTATTACCCCTAAACATAACATAAAAGAAATACAAAAATAATTATTGACTTACATCTAAAAATTATTATATTTTTTTTTCAAAATCAACGCTTAATAATTTTTTTTTAAAAAAATATTATTTTTTATTTTTTTAAAGTATAAAAAATCATACAACCATAAATATAATAAAATAGATATAATCTATTTTAGAATTATTTTTCCAAATATAATGATTTAAGTATATTGTAATCATATTACCCATTTATTAATATTCGTTAATAAAGCAGAACTTCCAGCATCAACCCCTCACTTCAGCAACTTCAATGTAAAAGAAAATGATATCAGCATACTTTCTATATAATATTCTCTTCAGTATTAATTGAAATTCATATGCAGTTCACTATATGAGCCGAGTCTGGCACTCAAATTAAATGATTTTAGTATTAATTGAGTAGAGTTTACATCAATTTTAATTGATAAAGAGAATGTGTTAAAAAGAATATATTTAAAAGTATTACTAATATTTTCTAGAATAAAATATTTAAGATATCAAATTTAGTTAAGTGAAACATAAATTTTATGAGATACGGATAAAAAGTAAGGAGGTAAAAAAAAATAATTTTTTGGTTGAATATTTATATAGAATTTTTTTTAGTGATATGATAAGAATTAAAAAGAAATAATAATAAAAAATAAAAGAGATAAAGAAAAAAAAATTTATAAGGAGTTAGAGATCCTATCATAAGATTAAAAAAATAAAGAAAGTTAAAAAGATCTTAAATAAGATAGTTATAACTAAGTTTTAGATAATCTAAGAAATAATGAAAAAGAATATAAAATTAATCTATTATGTTAAAAATAAAAAATTAGAAGAAGAGAATTAAATTTAACTTATTTTAGCCTAATTTTTATTTTATTGTATTTTGTATTAGAACTTTATATTTATTCTAATAATTAATAATATAGGTTTAGTTTATTACGTTAATGAACTTGACCATAATGTTATTAAACTTTTTTAGGATTTGTTACTCTTAATTTGTTATGTTAGTGGTATGTTAGTGGGATGGATCCAGTTAGTTACTAAACATTTATGATCTTAATTTTATTGTAAATGCTTATGTAACTCTTTTTAAAGGAACAAGTTTTGATGATAATAAGAATTGATATTTTTCCTTTTTAGAAAACTTGTGTGCCTCTTTGGGTTCTTGGATCTTATTAAATTATCATATTTTTATGACGATTCTACATCGAGTTTATCACTCTTTTTTTTTTATAGAATTGAGGGTATGATGTTTTCTCGCATTCTTTCTTTTTTCCATATTTTATTCTTACAATTATCAAAATCCTAATTTTGATCTATTACCCTTATAATCCTATCTTTTTTTTTTATCTAAGTGAACTAACTCAAGGAAAAATCTATTTAGTTCACATCATGTGATAATCAAAACTTGAATTCTAGAATTTGGAAGTTAACTTTTTTTATTTATTTTAGTACGTATTTTTTTCATGTTCATCTTTATTGAAGAATTTTCTAAGAAAAAAAAAGTAAAAAAAAGATAAAAAATTTAATTTATGTTTGATTTTATAGCAAGTAATTATGTTTTTTTTAATTCTGTCATAAAAGTTAAAAAAATCAATTTTTTTTCTATAATTATCTTATTTGACATTTTATTCTTTGAGTACATGTAATCTTTCTTTTACCTTTTATTATTTGTCGTTATTGGCTCTTTAGTTTTGTCTATAATATTTTCTTCTACTTGGCTTCTTAAGTGATAAATTTTGTGTGTGGTTTTGTTTATAAGAGAATATGCATTTTTTTTCTAAATTGGTTTTAGTTTAATTTAAGAACTCGAAAGGGCACTTGAGTGGTAACAGGTAAGAGTGAATATTACATAAAAGCTTGTTTTGAGAGCAAAATGTAAGTGGATTAAAAGCCTATTTTGAGAGCAAAATATAAGTGGATTAAAACTCAACAGTGTAAACATGGGAGTAGAGTGGTAAGACCTTTATTTATTTTTTGCTAACCTATTTTTTTTTCATAGCTATGTCTAGAGAATATAGTACATATAAGGAGAACACTCCTATTTTTCCAAGATTGGAGGCTATGAGACAACAAATGCAAGCCTTAACTCAACACTTGGAGAGACTCTTATGCACACAAAATATGGAGTTGAATCAACAAATTGACCAACTAGAGAAATGTAGGACTTTAGACCATGGAAGAACATCCATCCATGGAAGGGATTCTAACCACGAAGGTTTGTCTCATTTGAATAATAACTTCTATGATTCCCCCAAAAAGAGGAGTGAAAGAAGGAGGCATGATGGAGAAAGAAGACATGAAAGATATGGGAGAGATCATGGGCAAGGAGATGAACTTGGAGGTGTGAGATTCAAGGTACCTTCCTTCCAAGGGAAGAACGACCTTGAAACTTACTTTGAATGGGAGATGAAGATTGAACAAATTTTATCTTGTCACAACTATAGTGATGAAAGGAAAGTAAAAGTGGCTGCCCTTGAGTTCATCAAATATGCCTTCATTTGGTGGGATCAAGTACAGAAGGATAGGAGAAGATTTAGATAACATCCTATCAACACTTGGAATGAAATGAAGATCATGATGCAGAGGAGATTTGTGTCTTTCCACTATCATAGGGATTTGCACAACAAATCACAAAGACTCACACAAGAAGTAGGAGTGTGGATGAATACTACAAGGAGATAGAGGTAACTTTGATTAAAGCCAACATTGTGGGGGATAGAGAGACCACCATGACTCGATTTCTTCATGGCTTAAATCGCGACATTGGAAATATTGTAGAGTTGCAATATAATGTGAAACTTTAAGACTTAGTTCACCAAGGCATAAAAGTGGAGTAACAATTTAAATAGAAGGAATCTATAAATAAATTCTCTACTTCTAACTATTCTTCGAGTTGGAAGGATAAATAAAAGAAGGAGGGTTCATTTTATAACCCTATGGAGGCTATAAATACTAACAAGATTATCCCTACTACCACCACGTCTTCTAAAATTAAGGATATAAAATGTTTCAAATATTTGGGAAGGTGGCATATTACATCTCAATGACCAAACAAGAAGATTATGGTGATACAAGATGATAGAAGCATTACTAGCAACGACTCTGATTCTTCCTCCTTCTATCCAAGTGAAGAGGAAGACGATGGTACAACCTATGTGAAAGATGGAGATTTATTAGTGGTGTGAAGATATTAGGAAGTCAACACAAGGAACATACAGAGAACCAACAGGAAAATATCTTCCATACCTGTTGTCTTATCCAATGAAAGGTCTGCTCTATGATCATTGATGGAGGGAGTTGCACTAAAGTTGCAAGCACTAGATTGGTCATCAAATTGAATCTAAAGACTACACCACATCGATGTCTGTATAAGCTTCAATGGCTAAGCCATAATGGTGAATCAATAAGTGATGGTTAATTTTTTCATCGAAAAGTATGAAGATCAAGTTATTTGTAATGTTGTTCCCATGGAGGCAGGTCTCATTTTTCTTGGAAGGCATTGGTAGTTTGATAAGTGTGCTCAACATAAAGGGCACTCTAACAAATTCTCATTTATGCATAATTCTTAGAAAATAATGCTTGTACCCTTATCCCCTAGAGAAGTTTTTGAGGATCAAATAAAAATGAAAGTAAAAGGAGAGCAAGAAATTCAAGAAAAAGAGAGTGAAAAACAGAAAACCCTTGATTTTGAGGGTAAAATTCAAAAGAAATTGGGAAAAGAAAAGAAAATAAAGGGTGAGAAAAAGGAAGAGAGAAAAATAGAGAATTTATTTGCTAATAAAGGTGAGGTGAAGAGAGCTTATTTGACTAGCGATCCTTTATTCCTTCTTTTGTATAAAGATTCTTATTTAAACTCTAACGCTAACACTAACTCCTTATCTAGTGATGTTGTTTCTAGTTTGCAGGAATTTAATGATGTTTTTCCTTAAAAAGTGTCTCATGGTTTACCACTAATAAGGGGAATAGAACATCAAATAAATTTCACTTTCAATGCATCTTTACCCAATAGACCTGCATATAGGAGCAACCCTCAAGAGACAAAGGAGATTCAAAAACAAGTGAAGGAGTTGTTAGAAAAAGGATGGGTTAGAGAAGGTTTAAGTCCTTGTGTAGTATTTATAATTTTGGTACCTAAGAGGGATGGATCATGAAGGATGTGTGCAAATTGTAAGGTCATCAACAACATTATAGTGAAGTATAGACACCCTATCCTTAGACTTGAATTATATGGTGCTTGTGTTTTTTCTTTTCTAAGATTGATTTGAAAAATGGGTACCATCAAATTAGAATAAGGAAAGAGGATAAATGGAAAACTACCTTCAAAACTAAATATGGATTGTATGAATGATTGATAATGCCATCTGGTTTAACTAACACACTTAGGTCTTTTATGCGACTTATGAATCATATATTGCATGAATTTCTTGAAAAATTTGTAGTTGTTTACTTTAATGATATTTTAATTTATTCCAAGAGTTTTGAGAAGCATGTTGAACATCTTAAATCTATTTTGTATGTCCTTAAGAAAGAAAAAAATGTATGCTAACTTAGATAAATATACTTTTTTCACTGATCATGTGAATTTTCTTGACTTTGTAATCAATTCAAAAGGTGTACAAGCTAATGAAGAAAATGTTAAGATTATTAGAGATTGACCAACTCTTAAATCTGTGAGTGATGCTAGGAGTTTTCATGGATTGGCAAGCTTTTATAGAAGATTTGTAAAAGATTTTAGCACATTCGTAGCACCCTTAAATGAAATTGTAAAGAAAAATGTAGGCTTTAGGTGAGAAGAAGATCAAAAAATGCATTTCAAACACTTAAAAACAAACTCACATATACACCTATTCTTGCATTACCAATTTTTCCAAATCATTTGAAATTGAATGTGATGTATCTAATGTGGGTATTAAGATTGTTTTACTTTAAGAGAATCATCTCATTGCATATTTTAGTGAAAAATTAAATGGGGCTATAATTATTATCCAACTTATGATAAAGAATTGTATGCACTTGTTAGAGCATTACAAACATGGCAACATTATCTTTTGCCCAAAGAATTTGTCATTCACAATGATCATGAATCTTTGAAGTATTTGAAGGGACAAGGAAAACTTAATAAGATACATGTCAAATGGGTTGAGTTTCTTGAACAATTTCCTTATATTATCAAACATAAAAAAAAGGAAAGATAAATGTGGTAGCGGATTCCCACTTTAGAAGGTATGCGTTACTTTCCACTCTTGAAACTAAATTGCTTGGTTTTGAACATATTAAAGAAATGTATGTGCATGATAATGAGTTTTCTCATATATATACTTCTTGTGATAAAATGGCTCAAAAAGGATTTCATAAGCATAATGATTATTTGTTCAAAAATAATAGATTATGTGTGCCTAAAAGTTCCTTAAGAGATTTGTTTATTAAAGAAGTTCATGAAGGGCGTTTAATGGGACATTTTGGAGTCCAAAAAACTTTAGATATGTTGCATGAGAATTTTTACTGGCCTTGTATGAAGCATGATATGCAGAAATTTTGTAAAAGATGCATCGTACGTAAAAAGACATAATCTAAGGTAATGCATCATGAACTTTATACTCCTGTACCTATCCCTAGCCATCCTTAGATTGATTTATCTATGGATTTTACCTTAGGATTACCATGAACTAAGAATGGAAGGATTCAATTTTTGTTATAGTTGACAGGTTTCCAAAGATGATCCATTTTGTACCTTGCAAGAAGGTTGATGATGCTTGTCACGTAGCCAATTAATTCTTCAAGTAAGTTATTAGACTTCATGGAATGTCAAGGAGTATTATTTCAGATCATGATACCAAGTTTCTTAGCCACTTTTGGAGGACTCTATGGAACAAACTTGGTATAAAACTTCTTTTATCCACTACTTGTCACCCTCAAACTGATGGGCAAATTGAGATGGTTAATAGAACCCTCTTCACTCTTCTTAGGCTATCATTAAAAGCAATATTAAGTCTTGGAAATATTGTTTGCCACATCTGGAATTTGCTTACAATAGGATGGTTCACGCTATTACACAATATTTTCCTTTTGAAATTGTTTATGGATTTAACCCCTTAACTCCTCTTGATTTATTACCTTTATCTAGAAATTATTCTTTTGAGCATACAAATGGAAAGTCTAAGGCATAAGATGTGAAGAAGCATCATGAACAAGTTAAGGCCCAAATTGAGACAAAAATGGAGCGTTATGCTCAAAATGCCAATAAAAATCGGAAGAAAGTTATGATTGAACCTGAAGATTAGGTTTGGATCCATCTAAAAAAGGAGCGCTTTCCCTTACAAAGAAAATCAAAACTCCAACCAAAGGGAGATGGTGGACCATTCCAAGTGTTACAAAAAATCAACGATAATGCTTATAAAATTGACTTGCCTGGTGAGTACGAGGTGAGCGTAACTTTTAATGTTTCTGACCTATGTGCTTTTGATGTAGATGATGAAGATCATAACTCAAGGACGAATTCATTAAAAGAATGAGGGAATGATGAGAACCAAGAAGGAATAATGATAAAGAATGAGAGAGATAAAAAGGAAGGTCTCCTTCAAACGGTTGGAGGTCCTATGACAAGGTCAAGGGAAAAGAAAGTCAAAGAAGCCTTAAATCAGAAATCAGATAGTTATAACTATGTTTAAGACAGGTCAAGATGTGGAGGAAAAGAACATAAAACTAGTCCAATCCTTGTTTTATCGTATTTTGGGTTAGAACTTTATATTTATTCTAACAATTAATAATATAGGTTTAGTTTATTACGTTAATAAGCTTGACCATAATGGTTATTAAACCTTTATAGGATTTATTACTTTTAATTTGTTATGTTAGTGAGTCATACCTTATTGGTTACTAAACATTCAGGATTTTAATTTTATCATAAATACTTATATAACTCTTCTTAAGGGAACAAATTTTAATGATAATAAGAATTGAAATTTTCCCTTTTGAGAGAGTTTGTGTGCCTCTTTGGGTTCTTGGAAAGAACCATTTCTTGGATCTTATCAAGAGTTTCTCATACTCTTGTGGGGATTCTATATCGAGCTTACCACTCTTTTTTTTTTTTCATAAAATTGTCACTTTTCATATTTTACTCTTACAATTATCAAAATCCCAATTCTGATTTATTTCTACTATAATTCTATTTTTTTTATTTAAGTGAACTAACTCAAAAAAAGATTCATTTAATTCACATCATAATAACAAAAATTCTTCCAATACTATTATTTAGATGCAAAAACAAATAAGTATTGATGTGTTATCTAATATTGTGTTTCTACATAGTTTTGTACTCAATAAATTTAGTAGGAGATGAATTTTCACCTAAACCTAATGGAAGAATTACTTGTAAAAACAACCACATGAAAAAAATATCTTTATAATTTATTAGTTTTTCTCTAATATAAACAGGTCAAACAATGAAACTTAAACCATATATTTCAAATAACATAAGTTGATTATATGTAATAAACTATATTAACTTTTTAATATTTTATTTAATTTAATAAATTAATATTTCTGAATTTTTTTACGTAAGCATGAAAGATCACAATACAGATGACGTATACGTTTACTACTTGTTATAATATTTTTTAAAATATTATTAAAAATGTGCCATAATATATTCATATTAATATCAGATAAATTATTTAATTTTATTTAATAAAATTAATAAAATTAAATTTAAAATCTCATACAAATTATCTAACTTCTATTTTTAAATTAATGATAAATTAATTCTTATTTTTTTAATTAAGCATAATGTATCCATTTACTAGTTTAATACATTACAATATTTATTTTTGATTAACACAATCAATATCAATATATATGATATTACATATTATTTCTTGTAATTCATTATCATTTAATAAATTTTTAAAATTTTTTAATTTAATGATAATTAAAATAAATTATTTTTAATTTATGCATTACATATTAGTATTAAAATATGTCACAATGTTTAAATTTTATATGTATTTTTGTTCCAATAATAATAAACGTAAATTTTATTTAAATAATATTAATTTAAATATTATATCAAAATTTATTATAAATTACTATGCCAATAAATTATAAAAATTTAAATAAATGAAATAAGTTAATATAAAAAAATTAATTCGTTTATATTGTAATTCTTAACATTCAACAACTTTTTTTTAAAATAAAATAAAAAATAAAATTTTTAAGTAGGAAAATCACTAAATCCATAAATAAGTGTTTAAGGTATTTTCATTTTGAAAACTATCTTTCATATATATAAAAGTAGAAATTTCATTATGTAACATAAAATTGATTGAAAATAATTATTTATTTAAATTAATTTAAATATATGTATTTTAAATAATTAAATGAATATTTTAAATTTTAAATTCAAATACTAATACATATTAATAATTAAAATAATACATAATAAATAATAATTGATGTTTAAAATTCATAATTTTTTAATTATAAATACATTAAAATCTATTAATAAATATAAAAATTAAAATTAATAATCACATTTAAAACAAGTAATCATTTCAATCCACTAACAAAAGATTCATTTAAAGTCAATAATAATTAATTGATAATTAACACATTCTAAAACTAATAATTCGTAAATAATAAATATGTTTAGAATCAAAATAATATAAATTTTAAAATTTAAAATATTTAATTTTTACAAGCTATTATAAAAAAATATTTAGGTTAACATAAAAACTATGAAATATATAATTTTTTAGGATAAATGAAATATATAATATTTACTCATAGAAAAATAGAAAAAAAATTAAGAAAAAAAGGTTTTATAAATTTTTCATGTTTGCACAATTCATGTTATATATATTCTATTCATCATAAGTTAAGGTAAAATTTTACATTTTTTTACAAAATTATCTATAAAATATCTTATAAAATAAATAATTTAATTTTTATATTATATATATTTAATTAATTATATCTTCAGTTAAGGTAAAGTTTTAACATTTTTTTACAAAATTATCTATAAAATATCTTATAAAATAAATAATTTAATTTTTATTATATTTTTAACAAAATTATCTATAAAATATCTTATATAATAAATAATTTAATTTTTAGTATATTGATAAAATAAAATATTATATTAAAAATTAAACTTATTCAAAAGCTAACTTACATAATTTAAAATTTGAATATTGTTGGCATTAAAAGTTGACTAATATTTATAGAATTATGGACTAGAAATGATGGTATAGTTAGGTTTGGTAGAACAGGTGAAGATTTGAAAACAACTTATCATCATAAGCATAACTATAAGGTTGAGGACAATTGATCTTGAAAATTTGAGAATAGCTAATACTCTAGGAGGAAGCAAGTCTGACAAGAAGGATACTCACTGGTCAAGGTTGCAGTGTATACTTTGAATGTGAATGTGAATGTAATTGAATAAGTGTCTTTGAATGTGAATGTGAATGTAATTGAATAAGTGTCTCAGACATAGAGCCTTAAAATTAAAGCCAACAGAGATTGAAAATTTTTTTGAACATAAACAAGTGAAAAAGAAATAAAAATATTTTCTCACTCAATTTTATTTTTTCTCTAAAATTGAAAAAAAGTTGAAAGTAAAAATCTTTAAATTAAATTTAATTTCAATGTACTAAAAATTTAAATATTTTTATATTATGGTTTAATGATAATTTTTATATTATTAAAAATATTTTATATAATAATTATTTTTAAAATTATACTTATTTTTATTTACAATTTTAATAATATAAAATTTGTATATTAATAATACATTAAAATTTAATTTTTAAATTAAATGATATATGTCTTAGTGATTTTATTTGACTATATTAAGTATATTATAATAACTTTTTATTTTTTATTTTCTTCTCTCATAAAATAAATAAAATATATATCTCTTTTGTTAAATTAACTTTATTCCTTATTCCTTTCTTTTGTTAATGTTTTATTTAAAAAGAAAGAAATAAAAAATAATAACAATATCGTTTTTATTTCATTAAGATATAAAAAATTACTAACATAAAATTTCAATATTTTTACTTTTATTAAATTTAAATTTAAATTTTATTTTTCTTTTTTCCATTTTACTTAATATAGGGTAACATTTAAAGATTTTATTTGAAAATTTTTTTATTTTTATTTATAAAAAAAATCAACTTATTTCTTATTTTTAAAGTTTTATATAAAAAGTAAAAACAATTTTTTTTACTATTTTATATATAAAAATTTAAAAATAAAATAACAATTTTATATATAAAAATAATTTTTTTTACAAATATGTTATTTTTCCTTTTGTATAGAGCACATTCACTTTTGAAATTCTAAATTTTTCCTACTATAGAATTTCTTGTCATTTAGTTATCCATAAAAGCATGTCTAGATACAATATGGATCATGTTTTAATTTCATATTCTATAGGCAAGTTATGATACTCTTTATTTTTAAACAGAAATAAATATCTTCATCTCTTTTGTTAAAAACATGTCATATGTCACAATAAAAATTAACGACTGAAATTTGAACCTAGTGGTATGAGATAATTGAGTTTCAAATTTCTAATCGAAAATGGAATGAGAATATGACATTTCATCTTAGTTCACTTTCCATCACTGATGATAAGGATTTTCAGCATCATTGACAATGAAGTTTTCTGGCACCACCAATGACAAAGCTTTCCAACATATATCCTTGGAGACTTGTGATTAAAGGATGGTTATTTTGGTCCTCTCCACTCTCAAGTGGAAAATGAATCCACCAACCTCTATTTGGTTTCTTGATTATATCATAAAAAAGGTTTGGATTAAAGGATCATCTTTGCTCTGAGTTACTCAACAACTCTCAAGCCCTTCTTCTCTCTATCCTTGAAAGTATTTAAATTCATAATAATTTATTTTTCTATTTATTTCTTATTATCTTAATTTTTAATATTTTTTTAATATACTATCATATTTTAGGTTTATGAGTTATGTACCTTTTGTGTTAGCACTACCCCTATGATGGATCTTGAATACTCGAGTAAGGTGTTTGACATTTTTAAAATCAATAAGGTTGGTATTCTTTGACGTTGAATTTTTGTTTCATTTATGAGATAGTTAAATGTAACTAAATGTGGATTGTACCAAGGGAGGTGAAAGAGTGTTTGAAGCTAATGTTGAAAGTGTGGTGAAGGCTTAAGCAAGGGAAGAAAAACATGAAACATAAGTTTGGATATGTTCCAGTTATAATGTTCATAATTATTATATGTAAAGTTCACATTTTGAAAATAAAAATCATACTCTTCCTTTACTCCCAAGTCAATTCAGTTTGCAATGCTAGACATGGAACTTGCATAAACTAACCAAGTTCACAGGATTCTCATAGCATTTTTTTTATTCTAGTTTATAAGTTTGGGCTTCTCATTCCTTTATGAGCCTTAAGGTAACCGAAGTATTCAACTTTTTTTTTTACACTAAGCTTGAAACATGGCCTTAATTGGTCTCATTCATTGTATGTAGGTAACAAGCAATGGCGCATGACTTTAGATGTAAAGGAAAAGTACCAGGAAAATCCCATGACTATATTATAGTTAGAGGAGGCTCGTTTGGTTGTCCATTGGTTGTTACTTTATTAGAAATTTTTTCTATATTATGGTTTTCCAATAATTAAGATAGATAAATACATATATGTGGCACAAAATTTTACTTCACCAGATAGGGTAGGAAATGTTAAAGGAAGAGTGCTTAACGATCATTAACTATAAAGGCGGGAGGGGGTTTATAGAACAATAATAGATGAATTTATTAGTAAAGTTGGTTGGGACAAGAGATCTCACCAGGATTTTCAGCATTGGGATAAAGAATTTGGTGAGTATCATAAAAAAAGCAAAACTAAAAAAAGCAGAACTAATGTGTCTGTGCATAAATAATTTTTCTTTAAAAAACATATTGTGATGCTACCTCTATTTTGATGCTATGCATGTGAAATAAAAAGATTTATATTCTATTCTGTTATGAGTAAACTATCATTTTAGTTTCTCATTTTGTTAGAATCTTTCAAAATAGTTCCTAACTTATTAAAATTAGATTGTTAGATTCTCGTTTTGTTATCTATCTTTCAAGTTAGTTCCTAACCTCATTTTTTGTTAACAACGTACTTATATGGCATGTTAAGTGCCACCATGGACCTGTAGCTGGACCTAAATGTCATCGTCTTATCCACCACATTGAATGTAATTAATACATCTAAACATTATCATCATCTTCCTTGCCCTCAAAATTAGGATTTTAGAATCTTTTAGCCTGAACTCTAAATTTGCAAAAGAGGAGCCTATAATAATACCATTATCATTGGTTTTCCTAGTATGGAGATACATAGTGATCTCATTGTGGTTGGTAATATGTGATGATGGATATTGATAAAAGACATACAAAAATGGGCATTCAATAATATCATAAGCAATTTGAGCAGGATTTTGGGAAGGTTAGGTGTTTATGTAAATACTGAGTTGTTATAAAGGTTTCTAGTTCTCAAACTTCTTTTGACTACTTGCTCTTCTAACTGTGTCTTTTTTTTTTATTTTTGACGTTTTCCTATTACTTTTATCTTTTTTTTCCTAGTCTTTTCCCTTTCTTAGTTGCTTCCTTATTAGGACTTTGAGTTTGTACAACCTTCTTTCTTTAAGACTTGGTCTTATATGTCCTTCTTTCTTTAAGACTTGGTCTTATATGTCCTTCTTTCTTGCACAACATTAACCTAAGTAGGTTCAGACCCACCATCACTCTGCCTAGCCTTAACAATAACAACCTCTCCACAATTAGGTTGCCCAGCCTCACCACCACCCTCAAATTATGCACCACCCTCACAAGCATCTCCATCATCACCCTCAAACTTAGGAGTAACATCAACTCCCGCACCAACATCTCTATTAGCACCCTTAACATCAACACCATCATCCCCTTCACCAACGACTCCATCACCACCCTTAATATCAACACCTACATCTTTATTTTAAATAGTAGCCTCATCCTGGCCCTCTCCAACATCCTTACCGCTGTCATAATGTATAGTGTCAACAACCTTATCTTTAGCAACTTATGGAACATCACTTTCACCTTCGGTAGCCTCATCTTGAAAAATTTTTAAGACAACTTCCACATTTGTGTCCTCATTCACTAAAAGTTTATAATATATATGATATGATTCACCGTACATAAATGAATCAGAATGCAGAAGAGTTAATTGAATGTCTTAAAAATCAAGATATAATAAGGAACCCAACATAAATCACAATTTGTTGGAGAGCATCAAAGTTATCAAAGAGGAATGTAGTCCTTACTGCAATCTTCCAAAAGAACTAATGTTATCAAAGGGTGGTTCTTTGCCCCAGAACCAAGAAAAACGTGATACAAATTGTGACCTACCAGATAGCATTGAAATTATCAAGGTGGAACGTCACCTTTACCACAACCTGCCGAAAGAACAAATGTTATCAATGGTAGTTTTTTGCCTAAGAATCAAGAGAATCAACTCATACGGAGATGAAAAATCTCAAAGAGAAGTATTATTATTCATCAAAACTTGTTTACATTGAATCCCTAAACCACATTATATAGAAAATATAATTTTCCTATATTGAAAGAAAATCTACTAATAAAAAAATAACACGTCCTAAAGAAATCCTAATTAAATTACAAATAAATCTAAAATCTTAATTTGATTTGAAAATAATTAAAATAAATCACTTGCAAATCAATATCAAATCCTAAGATAATTTAAAGCAAATCAATAAAAATCTTAAGAAGATTTGTACATAATAAATTCAAATATTTGATTATGATAACTCTTTACGTCACATTCTCATCCTAGATCTTCAATTGTTTGAACTTGTACAAGTAACATTAGGATTTTGTTTGTCTCTTCTTACATTTGGAAGAAAATTGCATATGTCTTTAAGTAGACTTGAATCTCTATCATTTTATTTTTCTACAAAAGGGTTCCTTCTTAAATCAAACCATTTACCATGCATATTGTTTGGATTTCTTTTAATGATATTTTTGTTATGCACTCTTTTTCTTATCACACTTTTTTTCTGTATATTTTTTTTCAACTTTTTTGCCTCTCTATTTTTTTACAAGGATAATAAAAAAATATAAAAGATAGATAACACATGATTTTCAATAGTCTAAGATATGATACCAGATGATATCATTCACTCTCTATGAATGAATCACAATGTGAAAATGATAATTGAAATGTCTTGAGAATATGGATATGATAAGATAAAGGAACCTTATACAAATCGCAATCTGTCGGAAAGCACCAAAGTTATCAAGGAGGAAGTGACCCTTATAGTGACCTGCCAGAAGAATCAATGTTATCAAGGGTAGTTCTTTGCCTAAGAACCAAGGAAATCAATACATACAGAGATGAAAACTCTCGAATAGAAGTATTATTATTTATCAAAACATGTTTACATTGAATCCCTAAACCATATCATATAGAAAACCTAATTGCCTTAAATTGAAAAAAGAATCTATTAATAAAAACAAATAATAGATCCTAAAGAAATTCTAGTTAAATTGAAAATCAATCTAAAATCTTAATTTGATTTACAAATAATTAAAATAAACCACTTACAAATCAATATTAAATCATAAGATAATTTAAAACAAATCAATTACAAATCTTAAGTAGATTTGTATATAATAAATTCAAATATTTAATTATAATAACTCTTTATGTCGTATTCTCAACCCAGATCTTTAATTGTTTAAACTTGGACAAGTAACATTAGGATTTTGTTTGTATTTTCTTAGATTTGGACCAAAATTAAATATAATTAGTCTTTAAGTAGGCTTGAATCTTTATCCTTCTCTCTTTCTTCAAAAAGATTCATCCTCCTTATATGCAATTTTGGTCCTTGGATTTTAGGATCTGATTTGAGGATGAATCTTTTTTAAGAAAGAGAAAAGTATAGAGATTCAAGCTTACTTAAGAACTCGTTATATGCAATTTTGGTCCAAATCCAAGAAGAGACAAACAAAGTCCTAATGTTATTGTACAAGTTTAAAGAATTGAAGATTCGGGATGAGAATACAACATAAAGAGTTATCATAATCAAATATTTGAATTTATTAAATAAAAATATACTTAAAATTTGTAATTGATTTGATTTAAATTATCTTATGATTTGATTGATTTGCGAGTGATTTATTTGAATTATCTATAAATCAAATTATTTTAAATTGATTTGCAGTTTAATTAGAATTTATTTAGGATCTGTTATTTGTTTTTTTTAGTATATTTTCTTTCAATTTAGGGCAATTAGATTTTCTATATAATGTGGTTTAAGGATTGAATATATAAAAATTTTGATGAATAATAATACTTTTTTTTAAGATTTTTTATGTTTATATGAGTTGTTTCTCTTGGCTCTTGGGCCAAAAACTACCATTGATAACGTTGATTCTTCCGATAAGTGTCACATTCCTCTTTGATAACTTCGTTGTTATTCGGCAAGTCGCGGTTTATATCGAGTTTCTTATTATATCTTGATTTTCAAGATGTTTTAATTAATGTTTTTGTATTGGTGAATCATATGATTTGGTACCAGAGCTTAAGCTCTTGACAATTAGGTATTATTTATCTTTTATATATTTTTATTATTCTTATAAAAAAATAGAGAGAAAAAAATTGAAAAAATATTATATAGGAAAAAAAGTACAATAAAAAAGTGCACAAAAAATAAATTATCATTGAAAGAAATCTAAGAAATATGCATGGTGAATAGTTTGATTCAAGGAAGAATCCTTTTGAAGAGGTAAGGAATGATAGAAATTCGATTAGCCTATCTAAAATCTTTTTGTATGAAATTTTAGAGTTTGATTCGAGGACGAATCTTTTTGAAGAGAGAGAGATGGATAGAGATTCAAACCTGCTTAAAGACTTGTTATATGCAATTTTGGTCCAAATCCAAGAAGAAGCAAACAAAGTCCTAATGTTACTTGTACAAATTTAAACATTTGAAGATCTGAGATGAAAATACGACATAGAGAGCTATCATAATCAAATATTTAAATTTATTATATACAAATCTACTTATGATTTGTGATTAATTTGTTTTAAATTATCTTAGGATTTAATATTGATTTACAAGTGATTTATTTTAATTATTTACAAATCAAATTAAGATTTTAGATTGATTTGTAATTTAATTAGGATTTTTTTAGGATTAGTTACTTGTTTTTTATTAGTATAATTTCTTTCAATTTAGGAAAATTAGGTTTTTTATTTAATGTGATTTAGGAATTCAATGTAAATAAGTTTTAAAGAATAATAATACTTTTCTTTAAGAGTTTTCATCTTGTTAACTCCCTTGGTTCTTAGGTAAAGAACTACCCTTGATAACATTGGTTCTTCTGGCAAGTCGCGGTAAGGGTCACGTTCCTCCTTGATAATGTCAGTGCTCTTAAGCAAGTCGCGATTTCTGTCGGATTTATCTTATCATATTATGATTCTTAAGACATTTTAATTATCGTTTCCGTATTTTGATTCATTCAATCATATCAATATATTCATTTTCCTATCATTTCTCTTTGCAACCTCTACCATATGCAACGTAACCACATCAAGTTGTAAAATCTCAAGACCATCACCAAAACTCACTGTAGGATCGAACTAGAACATATTTTTTTACATTAAGGTAACCTAGTTCCACAACAAATTTCTTAAAATTAACGCATCTAACATATCTTCATCAATGTCATCCCACATTTTACATTATCCCATTTATACTTGACTTGTCAACCATCCTCAACAAAGTTTCTATCATGATAAATAAATAAAGTTAATTACTGCACCAAGTAAAAAAAATAAAAAGGTAAACAATAAGGACCTCATATAATAAATGTATTTTACAAATTGAACTTATTAGAGACCACATATATTAAAAATGCATTTTTCCTAATCACAAAATAAGGGATCACATGTAGAACACAACAACAGTCATCCCCCACACAAACACTATGACACAATAATGTTGAAACTCCAATATTCCTATTATTCAAACAAAACTTTTGAAACATTCCCCAATATTTAAAAAAACCCTAACCCCTAACTTAGCCTAGAATAATAAAAAATAAAAAAACCCCAAAATGCAAGATACATGAAAATACTTAGTCATCTCAACTGATTTCAAAAACTAAAACCTTAGTAGCAGCTGCACAAAATTGTTCCTTAACTCCACTGAAAAATAAATAAATCGTAAAAAAAAATGCGTATTTTCCTCTAACCAATTCCAAATGTTTTGTTTTAGTATGGTAGACAATACGACGATATTTTTAAGTTTAACTAAGGGTTTATGGTGATATTTAACATGCCATATAAGCATGTTATTGATGAAAAATAAGATCAGAAACGAAGCAAGATAAATAATAAAATAAAAACTAACAACCTAATTTTAATAAATCAAAAATTATTTAAAAATGTTATAATAAAATAAAAAACTAAAATAATAATTTATTTCAATGAATATTATCATTTTTAAAATTTAAGTTTTGGTCGTTAATTTTTATGATGACGCAGCTTGTTAACAAAAAAATAAAATATCTTAACTTAGATACATTATTTATCAATTATCATTTATACATATTATTGCAACATAAGAATAATTGATAAATAAATATTAGATTAAGATTAAACTTGTTAGTAAGATGATAAATTCAAATGACATATATTTAAATATAATTTTAAATTTAAATTTTATGTTTAAAAAAATCCTCATTAAAATATTTCCAACCTAAACCTAATTATCTTTTATAAAAAATATTTATAATGAACCAAGAACTTACACCATGTTTTAAAAAATGACCGCAATAGTATATTTGTTAGGATTTTCTCAAATTTAAACTAGGTTTTAGTATCATATTACCTACGATGTCTGTAACCATCGTAAGTCTCTCATAGGTACTATTTTTTGAAAAACCATCGTTAGTATATTATTGTTCATGAATTAATTTTCAATGCCTGTTTAATTTTTTTTGTTATTAACTTTTTCAATTCAGATAGAATTTTAATTAAAAATATATATATCAATTGCAAGCAAATCAAGTTAGGTTGGAAGGAAGCCAGGAAAACTCATTGGGGGAATTCCCTTCAATTTGCACTATCTGTTTGCCAAATTGTGTTATGTTATATTGTCTCTCTTTCAAGGCTGTTTTACTCTTTTGGGTAAAAATGTAAACAAATTTCGTATATGAGTATATTACATAACAATTTACAGGTATGAGTGTGTAACAGTAAGCGTATCTCTAAAATGCATCATAAGGTGTGGGTCCCTTCCAAAATGTACCACAAGATGTGGCTCCTTTCCGAAATACACCATAAGATATGCCTTCTTTTCAAAATACACCACACGGTATAGTCAAATCTATCAGCAGCTTTTTAAAATTTCGTGCAGCGTGCTCTCATACATCAAATCGGAGCATGCAGTCACAGCTGTGTCAATGTGGCTCCTCACAGGTGTGTCAATGTGGCTCCTCACAGGTGTGTCAATGTGGCTCCTCTTGGAATTGCACCACAAGATGCTTGCCTCCTTTCCGAAATGCACCACACCTCTACATGGGACCACTATAAATTCACCATTTCGTGTAAAAATAGAGATGTAAAAGTGAATGCGGAGAAATTTAAAAGTTGAGAGAAGAGGAGGTGAAGAATCGGAGATTTTAAAGGTTAGTGTATATTTAATTTTGTTAAAGTATTTTATATGAAATAAATTATATTTATAATAAATTAAATATGTGTTAATTTAGATTAATTAGTGTGTATAATGTAAATGAATAAATTTTTAATAATATTTATTAATTGTACTTGAATTAATTATAAAATTTATAAGATTAAATTAGTAATTATATTTTAGCATAATTTATTTATATTTAAATTTAAAAATAATAATAAATTTTGAAAAATATATGATATTATTACATTATAATATTAAAATGAATGTTAACGTTTAATAAATTTTTTAATATAATATTAAATTTATAATGTAAAAATAAATGATAATGTTAAATAGATTTTATTATAATTTAATAAAATTAAATATATTTAAAATTAGTCAATATATTTTTCGTCTGTCATTTATTCAGTCTTTTATTTACGTACACACGCAAACCCTTCTGCAACATTTGATGCCGTATCATATCACATTTAATATTGGAAATGAAATGTTTACTTACGTACACGTCAAACCCATGTCAAACCCATGCCATATCATATCACATTTAACATTGGAAATGAAATTTTTAATTGCAAACCCCTGCAACACACCTCATGCCATGTGATGTTTAGTTTCTGTTCACATACATTTGGCTTATTGAAAATAAAATTTATTCTATTCACATGCATCATCAACAACATGTAATTATTATATTTAAATGTAAATTATTCAAATTTAATAACATAATATTAAAATAAATTTTATCAATATAATTATTAAATTTAAAATTCTCATATAATAATAAATGTGGGTTATTGTTGTTAATGAATTTTTTTAATTACTTATCTTTGTAAAATTACGTGATTTATCCTGTATTAAACATTTAACTTTTTATTTATAATTTTTTTTATCAAATATTAACATAATTTAAATTTTAAATATTAATGTTATAATACATTTTAAAATATCATTTATTTTTTAGATAAAGTAATATTAATACATTAATTTTAAGTTAATAGTTAGATTGTTATTATATTGAATTAAAATATATTTGGTTATTATAATTATAATAATAATATAGTTAAAAAATTATAATGATAATATTTAATTAATTATAGTTGTTAATGTATTAATGATTAACTTGTAATTTTTGTATAATTTGTAGGAGAAATTTAATGGCATCTTCGTCACAATCTAGTTATGATATTAGACCGGGGCCGGATAATCCATCACTCCTAACATTGCAAAGCGTTCATATATCTGAGCAAATTTGGAATGGAGCGCCAGATCGAGAGTTAAAAATTCGAAGGGCAAAATTATTTCATGAAAGAGATAATATTCCACACATTCCGCCACAGATTGTTGAGCATTTAAGGAGAGCTGTCTTTTTAGGAATTGCTCAAATTCAATTCTTCCAAATTGATCCTCCTTTGATTGAAAGGTGGAGACCTGAAACACACACCTTTCATATGCCACCAGGAGAATGTACAATTACTCTTCAAGATGTTGCAGTATTAACCGGTCTACCTATAAATGGTGTTCCAGTTATTGGAAGTACTTCGGCTCGTGTGTGGGAGCCTATTGTGATGGAGCTTTTGGGAATTTCTCCACCTGAAAATGAAATGCATGGAGCTTCTGTAAAGATGACTTGGTTGAATCAACATTTTTCAAATATCGAGGACTATTTGGATAATGAAGTTCAATTGCATAGATACGTTCGTGCTTATATTCTTTGTTTGATTGGTGGAGTAGTTATTTGTGATCATTCGAGCAGTAGAGTACCGCTTAGGTACCTTCCATTATTGGCTGATTTCGATCAATGTGGGCAATATAGCTGGGGTCAGCTGCTCTGGCATATTTGTATCGTGAGTTGTGCACGACGACTAACTACGATAAGAAAGAAATATGCGGATTTACATTGTTGCTACAATTATGGGCGTGGGATAAATTTTCCTTGTATTGCTCTGATAGATCCTACCATAACAGATTTTACACTTCCATACAAAGCTAGGTATGATAATTGTCAAGGTTTTTTTTATCAATTCAATATTTAAAATTATTGTCATTTAATACATTTATTTTTATAGGTGGAGGAGACGTTTCTTTAAGGCAGTTAGACATGATTTGCAATTTTATAGACACAATTTTGAAACCATGAAACAAAAATATGTAAGTAATTTATTTGTATGATATTTAAAAATTATATGATAAAAGTTATAAATTTATATACTTTTGAATTGTTTTAATGTGCAGATAAAATGGCAACCATATGCAAATGTAATTCACCTATTGCCTGAAACATGTAGAGATGGACATGATTTTTGGACAACTGTTGTGCCATTATTTTGCTTTCATATTGTAGAGTGGCACCAACCAGATCGTGTTATGCGACAGTTTGGAATGCGTCAACATATTCCCCAACCCCCAAGCCAACCAGAAAATATTCATGGGTTGACACTACAAGGGAAGACAGATGATAACTGGGTTCGAATTTATGCTCCATTTCTAGATTTATGGAATAATAAGCAACAATTTGTTTGCTTAGGGATGCCTAATGATGGTGTGATGAGTGTTAATTCAGATTATATGAGATGGTACACACGTCATACAAGGAGATGGATCACAAGGGAATATGCAATCAAAGGCCGAGCAGTAAGTTTAAGCAAATATTTTTAAACTCCACAATTATATATATATATATACATATACATATATGATTTAGTAATTTATTTTTCTCTTATTTGTAGGTCGATCAAGCAGAGTTAATATATTACATTGCAACAGACATGGCTCATTCGGGAAGAGAGTCCTTGCTAGTCCTTATGGACCTTATCAAGCAACATGCAGAAAATATGCTAATGATGTTCGAAGAAGAGGACCGTGTTGTGACCGCTCGAATGGCTGCACCAGTTGCTACACAGGATCCACCTCGACAAGAGGTTCATGCGGACATGCCAGATAATAGAGTTGAGCGGCAAGGCCTTCAACGTCGTCGTAGACGTTTGGAGCATCAAACTCATACCATTCCTTCCCTTCCAACTTGACAAGAAGGACAGTATTTTGTGCCATCACAAGATGTACCATCATCACCATTGCCAACATATGCATTTCCATCACAACAATTTAGTGATGATACAGGTCCATCATTTGCAGGACATTCAGGAGATGGTCCATCTGTTGCACCTAGTTGTTATGGACAAGCATCATATGATGATATTGCTTTTGAAGGAGGACTACCATCATTTCAATTAGGAGGTCATTCGTTTCAGGGTGGAGGAGAATCTTCAGCATTTGCTCGTTTCACATCACCTGATATTCCATCTCATACGGCGTTGTATGGTGTTTCTTAGCCCTCACCTCCGACAGATCTTGGTGTTGGTAGAAGTTTTTATACACCATCTCCGTTTAATCCCACGATGATCACACCACCTCCACCCATGCACACATATGTGCATAGTCCAGATATATTTCAAGATTTTAGAGGTCAAGGAATTGACTTAAATGCAGACTTATCAGCTGCATTCCATGGTGGTGCTCGAATTGATGATCCTCAGTTTGATGTCACACAACATCATCGTCGTAATCCAAGAAGATCTGTGAGGGATAGAGACGTTGATGATAACTAGTTTTATCTTTGATTGTGTGTTTATGGACTCTTTTATCTTTATATCTTTAATCTTTTATGTCTTTAATGCTTTATGTCTTTGATTGCTTCATATGTTTAGACTATTATGATGAACTTTTTATTTGGTTATTAATTAGTTTGTTTAGATTATTATGTTTGACTTTATCGATAAATATGTTATTGTTATTGAATGCTTTATTGTTAGAAGAAATTGTTATGTCACAATTATATAAGAAAAACTAGCAATGGAGTAAACTCATTAAAATGCTAATGTTGCTGACACCTCAACCATGATTAAAATGCGAAACATTGATCATGTCCTTACATCATCATTAACTATCATTTTGTCCTTGTCCTCTACGTGGACATCGAGATTGATTATGACCAACTTCTTTACAAAGACGACATCGTTGTCTTGGTTGTGATTCAATCCAATCCATTTCATTTCTTATACGTGTAGACTTTGGTCGACCTTTTCCCCGTAATCTGTCCTCATTTGGCACTAGTATCCATGGGTGAACAAGGGGAAGTGACACCTCATTTCCAATTGTCCATCATTCACTTGAATACGCATTAACAACATTTTCAACCGTATAAACAGAATCCACAAACTGGTAAAAGTTCATACTAACAACAGAATATGCAGCGATAACATGAGAGCATGGATATTTGAACAATTGAAATTTACCACATTGACAACATCCTTGTGACAAACTTAGAGCCCATTTGTTACCACCGCGTTGTGTGACAGGATTGAATGCTTCTTCAACCTCAAAACGTGAAGATTGTATGTCATATCTTTGAACCTGATGAGAACATGCTTCTTCTTGATTTTTTCGAATGCAGTCCATTAGTTTACCACAATATCGTTGATCTGAGTTAAGTTCTGCCTTAGCAGCTGCACCCCTTTGCACAAAATATTCAACCAGGCGACTATATGTACATTTAACAAGAGTTGTAATTGGGAGATTACGAGCACCTTTCAAAATTTTATTGACCGACTCTGACAAATTTGTGGTCATGTGCCCGTATCGTCTACCATGTTGATCATAAGCGAGACTCCATTTTTCCTTTGAGATGCTATCAATCCATCTAGCAATTTCTGGTCCACTTTGTCTAAACTTTTCTAACTTTTCGTCAAATATATGTTTACATGGTCTGTAACCTATCAAGGTTTAACAATGTTACTAACAAAATATCCAATGAGTGTTATTAATATGCAAGACATTGTAAACATAAAACATACCTAATTTAAGCAACTCTTGTTTCAATTTTTTATTCTTGAAACGATGATTAAAATTACTTGCAATATGTCGAATACAGTACACGTGATAAGCATGTGAAGGTTGCCATCCTAAGTACTAATTGTTCACAGCAGATTTGATGCTTTGGTGCCGATCTGAAATAAGACAAATCCCATCCTTTTGTGTCACGTGCTTACGCTATAAACCAACTCCATGCCTCTAAAGTCTCACCCTCTACAATAGCAAATTCAATCGGTAACACGGAATTATTACCATCTTGAGTTGTTGCTATTAATAATGTACCTCTGTATTTTCCATACAGGAAAGTTCCATCAATTTGAATCAATGACTTGCAGTATTTGAAAGCTTCACAACATTGCTTAAATGTCCAAAAAACTCGAAAAAATTTTCGATATCGGTTGTTAATTTGTTGACCAATAATAACTTCAATCGTTTCAACTTTATATACCAATCCCAGGGAAAAATTAACCATGTAATGTAACCACCTTGGTAATATTGCATAAGACTCATCCCAATCACCAAAAACACGGACAATCGCTTTCTGTTTGGCAATCCATGCTTTCCTATATGAAATTTTATACCCATACTGACTTTGTATTCTTTCTTGTATCAAAGATATGGATACAGCGGGTTCTTGATTTACCATGCCTAAAGAAAAACAATTAAAAATTCATTAGTTTAACATATTCTATTTTATAATAAATATATATTTGATTATATTTCATACCTAAAATGCATGAACATATGAAATCTGAGTCAAGTTTGTTATGATCTTGCGAAAGTGATGCATTGACGCATGTGTGTAGTCCGCCCCATTTTGTAACAAGCCATTTATCTATTCTTTTTGATTTGATTGTTCGCATTCGCCATGGACAACCATTCACGTGATTGGGGCATTTCACATATAAAAAAGTCGGTTTTGATTCAATAACAATAAAAGTATGATGTACTTTCATTGAATAATGTTTAACTGCCATCTTTACCTCATCTTTTGTCTCAAATTGTAACCCAACATATAACTCATCTCCTATACACCAATTGGAAGGTCCATTAAATCCAAATAAATTGATATCTTCCTCACCATGTTCCATACAAATATTTGTATAGTGGGAAGAACAATTCCAAAAAGGTTCAACTCCTGCATAAATTATTTAAACATGTTAATATAAACAATTAATTTACAACATATGTTACATGTTTACTATTACCTGATTGTGTTACTTGTTCGGATCCAAATAAAGATAAACCAATTGAAGAAGATATTGGACTAGCTCTCATTAGACTAGGAGCGCTTTGTTCTCCTTCATCTGAATCAGTTAGATTCTCCCAGTCAACACCTTCATCAATATCATCATTATCCTCGCTACTTGATCATGTGGGTGAAAAATCATAATTTGAATCATCACAATCATCATCTGTTAGATTCACACCTTCATTACAAGCTGCTTACTTAATTAGTAAAAATTTTAAACTAATTTCACAAAAATATTGTCAATATTTATGTAAACATGCATCCATTAACTTACCAATTATTGGAGGACAATCTTCTACAACTTCAGTATTAAAACTACCATGTTGTATTAACATTGTTGAACTGCCAATCACATCAATCTTAGCATAAATCTCTAATGCTGACATTAACGACTGTTGCTCAAAAGCATTAACCATACATTTAATATCATCATCTTCACATATTTGGAAACCAATATAATCAATTTTATGAGTTGAAATCAAGAACTTTCCTACTAAAGAAAAAATCACTTGATTTGATGAAAGCTTTATAATTTTTTGTTTAAGTTCACTAAGGTTTATATCTCTTCTAACATGAATGGCTTTTTTACTTCCTTCAAAATTAAGTCCATTTTCTCCTTGAAAAATTCTACCATTTGAATATATGATAATAATAATTTTACTCATATTAACATAAAATTTTTAAACTACATACATAACACAGTTAATTTTTCAAACTTTTTTTTTAAATTAAAACAAATTAGTTAATATTCAAAATAAAAATAAAACAACAAATTATAGCAGAAAATAAATTCAAACTTGAACAAAAAAAATAATATACTTTATAAATATAATTTAAACTAAATCCAAATCACAATATCTAGAACACCACTAAACCAAGAATGATTTAATAAATTTTTTTTGAAATACACTAAATTACTAGATGCAGAGAAACATAAACACTATAGTATTTGAGAGAAATTTCCGTTCATCCAACAACAACATTGAGTCATTTTATACAAGAAAAAAATTTAATGTGACTCCTCTCCAAATGCTTCCACACAAGGTTGTGGCTCCTCTTCGGATGCTTCCATACGCTGTGGCTCCTCTCTGAATGCTCCCACACAAGGTTATGCCTCCTTTCCAAATGCTTCCACACGCTATGGCTCATCTCCAAACGCTCCCACACAAGACTGTGCCTCCTTTTCGAATCCCCCCACACAAGGCTGTGCCTCCTTTCCATCTGCCCCTACATCATGTGACGTGTTTTTTGGTCCAACACAGGCTGTGCCTCCTCTCCAAATGCTCCCACACAACCTATGGCTCTTCTCCAAATGCTCCCACACAAAGCTGTGTCTCCTCTTCAACTACTCCCACACGTGGGGTCCACAAACTAACTGTGGCGCCTTTTCATAATGCTCCATATGTATGACGCATCTTTATTTTGGTCCACAAACACTGTTCATACCCTACACCCGTAAAATGTATTGAAACAACCTTATTTTAGTAATTAATTTAAAAAATAACATCATTTTAGTCAAACTCCCCTCTTTTAAGGGAGGACTATTTTAGTCAAACTCCCCTCTTTTAAGGGAGGACTTCAAAATTCGTTCCCCAAACTGGGCAAAAGGGATGAGGACTTATCAAAGTTTTGAGAAAAGTAACTAGTATCCAAAGGAAAATTGCAGATTTGCAAGTCCAACTTCAAGGTCGAATGGTTAGCTTGGCCATTCAAGTTGTATTATACTAAAAATGAAAATAAAGTTAAAAAAACTAAACCAAAAAATAATAATAACAATAATAATTAAAAAATTAATCTAATAAAAATAGAAGATAAAAATATTAATTTTATCTGTTAAAAAAATATCCATATTTCATAGACATCTTATTTTCTAGGCTATGAATTTAGACTAGTTTTTATTTTAAAGATACAATTAGTATTTTTATCTTCTATTTTTTCAGAATGATTCTTTAATTTTTTTGTTTGGCTTTTCTAACTTTATTTTTAGTTTAGTTTGATTTTCAAACTTTTTTATATTTTGTTTTTTTCCTAAACTTTAATTTTTTTATTTGATTCAAAATTTAGAAAATTAAATAATTTTAAGGACTAAATTTAAGTATAAAAAAAAAGTAGAAGATCAAGATGAAATAAAAAATTATCAGATAATCAATTTGAAAAAAAATTAGAGAACAAAAAATTAATTTTACTTTATTTTCTGGTACAATATAAAAAATAATAAATTTAAATTTAAATTTCCTTAATATAAAACTGCTGTAATTCTACTTTACTTTGAATTTAAATAATTTGATCTTTTAAAAAATATATTATGTCTGACATAAATAAAATCAGTGTTTTCTTGTGATGTTTAAGTTTATTTATCCGTCTACTCGTCTTGAGTGATGAGACTCGTAAAATATTTAGGATGGTAAAAATGTTGCATCTGACTCGTGCGAGTTAAATTGAAAAGAAGATTGACACATAGGCAAGGATCCCTACTAAATTCAAGGACATTATTCAAAATACGGTAACATAATTGTTCCCTTTAGCCACCACGCACTGCTTTATTAAATCAAAATTTTCAGTTTTAGTTTATTGATTTTCACAAGTGTCAACTGTTGTTAATTAATTTATTTGCGGGCTAAAACCATACAACAAGATTTACAGAAAATAAAACCAAAAATATCTATATTTATAGGAACTAATTACTTACTTGCATAAAAAAATTATGTAGTTAATTCAATTATTCTTTTGTCTTTATCTTTCGAGAATAACAGTTAATATATAACTATTCTTTTATCTTTATCTTTCAAGGATAACAGTGGCATTAGAGACTAAATTCCTTGAAATGATTCAGGAGAGACATAATTAGTGAATATTTAGACCATAGTAAGAGAATTTCTTCTAAATGCCTCATTTTATGCTACCCTTGTCCCCTTGGTTGCTTTTCCTGTCTAACAGTTTCTATCTTGGAGTTGAGGTGATCCAGATGAACATGCCATTCAATCGACCCTACTTTTTAAATTTTGTAATGATTACACGAATGCAAATTATGATCATGAGCGATTAATCAGATCTTGGAAACAATGGATTTCGAGGTTAAACCCAAAACATCACACACTCGAGGATACAGACTCTTTCGGATTTCCGCATAAGCATCACCAACCCACTTTCTACGTGCCAACTCCTCTCCCAGGCGTATCGCAGCCTCCACGGTGTCCTCCGCACTATCGTGCGCCGAGTGCACGATCCCCATCTCCACTGCCTGTCTCGCCCTAACCTTCACTCCACGCAATAGAACGTCACGCGCTGCCGCAGGCGTGCCGATCTTCGCCCTCACAACGGCGGCGAAGTAGTCAGGAAGCGTTATCCCGAGGTCCACCTCCGGCATGTAGATCACTCCGCGGTCGCTCCGCATGAGGACGTAGTCGTGCGCCATCGCGAGGACGGCTCCAGCGGCGGCGGCGTGGCCGGATACGGAGGCGACGGTGGGAATCGGGAGGGAGAGGAGCGCCGCCACGATCTGGCGGAGGGAGTCCGACATGTGACGAAGGCGGACGCGGGCTCCGGCCTGGTCGCCGGCAGCCCGAGCCCAAGGGAAGTCAAAGCCGTTACAGAAGAATTTGCCGTGGGCCGCGGTGACGAGGACGGTGCCGGCGGTGGCCTGGGAGCTGACTTGGGATAGGGCGGCGAGAAGGGAAGAGAGGAGGGTGGGGTTGAGACGGTGCTGCTCGTCGTTTTCGCTGGTTAGGGTTAGAACGAAGAGTGGTCCTCGCTTCTCCAACGTGCACATGGTGTTGTGAGTGCGCGAGTACGTGTGCTCTGAGACAAAGAGAGTTATGCTGTGCAAGGAAGCTTGAGTTTTAAAATATAAAATATTAATAAATAACTTCAAAAATAGGTTGTGGCTCTTTGCTTTGTTGTCTCATAGTTATAGGGAACGGGGCTTTGGGTGTTCCAGTGACTACTTTTGACAGCTTTTTATCCTCACTCGATTATAAAAGTTATATATATTATTTTTATTATGAGTTATAAATTATTAAGATATAATATTCTTTTCATTTATATCTTGTAATATTTTATAAAAGTTAGATTGATATTTTAATTTTTATCTAATTTTTTAAAATATTTTATTTATTTTAGAAGATATAATTTTAAATTTTTTTATAATTTATTTTAGTTTTAATCATAATCTATTACTAAATTTATTTTTAAATTTAAAAAAAAATGATTTAAAAATTACTATAATTTAATATTAATCTTTTATATTATTTGTAAGTAAAATAAACTTTATAGAAATGACTAATTTGAAATTGATGAATATATTCTCCCGCATGATCATGCATCCCTCCCTGTTAAAACGTGAATAAAATTTTCTTGATGTTTATAACTGATTTCATACCAGATTCGTGTAATATTTTTCGTACTAAAATACTTTTCCTTAAGTAATCATAGCGCAGCGCATTCTCGCTGTTAAAAATTAATTTAATATTTATATTTTGGTTTTTAGTCTATATTTATTTATGCCTAGCAATATATTTTTTAAAATTATAATTTTTTACAGTTTACATATCTTTACAAATATTATGATGGGCGAAAGATACGTTAATAAACATATTCGATTTCAATCTACAAATTTATTTTTACTATTATAATAATAATAATAATAATAATAATAATAATAATAATAATAATAATAATGTATAAATATGATATTTGATTATTATTGTAATTGCCATTATTATTACCGCATTAGTAGTATATTATAGATCCAAAATAAAAGCATAATAAATATGATTCCTTCGCATCGGTGAATGATTATAATTATAACATTGGTAAAGGACTAAAAATCAGGAGCCTCACCTCACTCCACTACCAGAGTACATTCCTCTGACTTTTTATTTTCTTAAGAATTCCTCTTACCTCTATTTTTATCCTTGGCGCCAAATCGTAAAATACTGCAGTGCTTTTCCGCTGTTAAAATTAATTTATATATTATTTGTATTATACATTAACCCTAACAGTACAATCAAAATGTAAGTTGGTTTCGCGCCATTCTCACTCTCTGAAAACCCGCTTTTGTCTTACTTTACAAGTCTCTAGTCATCATCGCTTTTCACCTCCCACTTTTTTAATTCTTAATATTTTTCCGATATTTCTTTATCTATGGAGGAAGAACACTCCACAGTAGCCTCAGAAATAGGAACATTCCAGAAAGTTTTCATCCCATCGAAAACCGACAATGTCGTATATGTTAACGGCAACCCCGCCGACGTCGCCGAACCGCTTAAGGTGGTTCGCACGCTCACCAGCACCGGCGGCGCCCGCGTTCTGGCGGCCCCGCCGAACCCGAACGAGTTTGACGCGTCCAAAGTGAAGAAGGAGCCGCTGGAGGAAATCGGGTTCAACGAATCTCAACCCTCGGTTCGGGAAACGCCGCAACCTAGGCTTTCTTTTGACGAGTATCTCAAAGTCACAAACACGGAAGTCGCGTCCAAAGACGAGGCTCTGAAATCGATGATGTCACGGGAAGGAGAAAAAAAGAAACCGATTCAAATGACGCCGGAAAACGTTTGGGTTAAGAAGGAATCGGAACCGGTCCAACCGCTGAAGGAAGTTGTTAACGTAAAGAAAGAAGTGGTTACCGATGAAATGGAGGTTGTGGAGTTCAATAAACCTTTCGAGGGTTTGAAGAAGGAACCGGTTGTTAAAGAGAAGATTCCAAACCTCGAGGATGGCGAATTTCCTGAAGAACCTGGTTGGTTATTGGTAGGAAGGAAGGTGGAGGTTGCGATTTCCACAGCGAGAGGAATGAGGAAGTTGGTGGACAATGAGATTGTTCATTTCAACTTCCCTCTCCCAACGTACTCTAGTAAGTCTCAGTTTATCGTTCGCGTCTCAACCAAGCGTTCTGGAGAGGTAACTACTCTTTATTGTAATGTGATATTGTGTGAGTTGCTACTTTGGAAAGTAAGTTTTTTGTGTGATTGAGGATTTTTTTATTTAAGGTTTTTGAAAAAAATGATTTTAATAATATTTTAAAAATAACTTATGCTTTAAAGGTTTTATGAATAAGTTGAAATTATATTTTGTTTGTTTATAATTGCTAAAGCTTAAAAGTAGTTTTTATTTTTTAAGATAATTATGATTTTTGCTGTTCTTGAGGAATCTTAAACGAGCCGTCTGGAAAAGGCAGTACTTTGATTTTTATGCAAATTGCAAAATGCTTTGGAAGAGGGTTTGATTGTGCTTTTTGTTTTGTGTGGTTGAATTGGATTTCAGGTTGGGAGGCTCCCAATGGAGTGGGCAAAAATTGTCATTCCGCTTGTGCAATCTGGGAAGGTTAAGGTTCGAGGCAGATGCATTGCTGCGCCGGATAAACTGCAAATGATGCAGGAAATTATGTTGTTAGTGAGGTATTATAGCCCCTTCCGGGGTCCATTCTTTAATGTAAATGGTGTTGGTGAAAGTGTTTTTTTTAGTTTGTATTGTGTCCATTTGGAGGTTGCAGTTGATATTGAGTTGTGCAGGTGGTGTGTGTTTTAGTAGATGAATGTAATTGAAGAGTTTTTGTTTTTATGCAGCTTCTATATTCATCACTCCGTGTTTGCTGACTGTGTTGATACATCTTGGAGGCTAGAGGCTAGTGGTAAAATTGATGATACTATTTACCCCCTCCTTAAATTATTCAAAATGCTAGAGATTAAGCCATCTCAAAAGGTAATTGACACTTCTATTTGTACATTGAACTTTTTTGGCTGTTTCTTAATTTTGTATTTGTAATGGGTGGTTGTTGAATTCACTAGGCTGAATTCACCCCTGAGGATATAGATTCTCGGAAGCGGTTGCTCTATCCAAAGGTATGTGCTACTATTTTACTTCCTTCTTCCTTCAATGAGCATGACTTTCATAATGTTGATGTCTAAGATAGTGTATTGAATGTTGTTACCATGAATGTTGCCTGGTTCCGTAGGCAACCTCTGCATGCATATAGGCTTAACTATACTGTTGATGCTTGCAGGCTGATTCAGATGAAGCTGCAGCATTGCCTTTGATCAAGCGAAGAAAAGGTGGTGAGCAGCTTCCGGAGCAGAATGATGATGAACAAGCTCTTTCAGAGTCAGCTCTGAATAAACTTGTTGGGGCTGCAGAAATTTATGACTTGGAGGTAAAGAGCTTTCAAGTATTTTGACCTCAGTTGTTTATCTTAAAACTTATCTCTAGAATCACTTGTTATCAACCATTGTGTCTTGCATCTCTTTAGGAGAAGGAAGCTCCAAAGACCCTTATGTGTACTCTAAAGCCTTACCAGAAGCAAGCTCTCTATTGGATGTCAGAAATTGAGAAGGGAATGGATGCTGAGATTGCTGATAGAAATCTGCATCCGTGCTGGTCAGCCTACACCATATGCAAAGGGTAAGTGTTAATAGTAAATGATTCAACAAACTGACTGGCGTTCTTTTTCCCCTCAATATCAGTATGCAACTTAATCTGACATGCTTTCTAGCAGAAGGACAATTTATGTGAATATTTTCACGGGGGAAGCAACTAAGAAATTTCCAAAAGCAACACAGACGGCAAGAGGAGGAGTGAGTTTGTTTTAGACCGTCAATTTTTGAAACTACATGAGTTTGCCTATTTATGGAACTGGTTTTATTTATTTGCCTTTGATCGTAGATTCTTGCGGATGCAATGGGACTTGGAAAGACTGTCATGACAATCGCTCTGATTCTCAGTAACCCAGCCAGGGGCAAATTAGAAAACAGGGTTGTAGAGAGTGGAAATTATAATATTAGCACAAATAGGAGAAAGAATGTTAACACCTTGTATAAAGTTGAGGGTGGCACTCTTATTGTTTGTCCCATGGCTTTGTTGGGTCAGTGGAAGGTGAGTTTCGTTTGTTTGTATGATCATATTGGGAAAAAAATAGGTTTTTTTCTTTTTGAATAAAAGACTTTATTATTATTATTATTATTATTATTGTTGTTGTTGTTGTTATTTTTGTTAGCTCATAAGCATTTAAAATCTCTAGGATGAGCTTGAAGCGCATTCAAAATCAGGTAGTATATCCATATTTGTTCATTATGGTGGCGGTAGAACCAATGATCCCGAGTTGGTCTCAGAGCATGATGTTGTCTTAACAACGTACGGTGTCCTATCAGCTGCATATAAAAGTGTAAGGAAACATTCCTTTATACTTGCTTTTGTACCATTTGCTTAGTGAAGCTTCATATTGTGTTCTCTGACTTGTGAAAACCAGGATGGAGAGAATAGCATCTACCACAGGGTCCAGTGGTACAGGGTGGTGCTAGACGAAGCTCATAATATAAAAGCTCATATAAGTCAGATTGCTCAGGCTGCTTTTACTTTGTCCTCACACAGCCGCTGGTGTCTAACTGGAACCCCGCTTCAGGTTTGTGTAATTGCCAGGCAAACATTATTTTCCGATCTTATTATAATTGCAAGGAGAAATAGTACTCTGAGCACAAGCAAAATTTCCTTCTTTCCCTTAATTTTATCCTTTATCCACATTAGTTAATGAGTAGAATAAAGGTCTCGTTTATCCAGCAAAAGAACCCACCTTCTGGTACCGTTTGTGAAATTTGATGTTCTCTATTGCAGAATAGCTTGGAAGACCTATTCAGCCTCTTGCGTTTCTTGCATGTTGAACCTTGGTGCAACTGGGAATGGTATGGCAAGATTATGTTGCTAATTCCTAGTAAACGTAAATCTGTTCAATGTTGAGAATAAATCATTTATTCGAAGAACCAGTGCTCATTTTGATTGTTGTGATCATCTGTATAGGTGGCTTAAGTTGGTTCAAAGGCCTTATGAGAATGGTGATCCAAGAGCCCTGAAACTGGTCAAGGCCATCTTGAGGACAATTATGTTAAGAAGAACAAAGGAAACGAAGGATAAGGAAGGAAGGTAGTCATTCTCACTTCACTTGAATTGTCTTTTTTTTGCAATATAAATGTGTATACCTTTTTAATCATGATACAAATGTCGTATGCTTTTCCAGGCCCATACTTTTCCTGCCACCGACTGATATTCAATTGATTGAGTGTGAACAGTCAGAATCTGAACGAGACTTCTATGATGCCCTTTTTGCGAGATCTAAAGTAAGTTCTGTGACACGGCTACTGATTTGTGATTAGTTTTGAGTAACAATCTGCTTCACTTTTTCGTTTTCCATTAAGTCAGTAAATTTGTTAATGGTGACTGTCCCCAAAGTTTTGCTAGAATTTCATTATCCTCTACGCTTTGGGTTTCTATTAATTTTAATTTTATGTTTGAAATGTTACCCAATGGCTCAAACCTTTTATTCAATACAAACAGGTTCAGTTTGATCAGTATGTTGCGCAAGGAAAGGTTCTTCACCATTATGCGAATATCCTTGAGCTGCTAATGCAATTGAGACGGTGTTGTAACCATCCGTTTTTGGTTATGTGGTAAGTGTGGCAAACACATTCAAATGCTTACATGTTTTTCCTTTCCCAATTCTTCTGCTTCTAGTAAGAATTTGCCTCGTGTATGCAGCGGCAGTGATTCCCAGAAATATGCAGACTTAAGCAGGCTTGCAAGAAGATTCCTTCAGTCTAGTACTGACTCTGCCGAAATATGCGATCAAAGTGATCTACAGAATCTTGCAGAGTTGAACAAACTTGCAAGTGGATTCCTTCTCAAATCTGATTCTGCTTCCCACTCTATCCAACCTCGTGCATACATTGATGAGGTTTTGGAGCATATTCAAAAGGGTGAAACCGTAGAGTGCTCTATATGCATGGAATCTCCAGAAGATCCTGTTTTTACACCATGTGCACATAGGTTTTGTAGAGAATGTCTAATCAATTGCTGGGGCACATCAGCGGGTGGTAAATGCCCAATCTGTCGTCAATCGCTCAATAAAAATGATCTGATTACTTGTCCATCTGAAAACCCATTCAAGGTTGACGTTAAGAACAATTTGACAGAGTCTTCAAAGGTTTCAAAGTTGTTGGATTTCTTGCAACAAATTCAGAAGTCATCGTCAGATGCAAAGAGTATTGTCTTCAGTCAGTGGACTTCATTTTTTGATCTGTTGGAGAATCCATTGAGGAGGAGAGGAATTGATTATTTAAGATTTGATGGGAAATTGTCTCAGAAACAAAGGGAGAAAGTTCTATATGAATTTAATGAGACACGAGAGAAAAGGGTAAGTGAAATCAACATGAAATATCTATCATTTATAGTGAAATATAACGCCGCTGAATCACCTTTTCCCCTTCGTCCTGTTTCAGGTTTTGTTGATGTCACTAAGAGCTGGTGGTGTGGGCTTGAACTTAACTGCTGCCTCAAATGTTTTCATTATGGTAACCTATGCCTATTTCCCTTCTCTTCCTCCTGCCCATCTCGTGGAACTTCTATCTTCTGACTGTGTTAACTCTTTGTATTGAAAATGCAGGATCCATGGTGGAATCCTGCAGTTGAGGAGCAAGCAATAATGAGAATTCACCGTATAGGACAAAAGCGAAAGGTTGTCGTTAGAAGATTAATCGTGAAGGTTGGTTAATTCGTTTTCTCAACCTGCTTAGAACTGATGCCAAATACAATCCTACTCATCTTCATCTGCTCTAAACCGAGATTCCCATATTGCCGACTTCGTATCAGTCAAATGTTCCGGATTGGACCTTGGAATATTCAAAGTTCCCTTTTTTTGTTTTGCCTGACGGCGCCACCAGATTTGTTGATAAGCATTTCACTTCTTCGCTTTGTTTTCTACCAAATGACATGGGTTGCCACTCTTATCGTTTATGCTGCTTACCTTGATATAGCTCAAGTTCTCAACAACTAAACTTTGAGCAATTAAATATTATTTTTTTATGGTTTTGATATCTTTCTCTCCTTGGTTAGAAAAGCATTTTCTCACATTGATCACGTTTTTCTCACGTAGTCTGACATTATCCTTTTGGTTGGGTCACCTTTTTGAAAAAAATTTCTTCCGTCTGGTTTTAATTTACACGTGCTTTTGTCTTACCTTTTCCTCTATTTTACTTAAAATAATAAGAGTTATGGGTATTATGAACAGGGCACAGTGGAAGATCGATTGCAACAAGTGCAAGCCAGGAAACAAAGGATGATTTCCGGTGCCCTCACCGATGATGAGGTTCGGACTGCCAGGATTCAAGACCTCAAAATGCTATTCACTTGATATAATTTATAATATATTTTGAAGCTCATGTCTTATCTAGTCTTTTAGATCTACAAACCACCTATTTGTATAGATGGTAGTTAGGCCCCTTCGTACAACTGAAGGCTTCTTTCTCTTTTGTGTACATACATGATATGATAGAAGCGGTGTTTTGTAAATCTTGACGCTTCTAGCGCTTATGGTAAAAAGTGCCTACTTTCCTTTTGGTCATTCAATTATTTGTTTAAAGAGAATCCCAAACCTGCTATAAAATTTAATAATTTATCATGTCAAAGGTGAATAATATATTACCTGCGCACCAACTAAAATACAAATTACAAATGCGTCTTGTTTTTCTTGTAAAGAAACCAAAATGGAAATCTTTTTATTTAATCATTGATAATGTGTTATAATAAACAGACTCATACGTTGACCTCATTAAGCAATCGAGTATGCAGTCAAAAGTCTTTTGGTTATGTTAATTTTTAAAATTTGTTTGCAAACAACAATACTATGCATCTTGAATAACTTCAATGGTACACTTAAGAGAGGAAAGACTTGGATGTATCTGGCCTTCGTTTGATTTTTTATCATTGTTTTCGAAGTTGTTATTATTTATTTAAAATAACATTGAATAAAGAAAATATTTTGAAATACCAAAGTTTTGATCATTTTTCCAAAAGATAAAAAGAAAGACATGGTGCACTAGAAGGACGTGGTGTACGAATTAGGGACGTAAGTAGAAGGTGCGGCGTGGGATTGAGGAAGAGAAGTCGGAAGAATGAGCAGTGGATAGTGTTAGTTTTCGAAAAAAAAAAATTCTTTTTCTGTATAATACTACAGCCTTCTCTTTAAGTTTTATGTATTTTAAAAATATGAATAAAAATAATTTTTAATATCGAATATAATATTAATAATTTGATGTTCATACTTCATACATACAATGAAAGTGAAATATTTAAATTAATAGATATTAGCTATAAATTTAAAGGTGAGTGCGACGCCTTACCTACTTGACCGGTCAAAAAGCTCCGGGATTGAGTTTATTAGAAAGCCAGATTTGGCAGGTGGGACTGGGGCTATCATAATTTATCTGATGATATTTCTACAATTGATATTAAATGTGAAATTTAATGACACTATATTTTTAATATTTTATATAAATATTAAATTTTATTAATATAATTATTAAATTATATAGTAGTTAATAATTATATATAATTTTAGATGATTCATGCATTTACCGATATACAATTTATTAGTAAAATTTAGTTATATTTTTATTTTGTACATAATTGTTATAATTTTATAAAATTTAATTGAAATGAATTATTAACATATATATTTTTATATTATTATTCAATCATAAATTATCATATTATTATAAATTGTTAATTTTTATAATAATTAATTTAAAAATTATATTTATTACTTTTTAATTGGTTGACAGTATAAATATTTTACTACAATAATGTATTAAAATTAAATTAAGTTTTATATTATATATTTTGGTTTGCCTCAATATTTATTATTTTAAAAAATGTGCATTTGGCACTAAACGTTGGGCCTCTGCTTTATATATGGTCGCTCCCTCTGACTGTAGGAATGGTGTAATGGTGTATCTTATAATAGATTGGATTAGGCTTTTAAGTATTTAATATATGCTTCATGTGGTGCCTATCTTTGACCGCTATCTCCTAATCCTAGCTGCCACAATTTAACCCCAATCCCCAAAACCCTACCAAATGAAAATGAAAACTAAAGCAAATTCCATGTCAGTTCAAGTGTTTTTTTTTTAACGTACAATGAATTCAAGATTTTATATAAATTATTTTAATTAATTTTTTATTATTAGATTAATTCTAACTTTTTAATGACATATGTTAGTTAAAATATTTAAAAGTTAACAATGACATTTTTATTAATAAATATTTATATTTTAAAAATTTGTTTACAAATGATTTAAAAATATTGATTAAATATATATATATATATTTAGTATAAAAAATAATGATAACAAATTTGAATCATATAATTATATATTATTAATAATTAAAACTAATTTTTTTAAAATTATTTAGTTTCTTAAAAATAATTTGAATTTTTAAAAATATACATATTTATATGTTTTAATTTTAACTAATTATAATAAAATTTAATAATTAATGCTTATTTTTTATTCATATAAAATATAACGTCTTATTTATTAGTCTTTCTAATTAAATAATTCATAAATAATTATATTTTATTAAAATTCACATGAAAAATATATTATAAATAAATCAAATAATAGTGAATGTATATTAACACTTTTTTTCAAAAAAAAAATAATTCTTAATTATTCAACCAGTATTGTTAAATACTAGTTAATATTTGTCTATCTTTAAAAGTGAAGTAATATTTTATTTTAAAATATTGGGTTCACAGTAATTTAATTTCTAAAAGAGTGAAATTTATTTTGTTTGACTCTTACCTAATTTAATTTTTTTAAACAAATTAATAGCAATGCTGTCCTTCGATGATAAAATAATATCAATTTAATTTTTTAATCCTAGGAAATTGAGATTAATTTTGTCAATTGATAGTAAACAATAGCATTAATTTAATCCCCTAATCTTACATTTTATTTACACAAGTATGAGTTTAATATCATTTTTATGATTAAAAATTATTTATTTAAAGAATCAAATTTTGTAAGTTCAACATTTTATCGTTGAAAATGGATTTTCTTCATAATAGTATTGGTATTAACTGAAAGATGTACGTTTTGAGATAATATTATAGAATTATAACTATTAATTAAAAAGTTAAAGACTAAAATTAAAATAAAATAAAGATACATGTATGATAAATTGGTAAAGTATTCAAAATCTGTTTGTATTTTTATTAATTGCTTGACGATACGTAAGAAAAACTGATGGAATCTAATAATACGAGTTTCCTGCATTTTCTACGCCTGTGGTTTGATTGGAATATGTTGCCGACATTTTTTTAATCTATTGTATTAAAAACAAGATATCATCCAAAATTTAAATAATTTCTGGTTGGATAATATTCTTAATATATATAAAAAAATAATTATTAAATTTGTAAGGATAAATAATTTAATTTTAACCCTAACAAGAAAAATCTATTTCAATTAAAACATATTTTGTATTTCATGGCCCACACACTTTTAACCGTTAATTTTGTTTTGATTTTCTAGCTTTATTTGTAGAATGTAAAGTATAGACTTTTTAAATCATTAAATAATTTAATAATAAAAAGTTGAGATAATTTATATAAGATTATAAATATATATTAAAAATATTACAGCTTATTTAATGAAACTTGAACATATATTATTTAAATTAATAATAAATAGTAAAAATATAAAATAAAAAAGTTATCCACTTTTATATTATAAATTTTAATTTTAAAAATATTGTTGATATATTAAAATGTTTATTGACATATTTTTTCTTGTATTAAATATTTAATTTATAATTTAAATTAATCTGTAAATTTTATAATTTTATAATTTTATAAATATTTTAAAATAATTCTTATAATTTGAAAAAATAATTGAGTCCCGGAAACTTAACTTTGTTATACTCCATTAACGTTTTACTAGCCAGAAAAGGAGGAGTTTGATTTTGGAGCTGAAAAAAAAAAAAAAAAAAAAAAAAAAGAGGTTACGGATTGGATCCGTTCAATGTTCATTGGGGGCAATATTGTTTTAGATATGACTGATTTTGCGTTGACATGACATTTGATATCATGTGAATCATCTAACTAAAACTTAGATCCATGGCTATTTCTCCAACCTTGTTCTAATTTAAACGGAAAAAATTTATTTTAATTGGTTTTTAAAAATTCGTAAGTTATACTTAATTTGTAAAAATTAAAGTTGAACTTAAGAATAAATATATGTTTCAGCTTCACGTATTTTTTAATAAGTATAATTAATATTTAAATAAAATAATAATATTAAATTAAGTTAAATATATTTTTATTTTAAAAATTTAAAAATTTTAATTTTTAAAATTATTTATTTTAATTTCTATTTTAAAAATAGATTAATTTTAATTTTTTATTATTGAGTATATGCTACATGTTAAATATAAATTATTTAAAAATTAAAATTAATCTATTTTTAAAATATGAGAGATTAAAATAAAAAATAAAAAATAAAAAATAAAAAATAAAAAATAAATATTTTTAGAGAAAAATAGAAATATATTTAATCTTATTAAATTTTTATACTTTGTTAAGAATATAATAATATTATTAATTTTTTAAATTATTAATAAATAAGTTTAAATATAAAAATGTTATTTAATTACAATAAATAAAAATTAAAAATTCAAGGTATAAATGTTCACAGGTTTATCCTAATTTGATGAAATTGATGTTAGATTTAACTTTTTAATCTTTATTTTTTTTAAAAAAAATCACATTCAAACCTACCTCGATCTTCTGTAAAATAGAAATACGGATGGAAAGAGTAAAATTCAGCCTCAATTCATCGAACTACCATTTCAACAGAGAACGCAACTGTGCTTATAAATGGAGGGTACCGTCTTGTGTTGGTGTCTTGTGAGAGAACGGTTCATGTTTGGTATCACTCTAAGGTCCACTGTTTAGGCTATAAGGGAATGGATGAGATTTTCTTCTTCGTTGTTTTTGATGATGTTGGGGTGTTGAGGAAGAACCTTCTCTATATTTGACTTATTTGTTGGTTGTGGTTTCTTTATAGTGCATAATAATTCGTAAGATGACCGCGAAAATACTGAAAGAACACGAGTCGAACAATTGTCAAACACTTTTTGTGTCCCTCATCCCGCGATAACATTCATCCTTGGTTGCTTCATGAGGATGCATAACCCAATTCAAAGTTTCTTCATTCTCATTAGTAATTGTTGCATTCTAACTTTTTAATCCTATTGTAATATATGTTTCACAATAGTTAATCCTATTGTAATAAAATAAGTGAAGCATTATAGAGAAAGCTTAAAAGCATTTCTATTCTTGAAGACAAAATCCATAAAAGCTTTTATAGAATAAACAAAGAAATTAAAAACAAAATGGAAAAGTGAGGTTTGTCTGGGTGGTTTGCAAGATTTTAATTTTTACATTCAATTTTAAAAATAAAATATATTTGATAAAAATATTTTTTAGTTAATTTTTAATATTTTTTTAAAAATATGATGAAACTACATACACAATATAATTACATATGAATATATATATATATATATATATATATATATATATATATCATTTTACAATTGATCAGAACTTTTCAATAATTAATTAATTTATGTTAATAATTAATTAATTACATTTATTAATTGATTAATTATTTTTTTATATAATTAATTAAAATAATTTATTATATAATTAATTATTTTATATAATATATTAACTATAATTAATTGTTACATTTTATTAATAAATTACGATTTTATTTTCGATTCATCACTTACAAAAATAAGTTAATTATATTTGTTATATTATAAACTATATTTATTTATTTTAAAATTAAATTAATTTTAATTTTATAAAAATATTTATATTATCAATTTTAAAAATATTTTTATTCTAAATCTATCATCATCATCTTTATGATGATTATTATTATTATTATTCTAACAATTATCATTATTAAATCATCATTATTATTATAATAATAATAATAATTTTTATTATTTTAAAAATATTTTACTAATTTTTAAATAACAATTTTTATTTATTTATTTTATAAATTTATAATAAAATATAATTATTTGATATATAAATTATATTAATTCATAATTTATACTATAACTCTATATTATACAATTATTTATAATATAATATTGTTTTATGTAGAATAAATATTAAATATTAAAAAAATATTATATAATTACTTATATATATATATTATTTTATTTAAAAAATTATAATAATATCATATAAAATTATTTATCATATATAATAATTATCGTACAATATATAAATAAAAATTATATAATTATCTAATATTTTTTATTATAACCATTCTTGTATATTAACATTATTTTTATCATTATTATTATTATTATAATAATAATATTATTATTATAATATTTTAATTTTTATTATTTTTTCATATATTTTTTATTATTTAAAAAATTAATTTTATAATTAATATTTATCTATTTTTAAAAATTTTAAAAAAATATTAAATATAATAAATTAATTTATTTTTATAATAATTTTTAAAAAATAAAAATTAAACTTAAAAATTTAAATTAAATTTAAATTTAAATTTTAAAAATTTTAAAACTAAAAATTAAAAATCATACTTAAAATAGCAGAATAGAGATATTAATTATTAAAGTAGATATTTAGCTGAAAAGTTGCATACATACAAAAATATAGTTAATTTTAAAGTTTTAACCGATAAAAAATATTATGAATAGAACACTATTAAATTTATTAATTTTTTATTACATTAATTTAAAATATAACGTATAAAATAAATATTAAATAATAATATAAATCACAAACATATATATATTACAAAGGAACGTATGCTCTCACAAACTTCAGGCTACAAGAAAAAAAAAAAAAACGAGAGATTAATACGATGGTAAAATTGTAGATAAACCAAAAGCAATACAAATACGCGGAGCCATACGCCAGGTCAATAAGCCGAGCCGAGTCGATTTCAATCATTTTAGTTTCAGTTTTAAAACGTGTGCACCGCACGCCCCTCTATTTATATCCCCATACACCCACCGTTCTCTCTCTCTCTCTCAATACAACGTCACTCTCTCTTTCTCTCACTATCTCACTCACCGTTCATCTCAGCGCCACCACAATCGCCGCCGTCTATGGCAGACGCTCACAGAAACCGACCCGCCCGCCGGCAGCCTAGTCGATTACAGAGCCGTGCTCCATCTTCGTTGCAGATAAACCGCTCCGTGGATTGGAACATCGCGATTCCTCTGCTGTCGCCGCTGGCGTCGTCGCCACCGCCCCCGCCGCCGGTGCAGAAGGAGGATCCGCCACCGCAGCGCCGCCAGGTGTCGGAACCGGAAAAAGTGGTTTTCAAGAAGTGGCAGCATCCCGCGGCACCTTTCTGCTACGAAACCGCTTCGGTGGTTCGTCCCTTTTGTTAACGTGTAAATATTAAAACAAAAAAAAAAGAAGATCTAACATGTTTTTGTTTTTTGTTTTTGTATACATATATAATCTCATAAGTAATAAGTCTCAGTATTTTTTAACCATTTTTTTTCTTTTGTTATGGTCCCAATTACTTATTAGAAGTGTAATAAATAACCCTTATCTCTCAACTTTTGTGATCTTTTTAAGCGTATATTGTTTAATTTGTAGCTGTTCTTCAATATTTTTGTGTGTTTGTTTGCGATAGATACTTGAGTTCAATTTGTTTTACGGATGAAAAATCACATTTTAATAAAAATGCGATTCAAATTACATATTTTTATTTTATTTAATTGTTCAAATTAATTTTATTCATCTATTAAGATTCACTTATTGAGGATTTAGGTAAGTTTTTTAGGTTGTTTTCTATTGAAGATTTATGTAATTTTTATGAAATTTTAGTTTAAATCTTATTATTTAAAAATTTATTGATCTGTAAATTAAATGGATTATGTGATTCGATTTGCACGAATAGTGGTCGGGTACTCTTCAATCTTCATCAATTCAACACTACGATGAGGTTATGCAAAACAAATATATGTACATTGATGAGGTTTTCTATTTGAAAAGAAAAAAAAGTTGGGAATATCAAGAAATGCAATTAGTATTATATAGCGAGCGAATTATATATGAATTTGGAGGAAAATGTTGATATAATCCTTTCACTTTTTTTAAAAGCATAAATATATATTATCAAGAATTCAAGATGTATCGTGTTTATATAAATAGTTGTATATATTTGACATTTGCGGCAGTGAAGGTGACAGATCCTGAGATTCCTGTTTGTTTAATATCTGTTTCTGCTGAATTGTTGAAATGTCACTGTTTTGTGGCACTGGGAAATTGGGATGAAATAAAAATGATTTATTTTTTTGACATCATTATTCTTCTCTTTCTTTGAATCTGGAGCATAATTGTGCAAATTTTGAAAAATAGTTAAATTGGATATACCAATTATTTAATGTCGAAATAATGGAATTAATTACTATACATAATTGCATATGCAACAAAAACTGTTGGAGGATTTTTAATGTTGATGATTTTCTAATGCCAAAGTGCTAAAAAGCATTCTAGAGTCTTCCGCCAAGAAGAATTGTGAATTGGTCATTTCAAATTAGTAGCAATGCAAATAAAATGAGTTTTGATCCCCAAAAATGTAAACATATTAACAAATATTTATGCCACCCCATGTGACATGTGGTATTCAGAACAAGATAGTAGAAGTGTCCATTCCACACGTGAAGAGAGGACACAAATAGGACAAGAAAAGTAATGCAGCCTAGGTATCACATTTCTATCATCACTGTCACAGCTAGCATAACACTTTGGATCCTCTTTACCAGTTTTTTATCTCCCCATTATCCTGTCAAAATTTCACTCATTTCATTAATGCTTGCCAACAATTAAAAGGAGACAGATGCAATATATGATTGAAATTTTAACCCAAGAAAAATTATGGTTAGAGAGCCAGGAGAGGATGACTTTCAGGTTCTCTTCACTTTGCTCTTTAGGAAAATTTATTGAAATAAATTAACAATTTAAAATTTTTATTTTCTCATCCAATTATAAATGTTATATAATTGAAATTATTTATTTTTTAAATAATTATTTTAAAAATTATCACTATTATATTTTTAATTGGTTGACAATATAAAAATCTTTACGACGTATTAAAATTAAACTTATTATTGAGTCATTGTAAAGGTATAAACTCAGAAAACAGTGAGATAAATTATGATTTTTTGTAATAAAAAGTTATGATGTTTTTTTTGGAGTAAATTATATAAAAAGTGCACGAAATCCTTTCATATATGCCCAATGGTGAGAGTAAAAGGTGTGCACTTAAAGCACAAAAGACTATTATCATCCACATATTCTCACGATAAATGAAGATTGAGTTAATTGGCAGATTCGGAGCAATGTATGAGGATATAATAAATAATCATAGATATATTACATTGGGTGCCATTTTTATTTTAAATACAATTTGCATAAAGACTCGTTAGTTTGTCATACATACAATTGCAAACGTTGTTTTGTAGGTTCCTAAGACCAGTACACGTGGTAGGAAAAGTTAATTTCTTCTTTCTATTCAATTCGAAAATGGCATATGCGGTAGCTAACCAAACGAAATTATGTTTATTTAAGATTCTATCGTGGCTCTAACCAAACGAAGTGATATTTGTTTAACATTCTACGATGGCTCCAGGTTAGATTTGGCTTCTTTAAAACCAAAAAGGATATAATTTAAAAAGTAAAATATACTAATAATTAGTAATTAAAAATTAATTGTTTATATTATAATTAATTTTAATATATATATATATATATATATTTGATTTTTATCGTAATCTGAACTATTGATTTGTAAATCAATGATAATGAATGCATTCTTATTTTAAACGATTTAACTTTAAAGAATATTTGAGATTTTTTCCTTTTTTGCATACTTTTTAACGCTTCAATCCTCAAGATGTATTATTTTTAGGGTTAGATCTAAATAAATCCTGAACAAAATAACTATGAAATAGGTTCTTATCTTGCTCATCTCCTGTCATATAATATATAATCTCATTCTAATTACTATAATCATAATTTATAATGTAAGCACTATTATTTCTTTTATTTTACATATTTATTTTATTATCATTGTTATTATTATTATTATTATTATAATTATTATCATAATCAACATTAATATTAATATTAATATTATTATTGATATTTTTATCATTATTATCATAATCATTATGATAAGTATGATAAGAAATGCTCATGGAATCAAGGAAGACAGTGTAAAAAGAATAGAAGATTGAAATCAAAATAATTGTTTATGAATTAATTCATCAAGTCGCTGTGCAGTCAAAGACGAAATAGTATAGTCACCAACTTTTGGAGACACAAACTTGTGGAGATTGATCCCATTTCAATGGCCAAACTCAAAGATTCGAAAAAGAAATTAAAGAAGCAAAAGAAATATTCCATTTTCCCCCTTTTCTTATTTGTCCAATTTCATGTCCAAGCTATACATTATATATACACCTAAGAAACGAGTGGTTACAAATTTTTCATTCATTTATCATTTGTGCCTTGTCCTGTCGAACTATTATCCTATTTATAATATAGTGTGGAAGCAAAGCAATATCAAACACAGATATTTTATTATAGAAGACATTTTATCACAAGGTGTAAATAATAATATTTAAATATTTATAATAAATACCTTATTTTGAGTTAATTTTATTTTTCTCAATTTCTTTAATTTTTTCCTTCTAAGTAATAAAAATTTCATGATTCGTGTAAGCTAGAAACACTAAATAAAGAGGCTTAAGTAATTAACATTTGCTTGTAGTTATCAATTTTGTTGTTGATTCGGAAAAGGTTACTTTCCATTGTACAGTGGTGATGTGTATGCTATTTATTCAAAGTAAAAGCAGCAAGTGCGTGCGTGCACGTGTGGGTGGAACAATTGACTTCAAACTCAGGAACACCACATATGATATGATAAATGAGGTGGGGCCAGAAAATTAACAAGTAACAACCAAAACAAAACAAAATAAAAGAGAAAGAAAGAGATTGAAATGGAGAAAATTCCGAAGGAGTTAAACAAACTAAGGGGTCAAATATTCAGCGTTGCAAAGTTAAAAGACCATATATTCTGCTATCTTTAAAATTGTTGTCACTTTTAGACTAACAATAAGCCATTCAAAAGGTTTGATAAGTTTTTCTTGTTGTGTCATCTTTTGATGTGACTCCTTATTTGTGCAAATTTTGTGCATATCCAGTAGCAACTGGACAGTGATCTTTGCCAACTAATTACTGGATCCGTTTGTTTTAATTAGGGTTCAATATAATTTATTTAAATAAAATTAATTCTAAAAATGCTAAACAAAAAAGAGATGTTTTTTAAAATAATTTTATATTAAAAATATATCACAGTGAAAAGAATTAATTCCAATATAAAACAAAAAGCTCCATAAATCTATGCGATATATAAGTTGGTGATTAATTAATTAAAAGTAATAACCTATTCATCCATTCCATGAAGAATTTAGGCACTTAATTTGTTTTCCAGGATGTGGGGTCAAAGAGGGAGCATCCATGCGCATGGATTTATTGTTACTTGTATTTCATTTTTTTTTATTAATTAAATTGATAGTTAACCTAAATTAATATTATAATAATAACAATAATAATAATATAAGTTTATTGAAGAGAATAATAACATTACTTCAAATAATTTCACCAGTGGTTATTTATGCAGTTTTTTACTCGTTTTATGAGATTTTTAAGAATTTTTTTATAGATCAAATTTTTTTAAAAAATCTAAAATTTTAAGGTTATCATTAACGATATTTTTTATCAATCTAATTTTATTAACAAAAAATTTATATACCTTTTCTTTTTATTTAAAATGATTTAAGCATATTAAAGTTAACTTTAGTCTTGATAGAAAACATAGTCAAATCAAAGTTAAGAAAATAAAAATTAGCAGACAAACAAAAAGACAAATTTTATAGAAATTGATTATCTTATTACTAATGAAGGTATTAAAGTTATTTATAATTGCTTCTAAGAATTATTGAAATTTTTTATTTTATTTTTTTTTATCAAATATGATCTATCACAAAAATAAAAATAAGAGTCTTTATTATAGGAATTCTTGGTCCAATAAAAAAAAGAAAAAATAACAAATTTTCATTTTAAGGTTAATCTAAAAAAAACTTAGTCTTAAAAAAACCTAGTGTTTTTCACCTATTTCATTCTTAGGAATTTATGCTGAAAGTTATTTCACTTCTTTTTATAACAAATAGTATAATTTTTAAAAATGTCCACTATCATCAACATCTTTAAGGTAATTGTAGAAAATCCTCATTTCTTCTAAGTTTCTTTGGACCTTCACTATGATCAAGAAAAAACTTATGATTGAAAGCTTAAAACAAGATCAAGTAAAAGGGGACATACCCTAATGTAATCACCATATAATCATACATGTAAAAATAATTTTAACAACTACAAGAGGAGGAGAATGATAGATATTATCTTTCATTAAAATTATTGTTATAGTCCAATTAGTTTCTCTACCGTTAATAGGGAAAAAATAGATTTCACTAACTCTTTTTGGTGAGAGCTCATTCTTTGTTTTTGACACCTTTAAAGAAACACATTGGAAAAGGTATGAACCTATACCTTCAGCTCAAGCGAGATAAATCCCCTTGGGAGGTTACCTTCCTCAAACGTTTCTCAATATAACGAGAATCATGTCTTGGCCTTCGACTTAAATGAATTAAGGACAAATAGTTCCCTCCATAAGATTTGTTCCCATCCCTAATGATTCAAACAATTCTCTCCAGCAAAATTCCTAAGGAGTTAGTATTGATATTAAAAACTACTCAAAATAAAAAATAAATAAAAGATAAAGATAATGCAGATCATAGAGTTGTACCTTTCTAACTTTTTGTTGAAGGTTTATTAAAAAGAATAATATTTTCTAATTATCTTTCATCTAATCCTAAAGGAATGGATTGAAATCTTTATCCCCTTCCATGGATAGTGACCATAGTGACCATAAAGAAAGGGTAACGAACCTTCCAACAAAACCAAAAAAAAAAAGTCTTCATCACAACTTCCTCTTCCAAACAAAATGTATGACCCATGACATTTATAAGAAGAAAAAGAAAAGCTAACTATAGTAGGATTCTAAGAAGATTTGCAAAAAAAAAATGTCAGTAGTACACAAAAATAGTAAAAGAAGAGAAAGAAAAGAATAAAATATATTACTTGATGCAAAAGAAAAAGCTTTGTCAAAAAAAAAAAATAGTAAACAACATCCAAAACACAACTTGTAACTCAAATGCAAGTAGATGCAACAAAGAAGGTGAATAACACAAAGATGTCCAACATTTACAAAAACATGCAAAGGAAGAGAAAGAAGAAGGTGCAACAAGAAGATATTTTAAACTTAGACTATATATATATATATATATATATATATATCGAGTTGCATTAGTAATTTATGCGCAGAGTAAATTAATGAGGATAATCATGCATCATAATGACAAACTAGAAATAAAAAATACACCAATAAAATAGTGTCACATGTTATGTTAATGTTAAAAGTTTTTGACTCAAATATCATGTCGAAGTCAACCATCTATTCAAATATATGTTACAAAAAGTCAAAACTCCCATAATAAATCTAATGATTATTTTCGGAAGAAGTCTCTTCGAAAGAAAGATAACATTGGGCTATAATGATATTCATGGAAAGAATATATCTCGACCTAAGTCTATTAACCAATAATAATAATTAATCTCAACATCATTTTGGAAAAAATATTCATCCCTAATATGCAAATCACTCAATGAACCACTTACCTCAAACATATATGAATAACCTATTGTATCTTGATATATCTTCCAAAAATTCAACAACCATGTTGGATGCTCCTATAATAAATCTAATGATTATTTTCGGAAGAAGTCTCTTCGGAAGAAAGATAACATTGGGCTATAATGATATTCATGGAGAGAATATATCTCGACCTAAGTCTATTAACCAATAATAATAATAATTAATCTCAACATCATTTTGGAAAAAATATTCATCCATAATATGCAAATCACTCCATGAACCACTTACCTCAAACATATATGAATAACCTATTGTATCTTGATATATCTTCCAAAAATTCAACAACCATGTTGGATGCTCCTATTCTAATTCAGATTTCATTAATCAAGTCCAATTCATACTACCTCCCTTTTGATGAGGATACTTTCATAGCTTGCAAATATACCTCATCATCCACGGTATAACATGAACTCTCCAGGAATGGAAAATCACCATCAATATTTAAGAACTCTAAAACATTAAATGGTTAGAAACGATTAGAGATTTTATCCCAAGAGTATAAGGGTCATGGGGAGTTTTCCCTCATTCCATCATAAATCACCTAAATTTCACCTTATTATAAGAAATTCACACGATGATCTAAGGTGTGCATTATTTCCGCCATTTTTACTTTGTTGAAACATATATTGTCTTTGATGTTGGAATGTCAATACATGTATCATCCATTTTTCTACTTAAGTTTTTCAATGAAGTAAAAACTTTCTTAACACTTTTGGAGTATCTAAACTTGAAGCATGGACTCCTTAGGCTCACAAGATTGAACATTGACGACAACTTTTTAAAAGCATATGATACCATCCCTTAAGAAAAATATTCCACCTATTTAAATGTATACACTAACAATTTTTAGTTCTATAAAAAGTTAATAGTGAATGTCTTATTTTTCATGATTCATGATATTAGTACTAAGCAATTAGTCTTTTGTTTCTTATTATCCTAGATGACCTTTAGAACTTGTAAAGATTGAGAAATATTGACAAGGCTTACGAACCCCACTCTTGGCAAAGCTAACATACCGTAGTTTATAAGTTTAACTTGAAATTTCTTCAAAATTAGGTTTATATGTTAGATATAAATTGCACATTTTCTTAGTTATTTACTCTTTTAATGTTTTAATAAGGATTTGTGACTTCAAATTGTAGTTTTATTATAATTTGTTGTATCTTTTCATATGATTGCATTTTATTAAGATTTAATTACTATCTTTCTAATTTGTCATTGATTACATATGACTCTTCAAATAAAAAAAATTCTTGCAGAAAATTTATTATTTAAGCTTATGGAGAATCTAAAAGACATAGATAATATTTCACTTGATAAGTTGCCAAGGTTCATGAACAAAAGTTTAGTTAGGAGATATTGAAGAATAATCAAAGGGTAAACAGAAGCTTACTACTTGGTGAAAGGAGATAAAGATGAGATAGAGGTCAAGAACATGGTAAAGGAAACCATCGATATGGAAACTAACGAAGGTAGCAGAACCAACAGTAAGGAGAATTGAAATGTGACACTTAGAAGATTTTGGCAAGTTGAACATTCAATCCTTCTAAGTGAATTTTATGAGGTCATCTTTCTAATGTGCATATTCTCATGTGTATATTTTTTAAAATAAAAATATTTATTTTTAATTTTTACATAAATAAATTTCAAATAAAATTTTTTAAAGTAATATTTTTATAATTTAAACTTTTTATCAAACTAATATTTTTAATAAAATAAAATAAATAATATAATAATTAAAATAAATAGTATATACTAAAAATGTAATTTAAAATATAGTATTTTATGATGACATAAAAATAAATATATCAAAATTAGCAATATTATTATAAAAAATCAAATAATATTAAACTTATAAAAATAAATAGATAAATAAAAGATTAAATTATAAAAATATATTAAGGGTAAAAATGAATAAAATATTTCAGTTAGGAGCTTAAAACATAAAAGATACCCGAAGTAGCTTTTTCAAAAAAGCCAGTAACAGTTTAAAAAAAGCTAATAGCTACTTAAATATGCTACTTTACCAAATATAAATGAAATGTTTAACAAACTTTTCATCTGGTAATTTAAGCTTTCAACTAGCTGTAATGTCTTACCAAACACACCCAAAATTATAAAAGGTCATTCAGTCAAATAAGGTTAAATTTAGTTAAATAAGATTTATTAAAGAAAAATCTATATGTCCATCTTTCTTAAGAATGAATAGGAGAAATGAAAGAGGTTATGATGTGTTGATGAATTAAAAGTTTCCTTAAATTGCTTAAAGACCATTCAACCATTATAAAACTAAAAGGCAGGAAAAATATCAACAAAATTTTGAAAAAATGAAAGGATGAGATAAACCTAGAAGGAATGAGTGAGATAGGTTTCCTTTGAGAATAAAATATAAAGAATATGGACAACTTGGACAATTCTAGAAAAAATATGCATATTGTCCAAAATTTATTATTAAAAGATTCTGATTAAAAAAGTAATTTTTGAGTAATTAGATGTCCTATTTATGATGGTGATGTTTGAGTATGTCTCTTTATGCCTAAATATGTTATGTACTCTCTTGAGTAATGTAATAATTTGCACGAAAATATATGATTTCATGTGGTGATGTTGATGGATTATGTGAGAATTGGATAATTTGGATGCTATGTGTGCATACCATATTGGTTGAATATTGAGCATGCATGTTATTATGAAGATTTAAAATAGAACATATTAAGTCATGAGATCACTAAAGAACATGCTATGTGAAAACTTACCTACTCTTACCATGCCAAATCATAGGACCTGTGTAAATATGAAGGTCACATGACTTTTCATACTAGAAGCCATAAGGGTTCAAGATAAGATGCTGACAACCATTAGGAATGAACTTATATCATAAATCAGGAGGTAGAGTAGAAGACAAGTGAAAGATATTGCTTGATTAATTTTATTAATAATATTTCTTAGTGTAAATTGTCACTAAGAGGGTGACTAGAGATGAAATACAGGAAGAGATGGGGAGTATCTCTTTTGATTTGGTGTAACTTGTACATTTCGTAATAGATGACTGTAAATACCCAATTATGTCAGAGGTCCCGTCCTTAAAATAAAATAAATAATAGTTTAAATACTAGAAACAAAAATAATAAAAAAATGAAAAAAAGGAAATAATAATATTTGAAACAAATAGAAAAGAAATAAAAAAACAGAAAAACGAAAACAGAAAACAGAAAGTGGAGAAAACAAATAAACAGAAACAGAAAATAATAACTAATTAACAAATAAATAAGAAAAAAGATTAAGTAAAAACTACCTTGAAAAAATAAAAAAAAAATAGAAAAATAAAAAATAGAAAAATTAAATGAAAGAAAAATAAAAATAAATAGTGAATAGAATTAGAAAACAAAAAAAAAAGAGTGAGAGAAAGGGGAAAGAGATAAAAACTAAAAATCAAATAAATAGTAAAAAGAAATAAAAACTAAAAATAATAATGAAAATTTGAATAAATAAGAAAAACAGAAATTAAAGAAAAAAAAAACAAAACAGAAAATTAAATAAAAAAAATATAACAAACAAAAAATAGAAATTAAAGAAAAAAAGAAAATCAAATAAAAATGAAGAAAGAAATAAAAACAGAAAATAAAAATAGAAAATAATGAAAAGAAAAATAGTTAATAAAAAGAAAACATAAAAATAAAAAAATAAAAATAAAAAGGCGAGAGATAAAGGAAAAACAGAATATAAAAGGAAAAAAAGTTTAAGGGGGATCTTGGAGCTTCTGGCGGCTTCGATCCCAGAACTAGGTAAGCCTTGAGTTTTCCATTGCACTGGGGAATAAGTAAGAGCACTATCAAGTCTTATCAGGCTATCTTCCATCAATCTATTTATTTTCATTCTAATTAAAGGGATCAAACAATTTTCAAATAAATTACACACTCAGTTTAAGGGTACCATTCTTCGAAACGGGCGAGTAGGGTGCCTAACACCTTCCCTACTCGTAATTGACTCCCGAACCTAGATTCTTCCTCAAGTTAGGGTTTTTCCAAATATTTTCCCTTAAATAAAAAATTGGTGGCGGCTCCACATATTAAAAACAATTTTCTTTTTAAATTTTAGCGAGTTCGTCGTCTCGTCAGAATCACGGTTGCGACAAATGGCGACTCCACTAAGGACTTTAGAGAGTCAAGCCCATTTGATTGAGTGTGCATTGTATTGATCCCTTGCCTATTTATTTGCATGATTTATTTGTCTGATTATCTATCTATTGTTGTTTGTTTATTCACTGTATAACCCTAGGGTAGAAGAACAATAAATAGCTATATATATATATATATACATATATATATATATATATATATATATATATATATATATATATGTTGCGATATTCCCAATTGCAGGTATCCAAAATATTTGTGTGCCCTCCACACTTTACATTAATGCATTTCATCTCATGAGTGGGACCCTATACCTGGGTCTAAGTGCAACCTAGGATAGATGGATCTAGTGGTGTCACTCTAGGGCCTACGTCCTGTTTGGCTATCACGAAAATCTCAGCTAGAGTGCGTCCTATTCGTACTGCCCTACAACTGGTAGCTATTTTTGCTGTTGTAGCAAACATTTTGGACTGGAATTTGGCTCTAGTGACCTATTATACCTCAGGATTACTGACCATCTTTGAGAGGTTCATGCATTAAAGGTCATAGACCCTTAGAACAGGTGACCCACATAGGAGACAAGGAGGGCACACACCCTTTCAAGATACAAGGTTCACTACTCACAGACACTTATTTGAACCAAATCATCCGAAGTGGCAAAGGGAAATTGAAATTTGAAAATTTGGGAAATACACAAAATAAAAAAAACCAAGGAAAATTGTATAAACAAGAATTAAAAAACAAAAATCAAATAAAAAGTATAAAATCAAGAAAAAGTTAAGGTCGTCCAGGAATTCCAGTACAATCTGATATTTTGCACCTCATATTTCCTAAAACTGGGGCAAAATTTTTGTCATTTCTCGAGTTTGATTAATTTGACAATCAAGATTATGAAAAGCAGCATTAACATTTTTCATCAAAAGATGTTATTTGGGCAATCAATCCAACATTCTTCGCCTTTTTCTTTCAAATACACTACCTTAAACATCACTTGCAGAATTCTTCATTTCCCCCATTAACCATTCAAAATCATATTACACCTCAATGGTGCACACACTAAAAGAAATGCGAAAAATGTAAAATAAAAAAAAGATTAATTTTGAAAAGTCATGAATCCTCAACCATTGCAATGTGGCACGATTATTTCCCAAAGAGTCATCCTCCTACCTGCCACAATGCCACCAAAAAGAAAAGGAGTGTGTCTTATTCAATGATGCTGACCATTGTTAGGTCTCAAAGATCTTGAAAAGGAAAATTTCGTAGCTGACCAAGAAACCAAGATACAGAGTCAGTCTAGCTCGTCCTGAATCTTGATTCCCTTATACAAACTATAAGGTTGTCAAGGAAGAAAAATGTCGAAGAAGAATAAAAAAATCGAGAGGAAAAAAAGTTTTTTTAAACCATCTTATGGCATGCATTCATCCCATAGCATCCATTTAATCAAATAATCATTTCAAGCATCAAAAAATAATAAATAAGTTAAAATATCCCATCCTTTTACATTTATTCAAGCATCACATAAACATCTAGTCATTCAAACATCGCATCCTTTTTCATTCATTCAAGCACCACATAAGTGTCTCGTCATTTAAGCCTCGCATAACCCATTTTCAAAATTAATTAAGACCAGGGCAAATTGCCCAGGTCGATCATAATTAAAAGATTTCTAAAAAGAAAAATCAAGCTCAAAACCGGGGCAAACGTTTGCCCAGAAAATTAAAATGGGGCTATCCCTGATATCTAGAAAAAATACAAATCAGGCTTCAAACTGGGGCAAAACATTTGCCCAGAAAATTCAAGTTAGGGTATTCCCCAATTTCTAAAAAGAAAAATCAAGCTCAAAACTGGGGAAAACGTTTGCCTAGAAAAATTCGAATTAAGGAAATCCTCAATTTTCAAAAAGAAAAATCAAGCTCAAAACTGGAGCAAACGTTTGCCTAGAAAATTTTGAATTGAGGAAATCCTCGATTTCAAAAAGAAAAATCAAGATCAAAACTGGGACAAATGCTTGCCCAACAAAATTCAGATTGAGACAATCCTTAATTTTTGAAAAAAAGATAAAATCCAAACTGGGACAAACGTTTTCCCAGAAAATCCAAATTGAGGCAACCCTCAATTTTCAAAAAAAATTATCAAAATGGGGCAAAACTCTTGCCCAAAAAAAATTAAATCGAGGAAATCCCTAATTCCAAATCAAGATCCAAAATAGGGCAAACGCTTGCCTAGGAAGATTCAAGTTGAGGCATTACTTGATTGCCAAAAATCTTCTAAATTGGGGCAAAATTGTTTGCCCAAGTTTCTTCAAGAGAAAATAATTATCAAATGCTCAAAAAACCTTCGAGTTTAAGGTAGTATCAACAATTTATATTAATTTAAGATAAACAAATTTTAAAATAAGTTGTCCAAAAACATCTGACAGAGGAATCCATATTCTGCCCTCACGTGCATTCCTTGGACACATCATATTATTTTCCACACCTGTCCTAACAGATCATTCTCTTGCTTGCCCTAACATGCCATCACTTTCATGTCTCCATACCTGTCCTAACAGGTCATTTTGTACTTTTTGGCTGTCATGACAAACCATCTTTCTTTTCTTATCTTAATAGGCCATCTTTGCATTATCAGTCTCAACAGGTTTCTTTTCATAGCCTGTCTTAACAGGCCATTTCATCATTACCTGTCTCAACATGTTTCCTTTCATTGCCTGTCTTAACAGGACCCTCTTCATTTCGCTTTGCCTGTCTTAACAGGCCATTCCTTCCCACTCCTATCTTAATAGGTTTTCACAGCCTCCAGCATGTTCAAGTTTACCTTTCTACATCTTGGCCTATAGTGTCAGGCCTCCAGCATGTTCAAGTATACTTTTCTGCATTTTGGCCTATAGTGTCAGGCCTCTAGCACGTTCAAGTTTACTTTTCTGCATCTTGGCCTATATTGTCAAGCCTCCATCAAGTTTAATTTTCTGCATCTTGGCCTATGATGTCAAGCCTCCATCAAGTTTACTTTTTTGCATCTTGGCCTATAATGTCAGACCTCCATCAAGTTCACTTTTCTACATCTTGGCCTATGTTGTCAGGCCTTATCAAATTTACTTTTCTGCATCTTGGCCTATGATGTCAGGCCTCCATCAAGTTTAATTTTTTGTTGGCCTATAATGTTAGGCCTCCAGCACGTTCAAGTTTACTTCTTTGCATCTTGGCCTATATTGTTAGGCCTCCATCATGTTCAAAGTCTCTAGCACGTTCAAGTCTCTAGCATGTTCAAGTTTACTTCTCTACATCTTGGCCTATAGTGTCAGGCCTCCAGCACGTTCAAGTCTCCAACACGTTCAAGTTTACTTCTTTGCATCTTGGCTTATAGTGTCATGCCTCCAGCACGTTCAAGTCTCCAGCATGTTCCAGTTTACTTCTGTGCATCTTGGCCTATAATGTCAGGCCTCTAGCACGTTCAAGTTTCCAACACGTTCAAGTTTACTTTTCTGCATCTGGGCCTATAATGTCAAGCCTCTAGCACGTTCAAGTTTACTTTTCTGCATCTTGGCCTATAATGTCAGGCCTCCAACATGTTCAAGTTTACTTTTCTGCATCTTGGCCTATAATGTCAGGCCTCCAGCACGTTCAAGTTTACTTTTCTACATCTTGGCCTATAATTTCAGGCCTCTAGCACATTCAAGTTTACTTTTTTGCATATTGGCCTATAGTATCAGGCCTCCAACACGTTCAAGTTTACTTTTCTGCATCTGGGCCTATAGTGTTAGGCCACCAGCATGTTCAAGTTTACTTTTCTACATCTGGGCCTATGATGTCAGGCCTCAAGCATGTTTAGACTTCTGCACCTTGGCCTATGTTGTCAGGCCTTACATTTCAGTTCCTGCACCCCCACCTATTTTAACAGATCTTCTTCATTTCATGTTGCTTGTCCTAACAGGCTATTCTTTCCTGCTTTGCCTGTTTTAGCAGGCTTTCTTCACTGTACCTTGCCTATCCTAACAGGCCCTTCAATTATTTTTCCACACCTGTCTTGACACACCATTATTCATTTCACTTCGCCTATATAGGCTATTTCTGTTAGCCTAGTTAGGCTCTGCACTTCAATAACTTCATTTTGGCCTACCACGTTAGGCCTTGCATATTTAAACTCAATCGGCTCATCACGTGAAGCCGTCAATGTCACTCAGAAACCCCCATCTTCCAGACATTCGTTTTCAAGCTCAAGGCTTTTCATGTTTGCCAGTGTCGCAACCGTAATTCCGACGAGACGACGAACTTGTCGAAATTTGAAAATTGATTTATTTGATTATGTGGAGTCGCCACCAAATTTTTATTTAAGGGAAAAAGATTTGGAAAAACCCTAACTCGAGGATGAGATTTAGGTTCAGGAGTCGGTTATGAGTGGGGAAGGTGTTAGGCACCCCACTCACCTATTCCGAAGAACGGTACCCTTAAACTGAGTGTGTGATTATTTGAAAATAATTTGATCCCTTAGTTAACATGTAAATAAATTACTTGATGGAGGTTAGCTTTAAAGGACTTGATCCTGCTCCTACGTATTCCCCGGTGCAATGGGGAACTCAAGGCTTACGTAGTTCTGGTTTGTGAAGGCTTGACCTTCAAAAAGTGCTTGAGAAAAGAGTACTTAAAGATTTGGTTTTTGAGAAATTTTTATCTTTGGGAGGGATCTTCAGTCCACTCATGCACAAGGCCCGAGGCGGCTAAGGCAGCACGGGAACCTATACGAACCATTAAATGTTGAACAGCAGGTAAACCACCATCTCCCCATTTAGAGTCCATTGCGTGAGACTTAAAAATCCCAAAATATCTAGAAAAAGATTTTTAAAGTTTTTGGAAAGAAATAATGTGCAAATGATATTGATCCTTGAGTAAAAGAAAACTTGAATTTATAGAAGAGTTACATTTTTAATTATGAATTTTTTTATGAATTTATTATTTATTTGTTATGGAATTTTTATGAATTTTATTTTATTTTTGTTTTTAGGAATTTTTATGGATTTTATTATATTTTTTTTTGGAATTTCTATGAATTTTAAGAATTTTTATGAATTTTTGGATTTTTATGAATTTTATGAATTTTTATGAAGTTTTGGATTTTTATGAAATTTTTTTGGAATTATAGATTTTTATGAATTTTTAGGAATTGTTTATTAATTATAGGATTTTTCCAGGGGCAGAATAGGGATTAATCAAATTCCCTGAAGGTAATTTGGTAAATTACTGGACCTGGGACAGACTGGGCATTGAGGGAACTCTCCGGGGGCAGTATGGTCATTCTACTGGCGGGGACCTGATGGGAATTAAGGGAAAGTTCTAAGGGCAGAATTTTCATTTCTGTGGCAGGGACCTACTGGGGGTAGTTTAGGTATTAATCTATCAGGGACCTGATGGGCATTTTGGGAATTCGAGATGGGCAGTGTGGTAATTTTAACTTGGCAGGGACCTGATGGGCTTGTAATGTAAAAGAAAGGGAAAGTTGCTCCTGGCCGATTCGAACCCTTGACCTTGGGATATGTGGTGGTGCGTCCATCCACTGAACCACATCCAAGTATTGTTGTGATTTCATGTCCTTCATGCTTATAATGGGGATCCTGGTTAAATCATCCGCTCTTCTGAAAATGGCTTTACAGGGGGTTCGAACCCCACGTCATGGACCTAAGGACAACACTCCTTCTACCACTAAGCCAAGGTCCTGATCATGCTGTCTATCTTTCCAAACTAAATTATCAATGGATAACTCCATGAGCCTAAATTTGGGCTCTGTATATTTCGTTATAAGGCATGGTCAATTCATTAATTGACGTCAATACATTGCATGGGCATGAGATTAGGTTGATTGGTGGATCCTACTGATTTGAGCTCCCTTTTTGTCTGGGGTACTCACAAGCGTATGTGTACGTTCAGAGCCTATCTTGAACTTCAATGTTGTCCTGGCTATCGCCCTCCCTGGTGCATCTGGTTTGGTGACAGTACTGGAATGCCTGAACAAATATGCAGCAATCCAAAGTACCCTGCCATTTCACAGGTGTAACTTCATATCCCCTGGCAATCAAAGAGATTTTGCAAGCCTCTCCACTCCACTCAGTAACTTCAGTTCTCTGATAAACATTGCACTAACATGACTTCATCTGCTAAGATCCAAATCAGTGGCTAGGTTCCATTCTCCTTGACCAAGTTGGAGAAGGTATCGTGCAGGGACCTCTCTTGACATTATCTTCCCAAACAAGCTATTCAAAGCCAAGCGGCTCAAGGTTATACATTGACTAATGCTATGGATGGAATGCCTACACACTCACCTATGCAGATACGTGGTAGACTCATTCTAAGGGCGATTATTCGCGTGTTTATTAACCCATGCCTGATGTACAGAGGCACGCTGTGATCTCTACTCCAAGGATTCACAGCTACTTTTTCAAACAGAGCACCTATTGTTGAAAATAGAGTGCACGATCGAGAGGGTTGTATGGGACTTTTTTCACCTCATGACTTCTCAAGAGCTGGTTCAAGCTATTTGTAGGTTTAATTTCATGGTGTTCGGGAGCCATTTTTTCAGAGAGTGCAAGGGAAGGCACTCTGTTTCAGGTCTGGTTTCTAACATCATTAATATTGTTGATCCTTCAGGGGACAAAGCGGCCATTGAAATCATTCCTTAGACACTCGCCAGTCATCCTCGATCATTATCCATGTGAGCAAACCAACTAAACTAAAGACACTCCTCCCAACAGTCTTGAGGGAAACCAAGAGAGGTTATCATGGACTCTCAGAGACAAACCTCAAAAGATCAATTCTAGTATTGAAACTAGATTATCAGAGGAGGTTCTTGGTTAATTGACGAGAGGTGCATCGACCGAGTTGGGGATGACTCGGACGTTTCGGTTTTTCCCATTAGAAGCTCGAGCTACGACTCAAGATTACAGGTTGTGAATCACTTCCTAATTTACATGGTTTCTTCGCATAATTCGGTATTGAGATGAAGATAAATCTCAGCTATTCTTTAAGTTCTTTACCAAGATTCAGTTATTTTGCGTCCCTACTTGCATTCAATTCATGTATGTCGCAACCGTAATTCCGACGAGATGACGAACTCGCTAAAAATTTAAAAATAGAATTTAATTGTATGTGGAGCCGCCACCAAATTTTATTTTAAGGGAAAACATTTGGAAAAACCCTAACTTGAGGATGAAATTCTAGGTTCGGGAGTCGGTTACAAATAGGGAAGGTGTTAGGCACCCTATTTGTCCGTTCCGAAGAACGGTACCCTTAAACTGAGTGTGTGATTTTCTTTGCAATTTGTTTGATCCCTTAAATATAATAAAAATAAATAGGTTTGTATGAAAATAGCCTGACAGGACTTGATCCTGCTCCTACGTATTCCCCGGTGCAATGGAAAATTCAAGGCTACGTAGTTCTGTTGTTTGGAAGAGTTTTTAGAAGAATTTTGAGCTATTTGGTTTTCAAATATGCTTTCAGTTCCACATATGCACAGAGTCTAAGACAAACGAGGGTTGCACTTAGACTCATATGACTCTCTAAATGTCAAACAGCAGGGTATGCTACTAGTTCGCACTTAGAGTTCATTGCGTGAGAACCAAGGTTTTAGAGAACTTTTAGAAGAGCTTTGAGCGATTTTGTTTTTAGATATGCTCTCAGTTCCACATGTGCACAGAGTCTAAGGCAAACGAGGGTTGCACTTAGGCTCATATGACTCTCTAGATGTCAAACAGTAGGGTATGCTACCAGTTCGCACCTAGAGTTCATTGCGTGAGAACCAAGGTTTTGGAAGAAGTTTTTAGAAGAGTTTTGGACGATTTTAGCCTTTAAACATCCTCTCAGTTCCACATATGCACAGAGTCTAAGACAAACAAAGGTTGCACTTAGACTCATATGACTCTCTAAATGTCAAATAGTAGGGTATGCTACCAGTTTGCACTTAGAGCTCATTGCGTGAGAACCAAGGTTTTTGAAGAAGTTTTAGAAGAGTTTTGGATAATTTTAGTTTTCAAAAGTCTTCTCAGTTCCACATATGCACAGAGTCTAAGACAAACGAAGGTTGCACTTAAACTCATATGACTCTCTAAATGTCAAACAGTAGGATATGCTACCAGTTTGCACCCAGAGCTCATTGCGTGAGAACCAAGGTTTTTTAGGAATTTTGGAAATTATTTTGTAAGAAAAGGAGTAATTTTGAAAGGAGATTAAGAAAAAGATCCTCAATCCACATGCACAGAATCGAAGGCAAGCGAAGGTTGAACGACGATTCATATGATTCTCCAAACGTCGAAAGACAGGGTATGCTGCACTTTCAACTTCGGAGTTCATTGCGTGAGATCTCAGATCTTTTAAAGCTTTGAAAGTTGTTGTTTAGAAAAATGGAGTTTTTGAAGATTTGATTTAGAAAGGAGGACATATAAACATAAACAAATCAGAAATAAATACATATAAAAGGATCCACACATGGAAACTAATACCTAAACAAGTTTAAAAGGACAAGATCTACACAGGAACTTCAAAAACATAAGAGATTTTAGCACCAAAATTTGAATTCAATTCTCAGAATTTTTAGAAAATATTTTTTGGTAGATCTTGAAAAATTAAAAGCGAAAAATTGAAATATATAGATCATAGAAATAAAAAAAAAACAAATTTGACACAAATCTAACAAGAAATGAGCAAGTTATGCCCAAATCAAATGAGCTAGGTTCATTCACACATCGAGATGAACATACTTCAGTAATCAGGTGATATAAATTTCATTTTAGATCCAAATTAGACAAATAATATCATTCCTAAAACTAGAGAAAAATATGAAGAGAACACAACAAAAATAACTAAAATCGGATATCATTTGTTTGATCAAAAACAAAAATGAAAAACAGAGACGAAAATGGACTTCAAGAACATCAAGTTTTTGGCGCCAAAATTTGAATTCAAATCTCAGAATTTTTAGAAAATATTTTTTGGTAGATCTTGAAAAATTAAAAGAAAAAAATTGAAATATATAGATCATAGGAATCAAACAAAACAAATTTGACAAAAATCAAGCCAGAAATGAGCAAAGTATGCACAAATCAATTGAGCTAGGTTCATTTACACATCAAGATGAACATACTTCAGTAATCAGGTGATAGAAATTTCATTTTAGATCCAAATTAGACAAATAATATCATTCCTGAAACTAGAGAGAAAGAGGAACATAAAGAAATAAAAATCACTGAAATCGGAGATCATTTGATTGATCAAAAGGAAAAACTAAAAACAGAGACGAAAATGAACTTCAAGAACACCGAGTTTTTGGCACCAAAATTTGAATTCAAATCTCAGAATTTTTTGAAAATATTTTTTGGTAGATCTGAAAAATTAAAACCAAAAAGTTAAATGATATATACCATAGAAATCAAACAAAACAAATTTGACAAAAATCAGACCAGAAATGAGCAAGGTATGCACAAATCAAATAAACTAGGTTCATTTGCACATCAGGACGAACATCCTTCAGTAATCAGGTCCTAGAGACTTCAGAAACTAGAAATAATATCATTTCAGAAACTAGAAAGAAAGACAAAGAGAACGCAACAAAAATCACTGAAATCGTAGATCATTTGACCGATCAAAAATGAAAATGAAAACAGAGATGAAGATGAACTCGAAAATCCAAGAAGACGCAAGAAAATTAAACGAAATAGAAGCAAGATCTAACCTCTCCATTGATGTTCTTGAATGCCACCTGATAGCATCTTGGAAGGTGATGAATAACTGGTTCTATGGAGGTCAAGAAGGTGCTCAATTGGATGTAGAATTCAAAAGTCTCTTCAGTGCTCCTCTTAGAAAAAATCTAAAAGCCCCCTTTCAATGACCCCAAAGTGCTCCTCTCTCTCCCTCCTTAGAAATTCTGAAATCTTTCATCGAAATGAAGAATCCCCTTTGAACTAAATGAAAGTCCCTATTTATAGATAAAATTTCAAAAAAAAAGGAAAAAAGTTTTTAGAAGTGAAGAAACTTTCGCTTTTTGTTTTCTTTTTATTATTTTCTTTATTTTTATTTTTCTTTCATTTTCTTTTTTTTCTATTTTCTTTTTTTCTTTTTTTTTCTAACTAATTCTTAACCATCATTAACTAATCCAACTAACTTTCTAACTAAATTCTTAACTAAATTTATTTTTCTTTCATTTTCTTTTTTCTTTTTTCTTTTTTCTTTTTTCTTTTTTCTTTTTTTCTTTTTTTTCTAACTAATTCTTAACCATTATTAACTAATCCAACTAACTTTCTAACTAAATTCTTAACTAAAATTTTATTTTTCTTTCTTTTTTCTATTTTTCTTTTTTTTGTTATTTTTTTTTATTTTAGACTAAAAAAACAAAATAATTTATTTTGGGTTTTAAATTTATCCTCGGACATAATTCAGTGTTCACAATGTAGAAGAAGCTTCTATATAAAAACCATGGTATTCAAAGCAGCTGAACTGGATAGGGGTACTAACGTTGCCGGAGCCGCGCCTGAAAACGGATCTTGATCGGAACTGGGGAATCGGACGAACACCACCAGGTTGAATTGCAGATTCGCTTCATCGGAAGAAGAACCTCTGTTCCTCACCCTCTCCCTATTTATAGGGATCCCTTTTTTATTTTATTTATTTTCGATTATAGATACTATTTTTTATTTTATTTCTTTTATACTTTGTTTTTAATTTTATTTACTTTGTTTTCTTCTTTTTTTATTTCTATTTACTTTTTATTTATTTTTAATTTTCAGATTTCATTTATTTTTTAGAGTTTCAAATTTTTTATTAATTTCTTCGGATTTTAAATTTGTTTCTTAATTTTGTGATTTCAGGTTTTCTTAGATTTTCTGATTTTATTTGTTTTTGATTTTTTAATTCTGAATTTTATTATTTTTATGTTTTTTGATTTTTTTCAGTTTTTTTTTCCTTTTTTCAGATTTTACTTTATTCTTGTTCTTTTTTTTCAAGTTTTTGTTTAATTATATTTATTTCCTTTAATTAATTGATTTTTTATTATTTTTTGATTTTATTTATTGATTCTTTGCTTTAATTTTTGTTTAATTTTATTTATTTTTCAGATTTTTAATTTCTTTTCCAGAATTTTATTTTTTATTTTCTAGTTTTTCTTTTCTTTTTTTTTTGTAATTTTTCCTTATTTTATCATTTTTTCTATTTTTCAGATTTTTAATTTCTTTTTTAGAATTTTATTTATTTTTTATTTTCCAGTTTTTCTTTAATTTTTTCTTTTTCAGTTTTTTTATTTATATTTTATTTATATTTTTTATTTTTTATTTTATTACTTTTTATTGTTTTATTTATTCTATTTTCTATTTTATTTTTTTAGTTTTTTTTTTCAGATTTTATAAGAATTTTCATTTCTCTTTCTTGATGTTTTAATTAGAAATTTTTATTTTTCCCAGTTTTTGTTTTTATTTTTATCCTATAGGTTTTTGATTTGTTAAGTGATTTTCTCAACTGTTTTTTTTCATATCTCTCATTTTTTATTTTTACCAAATTTTTCAGACTCTGATTTTCTTATGGACATTCATTTATTTTTTCTTTTGTTCATCTTTATGTATTCTGAATTTCTTGGGATTTTAACTTAGGTTCATCCACTGATTGACTTAAAATGGGCCTTGGACGTAATTGAGTGTTTACAGCCAGACATCTTCAAAACATGCCTCGGACATAATGTGTTCACGTCTTTACTCATTTCCTACCATGATAATCTAGAAAATTATTTCTCATCTTATCTGGTAATAAAATGAGTAAAGAGGGGCAAACTGTAAACACTCAATTATGTCTGAGGCCCTGTCCTTAAAATAAAATAAATAATAATTTAAATACTAGAAACAAAAATAAAACAATGAAGAAAAAGAAATAATAATATTTGAAAGAAATAGAAAAGAAATAAAAAAATAGAAAAACGAAAACAGAAAACAGAAAGCGGAGAAAACAAATAAACAGAAACGAAAATAATAACTAATTAACAAATAAATAAAGAAAAAGATTAAGTAAAAACTAACTCGAAAAAAAGAGAGGGTAAATACTAGATAAAAACAGAAAAAAAAATTACAAAAATTAAATGAAAGAAAAATAAAAATAAATAGTGAATAGAATTAGAAAAAAAAAGAGGGAGAGAGGGGAAAGATATAGAAACTGAAAATGAAATAAATAGTAAAAAGAAATAAAAACTAAAAATAATAATGATAAATTGAATAAATAAGAAAAACAGAAATTAAAGAAAAAACAAACAACAAAACAGAAAATTAAATAAAAAATATAATAAATAAAAAACAAAAATTAAAGAAAAAAAAGAAAATCATATAAAAATGAAGAAAGAAATAAAAACAGAAAATAAAAATAGAAAATAATGAAAAGAAAAATAGTTAATAAAAAGAAAACATAAAAATAAAAAGAAGGAAAATTAAAAAGGCAGGAGATAAAGAAAAAACAGAATATAAAAGGAAAAAACAGTTTAGGGGGGGATCTTGGAATTTATGGCGACTTCGATCCTGGGTTCCAAAACTCTCTAAAAACTGTCTCTGCCGAGGGGAAGGAGGAGAAGAAGCTTCTTGGATATCGGAAAACAGGAAGCTCTATTTCGGTGGTGCAGATTCACTCTGGCTGCAAGCACGAAGAAGAGGTCAGATGCGTCTATTCTAGCACGATTAACACAGGTTAGTCATATGCTTTTTCTTCTTGGAATCATGAATTTTGTATCGATATACTTGGTTTGTGTTCGAACCAAGAACCTCGAGTTAGTGATGCTAGTAGACTTTCATTGCAAGATTTGTGTTAGAATCTGTTTATTGACATGTTGGATTTGTGGCTTCTGATATGTAATCAACCTTGGTCTCTGCTGTTGCTTATGCATGTGAGGTTGATCCTTATTTAGAGATCGGTTATAGGAGTAGAATTTAATTTGTCGAGGCCACTTGCTATGAATCTGTGAGATTGTAAGCCACTCACTGCATAAGGTAATTCTGGCCTTGTGATCTCACTCAAGGCCTCCAAAATACCATAGAGTGATGCTTGTCTTTCCATGTGAACTCCTGTGAATCTTTGGTTCGATTATAATCAAAGTGCTAGATGCCTGGATGACTGAATCGATGTCATAAGTCCCCTGGCTAGGTGTAGATCTAATGTTCGCTTCATGGCTTGATACAAGAGAACCGTGCACCGCACCTAGTTTGCGTGGAGAGGAACAGTTCGATCAAAAGGCAAGGTATAAGGAAGTAATGTAAGGCTATCGACTCACGACAACCGAGCTGCTAAGCCTTCTTGGAGCTTCCAAAATGTCTGGCTCCCTGTAGGGTTCACTGATTGCCCAATACATGTATTCTTGCAGCTCATGCAGCGTTCTGAAAGGGCCCAACCTGGATATGCTAGAAGAGAGGCTGATACCTATGGTAGTAGCACCTCGAAGGGTGTCTTCTGTGGCTCAATAAAATCTGGATCAACAACCATGGTCATCACTAGTAGGATTGAGCACTGGTTCTAGATAGAGACCAGCATTGGATAGTTATAATGAGCATCCATCCTTCAACATTCACTAGCTGCCAGCACAAATCTCACATGCGGTTGGCAAAGAGCGTATAGGAACCTGCCTTGGGGAGCTCTTAAGATTCATTACAGGTGCTCATTACGACGTTGGTTGCTCTGCATCGAACTGTATCTACATGTAGAAGGGTTTTGATATTGTGGCGTACACATGGAGAGTTCGTATGAGCTCGATAAAAAGGTGGAAATACAGATTGTTCTCATGCAAGAGCAACGATGTTCATCAAGCTTCATTGTTATCGTGCACACTTTTACATAGAAACAGGGCGCATGTCAAACTCACAGTGATTCTCTGAAAGTGAGCCAGGAGGTATAGATAAGGGCTGGTTCATTTGGTCCTGATCAGGAAGTCTCTTAAATCCCATGCATCACATGGAATTCCCATGTCCAGAAGGGTGCACTTAAATTTTGATTAAATCAGTCAAAGATCCAACCAAAAGCATGGTCTAGTGGCATTGCTGGTTGCCTATGACACCCCGACCTTGGGTTCGAGTCCCAGCCGAGGCTATTTCCAATGAATGCCTCCATTTTACGCGCACGTGGGGCTGTGCCTGATTTGAGACAAGCCATTGGAGAATATAGCTTGGGCCGCGCCCAATTCTTTGCCATTGAAAGCCCATTCCTTTTCTTTAAGCTCTTTGCGCGCATGTGGGTCAAGCCCACATATATTTTAAATAAAAAAATTAAATTAAATTCATACATAAATTTTAAATCAAATCAGGTTTATCAATTTAAGCATAAATCAAGTCAAATTTTAAATCAAGTTTAATCCCCAGATTTTAAATCAAGTTTTAATTCGTTTCCTTAAATTTCAATTCAAATTCATTTTGACTCAAATCAAGTTTAATTTGTTTTTTTCTCAAGTTTCAAATTAAATTTAATTCTTTTCTTCCTTCAAATCCAATTTAATTATTTTCATCAAGTTTCAAATAAAATTCATTTTGGTTCAAATCCAATTTAATTCTTTTCATCAAGTTTCAAATAAAATTCATTTTGGTTTAAATCTAATTTAATTCTTTTCATCAAGTTGCAAATAAAATTCATTTCAATTCAAGTTCATTTTTATTCAAATCAAATTTGATTCTTTTCCTCAAATTTCAATTCAAACTCATTTGGGTTCAGATCAAATTTAATTCTTTTCCTTAAGTTTCAAATAAAATTCATTTTGACCCAAAATCAAATTTAATTCTTTTTCTCAAGTTTCAAATGAAATTCATTTTGGTCAAATTTAATTCTCTTCCTCAAGTTTCAAATAAAATTAATTCTTTTCCTCAAGTTTGAAATAAAATTCATTTGTGATTCAAATCAAATTTAATTCCTTACCTTAAGTTTCAAATCAAATTCATTTTGGTTCAAATCTGATTGAGTTAGTTTTAAATCAAGTTTTTTCAAATCAAGCCCATTTTAGTCCAAATCAAGTCTAAAATCTTTTTCCTTAAATTTCAAAGAAAATAAAGTTTAATTTCTTTCTTCAAATTTCAAATCAAGTGCGTTTTACATTCTTTACCTCAATTTCAAATAAAATCAATTCTGGGTCTTGCGCAATGAACCCTAAGCACGAACTGGTAGCTTTTTTTTTTCTGTTCGATGTTTAGGGATTCATATGGGTCCCAGTGCAGCCATAGTTGTTTTGGACCCTGTGCATATGTGGACTAAGAATCCTCTTTAAATAATCTCAAGAGAAACTTCATTTTGAAATCCCAAGTCTCACGCGATGAGCTCTAAAATAGAACTGGCGGTTTCACTGTTGTTCGATGTTTAGAGATTCATATGGATCCTAGTGCAGCCCTCGTTTGCATTGGATCCTGTGCATATGTGGACTAAGGATTTTCTTTAAAATATTTTCAAAATACTCTGTTCCTTTTCAAGAACCTCCGAAGGTCAAGTTTTCAAACCAGAACTACATAAGCCTTGAGTTTCCCATTGTACCGGGAAATACGTAGGAGCAGGAACAAGTCCTATCAGGCTATCTTCCATCAATCTATTTATTTTCATTCTAATTAAAGGGATCAAATAATTTTCTAATAAATCACACACTCAGTTTAAGGGTACCGTTCTTTGGAACGGGTGAGTATGGTGCCTAACACCTTCCCTACTCGTAATCGACTCCCGAACCTAGATTCTTCCTCAAGTTAGGGTTTTTCCAAATCTCTTCCCTTAAATAAAAATTTGGTGGCGGCTCCACATATAAAAAATAATTCTTTTTTAAAATTTTAGCAAGTTCGTCGTCTCGTCGGAATTACGGTTACGACAATGACTGTTATTAATTCCTTTGTTTTGTTATAAAGGACTCTTTGAGCACCTTTAACTTACTATGTTTGTGATGTACATGACATATATAAAAAATAATTCATATACTGTTATATAAACGAATGTATATTACATCAAGTAAAAAAAATGCAAATTTTTAGAGTTATCGCGAGTAACATCTTAACGTTTATTTACTACTACGTTATTTTATTACGACAAGGCTTTTAATTTTAACAAATGTTTTAAAATAAAAAATTGTACCATGTTTTATAAAGAAGTTTTACATCATGAAGTAATAAACTAATAGTGAATTTGTAATACGACTTAAGCATAGGACATGTATCAATATTATGGTGTTACAGAACTGGTACAAAATAATTAGTATCAAGGGGGTTTACAAGATAAAATTAAAGGAGAATAGAGTAGACAAGTACAAGAAACACTTAGTAGCTAATTACTATAAGTAAGAGTTTGAGGCAATTTATAAAGTATTTTTTTTTTTGCTTCTACTGAACATTTAGATATGATTAGACTAATAGTTGCATTAGCAGCACAATAATCTTGTCTTGTCTTCCACTTGGATTTGAAATTTATATTCTTGCATGATGATCTTCAAGAACAAGTATTTAATGATCAAACCTCTTGGATATGTGAAGCTTGAGAATGAAGATAAGATCTATAGACTCCAGAATGAATTATACAGGCTAAAATAAGCTCCAGTTGCTAGGTATAGTCACATTGAAGCTTATTTCTTTAATGATGATTTTAAAAAATATCTTAATGAGTATAATTTTTTTTGTTAAAATTAAAGAAGGAAATATCTTTATTTATACTTATACATTCTTGATTTGATATAAACTAGATATGACATTACTGTGTTTGAAAACTTTATACAATTCATGATGTTTGAGTTCGATATAACTGATCATAGAATCATCACTGTCTTGGTATTGAAATGGTAAAAATAGTAGCTGAAACTTTTATTTCACAAAAAAAAGTATGGTAAAGAGATTTTAGTTAGGTTACAAACAAAGAATTGTAATTTTGTTAGTATACCACTTAAGGCTAATCTAAAGCTTAATAAGATATAGGAGGAAGAAGGGTTTGGAAGTATTCTTAATGGGAAAATGGTTAAAGTTGTGATGTATTTAACAACACTAGACCTAGTATAATGCATGCATCTCCTTATTACTAAAAGAGATTTTTTTTTTCTAGTTGAAAGGAATAATTAATTATGTTTTGTAATCTTATTAGAATTTAATGAAATATTCTAAGGAAAACGCATCTTGTTACAAAAAGATTTTTGGCTTAAATACTAATTTTATCCATACTTATGACATACTTTTTTTAATTTGGTCTGTATGCGTAAAATTTGGTAACCTAGTCCTTAGAGGAGTAAGTCATCGGAAAAATATCTTATCCACAATTAGTGTGTAACGTTGTTAGCGTATTAGCATACGTGGTTAATGGAGATGCCAATGTGACCTAAAGAGATCGACATATGACATTAATAGTGAATGATCAAAATACCCTTTGTTAGGATTACCTTGCCCATACCATTTTTCCTTTAACGGCATTGATACGTCGTGCATTGAGTTCATTGAAGAAAAAATGTCTACAATGGTATAAGTTGTGGAAAAGAAGAAATGGTGAAGTTGAACTTCAAACTAGGAAGTCGCATGGGATTTCAAAAAGTTGGTGGTTAGTATTTTTTTAGGTTTATTTTGTATAACCATTTTGAACTCAATTTAGTATGCCCATTGTTGTTGTTTTGTAAATGTGTGTTGGTATTGTTGGTTAAGTTTGGTACTTTTAAATTTTCTTGAAATTTATTTTACAATGTTGATTTCTATTTGAGTTTTTTTCTAGATACTCAAGCGACCATATTTACAATATATATATATATATATATATATATATATATATATATATATATATATCATGGTGGTCATTTATAAAGAAAGGCCACTAGACTTGGTAGAGGAGACTGGTTAAAATATGTTGGAAGGAAAAAATTCACATTGGATGGATGTGACCTTGATGAATGGTTACTTTAAGAAATAGTTTCTATTTTGAAGGAAAAAGGATATAAGGGTGGAGGGTTGATTTTGTATCATAACCCAGGTAATAAGGATACAAGAGGGTCTTATCAAAGTGTTTGATAACAGGAGAGCAATGAATATTGCTATTGATGCCATGAATTATAAGGATAGAAAAGTTGAGATTTAGGTGGTTCACAGAGAAGATAAAATGTATGATGTCATGTCCAATCCAAGTGAAGATGAAAAGAATATCGGTGATGAGGATCAAATTGATGAAGTTGAAGGTGAAGATGAAGTTGAAGGTGAAGATGAAGTTGGGGTAGAGTGGTGTTGTAGGTGATGAGAATTGAATTGATGAAGTTGAAGTTGAAGATGATGAGGTTGAAAATGATGAATCTAATGATCAAATTGAATTTGATGGTGATAACGTGGAAAGTGATCAAATTGAATTTAATGGTGATGAAGTAGATAGTGATCAAAATTGAATCTGATGATGAAGAAGAACTTGAGGATGAGTATGATAATGATAGTTTATGCTCTGCAATAGTGATATTGATGGAAAGGTAGAAAATTACCGTAAATATGTAAAGATTTCAAATTTAGTTTGGGAATGGAGTTTTTTTCAATTAACGATTTTAAGAATGTAATAAGGGAATGATCATTACTTGATGCAGATTGAAGTTTAAGAAGAATGATAAGATTAGATGTAGGGTTATGTGTAAAGATGGATGTAAATGGACTACTTTTGTTACTAAAATGGAAAGGTCTATGGCATATAGATTGAAGACTTTAAATGACAAATATGCATATATAAAAACATATAATGGTACAATTTCCACATGTAGATGGATGGAAAATAAGCTTGTTAAGACAATGAAGATTAACAAATTTTTGTCAATAAGTTGGGTCATGAGCACTATAAGGGAAGAGTTTTGTGCAGATGTTTTTTTTTTTTTTTTACAAAGGCTTACCAGCATAAAATGCGCACTTGTCTACTTAGTGTATCATATTTTTCTAAAAGGGTTGGTACCAGAACTAGAAACCTTGTTGGAAGTATGAACATAAAATTTGAGTCAAATGTTTATATGCCAATGTGAAAAGAACTATGATTAGGAACTACGCTTAGAGATAAGATGTTAACAGCTTACGAAATTACCTATTATGCAAGTTGGGTTTGAAGAATGCAAGAGATAAAACAAGTCTCTAAGGAATCTCATGATTGGTTATTAGGTTATGATCCTTCAATGTGAGCTGTCACGTTTTAGTGACTATGCAAAACGTGATATGATTATGAATAATATCTTTGAAACTTTTAAAGGAAGGATTATAGAAGCTTAAGATCAACCTATCATTTCCATGTTTAAGTGGGTCGAATCATACATTGTAAGAAAATTTGCAAAGAATAGGTCCTTGTTGATAGGTATAAAGGCAAATAAAAAATATATCCAAGCCCAAAGAAAATGCTTGACAAAAAAGTTATGAAATCTGGAAAGTGACATGCTACATGGGCAGGGGTCTGAAGTATGAAAGACAAAGGTATCAAGAATAATTTAAAGTTGACTTAGGAGTAAAAGAATGATCATGTAGATCCTACGATATATGTGGACTAACATATAGGTAAGTAACATAAGATTTGTTAAATTTGTAATACTTTGTTTTAACTTTAGCCTTATTTATAAATGTTTTATTTATTCTATGTTTTCAGACATGTTATAACTATCTATGCTAATAAAAAGGATCATGAAGAATTTGTACATGAATGCTACCATGTGGAAACTTATGAGAAGTATTGCTCACCTTTCATAGAACCTACCAATGGTGAAGACATGTGGCCACAAACTACATTTTCCCTTATATTGCCACCAAATGCAAAACATCTATTGGGAGGCCAAAGAAATTGAGAGAAAGAGACAAGGATAAGCCTCATAATCTAAATAAGTAGAAAAATGATACATCTCTATTACATGTTTGAAGTTTGGGATCTATGGTTATGAGCCAAAATATGATGCCTAGACCTTCATCACTTTCTCTTCAACTTAAACTGTTCCACAATAAGAACTTATAGCTAGCTCTAAGCCATAACAAAGTACCTGGAGCTAGCTCTCAGCCATCTACAACTACAACCATCTCTCAACCACAACATCCACAAACTTGTAGAGAAAAAGAAAGACTAAGGACCTCCACAACTGCAAACCAATCACAAGTCCCTACTGAATTTGAATCAGCATATACAAAATCAGCCACTATTGCATCTGCATTTGATAAATCCATCTTTGCTACTTTTGGATCTACAACTCCTTCAATTGCATCAAACCCATCAAGAAAAAATTCCTTTCAAACATAAGATACCAATCAAAAGAGCTCCATAAACCAAAAAGGGGCACCCTTATATGATTAGAAGCCAACTCAAAGGTGTTGTCCAAGAAGTGCAAAAAAGGCTTCACCCAAATCAAGAATCTTGAAGTTAAAAATACCTTAGTACAAGGTTGTCTATTTTATGATGTGTGGTTATGTATTTTGAGGTCATGTAATCCAACATGCTTTTAATTTTGAATTGGTATTTATAATATTTGGTGGACACCAGACTACATGCTTTTAACTTTATGCTGTAGTGGGAACCATTTTGTTGGACCATGTATTTTATATTTAACTAGTATCATTTAATACATAATACTTTCCCAATTTTTCATAAGCAATTATTTTGTTATTACTTTTGAATGCATTAAATTGCACACAATAAAAAAAAATTCTTTAACTTGAACCACAACAAGAATAAACAAGAGAAAATTTCTTTAACATCAACCGCAATTTCACAATTATAAAACCTTGGACATTGAAACATTTACAATTTCATAAAACCAATTGAAATTCCTACACTATTCATTACACAATAAAACAAATGAAAAATTTTCTCTTAAGTTTGCCATCACAACATAACTATGCCACTACCATCATAACACAACTATGTCATTGGCATGAGCTATTTTTTCCTATTTGAGAATGCAAACATCAGGATAATTACTGTCACCATATAAGAAAACCACATTAACGTGTAGTGCATCCAAAATTTTCTCCTTAAATGTGTTATTATTCTTTTCTAACTATATAACATTTCCAAAGCTTGATCGAGAATGGCTTCATCCAACCACTCAACTAAATCATAACTTCATTCTTCTTAGCAACATAATCACATATTGTTATGAAATACAATAAACCATGCACAATAACAAATAACATCGTGTTAAAACTTCAACTCACTTTATAATTTAGGAACCTTCAAAATCTCCTTCATGAATTTCTTGTTGTCCTTATCCTTGGTGTATATATTTTTACTTTACCTCCATAGCCACGTAAAGTAGTTGTAGTTTTACTTTTCCACCGGTAACCTCACTTGCTTGATTCCATCCGCAAAATCGTTGGTGATGAATGTAAACTTCAACCCTTCTTCTATGTACAGCAACTTCTACTGCCAACATGGATAAACATTCTTCAATCAACATTCTCCTCGAAAAGGTTGACGCCAATATTGCCGTTTATAGTAGAAACATTTTTGTGACGGTTTACTCCTCTAGGAACTAAGAAACTAAGTTACCACAATTTTACTTGTGGGACCAAATATAAAAAAATGTTATGTATAGAGATAAAATTAGTATTTAATTTTAAAAAATTGCTAATTTGAAAGAATGGCCAATTATGATTTATTTCTTAAAAAAGATAAAAAAATAGATTTATTTAAATTTAATGATATTAGTTTTGCTATCAAAATTTAGTTAGAATATTTAATTGTCTGATTATGGTTTGTTAAAAATAGTTACTGAAGTTTGTACATTTTAGAAGTATCATTGAACTGAATGTTTATAAACTTTTACTTAAAAGACGAATTTGTCAGACATTAATTCTTCCTTTTATTAGTTGCCAGCTTTATTTTTTATTTTTTAATATTTAATAAGAATTCGTATCTTCAAAAAGTTTTATCTTAGAGTTTTATTAAAATTGTTACAAATTTTTTATATGTCTACGTTATATTAGTTGCGAGTAGTTATCTTTTTAATTTTTTTATTAGTTACATCTACCTTTTTAAGTAAAACAGTTTTTTTTTTATAGAAATTATGAATGATATTTGATATGAACTTTTATTTTTTTAAAATTTTTTATATTTATTTTGTTTAATATTTTACACTTGAACTGTTCTATAACATAAATTTTTGAAATTTAAGAGCTCCATACAAAGGATACAGTAGTACTTTTTTTCTAAAAAAAATAATAAATTTGCATTTCACACTTTATTTCATTTCAATTTATATCTTTTAGATGAACTTTTATATAAAAATGCATTTTAAAAAAAAAACTTAGATCCAACAGCATACATATATTTTTTATTTTTAAATTAAAAATTTATCTCACTAACTAATGTTTATTTGTAGTAGAAATAAACCTCTAAGTTTAATTAAAAATAAGATAAAATAAATCTATAATATTAAAATTAAATTTTATTATTTAACTAAGGGTCTTAACTATTGCTTTGTGGACGAGACCAATGAAATCAACCATGATTGTTTTTAAAAGAAGGAGAGATATTTTATAAAAAGAAGAAATTATATTTTATTTTTTAATTGTTTAAAAAATCAAAATATATTTTTTGTTTAAATTTTAAAAAAAATTAAAATATAAAAAAAAATATGTATACTGGAAATTTTATAAAAAATAAAAGTTATATTTTGTGTTTACAATTATAAAATGTATTTTATTTTAAAAGATAGTTATAATTTTAAGTTTTTGAAAAAAACTATTTAGAATAAATTTACAAAATAATAATTTTTTTTATTTTTTAAAGCTTAAATAAAATAAAATAAAACGGTTGATAAATGATAATTTTTTTAAAAAAATATCTTTGTACAAAATAGCTTTAAACAAATAGACTAATTGTGGTTAGATGTAAAGGTAAAATACTTTGTCTCCATACAACGAAAAAATATATGTTTTCCCACGGCTCCAAAATTAAAATGTATACTGATACTCTTTTCCAAAATATTAGATTCTTCACAATTGGCATTCTTCCATTGCCTATAAAAAATATTGATTTCTATCCTTGAAAATGTATAAGAGGAGTTAGGATTTTCGATAATCTAACATTATTTCTCAGCTGGCCACAGTTTTAGTAGGTGAGTTATTAACACTTGTTTCCAACTAACTGGTCATTATTAAGTGGGTGAAATTTCATATGCATTGTATTAAATTATTTAAATTTCCTCTTTATTAGTGAAGCTAATATGGGATTAATATATATATATATATATAAAGGCAATATCAAGTGATGCGATGTTACATTTTAATTAGTGGTTTATTTAGAATTCCTATCATAACCATCTGCAATTCAGGAAAAAAATAAAATTGCTTCTATTTAACTTTTTTTTTGTTGTCCACTTTGCATCCACGTTATTGTTATCTCGAATTTTTGCTTGGGCAGCCCGAATTCAATGAAGCCCAAACTTAATTTTGGATTCGGTTAAGAGTTTTAATAGACCCAAACCAATAACATTAGGCCAGTTATACTCATTGGACAAGTAATTTCCACAATGATTCTGCTTGACTAGCCTCTCTCTCTCTCTCTCTCTCTCTCTCTATATATATATATATATATATATATATATATATATATATATATATTCTGAAGCTATATATGTGGTAACATCTCAAACAATAATGTTATTTTTATGTGTGAATGAGAGAACAAATTCAACTATATCTTATTATAAATTATCATAATTAAAATATAAAAATACTTTTAAAAGGTTATATAACTTAATTATTATAATTATAATTTTATAGATAACATACAATTTAAATTTATTTTTTACATTCTTAAATAAAATAATATTTTTCATCAGTTATATTTTCTATATATGAATGTGTATGTATTATTCTTTTCCCGCAATTTATCTCTTATGAAAGGTAACGTTCTTCAACCACAAATGGATAATAAATAATTAAATATAGACATACCATTTTAGATTGAAATTGTGATTCATTCCTCTATGATGTACTATTCTCTATGCCAAATCCAATCTCCATTAGTAACTAAACAATTTGTTAGGATGTGATCAGCTTTTGGTCTTGTTAGTATGTGATTCGTTTAAGAATTTAAATTTAACATATAGTTAGTATAAAATTTTTACACTATCAATTAATTAAAAATAAATTTTAAAATGATTATTAATAAAAATTAATTTATTTCAATTACATAACAATCATAACTGAATAATAATATAAACTATTCATACATTATCGATGTATTTTAATTAAACCTTAGATTAATTCATTTGTATTATTTTATGAAAAAAAATTCTTACATAAATTTTTCTTATGAATTACTTTAAAATTTATGGTTATTTTAAAAAATTGTTCCCTCAACAATGTTTCTAAAATTAGAAACTTAAAATATTAAAATTTATTCTTCAAGTTATCTATTTTAATATTATTTAAAAAGTTAAATGATTTTGAGATAGAACACACTTTCTTAAATTACTTCACACTAATTCTCTTATATCAAGAACAAATCCTAAAATAACAAATGAGAGGCAATTTTATAAAAATAGGTTTGAACATTAGATCAATCAAAGGTATCAAGCTAATGAGTTATTGGTTAGACACAATAAATTATTGGTTGAATCAGTATAAGGTAAAATTTGTAAATTTTATATTTGAAAAATATTATAAAAAACCAAAAATTCAACTTAACATCATTTATAAATTTGTCATAGTTACACGTTACCAAATTCTCATTTGTTTCCCTTTTATAAGTACCTATATATAAATCATAGAATATCAACGAACAGATTGTCTTCTAGTCCTTTACTAAACTAACTCTGCAGTTTCTATAATAATTGATCTTAACACATTAGTTCCCCAGAATGGCATCATACAACGTCATGAGAAGCATTTCTAGTTTTAAAAATAAGTGCATTCAATTAAATTCTAAAGGGAAAGTTATACTAGCATGGATGGTGTTTTTCCTAAGCTACATGTTTTTTTTAGTATAAAAGCATTACAGACAAATAGCAAGAGAAACGAACAAAGAAGAGAATTAGGTTTAGAGGAAGGTAGGGGAGATGGAGACATTATTGGACTTAATTGAGAAAGACGGGTTGTGTGTGACGTGACGATGAGAACGTGGGCACCATGATAAGCAAAAGAGATTATCTACAAGGAATGGAAGGTTTTATGATGCGGAATAGGATCAAACGTATGGAACAAGCACTTGAAGGTTTTATCAAGGAAGTTTAAGGAAAAGACTACGTGGATCCAAGCCCAATTCCAACATGGGTTAATTTATGTAGTCATATCATTGAAGATCTTAAGTGATAAAGTTTATGATTTACTATAGATTACATTAGGATTTACTATAGATTACATTAGGATTTGATATTTATCTAGAAGTTATTCGTTTTAAATTGGTTGCAATTCAAATTGCAATCTAATTAGGATTTCTAATTTGTTATCTTTTTTACTAGATTAGGTTTATTATAAATAAGGGTTAGGGATTCAGTGAAAAGACAGATTTTGACTATTAATCATATTTTCTCTTTCAGAGTTTTCCATCTCTGTGTGAGTTGATTCCTTTGGTTCTTGGTTAAAGAACTACCTTTGATAACGTTGGTTCTTCCGACAGGTCGCGGTAAGGGTCACGTTCCTCTTGATAACTTCAGTGCTCTCCGGCAGGTCACGGTTTGTGTCGGGTTCCTTTATCTTATCTCACCTTATCTTACCTTACCCATCTTATCACACCTTATCTATCTTATCTCATCTTACCTAATCTCATCTTATTTTATCTTATCTTATCCTAATTTTACCTTATCTTATCTTACCCTTTCTTATCTTATCCTGATTCTCAAGACGTTCCGTTATCGTTTCCGCATTTCGATTGATAGAAATTCAAAAAAACAAAAGTTGTGATAGAAATTCAAAAAAAAAAAGAAAATTCAAGACAGAAAAAAGGTATTCATTCAATTTTTTTTTCTTGACCAATATTCCTTACCCTATTCATCTTGTATATCTGTGACTCTCTCGTTATTTGTGGGAAAATCAACTTGTGAAGTTCTTAGTTCAAGGATTTATAAGGAGAATCGAGAGATAAAAAGGAAAGAGTTGGTTAGAGCATTATAGAAAAAGCAAATTCGAGTGTAAACACGAGTGAAGAGCGTCAATATTGAGGGCAAACACTAAGGGAGTGATTGGTGAGACTTTATTATTCTAATTTATTTATTTTGTTTAATTTGCAGCATTGCCAACACGAGTGGTGAACTCCATCAAAATAAAATGGATCTAAAAATATTCATAAAATCAGTTCAAGATCAATTCCAACAGTTGAACAGGAGGTTGGATGATATGGAAGGTTGTTCGAGAGGGAGGTCTCAGGTTTCTCGTCAGAGTAGTCCCCAAAGATTAATTCACTGTGATGAAGAAGGAGATTGGAGGAAGAACTTAGAATCAAACAGTGAAAGTTTAAGAGAAAGAAGACGATATCGAGAAAAGGATAACAACTTGGGGAGTATTAAATTATCCTTTCCACCATTCCAAGGAAAGAACGAACCTGAAACTTATCTAAAGTGGGAGAGAAAAGTGGAGCATGCGTTTGATTTTCATGGTTAAAGTAATCATGGTTAAAGTAAATTAACCTTGATTAATTTAAATTAACCATGCTTAAAATAAATTAAACTTGATTAGTATTAAACTAATCCTAAATGATAATTTCTTATATTTATATTTAATTTGTAAAATGGAAATTACATATAAATAGACCAAAATACCCTTAAGTGGGAATTTAATTTCCACATGCCCTAAAGTGACCGAATTTGATCCAAGGCTAAGGAGGTTTAGTTTCTTCATTATTAGCCTTATAAACACTTAATCAAATTTTCTCAACTCACCAAAAACTCCAACTTCTCTCAAAACACCAAAACCTACACTAAACTTGAACATTCGTCTTTGAAGTTTAAGTTATAACAATACAAATCAACAAAGCCCCATCGCCATCACTAGGAGATTTCGTGTGGACCACCAAGGAGAAGAGAATCAACTTCAAAATACCCACCAAATCTTCATAAAAGTCTTCAACAAGTAGGGTTTTTACTATACACTTTTGCCAAGCTTTTACTTATGCATTTATGGCTTTTTTTTTTCTCTTTTTAGTGGATCTCTCTCTAAGTTCTATGGATTCCACTTGCTAGAGTTTGATGGAGTTCAAAACTTCCCTTGATGGTTAAAAATGAACATAAAGAATTATTTAGTAATTTTTGGAAGTTGAAAGGGAATTTGATGGATTATATTATTTCTTGTAGCCTTGGAGAAATTTAATCACTTACAATTTATTTAAAATGATTTCTTTGGAGTTTGGAAAGATTTTAAAGTTTTTGTGAAATTTTTTAGGTGCTCAAAGTAAGGGATGGATAGATCTTGGAGTAAATCTAGTATATATCCCCTCGGTTGTCTTGAAAAATATTTTCTTTAAGGTCTTTATGTTCAAAGTTGTAAGCTTGCTCATGTATCCTCTTAAAAGATCTAATCTTGAACTTGGACTTTGATAAAAGTTTTGATCTGGACCTATATGATAATAATCATAAAAGACTAAAAAGGTTAAGTCACAAAAGTTAGAAACTTAACTCAAAACTTGGACCTTAAAACTAGTAAGAGCTTATGGACTAAAAGTTGAACAAGACACTTAAAACCATCTATGATCATGACTAAAGCTATACAGTAAGAATAAAGCTTGATGGACCTAAAAACATATGAAGTAACAAGTGCTAAAATTTATGACACAAAGGTTAAGTGAGAAGAAATTGAGAAAAAGACCCTTGCTTGGACATATGGTGGTTTCAACCACTCTTTGTTAAATTAAGGAAACTTGAGTTTAACATTTTGATCAAGGTGTAATGACTATCCTAACCATGTATAAAAAATGACTTATAAGCTTGAAAGAGACTCAGTAATATTTTAAGTAACCATTTGGCCATGCTTGGGTAAATTGATGAAAGTAAGTTAAAATCTTGTTAACACTTAAAAATGAACTCAACTATGCATAAGGTGGTAATTAAAAATTATGGAGTTGTGAGAGTGTGATAAATCATTCGGCCATACCTACCAAGTAAGAAGGATAAGTCTTAAAAATCTCAAAGTTGGTGTAGTTTAATAACTGAGTCCTAACTAGCATAAATCATCTTCTAATGTAAGAAAAAATGAACCATAATGTTTTAGGAGCTTAGGGAGTAGGTTTGGCCACCTATAGGATTAGTAGGTAAAGTAGGTTAATTTGGATGCTTAAAAACCATAAGTAAAAATATTTGAATTCATAGACAAGGAGGTAAACAAGTAAATTAATTAGTGGTTTAAAATTGATTAGTAAAACTATTAAATAAGAAAACATAAAATTTCTAACACTCAAACTTGAAATAAGAAAGTTGTGCATAAAACATCCAAATTGATGAACACAAAACAAATAACTAAAGAGATCATTCGACCAATTAAATTAGGATTCCAATATTTCATAATCTTACATTAAAAATATTAAGAGAAACTTAATCTTTGAGAAAAAGAAAGGTTGAGAGGTAATTGAGAATGATGAGTGAGATATTTCTCCCATGGGATATTTCTCATAAACCTTATAAAATAAAGTAAGATGTACAAACTCTTGAAGGAAGGTTGCATGTTTTCCAAAAGATTTACATCAAGCATAATTAAGAAATCTTGATTAGAAGGTAGATTTCAAATTAGAATAATTATGCTAAATTATTATGTCTCCTCTTAAAAACACAAATATGAATGTAAAGTATATCAAATATACTCTTGATTGTTTATAAAAGTCATGTGTTATATGATGCTCATGTGTGGATGATAAATATGAAGATAGATTGGATTAGAAGCTATATGTGCTCTCTTGAATGATGCATGAAATTGATGTGAATTATGGTTCCATGAGTAAATGAGTTATACCAGAAATTGGATGATTTGGAGTGGATGAATTATGCTCATGAGTGGATGCTATTTGTGCATACCATATTGATTGAATATTAAGAATACATACTGTAAACACTCATTTATGTTCGAGACTCCCAATTGTTAATATTAATCAAGAAACTAATACTAATTTAAATAATAAACAGAAAGAAAATAAATAAAAAACAACAAAATAACTAAAATAAATAAATAAACATTAAAACCAAAAATTAAAAGCAAACAATAAAGGAAAGTTTAATAAACAAGAATTAAAAATTGAAAAATACAAAAAAGAGGTAAATAGAAATAAAGGAAATTAACACAAAAAAAAAATCAGAAAAGAGTTTTTGGAAAAAATAAAAATCAAAAATAAATAATAAATAATAAAGAAAAAATAATAATAATAAAAAATATATACAAGATAAATCTGAAAAAAAAAGAAAAAAATAATAATAAAAAATAAATAAATCTACAGAAAAATTTAACAAAAAGAAAAGAAAAAATAAAAAAAGGAATAAGAAAATCTGGAAAATAAATCAAAAATTAAAAAAATTAAACAGAAAAAGAAATTAAGAAAATGAGATTCAAAAATAGAATAGAAAAGTAATGAAAAAATGAAGAAGTATAAAAATAAAACTAAAAATTTACAAAAAAATAAAATAAAAACAAAAATTAAATAAATAAAACAAAATTTGGATAACTAAAAATAACAAAAAATCAGGAAAGTAAAAGCAATAGTAACAAAAACAGAATTTTAAAATTTAATAAAACTTGAAAATAAAAAGAAAAATAAAAAATAAAAAAAATTATTAAAACATGAGATTAATTAAAACAAAATTAATAATTTTGAAATAAAAATTTAGAAATAGAAAATGTGAAAATCAAAGAAATTATGTATTAAAACAAAAAATAATAAAATATATAGGTAATTAGAATTAAAAATGAAAGGGACGAAAAAAAACGGAAATAACAATAATAACAGAAAACGAAAAATTCGTGCAGAGGCACGTGAGAGAGAAAAAGGAGGGGACAAAAGAAGAGGGAGATTTCCAATCGGCATTGGTCACACACAGGGAAACCACTGTGGGGTTGGTGGTGCCTGTAGCATCGTCACAAGCGAGTCCTGGGCCGCATCTCCCTTCGATGTATACGTGGTTGAGAGAGAAACTAGAAGGGGGAGATCACGACAGAAGAGGAGCTTGGATTCGAAGGAAAACCCTAGTGGCTGAATACATGGAAGCTTAGGAGCGTGCCTTCTCTTCACAAACTCTAGGTAAGGTCTCGAAATCCTCTGCATGTTTGTATGAAGATGGTTCTTGAAGCCTAAGGAATATTGTGATCTCCTGTAGTAGTCTAGATATATATACGTTAAAATATGGAACTTGCGTGATAGAATGATCTTGAAACTTCTCCATACCCTTGATCAAGAACCACAAGAAGTGAAATATGAATCAGAATTGGTGATAAGATGTGCTAAGAGTTGCGTTCTTGGCCACTGTATTAGTGCATATGATTGTCCGCATGGTGATCCCATGACTACCTTGAGCAAATAAGCCTTTAGAATATAGTTTTTGCTATGTGGGTTTACCTTCTACATCAGCATCACATAACACTTTGATTTGGTCTTGTTTTGGTTCTTGCAATCACACAAAATTCAGGCAAGAAATGTCTAAAGCATGCAACGATAGCAATAGACATGCAGTTCATGATGAGGATTAGCCTCTGACCTAGCAGCAAGCCACACCAATTCCCTGTGAAATCGGGACATTGATTCAAACGCCAAGGTCTGCTAACCTGCTGACCATTGTAACCATAGGTATGAGTGCAATGGCAACGCTGAGGTTATTGTAATCATTACAGAGCACAGGGGTCTTTGTTCCACTCATGGCTTAACAAACTTAATCCTGGTCATGTAACAAAGAATGGTGCAAGTGGCCATTTATTCTGGTTCTGCTTGATCTCAAGAGCACACTTGCATGGTGCGAATCCAGTAGGAGTGTTTCTTCACATGAGCCAAGAGCCAGCATGTTTCAATCTTGCACGCGATATCGGAACGAGCTCCGCAGTGCGTACTTTCTGATGGTCAAACGCCAAATGCGTTGTGAACCCATGGAAAAACTCTCTTATGGTGTATGGTCACTAACGTTCAAAAGGTCTCTATGCTCTCTAGGCTTCTTACAATCTGCTAAGTGCTTTAACTATTCCTCAAGGGACATATTACATGGCTTGGACAACATATGAAGGTCTTATAACTTCATGCACTGGTGTAGTAGAATCCCACACTAATTGAGGAGTCAGAATCATGAGGTATTTGGTTCAAGGTTTGCTGAGGTTACCCACGATTGGAGATACCAGTTCGCATGCACCCCTTTGTCACTCCAGCTAGACAAAAGGGTCATTTCTTTTGGTCGCTCTCAAGATATGTGATCGTGTACCCACTTGGTTCGAGGCTGCCACTGTAGCGGCAAGAGTCTGAGTACGCATGAACTTAGTTTTATCAATGTGTAACTAGATGGCCGAGTTTCAGAGCAACAAAGGTTTGTCCTGTTCTATATACAACAAAAGGTACCCAGCACCCCATATTCTGGTAGAAGATATGCATCCACTGATGGAGACGTTCGGAATGGAGATATCCACACCACCATTTATTAGTAGATGGCCATTGAAGTCTTCTGCATTCATGCAAAAGCATGCACCAGGAATAGGCGCTGATCTTAAATAATGGCCAACACGATATAGCTCCAGTAGGAATACACCTCTTATAGTCTATCATAATGGGTGATGATTGGAGGCAGGGCGGGGATTTACGATCGAACCCTCACATGAAACCAAGCACGCGACCAACGATTGCATGCATGCATACGGGTGAAAATTTCAGTCACGTCCTAGGAACTACTTGAGAGTAGATAGGGAGTTTTCAGCTCAATGACCTGATCGCCAAGATCAACGCTGCAGGGTTAATCCAAGAGTGCGTCGAGTTTGCCTTCAAGGACATGAAGAGTAGGAGCCAGCATAGCCTACAGAATCTGCTCGAACGTAGAGCTTTATGTTAGTCGGATAGACACCGCCTAAGCAGCTTGCATCAGGAGTCATTGTAACTCCCATTGATAAAAGCCATGCACTCGAACCATATGATCGTGTGAAAGAACCCTTGGCACTGTATCCAAGCCTAAGTTGGTGAAGCCATGCTGCCTCAGTCGAGACTTATCCAGGAAAATGAAGCCCATGAAAAGTGGGTACGTCTATATGAGACCATAGCACAATAGAAGGGCCCACTAGTGCAGTATGCTTCAGGTGAAGGAGGTCCGCCCAGAACATATATATATGGATCGAGTCGAGTGTATGTTACGAAAACAAAATAGCCCAAGTGGTAGAGGGTTTGGCTTATGGCTTCATCATCCCCTTCTTCGAATCCCAGAGGCCTCATTTTGGCCTTAGCATACTAATTAAGCTTATCTCAAAATTACAGATTTACCCCCCTAGGATCCCAAATTACAAAATTGTCCCCTTACATTTCGAGAAATACAAATTTGTCCCAAATTTCCAATAAAATACAAAACTGCCCCAAAATTTCCCAAAAATACCAAATCTTCCCCTAAGTTTCCATTAATTACAAAAATACCCCCACACCTACAAAGTCTTTTTCTACAAATCCTTTATTCTTCAAAATTCATAATAAAATCTTTTTCTTCAAAATTCAAACTAAATTTCTTTTTATTCTTTTCTTCGAATAAAATCAAATCAAACTCAAGTTTAATCCTCTTTCCCTCAAGTTTTCAAATTCACTTCAAAACCAATTCCTTTTCCAAATCAAGCCATTTCTTTCCTTTATTATATTCAAATTAAATTCTTTTCAAAACATTTTAGGATCTTTGGTCTCATGCAATGGGCTCTAAATGGGGAACTGGCGGTTCACCTGCTGTTCAACGTTTAGTAGTTCATATGGCCCCTGTGCTACCTTAGCCGCCTCGGACCTTGTGCATATGTGGACTAAGAATCCTTTTGTAAAGTAATAAAACTTCATTTTAAAATTCCTAAGTTTCACGTGACGAATCCTAAGCACGAACTGGTAGCTTTTTCTGCTGTTCAGGGTTTAGGAATTCGTTTGGATCCCAGTGCAGCCGTAGTTGTCTCGGATCTTGTGCATATATGGACTTAGGATTCTCCTTAAAATATTTTCGAAACACTCTAGCGATTTTCAAAATATCCCTTTTCAAGCAGTTTCGAAGGTCAAGCCTTCGAACATCATCAATTGTCAAACACTCTATTCAAATACCTTTGAAAGGCAAGCCTTCAAGTCAAACTAGAACTACGTAAGCCTTGAGTTTCCCATTGCACCGGGGAATACGTAGGAGCGGGATCAAGTCCTGTCAGGCTAACCCCCATCAAGTATTTATTTTCACACTAATTGAAAGGATCAAACAATTTTCAAATAATCACACACTCAGTTTAAGGGTACTGTTCTTTGAAACAGGCGAGTGGGGTGCCTAACACCTTCCCCACTCGTAACCGACTCCCGAACTGTGAATTTCATCCTCAAGTTAGGGTTTTTCCAAACTTTTTCCCTTAAATAAAAATTTGGTGGTGACTCCACATAATCAAATAAAATTCTATTTTAAAATTTTAGAGGGTTCGTCGTCTCATCGGAATTACGGTTGCGACACATATTATCATGAAAACTTAAAATGGAACCTAATAAGTCAATATATCAATAAAAAAAATTTTATGTGAAAATTTAAGACACTACTCTTACCATGCCAAGTCACAGGGCTTGTGCACATATGGAGGTCACAAGACCTTCCATATAAAAGCCATAGGGTTTCAAGTAATTATGAGAGTGATGACCATATGAAATGAGCTCATATCTTAAAATAGAAGGTAGAATATGTGAGAAGTGAAAGATATTATTTGAATAAGATTGTTAAGGATATGCCTTAAATTAACTTGTCACTAAAAGGATGACTAGAGAATGAGAATAAATTATGATTAAGACATGAACGAAATGATAGTCAAATGATATCTGTGATATGATGTAATGTGATCTCAAGAGAATGAAAGATGTATGAAATCTAGAATAAATGCCTTGTATGCTTATGATAGAGGTTAGTTGCTACAACCATAAAAAGAAATCCATTTTAGCTAAAGATTTTCCAAAAATTTAAAAGTGAACCTATATGCAAGTCATGTTTCTTAATAAAATGAGTGGCTAAGTTGAAAATGTTGATACTAACTATTGGGTAGAATCCTATTAAGAAGCTTAGTTTCTTACCCCTCTCCCACTATTTTCTTTCCTAGATCCCAATAATGTAGTTCATGAAGGTGGTGGTATTCATAGAGCTTGACAACATAAGCTGGATGGTTGGAGCCTCGAGATCTCTATGTTTGAAGCATTGATGGAAATTTAGTCTCACACCAATAATATAAATTTTGTATGATGATAGCCATAGATAATTGTAATATAAATAAGTAGTATGTAGATTTGTATTATATTGTATATGATGTAAATATGGTAGTAGTGGTTATATGAATAATTAACTATGTAAAGACATTGATGTCTTAACTTAACTTTCTTTAATCTTATGGACTATGTGACTATAATTTCTGTATAATTCATGTCATGTAAATGTTTGTGCTAACTTTTGAACCTAAGCGATTAAAATAAGTAGTAAGATTGTATAAGTAACAGAGACAAGTTATTAATTTGAGGCGAGTGAGGACGTCCGATTATTTATTTTACATTACAACAATTACTATGAGCTTGCATTTTCAACTATGGTTATTAAAGAAAAAATTTACTGTATTTTTACAAATAGTAATTTTTAAAAATTTCACATCATGAAGTAACAATCAAATAATAAAACCATGTATACAACTTAAACGTAAAATGAGTTTCATTTTTATGGTGTTACAACAAGATCTTGAAAATGCTTATGAAACTTGTTGAATGATCTAACCACCTTGTTAACAAAGTATTCTTCTTTGGAAAATAAGTATTCTAAAAAGGAAAAAGAACTTCAAAAGATTTTGGATGAAATTAAATCACTTTCGGAAGCAAATCACAAGCTATTTACCGAAATAAAAAAAATAAAAGAAGACATGTCTAACTTCGCTAAAAGCTAAAAAATATTAAACCAAATCATAAGGGAACGTAGACACCCTAAAGATAGAACATACATTGGTTTTAAAAATTGTCACAAAAAGATAACCAAATTTACTTTTCAGTTGCATTGTTTCTGGTCCACCTGTAACAACTCTGGACACACCTCAAGAGCATGTCACTACAAATACTTGCAAACTAACACACAAGGATCTAAAAAGATATGGGTGCCAAAAAACTTGATCATTTCTCTAACAAATATCCTTAGTGAAAAACGGCAGGATACCAAAACGGTACTTAAACAGTGGCTTCTCATGACACATAACAGGAGATAAGTCTATGTTTGTAGACCTGGAACTGTATGAAGAAGGTAGTATGGCCTTTAGAGAAAACTAATAAGGAATAGGTTAAAGCATCAATGATAAAATTTAAATAGTCCAATTATTATTGGAACCAAGGGATGAATCTTCCAACTAGTACTTGTCTAATCTATGAAACTTGGCTATTTTTTTTATCATATTTGATTTTTGTTTGTTGCCTTAAACATGCATAATGTCCATTTTATGTTGAAGTGTCTAAAGACACTTGATCACTTAAAGCATGTGCATCTTTCTAGTTTGCCACAAGTCTTTTCCTACATTTAGTATTGGAAAACTATTTAAAGTTACATGTGTCTTATAACCAGGTGTCTCATAAAAACTTAGAGTCTTATACCAAGACTGTCTTATAACAAACCTAGGTATCTTGAGTGAAATTTTCCTTATTCTGCCAAATGTCTTAACCCTTATGTCACTTGCTTTCTCAAATTCTAAGTGATAGGACATATCTCTTTATGGGTCATCACTCACTTTCTCTCTTCTTAATGAAGACATTTTCTACATCTTCTTTTAATAAGAAACATGCTTCTTTTCGATGGGAGTCATAACATCATAGAATAAAGAAACAAATGGATATAGCCTCGTCTAATGTCCACTTGTATAACAATTTCTCCTAAGCTTCTTAGATGTCATGTTGATAGAACACTTGAAATCCTTCGTATTGAGTTGGTCAAGACAGTTCAGACACATCTTAAGTGTCTTAGGAGTTAGTTTTTAATTGTTGACAAAAATAGAGGAAGAATTATTTTGGCTTAATTATTTTTATGTTATGATGTTAATATCCAATTATCTATTCTGAACTTGTCTAATATTATACTCTGTCAAAATTCTTTATAAAAACACTTAAGGATATTTTCTATCCTAAAAAAAGGAAGATTGTTGGAACCTAAAATTTAATTAAATATTTATTAAAAGGTTAAAGCAATATCTAATGTTTTAATAATGAAAAAATAAATGCAGAACTTTGTATTTAGACAAGTACAAAAATAAAAATGTTTTTAGATTGTTTAAGCGTTAAAGCATCTTAAGACACTAAGTGTCTTATTTTAGGAGGAGTACTCAACAAGATCGTCCATTTGGCCTTGAGAAAGGATATGCTTTTTCAATACCGGTATAAGAAAAAAACAAGCTATCAAACATTTAATGAAAAGTTAACTTGTCTTACGAAAATAAAAAATAAAAATGAAAAGTACTCTGTTAAAACAACTATTTATCTAACTCATAGCAACAATAACAATTTTCTGTCTCACAACAATAGATTTTTACCTAAATCAAGACCGCGCATTTAATGGATGTGTAGAAGATGTTGGAAATTCCTCTCACCCTCTCAACGGTTATATTGTCCATCTATATATAATGAGAGAAGCTTATGAATAAGAAATAAGAGACATAACTAAGGTGAACCAAAAGTGTCTACTCATCCAGACTCTTATATGTTCATAAGACACTGTATATTTCATTTTCCTTTGTTCTATTCAAGTTATGCTTTGAGAATCACAATAAATATCTAGTCTATATTCCTTGGGTATATTATACCTAGAGAGACTTATGCAAAAATACTAGGAATTGTATTTTTGGAAGACTGAGTGTCTTACAATAGTGGAAATGCATGTTGGGTGATAGCAAGGACTAGACGTAGCCCTTGAGTTGATAAGGGTGAACCAGTATAATTTCTTGATGTGAATATCTCTCTCCTTACTTTCTACATAAATTAAGTGTCTTAAGATACCTAGTGTCTTATAACGTTCTAGTTTGCAAAAAAAAAAAAAAAAACTATAATTTTCCTATGACACCACATTCAACTCCCTTTTATGTGTCGTGTCTTTTTCAATATTTAATATATTTTTAAAATTTAGACAATATTTATAAATATAATTAAAATAAAATATATAAAATAAAAATAGTATATTTATCAAATAATTAAAAAGAATAAAATAATAGATATTTTTGCTTTTAATAATAAAGATTATATAAGCACTAGGTCTTGTTTAGGTTTGCACATATCATTTGGACAATGGTTCCATTTAACCATTATGCCTTTGTTCTTCGAAAAATGGTTCAAACACAACAACTTTCTAAAGTTTCTATATAGATAACGTTGTACATATGAAACTGTTCAAACAAGTGGAAGAAAATTTGAAGAATGGTTTTATGTTCAACTACTTTCTAAACCTATTTTAAGAGAAGTTGTAATGTAACCATTCTAAGAATATTGAATTAAATCCAATTTTTATTATGAGATCTCATACTCATTATCACACTCTTTCTCCCCCTCTCTCAATTGTTGTCATTGTCATAATTCTGTTTACTGTCACTCTTATTCTTGCTACGAGCATTGTTCTCCCTCATCATTGTTTTCTTTGAACCCAACAAACTATTATTCAATAAAAAAAATTAAACCTCTTTAAATAATAAAAACTCACTGAAATGTCCTGATTTTTATGATGTAGGTTGATAATGAAAATTATAAAAGAATAAATATAAGATAAGATAAAAGGTTCAATGACTTGATAAAAGAAATATCCAACCAACATTATGTATAATGTAACTTACTTCTTGGTCAATTCATATAGTTTTGAATGTTTGAAATTATTATGAATTTTCCTTACATTATCATATATAATTCTATCAAATATAAAGAGACCAATTTTTTAGAGAAAGGATGCGTACAAAATATAATTAGAAACTTGCCATAGTATTTCCTTTGGTATAGTAGAAGGGGTGAGGATACATGCCAAATTATATGATTCCTTATAATGTTTTTCCTTTATGATAAAAAAAAAGTAATGAAAATTAATATAGTTATCCAGGAACTAGGATTTAGGAGAAAATGTTAGGCTGCCTAAAACTGAACTATCTGATGGCCCAATATGCTAGTTTGGGACGATTAAGTCAAATACAAGTATGGCAAGTCAAAATTTGTGAGTTTATATGGGTATTATCGGCTAAAATCGGGTGGACTAAATACTACCCAAGCTGAACCGACGTACATATAATATATTAAATAATAATTCTTTATTCTTGCATTAGTGTAGAGCGTCACTTTTGTTATCCCAGAGGTGCGAAAATCAAAGGAACACACTACACACTATCCTAAAGGTGCACACTGCACAAGTCCTAATTAATTAATATTGAAAGGAACCCAACACACTAACGCTGCTATGCACATCCCCATTTTATCCATTATCCAAATTCCAATCTTTTTGTTTTATTCTTCCTAATATAATATTATATAACATTGAGATATTTTAAAAACAATTCACTTTTGATTGGATGTTCACTTTTTTCTTTTTTTATTTATGATATAAATTATACCCACTCCCCCTTCATTTGCTTGTGCCACCTCCATCTCCACTCTCCCGCAATCAATAACCACACTTTCTAGTTTTTCTTCTTTATAACCTCTCTTTCCTTTCCTCCATCAAAGCTTTCATGCAAACTCCTTCTCCACCAATTTTACCTGCTATCTACTAACCGTAACCTGACATTAAAATTGGATGACTATAGGCCTGGATTTTGCAAGCTCGGTTATCCTTGGTTCTAAGCTGGCTTACCCAAACCCTTCCAGACCCATCTCTTAAAGAACCTTATTAGGAACTCCACTTTAAAACAACCGACTGTATAGTAGTATCATTTTTCTCTTGGACAAAATATTTTGCAGGCTTTGTATGTTACATATCACCCTCAAAATCATCCCCCATATTAAGAATAAGTTATAAGATAAGGATTTATTCTCCTATTATATCGTTTGCTATTCAAATTTATTTTAATTAATTTGGTCGTAATCTCATTTGTGATCTTTTTCTTATATCTTGGAAATATCCTTTCCCTATAAAGGGATCAACTTACTTCAAGAGTAAGATTACCATGAATTACTTTGCTCAATATTTCTTTTAAATAGTTGAATTTCATCAATCTAACCCTAAACCCTAAACCCTAAACCTTAAATTAGCTGATTTTATTATATAAAGCATGTTTACAAAATTTTAAAAAATTGACTAGAAATTTTATAAAATTTCAAGTTAGTTTGAACTTTGACTTGAAATTGAGAATGACCTTGACTTGAATTTTTCTGGGCAATCGTTTGCCCCAATTTTGAAATTTTGGAGTTGAGGTATTGAGGACCTCGTTCTTGAATTTAAATATTTCTTGGACAAACGTTTGTCCCAGTTTAAGCTTGATTCAAAATTTGAGGATGACCTCAAATTGAATTTTTGTGGGCAAGTGTTTGTCCCAGTTTGGAGATTTTCAGAAATCTTCTAATTATGATTGATTCGGAAAATTTTCCTTGGTCTTAATTACTTTTGAAAAGTGAATTATGAGATGTTTGAATGATAAGTTACTTGTTGCGATGCTTGACTACATGGATGACGATGCAAAGTTTGAATGATCCAATGTGACACATGAATAAATGCAAAAGGATGAGATGTTTTATTTATTGCCCTTTGATGCTCGAAATAATTATTTAATGGATGCTATGAGATGAATGCGTGTTATGAAATGGTGTAAAAACCTTTTTTATTTTTCTTGACTTTTGATTTTTGACATGTCCCTTCTCGACAACCTCATAGTTGGTGTGAAAGGAATCAAGAATCAAGACGAGCTAGATTGACTCTATCGCTTAGCTTCTTGGTCAGTATTGGAACCTTCTTTTCCAAGATCTTTGAGACCCATCAATAGTCAGCATTATTGGATAGGACACACTCCTTTGTTTTTGGTGGGATTTCCGCTAGCAGGAGGATGGCTCTTTGGGAAGTAGTCATGTTGCGATGGTTGAGGATTCATCCGATTTTGTCATGACCTTTCAAAATTAATCTTTTTTATTTTTACATTTTTCACATTTCTTTTTAGCATGTGCACTATTGAGGTGTGCAAATTGATTTTGCGTGGTCAACGAAAAGAGATAGTGAATTTTGAGGTTGTGTGTTTGACGGGAAAAGACGAAAGATATGGGTTCTATTGCCCAAATGGCACCTTTTGATGAAAAATGTCAATGCTGCTTTTCATAATCTTGATTGTCAAATTAACCAAACTTGAGAAACGGAAAATTTTGCCCCAGTTTTAGGAAAGATGAGGTGCAGAAATGTTAGATTGTCCTAGGATTCCTAGTTTGACCTTAACTTTTTCCTAGGTTGTTCCTTTGAGTTTTCAACCCAGCAGGTCTTTTGTTTTGCCCTAACTTTTGCCTAGGTCGCCCTTACGGGTTTTCAACCTAGCGGGCTCTTGATTGTGTGCTCTAACTTTTGCGTAGGTCGTTTTTTAGGGTTCTCGACCTAGCGGGCTTTCTATTTGTGTGCCCTAACTTTTGCCTAGGTCATTTTTGAGGATTGTCAACCTAGCAGGCCTTCTGTTTGGTTGTGCCCTAACTTTTTCCTAGGCCACCCTTTGAGGGTTTTTGAGCTAGCGGGCTTCTGTTTGTGTGCCCTAACTTTTTCCTAGGTCGTTTTTTGAGGATTGTCGACCTAGCGGGCCTTCTGTTTGATTGTGCCCTAACTTTTGCCTAAGTCGTTTTTGAGGATTGTCGACCTAGCAGGCCTTCTATTTGATTGTTCCCTAACTTTTGCCTAGGCCGTCCTTTGAGATTTTCAACCTAGCAGGCCTTCTGCTTGATTATGTCCTAACTTTTGCCTAGGTCATTTTTTAGGGTTGTCCACCTAGTGGGCTCTTGTTTTGATCCTGATTTTTCCTGAATTGTTTTTGGAATCTAGCAAGATCTTTTCTGACCATGACTTTGTCAATTTATTTTTTGAATATTGACCCTACTTTTGCCTGGATTATTCCTTCACTTTTAATCCAGCAGGTTTCTTGTTGTGCGTTTACTATACGTACAAAGTTTTACCCACGGGCAAGTGCACCCGTCGGTGTAGAAAGGGGTATTTAAAACCCTTAATATCGTTCCCATAGAGACTATTTTAACAATCTTAAAAAATATTAAATCCTAATTTTTGAGCTCACCAGAAAAGGGTTTGTTTAGAAATATTTAAAGTGAACGAAGAAAAAGAACAAAAGGAAAGTAAGCGATTTAAAGATAAAAGGGCACAAATACGAGTTTAATTATGGAGAGACATGGGACTTTGGTTTCCCTTATAATTTTACCCAATTTCACCCCAACTCCCTTATGAATGATTTAAGTCAATTGCTAATCATCTGTTCTCATTCTATTACTACCCAATGATCATGCAATAGCAATATTCTTTCCCTCAAGTTACTACCCCCAATGATCATGCAAGGTATATAATTAAGAGAAGCATAAAGAACATGCGGATTTGTTAAATTAATAACGGATTAGAAATCAAGGATTCCGATTGATCCTCCAAAACCCTTAGATTCAGTTTACCTTATAGTTCCGTTAATAAGGCAATGGTACGATCGCCTATCCCCTAATTAACTTAGAAATTAATTCTCATTAATTAATTATGCATAATAAGAAAAATACAATTGAATAGAAATACACAATCATTCATAAAAAGGAAAAGGGGTTCAATTGGTTACATTATAAGTTTCACCAAAGCCCCATGATTTGGAGATTAGTTACACATCGAGAGATAAGACAAACAAAAACATACTAATCCTAGAAAACAATCCATAATCCTAATTTTAAAAAGAGAATGACAAAACCGTAATGTTAGCAAAGCTAACAATAGGACGTTGCAACTCGTACTGTGGAAGAGCTTTTGTCTCCAAATCCTACGGAGGGATATCGAGGATACTAAAAGTGGTGTGTTGAATAGTGTGGTAAAGCCTTCTTTTTATAGGCATGGATTAGGGTTCCAACGTAGTGGGCCGGGCTTGACCTAGTCGTTCCCTTTAATCGTCATGATTATTCTAAGTCATCTTGCAATGTTGTAGGGCTAACGTGGCACTATACACTAAAATATGACATTGTCACGTTATCAGGGCTGACGTGGCATTATCGCATTAAACGTGACATTGTCGCAGTAGATGCTCTATCTTTTTATGCCTCTTTTCTTGCTCCAAAACTTGTGTATTTTCATATTTCTTACTTGCATGACCATTCCTGCAAAAATAAGGAAAATTAGGTAGAATTACAATTAAATAATTATAAATTATATTATAATTATAACTAATTTTCCGTAGATAAATCAACAGAATGGCGGTTTATCACATCCTCAAACTTAAACATTGTTTGTCCTCAAACAATATCCCAATGAATAGGAATGTAGCAAGTATAGAATCTAGAAACCTCACCTATTAAGCATGCAGCAACCAAGCATAATTACCATCATGAGAGCAATTAATAATAATCCAATTAGGACCTTAGTTCCTTGAAATCAAGTATCACACATAGATGTGGTCACTCTTCTCACCATCTCTCAACTGTATATGGGTATAGATCATTAGCACTCTACTCCTCGCAACTGTACACTACCATAGTCTTGCCTATAAACCTCAAATCTCCACTGAGAGACAAATTGCACACAAGAATCAAAAGGGCTTCATCAAGGTTGTAACATGGCTGAAGGGATTGTATAATTAGGTATGATATACGAAGGAAGGAAACACAAAGGTTTTCTTTTCATAGTATTTTCAATAACTTTTACCCTTAAACTTTAAGCAAATTTCTTTGGTTTTCATGATTTGACAATTTTTTTATTTTTATTTTTTTCATTATTTTGTTTTTGAGCTTTTTCTTCTTTTTATTTTTTTTTAAAACAGGTTGCCTCCTGAAAGCGCTTGTTTTACATCACGAGCCTGATGTACCTTCACCCAATGACTAAGAAGAACCGTGGGTGGTTACCTGTGGTTCTTCTAATCGCGTAATGATGCGTTCCTTAGATGCACCTTCCTCATAATGTTTGACCCTCTGTCCATTTATCTTAAAGGTCTCCCCATTTTCCTTCATGAGTTCTAATACTCCATAGGGGATTATTTTTTGTACTTCATATGGGCCACTCCACCTAGACTTTAACTTCCCTGGAAATAAATGAAGACGTGAGTTATAGACTAACACCTTCTCCCCTGGTGAGAATTCACGCTTCCGAATGTGTTTGTCATGCCATCTTTTTGTCCTCTCTTTATATAGCCTTCAGCTTTCATATGCTTCCAATCTAAATTCATCTAACTCATTGAGTTGAAAATGACGCTTCTCCCCTGCATGCTGCAAATCAAGATTAAGAAAATTTGTGGCCCAATAGGCCTTGTGTTCCAACTCAACAGGAAGATGGCAAGCTTTTCCAAAAACTAATCTATATGGGGACATACCAATGGGAGTTTTATATGCAGTTCTATAAGCCCAAAGGGCGTCATCCAACTTCAATGACCAATCTTTCCTAGAAGTATTAACAGTTTTTTCTAAAATTCTTTTTAACTCCCTATTCGAAATCTCTACTTGACCACTAGTTTGGGGGTGATAAGGAGTAGCAATCTTGTGGGTAACACCACAGTGTTTCAAAACTTTTTCAAACTGTTTGTTAAGAAAATGGGTGCCATTATCACTAATGATTGCTCGAGGGGTTCCAAATCTCGTAAAAATATTTTTCTTTAGAAATCTTATTACTCCCCTAGCATCATTAGTTGGTAATGCCACAGCCACTACCCACTTGGAAACATAGTCAACTGCAACCAGAATGTATGCATTATTTAAAGATTTAGGAAAGGGTCCCATAAAATCAATACCCCAAACATCAAATATATCACACACAAGAATGTTATTTAGGGGCATGTCATGCTTTCTTGATATATTACCACTCTTTTGACAACGGTCGCAAGATTTTACAAAATTGAATGCATCTCTAAATAAAGTGGACCAAAAGAAACCGCATTGTAGCACTTTGTGAGCAGTTTTATTGGGACCAAAATGGCCTCCAACCTCTCTTGAATGACAATGAGTCAAGATAGCATGAGTTTCCTCCTCAGGCACACATCTTCTAATCAATTTATCCCCACATATTTTAAACAAAAAAGGTTATTCCCAAAGATAATGTTTAGCATCAGAAAGAAATTTCTTACGCTGTGCATATGAAAGATCTGGAGGAAGGATATTACCTGCCAAGTAATTTACCAAATCTGCATACCAGGGGGTATGTGAAACAGCTAACAATTGTTCATCTGGAAACGTCTCCTTGATCACTTCTTGCGCAGGGAGTTATACAGAAGGATCCACTCTAGATAAGTGATTTGCAACCATATTTTCTGCTCCTTTTTTTTCTTTGATTTCCAAGTCAAACTCCTGAAGGAGAAGTATCCATCTAATTAGCCTAGGCTTTGAATCCTGTTTAGAGAGCAAATACTTGATAGCAGAATGGTCAGTATAAACAGTTACTTTAGACATAATCAAGTAAGGTCTAAACTTATCGAAGACAAATACTACCGCTAACAACTCTTTCTCTGTGGTAGTATAGTTTCTTTGAGTCTCATCTAAGGTTTTACTTGCATAATAGATGACGCAAAACATTCTCCTTTCTTTGTCCCAAGACCGCTCCTACAGTTGTATCACTGGCATCACACATTAGTTCAAAAGGTAAAGACCAATTAGGGGCAATTACAGTAGGAGAATTTATCAGTTTGGTTTTAAGAGTTTCAAAAGCAGAGAGACATGCATCACTAAAATCAAAGGAGACATCTTTCATCAATAAATTGGAAAGTGGTTTTGCAATTTTTGAAAAGTCTTTTATGAATCTCCTATAAAAGCCTGCATGACCAAGAAAACTCCTAATAACTCTAATATTTTGCGGAGGGGGAAGTTTAGAAATTACCTCAACCTTGGCTGGATCAACCTCAATACCCTTTTTAGAGATCTTGTGTCCTAAGACAATACATTCACTTACCATGAATTGATATTTTTCCCAGTTAAGAACTAAATTAGTTCTCTTGCATCTTATCAATACCTGCTCTAAATTTTGTAAACATTTATCAAAAGAGGGACCATAAACAGAAAAATCATCCATAAAAGCTTCCAGGAAATCCTCTAATAAATCAGAAAAGATAGACATCATGCATCTTTATAAAGTAGCGGGAGCATTACACAACCCAAAGGGCATTCTCCTATATGCAAAAGTACCAAAAGGGCATGTAAACGTGGTTTTTTCTTGATCTTCAAGAGCCACAGGTATTTGCATATAACCAGAATAACCATCCAAACAACAATAAAAGTCATTACCAGATAATTTTTCTAACATTTGATCAATAAAAGGAAGAGGGAAATGATCTTTACGGGTAGCCTCATTTAACTTTCTATAATCAATACATACCCGCCAACCAGTTACCTTCCTTACTGTGATTAGCTCTTTTTTATCATTTTCCATGACCGTAGTGCCTCCCTTCTTTGGGACAACCTATACAGGACTCACCCAAGGACTGTCTGAAATAGGATATATTATACCTGCATCAAGAAGTTTGATAACCTCCTTCTTAACTTCTTCTTTGAGGTTTGGGTTGAGCTGCCTTTGTGGTTGCACCATAGGTTTAAATTCCTCCTCCATGTGAATCTTGTGGGTGCAAATCATAGGGCTTATGTCTTTAATGTCATGAAGGGACCATCCAAAAGCTTCTTTATTTTCCCTCAAGACTCTTAACAATTTCTCCTTCATTGTTCTTGTAAGGTTAGAAGAGATAATAACAGGGAGAGAAGACGGAGGAGATAAAAATGCATACTTAAGATTTGAAGGAAGAGGCTTGAGTTCAAACATCGGAGGTTCTTCAATTGATGGCTTAGCCTTGGCGGTTCCAAGGCCTTCTATAACATCAAACTTGTTGCCTCGATCTCCCATTTTCTTGTGTATGCCAGCTTCTAACATCATCAATTCCTCTGTACGTTCCTCAAAGTCACTCATGGCATCAACATCAAACACTAATAGTTTTTCCAATGTATCTTTAATCAATACATCCTGCACAAAAGGCAAACTTAGAGAGGGAAAGTGTTCAAAAGAATTTATAATATTACAAGAGTCAAATGTTTTTGGGTGTTTTAGGGAGTCAAAAACCCTAAACACAAATTCTTCATTATCAAGCCTCAACGTGAGTTTTCCTTGTTGCACATCAATAATAGTCTTCCCAGTGGCCAGGAAAGGTCTTCCCAAAATGAGTGGAATCTCTTCATCTTCCTCCATGTCAAGCACAATAAAGTCAGAAGGGAAGATGAACTTGTCCACTTTCACCAAAACATCCTCCACTATCCCTCGCGGGTGTGTGATAGTCCTATCTACAAGCTGCAAAGAAATAGTGGTAGGTTTGGGCTCATTCATACCCAACCTTCTAAAGACAGACAATGGCATTAGATTAATACTAGCGCCTAGGTCACACAAAGCTTTATCAAAATATGTATCACCAATAGTACAAGGTATAGTAAAACTCCCTGGATCCTTTAGCTTTGGTGGTAGTTTCTGAAGAAGAATAGCAGAGCACTCATCATTGAGCTTGACAGTCATATACTCCTCAAGCTTATTTTTATTACCCAAAATCTCCTTCAACAATTTCGCATATTTAGGCATTTGGGAAATGACCTCCACAAAGGGGATGTTGATTTTTAATTGCCTTAAGATGTCTAAAAATTTGGCAAATTGATGGTCATTTTTATTTCCTTTTAACCTTTGAGGAAAAGGTACAATTGGTTGGTAAGAATTTATAGGGAGTTTCTTAGGATCCTTCTCTATAGTCTCCTCAACATCATCCCTATTTTCTTTTTGACTCCCATCAGTAGGAGTTGAACGGTTATCAATATCCTTGGTTTCCTTTACCTTTTCTTTTCTCACTGGCATCTCCAATTCTTTTCCGCTCCTAAGAGTAACTGCATTAGCTTTCTCCTTTGGATTCACCTCGGGTTGGCTAGGTAAAGTCCCGGGAGTTCGCTGTATCAAAAGGTTAACGAGCTGGCCCAGTTGAGTTTCTATATTTTGGAATCGTGATTCCATATTCAGAAATCGTGATTCTAAAGATGCTTGCTCCTTCCTTTCTTGCTTGTAACCTCCTTGGTTCTGTGTGTGAGGGGGCCTGTAAACACTTTGAGCATTGTTAGTATGATTATTACCTTGATGTCCTCCCCAAGAGAGGTTGGGGTGATTCTTCCAAGTGGGGTTATAAGTGTTTCCGACATAATTAGCCTCCTCATTTTGTTGGGCTATATCAACTTCAGCCATGCATCCTTCATCATTGAGACTTATGGATCCACAAGGATTACACAAGTTAGGTTCATATACCACTGGAGTTTGGATAGGCAAGGTACATCGTGTCTGTGGTTGCATAAGTACCTCCATCTTTTTATTTAAGGCCTCTATCTGACCTGCTAGTAGAGCAGTATGGTCAACTTGAAACATTCTTGCTGGTTGAGTATCTTTCTTCCTTACATGTCTATCAGCAGATCTCCATTGATTGCTGTTAGCGGCCAAGTTCCCTATGATTGTCCATGTGTCCTCTGGAGGGTTATGTAGGATACCTCCACCAGATGCTGCATCTATAACGGCTCTATTGGCATAGGAAATACTATTATAAAATATCTATACAAGATGAGGTATTTGGTACCCATGATGTGGGCACCTTCGGAGAAGGTCCTGAAATCTATCCCAAGCCTCATACAGGGACTCATTTTCATATTGAGTGAAGCTAGAAATCTCCACTATGATCCTGGATTACATCGATTGTGGAAAGTATTGCGTCAAGAATAGACGCTGTAATTGTTCCCAGGTAGTGATGGACGCTTCCGGCAAAGAGTTTAGCCAATCGTTTACCTTTTCAGTGATGGAAAAGGGAAACAATTGTAATCTAATGACATCTTGCGAAACACCGTTTATTCTGATGGTGTTTGTTAGCCTCAGAAATTTTCTAATGTGGAGATGTGGGTCATCTGAGGTCGTCCTTCCAAATTGAAGCGAGTTCTGAATCATGTTGATAAGGGCAGGCTTCAATTCGAAGTTAGGAACACCTTCAAGTGTTGGGATTAATATGTTGCTTCGTAGGCCCTCACCACTTGGGGCCATGTAATCTAATAGTGTTCTTCATCTTTGTGCTGCCATCTTTCTTGCTTTGGTTTCTCGTCTCAATCTTCTAGTTGTTTTCTCTATCTCAGGAATAAACTGCAATTGAGGAGCTCGAGAACGAGTTAGCATAAACAGAAAAAAGATCACACAAAGAAATAAGAATAAAAACTTTAATCTTTTTATTTTTTTTATATATATTTTGTTATTTTTAAATTTTTTTTTATAAAATATGTCTCAAGCAATTAAGATTTAAACTTCTAAGATCGTTGGAAAATAGTCCCCGGCAACAGCGCCAAAAACTTGTTGTGCGTTTACTATGCGTACAAAGTTTTACCAACGGGCAAGTGCACCCGTCGGTGTAGAAAGGGGTATTTAAAACCCTTAATATCGTTCCCACAGAGACTATTTTAACAATCTTAAAAAATATTAAATCCTAATTTTTGAGCTCACCAGAAAAGGGTTTGTTTAGAAATATTTAAAGTGAACGAAGAAAAAGAACAAAAGGAAAGTAAGCGATTTAAAGATAAAAGGGCACAAATACGAGTTTAATTATGGAGAGACATGGGACTTTGGTTTCCCTTATAATTTTACCCAATTTCACCCCAACTCCCTTATGAATGATTTAAGTCAATTTCTAATCATCCGTTCTCATTCTATTACTACTCAATGATCATGTAATAGCAATATTCTTTCCCTCAAGTTACTACCCCCAATGATCATGCAAGGTATATAATTAAGAGAAGCATAAAGAACATGCAGATTTGTTAAATTAATAACGGATTAGAAATCAAGGATTCCGATTGATCCTCCAAAACCCTTAGATTCAATTTACCTTATAGTTCCGTTAATAAGGCAATGGTACGATCGCACATCCCCTAATTAACTTAGAAATTAATTCTCATTAATTAATTATGCTTAATAAGAAAAACACAATTGAATAGAAATACACAATCATTCATAAAAAGGAAAAGGGGTTCAATTGGTTACATTATAAGTTTCACCAAAGTCCCACGATTTGGAGATTAGTTACACATCGAGAGATAAGACAAACAAAAGCATACTAATCCTAGAAAACAATCCATAATCCTAATTTTAAAAAGAGAATGACAAAACCGTAATGTTAGCAAAGCTAACAATAGGACGTTGCAACTCGTACTGTGGAAGAGCTTTTGTCTCCAAATCCTACGGAGGGATATCGAGGATACTAAAAGTGGTGTGTTGAATAGTGTGGTAAAGCCTTCTTTTTATAGGCATGGATTAGGGTTCCAACGTAGTGGGCCGGGCTTGACCTAGTCGTTCCCTTTAATCGTCATGATTATTCTAAGTCATCTTGCAATGTTGTAGGGCTAACGTGGCACTATACACTAAAATATGACATTGTCACGTTATCAAGGCTGACGTGGCATTATCGCATTAAACGTGACATTGTCGCAGTAAATGCTCTATCTTTTTATGCCCCTTTTACCCTTTTTCCTTGCTCCAAAACTTGTGTGTTTTCATATTTCTTACTTGCATGACCATTCCTGCAAAAATAAGGAAAATTAGGTAGAATTACAATTAAATAATTATATTATATTATAATTATAACTAATTTTCCGTAGATAAATCAACAGAATGACGGTTTATCATTTCTCTTCTTCTTGAATTTTTGGATTTCGACCCTGATTTTGCCTAGACTATTTTTTATTTTAATCTAGTGGGTTTTTCTTCTTTTTCTTGAATTTTATGTAGTTAGATATTGATCTTTCCGGGATCATTTTGGCTTCCAATTCAGCGGATCTTATTTTGCATCCCTAATTTTGCCTGGATTTGAACTTTGGTCCAGGGGGATATTTTATTACAAGACATACACTGAATGGTGATCTAGAATTCCTGGTTGTTGATTTTGCCTCCTCATTTGGTTCTTTTTCTTTGAGCTTGATTAATCAGACGTTCAAGATTATTTATTACAGCGCTAACATTAACACCAACAAGTATTTACTGTTTTAGGTGTAGGAATAAGAAATAGGTTGAGTGATGAAAAGGAATGGTAAATTTTAAAAAGTAAAGCCAACAATGTGAGGCACATGCTTAAGAAACATGAAAAATGTACTTTTTGTATTATTGATTGATATTTATTTACAAAAGATTGACTTTGAAAAGTATGACAATTTTAGGATGAGTATCCTCAATCTCATTTTGTGCAAGGAAACTCATTGCGCTTCTCCCATCTCTTAGCTAGCTGATGGTCTCTCGTGATTTGGCAATGGATTGTTTTCTGTGTTAGGAGCAAGCCTCCCAAAATCCAGCCACTTTGCATCAATCAAGTTTTATACTCTATGCTTCAGTGCTAGGCAATCCTCTGTGGAATGACCAATGAACCCCGCATGGTAATCACATCTGGTGTTTGCATTATACCATTTAGGATATGGTGGTTCTTGCGGTTTCAGAGGATAAGGAGCGACCAACGAGTTTTGAATAAAATGTAGTAGCAGCTCGGTGTATGAGATCGAAATAAGGTCGAACTAGACAGGCTTCTTCTCCTTTTTTTGGCTTTGGTTGGTATTTAGGCTGATGGCTTGTGTTTGGGCCGTATATGGTGTTGGTGGTCGGACTTGTGTCAGATAGTTGTAAGTAGGAGGGTATGGTGTTTGGTAGGTGGCGGCGATGTAAGGGTATGGTATGTAGGGTGTGTATAGTGGTGGTTGGTATCCAACTGGACCATAAGGTGCCACTTGAGGAGTGTATTGGCCTTGACCAGAAGCCATGTTGCAGGTCTCGCCTGTCTTTTCCTTAGATTCGGCGAAAGCATTGACTGCGTCTGTAGGCTTGTGCACAATCTTCCCACGGCGCATACCCTCATTCGATCCTTTCTCCAATGATGACGACATCGAAGAAGCTAGGAGTCATACTGCCGATCATCTTGTCATAGAAAGGATCTTGGAGTGTGTCGAGGAACATGCTGACCAGTTCCCTCTCGAATAATGGAGGTTGTACTTGATCAGCTAACTCCCTCCATCTTTAAGCGTATTGTTTGAAGGTCTCGTCTCCCTTCTTGACCATGTTCTGGAGTTGAGTTCAATCAGGAGCCATCTCCACATTATACTGGTACTGTTTGAGGAAGGCCTCAGCCAGATCCCTCCATGAACGGATATGTGTCTGCTCTAGCTGATTATACCAGGTGGCAGCTGCCCCAGTTAAGCTGTCTTGAAAGAAATGGACAAGCAGCTTATCGTCATGCATACAGGGAGACATCTTCCTGCAGTACATGGCCAAGTGACTCTTCGGACAGCTAGTTCCTCGATATTTTTCAAATTCAGGAACCTTGAATTTGGGAGCGATGACCACGTCGGGAACCAAGCACAGATCGGCTGCGTCTCTGGCTTCATAAGCATTTCCCTCGATTGCCTTGATTCTTTCCTCTAGGGTCTTCCACTTTTCAGTATCCTCCTCAAAAGGATGGCTAGGGTTTTCCTCCGGCATGTGGTGAGGTTGAGATGATGGTATGCATATAGGGTGAGGCCCTTGGGTGAACATAGGGTGCGTTCCCCCAACGGCTGTTTGGTAAGCTTGTGGAGTGGTGTTTGGAGGTAGGCTATGTGTTTGGGTTGGTGTTTGGGTTTGTGTTTGGATTTGTAAAGGTGCATGCCCATGAGGAAACCCATAATGAACTCCTTCAGCTTGCAGAGGCATGGTTTGTGGTGAAGGGTTTTGTGGACTGAAGCCCGGAGGATATAACGGGTTTTTTGTTTCTTCTGGTAGAGACCTCATCTCTTTCTGTTTAGACATCTGGATGGCCCCCAATAGCTTGGTTGTCTGTTCCTTCAGTGTTTTGACTTCATTCCTCAATTCCTCATTTTGTCTCTCCAGCTCGTCCAAGATTCCTGATTGTCATCTGGTTCTATAAGGATGTCGAGGAAGTTCTCTATCTCCAATCTTTCTGTTAAAGTTAAAAATTAATTCTTGAGAAACGATTTGAGTGCAAAAAATCATGAATGATAAGGATGTTGATGTAAAATGAGTATGTAGATGAAAAAGATATGCACTGATTTTTGAAATCTCTTTTTTCGGTGAATATGATATGCACAAATAATTTTAGATGTTTTCGGGGTTTTGAAAATAATTCAAAGTTGCTTTCTTGTTTTTTAGCAATTTTATGATTTTTATGAGTTTTGGTGTGTTTTTTTATTTCACTAGAAAACCCTTGGTTTTGTTTGAAAATCTTTTTAGTTTTACTGAAATTTTTCTAAAAACGTTCTTTAGGTTTTCGAAATTTCTCTTTTCTCTCCTTTTGAATCTTTTTATATTTTCAGTATTTCCAAAATTATTTTTTATAATTTTCCCTAAGAACTTTTATTTTTCTTGATTTTTCAAATTTTGGTTTATACATTCTTGATTTTTCTTGATTTTCTATTTGTTTTTATTTTTCTTTCCTTTTGCTTGATTTTTCTTTCTTGATTTTCTGTATTTCCCCCAATTTTCTGCTTCCTCTTCTTCCATCTTGGATGATTTTGTTCAAATAAATTTCCATGCATATATATGAACCATGTATCATGAAGGGGTGTGTGCCCTCTTTGCATCCTATTGTGGGTGACCTGTCCTGAGGGTCTATAGTCTTTAATATATGAACCTCTCATAAGGTGGTTTGTAATCTTGCGGTGTAAGAGGTCACTAGAGCCAAGTTCCAGTCTGTAATGCTTGCCACAATAGCAGAAAAATCTACCAGTTATAGGGAATTACAAATAGGACGCACTCTAGCTGGGATTTTCGTGATAGTCAAACAGGACGTAAGTCCCAAAGTGACACCACTAGATCCCTCTATCCTAGGTTGCACTCAGACCCGGGTATAGGGTCCAACTCATGCGATGAATGTATGTATGATGTGTGGAGGGCACACAAATTGTTAGGATACTTGCAATTGGGGAAATTGTACAGATATATAATAGTTTATTGTTTGTCTATCTTAGGGTTATGGAGAGAATAAACGAATAACAATAGATAGATTAACAGATAAACAAATCATGCAAATAAACAAGGAAGGGATCAAATATGACACACTCAAATTGAGGTGGGCTTGACTCTCTAAAGTCCCCAGTGGAGTCGCCATCTGTCGCAACCGTAATTCTGACGAGACAACGAACTCACTAAAATTTTAAAATGGAATTTATTTATTAATATGGAGTCTCCACAAAATTTTTATTTAAGGGAAAAAGATTTGGAAAAACCCTAACTTGAGGATGAGATTCGAAGTTCAGGAGTCGGTTACAAGTGGGGAAGGTGTTAGGCACCCTACTCGCCTATTCCGAAGAACGGTACCCTTAAACTGAGCGTGTGATTTTTGAAAACTGTTTTGATCCCTCTAATTAATGTGAAATAAATAACTTGATGGAGGTTAGCCTGACAGGACTTGATCCTGCTCCTACGTATTCCCTGGTGCAATGGGAAACTCAAGGCTTACGTAGTTCTGGTTTGTGAAGGCTTGACCTTCAGAGGTGCTTGAAAAGAAGTATTTGAAAATGAATGGTACTTTAAGGCTTGACCTTCGGAACTACTTGAAAAGGAATATTTGAAAATGGCTAGAGTGTTTTGAAAATATTTTAAGGAGAATCCTTAGTCCACATATGCACAGGATCCAAGATAACTACGGCTGCACTGAGACTCATACGAATTCCTAAACATCGAACAGCAAAAAGCTACCAGTTCGTGTTTAGGATTCGTTGCGTGAGACTTTAGGGATTCTAAAATGAAGTTTTTTCTTGAAGTTAATTAAAAGGAATTCTTAGTCCACATATGCACAGGGTCCAACACAACTACGACTGCACTTGGGACCCATATGAATTCCTAAACATCGAACAGCAGAAAAAGCTACCAGTTCATGCTTATGATTCATTGCGTGAGACTCATAACCATTGAATTTAATTTGAATCTACGGAGGATAAAAAAAGGGCTTATTTTGAAACAAAATTGGTTTTGGGACGAACTTGATTTGAAAGAAAAGAGTTAAACTTGATTTAAAATTTGGAAAGAATATCAAACTTGATCTAAATTAGGAAGAATTTGATTTAAAAAGGGATTCGATTTCATTTGAAATTGATTTTAGGTAGGAATTAAATTTAGCTTAATTGGCACTTAATTTTTGGTTTGGGAAAAGGAAGCTAGATTGAGACTAAAAAAAATGGGAAGAATTTGATTTAAAAATGGATTCGATTTCATTTGAAATTGATTTTAGGTAGGAATTAAATTTAGCTTAATTGGCACTTAATTTTTAGTTTGGGAAAAGGAAGCTAGATTGAGACTAAAAAATGGCTCGTGGCTTGTTTAATGTAAGCCGGCTTGGGAACCTCTTCGTGGCTTGTAAGCTCGTTGGCTCATTTGGATGGCTGATGACTTGGCGGCTCAATTGGATGGTTTGGCTTGGCTTCTTGCTTGAATGAAGGCAAGATCCCTAACCACTCAACTATGACTGAGTATTGGTTACAATCTCATGTCATTATGCTTATATGGAGAGTTCAAGTTTAATTACCCTTTTATAGAAAAAGGGTCGCAGGGGGGCTCAAACTTGGGTCCTGTGGTTCTTAAGCAACGAGCTTGCCATTTGAACTAGGCTACCAATTGATAATAGAACTCCTTAACTTAATTAAGAATGGGCAAAGGCAGAACTAGCTAGAAAACAATCACGTGACTCGTCTGAAGGGCATGAGGCTCACTATTCGAGTATTTCACGTCTCTGCTAATTCGAATAAACACTATATGCATGCATTTGATTTCACGTGAGGGTTTCAATTGTGAAGCTTATTTCCATATGGCTTTCTTGGCACGATCCCAGACCCCTACTCACATGACCCTCATAAGTGGAAAAAGGCACTTGAAGGAAATGGCTTTAGCTGAGGCTCAAATGCCGGATTGGAAGGTTGTGGGTAACAAGTAATGCCACTGCACCGTGCCTTCGGTTGGGTCTTATAACGCTCCAGATTTAACTTGAACTATGCATGGCGGACGTGGGATTTGCATGTGATACAAAGGGCTTACTTCGATCTAACCATTACATTGCCGCTGCCACTAGGTGCACATTTGTATTTGTCCCAGTTCAAGAGTCCAAATCAAGTGCTTAGTGATCCATGCCTTGATTCTCACTAGTAGATAAATCAAGATTCATTAGCCTACTGATTGCTTGCCATGTTTGATTCAATGGGTGAACCAAGCATAATCTAATACCTGCGATCAAGACTCAAGCAGTACGTGGCATGGCTCGCCTGCATGGTACCCCTGTGGGTTCTACTTGGTGCTCACTTTGGCTATTGACACGCGAGATTATGGTTTGTACGTGACCTGTATGGGTCCTTTAAGTGCTTTCTTGGGGAACTTCTCTAAGTGAATCTTGGCATGCATAATAACCTTCCAGGCATGCGATACCGATTATTAAGTCCTTTGTATGGCCGATTAATTCTTCATAAGGTCACAACAAGGTGGGTCATCTAATTTAACGTTCATTTATCCTATACGACATCTTTAGCTTAGACTCCTTCCTCAAGGCCCTACTCTGACCAAGGTTCAGGTTTCTCATGCTGCATGGAGCGATGACATTCGTTCAAAAGGCCTTGGAGATTTGATGGCTCCACCATATCCGAATCACCTTATGCATGCCTTTAGCCATGCAAAACTCCAAGAAGTCAGGACTTGGGTGAACACAGGTGTTCACAAGGATCCATTTCTTGTACAATGTGATTGCCATGCAGATTTATTAACCATTACGTGCTTCTTGACTTAACTTACACAAAAAATGAAAATTTCTTAACTCAAGGAAAGATCAGGAGGACGTGACTAACCTCTGTATAACCGAATGTGATCCCCACAAGAAACAGTAGACTTGATTCTTCTAGCTTGTGCCCAAAAACACTTGAAGAATATGGTGGGATTGAAATGAGAACAACGAACTCCCAGCATGCATCAATCAATCCATATCAAGCACCCATTCGACCTGAGGATTATAGCGACGATCAGCCAGCAACGATCTCCCTAGGCTCTGTTGATCTTCAGCTTAGAACCATTCTTGGAGGAGTCCCCATCTTCTCACTATGCCCCCCAGTGTCTGTAACTAGCCCTCTGAGAAGAGGTTTTATTCTGATTAAGAGAGAAATCCTCCCTTGCTTGCCTCCATCCTCTCTGCGTACCCCTCTTTGTTGAATTCCTTATCCAAGAAAATTTGTCTCCTCCCCCCCTCAAGAAGGATTCTCATACAAAAAGGAGAAGACGCAGCAATCGGAGAAGGAGTTGGGAGAAGATGAATTCGTTCCAATAGAAGCCGACCTAGGAGAAGAAGTCGAAGACGAAGAGCCCAAAGAAGAAGACCTTGGAAGCCCAAACGAAAAAGCCCCAATCAGAGAAGAAGAACCCGAACTCCCAGCACCTCCCCCCGGTTTCAAGAAATCTGAATAAAAAAGGAAAAACCTTCATCCGCTCCATGCACGTTCTACCCTCTCTTAGAAGTCGTCAACCCCTTTTTCTTTATTCAGTTCATTTTTATTTGCTCTTTTTTTTTTGTTTTTAATTTCTGTTTTTTGTTTTTGTTTTTTAATTTTTCTGTTTTATTTTTAATTTTTTTGTTATTACTTTTTCATCATTATTTCTTGACTTTCTTTTACTTTTTATTATTTTTCTTGTTTATTTTGCTTGTTTTATTATATTTTTTAGTTTTCAGATTTTATGTTTTTGATTTCATTACTTTTAAATTCTGTCTTTGTTTTATTTTATTATTATTTTTTATATTTTGTTTGTTTGTTTTTCTTTGTTGTTGTTTTTTTTATTATTAATTTTTTTTAGTTTCATTTTACTATTTGTAATATTTTTATTTTTATTCTCTTTCTTTTTTATTAGTTTATTTGTTTATTTTCCTGTTTTTATTATCTTTTATTATTTTTTCTTGTTTTTCTTTTATTTTGTTTTGATTTTAATTTTTTAAATATTTTTTTCTTTTAATAATTTATTTTTGTTATTAATTTTGTACTTTGTACTCTTTTTATTTTTCCATTTTATCATTTGAAATTTTAATTCATTTTTCATTTTCTTCCTTTTATTCCTCTTTTATTTATTTTTGTATTTTTTTTATTTTTTCTTATTTTCTGTTTTCTATTTATTAATCTTAATATTTACTAATTAAATTTTAAAAAATGAGGGGATCTTGGACATAATTGAGTATTTACAATATGTTCATATTTTTGTTTTACTGAATTTTTAGTAAATATCTTAGACTTCAATGGTATGGTATGACTTTGACATATGGTTGGAAATATACACCTTTTTTTGTTTCACTAACTCTCCCTAAGACTTGGATGGTTAGTTATGACTCTAATGGATGTTAGAAAAATAAAGGAGACTCTGTTGAATTTTTTTATAAATATTTTAGACATTAATTCGCAACATTGATATATATATATATATATATATATATAATGTATTTATTAGCATATATGTTTCATATTATTTATAAAAAATAATGGATATACAAATTGAACAAATGTAACTTGGCCTAATATCATGCAATTGTCCAATATAAATAATACATTAGTTTTCATAAATATATTCAATAATCTAAAATGTGTAGTTGAATTGTATACCTAGTAAAGTATGTTATGTATTTCATGGTTGGTATAAATGTTAAGTATAATAATAAATTGAAAAATAAAACTAAAATTATTAAGAGAATAAAAAGTTATTTGAAATATGAATGAATCACATTAATTAAGTATTGAATATTTAAAAAAATAAACTTTATTCTTTTGCAGCATTTACAAGTAGGAAACTACTGTGCGTACAAAGTTTTACCCACGGGCAAGTGCACCCGTCGATGTAGAAAGATGTATTTAAAACCCTTAATATCGTTCCCACAGAGACTATTTCAACAATCTTAAAGAACAATTAAATCCTAATTTTTGAGCTCACAAGAAAAGGATTTGTTTAGAAATATTTAAAGTGAATAGAAGAAATGAACAATGTAACATCCCAATTTTTCTATGATAAATGTGAGGCTACAAATAGTTTCTAGAATAAAACTAGGTGAAATTAGAAACCAAAAGCAAAAAAATTAGGAAGTTTGGTGCAAACGACGAAAATTCCCTTACATTTGGGCAGCTCAAATAATGAGCCAGAAAAATGGAAATACAAGTATAAGACATCCTAAAGGGATTATAAACATCATGTATGGTTAAAAGTAGTGAAAAAAATTTAGAAACCTGAGAAGGGACGAAAACGCCCTTCGAAAATCCCGAAAATGACCAAAATGGCCCTAGGAGCTGTACTTTTTGCACAAAGCTAGTCAGTTCCCATAAAAATAGAAAATGGCCTTAGATTAACATGGGAATGAACCAAAAATTCTTAGAAATATCAAAGGAACAATTTGGGAAATTTTCCAGCAATGTTGAGAAAAATTATGAAAACGCCCCTGGAAGGCCGGGAGGGCAACATAAGGAGATAAGCATGCCAAGAATGGGCCCCACCCACACCCATGTGCATGAAATGCAATAGCTGGTAAGGTGGTGGTGAGTCACCAAAATGAAGTCAACCAAGTCTTCCACAGAAAGACGAAAGTGAATAGTAAAAAGGTTCCTTTAACCATGGTTAAAACTAATTAACTTTGGTTAATTAAAAGTAAAGCATGCTTAGGGTAAATTAATCATAATTAGAGGAAATATCAGCCTAATTAACACTAATCTAAGCCTAAAAGGATAATTCCTTTAATTTTGATTTATTTAGGAAAATAGGAAAAACCTAGGCAAATTACCAAAATACCCCTAAGTGCAAAACTAATTTCACTTGGCCCATAAGAGTCCGAATTTTTTGGGACCCTTGGGACCCCATTTGCTTCAGATTTTTCAGCTAAGAAACTCATAAAAATCCTCTCCATTCTCTCCACGCTTTCCATAACTCCAAACACCCAAAACTTACACTTTAAGCCTAAGTCTTCATCTTTAAGACTTAAGCTATATTAAAGCTATAAACACTTAAGCCCCACCACCACCCTTTGTCCACGTCCAGAGCACCCCAGAGGCAACCCAAGGCAGCCTTTAAATCCCACAAAAACACTAAGGAGGTCTTCAACAAGTAGGATCTTTCTACTTGTCTTTTTATGCTTTTAACTTGCCTTTTTATGGTGTGTTTGTTTTTTTTTTCATGCATCTTTTCTCCAAGATCTGCTTGTATTCTTTTTTTTTTCACTTGTGAGAGTTTAAAATTATATATTAATCATTCAAAATCAGCCCCACCCATTTTTAGTGATTTTTGAAAAGAAAAACAAAGTTTGTTCGGTTAAAAGTGCTTCTAAGGCACTTAGAAGAAATTTAATCGGTGGGTTTTGTTTTAAAATTATTTTTGAATATTTGATCAATTTTATGCTCTCATGAGAAATGTTTTTGAAGCTTATTTGAAAGAGGATTTGTGGATCTTGGAGTAGATCATGAAAATCTACTCTTTGTGGCTTGGAAAAATATACTATGTTGTTATTTTCATGCTTATTTTTATGCTTAAGTTTTAACCTTGTGATTTTCTTTTGTGATGAGTTTGGTATGACCTTTGTGTTGGATCTGCACCTCTAAGTATGCTTGTTAAGAGGTGGAATAAGGTTTTGTAATAAGTTCCAAAGGTTTCCTTTGGACATTAGTTAGAGAGCTACCAAGCAAATGATGTAATTTATAGCCAAAAGTGGCTAGAATCCTTGTATGGCACCTTAGACTCATCATGACCAGCACCTAACCATCACAATTTGGATGAAACAAGCATGGATCAGAGGCAAGATGGGCTGCAAAAGCACAAAACCACTAAATCAAGGTGATGTGCGGTGAAAGCTTGGAAGAAATCACCTTGGCTAACAAAGAAGGGCTTTCGGCCACCATTCCAAAAGCATAAGTATAACTTGGCTAAAATTTTTATAAGCAAATCAAGCTTTGGAATTAGGTTTTAAATTAACAAAATCAACCTTTTAACAAAGTAAATCAAAGAAAAAATGGGTAAAAAACCTCTAGGAGTGCATTCGGCCACCCTAGAGAGATTTTGGCAAAAATGGGTTAAAAATGTGGTTAGGGATAAATCTACCATTTTAAGCAAGTAAATAATTTAATTGGAGGTTTAATCAACATTTAAAAGGTTAGTTTTCAGAATATATGGCCTAGGTAAACTTAGGGAAAAATCCAAAAATTACTAAGTGGTAAAATTCCCAAATTATCTTAAAATGGGTAACTAGAAAATTTACCATAACTTAAGCAATGGTAAATGTCAAATTCGGCCATCCCATTAATTTTTGAGTAAAAAAAAAGACTTAAGATTTCCTTAGAAGATGACCATTATGAAGTATAAACTTGGTCCCCAAGTAATGGTCAACTTAGGTCCACTAGGTTAAGAAATGGTCAACTTATGTCAACTAGGGTTAGGAGAAGGAAACCCTAAACCTTGAAGAGTGGTATTCGGCCACTTAGTGGTTAATTAACTTAAAGGAGGTTTTAATTTCCAATTAGGGTTAATTAAGGACCATTTTTATGTGAATAGGACGAATTTAAAGTATGAAGAAGTTTTAAGGTGGATAAAGATACCTATTGATTTTTTTAGGAAAATGATCTTATGGTGAAGAAGGAAATTGTGGAAACCTAAGTCTAGGAGGGGTTGGAATTCGGCTACTATGTTTTAAATTAACTAAGAATGAGTTTCAATCCTTAACTAAGCCCAAATAATGATCCTAAATATGTAAGCAAAATATAATTAAGGTATATGAAAGGTGAAATTTGAGGAATTAGGTCATCCGACCATTTAGGAATAAATTGACCTAGAAGATTAATTAATTTCTACTTAGATATTATTTGGTTTAGAATAAAAGAGACTTTAAAAGTTTAAGAGTCAATTAGACCTAATTATTAAGGTAGTAGAAAGGAGAACAACACAAGGTAACATATTTCAAAGATTTATTAAGAAGGATGGTTAGGACTTAAATATGAAGTTAGAAGTACATTAAGTAATTTTGGTCATGATACACCCTAAGGATAAAGAAGTTCTAAAAGTGTCTAAGATGGATTCCAATTAATGAGTTAGACTCCAAATGACCTAAACTACTTTAGTAACGAAGGGAAAACGAAATTAGAAGAAGTTAGAATTCTAGATTTTATATTCAGCCATACAAGGATAATAAAGAGAAAAGGAATTTAAAGATCCTAATTTAGATAACTTAGGAAGTATTAGAATATTAAGGATTAAAAGTTTAAAGGAAAACAGGAAAAGGTAAAAAATTTCAATTCGGTCATGTTTAATCAAAATTGTCCTAAATGAGTTAAAAGATTTGTAAATACTTAATACTTGAACTTAGAATAATTAGGACATGCATAAAAATTGAACAAAAGAGAACACAAAGTGAAAAGAACTTGAAAGGTGTCATTCGACCACCTAGATTAAGATGCTAACACGTAAAATCTTAATGAACAAATATAAATTTGAGAAAAGGAAAGGATGAGAGGTAACTTAGAAGGATGAGTGATGTAAGTCCTTTGTGTGATTTCAACATCAAACTGAATTGAAGCATTAGATTGGTAGTGTAAATGTGACATTATGCTATGTGATTTACCAATCAAATTTCAATATTAGTTATGAATGCTCACTATATATGAATGAATAAATGATGGATACTCATGAAAGAGAAAGGATGATGATCATGTATGAGATTGGTTTATGATCATGATTGAGATGAAAATTCAAAACCTATATGTGCATTCCATATTGGTTGGAAATTTGTTTGAGCATGCATAATTATTTGGAAGCCACTAAAATGAACTTAAAAAGATTAAAGGATCACTAAAGCAAACGTTATGTGAAAACGTAATGCTACTCTCTTTATGCCTTATGCGCACTAGTACCCAGAGGGCCCTAAAAAGCTCTACTGAAGAGAAGCCTAAAGTTGCTTCTAGGAGACTTAAGTTTCTCCAAGAAATCCTTCTACTGTGAAGACTTAAGTTTCTTCACCAAGTTTTAAGGTGGTGACGACCACCCCGGAATGAGCTCATATCCTTAATTTTTAGTAGGAGGTGGGAGTAGAGTCAATGAGAAGATATTGTTTGACAAATTTAATACATGTCTATGTCTAAATGTTTCTCCCAAAAATGGTGAAACTAGATTCATAAAGTGTCCCAAAGGTTGGAAAAAGAAATGATAAAGACAAAGAAAAGTAATAAAGAACAAAGTTTAAGACATAGAATAATTGTATGTCAAATGATATCTTATTTGTGATCCCAAAGTTATGAATGTTAAGAAGATTGTATGGTGAGATACTAAGTTGTATGTTTTGAATAAAATTGATCCACTTTAGAGAAATGTTTTCGAGAAATGTTTTCAAAGAATTAAAAGTAGCCTTTTATGTAAGAAATGATTTCTGAAATAAATTGAAGTGGCTCGTACTAAAGTGATGACATTAGAACTAAGTAGATAGCCTACTGAGAAACTTAGTTTCTCATCTCTACTTCTTCCCACTTTCTTCCCAGACACCTTGGATGCTATTCATTATGGTTGCAGTTCACGTACTTGAAGCAGACGTGAGGCACTCTCTCTGGGAGGTGTACATCGCACTAATGTAAAAAATAACTGGATCCGAGCATCCTAACTACTAATATGTAGTCTTAGCTAACTTATGTATATATTGTATAATAGTTGTAAGTTTACGGTTTGTAATAATTATATGATAAGGCTCACAGGCCTAAGACTTATGGTTTATATGATATGTTATGTATAATTATTCTATGATGTGTATGATATGCTTGAGTCTTGTGTATCTAATATATGCAAATGAGAAATGGAAAGAACAATATGAACACTTAGTATTCCTAAGGTTTTGAACATACGTAGAAATTCGCTTATCGATTTATTTTACCAGTACGCACGTTCTATCGACGAGGCTCGCATTTTATATTAAACAGTTTAAAAAAAATTACCGTATTTCCATATAAGTATTTTCTAAAATGAATTCCGCATCATGAGATAACAGAATAAAAATGGAACCGAATGATCAACTTAAGCGTGAAATCGGTATTCATTTTTAAGATGTTATAAACAAAATGAGAGCAAGCGATTTAAACACAAAAAGACACAAATACGAGTTTAATTATGGAGAGACATAGGACTTTGGTTTCCCTTAGAACTTTACCCAATTTCATCCCAACTCCCTTATGAATGATTTGAGTCAATTGCTAACCATCCATTCTCATTCTATTACTACCCAATGATCATGCAATAACAATATTTTTTTCCCTCAAGTTACTATCCCCAATGATCATGCAAGATATATAATTAAGAGAAACATAAAGAAAATGAGGACTTGTTAAATTAATAACTGATTAGAAATCAAGGATTCCAATTGATCCTCCAAAACTCTTAGATTCAGTTTACCTCATAGTTCCGTTAATTAGGCAATGGTACGATCACCTATCCCCCAATTAACTTAGAAATTAGTTCTCATTAATTAATTATGCATAATAAGGAAAACATAATTTAATAGAAATACCGAATCATTCATAAAAAGGAAAAGGGGTTCAATTGGTTACATTATAAGTTTCACCAAAGCCTCATGATTTGGGGGTTAGTTACACATAGAGACATAAGACAAATAAAACCATCCTATACCCGTAGAATAATCCATAATCCTAATTCTAGAAAATAATGACAAAACCATAATGCCAGCAAGCCTGGCAATAGGACGTTGCAACTCACTGTGAAGAGCTTTTGCCTCTAAGATCCTACAGGAGGATACTAAAAGAGATATGAGAATGGAATGGTGTGTCTTTAGGATAGTGATAGGCTTATGCCCCGGAGAGTGGAGTGGCCTTTGAGGCCTAGGTTGGTGTCATGTGGTGTAGTAGAGCCTCCCTTTTATAGGCGTGGATTAGGGTTTCAATGTGATGGACTGAGCTTGACCTAGCTGCTTCCTTAGTCGTCACGTCCAATCTACATAATCTTGCAGCATCGTAGGGTTAATCGCATTAGTTGTATTATCTTTTTGTGCTTCTTTTACCCTCTTTTTGGTCCAAAACTTGCCTATCTTCGGGTTCTTTGCTTGCGTGACCATTCTGGCAAAAATAAGAAAAATTAGGTAGAATTATAATTAAATAATTATAAATTATATTATAATTATAATTAATTTTTCGTAGATAAATCAACAGAATGGTAGTTTATCAGAAACATTATAAAATAGTTACCTCCATTATAGCATTAAAAAGGTTGAAATTCATTAAAAAATCGATAGTTTTGTAGCATTTAAAGGTTGTAAATGTTGTCTAATAATTAACCCTTTTACAATGTTTAAATTGTATGAATGCTATAAAAAACAATTTATTTACAAAATTTAAATGAGAAAAATGCTATAAATGCATTATCTTTTACAACGTTTATAAGGAAAAAACACTATAAAAATTGCACTCTTTTACAACATTTGAAACTCTTAAACACTTTAAAGGAGATAATTTTATACCTATTATGACAGGAGCTTTAACAACATTCATAAACGCCATAAAATGATGTGCGGAAATGCTGTAAAAACTTCATTTTGTAATAATGGATGTATATAATAAATCTGTTAATTTAATGTTTGCATTGATAAAATTTAACCGTTTAAAATATATATTAAATAAAGTAACTCACGGTAAACTTACTCCTAAAATAAGTTGATTCTTCCTTTTATATATATATATATATATATATATATATATATATATATATTCTATAATCCCAAATTGCAAATTGATCAATCCATTTCTTTTACCTCTGTATGAAACTCCTTTTACCAACTAATACACTTTATGTCCTATTGTGTAGTTTTGATAAGGATCCATCTTAAGCGTAAGATCCTTATTCAAGTGATACTTGTCATGTTATAGCTAAGGGAGCCATGGTTTATGTCTACGCTAAAAATTAGTCAGATTTGTATGGATAATGATCAAGGTTTATTTATTTATTTTATTAGATTTACTTAATTTTATTCTCCTTTAAACTCTACTTTTACACTTATCTTGAAAATTGTATAAACTTAAATACCCCAATTTGCATGAGAGGCTAGATTTGTATTAATTTTTCCAAGCCTTTTTTTTCTACCACCTCTATTTCAAAAAATTAGTCATTTATTTATAAAAAGATTAAGAATGCAATCAAATGCCCCTAGTTTTAGAAAAACATAACTATATTTCATTAAAGTACCTTTTCACCCTCTATTAATACTTTTTCGTTTTTTTTCTCTTCGTAGAGACTAGGGATACTAAGATAAGGATAAAATTAAAAAATAAAATTAATGACTTAATTTTTTAATGTGATTGAATTTTGTTATACATGATTATCTTTATTAGATATTTTTCTTGTAATATTAATACCTAATTATTGACTTAGTTTTTTTAATGTGATTGAATTTTGTTATACATGATTATCCTTAATAGATATTTTTCTTGTAATATTAATATCTATATCTCTTAGATTGTTGGTTTTGACAAGTGTTTCAATCATAGTTGATATTTTATTTTTAATCATTTATATATATTTTTAACAATTAACAAATGTTACCCAAGTAAAAGATTATTATATTATTAATACTATTAATAATAATTAATTCTTTATTCAATTAATAGATCAATATTAATCAATTTATTTAACATAAATTATTAATATTAATTATATAAAAATTATGCACATGTCTAATTGATAAACATATATGAGTAGCCTCTTTTAGGTTAGGATATTATAATTTGTGTGGATAGAGAGACCTTTGATCTCTGTTGGTGAGTTAACCAATTGCTTCCTGTTAAATAATTTGTGTTTTTTCTTGTAACACAACAAGTACTCTAACAACATTGATCGAAAAAATACCAATTTACTCTCTTCTTTTCTCTCATTTATAATATACTGTAATTTGTATCTTTTAGTAATAATTAAATTATTAATTATTATCCTTTATTGTTCCCACAACATTATAGTTTACACTCTAAATCTTTCCTTATTCCATTCAATATGTGTTTTCATTAACAAGAGTGGAGCCTTTTTTTACAATGGTTTAAGAGTTGACCATCAATGATCAACATAAAAATAGTCATTGATTTAATAATAAAAATAATATATGGTTAAAATTTATTTCAGAAACCTATTGTGCAAGTCAAACTATTTTTAAAAAGTTATAAAATAATCCTCCTTAAAATACTTATTCACGAATTGATCCTTATAAAAAATTATTAATAAGAATATTTTTATTTTTACTATTTAAATAACTTGAGTTTGTAGGAGATGGATAAAAAAATTTTAAAAATTAATTTACAATTTATTATATATATATATATATATATATATATATATTGATCTTAATTTTTTCCTAGTCTATTTTTTCCTATTTATTCTGATAATATTTGTTCTATTTAAATGTTTCATATTTTCAACAACATAAAAAAGTAGCGAAAATATTGCCAAAGTTTTGAAATTTATTTTACTTAATTACATGAATTTTGTATATTTTTATACGTCGATTATAAAAAATAGTCTAAAATTGTAGAAAAACAGCTAGGAAAACTGTTAAAATTAAAAAATATATATTTGTAGTACGATTCTTAATTATTTAGAGACGTGGGTTTGCATAATGGTTTTGTGTGAAATTGCTCTCTAAAATGCTTAGTAGAAGAAAAAAGAATTGTCATTTTGGAGTAGAGTGTTCCATGAAACTACTCTAAACAATTTAATTACGTAAAATAGTTACATGTGAAATTCCATTCTTAAAGGATTATTTTAGAAAGTAGTTTCATTCAATTGGAACCGATTTCCAAACTTACTTGGCAGTTAAGAACCATTCTCCAAAGGGTTGCTATTTGCATAGCATGCCTTCTTAGAGTGTGCTTAACTGATCTTTAAAAGGATATGGGATCACCCTGCAAACCATTTTATGGTGAAAGTGAGTGCAAGAAGAGTAAGAGAGATTAAGGAAGAACAAAAATTAGATTGAGATTAATTCTCTCAAAGCGGTTAGATTAAAACTTATTTTTAAAATAGATTTAGAAACTAGTCAAATGCTTCCTTATCATTTTTTAAGGTGATTTTGTACAACTTTGGAGGATAGTTGTATGTCAACTTCATTCCAAACAAGAAAGGCTAAGTGATTAAACAGAACTGTTGTTCAAATACCCATTGTGCAAACATAAACATGGCATAGTGTTGTGAGGAACCTAAACTGAAGGCATCTTTATCCAATACATGAATTGATCTCGTGATCAACTCTTCTTATCGATACTTTAATGATATTTTTTGCACATATCCAAACTATCTTAATCAATTTTCTCTTATATTTTCCTCCATAGGTTCCATATCAATATTTGATTTTATAAATCAATTTGTATTTGATCATTTTTAATGTATCAACACATTTATCTTAGTACTCTATTCTACTCTTATTTTTGTTCCCTAATTACCCCTAAAGCTTCAATATTTACTACTACCATACAAAATAGTTTTGGGTATATCAATGTGATAAAACTTATTTTTGAACTTGATAGATACTTTATTATTATAAATAACTCTTAATATTTTTCTCAACAATGGTGGAAAAATAGTATTTTATAACTAGAATTTACATTAATTGTTCTTGAACCGATTTAAAAAAATGAGATGACATTTTTAAAAATAAAACTGAAACTTTCTACATTAGTTTTTAACACAACTGATGTAGAAAGTATTTTCTATATCAGTTGTTTTGAGAACCGATGTAGAATGTAGTGTTTTTATAACAATATTTTATATCGATTCTCAGGGAACCGAAATAAAAAGTTGGCAATGACATTTTTGTAAATCAAATGAAAAAGATTATATATTAGTTATTTGTTAATCGATGTAGTAAGTCGTTTATACATCGGTTACGAAAAACAACCGATGTAGAATATCCTTCCCTTTCCCTTTCTTTTCAACAGTTGTCGTCTTCAACCTCATTTTCTAAATCTATAGTTTCTCGTCTCGACCAGTTCTCTCCATTCTTATTTATATCTCAGCCATTGCCTCCATTGTCGTCACCGTTATTGTGATCATTGCCTCTGCTCGAAGTCATTGTCACGCACCCTAAGGTATGAGCTACCTCTGTCGCCGTCGTCATTATTTTTCCATCTCTTTTTGTTATTATTGTTAAAATTTATGTTCGAAATCCTTCATTTTGGTTGTATTCTAGAATTTGCAAGCTTTTTCCTTGACCGTATTGTCTCCGCTCTACCATTGTTATGTTCACTGTGAGGTATTCTCTTTGCATCTCTGTTTTGCCATTGCATATGTGAGAGTTTGCTTATTTTACCTTGAATAAAGAAGCGGGATATTTGTTAGCTTGTGTTCACTATGAGTTATTATGCTTTTGGCCACTCAAATAAGCAACTTTGCATGCTAAAGAATAAAACCACCTAGTATAATAGATGAGTTCAGCTTTGTGTAATAATCAGTAACATGGCAGGAACCAGGAGTCTATATCGTGTGTATCTATTGAGTAGGCTAATGCAATTTCTTGCACTTTGCTTAGTTGAGTAGCAAGGGCAAGGACTAGGATTTTAGCTTTCACTTAATTTGCTTTATAGGATAATGCAATTTCTTAGTTGAGTAGCAAGGGTAGGGATCAGGAGTCTATATTGTGTGTATCTGTTGGATTTGTGGATTGCATCATATAGTGTAGACATGAACATGTTAGAAATAGGATGGTAATAATGGAGAAATGTGTGTGGATAATTAAGCATCTTGTCTTGTACATGTTGTGTCTTTTTCCATGGTTATTGAGTCTCATGGCCCTTTATATAGTCTTGGGTAACATTGTTGATAATCATGTCTATGTTTAACAATTTGCTTTGATGTTTACTGTGTCATGTTGATTAATGTCATTCATTTAGTAAATTGATGGGTTTATTCTGATTTTGAATTTTCAGGCCTTGTAAGGAAGCTAGCTTTTCAAGTTCATCAATCTTGTTCGCAAGAAAATTAAGCGAAATATTGTAAGTTTCAAATTTTGTCTTGGTTAGTGTATATAAGTTTCCGCTCCAAATTCAAAGTTGTTTTCTGCATAATTGGCATGGGTTTATTCTTCTTTAGGCATTGGGCTTATCTCTTTATAAAGTTGATATGATTATAAACAAATTATGATTATTGTTCCCTTATATCAAAATGCCTTGACTAGTCTTAAGTATGATTATGTATGAGTTAGGAGATGCTGCTAAGTCTTGGTTTTGGTTAATTGAACCATTGGATTTGGAATCATCTGATGCTTAAGATCCTAACTCAATATTAACTTTTGCTTGCAATGTATGCATATAGTTTACTAATCCAATCCACATGCTTTGATGCATCTTCCTTTTAATCAAAATGCACCCATTATTGGAACCTATATAAGTTTCCCTTTCTATATGGAAATGGAGTTTCTTAATCTGAAATATTACTCATTTTTCCACCATATGATGAGAGAATCAAGTATGGTCTTGAGTTTTCCATGAGTAGCATCTTCCATAGCCCTTGTAAGCCATGTAATAGAATAGGTTCCATAACATAATCAGATTTTTCTTTGAAACTTGGGGATGTTATGTTTCTATTAAGCAAGACCTCCAAGGGTGCATTTATTGATAACTTGTAATGTAAAGAATAGATTGAATCCATGTCATTTGTGTGAAGTTGTTTTGCTGAAAACCAAGTTCTGCAAAACTGTTTTGCATTAAAGGAAGGAGTTTTGATGTTGTTCGAAGATACAATCTCATTTAGGAAACCATTTTTAAGTTATAGGTTTAGCAAATTACCTTTGCAACGTATAACCTTTCTAGGAGTGGTTGAAGCCATTTTTTTGCTAAACGGCTTAATTAATTAGTAATAACTCACAACTACATTATCCTAGACAAAGCACCAAAACCTGCAATAATTGCTATTAGGCATCATAAACAATATATGGTTAGTCTCTATCTTGAAGGTCTCTAACTCATAATAAATTTAAGAAGCTTGGACATCTCCTCCAGCTCCTCTCTTCTTTCATTTAAGATATAACTTTTAGTATCACATGATCAAAATATAAACATACCAATCTCCACTTATTATTGTTGATTACTAAAACGATAATTACCATAATTATACATGTCTAAATTGCATGTTGATCTTTCTAAGTTAAGTTTGTTTCTTTTCTTGAATTTAAAATACCCTTAGTTTCCCATTCGAGGTTGAATACAATGAGTATATCGCAGAATAAGTAAACCATTTATTGTATTCAATCTTGAATTGTCCAAGTTGAATAGTTTAGGACTAAAGTTTTTTATTCAGTGGTTAACAATTTTTTCTTAAATCTTGTTAATTGTACTTGATGAAATTTTAGTTTAGTTTATTTTGCATTGTCTCTGGGTACACAATTGATTATGGTAAATGAAACCACAGTTAAGTTATGTACTGGGAGACTGATGTGAAATGCTACTGAAATTTCACCAAGCATGATATTCAAGATTTAAGAAGTTTATTAATCAATGAATAAAAAATTTTCTCTAGAATGGGATGGGCTTTACAATTAGTGAGGAAAATAAATTACCAATTGTGAATGACAAGGTTAATAGGTATCCTAAATCATGTGACTATGATCCTTGTGTAGTATGGATCGTAGTTAGATAAATGCTAAACAGATAAGTGATTAGTACGAGAATAGGGTAAAAGAGTTTTTGAATTTTGAGCAGACAAATCTACCTTAGAGTAATGGACGATTTTACTGTCCGTGTGTTAATTTTCTAAATGAGAGACGGTTGGTTGTTGATCAATTAAAGAGCATGTTCTTTGTTATGGGTTTTTACAAAAGTTATACAAGATGAACATGGCATGGTGAATTATTAGGCATGTCAAGTGTGTCGCACACAGTTAAGGTTAATATAGATATGGAAGATCGGGTAAAGGATATGATCCGTGATATGGGGCATGAGTTGTTTAAGCGGGCAAATATATATGGCAACTTGTCTAGTGATTCAGAGAAACCTTTGTATTTGGAGTGCACTAGGTTTACACGGTTATCAACAGTGTTAATATTATTCAATTTGAAGGCAAGAAATGGGTGGAGTGATAAAAGTTTCACAGGATTACTTGAACTGTTGGTAAAGATGCTTCCAGAAGGTAATACATTACCAAAGCGTAATTATGAGGCGAAGAAGGTATTGTGTCCAATGGGTATGGAGTATAAGAAAATACATGCCTTCCCCAATGATTGCATACTATACAAAAAATGAGTTTGAAGGATTACATGAATGCCCTATATGTCAAGTTTCACGTTATAAACTGAAGGATGGTGATTCTAGTTGCAATGAAAGCATAAAGTGGCCTCCAGCCAAAGTGTTGTGGTATCTTCCAATAATTTCAAGGTTCAAACGATTGTTTTGTAACAAACATGATGCAAAGAACCTTAGATGTCATGCAGATGAAAGAAAAATTGATGGAAAACTTCATCATCTAGCTGATGGTTTGCAATGGAAGATGATTGATCAACTATATCCAAATTTTGGGAATGAGCCAAGAAACCTAAGGCTTGGACTTGCAACAGATGGAATGAATCTGTATGGTAATTTAAGTAGTAAGCATAGTTCATGGCTTATTCTTTTGATAATTTACAACCTTTCTCTGGAGTTATTGTCTATGATGATTTTAGGTCCACAGCATCCTAGAAATGATATAGAGGTTTATCTTGCTCCCTTGATTGAAGACTTACGAAATCTATGGGAAAAATGTGTGGATGTGTTTGATGGATATGGTAATGAAAATTTCAAGATGCAAACAATGCTTTTTTGCACTATTAATGACTTTCTAGCAAATGAAAATTTTTGTGGATATAGTGTTAAGGGGCACATAACATGTCCTATATGTAAATAAGGCACAAGTTACCATCAACTACATCATGGAAGGAAGATAGCTTATCTTGGTCATCAAAAATTTCTTAGGACTAATCACCCTTATTGTAGATTAAAGAAAGCTTTTAATAGGTTTCCAGAAAATGGGGTTGCTCTAAAAGCCTTAACTGGACAAGAAATTTATGAACGGGTTAAAAATATCAACACTGTTTTTGGAAAGACTCAAAAGAAGGCCACTAAGACAAGGATATGGAAGAAAAGATCAATATTTTTTTATCTTCCATACTACTGCAATCTTGATATTAGACATTGTATTGATGTGATGCATGTGGAAAAAAATGTGTGAAAGCATCATTGGAACACTCCTCAATATACAAGTCGTGTTCGTGTTGTTGGACAAGGTGTTGGCATTAGACAGTACTTCGAATTATCTTTCACACATGCCTCCAAAGAAGGGTTGGTATCTAGAGATGAGTTGGAGGCCATAAGAGAAGACATGAAGCAAGCACTGTGGTAAGAACTTCGAGAAGAGCTCAAACAAGAACTCAGACAGGAGTTTAGACAAGAGCTTAGGCAAGAGCTTGCATCTTTGGGACTTTCCCATACTCAAACATAAGGTCACCATTCCCTTTCTCCTAGGCGTGTGAGCACAAAGGGAAGTTGTGCTCCGATGGAGGAGAATGTATCGGGAGAAGAGGATGTGATTGATGTTGCAAACGATTATGAGTTGTATGTTGATCATCCATATCGTTTAGAAGCCGTTGAAAAAGTCTATACCTTGGGTTCAACCATCCATCACCAATAAATTGATGATGATCATGTTAGAATGATGGTTGAACGGGTTCAAGATGCAAATGCTCTTGTTCTTGTGCCTACTGAAGAGGTTCATATCGTGGGGCAAGCCTCCAATCATTTTATTCTATGGTCGAGGAGACTTATGCAGTGAACTCAACCTAAGGTATTAAATAATTTTATTCTATTTTACTATATATATATATATTTTTTTTTTCTTACTATTTTCTAAGTTTATTTTAGATTCATAAGGAAGATCTTGGGAACGATATTGATTTCAATGCTAAAGAAGATCTTCCTGGGTTTGCTCAAAAGAAACCTGAGGTTAAGTTACTCACACGTTTGTTTGGTATTTGTAAACACTCAATTATGTCCGAGGCCCCCAATCATTAAAATTAACCAAAAGTTAATTTAATTAAAAATTTGAAAAGATGTAAAACTGAAAAACAGAAAGAACAGAGAGCAGAAAATACAGAAAACAGAAAGCAAAATAAAAATAAAATAAAAAAATAAATAATAATAAAAAGAAAATTAAAGAATAAGTAAAAATGATAAATAGAAAAAAAATAAAACTAAAAAAAAACAAAAAAAAGGTAAAAAAATGAAAATTGAAAAAAAGAAAAAGCTGAAAAATCAAAAAAGGGATCAAACAGTTTTCAAAATATCACACACTCAGTTTAAGGGTACCGTTCTTTGGAACGGGCGAGTACGGTGCCTAATACCTTCCTTACTCGTAACCGACTCCCGAACTTCGAATCTCATCCTTGAGTTAGGGTTTTTCCAAATCTTTTCCCTTAAAACAAAAATTTGGTGGCGGCTCCACAATCAAATTAATTCATTTCAAAATTTAGCGAGTCCGTCGTCTCATCGTAATTACGGTTATGACAGATGGCGACTCCACTGGGGACTTTTAGAGAGTCAAGCCCTGTTTCAAATTGAGTGTATAAATGCATGTTGATCCCTTTTTCTATTTATTCACATGTTGTTATTTATTTCTGATATTCATGATTATTCAAGTTTGTATGTTTCTCACCCTAAGGTAGAAGACATATATATATCCATTGTGTTTAAATTGCAGGTTATTCCACACATTGTAGTCCTACATGCATAACATGAGTGGGGCCCTACACCCGGGTCCGAGTGAAAACCTAGGACTAGAGGGGTTTAGTGGTGTCACTTGGGATGCACGTCCCGTTTGACTATCACGAAAACTCCAACTAGAGTGCGTCTTTTTCTTAGTGCCCTACAATTGGTAGCCTTCTCTACGGTTGTAGCAAGCACTAGGAATTAGAACTTGGCTCTAGTGACCATCATAACCTCCAGGATTACAAACTACCCTGTGTGAGAAGCATATATTAGAAAGACCTTAGATCTGTGTCACATCACCTCACATATGACAAAAAAAAAGAAGAAAATAAACAGATTTGGCAAATGAAATCATAAAAATAAAGAAAATTCAAAAAATAATTTTTTATACTAATAATTTAAACTGGGGCAAATTTTTGCCTAAACCAATTCAAATTAAGATTTTGGAAAATAAACATATACAAACCCAAAAATGCTTTTAAGTTTGAAAGGAAATTTAGGGAAATTTTAGCAAAACCAAAATGTTTTTTTTAGCAAAACAAAAAAAATATATAATACTAAAACTACTAAAAATCCAAAAAGAAGCCAAAATAAATAAAGAAACAAATCATTCAAAATAATCAACTTTCAAACCTCTAATTATTTGTGCATCCAACATTGCATTCATCCATTTGTTAAACAAGTTTATCATCAATTTTGAAAATTATCCCCACTGCTCTTATTTTAAAATTCACTAAAGCATTAACGTTTTTATCATTCATTGATTTTGGCATTCACTTTGTTTCTCAAAAATTAATTTTTAATTTAACAGAAAGATTAAAAATTGAAGACAGACAACTTTCTCAGCATCCTTATAGAACCCGTTCCAGATCAAGAATCATGGATGAGTTGGAGAGACAAAACGAGGAACTGAAAAATGAGGTCAAATCTCTAAAGCAACAGATGGCCAAGCTGATGGAGGCCATCCAATCATCCAAACAAAAAGAGGCAAGGGGATCTCTACCAGGAGAACCAAACGACCCATCATATCTTCCAGGGTTCACTCCACAAAACCCTTCAACATTAACCATGCCTCCACCAACCGAAGGGGTTTATTATGGGTCTCCTCACCACCATACACATACACTACCCCAAACACAAGCTCAAACACAAACCCAAACACATAACCTACCGCCAAACACCATTCCACAAGCATACCAAACGGTTGTTGGGGGAACGAATCCTATGTTCACCCAAGGGCCTCACCATATGTACATACCATTTTCTCAAGCTCACCATATGTTAGAGGAACATCCAATCCATCCTTCAAATGAGGATACTGAAAAGTGGAGAATCCTAGAAGATAGAATCCGGGCGATCGAGGGAAGCGCTTATGAAGCCAAAAATGCAGCTGATCTGTGCCTGGTTCTAGACGTGGTTATCCCTCCAAAATTTAAGGTTCCTGAATTCGAGAAATATCAAGGAACCAGCTGTCCAAAGAAACACCTGACTATGTACTGCAGGAAGATGTCTGCATGTACCTACGATGAGAAGCTACTCATCCATTTCTTTCAAGACAGCTTAACAGGGGCCACTGCAAACTGGTACACTCAACTGGAGCGGACACGCATTTGTTCATGGAGAGACCTTGCCGAGGCTTTCACAAAGCAGTATCAGTACAATACGAAGATGGCCCCTGATCGGACTCAGCTCCAGAATATGGCCAAGAAAGAAGAAGAAACCTTCAAGCAATACGCTCAAAGATGGAGGGAGTTAGCTGCTCAGGTACAACCTCCTTTATTCGAAAAAGAGATGGTCAGCATATTCGTGGACACACTCCAAAATCCTTTCTATGACAAGATGATTGGAAGTGTGACTTCTAGCTTCTCTGATGTCGTCATCATTGGAGAAAGGATTGAAGGTGGCATGCGCCGTGGAAAGATCATGCAAAAGTCTGCAGGCGTAGTCAGCATTTCCAGTGGATCAGGGAAGAAAACAGGCGAGACCTGCAACATGGCTTCAGGTCAAGGCCAATATACTCCACAGATGGCGCCTTATGGTCCAGTTGGCTTCCGACCACCACCATACACACCATATACACCATACACACCTTACATACCATATCCATACATCGCTACCACCTACCAAACACCATACCCTCCTACTTACAATTACCCGACACAAGTCCGGCCACCAACACCATACACGGCCCAAACATAAGCCATAAGCCAGAATCCTAACCAAAGCCAGAAAAAGGAGAAGAAGCCGGTCCAATTTGACCCTATTCCAATCTCCTATACTGATTTGCTACCTCGGCTGATTCAAAGCTCCCTGGTTGCGCCTTATCCTCTAAAGCCTCAAGAGCCACCATATCCTAATTGGTACAATCCTAACGCCAGATGCGATTACCATGCAGAATTTATTGGTCATTCTACTGAGGATTGCCTAGCTTTGAAATGAAAAGTACAAAGCTTAATCGATGCAAAGTGGCTGGATTTTGGGAGGCTTGCTCCTAATACAGAAAACAATCCGTTGCCAAATCACGAGAGCCCATCGACCAGCTGAAAAGATGGGAGAAGCACGACAAGTTGCATTGTACAAATCAAGCTATCGAGGATACTCATCCAAAATTGTCGTACTTTTCAAAGTTAATCTTTTGTAAATAAATCTCAATAAATAATGCAAAAGTCACATTTTTCATATTACTTGAGCACGTGCTTTACATTTTGACTTTACTTAAAATTTATCATCCTTTTCATTACTCAACCTATTTTCTATTCCTACACCAAAACAATAAATACCAATTGGTGAGAATGTCAGTGCTGTAATAAATAATCTTGAACGTCGAATTAATCAAGCTAAAAGAGAAAAGCCCAATGAGGAAGTAGGATAAACAATCAGGGATTCTACATCACCATTCAAAATAAAAATATCCCGCTGGAACCAAGTTTAAATCCAGGAAAAATCAGGGATGCAAGAAAAGATCCGCTGAATTGGAAGCCCAAAATGATCCCGGTAAGATCGATATTCAACTACACAAAATTCGAGAGAAAGGAGAAGACCCGCTGGATTAAAGTAAAAAATAATCCAGGCAAAATCAAGGTCGAAACATAAAATTCATGAAGAAGAGAAGCCTGCTGGATTAAAAGCAAAAAATAATCCAGGCAAAAGTAGGGTTAAAGTTCAAAATAATGAATCGACAAAGTCACGATCAGAAAAGGTCTTTCCGGTTTCCAACAAAAATTCAGGCAAAAATCAGGATCATATAAGAGCCCGCTAGGTCGATAATCATCAAAGAAGACCTAGGCAAAAGTTAGGGCACAATCAAGCAGAAGGCCCGCTAGGTTGAAAACCCTCAAAGGGCGGCCTAGGCAAAAGTTAGGGCACAATCAAACAGAAGCCCGCTAGGTCGACAATCCTCAAGAACGACCTAGGCAAAAGTTAGGGCACAATCAAGAGCCCGCTAGGTCGAAAACCCGTAAGGGCAACCTAGGCAAAAGTTAGGGCAACACAAAAGACCTGCTGGGTTGAAAACTCAAAAGAATAACCCAGGCAAAAATTAAGGTCAAACTAGGAATTCCAAGACAACATGATATTCTGCACCTTATATCTTCTTAAAACTGGGGCAAAATTTTGCCATTTCTCAAAAGTTTGGCTAATTTGACAATCAAGATTATGAAAAACAGCATTGGCATTTTTCATCAAAAGGTGCCATTTGGGCAATCGAACCCACCCCTTTCATCATCCTTTTCCTTTCAAGTACGCCACCTTAAAACATACAACCTCAAAATTCTCTATCTCCTTCTTTCGATCATCCAGCATCACTTTGCACACCTCAAAATGCACGTGCCACAAGGAAATATGAAAAATGTAAAAAGAATTAAAAAGGGATTAATTTTGAAAAGTCAAGACAAGTCGGATAAATCCTCGACCATTGCAATGCGACAAGATTGTTTCCCAAGGATTCATCTTCTTACCAACCAGGATGCCACCAAAGAAGGAGTGTATCTTACTCAATAATACTGACCACCGCTGGGTTTCAAAAATCTCGAAAAGAAGATTTCAAAATTGACCAATAAGCCAAAAGATTGAGTCGATCCAGCTCGCCTTGATTCTTGATCCCTTTCACACCAACTATGGGGTTGTCGAGGAAGGAGGCGTCAGAAAAAACAAAAATTCAAGAGAAACAAAATTTTACACCATTTCATGGTTTGTATTCAATAGCATATGTCTAATCAAATAATTATTTCAAGCAACAAAATAAGAACCCCACATCGTTTCTGCATTTATTCAAGCATCATTAACACTGCATTCTTTTCACTCATTCAAACAGCACATAAGCATCTTTTTATTCAAGCATCGCATGACCCATTTTTCAAAAGTAATTAAGACCTAGGTAAAATTTCCCAAATCAGTCATAATTAAAACTGAATCAAGTCCAAATTAGGGCAAACGCTTGCCCACAAAAATTTCAATTTGAGGTTATCCTCAGATTCTGGATCAAGTCCAAACTGGGGCAAACATTTTTCCAAGAAAGATTTGAACTGAAGAACAAAGTTAGGGAAAGCTTTTGCCTAGAAATTCAAGTTGAGGCGATCCTCAATTCCAAAAATTTCATAACAGAGGGAGACATTCGCCCAGATAATTCAAATCGAGACAGTCGAAAAATTTTGAATCAAGTTCAAACAAGGGCAAACACTGGCCCACCAAATTTCAAACTGAGGTCATCCTTAAAATTTCAGTCAATTTCAAACTGGGGCAAACATTTTCCCAAGAAAATCCAAGTTGAGGCAATCCTCAATTCCTCAACTCCAATCAAGTTCAATAGGGCAAAGTTGCCCAGAAAAACTCAAGTCAAGCTCATCTTCAATCTCATCGAGGCTTAAACTGGGGCAAACACTTGCCTAAACTCCCTTCAAATCAAGACATCCATCAATTATCAAGAATCCTCTAAACTGGGGCAAAATGGTTGATCAAGTATTTTCAAGAAAATAATTATCAAGTATCTATCTTCATTCCACCCTGTCAACAACAGGACCTCTACATGATTCCTTCCTATCTTAACAGGATCACTTATTTCCTGTCAACAACAGGGCTTTTCTTCGATACCCGTCCTAATTGATTCTTGCCATTTTCCATTTGTCTGTCTTAACAGGCCGTTCATGCTTCGCCTGCCCTAACAGGCCATCCTTTCAAGTTAGTATAGATCACATTTCACTCAAGTAGTATAGGACCCTCCCACCTCAAATTCACTTGTCTTTACAAGTCCTTTTTGCCATCCAAATAGTCATCATCAACTTTTAATTTTCTGCGTCACGGCCTATGTTGTCAGGCCTCGTCTTTTCTCCGCATACATCCTGTCAAGCAGGACTTCAGGTTTAATTATGCATACATCCTGTCAAGCAGGATTTCATCTGCACTCATCCTGTCAAACAGGATGTCAAGTATTAACTTCTGCACTCATCCTATCAAGCAGGACTTCATGTTTAATTCTGCATACTTCCCGGCAACAGCGGGACCCCATTTGCATTCTCCTGTCAACAACAGGACTTCAAGCATGTTTAATTTTCTGCCCACCTGTCAAGCAGGTTTGCATTTATCCTGTCAACAGCAGGATTTCATTTGCATTCTTCCCGGTAACAGCGGGACCCCATTTGCATTCTCCTGTCAACAACAGGACTTCAAGCATGTTTAATTTTCTGCCCACCTGTCAAGCAGGTTTGCATTTATCCTGGCAACAGCAGGATGTCATCATTTGCATTTTCCCGGCAACAGCGGGACTTCATTTGCATTCTCCTGTCAACAACAGGACTTCAAACATGTCTATTTTTCTGTCACCTGTCAAGCAGGTTTGCATTTATCCTGGCAACAGCAGGATGTCATCATTTGCATCTTCCCGGCAACAGCGGGACTTCATTTGCATTCTCCTGTCAACAACAGGACTTCAAGCATGTCTATTTTTCTGTCACCTGTCAAGCAGGTTTGCATTTATCCTGGCAACAGCAGGATGTCATCATTTGCATCTTCCCGGCAACAGCAGGACTTCATTTGCATTCTCCTGTCAACAACAGGACTTCAAGCATGTCTATTTTTCTGTCACCTGTCAATCAGGTTTGCATTTATCCTGGCAACAGCAGGATGTCATCATTTGCATCTTCCCGGCAACAGCGGGACTTCATTTGCATTCTCCTGTCAACAACAGGACATCAAGCATGTTTAATTTCTTGCGGCAACAGCAGGACCTCATTTGCATTTATCCCGGCAACAGCGGGATACCAAGCATGTTTACTTTCTTGCATTTTCCCGTCAACAACGGGATATCAAGCATGTTTAATTTTCCTGCATTTTTCCCGGCAACAGCGGGACCCCCTTTCTACATTCCTTCCCGTCAACAACGGGATGCCCTCATATTTACTTTCTGCATCCTGGCCTATTTAGGCCCTCCTCAAGTTTGCTTTTCTGCACCTTGGCCTATGTTGTCAGGCCTCATCAAGTTTACTTTTCTACATCCTTGGCCTATGTTGTCAGGCCTCCTCAGGTTTACTTTTCTGCTTTTGGGCCTACGATGTCAGGCCTCGCAAAGTTCGTTTTTCCACAGCTGGGCCTATGATGTCAGGCCTCCAACTCAGATAAATACCTCGGCCTATGCTGTCAGGCCACCTTGTACATATCTTACATTTTAGTTCTTGCATGCTTTCCTGTCTTAAAACAGGTCGTTTTCACTCTACTGAGCCCGTCGTAACGGGCCATTTCTCTTCTGCTTTTCCTGTTTTTAACAGGCCATTTTCATTTCATTTTGCTTGTCCTAACAAGCCATTCCATTGAATTCCACGCCAGTCCTAACAGGCATTTATTCATTCCACTTAGCTTAGTCAAGCTATACAGTTAAGCCTCGCATATTTAAACCCTATCGATACATGAAGTCGATAAGGTCATTCAATCATCATTCTCCAGGCATCCATGAGGTTCAATTTCAAGCTCAAGGCTCCTTCTGTTTGCCGGACTCCTTCAAGGCCTGCCTCGGACATAATGTGTTCACATCTTTACTCATTTCCTATTACGATAATTCAGAGAATCATTTCTCACATTATCTGGTAGGAAAATGAGTAAAGAGGGGCAAACTGTAAACACTCAATTATGTCCGAGGCCCCCAATCATTAAAATTAATCAAAAGTTAATTTAATTAAAAATTTGAAAAGATGTAAAACTGAAAAACAGAAAGAACAGAGAGCAGAAAATACAGAAAACAGAAAGCAAAAAAAAATAAAATAAAAAAAATAAATAATAATAAAAAGAAAATTAAAGAATAAGTAAAAATGATAAATAGAAAAAAATAAAACTAAAAAAAAACAAAAAAAAGGTAAAAAAATGAAAATTGAAAAAAAGAAAAAGCTGAAAAATCAAAAAAGGGATCAAACAGTTTTCAAAATATCACACACTCAGTTTAAGGGTACCGTTCTTTGGAACGGGCGAGTAGGGTGCCTAATACCTTCCTTACTCGTAACCGACTCCCGAACTTCGAATCTCATCCTTGAGTTAGGGTTTTTCCAAATCTTTTCCCTTAAAACAAAAATTTGGTGGCGGCTCCACAATCAAATTAATTCATTTCAAAATTTAGCGAGTCCGTCATCTCGTCGTAATTACGGTTATGACAGTATTACCGTTAACTTAGGTGACCAAACTTTGCAAATAACTATGGAACTAGATATCATAGGGAAACTCACTGCTATCCCCTTCTATATTACTAAGAAGGATATCTTGGAGTTGGTTATGGATAATGATCTCCTATGTGTATCAGTTCTACAATTATGGTTGATGTAAGTAAATATCTAAACCTTAGTTGAATTAATTAAGTATCAAAATCTAACATATGGAAATTATTTACAATATTAGGTACATGTATCGCATCTTATGCAAAGAGAGAACTTACACCTCTATGGATTCCTGAACCTGGTTCATATGCAGAAAATCGAGAACAAGGCAGCTAAGATATAGGGATACCTTTAGGTAAAGTGGAAGCTGATAAAGACTGTTACTTAGCACCTTATTTTCAATCGTAAGTCAATACTTAAAAGTTTTATTGAACAAATTCATTTAAATTTCTAATTTTGATTCAATTTCATCCATATTATGTAGGATCCATTGACAATTAATCATTATTTGTCCAAAGTAGAATGTAGTTGTATTTCTATGCTCTACTTGGCAAAAACCAAAAAAAGACATAAAGGACATTATAGATGTATAAGTTTTTAGGATTTTGGTATTTATATTTATATAATTTTTATTTTCAAAGATATTCATTTTCTTCTTATTTCATTATAGAGCAATGAATGCTCGACTTCGATTAAAAGAGACGCATTCATCAAATATTAAAAAGCATTCATAGATAATTTCATGTGTAAGTACTTTATTAAAAAATTATTCAATTATTTTATATTCTTTTATCAATATATTATCATCTCTAATTATATTTGATACTCTTTCTATTTTTTTGAAGTGTCCAAGACAAGTTGGAGGAACCAAGTGTGGATATTATGTGATGAGACATATGTTTCACATTGTCTCGGCTTCTATTATTGATTCTTGAAACAAAGTAATTACAATTGTCATAATTTAATGATTTTATTTTAATTTATAACATAATATTTTCTCTAATTTCATTCAAAAATATTGTGTAGATATTTCAAAATCCCCACCCTTTAATGGAAAAAGAAATTGATGATATCAGAAAACGTTAGGAGAAATTTATGATAGAGGTGGCCAATTTGAATTGATTTGATGTAATTTTAAGTCATTTTGTTTGTAAATTTAGATTTGATAATAAATAATGATATATTTAGTTTAAATATATAGATTCTGTGATTTTTATATTGTCTATCTATCATTCTATTTGTATATGCAGTTATTGTGAATAAATAATATGATAGTATGTCTAAACGAAATGAACATTTAAAAAAAATAAACTTTCTGCATCGGTTAATATCATAAGTGATGTAAAAAGTGACTTTTTACATCAATTGAGACCTTAACTGATATAGAAAGTCTTACTTTTTATATTGATTTTATAATCGATGTAGAAAATTTTATTTTCTATATCGTCTGTTTCTATATCACTAAAATAACCGATATAAAAAGTTTATTTTTCACCCATACAAAATAAAAAAACTCAAATTTAATATATAAATATTAATTAAAATCTATAATTAAATTTATAAATTATATACTTTTATACAAAATTTATAACTCATGTATATAATTTTTTAAAGAATTTTTTGAAAAGGTGACCAGCTTATCCTTATTTTGTATCTTTCCATGCTCCACTTTTCATACTTGTTTATCATAGAGTGAATTTAAAGATTAATTTTTTTAATTTTAAAATATTATTTATATAAATAAAAAAACATTAATTTACTTCTTTTCTTATAATCAAACTGTGATCAACCAACCATTTAATTAAAGAAAATGTGGGGAAACAAAAATTAATCACAAATGTAAAAAAATAAGAAAAAATGAATAAACAAATTATTGTATATAGCAAATGGGTTTCTTTATTCTCCTTTTGAGGAAAAAGGAATCTAAAAGCCAAATTAAATATGATTGAAGCCGCTTTCAATCGCGAAACCTCTTTCGTCTATTTATTGACATGGACTAGAAAAGCACAATGATGAGAGACAAAAAGAAAGTGAAATCTAAGACGTTTTGAAATACCTGTTGATAAGCTCAAGAAGTAAAGTCAGGTTCTCTTTCTTGACAAAACAACTTTATTAGAACATCTATCCAAATACAAATAGGAACATGGGTCCCATTCGTGCTCCCCATCTTTTTGGGTTTTATTATTATTAGGTACTGCTATTATATTTATGTTGTTTGTTACATGACCTGTTTATATCATGCGACTGTGTTTTTTTTTTTCTTTTTTGGTGTGTATCAAGTTGTCCCTCGACCAATTATTAGACGCTAATTTCTTTAAAACATATTAATTGTTAAATGAGTTTTGGGTTTTTTATTTTTTTCTCAAAGATGAAACTTTGATCAGTATATTTAATAAACTAAATTATTTATCAAATATATTAAATTTCATCAATATACATATGATTATGTTAATAGCTTAGCCTAAGCAATTCATTGATTTTTCATCAATCATCTATTACAAGACATGAAAATTGGCCATGTCCCACGTATAATGAGGCTTAATTACAAATGATTCACTTAATGGGCATAATTTCTATTTATTTTAAAAAAATATAAAATAATTATTATACTTTTGAAAAAACAGGAGTTCTAATATAAATATGTAGTTGAGATTAATTTAAACACACATCTTAATTATATTACTTATTCAAAATTAATCATATTAATCCCTGACGTGAAAAGAACACTTAAACTTCTTCAAACAAGTACAATAATACCAGACAACACAAAGGAAGATTTCCATATAGGAGGTAAGGAGGCCTACAATGACGACCCTTTTCATTTTTTTAATAGAAAAGAAAATGGGCCAAACTATTTCAACATTACATGCCATTATTGGGTTTTCTTTTCTTTTGTTGGTGTGTTTTCCCTTCCCAATGATCAGTATTTATTCAAATCCTTTCCAATTTTTAGTCAATTTTCTCGTAGTTTTTGTTTTCTTTCATCAATTATCATTACAACTATATAATGACGCTTTCATACTTGCATCGGAATTTAATCTAAAAGATTAAACCACTAGAGTGGCACACTAATTATAAATAACATTGCCTTTAAATTAATTTACATACATCAAACTCCTTATTAAGAGAGATACCACAAGAAGGCACATGATTAGGAAATTTGCCACAAAAGAAAGCCAAAAGCAAGTATGACCGATGATTGCTCAAGAAAAGCAAGTAGAGATGTATTAGGTCCAACTTTCTTTTTGTCACTATTTGATTGCCCTTTTGCAGAGTGAATATCTAGGTGGATGAAGGGTTATTTTAGTTTTGGCCATCATGTGAAACAACCTTTCCCAATTAAAAATACAATACAATTCCACCAAATCCCACTATGGTGAACTTTCAACAAATTTCTCCGGTATGGTCTTTTCTCAATTCATTATTTTGTTTGGTCAATTTTCATCGAAAACACTATTCTTAACAAATCAAAACCACTCCAATCTCATATACAGGCTACAGGCATGAACTGAAAGGGACATTAGATATGGTATTTTAATGTCTTTTCCCCTTGCACATTGCCACAAGGACATAAAATTTTATAAAATGTAATGTGGTATTTTAATAATCTATATTCATCCCATGCATTTCATACATATTTTATGGCTGTGGAAAATTGGGGGGGGGGGGTGAAAGCAGGATGTTTCGTTTGAAAAAGAAAAGGGAACAAAAGAATATTAAAAGGAGAAGTGGGGAAAAAGAAAAGGTGGATGTTATATATATCATCATATGAAATGGTATAATGGGAATTTATAGCTTGCCCATTAAATAATTAATTCAACATTACAGAGTAAGGTGGTGGCCAGAGTGAAAGTAAGAAATGCAGTAAGGCTACACCATCCACAAATATGAGCATACAAATTTTCATAATTAGTATGTATATACAGGTACATTAAAGTTTGCCAAAATATAAAACGTATTTAAATTGTAAGAGCGATATGCTTAAATAATTCAGGTAAGTTTTCAAAAATTATAAACTAAAAGAGAAAAATTTAAGATTATAAATTAATATGCATGATTAATTCAATAACATCTCATTATTACATTATATTCTTAAATGGTAGAAGGGGAAGCTACATCCTCCCCATTAAATAATTAATGATAATGTCAACCTTATAGATAAGGTGGTGGTGAGAGTGAATTAAGAAACGATGTTAAGGCTACAACATCCATAAACATGGGTATGTAAGTATTAAGAATTTTATGTATTATATACGAGTATTTTAAATTTAGGTAGATTTTAAAAGATATATATAAATTTAGTATATAGAATTATAAGAGATGCAAGTAGAGTTACTTCAGGTAGAATTTAAAAATTATAAGTTAAAAGAGAAAATTTTAAAATAATAAAATGTACATACATAATTAATGTAATATATATATATATATATATATATGCATCTTTTAGACTCGGGTTTAATTAAGGTATAACCAATTCTCTACTTAGTGACCTATGCATTATGGACTCATTAACATATAGGAAATAAAGCAGTTCAAATTTTAATGTAAAAAGGTAATTTGTCTCTGTATAATAAATTTAATTATATTCCTTATTCTTAAGAATAAGATTACCTTTTGGATATTCTCTTTCCCATATAGTTTACATGTTTTATTCATTTTTGTACACATGCTTGTTAAGATTTAATTTCAAATCAAATTATCCACCCGCCACGATCAATTTAGTGATAGATATTGAAATAATTTATCTAAAATTCTAAGTTTAAATTTTATCATTTTTAGTCTATATAAACATATAAAATTGAAATTTTTTAATTAGTTACTCAATTAAAAAATATTTTAAACATTATTTTAATTTCTTCAATCAACATTCAAATCTCTTCATCCAATATTTAGCATAATGAGATCGTTATAATTCACCAACAATACAAAAATTAATCAATTAAAATTTTTTAAGGTTTTTCAAAACTAAAAGTCTATTCAATTATTATCAATAAAATAAAACTATATCAATTAAATAAGTTTTCATTTATCATCTTAATTTTATTTTTCTATATTTTTATTTGTACTTAAAGGTACTTGTTCAAATATTCAGGATACATGTTAGTGAAAGTAATTAGATTGAGTGTTTAAACAACTAATACTTTTTTAAAAAAAATATTTTAACTCAAAATTTTGATTTAATTGAGATTTCATAACAAAAACTAGAATAAAAATAAAATTTTGAAAATCATTTATAATTGAAGTATTTTGAAAAATGTGAAATAAAAAAGATGAAATCTTGAGTTTTAAAATAAAATAAATATAATAAAAATATATCGATCACAATAATTTGTCCAAGTGAAGGATTTAAAATTTATACTCTTTTACAAATAGCTATTAGATATTTTTATTATAGCTAATTTTTTTAAACACCAAAACATAATTTAAAGTTTAGAAAAAAAACCACAATTGAAAATAATAAAAAAGCAGTATATATTAATAATAATAATAATAATAATAATAATAATAATACATTATTATTATGATCATTTGAAAAGAAAAAATAAAGTATAAAAAACCATAAATTAATATATATTATGAATTTTTTATTATTCTCTCTTTATATATTTTTTTCTGAATTCGATATTTTTATTATATTTTAGTGTTTATAAAAGATGGTTAAGATTTAAAGTAAATAAATTCTTGTAATCTAATTCTAATTAATTTATAAAAGGAACTGTATGAAAAGGGCAGTAATATTTGAGAATCAATTGAAACAAAATTTAAATTTAGTGTGCCTATTTATAAAATTGATATAATTTAAGAATTGATTGAGATAGAATTGAAGCGCAGTATATCTAAGTGTAAAATAAAAATAAAAAATTAGATTGAATAATCAATTAATTAATATAAAACTAGAATTTGAAATATCTATTTATAAGAAAATACTAAAATTTTATTTTTTATTTAAATTTATTCAATTAACGATAATTTAGACAAGAATTAAGAAAAGATGTGAATCTTAAAGCGCTATGTTAAGAAAAAAATAAATATGAATTTTAATTTACTTAATAGTTTATTTGTAGGTTAATAAATTGCATACTCCCTTCCCCGTCCTAAAACAACATGTTTGCACAAGCTTTACCACAAAATTGTGTTTTCAATTAAACTATGATAAATAGATATATTTATATTTTATTGATTAATTTACTCATTTAAAAATTTAAATATAACTATATATATATTATTTTTTATTTTTAATATTTATTTATTAAATTTTTAAATAAAAGTAGTTGGCCATTACATCTAAGAATAAATGTAAATATCTAAATTATTCTACATATAAAATTTGTGTTAAATTTTATTTACAAGTAAATATACTTGTTAAAGATATTTTACATTTCTAATATTGTTAGTATAGAAATTATATTAACAATTTTTAAAAGAATATTTAATTATTAATTTTTAAGTTTATTAAAAATAAATTTTATTTATAATATATTTTTAAAATAAAAATAAAATTATAAAATTAAAAATAAAATTATAAAATTAAAAATAAAAATGTAAAAAAAATATAAGTATAAATTTAATTATAAAAAAGTACAGAATTTTAGATTTTTTTATGCTTTTACCCAATTTCATTCCAAATATTTTTAAAAATGATTGAAAATATTAATTTTTAATCATCTATTATAATTTTATTATTATTCAATAATCAATTATATAATAATAATATTTTATTTTTTTAATATTAATAATGCAAAATATATAATTAAAAAAAATATAAAAAATATTCGAACTTGTTAACTTAATAATCAATTAAAAATCTACGATTTTAATTAATTCTCTAAAATATTTAAATTTAATTTACTTTATAGTTTGTTAATAAAGCAATATTACAATTGTCTATTTCCTAATCAACTTAAAAATTAATAAAAATAGTAAATTTTTATCAATTCATAAAATATAATAAAAAAATTTGAATGAAAATATATAATCATTTAAAAAAGAGAAAGAAAAAAGGTTAAATTACATCATCAATTTTAACCAAGTTTCATGATTGGAAATTAGTTACATATATATAATGGGTAAAAACAAATAAAAATATGTTAGCCTAATAAAACAATACATAATTCCAATCTTAAGAGAGGGATGGCGAAACTGCACTGTTAGTAATTCTGAAAAAAAAAATACTACAATTCATATTGTAAACAGAGTTTCTGCCTCCAAGATCTTATTAAAAGATACTAAAAGAAATAATAGAAAGGAAAATAGGGAAGAGATGAATTGGAGTGGTAAGAAACTGTGTCTCTGAGATGATATGGTGTTGAGTGTGAATAATTTGTGTTATTATGACTAACTTAGACCATTTTATGTATCATCCAAGATTGGAAAAAGCATGCTTAGGTTTGCATGATTGTGTCAAAAAAGTCAAGATGCTGTAAAATCATGCTCCAAGTTGAAACGATCATGTCAAAAAATTACGAATATTGTAAAGGTATGCTTAAGTCTATGAACATACGGGCTTCTTCTAAAGATATTTTGGTCCTTCCATTACTTCCTTACTCCTTTTATATCTTTTTATCTCTTTTAGTTTAAAATATGTAAAATTTTTAATTTTTTTTTATTTTTTAAAAAATAAATAAAATTATAATTAAATAATTATACACCACACCGTAATTATAACTAATTTTTAAAATAATAATTTATCACAAATCTATAAATTATTAGTCAAAATAAAAAATTCAAATGTTATATTGAGATCTTATAAATTGTATATAAAAAATGTTATTCTTAAATATTAGATTATTTATTCCAATTCAATCTATTTTATTTATTTTTAAAATTAAATTTAAAATCTCATACCAACATTAAAATAAACTCGTTAAAAATTTTATTCAAATAAAATAAAATATTTATTTTAAATCTAGATTAATCCAATTTAAAAATAGTCCACATAAATGTAGTTTTTTTTACCAGTATTATTATCTAACTAGCTAAGCATTTGGATCAATTCCCATATGAGACTCAAACTAAATCTTTAGTAAAAAAGATACACTGTTTACATCATATGTATCTCCGTCATTGTGATCTCTAACAAAATATTAGTTCTGATTACTCGTACTGAAATGTTAAAATTAAATAAAATTAATTATAAATTTTTTAATGTAATCAGAATGTATATATAAATTAACCTCAAGTTAAAATTTATAATAGAATGTGTAATTTTATTAAAAAGTATAAAAATTAACTTTTAACTAAAACAACTAAGTAATTTACTGTTCATTATTTTTAAAAAAATGTTTCCAAATTTATATTTCAAACCAATTATAGAGAGTATAAAAATAAAAGCACAATCAAATGGCTCCTCAGTTTTTATGAAGAAAAATTATTGATCAAGAGTATATATTAAGTATAAAGTATTAGTCAGCACATATAAAAATATAATATTTTATTTAGATCACAGAAGAAATAAAAAAAAGAGAGAATGAAAAAAATATTAAAAAAATTAAATTAAAAAAATTGTTTGAATAGATAAAAATGAAAGAAATTTTTTTTATTTAAATAAATAAAAAATAAAAAGAAAAGAAATATAATAATATTATAAATTTTATTTTATATTAATTTTTAAAAAATTAACTTTTTACTATATTTTTGTAAATATAATTTTTAATTTTTATAATTTTTTAAATATATTAATAATTTAAAATAAATAAATCATCTCCCCTTCATCTTTTTCATTTAAAAAATTAAAAATTTAATAAATCCTAAAAAAAATATTTTCTTCCTCCTATTTTCTATTTTGCGTAAACAAATAAGAAAAAGTCTTTTATGCTCCCCTTTCTTCCTCCCCTCTTCCCATCGATCGAAACATATCAGTGTTGGGTGTTCTTAAATATATGTATGAGTAGATATATTCCAGTTCCCTCCCCAGATCTATTTGTCATCATCCCCAAATTGACGCGCATTGTTTGGACCAAAAGTCACATCCAATCCAACGTTAATGGTTTGTTGTTTAGTTGGATTGGAAGGATCAAGAAAGCATCACTAATGCATGCAGGGTGAAGTCAAATTTTCTATAGTGGGTGTCCTAACTTCTTCCTTTTTGACCCTAATCATTTATTTTGTCAACCTACTTTTTTTAAGCTTTTCTTATCCGTTCCAATTCCTTGGGATTTGGGGAAGGTAACTACTATTATTGCATTAATTTTCAAACTTAAATGTATAAAACTTTTAATTATTTTATCCGATTTTTACAAGAAAAAAACGTGTAAGTTTTAAAAAAAATTATTCATTTTTATATTATAAATTTAATAATTTATTTTTTAATATAAATATTTTTATAAGTAATTACTTTTTAATATGTTACATGAATTTTCATGCATCAAGAATTTAATATTTTTAAAATATTATTATTTGAATTTACCCAATTTCAATTTAAAGTTAAATTTTAAATTATGAAAGACCATATTGATCAAGCTAAGTTTTTAAGGTTTTTTAGCCTACTTGATCTGTTTGAGATTGATAATAAAACTAAGTATTGTTTCAAGATAAAAATAATAGAAAAGTATTTGCAAAGATACTTTAATATATAAATTAATATGTGAATTAATAGTGTGTGAATCGTGTATGTACCAAACGCTTTTATTGGTGATCAATTTTTAAGGTTTGACTATAAATGAATACAATTAGGATAGTTGAAGGTAACAATTAGGTAATCTTCACAAAATATAAATTTTCCTAACATATGAATATTTTGGAACCATTGACGTGTGAGATGTGAACAAATGTGAGAAATTTTCTACTTTAGATAGATGATCCACAAAATGGAACAAAACATGAGTAGAATAGGTTTCAGATGAATCCTTATTGGTATCATACTGCACGTTGGGTTTAGCCTTAGTTCCTCAATCCGAAACACATTAAATAACTACGTATAAAAATAATATGTTTTAATATAAATAATTTATTTCTATAAAAAAATTTCAATTCTAAAAATCTTATCTCTTTAATTTTTTTTATTTAAAGAAATAAAAGTTATTATTCTAGATAATAAACCATAAGTTACTTTTTTTGTTAAAATATATGATTTCGTTATTATTTGATAATGATAATAATCTCTTATATATTATTTATTAATTTTACTCAAATCTATAAAATACCTATATAATATCCATAAATTTTGTTAGTTAAAATTATATAGAATGGTTTATCTAATGCAATCTAAGCTTTGATTCTAGAAGTAATCAAAGCCTACACACTGTTGGATTCATTTTCTATTTGGATGGCATTGTCTGAGCAATGTTAAAAGGGGTAATAAACATACATAATAATTGAATTACATATACATTTATACAGAAATTTGTGAAATTGAAAGACCAAAAAATTAAAAAAGGACTATACATAAAACAGTCATAAATGTTAATATAGCAAAATATTATTTATGCAACTTTCTCTGAAATGATGAAAGACAAGTTATTGCCTTATACCATTATATTCCATTCACTTTACAAATTGCTAACATCAAAGTATGACTCATTCAATGATTTCAAATTTGGCACAATAGTCAGAGCAGTTATGCCCGTGAACAGCTACCCTCGGAAATTTTTTCGTTTATTTCCTCATAATAAAATAGTTTTAATCAGTTGCTCAATTTCCTTGTTTCTGTCTTCTAAGATTGGGGTTTTTACTGATCCATTTAAGAAAAATCAAAATATCTTTCACATAAACATTTCCTTGTTTTTTGGGTTGAAAATTTGAAATATGGGTCAGCATCCCAAAAGTGTAGGTCACTCCAATTCAAAACTACCTCTTTGTTGATAAAAAGAGAAGAAAGAAAAAAGAAGAAGATGATTTTGTGTTCTATCATGATCCTTAATTAGCTTAAAAAGTTCGATTCGATGCCAACTACTTTCACATTTGTTAAAAAGTCAATCTTTAAAATTAAAATAATCTTATTTTTTCTTACAACACTCTAAATAATTATTTTAATAAATAAATAAATAAATTTATTTTCTTAATGACTTTAAGATATTAAATATATTTTTATTTAATACTTTATCTATAAATATTAAAATAATTAATAAAAATGATATTATTTTTAAATTAAAATTTTAAAATAAAAAGGATTTATAAAAATATTTATTATATAAATTTTTTAATATTTTTTATTTGAATTAAATATATTTTTAATTTATTTAAATTTTAATATATTTAATTTTAATTCTTAAAATAATTTATGTTTCACATATAATACATATCCATGTTTGATATATGTATGCTTAATAATAAAAGATTAAAATTAATTTATTTTAAAAAATAAAAAAAAAATAAAAAATTTAAAAAATAAAGAACTAAAATTAAAATTTTAAAAAATAAAAAATATATTTATAATTTTTTTATTTTTATTTCTTTAACATCAATGTTAATGTTTATATCAACAATGAATTATACAAATATTCATTAATATTTTAAAAATATTAAAATAAAATATTTTTATTAAAAATATCATGAATATACTTTTATCAAAATCTTTAACATCCTCTAATATAATATTTAATTAAAATATCTATTTATTAATCTTTTAATCAATATTCAACTTAATCAATTAAACCAATGGAGCAGCTACAATACTTCCAAATTTGAAAACCCCTTTCTTTAGTCCACAGTCCACTTTCTAAAATTCTGATACCCCTTTTTGAAAACCAGACACCAATCATCAAACAAAGTCCCAAACTTCAAAAACAAGAGCTTCTCTCCAACTCTTGCAGGCACCAACACCTGCCTCCTCCATTCATTCCTCTTCCCTCCCTCCCTATAATATTACTATTCTCTCTCTCTCTCTCTCTCTCTCTCTCTCTCTCTCTCTTGTTATTGCTGCTTAATCAATTACACCCATCATCCTCCCTCTTCTCACGCCTGCTAGTGCTCAAATTGTGGCGCATGCTAAGCCTTCCCCTTGCAAAAATCAGCTACCTTTCTCTGTGCCCATGTTTGAACTTTCTTGGGCACTCTCTGACTTCTCCACTAATTCTTCCATTTACATGATTTCTTGTCCTTGTTTATTAGCATGCCCTTCAAACAATTCAAGTAAAGTTTGCAACTTTGATAAACTTTTGTTCTGTTCCCCTTCTCCACCTTAATGGGTCTTTCTTCAATTTCTCTGACAAGGCCTATTCTGTTGGTGTCTGAACTTCACTGTTCTTGGTTCTAGGCTTCCCAAAGGCTACACCTTTGGGGGCTTTTGGCGTACCCCATTTTGAATCTGCAGCTGATTTTTTTGAAGTAGGGTGAGTGGCTGCAGCTATGGTTGCAGAAGCTTGGATTGTAAAGATGGGTAACCAGGTAAGTTCCAATCTCAAGCATGCCCTTCTTCTTGAAACTTTGACAAAAAGAAAACATAACAGCAAAAGGTCTGAGAACAAGGAAATCATAGGTATTCTTTCCTTTGAGGTGGCTAATGTGATGTCTAAAACTGTGCACCTCCACAAGTCACTGTCAGAGTCTGAGATCTCAAAGCTGAGGAATGAGATCTTGAATACTGAGGGTGTAAGGAATTTGGTTTCCTCTGATGATGTTTATCTTCTTGAGCTTGCTCTGGCTGAGAAGCTTGAGGAGTTGAACAGGGTTGCCAGTGTGGTTTCTAGGTTGGGGAAGAAGTGCTCTGAGCCTGCTTTGCAAGGGTTTGAGCATGTGTATGGGGACATTGTTGGTAGGGTTATAGATGTGAAGGAATTGGGGTTCTTGGTCAAGCATATGGAAGGAGTGGTGAGGAAAATGGATAGGTATGTTAATGTTACCAGGAATTTGTACAGTGAAATGGAGGTGTTGAATGAGTTGGAGCAAGCAGTGAAGAAGTTTCAGAATAATCAGCATGAGGAGAGTAGAAAGGCCTTTGAGCAGAAACTCATGTGGCAGAAGCAAGATGTGAGGCATCTTAAGGATGTTTCCCTTTGGAATCAGACCTATGATAAGGTTGTTGAGTTGTTGGCTAGGACAGTTTGTACCATTTATGCTAGGATTTCTGTGATCTTTGGTGAATCTGCTTTGAGGAAGAGTAGTACCCTTGGGCTTGGTGGCGGCTCGCCGTCTATGCAAAATGAATGTGGGTTTGTGTCTGGAAATATCAATGTTCAGGCGAGTTCTGAGAGGTTGAAACGCAATCAGAGCAAGAGAAATGGATCTCATTCGAGTTCGGTTGGGAGAATGGCTGCGGTGGAGAGGAGGGGAACTACTAGTAAGCATCAGATAGATATGAGGAGAGGTGAGTTAGCAGCATCTCTTCAACCTGAAGATTTTGGTTTTCCATGTGGATCAAGTCCGGGGAGACTCTTTATGGAATGTCTAAGTTTGAGTATCTCAGTTTCAAAATTTGATGATGTTGATGACGGTTATGTGATCAATCGGGAGGACCAATACAGTAGCTGTCGCAGTGTAGGGATAGGGAATAATAGTATGAAAAGGGAGCATGTGTATCATTCTGGTATTCTAAGTCATGCTCAAAGTGGTGTTCATTTCACTGGAGATCTAAGACAAGCCAAATCTGGCATGCGAAGTTGCTCTACATTTGTTCCCAAAAGTAGGCTAGCATTTTATGCTCCTCCTTCCACTCTTGGAGGCTCAGCACTAGCATTGCACTATGCCAATGTCATAATTGTCATTGAGAAGCTGCTTCGCTACCCACATTTGGTTGGTGAAGAAGCAAGGGATGATCTATATCAGATGCTACCTACGAGCTTAAGGTTATCTCTTAAGGCCAAACTGAAGTCCTATGTCAAGAATTTGGCCATATATGATGCCCCTCTTGCCCATGACTGGAAGGAGAATCTTGATGGGATACTTAAGTGGCTTGCTCCCCTTGCCCATAATATGATCAGATGGCAAAGTGAGCGTAATTTTGAGCAACACCAAATCGTTAGCCGGACAAACGTTCTGCTACTTCAGACTTTATACTTCGCTGACCGGGAAAAGACTGAGGAATCAATTTGTGAGCTTCTTGTGGGGTTGAATTACATATGTCGTTATGAGCACCAACAAAATGCGCTACTGGATTGTGCAAGCAGTTTCGATTTTGAAGATTGCATGGAATGGCAATTGCAATGTGGAGCTTCTTTTCTCAATTGAATACATTTTAAATTTTCAAATCTTCAATATGGTGGTGAGCAGGTTCTTGATTTAAAATATCTTATGAAGATATCATCTTGATACAATGTGGAATTCTGAACTTTGCATGTAGAGGATTAATGTTGCTGAAGACTTGAGAAGTGTAATTGTATTTGTTTACAATTTGACTTGTGTAGTGCATAAGCAGTCATATTTATAAAAGAGCATAAAAGTTCATGCTGAACTTGTAAATATGGTTATGTACAGATTGCTTATTGCTTAGAGTATGCTTTGTTAGAAATGTTGTCTCGAATAGCACAGAAACTAGTATTGGTATCTTAATCTTTAAGCTGGTGTTGATTTATTGGTGCATGTATTTTTCTATTCTACTTCTGTATTAAGATAAAGTCATAAGGTATAGTTTTTTTGTCTGCAAGTTAACTCTCCCTTAAACTTGTCTAGGTGGTTCATAGTGCCTATTCAAAGAATGAGTGCATACCGTGAATTATAAAATGCTATCTTTTGCTAAGGATGGAGTAAGGATGGTTTAAATTTGCTGATAGTACTTCTGAAGGGAAGCATTGTACATGGATGCTGTTTATGTATTGGTTTGGTTATCAATGTATTAAAGATGCTTGTTCCTGTTATAGACTCTTGAATTATATCACAAATATTGGATATATAGCATCTTAATTTCGATAATTTTCTTTATTTAATCTGCTGTGTTTGAAGTTTGAACTCCCAAAGCTGATATTTTGTGTCTTCACAATTGCAACATCATATGGGGTGTCATTTATAGGTTAGATCACTGTTGCTCTTCTAGGGGAAAAATAGCTCTCTGAAGCAGCTACTTTTCACAATCATGAAAGGCTACAGAAGCACCAATTCTCCAAAGATTCTATGATTTTCTTTTCCACCAGAAAAAAGAAACTGGAATTTACCTTGTGGGATCTAGATTTTTGTATGTTAAAGAATCTGCATGCATCCTCCAATCTGCCTAATTTGTTTCCATTATGGTGCTAGATAATGCTGAAAAGGCCAAGATGAGATTACCATGTTGATGAAAGGAGTGACTTATGCTGTCAATGCACTGTTTAAGCTACTTTACTAACCTAGGAAAATCACACTGACCAGTCTGAATTGACATGAATTGGCACAGCAATGCAGATCCACCATGCTGTCATCTGTGACATTCATTTATAAGCAAGCAGAAACTTTTATTATCTTTTGCATAATTTTGCTTCATATCCCACCAAGACCTCCCACTATATATTAAAGGATAAAACATATTTTTAATTTTTCATAAATATAATTAAATTTAATTTTGATTTTCAATTTTTTATTAACTTTGATTTTTATAAATTTTAAAACTTTTTAGAGTAGTTCCTATTATGTAATATACATTTGGATGTGTTATGTTATTTACAATTTTAAACCGATTCATGACATAACATGACTAAATATATGTTACATTAGTATTAAATAGTAACAGATTATTTTTAACAAATTTAAAATTATATAGGAATCCTATTAAAAGTATGTTTAAATCTATACTAAATCCAAGCATTGACATTTGGACTAAACAAATATTTCATTACAAAGTCATAAATCACCTCAAAAAATGTGTGTATATATGCAAAAAGTAGCCAAGAATATCTGTGATGTATTCCTATTTCTCTATCCAAATGAAAAAGAACACGCCTATAAAAAAAACATAGATCAACATAATAAAATCAGGATTTGAAAAAGTTCATAAAATACTTATATTTTGGGATATAGCACATACATGGGAAGGTGGTGTCATTTCTTGTATAAGCATAAAAATTGTGATTATCTGAATTCAATATATTTTTCTTTGCATAGTTTATGTCTTAGTGGGAATAGAAACATTAAGAAGGGGGCGTTTTGGGATGGCAAACTACCTTGTCAGTTTAATTAATAAAATTAGTAAATCCAGCTGGGAAAGTAGGCGCCATGAAGTAGCATAACATTGGTGGGTAGATAGAACAGGGCATTCACTTTGGCAATAAAAGGGGTTCCAAATATTGTGTCTATGTAGTTGGCTGCCATTAATCTGTTTGGGGGGTTGGGTTGTGAGTGCTGTTCCCTCCTTTTATGGTTACTTGCTTTTTATTGAGTACCTCACAAAATCAAGGTCCACACTTGTTAGATTCTTCTTTCTGAATAATGTTTACGTTTGTGGCTGTTTATGAAACTGCAACATAGAAATATGTATCTTGCTGACCAATGTTTTGAGCATATTGAGTAAAAGAGTAAAATTTAAATTTTTATTAAAAATTATTTTGCAAAAGATGCATTAATAATATTTAAAAAACTTTTCATTTGTTATTCTTTAAACAACATTTTTAAAATACTCTTTAGCATTTTACTAAAAATATTATAATTTTTTTTAAATGTTAGGTTGGTTTTTAAGTCCAATTTTAAACATATATGAATGGGGTAAATTTTTATTAAAATTTAAATTATTTATTATATTTTTATATGGTGGATATAATAAAGCTTTTTAATAAAAAAGTTATTTTTAAATATTTAAAATCAGTTTTAAGGATTCACATTAATAAAACTAATATTTTTATGACATACAGTTGGGAGGAAGGTACGTGCATGTTATTAACCATTAAATGAAGCTACAGTTGCGCTGAAAGGGCAATAGTAACAGGTATTTTCTTTTCTTAGTTGTATTCTTAAGTTCAGAGTCCCAAAATATTATTTCGTAAGGGGAGTGAAGAAGGAAAACAAAATTGTATTTATATATAAATCTATGGTTCAAAAATTTGTATGCTAATTTTTCGTTGGTCCATTAATTTGAGCTATGACTTTAATTAAGGTTTAAATACATTTTAAATAACACAATGAAGCATGTGATCCGTTGTCGTCCAGCGGTTAGGATATCTGGCTTTCACCCAGGAGACCCGGGTTCGATTCCCGGCAACGGAAGTTTTAATTTTATTTTCCATTTTTTTTCACGGTTTTTAATTTAAGGAGTGATTGATAATGGGTTGTTGTGTGCTTGGGAAGCACTTAGAATTCGTCCACCAACTTGGTTTCTAGTTAGTGTTTAATTAATGCGTTCTTGTCAACAACAATATACTACTCTGACTCAAACAGTCAAACTCTTCAATTGGGCAATTACCTAAAAGTTTTGCTACTAATGATATTAGTTGATCAACCTATTCTAGTAAGATGAACTATAAACTTTATGTGCAGGATATGTATTACACAATGCTATAGATATATTATGGAGTGAATTTTTGTAGTGTGGAAGAAAGGTAATAAAATTTTAATTTAAATTTTTATATAAATTATTTTAATTTTCCATTATTAAATTGATCTTAATAAATCATATTATAGAATAAATTTTAAATAGTTAATCACAAAATATGCATTATGTAATAATGTATATTTCAAACTAATCTAACATGATTTGATTGAGGACACATCCAACCCCCATCTAGTCAATAATTTTGCAAGATATCAATATTTTACTTTCTTAAAACAATCCCAACTTCCTTTTGACACCTCTCATAAGGTCTTAAAATATGTAACAGTTAGAAATTTATATCTAATTTTTTTTCCCACAATTAAGCTTTGCAAAAATTATTTAAGGGGGAGGGAGGAGGCATATGGGCCTGACCCTCTCCTTCCTTTTGAGGTTTTCTTTAAAAATGCTATAACTATATAATTTTTTTGAATTAATATACTTTTATAAATATGTTTATATAATTTTTTTTATTTTTTATTATCACATTGTTTTATTTCATACTGTTTTTTTCCCTTATATTCTCTCTTAACTTTTAAAAATAAATGTAATATACTCTTAATTGTTTTATATTCGACCCTCTTATTTTACATTAAATATCTCTTTTCATGATAAAATAATTTGATTAAAAAAATAATTATTATTTTTTTACACAATTTATTAGTTCACTTATTAGATTTATTACAAAACTTATTTTGATTAAAAATTAATTATCATTTTATTTACAAATTTTATTTTTCAAAGAAGTTAATGAATTTAAAAAGAACAACCAATTTCCTCTTTACACGACTAAGCATGGTAAAGACCGATCTAATGGGGCGGGCATGGACCTTGGCTCATCTGCTTTAATGTTTATATATATATATATATATATATATATACACACACATTTTTATAGTTATTTTTATATGACTTTTTAATATAATTCTTCTCTTTTATTATATTATTTATTATTTATTTTTTTATTCTTTTACAAATTTAAAAATATTTAAAGAAAATAAATATAATAGTATAATTTTAAAGTTTGCATATCTGATTCTATTATTTTATCTTAAACTTTTTTTCATGATATTAATTTGATTAACAATTATTCATTATATATTTTTACAAAATTTATTAGTTCACTTATTAGATTTATTCAAAATATTTTGATTCTACCTTTATCTTTTAAAGAAGTTAGTAATTTTAAAAACAACATCAAACTTTTTATTTTTATCTTTTACATTGGAAGTTTATAAATATTCAACAATTAAAAAAATTATTGAAAAATTTTGATATTAAATTTAAGTGTGTGGTTGAAAATTTATACATTTATAACGTTATTTTTCATAATTTAATAATTTATTTTAAAATAAATTAAAAAACAGAATTTGTAAGAAAGTGAATCAACAAAACATTAAATTAAAATTAAAAATTAATAAAATAATTATTTCTTAAATGAGATTCAATTGGATGTTTTTTAAATAGTTAAATGATTAATTTTATTTTGATATAATATAAAATAGAATAAAATTTAAATATAGGATCTCATATAAAATTATTTTAGTTTTTAACCATCATTATTAGATTAATCTTAATGAATTAACTAGATTAATTAAATTTGAAATTTGAAATTTAAATGTTAATAAATTTTAATAATTAAAAATAAAAAATAATAATATTAAGACCTCTTATAAAAATTATAAATATATTAAAATTTATCAATAAATATAAGAATTTAAAATTGATAATTATAATTTTTTTAAAAATAAAATCATAATTTAAATTCGATGATAAAAGAGTTATATAAAATTAATAATTAAAATTTAATTGTTATAATATGATTAGTAAATAATAAATACATTTAAAATTAAATCTATAATAATTAATTATGAAATTTAATTTTTTTTAAATACACGATTTTTACATCTAATTTATGTTCAGAATTTTTGTCACGATTAAGCTCCAAGGGATTTGGTTCTCCTCTCCTTTGATGTTTTCTTTAAAAATATTTTTTATATACAAGTTATTTTAAAATTAATATATTTTTATAATTAGTTTTATATAACTTTTTTATCTTTTTATTACGTTACTTATTTTGTCTCATACTTTCTGCTCCATCCTTCGTGTCTTTTTTTATCAATTTTAAAAAGATTTAAAGAAAATAAATATAGTAATATCATTTTTTTATACTTGACCCTCTTGTTTTATTTTCAACATCTCCTTTCATAAGATAATAATTTGATTAAAAATTATTTATCATATTTTTTACAAAATAGATCAGTTCATTTATTAAACTTATTCAAATAATATAATATTTTGATTCTAACTTTATTTTTTAAAGGAGTAATTAGTGACTTTAAAACAGCACCTAACTATTAAGTTTTAGAAAATAAATTAGTCATATTATGGTATAATATATATTGTACCAATAAAATAATAAAATAAAAAAATAAAAAACATTTTAAATATTTCATCTTAATTGAATCTCCATCTTTATATTTATTTCTTTAAAAAAATAATAATAAAATTTATTATTAAAATAATTTTCCCTTCCTTTTATAAATCCTGAATTCGTCCATAAAGTTTAGATGCTTTTATATTGTGACTCACTCTCATCTTATTCTTATAAATAAATCACATGCAATGTTATCAAGTGGAAACCTTCTGATATACTATTTTTCTGCTGATTTATATATTAACTTAAGTGTTGGAATGTTTTAAAATTACGTCCAACCTTCACCTTGCTTAGAATCAACATCAGAAGATTCAGAACATCACCTTCAACAGCAGCTTATAACAGATCCACCACACCTTGAAAAACCAAAAAAGTTCAGGCAAATCACTTTTTTATTTGAATTAAAAAAAACAGGAACGCATATACAAGGAGATAGTAAATATTAATGAATATTGATTAACGTGCTAGCCGAGTTATCTGATGGTAGGCATGGTTTAAATTTTAGAAAGTTGGTTTTAAAGGAATTATTTTAAAATATCCATAAAAAAAGAGTTATTTTAGAATGGAGTTCTAATAAAATAGAAAAAGGGGACCATTATACGCATGCATATTAGTCATGTATAGTGGCACTGTTCAATGATGTGTCAGCTCAACTTTTCAAGCGATAAATTTTATACTATAATTTCTAGGTGCCAAACAACATTACTTATTTATTTTTTTGATAGTGAGTGGAGCATATGTAATTTTCAAAAGAAAAATGTTTTGTGTTTTTACATCTTAAGAGAGGAAAAGATGAGATGATACACTATGATATGAAAAAGAACATAAAATGATATAAAAACTGTTATAAAAATGTTAATATTATTAAATATATAAAAATATATATTTAGTTTTCAAACATATCAAGAGGCATGCTTCTGGACCCCACTAAGAAATACAACTAGTGAACTCCTTCATTGTGCATGTTTAACTCACTTGTGCGTCCTACTTGAAGAAATTGCATGTGGAGATTCTTATCAAACATTAGAATTTCAGTAGCTTCCAACTCCTCTTATTACTTGTCTTCAGGTGCAGAAGTGGGCAAACTCCACTCATGTTCCTTTATCCCCTACCTAGATGTGACTCCTTTTTTCTATCTCATACACTAAGTTAAAGCTATTGATTGTGCTTCATCTCCAAACCCCACCAATCATTTTATGTATAATAAGCCTCTTTAGGGGAGTGTTTATTGCTACTTCTTTATGTTTATTATTATTTTAATTTAATATTTTTTTATAGCAGAAAATTTAAATAAGTTGAATTTTGAATAATTATTAGGATTAAGATATTTCATAATTTTTATTATTTATTTAATTTAAAATTACTTAAGCTTTGTAATAAACATTTTAGAATAATAATAGATACATCCTTCGAAATGTACCTTTTCGTGCCTTGAATAATTTTTTATGCAATTTTATAATTTTTGTTCAGATTTTTATTATCATATATTTAAATAATATTTTAATTTTAATATATTTATTTTTATTTTTATATTTTTCTTTCTATCCTATTCTATTATGTTTTTTTTTCTTTTATAATAGTATAATGTATCAATATCAATTTTTTTTTATCTTTAGAGTGATTGATTAGACCCATAAATAACATCTCTCTTCTAAATTATTATGATTTTTCTGATTATAGATTTAAGTAGTTTATATAAAATTTTAAATTTAAATTTTATTATTTTTATAATTGTATATAAAAAAATATTTCTCTTCCATGAAAATATAAGTGTTGTTTTTAATTTTATTGATTACAAAAGGATAATAAAGCCCGAAAACAAAAACAGTTTACAAAATTGAACTCAGGTTCAAGAATTAATAATATATAGAGAATGATAAAATTAAATTTCACTGTGAAGACTATTTTAAAATTAATTATATGCGCAAATCTTAAGAATTGTGATTATCTTTTTTTAATATATGATTATCTTTGTGTAATGTAGGATATATGATTTTTATTACACAAATAAAATATCTATAACCTTATACTTTAAATATTATTTCATTTGTTATTTTTATTTATTTATTTATTATTATTATTTTATTTTTTAATTATGATTTTAGAAGTAGAAAACAATATTTATTATACTTTTATTCTTTACTAGAATATTAATTAATATAAATAAATTAAAGAGAAAGATTGATGACATAATAAAAAATTATATAATAATTTTAATACAAATTCACATATTAATTTACTTTCTTGCATGATCTGTATAAATAACTTTAAATGTGAAATAAAAGGAAATGAAAAGAATAACTGTGTTAACGTTAATTATAAATATTTTAGGTTAAAGTAAAATAACTGTGGGTAACCTTTCTAATGTATTTTTTTAATTAGATTTTATCTTTTATTTTTTTTTCTCTTCATTTATTTCTTTACATAGACAAAAGAATTTTGTTAACCAATGCTCTAAACACATTGTTTAAGAAAATAAAAGTAAAATTTTTTATTAAACAAAACATAAATATATATTAAAATTATAATAGTTGTACGGTGAATACCTGTAGCTTTATTGTTTATTTCTTTTATTTTTTAATTATTTACTTTAATTTTAATTTTAATATTTAATTAATTTAAAATTAGAAATAAATAAAAATATAAATGATTTAATTTGCTTAAAATTAAAATAAAAAAAATTAAAACTAATTAAAAAAAAAACAGAATAGTTGACTACAAGAAAGTCAATTTATCGGACAAAAATAAAGAAATTATTTCCTTTATAATTTATAAAAGGCCAGCCACATTAGAGAAGCGGTGGACCTTCCTTTCTCAATTTAAAATCTCATAAAACATTATAAGAACACAATTAGAAGAGGAGATTTGGAGAAGAGATTGAAAAAATTATGACTTAATCAACAAAGAAGAAGAATTCGGAACATTCACAAGCATCAAGTGCATCATATCCAATTGCACTTTTCTTCAAAATAAATAAGATATTCATGCATGGCAATTATAGTTTTAAAATTTACTCTATCACTGTTGTGAGCCATCATCTCATTCTGAATCATCATTGGAAATTCACTCTTATGGCCACAGTAGTAGCGATGTAGAACATTGTCATATCCTTCTTTTTCATGCTCTCAACCTCCACCTCTCTCTCCCATTTTTTCTCTCTTTCTTTCATTAGTTTTTCTCCTGTTCTTCAATTAGGGTTCTATTCTTTTTCTTTTAATTGATTTGTTTTATTTTACTATTTTGTATTTTGTAAAAGTCCAATGTTATGCGTGTTTCACATAATGCAAAAGGAGTTGGACTCATGTAAATCTTTGGATTTTAAACTTCAAATTCATTTTATTTTAAATATTTAAAAATACAAAAGTAGTTAAGTGAATGATGAAAACTTACATCAATCAATTTCATCAACACCCCTGTTCTTTCCACTTCTTTATAAAAACGTGTTGACAATAATAATCTTATATTTAAAAAAATATATAAATAATAATTAGAAAATTTGAATTCACAATATTTTATTCTGATTATATCTATATTATTTTATTTTTTTAAAAAAGCTTAAATATTATTATATATTTTTTATTATTTATTTGATATTTAATATTAATAATAACTAAATTAATATGATGTGATACTTGAATAAATTTGATATTATAATTTATTTTAGAATTGAATTTAAAATGTGATGTTGTGTCAAATTTTATTAGCATTTATTTGTGTTAATTTTTTTTATTCTTTTAATATTTAATAATTATTTTTTATTTTATTATTATTATTATCATTTTTTAATATTTTTGTATTTAATCATTTTTATTATTATTTTTTTTCATATATATTATTGCGTTATTCGATATTTGTTATTTTTTTAATTATTATTATTTTTAAATTTTATTAAAATTTTAATTTCTAAATTTGATATGGACATAATGGATAATACAGATAAAGTAGTTGAATAATATTTTCATTGTTATTTTAATTATAAAAATTTATTAATTAATTTTATATCAATTTAAATTCTAAAAAAATATTTATATATATATATATATTATATTTTAATTAATTATTATTTTTTTATATTCTTAATTTTTCTATTGATCTTAAAATAAATTTAATTAAAATTAATGTTTGTTTAATTTATATAGTAAACGATGATTGATTAAGTAATTTGCGCTACTTTTAATGTCATTTTAATCAAATTATTGAATAATATTATGCTAATTTAAGTTCAATATAATGTGATGTTTTAAAATATATTATGTTTAGTTAACTTTTTTTTATAACCGTTAATTTCTTTTTTTTTTTAAATTTAGATTAGTAAAATATATTCTAATTTAAATAATAATTTAATAATAGATATTGAATATTCTATGTTACATTTACTGTCGTTTTAATCATATAAGCTAGTGAATGATTTTATACTAATTTAAGTTTAATATAAAATAATTTTACTTTTAAAGAAATATATCATATTTAATTAAATTTTAATTCTATAAAATTATTTATTATTATTTTTTTTAAATTTGTATAAGTAAAATATAGTTTTATCTTATGCAATAATGAATAATAGAGATTGAATAATCTATGCTACCTTCAATGTTGTTTTAATCCTATAAACTTATTGAGTTCCATTATGCTAACTTGAGTTTAATATAATATATTTTTATTTTAATAAAAATATTTTGTTTATTTAACTTTTAATGATTTGTAATTTTAATTTTTTTTTTTCAAAAATTTAAATAAATAAAATATATGTTACCTTTATTTAATGTTTGAGATTTATTAAGTAATATTACATTAACTTAAATTTTTCAAAGATGCTTTTTAAAAATAATATTAAATTATCTTTTTTATTAAATTAATTAACACAAAATTATTTTTTTAGATAACTACATAACTTAAAGTTTCTTATTGCACCAGAGGATTTATAAGAACGAAAATTAAACTGTCAAGTTAAAATTAATTTTCATAATATTTGTTCTTTTTATTTAATTATTTATTTAAAAATATTTTTTAATTTAATTTTTTTTATATATTAAAAAGTGATAAAATAAATATTTTAAAATTATTATTAATTTGCACAAGCCTTAGGGTATATGTGTTAGGAATGATGTGAAGTCAAGTTCCACATTTTTCTACGTATAAATCAACTTTGAACCTATTCTATTTTGTAAACCATTTTTTTCGTTTTAAAAGAAAAAAATATTTTTTAAACTTTTCTTAATTTAAATAAAATTGGTGACGGCTCTATTTTCAAAATATTTTTTCAACTATACTTTTTTCTTTTCTTTGCCTTCACATTGTAACAGTTGGCAACTCTGTTAGGAATTAGTTGGAGGGAAGCCTTGTCTAAATCAATTTTAAAAGTTATTAATAATGTTATCTGTTTATTTTATTACATTTTGGTTGTAATTTATTTGTTAGCTTTAAATAAATATTTATTTTCTAGTTATTTATCTGATCATTTTCTTTAGTTATTTTTTATTATTTATCTTATTTGTTGTTATTATCTTATTTATAAATAATACTTTTATTTTTTTTACATTTTCAGCCTAAGGACAAAAGATTTATTTTATAAATAATATTGCTTACCAATTTCTATTTTAAACCTTAGGATAAAGGATTATATGTTATTATATGTTTATCTTGTGTTTGAATTCTATTTTTCATATTTTAGTGATTTTAGGTTTTTGTATATATTTATATGATCTTGACTTGCACTTTATTTAACATTTATCTCACACATTCTTTGGGCTTTATACTTGACCCTATGCAAGCATGAGGATTAGTAGGTATTTTGACTATTGTCATTGAGGGGTCTTGTGCTCACTTGCATGGTTAATTCACCACTCAAATTGTTACTAGTTTTATGAGTTAGTTACATTGAGAGGGTTTATCCCTCCTTGTGATCAATTCGTGAGCTGGATCTTCATCCTTTGGATAAGAGTAGTTCGCGGACCATGACCTTTAGAACTCTACACTTATCTTGAAAAACTTTGCACAAATAGTTGAATATAATGACTAAGAAACATTCAACCCTTAGTATTATCACCTTGCTTAGGACACAACATCTGCGTACTTCATTCATATCTCTTATTTGGAATATCATGTATTTAGCAAGATATAAGCGTATTTTGTTATTTTATAAAAAAATGAAAAAAATTATTTGGAAAAGTTATTTTGCATGTCATATCATTATGGAAAATTTCTAGAACACCTCATGCATTTGAAATATTTTGAAATGGTGAATTTTTTAATACATTAATACAAAAAACAAACAACAAGGATTTTGAAAAAAGAATTATATTTGAACTAAAACTTATTAATGGACCAACAATTTTCTAATCCATTTTCTTTCATTTTACTTTAAACATTTTTCAACTTGCACCACTATATGTTGGCATATTTAAATCTCATGGCATCATAAATAGATGTAGGAGTAGGGACATCATATGACATTCTTATGAATTTTAGGATAAGTTAGGAGGCATCTTATTTTATTTTATCTTGTCTATTTAATTGCATATATCTTCTTTTGTTTTTACAAAACTTGTTTGGTCTACTAAAAGGATCTGCTAACATTCAATAGAAAGAAATGAATAAGGTTTGAGATAACTCTAACAATGCATGTAAGCCAAAGAAAAATACTAAAGTTGTTATAACTTGTGCCTTGAAGAGGTTAAAAAGGATTAGTCAACTGAAAACCAAATAAGCTCAGTTAGGGTTAACAAAAAGATACAGGTGAATATTGAATCTGCTAGACATAACAGTAAAAGCTCCTATGTTAAGCGTGTTCACATAATTTTGGAATCCTACCCTCAGATGTTTTGATCTCATCCATTTATAGATCACTCCCACAATTGAAGAATACATTATCATGATAATACTTCTAACTAAATAAGGTGCTGACATGTATCTTTACAAGGGTTAACATGTAGAGGTGAATAAGATGGCTATGTTAATTGGTTTTCCATCTAATAAGTTAGATCTAGAGAAAAGAGGAATGATTCAAGAATTGAAGAAATATTTTATGGAAACTTACTTAGAGTCTTTGGCCAAGAAGGGTAGTTGGGATTTCTTTAATCGAAAATTAACACTAGCCATTCATGATTTGATATTTTTTCCATTCACACCAAACATTATGGACCATGCAGCCATAAATGTCTTCTTTTTGTTTGAAAAGCAAGGTGAAAACCCAGTGCCAACCATCTTACACTTTCCTTTCAATGGAGATCTGTCATCATAAAAATGGAGGAACTTTATATTATTTTATATATCTATTGTATATGTTGATCATGATTCACATGAATGCAAAAGGGCATACGAGTCCTTTGGTCGATCCATTGAGGGACTTTCAAAGTATTCCGTGGAAGGAACAACATGCTAGTGATTGGAAGGATGATATGTACATGGTTGAATTGAACACATTCATATGGGTATGTCCTTGGCATTTATTAGAATCTGTTATTTATAGTTGGGTGACTTTCCTAATGTTCACTTAATGGATCTATGAGGCAGTGTCGCATATATCCCAATTGAAGTGGAGTCAAAATAAGCCACATGAGGAACAATTTATAGGTGTGAGCTTCCAATATGATGGAAACAAGGATATTAAATATCATGAAGAGATTTATTAAGTTTGGAGAAACATCAAAAGGATAGGAGAGAAGGAATTTAGAAAGTCAAGGATAATTGTTTTCGTTGAGTATGAGGAATGGAGGAAAATGAGAGAGGTACCAAATCTTGCTTCAAAGTCTGCTATAAGGGACAAAGGTTGTTCTCGTAATTGAGCTCAAATCATAGCATGCATGGCTTAGAGATGATAAAGTGGAGTCAAAATAAGCCATATGAAGAACAATTTATAGGTGTGAGCTTCTAATATGTTGGAAACAAGGATATTAAACATCATGAAGAAATTTATTAAGTTTGGAGAAACATCAAAAGGATAGGAGAGAAGGAATTTAGAAAGTCAAGGATAATTGTTTTCGTTGAGTATGAGGAATGGAGGAAAATGAGAGAGGTACCAAATCTTGCTTCAAAGTCTGCTATAAGGGACAAAGGTTGTTCTCGTAATTGAGCTCAAATCATAGCATGCATGGCTTAGAGATGATGAAGGCTCAAATGAGACTACTAGAGGAAAAGAAAGAATAAGTTGAATTGGAAGTGATTATTCTCCAAAGTAGGATATAAAGATTGGACATTTGAAGGATGAGTCTATTGATGCTTTTGAATCTTCAATTTGGATAAATAGGATGGGGAAAAGAAAAGAACCATAACTAGATAAAGCTAGTATTGAACTAACAAAAATTCAAGAGATGTTAGAATCCTAAGAAAAGATGTTGGTCAAGTGATAGGGGTAAAAGAAAGGGTTGAAGCTAATTATAGTGTACAAGAACAACAAATAGAAGTCTTGTAAGAAGCTCTGATTGGAACTAAATGACAAGCTAATCATGAATGGGCTTTAGCTAAGAAGTATTATGATTTGTTCATAAAAGCAGGTAAAAGTGAAACAAAACTGAGGAAGTTTATTGAAATCTTGGAAAAGAAAAAGAAGAATGGAGACTTAAGGTGTAGAAGCAAGAAAATGAAAAGAATGAGTGAGTGGAAGGATGGAAAATTACGGCAATTAACAAGAATAATAAAAAGCAAAAATGGATCAAAATGTATGAAGACATGGTTGATGAAGTTCACTTTCATTCTTAGTAGTTCATCAACCATTTAGATGAAGCAGAAGTTCAAATGAATATGAACTCCTTCATAATATCATCAAATCTTAATAAATTTATGGAATATTGTCAAAGTTTTGCCAGAAGTTTCAGACACAGGAGAAGTAAGAGGATAATGTGATCTTTTCATGGACGAAACCTGAAGTATGACATACTAATATTGTATCTTTTATAACATTAATATCAATGTTTCTTTTGTAAATGGATGGAAAAGATGTTAATGTAATCGTTTTGTATTTTGTTTGCACATCCTTTTGTATTTTGTGATGCAAACATAAAATATTGATCTAATCTCTTCTATTTTGTGATACGAATATAATTTGTTATTGTAACTTTTTCTTCTCTTAAACAAGGCACTCCATGAACTTATAATGGAATCAAAGTTGGTTTGTCCTTATTATGTTGTTGCATCTTCTTTAAGACATCATTCATTGAGGAGTAAATTCTCCCTTGAATCGGTAGCCAACCTTATTTCTATTTCGAGACTTTGTGGTTTATAATTAAAAATGAGGGAACTCTCGATTTGAATATTAAATTGCATTGTTAGAAAGTAAATGACAGTCTATTGATGAGTAAATGATTTCTTAAGCAACACTCTGATTTGGAAAGAAATGAATCATTTATTGCTATTGAATGCTCGCATCCTCCTGGAGACCATTCAAAGGTAATAAATTATTTCTTATTTGAAATCTTATCCTTATTGTTTTTCTTTCTAACGAAAAATCATTCTAACTATCATGCAATTGAAACAAAAGTGGTGTCAATCGAGTCCATATTCATGATATTATAGCTCAAATTAGAATGGCAAAGAAAGCCCAACCAAATAGGAATTTGGGCATGGAAGTTGATGCAGTGAGAGAAAAAATGAATGAGATGTCAGAAGCTCAAATAAAAATGAAAGATATGCTACTAAAGATGAATGAAGCCATAAATCTACTCAATGTTAATAGGAATTCGTCAAATGATCAGCTGCATGTGGAGTTTCCCAATCCTGCAAGTCTATTGACCTCCCCTACCATAATAGTTTCAATTGCTACCGTTTCTATGACAATACCATGTTTTTCGACTATCTTGTCTTTTAGTTCATCAATGATAGTGTCACCCTCTGTGTCCTTCACTACTTCAACAATAATTCTGTTATTCATAACTACTCCTCAAGGAGTATCTAGTACAATGGAAGGAGTGATTAATCCTCAATAGTCATTTAGCCAAATAGTACCATTAGAGATTCTAGTTGAAAAAAGGATACCAATCGTTGGGAAATGTTGATGCTCAATTTTATAGCAATGTTGAACCAACATCAAAATGACCTCACATATTCACCTATGAGAAATCTATAGGGGTTGCTTATATCCTAACATCGTATGACAAGATGAAAAAGGTACAGATGGAGAAGGTGGAAGAAAAAATCAAGACTATTTAAGGTTCCAATGCATATAGGTCTCTAGGAGTAGAAAAACTATGCCCAGCCATGAAAGTTTTGATTCCTAGAGACTTGAAATTGCCATACTTTTAACAATTATGATGGTAGTGGTAATCATATGTTTCACCTAAAAACATATTGCACCAAGATGATCGTCTGGTTGAAAGATGAGAGATTTTTAGTCAACATTTTTTATGAAAGCTTGCCTAGACTTTCATTGGAATGGTACATCTAGTTGGACCACTCTAAGATTACCTACTGGAAGGATTTGACAGACTTGTTCATGAACTAATACCACTTCAATCTACAGTATCCTAACCTAAGAATAGTTGGGTGTTTACAAAAGAGAAACGATGAAACTTTTAAACAGTATGCTCAAAGGTGAAGGATGTTAGCAACTCAAGTAAAACCACCACTATCATGTTAAAGATGTGATCTTACTTTATGGGCACTTTGGGATCACCATGTATTGGATCGATGACTGGCACAACTTGCAAAGATCTTGTTAACTTGATAACTATTTGAGAAAGGATTGAGATCTTCGCAAAAGCTAAGACCTTTCCAATGGAATAAATAGAGAGAAATAAAATAAAAAAGGGACCTCAAAAAAAAAAAATAGAACCTAAAATAAACCAAGTTTACCAAAGCTACCAAACCTTATGCCACAACATCCATCATCAATATCTATATACCAAGTTCCAAAATTCAACCCTAATCCTTATCCTTTCTACCAAGCACAAGAAAAATCCATCTTATCAACAGATCCCAAGCTCAAACAAAGTTCTTTTCCAAATCAACAATGTACCATCACCACAACCATATATCCATACACATCCTACATACATCAATCGCCCTCATGCATACCCACCAAATTGCCTAAATCATCCTCCTAGACCAAATTTCGAAAACTAAGGACAACCTCGCTCATAAAACTTATTGCTTTCCCTAGATTATCTTATCTATCTTGAATGATGACATGTTTCAATGTTTGTTTGGTGCTTACTTAATCTCTAAAATACTTGTGCATCCAATGCAACCACCATTTCCAACATGGTATAATCCTCACCTAACTTACAAATATCACATGAGGATTGCTGGACATTCAATTCAGGATTATGAAGGATTCAAGACGAAAGTTAGGAAATTAATTGTTTTTGGGAGATTGGATATTCAAGATGAGAAAGGATCTAACATTATCAACAATCAAATCCCAAATCACAAGAGAAGTTATGTAAATGTCATTGACAAGGAGGGGATACTAATCAAGAAGGTTTTAAAATTGAAGACTTCTATGAAAGAATCATTTGAGGGATTAAAAGGAGTTGGTTATGATATGATAACACCAGAAGTCACAAGAAAGGAGGAAGAAACACATGATAAAGAGTCTAGTTATGACTACCATTCTAGAGAAAGGAGACATGATATTGAGAATTGTTAGAATTTTAAAGTTTGAGTCTAAAGTCTTCTCACCATAGTTGTTGTAGAAGAAAGGTAGAAAATGATTTCTCACAAGAAGTTAATGTTATTAAATGGTTTGTCAAGATGACTTGAAAATCAGTTAGGTTGAAAATCTGAAAGAGTAGCCTAAGAAAAAAAATTAGGATTCAAAATAAAAATACTAAAAATAAAAGCTTGTTAGGCTAAAAACATGAAAAGATGGTCTAAGAAAAAGTTAGGACAACTAAAAACTCGTTAAGTTGAAAACCTGAAAGGATGGCATAGGTGAAAGTTAGGGTGATCGAAATGTGTAAAAGAATGTAGTTGTATCAAAATTTACACTAGGAAATTTTTTTTATCTTTCTTTGTTGACAAAAATTGGATTCTAGAATTTAAGGTTTGGGACATAAGCCCGATAAAAGAAATGGTATTAGAAGCAACAGTAACACCTTCATAAAGGATTAAGATGGAATTAATTGATTGAAAGTCAAAGAACTTATATTGAGACAAAAAATTTTGGGTCATTATAAAGTTTCTTGATATTTGCATCTTTATCCTTATTTTGTATTTTGATATTTCAAATTCCTCCTATCCAAATTTTCCATGTGCCATGGGATTCTTACATTAATGGAATTCAAGTTGTTCATCCTATTCTTCGTCATTACTCACTCTTTAGTCAACATCAATTTTTTCATACATTAATGAAAATATCCTTAATTATATCTCGATAGAATTAATTGAAGTTTAACTCTATGGCTTAACAAAACTCTTAGCAATCCTTTAATGAATTGGTTTGGTTCAAGGATTCATATTCTAAAAAATAAAAGTGACGACAACATGCTTAATAAAGCCATGATATGCTTGTTCTGATTGATAAAATGAAGATTAAAAGGGTTTATAAGGATGAAACAATTCATATTAAGGATGCTTAATAAAGGACTCGATTGACCAAAAGAGAATTTCTTCCTTTGGGTTATTTGGTTGGATTCTTGTCCTAAAAAAAGCAAAAATGATAGATTTAATTTGAAAGTTTTTTTTTGAAAATTTTCAAATATGGCAATTGCATACCTTTTGATTTGCAAAATCATTTAGTTTTTTTTTTTTTTTGCAAAAGTTAAACTTCTAATTGTTATTATGAAGCAACTAGTTGGAAAATGTTATTTCTTTGTTTAGTTAATCTGTAAAGTTGTATTTATTTTTCGCATCTATATGACTCATATCTAGTTAGTTTGAAAAGATATATTTATGTTTCGCATATGCATGATTCATATCCAGTAGTCTACAAAGTTGTCTTTAGTTTTCACATTTGCATGACTCATATCTAGTTAGTCTGTAAAGTTATATTATTTTTATTATCTCTTTGATTCATATCCAGTTAGTTTGTATACCATCCTAATAATGAATACCATTTTTACACTTAAGTCGTACTCTCAGTTTCATTAATAGATTGTTATCTCATGATGCCGAATCTTTAGAAAATAATTATTAGTAAAAATATGGTAAATATTTTTTAAATTCTCTTTGATATAAAATGAAAACCTCGTCGAATTAACATTCATAGCGGAATATAAACAATTAAGCGCTCTCGTGCATGTATAACTTGTTAATGTTGCAAATTATTTCTTTTGTTTAATTTTCTTTAGTAAGTAGTAAAATAGTTCAACACAAATCAAACTTAAAACATTCATACATAATATAATTATATAGTCTCTAATAATTGTACAGTCTTTATTTATACGTACATAGTTAGGTTAAGGCACTAGAACATTTATACCCTTAGTTACATGTATTTCTTTTCACACTAAGTTACATACACATTTCTTTACACACTTAATTATATACATAATTATTTCTACTATATTTACACTTATTATTCTACAAACTACATACTAGTAGGTAGAATGCATTCATCCATCTATTTACAAAATGTATATTATTTGTATGACTTGCTTGCTCTTCCTTCAAAATTGAAACATTATTGGTATGTAGTTTGTAGAATGCATTCATATGCATTCATAAACATTATTGCAAATGATAGGATGCATTCATCCATCTATTTATAAAAATGTACATTATTGGTATGACTTGCTTGCTCTTCCTTCAAAATTGAAACACTGCAGAACAACTTAGGATTAGTGATGGTATCGCTCTAACCAAAAAATTTCACTTGCATGATTCATATCCATTTAATCTGCAAAATTGTATTCACTTTTCACATTTGCATGACTCGAGTCTAGTTAGTTTGCAAAGTGACCTTTATTTTTCGCATTAGCAGGACTCATATCTAGTTAGTTCATAAAATTCTATTCACTTTTTATATTTGCATAACACATATCTAGTTAGTCTGTAAAGTTTTCTTTTCTTCACTTGCATAACTGATATCCATTCAGTTTGAAAAATCATATTGCCATAAATTTCACATAACCTATATCTAATTGGAATACAAAATAGATTTTCTTTTCAAAAGTCACAAGAATTAGTGAAGTTTAGCATCATACATTCACATTCTAACTACCCTAGTATGCATGTTCATTTAAAATCTTTAACAATCTCATACCCATCTGTATTTAGACTTTGCTTTATGACATCCTCTTATGTTTTGTTTCAAGTTTTGTTACTTATGTATATCCCACATTTTTGTAAAATTTTAATAACCCAGATAAGTTCACTTCTTTACTTATTTCTTACTATGATGACTTGAATAATCTTATTCTTCATATTATTTAGTAAGAAACAAGTAAAGAGAAAAAACTGTGAATATTGGTTTTCATCTATCCTTTTTATTTTAATTCTTTCATTCTTTTAATTATATGCTTTAACTTTAATTTTGATATTTAGTTAATTTAAAATTAGAAATAGATAAAAACATAAATGACTTTATTTGATTAAAATTAAAAGGAAAAAGAAAATAAAAACTGATTTGAAAAAAATAAATAGGAAGCTAAATAGCTGAATACTAAAACACAACAACTTACCATAACTAGGATGGAGTTCTTGCAAGAAAGCTATTTTATCCCACCAAAAATAAGAAAATTATTTCCTTTATAATTAATAAAATATTAGCAACAACAGAGGAACGAGGGACCTTTTTTGCTTAGTTCAAAATCTCAAAAATCACCATAAGAACATAATTAGAAGAGGAGATTTGGAGAAGAAATTGGAAAAATTACAAACTGATCAACAAAGAAAAAGAAATCAAAGCATACACAAGCATCAAGTGCATCATATCCAACTACAATTTTCTTCAAAACAAGTAAGATATTCATCCTTTATTCTAATAATCGTCACACATTTTCATTAGAGTTCTTAATGAATTTTTAGAGAAATTGCATACATGCCATGTATAGTGATAAATAGTTTCAAAATTGTACAAATATTAAAACAAATAAAAAATAAATGAAAGGAAAAGGAACTTGCTATTAGAACTATGAACCTCCGCCTAAGCTCCCTTCATTGGAAACTTAGAACCAGCGCAGCACCACTGAATCGGCACCAAAAACTCAAAGGACCGCTATGCACCGTTCGTCTTATGACTACCGTTGTTTTATACTTCTTCTTCCTCTTTTATGCTCTCAACTTTTATCTTTCTCTCATTTTTTTCTCTCTCCTTTATTATTTTTGTTTCTTTTCTTCCCCTGAGCAACACAAAACATAAAATGATGAACGCATTCCATTCTTTTGTTATTCAATAAAAAATTAACCCCTTTTTTTTTTTTTAATTAATTAGTTTTTATTTTATTATTTTATTTTTTACAAAAGTTAAAGATTGTACATTTATCCTACAATGCACATAAAATTGGACTCCTACGTAATTCTTTAGGTTTTAAATTTTAATTAAATTTATTTTAAATATTTAAAAATATAGAAATAATCACGTCAGTGATGAAAATTTCCATAAATTAATTTGATCAACATCACTATTCTTTCCACTTCCTTATAAAAACATGTTAATAATAATAATTTTATATTTTAAAAAAAATATAAATAATAATTAAAAAATTTGACTTTACACTATCTTTTTAAAATAGATATCATTTTTAATTTATATATATATATATATACATATACGATCAATATTTTTTATTTTTTTTTTAATTTATTTTTATATAGCATTTACATTTTTATATGAAAATGTAAATGCTATATAAAAATAAATTAAAAAAAAAGAAAAAATATTGATCGTATATATATATATATATATTATATTTTGTATTTTTTATTATTTATTTTTTAAAAAATTAAATTTTTTTATATTTTATACTATTATTATTTTTTATTTGATGTTTAATATTAACTATAGTTAAATTAATGTATAGTGATTATTTATATTAGTAGGATAAATTTGATATTATGATTTATTTTAGAGTTAAATTTAAAATGTGAACTTGTATAAATTTTTATTAGTATTTGATGTGTTTGTTAATTTTTTTTATTTTGTAAGTATTTAATAATTAATATTTTTTGTTTACTTATTATTATAATTATTTTTTTAATATTTTGTATTTAAAATTTATTAATTTTATTAATATTATTATTTTATTAAAATATTATTCTCTTAATTTATTTTTTAAATATATATTTTATCTATACATTATTAATGTCATGGATAGAATAGTTAAACAATATCTTTGCTGTTATTTATTGTAAAATTTTATTGATTAGTTTTCTACTAACTAAAGTCTTAAGCAAATAATTTATATATATATATATATATATATAATATTTTAATTAATTATTATTTTTTTATCTCATTATTTTTTTTATTGATCTTAAATAAATTTAATTAAAATTATTATCTGTTTAATATATAATAAACGATGATAGAGGTTGACTAATCTATGTTATTTTTAAAAATGAATTTATTAAATAACTTTATGCTAACTTCAATTCAGTATATTATGATTTTTTTAAAGATATATTATTTTTAGTTAAATTTTAATTTTTTATAATCTTTAATTTCTTTTTTATTTTTAAAATTTAAATAATTTTTTTTAATTTAAACAATAATTTAATAATAAAGATTGAGTAGTATATGCTATTTTTACTACTTCTTAAGTAATTTTATGTTAACTTAAGTTTAATATAAAATGCTTTTATTTGTAAAGAAATATTTTATATTTAATTAAATTTTAATTATATAGGATCACTAATTCTTTTTTTCTTAAAAATTTTAAATAAATAAAATATAATTAATCTTGTACAATAATTAACCATAGAAATTGAATAACTTATGCTACCTTCATTCTTTTTTTAATTATATAAACTTATTTTATATTAACTTAAATTTAATATAATATAATTTCATTTTAATAAACATATTTTATTTATTTAAATTCTAATAATTTATAATTTTAATTTTTTTTCTTTTAAAAAATTAAAAAAAAAATATATTTTAACCCATGTAATATCAATTAAAATGATTAAATAATAGATATTACCTTTATTTGATGGTTGAAATTTATTAGTAACTTTATTCTATCTTAAATTTTTTAAAAATTTTTTTTAAAATAATATTAAACTATATTTTTTATAAATTAATTAACATATAACTATTTTTTTTAAAAAAATTATATGAATTTTAACCTTTTGTTATGTGAAAAGATATGTAAAAAAAGAAATTAAATTATCAAATTAAAATTAATTTTTATAATATTTATTTTTTTTATTTAATTATTTATTTGAAATATATTACATTATTTAATTTTTTATATATTAAAATAATAAATTAAATATTTTAAAATTATTATTAATTCACACAATTTAATTTAATATGTTAAGAATGATATAAAATTAAATTTTTATATTTTTCTACACATAAATCAACTGTTGAATCTATTTTATTTTTATAAATATTTTTTCTATTTTAAAATATATTATTTTCAACTTTTTAATTTAAATAAAATTATGATAATTTTATTTTTAAAAATATTTTTTTAAACTATATTTTTTTTCACCTTCGTATCACAATTCTAATCTTAATATACATTTATAATAATTTTAATAATTTTTTATTTTTAATTTTTCATGTAGTTATACTAATTAATATTATTTTAATAAAAATAGTAATTAATGTTATCTTGTTACGCTTGACATGTACATTTATAATGATTTTTTTATTTTTACTTTTTCATTCGGTCATACTGATTAGCATTTTTATAATAAAAAATAGTAATTAATGTTGTCTTGAATAAATCAATAGGAATCAATTTATTTTTTATTTTTGGATAGATAAATAAAATAAATAAAATAATTATAAATTATTATATTATAAAAATTGTTAATTTTTAAAATAAAAATTTTAAATTTTCTATTTATTATAATTTTTTAGTTGGTTAATAATATAATTTTTTATAAAATATATTAAAATAAAACTCATAAATATTTCATGAGAAAATTTTTAAACTAATCCTCATCATTTTTAATTATATAGAAATTAATTCTTAATTTTTATTGATTATATTAATTTTAAAAAAGTTAACTAAAAAATAAAATTAATAAAAAACAATATAAGAAATTTTTATTTTTTCAACTTCAATTAATTTATTCTACTTTAAAAATATTCAACAACTCAGAGTTAGCTCAAATTGCTCAATATTTCATAGCAGTGAGGACTTTAGCAAACTCAATATTTCGTAGCAGTGAGGATTTTAGCAATTCCCAGTAATTAGGTAAGGTAAATATCGACATACGACACCGTATGGACTTGTTCTTCTAAACCCACCGGTTACATGTCAGACCCTTTCTCGGATCTCGAACAAAAACAACACTTTCTCAACGTTTTCTCACCGTTTCTCAGTGTCCAAACAAGATCTTGCACATAATCACGAAATTCTCCGTAGAGACGTGAAATTTTTTGCCAGCTATGAGTTACAGAAGGTTCGTTTGCGAAAGGGCCCCTTTCATTCTTTGATCTGTTCTCTCTCTCGATTTTAATTTATGCATTGTGTTTTTTTTTAAATTGCAAATTGTAATGCACGGCCTTGGCGATCTTGCATTTATGTCATGTGGTTGTACATTTTGTTTCCCTTTGGCAATTTATTGATTGTTACTTCTAGGTTTGGTAAGGTGTGGGATAGTTCTTTGGTTTGAAGGATGATTCTCATTTCGGGGTATTGCTGGATCTGAATGTTGGAACAACTATTGCTGTGAATGCTTGTGCATTACTCATTTGCTATTCGGTAACAAAATGAAGCTGAAGAGGATCATAAAGTTTTTGAGTGAGAGTGGCATGTCTTGTTTGATTGATTTTTAGGAGAAAATTGTTTTCTTTTTCTTTTTCATTTCTAAGTAAGATTCTGATTATAGGCCATTTTGAATGCAAAATGAAGTAGAAAAAACACACGTGGAGCTTTGAGAACTAAGAGGCAGAGGTTATCGTGTAGCTGGGAAAGATGTGAAACACTCGCGAGCCGGTTAATACCTGTTTTACTGTTTCGGGAAAGTGAAGAGTGAAGATTTAATAGGGTGATTTTGGAAAATTGGAGGTTTATGGGTTCAAATGAGAGGGTGAGTCTTGATGCAATGGTAAGGTTGCTTCCTTGTGACTTGGAGGTCATGAGTTTAAACGCTGGAAACAGCCTCTCTGCTTGTGGGGGTAAGGGCTTAAGGCTGCATCCACGATGCATCTGCCCTCCCCAGAACCCCATAGATGGGAGCCTTGTGTATTGTGCCTGCCATGCCCTTATTTTGAGTCAACCAAAGGAAGGAGGAACACTCTGAAAAATGAAAACTGCCTTATTTGTTTATGGCTTGATGTTAGCTTAAGTTGTGTTTTGTTGTGCTGTATATGAATGAGCTTGATCTGTGACCTTGAGACTATCGCTTTTACCATCCATCTTGCACTGATACCCACACTAGGTTTTCTGTACAATATTACTAAGGGCATTGTTGTTGGAATTGCAATCATATTTGTAGGATTGCATGATTCCATGAGTTGTCCTCCTCTCTGTGCTGGATTGCACCTAGGATCACAGCTTCTTGGGGTCGGAGTGAAATCACTAATCATATCTGCTAGATCGTAGGATCTGCAATTTTTCACAATCTGAACATGTTTGTTGCAGCTGGGTTTGCTGGCCGGGTTTCAAGATTGCAACACCTACAAATCATCACCCAAATTAACCCTAATCTTACCTTCTCATTCCCTTGCTTGCATGATCTCTCTGCCTCATCAGCTCCCTGTTCACACTTTGTAGGGAGGAGTTCAAACTCTGCCTTCAAGCTTCTGTTTCTGTGTTCATCTCCTGCCTTCCTAGTGCCACAACCAGGCCTGTTTCTGCCTTCAAAGGTTCTGACATGATGAATTTTGCAAGCCTTTTGAGTTTCTTGTCTGGTCTACCTTGATGTATTAGAGTGTGGTTCTCTTCGTGTAGGTCTATGGGAGTTCTTGTCATTGTTTTTGATTTATTCAGGAAGCTGTCAATTTCATTTGTTACTGGTAATCATTCATTGTGATTTTTCTTATTCTAGTCATCATAAGCATGATTGACTATTGAAATTAGATGGTTTCTTGTTTGGACTTCAAACCATAGAGAACCAAACCAACTTTTGATGTGGGGTACAGCGAGTGTTTATTTTCTTCCACTTGGCTGTGCTGTCTTTTAGAAGATATCATTTCATGGTTCTAGATTTTTGTTGAAATAATGGTTTTCTCTTGTATATGAAGTCTTATAACTATTTAATTTTCAAATACAGAGATAACCGCTCATCTAGATCATCACTTGTAGATGGTTTTGATAGTCTGGAGGAGGGTGGTCTAAAGGCTTCTTCTTCTTACTCACGTGAAATAAATGAGCAAGATAATGATAGGGCCATAGAGAATTTGCAGGACAAAGTTTCCTTTCTGAAACGAGTAAGTTGTCTATTATTATTTCATTTCTGATGTATCAAATAAATTTAAAATCTTCACTTAAAATCTGGTTACACAAAGTCTTAATTCTAATTAATGCAAAGAGATACATGTAAAAGTTCTGTTAGTGTTGAAAGTATTACTTGCAATGGTTCTTTTGTTGTTTAAGGTTGGTTATGCTTCGTGAATATATGTTGTTTGACGTTTTTCTAGTTTACCCATTACCATTTTGGATCACTTGCTGAAATATTGGGATATCACATCCATTTTAATAGAATTTTCCTTGTTTCTTTTGTATGGGAATGGGGTTTTAAATGATAGAAAACACATGATATCTTACTGTCATAGCTGGTGTGCTACTTACTATGGAAAGTGCTAATCAGTGCCCTAAGGCACTGGTTAAGAAATTAAAAGTGGAAGGTTTTTATTGAAAATATTATTAGTGTCCCTTCTCCCCTGATTTTCAATGCATCCCAGCATTATTTCTAATAAAACATTTCCTCTTTTGATTCCTTAACCAATGACCTAATAAGGACACTGGTTAGCAAGACCCTTTACATATATGTGCATGTACATGTGCATAAAAAATATGGCTTAATAGTCATTAGCTAATTTAATTTTTTGGGAAAATATTTAGCCTATTGGTTTCATTGCATGATCTATTTATTTGTTTACTAATTCTTTTGGAGGAATCATTAAAATGAAATGATCTATTGTTTTGTATTTTCTTGAAAGTATTTTGAATATTTGCTTGATCAACAGTTAACAGGTGATATACATGAGGAGGTTGAGAGTCATAACCAGTTGCTTGATCGGGTGGTATGTGAACAACACATTTTATTTCTCTAAGAAACTCTCTTTTTATTCTGATTGGACTCCATTGTAAATTAGGGTAACAAAATGGATGGATCAAGGGGTATGATGTTGGGAACCATGGATCGATTCAAGAAGGTAACTTGTTCTCTATTAACATGCCTCATTATATCTTTTAATTTCACATTATTGTAAAATGATTTAGTGTATAGAAACTGGATGTTGTAGGTTTTTGAGAAGAAATCGACAAGGAAAACATGCTCACTTGCGGTTTATTTCACAGTTGCCTTCATATTCATATACTATCTTATTAGGTAAAAATCATTCGAACATCCGTTCTCTGTTTACTGACATGACTGAAATGAATATCCGTAATATTGGATGTGTGTACATACATTGGTCGGTTCATATACAAGGTATACTTCAAATAAAATCCAACTATCCAAGGGATTGTTTTCTTCTGGTATTGCAGGATGCTCGGATATTTTACACTTGGGTAAATCACGTTTTGTTGAAGCTCTTCTATTTGATTGCATGATGGATGTTCAGAAGTAAAATCATGTGGTCCTCTGCTCTAAAATGTTCGAACCATTCCATTTGGTTTGAAGATGGTTGTCGGTCTAATGTGATCGCAGAAACTTATTGCATATATGAATGATGCTTAGCGAAAGTCTATTGCATACTTCCCCTCTCTTGACCTGGTCCTGTGCCATTTTTTCACAGTTGACACAAATTTTGAATTCATTATTATGTAAATTCCAGTAATATAAAATGATTGTATTCAATTGTAAGCGCTATTAGGCTTTTACCTTGTTAAATTTATACATTGTCAACTGTACACTTAAATGTTTTCCATCTTAAATTATGTATATGTCTTCCGATCTTTAGGTGGATGGAGTGCAAATAATTACCTTGAACTTTTATAATTTATTTTGGTTCTAAAAGAATCGTCTTTCTTTACTCTGTGGCTAAGTTACGAAAACAGAACACCTCATGCACATAATTTAAATGAATTCTATTTACGTCCCAAATAAAAAACCGAAGTACCAAAATGTTTCGTGAGTCGTGCTTGCTCGTGAGCATGCTGGCAGCTCGATTTATTAATAACTGAATTAAAGTTTTTGTTTTGTTAAACGAGTTGAGTTTAGGCTAAAAAAAACGTTTAGTTCAATATTTTGAGTCAGTTTGATACATGTATATGTCGTCATGCTCTGAGAATAATAATTGTAACTATAATGTTTTAATTTAATAAATATTAGCATGTGATTTTATTTTTAGCTTAATGAAATACTAGTTGTGGATGATATATGAATCAGGAACAAAGCCACAGAATTGAATTAATTTTGGGTCAGGATTATATCTTTTTCCTTTTCTTGATAAATGTAATGCGTTTTACTGAAATTATATGTATAGCTGCATTTTCTTGTTTACCAACTTTAATTTATAATAAAAGTTTAATTTGGTATTACATTACCAAGTATGGGGTGCTTAAAAAGGCCAAACTTGCAAGCTTTCTTTTTCTTTGGTCAAGCCCGAACTTGTAAGCATTTAACTGACTTTTTTTATTGGGCCAAAATCTTTAAACATAGGTTACCTTAAGAAAATACACCCAATATCTTATGGCCCAAACTTTTGACATTCTATTTTTTTTTTCTTTTCACATCTTTCATATTTCCTTTTATAAAATTTGAATTTTCAAAATATCCTTATCAGCTTTCCTCTTCTTTCTGTGATTTTTTAAGGCTAAACTTGCCGCATTGAGGCTAAGTTTGGGGAGGAGGAATCCGAGTTAGGCTTGCTACGCTTTGTATCTTCTTCAGTATTTGAAAAGTCCCATTTCCATCTTTGTTCGATGTCATTGTAATGGTAGGGATTAGGTGCATGTTATAGGTCGAGGGTAGATTCCGAAATTAAGATTTGGGTAGAATATGAATCCCAGATATTCCAAAAATATTTCAATATATTTCAAAAATATAATTTTAGAATGTAACATATTATATTCTTGAATTATATTTTTAAAATATATAAAAAGTAATTCTGGAATAGAAATTTAGAGTTTTTATATGTTTCAAAATTTAAATTCTAAAATGAATTTTTCTTAAATTATAGATTGTATTTTGAAATTTAAATTTTGAAATACATATCTATGTTTTTTATTAAAGTTACCTCATGAAGTTATTAATAATAATTTTGATTGTATCTATAAATATAATAAGAATTAGAGAAGATTTATTATATAGAAGTGGTCTTACTAAAAAGGTAGGACCTTAAGAATAAACGAGACCCTTAACATCTGCATAAAAAGAGCATGTTTCATTGAGAGGTTATTTTCATGAGACTACAAATGTGGGTATTAATCATGCACATATTGATGTTGTGTAAGATCAAACATTTTTAAATAGTCCAATAAACTTATTAGTACTTTGATCATATCATGAGCACATTGTTAAGAGAGGTAATATTTGTATATGTTAGTTTTTAAGTAGTCTTTGAAGTTATAAAATTATTGAATTAAAAAATGTTGTTGCAGGATCTTAATGCCCTAAAGGTAGTCACGCATGGGCGAAACTTGAATTTTAGGCTGAATATGTTTGCGAAATCGTTTAAGATTTTGGATTGAGATCCTTTGTTGGATATAGCTAGTCCATCATTGATTGTTGATTGATGTTTTCATTTTGAGAGGTGTTATAGGGACACTGACACATTTTATTTGTTGACAAAAGAGATGACTGTCATGTTGGATGATGTGTCTTTCATTTTCTATCTGCCAGCAATAGATGATTTCTTCTCTCTCTTCTTCCTATGCAAAGGGAGGTAGTATATGAGATGTTGTAGAAGCTGTTAGGTGTATCACAACAAGAGGTATAGTTGGAGATGGATCACTCTCATAGTACTAATATGCGATTTAACTAGTTATAAGATGTATACAAGCATTGTATCAATAAGGGTAAGATAAATTATATATCTAGTGCATATTTACTTTGACTTGTAGGTTACACTATTTTTTTTAGGACAAGAGTGCAACCTCAATGGGATTTGTGTACCTAGAATTATTCTGAAATCTACATATGGTGGATAGATATGCATGGAACATAACTGATTTAGCATACCTATGTGAACACCTAAATGATGAGAGCTTTCTTTAGACTTGATTGATGATGAGTTACATGACATTGTTATAGGTATTTACTAATTGTTATAGAAAATTTATGTAATATGTTTATTTTATTATATAGTCTTACTAATTTTGTTCACCTTTGTTTTAAGCATGGATTTTAGAGCATTTTCCATGTATCAATTCTTGTCAACAAGGATGGACTTTAAGTATGACATGGCTCTGTCTATACGATTAGTGGTGTTCTATGGTTAAAGTAATCTGAGGCCTATAGATAGGTGTTGGATCAATTGCATGTTGACAACATCATTTGGATGTCATATTCCATTTAGAGAACACACCAATCATTTTATGATGTTTATTGGTTTACTAAATTCATCAGATATGGTGGTCTAGTGCATCCATACCTACCAGAAAGGATTTTACGTAGTATGGCCATGCACAAGGCATCATTGGGTCACCTTATGATATGTTGGTTGTTGTTAGTAGTTTGGACAACATTGATGACACTTATCGATGCTATGAGCTATCTGTAGTACCACATGAGATTAGAGACCTTGTTGCTACCATAGGTGCAGAGTGCATCGATAAATACATGGATTGGTTTAGCATAATCTTACACTTGTACCTCATACCATCATCCAAGGGATATGCGATTGCAGAACCATCAAGGCAGGTGGATAAACTAGGGAATAATGTTGGTTAGGATCAAGATTTCCATCCTTTCCATGTAACTTAAACCTAAAAAAAATAGAAATGTCTCCCCTATAAATATATGTTAATGTGATATGTTATTTTTCAAGCAAGATTTGAGAGGAAAATTGAGGTATTATAGAAGATGCTTGATTTGAGGAGCATATCAAATGGCATACAAGGAGTACAGTTGGTATGTGAGGTATTGAACATAGCGCATGTAGATATTCAGGAGACCATTACTTATAAAAAAAAAAGGAGTTATACTTCTAGTTGATTTGATATACACTTTGTTGATAACATTATATTTTGTTGATGTAAATCTTTTTATTATGACATTATTCTTTAATTTATGAATTGTTTTAATTAAATTGAATATTATATCAATTACAAATGTAAAAATAAGTACATTATAATCAATATAGTACATTATCTATAAAATCATCTTTTCCTCGTACAAATAATTTTGCTAAATAGTTGTCTTTGCTAAATTAGTACATTATAATCAATATAGTATAGTATGAATGAGCACTCTAATCATAATATTTGTACCACCATAAAGTAATAGAAGGTATCGAATAAAAATCCTTCAAAAATATCTTTCAACAATCCAAAATATATCATAATTATAATAAATATTTTATATAAATAACAGGATATATAATACATTAATAATATATTCCTCATTACAAATCTACACAAAATAAAAATAGATAACAAACTCAATATAAATAAGTTGATATTTAAAGAAATTTTTTTTAATTTCCAATGAATAAAGAATTTTTTATTTATGTAAATATTTTTTCATTTCCAAATAGATTAACATAGTCATTATGATATCATGATAATCCCCTAATCAAATCAATATGGATTTGGTCCAAATGCTCCTCACCTTTATTGAGCAATGCAACCATTGAATAATAGCTATAATTTTGATCTACTTTCACACTAATATTGTTTTTAATATACTTATGTAGTTAAATTAGAAATTGGTAAATCATTGGAAAATTCTTACTTTATTTATTGGTATGCCTAATAGTAAAATTTATAAGTTTATGAGATGTATTGTCATGTACAAAGTTCAATGCATTTATATATTCAAAAATTGATGGATCGCTTTTGGTATATTTTTCCATTTTCAATGCATGATCTTTAATTTCTTTTTTTTTTGTTTTCACTTTCTCAAACCATAATTCCAACGAGATGATGAACTCGCTAAAATTTTAAAATAGAATGTTTTGTCTTATGTGGAGTCGCCACCAAATTTTCATTTAAGGGAAAATACTTGGAAAAACCCTAACTTGAGGAAGAGATTCGAAGTTCGGGAGCCGGTTACGAATAGAGAAGGTGTTAGGCACCCTATTCGCCCGTTCCAAAGAACGATACCCTTAAATCGAGTGTGTGATTTTTGAAAATCGTTTGATCCTTTTTATTAGAGTGAAAATAAATAACTTGATGGATGTTAGTCTGACAGGACTTGATCTTGCTCCTATGTATTCCCCAGTGTAATGGAAAACTCAAGGCTTACGTAGTTTTGGTGTTGAAGGCTTGACCTTTGAAGGCGTTTGAATAGGAGTATTTGAAAATGAATGGTGCTCGAAGGCTCGACCTTCAGAGCTACTTGAAAAAGAATATTTGAAGATGGATAGAGTGTTTTGGAAATATTTTAAGGAGAATCCTTAGTCCACATATGCACAGGATTCAAGACAACTACGACTGCACTAGGATCCATACGAATTCCTAAACATCGAACAGCAGAAAAAGCTACTAGTTCGTGCTTAGGGTTCGTCGCTTGAAACTTTAGGAATTGCAAAACAAATTTTTATTTGTTTAAGAAGGGGATTCCTAATCCACATATGCACAAGGTCCAAGACAACTACGACTGCACTTGGACCCATACGAATCCTTAAACATCGAACAGTAGAAAAAGATACCAATTCATGCTTAGGGCTCGTCGCATGAGATTAAGAAATACAAAACGTTTTTTATTTTGTAAGAAGGGGGCATTCCTAATCCACATATGCACAGGGCCCAAGACAACTACGGCTGCACTTGAACCCATACGGATCTCTAAGCGTCGAATAGTAGAAAAAGCTACCGATTCATGCCTAGAGCTCGTCGCGTGAGATTAGGACGTCGCGTGAGATTAGGAAATGCAACACAGATTTTATTTTGTTGAGGGTGACCAATGATGAGAAGAGTCAGGCATGATTTGGAGTAAAAGAGGATATGGGAGCTTATTAGGAACTTGGAGGAATTTAGGGGATTTTTAATTTATAATTTTGGAAAGCTAGGGGACCTAATTGTAATTTTGGAGAGTTTAGGGGGCCTACTGGTAGTTTATGAAAGTTTAGGGGCCCAATTGTGATTACTAATAGCTGGTAATATGGGGGCCTTTGCTGGTGGCTTGGGATAGGCATGGGGGCTCACGTGGCTTATTTGGCTTACGCGGCTCGGTGGCTCGCCTAGGCTCGGCTCAGGCGTTGGCTCACTTGGTGTGCATGATGGGAATTATCTTTAAAAAGGGAGTTTGGTCTCCAAGGGGTTCGAACCCGCGTCGCGTAGGTGACAAGCAGTGCATTCGACCACTGGGCTAAGCTCTTTTGTTGAGATTTAAGGCTCTTCGACTGAATTTAAACCACACCTGTGTTGGCTTGGGGTTTGCCATGGTCTGTGTGAAAAAAAAATTACGATATTAAAGTGCAACGTACATGATTTGAACATCAGGCACGGGGTTATTTGACAATTTGCCAACCACTGAGCTAGGCGTTTGGGTTGGAGGTCTAAAGCCTTGGATTAGTTATAAGCACACATAGATCATAAGTTAGCAATTTTGAAATGGATAGCAACATCCAAGGTTTGAACCCATGACCTCTGCCCAGGGGACGAATCTATCAACCATTATGCTGACGTTGGACTTGGATCAATTAGTTACGAACCTGGTTAATATTCGAAGGCGATACTGTTGCTTCACGTTGAATAATGCATGAGGCATGCATCGAACGTAACTCCGTCAAGGCTGATTTAAGATCATCAAGTTGACGATCACGCTGGGCTTTCCCCCAAGTTTGCTTAATACTTTCTCCCTTCATCACTTCCACTGAACAATTGTTTACTCCTATATCTTGTGATAAATTGGCCATGCATTTGTGGTATACTTTCCCAAAGGCAGTTGGGTTATGATGGGCCGATCCTGTCTTGATCACTTAATTAATATTTAAGTGAGATGAAACTCAATGCATGCAGCGTCTAAGGCAACCTCAAGGCCGTGAATGCCAAACTAATGAGAATCAAGAGTGAACATGCCAGTTTGCAACCCCTAGGTCTTCTTCTAAACCTTGTACCAGATGAGGCAACTCTCATACTTATACCACACTCTAAGACAACGACATTCAAACATTCGCAAGTATCTGAATGATCAGCTCCCACAGGTTGCTGAGTGATACAAAGCTTTACATGCAGCTTCACCGTCATAGCATCGTCATTGAACTCCCTTGAAGAACAAAAGTATAACTCACTAAGGGCCCAACAGTAGCGTTCCAGACTTTGATTACAACAGAATGTAGTTGCTTTACCAGGTTCGGGTTACGGATCAGAGGGTTTGAATGGACTTTTCACAATGCCATTTGGGTAGAACCTTCATTCTATTATTAAGCACAGATGGTGAATGATCTTTGCTAGGTGACTCAAGCTATTGTGAAGCACGTTAAGGCTTAGTGATCATTGTGTAGATCCATTTAAAGTGCCTAATTAAGAGAACGGCTGGAAAGTGCTATGGAACCACACATCCCAAACAGAATCACCATGTCGAAGGAGACTCTTGACATTGAACTTGGATCAGTCTTGCTGAACCTAACTGACCCTACCTCTTAAGAGTGAAACTGCCATTGAGTGGGGCAAATTAAGCAACCTTAACTCTCCTTACAACATGAAGCTTCAGTAAACTTCCTATTCCCTAACAGTCAAATGGTCCCTATGTTGTAAAGTGCTAGGTGTGGATAAAGGTTGACTCATTGATTACTCATGTATAATTAGCCCGATCTTGGGCAACTATTCAACGTAGGTATGGGCATCATTCAAGTCTTTCTTCTAGAATGACTTCCAGAACAGCCTTTAGATTTATTTACACCTCGTGTTTTCACAGATTTGCTACTAGTCACAGGGTTTTGCATATGAGTTGGATATTTAAAAGAGAATTGCAAGCAAATTTTAACACACCATTCCCTACTTCCTATGTTCCTAGACCTGATGTGATACAGACTTGGTTAGCCAGCACATTGGCGTCGGATTCCCGTCTTTACTATGCCCTGCTTAGAGTGGCATATACATTTTTACTCAAGAGGCCAGGGTTGAGAGAAGGATTCGTGAATGAACTAGGATACTACCATGCAAAATGACGTAGAGAAATGGAGCAATGCATGCACTAGCCTTGACCCGAGAAAATACATTGAAAAACTATCCTGGCCACTGTAAAAGCTTAATCTATTTGCATGATTTATCACCTATCACAGATCCGTAAGGCATGAAAAAGAAGTGTAGAGGTGCAACATGAATATTCTTTGGCTAATTTATGAAGAGAAGACCCACCCCCTCGTCCGCATGTTTGACATCAAGATTTACCCGAACGAATGTCCCGTATGGACGCTTTTATGTTCTAATTCTAGATGAAAGATATACTTACTTTTACTATTAACCATGGATCCCCTTTCTTGGTATCTCTACCGTTATATTCATGCATCAACTAGTAGGTACGACTTTCCATGTGAGGAAATGATAATTGGGCTACCTAGATCAAGAAAGAAGGTGAATTCAGATGCTAACCTGGGCGTAGTGAATCTCTATGGAAGGTGGATTCCTTTGGTTGTCACTGAAACCAGCGCTGCCTCGAATTAATCCTCTTCTTCTTCGATGGTGAATCCTTTTCAAGATCAACCCACCAGCGGGAGCTGCTCCTCCTAGCCACCTTTCTTTCTTTCCTTTTTGTTTATTTCCCCTTCCAACCAGAGAGAGCCCAAGTGGTAGAAAACCAACCCTTTCAAGAAGGGACCCCCCTCATGTGCCAGCCTGTGTCTCTTCTTAACCCCCTTCTTTTTATTTTTTCCTTTTTCGTTTCAATTCTGTTTTCCGTTTTTAAAATTTGTTTTTTCTGTTTTCAAAATTTAGTTTTTTCTGTTTTTATTTTGCTATTTTTTCCTTTTTCAACCAGAACTTTTACTATTTTCTTTTTTTTTATATTTATTTATTTTATTTTTATTTTGTTGTTTTTTCTTTTTATTATTTTCTTTTTTTTCATTTTAAATATATATATTTTTTCATCTTTTTAATTTCTATTTTTAGATTTTGTTTTTATTTTGTTTATTTATTTATATTTTTATTATTTGTTTTTTTTTTCTTTTTATTATTCTTCCTTTTATTTATTTTCTGTTTTTTTCTTTTATATTATTATTATTATTATTATTATTATTATTATTATTCTATTTTGTTATTTATTTTTCCAGATTTCATTATTTTTATTTATTATTTTTTGTTCATTTTATTTTTTTGTTTTTAATTTTTCATTTATTATTATTTTTCATTATGACTATTATTTATTATTTTGGATTTTGTTTTTATTATTTTTGTCTTTCACTTTTTTAGTTTTTATTATTTTTGTCTTGTGTTTTTTCATTTTGTTTTCTATTTTCTGCTTTCTGCATTCTGTTTTTTTTTGTTTTCTGTTTATTTAGTTATTATTTAAATTAGTATTGGTTTCTTGATTAATTTTTTAAAATGGGGTCTCAGACGTAATTGGGTGTTTACACTCAAGAGGTGAACACATCGATGTTGTGTTCGAATAAGTCAGTTCATAAACTTAAGTTTTTTAATTTTTTTTACCACAAACATCAAATTCAAAGAATCATTTTAGGAGGTTTCTATCTCAAGTTTTAATGATAACTCCGATCACGACCCATTTACTCTTTAGTCAGAAAAGGTTAACCTCTTTCAATGAGAAGAATTATCTGCAATGGTACATAATTACTCTTTATGCTATATCTTACCATCTCGAACATATGTGGTAAATCATATGTAATTCTTAGGGCGAAAATACAAAATAAAACTTCAACTGTAACAAACTTAACTTGTTCATACACAAGAACAATGTTGAATCTTGCAGTTTCACATATAAACCTTTCTTGAATTTGTGGTCTATTGTCATTTTACTCTTTTGAAATGATGCTTTTATCTCATCATATTGCACTATGGTCATATTATTCATCATATTCTAACATGAACCCAAGTCTCTCCTACTATCTTGAACCTTGTTAACATTGCATGTGCACTCTTAACCTTATAATTCAAAAACAAAAAATTTTAAAATCCATTGTGTATGTCATTAATATATAACCTAAAAAATTGTTTAAATTTAAATATACCAATTTCTTATTGTATTTTTAAGATGCGTCTATTATCTATCTAACAATCAATCTTGTTTTTTTTAGGAATCAATCATATTTTGTTCATATAATCCATAAAATAGAAAATCTTGAACAAATGTCCTATAATTTATTGAAATGGTCCTCATACTCACCCTTAGTTGGAGAATCCATTACATTAACCCATGCATCCATTACTTGATCCTATTCCTTGACTGGGGATACTAATAACTTGCATTTAACCTTCATATTCTTAAAAATATGGAGTTGACATAATAAATGAGTCAAAGTTAGGAAAAATATTTGAATACCATTCATTAAATAAATATCTTTATTTGTTACAATGATTTGGAGGTATTTCTTCATCTCTTAAAAATAATTCTCTTTACTTTTGTAATGCCCATATAAAGTTATATGCTCACTCAGACTCCAAGAAAGAAAAATTCACAAAGAATGTAACCCCTATTAATGTTAATTTAACAACCTCAAGTAATGATAAACAATATTTATTGATTTTATGTGTTGTATCAATGATCAACACAATATAAAATGCATTCAATATTATAACATCATGATATGTCCAAAATATATCTTGAACAAAATCTGATACTTGATCCTTCTATACCAATATACATATTTATCATGCTCCATTAATTTCATCAAATGTTGGAGTTCTATTCTAGGACCTCATTTTCTTCTTCTAAATTCTTGTCAAACGTTATAGCCTTGCTTAATAGTAATAACATTATGCTTATCATGTTCTTTTTATGTTAATAAAACATTTTTTTGTCTTGATCATATTTTTTGTCATATCACTAAATAAAGACATCTCTTTGGCACTTGGTCAACCTTAATATGCATGACCCTTAAATGTTTCAATTACATCATGGTTGTGATATCCACATGCAACATTAAGCTTCCATCATTCACCTTTTCTCAACAATCTTCCTCTCAAATTTAAAAGGATATTCATATTTTTAGTACGAATAACTTTACATGCTAATTTATTCTTTTATTATCCATATTTATCATTTTGTTCACAATTCAAAATTAACATAGTCTTTCATCCTATAACTCCAACATTAGATGTGACAATAAATTCATATCTCTACTCACAGTTCAAGTTCAGTTTAACAAATCATCTTGAGATAGAAACACCTTATCATAATATATACCATTAAAAAATAAAAATACATTATGTTAACTAATTCTAAACTCAAACTTAAAAATTATAATTCAATAACCATATCAGTCATAAATTCATTTCTATAATTAAATCAATATTCTTTATAGATATATCTTCATTCCCAAAATAACCATATCAGTCATAAATGCATTTCTATAATTAAATCAATATTCTTTATAGATATATCTTCATTCCCCCTGTAATTGTATCTTTCTATAACAATAAACAACAAATACACATCTAAGGACAATAAGATTCAATTGCAATAAAAAAAATACTTATTTATATAACATTATCTTACTTGTTTGTCAATTTATGATAAAACTAAATTGAATGGTTTGATCTTTATTGTGTAAGTTAATAAAAAATTACAAACAATAAAAATAATAAAATAAAAGATTCAATGATTTGAGAAGAAAAAATAACCAACTAGTGTTATATAGAACATGACTTATTACTTAGATCTCTTATCTAACCATAAATACGAGATAACTAATTCATACAACAACTTACCTAAATTGAAGCACAAATTAAGGATTCTTATAAATTTAAATCATAAACCTTATAGGAATGATTGACAAATACAAGATTTCACAAGACTAAAGAAATATTTAATCCTCACAATAGTGAAAAGACTCTTATTTAGGTGAATAAAAACTTTGATATCCTTTTTATTGCTTATAGAAGAGATATTTATATTTGTACAATAACTATTATAAAAAAATTATAACTAAATCCTTATAAATTCTATATACTATATGATTTAAATCTTCAACCTATCCTAATTAAATCTTAATCGAATAATTTAAATAAATTCTAACAAGTAAAAAATTAAATCAATTAAAAATAAAAAAATCTAATAAAATAAATTAAATATATTCTCAAATCTTTTGATTATTTTTGGATGAAAATTATTTATTTATTTTTTTTAAAAAAATACATTCACATAATATTTATTTCTTGTATCTTTTTTTTAATCTTCCTCTTCTCATTTAATCTTTTTTTAAAGTTAAATCTCTATCTGCACAAATTTTAAACTTAATCATATAAGTTAATATCTAGTTACATGTCAATATATCTTATCATAAGCATATTCATTTTAATGTATTTTAAGTTTTAACGTATATAATTTCATCTAATTTTCTTATAGAAATGACAATGTAAAGACGACATTTAGTTTGTGAAAATATTTTTTTTTCTTTTTATATATTAAACTGCCACTTTATTTTTATTTTATTTCTTATTTTTAATGTTTTGTTAAAAAACAATAAAAATAAACAAAACATTAAAGATAAGAAGAAATAAAAAACAGAAAATAATTTTATTTTATTTTCACTATTTCCTATATAAAATTTTAAAAATAAAAAATAAGACGATATTTTTATAAATAAAAATAAAAAACATTTTTCTGAAATCAAATATCATCTTAAAATCTCATTCTAAAATAAGTGACGAAAAATAAGCAGAATTAAGCCAGAAAGGGAAGAAAGTAGCAGAAGTGTGTATTGTAGAAAATTCTCTAAGTTAAGTAGACGAGCCAGAAAGTTAAGCAATGAGCCCAAAAAACATGATAGAAGGGTGAGAGAGGAAACAAGAGACACATAGACCCACTAAAAGTTACCATATGTTAAGCCCATCATGCCCCTGTTGACCCTTGGACCTCCTTCTTCATGGTTTCAATCTATTGGACTTTCCAATCCAATATTTATTTTCTATATTTGGATTATCAATCATCACAATATTTTCCAGTTTTCTTTTAGTTTCTACGCTTTTATCTGTTTTTACTCACCTTAGAGTAAGATTTATTTTCTTTTTGTGAATCGAAAGTTGTTCCTGCGAAGAATGGATCATCATTCTAACGAGTGTGTTCTTTCGACTTTTTTTCTTTTCTTTTTTTTTTTTATAGTTTTTATATCATGCTATGTTTATATATCTTACTTTTTGTTTTCATTTATATTATGTGTAATTAGATCCAAAGTTGGGTATGAAAAACTCTAATAAAGTAATGAAGATTTCATTTTGATCTTAATTGGCTTGTGTATTTTCTTAAATATTAATTTATCTTGTTTTGTATTTTAATTTAAAATTTAAATTAAGCAACAATGATTAGTTATGATTTAGGTAATAAACCACATCCTAAGTCAACAAATCTTTAGAGCAATTTCAATGGAGCAATCCTTCAAAAGTTGCTTCAAAATGTTTTAGTTTTTTTCTGTTGATTTCATATATATATATATATATATATATATATATATATATATATATCTTTATTTTTAATTATTTTTTTACAATTTAGGCAACTTTTTCTCTTCAATGGAACAATTTAAATTTTTTTTAAATAGATCATTTTGGATAAATTTGTTCACTAAATAATATCTTATAAAATATGAGTTATATTCAACATAAATTATATTTTTGATATTGCTCTTTGCAAAATATTATTAAAGATATTATATTTGTTTACATATGTATGTAGTTGTATGAACTTGTAATTTTAAAAAATTGCATGTCAAATTCATAAGTCTTGCGATACTACTACCACTTAAGGTATGACAGTGAATTTAGCATAATTGTTTTGCTAAAAATTATCCCTTCCATACAACTGGACAATTTTTTTCATTCCTAATATATATAATCAATCGAAACATTTAGAAATATTACTCATCATCAAATAAATAATTTGGTTATAGCATTTAATAAACTTTTAAATAATGTTATTCATTTTTGCCAACATAATTTTAATTGTTTCAATTCTCTATTCTATGATGCTATTGACCTTTTCACCAACTTCAATTGTTACATATTTTAAAATATTTTTTAAATAAAATAAAAACTTTATTTTTTTTAAGAATGAATCTCATCCTTTTTTTTTTTTACCTTTTTTACTTGTGTTTAATTTATTTTTATCAAATGTGATATTTTTTAAATCAATTTAAATAAAAAATCATAAATCTTGATATTTGAATGAACTTAATTAGTGTTTCTGTATACTAGAATTATCCATTGAAATTATATACAAAATATTAAAATTGTATGGTGAAGATTTAAAATATTAAAATTTAGTATGAAAATAGAAATTTTAAAAATTAAAAATTTGAGATATTTTTTAAATTTAAAAAACTGGCTGATTTGAAGAAAATTGATCTGTAGAAAATTTACAATTTCACATAAAATTTAAGAACATATTTAAATTAAATTGATTGGAATCTATTAAAATAATTGTGAAAAAAATAATTGGAAAAAAATAACTGTGTACATCCTTTTTTTTGTGTTAAAATAAATTAACCGTTAATTTAATATGCGTTTGTGCAATATTCCGTTTTCCAATGTTCCTTGTTTTTTCCATTTTCTTTAGAAATTTGTTTTCAATTTTTCATTCTTTCCTCTTTCCCACGCCTACGCCCACACTCACACACTCACGTCCAAATCTCCATTCTTCTCTCTTTTCCACGTTCGATATTTTTGATTTTTTTATATATATTTAAAAATATTGTTTCTTGATTCTCTGTTGTCGTTAATTCTATTTTCTTGTTCGTATACCGTTTTGGTTGCCCTTCCTTCAATTTCTTTTTGCTTGAGTCTATTCAACCAAAGTAAAGAAGTAGAGCCATTTTTTCTTATAGAAAACCTTACGGGAATAGATCTTTGCCGTTTAAATTTGATGCAGTATCTAGTTTAACAAAATACAGCTATTAAATGAAGTTAGGATGATTTATGATAATTTAGATTTTTTATTGTTAAAAATATTAACTTAAAATCTCGTTTAATATCAATTCACCAATTATAATTATATAAACGGAAGAGAATCCGAATCCAAATAGGTACATATTTAAGTAACTTTAGCTTAAAATTTTTTCAACTTAACAAGTTCCAACAATAAAAAATCAGAAACAAATGATACTTAAATTTAGAAACAAGACCGGAGGTGCTCTTAGAATATAAAAATTAAAGATGTAGTGTTTAATTTTGGGAAGACAAATCTTAAGTCCTAATCTTCAAGATAAATAAAATTTAGGATTTAATCTGAGAGGATAAATTTTAAAATTTTAATCAATTATTGAATTAACAGTTTATTGAAACTTCAATATCTCGAACGGAAGCGAGGATAGCGATTTGGTAAAAAATTAACACTGCATGAATCACTCACATGGTCTTTAGTGATAATATATTAGAATAGTAATTAGCATTATATTAGTTATAGTAACCATTCCTAAGAAGGACATTAACACTTCTTGATTTCAATCACACACCTACCTATTTAGGATAGAATCAAAACAATCATTATCTATGTTAGTTGAGTTTACTGTTTCTCTTTTTGAACAATGATACAATGATATTCTCACACTTATTATTGCATAACTTTTCTTCCTTTTTTACGAGAAAGAGTAAATCACACTCTATCCTTTTAAATTACTTACCATCTTGTGTTAATACTTTTCAATCATTGATAAGAAGTTATTAACATAGACAGGGGCTGACCCATTAGTAAAATAATGTCACAGGAGGAGGAACCATAATTATTCATAAAAAAACAAACTACATAGTTCAATCAGCATAAGTGTTTTAATTAATAGGCTTATTATGAAGCACCATGTGATAAAAGTAAAGGATAAACTTTAGGTGCACTATTTAGGTACTTTCTAATATTATTTTAATTAAAATTAAAATTTTATTTTAATAATTATTTCTAATTATTATTGCTTATTTTTATTGCATGAATTATTAAAATATATAAAATTAAAATTAAAATTAAAATTAAAATTAAAATTAAAATTATAAAATAACATAAAAAGTATCTAAAGAATTGATATCTAAAAGAACATTATAAATAGACCAAAACAATCCAGTCAACCTGAAATGCAACAGAATTACTTTGCAGATATTTTCCTATCAATATAGTTCGTATGAAGTGATAGTTGCATTCCGTGTCCGGGTCAACTTTTTCCATATTAGAATATACTAAATTAGTTCAAAATGCATTTTCAAATGTATTATAAACTTTGTTAGTGATATTCCAAGCACCAACCTTAAAAAATAAGATCCAAATTCATCCATAAATCCAATTATTTTAAGAGTCATTGTCCATGCAAGTACACATTGGCGTCAGCAAGAAAAACATGGGTTCCATTATCTCTTTTAACTTCCAATATATATTCACCGCACAAAATGGTCAAATATACCATAAAATGGTGAACAAAAGAGTTTTTCCCCTTTGTTTCAGATATAAATTACTAAATCGAAGCTCAATCTAAATATTTGATGTCAACCACGTGGTCTTCATAATGTCCTTAGATAGACGGTGGCTATAATCAGAAAAATAACTACTAGTAGCGGAACAGATCCAACATTTCTAACCTTTACGTAGAAACAGACAATAAATATATAGTAAAAAAATATTCATAGAACGGTCTTGTAATTAAGAGTAAAACAGTACTATAAAGTTCAAAGTTTGAACCTCAAAATGCTTTTGAACTCTAGAATAGTCATAAATTAAGCAACGTAGTATATTTAAGTTTTAAAAAACAATAGGGAATTGGGTATTAAAGAACGAACCAACACGACACAAGGACAGCACGGATATTTAGTATTTACGATAGAATAAGATATAAGTGAGAAAACAAATAGTAAAATAATGTTTTATATGTTTGATGTACAGAACATAATAGATAGTAAGATAAATTATATGGAAATAACAATTATTTTTATTAAAAATAATTAAACTAGTAGTCGGAAGGATGATAGTAATAATAATAATAATAATAATTATAAGAGTAATAACGATAATAGAATGATGGAAGTTATAATAAAAGTAATAATGAGATGGTAAAAATTGTGATAGTGATAATAATTATAGTAATTGTTATAAAATAAGTAATAATTATGATTATGATAATAATAGTAGCAATGAAATGGTTAAATAATAGTGGTGACTATAATAGTAATAGTAGTAGTTTGGTGAGATACAATGACATTGATGATAGTAATTATATTTATGGTGATAAATATAAGATGAGAATATTTTTAATTTATAAACTAATTTTTAAGATTAAGTTAGATATAAACCTAATTTTTTAGATGGTATAAGAACTTATTCTAAATTCGTTATTAAGATATTATAAGCAAGAATGGTAAAAGAAACAATGAAAATTGTAATAATTGAGAATAAAAGAAGTTATGCATGTGAAGTGAGAATGAAAGAAAAAATTGTCCTTAATCTTATTTTATTTATTCTTAATCCAATTATTATTTTTAGAATAAGATTTAAATTAATAAACATAGTTAATTTTTTTAAAAAATTTAAGTAAAAGCTTAAGAAGAATAAAAAATTTGACAAATTATATGATGGATTTATGTTTATAAATAATTTAATTTATTTTTTTATTGATAATAAATCTTAAATATTATAGAGTTTGTAAAAACAAAAGATGACGATAAATCATAAAAAAAAGTCAAATTATTGAAAAGAATATCAAATAAGAATTATCATACTTTTTAAGGATTATGAATTGACCAAAGGAAAGGTAAAAAAATTACAAATTAAGCCAAACTTTTAAGGTTACAATCAACATCGAATTGATTATAAGTATTTACCCTTATTTGCCATATAGAGATAATAATTTATTTGATTACTTTCTCAATACCTTGATTAAAATGTAAAATTTTTCAAGATGATGTAATATTAATTTTCCTAAACGTATATCTCAATGAATTTCTTTTTTAACAATCATTAGGTTTCTAATAGAGATTTATCTGACTTATTTAAAGATTTTTTTAAAAAATGAAAACTTTATTAACTAAAAAAAATGAAAAGATAAAAAGACTATGCCAAATTTAGTAATGAAGATGTGAATAAAATTGGATCCGATCAGAATTAAATTTGAGTGAAAAACAGTTCACATATTTACAAATTAATGAGGTTAGAGCCCAACATTAAAAGTGTCAACTTAGAAGCTTTAAACAAAGCCCGATTAGTATGATTAAGATGTAATATGTAGGATAAGTTTATTTGGATATTGAGTTAATTTGTTTAAATTTTGTAACAATGGAGGTAGTAAATGATGAAATAAACCTTGTAGTTTTGATGAATATTGGAACCATTATATCATCATAATTTTATTTTAGATATTATGATAAATAATAGAGTTATATTATGAAGTTATAATTAAAAATATTTTTTTAATCATTATATTGATATTTTTTTGTAATCACCATTATGAAGTAATGTAATTTAGAATGATAAAATTGAATAATTTTTTTTAATATGAGAATTTACTTCCTTTTGTTCTTAGGTTAGAAGTTAAAATTATAATGTTCGTCTATTGTTAAATCGTGACTATGATCATATTTGTTTTACCAAATTATGATTAGAGTCAAGTTATTATTTTTTTATTATTACAAGTATAATTTCTATTTTATTTATGTTTTCATATCATTTGATACAGAAGAGTGGAGGCTTTTGAAAATATATTATTTTATCCTTTATTTTTTTTATTTAAATTTTTATAAAAATAAAAAATTAATATATATATTATATATAATATCTTTGTTATTGACACTATACCAAAAAAATATTTTACAACATTTTTTAAAATTAATTTATAGCATTTTAAAGATCGTGTATTTAAGAGTTGTAATATATAAAAAAATTGTATTAAAACGTTCGATAAATGTGGTAAAAAAAGTAACATTTAAAAGTTTTTTTTTAAAGCGTTATAATATATATATATATATATATTTTTAAAATGTTTTGTTTATGAAATGTTGTAAAAGATACGTTAGTTTTAAATATATTTTTTTTACAAACATTATTAAAGATATGTTTAATTTTGAAACATTTCATTTAAGAAGTGATATAAGAAGTATTTTATTTTTTAAAATATTTTATTTTATAGGTGCTGTAAAATAAATTATTTTTTAATATTTTTTTATTATTTTTCTCAAATTTATCAGTATTCAATAATTTCAACATAAAATATTGACTTTAACTATTTTACAAAGAGTGAAATAATATTTTTATTGGAAAAAACAAATATTCATCTAGAATTTAAAATTTGAATATATATATATATATGTATATATATATATACATATATATATATATATATATATATATATATATATATATATATATATATATATATATATATATATATATATATATATATATATATATACGGATAAGTTTTAAAATAGACTGAGATGAGATGACAATAATGTTAACATACACTCTATACATATGAGTATTATATTACTGTCATGTACATATAAGAATCATTTATGAAACTAGATGTTTAAATTATTTGCTAGATAAAATTATTAATTAGCAACATCATTTTTTTTATTTAACTGTGAGTGAAAGTAGATAAAATATTTATAGTTAGGAAAGTATTGTAATAACAATATTAAAGTAAAATCATATTAGAATAAAATAATATTAAAATTTCAATTAAATTATGAACCATATCAAATATAAAATTAATTTAAAATTATATATCTTTATTGAAATCATAGATGATGTCCTTCATAAATCAGAAAAATAACTACTAGCAATAGAATGGATCCAACATTTCTAACCTTAACGTAGAGACAGATAATAAGTATATAGTAAAATAATATTCATAGAACAGTTTGTAATTAAGAGTAAAACAATCCTATAAAGTTCAAAGTTTGAACCTCAAAATGCTTTTGAACTCTAAAGTCATAAATTACGCAACGTAGTATATTCAAGTTTTAAAAAACAATAGGGAATGAGTATTAAAGAATGAACCAACACGACACAAGAACAGCACAGATATTTAATATTTATAATAGAATAAGATATAAGTGAGAAAAAAATGAGTAAAATAATGTTTTATATGTTTGATGTACAGAACATAATAGATAGTAAGCAGATAACAATTATTTTTATTAAAAATAATTAAACTGTAGTTGAAATAATAATAATAGTTATAATTGAAGTAATAATAATAATGATAATGGTAATAATAATTATAAAAATAATAATAATAATAGAATAATAAAAGTTATAATAAAAGTAATAATGGGATGATAAAAATTTAATAGTGATAATAATTATAGTAATTATTACAAAATAAGTAATAATTATGATTATTATAATAATGATAATAATAAAATGGTAAAAATTATAGTAATAATTACAATAGTGATAATGGTAGTTTGGTGAGACAATAATATTGATGATGGTAATCATACTTATGGTGGTGAATATAAGGTGAGGATATTTTTATCTATGAACTAATTTTTTTAGATTAAGTTAAACTCAAACCTAATTTTTTAGATGGTATAAGAGTTTATTCTAAATTCGTTATTAAGATATTATAAACAACAATAATAAAAAGGGAATGATGATCGTTGTAACAATGGAGAATAAAAGAAGTTATGTAGTGTGAGGTGAGAATGAAAAAAAAATTATTCTTCATCCTATTTTATTTATTCTTAACCCAACTTCTTCTTTAGAATAATTTTTAAATTAATAAACATAGTCAATTTTTAAAAGAAAATTTAAGTAAAAGCTTAAGATGAATAAGAAATTTGACAAATTATATGATGAATTTATGGTTATAAATAATTTAATTTACTTTTTTCTTGATAGTAAACCTTAAACATTACAGAGTTTGTAAAATCTAGTTTATAAAAAGTTATTCACCCCACATTATAAGGAACTAAAAATAATTTATCATTTTCTTTAAACATATTTAGAACGTTAGCTACATATTAATAAGGATCGTTAGCTAACGAGGATGTTAGATGAGGGGACAAAAATGAGAACCTCTTCATCTTTTAAGTTGGGAGCAACAACTCAAAATACAAATACCCATAATAAAGACGTACAAAGTAAATTATATATATTATCATCAATTGAGAAAAGAAAATTAAGATTAAAAGATATGAATGGAATATAATTAATATAACATGAAATACCTAATGTATGTTGTGAACACTGAATTATGTTCGAGGATAAATTTAAAACCCAAAATAAATCATTTTGTTTTTTAGTCTAAAATCAAAAAATAAGAAAAAAAAGAATTGAAAAAGAAAGAAAATAATTTTTTAATTAAGAATTTAGTTAGAAAGTTAGTTGGATTAGTTAATGATGGTTAAGAATTAGTTAGAGAAAAAAGAAAAAATAACAAAATAAGAATAGAAAAAGAAAGAAAAATAAAAATAAAGAAAATAATAAAAAGAAAACAAAAAGAGAAAAATTAGAAAACAAAAGAGGGAAGCTTCTTCACTTCTAGAAAATTTTTTCCTTTCTTTTTTCCCTCTCATTTTTTGAAATTTTATCTATAAATAGGGACTTTCATTTAGTTCAAGGGGGATTTCGTCATTTAAAAAAAAAAAATTTCAGAATTTCTAAGGAGGAAGAGAGAGGAGCACTTTGGGTCATTGAAATGGGGCTTTTAGATTTTTTCTAAGAGGAGCACCAAAGAGACTCTTGAATTCTACATCCAATTGAGCACCTCCTTGGCCTCCATGGAACCGGTTATTCATCACCTTCCAAGATGCTATCAAGTGGCATTCAAGAACATCAATGGAGGTTAGATCTTGCTTCTATTTCGTTTAATTTTTTTGTGCCTTCTCGGATTTCCGAGTTCATCTTCGTCTCTGGTTTCATTTTCATTTTTGATCGGTCAAATGATCTCCGATTTCAGTGATTTTTGTTGCGTTATCTTTGTCTTTCTCTCTAGTTTCTGAAATGATATTATTTGTCTCATTTGGATCTTAAATGAAGTCTCTATGAGCTTATTACTTAAGGATGTTTGTCCTGATGCGCAAATGAACCTAGCTTGTTCGATTTGTGCATACCTTGCTCATTTCTGGTCTGATTTTTGTCAAATTTATTTTGTTTGATTTCTATGGTCTATATCTTTTAACTTTTTAGTTTTAATTTTTCAGATCTACCAAAAAATATTTTCGAAAAATTCTGAGATTTGAATTCAAATTTTGGGGCCAAAAATTTGGTGTTCTTGAAGTTCATTTTCGTCTCTGTTTTTCGTTTTTACTTTTGATCAATCAAATGATCTCTGATTTCAGTGTTTCTTATTTCTTTATCTTCCTATTTCTCTCTAGTTTCAGGAATGATATTATTTGTTTAATTTGGATCTATAATGAAATTTCTATCACCTGATTACTGAAGTATGTTCATCTTGATGTGTAAATGAACCTAGCTCATTTGATTTGTGCATACCTTGCTCATTTCTGGTCTGATTTTTGTCAAATTTGTTTTGTTTGATTCCTATGATCTATATATTTCAATTTTTTGGTTTTATTTTTTCAGATCTACCAAAAAATATTTTCGAAAAATTCTGATATTTGAATTCAAATTTTGGCGCCAAAAACTCGGTGTTCTTGAAGTTCATTTTCGTCTCTGTTTTTCGTTTTTATTTTTGATCAATCAAATGATCTCCGAATTCAGTGATTTTTGTTGCGTTCTCTTCATATTTCTCTGTAGTTTCAGGAATGATATTATTTGTCTAATTTGGATTTAAAATGAAATTTATATCACCTGATTACTGGAGTATGTTCATCTTGATGTGTAAATGAACTTAGCTCATTTGATTTGGGCATAACATGCTCATTTCTTGTTAGATTTGTGTCAAACTTGTTTTGTTTGATTACTATGATCCATATATTTCAATTGGTTGGTTTGAATGTTTAGATATACCAAAAAATATTTTCTAAAAATTCTGAGATTTGAATTCAAATTTTGGTGCTAAAATCTCTTGTGTTCTTGAAGTTCTTGTGTAGATCTTGTCCTTTTAAACTTGTTTAGGTATTAGTTTCCATGTGTGGATCCTTCTATATGTATTTATTTCTGATTTGTTTATGTTTATATGTCCTCCTTTCTAAATCAAATCTTCAAAAACTCCATTTTTCTAAAACAACAACTTTCAAAGCTTTAAAAGATCTGAGATCGCACGCAATGAACTCCGAAGTTGAAAGTGCAGCATACCCTGCCTTTCGATGTTTGGAGAATCATATGAATCATCGTGCAACCTTCGCTTGCCTTCGATTCTGTGCATGTGGATTGAGGATCTTCTTCTTAATCTCCTTTCAAAATTACTCCTTTTCTTCCAAAATAATTTCCAAAATTCTTAAAAAATCCAAGATCTCACGCAATGAGCTCCAAAATTGAAAGTGCAGCATACCCTGTCTTTCGATGTTTGGAGAATCATATGAATCGTCGTGCAACCTTTGCTTGCCTTCGATTCTATGCATGTGGATTGAGGATCTTCTTCTTAATCTCCTTTCAAAATTATTCCTTTTCTTCCAAAATAATTTCCAAAATTCCTAAAAGACCCAAGATCTCACGCAATGAGCTCCAAAGTTGAAAGTGCAGCATACCCTGTCTTTCGACGTTTGGAGAATCATAGGAGTTGTCGTGCAACTTTCGCTTGCCTTCGACTCTGTGCACGTGGATTGAGGATCTTCCTTTTATGTTCCTTCCAAAATTATTCCTTTTCTTCCAAAATAATTTCCAAAATTCCTAAAACGACCCAAGATCTCACGCAATGAGTTCCGAAGTTGAAAGTGCAGCATACCCTGTCTTTCGATGTTTGGAAAATCATAGGAGTTGTCGTGAAACTTTCGCTTGCCTTCGACTCTGTGCATGTGGACTGAGGATCTTCCTTTTAACCTCCTTCCAAAATTATTCCCCTCTACCAAAATAATTTTCAAAACCAGAACTACGTAAGCCTTAAATTTCCCATCGCACCAGGGAATACGTAGGAGCAGGACCAAGTCCTGTCAGGTTAACCTCCATCAATCTATTTATTTTCACTATAATTAAATGGATCAAAATAGTTTTCAAGTAAATCACACACTCGGTTTAAGGGTACCGTTCTTCGGAACGGGCGAGTGGGGTGCCTAACACCTTCCCCACTCGTAACCGACTCCCGAACTTAAAATCTCATCTTCAAGTTAGGGTTTTTCCAAATCTTTTTCCCTTAAATAAAAATTTGGTGGCGACTCCACACATAACCAATTAAATTCTATTTTCAAAATTCTAGCGAGTTCGTCGTCTCGTCGGAATTACGGTTGCGACAGATGGCGACTCCACTGGGGACCTTTAGAGAGTCAAGCTCATTTGATTGAGTGTGCGTTGTATTGATCCCTTGCATGTTTATTTGCACGATTTATTTGTCTATTTATTTATCTGTTATCCGTTTATCCATCTATTGCTCAACCCTAGGGTAGATGAATTTAGAATATGCTCCATATATATACACTTGTTGCGATTTCCCCAATTGCAGGTATCCCAATTATTCGTGTGCCCTCCACACATTACATTAATGCATTCATCTCATGAGTGGGGCCCTGTACTCGGGTCTGAGTGAAGCCTAGGACAGAGGGGTCTAGTGGTGTCACTTTGGACGCACGTCCTATTTGACTATCATGAAAACTCCGGCTAGAGTGCGTCCTATTCATGTGCCCTACAACTGGTAGCATTCCCTACTGTTGTAGCAAGTATTATGAACTGGAACTTGGCATTAGTGCCCTTTTACACCTCAGGATTACTGACCACCTTCGAGAGGTTCATACATTAAAAGCCTTAGACCCCTAGGACAGGTTACCTACATAGGATGCATGAGGGCACACATCCCTTTCATGATACTTGGTTCATAAGCTATTCACAGGAACTTATGTGAGCAGAATCATCCGAAATGGCAGAAGGGATGAAACTCGAAAGTTGGGGAGATAAAGGAAATCAAGAGGGAAAAAGAAAGAAAAATATAAAATATGTAAATAAAAATTAGAGAGAAAAATCCAATAAAAGATCAAGAAAAACAAAAAGAAGAATTGGAGAAGAAAGATAAAACTTCTTTTAGGGAGAAAATTAGAAAATGAAAAAAAATGATTTTGAAAATGTAGAAAATATAAAAAGAAAGAAGAAAGAAAGAAAATTTGAAAAATATTTTTGAAAGAAAATCTTGTAAATTTTAGCAAACTAGAAGATTTTCCTAGCAAAATACTAAAATATAAATTGTTGAAGATCAAAATACCAAAAATTACTCAATCATGTAAAATTTCAAAGATAATCAACCTTCAAATCTCTAATCATTTATGCATTTCAAACATTCATTCATTCATTCATCAAATAAATTTAATTTATCATTAAAAAAGGAGATTTTAAAAATCATCTCATACATTTTCATACTCATACAAGCATTGGTATGTTTGTCATTCGTTCGTATTGTTTCTCAAAAAATTAATTTTGAAAATTTAACAGAAAAATTGAAGAAAGACAACCTTCTCGGCACCCTTATGGAACTCGTTCCCAATCAAGAATCATGGATGAGTTGGAGAGACAAAATGAGAAACTGAAAAATGAGGTCAAAACTTTGAAAGATCAAATGGCCAAATTAATGGAGGCCATCCAACTGTCAAAACAGAAGGACAGGACAAGATCCCTTCCAAAAGAATTCGCTGGCCCATTACATCCTCACGACTATGGTCCGCCAAACTCTTTACCATCAACCATGCCTTCACTAAATGAGTGGGTTCACCATGGACTCCCTTATGGACATACACCTTTATCCAACCAAACACAAACACAAACACAAACACAAAACCAACCTTTAAACCCTACATAAACTCCCCAAATCATCCCAAACACTACCACACGACAACCTGTCCAAGCCTATCAAACAGCTCTTGGGGGGACAAACCCTATGTTCACTCAAGGGCCTCACCCTATATACATACCATCCTCTCAACCTCATAACATGTCAGAAGAGTATCCAAGTTGTCCTTCTAACGATAATGCTGAAAAATGGAGAATCTTGGAAGGAAAAATCCGGGCAATTGAGGGAAGTGCATACGAGGCCAGAGACGCATCTGATTTGTGTCTAGTTCCAGACGTGGTCATCCCTCCAAAGTTCAAAGTTCCTGAATTCGAGAAATATCAAGGAACTGGTTGTCCGAGGAACCACTTGACCATGTTTTGTAGGAGAATGGCTTCCTGTGCTCATGATGACAAGCTGCTCATCCACTTCTTTCAAGACAGCTTGGCTGGGGCAGCTGCTAAATGGTACACTCAACTAGAACGGACACATATCCGTTCATGGAGGGATATAACCGATGCCTTTCTGAAACAATACAAGTATAACCTGGAGATGGCTCCTGACTCAGCTCCAGAATATGGCCAAGAAGGGAGATGAGACCTTCAAGCAGTATGCTCAAAGATGGCGAGAGTTGGCCGCTCAAGTGCAACCGCCTTTATCTGAAAAGGAATTGGTCAGCATGTTTGTAGATACACTCCAAGACCCTTTTTATGATAAAATGATTGGCAGTGCGATTGCTAGTTTCTCTGATGTCGTCATCATTGGAGAAAGGATCGAGGGTGGCAGGCGCCGCAGGAAGATCACGCAAAAGCCTACAGGCTCAGTCAACGCTTCCGCCGGATCTAAGAAGAAGACACGCGAAACCTACAACGTGGCTTCTGGTCAAGGCCAATACACTCCACAGATGATGCCTTATGGCCCAATTGGTTTCCAACCTCCATCTTACACACCCTACATACCATATCCTTACCTAGCCAATGCATACCAAACACCATACCCTCCTACCTACGACTACTCACCGCAAGTCTTGCCACCAACACCTTATACGGCCCAAACACAAGCCATAAGCCTAAAACCAATCAAGGCCAGAAAAAGGAGAAGAAGCCCGTCCAGTTCGACCCTATTCCAATCTCCCACACCGAGCTGCTACCTCGGCTGATTCATAACTCTCTGGTTGCACCTTATCCTCTGAAACCTCAAGAGCCACCATATCCAAAATGGTATGATGCAAACACTAGATGCGATTACCATGCTGGATTCATCGGTCATTCCATGAAGGATTGTCTAGCATTGAAACGAAAGATACAAAACCTAATCGATGCAAAGTGGCTGGATTTTGGGAGGCTTGCTCCTAACATAGAAAACAATCCATTGCCGAATCACGAGAGTTCGTCAACCAGCTGAAAGAGACGGGAGTAGCATAATGAGTTGCCTTGCACAAGTCGGGACTGAGGATATTCATCCAAAAAAAATGTCGTACTTTTCAAAATCAATCTTTTGTAAATAAATATCAATGAATAAATACAAAAATTACATTTTTCATGTTTCTCAAGCATGTGCCTCACATTGTTGGCTCTACTTTTAAAATTTACCATTCCTTTTCATAACTCAACCCGATTCTTATCCTATACATAAACAAATAAATACCTATTGGTGACAATGTTAATGCTGTAATAAATGATTTTGAACGTTTGATTAATCTAACTCAAAAAGAAAAACCCAATGAGGAAGCAGAATAAACAACCAGGGATTCTAGATTACCTTTCAAAGTGTCTTGTCAAACAAAAACATCCCGCTGGAATCAAGTTCAAATCTAGGGAAAATTAGGAATGCAAGATAAGATCCACTGAATTAGAAACCAAATGATCCCGGCAAGATCAACATCCAACTACATAAAATTCAAGAAAAAGAAGAAAACCCGCTGGATTAAAATAGTCCAGGCAAAATCAGGGTCAAAATTCAAGAAGAAGTGAAACTTGCTGGATTAAAACCCATAAATAATCCAGGAAAAAGTAAGGTAAAGTTCAAAATTAAATCAACAAAGTCATGATCAGAAAAGGTCTTGCCGGTTTCCACATACAATTCAGGCAAAATTAGTATCAAATAAAAGGCCCGCTAGGTCGAAAACTCTCAAAGGACGGCCTAGGCAAAAGTTAGGGCAATCAAATAAGGAGCCCGCTAGGTCGACAATCCTAAAAAATGACCTTGGCAAAAGTTAGGGCAATCAAACAAAAGCCTGCTAGGTCATCAATCCTCAAAAATGACCTAGACAAAAGATAGGGCACAATCAAGCAAAAGACCCGCTAGGTCGACAACCCTTAAAGGGCGGCCTAGGCAAAAGTTAGGGCTCAATTAAACATAAAGCCCACTAGGTCGACAATCCTCAAAAAACGACCTAAGGCAAAAGTTAGGGCACAATCAAACAAAAGCCCGCTAGGTTGAAAACCCGTAAGGCGACCTAGGCAAAATTTAGGGCAAACGAAAGACTTGCTGGGTTGAAAACTCAAGACCCAAGTAAAAGTTATGGTCAATCCAGGAATCTCAGGACAACATGACATTCTGCACCTCATGTCTTCCTAAAACTTGGGCAAAATTTTGCCATTCTTCAAGTTTGATTAATTTGACAATCAAGATTATGAAAAGCAGCATTGACATTTTTCATTAAAAGGTGCCATTTGGGCTATCAAACCAACATTCTTCGCCCTTTCCTTTCAAAAATACTACCTTAAAACATGCAACCTCAAAATTCCCTATCTCCTTCCTCTGAACCATCCTATCACTTTGCACACCCCAATAGTGCGCATGCTCAAAAGAAATGTGGAAAATATAAAAAAAAGTGATAAAAAGATTAATTTTGAAAAGTCATGAAAATCGGATGAATCCTCAACCATCGTAATATGGCATGATTATTCCCAAAGAGCCATCCTCTTATTAGCAATGATGCCACCAAAAAGAAAAGAAGTATGTCTTATTCAATGAGGTTGATCACTGTTGGGTCTCAAAGATCTTGAAAAGGAAAATTCCGAAATTGACCAAGAAGCCAAGAGACAGAGTCAGTCCAGTTCATCCTGAATCTTGATTCCCCTTGTACCAACTATAAGGTTGTCGAGAAAGTAAAATGTTGAAGAAAATCAAAAATCAAGAGAAACAAAATGTTTTACTCCATCGCATGGCATGCATTCACCCCATAGCATCCATTTCATCAAATATTTATTTCAAGCATCAAAAAGCAGTCAATAAGATTAAAACATCGCATCCTCTCTATTCAAGTATCACAAACATTGCATCCTTTTCATTCATTCAAACATCGCAATAAGTATCTTGTCATTCAAGCATCCCATAATTCATTTTTCCAAACTAATTAAGACCTGGGTAAAAATTACCCGAACCAATCATAATTGAAAAAGGACTCAAGCTCAAACTGGGGCAAACGCTTGCCCACCGAAAATTCAATTTGAGGTCATCCTCAAATTCAGAATGAAGCTCAAACTGGGGCAAACACTTGCCAACCAAATAATTCAATTTGAGGTCATCCTCAAATTCTGAATCAAGCTCAAATTGGTGCAAACGCTTGCCCACCAAAAATTCAATTTGAGGTCATTCTCAAATTCTCAATCAAATTTAAACTAGGGCACACAGTTGCCCGCAAAAATTCAATTTGAGGTCATCCTCAAATTCTGAATCAAATTCAAACTAGGGCAAACACTTGCCCATAAAAATCCAATTTGAGGGCATCCTCAAATGCAAAATCAAGTCAGAACTGGGGCGAACATTTTCCCAAACAATTTAAATTGAGACAATTGACAATTTCAAGTCAAGGCTCAAACTAGGGCAAACGTTTGCCACAAAAATTCAAGTTGAGATCATCCTCAAATTCTGAGTCAAGCTCAAGCTGGGGCAGATGCTTGCCCACAAAAATCCAATTTGAAGTCATTCTTAAATTTTGAGTCAAGCTCAAACTGGGGCAAACGCTTGCCCACAAAAAAATCCAATTTGAGGCCATCCTCAAATTCTGAGTCAAACTCCAACTAGGGAAAATTCTTGCCCACAAAAATTCAATTTGAGGCCATCCTCAAATTTGGAATCAAGTTTAAACTGGGGCAAACACTTGCCCACACAAAAGTATAATTTGAGGTCAACCTCAAATTTTGAGTCAAGCCTAAACTGGGGCAAACGTTCGCCCAGAAAATTCAAGTTGAGGCAATCTTCAATTCCTCAACCCCAAAATTCAAGATAGGGCCAACATGTGCCCAAACAAATTCAAGACGACGCAATCCTTAATTCCTCAACTCCAATCAAGTTCAAAACTAGAGCAAACGCTTGCCCAATATCCCCTCAAGTTAAGGCATTCCTCGATTGCTAAAAATCCTCCAAACCGGGGGAAAATGTTTGCCCAAAGTTCTGTCAAATCAAGACATCTCTTAATTATCAAAAATTTTCCAAACTGGGGCAAAATAGTTGCCCAAGTTTCTTCAAGAGAATAATTATCAAATGCTTAAAAAATCTTCGAGTTTAAGGTAGAATAAGCTATTCGTTTTAATCCAAGAAAAACAAACTTCAAAATAAGTTGTCTGAGGCAGTTGACGAAGAAGTCCATATTCCACCCTCCCGTGCATTCCTAAGGCACATCATATTACTTCCCACACTTGTCTCAATGGGTTATTCTTTTGCTTGCATTAACGGGCCATTACTTTCATGTTGCCACACCTGTCTCTACAGGTTATTCTGTCCCAGTAAGAAATCTCTTTTTCTGTACTTGTCTATCTGTCTTGACAAGCCTCTCTTTTCCATACCTGTCCTAACAGGTCATTCCGCGCTTTTTGTCTGGCACGACAAACCAGCTTTGTCGCTTGTCTTAACAAGTTGTCTTTCCTTTACCTGTCTTAACAGGTCAACAATCATTCCACCTTTGTATTTTCCTGTCAACAACATGACATCAAGCATGTTTAAATTTTGTCCGCATGTCTTAACAGGTTTGCATTCATCCTGGCAACAGCAGGATTTCATTTGCATTCTTCCCGGTAATAGCGGGACCTCATTTGCATTTTCCTGTCAACAACAGGACATGAAACATGTTTAAATTCTCTCCTCCTGTCTTAACAGGTTTGCATTCATCCTGGCAACAGTAGGATTTCATTTGCATTCTTCCCGGTAATAGCAGGACCTCATTTGCATTTTCCTGTCAACAATAGGACATCAAGCATGTTTAAATTCTGTCCGCATGTCTTAACAGGTTTGCATTCATCCTGGCAATAGCAGGATTTCATTTACATTCTTCCCGGCAACAACGGGACCTCATTTGCATTTTCCTGTCAACAACAGGACACCAAGCATGTTTAAATTCTGTTCGCCTGTCTTAACAGGTTTGCATCCATCCTGGCAACAGCAGGATTTCGTTTACATTCTTCCCGAAAACAGCGGGACCTCATTCGCATTTTCCTGTCAACAACAGGACATCAAGCTTGTTTAAATTTCTATTCAACCTATCACACGAGGCTCTCCATGTTTAATTTCTGCATTTCAACCTATCTCTGCATGTTTAAATTTCCACACTTCAGCCTATCACACGAGGCTCTACATGTTTAAATTTCTGCACTTCAGCCTATCTCACCAGGCACTGCATGTTTAAATTTCTGTTCAGCCTATAACATCAGGCGCGGCATTTTACTTTCTGCATTCTGGCTTATCACATCAGGCCCCTCATGTTTAATTTTCTGTTCAGCCTATCACATCAGGCGCTGCATTTTATTTTTTGCATTCTGGCCTATCACATCAGGCCCCACATGTTTAAATTTCTGTTCAGCCTATCACATTAGGCGCTGCATTTTACTTTCTGCATTCTGGCCTATTACATGAGGCCCTTCATGTTTAAATTTCTATTCAGCCTATCACATCAGGCGCTGCATTTCATTTTTTGCATTCTGGCCTATCACATCAGGCCCTGCATGTTTAAATTTCTGTCAAGCATATCACATCAGGCGCTGCATTTTATTTTCTGCATTCTGGCCTATCACATCAGGCCCTGCATGTTTAAATTTCTGTCAAGTCTATCACATCAGGCGTTGCATTTTAATTTTCTGCATTCTGGCCTATCACATCAGGCCCTGCATGTTTAAATTTCTGTCCAGCCTATCACATCAGGCGCTGCATTTTAATTTCCTGCACTCTGGCCTATCACATCAGGCCCTGCATGTTTAAATTTCTGTCAAGCCTATCACATCAGGCGCTGCATTTTAATTTTCTGCATTCTGGCCTATCACTTCAGGCCCTGCATGGTTAAATTTCTGTCAAGCTTATCACATCAGGCGCTGCATTTTAATTTTCTGCATTCTGGCCTATCACATCAGGCCCTGCATGTTTGAATTTCTGTCAAGCCTATCACATCAGGCACTACATTTTAATTGTCTACATTCTGACCTATCACATCAGGCCCTACATGTTTAAATTTCTGTCCAGCCTATCACATCAGGCGCTACATTTTAATTTTCTGCATTCTGGCCTATCACATCAGGCCCTGCATGTTTAAATTCCTGTGCAGCCTATCACATCAAGCACTGCATGTTAATTTCCTACATTCTGGCATATCACATAAGGTCCCGCATGTTTCAATTTCTGTCCAGCCTATCACATCAGGCACTGCATTTTAATTTTCTGCATTTTGGCCTACCGTATCAGGCCCTGCATATTTAAGCCCGCCAGCTCATTACACAAGGTTTTCAAAACTTATGCAAAATTTCCACATTTGAACTACCATCCTCTAATTTATTAGGTCCGGCATTCTTAAGCTTTCGGTCGAGCCCAGAACTTTTCTGATACCGCGGAAGCATCATTCAATTCCCTGACATGTTCAAGACTTGCCAATAAGGCTCGCACCCATGCCAGTTTTTATCTTTTACCTCGGACATAATTTGTTCACTTCTTTACTCATTTCTTATCATGATAATCTAGAAACTTGTTTCTTATATTATCTGGTAAGAAAATGAATAAAGAGGGGCAAACTGTGAACACTGAATTATGTCCGAGGATAAATTGAAAACCCAAAATAAATCATTTTGTTTTTTAGTCTAAAATCAAAAAATAAGGAAAAAAAGAATTGAAAAAGAAAGAAAATAATTTTTTAGTTAAGAATTTAGTTAGAAAGTTAGTTAGATTAGTTAATGATGGTTAAGAATTAGTTAGAGAAAAAAAATAACAAAATAAGAATAGAAAAAGAAAGCAAAATAAAAATAAAGAAAATAATAAAAAGAAAACAAAAAGAGAAAAATTAGAAAACAAAAGGGGAAGCTTCTTCACTTCTAGAAAATTTTTCCCTTTCTTTTTTCCCTTTCCTTTCTTGAAATTTTATCTATAAATAGGGACCTTCATTTAGTTCAAGGGGGATTTCTTCATTTTTAAGAAAAAATTTCAGAATTTCTAAGGAGGGAGAGAGAGGAGCACTTTGGGTCATTGAAATGGGGCTTTTAGATTTTTTCTAAGAGGAGCACCAAAGAGACTCTTGAATTCTACATCCAATTGAGCACCTCCTTGGCCTCCATGGAACCGGTTATTCATCACCTTCCAAGATGCTATCAAGTGGCATTCAAGAACATCAATGAAGTTTATATCTTGCTTTTATTTCGTTTAATTATCTTGCGTCTTCTCGGATTTCCGAGTTCATCTTCGTCTCTGTTTTCATTTTCCTTTTTGATCGGTCAAATGATCTCCGATTTCAGTGATTTGTGTTGAGTTATCTTCGTCTTTCTTTCTAGTTTCTGCAATCATATTATTTGTCTAATTTGGATCTGAAATGAAGTCTCTATGACCTTATTACTTAAGGATGTTCTTCCTGATGCGCAAATGAACCTAGCTTGTTTGATTTGTGCATACCTTGGTCATTTATGGTCTGATTTTTGTCAAATTTGTTTTGTTTGATTCCTATGGTCTATATCTTTTAACTTTTTGGTTTTAATTTTTCATATCTACCAAAAAATATTTTCGAAAAATTCTGAGATTTGAATTCAAATTTTGGCGCCAAAAACTTGGTGTTCTTGAAGTTCATTTTCGTCTCTGTTTTTCGTTTTTACTTTTGATCTATCAAATGATCTCCGATTTCAGTGTTTTTTATTTATTTATCTTCCTCTTTCTCTCTAGTTTCAGGAATGATATTATTTGTCTAATTTGGATCTAAAATGAAATTTCTATCACCTGATTACTGAAGTATGTTCATCTTGATGTGTAAATGAACCTAGCTCATTTGAATTGTGCATACCTTGCTCATTTCTGGTCTGATTTTTGTCAAATTTGTTTTGTTTGGTTTCTATGATCTATATATATCAATTTTTTGGTTTTATTTTTTCAGATCTACCAAAAAATATTTTCGAAAAATTCTGAGATTTGAATTCAAATTTTGGCGCAAAAAACTCGGTGTTCTTGAAGTTCATTTTCGTCTCTATTTTTCGTTTTTGTTTTTGATCAATCAAATGATCTCGACTTCAGTGATTTTTATTTCGTTCTCTTCATATTTCTCTCTAGTTTCAGGAATGATATTATTTGTCTAATTTGGATCTAAAATGAAATTTATATCATCTGATTACTGAAGTTTGTTCATCTTGATGTGTAAATGAACCTAGCTCATTTGATTTGGGCATAACTTGCTCATTTCTTGTTAGATTTGTGTCAAACTTGTTTTGTTTGATTACTATGATCCATATATTTCAATTGGTTGGTTTGAATTTTTAGATATACCAGAAAATATTTTCTAAAAATTCTGAGATATGAATTCAAATTTTGGTGCTAAAATCTCTTGTGTTCTTGAAGTTCTTGTGTAGATCTTGTCCTTTTAAACTTGTTTAGGTATTAGTTTCCATGTGTGGATCCTTCTATATGTATTTATTTCTGATTTGTTTATGTTTATATGTCCTCCTTTCTAAATCAAATCTTCAAAAACTCCATTTTTCTAAAACAACAACTTTCAAAGCTTTAAAAGATCTGAGATCTCACGCAATGAACTCCGAAGTTGAAAGCGCAGCATACCCTGTCTTTCGACGTTTGGAGAATCATATGAATCGTCGTGCAACCTTCGCTTGCCTTCGATTCTATGCATGTGGATTGAGGATCTTCTTCTTAATCTCCTTTCAAAATTATTCCTTTTCTTCCAAAATAATTTCCAAAATTCCTAAAAGACCCAAGATCTCACGCAATGAGCTCCAAAGTTGAAAGTGCAGCATACCCTGTCTTTCGACGTTTGGAGAATCATAGGAGTTGTCGTGCAACTTTCGCTTGCCTTCGACTCTGTGCACATGGATTGAGGATCTTCCTTTTAACCTTCTTCCAATATTATTCCTTTTCTTCCAAAATAATTTCCAAAATTCCTAAAAAGACCCAAGATCTCACGCAATGAGTTCCGAAGTTGAAAGTGCAGCATACCCTGTCTTTCGATGTTTGGAAAATCATAGGAGTTGTCGTGCAACTTTCGCTTGCCTTCGACTCTGTGCACGTGGACTGATGATCTTCTTTTTAACCTCCTTCCAAAATTATTCCCCTCTACCAAAATAATTTTGAAAACCAGAACTACGTAAGCCTTGAATTTCCCATCGCACTAGGGAATACGTAGGAGCAGGACCAAGTCCTGTCAGGTTAACCTCCATCAATCTATTTATTTTCACTATAATTAAAGGGATCAAAACAGTTTTTAAGTAAATCACACACTCGGTTTAAGGGTACCGTTCTTCTGAACGGGCGAGTGGGGTGCCTAACACCTTCCCCACTCGTAACCGACTCCCGAACTTAGAATCTCATCTTCAAGTTAGGGTTTTTCCAAATATTTTTCCCTTAAATAAAAATTTGGTGGCGACTCCACACATAACCAATTAAATTCTATTTTCAAAATTCTAGCGAGTTCGTCGTCTCGTCGGAATTACGGTTGCGGCATATGTGCAAATAACAGATACACTTATTTGATCATGATGAAAAAGCTCATTAATTTGTTGTTGGCCAAGATAATCAATTAACGGTTTACCAAATATACTTTCTTCCATTTCCATACAAAGTTGGTGTTCACTCTGCATCTTACTTTGCACATGTATTTTAATATAAGTAAAGGGTATTTGAGTGCACAAACCAATTGTGGTGATGGGCTCTTGAATCATACTTTTTCCTTTATTCATGTTCAATGTTGTTGCGGTCTCCTTTGTATATGTAGAAATTTTATCCTTCTTTCCTTTGGATTGTGCATGAGTTTGAAAAGACTATAGGAAAAAAGTATAAACTAATCATGTCAACTACCATTTATCTAGTCGTATATGATAAAAACACATAAAATATATATTGTACATGATTGAATACACATACAAAATTGATAATTGAACTTGAATATTTTAGGAAGGAAAGTAAAAATGAAATTCAAGGTAGTAATAGGAGGAAAAATAAAAAAATAGATCCATCAATATAGTCCCCGTATTTGTTTAATGATTATTAGAAAGGCAATCAAAATAATCAACATATTCTACACAATTAAACTATTACTTTTTCTTCATCAAAGGTCATTTGATGATATTCTAATATATATACATTCCAATCAAGTTCACTTTGATAAATTATCATTTACAAACCAATTAGAAATGGCATAATATACATAACTATATGATATGATTTTAGTCAAAATATAAAAGAAAAAAAGAGAATATTACTTAAATAGGCAAGAAACATACATACATTAGTATCTAAACCAATGGGGTTGATTGACCAAGCTATATATATACCTATTGCTCCTCTAATTTCTATGATTCCTTCATAATCATCTGGTATTAGAAAAGGTGCATGTGGCTCAACAACAATTTCAATTAAAACCCTTACATGATTGGTAGGCATTGGTGGAAAATGAGCTTTTTACATCGGTTGTTATGAACTTTTTACATCGATTATTTGAGCGGTGTTGAAGCGGGCGATATAGAAAATAAGACTTTTTTACATCGGTAGTGGAACCGATGTAAAAAGTATGAATTTCTACATCGGTTGGACCTATAACCGATGTAAAAAGTACACTTTCTACATCGGTTGTGGGCAGAACTGATGTAGAAAGTCATACTTTTTACATTGGTTATAGTCTTAAACGATGTAGAAAGTACTTGTATCATGTAGTAACATTTTCCCATATTCCTTCATGATGATAATCTCGAATAGCATGTACATCATCTATTTCATTTTCTTCATTGATACTAGATATCCTTGATGATAAGGGAGTTTGAGAAATATCAATATTTGAAAGATCATTAGTGTCATCACTAGCGATTGTTGTCTTTTCTTGAAGAACGACTGACCATCTTTTGTTAGAAGGATCTTGAACATAAAACACTTGTTTTGCTTGGTGGGCCATAATAAAAGGGTCATCCCTGTAAGCTACTTTTTGAAGGTCAACCAATGTAAATCCCAATTCATCGACTTGCACACCACTATTACTATCAACCCACCTGCATTTGAAAACAGGCACTCTAAATTTGGTGTAGTCATTCTCCCAAATCTCTTCAATCACTCCAAAGTAAGATATGGAAGCCATTACAGGATTTTTATCTTTGGAACTTGCAAAATGCATCGACTTTGCTACCACCATAACCCCACTATTTTGCATGGTACTTTTATCATCCTAAGACTTTGTGTAAAATGAAAAATGATTGATATCATATCTAGTCAAACATATGATATCAAAGTTTGGGCCATTTGCTAGCCACTTCAATGTATCAGAGGCACCATCATCCTTCTTAATTGTTTCATCAAACCAGTTTAAGAACATTTTGTTATGCTCATTCTACAACCATTTCTCATTCATTCGAACATTCTCTTCCCTTATCATAGTTTTGTGAGTAGATAAGTAAGGTTGAACCTCATCAGTATTATTCAAAATATACAAATGTGCTTGAAGGACTTCTGCGCGACCCATGCTTTTCACAGTTATGCCTCGTGTACCTTTACCTCCGTGTCTTCCCTCATGACGAGACTTAGGAACTCCTATGGGTTCCACCTCTGACAAATACTCTATACAAAACTCAATTGCCTCTTCTGCAATGTATCTTTCAATCATAGATGCCTTGGGACGGTGTGGATTCTTCACATACCCTTTTAATATTTTCATGTATCGTTCTATTAGACACATCCACCTCAGATAAACTGGACCACATAATCTGATCTCCCTTACTATATGAACAACTAAGTTAACCATAATGTCAAAAAATGATGGAGGAAAATACATCTCCAATTGGCATAAGATAGTAAAAGTTTCGTGTTCCAACTCATCCAATTTTAGAGGGTCAATGACTTTGCTACATATTTTATTGAAAAAGAAGCACAACCTACTTATTGTATGTCTAACTTTTTTAGATAAGATATCACGAATAACCACTGGAAGTAGTTGTTGCATCAACACATGACAATCGTGAGACTTTAACCCAACTAAATTTAAATCTTTCATCGAGACAAGTCTTTTAAAATTTGAAAAATAACCTTGTGGCACTTTAACCCTATGTAGGCACTCACATAAAGAAATTTTCTCTTTTTTTGACAATGTATGACATGCCAGGGGCAAATATGCTCCCTTTCCTACAAATTGTGGAGCTAACTGATGTCGTATACCCATGTGAACCAAATCCAGTCGAGAATTGACACCGCTATAGTCTTGCCCTGTATATTGAGTAATGCTCCAATGATGCTATCACACACATTTTTTTTCCACATGCATCACATCAATACAATGTCTAACATCAAGTTTGCACTAGTATTGAAGATAAAAAATTATTGATCTTTTCTTCCATATCCTTGTCCCAGTGACCTTTTTTTGAGTCTTTTCAAAAACATTTTTGATGTTTTTAACTTGTTCATAAACTTGTTGTCCAGTTAAGGCTTTTGGAGCAATATCATTTTCTAACAACTCATTAAAAGCTTTCCTTAATCTACGATAAGGGTGATTAGTCCTAAGAAATTTCCGATGACCAAGATAAATTGTCTTCCTTCCATGATGCAGTTGATGGTAACTTGTGCCTTCTTCATATATAGGACATGTTTTGTGCCCTTAACGCTGTATCCGCATAAATTTCCATATGCTGGAAAGTCATTAATAATGCAAAAAAGCATTACCCGCATCTTGAAATTTTGATTACCATATGCCTCAAACACCTCCACACCTTCCTCCCATAGATTTTGCAAGTCTTCAAGTAAGGGAGAAAGATATACGTCTATGTCATTTCCAGGTTGTTGTGGACTTGTAATCATCATAGACAACATGATGTATTTACGTTTCATGCACAACTCCGGAGAAAGGTTTTAAATTGTCAAAAGTATAGGCCATGAACTATGCTTACTACTTAAATTACCATACGAATTCATTCCATCTGTTACAATTCCAAGCTTTAGGTTTCTTGGCTCATTCCCAAAATCTGGATATAGTTGATCAACCATTTTCCATTGCAAACCATCAGCTGGATGACGAAGTTTTTCATCAATCAGTCTTTCATCTACATGCCATCTAAGGTTTTTCGCTTCATCTTTATTACAAAACAATCGTTTGAACCTTGGAATTATTGGAAGATACCACAACACTTTGGCTGGAGGCCGCTTTGTGCTCTCATTGCAATTAGAATCACCATCCTTCAATTTATAACGTGAAACTTGACATACATGGCATTCATGTATTCCTTCAAACTCATTTCTGTATAGTATGAAATCATTGGGGCAAACATGTATTTTCTTATACTGCATACCCATCGAACACAACACCTTCTTCGCTTCATAATTATGCTTTGGTAATGTGTTACCTTCTGGAAGCATCTCTACCAACAGTTCAAGTAATTGGTGAAACTTTTATCACTCCACCCATTCCTTACCTTCAGAGTGAATAATCTTAACACTGCTGACAATCGTGTAAACATAGTGCATCCTAGATACAAAGGTTTCTCCGAATCAGTAGAAAATTTACTATACATATTTGCCCGCTCAAATGACGCATGCCCTATGTCGCAATCGTAATTCCGACGAGACGACGAACTCGCTAAAATTTTGAAAATAGATTTTTATGTATGTGGAGTCGCCACCAAATTTTTATTTAAGGGAAAAAAATTTGGAAAAACCCTGACTCGGAGAAGAGATTTAGGTTCGGGAGTCAATTACGAGTAGGGAAGATGTTAGGCACCCCACTCGCCCGTTCCGAAGAATGGTATCCTTAAACTGAGTGTGTGATTTTTGAAAACTATTTTGATCCCTTTACTTAATGTGAAATAAATAATTTGATGGAGGTTAGCTTGACAGCACTTGATCCTGCTTCTACGTATTCCCCGGTGCAATGGGAAACTCAAGGCTTACGTAGTTCTGGTTTGTGAAGGCTTGACCTTCAGGGGCGCTTGAAAAGAAGCATTTGAAAATGACTGGTGCTCGAAGGCTTAACCTTCGAAGCTTGTTTGAAAAAGGGATATTTGAGAGTGGCTAGAGTATTTTGAAAATATTTTAAGGAGAATCCTTAGTCCACATATGCACAGTATCCAAGACAACTACGGCTGCACTGGGATCCATACGAATTCCTAAACATCGAACAACAGAAAAAACTACCAGTTCGTGCCTAGGGTCCATCGCGTGAGACTTAGGGATTATAAAATGAGGCTTTTATTGGAATTATTCACAAAAAGATTCTTGGTCCACATATGCACAGGGTCCAAGACAACTACGAATGCACTTGGGACCCATATGAATTCCTAAACACCGAACAACAGAAAAAGCTACCAATTCGTGCTTAGGGTTCATCGCATGAGACTTAGAGTCAATAGATTTAATTTGAATTTGATTTTGAATCTGAGAAGTTAAGCTTGACTTTATTTGAAGAAAAGAATTAAACTTGATTTTATTTTTTGAGGAAAAGAACCTGATTTTTGAAGGAAAGAATTAAGCTTGATTTAATTTGAAGAAAAAAATCTATGCTTAAATTTCTGAAAAAAAAAGGAGTTGAACTTGATTTAAAATCGATCTTGATAATGAAGGGAAAAGAAGGAAAAATAAACTTAATTTGAACTCAAATGAATTGGATTTGAAACTTAAGGGAAAGGATTGATTTGAAATTGATTTTTGAGTTGACTCTTGAGGGAGAGAATCAATTTTGACTTGAAAGAAATAAATTTCCTTTGTCTAAAAATTTGAACGAAAGTTGAGAGAAAAGAATTCTGGTTTTGAGTAAAAAGAAATTTTATTTTCCTTGGAAGAAAGTTGAGGGGAACGAACTTTGATTTTATATTTAAAAAATTTTGTTTACCTATAAGGAAAGGAATTAAATTAAATTACAAAATATAGAAAGAGGAATTAATCTTATTTAAATGGATTTAAGTTTAGAGGCCAAGCAAATAGACCCATTTTTTAAAAGGTTTGAGTTAGACTACTTTAATTGAAATTTACTTTAAAAAATTAGAAGGACATTCGAATTTGAGGACTTGAATAGAAATCACGTTTATTTTAAATAGACTTACAGTAGGGTCTAATTGCATATATTAGATGGACATTTGAATTTGAAATCACGTCTATTTTAAATAGACTTACAGTAGGGTCTAATTGCATATATTTAATGGGCATTTGAATTTGAAGACTTAAATAGAAATCACGTCTATTTTAAATAGACTTACAGTATGGGTATTTGAATTTAATGGGAAGAGTGAAATGTTGATTTAATTTAGGTGGGAGCAAGAGTCAGAATGGGTAATTGACCCACCACCCTTTTCTGTTTGGTTTTTGAAAATGCTAAAATTTTCAGGATGAGGGTCGAACCTTGGGCACGCATTCTGTGTCACCACGATTTAGCCATCAGTGCTGGATTTTGAAGTGGCAATTTGAATGTGTGTATATCAATTGACTCATGCCTTGTCTCAAAAAAAAGAAAAGGACCAGAACGTCCCATGACTCCATTGGTGGGCCCCGCAGATGAAATAGCTTATTTTGGGATCACTTAGAATGAGAAAACCCCAAAGCTTTGTAGGACCCATAACCGAGCACGGGAAAAAGCTGGTTGCCTTATATCCTGGTCGACCACTTGGGCACTGAACTTCACGTAATTTTACATGCACATTGCATGCAAGCTCAGCGGTTCACGTGGGATCCAACGATACCCTCCTCTTTTGGGAAGCATTATGGGTAGGTGGCACTGCTGCCCCGGATCCCTGGGCAAAGCTTTCCCGACATCCCTTCTTTATGCCAAGTCAGAAGCGTTGACCTGCGCTTATACTGGGGTGCATCTGAATGTGGCCTTAACTCGTTGAGAAGAAGATATTGTTGGGAGAATGTAAGTTTGAAGGCAACCGAATTTGCTTCCTCTGTACGGCCCGTCGAGAGTCGTTTTTTTTTTGCACTTTTTCTTGCTACTTGGCCAAGGCCAAACTTTTCGGATCATGCATAGATTAAAGGCTAACACAACTTTGACAATGGTTTTGATGATTCGTGACATACTGACGCTTGATATGGGGCTGGCAGGGACGTGCGGGAAATTTACCACCCCTTAATATCCCACACAAGGTTTGGTTATTCACAAATTTGCTCAAGGGTAGGGCAACATATGCCCATATGATAAAAGCATAGAGAACAGCTGCATGCAATCGTCATCCATGTATTATATGCAGATATCAATTTAACTATACTCTAGGAGTGTTCTCATTATGTTTCATCTATTAATCTCCTATTGGCCTTATTCTATTATGACTTAGGCGGAGGCTCGGGAAACGTTCGAGATCATGTGAGCAAGAGGGGTTACAAGCTCCCTGCCACGCTACGTGGTTTCACGTTATTGCACCCATCCGCAGGGCACCATCGAATTAGAACGCTACAGCGAGATTTGAATTGTGTATACCATAGGCAATTTTTATGTGTAAGGGCCAGCTCGAACCACCTGTAAACCTGGAGCAAGAAGCAGTATCTATGGCCCTTTAGACGTTGGCAACTATTCCATACGTTCAACCCTCAATCAAGGATACCACATGCATCATTTCTGGTCCTGAGCTACCTCCTCTGAGCAGCCATTCCTCAAATGTTTATACCCTCAAAAAACAGTGTCGCTAGGGACAATCCTTACCATTTGTTCTGACCGCCTAGTGTTGTAAGGGCCTTGTATGCTTTATTGGGATCTTTTATACCCTCGTCGCCATGTGCTTGACAAATGTGGTTCATAAGGCGATCACTTGGACGTATATTTGGCATCAACGCCTTTGGTCAGTGAGGGAAGAGACCTTTTAGCCAGGATGGTAGATTATGGCCTACCATGATCCAAGGCGGCCGCACTAGCCAAGGACCGGGTTCTTCGTTATCCTAACATGACGACTATATCGTCTCTAAGATGGAGTTATTTTACAAGCGAAGATTCTTACCAATCTGTGGGTTTGAGAGTCCAAGAAAGTAATCAGCATAGAATAAGAATGGATTGAGCTCCCACCTCTTAATGAGCTTATTATACAGTGATCAGGGAGTGCGACCAACTTGTAATGGCTATATGCCTTTTCGAAGTATAGCTTTTAACGAGAAATCGATATGCAGAGTCTAACCATGCTTGCCTAGGGCTATTCCTATTCAGCCGATAATCATCCATGCATAGAAACTGCCATAAATGAGAGCTTACCTGGAAGTCCTATAATAGCTTGCGAAGTCTTGTAGACTTCTTCGTTTTGCTCTTGAGATCTTCAAGTCAGGAGGGATGCCTTGTGTTTGGAAATATCTGCCCTATATGTCTCCCTGGTTTCTTGATTCTGACAAAGAGAAATTCCCTCCAATGGAGCCAATTCTGTCTACTCCTTCCAAGAAGAAATCAGGGCTCCCTCTCCTACTCCCTTAACATCGAAACTGTGTAAGGATCAACTCTGGATGATGGTAAAGTATTCTTGGAATTTCTTAGCGCTGGGAAATGGAGTTCTCTTTTCGTTTTAAATTTTCTGTTTTTCCAGAACCGTTTTTCGTTTTTTCCTTTCTGTTATCTTTTTATTTTTTTTTTGTCCTTTTCTTTTAATCAGCATTATTGATATATTTTCCAATTTTAGGTCTTCTTTTTTTTTTCATTATTTTCATTATTATTTTTTCCAAATCTTGCTTTTACTTTTACTTATTTATTTCTCCTTTTTCTATTTTAATGTTTTTATGTTTTTTTTATTATTTATCTATTTTGTTTTCTTTCTTCTGTTTTTAATTTATTAATTTTTTCATTTATTTACTCATTTATTTTTTATTTTACTGTTTTTTTGTTCTTTTTATTATTTATTATTTATTTTTATTTCATATTTTTTCCTTTTTTATTTTTTCTAATCTTCCTTCTATTATATTTTTTAAATTTCATTACGTTTTGTATTTTTGTATTTTTGTATTTTCTTGTATTTATTTTTTTCGTTTCTTTTTTTCAACCTTCGTTTTTTTTAATATTTCAAAGTACTTTTCTAGTGTTTCCTAGTACTTTTTAATATTTTTGTATTTTTGTATTTTCTTGTATTTATTTTTTTCGTTTCTTTTTTTCAACCTTCGTTTTTTTTAATATTTCAAAGTACTTTTCTAGTGTTTCCTAGAAGTTTCTATTTTTCTTGATTTTGATTTTTTCTTGATTTCTATTTGTATATATTTTATTAATTAATTTCAAAATGGGGCCTCGGACATAATTGGGTGTTTACACCCTATATCATGAATCATATCCTCTACCCAATCTTCCATATCTATATCAACCTCCACCGTCTGTGACACACTTGGCATGCCTAATAACTCACCATGCCATGTCCATTTTGTATAACTTTTGCAAAATCCATCACAAAGAACATGTTCTATAATTTGATCAACACCCAAACATCTCTCATTTAGACAATTAACACACGGACAGTAAAACTGTCCATTACTCTGAGGTAGATTTGTCTGCGCAAAATTCAAAAACTCTTCGACCCCATTCTCGTACTCATCACTCGTCCATTTAGCATTTATCCTACTACGATCCATACTATACAAGAATCATGGACACATGATTTAGGATTAACATTGCCACTCATAATTGTTAATTTATTGTCCTCACTATTGGTAAGGCCCTATCCTATTCAAGAAAAAAGTTTTTTATTCATTGATTAACAGACTTTAAAAATATTGAATATCATACTTGGTGAAATTTTGCAGCATTTCGCATCAGTCTCCAAGTACATAACTTGACTGTGGTTTCATTTACCATAATCAAGCATGTACCTAGAGACAATGCAAAATGAACTAAACCAACATTTTATCAAGTACAATTTATAAAATTTAAGAAGAAATTGTTAACCATTGAATAAAAAACTTTAGTCCTAAACTTCCAACTTGGACAATTCAAGATTGAATACAATGAATGATTTACTTATTTAGTAATATACTCATTATATTTAACCTTGAACGGAAAACTAAGGGTATGCTCATATTTGAACTCAAGAAAAGAAACCAACATATTTAAACTTAAAATCAATACTATAACATACATAAACCTTAAGCAAACTTTCACATCTGCAATGACAAAGTAGAGGTGCATAGAAGATACCTCACAGTCAACACAACAATGTTTGAGTAGTGGCCAAGCGGTGTCCAAACGGAGGCACAACGGTAGTCGAACGACGATACAACACGGTAGCCAAATAAGAAGCTTGAAAATTATAGAATACAACCAAAATTAATGTAAATTTCAACTATAATAACAGAATGAGATGCATAAATAACGACAAAGACGACTTCGAACCTTAGGGTGCGCGACGACGACTTCCAACGAAGGAAATGGTTGCAACAGCTACGACGACTACGAATGTAAGGACGAAGTGCAACAAAAAATAACAGGGACAATGACAATGGCTAAGACGTAAACGAAAACTGAGAGAACTAGCTGAAACGAGAAACTGGGGTTTTGGAGAATGAGGTTAAAGACGAACATCGTCGAAAAATAAGTGACAGGGGAAGACATTCTACATTGGTTGTTTCTTAGAACCGATGTAGAAAGCATTTTCTACAGCGGTTGTTTCCATAATCGATGTAGAAAGTTGAAAAAAACCCACTTTCTACATCGGTTCAAAAGAGAACCGATGTAGAAAGTTTACATTTATTTAAAAAATACCATCGTGTTTTTTTTATATTGGTTTCTGAACAACTGATGTAAAATCCTATTATAAAAACCAATTTTTGCACTAGTGAGGAAGTGGCTTGTTATGTAGTGTAGATCCTAGTACATTATGCATTTTTCCTTTTCCAACCACACAATGTGTTGGGGTTGATAAATAAATATGACATGAAGAGATTTCCTTTGCCAATGAGAAGTTAAACAAAAAATATGTATTAATGCTTTCAAATATAAATTAATAATAAATGTAATTTTTTTTTGTAGTAAATATACCTTAGGATGATTGTAAGATACAAGTGTAACTATCTCTTACACTCGGGCAAGCTATATTAGTTGGTCTATTTGTTGCCTCATTCTGTTGCATCTTATTCTCTAGGTTAGCTATCTTCCCTATAAGGTGTTACAACATGGATTTTTAGTTAGCCATCTCATTAAGCATATCATTTAACTTTAAACATTATCGCTTTAGAAAATAATGTTTTTGTGACATGCTAAATCCCACACCCCGAACACGACCAAGGTATTCTGGAATATTTAATGCTTTAGCAAGAATATCATCATGGAAGTTCAATTCTTATGACTCAAATTGCAATAATGATTCTTGATAAGCATAGATAAGAAGAAATAATTGTCAATATCATGAAAAAATTTACAACTTTCCTTCTTACACATTTAGCCCAAAATTTAGCAACTTTTTCATTATCAATCACTTCTTTCTTATTAACACAAGCAGCCTTCCATAATACATGATGAGATATGGATGTAACATCTAATCCAGCCTCCTGCAACTATAAATTAAAATAATTAGTCAAATGGATTAAAAATGCTTTATCATGTCCTATAAATGTGTATAGTTTACCATCTTTTGTTCAAGTCGAGCATAATTTGTACGTGATCTTCTATATGGATATATAGGATTTGATGCTCTTTGTCGATTTTTATTACTTATTTTCTACAAAGACACTTAGTAATTATTTAAGTACATATTATTTGAATGTACATAAACATCATATATAATTAATAATATTGTACACATTGCATCATATTACCTGGAACTTTGGATCTTTACACTTGGCTATAAATGATCTCCGGACTTCTTCAGTTATAATGTTTGCATATTTTTTGGGTGGATGCTCTGGAGGAGGATCAATTAGATTGTTTTCGGCATTATACAAATATGTAGTTGTTATGTGAGATCTAAACCATCTATGCATTTTGCCAGCTGCCATAATTACATAATGTTGATGGCTATCATCAATATCAAAAGTTGTCTGCAAAACAACATAAATAAAGTGTCAAAGTAAATATGTCAAATAAGAAGCAATAAAATTAACTAAGGCATAAAGTCAATACATTACCTATATATTGTCCCAAATGTTATTTTTTATATAGGATTTAGATTAGCATTATTCCAATTTCTACAATTGATTAACACCAATTGTTGAGTAATAATTCCAAGATAACTCCTCAATTGGTCTCCATTAGACTTAATTGGTTGACCATTTCCATTCCACTCAACCTAATAAAATATGAACAAAAAAGTATAAATATTAAAAAAGGAAACATGATTAAATATTATATTAGTAAGTATATTACCTTAAGTTTGACTCTATTTTTTGAACGAACAACTTTCTTCATGATAGTCACTCCATGTTTTTTTTAGTATTAGAAACATCATCTTCATGGGTGGATTCCATTTACCTTCAATCATATTAGAACATGTTTAAGTTAAATATAACAAAATTATAATTTTAAATATACAAAAAAATGAATAGAAGTAATTTACATACAAGTTTAAATTAATCTTTTCCTTTTCCTTGTTGAATTAACACTTGTTTGTCTTTTATTAATGCAAAATAATAGGTTGACCTAGATCACATCATCATGATCGTATCTCATATACAGATCATCATCTTTGATTGGATTACTCTCTAGTAACTGTGATGTTTCTAAGAAAGGATCATCCTTAATATTAATCTTTTCATGATAAAGGTCATGAATTTTTTATATATTTTGTTAGATAGAAGCACAATGGATCGTTTCTTATCAATATGATTAGTGACATAAAATACTTGTTGAGCTTCAAATGCAAGAATAAAAGGCCCATGTTTATATCCCTCCTTACTAAAATCCACCTGCAAAAATCCTGACTCATCAATTCGAACACCATTATTATTATCAACCCACTTACAACCAAACATAGGCACCCAAAAATTTGTGTAGTCCAACTCCCATATTTGTTGAATGATGCCAAAGTATGACATATGTGCATATATAGGATTTTGGTCTTTGGCACTTGATACATGTAAAGATTGAGCTACCAGGGTCACATCACTGTTTTGCATTGTACTACGATTATCTTGTTCTTTTATATAAAATGTATACCTATTAGTTAGATAACCAGAGTAAGAAAAGGCATGAACATTAGAACCACTTTCTAACCATCTCAATTTTTTAGAAATTGGAGAAGGATTTACAACTAACTCTGCAAAAATGTGCTCCATCAACCATGCTATAAATTCTCAATTATGTTCTCTTGTTATCCAATTTTGATTTTTGTTTGGGTTAAAACTTCTAAGTATGCTTTTATGTCTATCAATAAACGGCTCAACCTCATTTGTATTATGTAAAACATATAGATGTGCTAGCTCCCATTCAATCCTTGGTATTGTCACTATCATTTCACATAATCCTTTCCCTTTCTGTTCTTCCTTGATGATGAGACTTTGGAAGTCCTATAAGATCAACATTGCTTAGATATTCAGTACAAAACTCAATAGCTTTAATTATATATCTTTCAACAATACAACCTTCTAGTCAATTTTGATTCTTCACATAGCCTTTTAATATCTTCATATAATGCTCAACCGGATGTCGCAACCGTAATTCCGACGAGACGACGAACCCGCTAAAATTTGAAAATAGAATTTATGGTAATTATGTGAAGTTGCCACCAAATTTTTATTTAAGGAAAAATACTTGGAAAAAACCCTGACTCGAGGAAGAGATTTAGGTTCGGGAGTCGGTTACAAGTGGGGAAGGTGTTAGGCACCCCACTCGCCTGTTCCGGAGAACGGTACCCTTAAACTGAGGGTGTGATTTTTGAAAATATTTTGATCTCTTAATTAGCATGGAAAAATAAATAACTTGATGGAGGTTAGCGTGACAGGACTTGACCCTGCTCCTACGTATTCCCCGGTGCAATGGGAAACTCAAGGCTTACGTAGTTCTGGTGCGGGAAGACTTGACCTTCAGAGGTGTTTAAAGGAAAGATGACATTTTGAAGAGGTTTTTGTTTTTTGAAAGGATCTTTAGTCCACTCATGCACAAGACTCGAGGCGGCTATGGCAGCAAGGGGGCCTATACAGACTACTAAACGTTGAACAGCAGGTGAATCGCCAGTTTTCCATTGAGAGCCCGTCGCGTGAGACCAAAAATCCTAAAACATTTGAAAAAGGAGCTTTTACTTTTGAAAGGACCTTTAGTCCACTCATGCACAAGACCCGAGGCGGCTACGGCAGCACAGGGGCTATACAGACTGTTAAACGTTGAACAACAGGTGAACCGCCATTTCCTCGTTTAGAGCCCGTTGCGTGAGACCAAGGATCCCAAAATATTTGAAAAGGAGCTTTTTATTTTTGAAAGGAAATGAATTTGATTCAACATTGAAGAAAGGAATAAAACTTGATTGGAATGGAAATAGATTTTGAATACTAGAAGTTGGAATTTGAAAAACAGACTTGATTTGGTTTTGAATTTTGAAGTTTTTTTTTTTTTGCACTAAACTTGAATAAAATGAACTTGATTGAAAACTGAAGAGAGGAACTGTAATTGAAGGAAGAACTAAACTCGATTTAGTTTTGAGGAAGAAGAATCACACTTACTTTTTATTCGAAAGAAAGAAGAACTTTTATTCTTGTTGAGTTTGATTTTATTTGAAGGTGAATTAAATTTGTTTTGAGAATTTGAGGAAAGAATTGATTTCAATTTCAATGAAAGGAACTTGAATTTTGAAGAAAAAGAAATTTATTTGAATTTTAGAAGGAAAGGACTTAATTTAAATTTTGGAAAGTTTGGGGGTTTAATTGCAAATTTGAGAAGTTTAGGGGGTTAAATTATAATTTTGGAAATTGGAGGGGAAAATATGGAATTTTGGCAATTGGAGGGGTAAATCTGAAGTTTTTGGCAATTAGCAGGGGGCAGTTTGGTAATTGGCAAGAGGAGGGGTAAATCTAAAATTTTGGCAATTGGCAGGGGCAGTTTAGTTATTGGCAATTGGAGCGGTAAATCTGAAATTTTTGCAATTGGCAGGGGCAGCTTGGTAATTGGTAATTGGCAATTGGAGGGGCAGTTTGGTAATTGGCAAGAGTTCAGGGGCTGATTTTAGCGGGTTCGTCATCTCGTCGGAATTGCGGTTGCGACAGATGGCGACTCCACTGGGGACCCCTAGAGAGTCAAGCCCGTTCAATTGAGTGTGTTTTGTATTGATCCATTCCCTGTTTATCTGCGCGCTTTATTTATTGCCTGATTCATTTATTTTTTTATCCATCTATTATTTGTTTGTTTGTCTATTCTTTGTACAACCTTAGGATAGATGAATAATAAATTGCTATATACATCTGTGCAATTTTCCCAATTGCAGGTATCTCAATAATTTGTGTGCCTTCCACACTTTGCATATGCATTTATCATGAGTGGGGCCCTATACCCGGGTCTGAGTGTTGCCTAGGATAGAGAGATCTAGTGGTGTCACGCTGGGGCTTACATCCTGTGTGGCTATCACGAAAATCCCGACTAGAGTGCATCCTATTCATAATGTCCCACAACTAGTGGCTACTTCTACTGTTGTGGCAAGCATTGTGGATTGGAACTTGGCTCTAGTGACCTCTACACCCCAGGATTACTAACCACCTTTGAGAGGTTCATGCATTAAAGGCATTAGACCCTTAGGATAGATAGCCCACATAAGAAACAAGAAGAGCACACACATACGCCTTTCAAGATACAAGGTTCACTGCTCACAGGCATTTATTTGAACTAAACCATCTGAAGTAGCAAGAGGAAGTTGAAAGCTAAAATTGGGGAGATACAAAAATTAAAAACCAAAATCAAACAAAAGTACGAAATCAAGACAAAAATCAAGAAAATCAACAAAAACAAAAATTCCTAGAAAAAATTAGGAAAAAGAATGTTGAAATACTGAAAATATAAACAGATTCAAAAAGGAAGGAAATGAAATTTGGAAAACCTAAAAATGGGGCTAGCAAAACTTTTTCAAAACAAAACTAGAGGTTTATAGCCAAATAAAAATACCAAAAATATAAAAATCAAGGGTGAATAAATAAAGCTACTCTTAATTATTCCTAAATCATTCAAACTTCAAAATTCTCAAATTATTTGTGCATGGCATACATGCATTCGTTCATTCATTTCATAAATTTATCATGGAAAAAAGAGATTTCAAAAAATCATTCCACACATTTTTCATTGCATCACTCGTGATTTTTCGCATCCAAATTGTTTCTCAAGGAAATTAATTTTTAACTTTAATAGACAAATTAGAGAAATACTTCCTCGACACCCTTATAGAACCAGATCACAATCAGGAATTATGGATGAGCTAGAGAGACAAAATGAGGAGTTGAGAAATGAGGTCAAGACTTTGAAAGAGCAGATGGCCAAGCTAATGGAGGCCATCCAACTATCAAAGCAAACGGACCTTCGGGGAGAGCCAAATGACTCGTCATATCCTCTTGGGTTCACTCCACAAAATCCTTCACCATTAACCATACCTCCACCAATCGAAGGAGTTCATTATGGGTTTCCTCATGGGCATGCACAAACACAAGCCCAAACACAAGCCCAAATACGAACCCAAACACATAACCTACCTTCAAACACCACAGGCATCCCTTATGCTGTTTCAAACACCACCTCACAGGCCTACCAAGCAGCCGTTGGGGAAACGCACCCTATGTTCACCCAAGGGCCTCAACCATTGTATATACCATCTTCCCAACCTCACCATACGCCTGAGGAATACCCAACCCATCCTGTTGAGGAGGATACAGAAAAGTGGAGAATCCTAGAAGAAAGAATCAAGGCAATCGAGGGAAGTGCTTATGAAGCTAAAGATGCAGCCGATCTGTGCCTGGTCCCAGATGTGGTCATCCCTGTAAACATCCAATTATGTCCGAGGCCCCCAATCATGAAATTCATCAGGAAACTAATACTAATTTAAAAAATAAACAGAAAGAAAATAAATAGAAAAACAGACAAACAGAGAAACAGACAATAATAAAAATATATATAATAAATATTAATAAAAGTAAAAACACCAGAATCTGAAAAATCACACAAATACAACAAAATAACTAAAATAAAGGAATAAACATTAAAACCAAAAATTAAAAGAAAATAATAAAATAAAATTTAATAAACAAGAATTGAAAACTGAAAAATATAAAAAAGAGGAGGAAAAGAAAAAGCGGGAATCAGAAGAATATCAAAAAGGAAAAATCAAAAAGAAAAGTTTTTTTGGGGTTTTAGAGCGGAGGCTTTGAGAGAATTGGTGGGGATTCAAACCTGAAAAACTCTCTAAAGCTTCAGTTCTACAGACCTCGGGCTCTCTAGGGCCATATCCTTCTTCCCTGGAACTAGCAGTGTCACATACCAATCGTGAAATTGTTTTGCGTAGCTGAATCCTAATCTCATCCAAGAAAGGAGCCGCCTCTTCGAATTCAAGCATCTTTCAGGTTAGTAGGCATGATTGATTTCATTGTTGTTAGATGCATGAACGGTGGCATTTCTTCTCAATTGATGGTTCCGCTTGACAATATTGGAATGAAGGCTATCGTTGTTAAGGATCCTGATCATATTTGCGAATTCTTGATTTAATCTTGCTTGGATTGGTTCAGTTATGATGATCTGAGTTAATAATTCTGTTTGTACTTGCGATTCTTGACTTAACTCTGCTTGGACTGGTTGGACTGTGATGATTTGAGTTAATAATCTTGACCGCGTTTGTGATTCTTGATTCGATTTACTTGAATTGATTAATTCCCTTTCGATTCACTACTGAACTGATCCATTGCTTGTTTTCTGTACATTTTATTTGTGCAATTCCGGTTCATCACATAGTCATTGCACTAACAATAAATGAGATAAGTTAATCTAAATGATATTACTGCATCTTGCTCGCTGTTGATCATTAGTGTAGTAGTTGTATGTTGTTTAATCTATGCGAAAATCTGGAATATGTTTGAGTCTGTTAGAAAGCATGATTCAGTTATGGCTCCAACAATCCTTACCCAGCCTAGATCCTTTTCCTTTTTGCTGAACAACATTCTCCCTAGGTTAGTTTCTTTGGGAAAGGAACTGAGAGGGTGATGATGCTGTTTGCTGTGTGCACTGCTTAGCTCAAAGCCAATAATTGTACAAACTTCCCGAGTGTGAACCTTATTCTATTCATTAGACAACAGGTACATGAATAAATAGAAAAATCAAAATGTGTAAAGTAGCTAGAAGTTTCTAGTTGACAAAGAAAAACAGTGATTCTGTCAATGTAGTTCATAGGGCCACCCTGCACAACCTTTCAAAGAAATTGTAGTAATCTCCTCGGTTCACAACAGCAAATGACGCCATAAGAATACACTTGATTCCCAAGCTCCCTAAGCCTATGACGATTCTGATCACTCATTCCAGGACCTCAAATCAATGAACTGGTTTAGTTCTACATAACGGATTATCGCTGTAATATCCTCTCATAGATTTCTGAATCTGGTCATGAATAGTGGGGGGACTCAAACAGGCCCCCTAATTTCTTTGCTTCCAGTGTCTTTCCTGATAGCTTGTCATAATCCATTGGTATCCTGTTAGGAACCTAGTTTCTGGCTGCAAACACACCTAGAGACTGCCTATGGCCCTACACCATCTACGGGCATCTATACCATTTGATATCAGATAAATCTTGAGTTAGAAACGCCCTGGGTCAATAGAATATATATAGAGGTCCATCATGCTTTTGCCTTCTGCCATGTGCACCCAATTGAGAGTTTTGATCTAGACACTGAATCCTGGTTCTTTTCTACCCATGCCTGCATATCCTTGGGGTTGGACAACAAATAGAGTTGCTTCTAGAGACTGGGACCAGTCATGATGTTTTAGTTAAAATTGCAAAAGTTCAAACCACTGATCCTAAGATTAAGATAGAAACATTGAAATTAAGGAATTTAGCTCATTTGGGAATTAGGAATGAGCTTGGTTCAGATATCGAAGATTACAGGCTGTGAGTATTCTTTACAGGTCATAGGTCCAGGTGCCATTTAGAGTTTATTCCATTCTAAAAGTTTGAGGCAGCTCCAGATTCTACATGCTAGGATCTTTAAATAGAGTAAAAGTAGTTCAATTTAGGGAAAATCTGATCCAGTAATTCAACAAAGACATTTCTTGGTGAGATCATAAGTTCCAGTGTTTGTTAGTCTAGTGTTTAAGTTGATAAGGAAAGTACTGATCTTGTTGCCCAGGCATAACATATGACTGTTAGCTAGGGAACTCAAGATAAAATTCCAACCTATAGGCTGCACAATATTAGAATACAAAGCAAGAAGTTTGATCTTATATCCTTTGTCTAGAAACAACCCAGCATAGGGAAGCATAGATCAACAGCTAAAGGACACAGATCCTAGACCAAAGGTAAAACTGTCCAGAGATAGGAAAATAATCATAGTTGGAATAATGAGCAGAAAGCACAAATATGCTATCAACATTGTCCTGTGAATGGAGCTTTTATTGATGATGTTTGCATCTATATTTTCACCCCTATACATGCCTCATGAATTGAGTGAATGACGGGTAATGCAAGATGAACCTAGACCCCAATCAATTGTCAGCATTATCTTGTGAATCTGCAGAACATGTTTCTTGTTTCCCCACATACAACTTAAACAATCCTTTGGCAAAAAGTAACAAGATGTTTCAAGTTAGTGTCACTGAGTTCTTCCTTAAATCTGTAAGATGAGACCTGCATGAGTGCTATGATGTAATTATTGGGTTGAGAATCGCTCTCGAATTATGGTTCTAAATTTTTTATTGAATGATAGGCAGCATGAGTTAAACCCTGAATCAGTTTTACCAGCAGTCAGGTCACAGACCAGTATTCCATCAATAGCTCCTGAAATACTAGTACCATTTGGATATACAGAGGCGTGAATCAATATAGTGACTCTGAGGATCCTGATTGGTGAGATAGGATTAAGGGGCAGGAGCACATAAATGTTAGCTGAATCTGGGGAAGGTTATTAAGGAATTCACAGTGCTAAGTTTGTTTGTATAACAGCGAAAAACCTTGCCCAATGGCCATTCGTGAGCTTACATGGACCTTTCAATTTAAACCCAATCTAAATCTTTAATATCAAACTACTCTCCTAGTTCAAAGAATGATCCGGAATGAGCACAAACTGAAAGCATGGGTAAGAGTTAATCAGATCAAATATTAGTAAAGTCACTGAAGCTGCGCACTGTGTTAAGAGCTTAGGCTGCTTAGTTTCCCTCATTCAATAGCTGTTTCATCCAGGAAAGGTGAAACCAGGCTGAGTCAACAAAAGCCTCAATCACAGGAGATTCTTCCAGACGCTGGATCAGCCATATCAGTTGATGAGAAGTTGGTTGCCTATATTGCCATCTGTACCTCCCAAACTATTATAACAACATACTTAGTGGCTTCTTGGCTTAACCAGTAAGCCGATTAGGATCCTGAGACAGTTAGTAGTCACATTGTCCATATCATATTGCCCAGCGGCAGGAACCAAGCCCAGCGGTTGCCCATGTACCAGCTCTCTAGGGTATGTTTAAAGTTAATACAGGGCTTTATAAACCCAATCAGCAGCTTGGCCTGGTGGTCAGCGACGTTGCATGAATCCTCCAGGTTCTCCCTTCGAACCCCATGTGTAGCATTTCTTCTTAATTCTTCTCCCATATCATATTAACCCCACACTATAGTTGGTCTGGGCCGTCCATCAGAAGCTAATCAAGACCCATTCAATTCCTAAAAACGTCTTCTGCCCAACTACCCTGGTGCCATGAAAAACAAGGCAGACTCCCATGCATACAAGGAGCCCACTAATCAGCCTTAATTAGATAAAGTAGGTGGCCTAGACATGGTTCTTATGCTGGATAGGAAAAATATATGGCATAACTCGAATGGTTGGGCGTTTGCTAGCAATCTCCATATGCTGCATTCGAATCCCAGGCCATACAAATTTTAATTCCAAAATCCTTCACATGCCTCATCACACACATGCACCTCCCAAATTTCAAAATACCCAAACTTCTCCTTATCATTTCCAATAATCCCAATTCTGTCCCAAATTTCAAATTACCCATTAGCCCCTAACATTTCCATTAATTCCAAATATGCCCCAAAACCCAAAATTACCCATTAGCCCCTAACCTTTCCATTAATTCCAAATATGCCCCAAAATCCAAAATTAAAATTTAGACCCAAAAATTTCATAATTACCATTAACCCCCAAAATTCTCCAAATTTACAAATTAACCTCTGAAATTTCCATAATTCAAAACTAACCCCAAAGGAATTTTCCTATAATTCTAATTAACTCTCTCCTTAAATTCTCAAAAAAAATCCAAATTCTTTCTTCCACATGAAATCAAAATCCTTTTTTTAATCAAGCCAAAATCCATCCATTCAAGCTAAATACCAAAAGTTCAAAACAAACTCTTTTCAAGAAACTTCAAATCAAATTCACATAAAATCAAATACTTTTCAATCAAGACCAATCATTTTTTTTTTCTCATTTCAAAAATCAAGTTTATTGGTTTTAAGTCTCACACAATGGGCTCTAAACGAGGAACTGGCGGTTCACCTGCGGTTCAACGTTTAGCAGTTCGTATGGGCCCCTGTGCTGCCTTAGCCGCCTCGGACCTTGTGCATATGTGGACTAAGAATCCTTTTTGTAAAATAATAAAACTTCATTTTAAAATTCCTAAGTCTCACGCAACGAATCCTAAGCACGAACTGGTAGCTTTTCCTACTGTTCGGGGTTTAGGAATTTGTATGAATCCTAATGCAGCTGTAGTTGTCTTGGATCCTGTGCATATGTGGACTAAGAATTCTCATTAAAATATTTTTGAAACACTCTAGCCATTTTCAAATAACCCTTTTCAAGCAGTGTCGAAGGTCAAGCCTTTGAGCACCATCCATTGTCGAACACTCTATTCAAGCACCTTTGAAGGTCAAGCCTTCAAATCAAACCAGAACTACGTAAGCCTTGAGCTTCTCGTTGCACCGGGGAATACGTAGGAGCAGGATCAAGTCCTGTCAGGCTAACCTCCATCAAGTTATTTATTTCATATTAATTAAGGGATCAAACTATTTTCAAAATCACACACTCAGTTTAAGGGTACCGTTCTTCGGAACGGGCAAGTGAGGTGCCTAACACCTTCCCTACTTGTAACCGACTCCCGAACTTAGCATCTCATCCTCGAATCAGGGTTTTTCCAAGTATTTTTCCCTTAAATAAAAATTTGGTGGCGACTCCACACTAATAAATTCTTTTTCACAAATTTTAACGATTTCGTCGTCTCGTCGGAATTATGGTTGTGACAATCCCTCCTAAGTTCAAGGTCCCTGAATTTGAAAAGTATTAAGGGACTAGCTGCCCAAGAAACCACCTGGCCATGTACTGCAAAAAGATGTCTCCCTGCATGCACGACGATAAGCTGCTTGTCCATTTTTTTCAAGACAGCTTAACTCGGGCAGCTGCTAACTGGTACACTCAGCTAGAGCAGACACACGTTCGTTCATGGAAGGACCTAGCTGATGCATTTATGAAACAATATCAATACAACATGGAGATGGCTCCGGACAGAACTCAACTCCAAAATATGGCCAAGAAAGGAGATGAGGCCTTCAAGCAGTACGCTCAAAGATTGAGGGAATTAGCTGCTCAGGTACAACCTCCTCTATCCGAAAAAGAGATGATCAGCACGTTCGTTGACACACTCCAAAATCCTTTCTATAACAAGATGATTGGCAGTGTAACTTCTAACTTCTCCGATATCGTCATCATTGGAGAAAGGATCGAGGGTGGCATGCGCCATGGAAAGATCGCGCATAAGCCTACAGGCACAGTCAACACTTCCCATGGATTGGGGAAGAAGAAGACAAGTGAGACCTGCAACATGGCTTCGGGTCAAGGCCTATACACTCCATAGATGGCACCTTATGGTCCAGTTGGTTACCAACCATCACCACACACACCCTACACACCATATCCTCACATCGCCGCTACATGCCAAACACCATACCATCCAACTTACAACTATCCGACACAAGTCCGATCACCAACACCATACGTGGCCCAAACACAAGCCATAAACCAAAATCCCAACAAAGGCCAGAAAAAGGAGAAAAAGCCTGTCCAATTCGATCCTATTCCGATCTCCTATACAGAGCTGCTACCTTGCCTAATCCAAAACTCGCTGAGTGCTCTTTCCCCTTTGAAGCCTCAGGAGCCACCATATCCTAACTAGTACAATCTAAATGCTAGATGCGACTACCATGCAGGATTCGTTGGTCATTCTACCGAGGATTGTGTAGCACTAAAGCGTAAGGTGCAAAGCTTAATCGATGCAAAATGGCTGAATTTTGGGAAGCTTGCTCCTAACACAGAAAACAATCCATTGCTAAATTATGGGAATCCAGCAGCTAGCTGAAACAAATCAAAGCAGCACAATAGGATGCCCTGTATTAAGGAAATCATCCAAGATTTGTCATACTTTTCAAAGTCAATCTTTTGTAAATAAATCTCAATAAATACAAAATTTACATTTTTCATACTTCATGAACATGTGTTTTACCTTATTGACTTGTCTTTCTAAAATTTACCATTCTTTCTATCATTCAACTTGTTTCTTATCCTTACCCAAAAAATAAATACCTGTTGGTGAGAATACCAGTGCTGTAATAAATGATCTTGAGCGTCTTGTTAGTCAAGCTCAAAGAGAAAAATCCCACGAGGAAGCAGAATAAATAACCAAGGATTCTAGATCACCATTCAAAATGTCTTGAAAATATCCCGCTGGAACCAAGCTCAAGTCCAGGCAAAATTTAGGGATAAGATCCGCTGAATTGGAAGCCAAAATGACCCCGGCAAGGTCGATGTCTGACTACACAAAAACTCAAGAAAAAGAAGAAAACCCGCTAGATTAAAATCAGGTATATATATATATATATATATATATATATATATATATATATATATATGAGTACCAATTTCTGTTCGGGTAACTTTTTAATTAAATTTTTAAATGAAGTAAACATCTTTGAGAACCAAAAGCTCCAAATTATCAAAAGAAAAGAAAAAAAGAAAAGGAAATATAATAAATAAATAAATAAGTAAGAGATAATAAACAAATTACAAATAAAAAATAAAAATAAGTAAAAGCTGAAAAGATAAAATTCAGTTAGGATAGTTGGGAGTTAGTTAAAAGCAGTTAGGGTTAAAAACTAACTATGGTTGAGGGTTAAGACAACTATGGTTGAGTAAGGGTATAAATGGCATTTGGAAAATAGGAGAACGGTTACACAAGACTTTTTGGAAAAAAAACCGTGAAAACATTCTCGAAATAGCTCCCGAATTTCATTCGAGACTTTGGCTGCTATGGGGATTGGGGTTCTACTTCAGAAAATTCCTTGAAACAACTCACGATTTTGGCTGGGGATTCTGGTTTCTCTAAATATTCTCTTAGATTCCTGTTCCTCCTGCCTGTTGCAAGAACTCCAAAATCGCTCCTCACGACCTACGTTGCTCCGATTTGTTCTCGCTGAAGCTTGGTCTCCGTCGGAAAGTTTGTTCAGCTACCTTGCTCGCGGGCACGAATTCGGAGAAGAGAAATTCATCAATCGTTGTATAAGCCTTGACGTGTTACTATCGCTTTGTTGATTTTAAGCTTTGTCCAGGTTAGAGCGCTCATGCTCCTTTCTTACAAGATTAAAATTAGTTAAATACTTGCTGTTTTTTGTGCATTCCATGATTTGGATGAATCATGTGGTGTTGATGGTCGTTTCTTCTGTTATTACTAAAGATTGCATGAGAATTTGACAAATGTCATTCGAGTAATAGGTGAATCTAGGTGGGATTATTGAGTTCTGGTATAGAGTAAGCAGAATATATGTCATAAGAATGTGAACCCTGTTATTGCAAATCTAAATCTATAGGTTTTAAGTAAAGCCTCAATCAAGCGTTAGTCTCATGCCACAAATTTGAAATCCAGGGTTTGTGTGATGAAATTTTGATCGAACATAGCTTATTCTGAGTCAATTAGGTGGTAGTTCTTTGGTTTAACCCAAACATAAAAATTTAGGTAGAACTCGGACCTGAGAATCTCTATGGATGTCAAGTTAGTATGCTGATAGGCCGAGAAACAGTCCTTGAGGTGATTTTGGGTTCATGACCCAGGGGTTTTTAAACCATATATTAGAAAATCATAAGGAACAGATTTGAGGCATATATATGTCATTCTTGTGCTGGAGTTATGGTCTAAAACTGCTGTAAAGGATCCATACCTCTCCAATCTCAACATTAAGCTAGAAATATAATCCCAGTTAGGAATGAAATTGTGAAGACCTTGAGCTCCCCTGATCTAGCAACAAGAAATCTTGAGCTAGGGTTTGTCTAATGAAATATAGGGGATTTTGAGGCACTAGGACCAAGCATAAGTCTATCTAAAAGTCTTTATCATACTAAGATCAATTGGCACCTGACCTGATATAACACATAGGTGAGGTGAGATAAAAGGGGCTTTTCTTTGGAATCAATAAGCTAATGTCCCTGGTGGAGTTTAGGTTAAAATGGTGGGCTAATGAATCCAAGAGGTAGATAACCTCAACCTATGGCCAGGTAGGCAGTTCTCTAGTGGTTTGGGTACAAAATTGGAAATTTGACTTGCTGTTTCTGTCATGAAGAGTCCACTTTGATGAACAGGCTTGAGGCTCGGAAGCTAGTTGGCAGCCTTCCATATTTGGTCTCAATTCCAGAATATGGTTTTAGTTAGGGTCTAGAAGAATATCAAGTAGGTTTCTCGAACTTAATCAGTGAGATAAGCCTAGAAACCATGTAGTCTAAGTTTGTGAACTAATAGTCTAGGGAGAGCTTCAAAACTGGTAGTGTTCCCTAAGATCGTTGATTGCAGCAAAATAGGCCTCAATTTATAGTCAATCAAAACATACATCTATAGCTCTTCTATTCCTAAATTTAGGCCTCAATTCTGGTAAGTCTGTTCCAAAACCACACTGGCCAGTGCATAACAGCAGTTTTTGATCAAGACCATCACAAGGGTAGCAAACACCAAATCAGGATTGAATTCTAGGTTTGTGAGGATCAGGTAAGAAGGCCTTCTAGTCCCTGGGTAAATTCTGGTTTCCAAATTGTGCCCTAGGAGCATCAGCTTTTAATCACAAGAATGTTATGTGTATAGTCCAAAATGTGATTACTCCTCGAACTGTCAAGCAAAACTGAATATCATCTGGTCAAACCACAGGATAGGGTTTACTTCCTGTTAGTCAGACAAGAATTAATTCTACCTGCACATATAAGTCAGTAAACCAGAGGTTTTAATGTGGGAGGCCAAGTCTTGGTCAATGAACCAAGGAAAATTAGTACATCCGTCCACCGCACTACTGTCAGGAATTAGAACTAGCATTCTGGGTAAACGCAGTCTTTAAGAATAGCTGAATTCGAGTCCACCAAGTCAAATGACATTTGCTGCTGATGCTCAATATTGTCACAGTAAGCTTGAGAGCATGTAAGGCCTAAATGAGTGCTTAGAAAATCCTGTTCTGGTAGCGGTAGAGGATTTGATTAGGAATGCCAGTCAAAGGAAGTATTGCAGCTTTCACTTTGGTACATAACGATGCTTCTAAGCTTAGAGTTTATCTAGAGACTTTAGGCTTGGCAGTACCACTCTAGAGGAGAGCCAAACCTGAATAGAGTTTGTCGGTTGGAGGTTTAGTGTATATATTGAAGGGTCATAGGTTCTATCTACCAGATTTTGTTTATAGTTAGATGGGAAGGGCACACACTAGTTTATAATACTTAGAGACATCCTAGAAGCATAACTGGTATAAAATATGAAATTGATAGAAAAGCAAAAGCGGAATCCCTCCCTACTGTGACATATATAGGTTCTGTCAAAATGTAGAATTGGCACAAGGCTGGAGGTTAAGGCAACCTCATAGAAACCAATGACATTAGGGATATGGAGTTCTGTATTCCTTAAAGGGCCCCTGGTCCATATAAATGCAGAGGAACCAACAAGAGAATCATGAATAGCAGGTGAAAATGCTTTTAGAACAGTCTTAATGATAGTCATGACCTTAGACACGGCCTCTTAAAAAAAACAATTTCTTCCCAATAGTATGCTCTTAGGTTGGTGTTTGATCTAGAACCAACAACTATAGGCTAGGTATAGCTTTAACAGCAAATAGGATAAATCGGTCGCAGGAATAAAGCGTTTGTGGAACCCAAGCATTGAACCTGTTGAGAGAAAGAAATGAACATCCACTTAAGTACAAATAGGATGACTATGAAGGTTGGAACTAACTAGATAGTTCAGCCAAAGAATCAGGTCGAGCCTAGTACCTACTCCTATATATGTGATCTGATACCTGAGCATCAATCTCTTAAAAACGCAGAAATAATGTGTTCAAACCCAGTCTTAGTACCTTGGCCAAGTTAATAATAAGCTGGTTTAAGGAAGTGTAAACAAGAACCTTCTTACTTGAGCTGGATTTCTTTTGGGCACTAGCTTCAGGTGGCGTTTGTTGATTGTGGGCAAAGTTAAGTCCCTTGATCAGTTTTATTGTCACAATGATAAAGGCAGCAGAGGGACCTAAAATCCTTAAGCTGCACAGGTAGTAGATTATCCCTTGCGTTTGTGATTTATAGAATCCGCTCCAGTAGGCTATCATCAGATTTTGTACAAGGATAATGCATAGTTTAGCTAGCAGCAGGGACCAAAACTGGTTAAGAGTAGGATAGAGCTTTTGTCATTAAACCCATCACTTTAATGGGTTTAGTTTTAGGAAAATTTTGGGATATTAAGAGATCCTTAATCAAATGGCTTATTGACATAGAGAGGGAGGGGAGTCCGAACCTTAGGAAATTGGCCATTAGAACTAGGGACTAGGCATTGGAGCAGTAGTAGGCCCAAGTTAAAGAATCACTGTCCTGCACCTTTTCATGGTAATTGATGGTGTTCGAATAAATGTAACAGGGACTTGATAGTCACCTTGTGTTATGGTTCTTAGGCAAGTGAGAGTTCTCTAGTCAGGTTCTTGCATGGTAGCATTAAGCGTGTCAATAGGCCTTGGAATGTTTAGGCTGCATTAATAGAGCTCAACCTATGAGACATCCTAAAATGATTCACTGTATGTCATAATGGTTTTGTAGGTCCAGGTTCCAGTAGGCTACCCCTCTTTCCAAATGGGAAATGGATCGGTATACTCAAGTTTCTAAATCCACAGTGAATACTAGACTCATGATTCCAGGCCTGTAGTAACTCTGGCCACAAGATCATGAACTTTCCCTAGCTGTTTAAATCATAAAGGTGTTAGGTTTAGAAACATGAAATGCTTAATCTTGGCCAGAATATTTCACAGCTGCCGCCATACCTTGCAACTACTCCTAACAGTTAGGATCTTGGCCTAGGATCTGACAGGTTCAGTTTGGGTTTATCGCAACCGTAATTCCGACGAGACGACGAACTCGCTAAAATTTAAAAATAGAATTTATTTTGGATTATGTGGAGTCGCCACCAAATTTTTATTTAAGGGAAAAAGCTTGGAAAAAACCCTAACTTGAGGATAAGATTCTAAGTTCGGGAGTCGGTTACGAATGGGGAAGGTGTTAGGCACCCCACTCGCCTGTTCCGAAGAACAGTACCCTTGAACTGAGCGTGTGATTATTTGAAAGTGGTTTGATCCCTTTTGTTAGAATGAAAATAAATACTTGATGGTGGTTAGCCTGACAAGACTTGATCCTGCTCCTACGTATTCCCCGGTGCAATGGGAAACTCAAGGCTTACGTAGTTCTGGTTATGTTTTGAAGGCTTAACCTTCAAAATTATTTAAAGGAATGTTTGAAAGGTGCTCAAAGGCTTGACCTTTGGAGCCACTCGGAAGGTAAAAAAGGCTTGATTGTTTTGAAAAAACTATTTTAGAAGGACAATCCTAATCCATATATGCACAGGGCCCAAGACAACTACGACTGTACTTGGACCCATACGAATCTCTAAACAACGAACAACAGAAAAAGCTACCAGTTCGTGCTTAGAGCTTGTCGTGTGAGATTAAGCATCGCTAAAGAAGATTTTTATTTTGAAAATCGATGAATAAAATGAGCAAGGTTTTTATTTTGTAAAAAGAAAAGGCAAACCTAATCCACATATGCATAAGGCCCAAGACAACTACGGCTGCACTTGGACCTATACGATTCTCTAAACAACGAACAACAGAAAAAGCTACCAGTTCGTGCTTAGAGCTCGTCGCGTGAGATTAAGAATTGTAAAACAACATTTTTATTTTTTTGAAACCAATAAAAAAGGGCAAGTCACAAGTAAATATTTGAAATTTTGGAGGAATCTATCAACTAAGGAATGTTATGTTTCATGGATTATTTAGGGATTTTGGATTTTTTATGAATTATTTAGGGATTTTGGATTTTTTATGAATTATTTAGGAATTACAGAATTTTTTATGAATTATTTAGGAATTATAGATTTTTTTTATTTTTTGGAATTCTTGTGAATTTTCTAGGATTTTTAGAATTTTTTATTGATTTGCTGGATTCTTAAAGTTTTTATGATTTTTTTGACAGAGGTAGTATTGTAATTTACAGGCAGGGGATAGATTGGGAATTATGAAATTCCACAGGGGCAGTATGGTATTTTCCCATGTGAGGACAGATTTTTAAAAAATTGGGAGGAAGAAATCAGAATGTGCCTTTGGGAGGATTCGAAGCCAGTGTATCCAGGATGTGCTGGGCTTGCTAGCCACTGGACTAGGCGTTCAAGTTACGCCTCATTTGCACCCATTATTTATACAAAGTTTGGTCAAGGAGTCACTAAAAACAGAAGTGCAGGATGTGGGATTCGAACCTATGTCCCAAGATTGTGCAGTACAACTACCCGACCACTAGGCTGAGCACCTGTTTGAGTCTTGAATGCCTTGAATTGATTTATTTACTTACTTTAGTGCTGCAAGACAAACTCCGATTTTATTCACGGATCTTGTTGACTTTGATGTTATAGGAAACAGAATCGGTCGTAAATTTATACCATGCTAGAACGGTATCGCTCATGTTTCATAAAACCTGAAGATCGACTTCCACCTTCCGTTATTTTTAAACAAAGAATAGTTTGCATCCCTTAGATGGTGTTATTTAATATTCATATCGCGTGGCAGGAACCAAGTATGCATGGGCTAGAATTCTAAAACGAAGAACTCAGAACCTGCATGGCTTGTTCGGCTACTCCATGTTCCTCCTCAAGCTTAACAGATCGTGGAATTTGCTGGAAGTGGAGGCATACGAGACTCACCTAGTTCCAGATTTCCCATGTATAAAAGGAAGCCACAAATGTAATGGATTTTGAACAAACCTCTTGCTACCCGTCCATGTCCTTTGCGGACCTGATGATCTATTTCTTGTACCAAACTCCAGTTATAGGATTCTTACCTCTTATATATTCTACAAGCGTGATTCATGAAGCAGCCATGCATTTGGGCAGTTTGACGAAATTGCAGCAACGACAATTCACACGTGACTTTCTTGTCCTAAAGGAATATTCTAGATACAAGTGTTGACCTCTCTAGCTACTTACAGGGACCAATCTTCATGACACGAGGGACAAAGGTGTCGTCTATGTTCATCTAGTGTGCGGGTTGGTTTAGAGGGAATCCATGTGACAATGACCCTTGACTCTATATACGACTAGCACACCTATGGTATATTTTTAAGCCATTGACCTTGCTATATGTATTCTGATTCCGGCGAGTAAAGGGAGTCTAAGCTCTTGAAAGATGCCATGCGCTGCTTCATTAGTGGCTAACCATTTCTCTTGCACAAACGCCAATCATGCATTTATGCAACCAATGAATTATGGGGCACCAGGTTTGAGACAAACAACCGAGCAAGGAGACACTTAGCATCTTTATGCTAGACTGTGGCTGCGAATATTCAATGGCTTAGATCACCAAAGTTTGGAGTGGTGAGCTTGATCGGGTCATATATGCTTTTCTTACATTTCAGATCGTATCTGATTCAGAGGAAAAGGTGCGGAGCAATGCTTATGGAAATTCAATCGAACGCCGATTGATGACTCTATCAATGCCCGACGGTTGCATCGTCAACGTAAACTCCTGCACCAGGAGGTCAGACCCTGAAACTAACCTCTCACAACGACACTTTCTAACCTCTAACTCAGGAGCAAAGATGTACAAACCAACACAAGCCAAATTTCGAGTTGTGTTTCAAGAATCCACTACAACATTAAGACGGATGGTTAGGTTCCTAAGCTTTTTCCTTTTCAATTACCAAACCAGAAACATCTATCTTGATTTGGATGACTCGCGAGGCAGAACTAGGGGTGTCAATGTGGATTCTTGAAGGGTAATTTGGCTGAGGTGTTCGACTAATTTCATTCTCAATACAGGTTTGCAAAGACTTATATCTAAAACGAGTTATCTTGATCATCCCTACCATGCCAACATCAACGTTCATGATTACTCGTGATTATTAACAGGATCTAGCTGATTTTCAGGTCTATTTCTTATTTACATGCCAATAGAATAGAACCGTACCAAGTTTCTTGATTCGAAAAGGAAGAATCGTAACTAACCTGTATCGAACTTGAGTCAGGGAGTGAATGGTGATTGCTGTGGGATGCCTCTCAAAAGAACCCGATCCTCTCTTCACACAGAGTTCTTGTAGTGCGCCCCTCTTACTTGATGTTCCTACTATCTGACTGAAATCCTTCCCAAAGATTCTACCCTCCCCCTCTGTATTTAGAGGATTCTGAAAGAGAAATGGAGGCTTCCCTCTTCAGGCTGCATGCCCCCTCCAGTCTCTTCCTTCTTTCTTGTTTTTCAATCTTTTTTCTTTTTATCGTTCAAAACCGTTTTTTGTTTTATCATTAAATTTGTTTTCTGTTTTCAATTATTTTCTTATTTTACTTTTTATTTTCTTTCAGAATTTTCTGGTTTTATTTCTGTTTTCTTAATTTTTAATTTTTGATTTTCAGGTTTTAATATTTTCATAATTTCACTTATTTAATTTTTAGAATTTTTGGATTTTCTAATAAATTTCTTAGTTCTAAATTTCCAGATTTTAATTTTTGTTTTAATTTGTATTTAATTCCTTTTTATTTTATTTCTAATTTTTAAATCTTCATTTATATATTTTTTAGCTATTCTATTTTCCTGTTTATTACCCTTTTTTTTAAATTGATTTTAAATTTATTTATTAATTCTGTTTTTATGTTTCATTTAGATTTTCCGTTTTTGTAATTTTTCTGTTTTTTCTATTTTATTTAATTTCTGTTTTTCTGTTTATTGTATTTTTGATCAGATTTTATTTTTCTTTATACTTCAGATTTTTATTTTTCTTTTTCAGATTTTTGAATTTTTATTATTATGATTTTTTCTAATTTTCAGTTTTTAGTTCTTGTTTATTAAATTTTCTTTTATTGTTTTCTTTTAATTTTTTGTTTTAATATTTTCTATTTTTCATAATTTTTATTCTTATTATTTTACTCATTATTTATTTATTTAAATTAGTGTGGTTTTTTTTATCAATTGGGGCTTCGGACATAAATGGATGTTTACAGGGTTCTGCAGTAACGCTTAAGTTCAGGTATAAGCCACAATTTACCACCCAGTCTTGTTTAATTAAAAGGGCCACACACATCGAATTAACAAAAGGATCAAACTACGCGAAAGAACCTTCGCTGGGCAGTTTCCTTTCTACAAGTTAATGGTAACCTTTACCTCTGGTGTTTTGCTAATTCACTGAAAATCAGAAACAAGAGAGGCACTTGATATAATGCTTCCAGCCAATACGTAGTTACATGCCTTTTCTTCCCAAAACTTGCCAAATTAGGCTTGGTACCTGCTAGAACCTAAAGGTTAGCTCTCTAATATGATTCATAACTCGTATAGAAGATCAAAGTAGCACCTGTCATAATACTATACCATTTTACATAAGCCTCAACTTAAGAGTTGAAATTTGTTCTGGGAGCTTTAAAAGTTCTGAGACTTGAAATTGGTAACACCAGTTTTAAACGCCAACTACAAGTAAGCATGATTAATTCTCACCCTCCTTACTAAGGTATTAGCCATACAACTAAGTAATTAAAGACCCTGAAAACTATAGGCTATGTAAATTAAATAGGTCACAGGATAAGTAGACTTGCTAGGTGGATCAGAGGCAAAGGCTGTTACAATAACAATAAGCGTTATCCTCGCAATAATAGGAAATTCATTCGTTTTCTTAAAAACTTGTTTTAAATTTTCCTCAACTGCGCAACAGATTCTAATGCGAGCAAGTAGCATTCTCTACTGCTTCGTGTTCTAATTCGTGCAAATTTAAACACGGCTTACGACGGTTTGAATTATGCAAGCACGTCTTGTTTTCAAAATTCATTCGTTTCCTTAAAAAATTTCCGTTTTAAATTTTCCTCAGCTGTGCAACAGATTCTAAGACGAGCAAGTAGCATTCTCTACTGCTTCGTGTTCTAATTTGTGCAAATTCAAAAACGGCTTACAACGGTTTTAATTTTTCTCGCACATCTGTTATTCAAAACTCATTTGTTTTCTTAAAAAACTTCTGTTTTAAATTTTCCTCAACTGTGCAACGGATTCTAATGCGAGCAAGTAGCATTCTCTACTGCTTCGTGTTCTAATTCGTGCAAATTCAAACACGGCTTACGACGGTTTGAATTTTGCTCGCACATCTATTTTTTCAAAATCCGTTCGTTTTCTTAAAAACTTATGTTTTAAATTTTCCTCAATTGTGCAACGGATTCTAATGCAAGCAAGTAGCATTCTCTACTGCTTCGTGTTCTAATTCGTGCAAATTCAAACACGGCTTACGACAGTTTGAATTTTGCTCGCACATCTGTTTTTTCAAAACCCGTTCGTTTTCTTAAAAACCTTGTTTTATATTTTCCTCAAATGTGCAACAGATTCTAATACAAGCAAGTAGCATTCTCTATTGCTTCGTGTTCTAATTCTTGAAAATTCAAACACGTCTTACGATGGTTTGAATTTTTCTCGCACATCTATTTTTCAAAATTCATTCATTTTCTTAAAAAACTTCTGTTTTAAATTTTCCTCAACTATGCAACGGATTCTAATGCGAGCAAGTAGCATTCTCTACTGCTTCGTGTTCTAATTCGTGCAAATTCAAACACGGCTTACGACGGTTTGAATTTTGCTTGCACATTTGTTTTTCAAAATTCATTTGTTTTCTTAAAAAACTTCTGTTTTAAATTTTCCTTAATTGTGCAACGGATTCTAATACGAGCAAGTGACATTCTCTACTGCCTCGTGTTCTAATTCTTGCAAATTCAAGTACGACTTCTAACGGTTTGGATTTTGCGAGCACGTGATTTCATGAAGTCATTGTTATCCCTAATTTGTCCAAAAATATTCTTTTTACCTAAGATTACCCTTTTCTTCTCCAAGAGATCAAGTGTCTTTACCAGAACTATGTAGCCTTGAGTTTCCCATTGCACCAGGGAATACGTAGGAGCAGGATCAAGTCCTGTCAGACTATTTTCCATAAACCTATTTATTTTTTATTCTATTTTAAGGGATCAAATAGTTTTGAAAATATCACACACTCAGTTTAAGGGTACCGTTCTTTGGAACGGGCGAGTAGGGCACCTAATACCTTCCTTACTCGTAACCGACTCCGAAACCTAGATTTCTTACTCAAGTTAGGGTTTTTCCAAATGATTTCCCTTAAAATAAAATTTGGTGGTGGCTCCACAATCCATAAATATTCTTTTTAAAATTTTTAGCTAGTTCGCCATCTCGTTGTAATTCCGGTTACGACAATATATAATATTATATAAGACTTTGAGGTACAACATTAACCAAGAGTATTTCTTTGAAATCTTTAGTTTATGTTTGAACGCCCAACTCCCAACATTAACTTTCTTCTACCAAACTATCTCATAGTTAGAGGGATCGACCATCATGTTCACCCTCACAATCAGAATCCAAGTCATAAGTACCAATGAATCCCTCTCACATTGTGTCATATTTGAGCTAGGTCTGTATTTTATTTAATTTTAAAATTATCTATATTATGCACAAATGATATGGTAGTACATATATAAATATTAAAAAATCTTGATGAACAGAATCTTGCATCTTTACCTATTGTTTGAGCGGTCTTTTTATTTTTTTGAAAGTGAAAGTTTCAAAACAAACCTAGGATTCTCTCTTATTTTTTAAAAAAATAAAAATAACATTAAAATAAAGAATATTTGAGAAACTATAGGAAATAAACAATATGTAACTAACACTACTAGCGATGCAATTAAAAGGAAAAGCATGATAAGGTTGATAGATTCTTTTTATCTTCTAATTGTAGGAAGGGTTCATCTAGAATCTACTATGCTTCAAGGATATGACTAATGGAGTGAGTGTCCAAAGTTAGGGGTCATTGAAGATTTGCTAGCTTCACCAGATTGTGTGACCAAAGCATCAATGTTGATGGTGCAATAACAGAGACTAAGAGGAGTTGTTAAATCCAATAATAAAGTGATACAGAGAGATTAGATCGTACATGATGTTTCAATTGATGCAACATCAACTGCCTCTTGTACTATTTCCGTTGAAAAATAGGACAAAATGAAGATACTTATGCTAGTGCCAAATTTTCTATCATAATACATAACAGCTCTGCTAACCATTTTCCTAGCTATCCATTTTCCTTTATTAGTATTATTAGGTTCACGTAACTTTGCTATACAATAATTAAATTCATTATCCCAAGTGTTGTATACTGGAATTACTTCAAAGAAATAATAGCTAAAATTTTTTGGAATCTATAATACAGACATTGCACATATATAATATTATATTATATATTAACTGATTTTGTAGCTACTAAATTTGGACTATCCCTGAAATTTAACACGTTTTTTTATATCTCATATGTTGAATTATTATATCTCTGAATTACCCCTAATTTTGTTGACAAGTTCCGTAACTACTGGATTTGGACTACCTTTAATTGCTATCATCATATGTAGAAATAGAGTTAAATTATGGAGCATCATATTAACATAAGTTGGTAAAATTAAAAAGAAATGATTAAGATATAGAATATTTTCTTGAAAGTTAAGGTTCTCTTGATAAAAAATATATAGTTACTTTGATGTCATGATTTTCATAACATCTTGTGCAATGCTCACAAATAGAGATGTATTCTCTCTTTCAAATCCAAAGTGCATCATATGCCTTTCCGAATTTAAAGATTCTCTTTTTGGAAACCCATAGCTTTGAAGGGGTAATTCCTAACTACATATCTAATGCCCCAAATCTTTAAATCAGGGACCTTGCTAACACTAACTTTGGTTGGTCTTTACCTCTATTCAACAACATGAAAATCTTATCCACCTGATTCTTGGTAATAATTATCTATCTTCCACCACCTCACTGAATTTTTAACTCTTTGATTTCCTTAGAAACTTCTCTAAGTTAGAAATTCTCATTATCAATGATAAAGGCCTGTTGAAAATTTGTCTAACAACTTAACATGTAACATTTCTCAAGGAATGAATAATTTAAGAATCTCATCCTTTTCTTTTGAGCATAATTATTTAACCAAAATTATTCCTTTCACTCATCCAAGTCCTAAAAAAAATGAGACTTACACTAGTTAAAGTTGACATAACTAGCATAGCTGGTAGGATTAAAAGCATATTGGTGCTTTGTTCTAAGGGTAGTGGAATGAGCATTTACCTAAGCAAAACAACATGTCTAAGAAAGCAATGAATGACTTAGAAAACTTAAAAGAATGTAAAGCATATTAAAAAATTCAAAGTAAAAATAAATAAACATATAACACTAACAGATTCATGCTGAAAACATGGAAGATGGATTAGAAGTTATAGCATAGTAACAGATCGAAACCATAAACAAATTAAATGTTTATTCTATTACAAGAAAATGAAGTCATTAAAATCTCAGCAATCAGATTTTCTATGTTAAGATTGGTCAATTCATATCTCTAAATACGAAATGACAACCATTCAAACTTTACGTACACCTTCATATGAAAATAGTAGAGCATTCAAACTGAAAAATGAAAAATGAAAAAAAGAGTAAAAATCAAAATAAGGGCAAATGTATGAGTAAAAAATTGGGAAGAAGAGAACCAAAATAAACCAATAAAAGTTCAAGATAGGAAAAACCAGGTGAGCAAGAAATGAGAAAGAAGAAGGGAAAATATTAATAAATGAGATGAAATGGATGAAAATAGTTATATGTGCATAAGAGAAAAATTGGTGAACCAGCTTACCAAAACAAGCATGAACGAGATTTCAAAGAGAGAAAAAAATCTCCTGTAATATGATTTCAAAATAATGCCTAACACCTCATCAGAGCATTTGGATGAAGCACTTGGATGAAGATGGTGAAAATGGCAGCTGTTGTGGCAAATAGAAGAGAAAAAAAAATTAATAATTAAACAATAATTTTAAAAAAATTATTAAATTTTAAATGCTTATTATTAAAAGCTGTGAAAATATTAAATATATCTTAAAACACTTATCATTCTGGGTGCTGTAAAATCAAATAATTTAAAACATTTTCTACTTTAAATGCTGTAAAAATAAAAAATAATACTTTAAATTTAAAGCATCTATTATTTTAAGTGTTGTAAAATTAATATTTTATTTTAGACTAACATTTAAAGCATTTGAATTATAAAAGTGTTGTAATTGTTATCTTATTTTAAAGAATTTTTTTAAATGTTTAAAAGAGACTGCATTAGTTTTTTAAATCATTTTATTTATAAAATGCTTTAAAATAATGTTGTAATAAATGAATTTTTTTATAGTGTGAGTTATCTTATTTTAAAGCTATTAGGATTGGTCTAGCGGTTTGAAGTTGGGGATTAGAGTAGTTTTACATGAGGATCTTGGATTCAAACCTCATCGTTTTCCATATTCTAATAAACAAAAACTAATTTAGAAAATGCACTGGAATACTATTCAGATATGTAGATGCTCGAGAAGCTCGTTTGGTTATGACTAAAGTTCATGAAGGAGTGGTTATTATTGGAACACTATTGAGATGTGTAGATGCTCAAAGAAGCCCGTTTCATTATGACTGAAGTTCATGAAGGAATATGTGGTACTCATTCTAATGATCACATGATGGCATATAAGATAATGAGAAGTGGTTATTATTGGTCTACCATGATATATGTAGATAGAATCAATGGAAGTCCATTTCCCCTACACAATCTAGTGTCTCCTTGGACATTTTTGATGTGAGGGATAGATGTTATAGGAAAATCAATCCAAATGTCTCGAATGGACACCGTTTCATATTAGTACCAATAAACTACTCTATCAAATGGATTGAAGCATGCCCGTATGCCAACATCAGTCAAAAGGTGTTTGTCAAGTTCTTCAAAAGGGACATCATTTATCGATATGGGGTTCTAGAAAGGATCATCACAGACAATGTTCGTAATCTTAATACCACAGAAGTATGAAAACTTTATGGTCATTCAAGATTAAACATCATAACTCAACCCCTTATAGACTTCAAATGAATGGTGCAATTGAATAAACTAATAAGAATATCAAGAAGATTGTTTCCAAGATGGTTGTGAGCTATAAAGACTATCATGAAATATTTCCTCATGCTTCGCATGCTTAACGAACATACGATTGAGCATTGGGGCGACACCTTTCTCTTTCATATATGGAATAGAAGTTGTTTCTCTAATAGAAGTTGAAATTCCCTCTTTGAGAGTTTTGATGGAAGAAGATTTGGAATAGTTTGAATGGACGAAGGCAAGATTTGAGAAATTAAATATGACTGAGGAGAAAAAATTAGCACCACTTTTTTCATGGACAATTCTATCAAAGTAGGATGGGTAGAGCTTTTAATAAAAAAGTTCGTGCAAGAGAATTTCATCTAGAAAATTTAATTTTGAATAAGATCTTACCAAATCAATAAGATGTACATGGAAATTGGGTTCCTAACTATGAAGGCCCTTACATTGCCAAGCAGACATTCTCTGGTGGAGCCTTAATCTTACAAGACATGGATGAAAAGGATTTGCCAAGGCCTACCAATGCCGACTGTTTAAAGAAATTCTATGTTTAAAAATAGAAAAAAGAAAAAGAGAAATAAAATTAACCGATTAGGTTGAAAACTCGAAAGGGCGATTTAAGTAAAAGTTAGGGTAACTAAAAACCCGCTAAGCTGAAAACCTAAAAGGACAACATAAACAAAAGTTAGGATGATTAACATGTGAAAAGAATAAAGTTTCATTGAAATTTACACTGGGGAAATTTTTTGTTTCTCTCAATTATTACAACAAAAATTAGATTTTGAAATTCAAAGTTTGGTGTATGGATTCAATAAAAGTGGAAGCACAAACAACACGAGTTCCTCTAAAAGGGTCAAGATGAAATGAATTCATTGAAGGTCAAAGGATATATACTTGGGAAATTTTTTTTCGGCTCATTATATAGTTTCTTGATATCTCAGCATCTCTATTCTTTATTTTGTCCTTATTTTGTATTTTGATATGTTAGATTCCTTCTATCTAAATGTTTCATGTACCAATAAATTCTTACATTATTGAAATTCAAATTGTACACCCTTATCTTTGTCGTTACTCACTCTTTAGCAACATTAATTTGTTCATGAATTAATGCAAATCTATTTAATTATGTCTCAAGTAAATCAAGTAAAATTTAACTCTATGGCTTGACAAAGCCCTTGACAATCCTACAATGAAGGTTTGCTTCAAGGACTTAGATTCTAAACAAGAAAAGGGGTGACAATGTGCTTTACATTGTGTTTAATAAAGTCATAATTTTCTTGTTCTAATAGACAAAGTGATGATTAAAGTGATTTATAAGGATATAAAGAAAGTTAAGTATTGTACTGAAGAATAATATTGTGAACAAGGGATTCGATTAACAAAAAAAAATTCCTCCTTTAGGTTGTTTGGTTAGAATTCTTGTTCTAAAGCAAAAAAAGATAATAGATTCAATTTGAAAACTTGTTTCAAATTTTTAAATATTGTAATTGCCTACCCTTTTGATCTGAAAAATTGTTTAGTTTTTCTACAAAAGGATAAAATTTCTAATTATTATTGTGAAGCCTAGTTAGAAATGTTATTTCTTTCTTTAAATTTGTATTTATTTTTCGCATATGCAAGTCTCATATCTACTCAATCTACAAAATACTTTATTTTCTACATTTTCATAAGTCATATCGAGTTAGTGTACAAATTTGTATTCATTCTTTGCATCTACATGACTCATATCTAGTTAGTCTGATAAACAATCTTTATTTTATGCATTTGCATAACTCATATCCAGTTAGCCTGCAATATTATCTTTATTTTTTCATATTTTCTTGACTCATATCCAATTAGTCTATAAAGTTGTCTTTATTGTTTCATATTTGCATGACTCATATTCAGTGAGTTTGCAAAGTTGTCTTTTTTTTTCTGCATTTGCTAGAATTTTATCTTGTTAATTTTCAAAATAGTCTTTATTTTCTACATTTTCATGACTTATATTCAGCTGGTATGCAAAATAGTCTTTATTTTCTATATTTGCATCGCTCATATCTAGTTAGTCTTCAAAAAAAATTTCTTTCACATTTGTATGACTCATATCCAATTAGTATGAAAATTATGTTTATATTCTACATTTACATGACTTATATCCAGTTAGTCTGTAAATTTATTCTTTATTTTTTGTATTTTCCTAACTCATATCTAGTCAATATGAAAGGATACCTTCTTCTTTTCCATATTTTCTTAACTTATATTCCTTTAGTTAACAAAATTGTTTTGTTTGATATTTTACATAGCCCATATCTAATAGGTTTGCAAAATCCTTTTTTTTTTATTTTCAAAAATTGCAAGAATTACCTATTACATTTACCATCTTATATTTAAGTTCCTAGATCCATAACCCATTTGTTTTTACATCTTTAAGATTCCCACAGCCAGCAACACTTATACTTTACTTTAGTACATCCCTTTTGTTTTGTCCTAAGTTTCCTATGTGTATCCTACATTTTTGCAATATTGTAATGATATGGATAAAATTGGTTCATTTCTTTTACTCATTTCATACTATGATTACATGAAAGATCTCATTATTCAAGTTATCTAGTAAGAAATAAGTAAAGATGGGAAATTATAAATATTATTTTCTTCCAATATTTATTTATTATTTTACTCTTATAATTATTTTATTTAATCTTAATTTTGATATTTAATTAATTTAAAATTAGAAATAGATAAAAATATAAATGACTTCATTTTATTAAAATTAAAATAAAAAGGAAAAATATTAAAAATTATTTGAAAAGAGGGAAGCTAAATAGTTAAGCTAACATTGAAACATAATAACTTAACATAGCTAGGATGGGAACTATTGTTACAGGAAAGTCATTTATGCTGGTCAAAAAGTGGAAAATTGGGTTCCTTGAAGCTTGATAAAAGAAACAACACTAGACGGAGGTTGGGACCTCCTTTCTTAGTTGAAATTTCAAAAAAAAAACATAAGAAAAAAAAACTAGAAGAGAAAATTTGGAGAATAAATTGGAAAAAAAAATCAAAGGCTCATGATCAAAGCAAAAGGAATCAAAACATACATAAGCATCAAGAGCCAAGTAATATTCTTTTTCCCAAATCCTCATGCAATCCTATTTTATTTTCTTTGTCACTTTTGTGATCTATTTCCATGTCCATTGTTGAAAGCAATATAGTACAGAAGAGCACTTATTTTATTATCATGGTAAGATTCTATGATCAAAATCACAAATTAGAGGAAATAATAAGCAAGAAAAAATGTCCCCAATCAACTAGAACAATATTTAGATATTTACATATAAAAAATAGTAAAAGAATAAGACATAAATTGTTGATAAATTGCTATGCTATCATTTTATCTCCAAGATTTTAGGCATAATTACTGTATGATTTAGTTTAGTCCATTTGTAATTTAGCCTAATATCCCTTATTTTTGCGGAAATGGTCAAGTAAAGAATCCATAAATGGTGAGTCGAGGCCTAAAAAGATAGCAAAAAGGGAAGAAAGAGACAAGGAAAAAAAAAGGATGAAAACATCCTTAGAAAAGCATACATGGCGGTGTGGACCTAAGCACGACCATGGTGGCATTAATGTGTACAGCCATGCCAACTGAAGTTGCACCCTTATACCAATCAAAGCTACATAGCTATGCCAAAATTAAGTGGCACGACCATGCCAAAATCTGAAGATTCAACAACATGTGTCATGTCAACCCTAATAATGAAAGAGGCATTCCAGTTAGCCCTACAACACTATAAAAGATGTAGAGTAACCATGACGACCAAAGGATGGTTAGGTCAAGTTTAGTCCATCACATTAGAAGCCCTAAATCTCACCTATAAAAGGGAGGCTCTGCCACATCATTTAGACACACCTCGCCTACTAGAGAACACCCTTTACACAACAAAGAGCACACTCCTCTAGATTCTAATCATAGTCCTACCTTTCCCCCATCTACCATTTCTAGTCTCTCTATTTTCAGTTCTTTCCTTTGGCATCCTCTTGTAGAATCTTGGTAGAAGGAGATCCCTTAGTAGTGTAAGCTTAGAACAACTAACAGGTTTCTAGTATCCCAATCTTGTATTTCTTTCGTTAGTAATTATGGACATTTTTGTGTTATTTTTCATTAAGTTTAAATAATACCCAATTTGTTGGGCTTTGGCAAATCTTTTTTATGTGAATTTCTTTAACTTGATTTCCTTCTTTTTATTTTATGAATGATTATTTATTTCTCGCAATTTTGTTACCCTCCTACACTTAATCTATTAGTAAGAAGTAACTAATTTTATTAATCTATAACTTGGTTGAGGAAGACGATTGTACCATTCTTAATTAACAGAACTGCTATATAATTTAACTTAAGGATCTTAGAGGATCAATCAGAAAACCTAAGTTTCTAATCGGTTATTTACCTGACATGTCATTAACAACCTCTTTTATTCACTTATCTTACAAGATCAATAAGGATACTAAGTAAGAGAGAGATTATTACTATTGTCGGATCAAGTAGTAGTAGTAGCCTTAGAGCAGGTGGTTAGAATTTGATATTTATAACTCATTCATAAAAAAGAGAGGAGGATTTGGAGGAAAAGTAAGTAAAGTTAAAAAAGGGATCCAAAGTTCCATATTTATCCATAAATTGCTTTGTATTCTTTTGTTTTCCATTTTCTAAAAAATGATTTTATTTTGAAAGCATCCATACGAAGCTCTTAATTGGTGAGCTTAAAGGTTAGAAATCAACTTCATACATAGATTGTTGGTATAGTCTCTATGGGGTCAATAATGAGGGCTTAAAACACCTTCTTTGTACACACCGACGAGTATACTTGCTCGTAGGTAAAACTTGACAAGATTTTTATATTCATATTTTTCATGTAACAAGTTTTTGGCGCCATTGTTAGGGACTATTTCCCAACAGTCTGAATTCTCACTTGTTGGGACTTGTATATATAATTTGTTTTCTTTCTTCTTTCTTCTTATTCTCTAAACTTTTTTTCTAGTTGTATTATTTTATAATATTTATGATAACTCATTCTCGAGCTCCTCACGTGTGTTTTATCCTATGAGAAGGAACAACTAGAACATCAAGGAAAAGTGTGTGATATGATTCAGCCTACATGAATGAATCGAAATGCGGAAATGATAATGAAACATCTTGAGAATCAGCATAGGATAAGATAAAGGAACCCAACATAAACTATGACATGTTGGAGAGTGTAAACACCCAATTATGTCTGAGGCCCCCATTTGTTAAAATTAATCAAGAAACCAATACCAAATTAAACATTTAAAATAAATAAGCAGAAAGCGAAATATTTAAATAGAAAATCCAAAAATAAAAATACAAAACTCATAATAAATATGAATTATTAAAAGATTACAAAAAAGAGAGTAAGTAAAGTAAATAAATAAATGAAAAAAATAAATGATAAATAGATAAAATAAAATAGAAAAGAATAATAAAAATAATAAAATCAGAAACTAAAATAATATAAAAAAATAGAAATTGGAAAATAACTAAAAAGTAGATAAATCATGAAAAAATAATAATAAAAAATATATACAAGATAAATCTGAAAAAAAATAAAAAATAAACCTAAAGGAAAATTTAACAAAAAAGAATAAAAGCCAAAATAATAATAAAAAAAAAGAATAAGAAAAACTGGAAATATAAATATTATAAATAAAAATGAAAAATATCAAATAAAAATATAATAAAGACAAAAGCTGAAAAAAATAAAAACAAAATAAGAAAAAGCAAAAAAATAATAAATAGAAAATAGGAAAATTAGATGTGAAAATTAAATAACAAGAAAAATATCAATAATAAGAAATCAATAAAAATAAAAAACACAATTAATAAAAAATGAAAAAAAAAACAAAATTAGTTAAAAGGTTTAAAAACAGAAAAACGATTTCAGAGAAAAAAAACGAATTCTGGAAAAGAAAAAATAGAAAAAAAAGGGGAAAATATGAGAATTAATAAAAAAACAAAAGAGAATGAATGAAAATAATTTTTTTTTAACGGAATTGAAAAATTAAATCTAGCAAAATGAAAAAACAAAAATCTAAAGTTGAAAAATAAAAACAGAGTTAAAGGACAAAAACAGAATTGAAAAAAGGGAGAAAAAAGGGTTTTGGAAAAAAAAAAGAAAAAAAGAACAAAAGACAAGAAGGCATGCAAAAAAAAGAGAGGGACTTCGGGGGGGTTTCTGCTGAAAAAAAAAAGGGAGAAAGAAAAACAAAAAGGAGGCATCAAGGGAGAGGGAGAACAGGTGGCGGAAGAACCCTCAAGAACTTCTTGGCTAAGAGGGATATCCAGAGGGAAGAGGAGGTTCTTGGAGAAAGAGTTCGGGGGATCAAGAAATTTCTTCACATCCCTGATCGGAAGAAAGAGTCACGATTGAGGGAGGATTTACACCACAGACTACAAAAAAGAGGCCTGTTGATCTTGGGCCATTGGTGTAGGGAAACGACTCTCATACAGGTAGGCCGCCATCGATCCCTTCGAAAGATCAAGTCCAATTCTAGGCAAAAGGAGAACTCCTAGAAAACAGACATGAGGAAAGGTTGGTTTTAGCTCTGACCGAGGAAGAATCTACAACTCCACACAGGTAAGCAATCATGCACATGTTTCGTCTACATGATAAGATTATCACCCTTAGGCCAAGAATCAAGAAGTTGATTGCATGAAACCAAGAAAACGAAATCTATAAGGGATGGTAATTGCATTTACATAAGTCAATCTTTGTATCAAATCTTGCATAAACAGATTCCGTGTCCATAATTAATTAGGATAGAATCAGGATGGTCATAGTTATACTTTTGCACTGGCATCACAGCTTGAGGTCCGTAGTGGAGAACGCGTCGCATGGTTGACGTTCTGTCAATTTGGTTATGGCAAGATCAGTGAAAAATTTTTAATCGCCCCCATAATAACCCAAAGTGTGTCACTAGATGTTAGATAATTAAGGTGTATGGGAGACATTCTGGTCAGGATAGAGCAATGCAATCAGGACATCTAATTCTAGCGTAGTGACCCTGTGATTCCCAGGCGTTCAAGGTCCTTGCATCCCTATTTTTGTTTGTCTAATACACCTGCTGATGGCCTATTGAGTCTTTTAGAGTACGCTATAGGATCAGGACTTGGACCTAAAATGGCATGCAGCACATGCAAAGAGGTGTATTGTGGTTCACCTTCATACCCTTCCTATTGAGTCTTCAATAGCTCGTAGTCGGTTTCTCGTAAGTCACAACGGGAGCACGGGGTCAGTGTACGAACGCCATGCAGCCCATGCAATCCTCAAGTTTAGGAAGGGTGTGGCTAAAGTTTGATAAAAAACATGGTTAGCACAAAAGGAAGTGTGGTTTAGTGGCGCTACTAGTCACCTACAACAGCTTAGCCTCGAGTTAGAATCCCCTGGTGCCCTGTTCCTTTTTGTAAAAAGATGATTCAGCTTGAACTCCCCATATGAATTTAGTAGTACAGGATTAGGATAAATGCTTAGGAATAGTTGGGCGGTGAAGCATGCTGTCCACATACAAAGTACAAATTATCCAAATTGCCCCTAAACATTCTCACTAATCCCATTCTGTCCCAAGGTCAAATTATCCAAAATGCCCTCAAGCTTTCCAATAAGTCCAATTCTGTCCCCAAGGTCAAATTACCCAAAATGCCCTCAAGCTTTCCAATAATTTCAATTCTGTCCCTATGACCCAATTACCAAATGCCCTCAAGCTTTCCAATAATTCCAATTCTGCCCCAAATTTCCAAATGACCCAACTGCCCCTAACCATTGCCAATAATTCCAAAACTACCCCTCAAGTTCTCAAAATTACAATCAAGCCCCTACTCTTTCCAAAATCACAATTAAACCCCAAAAATTTAAAATAAATTCTTTTCCCCCAAAATCCAAATAAAAATCCTTTATTCTCCAAAATTCAAAAACACTCTTCTACAAAGTCTTTTTTCTACAAATCCTTTATTCTTCAAAATTCAAAATTCAAACCAAATTCTTCCTTTAATTCTTTTCTTCGAATGAAACAAAATTAAGCTCAAGATAATTCTTTTTTCTCAAATTTCCAAACGAATTCAATACCTTTTCTCAAAGTCAATTCAAGTTTAATTCTCTTCCCCTCAAGTTTTCAAATTCACTTCAAAATCAATTCCTTTTCCAAATCAAGCCATTTCTTTCCTTTAGTATATTCAAATTAAATTCTTTTCAAGACATTTTAGGATCTTTGGTCTCACGCAATGGGCTCTAAATGGGGAACTGGCGGTTCACCTACTGTTCAACGTTTAGTAGTTCGTATGGGCCCCCGTGCTGCCTTAGCCGCCTCAGATCCTGTGCATATGTGGACTAAGAATCCTTTTGTAAAATAACAGAAACTCCACTTTAGAATCCTTAAAGTCTCACGCAACGAACCCTAAGCACGAACTGATAGCTTTTTCTGCTGTTCGGGGTTGAGGAATTCGTATGGATCCCAGTGCAGTCGTAGTTGTCTTGGATCCTATGTATATGTGGACTAGGGATTCTCATTAAAATATTTTTGAAACACTCTAGCCATTTTCAAATAACCTTTTTCAAGCAGTCTCGAAGGTCAAGCCTTCGAGCACCATCCATTGTCGAACACTCTATTCAAGCACCTTTGAAGGTCAAGCCTTCAAATCAAACCAGAACTACGTAAGCCTTGAGTTTCCCATTGCACCGGGGAATACGTAGGAGCAGGATCAAGTCCTGTCAAGCTAACCTCCATCAAGTATTTATTTTCACTCTAATTAAAGGGATCAAACCATTTTCAAATAATCACACACTCAGTTTAAGGGTGCCGTTCTTCGGAACGGGCGAATGGGGTGCTTAACACCTTCCCCATTCGTAACCGACTCTCGAACCTAAATCTCATCCTCAAGTCAGGGTTTTTCCAGATATTTTCCCTTAAATAAAAATTTGGTGGCGGCTCCACATTATCAATAAAATTCATTTTTCAAATTTTAGCGAGTTCGTTATCTCGTCGGAATTACGGTTGCGACAGAGAGCACTGACGTTATCAAGAGGGACATGATCCTTATCATGGCCTACTGGAAGAATCAACATTATCAAGGATAGTTCTTTGCCTAAGAATCAAGGGAATCAATTCACACAGAGATGAAAGAGAAAATATTGTTATCTATCAAAAATCTGTCTTTATACTAAATCCCTAACTCCTATTATATAGATAACCTAATCAACTAAAAAGATAATAAATATGAAATTATAATTAGATTGAAATTTGATATGTAATCTGGTAAAAAGATAACAAATGTGAAATCCTAATTAGATTGCAATTTGATTTGCAATATAGTAAAAAGGTAATAAATATGAAATCCTATTTAGATTACAATTTAATTTTCAATTAATTTAAAACAAATAAATTGTAAATAAATATCAAATCCTAATGTAATCTTTAGCATATCATAAAACTTATCACTTAAGATCTTCAATAATATGACTACATAAATTAACCCATGTTGGAATTGGGTATGGATCCACGTAGTCCTTTTCTTGAACTTCCTTGACGAGACCTTGAAGTGTTTGTTCTATACGTTTGGTGTTATTTCTCATCATAGGACCTTCCATTCCTTGTGGAGAATCTTTTAGATGATCTCATTTGCTTAACGTGGGGCTCATGTTCACATCAATATGGTAGACCAAGGATGTAGGACTTTGCTCGATTACATGGTCTCTACTAGTGAGGGTCCAAGTAGCAACATTGTAAGCCTCACATTGGAAGGCGTCACAAGTTTTGATTTGTAACCTGTGCTCAAGTATGACCTAGAACTCACTTTAGGTTGAAGGAGTAATCAAAGAGGGTCCGCACCTCCACATTTGAATATTCTTAAAGTTGACAAATGCCACCCAGATAAACAGTGTCTCCCAAGACACCATTAGACTATAATGTTTCCCTTATCAATCACTAAGTAGATAGACAAGTGGCTGAACTTGCTCCCCAAAACATCCATCATATGTTGGGATCAATTGTAGCACTTGTTCCTAACATGATACTTTCCACAATCGTTACAATCCAAAATTATAGGAGAAATCACAAGCTTTGGCCAGATCAAGTATGAATCACTGTATGATGCTTGAGATTATTTTCAGCTCTTCTCCGAAGATTCCCATATGACATGAAGGTCCCTAACTACAGGAAATAGTGTTTCATTCATATTTTTGCATTTTAGATGTAGAAGGCCCAAGATATGTATATAAGCAAGCCTATTTCCCTTTATTTCTTTGTTGAGCTTTTTAGGTCTGCTTTGACTCAATTTGTAGGCTACCTTAGGGCACAAGGAAGGTCTTATTTTGGGCTCCAAGGAAGGTCCAATTTGGATTCCCAAAGCTTCCCCATGATAGCTAGCTTCTTATGCCTATATAAGAAACCCTGATGTGTAACTTTGCCCACTTTGAGTCTTTTGATGACATCCATTTCTGATTTTTAAGTGAAACACTCTCTTCTCTCCTTTGCAAAATTAGCTTGGGGTTGGGGAATCCTCCTTATCCATAGTGGCCATGGTGGAGGAGAAGGAGCTTATCCTTCTATAGAAGGTGGCACTCCCAAGAAAATAAGATTCTACATTGAGTTTTTCTTCATCTTCCACCTTCGATGTCAACCTTCATTGTATAGTCCAGAACCACCGTCCATAGTTGCATCACCATATCATGGGTATCAGTTACTCCATCTAGTACAAATCTTCTACAACATCCTTTGTTATACCAACAAGGCTGTCATTGATGTAGCCTCTAATAGGAGTATCTTACATAATCCTCTTGAAGATACATGGGAAACTATAGGAAATTTGTATACTAATAATTACTAATGGAGGACTATTGATAAGCATGAAAAATGAAAAATCCATCAACCTGCTACTATATGCCATGTAGATCAAACTACCATTCTGGTTGACCAAATGATGGCTATAAGAAAAAGCTTAGAAGCATTAGCACAAGCACAACTTACCCAAGTTCCTGCTGCACCTAGGCCAAGCCTATACAATTTCTATGGTTTCATATACCACAAGGATGGAGGATTCACAATTGGACCTCACTTTTCTCAACAGGAAGAGAAAGCCAGCTACATGGGGAACACCTATAATCCCACTTGGAGAAGTCACCCTAACTTGTCGGGAGGAGGATAGCACGGTAAAAATTTCAATAACATTGTTCTAGTTGTCTACAGGCCCTCTCATAAACCGAAGCAATAGGAACCTACGCCTATAGAATTTAGGCTATAAGGTGTAGAAGTCTAGTGCTAGAACATGAAGATGTAGATGTCCCAAATTCAAAATATAGGGGAGTGATTGAAAAAACTCCTAACCCTTCTAACCCAACGAATGGTCGAAGCCTTGCTTGAGAAACCATCGAAAGATGCTAAGGGGCAGGAAGGATCACTTTCTGATAAGGAAGGTGTGGTTATTGATGACCATCAAGAAGCTACCTATGAAACCCCCAACTTCAACCAATAAGATCCTAACCAGGAGAGAAGGAGGACTAGAGAAGACAGGAGAAAAAACCTAAGAGTCCTCAATTAAAGCCTTATCAATCCAGGATACCCTTTCCTCAAAGGTTAAAGATGACCGAGTTTGATCCTTAGTTTTCCAAATTATTAGATATCTTAAAACAACCAAGGATCAATATGCCCTTCATGGAAGTCATATCCCAGATGGATAAATATGCAAAATTTTTGATGAAAATTTTTTGGTCAATAAAAAGATGCTCGAAGAGTACATAACTATCAAGTTCAAGTAAGAATGCTATGCCATTCTCCTTAACAAGCTACCATTGAAGCTTAAAGATCCAGGAAGTTTCACTATACCTTACAATATTGGTGGTTATTAGTTTGATAAGGCTTTATTTAAATTAGATGCAAGTATTAACTTAATGTCTTTGTTTGTATTTAAAAAGCTGGTATGAATGAACCTAAGCCCAAAATTATCTCTTGGTAGCTTACAATTAGGAGCATCACACACCCTAGATGCATTGTTGAAGATGTCTTTGCCAAGGTGGATAAGTTCATCTTCCCTGTGGACTTCATTGTCCTGGACATGGAGGAAGACGTGTAGGTCCCACTGATTTTGGGGAGATCATTCCTAGCCATAGAGAAGATCCTAATTAATGTGCAACAAGGAAAACTCGCACTAAGACTAGATTATGAGGAAGTTGTGTTTAGAGTTTTTGATGCTTAAAGAATCTATGAACCTTTGACTCGTGAAATGGTAAAAGTCATTTAGAGTTCCCACCATCCTTGAGTTCCCCTTCGGTGAAAGGTGTGCTGACTGAAGATACCCTATAAAAGAATCTAGTACTTAGGGAGGACATTGTTGATGATCCCGAGGAGGTAATGGAGGGCCTTACAACCTTAGAGGTAGGCATGCCCACGGAGGCCAAAATTGAAATGACGGGTTCAACCCAATGGAAGGTGGAGTGGTCTCTAGGCCTAAACCATTTGTCGAAGAACCTCTTGTGCTTGAACTCAAGTTCCTCCCTGCCAATCTCAAGTATGCCTTTCTATCCCTTCCTTCTTCTCTTCTTGTTATCATCTCTGCTAACCTTACAGGAACAATGGAAGAAAAACTGAAAGGGTCTTGGGGGATAACAAAGAGGCCTTCAAATGGTCAATCCATGATAACAAAGGCATAATGCCCACAATTTACACCTATAAGATCCATATGGAGGAAGAATTTAAACCTAGGGTATAACTTAGAGGAGGCTCAACCCAAACCTGAAGGAGGAGGTAAAAAAAAGGTCATCAAGCTACTAGACATATGGATAATCTATCCCATCTCTATCAGTGCATGGGTAGGTCTAGGACAAGTAGTCCCTAAGAAGGGTGGCACCACAGTCATGGAATATGACTAAAGAGATGTCATCATGATAAGGAAGGTAATTGGATGACGAGTATGTATTGATTATAGAAAAATGAATGAGGCCACCCATAAGGATAACTTTTCCCTTCCTTTTGATGCAAGGATGAATGATTGTTGTAAACTATGCAATAAAGGTCGAAACAGAAGTGGAAGATGATAAAGAATCAGTTAAGATCTTGTGATGCTTGGGAGCACCACCTCTACTAAGGATGAGTTCATTTTTCACCACTATGGGAGCCACCATAGATAAAGAGGATCCCCTAACCCCAAGCTGATTTTAAGATAGGAGAGAAGAGAATGTTTCTCACTTAAAATTCTATTCGTGCTGAAATCTAAAGCATCAACATTGCATGTCAAGTCAACCCTAATGATGCAGAATGCATTCCGGTCAGCCTTACAATCCTGCAAAAGATGCATAACAGCCACAACAGTCAAAGGATTGTTAGGTGAAGTTCGATCCATGACACTGGAAACCTTAAATCCCTCTTATAAAAGGAAGATTTTGTTACACCATTCAAACACACATCTCTCACCAGAGAATACCCTTTCCACAATTGAGAGCACACTCCTCTAGATTTTGGGCATAACCCTACCATGCCCTTATCTACCATTTTTAACCTCCTCATTCCTAGTTCTCTCTTCTAACATCCTCCCGTAGGATCTTGGTCGAAGGAGATACCCTAGTGGTGCAGACTTAGAACAACTACCGAGTTGCCGGTAGCCTGATCTTGTATTTCTTTGTCATTTATTATGGATATTTTTAATTGTTTTTCATATTGTTTAAATAATCCTAATTCTTGAGGCTTTGGAAAACCTTTTGATGTGAATTACTTGAACTCCATTTCCTTTTTTTTTATTTTATGAATGATTATTTATTTCTCATAATTATGTTACCCTATTGCCTTTAATCCATTAGTAAGAATTAACTAATCTTATTAGTCTGTAAATTGGTTGGAGGGAGGAAATTGTACCACTTCTAATTGAAAGAACTGTTAGGTAACTAAACTTAAAGGTTTTATAGGATCAATCGGAAACCTAAGTTTCTAACCAGCTAATTTCCTTATACGTAATTAACATCCTCTCAAATTTTATGCCTATTATATTTACCTATCTTGTAAGATCGATGGAGATAGTATGTAGGAGGGGAATTATTACGACTGGCGAGTCAAGGAGTAGTAGTAACCTTAAAGCATATGGTTAGCAATTGATGTTTATAACTCATTCATTAAAAAAAAGGGGGATTTGGGGGGAAAATGTAAAGTAAAAAGGGGATCCGAAGTCCCATGTTTATCCATAATCTTCATCTTATTATATTATTTTTAATTTTCTAAAAACATTTTATTTTGAAAGCATCCATACAAAACTCTTAATTGATGAGCTCCAAGATTAGAATTCAACTTCATACATAGATTGGTTGTATAGTCTTTATGGGATCAATATTGAGGACCTAAAATATCCTCTATCTACACTAACAGGTATACTCATCCATCGATGAGACTTGGAAAGATTTTTATACTCACATTTTGTACACAACAATTGCATCCTGGTTTCTATATATCTCAAACTTCTTTGGTTAGAACTTCTTCAAACCTCTGTGGTATTTCCTCCCTTCCATCTAAGCCTATTGTTAATGATTATGGCCACCACATCCAATCAACCATATCATTGTTCCTTTTCAACTCCTTTGTTGTTCACTTTTAAGCATAGAGCATCCACCACCAACCTCACTTTTCTAGATCATGTCTTTCTCTTTCTCTTTCTCTCTAAGCCTATTTTTCTACTTGCACTTTTCTTTGTTAGGCTACATTCTTTCTCTCTTCTTTGTTAGCTTTTCTTTCAATTAGGTTATTGCTTATTAGCTTAACAATTTTCCCTTTTATTTTTTCATGTTTATTTGATTAAATCTTTGATGAATTTTGAAAAAAAATAATGAAATGATTTGGTCCCTACAATCCTAATGAGCTACCTAAGTGAATAGTTTAATGATTTGGTCCCTAAACCCTATATATATATATATATATATATATATATATATATATATATATATATATTCATCATTCCAGTTTCTTTTATTGTGTTTTAAATTTTAACACTGGTTATCTTCTAGTATTTTATGTTTTAAATTAGTCCATTTCTAGTTTGCTCTTTAATATTTCAGTATTTAAAGTTCATTTACTTTTGTTTTAACATTTGTAATCCCTCTGCTTTCCTACTTTCTTGTTTTTCCTAGTTCCTTATTATCTGTGATTTCATACATCTGGTATTAAAGCATGATGTGGAAGTAGGAATATATTTTCTATACTAGAATATATTTATGCTTCTTGGTTATTCCCTGAATAATCTATTCATAAACTTACGATTACGATTTGATAACCCAACTACCACATACTACTTCTTGAATGGAGTTGTAGCAGTAAGTCCTTATTAAGACAATAGGATTAATTTGCTGATGCTCCATAAAGAAGAAAGAAAGAGGGAAAAATTGGTGGTTAAAACTGTAAATTGAGTAGATCATTAAGAAATAATCCAATGAATCGATATATTGATAATAAAGAAGATATAATCTTATGAAACCAAATGAAGGTGAAAATATCAGAATTATCATATAATATGTTTAGACTTTTTGCGATCTTTCTCTCGATTTACTTTCAAATCATCCTCATGTACATCATCTTCTTTAGCAAATACCACTCAGACTAAAAATGAGTTAACTGGAGAATAGATAGCTCCTAAACTTAATATCTTTGATCAGAAAATCTGTTTCAAAGATATAAACCGAAATGTTGACAACTGGAAAATATCCAAAATCCCAAAAAATGAGTTATATAGACAAGAAGACAATAAAGAACTAGTTTAGATTACATAATTAGAACTGTAGAAAACCAAATTCATTTCCTTCCAGATGAGGGTGAGGAATTCCACCTCTTATCCAAAGATTCTCTGGTTAAACATGCAAAAACTTGTAAATACCTTCACATAGGATATGTATAGATAGTTGTTAAACCTTTAGGTATTGAAGGATTAAACACCTCAATCCTCATGCGTCTAAGAGACATAAGACATAATAGGTTCCATGATTCGGTCAATGGAACAATAAAGACTAGTTTGAGTAATGGGCTAGTTTTCTTTAATTGCTACCCTAATAGAACATTGAGTCTTAAATAGAAATATATTAGATTCATTATTTATTAATGTTAAGATATAGGGATTAGACATGAAAGAAGGAATAGTCCCATCAACCTTAATATATAAAATACAGTATAAGGTAATGAACACTTTTAATTCAAAGGTGTTACTTATAAATAAAAACAAAAGAGAAACAACCTTGTTTCTCATAGATATGATAAGATCTAATGTGCGTCTTCTAAAAACAACAATGTGGGATGATATAATCCTCCCATAAAAATGGACAGTAGACAAAGTTGCTCCGGCCTAGCCAAGACTGGCTCCGAAATTCTAGGAAATTAAACAATATGAGTTTGGAAATGTAGAAATAATACTTGATAGACGAAGTTCTTTTAGCTCAGCAAGATCTAAAGAAATTAAAACATAGGATTTTAGATTAGCTAAGAGACCATTCTCAGCATATCTAAGGCTAACAAAGTCATTTTCAAATGGGGTTAATTTCTAAAGCTCAAGGATGCAATTGTCTACAACATTTGTTCAGAATGAAAATCCTAATTCAGCTGTTAGCACACTCAAAAATTCAGAAAAACAGACATGAGATAAGGTCCCATATTTCATGCATATCTTGAATTCAAACGACAAAGTCAAACAAGAATTCGAGTGAAAACCTAGAAGATCAAGGAAACCAACTTAGATTTTAACTTTATTTTAAATTTTGAATTTAAATTTCAAATTTGAATTGGAAAACTGGATCTATAAAAGGGAAAGTCTTTACACATTGTAGACACACCGAAACCTATTTATAATTCTCAATAAAATTGCAATTCTTGTTTTGTTCTTATTCTCATTTCTATTCTTTTTCTTTCTTTTGTAAAAGGTCTCATGGAAGGCTAATTTTCTTGGTTGGCTCGTTGGTTCTAATTCTACAAGTAAGAGATTTGAGGTTTATTCTTAATAAAATTTTGATTGTGATTCATTCTTCTTCCCTTTCTATATGTTGAAATTGATGGTTGTAATGATAAAATTAGATGCTTTTTAATTTCATCTTGCATGACGTAATTCTAAAACTAGGGTTTTCTTAATTCTTTAGTTTATAGGTAAAAATGGGTTTAGGGTTTCCTATAAATTTGGTGATTTCAATTTTTAAAAATTAATTTGGGGACTTCGGGTGATGCTTAATTATCTGAACATGAATTAATTCAAATTCTAGGTGTTATTCTAGTAGGAAATCACGAATTTAATTAATGCTTGCTTGATTGAATTCAAACCAAATAAGAATTAAAAATTGCTTACAATTTTTTTTTTGAACCTATGATAATTTCACTTATGAATTGAACTAGCGAGTTAATTTATTTTTAATATTATAAATTTATCAAGTTTTATTTATTTTTATCTAAATTAAATTATAAATCCCTTATTTTTGCTAAATTTGAATTTAATCAAATTTTTTTCCAAGATCCTTGACAGACGACCAAGGTTGTGCCTTGTACTGCATTTTTTTTATTTGCTTTCATTTTATTTTGATCCAAACGTGACTTGGTTATCAATAGCATCCTAAATTGTTCGCCCAATTATTAACTTGCAGGGAATAGACACATCACGTACTATACCTAGAATAGCCTACCAAAAAGATGAAGAGGAAGACAATATATCTATAGAATCCCTAAATTAATCCTTTTGTAAATGATTATTATGATGTTATCTAAGTTTAACATAGATAAAGATTCCCTTATAAACACTTTTATTCTGAGGAATGGGAACCTTAGAGAAATTTGTTTTTAAATAAATATGACAAAAAAAGAACTCAAATATAATAACTTTACGAATTCTTAGGAAATTTAAAATTAAACATTTCTTTTTTTTATTGATTCCATGCATACGCAGTCAAAAACAAAATAGAATACTCATTTCAAACGATTAATAGGTCTTAGATCTACAAATGTCATCACAGTATGACACCTCAAGAATGGTAATAGGTTAAATCTAAGATACTGCCATCTAACCAAATTCAAATTCCAAACATTGTGGATGACAAAAATAACCATGTCATGACATCGCCATCCAAAACCAAAAATGAAGAAGAATCTGTTTCTTCAAAAGACAAAAAAATCCTATAGAACAGTCAAATTACACTAATAAATTCCTCTAGATTTTATGCAAAAAAAAAATTATTCAATAGACAAAATAAACATACCATCTTTCAAAACAAAAAATGCAATTGAAAAACCCATCTTTAAACCATTCAAGATGAATAGTAAAGTTAGAAAAAACTTAGAAATCCTTAGAGAAAAATCAAGGTTAGAAATTGATCCTAACACAACTGAACTTCTAACTAAAATAAATGAACAAATTAAACTTTTAACAACAACAATTCCTAACAGCCCTCAACAGACAGATGAAGCATCTACAACCAAACCTTGAACAAGACCCCTAACCAGAAGCCACACATGTCTATCAATCAGTACTCTAGGAAGAATAAATTTAACTCATGGATAAAATGAAGAATTTGATTCAAAGTCAATGATCAAAGTTAACCCAACAATTTATCAAGCACTAAATTGGAAAAATCCTACAAAATTATATTATCAAAAGGTTATAGCACCAGACTTATTATTAGAGGAAATAGTCCCCAGCTTTAAAAGTTTTAGCACCAATAATATACAAAAAAGGAATATGGATGGCCAGACAGAGTACAGTATTATTAATACACTCCAACATATGACAATGGTAGCAACTGCTTACCAAACCACACATAACTATACAAAAGAAATCCTATGCAATATACTTATTGCAAGATTCTTAGGACAGTTAAAAGGATGGTGGCATAACTACCTCACTGATAAAGAGGAAAAGCAGGAAAGTAGAGGGACTGCAATGTTAAAGCAGAAGTAAATGAACTTTAAATACTGAGATATTAAAGAATGAACTAAAAATAGACTAATCTAAAACATAAAATATTGAAAGATGACCAATGTATGTATATAACAATGAGAAAAAAAATGAAAAGTGAAGTAATATAACCAAATGGGACAGTATATATAATTTTCATGGAAACTTATTCAAAAATAAAAAAAAAACTGATTCGGTTATATATATATATATATATATATATATATATATATATATATATATATATATATATTACCTTTTTCTCTTTATTTTTATTTTCTTTTTTAGGGAAGCTTAAATATTATTTTTATGTTTTTATATTATTTTTTACTTGGTCTTTAATATCAATAATAATTAAATTAATGTGTTATCATAATGTAGGTTACTTGTATAAATTTGATATTATGGTTTTTTTCAATGTTAAATTAAAAATGTGAGGCTGTATTAATTTTTATTAATATTTGATTTGCTTATCAATTCTTATTTCTGTGTTGGTATTTAATAATTAATGTGTTTTTTATTATTGTTGTTGCTCTTGTTAGTATTTTGCATGTATAATTTATTATTATTATAAATCATTATCATCGAATGAACTCATTAAGAAATTTAATACTAATTTGAATTCAATAAATTATGATATTTATTTTAATAAAAATATTTTATATTCAATCAGGTTTTATTTCTTTATAAAACGTTAATTCCCTTTAGATTTAAAAAACTAATTGAATGAGTAAAATATATTTTAGCTTATATAAACGATGGTGAGAATTGAATAGCAACCGCTATCTTCATTTTTATTTACTTCATAAAATTTATTGGAATAACTTTATTCTAAAATTTGGTGAAAGATGCTTTCTTTTCCATAATTTTTATGTTATAATTAAATTTTAAATTAATTTCTTATCTATACTATTTTATTTCAAGGTAATAATAATAATAATAATAAAATAAATAAATATAACTTTTGAGTTTTGTTAATAATGGCTTAGTAAAATGCTACCTCCTTTGATGTTTGATATTTATCGAGTAAAATATATTTTAGCTTATATAAACGATGGTGAGAATTGAGTAGCAACTGCTATCTTCATTTTTATTTACTTCATAAAATTTATTGGAATAATTTTATTCTAAAATTTGGTGAAAGATGCTTTCTTTTCCATAATTTTTATGTTATAATTGAATTTTAAATTAATTTCTTATTTATACTATTTTATTTCAAGGTAATAATAATAATAATAATAATAAAATAAATAAATAAATAAATATAACTTTTGAGTTTTGTTAATAATGGCTTAGTAGAATGCTACCTCCTTTGATGTTTGATATTTATTGAGTATCTTTATACTACTTTAAATTTTATACAAACAATTTTTTTTAATAATTATATTTTCTCGTTAAATTGACTAATGTACAATTATCTTATAAAAAATTATATGACTTTAACTTTCTTATTGTATCGAAGGATACGTAAGAGTAGAAATTAAACCGTTAAGTTAAAACTAATTTTAACAATTTTTTTCTTTATATATTTATTTAAAGATATATTGCTTTGATTTAGTTTCTTCTTAGGTATTAGAAAGTGATAAAATAAATACTTTAAATTATTATAAATTTGCACAATTCAATTAAAGATAACTAGCGTAAGGTGGATGGGTTAAGGCTTTTGTGGAATTAAGTTTTCATCCTTCTATATGCATAAATTGACTTCCGAACCTATTCTATTTTTGTAGACCATTTAATATTTTCTATTTAATAATAAAAATAGTTTTCCTAAGTTTTCTAAATTAAATAAAATTGATGGATGCTCCATTTTCAAAAATATTTCTTGTTGGAACCTATTTTTTTCCACCTTCATGTTGTGATCCAATCGTGAAACTCACTCTCGCCGCTAGACGATGATACATTCACAATCAGTGGTGCTTAGGAAGCTTGAAATCTTGGAGGCCAAGGGAATGCCACATTCATATGGAAAGCATCCAATGATATAATGAGGTTAGTGGTTGAGAATTTTTGGCTAAACATAGGTGAGATGAAAAAGTTGTACAAAATAAAACACATCCTCACATTATCTTGAGTAGTAACCACTAATCCATGTGCACTGAAGATCCAATTCACATTATGTAGCTCTAGAAACATGACTACCATTATGAATGACATAGTTAGGGTCTAGAAGAAAAATGGAAGGTAGGGAATGAGAAATCTAAATTTCTCAATAAGTGTCTACTATAAGGTTGGTGACATAATTTCTTCCTAGTCACTTCAATTTATTTATAAAAAATGACAAGCATACAAGTTCAATTTTTTTTTTTAAAATAATACCCATCTGAAGTTGATTCTTTTAATATTAGCATAAAGTAAATCTAGCATAAACATACATTTCATTCATTCTTTTGATCACTTTCTCATAATATCATATATGGACATATATCTCATTCACTCTTTGGCATACTTACTCATAGTATCAGAAATATTATGTGACTCTTTATCATCCTGGGCCATAAACATAAACATTCTCATTCTCTAATCATCCTCTCAGTGACAATTTGATATATTTCACCTTCTATTCTAGGATATGAGCTCATTTTGGATGGTTATCACCATCTTAGCTTGAAGTCCAATGGAATCTAACATGAAAAGTCTTGTGACCTCCATATATACACAAGTCCACCAAATTTATGCCCTTAGTCCATGGACTTTAATCCTTGTAAAGTTTGAAAATTTCCTTGCATTTTATAAGTCCATAAACCCTTGGCCTTTTGGCCATAAAGATCCAACCTTTATGGCTCAAGTTTTAACTTTTACAGTTTTCACTTGTAGTTTTTAGGACCATGATCATAATAGTCGAAGTTTAAATTTTTTATGTTTTAAAGTTCAAGATCTTGACTTTTTATGAGGAAAGGAACAAGCTTTCACTTTTAGAGAAAATTTGACAACACAAAGCCACTTTAAGCTCAAATAAGGTAATATTCTCAAGATCTAGTTTGACCTCTAAACAACCACCACTGAAGCATCTTTCAAGACTTAAACAAAATTTTTAGAATCTGTCCAAAACTTTTAAAAATCATTTTCAAAAATTTTAACCAATTAAAATGATACAAAAGCACCAAGGAGCATTTTAATCAATAAAAACTTCAACTAAGCCTTAAAGAAAACATTTAAAAATTAGATATGCTTATTTTAAAATCTTAAGGTAGTCATAAACAAAATAATACTCAAGGTAGTTAGATCTTGATGTAGTTAGATCTTGATGCTTAGTGAAGAGATCCACAAAGATAAAGAATAGATAAAAATAATTAACAAAAGTACTTAGATATTTTTAAAGAAAGAACATCCTAATCTGTGAGCTTCACAAAAGGGAAAGGGGTTTTTTTCTTGGTTAACTTTTTAGCTTAAGCTCCAAAGATAAAATAATCTATGAGCTTCACAAAAGGGAAAGGGGTTTTTTTCTTGGTTAACTTTTTAGCTTAAGCTCCAAAGATAAAAGCTTAAACTTAATTATTTTTATCTTAGAGAAAAATGAAGGATGCAAGCTTGAAGTAAAGAACTTTACTAAGTATTTTGGACAAGTCTGTGTGAAGTAAAAAGATGGCTTGTACCTCATGTTAAAATTCAGCTACTTTGGTTTATTAGGATTAAATTTGTAACCAAAGGCAAAATGAGAATTTCACTTGCAATTTCATCTTTTGTAACTGATTATAAAATGGTGTAACCTTATCTTCTAGGATTAACCATGATTTAGTTAGCCTAACTATAGTTAATGTAATCTAATCATAGTTAAAGTAATTTAATTATGGTTAATTTTTCTTTCTCCTAATTAATATTTTTTCCTTTTATGCATTTATGACATGGTGACTTATGACTTCATTTATGGTAAGTCGCTTCAATTATCAAATCATCTAACAAAATGTGTCTAAAGATAAACATGGGTTGTGGGTCTTTACCAGCAGTTTCTATTTTGTTCGGGTTATGAGGAGTATTTTGGTCATTTTCTAGGGTTTTCTAGGAAAGTCTCTAAACTTCCTCTTAAAGCTTCTACCATTTCACTAGTCTCCGTAGTTTATTCCTAAGTTACCCACTTGATTCTAGAGGAAGTTTGGTACTTACCAGAAAATTTGGATTCTTTGAGACATTGATGTTTTTACTGTAATGTTTCTACCTTTGTAAGCCATTAATTTTATCCTAGTAGCATTATGTAATTATTAGAAAATTCTAAATTTCTTGGAGACCTATAAAATTCTACCTTAAAACTATTATACTCTATTTGTTGTTATTTTTATCTTAGAGATATTTTTCTAATTTATATAAATTCTCACTTCCTTAGAGATTTCAAGAAAAATTTCATAATTATAATAAAATTCTAATTTTCTTAGAGATTTTAGGGATACTTTTGTAATCATAGGAAAATCCTAGTTTGCTTGGAGATATCAAGAATTTTTTTATAACTTCTTATTAAGATTTCTAATTTTCCTAAAATCTTTAAATTCTAAATTCTTATTTTTGAGTTTCCTTCTTAAAGATATTAATTTGTAATTTTACAAAATTTATCAGAAAATATTTTGGAGTGTTACATTAGGCATTGTGCACCATTAGTGACCATTTCAAACATAGTGTACCGAAATGAACATTTTAATCCAGTGGTCTAACTCTAATCACTATAACGAATGAAAATTTTTCTAGTCCTTATTATTATATTCTATATCTTGTTTATCAAAAGTTTTTACTTATGTTCTATATGCACTTGTTATTAATGGGCTCATCCTTATCATCATTTATATATATATATATATATATATATATATATATATAAAATGACCACTTATGTTGTTTTTTTTTTTTTCTAAAGTATTTTTATTTTGACTTCATTTTGAAGATGTGCCTTTTTTTGTAATATGAGCCACTATGGTAATTTTGTACCTAGCGTTTTGTTGAAAATTGGATTTGAGCCTAACTCAATCCCAACATATAACTCAAAGGATGAGGTTTGTCTTCATTTTATATACTCATAGTTAGCCTTATCTTTAGATCATGTGGAACTTCTAATACATCCTTTTCTACATAGGATTATAAATTTAGAGCGTGAAGAAGACATCTGCATGTGATCTATGAATATTTCTAAGATAAGCTCTCATACCATGTTAAAATTTTGGTTTCAACTTAATTAAATTCCAAAAACTAGTTTATAGAGTAAGATTTGACCTCAATCTTTATACTCATGGTTGGCCTTACCTCTAGATCATGTGGAACTTTTAATACTTTTGAGATTGTTTGGAGAGAATTAATGGTATGCCTATGGAGATCATTACTAATTAGTTGATTAATTTCTCATAAAATTAGATAGAAGTTGGATTTCTTTTGTCAATTTGTAGAAGGAACAAAGGATATGTTTATAACCTTTGTATGATGAACCTTTGATCTAGATGGGTTAGGGTACCCATTGCGATGAGGACTCACAAGGATGGTTCAATCTTTATAACATAGAGTAACAAAGAACAATTAAAATAAATGAAATAAAAGATATGTTGTATTGTAAAAATTGAATATTCTAAAGATTTAATTTTAAAATTAATTTTATTATTTTATTTTTAAATATATTTATGATTTACTCATTACCTATTTTAAATCATGATAATTAACCTTAAATTACTAGTTTTAAATTACTTTTTATTATCAAAATTAAAATGTAATTGATTATTATTATTATTACTGGATTAAGAATTTGATAGCTAAGCATGATTTAAAATAACTCTTTTATAATTAGTTTTAATTCTGATCCTTATTTAAACATGATTTAAATTTGGAGTTACCCATTTTACATTATATCTAATAATTACTTATCTATCAAATTGATTATACAGTTATCGTTAATTAATTACCATTTGAATTTTAAATTTCAATGTAAATTAAACTAACATGTAATCAATTTTAATTATCAACCAATTTAATTTTTGGAGAACTCTACTTCTATACAATATTATAAAATCACTTACACTGTTGGGTTATGTTATTTTATTACTGTTACAAGTTCTATTTTTTGTTTTATTATAGAAGAGGTTGTTGAATTCTTGGAGATTACACTATCAGCACATGAAAAATCCTTAAGAATAATGTTATAACATACCTTAGCCTACCAAATATTATCAAAACTTTTCAACAATCTCAAGGATTTGTTTGATATTATCTTTATAGAGGTGTTCTTGTTCTATTTTTTGAAATATCTTTTTTTATTCTTTTTCATTAATATCGATGCTATGAAATTGATATAAATTTAATTTTGATGGTATTAAATTGGAGGTTGATTTAAAAATGTTAATTTAATTAGTTAATTATGTCCATATATGTGAATTCAAATTTCTTGTGTATATCATGCATATTTTATTGTGTTTAACACTAATAATGAAAGAAATAGGAAAAGTATATTTCATTTATTATATAATATGAAAAATTTGCAAAATAACTTTTATATGTGTCGTAATTGTAATTACAATGAAATGAAGAACTCGTTAAGATTTTAAAGAATTTAATAACTTGTGGAGTCGCCACCAAATTTTATTTTTAAAGGGAAAATATTTGAAAAAATCCTAACTTGAGGAATGAGTCATAGGTTCGGGAGTCGGTTACGAGTAGGGAAGGTATTAGGCACCCTACTCGCCCATTTCGAAGAACGGTACCCTTAAACTGAGTGTGTGATTTTGATATTTTTGAAAACTGTTTGATCCCTTTAAATAGAGTAGAAATAAATAAGTTTGTGGAAAATAACCTGACAGGACTTGATCGTGCTCCTACGTATTCCTTGGTGCGATAGGAAATTCAAGGCTACATAGTTCTGATTAAGAGACTTGATCTCTTTGAAAGTAGAAAGACATTGCAAGATTGGGAATTCTGTAAGAAGATAGGCTAGATTGATTTTTTGAATGAAGTTAGTTAAAACAGCAATTTTCTAAAATCACGGAATAGTAGAGAATGCTACCTGTTCATGTTAGAATCCATTGTATGAATTTCAGAAAATTCGAAAACAGACCTTTTTTAAACGAAGTTAGTTAAAACAGCAATTTTCTAAAATCACATGCTTGCAAAATTCAAACCGTCTTAAGCCACGTTTGAATTCACACAAATTAAAATACGGAACAGTAGAGAATGCTACCTGTTCATATTACAATCCGTTACATGAATTTCAAAAAATTTGAAAACAAACGTATTTAAATGGAATTAGTTAAAATGACGATTTTCTAAAATCACGTGCTTACAAAATCCAAACCGGCATAAGCCGCACTTGAATCTGCATGAATTAAAATACGAAACAGTAGAGAATGCTACCTGTTCGTATTAGAACCCGTTACACGAATTTTAGAAAATTTAAAGACGTTCTTCAAATTTACCTTTTTTGGATTTGAAAAGAATCTTTTGAAGAACCTTCAAAAAGGTATGAATAAATAACATATATTTTCTTCATTTATTTTTCTTATTCAAAATTTGGTTTGAGTCCTTATATATTAACTTTAAATGGAATTTACTTTGGAAAAGGGTAATTTTGATTTGTGAGGTATATTGGGCTTGACCCAAATTAAAGACAAAGAAAACTCAAAATTAAAGGCAACAAGTTTGACCCAAATTAATTGTGTAAAGGAATAAGTTTGGATATTATAATATTTTGACTTCATTGATATTTCTTGTTTAAAATTTTGGTTTGATCTTTTGTATGTTAACTTTGAATCAAGTTTATTTTAAGAAAGACTAATTTTGATTTACAAGGCATATTAGGACCTAAATTAAAGATAAAAGAAAATCCAAAATTAAAAGCAACGAATTTGACTCAATTTAAATATTTAAAAGAATGAGTTTAAATTATATTTGAATTAAATATAAAATTTTATATTAGACAAATAAATTTGTGAGTTTTATTTTGATTTCTTTGCAAAAATAAAATTTGATAAAGAAAAAAAAACAAAACAAAAATAAAAATAAAAAATAAATAAATAGGCCCAATTATGAAAGTCCCAAACATTGGTCTTTCTTTTTGCTGGAGCATTAATAATTAAAAGGGGAAATCATGTGATGAATATCCTTAGCAAAGGAACCATGTGGGCCCGAGTATGGAATTTAGGAATTTGCTACAAATCAGGGGATTGATTTTAAAGGGAATCAATTTGACAATTCGGCCAAGACATGGCAAGGAGAGAAAAAGGGGGGGTCAGGCTTCTGGTAGCGACGGATTAAATCACATGGAACACCCTCCAAGCACGTCACCAATATAGAAAAGATATTTTACAAAAATTTTGACACTTGTTGTTGCCAGTATCATGTACTCAAAAGCAAAAAATTAGTGAAACTGAAGTCTGCCATGTGTCTATCTAACGCTTCATAGAACTTTATAAGAAACGGCTATCTAGAAGAAAAAGGAATCCCATAACCTCCCTTAGGCCAACCAATGCAAAGCCTTGGTTAACAACAATGTTGTCACCACCGCAAGGAAAGTCATTGAAAGTCCTACCTAAAGATAGTAACTGCAAAGAGGATTTCCATAACCTCCCTCCACAACTGCTCATTAAGCCTCCCGACCTTTGCCTCTCGGAGGGAACCCAGAACTACCTTTTGTTATTATCCATAGGCTACACATAACAGCCAAACCCATGTTAAGAAAAAGCACCAAACTGATCTTTGAAGTCGATAGATACACCATTGCCATATAAAATTGTCCCCAACTGTTATACATATGCAACATGTAGCAAGCCATGCTATTTTCTATACAGCAGGGGCACTGTCTCTATGAATAGTGCTACAAGACTTATGAAGGAGACCTCGACTACATCAACTAGCATTCGACATATTGCAATAGACTAAGAATAAAACGAACTGCCACCTCTAGCTATCGCTAATGTCCAAACAGATAATCCAACACCAATAAGCCAAAATGGATTGTGACTTTGGCCAACGAAGCAAACATTGAAGAAGCAATCAAAAGTCCAACCATAAATGCAGATGATAGAAATCCATCCTGAAAATTGTTCAAGTTAAAATCCCCTTGAATTCCACTACCATTAGTACAAATACCAGAGTTGGGGCAACAGCAAGGCTTCCATTTACGCCATTGCTGGTTGATTCCGATGCCGTTTCTGCACCACTTCCTTCAACCTGTATCGTTGCGTAATTATAACACCCTAAAAATAATACCGATTTAACGCTTAAGTCGATCACTTGGTTCCATTTCTAGTTTGTTATCTCATGATGCAGAATTTATTTTAAAAAATACTTATATGAAAATACGGTAATTTTTTTTTAAAAACTGTTTGATATAAACTGCAAGCCTTGTCGCTGAAACGTGCGTAGCGTAAGATACATTGTTAAGCAAATTTCTACATATGTTCAAAACCTTAGGAATAACACGTCCGCGTTGTTCTTTTTCTTTATCATTTGCTTATAATAAATAAACAAGATTCAAGCATAACATACACATCATACAATAATTATACATAACATATCATACAGACCAGAAGTCTTAAGCCCGTGAGCCTTATCATATAGTTATTACAAACCATAAACTTACAACTATTATACAATATATACATAAGTTAGCTAATACTACATATTAGTAGTTAGGATGGAAGTAAAGATGAGAAACTAAGTTTCTCAGTAGGCTATTTACTTAGTTCTAATGTCATCACTTTAATTCCAGCCACTGCAGTTTATTTTAGAAATCATTTCTTGCATAAAATGTTACTTTCAATTCTTTGTAAACATTTCTCTGAAGTGGATCAATTTTATTCAAAACATACATCTTAGTATCTCATCATACATTCTTCTTAACATTCATAACTTTGGGATCACACATAAGATATCATTTGACATACAATTATTCTATGCCTTAAACTTTATTCTTTATTACTTTTCTTTGTCTTTATCATTTCTTTGTCCAACTTTTGGGACACTTTGTGAATCTAGTTTCACCACCTTAGGGAGAAACAATAAGACATAGACATGTATTAAATTTGTCAAACAATATCTTCTCACTGACTTTACTCCCACCTCTTACTAAAAATTAAGGATATGAGCTCATTCCGGGATGGTCGTCACCACCTTATAACTTGGTGAAGAAACTTAAGTCTTCACCGTAGAAGGATTTCTTGGAGAAACTTCAGTCTCCTAGAAGCGACTTTAGGCTTCTCTTCAGTAAAGCTTTTTAGGGCCCTCTGGATACTAGTGCACATAAGGCACAAAAAGAGTAGCTTTACGTTTTCACATAATGTTTTCTTTAGTGATCCCTTAAATTCTTTATGTTCATTTTAGTAGCTTCCAGATAATTATGCATACTCAAACAAATCCCAACAAATATGGAATGCACATATAGGTTTCAAATTTTCATCTTAATTATCAATATATACCAATCTCATACATGATCATCTTCCTTTCTCATTCATGAGCATCCATCATTTATTCATTCATAGATAGTGAGCATTAAACCAAAAATGGAATTTGATTGGTAAATCACATAACATAATGTCACACTTACACAACCAATACGATGTCTCAATTCGGTTTGATGTTGAAATCACACAAGGGACTTACATCACTCGACCTTCTAAGTTATCTCTCATCCTTTCCTTTTCTCAAATATACATTTGTTCATTAAGATTTTTCATCTTAGAATCTTAATCTAGCTGGTCGAATGACACCTTTCAAGTTCTTTACTCTTTGTGTTCTCTTTTGTTCAAGTCTTATGCATGTCCTAATTATTCTAGGTTCAAGTATTTAAGTATTTACAAACTTCTAACTTCTTCTCATTAAGGTATGCTATGATCAAATTACTTAGTAAACTTCTAACTTCAAGTTTAAGTCATATCCACTCATCTTAATCATGCCTCTAATAAACCTTTGAAACATGTTACCATGTGTTCTCCCTTTAACTACCTTAATAATTATAATTGACTCTTAAACCTTTAAAGTATCTTTTATTCTAAACCAAATAATATCTAAGTAGAATTTAATTAACCTTCTAGGTCAGTTTATTCCTAAATGGCCGAATGACCTACTTTCTCAAGTCCCACTTTTCATACTCCTTGATTATATTTTGCTTACATAATTAGGTTCATTATTTGGGCCTAGTTAAGGATTGAAACTCCTTCTTAGTTAATTTAAAATATGGTATCCAAATTCCAACCTCCTAGACTTAGGTTTCCATAATTTCCTTCTTCACCATAGGATCTTTTTCCTAAACAATCAATAGGTCTCTTTACCCTCTTTAAAAAGTTTTCATACTTTAATTTCATCCTATTTACATAGAAATGATCCTTAACTAACCCTAATTAGAAATTAAAACCTCTTTTAAGTTAATTAACTACTAAGTGGCCGAATGCCACTCTCCTAGGTTTAGGGTTTCCTTCTTCCTAACCCTAGTTGACTTAAGTTGACCATTACTTGGGGGCCAAGTTTATACTTCATAATTGACATATTCTAAGGTAATATCAAGTATTTTTACTCAAAATTTAATGGAATGGCCGAATTTGACATTTACCCTTGCTTAAGTTTTGGTAAATTTTCTAGTTATCCATTTTAAGCTTATTTGGTAATTTTACCACTTAGTAATTTTTGGGTTTTTCCCTAAGCTTACCTAGGCCATATATTCTAAAACTTAACCTTTATTAAATATCTAATTATATTATTTACTTGCTGAAAATGGTAGATTTATCCTTAATCACATCTTTAACCCATTTTTGCCAAAATCTTTCTAGGGTGGCCAAATGCACTCCTAGAGGTTTTTTACCCATTTTTGCTTTGATTTACTTTGTTCAAAGGTTTATTTTGTTAGTTTAAAACCTAATTTCAAAGCTTGATTTGCTTATAAAAATTTTAGCCAAGTTAAACTATGCTTTTGGAGTGGTGGCCGAAAGCCCTCCTTTGTTAGCCAAGATGATTTCTTCCAAGCTTTCACCTCACACCACCTTGGTTCAGTGGTGTTGTGCTTTTGCAGCCCCTCTGTCCTCTGGTCCATGCTTATTTCATTCATGTTGTGATGCTTAGGTGCCGGTCATGATGAGTCTTGGGTGCCATATAAGGATTTTAGCCACTTTTGGCTACAAATTACATCATTTGCTTGGTAGCTTTCTAACTAATGTCCAAAGGAAACCTTTGGAACTTATTACAAAAATTTATTCCACCTCTTAACATGCATAATCAAAGGGGCAGATCCAGCACAAAGGTCATACCAAACTCATCACACAAGACAATCTCAAGGTTAAAAATTAAGCATAAAAACAAGCATGAAAACAACAACATAGTATATTTTTCCAAGCCACAAAGAGAAGATTTCCATGATCTACTCCAAGATCCACAAATCCTCTTTCAAATAAGCTTCAAAAACCTTTCTCATGAGATCATAAAATTAATCAAAGCTGCAAAAATAATTTTAAAACAAAACCCACCGATTAAATTTCTTCTAAATGCCTTAAAAGCACTTTTAACCGAACAAACTTTGTTTTTCTTTTCAAAAATCACTAAAAATTGGTGGGGCTGATTTTGAACGGTTAAAATATAATTTTAAACTTTCATAAGTGATAACAAAAGAAGACAAACAGATCTTGGAGAAAAGATGCATGAAAGAAAACAAGCACACCATAAAATGACAAGTTAAAAGCATAAAAAGACAAGTAGAAAGGTCCTACTTGCTGAAGACCTCCTTAGTGATTTTTGGGGATTTAAAGGCTGCCTTGGTTCCCCTCTGGTCTGCTCTGGGCGTGGATAAAGGATGGTAGTGGGGTTTTAGTGTTTATGGCTTTAATATAGCTTAAGTCTTAAAGATGAAGACTTAGGCTTAAAATGAGGTCCCCAAGTGTTCCAAAAAAATTCGGACTCTTATGGGTCAAGTGGAATTAGTTTTGCACTTAGGGGTATTTTGGTAATTTTTCCTAGATTTTTCCTATTTTCTAAAACAAATCAAAATTCAAGGAATTATCCTTTTAGGCTTAGATTAGTGTTAATTAGGCTGATATTTCCTCTAATTATGATTAATTTACCCTAAGCATGCTTTACTTTTAATTAACCAAGGTTAATTAGATTTAACCATGGTTAAAGGAACCTTTTTACTATTCACTTTTGTCTTTTTGTGAAAGACTTGGTTGACTTTACTTTGGTGACTCATCACCACCTTTCCAGCTGCTGAATTTCGTACACATTGGTGTGGGGCCCACTCTTGGCATGTTTATCTCATTATCTTGCCCTCCTGGCCTTCCAAGGGCGTTTTCATAATTTTTCTCAACATTGCCGAAAAATTTCCCAAATTGTTTCTCTGATATTTCTAAGACTTTTTGGTTCGTTCCCATGTTAATCTAAGGTCGTTTGCTATTTTTATGGGAATTGACTAGCTTTGTGCAAAAAGTACAACTCATAGGGGCATTTTGGTCATTTTCATGGTTTTTAAAGGGTGTTTTTGTCCCTTCTCACGTTTCTAAATTTTTCTCACTACTTTTAACCATACATGATGTTTATAATCACTTTAGGATGTCTTATACTTGTATTTCCATTTTTCTGGCTCATTATTTGAGCAGCCCAAGTGTAGGGGCATTTTCGTTATTTGCATCAAACTTCCTAATTTCTCTTCTTTTGGTTTCTAATTTCACCTAGTTTTATTCTAGAAACTATTTGTAGCCTCAAACATTTATCATAAAAAAATTGGGATGTTACAGTAACTGTTCGTCCAAAGTATACTGCCCTACTCTTTGGTTCCTTCTCTTACTCTCTTTTCTTTTCTCGCTTGCTTTTCACCTTTTTGGCAATGGTGACAGCAATATGTTGATTAAGGCTCATCATCATTGGAACTTTGTAAATGCAGAGAAACGTAATGCACTAACACTAACAGGATAAAAAGATTTATCTATAATTCTAATCTCCCTCTCAATTTCTTCGAATTATTATCTTGAACTTAAGTTCTAGATCAGTATTATACATTTGGCTATAGGACACATGACCTTCTTAATTCGAAGCTTTTTCAGCCGATATATATTCTTTAGTTTAGGCTACATGAAGAACATGCTACTGAATCGTGAGAAAAGGAACAAACTCTATAGCTTATGACCAGTAGCACTTGATGATTTAAACGGAGATAATGAGAATCATATGATGATTATGGCTTCATTCTTTGAGGAAGAAGATGGAGATACACAGATTTGTGTAGTTGTTCTAATGTAGGATGTTTCAAATTCTAAATGAAGGAAGAAACATATGAATTGATGCCAACAAAAATATGTTGAGAATATGTTTACCATTCAAGAATAGATCCAATTTAGTGACTCCTAAATTCACATTAACACAGTATGACATATGAAGCAAATAACATTATCTATGAGTTTCCCTGGTGAGTATGCAGTGAACTTTAATGCTAATCTCATTCAGCTCTGAATATTTGCTAAACTTCTGCAATTCTCAGTATCAGCAAGTGTGAGAGTTTTTTTCAGATTTTTCTTGGATGACGTTCACTATAGAGCAGAATTTGCGATGGAATTATTTCATGAACTACAAGTGTTTCTTCTATCTTCAGCAACAATTGCAGGTTTTAGGAACTGCACATTGCTAGCAGCAGGGAGTATGTGAAATCCTCTTCATGTAGGTGAAGCTAAAGGAGGTTCTGAATGATGACGATTCTGGAAGAATGAAGGACTCTATTCTATAGTAACAATGGTGCAGATTTCCGAAGAAGGCCAGAGTGAAAAGAGAGAAGATCAAGTAACCAAAAGAAGCAGAGAGAAGGTTCAAGTGCTCCAGAGAAAATTTCGTGGAAATGATGAGTTTTTTTTTTTTGCCAAGAATCAACCTCCCTGTTGCAACCGTTCGTTCACAATCTTATACCCCAGAAGCCCCCCTCTCTTTGGGCCTTTTTTTTTTGAAATTTTCACAAGCCGAAAAATCCTCCCACTTTACTTCTTTTTCTTTTTTTTTTTTCCTTTTTTTGCCTTTTTTCTTCTAACTAATTCTAAACTACCCTTAGCTAAACTAACTATTTTTTCCAACTGAAGTTTCTTTTATTCCTTTTTTTGTTATTATTATTATTTATTTATTATTTTATACTTTTTTTGTTTTTTTATTATTTTTTTAATGATTTTGGACCGAATTATTTTTTGGTTTAATTTTTTTTTAATTTTAAGTCTTCTATTCATCAATTTATCTTTTGACATAATTAAGTGTTCACAATATGTTATGTGAATATAATGATATGTAAGTTTTATTTTATATAATGTTTTGAGATTTCATTGAAAATTTTCAAAAATGTTTGTATGAAAGATATAAATGAATAAGTGTTGTATATTGTCTTCCACCTATTTTGATAAAATGTTTCAAAAAATTATATATTATCTTTTATTATGTCAGTACTTAATTAAAGAAAATTAGAGACTTATTATTATGTTACTATTATGTGATGATGTTATCTTAAAGATTGATCTGTAAATTTTATCTTTTATTTGTTGCAAATTATGAAAGCTTACAAACATGTTTATTAGGTTATAATGTTGGATAAGAATGTTTTATATTTCAGAAAAAAATTATTAATTATTGTTGATTGTTTTCATGTAATTAAATAAGTATGATAATTATTTATTATTTATGATAGATGTTTTTAATAATATTAAAAAAATTAATATTTTATTATAATTACGTAGTTGAGATATGCAAATGATCATACACTACAAAAAAAATTATTTTTAATAATTTTTTTATTAATTGAGGTTTGATAAACTGTGGATAAGTCAAAAACTACCAACAATTTTGTGAACCTATGCTGAATATTTAATATTATCCATGGTTCATTTAAAATTTTGGTAAATAACAGAAATTATGTAGAAAAGTATGAAATATATTAACAGAGTCATATTTTTTTTTAATTCCCTCATCTTTTCTTTCTCGCTCTCAACACATCTTATTTGGTCCTTCCCATCTAAATCCCTTAAACCCTCAAAATCATGTGTTTTTTTAAAAACATTAGCATGGGAAAGGAAAAGGTGCTGTGAAGTGGTTTAGGATCTTACTCTTTGGGAAGAAATCATCATCGAAATCAACCTTATCAAAGAATAATAATATATCTATAAGTATTTTGGTGATTAATATTGTTTTGTGTTTATAATTTGTTATAGTTGTTGTCTAGGTTGCAAAAAAAACTATGAAAGGTAGAAAATCCAAGTATCACTTATGAGATATGCATGTTGTAATTGCTATTTCAATCTATGTAAGGAAACCTTTAATTGTCAAGGATGTGTTGGTGACTTCTGAGGTATTCGTATCTGATCTAACCTTGGATTCTTTTTTGATATTTGCACCTATATCTAAAGCAATGATACTAAAGGAGTGCTTTCAGAAGAGGAGATAGTTAGTATGTCATCACATGATAAGGATGTTCAATGGGATGGATGAAAAGCTGAATGTCATCGATTGCATTCTCCATCCTTCTATTCATTAACTCCTTAAACATGTTTTTTAACGCACAACGACAAACAAGCTATGAAGAAGAAGCAAATGTAAGCCTGGATTCGATCCTTTTTCATCTCTATTATATATAGTTGATTTTTTTTTTTCAAATTCATGTTTAAGAAAATTAAATATAAAATAAAATTAAATGAATCTTTGATGTGAATATTAATACAGATAAGAAAATAACTAGCTACATACATTAGTTGAAAGCAGTTGTTATGAACTCATTTATATATTATTAATTAATTAATTAACATCATTTGACCATTCATTTCCAATTTATAATTAATCCTCTACATGTTGTGTTTTTGGTATATAAACAAAAATATAACATTTTTTCTTATAACTTTTTCTTTGTTGGAAAAAATTTGTCTCTTAAGGAAAGGTTAAAGCATAAGAATAGAAGGGATAAAGTAGTATCACAATTTTGATACTTCAACGGAAGTTTTTCAATACTGTAATATTAGTTGTTTTTTTTTTTTTTCTTTTGTCTTTTCCATGTATTGCGGAGAATAACATTCATGTTTACCGATTGTTTCAGTAATTATTACTGTAGATAGATGAAAACACTAACAAAATATTTTTGTTTAGTGAACCAGTGAACCTCATGAGTGTTGATTTTAACTTTTTTTTAGTCAATTATATCTTATGCTTTCTACACCGCGTGATTTCTTAATATGAATAATATAAAAAAATATTGGAAAAAAATGGTGTATTATTCTTAAGAAAATAAGCATTTAATTTTTTAAAATATTATAAAACAGTTAATAAAAATGATTATTTCTTAAATAAAAAAAACCAAGCACGTAATTAGAGATATAACCATATAAATGTTGAAATTTTAATGTTAATTATATAAAATAGTGACATATTAATAGAGTTCCCGGATAGTGAGCACCCTTAATGATTGCTTTATTTTTTAAATGCATGTTTTTTTAGAATAGTGGAAACATATAAGTATAAAAAAAAAATAAGATGAGACTGCATCTTTAGTTACTATGGGAATAGTAACATTCCTCTAACATTAAATTTGGATCACCAATATAACAAACTAGTAACTATCCTCTTCATCTTATTTCACTTATCTTTTTAATATTTTTTTATAATAATGTTGTATCATATGATTAATTGATTTATAGGATGAAAATGCATGCGTATATGGTTATATGCTCATTGAAAAACCGTGTACTTGAAGTTGTTGTGAAATGAAATCTGACATTATTTGTGTGCTTATAGATTATAATAAATATAAATATAAAATTGAAGAAGAAAAGGAACCAAAGATTAAGTTATCTAAAATTTTAATATATATATATATATATATATAATTTTTAAAATATTCATAATAGAATTATTATTTTTATTCTTTATTAGTAATTAAGTATTTTATTGCAAAATATCATTGGAATCTATCCATATATAACTATAAAAACTCTTAAATATGCCGGAACAACCTGGATGGGACATTTATTAAGGTAGTTAATCCTAATGTGATATGTTGTTTATCTTTTGAATATTTAATTAATTTTTATAAGAAAATGAATTTATTGTGGGAAAATTATAGGTGTTAGATAATCGATGTCGTGGATCAAAATAAAATAAAGGTAAATAAAAAAAATGTAGTACAAGGCACAACTTTGGTCATCCCTCAAGAATCTTGAAAAATAATTTGATTGAATTCAAATTTAGAAAAAATTGGGGGATTAATAATTTACCTTGGGTAAAAGAAAATGAAACTTAAGGAATTTATAATATTAAAAACTAATTAACTCGTTAGTTCAATTTATAAGTGAGATTATCATAGGTTTAAAAAACAATTTTTTTTAAAACAACTTTTTTATTCTTAATTGGTTTAGATTCAATCAAGCAAGCGTTAATTAAATTCTTGATTTCCTACTAGAATAACACCTAGAATTTAAATTAATTCATGTTCGGATAATTAAGCATTATCCAAAGTCCCCAAATTAATTTTTAAGAATTGAAATCACCAAATTTACAGGAAACCCTATAAACCTTTTTTCACTTATAAACTAGAGAATTAAGCAAACCCTAGTTTTAGAAGTTCGTCAAGTAAGATGAGATTAAATTAAGCATCTAACTTTATCATTACAAACATCAATTCCAACGTATAAAAGGGAAAGAAAAATAAATCGCAACAAAAATTCAATTAAAAACAAACCTCAAAGTCCCTTACTTATAGAATTAAAACCAACGAGCCAACCAAGTAAATTATCCTTCCATGAGACTTTTTATAAAAGAAAGAAGAAGAATGAGAATAAGAATAAGAATTGAAACTTTATTGAAAATTGTGAATAAGCTTCGGTATGTCTACAATGGTAAGGGTTTCCCTTTTATAGACCTAGTTTGCCAATTTGAAATTCAAATTCAAATTAAAAATTTAAAATAAAGATAAAATCTGAGTTGGTTTCCTTGATCTTCTAGGTTTGAACTTGAATTCTTGTTTGACTTTGTCGTTTGAATTCAAGATATGAAATATGGGGCCTTATCTCACGTCTGTTTTTCCGAATTTTTTTTGAGTGTGTTGATGGCAGAATTAGGGTTTTTATTCTGAAAAAATGTTGTATAAAATTGTATCCTTGAGCATTAGAAATTAACCGCATATGAAAATGACTTTTGTAGCCCTAGATATGCTCGTTTTACTGGAACAAGTCTGGGTTGTCTGGTTAAGAGCTTGAGTCACGGTTCGGCCCAACTAAGTTTATGATTCAATGAGGTTGGACCATATAGGGATACATTTTATCTGAGGTATTTGTCTCATCTTTCTAATGTCTCTATAATCACTTCAATATCAATTTTATAGCGCAAGATATGGCCTGCACAATGAACATAGGTCAAGAGTCATTATAATTTGAAAATTAACCAATTTTTTTTCACTTAAGCCCAATGAAATCCAATAACATAAAACTCACTCAAAATGATAAAATTAGACATCATTTAAACCCAATTAATCCCAATAAAAAATGAAAATAAATGTATAAAATACATTTATCAGTGTTCAACCCAATTTACAAAGTGGAAAGGAGTTAGTGATACAAGATAATAGATTTGTACATCAATCTCCAAAAGAATAACAGGTGTTAACCTTACTTCTAGTTTTAAGCCATTGCCAAATAGAACCTTGGCTCTATCTACCATACATTGTGTATTAGTATGCACAAAGTTAAAGATTTTATCATTTCGAGCCTGCTAAATTTCCCACACTAGTGCTAACTAGATACCTAGCCCCCTACCTTATATTTTTTTTCCTTCCAAAGAGGTGTTGCATCTTGGAGAACAAATTTGATATAGTCAACTGATCTTCAAGAATTACACCCATCCAACTACCAATTTCTTTACAAATTACCTTAACTTGATCACAAAGGAGGAAGATATGATTAACCATTTCCATTTTTGTCTTATATAAGGGATAACCCCTATTTAAAGAGATACTGTGTTTGTGAAAATTTTCTTTGGTAGGGAGCATGTTTGGGAACAACTTCCATCCAAAGCCTTGATGACTTTTTGGTGATGTAATATTCTAGGATTCTTTCATAAGTGTTGTTCGTTCGTTATCACCTCTAATACTATAACATCCATAATTTCTCATAATGTAATTTATAAGTTAAAAATACCTTTTAGTAAGAAATAAAATAGAAATAAGAACAAAAATTAGAGAAATTAGAAAATGATAAAAATGATCCTGCACTTGGATAACAAAAAGAAATGTGCAGGAAACCTAAGAAAAAGGTTAAAAGATATTATTAATAGATTATAATACATCAAGGATGAATAGAATGTCATAAGAAAATAATAAAAATAAAGAGAGGATGAAAAAGCCATCAGAAAACTCCGAAAATATTCTTAGAAAGCTCTGTCTTTCACAAGGGCTAAATTGTTCCCGAAAAATGAAAAATGACATAAGAATTATTTGGGAATGAACCAATAGGTATTAGAAACATTCGAGAAACAATTTAGGAACTTTCCGGGATATTCTGAGAAAAATCACCCATAAGCACCTCGAAGGTTGGTAAGGTAAGAAAATGCAAAGCAGAAGTCAAAAAGTGGACCTTACTCCTTGAGCCTGAAAATAAGCATGGGAAAATAGGATGGTGACTCACCATATGAGTCATCATTTCATTAATTTCATATATAACAAAAATATTAAACAGGAGAGATAAATTAACCATGGATAAAGTAAATTAACATTGATTAATTAAAATTAACCATTCTTAGAATAAGTTAATCTTGATTAGTGACAAATTCAGAATAATTAGTATTAAAACAATCCTAAAAGGATAATTCCTTACATTTACATTTATTTAGAAAATGAAAATGACATGCAAATTTATCAAAATGCTCTTAAGTGGGAAATTAATTCTCAAATTACCCTAAAATGGCCGAATGGTATCTTAGGCCACGGAGGGCTCATTTTCTTCATATTACATCTTCTAAACACTTAGACAAATCCCATAAACTCTCTCTAAACTCAAACTACTCCTAAAACTCAAAAATTCATACTAAGCTTAAACGTCCGTCTTTGAGGTTTAAGTTAAATCAAGACAAATTCACCAAATCCTGCCACCAACATTAAGAGATATTGTGTGGACCACCAAGGAGGAGGAAGATCAGCCTTAAAAACCCACTAAAACCATCATAAAATTCTTCAACAAGTAGGGTTTAACCATATATTTTTCTAAGATCTTAATCTTGTATTTATGGTTTGATTATCTTCTTTTTGGTGGATCTCTCTAAGATCTATGGATCCTTTTTATTTGAGTTGATTGGAGCTTAAAACTACTCTTGATGGCTAAATATGAGTTTCACAAATTTTTTAATGATTTATAGAAGTTAAAGAGGAGTTTCGATGGATTAAAATATTCTAGCAACCTTTGAAGTTATTTAATCGGTTAAAATTTATGAAAACTAATTTTTGATGCTTTGGGGCAGATTTGATAGTTTATGAGAAAATATTTGAAGTTTTCAAAGTAAAGGATGGATAGATCTTGGAATAGATTTAGTGGATTTACACTTGTTTTCCTTGAAAAATACTTACTTTAAGATCTTTGTGTTCAAAGTTGGAAACTTGTTTATGCCTCTTCTGAAAAGCTTTAATCATGAAGTTTTCTTCGATAAAAGTACAGATCTGGACTCATATGTTAAAAGTCTTAAAATACAAAGTTTATGTGATAAATATCTATAAACTTAACTTGGACTTAGACTTAAAAACTATTAAGAGTAAAGGTGGAACTTTTGACCAAAAGATAAAAAAATTACATAAGACCTTCCATGACCATGCCCAAAGCTATGGAGTAAGGAAAAATCATGAGTGGACCTAAGAACATATGATGTACCAAGTGCTAAACTTTATAACCCTAAGATGAAGTGGCAAGAAATTGATAAAACGACCTTTGTTTTAGTCACCTATAATATTCAGCCACTTTCCATACAATTAGGAAAACATGAGTTTAAAATTTTGATTAAGAAATAAAGAGGAGCCTAATCAAGTATAAGGAAGGAATTATAAATTCGGAAGAAACTTGGAAACGATAGAGTGACCATTCGGCCATATTAGTTGCAATTAGTGGAAAACATGATAAAACCTTGCTAGAACTCAAGGATAAACCTAATTATGTTTAAAGTGGTGATTAGAAATTAATAATGGAGTAGAAGGAAGAGAGGGAGCATTTAGCCACTCTCACAAAGCAAGGAGGAAATCCTTAAAATTTTCTAAAGGTGAGAGGAACTAATAGTCTAAGTCCTATTTAGTGTAAATCAGCTTTTAAGAGAAGAAAAATTGAACCATAACATCTTAGGATTAAGGCATGTGAATTTGGCCACCTAGGTAAGAAATAAGCAAGTAGGCTATTTTGGATGTTAAAGATAACTAAATAAGACATGATTAGGAAACTTTAAATTCATGAGAAAGGAGGCAAGCATGGTAGGTTCATTAATAGATCAAACATAACTAGCCAAGATATTAGTAAAAAAGCATAAAACTTATAAAACTTAAACTTAAATTACGTAAGTTGTACATGAGACATCCAATTTGAGGAACACAAATAGTAAACAACTAAAACAGCCATTGAGCCAACTAGAGAAGAAATCCTATATACCATATTCTTACATTAAAAATATTAAGAAGAACTTAATCTTTGAAAAAATGAAAGGGCAGAGGTAACTTAGAAGGATGAGTGGACTAAGGTCCTATGAGAGATTTATCATAAATCTTATGAAATATGCAAGATGGACAAGCTATTGGAGGAAGTTTACATGATATCTAAGAAAGTAGTAACATCGAGCTTAATTAAGAAAGTCTTGATTAGAAGATTAGTTTCTATGTAGAAATATCATGCCAACTTATTGTATTATTTTATGAGTATACAAAAATGAACGTGAAATGTATGGATAACACTCTTGATGTTTTAGAGAGTGATGTATTACATGATGTTCATGTATGGATGATAATGTGAAAGTGGTTTAAAAATAGAGAATAAATGTGCATGACATATTGATTGGATTGTTTGAGCATGTATGTTATCTGTAAGCTTTTAAAAGGAACCTAATTAACTAAGGGATCACTAAAGAAATAACCTATGTGAAAATTTAATCCTACTCTAACTGCATCAAATCATATTTTTTTGTAACATAAATCAGATACAACACTTCTTAAAAATGTTACTAAAATTAATAGGTAACATTTTTTTTTTTATATTTTTGTAACATTTTTAAATGTTACTAATAATATTTTACGACTTAATATGCCTTGTGCACATTCAAAAGGCGAAAGGTCCATCTAATTTGCAAAATCAGATTGGTCAATTAGCTAGCTCTCTGAACCAGATGCAATCACAAGGATCTAATGATCTTTCTGCACAAACAGTTATTAATCCTAAAAATGTAAGTGCTGTTAGTTTGAGGTCTAGAAAATTAATTGGTAACAAGTTGCATGATAATGATGAAGAGGAATGAGATAAGCTAACTGAAGGTTTAACTAGTAAGGAGCCCTCTCCTTCATCCCTTCCTGATGCAGCAATTGATGAAGGTCAACAAATTATTCCTTTACTCTTTCCTCAAAGAGCAGCGAGGAAACATAAAGTAGATGAAGCAGATAAGGATAAGGAATTTTGGATACCTTTAGGAGAGTGGAGGTGAACATACCCCTTCTTGAAGCGATCAAGAAGATTCCAAAATATGCCAAATTCCTTAAGGAATTATGCACCCATAAAAGGAGGTTGAAGGAAAATGAGAAGATAAGCGTGGGGCGAAATGTCTCTGCACTAATAACACTCATTCCACAAAAGTGCAAGGATCTAGGGATGTTCTTTATCCCTTGTGTTATAGGCAACAATAAATTTGAAAATGTTATGCTAGATTTAGGAGCTTCAATCAATGTTATGCCTATGTCCATTTTTAACTCACTTTCCCTCAGTCCCTTGCATTCCACAGGTATTGTGGTACAGCTAGCCAATAGAAGCAGTGCATACCCAGCCGGGCTCATAAAAGATGCATTGGTTCGAGTCAATGACTTAATCTTTCCTGCAGACTTTTACATCTTGGACATGCAAGGAGAATGTGAAACTAACAAGACACCTATCATCCTAGGAAGGCCCTTCCTCAAGACAGCTAGGACAAAGATCGATGTGCATGCAGGAACCTTATCCATGGAGTTTGGAGACAGTATAGTCAAATTCAATATTTGGATGCTATGAAGCATCCCACAGAGGACCACTCTATATTTAATATCGATGTAATAGATGAACTTATTGATGGTTATCTCGATAATGGTTGTGATTCAGAGATTTCATCTATGATTGATTTTGGTGGGTGTAACTGTTATGATTGTGTTGTTCTTGAGTTATGTAGTACTTATGCTGAAGTTGAAACTTGGTTGAAGGATGATCATGAAAATAAATGAAATAATGCTAATGATTGTAAAAATTTTGATTATGCTAATTTGCAGGTTGTAGAGGCATCTCCTACCACTAGAATTCTCTTTTCCATAGAGCAACCACCTACACTAGAGCTTAAACCACTCCCAGTGCATTTAAAATATGCATACATGGAGGAGGGTGACAAGCTGCCAGTAATCATATCCACAAACCTTGATGGTGAGCAAGAGGAAAGGCTGCTAAAAATTTTAAGGAAACACAAGAAGGCAATTGGATGGACCCTATCTGATCTCCCTGGTATCAATCCATCTTTGTGTATGCATAGAATTCTCTTGGAAGCGAAGCTAAACCTGTGAGGCAACCACAAAGACGACTTAACCCCCTAATTTTGGATGTTGTAAAGAAAGAGGTAAGTAAGCTTTTACTAGATGGCATTATTTACCCCATATCAGATAGTGCTTGGGTAAGTCCTGTATAGGTTGTCCCAAAGAAATCTGGAATTACTGTTGTAAAGAATGAAAAGGATGAGTTAATTCCTACTAGAATTATCAACAGTTGGAGAGTTTGTATTGATTATAGGAGACTAAACCAAGCAACCAGGAAGGATCATTTTCCCTTACCTTTTGTTGACCAGATGCTCGAGCGTTTGGCAGGTAAATCTCACTACTGTTTCCTTGATGGATTTTCAAGATATTTTCATATTCATATAGCACCCGAGGACCAAGAAAAGACCAAATACACATGCCCTTTTGGAACGTTTGCTTATAGGAGGATGCCATTCGGCCTATGTAATGCACCAGGAAGCTTTCAGCGATGCATGATTGGTATTTTTTCTGAATTTTTAGAAAATTGCATGGAAGTTTTCATGGATGACTTTACCGTTTACGGTTCCTCATTTGACTTATGCTTAGATAGCTTGGATAGAGTATTGCAGATCTGTTGAAACTAACCCTGTTCTTAATTATGAGAAATGTCATTTTATGGTAAAACAGGGAATAGTTTTAGGTCATTGTTGTAACCGTAATTACAACGAGACGACGAACTCGCTAAAAATTTTAAAAATAATTTTTATGGATGGTGGAGCCGCCACCAAATTTTTATTTAAGGACAAATATTTGGAAAAACCCTAACTTGAGGAAGAAATTCTACGTTCGAGAGTCGGTTACGAATAGGGAAGGTGTTAGGCACCCTACTGGCTCGTTCCAAAGAACGGCACCCTTAAACTGAATGTGTGATTTTTTTTTTTAAATTGTTTGATCCCTTACATAGAATAAAAATAAATAGGTTTGTACGACAAGAGCCTGACAGGACTTGATCTTACTCCTACGTATTCCCTGGTGCAATGGGAAATTCAAGGCTACGTAGTTCTGGTTTCTAGGACTTGATCCTTAAGAAAGTTTTATATGGAATGGAAAAAAAAGCGCCTCAGGCTCTTGGATTGTTTTGATTTGAAGAAGGATAAAAAAAAAGGGAGGTCTTCGATCCACGTGCACAGAATCGAAGGCAAGCGAGAGTTACACTACGACTCATATGATTCTCTAAATATCGAACAGTAGGGTATGCTACTAGTTCGCATTTAGAGTTCATCGCGTGGGACCCAAGGTTTGAAAGAACTTTCAGAAAAAATTTGGAATCTTAGACGTTCCCTCGCCTCCACATATGCACACAGTCTAAGATAAACGAAGGTTGCACTTAGAATCATATGATTCTCTAAATATCGAACAGTAGGGTATGCTACCAGTTCACACTTAAAGTCCATTGCGAGAGAACCGAGGTTCGAAAGAAATTTGGAAGTGTTTTGAATTATTTGATTTTCAAATATTCTCTCGGTTCCACATATGCACAGAGTCTAAGACAAACGAGGGCTGCACTTAGACTCGTATGACTCTCTAAATGTTGAACAGTAGGGTATGCTACCAGTTCGCACTCAAAGTTCATTGCGTGAGAACTGAGGTTTTGGAGGAATTTTGGAAGTGTTTTGAACTATTTGATTTTCAAATATTCTCTCGATTCCATATGTGCACAGAGTCTAAGACAAACAAGGGTTGCACTTAGACTCGTATGACTCTCTAAATGTCGAACAATAGGGTATGCTACCAGTTCCCACTTAGAGCTCATTGCGTGAGAACCGAGGTTTTGGAGGAATTTTGGAAGTGTTTTGAACTATTTGATTTTGAAATATTCTCTTGGTTCCACATATGCACAGAGTCTAAGACAAACGAAGGTTGCACTTAGACTCATATGATTCCCTAAATGTCGAACAGTAGGGTATGCTACTAGTTTGCACTTAGAGTTCATTGCATGATAACTGAGGTTTTAAAAAGCTTTGAAAATTATTTTGAGAAAAGGTAATTTTGAAGAGAGATTAAAAGGGGAGATCTTTGATCCACATGCACAGAGTTGAAGGCAAATGAGGGTTGCACTGCAACTCTTATGATTCTTTGAACATCGAAAGATAGGGTATGCTGCACTTTCAATTTTGAAGCTCATTACATGAGATCTAGGGTCACTTAAAGGTTTGGAAAGTGTTTCTTGATCTTTCATTTGATTTTCTCTCTAATTTTTATTTACATATTTTATATTTTTCTTTCTTTATCCCCCTCGATTTCCTTTATCTCTCCAACTTTTGAGTTTGATCCCTTCTGCCATTTCGGATGATTCTGCTCACATAAGTGCCTGTGAATAGCTCATGAACCAGGTATCATGAAAGGGATGTGTGCTCTCATGCATCCTATGTAGGTAACCTGTCCTAGGGGTCTAAGGCGTTTAATGCATGAACCTCTCGAAGGTGGTCAATAGTCCAAAGGTATAAGAGGTCACTAGAGCCAAGTTCCAGTTCATAATGCTTGCTAACACAGTAGGGAATGCTACTAGTTTTAGGGCATATGAATAGGACGCACTCTAGCTAGGGTTTTCGTGATAGTCAAGCGGGACGTGCATCCAAAGTGACACCACTAGACCCCTCTATCCTAGGCTTCACTCAGACCCAGGTATAGGGCCCCATTCATGAGATGAAATGCATTAATGTAATGTGGAGGGCACACAAATATTTGGGATACCTGCAATTGGGGAAATCGCAGTACATATATATAGCAATTTATTGTTCGTCTACCCTAAGGTTACATAGTGAATAAACAAACAACAATAGATAGATAAGCAAATGAATAAACTGTGCAATAAATAAATCGTGCAAATAAACAAGGAAGGGATCACTGCAATGCACACTCAATAGTACAGGCTTGAGTCTCTAATTTCCCCAGTGGAGTCCCCATCTGTCGTAACCGTAATTACAACGAGACGACGAACTCGCTAAAATTTTTAAAAAGAATTTTTATGGATTGTGGAGCCGCCACCAAATTTTTATTTAAGGAAAAATATTTGGACAAACCCTAACTTGAGGAAGAAATTCTAGGTTCGGGAGTCGGTTACGAATAGGGAAGGTGTTAAGCACCCCACTCGCCCATTCCAAAGAACGGTACCCTTAAACTGAATGTGTGATTTTTTTTTTGAAAATTTTTTGATCCCTTAAATAGAATAAAAATAAATAGGTTTGTATCAAAATAGCCTGACAGGACCTGATCCTACTACTACGTATTCCCTGGTGCAATGGGAAATTCAAGGCTACGTAGTTCTAGTTTCTAGGACTCGATCCTTAAGAAAGTTTTATATGGAATGGAAAAAAAAGCGCCTCAGGCTCTTGGATTGTTTTGATTTGAAGAAGGATAAAAAAAGGGAGGTCTTCGATCCACATGCACAGAGTCGAAGGAAAGCGAGAGTTACACTACGACTCATATGATTCTCGAAATATCGAACAGTAGGGTATGCTACCAGTTCACATTTAGAGTTCATCGCGTGGGACCCAAGGTTTGAAAGAAATTTCAGAAAAATTTTGGAATCTTAGACGTTCCCTCGGCTCCACATATGCACAAAGTCTAAGACAAACGAAGGTTGCACTTAGAATCATATGATTCTCTTAATGTCGAACAGTAGGGTATGCTAGCAGTTCACACTTAGAGTCCATTGCATGAGAACCGAGGTTTGAAAGAAATTTGGAAGTGTTTTGAATTATTTTATTTTCAAATATTCTCTCGGTTCCACATATGCACTGAGTCTAAGACAAACGAGGGCTGCACTTAGACTCGTATGACTCTCTAAATGTTAAGCAGTAGGGTATGCTACCAGTTCGCACTCAGAGTTCATTGCGTGAGAACCGAGGTTTTGGAGGAATTTTGGAAGTGTTTTGAACTATTTGACTTTGAAATATTCTCTTGGTTCCACATATGCACAGAGTCTAAGACAAACGAAGGTTGCACTTCGACTCATATGATTCCCTAAATTTCGAACAGTAGGGTATGCTACCAATTCGCACTTAGAGTTCATTGCGTGACAACCGAGGTTTTAAAAAGCTTTGAAAATTATTTTGAAGAAAGGTAATTTTGAAGAGAGATTAAAAGGGGAGATCTTTGATCCACATGCACAGAGTTGAAGGCAAGCTAGGGTTGCATTACGAATCATATGATTCTTTGAACATCGAAAGGCAGGGTATGCTGCACTTTCAATTTCGAAGCTCATTACATGAGATCTAGGGTTACTTAAATGTTTGGAAAGTGTTTTTAGAGAAACTAAATTTTTGAAGATTTGATTTAGAAAGGAGGAGATATAAACACAAAAAAATCAGAAAAGAATACATACAGAAGGATCAACATATGAAAATTAATACTTAAATAAAGTTAAAAGAACAAGATCTACAAAAGAACATAAGAAGTTTTGGCGTCAAAATTTGAATTCAAATTCCAAAATTTTTTGAAAATATTTTTTGGTAGATCTGAAAAATTAAAACTAATCAGTTGAAAGATATGGATCAAAGGAATCAAACAAAACAAGTTTTATAAAGATCAAACCAGAAATGAGCAAGTTATGCACAAATCAAACAAGCTAGGTTCATTTGCGGACCAAGATGGACATGCTTTAATAATCAGGCAATAGACATTTCATTTCAGATCCAAATTAAACAAATAATATCATTCTAGAAACTAGAGAGAAATAAAAAGAGAAAGCAACAAAAAACCCCAAAATCGGAGATCATTTGACCAATCAAAAATGAAAACAAAAAACCGAAACAGAAATGAACTCGGAAATTCAAGAAGAAACAAGAAACTTCAGAGGAATAAAAGTTGGACCTAACCTCCTATGGAAGGTGATGAAGAACTGGTTCCATGGAGGCCGAGGGCTGAATTGAAGGCAGAGGTAGAGAGTCTCCTAGGTCCTCCCTTCGAAAATTATGAAAATCCTCTCAATGACTCAGAGTGTTCCCCTCTCTTCCTCCTTAAAAATTCTGAAATTTGTTAGAAGTGAAGAAGCCCTCTTGAACTAAATGAAAGTATCTATTTATAGACAAATTTTCAAAAAAAGAAAGGGAAAAATTTGGTGGGACTTCTGCTTTTCTTTTTCTCATTATTTCTCTTTTTGTTTTCTTTTTATTATTTTTTTATTTTTATTTTTATTTTATTTTATTTTCTTTTATTTTCTTTTTTTCTTTTTTTCTTTTTCTTTTTTCTCTAACTAATTTTTAACCGTCATTAACTAATACAACTAACTTTATAACTAAATTCTTAACTAAAAACTTCTTTTACTTTCTTTTTTTATTCTTTTTTTGTTATTTTTTGATTTTAGAATAAAAAACAAAATAATTTATTTTGGATTTTAAATTCATCCACGGACATAATTCAGTGTTAACAGTTTGCCCCTCTTTACTCATTTTCTTACCAGATAATATAAGGAACAAGTTTCTAGATTATCACGGTAAGAAATGAGTAAAGAAGTGAACAAATTATGTCTGAGGTAAAAGATAAAAACTGGCATGGGTACGAGCCTTATTCGAAAGTCTTGAAGATGTCATAGAGTTGAATGATGCTTCCGGGGAACCAGAAAAGTTCTGGACTTGACCGAAAGCTTAGCAATGCTTGCCCTGATAAATTGGAGGATTGTACGTCAAATGTGGAAAATTTTTCATAAGCTTTGCAAGCCTTGTGTGATAGGCCAAGAAGCAGAAAAATAAACATGCTGGGGCCTTGTGTGATAGGCCAATATGCAGAAAAATAAACGTGTTGGGGCCTTGTGTAATAGGCAAAGATGAAGAAATATAAATGTGTTGGGGCCTTGTGTGATAGGCCAAGATGCAGAAATTTAAACATGCAGAGACCTTGTGTGATAGGCCAAGATGCAGAAAAATAAACGTGCTGGGGCCTTCTGTGATAGGCCAAGATGCAAAAATTTAAACATGTAGGGGCCTTGTGTGATAGGCCAAGATTCAGAAAAATAAACGTGTTGGGGCCTTGTGTGATAGGCCAAGATGCAGAAATTTAAACATGCAGGGGCCTTGTGTGATAGGCCAAGATGGAGAAATTTAAACATGCAAGGGCCTTGTGTGATAGGCCAAGATGCAAAAAAATAAACGTGTTGGGGCCTTATGTGATAGGCCAAGATGCAAAAATTTAAACATGCAGGGGCCTTGTGTGATAGGCCAAGATGCAGAAATTTAAACATGCAGGGGCCTTGTGTGATAGGCCAAGATGCAGAAAAATAAACGTGTTAGGGCCTTGTGTGATAGGCCAAGAAGCAGAAATTTAAACATGCAGGGGCCTTGTGTGATAGGCCAAGATTCAGAAAAATAAACGTGTTGGGGCCTTGTGTGATAGGCAAAGATGAAGAAATTTAAATGTGTTAGGGCCTTGTGTGGTAGGCCAAGATGGAGAAATTTAAACATGCAGGGGCCTTGTGTGATAGGCCAAGATGCAAAAAAAATAAACGTGTTGGGGCCTTCTGTGATAGGCCAAGATGCAAAAATTTAAACATGCAGGGGCCTTGTGTGATAGGCCAAGATGCAGAAATTTAAACATGCAGGGGCCTTGTGTGATAGGCCAAGAAGCAGAAATTTAAACATGCAGGGGCCTTGTGTGATAGGCCAAGATGCAGAAAAATAAACGTGTTGGGGCCTTGTGTGATAGGCAAAGATGAAGAAATTTAAATGTGTTAGGGCCTTGTGTGGTAGGCCAAGATGGAGAAATTTAAACATGCAGGGGCCTTGTGTGATAGGCCAAGATGTAGAAAAATAAACGTGCTGGGGCCTTGTGTGATAAGCCAAGATGCAAAAATTTAAACATGTAGGGGCCTTGTGTGATAGGCCAAGATTCATAAAAATAAACGTGTTGGGGCCTTGTGTGATAGGGCAAGATGAAGAAATTTAAACATGCAGGGGCCTTGTGTGATAGGCTAAGATGCAGAAAAATAAACGTGTTGGGGCCTTGTGTGATAGGCCAAGATGCAGAAATTTAAACATGCAAGGGCCTTGTGTGATAGGCCAAGATGTAGAAATTTAAACATGCAGGGGCCTTGTGTGATAGGCCAAGATGCAGAAATTTAAATGTGCAGGGGCCTTGTGTGATAGGCCAAGATTTAGAAATTTAAACATGATGGGGCCTTGTGTGATAGGCCAAGATGCAGAAATTTAAACGGGCAAGGGCCTTGTGTGATAGGCCAAGATGCAAAAAAATAAACGTGCCGAGGCCTTGTGTGATAGGCCAAGATGCAGACATTTAAACATGCAAGGGCCTTGTGTGATAGGCCAAGATGCAGAAATTAAAACGTGCAAGGGCCTGACATTATAGGCCAAGATGCAGAAATTTAAATATGCAAAGGCCTAACATTATAGGCCAAGATGCAGAAATTAAACATGCTGGGGCCTGACATTATAGGACAGGGTACAGAAAATATGAAAACTTGTTATGAAAGCAGTGGGAAAGAATGACCTGTTAAGACAAACAAAGTAAATTAAGAGAGTCCTGTGAAGACAGGCAATGAGAAGAGTCTTGTTAAGATAGGTAGTGCAGAAGGGGCCTGTTAAGGCAGGCAAGGCAAAATGGAAAGGACCTTTTAAGATAGGCAAAGTAAAATGAACAAGACCTGTTGAGACAGGCAAAGCAGAAAAAGCCTGTTAAGATAGGCAAACAGAAAGTGAAATGAAAATGACCTATTAAGACAGGCGACGTCGAAATGGCCTGTTAAGACAGACAAAAGTGAAATGACCCACACTAACTGGAAGGGATGACTTGTTAAGAAAGGAAAAACAGAAATGACCTGTTAAGACAAGTAAAAGAAAAATGGTCTCTTAAGACTGGCAAAAGGTGAACGAAGAAAACCTGTTAAGACAGGCAAAGTGAAATGAAAACAACCTGTAAAGACAGGTAAAACAGAAATGGCCTATTAAGACAGGTGAAAAATGAAGGATAATTGTTAAGACAAGCAATGCAAAAGTGAAATGAGAAGATACTTTTTAAGACAGGTAATGTATAAGTGGCCTATTAAGACAGGCAAAGAAAGATGAAGAATACTTGTTAAGACAGGCAAAGTAAAATGAAAAAGAACTGTTAAGACAGGTATGGAAAGGAATGGCCTGTTAAGATAGGCAAAAAGTATAAAAGAGATGACTGTTAAGAGAGGCAAGAATAGGATGACCTGTTAAGATAAGTATGGAAACATAAAAGTGTTGACCTGTTAAGGCAGGCAAGAAAAAGAATGACCTAATAGGATAGGTGTGGAAAATGATATGAGAGTATCAACAAAGTCTCTGTTGGGACCATGATGTGTCTCGAAAATGCAGGCAGATATCCTGATGCTTAAACAGGTGGGGAAGGAATATAGATTCCTTTGTCAGATGTTTTGAACCATCTATGTTATTAATTTAAATGATTTTCTAATTTTGCCTCGAACTTGAAGGTTTTTAAATTACTTTCTCTTGAAGAGATTTGGACAAAATTTTGCCCCAATTTTGAAGATTTCTCTTTTGAATTCTCTTAAGCTAACGTCTACCTTGATTTGAATTTTTATTTTCTAAAAATCAGGGATTACCCCAATTTGAATTTTTTGAGGCAAATGTTTACCCCAGTCTGAATTTGATTTCTCCGAAATCAAGAATTTCCACAATTTGACTTTTTCTAGGCAAATGTTTGCCCCAATTTGAATCTTGATTTTTCAGAAATCAGGGATTACCCCAATTTAAATTTTTCTGGGCAAATGCTTGCCCCAGTTTGAATCTTGATTTTTCATAAATCAGGGATTGCCGCAATTTAAATTTTTCTGGGCAAACGTTTTGCACTAGTTTAGATCTTTTTTTTTTAGAAATAGGGGATTGGCCCAATTTAAATTTTTCTAGGCAAACGTTTGCCCTAGTTTGAATCTTGATTTGGCAAAGAATCAGGGATTGCCCCAATTAACTTTTCTAGGCAAACGCTTTCCCTAGTTTTAATGTTGATTTTTCAGAAATCGAGGATTGCCCTAATTTGACTTTTCTGGGCAAGCATTTGCCCCAGTTTTAATGTTGATTTTTCAAAAATTGGGGATTTCCCCAATTTGACTTTTCTGGGTAAACGTTTGCCCCAATTTTAATCTTGATTTTTCAAGAATCGAGGATTGCCCAAATTTGAATTTTATGGGCAAACATTTGCCCCAGTTTGATTTTTTGGGAAAATGTTTGACTCAGTTTTGAGATTTTTAGAAATCTTTTTTTTTAATTATGATTGGTTTGGGCAATTTGTCCTGGTCTCAATTAGTTTGGAAAAAATGAGTTATGGAATGCTTGAATGACAAGAAGCTTAGGTAATGCTTGAATGAGTGCAAGAGGACGGGACGTTTTAACTTATTTATTGTTTTTTGATGCTTGATATAACTATTTGGTCAAATACCATGAAATGAATACTGTGTGATGAATGCATGCCATGAGATGATTAAAAAAATTTTGAGTTCCACTTTTGGTTTTTCTTCGACATTTTCCTTTCTCGACAACCTTATAGTTGGTATAAGGGAAACCAAGATTCAGGATGAGCTGGACTGACTCTGTTTCTTGGCTTCTTGGTCAAATTCAAAGTTTTCCTTTTTCAATATCTTTGAGACCCCACAGTGGTCAACATCATTGGGTAAGACACACCCCTTTTCATTTTGGTGGCATTATGGCTGGCAGGAGGATAACTCTTTGGGAAACAGTCATGCCATGTTGTGATGATTGAGGATTCATCCAATTCGTCATGATTTTTCAAAATTAATCTTTTTATTTTTACAATTTTCACATTTCTTTGTGACATGTGCACCATTGAGGTGTGCAAAGTGATGTTGGATAGTCATTGGGAGAGGATGGAGAGTTCTGCATGTGAGGTTTTAGGGTAGTATATTTGAGGGGAAAGATGAAGAATGCTAGTTTGATTGCCCAAATGGCACCTTTTGATGAGAAATGCCAATGCTGCTTTTCATAATTTTGATTGTCAAATTAATCAAATTTGATAAATGGCAAAATTTTGCCCCAGTTTTGGAATGTGAGGTGCAGAAATGTCGAATTGTACTTAAATTTGGTTGACCTTAACTTTTTCCTGGATTGTTCCTTTGAGTTTTCAACCCAGCAGGCCTTTTGTTTGCCTTATCTTTTGCCTAGGCCACCTTTGTAGGTTTTTGACCTAGCGGGCTCTTTATTTGTGATTGCCCTAACTTTTGCCTAGGCCGCCCTTTGAAGGTTTTTGACCTAGCGGGCTTTTTGTTTATGTGCCCTAACTTTTGCCTAAGTCATCCTTTAAGGGTTTTCGACCTAGCGGGCTTTTTATCTATGGCCCTAACTTTTTCCTAGGCCACCCTTTGAGGGTTTTCGACCTAGCGAGCTTTTTGTTTGATCCTAATTTTTTCCTGAATTGTTTTTTGAAATCCAGCAAGACCTTTTTCTGATCATGATTTTGTCAATTATTATTTTTTGACCCTGTTTTTGCCTGGATTATTTTTTATTTTAATCCAGCGAGTTTTTCTTCTTCCTCCTCTTCAATTTTGACCTGATTTTACCTGGACTATTTCTTTGACTTTAATCCAGTGGGCTTTTCTTTTTCTTTCTTGAATTTTGACCGGTCATATCTTCTACGAGGTCTTGCTTGGATTGTTTTGACTTTCAATTGAGCGGATCTATTTTGTATCCCTAAATTTTGCCTAGATTTAAACTTTTGATCGAGTAGGATTTTCGTTTTCTTGATTTAGGATCACAATGGAGGGTCCATTCTGCTTCCTCATTTGATTTTCCTCTTTGAGTTTGATTAATGAGACACTCAAAATTATTTATTACAGCAATGACATTGTCACCAACAAGTATTTATTATTTAAGTATGGGATAAGTAATGGGTTAAATAATGAAAAGAATGGAAAATTTAAGGGAGAAAGTCAATAATGTAAAGCACATGCCTAAGCAATATGAAAAATGTAGTTTTTGTATTATTCATTGAACTTTATTACAAAAGATTGATTTTGAAAAGTATGAAAATCTTTGGATGGTTTCCCTTAACATGTGAATCTGGCTTTCCCCATGCACCATCATCAGGTAATTCTTGCCCCAATTTCTTTCAGCTAGCTAATAGGCTCTCATGGTTTGGCAATGGATTATTTTCCACGTTAGGATCAAACTTTCCAAAGTCCAGACCTTTGGCATCAATCAAGCTCTGCACCTTACGCTTTAGAGCTTGGCAATCCTCAGTTAAATGACTGATGAACCCCGCATGGTAGTCGCATCTGGCATTTGGATCATACCATTTAGGATATGATGGTTCTTGTGGTTTTAAGGGATAAGGAGCGACTAGAGAATTCTGGATTAAGCGGGGCAGCAACTCAATATAGGTCATTGGAATAGAATCAAATTGGACAGGTTTTTTCTCCTTTCTTTTGGCTTTAGCTAGGGTTCTGGCTTATGACTTGTGTTTGGACCGTGCATGGTGTGGGTGGTCGGATTTGCATTGGATAGTTGTAAGTTGGAGGGTAGGGTGTTTGGTAGGTGGTGGTGATGTAAGGATATGGTGTATAAGGTGTATATGGTGGTTGGAAACTAGTTGGTACATAAGGTGCCATCTGACGTATGTACCGTCCTTGACCGGAAGCCATGTTACAAGCTTTACCTGCCTTCTTCCCTCCTATGGGGGTATCATTCGTCCTTGTCGACTTGTGTGCGATCCTTCCACGGTGCATGCCACCTTCAATTCTTTCCCCTATGACGACAACATCGGAGAAACTAGTAGTTGCACTGCCAATCATCCTGTCATAAAAAGGATCTTGGAGCGTATCTATAAACATACTGACCAATTCCTTTTCGGATAAAGGCGGTTGCACTTGAGCAGCCAACTCCCGCCATCTTTGAGCATACTGCTTGAAGGTCTCATCTCCCTTCTTGGCCATATTCTGGAGCTGAGTTCTATCGGGAGCCATCTCTAGGTTATACTTGTATTATTTCAGAAAGGCATCGGCCAGGTCCCTCCATGAATAGATATGTGTCTGTTCCAGTTGAGTGTACCAATTTGCAACTGCCCTGGTCAAGCTGTCTTGAAAGAAGTGGATGAGCAACTTGTCATTGTGAGCACAGGCAGTCATTCTTCTACAATACATGGTCAAGTGGTTCCTCGGACAACCGGTTCCTTGATATTTCTCGAATTCAGGAACCTTGAACTTTGGAGGGATGACAACGTCTGGGATTAGACACAGATCATATGCGTCTCTGGCCTCGTATTCACTTCCCTCAATTGCCTGGATTCTTCCTTGCAAGATTCTCCATTTTTCAGCACTATCGTTAGAAGGACAACTTGGATACTCTCCTGGCATGTTGTGAGGTTGAGATGATGGTATGTATATAGGATGAGGCCCTTGAGTGAACATAGGGTTCCTCCCCCCAAGAGTTGTTTTGTAAGCTTGGACAGGTTGTTTGTGGTACTGTTTGGGATGATTTGGGGAGTTTTTGTAGGGTTTAAAGGTTGGTTTTGTGTTTGTGTTTGTGTTTGTGTTTGGTTGAATAACGGTGTATGTCTTTCTGTTTTAACAATTGGATGGCCTCCATTAATTTGGCCATCTGTTCCTTCGGAGTTTTGACCTCATTTCTCAACTCCTCATTTTGTCACTCCAACTTATCCATGATTCTTGATTTTGACCGAGTTCTGTAAGGATGTCGAGAAAGTTTTCTTTCTTCAATTTTTTGTTAAATTAAAAATTAAATTTTTGAGAAACAATGCAAACAAATGACAAAAATGCCAATGCTTCTATGAGTATGAAAATGTATGGGATGATTTTCAAAATCTCCTTTTTCAATGATAAATTAAATTTATTTGATCAATGAATGAATGAAAGTTTGAAATGCACAAACAATTAAAGATTTGAAGCTTCATTATTTTTTGAAATATTACATGATTGATTAATTTTTGTTATTTTGATCTTCAACAATTTAGTATTTTGCTAGGAAAATCTTTTAGTTTGCTAAAATCTTCTAGATTTTCTTTCAAAAATATTTTTTCAAATTTTCTTTATTTTTTCTTTTTATATTTTTCTATATTTTCAAAAAATATTTTTTCTAATTCGCCTAGGAAATTCCTTTTCCATCTATTTTGATTTTTCTATCTTTGGTTTTTCTTTCTAATTTTTATCTATATATATATATATATATCTTTCTTTCCTTTTTCTTTTTAGATTTTCTATATTTTCAAAATCATTTTTTCATTTTCTAATTTTCTCCCTAAAAGATGTTTTATCTTTTTTCTCCAATTCCTCTTTTTGTTTTTCTTGATCTTTCATTTGATTTTCTCTCTAATTTTTATTTACATATTTTATATTTTTCTTTCTTTTTCCCCCTTAATTTCCTTTATCTCTCCAACTTTTGAGTTTCATCATTTCTGTTCGGATGATTTTGCTCACACAAGTGCCTGTGAATAGCTCATGAACCAGGTATCATGAAAGGGATGTGTGTCCTCATGCATCCTATGTAGGTAACTTGTCCTAGCGGTCTAAGGCTTTTAATGCATGAACCTCTCAAAGATGGTCAATAGTCCTAAGGTATAAGAGGTCACTAGAGCCAAGTTCCAGTTCATAATGCTTGCTACAACAGTAGGGAATGCTACCAGTTGTAGGGCATATGAATAGGACGCACTCTAGTTAGGGTTTTCGTGATAGTCAAGCAGGACGTGCATCCAAAGTGACACCACTAGACCCCTCTATCCTAGGCTTCACTCAGACCCAGGTATAGGGCCCCACTCATGAGATGAAATGCATTAATGTAATGTGGAGGGCACACAAATATTTGGGATACCTGCAATTGGGGAAATCGCAGTACATATATATAGCAATTTATTGTTCGTCTACCCTAAGGTTACATAGTGAATAAACAAACAACAATAGATAGATAAGCAAATGAATAAACCGTGCAAATAAACAAGGAAGGGATCAATACAATGCACACTCAATAGTACGGGCTTGACTCTCTAATTTCCCCAGTGGAATCGCCATCTGTCGTAACCGTAATTACAACGAGACGACGAACTCGCTAAAAATTTTAAAAAGAATTTTTATGGATTGTGGAGCCGCCACCAAATTTTTATTTAAAGGAAAACATTTGGAAAAACCCTAACTTGAGGAAGAAATTCTAGATTCGGGAGTCAGTTACGAATAGGGAAGGTGTTAGGCACCCTACTCACCTGTTCCAAAGAACGGTACCCTTAAACTGAATGTGTGATTTTTTTTGAAAATTGTTTGATCCCTTAAATAGAATAAAAATAAATAGGTTTTTATCAAAATAGCCTGACAGGACTTGATCCTACTCCTATGTATTCCTTGGTGCAATGGGAAATTCAAGACTACGTAGTTCTGGTTTCTAGGACTCGATCCTTAAGAAAGTTTTATATGGAATGGGAAAAAAACGCCTTAGGCTCTTGGATTGTTTCGATTTGAAGAAGGATAAAAAAAGGGAGGTCTTCGATCCACATGCACAGAGTCGAAACCAAGCGAGAGCTACACTACGACTCATATGATTCTCTAAATATCGAACAGTAGGGTATGCTACTAGTTCGAATTTTGAGTTCATCGCGTGGCAACCAAGGTTTGAAAGAAATTTCAGAAAAATTTTGGAATCTTAGACGTTCCCTCAACTCCACATATGCACAAAGTCTAAGACAAACGAAGGTTGCACTTAGGATCATATGATTCTCTAAATGTCGAACAGTAGGGTATGCTACCAGTTCACACTTAGAGTCCATTGCATGAGAACCGAGGTTTGAAAGAAATTTGGAAATATTTTGAATTATTTTATTTTCAAATATTCTCTCGGTTCCACATATGCACTGAGTCTAAGACAAACGAGGGCTGCACTTAGACTCGTATGACTCTCTAAATGTTGAACAGTAGGGTATGCTACCAGTTCGCACTCAGAGTTCATTGTGTGAGAACCGAGATTTTGGAGGAATTTCGGAAGTGTTTTGAACTATTTGATTTTGAAATGTTCTCTTGGTTCCACGTATGCACAGAGTTTAAAACAAATGAAGGTTTCACTTAGACTCATACGATGCCCTAAATGTCGAACAGTAGGGTATGCTACCAGTTCGCACTTAGAGTTCATTGCGTGATAACCGAGGTTTTAAAAAGCTTTGAAAATTATTTTGAAAAAAGGTAATTTTGAAGAGAGATTAAAAGGGGAGACCTTTGATCAACATGCACAGAGTTGAAGGCAAGCGAGGGTTGTACTGCAATTCATATGATTCTTTGAACATCGAAAGACAGGGTATGCTGCACTTTCAATTTCGAAGCTCATTACATGAGATCTAGGGTCACTTAAAGCTTTGGAAAGTGTTTTTAGAGAAACTAAATTTTTGAAGATTTGATTTAGAAAGAAGAAGATATAAACACGAAAAAATCAGAAAATAATACATATAGAAGGATCAAAATATGAAAACTAATACTTAAATAAAGTTAAAAGAACAAGATCTACAAAAGAACACAAGATGTTTTAGGGTCAAAATTTGAATTCAAATTCCAAAATTTTTTGAAAATATTTTTTGGTAGATATGAAAAATTAAAACCAATCCGTTGAAAGATATGGATCAAAGAAATAAAAAAAAACAATTTTTATAAAGATCAAACCAGAAATGAGCAAGTTATGCACAAATCAAACAAGCTAGGTTCATTTGCAGACTAAGATGGACATGCTTTAATAATCAGGCGATAGACATTTCATTTCATATCCAAATTAAACAAATAATATCATTCTAGAAACTAGAGAGAAATAAAAATAGAAAGAAATAAAAATCACCAAAATGGGAGATCATTTGACCGATCAAAAATGAAAACGAAAAACAGAGATGAAGAAGAACCTTAAGAACACAAGAGATTTTGGCACCAAAATTTGAATTGAAATCTCAAAATATTTCGAAAATATTTTTTGGTAGATCTGAAAATTTAAAACCAAAAAATTGAAAGATATGGATCATAGAAATGAAACAAAACATGTTTGAAAAAAATAAAACAAAAAATGAGCAAGTTATGCACAACTCAATTAAGCTAGGTTCATTTGCGCATCAGGACGAATATGCTTCAGTAATCAAGCGATAGAAATTTCATTTCAGATCCAAATTAGACAGGTAATATCATTCCAGAAACTAGAGAGAAATAAAAAGATAACGCAACAAAAATCACTAAAATCGGAGATCATTTGGCTGATAAAAAATAAAAACGAAAAATGGAGACGAAGATGAACCTTAAGAACACAATAGATTTTGGTGCCAAAATTTGAATTCAAATCTCAGAATTTTTAGAAAATATTTTTGGTATATCAGAAAAGCTAAGACCAAAAACTTGAAAGGTATGGATCATAGGAATCAAACAAAACAAGTTTGACAGAAATCCAACCAAAAATGAGCAAGTTATGCACAAATCAAACAAGTTAGGTTCATTTGCGCATCAGGACGAACATGCTTTGGTAATCAGGTGATATAAATTTCATTTCAGATCTAAATTAGACTAATAATATCATTCCTAAATCTAGGGAGAAAGACGAAGAGAACGCAAAAAAAATCATCAAAATCGGAGATCATTTGATTGATCAAAAATGAAAACGAAAAATAGAAACGAAAATGAACTCGGAAATCCGAGAAGAAACAAGAAACTTAAGAGGAATAAAAGTCGGACCTAACCTCCATTGGAAGGTGATGAAGAACTGGTTCCATGGAGGCCAATGGCTGAATTGAAGGCAGAGGTAGAGAGTCTCCTAGGTCCTCCCTTTGAAATTTCTGAAAATTCTCTCAATGACTCAGAGTGTTTCCCTCTCTCCCTCCTTAAAAATTATGAAATTTGTTAGAAGTGAAGAAGCTCCCTTGAACTAAATGAAAGTCCCTATTTATAGACAAAAATTTCAAAAAAAGAAAGGGAAAAATTTGGCGGGACTTCTGCTTTTTGTTTTCTCATTATTTCTCTTTTTGTTTTCTTTTTATTATTTTCTTTATTTTTATTTTTCTTTTATTTTCTTTATTTTATTTTTTTCCTTTTTCTTTTTTCTCTAACAAATTATTAACCGTCATTAACTAATCCAACTAACTTTATAACTAAATTCTTAACTAAAAACTTCTTTTTCTTACTTCTTTTATTCTTTTTTTTTGTTATTTTTTGATTTTAGAATAAAAAATAAAATAATTTATTTTGGGTTTTAAATTCATCCTCGGACAAAATTTAGTGTTCACAGTCATGTAATCTCTAAGAAAGGCAAAGAGGTAGACCCTGCTAAGATTAATGTAATTGAACAACTACCTTATCCCTCTAGCGTGCGAGAGGTTCGTTCCTTTCTAGGACATGCAGGATTCTACAGGAGGTTCATCAAGGATTTTAGCAAGAAAGCCCTTTCATTATCTAATTTGTTGCAAAAAGAAGTGGCTTTTAATTTTGATGATAGATGTAAGGCAGCTTTTGATTGTCGCAAGAAAGCATTGACCACCACTCCCATCATCCAAGCACCTGATTGGACACTTCCTTTTGAGTTAATGTGCGATGCATCAAACCATGCACTAGGGGCTATCCTCACTCAAAGAAGTGGTAGGATCCCTCATGCTATTTACTATGCCTCTCAAACTTTAGATGCCACACAGGTTAACTATACAACCACTGAAAAAGAATTGCTTGCTATTGTATTTGCTCTTGATAAATTTAGATCATATTTGCTTAGGTCTAGAGTGCTTGTGTTCACAGATCATTCAGCTTTAAAGTTTCTCTTAAAAAAGGCAGAATCAAAACTTAGGTTAATTAGATGGATGCTACTGCTCCAGGAGTTTAACTTGGAGATTAGAGATAGGAGCGAAGCAGAAAATCTAGTAGCAGATCATTTGAGCAGGATTGAAGGAGCTGTAGACTCTTTCCCTATCCGTGATGATTTCCCTGATGAGCATATCATGCAGTTGGGTGATGCTGCCCAATATCCCTGGTTTGCAGAATTAGTGAATTACTTGGTTGCATTCGTTTTTCCTCCTCATGCATCTAAGGCACAAAGAGATAAATTAAAAAGTGATGCTAAGTATTATGTTTGGGATGACCCATACTTGTGGAAATTTTGTAGTGATTAGGTGATTCATAGGTGCATACCAGATCATGAAATCTAATCCGTCCTACAATTTTGCAATGCCTCTGTAGTAGGAGGGCATCTTGGTCCACAACGAACAGCTAGAAAGGTACTGGATTCCGGATTATATTGGCCTACTTTATTTAAGGATTCATATAAGTTTTTCACTACTTGTGAGTAAAGCCAAAGAACAAGAGCAGCCATCACTCGAAGACAAGAGATGCCTTAACAACCTATGCTATTTTGTGAGATTTTTTATGTTTGGGGTATTGATTTCATGGGACCTTTTCCTAATTCCTTTGGTCTCACATATATCTTTCTTGCTGTTGATTATGTATCTTAGTGAGTGGAGGCTAAGGCTACCAAAACTAATGATGCTCGAGTTGTTGTGGATTTTGTTAGGTCTAATATCATTTGCAGGTTTGGAGTGCCTCGAGCCATCATAAGTGACAGAGGAACCCATTTCTGTAACCAAACCATACAGTCTTTGCTTCGGAAGTATGGGGTTGTGCATAGGATTTCTACATCTTATCATCCCCAAACCAATGGGCAAGCTGAAGTTTCCAATAGAGAGATTAAGCAAATCTTGGAAAAGATAGTCCAACCAAACAAGAAAAATTGGAGTCGTCGACTTGAAGATGCTCTTTGGGCAAACCAAACAACTTATAACGCACCTATAGGAATTTCTCCTTATCGGCTTATCTTCGGCAAATCATGCCACCTTCGGAAATTGAGCATCGAGCATATTGGGCGGTGAGGGCTTGTAACATGGCATTTGATCAATCAGGTTTGGAAAGGAAGCTTCAATTGCAAGAACTTGAGAAAATTCGTTTGGAGGCATATGAAAACTCTAAGTTCTACAAGGAGAGAACTAAGAAGTTTCATGATAAGATGATTGCTAGCAAGGAGTTCTTCATTGGCCAAAAGGTGTTATTGTTCAACTCACGCCTCAAACTCATGCATGGTAAGCTTCGTTCTAAATGGATTGGTCCTTTTGTCATCACTAATGTTTTTCCCTATGGGGTGGTAGAAATAAAAAGTGAGACCACTAACAAAATTTTCAAGGTTAATGGCCATCGACTCAAACTATTTCATGAGAGCTCCATTGTGGTAGAGGAGCATGTTGAAGAGCTCTCTTTGGAAAAGCCCAATTTCCCGGAAGTGAAAATTTTCCTACCTTGATAAGGGAGTTTTCTTTCCTACTCTATGAATTATGTTGGTTTCATTGAGGACAATGTGTATTCTAAGTGTGGGGAAGGAGAAATTATACTTTAGGAATTATTTTTTTTTATTATTTTCCTTTTTTTCTTTTTTAGGATTTTTTTTCTAGTGCTTGTTTTTTTTTCTCTCTCTAAAAAAATAAAAATAAAAAATAACTTGTTGGATACTTTGCAATGGATTCCTAGGTCTTTATAAACTTTGAGCAATTTTATCATTCTTAGTTAAGGAATACATGATACGATTGAATGTTTTTTTTTTTGCATTTTTAAGTAGAGCAAGTTTGCCATGAGAACTAAGTTGTGGATCATTCGTGAGAGATTTAACCTTGGTGAAGTTTTGGGCATTAATTATGAATGGATTACATCTTACCATTCTTCCATTCTTGTGTGATTCACTCATGATTGTTATTACTCTAGAACTTGACTTGTCTCTCTTTGAAGTTACTTATTCACTTGCATATATAGAAATGATCTAGGCCTTCTTTGTTTTTAAGCTACTAAGCCAAATTAGCTTACCATTCATTTTCCATTGCTTGACCCTTGAGCCTAACTCTTCCATCCTTTGTTTTATAGCTCATTACAAGCCATGAAGAGGAAAACCATAATTCATCCTTAGCCTTAGAGGATGAACGAGCCTTGGATTAGTTTTTATAATAAATTGTTGAATAAGTATGGGAATGTATGTGTGTTTGTTGGAAATTTGGCAAGTAAAAGAAAATAGTTAAAAGAAAAATAAAAATGAAAAAATTATGAGAAAAAAAAGTCTGAAGTAAAAAAATTTAAAAATTGAAAAAAAAGGAAAAAGAAAAAATGGAGTTATCATTCATGTGTTTGAGTTTGATCTTCATGTATTGTTTGAATTTTTCCATTACTCTTTTATTCTCTTTGGTTATTATCAAAATTTCCTTCTTCCATCCACCTTTACCCTAACCCCATTACAACCTTAGTAAAATCCTAATGATCTTTATGTGTATGTGTTTCAAGTGTTGAAAATTAGAGGCTTGTCAAGCTTATGGTAGTTCTTCTTTCATGGGTTTTTTTTAGTATAAACACAAACTTTAAACACTTGAGAGTAAGAGAGTATGCCTAGTGAGGACTCTATCACTTTTGTTCCACAATTGAATTTGATTTGCTCTCTTGTATACTTTAAATGTGTAAGATGTGTTTAAGATTATCTTGACTTCCTAAACCCTAGGATGTATTTTCATGTTTCTTGCTCACTTTATTGAATTAGGATTCGTTGGAAAGTATGCTACTGAAGTCTTCGTACATTGTAATCCCTTGTACATTTATTACCATTATGTTTTGCCCAGGAGTGCAAATGTTTAAGTGTGGGGAATCTGATAAATGTATTTTGTACATTTATTTTCATTCTATATTGGGCTTAATTGGGTTTAAGTGATGTCTAATTTTATCATTTTGAGTGAGTCTTATGTTATTGGACTGCATTGAACTTAAGTGAAAAAAATTGGTTAATTTTCAAATTTTAATGACTCTTGACCTTTGTTCATTGTGCAGACCATATCTTGGGCTATAAAATTGATATTGAAGTGATTCCAGAGGAATTAGAGAGATGAGACAAATCCCTAAGATAAAATGTATCCCTATATGGCCCAACCTCAATAGATCATAAACTTAGTTGGGCCGAACCGTGACTCAGAGTTTTTATCCAGATAGCTCAGACATGTTCCAGTAAAATGAGCATATCTAGGGCTACAAAAGTCATTTTCAGATGGGGTTAATTTCTAAATCTCAAGGATACAATTTTTTACAAAATTTGTTTATAATTAAAACCCTAATTCTTCCGTCAACACACTTAAAATAATTCGGAAAAACAGACGTGAGAGATAAGGTCCCATATTTCATGCATATCTTAAATTCAAACGACAAAGTCAAACAAGAATTCAAGTGTAAACCTAGAAGATCAAGGAAACCAACTCAAATTTTATCCTTATTTTAAATTTTTAATTTGAATTTCAATTTTTGAATTGGCAAATTGGGTCTATAAAAGGGGAAGCCCTTACACATTGTAGAGAAACCGAAACTTATTCATAGTTTTCAATAAAGTTTCAATTCTTATCCTCGTTCTTATTCTCATTCTTCTTTTTTTTTTTCATAAAAAGTCTCATGGAAGGTTAATTTTCTTGGTTGGCTCGTTGGTTTTAATTTTATAAGTAAGGGATTTTGAGGTTTGTTTTTAATTGAATTTTTATTGCAATCTATTTTTCTTTCCCTTTTATACGTTGGAATTGATGTTTGTAATGATAAAATTAAATGCTTAATTTAATCTCATCTTACATGATGAAATTCTAAAACTAGGGTTTGCTTAATTCTCTAGTTTATAAGTAAAAAAATGGGTTATAGGGTTTCCTATAAATTGGTGATTTCAATTCTTAAAAATTAATTTGGGAACTTCAGGTGATGCTTAATTATCTGAACATGAATTAATTTAAATTCTAGGTGTTATTCTACTAGGTAATCAGGAATTTAATTGACGCTTACTTGATTGAATTCAAACCAATTAAGAATAAAAAAATTATTTTAAAAAAAGTGTATTTTTTTAAACCAATGATAATCTCGCTTATGAATTGAACTAACAAGTTAATTGGTTTTTATTATTATAAATTCATTAAGTTTCATTTTTCTTTTACCCAAAGTAAATTATAAATCCCCCAATTTTTTCTAAATTTGAATTCAATGAAATTACTTTCCAAGGTCCTTGAGAGACGACCAAGGTTGTGCCTTGTACTGCATTTCTTTCTATTTACCTTTATTTAATTTTGATCCGACCGCGACATCGGTTATCAATATTATTATTATTATTATTATTATTATTATTATTATTATTATTATTATTATTATTATTATTATCATTATTATTATTATTATTATTATTATTATTATTATTATTATTATTATTATAGTTGTAGTAGTGAAGATGATAATAATGATAGTTATGATAATGATTGTTGTAATAAGATGACAATGTTGATAGTGCTCATGGTGGTAGAAATAATGATTTAGTAGTAGTCATGATGGTGACTATAATGGTGGTGATGGTTAAGTGATGGTGGTAACTATAGTGGTGATGATGGTTTAGTGGTGATGGTGACTATAATGATGGTAGGATTTGGTAGATTTAAGAAAGAAAATATTTCAAAACTAGAAACAACATTCAATAAACCTCATTTGAAAACCAAAAGCTGAAAACTCGCAACCATCCCGAACAAGGCCTAAGTTTCTTAGTAGGATTCTACCCTAACCTTAGTATCATCATTCTCATCCCAGCCACTTCAGTTTATTAAAAAAATCCTGACATGCATACATGTTTAATTTTAACCTTTTCAAAATTCTACTGAAATATATTTTTTCTAATTACGTATAATTCCCTTAATCATCATAATTTCTTAGAATTACATCACAAACATTATTTGACTTTCATCTCCTCTACGTCTTACATAGCATTTATTCTCTATCATTCTCTTAGTGATAATTAAGACAGAGGCATTACATTAATACAAGTCAAAAGATATTAGCTTAATCAAGCACATAAATTACTTAAACATCATAAATATGTGGAAGCATATCATAAGCATTATTTGACTATTATCTCTTCTATGTCTTTCATAATTTCTCATCTCCTCTATGTCTTTCATAATTTTTCATTTAATCTTTATCATATTCTTAGAGATAATCAAGATATAGGCATACATTCATATCAGTCAAATATCATCATCTTAATTAAGTACATAAATTGCTTAAACATCATAAGTCTTGGGATCACAACATAGATATATATTTTTACTATAGATTCCTCTATGTCTTACATGAATTTTCATTTGTTCTCTATCCCACCCTTTTAAGGATTTTAAGACATAGGCATGCATTATCGTTAGTCAAATAATATCTTTTTATTGAATTTACTACTCTACCTTCTATTTTTAAGGATATGAGTTCAATCCTAAATGGTTGTCACCATCAATAATAAGTGAAGAATCCTTTTGTCTTCACAATATAAGGATTTTTTATAACCCTTTTGTCTCATCTTCAGTAGGACCTTTTTGCCCTCTGTATATGTACAAGGCACATCAAAAAGTAGTTTAACTTTTTACATAAGTTGTTTCTTTAATGATCCTTTAACCAATTATGTTCATTTTAAAAGCTTCTAGATATTCATGCATGCTCAATCAATATCCAACCAATATGTCATGCACATATTCACAACATCAATCACACATGATTGTAAACACCCATTTATGTCTGAGGCCCCCAATTATAAAGTTAATCAAGAAACCTACACTAAATTAAATACAAAAAATGAAAAAAAAAACAGAAAGTAGAAAACAGATAAATAGAAACAAATCAAGTAAAAATAACAAGAGATTTAAATAAATAAAGAAAAAAACATGAAAATTAATAAGATTCTAAAAAAAAACATTAAAACAAAAATTAAAAGAAAACATTAAAAGAAAACAATAAAAGAAAATACAAAATCTGGAAAAAATTAAAACTAAAATAAAAAAAACATTAAAAATAATAAAAATACAGAAAACAGAAAACAGACAAACAGAGAACAGACAAAAGTTTTTCTAAAAAATAAAAATAAAGTCAGTTTGTAAATGAGACCAAAATCAAAAAATGATAACAAAAATTAACTAGAACAAAAAGAACGAACAAATAAAAATAAAATATATATATATATAGAAGTAAAATGAAAACTAATGAAGGAAGTTTTAAGAGAAAATAAAAAATTGGAAATCTTAATTTTCGGATTAAAAAGAAGAGGGGCGGAAAAGCAAAATAAAAGCCAAAGTAAAATTATTTGAAAAAAAAGGAAAAATCAAAAAAGGCAAAAAGGCGAAGGGGTAAGAAAGGAAATCAGGAAGATGGCTGGAGCCTATAAAAGACAAAGGCAGAATATGGAGAAGGGGTTTTTTTTGTTTTTTTTTTTTTGGATAGAAGAAGAAGAGTGGATATTCCTGAAGCATTAAGATTCTTCTGGAAGTCAAGTATCTTGAATTGAGGCTGGGAACGCGATCGGATTCAAGAAGAGGATAGCATATTCCAATCAAGGCAGATGACTATCACATATTCCAATTCTCCAAGGAGTTTTTTCTGAAAACAACTATCACACTGGGGTATTGCATACAACGAGGAGGAGAGAATTGAAGATTGGGATCGATTTCTGAGAGGATTGTGCAGGAGAAGTAGGAAACACCAAGCAAAAGGGGACGTCGCGAGAGATCTAGGTGGGGAGAAAATCAGGTGATCTTAATAGACATCTTGCAACAATCTCCGCTTGGTCCCTGACCCAAGATCAATACAGGTTAGTTACAATTCTTTCTTCTTGAATCAAGAAATTGGCATGATTCTAATCGGGTTATGCAAGAATTGGAGGATCATGTATCAAATTTGCATAAGAGATTTCCATTAGTTGCATCGTTGGGTGGGAATAATCTCTGTTTATTGACTTGTAAAACAAAGGATTGACCTGAACTGTAGCTAATCTTGCGGGGCATAGCTCCATGATTGACAAACCCGTAGCATGTAGGTGTCTGAATTCCACCAAATGGTTTGGTTCATGCGCTATGAATCCAAGAAACCAGTTGGACCCCGTTGAGAACCATAGGTGATCGTACGCGTTAGTGGTTGTAATGATAGAAGCTGTGTAAATACATTTCCCTGCAGTCCTACATCAAGAGTGGAATCACTCAAACACTTAATCCAAATTACCTTTTAAGACATTCATACGGATGTCCTTGGTTTTGTTTTGGGAGTAGTACAAATCCAGATAGATGTTTTCAGCTTGAGAGCCGAAAAGAATTCCACTCCCAATTTATCTCAGGTCATTGTTTCTGCCCAAGAATCATATGTTCAATCCAATGTATTTCGATCAGGGATTGTTCAGTTGTAACCATAGACGCTAAGGACAAGAGTAATCTTGCAAAAGAAGAGTTTAATTTCATAAGTAAAACTCCAGAGTCTGTAGACTTACAGGCTGCTTGCAAACATTTCGAGGGTTAAGGATTGCTTACCTCTTCAAAAGAGCACTGGCTTTTGACCCTGCAGTTGAGGCTTGCAATGCTGAAATTGATGCAACTATCAGAGGGTAAGCACCTGCTCAGCATGAACTGTGTTATAGGATAATTATCAGTGCTCTGCTCTCTGGGTAGTGACACCCTGCAAAGGAAATTGGACTCTCCCATCAGGTCTGTTGCGTCATAATCTGCACTTGATTCCTGCCTCCTGCTCATTGCCTTTTGCCTTAAATCCTACAAAGCCATAAAACTCAACAAAGAAAAAGCCATCTTGAACTAAAAGCAAAACCGATTAACATGATCTGAATAAATGGGCAAAAATCTGTAGAAACCGATAACAACAGCAACGTGGACTATAACTCAATATTCACACAAGAAGATCACATACTCCACATTGATCAATCCAGTAAGCTGATAAGCCATTTGATCTGCATAATTTTGCAGATTGAGTCCATTGCTGTGTATCTAGACCTATCATCATATTTTGTTCTGATAAGCTGATTTGGCCTCTTAATTTGCACTCTAATTATGGTCTGAAACTCTCCATTGAATGAGCAATAGCTTAGGCAAGTCTGAGAATAGCATTGCCAAAATTTGGTGCAAAGGCTAAAAAACCCACTCCTATTAATAATGCAGTTTCATACATTGGTCTGAGCCTTCCTACATCCTATTCTAACCCTGCAAAAGTAAGTCAAATTAATCACTTTTGAAGTTTCTGATTGACCCCCAGCAGTGTCAATTTGAAATATGTTTTGGCTGATATTTGGATATCATAGTGGGTGCATGTGCTTCATATTCTTCTCTTTCCCCTGATCACGTTTTAGTTTAGGATTCATTCTGCTATTCAGCCAAGGATGGGGGGTAGTGTTGAATGAAAATTGCCTTTGAAGTAGATCAATCAGGGTATGTCAGTTGATAGAATGAAAGTCTGATCAGAGTTAGCAGCAGCTCATGTCTTGGGCCATTGATAGTCTTGGCACTTAGCCCTTAGGAACCCAGTAATCCAAGGCTGAAATCTGTTAGCATTTGGAATTTTTAGTTGAATCCCTCCAATCCACTTAGTTCCATAATGATGGAAGAGGGAACAGATTGATGGATGAAGAAATTAGTGAGAAATGGGGACTTGAGATTTTAGAAATTAAAAACTGTGATCAAATGCTAAATTGCAGAGTCATTCATGATTAACTAGAATTGATTGGGTTGAGTCTTGTGAAAGGTCATGGCCTAGGCTGTTATGGGTTTAAGGAGCTAACGTAGTCCAGGATGGCTCAATGGATCGAGAACCATGGTAATGGATCTTTTGATCACTTAAGGTCTTGGTATGGTAATATGAAGTAGGTACATAGCTGCTGAAATAGGGCCTACTGTAAAGGTTTATAAATTCCAGGCCACTCGGTATTTATTTTATTTACGCCCATTCAAACTAAGCACCACAGTCTGGCCTAGTGGTCAAGCAAGCGGTCCACAAGCCCCAGGACCCAGGTTCAAGCCCCACTGGAACCACTTCTGCATTTATTTTTCTCATATTAAGCCACGACAACCCAACTGCTTAAATAGGATTCCTTGTAGGCTATAGACAATCCGGTGACTTGACTCAAGTGGTTGGGCGCCTCAACCATAGCCCCACGGACGCGAGTTCGAATCCCTCATAGCCCAATTCTGCCTTTTCCTTTATCTCCATCCCCCAAGGATAAAATTACTCTAACGCCCTAAGCTTTCTACAAAATCCCTATTCTGCCCTTAAAACAAAATTACCCTGATAGCCCTAGGGAAATCCTAGAATTCATATTATGCCCATATCACAGAAATGACCCTAATGCCCCTAGTCATTCCCCAAATACCTAACAGATCCCTGCCCTAGAAATGACCATACTACCCCTTAAGAATTCCCTAAATGCCTAATAGGTCCCTGCCCTAGAAATTACCACATTGCCCCCTAAATAAAAATCAGAAAATTAATAAAAACTCCAGAAAATCAGTAACCAAATACCTAACAGATCCCTGCCCTAGAAATGACCATACTACCCCTTAAGAATTCCCTAAATGCCTAATAGGTCCCTGCCCTAGAAATTACCACATTGCCCCCTAAATAAAAATCAGAAAATTAATAAAAACTCCAGAAAATCAGTAAAAATTAAAAAATTCCAGAAATTAATAAAAATTTCAAAAAATTCATAAAAATTCCTAAATAATTCATAAAGATTCCAAAAATTTCGAAATAATTCATAAAAATTCTATAATTCCTAAATAAATTCAAGATTATCAAATATCTTCGCAAAATTCTTTAATTGGTAAATTCCTTCCTAAATTTCTAATACTTACTTGAGTCTTGTTTTTTTTTTTTTCATCGTTATTCAAAAATAAAAATCTTGTTTTGTGACTCTTAATCTCACGCGACGAGCTCTAAGCACGAACTGGTAGCTTTTTCTGCTGTTCGTTGTTCAGAGATTCGTATGGGTCCAAGTGCAGCCGTAGTTGTCTTGGGCCTTGTGCATAAGTGGATTAGGGTTGCCTTTCCTTTTTGCAAAATAAAAACCTTGCTCATTTTTTTATTCCTCGGTTTTCAAAATAAAAAATCTTGTTTTGCGATTCTTAATCTCACGCGACGAGCTCTTAGCACGAACTGGTAGCTTTTTCTGCTGTTCGTTGTTTAGAGATTCGTATGGGTCCAAGTGCAGCCGTAGTTGTCTTGGACCCTGTGCATATGTGGATGAGGATCGCCTTCCTAAAAATAGTTTTCAAAAATAGTCAAGCTATTTTCACTTTCCAAGTAGCTCCGAAGGTCAAGCCTTCGAGCACATTTCAAACACTCTTTGAAACACTTTCAAAAGTCAAGCTTTCTAAACATAACCAGAACTACGTAAGCCTTGAGTTTCCCATTGCACTAGGGAATACGTAGGAGCAGGATCAAGTCCTGTCAGGCTAACCTCCATCAAGTATTTATTTTCACACTAATTAAAGGGATCAAACAATTTTCAAATAATCACACACTCTGTTTAAGGGTACTGTTCTTCGGAACAGGCGAGTGGGGTGCCTAACACCTTCCCCACTCGTAACCGACTCCCGAACCTAAATCTCATCCAGGGTTTTTCCAAATCTTTTTCCCTTAAATAAAAATTTGGTGGCGGCTCCACATTCATCAAAAACAATTCATTTTCAAAATTTTAGCGAGTTCGTCGTCTCGTCGGAATTACGGTTGCGACAATGATTATCATACATAACATCATTCTTTAAAAATTCATGAGCAATCATCATTCATCTCACATTATACTTTATGCATTCACAAAGCAGTACACAAGTTGGCTTAACATTCTCAAGCATATCATTTGTTCGTGGGCAACACAAGCACATATATCCATACATGTTCAGCTTGTTTAATTTATAACATTTTATGATAAATTACTCATGGAAGCTTATTCCATCCATCCTTCTAAGTTATCTCTCAACCTTTCATTTTTTCAAAGGTCAACTTGTTTCACATAATTTCATAATACTTAGAAGTTTTCCTTAGGTGGCTGAATGGCACCTCTTGAGTTATTCACTCTTTATGTACTTCAATTTGCATGTCTCATGCATAACCTAATTAAATTAGGTTTAAAGGTTATGTGTTAACAAGATTTTAACTTGCATTCATTTAGTCACACATGGCTGAATGGCACCATAACCTTTCCTATCCTCTCTTAAACCCTTATTCCATTTCTTTTACATAGTGAGCATCCTTATTACACTTAATCAAGGTTTTAAACTTAAACTCATCTCTTAAACCCTTATTCCATTTCTATTTTATATAATAACAAATTATTTATATAAAAAGTAATTTTAAAATTTTACAAAAAAAAATTTAAGTAAAAAATAATAAATTTATATAGATAATTATGAGTATTTTATATTAAAAATTAAAAATTTTAATTTTATCTAAAATTTTATTAAAAAATTTATCATTATTTATTAATTGAGACAAAAGAGTATTAATACATGGTTGTTTTATGTGATTTTTGTATGATAATTGTAAAGTCAAGATAGGTCTATATATTTTCTTCATATGATTTTTGCAGGAAAAAAAATTCAAGAATACAAATCAAGTTTCATGTGTCTTTAACTATTGTAAAGCGGTTTTGGTTGAACAAGTGATTATTGCTTCAGCTGTGGATTAAGATATAATAACATGTGGCAATTCAATACCATATAAAAAAGATCTCATTTCTTTTTCTATTATTTCTAATTATGTCCCCTCTATGTTAGGATTAAATATTTTTAATATTTTAGTGCAATTATAATTTTGATATTAGATATTGTAATACTAGTTTAACAACTTACATTATATGATATTTTGAAAAATGTTAATATGTATTTTGTTATAATTTTTCAATTTTTAGTATTAACTTTTTATACTTGCACTAGGTTTTTGTCATTTGTTTTAGTAAAATAAAAAACATAACCAAAGTTTAAACCATTGGCAAAATAAAAAATATTAACAAAGGTTAATTATAACTTTCGATAATTTAATAAAGATTTTTCAAAGCATGAGCAAATAACAAGTTTAAATTGTTGGAAAATATAAAGCAAGTAATAAGAGTTTTATATAAATTGTGGATAACTAACAAGGATTTAAACTATTAAAAGCTATCTAAAATTTAGCAAAGATTATAAAAAATCGTAGATAAATACCAACAGTTTGGGTAAAATTTATCCAAGGTTTCTCAAAACCGTTGATAATCATTTTCCATACATGATATTTCAAAATTTAGGTAACCATTAGTAAATAATGTGACAAGGATTTTAGCACATAATAAAATAAAAAATAATGCTCGTTAAAAATAATTTCTCTTATAGCCATACTCCACTATACTAATTTTAATTTGGTGAAAATTTACATGAGTAGTCTATTGTGTGCTAAGAAAGTTGAAGTTCAAATTTTGAATTTTATTATTGGATTGTGTTGAAAATTTATGAGATATTTGAGTTTGTTACATATTATCTTTATCGGGGAAACAAATGAGATTTTGAATAAATTTTGAAATCATAAAAAATGTGAAGGTTTTTATAATATCACAAAAAAATATTATAGAAACTTTTAATAAATTAGATAACTTAAAATTATATTATTAAAAATCTCATATAATGTTACATGATAAAAATATATATAGATGATCTTGTTATATAATATAATCATGTCAAAAGAATTTAGAAGTTCATTATTAATAATAAATATTATGAGTTTTTAAAAATTATTTTTTTATGTCTTTGGTACTCAAAATACTTGAAACATACTATAAATTATAGTATTAATGAGTTTTCTATTATATTTTGATGGGTTTTCGATTCCATTAAAATAATATAATAATGATAAATAAATTTATTTTTTATAAAAATAAATCACAAGTAAATTTATTTTAATTTCAAAAAAGATATCATAATTTGAATTATTTCAAGTAGATAATAAAATATTTATGAAGATTAAGTTATTGTTATTTACATGTGAAAGAATTTAAAGATGGATACTTAGAAAAGTTTTTTAGTAAATATTTTAAATGAACAACTTGTGATTATTAAGCAAAAATAGTGAAAACAAGTAACAAATATAAATTGAGACTTATATGTGTATAAAAAAAATTTGTGAATGATTAATAAATGATCATGGTTACTGATTAATGTGATGTTAAAAATTAATTTGGTAATATTTTTTACAAGTAAAAGATTAGTAAATGACATTGAGAGAAATGAAACTTCAATCAAAATAAAACCGTTAATGATAAGTACCTAACTTTTGTGATTAGAAACTTCATAAAAAAAGTTCATGTGGATGTCAAACATCTTATTGTTGATCTTTCTAACACTATTAATTTTTCATTCTTACGATGAGAGAAGTATTAGACAAAAGGTTAAATTTAATATTTTTAATGACTATTTGTCCTTATGGATGATGTATAAATTGCAACATATACATGAGGAAGTCAGTTGTATAAATGTTAAGTGAGATGGTTTGTCTGAGATTAAGACACAATCTTTAGAATATGCATGACCTATTTGTGCAAAACCAATAGAAATGACAAGAATTGTATGGTGTAATACAATATGTTAGCCTTTAACTTGTACCAAAATATTTTTGGTTCATAAAAATTCTACTTCATCAAAGCACTATATGTTAAATTTATCTATCTAAGATCTGGTTTATAATTCAAAAAATACAAGATTTGATACATTTTCATTCTTTATGTAAATCGTGCAAAACTTATAACTTATTTAAAATTTTCTTAAAGTCTTTTAAAATATATGGAAATTTTTGTAAAAATTAAATATTTTAATTTTTAAAATTTATTATTATTTTAATTTTAAATATATTTATAATTTATTAATTACCTATTTTAAATAGTAAATTAATCTCTAATTACTAATTTTAAACGATTTTTTTATTATCAAAATTAAAGTATGATTTATTATTATTATTATTATATTAAAAATACAACAATTAAACATAATTTAAAATTACTTTTTTATTATCATTTTTAATTCTAATTCTTTATTTAAATGTGATTTAAACTTAAAAATAAATATTTTCCAGGCCTTTCTTGCAATTATTATTATATTCTATATCTTTTTTATTCAAAATTTCTACTTATAAGCTATATGCTATTATTACCATTGGAATCATCCTTTCCATCATCTTTGTATAAATATATAAATATAATGCATTTATTTTGTACTATATTGATGTACATATTTATTAAAAAAAATATATCGTAGATGTTTGAACATCTCTTGAAGTTTGGTAAGGTTCACAAATTGACGTGTTTAGTATTTATAGGCTGCAAATAAATTTGTATTTTATGGAATGGATTTGATTTATCACCTGGAATTTATAAAGACATATGTTGTGCACAATTCATATTTAATTACTTTGTTCTCATGTTATTTGTCTTTTCTTTGAAGTATTGGAGGTTGTGTTAATTGTTTTTCAATACTTATTAATGTGGGTTTAATATTTTGTTGAACTTTTTACTTTTAATTTGACATATTTTTGAGGATGTGTCCTTTTTGCAATTTGAGCTACTTTGGTAATTTTGTAGGTAGTTTTTGAGGTTTTTTTTTGGAGAATTAAAATGGTATACCTATAAAAATTATTATTAATTAGTTGATTAAATTTTTATAATTAAATAAAATTTAGATTTTTTATTGAATTGGTATAATTAAGGATATGTTTATAATCTATTTAAAGTAAATTTTTAATGTAGATGGGTTAGGGTATCTTTTATGGTAAGAATTCATAAGGATAATTGAATTTTTTTAACATAGATTAATAAAAAATAATTAAAATAAATAAAAAAAAATTATTAGAAAAAGTTAAATGTTTTGATAAATTAAATAGTCAATTAACATTATAAAAGTGTCCTTTACTGCTTAGATCACTCATCTAACTACAACACATGATTTGCTACTTAGAACACTCGTCTAACTACAACACATAAGATAACAAATTCATATAATAATATAAATAAGTTAAAAAATAAATTTAAAATTTTATTAAATTGACTTACTAATCTTATGGAGAAGATTGATAAAATAATATATCAAAAGAATAAAATAAAATATAATTTTTACAAAATTTAAAAAAATTCTATTTTGAATAAAAATTCATACGTTCTTTTATTTCATATAATTATGGTATTTTATAATTATGCAACTACTAAAATTAAAAAACTATGAACAAAGCCTAATAAAATAAAATCTAACAATCATTAATATTAAAAAATTATAATCAAATCTTCAAATCTAATTCTAAATATACTTTTAATAAAATAAAAATTAAATATGAACTAAATGTAACCAATTCCTTATGAAATCTGAACAAATTTTATAGGATTTGAAACTAATCATAGTCAAATAATCTAAATAGACCTTATAAATTATAAACAGTCTAGTTAAATTTCTAAACATCAATTATAAATTTTAACTAGAATTAGTGCAAATTTTAATTATAAATGAAATTTTCTTAAAACGTATGCTTTTGGTTTCCTTAAACTTGCATAAATAAAATCACGCTTTTATTGGTTTTCTTTCCTTAAATGGCTTGTTGTATCTTAAGGAGCCTTCCTTTGATCAATAAATATTCATTTAGAGTTTTTTTTTTTGTTTAGACTTAATTATGCAAAATGATGCTTTAATTTATATCACCGTATAACCCCTGCCCATTTTATTTTCTTGTTTGCTGATAAAAAATAGGTTGTTTTAGATTTTTTTTAATCTAAGAAGGCTTGTTTTAATGCTTGACTTATTGTATAGTACTGTTCTATATCTTACTTGAGATGGTTGTTCTGATGGTTGCCTTTTGAATATCTTAATAGAAGTTTTTTTTTTTTTGAAAAAGATATATTAAAAATTTTAAAAATTACAATTACATATATATGGACAATTTTTTATTTATATATGATTTTGTACTACCCTCTACTAAGTTATATACTTACTATAAATGCATAAAAAAATGGATAGAATAAAAAATTTCTAAACTTATTCGCCTTTTCGATCGATCCTTTTCATATCTTGACCTATATAAATAAGGAGTATTCCTACAATTTACAATATATAAACTTACCTCATTAATTTAAAATTTAACCTAACAAATGTATTCAATATATATATTAACTCTCTATATATTAGTTTGAGTTGATAAGAATTTCTTCTCAAATGGAAAGTTGATGTGTAAATATAGTGGGGCCCGAGAAAACGACGTGCTCCCCACCTGGCCACTTGCACGGGACCCCACAAAACCCTAATTTCCGAGACCCTCTAAAAGCAGAGCTTGTAGTTGGCAATGTTGCGTTCATATATAGTACTCACCACAACAAAGAAAAAGAAAATAAAATAAACAGTTTAAGATTGAATAAAAGAAAAAATAAATTAAATTATTGTAGCTCCCCAAATCACAACATAGCTCACACCAAGAAAACAATTAATACAATTCTCCGCAGTTCTTTGCAAACAGTTTGGTTCGTGTTGTTCTCCTTTACTATGTATTTCTACTTATCATATAATTATTACCTATATGCAATTGTGTTGCTTTTGTTTAACTCTCTTTTCCTAAGATCTCTCATATTTATGATTATGCTTGATTCTGTGTAGGCTTTTTCATCCGTTCCATGTTTTGTCCACCGATATCACTTATCAATACAAGTAGCCAATGAATAAAATAAAACAAATAAAGTCGCAAAACAGTTCCTCATCGTCTGATCTACAAGCAAACCAATCTTCTGATGAAAACCATCTTTTTTAATTAATTAATTAATAAATTAATTAATCTCTCTTTCATCATACCCTTTACTGGATTCCCTTGGGTCATTGAATCTAATTCCTCTCCTCCAAGGACCATACCATCTCTCTTTCCTTTCCTTTCTCTCTCTTTCTCTCTCTCTCTCTAGTTTTCCCTTTCATCCTTGTGTTCATATGCTTTGTTAGGTTATACAAGAACTAGCCCTCTTTGTGTGCTGTGATGGTTTGACTTTTTTGTCCCTTAAATCCGGAGAAGATCACACACCAAAACAATCAGCTAACTGGTTGCGTTCTAGCGAAGGAAAATTGAGAGAGAGCTAGCAACCTGAGTCATCATCATCGATCTTCTTACTTTTCAGGCTCATGAAAAATTTTAGGGTATAAGAAGAAGAAGAAAAACCTTCACAGCCAGATCTTGTTTTAATTTGAACAACTTATTCTTCTCCTTCTAGAACCTTCTTCATCCTCTAGAAAAGAAAAGTAGCAATTCTGGCTAATCCTTGGTGGAGCGGTCATCAGGTGGGGTTGGGTGCAGGGGTTGACCCTGCAGCCAATTCACCTTCTTCGTTAAACAAACTCCACACGGAGCTTTCAATGAACGAAAGAAGCGGTGGTGGTAACAATAGCAGCAGAGAAGAAGATGAAGAGAGAGAGAATGAGGATGAACCAAAAGAAGGTGCAGTTGAGATTGGAACACGCAGGCCAAGAGGGAGGCCTCCTGGGTCCAAAAACAAGCCCAAACCACCAATCTTCGTGACAAGGGACAGCCCAAATGCTCTTAGAAGCCATGTAATGGAGGTGGCTGGTGGTGCTGACGTGGCAGAAAGTGTGGCCCAATTTGCAAGGAGACGCCAGCGTGGGGTTTGTGTTCTTAGTGGAAGTGGCTCTGTTGCTAATGTTACTCTAAGACAACCTGCCGCTCCTGGTGCCGTTGTAGCACTTCATGGAAGGTTCGAGATTCTATCCTTAACCGGTGCGTTTCTTCCAGGACCTGCCCCTCCTGGTGCCACTGGACTCACTGTGTACCTTGCTGGAGGACAGGGTCAGGTTGTGGGAGGGAGTGTTGTTGGTTCTCTTGTGGCTGCTGGTCCTGTTATGGTTATTGCTGCTACTTTTGCTAATGCTACTTATGAAAGGTTGCCTCTTGAGGAGGACGATGATGATGGTGCCGGTGCTGGTGATGTTTCAGGTGGAGCCGGTTTAGAAAGATCTCCTCCTGGAATTGGTAGTAGTAGTGCTGGTGGTAGTAGTGCTGGACACTTGCAGGCTGGGTTTCCAGATCCTTCTTCTTTGCCTTTCTATAATCTTCCCCCTAATCTTCTTCCTAATGGAGGCCAAGTTGGGCATGAAGCTTTTGCTTGGGCTCATGCTCATGGAAGACCACCTTACTGAATTAATATATATATATATATATCAAGGTTTTAAATTGCAGTTGCTTTCATAGTTTTGAGCTTCAAAACTTTATTATTATTGTTTGCTGTAATTTAAGACCTTGCTGTGTATATATATATATATATATATATAGACATCATGTAGATCATGTGCCTGGTTCAAGATCTAATGATGTTCTAATGTTGTCTTTCTAGTTTGAAAGATTGGGAATTGGGAAAAAGCATTGTTAAACTTTTAGAGTTAATGTAAGGTAGTTATGAGGAGCTGGGGAGATGAGAAGAAGAAGCATGCTTTATTTGCTCAATGTATATGTATATCGATTAAGAACTTTAATTTCAGTGTCTTTCTATTTTTGGAATAAAGAAGGTGAAATTGGGCCTATTTTTAATGGAATTAATGAGTTTCGGAATAGTTCTAACAATTATATATTCTTATTCATGATATCTCCAGTGGTGTTCTCCTTTATGATTTTGTTGGTTGGAGTTTTATTATTTGGTTTATTTAATTTTATCATTATTTTACTACGGACACAGTTCGTGGCTATTAAATATACATGATGGGATCAATGATTAGACTTGCAGGATGTGAAGAAGCCTGTGTTGTTGCTTGTATTTTTTGGTTCTTAAGGAGTGGGAGTGGAAATTATGGTTTTCCAAGGTTCCACATAACTATTAGATTCGCTAGTTCTTACTTATTTTCCTTTTCTTTCACCCTAATTAAACTGTGTTTTTTGCTGGGAGGAAAGTGAATCACTATTAGAGTTAGTTTGCTACACCTTTAAAAGTGGGATAACAGATTCGTGAATGGGTTTTCACATAAAACTTAATTATTTCTGTCTCATTTGATTTTTAATTAAGGCATACCATGCTGATTCTTAGGGTTTGTGAATGTAAAGTTTGCATAAGCACTTTGCTTGTGTAGTTGTACATGTAAAAATGAAAGCAAATAGGAAATAACTCATTTAATTTTTTTTCTCCTTTTAATCATAATAAAAAGTTTGCAGGGTTAATATAAAGATTAAGAATATTAATTTGTGTTTTTTATCCTTTTCAAGCTACCATCCTCATATTTACACGAGATTTATCATTTTTTATAATTTTTTTTCTCTTCTTCTCTATTTATTAAGAACTATCTCTCTCTGCATTTTATATTTAACTTTTTAACCTTAATTATTTGACATCATATTGTTCTACGCTTATCTTATACTTCTAATTATCTCTTCTTTCTTTTCTCATTAAATTTTTTCATTTTTTTTGTTCTTTCATTTTATTTCTTCTCTTAAGGGTGTAACACTTAACTAAAGGGATGAGAACACTGTTTCTTTTATGTAAATATAGTTTTAAAGGCTATTTTTTTCACATCACCCTTTTATACTATCTTCAAGATTTATTTTTTAAAATATCAAATTATCTAACATTAAAAAAGGTAAGATGGACTCTTTCTTAATAGATGCAAGAAAATAATAAAATATAAAATAACATGGGTTAGCTTGCTTTTCCATCCCAAGAATTTCTGTTTTAGAAATTATATTTTCACATCCTAATAGGGTGCATAAATCATTGGAAAATAAATAAATAATATAACGAATGATATATAAAGAAAGAAAAAAATAAGTAAAGGCATAAAATAAATATCAAGAATGAGGGATAAAAAGATCAGAATTCTTATTTGTTGCCAACTTCTTTAAACACAGAAATATTAGGAGGTAACCATTTTTAAAAAAAAATTATAATAGACTAGACAATATTTTTTCGATGCATATTTAGTTAAATTTATTACATTTTTAATTTTATAAAACATTCAAGATTAATAAATTAGTTTAATAAAAGTTATTTTTCCTTTATTTTATTAAATGAATTAAATTTATCATTATTTAAGTTCATCAAATGACACACAAAGCTAAGGATTCTTTCCAACTAGATGTTGAAATCGATCATCTTTCAGACGAGCTCCTAATATAAACTATAAACAAATTATAACCAGGAATTAAAAATATATATTACGAAAAAAGATGTTAGTTGAGCGACCAATTAACATCTAATGTTGTCCTAAACTCTATTCTTACCGGAGCTTCTAGTAGGCCATTCATAAATATTAGTATAAATTCTCATCATGAACTGTGATATGCTCTTATTTTAGATTATGGGAATACCTTACAACCTTATTCCATAAACTAATTAAATTTGTAAACTCATTTGGTTTTATACATTTTAGTTTGAATGGTGTACTCTATTAACTTTTAGCATGTATAAAATAATGGTGCCATGTAATTGTAATTAGAGTATCCTTTTTACTCTGATTATTAAACTTTTCCTTATAAAAAACAAAATATAATTTTTCTGATTAATTAATTATACATTTCCAGGCCACAAATTTAGTTCAACATATACGGTTCCCAGATATTAGTGTAAGTTTTTTGTTAAGACTTTATAACCACGAAACAATTGTAACCTCGGTTTCCCCAAACTTCACTAAAATTATTATAAACTTCACCAGATATATAGGAACCCGTTTCTTTGCTTATAGACACTTCCTTCAGATGGCACCCTCTTGGACTGTATTATAAAGCAATTCTGCTAAGTCATACCATAAAACATATCATCGGTATATTTTAAGTTTAATCTTATTTATATAATATCAACGAGTGATTAATTTAAGCAATACTTATTTAATCTTCTTTAATCAAGATTTTGTAAAACTAACATGCCAAGATATTATAAATATTTCAGCTTAAGCTAAATTATTTGTTTAGAGAATGTTCAGCTTGTATAGACAAAAAATAGTATTTATGTATTTCTAATGAATTCTGAAAAAAAAAACTATTATTTTTTTGGAGCAAAGATTATTTAATTTTTCAGTCTTATTTAGTATTTATTTGAGTTTTACAAATGGTTTTAAATGAATATTTTTTGAAAACATAAAAAAATATAATTTTTTAATTTAAAACATAACATAGTGAATGTAAAATTTTTGAAAATATGAATGATGATTTACCCTTTTATTTTCATGTCTTTTCCTGTTTCAGAAATTCTGAAACATTCGCTTTGTCGCATGTGCACCTCAGTGTTGCACAGATTAAAGTGTTGCAAACCCTGCTAGGGCATTAATTTAGCATACTTTCTAGTTTGTTCTAGTCGAAGCTGCTACTATTTGGAGTATATGGCTCTCTTCTTCGTACATCGATTTGATAAAATTGCAGCCACTTTGTCATCCCACCCACGTGTTAAAGATAAAGTAGCATCCAACAATCACTTCCCTTCTCTACACATAAAATTGGACTTATTTCTAAAAATAAGCTTTAAAAAATTGTTCAAATTTTATTAAACATTTTTATTATCTTAATTAATAGATGACATTTTAATATACATCTTTTATATTCAAAATTCAACATCTTATATGTAAAATTTGTAAGAGTAGAAGTTTGTAAATGATCCAACATTAAAATAAAGTAAACTTTAAAATCATATTAAAAAATCAAAATAATAGTTTCAAAAATAAAGTTAATAAAAAAAGATTAATTATTCAAATTTTATAAAAAAATATTCTCACTATTATCCTAACTAACATGATACAACACCTTAACATGTACATGTAAAGTTCATTAGGCAGAACGGATGATTTTCTGTCCATGCCTATAAAATTGAAACAAAAAGAGGAACTTTCTGTCCGAGAAGCGTGTTAGTAGTATATATTGACTATATTGGAAAAACATTGGTTCTTCCAAAGACATAATAGAGAGAGATAGAGAGAGAAGCCCTTGGCAGTATATGCCTTGTGCAAAGTCCCTTGTTTTGACAATAAAATATGGTTCAATTATTTTCGTAGGTCATTTTAATAATAACATTATGATGGTTGCTTTTGTCTTTCTTATCTATTCGAGTACATTAAGGGTCATTACATGATAATAATAAAGGGTTGAAACATGAGATGATGGATATGTTGGTGTGACATAGAAACCTTTGATACATTGACCCTTGCCTTTTTTTTTAGCGGGGGGGGGGGGGGGGGGTGTTGTAGCCACATTGGATTTTGTGATCTTATATACAAAGAAATCAAAGCAAATTTGGAAGTTACATATGCAGGATTAAACACTTTTCGTTTTTAGAGATGGTCTCTTAATTAGCTTTAAATTAAATTAAAGCAATAGCAAGAGCAATTCATGCTAGAATTATTGTTACAAACTCTAGTTTGATCTACTATTAAATTTCGAGTCATGATTGGAGCTGTTTATGGTTTCATATCTTATATCTCATTAATGGTGCTTACGGGTATGGAAGCCACTTGGACCAGATAGAGAATCCCAGCCAACAGGTTCGGTGCCTTTGGTCGCCAAATAAAAATCATTTACTATATTTATTTATTTTTTAACAATTTTATTATATTTAATTTTTAAGCAAATTTTAATCATTTAAACATATAATTTTTTATTAAAAATAAATATTTATTGTATTTTTATATTTTTAAGGTAATAAATATTTACTTTTTGGTAAAAATTTATCATTTTATGATTTAGATTCAGCTTCTAAGGACAGAGTTATTTTTTTATTAAATTTAAATCCTTTTATAACAGTTTTTTTATAATAATTTTTCTACTTTATTAAAAAAATTCTTAAGATATTAGGTATATTTATTTTAATGATACATTTTAATAAAATATTAGACGCATATTAGAAAATTGTAATGAAAAGATATAACATTACGTTATTTAGATATAAAAATTATCAAATTATGGTAAAATTTATAAAGTTTTAACTGAGAAGAGTTAATTAGCTCAACTGTGAGTTTGTGAAGCTATGTACGCAGTAATTACAAAGTTTAGTTCAATTCTTGAAGTTGAAAGGTGGCAGCTTCTTATTTTATAAAGTTTTAATTTTGCAAATTAAAAAGTATACTTTTTTGGTTAAAATTGTAAACTTTGTAATGATAATGTTGAGATTTCATACTAATGTATAATTTAAACGAATTCGTTCACTATTTGCAATATTTAACCGCCTGTTCAATATTATATATATATATATATATATATATATATTATTTATGTTAATATATTAAATCCGTAACTTTTTTTTAATAATTTATATATAAATTTTAGGTTTATTTACTAACATTTTTATATTATAACTTTTAAGGAAGTTTGTAAATTTTTATATCGTAAGATAACCTATTTTTATTTCTACTTATAAACATCATCAATGGATCAAATTTTGAGAGGCAAGCCATCAGTGAAACCCAACTTGTTTTTCATTGAAAGTGTCACCAAAAAGGAAAGATTCAAGACTTTTTCTATGATAAAATAATGAGAAAAAAATAAAAAGAAAGAAAATAAAGAAGAGAAAAAAGAAGAAACTAAAATATTAATAAGTGAATGAATAACAATTGAGACCACATTAATACCAACAAATTTGACTTAGAAAGATGATCATTCTTTAAAACAAGGATATTTACATATATAAGAATGATTAAAGGCAGTTGAAATTCAAACTAGCTAAATCTATACTAACTATAATAATGGAGTAAATGTATGAATGACTAGGTCTTGTTTTCAAGTTAGCTAGATTTAGCTTTTTTTAGTTTGTACTAAATTTTCTTATGTAAGTTTTGTTTAAGGTAATGTTTTCATTAGACAATATATGTATGAAAAGGATTTTTAATTAGTTTAAGAATATGTAAGATTCAATATAGGTTAGGCTATCTAAAAATGCCATCCTTTTTTTAAGTTTTTAGAAACTGAAAGAAGAAAGATATGATGTAGGATTAAGGTGAGGTAGATGATGAGTTCATTGCTTCATCTAGCCAACAAAGTATTCAAGCCATTTGTAGTTAGGTCATTGATTTTGCAGGCAAACCTGGTTCACACTCAATAGTATTTACTTTGAGCTAAAATTAGTAAGGTATTTAATAGTAAGTCTCACACACACATTTGGGAATTTCAATTTGCATAAACTTTCTGACGCCCTTCAACCCACTCATGCCTTTACTCTTGCTACCCATCACAACACCAACCATTCCTCAAACCCTTCCTTTGTTTAGGACTTTGTTGATTGTATTCACATAATGTAATTGATTGTAATTATGGCTGTTTTTTATAATCGTAAAACAGGTTGATAAATAAAAATGTAAAAAATTTTAGCGTCGGACATAAACATTACTTTACTAAAGTAATAATGGAACAACAATTTTAATAATGATCAATTACTAATTTTATCACTGATTATAGATTAACAAACGATTAGCAACTACTGACTCGGTGATCACGAGTTGCGGTCACAATTTGATGATTAAACCCTTCCCACAACCACTTTTGGGGATCAAATTTTGGTTTTTTGTGACTAAATTTGGCAATTACTAAATTATGCAATTAGTAATTGCCAAATTCGGTCTATAAAAATATTAACCATAACTTTTTGTTTTAGGACCAAATATTTTGGTTGTGATTTAACTTTATTATAGTTGTGTAAATATAATTGAGGCTTCAGCTTATTATATACGCATACACACATCCATACATGTATATAAACACACAGATAAGGATATATATAATTAAATAATATTAAATATTAAATTATTAATCAACTATTAAATGTTAAATTCTTATAAAATAGATTAATTATATCAACTTTAATATAATTTAAAATTTAATAAATATTTTATACTTTTTTATATTTTAGTATACAAGATATTATTTAAAATATAATAAATAATCACTGATAAATTACATCTTATATATATATATTTTAAAAAAATTTAAATATATAATTATTATAATAATATTATATAAAGTAATAACAAATTAATTAAATTCAATTTTTATAAATAGTAGTTAAGGATCTCTTTAGTTAAATGGATTATTAAATTTATCATATCCCTAATTTTTTTGGTAACAAACTTTCAGGGTGAGGAGATGATATATCATTTTAAGATAAGGAAAGTTTCCATATTAAGTACTTACGGAGAACTGTCATTTGCCTCATCTCAAAAAGAAGGGATGAAAGTTGAACCTATAACATTGATATATCAAATACCAGAATCTATCTTATTTTATTTTGACTAATTCTTTAAATTTTATTCATATTCTAATTCTAGGTTTGATATTGTAATTTAATTTATAGATACATTTTGACATGAAGATTAATGAAACTTTATAACATTGCTGAAATTTAATAGAATTGCGTCATTTCCCTTAGATAAAGGTATCAGGATTAAAATATAAAAAAGGGGCCAGACAAAACTATTCTTGATATAGTAACTTGTTTTGTTCGATAGCAAGAACACAGCAAAATGGTAAAATAAATAAATGAATAAACAGATAACGACAAAATAATGAAGTGACATGGGAAAAATAAAATAAAGATGAATTATTCAATTCACCCCATCCACAACTTTAACCTTTCGTAATCTTTCAAGACAAGAAACATGAAAAAGGATCTTGTCTTTTCCCGCTTCTAATTGTCCAAGATGAAATCTAGAAAACATGCTCATTCTGATGACTTTCTACATACCTCTCCCATTCGTGCTTTGTCGCTACCCGTAAATGTTTTCAACTTCCTAATCTTCTACAACATGTAATGTTCAATTAGTACTGCAACTAAAAATCCAGTGTGGAATACACAGACGTTTTATATATATAGTCAGAATTTTGTTATTGTGAGATGTAAGATAAAATATTTAGTGACTATTTTAACTTTTTCAAAACAAAATTCTGTTTTTATTTTTATGTATAAAAATATAATATTATTTTTATTTTATATAATAAATAGTAAAATTAACAAAAGGAAGTTTTTTCACTATTAATTCCAAAAACCGAACCACCTTTTAATTTTAGCTACTTTAAAGCAAGGTTTTTTGTTTGAAAAATTACATGAAGTATAGAGCAATTGATGGCCAATGATGATTTTTTCCCCTGTTAGCACTTTATTATAAATAATAAATGGATTCTCACATTTATGAAACTCATTATGTACTTATCCAAAAGTTCATGTGATTAGAAGTTCTAACTTTCCTTTTAACTAGAAAACAAAATATTGTATTAGTCAAATTTTTTTATCCTAGTCAAGACTTCTTTAGTTGATTGAAGTTTACCAAAACTTTACCTTGTTCGTTTAATTTGATCAATCCCATTAAAGGAAGTTAAACTTTAGTGCTCAAAGCATCCTAGAGGCATAGCAACTGCGCGCAGGACCCATGTTTCACATGGAATCACGTGTCTTAGTTCCTAATCCTTGATTATTAAATTTCAATATTATTAGCAACTTGAATGCTACATTCCAACGCTAAAGTCGCAATTTTGATGGACCCCTTTCTTAATTCAATAATTACGAGCTCTCAATATTATTATAATCCTCCCCATGAATGGCCATTATAAAATAAATATATTCTCCCCATGTACAATCAACTAATTATATTGAAAGGAATCCACAATGCTTGCATTAATGAAATGTCGACCACCCATTAAACAACTTTTTTTTTGTGTGTAAAAGTGAGAGTGAGAATTAAATAAATTGTTATGGTAGGGTAGATTCCAACATCACCAAGGAAAATCCCGGAAAATATTGGCTTTACTCTCAAGTCCTAGTCGTGGTTGATTCTTGTCATGGAGTACACGTCAACTTTTTCTACCCAATGAAATGCAATTTAACCTAATTTTTAAAAAGCCAATTACCGTCAAATAGTGTTAAAAGGAAAATATTGCCATGGAAGATATATTTGCCTTTGTTAGATCTCAATTGTTGTCAATAAAAGGATGTCCTTCAATGTGCTATATGTTTATCATATTCTTAACTTGTCTTTGCCATTCCTGTTGTTTATTATGTTGGAGACTTTTCACATGACAATAATGGACCTTCTTTTCCATGCTGATAAATGCGGTCCAATATCTATCAAAGCTAGGGTGGAAGTTTGTGCATCCTTTAACATCCCACTATGGACCATCAAGTGAAACCTTTTGAAACTAACTTTGAAGTGAAATTCATGGCTTTAATTAAGATTACACATGATAAAACAAGCTAAGCCTACTAAATTATGAAAATTCAGTTCCTTTAATTTTTTTCAGATAAGCCAAAAATTCATTAAATTGAGTAGAAGAGGAACTCAACTCATTACACATAAGACCTGGATCTACATGTATAAAAGAAAACCAATTCAAACAAAATGAAGGATTGTCTAGGATGCACAAAGTTAATTACATTCATGAAGTCATACAGCATAGGTTTTTTCCCAACAGAAAAAACTTCTCCATTTTAAGTCACATTGGTAGCCACCATTGCACCACCGACCAGTTTCGATGACAGTTACTTTGTTGCATGCGGATATTGAAAATAAAAAAAAAATGAATTGTTCCTCTTTTTCTCCCATCAATATACCTCCTCCCAAAACTTTTACCCTCTTCCCATCAACTAATTTTCTTGTTACTCCTTCAGCAAACTAGCACTACCATTGATCTTTACAATGATTTTATGTACCCATCTTTCTACCCTAAGAACATTAATAGAATACCCCTTTTCATTCAAACCACTCAATATCTCATATCTATTTTCTATTATAATATGTAAAAGTTGAAATGTACGAACTCTTCCAATGATACGTTACCTCTATTTCAATCTTTTATTTTATTAATTAAATAGCTTTTAATTATTTTTTAAATCAATCTTAGTTTTCCGTGGTTACCTTGCATAGTAAAAGAATATTGTAATTCCTTATATTAAATTTTTTATTTGTTATAAGCTTAGAAATTATTCAAACGTTATTTTGAATAAAAAAAATTGTGTATGACATATATTATTTATACTTTGTAAAGGGTTTTTTTAAGTTTTTATAAATAATTAAACTATTTCTATCTACTTTTAAAGTTTTTTCCATTTATAATTTTTTTTTAAAATTGATAGTATAGATCCAATCAATATTTTCTAAAAATATTATGATGTTATAAAAGATGAAATTTTATATTTTAATTTAAAAAACTTTTATTGGATTGTTGTAAACAAAATTATTCATTGGTGAAAAATAAGTTTTTTACATCGATTGTTATGTATTTTTTACGTCGGTTGTTTGAATGGTATTGAAACAAACGATATAGAAAATAAAACTTTCTACATCGATTTTACAACCAATGTAAAAAGTAGCACTTTCTACATTGGTTAAAGTCTTAACTGATGTAAAAAGTTACTTTTTACATCGGTTATGGTCTTAACCGATGTAGAAAATTTATTTCTTTTTAAATATTGTTTTTGTTTAGGCAAACTACCATATTATTTATTCACAATACCTGCATATACAAACATAATAACAGACAGACAATACAGAAATAACATAATTTTTATATTTAAACTAAATATATCAATATTTATTATCAAATATAATAAAAACAATTTAAATATCTTAAAATTACATCAAATCAATCCAAATTGGCAACCTCTATCATAAATTCGTCCCAACATCTTCTGATATCATCAATTTTTTCATTCAATAAAGGTTGAGGATTTTCAAATATCTACAAAATATTTTTGAATAAAATTAGAGAAAATGTCATGTTATGAATTAAAATTAAATAATTAAATTGGGACAATTGTAATTACCCTATTCCAAGAATTAATAATAGAAGCCAAGAAAATGTGAAACATATGTCTCATCACATAATATCCACATTGGATTCCTTTGGATTGTCTTAGACACTTCAAAAAAATAAAAGAGTATCAAATATATTAGAGATGATCATATTGATAAAAGAATATAAAATAATTGAATAACTTTTAATAAAGTACTTACATGGAATTATCCATAAAGATTTTTTAATATTTAATAAATGCGTCTCTTTTAATCGAAGTCGAGCGTTCATTGCTCTACAATAAAATAAAATAAAAATGAATACCTTTAAAAATAAAAATTATATGATTATAAATACCAAAATCATAAAAACTTACAAATCTATAATGTCCTTTATATCTTTCTTTAATTTTTGTCAAACAAAGCATAGAAATACAACTACATTCCGCTTTGGACAAATAATGATTAATTGTCAATGGCCTTACAAAATATGGATGACAATGAACCAAAATTAGAAATTTAATTGAATTCGTTAAATAAAACTTTTAAGTATTGACTTACGATTGATAATAAGGTGCTAGATAATAATTTTTATCAACCAGCAACCTACTTTGAAGGTATCCATGTATCTTAGCTTCCTTGTTCCCGGTTTTTCGCATATGAATCGGGTCTAGGAATCCATAGAGGTGTAAGTTTCCTCTTTGCATACAGATACAATACAAGTACCTAATGTTGCGAATAATTTTCATATATTAGATTTTGATGGTTTAGAAATTTACTTACATCAACCATAATTGTAGAACTGATACACATAAGAGATCATTACCCACAACCAACTCCAATATATCCTTCTTAGTAATATAGAAGGGGATATGTGTGAGCTTCCCTATGATATTTGGTTCCATTATTATTTGCAAAGTTTCGTCGCCCAAGTTCATGGCAATACCAAACAGACGTGTGAGTAAATCAACCTTAGGTTTCTTTTGAGCAGGTCCAAGAAGATTTTCTTTAGCACTGAAATCAATATTCTTCCCAAGACCTTCCTTATAAACCTACAATAAATTCACAAAATAGTAAGAAATATATATATATATATATATATATATATATATATATATATATATATAAATTACTAACATAGGATAAATTTATTTAATACCTGAGGTTGAGCTAGCTACATAAGTCTCCTCGGAACAAGAGCTATATAAATTACTAACATGATTGGGGGGTTTTCCCCACGACATGAACCTCCTGAGTAGGCACAGGAACAAGAGCATCTGCATTTTCAACTCGTTCAACCACCACTCTAACATGATCATCATCAATTTGCTGGTGATGGATGGTTGAACCCAAGGTGTGGACTTTTCCAATGGTTATCAAACGATATGAATCATCAACATATAACTCATAATCATCTGTAGCATCATCCACATCCTCTAAACATGCATAAAAGTTAACACTTAAGAATTCAAATAAAAAGAAATACTCTAAACAAAACTGATGAATCAATAATGATAAACAATAAAAGTTAAAAGAAAAATTACGCATACTCAAATAATAAAATGACAAAAAAAATAATTGAAATTTTTTTAAACTTTTGTAATAGAATTAAATGTAATTTTTTTTTTAAAAAAGTTAACCACTTGCTATAAAATAAGGTATAATTGCAATTTTTTTCTTATTGTTTTGCCTTTAATTTTTTTTCCTAAAACATGTCTCAGTAAAGATGAATAAAAAAAGAAAAGAAAATATAACAAAACAACAAAGACAAGTTCACTATCAAATTCTAGGATCCAAGTTTTAATTACCATCTAATATGAATTCAACAGATCATTTATTGAGTTAGTTCACATAGATAAAAAAAAATTAGAATTATAACATAAACAAATTAAAATTAGAATTTGGATAGTTGCAAGAATAAAATATAAAAAAAAATATCCTTAATTTTATGGATAAAAAAAATGATAAATTTTAATGTAAAATCATTATAAGAATGTGAGAAATCTTTATAAGATTCTTTTTAAAAATGTAAGAAATCCTAAATTTTTTTTTTAAAAAAATCTTAATTCTTAAAAAGATTTACATAAGTATTTATTATAAAATTAAAATTTTTAAATATCTAATAGCAACCAAGATTATATCCACTAATATAATAAAATAAAAATATATAAATCTTAAAAACAACTTAATAATTATTAGGGTAAAGTTCATTACTATAATATAAATTAAGCATGTATTGTGATGGAAATGTTGATGACATGTTAATCTTTGAACAAGATACAATTTGAGTTGCGAGCAACCTAGAACAATACTAAGAAAGGTTGTTCAACATTTAGCTTTTCTATCTTCTATCCTCTCAACAAGAGTAATCATCGAAGGACACACAACCTGTATACTGGATGAGCTACTCAATCGAATCAGCCGCAATGATTTTGTTTAAGTTTTCATTTGCATTGATTTATTATACAATTTTTTTTTATTTTTTTAGATAAATAATTTAATGTAATTTTTCATACTCGAATTTAATTATATTATTCAAATTTTTTATATTTTGAATTCTCCCTAGATTGAATTCTCCCTATAACGAGACGCACCAATTATTCTTTGAATTTGTCTAGAGGAACGCAGTGAGTGAGGCCCACAAATTGCCAGCTTAACAATTTTAATTAAGAATGTAGCATTTTTTGGAACAGTGTTGGAAGTCTGAACTCTCTACCTGCCATGATAAACTCAACTGTTTCATTTAATATATATATATTTGATGAGGACTTGAGGTCGTATAATTTGCTTAATCTTAATCCCTTATATATACATAGCTATTACCTTGTCTCAGTAGTAGGTATATATGAATAAGTTATTGCAATTTGTGTATTGTCATCCCCATATTGCATTAATTAGAAACTTACCATGCTTTTTACTTGTCATTGTATGCAATTAATTTAAATCAAGAACTAGTTTTGTCTATTGCATAATATAATAATCCTATGACTTAATTATTATTCAAATTCTTTGACTCTACAATTATAATAAAGTTATAGGATGTACTACTAACAGCAACATATCACATAGCGTATGCTATCATCCTAAGAAAACAAATATAGAAATAATTTGCTGTCTGCTAGGTTGATTCAAACCGCAAGAGTTGTTGTTTCGTAGCAATCAGCCAGGATTATCTTATTATCTTACAACTACATTTTGTTTTTTAATTGAAAAATTATCTTCTATACTTGTGTTAATGTTCAAAATTGTATTTCCTTAAGTTATGGTTGTATTCATCAATGGTGTGTTGGTGGGATGTGTTTCACCTAATTAGAATAAAGTTTTAAGAAAAATATATTTTTTATTGGTAAGTAAAAAGATTAATTTTTAGTAATTAATGAGTGAAAATTGGGATCACCGATGAAACATAAGTTTGAACTTTTGTATATATGATTAAATTTAAGTTTCACTCTATAAAATTTATTTTTTAAATTTATTTTTTTTAAATAGTCTTTATGGCATTACTAATGATGTGATATATATATATATATATATATAGATATATATATATATAAATTGTTATGTTAACCTGATATAATTAATTTTTGTCATTTTTTACTAAATATAAAAAGGATTAAGATTTAAATTAAAAAATATTTAAAATTTGGAATCAATTATTAAGATTTAAATCTTGATGCACAAGAACTTTGTGATAAATCAATGCTAAATAAAATGTTGAGGTTATCAATATTTTTCAATATAAGAATATTAAAACTTTACATTTATATATTAACATATAATAATTTGATTTTTATTTTTTGAAAGTTTCAAGTTCAAGTTCTAAAAATAAGAACTAAAATAGATTTGTTGTCCAAAGTAGATTTATTTGACTCGTATCATTGGATGTTTAAAAACACTTTTGGATACTAGACTTTGAAAAATTCTACATTTATATTCTAAATTAACATATTGTACACAATGCAAACCGACTACAATAATGTGAGGGGCGGCGGCAGCAGCACACGTGCAAGACTAATGAAGATTACTTTAAGTGTTAAAAAAACAATATGCAAAAGGTCTTTGTAACCGGCACGTACTTCAAGGATAAAGAAGGTTAAAAATAATGTTAAATTATATTAAAAATATTAACTAACTTTTTATTTAATTTAATTTTTAATTTTATACTATGTTATTTTTTTATTTTAATAACATTAAATCTAGTTACAAACTGAAATTTTTAATGATTATTTAAGTTGATTAAGAGATTATTCTTTGTATCGAATTTCTATTATCATTTATTTTTTATTTTATTAATTAAAAAATAAATTTGATAAAACTATCAAATAAATTAATTAAAAATAATAATATAAATAAAAATTAAAAAATTAACTAAAATTAAAAAATTTATTAATTAAAATAAAAAATGTTTGATAAAATTAACTGTTAAATTAAATAATTAAAAATAATAATAAATAAATATTTAAATATTATAATTTTTTTATTATATTTTAATATTTTATATTTAAATTCAATTATTATATTAGAAATAAAGATAATATTTTAAATTTATTTTAATTTATATATTTAAATTAAAAAAAACTATGTAAAAAATGTATAGACTGTAGTATTAAATAATAATATAAAAAAGTAAAACTTTATAATAAATAAAAAATTATCAATAAAAATAAAATAATTTTTAATTAGTAGCTAAAATTTTAATAGTGGAGATAGTATCTTTTTTTTATTTGATACAACATGAAAAGTGAAAAGTAATAAAATTTAAATTTAAGGATTCCGCATTAGTGAAAATAATATTTTAAAAATGTTAATTATTTTATCTAATTATTAAAATATTAATACATTAAATAAAATTTAAATTATTTTAAAAAAATTAATTAATTATTTTATATTTTATGTAATTAAAATATTTTATTAAATACATTCTAAATAGAAATTAAAATGTAAGTATAAAAATATTTTCACCAAATGTGATATTATAATTATTTTATTTGACTTTATTGACTTTCTATCAAGTTCATGTCAAAAAAATTTTGAGACTTTAGAAAAATTTTTAAAATCATATAAATTATTAATATTCTTATTATATTTTTTTAGGTCTTGATAACATTATTTGTAGGTGAATTTTCTATATTTTTTCATCAGTTAAACTTCTCGTTACATCTTTATGTAATTAGTATCAAATTTAGCAAGATGAATTAATTTTATAATTTTTATTTCGTCTTCGATTTTTAAAAACTCGGCTCATACTTTTTATTTAACATCTCCTACTATATATTACTGTAGAGTATAAAAAAATAATATAAAAAACAACAAAGAAGACATCATAAATAAAAAAATTGTAAATACTATATAAATCCTAAAAGAATTGAAAATTAAAAGAATTGAAATTATGTATTATATCGAAACAATTTGATATTTGGTTTGTGAATGTTGCATGTAAACTTTAGAGGAGGAAAAAGTTTTTTATGCTGTAAGAAGAATGAAGAGAATAAAAATTGAGATAATTTGAAGACAAAGTTAAAACCATAATATACAAATTATTTTAAAAATTATCATTAATAACGTTAAAAGTTATCAATTAGTGATTTGTAATAATTAATTATCATAACCATTGGTTTATTGGTAAAGAATATTATAAATATCAAATTAAAAAATAATACAGTTTTAATTTTAAATTAGTAAAAATTAATTACTAAAATATTAAATAGTCAATGTTAAAATATTTCAAAGCTTAAGATAATTATCTTATTAGCTTTAATCAAACCATGATTCGATATTCTAGTACCTAGTATATATTCTTTAGTAGATAAAAAAAAATTATATTGCAAACAGCTATTTTTATTTTTTAATAATTGTTAAAATTAATTGAGAGGTAGTTTGGATTCTTTATCATTAATATATTAAATTTTATACAATTTTTTTTACTAAAATAAGAAATTAAATTGGATCATTGAGGTGACCTATTTTACATTTAAATACTTTATCATTAATATATTAAAATTTTATGTAATTTTATTGGCTAAAATAAAAAATCAAATTGAATCATTGTGCATGACCTATTTTACTTTGAGCATTAAATTTTCTTAAGTAGTAAACAATTAATAAAATTTCTTTAGAAATTCTTCTTATAATTAAAATGATGACTTTCATTCCAAAGGTTTTTAATATTTTGTAGCTTGCATATAGAGTATTAAACAAGTCAAAATGATCTAATTCATTGTTTCAAGAAATAACTCAGTTTTTTCAAAAAGAATTATGATAAAATTTAACATTATTACAATGAAATAATTAACTTAAGAAAAAATAAAAATAACAAATTAATTAAATTAAAAAGAATTAGAGTATAAAATTATGTACTAAATCAAATAAAAAATTTAGAAAATAAAATCAAAACTTATTTTAAATTTAGAGAAAAATTATTTTTATCAAAATATTATTAATGGTTAATATCTCATGACAACTGAATGAAATAATTTACTAATTAGTTAATTAAGGATTTAGGGTTTATATTTAATGGATAAGTAAATATTGTTGACCTAAGAAGTAGCAGCATTGTTGTCGAATACGAAACATTTGTACAAATACATATAATATACTCAATCGTGATTTCCGTTGCATTTGGTTTTGTTTTTTGTTTCTTAAATTAATAATTTTATTCCCTAACACAAGCACATGTATTTGTGCTGTCTTCGTATGACCAAATCTTCTCGTATTAAATAGCGACGTTGAAATTTATTTATCTTTATTTGATTATCTTTTAATTAATTACTAATTATCTCATATATTTTATTATTTGAATTATTATATTAATCACAACATACATACGTTTATATATATATATATATATATATATATATATATAAAATTTAGTATTATAAATGTTGAAGTCTACCAAAACATTGACCATTGTAAAAGGTTAATTAATACTATGTACGGCCAAAAGCTACAAATATTATTTTTCTAAATTATATCCAATATAAAACAATTCTTTTCATTGAATAATTTCAGGATTTTAAATTTTCTTGTGTGCATCTTTTCTTCAATTTTTTCTACTTCTGTTCTTTTTTTTATAAATATTAAATTTAATAATTAAAAAAGTTAAATTATTGATCTAATAATTAAAAGTAAACACTTAAAAAAAGTGTATAAGATAAAATTAAGATCCTAATTTTAGTTATTACAATTTTTTATTTTTATTCATTCAAAATTATTATCATCAAAATTTATCAGTAAATTTTTTTTTATTTTTTAATTTCAATGAAATCCATCTTCAGACCATAAGTTATATAATTTGAAAGAGTTTTTATATAGTTTCAAAAAATTTGTATTTTCTATCATCTTTTCATGATTTATTTAATCATTAATTAGAATATCTTTATGATAATATTAGGCTTTTAATATTGATCCTTTTTATCTTCCATCAAATAAACTTTTATCTCTTAAAATTTTATTTATTCAAGTTTTACATTGAATAACTTAAAGAAAGAAAAGGTAGAAACCTCTTATATATATAAAGAGTTTGTATGAGTTTTATTGTTGTAACCATAACAATATAGTCTTTTGAGATTTGAATAGTTGTGTGTCAAAAATTGTATGTAATAGAAGAATTTTCAATTTTATCTATTCAAAAATTGTAAGGGAGAGTTTGCAATTTTGTTTGTGAAAAAATTAAAAGTATGAATAAATGTTTTTGAAGTGTTCTGTAGATGTAAGCAAATGTCGTCGAACCATGTTAAACTTATATTTTTTTCTTATATTTTTCTTCTTTTTATGAGTGCTTCTAGGGACGAAGAATGTTGATGCTCTTTTGTATCTTTGGTGGAGTACCTTCTGTTGCCCAACAACTAGTATCAGAGCTCGAGGTTCTAACCTAGGGGCTGGGGAGAAACAAACGAGGATCAGCTAATATCATAGCATAGCGTCAACCTTTTATGCGAAGAGGTTATCACTTAAGGAGGAACATACTATGTGGAAAGGTCTCAAACTTGAAAGGAAGATTGTTATGGTAAGTGAGAATGAAAAATCTTGTTAGTTGATGAATTTTATAGCAAGGGAGGATCATAGCAATAAGAAACAAAAATTTTCAATTAAAAGAGTTTTTGACAAAGTGAAAAGATGTAAGATTTTGAATGAAGAGAGGATATGTTGGATTTCTATTCATTCAAGTCCCACACTAAACAACTTGAAGAAAGAAGAGATGGAAAAATTATTACATATATAAAGAGTTTGTATGAATTTTATTGGCATAACCACAACAAAATAGTCCTTTGAGATATGGGCAATTGTGTGTCACCAAAACAATGTAATCCTTTGAGTGTATTTGAAACTTGGATAGTTGTGTGTCAAAAGTTGTGTATAATGAGAGCATTTTCAATTTTGTTCGTTCAAAAATTGTAGGAGAGGGTTTAAAATTTTTTTTATGCAAAAATTACAAGTATGAATGATGTTTTTGAGGTGTTCTATGTAGACAAACGATATCAAACCATATTAAACTTATGTATTCTTTCTTTTATTTTTCTCCTTTTTATGAACACTTTCAGGGATAAACAATATAGATGCTCTTTCGTACCTTCGATGAAGTACCTTTTTCTCCTTAACATTATCTAGAGAGGAAATACTATGTCTAAAAAGATATATTAAAATGTTTTTTATTATTTTATAGTATTTTCAAATGTTGTATATGTAAGTGTAGTAATAGATTAGTCAACATATTAAAATATTTTTAAAAATGTTATAAAAAGGTAATTTTTTTTGAAGTGCTTCATTATACAAATACTGCAACAAAATTTTCAATCATAAAATATTATAAAATGCTTAAAATATAATAGGAATGTAAAATATCATTTTTTAAAGTGGTTTTTAAAAAAGTGTTGTAATAGGTTGTAGAAAAGTAATACATTATAAAACACTTAAATATGTAACCAATATAAAATATGATTTTTTAAAACATTTTGCTAAAAAGGCGCAGTAATAAATCTCATATTTTACAACTCCTTTTCAATGAAGCATTGTAATACAATTTATTTAATTTTACTTATTTTATTTTTAACATCTTCTCTTTATCAACATTATAGTGGATAATGACTACCAAAATTATCAAAATAATTTTAAAAAATAAATTCAATATCTAGCAATGTAAAATTTTATTATCTTCAAATAAAAATGTTCAATTCAAAAAGAAATCATAAGCTAATTACATTCAAGAAATTTCTTAGACCAACATGGCTTCATAGTTTAGAATATATTCAAAATATGATAAGTCAGATCTAACAATATGGCATACAAACTTGCTAAATATAAACAATTCAAATAAAATTCTTAGCCACATAATAATATCATTCTTCTTTAGCTTCATCTAAATAAGAATGAGAATATATGGTGCATCTATAGTTAGGAAAGTACTGCAATATGCACATAAATAAAATCATGTTAACATAAAACAATAATAAAGTTTCAAATAAATTAGTAATCATAATAAATATAGAGTTAATTTAACATTACGTACCTCTAGGATCATATTTTGATTTTCTAAAATGATTTCATTCATAAATCTCATAACATAATAATCACAATCTACATAATTTATTTGACAAGAGCACTATTAAAATAAAGATAAAATTTTGTTAAATTAATAATATCATTTTCTAAATAATATTATAAAGTTTTATAAATATCTCTATAGGGATCCAACTAATTGCATTTGATTTAGATTTTACCATCTTAACTCTCTTAGCAACCCGATAAATTTGGAATGCTCTAAAAATAATAAATAAAAATAATATAAGTAAATGTTTATAATTCACATAAATCTATTAAAAAATAACAATTGCTTACCGCTTAAACATATTCTTCAAATATGATTGATCTCTTCACTCTTCACGCACAAAATCCAAATGATATATCGTTTCAATTTTGGCCTTAATAACAATTAACACCCAATGTTTTCTACAAAGACAATGCTCATTTAGTAACTCCCAAACAAATCACATTCATTTAAATTAATTTCAAAATCCAATTTATGAAAAATTCATTCACCTTACTTTATGTGGAGTCAAAAATAACTTTTCCTATTCTTAACACATGTTAAGAACATTAACTACATATTGGGAAGAATCGTTAGCTAATGAACATGTTAGATGAGGAAATAAGAATGAAAACCTCTTCGTCTTTTTAGTTGGGAGTAACAACTCAAAATACAAGTACCTTAAATGAAGATATATAAAATGAATTATTATAACATCAAATAGAAATGTAAATTAAGATTAAAAGATATGAAGGATGTACAAATAATACATCACACAATACCTAATGTATGTGCAAATAACAGAAGCACCTATCTACTTATGACAGAGAAACTCACTGATTTGTTGTCGACTAAGATAATCAACAAATGGTTTACCAAATATACTTTCTTCCATCTCTATACTATGTTGATACTCACTCAGCATCTTACTTTGTACATGTATTTTAAGGTAAATTAAAAATGGTATTTGAGTACACAAACCGGTTGCAACAACGGGTTCCTTAATCACATCTTTTCCTTTTTTTTTCTTATTTAATGTTGTTGTTGACTCCTTTGTATACCCTGAAACTTTATCCTTTTTTTCCTTTGGATTGTCTAGGAATCTAAAATGAGAACTATTTCATAGATAAAACCTATAATTTTGTGAAGCTCCATATATACAAGTATTAAACTCAAATGTGAAAAAATCATGTGAAGCTATTGAATTGAATAACGAAAAGGAAAATATTTCTTTAAAAGGTAAGTAGTATACATACAGTAGTATCTAAACCAATAAGATTGACTAACCAAGCTACATATGCACCTATTACTCCTCCAAGTTTTGTGATTCCTTCATAATCATCGGATATTGACAAAAGTGCATGTGACTCATCAACAACCTCAATTAGAACCCTTACATAATTGACATGAAATGACTTGTTATGTATTGTAGCTCCAAGTGTGTTGTGTACTTTTCCTTTTCCAACCATACAGTGTTGGAGCTGATAAGTAAAGATAACATGAAGAAATTTCCTATACCAATGAAAAGTTATATATATTAATACTTTTGTCGCAACCATAATTCCGACGAGACGACGGACTCGCTAAAATTTTAAAAATTGATTTTTATGATAATGTGGAGTCGCCACCAAATTTTTATTTAAGGAAAAAATATTTGGAAAAAAACCGGATTCGAGGATGAGATTCGAAGTTCGGGAGTCAGTTACGAATGGGGAAGGTGTTAGGCACTCCACTCGCCCGTTCTGAAGAACGGTACCCTTAAACTGAGTGTATGAGTATTTGAAACTTATTTGATTTCTTTAATTAAAGTGAAAATAAATACTTGATGGAGGTTAGCCTGACAGGACTTGATCCTGCTCCTACGTATTCCCCGATGCAATAGGAAATTCAAGGCTTACGTAGTTCTGGTTTTAAAGAGCTCGGTCATCAAGAAAGTTTTATACGGAATCGGGTAGAGCGCTTCAGGTTGGGAAAAAGGGGAGATCCTCGATCCACATGCACAGAGCTGAAGGCAAGCGACGGTTGCATGGCAACTCATATGAATCTTCGAACATTGAAAGACAAGGTACACTGCACTTTCAACTTCGGAGTCCCATTGCGTGAGATCTAGGATCCCTTAAATTTTTAGGAATAAACATCGTTTAAAAGAGAAAGGTAATATTGAAGGGAGATTGAAAAGAGAGATCTTTGACCCACATGCACAAAGCCGAAGGCAAACGAAGGTTGCACTATGACTCGTATGAATCTTCGAACATTGAAAGACAAGGTACACTGCACTTTCAACTTCGGAGTCCCATTGTGTGAGATCTAGGATCCCTTAAATTTTTAGGAATGAACATCGTTTAAAAGAGAAAGGTAATATTGAAGGGGGATTGAAAAGAGAGATCTTTGATCCACATGCACAGAGCCGAAGGCAAGCGAAGGTTGCACTGCGATTCATATGAATCCCCGAACGTTGAAAGACAGGGTGTGCTGCACTTTCAGCTTCGGAGTTCATTGCGTGAGATCTCAGATCGTTTAACTTTGAAATTCACTTAAAACGGTAATTTTGAAAAGAAATAAGAAAAGAGATCTTTAATCCATATACACAGAGTCGAAGGAAAACGAGGGTTGCACCGCGACTCTTATGACTCTCCGAACCTCGAAAGACAGGGTATGCTGCACTTTCAACTTCGGAGTTCATTGTGTGAGATCTCAGATCATTTAACTTTGAAATTCACTTGAAAGGTAAAAGATTAAGAAAAGGGGTCTTTAGAATTCCCAAAATATTTGATATAAAAGAGATTATGGCAAAAGATTCAAATTTTACCCATATTGCTTCCAATCGTGAGGCCATATATTAGGATTCACCTGCGAGGGAACCTGTAATCTTCCTCTCTTGCATTGTTCCTCTTCTTATCTCTTTTTATACGAAGAAGGAATAAAAGAATCCCATTTTGTCTTTGGATTGGCAATTGGTTTTATTTTTTTTGTTTGATCTTTCCTGGACTGCACTGACCTATGTGCAGCCGGTCTGCGATTCCCAACTTATAGGGATGCCGTAGAATCCAGGACCAGCAACTGGCTTAAAAATTAGCACCGGTTTGCAGGAATTGTGATGTGAACGTGGGCACCACGATAAGTAAAAGAGATCATCTAGGAGATTATCTACAAGGAATGGAAGGTCCTATGACGAGAAATAAGACCAAACGTATGGAACAAGCACTTGAAGGTCTTATCAAGGAAGTTCAAGGAAAATACTACGTGGATCCAAACCCAATTCCAACATGGGTTAATTTATGTAGTCATATCATTGAAGATCTTAAGTGATAAAGTTTATGATTTACTATAGATTACATTAGGATTTGATATGTATCTAGAAGTTATTCGTTTTAAATTGGTTGCAATTCAAATTGCAATCAAATTAGGATTTCTAATTTGTTATCTTTTTTTACTAGATTAGGTTCACTATAAATAGGGGTTAGGGATTCAGTGAAAAGACAGATTTTGAGTATTAATCATATTTTCTCTTTAAGAGTTTTTCATCTCTGTGTGAGTTGATTCCCTTGGTTCTTGGGCAAAGAACTACCTTTGATAACGTTGGTTCTTCCGGCAGGTCGCGATTTGTGTCGGGTTCCTTTACCTTATCTCACATTATCTTACCTTACCCTTTTCTTATCTTATCCTGATTCTCAAGACGTTCCGTTATCGTTTCCGCATTCCGATTCATTTGCGTAGGGTGAATCATATCATTTGGCATAAGAGTTTCATCTCTTGGAATCAGGTGTCATCTATTGTTTTAATTTCTCGTGATAAAGTTGTTATCTACCAAAAAAAAAAAAGATTTGTGATAAAAAAAAAGAGAGAAGCAAAAAAAAAAGTTGTGATAGAAATTAAAAAAAATAAAATAAAATTCAAGACAATTGGAAAAAAAAAATCAGTCTTCATTCAATATAATTTTTTTTAAGTTCTTAATTCTTGACCAATATTTCTTACCTTATTCATCTTGTGTATCTGTGACTCATTCGTTGTTTGTGGGAAGATTAACTTGTGAAGTTCTTGGTTCAAGGATTTATAAGGAGAATCGAGAGGTAAAAGGCAAGAGTTGGTTAGAGCATTATAGAAAAAGCCAATTCGAGTGTAAACACGAGTAAAGAGAGTCAATATTGAAGGAAAACACTAAGGGAGTGATTGGTGAGACTTTATTATTTTAATTTATTTATTTTGTTCAACCATCAAAGTATTGATCACAATTATTTAAATAGAATAGAAGTTATAAAGTGTTGACATATTAATTATTTTTAATAATACTATAAATATGAACATGAACAGGGTAAATAATTCTTAAAGTTATTTACTTGAAAGAAGGTGATTTAAAAAAAATAACAATAACATTAATAAATAATGAGAATATACTTTCAAATAAGAACATAATTTTTTCTTTTTGAATTGATAAAAAATAAATGCTATAATAAATTAGTATAATTAAATTTAGTAGAATATATAATTTTTTTATATAGAATAAAAATAACGATGTTTAAAGTTAGAATCTTCATAAAAACAATCTCAATGCTCTACCATTAGATAACCTTAATGGATCAGAGTAGAGTATACAGGATTGTGAATATAATTTGTTTCTTTATATTGTTTCATTCATTTTATTTGGTTATTTTTGTGACGGCAGAGTTGATAAGGGAAAAAACAATAAAGCAGGAAACAAACCTACCAAATAGACAAAGATTGAGCAACCAAAAGGAAAGAGGTATTCTCTTTTTGGTTAGTTGATAGCAGTGAATGTTATAAAAAGGCAATTTGGGCCCAAAGTGTTGAGGTTGTGGGGGAAAATAAATGAACTAAATGGGTCCACCGGAGAATGATAAGTGTTCCATTTACGTTCATCCAACATTTCTAGTCTACTTCATCAACAATTGGCCCATGCCCCCACTAGAATTTTTTTTTCTTTTTTTTTTGGTAAATTATAAAAGGGAAAAATTAGACAACGTTTGCATGATGTGAAAAAAATTTAACAGAACTTGTATATAAAATCATCAAGGAACATTTTAGTGTATATCAAGGAAGCTCCAATGGTGTTTTCACTTATTTACTTACTTTTCAGGCCAGCCAATACATAGATCTTCAAAACTCTTTGAAGACCATGATCCAAAATTTTCATTTGTTACATTTGTAAGCTTATGTCACATCTAATTTTAGAACATGGACCTCTTGCACACCCAGAAATCTTTTACTTAATTGACACATTTAATTATGGCCAGAAAATTGTTCAACAAGCAAACCTGTTATTTTGTTTTAGGTTTATTTCACCTGGTAATTGCAGTATGTGGTAATATTAAATAGTCAAATTAATGACATGAATTTTCTATATATCTTTTGTTACGTAAAAAGAATAGCTTGAGTAATAACAATTAATTTTTTACTCAAATAATGTTACTTTTGATCAAGTGTACTAATAATATTTATTAAAGAATACAAAAGTTTACTTTCATGATCTCTAGATCAGAACAGAGATTAAGAATTCTTGTATTGAACTATTCTATATTTTGTTTTGTTGGTTTAACAGTCCAAATCTATTAATAGATCAGTCATTATCTCTTTTAAAATATCCTAATCCACAAAGTAAATATTGATATAAATATTTAAGTCTATAAAAAATATAACAGAGATAAATGTGGATCATTTAAAGATCAAAAGCCAAGAAAGAAAAACTTCATTTGCAGTGTATATTCTGAGAAGCTGAACGTACAAATGGTTGACCCACGTTCTAGAAGGTTCATCATCACAGTACAACTTTGTTGTGGCCCCAAGGGTCCAATCCTCTTACTCTCTTTAGCCTAAGTTATGTGCAATATATTATTTAATTGATTAATTCAATTTTTGTTTTCAATTTTCTGATTACATGAATGTGCCAGAAGATGCATGTAGCAAAACTTAAACTACATAAATGACAAAATAGCAAAATGAACATATTAAGAAAAATTAAGGAACAAATCGGCATATACCAATTAATTTTCTTATGAATATGAAAGTTGGGGTATAACACAACATCTCTAAGCTGAAATATTGCTGGGAAATGGGAGCCAAAGAGTGTTGTATGCTATTTCTATTAAGAATGTGACTCAATTAATAACTTAATTTCATGATGTAGCAAGAGGTTTTAACTTGCAGCATCCATCCTCTTGGTTCACCAGGATTTAGCACTATTTCCTTGCACCAGGATTCTTCTGAGTTCACCAGCAATTCCTTGCAACATAATTGGCTTTCTTATAACTCCATTCATGCCAATTTGCATGCATCTTTCCCACAAATCTTCTTCTGTGCTTACTGTTAAGGCAACAATCATAGGCCAATTTCGGCTTCTGAACTTGTGAATCCTTGTGGCAACTTCAAATCCATCTAGTTCAGGCATGTGAAGATCCAAAAGAATGACTTGAAAGGAAGATCTAGCAGATCCAATAACACTAAGGCATTCAAATCCTGAAGAAACACAAGTCACAACACAACCTAGTTTCTGAAGTAACTTTTGAGTGACTGCTCTATTTACATCATCATTTTCAGCCAACAAGACTTGCAAACCTCTGAAGAAAGAATTTGAATTGGATGGCTCTGAATTTTCTCCAGATTCTGGCATGGTTATGGCAATAGATTGCGGTAATTGAAACCGAAGAAAAAGAGCCATGACTTGAGGAGAACCTTGAGCATTTGGTACTAACCATATGTTCCCTTGCATCAACTGTCAATACCATTGCATGTAGAAACGAAGTAAAAGACCAATGGGGAGAAAAACAATTATAAAGCATAGAAACTATTACTTCAACAGTTCTAACTATAAATATTGCACAATACCAATTAATGGCATTTAAAGGACTTTGAATAAATTTTAAAAAATCACTAACATCCCTCTAGAGATATTAAAAAATGCTTAATCAAATAAGCCAACAAAATCTATAAATAAAAGCCATTTAGATTCTAGATTATTATATCTAACAATGGAAATCAGCAAATTATTTTTACATTTTAACAGTTCATACTATCTGCTAATGAAGGTAAGCAAACACATAACAATGTAAATCAAAGGTCAAGTCCTAAAGAAAAAGGAAACTTTGTTGAACTCCTACCATGAATCAAAGAACTAATCATGGAAAAGAATTGAATATGCTTGTGAAAAATAATATACTTCACATGCATAACCACCTATGCACAAGTGCAGTGCCTAAAATATTTGCATTTTGCAATACAAGATTCCCATTTTCTTTCTCTTGGAAGGGAAGATGGAAAGTCACAGAAATGCATTCCATAAAATGAATCATTAGGAGATCATGAAATGCATTCCAAAAATGAAACCATGCACCTTGCAAACAAGAGGTTCAAATTCAAGGATTTTTCTCATACATGCAAAAAAACAGATGTAACATCCATCCTGGCGAATCATTTGGAGCCTAATATAAACAAAACTTACTGTGTCCTTTTCCAGTAAAGCAATGCAGAAAATTCTTCAACCATTTAATTTTGTATCATAAATAGCATAAGAATGAGAATTAAAATCAATGTCTTAATGAACATATTATCCATACACAATCAATGTCATAAAACTCACTTGGATTATCCTCTTGCAAATGCTGAAGCTCAATCTTCCATCAACTCTATCACTGGCATGCTTTCTACCCACAAGCTGCAGTGAAGTTGCTGAGCTCTCCAATTCAGAATCACTAGTATTGAGTCCTATCTCAAATCTAATATTTACATTCCCATCACCAGAAGCGCTTGGTCTCCAGCTTGTCCATCCTTGGTCATTCCTTCCTTGATTTCCAGTTTCAGCATAAACTCGAAATACAAGAACCCTTCCACCATGGTTACCATTTATTACATTCCCAACCATATGCAAGATCACCTGAAAAACCCTCTTTTCATCACCTATAACATATTTAGGCAAAGACTTATCAACATCAACCACAAAACTAAAGCCTCTATAAACACACAAGCACTTTGCAAGACAGGCTGCTTCTTTTACCATAGCCTGCAACCCAAAAGATTTTATCTCCAAAGGAAATCTTCCACCATCCCTTGCCGAGTAGTCCATTGCATCATTTGTCAAATTTGATAGTACATTGCTGCTCCTTAGCATTGAATCCACAATAAGTTTTTGTTCACTCTTTAAATTCTCATCTTGTAACATTGAAAGCAACCCCAAAATTGAGTGCATTGGCCTTCTCATTCCATTACTCATGACCTTCTGAAACGAAGTTCTTGCCTGGCTCGCCATCATAGCATTCATCTTCTCCTGTTGCAAAGCTTGATTTTGCTCCTCCAACTTCTCCCTCATAAGTTGAGACTCTTCAAGAATTGCAGCATGAGACAGAGCCACAGCCACCTGATCAGCAACCACCTTAATGATCTCAAGCTCTTGAATAGTCCATGATCTAAGCTCCACACTAGGAAGAATCAAAACCAATATGGCATAACACATCTGCTTTAACTCTAACTCCGGTGTTCCCCCTTTGAAATTGCAAACCCGAAGCATTGGCATTCGGATTGCAGCCACCGGTCCTGCCACACCACAAAATCCACTGCTTGCAGTGGCAAGTGGCGAGTCAGAATTAACCATGGTTACTTCACCACTTCCCTTAATTCTTACAATATCTGGATCAGTAGTTGGTATAGAATAATTAATGTTCCTCCCATTCAACTCATATGTGAGATTCATCTCAGTTTTCTCAACATTAGGCATCCAGACTGCACAATTTTGCAATCCAAGAGTCTTGGATAGCTCAACCAAGGTGGTGTAAAGAATCTTGTGCCTATCAAGGGACTTGCGAATCTCTTGTGTAAGCATTCTCACATGCATTGCAGCCTCTCTCTGTCTCATTATGATACCAACCTCCCTTCCAAGATCCCAAGTCTTTTTCTTCAGCATCAATTCTCTAACCTTCACTTTCAAAAGCATAGGGATCAAAGTGAGAAGGGTAATGGTAGTAGCACAAGACACCAAAGCAGTGAGAATTTTGAAGATGGTTAGTGCCACCATAAGTTGAAAAGTGTGGGGGCCATAAGTCCACCCATTCAGCAAATGTGTCATTCCACACAGCACAATGAACGCAATGAATTGAAATAACACCCATTTGAACGGAAAGTTTGAACAACTAACAAAGTAAAGCAATTCAATGGGGATGGAGAAGTAGGCCACAGCAATCAAAAAATCACCAACTTTCTGGCACTCCAAAATGGTATCAAAAGTCCACAAGCTGAACTCATCATCACAGTTACATTTGGGGAACCCATTATCTGATGCACATGCATAAGTCAAAAGCAAGCAAATTAAAACTTCGAATGCCACTGCTTTTAACATTGATATTCCAATGTATTGCTTCTTCAATCCATCTTTTGATTCAAATTAATCAGCACCTCACACCCAAGTGAATAATAACCAAGTTGCCAACTTTCACTTATCATGCCCTGCCATAACACAGTTCAACATAAAAATTCCAAACCCATTAAGATCCAAACCACAGAAAACGAATAAGAGATCCAACAGAGAAAATTAATAATTCTAATAAATCAATAGAAAGAAAAGAAGGTGTACGAAACTTATATTAACACAGTAAATAACACAGCGCAAACAGTAAAAAGTACATTTTCATCTACCAAATTGAATATATATATATATATATATATATTTATATATACATATATTATGGGAATAAAAAACAAAACCGAGGATTAGAGAAACACACACAAAAATCATTTTAAAAAAAGTCATAGTTCTATAACGTTCACTGCCTAAACCTAAATAAATAAACAAAACACCCAGAAAAGCAGACCAAATTTTTTTTTAAAAAAAAAAGTATCTGCAGAAACGCAAAACCATAGTTTTATAAAATAAAAGTGAGATAGCAATCATTTATATATTAACTCCAACCTTGATCAGATCTTAACAATATTCTTATCCTTACCAACAACATACCAAAACATTGTTAATTAAAAACACATTAACACCAACAGCTTCATCAACCCAATCTGCCACCCACCCACCCTTCATTTTGATTATACATTAAAAAAGTGCAACCCACCATGGGGTTGTTCATTGGGAAGAACACAACAGAGGGAAAGAAAAGAGACCCACTTTAGCATGCACCAAATCCCAACAGAGAGAGAGAGAGAGAGAGAAACACAAATAGAAAACCTTGCTTACTGTGCAGAAACCCAGCTACCTCGTGCCTTGTAAACGGGTGAAGCAGTGAACGAAGCGTGAAAGTTGATGGTAGTTTATAGAAATAACAATAATTAGTATGAGACAGTAAGATATATGAAGGAAAATGAAGTGGGGCTGTAGTTGTTGTTATTGTTGTGTATGCAATGCGGTGTGTGTTGTTTGGAATGAATGCAAAGCAGAAAACCGTAGAAGAAAAAGGTGCATAGCGCGTTGTTTCGTAATAAGGAGTGAGAATGAAAGAGAAAGAGAAAGAGAGAGAAAGAGAGAGAAAGAGAGAAGCGAGGGTCCACCTTCTTACATGAAGGGAACTTGGACACACTTTTGAACTAAAACGTCCTTCTCACTCTCACTGAGATTTGATTGTTTTTATTTTTTTTTTTATTTCACCGTAACTGTAATACTAATCTAACCATCAAAAATATTTCTCTTTTTAAAGTACTAATCTGGTCAAGGGGTTTTTTATGGCAATCATATCATTTTAAAAAATCAATTATAATAATATAATTTGGAAAGTAATTATTCATACATAATTTTTATTTATTTATTTATTTATTTATTTATTTATATATGTATCAAATTCCATGTGGTATAATTATTAAATTATAATTACATATATTTTGATATGATAATATTAAATTAAAAAATACTAAATTAATAACCAACAACTACTAATAAATAAATAACTTAAACCAATTAAATGAGTAGAAAATTTAAATCATTATTAAAAATAATTACAATTAAATTTAATTAATAATTATTACTAAATATTAAACTAATGATATTTAATTGAAAATATTAACCTCGACATATAACAAATAATATTACTTTTACTTAGGTAAAAAATAGTATTGATCTAGTAAAATAATATTTAATAAAAATAATATTATTGTGTAAACTTCGTTTAAAAATATCTACAAAGCACTTCAAACTTAGACAGCAAGTAAACAATTTTTGCAAAAAAACTTAAATAATAAATACATTTAAACTATAGGTGTTTTTAATAGTGTAAATAAAAAAATTTGGTAAAATTAAAATTTAAATATAAAATGATAATTAAAATAAATTAAAATATTATAAGTATGATATATTTTTTAATAATTTAATTAAATAAAATTTTATTTTTTAAATAAAAATATTATTTTTAATTTTTATATAAAAATTTTAAATTTTTTTAAAAGTATTTATTTTTATAATTTTAATTTTATCAAATAATTTAGTATTTTTAATAAAATAAAATAAATAATATAATAATTTAAAGTATAATATTTTATGATAATATAAATCTATCAAAATTAATAATATTATTATAAAAAATTAAATAATATTCAATTTTTAAAAATAAATCAATTATAAAAATATATTAAAAATAAAGAGTTGAAAAAAATAAAAATAACTTTTACAATAACATTAATAACAGTCTAAAGAAATTTTACAATAACATTAATAACAGTAAAAAAATGTGATAACTACTAAAATAAATTATTTTATTAAATATGTAATTTAATAATTTACTTATTTAAAACGTTTAACCAAATACATTGATATATATATTTCAGGTCTTAATATAGAAATTATTAATTATTTTTATAAAAATAAATATTAATTGATCTAATTATAATATTTTTTATTATAATTATTAATTTTTATTTATCTAATTAATTTTATTTATTTATTTATTATTTTTTAAGTATATCTATTAAATTGTTTAATTTAATATTTTTAATGCAATATTGTTATATTAATTTGACGCTGCACATCCGGATGTTGCTACATGGTATAATCTATAATCTGATGTATTGTGTATGATCATTTGACTCTATATGCATTTCTGAAAATTTTGTGCGGTCTTATTTTGTTTTTACTTTACATATATTAATAGCGATACAAATGACTATCTCTCAGTAAAAGTAAAAATAGTCAGGTAATCTGATAAATGATTACCAACCTGATTAAAATTTGATCTAATTATTTTGTTAATTAAATAGATAAATTTAAGTTTGTTAAAAATAAATTAATTAAATTTAAATTTATAAAAAATTATAAAATTTATTTAAGAATTTATTTATATTTGATATATAAATTTATTTTAATTTTATAATTTATTTTAACACATTATATTATTAAATATTTAAATTTATATAATATATTTTAAAATATTACTTTGAAAAAACAAATTTAATTATATAGATATTTTTTATATTATTTTTTAATAAAGATTGAAATTTTGACTTGTAACCAACACCATCAATGTATGTATTAAAGATTCATATTATCTGTCACGACGAAACCTTAATTTTAATGGAAAAATAATTTTTAAAATATCAATAATACTACATTAACAATTATATTTTTAAAAAATGATATTTAAAACATTAATTTCTCTGCTCTGCAAAAACATTAAATTTCAATTAATTTCCCCTATAGTAATTGCAATCGAATTTTTGTGAGTATTTATTTTACCTGCCATTCTATTTATTAGAAATAATTATTGAGGATGCTAAAATTAGTAATGTTTTTTTATAATAATGTTATCTATTTTTATAAATTAAATAAAAATTATTATTTTTAAATAATAATATTTATATTTATGTTTTAAAGAAAATATTTAAATTAACTTTTAAAGAATATAATTAATTGGTCAATAAGAGATATTTTTAAATTAATTTATACAATAAATAATTTATACTTTCTTATAAAAAATAATTTTAATATAAAAATATAACATATAAAACAATATAAATATTTAGATGCAACTTAATTTGATTTAGGTAGACTTTATAATAAAATTTAAAAACTAAATTGGAATAATTTCATAATTTTATTTTTTGCATTAAATATATTTTTAATTTTTTTTAAAATAATTAAATTCGTTCTTTAATTTTAAAACAGTTAGTTTATGTATTTTATTTTTTTAAAAGAAATATTAATTATAGTCAATGATATTAATTTAAATTATAATAAATCAAAATATATTAATTATAATTAAAATATTTTATAAAATATTAAAATTTTCTTTAATTATAATTAATGTAATTTTAATTTCATTTTATATAAAATAACGTTGGTTAAAGACCATTGTTAAGATATTTCAAAAAATAAAAAATTAAAATTAAAAATTAAAAAAAATTAAAATTTAATTATTTTAAAACAATAAAAAATATTTAACTTTTATTTTTTTAATTTAATCAATTTTCAAATTTTTAAATCAATTTAATTGTTTAAAAACAGTCTGGATCGCTGTTCAACATCTTTATTTTTACAAGTGTTTATTTCTTTTTATGAATGGAGAGTAGATTAAGTTAAGAGTCAATTACATATTTTATAAAACTATTTTATTTTATTTTTTATAATTTTATTAAAATATTAAATATAAATATAAATATAAATATATTTCCTTCTTAACAAATTTGTTTTTGAAAAATTTAGAATTATTATTAAAAGAAAGGTCTAAGTATCATTTTTGTCTCCTTCTCCTCGATAATTGATAGAAGGTGTGGAAGTGGACTTTGGTAGCACATATACGCAGGCGTTTTAAAAATAAAAAGAAACTTTATTATTAATCTTATCTTTTAAACCTCTTTTTAGCTTTAGACTTCCAATATCTAAAAGTTATTTTAGAAATCGATCAATCTAAATCGAATAACATAAATATAAAAATGGAGGCGATTCAAATTTTTTAATATCTAAAATTTAAGTTAAATAAAATTAAATAATCATTTGGCTTTTACAAATATTTTTCTTTTTATTTTTATTTATAAAAATATCATTTTATTTTTTACTTTTAAAATTTTATATATGAAATAAATAGTAAAAATTGTATTTACAATTTTTCATATAAAATTTGAAAAATAAAAAATAAATTTATAAATAAAAATTAAAATTAAAAGTATTTTCATGAATTAAACAATTAACAACTACTTGATATCTAGTTAAAAGAAAAAAAATGTAATATAAATATATAATAACATATATTTATTTTTATTTAAGTATAAATTGATAGATCCATTTATTATTTTTATTTAGAAAAACCATTAAATGAAAAATATAAATGGAAGAATAATATTTTTATATATAAAAATATTAAAATTATAATTTAAATCGATGTTAATTTTAACTTCTAAAATTTTTGTAGAAATAAATAATTTATTTCAATTTCTTTAGGAAAATATAAAATATTTAGTATAAATTAAATTATATTAATAATGCCATGTCTATCTCTTAAAATAATTAAACTTTTTTATAAATATTAAATATATTTTAAATTATATTTTTAACTATGATTAATAATTTTTTATATTAAAATTTTTAAAAATAAATATTAAAAATAAATAAATTTAAAAGTATATTTGGTAAAATTAATAGATCATTTAATTGAAAATTAAAAAACTAGTTGGATGTTGGAAATATAGATAAAAGTTGAAAAATTAAAAAACTTGCTAATTAAAATAAAAAGTGTTTGATAAAATTATCTCTTGAATTAATTGATAAAAATAAAATATAAATAAGAATATAATTATTAAATTTAAGTTTAAGTATTATGTTTTTTATTGATTCTTAATTTTTTATTTAAATTCAATTATTATATAAATAATAAAGATAATAATTTTAATTTATTTTTATTTATATATATTTATCAAAATATTATATAGATAAAATTATAAATATTTTAATTATTTATATAATTTAAAAAATTTAATATTTTATTAAATAAATTTAAATTAATAGATAATTTAAATTTATTTAATAAAATATTAAATATTTTTAAATTTTATTATTAAATATATTAATATAATGGTTAAATTAATAAAATTTAATTATTTATAAAAATTATTGATTAAAACAATTTTAATTAAAATTAATTATGTAAGCTATTCTCCTAAAAGCAATTAAAATGATTAAAGAAAAAAACAAGCATCTATGTTATAGGTTTTAAATCTAAAAGTAAATATTTCTTTTAAGTAATGCTAACTAATACTTTTACAGCTTTGGTTAAAAAAAAATAAAAGTATATAAAAATATCATTAAATAAATTTTCGTTATGGTTCGTAATGTATTTCTACGTAATTTTAAAAGTAAAAGCTTTTTAATTTTAATAATTATTAAAAATTTAATTGAAATATATTAATAATATAAAAAACTATATTCATTCAAATATAAGTTTTTATGTTATTAAAATTTTTAAATTTTCTAATAATTATTTTAAAAATCATAGTTATTATAATTTTCAATTAATTAATAGTATAAAATTTTATATTTATAATATATTAAAATTAAAATCAATTACAAAAATATTTTTTATTTTAGGAAAATGACATCGAAGTAATTCGTAAATCATGACAAAAGAAGTTTTTTTGCTGAGCAATGTTTTTAAAATCGGATTACCAGAATTGGTGGAGACTTAAATTTTACAATTCTTAAATCATAGTTAAACTAAGGTTATACTAGTAATAATAAATATATACTTTAGTATTATATAATATATTAATTTCCAAACTAATAAATAACTATAACAAAATTAAGTTAATTAATATTTTAAAATTTTTTAATGGATTTTATTTATTTTAAGAATGTTTTAGAAAAAATAAAATAAAAAATATTTTTAAATTTGTTTTTTCATCAACTCTTGACTAATTTTTTAGATTGTCCAAATTGATAATCTGAAGTATTTTCAGTTTAGTTTATCCAACAAGACAATCTAATCCAATTTTTATAACTACAGTACAAATAGATCAGAATAAGACCTCTCATATATGGTTTGACTATAAAATTGGGGAAAGAAAAAGAAAAAGTACAGTAAAAAGGAAACTTAGGATGTGTTTTGTTTGTATATTTTATTTTTTAAAATTATTTTATAAAATAAGTCTTAGAAACTTAATTTTAATAAAAGTGAAAAAGACAAATGATAGAAAAATATAAAATATTATAAAAAATATAAATAAAAGAAATTTAAAAAGTAAAAAAAGTCAAAATAACTCAAAAATATCTTATTTTTTAATTTTAAAAACTAAAAAATATTATTTTCAAAACTATTCTCAAAATTTTAATTTATTAAATAAATTTTATTTAAAAAACAGAAAATTTTTAAAAAGTAAAATAAATAAATCCTTAAACATTTTTTTATTCCTTCACTAACCTTTGTTGGCTTTTTTCTACTTTGAAATTTTAAATCATTAATTTTTAATTTATGTTTCTCAAAATTATTGTAATCGAATTTTTTGGATAAAAATAAAATTCATTTACAATAAATTTAAAATAATAAATTAGAAATTAATGATTTAAATTTTTTAAAATTTTAAATAATTAATTTTCAATTTATTTTTCTTAAATTTATTGTAATTTAATTTACGTGAATATATATCTATTTGTTACTTATTTTCTTTTTCTAATCCTTTTAATATAATTTTTTAAAAAAATAGTAATCTTTAAGATAATTTATTTTAAAAAAAAGTTTAGAAATGTTTATTATTTTTTATGTTTATTCTTCACAATTTTAAATTCACTACAAAAAATATATATTTTTAATTGAGATTTGTTAACCATAATTATTAGAATTGTTGGAAAGAATGAAAATACTTAGGGTTTAAAAAGTTAAAGCTAATTTGTCTACGATTTATGATATAATCCACGTAATACTAGGTTACCTTTTTATTTCCTCTTATTTTCCTTTCTCCCACGCATTGGCTGCTGCATTTATGTGCTCTTCTGTTGTTGGTCTTCTTTACTAATTTTTTGCATCTACTATCCATACGTGCTTTGTTACGCACATTTCTGTCTATAGAGCAAGAGATTGTGTTTTTTCAGTAAGCTATTTATCATTTTTTATGCATTTTGTTTCGTTGGTTTTTCTTTTACATTATTCATTTTTTCCCTAATTTTCAAAGAACTTGTGAATTTACTTACCGATTTAGGTTAATTGTTGAGGATTATGGTAGAGATCCTTATATATTAGAGAAAATCATCATTAATCAAGCTTAATCATTTTCAGCTCTAATACAAGTGTTATTTGGCTCTCATAGAAATCCATTTTCTAATTCTAGATTTGATGGTACGAGTTGAGCATTCTAGTTGATAACTATTGGCTTTGAGAAGATACTTTGTTTGTGAGAAGATCTTTTTGACTAGCAACTTTCCTCATTCATGTTTGTCCTTTTTTTTCACTATATCCTACTAAAAACATTTTACTTATAGAAGTGCCTAAGAAAGTAATAATTATAGCTCAATATATGAAATTCTTAGATTCCACACTCAGCATAATATGCTATTAATACAATAATATGGTGGTTAAATATGGCATTCTCAAATATTTTTTCAATGTGTCATTATATCTATGCTTCTAATTGGTCTGACTATGAAGCTAAACATTCTGTATTGATGATTGATTTAATTATGAGGCTAAACATTCCATTACAGATAGCATGTTTGTTATAATTGCAACAACATGTTTATTAGAATTGCAACAAGTGCGTTAGCAGTAGGACTTAAAAGGCTTTTTTTATCTAGAATGGTTTACAGTTAATTATTTTTGTTAGCTTACTACCAGATAAAATTTCAATCCTATATTTTTATAGAATTTATTCCTCTTCTTTTATCAAGCAGACTTTCAGAAGTTGTTATACTTGTCTTATATGTTCATACAATATTTGTCTTATAGATGAACATGACACAAACAAAAAATCAAACAACTTGCTACTAATGATGTTTAGTCACTTTCTTATGGTGAAAGAATTGTCTTGCAATGGAATAATGAGGGCCAAACTATTGCCAATAGTGGAGCATTATTAAATAGGTTTTTAGGTCTTGTTGGAAGAGATATGAAACTATTCCCTATTTGCTATACTAGTTGGAGAAAAGTGCCTAAAGATTATAAGGAATATATAATGAAGAACACCATTCAAGTAAGATTTGTCTTTCATTTGTACCCTTATTTCAATTATATCATAGGTGTTTACTAACTATTATATTCTAATGTGAAGGTTAAGTTTGATTTTGAGTTGGACCTTCATAAAAGTTACATCCTAAAAGTACTTAACGCAAGATGGAGAGAGGGTAGACAAGAGTTGTGGCAAAAAAGAGATGATAAAACACGTACTAGAGATGAACTTATTGCAATGATCCCAAAAGGAGTAGATAGAGACCATTGGGGTGCCTTTGTTGATTACCGTTGTAATGCAAGAACTCGGGTAAATCTAATTTATGATTTTGAATGTCTTTCAATTGAAATTGTAACGTTTTTTAATCTTTTTCAATGATTAGCAAATTTCCTAAAAAAATAAAGAAAGCAAAAAATTCCTCACACGGATGGATCTAAAAGCCTTGCACATAAGAGAGCAGAGATGGTAATCTTAAACTTTGAATAATGAATGTGTACTTTTGTTATTAGCAAATATGTCATACTATTATTGGATTTTGTAGGAACTAGAGTGTGGTCGCAAAGTTAGTAGGGGAAAAGTTTGGATAACCACACATAAACATAAAAATGGAACATATGTGAATGATGAAGCTAGAGAAATTAGTGTAAGTTCAACTTATATGGTAAAGCATAATTTGTGATAATATGGATCCTTGTTGGCTAAATATTTATGATCATTATGTTTTCTTTATGAGATTTTTGCAGGAAAAAAATTCAAGAATACGAATCAAGTTCCATATGTCTTTCACAAGATATATCAACACAAGATTCATTGGCTCATGTTCTAGGAAGTCAAGAACATTGTGGTCATGTGCGAGGGTTGGGATTGGGTCCTTGTCCATCCCAAGTTTTTAGAAGTTTCTCTTGTTCATATAGTGGGATGACCTCATGTACACCTTCTTACAAGGAGTTAGAAAACCAAGTTTTTGAATTGAAGCCACAATTAAATGAACAGAATGAAAAGCTTGATAAGCTTGATGAGCAGAATCAAAAGCTTCTTGAACAACATGAAAAGTTTGTTGATCAAAATAAAAAGTTTGATGCAATAAGACTTAGCTATGTTTCACACTTCACCGGTAATATTGATAGGTTGGATTAGATTTATATTATCTAATATATAATTTTAATGTTTCTAACTGTAGCTTACTTTGTATTTTAGGCATTAGATCAAACGATAGTACATCCAACTATATTGACTGGTAACTCTCCAACAAATTCTAGACCTAAGAAGTAGTTTATTTGTCAAGTTTGGTAAAATCACTTTAAAACTATAGTTGATGTTTATCTTTGTTGGACAATTTGTAGGTTAAGTTGGTTCATACTGAGTTTAAAGATGATGCATTATTTCTATCATTAAAGAATGCTTGCGTTAAATAATTATGGATTAAGCATGTGATACTAAAATGTTTCCTTGAACGATTGTGCTCCTTATCTTTATTGACTTTCTCTCATATATGAAAATAAATTCTTATCTATCTTTGACTAAAATACTATTTATTTTTTTCTATTATAGGATGCTAAAAAGGTTTTGGCTAAACAAGTAGTTGTTGTTTTATCTTTCTGTGGATTAGGATATAATAGCATATGGTAATATAATACCACATAAACAAAATCTGATTTCTTTTGTGTTGTTGTATATTATGATACTAAAATATTTCCTTTAATGATTGCGCCTCTTCTCTTTATTGATTTTCTGTCATATATAAAAATATTCTTATCCAGCTTTGACTAAAATGTTGTTTATATTTTCTAATACAGGATGCTAGAGGAGGTTTTGGTTGAATGTGGATTAGGATATAATAACATGTGGTAATGTAATACCACAAGACAAGATGCGATTTTTTTTGTGTTGTTTCATATGATAGCGATGACACACAGATAATGTTGTTTCATATGGTAGTGTAATGCCATATAGACAGAACCTGATTTCTTTTGTGTTATTTCATATTATGTTAAATGGATGTTGAGTTTAAGTACTCTTTGTAATAATCTTTTTGTGCATTAGGATATAATAACATGTAGTGTAATACCAAATAGGCAGGATTTGATTTTTTTTATATTCTTTCATGTTATGTTTAGTGGATGTTGACTGTAATTACTTTTAATATTTAATTACATTTATAATGTTGATGTTAGATATTATAATGTTAGTTTAAATAATTATATTATGATTTGAGATTTTAAAAAGTGTTAATATATATATTTTGAGATAATTTTTTCAATTCTTAATGTTATCATTGCACTATGATTTTTTCATTTGTTTCAATAAAATAAATAAACTAATCAAACTTAGAACCGTTGAGAAAATAAAAAATATTAATAAAGATTAATGTAATTATCGATAATTTAATAAAGGTTTTTCAAACCATGAGCAAATAATGGAGGTTTAAATTGTAGGAAAATATTAAACAAGTAGTAGGGGTTTTACATAAAGCAATTAACAAAGGTTTAAACCATTGGAAATTATTTAAAATTTAACAAAGGTTATAAAAAATTATTAATAAATACCAACAGTTTAAATAGTATTTAAACAAGCTTATTTAAAAGTGCTGGTAAATCATTTGTCACACATGACTTTCTAATGGTTTGCATAATTGTGGATAAATAATAAGACAAGGGTTTAAACCTATAGTAAAATAAAAAATAACCTTAATTAAAAATATTTTTTTTTTGTGATTCTTTAAAATAAAAAATTTTCATTAAATAAAAAATTATTTAAAATATTGAATTAAACATTTCAAAAATTAATCTATTAATTGATATTATTATATGTTTTTAATAGATGTGATTTAATTATGAATTATAAAAGAGACACGAACTAGATATAATAAATGTAGATGCTGAATTTATTTGATAATAAATTATGTTATAATAGTGGTATTAATTATACATACAGTCATAGACACTTGATTTATTACGTATTTTTTACAAAAGAAAAAAAATAAAAAAATAAATAAAAGACTACAAGAAAATTATCTAATTTTTACTTATGTAACTATAAAAAAGTAAAAATATGTTAATATTTTTTAATTTAATTAAAATACCTATCAGTTTAAATATTTTTATCCTTTTATCTAATTATAAATTATAATATTATTAAAAGTAATTAAATTTTGTAAAATTATATTTATAATAAATTTTAATTTATTGATAATGTAAAAAATTTTAGAATGTGATATATCAAATTTAAACTTATATGTTTTCCTTATTTGTTATAATAAAGAAAAAAATATCTAAAATATCTTATATCCTATTTTATGTAAAAAATAAAAAATATATATATTTTTTCTTACATTGAAAAGTGTATCAACCAGCTTAGAAGTTGATGCACGGGTGAGAAAATTAAGTTAAGAACTAACTATATTTTTAATAATTTATTTATTTATTTTATTATATAAGAAATATTAGATAAATTTTAAATATATTTACTATTTTAAAAATAGAAATACAATCAATTTTTTTATTTAATAAATAAAAAATTAAAATTATTATTAAATTAAATATTTAAATATTATTTTTATCTCTCCATTCTTATCTATTTTAAATAAATAATAATGAACTTTGAATAATTAATGTTTTTTTTTCAATATATTTTTATTTTTATGTGAATTATAAGAGAGTAATCAACTGAAGTATGATTAAGTTTTTAATAATTTATGTCTTTTAATGAAAAGATATTTCAAAATTTAATGTTAAGATATTGATTAAGGAAACATTTTATCATAATCTTTTATTAGAGAGGTACAATAGTTTTCCTGATGTTATAATGGAAAAATAATTCCATTTTAAGGCTTCTTGGTTGAGTCATGATGGTTATCTTTTCTTAGTAGGTGATACATCAAAGAATAATTCAAATAATGTTTTTGAGACTTTTCTTGATGTCTAGACAAAATATTTTATTTTTTAACAAGAATATTTTTGGTAATTTTTTTAGAAAAAGAAAATCATTAATAGAAATTCAAAGATTGTTTAAATATGCTTTCTTGCATTCTTTATAGATAAATGTCAATTCTTATATTACTAGAAAATTTTACACCAAGAATAAATTATTTGTTTTGTTTCAAAATCTAAGGAGAAATGTATTAAATATATTGATAAGAATACATAATTTTTCATGTCTAAACAATTGTTAGAAGAACAAAAAATAAAATCTTTGATCTTCATTTTCCAAATGGTATCTAGCGCACTAGTGATAATTTGTTAAAGAAAAAATATGTTATATTTTTTATTAATATTTGCAACCTAATGTCCTCATATTTTTACAAGAAACTATGAACTAGCCTTACAATTGATGTCTCTAATAAAATGGTGTTTGTAGCTTTTAATTTCATCAAAACTTATAAAATCTCAAGTCTTCATGGTTAATTTATTATAATTTTCTTTCAAATATTTTGGGATACTCTTGAGATGATATATAAAATATTATTTGGCATATTTTTTATTATATGGAGATTCATCCTTCTTTAGCTGAAGTTTTCATTGTTCTTACTTTTAAAGAGAATTAGCCTAATAGTTCTATATATTTTTTACTTGTTAATAGACTTCATCCTTTTATTGTTGACGTCATTGGTTCATTTTTAAAGTTGTTTTATTCTTAGAAAAGGCACCTAAAAAATAAAATTATTTTCTAAAATATTTTGCATGGAATTTCTCATTCTAAAAGAATGGGTGATATTGTTTTAAGCTGAATTTGAAGAAAGTGTATGATACATTTGATTGGAAATTTTTTAGAGTCATCTCTTCGGTGTTTTTGGTTTTGCAACAATTATTATAAAACTAATTATGAATTATGTTTCTTCTACTTCTTCTCTCAGCCTTGTTTTATTTCTACTTAATGATTAAGACAAGGTAACCAACGTCACCCAATCTATATATTTCATTTTTATGGAGAAGCATACACTTTCCATCAATGAAAAGGTAAATAGAAGGAGTTAGTTGATAATTAAAGTCAACAAAAATGGTCTCTCTATTTCCCGTATCCTATTTTTACATGATGTGTTCCTTTTTGCGAAGGTAAAAGCTTCTTGGGTTTGTATTATACTAATGTGCTTGATAGTTTTTACAGGGCTTCTAGACATAAAATTAATATCTATAAGTTAAGGATCTTTTGTTTTAAACATATTCTAACAACCAAGAAGGAAAAATTTATTTATATTTCTTCATCCATTTTACCTCTAGTATTAAAATATATTTAAGATTTATCATAATTCAAGTAAAAGAAAAGAGAGTTCATTTTAATTTTATTATTGATCAAGCCAATAATAGGCTTGCGAGATGGGAAAAGAACCACCTTACTAAGATAGGAGACTTGTTTGGCATCTTCGATAATTCTACTATTCTTAATTATGTTATGTAGACTTGTTGGTTTTTCTTCTTCCATTTATGAGAAAATTGATTCCATCTAGGAATTTGTTTTGGCCTAATAGCAATGGAAGAGGTATTCATTTAGTGATTTGGTCAAAATTCATTCGTCTAAATCATTATCGGGATCTAGGATTAAGGAAAGTATGCAATACAGATACATCCTTATTAGGAAAATTAATTTGACAATTATTATATTGCAAGAATAAACTTTGGATCCAAATAATTTTTGGTAAACATTGGAAGAATTCATGTTTTGTGTTGCTTCATTTCATAGTTTTTTTTTTGTATGAGTCTTGGTCTTAGTGAGGTTGCTTGACTAAATGTGTTTCTTATATTCATGTTCATTACTTGGATCTTCTCATTAATGATGTTTGGGATGGATCTCAATGGAATATTAATAGAAATTTTTATACCTCTTGATCAATAGGTAATAAATCATTTGCAAAAATCCAATGCACATTAAGTTAGTGTGTTGTGATGTTTTTATTTGGAATAATAACTTAAATAAGAGATATACAAATTTGGATGAATTCTCTTGGTAGAGATGCTAACCTAATTCTCTCATGGTTATTAGTCTAAAATGTTAGTGTATGAGAAAATTAAATTTTTGGATTGGTTATTTTCAATTGAGTAATTCTTTGCAATGAAATTTGATTTATTTGACGCCTATGATCTAATAACACTTTCATAATATGTTAATAAAACCTTGAGATAATTTTCTATTGTGTTAGAAAGTATCATTTTATGAGATAAATTTGAAGTTATACAAAATATGATATACATCATATCTTAAATAATTTAGTACAGTTGGCCTTTTGGATTAAAAGAAATATTATTTTTAATGAAATGTTATTTTGTTTATATTTTATGGAATATATCAAGAAACTACAATAAACATTCAATTGAAGGAACCTTCATAAATGTGCAAACTATTAAAAGGAAGGTTTTACAAACTCTAGAAGAGGTAAAATTTCTTAAGATCCATGATGGGACGCAATGCACTTCTCCTATGTGGATAAGGTGGGTGACGTTCCTTCAAAGGGATCAATTCCTCTGCATTTGTGGTAACCCTGATATTATAGGTATTGGTGGTTTAATATGGAAGTCTTCTCACTCCTAAATGACATGTTCATTGGTAACATTGATTGAGTATAATATTAAGGCTAAACTTTTGACCTTATTTCATAGCTTAGGATGTCGATTATTACAATGTTTCTTATTTTACTAATTGTTTGGAGGTAGTTATCTTGTTAATTGAGATAATTATACTCTATTTTATAGATATATTTCTATCATTTATAATATTTTAAAGATGTGATGGATCAAATTTTTTTTTTGCAACATTCTTTAATGAAGGTAAATTTTTATGTTGACTTTTTTTTTAACTAAAATGGATGCTTCTCAAGATAAGTACTGTATTTCTTTGATCTTTTCTCTTATGGGGTTTAGTAATATTTTTAGAAAATGTTGTTGGTGTCCCTTACCTTTGTTTATAATCTTATTTTATTTCCTCATATAATAAAAAAAAGACTCGTAAATCATGATAAAAGGTTTTATATAAACTAAGACAAATTACATTCAGATTTTTTTGTGTGTTAATGAAATTACACACATCTCTACCTTATTTACACTAATAGAAACCCCCCTTAAGGTGAAGTTGTTTAGTTATAATGTTAAATTTTTTTACGAAGATAGAATCACCCTTTTGAAATTAGGGATTCCATTCATTTTAAAACAAGCACTTTATAGTTGAAGCAAACAAATCAAATCCTAGAATGGCACACACACCTTTTCTTCAATTCACTTCTCTTATTCTTTCTTTCACTGCCCCTACTTATTTTTCTTCTTGTATTCACTCATTTCCTTACTTCACATCCTTTTGGCCTCTCCATATCTTGGTAAGCTAAGTTGTGTATCTACTCTTTTGAAGGAAACTAACGAATTCTTTGCTACGGTTTCTGTGGACAATGAAACCCTATAATGATTTGTAGGAAATTGATAGGAAATAATAAAGATGCTAAAAAGTCTCTTGTGAAGGTAAAAATTGTATATGCTTAATGAATTTTGGGAACTAGAGAGGAGGAGGACATGTCACAAAGTTTGGTTCATAAGGTGTTTTATTTTTTCTCTTCCCTTTTTAGGTTTTTATCTTTTTTATCCTTATCTCATATATTGATTTTAAATATATTTGAATGGATGATTTACAAGTCCAATATTTCCCTTATTTCCCAACATTTGCATAAGGACAAGGAGATGGATCGTCACAAATGGTGCTGGAGCATTTATTGAGGATGACATTCAAATTTAATACTTATATTTTGTTTTTTCTCATTTTTAATATGATTTTTTCTTTTGCATATATACTAGACATGTGATGCATTTTTGGATTTCATGACTTTTTTGGGATATTTTTATTGTAAATATACCTTGGATAAGGGACATATGGTATGAGATGTATTTAAATTTGAGTTTTGTGGATGTAATTTGGTTTTGGACTTATGATTGTTTAGTTCAAGATATGAATATGATTATAATTTATTTTAAAACTTGTTTCCATTTTATTCTTGAATATTTTGAAAAGGATAGATGAGATTATAGGAAGAGAAAGAGATATGGTTATAGCATTCTACAAGTTGAAAATAAGGGTAATATAAAAAGAGAAAATCATTAAATGACATATGTACAATTCACATGTCCATGTTTTATTAGGTATGTTAATGACATCAAACAATCAAAGATATATAGTGTAATAAGACTTAAACAATTAAGAAATTTCTATAAACAAAAAAAAATACAAATATTATGTGTGATTTTATTAGAACACAAAGTGTGAATGTAATTTACCTTATAAACTAATGTTTTTAGAATCAAATAGGAAATTAAATTAATGAAGATATTTTTTATAGTTTTTGCTTAATTATATTAAATCCAAAAAAAAATCTAATAATTTTTTGAGAGACAAATAAAAATTGTATATACGTTACTATCTTATTATAGCAAAACAAAAACACATACGCGCTAAGAAAGCAAAACTCGATTGTTATATCATACTGTGAACTTTTCGAAACTACACTATCCTATACAAACCTCAAGCAAGGTAGTGGGTCCTAAGTCCAATTTATGAGTGGATACGGGAACCTTTCACCTCTATATTTAAGCCAACTCAATGATTGAATTTGGATTGTCTCCAACACCTTTTCCATTGTCATTTCACCTTCCTGAAAAATTAATTTATTTCTGGCCAACCAAATGTTCCATATAGTTGCAAACCAAATTGTCATACCCATGGCCCTCACCCTCCTTCCTCCTCCCATTAGGCCCGCAAACAGATTACCGTGTTAGATTATTTGATTTAGCATTATTGTATGAATGTTAAGCCACTGTTTGCACTCGTCCCAAATAGAGAGAGCTTTTGAGCATTCGAACAACAGGTGAGGTACTGACTCCCTCTGTTGATTGCATACAAGAAAATTAACCTTTGTATCGATTATACACCTCCTCTTTAGTAATTTTTCCTGGATAGGAATCTAGTTAGGATATACCTCCATGCGAATAGGTTGATATTTAAAGGGATTATCCTGCTCCATAACCAATGAGGTGTAGGCTCTTCACAACTACCCTCATTTATGTTAATATATTGTATGCCGAGCTAATAGTATATATCCATTGTTGGGGTCACCCAACCACACCCATTGATCCCTTGTCAAGTCTCCCAACTGCAATTCATTTAAAGCATTTTCAAACTACTCTATCATCCCCCCTCCCAGCTTAAAGGCTTGCGATGCTATATCTAGAGATGATTGTCATATCTATCTACCCCTTCTCTGATCAATATTTTAGGATCCGTCACCATGTTAAAAAGTCGCAGGTATATCTCACAAAGCGGCTGAGTTCATCCAATTGTCTGACCATAGGTTGGTGCTCTTCTCGTCCCCCACTTTCTTAATGATTTTTTTAGTCCACCATTATTTCCTTTCTCCATTTAAGCTATCTAGTGACTAGACATCTCGCCACACATGAGCTCCTTTTAATGTCAAGTGCTTGTGGTCTTGCCCAGGATATATCAAAGACAGAATCTTTACCCACCATGCATTCCCCTTTGTTAACATCCTCCACCGCCACTTCCCCAGCAATGCGAGGTTGAATGACCCTGTATCTTTCACCCCCAGCTTCTTGCCCAAGAACACAATATCCTAGGCTACCCAATGTATCTTTCTATGTAAGTTAGCTCCCCCAAACGAACGTCCTTATCTTTGAAATAATCCTGTTTAAAATTGACTTAGGGGCCCTGAAAAGAGATAAATGAAATAATGGTAACGCAAATAAAACCAATTTTACCAAGACAACCCTTTCACCTAGGGATAAATATATGTCTTTCTAGCTTGCCAACCTATTGGATATCCTCTCCAAGATCAAGTCCCATGTTGCTATTCTTGTTGGGTTGGCTCTCAACGGGATTCCCAAATATTTGGAAGGTAGGTGTAGTGATTAGCATTCGAGTATCCTTCAGACCACCTCTAACCAATTTGAATCCATATTCAAACCAACCAAGCCACTCTTATCAAAGTTCACCTTTAACCCTGAGCATTCATGGAAGATTTCCAGAATCACCTCTGCCGCCTTTATATTTATCAATGTTGCTACCCCCACAATAATTGTGTTATCTGTGTATTGGAGGTGGGAGATTAACATTTCTCTTGAGCCTACCTTGACGCCTGTGAAAACTTGCTTGCGAATTGCATCTTGAATCAACACACTGAGTCCTTCTGGGGCCACCAAAAACAAGAAAGGAGATAATGGGTCTCCCTGGCGGAGCCTTCTATGAGGCTTTAACTCCCTAGTCAGACTACCATTGACTAGGATAGAGATAGTAACTGACTGTAAGCATTCTATAATCCACCTAATTCATAATCGTGGGAACCCCATGACTTCCATAACTTGAGCCAAATAAGTCCAATGTCGTATGCTTTAGCGGAGTCTACCTTCAATATGAAGTCTTTCCTCCTGCGGCGCTTAAGGTCTTTTATCATTTCATTTGTGACGACCACACTATCGAATATATGTCTCCCTTGAATGAACATGAACTGATTATAAGATAATATCGAGGCTAGCACCATGCGGATTCTGTTGCTAACACTTTTGATAGAACCTTATATAAACATCCAACTAACTGAATAGAACAAAATTGTGTTATTTTTTTAGGGCTACTGACCTTTGAAAAAAGGATAAAAAAAGATGTGTTGGCTTCCCGCAACAATTTACTCTTGTGGATGAACTCCATGAAATCGTTTTTTGTGGTATTCTAGGAGTGTTTGATGAAGTCAAAGTTTAGCCCGTTTGTACCTAGGCTTTTATTGTCCCCATATTCCCACACTGCTTTATGTACCTCCTCCTCATCGAAAGGATGCACTAAGGAGGTTGCTTCCTCCACATTCATCTTAGCAAACAGTCGTTGGCTTAACCGAGACCATATTGAAATTACATCTAACAAGAGCGCCTCAAAATATTTGATCATGCTTTCCTTCATATTTTTTACTATTGATATTTTTCATCGTGAAATCTCTATATCAAAAATATTATTTATTTACCATCCTTCTTCTCTTGACGCATGAGTGAAAACATTTTATATTTGCATCCCTCTCTCTTAACCACTTGCTATAGAATTTTTGTCATAAAATATTTTCTTCTAATAATAAAATGTATATTTAATTATATTAATAATAAAATAAAAATAAAAATAATTAATATTTTATATAACATAAAAAACATATTAAATATCCTAAAAAATAAAAAAGTTATATTAATAACAATAATTTATATATAAATATCACGTATGAATATTTTTATTTAAAAATATTTTAGAATAAATTTAAAAAATAAAAAATAAAAACAATTTAACCTAATTTCTGCATCAATATTTGGTCAATTTTATCGGTTTCTAATCAATTTTATTACCTACCAATTTTTAAAATTATCTAAACTAATAACCTTATCATTTTTTATTCGTTGATCAAATCTGCTAATTCATTCTAATTTTCATAACTAAAATTTTCAAAAGCCAGAATAAGACCTCCCATCGATGATTGAGTATAGAAATTGGAAAGAGAAAGAAAAAGTACACGTCCCACCCATTTTTTGCTCTCCATTTATGCCCTTTGCTAATCTCCATTCTTAGCTCCAAGTTTGGTCAAGAGAATGCACCCACTAGACGTGGACGATGCTAGAGACGGTGGAAACAATAATTCTCTGATTGGGAGTAGCATCCTTCCATGACGTGGGGTTGTTAAACATATTAAAAATATTTTAATAATTTCTTTATTCTTTAATAATACCTTGAACATTTGTGCTTTTTAGGAAAAAAGTTGATTTTTTGTGTATTATGATTTGGGAATCCAAAATGCATAATTTTTCAACTTTTGTCGATAATATATATATTATTTGTATACATAATTTTTTAAAGTGTTCTTAATATTATACAATAAAAATAAATAAGAAATAACTTTTATCAAAAATTATAATATTTAATATTAATAATATATTAAATTGTATAAGTTTTACTAAAAAAGTTATTATATATAAATTTGTATTATATACTTTTAAATATATATTAGAAGATTATTATATAAATTATGCTTTATATTTTGGTGATAGTACAATGTTATATAATTATTTCAATATTTATGTCAATTAATTATTTAGTAAAATGATAATTATTATATAAGTTGTTTCAATACTTATCCCTACCATTGCTCCGAGCTTAAAACTTCTAGACCCATGCACATTGGAAAATCAATATAAAAGATATCAGAAGGCGCAAACCAAACGACTTATTAAGTTTCGGATTACTGCTTAATCCAGTAAAAGAAATTAAATAAAAAAGATAACACTAAATTAGGTTAAAAAAATGACTTTAAACCATCGCACAGTGTAAATATTTTTTAATATATCTAATTTTAAATTTGATAACAATTTTAATTGTTATAAAATTATAAAATTTAAATTTACCAAATATATTCATCTTGAAATGTATAAAATATATTCTTAAAATTTCATATATAATTTGAAACATAAAAGAAGAAAAAGAAAATGTTGTTTAAAACGTACCACTAGCTAGTGCCAACACGTTAATAATCCCCTGGTTTTCATGCGCACTCATAGAGTTGATGTACATTCCACAATAAAATAATCCTTCACCACTTTAGTGTGAGAAAGTTGTCTGTACTTAATGTAACAAAGTAGTAACAAGTAAATGTTTGGGGTAAGTCATCTTCTCGTAAAGTTATTGGCTTCATTGTTTATTTGGATCTTTTGGGATATAGCTTTACTTGGATGGAACAATTGATGGCAGTAATGACGACAGAAATATAATAGGCTTCATGAATCTACCCTGCACTGGTCATGAATAGAAAAGACACCGTTCTAACGAGACTGGTCCTCAATCTAGCGCGCACTTTTGGGATTGATTCCAATTATTAAATGTGTATCACTGTGTCGCATTAATGTTATCAGTTCCATGTTTTAATGTGTATTTAATTCTCATAGTACTTTTTATTTTTTAAAATCTTTTATGAAGAGAATAAAATAATTATTTTTATTTATTTGTTTATTTTAATTTTTTAAAAAATAATTTTTTCATATGTATTTTTATATTTATTTAATTATAATAAATAAAAAAATTAAAACTTAAATAATTTTTTTAAAATTAATAAAATTAACTATATTTATTACCATTTGTATTTCCTTTTTTAATAAATAAAAAATTTGAAAGAATAATATTTTTTTACATTTTAAGAGAAAATTAATAATTTTTAATATAAAATCATTTATAAAATTTTAAGTTTAATTACTATTTTTATATATTCTCTATAACTTTAATAATTTTAAATATAGTATAATTAATTAATATATAATAAAAAATATTATTTTAAATAGGAATAAGTTTAAAATATTTATTAATTTTAAAAATTTAAAATATTAATTAATGTTATTATTTGTTTTCATATGTCCGATTTGATCAGAATAATTTTTCTAACAATCTTTTTAGTAATATATTATTATTGAAATTATAATGTTAAATATCATTGATCACATGATTTTTAGTAACAAACTTATTATATATAGATTGTTAATTTATATGCTAATTATGTTAAATAAATTATTAGTCATGATAAACATCTACTTTTATTATTTATAATTTTCAAAGATATAAAAAATTAAATAATATTTTTATTAAAAATTATTATATACTTTTAGGTTCATATTTAAAAAACTGTATTATCTATATTATTATATAAATTTCGAAAGCTGCGCTTGATTATAAAAGAATGTAAATCTGTAATCAATAAAAAACTATATATTTGATACATAAAAAAATTACTATTACACGCTCAATAATTAAAAATATATAAATGCATGTAAAGGTTATTAATAAAATAGTCATAATATTAGTTTTAAAAGTAATAAATTATTATAACAATATATAATAGCACACTAATAATATCTTCAAAATAACAAAAATATTAATCATAACGTTTTCATTATAAAATAAAATTATGATTAAATATTATCTTAAAATATGAATGTAATAATAAAATTATATTTGAAAAACAAAATAATGAAAACAAATAATATTATAATTCTTATAATACTTATAATTAAGAATAAATAAAAACATTAAAATACTATTATAATATAACATGATAAATTCAAAACCAGCAATGATATTTGTTAAAAAAAATTAATAATTATTAAATATAATACCTTTTAGAAAAATTACGCTAAAGCCGAAAAATTCTTATTACTATGATTATATAAGTAGAAATCATTAGTATCATTCAATAACTATTAATAAAATAATTTTTTTAATTTTATTCCTTTAAAAATTACGTAATTATTTTTTATTTTAATAATATATTTCGCTTACAATAATGTATTCATAGGTAAAATTTGAATAATAATATAAAATTAAATATAATACAAATTTAAAATAATAAAAAATTATTATATTCTAAAAATATAAAAATAATATTTTTGATAATAAAAAATAAAAATATTAACCTAATCAAATAAATAATAAACTAACTTATAGTATTATACAACAAAAATACAAACAAATAATTTAGAAGTATGAAATGATTGTAAATATTATTACTGAAAAATTAGAGTAAATGACATTGATAAATTAAAATATAAATATTAAATAAAATATTACAATAATTGTTATTATTGTCAATTATTTTAAATAAACAATTTTTCTTCAAGTGTCAAGTCATATAAAATAATTAGTGTTAAAATTTAATAATTTATTTAATTTCACAAATTGTAAATATAAAAGTAATTCTAAATAAATATTTAAAATGTTAAGTATGTAACTTAATTTATTTTAAAAAGTTACTATATTTTATTTGATGAATATATAATACGTACATAGATACAGGCTTATAGTATTATAGTAAAAATTAACATAATATAAATTTAATTAATATTAAAATTTGACAATCTCTAAATAATTAAGTACCGACGATGACGTGGATTCAGAATATTCTAAAAGTAATGTTTCTCCAGCAATATAATTTTTCTGTTAAAAATGTTATATCATATATCATATTTTATTATATTATTTTAACTAATATTGCAGTATAATATGATATAATATTATTATATTGTATTATATTATTTCCATTATTTTTATTATACAATATTGTGATATTTCTTAGAATTTTTTTAAAAATTGATAATAAAATAAAAATTATATTATATTATTTAACATTGACAAAATAAAAATGTCTTAAAAATTATAATAATTTTATTTTTCTTATAAATACTTTTCTAACTTTTAATTTTTTAAAAATTCATTTTAAAATATATTGAAAAAAGTAATATATAATAGATAATTATTTGGATTTAATATTAAAATAAAAAATATCTGTTTTAAAACTTTAAGATATTTTTCATGATATTAAATTACAGAATTCTCTAAAATTTGTTGTTGTTTTTAATTAATTTCTTATAAAAAATATATTTTTATTTTCATTTATTTTACTTATATTAGACATCTTTCGAAAAAATAATATTATCATTTGATATATATTAATAATCTTTTAAAAATTTTAAAGCCTTCCTCATAAGATGTCAATAACTTATTATTATACAATATCTTAATGAATGGATTTTGTAATTTCTCATAAGATGTCAATAACTTATTATTATACAATATCTTAATTAATGGATTTTGTAAAACATAACAGAAAATAATGAGTTTTTTACATGGTAAATGTTTTTATACCATAATTAACATTTTAGAAACTTTTTGGAAGGATTTTTTCTTTAGTATGAAGGTAGGAATCAGTTATGATGCAACTAGTATCTTGTTTTGAATTTTTTAGATGGTTATTATATTATTGAAACCTTTTTTGTTCCAATTTTTAAATACAAGTGATGTTGTGCATGATTTTTTTTTTTGTGTGGATTGAGATGCAATTGAAATTATTTGGATGGATGAAGTTGGTAGTATTTAATTTTTTTTTATTTGAATTGCATATATGGTTTGTGGATATGACTTTAGGATGATGATGGCTTATTTTATAGTGGTGATGGTGGAACTATTTCTTTAGATGGTGAGTACGGATGAAGGATAGTGGTTTAATGGATAAGAATAGTTTATTTAAATAAAATAGTCTATAAAGATATAAAAAATTTACTTTATAATAACCTCATTCCTAATCATCTTTAATTTTACCTTTTCCTTCTTTAGTTTCTTTTTATTACATCTTGATTCTTTAATATCATTTATTTTTCTTGGATTTTATTTGCTGTTAATTTTCTATCTTTCTTTGTTTATTTCTAATAATTTTGTCTTCTTTATTTGTTGATTCTGATAGTAAAGAAAATATCAATGTACCACCTTAATGGAATCCTTATAAATTTATTATTATTGTGAGGTTATCTTATGATATGTTGTTATTGCAACATTTTTACCTCAATTTTTAAGTCTTGATCTAATGATCATATCTAAGGTTGGTTACATCCATATATATATATATATTTAGAAGTCATAGCGTTAATAGATTCTTCAAAATTTCCTTCAAAAGTCTTTTATTTTATTTTGCATATTTTAATTTTAATTTTCCTTTTTTTCTTTTTTATGGCTTGATCTTTTTGAATGATTTTGAAGAGTTTGTGGTTGAAGAAAATTATTTCCTTATCTTAAATTCTATAATAGAATCCAATGTTTTGTAAATCAAAGATCCTTTCTAATACTAAAACTTTTCTACAGGTTTTCTTATACTTTAATAGTCTCTTAAAAGAATTGTTCTAGTTTGATCCTCTATTTCATGTTTTTGATTGTGATATTGTTTTTCCCTAACTTTAGTGTTAAATAAGAATAAGTCAATCCTACTATTGGTAATAAAAATTTCAAATAAAATACTTCCATAAGAAATATTTTAATTTTCATTGGAGCATCTCATCATGTATGTCTTGATAAAATTTAGGAGACTCGTCTAGACCTTTATTAGAAAATTGAACAAGCCCATATTGGTCAAAATTTCATTAGAAGAGTGAAGGTCTTTTAATAGAATAATAAGCTTTAGAATAATATAAATAATACTAGCCTTCACATTCATAACAATAGTCTTGAAGATAGAGGGATTTCCCATTCTATAAAGCATCATGTTGACATGTTTAGGAGACACAACAATGTCTTCCCGTTCATTTTTTAGACTAATCCATTATTCTCATGTCTTCTTACTTGTGCAATGGAATCTAGACTAATGATTACAACCTTCTTACACATTTCATCAATAAGAGTGTCGTTTTTTATCATTCTAATCTTTCATAAATCTATCATATAATAAGGATAGAACATTTTTCTAAATGAGGAAAACTCAGTCCATCCAAAATTATTTAATTTAAGGAGAAGGTTACAACCTTGATGAGCCTAATCCTTGATGATCAAATATCTATCAGGAAATATTCTTTCCTTGATTTTCTCTCCGTTGGAATTTCTTGGTTGACAAGTTATAACTTATTTTCTCACCATTGATGATGGTTTAAAGGTTTCGAATTTAAAACACTTGATGGATTCATTAGAGTAGCCATGTGTCTGTAATAATGTATTTTGAGTTAGGCATTGGTGGGTTTTGGAACAAGGGGAATGGTCGGGAGAATTCTTTTAGAGGTGTTATTTTGTTGTTGTGGCTAGAAAATCTTTTACATCTGAGACATTCTTTACATTATTTGTTTGTACTCATTTTTTGTAGGCACGACATATCCTTGAATCAATATATTTTTAAACATTTGTTATAACTTTTCAATAGACTTGATTGAATATAAATTATACTTAATTATGTTGTTTTAGCAGAATTTTGTATTATTAAACATTACAAGACTTAATTGCTAAAATTTGTTAAATTTCAATTTAAGGCTCCTTAACCTTTTCTCACTATGCAGTCAATAGTTTTAGTGTCATCATAAAACTTAAACATTGTCCTAAATTTCTATTAGGTCTATAGAGCTAATTCAATTCATAGCAGAAAGTAAATTGGGACAAATTATGATTCAACAATTCATTCTAGTAGGCCAAACATATTTTAGTAAATTACGTATATTTGGAGTTACCAAAAATACATTTGACACCAAACTAATACTAAAATTTGAAGAACTTGATTGTCTAAAACTTTCATTCAGAAAGGAAGAGATGGTTGAGTCTTTATTAGGTTTAGTAAAATCGTGAACAATGGTCGCAAATAGGACCATTGATTCTAATTTCTATAACTCAATTCAAATTCAAATAAAGTAAATTAACTATGTAAGGGATCGATTGATTAAGCCATCACTAAGAATCGGTTTAGGAATATATTAATAAGATTTTCAAAGTCAAATAAAAATATTTTTAATTTTTTAATTTTATATTTTTATTATTACTTCTCAAACCTAAGTAGATAATTGAGATTTTATCTTCTTTATTATTATAAAGTTACAATCATAACTTCCATTTTTTTTTTCAAATTCCTTTTAGGTAAAAACCTGGTATAAAACTAAACCTCTTTAAATTTGCTTGTTAGTTTTAACATCTTAAATAAGGATCTTAAGGTTTATTCCTAATTTAAATTCTAATTATTATATTATTTTTTTCATTTTAATTTTTTGTGTTTTTATTATATGTTTTATTTTTGAATGATTATTTTACTTTCATTTTACAATCAAGAAATTTTGATTTCTTAGGCAACTTAGCTTCCTAAATTAGGTAAAAAATTTAAATGGGGTTGGAAGAATTTTTTTAAAAGTTGATTTATTTATGTATTCATAATTGGTTAGATTTTAGATTTTGCTTAATTTTCTAAACCTAGGTTAATATTTATTTTAGATACTTAATTTATTAGGATAATTGTGAATTTAATTGATGTTTGTTTAATTAAATTTGAATAAAAAATTAAGATCTTAATTAGAATTATTTCTTTAAATCTATGATTCATTTGCTTAGGAATTAAACTAGTAAGTTAACTAATTTTTAATTATATATTTTTTTCTCTATTTTAATTATATTTTAAAGATCACAAAATTCTTTTTTATCTTATGACTCATGAATTTAACTAATTGATAAGGTTCTAAAAAAATAACTAAGATTGTTTATCTTATATTTTATTTAATTACCTTTTATTTTAACTGATGATGACCTTAATTCATGTGTACAGGGAAGATAGAATCTAACTTGCTTACAATTGTTGAAAGGGATGAGGAGACCTCTCCTCTTGTGTTTTTATCATCTTCTTTGAAGATTTTTCCATTTTTATTGTATTTTAAATTTGATAGTCTCTCGTTCTCTTACGATAACTGGTAGGTCAGGATTATATTATTCATTTTGTATGCTAAGAGGGTGAGAGAGAAGGACAATAGGATAATAAAGAACAAGGTGAGAGAGAAAAGAAAGAGACTGGGAGATGGTAGTGCCACAAGGATGCTATGATGGTTTCACCATCTCCTTGTGTGTTTCTATCATCTTTTTTTATGATCTTTCCACTTCCATCGTCTCTTAAATTTGATCACCTTTCCTTTTTTTATTATGGTCTAGTTTGTGGAAACTGGTAGGTCAATATTATATTATTCTTTTGGTTTGCTACAAGGATGGAACAAGAAGGACAATATGATGATAGAAAACATAGTGAAGGAGATAACAAAGGGAAAGGAAGAAGGTAGTGCTATGATTGTAACACTCATTGTTATTAACCTAGTAATTGATTATACGTATCTTGATATAAAAGTTTACGGTCGACATTATAATACCCATTCATCATATAATCATCCATAGATTCATACTTAGAGTATGGTTCTCCATCTTAAAAAGGGATATCATATTTTTCATCCCACAAGTATAATAAAATTCTAACCCCACACAAATACATATATATGCATAAGAAAATGTTCAACACATCACTTATATACATAACTCTTTGGTATTTAAAAAAACAGGATGCAGAATCCTAGAAACCTAATTGGTCACTAAGGGTCACTACTAGAATATATATATATATATATATATACATATATATATATATATATATATATATACATATATATATATATATATATATATATCACACACACACGCATACATATATACATACATACACAAACATATTATTTAATTTCTTCAAAACAAAGGTTTGTTTTGCACAACATCTATATAGAATTAAATAGTAGCAACAAAACAAATAAAAGAAGTAAGAATTCTTAAATAGTCATGCACACTAATAGTAGAATATAAGGTTAGAGTATCTATAACCATACCGACATAAATGTTCATTCTAACATCATCAATAATAGAGTTAATTTAACAATTAACATATACAAGGGTTAATGCAATGTTTATGTCATGCATGATGAATACACACGATGAACCTTCATGTTCTTAAAGAGTTCATATTCATAGAAATTATAATTTATTTCCTTTAGAAATTTGGTCTATCTTAGACTGAAAATGTCCTGAATATGGACTTGTGTCCAATATCCTGGGAATTACCTTAAAAAATAGGAATCTTTCCTCTCTAGCCCATTTTAGCTTAAGAAGATATGAAAATGCCTTTATCTTTATAAGAATGGTGTGTTCTAAGGTGTTAAGTGGGAGAGAAGGGATTTCATAATTGAAGTTTTGAATAAGAAGACCTTTTCATTTTTTTTATTCTTATTACTTTTTTAATATCCCAAATTTTCATGCAATCTCTCACTATAATTTATCAAATCTATTGGACTTATTCTTAGACTAAATTTTAACACCCATTTGGAAAACCAATAGAAAATTGGTTCCTTGACCATGATAATCCTCGAGGCAAGTCAGGGCGGTCAAGTTTGCAAAACATGATGACCTCGACATTGAAGAGCTACCTCAGGTCTCCTGTAGGTCATGACTTCCTAGCTTTATTATATTTAATATGTATGATGCATGCTTACAATAAACTCAATACATTCACTTAACATTTCACATACATAACTTACTTTCTTTTTTACCTTCAAGTCAAATTCATTTAATGATTCCTAAAAGCATTTCAACAAACCTTCATCTATACCTGAATACTTCTTTATCTCTTATAATGTGTCATATCAACACATGAACCATTCAAGAAAATTCCATACAAACAATTTTCTTATCATATACATTCTTTAATAACTAAGGATATAATCAATTATATATATATATATATATATATATATATATATATATATATCCTTATCACAATTCACATACAATACAGAATATTCTTATTCAAAAGATTCTCAATTCCATAAGTTGTCTTTTATCTTAATATTTATGGCCTAACTAGGCTCTATACGGCCAAACATAAAATGTCTCAATTTAGATTCATCAAAACAAATAATGTTTTAGATAATTTAGCATCCTTAAAAATTTAAAACAACTCAATAGACAAGATTTAATACATTCCAAAAATCAAGATTACTCCAAATTGCTCTCAACAAATAATTTTTAGTTAATTACAACATATAGAGTTAAATATATTAATTATACACCGTCCTCATAAATTATCAACACAATTAATATCCTTAGAGCCTTTTCAAAATTAATTATTATAATATATATATATATATATATATATATAAAATCCAAAGAATATTCAAACTGTCCTCATAAGCCAATTTTTGGCTCAAATCCAACTTTTTAGGGATAAGTACCTATATTTTAGTTGATTCTTCTAACTTATAATCAAACACATCATTATCAAGGACTATCCTAACATAATTAATTTAATAATTAAATATTAAAATAAAAAAGTATGGCTAATTTTCACCATCAAAGTATATTTTCCTAAAATTTTGGCCAATTTTAACCGAATAAACCTAAATTGAATTAGGAAAACTCAAATTTTGCCCTTAAATTTCACAAATACATGAATAAATTCTCTTTTCCCTTACCTTTTTCATTTAGTTGAGGTACCCTTGTGGTGTAGAGAGGGAGATCTCCAAAAATCTCACTTCCAAGAGTGCTCCTAGACAATCCATGGAAAAATTTATTAACATAAGTTAGTATTGATCCAATTAGAGTTAAGAACTGAAAGAAGAAAATAGATTTCCCTCACATGCATAGAATTTGGACAGCAACCGAGAAATAGAAAAAATTATAAAAATTTTTGAAAAAATATTGGTGCCTAAACATTCTTTACGAGTAGATGAAGTAAACTCTAAGTTAAATTTAAAAACAATCGGATGAATTGAAAGTAATTTAAGGTAAAAGTTTATGAATGGAGGGACGATGGTTTGTTGTGGTTTCCTTCAAGTTTAGTTCAAATAAATTCGTGTATTTGATAAAGTAGAAAATTTTGGATCACTTTAAAAGTATTAAGTAATTATTTAGGATGAGTAATTTTCATAAAAATTTATTTGAGAACTACTTTGGAAGAAAAAATAAAATTTACGTGTATTTTAGGTCCAATTAAACTTTTTATTTTTAGAAAAATTAGAATATTATGAGATAAATTCTAGAAAAAATATTTTAATCAATATAAAATTATTTTTATCCTATACAAATTTTTCTATAATCTTCTTAACATATTTTCTATAAAATCTTCATGAGCACTTATAAGCCCTAATTGACTTTGAATAGACGATTTTTAAGGTATTCCTATAAAATTTATAAAAATGAATCTAAATATTTTTGTCAAAATAAACTATCTCAAATTGTCTCTACTTACGTTTATAAAAATTTCATCTTTCTTACGTACTAAACGTATGTAAAATTGTCGAATAGATAATTTTTGGAGTTTTTTTTTAAAAAATTAAAATTTATATAAAATTATATATATATATATTAAATTAGTATAAAGTATCTCTTTATATTTTTTCTTATATTAATTTCTAAATTTTCTTGTTTGTTGTTAGAAAAACAACAAATAATTCTAATTATAAAATCTGGACTAAAAGTTTATAAGAACCAAAATTTAAGGGTGTTATAATGATGGTTATGCTAGAAAGGATAAAGTGGGGGTAACAAGATAAAGGGGTCACTTTAGGGTTAGGGATAAAGATGAGGGAGCAATTTAACTTGAACGATATTAACATAGATCAACTTGCTAAGAGATTAAGATAAAATTGTTCTATAAAGTCATTACTTTTATTTTTTTATAAATATTTTAAAAAGAGAACTCATTGGACATAAAATATTTTGAGCGGTTAACACTTTGTAAAGTAGTTCAAGTTAGAATAGATCTCCAAATTTTTTTTTTAAAGTAACTTGTGAGAGCATTTGATAATAAAATCACATTTATATGTTTAAAGAAAAATATCATTTATGATTAATGGATAATGAGGTAATTTTGATCGTTTAAGTCTCCAAGTTCTTCTCCATTCTTTTATATTTCTTCAAATTGTTCCTTTACTTCCAAAGTTGTTGACGTTGAAATTTTCTTAAAATTTTTAGCAACTTTTTTTTTATCAATTTTTAAATAAATGGTCTAGTTCTTTTTTTTGGGATCTTTTTTATTTTTTAAAACTCATGCATTCTCAAAGAGCTTAAGAGTTATTCAAAATCTATGGAACTAAGATATTTAGCTTCTTGGATGATTGAGATCTTGAATTTCCATTCATTTAAAATACTTTTTTAGATTTTTAGATTTTTTTTAAAAAAAATATACTCATTTTTAAGAGCTCCAATATCATTTGAGATAATTTAAAACTATCTCACCATGTAGAGCACTAATACTATCACAATAAAATTTTAGTTTTGGTCTATTTTAATTTGCTTGTACTCTCATGAGTTATAGTAGACTGTTTAGTTATTTTACAATCAAAAACCTTGTTATAGTTTGTAGCTAACAATGTACGGTCAAGAAATATCTTGCTTTAGTATTTTTTTTTTTTTGAGTTCCAATTGATATTCAATGTTTTTTTTATTCTTGGAAAGAGAATGGTCTCCATTATGAATAATAGATTAAATATTATATTGAATATATTTTATGAACATCTGCCTTTTGTATCTCTAATAAGGATAATTATCTTTGAAAAAGGTTAGGAATCTTGATACTGAGCATCTTTATGGAATAAGTTGATTTTGTTAATCTGTCATAAGTTTTTAATTTATTTTTTTTACATTATTTGATGTTCAACCTAAAAGATTAAGCTATAATACCAACTGAAAAAAGCTATAAAAATCAAAAGAATGGAGTTGAATTATGTTTTTCTTCTTTTAAATTTTTTTTAAACTTTTAATAAGTTTCTAGGAATAAATGTTTAAATAATAAACAAACCTTAAAAAAAATTTAAGAAGAATTTTAAAAATTTTTAAAAAAATATTATTAAAAAGATCATTTAGTTAAAGAAGATGAAAAAAGTATAGATTTATCCTTATTCACTTATAAACATTGGACTACACATAATTTATGACAACCGGATAATTAATTGTTAAAATTTGTTATAATTTTTATAGATTCTAAAAATATTCTTTACTTATCTCTCTAAGCTTAAAACATTATCTAAGTTTTTTTTTAACCTTTTCAGGATATACTCCCTTAAAAATCGTTTTTGATTTATAATAAATAAATGTACTTGATAGATAACTTAATCACTCTAAATAAACAAATAGAATATGTACATGACAATAAAAAATGAAAAATAAATAAATTTCAGTTTGAATGCTTAAATTTTGTGTTTACATTTTTTCTATCTTCAATTCTCTATTTTGTTAAATACTCTTCACAAAATTTTTGTTGGGAATAAAGGCACAAAGATTACTTGTTAAGAGCTTCATCCATTTCATTTGCTGTTATTATGCTTGTTTGACACTTTTGTATTTTCTAATGCAGCAACAGTATTTTGTGCAATGCGTCAATGAAACTTTTCACTTTTAGGTTTCACTTGTTAATTCGATTTTCTAAATATCCTATTTCTCAAATGGAATTATGGTAATATTTGTGAAGCAGCAGTTAGCATAAAGTTAAAAGATAACATTCCTCTTGTCCATGGAACAACTATCTCTAATACTTCTACATGCTTTTAAAATCAATGAAGTGTTTTTATTTTTGTGGATGTTATGCAAGAATCTATGAATTATCTTTGTAATATATTTGACAAAAAAGACGTATAGAATATTGTTTACACTCATTTATCTTACAAATTATCACAGTTAAATTTATTAAAAATATAAATATAAATAATCATCAAAATTATTTTTGAATGTTGAGAATTTCTAACTTTTTTCAACTGTCTTGATTTTAACACACATATTTTAATTTATAAATTAAATTATAAATAAAAGAATTAATTAAGTACTTCTTTAATATATCTTTATCGCACAGTGAGTTATCATATAGTTTATATTTGATTATAAAGTTTATTGAATAAATTAAATAAATATTTTAATAAATCATACCAAAAATTGTATTTAAATAATTGAAATGATAATATTAATACTCCGTAGTAACAGATATGTATAGGAAGGCTTTTAAAATTATCTTCGAGAGAGAAATGAAAAGTGAGCAAGGCAACAAATTCTCCGGTGGGTGTGTGTAAGAAAAAACCAATATTTTTAAAGAGTTAAATCAAACATACAATCCAACTGAATTTAATGTTGAGTTTCTGTAAAGTAAATAATATATACGCACACAATTTCTCTCCTATAATATGATCTTACCAATTATAAAATGTGAACATAAAGAAATTGAGGCATTTTACTTATTGATTTATGTGCCAATGGGGTGTAAGTTTTATGCTTCTAGCATAAGAGAAAAGCATAAAAATTCTAATATTATTTCTACTAATGAAATGATTAGTTGTTTAATGCTATAATAAACAGAAAGTTGGTTTTTGCCTTCTCCACGAAGGAGACAAATATGAAAAGGAAGGAAAAAGGGAATATGGGGATATGGTTTAGTTGGATTAGATTGAGTCAAAGCAAAAATTATGATACAACGTACTACTTGGCTTTATAAATTTAGCTTTATAAATTTAACTATTACCCATTCATGTATTCGGAAAGTTTGCCACGTCCCTTTACAAAGCTGGCCATCAAAGTGTTATCAGAGAATGTCTAATTTTGATAGATGTTAAAGATTTTTACTTATTTATTTATTTATTTATTTATTTATTTAGGATGAATATTCAAATTAGATAGCTCGTTAAGATATTTTGATCTCTATAAAAAAAAATTATCTTTTTTAATTTTTTAAAAATTTTACTCATTTCAATTTAGTTTTAAAATTTTTTTAAGAATAATTTAATCCGTAGTTTTAAGAGATTGAAGAACTGAATTATCTCATAATTATAATTTTAAGAGACTATTTAAGAATTATTTTACGGCCCAATTGGGTTAAATGAAATATTTTACAAACTGAATCGGAGATTTACTCTTTTATTTAATAGTAAATTTATTCAATAAGTTCATATATAAAATATTATTTTATTAATAATATGATAGTTTATGATTAAATAAAAATATATTTAAATTTAAATTTTTCATTTTTTATTTTTATCTATAATAAATATAATTAAATTTAAATCTAAAAATTTCTTATAAATTATTCAAATTTTTGTTATTAAATCAATTTTAATGAATTTTTTTCTTAATTTAAATTTTAATTTAGAAAATTTAATTAATTAGATATTTCTTTATTCTAGGTGCACAAACCAGTGATTCATCGGATATAGATAAATATTTATGTATGAAATTTAATATATTTATATAAGAGATAAAAAAAATTATAAAAAAATAAAAGATAATAGATAAATTTTATCCAATGGACATACCTTTGGAATCACAATTGAAGGTCTAAATCCGGATTCGCGCCAGTTGCATGTATCTCAATCGCTCGCTTTTACGAATATTTTGGCATTGTATTAAATATTATCCTTGGTTTGGATGATATAAAAATAAAAATAAAAAATAGTAAAAAAAAGTAAAAAGGTAAAAATTAAAATAAAAAAGTAAATTTTTTAAATAGATAAAAATAAGAAAGAAAGAAAAGAATTTTTGTTGTTATTTGGATAAATAAAAAAGAAAGTAGAAAGAAACATTATTAGTATAATTTTTTATTATATAAATTTAAAAATAATTATGTTTAAAAAATTTAATTTTATTATTAATATAATATTTATTTTTTAATTTTAAAAATATTTAATAATTTAAAATAAAATAATTTGTTTTCTCCATTTTTCTTCTTTTAAGGATAAAACTATTTTTTAAATTTTATAAAATTTAATTCTTTTTATATAAGATAAATACAAACAAAAATAAATAAAATTAATGTAAATCCTAAAAATAAATTTTCCAAATCTGAATTCCACTTAAACGATGATGGGTAGATGCTACTAACTTATTTAGGATATATCTGGCTTTAGGTATCTAGGGGGCTACCAAATCTCTTATTCTTGGGAAATCATAGTGCTATAAAAGGAATGGAGGCAATTATAATTAGCTATAGATAATTTGTTGGATGAAGCTATTTTGCTCAAAATTGGATTGAATCATGGTTACATAACACAATGGGACGACAAATAGCAATGAATGAAGATATAAAGGTAGATGGCGCACATGCCTCCCTCATCCTAGAGCAGTCCTATCAATCCTATCTAAACTTTCATCACACCAGTACATCCAACTTCCCAAGTCAAATACTCCTTACACCTCAAGTAGCCCCACCAAATCAACACCTAATGGACATTATTGCTAATTATTATTTTAACCCTATAGAAAACTATCATGCCCAAATGCGGAGAGCTAAATTATTCTTTTATATGTAACAAAAAAATAAATTCCTTTTCTGTAATTATCTATAAATATATATATATATATATATATTAACTAGCTATAATTGGCAATACTAATTTCCCAATTATTAGAAAGAAAATAGATTTTAAATGATGTTATTTTTTTGAGAAAATGATATTTCCCGTTTGTTATGCTAGACTTATGGAATTGGGTGTAAACTTGTGAGTTTACCCAAATTTACTTGAGTTCATCTTAATTCAGTTGAGTTTACAAACCAAAAAAGTTTACATGTAATTTGACACAATTTTTGTTTTATTTGAAATCATAGACTCATACAATTAAGTTTACTGGTTAAAATGCAATTTTAATAACAATACATTGAAAAATAGTATTGGATTATAATAAAGATAGCAGTGTATAACTAGTGAAAAAGAACTAGTAAACTATGTAGTAGTTGAATTTTTCAATGTAGATGAGAGATTTATTTTTACAAAATTTAAAACTAAAAAACAAATGATACATGAAAGGACTAGTACACTATGTAAGAGAAAAGAATGACACCTGAAAGGGTTGGTATTTAATACTTGAATCTTTCAATAGAGACGAGAGATTTATTTTTACAATTAAAAACTAACAAATAAATGAGTTGTTTAGGATGATTGTTAATTTCGAAGATTTGAATTTTTCAAAAGTTAAAACTATTTTTCAATGTTGGAGAACCGGGAGCGGGAAGCTTCTCTCCTTTTTCACTTGACTTTTCAGTCTTAAGAATAATTTTAATAACATTCATCATACAAATTTTAATAAAATATACTTTAAATTTAAATTGTATAAATTATTTTTTATTTTTATATCTAGGGATAACAACTTAATGATTTGGTAGTAATAAATATAATAATAATAAAAATAATGATTGATTAGAAATAACAATTATGATAATAAATAATATTAGATTAATAATATTAGCAATATTAATTATTATGATAGTAATAATTATTATAATAATAATAATAAATAAATAATAATTATTATTATTATAAGAGATAATAATAGATATAATAATAATAATGGTGATAATATATATTTTTTTAGAAAAAGATAGAAGGATTGAATGATTTATTTAAATAACTATAAGTTAAAAAGAAAAATATTTATAATTTTTTAAAAAATTAAATTAAAAATATTATCAATTTGAGTTAAAATTTAATTTAACTCTATTTTAACTAAACATATTTTTATGTTAAAGTTTGCATATAATTTTATTAATTTAAAAATTAAAAATAAAACATTTATAATTATCAATCTTTGAAATTTTTTTCTAAAAGATAAATTAAAATTTTTTAAAATGAGTTAAAAATTAAATCAATTTCATTTTAATTGAAAAATATTTTAAATTACATTTAAAATCAAGAATTAAAACTTGCAGTCGTCCTAAAAGTTTCTTGAAGTAGTTTGATTTGAATTTTTAATATCATTTTGGATAGTAGAAACTAATTGACAACCCTAGCTGTAATGGCTAAATTATCGAGCATAGTTGGTAACCGTGTTAGGCAATTTTATTTTTTTTTAGAGAACTTTTTTTTATAATTTTTAAAATGAGAAGGTGTGATTCTTATAAATTCAGTTTTAAAATACCATTCATTAACACAAATAATTTTTTTGTTAACTTTTAAAATCACAAAAACACTGTATCATATAATTTAAAACATATATTTTTTTGGGTATACATCCTCTATTTTTTCATGAAAAATAACAATTAATACTTTAATAAATATAAATTCTAACTACTAAAGCTTAAATAAGTAAAAGAAATGTAAATGCCCTAACTTCAGAGGTAAGAACCAAAATCCTAAATGAAAAAAAAAATTAAAAAAATATATCTATCAGATTTTTGTGATTTCAATATGCTTCTAATTTATATAAAAATATTTTTAACACCTCAAATATTATAAATTAATCATTTCACTCCAAATTTTTATATTTTTACAAAAAGTTAAATATATTTTTATTTTCTTTAAATAAATTTTTATTTTTATTTTTTATTTTAAAATCTTTGATGTTAATCTAAATTAAATTAGACTGATTATTGCTAAAAATATTTTAAATATTTTTAAAGATATTTTAATTATAATCCTCTTATCGTAGTTAATATATTTTTATTTAATATAATTTAGATTAACATTATAAATTATTTATAGAAAAGATATTTTAAAAAATTAAAAAATATAAATAAAAATTTTAAAATTAAGATAAAAATTAAAATTTAATTATTTTAAAAATTAAAAAATATTTAATCCTTTTACAAATGATTCCTCTTCATATATTTTTTTAAATGAAGAGGTCCTTTGTTAATTTTTTGTTCTACATTGCCCTTATGCGTATATTTGACATAGTATACGTCATCAACGATTAAAAATAATAATAATAATAATAATATTATTAACACCACATTAAAAAGAATTTGTATAATTATAATAGTAAAGACAAAATGATAAAGATATAATATTCTAACAGATCGAAACATATTTAAGTGAAGTTTTGAGTTTGCTTAACCATGATTCTATGTAAACAATAATTGTGATATTTAAATTTAACGGTAACAAAGAGCAGTACACGGAAGGGATATTGACCAAGTCAAATTTGACTTTAAATTATTGATGTTCTAAACACAAAATCCGTCTTTCAATTTAGTTTTAATTCAACTAAATAGCGTATATTAAACTTCTAATTTCTTGTCGGGTATAACAATACAACGTGTAACCCATCTACACATCACAAGAGTAAGAATTTTAAACGATTTGTTTTCTTCTTTTGGAAATAAAATCTTCCCTCTTATTCTCAGCGACAACAAAGTATAACATTGCTCAATTTTCCCTTACACTATAAAAACTAGGATTATATTATATTATATTTTTTATTTCTAACTTTCTTATAACTATATATTTTACAAAATCATTATATAAATATCATTCTTTAAAAAAATATATTAATATTTTATATTATATATATATATATATTTATTATTATTAAAAATATATTTTTTAATAATAATTTTAAATAATAAATAATAATAATTTTAATTTTAACCAAATTTTTTTAAAAAATTTTATTAATTAAAAATTATCTGTTAAAATATTTATTAAAAATTATCTATCACTTTAACAATAATTTAAATAATATAATCATCAGAATTTAATATATTTTATATTAATTTATACAATTATTATAAAAAATTATTATTTTTATTTTTATATGTTTCGTAATTATAAATTCTTTTGCAAGATAATTCTACATTGTCATTTCTGGAAAGAGTATAGTATTGGGCCACAGCATCAGTTTTAGAAATGATTGCTGGTTGTCACATTCTAGATTAAATAATTACATACCCAATTAAAGATGAGAAGAGAGGCGTTTATAATTAGGGGAACATGTTTTCATTCCGTGTTTGTCTTTAGCTTTTGATTTCTCTCATTCTGTGTATTTCTCATTTTTTCAAAACAAGGGACCCAAACTCTCTTGCACCCGTGGTTTTTGACCATTACCAAGAAAATCCTTCCTTTTATCCTCCAAAACATTGCGCATCATTATATTATTTTTTTAAATCTTGATTATTAAATTTTAATTTGTTGTTAAATTAATCATTTAAAAATATAAATATAGTCATCTATATTCTTATGAAAATTAGTGGGGGAGAAGGAAAATTTTTTTAGATATTAATTTAATAATAAATTAAATCTTTACAAAATTAATTGGGTGAGAATTATTTGAAAACTATTACTATTATGTTGATAAAAGAATTTTTAATGAACAAATAAAATAAAAAAAATGTGTAGACTAATTTAAATTAAAAAATTTTATAGACATACGAACAGTGAATTCATCCTTATCTTTTTGCTGTATATATTTATTTATTCTAAAAAGTTAATTTTATAATTTTAAAGCATCAAATTAATACGTTTCTCTCATAAATACGGAAGGATTTAAATTTTCTAACAAAAACTTGCAAATTCCTCAGTACGAGGTAGCACGCGTTAATTAATATTTTCTCGTTAATAATTTTTTATTTATATTAAATAAATAAAAATAAAAAGATAAAAGGAGAGATAGTCTAAAAACAAGGATTTTGTTAAACAAAATTTTAAGAAAATAAAAATAGAAAAATTATATTAGCAATAACGTTGAAATACATTAAAAATCACAATAATTTCATATTAGTACCATATTTTAATATATATATATATATATAGTTTTATTCCTTAACCAATATTTTTATAATACTGATTAAATTTTTTTTTATAAAATAAACAAAGGATACATTAAAAACTTTACCAAATATTCCTACATAAAAATTTAATTCTTAGATTTATATAATTTTTTTTAAACACATCAATAGAAAAAAGAAAATATTTATGTCAAATTTTAATGCTTTTGATATTAAGTTATACATTTTATCATAATTTATTTATGAACAATATTATCTTTCTCGGTCTCTCTATTATTATTATTATTATTATTATTATTATTATTATAACTTTAGTAAAAATAAATAACATTAATAATAATAAATATAGATTTATATTTATTTTTAAATTTTTTATTATTTTGGAACACTTATTTTTTTTATAATTAATAAATTTTATTTATGTATTTTGATAAATTGATAATAAATAAGAAAAATAAATTTCATATATATAAAAATACATTACGTTCATTTATACCTCATTTATATTCGTATAATTTTATATTTTTTAAAAATATACAAAAATTATCACTAGATTTAGAATATAGATAGACTATAGTAATATTCATATATAATCGTATATAAATTAATTATTACTTAATAAATAAATAAAATAAATTAAATTAAGTCATTTATATAATAATTTTTTAAAAATTTAAAACTTAAAATTAAAACTAAATTGAGTTTTTAAAAATTTTAAAACTATAAACTAAACGATTTCATGAATGGAATACTAAGTTTTAAGTTTGGTTTGAATTTGGAAAAGAAAATTTGCATAAAACGTATATTTTTTTAGTATAATTAAAAAAGATTAAAATTTAAAATTTTATGTAAAATTATTTTAATAGTTATTCCTTATCACTAAATCAATTTTAATGATTTAAAATTATCTCATTTATTTAAAAAAATTAAAACATAAACCATAGCTGGAGAAAAAAAATACGAAATTTGAGTTTTGTTTATTTATCTTTTATAGTTTAATTATTTTTTTATTTCTCAAACATATTATTAAAGTGTTTCTTGATTTTCTTAATTTATTGTTCGATAGAAATTTTTATTTTAGAAGATGAGATAAAAATAAGAATACAAAGAATTAAAAAATTGAATTTAAAATTTTTATCGATAATTTTTAAGATAAAATTATAATTTATCAAATATATATCCTTTTAATTTATATAAATTAATATATTTAATCTTATACATGTACACATTAAAATAACATAAATTTGTACTAACAAACAAAGTGTTTATATTTCACCTCACTTTTATAAACATATTTTTCGTTTTTTTTTCCTTTCCTTTGTATCTGTCTTATTTGTCTTTGTGATCTCTTTAAAGGAACAGAGATTGGAGTAAAGATCAATTTCTTACCAGGATTATAGTGTTTGTTTTAACTATAGTTGACATTTCTTGATAGCTTGGCTACACATGATAAGGAAATTGTATGGATTTCTTCCAAATATACATTACATATATAAAATAAGAAAATGAAATGCATTCATCATTAATTTAAATTTAAATTAATATGAATTTAACTTATTTTAAATTTATTAATGTACAATTATTATAATTTTCATATATTTTTTATTTTTAAAAAATTGTTTACTTTTACTTTTTTTAACTAGTGTTTAAACTCTGATTAGCAAAATCTAATTAAAAATATAATACTTAACATGCTTTCTTATTTTTTTAAAATTGTAAGCGAGTAAGTGAGAGAAAGAGAAAGCGGTTAGTAATTAACTTTCATAAAAAGTTTAGATAAAAAAAACCTAAAATCTGCATAAAATAACTTATCTTAAAGGATCGATATTAATGATTATCATGATTTAAAATTACCAGATTTAATGAAAAGAATAATGTTAAAAGCCTTAATTCAATAAAATAAATTTAATGTAATTTTATAAAATAATATTAAATTTTTAATTTAATAAAATTAGCATATATTAATAATTATTATAAAATGTTGATTATAATTCTCTTATCACAATAACTAAGATGAAGTAAGAGATCACAATTAATATATTTTAAATGATTAAAAATTTAAATTAAATATTTTATAATTGAAAAATAAAAATAAAAATATAATTATTTTATAAAATTAAAAATAGATTTAATTTAAATTAATTATTTTATTTACAATAATATATTTGTATACGGCGTGTCATGCCAAAATTAAAAGACCCCTCAGACAATTTTGCATGTTCTGACACTTTCTGTGGTCGTAAGTTGTTAATTGTGATATGGATTTAATTAGGAAAAAAAATCTTTCCATTTTTTTTTTTCGATATTTTCTTATTTTTCATTTTTTATTCCTATTTTTTCTATATTCTTTTTTCTCTCCAATAATGGAGAGGCTCATGATTTATGTAATTGGGCTTTTTAATTTGGTTGGCTTAGCCTAAGAAAATTTAAGGAATTGCTATTCACACTTCCTGTAGATGAATGTATTTTGCATCCCTATTTAAAAATATTTTTATATTTTTTTTATGTACTTCGAAAGTTAAATTTTGAAACACACGTATTCGGAATTTAAATTTTAAATTCCAAAAGTAAGGTCCCAAAATTTACCATATGACTTTTTTGTTGACTGAAAAAGTTCAGTTTACTATAAATCTACCCAAATAGACATAGGATGAGACATTGGTTCATAGGGATGGATTAGACCTCACCTAAATGGCTTTTATTTTTTACACCCATTTTTTATTAATGACATTCTTCTTTTAATTTTTGTTTACAAAATTACTTCTCTTAAAATGTATAAAATATATTTCTAAAAATTAAATTTTGAAAATATAAAAATATATTTAAGAATGTAAATTTCAGAAACATATTTTATACAAATATAAATAATATTTCTAGAGTTTTTAAATCCTTAAAGCGTTAAAATATACTTTCAGGATTTAAATTCTGAAAGTATAAAAGTATACTTCAAGATTTAAATTATAGAAGTATAAAAATGTAATTTTGAAATTTAAGTTTTAAAAATATATTTTATACAAATATAAAAATATTTATTTGATTTAAATTTTAAAAGTGTAAAAATATCTTTTTTGAATTTTAAATTTTAAAAGCATAAAATATACTTCTAAAAATTTAAATTTTAAAAGTGTAAAAATATATTTTTAAAATTTTAAAATTTAAAGATGAAAAAATATACTTCTAGAATTTAAATTTTAAAAGTATAATACACTTACAAAATTTAAAATTTTGAGGATAAGTTAAAAAAAAAAAAAACTTTGAAAAGAAAGAAAGGTGTGAAGAGAGAAAACAGGGATGAAAAAGTAATGGCCGACCTAAATAGTGAACAGGCCCTTCTTTCTTTCTTTTTGTGGGCTTCTTTAATAGGATCTGAAGATGATAATGTTACTTACGTTTTTGTTAAAAGAAATGTTGTAATATGCAAGTTACCGGAATCTGATATCACGTACTTTTCCTTTTTCCACTATCTTCACCTATGTAATATTTGGTTAAGATCAAAACCTTATTTGAAATTTATTTATATGAAATTTTATATTTATAAATATTACATACGGTGGAATTTACAAAAGTTGGCACTAGTCTCAACTGAATTATTCTTTCATCTTTCCAACATATTCCAACATATCATATGTTTTATATTTTTAGTACAATGTAAAAAATATGATGATGTTCAATTAGAGAGCTTCATATAAAACTATTTTAATTTTTCATTTTTTTTACCATTAGATCAATCCCTATTTATCATTAAATTAATTCTAATGGTTTATCATGTGTTTTATATAATAAAGGACCGATGATAAAAATTTATGTATATAAATCTTTAAAACTTGTTATTAATTTTTTTATTCGGTTAAAAATATATTTTCAAGTAAAAAAAGGAAAAATTGAAAGCTTAAAATGTGTCCAATTTTTATCATCTGTTTTAAAATCATCCGATTTTTTTGGTCTGAATAGATTGCATTTCTGATCAGTTTTCAAATAAATTAGTTAACCTGGTTGATCTAATTTTCAAAACAAGTCTAATACTTACACGGTAATTAGAGATGGTGATTAGAATCAAAGCTTAGCATATCCAATAGGAAAATATTTTGTGAATAAGACACAAATGTTTCAATTTTGATTTTTGAGTGTTATTTTTTTAAATATATATAAAATAAAACTAGAATAAAAATAATTATAAATAATATTACGTCCGGTGACAATTTTTTTGTTCAAATTAAAACCATATCCAATAACTTACAATCATATTACTCCTTTTGTAACCAAAAAAAAGAAAGTAGCGTAATTCTATTGTGTGAGTACTATTGTTATATGCAGAAGCCCTAGATAAAAAAAAGACAAAAAAAAAAAAAAAACAAAAACACAAATCTGGAGAATGTATTAGATGATATGATTTACATTTAAAAAAAATAAATAAATTGGAAGGGCTTCTATAGTATTAAAGTAAGGTCCAATCCAAGGAAGTGGGAATTGTCACTCCCACATGTCTATTATGACTTTGATTTATGAAATTTTTATTTAAATATTTTAATCATTAATTTGATTTTCTTAAAAAAATATTTTAAATAAAAACAATATTAAAGATATTAGAATGGGCATAGACACACTCCTTGTGAACTGATATAGCTCATCTAACTTACAAACAAGAGCCCAAACCAACCAGAGCGATTAACCCAATTACAAGTCACAATTCACAAAAATTCTTGGAGGACTCTCAATTTTGGCACCACACAAGTGCATATAAATATATTTTTAAATTAAATAATTAATTTTGTAAATTTTTATCAATTGAGAATATTCATTTTCTATTGATTTAAGATTTTAATATATTTTTTCATTCAATTTGATAATTTTAAATTAGGATGCAGGGAAGGAATTCATTTTTTTAAGTAATTTATGTTAAAATTATATCATTCGGTAGTTTTTTATGATCTAAATTTAACAAGTTTAATATTAAATTAAATTTATTTTTTATATATATTAAACTTAAAAATTATAAAATTTAAAGATGTATGATATTTTATCAAATAATATCAATTTAACATATATTATATTTTTTAAATAAAAATATATGCCTATAAATTTTGATTATTTATAAAATTTGATACACATAATTATTATATTAATATCAGATAAAAATAACTCTTATTAAAATTATTTTGTTTAATAATTTTTAAAATATTTAATTTTATTTATCTAACTATTAAATTAAAAATTTATTTTATCAAGATCAAATATATAAATTGTTTTATAAAATATAAAAAATATTCAATACTTTATTAAATATATTTGGTAGAATTTTAATTTAACAATTTTAAAAAATTTAAGAATAAATTAATCCGGATCTATATGCATAATTTAAAATAAGTTGAGTTTATGGTGGATTTGAATTTAAAATAAGGATAAATACATGTCACTTTCTTGGTTATAGAAAGAAATAAGATTAAGATAATAAAATTTTTGAAACACAAAAATAAGAAAAAAAAAAGAGCAGTGTCAATTATAATAGAAAATAAGTAGTACAATCTTGAAAGGAAATTGATTTTCCACTCTTATCACTATTCTATTTAAGAATTGTAAGAAGAAATAAGATTAAGATAATAATATTTTCGGAACATTAAATAACAAAAAAAATAGTGTCACTCTTAAAAAAAATAGTGTCACTCTTAAAAAAAATAGTGTCACTTTCGGAACATTACACCCTTAACAGGAAATTGATTTTCACTCTTATCACTATTCTATTTAAGGGGCTATGAAGGAAACTAAGAATTAGATACGATTTTTAAAACACAAAAAATAATTATAATATTTCAGAAACAAAGAAAAAAAAAGAAAATATCAATTATAATAATAATAAAAAATACTAAAATCCTATCCAGAAACAAATTATTTTTCATATCTACTACTGTTCCTTTTAAGAAGCCACACAGAGAAATAAGATAATAATATTTTTACAACACAAAGGAAAAACAAAAAGTGGCAATTATAGTAGAAAGCAAGTACTACAACCCTAAAAAGAAATTGACTTTCCCTTATGCTACTATTCTAGTTTTAATGGATCATAGAAAAAAAAAAAAAAGACAATGAAGTTCTTTAAGACAAAGAAAAAAAAAATATCAATGTGAATATCATATTTTTTTTAAAAAAAATTAAAAATAATAAATATTTTTTAAATATAATTTTCATTCCTTGATGTCTTTTCGGAAATTAAAGATAACAACCCGGAGACATGTTTACCGATAAAGTTTTAAGTTTTTATATGCTGTATTTCTTAAAGATAAATTTCCAAAATATTAATAATAAAATCTTAAGCCCGATAAGTAATTTAATTGTAAAAATATGAGTTTGTAATGTCTATTTTATTTTGTGACTTAACTAGGTTTAGAAATCCAAAGTTTTGTTTTGTTTAAAAATAAATAAATAATTAAATAAAATTAAAGTTATAATTTTATTCATTCTCTCTTTTCTCACTTACATATATACAATTTTCCATTTATTAGTAATTAGCTTTCTTCACCAATTCTTGTTATCGTTTTTGTTTTTAATCAGTTTTGAAAACCCGACCATTTCTTACCTTACTTACTTAAGATTTATTTTATCTAAAAATAAAGATATTTTTAAAATTTAAATTTTTTTAAATTAAATTAAATTAAATTAAAAGATAGTATTTAACAATAAAAATTATTAAAAACTAAAATTAAGTGATCCATATAAAAAAGTTATATGATTTAATAAATATGAGAATATTTTTTAAAAATATTTTTAGAAATAAAAAGTTTAAATTTTTATAATATAAAAATAATATATATATATATATAAAGGAACCAAATTATTTTTGAAATACCTTTAATTAAAATTATTTTATTTAATAATTTTTATAAATAGTTAAATTTTATTAATTTAATTGTTCAATTAATAAATTTTATTATAAAAATTATATTAATTTTTTTAAAATTTTAAAAAATAATATTTTATTAAATAAAAATAAATTAATAGATAATATTTTTAATATCTGTTTATTTAAATTTATATAATAAAATATATTAATTTAATGATTATATAATGGAATTGAATGTTTTACCAAAATTAGTAACCCAAATTTCTCCTGTAGCACTTGATCTCACTTGGTATAAGAGTAGTGGATTGGAGATCCAATAAAGATATCAGCAATCTTTGCAAACATGGACATCAAATCAATGTGTACCGATCAATAAAATAAAAAGTATATCAAAGCAAGACAACCCACATTAGCATGCAATAGTAGTTTTACATCGCCCACTTCTTATTATTTTATATGCACTGTGCTTGACCAAAAACAAAATTATGATCAATTGTTGAATTAGTATTTAAATTTCAGTTCTGGTTTGCATACAGATGCTTATGGTCATTAAATTTTAATTATTCTAAACAAAACTTAACCTTAGTTTGTTAGAATATGAAATGTGAAATATAAAATATTTTTTATATGTCGTGACTATGAAAATAGAAAAGAATAAATTATTTAAGAGTTTTTATTTTTATTTTTTTTATTTATTATTTTTAATATTTAAAATATTAATTAAAAAAATAAAAAACAATATCAATAAAATAATAATATAATAAAAAATAAATATTTAATTTTAATTTAATTTTTTAATTAATATAAAATAATTTTTTATCAATTTTTTTATTTTCTTTCCTTTTCATCTAAATAAAAAAAATTAATATTTTTTTATTCAATTTTTTTATATTATATTTTTATTTTATTTTTAAATTTTTCTATCTAATTTTTTTCTTTTCTAATTTTCACGTCATCAAAATAAAACATAAAATGATTCCTATTAAATAATTCAATTCCTACTTTCAAACTTATATTTACTTTTATTTAAGTATCATTTAGTAAAAAAGTTTCCATTTACTTATTAACAGACAAAATTATAAAACGCTAGAATTGTTTTAGCTAGTATTATATTTGTTTACCAAAAATACAAAAATAGTATAAGCTCTAACGTTTGTGCAATAGTATAATAACTAATGATATATTAAAAATATATAACAATCTGTTATATAAACAGAATTATTTATTTGTCTAATGTAATATGCTATTTGTACAAATGACAATGTTTATATATTAACATTTTATTTTTTTGATAAAAAATAATATTAATTGAGATTAATTCAATATTAAATTATTAATAAATAAGAATTAATTTTTGAAGCGATTGATTAAGCATTTGATTAATTTGAATCACCAATGAACAACTACACTTTTAATAATTCAAATTCAAAATACTCTCTAATTATTTACTTTAAATTAATGTGAAATTTTATTTGTACATGTGCCAGAAAAGACATATATCGAAAACAAGACAAGGACTGATGTGTATGGAAATATTCTAATAAAGATTTACTATCTTAGCAAGTTTATAATTTCTTACTTTAGAATATTATATTTCTAGATTTGGTATGAATATTTTAAAAGATATTCTTAGAATCTAACTTTCTTAAAAAATATTTTTTAACTATATTTTTTTCAACAAAAATAATTTTATAGAAGATTGTAAAAATTTAAGATTTACACAACACAGTGAACAGATTTTAATTATATTCACAATAATATTTTTTAAAAATATTTTAGATATATACCAAACACTTTTATAATATTTCTAACTTAGAAATACGATTCATGATAAATATTATTTCTAAAACTAAAAATATGATTCTGCGTATGTACCAAAAGCTCCCCTTGATGTGAATGTGTATATCATCAATTCTTCATATTGTGAGACTGTTTATGGAATGTTAAAAATTATAAAAATTTTATAATTTATTTATATATAATAAAATTTTATTTTTTATTTTTTTATTTTTTTATTTTTTTATTTTTTTATTTTTATTTTTTCTTTCACTTTGAGTCGTGCTTTTCTCTCTTTTGAGCTTTTTAATTCATAGTTGACTTGGAATATGCAACCTTAAATTGTTGATTTTGAATTTGTCACGGTGAAGAAAAGAAAATGTATCATTCCAACATTGGTTATGATGAAGTTACGACGAAGTACATCGATTAGAGGGGAAGAATCGATGTGAATTTGTGGTTGGTTAGGGCTCTCTAGCAACGTCGATTGCAGTATAGACTATAATGAGTGTTCAACTAGCGACGATGGCAAAGGAAAATTTTGACGAGGTTGCGGCGATGACATCTTTTTGTGCCATCTTCAAAATGCTTCTTTATTCAGTGTGCATGCCTGATTGTTAAGGTTTCTTACGAATGTTTCTATTTTCTTTACCTTTTCCCTTTACCTTGATGATTGAATTAGATAATTTAAAATATCACGGTACTTTAAATAAAACAGGGAAGCAAGACGTTTTAAATTTACAGTGTTTCTATCTAGGTACCTTTATATATTTGATTATTTTTATTTCATTAATTTGTTGGAACAGATAAGACAATGCACTATGTATGTATGAAGGAGATATTACAAATAATTTTGTTAAAACTTTATTTGAATTGTATTTAATATAATAGAAATTTCATCAAAATTTCTACTTTTTACAATATTCCATCATTATCTTATGAAATATTTTTTAATAAAATGTACTAAACTTCTGGCAATTATTTGCAGATTAGCACATTCTAAGAGAAAACAGAATAGAAGATATGGTAGACAAAAGATACACCATGCATATGCAAGAACACTTAAAGTAATTCTTGATCTAGCATCAATGAACCAGGTTTTACAGTTGCTGAAATAAGAGGTCATGTCTTCTTGTCCAAGTGAATTCTGAGTCTCATTCAGATCACTAAACACTGATAATCACAATAATAATCTAGATGTCATTGTTAGTGTCACTACACCTAATGAAAATGGATATTGATGGAGTCTTGTACTACCTAACTGTGTTTTATTAGTGTTTCTGCATTTTTTTCTATGATTTTGTAGATTATTTTTGTACTAAATGTACTAAACTCGCTTGTGAACAAATTAGTCATTTACGTGAACTACTTGTCCCCTTCTACTGATGTGGCCAAATGAAAAGAAGGGACAACTTAAACATTATAGTGGGTTTTTCTTGTTAATATAATTAATGGAAACCTGGCTATAAAAGTTACGTCAAACTAATTCAAATGGCAAGTATATATATATATATATATATATATATATATATATATATTGTAAATATTACCGTTCTTAGGTCTATATAAAAGTTATAATATCTTTTGTCTTCAAAAAAGATTTTACAAATCCATTTAGTTCATAAATGTTAAAAAGTTATGTTGGTTAATGAGTCAATGAAACTATTTTGTAGGCAGAGTAAATGGTACTATATGGTGCTAACGACGGAGGGAAGATGTCATTGACATGAAGAATACTGTGCATAGTGTTGTCGAATTTATAATGTATTTGTATAAAGGAATATATATGGCATGGGCTACCTAATGATTTTAGTGAGTTTGATCTGTTTCTAGTTCAATTCAAGATCAAGTTATATGATAATGTTTTTTTGAGTTATTTTGAAAATCACTCGGTTCATGTATTATGATTTTGATTTTAAAAATTATGTCATGTGCTATATTTCATTTCTACAGTTGTGTTCTGACTTTTGATGACTTTCCAATTAATCAAATATAATTGCTGGTTTGGAAATTAATAAGGGATTGATTATATCTATCTTGACTCATTGGAATGCTTTTTAAAAAAATCTTACTAGATAAACTTATGCTAAGATTTATGGATAAACTTATATTCTTAAGATCTTGGATAAAGAGTTCAAAAGTGAATTTGGGGTTAGTTTAGGAATAGACCTAAATTGATTGAAATTTGAAGTTTTGCTTAATTTAAATACACTATACTAGAGGTGTTAGTGTGAATCTTTTCATTGGAGTGTTTGAAACTGATATGCTCTTTGAAATTGGTCCTTGTTAGAGGCTGCTTTATCTATAAAACTTGATTCAACTGAATGTGATGCATTTTTGGCCAATGAAGCGACTAAGAAGTGGACTTTAAGCAATCAGGTTCTGGTATAAATAGCTTGCACCAGATCCTCTGATCAATTATTTTTTGCAAGGAGGGCTTATCATGTTTTTTTATAAGCAGACTCTTGAGGAGAATGATGCTCATCACACTACATGATACTCCTGTAAGGTGCTGGTTTCAAGCATAACCTTGCTATTGATCGAAATAATCATTTTAGAGTTGCTCATGCTCATGTTATCTGATGGCTTATAAATGATATGAATATGACAAATTTAGGCATTACTTTTTCTCTCAAATGGTCTCTCAGAAATGTTTCTTTATGTATTAGAAAGGTTGATTCAAGAGAGATTTGGAAAAAGCAAAAGAGCACATCAATCTTAAGCCAAGAGTTAATTCTTCCTCAACGACACATCAATAATGCAAAGTGGTGCATCCGTGCGTGGCTTGGGATTAAAGTCAATGTATTGTACATGATTTTCAAGTCCAACCGCAAATTTAATTTAATTTTATCACGATGCTTAACTCTAAAGAATTTAAGAAGTTTGTGATATAAAAAATGTTTGGACCATTTGATTGACTAGAAAATAATGTGAAATCCTAATAATTTATTGTTCATCTTGAGCCAGGTTGAAGTAGCATTTTTGAGTTGTACTCTTTGATTGAAGTAAGAACTAGAAATTCAATAATCAATGTTTATATTTTACTATATTTTAATATTTTAGCTCCATTGTGTCTTATGACTTTATCTTTGATCCTTGAATTACTTGTAATCCTATCAATGTTAATTTTAATTTAACTCCAAATATTTGAATTCGAAATATCATATGCATAATTGTAGTATATAAAAATAAAATGTCATTTAATGTATATTATACATTATTAAAATATAAAATTAAAATTTTATAAATTAATTTTGATTATAAAGGTAATAGATATTAATATTTATTTGATTATTGTGATCTTTTATTTGTATTGATAAAATAATTTTAAAAATAATTAAAATATATTATATTAGTAGAAATAATTATGGTAGATCCGTCTACATTTGTGATAATATTTAACCCAGTAAACAAATCTATTGTTTCTTGCAGCCTTACCCATGGTTAAGAAAAAATTCACAGAAACTTTTGTGGCATATGTGAAACTGGCTTTTATAAAAAAGCTGGTGGTAAAATTTATGGTGATTTTTAACTGCCAAAAATAATATTTTTATCTACTAAAATTAACATATTTTTTTTAGTGACCTTTTGAGAGTTATTGAGCTATATCTTTTGTATCCTTTAAAGATGATTATAAATTTTTTATAAATTAAAAAATAATTTCAACAACATAACCATTAATCATACATAAAATTTTCCTACTTAATTTAATCCAATAATATCTCTCCTCCCTTATTTTATTAAATATTCATAATTTTTCTTAGTTTAAATAATGCTACTACCAAATAAATTATTTTAAATAAATTTTAATAAAAATTATTCAATTATAATTTTTTAAATAGTTGAATTTTATTAATCTAACTATTAAATTAAAAAAAATTATATCATATAGATCATGTTTATAAATTTTTAAAATTTAATATTTTATTTTATAACTTTATTTTGATAGACATTTAAAAAAATTTAATAAAATAAAGTTATAAAATAAAATATTAAATTATTTTTAAATTTTATAAAATTTTGTAAATATAATCTACAAAATAAAATATATTAATCTAATAGTTGAATTAATAAAGTTTAACTATTTAAAAAAATTAAAAACAAAATAATTTTATATTAAAGATACTCTTAAAACAAATTAATCATCTCTTTTATATATATATATATATATATATATATATATTTATATGATATTAAATTTTTTATGTTTACATACATTTAATATTATTATATAAAATATAATATTTATCAATATAATTGTTAAATTATGTTTATAAACTTTTATAAACGATAATATCTTTTAATTTGATGATTGAAGTAATAAATTTTATATTTAATAAAAATATTAATTTATATATAAAATAATATTATTTTAATATATACTTTTAAGATAAAATTATATTATATATTTTTTAATTTTGTATGTATAATTTAAATTTAAAAAACTAAATATATAATTTTTAATTTTTAATTATATAAAATTTTGATATTAATGTATTATGTTATTATATATATATATTTATATTTTTTAATATAATATATTATAATTTTTTTGAAAATAATATTTAATTATTATCAATTTAATTATGATTAAATTATTAAAGTTTGAATAGTGCTTTTACTAATTTAATGATTTGTCTAATAATTTTTTTTTAAAATTTTGAATATAAATATTAAAGTTTAATAACTGTTTTTAATGGATATGATTATATATATATATATACATATATATATATATATATGTATATATATATATATACTGTTATTTTAAAATTTTTTATAGGATGATAATTTAATTTTTTTTTATATTTATAAATAATTATAAATATGATATTTATTTTTATTTTATTTATCATTTTTAAGTATTGATATTAGAAATGATAAATATAAAATAATAAAATTTCATATTTATATTTTTTATACAACTCTTTAAAATGTAAAAAATATTTTTCAAATCATAAAATACAAACCTTGATTTCGCATGAGATAAGTCTCAGGTACACATCAAATGACATATAAATGTAAATATTTATAAATAGCATATAAACAAATGAGATTTAAATTTTTTTTATTAAAAATTAATTGTATATTATAAATATTTATTAAAAATTATAATAAATATTTTAAAAATATTATATTATGATTGAAGAAATTTTAAATTTTAAATTTTATAATATAATAAATTGTATATCATATTAAAATTTATATTAATATATTAATTTTAATTTTTACTACATTATACATTGTACAAAATATTTAAATTTATACTAATATTAATTAAATTTTATTTTATAATAATTTTAATATACATATATATTTTTATTCTAATATTGATACTATTATTATTATTATTTAAATTTTTTATAATAATATATATATATATATATATTAATAATATTTAATTTTAGTTAAATATTACATTTATTTATAATGATAAGAATAAAAAATAATTTAATAATAATGATCCAAATAATTTTTTTTATAAAAATAAAAATAAAAATTTATTTTTGTAATTATTATTAGCAATAAAATTTTAATATTAATTATATAAAATAAAATTAGACACATATCATTCTAATAATGATAATAATTTAATATCTTCTAATTTAAAAGATACTGAAGAAAATACTAATAATATATTTCAATTCTTATTACTTCTACCATTCTCTTCCATTTTATTTGGTATCTATTTTATCTTATGTTGCGTTCATCAAATCTTTCATAGTTTGGTTATTTATATTTTGCCATGTATTTTGTAGTTTTCATAGCCACCTTTTGAGACAAATTCTTTTGAAGATGGCACTCATGGTTAACACAGTGAATAGTGATAAAATGGTAAAGTGACAGTATATATATATATATATATATATATATATATATATATATATATATTACAGTATTTTTACACTTCAATCTAATATATTTTTCATAAAAGAAAGAAATGAGATTCGAATAAAATATTGCAGGTAAATAAATTACTTTAATTTTGAACACTTTCCTGCTAGACTAATCTAAGTTACGTATTAGCTTGTTTTAACTCAAATTTAATTAGAAATTAAATTTGATATATTTTAAAAATATATTTGAATTATATTAACAACCTAATGTGCTATACTTTTCCATATTTAAAAAATTATATATTAATAGTAAAAAATTTCAAATTATATATTACTGATAAAATTTTCAATATTTTGTATGATAAAATAATATTTATGTTGACAATATTTATTTTAAATATATATTGTAAAATATATTTTTAACTTTATTTTATATTTAATTTTTTAATTTAATTATATGTAGAGTTAAGATTAGTATAATTAATATATTGTATCAATAAATTAAACTAAATCTATTTTTATCTTATATATTATCGATTATTAATGAAGTTAAGTCTAAATTTAAATAAATGATTCAAAAATTTTGAATCAGGTGGAGAGAAGATAAACTCATGTTATGTGTGAACATTCCTAGTCGTGAATTTATGTGTTATAGCAAATTGCAAATACAACAATTTAATCCACAAGATTTTGGAAACAAAAGAGAAAAAAAAAAAAAAAAAGACAAACCACGGAGAAGCAAAAATGTAATCTCTATATCTTCATATCTGAAGTATAGAGATTACATTTGTATTTATATGATGTGCAATAGTATGAGTAAGTATACATATGACATATACAGGATCCTAATCAGCATAACTACCTAACAGAATTTGTTTATCTGTATAACTAACTCTTAGTCTCTACATACATAATGGTTCCATTATCACTTCTAGTTGTTTTTACACACGAGTTAAATTGCACATCCACCATTTGAACAAAATTATGTAAGAGTCCTTACTTCACACTTAATTTCCAGCAAAATAATCCAAAACAGTAACGAAATATCAATGTCACAACAATAATAAAAATATCAAGGTGAAGCATACCAAAAATCTTCTCACCAATAGTCTTACTAACAGGGAAAGATATATGTATTAATTTATTTGTCCAAATGACAAATATCACATATGCTACACTTATTACAAACTATGTATGGATAGTCCTTCTTCAACAACCTCGTTCTCTCATTCAATACATGGCCTAGGCGATAATGCCATAGCCTTGAAAGTGTAAACCACAGAACATGGTGAAAATTGCATAATTCCAGCATACTTAGCTACTACAATGCATCCATTTGGGAGAGTAATTTTTAGCGGAGTAGTGGATCTATATTGTGATAGTGTATGAACCATTCCAACGAGGAAAAAATAAGATCACTAGCTCCGAAATCCAATATCCATTCTTTCTGTGATAAATTAATTATTCTCATATTAAGACTTAAGATCGAGTTTACCTTGTTCCAATGTCTTTCTAGGTACAGTACCACAAGCACGAACACGATGAAGCATAACTTGATTGCTTCTAAGAGTACCTCCAACTGCTTCTGATGGCTTCAAAAGATTTAGGATTAGAAAGAGCTCCTTCATGCTCACCTCACAACTCAAACAGTGTCATCAAATTCATCTATCTTGATTATAACATTATTTTGGTAAGGCTCCGCGGATAACTGTGCTTCTGATTTTTGACAAGCTTTCATTTCTTCTATAGCATTTACTTTGTATAAGGATTTTTTTAGCAAATCTAGTGTTGTATTTGCTATATTTTCAGTGTAGGCTTAGGCCCTATGAGTGACAATTAGGGATGCTGAATTCTTATTATTGTTCTACTATGCCAAAATCATTTTTTTTACAACACATATTTTAAAATATTTTATTTATAAAATGCCGTAAAAGATAAATCAAATGTTTTTACACCGTTTTTTTTTAGATATACTTTAAAAGAAAAAAATGTTACAACTTTTTACAATTTTCAAGCTTTAATATTAATATTAAAAATAAAACAAAATTAAAGAATTTTTCCAACGCTTCTTATTTTTTATAAAATGCGCTTTAAAATAATTGTAAAAAAATTGTTCTTAAACAGGCCTATGTTTCTAATTTGAGGTTCTCACAATGCGTTCCTCTCTCTTTCGTTGAACATCACCACGAACCACTATCTCTCTCGTTAAGGTCCGATAACAATCAGAATTTGCCCCTGTTTTTAACTTCATTTCCAATCCCCAATTCGCTCTCTCTGGAAAAGCACTCAACAAAATTGCTTCTTCGATTTCTTAGGCTATGGATGCTCTGTTTTAAACTTCCTCAAGTTAATAATATAACTTACTGCACGTTGCTTGGATATTTTGCTTTGACAAATGTTCTATTTTATATTGGACAAATATTTTCCATTATACAATTTTCATAAATGTATGCCATTTTATCACTAAGTTAAAAGAATTGCTGATAGATTTGTCTGTGGATGATAATTTGCAGGGAGTTTAACGGCTATAGGGTGCTCTTTCTGTTCTTGGCCGGTTGCAATGTGAACATTCTAAATTTTTTTATTCTCTTTGACAACACCAACAATGATGGACTTGTTTCTTTCCTAGAGTCAATATTTCTTGTCTTTTTTATTTGTTTCAAACTTATAAATCATCGCAACGTTTTATGTAAATATGAACACAATGTTTTAGTTCAGGTGCTATGTATGTAAATAGGAATAACAAAATCTATTCTTTCTCTGCACCAGGCACATCTTTTTCATATCTGAGTCCAGCTTTTTGAGGGCTTTCAAAATGTTTAAGTCACGATCTCTTCTCTACCATATTTGGTATTCATCCATTTCTACTTCAAACTTGCATTTTTCAATTCAATTTAAATTCTGTCGCATGTTGAATCACAAAATTTCTGGGTATGGGTTGCATCTGGTGCTTTGTTGATTATGGTCTTATTGATTCCTGTCGCGTACATTTTACTTTAACCAAGTATTTTATAAATTTTGTTCATATTTCATGTAACCAGAAGCATCAACTTGTGGGTTTTTATGCCAGTAGTTTATCTAAGGAATGGGAAAATGACACTGATATACAGTAAACTTTTGAATCCAAGATGATACCAAGGTGCTTTGCATATTCATTTTTGATTGTAAGGAATGGGCGAATGTGATATACTGAAAGCTAGATGAGGAACCACCAAGATGTTAGTTAGCACACAGACTAGATTATGTAGCAGTATTATAGTTTCTCATTTGTCCATTGAAATTTAGATTACGTAATAGGGTAGGACTTTTATCCTCAAAAAGATTTTTATGGTCTTCAAAATTTCATTTTCACTATAATTATTAATTTTTATAATTAGGCTTTGTATGGAACAACTTTTTACATACCTGTGTGCACAGACTCCAATTTCTTGTTAATTGAATTTGTTGACGCTCAAATGCTATATTGATTATTACAACTCTGAATGATGCAGCTGGGGTCTATGTTGACATACAAGCCCTTATAAGATCAAAATTTGATGCGTATAACATATTTGCTTATGGCCAAACGGGATCAGGGAAAAGTTACAAAATGGTATATAGTCCTCTATACATACTGATTTTTATCTTATACATTATGCTAGTTAAAATAACTCCTTATTCTATAAGATGCCAATGTTTTTTAGAATGGTCCAAAATGGTGCAATAAGCGAAACTATTAGTGTTAACTATCGAGTTTTTAATGACCTCTTCAACATATCCACGAATAGAAAAAGCTCCATATTCTATGATCTTGGGATTCAAATAATTGACATTTACAATGAACAAGTGCGTGACTTGTTATCAGCTGAGGTTACTCCAAAAAAAATATCATTTTTAAATAAATGTGGATAATATATTCTTTACGTGTCTTCTAGTCTTTTTTTTTTTTTTTGACAATATTGGTGTGAAGTATATCAATTTTATGACCTTTGATTTTCTTCATTTGCACACACTTTTTGAATATTAAATCACTCAACCAAATGGTTTGGCAGTGCTTGATGCTAGCATGTATTATTAATTTGGATAAATAATTTAAATTAAGTGTTGATTAATTTTTTTTATCTAAATATGATATTTATTTTAAACTTGATTACCATATTTTATTGTATTTAACTTTAATAAACGATACTAATGCACTATCAGATAATGATGATTAAAATTAAAAATAAATATAACGTATAAAAACTTACTATTGATAATTGATTGATAATCTTACATATTTAAATTATATATTTTATTCTAGATTCTATTTATATACGATACTAATGTATTAATAAAAATATTTAAATAAATAAATAAAAATATTTTATTTTTAATATTTTTTAGTTTAAATGTAAAATGTATAAATTTTTACAGCATTTTTAATAGAAAATACTGTAAAGTATATGTTTTTATTATAATTTTTAAATTAAAATAATTTAAAATATAATGTTTTTACAGAATTTTTAATAAAGTGTTGTAAAATATATGTTTTTTATTATACATTTTAGAGCACTTTTAAATGAAATGCTTTAAAAAGTATCTTTTTACGGCACTTTTTAAAATGTTTTATTATATTTACTTACTTCTTACAATATTCAAATATACAGCATTTAAAAGTATTATAAAATAATTAAAATAAATACTATAAAATATATTTTTGGCTTAGTAAATTGTGATATGCGTCTATGTTGGAATAACAAATAGTAGAAACTTTTGCTTTTTTTTTTCTTTTTTCTTTTTAATTTTGTTATTTTGGTTTTGGGTCATTTAAACACAACTTGTTTGAGAAAATGTTACTCATGTTGCTGATAGCTTAAAAAGTGTACGTGTTACGAATTGGTGCGGGAATAGGTTTTTTTCCCCTCTTGCTTGACTTGTTGAAACTTCTCCTTTCGTATGTGTAGTTCCATTTTAGTCTCCAAATTTGATTTACATGCTCGATATGTTTTAATAAAATAAATTCTAATATGATCCATGCTTGAAGAATAAAATGATATAAAATATTTTCAGCTGTTATTTTATTTTACCTATTAGAATCTGATTGTTAATGATAAATTGAGTTAATTTATCTGATTCAACCTATTATACTAATTTGGCTGCTTATTACTGAAATTGTGTAATATGATTAATTCTGTATTAGTTATTTTTAAAGGATTTTTCTTTTATTTTTATTATATATGTTGAATGACTTTAAATTTTTTGTATGTTAATAAAAAATATCTCACTATTGTAGTTGTTGATGTAGGTAGTGTTCCAAACCATATTATATTCTTGTGTCGTTTCTCTCACTTGTATCAAGAAGTATTGATTTTTTGACAGGGTCCTCAATGTAGAGGAAGTAGTGGAAGCATTGTTAGTTTAAAGAAAGTAGTGAGGGTGATGTCATTAGAAGAAAGAAAATTGAAGATTGAGAAGTTTGATAACAGATACTTCATATTTTGGAAGATGTAGATAAAAGATTGTTTGTATCAAAATAAGTTGCATCAATCACTGACAAGGAAGAAGCTAGAGGACATGAAGCAGACAAATTGAAAATTGGCTAAGAATGTCACATTCAACATAGTGAATGAGAAGGTCCATTGTATCGATGAAGACATTATTAAATATGTACGACAAGCCATCAACAATCAATAAAGTATATTTGATGCCCAAGTTTTTCAACCTCAAGATGGGAGAAGGTAATTCTATGACTAATCATATTAATAAATCTAATATTATTCTTGCCTAATTGGTGTGAGTGCATATCACTTTTGATAATGAGGTGAAGATGTTGATTGTACTATCATCCTTACCAAATAGTTTGGATGAAATTATTACTACAATTAGTAGTTATGTCAGGGATAATAATCTAAAGCTTGCTAATATATGAGACCAGATCTTCAACAAGGATGTTCGTAGAAAAGATTTAGGGGAGTCTTCTATTCTAGCTTTTGAATTCAACATTAAATACGGAAACTAAAGAAAGGAGTAGCTAGAAGGGTTAGAATCATGCCCAAGGTCAAAATAGCTCAAAGTTTGAAGGGAGGGGTCAAACTAAAGTTAGTAACGATGTTATTTGTTCGAATTGTAACAAAATGGGTCACTTTACCAATTAGTGCAAAAATCCAAAGTAGAAGAGTAATCATAAAAATAAGCAAGATGATATTAATTTGCAGCTTGGATAGTCCATATAATTTATAAGTTTGGACTGAGGTGTATCATTTCACACTGCACCTAAAGAATTATCTAACTATGTATCTAGAAATTTTGAGAAGGTTTACCTTATAAATGGAAAATCTCTTCATATTATAGAAAAAGTGATATTAATATCAGCACATTTAGTAGAACCTAATGGACACTGCATAATGTCAAACACATCCTTACCCTACAGAGAAATTTGATATCTATGGGTCATTTGGATGATGAGAGTCATTAGCCACTTTTGGAGATGGATCTTGGAAGGTAATGAAAGATAATCTGGTTATAGTTCATGGAAAGAAGCAAGAGTTTCTTTATATGGTTGTAAATGAGGATATGGTATTAGTGATTGAGACTCACAATAGTTCGTTCTGATAGTATAAAAGACTCGAGCATTGATATTAGTGTCTATGAAGATAATGTCATTAAAGGGCAAGATGTCAAATTTGCAGCATATTGATATTAGTGTCTATGAACATTGAATTTTTGGAAATCATAAAAGAGTGAAAAAGACATAAAAATTGGAAAGGTTGAAATTGGTGCACATAGATGTTTAAGAGCCCATCATAGTAAAATTCCTTGGAGTCTCACACTATAATGTTACCTTTATTGATGAATCCAAGAGAAAAACATAGGTTTATTTTTTTAAAAAGTAAGTTTAATGTGTTCTCTATGTTTAAAAGGTGGAAAACAATAGTTCAAAACCAAACATGCTTAAAAGTAAAGAGTCTAAAATCTGATAATGGCAAAGAATATGATGGCCAGGAGTTTAGTGACTTTTGTTTAGAAAATTGGATTAGAATGTCGAAGAAAATATTAGAGACACTTGAAAAAAATGATGTTATGGAACATATGAGCAAAACCTTGAATGAAAGGATTAAATGTATGTGAATCTAATCTAACTTGTTTAAAATATTTAGAATAGATGTAATAAATACAACAACTTGTCTTTTAAATATTGGATCATTAGTTTATTTGGATTATCAATGGTAGAAGAAAAAAAATGAGAGAGGAGGGAGAGGGAAACATAGGTGATCAAGAGGAATGAGAATAGATCTAAGGGAGATCATGAAGGAGGAAAGTGAATACATTAGATGGAGTGAACAACCTTAAAGACAATAAGATGGATGGAGATACAAACATAAGAACCAATCCCACAAAGGTGCATAATAAATGTTTGTTAAACACTATATCCAATGGAACAATGAGCTATTTCTTTACAAATATTCCAAATCAATATGATGTGGAGAGTTTGTGAAAGGTATTTACAATATGGAGAACAATAGTCAATGTTTTCATTTCAACGAGACTAGATAAAAGGGGATGAAGATTTGGTTTTGTCAAATTTCTCCATGTGACAACCAAAACATATGAAAATAACCTTTAATCAAATTTAGATTCATACTTATTGGTTATAGGTGAATATAGCAAGATATAATCAAGGAGTGAAAAACATAGAACAAGTTATTGGAGGATTGACGGTATCAAAAGAGGACAATAAACCATATGAAAAAAAAAAGTATTGTTGTATATTTGAAAATAGGTGAAATATGGTGGAAATAAGAGAGATATGAATAAGAGAAAAAGAAAGACATAAATGTGTGATATATGATGTAAAAAGAATAGAAATATAAAAATAAAAAAAATATTGGGATAGAAATACTATTGGAGTGTATGATAATTAGGATCATATGAAAAAACATTATAACAAAGGGTAAAATACTTTAATGTGGTGTCTAGATAGAATAGAAAATTATAGAACCCAAAAGAAAAGGATAACAAGGGAAATGGTAGTTGTAGTTTGGAGATAAAAGTGAAAGAGGAAGATATGGAGGAATCAAATAATTGGTACATTATATTGGTCAGATGTATGAGCTTGATACCATTTTATTTATACAATGAAAAGGTATGGAGGGGAAAGGATTGTTCTCGTTGAAAGAGACACCAATGGAGGTGATATGGTCCTCTTACGAATGGAGGAAAGGGAAGATTTCGTGGAGATATTAAGGATACAAATAAGCTGATAGAACAAGGGTTCAAACATACTCGGCAATATATAATGACTGGAAAAAAAAACATATATTATATAAGTTTTGTAAAAAAAAGAAAGATAGTGGGTAGGTGTTAATTGCAATTCATGAAATTGACACCATTTGCATTTGATGAAGACACTAGTGGAAAATAGGTTTTTTACATCGGTTGTTAAGTACTTTTTACATCGGTTATTCAGGCGGTGTTGAAGCAGGCGATATAGAAAATAAGACTTTTTACATCGATTCCGGAACCGATGTAAAAAGTATGACTTTCTACATCGGTTGGGAAAAGAACCGATGTAGAAAGTACACTTTTTACATCGGTTGTGGGCACAACCGATGTAAAAAAGTATGACTTTTTACATCGGTTCTGCCCACAACCGATGTAAAAAGTGTACTTTCTACATCGGTTATGATCGTAACCGATGTAGAAAGTTCTTTTTTTTTTAATGTTCATTTTGTTTAGGCATACTACCGTATTATTTATTCACAACACACAGAATCCAGGCAGACAATAGAGAATCACCAGACAGACAATACAGAATTCACATAATCTATATATTTAAACTAAATACATCATTATTTATTATCAAACTTTAATTTACAAATGAAATAATTTAAAATTACATCAAACAAGTATTGAAAGTTGAAAAGAAATGTAGTAATCAGCCATGTACCTGTTGAAAGCAAAGAGAAAAGATGTTAAAAACTCTACTAAACATAAAAAACGTAATAAACATTTTAAAATAAGTTAAAAATAAACATACAATGATGAAATAATTAAATAAATAACTAACTTGTATCATGTAGTAACATTTTCCCATATTGCTTCATGATGATCATCTCGAATAACATGTACATCATCTATTTCATTTTCTTCATTGATACTAGATATCCTTGATGATAAGGGAGTTTGAGAAATATCAATATTTGAAAGATTATTGGTGTCGTCACTAGCGATTGTTGTCTTTCCTTGAAGAACAACTGACCACCTTTTGGAGCAAGGATCTTGAACATAAAACAATTGTTTTGCTTGGTGGGCCATGATAAAAGGGTCATCCTTGTAAGCTACTTTTTGAAGGTCAACCAATGTAAATCCCAATTTATCGACTTGCACACCACTATTACTATCAACCCATCTGCATTTGAAAACAGGCACTCTAAATTTGCTGTAATCAATCTCCCAAATCTCTTCAATCACTCCAAAGTAAGATATGGAAGCCTTTACAGGATTTTTATCTTTAGAACTTACAAAATGCATCGACTCTGCCACCACTATAACCCCACTATTTTGCATGGTACTTTTATCATCCTGAGACTTTGTGTAAAATGAAAAATGATTAATATCGTATCCAGTCCAACATATGACATCAAAGTTTGGGCCATTTGCTAGCCACTTCAATGTATAAGAGGCACCATCATCCTTCTTAATTGTTTCATCAAACCAGTTTAAGAATGTTTTGTTATGCTCATTCAACAACCATTTCTCGTTCATTCAAACATTCTCCTCCCTTATCATAGTTTTGTGAGTAGATAAGTAAGATTGAACCTCATCGATATTATTCAAAATATACAAATGTGCTTGAAGGACTTCTGCATGACCCATGCTTTTCACAGTTATGCCTCGTGTACCTTTATCTCCTTGTCTTCCCTCATGACGAGACTTAGGAACTCCTATGGGTTCCACCTTTGACAAATACTCTGTACAAAACTCAATGGCCTCTTCTGCAATGTATCTTTCAATCATAGATTCCTCGGGACGGTGTGGATTCTTCACATATCCTTTTAATATTTTCATGTATCGTTCTATTGGATACATCCACCTCAAATAAACTGACCACATAATCTGGTCTCCCTCACTATATGAACAACCAAGTGAACCATAATGTCAAAAAATGATGGAGGAAAATACATCACCAATTGGCATAAGATAGTAAAAGCTTCATTTTCCAACTCATCCAATTTTAGAGGGTCAATGGCTTTGCTACATATTTTATTGAAAAATAAGCATAACCTACTTATTGTATGTCTAACTTTTTTAGGTAAAATGTCGCGAATAACCACTGGAAGTAGTTGTTGCATCAACACATGACAATCATGAGACTTTAACCCAACTAACTTTAAATCTTTCATCGAGACAAGTCTTTTAAAATTTGAAGAATACCCTTGTGGCACTTTAACCCCACGTAGGCACTGACAAAAAAAAATTCTCTTTTTTTGACAATGTATGACATGCCGGGGGCAAATATGTTCGCTTTCCTACAGACTGTGGAGCTAACTGATGTCGTATACTCATGTGAACCAAATCCAATCGAGAATTGACTCCATCTTTAGTCTTGCCCTGTATATTGAGAAGTGTTCCAATGATGCTATCACACACATTTTTTTCCACATGCATCACATCAATACAATGTCTAACATCAAGTTTGCACCAATATGGAAGATAAAAAAATATTGATCTTTTCTTCCATATCCTTGTCTTAGTGACTTTTTTTTGAGTCTTTCCAAAAACAGTTTTGATGTTTTTAACCCGATCGTAGACTTGTTGTCCAGTTAAGGCTTTTGGAGCAACATCATTTTCTGGCAACCCATTAAAAGCTTTCCTTAATCTATGATAAGGGTGATTAGTCTTGAGAAATTTCCGATGACCAAGATACACTGTCTTCCTTCCATGATGCAGTTGATGGTAACTTGTGCCTTCTTCACATATGGGATATGCTTTGTGCCCCTTAACGCTGTATCCACATAAATTTTCATATGCTGGAAAGTCATTAATAGTGCAAAAAAGCATTGCTCGCATCTTGAAATTTTCATTACCATACGCATCAAACACCTCCACACCTTCTTCCCATAGATTTTGCAAGTCTTCAACTAAAGGAGCAAGATAAACGTCTATGTCATTTCCAGGTTGTTGTGGACCTGAAATCTTCATGGACAACATGATGTATTTATGTTTCATGCACAACTCCGGAGAAAGGTTGTAAATTGTTAAAAGTACAGGCCATGAACTATGTTTACTACTTAAATTACCGTACGGATTCATTCCATCTGTTGCAAGTCCAAGCCTTAGGTTTCTTGGCTCATTCCCAAAATCGGGATATAGTTGATCAACCATCTTCCATTGCAAACCATCAGCTGGATGACGAAGTTTTCCATCAATCAGTCTTTCATTTACGTGCCATCTAAGGTTCTTTGCTTCATCTTTATTACAAAACAATCGTTTGAACCTTGGAATTATTGGAAGATACCATAACACTTTGGCTGGAGGCCGCTTTGTGCTGTCATTGTAAATAGAATCACCATCCTTCAGTTTATAACGTGAAACTTGACACACAGGGCATTCATGTAATGCTTCAAACTCATTTCTGTATAGTATGCAATCATTGGGGCAGACATGTATTTTCTTATACTGCATACCCATCGGACACAACACCTTCTTCGCCTCGTAATTACGCTTTGGTAATGTGTTACCTTCCGGAAGCATCTCTACCAACAGTTCAAGTAATTCGGTGAAACTTTTATCACTCCACCCATTCCTTGCCTTCAGAGTGAATAATCTTAACACTGCTGACAATCGTGTAAAGGTAGTACATCCCGGATACAAAGGTTTCTCTGAATCAGTAGACAAGTTACCATACATATTTTCCCACTTAAATGACGCATGCCCTACATCACGAATCATATCCTCTACCCAATCTTCCATATTTATATCAACCTCCACCGTCTGTGACACACTTGGCATGCCTAATAACTCACCATGCCATGTCCATTTTGTATAACTTTTGCAAAATCCATCACAAAGAATATGCTTTCTAATTTGACCAACACCCAAACTTCTCTCATTTAGACAATTAACACATAGACAGTAAAATTGTCCATTACTCTGAGGTAGATTTGTCTGCGCAAAATTCAAAAACTCTTCGACACTATTCTCGTACTCATCGCTCGTTCGTTTAACATTTATCCAACTACGATCCATACTATACAAGAATCATCAACACATGATTTAGGATTAACCTTGTCACTCATTGTTGTTAATTTATTATCCTCACTATTGGTAAGACCCTATCCCATTCGAGAAAAAAGTTTTTTATTCATCGATTAACATACTTCTAAAATCTTGAATATCATACTTGGTAAAATTTCGGCAGCATTTCGCATCAGTCTCCAAGTACATAACTTGATTATGGTTTCATTTACCATAATGAAGCATGTACCCAGAGACAATGCAAAATGAACTAAACCAAAATTTCATCAAGTAAAATTTACAAGATTTATGAAGAAATTGTTAACCACTGAATAAAAAACTTTAGTCCCAAACTGTCCAACTTGGACAATTCAAGATTTAATATAATGAATGATTTACTTATTTAGTAATATACTCATTATATTCAACCTTGAACGGGAAACTAAGGGTATGCTCATATTTGAACTCTATAAAACAAAACAACATATTTAAACTCAAAATCAATACTATAACATACATAAACCCTAAGCAAACTTTCACATCTGCAATCACAAAGTAGAGGTGCATAGAACATACCTCACAGTCAACACAAAATGGTTGAGCGGTGGCCAAGCGGTTTCCACACGGAGGCACAACGGTGATTGAACAACGACACAACACGGTAGCTAAATAAGAAGCTTAAAAATTACAGAATACAACCAAAATAAATGTAAATTTCAACCATAATAATAGAATGAGATGCATAAATAACAACAAAGACGACTTCGAATCTTACAGTGCGCAACGACGACTTCGAACGAACGAAATCGTTCCAACGGCGACGACGACCACGAACGTAAGCACGGAGTGAAACGACGAACAACAAGGATGTCGACAATGGCTAAGACTTAAACGAAAATAGAGAGAACAAGACGAAACGAGAAACTGGGGTTTTGGAAAATGAGGTTAAACATAAACAGCGTCGAAAAATAAGTGACAGGGAAAGACATTGTTTCTCAGAACCGATTTAGAAAGTACTTTCTACATCGGTTATTTTCTCAACCGATGTAGAAAGTTTTTAAAAAATCCACTTTCTACATAGCTTGTTTCATAACCGATGTAGAAAGTTTGAAAAAAAACTCACTTTCTACATCGGTTCTTTTCCCAACCGATGTAGAAAGTTTACCTTTATTTATAAAAATGCCATCGTGTTTTTATTTATATCGGTTTTTGAAGAACCGATGTAAAATCCTGTTATAATATCATATTTTTGCACTAGTGAGAGATCCAGCAAATGCCACGACGAGGGATAATTGGCTTTTCCAATTGACATGCAATACTAAGATCATTTCCATTTGCTTTTCATTACCTTTTGTTAAACGCCCATTATAGAACCTTGCAAACTCTTGTGCTTCTCATGAAATCCTTTCCCTGTTTCCTCTGAAAGCCAATTCTGGTTTTTAAATAAACAGACATACAATTGAAATTAATGACACGGGAAGTGTGAAATTGACCCTTAACCCATCAATTGGTTTATTTGACCCTAAGATCCTAGGTTATATAACCATTTAGAAGTAGTGTTTTTTTTAAGTCTTAACCCATATAACCCTTAATTTAAGGGACTTAGTGTCGGCTAATCATGAGCTAACTCATATAACACTATTATATTTTCTTCTATTTTTAACTTATTTAAAAGTAAAATTTTTAAATCCTAATTTACGTAACTCTCAAATTAAATGAAATGAATGTGAGTTAACTCATCTAACCTTGTTTTACCTCCTTTGTTTTGTAACTTGTTTAAAAATAATATTTTATATACCTTAATTTATATAATTTTTAAATTAAATGAAATAAATATGAGCTAATTCATCTTATAACATTTTATTTTGTTACTAAGTTATAATCAAGACTTTTAAATCCTAACCTACGTAACCTTCAAATTAAGTGAAATGAGTGTGGACTATCTAATCTATTTTGGTAGCTTGTCTAAAAATAAAAGTTTTTAAATTTTAACCCACGTAATTTTCAAATTAAATAAACGTGTGTTAATTAACTTTTATGATACTATATTTTATTTAACTCTTTCTTCTATAATTTCTTTCTCTCAATTTTTTTTCTCTCTTAAAATTTTATCTTTAATATTTTTATTATATTAAAATATTATTTAATTTATTTATATATATTTTTATATTTTTTTATCTTTCTCTAAATATTTTTTTATTTATCTCTAGAATTTTCTTCCATTTTAAATTTTTTTCTTCATTTCTCAAGTTTTCTCAAATTTTTTATACTTTTATCTTTTTTTTACAGATATATTTGTTTCTCTGTCTCTAAAGTTATATTTTCTTTCCAATTTCCCATCCTTTAATTAAATTAGGGATGGAAGTAGACTCAGTCGAGTTAAGCTTTTGAGTGTTTAAGTTTAACTTATTTAAAAATTCTAAGGTTTGAGCCTGAGCCTACTACTTGTTAAAACCGTCTTCTTCTTTTTTTGTCAATGTTTGGCCCGATGTAAAACTTACAAGATCTACGAACTTGTTTACAAGCCTACATTCCAAAAAAGGCCAATAAATTGACTTAAAACCTATATAAATAATTGATTAAAAAGGCTTATAAGTTTAAAACCTACAAGTTAAAAAGGTCGTTAAATAATCCTAATATATATATATATATATATTAAAATAAATACTTTATAAATATAATAAATATAAATATAAATATAAATATAAATATATAATATATACTATATAAAGATAAATAAGTTCCTCAACAGGTTAAATTGACTTTTTTGTAAGTTTAAGTCTGATTTGTTTATTTAAAAATACTTTTTAATAAGTATAAACCTATCTATTTATTAAACAAGCCTAGGCAAACTAGGCTTTAAACAAGTCAAGTTGTAAGCCCTGTCGGACAATTTTGTTCACTTCCATCCCTACTCTAAACTTTCTTATTAATTTTAATTTTTAATCTCGGTCTTATCTAAAGAGAGGGAAGAAAATAGAGAGGAAAGAAATTATAGAAAAAGATTAAAAAAAATAAAAAAAAAAATTGAAGAGAAAAATTAAGCCCATGGATTAACCCTAACCCTTAGGGCTTAATGAGCTTTTAGCCCTATGAACTTTACAAGTGTGGGCTTTTGTGGGCTTGTGGACCGTTTTGACCCTAACCCCATATGGGCTAAGGTTGGGTTGGGTTGGATGGGCCAAATTGACACCTATAAATGCCGCAACACAACTAAAATTTGGAGAATTTCGCGCCAACTCACAAATAAATATTTTCTCTTTCCTTCTTCCCAATTGTTCATCATGCGGGTTCTACATTTTCATGTACAAGCTATCATCTTTTCTTCATTGATGATGAATTTCAAGTAAAGCCAAAGATTCCAAAAATCTTCCCCTCATCTACTTGCAAGCACGACCAATTTCACATGTTATTTAATTTGTTTAAAATTTATCATCTAAACATTTGTTCAAGTAAAATAATGACTCAAACTTCTCATAGCCAATTATCTTTCCCTCTTCAATTAATAATTAATAATATATGCCTTTGCCTTTTTCGTTGATTTTCTCTAAACAATTTTTTTTTATTAATTGTTTTTTTTGGTGTATAAGAAATTTTATTCAATACAATAGATAAAATTTTGTCCATTATCTTCAACTATCATTGTTCTTCAACTCTAGATAAGAGGAGAAGATTCAGGTAAAAGGTAAGAGTAGATTTAGAGCTCCACAGACTCTAGATTAAAATTCTATTTACTTTTTATAAATTTAAAAAATTATATTTGTGTAGGTTTAAATTTAATTATTTGATTGAATGTGTATGATTGTTGATAGAAAATTATGTTCATTAAAAATATATGTATGATAAATGAATTGAAAAAAAAATAATTAAATTATTTAATTGAATAAAAATAATGTATTCTATATTTTCTATAGCAATTCATAAATATAAGTTTTATTTTCTATAACATTTATAAAAAGAAGGATAAAAAGGCTTGCAATTGTTTAAAGTGGAAAATACACCAATATGGCAACAAATCCCTATATTTAAATATGGTGACATGGATTTAGATAGTTTTTGGAAATGTAGTCAAACCTCAACCTGGCAGCAAAATTTGAAAAATATCATGGTTAAGAATACCATAAATTATGGTTGGTTCTTGAAAAATATGGTTCAAAACTTTGGGAACGGAAAACAAACTAAGTTCGGGTCACAAGTTTGGAATGGTGATAAATCTCTTTGGCAAAGTTTTAACATATTTTTGATAAACTTTGTCGATTTATTAGTAAAAATTTAGGCTCAATTTATGTTTATTTAATATCTTAATTTTTATAATTTTGCATAATTTCCTTTATTTTCTTGCAAGAATGCAATGGAGACTTAGAAGTTCAAGTTGAAAAAAAAGGGCAAAAGTAGAAAAAGTTAGACAAATTAAACCTAGAAAGAAGCTAAGAAGTACAAAAGATAGGTAGAAATGCTAGATAAATAGGGGAGGACCAAGGAAGGCAAGAACAAAGCCTATTTGATCACCTAGTAGGATCATTAGACAAGGGTACATGATGTAGAGGTTCTAATGGTAGAGAAAGGTCATTTGCATAAACCTACTAGGCTTATTGGACCATCACCAAAAGATGGAGATCTTTTTGGGCCTTCAAGAGGATCACCTTCAGGTTCAATCCGTCCCTTCCTTGGTCCTACACATTGTAGAATAGGTTTTAGCACTCTCTTTGTATTTTAGAAGTAGAAAGCCCAAGACATGTATAAGATGAGCCCATTTTCCTGTAGTTCTTTATTGAGATTTTTGGGTCTGCTTTGGCCAATTTATAGGCTACCTTGGAAAACAAGGAGGGATTCATTTTAGGCTCAAGGAAGAGATCCAATTCGGATTCCCAAAGTTACCCCATGCTAGGCACCACCTTTGGCCTATATAAAGGTATCACTTATTTAATTTTCAGCATGAAGTTCATTATGAATGAATTATGAGTTTTCACTCAGATTTTTGAGAGAATTTTTTTCCTTATCCTTCCTCTAGAATTATACTTGGAGTTGAGAAACCTCCACATCCATGACTGCTCATGGTGGTGGAGAAGAAGCTCATCCTTCACAAGAGGTGGTGCTTCTAAGTCAAGACCTAATTTGGATTAATTTCTCTTCCATTCTCCATCAGACTACAACCTTCATTGATCCAGAAGAATAATCTCCTTTATCATCTACATCAACTAGTATTAAATTTCCACTAATGGAGGTTAGATCCAACCTTTAATCGATTTACATTTCTTGCTTCTTGATTCTTCAAGTTTATCTTCTTTACTATTTTCATTTTTGATGAGTCAAACGATCTCCGTTTTTTATGATTCTTATTGCATTCTATTTATCTTTTTATTTTTATTTTTTGGAATGCTATCATTTGTGGGATTTGAATCTGAAATGAAATTTGTATCGGTTAATCATCGAAGTATGTTCATCTTGGTGCACAAATGCAACTAGCTTGTTTAATTCATGTATAATTTGCTCATTTATGATATGAATATTGTCCAATTTTTTTGTTTACTTCTTGTGATCCATATATTTCCATTAATTTGTTTAAATTTTCTAGATCTACCAAAAAAAAATTGAAAAGAATTATGAGATCTGAGCCAAATTTTGGCGCTAAGAATGTGTGTATTTGAGTTCTATTTCTTTTAGGTCTTGATCTATTTTAATTGTAGTCCCTGTTTGTCAAATTAAATTATCAAGAGTTGTATGATTGTGTACTTACATTCATTAGGTGCTAGCTTAGCTCATGTATGCAAAGTTAAGTGATTAAGTCTCATATTAAATGCAAGTTTAAAGTCATCTCTAAACACCTTTAAAGACACTTATAAAACACTTTGGATCTCTGAATACTTACTGGAATTTTGGACAATTTTGGACTCTTTGAAGACTTAGAATATCCTTAGAGTGCATAATTGCATTAAATTGGACATAGGAATCGAGGCCTTGAGAAAAAACCTATGCAAAGGAGATTTTGAGGAATTAAATACCTATGGACCTTGGACAAGAAATTCGTAAGAAAGAAGAAAGAAGAAACAAGAAACAAGAAAAAAGAAAAAGAAAACGAAAAGAAAAAAAAGAAAGAAAAAGAAAATAAAAGGAAAAGAAAAAGAACATAAGAAAATAAAAATATTTGTGAAGTAAAGGCATGCATAAGGTTTCATTCCTTTATCCTTATTGAGCATGCATGTTATAAATATATGCTCAACAGTAGGAGGTAGAGCTTAGGATTTAATTGCTTAATTTTTCATGTATAAGCTTTCCTTACTTACTAGCACTAAAATGAGTGTATGTGCATACTTGTGAACCTCTTAGTTTTTAGGACTAATTTTGTTTGCCCACCTTCTTTACTTGCTATTTTAGTTTGTCTCCTTTATTAGCTTCTAAAGTTTTGTTTTACTTAAATTTCTTTTTGATTATACTTTTTTGGTGATTATATTTTCTTTCGTATTTTTAAAATTCCTCTAAGTTTTGTCACCTTTCACTTACTCGCATAAGCACTTTCTCCACCACCTAAGCAACACCAGAGCACCTAGGTTAAGTGAAGTTGTTCCGTGATTCCAACTCGGTTTGGAGGCTAACTTGTGTGAGTGAATTGATATGAGAGGGCTGGTTGCTTGGTGAAAATATTAGAGGAAGGAGTACATAAACACTTGGTGAAGAACATTGAGATTTGAACTTAATTTTGCTAACACTAACCAAGTAGGGAAGCAAGCCTCCTCTTTGTATGTGCATGATTTCTTAGGTACTTGAAGGGGCCTAAGCATAAAGAAAAGACTCCCAAGGGACTCAAGAAGTTAGAACTTGGACTTTGAGGTTGAACTAAGGACTTGAGTGCAAAGCCAAATTGAAAACTAAAAGGAATGCTAATCATAACCTTAAGTATTCAGTTTTGAACTTGTAAAATTTAGATTAAACCTTTGTAATTAGAATTGATTTGAATTGTAAATCCTAGTAAATTGCAGTAGGATTTATTTGTGGTGTTATTCAAATTTAGCTTTGCAAGTTGTGTGTAACAAGGACTTGGAATTTCGAACCTTGATGTAGGATACTCACCTAAGGTCAAGTTATAACTTTTTGTGTTTTTGTGTGCTTTAGACCTAGGTTGTGTGCCGTGCTCCTTGTATATTGTAGAACTATCTTGTGTAGCACTAACCTTTGTCTTATTTTTCAAGGTCAAGGGGGATAGGTAAATCACTTAATCCTTGTGTGTTTGTATATGCCTTAGAGCTTAGATTGTGTCCTAAGTGTTTTGAATCTTGTGATCTAATTTCTTAGCCTAGTAATTTAGGTGTGGAGAGGTGATTTTCTACTTTGCAAATGAGTGCTCACGAACATTCACCTAAGAATCAAATGGAGTAACTTACTTCAAGATTAGAAAAATTAATTTAAAACCAAACAAGAACGTTTGAAGATCGCTTAGAGAACTTAGAAAGAGGATGCTCAAATAGGCCTAAAAGGAATGCAAGGAAAATTGAAACAAGTAGGTCTAGAAATGAAGGATATTACAATGAGAAGGAGACGTCAAATGATAATGTTAACTTCTTTGAGATAAACATAGATCCTAGGAAAATAGAAGACATTCTCCACAAAGAGAGAGACCATCTTCAAGGGATATATCTCCTTCACAAAGAAAAGCACCTACACCTTATAACCATGCATCAAGATAGAGATAGAGATAGAAGTCATAAGCATAGGGAACCTTCAAGTCATAGAGAACCCTCTATGCATAGGAGCCATATGATTAGGAACCATAGAGATAAAAGTATAAGCTCTTCCAAGGATAGCCTAGAAGATAGAAACCATAGAAGTAGTTTTAGAAATAGAGATCCAAGGGAAAAAGAGTACTTAGAGTCTCTAGAGCTACCTCAGATTTAAATGCCTAAGTTTCAAAGGGAACAATCTAGAGGCATATCTAGATTAGGAAATCAAGGTAAAACAAATCTTTGCAAGTCATGCCATTAGGTAAAGACATAAGGTAAGACTATTTCCATTATAATTTAGTGACTATGCCCTAATTTGGTGGGAAAGGCTTAACAAAGAGAGATATAGACCTCTGAGTGAGTGGGAGAAAATGAAGAATATCATGAGAGCAAGACATATACCTCCGCTTTATTTATGAGAGGTCCATAAAAGGTTACAAAGACTTTCTCAAGGTTCAAGAAATGTAGATGAATATTATAAAGAGATGGAGATAATAGTGATTAGGGCTAATTTGAAAGAAAGTGAGGAAGTCATCGTGGCTAGGTTCCTAGATGGGCTTAGGTATGACATCAGGGATGTGGTAGAACTCCACCAATATCTAAGCCTTAATGATCTTTACCACCAAGTTATAAAGTTAGAAGCCTAAATAAATATGAGGGGTAAAGGCAAATACACTACATACAATTCATTTGCACAAGACACTTGGGCAAGCAAGAAAAATGATTCTAGTTTTAAAACCAAGGAGCGTAAAGAAGCCATAGACTCCAAAGAGTTTAAGGTCAAAACCCCAAACTTACCTTCGAGAAAAGAATCATCTGTTAAGTACTTCAAGTGTTTGGGAAAGGGGCATATTGCTTCCTAATGCCTAAATAAAAAGACCATGGTCATTAAGGACAATTGATATGATCCTCGATACAACCTTACATGATTAATCCCACCTAGAAAAAGACGTAACTTAGAGAATAGACTCTTTGAGAAGAGGAAGGTTAAAAGGGATAAAAGAGGTAATTATGATCTACGTAAATGTATTTTAAAAAAAAGCAAATAAGATCATTAAGATTATGTTGAATATTTGAATCATACTATAGATAGATTTTATTAGGATTAATCATAATTTTCTCATATTAGAGATTAAGAAATTCTTTTAGGAAAGTTATACTTTCCTTATATTAGTAATTGTAAAAGTATAAATAGCTCTTCTATGAGAAATGAAAGACACATAAGATATCTGAATTTCTATTATCCTAAATAAAGATTTTTCTCTATCGTGAGGATCATATTTATTCTTTGCTTTTGTGAAATCTTGTCTTACCAATCTTCGCTATAAGGTTGGTGATTCAAATTTATAAAAGCCCTAAGTTTATGCTTCAACCTAGGTGCACTGCTATGTGGATCGGTTATCTTGTGGTCGTGGTCGGACAAAAGGTCTAAGTAGCAATTCACATTCTTTATAATGTTGGTAGACTATTTGCTCGTATCAGGTCATTGAACGATTTATTTTATCTTTTTTTATTATTTTATAATTGTTTTATTTAACCTATGCCACGAAGATCAGGCCACCCCTTCAATTCATATCAACAATGGCAATTACTCATTAATAGAGTCCACTGGCTCTAGTTCCTTTTACTCTTTATCTAATGATGAAGCCCCAGAGTATGAATTTGAGGGAAATCTCCTAGTGGTTAGGAGGTTACTAGGTAGTGTTGCTAATGAGGAGAAAGAATCTCAAAGAGAGAACATCTTCTATACTAGGTGTTCTATCAAGGGGCACACTTGCTCCATGTTATTTATTTTCTACATAAACTCTTGCCATCGTGAAGAATATGGTCGAGCTTTGGGAAAAGAGATAGGAAATGAGGAGTAAGAAATCTAAGTTTCTCTGTAGGTGTCTACCCTTGGGTTGATGGTCACATTCTTAACCCATCCACATCAATTTCTTTCGAAAATGTGACAAGCATACAAGTCTAGTTTTATACCTCATAAAATGTCTTTGTTTCGGAAGTGGTTTTATTTTAATTAGAGTTTATAATAAGCATAATCATATATCTTATTCATTCTTTGGATCACCTTATTAACATGATAAATCATAATATCAAAGATACTACTTAACATATTAATGTCTTTTTCCATAATCATAACATTGTCATTCACTAGGCATCCTCTCAACGACACTTTGACATATGACACACCATTATACTCTTAATGACACATTATTAAACATTTTTCAAGTAATTTCTTCTCACTTTAACATAATACTTAACTTTCTTTAGGATATGGGCTCATTCCTGATGGTCGTCACCACCTTAACTTGAAGCCTTATTGCCTCTAACTTAGATAATCCTAGACTTCCATACATGTACAAGTCCTAGACTTTGCCCTTTACAAGTATGTGCTTGTTAAGTATTCATGTAGGATTTTCTTTAATGACCCTTTTACTGACTAGGTTCCATTTCAAGTATTTAAAATAGGATGCATGCTAATACTCAATCAAAATATCATGCACACATAGCATCCAATTCACTCATCAACATATAATCATTTATGCACAACACAGAGCTATGTACACATAAGCAAGTCATCATGCCATTCAAGAGAGAACATAAGAATGTAAATATACATGATCATACTCAAGCATAATCATAATAACTAGGGCCATAATATTTACCCAAAAGTTTACATATTTAGTGAAAACCTTTACTTAAGCAAGGTCCTTATATTTTGGACAACATGTGTTCTTTTTCTAAATTTATTCAAGTTGACCTTGTTTTTTTTATGTTTTATGATAAGTTTCTAAAAAAAACCTATATCGCTCATTCCTTCTAAATTCGTCTCAACCTTTCCTTTTCTCAAAAGTTGGTTTACTAAATCTTATTTGTCAACCTTAATCCTCCATAGCCAAATGGCCTACCTTAATATCTTTTAAGAGCTTGTTCACTATTTTTCCTTATTGCTATAAGTTTCTTTCTTGAGATTTTGGTTTAAGTTCTTAGACTAATTAGTCATTAAAAATTTGTATCTCTAATACATCCTTTTTCTAAGGTATGGAAAATGGTCTACATGTATTTTTAAGGGTCACTTAATTTATTATTCTTGTCCCAAATGATTATTTTTCTTAATGATTTATCTTAGATGAATCAACTAATTAATTCTAAAAAAATTTCAACCTTTCGTCCACTAATTTAGGAGTTATGGCCGAATGACTATGTTCGCTCACCAAAGTCCCTTAATTTAATTTTTATCTTGTTTCATGTGTGAATCTTTTATGATAACAATTATAAGGAATATGAATTATCATGTAATTGAAATTTTTAAGTCTTTTCCTCTTCATGAACAAGGCTATGGCAAAATGACCAATCTTCCACCAAGATAACATTTTTACCAAACTTTCACCACAAAAGCTCTTGATATAATGTCTATGGACTTCAAAATCCATGAAAATATTTTTATTTGATCCATGCTTTTATCCTTGGGTGATGTTTGAAATATTTTCTTACATTTTATAAGTCCACAAGTCATGTTCTTTTCCTTTTAGGCATACAGGTCCAATCTTTAATTCTCAAGTTTAAATTTTTTATGGCTTCCACTTAAATTATTTAGGACCATGACCATTATAGTCCAAGTTGATTTTTTAAGTTTTAAAGTCCAAGTTCTTAGCTTTATTTTATAAAAAGGACAAACTTTCAAGTTTGAAAAAAATATGATAACATAGCTTCACTTTAAGCTCAAATAAGGTAATATTCACACGATTTACTCTAAAGAACCTTTACTTGAGGATCTTCCAAACTTGAACAAGCTTTCTCAAATATGCCCAAAATTAAAAAGAAAAAACATTTTTAATAAGATTTAATTGATTAAAAGACTTAAGAATTTTCAGTAAGCACTTTAAAAAGCTTCATTTCGAACTTTTAAAAATTATTTACAAAGTAAAAATGCTTATTTTAAGAGCTTAAAATAGTTTTAAACAAAATAATACTCTAGGAAATTGGATCTTAGAGTTTGGAGAAGAGATCCACAAAGAATAAGAATAATGGGCAAAATAACTAATAAAGACACTTATAAAGTTTTAAGGGAAGAACATCCTATTTTTTGAAGTTGGAGAAGATTATTAGTGGACTATATGGTGATGATACACTTCCTTGTTCCAATGTAGCATTCAAAAATTTTCATCATGAACTCTTGAAGCTACGAATAATCTCTAGAAGGAAACTAAGTATGATAAGGAACTAAAAATAGAGAAATTAGAATTTTTGGTGCAAATGACAAAAATGCCGCTACACTTGAACAATCCAAATAATGTGAAAGAGAAATATAAAAAAAATTTAAATGATGTTTTAAGGGATTATAGAACATTATCAATAATCAAAAGTAATGAGAAAAAATTAGGGACAAAAAAAGGATGAAAAAACACTAAAAACACTCTGAAAATGCCCAAAACATCCCTAGAAAGCTCTGCTTTCTGCACAGAGCTAATAAACTCCCAGAAACATAATTGAATCATGTTACACTAACTCCTGAATGAACCAAAAAGTGTTAGAATTGTCAGGGGAACAATTTGAGAACCTCTCGGATAATGCTGAGAAAAATTAGAAAACGCTTCTAGAAGGCTGGGAGGGGAAGAAAGTATGAAGAAGAAGCCAAAAGTGGGCCCCACATGATGTGCCTGAAAATTCCTTGTAAAACATGGTGATCAATCACCATATAAATTCAATCCAAGTAATTCACCAAAGACAAAAATAATAAATGCAAAGATTTCTTTAACGATGGCTAAGATTAATTAACCTTGATTAATTAAAATTAACCATGCTTAGGAAGGATAAACTTGATTAGTAAAAAACTCAGCCTCATTAACACAAATCTAATTCTAAAAGAATAATTTCTTACATTTTAAATTATTTTGGAAAATAGAAATTTCATGCAAAATTACCAAAATACCCTTAAGTGAAAAATTGTTCTTACTTTGCCCTTGCTTGGCCGAATTCACTAAACCCCTTTGGAGGCCTCATTTGTTTTAGATTCATTCCCTAAACAGTTAGAGAATATATCCAAACTCTCTCTAAGTTAAACCTAGTCCGAACATTCTAACTTTTCACCTTAAGCTTAAGTTTCATCTTTGAGATTGAAGCTAAAGTCAACCTCTGAACACTAAGTCTCGCACTTTCACTAAAAATCTCTGTGTGGACCATAGGGGGGAGGGGCCCGGGACCAATTTTAGCCACCATAACCTCTCACCAAGTCTCCATCAAGTAGGATTTTCTACTTTGTCTTTTTAAGCTTTAAATCTTACTTTTTATGGTTGGTTTTGTTTCTTGTGTGAATTCTTTCTCTAAGACCCATATATATCCTTTTTTTTTTTACTAATGAGGGCTCAAGGATGCCATTGAATAGTTCAAAATAAGCATCACCATTTTTAGTGATTTTTGAAGGGTAAAATGAAGTTTGGATGGATTAAAGTACTTTTAGACACCTTAGAAGCAACTTAATCAGTGAAAATTATTTAAAAATCTATTTTGATAATTTGGGATGTTGTGAGAGGTCATGAGAAAATTTTATGAAGTGTTCATGATAGGCAATAGATGGATTTTGGAGTAGATCTTTTGGATCTACATTTATTTGTTTTGAAAAAATGATATCTTGAATATTTTTTATGCTTAAAGCTTGAAAGTTGTTGATTTTCATATTATGGTGGACTTGTGTAATAATATGTTTTGATTTGAACCCATGGACTAAAATCTTAAAAATTCTTAGAAAAATTAATTCATAAGTCATAAAAGCTTTTTTGGGCATAGATCTTAAAACTATTAAGTGAAAGTTGAAATTTTGGGACTAAAAATGAAACAAGCTTCATAAGACACCTATGAATTTCTTTGACCATAACCCAAGCTAAGGAGTTTGTACAAACATTGTATGAATCAAGTGCTTAAGGCGGGACAATTGTACGAAATCATGGAACCATGGTTATATGAGAAGGAATTTTGAAAAGGTAACCTTAAAAAACCTAAAGGGAGCATTCAACTATATGGGTTAAGGATAAAATTTCTAAAAGTGATACAAACCATATGACTAAGTCCTAAATGATATGAAACAACTTTTAAAAGAAGAGAAATTAAGCTAAAATGTCCTAAAACCTACTTGGTGTGCATTGAACCTAAAATTTGGTTTATAATGCATTAAGAACCTTCATTAGGTAAATGGTAAGATTTAAATGTGTAAGAAAGGTTTAAAAATGACTAGGTCAATAGTAGCCAAAATTGATGAAATCAAGTGAAATCCATAATTAACACTTAAGCTAGATTTCAAGAATACATAAGTTGGTAATTAAAAATGAACCATGGAGTTGTGTGGAGGAAAGGGACATTCGACCATGACCTTTAGAAATATAAGAGAAGGCTTAAAAATTAACTAAACTTGGTAAAATTTGTGGCCTAAACTCTAACTCAAAGGATTCATCAACTTAGGTTAAATAAAGATGAAATTTGATGCCCTAAACACTAGAAGTGACATTTAGCCACCTTAGGGTTAATTAGTCAAGAAGAATTTTTAATTTTTAATTAGGGTTAATTAAGCATATCTGCATATAAGTATAAAGGATTAAAAATGTAAGGAAATTTTAGAAAGGATAAGAAGTCCATTTGGCCTTAACCTTCAAGTGTGAGGAAGAAGTCTTAAAATTTTCTAGTTAGGTAATAATTAATGAAATATACTTCAATTAGTAAAAAATCATCTACTAAGATAAAGAAAAGAGAACTAGAAGGCCTTAGAGACCATGAGCATGCATTCGGCCACCCAAAGTTAAGTAAGTAGGAATGAGTTTGAAAAAAAGATTTTTTAACACCCCAATTTTCTATGATAAAATTTTGCAACTACAAATAATCTCTAGAGTGAAATTAAGTAGGATTAAGAACCAAATATAGAGAAATTAGAAAGTTTGGTGCAAATGACAAAAATGCCCCTACACTTGGGTAACCTAAATAATGTACCCAAAAAATGAAAACATAAGTAAAAACATCCTAAAGGATTATGAAATATCATGGATGATCAAAAGTAGTGAGAAGAATTTAGAAAACCAAGAAGGGACAAAAACGCCTTCAGAAAACCTTGAAAATGCCTAAAATGCCCCCAAAAAGCTTTATTTTCTGCACAGAGCTTGTTAGTTCCCAAAAAAATAGCAAATGATCTTAGATTAATATGTGAATGAATAAAAAGTGTTAAAATTGTGATAAGAACAATTTGGAAAATTTTCCTACAATGTTGAGAAAAATTACGGAAACGCTCTTGGAAGGTTGGAAGGGCAAGAAAATGGGAAAAACAAGCCAAGAGTAGGCCCCATAATGGGCTGCACGAAAATTCAGCATTTTCAAGACTTGGTGGTGACTCACCAAGTTAAGTCAACTCAATTCAACCTTAAAAGACAAAAATAAATAGTAGAAAGATTCCTTTAACTATGATTAAGACTAATTAACCTTGGTTAATTAAAAGTTAACCATACTTAGGCCAAGTTAAACATAATTAGAGGTAAACTCAGCCTAATTAACACCAATTAAATTCTAAAAGGATAATTCCTTAAATTTTGAATTATTTTGAAAAATAGAAAAATCCATCTACCAAAATATCTCTAAATGTAGAATTAATCCAAACATGTCCTAGACTTGGTCGAATCCACTAAACAACCTTTGGACCTCATTTGCTCTAGTTTTTATAGAGAAAAACACTTAGCCCACTTTCCAAATTCTATGTAAGTCCATCTAAGTCCAAAAAACCCTAATCCTACACATTAAGCCTAAGTCTCCAACTTTGAGACTTAAGCTAAAACAAGGCCTTAAACACTAAGTCCTACCACTTCCACTTAGAGAACCTTGTGGACCAGCCAAAGGGGGAAGAAGGAGCAGCCATCATAGCCCCATAATCCTAACACAAATTCACCATCAAATAGGATCTTTCTACTTGTCTTTTTAAGCTTTAAACTTGCTTTTTATGGTTTGATTTCTTTCTTTTATGGATCCTTTCTCTAAAATCCATGCATCTTCTTTTGTTTTCACTTATGTGGGCTCAAAATTGTATTTGAACCATTCAAAATCAGCCCCATAATTTTTTAGTGATTTTTGAAAAAAAAAAGTTTGGTTAGTTTAAAGTGCTTCTAAGGCACTTAGAAGAAATTTAATCAGTGGGATTTGTTTAAAAATCCATTTTGAAGCTTTGGAAAGTTTTGAGAAATCATGAGAAAAGTTTTTGAAGCATTCTTGGTAGGAGATGTATAGATCTTAGAGTAGATCATATGAATCTACACTTTGTTGTATGGAAAAAATGTTATGTTGCATGTTTTTATGCTTAAGTTTTTAAAGGTATGATTTTTCTATTTGTGGTGGACTTGTGCAATCTCTAGACCAGATTTGAACCCTTGAACATAAGTGATAAAAATTGAAAGAAAAATTAATTACTAAGTCCTAAAAGCTTGCTTTAAGAAAAGGTTTAAAAGTTACTAAGTAAAGGTTGGATTTTTGGACCCCAAAAATGGCATGAGCTTTGTATGACACCCAAGACTCATTTTGGACATAACCTAAGCTCTAGAATATGGATGAAACAGGTAAGGACCAAGGGCATAAGGTGCTGTAAGGGAACAAAACCAAAGAACCAAGGTTGAATGAGAAGAAATTTTGGAAAAGTTAACTTGGCAAGTCAAGGGAGGCATTCGACCATGATACCATAAGCAAGGATAAAATTTGTTAGAATTCTTATAAGTGACATAAGCTATGTAATTAGACTCTAAATGAGGTAAATCAACCTTTGAATGATGTTAATTGGAGTAAAAATAGTTCAAAAATGTACTAGGGGGCATTCGACACCCCAGTATAATTTTAAGGAAGAATAGTTTTAAAAATTGGTTAACGATGTATTAAGATATTTATTTCATAAATGAAATGATTTAAGTTATAAGCAACACCTAGAAATGATCAATTTCTTAATAATCAGCATAGGTAGATTAAGGTGAATATATAATTAGTATTTGGTCTAAATCTCAAAGAAGCCTAAAATTGGTAACTAGAATTGAACCATGACTTAGGTTAAGGGGAAGTAAATTCGGCCTAGAAACTAAATGGTAGGAAATAAAAATCCTCTATATTTGGTCAAACTTGAAGTCAAAACTTCAACAACAAGAATTGATCAACCTAAGTTAACTAGGGTTAATAATAGAAACCCTAAAGCCTTAGAGGTGGCATTCATCCACTATGTAGTTAATTAACCTAAGAGAAGTTTTAATTCCTAACTTAGTTTAATTAAGGATCCTTATCATGCAAATATAATGGATTAAAATTATGAGAAAGCCTTAAGATAGGTAAAGGATTCATCCGGCCACTTTAGGTTAATGGATCTAGGGTTAAAAATGTGGTACCTTAAGTCTAAGGAGTGGAATTCAGCTACCGGGTGATTAATCAACCAAAAAGGAGTTTTAATTCTTAACTAGGTTCAATCAAGGATCTTAGGCATGTAAGTATACGGTATTAAATTTTAAGAAGGTTATGACATAAGCTAAGGGACATTCGGCCACATAGAAATAAATGGATCTAGAAGAAGATTTAATTCTTAACTAGCATGAACCAAACCTTCTTGGACTATAACTAGAAGGAATTACAAAGGTTAAAGAGTCATTAGACTTAATCATTAAGGTAGTAAAAAGGAAGCCAAAAAGTATCATAAATCAAGTTTAAGCCTAAGTGAGCATAAGGTAGGTTGTTAGAAACTAAAACATGAAGTTGGGAGCTAGATTAAGCCATTTGTCCATGACCTTCAAAGATGAAAAGGAAGTTTTAAGAATTCCTAAGTTAGATAGCAATGAATGAATTAGTCTTTAATTGACAAAAATCAACTCATAAAACAAGAGAAAATAAACTAGAAGGTTTAGAAACTTAGGTTCACATTCGACCATTTTAGGTTAAATAAGAATAAAATAGGTTGAAATCTTGGTTTAGGTAACTTAAGAAGCCTTATAATGAAAAATGAAGAATCAAACACTTAAAAGAAGTTTGGCAATCACGTAGACAACCATTTGACCATATGTAAGTAAAATGTCCTAAACAAGTTAAAAACTTGTGGAAACTTAACTTTTGAATATAGCATAAGTAGGACATACATAAAACTTGAACAATTGAAGAGAACAAGAATAGAAACTTAAAAGAGTGTCATTCGGCCACCTAGAGAATAATTCTAAGTTGTAAAAATCTCATGAAACTAATGTGATTTTGAGAAAAGGAAAGGTGGAGGAGCAACTTAGAAGGTTGAGAGAATTAAGTTCCTTGAATGATTTAACATCAAAGGTTGAAGTGATAAATAAGTTGGACAAGTACTTGAGATATGTAATGATGTTACGTGATTTACAGATCAACTTGTATTACTTTCATGAATGCACACTGCTTATGTAAGTTAAAATGTTGAATGCTCATAAATAAGGAAATGATGATGTTATGTATGAGAATTATTTATGATTAATGATGAGATAGAAACTAAGATCTGCATGTGCATTTCATATTGGCTGGAAATTTGCTTGAGCATGCATAATTATTTGGAAGCCATTAAAATGAACCTAAAGAGGTTAAGAGATCACTAAAACAAACTTATGTTAAAACTTAATCTACTATTTTGTGTGCCTTGTGCACACTAGTTCCAGAGGGCACCTAGAGCTCTATTGAAGAGGAGGTAAAAGGATTCTCCTAGGAGACATTAGGTTCTCCCAAAAACCCTTCTACAATGAAGACAACAGGTTCTTCACATCTTATAAGGTGGTGACGACCATCTAAGAATGAGCTCATATGCTTAGTAGTAGAAGGTGAGAGTAGAGTCAGTGAAAAGATATTGTTTGACAATTTTAATGCATGTCTATGTCTAAATATTTTCCCCAAAGTTGTGGAATTGGATCCATGATTTTCCTAAAGTGTGGAATAGAGAACTGATAGAGATAAAGAGAAATGACAGAGACAAAGAAAAATGACAAATATAAATTCTAAGACATAGAATAATATGTATGTCAAATAATATCTTTATTTTGACCCCAAACTTATGTAGTTTAGACAGATATATGCATAAACAATAAGTTGTTTCTGTATAAAAATAATCCACTTCAGAAGGATGTTTTTGAAAGATTAAAAACAACCTTGTATGAATGACATGATTTTTACTAATAAACTGAAGTGATTGCGATAAAAGTGATGACACTAAAAATAGAGTAAAAGACTTGCTGAGAAACCTAGTTTTTCACTCCTTTCTCTTTCTGCTTTCTTCCGAGACAACATCAATGTCTTTCACAACAACGGTGGTATTTAGCGGTGGTGTTTGTCGACATTAGCAATGTCGACTGGTTTGCAAACCTGCACGGTCTATTAATAACGACACAGGCCAATGTTCAGATCTATTTCTCGTTAGGTCATCTATCCACCATTGAAGTTCTAAGTTTGAACTTCACAACTACCGGATTTGCAATTCCCTTAGAGGCTTTCCACCCCTAGTTGGCTACTAGTGACAATGGACAACCATAACTGCAGATTCCTTTTCCTTTGAAGGGGAAACCAGTACACAAACCTCAACCCACTACCACAACATGTCTCACATTTGATACTTGTAGGGAAGCTCTCCGTATCTGATGCCATAATCTTTCCAGACCTATCAAGAAATGCCAGACGGAATAGTTATATCGTTAGATCGAGCATGTGGATGGAGTGATTCCACCGTTAGGCTAGTATAGGTTTGCGAGTCTCCTAATTTTCTCAAGGAATGAGAAGAGTTTGAAAGTCATACAAGTTATATATATGTTTGTAAATAGGTCGATACAAGCATCCTAAATATTATTAAGAAATAGTATGCTATGTCTATTTGATATATGTATAATAGTGAGTAGTAAAAATGTATGTAAATTGGGGCTTGTAATAAATTGTATGATAAGACCTTCGTGCCTAAGACTTTTGAGATATGTGAATGGATCGTAAAATTATGTTATGTTATGTTATGTGTGGCATGATCAAGCTATGTTTAATTATTTTATTACGAATTAAGAATCAAACAGAGTAGCATAAGCATTTTGTATTCTTAACGTTTTGTACACGTGTAAAGCCATCTAATTTTTTAAATTTCCATTACGCATGTTTTATCGACGAGGCTTGCAATTTTTAACAAATAGTTTTAGTTTTTTTTAGTGTATTTTCCATACAAATATTTTCTAAAATAATTCCGCATCATGAGATAACAAACTAATAATGGAACCGAATGAACGACTTAAGTGTAAAATTGGTATTCATAATTAGGGTGTTATAGGTTTAGGTACACTAAGAAGCTTTGTTATGCAAAAGTAAAAGGATTAGGAATTTAGATGAAGCTTGACAATGATATGTGTATCATTCGACCATGCATAATTAAATTGACATAAGTAAGTTAAAAACTTGTTAATACATAACCTTTAAGTTTAGTATGAATAGGTTATGCATAAGACTTATAAATTGAAGGGCAGAAAAAATAAAAACTTAAGAGGTGCCATTCGGCCACCAAGATGAAAACTTTTAAGTTTATAAAAATCATGTGAAACAAATTGAACTTTGAGAAAAGGAAAGACTAAGGGGTAACTTAGAAGGTTTAAGTGGATTAAGCCTCATGAGTCATTCATCATAAAACATTATGAGTTAAACAAGTTGGACATGTATGAGTGTATATATTTATGTTATCTAAGACTGATTCATAAGCCAATTTATGTTGCTTTATGAATACATAACGTCTAATATGAGTTGAATGATGAATGCTCATAAATTTTAAAAGAACGATGTTATGCATTATTGATGATGTGATAGAATTTGAGATCTAACTGTACATAACATATTGATTGGATATTGATTGAGCATGCATGATTATCTGGAAGCCTTTAAAAGGAAACTAAATGGATTAAGGGATCACTAAAGTAAAGAGTTATGTGAAAATTTAATCTACTTTTACGTGCCTTATGCATAACCAGAGGATAACAGAGTCTTACTAAAAAGGAGACTGAAGATGTTCTCATGGGAGACTAAAGGTGTTCTCTTGGGAGACCAAAGGTTTTCTCCACAAAACTTCTATTGTGAAGACCAAAGGTTTCTTCACTTATTATGAGATGGTGACGATCATCTAGGAATAAGTTCATATCCTTAAAAATAGAAGGTAGAGTAGTAGCAAAGCTAGTGAGAAGATATTATTTGACTGTTTATAATATGTTTGCTTGTGTCTTGAGAGTTTCCTGAAGGTGAGAAACAAAAAATATAATTCCCCGAAGGTGTGGAATATAAATTGAATGAGACATTGTGTAGGATATAGAATAAAGTGTGAGTCAAATGATATCTATAATGAGATCCTAAATATTTATGATGTTTAAGGAAGATACCTATTTATGTAATAATGACTATTTTCTATATAAAAATAGCCCCCTTCAATAGGATTTTTTGAAAGATTAAAAACAACTTTGTATGCATGTCATGATTTTTCTAATAGACTGAGGTAGTTGGGTTGAAAGTGATGACACTAGAAATAGAGTAAAATCCTACTGAGAAACTTAGTTTCTTATTCCTTCTCTCCCCACTTTCTTCCTAAACGAAGAACAAGTCCTTCACGATGGCAGCGGTCTTCATAGACATTAGTAATGTGGATTGGTCAGCGAACCCCCACAACCTGTTAATCACAACCCAAGCCAATGTGAGGATTCATTTCTCGTTAGGATGTCTTTTCATCTCGGAAGTCTTGAGCCCAAACTTTACCATGATAGGTTTCACAATTCCCTTGGAGGCCTTTTACCCCAATGGAGTAGTTTCACCTCCTTTGAGTTATCGAAGGCAACAGATTGCCACCACTGAGGAATCGTTTTCATCAGAGGGAGAGACAGACCCACAAACTCTATCACACTACCATAGTTTTTCACATCTTTTGGTGCTCGCAAGGAAGTTCGCCATACTTGGTGCCTTATCCGTTTCAAGCCTATCAAGAGATGCCCGATAAGATTTTCATGTCTTTGGATTAGAGTATGTGGTTGAAATGTTTCCATCACTAGGCTTAGGGAGGTTTGCTGGTCCCTTAGTTTCATTTCCAAAGAAGAAGTTCAAGTATCATACCCCTAATGTAAATTTCTGGAAATAGTTGGTTGTAAGAATCCTAGTTATTATTATGTAGTGGTAAGCTAGTTCATGTATTAGAGTATGTAACAAACATGTATGTAAATATGGTATGTACTTTATGGTGTGTAATAAAGTGTATATAAATGCCTTAATGCTTAAGACTGTTAAGTACATCTAAAAAGGGCTATATAAAAATATAAAGCTTGTATGTGTAAATGGTTCATGTTTAATTTGTTGTACTTTTGATGAGAGACAAATGAGGTGAAGGGAGAGACTTGTAATGATAATAATTTGTACATACATAAGATCGCCTAATGATTTATTTACTAACATGAACACTATATTGACAAGACTCGCATTTTATTTTGAAACGGTTGTTTTAAAAAAAAAATTACCGAATGCGTAAAATTGGTATTCATTTTTAAGGTGTTATATCCAAAACAAAATTCCTTCAAGAGGGATGAAGGATTTTTTTTTTCTTTGCTTATATTATAACTTAAGTTTCAAAGATGGACACCTAAACTAGGTTAGATTTTGGTTTAGGAAGGGTTGAAGATGAAAGCTTGATTTTTTGAAGACCGGGTTAAGTGCTTTGATGAGTGTTTATAAGAAAATAGAGATGGATTTAACCCTTAGTAAATTCAGCCATTTGTGGTTACCTAGGGATTTATTTTTTAACATAGGAAAAAATGTTCATTTCACTTATAATTTTTATTTTTAAAATTAATTCTAAATGGTGGAATCTTATCCTTTAAGGTTAACCATAGTTTAATTAACCTAACCAAAGTTAGATTTGAACCTAATCATGGTTAAGTAACTTGATCATAGTTAATTTTCTCTCTTCTTATTATGTTTTTTTTCTCCTTTATTAATTTATGGCATGGTTACATTTATGACATTCCTATCCTCTCATCTTTTCCTATAGAAAAATGTTCCTATTGATAAGCATGAGTTGTAGATCTCTGCCAATAGTTTCTGCCCTGTTAGAAGCATTTTGGTTATTTAAAAAAAAAATTATAATAGTTTTTGAACTTCATTCCTAAAGTTGCTATTTCTTAATTAGTTCTTCCTAGTTTATTTTTTGATATCTTACTTGTTTTTTATGATAATTTATTATTTTTCGAAAGATTTGGATTTTTTATGAATTTTCTAAATTTTTACAGTAAAGTTTCTATTTTTTGCTATAACTAATTTCTTCTAGTTGTATTATAGTAATTATTGATAAGTTTTAAGTTTCTTTAAAATTTTATAAACTTCTTTTATGAGTTTCTTAAGTTTTGTCTATTATTATTGTGAACTCAAGGTTTTTTTTGTTATTTTTCTAAAAAAAAATTATTTTTTTTAAAATGTGTAATTTTTTAACTTTTATTTTTGATTTATATTTCTATTTATTAGTTTCTAAATCATACCGTCAAACTTTGAAATTTGGGATGTTATAGTTAGGCGTGGTCCATCCCGTTGGTTTTTGTGCATATAAAACCTCAACGTTTTAGACTAAAAAGCTTTATGTCACTCCCCTCTACTTACTCTTTCTACATTTTCTTGTGAATTGAAATTGTACAAGGCATGCAGAACGATTTCACCGTTGAATTTGATCTTTCTTGTTTCAATAATATTATATGATGTTTTCTTCATAATTTGTTACATGTGTTTATTTCTATATCATTGGTAACTATAAATCCATCATTAGGGCAATGATGAAGCTTATGGAGTTAAAGAAATTCTTGTTTTAATATTTATGCACAGATTATATTGTTCATAATTATGCTTATTCTATTCACCTTCATTTATTTGAAAATTAAACTTTGATATTTAAGTAGGATTATTCATTTATCATTAAAAATATCTAAAATATAGAAAAAAGATAAAGTTGCAGGATTTAGAAGAAAATGGTTTAGATATGGATATCTTAGAAAAACAAAATCTAGTATTTGTAATCAATAAGGGTAGATCATTAGGTTTTTAATTTTTAATTATTTAAAAACATATTGAGTTTTAACCTTTTTTAATTAAAATCTTGTTCGAAAGTAAGGATAATAATTAGGAGGGATGTTATCATTAATGATTATTTTGACGAAATAATTAATTTTAGCACATTAGAATAGTTGATTGGATTTTAGAGCAAATAATAATCAATTTAGGATTAAGCCAGGAATGCAATTAACAACCCTAAGTAAGTTTTAGACCTGATGACCCCGTTCAAAATAAAAAAATCTCATTGTGAGTGCATACTTTCCTTTTATTTATTGCTTTTATTTCCTCAAAATTTCTTGCCTATTTGCTATAGCTTTAACAACTTAGGAATGTTCATTTCCTAGTAGTTCATTATTCTCAAATATGATAATTTGAGGTCTCAAATACCTCACTTAATACTTGAGAACACGGTACACTTTTCCTTCCAGGAGGCTAACCCCAATATGCATTAATTATATTCTCTATATAAGTTAACGAAAGGTAATAAAAGAAAATTTAGAATGTTAGGAAAATGGTTAATGGACTTAGCAATGGAAATGGAAAAGGAATAGAAACTTGTCATTGGAAGAAGAGTTATTTAACAATTTGTATCAAATTCTTTCTAAAGCATCCTAATAGGAATTTCAAGGACATTCATTGAGTTGATGGTTGGAATCTAGTGGAGAAAATATGTTAAAATCACTATAAAATGACATTCAAAATAGGAACAATAGGATGTGGGACAATGTAATGTTGCTCAAAGCAAACATTCTATCATTGAGAGTAGCTTTGGATAAGTTATAGCTTTGGATAAGTTAGCTATGCAATCAAATGTATACATCTTAGGAATTTTGACCTTTACAACATCAATATATGTTGGATGAAACTATACGATTGCCAATTTTTATAATTTAGAGGAATGCCAATATGAAACAAAAAGGAAAAAAGGATATGGATGTCATTTGCCACATTGTCATTTGGACCATATGGCTTACGCACAATTAAGCTATCATTAAAAATGAACCAATTGATATGGATCAAATAATGATATTGGTCAAAAGGAGATCATCGCATGGGGTAAAAACATATTTTCCTTGTAGATTTTTAACTTTTTTTTTTATGTTTTTGAAATCATTATGACTAATTGATTCCATTTTTGTTTCATATGTAGTCTAGATTTACTTAGATATATCTATTCATATGTAGTTAGCCTAAACATCTTTTTAGTTTTGAGTATCTTTGGTACTTTATTTTAATGAATTTCTTGTTTTATTGAGTAAAAGAAATCTATAGGTTGAAAAAGTATTTGAGAGATTTCATATTGACTCATAGTTGAGAAAAATTAAACCCTTGGTTAAAAAATGTTATTTTATTGGTTATGGATCTAACATATAACGAAATTTTTTGGAATGACCAAAATATGAAAACCATTAAAAGTAAAACTTTCACTTTTAATGAAAATATATTTTATGAGGATAAATTTTTTACAGAATCTGTGAGTGTGGGGAAATAGTCAAAACTTTGAGAATGTAGCATTGGAAGAAATATCGTAAAGTAATATATCCAAGAAAAATTAAGGTAATATAGAGAATAAGAATATTGAGGTAGAACTTGGGTCAAAATAGAGTCAACAACAATGCCATAAACCCCTATGATCACATGAGAAGATCTAGTAGGATGAATAAAGCACTATAAAGATATTCTACTATATTGCATTATTTTTTATTAAGTGACAAAATATTTTGGTAAGACCATATAGAAGAAGGATGAGATGAAAGATAAAATGAGATTGTTTAAGAAGAATTGAACATAGTATTGATCAATTTTTCAAAAAGAAATAAAGATCTACAGAACATATGGGTCTATGGACTAAATAAAAATCTTATGGCAATAGAAGATACAAGGCAAGACTTATAGTAAAAGGGTTTAAGCAAAATCAGGAAATTGACTTCACTAATATACTCTTTAGTGTTGAGATGACTACTAATAAAGTTATTTTATGAATTATAGATATAGAGAATATTCACTAGGAGTAACTAGATGTTAAAATTACATTAATACATAGGAACATGGAGGAAGACATTTATGGCATAACTTAAAGGTTTAAAAGTTCAAGATAAGTATAACCTTGTATGAAAGTTTTACTCAAGCTTGGATGACTTGAAACAAGCACCAAGACAATGGTACAAGAAATTTAATAAATTTATGAGAAACTCTAGATTTAACATATAAGACATGAATCATTATTTCTATGTTAAGAAGTTTATTCATAATTATATTATATTTGTTTTATATGTTAATGACATGTTGATTACAAAATCTAATATGACTAAAATTAACAAGTTGAAGGAGTTGGAAGAAAATTGAGATGAAGGATCTTTGTCCAACTGAACAAATTCTTAGTAGAAGAACTTTTAGAAATAGATCATAGGGATATCGAAAGTTACCTTAAATGAAATATACAGAAAATTTTCTTAACATGTTCACTGTTAGAGATGCCAAAATTAGAATTTTGGAAACTCGCTTTAAGTTTCCAATAAAGAAATTTTCATAGACATACATAGAATAAAGTCACATCAAAAGTACCATATGCATAAGATCTTTATACATGTTATGGTAAGCAGGAGACTTGATATAGTACACATTTGGAGTTGTTAGCAGATTCCTATCAAATCTAGAAAAGGAGAATTGGAACCGTGTGGAATGGATACTAAGATATATAAAAGGGTACTTAAGTATGTGTATGTGTTTTAAAAGAAGTGATCTCACCTTTCATGGTTCTTTTTATGTATATTTGTAGACAGATTTGGATAGTAAAAAGAGAACCAAAAGTATGGTATAAAAAAGATCACAATCCAGATCATAGGATTAGATTATTTGATGATCTTGGATACCCCTTGGGATCTTGAGCTCCTGTAAGATTCAAAATTGGTGGGATCTCGAAATCAATGGGATTGTGTAATCTTACCAAGTGGATTTTTTACTTGATTTCTCTCATCTAAGAACCTATGTTGACCTATGACTTGACCCAATTTCTATGAAACCCTAATACATTTTCAATTGTGATATCTTTTTCTTCCATTAACTTCTTATATTTTGGGACAAGCCCATATTCATCTTCAACCTACAACAATGCAACTTGCTTCTCCTTCAGCTTCTATGTTTGTACTTGCCTTTATCTTTTACAACTTCGAGGAAAACCCATTTTATGTTTGCCTTGATTTTCTATAACTTCGATTTGGCGACCAACTTTTTCCTACTCATCTTGTATGTGTGTGTCTCTCTCTTCACATCTCGTTTTTGGATTGAAAATGGATTTTAAAATTGGTGTAAGTGTAAGTGTTGATGGTAATATATGAAGCCCTATTACTGGTAGTTTCACTACAACTAAGTATTTCGCTATATGTAAAAATGTTGTTGAAAGTAAGAATGATGTGGCTGGAAACATGGAATTGTTGTTGGTCAAGATTAAAGAAGAATTCATTGTAAATATTGTAAGTAGATTATTACAGGAATGTTTACCAGTTTAAGCATCACTTGGCTTGGTCAATAAATGGGGTGTTTCACGTTGCTAAGGTATGAAATGAAGTGAGGGAGGAAATGATGAAAATTTGCATTGCTTTGGAAGAAAAGAAATTTGTGAAAAAATAAGAGACAATGAGTTTGCAAGTGATTGTGAGTATTTTGAAAATGTTTTCAAGAAAAAATAAATAATGCTCAAGTTTAGATCAATACCATTGTTAAGAAAAGTGTGAGAAGAGGTATGCTGAGCAATTTTTTTTTTTTTTTTACAATAATTCCATAACATTCAATATGGAAAGCAGCGATGAATCTAGGAAAATGTATGATTTGATTGAAAGACATGGACAAGGATTTGATATACTATCCTACCAAAATTAGAGCAAAATATTTAAATGATAGGGTGCACCACAATGACTAATGGAAGGATCGAAAAAAAAAAGGAAAATAATATTAAACTTCTTGGTAACTAGTTCAAGGAAGAATATTTTTTTATAGTCTGCATCTCATATATGAAAAATTGCTAATAGTATATCTTAAATGATATATGATGTAGTTAACAATGTATTTCAAATGATATATGATGTAGTTGAAAGGTGGACGAAGAAAATATTGTTCAAATTGTGAATAATAATGTAGGAAATTATGAAGCTACTGGTGAGATGTTGATGGAGAAGAGGAAAAGGTTTTATTAGACTCCTTGTGTAGCACATTGTACTGGAATAATGGTGGAATACTTTAAGAAGAAATACTCATTCATAAGGAAATTATTATATAAGGTTAAAAAATTACATCCTTTATTTATTTGAAAACTTCTCATTTTGCTATTATAAAATGAAGCAAAAGAAAAAAAGTTGAAGACGTTAAGCATTACTTGATTTGCCATGTCTTAACTTTTTAGTCCCTTAATGACAAGGGAGCTTTGCTAAGTGTTCACAAATGGAAGTGCAACCAATTTACAAAGACAAAGGATAGGAAATTTGTTGAGAATATGGTCTCGAACAAAGAGTTTTGGAAAAATGTTCTAATTTGTTTATGAAAGGTATAATTTGTTTAATCAAAGTTCTTGTGTAGTTGATTTGGATGTGATCCCTACCATATGGTTTATCTATGAGGATATGTCTTAATCGAATGATAAGATACAAATTTCTAAGCTTACACCAAGAAAATCTAGAGATGACATTTTTAAACAAATTTATTGTTGATATGGATTTAAAAGAGAACTAGGATTTGGGTCAGAGGTATTCTTAGATAGAACATGATGGTAGTACTATGATTAGGTTACATTAAATCTTAATTTTATAAAATTAGACTAAATTGTTTAGATCTGTAGCACAATGGATTTTAAATAGAGATGTATCAAATCATTGATTGGTGTTTCTAAAAGGAGCATATAATTGGGAGATAAATCGTTCACCTTTAATAATTAATAACTACCGGTTATAGGAGATGGAATGTTCAACCCTGGTGGAATATAGCTGGAAATCATGTGATGTGTAAGGATGGATGACATTTTGTCTACATGAAAATATGAATGTTGTAAAGAAAACTGTCATGGATTGGAATAAGAATGCCTTTGGTCATATTGATATGACATTGTTAATTTTAAGGAAGAGATTTATATTCTTAAGTTACAATTGAAGACAGATGGATTTATGGAGGATATAGCGAAGGAAAGACAACGGAAGTTAGTAGAACTACAAAAATCTCTCTCATAAATGGAATCATTGAATCACCAAATATCAAGGGAGACTTGGTTGAAACATGGTGATAAAAAATAGTATTTACTTTCATGTAATGATATGAGCACATCATAGAAGAAATCAACTACAAGCCTTATTAGTGGATGAATGTTGGATAAAACATCCAAAGGATATAAAGGCTAAAACTTGTAAGCATTTGTCTCAATATTTTGTTAAACCTAAATATGTAGGCCTTTTGTTAGATGGGATTAACTTTGTGAGTTAACTTCTAAGATGAATAGGAAACTAGATATTTCCTTCCTAAAAGAAGAAATTAATTTGATCTTTAACATATCTAAAGGGAATAAAGGTCCGAATGGATTTAACATTTCTTTCCAAAAAACCTTTGGATACTTAATTAAAAAGAGGTGTATGATAATTTTATGGAATTCTTTGATAATTCTAAATTGTTTATCAAGATGTCTTTTTCTTAGCCCTGATACTGAATGTGATCAACCCTAAAAAACTAAGTGAATTTAATCCAATTACACTTCAAGGATTCTTATACAAACTGATATCTAAGTTGCTAGCATGTTGTTTGAAATAAGTCATAGGGATGATGATATGAGAAATCCAGTTTGTATTTTTTCTTGGTAGGAAAATCCTTGATGGAATTCAGGATGGACATTTTTAGCAAACATGTAGAAAACAATGGGCATGTTAAATAAATGGTTAGAACGGATGAAGGAATGACTATTTTTTGGTGACCTATTGATCCTAACTAATGGAGGTACTACTAAGGAGGTCACAATAAAACGAGGTCTCAAAAAAGCTGATCCTTTGGCCCTTTTTTATGTTCTCATTGTTTGCGAAAGGATTACATGGACTGATGGATAATGTAGTTAAATATGAGATTTTCAAATGTTTTAATATAGGAAAATTGATGTTTTCTCTATCTTTGCTATAATATGAAAATGATGTAATCATTATAGGAAATGCTACATTTGAAAACTTATGGACTGTTAAATTCTTCTACGTTGTTTTGAATTGGTATTTGGTCTTAAGGTTAATTTTCATAAAAGTAGTATTTATTAAGTTAATATGGGTGAGTAATTCTTACAACATGCATCCATATTCTTAAATTGTAAATTAGGTAGTATCTTTTTCTACTATTTGAGACTACCAAATAAAGATAATCCAAGAAGATACTCTGGCTAGCAAAGGTTGATTCGATCTCTTACAAAAAGACTGGATGTGTATCAATGTAAATACCTATCAATCAAAGGATGTATTACTCTTCTAAATTTAGTTCTACCTATCCTACCAATGTATTACCTCTATTTTTTAATGCCCTATGAATGTTATAATGAAAATAGCCAAGATACAATGAAAATTTTTATAGGGTGGAAACAAAGAGACGAAAAAGATAACGTGGTATGTTCAGAGTTAATTTGCAGCTCGAAGAATGAAGGAGGATTAAAGGGTGAAGAATCTATTGTTCAACAAATCCTTTATAAAAAAAATAAAGATGAAGGTTGATACATCAAAATAATTGCTCATGGAAAGATGTTCTAATAGTCATATATGGGAAGGTCAATACTTTGTAGTCATGCATACAGGGCAAAAAGGATGGTTCAATACGGTGGAGAGATATATGAAAATTAGGATCAAGGGCAAGTTCAAATTGGTGTAAAAGAATACTAGTATAATTGTGGGAGAATGTTTTTTAGTGTGATAATCAAGGTTGTCATCTATTTTTTCTAGACTATATATGATATTAAAAGACAAACAAAAGATTTTGGCTAGTTTAAGTTCATGGAAGATGGAAATTGGAGTTTTATGATGAATTGGTAGAGAAGAATTTTCTCTTGGAAAAAGGAATAAATATGATGCTTTTAACTTAATGCTGGAGATTAGATCTCTAGACCCAAAAAGAGCAAAGAGATGGAAATGACAATGAGATATCTCAAGGATCTATATTGTTAAATTTGCATTGGAAATGTTGCAGTATATAAAGGATAGGCAATTAATAAGAGTGTATCTCTCAAAATCTACATTCAACAAATTTTGGAAGACACCTACACCATGTAAGATTTTGGCATTCTCATGGAAGTTATTGTTGGGTAGATTACCTACCAAAGCTAACTTCTTGAGAAAGAGGTTAGACATTGCACCCATTTTCCATATATGGAATCACAACGATGAGACTCAAATCACTTAATCTTACATTACGAGAAAGTCTAATGGACTTGGCAAAGAGTTTTTTCCTAGTTGTAAATATCCTTAATTATGCCTAACACAGTCAAATAACATTATCTATAGTTTAGGAGGCTATATTTTGCTAAAATAAAAAGAAAGAAACTTATATGTATGGCTATTGGGAACTCTATTGTGTGGCATATATGGTTGGGTAGGAATTCTAATGTTTTTAAAAATAATGAATGGTATCCCGTGGAGTTTCTAGATAGGATTATAGTAATATCTTGGAACTAATTTAAAATTAGATGTAACCATATTTTCAAAATCTCATTTTCATATTAGTGTATCAGCCTAGGCTCTTGTATAGAATTAAGTTGTCTACTTTCTAACGATTGTAAGAGGGATTGAGTACCTCTTATACTCACATAATAAATAATTTATTTTTTTTTATAAAAAATGTATCATCAAAAGGTAATTATTAATCAAGTGTTAAAAAAATTAACTTAGTTTATTTAAATTGAACTTTTGTAATCTTTGTTTGAAAATTAATTTATCTTATTTTATTGTTTAGTTATCTATCTTTGTTGAAGATCATTGATGAAATGGGATAAATAGCTTCATAGATCTTTTCATGTTGCAAACTATTTTTTAATCTTCAATTACATTACAATTTTAAATTCAAAGATAACCTTAAAGTTAAATGTGGGCTATTGGATCATTTAATAAGAATGGTACCCAGGAGGAGGAATAGGCTAAAGTTGATGATCAAATTATAATTTCAAGATATGTGTAGGAATTTTTGACATCATTGTAGAAAAAAAACACACTTACTAAGAGGGAGACAACACTATGGTAGAATTGGTTTAGAGATAAACATCCAAAGCTCAAAAGGGTTGCCATACATAGAAACAGAATTATAAACATGATTTTTATTACCAAATATAAAAATGTAGCCATATTTATCTCAAGACAAAAGTCAAATTCCTTTTAATAGAAGGTATATAAACAAAATTGTTTAACGATAAAACATGTCTACAAGGTAAACAAAAAGATACTTGTATATCATTAATGACTACTCTAAAATTATCTATCATAACAATCCTAGACATAATATCACTTAATTTTCTCAAACTAGTGAAGCCCTAGAAAAAATTGCTAACATAAATGGTGCACCTAAGTCTAATCACCAAGTATTGGAAGGAACATAAACTAAATTATATTTGAAATAATCTAGAACTAAGAGTGTACCTTGCCTTTATTGCTTCTTAACAAAGAAGTAGTCTTCCATTCCGGGGACATACTTCTTCTAGTACTTAGAATTCCCTTTAAATGATTTCTTATTGGGCTCAACTGTAATGGCATCTTTCCTGATTCTTTGTTATCACTCTTAGGCTTATTGTAATACCCTAAAAATGAAGTTTATTTTTACGCTTAATTTGTACACACGGTTCTATTATTTGACTATTACTTCATGATGTGGAATCCTTAGAAACTAAATATTAGTGAAAATACGATGAATATTTTTTATTTAAAACATATTGATATAAAATGCAACTCTTGTTGGAATAGTTATCGTAGTGGAAAATAAATAAACACACGTTCTCATTCCTGTTTAATTTATTAATAATCTATGTTACTTTTACTGTGCTATACTCCTTTATTAAGCAGTAATGTAACAGATACCATAATTACAAACATTTTAGAAGTCATGGTATCTTACAATTTTATAGTCCATAGTTATACATACTTATCTAAGTTATGTTAAGGTGTCTATACCATTACACACCTAGTTACATATATACAATTATTATTACAAAATACATACATATCATAGATTATGATAAAATCTACATACTAAGTAATTAAAATAAAGTCATCCAATTATTTACAAGTTGTGCATTATGGGTATGATTTTGACTTCTTCCTCAAACACAGAACCTTGCAAATATTTCAAGGTCGGTGGTGACAATGCTCCAACCATAGACTTTCATCCAGAGCAATGAAGGTCTCATTTTCCATATCTTGAAACACTTGGAATGGATACAGCCCGGGAAATGGTAAACTACCCTGCGACAACTAAACATTTGAGCTGTTGTAGTAGTGGATGGTGTTTCAAAGTCAGTTTCCCCTTTTGATGAGGATGAATCTTTAGTGGGGGTTGCTACAGGTTCCTGGTAGCCAGGTGGGGGTGGAAACACCCCATTAGGGTGGAAGATTTTCAAGGAAATAATAAACTCTATGGTTGAGAAATTTGGGCTCATCACAGAAAATACAAACAAGTGGCCCAAATAAAAATAAACTTGCATATTAGCTTGAGCGGTGATCGTTAGTCCATGAGGCGTTTACGGTCTAGTTAACATTACTTAGCTCCATGAAGACCATTTCATTCACGAAAGACATCAGGAGGGTCTGGGAAGAAAATGGTGGGAGAGGGGTGGGAAACAAATTTTCTTAGTAAGATTCAACCACAGGGTTATTGACATCACTTTCATCCTAGTCAGTTTAATTTATTTGAAAAACAAATTTTCTTAGTAAGATTCAACCACAGGGTTATTGACATCACTTTCATCCTAGTCACTTTAATTTATTTGAAAACATTTCAGAAATTCAAATTTATTTTTAATCTTTCAAAAATTTTAGCTGAAGTGAATTTAGTTTACATAAGAAGAACTAATTTATAATTAAGCATACAAATTACATAAGTCTCATAAACCTTTATGATCACATCATAGATATCATTTGTGTAATATTAAAAAAAAAAAAGAAACCAAGCGACAAGCGGCAACCGCTTGCCGACTCTCACCCACATTCCACACACACACAATCTTAATAGTATAAATAGGGGGTAGGGAGTGAAGCACAGAAGCATAACACACCCCCACACACAATTCACAAAATTGAAATTGAAGGGCGTTGGGGAGCAGTATGTCGATGGAGGGTGGTAAAACTCATGACTTCGTCGGAAAAAAATTAAAGAAATATTACACTGGTCTTCAAATTCCATGTAAGGGGGAGGAGACTCAAGTAGAATATAGGAGTAGTTCTAGAGCCCCTTGCTCTAGAATGAAATTTATTAATTGTATGATAAATTTATAAGTTGAATTTAATCATGTCTTAATTTAATTTTGGGCACAATTTAATTTCTTATACGGGTAGTTCTAGAGCTCCTTACTCTAGAATAAATTTTTATCAATTATGTGATAGTATAAAATTTATTTGTGAATATATTTAAATTTAAATATAGGTAAAATATTATATAATTATAAATTGGGAATTTGACTGGTTAGGAATTAAATTGAGTAATTTAGAGGGGAATGTGATATAAAATTTTAGGTGTCCAAAAATACATATATATATATATATAAATTTATTTATAAATTACATTAATAAATTTTGTAGGAAATATAAAATTAAACACTTTTATATAAATTAATATAAATTATAGGGGTTATAATATTTACACGTAGAGTTGTAGAGGATGATTTTAAAATAGGGTCCTACTTAGTAATTTTAAGTTCTACAGATATATTTCGATGTGATAAATATAGGAGAGATATCCAATTAATAAATTTGGAGGAAAAAGAAAATCACCAAGTATTTTATAAAAATGTTTAAAAATATAATACCCTAGGATAGGTATTATTTTTCCCTCTACTATATTCCTATGTTATACAAAAATATAATTAACAGTTAACCGGCTTCGTGTGTGTGTATATATATATATATATATATATATATATATATATATAAACCCTTATATTAACCATTAGTATACAGAAAGCAAATACCAACTATTGGAGGAGATTATATTAGTAGTTAATTTACACAAAACTGTGGGCATAAGTTTTCAGGAATATTTACTAGAGGTTGGAAACCTCGTTTAGGCTGGTGGAAAATATAACTAAACGTAGAAAATATATACGTATAGTGTTGAACAAACCAAATAATTGAGTAAGGATTGTGAGGTCCTGTCCCTTGAGAAGAAGATGCCGCCTTCAAGTGAAATTGAGTTAGGAATTAGAACAATTAGTTGACATGCATCATTTACATAAAAGTGTTTTGTAAATTAAAATGGGGATAATTTGTAAGCCCTTATGTGAAAGGGAGCTGGGAAATCTAACGGTCGGTTCACATGGAAGTAGACTAAAGTTCATGATAGTAGGGACATCTGAACCTAGGGGGTATTGAGTTGGGTTTGAGCCTTCCAATGGCCTGTGGTTACTCCTTGTAGTCGGGACTACTCTGGTCGGACTTAGCCACCTCGACAAGATGCTGATGATTATGTCGAGCAATTTCGGAATGTTATAGAGTGCGGTTGATAATGATTTTAGTCTTACTAAAAGCACACTGTGGTAGAAATTGGATCCCAGTACCCCTATTAATTTGATAAATCTGTGAAGAAGTTTGGGCCCACATGCATGGGCATACCGTAAGGATGACCAACTTTAGATTAGTGACGATTATTGTGGTATAGGATGCAATAATCTCAACTTATTCTTAAGTTTGTCATCATAGAAACCTCTGAAACAGAAAATAGAATAATCTAATTCATATATTGCATAGGACAATTGTTTGCTGATAGTACCTTGTGAAGGTTAAAGAACTCATTCGTTCTTTTTGTTAAAGTATAACTTAACGCACTACTCTTTTTCATTACTCCTACTTGAATGAAGTGTCTCACTCCCTTCTATTATATTCTATATGTATAACTTTGACTACATAGTAAGCCGACAACGTGGATCACCCTCATTTTGACATTAAGGTGATCATCAACGTGGAGAATAGATAAGAAATTTTGATTCTATGATCAAGGACGACGACTATAACGTTGGAGTACCAACTTGAAGAAGAGAAGCGGATCCTTCTAGTTTTTAGTTTAGATAGAAAATATATAATGTTGTACATACTTATCTCATCACCCTAGTCATAGTACCCTAAATTACTTGTACCCTGGGATTGTGGAACTAATGTAGTTTTAAATGAGGATGTACATATATGTATGCAATTACCAGGAGTTTTTTATTCGGATATATGCATGATTGGCAAATCAGGTATATCATGACCGTATGATTATTTGGTACTAGTACGTGTCGCAACCGTGATTACAACGAGACGACGAACTCGCTAAAACCTTGAAAATGTAATTTTATTCATGATGTGGAGTCGCCACCAAATTTTTTATTTAAGGGAAAATATCTAGAAAAAAACCCTAATTTGCAGATGAGATTTAGGTTCAGGAGTCTGTTACGAGTGGGGAAGGTGTTAGGCACCCCACTTTCCCGTTCTGAAGAACGGTACCCTTAAACTGAGTGTGTGATTTATCGAAAATAGTTTGATCCCTTTAATTATAGTGAAAATAAATACTTGATGGAGGTTAGCCTGATAGGACTTGATCCTGCTCCTACGTATTCCCCGGTGCAATGGGAAACTCAAGGCATACGTAGTTCTGGTTGTGGAGGCTTGACCTTCAAAAGTGTTTAAGCGAGTGTTCGAAAGGTGCTCGAAGGCTTAACCTTCGGAGCTACTTGGAAAGTAATATTCAAAAAACGGCTTGATTATTTTGAAAGAGAAGGGCAATCCTCATCCACATATGCACAGGGCCCAAGACAACTACGGCTGCACTTGGACCCATACGAATCTCTAAACAACGAACAGCAGAAAAAGCTACCAGTTCGTGCTTAGAGCTCGTCGCGTGAGATTAAGAATCGCAAAACAAGGTTTTTATTTTGAAAAACGATGAAAGGATAAAACAAGTGAGGTTTTTTTATTTTATAAAAAGGAAGGGCAACCCTAATCCACATATGCACAAGGCCCAAGACAACTACGGCTGCACTTGGACCTATACGAATCTCTAAACAACGAACAGCAGAAAAAGCTACCAGTTCGTGCGTAGAGCTCGTCGCGTGAGATTAAGGGTCACAAAACAAGATCTTTATTTTTGAAAACGATGAATAAAAAACAAGTAAGATGTAATCAAACAGAAAAGGGATGTATGCGCTTAGCATTAATGGAAATGAAATTAGAATGTAATTCGTAATCAGAAGGACTTTGGGAAATTAAAATGTGATTAGGAGAATTTTAGAGGTATGAATTTGGCGTTTATTAGAAATTTTGGGGCAATTTATAAATTGAGGAACTTTATGCAATTACTTAGTGATTTTATGAATTTATTTAGGAATTATAGAATTTTTATGAATTATTAGGAATTTTAATGCATTTCCATTAATTTTTATTAATTCCTGGATAGAATAGGGATTAGGTGAACTCCTAGGGTCAGTATGGTAATTTGTCACAGCAGGGACAGAATAGGGATTTTGTAGAATTCCAAGGGTCAGTATGGTAATTATGGTAATTTGTCACAGCAGGGATAGAGGTAGAATCCCTAGGGTCAGTATGGTAAATTTGTCACAACAGGGATAAATGAGAGAATAAAACCAGAAGAGCTTTAGCTGGGATTCGAAAGAGAGGTCAAGAGGATGTGTATAAGCACTCTAGCCACTGATCCCACTGCTCGTTTGAGGTAATAATCCTTGGGTTTTAATCTTAAGGTGAGTCCCATTCTTTGTATGAATTGCATGACCCAACCCCTATTTTCGAACTCTGTTCTTAAGTTAGCTATTTGCTTGGGAAATTTTGCTTGACTTCCATGCTTTATACCCAACTTTTCATCCTCCTACAATGATCATGGCTGAGGTTTCAAACGATGTGCTATTAATCGCCTGATGTAGGCCTCGGTTCGTGGAGAGTCTTCTTTCTCCTCCTGACTCAGGCATACCTGGCCATATGGGTGAAGCTTGCCTAAGCATTTGAATTATGCAGGTAAAACAAAAGGGCAGACATGAGTCACTATCACTTTACTACATATTCTGGATTGCACTATCTTATGCACGATCCATCATTCCACTCAACTAAGTCTAACGAGCATAATTCAGTCAATCCCGAGTTTCGATCTTCAGCCTGAGGTCCCTGAACAATCTGCTTTTAGCAGAATTAACACCCTTCCTATGATTGGTTAAGGAAAGTCTTAAAGTGAGATTGGTGTATGTGCTTCTCCCAGGATGTGTATTCGTCGAGGTACCTTTAGGAGAGCTCTTTACTCTGTTTCGCTCAGAGTACCTAGTCAAGGCCTCCTACTGCTGGATCATGTATGGGTGGTGCCATAACAACTAGCCCAATGATCTTGAAAGGTAATTTGAGCTTGGTGCTCAGTTTGAAGTCCTCCCCAATTCATTCTCTGTTGGATACTCCCAATATCATCACTTTCTGTTAATTAAGTCAATATTGTTCTATTCTTTATTCTAGTTAAGGGTAGGTTCTCGTTCATCTAGCAATCATTTGTAGGTTCTGATTTGTGACTTCCTCAGCTCCCTCCCCTGTTTTCGTAATCATGACTAGGTAGTGTCATGTGTTATGCACACCAGGCATCTCTCATACTCTTGGCTGAATTAGACACACATAGGGAAACGAAGCTAATGGTCCTCAAGATTTTGCAATTCTTGATTACTGAAGTTGGATGTTATTGTACATATGGTACATGGTTAACCAGATTTTCCTACGTCTAACTGAATCTATGGATCTTGATCCCTATGGTAATGTCAGTCCTAAATATTCAGTGTACATGCAGAAGAATCAACATTTGTTTTTCAATTTTATCAAGCTTCCATGTACATTTAGAACAAGATTCTTGAAACTAGAGCAGGGCAGCATTCAAACACCATTCATGCATCTCTATTAACCCTACTGAATCATGTTCATGGGGTGCCAATATATAGGGGGAAATTGAGACTCTTATTCCATGATCGAGCATAATTTAGCTGCACAAACACCAGGTTGAATTCCTGGACACCTATATTCCTCAAGCTTTACACAGATTGTATGCAAATTGTTTAATTATCAAGAACTTCATGCAAGAACAGGTTTCTCGCTTCCTCTCACTGAGATACAATATTTCAAGAATCGAATACATCCCAAGGCTAACAAACTCTTGATTATTGCTAACCTGTTTGACGAAACCGGATCGTGCCTCTGCAGAGATTCTGAGCTCCCAATGTTGCGATGAAGGATTACCACTATTTCTCCTCTTTCCTTTCGTTCTTCCTTCTGTTCTTCGCTCACTTTCAGCCTTCCAAAATCTTCTTCCAATTTTCTCAAAGAAGCCAGCAAAAAGAAAAAGCCCCAAACCTTTCTATGTTGAGCTTTTTATTATAGAGTCCCCTTCTCCTCCTTGCTTTATTTGCTTTTTCTTTATGATTTTTCGTTTTTTCTTTTGTGGTTTTCCATTTTTGATTTTTTTGTTTATTCCTCATTTTATTATTTTTTGATTTTGGATATATATTTTTGGTTAATTTTTTTTATTTTTCATTTTTTATTTTATTTTTTCAAATTTGGAATTTTAATTTTTCTTCATTTCTAATTTTATTAAATCTTTATTTTTACTTAATTGACTTTTGTTGTTTTTTTTTGTTGTTGTTTGTTTGTTTTTTTTTTAAGTTTTATCTTTCTTTTTCCATTTTAATTTTCTTTATTTTCTTTTTAATTCCTTTTTATTCAGGTTTTTATTTTCAGATTTATTTGTTTTTTTTTCTTTTAGAATTCTAAATTTTCGTTTTCATAATTATTTTATTTTTCTGGAATTTTAAATCTTTTGTTTTCATAATTCTTTCTTTTTTCTGGAATTTTAATTTTCAATATTTTGATTTTAGGTTTTTTCTTTTTTTTTATTTTCTTTCAATTTCTTTAATTAATTAGTTTTATCTCTTCCTCTTTTTTTGGGATATAATTTTATTTTCCAGAAAAAAAAATCTTAACCTTTTGTATTTTCTATTTTATTTTTGAATTAATTTTTTTTAATTGCTACTTTTATTATTTTTCTAATTTTTGTTGGAGATTTTTTTTAATAATCTTGTAATTTTTGTTTCTAGATTTTATTTCATTATTATTTTTAGATTTTTAATTAATTTTCCTTTTTCTTCTTCGTATTATTATATTATTTTTGTTTTCACTATTTAATCGTGTATTGTTTTGAATTTCTTGGGATTTCCCAACTTAGGTTTGTCCCCTAATTGACTTAAACCAGGTCTCGGACATAATTGAGTGTTTACAGTTTGTCCCTATTTACTCACTTTCTTATTAGATAACATGATAAGTATTCTCTGTATTATCGTGGTAAGAAATGGGTAAAGACGTAAACAAATTATGTCCGAGGCAGATGCCGCGATAACCTCGGAATTACCGTATTCTCGAGATTACAAAGCTTTCAACCTTATGCGTGGGAAAACTTGACCATCGAATGGGGACGAGCCATACGAGGTTTGCCTTCATGTGCTGCGATGCTGGAATTACAGGAGACTAAAGTATGGAGGGCCTGATAACACAGACCGAGAACCAGAGATGTAAAGATGCAGTGGCCTGACAACATAGGCCAAGGTATAGAAAAGTAAGCTGGGGGAGATGGCGGCCTGACAACATAGGCATGAAAGTAGTAAACTAAACTAGAAGGCGGCCTGACAACATAGGCCTGAAAGCAATAAACTTGATGGCGGCCTGACAACATAGGCCTGAAAGCAGTAAACTTGATGGCGGCCTAACAACATAGGCATGAAAGCAGTAAACTAAACTAGATGGCGGCCTGACAACATAGGCCTGAAAGCAGTAAACTTGATGGCGGACTGACAACATAGGCCTAAAAGCAGTAAACTTGATGGCGGCCTGACAACATAGGCCTGAAAGTAGTAAACTTGATGGCGGCCTGACAACATAGGCCTGAAAGCAGTAAACTAAACTGGATGGTGGCCTGACAACATAGGCCTGAAAGCAGAAAAGGCCTATCAGTAGGCTTGAGAATGAAGATATCTATTTTTTGTTGGCAGACTTCGACTTCCTGAATTTCGTCTAGCACTGACCGTGTTCTTCAGAGTGAGCTAGATTTCATGCGTAATTTGCTTCCTCCTTTGTTTTACAACATATCTTTTACGTGTGCCGACCTTTTAAGAAATAAGACCTTTTTGTTGATAAGAACTTGTAATCAAGAAAATCTTGATCTAACCCTGATTTTTGAACAGCGTTAGTAATAGCAATCGTCATTCAAAATTTTATGTAATTGCATTTTGCATGTACATTCTGACAAAGGAAAATACAGTTGCATATGACAAAGGAAAATACAGTTGCATATGACAAAGGAAAATACAGTTGCATATGGTAGGGGATTATCAAGATAGTCAAAAGGCTATAGTGTGCTTCATGATTGGATGTCTGGTGACGTGATTTTGGTTGGTGGGATGCCTTTGAGAAGGTTAGTGCTAGTATTGTACTTTGGCGACCTCTTCATGCATTGCCAACCCAACTTCTGAAAAGCCAAAATTTTGCCCCAGTTTATTTATCTTGGCCCAAACCGGTCTTGAACCTTTCGCTAGAACCGTGGATATTTGCCAATTTTTACCCCAGTGTAAGGCACATATCATGATTTAGCCATGGATTTGTCCCAGTATGGATGGAGACTACCTGTCACCCTTTTTTTATCTTCTTAATCGGAGGGAACAATTCCTCTTTTACTTAATATGTCGATGCCATTTTTTCCTTGATTCTGTTTAAACTGCCCTTACGGGTTTTCAGTTTATGAGGTGTTTTTGCTTGAATTGCCCTAATTTTTTCCTAGGTCGCTTTGAGGATGGTTGACCTAGCAGGCCCTTTTTGCTTGAATTGCCCTAATTTTTGCCTAGGTCCTTTTGATGATGGTTTACCTAGCGGGCTTTTCCTTCTTGTCTTGCCCTAACTTTGGCCTAGGCCGCCCTTGAGGGTTTTCGACCTAGTAGGCTTTTCCTTCTTATCTTGCCCTAACTTTTGCTTAGGCCTCCCTTACGGGTTTTTGACCTAGCGAGCTTCCTTTTCTAGAATTGCCCTAACTTTTGCCTAGGTTATTTTGACGATGCTTGACCTAGCGGGCTCTTCCTTCTTGAGTTGCCTTAACTTTTTCCTAAGTCATTTTGATGATGTTTGACCCAGCGGGCCTTTCTTACTCTAAGCATAATATCTCTTGACGGCATCTGAATTAACAAGGTTAGGCAGGTCTTTCCCGTCCATGTCGGCCAGGATTAGGGCGCCTCCGGAGAAGGCCTTTTTAACTACGTAAGGTCCATGGTAGTTTGGAGACCATTTTCCTTGCAGCGATTTTTGCATAGGCAGCAGCCTTTTGATCACCAAATCTCCTTCTTGGAACTCCAGAGGATGGACCTTTTTATCAAAAGCCTTTTTCATTCTCCTTTGGTATAGTTGGCCGTGACATATCGCCACCAACCTTTTCTCTTCAATTAAGTTCAAGTGATCCATCCGAGCCTGGACCCATTCGGCCTCTTCCAATTTAGCATCCATCAGAACTCTTAACGACGGGATCTCCACTTCAATAGGGAGTACGACTTCCATCCCATACACTAGTGAGAATGGCGTTGCCCTGGTATATGTGCGGACAGAAGTCCGATATGCATGCAATGCATAAGGGAGCATTTCATGCCATTCTCTATATGAGAGAACCATCTTCTGAATTATCTTCTTAATATTCTTGTTGGCCGCTTCGACTGCTCCATTCATCTTCGGTCGATAAGGGGATGAATTGTGATGTTGGATCTTGAACTGACCGCATAACTCAGACATCATCTTATTGTTCAAATTGGAGCCATTGTCTGTGATGAGCCTGCTGCGCAGTCCGTATCGGCAAATCAACTTCGTCTTCACGAATTTGACTACCACATTGCGAGTCACACTAGCGTATGAGGCATCCTTGACCCATTTAGTGAAATAGTCGATGGCGACTAATATGAAGCGGTGTTCATTGGACGCTTTAGGCTCTATCGGGTCGATGACATCCGTCCCCCACAAAGCGAAAGGCCATGGTGAGGACAACACGTTCAATGATGTTAACGGCACGTGGATATTGTCTGCATGTACCTGGCACTTGTGAAAAGTCTTGACATGTTTGTAGCAGTCGACTTCCATGGTTAATCAATAATACCCTACTCTCAGAATTTTTCTCGCCATGGCATGTCCATTGGCGTGGGCACCAAAGGTTCATGAACTTCTTTTAGGATCTTGTCGGCTTCTGCTGTGTCTACACACCTGAGCAGAACCATGTCGTGATTCCTTTTGTACAGGATTACTCCATTAAGGAGGAAACCTGCAGCCAATCTCCGTAGGGTCCTCTTGTCGTTTTCAGATGCGTCGGTGGGGTATTCTTTATTCTTCAAGAATTACTGGATGTCATGATACCAAGATTTTCCATCCGGTTCCACCTCCACCGCATGACAAAATGCTGGCCTGGAGTGATGCTGGATGCGGATAAAAGGCATATCTTCTTCTCTCCCGATTTCGAACATTGACGACAATGTAGCTAGGGCATCGACCAACTGATTGTCTTCTCGAGGTATGTGTGAGAAGGTGACCTCCTCGAAGTGTTCCAATAATTCTTGGAGGCGCGCTTGATAGGGTACTAGCTTTGTGTCTTTGGTCTCCTACTCTCCTCTGACCTGGTGGATGACCAAGGCCGAATCACCAAAGACCTCTAGGTGCTTTACCTTGGCTTCGATTGCGGCTTGAATCCCCAAGATACAAGCTTCATATTCTGCTATATTATTCGTGCAGTCGAAGGCTAGTCGGGCGGTGATAGGTATATACTGTTTTTCCGGGGAAATCAATATAACGCCTATACCATGGCCCATCATATTGGACGCACCATCGAACAACATCGTCCATTTTTCTCCCTCGGCCCTCTCTTCTTCATCAAAGATTGTCATCAAGTCCTCATCAGGAAATTCCGGCTGCATAGCCTGGTAGTCGTCTATGGGCTGTTGAGCCAAATATTCTGCGAGTGCACTACCTTTGACAGATTTCTGCGTCACATACAGGATATCATATTCCGAAAGCACCATTTGCCACTTAGCAATTCGTCCTGACAACGCAGGCTTCTCGAATATGTACTTGATCGGATCCATTCTGGATATTAGCCACGTGGTGTGACTCAGCATATATTGCCTTAGGCGGTGTGCCGCCCATGCCAAAGCACAACAAGTTTGCTCTAAGAGTGAATATCTAGCTTCGCCGCTCGTGAACTTCTTGCTCAGGTAATATATAGCCTGCTCCCTTCTTCCAGATTCATCGTGTTGACCGAGCACGCAACCCGTTGACTGATCCGTCACCGTCAGATACAAGATTAGGGGCCTCCCAGCGACTGGCGGTACCAGGACTGGCGGGTTCTGTAAATATGATTTAATCTTCTCAAAAGCCTCTTGGAAATCCTCATCCCAACTCTTGAGTTGATTCTTGCGCAATAGCTTAAAGATTAGCTCGCATGTAGCTGTCAACTGAAAGATAAATCGGGAGATATAATTGAGTCTTCCTAGGAGGCCTCGTATCTCTTTTTCAGTTCTCGGAGCTGGCATATCTATAATTGCTCGGGCTTTGTCAGGGTCGACCTCGATTCCCTTCTCGTTGACAATAAAAGCCAACAACTTTCCTGATTTAACCCCAAAAGTGCATTTAGCCGGGTTCAACCGTAGCTTAAACTTTCAAAGCCTCTCAAACAGCTTCTGCATATCCATGAGATGGTCATCTTCTGTCCGGGATTTGGCGATCATATCATCCACGTAGACTTCTATCTCCTTGTGAATCATGTCATGGAACAGTGTCACCATAGCCCTCTGATAGGTTGCCCCAACATTTTTTAATCCGAAGGGCATGACTTTGTAACAGAAGGTTCCCCAGGCTGTGATGAAGGTGGTCTTTTCTCTATCTTCCTCAGCCATCTTGATCTGGTTATAGCCCGAGAAACTGTCCATGAATGAAAAGTAGGAGAATTGCGCAGTGTTATCGACCAGCACATCGATGTGAGGAAGTGGGAAATCATTTTTTGGGCTGGCTCGATTAAGATCTCTGTAGTCTATGCACATCCGGACCTTTCCATCTTTCTTGGGGACCGGCACTATATTAGCGACCCACTCGGGGTAGTTTGCAACAGCCAAGAAACCGGCGTCAAACTGTTTTCTTACTTCTTCCCGAATTTTTAGGGACATTTTCGATTTCATCCTCCTCAGCTTCTGTTTGACTGGTGCACTTCCCGCTTTCATAGGCAGCTTGTGCTCCACTATAGAAGTATCTAGGCTTGGCATGTCTTGATAAGACCAAGCGAAGATATCACTATAGTTCTGTAAGAGTGAGATCAACCGCTCGCGATTGTCTCCAGCGATTTTGTTTTCCTCGGTCCCCAAATTTATCAAATCCATGGGTTCTTGATGAGGTTCAATTATTTTAGATTCGCATTCCACCAATCTCAACATTTTGTCGGTGGGTTCACATTCAAATTCTGACTCTTCGTCGGCCGGGTCGTCAATACAGTCGAAATCGCCTAACACAGTACTAGCACTATCGTCGTAAGGCGGTTTCGGGTCAGATCTACGTATTGGGATAAGACGAAGAAATAAGACAGGTATATTCAGCAAAGGGAAGTAAATTCGGAAAAAGAAGGAAGTATTTTGGGCAATGCAACTGTATTTATTATTTGTCAAAAATATGTACAAAATGTTTATGTGTAAAATTTGTCATGACAATTGCAAAATTACATTTGAACTGAACCAAAAGTCAGAGGTAGATCAAAAATCTCCCAATTGGTTAGTTCTCGTCCAGGGGGACAAGGCGTCACCAGATCTTCAATACTCGTCATCCCCTCTCCATTTATGGCTGCGATCATGCCTAGGTCTTCGAAGCCGGCACTTCGAAAACTTTGTGATATGTGGCACAGAGGGACCTTATTATAGCGGGGTCTTATTGCCTTATCCTCTTCAGTGGGTTGATATCCCAACCCATATCGTCGCCTATTTTTATTCACCGACAACGATCGAGACAAACCGCCATTATTTTGCCCCAGTCTACCGCCTGGCTTGTACCCATTCTTCAACATCACTCGAGCCATCATCATCAGAGCTTTAGGGGGCAGCCCATGGTCAACCACTTCGCCTTCCTTAATTGTAGTGACATTGGCAACCTCTAAATCTTGGAAATGAGTTTCCAAGGCCTCTTTGGGAGCCTCAATAAAAGGAGGATTGGTGGGTTTGCTGACCAAATAATTTTCTCCCGCCGAGACGATAATTAGTCTATCGTTCATGATGAACTTCAACTTCTGATGTAAAGTTGAAGGGACCACTTTGGCGGAATGAATCCATGGCCTGCCCAACAGACAGCTGTAGGCTGGTAGCCAGATCTATTTCGCCAATAACTTCCCGCCTTGACCGATCGAACGCTCTTACTACCGTAGAGCTAGGCTTCATGTGGATCCCCTCGTGCGGCAGTTTAGACAGAGTCAATTGAGGCATCATATTCAGAGAGGAGCCATCAAGACTCTGGCTAGAATGTGATCCATATATTTTACCGATATATGCAAGGCCTTGTTATGTTTTGCCCCTCCTTTGGGATCTCACAGTCGGCAAAGGTTATAAAGTTGTTGGCCGTTATGTTACTGGCGATCCCTTCGAATTTGTCCACTGAGATATTGTGGACTACATGGGCCTCATTCAGGATCTTCAGTAACACCTTCTGATGGGGCTCCGATGACCGCATACTCGCTTTGTTTTATCAATTTTAGGAACTCGCAAGCCTCTTCGTCCGAGACAGCCTTCTTCATCTCCTTCTCTGTCTCTTTGCTGCCACTTTCGGGCTCAGGCCTAGCCCGATCTTCCTTGTCTAGGGTGGCCGGTTGTCTCCTTGTATCCTCGGCAGGGGCGTAGATGCGACCACTTCTGGTCATTCCCCCTATACCGGCTATGTTGGTCACAACGAGCGAGGAACTCTTATCCTCTTCGGTTTTCCCTCCCAGCACCTCGACGTTGTATTTCCAGGGCACCTCCTTATTGCTGTTGTACTGGAAAGGTCCTGGCACCTTTATAGTGACTGGTCTCACTCCATCAGGCGTAGGCAGAGCTGATGGTTTAGTATAGCGGATGACCAGTGGTTTGGGAGGTCCGGGAAAGGATTCACCGACCATGCATGCGTCCTCTTCTACCTCAATACAGTTTACAGAGGGCCCTGCTCATCCATGGTTTAGCAGTGGGTTATTCCCCAAGCTGGGCGGATCCTTCTCGAAATTTAGCCACTTGGCATTGATCAACTTCTAGACCCTATGTTTCAAGGTCAGACAGTTTTCAGTGGAATGTCTCACCGTCCCAGCATGGTAATCGCACTTAGCCTCAGGATTGTACCATTTCGGATATGGGGGTTCTAACGGCTTCATGGGGACCAATGCAATTAAAGAGTTTTGAATTAAACGGGGCAAGAGCTCTGAGTAACTCATCGGGATCGGGTCAAATTGCACTATTTTTCTTTGGTTATTGTTGGTTTTTTGCTGAGGTGGGTTAGGGTTAGTATTTTGGTTCCATGGCTTTGGTGGTTATTGTTGAGGAAATGTTTGGGAAGGTGGAGTTATGAAGGTGGTGTTTGGCTGAAATGGAGTAGGTGGTGGGTTATAGGTTGGTTGGGCGATGGCTACCATGTGTGGGTGTGTAGGAAATTGCGGTTGATATGGTATTTGGTAGTTAGGTGGCATAGTGGGTGGTTGGTACACGGGTTATGTGGTGGTTGGGCGGTTAGGGTCGGCTGAGACATAATACGTCTTGGCATCCTTTTTCTTCCACGAATTGCTCGTCGACTTCTTCGTACTTACATTGCCGACAGCGTTGTGTACAATCCTTCCTTGGCGTAAGCCGCTCTCTATGCATTCTCCGATTAGTACCATGTCGGAGAAGTTGGCAGACACACTGCCCACCATTTTGTCGTAAAAGGGAGTAGGGAGAGTTTCCATAAAAGTGCTGATCATCTCCCTATCCAGCAAAGGGGGTTGAACTTGAGCAGCCAGCTCCCTCAACCGTTGCGCGTACTCCTTGAAGGACTCATTCTCCTTCTTGATCATATTCTGCAATAAAGTCCTGTCAGGAGCCATTTCAATATTATATTTGTATTGCTTTAGGATGGCGTCTGCCAAGTCCTTCCATGTACGAATATATGACCTTTCGAGCTAGGTATACCAGCTAGCAGCTGCTCCAGTTAAACTGTCTTGAAAACAGTGAATAAGCAGCTTGTCGTTGTGTGAATGTGAGGCCATTTTTCTGCAATACATTGTCAAATGTCTTCTTGGGCAACCGACTCCCCGATATTTTTCAAATTCGGGAGTCTTGAATTTGGGAGGTATTACGACGTCAGGTACAAGACATAGCTCGGAAACCTCCATTACTCCTTATCCGTTCCCTTCGATGGCTCTAACCCTCTCCTCTAGGTGTTTCCATCTTCCGCTAAACTGGGTTTCTCGATCCGCTGGTTTTGACCAAGGTTCGTTCAAGGGTTGGCCAATGTGGTGAGGTAAGGTATGTTGGCCCTCGGGTCTTGTAGTATGACCGTAAGGGTGCGGTTGATGAGGGTTGGATGGATGTATGGTGACCGGGACAAAATATGTGGGGTCCTCGGTGATGGTCGTATTCATGTGAGTGTAGTCGGGATTGGCATTATATGGGTATGTAGTTGGATTGATGTGAGGAGGGAAAGATGGGTTTATATGCGGTGGGAAGGCAGAGGACGTATTTGTGTTGTAAGAGTAAGGCGGGGGGTTTGTGTGTGTTGGATATGAGTGAGGTGGATACCCGGTGGTGTTGGTAGGAGGAGGGTAGGTTGGTGGGTTTATATGGTGAGGATGAACAGTAAAGTTTGCGTGCGGAAGCCCAGCGGGGAGATTTGAATGATGTTGGTGAGCGGCGGGGTTTATGTGGAGTGGTATTGCATTGGGATTTTCACTAGCTGTGATCCCTTGAGAGCCTGGCCCATATGGAAGCTCATAGCCAGGCGGTAGCCCGTATGGCCATTCTTGCTCGGTGATAGCTTGAAGGGGCATTGAAGCAGCAGCAGCCCTGTTGTCTCAGTTGTCGTCGGTCTTTTTGTGTCTTTCTCGAGTAGCTTCATGAGCTTAGCTACCTGATCTTTTAGCTCAGCCACCTCGTTTTTGAGCTCCTCATTTTGCGTCTCTAGCTCACTTATGATTTTGGTTTTTGATCTAGTGCTGTACGAATGCCGAGGGAGTCATGAGTCCGCAATTTTGTTGTCTGTTATAAAAACATTATATTAATGAATTGTTAATTGAAAATAATTTTTGACGTGAAATAAACATTGAGGGACCAGTTTTTCGTTGACCATCTATCGATCGTGTGTGCTTTGATCGTCTCGAGTATGAAATGGAAATTAATGCGAAATCATAGGCGAAGAGAAATTGACCTTTATTCAAGCAGACTGAATTTATTTTACATTTTGCCCTTCCTGCTTGGCTAACACAATGTATTTGTTCATCCTTAGTATCAGATTTTTACAAAATAGAATAAAATCTTCAACTTCGGGAGGAGTGTGTAGCAGATGTAATGAGGCTTCGGCCTTCTTGAGGAGTGGTGGTACTTCTTCAATTGCCGTATTTGCTAGACTGACCAGTCTCCCAAAACATTTGGCCCAGTGATCAGCTGTGTCCTTGTACCACTTACTCTCATTTTGGATGTCCTTAATACCCCTTTGTTGCATTCAAATTACTTCTATGACATTCCATTTTTCCTCATTTACCTCATTCTGCCAGGCCACTAATAAGCCCTTGATCTGCCTTTTCGTGTCTTCCATTCGTTGCAACAGATCGTTCCTCTCTTCTATTACATAATCTGCCTCCATTTGAACCTTTTTATTTGTGGCTAAGATCTGGTTCTTCTCTTCTCGGATGGTGTGGATCTTGGCCTTCATTTGCTCTAAGGCACCTCTCAGTTGGCGGTTCTCTTGGAGTGCGACATCTCTTTCTTGCGCTCTCAGTCCAAGCTCTTTATTGGCCGCTTGCAGGTTCATGTGTACCCGGGAAGCATGCTCTCGTTCACCTTTTTGCTGATCCCTGATGGATGCTATGAGAGCTTTGTTCACTTCATCTTCTCTTCTCCATGCAGCGCTCTCTTGTCGTTCTTTTAGAAGCTCTTTTTCGAGTCAGGCATTTTTCTTGGTCATGGCTTCTAGCTTTTCCTTCAAGTTTTTAACAATCTCATCTTCAAACACCATTGGTGATGGTTGGATTTCGGATGGGGTGGTCGGGGGTTTGAATGACAGCTTGATCTGTTGCACCCTGTTTTTGACCCACTGTCGGTATTCTTCTTTGGCACCACAACTTCGGATCCCCAGTTCTTTCCCTTTTCGAGTAACACTTTCCCATGCTTCTCGTACTTTGCGGAGGGGCTCGACGAAATCCCCCTTATATTTCAAAAGGAAAGGTGTCACCAATTCGTCTGATGGAGGCACCTTAATGGGATAAGCCAGCTGCCTCTGCCCCAATATCGGGTTGTAGTTGATGCAACCCCTTGTTCCCATGAGGGGTACATTTGGGAACCCCTTACAGTGGTAGAGGACCTTCGTTCTCTGCTGCCAAGTGGGTTGCCATTGGACCTGTTCTTCTTTTAAACCGGCGAAATGAGCTGCCCATTCTTCATTATTCATCGGCTTTATTTGATAGCACAATAGGTCGGATATAGGGCATTGTACTTTCATGCTCCTTTTGAAGGCGTGAATAGTTATCCATATATATAGCATTGGCAGACAGCAAAGCAGCTTCTTCCCTCTCCCCTCATGACAGAGATTCAGCGTGTAGTAGACGTCTGCCAACAAGGTGGTAACAGGGTTTTCAGCTTTATTCTTTCGAGCCAAGAATATATCCACTGCGTTCAGATCAACAAAATCCTCTATGGCTGGAAAGTGGACCAGCCCATAGATAGAGAGAGCCAGTACATCCATGTAAATGTCCCACTGATTATTATCGGCTAGATGTTGCACATAAGTTTCCAAAAATCCTCGGGTGAACCCCTTAGCTTGATTCTTCCCTTGGTAATCTGTCAACCGATCGCCTGCCTGTAGACCCAGAGCCTGAGCAGCAGTTTGGAACGAAGTGTGGTGTTCCAAATGGTTGTAAGGTCGGGCTCCCTCTAAAGGCAGGTCCAGAATCTGCTAGAATTCTTCCAAAGTGGGTGCCAGTTGGAAGTCAGGGAAAGTGAAACATCTGAGAGGGGGATTGTAGTATTGCACCATCGCTGTGAGGGGCCCCTCTTGCACTTTGACTTTCAGCAGCTTCAGTATGTTTCCGTACTTTTTGGTGAACGCCATTAACTGAATACTTGTCAATTTGTTTCCGAAATCCTCTAGGCTAGCAAGATCTGTCAGCTTGACCCCAACCCTCTTTCTCTTTCTTAACTGCCCTTCACCTCTTCTTTAGATGTCACTGAGAACCTGTTGCCTCAATGAAAAACAACAAAAATAAACAAGTTTGATTTTGACGAGGTGGAACTGATGCATGGTAGACCATAACAAAATGCCAAACATAACTTTATTTGCGCAAAATCTATCAATGTCCCCCCCCCCCCCTTTTCTCTTTTTTCACTCTTTGTCTTTCCTTTTTTGACTTTTTTTTAGTTCTTCTTCACTTGATTTTCTTTTCCTTTTTCTCTCTTTCTCTCTCTCTCTTTATTTTCTTTTTTCTTTCTCTTTAATTTTTCTTCCCTTTTTTCTTTCTCTCTTTTCATTTTTGTTCATCTCTCATTTGAACTTTTTCCTCTTTTTCTCCTTTTTCTTTTTTCTCTCTCTTTAATTTTTCTACTCCCCTATTCTTTAGTCATCCCATCATAAGTGAAAAAGATTGGACCTGAATTTGTAGAACTGCCCTCCTTTTGTCCTATTTGGGCAACCTGTCCTAAGGGTCTATGGCCATTAATGCATGAACCTCTCAAAAGGTGGTAAGTAGTCCTAAGGTATAAAAGGTCACTAGAGCCAAGTTCCAGTCCGTAATGCTTGCTACAACAACAGAAAAAGCTACCAGTTGTAGGGCATTACGAATAGGACGCACTCTAGCTGGGATTTTCGTGATAGTCAAACCGGACGTAAGCCCCAAAGTGACACCACTAGATCCCTCTAGTCCTAGGTAGCACTTAGACCCGGGTATAGGGCCCGACTCATGATAAAATGTATATGTTATGAATGGAGGGCACTTTAATTTTGGGATAACTGCAATTGGGGAAATTGTACAGATATATAGAACAATTTAAGATTCGTCTATCCTAAGGTTTGTACAAAGAGTAAAAAATCAATAAATCACAGATAAGCAAACAGATAAATAAATCATGCTAATAAAATGGAAAGGGGTCGAAGTAATACACACTCAAATAAATGGGCTTGACTCTCTAATTGTCCCCAGTGGAGTCGCCATCTGTCGCAACCGTGATTCCGACAAGATGACGAACTCGCTATAACCTTGAAAATGTAATTTTATTGATGATGTGGAGTCGCCACCAAATTTTTTATTTAAGGGAAAATATCTGGAAAAAACCCTAACTTGCAGATGAGATTTAGGTTCGGGAGTCTGTTACGAGTGGGGAAGGTGTTAGGCACCCCACTTGCCCGTTCTGAAGAACGGTACCCTTAAACTGAGTGTGTGATTTATCGAAAATAGTTTGATCCTTTTAATTATAGTGAAAATAAATACTTGATGGAGGTTAGCCTGACAGGACTTGATCCTGCTCCTACGTATTCCCCAGTGCAATGGGAAACTCAAGGCTTACGTAGTTCTAGTTGTGAAGGCTTGACCTTCAAAAGTGTTTAAGTGAGTGTTCGGAAGGTGCTCGAAGGCTTAACCTTCGGAGCTACTTGGAAAGTAATATTCGAAAAATGACTTGATTATTTTGAAAGAGAAGGGCAATCCTCATCCACATATGCACAGGTCCCAAGACAACTACGGCTGCACTTGGACGCATACGAATCTCTAAACAACGAACAGCAGAAAAAGCTACCAGTTCGTGCTTAGAGCTCGTCGCGTGAGATTAAGAATCGCAAAACAAGATTTTATTTTGAAAAGCGATGAAAGGATAAAACGAGTGAGGTTTTTTTATTTTATAAAAAGGAGGCAACCCTAATCCACATATGCACAAGGCCCAAGATAACTATGGCTGCACTTGGACCTATACGAATCTCTAAACAACGAACAGCAGAAAAAGCTACCAGTTCGTGCGTAGAGCTCGTCGCGTGAGATTAAGGGTCACAAAACATAATCTTTATTTTTGAAAACGATGAATAAAAAACAAGTAAGATGTAATCAAACAGAAAAGGGATGTATGCGCTTAGCATTAATGGAAATGAAATTAGAATGTAATTCGTAATCAGAAGGACTTTGAGAAATTAAAATGTGATTAGGAGAATTTTAGAGGTATGAATTTGGCATTTATTAGAAATTTTGGGGCAATTTATCAATTAAGGAACTTTATGCAATTACTTAGTGATTTTATGAATTTATTTAGGAATTATAGAATTTTTATGAATTTTGATGCATTTCCATTAATTTTTATTAATTCCTGGATAGAATAGGGATTAGGTGAACTCCTAGGGTCAGTATGGTAATTTGTCACATCAGGGATAGAGGTAGAATCCCTAGGGTCAGTATGGTAAATTTGTCACAGCAGGGATAAATGAGAGAATAAAACCAGAAGAGCTTTAGCTGGGATTCGAAGGAGAGGTTAGGAGGATGTGTATAAGCGCTCTAGCCACTGAGCCCACTGCTCGTTTGAGGTAATAATCCTTGGATCTTAAGGTGAGTCCCATTCTCTGTATGAATTGCATGACTCAACCCCTATTTTCCAACTCTGTTCTTAGGTTAGCTATTTGCTTGGGAAATTTAGCTTGACTTTCATGCTTTATACTCGACTTGTCATCCTCCTAAAATGATCATGGCTGAGGTTTCAAACGATGTGCTATTAATCGGCTGATGTAGGCCTCGGTTCGTGGAGAGTCTTCTTTCTCCTCCTGACTCAGGCATACCTGGCCATATGGGTGAAGCTTGCCCAAGTATCTGAATTATGCAGGTAAAACAAAGGGGCAGACATGAGTCACTATCACTTTACTACATATTCTGGATTGCACTATCTTATGCACGATCCATCATTCCACTCAACTAAGTCTAACGAGCATAATTCAGTCAATCCCGAGTTTCGATCATCAGCCTGAGGTCCCTGAACAATCTGCTTTTAGCAGAATTAATACCTTCCTATGATTGGTTAAGGCAAGTCTTAAAGTGAGAATGGTGTATGTGCTTCTTCCAGGATGTGCATTCGTCGAGGTACCTTTAGGAGAGCTCTTTACTCTATCTCGCTCAGAGTACCTAGTCAAGGCCTCCTACTGCTGGATCATGTCTGGGTGGTGCCATAACAGCTAGCCCAATGATCTTGAAAGGTAATCTGAGCTTGGTGCTCAGTTTGAAGTCCTCCCTAATTCATTCTCTGTTGGATACTCCTAATATCATCACTTTCTGTTAATTAAGTCAATATTGTTCTATTCTTTATTCTAGTTAAGGGTAGGTTCTCGTTCATCTAACAATCATTTGCAGGTTCTGATTTGTGACTTCCTCAGCTCCCTCCCCTGTTTTCGTAATCCTGACTAGGTAGTGTCATGTGTTATGCAGACCAGGCATCTCTCATACTCATGGCTGGATTAGACACACATAGGGAAACGAAGCTAATGGTCCTCCAGATTTGGCAATTCTTGATTACTGAAGTTGGATGTTACTGTACATATGGTACGTGGTTAACCAGAGTTTCCTACGTCTAACTGAATCTATGGATCTTGATCCCTATGGTAATGTCAGTCCTAAATATTCAGTGTACATGCAGAAGAATCAGCATTTGTTTTTCAATTTTATCAAGCTTCCATGTACATTTAGAACAAGATTCTTGAAACTAGAGCAGGGCAGCATTCAAACACCATTCATGCATCTCTATTAACCCTACTGAATCATGTTCATGCGGTGCCAATATATAGGGGGAAATTGAGACTCTTATTCCATGATCGAGCATGATTTAGCTGCACAAACACCAGGTTGAATTCCTGGACACCTATATTCCTCAAGCTTTACACAGATTGTATGCAAATTGTTTAATTATCAAGAACTTCATGCAAGAACAGGTTTCTCGTTTCCTCTCATTGAGATACAATATTTCAAGAATCGAATACATCCCAAGGCTAACAAACTCTTGATTATTGCTAACCTGTTTGACGAAATCGGATCGTGCCTCTGCAGAGATTCTAGCTCCTAATGCTGCGATGAAGGATTACCACTATTTCTCCTCTTTCCTTTCGTTCTTCCTTCTGTTCTTCGCTCACTTTCAGCCTTCCAAAATCTTCTTCCAATTTTCTCAAAGAAGCCAGCAAAAAGAAAAAGCCCCAAACATTTCTCTGTAGAGCTTTTTATAACACAGTCCCCTTCTCCTCCTTGCTTTATTTGCTTTTTCTTTTTGATTTTTCGTTTTTTCTTTTTTGGTTTTCCATTTTTGATTTTTTTGTTTATTCCTCATTTTATTATTTTATTTTTATTATTTTTTGATTTTGGATATATATTTTTGGTTAATTTTATTTATTTTTCAATTTTCCTTTTATTTTTTTCAGATTTGGAATTTTAATTTTTCTTCATTTCTTATTTTATTTAAATCTTTATTTTTACTTAACTGACTTTTGTTGTTTTTTTTGTTGTTGTTTGTTTTTTTTTAGTTTTATCTTTCTTTTTTCCATTTTAATTAAATTTTAATTTTCTTTATTTCCTTTTTAATTTCTTTTTTATTCAGGTTTTTATTTTCAGATTTCTTTTCTTTTTTTTTTCTTTCATAATTTTAAATTTTCGTTTTCATAATTATTTTATTTTTCTGGAATTTTAAATCTTTTGTTTTCATAATTCTTTCATTTTTCTGGAATTTTAATTTTCAATTTTTAGATTTTAGGTTTTTTCTTTTTTTTTTCTTTCAATTTCTTTAATTAATTAGTTTTATCTCTTCTTTTTTTCAGGATATTATTTTATTTTCCAGAAAAAAAATCTTATCCTTTTGAATTTTCTGTTTTATTTTTGGATTAATTTTTTTTAATTGCTACTTTTATTATTTTTCTGATTTTTGTTGGAGATTTTTTTTAATAATATTGTAATTTTTGTTTCTAAAAGATTTTATTTCATTATTATTTTTAGATTTTTAATTAATTTTCCTTTTTCTTATTATTATTATATTATATTATTTTTGTTTTCACTATTTAATCGTGCTTTGTTTTGAATTTCTTGGGATTTCCCAACTTAGGTTTGTCCCCTAGTTGACTTAAACCGAGCCTCGGACATAATTGAGTGTTTACAGTACGTATACATAAAGAATGACGGACAAATAATGTTAATAGAATATAGGTAATTTGGGGCTGTGACAATTTGACTATCGTTTCATCTATATCTTAACATAATTCTTTTTTTTTTCTCTATCACTCTCTTAGTGATAATCTAAGAGATAGGCATACAATACTACTTAGTTAAACAATATCTTTTCACTAGCTCTGCTACTCTACCTTTTATTCTTAGGATAGGAGTTCATTCCTTAATGGTCATCACCATCATAAACATTGAAGACTTGACGCTTCATAATAGAAGGATTTTTTTGGAGAACTCTTTGGTCTCCTCCTTAGAAGGATCGTGCACCTTCTGAATGTGGACAAGGAAACTTAAGAGTAGTATTAACTTTTTACATAAGTTCTTTCTTTAATGATCCCGTAGTTATTTAGGTTCCTTTTAAAACCTTCCAGATAATATGCATACTTAAACAATCCAACCAATATTCCATGCACATTTAGTCTCTATTGTCAAACTGCTTTCACATCATTCATGAACATCACATAATACATTACTCTTTAAACAATCAAGAGCATTATCCATATATTTTACATACATCTTTGTGTAGTCATAAAACAATGCAACAAGTTGACATGAAATTTCTAAATAAAAATTAATTTTCTAATCAATACTTTCTTATTTAAGCTTGATGTTACTATGTTAGGTAGGATGTAAACTTACTCCCATAGCTTGCTCGACTTGCTTAATTCATAATATTTATTAGCATCATTCATAAGATCATAGTCCACTAATCCTTCCAAATTACCTCTTAACCTTTCCTTTTCTCAAAGATTAGGTTCTTCTTAATATTTTTAATATAATATTATAGTATACAAAATTTCTTCTCTAGTTGGCCGAATGACCTTTTTAATTGTTTACTCTTTGTATTCCCTAAATTAAAAGTCTTATGCACAACTTACTTAATTTAAAAGTTATAAGTTTTATGCTTGTTGACTTATAACTTGGCTAATTAAGTGTGATCCATTAATGAACCTACTTGCTAGCTTCCGTGCTTGAATTTAAAGTTTCCCACTCATATCTTATTTAGTTATCTTTAAACATCCAAACTCGCCTTGTAACATTCCAATTTTTCTATGATAAATGTTTGAGACTACAAATAATTTCTAGTATAAAACTAGGTGAAATTAGAAACCAAAAGTAGAGAAATTAGGAAGTTTGGTGTCAATGATGAAAATGCCCCTGCACTTGGGTAGCTCAAATAATAAGCCAAATGGAAATACAAGTATGAGACATCTTAAAGGGATTATAAACATCATGTATGGTTAAAAGTAGTGAGAAAAATTTAGAAACCTGAGAAGGGACAAAAATGCCCTTCGAAAACCCTGGAAATGACCAAAATTTCCCTAGGAACTATACTTTTTGCACAAATCTAGTCAGTTCCCATAACAATAGAAAACGACCTTAGATTAACATTGGAACGAACCAAAAAGTCTTAGAAATGCTAAGAGTGGACCCCACACCAAGCTGCACGAAATTCAGCAGCTAGAAAGGTGGTGATGAGTCACCAAAGTGAAGTCAATCAAGTCTTCCACAAAAAGACAAAAGTGAATAGTAAAAAGGTTACTTTAACCATGGTTAAGACTAATTAACCTTGGTTAATTAAAAGTAAAGCATGCTTAGGGTAATTAATTATAATTATAGGAAATATTAGCCTATTTAACACTAATCTAAGCCTAAAAGGATAATTCCTTGAATTTTGATTTATTTTGGAAAATAGGAAAAATCTAGGCAAAATTACCAAAATACCCCTAAATGCAAAACTGATTCCACTTGGCCCATAAGACTCCGAATTTTTTTGGGATCCTTGGGACCCCATTTGCTTCATATTTTTCAGCTTAAACACTTATCAAAATCCTCTCCATTCTCTCTAAGCTTACCATAACTCAAAACACCCAAAACCTACACTTTTAAGCCTAAGTCTTCATCTTTAAGACTTAAGCTATATTAAAGCCATAAATACTAAAACTCCACCACCATCCTTTTTCCATGTACAGAGCAGATCAGAAGGGACCCAAGGCAGCCTTTAAATCCCCACAAAACACTTAGGAGGTCTTCAACAAGTAGGATCTTTCTACTTGTCTTTTTATGCTTTTAACTTGTCTTTTTATGGTGTGCTTGTTTTCTTTCATGCATCTTTTCTCCAAGATCTGTTTGTCTTCTTTTTTTTTTCACTTGTGAGAGTTTAAAATTGTATTTTAACCATTCAAAATCAGCCCCACCCATTTTTAGTGATTTTTAAAAAGAAAAACAAAGTTTGTTCAGTTAAAAGTGATTCCAAGGCACTTAGAAGAACTTTAATCGATAGGTTTTATTTTAAAATTATTTTTGAAGATTTGATCAGTTTTATGCTCTCATGAGAAAGGTTTTTGAAGCTTATTTGAAAGAGGATTTGTGGATCTTGTAGTAGATCCTGAAAATCTACTCTTTGTGGCTTGGAAAAATATATTATGTTGTTATTTTCATGCTTATTTTTATGCTTAAGTTTTAACCTTGTGATTTTCTTTTGTGATGAGTTTGGTATGACCTTTGTGCTGGATCTGCACCTCTGAGTATGCATGTTAAGAGGTGGAATAAAGTTTTGTAATAAGTTCCAAAGGTTTCCTTTGGACATTAGTTAGAAAGCTACCAAGCAAATGGTGTAATTTGTAGCAAAAAGTGGCTTAAATCCTTGTATGGCATCCTAGACTCATCATGGCCAGAACTTAAGCATCAAAACATGAATGAAATAAGCATGGACCAGAGGCAAGAGGGGCTGCACAAGCCTAACACAACTGAACCAAGGTGGTGTGAGATGAAAGATTTGAAGAAATTACCTTAGCTAACCAAGGAAGGCTTTCGGTCACAACTCCTAAGCAAACTTTAGTTTCGTTAAAATTTTTCTAAGTAACTTAAGCTCTGAAATAAGGTTTTAAATGAATTAAATCAACCTTTAGAAAAATTTAAACAAAACAAAAATGAGTTGAAAACCTTTAGGAGTGCATTCGGCCACCCTAGAGAGATTTTGGCAAAAATGGGCTTAAAATGTGATTATGGAAAAATCAAATATTTTCAACAAGTAAATAACTTATTTGGAGGTTTAACCAATATTTAAAAGATTAAGTTTCAGAACATATGACCTAGGTAAGCTTATGGAAAAATCTCAAAATTACTAAGTGGTAAAATTCTCAAATAAGCTTAAAATGGATAACTAGGAAATTTACCATAACTTAAGCAAGGGTAAATGTCAAATTCGGCCATGCCATTAAATTTTGGATAGAAATACTTAAGATTAACTTATAATATGTTAATTCTAAAGTTTAAAGTTGGCCCCCAAGTAAAGGTGAACTAGGGTTAAGAAATGGTCAACTTAAGTCAACTAGGGCAAGGAAGAAGGAAACCCTAAACCTAAAAGAGTGGCATTCGACCACTTAGTAGTTAATTAACTTAAAGGAGGTTTTAATTTCCAATTAGGGTTAGTTAAGGACCATTTCTATGTAAATAGGACGAAATTAAAGTATGAAAAATTTTTAAGGAGGGTAAAGAGACCTATTGATTTTTTTTAGGCAAATGATCCTATGGTGAAGAAGAAAATTATGGAAACCTAAGTCTAGGAGGTTGAAATTCGGCTACCATGTTTTAAATTAACTAAGAAATAGTTTCAATCCTTCACTAGGCTCAAATAATGATCCTAAATATGTAAGAAAAATATAATTAAGGAGTATGAAAATGGGATTTGAGGAAGTAGGTCATTTGGCCATTTAGGAATAAAGTGACCTAGAAGGTTAATTAAATTCTAATTAGATATTATTGGGTTTAGAATAAAAAGACTTTAAAATTTAAGAGTCAATTAGACCTAATTATTAAGGTAGTAAAAGGAGAACACAAGGTAACATATTTCAAAGGTTTATTTATTAGAGGCATGATTAAGAACGATGGATATGACTTAAACTTGAAGTTAGAAGTTCACTAAGTAATTTGATCATAGCATACCTTAATGAGAAGAAGTTCTAAAAGTATCTAAGTTGATTCAAATGAAGGAGTTAGACTTCATATAATCTAAATTAACTTATTTGAAGGGAGGAAATGAATTAGAAGAAATTAGGATCCTAAAGCTTAAATTCGGCCATTCTAGGTTGATAAAGAGAAAAGAAGTTTAAAAATATTAATGTGTATAACTCAAGAAATCTTAGAATTTTATAAAAAGAATTAAAAGTTTAAAAGAATGTAGACAAAGGTACAAGTTACCATTTCACCATGTTTACTTAAAATATCCTAAATAAGTAAAAGTTTGTAAATACTTAATACTTGAACGTAGAATAATTAGGACATGCATAAGACTTGAAGAAAAGAGAACACAAAGAGTAAAGATCTTGAAAAGTGTCATTCGGCAACCTAGATTAAGATGCTAAGACGTAAAATCTTAATGAACAAATATAAATTTGAGAAAAAGAAAGGATGAGAGGTAACTTAGAAGGATGAGTGATGTAAGTCCCTTGTGTGATTTCAACATCAAACCGAATTGAGGCATTGGATTGGTTGTGTAAATGTGACATTATGCTATGTGATTTACCAATCAAATTGCATTATTAGTTATGAATGCTCACTATTTATAAATGAATAAATGATGGATGCTCATTAATGAGAAAGAATGATGATCATGTATGAGATTGGTTTATGTTGATGATTGAGATGAAAATTCGAAACCTATATGTGCATTCCATATTGGTTGGGAATTTGTTTGATCATGCATAATTATCTGGAAGCTACTAAAATGAACTTAAAAAGATTAAAGGATCACTAAAGCAAACGTTATGTGAAAACGTAAAACTACTCTCTTTGTGCCTCGTGCACACTAGTATCCAAATGGCCCTAAAAAGCTTTACTGAAGAGAAGGCAAAGGTTGCTTCTAGGAGCCAAAGGTCGTGTTCTAAAAATCCTTCTACTTTGAAGGCATTGAGTCCTTTACCCCTTATTTGGTGATGACGATCACCTAAGAATGAACTCATATCCTTAATTTTTAGTAGGAAGTGGGAGTAGAGTCAGTGAGAAGATATTGTTTGAAAAATTTAATACATGTCTATGTCTAATTGTTTTCTCCCAAAGGTTGTGAAACTAGATTCATAAAGTGTCACAAAGGTTGGACAAAGAAATGATAAAGACAAAAAAAAGTAGTAAAGAATAAAGTTTAAGACATAGAATAATTGTATGTCAAATGATATCTTATTTGTGATCCCAAAGTTATGAATGTTAAGAAGAATGTAGGGTGAGACACTAAGTTGTATGTTTTGAATAAAATTGATCCACTTTAGAGAAATGTTTTCAAAGAATTAAAAGTAACCTTTTATTCAAGAAATGATTTCTGAAATAAACTGAAGTGGTTGGGATTAAAGTGATGGCATTAGAACTAAGTAGATAGCCTACTGAGAAACCTAGTTTTGCATCCCTACTTCTTCCCACTTTCTTCCCAAACACCTCGGATGCTGTTCATTATGGTAGCAGTTCACGTACTTGAAGCAGACGTGAGGCACTCTCTCTGGAAGGTGTACATCACACTAATGTCAAAAATAATTGGATGCAAGCATCCTAACTACTAATATGTAGTATTAGCTAACTTATGTATATATTGTATAGTAGTTGTAAGTTTACGGTTTGTAATAATTATATGATAAGGCTCACAGGCCTAAGACTTCTGGTCTGTATGATATGTTATGTATAATTATTGTATGATGTGTATGTTATGCTTGAATCTTGTTTATTTATTATAAGCAAATGATAAATGAAAAGAAAAATGCAAACGCGTAGTATTTCTAAGGTTTTGAACGTACATAGAAATCCGCTTAACGATGTATTTTACCGCTACGCACGTTTTATCGACGAGGCTCGTAGTTTATATCAAACAGTTTTAAAAGAAAAATTTACCGTATTTTCATATAAGTATTTTCTAAAATGAATTCGGCATCATGATATAACAAACTAGAAATGGAATTGAATGATCAACTTAAGCGTGAAATCGGTATTCAATTTTAGGGTGTTATACGCCTATTTACCTATTTCTTACCTAGGTGGCCGAATTCACATCCTCTAGACCTAGGGCCTTATCAATTTCTCTTCCCTTGAAAAGGTTATTAATCAACACCAATCTTAGAAATTTTTAAGACTTTTCTTCCTTGTTTAGTGAGCATGGTCGGATGCTTATATTTCCCTCTTTACTGCATAATTAATTTTTAATCACCTCCTTAAGTTTATTTAGATTCACTCTTAAATTGTGGCAAAGTTTTAACTTGTTCTTATCAATTTTTTCCAACATGGACAAATGGCACCCAACCATTATCAAGTCTCTTTCAAATTTAAAATTTATTCTTTAAACTTTTTTAGGCTTTACTTTACACCTTAATTGAAATTTTAAACTCAAGTTTCCTAATTAATTGGAGAGTGGCCGAATGCTCTAGATGGACAAAGCAAGGTTTCTTTTTCCTTAATTTATCCTCTCTTGGTCTTGGTGTTAGAAATTTTAATTCTTGGTACATCACTTGTCCTTAGATTCACCATGATTTGTCCTTACTCCAAAGCTTTGGTCATGATCATGGAAAGTCTTAAGTGATTTGTTCAACTTTTGGTCCAAACTTCCACCTTTACTCTTAGTAGTTTTTAAGTCCAAGTCCAAGTTAAGTTTATGGATCTTATTACATAATATTTCTTAGTCTTTTAATAATTTTAATATATGAGGCCAGATCTGGACTTTATCTAAGAAAACTTCATGATTAAATATTTTAAAAAGAGATATAAACAAGTTTTCAACTTTGAACATCAATATCTTAAAGAAAGAATTTTTCATGACAAACAAGTGTAGATATAATAGATTTACTCCAAGATCTATTCATCTCTTACCTTTACCACTTTGAAAATTTTTTCATAAACTCTCAAATCTTCCCCAAAGAATCAAAAATTAGTTTTAAGAAATTTAAACCGATTAAATTGCTCTTAAGGTTGCTGAAAGACTTTAATCCATCAAAACTTCTCTTTAACTTCCAAAAATCACTAAAAAATTTATGATGATCATATTTAACTATTAAGGGAAGTTTTGAGCTCCAACCAACTCAAATAAAAAGGATCCATAGATTTTAAAAAAAGATCCACCAAAAAGAAGAAAATCAAACCATAAATAAAAGATTTAAAGCTTTAAAAAACATATGGTAAAAATCTACTTGTTGAAGACTTTTATGATGATTTTGATGGGTCTTTATGGAAACTCTGCCTCCTTCTTGGTGGTCCACACAAGATCTCTGACTGTTGGTGGTGGGGCCTCATGAATTTGTCTTAATTTAACTTAAACCTCAAGGATGAAAGTTTAAGCTTAGTGTAAATTTTGGATTTTAGGAGTAGTTTGAGTTTAGAGGGAGTCTAGAGGATTTTTCTAAATGTTTAGGAGATGTAATATGAAGCAAATGAGCCTTTTCAAGGCTAAGATAGAATTCGGTCACTTAAGGGTGATATGGGAATTAATTTTTCCACTTAAGGGTATTTTGGTACATTTGCATATAATTTCTATTTTTTAAAATAAATGTAAATGTAAGGAATTATCCTTTTAGGATTAGATAAATACTAATTATTTTGAATTTATCACTAATCAAGATTAACATATTTTAAGTATGGTTAATTTTAATTAAACAAGGTTAATTTACTTTGATCATAGTTAATTTTATCTTTCCTATTTATTATTTTGTCTTGTATGGTATTAATGAAGTGATGACTCATATGATGAGTCACCACCATATTTTTCACATACTATTTTAGTATGCAAGAGATGAGGCTCATTTCCTAGCTTCTATTTCGCATTTTCTTGCTCTATCGACCTACTAGGGGCATTTTAGTAATTTTTCTCAACATTTCCTGAGAGGTTCCCAAATTATTCCTTTGATATTTCTAATACTTATTGGTTCATTTCCAGATTATTCTTATATCATTTTACATTTTTACTAGAATAGTTTATCCGTTGTGGAAGATAGAGCTTTTTAAGAATGTTTCAGACATTTTCAAAGTTTTCTTATAACTTTTTTATCCTTTCTTTGTTCCTATTCTTATCTTATGACTTTCTTATCATCCTTGATGTATTATAATTCTTTATAATGTATTTTAACCTTTGTTTTAGGTTTTCTTGCATATTATTTGTGTTATACTAGCGTATGAATATTTTCATCATTTGCTAAAAAGTTTCTAATTTCTTTGACTTTTACTCTTATCTTTACTTTATTTCTTATTAAAGGGTATTTATAATCTAGAAAGTCCATTATAAGAAATTATGGATGTTATATTTACCTTTATGACTTTTCTTCCTATCTTTAGTATTAGAAGTAGAAATTGGAAACTTGTCATCATTGGACTTAGTAGCACACTAAAAACCTAAAACTTACCCTTCTTCATAGACTTCTTATAAGAGACAATGATAATCATGTCATCAATAGTCCACTCACAATTCTTAGTGTTGTAGGAGGTCTTAAGAACATCAAATTGAAAGAGAAATGATCCAAGAATCTTCCAAATTAAATAGTTGTCATTAATCTCCAACTTCATACCTTTCAACTTGTTACAACAATTCACCAATTTCTGTATGCACTCACGAAAACCACTAATAACATCACATTTGGTGTTATCAAACAAAGAGAAATAATGAATTTTCTTAGCATTGTCAAATGTCTTAAATTTCTCATCCACAATCTTCAAAAAGATCTTAACATTGATGCTTTGTCTAGTAGACTTCTCTATAATGTATTTCATCACTATTAGACACATTTTATTTAAATATTTTTATATTGAGTAATTTTTTTAAGTATCACTAGACTCAAGAATAAAAAGAGATGACTCATCTTTTCTCAGTGACTAATATATATTAGCAATAATTAAGTATATATCTAGAAATTCTTTTCGATAATTGTAATTAGTTTCATTTAATATTTTTATAAAAGTGAGCATACTAATTGTCATCAAAATACAAGAAAACATTTAACATGTAAAAAATTATGTAATTAGAAAATTAAATAATCCTATATTTATAATCAAACATGTTGGTAGATATATTTTTCACTTACAATATTCTATCTAAAAATCTCAAATCACATTAAATAAAAAATATAATAATAATATAATATATAAAATTATATTATTGAAAATCTAATATTGATAAAATACTAAACAATAATTGACACAAAGCAAAAAAAATCAATACATAATATCTATAAAAAATCACCTTAATAATAAAATAATAATATAATATTAATTATTATTAATGTAATATAAAAAAATTAAATTAAAATTATTTTAATTCATAAAAAATTTACATAATTATTTTATATGATAGAAAATGTCAAAGCCATAAAATAGAATAACAATTATACATATCATAAATAAAACGCTTGATATCTAATAGAAAATTTGCACAACTTTCTAATATATAGAGACTTAAAAAATTAATTCCATGTTATATAACATATTAATAGAGAGTACAATATTTTAATATATCACTAATAATATAAGAAATATAAAAAAATTTAAATCCAAATTTTAAAAAATATTAATTAAATAATGATTATTTTTAGATTATTTAAAGGTATATATGCAAATAAAAAAGGAATTATTGGTTATTTGATTATTTAATACGTTGATTATTTGATTATCAAAATTACAGCACCTTTCAATACGTTGCTGTACTAACTATTATTTGATTATTTATTTGAATAAACGGCATCAGAATGGAAGGAGAATGAACGTGCCTTCCAGCACTGTTTTCGTTGTCGAAAATGCATAAATCTAACAATTCTCTTAAATTCCTCTATAAAATTGCATCAATTTTTAATATGTTGCTCGAGTTTCATTAAGCAAATAAAGTAGCAAAGTAATTTTGCAAATTATTTCACCAAAAATGAGAATTTCTGCATTCAACAAAAGTGGGGCTTTATGACCCTCGAAGAAAAAAAATTGTTCAATTCTCACTGGATTTGCCACTGTGCGAAATTTTAGTATCTTGGTACATTTTGGAGTCATTTGGACCGAAAATTTGCGTTAAAAACGGGTTCAAAATCAAGAGAAAGAAAACATTAAATTCTATCCGAATATACGACTGAAATTTACCAGAAAAAAGGATAGGATTCATGGTCAATTTTGAGAAATATTAATAAAATTATAACATTCCAAATCCGATCATACCGTACAATTACGTTTAGTTTTTTTTTTTTTTTTGAATTAAAATGAGCTGCAAAATGTATGTATGATAGACTTTAACACTAATTGTCAAAATAATTAATATTTAGATTTTTTTGGAATAATTTTTAATTTTTAGTTTTAAGAATTTTAAAAATTAAAATTAATTTTTGTTTTAATTTTTAATTTTAGTTTTTAATTTTTAAAAGTTGTTGCAAAAATAAATTAAATTATTTTATATAAATTTATAAAAAGTACATAAATAAAATATTAATTCAAAAAATAAAAATATATTAAAATAATAAAAATTTATAATTTTAAAAAATACTAAAATTAACTATTATTATTATTATGATAATGATAATTATAATAGTAATGATGATAATAATAACCGTAAGAATAAAATTAGTATTTATAAAATAATTGTAGCGGTGTAATGATTATAATATAAAAAATATTATATAATTATATAAATTAATATTTTATATATAATTTGATTATTAATATTAAAAATAAATAATTTTATATATGTTATTATTATAATATTTTTATATTATTTATTATTTATTTTATATAAAATTAATATATATTGTAAAATTATAAATTAAATATAATTTATATATCAAATAATATTATTAATTTTTAACATATAAAAATTAGATAAAAAATTAATTCTTTTAAAATAATAAAAATAAAAAATAAAAAATCATTATTATTATTATTATAATGATAATTATATAATAATGTTAGTTGTTACGATAACGGTGATTATAATATCAAGAATATTATATAATCATATAGTTTATATTTTATATATATTTGATAATCAATATATAAAATAAATAATTTTATATATTATTATTATAATTTTTATATATTTAATATTTATTTTATATAAATAATATATATTATATTATAAAAATTTATATAACATAAAATTATATTATACTATTATAAATTAAATATAATTTTTATATCTAAAAAAGTATCATTTAATTATGAACCTATAAAAAATAGATAAATAATTAAATTTTTTTAAAATAATAAAATTAAAAATTTTAAAGTAAAAGTTATAATTATTATGGTAACGCTGATAGTAATAAAAATAAAAATAGTTATAATATAAAATTATTATATAAATATATAAATTTTTATTTTATATATTATTTGATTATCAATACTTAAGATAAATAGATAAATAATAATATATGATTGTTATAAAAATTAAATAAATAAAAAATAAATTATTATTATTATTATAATCTTAGTAATGAAGAATATAATAATATATGATTGTTATAATAGTGATAATAATAATAGTTATAATAAAATGATGATAATGACGATAAAAATAATAATTTGACAATGATCATGATGGTAGTAGTGACGGTGATTATTTTTAAAGATGAGGTTTGGTAAATTTAAGAATAAAAATATTTTAAAATTAAAAATAATATTTAATAAATTTTTTTATTTTATTTTAAGATTTGATTCAAAAATATTTTAAAAATATATTAAAAACTATTTTAAAATTATTATAAATTAAAAATAAAATGAAAGGATAATCAATAAAAAAAATAAATGATGAGTAAGAATGTATGGACGTCTCATAGTTATGTCTAGCAGTGTTCTTGCAGTTAATTAACTGAGGTGTAAACCTCTCTATAGACACCATAGTAGACTAGGCTAATGCATCACAAGCTTACTCATTCCAAAAACTTAATATGACATGTTGATATATATATGTTCCTCCACCATAATTTTGACCCAAAAAATCCGCTTTGACTATGATTTAAGAAAGATAATTTGCACATGCTTCATACCCCATTTCCAAATATGATATTAGGTATGTTACACATAGACTGAAATATCATATTTTGTCAAAAATAGGATTTTATTATTAAATTTTTTATATCTACTTTATATATTATTTAAATTAAAATATATTAATATATTATTTATTTAAAATATATACATAAATAAATAAAGATTATAAATTTTATAAAAAATAAAATATGAATTTTCTGCAAATTTACTTGCACCTAATTCATCCCGATCTGCAGTGAGGTGGAATAGAATCGAGAGAGCAATATCGAATCCCAACCCGTCCTATTGCGATACCTTTAGTCATATACATAATTAAATGATTAATTTTATCATTAATATTAATAATTTATATAACATATGAATTAAATAATATTAATTTACAAATTAAATAGAGAATTAATTATTAATAATATAATATCATTGGTACCTATTCTAATGTCTAGCATCTTAGTGATACGAGATTCTATGACCCTTTTGCATGTTTGTTCTCTAGTGTTGATTGTTTATTTTCATTTAAATTGAGACTATGAACTGTCACAAAAGGTTCTAATCAAATTAGGAGTGATTTGGATCAGTAATCTTCTCTTTATTTAGTTTTGTATGTTCAAATTCTCAGAAAAATTCGAAAGAGGTGGCAGATATGAGGTTTCTGGATGCCAATGGCTAATATGGTGTTGTTTCTGATAAAGTTTTCCCAAATGACAAGGTTTGTAACGAATTTTGAGCCTAGGGACTGATTATTGTTCACCCTGCTATGTATATTTTACTATTGCATAAAACATCTGAATATGCTTCAGATTAAATCTTTCACTGTATATTCCTTTGATATCTCATGCATTTAATGTTACTTCCAAGGCTCCTAGTTACATATATATATTTTGATTAAACATTGTAAAAGGAAAGGGAAAAGATAGTTGTATAGACGATTTGATGTATTTGTTTTCAGTTTTATTTCATTTGCCTTACCCCTGATATTCTATTTTAGACTCAGGGATAGAGGTTTCTGTCATAAACATTCTATTTTTATTTTTATCCAATTTTATTATAATGTTAATTCTTGTCAATTCTCATTAGGTTGGAAGTATAAATTCAATTTTGATTGATGGAATCAGGTTATCTACATAACGAGGTACACTTACACTATTTAACTTTGACAGTATTTTTAATATTTATATTGACAAGCAATTGTCCTTAAATTATCTTCTGTTGCTGATATTTTAAGCATTTACAAGAAATACTAGGCAACTTTTGAGTTCTTGTAACAGTCACTTAGAGAGTGATAACAATATAACTGTACTATAAACTCCACTTCAAAGAGAGTTTTCTCTAACCGCTCTGAGAAAATTTAACCAAAAAAATCTCCTACTCAAGCTCTCAGTTGCTGTTAGTGCTGACACAGAGTCAATGATGTTTAGTTTGAAACTATCATTTTTATTTGAATATAGTAAGTGTTATAAGATTTTGACATCAAATGGTCCTCTTGATGGACCATGATGATTTGATGACAGATTGCTAACTGAATAAATTATGAGTTGGTTTGTTAGTGAGATGTGAAGAGATTTGCCTTCCCTATTTTCAAAAGTTAAGAATGACAACCAATGTAAACTCATGAACTAAAATACCTCAAGCATATGAAAATAAAAACTTAAAATTTTCAAGTTTTTCTTTTCCTTAAAAGCTCTGTTGCCAACTCAACCTTCCCTATTTTATTTAAATTATGGATTAGTGATCGATAGATAATTCTAAATGATTTCCATATTCATTCAAGAAAATGATTAATGGCTACTTGGATGACAATTCAAACTGAGTATACATGTTAACCATGTTTCATTTTGACTTGCTAAACAAGGAAAAGGAAAAAGAAAGGAACAAAAAAATTGCAAACAACATTCATCCATAAATAGCCAATAAATTATGAATGTCAATATCTAAGAATCGTGGGTTTTATGACCTGCTACTCTATAAGTATTTCTTATTTTATCATATTGTGTAGTTTTTTTGCTATTAGTGTATTTGGTTAAAGCATAATGCCTAGTTTTTGCCAACATTTATGCAAGGAAAATGTTTCTGCTATGTGAATTAGACATTAGCAATTTTCATTCTGTAACTTACTACTATCTATGGTTCAGGTTAAAGGTAAATTTCACTACAAAATAGATCCCTTAGATGAAGGCACTAAGTGGAACTGTACTTTTGGCCTCTCTTGACCCTCTCTTTGATCTGTTTTTCCTTGCTATTTGTGATGTGATCAGTACTTACTTTCCTTTCTTACATAGGATGAGCTTTTTTCTGTTAAAGCTCAAGTTGTTGCAACCAGCAAACCTGTTTAATTTTTTCCCTTAATCAAATGTGTATTTTCTATTTCTGATTCTGAATAAAACATAAAATCTGCTTGTCTTCAGTTTTATTAGTTGAAGAACTTGCTTTCACTGAATTGTAATTTTTTTATGATTTTTGTTCAATATTTTACAGGAAAAGAAGCATGACCAAACAGTCCTGAACATCAAACATATCTTTAGAGAATTACCACCATTGCGGCCATCATCACAAAATATACATTGCCGAACCACAGGTTAAAAAGAATCAAAATAGCACAAAATCAGAGTCAATGTGTTGTAGTAATAACACCTGTCACTGTAATATCTCCACATTCCCTTTCTCTTCACATGTTGGATGAACTAGTGTTAGTTTTATGATGTTAGAGAGATAATTTTATCTTTTTACAGCTGAAGCACTCAGCCTTGGAAAAGCATTTAGAGGAAGAAGTGGCAAAAGAAAGAAGAGTTGTATAATTACAAGATTGATTCAAATCAGATAAGTAATTGAAACTTGAACAAGACCAGGAGTGAGAGGAGGGGAAATGTATATTTATTAGTCTTAGCTTTTGGATTGAAGTTGGAAAAAGGAGATTTTTTTATTTCTATTTTGTGTTGAAGTAGTGTCTGTAGTCCTTGTTTAGTTGTTATACACTGTTACTACATTATCAAACATAAAAGAGAATGATTTAGAAAGGAATAAAAATCAGAAAAAAAAAATTACAATTTAGGATTGGCTGACATGACTATAGATTGGCCAAATTTCTCCCATCCTCTGTCCCTAAAAAAAAAGGAGGGAAAAGAAAATACACTAAATGTGGAATGTGGTGATGTCAATACATTAACCTTGTGTTTGGATGGAATAATTCAACATTTCAAGAAATTTAAAATATTTGGAAATTGAAATACTTTCAATTCAAATACTTTCATTTTTAAAATACTTTGTTTGGATGAAGAAATTTAATCTTCTTATATTTTAAATTCTTTGTTTGGATAAAGAAATTTAATATCTCAAAAATTAAAACTTTTATTTGAATTAAGTAATTTTTATTATACATAAATTTTATTTTTAAATATTTTTAAAATATAAAAAATATTAATAAATAGATTAGCTAAATTTTAAATATTTAATTATTTAAAATGCATGGAATGTATAATTTAAACAAATTATTTTAATGTATCAAATATAAATATTTGAATGAATAATATTTTTATTACCTACAAGTCATATAATATTTTTTCATTCATCAAAACATTTTTATACTTGTATTATATTGTTAACCATGTGTATATCACTTTGTTATAAATCAATATATTGTCTAAAATGCAAAATTACATCCATTCAAAATTACATCCAAATCAACATAAATGATATACTGCTCCATTCACTTTAGTAGATGAAAAATTCCAGCAAAATCACCATCGAAGCAACCTAAGAAAAAAATTAAAAATTTTAATATAATAATAAAAAATTTTCAAAACTTATAAAAGATAGTAACAAATATGATATTTTAAATATTTAGATAATATAAAACAAGTAATATACCTGTTAAAAAAGTCTCATAGCAACTTAGATATAGCAGCTAGGATATAAGTTCTCTTCTGACCTGCTAAGAAAGCTTTTAAAATTCATAACTTTTGTGGATTTTCAGTCAACCAGTCAATTGCTTTCACCTGTTGTTCTTCATCTAAATCAGGTATTTTTTCCATCTCATTTATTATTTCTTGAATCAATTCATCATCATATTTGGTTTCTATTCTTTTTTTACTTACCTCCACGAACTCTTTCAATGAGTTCGCCACTTCTTTTAATGAGGATATTATCCCTTCTTTTTCTCCAATCTTTCTTCTTTGTGATTGCATATCAGTTGATATTCCCCTTGTCTTTGTAGCAGAGCTTGGTTCCTCTAAGCTTGTATTCAGACTGAAAGCTTCCTCTTCGACTGCTTCTTTTCTCATCATATCATTAGCATCCAATGCAGTCTCTGCTCCATTTCCAATTGCTCTATCTTTGGCACATAAGTCTACTATATCATCCTAGTTAGAAATCACCTTATATCAAAACCGATTTGCTTCCGTATGTGACTACAAAAGAAAACAATAAAACACATTAATAATAGAAAAATAATGAATTCAACTTGAATAATAACTAGCATTAAAAGTTACTACCTTCACATATTCATTCCATGCATTTTCATTTTCAACAGTAATCATGTATTTTGCACTATCCTAATCAAAACCACTTTGACTAAGAATGTCAGAAACAGTCCCATACCAATTACGCCAAAGTTTAACACGATTTTTAACATTCTCTATCCCAACATGGAGATTGAAACTTGTGGATAATGCTTGAGCTGCAGCAATAAAAGCTTGTGTTTTCCAACCTCCATCAACTTTTCTACCAAGATTCCTTTGATCTCTAAGCACATCAGCTAGTACACGTTCCATCTCCAAGTTCCATGTGAAGTAACCTCGTGTCTCATCTTTCTTATCTTCATTATTGGTTTCTGTTACCTTTCTTTTCCCCTTTCCCTTTCTCTGAACTTTAGATGAGTCCATTTCACTATATTCATAAAAAATAATCAGTGCAGATAACCAACAACTAGTTCAATACTTCATCATACAAAAGGAATAGTATTAATGAACAAGCATTAGATCCTAATCAGAATAATAGAAAATAGAAGTTATAATGAATATTATTATGCAACACTATCACAAAAATAAAGCATGTTCATAAGAAAAGTTTAAAGTCTGCTCATTTTAATAAACAAATAACTACATATTCAACCAAAATAAGCCTCTTTAAGTAAAATTTCTTCTAACTTGATAATCAGTAAACATATTCATTGTCAAAGTATCACGAATTGTTGTCCATTCTTCTGTCGCTTGAATAGTTCTGATCTCATCAATAATATTTCTTTCAACCTGTTCCGTTGGTTGATTAGTTAATTCTTCATCAACAACAGATAAAAACTTCAAGTCTTGGATCTCCAAAAGTGGATCACTATGTTGCTACTCCCTAATGAAATTATGTAGTATGAAGCAAGCATTGATAATTCTTATTTGTGTTTTTATATCAAAAAAGGAAGGAGTTCTTAAAATACTCCATCTTTTTTTCAATGCCCCAAATGCCCTTTCGATTACATTCCTTGCACTTGCATGACGAATATTAAATAACTCCTTATAATTTTGAGGGGTGTTTCTAATCCACTCATTCAAATGATATCTAGTTCCTCAATAAGGTGCTAAAATCCAGGGCCATTTGTATATCCTGCGTCTACAAGAAAGTATTTACCTACAATTGTTTTTCAAAATGAAAAAAAAAGTCATACAATTGTGTTCTTTTTTTCAACTAAAGTTTTATCATTTTATAAATAATTACCATTTGGAATTCGTAAACAATTTTGACGACGTAAAGCATCTCGCAATATTCGAGAATCTCCTGCTGATCCTTCCCATCCAGGCAACACATAAATAAACCTTAAATCTGCACCATAAGCTGCTAATACATTTGTAGAGATATCACCCATTCTATTTCGATATCTAGGCCTATCTTCTATTGTAACTGTTACCGGAATATGTGTTCCATCAAGTGCTCCAATCGAATTCTAAAAAAGAAAGAGTAAAATGATAAACAAGTTGTACGTACATAAATTTTTTCATAATTACTTATTTGACAAACAAACTTACCTCAAACCATCTCCATTTGTTTACCTCTGCGCCCACTAGATTATAGTCATAATTCTTTAAAAAATCCTTGCTTATTTTCATTATAGCTCGTAGGACATTATTGAATTGTCTACTTATTGTTTCCTTTGATTTGCAATAATTAAATTGCACTACTCTATACTTCATATTGTGAGCAAGGATGTGTAGAAACATTTCCACATCTTCAGTTGTTGAGACATTTCTTGTTTCAACTAATTGTCCGTTCTCTTGCAAAATTTTACGAAGCTTAAAAAATGCACTTTTGCTAATCCTTAATTGCTCAATGCAATCTTTTTCTATTTCTTTGTATAGACGATTAAGGAAACTGCACCTTTCTAATTCCCAATCCTGAACAGGTTCCTTAACAAAATGTTTGTTATGATACCAAGTTAATACTCCCAAAATCATAGTCATCACACTAACAATAACAAATACTGTTTACTCCACAATCTCTATCTCCTCCTCTTCATTTCTTTTACGCTTGCTTGATGTAATAGAAGTATCAACTACACTAAACTTCATTTCTTGATTACCCACAACATAAAACATAATGTTAAATTATTAACAACATAGTTACTTTATAAAATCAAACACAACAAGAAAAAATAACCATACTATATATATACAAGGCGGGTAGAAGTAAAGTCATAGAGGAAGCATTCATGCTCATTTAAAAGTATTTTGAAGGAAGGGCATGCAAGGATACATGATTTTATTCTAGATAATGTGAGTTACATGTATATATTATATACAACTTAATATTATTTTTGTAGCTAATACATCTAACTAACCAAATTTATGTATATTATTTTTGTAGTGCTACCTTGTAAGGACAAATGGGAGGGAAGAACGCGGGAATTCAATTCAATTCAATTGACCATGTCCACGACCAAGCTATCATTGACCTATTGTTAGGAAACATGATTGAAAAATAGGAAGAACACATTCCAAATCTGTATGCTTTAGCCAATTGAAGGAAATAAAAACACAAGGATAGGTAGGGAAGGAAAAGGAAAATACATTTTCAAATTAATATTGCATTATCAAGTAATGTATGAATGATGTTAAAAGCATGTTCATCTATTTTGTTTTTATTTTTTTAAGTGCTTTTTCAGAATTTATTAGTTATACCATCCTATATTTTTATTATATTTTGAGTTAAACATTATTTTTATATAAATATACTAATTATCATAATTCTCTTTTATGAATTTATTCTTGAAATACAGGGTTGAATATTTTTACCATAACCGAATTAGGTTTTTTATCCCATTTTTGAAGGAAATAAAAAAATTACTCAAACTATGTTTAGAAACCTTCTTAACTTGATTCCTTGATTTTTTTTTTCTTAACTTGATTGCAAATACACTAGTACATGACTACTTATAAATAGATAAGACATCTCTAAATACAAAAACTGTACATCCAAGCAATACAATTTTTAAAAAATATAAATTAGTAAATATAAAATATATACATAAAAAATATTATAAACCTTAAAAATCATAAACAAGAGATAAAGAAGAAATTTGAAGTCTGACATGATGTGATCAAAGATAATCCGACACTATATACTAAGTGATAGCCAAATTAAACTTTATGTGAGTGGATTACATGCAGGTTTTTTAAGTTTTTATGGTAAATAATTTTAGATGCAGTTTGAAAGTTCAACACCAGTTAAAAACACGTGTGACCATAATCAAGTGAGTCAAGTCATTCGAGCATGGATTAGTATATGCCAAAAATGTGACAGCAGCCCATGTTCGTCTTTTAGTCCCTTTTAAGGAAAAATAGGCTCTTTGAGCCCAGGTTGTATTTAAGCACAGTCCATCTACTTTATGCTAGCTATTTGGACGTTGAGCCATTGAGTCAAATTGCAGGTTTACTGTTCATGCTTATTTTGTTAAGTTTTAAAATATTTTCTCACATAAGTAGGAAATCAATTCTGGGGGACAGCAGAGATTTTGTGAAAAAATACTCCTTAAATCTTATTATTAGATAACTAAGTCGAGATAAGTTAATATAAGTACTGCTAAATGCCTATCCATTTAGTGCGGCACCCAATTTAAATTCTTGATTCAGAACTTCAATGGACACTCTTCTTGGTTGTATTTTTTACTCTCTAAATGCACTAACATCTTATTTGAAACCAAAACAAATGGTTCATTTTCTATAGATATGAGTACCCAGATAATTTCTTTAGTATCTGATATTTCATATTGGAATTTAGAACAAGTAATTTCTACTTAAGAACATTTAGCATATACAAGTAAACGGTAAATGCAAGGATTAAACAATTGGCAATGAAGATTAAGAAGCAAACACAGTTGTTATAGGATAAAACTCAAACTGGACTTGGTGTTGTTCTACTTCTGTGAAAAAATAATTGAAACAAGCAGTCACTGTATATATTCATACATGAAGAAAGGCAAAACACTGAATCTATGACTTACAACAAATATAAAGAATTTCATTAACATTCCAGCAAACAGGTGAAATACATTATTTGTATGATTCATAATCTTCCATAAACAAATCTAATATGTAAAAAGAAAAAAGATTAAAAAGGAGACGCAAAAGAGATTACAATCTATCTTGAAATTATTTCCAAAAGATGGAAAAAAATTAAGAAAGAATAAAAACAAACCTGGAAGAGCACAAGAAATAGATATGGAGAAAGCTGATGGGTGTAAAAGTTCAACTGGAAGTAGCTCTGCAAATGGGAAGAATAGGGTTATTGTGCAAACGGGAAGAATCAGAAAATCAGGCGTGCTGTTAATCACAAAACCACCCTAAGCTAGAAACGTGCCGGTGCTGCTATGCTGTTGCTGGGAGGTGGAATTTAAAATTCCATCTATTTTGGAAGAATTTTAAATTCTTCCATTTTTCTTTATTAAAATCCTTTTAAAAATTTCCAGCATTTTAAATATTTTATTAAAAATTATCCAAACAAATTATTTTAAATTTTAGAATTCTAAATTCTTAAAAAAAATTACATTCCCCTCTTAAAATGATTTACCCAAACACACTGAAATATCAACAATTCAATGACTAAATAATTGGACAATGAACTCCAAAAAAAATTTTATATTACTCACACCATGAACATCATAATAGTTTCAAACAAGGTGAAACATACAAATTTTATGCTCATTAGGTTATTGGAAATTGTATACATGGACAAATTTTAGATTTGTGTGTTGTGTAACATGCCACAATATATTGAAGAGGTGAATAAGTTTCTTGGATTTGTGATTTGACCATGCTAAAATTCCGTGGATCCATACTTTAACCATTGGTTTTTGACACTTAAGCTTCCCTGATCCAGTAGTTTTATGCTATTGTGTGATCTTGTTGATATCATAACCCTATTGGTACTTATTGTGAAATATTTTAAAGCAGTCTTCAATATATGGTTTATGGCTAAAGTTTCAAGGTCACTAATCAATGGAAGCATCAGGGAAGCTTTGATATAAGCAATTTCACTTCATTTAGAAGCATTCATAAAAAATTCTGCAACAAGTTCTCACCAGTTAACGTTTACTTATACTGATCCGTAGCATTATAATTGCAAGAGCAACAAGATATAAAGTGTTTTCAGCCTAACATTTATTTCTCGAATGCAAGTTTCAAGATCAGTATTATGAGTCTACCTTATCTCAATAAACTATTTTGTCATATTGTATATTTGTTTATATTATTAAATATTCCACCTATCATTTCGTTCTTGAACCCAATTTGATTTGAAAATAACATTTAGCTTGTGGAAATTGCTTTGTTGCTGAATTTTAAGCTAGTAATTTCCCGAATTGCAGAGTGCATCTAGCTTGTTCAATTTTCCCTTCTTGCATTCGTTAATCATCCGTTCCTTGTAAAATTGGTTGCATCATTTTCCTTGATGAAAGTGCATCATCAAATTATTCCCTCTTGTCCAAACATATGTCAAAGAGATGATTTATAGAGTATTAGGCTTGAGGGACTTAAATTAATATATACATGAGTAGATAAAAATAATTGTAACTATCACATTGTTTATAAAGAGAAATCCTTATTTTTTTCACCAAGGTTCCTATTTCATCATCATAAAATTAGAAGACCTTGTTTTTGGTACAGTCACTGATGCATTACTATGGGAGGTGCAGGTTCTAGGATAATGCTTGCCCAAGTTACAATGCCAAATTGTCCATGCCCTCCTATAACATTGTGGAAGCATTGAGTATGGATACTAATTCCTTTCATTCATTATCTATGCATAGTAGTATTTAATGCTTCTATTTTATGGTTTTCTATGTAGTGTCTTGGAATGTGACATGCAATTATTCACAGTTTCTTGCCTCCAAGAATCCAAGTTGTTGTGTTTCTGTCATCTTTATATACAAGTCGCAGATTGCCCAACCTGTGGTTATGGTTGACATTAACGATACCTGTGTCACGTAAGCGGCCTTTCTAGCTTCACATTAATTTTTACTCTCCTTAATTATTGGAGCCATGATGCTCTACTTTATTTACCAGTAATGATAATATATATATATATATATATATATATATATATATTAATTAAAGATTCTTGCAAACCTTTTTAATTTAAAATAATCTTGAAAAATAAAATTGAAGTTTAAGATTTTTTTGAATTGGTGAATGACAAAATTTACACATTTTTTAAAAGATTTTGCAAATAGTTCATAAATCTGAGATAAAAATAAGTAGATATCATAAAAAACTTAGTGAACTAAAGAATGGAAAGATAAAAGTAAAGAACGCAAGAATACCAAAATATATATTGATTCATTCTTAATTATCAAGAGTTATATTCAGTTAATGTTTAATCTAATAGAAATTTTTCAAAGAAAAAAAAAAACCCTCTTTATAACAAATATGACCTTTTAAGATATTCTTGTTCAAGCTCAAAACTAAAATAGACTTGAACCAATCTTTTCAAGCTCAAAACCTAAGATAAAGAAAACATAAGTTGCTACAATAGATAATACAAATGAAAACAACGAGACTAAAGAAACTTTTATTTCATAAAAATAACATATATAAGTAAAGAATAAAGAATGAAAATTTAAAAGTTTTTTTCAAGTGTTAATAAATGTAGCTATTTTTTGTTGTTTTCTTCTTTAATTGTTTCTCTTTATATAGAAAAGACAAAAATAGTATTTGTATGATAAAATAGGATTTCCAATACCTTTTGTCTTTCATTAAATGCACGGACTTATTTGTAGAGCTTGGTTATACTGAGCTTTGGACATAGTACTTATAATAGTTGCACTTCTTCTTTGTAAGTAAGCATGAGTATCAAAAGTATTGAAAGTTCCTTTTGTATTATCTTGTTATTGCATAATAAAATAATTTATTGTTAGTTTTCTTGTCCCCTGTTTACTTGTTTTGATGAAGAAAATGTTGTAGAGAAAGCTTTATAGATACTTGCGATACTTCAAATATCAGGAGTCTAATAATTATTTGCATCTAGTACACAATGAGACTTCAAATATCATGCGTTTAACAAGTTATTTAGATTTTTTTTAAGTGGATTCTACAAATGTTTGCTTAACAAACTACTTTATAAAAATAAGTTGTAACCTGCATACTTAAAAGAATGAGAACTATATGCATAATTAAAGTTATGTTGTCATTAAAATTTTAGGAACATAAAAACCTTAGAGTTCTAGATTCCAAGATGGATATATGAACATTTTTCACATTTGTCAACTCTTGACCATCAGATACAACATTAATGTAAATCATTGTTGTTGATATTAGGTCTTGCCATGTTATGTACAAATGGATTGTGTAATAACAAAATTTTAAATATATATATATATATATATATATATATATATATATATATATATATATATATATATATATAAAGATCCTGCATGTGAGATGATAAATGACAATTGTCTTTTTCTTCTATAAGAATACACATATAGCATTATGGTCAAATTAATAGTCAAACTCACATCTTTCACCCTTCAAAATTCAAGTTCCAATTTCAATTTCAATCTCATTCTCTTAATTTCTCTCGAATTCATCTTTTTGTTTGAACGTTATTTTCTCAACTTCTTATCTTCTTAATGCTTCTACTCTTATTGATGATGAACTTTGAACCATAGCTACAGATTTCAACATTCCCAAATCATTCTGCATTGTAGCAATTTTAAATAACATTACGACAAAGAAATAATCTCCAGGTGATTTGAAATTACTCCTCACTTGATTTCTACCAAATTCATCTTGTGAAGAAGCCATCCAGTTGGCAAATTAATTAAAGGGAAGTTTGAAAGAGAAAAGTTTCATTGGGAGAAGATTTGAAGAATTTTCATCAATTTTTGGCCAAAGTCGTATTATATTGGATTTGACAGATAAATTTAGTGGAAGCATCCAGAAAAATAGAGACTACACCAACCTTATAGGTAAGGGGAGGAGACTCAAGTAAAGTGTAGGAGTAGATTTAGAGCTTCTTTGGCTCTAGAATAAAATTTTATTTATTATCTAAAAATTTAGACAATTATATTTATGTTTAAATTTAATTGTTTGGTTGAATGTGTGCAGTTGTTGATTGAGGATTATGTTAGTTGAAAGTATACTAATGATAAATGAATTGAATAAAAAATAATTAAATTATTTAAATGAATGAAAATAGTAATGTTATATTTTTTTATAATAATCCATACATATATGTTTTATTTTAATCGTACAAATATTTGCCGAATCCTCCACACGTAATAATATTATGTATGTTCTGAATTTAACTTATAAATCTATATGTGAATGTTTGGATTAATTTATTTTTATTTTTTTAAAATCTTGTTATGTTGATTAGAGGCTAGAAGCCATACTTAATATATCAGAAAATGCTTAATTAAATTCTAAGAAGATATTGGATTGAATAATTAAATAATAGAATGAGGACTATGAGATCATAAATTTGGAGAAGAAGGCAAGGCCTTCAAGTGGAATAAAGATGAGAACTAGGATAATTAGTTAACATGCATTATGTGCATAAAAGTTTTATTTATAAATTGTTAATGGAGGGATAATATGCAAGCCGTTCTACGAAAAAAGGAGCTGGAAAATCTAAGGTTCCACTCATGTGGAAGTAAATCAGAGTTCATGATGATAGGAACTTCTGAGCCTAGGGGATACGTGAGCTAGGTTTAAGCCTCTCAATGGCCTAGGGTTGCTTCTTGTAGCCAGGCTGCTCTAATCAAACTTAGCCACCTCAACGAGACCATGAAGACTATCGTTACTGGTCGATCAACTTTAGGACTTTATGAAATGATGAATATGATGATAATGATAATTTGAGTGCTGCTAAGGGCATGTGATGGTTTGAAATTGGATCCTGGTATCCCCTATTACTCTGACAAATTGGTAGTGATTCAGGCCTACATGCATCATGCATATTATAGGAATGATTAACTCCATATTAGGGTGACTTAGTATGGTATCAAATGCATTAAGTCTCAATCTAATCCTAAGTCTGTCATCATAGAAATTTGAAATAAGATGTTAGATATTAAATTACATTACTACAGTGTGTGTCACAATAATTCCTTTTACTTATTATATAATAAATTGTATTACTGATGTACATTATCATACTACTCCTTAATACCTCTTACTTGAATTAAATGTCTCACTCCCCTACTATTCTACTTCTAGGTATGTTGTTTTGTCATACTAGTGAGACTACATGATGGACTGTCCTTATCTCGATGTAGAGATTGAGGTAGACGAGGAGAACGAGGAGTGGGTTTGACACCTACCCAACATTGGGAGTCATTATAGGAGTACATTCAGAGATAGGACAACCATATGGATGATCGATGCATCTTCTTTGGTACATCCTCCATCACGGGTTCCTATGGTTATGCATGCGAATGTCACTGTATCATTCCTAGGCACGTAAACCATAGGAGATCGATTCCACCTCCTTCATCTACGTCATTGAGGGATACTCCTCAACAGCATGGACCACCTTCTGCTTTAGTGGAATTCCTGGAGTTTGTACAACGCCACTCACTCTTGCTTCTTGGGGAATACCTCATTTCCACCGGACTGTAAAGAAATCAACATTACGTCAACTTCTGCAAATTGCTCCTCACCATAGTGAAATAAGTCCTTCTCATACACACTTGAGACCTATAAATAGAGAGCATGATAATGGAAGAGAAGATATAGATGAAGGAAATGATGATGTAGATCAATACCCTTCTAAGGATTCAAAATTTTCTCGTTATTGGTAGGATAATGGGTAACTTCGAGCTACTAAGGCCAAGCTTTGGATGCAGAGATTTTCTGTAGTCTTGAGGGTTGCATTTAGATGAATAGTTTAACTTTCGTTTAATTTTCTATGTATGATTCCTTGTTTTATACTTTACTAGATCATCTTGTTATAGGTCTCCAGATTATTTACATTCCAGAAATATGTTAAGCTTTTATAATTAATAGCAATGTATATACATGTGTGGATGCAATTGACTGTTTAGTCCAATGTTAAACATGGACCTTGGTATATTTTGATTATACGATTATTGCTAAATAGTACATTTGTGCAACAGATGATAAACAAGTGAGGTAAAAGGGAATGTAGGTAATTTGGAGGGCTATGACAATAATGGTATCAAAGCATTTTCCCTAAGACCAGAGATAATGGACTCTAAATAGTAGGATTGTGTGATAAATTTATGTGAAGTGGATTTTGATCTCATTCTTTAAGAATGATTTTGGACCTTTTTTGGTTGACTTATTTCCTAAGTAGTTTGTTATGCCTTGTAGGAGATAGGCAATGACAAATTAACCTAACTCAGGAATAGTTGCCGCTTTTTAAAGGTTGGCTGACATCTTGGAGAGGAATGAAAATCAAAACCAAGATTATGGATATTTTCAAGGATTGGATCAATTCTTGAAAAGAAACCCATCTCAATTCAAAGGAGGTTATCATCCTAATGAAGCTTATTTATGGATTCGAGAGTTGGAATGAACATTTGGGGCCTTGAGGTGCATTGATGCACTTAAACTTGATTACCAAAGCTTTCTAGAGTCTTGTCCACCTTCCTTCACAAGCTTTTCCACCTTGTCTAATTTCATAAGATTAATGATAAATCTCTCATAGGATCTTATTCCACTTATTCTTCTAAGTTATCTCTCAAGATTACGTTTCTCAAAGCTTAAGTTCTTCTTAACACTTTTAATAGAAAATTATGGTGTATTCTTACTTCTTTAAATGGCTAAATGACCTTTGTCATGGTTTAATTTTTGTGTCCTTAATTGAAAGTCTTATGCATCATTTACTTAATTCAAGTTTAAATGTTACATATTTTATGTCACTTAGACAATAACTTAACTAGTTAGATTTGTTCCACTTATTAACCTAATTACTTGTTCCCTTTCTCTTAGACTTTATGTTTTCCACCCATGACTTATGTAAACATCTTTAAACCTCCTAACTAATTTATTTGTCTATGTCTTCCCTAAATGGCTAAGAGCTTACTCCTTGGTTCCAAGGCCTTTTAGTTGAATTTTTCTTTTCTTAGGAAGATGATTTACACTAATTAAAATCTAGGCCATCAATTACACCAAGTATGAAAAATTTTAAGGCTTTTCTTCGTAATCTAGAGAGCATGGCCAATTCCCTTACCCTTCTCTTTACTCCATATTTCTAATCATCTTCTTAAGCTACCTTTAATCCACTTTTAAATTATAGCAAGTTTACTTAACTAATTTTCACTACTTATATACACATGTCCAAATGATACCCAACCATTACCAAAACTTTCTTAACTTTAAAAATTTATTCCTTAAACTTGTTTTGGTTCTACCTTACACCTTATTTAAAATTTTAACTCAAGTTTTTCATAATTATTAGGAGAGTGGCCGAATTCCCTAAGTGGCTAGATCTAGGTTCCTTTCCTTAATTTGTTCTTTTATAGTTTTGGTGTTATGAGATTTAGCACATCTTTACATAATTTTCACCAATGTGGTCGAATGCACCCTTAAGAAATTTCAAGTCCCTTTCAAACTTATAATTCCTTAGTTATACTAGATTATGTTCTATTTGACATCCTAACCAAAATTTTAAACTCAAGTACTCATAATTTAATGGAAGATGGCCAAATGCTAAGTATTTGAACAAAAAGGTTCATTTTTCAATTTTTCTTATCATATGACTTTGGTATGATGACGTTTTAGCACTTGGTCCATCATAACTCCTTAGATCCATCCATAAAAAATCCTCACTCCATAACTTTGATCATAGTCATGGTATGTCTTAAGTGGTTTGTGCCACTTTGGGTCCAAAATTTCCGCCTTTACAATTAGTAGTTTTAAGTCCATATCCAAGTTAAGGTTATGGATCTTTGTACATAGTTTTTCTTATTCCTTTAAGTGTTTTATTTCAAGTGTCCAGATCTAGACTCTTAACAATAAGTTCACAAATAAAAATTTTAAGTAAAAACATAACTAAGATACTAACTTTCAACATAAAAATTTAAAAGAAATCACCTTTTGTAGCAAACAAGTGTAGATCTACTCCAAGATCTACTACTCTCTTACTTTTAGAACTTTTAAAATATTCTCTTAGCCACTCAAATCTTCCCTAAAGAATCAAATTTGAATTTTAAGAAATTTTAACCGATTAAATTGCTCCTAAGAGATTCATAGATCTTAGAGAATGATTGATAAAGAAGAAGAAAACATACCATAAAAAACAAAGTTAAAGCTTATGAAAGTACAAGATAAAATCCTACTTGTTGAAGACTTTATGATGGGATTTTGGTCGGGATTTTATGGCTGCTCTATCAAATATCTATATGGAAGGAGTAAATTCAGATCTTAACAATGGAGAGGAAGAACCAAATGACACCTCTCAACATTCATATCTTCCAAAGGAATGGAAAATGCACAAATATCATCCAATTGACAAAATTATTAGTGACATATTAAAGAGAGTTTCTACTTGACATTCTTTATCTAATGCATGTAATCATATGGAATTTATTTCACAAATTGAACTTAGGACCATAAATGAGGCTGTGGAAGATGAATTTTTGATATTAGCTATGAAAGAGGAACTTAATCAATTTGGAAGAAACTAGGTTGGGGAATAGTACCTAAGCTTTTGCATAAGAAAATAATAGGAACTAAATGGGTCTTTAAAAATAAACTGGATGAAGATGGAATTATTATAAGGAATAAAGCTAGACTAGTGGTTAAAGGATATAATCAAGAGAAAGACATTGATTTTGGTGAAACTTTTGCATCAGTAGCTACACTAGAAGCTATTAGATTATTATTAGCATTCCATGAATAATGAATTTCAAGTTATATCAAATTAAAAGTGATTTTCTTAATGGTAATATACTAGAAGAGGTATATGTTGATCAATCTTTAGGTTTTGAAAACTTTGAATATCCAAATCATTTATATAAGCTTAAGAAAGATTTATATGAACTTAAACAAGCTCTAGAGCTTGGTATGAAATGTTAAGTAAATTCTTTTAGAAAAAAGGATTTAATAGAGGAAAGGTGGATACAACACTTTTCATTAACAAGAAAAATTAGGACACTTTATTTATGCAAATTTATGTTGATAATATTATATTTGGCTTTACTAATGAATTATTATGCAAAGAATTTTCCAATACTATGCAAAGTAAGTTTGAGATGTCAATGATAGGAGAGTTAACTTTCTTCCTTGGATTGAAAATTAGAAAAATGAGCAATGGAATCTTCATAAGCTAAATCAAGTATTGCAAAAAGCTTCTTAAGAGGTTTGTCATGGACAATGGCAATGCAACAACTACTCGAATGGGTAAAACAACTTATCTTGACAAAGATGAGGGAGGTAACCTTTTTGAACTCACTAAATATAGAGGAATGATTGGTTTACTATTATATTTGACTGCTAGTAGACCTAATATTATGTTTTGTTTCTGATTGTTTCTATAGAAGATATTTGGGATAGTTTCCTGGGATATTATTTGATGTATTCATGTTAAGTATTACCCTGGGTGGGGTATGATACCCACCAATCTGTGGATAGGGTATCTTGACCCTTTTATAAAGTGATCAAGATTGGTGTTGTGGTAATGAATTTTTAACCAAGAAATTAAATTTCTTACACACCAAGTCATTTATAATGCAATGTTCAATTAGCCTAGATGAAAATGGATAATAAAAGCATTGAAGCATGCTAGGGAATTGAGCAGGTACAACTATATGAGGCACACAAAGATATGATGGTTTAATCAATTAAGTTACTCTATTCATATCATATCCATCAGCCCATGTAACAGTGGTGCCACAAGTATCCATGGTTGGTTGGGAGGGATGGAATTTTATGAAGCCCATTTCTTGACCTCTTCCTAGAGTAAAAGGTTCTTCTATTAGGGTAAAGGAAATAATAGATCTTATTCCAATTGTGAGTTTCAAGGTAATGGTAATTAGAGGGAGAGGTGGAATCCTTACTTACCTTTATTTTGACTTGCCTTTACTTATTTTTATTATTCTTAGTTTCTTTTATTTCTTCAATTTTCTTTTTTTTCAAACCTTGTCTCTCAGCCTCCTTTTTTTTATTCATATGCATTTGATCAAGATAGACCTCACTAGGGCATAGAGGCACTAAGGTAATTTTCTAGGACTTGATTTGGAAGGAATACCTATTGGTATGCGCATTGTGATGGATATCCCTATCATATTGTCATGACTTTCCCAATAGCACATAGCTGGCCTTCATGGGAACAACATCACAAGTAACATTATCCTCGTACCTCCCAATGGTGAATATGATGAGGACTTGCTGATCAACCAACAAGTCTCCATTATCACTAAGCCATTGAAGCTTATATGACTTAGGATGTGGGGTGGTTGTTATCCCTAGCTTAGTAACTAGCCTAATACTAGCTACATTAGTGCAGCTACCCTCCATTATTAATTAAAAAGCAAGTGTGCCCCTTGATAGAACACCTAATATGGAAGATGTTCTTTCTCTGAGTTTCTTCCTCCCTATTAGCAATGTTACCTAGTAACCTCCTAACCACTAAGAGGTTTCCCTTAAGTGCATACTCTAGGGCTTCATCATTAGATGAAGAGGAAGAGGGACTAGAGCCAGTGGACTCTAATGATGAATAATTACCATTGTCCTTAAGGACCATGGTTTTCCTATTTAGGCAATGAAAATTAATATGCCCCTACCTAGACACTTGAAACATTTGACAGAGGACTCTTTTCCTAAAGGTAAGCTTGGATTTTTAACCTTAAATGCTTTGGAGTCTTTGGTATCTTTAAACTCCCTAGGTGTGAAACTAGAATCCTTTTTGTTGTTTGGACTCTAATGATGAATAATCATTTTTGTGCTCTGTTGAGAGTATAGTTACACCTCCAACTATAACATCTTAAAAACGAATACCGATTTCACGCTTAAGTCGATCATTCGGTTCCATTTTTATTTTTTTATCTCATGATGCGGAATTCATTTTAGAAAATACTTATATGAAAATACGGTAATTTTTTTTTTTAAAACAGTTTGATATAAACTGCGAGCCTCGTCGATAAAACGTGCATAGCAGTAAAATAAATCATTAAGCGGATTTCTACATACGTTTAAAACCTTAGGAATACTAAGCGTTTATATTATTCTTTTCGTTTATCATTTACATATATTAGATACAAAAGACTCAAGCATATCATACACAACATAGAATAATTATACATAACATATCATATAGACCATAAGTCTTAGGCCCGTGAGCCTTATCATATAGTTATTACAAACCGTAAACTTACAACTATTATACAATATATACGTAAGTTGGCTAATACTACATATTAGTAGTTAGGATGCTCGCATCCAATTATTTTTTACATTAGTGCGATGTACACCTCCCAGAGAGAGTGCCTCACGTCTACTTCAAGTATGTGAACTGCTACCATAATGAACAGCATCCAAGGTGTCTGGGAAGAAAGTGGGAAGAAGTAGAGATGAGAAACTAAGTTTCTCAGTAGGCTATCTACTTAGTTCTAATGTCATCACTTTAGTCCCAGCCACTTCAGTTTATTTCAGAAATCATTTCTTACATAAAAGGTTACTTTCAATTCTTTGAAAACATTTCTCTGAAGTGGATTAATTTTATTCAAAACATACAACTTAGTGTCTCACCATACATTCTTCTTAACATTCATAACTTTGGGATCACAAATAAGATATCATTTGACATACAATTATTCTATGTCTTAAACTTTGTTCTTTACTACTTTTCTTTGTCTTTATCATTTTTTTGTCCAACCTTTAGGACACTTTATGAATCTAGTTTCACCATCTTTGGAAGAAAACAATTAGATATAGACATTATTAAATTTGTCAAACAATATCTTCTCACTGACTCTACTCCCACCTCCTACTAAAAATTAAGGATACGAGCTCATTCCTAGGTGATCGTCACTACCACATAAGGGGTGAATGACTCAATGCCTCCACAGTAGAAGGATTTTTGGAGCGACCTTTGGCTCCTAGAAGCAACCTTTGGCTTCAAGAAGTAACCTTTGGCTTCTCTTCAGTAGAGCTTTTTAGGGCCCTCTGGATACTAGTGCGCATAAGGCACAAAGAGAGTAGCATTACGTTTTCACATAAAGTTTGCTTTAGTGATCCCTTAATCTTTTTAAGTTCACTTTAATGGCTTCCAAATAATTATGAATGCTCAAAAAAATTTCCAACCAATATGAAATGCACATATAGGTTTCGAATTTTCATCTCAATCATCATCATCCTTTCTCATTCATGAGTATCCATCATTTATTCATTCATAGATAGTGAGCATTCATAACTAATAATGAAATTTGAATTGTAAATCACATAGCATAATGTCACATTTACACCACCAATCTAATGCTTCAATTCGGTTTGATGTTGAAATTATACAAAGGACTTACATCACTCATCCTTCTAAGTTACCTCTCATCCTTTCCTTTTCTCAAATTTATATTTGTTCATTAAGATTTTACATCTTAGCATCTTAATCTAGGTGGCCGAATGGCACCTTTCAAGTTCGTTTCTCTTTGTGTTCTCTTTTGTTCAAGTTTTATGCATGTCCTAATTATTCTAAGTTCAAGTATTAAGTATTTACAAATCTTTTATAACTTCTTCTCATTAAGGTATGTTATGATCAAGTTACTTAGTGAACTTCTAACTTCAAGTTTAAGTCATATCCACCCATCTTAATCATGCCTCTAATAAACCTTTGAAATATATTACCTTATGTTCTCCTTTGTACTACCTTAATACTTAGGTCTAATTGACTCTTAAACTTTTAAAGTCTCTTTTATTCCAAACCAAATAATATCTAAGTAGAAATTAATTAATCTTCTAGGACAATTTATTCCTAAATGGACGAATGACCTATTTCCTCAAATTCCACCTTTCATACACCTTAATTATATTTTGCTTACATATTTAGGATCATTATTTGGGCCTAGTTAAGGATTGAAACTCATTCTTAGTTAATTTAAAACATGGTAGCCGAATTCCAACCTCCTAGACTTAGGTTTCCTTAATTTCCTTCTTCACCATAAGATCATTTGCCTAAAAAATCAATAGGTCTCTTTACCTTCCTCAAAACTTTTCATACTTTAATTTTATCCTATTTACATAGAAATGGTCCTTAATTAATCCTAATTGGAAATTAAAACCTCCTTTAAGTTGATTAACTACTAAGTAGCCGAATGCCACTCTTTTAGGTTTAGGGTTTCATTCTTCCTAACCCTAGTTAACTTAAGTTGACCATTTCTTAACCCTAGTTGACCTTTACTTAGGGGCCAAGTTTAAACTTTATAATTGAAATATTATAATTTAATCTTAAGTATTTTTACCCAAAATTTAATGGCATGGCCGAATTTGACATTTACCCTTGCTTAAGTTATGGTAGATTTCCTAGTTACCCATTTTAAGCTTATTTGGAAATTTTATCACTTAGTAATTTTGATATTTTTCCCTAAGCTTACCTAGGCCATATATTCTGAAAATTAACCTTTTAAATAATGATTAAACCCAGAAATAAGTTATTTACTTGTTGAAAATACTTGATTTTTCCTTAATCACATTTTAAGCGCATTTTTTTCGCCAAAATCTCTCTAGGGTGGCCGAATGCACTCCTAGAGGTTTTTAACTCATTTTTGTTTTGTTTAAATTTGTTTAAAGGTTGATTTAGTTCATTGAAAACCTTATTTCAGAGCTTTAGTTACTTAGAAAAAATTTTAACGAATAAAGCTTGCTTGGGAGTTGTGGCCGAAAGCCTTCCTTGGTTAGCCAAGGTAATTTCTTCAAATCTTCCATCTCACACCAACTTGGTTCAGTTGTGTTAGGTTTGTGCAGCCCCTCTTGCCTCTGGTCCATGCTTATTTCATCCATGTTTTGATGCTTGAGTTCTGGCCATGATGAGTCTAGGGTGCCATACAAGGATTTTAGCCACTTTTGGCTATAAATTACATCATTTGCTTGGTAGCTTTCTAACTAATGTCCAAAGGAAACCTTTGGAACTTATTACAAAACTTTATTCCACCTCTTAACATGCATACTCAGAGGTGAAGATCCAGCACAAAGGTCATAGAAAACTCATCACACAAGAAAATCACAAGGTTAAAACTTAAGCATGAAAATAACAACATAGTATATTTTTTCCAAGCCACAAAGAGTGGATTTTCATGATCTACTCCAAGATCCACAAATACTCTTTCAGATAAGCTTCAAAAACCTTTCTCATGAGAGCATAAAACTGATCAAAGCTTCAAAAATAATTTTAAAACAAAACCCACCGATTAAATTTCTTCTAAGTGCCTTAAAAGCACTTTTAATCGAACAAACTTTGTTTTTCTTTTCAAAAATCACTAAAAATGGGTGGGGCTGATTTTGAACGGTTAAAATACAATTTTAAACTCTCACAAGTGAAAATAAAATAATACAAATAGATCTTGGAGAAAAGATGCATGAAAACAAACAAGCACACCATAAAAAGACAAGTTAAAAGCATAAAAAAGATAAGTAGAAAGATCCTACTTGTTGAAGACCTCCTTAGTGTTTTTGTGTGCTTTAAAGGCTGCCTTGGGTCCCCTTTGGTCTGCTCTGGACGTGGACAAAGGATGATGGTGGGGCTTTATGTGTTTATAGCTTTAATATAGCTTAAGTCTTAAAGATGAAGACTTAGGCTTAAAGTGTAAGTTTTGGGTGTTTGGAGTTATGGCAAGCTTGGAGAGAATGGAGAGGATTATGATGAGTTTCTAAGCTTAAAAATATGAATCAATTGGGGTCCCAGGGGTCCCAAAAAATTCGGACTCTTATGGGCCAAGTGGAATTAGTTTTGTACTTAGGGATATTTAGGTAATTTTGCCTAGATTTTTTCTATTTTTCAAAATAAATCAAAATTCAAGGAATTATCCTTTTAGGCTTAGATTAGTGTTAATTAGGCTGATATTTCCTCTAATTATGATTAATTTACCTTAAGCATGCTTTACTTTTAATTAACCAAGGTTAATTAGTTTTAACCATGGTTAAAGTAACCTTTTTACTATTCACTTTTGTCTTTTTGTGGAAGACTTGGTTGACTTCATTTTAGTGACTCACCACCACCTTTCCAGCTGTTGAATTTCGTGCACATGGGTGTGGGCCCACTCTTAGCATGCTTATCACCTTATCCTGCCCTCACGACCTTTCAAGGGCGTTTTCGTAATTTTTCTCAGCATTGCCGAAAAAATTTCCAAATTATTCCTCTGACAATTCTAAGACTTTTTGGTTCGTTCCCATGTTAATCTAAGGCTGCTTGCTATTTTTATGGGAACTGACTAGCTTTGTGCAAAAAGTACAGCTCCTAGGGGCATTTTGGTCATTTTCGGGGTTTTCGAAGGGCATTTTCGTCCCTTCTCAGGTTTCTAAAATTTTCTCACTACTTTTAACTATACCTGATGTTTATAATCCCTCCAAGATGTCTTATACTTGTATTTTCATTTTTCTGGCTCATTATTTGAGCTGCCTAGGTGCAAGGATATTTTCGTCATTTGCACCAAACTTCCTAATTTCTCTGCTTTTGGCTCCTAATTTCACCTAGTTTTATTCTAGAAACTATTTGTAGCCTCAAAAATTTATCATAGAAAAATTGGGATGTTACACCAACGAAGGACCATAACCAAAAATGGGATCCCACATATTAATCCACCATATTCCCATAGTTCCTATTCCATATATTTAATAAACCCTTTAATCTCCCTTTTGATTCCTTATAATGAAAAGAAAAATCATCAAACTCCCATACTTGTCAATCCACCTCTATGTCCACCAATGTCAACTTCATCTCCTACACTACCAAGAATTCCACTCCCTCGCTTCTAACTAAGCCCTTGATAACCTTCTTCTTCACCTTCCCTCCCAGCCCTCATGTATTAAAAGAGACAATCTTCATTTGGATATTTCTTTATACCTAACCTTATGCAAAAACATTTCTTCATCAGTTGCTTCCAGTGCCATAGTTCTGTACTTTTCCTCCTCTTATGATGAGTGTGATTCCAATTTTTTTCCTATACGAAGTAGTTTAATTATCTTCCTCTCAATTATTTCCTTTTTTTTTATCTTGTTACAATGCTTTATATCTATGTCCAAGATAGATTATCTCGCGGATGGTTTTTGGTGCTCATATTTGGGCTCCTTCTACCCTATGACATGAAAAATTTTCTTTAGTCATTTTCCTTCTTTTCACCTTCCTGTGCTCCCTTTGTCGCTGTGTTAGCCTAGTTGATGTTTTTGGATAGCTTGCGTCTTAGATCCTTCTTTGTTTAAGGACATTGTTACACTTGTCTATTGTCACTCTCTCATTTCAGTTCTTGTTAGGGTGAGTAATGAAACTAGCTTAAAAACTTCCTAAAAATTAAGAATGGATTTTTCGGTAAGCTTAAGGAGATGATTGAAAAGTAATGATGCAGCATAAATGAGAAGTATGCATTCGGCCACCTTAAGTTAATTAAGAAAGAATGAGTTTATATCTTAGTTAAGGTACATTAAGGACCTTATTATTTAAAAGAAAATGATTAAGAGTAAAAATAAAGCTTGGTCATGGCATGGATACCATTTGACCATGTATAATTAAATTGACACAAGAAAGTCAAAATCTTGCTAACACATAACTCTTAAGCATAGTTTAGTTAGGTTATGCATAAGACATGTGAATAAGGTACACAAAGAGTAAGTAATTCAATTGGTGCCATTCAGCCACCTAAGGGAAAACTTCTAAGTTTTATAAAAATTATGTGAAACAATTTGACCTTTGAGAAAAGGAAAGGCTAAGAGACAACTTAGAAGGTTAAGTGGAATAAGCTCCCACGAGTGATTCATTATAAAATTTTATAAATTAAACAAGTTGGACATGTGTGGGTATATGTGATTAAGTTTCCCAGGATTGAATGATAAGCCTAACTAAGTTTTAACTTAGAAAAAAATCATATGCTTGAGAATGTTAAGCCAACTTGCGTATTGCTTTAATAAATACATAAAGTGTAACGTGAGATGAATGATGAATGCTCATGAATGTTTAAAGAATGATGTTATGTATAGTGATCATGTATGAATGATGATGTGATAGCAATTGAGACCTAAATGTGCATGGCATATTGGTTGGATATTGATTGAGCATGCATGATTATCTAGAAGCTTTTAAAATGAACCTAAAGATTTTAAGAGATCACTAAAGAAAACTTATGTGAAAAGTTAATCTAATCTTAATGTGCCTTGTGCACATCCAGAGGACAACAGAGTCTTATTGAAGAGGAGACGAAAGGGTTCTCTACAAATCCTTCTATTATGAAGACAAAAGGGTTCTTCACTTATTTTGGATGGTAATGACTATCTAAGAATGAGCTCATATCCTTAAGAGAAGGTAGAGTAGCAGAGCTAGTAAGAAGATATTGTATGACTAATGTTAATGTATGACTATGTCTTAATTATCACTAAGAGAAAGTGATAGATAATAGATATGAGAAATGAAAGACATAGGGAAAATGATAGTCAAATAATATCTGTGATGTGATCCCAAAGAATTATGATGTATAAGTAAGTTGTATGTTTACTTAATAATAGTTTTTCTATATAAAAGTAATCCACTTAAGCAAGAGTTTTTAAAATATTAAAAATTAACCTTGCATGCATGACATGTTTTTTCTAATAAATTGAAGTGGCTGGGATGAAAGTTATGACATAAAACTTAGGGTAGAATCCTATTGAGAAACTTAGCTTCTCACACCTACCTTTTCACTTTCTTCCCAAATAAACCAAATGCCTTTTGTGATGATAGTGGTGTTTGTGGACATCAGTAATGTCAACTAGACGATAAACTCTCATGGGCTACTAATTACAGCCTAGATGAGCATGCAAATATATTTTTCCTTGGGACACTTGTTCATTTTTGAGGTCTTGAGTTCGAACTTCTCCACAATCAGTTTCGCTATTCCATTGGAGGCTTTCCACCCAAATGGGGTTTTCCCGCCTCCTCCTAGCTATAAGGCACAACGAGCCACAACCACTAGAGATTCCTCTTCATCTAAAGGGGAAACAGATCCATAAACTTTGTCCCACTACCGTAGTTCATCACTCATTTGGTCCTCACAAGGAAGATCTACTTATCTCATGACTTATCCCTTTCAAGCTTACCAGGAAATGATAGATGAAACTTTTATCTTCCTAGACCAAAGCGTGTGGTTGGAGCATTTCTATCACTAGTCCTGAGATGGTTGGCTAAGTCTTCGTTCCTTGTTTCAAAGAAGAAGAAGAAGAAGAAGAAGAGAAAAAGTCATACCAATAATGTAAATTTTGTAAATAGTTAGATGTAAGAAATCTCACTACTAATATGTAGTTGTAGACTAGTTAATGTAATAGGGCATGAACTAAATATGTATGTGTAGAAGGTGTGTACTTTATTATATGTAATTAGTATGTGTAAAGGGCCCAAGAGCCTAAGATTGACTATGTGTATGTATAAGGACTGCATAATTATATGAAGTTTGTATATGTATGTATGATTTATGTTTAAATTGTTTTACTACTGATTAGAGACAATTAAAACAAAGGAAGTAATTTGTAATGGTAATAACCTATACGTGTGCAAGAATGCTTAGTAATTTATTTCCTGCTACGAATGTTATTTTGACAAGGCTTGCAATTTATATATCAAAGTGTTTGTTTTAAAAAAATTTACTGTATTTATTATAATAATTATTTTCTGAAAGATTTCGCATGATGAGATCTATTAATGGAATCAAACGTAACTTTAGTGTAAAAATGATATTCACTTTTAGGGTGTTATGCCCCAGATTGGCATGATTGTGCTTAGGTTTGCACATCTGTGCTTGAAAATCTAGTCTGCTGTGAAGGTGTGCTCACCTAGTATGGCTGCGCTGGCTTCCTCCAAGGGGAATTTTTGTTGTTCTACTATTCCCTCATCCTTTTATGCCCCTCATTTTAGCCCAAAATTTGCCTAGTTTTTTATTCTCTACTTATGTTATCATTCTTGCAAAAGTAAAGGAAATTAAATAGAATTACTTTAAAATAATCATTAATCATACAGTAATTATAGCTAATTTCTCTTAGATAAATCAACAAAAAGGTGGTTTATTAGTATCCATGCAAACGGATCCTCAGGCTGCAAGAGAACTTAGAGGATCTCATCCTCACCTCAAAAACAAGCCAAGTTTGTGCAAGGGCTTCCATATAAGTAGAATCCTCCAACTCTCCTTCTTACTTCATAAATCATATTTTCATGTTTACATTATCACTTGCTTTCTTCTAAGCTTTTCTAGTTTCTTTTTCTCCAAACTTAATGAGAAATGTTTGTAGTTATTTTTAAAGCCTATCTACTGCCTTAATGGAAGAAAATGTCTTTCCATAGTTAGAACAAACTTTTAATGTCCCTAGAGGGGTTAAAAGTGGTTAAAATGAACTTTAGAGCTCAAGAAACAATTTAAAGATTTAGAACCTTCCAAGATGGTATTTTTTTCCATAGGTCCATTATGTGGAGGGTTTTGAACTATTTAAATATTTATTTCAAAACTGATTCCTTGTGATGTTGATTGGAGACCCTAAACTATTTTACTCACTTAAAGAGAGTAGAAGAAAGAAATTTGTTGCCTTTGGTTTGTTTCTTATTACCTATTTTGAATGAATTATGTGATCTTTCTCTTGAGATTATGGTGCTATATTTTGGCTATAGATTATGTTAAAATATTTGGAATAAACTCACAAAGTTCAAAACTTAAGATTGACCATAAAATTAACATTCATGTGAAAATCTAACGTAAACGACTTAACATAGGTTTAGCACATATGCTGCATTTTCTACAACATGATGAATGCACATGCAATGTATGAGGGCACATAATTTTGGGATACCTGCAATTGGGGAAATTGTACAAATATATATAGCAATTTATTGTCTGTCTATCCTAGGGTTATACACAGAATAAACATACAAACAGATAGATAACAGACAGATAAATCGTGCAAATAAATAGGGAAGGGATCAATTTGACACACTCAATTTGAATCGGGCTTGACTCTCTAATGTCCCCAGTTGAGTCGCCATCTGTCGCAACCGTAATTCCGACAAGACGACGAACTAGCTAAAATTTTAAAATGATTTTTATTTGGTAATGTGGAGCCACCACCAAATTTTTATTTAAGGGAAAAAGATTTGGAAAAAACCCAGAGTTGAGGATGAGATTTAGGTTCAGGAGTCGGTTACGAATGGGGAAGGTGTTAGGCACCTCATTCGCCCGTTCCAAAGAACAGTACCCTTAAACTGAGTGTGTGATTATTTGAAAATGGTTTGATCCCTTTAATTAGAGTGAAAATAAATACTTGATGGAGGTTAGCCTGACAGGACTTGATCCTGCTCCTACGTATTCCCCGGTGCAATGGAAAACTTAAGGCTTACATAGTTCTGGTTTGATTGGAAGGCTTGACCTTCGTAAGTGTTTAAAAGAATATTAGAAAAGTGCTTGAAGGCTTGACCTTCGGAGCTACTTGGGAAGTAACATTTGAAAATGGCTTGATTGTTTTGAAAATATTTTAATGTGAATCCTTAGTCCACATATGCACAAGATCCAAGACAACTACGGCTGCACTGGGATCCATACGAATTCCTAAACCCCGAACAGCAGAAAAAACTACCAGTTCGTGCTTAGGATTCGTCGCATGAGACTTAGGAATTCTAAAATGGAGTTTTTGTTGAAACTATATATATAAAAGGATCCTCAGTCCACATATGCACAGGGTCCAAGACAACTACGACTGCACTTGGTACCCATACGAATTACTAGGAAGAGAACAGCAGAAAAAGCTACCAGTTCGTCCCTGGGGTTCATTGCGTGAGACCTAGAACCAATAAACTTGATCTTAAAATGAAAAAAGATTGATCTTGATTGATTTAAAATGAATTTGGTTTGAATTTTCTTGAAAAGAGCTTGTTTTGAACCTTTTGGGATTTAGCTTGAATGGAAGGATTTTGACTTGATTTTTTAAAAAGGGAATTAGATTTTATGTGAAAGGAAGAATTTGGATTTGTTTTGAGAATTTGAGGAAAGAATTAATTAGGATTATAGAAAGATCCTTTTGGGGTTACTTTTGAATTATGGAAATTTTAGAGGTTAGTTTGCAATTAGGAGAATTTTGGGGATTAATGGTAATTATGAATGTTGGGGCATATTTGGTATTGTTCAGGGGCATATGTGGTAATTCAGGATGTTGGGGCATATGTGGAATTCTGGATGTTGGGGTATATTTGGCTTGGAGAGTTTGGGGCTGGCTTATAGGGCATGGGAAATGGTAAGGGGCTGATTGGTAAATTGACATATGTAGCTCACCCATGGCTCCTGGTGGGGTTCCCTCTCACCTGCATGGCTTAATTGGCTTGGGGCTCTCTCTCTAATGCATGGCTTGGTTGGCTTGGAGGTGTGTCGGCTCGGCGGCTTGTGGTTCTTCGATGGCTCATGGCAACTGAGGTATATGGGATGCAACAAAATGGTGGAATGGGTGCAGGCGAGGCTCGAACACAGTCCCAAGACCTGGCATATTGTTGAGCTAACCACTTGGCCTGTGTGAGCTTATGACCTATATTGTGCAATGTAATTGTTATGAACCTTGCAAAGATTGAGTCTCTCCCTTTATGCATGCATGCAATCGTTGGCTACTCCCACTGGAGCCCTGTTGTGTGCTCGTACTTAGCTTGAAATTCGGAAAGTTGGTCTCCAGGGTTCGAACCCTTGTCCAAGAGGTAAGGGTAGTGAGTAATGTCACTAGGCCATAGGGTTTTTATTTAAATTGGCAAAAGACCAGGGTTGGGTCTCGAACACCGTACCCTGAAGTGTTTGCAACGCACTTAGCCACTCGAGCCATTCACTCTCCTATGATATACATTCTATGATTTTTAAATATAAACTTTGCATGAAGGCGGGGCCACTCGTTATATTGAACCAATGCTGACGGTGGGCCCCCTAGCCCGCCTTAATATTACCTACCTAGGCATGGGATGATTACCAACCTACCTGTGTGTGCATGACACTCACTGTGGGTCTTCACATGATGTGTTTACCATAATACCGAAACGTTACTTGGGGTTTCTAGGGTTGCAGATCTCCCTTATACTCAGCTGACCTTAAACTGGCTCCATAGGCTAATAAATTAAGAAAGCATGCGGGGAGGTTTGAACTTGGCTCCTATAGATCTTGGCGACGTGTCATCTATTAAACCAGGGCGTTGACTGGGTCAGAAAGCCTGGAGCTAATGTGAAGGACCTTCCAACTCCATCTTGGCACGTATGGTTGTATGCATGCACTTTTGCAAACTCTACATTGTCATGAGCGATCGAAGGAGAAGCATTATTTTCACTGCCTTGCTGCCTCCATATGCTTCCTTCATTTTTTACCTGGCTTGAGAGATGAACGCCAACATTTCCTACTGCCTCTTTCCCATGTCCTAGTATCATGTACTTGGCTCGACGTCTACAGGTATCTCCTTAGATGCTCGCTAGTCACCACAGAAGATCTGCCATAGAGTTGATCACTGCCTCATTTGCTTTAGTCGGAAGCTCAACAAAACATAACTCTGATTCTGTTATATTGAGGAGCGCTTTAGATAAAAATTTCGCTGAACTGAGCCTCTCCACTGCCTTAACAACAATATCGAAGCTGAGGTAAGTTCCCTTGCTGCTGGAGATAACATCGAGCAAGGTCGCCATTCTTTGAAATGGGGTAGCCTAATTCAAGAATGAGAAATTCCACAACGCTTCCTCTGGCACTCCAAGTTTTCCTCCTTATGGCAGACTAAACACATGAGTAATGAACAACATCGTTGAAGATGCATACAGATCATGCACATAATACTGGTGGGCGATGATGTAGATGTCATCTCTGACCTGTCTTATTCGTTTTGAATGAAGGAGCTTCCCTTTTCATTTTGGGCTCAGCTTCCACAATCTGCCCCCGAGTCCTTAAAACCCTTTTTTACCAACTCAAACAATGATGCGAACTCTTTGCGTAGTCGCACAGAACCGCTCGACTTTTACTCAAACGGTGATCAATATCCATCAAGCTACGTATTGCAAAGCCTCAAGCATGTTGGGCATCCCACAAACCGGCGTAAATCATCATCAAATTCTCTAAAAAGCACTTCTCCTTTGATAAGTGATGGGGGGCATGGTAGCGTTCCAAGAGACAAGATTTACAAGTTCTTAACTTGCTAAGGACGAACCACAGCAGCTCTCTGATTTTTGACCTTGATCGTAGGATCCCCGTGACTCCATGGCCATTATAGAGCGACAATTGGCCATTCCAAGAGTTCCATGCGTACTCATATAAACACTCAAAAGAAATTCATCTCACACATTCTAAATCTAACTTAAACGTCAGGATCGGGATCTCTCACGCTTCATATTGATCAAACATATAAAACAATACCAAGAATTAGGCTGGCTTAAGCTCATAAGGAGATGATACTGACCTGGTAACATGAATTTCAAGCAATCGTTGAGGATAACCGCAATTAGAACTGAGAACTTTTTTTGGTTGATGGCTAGGTGTTAACATTTGGTGCAAAAGTGCCCTTCTTTGCTCATCTGGATCTCACGAGATCTTGAATTCTTCATGTCACTTTGAGCATATCTTCTGTTATGAAGTTGGTAACAAGTTGTAACTGCATACTCCATGCTCTTCTCTCTTTTCTATCCTAAATAAATGCTTACGGATATCGTCTTCGTTCTTGACTCAAACTGGGTGGAGATGTTTATCCAATTTCTACTGAAGGAAGGGCTCTGATCTTGCATGGAACCGATGATTCTTTTTCTTCTGGGATGAGAGCCTCCCCAGAATTCAAGGCCTATTCCCCTGGAGCTCTCTCTTGTTCCCCCGATTTGACACAGAACTTCAAAAAAGCCCCCCACGACTCCTTGAGGATCGGTGACCCTCCTCCCAGATCTTTTTTCCTTCCCTTTCCAGATCTTTTTTCAAGACGCTCCCCCACACTCTCTACAATAACTCCCTCCTGATTCTGTTAAAAAATGATCAATCGTTCTTTTTTTCGTTCTTTTTTTTTTCTTTTCCCCCAAAATTTGTTTTTCTATTATATTTGTTTTTCCTTTTTCTTTTTTTAATATGTATTTTTTAATTATTATTTTTGTTTTTGTTTTAAATTATATATTTTCTTTCTTTTATTATTAATTATTATATATTTTTCAGATTTTTCTATTTTCATTTTTGTGTTTTAATTTCTTTTTTTTAGTTCTTTCTTTATTGCTATTTTTTTTTATTGATTTTTCTGTTTTTCTATTGATTTTCTTTTTGTTTTTATTTTTTGTTAACTTTTCAGATTTTAAATTTTTTATTAACTTTTCAGATTTTAAAATTTTGAATTTTTTTATTTTTCCTTTTCTTTTCCTTTACTCAGATTTTTTTTATTAACTTTTCAAATTTTAAATTTTTCATTTAATTTTAAATTCTGATTTTATTTTATTTTTTAAAAAATTATTATTTTTTATTAATTTTAAATCCTGATTTTATTTTCTTAATTTTGAATCTTCTTATTTTTAATTTTTCTTTTCTTTCATTTTTCTGATTATTTTTTCTTAATTTTGAATTTTTAAAATTTTTCATGTTTTAATTACTTCTCTTTTTCATTATTTATTAATTAATTTTAAAATGGGAGCCTCGGACATAATTGGGTGTTTACAGTTTGCCCCTCTTTACTCATTTTCCTACCGGATAATGTGAGAAACGATTCTCTGAATTGTCGTGGTAGGAAATGAGTAAAGACGTGAACACATTATGTCTGAGGCAGGCTTTTGAAGAAGTCTGAGCAGCACCAGAAGCCTTGAGCTTAAAGTGGACCCTATAGATGCCTGGAGGGTGGCAGTTAAATGATTGACCTTGCCGGCTTGATAGCCTAATTAGGCTGCGAGTTTTGTTACAATGCAGGAATTAAGATGTAAGGCATGTACAAGGTGGCCTGACACTATAGGGCGAAGTGCAGGAAAGAAAGTTCAAAAGAGGCCTGACACTATAGTCCAAAAAGGAGAAAAGAATATTTAACGATACAGGAAAGGAAACTTGAGGCGGCCTGACATCATAGGCCATGACGCAGAAATCTAAACTTGATGAGGCCTGACACTATAGGCCATGACGCAAAAAAGGTAAACTTGATGGTGGCCTAACAACATAGGCCATGATGCAGAAAGGTAAACTTGATGGTGGCCTGACAACATAGGCCATGATGTAGAAATCTAGACTTGAGGGTGGCCTGACAACATAGGCCATGATGCAGAAATTTAAACTTGATGAGGCATGAGACTATAGGCCATGATGCAGAAAGGTAAACCTGAGGGGAATCCCGTTGTTGACGGGAAGAATGCAAATGAAATCCTACTATTGCCAGGATAAATCCAAACCTGCTTGACAGGTGAACGGAAATTAAAAATGCTTGAAGTCCTGTTGTTGACAAGAGAATGCAAATGAGGTCCCGTTGTTGCCGGGAAGATGCAAATGATGAGATCCTGCTGTTGCCAGGATAGATGCAAACCTGCTTGATAGGTGGACAGAAAATTAAACGTGCTTGAAGTCCTGTTGTTGACAGGAGAATGCAAATGGGGTCCCACTGTTGCCGAGAAGAATGCAAATGAAATCCTGCTGTTGCCAGGATAAATGCAAACCTGCTTAACAGGTGGACAGAAAATTAAATGTGCTTGAAGTCCTGTTGTTGACAGGAGAATGCAAATGGGGTTCTGCTGTTGCCGGGAAGAATGCAAATGAAATCCTACTGTTGCCAGGATAAATGCAAACCTGCTTGACAGGTGGACAGAAAATTAAACGTTCTTAAAGTCCTGTTGTTGACACGAGAATGCAAATGAGGTCCCGCTGTTGCCGGGAAGATGCAAATGAAATCCTGCTTGACCGGATGTATGCGGAAAATAAAATTTGATGAGGCCTGACAACATAGGCCATGACGCAGAAAATTAAAAGTTGATGATGGCCTGATAACCTAGGCTTGAAACTAGTAAATCTAAACTAGATGGTGGCCTGACAACATAGGCTTGAAAGCAGTAAATCTTAACTAGATGGTGGCTTGACAACATAGGCCTGAAAGCAGTAAATCTAAACTAGATGGTAGCCTGACAACATAGGCCTGAAAGCAGTAGATCTAAACTAGATGGCGGCCTGACAACATAGGCCTGAAAGCAGTAAATCTAAACTAGATGGCGGCCTTACAACATAGGTCTGAGAGTAGTAAACCTAAACTAGATGGTGGCCTGACAACATAGGCTTGAAAGCAGTAAATCTAAACTAGATAGTGGCCTCACAACATAGGCCTGAAAGTAGTAAATCTAAACTAGATGGTGGCCTGACAATATAGGCCTGAAAGGGAAAGAATGAAACATGTTATGGCCTGACAACATAGGTCAGTGAGCAGGAATGAATGATGCGATGGCTTGGCAACATAGGCATGAAAGCAGTAAATCTAAACTAGATGGCGGCCTGACAACATAGGCCTGAGAGCAGTAAATCTAAACTAGATGGTGGCCTGACAACGTAGGCCTGAAAGCAGTAAATCTAAACTAGATGGTGGCCTGACAACATAGGCCTGAAAGGGAAAGAATGAAACATGTTATGGCCTGACAACATAGGCCAGTGAGCAGGAATGAATGATGCGATGGCCTGACAACATAGGCCATGAATAGGAAAGAATGAAACATGTTATGGCCTAACAACATAGGCCAGTGAGCAGGAATGAATGATGCAATGGCCTGACAACATAGGCCATGAATGGGAAAGAATGAAACATGTTATGGCCTGACAACATAGGCCAGTGAGCAGGAATGAATGATGCAATGGCCTGACAACATAGGCCATGAATGGGAAAGAATAAAGCATGCTATGGCCTTACAACATAGGCCAGTGAGCAGGAATGAATGAAACATTCTACCTTGAGCTTGATAGTTATTTCCTTGAAGAGACATGGGCAACCATTTTGCCCTAGTTTGGAAATTTCTTGATAACTGAGAGACGTCTTGATTTGAAAGAATTTTGGGCCAACGTTTTGCCCCAATTTGGTAGGTTTCAAAGAGCTTGACTTAAATTTTTCTGGATGACTTTGCCTTATTGAACTTGAGGAATTGAGGATTACCTCAACTTGGATTTTCTTAGGCAAATGTTTGCCCCAATTTTGTTCTTGAATTTAAATCTTTCTTGGGAAAATGTTTGCCCTAGTTTAGACTCAATCCAGAATCTGAGGATGACCTTAATTTGAACTTTTGTGGGCAAGCGTTTGCCCTGTTTGAACTTGATTTTGAGGGTGACCTCAAATTGAATTGTGTGGGCAAGCATTTGCCCCAGTTTGGGCTTGACCTAGAATTTGAGGATGTCCTCAAACTGAATTGTGTGGGCGAGCATTTGCCCCAGCTTGATTTTTCTGACGTTGAGGAATTGAGGATTGCCTCAACTTGAATTTCCTGGGCAAGTGTTTGCCCCAATTTTGTTCTTGGTTCAGAATTTGAGGATGGCCTCAGATTAAATTTTAGTGGGCAGGCGTTTGCCCCACTTTGAGCTTGGCTCAGAATTTGAGGATGACCTCAAATTAATTGTGTGGGCAAGCATTTGCCCCAGTTTGGAAGTCTTTTAATTATGATCGATTTAGGCAATTTTACCCAGGTCTTAATTAGTTTTTGAAAAATGAGTTATGAAATGCTTGAATGACAAAATGCTTATTGCGATGTTTGAATCAATGAAAAGGAATATGGTATTTGTGATGCTTGAATAAGTGCAGAATGATGCAGGGTTCTTATTTTAATGCTTGAAATAATTATTTGATGAAACAGATGCTATGGGATGAATGCAAACCATGAAAAGGTGTAAAAACTTTTTGTTTCTCTTGATTTTTGATTTTTCTGACACATTCTTCCTCGAAAACCCCATAGTGGGTGTGAAAGGTATCAAGAATCAAGGCGAGCTTGGATTGACTCAGTCTCTTGATTTATTGGTCAATTTTGGAATCTCCTTTCCGGGATCTTTGAGATCCAACACTAGTCTGCTTTATTGAATAAGACACACTTCTTCCTTGGTGGCATCATGGATGGTAGGAAGATGAATCTTTGGGAAACAATCCTGTCGTGCTACAACGGTCAAGGGTTCATCCGACTTGTCGTGACTTTTCAAAATTAATCCTCTTTTATTTTTCATTTTTCACATTTCCTTTTTGGCACGTGCATTTTTGAGGTGTGCAAAGCAATTTTGGATGGTTAAATGAAAAATATAGGGAATTTTGAGGTTGGGTGTTTTAAGGTAGTGTATTTGAAAGGAAAGGGTGATGAAAGAGGTGGGTTCCATTGCCCAAATGGCACCTTTTGATAAAAAATACTAATGCTGCTTTTTTATAATCTTGATTGTCTAATTAGCCAAGCTTGTGAAATGGAAAAATTTTGCCCCAGTTTTAGGAGGATATGAGGTGCAGAATGTCATATTCTCCTAGGATTCCTGGATTGACCTTAATTTTTGCCTGGGTTGTTCCTTCGAGTTTTCCACCCAGTAGTTCTTTCGTTTTGCTCTGACTTTTCCCTAGGTCGCCCTTACGGGTTTTCAACCTAGCGGGCTCTTAATTTTATCCCTTAATTTTTTCCTAGGTCGTGTTTGAGAGTTTGTGACCTAGCGGGCCTCCTGCTCGATTGTGCCCTAACTTTTGCCTAGGCCGCCCTTTGATGGTTTTCGACCTAGCGGGCCTTCTGCTTGATTCTATCCTAACTTTTTCCTAGGTCGTTCTTTGGAGGTTTTTGACCTAGCGGGCCTTCTGCTTGATTGTGCCCTAACTTTTGCCTAGGTCTCCTTTGAGGTTTTCAACCTAGCGGGCTCTTGTTTTGATCCTGATTTTTCCTGAATTGTTTTTGGAATCCTACGAGATCTTTTTCTGGCCATGACTTTGTCGATTTATTTTTGAATTTTAACCCTATTTTTGGCTTTTAATCCAACGGGTTTTTCTTCTTTTTGGATTTTTGGATTTTGACCCTGACTTTGCCCGGACTATTCCTGATTTTAATCCAGCAGGCTTTCTTCATTTTCTTTCTTGAATTTTGACCTGTCAGATCTTCTATGAGGTCTTACTTGAATTGTTTTGACTTTCAATTCAGCGGATCCTTTCTTACATCCCTGATTTTTCCTGGATTTGAACTTGGTTCCAGCGGGATATTTTATTTGACAAGCCACTTTGAATGATGATCTAGAATCCCTCATTGTTTATTCTGCTTCCTCATTAGGTTTTTCTCTTTTAGCTTGATTAATTCGACGTTCAAGATTACTTATTACAGCACTGGCATCCTCACCAATTGGTATTTATTGTTTGGGTATAGGAATAAGTGATGGGTTAAAGGGATAGAAGAATGGAAAATTTCAGAAGTAAAGTCAAAATGTAAAGCACGTGCTCAAGTAATATGAAAAATGTAACTTTTGCATTATTTATTGAGATTATTTACAAAAGATTAACTTTGAAAAGTACGACAATTTCTGGATGAATATCCTCAATTTGTACAATGTAACTCGTCGTGCTTCTCCCAAATTTTTCAGCTGGTCGATGGGCTTTCATGATTTGGTAACGGATTGTTTTCTGTATTAGGAGCAAGCCTCCCGAAATCCAGCCATTTTGCGTCAATCAGGCTTTGTACCTTTTGCTTCAAGCTAGGCAATCCTTAGTAGAATGACCAATAAATCCTGCATAGTAATCGCATCTGGCGTTAGCATCGTACCATTTAGGATATGGTGGCTCTTGAGGTTTCAGAGGATAAGTCGCAACCAGCGAGTTTTAGATCAGCCGAGGTAGTAGCTCAGTGTAGGAGATTGGGATAGGGTTGAATTAGACGGGTTTCTTCTCCTTTTTCTGGCTTTGATTAGGATTCTAGCTTATGGCTTGTGTTTGGGTCGTGTATGGTGTTGGTGGCCGGATTTGTGTCGAATAGTTGTAAGTAGGAGGGTATGGTGTTTGGTAGGTGTTGGCAATGTATGGATATGATATGTAAGGTGTGTATGGTGTATAAGGTGGTGGTCAGAAGCCAACTAGACCATAAGGTGTCACTTAAGGAATGTACGGGCCTTGACCAGAAGCCACATAGTGAGTCTCGCCTGTCTTCTTATTCCCAGAACCATTGGAAGCATTGACTGCACCTGCGGGCTTTTGTGAGATCTTTCCGTGGCGCATACCACCTTCGATCCTCTCTCCAATGAGGACGACATCGGAGAAGCTAGAAGTCACACTGTCGATCATCTTGTCATAGAAAGGATCTTGGAGTGTGTCCACGAACATGCTGACTAATTCCCTTTCGGATAAGGGAGGTTGTACTTGAGCGGCCAGCTCTCGCCAGCGTTGGGCGTACTTCTTAAAGGAATCTTCTCCCTTCTTGGCCATATTCTGGAGTTGAGTCCGATCGGGGGCCATCTTTGTATTGTACTGATATTGCTTCGTGAAAGCCTCAGCGAGGTCCCTCCATGAACAGATGCGTGTCCGCTCAAGATGAGTGTACCAGTTTGCAGCTGCCCCAGTTAAGCTGTCTTGAAAGAAATGGATGAGAAGCTTCTCATCATAAGTACATGCAGACATCTTCCTGCAGTACATAGTCAGGTGTTTCTTTGGGCAGCTGGTTCCTTGATATTTCTCGAATTCAGGAACCTTGAATTTAGGAGGGATGACCACGTCTGGTACGAAGCACAAATCGGCTACGTTTGTGGCTTCGTAAGCACTCCCCTCGATTGCCTTGATCCTTTCCTCTAGACTTTTCCACTTTTCTGTTTCCTCCTTAGAGGGATGGCTCGGGTATTCCTCAGGTATAGGGTGAGGTTGACAAGATGGTATGTGTATAGGGTGAGGCCCTTGGGTGAACATAGGATGCGTTCCCCCAACAGCTGTTTGGTGAGCTCGTGAGATGGTGTTTGGAGGTAGGTCATGTGTTTGGGTTTGTGTTTGGGCTTATGTTTGGTTGTATGAGGGTGCATGCCCATGAGGAAACCCATAATGAACCCTTTCAATTTGCGGAGGTATGGTTAATGGTGGAGTGAAGCCAGGAGGGTATGATGAATCATCTGGCTCTCCCGGAAGGGATTCCCTTGCTTCCTTTTGTTTTGATGATTGGATGGCCTCCATCAGCTTGGCCATTTGCTCCTTTAGAGTCTTAACCTCATTTCTCAGTTCCTCATTTTGTCTTTCCAGCTCATCCATGATTCTTGATTGTGCTCGAGTTCTATAAGGATGTCAAGGAAGCTGTCTTTCTCTAATTTTCTGTTAGTTTTGCTAGAATTTTTCTCGAAAGCGTTCTTTAGGTTTTCAATATTTCATTTTCTCTCCTATTGAATCTTTTTATTTTTTAGTATTTTCAAAAGATTATTTTCCATAATTTTCCCATTTCTAAGACATCCTTTTAAGTTTTCTTTGGAGTCTTTTCAATATTTTCAGAATATTTTTTCTAATTTTTCCTAGGAATTTTCCCCTTCTATTTTGGTTTTCTTGATTTTTGTCTTGATTTGATTTTTGTATCCCCAATTGTAGGCTTCAAATCCCTTGTATCTTGAAAGGGGTGTGTGTGCCCTCTTTGCTTCTTATGCGGGTTACCTGTCCTAAGGATCTATAGCCTTTTTATATGAACCTCTCAAAGGTGGTTTGTAATCCTAGGGTGTAGAGGTCACTAGAGCCAAGTTCCTGTTTGCAATGCTTTCCACAACAGCAGAAAAAGCTACCAGTTGTGGGGCATTACAAATAGGACGCACTCTAGCCGGGATTTTCATGATAGTCAAACAGGACATAAGCCCCAAAGTGACACCACTAGATCCCTCTATCCTAGGCTGCACTCAGACCCGGGTATAGGGCCCCACTTATGATGAATGCACATGCAATGTATGAGGGCACACAATTTTGGGATACCTGCAATTGGGGAAATTGTACAAATATATATAGCAATTTATTGTCTGTCTATCCTAGGGTTATACACAGAATAAACATACAAACAGATAGATCACAAACAGATAAGTCGTGCAAATAAATAGGGAAGGGATCAATTTGACACACTCAATTTGAATCGGGCTTGACTCTCTACTGTCCCCAGTGGAGTCGCCATCTGTCGCAACCGTAATTCCGACGAGACGACGAACTCGCTAAAATTTTAAAATGATTTTTATTTGGTAATGTGGAGCCGCCACCAAATTTTTATTTAAGGGAAAAAGATTTGGAGAAAACCCTGACTTGAGGATGAGATTTAGGTTCGGGAGTCGGTTACGAATGGGGAAGGTGTTAGCCACCCCATTTTCCCGTTCCAAAGAACGATACCCTTAAACTGAGTGTGTGATTATTTGAAGATGGTTTGATCCCTTTAATTAGAGTGAAAATAAATACTTGATGGAGGTTAGCCTGACAGGACTTGATCCTGCTCCTACGTATTCCCCGGTGCAATGGGAAACTCAAGACTTACGTAGTTCTGGTTTGATTGGAAAGCTTGACCTTCGGAAGTGTTTAAAAGAATATTAGAAAAGTGCTTGAAGGCTTGACCTTCGGAGCTACTTGGGAAGTAACATTTGAAAATGGCTTGATTGTTTTGAAAATATTTTAATGCGAATCCTTAGTCCACATATGCACAGGATCCAAGACAACTACGGCTGCACTGGGATCCATACGAATTCCTAAACCCCGAACAGCAGAAAAAGATACCAGTTCGTGCTTAGGATTTGTCGCGTGAGACTTAGGAATTCTAAAATGGAGTTTTTGTTGAAACTATATATATAAAAGGATCCTCAGTCCACATATGCACAGGGTCCAAGACAACTACGACTGCACTTGGTACCCATACGAATTCCTAGAAAGCGAACAGCAGAAAAAGGTACCAGTTCGTCCCTGGGATTCATTGCATGAGACCTAGAACCAATAAACTTGATCTTAAAATGAAAAAAGATTGATCTTGATTGATTTAAAATGAATTTGGTTTGAATTTTCTTGAAAAGAGCTTGTTTTGAACCTTTTGGGATTTAGCTTGAATGGAAGGATTTTGACTTGATTTTTTAAAAAGGGAATTTGATTTTATGTGAAAGGAAGAATTTGGATTTGTTTTGAGAATTTGAGGAAAGAATTAATTAGGATTATAGAAAGATCCTTTAGGGGTTAGTTTTGAATTATGGAAATTTTAGAGGTTAATTTTCAATTAGGAGAATTTTGGGGATTAATGGTAATTATGAATGTTGGGGCATATTTGGTATATTTGGAATTGTGGGGGGTATATTTGGAATTTTGGATGTTGGGGCATATTTGGTATTGTTGGAATTGTTCAGGGGCATATGTGGTAATTCAGGATGTTGGGGCATATTTGGTATTGTTGGAATTGTTCAGGGGCATATGTGGAATTCTGGATGTTGGGGTATATTTGGCTTGGAGAGTTTAGGGCTGGCTTATAGGGCTTGGGAATGGTAAGAGGCTGATTGGTAAATTGACATATGTGGCTCACCCATGGCTCCTGGTGGGGTTCCCTCTCACCTGCATGGCTTAATTGGCTTGGGGCTCTCTCTCTCATGCATGGCTTGGTTGGCTTGGAGGTGTGTCGGCTCGGCGGCTTGTGGTTCTTTGATGGCTCGTGGCAACTGAGGTGCGGCTTGTGGTACTTTGATGGCTCGTGGCAAATGAGGTGTATGGGATGCAACAAAATGGTGGAATGGGTGCAGACGAGGCTCGAACACAATCCCAAGACCTGGCATACTGTTGAGCTAACCACTTGGCCTGTGTGAGCTTATGACCTATATTGTGCAATGTAATTGTTATGAACCTTGCAAAGATTGAGTCTCTCCCTTTATGCATGCATGCAATCGTTGGCTGCTCCCACTGGAGCCCTGTTGTGTGCTCGTACTTAGCTTAAAATTGGGAAAGTTGGTCTCCAGGGTTCGAACCCTTGTCCAAGAGGTAAGGGTAGTGAGTAATGTCACTGGGCCATAGGGTGTTTATTTAAATTGGAAAAAGACCAGGGTTGGGTCTCGAACACCGTACCCTGAAGTGTATGCAGTGCACTTAGCCACTCGAGCCACTCACTCTCCTGTGATATACATTCTATGATTTTTAAATATAAACATTGCATGAAGGCGGGGCCACTCTTTATATTGAACCAATGTTGACGGTGGGCCCCCTAGCTCGCCTTAATATTACCTACCTGGGCATGGGATGATTACCAACCTACCTGGGCATGGGATGATTACCAACCTACCTGGGCATGGGATGATTACCAACCTACCTGTGTGTGCATGACACTCGTTGTGGGTCTTCACATGATGTATTTACCATAATACCACAACGTTACTTGGGGTTTCTAGGGTTGCAGATCTCCCTTATACTCAGCTGCCTTTAAACTGGCTCCATAGGCTAATAAATTAAGAAAGCGTGCGGGGAGTGAACTTGGCTCCTTCAGATCCTGGCGACGTGCCATCTATTAAACCAGGGCGTTGACTGGGTCAGAAAACCTGGAGCTAAGTTGAAGGACCCTCCAACTCCATCTTGGCACGTATGGTTGTATGCATGCAGTTTTGCAGACTCTACATTGTCACGAGCTATCGAAGGAGAAGCATTATTTTCACTACCTTGCTGCCTCCATATGCTTCCTACATCTTTTACCTGGCTTCTGAGAGATGAACGCCAACACTTCCTGCTGCCTCTCTCCCATGTCCTAGTATCATGTACTTGGCTCGACGTCTACAGGTATCTCCTTAGACGCTCGCTAGTCACCACAGAAGATCTGCCATAGAGTTGATCACTGCCTCCTTTGCTTTAGTCGGAAGCTCAACAAAACATAACTCTGATTTTGTTCTGTTTAGGAGCGTTTTAGATAAAATTCCGCTGAACTGAGCCTCTCCACTGCCTTAACAACAACATCGAAGCTGAGGTAAGCTCCCTTGCTGCTGGAGATAACATCGAGCAAGGTCGCCATTCTCTGAAATAGGGCAGCCTAATTCAAGAATGAGAAATTCCACAACGCTTCCTCTAGCACTCCAAGTTTTCCTCCTTATGGCAGACTAAACACATGAGTAATGAACAACATCGTTGAAGATGCATACAGATCATGCCCATAATACTGGTGGGCGATGATGTATATGTCATCTCTGACCTGTCTTATTCGTTTTGAATGAAGGAGCTTCCCTTTTCATTTTGGGCTCAGCTTCCACAATCTGCCCCCGAGCCTTAAAACCCTTTTTTACCAACTCAAACAATGATGCGAACTCTTTGCGTACTCGCACAGAACCGCTTGACTTTTACTCAGACGGTGATCAATATCCATCAAGCTACGTATTGCAAAGCCTTAAGCATGCTGGGTATCCCATAAACCGACGTAAATCATCATCAAATTCTCTAAAAATCATTTCTCCTTTGATAAGTGATGGGGGGCATGGTAGCATTCCAAGAGACAAGATTTACAGGTTCTTAACTTGCTAAGGACGAACCACAGCAGCTCTCTGATTTTTGACCTTGATCGTAGGATCCCCGTGAATCCATGGACATTATAGAGCGACAATTGGATGATACATACTCAACGCAAGTAGAGTTCCATGCGTATTCATATAAACACTCAAAAGAAATTCATCTCACATTCGAAATCTAACTTAAATGTTAGGATCAGGATCTCTCACGCTTCATATTGATCAAACATATAAAACAATACCAAGAATTAGGCTGGCTTAAGCTCATAAGGAGATGATACTGACCTGGTAACATGAATTTCAAGCAATCATTGAGGATAACCGCGATCGGAACTGAGCACTTTTTTTGGTTGATGGCTAGGTATTAACATTTGGTGCAGAAGTGCCCTTCTTTGCTCATCTGGATCTCACGAGATCTTGAATTCTTCATGTCACTTTGAGCAGATCTTCTGTTATGAAGTTGGTAACAAGTTGTAACTGCATACTCCATGCTCTTCTCTCTTTTCTATCCTAAATAAATGCTTACGGATATCATCTTCGTTCTTGACTCAAACTGGGTGGAGATGTTTATCCAATTTCTACTGAAGGAAGGGCTCCGATCTTGCATGGAACCGATGATTCTTTTTCTTCTGGGATGAGAGCCTCCCCAGAATTCAAGGCCTATTCCCTTGGAGCTCTCTCTTGTTCCCCCGATTTGATACAGAACTTCAGAAAAGCCCCCACGACTCCTTGAGGATTGGTGACCCTCCTCCCAGACCTTTTTTCCTTCCCTTTCCAGATCTTTTTTCAAGACGCTCCCCCACACTCTCTACAATAACTCCCTCCTGATTCTGTTAATATATATTTTTTAATTATTATTTTTGTTTTTGTTTTAAATTATATATTTTCTTTCTTTTATTATTAATTATTATTTATTTTTCAGATTTTTCTATTTTCATTTTTGTGTTTTAATTTCTTTTTTTTAGTTCTTTCTTTATTACTATTTTTGTTTTTATTGATTTTTCTGTTTTTCTATTGATTTTCTTTTTGTTTTTATTTTTTGTTAACTTTTCATATTTTAAATTAACTTTCCAGATTTTAAAATTTTGAATTTTTTTATTTTTCCTTTTCTTTTCCTTTACTCAGATTTTTTTATTAACTTTTCAAATTTTAAAATTTTCATTTAATTTTAAATTCTGATTTTATTTTTTTTTAAACAAATTATTTTATTTTTCAATAATTTTAAATCCTGATTTTATTTTCTTAATTTTGAATCTTCTTATTTTTAATTTTTCTTTTCTTTCATTTTTCTGATTATTTTTTCTTAATTTTGAATTTTAAAAATTTTTCATGTTTTAATTACCTCTCTTTTTCATTATGTATTAATTAATTTTAAAATGGGAGCCTCAGATATAATTGGGTGTTTACAATTACTACTATCATACCTAATACATAATTATTTACGACATATACATTGTATTACAACTCTACTTATTACTTATTTATATTACAATCATCCTTAACTATCATACAAAAATGTATATTATCGGGTTAGATAAAAACTTCAAATTATGCAACGTCAGGTGACACTTCAATAATGGGGGCCACGATGCTCTAGCCACAAACTCTCATCTAGGCCATAATAGGCTCCATCTCCCATCTCCTGAAAAGCATGCAGTGGGTTCGACCTGGGAAACGGGGAACTACCTTGTTGACGACCACATGTGGGAGGGATCACTCTCTTCTTCGGAAGAATAGGAGACTTCCATGGGTGTTGCTGGGGCGCTTGATAACCTAATAGTGGAGGAAAAACCACGTTAGGATGAAAGGACTCTAGAGGTATGGCAAAGTTAGTCATAGAAAAGTTTGGGCTCAGCATCACAAACACAAAAATATGACCCAAGGAAAAGTAAACTCTCACATTGGCTTGAGCTATGATGACTAGCTCATGAGTGTTAATAAACAAGTTAACATTATTAAGCTCAATGAATATTACTATTGTCTTGAAAGACATCTTCAGCTAAGATTTGGTTCAAGTATTGAATTCCTACTAGTCCACTAATTGAACTCAGTTATGAAAGTGCGTAGGCAACATAAATAGAAAGTAACAGCAATTAATGGCTTCTGTTAACTACACTGGAACTCTATTCCAGTTTGCCTAAAACTAATCAAAATAAACTCAGAGCTGTCTAATACTCAATAATTGATTCGAATGTGAAGGAAATCAATCTATGGAAGGTGTTAGGGTTGGATTTCACCAAAACTTCCCCTATGTAACAGTGGATCATTATGTGCATTCAAGATAAAAGGTAATTGAAGATAAAATTCACAAATATTAATTGAAGATCAATCCCTTGACTCATCAACTCTTCACTCAAATTAAGAATTTTAATCCCTTAGTAATTCATAATTTGATGTGAGCCCTACATTCAAGAATTCAAACGATCTCAAAATCGCGAATCTCTATCCCTAAAGCCTTCACAATTATGTTATTCAATCTCAGTTCCAATTCAAAAACCAATTTCCCAATTGTGAAGAAGAATTTAGATTCAATCTATAAGTGGCCAAGTCATAGAAGCTTTAAGCAAAGAGATGAATAATCAATGTTAAGGGAAAACAATCTTGAATACATATAATTTATCCGGGTTACATAGGTTCAGTCATGGATTCCTCCTCTCCTAATAGAAATCTAGTTACACATAATGATAAAGAAAGAGAACAGAGGAGAGGAAGAAAGTCAAGAGCATGAAGACACTCTGCAATTACTCCTCATCCTCAACCTTAGGATTTCTTCCTTCACCCAGAACAGACCCGGAAACCAGGAGGTTCTGGCGTAACAGATAGCAGAAAGGAGACTTTGTTCTGTGTCTTTCAAATACTAAAAATTGTGTTCTATTTCGCTCTGTTCTAAGCTTTTTATAGATACTGTTCTATAGCATCGCATGTCCAACGCAGCACAGTCGTGTTGCCAACGTGATGCGAATAACAGATTGTTTCTTTTCTTTCAAATCTTCATGTGCTCCACGTAAGTTCGGTTGCGATGCCCACGTGGAACCCTATAACAGATTGCAGAAATTAAAGCACATCAAATTTATGATAATTTATTGCGTAAAAGGCTTTAAAACTATATTTTTCATATTATGTATGGGTTACTCAGTTTTATGTGATTTTCTCATGTTTTAATGGTGTTTTATGCTTCAATTACTTGCAATTACATCAAATTATGTTCCAAATAAATGTCTTATTGGACACTTACCACAACCCCAAACTTGAACTCTTTCTTGTCCTCAAGCAAGCATTAAGCTACAGGAACATAATTAATTCTGGACGACTCACAGCATGCATATCATTTCCCTCAAGGGTATTTCACTTCCCTTCTTCAATCCGACTTGCATCACTTAAGTATCCTCTTATCTATTTCAATGTTAATTTCAATGAGCTATAAAGGATAGATTAGAACCTTTGCACAGTTAGGGAATAGCATGAGAGTATTGATTTAAGATAGCACTAGGGCTATGATTTCAACAACTTCAAGCAAGATGGCATGGTCTAAACTTGTAGCTCCTTGCATAGTCCAGTGTCTCACTCTTTCACTCAAGTGTTTAAGGTTGTCTCTCAAGGTCATCAAGTTCAAATTCCATTACCATAGGCTTGCTCATATTCTCTATTTCCATCAGACTTTCACAGACATACAAAAATCAAGAGTTCTTATTTTAGGTTGTAATGTGGCTTGGGTAAGGGTGGATGTGATTTTTGGGAAGGTGGCTTACAAGGGTCAAAGTATTAAGAACAGTTGACTTGTTACAATTGGGGTTACTACTTCCTTTTATGCTTATTTTTCTGTGCTTCTTTCTTTCTTCTTACGTTTTTTTTAGTTTTGTTGTTCTTTATTGTTCATTGACAGTGGTGCAATGGTGCAAGTGGGTATCCCACAACCCCAAACTCAGGCGTAGACTTATTCTCAAATCATCAACTATTTTCTAAGTCTTTGACCGGGTAACTTCATGGTTTTTCTGTTTGGTTAGGGCTGAATTAATTACATGGAAATGGGTTTTCAGGCTCATGGGGTTGTGCAAGGGATAAATCTATGTTAGGTAGGCCATTTAGTCAAGTGGGTGTATGCAAGAAGGTTCCTCAATCATGTTTATGCAACATGTGATAATTGATCTCAATTAAGAAACTGGGCAAGTTCTGGAATGAACCATCACTTGTGACTTACACACACTGAATGGATATGCTGTATGGGCTCAAATGATCACGGTGCGTTGGCTACACGCTTAGATCATGCATCATAACAGTATTATTATCAATGCCACAGCAAATTGATTTCCAGTTTTTAATCACCCATGTTGTATCTACTCAAGCAATTTGTTTAATCTACTCATTACTCAATCAGTTCATTTCACAAGTAATAAGGAGATTAAATGGTGCAAGTTAGGATAGAAGTGGGTGGAAATACTTAAAGGGGAACCAATATGCATAGTATGTAGGTGATTCAGTTCCAGCTATTATTGCAGGGTTAAGAAGACTCCATGTATTCTGCATGTTCCTTGAGTGTTTCAGTTAGCAGTCTTATGTTATGTTGCAGCCCAGCATGTGTTGGCAATGCAGCTATCACTTGCGTTGGCAACGCATTGTGCATTGTGTCTTACTGTGGTTGTGTGCAGCAGTTCTGTTTTGTTCCAATCCTTTCACCTGATGCATGGTCTTGCTGTGGGTTAGTGGTGTGTGCAGTACCTAGATAATTCACGTAGGAAACACACTTTGTTAGAACCAGAATTTTGAGACAAAATTTCCAGCAGTTCAGTATTCAAATTTCATAACTTAATATTTACATAATAAGGATCAAACTCCCTAACTATCAGATTATCCTAAAAATATCAAAAGAAAACTAAGTCTTAAAAGAAAATAAAAAGAAAAAAATATTTTATCAAATGGAGAAAAATATTTCGAAACAGTAGCTGCTCAATCTTCGTCCCTGTTTTCTCCTCCTGCAGGCTTATCATCGCTCTCATTGTCCTCCAGGTCGATCCACTGCAGGATCTGCTCTTCGAAGATATCGGAGAGGTCTTCGTCGGTCAACCCCACATGTTTCCCAATTTTCTTGAGAAATTGTTGGTTCATCCTCATTCGGATATGGACCTTTCGCAGGTTCCTCATGCAACATTTCTACCTGTCCTCCAATGCGACGGTTGAAGGCTTGCTGAGCTATCAGTAGCTCCCTCTGCTCGGTCAACATCTCATATATCCTGGGAGGCAGAGGTGGATCGGACTCCCTGCGTGGTAGTGGTTCCTGCTCTGTGAGTATATGACGCTCAATATATGTTTTGTTGAGCGTTGCCTGTGGAGGAACCTTGGTGCACCCTTCAACACTGACCCCTTCGGCTTGACACAAGGCTGTGATGAGACTTGGGTATTCGAGGGAGGCCTTAGGTTTAGCAGCAATCTCCTCCATTTCCTGGGCAATTATGGTACTTAGGTCTAACGATCCAGGTTTCATAATCACCCAAACTAGTACGGCCCTCTTCTTAGCCAGGACATTTAAGTGGAGCAGGGGTAAGATATTGGACTGCACAAAGGTGCACCAAATCTTCGTTGTGGGTAACAAGTCGGCTTTCCGCAGCGACTTCCTGTCTCCTGACTTATCCTTCTTCTCGTCCACCTTGCTCTGGGGACGCACAACACCTGTAGTGAACCTTCCTTGTCCATTGGGATGTCCTTCAACCTGCTGTATTGACAACTTCTCCTGGGAATGTTGACTCCAGCAGCTCATTGATAACCTGGGGCTTGAATGAGATGGTTTTACCCTTCACGTAGGAGGTAAACCTTGGTTCTGCCCTTCTCAGTACTAGATTGGAGTAAAACTCCTTGGTAATTTCTTCGTAGCCTTTACCGGCCAGGCTGCACAACTTATGCCATTTCCGGTTCTCGATCTCTTCTGTAATCGCAGGAAACTCCCCTGCGCGCAAGCTGATCTTCCTATCCCCTACCACTGAGCTTTCTTTAAGTTTGTTAAATTGCTCCTCATTTTCTGCAAATTTGAAGAGATGGGTATCTTCGACCCTCGATTTCCCACGGAGGGCTGCAGCCGGTGTTGTCTTAATGCGCATGTTCCTTGAGGATGATGCCATTCTGTAGAAAATACAGTTAGTAGATACTCTAGGCTATAGCAGACTTAGCTATGTTTAACAGTTATGCATGGATTAGTGTAAGGTTGAAAAACCCTTAAAATCAGTTATTGCACAATCCCTTAGCAGTTAAAAGTAAATTGGCCCCTTGTTGCGGTGGATTGATTCCCTCTGAAGAATCAATGCATGCATGTTTGAGCTTCACCCAGAGTGCTCTTTTCAGTATGCAGTTTTGGGAGCACTCACCTTTGTAGGAATTAACACATTCTTCATTCATAGAATCAATAACTGCAGAGTAGAGATGTAAAGGAAGGGCATACCTTACTTATATTGCAGTTGAAGAAATGAGGAAACCGCTTTTGAGTGGGAGACGAAGAGGAAGGGTGAGTGGGAGTGTTTGAAGGTACTTGAGTGAGTGAGAGTTACTTACCTGGTGCCTTATTATATCTGCTGCGTGGACTACGAAGGGTCAGGTATATTGGGAAAAAATTAGGTCAATTTGCCTTAGTCCCACTTACCTGTGACATTGCGTTGGCTACGTGACCTTGGCCATGTTGGCAACACAGCCCTATACAGATCTTACACTTCCATTTTGACAACCCCAAACTTGTTTTCTGCTGGCCATCCATTTAACTTGCGTTGAGCCTACATAGCAGGACAGAGTTGAGAGTTTCTGTGTCTTGAATTTCCCTTGTGTCCTTCCAGCTCTTATGCAAACAATGTCATGCTTTGTACATCTGTAATTTTTTTCCTAGATGGAGCCTCCCAACTGTGATCCTAAGGTCAGGATCTGTGTCTCTTGATCTTGGCCTTGTGGGTCTGATTGACTCTTAAAGTTGGCCTTTGGTGGGTGCGCATATTAAACACCTTGTAGGGTCTGTTGCAGCAATACTGCATCTCAGTGGTTTGTGATATTTTACTGCATTGCTTCACTCAAGCCAGATGCGTTGGCCACACAACTAGGCTGCGTTGGCAACGCAACTAGGCACTTTGTCACTTCAGTTCTATGAATTTAATTTGATTTTCATTTGTTAGGCCTAGTGGTGGACTTTGCTATTAACGTCTGTGTATGGAGTTTGTCACTTCTGTTCAGTATTGTTTAGTGTGATATTTATTAGGTGTGGTACCTATGTTAGATCACATATACAGTAAGTCAAGTTAGCATTAAAGTCAGAGACAGTCAAGTAGGTAATGCAGTGTTCATAATCAGAAATATATAAGTTTTGCTATGCTGTTACAGGTTTATAATTTAAATTTCCTTAGTTGCAAAACTATTCTATGTACGGGGGAGTTGTGAACATGCAGATACATCAGCAGAACAACATAAATAACAAAATTGAAAAACTAATTTCCAACTAGAGTAGTCAGTCTTCCTCCATTTATGTCGCGCCTGCTGGTCCGACTTCACTTTCGATATCTTCTAGATCAGCCCACGGTAGTATCTGCTCCTCCTCAACATCGGAGAGTTCATGTTCGGTCATACCTATCCTCCTTCCGATATTCATTCAGAGCTTCTTGTTGACTTTCATCCCTATGTGGACTTTCTTCATGTTTCTTCGTGTTACCTCGACTTACTTGCCTAGGCGGCGCACAAGGAGGTGCAGTTCATTCAAGCAATCTGCTTGTTCATTGAGGATTTCATAAATCCTTGGTGGAAGTGTGGGCTCTGGCTCCTTGCGTGGTTGATCTGGGTTATTAAGGATATGGCGCTCAATGTAGGCTTTATCAAGAGTGGCTTGAGGAGCTACTCTGGTGCAACCTTCAATTTTAACCCCTTGGGGTTCGCACAGAGCTGTGATAAGGCTCAGGTACCCCAAGGAGACATTGCCCTTTCGAGAAATATCTTCCATTTCTTGAGTGATTATATGGCCAATGTCCAGCGCGCCGGATTTCATTACCACCCACACCAAGACAGCCCACTTCTTGGTTACCTCATTTGAATGAAGCAGCGGCAGCAAGTTTGACTGCACAAAGGTGCACCAGATTTTGGGCACTGGCAGTAGATCGGCCTTGCGTAGGGACTTCCCATCGTTGGACCCATCCCTTTTCAATTCCCATCTAGCCCCCGGTACATAGAGTACCTCAAAGACCTCGCCTTATCCACTGGGGCGTCTTTCAGGCAATGGTAGAGGCAGCTAAATGCTGCAGGTTTGGTTTCCAGCAAGTTCTCGATGACTTGCAGTTTGAAGGAGATAGTCCTCCCTCAGACATAGGATGTGTAACTTGGCCCCGCCCTAGTCAATGCCACATTGGCATAAAACTTGCAGGTGATTTCTTCGTAGCCTAGGCCAGCCAGGTTGCATAGTTTCTCCCATTTCCGCTATTCGATTTCCACTGTGATCGTTGGAAACTCCCCAGCGTGAAGGTCTAGTTTCCGGTCCCCAACTATTGAGTTCCCTTTGATCCTTTTAAACCGCTCTTCATTTTCTTGGTATTTAAACATGTATGTATCAGTTGCCCTGGGCTTGGTCCGCAGAGCAGCAGCGGGTATGGACTTGCGTCGCATTCCCTATGGTCTAGAGGAAGAGGCCATTCTGGAGATGCTTACCGTTATGGGATAGAGGGGTGGTTTGTGTAAGGGGAGAGTGAAGAGTTTGCAGTGAGGAATTTCAAATGGATTTAGTGGGAGTTATAGTTACCTGGGTGCCTTTTGACATTCAAGTGTGTGGGATACGAAGAGCCAGGCGTGTGGGCAACATGCCTGGGGAATTAATACTGACTTAACTGCCTATGGGTCACATTGGCCACTTATGCTGATTTCCCTTTGGGCCACTTTTTGTTGTGACCTTGCGTTGGACACGCGGTTATGGTTGCGTTGGCAGCGCAAATCAAAACAGATTACAGAACTGCAGTTTGTACATTTACTAACCTGGTTTCTATTGGCTACGCATTTTAGCTTACCTTCCTCACACAATGTTGGACAAATTTCAGAACCTTGAGATCCTTTTGTGTGTTCTTGAGCTCTTCAACCAGGGTACAAGCTGAAATGGCATCTAAGGTATGCCTCACAAGCCAGCAACATTCAGTCTCTACCTTGGATATCCCTAGAGAAGGTTTTTTGTGTTGTGATGGATCTGACCTTCTCTGTTCCAAAATCAGACTTTTGCTTCTTTACTGCATAACCATTGCGTTGGCTACGCAGATAAGGACAGCAGAATTAAACTACCAAAACAGCCTTGTTCAGCAGTAACCAGTTCTGCATTTGAATTTAGCTGTGCTCCAAACCTGTAACCTGCATAGGCATTCAACTGTACTGCTTTCAATCATTCCATTTGGTATTTACATATATTTTTCTAAAAAAAAATTAACATAAAAACGAAAGAGAAAAGAAAAGAAAAACTAGTTTCCAAGGGTTGCCTCCCTTGCAGCGCTTGTTTAATGTCTCTAGCTTGACATTTTGAGTTTCAATCTATTGACTGAAGGGTGCAGGTGGTCTTTTCCCTGTTGATTTCACCTCCATGATAATGCTTGACACGTTGACCATTGACTTTGAAGATTCTTTGGGACTGCATATCTTCAAGGGTGATGGCACCATAATCTGAAACTTCCTTAATCATAAAAGGACCTGACCACTTGGACCTAAGCTTTCCTGGAATCAGTTTGAACCTAGAGTTGAACAGTAGAACCAGCTGTCTCGGTTCAAACACTTTGTGCCTGATTAGCTTGTCATGCCATTGCTTGGTCTTTTCCTTGTAAATCTTTGCATTTTCATAGGCGTTGAGGCGGAATTCCTCTAGTTCATGCAGTTGTAACATTCTATCTTCTCTGGTTGCATTTGCATTGAAGTTGAGAAATCTGGTTGCCCACTATGCCTTATGCTCAAGCTCAACAGGCAGGTGGCATGCTTTCCTAAAAACCAGTTGGTATGGAGACATACCAATTGAAGTTTTGAAAGCTGTTCTGTAATCCCATAATGTGTCATCCAACCTGTTAGCCCAATCTGTCATGGAGCTGTTCACAACCTCTTCCAAGATCCTCTTTATTTCCCTGTTGGAAATCTCAGCTTGGCCGTTACTCTGTGGGTGGTATGCTGTGGTAACTCTATGCCTAACGCTATATTTGCTCAAAACTACTTCCAGCTGCCTGTTGCAGAAGTAAGATCCCCCATCACTGATGAGAATGCGTGGGACACCAAATCTGGACAGAATGTTCTTCTTCAGGAATTTTATTACAGATTTGGTATCACAAGTGTGTGTGGGGACAGCTTCTATCCATTTTGAGACATAATCCACAGCTAACAGTATATATTCATTAGAGTATGAAAGAGGAATGGTCCCATGAAATGTATGCCCCATACATCGAATAGCTCTAATTTTAAGATGTTAGTGAGGGACATTTCATCTCTCCTTGAGACATTTCCGCTGCGTTGGCAAGCGTCACACATGGCTACAAAATCCTTAGCATCCTTGAATAGTGTAGGGCAGAAAAATCCACTCTGCAGCACCTTGGTTGTTGTCCTTCTTCCATTGAAGTGGCCTCCACAGGCTGAGCTATGGCAATGCCACAGACTGTCTCTCTGTTCTTCCCGTGGGACACACCTTTGGAGCAATCCATCCATGCCTCTTTTGTACAAGAAGGGCTCATCCCATAGGTAGAACTTGTTGTCATGATACAACTTTTTCCGATGCTGCCAAGACCATTCAGCTGGGATGATGCGTGCAGCTTTGAAATTTTCCATTTTGCGTACCATGGCGCAACAGCAATGACTAGTAGCTTCTCATCTGGAAATTCCTCGTTTATTAGAACCTTTTCATCCTCTATGGTTTCAATAGGTAGCCTTGACAGGTGGTTTGCTACACCATTGTCTTTACCTTTTCGGTCTTGGATTTCAAAATCAAACTCTTGCAGAAGTAGAATCCACCTGATTAGCCTAGGTTTTGCCTCCTGTTTTGACAGCAAATGTATCAAAGCAGCATGGTTAGTGTAAACAATTACCTTGGCATCAATCAAATATGACCGGAACTTGTAAAAAACGTAGACAACGGCTAGAAGCTCTTTTTTCAGTTGTTGTGTAGTTCAACTGTACACTGTTCAGCACCTTGCTAGCGTAGTATATGACATGCAGTTTCTTGTCCTTCCGCTGTCCTAACACAGCACCTACTGCAAAGGCACTTGCATCGCACATGAGTTCAAATGGAAGACTCCAATCTGGGGCTGCAAGTATAGGTGCAGTGATAAGTCGTTCCTTGAGTGTTTTGAACGCCTCCACACATGCATCATCAAATCTGAATTCAGCGTCCTTCATCAAGAGGTCACACAATGGTTTAGATATTTTAGAGAAGTCTTTGATGAATCTCTGAATCCAGCGTGCCTAAGGAAACTTCTCACTCCCTTCTCATTTACCGGAGGAGGGAGCCTTTCAATAGCTTCGACCTTGTTATCTTAATAAGGAGATAAGAACTTTTAATGTAAATAATTCATAATCAGCTAAGTTACTTGTTATCTTATTTCACACTAGAGTAGCCGCTCTCTCTCTCTCTCTCTCTTTGTTGAGTGATTCCCCTCTATCTTGTACATTTAAAACTTGCCTTGCAACCTCTTCAAGTATTTTATAACTTAATTGCATAATAGAAAAATGATAAAAAAGAAAATTAGGGTTTATTGAATGAACATAGACTTAGAATATCGCTCAGTTCCACCTTTGAGCTTAAAAGATTCAGAAGTTGTTTCCCTTTGTACCCCTTAAATGAATTGATGTAATTCCAAGTACCCTTAGAAGAAAGAAAAAATAAATACTTGGGGATAATTACAAAGAAAGGGAAAAAAGAAAAAGAAAAAAATATGAAATGAACTAGGGACAAATAAAGAGTGTAAAAAAATTTAAAGAATCCAAATAAATAAGCCAAAAAGTTTAAGGGTTTAAAGACTCCTAAAGAATTAAAAGCAAAAAATTTCTTTTATTTTTCTTTCCTTCTTTTCTCTAACCTAATTATGTGAATTTTCTTAATCGTTGATAAATGGATTTTTTATACTTATTTTTATTTTGTTTTGGGATTAATTGGGTTTTAATCATGTCTAATTTCATCATTTTGAATGATTTTTATGTTATTGGACTTCATTGGGCTTAAGTGATAAAATTGGTTAATTTTTAAATTGTAGTATATCTTCACCTTTGTTCATTGTGCAGGTCATATCTTAGGCTATAAAATTGATAATGGAATGATTCTAGAGGAATTAGAAAGCTGAGACAAAACCCTAAGATAACATGTATATCTATGTAGTTCAACCACAACGGATCATCAATTTAAGCTTCTATCCACACAACCCAAACATGTTACAGTAAAACAAACATATCTAGGGCTACAAAAGTTATTTTTAGATGGGGTTAATTTCTGAAGCTCAAGGATACTATTTTCTACAACATTGGTTTAGAAGGAAAATCCTAATTCAACCGTCAAAGAACTCATAAAAATTCGGAAAAAGAGACGTGAGATAAGGACCATATTTCATGCATAATTATAATTCAAACGACAGAGTCAAACAAGAATTCAAGTGTAAACCTAGAAGAACAAGGGAACTAACTTATTTTTTTATCTTTACTTTAAATTTTAAATTTCAATTTCTAAGTTGAATAAGCAAACTGGGCCTATAAAAAGGGAAGCCCTTACATATTGTAGACACACCGAAAACTTATTCACAATTCTCAACAAAGTCTCAATTCCTGTCCTTGCTCTTATTCTCATTCTTCTTCTTTCTTTTATAAAAATTCTCATGGAAGGCTAATTTCCTTGGTTGGCTCATTGGTTTTAATTCTATAAGTAAGGGATTTGGGGTTTGTTTTTAATTGAATTTTTGTGGCAACTTATTTTTCTTCCCTTTTTATACGTTGCAAACGATGTTTGTAATTGTGGAATTAGAGGCTTAATTTAATTTCATATTTCAAAATTAGGGTTTGCTTAATTCTCTAGTTTATAGGCAAAAATTAAAAAGGGTTATGTGGTTTCCTATAAATTTGGTGATTTCGATTCTTAAGAATTAATTTGGGGACTACAGGTGAATTAATTTGGATATCCATGCTACAGCATACATTTTCTAAAGGAAAATATCGTTCTAAGAAAAATTGACACCTTTAGGGGTCAGGTAGCCATTGAAATTGCAAAATTTTGTTTGTTTTTATAACTTTTCTATTTTTTCTTTTATTTTATTAATTTTAGAAGAATTTTTACATACTTAGAAATTGAATTTTTAATTAAATTCTTATAATCTTTGTTTGCATAATATTAGGTTAATTTTGCTGATCTTTTCTTTCTTTTTCATTATATTTTATATTTTGTCTTTCTTTGTGATTCATTTTGTCTACAATCTTATTACTTCTTGACGTTGCATATGTTGCATGACCAATCTAATCCTGGCTTTTTCCATCCTGTGGATCCTGAGATTGAAAAATAATTTCATAGATTAATTAGGAATAATAGGAAACTTTCATTCACTGCTAGTTATGTAAGTGACAGTAATAGGCATCCCAAACTAGTGCATCTTGTTACTACTAAACATTTTAAACATAACCATAAGATGATTGAAAGAACTTTAAAAGAATTGTCCACTCCAGATGTCACATATCAATCCTTATGTATTTCTATTCCTGATGTTGAGGTTCCCTTTGAATTAAAATCTGGACTGATTCATTTGTTGCCCAAAATTCCATGGTCCTGCAAGTGCAGATCCACACAAGCACCTCTAATAATTTCACATAGTGTGCTCTACCATGAGACCTCAAGGTATTCCTGAAGACCATATTAAACTAAGAGCTTTTCCTTTTTCCTTGCAGGATGCAGCTAAGGATTGGTTGTACTACCTTCAGCCAAGTTCAATCAATAGTTGGAATGACCTAAAGAAGCTAGTTTTAAAGAAGTTCTTCCCTGCCTCCAGAGCTACGTCAATCAGAAAGGAAATTTGTGGCATTAGAAAGTTTGACAAGGAGTCCATGCACGAGTGTTGGGAGAGATTCAAGACGCTATGTGCAAGCTACCCTCACTACCAATTCAATGAGTAACTCCTAATCCAATACTCCTATGAAGGCTTAAACCCTATGGAGAGGAGTATGATTGATGCTGCTAGTGGAGGTGCACTTATGGACAATACTCCAATGGTTGCCAAAAACCTAATTGAAAACATGGCAACCAACTCTCAACAGTTCAGCACAAGGAACAATTCAATAGTTTTGGCCAAAAATGTCCATGAGATACAGACCACCTATGTTGTAGAACACAACAAGCTGGAGAAAAAGATTGATGAGCTTGCATCCTTAGTGACACAGATGGCCATGAGTCAACAAAAAAAAACCCTAGTTAGAATATGTGGCATCTGCACTTCAACTAACCACGCAACAGATGCATGCCCTACACTACAAGAAGGAGAAGATGATGTTGCACCACAAGTCTATGCTGCCAACATTTACAACAACGGATCACAACAGCGAAAAAACCAGAGTTATGACCTTTCCTCCAACAAATAAAACCTTGGTAGGAGAAATCATCCAAATCTAAGATGAGGTGAAAATTCTGCACATCCCTCTTCCCTACAATTTCGACACAAGCAACCATATTTCCAACCACAACTTAACTCCCAACAACAAAACACTGAAACTAGAGTTGAGGAGTTGATGAATTGGATGGCAGTGAACACCATGAAATTTCAACAAATAACAGAAGTTAGCATTCATAATCTGCAGAATCAAATTAGCCAGTTAGCCAGCTCTTTAAACCAGATGCAATTAGAAGGTTCTGGAAAGCTACCTGCATAAACAATGGTGAATCCCAAAAATGAAAATGTAAGTGCTATTACCCTGAGATCTAGTAAATCTGTTGATGCAAATTGCAAGATGCAACAAGCTAGTGACAAAGAGGTTGAAAAGGAGAAGCAAATTGAACTAAGTAGCTCCTCCAGCAGAAATCAAGCTTTAGATCCCCCTCCTCATTCTTATCCTTCGAGTATAATAGTTAAGGAGGATCTACAGCCCATCCCCCTGCCATTCCCATATAAAGAAGCAAGAATCAAAAATCAAAAATCAAAAATCAAAAATCAAAAATCAAATGAGGCTCATAAAGATAAGGAGATCTTGGAAACATTTAGGAGAATTGAGGTGAACATACCTTTCCTTGAAACAACCAAGCAAATCCCAAGATATGAAAATTTTCTTAAGAAGTTGTGCACTCATAAAAGGAGGCTAAAAGGAAATGAAAAGATAAGCATGGGAAAAAATGTTTCTGCATTAATACAACAACCCATGCCATAAAAATGCAAGGATTTAGGGATGTTCACTATTCCTTGTACCATAGGCAATTTTAGATTTGAAAATGCAATGCTAGATCTAGGAGCTTCAATTAATGTTATACCTATGTCTATTTTCAATTTATTGTCTTTGGGTCCTTTGCATTCTACAAGTATTATCGTTCAGCTAGCCAACAAAAGTCATGCATACCTTACTGGACTTGTAGAGGATCTGTTGGTTCGAGTTGATAATTTAATCTTCCTTGTAAATATTTACATTCTGGACATGGAGGGGGAGTTTTCTATTAGCAACACACTTATCATCCTAGGAAGGCCTTTCCTTAAGATAGCCAGAACGAAGATTAATGTCCATGAAGGAACCTTATCCAAGGAGTTTGGAGATCGCATAGTTCGATTTAACATTTTTGATTCCATGAATGATTCAATGATGCAGGATAATTCTATCTTCAACATTGATGTAGTAGATGCTTTTATAAATGATTTTATTCATGATTGCTTTGTGGAGAATATTAAATGTAAAATCCCTTCTCTAAAACATGGTTTTGAATCATATAGTTATTTTGATTGCTCTAGTCCATGTGTGTAGTATTTGTGTTGAAGTTGAAATTTGGTTCCAAGATGAATCAAATTCTAATGATGCAGGTTATGGAGATCCTAATGGTGATGAAATCCTAAACATTATATATGGTGAGACAATTAATTCTAATCTTTATGAACCCCAAGTTGTAGAAAACTCTTTTGCAGTACAACAGCCCTTTGTGGAACCTCCACCTAAGCCACCCAATATAAAAATGCTTATTGGATTAATTTATTGTTTTTATTATGTATTAGATATTGAGATGACTCTCAGGTATGCTTGTATTGAAATTATGCTCATCATACCTCAAGGTTTTGAACTGCCACTCACTGCAAGGCCACCACCTAACCCATGTGATGATCATAGAGATGTTATAAGCCTCACTTAATTTTTCAGAACATTTATTTACATTTTATCCATATTATTATGTTCATTTGTGTGGTTTCATCGAGGACAATGTATATTCTAAGTATGGGGAAAGAGAATTTTATTTTTCAATTTTTTTTATTTTTTTTTAATTATTAGGAATCCTTTTTTTCCTTTTGTTTTCTGATTGCCTACTTTTTTTGTTTTCTGCATGCTATTCTGTTTCTCTTTTTTCTATTTTCTATTATTTTCTTCTTTTGAATTTGAAAAAAAAAATTAATGTTAGATATTTTGCAATGGATTTCTAGATTTTTATAAACTGTGAGAAAATTTTTATCATTCTTAGTTAGGGAATTCATTACATGATTGAATGTTTTTCATGCATTTTTAAGTAGAGCAAGTTCGCCATGAGAACTAAGTTGTACATTATTTGTGATAGATTTAACCTTGGTGAGGTTTTGAGCTTTAATTATGAATGGATTACATCTTGTCATTATTCCTATCTTGTGTGATTTACTTATGATTACTATTACTCTATAACTTCACTTGTCTCTCGTTGAAGTTACTTGTTCATATGCATGTATAAAAATGATCTAGGCCTTCTTTATTTTTAAGCTACTAGCCAAATTATCCTACCATTCATTTTTCATTACTTGCCCCTTTGAACCTAACTCTTCCATCCTTTGTTTTATAGCTCATTACAAGCCATGAAGAGGAAAACCATAATTCATCCTTAGCCTTAGGGGATGAAGGAACCTTGGATTAGTTTTCAGAATAAATTGTTGAATAAATATGGGGATGTAGGTGTGCTTGTTGGAAATATGAAAAGTAAAAATTAAAAAATAAATAGTTAAAAGAAAAAAATGAAAAAATTATGAGAAAAAAAGTTTGAAGTGAAGAAAAATAAAAAATAAAAAAAAATTGAGAAAAGAAAAAAAAGAAGAAAGAGACAGAAAGAGAAAGAAAGAAAGTTATCATTCATGTGTTTGAGATTGATCTTCATGTATTGTTTGAATTTTTTTCATTACTCCTTTATTCTCTTTGGTTGTTATTCCTTCTCTTATCCACCTTTACCCTAATTCCATTACAACCTTAATAAAGTCCTAGTGATCTTTATGTGCATGTGTAGAGCTGTCAATTTAGCCCATTCAACCCAACCCAACCCAACCCTAACCCACGTGGGCTAGGGCTAAAATAGCCCATACACCCATAAAGCCCACTTTTGCAAAGCCCATAAAATCAAAAAATCCATTAAATTTCATGGGTTAGGGCCAATCCATGGGCTGAAAAATTTTAAAAACTATTATATAATATATCAACTCAGGATTTTTTCATTAATGCAAGGTATATGATTTGTATAAAAGGAGCAAGCAACAATATGAACAAACCATACATAATTACATTTTCCGTTACTTCACTATGAGATTAAGAACAATAAAATTTCATGTTTAGGAGAGATATTCTGCCCATAACTTGATTTATACAAAGCAAGCCAAAGATAAAGTAACAAATTTACATGAATAGTTTGGAAATATAAAATATTGAATTATTAAGTGGACAATCAACAACTTACAGGTTCATTTTCCATATCATATTCATATATCAATATAGTTAATGCAAAAGAAACTTATATCCTAGCATGCAATAAAAACACTTACCTGATAAAATTCAGAGACTAAACAATTGGATCCTAGTAGAAGCATAAAACAATCTGAAATAAAACTAAATTATCTTCATAATTTTAACTACTTAACGTGAGATATAAAAGTAAATAAAGTATAGAATGTTTGTTATTCAGTTTCATCAAGAACTTATTGCAATTTGATAAAATAAAAAATTACTTACAATTAGTCTCTAAATTCTCCATGCTCATTAGATTCCTCTATTGCTATCTCAAAATCAAAAATATTATCCTCATCTTCATCATCTGAAACTCAACCAAAGAAAATGATTAAAGAAACAATTGTAAAATAATTAAACAAGATGAGAAATAGTAATGAATAATTATTTTACAAAATATTACCACTAGGATTTTGAGCAAAGCCATGCAACCAATTCCTAGTGCAAGTTAACATTTGAACATTCTCAAGAAGAGTAGAACTTCTATATTTTGTAAGAACACATCCTCCAATACTAAAAGCAGACTCAGATGCTACTATAGTAATTGGAATACTAAGCACATCACGTGCCATTATAGAAAGAGTGGGAAATTTTTTCTCGTTTTCTTCCAATAGTGAAGGACATCAAAGTCCTCACTATCATCAACATCTACTTGTGATTCATCTAAATAAGCATCAAGTTCATTCTTACCACTAAATGATTTAGCTTCATTCTTATGCATTTTATAATCCTGCAATATATAAAATATTAATTAGCTAAACAAAAGAAACATGAAAGAAATAAAAGCTAAGTTAGGATAAAAAACTTACACTAAAAACTCTTGATCTCTTAGGCTTATTTCCTTCTTCGCTTAACTTAGGCAATAAAAGAACTTCATTGGATGATTGAGAAAGAGAAACACTTGGAATAGGAAAAATGCTAACATATTCTTCATAAAGCTTCTTCAACTTGTCTTTCACATTTCTAACCTTATCTTCGGCAGTTAAACAATCAAGTTTAGTATAGCAATAATTTAAGAAATCAATCTTCAATGTTTGATCAAGAATAACTCCAAAAGCTAGTACAACACTGTACTCTTTCCAATACTTATCAAATTTTCCTTTCATCCTCAAAGACATTTCCCTTATTACATTATCATCATTTGCCCAGTTTACTTCAAGGAGACATTCGATTTTCCAAAGTTGCATAAAATACAGATTTGAAGTAGGATAAGATGAACCAGATATCATATTTGTGATCTCATAAAAAGGTTCTAAGAATACACAAATTTTCTCTCCTCTATCCCATTCTTCTTGAGATGGACAATTTTTATAATTTCTGTCTACCGCTTTGAAAATATTAAAAGCTCGCTTGTATTTAATTACACTTTCAAGCATTAAATATGTAGAATTCCACCTAGTAGACACGTCCAATCTTAAACCAGTGTTCATATCTAAACCTGCACTACCAACACAATCTTTGAAAATATTCATCCTTGCCTCCAAGCTTCTAACATACTTAACACTCTCTAATTTTATACAAAGCTTTAGTTGCTATTTTCAACCCTTCTTGAACAATAAAATTTAGGATATGCGCAGAACAACGGACATGAAAATATTTACCATCACATAACAAGTTACCTTGAACATTAAGATGGTTTTTTAAAATTTCTTGCATGCTATCATTAGAGGAAGCATTGTCCAAGGTCAAAGAGAACACCTTTTTTTCAATTCCCCATTCCTTTAAGAAACTAAATAAAGTGCATTCCAATTCAACACCGGTATGAGGGGGCATCATTCGACAAAAATTCAGAATTTTACTATTCAATTTCCAATTCTCATCAACAAAGTGGGCAGTTAAACATATATAACCCTCAGTGGTAGTTGTTGTCCACACATCAGAAGTTAGACATACTCTATTAGGAAGCCCACACATAATTTCCTTAAGTTTCTTTTTCTCTTTGACATATAATTTTTTAACATCTGACACAGTGGTGTTTCTAGAAGGAATTTCAACATTCGGATTCAAATATTTTGCCCATTCCCTAACACCCTCATATTCAACAAAGTTAAAAGGCAAATCATGTCTAATTATAAGCTTTGCAAGCATGTTGCGTTGAATTTCTTGATTGATCTTTCTTGAGGTAGACTTATCATCTTTCACCTCCACACTTGACTCAAAAATTTTACAAACTGAAAGATGACGACTTAAATGTGAAGTCCCATAATTAAACTTTGATTTAGGATTCTTGCCAACTTTATACTCATGACCACAATAATTGCATGTAGCCTTTTCAAAACAATGTTTATCCATACCAATCTTGGTAAAATATTTCCAAACATTTGACAACTCCTTCTTAGTTGTTTCAATACTTTCAGACATTACAGGAGTTTTAGAAACATCATCATCATCCAAATTAACAATACTTTTACTCGTAGACTCCATAACCAATTTTTAAGTTCCTATGCAATAAAATTAAATAATATAATTAAAAATAATGAATAAACTCATGTACCAACAAAGAAAGAAAAACCAATAATTTAAAAAACAAGAAAAAATTACATTGGATAAAACAAAAATAAAGTTAATAAATAAAAATGTTACCTTCCGTCGTGTGACTTCTTCCTATTTTTTTGGTTGGGGTAGATCACACAACAGGTTTCTCCAGATTAAAAGACCTTGGTTGACATAAGATAATATATTTATAAATCTATTAATAAACTTGAGAAAGATACTAGCCAAAAAGGATCACTATTGTACAAGTTGTATGAATAATATATTGAATTCAAAAATGATATATAATATTATATGAGAACAATATAATAAATAAATATATAAATTACTATCATTGTATTTAAAAAAATATTTTAATTAAAGGTTAAAACAAAATTTTATATGCAATATCCAAGGTAAAAAAAAATAAAACAATGTGGATATTTTAATTAAAGGTTAAAACAATCTTTAGAGTTCCATTGGAATTTTCAAGTGGGGTATCTCTGTTTGCCACCCAAACCACTGTTTTATCAGGAGTGTCTTTCTACCATATACCTAAATACCATGAGGAGCTATTTGGTTTAAAGAAGCCAAACTCAAACACTTCCTTTCGAGATACAAGTGTTTGGTCAATTCCAAGAGATTGAGTAGCACCTAAGGTATCAACCGACAATGCTGTATTGGAAAAGAAAGTGAATAAAGTGAAGGAAAATAAGTAGATAAGGAAATTGGTAGAACCTTTCATGTGGCAGTGCTAAGGCAAAGATACCCAAAGTTAATCCTCAAGGTAGATAGTTCATTAATTGTAAGATTTAGGCTTCTTCATATGCATCATATTTTCTTTTGATATTTATTAGATTGTTTTGTTTGAAAATTTCCAAGTTATACAAGTCTTTTTTCTTTTTTTATTCTTAGTTTTGTCAAAGTTTAAACAACGTGGAAGTGATCTTGACTTTCAGTTCAGGCATGTGCGCTTGACGCTTTCCTGATTTAGTTAATCAGATGTTAACAAATGAGATGTAATTACAGACTCTCACCCAAATGCTTGGGTTGTCTATGTATCAGCATAAAATTCTTCTCAATTAATGTAGTGGACCAGATTCTAGATGGCACCGAAGAAAACTTGGTGAGAACTCACAGGTCATCATATTAACCACTACTAGAAAAACCTTGGTGGAAAGTGACCCTATTAACCAATTTTTTTGTGATATATCCTCCTACAATGTTTTCTAATAATCATATTAATATTTTATAAAAAAATATTAATATTTCTTTTACTTAACTATTACAAAAAGTATTAGGAAGAATTTCGAAATACTTCAGGTTAGATATTTCTCTGTATCACTATAAGCCTGATGAAAATTATTTAATATAGTCCCACACATTATTAGAAGAGGGATAAAAGTTAGGGAAGAATTTTGACCATTTTTCTTTGTCTTCTCTCCCCTTCAACCAACTGTAAAGTTTTTCGTATTGCTTTGCCCATCTTAATAAGGTGCATCTACCATTAATTATGATGTTATATGATGTTCAAGAAGCACATCCAATCATAAAGTCGAAGGAGTCCCCAAAATAAATCAAATTGATGCAGGGACCTAGTTCACCAAGTTTTCATAATCAAATGAAAAAGTAGAAATACAGCACTCTCAATCAAGTTCAAAATTCAACGTTTAATGACCCCACGTGCACAAAATGTTTTAGTCAGTGTCAATTGTACAAAAACATATATATAATATAAATTATTAAATTTCATTACTTTTATGTGTTAGTATTATTATTATTATACATTTTGATTCTTGTGTGGGGTGAATAATTTATGATTGGCCCACTCTTGTGGTGTTTAGAACACAAGTTGCAACCCATTTTACTAATTAATGTTACTGTACTGGGGAAACCCATTAAGTCATATGCAACAAAATTAATGCCCAATTGGAGAAGAAAACAGCTTCATTAAATTGAATATCAATTATCAAGGTTCAAGAACAATAAAAAAAAAAGAGAAATTAATTAGCCTGGGAAAGTAGGATCAATTGGATCTTGAGACTCTGCAAGTAATAATGCTTGCTCTTTAATGTTCAACTTCAAGAACCCCATAAATCCTAGAAACCAGTGGTTTAATCCCAACACAGTAAATGATATTAATTTAAAAAATGAATTATTTTCATGCAACATAAGATATATGCTCTTGTTAAACAAGTAATCTGAGGTAAGTATAAATAATACTAGAATTTTATTTTGGTTTAAAACAGTATTAGAAATTTGGAAATCAATAATCAATATAATATTAAGCAATGAGAAAAATGAATCAGATCAACTGTGTGACCACAATGATAAGGTTAACTCATCATCTTCAACTAAATCCCCATTTTTACTACTGATTTTTTATCTTCTGATTTTGGAGGTATAACTGGACATACCACCGGTTCAGTTCTTGACTACCTAATCCTACTAGATCAGTTTACAAAATGGTTGGGTCACCTTCCCTCTTTTTTATACATACCCTGTCCTTAATACAACTTTAGTACTGATTTTTTATCTTCTGATTTTGGAGGTATAATTGGACATACCACCGGTTCAGTTCTTGACTACCTAATCCTACTAGATCAGTTTACAAAATGGTTGGGTCACCTTCCCTCTTTTTTATGCATACCCTGTCCTTAATACAACTTTAACCCAATTCAATCAGCTAGCAAAATGATATTTTCATATAACAATAACTTCAAAAAGTTTAGATTGCTGCGATTTATATGATCCCACAAAAATTAAAAAACAAAAACTTCAAAAAGCTTTTAGAAATCGATGGCTTAAAGAATGTCTGTCAATTTTCTCACTGCTATCAAACAATTATGTTGAGAAAACATTTAACTTCAATAAAATCACATTACAAACATTAATTAGCTTAACATTATCCATACAAACAAGGCACATTCAAACAGTCCTGAGATATTTGCCATTTGCACTAGGCCAAATCCACAATAGTGGAGATTCACAAGAAAAGCAGAGGTATACAGCTACATATTCACTGAAAATACAGTGGGGGTGAAAGCTTGGAAATGTTTGAGTTACCACCTCTGATAATACAGAGTAGCATTTTGTGCTTCTATTTAAAATACAGAGACCAGTACTTTTTTATATAAGTTTTCATCAACTAATCCTACACCCCCAACGTTTACCTGAAATCCTAAAGCCCTCTTTCACACTAACACTATCAGGAACATTTATGGACAATCACCGGAAAAACGCTCAAAAATGCGTTAAGCAAACTTGTTCAAAGATGAAAAAACAGCAAAGTGAATAGGATACCTTGGTGGTTGATTGGACAATGGGTTATACACGGTTGTAATTCGTGATTTGGAGAATGAGTTTTCCGCACTGTTGCGGTTTGCAGAGAATGAGGTATACGCTGTTGCAATTCGTGGAGACTCAGTTTTCTTCACTATTGCAACTTTTTTAATTTTTAAAATTAGGTTTTTAATTTGGGAATTAAAACTATTCAGATAGGATTTTTTATTTTTGGGCTGAACCCATCCCTAACCCATAAAAATAGATACCATATGGGGCAGGGCTCATACAAGCCCTATTTATTAAATGGATAAATTATAAAAGATTATTATAGAGGGCCACATGGATCAGCCCCTGGGCTAGGGGCTTAATTGACAGCTCTATGCATGTGTTTCAAGTGTTGAAAATTAGAGGCTTGTTAAGCTTATGGTAATGCTTGTTTTCATGAGTTTCTTGAGTATAAACATAAAATTTAAACACTTCAGAGTAAGAGAATATGCCTAGTGAGGACTCTATCACTTTTAATTTTCTCTCTTGTATATTTGAAATGTGTAAGATGTGTTTATGATTATCTGGACTTCTCGAATCCTAGGATGTATTTTCCTGTTTCTTGCTCACTGTAATGAATGAGGATTCATTGAAAAGTATGCTACTCAAGTCTTCAAGCATTGTAATCATTTCTTACCATTATGTTTTTCCCATGAGTGCAAATGTTTAAGTGTGGAGAATTTGATAAATGGATTTTTTACATTTATTTTCATTTTATTTTGGGATTAATTGGGTTTTAATCATGTCTAATTTCATCATTTTGAGTGATTTTTATGTTATTGGACTTCATTGGGCTTAAGTGATAAAATTGGTTAATTTTCAAATTTTAACGTATCTTCACCTTTGTTCATTGTGCAGGTCATATCTTGGGCTATAAAATTGATATTGGAGTGATTCTTGAGGAATTAGAAAGTTGAGACAAAATAATAAGATAACATGTATATCTATGTAGCCCAACCACAATGAATCATAAATTTATTTGGGCCGAATTGTGACTCAGAGCTTCTATCCACACAACCCAGACATGTTCCAGTAAAACAAACATATCTAGGGCTACAAAAGTTAATTTTAGATGGCGTTAATTTCTGAAACTTAAGGATACAATTGTCTACAACATTGGTTCTAAAGGAAAACCCTAATTTGGCCGTCAACGCACTCATAAAAATTTGGAAAAAGAGACGTGAGATAAGGACTCATATTTCATGCATAATTTGAATTCAAACGACAGAGTCAAACAAGAATTCAAGTGCAAACCTGGAAGAAAGAGGGAACCAAATCAGTTTTTTTATCTTTATTTTAAAGTTTGAATTTGAATTTCCAATTTGAATAGGCAAACTGGGTCTATAAAAGGGAAAGCCCTTACACATTGTAGACACATCGAAAACTTATTCACAATTCTTAATAAAGTCTCAATTCCTATCCTCGCTCTTATTCTCATTCTTCTTCTTTCTTTCACAAAAAGTCTCATGGAAGGCTCAATTTGTTGATTCGCTCGTTGGTTTTAATTCTATAAGTAAAGGATTTGAGGTTTGTTTTTAATTGATTTTTTGTTGCGATTTATTTTTTTCCCTTTTTATACGTTGCAATTGATGTTTGTAACTGTGGAATTAGATGCTTAATTTAATTTCATCTTGCATGCTTCAATTTTAAAACTAGGGTTTGCTTAATTCTCTAGTTTGTAGGCAAAAATTAAAAGGGTTATGGGGTTTCCTATAAATGTGGTGATTTGGATTCTTAAGAATTAATTTGGGGACTTTTGGGTGATGCTTAATTATCTGAACATGAATTAATTCAAATTCTAGGTGTTATTCTAGTAGGAAATCATGAGTTTAATTGACACTTGATTGATTGAATTCAAACCAAATAGGAATTAAAATTGTTTTCAAAAATATTTTTTGTTGAACTTATGGTAATCCTGCTTATAAATTGAACTAACAAGTTAATTACTTTTTAATATTATAATTTTATTAAGTTTCATTTTTATTTTATCCAAAGTAAAATAAAATTTCGCTATATTTTCTAAATTTAAGTTCAATCAAATTGTTTGCCAAGGTCCTGGAGAGACAATTAAGGTTGTGCCTTGTACTGCATTTTTTATTTACTTTTATTTCATTTTGATCCGACTGCAACATCGGTTATCAATCGTGGTTCAACCATATAAAATTTTTTTGGTGTTTGTATGTTCTTAAGCTTTTAGTGAAGACTTTAAGGTTTATCGACAACCCTATGGTAGTGTACAGTTACAAGAGGCATGGTGAAAAGAATTATACCCTCACATAGGAGAGATGGTTAGCAAAGTGACCTCCGCTAAATGTGAAACTTGATTTCAAGAAACCAAAAGACTTTAATTAGATTACTTTTTAATGCTCCCATGATGGTAATTATGATTATATGTTGCATGTAAATATGAAATTTTCTAGATTCTATATTTGCTATATTCCTATTCCTTGGGTTATTTCTTGGGGGCATGTAATGTTTAAATTCGAGGATTGGGATAAAGTGTCATTATGTCAATTTATTTGCAGGAATTTAGGCATAATTACTACACGATTCATGATTAATTACTTGTAATTCCACTTAATATCTCTTATTTCTGTAGGAATGGTCATGCAAGTAGAGAATAAAAAAAAGGTGAATTTTAGACTAAAATGAGGGCAAAAGGGGTATAAGAAACAAGGGAACAACAGAAGGACAAAAATGTCCCTCATAACAATCCAACACAATTGTACAAGGAGCGATGCACCCTCACAATCAACCAAGATTTCCATCATAGTCGTGCAAACCTAAGCATTTTGATTACTCAGTTACACACAATGGTAGAAGATAAGCAATGTTTTATTTACACATAGTTACACAAGAATCTTGATTACTTGAGACATGTACATATTTTATTTAAAAAATTTTAAAAATCGATTATGTTATTCTTGCATAGTCTTTTTATTTTTTTATGTAACTCATTGTGAAGCTTCTAGGTTGTAATTTTATCAAAGAGAACAAGTAGGAGGTTGAAATGAGAAACTAGAGTCAGAGAGATGATAATGCAAGGATGAAGAAAGTTGTTGGATTAAATGGCCCTAAATAATGAGGGTTTAAGGTGTAGTATAGCAATTCAAACACTTAAGGTAGTTTCGAACTTCGAGTTAAAGCTCGTATTCATTAACATGATCCAGATCTCACTTTAATTTGAAGGATGCCATCAAATTACAATTATTCCCTTTCTCCACTAATGAAAGGGTAAATGCTTGGTTGAATTATCTTCTAAAGGAATCTATTGCTACCTAGGAGTAATTGTAGCATCTATTTTTGACGCAATATTTTCCACCGTCAATGCAGTCCATGACCCTGATGAAGATTTCCAACTTCAATTAGCATGAGAATGAATCTTTATATGAAACCTGAGAAACATTTCAAAATCTTCTTCTAAGGTACCCACATCATGGGTACTAAGTGCCCCTACCTTGTTCAAATTTTATATAACAGACTTTCTGTTTCTAATAGAGTTATGATTGGTACACCTTGTGGTGAAGGAATACTACATAAACCCCATGAAGATACTTGGATGTTTATTGGAAAATTTGGTTGATAATAACAACTAATGGCGATTTGCTAACAAAGATATGAAAACGAGGGACCAATCAATCCATTGGAATGTACCATGTTGATCAAATCACTCTATTAGTAGGCCAATTAGAGACTTTGAACAAGAATATGGAAGCACTCATGCATGCACAAGCTTAACTTGCCTTGCCTATCCAAAGTCATGTTACTCCTAAGCCTACTCCTTATCATTTTTATGGCTCTATAAGCCATGATGGTCACGGATGCATAATGGAAGTCCATATGGCTCAACAAAATAAGGAGACCAACTACTAGGAAAACACTCATAACTCCACTTGGAAGAATCATCTTAATCTCTAAAGGGGATGGCATTAAGGTAATAATCAAAGTGTTTACAGACCCCTTTCAAATGCAGAATCAAGAAGGTTACATGAAGAGGAGGAAGGAACCACCCCCTATGGATTCATAGATCCAAAATATAAAGGTACAAGTTGCAAATATAGAGAATTAGATTCCTTGCTTTTAGAATATGGAGAATCAATTGGGATAGATCATTAGCATCTTGGGATAGAAAATGCTTGAGGTATTGGCCAGCAGTCCTGAAGTGAATCCAAAAGAGCAGGCTAATACAATAACTTTTAGGAGCAAGAAAGAGCTTGAGATGCTTATGAAAAATTAAAAGGAGAAAGTGGTTATTGATTACCACTAAGAGATTACTAGAGACCTCTTAGCTCCTACTAATAGGAGCACAAAAGAGAAGACAAAGTAATTTGAAGAGATTGTTGACTAAAGGCCAACAAGAGTGATCCATAGTTTTCCAAATTTCTACGTATCCTAAAGTAACCAAGGATCAATGTTTTATTCATAAAGGTCATTTATCAAATGTCCAAGTGCATAAAGTTTTTGAAGAAGATTTTGGGCAACAAAAAGAAGCTTGAGGAGTACATGACTATTAAACTCAACAAGGAGTTTTCTACTATTATCCTCCAGAAACTACCACCAAAGCTTAAGTATTTAGGAAGTTTTACTATACCTCATACTATTTTTGATTCTTATTTTGATAAATCTTTGGTGACTTAGGCACTAGTATTAATCTAATTCCATTATTTGTGTTCATAAGATTAGGAATGAATGAGCCTAACTGTACCGTTATTTCTTTACAGCTTGCAGATAGGATAATTACTTATCCTAAAAGGATATTGGAGGATGTTTTAGTGAAAGTGGACAAGTTCATCTTTCCTGCTAATTTTATTGTGCTTGATATGGAAGAAAATAAAGAGATTACACTAATATTGAGAAGACCTTTTTTTGATCTATTAGTGATTGAAATCTTCTTTAATTTCAATGGTGCATGTCTCGGTGCTTTTGAAACTATTAAGGATAAACTTATCAATGCCCCCATTGTAATTACCCTTAATTGGTCCATTTGAGCTAATGTGTTATACTAGTGATACAACTATAGGAATAGTTTTGGAAAAAGAAAGGATATGTTCTAGGTTATCTATTATACTAGTAAAACCGTATATGAGACCCAAAGGAACTACATTACCATAAAGAAGGAGTTGTTAGTGGTAGTATTTATTATCAATAAGTTTTCGTCATATTTGATTATGTTTAAAGTAATTGTCTGCATTGACCATTCTGATATGAAATATCTACTCTTTAAACAGGATGCTAAGTCTAGATCAATTAGATGGATAATCTTGCTTTAGGAAATTGATTTGGAAATTACTTGAGGAAATTGATTTGGAAATTCATTTGTCTAGAGTAGATCCTTCTATACAACTCCCTATTACTGAAGTAATCAAGGAGACATTCTCGGATAAACATATGTTCCTTGATATGCAAATTTGGTTAACTACCTACCAAGAAACATTCTTTCCCCGGATCTTTCATAGGCACAACCTAACAAATTTGTTTGTGATGTTAAACATTATTTGTGGAAAAAACCTTACTTATTTAAAATATGTGTAGATAAAATAATTAGAAGATGCATGCCTAAGGAGGAAACTAATGTTATCTTGACTCACAATCACTCAAAAGAGGTTGCAGGTCATTTCGATCCCAACAAAATAATCTAAAAATGTTACAATGTGGTTTCTTATGACCCATTTTCTTTACCCTTTGGTTGGTTGCATGAAAAATGAAAAGAAATCATTTGGATTCTTGAATTTTGGTGGATTTCATTTCTTTGCCTTTGTTTGTTTCATTTGTCTCATATGGTAGTGAAATTAAATTTTATAGAAACGACGAAAAAATTTTCTCTTCTCACCAAGTGTGAAAATGATAGGAAAGTTTTTTTTGTTTTTATTTATTTTAAATTGTTAAAATTATTAAATATTTTTTAAAATAATAAATATATTAATAAAAGTATAGTAAAAATAAATTTTTTAATTTAAATTTTTTATTTTTTATATAAATGAAAACTCATAATATTAACATATTTCTTTATACTTTCTTTTCCATCCATCCAAACAACAAAAGAGAAATTTTTTTCTTTTCTTTCTCATTTTTTTTTCATCTAAATAGTTTATCTTTCATCCTATCTCCACTTCATCTCTTACCCTCCTATTTTTTACATCATTCAAACAAAGCATTAAAGAATCTTTTAGTTTTATAAAATCTTGTGGCCACTATGAAAAGAATGGCAATGTTTCAAGAAAGCATGACATGCCCCTAAATAATATACTTGTGTGTGAAATATTTGATGTATGGAGTAATGATTTTATGGGAGCATTTCCTAAGTCTCTAAATAATGCATATATTTTGGTTACAGTTGACCATGTTTCTAAGTGGGTATAAGTTGTGGCATTACCCACTAATGATGATAGAGGAGTAACTAGATATTTAAAGAAAAATATTTTTACAAGATCTAGAGTTCTACAGTTCTAGAGCAATTATTAGTGATTGTGTCATCCATTTTATTCATAAATAATTTTAAAAGGTTTCAAAATAATATGGTTTTACTATAAGGTTGTCATTCCCTATCACCTTAAACTAGTGGTCAAGTAAAGATTTCTAATAAGAAGTATAAATAAATCCTAGAGAAGACTATTAACATATCTAGGAAGGATTGAACATAAAATTATATTATTCCTTATGGACATATATAAAATTCTCACTAGCATGTCCCCTATAGATTGGCTTTTGGAAATGTTTATCATCTCTATCTTGAATTGCAACACAAGACCTATTGGGTCATGAAGTTTCTTAATCTAGATTTGCAAATGTAGGGGAAAAGTACTCTCTCAACTCAACGAGTTGGATAAGCTTACAATGGAGGCGTGTGAGAACTCAAATCTCTACAAGGAAAGAACAAAAATATGTTATGAAAAACACATCAAAAAGAAAGTTCTAAGTAGGAGAGAAAGTATTGATTTATAATTAGAGTTAGGTATATGGCCAAGTCTATAAGCCAGTTCGCAAACCCACGAATTAGATAGGTTTGGACCAATAAAATTATCGGTTCACTTAAATGTGATTTTTTTTTTTACATGGACCATTTAACCCATATGATAAGTGGGTTGGCCCTGCAAGTTAACATTCCAACTCGTAGGCCAATTTTTATTTATTAAAAAATAAAATTTTAATTTTTTATTTTTATAAATATTTTAACGATTTTAACATATTTTAATAATTAAATAACTTAAACGGGTTAGTCTGCTAACCTATGCGTCAAAGTGTGCCAAATGCAAGTTACCACTTTTCCTAACCCATTTAGTTTACACACCAATGCAAACTAGGCTTATATAAGTTGTGTTATCCGTATAGCTAGTTATATTTATAACTAATACCTTTCTTTGTTTTTAAAAATGAATACCAATTTTACGTTTAAGTCATTCATTCGGTTCCATTATTAGTTTGTTATCTCACAATGTGGAATTCTTTAGAAAATACCTGTATGGAAAATATGGTAATAATTTTTTTTAAAACCATTTGTTATAAATTCTGAGCCTCGTAACATGCATGATAATAAATAAACTACTAGACGTTCTTGCACACATACATAATGTTAATAATACGTAGTGTTTATGTTGCTGCATTTGTTTATTAATTGAATATAAACAATTAAACATAACTTGCTCATACAACACATAATATCACATAATTTTATAGTCCATTACATATTCAAAAGTCTTAGGATAAGGCCTTATAATACAATTGTACAAATCATAATTTACCTTCCTTATTTACATACATACTTACTACATTCTATCATCTATCATATATACATAGCATACTACTTCTTACGAATATCTAGGATACTTGCATCCACCTATTTAAAAAAATGTACATTATTGGTATGACTTCTTATCTTCTATTTCCTTGAAATAGTGGTAGGAAACACAAACTTCCCTAAGCCTAGCAATGAAACCATTCCTGCCACATGCTCTGGTCCGGAGACATGAACGTCCCATCGGCAATCTCTTGATAAGCACGAAAGAGGTATGGCATCAGATAGGACGAGCTCCCTTGCGAGGACCACATGTGCGATGAACTATGATAGTGAGACGGAGTCTGTGGATCTGTCACCCCCTCTGAGGAAGAAGATTCCTTAGCAGTTGTTGTCTTCTGCCTTTGATACTTAAGAGGTAGCGGACCTATAGGGGAATCGCGAAACTGGTGGTGTTGAGGTTCGGGCTCAAGACTTCTGTAAGGAAGAGATGTCCTAAAGAAAAGTATATCCTAACACTTGTTGGAGCAATAATTAAAAGGCCATGGGAGTTAACAGTCCAGTCCACGTTACCAATGTCTATAGAGACCATTGTCGTCGTAAACAACATCATCGTTGTTTGGGAAGAAAGTGGGAAGAGAAGGAGTGCGAAACTAGGTTTCTCAGTAAGTTTCTACTCTATTTTTAGGATCATCACTTTTATCCCAACCACTTCAGTTTAGTAGAAAAATCATGACATGCATATAAGATTGCTTTTAATCTTTTGAAAACATCCTATTGAAATGGGTTATTTTATTCAGAAACAACGTATTGTTTATGCATATATTCTGAACTTCATAAGTTTGTGATCACAATAAAGATACTATTTGACTCACAGGTTATTATATGTCTTAAACTTTACCTTTGTCTTTATTATATTCCACAACTTTGGGGAGTTATAGATTAAGTTCCATAACTTCAGGAAAACTTCTAGACATAGGCATACATTAAAAATAGTCAAACAATAACTTCTCACTGAGTCTACTACTCTACCTTCTACTACTAAGGATATGGGCTCTTTCCTAAGTGGTCGTCACCACCTTATAAAGTGTGAAGAAACCTCTGTCTTCACTGTAAAAGGATTTTTAGAGAAACCTTTGTCTCCTAGGAGAACCTTTTTGCCTCCTCTTCAATGAAGCTCTAGATGCCCTCTGGATATGATGTGTACAAGGCATATTAAGAGTAGATTAAACTTTCACATAAGTTTGCTTTAGTGATCCCTTAAATCCATTAGGTTCATTTTTAATGGATTCTAGATAATCATGCATGCTCAAATAATTTCCAGCCAATATGATATACACACATAGATCTCAACTTCTATCACATAATTAATCATAAAATACTTCTCATACATAACATCATCCTTTCCTTACTTATGAGCATTCAACATTTCAACTTATATAAACAGTGTGCATTCATGAAAGCATTACAAGTTGACTAGTAAATCACATAACATGATTGCATGTTTAAAGTGCATGTCCAACTTATTTATCTCTTTAACCTTTGATGTCGAATCACTCCAAGGGACTTAATTCTCTCAACCTTCTAAGTTTCTCCTCAACCTTTCCTTTTCTCAAAGTTACATTAGTTCCATGAGATTTTACACCTTAGAAGTTTCCTCTAGGTGGCCGAATGACACCTTTTAAGTTTTAATTCCTTGTGCTCTTCAATTGTTCAAGTCTTATGGATGTCCTACTTATACTATGTTCAAATGTTAAATGTTAACAAGTTTTTAACTTGTTTAAGACATTTTACTGAAACATGTTCGAATGGTTGTCCATGCTTTTGTCAAACTTCTTTTAAAATTTTAATTCTTCATTTAACATTATAAGGCTTCTTAAGTTACCTAAACCAAGATTTCAAACTCTTTTCTTCTTATTTAACCTAGAGTGGCCGAATGTGAACCCTAGGCCTATAAGGTCTTCAAGTTTATTTGGTCATGTCTTATGAGTTGATTTTTTTCAATTGAAAACTAATTCATTAATTGATGTCTAACTTAGGAATTTTTAAAACTTCTTCTCTATCCTTAAAGTTCATGGTCGAATGGCTTAACCTATCTTCCAATCCTCATATTCTGTTTCTAAACACCAATGTTTTACATATATATGTTTAGGCTTGAATTATGATGACTTCTTGACTCTCTTTTTTATTACCTTAGTGATTATATCCAAATGACTCTTTAAACTTTGTAAGACTTACTCCCTACTTGTAATCCCTTCTAGTTAAAGTCCAAGGATGTTTAGTTCATGATAGTAAGGAATTAAATCTTCTTCTAAATTCATTTATCCAAAGTGGCCAAATGGTCCCTTTGTTTCCTTAAGGCTTTCTTATACTTTTAATCCATTATGCTTACTTGTTAAGGATCCTAGATGTAGTCAAGTTAGGAATTAAAATTTCTTCATAGTTAATTAAATACATAGTGGCCGAATGTCATCTCCAAGGCTTTAGGGTTTCTATTTTTAACCCTAGTTGACCTAGGTTGACCAATTCTTGTAGTTAAAGTTTAGACTTCAATGTTGACCAAGTTTAGTGGATTTTTAGGTCTTTTTCCTACTACTAAGGGTCATGGTTGAAATTACACTTCCCCCTCCTTCTAAGTCATGGTTCATTTTTAGTTACCAAATTTTGCCTTCTTGTAATCTAGATTAAATACTAATTAAGGACTTCAGCTTATTTTACCTAACTTGGTTATTATGGTCTTGATCACTTTTAGGTGTTACTTAAACCTTCAATTAGTCTCTTTACATAATGAAAATCCTTAATACACCATTAATCAATTTTTAAGCTTATTTTTCCTTAAGTTTCTCTAGGGTGGCCGAATGCACACAGAGATTTTTGGGTCATTTTGGTTCAAATTCTTTTTATTCAAAGGTTAATTTACTTCATTAGAACCTAATTATCTGATTTGTGTCACTTATGAAAATTTTAACAAGTTTTATCCTTGATTATGTTAGCATGATCGAATGGCTCCCTTGGTTTTCCAAGGTCACCTTTCCAAATTTTCTTCTCAGACAACCTTGGTTCCTTGATTTTATGCATTTGCAGTACCTTATGCTCTTGATCCATACATCATTAATAACATAAGAATTATTCAGGAATGAACCAATAAGTGTTAGAAACGTAAGAAGAATAGTCTAGGAACTTTCTGAAAACTTCTCAAAAAATTACCAAAATTCTATTGGAAGGTTGGGAAGGATAGAAAATGTGAGGGAGAGGCCGAAACTTGGAGCTTATCCATTGTGCATGAAATTGTCATGTTGAAAATGAGATGATGACTCATCCCATGAGTCATTACATCATTAATGACATGCAAGACAAAAGTATTAGTGAGGAGAAATAAAATTAATCATGCTTAAAGTAAATTAATCTTAATTAATCAAAATTAACTATGATTAAAATAAATTATCCTTTATTAGTGTTAAATTAACCTTCATTAGTGTTAAGCTACTCTTGAAGGATAATTCTTTCCATTTACATTTACATTTAATTTGAAAATAGAAATTACATGTAACTGCACCAAAATGCCCTTAAGTGGGAATTTAATTCTAAATGCCTTAAAACAGCCAAATTTGCTATAGGCCAAGGGGAGGTTCATTTGCTTCATTATCAACCTTCTAAGCACTTAAGAAAATTCTCTAAACTCACCCCAAACTCCAATTTCTCTCAAAACACCAAAACCTACATTGAACTTAAACTTCCATCTTTGAAGTTTAAGTTATAACAAGACAAAACAACAAAGTCCCACCACCATCACTAGGAGCTTTCGAGTAGACCACTAAGGAGGAGGAAACCAAATTCAAAAGACCCATCAAATCTTTATAAAAGTCTTCAACAAGTAGGATATTTACCATACACTTTTTCTAAGCTTTTAATTGTGTATTTATGGTTATTTTTCTTCTCCTTTTTATGAATCTCTCTCATCCCACTTGCTTGAGTTTGATAGAGCTCAAAATTGCTTTTTTGATGGTTAAAAATAAACACCACCAAGTTTTTAGTAATTTTTGGAAGCTAAAAGGTAATTTTGATGGATTAACATGCCTCTTATAACCTTTAGGAAATTTAATTGGTTAAAAATACTATTTTTAATGGTTTGGCAAATTTAAGAATTTTTGTGAAAGGTTTAAGGTGCTCAAGGTAAGTGATAGATAGATCTTAGAGCAGATCTAGTAGATCTTCACTTGGTTGTCTTGAAAAATGTTTTCTTTATGGTCTTTATGAAAAAATTGTAAGTTTGTTTATGTCTTCTCTTAAAAGCTTTAATCTTGAACTTATACTTTGATAAAAGTCTGGATGTGGACCCATGTGATAATAATCCTAAAATACTAAAAAGGTTAAGTCACAAAAGTTACAAACTTAACTCAAAACTTGGACCTTTAAAAATAAAGGTGGACTTGTGGACTAAAAGTTGTACAAGACACTTAAAACCCTCTAAGATAGCTATGGAATAAGGACAAACCTTGATAGACCCAAAAGCATGTAATGTAACAAGTGCTAAAATTTATGACACAAAGGTCAAGCGAGAACAAATTGAGAAAAAGATCCTTACTTGGATATAGAGTGGATTCGGCCACTCTCCATTAAATTAAAGGAACTTAAGTTTAAAATTTTGATTAAAGTGTATGATGATCCTAACCATGTAAAAGAAACGAATTATAAATTTCAAAGAGACTTGGTAATGATTTGGATAACCATTCAACCATACCTGCATAAATTGGTGAAAGTAAGTTAAAATAATATTAACACTTAAAAATGAACTCAACTATGCATAAGATGGTGATTAGAAATCAATTATGGAGTTGTGGGAATGTGATAGACCATGCCTACTAAGTAAGAAGGAAAAGTCTTTAAAATATCTAAGTTGGTATAGTTTAATAGCTTAACCCCTAACTAGTACAAATCACCTTCTAAATGTAAGAAAAATTGAACCATAATGTTTTATGGGCTTAGGGAGTAGGTTCGGCCAACCATGACATAATTGTGTAAAGTAGATTAAATTAGATGCTTAAATACATTTAAATAGAACATAAGTAAGAAACTTTGAATTCATAAGTAAGGAGGTAAACAAGTAAATCACTTAGTAGCTCAAACTTGATTAGTAAAGTTATTCGACAAGAAAGTATAAAATTTCTAACACTCAAACTTTAAATAAGAAAGTTGTGCATAAAACATCAAAATTGATGAAAACAAAGAAGAAATAACTAAAAGTCATTCGGCTAACTAAATTAGGATTTCACCATTCCATAATCTTACATTATAAATATTAAGAGAAACTTAATCTATGAGAAAAGAAAAGGTTCAGAGGTAACTTAGAAGGATAACTAGACTACATTCTTGTGAGAGATTTATCATAAATCTTATGAAATAAAGTAAGATGGATAAGATTTAAAGGAAGGTTGCATGCTATCCAAGAAATTTACATCAAGCAGAATTAAGAAATCTTGATTAGAAGGTATATTTTCTAATTAGAATAATTATGTTAACTTGTTATGTTGCCTCTTGAACACACAAATATGAATGTAAAGTATATGAAATATACTCTTGATTGTTTAGGAAAACGATGTGTTATATGATGCTCATGTGTGGATGATGAATGGATTAGAACTATATGTGCATGACATATTGGTTAGATTGTTTGAGCGTGCATGTTATCTGGAAGCTTTGAAAAGGAACCTAATTAATTAACTAAGGGGTCACTAAAGAAAGAACTTATGTGAAAAGGAAATACTACTCTTAATGTTTCTTTTGCACATTTAGAGGGAAAAAGTGTCCTAAGGTGGAGACAAAAGGGGTTCTCAAAAAATTATTCTATTATGAAGCATCAAGTCTTCAATGATTATGATGGTGACGACCATTAAGGAATAAACTCATGTCCTAGAATAGAAGGTAGAGTAGCAAAGCTAGTGAACATATATTGTTTGGCTAAAATGTATGATATGTCTATGATATAGAAAATCACTAAGAAAGTAATAAAGAAATAAGAAGAATTATGATTAAAGGCATGAATGAAATTATAGTAAAATGATGCATAGGATAGAATGTAATGTGATCTCAAGAGTACATAAGATGTATGAAATCTAGAATAATTAATTTGTATACTTGTGATAGAAGTTAGTTTCTACAATTGTAAAAATAAATCCACTTCAACTAAAGATTTTCTAAAAATTAAAAGTGAACTTATATGCATGCCATGTTTCTAAATAAACTAAAATGACTAAGTTGAAAATGTTAACTATATAATTAGGATAGAATCCTACTGATAAACTTAGTTTCTCACCCCCTTTCCCACCATTTTATTTCCCAGACCCCAATAATGTCATTTATGGAGGCGGCAGTGTTCGTAGAGATTGACAACCCAAACCGGATGGTTAGAGCCTTGAGGTCCTCACAGTTGGAGCGCTACTAGGAATTATGTCTCACCGAATAAAGTATATGTTGTAAATAATTATGTATTAAGTATGATAGTAGTAGTTATGTATAATAATATGTAGTGTGTGAAATATTTGTATAATATATGTATGTGATGTATGAATGGGGACTAATACCCTAGTACTAACCTCTGAACTTAAGAACATGTAATAATTATTAAGGACTATATAAATAATATGAAGCAAGTTCTATATGCATTATTAAGTTTTATATCAAGTAATCAAACCACATTAAGGTGTGAGTGACGACACTTGATTGTTTATTTTCTGCTATGATAATTGCTATGACGAGGCTCACATATCAGTAATTTCTAAAATGTTTTTTCATTATGAAGTAATAGTTTAATAATAAAATTGCGAATACAACTAAAGCATAAAACGAGCTTCATTTTTAACATGTTACACTAAGGTTATCAGCCATGGTTATTCTTAGCCATTAGGTTAAGGTATGTGAGTCTCATAATGTTAAATAAGCGCTTACATGAGACAACCTGTTTTTCAATAGGTTATTATCGTTGCTTATTAGATTAGGATAAAAAGAAAGAAAAGAAGGATAAAGAAAGAAAAAAAAAGAAGGAAATAAGAAAAAAGATAAATATGAAAAATCTTGGAAAAATAAAAGGTTATAAACTCATAAAAGTCCAAGAAACTACAATTATAATCTAATGGTCCAATATTGTTGAAAATAAAGTTAACGAAGAAACCCGTTATGTTTCCTTTCTTCTCATATCTCACCTACTTATTTTAATTGTATTTACCATGTTACAACCTAATTAAAAGATCTTTTTATTTCTATGTGTGATTTAGCGTTTAGCAAAGATTGTAACACCCTAATAACGAACTTGTCTAATGCTTAAGTCATATTGAGGATTCATTATCAACTTTTTACTTCATGATGGGAACATCTTAATAAATTATTATTATTGAAAATATGGTACAAATTTTTTTCTTCGAAACATTTACTGAAAGTCTTAGTCTCGTCATAGTAATTAATGTAGTGGAGAATAAACATCAAACGTCACCACTCTTATCAACTTTTAAAACTCGCATTCCTTTATTAAAAGTATATACATTCACATATACCATCATATGTACATTATTATTTATAATTTTCATACACATACCAATACATAATGTCAAAGGCTCTTAGTGGGTCCTTTGTATCAAAACAAGATGTACCTTTCTAGGATTACACTCATCCATGACAACATACAGAGTACATACAAGCAAAATGAAATTCTCTTTAGTGATTCATAGGATATCTTTTTCACCAACTAATGGCTTCTTCTTCTTTTCATTTATTCCAATCCATAAGCACTACAGAGCCAGTCCATATTACACACTTTGAGGTAAACTACTAATGTCATGAATATCATAATTGGGGTCTGGAAGATAAACATGAGGTAGGAAATGAGAAATCGTAATTTCTTAATAAGCATCTATCCTAGAGTTTGTGACATCATTTCTATTCCAACCACTTCAGTTTATTAAGAAAAGATGACAGGCATGCAAATTCGATTATTGCCTTTTTAAAATGATACTTATTTGAAGTGGGTTTTTTTTAATAATAATAGAAGTTAAATCTCATACAAGCATATAAATCATACATATTCTTAATAACTTCTTCATAAAAATGTTTATAAACATAAATCTCATGCATTCTTTAGATCACGTTCTCATCACAACATAGATATTTGACTGTTACTTACTTTATACCTTATTCATAAACCAATCTCTTTCTCTAATCACATTTTCAGTGATAGTTTTATTTAAGGCATATCATTAACAATTTAGTCAAACAATTTTGGAAGACCTACGACTTCCCTATAATAGGATTTATTTGAAGCCCCCCAGGGATTCACCATAGAAGGTTATATACCTTGTGATTACCATAGAAGGACCTACAACCTTTTGAGTATGCACAAGTCTCAAACTTGGTACACTAGGACTAGTGTTAATTTTTCATATAAGGTTCTTTCTTAATAATCTCTTGTATTAGGTTCCATTTTAAGTTTTCACAATAACATGCATGTTCAATATTCAATCAATACGGTATGTATATTTAGCATCCAAATCATCTAATTTCTTATATAATTCACCCACTCATGGAACCATAATTCGCATCAATTTTCATGCACCATTCAACGGATGACATAGTACTTTTGTACACGAGTAAACATAATCAAAATTCATTATGATAAATAGACAAACATTTACTCAAGAATTCACCTCCTTATCAAAATTCTTTGTTTGTGCATGATCCTAAATTTTTGGACAGCAAGCTCTTATATCTTAAAATCATCCCAATTTCCTAAATTCTTGGAGTTTTATAATAAGTTTCTCACAAGAAACCTAAGTCACTCATTCCTTATAAATTCCTCTCCATCTTTCCTTTTCTTAAGAGTTGGATTTTCTTGAAGTTTCAAATTAAAATTTTAAAATTAGTTAACCATTAGAAACTTAACTGGGTGAATGGTCTCTTCCATTACAACAAGATTAGTTTTAATGATTTTAAGCCTTCATAGATAAATATGTTTTAAGGCTTAATGATGATGATTCCTTAGTCCTTACCAAATAATTTAATTTACTAACTTGATTATTAGTTTAGGTTAAATTTCTTATATTTTTCTTTATGAAATCATTTTTAGATTTGGAACACCTAGTGACCTTAATTTAGAGTTTGTTGACCACATTTTGAACCATTCCCTCAACACTTGGCCGAATGGCCACATGATAAATTTTTAGGCTTTATGACTTTTTCTTGCCCTTGAAATTTTTTTTATTGAAAGATTATGATTTAGGCAGTTAAACTAATTAACTTGGTAATTTTTAAGTTCTTCTTCCTTAATTAGCAAGTGTTGGTTGAATGGACATTATGTTCATTAAGATCTCCAAGTTTTTTTATTTTACATCTCCTTATGTATGTTTGTGAGTTTACCAATTATGGTGGGAGTTATTTTCATGTCTTGTTTAATTTTATACTTTTATCCTCCCTTATTCTATCCATGGCCGAATGGGTCCCTTGGCCATCAAAAGGTCATTTTCACTAACTTTCCTCCCTTTAAGTCTTGGATCAAGGACCAAGACACTTAGTCAACCTATTTTGTCCTTGGATCTATTGAGCTTTGTCCTTAATCCATGAACTTGGTCTTGGGTGTGAAAGTTTGAATTCTTCCTTTATTTTATAAGTCTATAATTCCATTCCTTTATTCTTTTTATCATAAAGATCCAACCTTTAACTTTCCAAATTCAATCTTTGTGTCTTACTTTTTAAAGTTTTAGGTTCATGTCCATAAAAGTCTAGATCTAGTCTTTTAAGAAATAAAGGTTAAAACTTTAGCTTATCATGATAAAATAACAAGCTTGAACTTTTTGAAGAAGATAAAACATCACGTAGAAAAGTTTAGGCTAAAAAAAGCAAGACTTTCTAGCTTCTCTTAAAATATAGATTCACCACCACTTGAACATATTTCAAGACTCACTAAACTTCTCAAATATGCCTCCAAAATCTTAAAAAATTATTTTCAAGAAGATTTAATAAATTAAAATGCTTAAGTTGTTTCAATAAGCACTTTAAACAATTAAAGCTTCATTTTGGACTCCTAAAAATTATTTAAAAAGTAGAAATACTTATTTTAAGAGCCTAGGGCAGTTTACATCCAAATAATACTCAAGGATGTTGGATCTTAAAATTTAGAGAAAAAATTCACAAAGATGAAGAAGATTACGCAAGAATACTTAACAAAAATTCTTAGAAAAGTTTAAAGATAGAATATCCTACTTGTTGAAAACCAAGAAAAGTTCTTGGTGGGTTTTGCGATGATGCTACATCTCCGTCATGATCCCAAAATGAAAATCCTTGAAGAGGGATTATGGGATTTTTTTTCTTTACTTAGATTATAGTTTAAACTTCAAAGATGGAAGCTTAAACTTAGTTTGAGGATTCTTAAAAGTGAGAGCTTTGTTTATGGGGTCTTGGATGAGTTTTTAGAGATGAATTTTTGAAGCAAATGGGACATCCTAGGCTATTTCGGTTATCTATGGGCATTTAGGAATTAAAATTTCTAATTAAGAGCATTTTGGTCCATTCACATGTATTTTCCATTTCCAAATTTAATTGTAAAATATAAGTAATTATCTTTTAAGATTAATCATGGTTTATTTAACTTAATCATGGTTTGTTTAACCTAATCATGGTTAATTTTTAACTTAACCACAGTTACTTTTATGTCTTCTCATAAATATTTTTGTCCCTTATGCAATTATGACTTGATGAATCATGATGACTAGTCGTCCACACATTTAAACCATGTGAAATTTTATGCCCAAGGATAAGCTCAAAGTTACAGGTCTCTGTCTAGCAATTTCTCTCCTTTAGAGCTTTCAAAGACATTTTGGTCATTTTTTGAAAACTTTTTAGAAAAGTTTCTACACAGTTTTATTGATGTTTTTAACCTTTATTAGTTTGTTCTCGACTCACTTATAAGTCATTCACTATTTATTTGAGAACAGTTTAGCTCTTACAAAAGTTAGGGCTCTTTAGCGATGTTTTGAGCATTTTTTCTCTTTCTTTGACTCTAATTTTTCTTCATGATATTCCAACCCTTATTGATTAGTTCTAAGTCTCTAGATTTCCTTATATCTTTTTATTTTGAGCTTCCTATGCATTATTCGTCGTTGTCCTGGTGTGGGGGTCTTTTCATCATTTTACTAAAAGTGTTCAACTTTTTCCAAACTTTCGTTTCTATCTCTACTTTTTATTTTTCTAGTATGAATTCATGATGTTGGAAGTCTATCATAGAATTTTTGGAATGTTACAAGATTCATGATTTACATGCAAGCCTATGATAATGTACAGTTGTGAGAAGCAAAATGATAATGATCTATATCCTAATACATTTTAGATATAGTGAGAAGAATGATCCCCTTTAATTGTGGAACTTGATTTTAGGAAACTAAGATTCAAATTAGATTATTATCAACTGTTCCTATGATGATAATTATGTTTAGGTGCTGCATGTTTGATTTATAAGGTCTCTAGATTTTATTCCTGCTGCATTCTCATTCCTTTGGTTATTTCTTATAAGCAAGCAATATTTAAGTTTGAGGGGGTTTATAAACCACCATTCTATTTATTTATTTGCACAAAATTATTTATAATTACAGAAAAATTATTACCTATTTGTTGGTAATTTGATCTAATTTTTCTTATTTCTTTCCAGAATGGTAAAGTAAGAAGAGAATTTAAGATAGAGCACAAATTAGGTTAAAAGAAGGTAAAAAACATTAAAGAGACAAAGTATGATGAAAAGATAGAAATAACCTGAAGGAAGGCATCGCACTCTTGCAATATCCGTGGTTTTTCCAACATGGCCATGTAGATGTGAGTACGATCGTGTCGTTATTGTAACACAACAATTGACCTAGGGTGAAACCTAGTTCATAAAAAGCCCAAAAATAATTATAAAATGGAGAGAAGAACTTGGAAGAAAAGCACACCTCTACACAACTCTTATACACCATCTTATGTAGGAAACATCTTACCATCACTACCTACCCTTAACTCATTCATCCTTCTTCCAATATCCTTTTGCAGAATTTTTGGAGGCAAAATAACACTTTGCACTACGAGTTCCAACATCCTACTACTAGCCTTGTTGATGTACGATTTTGCTATCCTAGTTTTGTAAATTAGGATTATGGATGTTCTTGTTGGATTAAGATTTTATTGTTTATCTTTTACCACTATACGTAACTAATCTCCTAGCCATAAAGTTTTAATGAAACTTATATTATAATCAATTCAGTTCCTTTTCTTTTTCATGTGTATATGTTTTTCTATTTAATTATGTTTACCTTATTATGTTTGATTAATTGATGAGAATTGGTCACTCTTTTTAATTTCTAAGTTGATTAGAGAATAATAAATCATATCATTACTTAATTAATGGAACTATAAAATAAATTAGATCTAAGATTTTAGAGGATCAATCATAATCCTTAATTTCTAATCAATTATTAAATTAAAAAAGTTAAATATTTTTTATACTTCTCTTGATTATTTGTCTTGTATGATTATTGAAGATGATAACTTAAGGAAAAGAATATTACTATTGCATGATCATTATATAATAATAAAATTAAAACTAATGATTGGCAATAAACCCTTATCATTTATAAGGAAGTTATGAATGATATTGGATAAAGTCATAAGGAAAACCTAAATCTCTTGTTTTTTTTCATAATTAAATTTGTACATTTTCTAACTTTGACAAATGCACTTGCTTATGGTTAAAATTTCATGACAATTTTACGACAACAAAGATCCACAACAAAAGTATTTATGGACTTCTTCTATATGCATACAAAATTGTAGGTAAAGATTCACAACCTTTACCTACAACCATAATATATTGTAGATAAAAGTATATAATTATAGCTATAACCTTAATGAACTTATACCTATTGGTTCATAGCATTTTTTTTAACTTATTCATGGTAAGAGAACTCATTTATGTTGTCAAAGGTAAAATTCCATAACTTTTAAATTATATAGTCATTATTATATCAAACTCATGGAATGCATATGGCTTTAATTATAAATTTTGGTAAATAATACAATTTAAATATAAATATTTTACTAAATTTATGAATTAATTATCAAAATCCTTCATATAAAAATAATATATTTTACCTCCTTTATTTTTTATGTTAGTTTTTAATATGTACTTATATAAGTATAATTCAAGAGTGATAGTTAAATAATGCTCACATTAGAGTTTTAAGATTTAAATTCAAGGTAACATATAAAATTTACCTTTCATAACAATGACTTGATTTTATAAGTTAGTTTTTCATTGCATAAATAAAAAGAATTTTTTATTCCTAACAATTATGATTTTAGACAGTAAATATTATTTAAAAAGGAATATATTTTTTGAATTAATAAACAAACAAAAAATATTAAATAAAGTAATCAAATTTGTAAGCTATTTACATTTCTCTAAATCACTTTAGACATGCAAATCAAGACCTAAAATTTAATTTTTGCTTCATTCCTTATAATCAAATCTTAACTTTTATGATAGGGTATGACTACTACAAACATCTTAAATGAGAAACCACATTACACACAAATGAATTCTTAAAGAAGATGAAATATTATCAAAACTTTAATTTAAATTTAAAATGTAAAACTTAGGTTCCGTTTAAAATGTTGCGAATTTTTAGTTTTTAATTTTTAGACTAAATTTAAAATATGTTTAACTAAAATAGTTTTGAGTAGATTTTTAATATATTTTCATAATAGTTTTCATTCAAATGTTAAAAGAAAAAAATATTTTTTTATTATATTTTTTAATTATAAAATCTTTTCTTTTTTAGCTTTAAATTTATCTCAACCATCACCAAGCTACCATGATCATTACTAAATCATCACCATTACCATTATCATCAAACTACCAAAATACTAATACTAATACGAATAATAATGATGATAATGATTTTTAAAAATTTTTATTTTTTATTTTGGGATAGTTAAAATTTTTGTTAAATCTTTTAATTAATAGTTTTTTGTCTATATATTTTTGATCAATTCATAGTGGAGGAGTATGATAGAGTGACTTGACTCACTTTTGTAAAAATATTTTAAAAATTAAAAACTTAAAAAGAAAGAGGTTTGTTAAGATAGTTGCGAAATTTTAGTTTTTAAATTAAATTTGAAAACAAAACTTGATTGGCTAAAATGACTTTGAATTGATTTTTTATATATTCTTAAAATAATTTTGATTCAATTCTTGAAACAAAAAATAGATTTTTTAATATTTGTTTTTAATTTAGAACTTTATCTTCTAAATTTTAAGTTAATCTTTTATAATGCATTACTACCACCTCTTAACCATAGTCATCGTCATCCTACAAATACCACCACCATCACAATCATCATCTTCATCATCACCTCCATCCTACTATCATTATCACTAGTGCTTTAACTATTACCACTACAATCACTACGTCACCTTCAACGTTATTACAATCATCAACTACCAACCTATTACTATTACAACCATCATTTTCATCATCATCAAGACAATCTCTACCAACATTACTATCATCATCGTAATAATAATAATAATAATAATAATAATAATAATAATATATTATATTAATTTATTATTTGAAAGATTTTTTATTTGATTTTGAATTAATAATTATTTATTTATTTATTTTTAGTGAATTCTATTAAAGAGTTAAAATAAAATGAGTTGACTCACTTTTGCAATAACTTTTTAAAAACTTAAAATTATAATTTAAAACTTGAAATTAAATTGGATTTAGTTTCTAAAAATTTTAAAACCAAAAATTAAAACTACTTCAAATAAAATCTTAATTGGTTTAGAGAAGGCAACCTTTACACATATATTAAAAATAGATTGCACTAGTTATATTTTAAATTTTTCATATGAAACAGTTGGAATCCCATGTTCTTTCAAATGATTTTTGTTCTACCTTTTTATTATGAATCTATTATAAATAAAAATTACTAATTAAAAATCAATAAAAGTAAAACTATTTTAAAATAATTTTAAAAAAATAATAAATTAAAAATTTACTATTAATAATTATTATTATTATTATTTGATATGATAGTGATGTTGATAATTATAATTATGATGATGAAGATAATAATGGTAGAGATACTTACATGGTTTCAAGAGAATGAAAAAGTTTAATATTAAAAATAATTATCAAATATTTTTTTTAAGAATTAAGTTAAAATTATTTTTAAAATTTATTAAAAGTTAATTCAAAATTATTTTATCCAAACAAATTTTATTTTTAAATTAAATTTAAAAATAAAAAATAAAAAACTTAAATCTTGTAAACATTCTAAATAATACCTAAATACTTACAAATAAGCATTACAAGAAATATATCACTTTCAAATATAAAAAAGTTAACTAAAAAGTAATCATAAGACATACCAATACTTCTAAAGTTTCCTTTATAGCCAATTTCTATTGTTTAGTAACTTCTTAGTATTTAAAAAAAAAATTGGCATCCGAATAGTTTAATAATAAGTTACATGCTATGTTATAATACACTTTCTCCTTGTTTTGGTAATGTCATGCCGTCACTCATCATCTGAACTAAATAATCTAAGTCAAAAATTGAGTTAACAAATAGAATTTTTAAAATTGAAAATAATTTTTTCTTAAAACGTTCAATGTTTAGTGGTACTTTTATAAAACTTTATAATTTCTTAATTCATCATCAATCAGACCTTAAAACACATATAATCTACTGTACTTTTCTTTCCAATTTTTATTACAGTGCAAAAATCAAAACCCAAAACATTTTGTTTTTGAAGGTAAAACCCAAAACATTAACCAGCTCGTAAACCTAACAAAAATATAAAAATACACAAAACTTTGTCATTGCAAAGAACAAAAATTAAAAAAAAAAAGTTCACAAATTTATTTTTCTTAAAAAATTAATGTAATACTTATTAAGACGCGTGCCAAAAAATATTAAACAAAAATAAAATACTGAATATTTAAAAGCTTTAAAATGAATTTAATAATAATTAACATAATTTAATAATTGATTTTTTTATTCTGAAAATGTATTGTTAACATCCGTTACCAAAGCACCTCTTGCATTTGGACCTGAAAATAAAACAAAAATGAAATCCATTTTTCTTCTAATTCTTTTATTCAATCATAATAAAGCCCAACAACACTTCATCTAATTTTAATTTTTCTACATTAAACAATAGACAAACCATTCCCTCAAGCAAAAAAGATAAAAAAAATAAAAAATAAAAATAGAGGTGCCATGAAACAAAAATGACACTAATAAAAATATAAAGAAATTAAAAAGTTTATTTTTCTTCATATTTATTTCTTTATTACTTAAAATTAACTAACATATATTGTTTTTCTTTTTCTCGTATACGATCATGAGAATATGTTCCATTAGAAAAAACAAAAAAGAATAAGAAAAATCCTTAAATTAAAATTTTTCATAAAAGCCAAAGAAATAGAAATAAGGAAAATAAAAATACTATTTCTCGTTCGTTTTTGGGTTATGCCTTTTGCTCTCCGTTGCTCCTCCTCACCTTCTCCTCTTTCTTTCTCTTTCTCTTTCTCTCTCTTCGCCTTTCTCTTTCTAAAATCTCAGAGCTATTGTTGTTATCTGCTCCTTCGATTCCAGGTTTGTGTGCCCTAATTGGGATCCGTTTGGTGCGACGCTGTTTTCCAATTCCCCTAGTTGCTCTTGATTCTTTTTATCTTCGGGGTGTTGTTATTGGAGTTCCTTTGCGCCATTCCTTCGATTTCGATCAATGTTTTTCACGGGAATCGTTGTCCGAGATCTCGGTTGTTTTCAGGCATCGATTTTTTTTCGGAAATTTTTGATTCTGGGTTTCATGCAATTTGCATCAACGACCTGGTTTTTGTAATCTCGTTGATTGTGGTTTAATTCGCCTATTGTTTCAATTTATTCGATTGGTTTTGGGTTTAATTTCTTGTTATTTTTAAATCTCAAATTTTAGGGTTTTATTCATGTTTTTTTTTTGTTAAACTTTTTCTGAGGTGGGTTTTTGGGTTTTAATCATTTTGGAGTTTTATGTTCTATGTTTTGAGTTGTCTCCAATTGTTGTATCCTGTGTTTTGAAAAATGGGGAAGGGTATTATCCTTTTGTTCTGTGTTTGTTTTGATGGGTTTCGATTGGTGAATTATTGTCATTTGAATTTGTTTTATATTCCCTTCAATTTTCCGTGACAATGCGCATTCTTTTAAATCTGTTTTCGTGTAGAATTGATAATTTGTAAATGGTAAAGGTCGACTTTCTTTTTAAATCATTGTTGTATGTTTTAGGATTTTCTGTGATGTAGTTGAACAAAGAGTACTTAAAATGTTTGAATGGTTTCATTTCTGTCAAAAAGGTTTTTTTGAATTATTTACAGTGTTATAATGTAATGTGGGGGTTTAAGTAGCCTGATTTTGGCTCTTTGTTTCTGTGCTTCCTTATCCAGCAGGTACTGTAAGAGGAGTGTTAGTGAAATAGTGCTTGATCAGGGAATGGCTGGGATTGTGAGTGAGGAATCTGGAGTGGGAAAGTCTGCAGAGGGAAATTTTAGTGGGCAACGTTGTCAATCTGGGGAAGCATTGGCGGAATGGCGGTCTTCCGAGCAGGTGGAGAATGGAACCCCATCAACTTCACCTCCTTACTGGGACACTGATGATGACGACGATGGTGGTGGTGAATTTGTAATTATTAAAAATCTAATTTTTGCATAAACAGTTGATCAAAATCTAATTTGTTTTTCTCTTCATAGGACCAAAACCTTCTGAGTTGTACGGAAGATATACATGGAAGATTGAAAAATTTTCTCAGATTACCAAAAGGGAGCTACGTAGTAGTGCATTTGAGGTTGGCAACTACAAGTGGTATGTGGCTTGGGATTAACTTATTGGGCTTATCTGGCTTTTGATGTGCTTAAGATTTTCACTATCTGAGCTTTTCTGCATCATTTTAATTTATGCCTTTATACTGTACGCGTACTGGACCTTCTTGTTACATGTAAGGTGTGGTCCAATGGTGATGTCTTTGTTTTCAGCTTTTTCTCTCACCCATTCGCTTCTTTTTTGTTAATAACATATGCTCACACGTTTGCTGCACCCAAATTGACCATTATGGCTTCAGTCAATCATATTGTTGAGCTTATTATGAATTTATAATTCTTATCTAAATTAATTGTTTGTAATTTATCTCTAAAACATCTCTATTAAGAGGGAAATGTAATGGTTTGCGGGTTATGTCGCTTGTTCAAGTACTCTGCATTTTTGTGACTGTATAACAGGCTAATTTGTCAAACAAGGGAAATATTTTTTTTTTTTAATTTTTTGAAAGATGTGTCATATACCTGGAGGAGTAGAACATGATAATGTACTTGATGCCGAATTGGTACATGGATACATGCAATCTAAATGATGCATATGGTTTGCTGAGACAGTCCTTATGATTTGAAACTTGCTGTACATATTAGTTGAGATTTTGACCTAATCATGCTGTGGTATGTGGCAGGTATATTTTAATTTATCCACAAGGTTGTGATGTCAGCAATCATCTCTCTCTCTTTCTTTGTGTTGCTAATCATGACAAACTTCTTCCAGGTTAGATTCTTAAATTTTTTAGTTTGCATTAGTTATCATGATTCTTACTAGCTACTCTTAGTGCTTGACTTCTTGGTTCTCCCAATTTTTTTTTGGGTAATGCAGGATGGAGTCATTTTGCGCAATTTACAATAGCTGTTGTCAATAAAGATCCAAAGAAATCAAAATATTCTGGTCTGTTGGTAAATAATTGGATTGATTATTTAGTGTATAATGTTCTTAATAGTGTTTTTGAGTTACTTGTACTTGAGTTTTCTAGATACATTACACCGATTTTGGAAGAAAGAGCATGATTGGGGGTGGAAAAAATTTATGGAGCTCTCGAAGGTGTATGATGGCTTTGTTGATGCATCTGACAATCTGATAATAAAAGCTCAAGTTCAAGTCATTAGGTATTCTATTATTTTTTATTTTTTGTAATCCTACAGAAATACTCACGGTCTATTTATGCTGTTTAACTGGGCATTAAGGTTGTTTTAAACATAGTTTTGACTCCATTTGCTTACATACCTAGAAAGCAATGTTCTGTAATTCAATTAGTTTGGGTGATTAGTCATTTTCAATACCCTTTATAGAAGATTTGAATGCATGCAAGAGATGATCTTCTTTTGATATCTTTTTCTTCAAAAATTGTGAAGTTGGTTATGAAGAAGTTTCATGCCTTTGGTTATGAAGAAATTCTATTTGTGTCAATTTGCAACCTTGCAGTATTCTCCATGATCATTTTCCGCCATTTTTTTTAATATTTGCATCATGGTTATCGAATTGAGATTTGAATTGTAAATTGGACCAAGATAGTCAAAATCGTGATCTGAATCGAAAAATTGTAAGATTTTACTATCCTGCATCCAGTTTCCGTGTTGAATCGTGGGTAAAATAAAAAATTGTTGGGATCGGGTAGAATCGCACCTCTAGCCCATGAAATCGGTGGGATCGTGCGATCCTGCGATTCAATGGGTTTGCCCAAAACCCACCGACCCGCAACTCGACCTGATTTCTAAAATAAACCTAAATAACCAAAAGATGGGCCCTATTCTGCATCTGCTTTTGCAATTTTCTGCTGCTGCCGCTGCACCTGCTGTTGCTCCAATATTACTCCAAGAGGATGATTTATTTAACTATCATGATATTATAGGAAATTAGGAATCTATATTATTTTGTATTTAAGTTGTTATTTGAGACAAATGGTGGCTTTAAGATATTATCTCTATGAATGCATGTTTAATTAAGTGTTTGTATGATTTAAATATTTATATATGTTATTTTAGATGCAATTATATAAATTTTATATGCATATATAGAAAAATATATTTTAGGTAGATCTTACGATCCGAGTTTACAATTCTAGATTTTACGATCTTACATCCCCTTTTCGATCTTTTAGATAAAATCTCGATTTTGACTACCTTGAATTGGACGATATATTTTACAAATCGTGAATTGAATTGTATCATGAATTGTAGTATACATGATCATTAATTGGCAATAACATACATATATATATTTTCACATAAAGAAATATTTAAACATAGAAATATTAGCCTTTTTAAGTTAAGCAAGTGAATAACTCATTGTGTAAACATGATATATCATAAATGAGCTTCAAAATAATCCAAATTGAAGATCAAAGTCATAAAGAAAAGTTCATCCCCTCAACACAGTATGTTGTGTAAAACAGCACAATGAATACTATAGTATATACACAGAACTTGTAAAGACAATAAAAAAGGAAAAGAGTGAGCAATGAATCTGCATGATATCGCAATTTGAATTGGGTGAATCGTGCAATTCTGGTAACCATGATTTGCATCCTCTAATGTGTGAGGAATGGGGGTGGCTACTCTCTCATGGTCAGTATGGCATTCTTTAGCCTTTCTGCCTAAAGGTTATACACTTGTACTATAACTTGTTCTGAGTACCTTGAAGGTCTTATTCTATGCCCACTGAATTTCTATGCTTGCTCCACCATTCTTAGTGTATATCAGTCTATGTAAGAAATTTTTGCTTTTAGTAAAATATCTGAAGTTCTTTCAGCATAAAGAATTTTTTTTGTAATGACTAATAGTGTGTTCAGTTGAGCTTAAATCTAGGATCATAATAGTTTATTTTTCAAAAGCTCTTTCAAAAATGTGGCAAAAATAAGTTATTGTTCTCCAATAAGTTGAATCAAGCAGGCAAGCATACACTAAATTGCTTAATAATGACTTGAGCAGTTAATAGCAGCTAATTGTATGTTTGTGACGATACAGGGCAAAGTGGCCTCTGATATGTCACATCACATTTTTGCTTTGCAAAGATCATGAGCAAGATTGCAGTATTTTGCACGTGATATTGTGCCACCCTATTTTGTCTACCTATTTTGTGTCCACTCATTCTTATAGGGAGTTTTTTTTTTTATTTAGTACCCTTGCTTTGCATGAAATGGTTTTTTAGGATTTGAATCCTTTTATCCATCAAAAACCCAGTGGTCTCAATTGTTGTATGTCAGTATTCTTCCAATATGTTTTCCAACTACTTTGCAGCAGCCTAAGTTCTTTTCAGCCAAACCCCTCCTTTTCCCTGTAGCCCCAGCCTCCTTTTTATGGTCTTTGCTCTATTGCTCTGTTTTACATAACTAGTTGTTCCTAGCTTCTTCCTCCTTGCTCTATTATGTGTTAAATTGATGGTGATTGTGTGTGAAACTATGACTGTCTATTGTAAATGGATAATTGGATATGTCTATATTTTTGGATAATTTTTTATTTTGAGCATTCATATGTGTATTATAAATTATTTATCCTGTATCCAAAATCTTTGGTATGGTGGACATCTCACTATGCACTGTTCTGCTGATGTGTTTTTTGGGTTGGCTGCTCCACTACTATCTGGGATTGACCACAATGACAATGACTAATGTTTAAGGTTTTTTGTTCTCCTAATAATGACTAATGTGAATTTATAAAATGTCAGACCAAATTGTAAGGGCCACACAGTGTAAAATATACAAGTGTTTGTATGTATTTCAGCTTATCAAAGATATCTTGGATTTTAGCAAAATTCCCAGGTTCTTTTGGTGGAACAGAAACTTTTTAAAAGGAGGTAATTATCATTTTCAGAAAAAGCAAAGAGATTCTTTTTTCTTTGGATGTTTGAAGTCTTGGCTTCTCCAAAATTTTTTTATTTTCCTTGTCAAAAAAGGATTATTTTCATCTCATTATGTCTTTGAATTGTTCTGAACAATCTCAATAGAAAACTGCCATCAGAAGTACAAAGTACATTGACTGATGTTCATAGATTCATTTGGTTCTGTCATGCTATGAGATTGTCCTGTCTTGTGGTTTTGTAAAATAATTTTAGTTTTGTTGTTATATTCACCCCTTTTAAAATTGTGCTGCTGTAAGATGGGATCTTCTTGCTAACTTTTGTTTTGCAATAATGCAATATGCCTTGGAACTTTTGATTCAGATGTGTGTAACTGTTTTTATTTTGTTAATGCACAGGGAGAAAGCTGACAGGCCTTTTCGTTGCCTTGATTGTCAGTATAGGAGAGAACTTGTTAGGGTATATTTGACAAATGTAGAACAAATTTGCCGGCGTTTTGTGGAGGAGAGGAGAAGCAAGCTTGGGAAATTGATAGAGGATAAAGCTAGGTGGTCAAGGTAGTTCATTCTCATCTTTAAAAAAATCATCCTTCTGACCTATATGTATAATCCAAATTTTCTCATTATGTATGCTGTGACTTTTATCTTGCTACAAAGTGTTATCTAAAATGGTCACTATCTTTAAATTATTTGCTTTTTGTGCTCCATGATCATTAGTAATTGATTGATTGAAGTTTCAAATGTGATTTAACTTATTTTCCCTTTAATCCTGAAAACGAAAAATGTGCCTCTTTGGAAGGAAAGAAATGATTTGAGAAGAGGGATAGTGTAGTTTAGTCTGGTTGATGTGACAATGGTATGAGTATGATGTATTGTAGGCAATATTTGTGGTGTTGGATTCATTATCACTTGCACTTGTGGTGTTGGATTTTATTGGCTGATAATTTGCAATATTTTTGCAGCTTCTGTACTTTCTGGCGAGAAATTGATCAAACTTCTAGGCGCCGCATGTCTAGGGAGAGGACAGATGTAATTTTAAAAGTAGTTGTGAAACACTTCTTTATAGAAAAAGAAGTTACTTCTACTTTGGTAATGGACTCCTTGTATAGTGGATTGAAGGCTCTTGAAGGCCACACTAAGAGCAAGAAAGGTAGGGTAAAATTGTTGGATGCTGAAGAAATGCCAGCTCCAATTGTCCGTACTGAGAAAGATATGTTTGTGCTGGTGGATGATGTTCTACTGCTACTTGAGAGAGCTGCTATAGAACCTCTGCCTCCGAAAGATGAGAAGGGTCCTCAAAATCGCACAAAGGTGAGAAAAATAATGTGTTGGTAAAAAGTAAATGAGGAACTATGTTACTTGCTGATGATATGGTTAAGCCTATTGGAATATGATGGTATTAATGCAAGACATTTTAGAGAATAGAGGAGTAAATGATAGATCTGAAAACAGTCTAATATTCTGGTTGAAATTAGGGAAAAGAAAATGGAACCTTTTTCTAGTGTAGTTATCTGATTTTCTCTATAGCCTATTACAGCCATGATACCCCTTTACTCGTGAAACTTCAATTAAGTGATGGGTGGATAGGCCCAGGGATTAGGCTGACACCAGGAAATCTAAAGGCAAGGGTTGGGCAGTAGGGGGATGGACCAAATCTGCATTAAAAGTTGGGGAGGCAGCAGAGAGGGGAAAGGTCATTTCTCTTGGGAAGTCTATCTTGGAGGATTTTTGGTTGGAAGAAGGGTTCTCTGACTCTGCAGAGTACCCTGTGATTTTCTCCATTTTTGTTTACCATACTACTATTTCTGAGAGTTGTCTCTGTTCAGAGGGAGTTTGCTTGTCTGCTTCCTATATCAATTTCAGTGATTCTTCCCTCCCATTTTCTGCCTTTCTGAGTTTTGGGTCATTTGGTATTAGAGCCAATACTTGGAAGTGCAGAAAGTGAGTAGGAAGAATCACAGAATTTCAGCTGATCTGGCCCATCACCCATTCATCTTTCAGTTCAACCCTCATCCCCTTAATATTGTTGGTTTAGAACTGATTCTTGGGTTTTTAGCAAATCTTTTTGAGATGAGTTTAATTAATGTCCATCCAAAACAACAAACCAAAAATAAAATGAAAGCACATAAAGGAGAATGCCAAACTCAATTCTGTATTGCAAACTGTAGTCCATTTTTCTTGGGGGTGGCTTTTGTTCCTTAATTCTGGATGATTGCACATTTCTGTCATTACTTTAAAATCACATAGTTTGATAATAACAGGTTCTTAAGCATTGTTCTTGGAAAAATGTTTTATGGGTGGGAGTATCTGTTAGTGACATGAATATCTAAAGAAATGGTTGTTGACAAAGTATGATGGCTAGGGATGATTATTTTGAGTATTTTCCCGTCATCTGGGGATCCTATGGGGATCACCCCATTTGGGGTTCCAGGTTTGGAGATTTTTACCTTGTGGGGATGGGGATCTCAAAGAAAAATCTCCTAAAGTAAATTTGGGGACAGGGATAGGGATTATATTCCATGCCTTGTGAGGTACTTGAATATTTAGTAACAAAATTATCCTTTATTTTACATACATATATAAATTATTTTTTAGTCTCTCCCTTAATAATTAATATATAAATTCCTTTAGTCTTTTCCTTAGTATAATTTAAGGTATTAATTTGTTTTTTCACAATTTTAAATATATTGAAAGAGATGTAAATTTACTAAATACCTTTTATTATTTGAAAATTTTTGGTAATTTTTTATTATTATTATTTCAATGGTGGGGACCCATGTTGTAGACCTGTTGGGCATTGGGAATGGGGATGTGGACGGTGGAATGTTGGGGTTATGAAGATAGATAGAGGAGAGGGGAGTCACTCCCAGCCACCATTCTGCATAAGTGCCATTCCTGTTGATGGTGTTGTTTGATCCATGTAGATTAGCTCCATCTAGTGGGATACAACTTTGGTTGTTATATTGCATGTTGTATGGAGGAGAGGGAAGTCCATGTTGTATCAAATGGGAAAAAATTGATTTTGGCATCTTGGTTAATTCTACAGCCCTTTACTTAAGCTCCAACCCAAATAGTGTTGGTAATATTTAAATGTTAGCTTACTGATATTTTGGACAGGATAAGCTTTATTTTCAATATATGGTTAAAATTTTAAAAACAAATACAAATTTAGCCTTGTTAGAGTTTTGAAAATATATGACACCTGTAGAGTGGTATTTTTGACTTATAAAACACATTTTGGCTTTATAATTTTGGAATTCTTTTGATTGCTAAGAAACCTGGTTCATCTTTTTTGGCAGGATGGAAACTCTGGGGAGGATTTCAATAAAGATTCTATAGAGCGTGATGAGAGGCGTCTCACGGAATTGGGTCGCAGAACTTTGGAAATATTTGTCCTTGCCCATATATTCAGGTAGTAAATGCAATTAGTTATGGACTCTTCATGTTTTCTAGGTTAACTACTCATTTATATATTCTCCTGCATTTCTGTATGTTTGTTAGTATTAATAATATTGGGAATTAGACTCCTTTAATTTGCAACAGTCATTTACAATGTTATCCAAATTATTATTTTTAATTTTTTGTAGGTTGTACTTACGTTTTATTATTAATTTTTTTTTACAATTTTGTTTTATTTTATTTTTTGAGAGGATTAGGGTTTTATAAGTTTTGGGAGCTTTCTGTTATAAAAAGCTGTGAATACTTGGCAAGGCTCCTATGTGCCTTCAGATGCCACCCCAAATTCATCCTTTGCAAATTTTAAATTTGTTTTTAGCCTTATTCAGAATTCCACACTCAGCTTATAATCAATTAAGGATAAGATTGTCTATTCAAATTTCAAACTGCAATTTATAGTTGCATTAAAAGACTTCCTTTTCAAAAGTCCATTATATGTTATTTCACAAAGGACGAGAAATAAGAGATTTTGAGATTGATTGTCTACTAAAAACTTTGTTTCCATAACATGACACCACACTTTAACCCTTTGTTTGTTTCAATGGAAATAGAGTGGAAGGAATTAGAAAGGATGAAATTAAGTTAGGTTATTTGTTTGGATGGAATTAAGGGAGGAAAAATTATTTTATGTGGAATCCATAAGAAAAAAAATTCTTCCAAAAGTGGGGGAAATAGGGAGAGGGAATGTTGGTCTTTTTTTATTTTTTATTTCTATTTTAATGTTTATTATAAATAATATTTATATAATAGAAAAATATAAAAAATTAAAAATAATTTTTAAAAATTAAGAAAATATTATATTAAATTTTTTTATTCAATTAAATTTTTTATGATAATTTAAATAATTTTTTGGACAATTCACTTGTTTCTTTCCATTCCCTTTTTCACTCTTCCAACTAGATGGGGAAATTTTTTCATTTTTTTCTTACATTTCTACTCATCCAAACAGCATATATTTTTCATCTTATTTCTACTCCATTTCTCACCTTTCTCTTTATTTCCTTACTATCCGTTCTCCATCCAAAGAAAGTTTCCTTCCGAGCTATACCTCGCTTGGAATCTGTGATATATACAACCATGGGACATAGATATGGAAGTTGACTTGATAGTAGTATCATGTGAAACAGTAGGAAATGATGGGTAGCTGCAGTTGCTTTATCCATGAGCATGTAGTCCAATGTCATTGTCTACACAAAAGTGATTCAATGCTTGTTATTGATTCTCCAGTGACCTGGGAATTGTGTTGCTTTCTGTATGTATGAATTGACTATTTGTTAGTTGGGAATGGATTAGGTTATCCTAATTATTTACTGAATGGGTGCAGCAATAAAATTGAGGTTTCCTATCAGGAAGCTGTTGCTCTAAAGAGGCAAGAAGAGCTCATTCGTGAAGAAGAGGCTGCATGGCTTGCTGAAAGTGAGCAGAAAGCAAAACGTGGAGTTAATGAGAGGGAAAAGAAATCAAAGAAGAAACAGGTCTGGCTCTCATCTAATCTGCATAGTCAAGTGATGTCCAATGTCCTAAAGTTGGTCTCACAGATGCTACTGGATTCTGTTTTGTCTTGATATCTACTTATCTGTTGGAGATTGAAATGCAATTGTTATATTTTGATGTTAGGAACTCAAGAAATTCCAGATTAAATCTTTCTTAAAGTTTCTCTACCAAACATGCATCGTAAATGACAACTGCTATAAAACAATCAAAACCCCAAGCTTTGATATTGGTTTGTAATGATGTCATGCTTTGACTACATCATGTGCCTATATTAGACATGTTTAATACCCTTTATTTATTACTTCTTTTTCAACCTTGCATTCCCATAAATTACTTTGTGAATAAATCAATAAACATTCTTTTGGCTATAGTTGTTGGAAATATGCCTGCAATTATAAACTATAATTCTACCATGATGTTTTCTTGATCTTCTCTTTCCTTTGGTTGCCTGCTATTCATGAGATTAAAGAATGTCATATACATGAGCTTGGTAAGAGTTTGGATATTCCCTTTTAACTGCTGACAGATAGTCCTTTCTTGTCACTGCACAGGCCAAACAGAAACGAAACAATCGTAAAGGAAAGGATAAAGGCAGAGACGAGAGACCTACAGTGGCTGTACATGACAAGCAGCAAGACAATGCTGCTAATGAGAAAAAGCATTCCAACATAGAAGAAGTTCAAACTCTTGTTGAAAAGCTTGATGCCCTTGAAGTTGTTTCTGATGTGTCTGACTCTGTGGATGGAGTTGGTGAAGTGCTTCAGCCTGATTCTGAAGACAGAGATGTGAGTCCTGTTAATTGGGATACAGATGCATCAGAAGTTCATCCTCCAACTGAGGCTAGTAGCAATGGTGTAGGTAGTCTTTCTTCTGTACAAAATGGAATGACTGAGAAACGGAGTGGTTTGGTGTTGGATGACAGTTCTTCAACATCTTCCACTGATTCGTTACCATCAATAATGACAAATGATCCCTACAAGGGGAACTCATTTTCAAATTACAAAGTCCAAAAATCACCTAGCAAGTAAGTATATAGAGTAGCGGTTCTTTCAGGTGGATGAATATAAATGATTTGTCTCACATGTTAATTTGATTTGGAATTTATCTCCAGAGGTAAAAACCAAGCTAAAGCATCATGCAATGGGGGTGGTTGGACAACTGAATCGGATAGTCAGCCATCCGGTTCTGCTGCAGGTGCTGTTGATATTAATAATGAGTCTGGAAGTGGTAAGGTATGGGAATCTGAGCCTGAGGGTGCTGCTCTCTGCTTACAAGCTCGGTTAAAGTGGCTCAAACAGCATGTTGTCAGAAAGGTGGTGTTATTTCCAAAAGCTTGTCCTTTCATGATTGACTGTGATTACTAAATAGTTCCCCCTTTTTTTCGTATCATTCTTCCTTTCTTAAGTTCTCCGTTCCTAGTGCTGCTCTCATGATAAATTACCTGTTAACTTTTTCCTGTCTCTTTTTACCATCAAGGATGACTTATAGTGGTTTGCTAATTGAGAATTTCTTTAACACTTTGTTTGGATAGGAGGTGAGTTAGGGAGGAAAGAAATAAGAAGGAAAAAAGTAGAAGGGTGAAAAATAGAAAGATGTGTTGTATGAATAGATAGAAATAAGATGGAAAGAAATGGAAAAAGTTCTCTTATCATGCCTGGATGAGTGGAAAGAGGATGAAAGGAATAAATAGATTGTATAATATTTTCTAATAAAAATAATTTGATAAAAAATTAAATTTTTTACCATAATATTTTTCAAATTAATTTTTAATTTTTATATTGTATATATTATTAAAAATATAAAAATATTAAACACAAAATAAAATAAAAAGCACATCCCCCCTTTCTCCACCATTTTGATGAGATTTTTGTTTAGTGGGACCCTTGATCTTTCTCATCCTTTCCTTTTTTACCCTCAGTTCAAACAATTACAAAAACTAAAAGCACACCCTCTCATTTCTCCATCTCAAAACTCCAATCCAAAGAGATTGTAAGACATTTATAATGGTCTTGAAAATGAGAGATGACTGTAGACCTCATTATCTTAATTCTTTTTCATCTGAAGAGATGAAAATACTTTGATTTTCCAAGGTGGAAAACCAATTGATGATGTTTCCATAGAATTGGTCTGCATAAGAATGGAAATATTGATGGGAAAAAGATGTTTAAACTTTTCATCTTACTTCAAACTAAGCATTAAAGGTTTTCATGTTGAAATCCTTCCATTCATTCTACTATAATTCCAATTATTTACCTATGTAGATATGAAAAATTAAAGCAGTTCTGTAATCATACTGTTGCACTTTAATGCTTTCCACACCAGTATTTGACACGTGCTGCTTTAATAGCATCATAAAATGTGCTGCATTGTTTTTATGTGGCAAAGGGATCTTGAGTTTGGACTTTCTTTTTCTGAAAGGGTGGGAATTGGAATGACAGTAACATCAATGATTGATTTGACATTTTTTTTTTGTTTATTTTATATTAAATTCTCTCTTTAGTGCTATTATCATTTGAGCCTGATGTCATGGGCTTTCACTTTTCTATTTGACAGGAAGAGGATGTTCCTTCACCACAAAAGAAACAGAGCATAAAAAACCAAGTTAACATAGAAAGAACTGTTGATAATGAAAGCCTACAGAAAGAAAAGCCGTCAGCAGTGCCATCCTCTTCTACCAGTCCTCCAAGAAACTTACCCTCACCTGTTCAAATGAAATTAGAACAACAAACAAGTGTTACTGGAGATCATGTTCATGTCAGGAGAACATCTGTCTGTGTCTCACAATCAACTGATAAAGATGCATCTTCATCTTTAGCTTCTGTACCACAAGTAACAATTGTGCCAAAAACAGAGATCCAGAAGACTTCACCTCCAAGACTAACTGAAAGATCCATGGCACAAGTGGCGATGATGTCAAGGCCTTCTAGTGCTCCCCTAGTTCCAGGGGGTCCCAGGCCAACTGCTTCTGTTGTTTCCATGGTTCAAACAGCTCCACCACTAGCACGCTCTGTGAGTGCAACTGGTCGGTTGGGTCCTGATCCCTCACCTGCTACTCATAGTTATGTTCCTCAGTCCTACAGAAATGCAATAATAGGCAATCCCATGGCCTCAACTGCTGCCAGTCTCACTCATTCCAGCTCTAGTTCAGGAGTAAACCCATCTCCTGGCTATTCACAACCTCCCTTGGTATCATCACCATTATTCCTATCCCAGAGCTCTGATAAAATGGATTCAAATGCTTCCCAATCTGGTGTTCCTTTTGGTATGATGACACGGGATGTTTTACAGAACGGACCTCAGTGGATTGAGAATTCCCAAAGGGAAGCTAGCAGAAGCATGCACTATGAACCACCTTCCCGACTCAATGATGTTCAAAGCCTTGACTTGTACAAGCCAATAGACAGATCTTTGGGAAACATACCGAGTGAGTTCCCAGCCTGCGCATCCAGGCGTCAGAACCAAGGGGGGTTGGTGGATGAGTTCCCACACCTTGATATCATAAATGATCTGCTTGATGAGGAGCATGGTTTTGGGAAGGCAAGTTCAGTCTTCCAGTCCCTCAATGATGGACCACAGTTGCTAAATCGTCAGTTCACTTTTCCTGGAGACTTGGGTACAAATGATGATTTGGGATCCTCAACCAGTTCTTGTAGGCTTGAGAGATCACGAAGTTACCATGATACTGCATTTCAACAAGGAGGGTATAGCTCGTCCGGTCGGCATTTTGAGTCACTGCAGGATTATCTTCCTCGGACAAGTACGCTATCATATGGAAATGGAAAGGTAGACGGGTTGGTTCCCAACCAATGGCAGGTTGCTGGTTCTGATCTATCTTATCTAGGCATGAGAAACACTGAGAATGATGGTTACTCTTACTATCAAGATTACTCAAATATGGCATGTGGTGTCAATGGTTATACCGTATTCAGGCCTTCAAATGGTCCGTAGAGGGAGAGGATGACAAAGGTTGCCCACAAATAGTGGTCATCAACAAATGTAATAATGTATTTGAGGGAATTGTTGGGTCGCTTTAGATTGGAGTGAGGTTGTATCCCCTTGATAAGAAAACATTTTGTAAAGAGTGTTTCCGAGTAATTTGGTTCCAGCTTTCATAAAATTATACATCTCCTAGCCTTTTGGGATTATGTCTATGTCCTAATGAGCTTTTACAAGTTTTGGTATTTTGGCCTTCTCGGTTTATAGGTACTGTTTCATTCATGTCGATGTAGTTCCGAAAATAGACTTTTTGAGCGTATGTTAAAAGGGTTAACATTTTAATGCACCAAAAAGATCATAATAAAATCGTATAATTTGAGAAGGGATTGGAAAACTATTCATAATTGAACATTTTTTTTAAGTATGTCATTGATTAATTGTATGAAATTGTTGCGACAGTTATACCAAAAATTAGTAAAGTACATTGATCTTCCAAATTTTAAGAAGTTATTAGAATATTTCTAGTATTTTTATGTACTATTTATAATTTCTTTGATATGTTTAAAGCTTCATTTTTATTGCCTTTTAAGTAGTTTTTATTTAAAATATTAACGGTTGCATGTGAGATCCATTAAGAGATGCTTCGTTAAGACAAATATTAACTTAGTTTTGTTGAGCATTTTGAAATGAGTGTGTATCATTTAATCCAAATTACTGGTAAAGTGATGTATTTAAGGACATCTTTAATCAAACGAATACGACACAATATGATAATAATTAATTTATATTTTTTACATTTTACTATAATAAACATTTTTATTAGTTTTAAGAAAACATTTTTAGTATTTTAAATAACTCAGTCAAATTCTTATTACAATAAAGAAATTTCATTTTTTTTATAAATGAACCTTATAACCCAACTTATCACGAGTAAAAAGTAACTGTAGGATCTGTTAAAAGTGTGTTTGTCTTTCCGTCGAAAACGGAATTAACCCACTTCGATTTTCTTTATTTGAGTAAACATGGTTCAGACCTTGGCTTTTTATATAAAAAATTGTGTAAATTCCGTTTCTTCCATTAATCAAAACTAAAAGTATTGCAACAACTGGTGATCACTTTAACACCCTTTGGCATGAGGTGGTTTTGTTGAGATGCCCCTTCATTGGGATAGGAATGCTGTTAAAGTTGCTTTGACGGTTGCTTTTAACTAAACAACTTGTGTTAAAGTTGGCTTAATAACTAGCAATGATTTTATAATATAAAATTACATTGACATGAATTAGACAGTACAATCTTTCTTTAGTTGATAATATTTAATACTAACGAAAGTTAGATTTAGTGAAAGGATACACCTATTTAATATCCCATCATGTTTAGAGTAAGATTACTTTTTGTATAAGATATGGTTAAAAAATGTGTTTTATTTAACTATGTATAATTGTTCACACAGGACCCTGTTGTGGCATTTAGTCATGACTACACAAAAATTTCTGTTCTAATCTTTTGATTATGCACGTTTTTGGTTGGATTTGACCATGTTAATATTTTCACATGGAAATGGAACAAATATGTAGTTTAGATAAATTATAACTATGCAAGTCATAATTTATGCCCTTTATGCAACTGCTTGCGTGTGCTCCACAACAAAACCCTGTGCCCTGTTGCCAAAGTCCTTGCCAACTTTTCACATTTCAAATATTTATGCCAATTTGTATGGTAACATTCACACCAACTGCACTGCCAAGAAATTTCTCAAACTTGACCCTTGCCCTCTTCCACAAAGGATCAACTAAACAATCAAAATCAAACTTTGTTTGTCAAACAAGGTAACGAATTTGATGGCTTTATATATCAACATAGATATTGTCATATAAGCATCTTCCTATGTCACGGATGAGATTGTGCACTAAAGGAAAACCATGGAATATTCAATTTGTTTTAATCTTCTAATAGTATATTTTATTTTGATCTTTTATCTCTTTTTTTAATTTTAATTTGACCCCATTTATCAATTGGACATTTTTTTATTGTAAGAAAATATATTTGTTTTTTTATTAATTGTGATAATTTTTACCATCACAACTAAGAAATATGACCAAATTAAAACCAAACAAAGAAATGAAGGACCAAAAATTAAACATAAAAAAGTTAGAAGACCAAATCAAAATAATAAAGTTAGAGAACTAAATTACTAAATTATTAGTTTTTTCAAAAACTCTCCACCCCCCACAAATTCCACCTTGTGACCAATTCAAACACATTGTGCTAAAACTACACAAATATGAATACTTAAATGGGAGTATAGTTATTAGTCAAAAACGTTCAACAAAATACAAATCACCAAAGCCTCAAATTAGCTATCACCTACCTATATAAATACCAACAATCCCTAGTGAGATATCCTTTGCTAAGTGTTTGCTTACCCTTTGGATTTTTAACACCATGAGGGTTCTCAACATTATTTTGGTGCTCCTTTTGCTTCTTACCATAATGCATGTGCAACCAAACCTGGCTGGTAGGGTATTGAATATTGAGAAGAAACAACTTATATTGCAATCTCTTGATAAGGGTCCTATTCCTCCCTCAGGCCCTTCTGGCTGCACATTCATCCCTAACACCGGCGGTACACCTTGTCCGGTGGGACACAGTGTTGCTGTAACAACTCAACATTGAAGCCTTTCAAGTTTGCAAGTTAAAGATCTGAACAACTTTTAGTGAGGGGACTCAAATTGGAAGATATCAAAGAATCTGTGCTTGTGTACTAAATTGATTCATTGGTTTAATTTTTATTTTATTTTTTCCTTTTCATATAATTTTTTGTTCTTTTCTTTTTTGATAATTGTTTGTTCTTTATCTATGTGCATTTCTGATATTGGATGTATACTATATATATACTTAATTGTATTATAGTCTTTTCATAGTTTGATACATTGTTATATTAATATAATGAGCTAGAATATTATAGTTCATTAATGCTATTTAAATTTTACCAAATTTCACAAAGATTTCAATAGTTTAGTTTTATAACAAGAGTTCGTTCTCTACTTCCCTCTTCCTTAAAACTCATACATCTTTGTTGAATCTGATATTTTATTTAACATTTTTATATGCTCATTATAAAAATAATTGACGTAAATGTTGAATAGAGTAACACCTTCAAACTCTTGTGTATATCGTTAAATTAATTTTGGTTTGTCTAATGTGATACTTATCCAAATTAAAGCAATTGTGCCTAACTTTTTTGTTTTAAGTGGATACATACGATGAATACGTACACGTTGTAAACTTGCGTATGAGAATTAAATTTAAATTCCACTCAAATACCTGAACAAAGGGTGGCGGGGCATTTTATATATTATTATAACTTCACATTTGAAGAGTTGCGTTAATTAATTTTGACCATGTACAGGAATCAATATTCATAATATATCGATGGAATTAGTGCTTGATTATTATAATTATTAATGAATGATTAAGTTTGGTTTGAAAATAAAAAAGAGACCCAATTCCAAGTTTATCATAATCTAGTCTTGATTTATTCTTGTTTATCTTATAATTAATAAATATCAATCAAAATTCACCAAATGAAGAATTAATTTGATGCATAAAATACAACTGTAAAGCGCAAAATAGCACACAAAGTCTCACTTTTTCATGCAAATGGAAAGTATTAGTAAAAATAGATTGAGTAAAATGCATTCTCTCTTTTAAAACATATCTAAATTATAATATCTTTTTAAAAAAAAAAATAGCATTCCCTTTCCTTAAAGATTCAATATGCATTATACTTTAACTCATTATAATATAAACAAATTAAGTGATAATAAGGAATTATCAACGAATCTTTTAAAACTATTTTTCTTTTCTCTTCGGCTTCTAATAAAGTCAGCAACAACTAATTTTAAAAATGGTATTATCAATTTACAGTCGTTAATGAATGGAATAATATTTGAAAACTCATTATTATTTTTGAAACTTATTCAAAATTTTTAATTTATCTTTTTAAAATCTCAAAGTTTAAGAAAGAGATATTAAATTAGTTTCTGATAATAGTAAAAGTCATAAAAGGAAAAAAAATCATTTTTACAAAATATAGGTTTATATTAAAATAAACTATATAATAATGCATATTAATCTCTTTATGAAGTGCCAGTGTAATTTTTAAAATAAAAATGAAAACATAGTATAATTTAAATATATCTTTCAAAAAGTGGAATGTAATTTACTAAAATAAATTAAAAAGTGTAGAAAGATATATGGAATAATTGCAACAGTTAAATTAAATAAAGTATATACAAATAATGAAAAAAATGATTAAGAATTATCAGAGTCACATAATTCAACTCCCACAGTTAAGGACTCGTATTGAAAACGTGTTTCAGTAAAGAACGTATCAATTTTGATAATTATATGTGAAAAGGACTTGGAAAAGTGAATAAGTTGGTGGGAATACATATAATCCCAAATGTTATAGTTATTAGTCAAATGTATTAAACTTCATTCTCATAAATACATCTAATTAATTAGTCAACTTAGTAACAAATTCTTTAACACAATTTCCGCGGATCCCATTGTTATCTTATTCTATAATTTTCTTTATTTCTTATTGGACATAAGAATATAGCTTGCAGGATACAAGTCATCCTTTTCTAGACTTTAAACCAAAAGACTTAAGCATATATAGGTGTGAAATATTAAAAAAATAAAAAGGGAAAATACAGATTATATAGTCACGGGATTTTTTATTATTTTTATATTTGATGTTTTAATTAAAATTATTCTTTCAATTGTTCATTTTTTAAATAGATCACTGCTATTATTTGAATAAAAAAAAATTTTATTGTCATAAGCTCTTACAAATATACTGTTGTATTCTCTGATTTCATTTTTTTATTTTATTTTTCTAGAATAAAATGAATATAATGACCTTACTAATGTATTCTCAAGCACTTCTACTTTATATTTTACAAGCAATATTCCAATGCTCTTTTTAGTTTGAAGAAATATCTTGTTTTAATTTTTATCAGTAACTACGAAACTGGGACATTGCTTTCACATTTGTTCTTAAATATTTGTTTAAATGATAATAAAAAAATTTTGGGAGTTTTTGATAGTTAAAACACAAATAATTTAAAAATTAAAAAAATTAAAAATAATGTAAGCCTTCTTTTAATTATTAGTAAAAAATAAAGACAAAAATGGAAACGTTAAAGATTTTTTAACTAAACAAGCCTTGATATTGTTTCATTATTTTTGAATGTTCCATTACTTTTTTCAAATATCAATATACTATTATTATTTTTAAATTTTATCATTATATTCTTTTGGTGATATTATTAATGATAATTCAAGAATTTTTCTATAAATTAATGATGACGTAAATCAGCTGTTAAAAGTTGATTCAGTTTAATCAGAGATCTTAGTTTCAAGTTTCAAGTTTGTATTTATCTTCAAAACTTGAAGGAAGAGTTTTATCAACTATAGTGTTGTTACTAACAATTAAGCAAAATCATCTCCAATATCAAATGTCCATGGTCTAAAAAGAAAAATAAAAACTTTTTCTATAGAATGAATATGGGTTTCACATATTTTCCTTGGGATAAGTGTTACGATTTTTTAAAACAATTATGTTTCATTAATAATGAGTAATATTAAAAAAATTTAATATGCTCTTTATTGGTTGAAGTTTATAAAAATAATTATTAAGCTATAACTCAATTAATAAACAATAAAATCTAGATTATTTGATTTATATATATGAGACATAATAAATTGAAATCAGATATAAATTTGTAAACTAATACTATTTAATAACTTCTAAAATACATATTTGAATAATTCAACCATAAATTTATTAAAAAAAATAAGTTTATCACATTATATAAAAATAAAATAAAAAATAAATTAATATTTTATCATACTTATTTTTATTTTTGTGTTATTATATATAATATATTATTTAAAATATAACTATACATAACATACATATATAAATAGTGACGTTATAAAAATTTGATACACGCGCGTGAATGTGAAGATAATATTATATAATTTAACGGTTAGATTATTTAAAATATATACATTAAAAAATTATTAAATAATGTAAGTATATAAATTTTATATTTAACATCAATTAACATTATGTCATATATATATAATTATTTATCTGTTATTTTTTAAGAAAATTTTTATTTCTATTTATTAATTATTTTTTAAATGTTTAAAATAATATTTTTTTTATTAGTTATGTTCTTAATTTAAAATAAAAGAGTAATTAATTAATAAAATATAATAATTTTAATAAAAATGATCACATTAAATTTATTTTTAAATTCTTGAGTTAAAATGTTAAAATAACATATAAAAGAGAAAATATGATAGTGTATGTAGTACATGAAAGAAATGTTTTTTTACATGCATAAATAAAAATATATATATTTATTAATAATAAAAATAAATTATTAAATCTATTTTTTAAAAAATTTATCTAATAATAATCGTTAAATTAAAAATATAGATTGATAGATGAAATTATTTATATATATAAATATGAATGAAAAAATATTTGTAGTATGAAAATAAGTGAAAGGGTTCAACTCCGTTTTGAGCAAAATGAAGAATGTCTTGATGTTGGCCTCTTTTGAAAGTGATATTATGACGACGTCGTATGCAGCTGAAACGTGGAAAAAGTCAAGCGAAGATGAATTCTGAATTGTGGACAATAAAGCAAAGGTCAAGCATTGAAAGAATCAAAGAAGTAAGCACCAAAATACTTAGGACAACACAATTTCTTATGTGTATATGAGCTACATTATTTATGAATTATTCGAGATTCATTTATTGAATGCTTGCCTCAATTAGTTATTTTTTTAACATTCTCACTTCCACATTAATAAATAACGATTAGTAAATAAATAATATATATATATGTTATTTATATTAGATAATTATAATTTTATTTATTATTTATTGAAAATTATAATTTTTTTATTACATATATTATATTTACCTAATTAAAAGTTGTAGAATTTATATTTTAAATGAATGACCACAATTTTTTAAATAAAATTATGATTTTTTTTATCAATTTTATTTCTTCTTAGAAGATTATAAATTTGTATTTAAAATTTTAGTATGAAGATATTTGTTAAATACTAAGTTAAAAATAAATTGTTTTAAAAAAAATTTGATAAAAATATATTAAATTAAAAAATTTATTAAATTATTAGAACATGTAAGTTTTTCTTATATTAAAAGAATTACAAAATAATGGTCTAATCTCTTAAATTAAAAATATATACTTAAATAAATATGATATTTGTATCGAATCAAAATTAATTAAAAAAAATTATTTTTTCGGACAATGAAAAATTGACTTGCTTAATTTAATTCACACAAACCTAAAAGATTTAAAAAAAATAATGACTAGAAATGGTAAGAAATATTATATAACTTTTATAGATGATTTTTCTAGGCACACTAAATTATATTTAATTATAAATAAAGATAAAATTTTTAATATGTTTTTATCATATAAATTAGAAGTAGAAAATTAAATAAATAAAAAGATGAAAAAAATTAGATTATATAGAAATGGTGAATATATCACTTTCAATAAATTTTGTGAAAAAGAATATATAATACATGAAGTGACTCTCCCTTACTCATCTTAATCAAATGGAATAGTAGAAAAAAAATATTAAAAGAAATGATGAATGTTATGCTTGTTAGTTTATACACCTCATAACCTTGAAATGAAGTCTTATTATTTGCATGTCATATACAAAAAAAGATTCCTTAGTCAATGGAACAATATGATATGCACATATAACATCCACTTCATTCAATTCTCATATAATTCATCAACACATGAAACCAATATTCATATCAATTCTTTGCATACATAACACACTTGCACATTGACACGCTCGTCGTAAACGCGTAAAAATAATTTCTAGATTTCCCCGAAACTATTGGTATAGTATAAGGTGCAACCTAGGTCATCTCCCAAAGACCATTTCAGATTCTTAAGCAAATAAGGAGAAAATTAGAACAAGGGGGTTTTTGTAAAGATGTGATATCAAATGCTAAATACAAAATACAGAATGAAATTAATTTCACTTAACAATTATCAACTCAAGGAATTCAGAGGCTATTTTCATAACTAATCATTGATCACTAAAATCATGCATTGTGTTTATCAACCTAGGATCATCTGGAACCCCTAAAATGATCCTTGAATTCTCTACTGAGAAACCTCTCAGAATTTAATTGATTATGATCAACAAGATTTAGTAACCACTTAATCTTTTATCTAAACCAATTTTACAATCAGAATTCAGTTGAAGTAAGTAATAAAATGAAAACCTTCAATTCAATTACTTAATTTCTACTCTTCAAACTTTTGGAAAATGATTTACCAATCAAAAACCAATTATAAATCAATTATACATTAACCAAAATACGTCAACCGATCAAACTTTGATTAAAGAATAAAATTGAAGAATATAATGAAGCAGAGTAGAAACCACTTAATATGCACGTAAATAAAGATCAAGACCTCAAAGTTAAAATGAAAATAGCTTGAATCCTTGAATTGAAACTACAAACCTAGCCTTCCATGAAGGAGGCAAACTAACAACAAAGAAAGAGGCAAACTAACAACAAATAAATCCTAAGCCTTCCATGTAGGAGGCAACTAACAACAAATAAATCTTAAGCCTTCCATGTAGGAGGCAACTAACAATAAAGAAAAGCTAAGCCTTCCATGTAGGAGGCAAACTAACAAGAAAGAAAAACTAAGCCTTCCATGAAGGAGGCAAAACTAACAAGAAAGAAAGAAAGGAAGAAAGAAAGAAAGAAAGAAAGAAAGTGGTATTGGAGTTAATCTCCAAAATGGTGTGTGTCTCCTCTTGCAAACCCTTCTATTTATAGAGGATTTTTGAGGCATCATCTTCAGAAAGTCACCAACTAGGATATTACTTTTCTACCCTTTTCTTGCTTTCACATGGGCTTTGTTGAAATTGCAAAACACTTTTGAATTTTTGCCACCAATGAGCACAACAATTTTGACTTTCTTGCACCGCAATTTCGGATGTTCACATGTCCGAATTAGAGCTTGCCTTCGGAACAAAAGTTGTAGCCCTGGATCTTAGCTGTCCAACAAAGTTGATTTCATCTCAATATGACTTCTATATCTCAAGATATGGCCGGATCTTTGCACACTGTTCAAATTCCACGTCAGCAACACTATCTCATCTTTTGAGATAATTTCGGAGTCCTAAACATCCCATTTAGAATCTTCTCTTGCTTTGTAAATATGGAAACTTCTTTAAGCTTTCATTCAAGATAGATTTCATGATTTTTGGATGTCTACAACTCCTATTATGCTCAAAATACTATAATAGTGTCATTTTAATCGGGTAAGCAAAGAAATTCAATTAAACTTCATATGAACCCAAACTCATAAAATATGACAAAGATCACTTAATTGAACATATAAGAAGTCTTAATGAGATAAAAGTGAGAGATAATTATTTATGAAATCTATGCTTATCAAATTCCCCCACACTTATCTTTTGCACGTCTCGGGCAAACTTAAGTTAAGGATTGGTGACTTTTTTTTTTTTTTTTTTTTTTTTTTTTTTTGAAAGAACATCAAAGTTTTGAGTTGATTTCTCAAGAATTCACAAAATTTCATGAAGCATTCTTTCATCACATTTTTGAAATTACTTAGAAAGGCAACTTTAATTTGAAAAACATAGATTGAGAAAGATAAAACCTCACATGATATACTCTGAATCTCTCAAGTGTTTGATTTGGTAAGTGTTTCTCTCAAATTCAATCCATGAAAGATGAACTATCATAGGCTTGCATATCTTCTACTTCTCTACTACTATGTACACATGCAATGCACAAATCAAGAGGTCTTTATTTTGGTTCTAACGGGATTAGAAAGATGAAATGATATATTGAAGAGATACAATGTTAGACCAATGAAAATGGTGAGGATTGAGAATTGATTGTAAGTGCAAGTGTGAGAAACAGATATCACTTCTTCAATTTTTTTTTTATTTTTTTTTCAATATAATAGTTTATTTATTAATTTATTGCTTCAGTTTTTTTTTTTTTTTTTTCAACCATGATATTGATGAACACAACAATAATCTCCCCCACACTTATTGAAACACTTATGGTATGATAAATCCAGTATTCCTCACCTTCTATGGTCAGATAAAGTTTATTTTATTTATTTATTTTTTTTTTTTTTTTTATTTGTGGTGAGCTAAAAAGAAGAAAAGGCTAATCGGCTCAAAGGGCTGATCAAAGGATAAAATTATATGGTTTAGTTATTTGGCCAAGTGGTTTGTTCAAGAAAAACAGTGCCTCAATCATTTTTTGTACAAATCATGTGAAAATGTAGCTTCAAAAAGAATCAATGCAAGTTCTGAAGTAACATATTCCATGGATGAAAATCACACAAGAAGGAAAATAATAATAAGGCTCAAAATCTCACAGGTAATATATTTATCAAATCTAATCTATCCAGTTCAAATATGTGTTGCCAAACTAATTAATCTCGAAATGTAAATCATTTTGCTTCAATTATTTTATGAAATCTAAAGAAAAACATACTTCCACATTCAAATTTTTTTTTTTTTTTTAAAATCATAAGATGCGTATCAAGAGTCAAGTGTAACTCCTTACTCAGCCATCTTACTCAAAGCAAGTTTATGAATCTAACCTAATTTTTTTTTTTGTTTTTTTTTTGTTTTTTTTGTTTTTTTTGTTTTTTTTTGTTTTTTTTTTTGGGTTTTGTTTTGTTTTTTTTTTTTTTTTTTTTTTTAATTTTAGATATCGGACCATCTTCCCCCCAACCTATCCAAGACATTGTCCCCAATGTCTTAGATGAAATTTCATATAACAGGAAAAGAAATGTAAGAAAACCATCAAAGTAAGGAAAAGTTATAACCGAAGAGTGGTATCTGGTTCTCTTTTATCTCTGCCATCCTGATTTGGTTGGTTCACCAGCTGCATTGCTTGACTGAGCTCAGATGTAGGATTTTGCAAAATCTCAAGTAGCTGTTCAACAGTTGAAGCAGATACTATGATGTTGCGCATGGATTGTGGCATGAACTCCTGCTCTACTGCATGATCTAAAAAGGATATCAAACCATTATAAAAGCCATTAATATTCAATAAGCCCAAAGGTTTTTTATGAAAATTCCGATAGGCCCAAAATATAATGGTAAAAATTTCTTCCATTGTTCCAAGACCACCAGGTAATGCAATAAATGCATTAGAATTAACCAACATGTGTCTCATACGGTCATGCATGGTTGCAACCTTCAATTCAGTACCCAGGGTGAAGTAGGAGGTGCTCCCATTTTTTAAGCCAACACCTAAGACGTTACACCCCTTTGTGAGTGCAGATCCTGCAACACATCCTTTTAAACCCTGAATCCCTCCCCCATAAACAAGATTGATTTTTCTTGCAGCTAATGCCTTACCAAGGGTAGAAGCTGCATGTTGAAATTCTCCATCCTTTCCAAGGTTAGACCCACCAAAAACACAGATAGTATTGATCTTATCCATATACGGTGTTTCTGTCTTTTTTTTTTTTGAAAAAATATGTCATAGAGGTGGATAATTTATAGGGACTCAATATCAGACAAGGAGATCGCTTGAATAGTGCGGGATCAGGATTTGGTAGCAAAAGTTTGAATTTTTGCTGCAAAAGTTTGAATTTTTGTTGCAAAAGTTTGAATTTTGGTTGCAAAAGTTTGAATTTTGGGTTCAAGGAAAAGGTGAATGTCAGAGGGGAAAGACTTTAAGCAGGGGTGAAAATTTCAAAAAAAACGGTGGCCCAATAAATTGAAAAGACAATGTAAATGACAAACATACACGCATGAGAATGAACAGTAGTTGTGATTGTGGCTCACATCTTCCTCTGGTTTTACGTCCAGTAACGGCTGAAACGCCTTCTAAGAGTCGAGGATGTGCTTCCTATTCAGTTTTCTTGTAAACTGACAACAGGGTCTTTTAAAGTCAGATTCCCAAGACTATAACGTGCTTTTTCCTTACGGAACAGTTCAAACAAATCAAGAAGGACTCCTTGTACATGCCCACTAGGATGCGTCTCAAGAGTCTGAATGATATCATCCAATGACTCCTTACTCACTCCATCCTTTATGAATTGAATTTTGTCCTCTCGATTTCTTGAAACCATTCCAGGGTTCTTGCATCTTGTGTTACAGGTCCATCTTGCACACCTGTAGCAAACTCCAATTCTTTTTGCCCTTCTCTTCTTTGCATAGGAACTTCTTCCCATACCTGGCATATTTTTAACAAATGATTCTTGGAATTCACCTGCTAAACGTACCTTAGCTTCAATGATCCAACGAACATCTTCTGGAAGGCCTAAGAGTGTTAATGCTCTCAATCGTTCAAGTCTGCAATTGTAAATGTCTTTAAGAAAATTTCTGGGGAGAGTAGGGAACAAAATTTTGATCCTGGTGAGAGCTTTCTCCATTTTTTTTCTTAAAACACTCAAGTTATTATTCCTGCAAGCTCAATGTGGTGTAATAGTTGGGATGATTTAAGAGGTGAAGAAGGAAGTTGAGAGATTAGTTGAAACTTATAAGCGAGGAATGTGAGAGAGGGAGAGGGAGAGACTTCTCTTGAATTTATTGCAGGTATGTGGCATTGTGCAAATGCACTTCTTCTACCGTGTGCTTTTGAAAACCTTCGAAAAATGGTTTAAGACGATGTCCATTCACCTTGAAGATTTTTTCAGTTACCTCATTTTTTATTTCCACTGCACCATAAGGAAAAACATTAGTAACTACAAATGGTCCTAACCATCTAGAGCGTAGCTTACCAGGCATAAGCTTTAGCCGAGAATTGAAAAGGAGAACTTTTTGTCCAACGGAAAACTCCTTTCTTGCCAACTTTTTGTCATGAAGAGCTTTGACCTTTTCTTTGTAAATTTTAGAGTTTTCGTATGCTTCTAATCGAATTTCTTCAAGTTCCTGCAATTGAAGCTTTCTATGGATTCCTGCTTGGTCTAGATCCATGTTGCATTTCTTTACTGCCCAAAATGCTCTATGCTCTCATTCAACTGGAAGATGACATGCTTTACCAAAGACAATCCTGTAGGGAGACATGCCAATGGGTGACTTGTAAGCTGTCCTATATGCCCATAATGCATCAACAAGGCGCAAGCTCCAATCCTTCCTGTTAGGCTGAACTGTTTTCTCTAAGATTTTCTTGATCTCTCGATTAGAAACTTCAGCTTGACCATTTGTTTGAGGATGATATGGGGTGAAGACTTTATGCATGACTCCATATTTGCGGAGTAGGGCTTCCATTGTGCGGTTGCAAAAATGAGTACCTTGGTCACTAATTAGAGCTCTAGGAATGCCAAACCTGCTAAAAATGTTAGACCTGATAAAATCTGCAACAACTCGAGCATCATCAGTACGGGTGGCTTTTGCCTCCACCCATTTTGAAACATAATCAACAGCTAGCAGAATGTAAACAAAGCCAAAAGAGACAGGGAATGGACCCATAAAGTCTATACCCCATACATCAAATACCTCACAAAAGAGAAGTGGTTGTTGGGGCATCTCATTTCTGCGCGAAATACTCCCTATTCTTTGGCACTGCTCACAAGTTATGCATAATCTGTGTGCATCACGAAATATTGTAGGCCAATAAAAGCCTGAGTCTAGTACTTTTCTAGTTGTCCGTTGTGGCCCAAAGTGTCCACCACAAGCTAAGGAATGGCAAAAGGTAAGTACAGACTGAACTTCATGATCTGGAACACATCTTCTAATGATTTGATCACTGCATGTCTTCCAAAGGTATGGTTCATCCCATATGTAGTGTTTGGCATCACTTTTCAACTTGGCAAGTTGCGATTTGGTGAAGTGTTTGGGTATTTCTTTAGCAACCAGATAGTTTACCAAATCTGCATACCAAGGATCCTTCCCGTGCAAATGATAGAGATGCTCTTCTGGGAATGAATCTGCAATTGAAGTTTCTTCACAAGGTTGCTGGATCCGACTTAAATGATCTGCTACAAGGTTCTCTGCACCACTCTTGTCTTTAATCTCTAAATCAAATTCTTGCAACAGAAGCATCCAACGAATCAGTCTTGGCTTAGCATCTGTCTTCTTCAGCAAGTATTTCAAAGCTGCATGGTCAGAGAAGACAATAACTTTAGATCCAAGCAAATAGGAGCGAAATTTATCTAATGCAAACACAATTGCCAAAAGCTCCTTCTCAGTAGTTGTGTAATTTGATTGGGTTGCATCAAGTGTGCGAGAGGCATATGCAATGACATGAGATCTCTTGCTAACTCTTTGAGACAGTACAGCACCAAGGGCATAATTAGATGCATCACACATTAATTCAAATGGAAGCGTCCAATTAGGTGGTTGAATGATGGGAGTGGTTGTCAACCGCTTCTTTAGTTCATCAAATGAATCCTTGCATGCTTGATCAAACACAAATTTGATATCTTTTTGTAGTAGTTTAGAAAGAGGTTGTGCAATCTTGCTAAAATCCTTGATGAATCTTCTGTAAAAACCTGCATGACCAAGTAAAGAACGTACTTCTCGCACAGAAGTGGGGTAAGGTAGAGAAGTAATAATGTCTATCTTGGCCTTATCAACCTCTAAACCTTTGCTAGATACCAAGTGTCCTAAGACTATACCTTCTGTTACCATGAAATGACATTTTTCAAAATTCAAAACCAGGTTAGTCTCAATGCATCTGTCCAAAACTTTAGAAAGGCTTTCTAAGCATGCATCAAAAGAAGAACCATATACAGTGAAGTCATCCATAAACACTTCCATGCAACTTTCTAAGAGATCAGAGAAAATGCTTACCATGCATCTTTGAAAGGTTCCAGGGGCATTGCATAGACCAAAAGGCATCCTTCGATAGGCAAAAGTACCAAAAGGACAAGTGAAGGTGGTCTTATACTGGTCTTCTGGGGCTATATGTATTTGAAAATAACCTGAAAAACCATCTAGAAAGCAATAGTGAGATTTTCCTGCTAATCTTTCCAAAATTTGGTCTATGAAGGGCAAAGGGAAGTGATCCTTGCGAGTAGCTTGGTTAAGCTTCCTATAATCTATGCACACTCTCCAACTGTTTTGTATTCTGGTAGGGATTAGTTCATCATTGTGATTTTTGACTACAGTCATGCCAGTTTTCTTAGGAACTACTTGCACCGGGCTTACCCAATCACTGTCTGAGATGGGATAGATGATACCAGCTGCCAAAAGCTTACCTACTTCCTTCTTTACCACATCTAGGATGGTTGGATTCAAACGCCTTTGTGGTTGTCTAACAGGTCTGGTGTTTTCCTCTAGCAGTATCCTATGCATACAAGTAGATGGGCTAATACCTGGAATATCAGCCAAAGTCCATCCAATTGCTTGTTTATGGCTTTTTAAGGTTTGCAGTAACCTTTCTTCCTGTTGTGGTAGAAGGTTCTTTGCTACAATGATAGGAAGCTTCTCATTTTCCCCCAAATAAGCATACTTTAGATGTTCAGGCAAAGGCTTCAACTCTAAAGGAGGTGGTTGTATTATGGAAGGAAGAGATCTATCTGAGATTGAAATGTCTGCAACACTTGCATCTAACATGTCATCTTTCAACGAAGGTTGGTCTGCAGCATTAATCCTGGAACACACAATACATGAATCAAATTCATCACATGTGCAAGTAAAATTATCTAAGTAATCTAAATCAAAATCAAAAAATTTAAAAAGTAGATTGTCAATAGAATAATCATCCGCAAGAAGGTCTATGGCATCAAGTTGAAAGAGTGAATGATTCTCTATGGGATGCTTCATGGCTTCAAATATGTTGAATTGGATGATATCATCTCCAAATTCCATAGAGAGAGTCCCTGTATGCACATCTATCTTTGTTTTTGCAGTTTTGAGGAAAGGTCTCCCTAGGATCAAGGTTGCTCTATTGATGGATGACTCATCTTCCATATCCAAAATGTAGAAGTCAGCTGGAAAGATCAGCTTATTCACTTGAACTAGCACATCTTCAAGTACTCCGGCTGGATGTGCTGTACTTCTGTTGGCTAATTGAATCACCACACCAGTTGGCTTCAGTTCTCCCAGATTCAAAGATTTATAAACTGATGAGGGCATAACATTAATGGAAGCACCTAGATCCAGCAATGCATCACCAAATGTAGAGTTTCCTATTGTGCAAGGAATGGTGAAAGTTCCTGGATCTTTACATTTCTGAGGGAGGCTGGGTTGAATTAAGGCTGAAACATTGCGTCCCACACTAATCTTCTCATCCCCTTTGAGTCTTCTCTTATGCGTGCACAAATCCTTTAGAAATTTGGCATATTTGGGAATTTGCTTGATAGCATCTAGAAGTGGTATGTTGACTTCCACTTTCCTGAAAGTATCTAGAAGCTCCTTATCCAATTCTGCATGAACATTGGGCTTGGATTGAACCATTCTATTTGGAAAAGGTAAAGATACCTTCTGATCAGCACAATTTGGGGTTTTCTTCTCATCAGATGCTTCAAGTGCAGATCGTTTATGGCAAGCTTCTTTTTGTTGATCATTCGATGTCTTATCGAAGGCTGGTGTATTTTTTTCATCAGACTTTCCCTCTGATTCAGATGGCTCATCAGAGATGTCTCCAGGTGTGGAGATAAATGCTTCTTTTTGGTGTGGATTAGTCTGATTGAAGCTTTGTTGCTTTAAAATTGTAGGGTCTGTCTGCACTTTCTTCCCACTTCTCAAGGTCATGGCATTCACACTTTTGGGATTTATGACAGGTTGAGAAGGTAGTTGACCAGAACCTTGAGATTTCAATTGGTTGACAGTGGTAGCCAACTGCCCAATTTGAGTTTGTAAATCCTGAATGGTAGAACTTACATTTTGTTGAAATTGAAGATTGTTGGTTGCTAATTGCTTCATCAAATCATCAAGAGAGGGTTCAGAAGCATTAGAGGGTACAGATTGCTGCATATGCTGTTGTTGTTGTCTGAATGGCGGTGGTTGGTATTTATTTTGGGAGTCAGATGTTTGAATCCTTTGTTGTTGTGGAGGGCCATATCTCAAGTTAGGATGGTTTCTCCAACTAGGATTGTATGTTCCAGAAGGTGGTTCAAACTTCTGTTGCTGATAATGTTGAGGAGGCCTGTATTGTTGTCCTGTGCCAAAAATACCATTTACTGCAGCCTCAGGTGTCTCACTTTCTTGCAATGTTGGGCATGCATCAGTAGGATGATCTGCAGAAGTGCAGATGCCACATGTTTTGGTTTTGTCAATAACATTAAGTTGCTGTTGTTGTCCGATGGCCAACTGTCTTACGATGGAGGTTAGTTCTTCAATTCTGTTCTCCAATCGTGTATGGTCTGTCTTGGTGGTCATTTCATGGACTCCTTTAGACAAGGAATTAGTTCGAGAATTGAATTGCTGAGAATTTTCTGCCATGTTGGCAATCAAATCCCGAGCTGCTGTAGGAGTTTTGTCCATAAGTGCTCCACCACTAGCTGCATCAACCATGCTTCTGTCCATTGGCATGAGTCCTTCATAGAAATACTGAATCAGTAATTGATCACTGATTTGATGGTGTGGACAAGTGGCGCATAGTTTCTTGAATCTCTCCCAATACTCATAGAGAGTTTCTTGGGAGTTCTGTCTGATGCCGCAAATCTCTTTTCTGATAGCTGCTGTTCTGGATGCAGGGAAGAATTTCTCCAAGAATAATCTTTTCATATCATTCCAGCTTGTAACAGATGTTGGATGTAGATAGTACAACCAGTCCTTAGCTCCATCATTTAAGGAGAAAGGAAATGCCTTCGACTTGATATGATCTTCTGGAATTCCTTGTGGCCGCATTGTGGAACACACAATGTGAAATTCCTTCAAATGTTTATGAGGGTCCTCACCTGCAAGGCCATGAAACTTAGGTAGCAAATGTATTAGTCCAGACTTCAGTTCAAATGGTGCATCAACATCAGGGTATTGAATGCACAATGGTTGATAAGCAACATCAGGTGCAGCTAATTCTTTTAAGGTTCTATCAGCCATGTTCTTAGCAAAATATTTAAAACTATCAAAATTTAAAGATGAAAAATCACTACTGTTACTTTCTTGGTTATTACTGGATGAATGCCTTCTATGTGCTCTTTTCAAATGGTGGAATGTTCTATCAATCTCAGGATCATATGCATATAAATTTTCAGGATTGGATCGGGTCATACACAAAAAGGTGAATTCATACAGAAAATCCAAGAATGATATACCTAAAGTAAAAACAATTGTTAGAAAGATTAAAATTTTTATACAAACTCCTAAATGAGCCTAGGAAATTAAAATGGTCCCCGGCAACGGCGCCAAATTTTGACACGCTCGTCGTAAACGCGTAAAAATAATTTCTAGATTTCCCCGAAACTATTGGTATAGTATAAGGTGCAACCTAGGTCATCTCCCAAAGACCATTTCAGATTCTTAAGCAAATAAGGAGAAAATTAGAACAAGGGGGTTTTTGTAAAGATGTGATATCAAATGCTAAATACAAAATACAGACTGAAATTAATTTCACTTAACAATTATCAACTCAAGGAATTCAGAGGCTATTTTCATAACTAATCATTGATCACTAAAATCATGCATTGTGTTTATCAACCTAGGATCATCTGGAACCCCTAAAATGATCCTTGAATTCTCTACTGAGAAACCTCTCAGAATTTAATTGATTATGATCAACAAGATTTAGTAACCACTTAATCTTTTATCTAAACCAATTTTACAATCAGAATTCAGTTGAAGTAAGTAATAAAATGAAAACCTTCAATTCAATTACTTAATTTCTACTCTTCAAACTTTTGGAAAATGATTTACCAATCAAAAACCAATTATAAATCAATTATACATTAACCAAAATACGTCAACCGATCAAACTTTGATTAAAGAATAAAATTGAAGAATATAATGAAGCAGAGTAGAAACCACTTAATATGCACGTAAATAAAGATCAAGACCTCAAAGTTAAAATGAAAATAGCTTGAATCCTTGAATTGAAACTACAAACCTAGCCTTCCATGAAGGAGGCAAACTAACAACAAAGAAAGAGGCAAACTAACAACAAATAAATCCTAAGCCTTCCATGTAGGAGGCAACTAACAACAAATAAATCTTAAGCCTTCCATGTAGGAGGCAACTAACAATAAAGAAAAGCTAAGCCTTCCATGTAGGAGGCAAACTAACAAGAAAGAAAAACTAAGCCTTCCATGAAGGAGGCAAAACTAACAAGAAAGAAAGAAAGGAAGAAAGAAAGAAAGAAAGAAAGAAAGTGGTATTGGAGTTAATCTCCAAAATGGTGTGTGTCTCCTCTTGCAAACCCTTCTATTTATAGAGGATTTTTGAGGCATCATCTTCAGAAAGTCACCAACTAGGATATTACTTTTCTACCCTTTTCTTGCTTTCACATGGGCTTTGTTGAAATTGCAAAACACTTTTGAATTTTTGCCACCAATGAGCACAACAATTTTGACTTTCTTGCACCGCAATTTCGGATGTTCACATGTCCGAATTAGAGCTTGCCTTCGGAACAAAAGTTGTAGCCCTGGATCTTAGCTGTCCAACAAAGTTGATTTCATCTCAATATGACTTCTATATCTCAAGATATGGCCGGATCTTTGCACACTGTTCAAATTCCACGTCAGCAACACTATCTCATCTTTTGAGATAATTTCGGAGTCCTAAACATCCCATTTAGAATCTTCTCTTGCTTTGTAAATATGGACACTTCTTTAAGCTTTCATTCAAGATAGATTTCATGATTTTTGGATGTCTACAACTCCTATTATGCTCAAAATACTATAATAGTGTCATTTTAATCGGGTAAGCAAAGAAATTCAATTAAACTTCATATGAACCCAAACTCATAAAATATGACAAAGATCACTTAATTGAACATATAAGAAGTCTTAATGAGATAAAAGTGAGAGATAATTATTTATGAAATCTATGCTTATCACACATACACAAACATACTCACGAATTATCATGATAATTTGACATCAATCATTCTTGATGTTTCCTAATAAATTTCTCATAAAGAACCTAAATCACTCATTTCTTCTAGATTTCTCTCAATCTTTCCTTTTCTCAAAAGTTAGTTTTCTTAAGATTTTTGGTTTAAATTTATAGACTAATCTCTCATTAGAAAACTCACTTGGTTGAATGGTCTCTTTTATCCCATACGAGTTTGATATTCATCATTTTAAGTATTCATGATCAATAATTATATTCCAAGACTTAAGGAGAAAGATTCTTTAGTCCTTGCCTATTAATCTAACCATGAACTTGATTACTAATTAAGGTTAAATTGCTTATATCTATATTTACAAAATTCATACTCTTTTACTTGAAATCATTTTGTATTTTCAAGAACCTAATGTCTTGAGCTTAGAATTTTTTGACCAACTTTGTCCAATTTCTCTAAGGCTTGGCCATATGGTTACTCTTAAAGTTTTATAGTCAACTTTTCTTTTCCTTAACCATTGTATCTTGAGGGATTATGATTTAGGTAATTAAACTAATTAAACTTAGTAGTTGTTAAGTTTTCCTTCTTTATTTAACATAGCTTGACCAAATGAAAATTTTGTTCACCAAGATCTCTAGATTTGTATTTTATATCTTCTTGTGTATATTTATGATTTTATTAATTATGGAGGAAGTTATTTTCATATTTTCATAAACTTCAGACTTTTATTCTCCATTCTCTTGCTTAGGTCGATTGGCTTCCTTGGCCACCAAGAGGTCATTTTAACTAACTTTTCTCTCTTTAAACTTTGGATCCAAGACCAAGACACTTAGTAAACATATTTTGTCTTTGGATTTATAAAAATTTGTCCTCACTCCATGACCTTGGTCTTGGATGTGAGAGTTTGGATGCTTCCTTATTTTTCTAAGTCCATGAGTTCAATCCTTTGTTCTTTTGTCATAAAAATTGAACCTTTAAATTTTCAAAATTAATCTTTGTGTCTTACTATTTAAAGTGTTAGGTTTATGTTCATAAAATTCCATATCTAAGTCTTTTAAGTGTTAAAGGTCAAAACTTTAACTTATCAAGACTTTCTAAACTTCTCAAATCTGTCCCAAAATATTTAAAAATTATTTTCAAGCAGATTTAACCGATTAAAATATTTAAGGAGTTTCAATAAATATTTTAAACCATTAAAAATTTATTTTTTACTCTTAAAATCATTTAAAAAGTGTAAATACTTATTTTAAGAGTATATGGAAGTTTTAAACCAAATAATACTCAAGGATGTTGGATTCTGAAGTTTAGAGAAAACATCCACAAAGATGAAGAAAAATAAGAAAAAATACTTAAAAAAATATTTAGAAAAATTTAAGGTAGAATATCCTACTTGTTGAAGCCTAAGAGTTTCAATAAGCATTTTAAACCATTAAAACTTCATTTTTTACTCTTAAAATGATTTTAAAAATATAAATACTTATTTTAAGAGTCTAGGAAAGTTTTAAACCAAATAACACTCAAAGATGTCGGATCTTGAAGTTTAGAGAAAACATCCACAAAAATGAAGAAGATTCGAAAAAAATACTTAACAAAAACATCTAGAAAAATTTAAGGGTAGAATATCCTACTTGTTGAAGCCTAGGAAAGGTGCTTGGTGGGTTTTGTGATGATGCTACACCTTCTTAGTGGTTCCAAAATAAAATTTCTTAAAGAAGAATGAAAGAGTTTTTTCTTTTCTTATTTTCTAACTTAAGCTTTAAGATTGGAAGCCTAAACTTGGTTAGTTCTTGGTTTAGGAAATTTTGGAGATGAAACATTGATCTTGAAGAGTATTCTAAATGTTTGTATGAGTGATTTTTCTGCAAGGAATATGACTACCACCTTACTAAATTCGTCCATCTCATAATTCGTCCATCTAGGGATTAAATTTTTAACTAATGGCAAAATAGTCTTTTCACTTATAATTTTTTTAATTTAATTGTAAATTATAAATACTTATCTTCCCAACCTAATCATAGTTAATGTAACCTAATTATAGTTAGATTTTAACCTAATTATGGTTCATTTACTTAATCATGGTTAATTTTCTCTTTCATCATAAATGATTTTATGTTTAATGCATGGTGACTCATTGGCTCCATAATAGCATGTCATTTCCTTATCAAATCTCTAGGAATTTGTGCTTCAGAGATAAGAGCATGTCTTTGTCGATAATTTCTAGGTTGTCCGAGTTGTGGGTATTTTGATCATTTTCCATAAAAGCTTCTAAACTTCATTGTGAAGGTTCCTAATCCTTAATTAGTCCTTTCCAATTCATTTATAAGTCACTTACTTGTTTTTCTAGGGAAGTTTAGCTCATACAAGAGCTAGAATTCTCTATCGGTGTCCTGAACGTTTATGACAAGGTTTCCGTCTTTTATTTGTTACTAATTCCTCTTATTGACTTGTTAATAATTATTGATGAATTCTAAGTTCTTCGATGATTTTTTACATTTTGTTTTGAGCTGTCTACCTTCATCAGTTATTATCTTAGCTTAGGGATATTTTTATCATTTTAAAAAAATCTAATTTTTTAAAATTTCAATTTTTTACATTTTATTTTGAGATGTTTACGCTTCTACTATTATCTTAACTTAAGAATATTTTTGTTAATTTAAAAAAAAATCTTAATTTTTTTAAATTTTAATTTCTATCTTTATTTTTTTTTTATAATTATTAATTCATGAGTTATGGAGTTTATAATGTAAATTTTTGGATGATACACTTATGTAAGATTATGTTACTTGATAAAAAAACAAAAAAAATAGGTTCTAAAATATATGATTGTATGTTTATTGGATATACTAAATATAGTGCTGCTACATATAGATTTGTTTTAAAAATTGATATGATTAGTAAAATTTTATTATCGAAAATAAAAATTTTGAGTTTTTAGAATATATTTTTCTCCCAAAAAATAAAATATTTCTAAAATATTAAAAATATTTCTAATATGTCCATACAAGATAATACTGAAATTTTACATCAACATTTAAAAAGGAACAAAGAAAAAAAACTTCATTAAAAAATAATCTTTTACAAAGAAAATGATATATCAATAGATTGAAAATAAATTTTCAAAAAAAAATATATAATTTTGATGATTAGTAATAAAAAATTTTGTTTAAAAATATAATATTGACTATTTTAATATTTTTATTTTTTCTATTAAAATATTATACATTAACATCAATTTATAAATTAATTATTCATCAAAAGATGTCAACTTTTTTAAATAATTTTAAAAAAATTATATGATACTATCTTAAACTAATGTAATTTTTAGTTAACCAAATAAAACATGTAAACTACTTAAATCAATTTTTTAGATACACACATTACCCCAACTCACTGCATTATGTAAAATATTTTAGTAAAATTTTATAATTAATTATTATAAAAAATTTGATTAATAATATAAAATATGATTAATTATTTAATATAAATTTTAAATAAAAATATAACCGTTATCAATTAATAAAATATAGATAATCAATTGTTAACCGATTATTTATATGGTTAATTTCATAAAAAAAATTAATTAATTAATATTTATAACTAATTAATTATTAATATAATAGTTAATAGATGAAATTAATCAATTAATAGCTGAAGTATAACCGGTGAGTGAATGTAAATTAATCATTTATTATGCTAAAATTAACATTTTATTATTTTATATTATGCAAGAGGCTTATATAGTAAATTGCCAACATCAGGAAAATCACATAATGTGATTGCAAATTTGTTGAACAGAGTGTACTGGCAATTCACAGAATGGACAAAGAGAATTGCCAAAAACTTGCATTACCAAAGAATTAACAAAGAAAATTAATACAATTACCTCTCTTCAACAAACAACACCAATTCAGTGCTAATGAATAAGACATTGGAGCCGATCGAGTATCACAGGCCCCATGTGTCTTTCACACATAGTCAAGCATGTGGAACATTTAGCCTACAATATTCTGTCAATCTCAAAGCTATGATTCATTTAAATATTATTTTCTAAAGACTTCAAATTTAAAACTACACTTCCCAATTGGAGAATCAAGCATTCACACTTGACTTCTCCTTAACTTCCCATTTTCTTCAACTATTAACAAATTAACATGTCAGGTTCTCAAGGTGGCTGATTCCAACGTGAATTTGATCCTCCATGGGAGTGTTTTTTTTTTTATATATATAGTTAAAAAGTTATATATATAGTTGAAAAACGTTACAACTGGAAAGTGAAATCATTATATGAAAAAGAAATTCAGTTTTATTTGATAAAATAATTTATTTTTAATAGCTACTAATTTTTTTAAAATTATTATTCATATTTTAAAAAAATTAATTTAAATAATTTTTACATATTTAATTCGTAACTAAAATATTTTTAAATTTTTATTTTTAATATATTTTATAATATGATTTTAAATTTATTAATTTTTATAAATTTAAGTATTATTTGATTCATTTATAATAAAATTATTAATTTTGATTGATTTATTTTTATATTTTCATATAATATTATATTTTAAAATATTATTTTAATATATATTATTTATTTTAATTTATTAAAAATTATTGAACTGTTTGATAAAAATAAAATTATAAAAATAATTACTTTTTTAAAAAATGTTATTTATAATTTATTTATGTAAAATTTTTAAAAAACTATTTTAAAAATAAAATTTTATTTAATTAAATTTTAATATAATTTATATTAAAAAATAAACCAGACTTATGTTTAATCTACTATTTAATTATATTTTTATTTCTTCTTTTATATTTATCAGTTAATTTAATTATTTATTTTATCAAATACTTTTAATTCAATTACTAGTTTATCAACTTTAAATTTTTATTTATTCTTAATTTTTAATTTTATCTTTCGATTAGATTTATCCAACATATCCATATTTTTATTTTTATTTTTTCAAACTTAGATTGAAGAATTTGATTCTCTCATGCGTTCTCAAAAGTCAATTTCTTGCTTTTGTTTTTGACACAGTCACTTCAGAATCATGAAAGCGTGGAACTTGAACCAACATTTTTTTTTTGAACAAGCAAAACAAATCCTGAAACAAAAAAATAAGAACAAGCGTTTCACATTATTATCAGAAAACCACCCCTTCTTAACACAATGTAAGCAAATATAGCGAGTATAATTGTAATAATATTTAATTTAATTAATATCATTAAATTTGTCATTATTTTATATTAATTTTTTATAATTAATTTAAACATTAATAAAATGTATTTTTTTAAATCTATTAAAAAAATTAGATAAATTAGATCTAAAAATTTGTTAAAGATGAGAGATGAAAGTATTAAAAAATCCTAAACCCTAAATCCTAAATAAAATCGTTCAACATGAGTTTATGTTTGGATTTCAATTCGTTTTAAACCTAACTTAATTCAACTCGTTTAATAAATAGATAAGCTCAAATATTAAAAAAAATTTTAGATAAATAAATTTATGCTTATAAAAAAATTTATTTAATATATTTAGGAGTCTATTTATATTTAAATATTATATATTTATATTTATTTTAATATATTATATTTATATAATATTTATTTTATATTTTATTTACATAATATTAATATATATATATTAGACTTATTTAATAGTTTTTTTATTTTGTATGTTTTAAATTTATAAATATTTTTAATTAATTATTTATATAGATTTTAAATTTATTTATTAATTTTTTTTAATGCAAATTTTTAAATAAATGTATAAATTTTAAATACTTTAATACTTTAAAAAATATTTACATATTATCATTAATAATATCTCCACATAATAGAATTAAAATCCATGATCTTTATATCATGAATTTAATTTTAACTAAAAATTTATAATCCTTTAAATCATGAATTTAATTTTGACTAAGTAAACAATACTTTCTTGGTTTTAGAGATTCTATTTATAAGATTCTCATCCAAATTAAAAAGATAAAAAAAAGTTTTAAATCAATTAATATATTTATTTTAAAAAAATTATTATCACATTTTAAGTTTAACCTTATATAAATTTAAATTTATAATATTTTGAAATTATTTATTTTTTAATTTTTCACTTAATTATTATAATATTCATAATTAATATTTATTTACATTTAATCGTAGATATTTTATAGAAAGTTAATTAATGTAGCAAATATTCTAAATCAAATCTTGTAAAGAGAATGAGGACAATCTTCTTGTTTAAAATTCTTATAAAAACAACTGACAATAATTTCATCAACTCAAAAACAAAAACACAATCCTCTATTTTCTCAGCATTCAAACACACCCGAATTAATCAAATCCATTAATAGAAAGCTCTTGCGACCTGAATACAAAAGGATTCCATGTTTTACAAGCATTTTAACAAATACGCAGTGACAGTGAGTAATAGGACACTGATATCTTTATATATAGTAATTTTTTATTATAAATTATATTACTTTAATGAATTGATAACATTAAAAAATTATTTTTTTAAAATTAAAGAATTTATAATTACTTTTTGAAATTTATTTAATCTTTTTAAGAAGCTAACATATTATAAGAAATGTGTTAAAATATATATATTTAAAAAAATTATGTTATCATTATTTTAATACTAAATATTAAAATTTTTCATAAAAATTAATATCATTTATTGATTTTTTATTATACATTCTTAAATACAAATTAAAAAATTAATAAATCAATTCTAAACAACTTCGTTTTCATGGATAAACATACAAGCCTTAATTCTAATGACATAATCTTAAACTTACTTTTTTCGAAAACAATAATATGATAATTTCAAAGAGGGAGAAGTTAGCCTTTTCTTTTCATGTGAGTCATATATAACAATAAAAATTAAAATATATTTATAAAAATGATATATTGAAACTAAACAACAACAAAAAATCATAATGATTAATATTTTTTATAAAATAAAAATAAGGAACGTAAATATGAGTTAAACTATGCTTTAATTATTAAGTGTAATTCATTAATATATTCATTTTATTTATTAAATTAAATTAATAAAATTAAGTTAAAAGTTAGATTTAATTATTTAAACGAGTCCAATATAAATTTTGTACACTTCACATTATATATAATATGTATATATGCATGTGTGTTATACGTCTTTTAAATAATTATAATTTTATATATTATTATCTTTAATAGATCGTATTTTAAAATGATTAATGTTCAGCTATCTGTTAAAAGTTATTCTTATTATGAAAAAAATTTAATATTATTAGCTTATTAAAAAATAAAACAACAAATAATAGTATATTGAGAAAGGAGATCAGAATTTTTTTATGTATTTAGGCTTTTATATTTGTTAAATTTTATTTAAATATGAACATACATACATGACTTTATTTTTCTGTTCATGTGTTATGCACTATTATAATGCTCAATATTGATGTGATTTAGCATCCTTTACTTTATAAGTACCATTAGTTATGTTCAATCAATGATCCTTTGAAAAAAAAAAAAACAGACATGTATGTTTCAAAGAACTCCTGTAAAACGCAGATGATATTAATAGCCATTTGCCAAGCGTTTGAAAATTGTTTTATTGTCTAATTTATTGATGCATCAAATCAATAACACTTGACAAAAAATATGCAAACAAAAAACTATAGAGTGATGCTTCATAGCTAAAAAAATTTAACCGAATTCAGTAAAAATATATCAAAATTTGAGAGTGGTTGTTGGATAAATCAAACTGAGGCACTCATCTGTCAAAAAAGAATTAATGCCAACATATTGTGGTAAAAATCCTATCGCTGTGTAATGTTTTAAAAAACGTTATTATTACATTTATTTTGGTATGCTCATTATTAACTTCTTAGAACACCATTTTGATTAGTCCCTTTGTTCCAACCAAGAGGCCCTTTTAGTTCACAGTAGAAATTAGGCAAGAAAATGTATTTTCCTTTCTGCCAATTAATTAATTACAAGCAGAAATTCTGTATAGGCCTACTGGTTTGTTTTCTGTAACTGTAGTGTAGACTAATTGTAGCATACATGCTGGTAACATACTCCAGCTACAAGCTACTCTTAGACTATTATATATATATATATATATATATATATATATATTATATATATATGCAGTATCAACAAACTACACTAAGAAACAGCCATTTTTAGCTTTTCTCTTTTTTCTCCCAAAAAAAATAAAAGAATATCTTAGGTTAAAGAAAATATACAATTCACCATATATTCTGCATTAGCCTTCAGTAGTCTCTTGTATGTAGAAAATGTCTAATGATGAAAAACAAAGCATTGCTTTCTTCAGCCCATATTTTCTCCATTTTGGCAAACCCTTTTAAGTACTTTGAAATATACAACTTGCTCCATCCCTAACATTGCATTCCCAATGGGATCTTCTTTGTGCTTAAACATTAATCCATTTTAGCTTTATCTCCTCTTTGCTAATTGGAATGTTCTCTTCAAAAAATGATTTGCAGCCCTGTCCTTTCTGTGACACAGCACCCTCAATATAGTGTTTGGATCTGACCTATGCCACCTTCCTGTGGTAGGTGGCATAGGGAATTTATGCCCATTTCCCATGCCTCCAATTCCAATCCCACTGGTCTCACATGTGGCAATGCTGAAATCTTCCACCAATTGTTCAGTATTTTGCCCCATCAAAGCAATCACACCTTCCACCACTGCAGCCTCTCTTTCCACCACATTTTCTGCTATTAGTCCTTCCCCACAAGTGCAAAAAACCCGGTTCAAGTTATCAAAATCATCTTGAATCATCAAATGATCACTCCTGCTAAACACCCTTGAATTTCCACCTGCAAGCAAAACCATGAGGAATGCATCAAATGAGGCCTTCATCACTTCCTTCATTGCAAGTGGTTGAGCTCTATCAACCAAAAGTGTTGTCATTAGTGTCATGTTTTGCTTCAGAATTCGCAATGCAGGCCTAATGCGTGCATTGGCCACATCACCAACATAGAGGCTGCCATAGAAGACTGAGCTAGAATCAAGGAAAATGAGACGGTATGCTGCAACTTCTGAGACATGTTGACATGCTGCAGAGATGGAGGAGATGACTATTTCAAAGTATGCACCGTTACGATTGCTGTTTGAAAAACGGTGGCGGTTTGAAGGAACCTGTGAGAGTATTTTATCAAGGGCTTGGAAGTGAGAAAGAAGGTAATGCAATGTGTTTAGGCGAACATAGAGGCGTTGTGTGCCACGGCTAGTTGATGGCCTAGGATGGTGTCCTTCATTTGTTCCATTTATGTGATCCAAATCTGAGAGACTACCTCCACAAGGGGTAGCTTTCTTCCATAGTTTGATGAACTTTGAGTCCCGGTTGCACCTTGTCAAAGGGGGAAGTGAAGGAATATAGCTCAGTCTTGTACCTGAAACATAATACAATTGTAACTTTTTTTTTGTATTAATAAATGGGCAAAACTTGGAACACTACTATAAAGTACTTGTGATGATGTTCCCCCATCAAATTGGAGTTTTACCTTAGTAACTCATGCATTAAAGGTTGGCATAAAAGATCAGCTCATATTACTGATATAAAAACTTCAATTTTAATTGAAAAACAGTGCTAAAAACACGGTATTATACCTAAGTTTTCTCCTTAGTAAATTCTTGAATGCAGGGCATGTTGGGACAATCAATCAAAAGGTGAAGATACATTAAAATAATAATAATAAAGTTCGTTTTGAAATTTTTTCTGAAGTTGTTTTGCTATTTTCTTAAACTTTTGATTGGCTGTGTCTATAAATAGTATGTGCTAACACAAGAACTTATCAGTTGCATGAGTAAGTACATGATCCTGGTTGCACCAACAAATAGGAATGGTGTCATATTTTTCTCTTTCATGATGGATATTTGTAAATTACCGGTCTATTAGTTATGGTTTGTTTTATTTATTCTCTTAAGCAAACAACTTTGATTTTTTATGTATCTCACAATACTTACCACAAGCTGCAACAAACATCATGTAGTCCTGGAAGAGATTTTCCAATCCATCAGCAAGATCTTGAACTGTAATTTCATTTATTCCTATTGGAATTTGGAAGAATTGTTCCACAATTGTCTTGGCCAATTTCACCAGCTCTGCAGCTGATTGTGCATATGGCTCTGATTTGGACTTTGGATTCCATGTCTGCAGCAGAGAAAAGAAATTAAATCAGCATATTTAATTTTATCAATATCACAAAACCAAATATTCTTAGTTGTGTCTTTCAATTCAATAATTGAAGGAAAGAGGATCATAGAGCTAAAACTTACTTCAGTTTCTTTTGCTCTTTCCAAAAACTCTTTGCCCTTGTACAATGATTCATCTATCCATTTTCTGAAAAGGTTCAATATGATTGAATCAACTTCATAGGGAACCATCTCTCTCAGAACTGTTTTGCCATTATCCTCATCCTCACCAGAGTCTTCAACCACCATTTGGAGCAAAACCTTTTCTAGCTTTTCAGCCTTTTGTAATACCTCGGCTGTCTCATGAGTCAGTGAGGTTACTTCACCTAAATATTGCCTCAGCACATGCCCATAGCAGTTGTGCAACATCAATGCTGCAACTTCACCTGCTGATGGGTTCCATTTCTTTAATACTGGAGTAAAATTTTCTCTTTCCCTCATTGCCAAATATTCTGTCTCCTGGGCTAAATGAAGCAGAATTTCACTTAGTTCTCCCTTTATTTCCATTTCAGCAATCTTGGCATTAACTGCCTCAATTATCTGCACTCATGACAAAGAAAAAAACATTATGATTAATTGCTGGCTATGCTCTTGCAAAGATGTCTGAATTTAATTTTAGTCTTTAGATATTTTGAAAAAATTTAAAGTAATTCTTTTTATTACTTTGTGATCTGTCATACATCTAATTATATTATATCAATAACCATTTTGAGATGGTAAGTGGCGAGACATATTGTATATTTTTAAATGTGAGGATCGAAATCAACAAAAAAAAAATTAAAAGGTTAAAATCAAATGTAAACTGTATTTATAAAGGAGTAAAGATATATTTTACCTTTAATTAAAAATATATATACTATAGTTTAAAATATTAATTAAGGAGTAAGAGGAAAGATGAATAGGTTAAAGACAAACCTTTTCAAATGCATTTTTCATGGTAGATTGAATATAATAATTAACCCTATCTCCAGAAGAGTCCACTATGGTTAAATCTCCTTTCTCTCCCCCTTCCCCATCATCAGATAACATGAGATCTTCACCTAAAATCTTTGAGACTAACAACACCACAGGAAGCACATGTTCAATCTGGCCAATATTCCCTCTTTGGAAATGTTCATGATAATCAACGAGTCTCTTCTCAGCCCAACCTAGAATTGAAGTCAACACTGATGTCAACAACATGGCATAGAAAGAATCTTTTTCTTTCTTAGCATCATTGGCAACCTCATTCAACATAGCATGTGAGGCACAAAGAAGGTCAGGTTCTATCTGCCCAGTAACCACATATTGTTGAAACAATACCCAAGTGAAGCACACATTATGAATTGGCCTAGTGATCCCCAAAATGGACCATGTCTTTTTCATCAACTCAAGTAACTCATCAACCTCATCAAGGACTAATGTGTCATCCCTATTGTCAAAAATGGCTTGAAGAAGAGAAGTGTACAAATGAATGTTCAAAGGGAATCCATCAGCCCAGTGACAAACATCAGTAGGGGTACCATTGGAACTTCTCCATGCCAAGGAAACAACTGAGTTGGAAAGGGTCCTCATGGTGTCAGAGTTTTTGCCACTGTCTATAGGTTTGGACTCACCATTACGTATTATGTCCCTTAGGCGCATGGCAAAGGTGTTGTTCTTTTCTAAAGGCATGGAAGGGTGTGTGAGGAGTCCTACTTCAAGGATCTTGAGTTGCCTCTTTTGCCACATGTGGTACTCATGGGAATCACTGAATTCTGATGGCTTTAGTTGCCTCAAAACTTCTAAGGGAAGAATGATAGTTTCTGCTCTTCTTCCTGCCTGCAATGTTAAAACCATTTTCTAATGAACACCAAACCAAATGCTTTGCATGTTTATAGGTACAGTTAGCACATCCTATCCAACAAAAACATTATGTATGTCAACAGTTTCATTATTTGCATATTCTACTCATTATATACTATTAGCTATGTCTTTTTTGTTTTGTCATTCCTTGGAACTTCAAGTAAATAATCCTTATGTTTTGAGTTAATATTTACATGCAGATCACATGAGAGAGAGTTTCAAATCAGTAATAATTTTTAGAATTAAATATTTTTTTTGTTAAAATAATCAAATTTTTTGTTTTAATTCTTTATTTTTAAAATTTTTTATTTGTATATGAAATATTATGTTTGTGGTTTTTATATTAATTTAAATTAAGTTAAACTAACTATTGTTAGAAGGTTTATAGTTAAAGTATTTTAAAAAATAATCAAAATTCTTTTTAACCTGAGTTAGTTTAATTTAATTTAATTTAACTTCAATTAATATTACAGATCATAATTAAGATGTTTTAAAAATGAAAAATATTAAAACAAAAATTTTAAAATAAGAGATTAAAATTAAAATTTAAAAATTAAAAATATTTAATTCTAATTTGTAATTAGTCTGTTCAATTTTGTAACTATTGGTTATTATTATCAATTTAATAAAATAAAATGGAATCCTATTAATAGAATCCAGAATGTGTAAAACGGAGACAAGAAAATCAATGTAGACATTTAGAGGGTTTTCGATATTGTAATCTTGTTTTTTAGTTTTATAAAATAATTTTTAAAAACTATTTTTTTGAAAGAAATAAAAAAGGAAGAAAAGAAAAGAAAGATTGAGTAATACATGAAAGAAACTAAATAGTAAAAAATAAAAAACAAAAACAGTAAAAAATTATTTTAATTTTTAATTTTTAATTTTAAAATCCGACAAAAATATATTATTTTTTAAAAACTACATTCATCAAATAAGTATTTTACTTTTCCACTTTTCAAAAATATAAAACCGTTTTCAAAATCAGAAAACAAGGCCCGTAGTCTTTTTATTTCCCCTTTTTTCATTTAAGAAAAATATTCAAATTAACTAGTCTCTCAATTAATTAAGTTCCATTATACATTTTACCAACTAAACCCCTTTAGTAATTTGATCAAGGTTTCATCATTGGTATATAGGAGATATATTAAATAATTTTTTTTATAGAATAATGATATAAATAAATTTTAATTACTAAATCTTATAATGAATATAGTTATGATTAGAATATAAAAGTTATGTAATTTTTTAATAATATAATTAACATAACATATATAAATATAAATTATATAACCATAAAAAAGTTTTCATTTTTAAAAAGTTATATATATTTATTTTTAATTTAAATCTTCAATTAAAATTTAATAATTTATATGTATTATTTTACTTTTACAACCATCAAATATTCTTCTTGAAATGTAAAATTATCTTGTTTTGAGGTATTTTAAAGACTAAAATAATAGCTTATATATATTATAATAATAATAATTTCAAATCAAAATATGACTAATAAAAGAAATAATTTTGTTAATAATTATAATGATGTATATATTTATTAGAAAAGAAAGAGATGAAAAAGAATGTGATGATATGATGATAAGAAGAAGAAAAAAATGAGTATAGAAAATAGAACATAAAAATTATATAACTTGTAAAATTAAATTTAATAATTAAAAATCTTTAAATTTGATACTTTTATATATAGAAAATTTAATATAACAATTCAATCCCTATATAACCTATTAATCAAGAAATCACGGATGCTAATTAGATTAAATTAGTTTGTGTTTAATATACCTCATCTTTCTATTCCCTTACCTTCCAATAAATCATAAAATATTTTTAACAGAAAACATAAATTCTAAACCAAAACAGTTTCACAAATTGTTAACAAAAAGCAAAAATCATAAACCAAAGCAATTTCAGGATAAAAAAAACTACTAAACTATATATTTTATATGTATGAACATATGATTACGTACTGCGCCAATAAGAGTTCTCGTGAGGGTTTTCCTCAAACGATTATCATTGTGTTCAGTCACTCTCATTTGTTGTCTCATGATCTCCGCAGAAGTCATTGGCCGACGCGGCCTCAACGACGGCATGGTGTGATAAAAAGGGCTGTTTCCACCCTCCGATGACGAAAAAGTGCTATTGCCACCCGACACCATTCTCCTTGATGGTGACCTTTTCAACATCTTCAACCCTAGAGTCTGCTTTACCTTGCTTTTTGGGGACATCACCACTTGGCTTGATCTTGAATCATTTTCATGGTTATTTAAATAAAATGAATGTGCATGACGGACTCCAAATCCTGGAGAAGACCGGCATGCCATGAAAAAAATCTCATAAGCGGTTTCCCTAATGTCATCTTGACTTAAGCTTTTGAGTCTCTCGAAGGGTGAAACTAGATCACTAGTCTCGTCCTCAGATTCGAAAAGATGTTGGTCATGATGATAGTGGTGATGACGATGATAATAATTATAATCGTTTCGTACTGCAGTGGAAGGTAACGGACCGGAATATGACTCGCGGAGTGTTTGCTGACCCATAAGGTGAAGAAGATGAAAGGTGGGTCAGAAACCAACGGTGAACGGTGGTGGTGACCTCAGCAACAATTTATCGTATTTTTATGTTAAAAAAAAATGGGTTGGGGAAGAGATTGGTGCAGTTGTTTTAAAAGAAAGAATAAGAGAGAAAGAGCATGAATAATGAAGATAAAGGTGTTAATGGTGGTAAGTTATTGACAGCATTTTTTTGCATGGATGGTGCATGAGAGAGAGAGAGGAAGGGAAAAAGACGAGTGACTATGGATTTGGCCACGTTGTCAAGAGCGAAGAATACGAGAAACAAAAGATGGTCTACTAGCCAAAATAGAAGACTCAAGCATTTGAATGCGTTTTTCAAGGAAGTATTTTCTTCTGTTTTTTTTTTTTTGTATTATGTTAATTTCTGTTGTGATAAGCAAGTATTAGCTAGCTAGCATTCATTGAACAATGTTTATTGTATCTCATTTTTTGTTGTGTTTTATTATTTGTATGTGCTGTCACCTTCTACTTTTGTTCAGAGAGGTAAATTGTTTGAGATAATTAATTGGTGGCATTATCAATTTCAGTCATCAATTAGGCTGTAATTGGTGGATGGACATGCAATGAATATAGTTAATTTAGACCATGTTGTGGTGGGCTTTATAATTGCCCTTGAAAATGCTTTGTGGATCAATGGTGATTTATTAATAACTTGCATGCAACTATTATTTATCATATAATTTTGTTAATTTTTTAATATGTGTTTAAAATTATATAATATAAAACAATAAATAATAAATTTATATTATAAAAGTATAATATTTATTATTAATATATTAAATTATGTAATATAAATAAAAAGTTATTATATATAACTTTTTATTAAATGTTCTTAAACACATATATCTTTAAAAAATTATATTTTTTATTTGTAAATGTTGATTGGTTAGAGATGTCAATTAAAGATGAATGCATCTGTTTAAGAAAGAACTGAATTAGATAATGGTGTCATAATAAATATGGTGAAAAGATGATTATGTGTTTTATAAAGTAAAAAATTAGTGAGTGATTAATATTTTTATATTAAAAAAGATTTACCATGTTGGAGTAGCAATTTTCACTACACGAACATTTCGTTGGAATATCCGGATGAAAAAATGAACATTTGTACAACTGATGTATCTCTGAATTGGGTCATTGAGGATGAGTTGTTTGTTGGTTTATAGTTTGATAGTAAAGAAGAAGTGCAGTTAGCTTTGAAACATTACTCAATGGAGGTGCACGAAACATTTATTGTTATTGAATTGAACCAAACATGTCTTTCTATACGTTGTCCTAATCATGTTACTGGTTGTTCATGGAGAATGAGAGTGTTAGTATCAAAAAAATTATAATAAATGGTGTATCAAAACATGGGAAGGTCAACATAACTGTGTGAATCATTCTCTCTCATAAGATCACAAAAAATTGGACTTGTACGTTATTTGTTCATGCATGTTAGGTATGTGTTTTTCCTGCATTTTATTCATATTTTGTTAAGATTTATTTATAGCGTATTACATGAATTGGAGTTATAATTTATGTTTTATTTTTTAGGTATGGTAAATGAAGAACCATCTATTCGTATATCATTAATTCAAGAAAAAAATACTCAGTCGGTATGGGTATAAGGTGTCATATAAGAAAGCATGGGTTGCAAAATAAAAAGTAATCATCCGTGTCTTTGGTGATTAGGATGAATCATATGCTTTACTGTTTAGATGGTTACATAAAATGATTCAATATGTACTAGGGTCATGGTAAAAACTAAAGGCTGAAGATGTTATAATTTATGATTAGGTTCAGAATGGAGCTCGCAAGTTTTGTTTAGTTTTTCCAAATTTTAGACAATGTTGTCATGCATTTAACTATTGCAAACTTGTCATACAAATTGATGAAAATTTTCTGTATGGCAAATACAGAAGTACTTTATTGATAACAACTCAAGATGAAAATAACTATGTGTTACCTATTGTTTTTGCTATGATTGAGGGTGATGCATTGAATGCATGGAGCTGGTTTCTAACTTTGCTGAGAGAATATGTTACTCAAAGGAATGAAATTTGTCTAATATCACATAGACATCAAAGTATAAAATCAGCTGTTAGTAACCCGCATTTGGGATGACAACCCCTCATGCATGTCATGTGTATTACATATGGCATATTACCGGCAATTTCGATCATTGCTTTAGAAGTCAAAAAATGAAGCAAGAATTGCTCAAACTAGGAATGTGAACAAATAATTTTATATATTATGTGTTTTTAATTATATTTATTATGATCATTACTTTAAAATTACTTTTACAGGTTACATCACATGTAAAGAAGTATTTGATCGGAAACTTAAAAAATTTAGACAAATTAGATATTGCTAGAAGGATTGATAACATTTCAAAAGAGAAGTGGAGTTTAGCATACAATGAAAATGGAAGAAGATATGATCATATGACAACCAACTTGATAGAAGCAGTGAATAAAGTATTGAAAGGGATATGTAATCTTCCAATTACCTTACTAGAACATTCTCACACTCCTATTGAATGCGGTGCTATTTAATTAATCTAGCTAGGTACCTTTTTCCCTTGGCAGCAATAGTAGAAGGAATTGCATCGAATATGCTCTGGGATTGATGACATTTCTTCTTACATGGCACGAGATGGGATTGAGCTTTCCTTTTTTGTTGGAAGCTCTCTCTGTCACAATAAGGGTTGCTACTGCTAGGAACAAAGATAACTTGACTCTTCTAGTCTTGAGCTTCTTATCAGAAGCTCTATTTTATAAGAACTCAGATATATGAATGGGTTGATCGTAAATAGTGATGGATCATCCAAATCCAGTCTGATAATACATGTTCATTGGGATGTCATTACCACAAAATTAAAATTTAAATAATTAAATTTTATCATATATATTAACCTAATTAACTTAATTTAAAATTTTACATATACCTTTTACTTTTAAATTTTAAAATTTTAATTTTTCTCCAACTTAACGTAATTTTCTAGTAATTATTAAATAAATTTAAATAATTAAATTTTATCACATATACTAACATAATTAACTTAATTTAAAATTTTATGAATACCTTTTAATTTTAAATTTTAAATTTTTGTGCAATTTAACGTAACTTATAATTTTTTTAATAATTACTGAAAAAATTTTAAAAATTAAATTTTATCACATATACTAACATAATTAACTTAATTTAAAATTTTATAAATACCTTTTAATTTTAAATTTTAAAATTTAAATTTTTCTACCACTTAACATAAATTATAATTTTTCTAGTAATTATTGAATAAATTTAAATAATAAAATTTTATAACATATACTAACCTAATTATCTTAATTTAAAATTTTATGAATAATTTATATATTTAAAATTTAAACTTAATTACAACTTAATCTAACTTAAAATTTTATGAAATAATTACTAAATAAATTTTAATAATTTTAATAATTAAATTTTATCATATATAATAACGTAATTAACTTAATTTAAAATTTTATGAATACTTTTCAATTTAAATTTTTAAAATTTAAATTTTCTATAACTTAACGTAACTTATAATTTTTTTATAATTACTAAATAAATTTAAATAATTAAATTTAGTTAAATTTTATAAAATAGCCTAATCTAATTAACCTAACTTAAAATTTTATGAAAATTTTACAGTTTTAACTTTTTAAATTTAAAATTGGTAACACTTATCCTAATTTAAAAATTTATTTAATAATTATTATGTAGATTTAACTAATTATACTTACTTAAATTTAAAAAAATAACCTTAAATATTTAATTTAATTTAAAATTTTATCACTAATATATAGTTTTATTTTATAAAATATAAATTTTACTACAATCTTTAACCTAAGTTAGAATTTTACGAAATATAAAGTAAATAAATTTAAAAAATTAATTTACTTAAATTAAATCACATATACTAACTTAATTAAATTAATTTAAAATTTTATAAGATATTAACACTTTTTAACTTTTAAATAAAATTTTGCTACAAGTTAACTTAATTTACATTCTTATTTAATTATTACTAATTAAATATTAAAAAATTAACTTAATAAAATTTAATCACATAAAGTAACTTCATTATATTATTTAATATTTTATGACTTTAAATTACTTAATTGATGTAAAATTTTAAATTTATTTTATAATTTTATTATGTTTGATTACATTACTTATTTTTTTATGAATATATTTTTAGTATAATTTTATATAAATGTAACCTAAAAAAACTATAAAAAACTAACAAATAATATCACAAAGTAATTTTTTAACCTAACATAATTGTATATGTTTCTAACCTATTTCTAAATATATTTATTTTAAAAAATTAAAATTTTAATTATTAATTTTTACTTGACAGGAGATAATTCAAAAAATTTAATTAGTACAAAAAAAATTTTAAAAACACAAATTTTTTTAAGAGTTAAACGTGGCATGCAAGGGACACGGATGATTTGCATGCCCCTTATACTACTTCAAAAGCTACAACGATATAAAATCTGAAGCATTTGACGTATTTGGAAGTGCATAACTACTACTTCAAAAGCTGCATTTGACGTATTTGGAAGTGCATAACAAGCATTTGACATTTTTGAAAACGTGGCACAATTTGAATTTGAATTTTAAACACTAAACGCATTAAGTTATCTCATACTTTTCTCTTTGACACACTTTCGAAGTATTAAATGCATTAATAAATATGTTATACACTTATATAGCATAAAAAAAGTCATGTATAACTTAATTAATGTCATATGTATAACTCAATTAACTATGCGTCAAAGGCATTGTTGTATGAAATTTTATAAACTTAATTTGTACATTAAAATTTGTTAATTTAATAATTAAGTTGATAAAATTCAATAATTTAAATGAGTTATTGAGGAGAGTAACTTTAGTAAGAATGATTTTTAGAATAAGTTAATCTCTTCTCATATATATATATATATATATATATATATATATATATATATATATATATATATATATATATTTAAGTCACATACGTTAACACCATAGATCAAATTTTAACATTTACATCAATTTCATAATTTTATAGAATATAAAATTTATTAATTTGACCATTGGCTTAAAGTTATTATAAAATGAATCATATTTATAAAATTTTATACAAAATAAAAATAAATAAATATTTTATCGCATGACTTTATGTTAATGTCTAATATAATATTTAAATAAATATAAATATCAATAATTGAATAACATACTTATAAATAGTCAAATTATTTAAAATTTAATATGCATGATTATAAAGATATTATAACATAATTCAACGTTTGAATTTACGAATATTATACTCTACAAAAAATTATTAAATTAGTGTAAATATAAAAATTTGACACCAAATATGAATGAAACTTATATATATCTTTGAATGTTAGAATGAAACCAGAATTTTTTTATCGTCCAATTTCACTATTTTAATTTTGAAACATGTTCTTATCTCTCTTTTATTTACATGTACTTGTGTTCTCCACGTGCATGTTTGATCATAAATAACTATCGATCAGGCAAGAAATCTCTTTATTTAAAAATGAATGATACACCAAGGTAAGATGTAAAGATTTAATCTTGCTTGCCTAAAAAGTTGACAATGATGTTAAATTATCATTTGTAATATTAAGTTACCATTTATAATATTATTAGAGTAAAATTGTAGACTTAGAATGGTATAACTTTGTTAAATACTCTCTAAGCATTGTGTTTACGTCCATGATATATCAATAAAATATGACTCATATTTTTTATATTTTTATTATATAATTATGTTCAATTTAAATTTAAATATATTTATACTATTATGTTCAATTTTAAACTACTAGTCTTACTATAATTTTAAATTAATTTAATATTTTCATATTTTAAATAAGATCATATTTAAGTTATATTATAAATTAACCTATCAAATTTATTACATAATAATGTGATAGATTTTCATTTATAAAATGAATTTTTTTAAAAAAAAATTATTAGTCAATATCCAAAATTTTTCTATTTAAAAATTTAATTAAATAAAAATATAAGTTTTATTTAATAAAATGAGGTAATATACAAACTTTTAAATTATAATTTTTTATTTTAGTACAATGTGAAAAGTAATAAAATTTAAATTAGAATTTTATATAAAATTATTTTAATCTTTAACTCTTTATCTTTAAATCAATATTTATATAAATTATAAATTTGACTCTTCTAACATGAAAAAAATATATTTAAAATAATAAAATGAATCAATAATTGTTAATTTTTTATTTAATAGTTAAAATTGTAATTAATTTTTAAATTTAGAATAGAATATAATTAAATTTAAATTGAGTCTTCTAAAAAATTATTAATTTTAGTTTCCATAAATTTTAAATATTTTAAAATTATTTTTTATTACCATTTTCTCAAAATATATGTATATATCTAATTATATTGAGTTAATTATTATCTTGAAATGGTTATTGACATGACTTAACTAGATATATATCACATTATTATAAAATAAAAATAATTATTATTTTAAAATAAATTAAATTTATAAAAATTAAAAAAATGTTAAATTTTAATTTAATTATATTCATAAAATGAAAAAATACATTCAAATCTATAATTTATTATAATGATGTTATTTATCATTCCTCCGCTGTATATATAGTTTATTATGACTTACCATGAAATTTATTATTTATCTAACGAAGGAAATGTGGCAGGACATACATATATTATTAGATCTGAGACAAAGCATTTGTATTTATGTTTTGTCAATTACGTTACTTATCATTTTCATAACTCAATGGAGCCAAAAGCTTTTAAACTTGTCACAACCCACATCACAGTATCCATCACTGTCACTTTATGACACTGCCATTAATTAAGCTTTCTTTATTATACGTCACCATATATAACGCATCCTACTGACTAGTGTATTTTAAACATTAATTGAAGAAATAATAAATATATAAATATTTGAAATTATAAAATTGTATCAAAAATTATGATAAAATATTTTACTTTAACTAATGTCCTGGGAGCATTAATTAGCATTCTTCTATATAATAATATAAACAACATTCCTCAGCTTCAGTGCTTCTCTAGAATGGGTTGTTTTCTGGCTTGTTTTGGTTTATCCAAGAAAAGAAAGCGTCCAAAGAGACTCTACAAAGCTATAGCTGCAGACCAAGTAAACCTGAAACCCTCATCTTCAAATTTTTCACAGATCAAGGGTTTTCCATGTTTTTGTTCTTATGTTGTACCATTCAAGAACTATGATGTCATATTTCAGTTACTTTATCAGTTTAAAGAATTGAGGTTATCTTCCATCTTGCAGAAATATGGAAACTATGAAGCTCTGTACTATTCTCTCACTACAAATCCAGTCCAAATTTCTGAGTTTAGGTTAGTATCTTCTCCCTCACTTTCGTATTTCATGTACATAAAAAGAATTTAATTAGAATATCTTATAATATAAATAGGAATAATAATAGATGGAATCAAAGTTGTGGTTTTGAATATTTAAACATGATCTATTTAAAAAATTTGTTGAGAGCTAATATATTATATGTAAATAATTTTTTTTTTTTTATTCTACAAGATTTGTAAGCTTATTTAAAAATTCTATATTCTAAAAAAATTAATAAACAAGTTTAAAACAGTTTAAAATATATATATATATTATGTAAATAAAATATATTAAAATAAATATTATACTAATATAATATATTATAATAAATATAAATATATAATATATAAGGATAAATAGATTCTTAAAAAAGTTAAATAAGCGTTTTTACAAGTTTAAGTCTAATTTGTTTATCTAAAAAAATCTTTTAACAAATATGAGTTTTAAGTTCTGTTATACGGCTTTGTTCACTTTTATCCTTAAATGTAAGTTTTTTATACACTATCAATAATTATAGATAAATATATATTATTAAAAATTCTTAATTTATGAAATAGCTACATTAAAAGTCACATCAAGGATTTGTTCTAATTAGTTGAAATTGTAAAAAATTTTACACAGCCAATATATTAAAATTAAGTTTATATAAGAAAAAGTATTAATTGTTTTTTATTTTGACAGAGATGGTGAAAAATGTAAGGAACAGACTAGTGGCAAAGACAGGAAGAAAGTGAGGTTTAATTTGAATGTACAGATATATGAGCCAAGCCCCACTGTTTATCAGATTTTGGATATTGAGGAAGAACAAAGTGACAAGAGCAATGGAGAAACAGAAGAATGTGCAGCATTGACACTGACATATCCATCTAACTACAGATATTACAACTGGAGAGAAGACTGCGATGAGGGTCAGGAATCTGATATTGATGTATATGACGGCCACGATGATGATGAATTTGATGATGGTAGTAAAAACAATAATCTAAACACAAAACAGAAAGTGTTGCTTGAGTCATATAAACAGTTGCCACTTATTCCAAATGATGCTGGACTGAAATCCAGTTTAAGTGGACAAGATGGAAGCAAGCACATGCATTCTGTAATGAGTCCAGTAGAGAACCTGACTCAGTGGAAAGTAACCAAAGCAAAAATTACATCAAGTAATAAGCATAGGAGGAAGGAAAATCAAAAAGTGGATAACTCCAAGCCTCTACTGCCAGAAAGTGCAGTTGATGATGGTCTTTCAAACTGGCTGATTTCTCCAGATCCTAATATCTCTATGACTACAGTTCATTGCCAATGATGAGGGCATGACATAGAATAAATGATCAAGAAAAAATCAATAATATAATTTTTTTAAAAAAATCATGTCAAGAATATATTGAAATCATAGTAAAGGTTTATTGATAATATTGTTTAATAAAATTGTTTTACTTTTAATTCTTTAACTAATGTCCTTAGGACACTGGTTAGAATTTGTCATATTAATTCCATTGACTTGAAAGCTCAACTTTTAGTTGGTGAGGAATCATACAGAAGAGGGAAATATAATATTAACACCCTGTATGTGGACACCAATTATAGAAGACAATGGATCACATTTGATTCTTCTGTCGTTTATTAGCAAGTTGGTATGAGCCAGGTGGGATGACTGAATTGTATTTGTGTGTGTAATTCTTATCCTGTGTTTTGCTGTCAATAGTTATGTTGTAATGAAAAGAAGTGAGGTTCTGTCTATCTATGTTTATGGCTTTATGTTGCATCTATCTTCTCTAAAAATTGACATTGACTTACATTTTAAAAGCATAATAAAAATGAAAATATAGTAATCTAATACAATACCAATTAATTTTTCAGTTTTACAAAATTTTAAGGACTTAATCTACGTCACGAGAACTTCCTATCTAGTAGAGTAAAGATTAATAAAATTCAACTTTTACATGATGGAACAAGTAGATTCCCAAATAAGAGACTCTTGTCTAGACAGTCTGTACAGCACAAGTTGATATCAAGAGTAGATTTACATAAAAAGTAGAACTGAATATGAATGCTTATTCTACAGCAAAGATGCATGCAGTACACAAGGATCAGGCTTCAGCATAATAAATTGAGAATGAATACCAAATCATGAAAATTTGTTCCATATATAGAGGAACGGGGAAAACAAAAGGAAATAATACAGGGGTAGAAAGATAGTGATTGAAGTAATTGAGTGCACAACTTTTACAGTATCGTAGATGTGGCTTAGCATGAAAGCCATCACCACTGTGCAAATCATATTGCTATCATGTGTATTTTGATCTACATCCGAGAACTCACCCCAAAGTCCATCTAAGAAATCATCTCAAAACCCATTAAGACGAACTGGATCCATGTATTGGTAGACATGAGAAGCCGCGTAGGTTTACTGGACTGTTGGTCCCACCTCAAAACAAAGATCAAACCTGCTGAGTTGTTGTCATATTTTGGTCAAATTCAGGGCTTGCATGCAACAATTATGGCCCCTGATTAGTCCAGCAGAGTTTGAGACAGTTAACAAGATGATCTCTACATTATTTTACAGACACAAGAATCTGAATCCTCCTCTTCTGAGTCACTGACATCGCTGCAGACACAATGGGAGATCCAAAGTGAAATATGGTATTATCTCAATAAATAACACACATAGGGCAGATTGCCTTAATTTCATTTTGTTAAACTGAAGTTGTATTGCAAACAGACAACAAAAAACAACAGTTATTTTGTCTTCCTAGTTTTCAATACATTGTTATCTTCACCAGTATTGGAGCAGCTCCTCTATTTTCAACCATTGAATGAACTATACATCTAATTACATGATTTCAAAAAAACAAGTTGAATGAGTCTAATTTATCTCTAAAAGCTAATAGCCAGTCACCTCAAATCATATGGTTTACACGATATATATTCCCTTCGCATGAAACAAAAGCAACCCTCAAAAACTTACTATTTCCTATGTTAATTTTTCCTCTATCACTTTCTCCCAGAGTTTATACATGCCACAAGTTTTATCCCCGTAGTTTCTACAGGTGTCGCCATAAGTTCACCCATGTTAACAGAATAGCCATTCTTGTTATCTTTCCTATATAAGCAGAAACATTGGCCAATCCTCCCTCAGTAGTGCACAAGTTATACTTCAGAATCCAAACAAGAGCTTATCACATTTTCAAATTTCAACTTCTTCACGAGTGAGCAGAAGGAAATTTGATTTCAGAACACATATAAACCCCTATTCCTCTGCATTTTCTCCACTCTGCATCAAAGTAAAACACCTTTTAAATGCTTTCTTCTTCACCAAAACCATCTAACCTGCATATTTGCTTCTTGATCTTCCTATGTATTTGCCCATCATTCATTCCAAACTTGCATTAAAAGCCATAGATCTTAAATCAAGTCTTTAACTCTATTCTACCTTTAACTTTCAATTACCATTGATAATAAAAACGAATAAGATAGGAAAACAGAAGAAAGTAATAGCATAGATGCAAGACAAACCTTAGTCCTGTGATTTCATTAGCACCCCTTTTATTCTATATGGATGAAATTCATAGTTAACTAAAAAAAGATAAAGGGTTTCATGTTTTCCAAAATGTGCTTTAGTATCATTAAACATAATAAATGAGTTTCAAGTCGCTTTTGCTAAAGAAATTATGATGCATTTGAAGGAAAGTTGTGAAAGAATCAGAGGATCCTACATACTGTTCTATGGCCCCAGGAAAAAACTTCACCTTCGTTTCATACTAGGTGCTCATCATACAGACTCCAATACATAAAGGAAACACATCATTTGCTGGAACACCAAGCATTGGTATTCCTGCAATCTTTTCTCGTCTTACATCAACATTTTCCTTGTTGTACAATTAAAAGCATTACTAATTACCAAAGATTAAAAATTTAGCAAATTGATGTTTTGGTCCTTGAAAGATTGTGTACCGAATGATTTACCCCTCCAAAGACATTTTTTTAAAAAATTTTCAAGTGTTGATACTAAGGTGATAAAAAGGTCTCCACAAGTATTTCTAGTAAGACCTAATGTATAAAGACATCTTGGAAGGACAGGCTATGGCAAAACAAATTCTGGGCAAATCCTAAAGCCTTAAAACTCAGACATCACTGGGCAATTATTTTTCAAGTTTGCCCAAAGTTTAAGTCTAAACAAATGAATCTTTCTAATTTAATGTTCTCTAGTCCTGTTCACTTTTGCCATAAATTCTAAGAAACAATCAATCAGTGTTCACAACAATTTTTTAACACTGTCATGAAGTCAGAATCTCGTTACTCAATAAGAAAGGGTAGCACATAACAGAGGGCAAAATATCCTGCACTAATGATGAAAAATAGTGAGTAACCAGGGGTGAAACAAAAGAATGAAACACCCGAAGTGCCCTCCAAGTTCCAATCTTATTGTATCTGTCAAAGAAAACACAAACACCATCCAAAATACCATTAACAGATTACCACAAAGATAAAAATAGACTATCCTATTGTAAGGCCTAAGTAAACTTGGGATTAGAAAGTAGGAGGGTTTAAATTTACTAGGTCAAACTAAGATCTGACATAAAGTCAAAGCCATGACATGGTATACAGACCAACCAGTAAGAGAGTAACCAATAGTTCTAAAGAGGCAAAAGCAATGTAAATCCATGAATTAAGTTGAAATTGATTTTTCTTTTTTTTAAAAAAAAAAGAAAGAAAGAAAAGCAGACAAAATCAAGTTAAAACTATTTTTTTTTCTCTGAGAATAGAACAAGTTAAAATAAGGTAAACCCGTCAATTAAATTGATTTTTTTTTCATTTTGGGATAGAAAAGAGGGGGAAACAAAAAGGCCACAAGTTCCAATTTCATATTTTGGAAATTTTCAGCAGTGAGAGAAGGTCCAAAAATCAAACGAAAAAACAGTGAAATGAGAAGGAAAAAAGACCAAAAATGTCTAAATTAAGATGAATGTGCCGGTTCAAAGAACCTCTAAAGACACAAAAGCAAAGCATCCATTACTTGTCACTACACAAATATTCTGTGAACATTTGTAAACACAATCAGTTGACAGTTGCTCATTTCTACTTCAACTTGGCCTTCTGAGTTCGGACAGAGACTTCAAATCTGAATTAACTTGTGTCAATCCAGACTCTTAAAATAAAATACAGGTAATTTCAAATAAAAGATTATCATCATAAACAAATCCATATGATTGAACCACGGCTAACTTTCTTCACTGAGATGTCTAGTTCAGAGATATAATGAACATGAAGTTGACAGATATCAAAGTTTCAACAAACTTCATTAACTCAATCCATAAGAGTTGCTTATTTTGTGCAAAAGATACATCTTTACCATCACAAAACATTCCAAAGACAAACCTATATTCGCACACATGTCATCACTACTTCACACGACACGACATAAATTTAGCAAAAATTCACCACATCCCCAAATTAGGAAAAGCAAAAACTTGTCAATTTTCTCATTCCACTTCTTACAACAAAATAAAACTGAACTAGTCAACTAGTACATAACAAATGTTTCAGTTATAACCAAATGAGCATTCAAATCATAAAACCGGAAACTAGTAACAAGATTGGAAACAAGTCAATTACCCTAAAAAGAAAACAAAACAATTCAATTAGCCAAGAAAAATTCACCAAGATTTAGCAATTACAAAAAAAGATTCCTACATTCCATACACAAACCTAGATTCACATACCACTCATCACTACTTGAACAGCATAAATTTAGCAAAATTCACCAAATGCCCCAAATTAGAAAACAAACAAAAACATGCCCGCTACCTCTTTCATCATTCTATCAGCAATATAAAACTGAACTAGTCAACCAGTACATAACAAATGTTCTAGACATAACCAAGTAAACATTCAAATCATGAAATTGGAAACTAGTTACCATAAAAAGAAAACAAATCAAGACAGAACAACAAACAATTCAATAGCCCAAGCAAAATTCACCAAGATTTAACAGATAAAAAGAAAAAGGTACCTTGGCTCATATTCCAACACCTCAGCAAGCTTGTTTCCATTCCTATCATTCCATTGCACTTTCCTGCGTGTCTTTACAGAGTTCCGGGACATGCCACCACTCCGAGGAGGCAACAAAGAATTGGAATCACTGTCATCTTCTCCGTTGACATGATCTTCAACCTTTTCATCACCCAATGAAGAACCCACCACAGCTTTATCTATTTTGCACCCATTAACATCTTTTGTATCCATATCCATCAACAACCACGCACACACCAAAAGTAAAATTCAACCCAGAAAAAATTTAGAACATTTTAAGGATTTGGAAGAAACCCATTTGACCCAGTTGACTGAAAATCATGTTGCAACTCCAAAATCTCCTAAAAGATCAAAATTTTGGATTGGGGGAACTTGTCCAGTAAAGAGGTCAACGCGTTCTCCACGATGGGGCTGTCACCAAGTCACGCAGAGAACAGTGGAAACAAACAATGAAAAGGAAGGGAAAATTAAAATGAGAAGAAATTGGGAGATGAGATGAGAATCTCAGTGTCAAGAAAAGAAATTTCTTTTTTAGAGAAAATGAAGGAAAATTTTCTCGTTACAAAGTGACAACCCATCGGATTTTATTGTTTATTTATAAAAAATGGGAAGAAAAATCCCAACACGTAAGGATTTAAAATTAAACAAATAAATCGCAGAATATTAACAACTTACACACTTGTATGCTTTCTATGCACTTCTGCTTAACATTGTTATGTCACACTCTTTCGAAACAAAAGCACATCTGTCAAATAGTAAAATGGATTGAATTAAATTAGATTATTTTTTCAGAATTAGAATCTAAAATCTAATATTAATTCTTTAACAAAGATATAGAAAAGTTTGCTTTTTGGATAACCATCGTAGGTTATAATTACATTTATATCATTAATTATTTTATTTAAAAAATTATTTTATTTCAAGATGATAAAATAAATTAATTTAATAAAAAAAAATTGATGAGTTAAGTTCTGAAAATTCATGAAAATGATAAATCATGAATTCAGTCCTTAAACCTTTATTAATTAATTTAATCAATTGATACAATTTAATCTTTTAGAATATAAGTTTTGGATTTTATGCTCGGATAAGTTTGATTTTTTAGTTTGACTTATCTCAATTTTTTATTATGTCTAATTTATTTAAATACAGAACGTAAGTTCTACTTAAATTTAAACTTATATTTTGTGATCTTAATAGAATATTAGCTTCTTCTTTTTTTCAAAATCCGATAAAATCTAAAACCCTAATTAGTTAGGTTTGTTTTTGTTTAGTGGTCGATTTTTCATTATATTTTAATCTATACAACTATTGATTTGTAATTATATATTATTTAAATTATTTATGTGAAATATTATAAAAATTAAATAATTAAATCTAATCCATGTATACTTTAGCAAAATATCTTAACAAGCTATTTTAGGTGTATTTTTCAAAATTAAAATTATTAATTATTAATATATTCTTAAAAAATAGGTAGGGTAGACTGTAGACATAAAAAGAAATGTAGGTGTGTTATAATAAATCTTTATTTACATTTTTACTAGATTAATTATCTCTAATATCTTGTTGTTTATTTTATATTTGCATCTATTTTAATTAAAAATATATTGATAACGAATTTTTATATAGTTATTTAATTATTTTTTACTTAACATAAACTTAATTACTCTTTTAATAATACTTTTTTAAAAATCAAATTTATTATTTTTTAATTTATTGATAATTCAAAAATATTTATATTAATAGTATATTAAAATGACATGATAGAATTTAATGATACTGGATATTAAATTATAAATATGTATTTAATAGATTTTTAAATATATGAATTTAAATAGGTTAACAATTAAATTCAGAATTATTAAGATGTAGATAAGTTTACCAAATTTAACAAATAAAAAATTAATTGATATTAGATTATATTATTTTATTTGTATGTATAATATGTTATTTAAAATACAAGTAGATATTAACTACTAAATAATATGCTTACTAATATTTAAATTATATAAAGTTTTATAAAAATAATAATAACTTTGGGTAAAAAATTCAATGATGTAAATTTGTAAATTTAATATATAAAGTTAATTAATTTTTTATAAATATATATATATATATATATATATATATATATATTTTGTGCATGTTTTAAATTATGTGTGGAACTATTTTAAAATATAAGAGATAATTTAATTGATTTTTTTTATACAGGAAGAAAAATGACCATATTGGAAGTTAGGATTATTTTTATCGTTAATTATGGATGAAAATATTTTAAGAATATTTATATTCGGAACTATCATAATTGGTTAATTCATCTTTGTTATTGTTAATCACCTAAATGAGATAAGTCATTAGAATCTTTTCCTTTCTTTTTCTTCTTCTAGAAAGGAGATTTGGGTGTTAAGTTATAGAAAGATATACTTGAATAAATCATTCGTCCAGTTAAATTAGTTTTTTTTTAAGTGTTGCCATAAATTGAGTCTTTAAACACTAATGGAGTTGAATATTCTAGAAAAATTTTATTTTTTATATAAAATCACAAGTTAAAATTTTATTAAAAGAAACATGCATGTTTAGTGTTCAATTTATTTTAAATAAGAATTCAATGATAAATCCAAAAATTTTAAATAGTAAAAGTAAGATGGTATCTTTTAATTTATATAAACAATAATATGATAAAAATTTTGATTCTTTTCAAATTAATTGTAAAAAATTATTTTAAGTAATTAAAATAAAGTTTTTATTAAAACACATTTATTATATTGAATATATAAAAGAATAATAAATGTTTTCAAATAAAGTCGCTAAAAAGTATCTGTTAAGAGAAAAAATATTAAATAATATAATTGATTTTTATTATAGTATTTTTCTAACGAAAATTAAAAGTTTAGTACATAATAAATTTATATTAAAAGTATGATGAATTACATTAACTTTTAATATTTTAATTTATACAAACAATAGTATGATAGAATTTTGATTTTGATATTAATTTTAAATATTTATTAAGTAATTAAAATAAAAGTTTTATTAAAAAACATTTATTATATTGAACATATAAAAGAATAATAAATGTGTTTTCCAATAAAGTCACTAAAAAATATCTGTTAAGGTAAAAATATTAAATAATAGAATTAATTTTTATTATAATATTTCTCTAACAAAAATCAAAAGTTTAGTACATAATAAATTTATATTACAAATATGATGATTTTAACATTTAATATTTTAATAATATATATCAACTTTTATATTATTATTATTTTTATAATATATCATACTATAAAAAAGAAATTCATAATATGTATACTAATAATTTAATTTTTATTATACAAAAATTATATCAATTAAAGCGAATTAAATATTAAAATGTTACCAAAAATTATATCAATTAAAGCTCATTTTTTTAAAATTTTTTATTTTTAATTGTTTGAAATCAATCCTAAAAATTTATATGAGAAAAAATATAAAAATTAACATGATTAGAGCAAAGTTAAAGCTGCTAAAACTATATAATGATGAATGATTAAAAATTAGAATAGTTTAATAGAGAATATAAAATTTGATCTTCATATTTTTTACATTATAAAAAAAATAAAAATAAAAATTAATAATTATTAAATACATGTCAAATAGAAAGAATTAATATAACTTAATTAATAGTCTCAAATTTATAATTTAGGTATGTAAGCTCTATTAAATATTCAGAAGAAAATTTTACCATTCACAATAACCCATTCAATTTGACGCGGATTATCTTCGTAAATAATATTTATAATCCCATACAAAAATAGCTCAAAATAATAAGATTGAAAATTTAAAAATGTTAAGGACTTAAGTCCCCAATTGTTAAACATAGATCCATCTAAAAATAATATTACCTCCTCTAAAAATATATATGATAATTTTTTAAAAAATTTAAAGCCTTTAAAAGTGTAATATTTTTTATATTGTATTTTGAAAGGTAAAATTTTTTAAAACATGCATTTTGTCAACTAAATTATTATTTATACGAGGACTTTGGGAATTGATCCAATTTAATAAATTGAATTTGAATTCTAAATATGCAGGTATCTTAACAACTTGGAGAGGGGAACAATATTTTAACATAATTTTAAAAAGTTTAACTTCTAGTTATTAATGTAAAAAATTATTTAATTTTCATAAATATCATGTTATTTAAATAAATTAACAACTATTTAAATAAATATTATAATTATTTAACAACTATTTAATATTTATACGGATATTTATCATATTAATATCATATAATTTAAATAAATTAGTGAAATTAATATTCTATAAAAAAAATTATGAAAAAAAGTAACTCTATCATTAATTGCTTCTAAAACAAATTGATTTCTTCCCCTTCTCTATTTATATATTCATTATATACAAAAGCTTTAGATATAAAATTTATTATATTATATTTATTTTAAAAGATATTTTCTATTTTTAATTTTAAAGTTTATTATAAACTATTATATATTTTATTTTATTTTATATTTTTAAAAATTATATAAAAATAGTGGAAATAAATTTTTAAATATAAATATTTAAACCTTTGTAATTAAACCTTTTAAAATAAGAAAAAAAAGTAAAAAATTGTGATATTTTTGTTATTATATATAAAAAATAAAATTAAAAAATTATCATACTACACATAACAAGAAGAAAAAAGAAACCTAAACAAAACCCAACACATTAATTGATGCTGTCTTTTTATACGTTAACTTAATTACTTATTGAAGCATTGAACATATATATTAAATTAAATTTAAAGTACTTGAGAAGTATCTTCTGTGTTGATAGGATACTTTTCTAATTTAAGTAAAATTTTAAAAATATTATGTGTATTGAAAATGTTTTATACTTGATTATTTTGTGAAAACTAACTCATCCCAAATCTTTTAAGAATTAAAATGGCATCTACTTGATGTGTATTGAAATGGCTGAGCGTCTAATACCAACAAAAGAACATGGTACAAGATTGCTGTCATTCTGTGACAAACAGTCCTTTTCAAGAACAAAAAGTGGGGTTCAAATTCAAAGTTGTGCAATGAGAGAAAGCCCTCTGGATTCTTTTGCACTACCCAAAATGACCATCCACTGAACGTGGACGCAAAGATCCTTATTGCATTAAAGGAGAATTTTCTCACCAATATTCTTCTGTACAAAATTTATATTTTACTATTATTTTTAGTCATAATTAACATTTTATTTTCATAGTATATGCTGATATTTAATATGAACTTTTTTTTTGTGTAAGGCTATTGAAATAAATTTTGTAATATTCTGATATATATATATATATATATATATATATATATATATATATATATGTATGTATATTACTTTTGGGTTACACTGATGGATCAAATTATTTGAAAAAACATTATCATTTATTTTTTTCTCAAAATTTTCTCTTGAAACTAGCTAAAAAGTTATATATCTAAAATAATTTAAAATTAGATGAAAACATTGTGAATACAAAAAGGATTTATTCATAGAAGATGCAGAACGTCTTTAGATAGAAAGTAATACAAATATCATGTTGTTAATTAATTAATTTCTTCATGAATCACAAAGGATAAGCATTTCAACAAAAAGGAAGGAGTCAAACTGAAGGGAAAGTGACACAAAAGAGAATGTTGAGTGGAAGAGAGTGGCATTGTGGATTTGCTTCAAAGGTTACCAAACATGATTGCAACACTGAACTTACATTTTACTCAAAGCTCATACATCCAAAAACTGTTGAGTGAGTCTCAAATTGTACATGTCAGTTCAATTTAACACAACTGAGAAGAGGAGAGTTTTATTATCAGAATGGCATGCATAGAGAGAGCATCTCCAGCACTGAAGCATATTCTGCTCAAGCTTTATTGGTAAGAGTTTATATATGAATGTAGTTAAGTTTAGGAAACACTGCCATAAACTCATTATTTGTACCCCTTATTTTCACTATATATGTTTTAAACGTTTCCTGAAATACAGCACATGGTTAGTTGTTTATATATGTTTTTTTTTTGTTTTTCTTTTTAGATAAGGGAAAATGTAAAAAAGATAATATATGAGGAAATTTCATTATTAAAAGTAGTTTTAGTAATGGAATTAATATACTAATGTCTGTTTATAGTTGGAAAAATATATATAAAATATAAATCAATCTGTATATAAAAGGCGAGTTGAATAAATTGAGCAGCAATAGTTTTTTCTGATTTCATATATGTATGTATATATATTGTTACAAGTATCTATGGCTGAAATTTGAGAGTTCATAATTTCTTTGAAAGATAGAAAAATGGAGCAATAAAGCTTTAAACAAGAAATAAGATTAAAAAAAATAATGAGTTCTTATCATGGTTACTTTTTTAAAAAACATAAAGAATGATGAAATTACGTATTTGTGTTTGTAGATAAAAGATTGAAATGATCAAGAATTATAATAAAAATTTTGAACTTATTTTTTTCATATTAATTAAACATAGAATAAAATTATCAAATTAAGATATTTTTTTATCATATTTATTTTTGAACCACATAATTGTATCATTTGATATAGAATAGGCAAGGTCTTATACATAAGAAAAACCTTTCTTGAAGAATCTGGAAAGCGTATGAAAACTAACTCCACAGCAAAATCCTTAGTTAAAACATCACCAGTAACAAAAAAAAAAAGGTTGAAAGCTGCACTGTAATCCCTTCTGACAGCACTAATGTTTGATATGATTTTGACAGAGAAAATATGTACTTTCCATGTAAGAAAGGCAGGTTGGATCTGCCGATAATCATCAATTTTTTTTAAAACAATCGAATTGAAGTTAATTAATTACATAATCTATCTAAGTATAATACCTACAAATCAGTTTTTGCATTTGAATTTGACAAAGGTAAATAATAAGTGGAACCCCTACATTAGCAATTGTGAAAAACTGTTGCAACATCAGCAACCGTGTACAAATAATAGGGTAGTGACAAGTGGTAATCCTCATTGATTACTTGTCCATGTCATGACAGTGCTGAGAAGCCCCTGGAGATTGATCATCACTTGTATGAATTTGGGTCAGTGGAGTATCATATTCAGGTAAGACTCTTAACTTGCTCAAGCTTGCACAATCTCCCCACTCACTTTTTTGTTACTTACTATGCCAGCCATACCTTAGTTTGTTTAGTAGAATAAACATATAGCTATTTTCTTTTCTTCAAGGAACAAAAACCATGGACCTGACAAACATTACAAGAATGAATGCATATAGTTGGGGAGATTCTCGATGCATTATTTTGTTTGTGTGGAAATCTTTAGATTCGCTAAGGATTTAAGAATTAAGGTTAAACATACATTTAAGAGTAAACTACCGTTGTGTTCCCCAAAGGATTCAAAACTAATTACATTAATCCTTGAAATACAGAAACCAAAAGATAAAATATTATTTATTTTAATTCTTTTTTATCCTTTTTAGTCCTTCATTTTAGTTCTTCCACAAGGGCATTAAACGACTTTTTATCTTTTAATGACAAAAAAGATTATTTCCATCTTTTAAAACCTAATATTAGTAGCCTACTTTCAAAGCCTAAAATAGTGGTTTACTCAACATTTTCAGTAACATTTGATTATTATTGTGTTATGTTGACAGTCTCAAGTCTCTAATCCACAAGTAGCCTACTTGTCAATATCAATGCCACCTCTTTGCCATGGGGTCCTACCAAATGAACTTTCACCATTCACCATTGAAATGGTAAAAGCACTTTGTCCTAATGTTGTGGAGATTGCAGAACCTGCCAAAGAAGGACATCAACTTACTCTAAAGCTTAACCTCAATCAGATTCCACGAAAAAAAGGTTAATTTCCTTTCAATACCAGCTTGCAGCCTTTCCATTCAACTCAATTATAATATAATAATTGGAGTACAAATATTCATACAATCAGTGTAAGATTTGAAAGTTATTTTTCCTTATACAATTAACTGGTGAATTGAAAGTTATTGTTCCTTATACAATTAACTGGTGAATTGAAAGTTATTGTTCCTTATACAAATTTTCACGAAATGTGCACAACTGTTGACATTGATACATTTCAAGCAATCCCACTTAAAAGTATAAGTGAATTACCCTATACTTCCTTTATAATTTGCCTTAATTATGTCAAATCCTTTCATGTTTCAGCAATTACACCTATATCTCTTGACTTTGATTATAGTGTAACATATATCCTAGGAGAATTGAGCTAGTAAAGAGACTTATAGCGTAACATATCCTACATGAAAAGCATAATTTGAACAGATTAATTGCAGCTGTTGTAATCCTAAAAGAGTAAAAAGGATCATGTATGTAAGGGGAGAAAGGAAACTCCGGAATATCAGCATATGCTACTTAAAAAACAAGGTGCATGTTTGGTTAAACTTATTTTAAAGAAGTAATCACCTATTTTTGTCAACTTCCCAAGAGATTTTTTTGAAAATAAATAAGCAATTATTTTTGTAAACTTAAACAATTCCAAACATGCTATAAAGACACAGGTTGTGACATTCTGAATACTCAAGTCTAACATCATATATAATCAAACTGGAAAATAATTTATAATAGTCCAAGGCCATTCAAATGATGAGAAAAATATAAAGATGCTATCAATATTCAGATTGTGTTATATATTTAAAACAAATGCAAACACTGTACACAGCTCACCAATGAATGGACTCGCATAATATAACTTGAAATTACATTTTGCAGACTATGTTAAGGTCATTGGTGAGCTTTCAGCAGTTCATTCAGTAATTCTAAGTTCACAGCTTAAAGAAATATTGTGGAACGTGAATTCTGATGATGCACTTCAGGGAATGCATAAACCCATCAAATTAGTCTACCATCCAAGAGAACCATTCTTTCTCATCAGGCAGGTAATTACTAGGCAATCATAACTTGGAACTAGTCATGTCAAATGCCACAGCACAAAAACAAGAATACAAAATTATAACATGACCTTCCAAATAAAAAGCACAAGATAAAAAAATGGAGTGATATCATATAAACAATGTAAAGTATACATATGTCAAGTACATCATGTCATGCACTATGGAAGTTTAGAACCTGAATCAAATGATGATACAATATCTTGTTAGCTTGCTACTATTTACCATGAGACACTTCATTCTGTGAGAACCATGATTACTATAAACTTGTGTGAGGTATGCAAACAAGTCAGGAAGTTATGAAGAAATCAAGCATATTATCCTCAATTAGTTATTTAAACTTAGAACAAGTCCCTCTTTTTTGAATAGTCAACAATAACCACTTACTAATGAAACCTCTATTCCTTCCATATTTTCATTTGCTTGTCAAAAATCCTTCCACATTTATTTATACCCCACAAAAAGAAGAATTCAAAAAACCAACCAAAAACAACTCATTACTAATTCTCCTGTAAAATTTATTCATATTCAAATGTTATTCCATATTGATCAAATAATATATGATGCTGCATACAGCCACAAAGAATCCTAGCAGTATTCCCAATTCGTTTCAGAGAGAAGTCAGATGTGATTATTGCTACAGCTTTCTTTCAGGTTAGTAGCCAAGAAAGCACAACTAAGTAATTTATTTTCAACTCAGCGCACTTTCAACTCATTTATTTACTAACTATGACAGGAGCTTGTGGATGTTGGAAGTTCAGATAAATGGGCCAAGGCACCACCTTGCACCTGGTCAGCCATTCCTCCACCAGAATTGAGAGGAGAGGCTTTTGAGGATTTGAGTACCAATGGAGGCTTTTTCACTTTTGGTATATTATAATTACTATTATCTTCCATCAATCATCCATAAACTATTTCCCTACAAGCCATAAACTGATGACACTAACACAGTTTTAAGCTCTAAATTCAAACAAAATGCAATCAACAAAAGAATTGTTGAGTAAGACGGATTCCAAGGCATCTGCAACTGACAATCTTTCTATGTTTAATAGATATCTCCTCTCGCCATGTTGAAGGCAATAGGCTAGACAAAACTGTCTGGAACCTATTAAATTTCAATGCCTATGTTAGAAACCATGTAAAGGTAACATTACTTCTTAACGCTTAAGGACTATTAATAATTGTACATCACTTGATCTCTGATGTGTTTGGCTGACATTTGTACTACAGAGTACCAAAGGTTTTATTCAAAGAAGGATGAGGAATCGTTTGGAAAATTTGGTTGAGGTACAAAAGCATGTGAATTGCAACATTAGGTTTGAAAAAAGATTTTTGTACAGGAAGCATTAAGATTTGAGCTTTATAGTGAGACCTAAATGGGACCACTGTATGCTCAAAGTGCCAACTAAAAGTTATTTGTTGTGCCAGAAACTATACTTATGCATATCAGATAGACATTCACAATAAATAGCTAAACCTGGTTAGACAAATGTTTGATTCTTCTGTCTTACGTGCAGGTCCTGCATGATACAAACTTGGAAGAAAATGAACAAACAAAACAACATCAAGGTCAGCTTTCTACTAACATTTCAATGTTGGCAATATAATTCACAAGTTAGGGAGACAGCCTATAGTATAAACTTATTCCATAATATCCCTTAAAGGCTATACTAGTATATTTTCATTTGTACAAGACAGCATACCAGTGTTACAGTGTATACTGTATAATGAGGGAATGAGAAAGTTGACCGACAGCAAGCCAATTTTCATTTACAATTTTATTTTCATCATGCAGTATGTAGGTATACGAGGAAGCCGGTTAGATCATCAAAATATAACATCTTGAAACAAAGATGGGGCACCTTTGGCCGAAAAATAAAGAGGTTCCGTTTCAGACTTAAAATTCATGGATTTACACGCTTTCGTCAACGATGGTTGAGGTTCCCAAAATTTTCTTCAACAGGATATACAAAAATAGAGTAGATTTTTTTGCAGTTATTATTCTTATGTAAATATATGGACTTCAATTAAGTCAAATGGACCTGGAAAATAAATACTTCACTACACTACTTTCTTATGCATAGCTATGAAATTTATCTGACTTTCAGTTCCTTCTTGATTGTAACAAAAAGGAGGATATTCATTTTTCAAGACTACCAAATTTGTAATGAAGTGTAATGTCAATGTCTAGCTATAATAATGAAGTTTTATACCAAAATGTTTCCACACAAGATGAATGAAATTGAATTCCATCTACATGTTTGATTTGACTATTCAATAGAAAAGTGTAAGACTGGAGAGTGAAATGCTACAAATGATCTCTTACCTCACTTATAGCCACTGTCATTGAATCCATGAACTATCACCATTAACACTTTTTCTACACTCATTGCTTGATACAATATACAAGAACACAAGGAAACAGCTCCAGCAGCTTAAAAACTGGCTCAGTTACGCATCAAGCTCAACCTTTACTTGTATATAAAATTGGAGTCATCTAACAACCTATAGCAGGCAAAAAACTTTTTCCATTTATTGTGTATTTACTTGATATAGCAGTAATACTGCTACATTTTCACCTCAGAAAATTCTGCAGTACTACTTTGCATGTGGTACTATTTACTGCAACCTTAAGATTGTAATTGTCAAAAACCAACTCCCTCCAAAGCTTGAACTATTAGGAAAAGCAGATGACTGGTTTTTTCATATTACATCTCTAACACTAATCATACTTTTTATCATGTTGCATACCAGAATACTCATGTCTTCTCACTACATGGAAAAATATATAAGCTTTACTAGAGTAATTGCAAAAACTCTGAACACTTAATTTTACTCTAGGTCCTCAAACATATCAAAATTAAAGCTTCTTTTATTTATGAAAAAGGAAAAGGCCAAGTATGCAAGAGAATATGGAAAGCCATGTCATTTGGAAAGCGCAGTATATAACTACCTCAATTTCAGATTCAACTGTAAAACTGAAATTCAAGAACAAAAAATTTCATCTAGACTCATTGACAACTAGGTGTTATGAGGTTAAAGAAGTGCTTGTAAATGATTAGACATGTACATCAGTAGTTTAAAAGAAACCTTCCTCCAGGCCATAAATTAATAAGCACATTACCTATCAAAGTACAGACACTCAAACTATTAACATGGTTCCCTATCACATAATTTTTAGTTGATAAAACACAGATACAATACCATACATAGTGTTGTTCTCCAATCAAAAATGGGCATTTCATTTCCATAATAACAGCTGCTGATTTAAGTTACAGAGATGAAATGCTAATTTTATTTGAAAAACAACAGTAATAGTACCTATACTATAATGCTGTATGTAAGTTTTGTTCTTTTGAGTTCTCTACATAAATATAAAGTCAGTTACAACAAGCAGTCTTTAAATGTGTTAAGTCTCTCCAACAGAACCAAAAAATTTTAATATTATTGTTGTGTTAAGTCACAACAGGCAGACTTAGCCAGCAGTCAAAACAGAGGAAAAGTAAAAGCTGGTGCGATGTGGAACCAATGATTACTTGTTTATGATCCATTTTACTGTTTACACAACTATTCCAGAATACAATACTCATGGAAACAGGGAAAAGCACAGGAAATATGTTAACCTTCACTATGTATTACAATTTTCAGTGGTAACTTCTGACAGTAAAGCTGATAAAAATGTGCAAGGAGGACTCCAATATATTCACAACCAACCCTCACTAAGACAATCTCAAGAAGCCGATTCCAAAAGTACATATGAAACATGCTGACAATAATATTTGTAGCTTTCATATAAGGATTAAAAATGTAAATTTACACAATCATAATTTTATTAATGGTGCCGTAACTGCAAGAGTCCCAAGTCCTTCTGATGTCTCGGGATGACTCATAACCAATTAATCAAAATATCAGCACTTAAATATTATATTGAATTTCTCAGCTTGTGCAACTTTTCCAAAATAAGATATTTGTAATTCATTTCTCACCATTCCATGCCCAGCCCCTGGCATCAAAAATTCAAAATTTATACTACAAAAGTCCGCAAAGACAGAGCTATTCATCCATGTGATGTGCTCCTTTTCCACACCAAAACGTTAAATGAAATCATTTGTATTAGACTATAATTACCTAAAAGTTCAAACTCAGACTTCACCCATCATTGAGTTCTGCAACAACAAAAACATTTTCGCCACTCAGTAAAATATCCTCAATTTTAGAACAAATCACAATTTGACAACATCTTGATCATGGAAAGAAACATGCGTTATAAATTTCCTCTCAAGTTTTGCGAGGTGTATTATAATGTGCAGATAAGCAATTGAGTTATAACTTAAGAGGTGTACGAGCAGAAAAAAGCGTGTATCCGGATCACAACAAGTCACAACCTAAGGTTACAGCTCATCCTGGTTACCAAATCGGAGGCTATACATACCAAGCCACTCTCATTGTCAAGGTAGCCTCACTCTCTCTGTTTCACTCCTGTTCCTAGAGTTACTCTTGATACTGACTTATGCATTGAAATGCAAACGGAGAGGTTCTTGCGCACCTGAGACTGTGAAGAGGAGACCTAAGCTCCATATAGCTCAGATAGAACAACATGCATAATGGTTCAAGTTCAAAATAAAAGACACGGCAAAAGATCCCTATCATCAAGTTTATTCCAAATATGTTTACTTTCATTGATTGCAATTGTAATTGACACATATTTTATAATCAAATCATCCTGACAAGAAACATTCCTACAAAGTCAGCTCAGCAACAAACCAAAGAAAGGTTCATAAGCACTGCCTACCTCGCAGGTAAAAGATCAATCAATCATCCACATTGCACACTTCCTTTCTTTGATTTCATCAAAACCATTTACATTTCACTCCATCTCCAGCTCAGGAACAGCACGCTGCATCCGCGCACTAGCAGACTCAATCTCACCAAGCAATGCCCCCCTTGCCTCTCCTCCAACCCTCAACCCGCGGTTACTGGCCACCAGGCCAAACACTCCAACACCCAAAACCATGACCACAATGGCATGCACAGTGAACAATAGATGCATCAAAGCAGCACCCCTCAACCTATCCTCATCAAGATCACAATGCATATCCACACTCTCCATCAGAGGATCCAAAAACGCAATCTTTTGACACCCTTTGACCCCAAAAGCATCAGTATACAAAGAAACCCCCACCTGCATCACCCAAGTGCCCTTGAAAACCAACCCACAAGACAACAAAAACTCAGCGAAAAACGCACAAGGTTTAAACGACAAGTAAATGCAAGCGGCGGCACACACAAGGGTTAACCGACCCAATAAGGCATAGACAGAAGCAGCAAGACCTGAAACCCCTTTACCAATATTAGAATACTCCATGAGAAAAACAACCCCAGCGAACAAAAAAAGAAAACTTTGGTTGAGTAAGGGTCTTCCCAAGTAGTTATGAGCAATGATGAAGAGGAGCAAGAGCCAGAAGGCGAAAAGAATGAGGGATTGGTGGAAGAAGGAGAATGTGAAAGCGGGGTGAGAAGAGAGGGAGAAGAAGAGGAAGAGGTGGGAGAAAGATGCGATGGGTAAGACTATGAGGAGAGCGTAGAGATCGAGATTCTTGAGGTTTGGATTGGAGAAGTACCAAAGCTTGGATCGGAAGTTAGAAGGGTTTTGAAGGAATAGGGAAGTTGAAGAGAGTAAGCGGCGAAGAGCAATGGGGAACAAGAGGACAGAACCTGAGAAATGAGTGGCGAATGATGCCATGTTAAGGTTCTTCTCTCTGTTATGAAAGTTTCTTTCTGAGTTTTTGTTTTTCTCTTTCTCTGCTGCAAATTGTAAATTGGGAAGAGAAATGGTCTTTGAATGATGAGACTGTTTCCACTCCCAATTCTGAAGAGCCAGATCGGATTCCCACCCGCCATGTAAAGTCCTTCTACACACTACCCCTACCTCCCCTTTTCTTTATATAAAAAAATAAAAAATATAATCAATATGGTTAACTTTTAAAAAATATATTTAATTATTTAATTTATTCTTTTATCAATTATAGTTATAAATATAAAATTATATAAAAAAAATAGTTAGTATTCTTTTAAAAATTAAAAAACGAATAAATATAAACAATTTTTTTACTATAAAAAGTTTTAAAAAATATTTTATAAATGGATAGGATTAATGTTATAAATATATTAAAATAAAAGTTTTAATAAAAATTTTACTGTATAAATTTTGTAATATATTTTTCAAAATAAATTAGAAAAAATGTTTATGAATTTAATCAAGTTTAATGAAATTTTAAATTTTTTTATTTTATACATAATTTTGATTTTACTTTTGCTATTACAATTTTGGTATCTTATTTTATTACATTTAATATTTTTAATAGAAGACTGTTAAAAATTTTATTCAATAATAAAAAATTTTAAGTAAATATAATTTTAATTATTAAAAATTGTATAAAATGTATTCTTAATCTTAAAAAAGGTATAAATGTAAATATTTAATATTAACTTTATCGGTTTTTTTAGAATAATATAAAAAAATTTAGTATATTTAAAATATAAAATATATAAATTGATATTTTTAAGAATTAAATAATTTTTTTAAAATATTTAAATTTGAGTAAATGAGTAAATTCATAAAATATTTTTGAAAATTAAAGGTATAGAAAATTTTAATAAAAGAAACTAAAATCAACAATTTCTATAATAATGATAAAATTTTATTAAAAATAGTAGATTAAAGTAAAAAATAAAAATTTAACTAATCTATTATTTTTTTTAATGACAAATGATAATCTCTTGAAATTTAAAATAATTATGTTGATATTCTTATTTTTTTTAAATTCATATAAATCTTTTAATTTTACGAGGTTTGTTACATCGTGTATTCTAATAAGTTTGATGGTGTTAATCAAATTAACAAAAACTAGTTATGTATCTTATATAAGTCTATTAATAAAATTTTATTTTAAAAATATTTCTATCTTCAACTTTCAACATCTCCTTTTACTCTTTTTTCCATAATCTTTCACCATCTTTTTATATTTTCCTCTTATCTCTTCTAACATCTCCTCATCTACTTTCACCGCCACAATCTTAAAGTGTTACAATCTTTTCCAATCCTTAATCATTCTCCTTAAATCATTTCCATTAACCTTCTTCACTCCCTTAAGACATTTTCATGACATCACGATCCCTTGATCATGAAGAAGAATGAGTGTCTTTACTTTTTGTGTCCTTATGAAGGATCTTAAACAAACAAGTGAGGGAGAATAACCTTATATTTGTGTTATTTTATTGCATGTCAATATTATATGGGGTTGGGTTGGTATAAGATAAAGATGTTCCTTGATTTATAATGTTCAACATATTTTCCCTTTTTATGTGTGCTATTATAAGTTCTATCATATCTCTTTAATTGGGGTGACTTTGGGTGTTGAATTCAAAAGAGTTTTATAAGATATTTCTTACTTCTTGTTTCTCCTTTTGTCATTTTCTACTATGAAATAGTTTTTGTAAACAAAATTTGATGTAGAGGTGGTTCTTTTGGATCAATGGAGAATTCAATTTGATGGAGAATAGAAGTGACAATTATGATGAAGCTATGCCTTAAATTGGAAGCATCACCTCTTTTGAAGGATGAGCTTCTTCTCTGCCACCATAAGCAGTCACAGATGAGAAGGTTCATCAAATCCAAGTCTGATGCTAGAGAAAGGATAAGGAGAGAATTACTCCCAAAAAATCTATGTAAAAACTCATAATTTTATTCAAAATGAACTAAATATTGAAATTATACAAATAATGCTTTTATATAGATAAAATGGAGGAGGTGCAAAATGGAAGGAAGGAGGGGATAGATTTGGGCTTAAATTTTAGCTCAATAATAGTGTCTTTTTCACTTCTGAATGCAGCATCAAATTGGGTTAGAGAAAGTCCAAAAAGTCTAAGCTAAAATATAAGAAAATTGGATCGAAATCCTATACATATTAGGCCTGCTATTTATTATAATACAAAAAAAGTACTTAAATCTTATTCTAATATATAAGGCCCTGGTTTGTGTGAGGTCTAATAAGTCTAGTGACTTTGCAGCTGGGATCCTTTGCATCAAGATTTGATTTTTTTCAAGTCCAGCTTGTGTTGTAAAGGACCTATTATTCAGGTGAAAAAATCATTTTTAGAGTTAGGTCTCTTCCCGTGTTGTCCCTTTGAAAAATTTTGATTTGAAATATAGAAATTCACGACTAGGAATAAGACCTAGGTTACGTTGTAGAAGGAAAATAAAAGAGAGAAACAAGGTTTTCAAGATTGGTGAAAGTTGGTTTCTGTAATGGTCTCAAAGATAAAGGTGGTTTCTACAATAGTCAAAAAGGATAATTTAGCCTTCATAATAAAGTTTAATTTTGTATCTGAATAACAATAATTAAGAGGTCATTTTTTTAATGGTAAAAAAGAAAGAAGCATTGAACATAGTTAAAACTAAGGATATCAATTTTAATTTACCCTTATTTTAATTTTTGAAAAAGTTTTGTTAATATTTTTTATAAATTTTAATTTTTTCAAAATTATCTTTATCATTATTTAGTTCTATATGATCATGTATCATGAATTTAATTATGTTAAGTTACTAACTATTACGTTTATTTCTATTTACTTGTTTAGAAATAAATGATAAAATTTATTTTTATTTATTTATCTATATAAAATTTTAAAATAATATTAGTTATTTTTTTTATTAATATTCTTCTACCTATATAAAGAGATAAATAGAAAAATAAAAAAATATTATGTGAATAAATAGTTAAAAGTGGATTAGTAAATTTAATAAATAATTTTAACATAATAATTAAATTTATTGGTAAGTATAATTTCTTCTTTCTATTAATAGATCATATAAAATATTTTTGAATGATATGTATAATAAATTTAAGAGGATTTGCAATTAAAATGAAAAAAAAAGATTAATTTTTATTTATTAATTTAAATTATAAATATAATGTTTATAATAAATTAACTCAATATGAAAATATTGATCCATGAACATACAAAGAATCAAAACTAGTTGCATTATGAGTAAATACTAATGTGATAATCATGTGAGTTAGTTACATGTGATCATGTGAATTAGTTATAGCTTTAATACCCTCCCCTACTCATACACAAAAGCTAATGATAGTAAATATCTATTATAACTAACTTAAAAACAAATGAAGCAAATATTTGGGGATGGAGGTCCTTGTTGAACATATCCCCAAGTTTATTGGATGAAGGAATAAGAAGTTTCATATATCCATCATGAAGATTTTAAAGAATTACATGACAATCGATGTATAAATGTTTAAGACATTCATGAAAAACTAGGTTAGTAGTAATGTGTAATGTCTTTTATTATCATTGTACAAGATGGTTATGCAAGAAGGAGTGATATATAAATCTTTTATTAGATAGACAAGTCATTTTAATTTTCAAGTAATTTTGGCTAAGGAGAAATATTAATCCTTTACTGATGATCTTACTAGAATGGATTATTTCTTAGAATGACATGACACCAAAGAATCATTAAGGAAAAATAGTATCCTAAAGTAGAATAATAAGTATCAAGAAGTGTTGCCCAATCTGTTTCACTAAAGCCTTTCACCTAAAGTGAGAAAGAATGGAAAAATAACACTTCTTGAGCAAGGACCCCTTTCAAATATTGTAACAAACGAACACCTATCTTATAATAATTTTCTATAGGCTTATCAAGGAATTAACTCAACTATTAATTAGCATACAAGATATTAGGAAGTGTTTTATGATATAATAGTTTTTCTAAAAGTTTATATTACTTAGGATATCTAAGAAGGGTGACCTATCATCATGATGCAAGTGAAGTCAAGATTTAGCTAGTATGGAAGAAGGTTTACAACCTAGATACCTTTTGAAGATTGAGCTAACAAAAATACCAAGGAAAATTTTCAAATCGCTAAGATTCTTAATACTAAAGATGGCATGTTTTCCTTTTGATGATCTCACACTCAACGAGTGAGATTCCAGCCAATATAACATAATAACATACGCAAGTAAAATTATTAGAGAATGAAGTATCTTCTTGATTAATAATGTGTAATCATAAGAGGCTAGGATAAATCCTTCATTGTGTAAGAAGGTTCTTAAACAATCATACCAATAGTGACTTTCTTATTTGAGCCCATACAATGATTACAATAATCTATATGCTTGGTTAGACTTACTTGTAGAAACCCCTAATGCTATTTTCTTATATATTTCTTCATCCAATGTGTCATGCAAGAATTCATCATCCGCATCCAATTGATGTAAGTTCTAATTGTATTACTACTAATGCCAAAATCATATGATCATTTATTATTATTGTGCAAAAAAGTATGTCAAGTTTTACCCACAAGTAAGTATACTTGTCAATGTAGGAAGGGGATATTTAAAACCTTCAGTGTTGATCTTAGAAGACCTAATTCAATAATCCTTAAAAGAATGTTCAAATCCCAACTTTTGAACTCACCAAAAAAGGTGTTTTGTTTGAAATATATTTTTAAAATAAAAATGAGATTATAAAAGTAAAAATGGAAAATGTGAAGGAAAAGAACACAATCATAAATTTAATTATGAAAAGCATTGAGACTTTGGATCCCCTTTTGACTTTACCCAATTTCACCCCTAAACTCCTGTATGAATGATTGAAAATATCAATTGTTAACTATCTATTTTAATTCTATTACCACCCAATGATCATGTAATAGTAATATTATTTCCTTTAAGTAGTACCCTTGATGATCATGCAAGGTATATAATTAAGAGAAACATAAAGAATATTTCGACTTGTTAATTTAATAGCCGATAAGAAATCTAATATTTTAATTAATCCTCCAAAACCTTTAGATCTGTTAATTAGGTAATGGTACAATCACTTATCTTCCAATCCACTTAGAAATTAATAAGAGTGACCAATTTTCTTCAATCAATAAAGCATAATAAGGCAAACACAATTAAATAGAAAATGAAACCTTTCATGAAAAAAGATAAAGGATTCAATTGGTTACATCATAAATTTCACCAAAGCTCTAAGATTTAGGGGTTAGTTACACATAATGGATAAGAATAAATTAAAATATGCTAACCCAACAAAATAATCTATAATCCTAATCCTAAAAGAGGGATGACAAAATCATAATACCAGCAAAGCTAGAAAAAGGGACTGCATATCTAGCAAGAGATACTGGAAGAAGAAATAGAAATGAAAATAAGGGAATAAGAGATGGATTGAAAAGGTAAAGAACTATGTCTCTAAAATGGTGTGTTATGTAAAGGTATCTTTCTTTCAAGATCCCGCCTCCCTTTTTATAGGCGTGAGTTAGATTTTCCTTGTTGTGAATCAAGTTGTCCCAATTTTCCTCTTAAACTGTTTGGATTTCTTAAATCATTAGTGCTGTTAAAGTTAACTAGAATAAGTTTTTATGTCATTAAAAGTAGCTTGGATCATTTTTGTGTTATTCATATTGGCATGACTGTGCTTAGGTCTGCACGGCCATGTCGAAAAAGTCAAAATGTTGTAAGGTTATGCTTGGAGTTGACACAACCTTGCTCATCATATGTCACGATTGTGTCAGAAAATCACATACATTGTGAAGGTGTGCTTAAGTTCAGCACAACCATGCTAGCTTTTTCTAGGGATATTTTAATCATTTTATTTCTCCATTGCTTTTTTATGCCTTTTTTTCTTCTTTCTTTTTAGCTTAAAATATATTTAGTTTTTTATTCTTTACTTACGGGATCATTCTTGTAAGAAATAAGGGAAACAATCAAATAATTATGAATCACACATTATAACCGAGTTTCTGCAAAATAAAAAAAAAGAGGTTTATCAGTTACATTATTCATTGGTAAATAGGTTTCAAAGCAATAAGATCTTTTGTTTGTGTATATCTTTTAGCTACAAAATGTGTTTTATGTTATTCAACACTTCCATCAAACTTGCATTTAGTTTTGAAAATCCATATAAATTCCTATGTGTTGGACCTTGTAGGTAAATAAAAAATTTACCTAAGTTTGATTTTTTTTTAATGCTTGAATCTCAAAAGAGATAACATTGCACCAACAATTATTTTGCAAGCCTCCTCATAATTCCTTGACTCTATATTTGAACAGATACTCACAATGAATGCTTTGTGAGCATGGAAAGTCAATCATAGTTGAGGTATAAAGAAATGAAAGATTTTGTTGAAGAATTACAATAAAAATCCTTAAGATATCAAAAAGGTCTCTTCTCTTGCTAGCTTGCTCAAGGAATGAAGAAAGATTAGGATGACTCCACTGAAGGTGAAGGACTCGTTACATTATTCTCCTTGTGGTACATAAAAATCAAAATTTTGATCAATAGACTCTAAGATTATAAGGTCCTTGTCAATCAAGGAAATAGTCATACAATTAGTGTCAAGCATGAGTGTGTGTACTATATCATCCTTGTTGTTATTAAAATCATACAATGGTTACTCAATATTTTCTTCCCACAAAGGAGATATATTTTCATGAATCATTACATCATGTGATGTGAAGATGTTTTGTGTCTTAGTATCCAAAAGTACAAAATCATTTGGTCCTAACCTTCTACCCTATTCAGACACATCATCCAACATATAGGTCCAGTTTGTCTTTATGTAATAATACTAGGGAAAGCATAATATAAAGATCCAAATACCTTTACATCATTTAAATTGGTAGTGCTTTCATGTAATTTTTATAGGAATCTCATAATTAAGCACATGTTTTTATGTCCTATTGATGAGATATATAACAGGTTTTATTGCTTAATACTAGAACCATTTTGTCATATTAGATTACCTTAGGTGCTCGACTAACAACCAATATGCGTTAATGTTTCCTTTCAACCCTTCCTTTTTTCAAGGATATCAACATAACTAGTTTGGTATTCTATGTCTATTAAGGCATAAAATGTTGGCATTAAAAATTCCACACCATTATTAAAACGTATTATTTTCACTTTACTATCCAATTAAACCTTTACTGGTTGAATTTTCAATATGATTTCTAACTTCATATTTATGTTCCATCATGATAATTCAAAGATAATGACTATTGTAACACCTTTAATTAAAAAAAAAAGAATCACATGCATACAACTACCTATATTAATAAATGACTTAAGACCCGCAACTTTAAAATTTAGCCAAAACAACTGGCTTTGCAAACAAAAAGCAAATGAAAACATTGCAATTCAATGTGGCTAGTTTCTTCTTCTTTCAATCTTACTTCATACAAAGCTTGTTAATTCTCAGGTTTGCACTAATCCTGGTTGGATCATCTTAGCATTTGGAGGAAAAACCAAAATTCACCAAAAAGACAAGATAAAAAATCAACTTTCCTTTAAATTATGCTAAAATTATAAGGGTATTGACTTCATAATTAAAAATCCTCACTCTCCAAAATCTCCTTTCGTTCTATGCACAAGTTCATATGTTCCTCCATGAAGTTTACTTTCTTCAGCCATAGATATAATAAAAGTAGAAAACTCAAGGCAAAAGCTATATTTAATGGAGTAAAAGTATTAACCGAACTTGTCAAATTGATTCAAAATCCTTCTCTCCTTCATTTATCTACTTTTTCTTTATTTGTATGAGTTAATTTTTAGTATAATTCCATGATATTGCCATAACATCATAATCCAATCTTTGGATACTATATTTGAAACAAAGAGATAGTAGAACAAAGAAGCTAAGTTAATTTAAAACCGTACGAGAAAATAAAATCAGCATCAAAATTTAGTTTCAGGTAAGTAAAGAAGACTTAAGTAAAGTTAGGAGTAGTTTTAAAGCTTTCATAGCTCTAAAATGAAATTTTATTAATTGTAAGATAATTTAAAATTTATGTTTAATTATATTTAAATTTAATTTTGAATGGAATTTTTTGCATTTATTAATTGATGATTGAATTTGTTAGGGATTAAATTATTAAATTATTTAAATTATGTGAAATAGTATAATAAGAAAATAAGATACTGGAACTACGATTTTATGTGTGATTCTCACTCATATGTGAAACTTTGGATGTAAAATTTTCAGGTGTTAAGTGATATGCATTTGTGGACTACATCCATAACTTTTGTACATATTATAAAATTATACGATTTTATATAAATCTTAGAAGTAATGATACTTAAATTTAGAGTTGTTGGAAAATGCTCCTATAAGAAAAAATTATTTGATAGTTTTTAAGTTATACAAATATATTTTTATATAATAGTTATAAGACAGTATTTAGTTGAAAATTTTTGTGAAAAATTGAATTATTTTATAATTTATAAAATTTTCAAAATATATTACTTTATAAAAATTATTCCTTCTTCCTTCCAATCTATTCACAATGTTTTTAAAAAAATATAGTAATAGTTTTAAACTCTTAAAAATAATAATTCTTACAAAATTTTAGGTTAGAATTCAAGAAGTGTAATATATATAAATTCTTGAAGAATTAAAAGTCTTATTAGACTGTTAATAATGGTTCTAGGTATAACGAAATGTTTATTGGAGGTTGGGGATCTCATATGATTTATTAGAAAATATTTAATTAAATTCTAGAAAAATATTAAGTTGAATAATAAGATAATTGAAAGAGAAATATGAGATCATAAATTTAGAGAAGAAGACAAGGTCTTCAAGCGAAATAGAGATGAGACCTAAAATGATTAATTAACATGCATCATATGCATAAAAGTTTTGTTCGAAAATTGTTAATTGAAGGATAATCTACGAGCCCTACAAAAGGGAGCTAAGAAATATAAAAGTTGGTTCACATTGAAATAAACTAGAGTTCATAATGATGAGAACTCCCAAGTTTTAAAGGTACGTGAGTTAGGTTTGACTCTCTCAATAGCTTGGGGTTGCTACTTGTAGTCAAGATTGATGTAGTCAAACTTAGTCATCGTAACAAGATCTTGAAGACTATCATTAGCAATCAAGAAATTTCATGATTTTGTGAAATGGTGATGAGTATGATGATAATGATAATTTGAACATTGTTAAGAGTACGCTATAGATTGAAATTGGATTCTAGTACCTCTATTATTATGATAAAGTGATAATTATTTGGACCCATATGCATAATACATATTGTAAGGATGATCAACTTTATATTAGTGAGACTTGATATGGTATGAATGCATTAAGTCTCAACCTAATCCTGAGTTTGTCATCATAGAAACTTGGAATAGGATGATGGATAGTAAATTATACTACTACATTGCATATCATAATAATTCCTTGCACTTATTATATATTAAATTTTATTTCTTATATATATATATATATATATATATATATATATATTAATATACTACTCCTTAGTACATATTACTTGAACAAAATGTCTGACTCCCCTACTATTATACTTTTATGCATGATGTTTTGCTATATTAGTGAAACTATACAATGAGAAGATCCCACCTTGACATAGAGATTAAGGTAAATGAGGATCATGGGAATTGGGTCTCACACCCACTCAATGCTGGCAGTCATTATATGAGTAATTTTCGAGAAAGAGTAACTATCTGGAAGACTGATGCATCTTCTCCAATAAATCCTCTATCATGGGTCCCGATGATGATGCCTGAAAATATTTTACTATCTATTCGTAGGCAGGCGTATCATAGACGGTCGATTTCACCTCTTTCGTCTACATCATCCAGGGACATTCATCAACATCATGGACCACCTTTTACTATAATGGACTTTTCTAAGGTTTGTACGGAACCACCCCTATTTGTTTCTTAAGGAATATCCTGTCTTTTGCCAAACTGTGAAAAGTCAATATTACAACAACTTTCTAAAATTACTTCTCGCCATGGTGAAGCAAATCTTTCTCATGAACATATGAGATACCTTGAGATAAGGTATGATGAGGATGGGGATGATGTAGACAAATACCTCTAAGGTTTCAAACTTTTTCCGTTATTAGTAGGATAATGGATGACTTCTCGTTGTTGAGGATAAACTTTAGATGTAGAGATTTTCTGTAATCTTGAAGGTTGCATCTAGATAGAATAGTCTAGCTTCTGTTAGATTTCTGTGCGATCTTAAGTTTTGTAATTTTGTATCATCGTGTTGTAGTTTTCTAAACTACCTACATACGAAAAGATGTTTAGTTTTGTACTTTAATGTTGATGTAATATGTTTATATATAAAGTTTGAATTTTTAGTTATGGGTATGATTTGAGAATTTGGCACACCATAACCATATGGTTATTAATCATTAATATATATATATATATATATATATATATATATATTACATGTAAGGTTAAGTAACTGTAGATAATTTGGGAGTTGCAATAACTATAATCATCAGATATGGTTATAAAATATCTATAACCATACATTAACAGTGTAACAGGTTTCCCAAATATCTATATGCATTAATTGAAATTTTATACTAGCCATTAAATCACTAATTTGAATGGTAATTGTTTATATTTTAAGACATGACAGACATCACAAATTTTATAAGTATCATATCATATATGTGTTTTTATTGTTTAGCATCCATAACTTCCTGTTTAGTATGCGCCTTAATCTAAAATGACATAGTTCAAAAATCAGGAAATATTGTTGACATAGTTCAAAAATCAGGAAATATTGTTCAATGCATTGGTATTGTTCCACATAGGTTTTCTCATGTTGTAAATTTTCACATAACTCTACTTCAAGTGATATAAATCATCAAACTTGTAACATGAACTAATCATCAGACTACTCTCACATCTTTCATAATTGTTCTCATGAAAAATGAGTGAACAATGTAATTGTATGCACAATTTTGATATTGTTATCAAATTGAAGTTAAATGGTAAAACATAAAATGTGTTTAAGAACAAAATATGGAAAAAAAATTGAACGATTTCCTCATACCTAGCTATGACATTATCTTTATTTGGAAATTTCACACTCAATAGTGATATCTTATTATATGAAACAAACGAATTCATGACATAACATATGTGGTTTGTCGCTCCAAAGTAAAAAATCCAACTATTCTAATCATGATTAAGAGGACAATATAATATATTTTTTTTACTCTTTTATATTTTTCTTCATCTTTAGGGATGACATTATAGTTTCATTGGTGTTGTGAGTTGCACGCTCATTAGAGTAAAGTAGCCTACTCAAAGCTAACAAAGTTTTGCATTACTCATGATTGAAAGAAAACTAACTTCCCTTGTCATTATCCTTCTTATCCACGAAGGACTCATCCTCTTTTATATCCTTCAAACTATTGCCCACATTATTAGCTAAAATATTCTCCTTGATGATATGAAGAAGAAAGTGTGTTTATAATTTTGGATTATGTTAAAATTGGTAAAATATAAAAGATGGAAACTTGAAAACTTAACCATATCCATGACGTGATGATAAAACCAAAATTATCAAGAAAATGTGATCCTATTTGCTATATGTCAGTGAAATAGCACTATAAAAGTTGTTCTTAACCCAAGAATAAAGAAAAAGCTCTTATATGATAAAAGTTAATTTTGATTTAAGTTAATTTTAATTTTATTAATTTTGATTTATACAACTCTTATTTCAATGTGAAAAAAAAACATGCTCAAAAAATATGTATTAAAGAAATAAATGAGAATCCTAATCAATTAAAAATTAATATTAAATATTAATTTTGTAAATAATTAAAATAAATTAATCTCAAATCAAAATTAAAATTATGATTAATAATTAAACAGATTTATGAACTAATCTAAAATTTTAATTTTATTTATGATAAATTAATTTTAAATTCTAATTTAATTTACAAACAATAATCCAATATTTGACAATAATGATTTGATTTTGGATCTTCATTTACTTCAAGTAAAATCACAATTTTATTTATTGCTTTTTGAATTTTATTTTATTTTTATCAAAATTACTTCTTTTTTCTTAAACTTATTATTTAGACTTTGTAAACTTTGTTGTATTTTCTTAATTCTTTTCCTAATTATTGATGTCATTATTTCATACAGAAACTTTAAGTAAATTGATTATATGTTTATCACGTGAACTTAATTAATCCTAATGAAAAATCATATTTCTTGTAGGTGCAAACTTTGTTGTTATTTTGTATTGAATATTCATATTCATGTCCTATTTCTTGTGTAAAACGATCTATATTTCATTTATAGAGACTTTTGAAACATCACTAATACATGTTTCTATTTATCTTTCTTGTTGAAAAAACATTTTATTAAGAATAGGAAATGGATTTATTTGTAAAATATGTGACTAAACTATTGAAAATATTCATACAAATAGGCTAGAAATCTTACAATATAGTTTTGTTGGCGAAAGGTGCTAATATTCCTCGTTGTTGCATAACTACAAACAATGGAACATGAACATTATGATATAACTTTGTAATTATCAAGTTTTTTCCAAAGCAATTTAAAGTTATGTAAAGTAATCGATAACTCATAATCTCCTTGTTATTCATTTAAAGTTATGTAAAGTAATCGATAACTCATAATCTCCTTGTTATTCATTATAAAATGTTGTGTATATATGTTTAATACTTTGAGAAATAGATCTACAAACAAAATTCATAATCCATAAGTGTTCTAAGTTGTTATAATGCTCCTGATACCCATAGCTAAGATAAAAATTATTAGGTATTAGAATCAATTCGTTAAAAAATTTATATTTATTTTTCAAAATAAGTGTTTTTATCATCTCTTTAACTAAAATATGATAATATATTTACCACCATTGTTTGGATGAACGAAATTTTGACTTGTTTAATTCTACAATGAATCCATATTCAAGTTGTTGACTCTATTCATATTTCTATTCAACTATCCTGGATTTTGAATAATAAAAGAAGTATGATAAAGTCATGAATTTTATAGCTATGATATCCTATGAATTTTTTTTAAAGGATTTGAGATTAAAATGGAAGAGAGGAATAATTCTCATTAATTAATTTGAATGACAAAGATAAATTTATAACAAGTAAATAAGAAAAAAAAATTATTTATTAATTTAGGTGATGAATATAACATTTATAATATCCTAAATATGAAAATACTAATACATGTGCATACATATAATCAAAACTAGTAAAAAACTCAATTAACATCCATATGTGATGTGTGTTAGTTAGAGGTATCATGTAAATTAGTTATAAATTTATCAAGTGTAAATTGTCATAAAATGTTTAATAAAATATGATATTAGCATGACTAAATACATATCACATTATCATTAAATGATGATCAATACTTTAAAAAATTAAAAAAAATAAAATGTAACCACAGAAATAAAAAACTAATATAAAAAATTATATTTATTAAAGTTAAAAAATATAATTTTTTTATTAAATACACGGAACAAATAATATAATTATTATATATACACCAACAAATAAATAAGTAAAATATTTTAAATTTTATTAAAGAGTTTAGATCATAGAATATTAATTTACTATAATATGTTTTACATGATCTTCACATTGAATACTACGATTAAACATTAACATTAGAGAACTTCACCTTTGCATTTAACTATATTTTTTTTTACATTTTATTTTTATTATTAAAATTTCAATATTTTTTATATGGTCAAGCATTTATAAAAGAATTAAATTTATAATTAAACATAATACACCTATAGTAAGATAAAAGAACATATATTATTTTATTTATAACTTGTATTCTTATATTTGTAATTAAATGTTTTAGTTTATTGTTAATTAAGAAGAATACTATAGAGATTTCTAACTAGAAATTCTATAATCCCTTTATTTTATCTTATACAATGTGCTTTAACTAAATAAAATGTAATAAAATTGAATGATATGTTATAGAATAATTTTTTATATTTTATATTTTATAATTATATGATAAAATAAAACTATACATTCACTTTTACGTTTAGTATTTATTAAATAGAATAAAATATTATGTTTTATTATATATATAATATAATTTTTTTGTTTAATATTTGGTTAGATATAAAAATGTTATTTTTTAAAATTTTATATTTTTCTTTATCTTCTAAATATATTAGAAGGTGTTAGTTGAATGAATTATATCTCTTGCAGAATTTTTAGAAAGTTGTTATGTTTACTCAGTCAACCTTATCTTAGAGATAATTTAGGTAATCTTTTGAAAGTGCTACAATATTTTAGAAATTTATGTTTTATTTGAAGTCTATTTAAATTACTTGTAGTTTATTGATTCCCTTCAATAAAAATGTATTCCCTTCATTTTTTTCAGAATTTTTTACTACCTTGAGTTTACAAGTGGTATTAGAACTACATTTAAAACCCTTTCCAAAATACGTTTCAATGGCCACAAATGAGAATTTTATCCAGCCTTCAATTTCTTATTTTGACAGACACCATTATGATCATTGGAGCATGTTGATGGAGAACTTTCTTAGATCCAAGAAATACTGGATTGTTGTTGAACTAGGTGATCCTAAGCTAGTTGCAGGTGCAAATGATGCACAGAAGATTGAAACAAAAAACTTGAACTTGAAGGATTTAAAAGCCAAAAATTATCTCTTTTAAACAATTGACAAAGTTGTGCTTGAGACAATCTTTCATAAGGAGACATCTAAGCATATTTGGGATTATTTGAATAAGAAATATAAGGGAATTCTAAAGACAAAACAAAGCAGTTACAAATTCTCAAGGTTGACTTTGAAACTTTGCAAATGAAGCTAGATAAAGTAGTTTTAGATTATTTCTTCAGGATCATGGAAATTTCAAACAAGCTCAAAATTCATGGTGATAAAATTGAAGGTGTCACCATTATTGAAGAAATGTTGAGATCATTGACAATAAAATTTAATTTTATCATTGCAATCATAAAAAAGTCACATGATTTAGATGATATGACAATTCATGAGCTGCAAAAATCATTACATATTCATGAATAAAAGATTAAAAGGAAGAAGGAGTAGGAGGAACATTTATTGCGGGCTCAAACATAAGCTTTGCAAGTCTCAACAAAGCCAAGTATATCAAAAAAGAGTAATGGTGCATGGAAAGGGAAAGACAGCAAGGAAGTTGAGGGAAAACAAAAGGAAAGGAAGCATGGAATGGGAAGGGAAGTGACTATCAAAGGAAAATTCAAAGCACACATCAAGTGCTTTCATTGTCATAGGTTTGGTCATTACAAGTCAGTGTGTAAGACCAATCTAAGTATGGTGGAGAAATCTAACTATGTCAAGTATTAAGAAAAGGAAGTTGAGATCTCTTTATTGATGGTGTGTCAAGCTAGAGAAAAATGTACCAAGAACCTATGATATTTAGATACTAGTTGCAGTAATCACATGTCTGGGGATAAGATGGCTTTTGCTGAGCTTGATGAAACTTTCAATGACATAGTGAAATTTGGTGATCATTCAACTATGGTAGTTAAAGGAAAATATTAGTATTTAAACAAAATCAAGTTAGGTACAATCTATTCTTAATGTCTTATATGTACCTGATTCGAAAACTAACTTGCTAAGCATTGGACAATTGCAAGAAAAGGGCTATGAGATTATGATAAGGAATAAAGTATGTCAAGTAAAAGATGTTGTGTTGGGACTGATTTTGCAAGCAAAAATGGCCAAAAATAAGATGTTTCTTGTACACCTGCAAAATTTAAAGGTTAATTGTTTAACTACAAAACAAAATAATTTGGCTTGACTCTGGCACAATCGATATGGTCATTTACACTTTGGAGGTTTACAACAACTATAACAAAAAAAGATGGTTAGAGGACTTCTTAAAATTGAATTTCCTTCTGGAGTTAGTGAATAATGCATTCTCAATAAACATCATATAGATGCATTTCCAAAAGGTAAAGCTTGGAGAGCTCAACATGTACCAGAATTAGTTCACACAGATCTTTATGGATCAATTATTTTGGTAGGAGGTAAACGATACTTTATAACATTTATTGATAATTTTAGATAAAAATTGTGGTGCTACCTTTTACAAAATAAATCAAAAGAATTTAAAGCATTCAAATGATTTAGGATGCTTACGGAAAAAGAATCCAGTAAATCCATTAAGATGCTACAATCAGATAAAGAAGAGGAGTTTAACTCCTTTGAATTTATTAAATTTTGTGACGAAAGTGGTATCAAAAGATAGCTTACAACTCCTTATACTCCACAACAAAATGGAGTAAGAGAAGGAAAGAATAGAATGTCGCTCGACATGGTGAGAAGCATATTGAAGAAATCTGGTCTTCCAAAAATATTTTGGCCCAAAGTTGTTGCATGGAGTAATCAAGTGCACTTAATAGGACTCCTAAAGAAGCTTGGAGTGATGTCAAACTAGTTGTGCATTATTTCTGAATTTTTGGTTGCCTAGCATATGCAAATATACTAGACCAACATAGAACCAAACCAGAAGACTAGGGAGTGAAGTGTGTTTTTCTGGGCATAAGTGAAGAATCCAAGGCTTACAAGTTTTATATCCCTGCACCATAGAAACTGATAGTTAGTAGAGATATGGTGTTTAATGAAAATGAATTTTGGCCATGGGATTCACCAAAGGAGATGCCAAAGACTAGAATTGTTCCTGATGATGAAGTTGATGAAATAACTACTAGACCAGCAACAACTTAACTTTTGCAACAAGAACTTGAAGATTCTTCATAACCATAACGCATCAAGAGAAAACCAACACAGATGCAAGATTATAAGGTAATAGGAGTTCCTAATGCAACCCTTGAACATGTTTCATAATTTTCCTTGTTCGTAGACTATGGGCCAATTCTGTTTGAAGATGTTACGAAGGAAGAAAATTGGTAAAAGGCAATGACAAAGGAAATAAATTCAAATGAAAGAAATAAAACATGGGAGCTAGTCAATTTACCAAGAGGATAAAAAGCTTTTGGAGTGAAATGGGTTTATAAAACTAAAGTTAAACCCAATGAAGAAGTAGATAACTACAAAGCTCACTTGATGGTGAAAGGATACAAACAAGAATATAAATCAACTACATAGAAATCTTTGCATTTGTAGCTAGACAAGATACAGTCAAAATGGTGATTGCAATGACAACCCAAAATTCTTAGCCATTTTATCAACTTGATGTCAAATTCTCCTTTCTACATAGTCAACTTGAGAAGTATTTATAGAACAACCACCTGGTTTCATTATGTATGGAAATGAACATAAAGTTTATAAACTTAAAAAGATCCTCTATGGACTAAAACAAGCTCCTAGAGTTTTTAGTATAATCGCATTGATTCATATCTCTTAAGGGAAAGTTTTTCTAAATGTCCATATGAACATATGCTTTATATGAAGCATAAGGGTGATAAAATGATGGTTTTATGTATATACATGGATGATTTAACATTTATTGGAAATTGTTTATAAATGAAAAATTGTTTTAAATAATCCATGGAAAAAGAATTTGATATGACAGATTTGACATTGCTTCATCATTTTTGGGCCTAGAAATCACTTAATAAGAAAGTGGCATATTCATTTGCCAAATGAAATATGTTAATGGTGCTCACTAAATTTCATATGGATGAATGCAATTCTATTAAAACTCCAATGGAATAGAATTAAAATTGGTCAATAATCATGTGGAAGACTAGCAAACAACACATTATTTAGGTATCTTGAAGAAGTCTAATGTATATTACAACTACAAGGCTGGACATAATGCACAACATAGGCATCATTAACAAATGTATGGAGAATTCTTTGTAATAACACCTTCTTGTAGCCAAAAGAATCTTGAGATATCTTAAAGGAATAATTTACTATGGTTTATTGTATAGGAAGGGAGACCAAAATGAATTAATCAAATTTGTTGACAATGGTTTTGTAGGAGACATAGTTGATAAGAAAAGTACAACGAGTTATGTTTTCATGATAGGTTCTGGTTAATTTGCTTGGAGATCGAAGAAGTAGCTAATAGTCACTCTTTCTTCCACTGAAGTAGGGTATATAGTTGCGACCTCAGGTGTTTCTCAGTTGTTTGGATGCGTAGAATATTAGCATATATGAAGATGGAACTGAATAAATCTATCAAGATCTACTGTGACAATACCTTAACTATTAAACTATCCAAAAGTCCAATTTTTTATGGTAGGACCATACACATTTATGTAAGGTTTCATTTTTTACGAAAACTCGTTAAAGAAAGAATCATAAAGCTGAGTCACGATAAAATTAAAGACTAAATAACTATATCTTTACTAAATCTCAAAAGACATCATCATTCCTTAAATTAAGACATATGATTGAAATTTGCAAAAGAGAAAATTTAGCTTAAGCAAAAGACAATACTATTTTTTTAAAATAAAATTTAATACAATTTAATTTATAGGAAAAAATATTAATTAATGAAATTTATCTTTTAAAATATTTTTTTACAAAAAATTCTATTTACTAAGTTCATCTTATTTTTAAAAATAAGTTAGATAATCTTTTAAAAATATAATATTTTAAAAATTTATATTTTATTTAAAATTTATTTAATTATATCTAATATAACTTATCCATTTCTTTTAATAAAAATACATTCCCTTTAATTTTTTAAAAATTTTTTGTTGTCTTGAATTTACAAGAACATTGAATAAAATTCTTATATTTTATTTTATTATAATTTGTTTATCAAAGACTATCTACTGTTCAGTAAATTAAGTTAAAAATTTAAAATGCGATCTCAAATTTATATTACTCATAACCTAACCATCAGTAATAGTCGTTGAAATGTAAATCGCGATAAGGATTCTGCCAGCACCTTTTCTTCCTTTATTTTCATTTTTTTTTCTTTTTTCTCCCAAAAATGCTTTCAAATTCGCTCAGTTTTCTAATATTTTCAGTCCCTTGAATTATTTGAATAGTTCTATAAACACAGTATATATATTTAATAATAAAGTTATTTTTATAACTTTTCCTTACTTTGGTGGTTTTCTTACATTTCTTTTCCTGTTATATGAAATTCCATCTAAGACATTGGGGAAAATGTCTTGGATAAGTTGGGGGGAGGATGGTCCGATATCTAAAAAAAAAAAATTAAAAAAAAAACAAAAAAACAAAAAAAAAACAAAAAAATTAGGTTAGAATCATAAACTTGCTTTGAGTAAGATGGCTGAGTAAGGAGTTACACTTGACTCCTGATACGCATCTTATGATTAAAAAAAAAATTGAATGTGGAAGTATGTTTTTCTTTAGATTTCATAAAATAATTGAAGCAAAATGATTTACATTTTGAGATTAATTAGTTTGGCAACACATATTTAAACTGGATAGATTAGATTGATAAAAATATTACCTGTGAGATTTTGAGCCTTATTATTATTTTCTTTCATGTGTGATTTTCATCCATAGAATATGTTACTTCAGAACTTGCATTGATTCTTTTTGAAGCTACATTTTCACATGAATTGTACAAAAATGATTGAGGCACTGTTTTTCTTGAACAAACCACTTGGCCAAATAACCAAACCATATAATTTTATCATTTGATCAGCCCTTTGAACCGATTAGCCTTTTCTTCTTTTTAGCTTACCACAAATAAAAAAAAAACAAAAAAAAAACAACTTTGTTTGACCATAGAAGGTGATGAATACTGGATTTATCATACCATAAGTGTTTCAATAAGTGTGGGGGAGATTATTGTTGTGTTCATCAATATCATGGTTGAAAAAAAAAACTAAAGCAAGAAATTAATAAATAAACTATTATATTGAAAAAAAAAAAGAAAAAAAAAGAATGAAGAAGTAATATTTGTTTCTCACACTTGCACTTAGACTCAGTTCTCAATCCTCACCATTTTCCTTGGTCTAACATTGTATCTCTTCAATATATCATTTCATCTTTCTAATCCCGTTATAACCAAAATAAAGACCTCTTGATTTGTGCATTGCATGTGTACAGAGTAGTAGAGAAGTAGAAGATATGCAAGCCTATGATAGTTCATCTTTCATGGATTGAATTTGAGAGAAACACTTACCAAATCAAACACTTGATTTTTCAAATTAAAGTTGCCTTTCTAAGTAATTTCAAAAATGTGATGAAAGAATGCTTCATAAAATTTTGTGAATTCTTGAGAAATCAACTCAAAACTTTGATGTTCTTTCAAAAAAAAAAATAGTCACCAATCCTTAACTTAAGTTTGCCCGAGACGTGCAAAAGATAAGTGTGGGGGAATTTGATAAGCATAAATTTCATAAATAATTATCTCTCACTTTTATCTCATTAAGACTTCTTATATGTTCAATTAAGTGGTCTTTGTCATATTTTATGAGTTTGGGTTCATATGAAGTTTAATTGAATTTCTTTGCTTACTCGATTAAAATGACACTATTATAGTATTTTGAGCATAATAGGAGTTTTAGGCATCCAAAAATCATGAAATCTGTCTTGAATGAAAGCCGAAAGAAGTGTCCACAGTTACAAAGCAAGAGCAGACTCTAAATGGAATGTTTAGGACTCCGAAATTATCTCAAAAGATGAGATAGTGTTGCTGACGTGGAATTTGAACAGTGTGCAAAGATCCGGCCATATCTTGAGATACAGAAGTCATATTGAGATGAAATTAAATCTGTTGGACAGCTAAGATCCGGGGCTACAACTTTTGTTCAGAAGTCAAGCTCTAATTCGGACATGTGAACATCCGAAATTGCGGTGCAAGAAAGTCAAAATTGTTGTGCTAATTGGTGACAAAAATTCAAAAGTGTTTTGCATTTTCAACAAAGCCCATGTGAAAGCAATAAAAGGGTGGAAAAGTAATATCCTAGTTGGTGACTTTCTGAAGATGATGCCTCACAAATCCTCTATAAATAGAAGGGTTTACAAGAGGAGAAACACACACCATTTTAGAGATTAACTCCAAGACCATTTTCCATCTTTCTTTCTTTCTTGTTAGTTTGCCTCCTACATGGAAGACTTAGGTTTTCTTTCTTGTTAGTTTGCTTCCTACATGGAAGGCTTAGTTTTTCTTTATTGTTAGTTGCCTCCTACATGGAAGGCTTAGGATTTATTTGTTGTTAGTTGCCTCCTACATGGAAGGCTTAGGATTTATTTGTTGTTAGTTTGCCTCTTTCTTTGTTGTTAGTTTGCCTCCTTCATGGAAGGCTAGGTTTGTAGTTTCAATTCAAGGATTCAAGCTATTTTCATTTTAACTTTGAGGTCTTGATCTTTATTTACATGCTTATTAAGTGGTTTCTACTCTGCTTCACTATATTCTTCAATTTTATTCTTTAATCAAAGTTTGATCGGTTGACGTATTTTGATTAATGCATAATTGATTTATAATTGGTTTTTGATTGGTAAATCATTTTCCAAAAGTTTGAAGAGTAGAAATTAAGTAATTGAATTGAAGGTTTTCATTTTATTACTTACTTCAACTGAATTCTGATTGTGAAATTGGTTTAGATAAAAGATTAAGTGGTTACTAAATCTTGTTGATCATAATCAATTAAATTCTGAGAGGTTTCTCAGTAGAGAATTCAATGATCATTTTAGGGGTTCCAGATGATCCTAGGTTGATAAACACAATGCATAATTTTAGTGATCAATGATTAGTTAAGAAAATAGCCTCTGAATTTCTTGAGTTGATTATTGTTAAGTCAAATAAATTTCATTCTGTATTTTGCATTTAGAACTTCATATCAAATCTTTCCAAAATCTCCTTGTTCTAACTTTCTCCTTATTTGCTTAAGAATATGAAATGGTCTTTGGGAGATGACCTATGTTGCACCTTATACTATACCAATAGTTTGGAAGAAATTTAGAAATTATTTTTACGCGTTTGCGACGAGCGTGTCATATATATATATATATATATATATATATATATATATATATATATATATATATATATATATATATATATATATATATATATATATATATATATATATATATATATATATATATATATATATATATATATATATATATATATATATATATATATATATATATATATATATATATCAATCACTGCATAAAATTTAGAGGTGAAATGGTATTATTTTTAAAACATTGTAGGTTGTGAAATAATTAAATAAGGAAGAGGAATTTATTATACGCTTTCTTTTCTTTTTTGTTTTTTTAGCGCAATTTCGAACCGCCGAAGTTTGATCTTTAATTTGTAGTGGTCACTGCTCGCAGCAAATGCATGGCTCCAGTGAACATTCCGATAAGGTTATCTACAACACTGCATATGGCAATATTTTGAAGAAGAAAAAAAAAAGAGAGTAAAAATTAGATAATCTCAACGAAACGTATTGAAAATCATGTATAATACAATGATAAGACATGCTTCAATAATTACTTTAAAAAATATGCATTAAGTATGGATTAAACTGTAAATAAGTTTTTACAAGTATAAGTGACGCCACTTTTAACAAGGGACTAATAGTGTTATTATTTTATTTGCATACTTAAAGTTAGTTTTATGCTAAAATTAGAGATGATAAAATGCGCTGATATGATATGATCGGTCGGTTAAATCTGTTAAAACGTTAGATTAAGATTTTAAATTTTATGTCTAAATTAATATTAGATTTTATAATATGGTTATATTTAGTTTTTCTTTTATGAAATTTACCTTGGTCTGATGTAACATTAAATTTATGTTAATCTATCGTTTTAATTTTTATTTTAAAAATAATAAATTTGATAATATTTATAAAAATAAATAAAAGATTTACCCTGTTTCTTTTCATCTAAAGCTAGCTATCTAAAAAGGTGACTTATTGTGACTAAGATTAAGTAGTCTTAAAAGTATATAGAAATAGAAGGAAAAAAAGAAAAAAGAAACACATTTTAACAGAATCACATTTTCATATTTTATTACGGTTTTCAAAATTGACATTTAATCAGCAAATGTTTACTTGAATGCATAAATAGATACATTTTGGACGGTGAAGAGTGAAATAATTGAACCCTTCTCTAATGTGCATATATGACCTCAAAAACCTTGAGGTTCAAAATGGTGACATGTTTGTTGCTAGCATGTTGCCACCTAATTAAGGTTGGTACACAATGCTGGAATTCAAGAATAAAATGCAATTTTGTTACTAGGTTTTGGTCAAATTTTTCTTTTTAAGTTGTTACATTCTGTATACATCTTGTTCAGTCCACACCTGTCCCAACCAAGTTTTAAGACTATTTTGCATCAAAATTAATATTCATACTTATTTCATTTTATTTTCAATAACCATTCTTTTGATTTCAAAATTTATACATTTTTAAGTTTTATATAAAATCTTATTTTTATAAATACTCGTTAATAATTTTCTATACCCTGATGAGATGTTAGTATATATAAAATTAAAATAAACATAACGTTAGTAAAAAAATTTAGTTAGTGAGTTTTAGATAAAAATACATTTACTCCATTCAATTTGTAAAAATTTTGAATAAAAAATAAAAAATTGAAAATTTTAGATTAAAAATTAATTAATTAAATAAACTAATTGAATTTTAAAAATAAAAAAATTAATTAACTAAACAAATATAAATAAAAACTGCATATAATCCAAATCAAAGAAATAAAAATATAATTAAATCTAAACTTTTTTAAAAAATTTAAAAATTCTCGTATTGATTTACCTAAATTATTTGTAAATCATAAACCCTAAATCCGAAATTAGTAACCATTTATTTTGTTCACTTAAAAATTGGTACTGATTAAGGGCTAAGAATTGGGTTAGAGATGATTTATAAAAAAATAAAAATAAATAAAAAGATTAGGGGTGAGCCTAGAAAATTCGTACAAGCCAGTAGAATTTGAGATTCAGATATTCTCCTAAGTTGTTGGGACCATAAAGCTGAAACACTATACAAGTCATATTTGAGTTGTAAACCTTTTTATTAAAGCACATAAAACTTAAATTCCAAGCCACCAATATGTGTGGCTCCTAATGCTTCTATGTTGTGAATCACACTATAGTCCAATTCTAAACCACTGGCTCTCCAATTTACACACAAATATCCCTTCCATCACAACCAAAATATAAACCATTAGAACCATCTATCCAAGGCTCTAAGAGGCTAAAAGGAACAACAACAAAGTTTTATATTCACATAACAAAGCACATAGATAGAGAGAGAAAGAGAGAGAGATAAACATATGGCTACATCAATTTCTGCAACTGGGTTCAAGGGGTGTGTTGGTTCCTCCTTCTATGGAAGTTGGGGTACTTCTATAGTTGGTGAAGATTACACCATGTTGGTTAAGTCAGTGCCATCACAAGTTCGCATTGGAAGAGTAAAGCCAGTGAGGTTTCAACCCATGATGAAGAATGTCAATGAAGGGAAAGGTATCTTTGCACCTGTTGTGATTCTCAGCCGTAACATCATTGGCAAGAAGCGTTTCAATCAGCTTAGAGGCAAAGCCATTGCTTTACACTCCCAGGTGAAATTGAATCGATGTTCTTGTAAAGTGTTGTTAGTGCTACCCTTTTGCTTAATTTCAGAATTTTAGTTGTGGGGTGGTGGAAATTTCCATTTAGGACTATGTTTCATATTGCATGTTACTTGTAAATTGGGCTTATGTTATGTGTGTGGTTAATCTGTTTCAAGCTTCGGTTGATTGAAGGATTTGGAATATGTTGAAACAAAAGTAAAAGTAGGATCTATGAAAGGGAAATAGATTTGAAAAACACTAACATGTAGATAGGTTAAAGATAAAGGATTGGAGAACAAATTAATTCGGATCTATTTTCCCTCTTAACTCTCCTTTATGTTGTTCATCTGATTTGAGGTTTGTTGAAAATTGTTGGTGGATTTGAAATTTGAAAAAAATAAAATTGAATTCATGGAAAATGACCAATTAGAAAACACTAATATGTTAAGGGGTTCTAAGACGGAAAGGAGGGACAAATTAGAAAACACTAATACTTAAGGGGTCCATAATTATCCTATATCCCACAAATTACCCCAAAAAAAGAATTCAAGATTTTGTTTGAGGAAAAGAAATTGAGGATTTTGTTCAAGAAACTGTTTCAAAATGTTGTTAGTTAAAAGTTATTATTTTATAATAACATTGATGTAAGCATGCAAGTTGGTTTTGTACTGAACTTTCCTATTTTTGAAATGTTAGGTGATCACTGAATTCTGCAAATCAATAGGAGCAGATGCAAAGCAGAGACAGGGACTGATTAGGTTGGCCAAGAAGAATGGAGAATGGCTTGGGTTTCTTGCATGATAAATTAACAAATGTTCCCCACATTTTGTAATTACCATGTGAGAAAGTTTCAAGTTTAAACTTGATGGTTTTCAATTGACCAAAGAATGTAAAACTAGGAACTCATCTCTAGTTGTGAATTTCCATTCTTAAGTAATCCTTCTCTTATTTTGTTCTCTTGATACATTAAATATTATAAAACCAGAGGCCGTTTATCAACCTTGATCAAGGAACAAAGCAATGTTATTTATATATCTTATTTTTCACAATTTTTTCATAGTCTTTTCTTTGAACCATTGATAACAAGAAAAGAAAAGAAATTATCACATTTCAACTTTTATTCTTGATTCTTCTAAACTCACATCACGTTTCAATGATTTGTTCTTTCATGAAAGACTAGATTGGTTACTACGTGAATAGCAAATTAAATATTACATAAGAGAACCACTAGTGTTACGCCAGCAACCAAAAATTTATGAAGCAGATACACAAGCTATTAGCTTTGGCAGCTGCTAGACACAGTGGTTTGGTTCTTACTTTAACATGAGCTTAATGATGAACCAAGAAAGAAGCAAGAGCTTATGACTGGCCTATATACAAGCACCATAATTATCAAAACCCCTTAAACTTGAGATCAGACTAAATTAGTCCCTGAAGTCATAAGCATTAGCGAATTTAATTTCTGAAATTATAAAAATGGTATTCTAGTTTCTAGGATTATAAATATAGGACATTTCAGTCCTTATTGTTGTTACTTTATTAGGTATTAAAGTGAGTGTTGTTTTGTATTTTCAGCGAGTAAAATGACTTTTGTTTGATAATTTTAAAAACTATAATGATATTTTGTAATTTCAAGGAGTAAATTAATTGGTGTTTATAATTTTAAGGACTAATTTGATGTACTATTGCAGTGCACATATTAATTTGCTTTGTTTACTGCAAAGAAAAAACAAGCTAGCCTGATAATTATGATGCAAAATCGTCCAAACAAAATTAAAAAATGAAATTTTCACCCCCTTTTGGTATAGTATAGATATTGGGAGTTGATATGGATAAAAAAAGAGTTAAAAATCTCTTTCGGATTGTAAGAAATAATTTTCTTGTATGCAAAAGATACTATCAGGGTATTATAGATAAGAGATAACTTCTTCTAATATTTAATCTTATCAAGAAATTATAATAATAAAAAATTATTATATAAAAAGGTCTTCGTACCTCTCACTTAATTAATTTTAATTTTAACCATTTATATTTAACATTTTTCTAATTTAGGAATTAGAATGATTTTGTAAATACTATCTCTTGTACCATCAAGAATCGTGATTGGGATAAAAAAATTATGTTTATCACATAAATCCCGTTAGGATTAGGTAACAACAGGAGTTTAATAAAAAATAGGAATAAAGTAAGAAAAAATGATCAATAGATAATGTAATAAAAAAAATAAAAATAAAAATAAAACTTTAAATACTATTTGAGGAACCAATCAATTTCTTCGTCTATTGAATGATTAATTTAACTTTTCACCTAGTTCTTGCATTCTAGGAGAGTAAATATGTTTAAATATAATTGTGATAGGTGCCAATACCAATGAGTCAATGACTAATCATTTTCTTAATCATACAACTTTTGCATCCGTATGTCTAATTAGTTCACAATAGCACATAATTAAAATAATAACAGATCAAATAAAAAATGGTAAATATAATTTAAATGTTTCAGATAAAAATTCAATACTCAAAATTTATTTATGAGATTTAGTGATAAACACTTCAAACTCAGAAAATTGCTCCATAGCATGAAAATGTTTACTACAAATCCTGCATGAATTCACTCCTTTGCATTTGATTGGACAAATATTAAATTAAATAAAAAAAGTTTGTCCGAATTCAATAATGGATTGCTATAGATTGTGGCTTTGTTTATATGGATGTCCCTCATAATATGTGCATAATTAATCTAAACCGTAGCTTTTTCTCCTAATCTGTGTTCCATTCAACAAATATTCATCGATACAGGCTCTTAGCTTTTTTGCTTTAGACGAATTTGTTGTTGTAAACATTTTTCTTTTTCATAATACAAAAACTAACTCCTTCCCTAAAGAATCTCCTATGTTGGCTATATTAGGACTCATTTGTCATATCCAAGACTTAACATATCCTGCATTTGTGATTTATTAAGCGATATTTTGATCGATGAAAAAGAATGTTGACACAATATAATGAAACAATATTAATTGTCACCATTTAAGTTGTTTGAAATAAGTGAATTAAAAATAAAATAGATCACATGCGGTACGGAAGACATGAAGCTTTTTAACTTAATCATTTCTTCATTTTATTTTTGTTTGAAATAAAAATATTAGAACAACAAATCACATTATTCCTACGACCCTTTTATGGTTTTACCATTTTACAATTTTCTAATCTTCGCCTCATCTCATTTTATTGCACAAACACTTGGTTTGGTTTGAGATTTTGTTATAGTATGCATACATATGTTTTATACCCGTTTAGGTGATTTTTAATTTAAAATTTTAAAAAATTAAATCTAATTTTAATTTTAAACTTTAAATTTTTATTTTTAATTTTAAAAAATTATTGCAGAAATAATAATAATAAAATAATTATAAATATATCAAAAATATATAAATAATAAAATAATAAAAAATTAATCATAATAATAATAATAATAACCATAATTATAATTGTAGTGTCATAGTAATAATAATAGTAAGAGAAGTGGCATTGATAGTAATAATTAAAACAAAGTTACAATCTTTACATATTAAAAAATAAATTTTGCAAAAAAAATTAAAAATTAAAAAATTGTTTTTAATTTTAGAAATTAAGTTAAAATTGTTTTAAAAAATTATTAAAAACAAAGACATCCTTTTAAATCTACATGATTTGTTTTCAAACAAGTTTCAAAGTAATCTTAAAGTAAAGTTTCAATGGAAGAAAGAATGACTATAAATTTTGAAAGCTTAGATCACATTCAACCCAACAACTTGAGAAAATTATTTTAACTTTTATTTTAATAATTTTATATAAATTCCATATATACACATTTTGTTATACTTTTTATAATTTAAACAATTCTCCACTCTGATATAACAACTTTTCAACAAGGAAACGATGTTTTAGTACAAGGAATACCACACCTTATATCCATCCACCCACACATAACTAGAGATGGTAACAGAGAGCACGACAAATAAGAATGGTAAGTATCCACTGTCCATAGATACAAACCTGCTCTTTACCCCTCCAATACTAGCACGGATACCCATTAAGTTTTAAATATAGATTTATAGTTATTCATCAATAGTCCTTTATATTAGTTAAAAAATAATATATACAATCTTAAAAATCTAATTTAGAGAAACTTTAAGTCATTATTTCTTTTAAAAACAATAGAGCACTTAAAATTATATATAAAAAAGTCAATATTTTGTTCAACAACAATAATACAACATCAAATTCAAGTACTTAAATTGAAAGCTAATGACATTAACCAAAACACAATTCAAAAACTAAATTTAGTAGTACAATTAGTCCCCATTCTCAAAGCTAGGGTCGATAAGCATTGGGGATAATAAAAGGGAGAGGGAGATGAACTCTCTAGATAGGGCAGAGACCGTAAAATAACAAAATTAGGATTACATGTTCTTTTTATATACTTAAGAACCTCCAAATCCTGATATCTATGGATATATAGGGGTACGGATACCATACCTACACCTAACAAAGTGAATGTTAAAGTTAAGACAGTTTATGCTCCAAATTACTAAGGTGAGGTAAAAACAATTGAAAGGAATAATGTGATGACACACAATTGTGAAAGACTAACCTGAGGATTTATTCTAAAAAAATAATAATTCAATACAAAAACATACTCCCCATTTCTTCCATTAAGGTTTATCTAATTATCGCTGTTACTACTCTTCACCGAACCATATCCTTCGTTTCCATATTTTTCCGCATCCACAATACTCAAAACCTGTTGAAGCTTGAGTTCATCTTAATTTTAACGTAGGGTCATACACTCAACAACATAACAATGAAGGTTTACTCACCGTCATGATTGTACAAGCAACACAAATCAAACTCATGCTAAACTGGAGTCTTCATATTCAAGATTTAAAGCTAATGTGGCATAAAAAACTGCAAATGAACCCTAATGAAAAATTTGACAGACCATTTCAAAAATCAGAAGAGTATGATAGTATTACACCCAAAAGTGGGGTTTGTAAACAAAAAGAAAACTGACCCCTCAACCAAAAAAGAACTATGATCAAGTACATATGGCACATGAAAGAGATCAATGCTACACCCATGCCAGCACATGCTCAAGAAAATGCTCCGGCTGTGGCTATACGGTATATCGACCCTTCGTTGCTCCTTTAGTTCTAGAATCATCCTGCAATAACTCGGGATGTAAGAATAACAGATATTTATGCATCACATTAGTTAATCAAAATTTACAAGCATAAGTTTACATGAAAGTTATAAATTATCCTGTCGTTAAAATCAATGATTTCCTTCCACTTCCTCCCAATGCTCATCTGCAAAATAAATTATATAATAAAATGGCTCAGAAAAATATACAAGCTTTTGGCAAGGAATGCTGCACCACTCAAATGATATGATACTTAGACAAATTCAAGAAGAAACAGTTACCAAATTACATTCACAGATAAATATACAAAATGTAAAAGGTTGTTGCTAGTTGCTACCAAAAAATGTAGAAAGTTGTTTACTAAAGGCAGCATTGGAGATATGCATAAAATATCAGAATTAGAAACTGACACACTGTAGTAAGATGCGAGAAATCATAGATCCTGTTAAAAGCATGGAGCTGTATAAGTATTCAGTGTTGATCATTTCCAGCATATTAAGTGTGCTTACAATTCTTGTCCCCCCCCCCCCAACCCAAAATAAAAAAGCCAAATTTTCACCTATATCAAGCATAGTATATTTGTTTCTGCCATCCCCATTCCGCCAATTTAATTCATTGTGAACTATATATATTTCAACTACTTCCAGTTTAGTAGTACATCTTTCCAAATAATGTAGACCACTGCCCACTGATCTAGTTTATCCTTCTAAAACATTGAGCAAATCAAATTTCAGCTAACATAGTATCTTCCTTTGCCAGGCTTTTTATATAATGTCACCAGAAACAGAATTATCCTAAAGTTATCATTATCACCACACTACAAGCAATTAAAAAGAGCTATTATCAATGTGAAAAATCTATTTAATTATCACAAACTAAAATCTCCCCTAGAACAAACCTAAATATTCCAAATATTTCTGAAAAAAACTACAAGTTCTACAACCAGAAGACTTTTTGACCATCAGCAAGACTAAACCTATTATCAGAGCACAACATAAATTTTTCAAAAAAGAATGTGAATGAATGCATGTGATATCCCACAACATATTCCACATCAAAACATTAAAAACTAAAAAATCCATTCCATCTAAAGTGGATACGAAATGAGAATTGTATTATGACTTTTGAATTTGGGATGTAAATGGGTAAAGGACTAAAGGTTATCATTCGTCCAACCCATTTATCTTAAGTCAGCTGCAGCTATTGGTAAGAAAAATCAGGCTTGTGAATGGTAGTGGCTGGAGTAGCTGTGACAGCAGCAAAGAAGTTTAGGGGCTGTTTGCAATTATCTATGCCACTCTAAAACTTTTAACCGGAAACAATTCATGCCACATCCTGCTATTAACTACTTTGAGAAAAATACAGAATCACATGGGAGAGTATTGTTGAGTGGTGCTTATCTACATCATTAATTTTGATACCTTGCAAAGGAACTAGAATGACAAATACTCCAATGGAAAAGGAAAGGAAAATAATACACTTTTAGTTTAAATATTTGATGCATTTTGGTGAAGTATCTATCACCTCAAACTCTCTTGAATCTTAATCCAAAAGAAAAAAGCATCCTAAAACCTTGAAAAGGACCAAAGTGAGTGATAAACTGAAGATGGAAGAGATGGTAGCATACCCAATCACAACTTCTACTAGATGTTTCATGGCTTTTGCATGCATACCCAATCACAACTCTCTAGAACCTTAATCCAAACGAAAAACATCCTAAAACCTTGACCAAAGTAATTGGTATTCTGAAGATAGGAAGAGATAGTACAATACCCAATCACAACTTAGGATGTTTCTAAGGCTTTTTGCATGCATGCCATTATCTAGATATTACAATAAATCATATACAGCCAAGGTAAAAGAATATCACAAACGTTGCAAGTACCATATACAAGATAATAACAAACCTGGGCAGCCTCATTTGCTGCTGTCTTTGTCCATAATGAAAGTTTGTCCTGCCATTGGCGCACACTTGCAACCACACCACATATGTCCTCGCCATCCTCAAATTGCTCCCCAATCAAAGACATCAGCTATTCAGCAGAACCACCATAATATAATCATTCAGAACAACAACCGATAAATAGAAGATCTCCCCATATACTTGAAACATGAAAACAAAACAGTTTGGCAATAAAAAATTACAGTTTCAAGCCACATGGTATCAAGGTTGGCCTTCCTGCTGCTGTTGTTAGTGACAGTCCACTTTCCTCCATTGGCACACTCAGGATCTTCCCATTTTGGTTCAATCCCAGCCTTGAACAAGTGAAAGTCCCCATTGTTTGGCAACTTGCTGGGCTTGAATATCTGATCATACAAACTACAGCAAGATTTTCCTCATCACAAAATCATCAAATTTCTAGCAATATTTACCAAAACCTAGTTGTTACAAGTTACAATAATTTGAGATAAATAAATAAATAAACCCTTTAAGGGTCCCCCTCCTAAGATCTATATAAATAATTGTCAAAATCCAAATAATCTAAGATACAATTTACCATGAAATCCCTTTTTTTTATTATTATTATTATAAATAATAATAATAAGCCCATGTTTCTCTAAATTAGGGTTTTTTTTTACCAACTACAACAAAAGATTAGGACCCTTTAAGGGTTTGTCTCCAAAGATCCCTAAAAATAAATATTTTTTTAATCAGTGGCATCGACGAAATCCATTAGAATTCAAAACAGAACATTTCAGATTGCATGCTTAGATTCCGTTTCTTAATTAAAAAAATTGTGAAAAAAGAAAGAAAGAAAAGGGAGAAGGTAGAGAGAGACTTACCACCAAAACTCCTCGACGGTCTCGAAGGTGTAGACCTTACGAAGAGAGGTTCCCCAAGCAGCACCTTGTTTCGGTTTAGATTGATTATCGAACCAGAAGGTCCACTTCCTCTCCAATTTGTGCTTCGACCCTGTCTCCGGCACCGGCGCCGCCGCAACAACCCCTTCTACCACTGCTTCAGTTGTTGCCATCTCTCTTTCTCTCTTTCTCTCTCTGAGCCAACAACTAAGAAGAGAGAAATGAGGTTATGCTTCGATGCAAGGTTTGAGGGCTTTGTATTTGGATCCGAGTCGGTGGCCCAAAATCATAAATCAAATGTAAAATCACTCTTATTTCTCAACCCAAAAATAAAAGAAAAAACAAAATTCACTTTTAGAAGTTTTTGGTGTATTTAGTTTAAACTTTTTAAAAAAAGAATTCAATTCTTTTTCATAACAAAAGGTTTAAGTTTTTAAATAAAAAAATGAAAATTTATATTTTTAATCATAATCTTATATTATAAATTTTACATTTTTTTCTTAAATAAGAACTCTGTTACTTTTTAAGATTTATTTTTATGATAATTAACTTTACAAGTATTATTTGTTAATTTTTAATTCAATTTAGATGTTAAATATTAATATATTACACAAATAAAATATATTTTATTTTAAGTAAATTAAATTTTAATATTATTATGATCTTCACTTAAGTTAATTTTAAAATTTTGACATATTCTTTTAAAGAAACTATATTTTTTATTTTAATAATTTATTTTATCTTTTTTTAATTTTAACATCCTAATTTTTCTATTTTATTACTATTTAATATAATCAATTATTTATTATTAACAGTAAAAATATTATTTTTTAATTTATTTCTGTTATAAGTTATATTTAAGTTTAATTTTGCATGGCAACTTTATATTTAGGATTTAGGTTTTAAAAAAGAAAAAAATAAAAATTTTATTTTTAATATGTATCTTTATTTTTATAAATTTTTAAAATAAATAATAAATAATAAAATATGATAAAGTAAATATTTTAATTTTTATTTATTTTATTGTAATAGTTTTTAAGTCATCCACATTTTTTTTATTCAATATCATTAATTAACATTTACATTATCTTATTAAAAAATCTATATTTATTAGAGATATGTATATAATATGTATGTAATTTAGGTTCTTATAATTGAGTTAAAACTACAAAATTCACTTATGTATAAAAAAGGTTAATGACTATGAAATTCATTATTTTTTATAACTTCTCATTATTTACATTGTAGTTTTGTCATTCAAATAAAAGTTAGAAAGGAACAGTGATAAAAATAATATATATATATATATATATATAAATATCATACATATAAATATCATTAGCAAACACATAAGCTTAAATTAAGATCAAAATGAATGCATTAGATGCATATGAATCATGTAATATGAAAATTGATCATCACTATAATCTACATAATGCATGTGAATCCAAATTATCATCACTTTATAAAACAAATGGGAGGTACTAGAATCCAATTTTTAAACTAGGGGTGTATCATTCATTGCCAACACTAATATCATCATCTCATTATCAATTGTCATTCTCAAAAACATGAACTTTTTCAACCGATAATGATAATATTCAGAAAGTCATTGAAGTAACTAAGTTTGACCAAAGTAATCCTAGCTACAAGAAGAAACTTCATATCATTGTGAGACTCATACCTAGCTCATACTGCTGCAACAATCCTTTCAACCATTGCTTCAGAAGTTTTCTTATCATGAACTCTAGTCTATTTCTATCATAAGTTGATCCTTAGATTTCCTTTTCATAAAAGAACTCAAATTATCCTTTTATTGATGATTTTCAAAAACATCAGTTTTATGCATATGATATATGTTAACTGGTCATTTCACTTCTCATACTCATTCATATGAAGGTCACACCTTTATCTCAAAATCTCATAACCTTATAGTCCTCTTCTATTCATCATGTATGTGTTCCACTAAGAAGTGTTTAGAGTTTAAATATAAAGTCTCTAAGTCACTAAATAAGGTTCTTAAACCTTTATTTATCAATTCATCCCATTCAAGTCAAAACACACATTTGTCGGTACCTTGAACTAACATCTCAGATAAAAATACATCATCTTTTACTATTTAAAGGGGATGCATGGTTGTCTAGGTTTCTTTGCACACATGTGCTAACCTCATCTGGCCTGTCCGTATTGAATTTCAGCATACTTGTTTTTACCGTAGCCTTGCATGCATATGTCATACTTCCTTTTCCTCGTCTTTATCTTCATCTCACGACATGACCATGCTCATCCAAAAACCCAAAAACATTATGAACTTTGGGTTTGGCACGACCGTGCTCCCATATTGCATGACTATGATCAACTTTGAGCTTGTAAAAATGATGAAAACTCATCCAAATAAAACTATGCTCAACTCTAGTAGAATCCTACAAAAGTTATAGAGTCAAAAAATATAGAATTTGGAAACTTTTAATGGCTTCTAATATATACCACCATAAATCATTCAAAACACTATAAAACATATCAAACTCCAAAAACAACACATATAACTCAATTTACTAAATTTTAAACAATAATTAAAATGTTATTCAAGATTTAAGGAAAGTTCTAGAACAACTTTTAAATTCTACTTAAATTTTCTCCTTTTACATGGAATTGAAGCATAATGAAGTGTTAAAGATGATAGTTCTATTTATGAACTTCTCAATTCAAACTTAAGTGTTCGGTGATGTTAGTTTGGTTCACCTATATGAAAATAATTAAAAACTTCGAACACAGTTGTTATATCGCTATTTGCTAAAATATGAGAAGTTGAATTTGAAGAATACGGATAAAGAAAATGTTAGGAAGAAGAAAACTATTCAAAATTTAACTTTAAACCATGTGTTTGGATGCAAAAACTTAAAATTATTAGATTTATATCTTTAAATGAAAAGAAAATTAATTTTTAAAATATTATAATCTTTTATTTGACTATTTTTTGCATTAAATAAAGATAAATTTAAATGATCTTTATTTAAAAAGAATTTATAAAATCTTCTATCATATTAGTTTCTTTTTTTTATTATTCATAATTATTTTTATTTTTTATTTTTTTTAAATGATTATTTATTTTTTATTTAAAAATTTCTAAATTTTTTATCCAACTAGAAGGTTGGCATTAATTATATGAATAAGCTATTAATCATGATTTGACCTTTTTAGAAAGCTCCATGCATGAAAGAGGCAACACGCATTTGGAAAATTTTTAATTTTAAAAATTGAAATCAACTTTTTTTTTTAAAATTTTTAGCTTTTAAAAGTTGTTTTAAAAAAAATTAAATTATTCTATTTTATCACTTTATTATGAATTAACAATAAAATATATAAATAAAAATATTAATTTAAAAATTAAATTATATCAAAATAATATAAATTTAAAAATTTTAAAAATAATAAAATTAAAAAATTATTATTATTATAGTAATGGTGATGATGATAATCATAATATTGATAAAAATAAAAATAATATTTATAAGATAATGATAATAGTGTGATGCTTATAATATAAAAAATATTATTTAATTATATATATATATATTTATTTATATATTATTTAATTATTATTATTTAAAATAAATAATTTTATATATTATTATTATTATACTTTTTTATATTATTCAGTATTTATTTTATACTATGTATATTATAATATTATATTATAAATAATGATATAGTATAAAATTATACTATAATATTATAAATTTCATATAATTTATATATTAACTAATATTATTTACTTTTATAATATATAAAAATTATATAAATAAAAATTATTATTTTTTAAATAATAAAAATAAATTATTATTATTATTATTATTATTATTATTATTATGATAGTGATGATAATTATAATAATTATATTGGTTATTATGATAGTAATAATGATTATAATATAAAAATATTATATAATCATATCATTTTATATTTTATATATTATTTAATAATTAGTATATAAGATAAATAATTTTATATATTATTATTATATTATTTAATATTTATTTTATATAAAATAATATATATTATGCTATATAAAAATTATATAACATAAAGTTATATTATAATATTATAAATTTAATATAATTTTTAAATATCAAACGGTATAATTTATTTTTAAATTTATAAAAAATAAATAAATAATAAATAATTAAATTCTTTTAATATAATAAAAAATTAAAAATAACAAAAGTTATTATTATTATTATTATTATTATTATTATTATAAGAATGGTAATAATGATGGTGGTAATGGTAATAGTAAAAGTAAAAGGACTATTTATAAAATAATAATAATAATAATAATAATAATAATAATAATAGTATTATAGTTATACTGAAAAAATATATTATATAATTATATAAATTTTTAGTTTATATATTATTATAATTTTTTTATATTATTTAGTATTTATTCTGAAAAAATAATATATATTATAATATTATATTAAAAATAATTATCTAATATGATATACTCAATATAACATTTACATTAAATAATATTATTTATTTTATTTTTAATATATAAAAATAAATAAATAAAAATTTTTAAAATTAAATTATTATAAAATAATAAAAAGTTATTATTATTATTATTATTATTATAATAGTAAATATGAATAATGATAATTATAGTAATAATGATAAATATGTGGTGTTTATGACAGTGAGAATAATAGTTGGATAATAATCACACTTATATAATGATTGTAAAATTTGATAAATTTTAAAAAAATATTTTAACACGAAAAATAATAATCAATTTTTTAAAAAATTAAATTAAAATTATATTTAAAATTATTTTTATAAAAAATTTATTTAAAAAATTAAAACTAAAAATTTACCATCAACTCAACGGAAGTAGCTCCATGAATTTCAACTTTTATGCTGATAATTTTTTTTTATAATAAAAGGTCGGTTATTACAGCTATAAACATTATATAATTGAATGTATCTTGAAGAATTTATTTTAAAATATTTTTGGATAAATTATTTTGAATAACTTTAAAAAATTGTAAATTATGCATTTGTTAGCTTTGACCTTCTTTTAATGAAATATTATTTTTATAGTTTAATTATAATTATTTTTTGGGCGTTTACAATTTAAAATTTTTTATTTTTTATTTAAAATTTTTAAATTATTATATTTTGTTCAATTTTTTATGGTTTGAAGATAATTGAAATATGAGGATGATTTTATAAGTTTATGACTAAAAAATTTAATAAAAAAAATTAATAAAATCTAATAAATTCTAGTAAATATGAGATTAAAATTTGAAGAGAAAAATATTTTATTTATTTTTATTTTGATTGAAATTTATTATTTTCATTATGAGTTGTTAGTAAAAGATAACAATCGATTTAATTTATAAAAAAACTGATTAAAAATAAGAATTTAAAACTTTTAAATAGAAAAAAATGAAAGATTAAATAAACTAAATTTTAAAAGTAGAAAATTCAATTGATTTTTGAATAAAAAAATTGAAAAATATAGATAAGATTAAAATTATAATTAAACCTACTTTTATTTTGATAATAATTTTTTAAAAAAATGTGTACTTTTATATTGAAATATTCTAAATTTTGGAGATAATATTATTTTATGTTTTGATGATAAAATTTAGAGTTGTCAAAATATTTTATGATCCTAAACTAAGTTGATGGCGCGAGCTAGAAGCAGGTTTTATGTTTCCTTCTTCATATTTAATATTTTTTTATTTTTATTTCCGTTATCGATTAAGATCGGAAAAAAATATTTGTTTTTAAAATTTATATAATTTATTATTTTTATAACCTTATTAATTATTGATATTCTTTTAAAAATGTGGTTTTGATTTTAAAGTATTCAAAACTTAAAGAGGCTTGTTTTAAAAGAATATCGGTTATTGGATCGACATTTACAAACCACTTAATAAATTATTTGAGAAATTGTAACAAGATTTTATGACGGAACCAGACAAATCACGAATGTGGGCTTGAAGATAAATATAATACATGATCCCTTGCATTTATATAATCATAGTAATTATAGTTCTGAAATAAAAATTATCATATAAAGGATTTAATTTCGTACATATTCTAATTCTATTCTTTAAGAATAATTATTTTTATAATTTTAATTTTTAAAAATAATATTTTATAAGTAATAAGATTTTTTTAATAATAAAATTCTAAAAATTCTGTATCTACTAATATAAATTCATAACAAAAATTTAAATTAATTTTATATAATATTTTAAAATAATAAAAATATTTTAATAATTTTATAAATAGAATAAATTTAAAAACGGATATAATATCCTCATACTTGTTTTGTCTCCAATATTTTAAAATTAGCTTTTATCTGAACTTATCAGCATCTAATCAACTCAAATTTTCTCTAAAAGATCGAGTCGAAACGAAATCACACGGAAGGGATAAAGGATTTTTGTCATAGTTAAGGCTGATCCAATTTGAATTTTAATGAGTGAAGCTAAAAAAGTTTGCATATTTTTCAGGACATTAAATATAAGCTCAAGCTGAGTCCAATTCCACATACATTTAACATTTAAGACAAATTCCTCAATTTGATTAAAAAAAAATATTCAGATGATTAGATCCAAAACCTCCGACATTGGTTTGAGTCTAAAATTTAAAATTTAAAGAGCACCCGTAGTACACACGGAGAGACGTGAGAAAGAGCACCCGGTAGAACGCACGGAGGGAAAACTTAAACAGGACGTCATACACAGCAAGGGAAGAGAGCAAATTAAATTCAAGCTTCGAAACTAGGTAATATCTTTATCCCGTTTTGTGGCCTGTTTCCCCAATTCCCAATTCTGACATGTAAAATATGCCCCCTAGTATTCATTTGTTGTCCTCTTTTTGTTTTGCCTCATGTTTTTTTATTTCCTTATATATAGAATCTACCCCCTAATATTCCATCTGTTTCGTTATTGTTTGCTTTTCAACATGACAATATACATTCCCGATTTCCGAAACTGATTTGTGAAATTTCCGTAATATCCTAATCAGTTTATTTTATCTTTTATTTATTTTATATTTTTTTTCTTTTTTAGTTGTTTTATCATAAATAAAATTAATTTACTTCTTTTCAAATTTCTTATAATAATAATATGAAAAACTTTGTTATTCTTATTATTTGATAAGAAACTTGTAAAGAGGGACAACTGAGAATAACTAATTTTGTCCATATTTATATATAATAAATTTTTTTAAAAAAATAAAAGATAAAAAAATTGATTAATTAAATAAAATAATAGGATAAAGGGAAGTTATTTTTCTCATAGGTAGAGGATAGTGGTAGTAAGTTTTTGTTAGTGAGATAGTGGAAGAACATTTATCTGATAGTGGGGAAGAACATTTACATGGGGAGCGAGAGAGTGAATATGGTGAGTGGGGCAGTGGCAAAGTACTTTTAGATAATAGGAAAGACGTATAAATAAGAGGGTACGTATCAGAAAAAGGGGCACATACGCATATACACAGATACTCGTAGAGATGTGAGAAAGAGCATCGGACAGAACGCACGGATGGAAAACCTAAAGAGGACGTCATACACAGCAAAGAGATAGCAACGAGGGAGGAGCAAATTCAAACTTCGAAACTAGGTAATATTTTTACCCCGTTTTGTGGCATGTTTTCCCAATTCCCAATTCTAACATGTAAAATATGTCCCATAATATTCATTTGTTGTCCTCTTTTTGTTCTGCCTCATGTTTTTTTTATTTCATATATAAAATCTACTCCTTAATATCCCACCTATATCCTTGTTGTTTGGTTTTCAACATGACGATATACGTTCCCAATTTCCAAAACTGATATGTAAAATTTCTCTAATATCCTAATCAGTTTAAAATTAACTTGCAACGTCTCTTCGTGAATTTTGATTGATCACTTTTTTTTCATATGAGGGGTCAAGCAGTGTTAACTGAGTGATTGATCCACCTTTGACACCATTTGATTTGTAAGGGTTTGTTGAATAGTCATTTGCTGACTTAAGCCTATGCATTTCATTTCAAAAATTTAAAAAGGCGAAATAAAAAAAAATATTTTCTAAATTTTTTTTAAATAAATTTTCAGGTCTTCTTCTTCGTTTATTTCATAAAATTAATAAATAAAAATTTTTTAATTTACATATTAACAACACAAATCAATAAAAATATTTTTTTATTTGAGTGAAATATATTTTTTGAAAGCTAATTGTATCTGTGCATAATTAATTAGAAAGTAACCATTTTAATGGATGTCGTAGGGTGCTAATACCTTCCTTATGTGTAAATAACTCCCGAATTCAAACTGGTTTCAAATATCACAATTTTCAAGTTTTTCCGAAATTTCCTTTAACAAATTTTGGTGGCGACTCATCTGTTTTTTTAATTAAAAATTTTTGTTTACCGTCCCGTCGTGATCTCGATTGCGACACCACCATAAATCATTCAAAACATTATAAAACATATCAAACTCCAAAAACAACACATATAACTCAATTTACTAAATTTTAAGCAATAATTAAAATGTTATTCTAGATTCAAGGAACGTTCTAGGACAACTTTTAAATTTTTACTTGAATTTCCTCCCTTTACATCGAGTTGAAACACAATGGAGTGTTAAAGATGATAGTTCTATTTATGAACTTCTTAATTCGTTATATTGTTATTTGCTAAAAAAATGAGAAGTTGAATTTGAAGAAGATGGATAAAGGAAATGTTAGAAGAAGAAAACTATTCAATTTAACTTGAAACCATGTGTTTGGATGGAAAAACTTGAAATTATTAGATTTATATCTTTAAATGATAAGAAAAATAATTTTAAAAATATTATAATCTTTTATTTGACTATTTTTTCATCAAATGGAGAGAATTTCAAATGACTTCTATTTTAAAAAAATTTATAAAATCGTTTATCATATTATTTTTTTTATTCATAATTTTTTTTATTTTTTATTTTTTTAAAATGATTATTCATTTTTTATTTAGAAATTTCTAAAATTACTTAACTAAATTGAAGGTAAGCATTAGCTATCTGAATGAGCTATTAGGCATGATTTGACATTTTTGAAAAATTCAATGTATGAAAGAGCACAGATTAGGGTGATTTTTAATTTTAAAAATTGAATATAATTTGTTTTTTAGTTTTTAGTTTCAAAAAGTTATTCTAAAAAAAATCAAATCATTCTATTTTATTACTTTATTATAAATTAATAATAAAATATTAAATAAAATTTAAATTTAAAATTTAAATTATATTAAAATAATAAAAATTTAAAAATAATTATTATTATTGTTATTATTATTATTATTACGGTAGTGTTGGTGATGATAATTATGACAATAAATGATAGTTATAATAGTGATGAGAATAAGAACAATATTTATAAGATAATGATAATGGTATGATACTTATAATATAAAAATTATTTAAATATATATATTTTTATTTTATATATTATTTAATTATTATTATTTAAAATAAATAACTTTATATATTATTATTATTATTATACTTTTTTATCTTATTCAATATTTATTTTATATTATATATTATAATATCATATTATAAATAATTATATAATATAAAATTATACTATAATATTACAAATTTAATATAATTTATATATTAAATAATATTATTTATTTTTATAATATAAAAATTATTATTTTTTAAATAATAAAAATAAATTATTATTATTATTATGATAGTGATAATAATTGTAATAATCATACTGGTTATTATAATAATAATAGTGATTATAATATAAAAATATGATATAATCATATCATTTTATATTTTAAATATTATTTAATAATTATTAAATAAGATAAATAATTTTATATATTATTTTTATATTATTTAATGTTTATTTTGTATTAAATAATATATATTATGCTATATAAAAATTTATATAACATAAAATTATATTATAATATTATAAATTAAATATAATTTTTAAATATAAAAAAGTATAATTTATTTTTAAATTTATAAAAAATAGATAAATAATAAATAATTTATTTAAATTTTTTAATATAATAAAAAATTAAAAATAAAAAAGTAATTATTATTATTATTATTATTATTATTATTGTTATTATTATTATTATTATTATAATAATAGTGATAATGATGATGGTAATGATAATAGTGAAAATAAAAGTATTATTTATAAAATAATAATAATATGATACTTATAAGGTAAAAAATATTATATAATTATATAAATTTTTATTTTATATATTATTATAATATTTTTATATTATTTATTATTTATTTTATAAAAATAATATCTATTATAAATAATTATATGATATTATATATTTAATATAATTTTATATTAAATAATATTATTAATTTTATTTTTAATATATAAAAATAGATAAATACAAATTTTAAAAATTAAATTATTTGAAAATAATAAAAATTCTATTATTATTATATATAAAGATGAGAATAAAAATAATTATAGTAGTAATGATAATGATTATTGTAAATATGCTGCAAGTTATGCTTAGTAAGAATAATAATTTAGTAATAATCATATTTATTGTAATAATTATAGTGATTGTAAAATTTGATAAATTTTAAAAAAATATATTTTAAAATTAAAAATAATGATTAATTTTTAAAAAAAAATTAAATTAAAATTATTTTTAAAATATATTTAAAATTATTTTTATAAAAAAATTTATTTTAAAAATTAAAAACTAAAAATTTACCATCAACTGAACGGAAATAGCTCCATGAATTTCAACTTTTATGCTGATAATTTCTTTTTATAATAAAAGGTCGGTTATTACATCTATAAACATTATATAATTGAATGTACCCGAAAGAATCTATTGTAAAACATGTTTAGATAAATTATTCCGAATAGCTTTAAAAAATTGTAAATTATGCATCTGTAGCTTTTACTTTTTTTTTTTATGAAATATTATTTTTATAGTTTAATTATACTTTTATATTTTCTAAATTTAATTATTTTTTGGGCGTTTACAATTAAAATTTTTTATTTTTTACTTAAACTTTTTAAATTATTATTTTTTATCCAATTTTTTTATATGGTTTGAAGATAATTGGAATATGAGGATGATTTTATAAGTTTATAAATAAGAATTTAATAAAATAATTTAATAAAATCTAATAAATTTTAGTAAATATGAGATTAAGATTTAAAGAAGAAAATATTTTATTTATTTTTATTTTGATTAAAATTTATTATTTTTATCTATGAGTTGTTAGTAAAAAATAACAATCGATTTAATTTATAAAAAATTGATTAAAATAAGAATTTAAAACTTTTAAATAGAAGAAAAAGGAAAGATGAAATAAACTAAATTTTAAAAGTAGAAAATTCAATTGATTTTTGAATAAAAAAATTGAAAAAATATAGATAAGATTAAAAATATAATTAAACCTACTTTTATTTTGATAATAATTATTTTTAAAAAATATGTACTTTTACATTTAAATATTTTAAATTTTGAAGATAATATTATTTTATGTTTTGAAGATAAAATTTAGAATTATCAAAATATTTTATGATCCTAAACCAAATTGATGATGCAAGTTAGAGGTAGGTTTTATGTTTTTTTTTCCATATTCAATATTTTTTTTTATTTTTATTATTGATTGAGATTAGAAAAAAATATTTATTTTTGATATTTTTAATATTTTAATTTTATATTTTAAAAAATTTATATAATTTTTATTTTTATAATTTTATTAATTTTATATAATATTTTAAAATAATAAAAATATTTTAATAATTTTATAAGTAGAATAAATTTAAAAACAGATATAATATCCTCATACTTGTTTTGTCTCCAATTTTTTAAAATTAGCTTTTATCCGAACTTATCAACATCTAATCAACTCAAATTTTCTCTAAAATATTGAGTCGAAATGAAATTACATTCACACGGAAGGGATAAAGGATTTTTGTCATAGTTAAGGCTGATCCAATTTGAATTTTAATGAGTGAAGCTAAAAAAGTTTGCATATTTTCCAAAACATTAAATATAAGCTCAAAGTGAGTCCAAATCCACATGCATTTAACATTTAAGATAAAATCCTTAATTTGATAAAAAAAAAAACATTCAGATGATTAGATCCAAAACATCCGACATTGGTCTGAGTCTAAAATTTAAAATTTAGATTTTTTTTTAATAATAGGTTTAATTGGATCAATCATTTTGGTATCTCTAAATTGGATCTTACATTTTGTGCGTTGATATTCCATTTTTACGATAAAGTGAAAAAAAAAAAAAGTCTGGCACGGCACCGTTATTGAAAATTTTGTTAATCATCTACTTTTTATTCTTAAATATTTTTTGAAAAATAATTAAATAAATTTTGAACATTAAATATACTTAATTTTATTTTAATAACTAGAACTTACACTCAAATAATAGATTTAAAATTCAATTCAACTTAGAATTACATTTTTCGATTTAATCTTGACACAACTCAAATACTTAAAAAATTAAAATTATTATTCCAAATCAATTCCAATTTTGATGAAGTCGAAATTACAATTTCAATTTTAGACACCAAAATGGAAAATTAGAGTTTGATGATTGTTGCTTGAAGGGAAATATGATCTGTATTCTTTAGAATAGAATGTGACAGATGATAATGTTGGCCAGGTCACATCTCTTAGTTGTCAAGTACTCATTCTTAGTTTAAACAAGGAAAGAACAACAAAGCTAACATGGCTTGTTTTGTTTAATTAATTGAGAATTCAATCATTGAAGCAAACAACAATTTTTTTTATAAGATGAAAATGAGGGAGAAATAATGCAATCACAATGAATGATATACATAGATTAGGCAACATAGTACATTGGATTTGGAAGTTTAAATGCCCTTGTGGGGCTTGGAATCCCCTCAATGCTACTGAATTGGTCCCCAACAATGCCCCAAATGCGACAACCATCATTCATTATTTGCTTTCTCACATCACACTTGTACTTTTGCACTGATACCAATTCATTAGCAGGATCTCTGCACAGAAAAAGAAAAGAAGATTTGAGATTAGAACATTGATTTTAAGAAAACAATTTTTTATCTTTTAGTAATTAATGTGATTCATCCTGAATTTTTCATGAACCACAACAAAAACAATAGTTTACTCAAGAAATGAAAACTGGTAAAACAATTAAAAAAAAAGGTAGTACTTACCTGAATACAATTTTAGTCCACCCATAATAACCAACCTTGACAAGGTTGTCAATTGTGGCAGATCTGAGATGTTCCTTCCTTGCAGTGACCAAAATAATTTGCACACCCCTGGATTTAAGTTCATTGTAAAGCTTCAATGAGTGATCAAGAGCAGGTGCATTGCCCTTGTTCATCCATTCCTCAAGAGATGTCTCATTCAGTTTCTTTCCTCTATTGTTCAACAAATAAAAATCCATCATCATTCAGAATGAGTGTTGGAAAGCACAAGGAGATCAGGGTAAGAATCATATAGGTAGTAAGCAACATGAATTGTATACTTTGCTCATCCTATTTATAAAACTCTTTCAATTGAGTTACACAGATTAAGAAAAGTTATTAAAATTAAGTAATTTATTGAATTTTGAAAAATTAATTACAACATTCCAATTTATTTATTTATTTTAGAGTAAAACTCTATTATCATATTAATTGCAAAAAAAATTAGGAAGATTCATTACTCACAAAAGATAAATATAAAAAAATAATAAATATTTTTAAAATTTTGTAAAAGATTATATTAAGGACCATAAAAAAGTTTAAAAGACTTCTATAAATAAGACTCAAAAGAATAATAAGTTAGTAATCAAGCATCATAAAATGATTATAGTAGATAAGAGTGAATATTGGAATTACCCATATAGATTATACTTATAGTAAGGAAGTGTTGAAAGCAAGGTGTCATCAATGTCAAAAATCCAAGCATCTCTTCCATCTTTCTTCAAATTACAGCTGGTGCTAAGATAAACCAAACATTCTTCAGTTGCCCTGTGTGAGTCCACTGTGTATTGTGTGGACTTAACATATTTTCCAATGTATTCAATACATTCTTCAGGCACAACTTCAAAGTCTCTAATGTTGTGCAACTCCACATTCATTCTCCAACTTTCACAATAGTTCTTCAAGCTGATATTCAACCCATTATGTGTCTTCTGCTTCAGTATGTTCCAATCAGCAACAGCTAAAGGAATCAAAAGGCATGTGAAAACCAAACAGCAGCAAAGTGCTTTCCCCATTTTATTTCTCTTGACAAAGGTGCATATGAAAAGTAGATCTGGAGAATTAATGTAACAAATAATGGAAGAACCTTTCCTTTTTATGTGTACAATGGTTTGAAGAATGAATGAGACCAAATCACATGGGTCTGATTGTATGTGGCTGCCACAAACCTTGACTTGCACCTAGTCACATGCTACCATGGCTGGCAAATTACTTAAACTATAGAAAATGTCAACTATGAAAGGAGACATGGCTGTATGAAAACCTTATGAAGCTCACAAACTTTATATAAAAAGACAAAATTTGTATATGATTGCTTTCACATGACAAATGGGTTAATCTTTGAATACACATTCTATATAATGGATTCACAAGCTAAGTATGTTTATTATTTCAAAAATAAAAATAGCTGTGAACCACTTTGGAATCGCAGGTGCGTTATTCTGAATTTGCAATAAGCCACTCAAACTTTGGCTATCAATGGCAGCAGTCCATACCGATAGGAAGAGATGCAATATTTATGGGACAAATAATTGATATAATATATTTTTTGGAATGAATTTATTAACATTTTATTTCCTGATTTATGTAAATTTTATAAATTTATTTTTAACTTTTAAAATAATGCATGCCAATTTTTAATTTTTAAAAATCTTGTAAATTAAATTTTTTATTTATTTAAAACAATATATAAATTGATCATTCTATAAATAGTATTTCATAAAAAATATTAACAACGAATATAAAAAACAGTAATAGAAGTTAGAGATTTTTAAGGGATGAATTTTTTAACTATGCAATTCATTTGTAAAATTTAAAGTTAAATAAATGCTTGTAAAGTCTTTTTATCAACCTAAAAAAAAATAATTTTTTTGCTTTACTTGTCTCCCCTAATTGAGTCATGAAGATCATACTTTCGTTGGGTTTTTAATTTTTATGCAATTTGTTAGTTTTTTATTCTTAATTTTTTCTTTAAAAGTTCTAGCACGCAAACCGTAATTTTATTCAGAAACGTGAAATTTTAAATATGTATATTAGCCCAATGTACTACAATATAAATTTATGCCCAACATTTAATATTAAAATTAATAAAATAAAACAAAATAAAAATCAAAGATTAAAAAAATCATATTTGTAATTTGGTTTGTGTTAACACTTACGTATTCTAAAGTGCATTAGGAGTTTAAAGTTTTCACTATTCTAACAATTAATGGATATGTTAATTTTAATTTAAAATATAAAAAATTCGATGTATGAATTTACATTAATGGTTCTTTTTATTATAAATAGTGTTATTTATCCATTTATTTTTTTATCCAACAGCTGATAATTTTAATAAAAATAAAAAAATAAAATAAATTCAACTACATAAAAATTTGATGTAAAGAATATATATTATTAAATGTATCTGTAAAAATTTTTCTCATAAATTTAATAACAAGTCAAATATTATGAATTACATAATTAACAAGATGCTAAAGCTAAAGTAAACATTTTATTTTAAAATCAATTAATTGTTGAATATTTATGTAATTTTTTTAAAATATTGTAATTTACTGTTATTAAATTGTTATCTCTCTGGTAATAAATGTCATTATGTTAAAATTAATAATTTTTTGTTTAAAAATAATTAGGTACTGTGTGATTTTAGAAAATATTTTTTATTTTATTTTTATTTAATTTATAAAAATATTATTTTATTTTCTATTTTTCAAAATTTCATACTAAAAAATAAAAATAAAAAAAATAGAAAACAATTCATTTTTGTTTTAAGTATTTTTTAACATAATATTAAAAATTAAAATAAACAGAAAACAGAAAATATTTTCTAAAATCAAATACCACGTAATGTTTTAATAATTTTTTAAAGATTTAGTAGAACAAAATTAATTAAATAAGCAACATGATAACCAGCGTATTAATTGACATAACAATCAAGAGAACAAAGTAAGCAACCCAGCAAGATGAATGCGTAGTATCGAATATATGAAGTTCCATCTCTCATGGATGAAATGTTTCTTGCCTGGTTTTTATTAATTTTCAATTGATGTGTAATTATTGAAAGGTAATGTAGCATAGTATAATTTTAGCAAAAGTTGCTGGCAATGTATTATGTATATCAATAACAGCAATATCTTTACTTTTGTGGGTTGGTTCTTCTGATGTGAGACAATTCAGTTGATTTTGGAAGATGGAGTGTCTGATGTGATGTGGTATCATTTTTTTAGGAATGGTTTCAATACAAACTAAATAGTTATATTATGGTGCCTTTTTCTTGTGTGGTATTAGTGAGTATCCTCCTTATCATAATATTGTTGATACAGTTATGAATCTGGAAAATTAACCAGTCAATCGTTATAGATCTGATGGTTTTTTTCAATACTTTGGATTTCTGTGTATCCCAAATCATTCATTTCAAAACAAATTTTCTTCAGGGGCCCGCAGAGCCTGCTTGTGTATTTGTTGGTTTATGCTCCTCTCTGCTGTTTTAAGAATTATCTGTTAAACCGATTTTTTATTTTTTTAAATCTGAGATTGTTATATGCATATTTTTGTTTAGATTCTGCCATGACTGAGCCTATTGGGAAGGAGGGTGGTGATCTATGGCCTAGAATTGCAAGTGCTACCAATGACATTGTTTGACTGTTTTCAAGTTATCAATGGATTTTCAACTTGGTTAACATTGAAATCTACCTCTAAGGGAAAACGAGTTAACCTCTGAACATTCTACTATGTGGGAATATGAAGATGTATCTTTATAAGAATTATTCGAATTTGTTTGTACTAGTTTAAGTTTCATACAAATAACAATTCTTTGGTGCTTTATGAAAATTAATTGATGCTGTAACTTGCAGCTTGTTATAAGTTGTGCATTGGATTGGAAAAGGTTTTGCTTCCAAATCTATGTTTGGCTGTACATAATGTATGATTCCACTTAAAATGATCCAAGTGATAAGATAACTGTTACATGAAAATAAATTACTTCCATTATTTTTAATTTTTAGTTTTAAAAATTTTAAAATGTAAAATTAATTTTTGTATTTAGTTTTTAAGAATTATTGTAAAAACAAATTAAATTATTCTATTATATCATTTTATTATAAATGTATTAAAAATATATAAATAAAAATATTAATTTTAAAAAATATATTAATAAAATATTTAAAATTTTAAAAGTAATAAAATTAAAAATTATTATTATAGTGATAATTATGACGGTAATAATAATAGTGATAGTAATAAAAATAAAAATAATATTTATGAAATAATAGTAGTGGTATAATGTTTATAATATAAATAATATTATATAATTATATAATTATATAAATTTATATTTTATGTATTATTTAATTATTAATTTTTAAGATAAATAATTTTATATATTTTATTGTTATAATATTTGTATATTATTTAGTATTTATTTTATATATAAAATAATATCTTACAAAATTATATTATAAATAGTTATATAATACAAAATTATATAACGATAAAAATAAAAGTAATGTTTATGAAGTAATGGTAATGGTATAATGTTTATAATATAAATAATATTATATAATTATATAAATTTATATTTTATATATTATTTAGTTATTAATTTTTAAGATAAATAGTTTTATATATTTTATTATTATAATATTTTTATATTATTTAGTATTTATTTTATATATAAAATAATATCTTATAAAAATATTATAAATATTTATATAATACAAAATTATATTATAATATTATAAATTTAATATTATTTATACATCAAATAATATTATTATTTTTAATATATAAAAATTAGATAAATAATAAATTATTTTAAAATAATAAAAATTAAAAAATTATTATTATCATTATCTTAAGGATATTAATTGTAACGGTAACGATGATTTAAAAATAAAAAATATTATATAATTATATAGATTTATATTTTATATATTATTTGATAATTAATATATAAGATAAATTATTTTATATGTTATTATTATAATTTTTTATATTATTTCATATTTATTTTACATAAAATAATATATACTATATTATAAAAATTTATATAACAAAAATATATCTTAATATTATAAATTAGATATAATTTTTTATATATCAAATAATATTATTCATTTATAAATCCGTAAAAGATAGATAGTTAATTAAATTTTTTCAAAATAATAAAAAAATTTAAAAATAAAATTTATTATTATTATGGTAATAATAGTAATAGTGAAAGTGATAAAAGGGAAAAAAATATTTTGAGATAATAGTGATGATATAATGGTGATAATATAAAAAGTATTATATAATTATATAATTTTTTATTTTACATATTATTTTATTATTAATATTCAAGTTAAATAATTTTATATATTATTATAATATTTTTATATTATTCAATATTTATTTAACATAAAAATAATATATATTATTATATTATATTATAAATAATAATATAAAATTATATTATAATATTATAAATTTAATATAATTTATATATTAAATAATATTATTTATTTATTTATTAGTATATAAAAATTAGATAAATAAAAAAATTAAATTATTTTAAAATAATAAAAAAATAAAAAATTATTATTATTATAGTGATAATCATGATTGTAATAAGGTGATAGTGACGAATGTAATGAGTTGATAATGGTGATAACTGTGATGGTGATGGAGTTTGATAAATTTAAGAATAAAAATATTTTAAAACTAAAAATAGCATTTAATAAATTTTTTTCTTTAAGATTTGAGTCAATATTATTTTAAAAATGTGTTAAAAATCATTTCAAAACTATTTTTGTTAAACAGATTTTATTTTTAAAATTGATTTAAGAACTTAAAATTGAAAACTTGCCACCATTCCGAGGAAAACATTAATTTCAATTTCTAAACTAGTTATGTTTGTATATAAGAATTAAGGTGTGTTTGAATATTAGTTAAATCAAGCATTTAGTTAATAAGTTTTTATAGAAATCCTATATTGTATTAAAATTTTACCAAGTATAGATAATAATAATTTAACAAATAATAGTAAAAATATTCTAAATTTGACTATTTTAAAAGATACTTGTATTAAGTTAAAAAAATAATGTTAAACTTCAACTTAAAAACTCAATATTTATAAAATGAGGTGTAATTTTTTTTTAGCATAATACGAGTTTTGTGGTGTTAAGAAATGATTTCAATTAAAAATGTTAACAATAGAAAAATTTTGAGAAAATTTTACTTTTTGACTAAGTGGGTACAATTATGAGAATTGAAAAATATATGATTTTGGATTGAAAATAAAGAAAAATTCTAAACAATTTGATAATTTAAAATAATAATAATTTTTAAACATAATTATAGTAATTTCATTCTATTACATTCTATTTTTATTTGATAATCGATTATTGAAATTTAATAATCGACTAAAAAAATTGTAATTAATAAGATAAAAAATATAATTAAATTATATATTTAGTTATTAATTGATTATCATTCTATGTAATTAATTACTACAGTTTGATAATTAATTTTTATATATTATTAATCAATTATTTAAATAATTTATGATAATTAAATATGTAACTAAATTAATTATAATTTTTATAAAGTGAATTATAATTTTTTATAATAATTGATTATTGAAAACAAAATTTTCACTTATAGGAAGATAAAATATTATAATTATATTTATTAATCATTTTCATTCAAACAAATAAAAAATATATTTAAAAAATTTGTTTAAAGAAAAATTATGATTAATGTTAATAATTAGTTTTTCTATCCATGATGACACTATTAATAGATCATAGTACGTCTATAAACATATATATATATATAAATATATATATATATAAATATATATATATATATATATTATTTAAATTATGTATATCTAGTGCCATACCAAAGAGAAAATATCAACATGTGTATTGGAGGGTCTTTGTCAAAATCTAGAGTTCGTTTTGCTATTATTTTCAGTGTTTCCTTTGTAAAGGATCACAATCTTTGTAACAATGTATTTTTTTTATTGCACTATGTCCTGGGATTTCTAATTCCCATATTTTACCTTCATGTGAGTAATATATATATATATATATATATATATATATATATATCTCAAATTTTCCATGAATTATATTATTAATCCAGGGACTCGTATAGAAAATATTCAGAGTTGTTATAACTATAAAAATTCACTTTAAAAATAGGAAAAAAATTGTTAACATATATTCGTTTATATCATGGATAGACTAGATCTATTTTTTATTTTTATCTTTATCTTTTCAGTCATTTGATAAATTAAGTAAATTAGTATAGTCATTAGATAAATTATGTAAATTAGTATATAACACTGTTTGTATGTTAAATATCATAATTATTTTTTTTATCTTTTAAAAAAAACTATCAATCATTATTTCATATATTTTGATATTGAAAATAAAATTATTAACTTCAACAATTATCATTTTTTTAAGTGAATTAGAAAGTTTATACATCATATTTTTAACAATTATGATATTTATACATACAAACAGTGTTATATACTAATTTACATAATTCATTAAATGATCCTGCCAACTATTAAATAATTAGAAAAACAGTAACTTGAGATTATGACTATCATTACAACCGAGTTTTTAAAATTTGAAATTCTTTGATTACACATTTTTTCAATGGGAGCAAAATATCCTCGTTAAAGCTATTTATGGCTCACAAGAATGTGAATCCTACTTAATAATTTAAAAGAACATTTAATGAATTAAATTTAAATAATTTATAAAATGCTAAGCTCAGTTACACTCTGATTAAGGCAGTCAATAAGGATTTGCTGGATACATTAGATAACATACAATATGCTACTACTGCTTTTGCATGGTGATTAAAGTAAGAGTTACATAATGTGAAGGGAACAATGGTATTTCATGTTTATATTATTTGATTTTTCACTCATTTGGATTTAGTATTAATTTATTTTGGATTAATAACCTTTCGTCGGTGATTAGAAATTAATACTGATATTAACGATGATAACTGGACAAAAAAATTGGTATAGTTCTTGTTAAAAACACATCTCCACCTTCCACGATAGTAGAAACTTCAGTGCCTAATTCGGTTGAAAATTGAATGATAACTTGAAAAATCTCAAACAATAGCATTGGCAGCACTTGCAATTCTAGGCCACAGGTCAGCACACTCCTTTCCAATAGGCCCAGTGATGGCAGAACCTGAACAAAACAAAAGCATGCAAACAACAATCTCAGATTTATAAAATAAAATTGTTTAATAGGTGTAAAACAGATCCAAAGGAACATTCAGCAAAAAGATATATATATATATATATATATATATATATATAAATATTCTTCCTCATTCATTAGGAAAGATCATAAAATCTGTTAGACATGTCAAATGCCAGATATCAATAAAATTTGAGAATTGCATTTCTTACCTTTCATTTCTCCCTTGGGGTTTACAATAACACTAGCATTATCTGCAAAGAGAATCAATTTGAATCAGATACATATTAACGGATGAGCAAAACAATTGTTTAATCAAACTTTGCATCCCTAAAAGGCAAATAAATGGTAACCCACCATGATAGTGAATTTCCCCCTCCTAATAGTGTTTTTTTTTAATCTCTCACCCCTCTCAGGAACTCTAAGATGTTACAATTCCGACTTTCAAACTTTAAAAACTACATCTTCTCACCAAAAGACTTTAGGGTTGCAATGTTCAAGAATTTGCCATCATCCTACAAACACCTCATTCAACTATCTCAATCTCCACAACCAGAATTTCAGGGTCTCTACAGGTTGGATCAGGTTTCAGTGGTTGTTCTTTTTTGCTCTTGTGCTCAAAATTCAATCAAGAATGTTCAATTTCAGTCAATGTAAAATGGGTTGGTGGTGTGTTGGCATCTCAAACACTTCTTTTGTTGGTGCAAGAAGGAGTTTTTACGTTTCAAAATACAGAGGATGATCCAGAGACTGTACTGTGTGGGCTTTGACGAAAGAGTAATAGATTTGTGTCACATTGCTCCAGTCTAGACCCAAAAAGGGGCAAAGAGCCACAGCATTCCAGAAATGATTAAGCAGTCAAAGACAATGCATATAATCTTCTGGTTTTTTACATTGATTGTTTTTGTGCTGAAATTAATGGTTTAAACATTGATTATTCAAACAAGGAATTTTACAAATGACAGGAATTTATGTAATTTAATTCCCTTACATTTTGAAGTATTATAAAACATGTAATATGAAATACCCCATGAACACCAACTAAACATTTCAATTGATGGAGAGAAATTACAAACTAACAGAATTCTATCCTGCATGCAAATAGTTGGGGAACATCAAAAACTGAAGAGGCAGAATCAAAAATTGAAGAGGCAGCATCCCTATTTGCTTGTAGAGCCCCAATGGAGCAGATGTAAGCACTAAAAAGAACCATCACATCTGTAACGATGGACTCAATTAATTTTCCAGACCTGTAACTGTATCCACCATATTATGTTGAAGAGGATACCTGACTAATGTCTGGAGACAGTAATGATCCAAAACAGCCAAGTATGGCTTGCACTGGGAAATATGTGAACATATGAACCAGACTTATAAAATGTAAAAACTTCTTGAAAAAAAAATTAATTGATCAAGAAAATGGAAACTGAAAAAAATCCTGAAAACAATTTATGTGCTGTATAACATGAAAGAACAAAGTGAAATTCAGGACCTAAATATGTAAAGCCCCAATGGAGCAGATGTGAGCATAGAGAAAGCTATCACACCTGTAACGATGGACACATTAATTTCCCAGACTCGTAACTGTATCAACCATAGCATATTGAGGAGGATACCTGACTAATGCCTGGAGACAAACTATCTAACAGAGAGCCAAAAACAAAACAATAGAAGAAAAAGAGACCATATTGAAAACTAATTAATATTTGTTGAACCTTTCCTTAAAAAATGGAATCACATCAGACACTTCATTTTCCAAAAGTGATGTTCCAAAAACAAAATCAAGATGTAGAAGAAAAACAAAACTGTCCCAGCCTTGACAGGGATGATACACAGAAGTAACCACCCAGTAAGTGTAAGGTTGGGAATAATGATGTAGCTGGTCATGGGAGGTGTAGAGAAACCTTCAAAAGTAAAATCTCCACACTACATTACCAGCAATTTTTGCTAAAATTAAGCTATTTTCAGTTAACTTTCAATAATAATAAATGTCAACTGAAAATAAAACACAACTGACTGAAGACAAAAAACAATAAGCAGAAAATTTGGGAAAAATAATGTATCGAATTGCAAAAAGTAAGATCCCACATGAGATCCAACTCGATATATTCGATAGTATGCATTTATCTAGCTGGTTACACATGTCAGTATCAAATCATTAAGCATCATGACACTGCTGTACCAGCAAAATTTCAATCCTCCAAGGCAACCCAATTCAGGAAGAAGAAGGGATTAAAAAGCACTAAAATGCATTTGCATAAACATAATAGAAAGCCCCACCATCGTGAATTAAAAACACCAGACTGGAAGTATGAACTTTCACGGGGAACTTTCTACCTATTAAATCTTACACTCCTCCTTCTCACTAGATGCATAAAATAATCTCATAAAAATAATTAATATGTACGAAAAGCATATTATGTTAAGTTATAGTAAAATTAACATGATGAGGAAATAACCTTCAAAGTACATGTAGACCCCATCCTTTCTTCGCCATGGCTTGCGCTGTCTTACAATAACAGCAGGCAACACCTTCTTCCTAAGATCAGGCTTCCCCTTTTTCACAGTAGCCATAACCATGTCACCAACACAAGCAGACGGCAATCTGTTGAGGCGACCCTTGATTCCCTTTACGGATATGATGTAAAGATTCTTAGCCCCAGTGTTGTCAGCACAGTTGACCACAGCTGCCACTGGCAAACCCAGTGACATCCTGAACTTGTTACCAGCAGAACCACCACGACCTGAGACACAAAAACATAAAATGCATTAGCACTTCTCTAACAACCATCTGATCCCAAACAAAAATGTTGAGAACCCCAGAACAGTGAAATGTTAAGAAAACCACCATTTACGCCACCCCAACTTCATTTCATGCATTATTTCATTATGAAAACACCCCACCAGGCAAAAAGGTGTGATTTTTTATCTTTCTGACTTGTAAAGTTATGCTGACCCGCTAACCCTACAATGCCGAGGGAAAAAAGGGGTAAAACCCAGAAAATCTACAATGTTAAAAGAACAACTTTGTCAAAAAAATTCATGCCATAACAACTACATTTCATCCCTTGGATTATGTGAACACGAACCCAGACGCAAGAAATTTGATTTTTTGTTTCTTAAGTTACTTTGATCAATTACAATGAGCAGCAAAATCGGCGAATTTGGGTCAGAATAAAGCATACAGAATGGGGAGGAACATGTAAGAATCATCGAATACTGACCTCGCTTCGACATTTTCTGCTGCTTGGGTAACAACGAGTGAAAATAGGGTTTTTTGGGGGTTTTTTATAAGGAGCGGTGTTGGATTAGGGTTTTGGTTGGAACAGATAGCGGCAGTGCAATTCAGGTTAGAGAACGTGATTGCTCTCGGTAAAAAATAAAAAAGTGATTTTGTGTCGAAAATTTCTTTTAAATAGTATTTTTATGCTGATTATTAATAAAAAGAATTTTTATGTTGATTGAAGAGAAATTAGCAGTGCTCAAAGTAATTTTTACAAATATGATAATGTATTTCAAAAATATTAAAGAAAAAACTTATTAATAAAATATTGATATTTTTAATTTTAAAAGGTTATAAATCTTAATTTAATTAATAATTAACATAATATTACTTTATTGATAAGTTTAATATTTTTATTATATTTAATAATTAAAAAAATTAAATATTACCCATGAAATTAAAGAAATTAAAATTATATTTTAATTAAATAATTAATTTAAATAAAAAATAAATCACCAATTTAATTCCTAAAATTGTAAGTATAGTTGTCTTGAATTCTTAATTTAACAAAATTTTGAAACTTCAAGTGTTACACAAACCTAATAGATATGTTAAAAGTATTTGGTAAAATAACAGTTGAAGTAACTAATACATATATAATAAAAATAAAAAATATATTAAGTTTAATTAAATAGAATTTACTGTTTTAATAAAATTTATTTTTAATATAAATAAATTTTAAAAAATAATTTTAAGTGATTATTTTAATAATTTTAATTTTAATTTAATAAAATAAATAATATAATAATAAAAATAATTTAAATATAATATTTTATAATAATATAAAAATAAATATATTATGATAGTAATACTGTTGTAAAAGAATTAAATGGTTAAATTTATGAAACGTACATAGATAAATAAGGAATTAACTATGAAAATATACTATAGATAAAAATAAAAAAAAAATATTTCAATTAAAAATTGAAAAAGATAAAAATTACATAAAATAATTTTTTAAAAATATTAGTAATTATTTCAAAAATTTTAGTAACTGTTAAAAAATTATTTTACTAAATAAAGTTAAAATATTTTTAAAAAAATCATCTAATAATTTTAACTTTTAACTAGTTGAAATGTATTATCAAACATATTTAAAATATCTGAGATTCTTAAACTTAAAGTTTTAATGATAATATATTTTTTTACAATGATTATACAATTTTAATTATAAATATAATTATTTATTTTAAATATGCGTATCTTAATATGTTTATAAGAAAGATAATATATTATATACCATATTCTAAAGGCTTAATATCATATATCTAAAAAGTTACTAAAAAAAATATATTTCTATCTCACTTCAAATACCTCATTGAAGATTCACAAGAATATATTTACTTCAAAATCTTAAAAATGTCTAAGATGCAATAAAAGCAATCTCCTTATGTTAATATAAATTTTTTTTCAATGCTTTTAATATAAGTGTTTGAAAAAAAAAACAACTATTGTAAGCAATATGTATAAAATATAAACATGTAAACTATTAAAAAAATTATAAAAATAAAAATCATGTTTAATGAACAACGTTACACATTAAATGAAAAATAAAAGAGATGTTAGAGATCCTAACTATATTTTATAATTTTTTTAATCTTTTTTATATATAAAAAGAAATTTTAAAGACAAAAATAACAACTAACATTAAAAATAGATAAAATCCTTCAAATCTTTTTATTTCTATTTTTTATTATGCATAAGTTAAACGTTGTGCTTAGATTATTTTGTTAAAAATTTAAGTTATCATTGAACTTCATTTATAACGTGCTTATAACTTTTTTTTATTAACTTCTTTAACCTAAAAGAACTTTTACAATTGTTTTTAAAAATATTATCTCTCTAATAAAAGAATATTATTTATATTCAATAAATAAGATCACATATTAAATAAAAGATAAAAAATATTGAAAATCCTAACTTTATATTAAGATTTCTATCGATCTTCTTTATATAAATAGAAATTTAAAAAAAAAAACAACAAACAACTTTCATTGAAATCAAATAAAAGTTTTCAATTTTTTTTAATTTTTATTGTTCATAAGTTGAACATTGTGTTTAGATTATTTTATATAAAAAAAATTTAATCTATTACTTAACTTTATTTATATGTGCTAATTTTCTTTTTCTTTTTTATATTGAGACTAAAAAAGTTTATTTAAAAATACTTAATTTTTTTAGTCAAGAAAAATTTGTATAAAAATATTTAAAAATATTATAACTCTTGTAAAATGAATCAATATAAATCTATATTTTTAAAAATTTTCCTCTATTATCTTATTATTTTAAAATTAATCAAATTATTTTTTATAACTATTTTTTAAAATTGTAATTTTTAAACTATTTTACAAAAGATGTCTTTCACTTCTCATTTACTTATTAGAAAAAAAAACTTCTTATATATTTATTAAAAAAAATTTAAGTTTCACTTTTTATATTCAAGAGAATATAATTTAACCTCTTTCACACACATACACACCCATATTCCTATGTTTATTTCATAATAAAAAATTTACTTTAATTTTAAATTTGTAAAGTATTACATATATATATATATATATATATTTAAATAAATTTAATTTTGTCTAGATTTACTTAAAGAGAAATTTAAAATCATGCAATTTTTAAATATTTTCTTTAAAATAAGTTTATAATAAAAATTGGTATAAAATTTTTAATTTAAAACAAAAGATAATTTATAAGTAAAATATATTATAGTAAAAAAATCAAATATAAAATATTTTTACAGAATCATATTACACTGAAATAAATGCAATTCTAAAATATTTAAGTATGAACCTAAATGAATCAATTTACAATCTTCTCACCTTGAATATGCAATGTACACCATCTTTATTAAAAAATTGATTATTGGAATTTGCAAAAGATGCAAAACAAATAAAGCAAGAAAACATTTAGACATTTTTGAGGGTGTATACCCCCGTTCATAAAACAAAATGATGGAAAAATAATAATAATCAATGGATGAATAATATAATAAAAAATAAAATTTAAAAAAATGAATTATACACAATATATTACATTAAAAAATGTCTCTTTTAACTATGTAACTCATCCAACTTCAACACTTTACATGTACTCTGCAGAAGCACTAGCATATTATAGATGCTACTTAGTGTTTCCACTAGATCCTAATTATAGATGCTTCCTAACGTGCCTATCAGATCCATATTATTGACTGTTTCAGCACCAAATTCTTTGACTATCTGTCTTTCAGCAACAAATTCTTTGAATAAATTCGTAACAAAAATTGACAGTGAAATGTATAACATCTGTAGAAAGCGACTATGCATAATGATAACAAGAAAATCACATTGGCCCCTACGTATTCGTAACAAAAAAAAAACTCGATATTCCAACTCGTTTTAATCTTAGTATCTTACACTAATATTTACCACAATTACTTACCCAGAAAAATCCAGTATGAAGAAAAAAATACACGTTAATAACTATAGAGTAATGGTTCTTATCAATGTTGTAAAACTGGATTCGGATATCTAACTCGATTAAGATACGGATCAATGATTAACTGGTTAGATTAGCAAAAATCATTAGTTAAACCAATTAAACTGTACCGTTAAAACTTATAAAATTTATATTTAAAAAATTAAAAATATAAATTAACATCATCATAAAGCTCATCTTAATATCTTACACTAATATTTATTATAACTAACTTACCCAGAAACTTAGATGAAGGAAAAATACACCTTAGCAATCATAGCCATGGTTCCACTACAAAATGGATAAAGAAAGTGAAAGCACACATATGATAAAAATATCTTATTGTGTGTTTTCATCATGCCAAATTTTATAAAATTAAATGAAATTAAATTAAAAAAAAATAGGCAGAAATCACTAGATTAACACGCTTTATCAAAAGAAGCAGTCAATAAATTGCTTTATTCTAAATTCTAATAAATCTTAACTGACACATTTCCAGCAAAGTAGGCAAAAACTAGTTTTATATAATCCATGCATGTGTTGCATGGGTGTTTAAAAACTCTTAAATTATTTTCTTTTATTCAAAGTATTTATGAATTAAGTTAATCAAATTTTTAAAAAAAAATTTCTCCGAAGTTTACTAATCAAAACTTTAAATTTTAAAAAATTATTTTTTTTCTTCTTCATACTCTGATTTTACATCTTATAAGTTTTTTCAAATTTTAGTAATTTTTTACTTCAAAACTTCTAAAAATATATTTTGTTTATGGAAGGAGTTTAACTTTTATGTATAAGGTGTTCAAAATTTTGTTTTTGGAAGGAGTTTATTTTTTCTAAAACAGAAAGAAAGTTACGGTTTAACTTAAATTTTAAGAAAATAATCTTTTAAAGTTTTTCTTTTAAATATTAAGAAAATATTTTTTTTAAAATGAATTTTTTAAAAGAAAAATAAATTTTTTTAAAAACAATAATATAAGACTTTGATGATAATAAAAAAAAACGTTGTATCAAGATTCAACTGGAAGTCAAAAATTTGAAAATAAATTAACATAAATAACAAAATAAAAAAATTAATATTTATTAATTTTTAAAATTATATATATATATATATATATATATATATTAAACAATCAAAATCCAAATTTCTAAAACTATAAAATAATCATGATAAAAAGGGAATTTTATTAAAATTATATCAATAATTTAAAAAAATTAATTTTTAACTTATGAATTTACCAAAAAAATTTTTGTTGCAACATATAGAAATAACAATATAATAGTAAAAATGAAAAATAAAAATAAAAAGATACAAGTATGAGTTTAATCATGGAAAAATATCAAATTTTTAATTTTCTATGATTTTACCTAATTTTACCCTTAAACTTCTCTATGAATGATTGAAAAATATTAATTTCTAATCTCCATTCTAATTCTATTATTATCAAATCCCTTAAACGTCTCTATGAATGATTGAAAAATATTAATTTCTAACCTCCATTCTAATTCTATTATTATCAAATTACCATGTAATAGTAATATTTTTTCTTTTAAATACTATCTCGATAATCATGTAAAATATATAAATAAATAAATACAAACGAACACTCGACTCATTAACTCAACAACAGTTAGAAATTTAGAATTCTGATTGATCTTTCAAAACATTTAAACTTGATTTATCATATATCTTTCAACCAACTTAGAAATTAATAAGAGTGGTCGATTCTCATCAATTAATCATGCATAACGAAGTAAACACAATTGAATAAAAGAACACACAATCATTTATAAGGAAGAATAAAGGTTCAAATAATTATATTATAAGTTTCACCAAAATTGCACTATTTGAGGGTTAGTTACTCATGGTAGATAAAAATAAATAAAAACATGCTAATTCAACAAACCAATTCATAATCGTAATCTTGTGAACTAAAAATGAAAATGGGGAATGGGAGACTAAGAAATGAAATAGAAAGATGTCTTTGAGATAGTATAAGGTATTGTGAGACATGTCTTCTTCCAAAGAGTAATCTCCCTCTTTATAGGTGTGAGTTGAGATCTCTTTATTGCAAACTAGATTGACCTAAGTTGTCTCTTAAATCGTTAGAGTTGTTCTAAATCATCCATCATGCCATGAAAGCCGACTAAGATCAGTTTGTGTCATTATGACTGAATTTGATAATTTTTTACATCATTCAATGTTGACATGGTTGTGTTCATCGTTCGTCGCATGCTTATGTTGGAAAACCATGGATGCTACGAGGGTGTACTTTGAGTCCAACACGACCATGTTGGTTCCTGTAGGGATATTTTGATCCTTCCACTGCTCTCTTATTCTTTTATGCTTTTTTGTCATTCTTTTAGTAAAAAATATCATAGTTTATAATTTTTTACTTATGTGACAATTAAAAAAAAAAAATAGGTGAAATTACATATAAATAATCATGAATTACTCCATAATTATAACTAATTTTACATAAATAAATTAATAAAATAATAATTTATCATTATGTTATGATGATGGTGAAGAGAGGGAATAAGAGAGAATCATACGAATGCATGTGTGATAAATGTATTTTATACATTTATTTTTATTCTATATTGGGCTTAATTGGGTTTAAGTGATGTCTAATTTTATCATTTTGAGTGAGTTTTATGTTATTGGACTGCATTGGGTTTAAGTGAAAAAAATTGGTTAATTTTCAAATTTTAACGACTCTTGACTTTTGTTCATTGTGCAGGCCATATATTGTGCTATAAAATTGATATTGAAGTGATTTCAAAGACATTAGAAAGATGAGACAAAACTCTAAGATAACATGTATCCCTATATGGCCCAACCTCAATGGATCATAAACTTCATTGGGTTGAACCGTCACTTAGAGCTTTTATCCAGACAACTCAAACATGTTCGAGTAAAATGAGCATATCTAGGGCTACAAAAGTCATTTTCAGATGGGGTTAATTTCTCAAGCTCAAGGATACTATTGTCTACAACATTTGTTGAGAATGAAAACCATAATTCGGTAGTCAACAAACTACAACATTTTGAATTTAAATTTGAATTTTAAATTGGCAAACTCGATCTATAAAAGGGGAAGCCCTTACACATTGTAGACACACTGAAACTTATTCACAATTATCGATAAAATTGAAATTCTTGTCTTCTTTCTTATTCTCATTCCTATTCTTCTTCCTTCTGTAAAAAGTCTCACGGAAGGCTAATTTTCTTGGTTGGCTCATTGGTTCTAATTCTACAAGTAAGATATTTGAGATTTGTTCATAATAAAATTTCTATTGTGATTCATTCTTCTTCCCTTTCTATACGTTGAAATTGATGTTTGTAATGATAAAATTAGATGCTTAATTTAATCTCATCTTGCATGATGCAATTCTAAAACTAAGGATTGCTTAATTATCTAGTTTATAGGTAAAAAGAGGTTATGAGATTTCCTATAAATTTGGTGATTTCAATTCTTAAAATTAATTTGGGATTTCGGGTGATACTTAATTATCTAAACATGAATTAATTCAAATTTTAGATGTTATTCTAGTAGGAAATCACGAGTTTAATTAATGCTTGCTTCATTGAATTCAAACCAAATAAGAATTAAAAATTGCTTTCAGAAAATACTTTTGTTTTTGAACCTATCATAATCTCACTTATGAATTGAACTAACGAGTTAATTGAGTTTTAATATAATAAATTTATCAAATTTCATTTTTCTTTTACCCAAAGTAAATTATAAAACTCCATTTTTGTTAAAATTGAATTCAATCAAATTGTTTTCCAAAGTGCTTTAGAGACGACCAAGATTGTATCTTGTACTATATTTTTTTATTTTTTATTTTTATTTTATTTTGATTCAAACACGAAATTAGTTATCAACGTGTCTGAATGTTGTTATATGTGTTTGGTGAAGAAAGGAATAAATTTGGGTATATGGATGTTTAGGAGAATGAGTGTGTTGGTAGATGGATTTATTTGAAAAACATAATGGTTGATTTTGAAGAAGAAAATAATAAAAAAATCAAAGATTCATTATATAAATATTTTAAAAAAAAATCATTAAAAATAAAATATAATTTACTTGATCGAACTTTTGTTATTTCTTTTAACCCGTTCTTTCACAAAAATAAATGTTATCATAGTTTTTAAATAATTAAAAAATTTTATAAACATATTAAAAAGATAAAAGTATCTTCTATAATTTTTAATTTATCAAAATTTAGAAAATAAAAATACAATTTATAATTTTATCAAAACTCAAAATATTAGTATAATTTATTTATTTTTATATATTATATAAATATAAAAATAGATATAAATATATGCTTCAATCAACAAACAAGAGAACTAGTAGTTTGCAAATAAGAAAACTAGCCGCCTGTAACAAATCTATTTTTCGAAATTAACCTTCAGTTACAAATGATTTGCATGCAATAGAAAGTGAAGACCACGTTTCCACATAAGCAAATCACCATGTTAACATTCAATGCACATCATGAAAACGGTAAAAAGAGACCTATTTAATTTAGATATTTCTTTTATATATTTTTAAATTAGAGAATATTAAACACTTATTATTATTAAAATAATGTGTCTAATTTTATTTAATATAATGAATATTAAAATTTTATTTAATTTTATTATTAATAAAAATTATAATAATAAATATTTACATTTACATTTATTTTTATAGAAAAAAAAATTATTTGAACCATTATTATTAAATTATTTTTTATCATTATATATAAATATAATTTTTAATTAAAAATAAATATTATTAATTTATAATATTATGAAAAGTTTAAATAATAATAATAATAATATTAGTATCAATATTAAGATAAGAATATATATATATATTAAAACTATTATAAAATAAAATTTAATTAATATTAGTATAAATTTAAATATTTTGTAAATATATAATATAGTAAAAAATTAAAATTAATATATTAATATAAATTTTAAATTATGATATATAATTTCTTATATCATAATATTTTAAATTTAGAATTTTTTTATCATAATATAATATTTTTAAAATATTTATTATAATTTTTATTAAATATTTTGATAAAAATAAATAGTTTTAATAAAAATAATAAATTTAGTAAATATTTATAATATATAATTAACTTTTAATAAAAATATTCTAGTTCTCATTTGTTATATGCTATTTTGAAATATTTATATTAATATATGTTTAAAATATATTATACTAAATTTAAATTTTTTATTGAAAAAATTGATTTTTTGCAGCAGTTATTATTACTTTTCACAACGCTTCAAATCGTCGCCAAATCCTTTCCATGACGTTTACGAAATCATTGCAGTTTGTTTCGTTGGAAAAAGTTTTGCCGCGTTTACTGAAAACTGGCAAAATCCACCGTCAATATTTGTGACGGTTTCAAACCGCCGTTAAATTAATTATTTTACAATAATTTTATCATTTTTAAATCATTTTAAATTTCTAATAAAATGTGTACAACTTATTATAAATTGACACAACTTATTCATACTATTAAAAAAAAAAAGATTACACTAGTAATTAAACAAAGGCCATCCATAAAAGTAAATTAAGCACGAACATATTTCAATGGTACAAAAATGCTTTCGTTCGCTGTTCTTCTTATAGATGATATATTTTTTTGTTTCATATTTCACATATGTTGTTGACTATTAAGATACCAATATACATTAGTACCTTATTTCATGTGAATCATATACCGCAGACAAGGTAAAATCATATAATAATTTTAAAATTTAGTCAACAAATCTTACCTTTTCAACTTTCATATACATAATAAAGATCATATCTAACTACCACATGTATGCATAATTAACCCAAATGTAGATTCAAAATCAAAAGTCAATTTTCCTATTATCCATTTCTCTTGCATCACCCTTATAAATATTAAAACCTTACCACTTCACAAATTTCTCTCATCATTTCATTTTACAAATTTCAACATAACACATCATTTATAAGCAATAATATATAGCTTTACATATATAAACAATATTTAAGGAAATTAAGCTAGCTAGATATATGGAAAACTATTGTGAGTCAACATCATTTATGATTAGAATCATCTAAATAAGATCTAACATGTATTAAAAATGAAACTAAAAGGATAGTAGTTGTTCATGTGTGCCAAGGTCATTATTAGTTAAATATATGGGAAACTGTTGTGAGTCAACGTCGTCTATAATTAGAATCATCTAAGTAAAATATAACATGTATTAAAAATAAAACTAAAAGGATGGTGGTTGTTCATGCGTACTAGGTTTGTGACTAGCTGAAGAAGATGGTCTTCCTTCAGTTGGTGAAGCTAAATTTGTGGCCTAAAATTGTAAACAAAAAGAAAAACTAAGTTATTTCAAAAGAATTTACACTAATAGATAATCTTCATTCAAATTACAAGTCTTTACTTGATTAAATTGAAGTGGCAATTGGTTACCAAGTTGTTCCACAAGAAAAGCTACTTATCTTTCCAAAGCTTCATATTTCGCAACTTTTTCCTCTAAAGCAGCTATTCTTTCTTTACTTTGTTGCAATTCTATTTTCAGCTCATCTCCAGCATGGGGAGATACACTAGAACTTCCTTGACTATGAGTGATTCCAAAGATTTGGGTGGGTCAAACACCAAATCTCATGCTTGCACACAACCTGGATGTTCTTTCCCAAATACCCTCATGTAAGCATCCTCCTCAGAAGTGGTATCATTATTTTGTATATCTAATAACTCCTACAAATAAATTTCAGCAATGTATAATTAGTCAACCATTTGGATAAAGAAGAAACATATCGCAACCAGTTGTATACTTTGACTAAAAAGAAGAACAAATCATTACAATAGACACTAAGTTAAATAAACCAATCCAATTGAATTATAGGCCTTGTTCATCATCGCTTATAGAAAATTGGTCTTATCAAACATAATTACCAAGGAAGAAAATCAAGGGAATTATGACTTAAGATTGAAATAAGTAATTTATACTACTCATACTTTTTTCTCAAGCTTCATTATTGATAAAAGAACCATCATTTCTTTTATGTGCAATAGAATACATTTCTCCCCTACTATATATCCGTTTGGTTTCAATTTACTAGAATTAGCCATGATGTTAAGCATAACAAAAAAAAAATTAAAATTAAGAAATTGAATATGATAAAAATGTTAAACTTTACTAGTTCACGCTTCTTTCTAGCAATTGATTTTGACCCAAGGGTATGAGGTATTGTTTGCTTTTTCAAATTTGCGATGTTTTTTTTCACATATTTCCTATATGAAAAGAAACATAGTTAGTCATATGTATATTAAGAATCCTTTCAACAAATGTGTTATTACCTCAGTTTTTTGACTTTGTTGATATTGTAAAAATGAGGCACATTGGTTTCTTGGGATGTCATCTGGACATGATTCAAGATTTTCTTTCCAAGTAGCACCTTCAATAAAAAAATTCCTTAAATAATCTTGATTCGTTATCTCTCCGATGTTTTCTAATCTTAGAAATTATATGATCTTTTTGTACTTCATCATTGACTTGAAACTTTTCCTATAAAACATAAATGAAAGAATTAAAATATAGTATATGATTCTTACAAGATAATATATTTAGTCAATTATGATTTATACCTTTATAACATTATTCCAAACATGTTTCTTATATGTCTAAGGAACTTTAAACCATGACTCGTAACTAACAGGAAATTTATTAGGATTGGTTGCAAGCTCTCCTAAATACACTCCCAAAAGACCACCATTATCCCCAACTATTTGACCATCATCATTCTATTCCAAGATAACTTTTTGACTTGGAGGAAGGTTTGAATTCAAATCTGCAACTCATAGACGTGTTTCTTTAATTACTCCATCTGCGTCTATTATTTTTAATAAGTAAAGATGAAAATATTATAATAATGAAGACCACAATAATAATAAATACATAACTTAACAAATACTAATAATAATAGATTATCCAACTTAAAAATTCAATGAAAACAACTAATCAAAATTATTAAAATGTGTTAACCTACTTACCAATCACATTAACTACCCAATATTTACGAGACCTTCTCCTAGTATTGGTTTGCATACCTTGATGTTGATCTTGTATGAGTTCCATATTTTGGACTTTTGTATTTTGCAGAGAACCTTTAGCTATGGGTTCACTTTGTGCTGATAAGTGAGATGCAGTTTGACTCATTGATGAACCAGTAGTTGGTGTGGAATGAGCCTTATGAGTAAACCTCTTTGTATTAGGCATTCCTTTAAAATCATAATGTTAGTTTGTTTTAATGAAACTACAATGAAACATATAAGAAGCTAACCATTCATGTCATAAATAACAACCATGATAATAAAGATCAAATAAGAGAGTTGGAAAAAAAATATATTAAATTTTACCCGTCATTATCATATAATCATAATATCATCATCATTGTCAACATTTTCATTCATGATAGAAGTTACAGGATCATCATCTATAGTATCTCTTGCTAATTGTATACATTCAGTATCATTAATAAAGATTTGATCTAAGTGATGGAAATGGTCCATTAGATACTCTCATCTCTTCAACTACACCCATGTCATACAAGTCCCTTGGCATCAAATGAATAGGTATACTCCAACCTTTATCTTTCTCATCATCAACATAATAAACCATCCGAGCTTCAGAAACTTTAATATATGGCTCATCATCTTCATTTTCCCCGGTGTGTATTAGTCTTGCAAAGCAAATTGAGGTATAACCCAAATTATCTATTTTCATGCCTTTTGGATTAATGATGTTTTCCCATTCACATTTAAATAAAGTAACCTTGATTAGCCAATTGTAACTAATCTCAATTATGTCCACCAATTTTTCATAGTAAGACACCCCTCCAAATCTCATTTGAATGTCATTATTACTTAGTAACTTCTAGTGCCAAAAGTACCAAATACTTCACTATTTTGAGTTTTCAATCCCTTATCTTGTGCTAAAGTTCGAAACTTGTATCCATTAATGTTATATGTAGTGTATCTTGTAGCTTGCATTTCAAGACCTTCAGCAAGATAAAGAAGAATAGTTTTATCTTCCTCATTGAGGTTGTTTTCAAAAATATAACAAAGAAGGCTAATACCTTAAACAACGTAAAAGCTTGCGTATTTGATGCTATGATGGGTGCAGTCTTGAACGTGATGAGACAGTGCCTTTGGTATAGTTTGCAAAATGAAAGTTAGAATCAGAAGAAAAAATACCAGAGAAACAACACAACAAGCACAAGAAGGGAAAGTGAATGAGAAAATAATTTAAATTTTTAACCTCATTATGCAACGTTTAAAACATCGCCTATGAGAACTCTTAAAAATGTCGCAGTATGCCTCTTATTTTCTATGATGGCAGATTTTATGTTAACAGCCTCTAAATACCCATTTGAAAAAATTACTTTTTTAGTAGTGCTTTATTAGTCTCAATTTTTTTTTTCATTTTAACACTAATTAATTTATTAAAATTATAATAAAAAATATATTACTTCTAATTTTTATATTAAATTTAAATTTAATAATAAAAATTATTATTATAAATGAATATTGATTGATATTATTACACATGTTTTAATTATTTATATATTCAAATTGAAGAATAATTAAATATTAACTCGATAAATTATAATAAGAAAATATATTATTTATATACTATAAACTAATTTTAAATGTAATTTAAAATTTTAAAGTAAAAAATACTTAAAAATAAAATTGTATAATAAATAAATAATTTTTAAAATATATATTAGTATAAATATTTATTATATATTAGTATAAATTTAAATTTATTTTATAGTATATAATCTAGTAAAAAATTTAAATTTAATATATTAATATAAATTTCAAATTATATTATACAGTTTTTTAAATGTAATATTTTTAATTTAAATTTTTTTATAATAACATGATATATTTTTTAAATATTTTGATGAAAATAAATATTTTTAATAGAAATAAAAAATTTTCAATAAATATTTATAATATATAATTAATTTTTAATTAAAATATTTTTAATATCATTGTTATTATGTTTTTAAATATATTACTTTCTCTTTTGTCCTATTTTTTAATTTAAAAATTTATTTATTAAAATTATAATATAAAATATATTACTTCTATATCTCTACTAAATTTAAATTTAATAAAAAATTATTATTATTAATTATTAATTATTAATATTATTATATATATATTTCAAGTATTTATATATTTAAATTGAAGAATAAATTAAAAAAATTAATTTTGTAAAATTAAAATAAAATATGTATATATATATATATATATTTTTAGAAAGAAATCTAGATGTAAATATAATTTTTTTAGATTTTTATAACAAAATTTATATATTGCAATTTGTCATTGACCTTAATAAATATTATTAGACTCATATTACATATACAATTGTTCAAGATTTCCTATCCTTTAATTTAAAAAATAACGGAGAAAGCACCTTTAATTTAAGCCTAAATTATTGTTTTCATACACATTTAGACTTTATGAATTTACCTATTTGATTATTATTGCCATTGATTTTCTTTAACCTTTCATTTTTGGTTGACTAATCAGGATTTGCGGTATCCTTTTCCCATATGGTAAACTGAACAAATAGAAATTAGATAACCATGTTTTAAATCTTAACTTATTCTAGAGAGATACCAATCATAGTCATCTAAAAGATGCTATGTGGGTAACATCTGGATCATGCAACATCTTGGTAAAATGTTGCAACATCAAATTAATTACAAAGTTCACAATTTCTTCTTACCAACAAACATAACAAATCCAATCTCAATGCTAGGATTTGCCAAATCTTATTCACCAAAAGCTTTTACATTCTATCCCCTTAAGCAAAAAAGAAGAGGGGAAAAGATGGTTACAATACAAGAATTGAGAGAAAGTTACAAGCAGACCTAGTTCTCCTACCATAAGGTAACCTTAGTATGAAAAATAACACCATAAACAAAGGAATGAAAACCTGATTCATATATCCACCTAAATCTTCTCACCAACTGTTGATATTCATCAAGAGGATTATGCCTGCTAAATAACCTCAACTTTTTTCGTCATTATCACAGCTCCTGTGCACTCTTAGGCCAAAGAGTATGACTGTGTGAGTGAATAATCGCTATGGCGATGGAGAAAGACTGAAGTGCAGATAAGGGTGGTTGAAAATGAATAAAATATAAACCATCATGAATATTCACCATCCTCAAGGTGGGGCTGAAATTGCTTGAACCCTGAAATTATAAGGGTATGATCATCTCATTGCATACAAAAATTGCATCATAGAAAGTATACATATACAAAACTGTAGATGCATGTAGTCAAAGTTTGAGAAGGGAAAAAACCAACACCAGAAATTTGAGTGTCACAAACAGATTACAGAATTATTACATATGAGATTTGGAAACCATCAGTCAGATCAAGTAATGAACATAGTCCTCTCCCTATCAATTCACAAATAACACATTTGCAAAACCAACAATTCATAATAGTACATTACCGACCCATTTTTTGAAACAAAGAAAAAGAATAACACATCTAGAAAAATCAAATTAGTCCTTACAGTTCCCAACTAACACTTTAAGTTCAAAGAGTATAGGGAGAAGTAACCACAAAAAAATGGGAGATTTAACATACCTGAGTAACTATATCAACTGACTTGCACTCACTTTGCATGTCTACACAAGACAGAACCTCCTCATTGCTAGATTTTTTCTGAAGAATTGTCAAGGGACATCCCTCATCCCAACCACCACAGTCACAGCATCCTCCAGATTTCCATCTATCTATGAGACTAGATGGACCACCATGTCTAGTTCTTGGTCCACCATGAACGCCTGCAGGAATGAGAATGCTCATGCTAGTTGAGCAATCACTGGTATTTCGACTACAACTTTCAGAAGGCAAGGTAGTATGATTTACTCCAGCTTTGTTGAGAAATTTTAAGCCCCAGCCACCAACCTTATCCAATCTATGATAGGGAAGATGGTGTTTGAATACAATGGCAGCCAACTCAAAATTTGAAGGAACATTAGTTTCTAAGAAATTGGTCCTACCTAGACCACATGATTGTGGATCCAATGGACAAGTTTCTCTTATGGCTTTTGATCTACTGAACATTGAGAGTGTTCTGTGTTTAGATGATGGACTAGTTCTCAACACCTGTGACACTTTCTTAGACATGCTCTTGCTCTTCATGTGAGAATGGCTTGAAGTGTACATTTCCTTGTCATAGATTTTAATGTTACCAAATAATATAAACTGTGTTTCCATCACTCTATAATTGTTAGGACAAAGGGTGAAACTTGTAGACACATTCATCTTACCAACAAGTTGCATATCACAGTCAGCAATCTCACGACGACCCTTTTGGCCACCCTTGTGAAACAGGTACACATAGTCCAAAGCCTCATCATGTGTTGTGTCTACCTTGCTCAATTTGGCTACATAGATCTCTTTCTGATCATCTGCAGAGAAAACAAAATGAGGAACACCTTGCTTCCAATTGCACTGGAGCATTCCTTGAGATATAGTAGAAGCAGCAGAAGACAACCAATCAAGACAATTAGAGTTAGTGATGGAAGCAGAAGTAATCCTTTTAATGGAGCCATACCCATGACTTTGCACCATTGGTGTTTCCATGTCTAGTTTATATGATGAAGAGACACCAAAACCATTAGAGGGGTCCCTAAAATCATAGCATGTCATATCTTTAGCATCAGTGAAGTTCATGCTATTCAAATTGTCATTTCTTTCTAAAGCACCAAACTGCAGAAGCAGAGGACTATTCAATATGTTTATCATACTCTTAGTCTCCATTACTGTACCTAAAGTCCAATTCTCTGCTGCATTAGTACTTACAACTACACTCTCAGTCATTGCCGCTACAGGGTGCCCTAAGACTAATTGACCAGAACCACATTCAGCACCAATAAATTTTGCATGATTCAAGCTTTCAGCTGAATTCCACATCTTTTTGGTTCCTAAGCTCGCTGGTATGTTGTGTTGTGAAGCATTCAATGCATTATTGTGTACCAATTCTAGGCAACGGCGAACATATATCTCATCTGCACATGCCATAAGCTTTGGAATCTTATAGTATCCATTAAATAGTAGGAAGAATAAATGCTTTGGTAAAATATAACTATTTTGTGAAGATTGGATAATGTTTACAACCATTGCCTGGTGAGAAATTTCCCTTTTAGCCAATTTTTTTAGTTGAGATGCTGAAGATTCTTCAGATAATGAATCTTTTTTACCATGCCCCCTTTTCTGAACCCGAATTGGTGTATTTTCCATCTTCTACCTCTATCAAACTACTGTAATCTTCCTTCAACTAGAACTAAGCGTTATGAGATTATATCCTGAAAAGGGGGGAAAAGAAAAGTAATATAAGAAAGCAAAAGTCTGCAAAAAAACAAAAATAAAAAATAGCAGTTTTGATTTAATGGTTGACTATGACTCTAATTGAATGATAAGTCTTCAACATATCATGACACACAATTATCATTCATTTAAAACAAATATAAAAAAGCAAAGAGATATGTAAATAAAGAAGTTCCAGGGTAAATTGCTTAAATATGTTATAATAAATTACTTATGAAAATTTCTTGGGTTATGAAACCCAGAACATATATACTTCTATGATTTAGTTTAATCCATGGTATGTGCTGTTATACTAAAAACAACACCAATAATCTGGCATCTTACTTCTTTAATCCAGAAAAGGAGGGTCACTCAACACAGAAAGCAGAAAATATAAAGAGGAAAAGAAAATTAAGACTATATATTAAAGATCAACTTAATATTACCATATAATATAAGAAGAGCCATGACAACCTGCAAGGCACAAGCTAAACAAAAGTAGATGATTTTTTACACACCAACAACACTCCTCAAAGTGCTATGAACCCAAATGGAGAAAGCGTGGATGGAGGGACAAAGAGGGTGAAGAAAACCAAGTTAGCAAATGGTGGGAAAGTGGGAAACAACAGATCACAACACAAACACCACATGAAATGATTATAATATAATTTATTTATATTACAAGTTTCAAAAACTTAGTTTTATAATCTTTCAAAAATAACAAAGTTTAATTTTATTAGCCATGGACATTGGACATCATTCTAGGTAGAGTTGGAGAAAAACAAAAACTACCTAAAGGCTAAACTAAGTAACCAACGAGGCTAAGGTTGTGGCCTAATGGATGTACGAACATGGGTTTCGTAAGCCACGTTTCTTGGTTGAAAATTTGTATACTTTTGAGTATTGAGAGTGATAGAGAATACCTAAAAGTCAGGGTTATTTGGTAGGACCCATTTTCTTTTTCTTGTTACATAGGTCAAGGCAAACAACTGAAACAAGTATTGTCACAGTGCCCAAAACCATTCCAACGTATATGATAAAGGAATTAAGAGAAGATACAGTATGGTCAAAGATTAAGATCAAAGTTTGTTACATTATATTTGCTTACATATCAATTTGGATAAGTACTTGCAAGTATGTTATATATTGTACAATAGTTAAAACACATAATTACTTAAAGTTGGAGAATAGATACAGAAGTTATTTTACCTTAAAACATAAGAATTCAAATTTGTTATATAACGGTACACATAATTTCTATTATTATAATTAAATTTACCTTCTCACAAAAAAAAACTTTGCCTCATTTTCATATACTTCAATTCCATCACATATTTAGTAAGATGAAGAAGTATCATTTGCATGTTTACAAATTACAGGTCAGGTTTTCTTATTGAATAAGTTTTTCCCTTAGATAATGAATAGGGATTTTGTTTACACTTTACACGTACCAGAATAACTTAAATTTTACTCATTTAGAATTAACTAATTATCGAACGGATTCAATTGCTTAATTACTTATAACTAACTGCTTGAATTAGTTATGAGTTTTTTTTATTTATGATAAGCTCTTTCTAAATGTATTAGTTAATATATTAAGAAATCTTTTGAATATATTTGATATATAATTAAACAAACTATCTCTATAACCTTAATAATTAATTAATTAATCATATGAAGATTACAAAAATTGTGAAGGTTTATAAATGATGTGTTCGAATAAATTGTTTAATTAAATATTTTTATTATATTTTTAATTTTTTATAATTTAAAATTTAAAGTTTTGAACCGTTAAATTTATGTTAAATATGAGTAATATGATTTTTTATTTAATAATTTGATTTTTTATTATTCAATAATTATTATTTTTTAATATATATATATCTTCAAATTTTTAAATACGTTTCTCCCATATTATAAAAGTAAAATTTAAAAATTTAAATATATATATATATATATATAAATTAGAAATAATAATTATTAATTGAGAAAAAATTAAATTATCAAATAAACTTACATTACTCATATTCAATAGAGTTTTAACAATATTGATCACTAATAGCTTAACCCTAAAATTTTAAAATTACATAAATTTAATTAAAATTTTGAAAATTATAAAAACTTAATTAAAAATATAATTATAGAAACTAATATATTAATCTAATCTAATCTAATTATAAAGTTTATTAAACTAATTTAAAAAATTTAAAATCAGAAATTATTTTCATAAAAATTTTCCGTAAAATATTGTAAATGCAGCTGAATGGGTCTTACAATTACTGAGTGAATAATGAGCTGGTGAGCATGATGGGTACATGACTCCACTCCACTAAAGGCCAAAGCAGGTGCCACTTGCACACTTTCACACTTTCACACTTTAAAACTTATACCATTTTTTTTTATCCCAAATTTAATGCAAAGACATTATGATTCATGAATTGATTGAACTTCTTATTTTTATGGGCATGTGAATGAGAGTGAGAAAGAGAGAGAATAGGTTTTACTTAGCAATTCATCAGATTCTTAGGAACATATATCCCTTTGGGGAACCTATTTGGCCCAATTTTGACCCCAGCAGAGTGCATAATTAATTCCCCAGTTCCACCTCCTGCACAAGGACACATTCTTATTCTTCATGCTATATTTATTTTTGGATTCATAAATTTGTGTCACAAACAGATTACGAAATTATTAATGTGTTTGATTGTTTTTATTAGGTCATTTTTTGTTATTTATATTAGTGATTTTTTTTATATCAAATACTAATTAATTATTCTTTTTACTAAGTTGTTGTTTGGCGTGAACAAGCGCTGGATCATTCTATCATGTGTTTGAATTTAATTTTATTTATAAAAATAAAGATAGCAAAGCCACTTAATTTTTTCATAGAGCTCTTTATGTTAGATTAACTTATTAGGAAGGGATTTTATATAGATCTTTGTCCATAATTCCTGTCCTTTTAAACAGAATTCTAACAACTCAATAAAGAAAATAAAAAACAGAGAGAGAGATTTCTTTAAGTTATGACATTTAATTTTGCAGAACATGTTAAACAAGGTATATTCTAATTGGAAGCTTATAAATTATTTTATACCAAATAATTTTTTCACTATAATAATTAGGCTTCGTTTAATTTGAAAAAAATATTTTTTCATTTTGTTTTTAATTATAAAAATATTATCTTATTTTTAATTTACTTTTTATAAAAAATAAAAAATATATTTTTATTATAATTAAAATATTTTCTCAAATCAAATAGCTCCGTCCTAGCAAGTAAATTAAATTTTATCATTGCTTTGAGATGAGGAAAAAAAAACTTCATAGTAAATAACTTTAACAATTATTGATCTAAACTGAATGGTAAATATTTATATAACTATTTAATACAATTATTTTTAATATATAATAAAATAATTTTTATTAAAATTGTAACATTTAATATTATCAACATATTAAATTTAATAATTTTAATAAAAATTATTATGTAAATTTTATTATGTGCCTGCTTTTGTTTATTTGATAGAAATTAAAAAAAAGAAAATAAGGATAATGGAAATGTTTTTCTATATTTGTATAATTATAAAATAGGAAAAATTTTCATGAGATTCATGAATTTTTAATTCCTCAAAAAGGAGAAATTGAAGAAGGAATAACTTTCTTTTATTTTTATTTTTAATTTTTAAATAATTAATTTTTATAAAAATAAAAAAATTATTATATTAAAAATAATACATAATAAAAAAATTATAATTTTTAGGTTTAATTTACTTTTCAATTAATATAAAATAAAACATTATTATTATTATTATTATTATTATTATTATTATTATTATTATTATTATTATTATTATTATTATTATTATTATTTTGGCTAAAGAGATCAGAATAAGAAAAAAAGTTTTTTTTTTCTTTCTCACTGAAAAGTGTTGTAAGTGTTGCATGTGGATGAAACTTCCCTATCTACATGCTTTGAAATTACTTTAATCCTATTTGGTTATTATTTGGTCATAAGGGACCCAACGAAGAACATGAACTAAAATTATGGGAGCTGAGACTGCAAGAGACCTGACACAATTGTTGAGTGCATGGTAATTGGTAATGGCCAAAGTGGATATCCTATTGACAAGGCCCTTGTTCTATGTTGCTGGGATAATATTACAAACTAACAATTACTATCACCACTATTCAAAAAAAATTTTAAGCTTTCATTCATGATTCAATCAACTACTGTCTTCTTCCTGTTTTGCTGCAAATTATTACATTTTTTCTTTTTTAAAGTCTCCACATCCGACAATCAAATTGGACTATGATTTAGGTTTGAGTAAGATGAACCTATTTAAAGAATAAGGTTTTCTAAATTTTTATATTTTTTACTCAAAATTCTATTCTCAATAATTTTTTAACATATGTTCTGAGAGTCAGCATTCTTATTCTGTTTGGCAAGTATGCTATAGGATAATTTCATGTATCATACATGTAACTCTAAGGATAATTTCCTAAAGCATTTGGCTTATGCAATAAATGGAAAAGATCAAGTTATTTTGAAGATCATTTAGTTTGTCGTTGTTTGGTCTATCTGAATTTATAGGAACACTATTATATTTAGAGAATATTTTCTTGTATATAATCTATATTGGTTATGATTTTATTTTATTTTTGAGTTTGAGCTTAAAACAATGTAAAGGATTAGGATACTTTTTTTATTTTTTTAATTTAAATTTTTTTTGCTGATAAAAAAAAATGGTCTGACAATTAAGTTTTTAGGAGAAAGAGAGAGATAAATATTTAATTTTTAAATTAAAAAAGTATATAATATTTATAAAAGTAAATAAAAATTAATATATTAATTTTTTATTTTAAAAAATTATGCAAATTAAAGAATGCTTGTACACTGATTCCCAAAAGAGTTATTGTTACTTGAACATTGGTAGAAATTATGATATAACGATAATGCAGTTTGTTACTCAATTTTGATGTATAAGTATATACTATTTTTATTATTTAAAAATATGTCTGATATCATTTAAGTTCTTCATTTCTATGTAACATTATATTAATCCTTCAATTATAATTGATGTCATGTTTTTCATTCTTTTAAAAGTTATAATTAAGGGCTATTTAGAAAAGCATTCAAAATCTGAGTAAGAATAGAAGAATTAAATCCAAATAGTAGATTTTGGAAGTGTCAATAGAGAGTAGAAGGAAAAACCCTAGAAAAAAGCAAGAGAGAGATTGATCGTGCAAGATTGATTGGAGCAAAGAAATCCAAGCAAATGTTTTAGCATTAACGAGGAATAAAGAGTACAAGGAATAGGAAAAAAAAAAAGAAGATTTAATCAAATCGTCACTTATATAATTCAATAAACATATATGGGTCGTGCAAACCTAGGATTAGAATAGTAATTAGAATTTTAAAATTAGAGTGATTTTATATGATATTTTAAATTTAATTTTTTTTTGTGATATACTGAAAAGATTTTCACACTAAATTAATATATTTGCGGCAAATGCAGAAACATAACGCCAAGAAAATATTTTCTTTAGTGTGATTGGTAGTTTGAAGATAAAAAAAATATGATACGAAAGAATAATTTAATACCTTAATTTGTAAAAGAAAGATGCCACTACTGCTTTTATTTAAGTTTTTTTTAATTAAAATTCACTTTTCCTTTTAACAAAAAGTAAGTTTTCAATTTTTTAGCTTAAGTTGAGTCAAATTTTCTATTTTATGGTAAATTTTGTTGGTTTAATAATATATTTTATTAGATTATTCAAATTGATTTATTAGATACTTGATTAATTTTTACACTTTATTTAGATGAAAAGAAAATAAGAAAGAAAGAGAATAAAAAAAAGAAAAAATTAAAGAAAAATATTAAAAAAAATAAATTATTTGGATGGATAGAAATAAGAAGGAAAGAAAAATAAATTTTTTATTTAAATAAATAAAAAAATATATTAATAATATAAATTTTATTTTATATAATTTTTTTTAGAAAGATTAACTTTAAAAATATAAATTTTTATACTTTAAAAATATATTAAAATTTTGATAATTTAAAATAGTAAAAAAAAATTCTTCTCCTCACTTTCTCTTCCAAGAGAAGGATTAATTTTTTATAGGATCTATGAATTATTTTCCTTCTTTTTATATAAAATAAATTACATCAAACACAATTTTTTTTTTTTTATCTTTTTCCATTCTTCTCTGTTTTCATTCTCTATCCAAACAAAGCTTAATTAAGCAGCTCAAGACCATACATATCCGTGAGCACCTTTAGGTAAAATCTGAGATGGAAGGGATAAATATTTCAAAGACGGTTATTTCTTTTCATAATGATGAGTGTCTTTATTTTTTAGTCATTTATCAAATGGGGAGAGGGATAGATATTGAGGTATTCATTTTTGTAGGTAACTAACGAGTAATATTAATTCAAAATATTTATTTAATGAAAATTTAACCTAATTAAACCTTTATTACTAAAAATTCGTTCCATCAATTTTATTTTTGAAAATTTTGAAATCTTTTAAATAAATACACATGGCACTCACAAATATCATTTACAGATAAACTTTCAAAATTATTTGGAGTGGAACTTGTAACTTAAAAACGTATCTTAATTTTTCCATTTTAAAAAGGTTATAAATAAAAAAAAAACATTTTGATTTGATGTAGTTCTTAAAAGTTTTTTTTTCTTCCAAATCATGTCCAAAATTTTTAAAAGCAATATTGAGAAATGTTACTTTAAGTAACTAGTAAAAAACATTTGCAATGACACTCAATCATCTAAGGTAATAAAAATATTTGTAATGACACTTAAATATTTAAATTAGTGAATATTTTAATAAAAATGTCAGGATATAAATAAAAACTAATATAATATGAAAATACCTTTTTATACAGAGACTGAAATATGAATGAGTCACAAATAAAGTAAAGAAGCAACTTCATATAATGTATCTTAACTTCTAAATATTTAGAACTTAAGGTAAAAAGCATATGGTGCATGTCCTTGTAGTTGCAAGCTTAGTTTGGGCATGGATGAGGACCAGCCGAAGAACATTGTGCAATTACTTATATGATGCATAGATATAAATTAGGTTTGAAATTTTTTAATCTAGATCCATAACATATTATAATTATATCAAATGGATTCTTTAATGATAAACAATGTCACTAATTTAATGCTTAAAGAATCAATTTCATGTTGCATTCATCTTCAAACAATTAATTTAATTCAAAGAAGAACAATGTGATGTTAAATATCTCTTTAAAAGAAGAAAAAATATTCCTTCTTAATCCAAATCATATGCTATTTTTCTGTTTTTATTTAAAGTTCAGTATATGAAAGTCACATTAGGTTCCCACCAACTATATAATATAAATGAAGTTATGTAAACTCATTTATGACCATAAAATTATCTCAATATCCATTTTTATATTCACAATATTCATAATTAACATCTATCGCCACTTTAACCAACGAATTATTGCAATACGTTAATCCATTTTAACCTAAATGTTAAATGATTATTTTTAATAGGAGCTAGTTTTAGTTGGTAAAATATTTTACTGATGAAATAGCAAAAACATGAGATCAAATCCTGCACTCGCTCCTCTTCCGCCTTGTATGCAATTGAGAAATCATTTATCTCTTGAAAGTTAAACCATGGTTTAGTTTGTGAAAATATATTGTTATTTTTTTATTTATAAAAATATCATTTTATTTTAAAATATTATATTATGAAAACATTTTTTATTTTCACTATAAAATTTTAAAAATAATATTTATATAAATAAAAAATAAAAAATATTTTTGCAAATTAAAGAGTACGTAAAGGATTCAAGAATTAACCACCTTCAATAAAAAAATATAACTATATGCTTTTATTGAATAAAGTATTCTAAAAGTTTAGGTGAGAATTTTGACAAATATTCTAAAAGTTACGGAAATAGAAATATAACGGTTTCCATCCATTGTGGACCGTTTCCATAGAGTAGTCAAATGTCCAACCAGAAAAAAGAGATCAAGTTTAACTAAACCAATAAATCAGTATAACATTCATTTTGTGCTTAAAATTAAAGCTATTTATTAATTTGGTTCGTAACATCATAAAAAGAAATAATTATTTATCAATTTAATCCTGAACAGCTATGTGTGTTTAAGAAAAAGATGGCGTTGATTTATGAAAATAATTTTTATTTTTATTTTAAATAAATAAATAAATAAAAAGAACGTTCTGACAAAGGAAATTGGTAAATATGAAGGGGGCAAGATGAATGGAAATTTTGATTTGGTTAATAGAAGATGTTCCGTTACACGGTAATGAAAATACAATATCTGCAAAAATGTATACAGTTTCTAATTTCTGTATGTTCCTAACTCACTTATTGTTATATTATTGGGACCCAAATTATTGAGTTTCATGAAGCCATGAAAGTGGGAGATGTAAAAGAGCCCTGGGAAAATGAAAAATAATCTACAGAAGCTAAATATAGATATTATTGCTACTAGTCAAACTATTTATTCAAATCAATGACTGGATGGAATAGTTGCATTTGAAAGAGTTCACCCCACTGATATGTGCAAAGATATCTGAGGAATCAACCATATCATCATCTTCTTTCACAATTATCTGCAAGTACAATATCCAAGGAATATAGGATTAAGGAATTATGCCATCAAATTATTGAAAAGCTATAAGTGATAGGGATTCTTTTTTTTTTTTTTTTTATATTACTTAATCTTTTTAAAATAGCAAGTTGAACAACAATATCCAATCAAATGTGCCAAGGAATCTTACTTCTTCATCATCTTCTTCATGATTGCTACTGCCTTGTCTATGGCTCTCTCCAAATTCATCATTCTTTGCAAACCTTCCTCTAACTCGTGGTCGGCTATCTGCCAAAGTTTTGCGGCAAGCATACTGCAATTTTTTTCTTCTTCATTAGTTGAATTTTCAAAATATGCATATATATATATATAACATAGTATATTGATGAGTCCATGTATAACATAATAAGATTTCAAATTTGTTTGTTAATAATGTATGCTATTCATATATAGTACCTTGATTTTCTTGCTGAAATTTCTTTCATTCCTCTTTTTCATGTATCTATGAATCTTTTCTTTCCTCTGCTCAACAGAAAGTTTTCCAACCTTTAAGGTAGAGTCCTCCAAGTGTGAGATTTCTGGTGCCAAAGTGGCAGATGTTCCAGCTCCAGCTACCAGTTTCTGACTCTCAGCTCCAAGTGCCTGAGAGAGAAATTACAATTGAAGATCAGTTTCTTGTTCAACACAAAGAAGAAAGATGTTGGCCCACTAATTGTTAAAAACTTTATATATATATATTAACTATTTTTAGAACTGTAGAAAAAGATATAACACAGAGCCACCCATGAAGTGGGTCTTTCCATCTAATGATGCTACTGTTTATCAATTTTTTTATTTGTTTTTCTTTTGGGTGAAAGTGGGTTATTCCTTCTTGCTAGGCCAAATTTATTGTACTTTTTGATGTAGGTGACTTTATAAAAGGATCATATCATATGCTACCCTATTATTTGATGGTTATGTTCACCTATGAATTTTTAGCTTAGAGATTTGTGGACCATGAACTTTCCCCAAAAAGTCCACCTCTGATAAAGCCTCTTGTAAATTTTAAGTACTTCACAGACTGCTGCAACCTTTAGAAAGCTTTGCAGGATCAATAAATTTCTATGGCCATTGTGATTCTTTTTCCTTGTTTCTGAATACATTGAACATTGGAACAGAAATATTTCATTTGGTTTAGTGATTGTTAGCTGAAAAGCTCAAAGCAATCAAGAAAAACTTAACTAAGGCCTAGTTTGGATGAACTTATGAATAAATAAATACTTATATAAGAAGAAAATAAGGAGGTATAATGAATCAAACTTTTCTTATAAATTAAGATCAATTTATGCACTTCACATGTTTTTGAAGCTCTCTTGTTTAACTTGTCCAAAAGTTGAGACACATAACTTGATTTTAATATTTGGGAGAAAGTTTAATTCATTTTACCTTGCGATTTCTTATCTTATGAAAAATTTATCCAAAATGGACCTGCAAAATTGCACATACCTGAAGGTCTGGTGGGTTAAACACCCTCTGAATTGAATCTGTACAGTATATTCCACCATTTTCTCCCTGGTAGTCCAGTTCCTGAGTTTGCAGTTCAGACCCCAAGAGAATGTTCCCACCAAACAACCCAGAACTATCAGCAGATAAGGCAGTGTTAAGAGGAGGCATGTACACTCCTATGCCAGGACTGAGATAAGAGCAAGAAGGAGATGATGAAGGGTTAAGAGGCACATAAGAAGGGATGGAAGATATACAATCATCTTCAAAAACAGATGGTAATGGAGCCCCAACAAGGGGTGCAACAATTGGTTCAGTTTGATACTGAGAAAGACCCTTCAAAACTGAACCACATGCTGATAGTTCCACCTGTTGCTGAGCTGAAGAGAAATCAAACTGTTCCTGTTGAGTTGTGATTGGAAGAAGTGGTGGAACAACAAAAGCTGCAGATGATGATGAGAAATCTATGGAGGCTGAGATGTCATTGTCAATTTCATCTTGGGAGTCAAAAATAATAGACAGGTTAGTGCTGTTTATTGCGTTGTTGTTGTTGTTGTTGGTCGTGGTGATGGTGGAGGTGGTAGGAGTAACAGTAGTAGTACTAGATGGCGTGGTAACTATGTTGTGGGTATTGTTGATCTTATTGTTGTCTACATCTAAAGTAGGAGATATGTTTGTGGCATATGAGGAATTGTCTTCATGGCAACAATTTGAGCTAGAGGTAACCTCAGAACTTTGCAGTGTCTCTGGGAACAATTCAGGGTCACAAAGTTCAAAAATCCTGGCACTGATTGGGCTTGAAATTTCATCCTGCAATGAGTGATGACATATAAGCAATGTAAACAACATGTTTACCATAAACTACTAAACATTAAGTTGAGAATAATTTTCACAAAGCCCCTTCTTTATAAAACAACTATAGGAAACGTGATTCTCTATAATTTTTTTATATTATGGGTTTGAAATCTGAATCCAATTCCTCTTTTTGTTGATAGACATGAGTCTGATCTGATCACTTAGAACAGAAAAGAAAAGAAATTTTCAAAAGCTATATTCTCTAATCAATTGAAAACTTTGGCTTGAAGATGTAGTGGGCATTCAAAAGTGAAAGACATGCCAAATGATATAACAGTATCAGCCACAATAGAAGAAAACGATATAAATCAATGTGCAAAGGCCCCAACAAGGGCACTCTACATATGACTATGGTTGGTTGCATAGTCTAGTCAGTTTTTGTCCATATTTGGTATTAGACTGAAAAGAAATTTTCCAAAAGAGTTGGCATTTTGGGATATTGATTGTTGAAAATGATGTGCATCTATGCCTTCATGTGACAGGTAGGAGCCATGGTAGCCAATGTTAGTATGAATTACAAGTATGTAAAAACAAAGAAGGAACCTCATGCTATGTTATTTTTGTTCAGTAAGTGGAAAATTGTCCTTCAATGGGAATTGAAAGCCACTTGAAGGAACCCCCATAATGCTATATATGCTATCCATGTGAATTGTGTCATTTAAGACCCTTCTCCCTATCTAACTGAATAAAGAATATCAAAATTTAGCAAAGCTTACACAACAAGCCCCCAAAGAGATATATATTCCACTACAACCGAAAGCTATGTTTAAAATGACCATCACGGAAATGTTACATCAATTTACAATTTTGCCCTTGGAAAATGACATTTTGGTGGCAAGCTAGGCCATTGTGTTGGACTGGATAATATCAAAAAGAGCAAAACCTCACTCTCACGGAGTCTTTGATTCCTTCTCATTGTTCAGTCAATAAATTACATTATGCTCTCCAACCATATAAATAGAGGAAAAAAACGCTGTGTCCTATAAATTGCTGGTGAAGCCTTCATGGAAAAGAATGTGAGCATGGCTTCTGGTTTTTCTATGATAGGTAATGGTACTAACAGCTTCCAGTTAGCTCCAGGAATATCACCAATTAAGGAAATTTTATTCAGAGGACAAATTATGATGAAATTAAACATTAACAAACCATTTTTATTCATTATTCATTCATGGAAACAATTCAAATGCAGGGCTGGAGCAATTAATTAGTTCTCTTATAAATAAAGAGTGCCCCAAGAGAGAAAAAGGAATCTGAATTTGGTGTACTAAAAAATCATGCAATTGGTGCATTTTACTGCAAATTACTGGTATTTTAAATTTCCACAAATTAAAAGTAATTCAATATGAGCCAGAGTATTGGTAACTTGCATTGACTGCGTCAACTACATAATTTTTTATTGTACTGAAAATTTTAAAAAAATAATCTTATTTTTTTCACACCTTCAATTTTTACACCCATCTTATTCCTTTTCTTTAATCTCTTTCTCTTCCCTTTCATTACATTTCTCTTCCTTTTCTGTCCTACTCTTCCTTCTCAAGGTGTATACACTCCAAACACAAAAAAAGTGGAAAACCATCATTTTAAGTAAAAAACAACCCATTTTCCAAACAAACTTGCGAAGTTCAACAATATCACACATAACAACTCAGAAGGAAAACATTTAGGCAAAGTGATAGAAATTGCAAGAGACAAAGATATCCGGCTTAATTAGCTCCACCAAGCTCATGCATTAACAATAATTAACATATGATTATTAAGATATATAAAAAGTGAAGTGAAGCTTAAGGGCATTACAATGGGGGATTGTTCAGCTGGTGTTGGAGGGTGGATAACATCCTGCAACATGGTGATCAAATGCTGTTTTGCAAAGAAAGGAGGAAATGTCTGAAATAAAAGTTATGTATATTAATTAAGAAAAGTATAGACACATACAGTAATTACAACTGTAATTTGGTGGTGTGACACACATGTGTGGTGACTAAAAACAATTAAAGCATGATTAGAAAATGGATTAAGATTTGAAAGTATGTAAAAAGAAAAGAAGAGAAGAAAAGAAAAGAAAGAAAGTTGAAGAGAGAGAGAGAGAGAGAGAGTAGTTATATTAGCTAAGAAGAAGGGAAGTATGAGGGTGTGAAAGAAAAGAAATAAAAAGAAAGAAAGTTAGTTATGTGGATATATAGGGAAGGGAAAGAGGGTGTACGTAGAGCCGTCAAGCCTGGCACTCGCGGGCGTCAACGCGAGACTCTCGTTGGCCCATTCATTCACTACTATGCCTAGCTACCACCACAATTTGAAATTCGGTTGACCAAGCCTTTCCTTTTTTTATTTTTTTCTCTTAATTAAACTCACTCTTCATGCTCCTAACAATTTCTTTTGCAAATATGCTGTTTTTTTCTTCATCTTCTTGTTGGGGACAGGGGATTTCTGAGATTTTACATGGCGTAAGAATTGTTTGGGGAGCCGTCATTTTTTTTGGAAATGAGATTTTGTTTTAAAAGAAATTGGATTTGATTTTTTGGTACAATGCAACAAGATTTAAATTTAAGATTTCACATAAACTATTCTAATCCATAATCCTTTTTTAAAAGATTAATCCTAATAACTTAAATTGGATTTAATAATTAACTTAATTTATATTTAAAAGATACTATTAACAATTTTATTAGGATAATTTTTGAAAAGATTTTATTTCTTTTAAAATTTAATCAAGAGTCATTACAAAAAGTTTGTTTTAAGATGGTTTTAAAAGATAAATAAAATTGTTTGGAAAAGCTATAATATTTTTTAAAAAGAAATTGAATTTGATGTTTTTGATACAATGAAAAAAATGACAAGATTCAAATTCAACACTTCACATAGATACTTTAATTCATAATCCTTTATTAAAAGATTAATCTTAATAACTTAAATTGGATATAATTTAGATTCATTTGTATTTAAAAGATTTATTAGGATAATTTTTGAAAAGATGTTATTTTTCCTTAGAAGTTAACCAAGAATAAAAAAAATTGTTCTAAAGATAATTTAAAAAAAATATAGAAATAATTTTAATTTTATCAATATTTTTTTTATAAATCTATGTTCATAACAAATTATTTATGATAATTTAAATAATATAACTATCATAATATAATATATTTTATATTAATTTAATTAATTTTATATCAATTTATACAAATATCAAAACATATATATTGTTTTAGAGAGTGAACATATAATAGTAAGACTATAAATTCGGATTAGTAAGGTTGATTTGAGTTAGTCTCTTATAGTTATATAGACCACCTTATTTTCTAATTTGCTAGCTCAGTTTGTTGCGGGCCAAGTGAATTGTCTTACTGGCCCACCTTTTTTTTTTTTTATTTTACAATTACAATTAATTGAAAAGGATAAACACACGAAAGTATTAAAAGGGAAACTACGCCTGATATGAGTTTTCTTCATTTTTTTTTTAAATTCAAAATGACTTTTGGAGACAAGTTCTTATACAGGCATTTAATGTGTGCCAAACAGTAGATTTGTTTGAAAAAAGATTTTGTTTTCTTAAAACTCAATCCAATCTCTTTAGGGTTTATTAAATTAAAAGTCAATGTACGTGGATTAATTATTAAGGATGGATCTAACTTAATTCATGATTTCATATTTAAATTATAAAAAGGACTCAAATAAGATTGTTATTTATGATTGAGAAAAAAACTAAAAATTGTATTATAATTTTAGTTCCTCTAGTTTGGATTGTGTTCATTTTTGGTCCTATATTTTATATATTTGAACAAGATGACGTATAAAAAAACATTAAGTAAATTAAGCTCTTTCTACTTTTAAAATTTAACAACATTGCTCCTTTCTCCATTTTCTTTCTTCTATCTAAAAAAATTGAGTAAAATAAATTCTTTTATTTTTAAAATTTAACAAAAGTGGATCTTTCATTGATTTTTTTCCTGTTTCAAACTAATAATTTTAATTTCTCATTCAAAATTTTTATAAATTCAGTTATCTTGTATCTAAAATTTATCATCTGAAAAATTAAATTTCATTTAAAATAAAATAAAAGTATAAAAAAATTCTCATCTTCATAAAGTATATAAAAAATACATAAAAAATAAAATAAAATTATAATTTCCTCCTATTTTACCAATTAAAAATAATTCTTCATACTCAAACAATAACTCAGGTATTAGAAGACTTAAAAAATTGTTAGTTAAAATTATTAATTTTAGATAAATAGTAAAATTGATAGAACAATATTTTAAAATATAAAAACTATCTTCTAATGAACAATACTCTGAAAAATAATTGTTCATCTAGTAAATATAAATTTTCTAAAATTTTGAAAGATTATAAAATAGTTTGTGTTGGAAAAAAAAAGGAAAGATGTTGTGGTGTAGAAGAATTATTATTTGAAAAGCAATAATTTAACATCGGTTACGTAACCAAATTTCAATTTTATTTTCTAAAATTAACATAACCATATATAAAGAATTATACACTCAAAATCTACATGTACTATTGAAAGTAAAATTTTTGTGGATCAAACAAAAAATAAAATTAATTTTTGTTTTGAAAATTTTTTTTAAAAAAAATTCAAAAGTGATGAAGTGAAAAAAAAAGAGAAAGAATTTTCGTTATGTTTCAATTTCATAGATCAATCAACATTTATAAGAAATTTTATTTTAACCAATAGTAAAAAGTTAATACCTAACAGTCATAAATTAAATTTACAAAGGACCAAATTAAAATTGTAACGATTAAAAATAATAATGCACATCATGATCTAATAATTTCTTAACAAACATTGAAATAAAGTTATAATAAATTCTCAATGAATATATAATAAAATAATGTAATAATTTAGTATCTTCTACCATTACAAAACAAGTTTGAAATAAACTAAACTTGCAATTCATTTATCCAACAATCACTTATTAAAGATTTAGTAAATAACATAATTTCTAGGTATAAAAAGTTAATTTTGTACTTAAATATTAATATTCGAAGAATTAACACATAATGAAGTGAGACAATTAAATTTTATGCAAAAAAAATGAATTACTCTTGAATTATTTAAGTTGTGTTTGTAACACCCAAAATATTTATGATAAAATTCATAACTCATGAACTTATATTAATAAGAGGGAAAATGGGGATAAAAATGAAAATTTAGAGAAATATCTTCACAAAATGACAAAAATATCTTTGTGTTGCTCAAAACAAAAATCTAGAAAACATTTTAGAAGCTTAGAACTCACCAATAATCACTAAAAATATCATTGAGAAGAATTAGTAACAAATGAAAGATGAAAATTCTGCTGAAAACACCCAAAACGCTTACCAAAACCTCTAGCTCTAAAAAAAGATAACATATTTCTCAAAAAAATAGCAAATGACTTAGAATTGACTTAGGAATGATCCAATATGGATTATAAAACCTTATGTATGCAATTTAAAAAATTTTCTAAAAAGTTTTCAAAAATGACCAAAATACCCATAGTATCCTAGAAGGTCAGAAACTACCTGATAAAGACTTGTAACTTGAGCTTATCTTATTGCTCCAAAATTTTAGCTAAAATGGTGTACCATTATGATCCTAACGAGTCACCATGCTTTGATATAAAAAAAAGAAGAAGATATTTATAAGGAGAAAATTTAACAATGGTTAAGTTAAAAACTAATCCTAGTTAAGTTAAAAACTAACTATGGTTAAGTTGTATTAATTATGATTAGGTTAAATAAATCATGATGATTGGACTCAAAGTTAATTATTCATATTTTGTAATTAATTTAAAAATAGAAATTACAAATGAATAGACCAAAATATCCTTAGTTAAGAATCTAATATCCATTTGGCCAAAAGTGGCCAAATTCAATAAGGCCCCAAGGTGACTCATTTGCTTAAAAAATTACTCCTATAAACATTCACTCAAATCTCATAAATCTCACTCTTATCTTCAAATCTCCTTAAGACTAAAAACTCACATAAGCTTAAACTTTCATATTTAAGGTTTAAGTTATAATTTAGACAAGTAAGTAAATTCTTCCAATCTCCTTCAAAGAATTTATGTGGATCCTTCAAGAAGGGTGTCTCTTTATCATTAAATTCCAACAAGTTTCATTTTTAGGCTCCAACAAGTAGGAATCTCTACTTTTATTACATTTTCCAAGTTCTTTTGTTATGTGTTTTGGCTTGATCTTTCTTATTTTGTGGATCTCTTCTCCAAAATCTAAGATCCAACTTCCTCAAATATTTTCTTATTTAAAAATGCCTAGGTTTTTTAAAATAAACATCACTAATTTTTTAAATAACTTTTGAAAGCCAATGTGAAGTTTGAATGGATTAAAATGCTCTTTGGAGATTGTAGAGCAATTTAATCAGTTAAAATTTTTTAAGAGTGATTTTTAAATATCTTGGAAATATTTTGTAAAGTATTGGAAGATGCTCAAGTGGAAGATAATTAGATTTTGGAGTAGATTTTGTGGAACCTAACTTGTTTGGGTTTAAAATGAGGTCATGTCATTTTCTCTCTAAAAGTTGCAAGCTTGTTCATTTCTCCAAGAAAAGCTCTAATCTTGAACTTGAATCCATCTAAAAATTCAAATTTGGACCAGAAATAGCCATAACTTAAAAAGGTTCTAAATCTAAGTCATAAAAGTTAAAACCTTACTTTAAAAATTGGACCCTCATGACCATGAGACAAAGGATTGGACTTTGGAAAGTAAAAGAGATATTTCAACTCTTTATAATCATGATCAAGACCATGGATTAAGGATAAAACTTAATAGGTTCAAGAATAAAATATATTGACTAAGTATCTTGATCCTAGATCCAAGAGTTAAAGGGAGGAAGATGGGTGAAAATGACCTCTTGGGGCTAAGAGAGCCATTTAGTGATGGATGTACAAGAGAGGATAAAAGTATAAAATTCACCAAGATATGAAAATAACTCTCACCAAAATTGGTGAACTCATAAATCACAGAAGGATATGTAAGATAAAAAATTAGAGATTTTGAGGAACATAATGGCCATTCGGACAACACATGTTAATTAAGAAAAAAGAACTTAAAAATTGCCAAGTTAACTATTTTAACTACCTAAATCATAACCTCTCAAGAAAAAAATTTCAAGGGAAAGGAAAATAGGTTACAAAGCCTTAAAATTAATCATGTGACCATTCAACCAAATCTTGAGAGAATGGTTCAAAATGTGGTCAATAAATTCTAAATTAAGGTTATTGGATGATCTAAATATAAAATGATTTCATAAAAAAAAGATATAATAAATTTAACCTAAACTACTAATCAAGTTAGTAAACTAATTTAACTAGTAAGGACTAAGAAATCATCATCATTAAGCCTTAAAACATAATTATAGACACTAAAGACTTAAAATGGTCAATACTAATCTGGTTGTAATGGAAGGGACCATTCAGCCGATTAAGTTTTTAATGGTTAATTGATTTAAAAGCTTAACTTGAAACTTCAAGAAAACCAACTCTTGAAAAAGGAAAGATGGAGAGGAATTTAGAAGAAATGAATAACTTAGATTTCCTATGAGGAACTTGTCATAAAACTTCAAGAATTTAGGAAATTGGGATAATCTTTAAGATAAGAAAGCATGTTGCCAAAGATTTAGGATTATGCATAAACAAATAATTTTGATAAGAAGGTGAATTCTTGAGTAAATGTTTATGTGTATTTACCATAATAACTTTTTGAGCATGTTTACTCATGTACAAGTATACTATGTGCTTTCTTGAGTGATCCATGAAAATTTGATGTGAATTATGGTTCCATAAGTGAATGAATTATATAAGAAATTAGATGATTTGGATACTATATGTGTGTACTGTATTGATTGAATATTGAGCATGCATATTATAATGAATATTCTAAAATGGAACTTAATAAATCAAGAGATCACTAAAGAAGAACCTTATGTGAAAATTTAATATAATGTGCCAAGTCTGGAACTGGTGCATATTCAAAAAGGCGAGAGGTCCTTTAGAAGGATGAGATTCCCTTCTATGAAAAAGACACAGGTCTTAAAAATTCCTTCTATTTTCAAGTGTTAGGTCTCCAAGAATTATGATGGTGACAACTATCAAGGAATGAACTCATATTTTAAGAATATAAGGTATATTATCAAACCAGTAAAAAGATATTGTTTGACTAAATGTTATGATATGCCTAAATTAGAAATTACCACTGAGAGGGTGATGAAAAATTAAGAATAATTTATGACTAAGAAATGAATTAAGTAAAGGTCAAATAATATCTATAATACAATGAAAAGTGATCTCAAGAATATATGAGCTTTATGTCTATGAATATCTCTGTAGAAGAACGATTTAAAGATTGATATGATATGCATATTTATACAAGAGTTAATTTTTATGTTAATAAAGTGAACTCACTTCAGATAATATTTTCTTGAAATTTATAAGTTAGATTATGTGCATGTCATCGTTTCATAAATAAACTAAAGTGGTTGGGTTGAAAATATCAACACTACTTTTAGGGTTAATACTTATTGAGAAGTCTTAATTTCTCTACCACCATTTTTTCCTAGATCCCAATTATATCGTTCACAACTAGCAGTGTTCATTGAAATTAATAATGTAATCTGGATGGTCGACGCTCATTGACCACTAATCACAGCCCAAACAAACATAGGGAGTTATTTCTCCTACGAACAAATCCTCATTTTTTCCATATTAAGCCCAAATTTTTTACTACAGATTATGTAATATCCCTTGAGACTTTTCACTCGAGTGTGGTTTTCCTTCCATCACCAGGATATCTAGCCTTCCTGTTCCTCACATGAAAGAGACTTCATATTTTGAGGGACAAAGTAGTCCACTGGCTCCATCCTACTATTACAACCCTTCACATATCTGGTCCTTGCAAGACTGTTCTCTATACTTGGTGTTGCACTCACTCAATGCTTATTGGGAGTATGAAGAGGATGCTTACTATGCCTTGGATGAGAGTTTGTGGTTGGAGCTCTGAGACCCTCATTACTAAAGTGTTGATCGAGTGCTGGTTTTACCCCAACAATGTAAACTTTTTTAATTAGCCATGTATTGTGTATGGTAGTTATGTATTATGTACATTTGATGTATGGAAGGGCACTTATGTCCTTGCACCGACCTTTTAAACTTAAATAATTGTACAAATAATAATTTCTGTAAAAAAATAATGTTATATAAATATTTGTGAGCAGATAAATGTATAGTATTTATTAGTAATAAACGAACATGTGCTCTTATAGATACATTAAAAACGTCTTAAAAGCATCATCACTAAGAATTATGTATCTCTTTGAAAGAAGCATTACCTCACACAATAAGCTTGAAAATTTAATGCATAGGAGTAATCATATGGATTAGTTTGACCAATCAGTTGGATATCCACCATGTTTTTCTCATGTTCAGGGCTTAAAGCACATTTCCTTGACAAATCCAACATCATTTTCCTAGTTAATCCTCTAGTAAAAGGATGAGTGAACTTTGTTTTTAAAATATTGACATATTCAAAGAAAATTACACTATTTTTAATCTATTACCTATACCATATCTAACATATATGCATTTTTTCTTTTTGTTGTGTGTATTGTTGTTAGTAATTCCAATTATTACTTGTGATTCATAATAAAGTGATGGTATGAATATTTTCCATAGAATATGTCTATCAATAGACTTCTTAGATATTTTTTTCTTGACCTGCTTTCTTGAGAGTAATAAACTATATTCCACAATAGAACATGTCATACAAGTTAGTTTAACATCTTTCACAGAAATATCACTTTCACTTAAAGTGAAAACATATTCATTGATGAAACTTACTTCATCATTGTTTGAAAAGTACCATTTTAAAATCCTTCTATCATTAAAGAAAATTTAAGAAAAAGTATAAACTTCAATTTATAATATCTTTTAATTATTTAAAAAGATGAACCAAAGGATTTTATGTTTACTACTAAGATTAAAAGTATAGCAATATAATCTGCTAACATCATATGCAATATCGAATCTAATATATTTCATTAAAAGTATAACATTACTAATAATTTCTACATATTCAAATTGAGATATACTCACATATTTAACATTTTTTTAATTACATATTAACATTATATAAAGTTTTATCATACCTTAAAACTATTAGATTTCTTTAACAATTTGTGAATACAATGTAATTGATCTAAAGAGAAGTCATTTTTTTTTGTTTTTCTTATTTTTACTCCAAATAGCATAAACTTCTTCTAAATCTATTGTTTCATATTTGGAACATAAAAATGATTTTATTTTATTTATCACATTCAAAATAGTTATAAATATAAACATATCATTTATATATAAGTATATAATAATACAATCACTTTTAAATAATTTGTATACACCATGTGTAAGAGACGTTTATAGAAAACTCATGATCTATAATAAAAAAAACTACATCATTTTATTAATTAATTTTTTTAATCAAATTTAAGCTGATGATCAAGTTAGATAAATCATTTATCTATCAAAATTTATATATAATATGAAAATAAGAAAATGCAAGATTCTATAATAATGAGCTCATTTGTATAATTATGTTCTCAATTTAAATATTCAAATCATATATAATCAAAATGATATTCATACAACTATATTATCTATTAGATAATATGTTTAAAATAAAAATTTAAATCTAAAATACACAATAATTTTATATAGATAAAATCATAACATGCATTAAATACTTTTATTATGAAATGTGATGCATGTAATTCTCTTAATTAAATATGTGGTACTCTTATTTTTTTATTATCTAATAAATTAACATAAATCGTGATATTAATTTTGGGTAACATTTTAATTTAAAATGATAAATTTCATACCATAACTACGAAAGGATCTACTTTCTTATTATACCATAATTATTTATGAAAACCCCATCTTATCCCAAAAAGAGAAATTTCTTTTTTTCAATCATTAAACTGATAAAACATTATCATATAAATTCTCAGGTTATAAAAAATTTGTACTTAATTTCTCACAAAATTTTATAGATTCACAATATAAATAAAAATAACATTTTCTTCATATTTTATAAACTGAATTCCATATTGTTATCCATGTTAATCAACTAATTTTTTATATTTAATTTTTTATTTATTTCTCAAAATTATACATATTTAATTTTGTCTATAAAGTATTATACATAAATATTTCTAATATATGTAATATATCATGAAAAAATTTGCATCACAACAAGATACAATTGTAGAGAAAAATATGGTCAATTAATTCTATTATAAAAAGGTAATAATATATTTTTTGAATTATTTAACTTTAGTGATAGAGGTACCTATTTAATTAGGTATTCCAATTATTTTTTCTTTACATATATCGTGCTCATCGTGATTCAATTATTTTCAATTTTAATAAGAGATTTTATTTTTTAAGTCCCTCCAGAGACATGCGAAAACTATTAACAAAAATATCACATGAACAATAATAATTTCATAATAAGGTTAATGCAATTTTTTTTATATATTTTTAATACCAGGAGGAAAAATCATTTCAAGTACTAATAATATGGTCCAATACTTACAAAATTTGTAGAAATTATTTTTATTACTCATATCTTAACAAGATATGAGGAAAAAATACCATCAACGAACAAACTCCTTTAAAATAATGTCATATACACTCTTCAACATATTAATATTATAACATTTAACATTATGTTTTCTATATAAAAATCATGTACATATAGAAAATAATTTTTTCTCAAAAATTTCAATTTAACTTCTTTATATACTTTCACTATCCTATTTTATTATATTTATTTTCAAACAAATGTAACTTAAACTAAAATAAAAAGTAATATAATCAATAATCTAAACTAAATTAAGTTATAAATTTCAACTTTATTTCTTATTTAAATTTTTTAAATTTTAATCATCAGTAAGTTAAATTATCATGTAACTTAAAATCTATTTTTTTTACAAGCAATATCAATGGTTGAACTATTCTTAAAAATTATTAAAAGGCATTAAAATACTTTCATATTACCTTCTACAATTATAAGATAACCATCAAACAAAATTTTTTCTTTTAAATTATTAAAAGTGTAGAAGGAGAAATTTGTGAAGAAAAATTTACCTTTTTACTTCCAAATTATTGGAAAAAGAAGAAAATGTTACATTGTGGAAGGAATACCTCTTATGCAACATGATTTTGATTTTTTTTCTTGTAAGGTTAACGCAACGACACATAAGAAATCATGTACTCAAAACCTACATATACTATTGAAGCAAGCTTTGGTAGACCAAACAAAATAAAATTGATATTTATTTTGAAAATATTGCTCACAAAAAAATGTAAAAGCAAGAAAGTGCAAGAGAAAAAGAAAGAAACAAAGAATTTCTTGTGTCTCAATTAAAAGAATTAATTAGTATTTATAAAAAAATTTGGTCCAACCAATGATCATAAATTAAATTTAGAATAGACAAAATCAAAATCATAATAATAAAAATAATGGTGCAATTAAGGTTCTAATAAATCTCAATGATCAGAAGAATAAAACTATAATAAATCCTCAATGATTATGTAATAAAATAAATTAATGTCTATCTTCCATTATTACAAAATAAGTTTTAAGAACGAATAAATTACACTTTTAAATCATTTATCCAACCATTTATCTTATTAAAAAGTTGATTTAAATTTTTTTATCAAAAAATAAGTTTCAATCTCAAGTTATATTATTTTCTTTTCAAATTTACTTTTTCATATAAGTTAGTTAAATTAATTTTATATTTATTTTAGAGTAATTTTCAATTATTATTCAAACAACTTAAACTTATATAATAAATATGAATGAAATAAGAGAATGATAAAGATGCTTAATAGAATATTTATCATGTTTTACTTCTAAATAATTTGGATTATGTTTGATCTCATTAATTTTAAATTTTTTTATTATTAATTACTAAAAACAAAAATTATATATTATTTAATGTCTAACACAATTTTTTTTAAACTATTGTTGCTAAATATTCTTTTGTACTTATCCTGTTTAGGAAAAACTATTCCACAATAACATAAAAATATTAAGTATTATTTTTGACATAATCTCTCTAACCTCAAACCAAAACAAATCTTAAATATTTTATAAGCAAATACTCTAATCTACAATAAAAATTAACCCAAGCTAATAAACTTAGTTAACTCATAAATACCTCTTAAAAAGATACTGCAAGGAGTTATAATAATATCACAACCCATAAATATAGAACAATAAAATGATAAACTAATAAATCATATCTTAACATTGTACCTTTATAATAATATCACAACTCATAAATATAGAATAATAAATTAATGAGCTAATGAATCATTTCTTTATATTGTACCACCTATGCAGATTTATATAAAAATAATATATGATTGAGAAATTTTTTTATAAATTATAATTGAGTTTGAAGAAGTTAGTAAAAAACACTTTGGAGGAATTTTTTTTCTTTCTTTCTTAGACTTGTAATAATATGTATCACCTTGTAAACGATTATTTTTAGGATTTTTTGAAGTAAACTGATCGATTTTTGTTGTTAGCAACATTCTTTAAGGATGTTATAATGTTTCTTAGTTTTTTGCAACTATTTTTATCCTTTTCCTAACACATGATAATATAAATAAATAGATTTTGACTTTTAAGCCTTTTGTTCAAACTTTTAAAAGTAATAAATCAATCCTTTGAACTCTTTCTTATGTTTTCTCATCTTCAAAAATTTTTCAACGCTTGCATTGGATCATAAGATTTCATCTAGTTAAGTTTTATTAGAAGCTTCAAATTGTCAAAATGTTGATAAATTAAATCTTCTCTTTTATTAATCAAAATTGAGTTTTAGAATTAAAGTTAGTTTGAAAACGATGAAAGAGATTAGTCTATAGTGTATTGGGAGATAATCTTTTAAGAACATGAAATTCTTCTTTCTATTGGGATGTATATTCTTTTAGTAAAATCAGTTTCCTTTCTAATGATCCAAAATAATTTTTGGGTGCCTTATATGATGTTCTAAGAATTTTAAGATCCTTAATTTATCTTTACATAGTATATTACTTGTCATACAATTGATTAGAATCTTGATTTTAAATTTAAGGAATTATGATTAGTTCTTTTAAAGTGATTATTTTTTTAAATTATGCTTCTCATGGAAAAATTATTTTCTCGAAAGAGTTTTCTTTTCATTTAGTATTCTTGTAGCTTAAAAACTTTAACAATTTTTATGAAGCCTACCTCATCTTTTTAATAGCTTTCTTATAATATTTTTTTTTTATTTTTTAAATTACCTTATGCATACTAATTTTTTTTACTTTCTGAAACATGCTCACTAAAATTGATAGTTTATTAAGAACTAAAATGTTTAAAATTTGGTTCAAAAATTTGTCAAAATTTTAAATTTATGCAAAAGGGACCCTTAACTCAACTCTGGATGTCTCAATTTCATATTTTATAAACTTCTTCAACTTTTACTAAAGTTTTTAACATTTTTTTTTATTTTTACACTTTTCAAATGACTTTATATTTTGATTCTATTACAAACTTGCAAAAAAAAAACCTGGATAAAAATAATTTTAAAAAAAATTGATGGGAAAAAATGATTTTATATTTTGATTCTATTACAAACCTTGCAAAAAACCTAAATGAAAAGAATTTAAGAAAAAAATTGGTGAAAGTGAAGGAAGGAGGAAATTTGGTATATTTTAAAAATAAAAGAATTTAATTTTTTAAAAAAATTGAAAAACCAAATTTCACATAATCCAAATTAAAAAAATCAAAAATACAATTCAGTTAAACTAAAAAGTTAATGGAAAAAATTTGCAAAACATTTATACCAATTTACCTCCACAAACTTATTGTTATGTTCATAAAATAACCAAGAATTTTACTATAAAATGTCATTAATACATACTTTCAATCTCTTATTATCTTTAATATTATTATACAAGCCTCTTCAAATTAAAAAAATGTTTTGTACAAATCACGCATACTTCATTCTCTTAAAATTTTATAAATTTTTTTAATATTATTAATAAGTTTAGAATAATAACTCAACAATAAATGAATTAAAGCTTGCATAGAGAACTTAATATTCTTTAAGAAAGAACAAATTAATGTTTTCTCTTAAGGTAGATCATGTTTTTAAATTTTTTAGATAACATGCATTTATAACCTTCGTTGTTTTTCTAACTTGAAAATTATTTAGTATAAGTTAAATATATTAATTTATGTTTAAAATGATGTATTTAATATTTTTTATAATGTAAAAAATAACGTGAAAAATATTTAGATTCAAACTTAAAAATTCATGTAAAATTACTATATTTCTCAATCTTTTATCATTAGATCACTTCTCATGGTTTATATATTTAATATAAAAATATTATTTTAAAATTTAAATAAAAAATTATATTATATTTAAATTGACAACTTTGTTACATAGATTTTTTAAATGAAATATTTTATTTTAAACTTTTCATCTAATTATATTATTTAAAAATATATGTTAATATATTCAATTTTTGAATATAAACATATTTTTCAAGATAATTTATTGTAATATGCGTTTGACTTCTTTTAGACATATGATCCTATTACATGATTTTTTATATTCAAATTATCCTTTAAGGTGACAATACTTAGTTTATTTATGCGATCAAACGTCATGTATTGCACGCTTAAAATAAATTCTCATCAACTTGTAATTCTAAGAAAATATATTAAAATTTTAATATTTTTTATTCATAACAATTAGTGTCCTTCTATTTGTGTTATCCAAAAATATTTTATTTTACAATATTTATTTAAAATAATTTTTAAACATACATATGATATTTTTATATATAATGTCTTATAATTAAATTAATGGTATATTTCGACATAACATTCAAAAATCATAATGAATATTTTATTAAATTATAATGACTCATTTTAAAAAATTAAAACAAAACATACACATATAAATTAAGAGAGAAATAAAAGATATCTATAAATATATATATATATATATAGATATGTATAAATATTATATGAAAATATATTAAAAATACATAATTAATTTTTAAAATTTTTATAATATTTAATTTAAATTTAAATTTTTCTTATTTTTTATAATTTTGATTCTTCATTTTATAAATTTTGTTGATTTAGGTCTTTATTGCTGAGATTTTTTATTTTTAGTTTTTTAAAATATTGATCTATATATTTTGGTTTATAATTATAGTTGCTTGCTTATATTTTTAATTTTTTAAAAATTAATTGATCCAAAAAAGAATAATCTGTATAATTAAATTTTTAAATAGATTAGCTTTATTGGTGTACATTACTTTTATTATTTTATTTTTAATTAACATAAAGTAGGAAATTTTTTTGTCGTAAGTTTAACCAATTTCAACAAATATGAAATTGATTATAATTCAATTTTAATCCTCAATAAGGATAAGAGTGGGTTTAGTGACAGATTTAGAATCAAGGCTAAAACTTGAACTCAAATTTTATGATTTTCCATAGAAAAAAATCCCGTCTAATTGGTAACATTTTTATCAATCAAATAGATTTAATTTTGGATTCATTCACTTGTTATAGATATAAACAGCGGTATGAGTATGGTAGGCCTTAACCTTATTAATATTAATATAATGTATATTTATTATATTTAATAATTAGAATTTTAAATTTTTTAAGTAATTTCCATAATTTAAATAATTCAGTTTATATTACTTTATAAATAGAACTAGATTATTTTTTAAGATATTTTTAATTAAATTATATATATATATATATATATATATATATATATATATACTTATAATTCTTATGAAATTGTTATCCTTGATATTAGTATTATAATAACATTTACGTTTTACTAATTTATCAAACAAATTATGAGTATATATATGCTAAAAAAAATTAAAATATGAATATTTTAAATTATTACTCACAAATAAGATCTTTAATGATCTATCTCGTGTTACTAACTTAAAATTAATTTTTATTTTATTTTAAAATTAAACTGTATTTAAAAGATAAGTTTAGATTATGACTTAAGTTGTTTTACTGTGATAGATTATCCTATATTTTAATGTTTATTTTTTAATAATTGATAATATTTTACCTATCATAATATTATATTTATATTAGCATACCTTTTAAAATATAATATAGAATATATTTTAATTTTAGTTTTATACCGCTTCAATTTTAATTAATTATACGTAATGTTAAGATTGATTTATACTACGTTAACAAATTAAATTAACTTAATCTTGTTTCATATATTTGTGAGTCTTACTTAAGTCGAATTTAATTTAAATAATTGATTTTATCAAAAATTTAAATATCTAAAGATAAAAATAAACCTATTCTTATATGTCTTATTATCATGTGTTTGTATTAATTGAATATATATTTTAGAAGAGTTTATGTTTTTATTTCTAATTTTGTACATGTTTTATAAATCTAAACGTTGTTGTTTTATATGTTGCGACTAGTTTGCCTTTATCCCTACAATAGAACGGATAAAAAAGAATATAATGGACTAAGACTGAAAATTAGACAAAAATTTAAGTAAAATAGAGATATAAATAAAACGATGCTACTCATTGTTAAAGATGCAATACAAAATCAACATTAGACATTGTCATGCATTAGGTAAAAGAGGAAAAGTTAAGTCTAAATCACCAAGGTCTCTTATTATTAGTGAGAGAGTAAAAGGCAAGGAATCCAATGCACAAATTATGCATTAGCATCATCTTTATTTTAGTCAGAAGCTTTTTTAACATGTTAACAAATTATGTAAGTATTATATATATATATATAGAGTCAAAATTTATTAATATAAAAAGTTAATTTAACTTTTAAATTATGTTATGATTATATATTAAATTTTAAAAAATTTAAAAATATATAGGTATATTATTCAACTACTAATATTTACATATATTTAAATAACATATAAGTTGTTAAAATAATGTTATTAGATAAAATATTTATCAATTTTTATTTTATATAAAATTTTATATACATAATCTACTTGATAATAACTTTTAAATTCACAAATGAATTAATAAATTTTATTTTTCATATAAGACTATTAAATTAATATAAATTTTAAAATTTAATACATGATATCATCAAAATTTTAACTCTTTTATATATATATATATATATATATATATATATAACTATAGATATTCAAATCAATTATAAAAAATATTTATATTTTGATTTGGTTTGATTGAATATATTATAAAAACTAAATTAAATCAATATTTAAAAAATTAATTTGATTTAGTTATTTTAAATTTTAACTATTTTAAAATAAATCAAACAACAAAAGTATCATCAAATAAATGAAAAATATTATGCGCAAAATCAAAAGAAAAGTAAAACACATAAAAAAATTCACAATCTATAATTAAAAATAAAAAATTTATAATAAATAAAATAGCACATATTTATAATAGATATAACAACTTAATATTTTAATATTAATTTTATTTTAGAATGCAATGTTAAATTGGAATACATCTATAATTATACATAATTTTGTTCAATTTTACATAAGTGAACCATAAGAACAGTTACAATTTAAAAAAAAAATTTCAATTTTTTTAGTTTTCAATTTTTCGATTTTTTTTTGTAATTTAGAACATATTAGTTTTATTTTTTAACACCTTTAATATATATACACATACATAAACATTTTGGTGGTATTAGATACATAAACATTTTGGTGATGTTAGTCACATTCCTGATAGGTTATATGCACCTCTAAAATTTCACCTATCTCTCATTCATCATCTTAGATCCAACATTTATAAATAAATGCAAGAATATTTTTCAGCCTATTAATCTTCTTTTCTAAGAAACAAAGTATTCTTAGGAGAATCTTCCTACAGATAAAATGTTGGTAGTTTTAGTCTCTACCAATGTTTAGAAGGTTTAAGATTGATTATGGATTATGAATTATGAATATATAGCCAATCCTTTACGTGGCTTTCATGGATGGCCTCATGAGCAATAATGGCAGGTTGTTCCTAAATGTTCACCATTTTCATAAAATATGGAAAAAAATGTGGATGATTGATGAGAATGAATTTATTATTTTCCACAAATAACACCAAAAATATCTAATATCAACAAGAATAGTTCACATACTATACGTAGTGTTCATAAATAATGAAACAAATTGTTACAATTAGCATGAGTCATGTATATAATTATGCTGAAATTATGTTATCATTATTTCTAATATCTGTGATTAGCAAATTTAGGAATCGTAATTATGTTATAATTATGCTTTATTAAGAAAAGTTGTTTATAGACTAATATATATATATATATATATATATATATATATATATATATATATATATATATATATATATAGTTTAGTTTTACTCTAGTTTCAAAATTGTCATTCTTTGGAATCTATGACAATTGTCATAAGTGATCCCTCGATCCTTTTATCTCATGTTGTTTCTCATGCTTAGAACACATATTTCTAATGTCCAAATTGTTAGTCTTGGACTTGAACCTATAGTCATCACTTAAGATGTAAAGCTCAATGGTGTAAATTATTCCTTGAGATCTTTGTTGCATGTCATTGTAAATTAGGTTATTTAACCCCTTACAAAATTATGCCTTGTATGAGAAGTGGAGTATGGAAAATGCTATTGTGAAAAGGTTGGCTCATTTTTTACATGGAACTTCATGTGATGAATTTTTTTATTCTTTTGGCCACTACAAGGAGCATTTAGACTACCATATCTCAGACATATTATAAAGGTGTTGACACGTCAATTATCTTTGACTTAGGGTAATGAAAATAAGGTAAGATGGTAGAACAATTTCCTTGTTTTATGCTAATTTTCATGTAATACGGTAAGAATTAGATTATCGCAAGCCAACAAAATTTACCCAACCTATGTCCAACAAGCTCGACAAAAGGAAATTGATGAAGAATATGTATACGCCTTTTTGGCTAGTTTGGACAGCTTGTATGATTGTGTTTAGAATGACATTCCTCGCACAAAACCTTTTCATAATATGGAGACTGCTTTTGTTGTTATCAGAAGTAAGGAGCAAGCACTATGCTTAATAGTTAAGGGGCTCCAAGTATGGCTATGGCAGCCAAAACATCCTTTATCCAAAATTGATTCTCTTCTTCCCAAACTCAAGGTGAGAGTAAGAGAGGCTACATCCATTATGGTAATTCTAAACATATTATCCATAATTGCTTAAAAATTCATGAATATCCATATTTGTGGGAAAGTTTTAATAAATAGAAATCTCATGAACGATGTGTTAAGAAGGATGCCAAAGCTAAAGTAATGGTGTGATATTCTGTTACACTTGTTGCAACATAAAAAACAAATATATTTATCTATTCTATGTTTGATTCATAATCAAATACCAATTAATAGATAATTCTAAATATGTTGTCCATAATTGCTTAAAGATCCATGGATATCCAAATTTGAGGGGAAGTTTTAATGAATAGAAATATTATGATCAACATGTTAGGAAGGATGGCAAAGCTAAAGTAATGGTGTCATATTTTGTTACACTTGTTGCAACATAAAAAAAAAAAAACTATATTTATCTGTTCTATGTTTGATTCATAACCAAATACCAATTAAAACATTGCATGTGTTCTTGTGAATTCTAGTTATTCTAAAGACACCAAATCGATAATCGATTTGGGTTCTACTAATCATTTGACTTCTCATCAGTCTTTCTTGCGAATTACAAGTACAATTCATTGGACACATGTATCTAATGCTAGTGGCATGTCCTCTCATGTGAAGGAAATTTCATTTTGACACCTTCTTTATCTTTAGAACATACTTTACTTGTTCCCTCTATATCCAATAATCTTTCATCAGTGCTCCAAATAACTAAACAGTTAAATTGTCTAGTAATAATATATCCTCGTTTTTGTATTTGTTAGGATCTTAACAGTAAAGATATTGTTGGACATGATAGTAAGAGAGGATTGTATTATGTTGATGCTATGTCCTCTAGAATTGCCTTAATTAGTCAAGTTGGTTTAGTTATGCTTCTTTAGGATTTATCAAACATTTGTTTCCTTTCTCATTTTTATATTATATTCCTTCATATTTTTATTATGATGCATGTCATTGGCTAAAAGTTATAATACAAATTATCCTTATGATTTTCAATAGGATGATTGAACCTTTCACTTTGATATATTGTTATGTTTAGGGTCCTTCCCCTGTCTTTACTTTATCTAGATATCATTGTTTTGTAATCTTTGTTAATGATTATAGTCATATGACTTGACTTTATTTGATGACTAACAAAAATTATGTGTATGAATGCTTCCACTCATTTCATAAGATGGCACAAACTTAATTTTCTTCTAAGGTGAATGTCCTCAAGTTTGATAATGGAGGTGAATTTATTAGTCAAGTGTTTCAATCTTACTTTTAGGATCATGGTATTATTCATGAGACAATATGTTCTTATACACCTCACCAAAAGGGTGTGGATGAAAGGAAAAATTGATATATTCTTCAGATTCAACATGTATATCTAATTAATGTCATATGCCATCTACACGGGAGGAGATGCTATTTTATATGTTATTTACCTTATGAATTGTATACCTAGCAGTTTTATTCAATTCAAAATACCTTTAGAAAACTCTTTATATATGTTAATATACCTTCTAACTTAATGTTAGAACCACGAGTTTTTGGTTGTGTTGCATTTGTTCATCTTCAAAAATATCAATGTACCAAGCTTGATCCTTTTGCATTAAGGTGTGTATTTGTTGGATATTCGCCTCATAAGAAAGGTTACGAGTTTTACTATCTACCTAGAAAGAAACTTTATGTAACTATGGATATTACCTTTTTGGAGACAAAAATATATTTCTTATAACTCATCCATTTCTTCCATTCAGGTGGACAAACATTGAAAAATGAATTGGATGTCCGTTCTTACCAATATTCTGTTGACTAGTAAGACAACCTCCATTACTAGTACAAATTATGCAATAGAGTATGACACCACCAACCTAACGACACCTTAGAGTCTTGCTAAAACTCTCTTCTCCTATTGTACATATCAGTGATTCCTTTGTGAGGTTCATACTAGTAATTTAATTAATCACCATGCTTCAGTTTGTGATGGAAGCAGGTACCAACTACCTCCTCATAGTAATAGAGGAAAACCACAAGAGAGATACTCACTTAATAATTCCAAGTATCATATTGCTTAGTATGTTTCAACCAAGCAATTGCCTTATTCTATTCAAGTCTGCGAATCAAATGTCCTTTGTTACTATTCCTACATAAGCACCATAAGCATTAGATGATCCAAAATAGGAAATTTCTATGAATGAATACAAGCATTAGAAAGAAATCAAACATAGGATATTATAACCTTACCATAAGGAAAGAAAACGATGGATGCAAAAGGATGTTCACAATGAAATACAAGCCAAATGGAACAATTAATTGATATAAAGCAACGTTAGTTGTCTATGGTTTTACTCAAACATATGGTATTGATTATCAAGACACATTTGTGTTCATAGAAAAGTTGAATATATCAAAGTTCTTTTATCTATTGCTGCATATTTTGATTGGCCATTACATAAGTATGATGTAAAAAAATGCCTTTTGCATAGAGATTTTTTTGACGAAATCTATATGATTATGTCACCATGGTACAACTACTCTTATGATGATATTTGTTTAATGTATAAGTTGAAAAAGACACTGTATGGCTTGAAACAATATCTAAGAGAATGGCTTGAAAAATTCTGATTATCTATGAAAAAATATGACTATACTCAAAGTAATGCAGACCATACTTTGTTCTTAAAGCGTCAAAATGGTAAGATAACCATTCGTGTCATATATATGGATGACATGATTATCATTGAAAATGATATTAATAAAATGATGAAGTTAAAGACTTACTTGGCATCTAAATTTGACATGAAAGATCTTGAAAGATTATGATAATTTTTTAGGTATTGAAGTTACTAAGTCAAAGCAAGGTATATTTTTGTCACAATGAAAGTATGTCCTTGACCTATTGAAGGAAACTAGTATGCTTGGTTACCATCCTAGACACACTAATAAAGTAAAATCATGGTCTTGAGGAACTTTCAAATTGGTTTCCTACTAATAAGGGAAGATACCAAAGATAAAGTTGGTAGACTCATGTATTTATCCCATACTCAACTAGATATTACTGATGATATTAGTGTTATAAGTCGTTTTATGCATAATTTAAGTGAAGCACATATAAGCGTTCTTTTAGAATTCTTTGTTGTTTGAAGTTAGAACCTAGTAAAGGTCTGTTGTACATTTACTGTGCGAACAAAGTTTTAATCATAGTCAAGTGCACTTGGTAGTGTAGAAAGGGGTATTTGAAATTCTCAGTATCGTTTGCACGGAGACTATTTCAACAATCCCTAAAAGAATGATTCAATTCTAAATTTTGAGTACACCAGAAAAGAGTTTGTTTTTAGAAATATTTAAAATAAATATAAAAAAGGAAAAACAAAAGTAAGAAATTGAAAAGCAAAGGATCACAATCATGAATTCAATTATGGAAAGACATGAGATTTTGGTTCTCTTAGTAACTTTACCCAATTTCATCTCAACTCTTGTATGAATGATTTAGAGTCAATTGCTAACCATTTGTTCTCATTCTATTACTATACAATGATAATGTAATAACAATATTATTTCCTTTAAGTTATTATCCCCAATGATCATGTAAGGTATATAATTAAGAGAAACATAAAGAACATTCAAACTTGTTAAATTAATAATTAGTTAGAAATAAAAGATTTTGATTGTGCAATGGTATGATCTTTTATCCCCTAATTAATTAGAAATCAAAAGAGCAACTAGTTCTCACCAATTAATTAAGCATAATAAGAAAAATACAATTGACTAAAAACACAATCATTCATAAAAAATAAAAAGAGGTTCAATTAGTTACATCATAAGTTTTACCAAATCTCCATGATTTGGGATTAGTTACATATAGAGAGACAAGACAAACAAAAGCATACTAATCCAACAAAACAATCCATAATCCTAATTCTAAAAAAAGAAGAAGATAAAACTGTAGTTCTAGCAAAACTGGCAATAAGGTGCTGCAACTCACACTGTGAAAGAATTTCTACCTCCGAGATCCTACGGGAGGATACCAGAAGAAAGATAAAGTGAAAAGGGTATTGGAGTAAAGGGAAAAGGGTATTGGAGTATCTCGAGGTGTTGGGATGTTAAGCATAGCCTCCCTTTTATAGGCTTAAGTTAGGCTTTTCCTGCCACAAATAAGATTAAACAAAGTTATCTTCTGTGTTAATTAGGGCTGATGTGGACAATCTTCTACACCACCTAGGATTGATTCAACCGTGCTAGTTTTTTCAAGGGTATTTTTGTCCCTCTATCGTTCCTTTGTTCTTTTTATTTTCTTTTTGTCCTTTTTTTAAACCCAAAATAAGCCTAATTTCTAGTTATTTGCTTACTTGACCATTTTTAAAAGAAATAAGATTAATTAGATATAATTATAATTAAATAATAATAAATTATACTGTAATTATTACTAATTTTTCACAGATAAATCAATAGAATGATGGTTGATCATATCCTCAAACTTAAACATTGTTTGTCCTCAAATAATATTACAAGGAATGAGAATATAGTAAGTATAAAATCTAGGAACACAACATAGTAAACATGTCGTAACCAAGTATAATTATCGTCACATGAACAATTAATAATAATCCAATTAGGATTAATTCCTTGAAGTCAAATGTCACACATAGAGGATATCATTCTTCTTACCATCTGTCAAATGATGAGAGTATAGATCATTAACGTTTACTCCTTACAACTGTATACTACCGTAGGCTTCCCTATAAATCTCAAATCTTCGTTAAAAGTTAAATCACACACAAGAATCAAAAGGATTTTAACAACGTTGTAATGTGACTAAGGAAATTATATAATTAGGTATGACATAAGAAGGAAGAGATCACAAAGGTTTTATTTTCATTATATCTTTAATAAATTTTACCCTTAGACTTTAAGCATATTTTCCAGGGTTTCACAAATTTTCAATTTTTTTTATTTTCCCAATCTTTTCAAACTTTTCCTTTCTTTCTTTTTCATCTTTTTTTTATTACTTGTGCTTTTTCAAGTATTTATTTTGCTTTAGTTATAATCTAAGGGTACCTAAAGTTACATTAATCAATTGATGAGAATAAAAGAATGTAACTTTTAATCTGTTAAGCTCAAAGAGGGCACCAAATGGTATTCTAAGTTTGAGTACAATCAAAGAAGCCTAATTTGCCTTTATCATTTTCTTTTTATGTAATCAACTTATACAAGTTTTAACAAGGTTACAAGGCAAGTTCTAAAGTATACAAGTCGGAGAAGAATCATTGAACAAAGAGAAAGAGGATGGCTGCAACCTCGATTAGGTTCAATCCTCATTATAACTACTTGAATGTGATACAAGATGATAAGGAACGTAGTTAATCTCAATTATTTTTATTAAAATTTTTCATATCCTTATTATATTTAGTTATCATTTCCCACAAAATATTAGAGATCCTTAAGTCCTAAATCTACTAATATTCCAGTTGTTAAACATATACGATTAGAAAAAAAAATGAAGTCAAAGGTATCCTTCCTCTACCAAAAATTAATTGCAACGATTGAAAGCAAGATAAAATAAGAGGAAGGATATAAAATTTTAAGAAATTAATAGGATGAAGAATGTCTTCCTCCTCAAACTTAAGTTCTTGCATACATGTAGAAATATTTTATAATGGAGAGTAAAAAAGGACTTTCTTGAAAAATAGCACCAAGGAGGGAGAAGGTTTCCCTTCACTCAATGTATTCCTTCTTGGATGTCAATGATTGGAAAATAAGTCTTGTCGTATTGGGTTAATCTATTCGTATTAAACACACATGTTAGAAAAAAAAAAGATAATAATGAGTCATTAAAATAGGTTTTGTACATCCACATAAAAAATATAAATATATGAATGCATTAAAAAAATAAGAATTATCTAATGTCCTAAAATAATTAATCATAATAGTTTACTAAAATAAGGTTACCTCCTGAAAGTGTTTGTTTTAGGTCATAAGCCTAGCGTACCTTAACTCAATGGCTAAGCAGAGCCATGAGTGATTACTTGCAGTTCTTTTAACAGCATAATGATGTGTTCCTGACATACACCTTCCTCATAATACTTGACCTTCCTCCCATTTATCTTGGAGGTCTCTCCATTTTCTTTCATGAGTTGAAAAACTCCACAGGGAAGTATTCTATGCACTTTATATGGATCACTCCACCTAGACTTCAACTTTCCTGGAAACAAACGGAGACGTAAGTTATAAACTAATACATTTTTATTTAGTGAAAATTCATGCTTCTGCATGTGCTTTTAATGCCATCTTTTTATCCTTTCTTTGTATAACCGTAAGTTATCATATGCTTCCAATCTAAGCTCATCCAATTCATTAAATTCAAAATGATGCTTCTCCTCTGCATGTTGCAAATCAAGATTAAGGAATTTTATGGCCTAATAAGCCTTGTGCTCCAATTCAACGGGAAGATGTCAAGCTTTTTGAAAAACTAGTTTATAAGAGGGACATACCAATGAGAGTTTTATATGCAATCCTATAAGCCCAAAGGAAATCATCTAATTTTAATGTCCAATCTTTCTTAGAAGTATTAACAGTCTTTTCTATGATTCTTTTTAACTTCTTATTGGAAATCTCTACTTAACTACTAGTTTGGGGGTGATAGAGATTGACAATCTTGTAGGTAACACCATATTATTTCAAAACTTTTTCAAATTGTTTATTAATAAAATGGGTGTCATTTTCACTAATATTACTTGGGGGTTTCGAACCTTGTAAAAATATTTTTCTTTACAAATGTTGTTACTCCCTTAACATCATTAGAGGGTAATGTCATAGCCTTTACCTACTTGAAAATATAGTCAACTATACCCAAAATATATGCATTATTTAGATATCTAGGGAAGGGTTCCATAAATCCATTACCCCAAATATCAAATATATCACACACAAGAATATTATTGAGGGGCATGTCATGCTTTCTTGATACATTACCACTCCTTTAATAGGGGTCACAAAATTTTACAAAATTAAAATTATCTCGAAAAAGAGTGGGCCAAAAGAAATCCCATTGTAACTCTTTTTGTGCAATTCTATTAGGACCAAAATGGCCTTCAACCTCTCTTGAATAGAAATGAGTCAAGATAGCATGACTTTCCTCATTAAGCACACATATTCTAATAAATTTATTTCTACATATTTTAAATAAAAAAGGTTCTTCCTATAAATAATGTTTAGCGTTAAAAATAAATTTCTTATTTTGTGCATGCAGAAGATCCGGAGAAAGGATATTACCTACTAAGTGATTGACCAGATTTGCATACTAGGGAATGTGTGAAATAGCCAACAGACATTCATCCAGGAAGGTCTCCTTGATCGCCTCTTCAGTAGGGAGTTGTACAGAAGGATCCATTCTAGACAAGTGATTTGCAACCAAGTTTTCTACTCCTTTTTCTATCTTTGATTTCTAAATCAAACTCCTAAATAAGGAGTATACATCTAATTAGCCTAGGGTTTTCATTCTCTTTAAAGAGCAAATACTTGATAATAGAATGGTCAGTGTAGATAGTTACTTTACACATAATTAAGTAAGGTCTAAAATTATCAAAGGCAAATACTAATGCTAACAACTCCTTCACTACTGTGTATGGTTTCTTTGAGTCTCATTTAAGGTTTTACTTGCATAATAGATAATGGGAAACACATTCTCATTTCTCTATCTCAAAAATGCTCCTACAACCATATCACCAGCATCGCACATTAGTGAAAAGGGTAAAGACCAATTAGAGGCAATATTACAATAGGGGCATTTATCAATTTAGTTTTAAGAGTATCAAAAGTAGAGAAACATGCATCATTAAAATCAAAGGAGGCCTCTTTCATCAACAAATTGGAAAAAGGTTTTGCAATTTTTGAAAAATCTTTTATTAACCTTCTATAGAAACCTGCATGTCCAAGGAAACTCCTAATAGCTTTAATATTTTTTGGAGGGGGAAGATTAGGAATTACCTTAACCTTAGTTAGATCAACCTCAATACCCCTCTTTAGAGATCTTGTATCCTAAAACAATACATTCACTTACCATGAATTAACATTTTTTCTAGTTAAGAACCAAGTTGGTTCTCTTGCACCTTATCAATATCTGCTCTAAATTTTGTAAACATCTATCAAAAGAGGGACCATTGACAGAAAAGTCATCCATAAAAACTTCCAAGCAATCCTCTAGTGAATTAGAAAAGATAAACATCATGCATCTTTGAAAAGCAATAAGGGAATTACACAACCTAAAGGAAATTATCCTATATGAAAAAATATGAAAAGGGCATGTAAATGTAGTTTTTTTTTTAATCTTCAAGAGCCACAAGTATTTGCATATAGTTAGAATAATCATCCAAACAACAATAAAATTCATGATTAGATGATTTTTTTAACATTTGATTATTAAGAGGAAGAGGGAAAATATCTCTACAGGGAGCCTCATTTAACTTTCTATAGTCAATACATATTTGTCAACCAGTTACCTTCCTTACCATGATTAACTCTTTATAGTCATTTTCCATAACCATAATGTTTCCCTTCTTTGGAAAAATTTGTACATGACTCACCCAAGGACTGCCAAAAATAAAATATATTATACCTACATCAAGAAGATTGATAACCTCATTCTTAACTTCTTTACGGTGTGGGTTGATCCACTTGTGTGATTGTACCATAGGTTTAAATTTCTCTTTCATGTGAATTTTGTGGGTGAAACTCGCAACGCTTATGCCTTTGATGTCATGAATGGACCATTCAAAGGCTTATTTATTTTCTCTTAAGACTCTTAGCAATTTCTCGTCCATTATTCTTGTAAGGTTGGAAGAGATAATAGTAGGAAGAGAAATGGGTGGATAAAAATGCATGCTTAAGATGTGAACAGAGGGGCTTGAGTTCAAGTATTAGAGGTTCTTCAAATGATGGCTTAGATTTAAAGGTTGCAAGACCTTCTATAACATCAAACTTATTACCTCCATCTTTATTTTTCTTGGATATGCCTACTTCCAATGTCATCAATTCCTCTGTATATTCTTTAGAGTTGTTCATGGCATTAACCCCAAGCACTAAGAGTTTTTTCAATTATCTTCAGTCAATACATCCTACACAGAATACAAACTTAAAAAAGGAAATGATTCAAAATAATTTATAATATTACCAGAATAAGATTATTGGATGCTTTAGGGTGTCAAAAACCCTAAACATCACTTCTTCATCATCAAGCCTCAATGTGAGTTTCCCTTGTTGCACATCAATAATAGTCTTCCTAGTGGTTATGAAAAGTATTCTCAAAATGAGTGGAATCTCTTCATCTTCCTCCATGTTAAAAACAATAAAGTCAGTAGGAAAGATGAACTTGTCCACTTTCATAAAAACAACCTCCACTATCCCTTTGAGGTATATGATGGTTCTATTTGTATGCTGCAAAGAAATAATGGTAGGTTTAGGCTTATTAATACCCAACTTTCTAAACACAGATAATGACATTAGCTTAATACTAGCACTTAGGTCATATAAAGCTTTATCAAAATATTAATCACTAATAGTGAAAGGTAGAGTAAAACTCTCTGGATCCTTCAACTTAGGTTATGGTGTCTGGAGGAGAATAACATAACACTCCTCATAGAGTTGAACGGTCATATACTCCTTAAGTTTCTTTTTATTTCCTAAAATCTCCTTCACTAACTTCATATACTAGGATATTAGTGAAATGACCTTCACGAAAGGGATGTTGATTCTTAATTGCTTTAGGATATCTAACAATTGGTAAGGATTCACATGGGGTTTCTTGGGAGCCTTGTATATAGTCTCCTAAATGCCCTTCCTTTTCTCTTTTGAACTCTCATCAGTAGGAGTAAAAAGGTTATCAATAACCATGTTAGCTAGGTAAAGTCCTAGGCACTGGTTGTGCCAAAAGGTTAAGGATTTATCCCAATTGATTCTATATATTTTGAAATTAGGATATCTGCATTTCTATATGTTTTGGAGTTGCACTTCCATATCTGGAATCGTGATTCTAAAGATGTTGGCTTCTTCTTTTCTTGTCCATAACTTCCTTGGTTCTATGCATGAGAGAGTCTATAAATATTTTAAGCAATGTTAGGGTGATTCCTCTAGGTGGGACTATAAGTGTTCCCTACGTAGTTAGCCTCCTCATTTTTTTGAGCCACATTGGCTTCAACCATGCATCCTTCATCATTATGGGTTATGGAGCCTCATAGATTACACAGGTTTGGGCAGGTAAGGTAAGTTGTGTTTATGCTAGCATAATTGCCTCCATCTTTTTATTTAAGCTCTCTATTTGACCAACTATCATAGCGGTATGGTCAACTTAATACTTTCCTATTGGTTAGGAGTCCTTCTTCCATACATGTCTATCGGCAGATTTTTAGTGGTTTCTATTAGCAGCCAAGTATCCTATGATCATCCATTTATCTTCTAGGGGGCTCTGTAGGATAGCCCCACCAGATGTTGCATTAACAACAACTAAATTGGTATAAGAAAGATTATTGTAGAAGATCTATACAAAATAGGGTATTTGGTACCCATGATGTGAGCACCTTCAAGTACTCATCTTGTAATAAGTGAAGTTGGCAATCTCCATTATAATCTTAGACTGCATTGAGTTCAAAATTATTGCATCAAGAATAGATGCTATAATTTTCCCATGTAGTGATGAATGCTTTCGACAAACATTTAGTCAATCGTTCATATTTTTAGTGATGTAAAAGGGAAACAATTGTAATCTAATAGCATCTTTCTTAACACTGTTCATTTGATGGTGTTTATCAGCCTCAAGAATTTTCTAATATGGAGATGTGGGTCATTTGAGATCAAATTGATATGTTGCTCTGTTGGCCCTTATCACTTGGGGCCATGGAATCTAATAATATCCTTCATCTTTCCACTACCATTTTTCTTACTTTGATTTCTCGTTTCAATCTTTTAGCTATTTTCTCTATCTCAAGATTAAACTGTAATTGAGGAGCTCAAGAGCGAGTTAGCATACATAATCAAAAAGACTACGTAAGGAAATATGTGTGTATTGAAAAATAAAATATATACACGTCTCAAGTAATTAAGATCTAAAATTTTAAGATCGTTAGAAAATAGTCCCTCGTAACAGCACCAAAAACTAGTATGTTTACTGTGCATACAAGTTTTACCCATGGACAAGTGTACCAATCGATGTAGAAAGGGGTATTTGACACCCTTAGTATCATTCCCATAAAGACTAAATTTTGAGTTTACCAGAAAATTGTTTTGTTTGGAAATATTTAAAATAAATATAAAAAGAAAAAATAAGAGTGGAAATTTAAAGACAAAAGAACATAGACACGAATTCAATTATGGAAAGGCATGACATTTTGGTTCTCCTTGTAACTTTACTTAATGTCACTGCAATCCTGCATGAATGATTTAAATTCAATTGCTAACCATTTGCTCTCTTCCATTACTACTTAATGATCATTCATAAAAGAGAAAAAAGGATTCAATTGGTTACATCATAAGTATTACCAAAGCCCCATGATTTAAAAATTAGTTATACATAGAGAGATAAGACAAATAAGAGCATACTAATCTAACAAAACAATCCATAATCCTAATTCTAGAAAAAATTGATAAAATTGTAATATTGACAAGACTAGTATTAAGGTGTTACAACTTACACTAAGAAAGAATTTCGACCTCCAGGATCCTACGGGAGGATACCAAAAGAAAGATGAAGTGAAAATGGTACTAGAGTACCTCAAAGTATTGGGATGTTAGGCATAGCCTCCTTTTTGTAGGCTTAAGTTGGACTTTTTCTAACAGAACTGGGTTGACTTAAGTTATCTTTTATGTTAATTAGAGTTAACTTGGACAATCTTTCTAAGCCACCTAGGGTTGGCACAGTCATGCTGACTTTCTTTAGGGGTATTTCTATCCTTCTATTATTCCTTTGTTCTTTTTATTTTATTTTTCCTTTTAAAACCAAAAATAAGCCTAGTTTTCTTAAATCAAAGGGAAATTATGTGAAATTATAATTAAATAATAATAAATTATACAATAAATAACTAATTTCCTACAAATAAATCAATAGAATGATGTTTTATCAAGGTCTTATGTTTTCCAAGCATAACGATGTAGATGTTAATGGGTACTATGATTCATATTAGAGTTATAAAGAAGAAAGATGACACCTAGTTTCAATGCCGAAATTATGTTATCATTAGTTCTCATGTTTATAATTATAGAAATTAGAGCAAATTTAGAAATCATGTAGTGTGTGTATATATATATATGTGTGTGTGTGTGTTAGTTACGTTCATATAAAGAATACACAGTTCCATTTTATCTTATTTAAGTGTTACTTCTATAGAAAATATGAGCCACGAGAATGTGGCACTTGAAATAACATTTAATTCTCAAGATAGTTGTTATTTCAACTAAGTAACAATGTAAAAATTATGTATACCTTTGATTATGATGTGAGCTTTTTGTATAAAATGAATATGTCAATGTCATCCCTAGGTGAATAGAATGATCTCCTTTAAGTGTTCCTGTTTTGGCAGGATTATATATGTAACACATACAATTTCTCATGATGGATTCTCTAGATTACAAATACCTTTAGGAAGAAATAAAACAAAAATAAGAATAAAAGCTAGAGATTTTTTAGCAAATGATGAAAATATCCTCGTACTAGGATGACACAAATAAATATGCAAAAACTAAAAAAAAAGTTAAAATACATTATAAAGGTTTATAACTCATCCTTGATGTTTAGGAAATCATAATAAAATAATAAAAAAAAAGGGAGAACGAAAACATCATCAGAAATGCCTAAAAAAAATTTAAAACACCCTTTGAAAGTTATATATTCTACAAGGGCTAAATTGTTTCAGAAAAAATGACAAATGATATAAGAATGATTCATAAATGAATAAATTAATGTTAGAAACATTGAAGGAACAATTTGGGAACTTTAGAGGAAATTCTCAGAAAATTACCAAAATGTCCCTAGAAGGTTGGTAGAGTAAGAAAATGCGAAGTGATAACCGATGTCGCGGTCGGATCAAAATAAAATAAGGGAAAATAAAAAAAATGCAGTACAAGGCACAACCTTGGTCGTCTCTCAAGGACCTTGGAAAAAAATTTGATTGAATTCAATTTTAGAAAAAATTGGGGGATTTATAATTTACTTTGGGTAAAAGAAAAATGAAATTTAATGACTTTATAATATTAAAAACGAATTAACTCGTTAGTTTAATTCATAAGTGAAATTATCATAGGTTGAAAAAAACAATTTTTTTAAAACGATTTTTTTTTCCTAATTGGTTTGAATTCAATCAAGCAAGCGTCAATTAAATTCCTAATTTCTTACTAGAATAACACCTAGAATTTAAATTAATTCATGTTCAGATAATTAAGCATTACCCAACGTCCCCAAATTAATTTTTAAGAATTGAAATTACCAATTTATAGGAAATCCTATAACCCCTTTTTTTTTTACTTATAAACTAGAGAATTAAGCAAACCCTAGTTTTAGAATTTCATCATGTAAGATGAGATTAAATTAAGCATCTAACTTTATCATTACAAACATCAATTCCAACGTAAAAAAGGGAAAAAAAAAATAAATCGCAACAAAAATTCAATTAAAAACAAACCTCAAAATCCCTTACTTATAGAATTAAAACCAACGAGCCAACCAAGAAAATTAGCCTTCCATGAGACTTTTTATGAAAGAAAAAAGAAGAATGAGAATAAGAACGAGGATAAAAATTGAAACTTTATTGAAAACTGTGAATAAGTTTCGGTGTGTCTACAATGTGCAAGGGCTTCCTCTTTTATAGACTTAGTTTGCCAATTCAAAATTCAAATTCAAAATTTAAAATAAAGATAAAATCTGAGTTGGTTTCTTTGATCTTCTAGGTTTGAACTTGAATTCTTGTTTGACTTTGTCTTTTGAATTCAAAATATGAAATATGGGATCTTATCTTCACGTTTGCTTTTCCAAATTTTTCTGAGTGTGTTGAAGGCCGAATTATGGTTTTCATTCTGAACAAATGTTGTTGACAATTGTATCCTTGAGCTTTAGAAATTAACCGCATCTGAAAATGATTTTTGTATCCCTAGATATGCTTATTTTACTGGAACATGTCTGGGCTATCTAGATAAGAAATTTGAGTCACGGTTCGGCCCAACTAAGTTTATGATCCATTAAGGTTGGGCCATATAGGGATATATTTTATCTCATGGCTTTGTCTCATCTTTCTAATTCCTCTGGAATTACTTCAATATCAATTTTGTAGCCCAAGATATGGCCTGCACAATGAATAAAGGTCGAGAGTCATTAAAATTTGAAAATTAACCAATTTTTTTCACTTAAGTCCAATGCAGTCCAATAATATAAAACTCACTCAAAATGATAAAATTAGACATCACTTAAACCTAATTAAGCCTAATTAATAATGAAAATAAATGTATAAAATACATTTATCAAAATCCCCACACTTAAACGTTTGCACTCCTGGTCAAAACATAATGGTAAGAAATGTATAAGGGATTACAATGTACGAAGACTTGAGTATAGCATACTTTCCAATGAATCCTCATTCAATACAGTGAGCAAGAAACATGAAAATACATCCTAGGGTTCAGGAAGTCAAGATAATCATAAACACATCTTACACATTTAAAGTATACAAGAGAGCAGATCAAATTCAATTGTGGAACAAAAGTGATAGAGTCCTCACTAGGCATACTCTCTTACTCTCAAGTGTTTAAAGTTTGTGTTTATACTAAAAAAAATCTCATGAAAGCAGAACTACCATAAGCTTGACAAGTCTCTAATTTTCAACACTTGAAACACATACACATAAAGATCATTAGGACTTTATTAAGGTTGTAATGGGGTTAGGGTAAAGGTGGATGAGAGAAGGAATTTTTCGATAATAACCAAAGAGAATAAAGGAGTAATGGAAAAATTCAAATAATACATGAAGATCAAACTCAAACACATGAATGATAACTCCATTTTTTTTTTCTTTTTTCTTTTTTTTTCAATTTTAAATTTTTTTCACTTCAACCCTTTGTTTTTCATAATTTTTTCATTTTTATTTTTCTTTTAACTATTTTTCTTTTACTTGCCAAATTTCCAACAAACACACATAAATTTCCATACTTATTCAACAATTTATTCTAAAAACTAATCCAAGGCTCCTTCATCCCCTAATCTAAGGATGAATTATGATTTTCCTCTTCATGGCTTGTAATGAGCTACAAAACAAAGGATGGAAAGTTAAGCTCAAGGGGCAAGCAATGGAAAATGAATGGTAGGCTAATTTGGCTTAGTAGCTTAAAAACAAAGAAGGCCTAGATCATTTCTATACATGCAAGTGAACCAGTAATTTCAAAGAGAGACAAGTCAAGTTCTAGAGTAATAACAATCATGAGTGAATCACACAAGAACGGAAGAATGGTAAGATGTAATCCATTCATAATTAAAGCCCAAAACTTCACCAAGGTTAAATCTCTCATGAATGATCCACAACTTAGTTCTCATGGAAAACTTGCTCTACTTAATAATGCAAGAAAAGCATTCAACCATATCATGCATTCCTTAACTAAGAATGATGAAATTGCTCAAAGTTTATAAAGACCTGGGAATCCATTGCAAAGTATCTAACATTAATTTTGTTTTATTTTTTTTCAAATTCAAAGAAGCAAACAATAAAAAAATGAAAAAAAAAAAAAACAAAAGCATGCAAAAAAAAAACAAAAAAGTAGGAAATTGAAAAATAGAAGAAAAAAAATATTCCTAATAATAATAAAATAAAACAATTTTAAAAACAAAACTCTCCTTCCCCACACTTAGAATATACATTGTCCTCAATGAAACCACACAATTGATCATAATAATAGGGGGATAAAATGTAAATAAGTATATGGAGAGAGAAGGAGGCTTCCTGAAAAATCAAGTGAGGCTTATAACATCTCTATGCTCATCCCCTAGGTCAGGTGGTGGCCTTGCAGTTAGTGGCAATTCAAAATCTTGAGGTACGATGAGCGTAGTTTCATGACAAGTATACTTGAGATCCATCTCAATATCTAATACGTAACAAAAATAATCAATTAATCCAATGAGCATTTTTATATTGGGTGGCTTAGGTGAAGGTTCCACAAAGGGCTGTTGTACTACAAAAGGGTTTTCTACAACCTGGGGTTCATCAAGATCAGAATTAGTTTCACCACACATAATGTTTAAGATTTCATCACCATTAGGATCTCCATAACCTGCATTATTATAATTTGATTCATCTTGGAACCAACTTTCAACTTCAACACAAATACTACATATACCTGGACCAGAGCAATCAAAACAACTGTGTGATTCAAAACCATGTTTTAGAGAAGGGATTTCATATTCAATATTCTCCACAAAGCAATCATGAATAAAATCATTTATAAAATCATCTACCACATCAATGCTGAAAATAGAATTATCTTGCACAATTGAATCATTCATGAAATCAAAAATGTTAAATCGAACTATGCGATCTCCAAACTCCATGGATAGGGTTCCTGCATGGACATCAATCTTCGTTCTAGTTGTCTTAAGGAAAGGTCTTCCTAGGATGATAGGTGCCTTGCCAGTAGAAAACTCTCCCTCCATGTCCAGACTGTAAAAATCTGCAGGGAAGATTAAATTATCAACTCGAACCAACACATTTTCAACAAGTCCAGTAGGGTATGCATGAATTTTGTTGGCTAGTTGAATGATAATACCTGTAGAATGCAAAGGACCCAAAGAAAGTGAATTGAAAATAGACATAGGCACAACATTAATTGAAGCTCCTAGATCTAGCATTGCATTTTCAAATCTACAATTGCCTATGGTACAAGGAATAGTGAACATCCCTGGATCCTTGCATTTTTGTGGCATGGGTTGTTGTATTAATGCAGAAACATTTTGCCCCATGCTTATCTTTTCATTTCCTTTGAGCCTCCTTTTATGAGTGCACAACTCCTTAAGAAATTTCGCATATCTTGGGATTTGCTTGATTGCTTCAAGGAGAGGTATGTTCACCTCAATTCTCCTAAAGGTCTCCAAGATCTCCTTATCTTTATCAGCCTCATTTGATCTTTGATTCCTTGCTTCTCTATAAGGGAATGGTAGAGGGATGGGCTGCAGATCCTCCTTAACTGTTGTACTCAAAGGATAAGAATGAGGAGGGGGATCTAAAGCTTGATTTTTGTTGGAGGAGTTGCTTAGTTTAGTTTTCTTCTCCTTTTCAACCTCTTTGTCACTAGCTTTTGCGTCCTGCAATTTGCATCAACAAATTTACCAGATCTCAAGGTAATAGCACTTACATTTTCATTTTTGGGATTCACCATAGTTTGTGCAGGTAGCTTTCCAGAACCTTCTGATTGCATCTGGTTCAGAGAGTTAGCTAATTGGCCAATCTGATTTTGCAAATTATGAATGCTAGCTTCTGTTATTTGTTGAAATTTCATATTGTTCACAGTCATTTGATTAATCAACTCCTCAAGTCTTGTTTCAGTATTTTGTTGTTGGGAAGTAGGTTGTGGCTGGAAAGGTGGTTGCTTGTGTTGAAATTGCTGGGAAGAGGGACGTGCAAAATTGTCACCCCATCTTAGATTTGGGTGATTCCTCCAACCAGGGTTGTATTTGTTGGAGGAAAGGTCATAATTCTGGTTTTGTTGTTATTGTGATCCATTGTTGTAAATGTTGGCAGCATAGGCTTATGGTGCAGCATCATCTTCTCCTTCTTGTAGTGTAGGGCATGCATCTGTTGGGTGGTCAGTCGAAGTACAGATGCCACATAATCTAGCTGGAGTTTTCTGTTGTTGACTCATGGCCATCTGTCTCACCAAGGATGCAAGCTCATCAATCTTTTTCTCCAACTTGTTGTGTTCTACAGCGTGGGTGGTTTGTATCTCATCGACATTTTTGGTCAAAACCACTGAATTGCTCCTTATGTTGAACTGTTGGGAGTTGGTTGCCATGTTTTCAATTAAGTTTCTGGCAGCCATTGGAGTCTTGTCCACAAGTTCACCTCCACTAGCAGCATCTATCATACTCCTCTCCATAGAGTTTAAGCCTTCATAGAAGTATTGGATTAGGAGTTGCTCGCTGAATTGGTGGTGAGGGTAACTTGCACATAGCTTCTTGAATCTCTCCCAATATTCGTGCATAGACTCCTTGTCAAACTGTCTAATGCCACAAATTTCCTTTCTGATTGATGCAGCTCTGGAGGCAGGGAAGAACTTCTCTAAATATAACTTCTTTAGGTCATTCCAGTTATTGATTGAACTTGGCTGAAGGTAGTACAACCAATCCTTAGCCGTATCTTGCAAGGAAAAAGGAAAAGTTCTTAGTTTAATATGGTCCTCAGGAATACCTTGAGGTCTCATGGTGGAGCACACTATGTGGAATTCCTTGAGGTGCTTATGTGGGTCTTCACTTGCGAGACCATGGAATTTTGGCAACAAATGAATCAATCCAGATTTTAATTCAAAGGGAACCTCAACATCAGGAATGGAAAAACACAAGGATTGATATGTGACATCCGGAGTGGACAATTCTTTTAAAGTTCTTTCAACCATATTATGCTTAGATTCAGAGTGTTTAGTAGCAACAAGATTCACTAGTTCAGGATGCCTATTGCAATCAGTTACTTGATTAGTAGTGAACGAAAGTCTCATATTGGTTCTAATCAATCTATGAAATGATTTTTCAATCTCAGGGTCCACAGGATACAAAATGCCAGGATTAGATCGGGTCATGCAACATGTGCAATGTTAATAAATAAAAAGATAGTAGACAAAGATTATAAAAACTTGATTCAAAATTTTAGTTTCTAAGTATGCAAAAAAAAATGTTTTAAAATAAATAAAAGAAAAATAGAAAAGTTATAGAAATAGACAGAATTTTGAAATTTCAAGGGCTACCTAACTCCTAAAGGGGTCAATTTTGCTTAGAATGACGTTTCCCTTCAGAAAATGTATGCTGCGACATGGATAAACAGAGCCATACGAATATTTCCAAAATCTGCAAAAGGAACAAACAAAACAAAACTACACAAAAAGAAGAAAAAACGAAATTGAAAAAAAAATAGAACAAATAAAATAAAAGGTTGATATGAAATTAAACTCAACCAAATTGGACCAAAGGTCCCCGGCAACGACACCAATTTTGATAACCGATGTCGCGGTCGGATCAAAATGAAATAAGGGAAAATAAAAAAAATGCAGTACAAGGCACAACCTTGGTCGTCTCTCAAGGACCTTGGAAAAAAATTTGATTGAATTCAATTTTAGAAAAAATTGGAGGATTTATAATTTACTTTGGGTAAAAGAAAAATGAAATTTAATGACTTTATAATATTAAAAACGAATTAACTCGTTAGTTCAATTCATAAGTGAGATTATCATATGTTTAAAAAAACAATTTTTTTTAAAACGATTTTTTTTCCTAATTGGTTTGAATTCAATCAAGCAAGCGTCAATTAAATTCTTGATTTCCTACTAGAATAACACCTAGAATTTAAATTAATTCATGTTCAGATAATTAAGCATTACCCAACGTCCCCAAATTAATTTTTAAGAATTGAAATTACCAATTTATAGGAAACCCTATAACCTTTTTTTTTTTTACTTATAAACTAGAGAATTAAGCAAACCCTAGTTTTAGAATTTCATCATGTAAGATGAGATTAAATTTAAGCATCTAACTTTATCATTACAAACATCAATTCCAACGTAGAAAAGGGAAAGAAAAATAAATCGCAACGAAAATTCAATTAAAAACAAATCTCAAAGTCCCTTACTTATAGAATTAAAACCAACGAGCCAACCAAGAAAATTAGCCTTCCATGAGACTTTTTATGAAAGAAAGAAGAAGAATGAGAATAAGAACGAGGATAAGAATTGAAACTTCATTGAAAACTGTGAATAAGTTTCGGTGTATCTACAATGTGCAAGGGCTTCCCCTTTTATAGACCTAGTTTGCCAATTCAAAATTCAAATTCAAATTCAAAATTTAAAATAAAGATAAAATCTGAGTTGGTTTCCTTGATCATCTAGGTCTAAATTTGAATTCTTGTTTGACTTTGTCGTTTGAATTCAAAATATGAAATATGTGATCTTATCTTCACGTCTGCTTTTCCGAATTTTTATGAGTGTATTAAAGGCCGAATTAGGGTTTTCATTCTGAACAAATGTTGTAGACAATTGTATCCTTGAGCTTTAGAAATTAACCTCATCTGAAAATTACTTTTGTAGCCCTAGATATGCTTATTTTACTGGAACATGTCTAGGCTGTCTAGATAAGAGCTCTGAGTCACGGTTCGGCCCAACTAAGTTTATGATCCATTGAGGTTGGGCCATATAGGGATACATTTTATCTCAGGGCTTTGTCTCATCTTTCTAATGCCTCTATAATTACTTCAATGTCAATTTTGTAGCCCAAGATATGGCCTGCACAATGAATAAAGGTCAAGAGTCATTAAAATTTGAAAATTAACCAATTTTTTTCAATTAAGTCCAATGCAGTCCAATAACATAAAACTCACTCAAAATGATAAAATTAGACATCACTTAAACCTAATTAAGCCCAATTAATAATGAAAATAAATGTATAAAATACATTTATCACGAAGCAAAAGTTGGAAAGTGATCCCTATCCATTAAACACGAATTTTACATGTGAAAAATGAGGTGGTGACTCACCCCATGAGTCATCACTTCATTAATGACATGTAGGATAAAAATATTAAAGGGAAGAGATAAAATTAACTATAGTTAAAGTAAATTAACCTTAATTAATTAAATGAACCATGCTTAGAATAAGTTAACATTGATTAGTGACAAATTTAGAATAATTAGTGTTAAACTAATCCTAAAGGATAATTCCTTAACTTCACATTTAAATTGGAAAATAGAAATTACATGTAAATGGATCAATATGTTTTGTAAGTGGGAAATCAATTCCCAAATTGCTCCTAAGTGGTGGAGTCGTATCTTAAGCAAAGGAGAGCTCATTTTCTTCATAAAAAACCTTCTAAACACTTAGACAAATTCTCTAAACTCACTCAAAACTCAACTTCTCTCAAAACACCAAAATCTACACTATGCTTTAACTTTCATCTTTGAAGTTTAAGTTAAAACAAAACAAACCAATCAAGTCCTACCATCATAATTAGAAGATCTTGTGTGGATCACCAAGGAGGAAGGAGACCAACTTCAAAGACTCCCCAAACCTTCCTAAAATTTTTCAACAGGTAACCATCCACTTTTTCTAAGCTTTTAATTATTTGTTTATGGTTTGTTTTCCTTGTCTTTTTGGTGGATCTCTCTCTAAGTTCTATGAATCCTATTTGCTTGAGTTTGATGGAGTTCAAAACTTTTCTTATTGGTTAAAAATGAGCACCATCAAGTTTTTAGTGATTTTTGGAAGTTATAAGAGAATTTTGATGAATTAAAGTATTTTTAGTACATTTGGAACAATTTAATTGGTTAAAATTTCTTAAAAATGATTTTTTTGAAAATTTTTAAGATGCTCAAAGTAAGATATGGATAGATATTGAACTAGACCTAATAGATCTACACTTGGTTATTTTGAAAAATGCTTTTTTTATGGTCTTTATGTTCAAAGTTGTAAGCTTGATTATGTCTCCTTTTAAAAGATCTAATCTTAAACTTGGACTTTGATAAAAGTTTCGATCTGGACCTATGTGATAATAATCCTAAAAGACTAAAAAGGTTAAGTCATAAAAGCTACAAACTTAACTCAAAACTTGGATCTTAAAACTAGTAAGAGTAAAGGTGGACTTTTGGATTAGAAGTTAAACACGACATTTAAGATCCTCCATGATCATGACCAAAGCTATGGAGTACGGAAAAATCTTGATGGACCCAAAAGTATAAGATGTACCAAGCATTAAAATTCAAGACACAAAGATTAAGTGACAAAAAATTGAAAAAAAAAATCATTGCTTGGATACATGGTGGATTCAACCACTCTCACTTAATTAAGAGGACTTGAGTTTAAAATTTTGATTAAGTGGTAATAAGGATCCTAATCATGTATTAGAAAATAATTATATGTTTAAAGGAGATTTGATAATGTTTAAATCAATTATGGAGTTTTAGAAGTGTGATGGACCATTCAACCATGCCACCAAGCAGGGTGAAAAAGTCTTAAAAACTCTAAGTTGGTGGAGTTTAATAGCTTAGGTTTTAACTAGCACAAATCACCTTCTAATGTAAGAAAAAAATGAACCATAATGCTTTAGGAGCTTAAGGAGTAGATTTGGCCACCTATTGGATAAATAGGTAAAGTTGGTTAATTTGGATGCTTGAATACATTTAAATAAGACATGAGTAAGAAGCTTTGAATTCATAGGTAATGAAGTAAACAAGTAAGTTAATTAGTGGTTTGAACTAAATTAATAAAGTTATTTGTCAAGAAAGCATAAAACTTCTAACACTAAAACTAGAAATAAGTAAGTTGTGCATAAAATATCCAAATTGATGAACACAAATAAGAAATAACTAAAGAGGTCATTCCACCAACTAAATTAGGATTCCAATATTTCGCAATCTTACATTAAAAAGATTAAGAAAGAAATTAATCTTTGAGAAAAGGAAGGTAACTTAGAAGAATGAGCGGACTAAGTTCCTATGAGAATTTTTTCATAAATCTTATGAAATAAAATAAGATGGACAAACTCTAGGAGGAAGGTTTCATGTGGTCCAAGAGATTTACATCAAACATAATTAAGAAATCTTGATTAGAGGGTAGATTTCTATTTAGAATAATTATGCTAACTTGTTATGTTGCTTCTTGAACACACAAATATGAATGTAAAATATATTAAATATACTATTGATTGTTTAGAAAAGTGATGTGTTATATGATGCTCATGTGTGGATGATAAATGTGAAGATAGATTAATTAGAAGCTATATGTGCTCTCTTGAATTATGCTTGAAAATTAATGTGAATTATGATTCCATAAGTGGATGAATTATATGAGAAATTAGATGATTTGGATGTTTTTTGTGCATACCTTATTGATTGAATATTGAACATGCATATTATCACAAAAACTTAAAATGGAACCTAATAAGAGAAGGGATCACTAAAGAAAATCCTATGTGAAAATTTAAGACACTACTCTTACCATGCCAAGTCACAGGACTTGTGTACATATGGAGGCATATCGATATGAATGTGGGCACCATGATAAGTAAAAGAGATCATCTAAAAGATTATCTACAAGGAATGGAAGGTCCTATGACGAGAAATAGGATCAAAAGTATGGAACAAGCACTTGAAGGTCTCATCAAGAAAGTTCAAGAAAAAGACTACGTGGATCCAAGCCCAATTCCAATATGGGTTAATTTATGTAGTCATATCATTGAAGATCTTAAGTGATAAGATTTATGATTTGTTATAGGTTACATTAGAATTTGATATTTATCTAGAATTTATTTGTTTTAAATCGATTGCAATTCAAATTGCAATCTAATTAGGGATTTCTAATTTATTATCTTTTTACTAGATTAGGTTAGCTATATAATAGGAGTTGGGGACTCAGTGTAGAGACAGATTTTGAGGAATAATCATATTTTTTCTTTGAGAGTTTTTCATCTCTGTGTGAGTTGATTCCCTTGGTTCTTGGGTAGAGAACTACCTTGATAACATTGGTTCTTCCAGCAGGTCGCGGTAAGGGTCATGTTCGTCTTGATAACTTCGGTGCTTTCCGGCAGGTCGCGGTTTGTGTTGGGCTCCTTTATCTTATCTCATCTTATCTCGCCTTATCTTACCTTACCTATCTTATCACATCTTATCTCATCTTATTTTACCTTATCTTATCTTATCTCATCTTACCTTATCCTATCTTATCTTATCCTAATCTTATTTTATCTTATCTTATCTTATCTTATCCTGATTCTCAAGACGTTCCATTATCGTTTCCGCATTCTGATTCATTCGCGTAGGGTGAATCATATCACATATGACAATATAATGGTGACAACTATCCAAAAAAATGAGCTCATATCCTAGAACAGAAGGTAGAGTACATGGGAAATGAAAGTTATTGTTTGACTAAGATTCTTAAGGATGTGACTTAAATAAAATTGTCACGAAAATGATGACTAGAAAATGAAAATGAATCATGAGTAATACATGAATGGAATGATAGTCAAATTATATCTGTTATATAATGTAATGTGATCTTAAGAGAATGAAAGATGTGTGAAATCCAGAACAAGTGCCTTATGTGCCTATGACAAAAGTTAGTTTCTGTAACTATAAAAAGAAATCCACTTCAGCTAAAGATTTTCTAAAATTTTAAAAGTATACCTATATGCATGCCATGTTTCTAAATAAACTGAAGTGGCTTAGTTGAAAATGTTGACACCATAGTTAGTGTAAAATCCTGCTGAGAAACTTAGTTTTTTACCTCTCTCACATCATATTTTTTTCTTAGACCCTAACAATGTTGTTAGTGAAAATGGTGGTTTTCGTAAAGATTGACAATGTAAGTTGGATGGTTAGAGCCTTGGGATCCTCATGTTTGAAGCATTGCTGGAAATTTAGTATCACCCCAATAATATACATTTTGTATAATAGTCAAAAATGATTGTAATAGAAATAAGTAATATGTAGATAATCATGTATTAAATATGATAGTAGTAATTATGTGTAATTATATATAGTGTGTAAAATATTTGTATGGTATATGTTTGTAATATACAAAAGGATACCAATGCCTTAACACCAATTTCTGAACATAATAGTATGTATGAATTATCAAAATATGTATAAATAAGATGGACCGATATTGTATGCATGATTAAGTTTTATATCAAATAATCAAAGCAAAATTAAGGTGTAAGTGATTACGTTCGATCATTTATTTCTTATTATAACAATTACTATAATAAAACTTGTATTTTTAACTAAAATTTTTAAAAAAATTATTATATTTTTAATATTAATAAATTTTACAAAGATTATTTTATGATATAACAGTCTAATAATAAAATTATAAATAAAATTTAAACATAGAACAAATTTTATTTTTAAGTTGTTAGAATATATCTATTTATAATTATCAAATATTTTAATAACTTTTGAAGATAGAAAGTGTGAAATTAACCTACAATAGAATAAGAATTTCATTTTATTGTCTAACCTACATGTTGGACTCTAATAAAAAAAGTTCAATCATATTAATATAAAAATTTTATAATCATTTTGTTGGGATATTTGATAAGATTTTTCTTATAATAATTTAAAATAGAAAAATATATATATAATTTTATAAAAAAATAATTTTTTTAATTTAACTGTTAATTCATATCATATTATTATAATTATATATATATATATATATATATATATAATTTATACAAGTTAAATATTTTTAAACATTTAATCCGATAATAATTATTTACTTACATTTTAAATAATATATCATACATTAATATAAGTGAAATAATAAAATATCCATTATTTTTAGATTATTTAAAATTGATAAATTTAATTAATTATATAAAAATATAAATTTAATAATAAGATTGATAAAAATAATTATTAAAAAAAATTAAGATATTATTATTATTATTATTATTATTATTATTATTATTATTATTATTATTATTATTATTATTATTATTATTATTATTATTATTATATATTGGTTTCAATCTGTATTAGGTTACGATTGTGATCACGTCAACCGCAATCGATGTATATAGGCTATAGGGTAATAACCGTAATTATTTCTAACTACAGTTTATAAATTTAAGTACGATATTCTTTCTAAATAGAATAAAGATAAAGATCCGAGCGTTGAAAAATTAGGACTTTTAATCATATATGCTACAAATATATGTTAGACAATCAAGGTTATCTATCAAAACTGTGAGAATAAAGGAAGAACCGAGAGAGTAGTTTTTATTTAGAAGTTATAATTTGATTTTATTAATTATTATCTTATAAGTTTTGTTTATTTAACAAATAGTTGAATTAAAGAAAAAAATTCTGTTAGGAAAAAATAAAGACCAAAAATAGTGTGTTCACTCTTCAATAATAAGAGGTTCAGTTTCATTTTATTTTGATTTTGTTTAATTTTTTTAATTATCATAAACATAAAATATTACTATTACCTTGACATAAATAATAATATAAGCTATTAGGATTGATTTAGTGTAAAAAAGTAAGAATTAAAGTAATTTTAAATTCAAATTTTAAATTTTTTATATTGTAAAAATAATAATAGTATATTTGAGATAGTTGGATCTCATGAACCTAGCTAATTTGGACTTAGAATTATATAGACAAAATGCACAAGTTCATGTAAACTTGGTGCAAGTATTTTTTGAATTATTTGAAAAAATTTTGAATATTATGTAAATAATCAAATTTGTTTGTACAATCAAAAGAACGACCGGAATCTTCGGATCTCATGTAAACATTACTTTTATTATCAATTTCTCATAGTTAAACCAATTTTAATGGCCTGTAAAAAATTAATTTTTAGGTAACATAAAAAATTAATTAATTTATTAATCACACTCCAAGTTATTTTTATCTTTAGCATTGACTGCATCTTCGTGAGACTTCACCAATATATTCTCGTCAAAATTGTGTATAGATTATCATACACATTTTAGAAAATTTTCTTAGATATGATCCATTGTTTCCCATGTGCTACTGCATAAGGTATCCCTCATATATATAAATATATATACGCATGTTCAGAAAAGATTCCTAAAAATTGCTGGTGCCAACATGCCTGTCATATTCTACGTTATAGGAGGTCTTCTAAAAGCAAGAAAAATCAAAGGTATTAAGTGAAAGTTTAAGATTGATTTTATTTCTAATATATGCTTTATGTTAGAACAATTTAAAGTTAAAACATAGAATAAATAAATATACATGAGAATTTTTACCTTTAAAATTCAACATTTATATGAAAGAATAAGTGTGACAATGATTAAACTCTTAATCATAGAAACTCAGATACTGCGTAAACAATTAATTCTTCCAGATATTTAAAATATTGATTGGATGAATTGAAGCATCAAACTTGATTTATTATTTAACACGTTACAAATCAAACACACTTTTGGACCCAATTAATCTATCCATATCTCAGTTTATTCCAATTTGATCTACACAAAATCATGGCAGGAACCAATCCAAAATCCTCATTGTTCATTCTTAAAGATGCCTACATGGAGAATAAGTTTCATAGATGGGACTAAATTGATGAAACACGAAATATAATAACTTTTTAGTATGACACTTGTCATGTTTCTATTTCTAATTAAAATTGAATATTTTTTAAGACAAAAATTTAATATATTAATTAAAACATTAATTTCGACTGACAAATTCGAGGAATTTTACTGATTAATTGAAATTAAAACTCCTAAAATTGTTTTTCTTTAAAAAAAATTCAATAATTTTATTTCTTTTCTCTTAAGAAAATAAAAATCCATCTCTTTTATAGTACGTGTAATCAGTGACTAAAAAATTATTTACTAATAATTTTGTATTAAGATAGTCTTTCTTAAAATACTAACAAAAGGTATTATATATTGCGTAACTATAATATATGATACTAATAGATAATTTTATTCATGTATAAAATTGATATATACTATAAAACATTAAAATGTTTGTATAATATTTCATATTATTATATTAAAAATATTATTTATTGATAAAAAAAATTTAAGTATTGAAAAAATTATTTATATAGATTTTATTTAATAAAAATTAATCTATTAGAATAGTTTTTGGAAGGCCTATATTAACAAATAATACTTCAGACTAACATTTAATATTTTAATAATATATAATATGTTGTACTTATAAAATTATTTGTCAGAATATTATATTATTGGTATAAATTATCATATTTAAACTAAGAGGTTAAGTCTTGTTTAAAAAAATATATTAATAAAGATGAATCCAACATAAAATTTGTAGTAAAAAATAATTTATTTGTACTATTAATAATATATAACATCTATATTAATAATAAATTTTTATAAAAACAGAATTAATGGAGACAATTCTAACACTTAACATTTATTTATTTATTAATGAATAGCATTTTTTTGTAATGTATATAAATATTTCAGAAATTATTTCACATATAAAGGTTATACAATTAGTAAATATTTTTATACATGCATCGATATTGTGTCAAAAATATCTTATAAATTTTGTTCTAAAAAAATAAAAATGGTTATTGTTGTATAACAATAATTTGAATCTTTCAAATGTTAAAAGTAGTTATATAGTTAACAAGAAAATGAGTAGTAAAATTATTTAATTAAGTAGAAAAGAAATAGAACAAACTAACATGTATGTGTCAAAAGGATAGTGAACATTAATTATCTGGAGGAATAAGTTAAGATTTTGGTTAGAAAGTAAAGCTTAGAATTAAAGATAAAGAAAGGTGGTGATGATGTAGGTTAGTAAAGAAGACAAGTGAAAAGCTAGGTAGCTAAGGCAAGGAACCAACCATGTGAAAAATAGGTCTATCTCATAGGTATAGAGGTTGCTTTGCATCAACATCATTAATTCGATTTTTGATCACAATCTACCCCTCTTTTGTAGACACGTGCACAAGCTTCAACATTGCATTGTGCATTTGTCTAACTAAAGAAGTTACATTAATTGTGACACTGTTTGTGCTTCCACTAGTAATCAGTCATTTCTGCCCCCTCTTAATTTGTATATCTAAATTCCCTTCTAGAGAGCTTCCAAATTTCCCATTTTTGGTTAATGGAAATTCCTCATAGTGATTTGGATTCTCGGAATTGTGTTCATACTTTCTCGGTATTAATTTTGCTTTTATTTCTTTTGTTCCACTGGAGAATGATATAAGATTCCAGGCACTCACTCAAAGAACCAAAGGTATTAGAGATTTTGTACTTGTGCTTGTGCTCCACCAACCAATACTCAACTACTCGCATATGTGCCTATGTTTCTTGACTATAAAGCACCATCGCTCACTACTCCTCATTTATCTACTATATTATAAGTAATATATATATATTTATAACAAATCAATTTATTATGAATAAGTTTTTCATAAATTATTTTATATAATATTTTTTTACCGATTGAATTTCATTGATTTAATTATTAAATTTATAAATTTTATCATATAAATTATATTTATAAAATTTGATATTTTATTATTTTATTTTAATAAATAATATATGTTAATTTAAATTTACTTAATAAAGTATTAAATTTTTTTAAACTTTTATAAATTTTATAATCATAATTTATATAACAAAATTTATTAATTTAACAGTTAAATTAATAAAATTTAATTATTAAAAAATATTAAGTAAAATAATTTATAATAGATACATCAATGGAAAACATAATATTTATGTTAACTTAATAATTTTTTATATATATAAAATTTATTAATCTAATTATTAAATTATGTTATAATATTTTTATAATTCTAAATATAAAATTTTAAATTATTTAAAATTTTTAGATATGTTATTCAATTATTAATATTTACATCTATTTAAATAACATCTTATACATTAAATAAATTTATATAATAAAAAATATATTAATTTTTATTTTATATAAATTTTAAAAATACTAAACATATTTTTATTTTTTAAAAATTTTTATTTTTATTTTTTATTTTTAAAATATTTATTTTTTTATCCTTAGTTTTTAAAATAAATTATTTTTAAATTTTAAAAAAATTATATATGACACATAATATATATAAATATTTAATACCTTAGTAATAAAGAATTGAAAACAATCTATTTTAAAAATAAAAAAACTAATTATGTTAAAATAAAAAATCAAAATCAAATTTTAAAAAAATTAAAAATATATTTATTTTTTAAAATATAATGGACGTGATAAAATTTTTTAAATCAATGATTATATTAATAAATTTTATATTTTATAAAAAAAAATTATTAAATTAATATAAATATTAAATTTATCATATAATATTAATCAATTTTAACTTTATTTATATATATATATATATAATTCTTTCTTTTAAACACATTAATAAATTGAGTTTATAATTATGAATAAATAGTTTTTATCGTAGAATAATATTAAGTTACAAACATAGTTATAATAAAATAGATTGGTTTAAGCAGATAGTTTAAATTTATTAAACAGAATGTTAGGTTTAAATTTTTCAATTTTAATTAAATTAAATTTTTTTAACTTAATCTTGATTTAATCTTAAAAAATTTAAAATATTAATTATAAATTATATTTAATAAAATACTTCAGTTAAATTAAAATTTAAATTATTAATTAAATTTTTTTAAAAATATTTTCATTTTATTTTAAGATGTACTAATATTTTTTTAAAATTTAGTAATATTTTCTGAAAAGTTACTTTAAGTAGTTTTTATGCTCTATTTGATTAAATAATCTTTTTTATTTTTATTTTTAATATATTTTATAACATAATTTATTTATTTACTTATTTTTATAAGTGAATATTTTTTGATTGTTTTATAATAATATTATTAATTTTAATAGATTTATTTTTATATTATTATAAAATATTATATTTTAAATTATTTTTTTAATGTATACTTTTTATTTTAATTATTATATAATTCATTTTATTTTATTAAGAATTATTGAATCATTTTATAAAAATTAAAATTATAAAATATTTATTTTTTAAAAGTTATTTATATAAAAAATTTCAAAAATAAAATTTTACATAATTAAATTTTAATATTATTTTAAATATATATATATATATATAGATATTAAACTTATCATATTTTAATCTATTATTTAACTGTCTTTATTTTTTATTTTATATTTATTTATTAGTTTAAAAATTAATTTTATTAAATATTTAATTTTTTAAATTTCAATTAATTTATTCATTAATTTTATTAAATACATTCTAAATATTTATTTTAAAAGTAAAAATTATATGTAAAGTTTTTTAATTCAGCCTGATAAAGTCTCTGATTTGCATCGGGTTGAATAATTTATTTTATCAGCTTTAACTATAAATCAATATCAAGTTAATACATAGGTTGATCAATAATTAATATATATATATATATATATATATATATATATATATATATATACACACATATATATATATATATAAAGAGAAAGAAGAAAATATTATGTTTGAACTCAATGTTTCGATCTTATTGTGTAATTCATTAAAAACCTAAGAAACACTTTCAATGTTAAAAAATCATAAAATAAATTTGTTTAGTGAAAGATATTTATTGTAAGCAAATCAATGTTTGAACTCAATGTTTCGATCTTATTGTTTAATTCATTAAAAACCTAAGAAACACTTTTCAATATTAAAAAAATCATAAAATAACTTTGTTTTAATAAAAAAATATTTATAGTAAGCAAATCAATATCATGTTAATAAATATTTACATATATATATATATATATATATATATATATATATATATATATATATATATATATATATATATAAAGATAGAGAAAGAAAGAAATATTATGTTTGAACTGAATGTTTTGATCTTATTGTTTAATTCATTCAAAAACCTAAGAAATACCTTCAATGTTAACAAATCATAAAATAATTTTGCTTTATTAAAAAATATTTATAGTATATAAGGAAACTAAAATTCTTCCAACAAATAAATTAACAATTAACAGAAGTCAAATTTCTTATGTACGGCAAGGGAATATTTTCTAAAACTATTGTGAGAAATCAAATGAATTAATCTATTCATCATATTATAGGACGTCCCAATAAATTATAAATAAATTCTATTATACTTTTCTATTTCTTTGATAAATATATTCCATATTTTTGTACTTTTTTTCTTTTTTAATTTATTCATTTAGCTCTACAATATTTATTGAGCAATTCTTTTTTTGGGGTGAATATATTTCAGTGTACAAGTTTTTTTTTTTGAGATATTGAAACAATTTTTTTTTTATAATTGTTATCTCACATTGTTCAACAACTTTTACCATATTTGTGCCAAACAACATGTTTATTCTTTTCAAGGGTTACAATACCCATAAAACAATTTCAGGAAGATCACATTTACAAAATGGAATCTTAATCATTCCATTCCATTGTATGGCTTTCAAGAAATAATTTAAATTAGCTACATTCAATTAATCTTTTATCTACACTAACAAAACTAATTAAATAAGGGCCTTTAACTATTGCGTGATTAATCAAGGGGATTTTTAGATTAGACAAACTGGACTTTCGTTTCCACATTTTTTTTTTCTACAGATAAACTTTTAAGTAATAATTAATTTACATATCGAAATTATTTTATATTTGTTTACATTTCAAATTTAATGGTTGACAATTTTTTATTTTAAAAAAATATAAAAAAAGAATCATACAATTATAAATGAGATGAAAATATATATAATGTATTTTTTATATATATAGAAGAATCATTTTGCAAAATATTTATGATAGAAAAAGTTAACTTTATGATCCTCTCACAAGCTAAATTAAACATATATAGTATTAAGTTGTTCATTTTTACTTAGTCTAATCAATACATAAATTAATTAATACACCATATAAGATATCCACGTTTTGGTATAGCATCTATCTTTAATTATGTGATCCAGCTTATCTTTTCTACGTGTGCATCCGATACATCTTTTAAATCAAGCTATGATTTTTTCCCAAGATATCAAGCAAGCAGAATAAGTATAAGCAAAGTGCTAGATTTCCTTGATTTCCCACATTTCAATTTTAATCAGCTGCTTTTAAGGAATTTTTATCCGAAGAAGATAGAGGATGTGTTTTACCACAACAGGATAGGGTATCTCTTCTTAATTCTTTCAAATTGATTAGTAATTGCTGTATGGAATAAAAACTCGAGTGCATGTGTGTTTGCTGGAATTTTTAGTAACATCATCCCACTTTCAATGTGGAGATTGTCATGAAATATATATAATTTTTATAAGAGTCAAATAAATCAGAACATATACAATTGTTATTAATTTAAAGTACTAATAATTCTAATTTAATAACATTTAAGAGTGGACATATATGATTTTTTACTTTTTAGTTTTAAAAACAAGTTTATTTTCAAAAAATCATTTTAAATAATTTTAAATTGTGAAATATATAATACTTTTCATATTAATAATTAAATCATATATTATAAATCAAATCTTCATTCTTGAATAAGGATATTTTTAAAAATTATGCTATCATATATATAAATTTTAATTAAGTCATATGTCTTCATGGAAAACTTTTATTTATAGTTTTCATTTTCTTATATAATATTTCCTAGTTTCAATTTGGATTTAAATTTTAAATTTGGATACAATATATTAGATTGAGATATCTTTTTAACTCAATGTTATTGATTATAATAATATTTTTATTAATAATAATAATAATATTTATTATTTTTATATTATTTTAATCTATAAAATTTTATTTTATTTAAAATACTTATATAATACACGAACAACAATAAAAGATAATACTTAAAAGACTTATAAATTTCATTATGTTAATTTTTATAAATAAATAATCTTACTACTAAAAGATAAAATAATTGAATAATAAAAATGATATATGTTTGAAACTTTTTAAAGTAAGATTTCCATATAAAATTGAATACTATATTGCAAATGTTTTCAATTAAAATAAAATTATCTTTTATAGGGAATATATGTAATGTTAAGAAAAAAAATAAAAGTATTAAATATGTTTCTGATTATTATAAATATATTTTCAGTTTTTTTAATGTATATCAAAAAAATATAATAAAGATTTATATATTAAATATAATTTAAAAAAAAAATCACTATTTTCACCGATATAATAACCTAAAATCTTTCCCAGAAGTTGCTCTTTCTCTTAATTAAGCAAGCTAATAATAACATGGCAGTTTGGTAATAAAAAAAATTTGCAAAGCATGCCAATATTTTGATAGATCCGGTTATTAAAGGGTGGGTTTTGATACTTTATTTTTATTTTTTTTCCCTTTCTTCTTCTCTTTCCCGTGTGTTTGGTTTGGATAATTATAAGTTTACAAGCTGTTAGCTTTCTTTGCTATTCTACGCACATAATTTTTTCTTCTATTTAATTGAATGATAAGTTCAAACATTAAAATGGTGGGAACTAGAAAAGTTTTATCTTTGGTTTAAAAAAAATATATATTATGATCGACAAGTCAAAAGCATATATGACTATTTTCTAATAGTTCTAATTTATCGAAGTCAAATTTTAATTTTGAAATTTGTTTTTAATGTGAAATCTATATAGAACAAATTGTTGCAGTTGTTTTACTTTTTAGTTTTGAGGTAAAACATTTAGATAATATAGTATAATGTTATAACTTGTTAAGATGCTTTTTTTTGTCTGTCGCTAAAATTATTACCAAGCATGTGAAATGGCAACTATGGTTTATGTAACGTAAAGATATTCGGGAAGCTATAAATGTTCCTAAGAAGTAAAATTGTATACTTTGAACTTTCAAGTTTCTAAGTGTATCCACTAATGTCAATGCTTTATAATAAAAAAAACTAATACGTGATATACTTTTTTATATATTCTTGAAGAATAAACAATTTTAGTTTTAGTCAAAAAAAAATGTTTTATGAGGAATTTTTTGGCATTACAAAAGAAAAAGGCTATATTTGTGTTCCTCTAATTATATTATATGTAATTTTAGTCATTCAAATATTTTTTGTTATTTTAATACTTCCACTTTCAAATTTTAGTAAATTAGATCCTTCATTGAATTTCTTTTACTTTAAATTTATAATTTTCATCTTCTATTTGAAATATCTACAAATTAAATTGAATAAATTATTTTATTTTCAAAAAAATAACTAAATCATTAAATTTCATCCAAAATAAAAGAAAAATCTTAATTCTTCTTTTAAACTCAAATCTCACATTTTATAAAATCCGTCAAATTTTATTGTATTTCAACAAAAAAATTTACCTATAAACTTTTAAAATTATTTCATGTTCTAATATCATTATAAAATTCTTTAAAATTTTAAAAATTATAATTGAAGAATCTTAATTGAAAGATCAAATTAACTAAATTTTAAAGGTAGAGCACCAAAATTGTTTAAAAAAATTAAACAACAAAAGTTGAACATAAATCAAATTAAAAGGACAAAAATATAAATAAACCTTGTTTCTTTCTAAAACCAAAATATTTTGTCTTTCTATATTTAGGTACTGTTTGAATCAAATCAAATAAATTAATATAGTGAAAATATAGTGAGAAAATATAAAATAAAAGTAAGATATACTTAATTTTAAAAATGAAAGAATAATAAGTTAATTTATTAATTATTAAAAAATAAATAAACAAAATGTATCTAAATTTTTGAAAATTATGAAAAAGGAACATGTGAGTTTATTGGTTTTTTAAGGTTTATATATATGGATGATTCCTCTAGAAAACAAAGAGTCTTTCTTCTTCTCTAATCTCAAGGAAGTTTGTCTCATGGCACGTACGTCCTGGTGTCGTTACTTAGTCTACTTTCTATTATAACAAATTATGCATACATGATATTATATTGTTACAAATATCTCTAATTTTTTACTGTTTTTTCTTTGTGTATATATTTATTGTTCTTCATCTTGCCGAATGTAATGATATGACATAATACAGTTATTGAATTCAATTCATTTTTGTTTGTTCTAATACTCTGATATGATGTTAGAGTTCAAAAGAAGTCTAATCTTCATCCTTTTGCATGGCCAATTCGACTTATGAGTATATTTTCAATTAATCTGGCCCTTTCTTTTTTTATTGTAGAGAAAATCCAGTGTTGATTCTTATGTTTTTTATAAAAATAATTATCATTCTTGTTCTCAATGAAAATGATATTGCTTGAAAAAAAAAAGTTTAAATTTACCAATAAACTATTCTACTATCGTTAAAATTTTATACTTTCTATAAATTTTTAAAAATATGCAATACCATGGTAATTTTTTGGATTCATCATTTTGTCACTAATACCATTGCTAAATCTATCTTATAAACAAATAAATTAGCAGATGCTTAACAAGATCTTCAAGATAGCTTCTCACAAGATGACATTTTTCACATCTCTCATGTTCAAGAAGAGTAATATGGATGCAATTTTAAATCTCATAGTTATTAATTATTTCACTTATTTGAAAGTATTATAGGATAAATTGAACAATTTTCAATCAATACCCATTTGTTGTTGTACCACATTATGTTTTTGTGGTGGCTACAAAATGATAAGTAATTATAGAGACACAAATTATGTTATTGGATCTCTATAGGTATTAATGAAAAACATTCTCATACTTATTAAGCAAATCATGATGATGGATTCCCTTCATTCTATCACCAAAGCCTTCTTACTAATTATCGAACAAGAAAGGCAATGTCATGAAACCTCGCACAATGAAGATCAAGGAGAGATTAAAATATTCTTTAATGCTTCCAACAGTTATGGCATTTTTTCATAAGGGAGAGGGAATCATATTGGTTCTAGTAATGGAAGAAGAGGAAAATGGATACAAAATCTAGGTTATGGAAAAACCTGCATCTTATGTGAACAGCCAAGTCATACCGTTAATGCTTGCTACTTTAAATATGAATTTTTCCTTGGGTATAGATTATGTAATTCTTGTAATATGTTGCTTTAGAAATTTTCAACAGTGTTCCTCAAGTTAGATCATATAAATTATATGACTAAATTTGTTATATACGTAACTTGTCAACATATTTGAAAGCGATCAATCTGATTTTTTTTATAATGTCCATTATATACTTTCTTTTAAAAAATTACAGTAACATTTTTAGATTGTGTTACCTTTATCCTTTAGAAGTGTATCGCAGCTTGTCAAAGTATTTTGTTTAAAAATGATAATAAATATGTTATTTTACCTATGCAATATCATGATGATTACCATCTATGATGATAATGTCATCTAGATAATTATTAAGTACACATTAATTAAATGATTAAAAAAATTGAATGGTTAATTTCACTAAGTCAAGTCAAATTACTGAAATACAATACTAAATTGATTAAACCAAGCTCTTAGATACTATTTAAGACCATATAATAAGTTTTAAAAATGACATACAAATCCAAAAGGTTCCTTTTCAGCATTAAATTCAAGTGGTTGATCCATATAAATTTCTTCAGTAAGATTACTATGGAGGAAGGCTTTCTTCATGTTAAGCTAGTTAAGAGACCAACTGTGAATAACAGTTATAGATAAGAAAACCTGATAGAGACCATCTTCATCATAGGAGAAAATGTGTCACCATAATTTAAGATAATTTTTTGTGTAACCTTTTGCTACTAGATGAATCTTGATCTAGCCCACCTTGTTGTCAGGATCAATTTTGGCATTATAGATTAGTTTTCATCTAACAAATGACTTTTTAGGAGGAAAAGGACTAATTTCTAGTTAGCACTATGCTGAAGAGAAATCATTTTGTTAAAAAATAATTGTTTCCAACCAAAATGAGTAAAGGTTTTACCTACAAACTTAGGTATAGAAACAAAAGAAAAAAGATAGAAGTAAGTGTAGGGAAAAAGATAAAAAATGACAGTTAATATTAACATAGTGAAGGAAGAATTACAAGTAGAACATATATCTTTACAAGCTACAATGGAAAGATCAAACTGAGGAGGTAGGGCTGAAGGAGGGGTGAATAAGGTGCCTCTAAAGATGAGTTAATAGTAGTACTAAAATTTGTTCATGGTATTAAAAACAGTTTCCAACGTTGATAGACTTGTACAGGGATGAGCAGAATAGAAAATTGGTTATGATAAGAACTCTACTAGAAGACAAAAATGTATAGATACTAGGAAAGAGATAATGAACTATTTAGAGGTATATGTAGAACTAAAGAACATGTGAAACTACAAAAAGGTAATATCAAAAGTGATAAGATAATGTAAAAGAGTAGGATAATAACACTTAGGTTTTTTTTGAGACTAAGGATAAAGAAACTAATAAGGACATAGGATCTGATTCAAATTTTCCTGCCTAAAATGAAGGAAGGCATCAAGTTGATAAGGTAGCAAGTTGTAAGGAAAACATCACCCTAGAAATGAGGAGGAACATGACCATGAAAGAAGAGCATAGAAACAATTTTAAGGAGATATCTGTTTTTACGTTCAATAACTCCATTTTGTTAAGGAATATAAGGATAAGATAGCAGATAAGGAATCTCAATAGAATTCATGAAACTATGAAAGACAAATATTCTTTTTCATGGTCACTTTATAAGATACAAATGGTAACATCAAAGTGATTTTTTCATTTCATTATAAAAGGATTAAAAAATAGAAAATAGCTGAAAACATTTTTTCTTTAAATAAATTCTAGAACAATGAGAAAAATCATCAATAAAAATGATAAAGTAGAATTTATCAAAGATCTTGAAAATAAAGATGATTAATGCTTAAGAGTTGTGACATACAAATAATAAATTAACATGACTTTACAATCTTATAAACGCTCTGCCAAAATTTCATACTTCTAATAAGATTTTAGTGTTAATTTTTTAAAACTAGCTTGTATTTATCCCTTGTTTACTCATATCCATCAGAAATACTTTTATTTTTCAATTCCTATAACATCTTGCACATATTGTAGTTTCTGTAGCCTTATAAAATTCTCTGAAAAACTTGTTGACCTTCCAATAATATACTTAAGATCATGGGATTATCTACACTTAAGCTTTCCAACAATTTATCAAAAGCCTCCAAATATTCCACCAATGGCCTAAGTATCCTCCGATCTTTATAACTTAAATAGTGGATCATTATACTCATTATTATAAATATGACACCTAGCATCATACATGGTCTATTTCTAATCTAAATTTTCCTAACATAATAAGGTCATTGGCATATGAATGCTTTAAACTCTCCAAATAGAATTCAGTTATAACCTAAGTCCTTTAGTTTTGTACTTGTTGTTTATATAAATATAACCTTTAATTACTTTTAAATAACGGTTAAAGTCCCTTAATATATTTGGTAGACAAAATTTATTCATGTAAAAGGAAGACAAGTACATATTGAAGAGTAAAGATCAAACAATAACATCCTTTCCTGAGAAGTAAGGATGAAAATAGGTCAAGTCATATTAGCCTTTGAATGTTTAGGCCTGACTTCTTTAAAAATTTTGAGGTTTAAAGTTGGGTTTATTACCTATCATATGCTTTATTATTGACAAGGTTTGGTACGTTTTAGTCCATCAAGTCTATAAACCCATTTAAAAAGCTTACAAATACAAAAAAAAACTAATAAATAGGCTTAAAGCCTATATAAAAGATTGATTAAAAAGGTTTGCAAACTTAAAACTTACAAGATGAAAAAATTGATAAATATGATTAAAGCCTATATATATAATGATTTAAAGACTCACAAGCTTAAAATCATTTAATAAAAATATATTTATAATATTTTTTAAGTTGTAGAACTTGTTAAACCAATCCTTACTAGTACCACTTGTACAAAAAATAATCAAAATTATCTAATAAATAATGAATCTTGTATATCATTTTGAATCGAAGTAACACTATAACTTTCACATATACAATAAAGCACAATATACAAAAGATAAATATGCATTTAAATGTCATATTACTAGATTATTTGTAATACCATAAAAATTTAATAAAGACTTAGGCCTTAAAATATAATCTTCTTAAAATATAAAAACAACACTAAAGACAATAGACAATAAGTAAGTAGCTTTAAACATCCAACAAAACACTAAAGGTAGCCTTCAAATTCAACATTAAAAAAAACTAAAAAAATTATAGCAATACCCAACATCATCAACTTAAAATAAGAAGAAAACAACTAGCAAGCTTGTGATGTCTTGATCAAAGATATCAAATCTTCAAATTGATTTCTTGAAGTTGTTCATCCACCTTCAAAATATAGAAGAAATGATTATTGAAATAAAATACAATTTTTAAAAATCATTTAAACATATATAAGAAATAACCATTTAAAATTTTTAAACAAACCTTCAATTTTTTTAGATTGTATTTATGATGAAACCAAAATAAATGTGCACTTTGATTAACTTCCTATTTAGCCTAAAATGATACTTATCAAAGACTCCACCTCTAACACTAAATGGATACTCTAATGCCACAATTTATATTAGAATAGCTAGTATATATGCCATCAAATTTGATAAAATCTTGTATTTCAAAATGTTATTCATCCACCACTCCAAAGAACTAAAATAGCTATTATCATCAAGAATGTGAACACCTTCAACAAGATATGAATGCAATTCTGATTTAATTACAAGAGTTCCTTCTTTTCGATATATCAAGTTCATTATTTGGTCAAATTCAATAACCAGTTAATTTTTTTATGAAGAGAAAGTTGGGTCATTGTTGTCACTAGATCCACCATTATCACTTTCGTTAAAGGATGACTTTTGTTCATTTATTATCACATACTCATCATATAATTGGTCAAATGTAGCCTTTACCTTGTTTACATTTTCTTATACGACTTCTTCATGTTTATAAATCAAAGAAAAACATATATCTACAATGTAAAATTTTACCCTAAGATCTAGTACATTTGCAACAATCATAAAAAGATTACATTTTTTCCAATGTTTATCAAACTTTACTTTCATTAGAGTTGTCATTTCTTTCATGGATGAATCACCATTATTTAATGTATTATCAATTACTTATTTCATCCTCCAAACTTCAGCAAGGTGTAAATTTGTAATGGGATACCCATAGTTTGATATTACATGAGTGGCAAGATTGAATACCTCTAGAAGTTGACAAATTTTTTCAACCTTGTCCTAATCTTCAAGTAAAGGTGCATAGTTATAACGTGGCTTTCTTTCTACATAAGATGCAAAGGTATTTTTAAATTTTAACATAGTAAACAACATTTAAAATGTGAAATGTTATCTAGTTGGACAATCAATTGCCAACTTCCTTTCCTTTAAGCATTTTTTTTCAACAACATCACAAAAAGCCTTTAATCTTACATTGTTGTAGTTAATATGTTTCATATTTTCATGAATAGTATGAATGATATCCTTATCTTAACAAGTTTCTCTTGCATCAATAAATTCAATATGTGTGCACAACACCTAACATGAAATAAAGCACCTTTAAGAAACAAGTTATTACTCAATGATATGTTTTCCTTTAGATTTCATATGCAAACATCATTATAAGACACATTATCAACAAATATTGAGAATACTTTATTTTTCAATCCCCCATGCCTTGAAACATTTGAGAATTGCATAAACTACATCAATTTCATGCCTAAAAGCAAGCACTTTCACAAAACTTAAATTTATATTTTGAAGTTTCTACCTGTAAACACCCAATTATGTCCGAGGCCCCTAATTAACAAAATCATTCAAGAAACTAACAGTAATTCAATATTAAAACAAAATAAGTAGACAAAAGCGGATAGCAGAAAAACTGAAAAAAAGAGAAAAGAAAAATGAATAAAGATACATAAAAGAACAAAATAATAGAAATCTGAAAAATTAAAGAAAAAATAATTAAAGATGATAAAAAAAAACCTTTACAATAAAAAAAGAAACAAAAGTTGTGAATTCTAAAAAATAATGAAATTTTAAAATCTAAAGAAAAAAGAAGAAATAAAAAATTTAAATGCTAATAGAAAAAGTAAAACCTGAAAAAAAGAAATAAAAAAAGCAAAATCTTAAAATCTGGAAAGTTAAAATTAAATTAAAATATGGAAAAGAAAAAAAAAGGGAGATTAAAATCTGAAAAATGAAAAATGAAAGATAAGGAAAATTAAATAAATAGAAAAAGAAAAAGTTCGAAAAATAAAAAAAGAAAGAAACAAGGGCGGGAAAGGAATATAATTTTTTTTTTGAAAAAGACTATAAAAGAGAGGTGGCCAACAAAAGAAAAGGGGAGATCAGTCTGCGGGATTTTTTTTTTTCTCTCAAAAGATTTTCTTCTTGAGGGCTTACTGTTCTTGAAAGGATTCTTCTACCTTGGGTTCACCTTCCTAGGCTCAATCCGATTTCGGGAAAAAGCTTGTGAGCTAACTCTCAACTCGATTGTAGTTCTGCACTTTGGAATTTAGGCTTCATCCAGGTCAGTGATCTCTGCAAATTCCTTCAGTCCATGCGCTGGAAATCACTATACTTCTTAAAAGCAGATTCTACTCATCTCGAAGCTATAATCAATGCTAATTTTGCAATGAATGTCGTCTTGTGATGAGATGGATCCGGATGTGTGGACAATTTTGATTGCATGCTCGAATTTGAATTGAAATTCTTACATGAAATGCCTATGCAGTTATTTGAATCGATGTGATTAAACTTATGCAGAATAAATTCAACAGAGGATACATTAGATTAGTTTCTGCATTGATTCTGCCATTTCTATAAATCAGATCACGCTCCTAGAGCTTTCACCAGGTAGTAGATAATTCAAATAAACATAAGGATGAATGTTAACATAAACTGGCCTAGAAAATTTCTCTCAGAATTTCAGTATAGGAATTTAGGCTTCATTCAGTGATTGAAGGTTCTCAGTTAATGGTGTGCAATAATACCCCTGGTCTCACTCTGGTTCACTAGTCGTCTGCCATATCAACATCCACGTTTATTAGGAGGAATTCTCAATCAGTAGAGGAACCCAGCCTGAAACTCTGCACAATTAACAGGACAAAACCATGCTTGAACGCGGCGGCCATAGTGGAGGAAGGATGACGCTCCGGACACCACAAAAATGCAATTTCACCTCACTACTCCTATTCGGGATAAATAGTTAGGAGATTCTTAGCTAGTAATTGGTCCCAGCCTATGAAAGTGGTACAGAACCTCTGATAAGCCACTATGAAACTTCCAATTGGCAACATGAGTTGTGTTTTGTCTAGTGCTTTAAAGAACCCCCAGTTTAAGCCTTATAGAATCATGAATTGTATGTGAATTCTTTGGTGATTAGTAATTAAATTCTGTAGTTTGATTTGGTTGTTCCCGAATCTGTTCTGCATAATCCTATAGATTCCTCCTGAACAAATTTCAATTCTGTGGGTCGGTCAGTGTTTAGTTAAGTTAATGTTCAGGAGCACTAAGACCAGGTCGAAAGCGTAGCCTAGCGGTTAGTTCGCTACCCGCAGCCCCCAGGTCCCAGGTTCGATCCTGGCGTGCGACAATTTGTTTTAAATTCCCTATTTTCCAATTCGATTCCTGAACTGGACCAGCTAGCCGCCTCCTTAATCTGGGCCGCTGATGCTTTGCAATTGGGCCATACATTCAGGTCAGCTTGCAGCATTTTAAAAATGGGTCACACCTAATGCCATTTGTCACTAATTGGGCCAGGTTAATTAAGCCAAGCCCAAAATTAACAATAGCTTTAATTAATTTAAAATTTTCTGTTTTTAAGTATTTATTTTACAATTAATTTGGGTCAAGCCAAACTCTTTATTTTATTTTTAATTTGAAACCAAATTTGGGTTCAGCCCACTTCTCCTTTTTAAATATACGTTAATTGGAAATCAATTTCCTTGTTTCAATTTGGGTCAAGCCCAATTCTCTTTATTTTAAAATTAAACTCATTTCCTTAATTTGGATCAACACCGATTCTTCTCCAATTAAAATCAATTCTTTTATTTTAAATAAAGTCCTTCTTGTAAATTCGAGTCAAGCCCAATTCTTTTCTTTAATTAGTTCTTTCGGTCAAGTCCAATCTTTTTCCTTTTCTTGAAATCAAATTCAATTTTGACATGGGTCCAGCCCCAGCCCCTCTTTTCACTTAAACTCAATTATTTTCTTCCATTTTCTTTTAATTTGGGTCAAGCCCAATTTTGGTTCTGTAACTATTAAATTAAATCCAATCGTTTTTTTTGAAACATTATCTTCACTAACTCTGTAAAAACATCTGTTTTCAAAACATCTGTTTTAATTTTCTAAAATGTGTGCAATCGGATTTTAACACGAATAGGCAGCCTTCTCTGCTGTTCTGTGTTTTAATTCGTGCGGATTCAAATGTGGCTTACAACGATTTGAATTTTGCAAGCACGCAATTTTAGAAAATCATTGTTCACTAACTCTACTAAAAAAAATGTCTATTTCAAAATATCTGTTTTAATTTTCTAAAATGTGTGCAAGCGGATTTTAACACAAACAGGCAGCCTTCTCTGCTGTTCTGTGTTTTAATTCGTGCAGATTCAAATGTGGCTTACGACGATTTGAACTTTGCAAGCACGCAATTTTAGAAAATCACTGTTTACTAACTCCACTAAAAAATGTATTTCAAAATATCTGTTTTAAAATGTGTGCAAGCGGATTTCAACACGAACAGGCATCCTTCTCTGCTGTTCTGTGTTTTAATTCGTGTGGATTCCAAATACGGCTTACGACGATTTGGATTTTGCAAGCATAAATTTTAGAAAATCTCTATTTACTAACTCTGTTAGAAAACGTCTATTTCAAATGTCTATTTTAAATCTCTAAGATTCGTACAACGGATTCTAATACGAACAGGCAGCCTTCTCTGCTGTTCCGCATTATAATTCGTGCAAACTCACTCACGGCCTACGACGGTTTGGGTTATGCAAGTACGCAATTTTAGTCTATTCAAAATTCAATCCTATCCTCAAATCACCCCTCTACTTCTTCAAAAGATCAAGTCTCTTAAAACCAAAACTACGTAAGCCTTGAATTTCCCATTGCACCGGGGAATACGTAGGAGCAGGATCAAGTCCTGTCAGGCTAACCTCCATCAACCTATTTATTTTCAAATTAATTAAGGGATCAAACTATTTTCAAATAATCACACACTCAGTTTAAGGGTACTGTTCCTTGGAACAGGCGAGTGGGGTGCCTAACACCTTCCCTACTCGTAACCGACTCCCGAACTTCGAATCTCATCCTTGAGTCAGGGTTTTTCCAAATCTTTTTCCCTTAAACAAAAATTTGGTGGCGACTCCACAATCAAATCAAAAAATCATTTTCAAATTTTAGCGAGTTTGTCGTCTCGTCGGAATTACGGTTGCGACACTACCCTACCTCAACAAATCTAGTGATAACCATATATTCAACTGCTTGATGTCCATGTAGTTAAACTAATCTTACTCACACTCTTCAATTAGTCTTTCAATAACTACTGCTCTATCTCATATATTGCTAAACAATCATTTTTAATAGTTTTATGACCAACTTTTTGAAAATCACAATTAGCATATTGGAAGGTCCACATCCAAACTTCACCCTCGACAATACTAGAAGAATTCTCGTGCACCACTAAAGCAATTACAACTATTTCCCTCATCCTTTTCCTTAAAGTACTTGATACCAAGACTCATAAACATATTACTTGAACCCCTGGAAGACTGAAATGGAATGACAACTTATTTATTCTTTGAACTCATATTCATCCTCTTTTGTAAACAAATTTGTAAATGTCTCTATAGGTGAGTAGTGTTAGATCTTTTCCCACTAGTAGATAAAAAATGTTCACAATGCTTGCGCACAACTTTCTTTACATCTCCAATCAATTCAACTTCATCAGAATCTTGTTAAACTACCGATGTTTTATCTCTCCTTTTTGATAAGCATAGCTTTCATAAATAATTATCTCAAATATGTAGCTCCTTAAGACTTCTTATATGTTCAATTAAATGGCCTATGTCATATTTTATGAGTTTGGATTTATATGGACTTTAATTGAATTTCTCTGCTTAACCAATTAAAATGACACTACTATAGTATTTTGAGCATAATAGGAGTTTTAAGCATCCAAAAATCATGAAATTTATCTTGAATGAAATCTTAAATAAGTATCCACAGTTACAAAGGAAAATAAAAGATCAAATGGGATATATAGGACTCTGAAATTATCTCAAAATAGTGTTGTTGTCGCTGAACTTGAACAGTGTGCAAAGATCTAACCATATCTTCATATACAAAAGTCACATTGAGATGAAATCAGATCTTTTTGAAAGCTAACATCCACGGATACAACTTTTGTTCACCTTAAGCTCTAATTCGGACACGTGAATATCTGAAAATGTGCTGCAATCAACGTCAAAATTGGTGTGTTGATTGGTGGCAAAAGTCAAATGTGTTTTGCATTTTCAACAAAGTGCATGTACAAGCAATTGAAATTGGTTTAGATCCAATAAAGGATTAAGTGGTTACTTGATCTTGTTGATCGTAATCAATTGAATCATGGGAGTTTTCTCAGTAGAGAATTCAAAGATCATTTCAGGGGTTCCATATTGTCACAGCCCCCAAATTACTTATATTCTCTTAACATTATTGTCGCAACCATAATTCCGACGAGACGACGAACTCGCTAAAATTTTGAAAATGGATTTTATTGGTTATATGTGGAGTCGCCACCAAATTTTTATTTAAGGGAAAATATTTGGAAAAAACCCTGACTCGAGGATGAGATTCGAAGTTCGGGAGTCGGTTACGAGTAGGGAAGGTGTTAGGCACCCCACTCGCATGTTCCGAGGAACAGTACCCTTAAACTGAGTGTGTGATTATTGAAAATGTTTGGTCCCTTAATTAGAGTGAAAATAAATAACTTTATGGACGTTAGCCTGACAGGACTTGATCCTGCTCCTACGTATTCCCCGGTGCAATGAGAAACTCAAGGCTTACGTAGTTCTGGTTTTGTTTTGAAGGCTTGACCTTCGGAAAAAGAATATTTGAAAAGTGCTTGAAGGCTTGACCTTCGGAGCCACTTTGGGAAATGACATTTGAAAATGACTTGATTGTTTTGAAAATATCTTAATGAGAATCCTTTGTCCACATATGCACAGGGTCCAAGACAACTACGGCTGCACTGGGATCCATACGAATTCCTAAACCTCGAACAGCAAAAAAAGCTACCAGTTCGTGCTTAAGATTCGTCGCGTGAGACTTAGGAATTCTAAAATGAAGTTTTTATTTGAAATTTTACAAAAGGATTCTCAGTCCACATCTGAAATTTTTTATTAATTTCTGAAATTTTTGAATTTTTTATTAATTTCTAGAAATTTTGAATTTTTTATTAATTTCTAAAATTTTTGAACTTTTTATTAATTTCTGAAAATTTTTGAATTTTTTTAATTTCTGGAATTTTTGAATTTTTTATTAATTTCTAAAATTTTAAAATTTTTTATTAATTTCTGAAAATTTTTGAATTTTTTTTAATTTCTGGAAATTTTTGAATTTTTTATTCATTTTCTTAATTTCTAAAAAATTTTATTAATTTCTGGAATTTTTGATATTTTATTAATTTCTAGAATTTTTATTAATTTTTGAAATTTTATTAAATTTTCTTAATTTCTGGAATTTTTTATTAATTTGATTTTGGAAAAAGAGTAACTTAAAACTAAATAGATTGTTGGTTAAAGGATTCATGAATGACAAATGAAAATTCAAGCCTCGTATGCCAGATAAGCGACGCACAGTGGATATCAAAATGAAGTTTATAATATGCATGCATCGTTCAATAAATAATGAATAAGATACGCTTGATATGCCACGTGCAGCGAATTGATAAATTTGAATTTATGATGGTCGTCGCGTCTGAGTCACAAACTTGGATTTAACGTGGCGTTCGAAATTTAAAACAAAAATTCGACCTTGGACTCGAACTCCTCACCCTTTGCCTATGCTGTGGCTGAGTTGGCCCCTCATGGATTACTCGTGGCTATTGCATGCATTTACTTACATCTGCTCATGTCTTTGAGTTTGGGCACAATCTTGCACCACTCTGGTTTTGGGAGGCTACTTGATGAATTTCCATTCAGAGAAATCGTTGCCATTAGCGCGAGTGTACGAGGTTATTCCTTGACGCCATTGTCCCATCAGTGTGTTCATAGTGTAGGGAGTTCCTTCATGGGATCGTTTGCTAGGCCCACAATGAAGTCTAGAAGGGGTTCTTGAATTCTCATAACTACCTTATGTTAATTAGTGAGCATGCACTCCTTGCAGGTCATATACCTATTGGAAGACGACTCCTCACTTCCTACCGAGGACATCCTCACACATTCTGCCTCTCACAAGGTTCTACCTCTCACAAGGTTCCTACCACTCTGTTCTTGCTAGGCTGAGTCAACATTGAGAATCCTCGAGAGCGAGGTGATTCGGTACTATATCTTTGGGAGAGGGGATTAATATTTCATATAGTGTTATGATTCGTTTTCTACACCTCTTCAAATATATGCTAGTAGTTAAATTAGTGGTTAGATTTCTAATCAAGAACCTATCAAGGAACAGAGGCGTTCATCTTCCATTACTCCTCTATTCGAAAAATATTTTATAGAATCTTGAACCAAATTTGTCTCTCTGTCAACATTTAAATCATACATGGATTCGGTCTTCTCTCCTATGAACACCTACTCAATTAATCAATGGAAACAAAATTAAACGCATCTTGGAGCACTAACCTTCTTGTATATGTATTCGCAATCGTCGCGTGCGAACTTGTAAAGGCTTGGAAGAACCCTCAGGAACTCAGATTCTCAGTGGATTTAAAGATGCTTCTTGACGAAATTTCACACCCAAGCATCCGAGACGAACTTTCACCTTATCTATTGATTCCGGGAAGCAAGAATAGTCATCCCCAGAAGATTCTTCAGGACTCTCCTCCTTTCTGATCATCTCTCTTTATTCTCTTTTAAAAAATGATTTTGCCACCACTAGCTTTTCTTTCTTTTTCCCTTTTATAGACCCCTTTTCCCTGCCTCTCCTTTCTCCGCTTTTGATTATTTTGTGATTCTTTCTTCAATTTCAGATTTTACTTTTCAGTCTTTTGGTTTTTTGTTCTTTATTTTTTTTGGATTTTTTCTTTATTTTTCTGATTTAGTTTTTTATTTATTTTGTTTTTGATTTTTACTATTTTTATTATTTTAATTTTCTGTTTGTATTTTTCAGTTTTTAATTTTTGTTTATTAAATTTTCTTTTATTGTTTCTTTCAAAAACTGTTTTATTTTTAGTTTCTAATTATTTTAATTTTTCTTTTGTTTTTCCATTTTTATTAATTTTGTTTTTATGTTTTATTTAGATTTTGTTTTTGTAATTTTTCTCTTTTTTTATATTTGATTTAATTTCCATTTCAGATTTTATTATTTTTAAAAAATGGTTTTTTTGTTTGAATCTTTACTTTTCTAAAAACAGATTTTTCTCTCTCTCTCTTTTTATTTTTTTGGGAAAATTAGTTTTTTTTATTACTTTTTGGTATTCTCTTAATTTTTCTATTTCTTGCTTTTTCTGTTTTTTTTTCATTTCGCTTTCTGATTTTTTTTATTATTGTCTGTTTCTCTGTTTGTCTGTTTATTCTGTTTTCCGTTTTTATTTCTATGTTTTTTTTTATTAATTTTGCTAACTGGGGGCCTCAGACATAATTGGGTGTTTACAATTATTCGTACATCATCATTTACGTACACTTACTAGTATTGAATAATTGTACAGTCAAGATGTACCTAATCTGTCAATCATCTGAATAAACAACCTCCTGGTAAATGTATATATTCACATCCTCAAACAAACTATATCATTTATACAATCCTAGAATATAAGTAGTCTAGGGTACTCTGACTTGGGTGGTAAAGTAAGTACATACAATATTATGTTTTTCTATTTAAATTAAAACTATAAGGATCTGCTTTCTTTCTTCAGATTGATAATCCTGCATTATTATCATTATTCCTGATCCTAGAGTGAGAGCTTCTCGTCTACCCTCTACGTTGATGATTACCTCAACGTCGAAAGCAGAGTGATCCACGTTGTTGGCTTACTAATGAGTCATAGTCACATATACAAAATATAATAGAGGGGGAGTGAGACACTTCGTTCAAGTAATAGCAAAGAAAAGGAGTAGTGCATTTATATTTTAACATAAAGAACGAATAAATTCTTTGACCTTTTCAACACACTATCAACAACAATCATCCTATACAAAATATGAATAAAATTATTCTATTTTCTGCTTCCCAGGTTCTACGATGACAGACTCAAGAATAAGTTGAGATTATTGCGTCCCATACCACAATAATCTTCACTATTCTAAAGTTGGTCATCCTTACAGTATGCACATGCATGTGGGCCCAAACTTCTTCATAGCTTTATCAAAATAATAGGGATACTGGGATCTGATTTCTACCACAGTTTACCTTTAGCAACACTAAAATCATTATCATCGGCATCCCAGAACATTCTGAAATTGCTCGACCGCTAATGATAATCATCAGGGTCTTCTCGAGGCGGCTAAGTCCGACCAGAGCAGTCCCGGCTACAAGGAGAAACCCTAAGCCATTGGGAGGCTCAAACTAGCTCACGTACCCCCTAGGTTCGGAAGTTCCTACTATCATGAACTTCGGTTTACTTCCATATGAACCGACCCTTAGATTTCTCAGTTCCCTTTCATAGAAGGACTCGCAGATTATCCCCCAATTTAAATTTACAAACCACTATTATGCAATGATGCATGCCAAATAATTATTCTAATTCCTACTCTACTTCACCTAAAGGCATCGCCTTCTTCTCAATGGACAGGACCTCACGGTCCTCAATTAATTATTTCGTTTTTTCAACACTATACATGTATATTTTTCTACGTTTCATTATATTTTCTACCAGCCTAAACGAGGTTTCCAACCTCCAGTAAATATCCCTTAAAACTTAGGCTCACAGTTTTATGTAAATTAACTACTAATACAATCTCCTTCAATAGTTGGTATTTGTTTTCTAGATACTAAGGGTTAAATATAAGGGTATATATATATATATATATATATATATATATATATATATATACGAAGCCGGTTTAACTGTTAACTATATTTTTTTATAACGTAGGGATATATTAGAGGAAAAAAATAATACCTATCTTAGGGTATTTAGATTTTAAATATTTTTATAAAATGCTCGGTGATTTCCTTTTTCCTCCAAATTTATTAATTGGATACCTCTCCTATATTTATTACGTCGAAATATACCTGTATAACTTCAATCTATTAGTAGGGTCCTATTTTTTAAAATCTTTTCTACAACCCCATGTATAGATATTATAACCCTTATAATTTATATTAATTTATATCAGGGTATATAATTTGATATTTCCTACAAAATTTATTAACGTAATTTATAAATAAGTACATATAGATTTTTGGGTACCTAAAATTATTATATCACACTTCCTCACCTAAATGTAATTACTAAATAATTCAATCACCAATTTACAATTATATATATTTCGAATTTGAATATAATCACAAATAAATTTAAACTACCACATACTTGATAAAATATTACTCTACAATAAGGGGGTCCTAGAATTACCCCTATAACAATTAAATTTCACCCAAAATTAAATTTAGATATAATTAAATTTAACTCCTAATTTTATCATACAATTAATAATTTTCATTTTAGAGTAAGGAACTCTAAACTACTCCTATACTCTACTTGAGTCTCCTCCCCTTACATGGAATTTGAAGACCGGTGTAATTTTCTTTAATTTTTCCGACGAATCTCGGTGGTGGTTCATCCACAAACTGCTCCCAGCGCACTTTTAGTTTCAATTTTTCGAAACTCTTCAATTCCAATTTCTGCCTTCTGCAATTAATCCTCAATGCACCTTCAATTTTTTTTTTCAATTTGTTAAAGTGTTGTGTGTGAGTGTGTTTCAATTTTCCCCCCTCCCCTATTTATAATGTGCATGGTGTGTGTGTAGGATGGGCAAGTGGCGACCGCTTGCCGCTTCCCTTTTTTTTCTTAAATTTAATATTACACATATGATCTTGGGTTGATAAATATAATGCATAATTTTAATGATCAATGATTAGTTAAGAAAATAGCCTTCGAATTCCTTGAGTGATTATCATTAGGTCAAATTAATTTCATTCTTCATTTTATATTCAGAATCTAAAATCAAATCTTTACAAAATCCCCTTGTTCTAACTTTCTCCTAATTTGCTTGAGAATCTTAAATGGTCTTTTAGGGAATGACCTAGGTTGTACCTTATACTATATCATAGTTGGAGAAAATCTAGAAATTATTTTTGGATGTTTGCGAAAAGCGTGCCAAAAATTTGGCATCATTGCTTAGGACCAATTTTTTTAGTTTCCTAGGTGTATTGGGAGTTTGTATCAAACTTTTAACCTTTCTGACAATTTTTTTTAGGTATAATCTTCTTGGGTTTTCTGTATGAATTTGTCTTGTTGTGTGTGACCTGATCCAATCCTGAAGAATTATATGCATATGATCCTGAGATTGATAGGACATTCCACCATTTGAAAAGAACACGTAGAAGACATTCATTTAGTAATAACCAAGAAAGTAGGAGTAGTGGTTTTTCATCTTTAAATTTTGAAAGTTTTGAACATTTTGTTAATAACATGGCTGATAGAACCCTAAAAGAATTAACTGCACCTAATGTTGCTTATCAACTCTTATGTATTCAATACACTAATGTTGATGCACCATTTGAACTAAAATCCAGACTAATACATTTTCTGCCTAAGTTTCATAACTTTGCAAGTGAGGACCCTCACAAACATCTAAAAGAATTTACATCGTATGTTCCACGATGAGGCCACAAGGAATTCTTGAAGATTATATCAAGCTGAAGACATTTCCTTTCTCCTTAAATGATGGAGCTACGGATTGGTTGTACTATCTACATCCAACATCTGTTACAAGCTAGAATGATATGAAGAGGTTATTATGGAGAAAATTTTCCCTGCATCCTAAACAACACCTATTAGAAAAGAGATTTCTGGCATCAAACAGAACTTCCAAGAAATTATATGCCACTTGTCCACACCATCAAATTAATGATCAACTACTAATCTAGTATTTTTATGAAGGACTCATGCCAATGGACAGAAGCATGGTTGATGTGGCTAGTGCTGGAGCATTGTCGTAACCGTAATCATAACAAAATGACAAACTCGTTGAAAATTTTAGAAATTATTTAATTGATCGTGGAATCGCCATCAAATTTTATTTTTAAAGGGAAAACATTTGGAAAACCCTAATTTGAGGAAAAACTCTAGGTTCAGGAGTCGGTTACGAGTAGGGAGGTGTTAGGCACCTTACTTGCCCGTTCCGAAGAACAGTACCCTTAAACTAAGTGTGTGATTTTGATGTTTTTAAAAACTGTTTGATCCCTTTGAATAGAATAGAAAACAAATAGGTTTAAGGAGACGTTTTTTAAAAAGTAGAGAACGCTACCTATTCATATCAAAACCCGTTCCACGAATTTTAGAAAATTTGAAAACAAACATTTTTTAAACAAAATTAGTTAAAATAATAATTTTCTAAAATTACATGCTTGCAAAAATCCAAACTGTCGTAAGCCGCACTTGGATGTGCACGACTTAAAATACAGAATAGTAGAGAACGTTATCTGTTTGTATTAGAATCCATTACACGAATTTTAGAAAATTTGAAAACAGACATTTTTTTTAACAAAATTAGCAAAAACAATGATTTTCTAAAATCACGAGTTTGTAAAATCCAAAGTTTGAGTCCACAAAAATTAAAATACAGAACAACAGAGAACGCTACTTGTTCATATTAGAATTCGTTACACGAATTTCAAAAAGATTTAGAAGTTAAAAATATTGAATATATATTTTATAAATTTAGAATTAAGGATTGAATTTAAATGAAAAAAAAAATAATATTTAGATATTTCTTATTTATCTAATCAGAGAAAAAAGAAAGAAAAGAAAGAAAGAAAAATGACTTATCGCGGGTGGTTTTTATTGTTAACATTCTTTGAGAGCAAGACCAAATTAAACATGATTAATTCTACAACCTGTGATCTCATTTAAACAAGACGATGGAGAAGCCTTATAAGATCCAAAGATCCTAATTTATTCATTAGCAAATCTGGACCTTTAAAGAAGGAATTTTATTAACAATAAATTTCATTAATGATCAATGTCAAAGGGAGGGGCTAATAGAGTTTCTTTAAACTTTACATAGGTGGGATTCAATTTTGCATTTTTAACCCAATTATATAGGTTAGTAATTTGGGTTTGGGGGGATTAAGATTATTCCTAAAGCGTGCCTAATTCAATTAGCCTTTGACATGACATTACACATGTCCTATTATGTCATATGTCATTTTGCCTACATCCAGGATCTTTGCACGCATCCCCGATGTTAAAGATAGAAAATGAATTTTCTATTCGGCCTTAGTGAGCCCCAAGGTCCAATGTATTAGGTGGCCAAATATTTTATTGGGTCTTAGTCGTATGCAATTCAAGTCTTTCTTATTTATAATTAAAAACGCATCTTCAATGGTTCAAGGGCCAGCCAAGGTAATTCAAAACCCTCCCTTTTTTAATTGGACCAAGACACTAGGCCTAGGTGATATATGGTCCTTATTTTATTCTAATGGAAATTTCTGGGTGGTCCATCAAATTATTGGCTAATTTGTGGGCTGCAAGCCTTTGACTTTCTAGCCTCTCATGACGAAATAGGATCCTAAATTAGTTCATTTTATTTGGTTGTAACAACACCCAATAGGTCCAAAGCTTTGATGATGTGGGGGAGGTCCCTTTCTGTTGTCGGTTTACAGAGGCAAGGGTCAAGTTAGTGAATTATGTCACAGCCAAAGAAATGGTTAGGGGCGAAAGTAGAGGATAAGAACGAGAGTGCACGAAGGTAGCTAGTGGCTGCAGCGATGGCCATGAACGAGAAAAGATATAGTGTACAGTGGAAAAGAGTTCACCTTGAAGAATGGGTTTGCTAAGCCTTAACTCAGCCCGTAAACGAGAAAAGACCTCGACTATAGAGGTTGGGTTCAGCTATGATAAGAGCGTATTCACCTGTTCTACAAGTTCTAAGAGAAAATCCTTATGGTTCTTGGTTTTCTTAGTTACTGAGCATGATAAGTACAAGAATGTGTCAATTTGGTTTTAACTTAGTGTAAAGATTGTAAGATCGATGACTAATACTATAAAAAATATAGCTAAATCAAGAATTTCAAAGAAATGCATACGCCCAATTGAATGTCAATTACTGATGAATTGATTTGAATCTAGTTCCCTACAAGTATCATTAACTTTTGATTCTACTCTACGTTTGAGTTCAGATGTTCGAAAGCATACCTGAAACTTGTGGATCTCCAAAAGAAGCTTTAATGTTGCCTATGCTTAATTCTACTCCTCTTGCCCCTAAAATGACGAAGATGCAGTTGTCTTCTTCTTAAGCATACACGAGAGAGAGAGAGAGAACTTTTCTTGAATTTTCTATAAAAGCTCCCTGAAAAGAACCAACCAAAATCCCCCATGCAGGTATGTTGTTAGGCTTATACCCTTTTATTTCTCAAAGGTTAACCCTTAGCTCATTCAAAGGTGAATTTAGTCCTCTCTTTATTTCAAGAGCCAACTAATTTCTAACTAACTTAAGCAACTAACCCTCAACTAACTTTTGAAAATATATTATATGTTATTATTATTTTTTATCTTCATTTACAATTTTTAATTTTTATTATTATTATCATTATTATTATTATTTTAATTAAATCTAACTAAGTAGTGCTTATTTATTAATTAATTTTGAAAATAAGATCTTAGACATAATTTGATGTTCACAATTTGCCCCTCTTTACTCCCTTTCTTACCAGATAATATGAGAAACTATTTTCTAGATTATCATGGGAAGAAGTGGGTAAATATGTGAATTAATTATGTCTAAGATAAGGACCAAAATAAGCATGACAAGTGAGGGTATTGTAAAAACAAGTTGAGGGACCGTAAGTGTAAGCCTTATGTGATAGGCCTGAAAGTGTCGTGAAGGTAACAAATTTGAAAGGTGATTCAAGAGTGCCAGGAAGGTCGTAGGCTTAGAAGATCCTAATCTGATGGGCTGGAGGATGTCAATTTAAATGTTGGAATTTTGAATGAACTTTGCAGGCCTTGTGTAATAAGTTGAGGATAGGAAATTAAAATGAAAAGCCTTGTGATTAAAACATGTCAGGCCTTATGTGATAGGCTGACAAAGCTTAAATATGCAAGGCTTGATGTGATAGGCCAAAATGCATAAATTAAACATACAAGGCCCGATGTGATAGGATGGAATGCAAGAAACATGAAATGTTGAACTTGATGATAGGCTTGAAGGAAATGAAGACCGAAATGCAAGAAACTTGAATGTGCTAAGTCTAATGATGGACTTGATGGAGATTTAAAATGATGGCCTAACATTATAGGCCAGCATGCAAGAAAATTAAATGTGCTGAGCTTAATGATGGACTTGATGTTAATTTATAGGTTGGGCTTGACATTATAGGCCATAATGCGAGAAACTTAAGATGTTGAGCTTGATGATGGGCTTGATGTAAAATTATAGGTCAGAATGCAGAAAATTAAATGTTCTGGCATGTTAAGACAGGCAATATGAAGATGATGTCCTGTTATTGATAGGAAAAATGCAAACTTGTTAAGACAAGCAATATGCAAACCTATTAAGATAGGCAAAATGCAGATGATGTCCTATTGTTGACAGAAAAAATGCAAACATGTTAAGACAGACAATATGCAAACCTGTTAAGACAGAAAATATGAAAATGATGTCCTGTTGTTGATAGGAAAAAGGTAAACTTGTTAAGACAAGCAATATGCAGACCTGTTAAGATAGACGCTATGCAGATTAGATCCTATTGTTGATAGGAAAAATGTAAACTTGTTAAGACAGACAATATGCAGACCTGTTAAGACAAGTGATATGTAGATTATGTCCTGTTGTTGATAGGAAATATGAAAACTTGTTAAGACAAGAACTATGAGGTCCTGTTGTTGTCAGGAAAAATACAGACCTGTTAAGACAGACAATATGTAGACTTGTTAAGACAGGTGATATACAGATGATGTCCTGTTGTTGACAAGCAAAATCCAGACCTGCTAAGACAAGAAAAATGCAGACCTGTTAAGACAAGCGATATGTAGATGATGTCTTGTTGTTAGGAAAAAAAAAGGATGACATGTTAAGACAGGCAAGAAAAAGAGATGACTTGTTAAGACAAGTAAAAGGAAATGGCAAAGACCTGTTAAGATAGGGATAGAAAAGGTGGACCTGTTTAAAACAAACAAGAAGAATAAAAATGACCTATTAAGACAGGTAAGATGGAAAAGACCTATTAGGACAGGGATAGGAAAGATGACCTGTTAAGACAAGCGCTATGCAGATGAGCTCCTGTTGTTGTCAGGAAAAATACAGACCTGTTAAGACAAGTAATATGTAGACCTGTTAAGACAGGCAATATACAGATGATGTCCTGTTGTTGACAGACAAAATGCAGACCTGTTAAGACAGGAAAAATGAAAACCTGTTAAGACAGGCTATATTCAAATGATGTCCTGTTGTTGTTAGAAAAAAAAAGGATGGCATATTAAGACAGGTAAGAAAAAAAGATGACTTGTTAAGACAAGTAAAAGGAAATGGCAAAGACCTGTTAAGATATGGATAGAAAAGGTGGACCTGTTAAAATAGACAAGAAGTATACAAATGACCTGTTAAGATAGGTAAGATGGAAAAGACCTGTTAGGACAGGGATAGGAGAGATGACCTGTTAAGACAGGAATGGAAAGGATGACATGTTAAGATAGGCAAGAAAAAGAGATGACCTATTAAGACAAGTAAAAGGAAATGGTAAAGACCTGTTAAGACAGGGATAGAAAAGGTGGACCTATTAAAACAGGCAAGAAGTATAAAAATGACATGTTAAGATAGGTAATGGAAAAGGCTTCTTAAGACAGGGATGAAAGAGGTGACCTGTTAAGACAGGTGAGATGGAATAACTTGTTAAGACAAGTAAGAAAAAAAGATGACCTGTTAAGACAGATAAAGGGAAATGGCAAAAACCTGTTAAGACAGGGATAGAAGAGGTAGCCTGTTAAGACAATCAAGATGAAAGGGATGACCTATTAGGACAGGTAAAGTGATGGTTTGTTAAGATAGGCAAAGAATATAAAAGATGACCTGTTAAGATAAGAAAACAGTATGAGGGATGACCTATCAAGACAGGTAGCAAGTATACAAGGATGACCTATTAAAATAAGTAAGGTGGAATGGACAAGGACCTGATAAAATTGTAGAAAATGGAGTGGGAGTGTTAACAAATTCCTGTTAGGACATTGATATGTCCCGAAAATGCAAGCATATTGCCTAATGCTTGGATAAGTGAGGAAGGAAGTACATATTCTTTTGCTTTAATGTTTTTATTTCGACTCATTATTTTGAAGCAATTTTGCTGATCTCCTTGGTTTGAATGGTTTGGGAAAAGATTTGCCCAAATTTTGAAGATTTTTGGGCAATTCACAATTACCTCCACTTGAAGTAATTTGGACAAAAAATTTTCCCCAGTTTTGATAATTTTCCAGCGATTGGGGATTGCCGCTATTTAAATTTTTCTTAGGCAAACGTTTGCCCCAGTTCTGAGACGTTAATTCTTATCTCAATTTAGGATTGGTTTGGACAAAATTTTGCTCGCGTTTTTTAGTTTTTTTTATTTTTTATTTTTTGCAGTTATGTTAATTTAAACTTGTCTTGAACAAGAACTTGTCTCAGTTTGAATTTTGGTTTTTCGACAATTGGGGATTGTATTATTTCAAATATTCTGGCAAAAATTTTCCCCAGTTTTGAGATTTTTAATAATTATTTTGATTTTGATTGGTTTGGGCAAAAACTTGCTCTAGTTTTAACATTTTGAGAAAAAATTTGAAATAGGTTATGCAATGCTTTGATAGATATGAAATGACGTGATGCTTTAATTTATTTATTGCTTTTTTATACAAATTGGTGATGCTTGAAATGATTGCTTGATCAAATATCCTATAATGAATGCTACGAGATGAATTAATCCAAACCATGAAGTGGAAGGAACATCATGAAATGATTTAGATGGGTCTTTTTTTCTTTTTTCTTTTTTCTTTTTTTTTGTTTTTTTTTTGTTCCACTTTCATTCCGATCTTTTTTGACATTTTTTCTTTTCTCGACAACCTTATAGTATGTGTAAGCAGAATCAAGATTCAGGATGAGCTGGAATGAATTTCGTTCTTGGTTTCTTGGTCAGCATTTGAGACTTTCTTCTTACAATATCATTAAGACCCAATGATGATCAGATTTCTTGAATAAGATACACTCCTTTTATTTCTGGTGACATAATGGCTAGCAGTAACTCTTTGGAAATAATCATGCCATGTTGTAATGGTTGAGGATTCATCTAGTTTATCATGACTTTTCAAAGTTAATCTTTTATTTTTACATCTTTCATGTTTCCTTTCGGCATGTGTACCTGTGAGGTATACAAAGTGATTTTAGATAATCAATGGGAGATAGAATTCCACAAGTGAGGTTTATGGTAATATATTTAAGGAAAGATGAAAGTGGTGATTTGATTGTCCAAATGGTACCTTTTGGTGAGAAATGCCAATGCTGCTTTTCATAACTTTGATTATCAAATTAATCAAATTTGAGAGATGACAAAATTTTGCCTTAGTTTTAAGAAATATATCTTTGACGCGCAGAAACGTCACATTGTACTTGGATTTTCGACTTGTCACTCTTTTAATTGACCTTAACTTTTTCCTGGATTGTTCTATTGACTTCTCATCCCAGCAAATCTTTTGCCCTAAATTTTTCCTAGGCCGCCGTTGCGGGTTTTCGACCTAACGGGCTTTTATTTGTCTGCCCTAACTTTTGCCTAGCTCACCTTTACGGGATTTCGACCTAGCAAGCCTTTTGTTTTTATTCTAATTTTTTCCTGAATTGTTTTGAAAGTTTAATCCAGCAAGATCTTTTTTTTTTTTATCATGGCTTCATCTGGTTTTTTCTTTTGAATCTTGACCCTAATCTTGCCTAGATTATCTTCGAGATTTTAATCTAGTGGGTTTTTTCTCCTCTTTTTTGTTTTGGTCCGATCTTATATTTAGTCCTGCTTTGATTTAGCGGCTCTATTTTCCATCCCTAAATTTTACCTGGATTTAAGCTTTTGATCCAGCGGGATATTTATTATTTCTTTTATTGGACATGATATTTCTTGAGAGGAATTACAATGAAGGGTCCATTGTGATTTGGAATCCCTACTTGAATTTTGATCCTGTTTATTCTAGTGCTTCATTTAATCTTTCTCTTTTGAATTTGATTAATAAGACGTTCAAAATTGTTTATTACAACATTAGCATTATCACCAACAGGTATTTTTTTATTTGGATATAGGATGAGTGATGAAAAGAATGACAAATTCTAGAGGTAAAGTTGGTATTGTAAGGTATATGCCCAAGAAACATGACAAATGTAATTTTTGTATTCCTCATTAAGATTTATTACAAAAAATTGATTTTGAAAAGTATGAGCATCTCGAATGATTTTCTTTAATCTTTAAACCTGACTCTTACAATGCACCATCATCATACAATTCTTGCCTCAATTTCTTTCAACTAGTTAATGGGCTCTCGTGGTTTGGTAATGGATTATTTCCTATATTAGGAGCAAACTTCTCAAAATCCAACCATTTTGCATCAATCAAGTTTTGCACCTTATGCTTCAAAGCTTGGCAATTTTCGGTTGAATGACCAATGAACCCCGCATGGTAGTCACACTTGACATTTGCATCATACCATTTAGGATATGGTGGTTCTTGAGGTTTTAAGGGGTAAGGAGCGACTAGAGGGTTCTGGATTAAGTGAGGTAGCAACTCGAGGTAGGTCATTGGGATAGGATCAAATTTGAAAAGTTTTTTCTCTTGTATGTTTTTCTTGCTTTGATTGGAGTTTTGGCTTATGGCTTGTGTTTGGTTTGCGAATGGTGTTGGTGGTTGAATTTGCATAGGATAGTTATGAGTTAGAGGGTAGGATGTTTGGTAGGTGAAGGTAATGTAGGTGGTGTATAAGGAGCATAAGGTGGTGGTTGAAAACCAGTTGGTCCATAAGGTGCCATATGAGGTGAGTGTTGGTCTTGAGTGAAAGCCATATTATAAGCTTTACCTGTCTTCTTTTTTTCAAACCCAACAGAAGTATTAACTGTCCTTGCAGACTTATGCATAATCTTTTTGCTGCGTATGCCACCTTCGATCCTTTCTCCTATGATGACGACATTAGAGAAACTGGCAATCATATTGCCATTCATTTTGTCATAAAAGGGGTCTTGGAGTGTATCTATGAACATGTTGACCATCTCTTTTTCAGATAATGGGGGTTGCACCTGAGCAGCTAACTCTCGCCATCGTTGTGCATATTCTTTGAAGGTCTCATCTCCTTTCTTAGCCATATTTTGCAGTTGTTTTCTGTCTGGAGCCATCTCTAGATTGTACTTGTACTGTTTCAGGAAAGCGTCAGTCAGGTCTTTCCATGAACGGATATTTGCCCGTTCTAGTTGGGTATACCAATTTGCAGTTGCCCCAATTAGACTATTTTGGAAGAAGTGGATGAGCAACTTATCATCGTGAGCACGTACAACCATCCTCCTACAATACATGGTTAAGTGATTCTTTGGACAACTAGTTCCTTGATATATTTCAAATTCAAGAACCTTAAATTTGGGAGGAATGACCATGCCTGGAACCAAACACAAGTCCGACGCTTCTCTGATATCATGCCCATTTCCTTCAATCGCCCGTATCCTTTCCTCTAAAGTTTTCCATTTCCCAGCACTTCCATCAAAAGGATGGTTTTGGTGTTCTCCTGTCATGTTATGAGGACGAGAAGGTGATATGTGTATAGGATGAGGTCCTTGGGTGAACATAGGATTAGTCACCCTAACAGCTGTTTGGAAAGCTTGGACAGGTTCTTGTGAGGTAGTGTTTGGGATAGTATGAGGGATTTTCATGGTGTTTGAAGGTAGGATTTGTGTTAAGGTTTGTGTATGTCTCATGAAAGAGGGTGCATGCCCATGAGGGAACCCATAATAAACCCATTCGGTTTGTGGAGACATGGGCAATGGCAAAGAGTTTTGTGGATTGGGGTAGGGAGATATGATGAGCCAATTACTTCTTCTGGAAAGGATCCCCTTATATCCTTTTGTTTTAACAGTTGGATGGCCTCCATTAATTTGGCCATTTGCTCTTTCAATGTTTTCATCTCAGTTCTCAATTCCTCATTTTATCGTTCCAACTCATCGTGATTCTTGATTGTGACTAAATCCTATAAGGGTGCCCAGAAAGTTGTCCTTCTTATTTTTTTGTTTAGGGTTTAATAAGATTATGAGTGCATGAATGACAAAAATATCAATGCTTCAATGAGTACTAAAAAATAAAACAAATATGGGATAATTTTCAAAATCTCTCTTTTTCCCAAATTTATTTTACAAATAAATGAGTGTAATGCTAGAATGCTCAAATAATTAAAGATTTGAAAGTTCACCATCTTTTTGAAATTTAGAAGATCAAATGATCTCCTGCTTCAATATTTTGGTTTTCTCTTTTCTGGAAATTTTATTTTCTAGTAGTTTCCTTAAAAATTTTATTTTGCAAAATTTTTCCTGGTTTTTTTTTTGTGATCATTAATTTCCTCTCTATTTGAATTAGAAATTATTTTTTAGATTTTCGAATTTTCATTCTCTCTCTTTTTGAATTTTTTTTCAAAATTGTTATTCTTTTAGTTTAATCTTAGAATTTTTTTTAAAATTTCTCTATTTCTCTTTCAATTTTCTAACTCTTCTCTCCTTTTGGATTTGTATATATTTTTATTTTCCAAAATTTTAATTTGAATTGGTTTGGGCAAAAATTTGCCCCAATTTAACTCATTAGTGTGAGAAATTATTTTTGAATTTTCCTTATTTTTCTATTTTTATTTGTCAAATTTATTTATTTTCTTCCTTTTTTTAGTTTCTAATTTTTTTTTTATTTTCTAATTTAAATCATTTTTAAATCTTAATATTTTGTACGTGTTTAAAATAAATGTGCCCTTTAAGTGAGGTGGCGTGTGATATAGGATCTAAGGTCCTTCTAATATATGAATCTGACACAATCACACAAGGTGGCTTGTAATCCTGGGTGTGTGAAGGTCATTAGAGCCAAGTTCTAATTCCTGATGCTTGCTACAATTATAGAGAATGCTACCAGTTGCAGGGCATCAAGAAAAAGATGCACTCTAGCTGGGGTTTTCATGATAGCCAAACGAGACGTGCATCCCAAAGTGACGACACTAGATCCCTCTAGTTTTAGGTTTCGCTTAGACTTAGGTGTAGGGCCGCACTCATGTTATGCATGTAGGACTATAATGTGTGGAAGACATAAATAATTTGAAATTACATCCTGCAAAAGAAGAAAATAGAGTTACAATAGAAAAGATATATACAAATCTTCTACCCTATGGTGAGAAACATACAAATTTGAATTTAGCTTGACGACATGAAATAAATACGGGAAAATAGAGAATAAATAGAAAGGGATCAGCATGTATTCACACACTCAATTTAAAACAGGGCTTGACTCTCTAAAGTCCCCGATGGAGTCACCATTTTCCGTAACCGTAATTACAACAAAATGACGAACTTGCTAAAAATTTTAGAAATTATTTAATTGATCATGGAGTTGCCACCAAATTTTACTTTTAAAGGGAAGACATTTGGAAAAACCCTAACTTGAGGAAGAGTTCTATGTTTGTGAGTCGGTTACGAGTAGGGAAGGTGTTAGGCACCCTACTCGCCCGTTTCGAAGAACGGTACCCTTAAACTGAGTGTGTGATTTTGATGTTTTTAAAAACTGTTTGATCCCTTTGAATAAAATAGAAAATAAATAGGTTTAAGGAGAACAGCCTGACATAATTTTGATCCTACTCCTACATATTCCCTTATGCAATAGGAAATTCAAGGCTACATAGTTTTGGTTAAGTGACTTGATCTCTTGCAAAATAGAAGGGTGATTTCAGGAAAGATTGATTTTTTTTAACAAAATTAGTTAAAACAATAATTTTCTAAAATCATGTACTTGAAAGATTCAAACCAACGTAAGTCGCGCTAGAATCTACACGAATTAAAATACGGAATAGTAGAGAATGCTACCTGTTCATATCAGAACCCATTACATGAATTTTAGAAAATTTGAAAAGAGATGTTTTTAAACAAAATTGGTTAAAACAACGATTCTATAAAATTACATGCTTGTAAAATCCAAACCGTTGTAAGCCGGGGTTGGATGTGGCCGAATTAAAATACGGAACAGTAGAGAAGGCTACCTGTTCGTATTAGAATCCTTTACATGAATTTTAAAAAATTCGAAAACAAACATTTTTTTAACGAAATTAGTAAAAACAGTTATTTTCTAAAATCACATATTTGCAAAATCCAAACCGTCGTAAGCCACGTTTGAATCCGCTCAAATTAAAATACGTAACAGTAAAGAACTCTACCTGTTCATGTTAGAATTCGTTACATGAATTTCAAAAACATTTAGAAGTTAAAAATATTGAATATATATTTTGTAAATTTAGAATTGAGGACTGAATTTAAATGAAAAATAAATAGTATTAAGATATTTCTTATTTATCTAAGCAGAGAAAAAAGAAAGAAAAGAAAGAAAAAAAAATGACTTATCACGAGTGGTTTTTAGTGTTAACATTCTTTAGGAGCAAGACCAAATTAAACATGATTAATTCTACAACCTGCGATCTCATTTAAACAAGACGATGGAGAAGCCTTATAAGATCCAAAGATCCTAATTTATTCATTATCAAATCTGGATCTTTAAAGAAGGAATTTTATTAACGATAAATTTCATTAATGATCAATGTCAAAGGGAAGGGCTAATAGAGTTTCTTTAATTTCTACGTGGGCGAGATTCAATTTCACTTTTTTAAACCAAATATATAGGTTAGCAATTTGGGTTTGGGGGATCAAGATTGTTCCTAAAGCGTGTCTAATTCAATTAGCCTTTGGCATGCCATTACACATGTCCCATTATGTCATATGTCATTTTGCTTATATTCAAGATCTTTGCACGCATCCTCAATGTTAAAGATCGAAAAGGAATTTTATATTTAGCCTTAGTGAGCTCCACAGGTCCAATGTATTAGGTGGCCAAATATTTTATTGGGTCTTAGTCGTATGCAATTCAAGTCTTTCTTATTTATAATTAAAATTTCATCTTCAGTGGTTCAAGGGTCAGCCAAGGTAACTTAAAACCCTCCCTTTTTTAATTGGACTGAGACACTGGGCCTAGGTGATATGTGCTCCTTATTTTATTCTAATGGAAATTTATGGGTGGTCCATCATATTATTGGCTAATTTGTGGGCTGCATCCCTTTGACTTTCTAGCATTTCATGATGAAATGGGATCCTAAATTAGTTCACTTTATTTGGTTGTAACAACACCCAATAGGCCCAAAGCTTCGATGATGTGGCAGAGGTCCCTTTCTGTTGTCGGTTTGCAGAGGCAAGGTCGGGTTAGTGAATTACGTTATAGCCTAAGAAATGGTTAGGGGCGAAAGCAAAGGATAAGAACGAGGGTACACGAAGGTAACTAACGACGGCAACGATGGCCATGAATGAGAAAAGATATAGTGTACGGTGAACAAGAGTTCACCTTGAAGAATGGATTTGTTGAGCCTTAACTCAGCCCGTAAACAAGAAAAGACATCGACTATCGAGGTTGGGTTCAACTATGACAATAGCATATTCATCTGTTCTACAAGTTCCAAGAGAAAACCCTTACGGTTCTTGGTTTTCTTGGTTATTGAGCACGATGAGTACATGAATATGACAATTTGGTTTTAACTTAGTGTAAAGATTATAATATCAATGACCAATACTACAACAAATACAGCTAAATCAAGAATTTCAAAGAAATGCATACGCTCAATTGAATGTCAATTACCAATGAATTGATTTGAATCTGGTTCCCTACAAGTATCATTAACTGTCGTTTCTACTCTGCGTCTGAGTGCAAATGTTCGAAAGCATACCTGAAACTTGTGGATCTCCAGAAGAAGCTTTAACGTTGCCTATGCTCAATTTTACTCCTTTTTCCCCTAAAATGATGAAGATGCAGATGTCTTCTTCTTAAGCATACAAGAAAGAAAGATAGAGAGAGAGAGAAAGAGAGAGAGAGAGAGAAAGAGAGAGAGAGAGAGAGAGAGAGAGATAGATAGAACTTTTCTTGAATTTTCTGTAAAAGCTCCCTGAAAAGAACCAACCAAAATCCCATGCAGGTATACTGTAAGGCTTATATAACGATTTGGTTTTGGATTGGAAAAGGAAAAACCTCTTTTATTTCTCAAAGGTTAGCTCTTAACTCATTCAAAGATGAATTCAGCCCTCTCTTTATTTCAAGAGCCAACTAATTTCTAACTAACTTAAGCAACTAACCCTCAACTAACTTTTGAAAATATATTATATGTTATTATTATTTTTTATCTTCATTTATAATTTATAATTATTATTTTAATTAAATCTAACTAAGTAGTGCATATTTATAATTAATTTTGAAAATAAGATCTTGGATATAATTTGATGTTCACGAGCACTTATGGACAAAACTCCTACAGCAACTCGAGATTTGATTACCAATCTGGCAAAAAATTCTAAGCAATTCAATTCTCGAACTAACTCATTATCCAAAGGAGTCCATGAAATGACCACTAAGATAGACCATAAATGATTGGAGAACAGAATTGAAGAACTAACCTCCATCGTAAAATAGTTGGCCATTAGATAACAACAACTTAATGTTATTGATAAAACCAGAACATGTGGCATCTGCACTTCTGCAAACCATCCTATTGATGCATGCCCAACATTGTAAGAACTTGAGACATCTGATGCTACAGTTAATGGTGTTTTTGTCATAGGACAACAACACAGGCCTCCTCAACATTATCAGCAACAGAAGTTTGAACCTCCTTCTGGCATATACAATCCTAGTTGGAGAAATCATCATAACTTAAGATATGGTCCTCCATAAAAACAAAGGATTCAAACATCTAACTCTCACAATAAATACCAACCACCACCATTCAGACAACAACAACAGCAAATGCAATAATCTATACCTTCTAATGCTTCTGAACCTTATCTTGATGACTTAGTGAAACAATTAGCTACCAATAATCTTTAGTTTCAATAGAATATAAGTTCCACAATTCAAGATTTACAAACTTGAATTGGGAAATTAGCTACCATTGTCAACCAATTGAAATATCAAGATTCTGGTCAATTACCTTCTCAACCCATCATAAATTCTAAAAGCGTGAGTGCCATTTCCCTGAGCAGTGGCAAGGAAGTGTAAACAAACCCTACAATCTTAAAGCAACAAAGCTTCGATCAAACTAATCCACACCAAAGATAAGCATTTATCTCTATACCTGGAGACATCTTTGATAAGCCATCTAAATTAGAGGGAATGTCTAATGGAAAAGGTATACCAACTTTCAATAAGACATCAAATGTTCAACAAAATGAAGCTTGCCATAAACGATTTGCATTTGAAGGATTTGATGAAACAAAAGCTCCAAATTATGCTACTCAGAAGGTATCTTTACCTTTCCCAAATAGAATGGTCCATTCCAAGCCTATTGTTCATACAGAATTGGATAAGGAGCTTCTAGATACTTTCAGGAAAGTGGAAGTAAACATACCACTTCTAGATGCTATCAAGTAAATTCCTAAATATGCTAAATTTCAAAAGGATTTATGCATACGTAAGAGAAGACTCAAAGGGGATGAGAAGATTAGTGTGGGACACAATGTTTCTGCCTTAATTCAACCCAACCTCCCTCAGAAATGTAAAGATCCAAGAACATTCACCATTCCTTGCACAATAGGAAACTCTACCTTTGGCGATATATTGCTGGATCTAGGTGCTTCCATTAATGTTATGCCCTTATTAGTTTATAAATCTTTGAATCTTGGAGAACTGAAGCCAACTGGTGTGGCGATTCAATTAGGTAACAGAAGTACAACACATCCAGCTGGAGTACTTGAAGATGTGTTAGTTCAAGTGAACAAGCTAATTTTTCCAACTGACTTCTACATTTTCGATATGGAAGATGGGTCATCCATCAGCAGAGCAACCCTGATCCTAGGGAGACCCTTCCTCAAAACGGAAAAAACAAATATAGTTGTGCACACAAGGACTCTCTCTATGGAATTTGGAGATGATATCATCCAATTCAACATATTTGAGGCCATGAAGATCCTATAGAGAATCATTCACTTTTTCCATTTGATATCATAATCCTTCTTGGGGATGATTATTCTATTGATGATTTACTTTTTGAATTTTCTGATGTTGATTTAAATTACTTAGATATTTTTACTTGTATATGTGATGAATTTGATCTATGTATTGTGTGTTCCAGGATTAATGCTGCTTTGAAAATGCTTCAAACCAAACTTCTTGGAAAGATGATACTTTAGATACAACAAATGCAAGTGTTGCAGACATTTCAATCTCATATAAATCCCCTACCTTCCATAATACAACCACCTCCTTTAGAGTTGAAGCCTTGGCCTAAACATTTAAAGTATGCTTATTTTGAGGAAAATGACAAGCTTCTTGTGATTATAGCTAAGAACCTTCTACCACAACAAGAAGAAAGGTTGTTAAAAACCTTGAGAAGCCATAAACAAGCAATTAGCTAGAGTTCAGCTGATATTCCAGGCATCGACCCATCTACTTGAATGCATATGATATTGTTAGAGAAAAACATCAAACTTGTTAGACAACCACAAAGGCGTCTGAATCCAACCATCCTAGATGTGGTAAAAAAAGAAGTAGGTAAGCTTTTGGCAGCTGTTACCATCTATCATATCTCATATAGCAATTGGGTAAGCCTAGTATTAGTAGTTCCTAAGAAGACTAACATGATTGTAATCAAAAATCACAACAATGAACTAATCCCTACCAGAATACAAAATAGTTGGAGAGTGCGCATAGATTATAGGAAGCTTAACCAAGCTACTCGCAAGGATCATTTCCCTTTGCCTTTCATAGATCAAGTTTTGGAAATATTAGCAAGAAAATCTCACTATTGCTTTCTAGATGGATTTTCAGGCTACTTTCAAATATATATAGCCGCATAAGACCGCATTCACTTGTCCTTTTAGTACTTTTTCCTATCAAAGGATGCCTTTTAGTCTGTGCAACGCTCATGGAACCTTTCAAAGATGCATGTTAAGTATTTTCTCTGATCTCTTAGAAAGTTGCATGAAGTGTTTATGGATGACTTCACCGTATATGATTTTTCTTTTTATGCATGTTTAGAAAGCCTCTCTAGAGTTTCGGACAGATGTATTGAGGCTAACCTTGTTTTGAATTTTAAAAAAATGTCATTTCATGGTAACAGAAGGTATAGTCTTAGGACACTTGGTATCTAGTAAAGGCTTAGAGGTTGATAAGGCTAAGATAGAAATTATTACTTCTCTGCCTTACTCCACTTTTGTATGATAAGTATGTTTTTACTTGGTCATGCAGATTTTTACTAAAGATTTATCAAGGATTTTAGCAAGATTGTGTCGCAACCGTAATTCCGACGAGACGACGAACTTGCTAAAATTTTGAAAATTGAATTTTATTTGATCGTGTATGGAGTCGCCACCAAATTTTATTTAGGGAAAATATTTGGAAAAACCCTAATTTGAAGATAAGATTCTAAGTTCGGGAGTCGGTTACGAATGGGGAAGGTGTTAGGCACCTCACTCGCCCGTTCCGAAGAACGGTACCCTTAAACTGAGTGTGAGACTTTGAAAACTGTTTTGATCCCTTTAATTAATGTGAAAAATAAATGATTTGACGGAGGTTAGCTTGACAGGACTTGATCCTGCTCCTACGTATTTCCCGGTGCAATGGGAAACTCAAGGCTTACATAGTTCTGGTTTATGAAGGCTTGACCTTTAGCGGTGTTTAAAGGAAAAATGACATTTGAAAATATTTTCAATTTGGAGGGATCCTTAGCCCACTCATGCACAAGACCCGAGGCAGATACGGCAGCACGAGGGCCTATACGGACTACTAAACGTTGGACAGCAGGTGAATCGCCAGCCCCCCATTTAGAGGCCATTGCGTGAGACCAAAGATCCTGAAATATTTGAAAAAAAAAAGAGCTTTTATTCTTTGGGAGGATCCATAGTCCATTCATGCACAAGACCCGAGGCGGCTACAGCAGCACGGGGGTCTATACAGACTACTAAACGTTGGATAGCAAGTGAACCGCCAGCCCCTCATTTAGAGCCTATTGCATGAGACCAAGGATCTCAAAATACTTGAAAATTTTATTCTAAAGAAGAGCAAAGAAATTTTTATTTTGATTATCAGAAGCAAAGAGTGTTTTTGGGAAGGAAGCAATTTTATTGGAGGTTTGGGGATTTATTAGCAATTATGGAATTTTTGAGAATTTTATTAGCAATTATGGAATTTTTTGGGAGTTTATTAGCAATTATGGAATTTTGGGAATTTTATTAACAATTCTGGAATTTGAGAGTTTTATTAACAATTATGGAATTTTGGGAATTTTATTAACCATTGTGGAATTTTGGGAATTTTATTAGCAATCAAGGAATTTTGGGGGCAAAAGAGTCATTGGGGGGTAAGGGACCATTTGGAAATTTGGAAAAATGGAAGGGAATTTTGGTCATTTTAAGTGGCAGGGACAATTTGGGCATTTCTGGAAAGCAGAAGGGCAGTTTAGTCTTTTGGGGTGGCAGGGACAATTTGGGCGTTTCTTGAAATCAGAGGGGTATTTTGGTTTTTTAGGATGGTAGGGACAATTTGGGCATTTCTAGAAATCAGAAGGGCATTCTGGTCTTTTGGGATGGTAGGGACAGTTTGGGCATTTCTAGAAATCAGAGGGGCATTTTGGTCTTTTGGGCAGGTAGGGACAGTTTGGGTATTTCTAGAAATCAGAGGGGCACTTTGGTCTTTTGGGCAGGTAGGGATAAGATGGGAATTTTTGGAAAAGGGCAAGGGTATTTTGGTAATTTCAGAGAGCAGGGGCAAGGCTGGAATTTATGGAAAAGGGCAAGGGGCGAAATGCAATATGGGAGAAATTAGGGGGTAGTTTTGTAATTATGGAGAAATCTGGGGGTAGTTTTGCAATTATGGGGAAATATGAGGGGATGCATGTAATATGGGAGAAATTAGGGGTAGCTTTGCAATACCCGCCACTGTGAGAGGGTGATATGTAGGACCTGTGGTGCAACTTCCTCCCCCTCGACGTGGCCTGGCCGGTGGGGGTTCCGGTCGTGGCATTCTTCTAGATTCAGACCGATGGTTGCCGTTATGGGCCCCTAAATTTTCCCCCCTAATTGCCATGATGCCTCGCGTCACCGGAGCTTCGTCTACGTAGTTTCCATGGGTTCTTTTCCAGCCGGCGACCTCGCGACCCTTCTCGAATGAGCACTGTGGTCCTATTTCTCCCTCCATTGGGGGCTTCCCAATCCTAGAACTACCTCAATTTCCAGAGGCGATTCTGGTCTTGTGCCGAGCTTCGAGCGACCATGGATCCTTGGGGACGATGGGGACAACACAGGTGGCCCGCGAGGACGGCTCTGTCGTGGCGCGGAGGAAGGCTTTCTCTGGATTGCCGATCGGTAGCTAGGGAGATATTCCCGTTCGGAGACCTACGCTCCCGATCGTCTTGGCATCTCGCCGGTCTTAACAGAGGGTGCTCTGTATTTTACACCTGGAACAGGGGCGCCTTAAATGTGAATTTGGCCGGCGGCGGATTCGAAGAAGGCAACTGAGCGGAAGGCTATCCCCTTCGAAGCGGTTATCCAATCTGGTGAGGAACCTCGGCCGGTAGTCAGTGGTGCCTCGACTTCCCCGGAGCTAGATACGATGCAGTTGCAATCCGGCATCATAGTGTCGCTAGCGGTGGTGCGTAGCAGCCGAGACCGATCATGGACGACGTCTCTTCATCATCCGATTCGAGTTCACGCCTTCGCCGCGCGAGGTCCTCTGTGTTAGAGTCATTCTCGTGACCAAGTTTAAGCAGCTTAGGGACCTCCATCGCGACTACTGAATCTAATCTAAGGATCGCCTAACTGTGACTACTGTGATCGACTCTTTTAAGCATGGTTCACTACGATTTTAATGTCGACCAGGGATAACACCACACAGATTTCAACTAGAGGCTGATTTGTTAGGGAGGAACGCTATTAACATGATCCATTGTTAATTTTAACGCTGAATCGGAGAATCAAGCAGAATTTAATGGTGATTATAGTCTTCTAAGGTTAATTCTTCAATCGTTCGACAACAACTTCATCATTTATGCAAGATTCATATAAAGAATAATAGCATTTCTATTATGGTGACCTAGAGGATAAGCTAGAGCAGTACCAACCTGGAGGTATTCGAGACAAGGCTCTTCACTTCCTTCCGACGGGATTCGTAGCTAGCACCTTTGGATCTTCCTTGTGGGCGATTGGAGAGTCCTCAAAGAGAGAAAGAAAACCCTTCCAGTAGAATAGAAGCTTTCCCTCTTTTCTCAAAATAGCCAACCCCTAAATTCTCGTTCTCTCCCCCTTTATATAGGAAAATTTCCCCTTTTTTTATTTTATTATTTTTCCTATAATTTAATTTTCGATCTTCAGAGATTTTTAATTTTCTGGATTTTTTATTTTTCAATTTTCTGATTTTTAAATTTTCCAATTTTCCTTTTTTCTTTAATTTTCATTTTCCATTTAATTTTTCCATTTTTTCATTTTCCAAAATTTAATTTTATTAGAATTTTAACTTTCTTTTATTTTAATTTATTTTGTTTTTTTATTTAATTTTCCAGACTTTCTTTTATTTTAATTTATTTGTTTTTTTCAATTTTCAGAATTTTAATTTTCTTTAATTTAATTTTTCTTTATTTATTTAGTTTTCCTATTTCTGATTTTTTATTTGATTTCTCCTTAATTTTTCTAATCTTTGTTTCTTTTTCTGATTTCTTTGAGTTTTAATTTTTTATTTCAGATTTTAATTGTTCATTTTTCTTTCTTATTTCCTTTTTTATTTTCATTTCTTATTTTTTGATTTTTTGAATTTTTTTATTCTTTTTCTGATTTTTTGATGATTTTTTTCTTTATTCTTTTTCTGATTTTTTGATTTTTTATTCTTTTTCCCAAAATTCAATTTTACTTTAGATTTTTCTTCTTATTGTTATTTTTATTATTAACTTTTATTTTTTAGATTTTGATTTTGTTTGTTTTTTTTTCAAATTTTTATTTATTGCTTAATTTTTTTATTTTCCCTAATTCCTTTTTACTTCCCTCATTTTTTAGTTTTTCTCAGGTTTTTTTTTAATTTTTTTTAATTAAAGTTTTTTCTTTTGTAATTTACATTATTTAAATTAACTTTAGTGGTCGGGAACCTCGGACGTAATTGGGTGTTTACAGATTGCACAACCTCTTTCTAAACTACTACAAAAAGATACAAAATTTGTGTTTAATCAAGCATGTAAGGATTCGCTTGATAAACTAAATAAGCGGTTGACAAATACTCTCATTATTCAACCACTTGATTGGATGCTTCCATTTAAATTAATGTATGATACATTTAATTATGCCCTTAGTGTTGTACTTTCTCAAAGAGTTAGCAAGAGATCCCATGTCATTGCATATGTCTCTCGCACACTAGATGCAACCCAATCCAATTACATAGCTACTGAGAAGGAGATTTTGGCAATTGTGTTTGTATTAGATAAATTTTGCTCCTATTTGCTCGGATCTAAAGTTATCATTTTCTTTGACCATGCAGCATTGAAGTACTTGCTAAAGAAGGAAGATGCTAAGCCAAGATTAATTCGTTGGAAGCTTTTGTTGCAAGAATTTGATTTAGAGATTAAAGACAAGAGTGGTGCAGAGAACCTTGTAGCATATCATTTAAGTAGGATCTAGCAACCTTTTGAAAAAACTTCGATTGCAGATTCATTCCTAGAAGAGCATCTCTATCATCTACATAGGAAGGATTCTTGGTATGCAGATTTGATAAACTATCTAGTTACTAGAGAAATACCCAGAAATTTCACCAAATCGCAAATTGCCAAGTTGAAAAGTGATGCGAAATACTACATATGGGATGAACCATACCTTTGGAAGACATGTAGTGAGCAAATCATTAGAAGATGTGTTCCAGATCATAAAGTCCAGTTTGTATTTACCTTTTGTCATTCCCTAACTTGTGATGGACACTTTGGGCCACGACAAACAACTAGAAAAGTACTAGACTTAGGTTTCTACTGGCCTACAATATTCCGTGATGCACATAGATTATGCATAACTTGTGAGCAATGCCAAATAATATGGAGTATTTCACCAAAAATGAGATGTCCCAACAACCACTTCTCTTTTGTGAGGTAATTGATGTATGGGGTATAGACTTTATAAGTCCAATCCCTATATCTTTTAGCTTTGTTTACATTTTGCTAGTTGTTGATTACATTTCAAAATGGGTGGAGGAAAAAGTCACTCGTATTGATGATGCTTGAGTTGTTGTAGATTTTATCAAGTCTAACATCTTTAGCAAGTTTGGTATTCCTAAAGCTTTAATTAGTGACCAAGGTACTCATTTTTTCAACCACACAATGGAATGGAAGCTCTACTCCGCATATATGGAGTCATGCATTAAGTTTCCACCCTATACCCCTGCTTCATGTCTTTCCCTTCTGACATTCACCTTTTTCCTTGAACAAAAATTCAAACTTTTGCTGTCAAATCCTAATTCTGCATTATTCAAGCAATCTCCTTGTTTGGTATTGCATCCTTATAAATTATCAGCCTCTATGATGTATTTTTCTAAAAGAGAGTAAAACATCATTTATGAATAGGATCAATACTATCTGTGTTTTTTGTGGTTCTAACCTTGGAAAGGATGGAGAGTTTTAGCATGCAGCTTATAACATTGGTAAGACATTAGTTGCAATAAAAATAAATCTTGTTTATGGGGGAAGGATTCAAGGTTTAAAATGATGTATTGTAGGAAATCTACACTCACAACAGGAAGAAAAGTCTTAGGTGTTGTCTTAAAAATGGGAACACCTCCTACTTTACCCTGGGTACTGAATTGAAGGTTGCAAATATGCATGAGCGTATGAGACATATGTTGAATAATTTTAATTCATTTATTACATTACCTGGTGGTCTTGGAATAATGTAAGAAATTTTCACCATCATATTTTGGGCCTATAGGAATTTTCATAAAAAAAACTTGTGGGCATATTGAATATTAATGGCTTTTATAATAGTTTGTTGTCCTTTTTAGATCATGCAGTAGAATAGGAGTTCATGTTACAATCCATGCGCAACATTATAGTATCTGCTTCAACTGTAGAACAACTATTTGAGAAATTGAAAAATCCTACATCTAAGCTCAGTCAAGCAATGTAACTGGTGAACCAACCCAACCAGGATGGTAGAGACAAAAGAGAATTGGATACCACTCTTCAGTTATAACTTTTCTTTATTTTGGTGGTTTTCTCACATTTTTTTTCTTGTTATATGAAATTCCATCTAAGACATTGGGGACAATGTCTTGGATAGGTTGGGGGGAGGATGGTCCGATTATAAAAAAAGGGTTAGGTTAGATTCATAAACTTGTTTTGAGTAAGATGGCTAAGTAAGGAGTTACACTTGACTCTTGATACGCATCTTATGAATAAATAATTATAAAAAAATTGAACTGTGGAAGTATGCTGTTCTTTATATTTCATAAAATAATTGAAGCAAAATGATTTACATTTCGAAATTAATTAGTTTGACAACAGATATTTGAATTGAATAAATTAGATTTGATAAATATATTACCAGTGAGATTTTGAGCCCTATTAATTACTTTCTTTCTTGTGTGATTTTATTCCATGAAATATGTTACTTCAGAACTTGCATTGATTCTTTTTGAAGCTACATTTTCAAAAGTCAAGATAGTGATGTTGTCATTGAACCTGAATAGTGTTCAAAGATCTGGCCATATCTTGAGATACAAAAGTCATATTGAGATAAAATTAGATCCTTTAGAAAGTTAACATCCAGGGCTACAACTTTTATTCATACCTTAAGCTCTAATTCAGACACATGAATATCCAAAAATGTACTGCAATCGACATCAAAATTGATGTGCTGATTGGTGACAGAAGTCAAATGTGTTTTGCATTTTCAACAAAGTGCATGTGCAAGAAATAAAAGGATGGAAAAGGTAAAAAATGTTCGAAGACCTTCTAAAGATATTGAATCCAAAATCCTCTATAAATAGGAGGGTTTACAAGAGGAGAAGACGCACCTTTGGATATTAACTTCAATACCAATTTCCATCTTTCTTTCTTTGTTGTTAGTTTTGTCTCCTTCATGGAAGGCTAAGGTTGTAATTTCAATTCAAGAATTTGAGATTATTTTCATTTTAACTTTAAGGTCTTGATCTTTATTTACATACTCATTAGATTATTTCTACTATGCTTTACTATATTCTTCAATTTCATTCTTTTAATCAAAGTTTGTTCGGTTCACGTATTTTGATTAATGTGTAATTAATTTTTAATTGGTTAATTATTTTCCAAAATTTTGGAGAGCAGAAAATAATTAAATAAATTGAAGATTTTCATTTTATTACTTACTTCAACTGAATTCTGATTATGAAATTGGTTTAGATCTAATGAAAGATTAAGTGATTACTTGATCTTATTGATCATAATCAATTGAATCGTGGAAGTTTTCTCGATAGAGAATTCAAGGATCATTCTAGGGGTTTCGTATGATCCTACGTTGATGAATATAATGCATGATTTTAGTGATCAATGAAGTTATGAAAATAGCCTATGAATTCCTTGAGTTGATAATCATTAAGTCAAATTAATTTCATTCTGCATTTTGTATTTAGAACCTAATATCAAATCTTTACAAAATCTCCTTATTCTAACTTTCTCCTAATTTGCTTAAGAATCTTAAATGGTCTTTGGGAGACCTAGGTTGAACCTTATACTATATTATAGTTGGGAAAAATCTAGAAATTATTTTTGGACGTTTGCAACGAGAGTGTCACTCTTAATGACATAATCATTTTGTGTATGATTGATATCTTTTTCACTTTCATTTCTATTATTTCTAAGATTACTTGAATTTGTTGGTATAATTTCAATCATCTCATTAACATTTGTAAGAGCAGAGGAATTAATAGTTTTATTTCTCTCAAATGGATAATACATTTGGAAGACCTATGTCATTACAAATTAAATAATTTTAGAGAATGTATATTAAGCTTTAACTATATACAAATACAATAACATGTAGAAAAATATAAGAAATATAAATAAGTTTATATACATATAAAATTAAAATAAGATATACAACACTTATACTAAAATTAAAGTAATGTATACAACATTGATAAAAGTGCAGAGGCATGTGATGGGTAACAATAAATTTATCATGTGATATCTTGGATTGAGGTAATTAACATTAGAAGGGAATGAGAGAGGAAATGGAATTTCATTAGTATAAATACAATGGAAAAGGTAAATCAACGACGTGTTTAATAGGAAAGAAAATCAACAAAATAATGTAACAAGTAATGTTTCCTCTGTTATGCTTAGCAAACTAAAAGAAATTCATCAAACCTTAAATTACGAATTAGCTATGTACTAGTTTCAAGTTAAACCATATCAGTAGATTTATACCAAAAGATTACAGAAATACAATTTAAATTTCTATTCATTCATGATCTTTGATCATTTACGATGAAAGAAATTAAATTATAACCAACAAATAAATTATAACTATAATTTCTTACATCTTGACACATGTAACTTCCTCTAGATAAAAACTAACAAAATAAAAAACAAAACAGAGAACTTGTCTGCCCAACATCACAAAATCGGGTATGACAAGTCACAAAAAATAATCAGGCACTTGTTGAAAGCAAAATTGTTAAGTTACCTTTTCTCCAAGATACATCATTTCACACTAGTAATTGTTGATTTGAAACCTTAATTTTTTTGTTTACCCTTATAGGATTCAACTTTAATAGAATCGAAAATCTAAAGAAACTGAGCATGAACCGATATGTTGAATCTAATAATTCCACATTAATCAAAATTATTTACATTAAAAATACATATTGTAAGATGATAGTGGGATATTACATGAGGAAAATATACTTGAATAAACATTATACAAATCTGGTAACAAAGAAAATTTTATAACTATCTATTTTACAATATAACACTAGGTGATGTGTTATATATGACATATATTTCTTGAACAAAATCTTGTCTTGGACTAGAAGTAGAGTGGAGATAGATCACTTGAATAGTATCTTGCTCAAAAATGGGAGTATGTGAAGTGAAGTTCTATAGTTATAGAGATAGATAGATGTGACAGAGGAATGATTCTATTTTGAGGATAATGATAAAATCTTTTTTGATTTTGTTTGTTTGAAACTAAAAATAAAAAATTTAATAAATTATATAAATATGTTAATATTATATAAATATAATATATTAAAATACATAATATATAAAGATAAACAGATCCCTCAACAGGATAAATAAGCTTTTTTTAAGCTTAAGCATGATTTGTTTATCTAAAAAGACTTCTTAACAAGTGTGAGTCTATCTATTTATTAAACAAGTTAGGTTAGGTCAAACTTTAGACAGGCTAGGTTGTAAGCTTCTGTTGAACAACTTTACTTATTTTCAGCCCTATCAATGAGGATGTATGACTTCTTTTTTAAGTTTTACTTTATTTTCAAAAATTGTCATCAATATTGCTCTCTTGACATACATAATACATGGTTAAAGTACTTCTAGTTTTCAAGAGGAAGAAGAGTTGATAAAATTTATTATATTCTCTAATGATAATTTTGAGAAATTATGAATAATCTATTGTAAGATAATTTATGTGTAAGACTCAAATTATGTTTTACTTGAACTATGTTAACTCCATATTACAAATCCATGCACCTTTTGTTGGCTCTTCCAAGTGACATGAATAAAGATATGTTACAAGTTTAACCTACATAACTCTTCATTAATTGTTTTATCAATTATTCAAAATGATTCCTTGTATAAGACCTAAGAAAGAAATTTGCTAAAAAATTCTCATTTTTTTTATTAGTATGATAAAATTGTTTGTAAACCATTTCTTTTTTTGCTTTACTTTGTTGTTCTTGTTCTTACTTTATTATTAACAAGAAAGCATTGAGGAAAAACTAGTTATCAATCAAAGGCACAAAGAAGAAATTTTGGTTGAAGGAACTTTTAGGAAGGAAGTGACCAAATAGTGGTGACTATGAATATAACAAACCTAACAAAAATAGTTTCTATACATCCAATACCTATTAAGAGAGGGGATATTAAGGAAATCTCTTACATTTTAGTCTAATCTATTCACTCAATTTTGGTCCTACACTAATTTACATATTATCCACATTCTCAATCTCTTACTTTTTATCAAACTCAACTTTATATCCCCACACTTCATTTTATATAACAAATAATAGATCAAGAAAGTTATTTATACCTATACTATCCTATATATTAGATGATAAGTCCTAATATCTTCAACATATTATTACATCTCTAAGTAGTTAGTTCTTTGTTTACAAAGGAATACAACATAACATATTAAACCAATAGAAAAAAAAACATTTGTACACTTTACTAAAGAAGTAAATAAGATATTTCCACAAAAACATGTAATCTGAGCTCAATTTGCTAGAGCTTAGATTGGAAAAATTCTTATCCTCTTCCTATAATACATAAACTTAATTTAGCAAAATAAATAAAACTATTATTATAAATATGCCAACTAAATTATCGACCCTGCCATTACTATTAAAATATTACATTACAAGACTAGCTGATTATTTTTTGCACCAATTTTATTCCAACGCCTTTAAGAAACTCTTTGTAGGTTTCTTGAGCAAGGAAAAGACATATTTAGTTATAAACATGATCTTTTCAATGCAAATCACAATTACAAAAGAGCCAAATTTGATAGTATCAATTCATATTTAACATAAAATTGCCAATACACAAGAGTTAGAACCAAAGATGCAATATCTCCAATCTAATAGAATACTTTAGTAATGATCAAGGTTACAATGAAAGTCTTTCTAAAGCAAGCAACATAATATTTTGACATTGTATGTCTAATGGAGTTTGATTAATAAAAGAGATAAGTTGTATAACTTTTAGATAAATGTATGACAAGCTAGAAACATAACTTTAACATAGAATGAAATTTGTTTTAGGCAATATAGGAAAATAACCCATATTATCCTCAATGTTAATCCATTTCCTTCAACATAGATTTAATGACATTAGTTTAAGGACCTAGTTACAAAGGTATAAATTATAAGAATTAAGTTAAAAAGTAATTTTAAAGATGATCTTAGTGCATATTTAAACTAATTACTTTAATTTTTTAAACCTTACATGCGAGCAAGTAAAATGTGAAGGAATTGTCAAATAAGAAAACTATTAGATACAAAATCCACCTTAAAATAACTTTCTACTCTAATGTTGTGTTGAACAACCAAGAGAGACAACTTCTAAACTCATAATACAACTTTATCGATATTACAGCTACAAGTTTTGTTATTTTAGGGACCATTATGAGAGATTAAGGAGATAAAAGAGATGAAAAGGGATCAAAGCAAATTACAACTTTGCTTTAAACTATCGATGATAAAAAAATAGAAGAATAAAGTCCAATAAGACAATAGGTAGGGGCAACAACGTTATGGGGGTTCAATAATAGTGTTAATGGTGGCAACATCGTTGAACAGGGACAATGGTGAAGTGTACAAAAATAAGAAAACTTGAAAGAGGAAAGAGGATTATGGCTTAAAAAAAGGAAAATGAAATCGTCTACATCTGACGATCTAAAAAAAATTGGTGACTAAACACATCCATCACTATTATAGCCTTATAACCAATCACCATTTTGATCACAATAAACTTTGTTTTATTACTTGATGACAAATTTATATTGATCTCTAATTATGTCCTTTTTTTAAATTTATAATCCAATGTTCATTGAAGTTACGATCGAATAAGGTTTAAATTCTATTATTAAACTTTCAATGTTAGATTTAGTTGCTAAAAAAATTATATTTATAAATTTTTCAATAAATAATATTGGCTGCAAACCTAGTCACAATTTAGATTGATATTAGCAGTTATTATGATCGATCACTAAATTATTATTTTCTTATAATGTGCATTTCTTTAACATATTTTATATAATAAAATAAAATATTTCTTTTTTTACATAGATGCTATTATATTTGTAGAAACATTTCATTTATTTTAAAAATATAATACTTTAATTGGAAGAAAAAAACCTTTAAACATAAAAAATATTTGTAGAAAATCTTATACTTATCTTATTTTAAATAAGTGAATAAATAATATTATTTAACAATAATAATATTTTTATATAATTGATTTAATTATTATTTTAAATTTTTGAGTAAAATACACATATCTCTTAGATTTGTAAAAATTTTGTAAGGCCTCATTCTATATTAAAACATACATCACATCTAAATTAATTGTTAAATATGCTAATAGAATATATATATATATATATATATATATATATATATATATATATAGACACACACTTATATACGTCAGTCCAACATTTCCCAAATGTAAGTAACTTAAAACATTACAACTGGGATAACATGGTTTACGAAATATAACACTGTTGGTAGGATATTTCTTTCATTCTTCCTCTGTTATTTACAAAATCTAGTTCTTTTGGGACTATAGTTGATAGTTGTTTCTCAATTACATCTCTATTATAGAATGGTACATGATATTTTTCATCTCATACGACTCCTTGTGAAATATAAAGGGTTAAGTTATCATAAGGAAGCTAGTGACATTGTGTCCTCTATTTATGACTCTTCTTCTTTCACTAGTCAATCCTGTCTTGTAGTGATTATTAGTGATCATGAAGTATGCGACCTATTTTTCATCCTTTATGTTGATGGTTACCTCAACATCAAGGAGAGGACGATCCATGTTCCAAGTTCACTATGAAAATCATAGTTACATACAAGAATAAAGTAACATTTCGTTCAAGTAAGAGTTATATAAGAGAAGTATATTATCCTCAACATAAGCAACATAATTAGTTCAAAGAAAATGGTAGAGAACTATTGTAATATGAAATATATGAATATGATTTATTCCATCATCCTCTTCATAAGTTTCTATGATGATAGACTTAAAATTAGACTAAGACCTAATGCATCCTATACCACATCATCTCACTAATTTAAAGTTAGTCATCCTTGTGACAAACATAATGCATGTGGCCTAAATCATCATTGCTTTAAAATAATAATAAGGGGTGTGAACACCAAATTATGTTCGAGGGTTCAAAATCCAAAATAAATTATGATTTAGTCTAAAATGGCTAAAAAATCAAAATAAAAGAATAAAAAAAATAGAAAGATAAAAATAAAGAATAAAATCAATATATAAAGGTAATAATGAAAACGAAAAATAAATAAATAAGCAAGAAAAATAAAAATAAAAATAAAAATAAAGAAAAGAAAAGAAATAAGAAATAATCAATAAAAAAATACAAAATACAAAAACAAAAAAAAGAAAGAGAAGAAGAAGGAATTTCAATAAAAAAAACACAAATAAAAAATAAAAAAACAAGAAAAAAGAAAATAAAAGTGAGAAAAAATAAAACAAAAGTAATAAACAAAATAAAAAATAAATAAACAAAATATAAAAAAAAGGAAAGGAAAAGAATTTTTCAGTTGGGAAGTTAGAAGGATTTAGTTAGGTAAGTTAGGATAGTTAAGATATAGTTAGAAAGAAGAAAAAAAGAAAGAAAAATAAAAGAAAAAAAGGGAGAAAAATGGGATCTGTCTAAAAATTAAAAAAAGGGCCATAAATATGGAGAATGGTTTTGAGAAGGCTTTGGCTGGATTTTTCTGGTTCTCTCTTTTCTGGCTTGTGGGATATCACAGAGACTGAAGGGAGCGATTACAAAGGAGAATTTCTTGAGAATTGCCAATCGGATCCATGCCAAAAGAGAGCATCAAGAGCAAGCTTCTGAAAAAAAGCTCCATTCCCAGCTGGATTTCTTCTTCCTCATTCGTTTCCAACAGGTTCTTTCTCAAAGATCTTGGAATCTCAATTCATCCTCTATCAACGAACCGATTGCTTATTAATCTATAAGAAAAGAAATCTTTAGTGATGCTAGCATAACACTCTTAGCACGCATATTTCACTTGAGCTATAACTTCATACAAGTTAGTAGTCTCTGTATTCGTTTGCCACTGCGGAACCTGAAACTTGCATTAATCTGACTAGGATGTAGTCATTTCTATGGAGACAATGTTGTTGTATGAACAATTGGTTATGAATATAAGTGCATGAATTGATAAAACTCTCAACCGATTAAGAGTCAACCTGATATGTACACTCATCAAGTGAGATTTGGTTGAATCTTGAATAGTTTCAGAGCACTCTCAGCAAAACACTTTTAATACACAGCCTTGTACATGCATCATAACTTGAACGAATGATATGCCATTCAGGATGAGTCCAAACTCAATTTTGTTATTAGCATTGAAAAGCTTCTTGTTAAAATAGTTTCGTTACGAGCCCTGTGGCAGGTAGTAACAGAATACTGCTAATCAAGTGCCACTAATCTTTGTGTCAAATCTTGATCCGAAATCTGCATGATCGAAGTTTGAGATACGATTTTTTGGCTGAGAAATATAGCTTCAGAAGCATAGTTCTCCCATCCTAATCTTTGTTAAAACCAGTGCGTATCAAGTGCGGATAACAGTTAAGGTGAGACTCCAAATCATAAAGCATAATTAAGAACTAAATAAGGACTGGCTATGAGAAATTTGAAGTAGTGATAGGTGACAATCCGATGTGGCAAACAGTAGTTAACATTTGGTTCTCTTCTTGCATCTCATCTAATTTTAGTTCATGATATCATCTGTGTCAGTTTGGAGCGACTTCGGTTTATTAGAGTTAGGAGTAGGAGAGTTTTCATTGATGGGAAATTGCCCTGGTCTAAATCAACCAGATTCTAGCAACTGCTGGAACAGGCTTTAGAATATTGGGCTATCTGAAGCCTAGAAATCTGGGACTAAAATCTAGGCCTAGCACATGTCGAATATTGCATAAAGATTCGATGATTAACTCTCGGTTTAGGTATGCAGATTCCTAATTCACGCTCCAGACGCCTGACATTTGGTTTTGTGTAAATGATCTTATAATGACTTAGCTGCATAGCCAATTATGGTGGGAATAGCTGGTGAGGATAAGGATTCAGTCTTACCATTGATATAAAGGAGATTACAGAGCCCCTTGGGATGATAACAGCTCATCTATTTAAACCAGCAGCCTGCTAGTTCAGAACCAGAGTCATAGGATCAAGCCACCTAATGCAATAGACTCAGGTTATTCTTTGCCACACAATAGTGGCTTGCTTGATGCATTACTTTATCAGGCAAAGACCTTTAGTTGTCCTATGAATAACCGTTCTGACAAGAGTCAAATTCATCGATTGCAACTCTCAGTGACAGAACTGAAAGTCCTGTTTTGAACATGTATGAAACAGCATGGGAGGATCATGCTAACCCTATATCTCCCTTCGGTGCAACGTCAATTTTGGATAAGCATCTTATTGTTGATGTCAATAGAAACTCGTGGGAGGAATGGGCACCTGTTCGAATCTTTGGTAGCAACAAATTAATTAGTTTGGACATGTCTCATGGAGTTGGGGGCTGGGGTTCGAACCTTGCTTACCCTGTTTTTCCTTCAAATATCTTATTATGTGTTAAGCATCCTTTAAGTTAATAGCTGGAGATAATAATCCCACATAAGGGGTTCGGTCCAATGGTTAGTTGGTTGCACATACAACTCCCAGGACCCATGCTCGAACCCCACATGCAACCATTTATTTTAAAACTCCCACGTAATAGCTTAAGAGCCTTAGGTAACAGCGGGGTTTATTGAATAACATTGATTAAGCGGTTGTGGGCTCCTCTTCAAGAAGGCCAAATTACCGCTTTCGATTAGGCCAACTCATAGCATAGTGAGCTTCGCTAAATAGCACAAGTCAGCCAGTATATTGGGCCATGTTTGGCGGCAAAATAAATTAATTTGGGTCACACATAACAATGGGTTAATTTGAAATGTTTCCGAATCAGGCCATGCCACGCTAAACCAGCTCTTCAATTGGAGCACATCTCTGGCTGACTCAATTGGGCCCATGCCTCCAAGTGGGCCACACTGGTTGCCACTTTAACTTGGGTCATGCTAGTTCTCAACGGGGTCATAGACTAGTCCCTTTTCAAATGGGCCATAGTGAATCAAATTAGACCACAATTGAGGCCATGTTAATAAGCCATAATAATAAACAAACTAACAAGGTCATAATTAATTTCCAAATCTTCTCTTATTTGAGTTAAGCCCAATTCCATGTATCCTTTTAAATTTAGAATCAACTATCCTTTTTTAAAATTGGATCAAGCCCAATTTCCTAAAAAAATGATATAAAAAAATAAAATCCATTTGTTTCTAGTTTAAATCAAGTCCACCTTAATTTGGGCCAAACCCAATCTTTTAATCTTGAAACCAAATTCAATTTTCTTTAAATTTGGTCAAGCCCAATTCTTGTCTTTTATTATTAAATCAAGTCTATCTTTATTTTTATCTTGGGTCAAATCCAATTTCTTTATTTTTAGCACTGTTTTAGTATTTTTTGTCAAAAATGTCTGTTTTTAATTTTCTAAAAATTCATGTAATGGGTTCTAATACGAACAGGCAACCTTCTCTGCTGTTCCGTATTTTAATCCGTGCAGATTCCAAATACGGCTTATGACAATTTGAATTTTGCGAGTGTGTGATTTTAAAAAATTACTGTGTCATTAATTTCATAAAAATTCTTGTTTCAAAATATTTGTTTTAATTTTCTAAAATTCGTGCAACGGATTCTAATACGAATAGGCAGCTTTCTCTGCTGTTCTGTATTTTAATTCGTGTGGATTCCAAATACTGCTTACGACGATTTGGACTTCGCAAACACGTAATTTTAGAAAATCATTGTTTGCTAACCCCGCTAATAAACATTTGCTTCAGAAATATCTGTTTTAATTTTCTAAAGTTCATGCAATGGATTCTAATACAAACATGCAGTCTTCTCTATTGTTCCGTATTTTAATTCGTGTGGATTCCAAATACGGCTTACGAAGATTTAGACTTCGCAAGCACGTAATTTTAGAAAATCATTGTTTGCTAACCCCGCTAATAAACGTCTGCTTCAGAAATATCTGTTTTAATTTTCTAAAATTCATGCAACAGATTCTAATACGAATAAACAGCCTTCTTTGCTATTCCGTATTTTAATTCGTGTGGATTCCAAATGCGGCTTGTGACGATTTGGATCTCGCTAGCCTGTAATTTTAGAAAACCGTTGTTTTGCCAACTCCATTTCAACAAAATCAGTTTTTACCAAGAGATCAAGTCTCTTAAACCAGAACTACATAGCCTTGAGTTTCCCATTGCACTAGGGAATACGTAAGAGCAGGATCAAGTCCTGTCAGGTTATTTTCTACCAACCTATTTATTTTTATTATAAATTAAAGGAATCAAACAGTTTTTAAAAATATCAAAATCACACACACTTAGTTTAAGGGTACCGTTCTTCGGAACGGGCGAGTAGGGTGCCTAACACCTTCCCTATTCGTAATCGACTTCCGAACCTAGAATTTCTTCCTCAAGTTAGGGTTTTTCCAAATCTTTTCCCTTAAATAAAAATTTGGTGGCGGCTCCACGAATCAATTAAAATTCTTTTATAAAAAATTTAGCGAGTTCGTCGTCTCGTTGTAATTACGGTTACGACAAGGGGTACCATGATCTAATTTCCAACAACAACACGCCCTTGATAACACTATTATCATCATCATTTCATATTTATCAAAAACTATGAAATTGCTCAATTACTAATGATAATTTTTAGGATCTTGTTAAGATGATTAAGCCTGACCATAGCAATCTTAACTACAATGAGCAATCCCAGACTATCAGAAGGCTCAAACCTATCTCACATATCCTCTAACCTTAAAAGTTTCCATTATCATGAACTTTGATCTAGTTCCATCATGAGATGACCCTTAGATTTTCCAACTCTCTTTCATAAAAGAACTCACAGATTATCCATACATTCATGGTTTCTAAAACAATATTTTTATGCATATGATGCATGACAATTGATTAATATAATTCTCAATTCACATGCTTATCTCATACGAAGGCCCTACCTTTTTAAACCTAGGACATCATTATCTCAACTCATCTTGTGGATTTAACTCAAAACTCTTAGAATCAATTATAAAATTTCTAATGCATCGAATAAAGTTTATAACCTCCCATTATCATCCCATCTCAGTCATTTAATCCTCACTTATAATTAGTTTAAAATAAATTTTAAGACAATTTATATCATTTTATCCTTTTAAAGGACTTGCACGATTGTGCTACTTTCTTGCATTAGTTGTCCAATGAAAACAAAGAAGTCAAGAACAAAGAACCCAATAATCATTAGCTTCCTTAGTTGTAGTACCTTAAAGTACTTACATTAGGAAAATGTTGGATTAATGCATAGTGGTGATATACCTTTGATAAGGATTAATGCATAGTTGTAGTACCCAATTACGTATGTATATTTAAGAATTGATAGATGATCTGGGTTTAATAAATGTAAGTAACTCAAGGGCTGTGACGATCATTATTTATTGGTTAACATTTCCTAATTTATTTCAATAGACAAAATTGGGATATGTATTTAATCCTAAAATAACAATGATGTTTACTTATCTTTATTTTATGGTGAAAGCGATGGGTAACTTGTTTGTTATAAGATACTTATTTTGGATGATGTACATTTTATGTATCTTTCTAATTGGATCTCACTTACACTTCTTTGGAAAAACATAAATTATGTTAATGAGTCGACTAGATAATGAGTAAAATTTCTTATATACATTTGACATTATTCAGTATAGATTATTAAATTTATTAAGTAAAGTTGAATTGATTTATTACATTTGAATTGATTCAATATAATCTCAAAATTAGTTTTCATCATTTTTAGAACTGTCAAATTATTTTCCAAACTTAAAAAATAGTATGATGTTAAAAAAATAATGACATACCCTAGAATGAAAACTAATTTAAAAGTTATAATATATATATATATATATTTATTTATTTATGAAAAAAATAATAACTTTTTGACATACCCTAGAATGAAAACTAATTTAATAGTTATAATATATATATATATATATATATATTTATGAAAAAAATAATAACTATTTTATGTATCAATTGATAACAAAAATTAAATGAAAAAAAAACACAAAATACTAGCTATTATAATTTACAAAACTAACTGGCTCTTATTATTTTTTAATAATATAGTAAAATTGTTGTTGGAATATACGTTGTTTGTCATCATATTCCTATGACTACATTGTTTTATTTGTAAATTTTTGTACAAATATTTATTTTATAACATTATTTTATTTTTAGTTGAGTGATGCTAATGTGAATTAAATAACAATTGATTAAGGTTTAATTGAATATGTTTATGTGGTAAGTTCATAAGGAAAGTTTCAATTTGCATTCTAATGTTTAATTAGTGTATGTATGTTTGTGGTATGTCATATTGGTTTTCACTATCTATGTATTGGTTGGGTATATGAGTCAATTTGTTTCGTATAAGCTTGGTAATGATTTACTATTAAATAAGTTGGATTGGATTGATAAATAGATCAAAATAATTTTTAGTTTGTGTTGGATTTATTTTTGGTTGGATGAGTTAATAGATTAGATTATTTAATTATTAAAATATTTAAAAATATAAAAATATTTATAAAAAACTAATAAAATATATAAAAAATTAAATTATATTTTAAAAAATAAAAATTAGCTTATACTTAATATGTTAGTCTACTGATTCAACCAACTTATTTTGAACATTAAATGAATTAAATAAAAAAATTTACATTATAAATCAATATTTTTATTGATCTCTAATTCATATGTTAAAAAGTTTATTAACAGACTCAGATATAAATTGATGGGGTGGTTCTTATTTTCATGGCGTAAGTTAAATAAATTGAAAAATGGAAACTATAATTAAATGTCTTGAGGATTATGATAAGATAAAATAAGAAACTTGACACAAATCGTGACGTGCCGGATAGTACAAAGTTACCAAAAGAAACGTGACTCTTACCACGACCTGCCAGAAGAATCAACTTTATGTTCTTTACTCAAGAACAAAGAAAATCAACTTACAAAAATTCTCAAAGAGAAAATACTATTATTCATTAATAATCCTCCATTGTTCATAAAAAAGTTATTTATACTTTAACAATTACTAATATAAAGAAATCATAACTAAATCCTAATAGTATCCATCTATAATATGATTTAAATTTTCAACATAATCATAATTAAATCTTAACAAATGTTAGTCAAATAATTTAATCAAATTCTAATAATTGAAAACTAAATCTAATAAAATAAATAAAATATCTAATAAAATCACGATTATATCTATTTTTTTTTCTTTCTTGAAAGTACATTTATATAGATTTCAATTATTATTTTTTTATCTTTTTTAACTTTTCTCTTTCAATTATGTTAAGTAGTATTGGATTTATATCAAACTCTAATTCATATATCTAATTTTAGTTAATGTTGATGTGGGTAGATATTTTTTACTATAATTTTAAACAAGATAATATTTGTTGCAATAGCCTTTGGAGATCAAAACAAAATGCAAGCTATGTATGACAATAGAACAACTAATGAAGAAACGGGTCGTTTACTTATTACTATAAAGAGCAATACGGTGAAGACTACCGTTGTAGTAACTTTGGATTACAATAATAAAGATTTTCTAATTTTTTTACTATCAATTAAACTTCTCACGTTTAAACTATTATGAACTCTCTTGATTTACATGGAATATATTTTTATAAGAAAGTAAGATTTTGTGTAATTTCAACAAAACTAAGATGTGTGTATTTATTCTAAATTTACTTAAATTTAAAAAGAAATATGTTATGCAAGCGAAACATGTGTCAAAAAACAAAAGTACTTTGGAAGCAAAACCCGAAAAACAACAGTGGACCGGGTTCTTGGGCCGGGCTAGCTAGAGACCTTGTGACAATAAAAGATGTCTAATCTAAAATCTGAATAATTAGCGGTGGTTTGGTTTGGTTCATTTCCATTTCCCTCTCTCTCCGCACTCCCACCGCTCCAAAAAACCCAAAACCCTAGCTTTCTCACTCACACTTCGCTTCAATCATGAATTGCTCCAGTTATTTCCACTTCTCCTTGTTCTACTGATTCTGATTCAACGCTTTCTTACTACTATGCTTTATTTCATCTTTTTTTCAATTTATTTTTTCGTTCAATTTTGCTGATCTGAGTTGTCGTCGCCGCCTTGTGTGTGTTTGCAGTCTCCGGCGAAGTTCCGGAAGAGCCCGTGGTGTCGAAGAGCTCCGGTCTTCTCTTCGAGAAGCGTTTGATTGAGAGACACATTTCGGTAACCCTTCTCTCTATGTGTGTGTGCGCGTTCGTCTTTTGCTGTTTAATTTGCCGAGGGAATGAGAAAATATGAGTGAAGAGGAAAACGCATATTAGGAAAAGTGTTATAATTACCGAGCAATGGGAGTAGAGAAAGAAAGTACCCTCCTTTTATGTTAGAAAAAGAGTCAAGGGTTTGGTTGGAGTTCGGAAGCTCTCAAGTCAAAATTTGAACTGGTTTCTAGACCCCGTAGAATTTCAGATTCCGTGTTGTCTGAGGCATTTCCTTAACTAATCTTTTAAATCTATTTTTTAGAAAAATGTTTTTAATAATTATCTTTTCCTCATTTCAGACACTAGATTTTGTATTGTTTATTAGGTTAGGAGATGTGAAAGTTAGTAGGGTAGGAGTGTATTATGACGAAATATAATTTGAATTTGTAGTATGACTATTATGTGCCTTCTTATTTAGAAGATTTGGAAGCGTTGCTGCCTTTTATTTGTTATTTTCTCTTTTTGTTAGGACTTTATGTTCAGTCTATTGAAAAAGAAAGGAAAGCGTGGCTTTTTGTTCTGTGTGTTTTTGCTACTCAAATTTGATTATCTTTTGTGTTTATATTTTCTAATCTGATTATGACAGTTTATATTCAAATTTGCTGTAAAAATGTTGAGTAGGATTATGGGAAGTGTCCAATTACTGGAGAACCACTTACCATGGACGACATTGTACCAGTCAAGACCGGCAAGGTATGGTGGTAACAGTATCAGTTGTATGCCTTTAATATTGAAGTCGAGTTTATGCCTAGGACTAATCCCTCATGTTTGCTGTGGTTCTTTACATTTCAAGAGTTCAATTGCAATATACTGATTAATTCAGCATCATTTATCATGCAGATAGTGAAGCCCAGACCTATTCAGGCAGCTAGCATCCCTGGCATGCTTGGAATGTTCCAAAACGTATGGAATTTAGGCTATGAAATATTCTTTACAATTTTTGGTACATGTTCACTTTGCTTAAAACTGTTCGCTGCTTTTCTTTTAAAAAAAATATTCATTAAATTATTGAATCAGGAGTTTAATGGTGGTTTCTGTTAATAAGTTTTACAAGTAAATAATCAGAAATACTTAGTTATGTGTGGTCTTCTTTCTGCTAAAGAAAACAATTATGTATTCTTCCACTTATGATGACTTGATTTGCCTAATTTGTAGGAATGGGATGGGTTGATGCTATCTAATTTTGCATTGGAGCAACAGTTGCACACAGCAAGGCAAGAGCTAAGTCATGCTCTATATCAGGTAAGAACAACAAAGCTATTGACATAAATTGTTGTCTTTTACAGTTCTGCTTTACATTTCTCAGCCTTAGAGTTTACAACCTCCCAAACTTCAAGGTTTGTAGGTTCTCATTCTTGTGTTAAATTTTTTCCACTTTAGATTATATTTATTTTCTATTCTTTCATATAGACAATAGATGATTAATCTTTTGTTGTCAGAATTTCTGTATGGTTGAAGGTGAAAACCTCTAGCATCTCATAGAACTTGTCATAAACAATGTTTAACTGTGTAATTTCTTCTCTACTAATGGAAATTGACATACTTACGTGATTGATACCATTTGTTGATGTTCTGTTTTTTATTGAGGCTAATTTGTTGAAAAACAAGTGTTTTTAGTTTCCTGATATAGTTCCTGTCAAGTATTTTAATATTCAGTAGTATGCTATAGCAGAATAGCAGAGAGGAGTGGTCCTTGGCTGCTACAGAATTCAAATAGTGGAGCAGTTTTCTATGGTGGCCATATAGAAGCTGAAATAACTATTTTTTATGCACTATAGCGATGCTACCATGATATATAGGCTTCAAAAACCCACTTTTACCCTGGAAACAATGTTTAGAGTGTTTCTCTGGGTAAAATTCTGATTTCTCCCCCATTTTCTAATACCTTTTCTGCTTCAGAAACATCATAGAATTTGAAACATTTCTTCCTTGACCATTCAGACAAAAATTACCCCTAGTTTGACCTTTTGTTCCTTCACACTTTACAGGGCTAGTTCCTTTTTTGTTTCCTGTGTTGTGTTCTTTCTTCTACCTTAAGATTTCTCAGTTGACATTCTGCTAATTTTATCGTATGTGTTGTGTTCTTTTTCTATTAATTTCACCACCATCTTTTATTTTCTGACTTCATTACTATGTTCTTATTGCTCCTTGATTGATGCTGATTGTGTGTAAATCGTGACATTTTTTATAATTGTTTTTTGTTTTGAGTATTTGTGTAGTATGAATTATTTAGAATAGTGGCCATCCTGCTTGCCACAATAGTGTTTTGAGGATTGGCCCCTTTGGACTGCTATCCATGATTTTTGATAGCTATTTTGTATTGTTGTCTTTGCTTGACTTGTTATGCATTAATTTTAGTTCTTTATTTTTGAACTTTTCAATCCTTGTTTTGATTTTTTTTATTTATATGATCCTTTGGGTGGTATTGATTTAAAAATGATATTTTTTTTTTTTGTTTTGGTACTATATTTTCCACTGCCAGACTTGCCCTCATTTATTTTAGTTTTAATCTGTAGCATGATGCTGCTTGCCGAGTGATTGCAAGACTTAAAAAAGAACGGGATGAAGCTAGGTCTTTACTTGCACAAGCAGAAAGACAGTTCCCTGTTTCTGCACCAAATGCTGTAACAACAAATGCTGCCATCCTGAGCAATGGGAAAAGAGGTTTTTAACATTATCATTTTGTCAAATTTTGTATCCAATTGCAATTTTGCAAATTATTTTTTAGGCCAAGTTTGACATAACTTTCATTACGAGGCTGTTTACCCCTTTATTATTATAGATGAAACACAAGTTTTCACACCTTAGATTTGGCACTTTCTTAAGGATATTTTTTCCTAGTTGCTATTAATTCTCATTTTTTTGTTTCAATTGCTTATTTTAGTTACCTTTTTACATTTTAGCTGCTGAGGATGATGAACTGGCACCTGGTGCGAAGAAAATTCATCCTGGAATATCTTCTAGCATAATTTCTGAGCTAACTGACTGCAATGCTGCTCTTTCTCAGCAAAGGAAAAAGCGACAGGTATACTTCATGTTCATGATAATATATAATTGCATTGATGTTTACAATGGTATATCATTAGTTATTACTATATTTTCCCTTTTTTTCTGGGCTCAGTTTTGCTTAGGGCTTTTGACAGATTGGAATTTGATGGCACTTATAGTATTCCTGTTTACTTGTTTTGACTTGCCTTGTGAAATTGTAATTTTTCACATTGGTGGGACAATTCAAATATATTTTTGATGTTTCTAATTGTAAATTTGGGTGTTTGCACTTGTTTGTGTATGTTCTTCTATGGTTTGTTTCAGATTCCTGCAACTTTGGCTCCAGTTGAAGCTGTAGAGGCATATACTCAGATATCTAGTCACCCCTTTCACAAAACAAACAAACAGGGCATTATATGTCTTGATATCCTTTATTCTAAGGTATAGCTTTTAATCTGTTGGAAAAATGTCAAAAAGGATCTTTGGCATTTTTCTTTTAACTAGAAAACTAATAAGTGCTAATCAAGGATCTTCTCGGTCTCTGGTTGACAGGACTTAATTGCAACTGGAGGTATTGATACAAATGCTGTCATTTTTGACCGACCATCAGGGCAGATATTATCTACACTCAGTGGTCACTCAAAAAAGGTTTTATTTTAGTTGGAATTGTTAGGGTTATCTTTTCATAAAAAAATTTAGCTGATTATGCATACATTTGGTAGGTGACCAGTGTAAAGTTTGTAGCTCAGGGCGAATCATTCTTAACTGCTTCAGCAGATAAGGTAAAGTGCTATCCCTTGCTGTGGGTTAAATTACTTAAGAAGTTGGAACAATTTTATTAGATCATCCTTCGCCACCCTATTGTAGACATTGTACAGCATGACAAATGTATCATCCATTCATAGCCCTTTCCATTATTTTTTCCAGACTTTTGAGCTTTTTTTCCCTCCACTATAGCAATTCCAAACTTGGTGAAGTTATGTGTGAACTTTGAACCCAGAATTCACTCCTTATTTTTCAGTCTCTTGCAATGGATATTCTTTTGACTGATATGCAGACTCTTGCTTGGCCAACTGAAAATGGTGTATATGACTTGCAAATGTGTATTAAAAAACACCTAGAAAGCTGAAAAGATGTAATTTGGTGCCAAGACTAATACTTGCGGTTGTAACTTGACCTAACTGGTTTGATCCGAAATCTTGTCCCAGTGTTTATGTTGGGATTGTATAAGAATTGTTTAGATAGTATTTTCTTGTCTCTAGTTATTGGCTAGTAGTCAGTAATGTGCTTCTTTCAACCTAGTGTTATCAAACACAGGCAAATTGTGAAACGTTTAGATGCAAAATTTTCATTAATATGCAACTTTTTATTGCAACTTAGCTATTTTTGTTGTGTTTTCTAGTGGTCAATATTTTTACTTTATGTTGCAGACAGTTCGTTTGTGGCAAGGGTCAGATGATGGTAACTATAACTGCAAGCACATCTTAAAGGATCATTCGGCTGAGGTAAACAAACTAATATTACCATATTGGATCATACTGATTTTGTGTTAACATCAGTCCTATCTACTGTTTCTAATTCTGCTGTAAAAGTGAACTGGAAGATTTTTCTCTTTTATTTTGTGAAGATCTAAATTCAGTGTTTTTTTTCATTATGCAATTGAGGTATACCTATGTTGTGTTATGGATGAGTTTTAGGTTAACATTCTTCCTTTGACACAACGTCAATTATAAAAGCTACCAGATTGGCATTATTTGATGTTTCCCTATATTCTGGTCATAATTTTACTTGCATGATATTACTTTTACCTGTGGGCTGGTACCATGCTCTTTTGCTGTGTGGTAGTGGTTTTAGTAGACTTACATGTAGAATTATTTTATAGGACTGGACAGGATTTCTTTTCTTGAAACGGTATTTTTCCATGTTTGATGGCATGGCTTGATATGAATTCATTTGTTGAATCTCTATTCTGTAGCCCAAAGTGCTCTTGCATAAGGCGGCATGTTAGATATGTGATATAATCATTCATGTATCTTCAACTATTAATTTAAACTTTTGAATAGTTGGTTCATGACATGGTATTAAAGCATGGTGTATCCACCCTGAGAAGAGTTTCTTCTTTGCAACTTACTGCTGAATTTAATATTTGACCTTAACCTTGTCCTGTTGCATGCCCTTATTTTTGTTATGGCTTCTTTATGCAAGTTAAGTCTGTTTCCGTCTGTTCTTCTGCTGATAGGCTTTGTTTTAGCTTGTCTTTCCATGGATTGCTTATTTTAGCATATCCGTTCACTGATTGGCTCTGTTCTAGCATATCTTTTTTATAGATTGGCTCCTTTTCAAGCTATCTTTTCATGGAATGGCCCCCATATCCAGTCCCAAATATAGTTTAGGTTCCCATTTCTTGTACCAGATGAAGTTTGACCTGTCTCTAGCCCCCAACCCCAATAGTAATTTGGCCTTTGCCTCTGACCCCAGGTGTAGTCTGGCCTTTGAACCCAGATGCAGACTAGCCTCCATCTTTCTAGATTCAGTTTGGCCATTGTTTGTGGAATCATCCTCATACACAGGCTGGCCTTGTTTCCTGCCAGTAGGTTATATATTTAGTTGATTTTTATTTAGCATGTTTACCTGTAACTTAGCTTTAGATTGAGAGGGAGTGTTAAAGTACCTAGGGAATATCTCAATATTATATATTGTATCTTAGAATATCTGAAGGAATGTTAAATTCTTTTAGGGGGTGGTGTCAATGTTTCCTTACATTTCTTGATTTGTTTCCACATTTGATAAGGACTATTAGGAGTTTGGTACTAGTAGAATTAGGGGTTAATGTTCTATTCTTTCTATCATATATCCATCACGTGTCATATTAGGGATGGCAATTGGATGGTTTGGATAAATTTAAATTTGGATTAAAATCGATAGGTCATAAACAACTAATCCATTTGTGACCTATTAGAAATGTATTGAAAAAATCCAACCCATCCATGACTTGTTTGCATAAAAACCATCTGCCCATTCATTAATTTTTTTTATATGGATGGATATCCAACCTATCCATTTAAATTTACTATATTTTAAAAAACTAATTTTGTTTTTTTATTTATAAAAATCCTCTAATCTTTTTTTCTCTCCAAAATTTGTCTCAATTTTTTCTATCAATAAGATTTCTTTCTTTTCTCTCTAATTTTTGTCTCTCTTTAAATTCTCTTAAGTTTTATATCTCCAATTCTTGCACTCTCACTTTTGAAATTTAGAGAAATATAGATCTAGAAAAGTGGACGATGTTGCCTTGATTAAATGACTTCATGTGGATGAATTGTTTGCCCTTGATTTTTTGTTTTATGGACTGGAGCCTGATTGTAATTGTGATAATCACTCAAGTTATAGGTAATTTTTTTTAATAAAACAATTTTTTTAATGTTACTTTGAAAGTTTAATTGGTTATCTTGAATGAATGTGCGCTGTGATCTAGTATTTCTCAAAACACGTGGATTTGTGTCCTTGTTATATGGTGTAGAACAAGAGAAAGTCATACATGTTACATAAAATCCATTCATGCCTTGGGAGTGTCTCAAGTGACAGAAACGTACATACATGCACACATACACATACTCTTCAAAGGGATGAATTAATTATCAAACTAATTTAATACTTGAAGTGAAAATTTGAATATAAATATATATGTGTATATATATATATATATGTTTTTTTGATATATTGTAAAGTGTGTGAATGGAGTCGGATAAGTAAAACAAATATCCACTTAATCATTTAATTATTGAGTATGGCATTAAATTATGATTCATGATCTGTCTTTTGACCATACAGATACATATGAACTTATATTAATTTGAGTTGAAAGAATTTATGTATGCTAAACATGTGATATTAAAATAAATTTGAGAAAGAGAAAAGTTAAAAAATAAAAATTTCTCTTTAAATTTTTTCTCTAAATTGGCTTTCTCTTTGTTTTCTCTCTAAAATTCTGTTGCCTCTCTAATAAGAGGTATACAGAGGCTTCAACTACACAAACATCAAATTCTGTTTTCAGGGGCAATGACCTGATGACTAAAAATAATATATTGGATGTCTCAAGAACCATCCAACAAAAAAGAATGATCTAATCCATTTAATCCATCAAGTTTCAAATTTACAAATGGACAGTTTGGTTGGGTACATACTTGCATGGGTTGGGTGGTCACTGAATAATTGGACTTAATTGCCACTCCTATTTCATATGGTATGACATGATTACATACAAGGAAATATTATTCAGAATTTCTATTCCTCCTTTTCTGCCTAAAATCTATAATTTTACTATGCTGAAGACCTTGACAACCATTCAGCCCCTAGAAGCTTGAATGCTAGGTTTTGATATGGTTCATTAGCATTCCAGTATCATCAGATTACAGTGCACCTACTTGTTTTGAATACACATAACAGCTGGCCAAATACTTTTGTTTGTGTAACTGTAGTTGCTTCTTTTCAGTTGAGTACATTGTAATCTCATGTTATTTAGTTTGGAATATAATATTGGTACATTATGAATTTTTGTGTGTATGAAATCAATCATCTTCAACCCATGAAATTGCATGCCTTTCAAGATTGCTGTTGTTAACTGAGGTTTCTTCCAAATTAGACTTCCCTGAACCTCTGTCAATTGTACTTGTCTTGTTTATGTACTTCATGTGATGCAAGAATGATTTGTCTTTCCAATTTTTCAGGTGCAAGCTGTCACGGTCCACGCCACCAATAATTACTTTGTCACTGCTTCACTTGACGGCACTTGGTGCTTTTATGAACTTTCTTCTGGGACATGTCTGACTCAGGTATGATCTCGTTTTTGTTGTAATACAGGCCATCAAAGGGGAGAACTATGCATGCACATGAATCTTTTATTTTAGGGGAGCACTTCTGTGTGTGTGTGTTGGAATAATGTGAAAGGTAATTTGGTATTTACTATGCTGGTAAAGTTTTATATGAAATGGTTTAGTAGAGGCATCTGAAGAATGGTGGTTTTTTTATTTTCTTTAGAACTTATCACCTGAAATTAACAATAGACTTTAACCTTTTCTTCTACAGTCTTTCCTAGTATGTTCTGAATCAGTCAATTAATGATTTGTGTAGGTTTTTGACTCTTCGGGTTCTTCTGAAGGCTATACATCTGCAGCTTTTCATCCTGATGGTCTCATTCTTGGAACTGGCACCACAGACTCTCTTGTTAAGATCTGGGATGTCAAAAGTCAGGTATGCAATTTTATCTGGAAAGTGCAATTTTAATATTCATTTTTATTCTGTTTGTGTTTTTACCCGCTTCCATTGGCTGTAGGCAAATGTTGCTAGGTTTGATGGACATGTTGGGGCAGTAACTGCAATATCTTTTTCTGAGAATGGATATTTCCTTGCGGTATGTGAAAATGCAACTACTAGAAGCAGTATGTTTGTTTATACAGTATTCTTATTGTACTCTTAAATTTGACAGACTGCTGCTCACGACGGTGTAAAGCTTTGGGATCTACGTAAATTGAAAAACTTCAGGAATTTTGCTCCCTATGACTCAGAAACTCCCACAAACTCCGGTATGCGTTTTCACTTGCTGATGGTCATAAAACCTATTTATATACAAGGTAAGAAGTTCTGTCTATTTTCAAAGGTCTTTATCTAATTCTCTGTATCTCGCAGTGGAGTTCGACCACAGTGGGTCCTACCTTGCAATTGCAGGCTCTGATATAAGGTGAGGAAAACTGTTGTCATGGATTTGGTGACAATTTCAGAATGTTACAGAAAATATCTTGCCTAGTCTGTCAATTGGTCAAAACCATTTTATTAGTTTTTTCCTTCCTAAAATTAATTTCCAGTGCCTGTTAATTTATGCAGGATTTACCAAGTTGCAAATGTGAAATCTGAATGGAACTGTATCAAAACTTTCCCTGATTTATCTGGAACAGGTCTATATTTTTCCCCACTGTTTTTTATTCCTTCAGGGCTTCTGAGGGTTCATTTTTGTTTAGTTACTAAGGCGCAACTTGAACTTTTTTCTCCCCAGGGAAAGCCACGAGTGTAAAATTTGGTCCAGATTCTAAATACTTAGCAGTGGGATCAATGGATCGGAATCTTCGAATATTTGGTTTGCCAGGCGAAGATGCTCCCAGCGATTCATAAAATGCCGTAGTTGCACTGGTCAAAATTCTTGCTTTGGAGTGACAGTTGCTGCCTGCTGTTGGTGCTTGGTCTAAATATGAATGGAAAAGTTAATGAAAGTAGTGGTTTCTTTGATTATTCAGTCTTGGTCCTCACATGCCATGGTGTATGTGGGATGGAGCAAATTTACTTTCAGGCTTTCTGCGGCAACATTACTATGCCTTGATCATGGCTGCTAACCTAAGTGACACAAGCTGCAATATTTGCATTGTCATCAAAACCTGAAGCTTATATTGTCCGTAGATAATTTTGTAACGTCATTATTCATGTAGTGAGATAACTGAAATTTGTCGGCCAATACTATCGGAAATATATATGGTTGTAACTACTGTTTCCTTTCTGTCTTATTCGGGCTATTAAGTTGATTTATTAGACATTATTCGAAAAAAAAAAGAAGAAAGGAAGACCCTTTATTTTTAGTAAACGCTTCATAATGAAAAATCATATGGTGAAGACACGCTTATCGGCCTACGAATAGGTGTTTTTTAAGATGGTCACCTAATTTAGCGACTCAATGGCCATGTCTTTTTAGCCTTTTATTTGTATGATAATGGATGGTATAGATAAAAATTGGTAACATTGTGGTGAATAAAAATCAAACGGTTCAGATTAAGTATAAATTAAATATATCAACGGTTCAGACTTAGGAATATACAATCAGTTTTTTCACTTTCATTTATTTTGCAAGTATAAATTACGCTGTTAGGACAGAATTGAATGGAAGACTGATATTTTAACAAAAATATATGATTTAAATTACTTGATATATATCTTAAAAATGTTTAACAATTTAAAATTAATTTTTATAAAATTTAATTTTAAATTAAATATACATTAATCGATTAGGACTTATTTAATTTAAGAAGATACTTTTTACTAATTATTTAGTCAACATTGCACTATTTTTATTTTTTTACATACTTTTTAAGAAGTAAAAAGAAAAATATAAAAGAATAAATTTTATAATTATTAATCAAAATAAAAAATACCTTTTCTTCTGTACATACACGTTCCAAAAACTTTTAAGAATAGAATATGAAATTTTATATAATTATTGAGGATATAATTATTATTTACGATCATATGATTAAACCCGTAAACCTACTATACTAAGTCACTTTCCAGCGATCACGGTTCTTCGGCACTCAATCCAACGTATAGTATTATTATTTGTTGCCTTATTTCATTGTGCTAAGTTGCCCTCCAATTTCTTTCATTAATACTAATAAGCGTTTATCAATAATGATCTAATTAGTAATTAGATTCTTATCTACATTAGTGTATATCTTAATAAAAATTAATCATTTACTTAAACAAAACCTACTTATTTTGTATCATAAAAATTTACTTGATATCAATTTTTTATATAATAAAGTAATGAGATTTAAATTTAAGATTTATATAAATTATTTTAATTTTTTATTGTTAGTTTAACTTTAGTGATTTTACTTGATATTAATTTGTTTATTTGAAAAATATAATATTAAATAATTTTTCAAAGTAATTAAATAAGTCCCTTAAGTTATGATTTATAGGGATAATGAATACTTGAAGGATTAAATTAAAGTTTAAATGAATCTGAAGAATTAAATTAATAGTCTGAAAAGGTTGACGTCGAAGTTATAAAGATTATTTATACATTTTTCATATTTTCATATCGAGATAATTACTGTGTACACAATGATTAATTAACAAGATAAGTTATATTTACTTTCACCAATTTGTAATACGTGTTTTATATTAATACTAATTATTAAAAAACAATCAAACCCCGTAAAATTTTTGTATTTTTAATTTGTGTCATAACCAAAATTATGTCAGGACGAAGAATCTGTAAAAATTAGCTTATGAAAATTTTGTAAAAATGTAAAGTCATTATCAAAATTTATTTGTAAGGATAAAATTTTAAAGAAAAAAATAAATAAAAAATTAAATTGAGGAGTTCATTACATATAGAAAAAATAGAAACATCTTATTCGTCCATTTTAAAATTGTTCAATGTATAAATTTAAAATAATTTTAAAAAAAATTATTTAATCTCTTTTAATTTAAAAATTAAATATTTAAATTATCTACCTACATAAAATAGTAAGAAATATAGAATGTATAGAAAAAATAAAGCATGACAAAACTTTCTATCCTGTTCCTACGTATCTTCTATGATGAAAAATTTAAAGTTTACGTAATTCTGACGTCTAATTTTAAAAAACTTGTTAAAAAATAATTAAAAAAACTTATTTGACATTAAATTTAAAAAATAAAATTAAATAGAATTATTTTTGTGAGAAAATATTTTTAAATTTTTATATTTAGATTTTTTTTATTATATTTTTAATTAATATCCTAAATTCATCTATATACAAGATTTAAGTTAATAAAAATTTATGTTGAAATTTATATGATTCTTAACATATAAAATAGTAGAATATATTATTTGTTCGTATTAAGAGTTTTTATATATAATTTAGAAATTTTAATATATTAAAATTTATTTTTTAAATATTAAAATTAAATATAATATTTAAATAATTTTTTTTAAAAATTTAGATATGCACAAACTCAAATTAAGAGAAGATTGCGTTGGAAGCAGTACATTTCTCAAAATACAGGTAAAGTAGCCATACTCAAAATGAAAGCATAATTAAATCATATTAGCCGGAACAAGTAAATATTTTTTTGGTGAAACAAAATTACCTTATTTGAGAGGTAAAAATCCAAGGGACCCAATTACATAATTCGTAACATGTAAAGAATATGGGCAATGCTTATGTATTGATTGCTTTGCCATTATATATATAAAACATCCTAAGGCACATATATCTAGGAGCTCCCTTTATATGACTATATGCATATGTTTCTTTACGTAAGTGTAGTCATGGAAAGTTTGGTCAATAGTCTTTTCGGAGATTTAATGACAAGCTAAGATAGAATGTTTGTTTGTTCCCCCAATTAATGTCGATGCTTCCAAAATTCCATTATATGATGGGGAATTTTATAAGTCACAAGGACAAAGCGAGATATTATCAACGTCTTAGGAACCACACCCATTTTCCCATCCAATAATATTTAAACAACTTGGTTCTGCCACTAATGCTAAAAGGCTAATCAGGGAATGACAACGTGAATTCTCCGGAAAAAAAAAAGCTAACGAGAAATCAACTGAAACCTAATTTGAGAAATTAAACATTAGTAGCATTGCCTTTGTAGCTGCACTGTTGTCATGAACGTCGATAAGAAATACCAATATTTAGCCTAGAATCCTCTCTTCTGATAACTGTTAAACCTATATTTTTATAATTGTATTTAATTTGTTTAGTTTAATCAATAAGTAATTTATATATTTTAAGAATAAGTAAGTAGTTTTTTAATTTTGTAAATAAGTAAATAATTTTTAAATTTTATGAGTAAATAGGTAATTTTTAAATTTTAAAAGTAAATTAATTTTTTTTGTTATTTTCAAATTACTATAAATGTAATATTTTTTATTGAATGAAACAAGTAAACAATTATTTTTTTTCTTCTCATAATTCTAATATCTTATCCTTTTATTTTTTTTGCTGTGCAAACCAACAAATTGGTATTAAGAAATGTTTTTTTTATGGACTTGTGAGATGGATGTTGTATCAAATTTCTTACAAGTTGCTCCTTCTATTTTTTATGAGAAAAACTATGATATTTGGACTATCAAAATGGAGACTTACCTAAAGGTTTTGGATCTTTGGGAAGCTGTTGAAGAAGATTACAATGTTCATCCGTTGTCACATAACCCCACCATGGCCTAGATAAAACTTCACAAGGAGAGAAAAACTCATAAGGTAAGGGAAAAATTATGTCTCTCTATTGGTGTTTCAATAACCATCTTCACCAAGATCATGAATTTTAAAACAACAAAAGAAATCTAAGATTATTTGAAGGGAGAATATGCAGGAGATGAAAATATTTGAGGCCTGCAAGTACTGAATTTGATGAGAGAATTCGAGCTCCAAAGAATGAAAGAGTCTTGGTACAATTTAAAAAAACTCAAACAGGTTGCTTGGCATAACTAACAAGGTAAGATCATTGGGCACTGGTTTTTCTGATTCTAGAATTATAGAAAAAATTCTGCTTACAGTACGTGACAGATATGAAGCATCAATAACCACATTGGAGAATACAAAGGATTTGTCCAAGATCACTTTGTTAGAAATGTTACATGCCTTACACGCCTAGGAGCAATAGAGGCTTATGAGATAGGATTGTGTGGTTAAAGGTGCTCTACCAGCCAAGCATCATGAAGCTGTAAATAGTATAAAGAAAAATTACAAAAAGAACCAACTAGCAATCAATGAAAATAATCCCCACAACCAAAGCAAGGATAAGGGTAAAAACAACAATTACCGATCCTCTCAACATTGTGGCAAAATGGGTCATCCACCATTCAAGTGTCGAAAAAAGGCTAGATGCAAAGTGTAGTAAGTGCAATCAATTTGGACATGAACAATGTCTTGTAGAAGCAAATTCCAACAATATGAAGCCAATGCCTAAATTATTGAGCAAGATGAAGATCACATTTTTGCTGCAATAATTTTTTAGCAATGAGTAGTTCAGAATGATGGCTGATTGATAGTGGTTGTACAAACCACATGACATATGACAAGGCTTTATTCAAGGACTTGGAGCCCATTAAAGTCTCTAAGATCGTAATAGGAAACAATGGTTATATCTCTACAAAGGAAAAATGAACCATTGTAATTTCAGCAGGTTTAGGTACAAAAATAATCTCATATGTTCTTTATGTTCCTGACATTAACCAAAATGAGCTAAGTGTAGGTCAACTGATTGAAAAAGGATTTAAAATATCCTTTCAAGATCAACACTGCCTTATCTATGACATTGCTAGTTGAGAGATTTTACAGATTAAAAAGAAAGGTAAAATCTTCTCATTTGATCCAACAAAGGTGGAGCAGACAACTTATTATACTCAAGTTAATCCCACAAAACTTTGACATAAGAGAGTTGGATATTGTCATCTTCAAAGAATGCTAAACATGGAGAAGAAAAATATAGTAAAAGGTCTATCGACATTTTTTGATAATTTTCCAAATTGTAATGCTTGTCAATTTGCTAAGAAAAATCGAAAGTCATTTCCAAAATCATCTTGGAGAGCCTCTCAAAAGCTGCAACTAGTTCACAAAGATGTGACAGGACTTCAAAGAACACCATCGTTACAAGGTAGTCTATACTTCATTCTTTTCATAGACAATTATACAAGAATATGTTAGATTTTTTTCTTGAAGTTCAAACATGAAGTGACTGGAGTATTTATGAAGTTCAAGAAAATGATGGAGATTCAAAGTGGATGCAACATTCAATTTCTAAGATCTAACAATAGGAAAGGATATACCTCAACACAATTTAATCTATTTTGTGAAGATGCTATCATTGAACATCAACTCACAGCTCCTTACACTCTCGAGCAAAATGAGGCTAGTGAAAGAAGAAACAAATTAGTGATGAAGATGATTAAATGTATGTTGCATCAGAAGTTGTCTAAAACATTTTGGTAAAGACATCTAATATAACAGTCTTGTTGCACAATCAACTTCCAACCAAAGCTTTGAAAGATAAAACTTCATTTGAGTCTTGGTATGAATTTAAACCTTCATTAACCTTTCTTAAAATTTTTGGTTGTGTTTTTTTTAGGCATGTTTCACATGTTAAGCGTGACAAACTTGACAAAAAGGCAATTCCAAATATATTTGTGGGCTATAGTTCAATTTCAAAAGCCTACAAAGTGTATCATCCTCAAACTAGAAAGATGACTATCACTAAAGATGTTCATTTTAAGGAAGATCAGCAATGAGAGTGGAAGAACTCATAAAGAACAACTCCATCCTTCATAATGTTGACAAAAATCATCTTGAGAAGCAAACAACAGAGTTGTTGCAAGATGAACTAAAAGATGAGCATTCAATCTCAGATATAAGGCTATTGTCAAACATCTACCAACGATGTAATGTAACAATATGTGAACCTGCTAGCTATGAAAAATATTAAAAGATCCAAAATGGGAGAATGAAATGAAGGAGGAGATGGTTATGATACAAAAAATAAGACATGCAAGTAGTTGATAGACCTAAAGATAGAAAAGTTATTGAAGTTTAAAGAGTTTTCAAAATAAAGGTTAATGTTGATTGCTCAATTAATAAATACAAGGTCAGACTCGTAATTAAAGGGTATGTACAAATTTTTGGTGTTGATTATTCTGACACGTTTACTCCCATCTCCAAATTCGATACAATTAGATTGATGCTAACAGTAGTTAGACAAAAAGGTTGGAAAATATTCCAACTAGATGTTAAATTAGCCTTTTTAAATGGATTTCTACAAGAAAAAATATATGTAGAGTAGCCCAAGATATTTGTGAAACAAGGTTAAAAAGATAAAGTTTACCTTCTCAAAAAGGTACTCTATGGCCTAAGCACCAAAATCATGGTACGACCAGATAAATGATCACCTATTAAGAATAGGTTTTGCAAAAAGCTTATTTAAGTCCACTCTTTATGTGAAATATAAGGGAAATAACTTTCTCATAGTTTCTCTCTATGTTTATGATCTTTTAGTGACTAGAGATGATACAAGCTTGGTTGAGGAGTTCAAATAAGAAATGATGTAGGCTTTTGATATGATAGATCTTGGTATTATAACTTATTTCCTTGAGATTGAAATCAAACAAAGTAAAAATGAAGTGTTTATTTGTCAAAGGAAGTATGCAAAAAAAAAAAAAAAAATTAAAGAAATTTCAAATGGAGGAGTGCAAAGTAATTAGCACACCAATGAACCAAAAAGAGAAGTTAACCAAGCAAGATGGTACTGATAAAGGATATTATAGGAACTTGATTGGATATCTAATGTATCTCACTACAACAAGGCCAGACATTCTATTTTTGTAAGTCTCGTATCTCGATTTATGCATTGTGCTAGTGAAATACACCTAAGAGCAGCAAAAATAATATTGATGTACAACAAAGACACTATTGATTATGGTGTCAAATTTGAGAAGTGTTAAAAACTTAAATTGTTTGGATTTTATGATAATGACTGAGTTGGATCCATTGATGACATAAAGAGTACTTTAGGTTATTGTTTTAGCTTGAGTTCAAGAGTTTTTTCATGGTGTACAAAGAAGTAAGAGATTGTGATTCAATCTACTATAGAGTTAATTTTATAGCAGCAACATCAACTGCAAAATAAACATTAGGGTTGGAGAGTCTTATATGATTTATACATGTAGCAGAAGAATGAAATTGATATTTTTATTGACAATCAGGCAACAATTATAATTACAAATGATCTAGTGTGTCATGGGAAGACTAAACATTTCAGCATCAAACTCTATTTTTTGAAAGAAATGCAGCAAAGTGGAGAAGTAAAATTAGTTTATTGTAAGTTTGAAGATCAATTAGCTGACTTATTTACAAAGCCACTTCCTATTAGCAGATATAAATTTTTAAGGCAGAAAATTAAAATTTGCAATTCTAAAAGTAAAGAGAAATGTTAAACATGTGTTTTTGTGACTTTCTTTAGTTTGTTTAGTTCAATTTAGTTCATAAATAATTCATATACTTTAAAATTAAGTAAATAATTCTTAAACTTTGTGAGCAAATAAGTAATTCATAAACTTTATGAATAAATAAGTAGTTTCTAAATTTTATAAGCAAATATTTCATAAACTTTAGAAATAAATTAATTTTAATTTTTTTATTATTCTCACTTTACTATAAATAGTAAATGTATGTTTCGTATGGAATGAAATAAACAAATTGTTATTTTTTTTTCACAATTTTAATATATTGTTTTTTTATTTATCTTTTATTTATACACCAACAAAAGGAATAGATAAGTGATGGTGGTACCTGTGATAATGAGCACAACGGAGGACGTTGGGGAGGAAAGGAAGCCTCATTGTTGTTGCTCACTGATCGGTTGCTATTGGCTGAGGAAGAGATATTGTATGAGTGAAAGAGAGTAGAATGAATACTAAGCCATATGGTGTGAGAGTGACCCAAAATGCTTTGAGGGACTGAGTGAAGGGTCTTGTCGTGTAGTTAGTGTGAGAGTGAAATGTTTTTAGTGGATTAGTACTTGTGTACACACAGAATGTAAGATTTTCTTTTGATTTTATAGGATAAAATAAAAAGTAAATAACATTCCAACCAACTTTATTTTAATATTTTTTATTTTGATTGAATTTGTAATAAGCAAGTACGTACATAAATTTTATTGTTAATATTTTAGGATTTTTTATTTCATTTGTAAAACACAAAAGTTTAAAATTCATTATTTTAGATTTTTCTATTTTTTTCTTCAATAATTTTATTAGATATGAATAAAATCGAATGTTGATAATATCAAAAAAATAAAAATAAATAAATAAATTTTTTTATTTTATTCTTTTCATTCTTAAATTTTAGCTTTTTTTTCAAATTTTAAAATTTTAATTATTTTTTAGTTTGATTTCGATACGTTGTTGATATAAAATTTTATTTTATCAATCAATTAGAAATGACGGTAGGTATGATTTTTTAAGCAATTACTATAAAATTAATGATTTATAATAATGTGACAATTATTTATATTTTTATTGTATCAAAATTAAACATAAAATATTATCCATATAAATTTAACTATTTAAGTGTCTAATAGCATTTTAAAGCCAATCTAGATAAATATTTAGTTCATAAACTTGTGGACTTAAAAGATAAGTATAATTATTTTTAAAATTAAATATTATATGTAACACATAAAAATAGTAGAATTTGTTAAGTTATATATTTATCTATAAAATGGTTACTTAAATAGTTGTCAATGAAATTTTTTAAAATTAAATAATTAATTCATTTATCATAATCAAATCAATTCAAACAAATTACTATAATTTTATTCATTTTATATTTCTAAGCAACATAATATTAATAATTTTTAGTAAAAATGGTAAAATTTGATTATTTTTAGGTTTGCTGGCCCCATTTTTCTTTTTTGGATCCTGATTCAGACCTAATTTATTATAATAATTAGGCTTTATGTTAAAATAATAAATAAGAGTGTCGAAGATATTGTAAAAATATTAAATATCAAATTTTGATACATATTCTGTTAATGGAAGAGTACATAATATTAATTAATATTTTGATATATAAGCTTAGAATATGATAGAAAATCAATATTTTTGTATAAATTATAATATGACGTGAAACAATTTTTTTTTGTAAAGAACTTCATGAACCCATTGCAACACAGCTTAGAATGGTTTGGGTGGCCTAAATTGACATTTTTGTCAATATCTATCACTGTTACGCAAACTTTATTACATTTCAATGGACCCATTGCAATACTCAAGATTGATTAACATTAGCTATAAGTGTTCGATTCTTACATATAATAACTTTTGGCAAACTGTAATCTATCTATTAAATAATATGGTATTATCTTTAATTTTAAATATTTATAAATATATAATTAATAATATTTATTTAAATTAAATAATATATTATATACTACCTTTATTTATTTTTATTTATGTGGAAAAAGAAGAAACACAAATATTAAAAAAAATAATTAATATGGTTAATTTTCTAAAATTTTTATTTATTTTCCTATTTTATCCTTTATTTTTATCTTTCTTCATTTATTATAGTTAATAATTACTATATAGATACAAAAGTATAATTGAAAAACAATAATTAATATTCTCTTAAAAACCTACCTAGACAAATGGATAAGAACAAATTTTTTAGACTTATTTTGGACAAATAAAAGAACAGAAAAAATGTCAACATAAGATAATATAATAAAATATCAATTAATTTTTAAATTATATAAAATTTTCCAGCTTTAACAAATTAGTGAAAAATTTACCTAATGATTGAATTGATAATTTATTTTTTGTAAAATTATATTTAAAGAGCGAGTACACCAAACTTACTACTAGTGTAAGTGGATCTCCATGACTAATTTGTTACGGATAAGAAGTTATGGCACATACTTATTTTGAACATTCTATTAATTTCCATGGAAAGTAGAATATTCCAAAACCTTATATAGTACAGTTTCTTCTCTATGATGCTCAATTTACAACCTTCACAAGTTGTATCCAAAGACTTTCGCAAACCTCAGAATATAAAACCACACAAAATTGGAACTTCAAATGATATGTAATGAACTAATGATAACTTAGGACATTTGTGATAAATCAATCAAGGTTAAAATCCATCCCCACAAAAGATGTAGAGGAAATGAATTGGAGGAGATAGTTCTGGATATCCCAACTCAAGCATCTTATTGTTGCTTCAGGTAAGGGAAACAATATGTGAAACCCCACAACTGCACATGTTAGAAAGAATGTATAAATAGTAATCATAACCTCATATGGTTGTAGAAATAAGAGGACAAAATAAATGCATGAAGTGGCCATGACATCTACCACAAAAAACAATGAAAAGAAGTAAGCCATATCCCAATTAACATCATTAAATTATCAAAAACCAAAATTTCTAAGTAACCATTAAAAAAAGTGGGGGCAGGAAAAATAAGATGATTAAGATAAATATGTGAACACACTAGAAAATATAGGATACAAAATGATTGTTGTTTACAAGATATTGGCCTGGCAACTGTCCACAAGAAAATAACAAAAATTCGGTTAAGATTGGAGTTTGGACATATGCAAAGAAAATCACTGAACATGATTTTTAATTTTGTGAAGGAGAGTAGAGAAAAGCGAAGAAAGACTATGGAGAAAATGATTAAAAGAGATGTCATGGTAAATAATATCTCAGACTAAAAATGTTGTGCCATCCATATGACTAATTTCACCTAGTGAGATAAGACTATTGTTCTTATATAATCCATTCTAACCAACATTTTTCTCTAGAGACTCTATTGACCTTATGACCAAACCACAAAGTTTCTATCATTTTCTCAGTAAGTGCTATTCCAATTTTATCCTGAGTATAATCATTCATAATATTAGACCTTTTTTGTATGTCTACTCATTTTTATATGGGCATCTATCTTGGTTTTACTTCTTCATCTAAACTAGGGACTATGGGTGCATTGCTACCTGTTTCTTAGTTTCTTTGGTACAAACTACAAATAAGCAGGTTTCAGTTTTTTATCTGTTTTGAAATTTGCCAGTTATCAGAAACATTGCAAATGGTGAGAACTATAGTATATAGATCCTTGGAAGATGACTTTCAAGTTGGGAGTGGACTTAAAATTCATTTCAATATGCCCTTAACAGTCTTCAAATCAGTAGATAGAACATATTAATTGCTCTCCTCATTCATTATTTTGGTTTACCTCTTGTTGGAGTAATTATCACCACCAAATCACTCATATTAGTTACATGAGTAAAATGTTAGTACTTGTTCAGCCACAAAGAAATAGAAAAAGTATCAAATGATTCACTAGGATGATAATTAAGGTTTAACCACATGTTATTTTGGCAAGCAAAAGACAGTTAAATGAAACTGATTTACTTGAAGTACAAGCAGGGGTATTGATCGTAGTCCTTAACACTAATAATTTTATTATATAAAAAAATTTTAAAAATGCAAGGAAAATGGAAAAAAGCATTAATCAGCAGAGATGAAAGCCACTTATTAACTTGATGTAAGTTAGAAAGGTAAGAACATTACCTCAACATTCTTCAATTCAAATTCTGGACTATGAGCCAAACACAAGTTTCCAAATGTATCGCTTCGTCCGCTACTTCCAGTTAACCTTTCCAACCAGAAGAATACATTCAAGCATAGAGATTGCATTAGTGGCAGTTCAACAATAATAAATTGGACAGAGAAGCAGGATCATAAAAATACTTACAAATCTTCATTTAAGTATAAAGCAAAGCTACCCCCACCACCAAGTGCAAGCAAGTCATTTGAGCATAAGTAATAGAACCGGTTGGCACCTACAAAATAAAAAAGAATATCACATGTCAAAGGAAATTAGATAGCTTATAAGGTGAGGATTGTGAAAGCTTTTATAAGTTTTACTTTGACCATATCTGTAATGGACTTTGGTCAAAGCTTTTCATAAGGTGAGGACTTTGGCCGTCTTAAATTTGGGCTTGAGCCTAACTAAATTCCAAAAATTAGTGCAAGCAAGTCATTGGAACATAAGTAATAGGACGGGTTAACACCTACAAAATAAACATATAAATAAGAATCTCACTAGTCAAAGGATATCAGATAGCTCATAAGGTGAAGATTGCTAATGCACTTTGGCCATAGTCTTAGCCATTTAAATTTGGGCTTAAGCCTAACTAAATTTCAAAATTTAACTCAAGATTGTTAAAACTTTTATACTCCCTACTTTTGTCATATTTACAGTCGATATGATATGGATCTTAAGAACCCCCATTTTTTAAGATAGTTACTAACAATTTTTATTTTTTATTTCTTCCCTTGTTAATTTTTTTTCCCTTATGTGTGTTAACTGTCAGGCCATAACAAGCGGTGATCAAAATTACGGAATTTCATAGACAAATTCTTATAGAAATGAATTTCTTGTTTTTCAAAGAAACAATTTGAGAGGATAATCAAGGAATATGCTAAAATTCTTTCATTTGCTTATAAATTGGCAATGTAAATTTATGAAGTATCATGTAAACCACAAATTTCTATTATGCAATAGAAACTGAGACTGAATCATTACCATACATCAATCCTGGACCCTACGTTATCAAAAGCTACCGAAACTAGAAGAAAACATGCAGACACTAGTCAGTACACAGCCAACTTGAGATGCTTATTGATTCATTATTTGCTTTCTTCTAAATGTTTTAAAAATATTTTTATGTGATGAGTGTACATGCTTCCATGTGCTATAAATCAGATACAAGTGAAGCTAATTAATAGAAAACTAATATATCTAAATTGCAATAAGATATATGACCCCAAAACACTGCTATGAACTCATCCACTTACAAATTTATACAACGCATCAAAATTTCAGACATTTGACCTAGTTCAAACATACAAATAAAATGCATTTGTACATCTCAACCAATAAGAACCCTTACCAGTAGGTCGAAACAGCCTTGGCTGACCATATGTTGTTGTGAAAACAAAAGTTTGGTTTGTCCCCTACCACCACAGAAAACAGAACAAAATAATATTGCAACATGTGGATGTTCATGAAGAAGCATTATCCCAAAAGGATAAAAATTGTTTACATACTTGATATTTAGGCTTTTTTGTAGGTTTCAAGGGGCACTCTAGCAGCCCACCGAACACAGCCCCTTGCATATCTCTAACAACCTAAAATTTTGGTAAAATATATAATAAATACCTAGTCAATAAAACAATAATACATTAATGTTATGATGCCTTGTTTTCACTTTTTCTTTTTTCAAAGTTTTGTACAAAGAAAACAAGAAAAAATTGTATCTTGTTTCATTATTTCTGTATAGAACTTTGAGAATAGGAAACAAAATAAAAGCAAGGTGTCATTTTTTAAAATAAAATAAAAAGAGAAAATGAAAACAAACAAAAAAACGTTTCCAAACCAAAAGTTACCATAATTTACACCATAACAAGAGTCATGTACTTTGTACATAAACATTGACATACCAGCAAACTAGGACCTGAAAGTTTAGCACTGTTGTGAAGAAGTGTTCGAAGTGATGTGCCATGTTTCAAAGTACTGCCCTTCATTGGAAGAAATGTTGAATCAGTATTTCAATGTAATAACACAATTCAATCCTCTTCAATGCACAAACTAAAAACTAGAATATTGTAAATTACCTGTAAAGTAAGACCCCCTGACACCCTCTTACTATATCAGGGAGGGATGAATCAAAAAAATCATTCAAATCAGGAGAAATAAAAGCAGAATGATCAGTAAAATTGAATTGTAGCTTCTTTGGAGTATTTGGAAAACTCTGCACATTCACTTCTTCAGAACTGCTATTTCTCTTTCTAGAGACCTGATCTTCATCATTGCTTTTACCTTTCAATAAATCCTTGCTATTGGGACTAAGATTAACATATTTATAGATGAGATCGCCATCATCCTCGCCAAAATTTTCATAGTTGCGTCTCACAGAAATTGATTGATGATTACTCTTCTTGGATCCACCAAAGCTAATTGAAGGAATAATATCAGTCCAACATGACAACAAGGATTTTGGCTTCCTATAATAGGACCTGGCCAATACAAATAAAAACCTTGATGTCAAAGATTAAATAAAGAAAAATAAAATAAAAAACTAAAGCAACAATTTTCCACTTAATAATGTAGAAAAGTTATGCGCGGGCTTACATGTGCATTCTAGATCTTTACTCTTATTCATTTGCACACAAAATGTGATATATATATATATATATATATATATATATATATATATATATATATATATATATATATATATATTATGCATGAGTATGTATGGATCAAGATGAAAGGATACTTTTAATAATTTGTATTAAAAGGTAATTTCATCAATTTAATTGTTGATTCATATTATATTATCATAATCATCATATGTGTATTTAAAATTTTAAACAATTTAGACGTATGTAGATATGTAATTCAATAGTAATTATTTATTTATATTTTAAATAATATATCATAACTAAAGTAGGATAATGTAGTATCAAATAATTTACATTTATGTAAAATTTTGTAGACTTAATCTACTAATGAAGCTTATAGACCCCTCATAATTCCATCTTTCTCTCCTAATACGACCGCTAAAATGTGTTTAGAGTTATCAAAGTCCAGAAAAAAGAGTCTCATATCCAAACCAGATAAATCGCACTGCCAAAAACATATTACTAATGTATAATCAAGGACACGAAAATATTCATGGACAGCCACATAAATAACATTAATATTTACCTCCCAATAACCAATTGTTGAAATCAAATCACACAATTGTTTTTTCTCCTCTTTTGATGCATCTGAGGAGATAATTCAAACCCATAAAGCTGAGTAATGGGTATAACAAACAACCAAAATGCAGATCAATGTAACAAAAGGAACTCCTTTTACATGTTTCTATTAAAAAACAAAAAATAATTAATTAAATAAAGGGGAAAAAAGAAGTAAGAAAGAGAACCTGGGGATGGGTGGAGGAGATTTAGGAGATTGAGGAAAGAAATGAGAAATTATCTTTATGAGTTTCTCTTTGAAAGCATCCATTTTTGGTTGGGACAATGAAATGAAGGAGTGTGAGTTATCCTTTCAATGACATGAAAAGGAGGGAAATAGAAGGGACATAGGAAAGTGGAAAAATAAGCTTAGTATTTATACAGTTACATGCACACGCACTTGGCACTTCATACAGGAATGTTATAACGAAAAATATTGACCCACATCTGAAACTGTAACTTATACCTGGATCTATCTGGATTAAGTTGCATGTGGGATGAAATTCATTGTTTGGATCATGTGGGAGTATGGGGTCAATGTTTTAATAATTCTTTCATTTCTAATTTCAATCATATTAATTTTGGTCTTTTGAGTTATTATTTTAACAAATTAGTTTCAGTGTTCCTATCATGATTGGAAGAGAAATTTTAAGAAAAATATTTATTTTACTAAATGATTTCAATATTTTAAACTGCAGTATCTTGTTTGACTGCAACATTTAAAATATTATAAATTTAAATAGGAAATGTAATTAACTAAATTCTGCAAATTTTATAATTTTATATAAGTAGATGCAGTTTTTAAATTTTTTCTTCATAAATCCAACAATCTTTTTATATTTTTTAAATATTATAATAATTTTGAAGATCATATTTTAATAAATTAAATCATAAAAGTATTATGATTTTATCATTTAATTTTAATTTATTTTAAAATTTTAAAATTTAATATAAATATTAAAAAATTGTAAACTTATTTGGAAGTTAAGGTAAGAAGGTAAGATATGAATAAATATTATATTCTATTTATAGTTTTTGAATAACTTATCTTGGTGAGTTATCCTATCCTATCCTATTTTATAAGTTTAAATTCTTATCATAAGAGAATGTTGAAATAAAGATCATCAGGATAGAATAACTTTCTGTTTTTTATCTTTTATATTCTACTATCCTTAATAATTTATAAAATAAATTATATATAAATATTAAATTAAATATTATAAATAATTTTTTTATTTATTTTATAAAATATAAATTTTTAATTATAATTTATTAAAAAAATATTTTAAATTTTAAGTGTAAAATATGTAATAAAATATAATTTTTAGTATTACATAAAAATAAAATTTAAATTTTTAGTAATAAATTTAAATTTTTATTATTTATACATATTTTTGTTTAAAAAATTAAAAATTAATTTAAAAAATAATTATTTATTTTAATATAACTTATATCCTAATTTATCATCATTTATTCATATCAAATATTAAATAGGATAATATCAAGTAATTCACACTCCTATCCTAACATACATCAAATATAAAATAGAATTAAATAAAATATCATTTTATCATACTGTAATCATATTTTATTTTTATTCAACTTTTATATTCCATTTTATTCAATTATATCTAAATGAACCCTATATGTCATTATGTTAATAATTTATTTTTTAAAATTTATCCTTAATTTTAAAAAATTTATCTTTTTAACTTTTTATAATATAATATAATATTTATTAATATTTAATTTATTTTAAAATTTTATTTAAATTTAAAAATACTTGTACAATATCTATAGATAATGTGTTTTTGTTAAATATCTAAACTTAAAATATGCAAATAAATTATTAGTCACACTCCAAAATTTAAAACATTAAAATTTTCAATTGTTCTGTCTAAATAAAAGATTTAGTCACAACCAAAAATTTTATTTAGCTTTTTTACGAAGCATTATTATTTTATCTTATATTTTTTTAATAATTTTTTATTAGTATATAAATTAATTATTAAAAAAATTATATTTTTTATTTTTAAATATAAAAATATTTTATTTTATTCAATAATTAAAAAATGTATAAAAATAATAATTATAAAAAATTACAATTCTTAAATATTTTAATATATATATATATATATATATATATATATATATATATATATATATATATATATTACCATCTCATCCAAACGTGCGGATTAGAGTTTTTCCGAAGGTTAGAATAAAAATATATATAATAACTTTTTTACCTTATTTTATTTTTACATTAATTAATATAATATAATAACTTTATTGCATTGGTTTATTATATTTATTTCTCTTGTATTAATTTTATCTTTATAAAAGAATCGTGTATTAGAAGTTGATGAAAATAAAATAATATAATTATATAATTTGTTATTCTAATTTAATATTTTTAAAATTGAATTAACTATTGAATCATAAATACAATTTAAAGTTTAAGAATTTAATTAAATTTAAATTTTTAGATAAAATTATTTTAATTTTCTATTATTTATCACTAAATAAATTCTAATAATTTAAAATATAAAGTTACGTATTGTATCATTTAAAAATGAAATTTAATTTTTTTTTGTCTTCAAAAGTATCTTTATATAAATAAATAATACATGTATAAGAATCAACGACTAGTGATTGAGACACATTTTTGTTTCTGCATGGTGCACGGTTCAATTATTAGTTGAGACATTTTATCTAATTTTACATAAATTTATAACAAATTGATTTGATTGAATCGTTCAATTTGAAAACGGGTTCGTCGGTTTGATGTCCAAAATTTTCCTTTTCATTTTCCCCCATACGGGTATCTCTCATACTCTCATTTTTTAAAACTTTTACAATTTGGATTAGTCAATATGTTTTCATTAAAAAATTATGAATTAAAATATAAAATTTTATAAAAAAAATAAAAAATTATATTTTTAAGTTTTAATTTTATATGGTATAATTATTTTAAAGTTTCATTAAGTTTTGAGTAAAATTCTTACATCAATTAAAACATCTAAAAATTGGACAAAAATTAATATCAATTAAAACGTCAAATGTGTATAATTTTAAAAATAGATAGATTTAATTTATTTAAAAATTTTGAAAGATTAAAATCACACAATCCAAACTAAAGAAATTAAACATACAATTAAACTCAAAGAAAAATTACTAAACAATTCCTTCTATGTATATGTTAAAAAAAAAAACTTTTTGTTAAAAAATAATACTAGTGCACTTTTATCATAACTTCTTATACCCCCAATATAATTTTGAATAAAAAATTGATATAACATTTCTATAATTAATACCCTTTTTAAATATTTAATATCTTTAAAATATTAATTAATAGTACCCAAAATTAAAAAATTAATAAAATAAACATAAAGTTAATTTATAAAAGAATTGAAATTGGAATAAATTTTATAATAATAAATTTTTTATTTTTAATAATTAAAGAAAATAATTTATTTTTTTAATATATAATAAACACAATAAAATTTAAATCTATGCTCTCATGTAAACTACCTCAATTCTTCATAATGATCTCATGTAAATAATTAAAGTTTCAACTCCTTTTTAAAGAAAATAATTAATTTAATCTTTTTGCTTATATCAATTTAATTTCAAAAAACAAAAGTTAAATTAATCAATACTATCTTTTAAGAATAAAATTGATAATATTTATTTTAAAAAAATTAATGTGACTAAGTTAAAAATTTTAAGAGTTAGAAACAATATTTCACCCATAATAATAAGATAATAATTAAGAAATTTAAAGATAATATTTGAGTGATTTATTTTTATATAAAAAATTAAAACACTATTTTTTTATTTTCTTTTTTTCATTATTTTAACATTAAGGGTAAGTTTTTTCTTTTGAAAATTTATTATTTCATTTACATTTGTAATTTTTTATCTTCTTAATACAAAAGAATCAATAAATATAGAGTCGTTTATTATTTTTTATTTTCTTTTGTTTATTATTTTAACATTAAGGATAAATTTTTTCTTTTGAAAATTTAATATTTCATATACATTTGCAAATTTTTTATTTTCTTAAATACAAAATAATCAATAAATATATAGTCGGTTGAGATGAATATGTATGAATTTGGATATTTATTTATTTTCGTTACTACCTCAGCAAATTTATTATAAGTGTGGTTTGTAAGAATTTTAATTTAATTTTTTATTAATTTAATTCTTTTTAACCAATTAGGTCTCTTTGGTAAATGAATTTACTTAATATTTTGATAATATTTTTTAAAATTATACTTATAAATTTGAGCTAATAAGATTTATTTATTTATTTTATTATCTTATCATAATTTTTATTTTATGCTATTTTATATTTCTAATTTAATAGGTAAGTTTACTAAATACTTTTATTTTAATTAGCTAACCTTATTTATGAATTTTATTAAATGTATCTAATTTTTTTTATAGGTATATAAATAAAATTGACTTCAGCACAAGCATTAATGATAATATTAACATTTAAAAATTGATTTCAAATTCTTTAAATGTATTACACGATATTAAATGTTTATTATCAAATATAGAACCTTATATATAATGAAAAATATCAAGTAACAAAACTATTTGATGACAATCCTAATTGTTTATCATTGATAAAAAATACTTACTTTGAAAATAATAAAATTGAGAATGTATCATTTTTATAAAAACATTTAAAAACGGTATTAATATAAAAAAAATTAATAATGGTATGAGTTCGTGTTTAATTTCAAAACATTTTAATTTAAAATATAAGTTATCAAAATATAATTGAATAAATTATAAAAGATGAATAAAAAATAAAGTGAAAATTATCCGAAAAATTTATTTCTCTCGTACAAAATGTTATTATGACACTAAAATACTTATTATATGTAAAAATAACTTAAATAACAATTGAATATTTATTATATGTAAAATAATTATTATGTTAAAACATAAAATATTAAAAGTAATTATTATATTCGAAATACTTGTTATATTTAAAATAAAAAAAAATATTTAACACTTATTTTTAAAGTAATTAAAAGTGTAAATTTTTTTAGTACAAAGAGATAAGATTTAAGTCATTATCTAATGGTAAAAAGTTCGGAATAGTTTTATAGAAGGTTTGGATTTTAGTCTCATCTTTTTTTTTATTGTAAAAAAATGGTGAGATTTAAATTCAAAACTTTATATATACAAGTTTAAAATTTTTTATTTTATTCATTAAAAATAAAATAAAGTTAATTAAATTTATTTTGATATAAAATAATAAAATATTAAAAGTAATTATTATATTCAAAACATTTATTATATTTAAAAGCTAACAAAATATGTAACATTTATTTTTAAATTACATTTGACATCTAAACTATTAAAATTGACTTAGTGATAAAATGTTAAAGATTAAAATATTTTTACATAAATTCCTCAATTTAAATCTTATATTCTTTATATTGTAGAAAAAAGTAAGTTTAATATCATTTACCTTATCCATCAAATATTAAAAATTAAAATTAAATTAAGTTGATTTTATTTTATTTCTATATTGAATAATAAAATATTGAAATTAATTATTATATTTAAAATAATTATTACATTTAAAGTCAAAAGGAATATTTAACATTTATTTTTAAAATAAGTTTAATCTCCTTTATCTTATCCATCAAAAATAAAAAAAAAATTAAAATTAAATTAGGTTGATTAGTTTTTATATCTATATCATATAATTTTTTAATTTTTTATGAATTAAATTATTTTAGAAATTTAAGACCATATATAAGTATTATTTTCCATGCATGATTTTCAATTTAAACAATATAAGTATGATTTCATTTTAAAATTTATTTGACTTAAGTATACTTATAATAATATCATACAAATAATTAATTTTAAACATTTATAGTTAATTACTAATAAATATTAATGAATATAAAATTAAATTAAATTATAGTATATTTTGTTTATTTTATTTTTCATCCAATAAAACCATTCAGCCACAATTGAGTGTTTTGGAATTCATAAGAAAAAGAATAAAACTAACAAAACTTATAAAATTTTTCACTGTATTAAAAAAATATTTCAATTATTTAATAAATTTTATGATAATATTTTAAAATTTTCATCAACGTGCATATAAATTTTTTTTATTTAACTTGATATTTTTTTAAAAATTGTTAAAAATATTAAAAAGAACTAATTTTTCTACTCTTTAAACTAATGCAGATCATAAAAAAAATATCGAAATGTCTTTAGATATCGATATTTATTTTAATTTAAGGAAAATATGTTCTTAAATTTTCTATTTAATTATTTAAATACGAATTTACAATTATTATAAAAATAAATATATTTAATCATCAATAATTGATTATTGAAGCCAAATTATCCTAAATAAAATTTAGAAAAATATTTTTTCACATACTTTTTGTGCATATATATATATTTTGAAAGAGAAAAAATCATACATATAATAAGTAACGTGATGAAAAAATAAAAATATGAAATTTTAAAAATATTTATGAAAGAAAAATAATAATAAATATAATAAATAATGACCTTAAAATATTAATTATATAATTGAAAAGCAGGTCAGATGTCGCCAAATTGTGCTGGCAAATTTACATCGCAAAAATTCCTATTCGTATGTTATATTCGACAACTTCCTTTATATTTATTTTATCTACATATATAATTCTACCAATAATATATTTTTATATATATTAAATTATAAATTTCATTTTTAACAAAAATATTATAAAAAATTTAATGTTATTCTTATTAAATTAATTGTTTTTTCTTATATTAATCAACCAATTTATTTTAAATATTTTTAAAATTTAAATTTTAATATTAATATATTTAATAAATAAAAATAAATTTAAAATAGATTAAATTTTAATATTATTATAATCGTCAAAAATCTTAATTAAATTTGATTTTTAAATTTTAAATATCAAATGAATAAAAATTATGTTTATAATTTTAATTATTTATTTTCAATTTTAAAATCTAATATTTGATTTTTTATTATTATTAAATTATAATATTTATCACTTTCTTTAATTTATCTTTAGTTAAAATTTATATAATTTTAAAAATATACATACATTTATTATGCTAGTATCTATATTAGTAATTTATTGAATATTATATGAGCTTTAATTCTATATATTACAACAATTAATTTTTATTTTCATTAATATTATATCCATATTTTTATACCATTATATACTATATAGTCCTATATATTATGGTAATTAATTTAATTTTTTTACAGGAATTAGTCAATTAATATATGAATTAATAATTTAGATTAGTTAAATATATCAATTATTTTAAATAATTGTCTAAATATATAAATAATTTACACTATATTGAATGAAATAAATCATGTTAAACTTATGTCAAAATAAGTTCTTTTCTCTTTTCTCTTTGTTTATTAGATTTTCTGAAAATTCATTACGTTGTTGTCAAGATATTGCCGCATATATGAGGTGTTTGTTGCCTTGTCAAAAAAGGCCATTAAGCTATTTCTAAATTGAAAATGAGAATTGGGTATGGTGGAGATCGATTGGATTCAGTGTATTTTATTTAAAGCTTATTTAAAGGATGGATGGTGCAATCTTGATAAGGGCATACACTTAAGCCTAAACTAATACTTCAGTTAGGATGTCCCCATACTAAAAATGAATTTATTTATGTTAAGACCATTAAAAGAAGGCAATGTAGGTTAGGATATTTTATAGGGTTAATAGTTTTTTAAGCTAGTTTTTCATCAAAAGTTTGATCATGGTTGATTGAATGATATAATAAGTTTTAACCGAAAAATTTGGTAATTTATAGATACTTATGATTAATTCTTTTAAGATATAGTAGCATTTAGAATATTAAGATTATAATTTACATTCAACTTATGAATTACTCTTGATGAAATTTTTTTGGACATATTTTATTTATTATAGAGACTGTTTTTTTAGATTCTTGAAGAATGTTAAACAATTTATTTTAATTAATTTGTTGATCCTATTACACATGGTAATTACCAAATATAGTGATAAATCATGAACAAAATGGTCAAAAATTATGGTTTCAATTTTGATAATTTATAAATTATGAATAATGGTATAAATATATAAAATTACTAAATAATTTTAATTTATTTTATCTTTGATAAAAAAAAACCCAAATTAAATTACATAATATCTAATATTATAGCTACCACCACCAACTAAATAATAATAATAATAATAATAATAATAATAATAATAATAATAATAAATTTTTATTTATTATAATGGATTATGTATGACAATAAAAAGATTATGTAATTAAAATAAATTAAATTAAGTATTATCTAGAATTAAATTACATTATTATGATTCATAACAATCATTTTTAACTATATTTTTTAATGAATTAAATATGATGATAAAAATAAATAATTTAAAAAATTTTACACAATAAATTAGATAAATATATAAGTTGAATTTAGTTTAAATGTATTGATCATATAAAAATATTTTAAACTACTATTCATTTATAAATAATTATATTATTTAAAATTATTAATTTATATAATAATTATTTCTAAAATTAAATATACAATATTTTTAATTGGTTAACATGTAAAAATATTTATTTTATTATTATTATTATTATTATTATTATTATTATTTTCATTCAAAAGAGAAATTATATATACATTTTAAATAATAATTTAAATCATTAAAGAAATTTAGGCATGATAACAATTGAATAATTTTTTATAAGTTTACATGCACATTATTGGTTCATTTTATCACGTTAAACATTAAAATTTAATATATTAACTTAATTAAGATAGTTAAAAATTAAATAATCATTACAATAAAATTAAGATAACTTCGTAATTTATAAATATTTATGATTATTCTTTTCATATATAATAGCATTTAGAATATTAAGATTATAGTTGACATTTAATTTATGCATCACTTTTAATGATAATTTTTTTATAATATTTCATTTATCATAGACACCTTATTTTTTATTTTTTTTAACAACCTTTAACAATTTATTTTAATTTTCTGTTTCCGTTACAAATGGTAATTACAATGTATGATGAAAATAAAAGTTAGTTTTTCAATCCAAGTAATTTATAGATTATGAATAATAGAAAAATATTAAAAAATTATTTTAATGATAATTTTGAAAAAATAATGACAATTTTATTTTTTTATTAAATTTTTTTATCAAATCTATATTCGTCAAAAAAATATATCAATAAATTAGATAAATATAAAAATTGAATTTAGTTTGAATGTAATGATAATATAATACTTTTTATATTATTATTTAATTATAAATTATCATATTATTAAAATTACTAATTTATATCATAATTATTTCAAATCTTATAATTACAAATTTTTTAATCTGTTAATAGCATACAAATATTTATTTTGTAAATAATTTTTTCATTCAAAATCCAAATTATATGTAAATTTTAATTAATAATGTACATCATTAAAAAAATTGAGTCCGATAACAATTGGATTCAATTTCTTATTGGTTTACATATAAATTATCGATTCATGCTATCACGTTAAATATTAAAAGTTAAAATATTAACTTAATTGAGACAGTTAAGAATGTAAATAATCATTACAATAAAATTAAGACAACTTGATAATTTGTAGATATTTATGATTATTCTTTTTAGATACAATGACATTTAGAATATTGAAACTATAACTAACATTAAAAATTTTAATTTTTTTTATCTTTACATTTAGTGATTATATTTTTTTTATTTTTAAAAATATTTAATAATTTATTTTAATTTATTATCTCCGTTATCCTTTGTAATTACCAAGTGTAATGGTAAGCCAAAAATAGAAGATGAAAAAGTTATGTGTTCAATTCCAATAATTTATATACATTATGAATAATAGTATAAATATGTAAAAGTGTTAAATAAATTTAAAAATTTTATATCTTTGATCAAAATAAAACTATAATTTTATAAATATTATTTTTAAATACAGTAGCATTTAGAATATTAAGATTATAATTAATTTATTTTGTTTTAACTTAAATTTTAAAGATGAAAGTTTAAGTTTGGTATAAAGTTTAGTGTTTTGAGAAAAATTAGAGTTTTAGGTGAGTTTAAAAAAATTTTCTAAGCATTTTAAAAAAAAAAAATGAGTTTCCCATAATTTAAGATGCCATTTGATCATTTAGGGGTAGTTTGAGAATTAATTTTCCATTGAAGGATATTTTTGTTCATTTATATGTAATTTTTATTTTAAAAATTAAATTTAAATATAATAAATTATCATTTAAAATTATTTTAACATTAATTAATCTGAATTTATCATTAATCAAGGTTAACTTATTCTTAACATGATTAATTTTAATTAATTAAGGTTAATCTATTTTAACTATGGTTAATTTTATCTCTCCTCATTAATATTTTTGTTTTATATACCATTAATAAAGTGATGATTCATGTGGTGAGTCATCATATCATTTTTTAGTACTTTTTTTGAGAATTTCTAAGTTTCCAAATTGTTCTTATGATGTTTCTAACACTTATTGATTTATTCTCGAAATCATTCTTAATTCATTTTTCATTTTTTTGAAAACAATTTAATCTTTATAAAAGAGAATTTTCAAATGATGTTTTGAGTATTTTTGAACGTTTCTAATGATGTTTTCATCATCTCTTTATTTTTATTCTTTTCTTATGATTCCCTAATCATCTTTGATGGATTCCAATCCTTTAGAATATCTTTTATCTTTTTTTTCCTGCATATTTATTTAATGGATTTTGAAAGATATTTTTGTTATTTATTAAAAAAAATTTAATTTTTCTAACTTTTATTTTTTTTTATTTTATTTTTTACAATATTTATAACTTAGAAGTCTATCATAAAAAATTATAAATATTACATGTTATATCATTTACCAATAATTAACTAAACCTTTGATAAATTGTGTGATTAATAGATTACCCACAATTTTAAGTAAATATGTAATTATAGAAAATTTTGATAAATTATCAATAATTAGAATAAATATATGCAAATATTTTTTTTGACATTTTAAATAGTTAAAGTATGATTAATTATTATTATTTATTATAAAATTATCAAATCAATTAAACTATGGTTTAAATACTTTTTTTTATTTTTTACTTTATTAAAATAAATGATAAAAATCTAATGTGGGGTAAAGAAAATATTTCAAACATTGCAAATTAAAACCAGTAACAAAAGTTAATATACCATAGGTTTGGATTATTATATATTGCAAGAAATTATAACGTATAGGCAAAAATAAATATATCAATAATTTATCAGAACAATTATCTGTAGTCTACATAAAAACATCATCCCTCATTTACATGTATGGGATTGAATTTTATTTATAAGTTACAATAGTCATCCTAATTATGCACCATTAATTCCACATATTGAATATGTTCTATACATTATGGGTTAAATATGAACCGTATTTTATTACAACACAACAAATTTAACTTAATTAGCATTGTATTTCTAAACATTTTTTAGGAGGTACTCAAGGTAGGGACATGAAAGAAAGTACATTACATTTCTTGAGATAAAAAGACATTTCCCTTGCTTTACTGCATGTCTCTCTTGTGCTTAGCCAATATCTTATCATCTATATGCTTTGTTGAATTTGGCTTCAACTGTTTATCCTAAAAAAGACATATAAATGTGATCAAGTAAATTAAAAAATATCACACTTCTAAATGTAGAAGACAAAAGGTACTTACAATCCATGCTATACATTCTTCAATTTCATTATGTAGTTTGGATCTTAATATTTTTTTTCAATCACTTCTTAAGAGCATGCTATACCCTATTGATGTCGTAAGACAAAATTCATAGAATAAGTTATAGACAACATTCACCTACAATCCAAAAGTCCAAGTGTATCTCTTCTTAAACCTACAAGTCCAAGTAGATATATTACTTAGTGTTAGACAGTTTCCATTATACTAACAAAAGAAGCTTTTATATTTACTTGAAAGCACCTGCTTAAAATAAACTAGCAACACAAATACCATTTTGTATTAAATTATTCATAGGTATAAATGTAATTCAATAACCATAAATAAAATCTAATTAGAAGTGGACATAGTAATATGTGAAATTCATTAAATTTAATAAAGTAAAACTATATTCATTAAATCTAATATGTGAAATTCAATTTTTATTTTTATTTTTAAATTTCTATCCTCTATATCCATTGGTTTTGAAAAGTCATTTTGTTAAAGAGAAGAAATTTCTAATAAATAATTAATCCAGAAAATAAATGAAAAGATAATATAAAAGAGTTTTTGTAGAAGTTAAATGAGAAATTTAAAAAAAAAATGAGAATATTGGTTTATAAAGTAATCAAAATTTTAAAAAATAGAATTGAACGAACTAAATGTTCCTTTTTCCAAAACATTCAATGTCCACCATATTCTTCATGGTTTTGTCCTTACAACTTCACAAAATGTACTTTTTATTTAGATATATTATTTATTTTTACATATTTATACAAAAATCATATATATATATATATATTCATGATATTATTCATTATAGTTTACATCTTTCTTTTTCGATTATAAAAATTAATGTTTATATTAAGAAAATGATTTATCTTTCATGCCTATAAATACAGAGCATTTGATTCCTTGTATAGTATGGACATCCGAGTAGTAAAATTGTACTATTTAATAACCAAATTAACCATTTATTATAAATTTTAGAAATTAAACTAATACCGTTCATAGTATTCCCTGTGTCTACCTCTTGCCTCTTTTAATAGTTTTAATTTAAGCACAATTTTTCTAAGATCTAGCAAGATATTAGTACTATTATTTGATTTCAATTAAACGAGATGTATCCGGTCTTAGCCCCTAATGCAAAAGAATTACTTTTAAGATTTGAACCCATGAAAAGTCATAATACTGCAACCTTACCATTGCATAAAGGCTCATCCTTCATTTGATTTTAACTAATATAAAAATAAAAAGAAAAAAAAATAACATCCTACGTAACACTACAACTGATCTAGTTTGATGGATTAGCATACCTCAAAGATATTTGTCAATTCTTGATCCATGGAGATAAAAATATCTGAGGCTAAATTGTTTCATAAAATTGTTTAGGAATATACTTTTTGATCAGTGACGGCAGCAAGCTCAACTTTCTTAATCACCATAAAACTCGTCTTGCACAAAGGATAGATTGATATTTTTTCATTGAAGTCTATAAATATTGAAAAGCAATTGTGAGAATGAAATAAAAATCCGAATGAACGGACAAAAAAATTTATACATAATCCATCTAAATCTTTAAACAGGATCTTCTAGAAACACCATCAAAGGAGTAAAAAAGTACCGTAGGATAAATGAATAAAATTTATACAATGCCAAATAGGTGGCGCCTTAAATTCCCAAATTAATATTGATTGAGTAAAAGCTAAGACACATTTTATATGTGAACATATCAAGAAGCAGCAACCATGCCAAATATAAAAAATAGAAGGAACAACAATTCTACATTAGAAGTTTCTTTAAAAATGGATAGTTTGAGGGAACAAAGATAGGGCCACATGATTCAAAGTGGATGGGCCAATTTCATATGGTCATTTGAATTTTCAAGTTTTAGCTTAAGAAGCATGGATACATATGTTGCATTCTATTCAGTCTTCACATATTGGTATTAAAATGTAACTAATAGGAATATATGTGAATGTCATTAATACATATCTAAGAAGTATCCCAACCATTTTTACTGAATAAGAAATTTGTGCTAATCTAATATAGCCAAGATACGCTGGGATATGGTCTATGCCTAGTGGGATTAAATTCATCTTAAACCATTCATCTTTAAACAGGCTATTTAGTTTTTCTTCTTTGGATCAATTCTTTGGTTTCCTCGATGAGGAACAAATCTTCCTAGCCTATTACAATGTGGGAATACCTCCATTTTTTTTATTTTATTTTCCTTTTAAAATTTACAAAAATAAAAAATTAAAAAAAATAAAAACACAACAAATGAACATAAGAATGGCCAGGCAAAAACAAAGAACCAAGGAACAAACAGGTGACAAACAAATATAGTTGAGCAACAATAGACACAAGTAATAGGAGCCAAATTTGTTAAAGTCACATTCTGAATTTAAAAAAAAATAAAACACAAATAAAAAATAGAAAAAAGAGTAGTTACAGAGCTCAGATTACCAGAAAAAGGTAGGTGCAAATGTAGTGGGAAAAAGTTTCTTTTGTTGGGTAAAAATTGATGTTTTCTTTAGCTACAAAACAGAACCTTAAAAATAATAAAAGAGTGGGACAATTGATACTTAATTTTTTCCTTAACACAAGAAATTGATTTTGGCTAATAAAGGTTTTCTATTTGGAAGCAACTACTCCATTCCACGTGAGTTCATGACCAATCCTTTTACCTTGTGTCCTTACTACTTAGTGATTTTTGTATTGATTTAAAGAACAACTTATTATGCATAGGTAGGAATGCAAAATATGATTATGCCTATTTACATTAAAAAACTTGGCAAGCATAGTATAGCTAAATGAACATATATTTTAAGTATTCACAATCCAATAAACAGTAGTGTTTATGATGGTACAATTTAACATAAAAAATACAAAACAATTAAACATTGTCTTTAACCCTTCAACCACCAAAAGCATAAACTCAAACTTCTCTTTTTTTTTTTTAAAAAAAAGAAGATATAGAAATTTTTTTTATTTTACTCACCTAAATCTGGAGAAGCTCACATCCTTTGCCAGAAGCTTCAACGTTGCCTCCATCCGTGGTGACGATTCCTTTTTCTTTGGTGTCCGCTATACTCATTATCATCAAGGGTCATAGCCACCTTTTATCTGTGTTGCAGACCATTTCATGGAACGGTCATCGTCTCCACCACCGTCACCACCACCGGCAGCAGCTCTTCATGGTTGCTTTTCCCTTTCTCTTATCCCTAACCCCATTTTATTTTTCTTCTCCTCTTTGACAATTGTTTTGACCAACACCAATTCGCTATCTCCTCACTTGGAAACGATAAGAGCATACCTCCAAAGTCGCGATAACGGCTCCTCCAAAGCCGCGACGAAAGCTCCTCCAAAGCCCCGACGATGGCCCCCTCAAGTTGCCTCCCCTCTCACCTTATCTCAAACCCTAACTCTAAGTTTGTTCTAACCTTGTTACCAAAATCAAACAAGGTCTGTTTTCTTTCATTACGGTCTCATTTAGGAGTAAAGGGTTTTTAAATTATAAGTGGTACGGGGCATAAAGTTTTAGATAATACTTAAATAAAAATAGAAAACATTTGAACATAAATATAGGCTTAGCCTAGTGGCTGCCTCGGTTGAGGTTCTTCAGGAGCGCTGGTTCGATTTTTAGTTATTGCACTTTCCTTTTTTTTTAGTAGGATTATTTGTTTCTGAGCCCAAAATTATTGTCATGGAGAGAATTCAAGAAGGCAATAATAGAAAGGTTCAATGCAGCTAAAGCAAATAGGATCTATTGCAAATTATAGGAAAAAATTTGAATTCCTAATGAGCCCTTTGAAGGATGCGGATGAGGTATATCTCAAAGGAAATTTTCTTAATGGGCTAAAGGAAGAATTAAGGGCAAAATTGGAAATGAAGAACTTCACATCCCTTGAGGTACTAATGCTTAAAGCATAGAGGTTGGATGGAAGAAATCAAGCAATGTTCAAGAAAGGAGGCCATGAAGTTGGAAAGTTGCTAGGAGGTGCAAAAATCCAAATTTTTCAAAGAGGGGTAGATTCAAAGGAAGAAGAAGCCAAATTGGTTGAAGCAAAAATAGAGGTAAAATCAGAATTATTGCCATCAAAGAATGAGAATGAAGACTTGTCTCTCTTACAAGAAGAGATGAACTTTGGTGAGTTAGAATTGGTAACAACTTTAGACATCAAGAACCAAAATTAAGATTATGAGCCGTTTCACAGATTTCAAATTATTGCTATCAATGTTTTATAGATCATGGGGATTCTCCACAAGACATTTAAATAGGGACTAGAAGCTGGTCTTGTTAAGGTTTTTGAGGGGGGTTGGCCGTAGACGAATCTTAAGGGATTTTTATTTGTTCCTGATTTAATTAATTTCAGCATCTTAGTGAATTTTCCAAACACAACAACTTGGGCTTTATATGTTCAACATTGGGATCTTGGTGGAATTGTCTTTAACCATTACAAGCCATTCACCTTGAGGATAAGGTGTAATTCATACGGGAGGGTATTGATAAACCCCTCAATAAAAAGTGAAATAAAGATTATAATAAATAGTTAGACTGTTGTAACTGATACTTAGTTGCTGTAACAAATAATTAGTTAACTTGCTGTAAGAGATAGTTAGCTTGACAAACAACCTAAAAATAGAAGGTAAAAGGATAGAGTAAGTAGGTGGATAATTTTGAGAAGAAGTTTGTAACTGGAGTACACTGGATCTCTCGAAAACTCAGAACTATTGAGTACTGTTGTAACATTCTTTCCTAAACTCTATTTCAGTTCTGATAGGGGCTGAGACAGAATCATAAGGGGTTAGCAATAAAGAGTCATTCTTTTTCATTATTATTGGGTACCAGTCCCTATCGAGCCAATGGGTTCTTTAAACAAAAAAGGGTTCTTCAAACCAATAAAAAATGAGCCAATGGGTTCTTCAAAGAAAAAAAAACGAGCCCAGACTTCCAAACAAAAAATGGGTTTAGATTTTCCAAATAAGCCCAATAAAAGCTAAATATATTTCTCTCCCAATAAAACAAATATTTTTGTAGAATAAATTTATAATAAAAATATCTTTTAATATATTTTATACATAGATTCAAAATAAATAACTTTTTTACATATAAATTTTTATTTATTTATATTTATATTTTTTATTTTTTTGCTCAAATCTTGAAAAATTATTGTCAATTTTAAACTAGAAATGATAAAATAATTTATATATATATATATATATTAAAAAAATTATTAATATTATATCTCAAAATAAAAGATGGTGAAAACAAATTTTTCTTTATGTATATATAAATTGTAGAATAAGTTTTGAATAACTTATTTATTATTATTGAATTTTAAATTAAAATATGATAGTAATATACCAAATTTTTCTTCATATATAGATAAATTGTAGAATAAATCTTGAATAATTTATTTTTATGATTGAATTTTAAGTTAAAAGATGATAATAATATACCTAAGAAAATAATTTGTTTTTTCTCATTTTTTTTATATATTTAAATAAAATTCTTTTAATTTAAATATTTTAATTGTAAATCCTATTCAACGAACTTTAGATGCATATGTGTAGATTACTCTATTTCATCGAGTTTGAAGAGTTGTATGAGTTTAAATACAACCTACATTTGTCTTAAACTTCGTGCATATGAAAGTTTCAAAATATTACTAAAACATTTATTTTTAAATAAATTAACTTTAGATTTATCATTTTATATATTTAATTTAAATATTTTCAATCTAAACCTTACGCAATGAACTTTAGATGCATATGAATAGATTACTCTATCTTATCGTGTTTGAAGAATCGTATGAGTTTAAGTGCAACCAACGTTTGCCTTAAACCTTGTGCGTATGTGGATTCAAAATATTATTAAATTTTTTTTTTAAATAATTTGAATTTAAATTTATTATTTTTGTATATTTGATTTAAATATTTTAATTTTAAATTTCACGCAATGAACTTTAGATGCATATGTATAAATTACTCTATCTTATGGTGTTTGAAGAATTATATGGCTTTAAGTGCAACATACGTTTGTTTTAAACTTTGTGCATATGTAGACTCAGAAAAATTAAAAAGGAATATTTTCTACTATCTTCTTCCTTTTATAAAACTCATTTTTTCCAAAATATAATTTTCAATTTGAATGTTTCTTAAAAGTCTCCTCAATTTATTTTTGAATCATTAAATATAGAACTACATCGTCTTGAGTTTTCCATCGCATCCGAGAATACGTAAGAGCAGAATCTAGATTTCTGTTAGGCTATTGTGTGTACATATTTAACTTATTTTTTCTCATATGTAAATAAATATTTTTTGTACTACTTGTTCACTATATTTTAACTGTCTAATTTTTAGATTTACTTCTACATTATTTAGTTGTAGACTTGTACTTTGTCATTTGTTTAAATTTAGAATCAATTATTGCACAATTTAGTAAAGGGTAATGTTCTTTTGGATGAGCGAATAAGGTGCTAATACCTTCTTTATTTGTAATCAACTTCCGAACTTAAAATCTTTTTCAAAAGGTTTTTCTAACTTTTTTTCCTTTTAAAATAAATTAAAATTTTGATGAAAACTTCACTTTTCTTAAAAATAATTTCTTCTTCCCAAAATACATTATGTTCACCGTTCGTCGTGATTCTGGTTATGACACAATGCAACAAACTAGAAAATGTTATGATACCATTCAATACACAAGCACAAACATCACTCTTCTCTGATCTCATAAGACACAGACTTACTGAGTGACTTCTATTTTATTTTCAAAAAAGAATATATCTTAAATTTAAAAGTTAGTTTGGATTTTCGAAATTGCAATTATATATTTAATATTTTAAAAAAATTTCACGTACACTTTATAAAAGTTTTGTATCCCACATATTTTCAAAAAAGAATATATCTTAAATTTAAAAGTTAGTTTGGATTTTCGAAATTGCAATTATATATTTAATATTTTAAAAAAAATTTCACGTACACTTTGTAAAAGTTTTGTATCCCACATATTTTCAAGAATTGATGAATTGGATGCATATGATAGAATATATATGCATCATAGGATATTTGGACCCAAGGCCCGTTCTAGCCCCTATAACCCTGCTTCACTGTTATGTTTATTAGAGTCATAACTTTAATTTATTTAATAAAGTAATTAAATTAAATTGCAACACAATTTGATTCATATTAAAAAATCCAATTTATAAGAAAGATAAATAATTTTTTACAAATAAATAAGTAAAAGTATTCATTTATTTCATTTTTTTTATGTTTCAAATTAGATTGAATTTTTTGAGCTAGAAGTATGTTGTGGAACATAAATGCCCCATCATACCTAATCTGAACGAGAGTTTGTAGCTCCAAGAACAACCTGATGATTAGGTTGATTTTCAACATCCTAAATAGGAACTGATATATGAATATATACCAATAAGGAACCACAAAACCAAGGAATCAAACTAGTTCCAAAGAATGAAAACACAAGCAAAGCAAACTGTGAAGTTCTTACATTAGGGTTGTTTATATTTAATCATCATCTTGGAATTTTGTGGTAATTTCCTAATTTTGTTCCCCTACAAAACCAACCCTCATTAGATCACAAATTTCACGATACATCATAATTTCCTCTACTAGCATCAAAAGTAACTTCATATTAACAATTTCGTATTTAAAACAAAAGTCACAAGTAAGTTGGTCGGAGAATAAATCAAGAAAGAATGACATACGAATAGAGCCCAACCACATAATTCACAAGTTTTAAAATCAATGAAGCACAACACCAAACAACACAAACATATGATTATTGTCTATGATATATTACATCCTTAAGTAATTTTTATTGATTTTAAATTGATTTTTAAGATCATCATCCTTATAATTTAGATAAAAAAAGTTTTGAATTTGACAATTCAAATTGAAGTAAAGGACTGTGATTTCTTTTACCGGCATGCTGTTGGGCAATGTGTACAAAGTTTTATCCACGGACAAATGTACCCATCGGTGTAGGAAAGAGTATTTAAAATCCTCAATATCGTTTATATAGAGACTATTTAAACAATCATAAGAAATGATTAAACCCTAATTTTTGAGCTCATCAAGAAATATTTTTGTTTGAAAATATTTAAAGTAAATATAAAAAGAAAATAAAATAAGTATAGGAAATTTAAAGGAATAAGAACACAAATACGAATTCAATTATGAAAAGATACAAGACTTTGGTTTCCCTTATAACTTTACTCAATTTCACCTCAACTTCCTTATGAATGATCTAAAGTCAACTGCTAACAATTCATTCTCATTCCATTCCTACCCACTGATCATGCAATAATAATATTCTTTCTCTCAAATTATTATCTCCAATGATCATGCAAGTATATAATTAAGAGAAGTATAGAGAACATTTGGACTTGTTAATTTAATAACTGATTAAAAATGAAGGATTCTAATTGATCCTCCAAAATTCTTAGATTCAGTTTACCTTATAGTTTTGTTAATTACGCAATAGTAAGATCATCTATACCTTGATTAACTTAGAAATTAACAAGAGTACCTTATTCTCACTAGTTAATTGAGCACAACAACAAGGAAAGCACAATTGAGTAGAAACATAGAATCATTGTACAAAAAAAAGAAATTCAATTGGTTACATTACAAGTTTCGCTAAAGTCCCATGATTTGGAGATTAATTACACACAGTCAATGACAAACAAAAACATACTAATGCAACAAAATAATCCCTAATCCTACTTTTAGAAAAAGAATGACAAAACTGTAATCCCAACAAAGCTATTAATAGGACGTTGCAACACGTAATGTGAAAGAACTTTTGCATCCAAGATCTCTAGAGAGGTTACTGAAAGAGGGATAGGAATGGAATGGGCATTGGAGTGGTGTCTCTCCATGGTAGTGATAGGTGCGTGCCTTAGAGAATGGTGTGACTTTTGGAGCCTAGGATGGTGTGGTGTGGTGTGGTGTGGTAAGATAAAGTCTCATTTTATAATCGTGGATTAGAGTTTCAATATCGTGGATCAAGCTTGATCTAGAAGTTGTGTTCATTCTAAGTCATTTGCATCATCGTAGGCCTGACTAGGATGCTTCCTATGTTGTTAAGGCTGACGTGACATTGTCGTATTATAAGTCTTATCTTTTTATATGATCCTTTTACCTTCTTTTTTGTTCAAAACTTATATATTTTCATATTCTCTCCTTGCATGATCGTTCCTGCAAAAATAAAAGAAATTAGGTCAAATTATAATTAAATAGTTCTAATTTATATCGTAATTATAACTAAATTTTTTAGATAAATTAACAAAATGGTAGCTTATCATCTATCATATCCACGATAAAATATATTTACTACAACATCACAATGGCATAGGTACGAAAGTTCAACCTAAAAATACACTATAGAATAAATATTTAAATACAAATACTTGGAGAAGCTTTCTACTTTGTAATTATTTATGCTTCATTTAGAAAAATAAAAAAAATAAATTGACTTGAACACATTCATAGCTGTAAAAATAAAAAAAATAACAAATAATTTTAAATTAAAATAATCTAATAATATTTTCATAATTTTCTACTTTAACATTTTTTAAATAAAGTCAATAAATGAAAGAATACTTGTTTATATATAATAATAATAATAATAATAATAATAATAATATTTTTAAAGAATTTAATTATAGGTTATGGTGTTAATTTGAAATTAAGAAATAACTTATTAAAAAGGAACATAAAAGCTCGAGAAAACATAATTTTATGTTCCAAAAGTAGAAATGCAAGAATTCTTTTTCTCAAAATACACGCATTAAAGGTTGATTGCTTTGGAGATGAAAGTACTAAAGTTTTGCAAGAATAAAAAATTCAAAAAGAACAGTTAGAAGATAACATGAGAAAAATTTGTAATTTAAAAAGATTTTGAAGAACTTAGTGGATGTGGTTTTGACTTTTAAGAGAAAAAATTGCAATGTTTATACTTTTCACGTGCAAGAAAGAAAAAATGGATAATAAAACAAATTTATTATAATGTATTGTCAACAAATTTATTCAGAACCATTGCTAAATATTAGAAAATATAAAATATTTGTCGTGGGTTTATAAAATTATGAATATTGTTGACCTTACATGCAATTTTTAAATTCTAACAAATAAAGTGTTAAGGATAAATATTTTTTTAATAACAATAAATTAGATAAATATAAAAGTTGAATTTAGTTTGAATATAATGATAATATAAAGATCTTTTATACTATTATTTAATTATAAATTATATTATTAAAATTATTAATTTTCATTATAATCATTTTAAAAATTATAATTATGATATTTTTAATTGTTAATAGCATAAAAATTTATTTTGTAAATATTCTTTCATTGAAAATAAAATTAAATGTATATTTTAAATAATAATTTAACTCATTAATTAAATTGAGCCCGATAACAATTGGAATAACTTCTTTCTTAGTTTATATGTACACCATGATTTATGTTATCACGTTAAATATTAAAATTTAAAATATTAACCTAATTAAGACAGTTAAAAATGTAAATAATAATTACAATAAAAATTAAGACACTTGATCATTACAATAAAAGTTAAGACAACTTATAATTTATAGATATTTATGATTAGTCATTTTAGATAAATAATAGCATTTAGAATATTGAAACTGTAACTAAAATTAAACATTTGAACCACTTTTCATGATTATTTTTTGTTCATATTGAATATATTATAGAGATCATATTTTTGGCTTTTGAAAAATGTTTAACAATTTATTTTAATTTATTATTCCTGTTACCCTTTATAATTATCAAGTATGATGGTAAACCAGGAAGAAATGGTGAAAAAGTTATGTTTTCAATTCCAATAATTTATAAAGTATGAATAAATGAACAAATATGTAAAATTGCTAAATAAATTCTAAAATTTTATATCATTCATTAAAAAAACTCAAATGTTATAAATATTTATAATTATTTTGTTCAGATACAGTAGCATTTAGAATATGTTATAATGATATTTGACCTATGAACAATTTTTAATGATTATCTTTCGGTCAAGTTTTATTTATTATAGAGACCTTGGTTTTTTAGTTTTTGAAGAATGCTTAACAATTTATTTTAATTTTTTGTACCCATTACCTTTTGTAATTACAAAGTATAATGACAAATCATGAATAAGGTGGTGAAAAAGTTATGTTTTCAATTTCAATAATTTACAAATTATGAATAATAGTATAAATATATAAAATTATTGAATACATTTAAAAATTTTGTATCTTTGATTTTAACCAAACTAAAATTTTATAAATATTTATGTGTATTCTTTTCAGATACAATAACTTTAGAATATTGAGATTATAACTGGTATTCAACCCATGAACAACTTTTAATGATTATTTTTGGTGATATTTTATTTATTATAGAGTCCTTATTTTTTGGATTTTAAAATTTTTTTAACAATTTATTTTAATTTTTTTTGTCTCCATTACCCTTTTTAATTACAAAATTTAATGTAAAATTGTGAAAAATATGATGAAAAAGTTATGTTTTCAATCTCAATCGCTACGCTACAATATATTTTTTTAATATTTAAAAAAAATTATAAAAATATAAAAAATGTTACCTATTAATTTTAGTAATATTTTAAAAAATATTGTATCTGATTTATATTACAAAATATTATTAGTAACATTTAAAAAATATTATAAAAATATAAAAAATATTACCTATTAATTTTAATAACATTTTTAAAAATATTACATTTAATATATATCGTAAAAAATATAATATATAATAGTAAATATATTCTAAATTAGAAATAACAGTACAAATATCTTATTAAATAAATTTAATAATTTTATATTTTTAATCATAACTAAACTCATATTTTATAGATATTAATGATTATTCTTTTCGAATATAGAATCATTTAGAATATTGAGATTATAATTGATATTCAACCTATGCACCATTTTTAATGATAATTTTTTGGTTATATTTTATTTATTATGGAGACCTTATTTTTTTATTTATGATGAAATTTTAACTATTTATTTTAATTTGTTGTCCTATTAGATATGGTAACTATTACAAAATATAATGGTAAACCATAAACAAGACGGTAAAAATTTTTTCAATCATAGTAATTTATAAATTATAAATAATAATACAAATATATAAAATTACTGAATAAATTTCAAAATTTTGTAAACGAAACTGAAATTTTATAGATATTCATAATTGTTCTTGTTAGATACAGTATTATTTAGAATATTGAGATTATAACTAACATTCAACTTATGAACAACTATTTTTCGTCATATTTTATTTATTATAAAGACCTTATTCTTTTGGTTTTTGAAGAATGTTTAAGAATTTATTTTAATTTGTTGTCCTTTGTAATTACAAAGTATAATGGTAAACTATGAAAATGATGGTGAAAAAGTTATCTTTCCAATTTTTGTAATTTATAAATTAGAAAAAAAATAGTATAAATATGTAAAATTATTAAATAAATTCTAAAATTTTGTATCTTTGATGAATGCGGAAACTGAAATTTTATAGATATTTATCTACTATAAAGGATTACATATGTAAAAAAAAATGATTATGTAACGTTGTTAAATATAGACATTTCCATGTGATAATATTATAATCACTCCAGGATAAAATTATCGAAATTAATATTATCTTCATTTAATTTATATTATTATGATTCATAACAATATTTTTAGTAATTTTTTATAAATTAAATATGATGATAAAAATAATTAATTTGACCAATTTTACACCATAAATTAGATACATACAAAAATTGAATTTATTTTGAAAAAATATTGACGATTTAAAGATATTTTAATCTATTATTCAATTATAAATTACTAAATTTATTATATATAACTATTTCAAAAATTATAATTAAAATATTTTTTATTATGTTAATAGCATAAAAATATTTATTTTGTAAATAATTTTTCATTGAAAATCCAAATTATATGTACATTTTAAATCATTAAAAAAATTGAGCATGACAACAATTGGAATAAATTTTTTATTTGTTTACTTGTATACTACTAATTTATATTATCACGTTAAATATTAAAGTTTAAAATATTAACATAATTGAGACAGTTAAAAATATAAATAATCATTATAATAAAAATTATGAAAATTTAATAATTTATAGATATTTATGAATTTTCCTTTGACATACAGTATCAGTTAGAATATTGAGGTTATAACTGAAATTTAACTTTTGAACCACCTTTAATGATTATGAATACTGAGGTTATAGCTGAAATTTAACTTTTGAACCACTTTTAATGATTATTTTTGGTCATACTTCATTTATTATAGAGACCTTATTTTGTTGGTTTTTGAAGAACGTCCAACAGTTTATTTTAATTTTTTCCCATTACCTTTGTAATTAAAAAGTATAATGGCAAACCATTAATAAATTGGTGAAAAAGTTAAGTTTTTGATCCCAATAATTTATAAATTAGGAAGAACAGTACAAATATGTAAAATTAATAAATAAATTTTAAAGTTTTATATATTTGATCAAAATAGAAACTCAAATTTTATAAATATTTATGATTATTCCTTTCAGATATAGTAGCATTTAGAATATTGAGATTATACTTGATCACTTCTAATGATAATTTTTTATTTATATTTCATTTATTATGGAGATCATTTTTTTTATTTCTCAAAAACCTTTAACAATTTATTTTAATTTGTTGTCGCTTTACACATGGTAATTCCCAGTATAATGATAAATCATGAACAAGATGGTTAAAACTAAAGTTATGTTTTCAATTTCAGTAATTTATAATTATGAATAATAGTATAAATATTAAAAAATAATTTATTTAAAGATAATTTTAAAAAATAAATAGTAATAATTTTAACTTTTATTATTAGATTTTTTTTATCATATTTATGTTTGTAAAAAATTATCTATCTAAAGATATTTTAATAAATACTCAAATGATATTTTTATCAATTTACTAAAAAATTAACGGTAAAAAACTGATTTTTTAAAAATTACTAAAATAAATTCTAATACATAATATGTAAAAATGTAACTACCACTATTATTACTAATAATAAATATATTATAATTAATCTATTATATTATATGATACGTGAAAAAGTGAAAAAATGATTATGTAATGTTTTTAAATATAGACATTTCCATGTGATAATATCATAATCATTGTACTTTGTTTATATTTTTTTTTACCATTTTCAATAGTCACGAATTTATCATGATAAAATTAATTAAATTAAAATTATCTTGTATTAAATTATATTATTATAATCCATAACAATATTTTTAGTAATTTTTTATAAATTAAATATGAAGATAAAAATAAATATTCTGACTAATTTTATAAAATAAATTACACATATAAAAATTGAATTGAATTTAAATGTAATGGCAATATAAAGATCTTTTATACTATTATTTAATTAAAAATTAGTAATTTTTATTATAATTCAAAAGTTAGAATTACTATATTTTTTAATCTTTTAATATGTTTTCATTGACTTTGTTGCTCTATCTTCTATTTTTAAGGATGAACTCATTCCTAAATGATTATCACCGTCACGTCATGTATAAGTGAAAAATTCGTCTGTCTTAATAATAGAAGAATTTGAGAAGAATTTTTTTTGTCTCTTAGGAGAACCTTTATCTTTCCTCTTTAGTAGGATTCTATTGCCCTCTGCATGTGCATAAGACATATTAAAAGTATATTAACTTTTCATATAAGTTTTATTTAGTTATCTTTTAAACCATTTAAGTTCATTTTAAAAACTTCTAGATAATCATACATACTCAATCAATATCCAACTAATATGCCATGCATATTTAGGTCTCAATTACTATTTCATCATCATTCATACATGATCATCATATATAACATCATTATTTAAAAATTCATGAGCATTCGTCATTCCTATTACGTTACACTTTATGCATTCATAAAGCAACACCAGTTGGCTTAACAATCTCAAGCATATAATTGTCTTCTAAGTTAAGACTTAGTTATGCTTATCATTCAAACTTGGAAAACATAATTACATATACACATACATGTCCAACTTGTATAATTCATAACATTTTATGATGAATCACTCATCAGAGCTTATTTCACTCAATCTTCTAAGTTATCTCTCAACCTTTCCTTTTCTCAAATCTCAAGTTATTTCACTTAACTTTTATAAACTTAGAAGTTTTCCTTTAGGTAGTCAAATGGAACCTATTGAATTTCTTGCTCTTTGCATACTTTACTTTACATGTCTTATGCATATCCTAAGTAAATTAGGTTTAAGGTTTATGCATTATCAATTTTTATAACTTCTTGTATCAATTTAGTCATATATGGCCGAATGGTATACATGTCATTGTCAAGCTTCATTTAAACTTTTAATCCTTTTTTTTTACATGACAAAGGTCCTTGATGTACCTTAACCAATATTTCAAACTTATTATTCCTTAATTAACTCTAGGTGCCGAATGCAAACTTCTTATTTTTCTCCATCATTACTTTTCAATCATCTACTTAAGCTTACCAAAATCCATTCTTAATTTTTAGCAAGCTTTGAAGCTAGTTTCATTACCTACTTCACAACTTCTCCCTTAACTTTCTTAGGATACTTTTGTCCCCGTAATTTTGGAACTTAAATTTTACATGAATTTTGATGAATTCTACATGTTAGAGTTTAGACCTTAAATTTTGACCAAGTTTGACTAATTTTAAGGCTTCTCTTATACTCCTAAAGGGTCATGGTCAAATGTCAATTTCTTCTCACAACTCCATGATTCATTTTTAATTGTCAACTTATGCATCCTTGAATTTAGCTTAAGTATTAATTATGGTTTTCACTTGATTTCATAAATTTTTGGCTACTATGGCCGATTATCAACCTAGATACTCCTAAATCTTTTTTACACATTTAATTCTTCACATTTACCTAGTGATGGTTCTTAACACACCTTAATTAAAAATTTAAATTCATTTTCCCTTAATTAGCCAAGGTGGCTAAATACACACCTATTGATTTTAAGGCATTTTAGTTCAATTTTTATTCTCTTATGAGTTGTTTTACACCAATTAGGACTTAATCTTAGGGCTTGTTTCATCTTTATATATTTTTGGAGATTTTATCCTTAACTTAGCATAAGTGGCCGAATGCTCACTTTGAGCATCTAACATCACATTTTCAAAATTTCTTTTCATATAACTTTAGCTCTATGATTTTGTGCACTTATAGCACCTTAAGCATTTGAATCCACATAAGCCTTTTCCAAACTCCTTAGCTTGGGTCATGGTCAAGGAGAGTCATAGGTGTCTTATGAAACTTGTTTCATTCTTGGTTGCAAAATTTCAATTTTCTCTTAGTAGATTCTAGATTTATACCCAAAGCAAGCTTATGGGACTTTTGATTTAATTTTTCTTATGATTTGAAGTATTTTAGTCCATGGGTTAATATCTGTAAATCTTACCACACAAGTCCATAATATTAAGAAAATCAATAATTTTCAAGCTTTAAACAAAATCTTCAAGATAGTGTTTTTCAAGACAAATAAGTGTAAATCTACTAGATCTAGTCCAAGATCCATCCATCTCATCATAACATGAACACTTCGAAAATTTTCCTCATGACCTCTCAAACCTTCCCAAAGCATTAAAAATGATTTTTAAGAAATTTTAACTGATTAAATTACTTCTAAGGTAGCTAGAAACACTTTAATCCATCCAAACTTCACTTTCACTTTAAAAAATCACTAAAAATAGGTGATGCTCATTTTTAACTATTCAAAGGCATCCTTGAGATCTCATGAGTTCAAACAAAATGAGATCTATGAATCTTAAAGAAAGGATCCACAAAAAGAAGAAAATAAACCATAGAAATTAAGATTTAAAGTTTAAAAGACAGTAGTAAAATCCTACTTAATGGAGACTAGGTGTGAGGTTTTTGTTGCGTTGTGGTGGCTGAACTTGGTCCCCCTTGGTGGTCCATGAAGAGCTCTTAGTGATGGTGGTGGGGCTTAGTAATTGGAGGTTGATTTTAGTTTAAATTTGAAAGATGAAAACTTAAACTTAAGGTTGAAGGTTAGAGTTTTTGGATTAGGTTTAACTTTGAGAGAGTTTGGAGAAATTTTCTAAGTGTTTTGAAGTTAAGAAATGCTTCAAATGAAGTCTTCTCATTGCCTTAGTGAATTCGACCAAGGCTAGGATAATTTAGGGACTAATTTCTCACTTAAGGGAATTTTGATAATTTTGCATGCAATTTCCATTTTTCAAAATAATTTAAAATGTAAGGAATTATTCTTTTAGAATTATATTAGTAAAAATTAGGTTGAGTTTGTCACTGATCAAGTTTAACATACCTTAAGCATGGTTAATTTTAATTAAATAAGGTTAATTAACTTTAACCATGGTTAAAAGAATCTTTTCATTTATGATTTTTGTCCTCTATCATAAATATGGTGATGACTTATATGGTGAGTCACCACCATATTTTTCACATGAAATATTTGTGCAACCATGTGGAGTCCATTTTTGGTTTCTTCCTCGCACTTTCTTACCCTCCTAATTTTCTAGGGATAGTTTTGTAATTTTTTTTAACATTATCCGAGAAGTTTCCAAATTATTCCTACAAATTTCTAACACTTATTGATTTGTTCTCACACGATTTTTTGGGAGATATTTTCTGGAGGTCTTAAAAAACCGCCACAAAATTTATAATTTTTTGCATTTTGTTTAAATGTAACAAATTTTTATAAATATATGATAGAATTTATTATTTTAATTGTATATCTTTTTATATTTTTTTCATTTCAGGTGGTTTTCTTTTTCACACTCCCAAGAAAACCTGAGAACGCGTAAAAATTTTCACCGTTAAGCTTTTCCTCGAATTTTACATCTATCCCGTTGTGCCTTACATGTTTTGCATCCCCGCACAATTATTCTGATGATGCAATACAGAATACCTATTATGATAAGGAATATTTTCAACCTTTCTGCTCCTGGAACAAAAATCTGCCATCCTTCTATTAATGATTATGAAGATAGCCAGAACCTGCAAATTGTGATTTCAATTTTAATAGTTAAGGGGTGAGTCATGATATTTGTTCAAGTTGTAGATTTCAATGGATTTTTCTCTGTTACTTTTTTGCAAAACTGGAATGGCTGGTGTTCTAGGTACAAGCAGTGCTATTTTTAGTGCAGTAACAGATGTTGGAGCAAATGTTATCATGATATCTCAGGTGCATTTATAATCTTTTGCTCTTTTTCTAGTTTTTCACATTGATATATAAGAAATTGCATTTGTTAATAACAGTATTTGTATAGGCTAGTAGTGAGCATTCTGTATGCTTTGTTGTACCCGAGAAGGAATTAAAAGCTATTGTCGAGGCATTGCAATCTAGATTTCGTCAAGCTTTGGATAATGGACGTCTTTCTCAGGTGCTAAATCCAATTCTACTACAATTGAATGCATGTTTCTCTTAAATTGTTTAGAACTGACTCACTCAATATATCAAGGATTGAAGATTTTTCTGAATACATTCTGTGGATTTGAAAACCGAATGAGCCATTTAAGTGTCATGCTTATAATTTGTTTAAGTGGATAAGGACTAAGGTGTTGAATTTCCTTTTTCTATATAATTTGTCTTTATTGTGTAAGTGTTATTTTTTATTTTTCTCTTAATTAATAATAAGGGCAGATTAGGGTTCAAATAAATTATGTGCTTATTTCTTTTGTTTATTAATTATGAAATAGAAACTTGAGAGCCAAATAGTTTCATTTCTTCAGTTTAAATTTAGTATATGTGATTGAATGATGTTGAAATTTAACACTTGTTATTTTATTACCCTTATTACATTCTAAATTGTGTTGAACCTCTCAGGTTGCAGTTATTCCAAATTGTAGCATTTTGGCTACTGTTGGCCAGAAAATGGCAAGCACTCCTGGTGTTAGTGCCACCCTTTTCAATGCATTGGCTAAGGTTAGGAAATTACGTTTAAGATGTTGATTAGGTTATAAATTTTTGCATACCTTGTTATTTCTATTCACTTGTTCTTGATCAAACTTGTTATTGTGAACAGGTTGCATAAATGTCCGTGCTATAGCACAAGGTTGTTTTGAGTACAATATTACTATTGTTCTTAAGCGAGAGGATTGTATAAAAGCTTTACGAGTTGTACATTCCAAATTTTATCTCTCAGGAACCTCCATAGAAATGGGCATTGTTGGACCTGGATTAATTGGGAGCACCCTACTTAACTAGCTAAGGGATCAGGTGCAGTTTCTGTAGACAATTTTGTATGTATGAATCATTATTTTGACATTAACTGTATGCTTTGGTATGTATTGTGCTTTTACTGTCTTTGGTGTGAAATTAATTGCTCTTTTTTCTAATTTTAAATTGCACTTTAAGGAAATGATGCTTATAAGTGAAGAATAAAGTATACTTTGGTGCATTTGGTTGGAGTGTAACTCTTATATCTTTAAGGAGGTTTCTTTGGTTCAGAAGTTGATTTTTCATAAAATTAGGCATTTGGCTTCTATTTGGTGTGAAGTACATGGTCTTTTTAAAGGGGGTTCCCTTCCTGATATGTTGAGGGATTAGGAAGCTTTGCTTCTTTGAGGCTTTTTCTTTGGAAAAAGTGTACCGAGCCACCTTGTGTAGTATGCCTTTTGCAAATAAGCACCTTGAACTAAACTTTTTCCCAACTACTACTTAACATTTAGTTATTGTTACAAGTCTTTCCACCATATAGCTGTTAACTCTCTAATAATAAGTAACCCTTGAGTATTTTATTAGTAACATTAAGAACTAATTTTAGCTTATCATTTAAAATTTTCAAATAATACTTTAAAAATTCATAAAATTTTTGTTGATCACAACTTCATAACTCCTCTGGTTTGCCATAGCACCTTCCATGTCATATAATGGCTAGAGCCAACAAGGCTCTGGTGGCTGGGGAATGGAAACTGGTGGCAAGGCTATGGTGAGTGAGAAAGAGATGAGTGTGTGCCATTGAGTGAAAACTTGAACTTTGTGTAGTCGGGTGAAAGCTTCGATATTTTGTGTATTATTTTTTAAAATTGAAAATATAGAATATAAAAATAAAGAAAAGGAAAAAAATCTGGGTCTCACTCTGTATGTGGGTATATGCAGAAAATGTAGCATATAGAAACAACGTATAACTTGAGAAAAGGAGGAAGCTATTGTGGTGATGAAAATGCTAACAAAGTGTTAACATTAAAATTGAATAGATTGTGATGGATAGAAACAGAGGAAATGCAACCCAATGATTTTGAATAGATAGGGATGGAAGAAAGACCATAATTGACTTTCTTTATATGTATAATACTTGAAATAATTAAAAATGACATAAGATAGATTTTAATTAATAAAATAATCAAAAGTTAAGATTTATTATTAATAATGTGATAAACATCCCTATTTAGCCAAGTGGAACTTCCTTTAGTAACTTAATAGAGGTTTAATGGAAAGGTCTATTGGCGTACTGGCTAAAATTTAAGGACTAATTAGGATAAGTTTAAAGTTCATATGGCCTCTTTGCAAAAACAGCCCCAAGTTCACAAGGGCTCACTACACATTTCTCTTTCTCTTTTTTCTTATATATTTTTGTTACTTTTTACATTAAAAGGATGTTTTATCATCTGAACTTTGTAATTATCTTCTTTTTTTATTGAATTTTTTCTTTTATTACATTTTAAGTAGGCCATAGAAACCTGATTAGGTTTGCTAGGCAATACTTGATTACTTTTGGGGAGCCATGGTTCTTCGTATGGATGATTTTTGGACATGTACTTTGATTTGATGACTTGCTTGCTTACAATTGTGAAGTTCATCTGTTGGCACTATTGATTATCTGTGCACTATGATCTTGGTTATCTGTGCACTATTGATTCTTGTTCAATCATTATATACTGTAATTACTCCTTGCAGGGGCATTGACTTAGCTAGATGGAGAGAACTTCGAAAGGAAAGAGGAGAAGTAGCTAATATGGAAAGATTTGTTCAACATGTACATGGAAATCATTTTATACCAAACACGGCGATAGTGGATTGCACGACTGACTCTGTCATTGTTGGCTATTACTATGACTGGTTGTGCAAGGGAATACATGTTATTCATAATAAGAAGGCAAATTCAAGACCACTTGATCAAGTAAAGTAATCTATATTATCTTTTTTATGGATAGCAAATTCTTGTTTGTTATTGACTTTTCTCCTTCAATTAACATGATAGGCTTTTGATATTACAAGCTTTTTTTTATTAGTACCATGCCGAAAATGGAAATTCCAATACATTAATTTAGATTAATTTATTTTTTATAAATTAAAGAAAAAATCATGTAACAGAAAAAGGATTGTGTGTTTGTAATTTTGTCTGTACCCAAAAGCCACATTATATGTAAAGGGAATTTGGATAAGCAACTTTACTAATATTCATCATTTATGTTTTCTTTGTTAAAACATAACATCTTGTTAATAGCTTTGTTTTTCTTCTACCATATTTGCTAGTGTTAAAGTAACTATAGTTTAACTGTCCAGTAGTTATACAGCTGTCACCAACTCTGTTACCTGTAGTTAACTGACCCAGCGTAATCAATTACCTTTACTGTCAATGACTTAGGCTGGCTATTACTAATAACAAGCTAAAAGTTTCTAGCGGTTACAATTGTCACTAATATATTAAATTCAAAATAAAAATTATGACAATTTTTCTATATTTCCGACGGTTTATAATTGCTAGTAAAATTTATTCCTCATTTGTGGCGGCTCTACTCGCGGTTAACCAAAAATTGTCACGAATTATTTGTGGCATCCAGAAAAGTAGTGTTTTTTAAAAACGCTGGTAATAATATTTGTAGCGGTTAAAAACGGCCAAAAATTTTATTTATAATCGTCACAAATTATAAATTTTGTTGTAGTGTCAAGTCAATCTAACGTCATGTAACCTTCTTTTTTTTTTAATATTTTATCCTTTGGCATAAAAAAGAGCTTTCTAAGGATGTTTTGGAAGTTTTTCAAGGGTTTTTTAATCCCTTCTTTATTTCTAATCTTTTCACATGACTTTTTAATCATTCTTGATGTTTTATAATTCCTTATAATGTCGTTTACGTTTTGTTTTATATTTTTTATACACATTATTTTGGTTACCCAAGTGTAGGGGCATTTTTGTCATTTGCACTAAATTTTTTAATTTCTATATTTTTCTCTTATTCCTACTTTATTTCTTACCAAAGGTTATTTATAACCCTAAGGGTTCATTAGGAGAATTTATGGGTGTTACACTTCTGGCTTTTACTTCACATTTTCTTGCCCTATCGACTTTCCAATGGTATTTTGGTAATTTTTCTCAACATCTTCCAGAAGGTTTCCAAATTGTTCCTCTGATATTTCTAACACTTACTAGTTTATTCTCAAATAATTCTAGTCTCATTTCATATTTGTGTGGGAATAGTTCATCACTTGGGGAAAGTAGAGTTTTCTAAGGGCGTTTCAGACATTTTTGGGGTTTTCTTCTGGTTTTTTCATCCTCTCTTTATTCCTATTCTTTTCTTATAACTTTTTAATCATCCTCGATTTATTATAATATCTTAGAATGTCTTTTAACTTTCTGTAGGGATGTCACAGATAGGGTGCCTCCTTATTTATTACTCGAGCTTGCTGGTAGGGGCGAACCCCCGAAGGGTTTCTTCTTGGACCAGGGTAATGCAGAGAGTGAAGAGAAAGACTCAAAGTTGATCAAATAGTTTCCTATTGTTTGGTGTCCAAATCACCCTATTAAATGCTATCCTAACCTCTCTTTCATCTTATTACTTATCTTTATACAGGGCATCCAGGAAGGTGAAGGTGATTAAAGAGCTAACAAAGGTACACCATCAGTTCTTGTGGGGAGGATCAGATGTAGTTCGTAAAATAACTTGGGTTTGATGGTTGGATGTTTGTAAACCAAAATCAAGTGGTGGAATTGGTGTAAAGGACCTCCAAAGCTTCAATGAGGCCTTGATATTCAAATGGAGATTGCGTATACTCACGCAACCTAAGGGCCTATGGAATCAGGTCTTACAACCCTGATACGGAGAAGGGGTGCGAGAAGACATAAACGTCAAGCCATACCCTTAAGCTTCAGTATGGTGGAAGGATTTGATTAACTTAACTCAAGGATCGAATGCAGTCTGGTTCGGCCACCACCTCAAAAGTAGATTAGGGATAGCTTCAAGATAAGATTCTAGGATAATGCTTAGTGCTCAAGACCTTCGCTTAGGGAAGTGTTCCAACGCTTGTACCAAGTTTCGATTGATAAACAATAATCAGTACAAGAGTTGGGGTTTGGGGGTAGCCACCGGAATCTCAATTGTAGGCGTATGTTATTCCAATGGGTTAATACACATTGCAGACAGGACATAAGCTAATCAAAATGACTAATCAAATAGGAACTTAGGATGACCGCATCCAACAACCACTTAAGAATGTTTGGAAGATCAGTGTGCAAAAAAAGCTACACAGATTTTCTTGGAAACTTCTACAAGATTGGCTACCAATGTAACATCCATAAATTCTCATAATGAACCCTTAGGACTACAAATGACCTTTAGAAAGAAACAAGATAAGAATAAGAGAAAAAAAAACATAAATTAGAAAATTTGGTCCAAATAAAAAAAAAATATTCCTACACTTGGGTAACCCAAATAATATGAAAAAAAATATAAAACAAAAGGTAAAAGACATTCTAAGGGATTAGACAATATTAAGAATTATTAAAAAATCATGAGAAAATATTAGTAACCAAGAAAGGACGAAAAATACCTTAGAAAACTTTGAAAACATCTAAAATGCCCCTAGAAAGCTTTGCTTTCTACAAAAGGATAAACTATTCCCAGAAAAATATCAAATAAACCTAAATTGACTCGAGAATGAACTAATAAATGTTATAAATATCTAAGAAACAAGTTGAGAACTTCTTGGGCAATGTTGAAATTTTTTTCGAAAATGCCCCTAAAAAGCTAGGAAGGCAAGAAAGTGTGAGGAATAAGCCAAAAGTGGGTTCCACATGGTTTGCACAAAAATTTCATATGAAAAATATGGTGGTGACTCACCATATGAGTCATCACCATATTTATGATATATATAGGACAAATATGATAAATGAAAAGATTCTTTTAATCATGGGTAAGGTTAATTAACCTTGATTAATAAAAATTAACCATGTTTACGATAAGTTAAACTTGATTAATGAAAAAATAGCCTAATTAACACTAATATAATTCTAAAAATATAATTCCTTACATTTTAAATTATTTTGGAAAATGAAAATTTTATGCAAAATTACCAAATACCCTTAATTAAAGAATTATTCCTAAAATGCCTTAACTTCGCCAAATTCAGTAAGGGCCATGGGGAAGCTCATTTGTTTTAGATTTCACCTCATAAACAATTATAAATTTTCTCCAAATTCTCTCAAGGTTAAACCTAATCCAAAAATCCTAACCTTCCACCTTAATTTTAAGTTTCCATCTTTGAAATTTAAGCTAAAATTAACCTCTAAACACCAAGCCCCACTACCATCACTAAGATCTCTTTGTGTACTGTAAACACCAAATTACGTCCGAGGTTCCCAAACACTAAAGTTAATTAACCCTAATTTAAATAATGTAAATTATAAAAGAAAAAAAACTTTAATCAAAAAATCTGAAAAAATAGAAAAAGGGGAAGTAAGGAAGGAATCAGGGAAAATAAAAAATAAAAAGCAATAATAATAAAAAGGAAAATCTAAAATAAAATTGAATTTTGGGAAAGAGAAAAATAAAAAATCAAGGAAATTTAAAAATCAAGAGTTGAAAAATTAATAAAAGAAAATCAGCAAAAATAAATTTAAAATTTTGGAAATCAGAAAAATCAGAAAATTGAATTCTGGAAATAAAATTAAATAAAGAAAATTAAAGGAAAATAAATAAAAATATGAAAATTAAAGAAAAATAGAAATCTGAAAAAATTGAATAAAATTAAACTTTGAAAAATTCAATAAAATAAAATCTGGAAAATTTTTGAAAAATTGAAATAAAGAAAATTAAAGGAAAATAAAAAAAATATGAAAATTAAAGAAAATAGATATTTAGAAAAATTAAATTAAAATAAAAATATGAGAAGCGAGAAAAATACAAAAATCGAAAATAAGAAAAACTGAAATTAATTAGAAAATTAGAAAAATTAAGAAAAAAAAAGAAAATCTGGAAAACTCAAATAAAATTAGAAAAAAAAAGGAAAATCTAAAAAAAAGGAAAACCTGGAAAAATCAAATAAAATCAGAAATAAAAAGAAAATATGGAAAAATTAAATGAAATTAGAAAAATTGAAAAAAGAAAATCTGGAAAATTAAATAAAATTAGAAATTAAAAAAAAACGTTAAAATCTGAAAAATGAAATTTGAAAAATCAGAAAAAAAGATCAAAAACTTCTAGAAATCTTAATGCTAAAAAAAAGACCAAAAAAGAACTTAAAAATAAATAAATAATAAAATCTCGAAAATCAAATGAAAGAAAAAATCCGAAAAAATAGAGAAAAAGTAACAAACAAGGAAGAAATTTGGAAAAGGAAATTAAAATTTTAAAAATGAAAAAGGAAATTCGAATAAAAACCCTATAAATAAAGGCTCATACACCCGTAGCAGGGCTGAAATTTTTTTCTCTGAAAAAAGGAAAAGCGATAGACGCTAAAGATTGCTTTGGGAAGCTTGATTTTCTCTCTGAGAAAAAGTCCAGATCCGTGGTATATCTCTCGCCACCACCACATAGTTCGTCAGAAGCTGACTGGGAAGTTCAGGTCAGTTCTTCTATCTGGTTATAGCGCTCGAATCGGTAGTCTCTTTTCTCCTGAGAATTAACTCTGCTATTGACTTGATTAAGACGCTGATTTAGAGTAGAAATTGGATCAGATTGCATGATTGAAGCTCGAATTTGTTGGAATAAATCTGATTGTTGTTCATGAACGTTTAACAAATTAACATCGCCTAAGATCGGTGCCAGATAGACATGCATTTAGTTATCGTAATCGGATTCTATCTGTAAATGCTAATTACCCCCTCTGAACGAACCTATACACGCTGTACATCACCAATAAACAGTAAATCGGAAAATTCGTAGATGTTAAGCCGGTGTCCGTTTAAATTCAAGTAAAAAATGGGAAGCGAGGTTAATGGAGGGACTCCGATCGGAGTTAGGAGCGCGATGAAGGCGTTAAGGCTAGGAAAGATGGTCTGGACATGATAAATAGGGAGTGGCGACCATACAAGATCACTTCTCAGGTCCTGAATGAGGTAGGAGGGAGGCTGCTGGAAGAGCACAAGCTCGGCCGTCGTGGAAGCAAGGGAGCAGAGTGTCGCGTCGGACCTGATACGCAAGGGCGGCTCTGTTCAACTATGAGCCCAACCAAAAACAGGTGGCCGGCCACCTGAGCGGTGCGCCGCCATGGAGGTCACAGGAGCAGGGTAGGCGCGCGGAGCCAACATCGAACATCGGAAGGCGAAGATTCAGGCGAGCCTTCCCAGTCACGTGCGATCCCCTTACAAGACTCGATTCAAGTTTAGACTCAAACCATGTATACCCCAAAGGGGCACCTAGCCTGGTGGCTGGGGCACTCAAGAGCAATCTCCAAGTCGAGCTTCGAAACCCAAGGGGCACTCTTCCCCTTTTTTCTCTCAATATTCGCCCAAAACTGCAATGACCAATTTGCCCTCAACCAAATCCAAAATTCCAGCCACGTCTCTGCCCCTGTAATGACCAGTTTGCCCCTCAACAAATTCCAAAATGCCAATTCTACCCCCTACCCACCAAAATTACCAGTTTACCCCTCAACAAATCCCAAAATGCTAATTCTGCCCCTGCCTTTGAAATTACCATCATGCCCCCTAAAATTTCCCAAAAATTCCAAAATTATAATAAAATTCCCAAAAATCCATGAAATGCCAATAAAATTCCTAAGAATCCATGAAATGCCAATAAAATTTCTAAAAATTCCAAAATGTTAATAAAAATCCTAAATTTTCCATAATTGCTAATAAAATTCCTAAAAATTCCATAATTGCCAATAAAATTCCCAAAATTCAACATTTACCAATAAAATTCCTAAAATTTCACAATTGCTAATAAATCCCCAAACCTCCAATAAAATTGCTTCCTCCCCAAAAGTACTCTCTACTTCTGATAGTTAAAATAATTTTCTTTCTTCTTCTTTAAAAAACACTTTTTTCAAAATGTTTTGGGATCCTAGGTCTCACGCAATGGGCTCTAAATGGGGGGCTGGCGGTTCACTTGTTGTCCAACATTTAGTAGTCTATATAGGCCCCCGTGCTGTCGTAGCCGCCTCGGGTCTTGTGCATGAGTGGACTATAGATCCTCCCAAGAAATAAAAGGTCTTTTTAAAATATTTTGGGATTCTTGATCTCATGCGATGGACTCTAAATGGGGGGCTGGCGGTTCACCTGTTGTCCAACATTTAGTAGTCTGTATAGGCCCCTGTGTTGCCGTAGCCACCTCGGGTCTTGTGCATGAGTGGACTATAGATCCTCCCAAGAAATAAAAGCTCTTTTTAAAATATTTTGGGATTCTTGGTCTCACGCAACGAGCTCTAAATGGGGGGATGGCGGTTCACCTGCTGTCCAACATTTAGTAGTCTGTATAGGCCCCCGTGCTGCCGTAGCCGCCTCGGATCTTGTGCATGAGTGGGCCAAAGGTCCCTCCAAAAACGAAAATCTTTTCAAAATGTCAGTTTCCTTTAAACACCTCTGAAGGTCAAGCCTTCATAAACCAGAACTACGTAAGCCTTGAGTTTCCCACTGCATCGGGGAATACGTAGGAGCAGGATCAAGTCCTGTCAGGCTAACCTCCATCAAGTATTTATTTTCACTCTAATTAAATGGATTAAACCATTTTCAAATAATCACACACTCAGTTTAAGGGTACCGTTCCTTGGAACGGGCGAATGGGGTGTCTAACACCTTCCTCATTCGTAACCGACTCCCGAACCTAAATCTCATCCTCAAGTCAGGGTTTTTTCCAAATATTTTTTCCCTTAAATAAAAATTTGGTGGCGACTCCACATCATCAAATAAATACATTTGCAAAAATTTTAGCGAGTTCGTCATCTCGTTGGAATTACGGTTGCGACATGTACCACCAAGAGGGGATCAAGTTCAGCCACCACAACCCCATCAAAACCCCACACCATGTCCCCATCAAGTATGATTTTACTACTTTTTCATTTAAGCTTGAAATCTTAATTTCTATAGTTTATTTTCTTCCTTTTGTGGATCCTTTCTCTAAGATCCATAGATATCATTTTGTTTAAACTCATCAGATCTTAATGCTTCCTTTGAACGGTTAAAAATGAGCACCATCCAGTTTTAGTGATTTTTAAAAGTTAAAGTGAAGTTTGGATAGATTAAAGTGTTTCTAGCTACCTTTAAAACAACTAATTGGTTAACATTCTTTAAAAATCTATTTTGATGCTTTGGGCCGTTTTGAGAGGTCATGTACAAGAGTTGGGGTGTTCGTAATATATGATGGATGAATCTTGGAGTAGATATAGTGGATCTACACTTATTTGTCTTGAAAAATGTTATCTTGAATATTTGCTTAAAGCTTTAAAGTTGTTAATTTTCTTAATATTGTAAACTTGTGTGATAAAATGTTCAGATATGAACCCATCGAATATAATACTTTAAAAGTCTAATCAAAATTAAAACATAAGTCTCATCAGCATGCTTTGCGCATAGATCTAAAATCCACTAAGAGAAAGTTGAAATTTTGGGATCAAGAATGGAACAAGTTTAATAAGACACCTATGACTTTCTTTCACCTTATAACCCAAGCTAAGTAGTTTTGAAAAGCATTGTATGGATCAAGTTCTTAAGGTGTTACAAGTGCACAAAACCATGAAACCAAGGTTTTATGAGAAGTAATTTTGAAAAGATGACGTTGGAAGCTTAACGAGCATTCAGTCACATGGGCCAAGTTAAGGATAAAATTTTAAAAAAAGATACAAACCATATGATTATGTCCTAAATGGTGTGGAATAAATCTTAAGATAAGAAAGACTGAACTAAAATGTCCCTAAATCAATAAGTGATCATTCAGCCACCTTTGGTCAATTAAAGGAAAATGAGTTTAAATTTTTGTTAATGGTGTATTAAGAACCATCATTAGGTAAATGGGAAGATTTATGTAAGAAAAATTTAGAATTGGCTAGGTTCATAATAGCCAAAATTGCTAAAATCATATGAAGTTCATAACTAAAACTTAAGCTAGATTTAAGGATGCATAAGTTGGTAATTAAAAATGAGCCATAGAATTGTGAAGAGGAAGATTCACATTCGGCCATAAACTTTAGGAGTATAAGAGAAGTCTTAAAATTAGATAAAGTTGGTAAAGACTTATGGCCTAAACTCTAAATACAAGGATTCATCAATTTAAGTCAAATAAAGATAAGATATGATGCCTTAAACTCTAGGAGTGGCATTCAATCACCTTAGGGTTAATTGGACAAGAAAGAGTTTAAATTATTAACTACGGTTAATTAAGCATCCTTGGCATATAAATATACAGGATTAAAAGTGTAAGGAAGTTTTAAGAATGGTAGGATGTCCATTCGACCATGATAGCTAAGTTAGTGAAAGAAAGTTAAAATTTTCACTATGACTTAAGTCTAAACCTAGGCATGCAAAAATTGATTAATTAGTAATGAATTATAGGGTTAAAAGTTTGAACTAAACCATTCATCCATGACCTCCAAGTATAAGGGGGAAGTCTTAAAAACTTCTAAGTTGGGTATGGATTAATGACCTAGACTTCAATTAGTAGAAATCATCTTCTAAGATAAAGAAAAGAGAACTAGAAGGCCTTGGAAATCTTGGTCATGCATCCGGCCATCTAGAGTTAATTAAGGTAGAATGAGTTTGAAATATTGGTTAAGATACATTGAGAACATTTTTTATGTAAAAGAAAAGGATTAAGAGTTTAAATGAAGCTTGACAATGGCATGGATACCATTTGACCATGTATAATACAAGTAAGTTAAAATCTTACTAACACATAACCCTTAGATTTAATTTACTTAGATTATGCATAAGATATATGAATTAAAGTACACAAAGAGTAAATAATTTAAAAGGTTCCATTCAGCCACCTAAGGGAAAATTTCTAAGTTTTATAAAAATCATGGGAAACAAATGGACCTTTAAGAAAGGGAAAGCTGAGGGATAACTTACAAGGTCGAGTAGATTAAGCTCCCATGAATGATTCATCATAAAATGTTATGAATGTAACAAGTTGGTCATATGTGAGTGCATGTGTTTATGTTACCGATAAATGTATTTTGTATATTTATTTTCATTCTATATTGGGCTTAATTAGGTTTAAGTGATGTCTAATTTTATCATTTTGAGTGATTTTTATGTTATTAGACTACATTGGGCTTAACTGAAAAAATTGGTTAATTTTCAAATTTTAATGACTCTTAACCTTTGTTCATTGTGCATGTCATATCTTGGGCTATAAAATTGATATTGAATTGATTCTAGAGTAATTAGAAAGATGAGACAAATCCCTAAGATAACATGTATCTCTATATGGCCCAACCTCAATGGACCATAAACTTATTTGGGCCGAACCGTGACTCAAAGCTTTTATCCAGACAACCCAGACATGTTCCGGTAAAACAAGCATATCTAGGACTTCAAAAGTTATTTTTGGATGGGGTTAATTTCTAAAGCTCAAGGATACAATTATCTACAACATTTTTTTAGAATGAAAACCCTAATTTGGTTGTCAACGCACTCAAAAAATTGGAAAAATAGACGTGAGATAAGGTCCCATATTTCATGCATATATTGAATTCAAACGACAAAGTCAAACAAGAATTCAAGTGCAAACCTAGAAGATCAAGGAAACCAACTCAAATTTATCTTTATTTTTAATTTTTAATTTTAATTTCAAATTTGAATTGGCAAGCTGGGTCTATAAAAGGGAAAGTTTTTACACATTGTAGACACACCGAAACCTATTCACAATTCTCAATAAAATTGCAATTCTTATCTTCGTTCTTATTCTCATTTATATTCTTCTTCTTTCTTTTGCAAAAAGTCTCATGGAAGGCTAATTTTCTTGGTTTCCTTGTTGGTTCTAATTCTACAAGTAAGAGATTTGAGATTTGTTCTTAATAAAATTTCTATTGTGATTCGTTCTTCTTCCCATTCTATACGTTGAAATTGACGTTTGTAATGATAAAATTAGATGATTAATTTAATTTCATCTTGCATGATGCAATTCTAAAACTAGAGTTTGCTTAATTCTCTAGTTTATAAGTAAAAAGGGGTTATGGCGTTTTCTATAAATTTGGTGATTTCAATTCTTAAAAATTAATTTGGGGACTTTGGGTGATGCTTAATTATCTAAACATGAATTAATTCAAATTCTAGGTGTTATTCTAGTAGGAAATCATAAGTTTAATTAACGCTTTCTTGATTGAATTCAAACCAAATAAGAATTAAAAATTGTTTTCAAAAAATATTTTTTTTGAACCTACGATAATCTCACTTATGAATTGAACTAATGAGTTAATTGATTTTTAATATTATAAATTTATCAAGTTTCATTTTTTTTACCCAAAGTAAATTATAAATCTTCCATTTTTGCTAAATTTTAATTCAATCAAATTGTTTTCCAAGGTCCTTGAGAGATGACCAAGGTTGTGCCTTGTACTACTTTTTTTTTTATATACTTTTATTTTATTTTGATCTGAACGCGACATCGGTTATCAGTTACCCAACATTGAATGATAAGTATAACTATGCCTTAATTTAGAAGAACGTTGTATGCTAAAGAATGTTAAGCCAAGTTATGTTGCTTTATGAATGCATAACGTCTAATGTGAGTTGAATGATCAGTGCTCATGAATATTCAAAGAATGATGCTTTGCATGATGATCATGTATGAATGATGATATAATAGAAATTGAGACCTAAATGTGAATGTCATATTAGTTGGTTAATGATTTAACATCCATGATTATTTGGAAACCTTTAAAATGAACCTAAATTTTTTAAGGATCACCAAAGAAAAGATTTATGTGAAAAATTAATTCTTATGTGCTCTGTGCTCATCCAGGGGACAACAGAGTCCTACTGAAAAGGAGACAAAAGGTTTTCGTTTTATTATGAAGACAAAAAGGTTCTTCACTTATTATGTGATGGTGACGACCATCTAGAAATAATCTCATATCCTTAAGAATACAAGGTAGAATAGCAGAGTCAGTGAAAATTGTTTGACTAATGTTAATGTATGCCTATATCTTAAATATCACTAAGCGGGTGAAAAAGAATAGATATAGGAAATGTAAGACATAGAGAAACTGATGGTCAAATAATATCTTATATATGATCCCTTGATTTATGATGTTTAAGAAAGTTACAAGTTTATGTAATAATGGTTTCCATGTATAAAAGTAATCCACTTCGCTAGAAATTTTTGAAAGATTAAAATCAACCTTTTGTGTATGTCACGATTTTTCTAATAAACTGAAGTGCTTGGGTTAAAAGTGATGACATTAAGAGTAGAGTAGAATCCTACTAAGAAACTTAGTGTCTCACCTCCTACTTCCCCATTTTCTTCCCAAACGAACCAAATATCTTTTGTGATGACAATGGTCTTCATAGACATCAGTAATGTGGATTAGTTAGCAAATGTCCACAAACTGTTATTTACAGCCCAGGCTAGTGTAAGGATTTAATTTTCGTTGGAACATCTTATTATTTCTGAAGTCTTGAGTCCAAACTTCTTAACGATTGGCTTCGCCATCCTTTTAAAGGCTTTCCATCCAAATGTGTTTTTCCGCCTCCTCCTAGCTTCAGAAGGAAATAAACTACAACAGCTAAAGGTTCCTTTTCCTCAGAAGGGGAGATAGAGCCTCAGACTCCATCCCACTACCATAGCTCCTCACACATCTGATCTTCACAAGGGAGCTCTCCTTACCATATGCCTTACCTTTTCAAGTCTATCAGGAGATGCTCAATGAAACTTTTCTTTCTCTTGATCAGAATATGTGACTGAAGCGTTTTCATCGCTTTGCTTTAGGAGGTTTGTTGGTCCCCTTTGTCCTTTTTCCAAAAAAGAAGAAGGAGATGTCATACCTATAATGTAAATTTTTCTAAATAGTTAGATGCATGCATCCTAGTTATTATTATGCACTTGTAGATTAGTTCATGTATTAGGAATTAAATTATGTATGTAAATATGGTATGTAATTAAGTGTATGTAGTGCCTAAGACTGTTTATGTATATATAATAAGGACGGTATAATTATATAAAATTTGAATGCGTATATATGAGATTTGTTTAATTTGCTTTACTGTTGTTCGAAGAAAAATAAAACAAATGAAGTAATTCGTAAGGATAATAACTCATACACGCATAAGAATGTTTAGTAAATTATTTTTCGCTATGAACGTTATATCGACGAGGTTCACAATTTATATCAAATTGCTGTTTTAAAAAAAAATCTGTATTTTTTCTAATAAGTATTTTCAAAATGTTTTGCATCATGAAATAACAAACTATTAATAAAACCAAATGAACGGCTTAAACATAAACAATATTCATTTTTAGGATGTTATAACCAACTCAGAAAAACCTTAATAAATACAACATGAAAGGTGAGTTAAGCTGCCTAGTATGCAACCAAGGATAGGAAGATAGGAAGCACTTATTCCTCTATTTCCCACCAACAAATGCTTTATAGAGGAATTTTATAGCCTAGTTAGGATTGTACCTAATCATGCTTAAGACATTGAAAAAATTCTTTACAAATTTTAAAAGTAACTTTTTGTGAGTAGCAAAAGAAAGTTGTGGGTATAGAAATATAGCTATTTGTGACATAAAAAATATGATAGATAAGAAACAAAATCATGTAGGTATAGAAATATAGCTATTTGTGACATAAAAAATATGGTAGATAAGAAACAAAATCAAATTCTAGCCAGTAACATGAACTATAATAAGATCATGGATAAAATAAAAATATTAGTGTGGGAATGGATTGAAAGTAGATATTATGAATAAGTCAAATACATTTTTAATGATTGGTATAATAATCCACTGTAATACATTAGAAACTATTTTCCAACTTAGAAAAGGATTTAAGTATCCTAGTACTATTTTTAATAAAATCTACATCTACTTATAAAAAAATTAACATCAATCTATGGTCACTTTTAACGATAATTTTTTTTTTGTCATATTTCATTTATTGTAGATATTTTATTTTTTTATTTGTGAACAACTTTGGACAATTTATTTAAATGTTTTTCCTTTTTACACATGGTAATTACCTAGGATAATGGTAAACCATAAACAAGATGGTCAAAATTAAAGCTATGTTTTCAATCCCAATAATTTATGTTTTATGAATAATAGTATAAATAATATAAAAAATTATTTTAATAAGTTTTAAAAATAAATAGTAAATAATTTTTTTATTAAATTTCTTAGTCAAATTTATATTCGTAAAAAATTATTGATTTAAAGATATTTTAGTAAAAGTTCTAATAATATTTTATCAATTTAATATATTTATATCAATTAATATAATCTTCAAAAATAAATGTTGTAATAAATTAATTTTTTAATAAAATATATAAAATTACTCAAATAAATTTTAAAATTTTTATATCCTGATCAAAGTAAAACTTTAAGTTAAATTATATAATATCTAAAGGGTAACTACAACTACTACTAAAAATATATTATAATTTATTTATTATAATAGCTTATATATGTAAATAAAAAAAAAATATTGAGTAACCTTTCTTAAATCTAGTGATTTTCATAATAATATCATAGTCTGTCTATTTTATTTAAAAAAAATTATTTATTTTATTATTTTCAAGAATCATAATTTTAGCATAATAAAATTAATCAAAAATAAAATCATCTTGAATTAAGACAATTTGATATTTTATAGATATTTATGATTATTCTTTTCATATACAAGAATATTTAGAATATTGTGATTATAATTAACATTTAACTTTTAAATTATTTTTAATGATTATTTTTATCATATTTTATTTATTATAGAGATCTTATATTTTGATTTCTGAAGAATGTTTAATAATTATTTTTATTTTTTATCCACATTATCTTTTATAATTACAAAGTATAATAGTAAATTAACAAGATACTAAAAATAATTATGCTTTCAGTCATAGTAATTTATAAATTATATATGAATAATAATACAAATATGTAAAATTAAAAAATAAATTCCAAATTTTTTTATTTTAAAGTGTCTTTTAAATTTTATTTTGGTTTTGTATACATTTCTTTATATCATCTTAATATAGGAATATTTTTGTTATTTGTTAAAAAAAATTTAATTTATCTGACTTTTATTTTTATTTTTGTTTTATTTTTTATTAAAAGATATTTGTAATCTAAAATGTTTATCATAAAAGTTGTAGATATAACATTCTTTATCTTTCACTTTCTCTCACACAGATAATGTGCCTGCTTGTTGATGCAAAATTATAAATTCCATTCTAGGGATTATATATTTGTACCATTGTTTCCATGCATAAGCCAGTATAATCTATCTATAAATAATGTTAAAACTTGCCAAACACATATGGGAGGAGAATAGAGCCGTCATGGGCATAGCCCTAGGCTAGCCCATTTGATCTTAAGTTTTGGGTCTACATTATGTAGTCCACTTAAAAGTAGGTTTTTTTAAATCCTAACCTACATAGCCCTCAATTTAAAGGGTTTAGTGTGGGCTCGCCCTAAGGCCTGCCCTAATTCTATTTTTTTTTTATTTTTTAATTTATCTTAAAGTATAATTTTTAAATCCAAATTCATATAACCTCTAAATTAAGTGTGATAAGTGTGAGTTAACCCATCTGATTCTATATTTTGTAACTTGTTTAAAAGTAAGATTTTTATATCTTAATTCACATAACCTTCCATTTAAGTAGGATGAATATATAAGTTAACTCATTTAACTCTATCTTATCACCTGTTTGTAGGTAATTTAAAAGTAGGACTTTTTAAGCCCTAACCCACATAACCCTCAAGTTAAGTGAAATGAGTGTGAGCTAACTCTATTTTATAATCATTTATTTTGTAACTCGTCTAGAAATAGAATTTTTTGAACTCTAATCTATATAATTATCAAAATAAGTGGAATAGATATGGACTAACTCATGTAATCCTAGTTTATATTTAACTCTTTTTCTATAAAATTTCATCCATTCTCTTAATTTTTTTCTCTCGTTTTTTTATTTCTCTCTTTAAGTAATCTCTTTAATATTTTTATCATACTAAAATATTCTTTAATTTGTTTATCTTTCTTTTAGATTTTCTATTTTTTTCTAAATATTTTTTCATTTGTTTCTAGAATTTTCTTCCTCTAACTCTTTCTCTTTCTTTCTCAAATTTTTTTCAACCTTTTTATACTTATATCTTTTCTTTATTTATTTTTTCTAATACATTTATCTCTTTGTCTCTAAAATTATCTTTTCTTCATATTTTTATTTTCTCCTCTATCTAAATTTCCTTATTCATTTTAACTTTCCATTACTATTTTATTTGAAGAGAGAAAAATAAAATAGAAAAAAAAAATTTAAAAAAATTAAGAAAAAAAATTTGAAGACAAAAAATGAAATCCATAGACTAGCCCTAACCCATAGATTTAATGGGCTTTTAACCCTGTAGGCTTTATAGTGTGGGTTTTTATGGGCTTATGAGTCATTTTGACCTTAGTTTATATGGGTTAGAGTCAGGTTAAATTGGATGGGCCAAATTGACACCTCTACTAGCAGAAACACTTCTCATCAAAGTAGCAAAGAAAAAATAACTTCAAGTTGAAGCAATCTTTAGTAAAAATTTTCAAAGGACAAAATTTACAAATGGACTAAAAGATAGAGTTGGAAATATAATCATATAAGTTTATAAAGTTAAATAGACTTTACCTAAACTTGCTGATATAACAAGACCTGTTGTTAGAGAGAACCCAAGTGAGTGTCCACTTATATTAGATATAGCATCTTGGTTGGAGAAAATTGTTAAGAATGAATTGATTTTATAACATTCCTCTATGACAAACTTATTTTGATCTTTCACATACAATTATGTGAATAATACTCTTTTAAGATTGTAAATTATTTTGAACTTGTTGTATATTTCTTAACATTTGTAATTCTTTAGGATTTACTTCTCCTAATCATGGCATCAACTATATTTTTTCTAGTTAATACAGATGTTTTTATTTTACTCGAAATATTTTCATTATTAGAACCATCTTCAAAAGAAAAAGCGTATATGATTTCATCTGGTTTAGGATAATAATGATTTTTTATATAAGAGATGATTCATGGGTTGGTCCTAACCCATTTAATTATAAGAGCTTTTTATATGTAGAATTTTTTAATCTTAAAATTGTTTTTTACCGTAACCCTTAAAATTAGGATTAAATAGGTTAGGATGGACTTATTTAACGATTTTAGAAAAAACTGATTTGTAAATCTTGGTTAAACTAATTAGCATCCCCAAATAGCAATTTAAATTTTCAAACAGAATGAACCTTAAAAAGAATAAAAAAGTAAACTTGAGTAGGAAATTAATGTTACCTCCCAAATCCTCCCTTCCAACTAAAGCATGTTTCGTACACAACCTGAAATCAAATTCCAATCATGTTAAAAGATTTATAGATCTATCAACTAAACAAAACTTTATCGATAGCTCCCAAATACGTTGAACGTGAGAAATATCACACTTAGTACATAATACGTGTATCCAAAGTGTACCTTTCTTTTCTATTCTGGTTAATTGTTTATTGAATTGTTAGCTCACATTTAGGGGAGACACCAACCTATGATAGTTATCATTTATTTTGCTTTTAGAATATGTTCTTAAATTTTAAAAAATTTCTAAATATCATACATATAAAAAATCTTCTTCACCTCCTTACATCCCTCATTTTGTAGCTAAAATTTGCTCAAAAAATAAAAATAAAAATAAAGATTGGATGACTTATACCTAGAATATAACCGGATGCAGATCATTGTAGATATGTGTAATAAATTTGTTTGAATTTTCTATTATATACTTAAGATATATGGTATAAAATTATTAGATACATTATATTTAATATTTTAAAATTAATTGAAAAGGAATTAAAATAATTATTTTTTCCATCCAATTGATTTAATTTGAAAATGAGACTCAATTCTACACAATCCAATTTAAAGTAAACTTAAATTAAATTAAATCTTTTAAATACATTAAATAAATCTTAAAATTCATAATAATCATGTTACCAAAACAAAAACTCATTCACTTTGTTTGGAAGATGAAAATTGGAGAAAAAAAATTAAGGATAATAAAGTATAAGAATTTTTTTTATGTTTGATAGTGTTTGTCTTTTATGATAATGAGAAAAAGGAATTATTTTTTACACCTTCATTTTTTTTACATCTTTTTTTTAAAAAAAATTTATATTATCTTATTTTATCTTTTTTAATATACATTTTGTAAATTAGTTTGTAAAATGTAAAAAACCGCATTCTGTAAATTAGTTTACGGAATATATTTTACAATTTACAAACTAATTTACGGAATATATATTACCGAATGTATTTTTACATTTCGTAAACTAATTTGTAAAATATAAAAATATATTTTACAAACTAATTTACGAAATATATATTTTTATATTCTATAAATTAATTTATAAAATATATTTATTAAAGAGTAAAATTAAAAAAATAAAAATAAGGAGATAAAAAAAAATTTAAAAAGCAATTTGCATGAGGAAATAATGAGAGGCACATTAATGGTTTTTTTTTTTTCACACCCTAAGTTTGTGACTCTAGAGGGAAAGAGAGAGATGGAGCAAGAGGGGACGTGCGGGACAGGTGAAATTTTTTTTTTTTTAATTTATTATTTAATAATATTTTATATACTAAAATGTTTTAAAAATTAAAATTATTATACTAAAAATTTACAATTTTCATTAAATTAATTTATTTTAATTTTAAAATTATTTTATAAATTTAGTTTTTTCATAACTTTCTTTATTTATTTTTGTTTTATTATTATTTGTCTATATAACATATTTTTCACCTTATTTATATGATTTAATATTTTATTTCACTAAATATTAAAAATCTTACATGTTATTTTTTTAATTTCTACTTTTTATTTTTAAAACTTTATTACTTCATTTATTTTGTGTTTCTGTTTACATTTTTTTAAGATCTTTTATATTTCTGTTTATAATTACTTTTAAAAATTCTAAAAAAAATTCTAAAGAAAAAAATTTATTACTACTATATATTAGATAAAATAAATAAATAAAATAACATAATATTTATTGAATATTTTTCATCAGGACAAATTTATCATTATAAATTTTAATGAAAATAGTATCAATTTATTTTTATTTTAAGTTGTATATTTATCTAAAGAATAATATTATGAATCAAATAGTTGTGCTTTTAGAAGTTGAAAATGTTAGTTACCTCTTCATAAGAAATTTGGTTATTGTAATAATAGTAATTAATAAATAAATAAAATTTATTATGAATAAATATTTAATTAAAATATTAAATTTATTAATTAAAAAATAAACAGTATTTACCTCCAAGCTCTTTTAATTTTATTTATATAAAATAAAATTTATATAAATATTTACCAGATTGATATTTTTTAAACTAAATTTTAATATAAACTTAGAAGACATTACTACTGAACATGCAAATCAACTAGTAAGGAATCAGTTGGTAGGAGTTGATCCTGTTTTATCAAATGTTTCGAATTTGAATTTTTATTATAAGTTTATAAATTGATTTTTATATATAATTTATAATATGAAAGAAAAATATGATATATTCAAATAATTTTATAAATTAGACTTTAATAATTTAATATTTTTCATCCTTAACATGTTTTTAATATACTTTATTTTTCTAAAATATTTATTACTTGTACCGGAATACAAGAAACCCATCTAAACTATATGGGAGGAAAGCCCAATTGAGCTGACGCTCGAGATGGCATCTAACCAATGACGTACCATCTCCACCAAAAAACAACAAAAGCAATGGCGTACCATCTCTACAAAAAACAAAAGCAATGACGTACCATATTAGCACCTATCATATCTTTATCAACTGTATGGCTTTCACATTATACCATGACTACAACAAACAAAACTCGTTCACATTCATTAAAACAAATTCTTTGCTAAATGTTTGTTCAAGACCACGATAATGTTTCTTTGCTACAAAGTTCGGTGACAAGGCTCTATTTGATAAGACAGTCACCCCTCTGGACAAGGCACTATTTGATAAGGCAGTCCTGATTCTGCTTAACCGTAAGTGTAGATGGTAAACAAGTCTTGTCTTAAACAAATGTTTGCAGGAAGCAACCTACCTCTTTAACTTTAGATTGATTTGTTGTTAATTCTTTTAACTACTAAATTTTCACCTTAAAACCTTAAAAACATATGGTAGTGCAACGAGCATCACGGTACACATTAGCATGGCCATATCGGAAAAAAATATCTCCTTTGAAAGAATGGTTTCTATAGGATCAGACAGATCATCCAACGTCCTGATAACTGACATTTTTTTTTATTATCTTGATTAGGATAGATGTTATTTTCTCTTTTATTAGTATACTAGGAACATTTTACCATAGTTTTGTATGCATTTTCTTTTCATGTTTTGTTGAACAAAATATTCTGATTGCACTGTTGTTATCTTTACTTTATATGATTCTCTTACTCTTAACAGATTTTATGAGTCTCTTACTTTAAGATTGTAACATTGTATGTACAGTGTGAGTAGCCTAACTTAACAAAAACAGGCAACACAGCGGTCAACTTCCACGTAAAGGCAGGCAAAATTCTCCTCTATATATAAATAGTAACAACGCAATGCTCAATTTTCAACATAATCTAATAAATTTTAAAAAAACAAATAAAATTACAGGTGACCAAATATAAGAATAGTTTGGATAGATAGACCTGCAGCTGATAGATAAGAAAAAAAAAACCTCAAATTTATCTTGCATCAAAACCCCAAAAACAAAAGAAAACAGGCATTGAAGCAAACCAAGCACAAGACATAAAGCATGTATCCCCCCAATGTTACTGCATGAATAGAGTTTCATGAGTTTTTATTAAATAGGGGGCAAATGATTTAGTCATCCTCCGACATAAACTTGGTACAGGAGTGCCAATCTGCTTTATAGATGACCATACAAGATAGGCTCCGAGAAAAACATTCGCAAGGCCACAAAATCACAGTATACATCCATAAAAACAATAGATCAACCCATTTCATATGCATAAACCACGGATATAATAGTTCGTAAAGGGAATTGCTGGAACCTACCGAAAAAAATTCCAAAGCCATCACATTCCTTCATGACAAGTAGTTAACTGAATATAATGTTATTACACAACACATCGAACAAAAAGCACAATACCAAGGAGAAGCCATAATCACACTTCAGCCTCCAAGCACAGATTTGATTAACAACATTATGAAACCATCCAAAACCACTATATTACATATAAGCAACATCATATAAACCATATAGCTGATAGACTAGGAGTAAGTAAGACTAGTATAAATGACTAATCTAAAGCATAGACACCTATGTACAAAAATGCTATCAAGGAGCAAGTAGCATATAGACTAGGACTACCAAAAGCAAAATGAACACTACTATTGACCTACTCAACCTATAATCCACAATTGTCAGGAAGCTTGAAACTTGTCTATACCAAGACAAAGCTCCCTAGTTCTCCTTTGCTCCTCACATATTTCACCAACCAAAAATCATAATAACAAAGACAAGATATATAGAAGAACAAATCAAATATTTCAACACAAGAAACATTAGATTCCAATGAAAAACTCAAAAATCCTAGATGCAAGCATGCACTACGTAGTAAGTACAGCCTGAGTATCAGTAGCTCTGATGATGATTTTGAATGTCATTTGGCATTTTAGAGCGATTACTACCAAATTTTTCAACTGTATGTCCATAAAGAGACAGTGCAAATTCTACCTTTTATAGTTATCCAGGTCAAAGACAAGAAGGTATACAATATGCTCAACCAGCCAAATATTCTATCAAATTCCAAATAAAAATGCCACTTCATGAAAAGACAAAGAAAGAAGGGTCAACATACAAAAAGTTCAACCTGTCCTGCAAAGTCACAATTAGCCCATGCTGATTACATTCATCATTTGGGAGGTTGATCCACTTAGTGAATTGCTATAACAGTTGGGAATCCAAAACCAGTTCAACAAACCTTTTCAAAACCATCTTGCCGCAGGCACATTTGGATGACAAACATGTAGACCGTGGTACAATATTTTCTTGCGATATTTTGGAACACACTAAGATTAATAAGCATCATAAGCAACGGACAGAGACAAAAACACTCAAGTTGTCCCAATCAATATGTGCCCTAAGTTGATAAATGATACAACTAAAATACTAATGCTTCTTCTCATCTGTTAAAGGATTCTTGATGCCCTAATGCAATCACACAAACAAGGACTTTCTACAAATAATCTAATATATACAGGATCTAGGTTCTTGCTTCATTCATAGTCAACAGGCTGCCAGTGATAAATCAAGACAAGTCAAATCTATCTCATTTCCTGTATTTTATTCATCATTAGGAAGCAAAGATTCTGTGCCACAACAATTTACAAACCGAATGGAAGATACAGCAGGTACAATGTAGAAGGGTGGTGGAAAAAATGTTTCTATTCCTGGTTATGGTAGCCATCTCTCTTTTTGTTCCTTCAACATGCATTTAATATATCATCTGACAACAGGTCAGAGGATGACCATAAAAAAATGGTGGAAATAAACAGGAAATACAGTACAAAATCAATAACCATAAAACATTTCTTATTCTATAAAAGACAACAATTTTAAAAACTAATACTTAATTTGTACATTTTAAAATTCACCTGCAGTTCAAAAATTGTTTATCGAGCACAACCTTATAACAAGGAAAACAACACAGAACCATACCAATGATATGAACCAGAAACACAATTCAATTCAGACTGCATAAGACGGAGATATAATAAAAGAAAGAACAAATGACATATAAATACTTGTCACTGAATATAAAAATATCTTCAAAATTTAAGAAACTACAAAATTTTGAATGTGTCTATGACAACAAACATTGCATACAACAAAAGTGGGCACTCAGCTATTATGAATCACTGCGCCGGAGCAATTAAAACATTTCATGCGACAGGGACCTCAATATCATTTGTCAAAACAGCAGCAGGCTGGATGTACTCCTCCTCCTCCTTTGGAGCATGGATTGTAACAATATCAGGGAGAGGAGTCTTAGGACCCTGTTTTCCTTTAGGATCCCAATCAAGCATGATCTTCACCTTAATACCAAGAACACCCTATAAGACAGCAAGGAAAAAACAATTAGCATCATACTCCATAGTAAAACAAAATGAATCAACAACCTGACAAAGAAATTCCATCAGGAATCCACAAAGAATACAAGCAAATTAACCTGTCTCAAGAGCACATGTCTCACTGCAGAGTCAATGTAATCCTTGACTGGTTGCCCAGAAGAAATCATGTACCCATCCTTGAACTTCATGGATTTGGCCCTCTGAGCTCTCAATTTTCCACTAACAATGACCTGCTCAAATCAAGCAACCACATCATCACACAAAGCAACACCACAACAACAATACTTCAAAGCCAAGCCAAAGCTTCTCTTGAACAAACCTCACATCCCTTGGCACCACTTTCCATAACAAACCTCAAAACACCATAGCAAGCCCTGAAACCAAAAAAAGTTCAACAGTCTACTATGTTACCACAAACCTAAAGAAGATTGCATTCATGCAAAGAAAAAAAAATAACAATGTAAGGCAGACTAACAGTAAAATAAACTGTAAAACTACTAATAGAAAATATGTTTTCACAGGAATTTAGGTCTAAAAAATAAAATTACATTTATCAAAACCAATATACCCCAGCATATTTTTTTAACAATAAAAAATCAACACGGATACATGAAGAAAGCAACATAAGATCAATTCCGCGCAGTCATAAATTGTCAAATCAAATAAAAACAATGTTACTAATAGAAATTTTTCTTACCAATTATAAAGAAAGCAATATAACATTAATTCACACAGGAATAACTGTAAAATTAAATAAAACAATATAACTAAGGGAAATTGTGCTTATAAATTAGTTTAAGAGGCAGTAAACAATTAAGATAAGATAATGCAAATTTTTTCAATAAAAAAATGAATAATAATATATATACCTGCGTACAGCGAGGCCACCAAGGAGCTTGTAGCGGAGAGATTCAGCTTGAGCAATGGCACAAAGACCCCTGTTGTTGACTTTCTCTGCGTAAAGTTCAACACTGTTCTCGGGAAACTTGAACCTCTTCTGCACCACTGAGGTAAGTTCCCTGATTCTTCTTCCCTTCTCGCCTATATATCGTTAAAAAACAAATCAACATTCGATTACAACAACGTAATGGATGGTTCTAGAATAATGTAATGGAAGGTTCTAGAATAATGTAACGGAAAGTTCTAAATATAGGGACGCACCAAGAACGGCCTGGGTTCTTGTGGCTCTAATGATGATCTCGGTGCGCATTGGAGTAACCCTAACCTCCACGCCGGAGTAACCGTCCTCCGCCAACTCTCGCGTCAGAACCTCGTTCAGCTCTGCAAAGAACACGCCATCGGCTACGAACTGCGAAATTGCGCGTACACGGAAGAATTTATTGTTATTAACAATATCAATCGCAATCGATGAAATGAAGGTTACGCGATGAATGACTCACCTTTCTCTTCTTGCTCACTTGATTCTGACTCGCCATTGTCGCGAATCTGAAGAAACGTACTCGAACAAAGTGAAGGTTGGGTTGGGTTAGGTTGTGGTGGCAAACCTGAGTCCTGACAAGTCAGTGGGATATATAGGTAGAGGCCACTGCAAACCCTAATTTTAAGTATGAATGTATGATATACTTTTTCTAGATTAAAATTTTAAGAAGGGTGAATAACTAATTAAGTTTGAAGTTAGGTTAGATGATTTAAATAAATTTAATTTAGTTTTATAAGTTTAATATTAATAATTTATTTAATATTAGATGTTAAATCTAATAAAATAATGTGTTTAATAATTTTTTATTAAAAATAAATTTTATTATTTTAAATATTAATTTATATGATATTGTTATAATATGTATAAAAATTTATATAATTTAATAATATTTATTTATTTATATTTTAACTAATATATTATAATTAAAATAAGATTATAAATTTAAAAATTTATAATCTTAAAAATAATTGTTATAAATAAACTAAATCAGTAAGTTAAATTTTATATTTTTAAAATAAATTAAGTTTAAGCTTTAAATTTGGATCATTTAAAAAAAAAATGAGTCGCAAACTCTTTCTTAAAGTCAAATTCAGATTTTAAATACTCTACTTCACTCTACCTATTTGTATTCATAATAAAGAACATAAAAATTAAAGGATAAATTGTAAATTACTTCCTTTTATTTATGTCTTTAATTTAACTCTTTTTAACTTTCTTTTTACTAGTTAACTTATTTTTATTTTAAATTAAAGTAAAATTGTTCATTTATGTTAAAGTTAACATCAACTATTTTTTTTTTCACTTAACCTTATTTAATATTAAATGAAATTTAATTTTTTTTAATATTTTAATTAAAGTTAATTTATGTAAAATATTTAAATAATAAGTTTATTTTTTAATTTTAAAATTTAAATTTAATTGTTTACGAAAAAAATTAAACAATTAAGTGAATATAAAAAGTAAAAAATAAGATCTAATAATATCATTTGGTAAGAGTGGATGTTAAACAATTAACTTAAATATGTTAAAAAAATTATATTAAAAAATTTAAAGAGTCAATTAGATAAATTAATAAAATTTTAAAGAGCATGAACGGTTTTTTTTAATGTTTGTTACATAAAATATAAATTCTATTATTTATCAAGTATTATCATTATTTATCAATAAAATGTTGCAAGCAAATTTTTATAAAAGAATTCAAAATGCATTAAGTACCATTTTAAGTTTCAGCACTTGAGTTAACAAAAGATAAATTTTATTTTTATAATAACATAATTTATAATGATAAATTTTTTAATTTACAAATATTCTTTAATAAAAAATAAAATAAGAATAAGAATAAAAATTAAAAAAAATTTAATTTTTTTTAATAAATGATAAAAATATTTTCTGCATTAAAATGATATAAATAAATATATAAATAACTTAAAATGAAAGTTAGGAAATATTTTAAAATTTAAAATCTATAAATGATGATCAAAAAGTGATAAGAAAATATTAGAAATAAAGAAAATGAAAACATCATTGAAAATGTTCTTAGAAAGTTCTATTTTTTGTAAAGGATAAACTGTTTCAAAAAGTAGTAAATAACATAAGAATTATTCGTAAACAAACCAATAAGTATTATAAATATTGAGAAAACAGTTTAGAAAATTTTTGAAAAATTTTTAAAAAATTATTAAAATGCTCCTAGAAGGCTAGGAGGGTTGCAAAACATAACCTAGAACTTGAAGTTTATCCATATGAACGAATTTAATGTGCATTAAATAAGTGGATAACTCATCCCATAAATCATCATACCATTAATGACATATAAGGGATAAATATTTATGAGGAGAGATAAAATTAATTATGATTCAAGTAAATTAACCTTGATTAATTAAAATTAATCATATTTAAAACAAATTAACTTTAATTAGTATTAAACTTACAAAAACTCCAACTTATCTTAAAACACCAAAATCTACACTAAGCTTGAACTTCCATCTTTGAAGTTTAAGTTAGAACAAACCAAATAAACAAAGTCTCACCACCATCATTTGAAGCTTTCATGTGAACCATCAAGGAGAGGGAAAACCAACTTCAAAAGATCCATCAAATCCTTACATAAGTCTTCAACAAGTGAGGTCTTTACCGTACATTCTTTTTTCTAAGTTTTTAATTATGTAATATGGTTTGTTTTTTCTTCTCTTTTTGGTGGATCTCTCTCTAAGTTCTATAGATTCCACTTACTTGAATTTTATGGAGTTTAAAACTGATATTGATGGTTAAAAATGAACATCCCCAAGTTTTTAATGATTTTTGGAAGTTAAAGAAAAATTTGATGGATTAAATTGCTTCCTGTAACCTTTGGAGCAATTTAATTGATTAAAATTTTTTTAAAAGCTTTAATTTTGAACTTAGACTTTAATGAAATTCTAGATCTAAATCTATGTGATAATAATACTAAAAAACCAAAAAGGTTAAGCTCCAAAAGTTAAAAACTTAACTAAAAAATTAAACCTTAAAGATAATAAGATCAAAGGTGGGCTTATAGACTAAAAATTGAACAAGACACTCAAAACCCTCCATGGTCATGACTTAAGTTATGGAGTAAGGACAAAACTGGATGGACCTAAAAATAATTTATGTAACAAGTGTTAAAATTTATGACACAAAGGTCAAGTGAGAAGAAATTGAGAAAAAGATCCTTACTTGGACAAAGCGTAGATTCAACCACTTTCCATTAATTAAAATTTTGATTAAGATGTAATGAAGAGCCTAAGCATGTAGAAGAAAAGAATTATAAGTTTTAAAAAAACTTGATAATAGTTTGGTAACCATTCGACCATACTTAGGTAAACTTGGTGAAAGTAAGTTAAAACATTGTTAAGACTTAAAAATAAACTTAACTATGCATAACATGGTGATTAGAAATTAATTATGGGGTTGTGGGAGTGTGAAATACCATTCGGTCATACCTAATAAGTAAGAAAGAAAAGTCTTAGAAATATCTAAGTTGGTTTAGTTTAATAGCCTAAGTCCTAATTAGTGTAAACCATCTTTTAAATGTAAGAAAAAATGAACCATAATGCTTTAGGGGGCTAAGAAGTAGGCTCGACCAATCATGACATAAGTGTGTAAAGTAGACTAATTTGGATGCTTAAAGACATTTAAATAGAACATAAATAAGAAGCTTTGAATTCATAACAAGGAGGTAAAAAAGTAAATCAATTAGTGACTCAAACTTGATTAGTAAAGTTATTAGTCAAGAAAACATAAAACTTCTAACACTCAAACTTAAAATAAGAAGGTTATGCATAAAACATCCAAATTGATGAACACAAAGAAGATCTACCTAAATAGGTCATTCGGCCAACTAATCTAAGATTCCACCATTTCATAAACTTACATTATAATTATTAAGAGAAACTTAATTTTTTTAAAAAAGGAAATATTAACAGGTAACTTAGAAGGATGAGTAGACTAAGTTCATGATGAGTAGACTAAGTTCATATGAGATATTTCTCATAAAACTTAAGAAATAAAATAGGATGAACAAATTATTGGAGGAAGGTTGCATGTTGTCTAAGAAATTTACATCAAGCATAAATAAGAAATCTTAATTAAGAGATAGGTTTCTAATTAAAATAATTGTGCTAATGTGTTATGTTGCTTCTTAAGTGCATAAATATATGTGTAAAATATATAAAATATACTCTTTGTTTTTTAGAAAAGTGATGTGTCATATGATGTTCATGTATAGATGATAAATGTGAAGGTAGTCTGGATTGGTGGCTATATGTGCATGACATATTGGTTGGATTGTATGAGCATAGATGTTATCTGGAAGTTTTAAAAAGGAATCTAATTAACTAAGAGATCATTAAAGAAAGAACCTATGTTAAAAGTTAATACTACTCTTAATGTACTGTGTGCACATTCAAAAGACACAAGGGTCCTTCTAAGGTGGAGACAAAAGAGTTCACCAAAAATTCTTCTATTAAGAAACACTAGGTCTTTAATGATTATGATGATGATGGTCATCAAGGAATGAACTCATATCCTAAGAATAGAAAGTAGAGCAACAAAGCTAGTGAAAAGATATTGTTTGACTAAAATGTATAATATGTCTATAATATAGATTATCATTGAGAGAGTGATAGAAAAATAAGAAGAATTATGATAGTCAAATGATATATGCAATATGATGTAATATGATCTCAAGGGTATGTAAAATGTATGAAATCCAGAATAAAGAACTTGTATGCTTATGATAGAAGTTAGTTCCTAGATTTGAAAAAAAAAATCCATTTCAGCTAAAGATTTTTTAAAGATTAAAAGTGAACCTATATGCATGTCATGTTTCTTAATAAACTAAAGTGGCCAGGTTGAAAATGTTGAAACTAACTATCTGGTAGAATCCTACTAAGAAACTTAGTTTCTTACCCTCTCTCCCACCATTTTCTTCCTAGACGTTGAAGATATTGTTCGCAATGGCTATTGTGTTCGTTAAACTTAACAATGTTAACTGGTCTGCTAATGTTCATGGGCTAGTCATCACAACTCAAGCCAACGTCAGAGTTTGTTTTTCTTTGGGCCACCTTTTCGTGTCTGCAATGCTAAACCCAAAATTTTCTACGATTGACTTCATCATACCTCTTGAGGTTTTTCATCCTAACTTGGCTTTTCCTCCACTATTAGGTTGTCAAGCGCTGCCAACAACACCTGTGGAAATATCCTCTTCTTCCGAATGAGAGAGTGATCTGCAAACACTCTCACACTATTGTAACACCCCAAATTTCTCTACTTGAGTTTAGTGACTAAGAAATTAATAATTACAAAATTACCCCTGAAATTTCTTAGGAAATTAGAGAATTTTTACAAATAACGAAAATGTCTCTGCACTGAGATGACATAAATAAATATGCAATAAACCCAAAATAAAAGTTAAAAGATATTCTAAAGGTTTAAAATTCATCAATGATGGTTAAAAATTCATAAAAAAATAATAGAAACAAAGAGAGAACAAAAATATCATTGAAAATGTTTAAAAGTACCCAAAACGTTCCTAGAAAGTTCTGACTTCTATAAGAGTTAAATTATTCCTGTAAAATGGAAAATAACATAAAAATGGTTCAAAAACAAACTGATAAGTGTTAGAAACATCAAAAGAATAGTTTGACAAATTTCTGGAAAATTCTCAAAATATTACCAAAATACCCCTAAAAGGTTGGACAAGAAAATACGAAGTAAAAATTAAAAATTGGACTTTATCCATTGTGCACAAAATTAGCTTGTGGAAGTGAGGTGATGACTTACCCCATGGATCATCACTTTATTTATGGCATGTAAGACAAAAGTATTAATAAGGAGAGATAAAATTAACCATAATTAGTAAATTAATATTGATTAATTAAAATTAACCATGCTTAAAATAAATTAACCTTGATTAGTGCTAAATTTAGATTAAATAGTATTAAAATAATACTAAAGGATAATTCCTTACATTTACATTTAATTTGGAAAATAAAAATTACATGTAAATGGATCAAAATGTCCTTAAGTTGGACTTTAATTCCCAAATATCTTAGGTGGTTGAAGTTTAGAACACTAAAGGGGAGAGGGCTCATTTTCTCCATTAAAACTCTTCTAAACACTTGTACTAGCTCTCTAAACTCACTCAAAACTCCAACTTATCTTAAAACACCAAAACCTACACTAAGCTTGAACTTCCATATTTGAAGTTTAAGTTACAATAAGTCAAACAAACAAAGTCTCATCACCATCCTTGAAGGCATTATAGTGAACCACAAAGGATAGGAAAGTAAAATTCAAAAAACTCACAAAATTCTTTCATAAGTCTTCAACAAGTAGGGTCTTTACCATACATTTTTTCTAAGCTTTTAATTATGTGTTTATGACTTGTTTTTCTTCTCTTTTTGGGGATCTCTCTCTAAGTTTTATAGATCCCACTTTGTTGAGTTTGATGGAGATCAAAACGGCCTTTTATGGTTAAAAATGAACATAAAAACGTTTTTAGTGATTTTTTGAATCTAAAGGGAAATTATGATGGATTAAAGTGCTTCTAGTAACCTTTGGAGCAATTGAATTGGTTAAAATTTCTTTAAAATGATTTCTTTGAAGTTTGGAAAGATTTGAAAGTTTTTAGATGCTAAAAGTAAGGGATGGATAGATCTTAAAGTAGTTCTAGTAGATCTCCACTTGGTTGTCTTATAAAATGCTTTCTTTACGATCTTTATGTTCAAAGTTGTAAGCTTGCTCATGCCTTATCTTCAAAGATTTAATCTTAAACTTGGAACTTGATAAAAGTTAGATCTGGACCCATACGATAAATATTCTAAAATACTAAAAAAGGTTAAGTCACAAAAGTTACAAATTTAACTTAAAACTAGTGAAAGCAAAGTTAGACTTATGGACTCAAAGTTGAACAAGACACTCAAGATCCTCCATGATCATGACCAAAGCTATGAAGTAAGGACAAATCTTGATGGATCCAAAAACATGTGATGTAAAAAGTGCTAAAATTCATGACACAGAGGTCAAGTGAGAAGAAATTGAGAAAAATGACTCATGCTTGGTCAAGGGTGTCGATTCGACCATCCTAAATTAATTAAGAGGAATTAAGTTTAAAAATTTTGATTAAGGTGTCATAAGGAGCCTAACAATGAATGAGAAGAAAATCAAAATTTTAAGAGAGACTTATTGATGGATCGGATAACCATTCTGCCATATTTAAGGAAAAGTAGAGAAAGTAAGAGAAAATTTTGTTAAGACTTAAAAATGGACTTAGCCATGCACAAGGTGGTGATTGAAGGTTCAACTATGAGGTTATGAAAGTTAGATGACCATTTGGCCAACATATAGTAAATAAGGAGAAACATATTTAAAAATTTTAAGTTGGTTCAATCTATTAATCTAGGCCATAAACTAGCATAAATCATCTTTTAGGTACAAGAAAAATTGATCATAATGTCCTAGGGACTACAAACCTAAATTTAGCCATTTTTAGGTAAGTTTACAAGAGAAGTTAATTTGGATGTTTAAGGAGATTTAATAGAAGTATGAGTAAGAGCACTTGAGTCCATAAGCAAGAGAGCAATCAATTAAATCAAATTTAATTAGTTATATTAATAGTTAAGAAAAACATAAAACTCCTATCACTCAAATTTAGAATGATATAGTTATGCATAAAACACAAAAATTGATGAACACAAGATAAATTAACTTAAATAGGCCATTAGGCCAATTATATTAAACTCTACTATTTCATAAACTTACATTATAAATATTAAGAGAAACTTAATATTTGAGAAAAGGAAAGGTTGATAGGTAACTTAGAGAGAGGAATACTAAACTTCGTAGTGTTAGAAGAGACCATTTGACCAAGAGAGATTAGAACTGGGATAAGTAAGATTTAATAAATAAAAACCTACATGTTCATATCTCTTAGGAATGAATTTGAGAAATAAAAGTAGTTATGAGATATATATGAACAAAAGTACACTTGAGAGGTGATAAGGCCATTCGGCCAATATAAACTAAATGATAAAAAATCACCAACCAAACATTGAGAAAATGAAAGGACAAAAGAAACTTAGAAAGGTTGAATGGTGTAGGTTTCCCTTGAGAAACTTATAATAAAACATAAAGAATAGGATTAACTTGACAATTTTAGAAGAAATGTGCATGTTGTCCAAAATTTAAGGACCATTCTTAAGTAAATATTTTTACTAAGAAAGTGAACTTTTGGATAACTATTAATGTGTTATTTATCATGATGATGCTTGAGCATGTCCCTATATGGTTCCATGATTTGAGATTAAATGGATGAATTGGATGCTATATGTACATGGCATTTTGATTGAATATTGAGCATGCATCCTAATATGAAGACTTAACATGAAACCTTATAAATCAAGAGATTACTAAAGAAGAACTTTATGTAAAAACTTAACACTACTCTTTGTGTGCTAAGTCTAGGACTTTTTCACACTCAGAAGGTAGTAGATCCTTCTATGGTAATCAAAAGGTACATAACTTTCTATGATGAAACCATAAGACTTTCAATAAATCCTTCTATGGGGAAGCCGTAGGTCTTCCAAATTTATGATGGTGACAATCATTTGGAATGAGCTTATATCAAAGATCAGAAGGTAAAATAGTAAATAAGTGGAAGATATTGTTTGACTAAATGATTAATGTTATGCCTTAAATGAAATTGTCACTAAGAGGATGACTAGAGAATAAGAATAATTATGATTATGACATAAAATGAGTAAGAGTCAAACAATATCTATGTTATGATGAGAAAATAATATAAATAATGCATGACATTTATGTCTAAGAGATTTTATATGAAAAAGTGATTTCAGAGTATGTATGAATTGCATATTGTATGAGATTGAATTTTTTATATTATTAAAAAGAATCCACTTCAAATAAGTATAATTTTAAAAAGTAATAATTGAACTTGTATGTTTTTTATTTTTTCTTAATAAAATGAAGTGGTTGGGTTAGAAATGATGATGCAAATCTTAAGGTAAACACGTACTAAGAAATTACGATTTCTCGCTCTCTATCTCCCATTTCTCTCCTAGGATTCGATGATACTCTCTTCACAGTGACAACGGTCTATATGAAATGAATAACATAGACTAGACACTGATGTTCATGAAAAAGAATGTGGGAAGAGTTATAAAGGATCTTATTCTGCTTTGTCTAACTCTATACCTTTTTACTTTGGATGATTGTAAATTGTGAAGTGTATTAAAGCCTTTGTTTTATTTAAAGGACTTACTTATTGTTGACTGTGTGTGGTATTATCTATATAACTAATAATGTAAAAATTATTATAGAAATAAATGTATAGTATGACAAGTAAATGAATGCGAGTTTTCAAAATAAACATGAGTGACGACATCTATACATTCATTATTTACTACGTTGATTACTATGACGAGACTCGTATTTTCAACAAATATTTTAAAAGAAAGAATTATATCATATTTTCCATAATAATAATTTCATAGATTTAACATCATAAAGTAACAAATTAATAGTAAATTTGCGATACCACTTAAGCGTAGGATGAGTATCATTATTAGGAAGTTATAACTATTATTGTCCTTCCCACGTGTGATTGTCACAGAGTAGTTTCCCTTTTCCCAGGTCATACCCATTTGAGGCTTTTCAGGAGATGAGAGATGAAGCCTATTATGCCTTGGATAAGAGCCTATGGCTAGAGGATCGTGGCCCTTTACTGAAGCATTATCTAGACCCATTGAAGTGAAGTTTGTATCTTACTCGATAATGTACATTTTTGTATGATAGAAAAGGATGAATGTAATATAAATAAGTGATATGTAGAATTGTAATATAATGTATATGATGTAGATAATCATGTATTAGGTATGGTAATAGTAGCTATGTTTAATAATATGTAATGTGTGAAATATTTGTATAATATATGTATGTGATGTATGAAAGGGGATTAATACTCTAGTACTAACATCTGAACTTAAGAACATGTAATAATTAATAAGGATTGTATAAATAATATAAAGCAAGTTGTGTATGCAGTATTCTATTAAGTAAATAAAGTAAGTTAAGACACGAGCGACAACGCTCGATCCTTTATTTTCTGCTATGATGAAGCTTGCAGTTTAGAAAAAGTTTTAGAAAGAAAAATTTTACTATATTTTCAATATTAGTAATTTCAAAAAGGATTCTGGATGAGGTAGTAGTCTAATGATGAAATTACAAATATAACTTTAGTATAAAACTCACTTCATTGTTAGGGTATTACATTTTTTCACAAATTAGAGTATTCATGCATCATTTGAGAAAGAAAAATATCAATTTTTACATTTTAATCATAAGTGCTCACCAATTTTTTATCATAAAAATAGTTTCCATCACAATTGTTCAACTCGCTTAAGAGATTATTAAACAATCACTTTATATTTGATGAAACAAATAATGCTAACAAGTTTATAGAATGAATCTATAATGCATCGTACAAAGTCAATGCAATTTTAAAGAAAATGAAGGAAAAACGTTTATCTCATAGAAAAAACACATAATATCTTCTATAGACCAAAACGTACTTTTTTCCTTCCCATAAATTGAAGTCTACATACCTATTTAAAATATATGAATGTAGTTATTTCTTTTTTTTATTAAAAATATGTTGTTCACCTATTTTTTTTATTCCATTACGTGGTACAAATCTACTTTTTGCATGCCGCATGCCTGTGAGATTCAGTAAGTTGATATTAATGAAAATTATTTTATAAAAAATTAAAATTTAAAACAAAATAAAACTACTTTTTGCATGCCTCCAATGTGGGATTCAATAAATTAAATGCTAATGAAGATTATTTTTAACAAAAAAAACATTAATTAATATGAATATTTATGATAAATTTAATTGTTTCCCTTTAATCTAAACTAAATGAAATCAAGTCATACAAAATTATATTCATTAATTTGATGGAAAAATTAATGTTTCACTTTAATTAAAGAAACAAAAAGTTATATAATATACGAAAAAATTACATAAAAAAGTTTAAAATTAGATGAGGATAAATTATAATTTATCCAAAATTAAACTTCCTTAAAACTTCAATATTTTTACGAATAAACACATCAAACTATCATATTTATTCAAGAAACTTTTTAACTAAAAGTTAAGTAATTAACAAACAACAAATTTTAACCCTTATTTTAACTTTAATTTTTACTATTAATTTTTTTTAGTTGATTTGAGTAATATTTAAATTTCATCCTATAAATATATTAGATAAGATGGGACAGAGTAAATTTTATCAAGTATACGGATCCACCTTTTATATTTTAAATTTGATTCTTTATTTTTGAATAAGTATATTATTTATTTTTTGTCTATATTGTTTGTTTTATTTAAATATTATTACTTAAATTTAATTAATCCCAATTTAATTTAAATTAATTTTCAAATTTTGAAGTTTTGTGAATCATATCAAACTGGACCCATATATTCTTTAAGGATTATTGAAATATTAATCAATTATTAGACATCACTTTTTATGTTTTTTCTTAAGGAGTTTTAGTCTTTTGATAAGCCTTTGCTATTTTATTTTTTCATAAACATCTAATATTAGTGGATGTAATATCTATACTTTTTTTAGTATAAACTTAATATTAAATTAAGATGACAAAAAAAAGTTGTTTAGACTGGAGAATTGAAGTATAATAACATATCTTGACATGTGTAAATTTAATTGGTGGAATTGGATTTGCATGCCTTTCTAATCATATATGGATGCTTTATTTATATTTTAGAATTATGGATTTTAATATATAACATCCTAATTATGAATACTGATTTTACGCTTAAGACGTTTATTCGGTTCTATTATTAGTTTGTTATCTCATGATGTAGAATTTATTTTAGAAATACTTGTATGAAAATATGATATTTTTTTAAATTGTTTGACATAAATTGTGAGCCTTATCCATAAAATGTACGTAGCGGTAAACTAAATTGTTAGATAAATTATGCGTGCATTTAAAACATTAATAATGTTAATTGCTTATGTCATTCTCTTTGATTTTTCACGTGTAGTAGTTAAACTTAATTTGGTCACACCATATATATCATAAACTAATTATACATACCATTCATATATCACATAAGTCTTAGGTCTATGGGCCTTATCATACAATTATTATAAACCTTAACTTAAATAATCATCTTCTACATATCCTAATACAATATATATATATATATATATATATATATATATATATAAAAGTTAGCTTACTATTACATATTAGTAGTTAGGATGCTTGCACCCAGTTATTTTTAACATTAGTGCAACGTAAATCTTTTTCAAGAGAGAGTGTCTCACATCTGCTTCATGTAAACTACTACCATCATGAACAACATCTCGGGTGTCTAGGAAGAAAGTGGAAGAAGTAGGGATGAGAAACTGTTTCTTAGTAGGATTTATACTCTATTCTAATGTCATCACTTAACCTAACCACTTCAGTTTATTTCATAAAACATTTCATGCATATAAGATTACTTTTAAATTCTTTGAAAACATTCTTTTGAAGTGGGTAATTTTTATTTCAGAAACATCTCGTTTCTTAAACATTCATTCATCTAAACATCATAAGCTTGGGATCACAAATAAGATATTATTCCATGTCTTATATGTTATTCTCTACCATTGTCTAGCCCACTTACTGGGAAAATCATAAATCTGGTCTCACAAATTGAAGGGAAATATTTAGACATAAAGATGTATTACAATTTGTCAAATAATATCTTTTCACTAGCTAGACCCCCTATCTTCTATTTAATTAAGGATATGAGCTCATTCCGGATGGTTATCATCACCTTATAAGATTATGAAAAAACCTAAGTCTTCACAGTAGAAGGATTTTTGGAGAAACTTAAGTCTCCTAGAAGGACATTCTGCCTCCTCTTCAGTAGAGCTCTAGGTGCCCTCTGGATTTTGATGTGCACAAGGCACAAAGGGAGTAAGTTACAGCTTCACATAAGTTTTCCTTAATGATCCCTTAAACTCTTTATGTTCATTTTAGTGGCTTCGATATAATTATGCATGCTTAAACAAATTCCCAACCAATATGAAATGCATATATAGATTTCAAAATCCATCTCAACATCAACATGAACCAATCTCATACATAACATCATCCTTTCTTATTCATGAGCATTCATCATTCATTCTACATAGATAGTAAGCATTCATAATGAGTGATATAAGTTTACTGGTAAATCACGTAACATTGTATCCCAAATACAAGTCCAAACAATTGTCTCAATTTGGTTTCTAATGTTGAATCACTAAAGGAACTTATTCCACTCAACCTTCTAAGTTGCCTCTCATTCTTTTCTTTTCTCAAATTTACATTTGTTCATTAAGAATTTTACATCTTGGAATATTAATCTAAGTGGTCGAATGGCACATTTTTAAGTTTTTACTCTTTGTGTTCTCTTTTGTTCAAGTCTTATGCAAATCCTAATTATTCTAAGTTCAAGTATTAAGTAGTTCAAACATTTACTTATTTAGGACATTTTCTATTGAACATGGTCGAATGGTAATTTATACCTTTGCCTGCTTTCTTTCAAACCTTTAATTCTTCTTATAACATTCTAAGACTTCTTAAGTTATACAAATTAGGATTTTTAAACTCTTTTTCTCTTTATTAATCTAGAATGGCCGAATATACACTCTAGGTTCCTAAATTCTTTTAATTCATTTGCTCTTGTCTAATAAGTTAATTTAGGTTATTTAGAGTCTAACTCATTAATTTGTATCCAACTTAGACACTTATAGAACTTCCTTCTCATCAAGGTATGTCATGACCGAATTACTTAGTGTACTTTTAACTTCATGTTTTAAGTCCGAACCATCCTTCTTAATCATGCTTAGAATAAATCTTTGAAATATGTTTCCTTGTGGCCTCCTTTTTACTACTTGAATGATTTTTTCTAAATAATTCTTAAACCTTTGAAATTCCTTTTGGTTTTAAACCTAATAAGGTCTAGTGAGGTAATTAGAAATTAGTTCTTCTCTTAGGTCAATTTACTCCAAGGTGGCCGAATGACTTACTAGCTTGAATCCTATCTTCCTTACACTTTAACTATATTATGCCTACATGTTTAGGACCATAATTTAAACTTAGTTAAGAATTAAAACTCTTCCTTAAATAATTTAACACATGGTGGCTGAATGCCACTCTTATATTTGGGGTTTCACAAATTTCTTCTAAGCCCAAAGTGCTTTCACTTAAAATGCTCAATTTGATTCCTTTTCTTTCTTAAGACTTCATCACACTTTTGATTCATTATATTTACATGTATAGGGACTTTAATTAAACCTAGTTAGGAATTAAAACCTTTCCTAAGTTAATTAATCATTAAGTGGTCGATTGCCACTTTTCTAGGTTTAGGGTTTCTTTTTATTAGCCCTAGTTGACTTAAGTTGACCATTCCTTAACTCTAGTTGACTTAAGTTGACCTTTACTTAGGGACTAAGTTTATACTTCAGAATTAGCTTGGTCTAATGGAGTTTTAAGTCTTTTAACCTAAATGAAGTGAAATGGTCAAATTTACTCTTTAACTTTACCTAGGCCATGGTTAAATTTTTAGTTACTCATTTCATGCTCCTTTAGGATTTTTACTATGAATATTCAATTTTGTCTAAGGTATTGATATAACAAGATAAAAATAAAAGTAAAATAAGACTAAAAGAAGTCCCACATCAAAAGAATGAGCCTCCTACACTCTCTAATTCTCATATATATAGAATAGAAGTCTCACATCGGGAAGGAAGAACTTTTTTAATCCCTCATCCTCCTATATAAGGAGATGTGCTTCACAATTTTGAAAAAAGAAAAAGAAGGAGAGATTAAAAAAAAAAGTTTCAAGTTTGGGAGTATGCAAAAGAGTAAATACATAAAGTTGTCCTTATTTCAATAGGGAAGCTTTTAGGTCACTTTGCAATTTTATCTCGGTAAGAATAACTAACTTTGTCTTTATTAGTATTTTCATGTTATCGTTTATTACCTTATTCTCTTCATATTTTAGTTTAGATTTTTATTTTTATTATTTATTTTGATTTTTATTATTCTACCCTCTTTATATTTGTTTATTAGTTTAAACTTATTATTTTTTTTTAAAAATAAATATTTAACATTTTTAAATCTCACGCAATGAACTCTAAATACAAACATGTAGCATATCCTACCGTTTAGTATTCGGAGAATCATATAAGTCTCAGTTCAACCTTTGTTTGCCTCAGACTTTAGGCATATGTGAATTTAGAAAAATATTTAAACATTATTATATCAAAGTTTTCAATTAAAAATTAAAAATATATTTTAAATTATTTTAAAATACTAAATCTCACCCAATGAGCTCTACGTACAAACGTGTGGCATACCCTACCGTTTAGTATTTGGAAAATCATATAAGTCTCAGTGCAACCTTCGTTTGCCTCAAACTTTGGACATATGTGGATTTAGAAAAATATTTAAATATTATTATATCAAAGTTTTAAATTAAAATTAAACTTTAAAATATATTCAAAGATTTTTTAAATCACAGATTTTACGTAATGAGCTTTGAATTTGAACGAGAAGCATATCCTAACTTTCAATATTTAAAGAGTCATATGAGTCTCAGTCCAACCTTCGTTCTCAAACTCTGTGTATATGTGAATATAGGAAAACATTTAAATACTGTATCATTTTTCTGTCATCTTCAAAATTAAATCTCAAAATATGTTCAAATATTTTTTTAAAATCCTATATCTCACGCAATGAACTATAAATTTGAACGTGCAACATACCCTACCTTTCAATATTGAGAGAGTCATATGAGTCTTAGTTCAACCTTTGTTTGCCTCAGACTTTGTGCATATGTGGATCTGGGAAAATATTTAAATGTTGTATCATTTTTCTATCACCTTCAAAATCAAATTTCAAAATTTGTTTAGAGATTTTCTTTAAGATCCTAGATTTCATGCAATGAGCTCTCAATTTGAATGTGCAGCATACCCTACCTTTCAATATTTAGAGAGTCATATGAGTCTTAGTGCAACCTTCGTTTGCCTCAAACTCTGCACATATGTGAATCAAGAACTGTCTTAAAAACTATTCCAAGTTCTTTCAACTGTTTTCCAATTCAGTATAAATCTCATATTTTCAAGTGCCGTTGGGGATCAACTTATCACCAATACTACATAACCTTGAATTTCCCATTGCATTAGGGAATACATAGGTATAAGATCAAGTCCTGTCACACTATTTTCCACAAACCTATTTATTTTTACACCATTTAAGGGATCAAACAATTTTCAAATATCAAAATCACACACTCAATTTAAGGGTACCGTTCTTCGAAACGGGCGAGTATGGTGCTAATGCTTTCCCTACTCATAATAGACTCCCAAACCTAAAACTATTTCTCAAGTTAAGATTTTTTCCAAAAATTTTCCCTTTAAAAATAAAAATTTGTTGGCAGGTCCATAAATCAATATTATTCTTTTTAAATTTTTAGCGAGTTTTTCATTTCGTTGTGATTACAGTAACAACATTTACCTTATACTAAACTTTGGATTTTTACTTTAAGTTTACCTATATTGTAAGTTCTAAAATTGATCATTTTAGTTGTTAATAAAATCTCTAATTAATTTTTTTATTTTCTGAAAATTGTTGGTTATTCCTTAATCACATTTTAAACCCATTTTTGTCAAATTCATTCTAGGGTGGCTAGATGCATTCCTAGAGGTTTTCACGCCGTTTTTACTTTAATTAACTTACTTCAAAGGTTGATTTAGTTCATTAAAAACTCAATTACAGAGGTTAAGTTGCTTAGGAAAAATTTAACCAAATTAAAATTTGCTTATTGGAGTGGTGGCTGAAACCCTTCCTTAGTTAGACAAAGTAATTTATTCCAAACTTCCACCTCACACCGTATTGGTTTAGTGGTGTTATACTATTGCAACCTCTCTTGCCTTTGGTCCATGCTTATTTCATCCAAGTCATGATGCTTAGGTGCTGGCCATGATGTGTCTTGGGTGCCATACAAAGGTTCTTGCCACTTTTAAGCTTTAAAACTCATCCTTCACTTAGTAGCTTTAGTTTTTTTCCAAAGGGGACCTTTGGAACTTATTACATAAATTAATTCCTCTTTTTAACATACATACCTAGAGGTTCAGATCTGGTCCAAAGCTCATACAAAAAATTTACCATAAACATAAAAATTACAACTTGAAACTTAAGCATAAACCAACATGAAAGTAAGTAACATATAACACCTTTTCTTAAGCAACAAAAGGTAGATCTTCATGATCTACTCCAAGATCCACACATCTCCTTTCAAGTTTACTTAAAAAAATTTGCTTATGAGTACTTAAAACTGATCAAAGCTTTAAAAATGATTTTTAAACAAAACCCACCGATGAAATTTCTTCTAAGTGCCTCCGAAGCATTTTAAACTGAACAAACTATTTTTCTTTTCAAAAATAACTAGAAAATGGGTGGGGCAGATTTTGAATGGTTAAAAAACAATTTTAATCTCTCATAAGTGAAAACAAAAAAAGATGTACAGATTTTAGAAAAAAAGATGCATGAAAGAAAACAAACACACCAGAAAAAGACAAGATAAAAGCATAAAAAGACAAGTAGAAAATCCTACTTGTTGAAGACTTTCTTAAGAGATGGTGGGGATGAGATGACTGCCTTGATCCCCCCTTTTGATGATTCACATGTTGACAAGAGAAGGTGGTGGGGTTTTGGTATTTATGGCCTTAATCTAACTTAAGTCTTAAAGATGAAGACTTAGGTTTAAAGGTGTAGGTTTTGGATGACTTGAGTTAAGATGGACTTATAAAGAATGGATAGGATTTGGCTAAGTGTTTATGCTGAATAACTAAAGAAAAATGGGGTCCCAAGGGTGCCAAAAGAATTCGACCACTTATGGGCCAAGTGGAATTACTTTTACACTTAAGGGTATTTTGATAATTTTACCTAGATTTTCCTATTTTTCAAAATAATTCATAATTCATGAAATGATCCCTTTAGGTTTAGATTAGTGTTAATGAGGATGATTTTATCCCTAATTGTGTTTAATTTAGCCTAAGCATGCTTTACTTTTAATTAACCAAGGTTAATTAGTCTTAATTATGGTTAAAAGAATCTTTTTTCTATTCACTTTTGTCTTTTTGTGAAAGACTTGATTGACTTGAGCATGGTGACTCACCACCATATTTTTCACATGCTGTATTTCGTGCATATGAGTGTAGGGCCCACTCTTGGCTTGCTCCTCACAATTTCTTGCACTCCCGACCTTTTAGGGGCATTTCGTAATTTTTCTCAGCATTGCCGAAAAAATTTCTAAATTATTCATCTGAGATTTCTAACACTTTTTGGTTTGTTCTCATGGTACCCTAAGGTCATTTACTATTTTTATGGGAACTGACTAGCTCTGCAAAAAGTAGAGCTCCTTTGGGTATTTTGGTCATTTTTAGGATTTTCGGAGGATATTTTCGTCCCTTCTTGAGTTTCTAAATTTTTCTCACTACTTTTAATCATCCACGGTATTTTATAATCCATTTAGGATGCCTTTTATTTATGTTTCCATTTCTTTGGATCATTATTTGCATTGCCCAAGTACAAGGACATTTTCATCCTTTGCACCAGACTTTCTAATTTATCTGTTTTTGGCTTCTAATTCTACCTAATTTCATTCTAGGAATTATTTGTAACTTCAAACATTTATCACATAAAAATTGGGATGTTAGATAATGTTTGGATAAGTTTATTTTAATATATATATATATATATATATATATATATATATATAAGATTAAGAGTAAATTCTAAAAGTTTGGTTATTAAAGTTGCAAATGGATTTAGATATGGTGTTAGTCTCATCCTTGAACATCTATGGTTAAGTGGATTAATCATGTGCGACATAGAGATTAGGGTGTTTATATACCACATTGCTATAAAGAGTTAGGCAGCGAGGTTGTTTACTAATCATTGTTGTTATAAAGAAGTTAGTTTTTTGCATACTTTCCTATCTTATTGCTTGTTCTTATTTATTACCAAGAGATACTTTTAGTATTTTTATTTGATTATTTGATTGGTGTATAGTTGGGGTTTTTACTAATAAAAAAATTGGATTTAAACATTGATAGATTTATTAAAGTTGGTTTGAGTTTAATCTTTTGTAATATTAATAAGAGAATGCAATTGTGAATTACTTTGTGATAAGATTGTACTATAATATGGACTTGGAGGATTTTATGTTTTAGGTTTAATTTAGATGATTCTTAGTATAATAAGATTCTACTAACAAGTTTAGTGTAAGTTTTTTATATCTAAACTTAGTTAGTGATCTTAAAAATGTATAAAAGGATTTTTTTTTTATGAAAAGATGTATTATAGTGAAAAAAACCAAATTCCAAAAGCTACAATAGGATAATTAAAACTTATAAACCATAAAATAACTTACAAACCATAGGCTAAAAAGCAGAAAGTGGACAAATACAACTCATAAGAGTGAATAAAAAAAATTATCAAAGCTTGTCTATTATATTAACTCTAAAATTGAAACTAGTTTTGATTACTCTAAAAAGATGCAAGTTCAAACTTCATGAAGTATACCTTTTGCAATAGAAAATCCTAAACTTGAAGAAAAACATTCCATCAACAAGCTTTCTTCCATCATCCCTTCAAAAAAGAAAAGAGTTAGTAAAATCAACAACGAAAATGTTAAATCAAGATTTCGGGAAATGAAAGGAAATCACCAATCATTTATTAAACCTCCTTTGCTAAGCATTTCTATTATGATTTGTGAAATATGTTTCCCTCCCTCACGCTACACCAAAATACAACTTTTATGATTCAATCCATCAAATATAATTTTTATATCACTAATGATAATTTGTATTTGTACACTTTCTTGGTTAGCTTTGTTGAAAATTTTATTTTTTAATTTGAACTACTATTATCGGTGACTTTTATTTTATAAAATAGGTTAAACGAATGACTTGATAATTTCTTATAAGTTCATATAATTTTAAGTGATCTATAATGGGTTTTGGAAAACACCATGTATATATGTTTGTTGGGCTTAAACCTAATTGACAAGTATACTAAGAATTTTTGTGTAAGGATCAGTCGGCCTAATATCCATGAAGGAAGGAAATTAGGTTACATGTATTTTCTATAATAAGGCAGTATCCTCATTCATCTTAAAACATTCCGAATACTCACAATTCCATCAAAGTGAGGATTGTGATAGAAGAAGAACACGGGTCGAAGACTTTGTTCTTGACGTGTACATTTGGATACGGAAAAAGATAATATTTTCAATGTTTCTTCAAGAGGATGTTGTTCCTATTAATTCTTTCTATTTTTAATGTTCTAAATTCTAGAATAAATTTTATTAAATTCTCTTACATGTGGTATCAAAGCAAGGTTATATTAGGTTTAGAATCCTAAATTTAAACTTATAAATTTTCCTAAATTGATTAAGATTTAGGAATTTGTGGTTAATAATTTTTATCCTAAATAAAATAAATTTGAGATTTATTTTGTTATTGAAATTTAAAAGAGCATACATGATGTTTTTTTTCTTAAATTTGTTGTATTTACTTTTGGAATTTAAATGCATATAGGATATCCCATTCTTCATATGGTAGTAGATATAATTAATTTTTATGTTTCTATTTGTGTTTGGAAAATTGGAGTTGAACAATGAAAATTTTTGGACAATTTTTTATTCCCATTGAAAGCTCTTTTGATTGAATGATTGTACATTATTCTAGTGGGTCATTTACTAAATTGATAGAGTTCCTGTTAAATTTAATTGTTGAAATGTTATGTTACTTGAATTGATTTTTTTTTAACTCACCCAAATGGGACTAATTCATTGATTGATTTGTTATGTCATGTTAATTTGGAGAAGACCTTATAGTAAAGTTCTTCTATCCACAAGTGTTGAATTTTTATAATTATTATTTTGTATGATATAATTTCTATCCATAGTAAAGTTTATATTATATGTGTTAAATCTCAAATTTTAAAAATTATTATATTGATTACCCATATTATAATGGTTTTACTATTGTTATCTCTTGTTAAAATTTTCATGAATAACACTCTAAATAGTATTAAGATTTTAAATGGAAATAATTACAAGGGATGGTGAGTTGATCTAGTTTAGCTTAATCACTTTAGGGATAAGACTTTAAAATAATTATGCATATTCTAAATAGAACAGGTTTCAAGTTGATTCTTAAAACACATTTTTAACTCTTTAAGGGATGAAAACCTAATCTTAACCTTTGAGTGAGGTTGTGTTACTAAAGTAAAAATATATGACCCCAATACATCAAAATTAAGTCCTAAAATTATGGAATGTTATTTTGTTGGTTACTCATAAATGGGAAAGACTATAGATTCTACTGTTCCACTTGTGGAATAAGGATAAAAAATTGATATAGAAGATTCAAATATCTCTATTGATGATGGAAAAAGATTTTGGTAAAAGAGATTTTATTGTTCCAATCTCTACTGTAAAACAAATTATGTATCAACTAATTTATAAGGTGCCTAAGGAATCATAACAAGAATTTGTAGGAGATATGCAACCTCTAGAATAACAAATTGAGATTTCTTTTTAGGAGATAAAAAAAGATAAGTATAATTATTATACATTTTTTTGAAAGTTAGACTTCAACGTTAATTATATGCCAAATCTAAAGAATTATATGGAGATAATTTTTAGTGTCTTATATTGAAGAATAACATCTTCATTGTTAATTTATTGAAGAAATAGGATGTTAAGACAAGAATAACGAAAGAATTATACATTAAAGAATAACAACATCTAATGTGTAAATTGAAGAAATAAATTTCTAGTTTAAAGGAGACTTCTTAGAAATGATATCTTAAATTTGATAGGTTAATTACATTTATAATTATCTTCCTAAAAAATCCAAGGAAAATACATAATTAAATAGTTTACACATCAAGTTAAGAGTAAAAGAAGTAGAAAACAAGAGAATAATGACTAGTAAGGGGGCACCACTTATCCTAAGCTTTCCTTGCTAATACATTGCTTAATTTGTACTCGGTTGTGGAAACTAACATACAACCCAACATTACAAATCAAATTAAAATAATTATGAAAAGAATATATCTAAACATTCCTAAAAAGTAAAATCTTCATCTTTATTGGTTCCATCTCCCTATAATCTTGATTTTCTTTAAAGGTCCTCATCATCCCCTTTTATTCAAAAGAATTCATTCTTCAATTTAAAATTCCCATTTTTATAATCAAGAGGATACAAACTAGTCACACATAAAGAAGAATAGAATTTAACACTTATTATTTGATGTATTTCAACTATTCCTTTAGTGATGTGAACGTCGGCACCACAATAAGAAAAAGAGATCATCTAAAAGATTATCTATAAGGAATGGAAGGTCCTATGACGAGAAATAGAATCAAATGTATGGAACAAACACTTAAAGGTCTCATCAAGGAAGTTCAAGAAAAAGATTACGTGGATCCAAGCCCAATTCCAATATGGGTTAATTTATGTAGTCATATCATTGAAGATGCTCTTTGGTTTATGATTTGCTATAGATTACATTAGGATTTGATATTTATCTAGAAGTTATTAGTTTTAAATTAGTTTCAATTCAAATTGCAATCTAATTAGGATTTCTAATTTGTTATCTTTTTACTATACTAGGTTATCTATATAATAGGAGTTAGGGATTCAATGCAGAGACAGACTTTGATGAATAATAGTATTTTCTTTTTAAGTGTTTTCATCTTTGCGTGAGTTGATTCTCTTGGTTCTTGGGCAAAGAACTATCATGGTTAACGTTGGTTCTTCCAGCAGGTCGCGGTAAGGGTCCTGATTCTCAAGACATTCCACTATTATTTTTACATTCCGATTCATTCGTGTAGGGTGAATCATATCATCTAGGGCAGAGATTAACCTTTTAAATCATTTATGAGCATCCAAGTATACACATTCAACATACATATATGCAAATAGGCCATGTCAATCTACATACTCATAGTCATCAAAATAGTTAATAAGATGTTCCTATAAAATTAACATATAAGACTATATGGTTCAAATATTTTGATTTTTGTTAACAAGAGACCATTATTCCAAAAAAATATAGTGATTGTAAATTGCCTACAAGTATCCAATATAATGGTAATGATTTAAGTAAGGTAGATCCATTATCACAAATAAAGAATTTATCACCCTACGCATACCAACATATGAGAAAGTACTTATCATGCACAACATGTAAATAATGATATTTTGGCATGTAAATTACAACAGTACTTAGGCAAGATTGTTTAGAACTAAAGGAATACAAGGAAGTAAGGATGAGACCATAAGCATTCAAGGTAATGATATAATGAAAATCATCAACATTTTTCCCTCAAAATTGTACAAGAATGAGTTATGCTCTCATGTTATCACTTCAAAAAGTTATTCCATAATGTAACAAAATTTGATTTATAAAAGTCTAATGGACCAAACATTTCAAAATATAATTAACATCATATGAAAGTAATCTAGGAAAAATAAGTGTATTGATATGAGGGAAAAGGATAAGCATCCTATAATCATCTAAATATGAATGATAAACTATAACCATACAATTTATATCTCTATTAACATAATAATTCAATGAACTTAGAATTAAAGATTAGATCACAAATGTTATATTTCATAATAGTAATCTAATAATGAATCTTCTCCAATAGAGGTAGAGCACTTTCAAAACCTTATATAGTACCACTAAACAGAGATGAAATATTAGAGTTCAAGAACAACTTCTTACAATATTTTTGTAATTATTTCACTCTTTTCCTTCCTTTCTTGTGTTTTTCTCTTAAAACTAGAAATTTGATTTCATTTAAGTTCATTATTTTTTCTTTTCCTCCAATTTTTTTCTTTCTTTGTCCCTTTTTCAATCTCAATTTCTTTTTGATCTTCACTTACCTCCTTTGGATATAATGAAACAATTATGATATCATACAAACTATTCATAAAAATAACTTTTTAGTATATCTATCATGATTCACTTTTCTATCAAATTATTAAGGCCTACCAAGGAGAATATGACCAATCTTTATAGGTACATTATCATACAAAATATCATCAACATACTTACCAAAGGTAATAATATTAATCAAAACTTTTTAGTTTACAAGATTTTTCCCTTTTCACTAAGTCATTAATGCTTTATGGCTTATGATGGAAAATAGTTCTTAGGTTAAGTTTGTTAACCCGCTCATAAACTATCATTTTATTAATTTATCTATAGGAACTTAGACATAATTGCAACACAATTCATGATTATTCACTAGTAATTCTGTCTAATTTTCCTTGTTTTTATCAAAATGGTCACCCAAGTAGAGAATTGTAAAATAGGTGAATTTTGGACCAAAAAAGACAAGAAAGTAATGAAAGGACAAAAATACCCCTCAACACACCTTGTAGGTGACCAAAACTTCTAGCACGTTTGTATAAACCTGAACGTAACTCTATCAACGGAAGGTAGGACTCCTGTTCAAAATAGTAAATATGGTCGTGCCAAAACTAGGAGGCACCAAAAATGAGCCACACAAATCCTAATGATATAGAGAAAATCACAACCATCCATAACAGTGTTGCAGCTAACCTAGAATGGTCATGACAGTTGAGGAAACAATTAGGTCGACTCAGTCTATGACAACTAAAATCTTAATCCACTCCTATAAAAGAAAGGCTCCACCTTGAAAAAGAAAAAAATGAAAAACATTGAGAACACACACCATGGAATGCTCCACACTTCGATCATAACCCTACCTTTCCCCTATTATTTTTTTTTATCTCTAGCCTCTCCATTCCCAATTCCTCCTCCTATGTCCTCTCGTAGGATCTTGGTGGGAGAAATCCCTTCACGATGCATTTGTAGAGTCTATTTTCAGCCTTACTAACAACCCGATTTTGTATCTCTTACTTTTTAGACTAGGTTATGGATTTTTTTAGACTGATCTTTACAATGTGTAACTTATTCCCAATATGGGATTTTGGTAAATCTTATGATATAATTGCTTAAATCTTAGTTTTTTCCTTATGAATAATTGTATGTTATCGTTATGAATGATGACATTTTCTTATCCAATTGTGTTACCTTATTTTGCTTAATCCATTAATAGAAATTAGTCATTTCTATTAATCTATAAGTAGGTTAGGGGGTAAGTGGTCGTATCATCTCCTGATTGACAGAACTATAAGGTAAGTGAATCTAAGGATTTTAGAGGATCAATTAGAATCTTTAATTTCTAACTAGTTAATTACCTGAATAGTAGTTGACAACCTCCTATGCTTTATACTTTTTTTATCTATCTACATTGCATGATCATCAGGGGTAGTATTTAGGGAAAATATTATTACTATTGCATGATTATTGGATAGTAATAGCCTTAGAGTAGGTGATTAGTAATTGATATTCTAATTCATTAATAAGGGGGAATTTGGGAGTAAAAGTAAGTAAAGTCACAAACGGATCCAAAGTTCCATATTTTTTCATAACTTGCACTGTGTTCTTTTATTTACCATCTTTTAAAACATTTTTATTTTAAATCCACACACAATCCTATTTTGATGAGCTCAAAAGTTGAGATATAAACTTCTCCTTTAGATTGTTGGCATAGTCTCTGTAGATTGATATTGGAGTTTTAAATACCCCTTTTTATACCAACGAGTATACTTATATGTGGATAAAACCTGATAAGGAGTTTTACAGTAATGTGTTTCACACCACACCAACATCATTCTAGAAATATTCGTTCAATTGTCTCTATCAATTATCAATGAATATACTTTTCCTAAAATGAGACATAATATGAAATATGTTTTTTCTTTGAGAGTCATCATTTTCCTAAATATGGCTACCTAATAGCCTCATGACCATCACAAATCACCTCTTAATTCATGTTTCAACATCATAAGCTCAACTTCCTCTTCCTAACTAGAAAAAGATTCTTTTTTACTAAATTAATCTAGGCCTTTCATGATGATGATGATCATTTTGGTTGGATATTGGAATGCAATATGATATATTCTCAAATATTTAAAGCATTTAATATCACTAGTCCTAGATTTAAAAGTAAAAGATGAAATTTGAGAAATTTTAAGTTTAGAGACTTATTTACCAAAACTAGTGGTTGGATTGGTGTCTTTTCTATGGGTAGAAGTTCAAATCCTCTTTACCTTATGTAAACACTCAATTATGTCTGAGGCCCCCAATTATTAAAATTAATCAAGAAACTAACATTAATTTAATAAATAAACAAAGAAGCAGAATAAATAGACAGAAACAGAAAAACAGAAAAATCTAAAAAATTAGAAAATAATAATAATAATAATAATAATAAAAAATAAAAGAAAACAAATAATAAACAAAAAACTGAAAAAATAGAAAATACAGAAAAACGGAACGAACAGAAAGTAGGAAAATAAATAAGGAAACAAAAGGAAAAAACAAAAATAAGCAAAAAGGAAAGAAAGAAGGGCTTTTTTTTTTTAAAACCAAAAGAATGGGTATGCAATTTGGGTTAGGATTCAGTTAGTTTGTTAGGATTTAGTTAGCTTGTTAGTTAATTAAGGGGTGCTCGAGATGAATAGAAAAAAGAATTGAAAAGGAAGGCGATTTTTTTCGGGTTTTCCATAAATTTTGGAGAGGGGTAGCAGGGAGCTTCTCTCTTGGTCTCTCTGTTTCTCAGAGTTTCTTAGAGCTTTCCAAAATTCCCCTCTACTGGCACTTGCTCGTCAAGTTCTCTGGTAAGCAAAATCAGTGGATGAAATTCTCTACAAAACTTGCTCTGATCTCAATTAAAGGGAAAAAGAAAGCTCATACTTCAAGAAGTTGATTCCACTCAAGTTAGTACTTTCATTCCTTTCTTCTTTTGTAAGCATTTGAATCAGTAAATCTTGTCCAAGACTTGTGCTGGCTATTCTTGCAGATTGAATGAATACTATGTCATGAAATTTTTGAACGAGTATGTTAATAACATAAAAAAAAGCGAAATGCATGAGTGATTGAGATTTCTATCCAAATTCAAAGTCAGGAATTCCAATTAAATTCTGCATATACTTGATGACACTGCCGCATTAAAACAAGGATAAGAATCTTGTATAGAGAATGTAGTTGCCTTAACACTTTGTGTGTTCTTGTTTTGCATCACTTGGCTGAATGAGGATAGTCTAAGTAAACCTACCCTTGGTTGAATCAGATACGAAATGGCCATGGAAATCCTAGGATTCAATGTTTTTTAATTAATTTGAAAAGTTCAGGTTGTGGTTAAGAGATTTCGTCATCTATGCAAAATATCAGAATTAGTTTGCCTACCAAAGATCAGGTGGCTTCATTGTGATTTCACTAGATTCCAGACCAGGTAGTAGCCTGCCAATTAGGTTCAGCCATATGGTCAAGAATTGGTTAATATCTAGCTATAAGAGTGCCTGTTCTGGAAGTGCTAAGCATTAAATCTTAACTGAATTTTTTAGCGAACATCACCGTGAGCATGTATGAAACAGATTCGAACCCACCTAAACTGCATAATTCTACAGACTTGCTTGATGTTTGAAGAGGTAGGCTTAATCAAAAGTAAGGAACCGAACAATGGATGAGAGAACCTGTGAGCGAACCTGGAGCTTAATATGTCAGCAGTAGGTGACATTTGATAGCTAGGACCCCTGATACACATGAAAGTAAGCCACCCTAAACTTGTAAGAAATCCGTAGGGCTCTGCAAGATCATACAATCCGATATAGAATCTATGCTAGTCATGGAAAGGGAGATCTCTATGAGTTTTAATTGAGTCATAGGCTAACAAAAATACCATGGCATGAAGACCTAATACACTTTATAAAGGTTCGTCTTGATGAGCATTGTTGGGCTTGTGAAGTGTAACTAGGAGTCAGTTTTATCAGTGGCACGAGATTGTGTATAGATCCTGTGACTTAATTTTTCATCTGTAAAATTCGGTTTCTGAAAGGTCGTAGGAAGCTTTTTGTTTCCATGCATAAACCTTGGAAGAAACTACTTTTGCTTATGGACTTTTTAGTGGTAAGATACTATTGCATGATGTTAGTTCAAACAACCTTTTCCAGATAGGGAACGACAAAGCTTCAATTTCGTTCTGATTCCTCTAACCTTTTGCCAAGTATTCGTTCATATCAAATGAAAGTCCCAAATAATAGAGGGGTATAGCCAATGAAATTCTAATCATAAGTAGCTACAAAATTGTATCAGAGGCTTTTGGTTTAAGACATATACTGATGCTTCCCCTGCATAAAGTGATGTTTGTTTGCACTGAATCAAGCTATGTGGTGAGTATTACTATGAATAGCTGATAAGTAACAGCAGACGATGCTGAAGACCTACTGTCTATGGCAAACCCCACTCTAGAAGGCTAGTTGGTATCTAATGATGCTGGACGTGCAAAACTTCTGTAAAAAAGGGGGAAAGCTCATGCAATATTTGAGATTCTTATTAGATATAAATGTCTCGCTGCAAGATATCTGTTATGCAATTTACTATGGGTGAGATATAGAGTCTTACTACTGGTTCTTAACCTCCAAATTATGAGGTGGACCAAATACCAGTGGCCAGATGCTTTCTGGGAGCTTTTCATTTTAAGAAAGTTGTTCGCCAAAACGAGACAGCCAATCCCTCATCCATCCTTCTCAAGTTGAAAGACGAATTCTATTAAAAGACGTTGAAAGACGAATTCAAGAAAAAGTTGCTGCACAAGCTTCTTTAGCCACTTCATCTCAGCAGCAAGAATCTTCCAGTACAAGGGGTGCTGTAGTCGGTAATAATCATCTGGATGATGTTGAAAATGGTAATCTGCAGGTTGGAAGGCCTAACTAATCTCCTGTTGTTGGTCCGAATAGCTGGGCTGGTTTTAATGGTCCTAATGAGGCTTCAAAGCTACCCCCCACAGATGTCTACTATTCAACATGAGGTGTCTATAGAAAGAAGAGAGAATATTCCTGGTAGTTTCTTTAAAAAGGAAAATTAAGAGAACCCTTGTTTCCATATCAGTTTAATAAAGAAGTTATGATCTCAAAGATGTCCATTCATGTAACTTTGTGGTTCGTCATGTTATTGATGATCTTTCTGTAAATATGTACAAGATATCCTTGCATGAGAAGTCTTCTATCATTACATGATTATGTTGTTACTCCTCTTATGAGCGTCGATTAGGATTATTTCCTATGCTCAATAATGGATGTTCATGTCGGAGCATCGAGAAGATCTTGGTCATTCGTTGAGAGAGACATAAGCATAACCGCAGCTTGGGGGGAGATAATTGAGTAGCGAGGAAATAAGCATAGGGATTCTGAAACCATACTCAAGAAGCCAAAACTGTGCCATGAAATTGACATTTACCAAGAGGCTTCATGGAATCAACATATGTCGAGCTCTTCTACAATAGGATCGCGAACGCAGGGATATGTCCAAAAGCACTACTTTGTTATCTAAAGTAATATGATTGGTTCGGAAGTTAGTAGCTCAAGATATTGACTCCACAGTGACTGTAACAGTCATCACATGTTGATATGCACCTCTGCCTGAGTATCAATTGGGTGACTTTGCCCAATTCCTTCACAAGTATACCCTTTTTGCATGATCGTTCGAAATGGCAGCAAAGCATAGGGATTGTGGGAATTTAGGCGTCCTCAAAGATGGGTGCCCTCGTGGCAGGTTTTATACTATGGGTAATTGCATGAGATTGAGATAGTTGCAAGAAAACAAAGAAAACAAACAAAAGAAAAGCAGGGATTGTATGCTGTGGTTCATGGATCGTTAAGCAACGTTAGCAAGCAATACTGTGTAGGTACTCGGGGATTGCATTACGTCAGTTTTAATTGAAAGAAAGAATAATAAACCATAAATGGAGGGATAGCCCAGTGGTTGAGTCGTTGCACGCACACTGTCGTGCCTTGTATTCGAATCCCCTCGGCACCTTTTCCTGCACTGCTCAATTAAATTTTGGCTCTTGACATAAGCCATTAAAACAAGGCTATGACCAGCACCTAGGCGTAGCTAAGCTGGTTAATTGGACAATCTCAGACTCTTGAGTCCGGGTTCGATCCTCCTTGCACACCTTTTTTTCAAAAAATTCTACTAACAAACATTACCTTTCCCACTAATACCAATTCTGCCCTCACATGGTAAAATTACCAATCAGCCCCTAACCTTTCCTACTAATACTAATTCTGCCCTCACATGGTAAAATTACCAATCAGCCCCTAACCTTTCCATTAATTCCAAATATGCCCCTAAACCCAAAAATACCAATTACCCCCTAACCTTTCCATTAATTCCAAATATGCCCCAAAACCCAAAATTACAATTTAGACCCAAAAAAATTTCATAATTACCATTAACCCTCAAAATTCTCCAAATTTGCAAATTAACCTCTAAAACTTTCATAATTCAAAACTAACCCCAAAGGAATTTTCCTATAATTCTAATTAACTCTCTCCTCAAATTCTCAAAAAAAATCCAAATCCTTTCTTTCACATGAAATCAAAATCCTTTTTTAAAATCAAGTCAAAATCCATCTATTCAAGCTAAATCCCAAAAGTTCAAAATAAACTCTTTTCAAGAAGATTCAAATCAAATTCACATAAAATCAAATACTTCTCAATCAAGACCAATACCTTTTTTTTCTCATTTCAAAAATAAAGTTTATTGGTTCTAAGTCTCACGCAATGAGTTCTAAATGGGAAACTGGCGGTTCACCTGCTGTTCAACGTTTAGCAGTTCGTATGAGCCCTCGTGCTGCCTTAGCCGCCTCGGACCTTATGCATATGTGGACTAAGAATCCTTTTGTAAAATAACAAAACTTTATTTTAGAATTCCTAAGTCTCACGCGACAAATCCTAAGCACGAACTGGTAGCTTTTTTGGCTGTTCGGGGTTTAGGAATTCGTATGGATCTCAGTGCAGCCGTAGTTGTCTTGGATCCTGTGCATATGTGGACTACGGATTCTCATTAAAATATTTTCGAAACGTTCTAGCCATTTTAAAATATCCCTTTTCAAGCAGTTTCAAAGGTCAAACCTTCGAACACCATCCATTGTCAAACACTTTATTCAAATACCTTTGAAGGTCAAGCCTTCAAGTCAAACCAGAACTACATAAACCTTGAGTTTCCCATTGCACCGGGGAATATGTAGGAGCATGATCAAGTCCTGTCAGGCTAACCTCCATCAATCTATTTATTTTCACTCTAGTTAAAGGGATCAAACCATTTTCGAAAATTATACTCAATTCAAGGGTACTATTCTTTGGAACGGGCGAGTGGGGTGCCTAACACCTTCCCCATTCATAACCGACTCCCGAACTTAGAATCTCATCCTCGAGTCAGGGTTTTTTCCAAATCTTTTTCCTTTAGATAAAAAATTTTGGTGGCGACTCTACACATTATCAATAAAATTCATTTTGAAATTTTAGCGAATTCGTCGTCTCGTCGGAATTACGGTTGCGACACCTTATCCTTTCAAGTTGATGATAGAAAGTTGGAGGAAGCTTTCTTCATGGATCCCATTCTCCTAAGTTCATGTCTTAATGCATTTGGTCATCAAAATCCACATAGTATTATAAATCCACAATATAAAAATGTCATGATTCAAGCTATTGAGGAATCTAGCTATATTTTCCTTTTCATCTTCTTGGTAGCTGGCTGTAATCATTGATACTTTCATCCCTTATGATATTCATCCCACTCCTACTTTCTTGGATATGTTTTTTCAATTTGTTATGCAACTTCATATGGTAATAGGAAATTACAAATCTCCTCCTCATGATGCCCTTCAATTCATCTTAATGAATGATAGGTGCTTGTCGATACTGTTTCCTCTCTTTGGAAGGAAATTGTATTTGCTCTCACTTTCTTATCTTTTTGAAGGTTATGACATGTAAAAAATTGTTTCATTTTATTTTTTAATCAAAAAATATTTTTAACATTATTTTTAGCATGTAATAGGAAACCATCTAATTTTTACCTTACTAAATCTCCCCCTCTCGTAACCTCATTCTTTTCTATCATTTTCTCTTTTCAATCTTTTATCCTCATGATACATCCTCTCATACCCTCTTTCATGATCTTTCTCTCTCTCACCTATATTCTTCTTTCATTCTTCTATTCCATCTCTCTCTCTCTCTCTCTCTCTCTCATTTCTCATATTTTCTATCATGTTATTATATCTCAACTTTACCACCTCTTTAGTCAATTCATCAATTTGTAACAACATTTCTACCATGGTGGGGGAGGAGCACTTCCACCATTTTGTCCTCTTTCTTCCATGCTACACAAATAAAAAAAATGTTAAAGATAAACACAAGTATATAATTATACCTCTCCACTCAACCAAGTGTTTAGTCACTCATGTATGTCATTTTTTTTGAAATTTTTTATTTCGATATTTTTTCTTACCTTTTTTTCTCTTAATCTCCTTGCTAAGTTCTTAGGCTAGATCAAACCAATGTTAATCAATGAACTTTATTCCTTGAGGAAATTGTACTAATTCAATTCAATGAATGATCAAACTTCAAGAAGGCAATAAGGAAATCCTCCATGAAAAAACTATGGTCTCACTTGAGCTGGTTGCAAGTTTTTAGTTTTTTATTTTTATATAAATTTTGAAAATAAAACTTATTTAGCAAAAATAATTTTAAATTAATTTTTAAAACATTTTCAAAATATTTTTAACTCAAATCTTAAAACCAAAAAAGAGATTTTTTTATTATTGTTTATATTTTGAAATGTTTTATTCTTAACTTTACCAAACCATACCATTACTATAATCATAACCATCACCTCCACCGTCATCATCACTTCCAAATTAGTACCTTCACCACAATGACCATCACCACCACCATCATCATCTTACAACCATTATCATAATCACTGTCACATTCACGATTATTGTCACCCTTACTACCCCTACTATAATAATATTAATATAATTTTTATTTTTTATTTTATTATATTGAAAAAATCAATTATTTGTTAACTTTCTTTTATCTATTTTTATTGATTCAAAAAAATAAACGATAATTTTGATATATATATAATTTTTATTTAATTTATATTATACAAGTCTTTATAATATAATATTATATATATATATATTACTTCATGTAAAATAATATTATAATAACAATATATACAATTATTTATCTTGCATATTAATTATCAAATAATATATACAACATAAAATTATATAATGTTATTTGTATTATCATTATCATTGCGGCCATAACTATCATAATCACCACAAAAACAACAACAACAATAATAATAATAATAATTTATTATTATTATTTTAAAATAATTTAATTTTTTATTTATCTAATTTTTTTTATATTAATAAATAAATAAATAAAAATATTATTTGATATATAAATTATATTAAATTTATAACATTTATAATATAATTTTATATTATATAATTATTTATATTATAATATTATATATATTATTTTATTTAAAATACATACTAAATAATATAAAAATATTATAATAATACTATAAAATTATTTATCTTATATTTTGATTATTAACTAATATATAAAATAAAAATTTGTATGATTTTATAATAAATTTTATATTATAACCGTCACATTACTATCATTACCTTACAAATGCTACTATTCGTATTACTAGTACCATAATAATAATAATAATAATATTTAATTTTTATTAATTTTTTACTATTTTGATAGAATTTAATTATGTAAATATTTTAAATTAATATTTTTATCTATCTATTTTTTGTAAATTTATAATAATGTAATTGAATAAAGTAACTTATTCACTTTTGTAACAATTTTTAATAGTTAAAAACTAAAATTGAAAACTCAAAACAAAAAATAGATTTAGCTTTTAAAATTTTCAAAACTAAACTAAAATTGTAACACCTTAATAATAATACTTGTTCTATGCTTAAGTCGTATTATGAATTCACTATCAGTTTGTTACTTTATGATGTAAAACACTTTTCATAAAATATCAATATTGACAATAGGGTACAATTTGTTTAGAACGTTTGTTGAAAGTGTAAGCCTTGTCACAGTAAGCTAACTTTGAAAACTTGCATTCATTTACATGATGTAATATACGTTCTTTCATAAAACCATATATACCTTATTACTTATACTTATCATAAACATACCTAACATAGAAAGTTAAAGACTTTTAATGAGTCCTTTATAATAAAACAAGAGCATCGGTATCCTTTCTCGTGTATACAATCATCCATTACAATTTATACATATGTTACATTCTACATAGAAAGGATTCTCTTAAGCTTTTCCTACATTCTTTCCCATGAGCATTAAAATTCCAATCCACATTCTTCATTTCTACATAGATCACTTCCACTGTGAATAGTCTAGAAAAGCTCTAAGAAAAGATTTAAGAGGTAGGGAGTGAGAAATCATAATTTCTCAGTAGGCATATACCTAAAATTGGTAACATCATTTCAAATGTAGCCACTTTAGTTTATTTATGAAAATGTGACAAACATATAAGTTCAATTATTACTTTTAAAATAACACTTTTCTGAAGTCAATTTCTTTTAATAATAGTAGGGATTGAATTTCATACAAACATATATCTCATTTACTTCTCAAGTCACATTCTCATGAAACTTTGCATAACATAAAACTTATTCATTCTTTATATCACTTTTTCATCATGCCATAAATATTATTGGACTCTTTTTCATTTTATGCCATAATCGTGCTTATTTTCATTCTCTAGTCATTCTCTCGGTGAAAATTTAAAACAAGGCATAAAATTAACATTCTTAGTCAAACAATATCTTTCACTAGTCTCCTACTCTACCCTTCGATCTAGGATATGAGTTTATTCCTTGATGGTCATCACCATCATAATTCTGGAAGACCTACGGCTTCCCTATTGATGAATTTCTTTAAAGCTCTAAGGCCTCATAATAGAAGGTTATGTGCCTTCTGATTACTGACACGCTCGTCGCAAACGCGCAAAAATAATTTCTAGATTTCCCCCAAACTATTGGTATAGTATAAGGTGCAACCTAGGTCATCTCCCAAAGACCATTTCATATTCTTAAGCAAATTAGGAGAAAGTTAGAAAAAGGGGGTTTTGTAAATATGTGATATTAAATGCTAAATACAAAATACAGAATGAAATTTATTTGACTTAACAATAATCAACCCAAGGAATTCAGAGGCTATTTTCTTAACTAATCATTGATCACTAAAATCATGCATTGTGTTTATCAACCTAGGATCATCTGGAACCCCTACAATGATCCTTGAATTCTCTACTGAGAAACCTCTCAGAATTCAATTGATTATGATCAACAAGATTTAGTAACCACTTAATCTTTCATCTAAACCAATTTTATAATCAGAATTCAGTTGAAGTAAGTAATAAAATGAAAACCTTCAATTAAATTACTTAATTTCTACTCTTCAAACTTTTGGAAAATGATTTACCAATCAAAAACCAATTATAAATCAACTATGCATTAATCAAAATACGTCAACCGATCAAACTTTGATTAAAGAATAAAATTGAAGAATATAGTGAAGCAGAGTAGAAACCACTTAATAAGCATGTAAATAAAGATCAAGACCTCAAAGTTAAAATGAAAATAGCTTGAATCCTTGAATTGAAACTACGAACCTAGCCTTCCATGAAGGAGGCAAACTAACAACAAAGAAAGAGGCAAACTAACAACAAATAAATCTTAAGCCTTCCATGTAGGAGGCAACTAACAACAAATAAATCCTAAGCCTTCCATGTAGGAGGCAACTAACAATAAAGAAAAACTAAGCCTTCCATGTAGGAGGCAAACTAACAAGAAAGAAAACCTAAGTCTTCCATGAAGGAGGCAAAACTAACAAGAAAGAAAGAAAGAAAGAAAGAAAGAAATAAAATGGTATTGGAGTTAATCTCCAAAATGGTGTGTGTCTCCTTTTGCAAACCCTTATATTTATAGAGGATTTTTGAGGCATCATCTTCAGAAAGTCACCAACTAGGATATTACTTTTCTACCCTTTTCTTGCTTTCACATGGGCTTTGTTGAAATTGCAAAACACTTTTGAATTTTTGCCACCAATGAGCACAACAATTTTGACTTTCTTGCACCGCAATTTCGGATCTTCACATGTCCGAATTAGAGCTTGACTTCTGAACAAAAGTTGTAGCCCTGGATCTTAGCTATCCAACAAAGTTGCTTTCATCTCAATATGACTTCTATATCTCAAGATATGGCCGGATCTTTGCACACTGTTCAAATTCCACGTCAGCAACACTATCTCATCTTTTGAGATAATTTCGGAGTCCTAAACATCCCATTTAGAATCTGCTCTTGCTTTGTAACTATGGACACTTCTTTAAGCTTTCATTCAAGACAGATTTCATGATTTTTGGAAGTCTACAACTCCTATTATGCTCAAAATACTATAATAGTGTCATTTTAATCGGGTAAGCAAAGAAATTCAATTAAACTTCATATGAACCCAAACTCATAAAATATGACAAAGATCACTTAATTGAACATATAAGAAGTCTTAATGAGATAAAAGTGAGAGATAATTATTTATGAAATCTATGCTTATCAATTACCAAAGAAGGTTTATGCTTTTTGAGTGTGCACAAGTTCCAGGCTTGGCACCGTAAGAGTAGGTTTAAGTTTTCACACAGGGTTTTGTTTAGTAATATCTTGACTCATTAAGTTCTATTTTAAATCTTTATAATAATATGTATGCTTAATATCGAACCAATATAGTATGTACATATAACACCTAAATCATTCAATTCTCACATAATTCATTAACATATAAAATTATAAGTTCATATCAATTCTTTGCATCATTCAAAAGAGCACATAACACACCGGCATATAGATAAACATACTCAAGTATCATCATGATAAATATGAAATAAATAGTTATCCAAAAGTTCATTTCCTTAGTGAAATTCTTTGCTTATGCATAATCTTGAAATTTTGAATAACATGCACACTTTTCTTAAAATTGTCTATGTTGACTGCATTCTTGATATTTTATGATAAGTCTCTTAAAGAAAACCTATATCACTCATTTCATCTTGGTTCCTCTTAAACTTTCCTTTTCTCAAGAGTTTATTTTTTTAAATCTTATTTGTCAAACAATAATTCTTCTTGGCTGAATGGCCTTCATGTCTTTTAAGGGATTGTTTTTTACTTTTCCTTGTCCTCAAAATTTTTTTTCTTAAATTGTTATCTTAGGAGAGTTAGCTAATTAGTGATATAAAATTTTCAACCTCTCTTCCCCTAATTTAGGACATAAGGTTGAATGGCCCCTTTTGCCCACCGAATTTTCTTAATTTTTTTCTAGTTTCATGAATGAATCTTATATGTTAAGAAATTATGAAGGATAATATTTATAATAGATTTTGTATATTTTAAGTATTTTCTTCCTCATGGAATGGTCATGGCCAAATTGTCTATTCCCCCTTCCCCAAAATGACATTTTTATCAAGCTTTGACCACTATAACTTTTAGATCTAAAGTCAAGGAACTTAATAAGTTTGTTTTCATCTGAAGTCCATTAATTTATTTCAAGTCTTTGTCCTTGGGTAAAGTTTTATACTTTTCTTTCATTTTCCAAGTCCATTAGTCCTTTTCTTAGCCTTTTAGTCCTAAAGATCCAACTTTTATGTTTTAAGTTTAACTTTTATGGCTTCCATTTAATTTTTTAGGATTATGACGATAATAGTGCAGATATAAGATTTTAAATTTTGTAAGTTCAAGGTTTCGACATTTTATGAAAAAAGAATAAGCTTGCACTTTTGGAAGAGATATGATAACACAATCATTCTCAAATAAAACAAAACATCCAACATCTTCTCAAATTTTAAATCCATCATCTCTTGAGTATATTTCGAGACTAGTTAAAACTTCTCAAATATGTCCAAAACTTATAGAAATCATTTACAAGAAGTTTTAACTGATTAAAATACTTAAAGAGTTCCAATAAGCACTTTAAACCATTAAAACTTCATTTTGAACTCTTAAAATTATTGAAAAGTTATAAATGATTATTTTAAAATATTATGGGAGTTTTAAACAAAATAATACTCAAGGAAGATGGATCTTGGAGTTTAGAGAAAAGATCCATAAAATAACTAACAAAAACACTTAGAAAATTTTAAAGAAGACATCCTAATTATTGAAGCCTAGAAAAATTGCAGGGTGAATTTTATGATGGTGCTACACCTCCTTCATGGTTCCAAAATGAAATTCCTTGAAGAAGGTTGAAGAAGTTTTTTCTTTACTTGTTTTGTATCTTAAGTTTCAAGATTGAAAGCCTAAACTTGGTCAATTCTTGGTTTAAGGAAGTTTAGAGATGGAAACTTGATCTTGGAGATTTTTGCAAGTGTTTGGATGAGTGGTTATGATGGAATGAAGATGGTCATTACCTTAGTAAATTCAACCACCTTATGTTTGGTTACCGGGGAATTAAATTTTTAACCAAGGACAATATGGTCATTTCATTTATATCTTTACCTTTTTAAAATTAATTGTAAATTATGAAACGTTATCTTCTAAGGTTAACTAGGATTATATTAACCTAATCATGGTTAAATATAACCTAATTATAGTTAGATAGATTTTAGCCTAACTATGGTTAAATTAACTTAACCATGATTATCTCTCTCTCTCCTTATTAAGGTTTTATTCCTTTAGTATTTAATGCATGGAAGACTCACCTTCCTTCATAATGGCATGCCTATCACTTCATTTATTCTTCTACAAATGCATGCTTATATATACACATAGGCTATGGGCTTTTGTCAACAGTTTATAGCATACTTAAGCTAACAGGGGTATTTTGATCATTTTTTAGAAATTTTCTAGAAAAGTTTCTAAACTACAATCCTAAAGTTTTTATTCCTTAATTAGTCCTTTCTAGTTTGTTTCTAGGTTGTTTACTTTTTTTTCTAGGGCAATTTATCATTTCTCAGGAGACTTGGACTCTTTGTGAGCTTTCTAGGTTTTTATGTACAATTTGTATCTTTTGGCTATCACTAATTTTTTTTAGCGGTATTATAGTAACTATTATGGGGTTCTAGTTTTCTTGAAAGTTTTTAAGCTTTTCGTTAGCTACCTATATTTTTCATGTTATTATTTTTAATCCAGAGGTATTTTTATCATTTCTAAAAAAATTTCTAATTTATCTAAAATTTTTATATTTTTATGCAAGGTAGGACTTTCTTGGAATAGTGTACATAAATATATAATTAATATATGGAATTATATTTTACAATATATATTTTTTAAAGTTAATTTTATCTTTATTACATCACATAATTTTAATTTATTTTTTATAATTTTAATTTATTTTAAATTTAGATATTTATACCATAACAATTTAAAGATATAATTTTATATAAATTAAATTTTAATATTTACTATGTGTAGACTTAATATAAATAGGTTTTTGTGACATTGAATTAATATGAAAACAAAAAAATAAAAAAAAAATGGGACCTAAATTTTAGTAGTCAAATATGTAACCGAAAATTTGATTGCAATATTAGTCACCCATGAAAAGGTATCAACAACCAGTTTTGTGATCGAATTTGTAATCGAAACTTCAGTAGCAAAATTGGTCACATAATCTATTAAGTGATTAGATTTATGACTGATCTTATTTGTTTTAGTGACTGAATAAATCGGTCGCTAACGTATATTCTTTTGTGACTGATCCTATAATTCTGTTGCTAAACTATTTTGCGACTAGGATTTTTGTAACCACTACAAGTTGGTCTCAAAATCGGTTGCAAAAAGATTTAGTGTTTGAATTTAATAATTTTATGATCGATTCTATTGGTTGCTAATGATCAATTTTTTTTTTTGTGGTTATCACCTTTCTTAAAGGATGATTCTTGTTCGTTTATTATTACATATTCACCATATAATTGTTTAAGTGCAGTATTTACCTTGTTTATATTGTCTTGAGAAACTTTTTCATATTTGTAAATTAAGGAAAAATACATATCTACCTTTAAAATTCTCACCTAGGATTGAATACATTTGCAATAGCCATAAGAAGATTACATCTTTCCAATATTTATCAAACTTTACTTTTATTTGAGCTTTCATTTCTCTTATAAATGAATCATCATCCTCTACCATATTATCAATTAATTTCTTCACGCTTCTCACTTTAACCAAGCACAAATTAGCAATGGATACTCAATGTTTGATAATTACATGAGTAGCAAGATTGAACATCTTTAAAAGTTGACAAAATTTTCCATGTTTGTCTCAATCTTCATGTGAAGATGTATAGTTATAATGTTTCTCTTTACCTACATAGTCCCAAAGGTAATCTTAAATTTTAATGTAGTGGACAACATGTAAAATATAAAATTCCATCTAGTTGGACAATCAATAACAAGTTTTCTTTCCTTTAGGCATTTTTATTCAACAACATCACAAAAAAATTTCAACCTTGCATTATTATGGTTAATTTACTTCATAATCTCATGAATATTATGAATGATATCCTTAAGCTCACTAAGACCATCTAGCACTAATAAATTCAATACATGTACACAAATCTAGAAACAAAGCACCTCTAAGAAATAACTTACTATTCAATGATATGTTTTTCTTGAGATTTCTTATACAAGCATGATTATAAGATGCAATATCAACAAATATGGAGATAATTTGTTTTTAGTTCCCATGGTTTCAAACAGTTGAAAATTTCATTAGCTACATCAACTTCACGTTAGAGCATACGCTTTCACAAAACTCAACTTTCTTTTGAAGATTCTACCTTGCATTGATAAAATGTCTAGTAATAACTATGTATTCAACTATTTGATACTTAATTTTCATATATCAATAATTAAATTATTCTTATTCACACTCTTGCAACTATTTTTTACAGCAATTGAAAAGAGAGCAACGTAGAAAATCGCTTTGTTTTTTTTAGGATTTTCCTCCTTTCTTTTTTATGCCCATCCTTACCCTTTTCTTCTCTATTATCCATTCTCAGAGTCCTTGTTACATTTTGCTTCGAGTTCATCACTCCATTTCTCTAAGGCCAATGAAGGTGCTATCATTCTTTTATTATATTTTTTAAAAAAAATATAGCATCTTATCATCTAAGCTCCCCAATTTAGGAAGTAGATTTCAGAGTAGCAATGAGAGGTGGAGAATGGCATACACATGCTCAACAACCTTATCATCTACCCCCGCACAAGCTTTTTCTTCATTCTCTTTAAACCCTTCTCATTGTTGTTGTCACACCTTGTTAGCAACACACCCATTTTAGAAATCCATAATAATTGATAATTAGTAATTACCCTTCTGTTTTCAATAATGGCATATTATGTTCCTATGGACTTAGAAGTTGTATTTCGTTGAAGGAACAATGTTTAAAGAAAAATAAGAGAGGGTTATATGGAATTTTAGGAGTAAGAAAGTGAATTGGGAAAAAAAATGTTAACCTTGTGATGGAAAGGATTTTAAAAAAATTTAAAGTATTTTGATGGATGTTGTGTGCCATGTGGATTGAATATATCTTCCTGTTTTTCATTTATTTAAATCATGTGAAACTTTCATGAAAAGATTATTAATTCAGGATTTATTTCCTTTTTTTCACATTTGTCCTATTTTTCCATTAATATTTTATACCTTTAAAATTCATGGTACATATGAAGTATGTTTTGTGCATGAGATTTAAAGAAGTTTTTTTTGGTTATCCATTATTGTAGACTCAACTTCCTAATTAGAAACAAGTGATATGTTTAACATAGTTTATGCTAAATTTTGAATCTTGCATGATGGGTCTATGCTTAATTGTTAAAAAATTAATATTTGCTGAAAGGATTGTTCGGTATATTATTTGTTTTCCTCTTAACAGGACCAAAACCTTATGAGTTATATGGAAGATATACATGCTAATTAGACTTTTTGTTTGTTGTGCTTTCAAGCTTAACCTCCTTACTATTTTGTTTCATTTTGATTTACAACTCCAAAGTTATATGCATGAAAGAGCTTGTTCTTATGCATTTGTGGGTCAATAGACTTGACATCATGATGATAACTAGCAATGGGAAATTATTTTTCTATAATAAAATTATACAACATTTTTTAGTCATAAAAAAATCAAGATGAATAATTTAATAAAAAGAAAAAATAGTATTATAAAGATCAATTTCTTTGTCTATCTGATCAAGAGATTACGAATTTTCAAAATATCACAAGTCACCTCATTTTTAAGGAATATGAATACTTGAAAACCCTAATTCCATTATAAAAAGTCTTATAAGAAAATACTATATCAACAATATAAGCATTTGTTTAGTTGTGCATTAAGGCCTCTCCTCTATTACCTAAATTGAAAATAATTTTCTTTGTAAGAATCTTTCTTTAAAATGAATTTGTCTTTTTCGTAATCGTAATTACAATGAGACGACGAATTCACTTAAAAATTTAGAAAAGAATTTATTTGATTAAGTGGAAACGCCACCAAATTTTTATTTAAGGGAAAAACATTTAGAAAAACCCTAACTTTGAGGAAGAAATTCTAGGTTTGGGAGTCGGTTACGAATAAGGAAGGTATTAGGCACCCTACTTGCTCGTTCCGAAGAACGGTACCCTTTAAACTGAATGTGTGATTTTGATATTTTTGAAAACTATTTGATCCCTTTAGTTTAGAATGAAAATAAATAGGTTTGTGGAAGATAGCCAGACATAACTTAATCCTGCTCCTACGTATTCCTTGGTGCAATGGAAAACTTAAGGCTACGTAGTTTTGGTTAAGGCTTGACCTTTAAAGGTGATTGAAATAGTAGAGTATTTTGAATATTCTAAAGAAAATCTTTAGTCCACATATGATTTCTAAGGCAAACGAAGGCTGTACTAGGACCCATATGATTTATGAATCCTAAATAATAGGGTATGCTACCAATTCGTATTGAGAACTCATTGTGTGAGACTTAGAATTATTTAAAATATATTTAGTTTTTTACACGTGTTCCTGGACCCACATACGCACAGAGCCGAAGGCAAGCGAGAGTTGCACTGCAACACTCATATGACTCTTCAAACAATGAAAGACAGGGTATGCTGCACTTTCAACTTCGAAGTTCATTGCGTGAGATCTAGGAATGTTTAATATTTTGAAAAGAAGGATTGAGAAATGAATATCTATGATCCACATGCACAGAGTCGGAGACAAATGAAGGCTGCACTACGACTCATATGACTCTCTGAACATTGAAAGATAGGGTATGCTGCACTTTCAAGTTCGAAGCTCATTGCGTGAGAGTTATGATCGTTAAAGGAGATAGACTTAATTTTAAAAATAACAAAAATAAAAGGGAATTGAGTTTAAGTAGATAAAAAGATTGGGCTTGACCCAAATTAAAAGACTTGATTAAAAATAAAAAGGAAATTGATTTCAAATTAAAAAGAAATAGGACTTGATGCAAATTAAGGAAACGAGTTTGATTTTTTTTTTTAAAAAAGGAGAGAATTGGACTTGACCCAAAAGAAGAGGATTGAGCTTAACCCAACATAAAAGAACAGATTTGGTTTCAAACTAAAACAAAAATAGGCTTGACCCAAGACTTAATTTCCAATTAAAAAAGTATGGAGCTTGACCCAAAATAAAAAAAATTTTGATCTCAATTTAAAGAAAGAAAGAATTGGGCTTGACCCAAAATGATAAAATATCATATTTTTTATTTCAAGAAATTATCATAAAATTTAAAAATTGGACTTGACACATATTAAAAATAAATTTAATTTTAAAATAAAAAAAATTGAATTTGATCCTGAAAGAGGGCGTTTGTATTATTTAATAATTTAATAACTTAATTTTTATCATAGGTTTAAACCTTTTAGCATGACCCAACTAAAAAAAGGCAATCTTCTCGATTGAAAAACGGTTGCTGTTTTTTTCTTTCCTAGAAATCTTCAATGTGATGTTTAATTTTAAAATTCAATCTGCATGCGGGTTGATCTACTTTTGATAGGACATTCTGAATCAATAGCTTCTTGCCCATGGCTAAATAAGGTGTCACGAGACCCACCAGGTAAGACGTCACAACCCAGCAAACGTCAATCCATTAATACCTCCCAGCTCATTTTCAAAGGATCAAGATCGGGTCATCAACTTTAGTGTGGGTTTAAATTAAAGATCATGCATGCATGCTGTCTCAGATACCAACTTCCTAGCACATATTTATACCATGCAAAGATAGGCCATCATATTTAATACTGTCTTATTTAGGCCCCCACATACCGCTAACGACAAGCGAACAGTCACAGTCTATGCCTTTGGTTGATCTCATTAGGTGCTTTTTGAAGGAAAGCCTAGAGCAGACGCACAAGCGCAGGAACATTTTGGGATCTTTTCCAAGAAATACAAGAGACAAGTCCTTCTCATAAGCCCGCTTCACTAGGATAGCAACAGACTCAAATAGATAATGGTTGAAAATTGGGTTTTTAGGATTTTTGCAGACTTTGCCAAGTATAAAGGTTAACCCCTCAATGCAAACACGAGCAACCTCAGCAGAAAGACCTGCAACCCTAAGGACCCCATAATGCATTTCATCACGTATTGATTCTCATCAGACTTTTGCAGCTTTAACGCACCGAAGAGGTTGTTCATGAGCATGGGGAATTTGGATTGATATCTGCCGAAGTGTAGCACGCTCTACCCACCTCGTCTTTTACCAGCAAGATTTTCTCTATACAACTTGCAGCATAAGAATGAACAACATTTGACTCTGAAGCAAGGAAACAAACCAAATCTGGGAAAATTTTCAATGCTACATGCTTCGATATTTGACTCCAAAACATGGTAAAAACTTGAGCGCACCTTCTTTAAGCTTAGGATACCCATTCACATCAGGACTCTGCCCCTCAGAGGCAATAATAGATTCAACAAAAAACTCCGAACATCCACAAGTTCTGTGGAGACATAACTAGCCCCAGCCTTCTTGGTTGCAAGAGAAACAACCAAATATATAGCACAATCCTTGTCCTTCCAAGTTTGCAGCAAATGAGCTTAACAAAGTTTGTATCTATGCAGAGACATTGTTCCTAACAGCATCCCCAAAATGCGTGGCAATCCTCTTAAGAAGCTCACAAGCAATCCTCCTCCTAGTATCTAGATCACTACCTTCCTTATGTCTCCTAATAAACTTAATATAATTCCTTTCAAACAACTCTTCATCATCCTCCCTCAACTTCACATTAGGGATACTATGCACTGACAAATCTGAGGCACAGCCCCTTCATTAGAAAACAAGGTGTGGTGAACACTAATGCTAACAGTGGTCAAAACTTGATGACTATGATGGCCAGCTGGTCCCGGCTAGAAGACTAGGACATATTCCCAAGTAAATTCTTGCAATGATGACAAGGGAGGAAAATAAGTCTTGCTGGAAATCGTGTTTTCTCTGAACATGCCTTCATCCATTGTATTATTATTTGTCTAATCACCATTCTGATATCCTTGGTTAAATTGCCAGCTTCTTACTTAGATACAACAGTATGACCCCGTGGATTGAGCTCTTCAAATCTTGGAATTGGCTGCTTTTTGTGAGCAGAGTTTAGTGTAGATCCAAGTGTTCCAGCAACTGATATGTCATCCAAGCGAACGATAGAAGGTTTTATAAAAGACTGCAACATTTGAAGCTAGCATGGTTTTTTAACAATAAACATCATTATGCTTCTACTACAGTACCTGCTTGCTGCTGACTTTAAGCATTGATGGTCTTGTCTAACTGATTCTCGTGTACAGGCTTTTGTGAACAACATTATGGCTACTTTCATGTTGAGCCACTTAGCAATCAACCTTTTCTGCATGGTCACAAATGATAACCGGAAACTAAACTGATGCCTGCGCCACATCTCAACGTATTCATCTTGACCAGTCCAAGTCTGTATTTACATGACAAGAGGTTTTAATATTATCCAGGCCAATGGCAACAAACCAACCGTAGCATGCATGTTATATTAATCAATATCGAGCCTTATGGTTGAGTATGATAATAACAGAACAACACCTACTGTTTCTCTGTGATTTTCCAAAATCTTCTGTTTCTTTCACAGATTCAACTTGAATGGATCGAGTTTCTCCCACCAAAACTCAAAGCTTATTAGTAATTTTAAACACTCTCTCAGGAAGGAGCACATAACCTAAGCCAAAGAAACAGAATGTTACAAGGAGAAACTCTTGACAACAAACATATTTTACCAGCAAAACAGGCGTGACGAAATGATTCATCCTTTATTATTAATTCATCAAAAGGACACCGTAATCTGCTCTGTATCAACAGCTCATCTATTTTACTTTGATAAGGTGATTCGATTTTAGCTTGATATTATTAACATTATAAGAATAGGGAGCCATGATATAACTGGGAGATTAACAAGTAGCTAGATCAAGAATTATGAGATAGCACACATAGAATCAAACGTGAATCATCATGCAACTAAATCAAGAATCAATGTATTTCAACACAACTCTGGATTTGAATCTAAGTTTATACCAGAATCCATACTATATTTGTGTTTATTTTGGTGATTGAAATTGAATTTTCAGAAGCAAAATATCATAACTGGAATTTTCGCCAAGAACTAGTGGAAATTAAGTTCCTCTTTCTTCGCTTCAAAACTCGCGAGGGAGCACTCTCTCTTTTCCATATTTTTCTAGCACCAACTTGGAGAGAACCTGAGATTCTCTAATTCTAAAAGTGAAAGCCCCCCTCGCACCAAATTTCCTTTTCCTTTTATAGGTGCAAATTTGAATTAACCTTTAACTAACTTTAGCAACTAACTAACTTTTCTTCTTCTTTCTTTTTTTATTTTATTTTTTCATTTCAGCTTTTTTTTTTCTCTTTCCTTTTCATTATCCTTCTTTTATTTTTTCTTTCTCTTTTATTATTATTATTTTTACTTAGTTCTTTCCTTTTCTAGATTTCTATATTTTATATTTTATTTTTATTTTTATTTTCTTTTATTATTACTATCTTTTTTTCTTCTTTATTTATTTGATTTTTATTATTTATTTATTCTTATTTATTAAATTTAATTAAGTAAACAATAATCTAACCTTCACATAATTTAGTGTTCTCTTGATTACACAAACAAACAGACTCTAACTCTTTAGCAATTATTGAGTATAAAAAAAAGTAATATAACAACAAATAAATATTAGTAATTATTGAACAGCTAACCTTTTTTTTCTGCTGATGACACTGTATAAATACCTAATTATGATCGACGTTCCATTTTTTAAATTAATCAATAAATAAACTAAAGGCAGAAGAGTAAAAAGCAAAAAATATGATAATAATAATATAAAGCATGAAAAAGAAGAAAATTAAAAAATTGAAAACAAAAATGAAAAAATCAAAAAATCATGAAAATTTAATTAAAAGAATAAAAAAAAAATAAAACAAAAATAAAACAAAAATAAAAAATAAAAAATAAAAAAAATAATAAATAAACAAATGACAAAAAAATATAACAAACTAAAAACAAAAAAAATAAACAAAGAATAAATAGAAAATAAAAGAAAACGAAAATAAAGAAAAATCAAAGTAAGGATCTCGCCAAAGATTTTGATCTCTGCACTATAAAAGGCAATTTGGCACTAAATAGAGGGGGTTTTTTTATTTTGGTTTGGGGACTCGCTCTCCGGAATTTCTTTCTGGGATCTTCCATAATCTTCTCTTAGCTTCTCTCGCAACTGTTTCTTCCATTTTGACGTTGAAATTTTTGGCGAAAAGAACTTGACAGAAGGGGAGAGAATTCGGACTCCAGAAAAGCAGAGGAGGTTTTTACCATTCATGACGACACTGTGATAGGAACACAACGTTTGGTGATTTCAGGTTAGTTTTCCATCTTCTTCTAAGTTGCATGGGATTTTGTGGCAGAAATACTATCCATGCTTATACTTCCGCATTCGCATGATTTAAAAATGGTAATGGATGATAGGTCGTTTAGATGAATTTAGATTCATTTTTTACCATGATTTTGTGAAATGTTTCGTATTGCTTCTGCATGAGACTTCGATTAAAATTAATTTATCCATGAGCCGGAACGTTAGTCTTCAAGATCTGCTGAACTAATTCTTGAGGAGTTTTTCACTGCCCCCTGCCTCGGTTGAGAGATTTGAACCGGTTTCGACATATTAGCAAGTAGCATCAGTTTGGTTTGCATATATGGCCCAAGATAGGTTTGTGTTTACTCTATTGAGTTTGATGTCGGGACCTGGCTAAGGAAAGGCACTCTGGCAAGGATCAGGTGATCAGTGATAATCTTTTATGTTAGAGATCACAAACGAGCAGAGAAACTGGTAGCGATCATCTTGATAGTGGTAAGGTCGTTGGAAAAATCTGAATAATGACTCTACAATTGATTCATCTGGGATTGCCATTCAAAACTATTGTACCTGATGATTTTGAACGATTTACGGACGGGCCTTCGGGATAGAAGTGGCTATAGTCGACAGGCTGGATTCATGAAAGCAGTTCGTGCGTCTCAAATAATATGCCCTGAACCTTAAAAGTGTTAAGGCATATGCGAAGACACGAAGTTATCCAGAAAATCTACTTGGCATTCTTGATTTATCTAGAATGATATGCTCCTGATGGATGAAATCTTGCAAGAAATAACTCTCGCTTCATACACAAGCATATTAGAGTTGATTCCTTGCCCCGACACAGATGAAGACCAAAACGAGCGGTAGGCGTGTTGCTGTGCATATCATGCATTTAAATGGTCGAGCTCTTTAATAATGTTACCTTCGAGAGACACGGTCATGTGCTAGGATGGAGTAACAACCCAAGCAATTTCTCAACATCACAATATTATTTTGTAACAGCAAGAAACCGGGAATGCATAGCCAGTACGTTGACCAAAAGGCATGGTTTCCATGGCCGACGAAGGTTCCATGATCCTTCGGTTACATATAATAAAGGGAGAAGGTTATATGCATCCAGGCTTTCCAACTTCACTCTAACTATGACATTTGAAAGTTAGAGTAACAGTTCCTCTACCTATGAACATAGTGGAGCAACCTATACAAGGTTATGATACAATTACACTCCAATTTTGTGGTTAGTTGCCTTCTACATGTCTACAGGACGCATCGAATTGGTTCGTGCAGTAACTGGTCTGGTTTTGGCTTTCATGTTTAATAAAATACAGTTCTCCTGCAAGGATGGTTTGTACTAGCATAAGGTGGAGGCTAGCTGTGAGTTTTCATGTAAAATATGGTGCATGCATGATGTTTAGAAACGAGTTTGCTCTATTCCTATGTTGAACTTAGTTGGAGGCATTTCTCTTCATTAGGAAACGAAGCCAACTACCATGCCACAGCATTCATAGCCATGCCCCGATAGCAACATCCTGAACCTTAATAAGTGTTGAAGATCATGGAGGTCTCAAAATTATGAGGCATGCACCCTCTCTTTGTCAACTATACTTATGATAAACCTTGATGTATTCTTTATATGATTACAAGGAAACTATACGAAGAACAAAGAAGGAGGCTGCAAAGGAATGTCCCATGATCAGAACACTGCCACACATAGAAACCTCACTGGGTTGAAAACTTAATGCGAGAATCTAAACAGCCGAGTGGAATGGAAGTATAATTAACTGCTAGTGTTACTTATCGGACGCCTGTTTCCTGAGTTACTTCATAGTACTCCAGGCTACATCATGGTTCTCATTTCTAAGCCCTTTTGCTACAATCTCGAGCAAATTTAACTCACATGGTGGTATAAGCCAATGTCGATGAACACCGAGCATGTGCCTTCAAAAGGAAATATGGCCGTACACATGAATCCGAGCAATATCCCGAGCAGTTCCTCAGTCCAGAAATCTTGTTCTTTAATGAGTTGTGAATAGAGAACAGGCCAACAACAACACATGCCGCATCGTGGTGGGCAGAGGTAGCTCCTTATTGAGGCACTGTTTGCGCCCATGCATGAAAAGTGGTGCAGAAAGCATGAATCATGGAGTGGACGATAGGTCATGTTAATGTAGAAATGTGTCTTTGGGAGCAGGCTTTATACAGATTTTTGCCAATGGTAAGTTGTTGCTACCCAGGTACAATTCTCTCCATCTGCTTCTCTAGTAAATCCAATGGGTCAGACTGCTCATTGGTATCTAGCTTGCCAAATCCTATTGCTGAGAAAGGGTCCAGTTTCTTGGTGACGGGAACAGAAAAGCCATGCACCAACATAGGCCTACCCTGCATGGTCTGAATACGTATCCTGCATGGTCTGATTATGTACCTCCAAGTCACATGCATGCACACCCCTAGCACGAACGTGAGCCCATGTTACCAATTTAAGCATGGGGAATGACACCAAATTAGGGGTCACTGACAGCGAGAAAATTTGCCCTATAATGCCCATTGAATGAACAAGGCAGCCTTGGGTCCCTCACGTGAAATCGAAGTACACGCGCCCCTCATTGATATAAACGGGCATGGAAGCTAATTACTCAAGTGTCAAAGAGTGTTAGTGGTAATTGGAAACCCAGATCAAGTGTGGATGAAATTTGGGTAAGTGAGGGGCCTACTATTAATTTCCGTTCAAGATAAAATCGGCCCAACTCTCATGCCCCCGTCTAGTTTAAAGATCATAGAATGTAAGTCACAGAAAGGTGAATGGCTCGGGTGGCGGAGCGCGTACTACACACTACCTCAGTCCTAGCGTTCGAACCCACCACATCACATAATTTTAATTTCAGAATTCCCATGCTTGCCATGCGCACCTCACGTGTCAATGGCCCAGCCTAAGTCAAGCAATTTCGATAAATAATTTTCAATCCCTTAAAACTAATCAAAATGCTTGCCATGCTTGCCATGCGCACCTCAGTCAATGACCCAGCCTAAGTCAAGCAATTTCGATAAGCAATCTTGATTTTGAATGTGTACGAGGCTGACATAGATTCATTTTATAATGCTTACGTGAAGAATAAAAAAATACCAAATCCATCTTTATATCTTATTTTCTATCTTATCTCTCTTTTTTTTTTCTACAGCCGGAGCCTGGCTAGTACCTAGCCGGGCTCCTTTTATTCCCATAAATATTGGATAATAATGATTTATTTTAATGTATTTTTTTTAACTTGTAATTTAAAATTTAAACACGATCAAACATAATATTATGTTCCTATTTCTTAATTACGTCTGATTACTTTGTTCGACAAAAAATCCATTTATATACAATAATTGTATTGTAGTGGGTATAGTTTAGTGGTAAAAGTGCGATTCGTTCCATGGACCCCTTAATAGTTAAGGGATCCCTCGTTTGATTCATATCCCGATCAAAAACCTTATTTCTTACTTAAAGGAGTTTAATCCTTTATACCTCTCAACGAATGATTTGGGTTGGGGTATAATATACATTATCGTAATTTGTATACAAGAAGAATCAATTTGAAATTGACAAATAAAGTTAGAAAATTATGAAACATAAGTTTTTGGAATTGGATCAACAATCCGAATTTTTTGAGTATACGTAAAGGATCCATGGAAAAAGATATAGAAAGCTTATTTCTAATCGTAACTAAATCTTCCATTTTTTTTAGTAGAGATTGAAGCAAAATAGCTAAGAAACGATTATTTTAGTTTACTAGAAACATCAACATATTTTTTTAGCTCGACAAAAATATTATTCTTTTCCTAAAGATTCTCTCAAATAGAAATAGAGAACGAAGTAACTAGAAAAAAGACAGATTGTTATAATACTCCTCTTCTATAGGGATCATCTAAAAAGCAAGGTGTTTTAAATGTATCCATACAAAACAAAAAGGCTGACATAGATATTATGGGTCAATTTTTTTTTGTTCATGTCTTCCATCTCTTAATTTCTTCCGTAAAGGAGTCGAATGAAACCAAATATATAAATAACTTTCAATCCCTAAAACTAATCAAAATGCTTGCCATGCGCACCTCACGTGTCAATGGCCCAGCCTAAGTCAAGCAATTTCGATAAGCAATCTTGATTTTGAATGTGTACGAGACCATCCTTAGACCAAAATTAGTTCAGTATTAAAACCAAATTATTTATTCGATAAGCAATCTTGATTTTGAATGTGTACGAGACCGTCCTTAGACCAAAATTAGTTCAGTATTAAAACCAAATACATAAATAATTTTCAATCCCTAAAACTAATCAAAATGCTTGCCATGCGCACCTCACGTGTCAATGGCCCAGCCTAAGTCAAGCAATTTCGATAAGCAATCTTGATTTTGAATGTGTACGAGACCGTCCTTAGACCAAAATTAGTTCAGTATTAAAACCAAATTATTTATTCGATAAGCAATCTTGATTTTGAATGTGTACGAGACCGTCCTTAGACCAAAATTAGTTCAGTATTAAAACCAAATACATAAATAATTTTCAATCCCTAAAACTAATCAAAATGCTTGCCATGCGCACCTCACGTGTCAATGGCCCAACCTAAGTCAAGCAATTTCGATAAGCAATCTTGATTTTGAATGTGTAAGAGACTGTCCTTAGACCAAAATTAGTTCAGTATTAAAACCAAATATATAAATAATTTTCAATCCCTAAAATTAATTTTGATTAGTCCCTTTTTCTGTTTTATTTTAAAATGAATCTAATTAATTTAAAACAAATCCTACTCTTCAAATTTAAATCGAGCTCATTATTTTTCAAATCAAGTTTATCTTAATTCAAGCCAATTTCAAGTTCTCAAAATCACGTCAAGTTGCTAAGGCAAGTTCGTTTTTTTTAGTTCAAATTCACATCAATTCCATTTCTCAAAGTTCAAGGGAAATCCATATCAATTCTAATTCTTTTCATTTCAAATCAAGTTTTTTCCAATCAAATATTTTTCAAAATCAAGTTCATTTCTCTAGTTTAAATCCGTCAATCCTTTTTCCTACTTAATCTCATTTATTTCTGTATCTTTATCATTTTCAAATCAAGATTAATTCTTTTTCTTAAAAATTAAATTCATAAGTTCTAAGTCTCACGCAATGAATCCTAGGCACGAACTGGTAACTTTTTCTGCTGTTCGATGCTTAGGAATTCATATGGGTCCCAAGTGCAGCCGTAGTTGTCTTGGACCCTGTGCATATGTGGACTAAGAATCCTTTTGTAAATAATTTCAATAAAAGCTTTAGTATCGAACCCCTAGTCTCACGCTATGAACCCTAAGCACGAACTGGTAGCTTTTTCTACTGTTCGATGTTTAGAGATTCGTATGGGTCCCAGTGCAGCCGTACTTGTCTTGGATCCTGTGCATATGTGGACTAAGGATTTTTCTTAAAATATTTTCAAAACACTCTAGCCACTTTCAAACATTCCTTTTCAAGCCGCTCTGAAGGTCAAGCCTTCGAGCACCATTCATTTTCAAATACTCCTATTCAAGCACCTTCGAAGGGATCAATCTATTTATTTATTTTCATTCTAATTAAAGGGATCAAAAAATTTTCAAATAAATCACACACTCAGTTTAAGGGTGCTGTTCTTCGCAACGGGCGAGTAGGGTGCTTAATACCTTCCCTACTCGTAACCGACTTCCGAACCTAAATCTCTTCCTCAAGTTATGATTTTTCCAAATCTTTTCCATAAGAATAAAAATTTGGTGGTGACTCCACATTATCAATAAAATTCTATTTTCAAATTTTAGCGAGTTTGTCGTCTCGTCGTAATTACGGTTGCGACGCACTGTCCATACAAAATAACACTAATTCACCCTGATTTAGTTAATAGGTTCGAAATGTAGAAATTAAAAAAGCTTAATTGCATTTGTATTTTTTTAGTTTAATTTGTTCTTTTTTTATTTTTTAATTATTTTTTGAGTAATTTTGATTTATTTATTTTTAATATTTTACAAATTTAATAATTCATTGATGTTTTCAAATTAAATATTTAATTTATTATTTTTTATCCAAATTTTTATAAAGATTGTAATGGTATTAGAATATTAATCTTAAAATATTAGAAGCAAGAAATTTTATAGAAAAGTGATAAAATTTTTAATATATATATATATAAGATGTGAGATTAGGGTTTGAATTATAAAATTTTAAGTAAAAATTTGATGACGGATCAAATTTGCTAAATTTTAAAATAAAAGGATTAAAATTACTAAACAAAAAATAGGAGATCAAACTTTCACATAAATTAAATTAGAAGAAATAAAAATATTTAACTTGAAAATAGGTTTGAAATATATTTGAAGTTATCTTAACCTAATTTGATATTCAATTTGTTTCAAAATTTATATTTCTTAATGATTATGAGCTACACTAACAAAATTTATTAGGTAACATTTTATACAGTATAATATTATATTTATATTTATATTATTTGTTTTTAAATATATATTATAAAATAAAATATGCTTTATTTAAATATTTTTAAAATTTATAGTTTAGTTATATATGTAATACTAATATTTATATAATTTATCAACATATCATATTTAACATTAATCTTATTTTAATCAGACATTTTCAACTTTTAATCGGATTGAATTGAAGGTCTAAATAAATGACACCCTCATTTTAATCTATATTATGAACACTGTACTTTGATCGTGAAATAGGTTTGCTTACTTATTAGAGTTCAATTATCACTTATCTTATAAGGATTTCAATTAAGAACCTTTTTTTATTGGAGTGTTGGGTTGAATAACTTTTATCAAGAGTAGTGAAACTGTCAGAAAGCTAAGCTGGATCGTTCGTCTGCAATATGAATATATTAGATAGTCAAATATAATCTTAAATTTCATTTTGTCTAACAAACCTTACAAGTGTAGATTATTAGAAAATTTTGATGTTTCATACATTGAAACGTGCGATGACATTGTCCGCACTTATAACATGATTTTTTATAATACAATAATCTCTTTTAGTTAAGTTAGAAATTAAAATTAATAAAAAATTTAAATTATAAACTAAAAAATATATATATATATAAAATTTCAATATAAAAATAATGTTGTGTTAAAGAATAAAAATATAACAAATCATCAACAGTTAAATAAATAATTAATTTGTAAATAAATTTAAAATTTTAAATAATAATTCATAATAATTTCAAATATTTTAAAATTAAAATAATAATTATAATTAATTTTAAATGTTTAAAATTAAAATAATAATAATTAAGTGTAAAATTTAAAATATTTTAAAATATATAATTTTTACAACATTCCTATACAATTCAATAGGATTTAAAATTTAAAAAAAAAATAAAGAAAAAATTATATGTTATGACAAAATTATGCATGATACTTCTATTTTTCAAAACTTACACAATCCTTCTTTAATATGACATTTGTAGTAACCGTAATCACAACGAGATGAAGAACTCGCTAAAAATTTTAAAAGAATTTTATTCGATAATGGAGCCACCACCCAATTTTATTTAAAGAAAAAACATTTGAAAAAACCCTAACTGGAGGAAGAGAGTTTAGGTTTGGGAGTTAGTTGAGAATAGGGAAGGTGTTAGGCACCATACTCGCGCCGTTCCAAAGAACAGTACCCTTAAATTGAGTGTATGATTGATTTGAAAATTGTTTAATCCCATTAATTACAAACAATAAAAATAAATAGGTTTATGGAAGATAGCCTAATTGATCTGCTCCTACGTATTCCCTGGTGTAATGGAAAACTCAAGGCTACGTAGTTCTGGTTAAGAGACTTGATCTCTTGGAAAATAAAAAGAGTAATCTTAGGTACAAATTGATTTTTTTGGACGAAATTAGTGAAAACGATGATTTTCTGAAATCACGTGCTTGCAAAATCCAAACCGTCGTAAGCCGTGTTTGAATTTGCACGAATTAGAATACAAAATAGTAGAGAACGCTATGTGCTTGTATTAGAATTCGTTGCACAATTTAAGAGAAATTAAAACAGACGTTTTTAGGAAAACAACAATTTAGAAACAGACGTGCTTGCAAAATTCAAACCGTCATAAGCCGTGTTTGAATTTGCACGAATTAGAATAAAAACAATAGAGAATGCTACTTGCTTGTATTAGAACTTGTTGCACAATTTAGGAGAAATTAAAACAGACGTTTCTAGGAAAATAGAAATTTGGAAACAGACGTGCTTGCAAAATTCAAACCATCGTAAGCCATGTTTGAATTTGCATGAATAAGAATACAAAACAGTAGAGAATGCTACTTGCTTGTATTAGAACTCATTGCACAGTTTAGGAGAAATTAAAATAGACATTTTTAGGAAAATAGCAATTTGGAAACATACATGTTTGCAAAATTCAAATCGTCATAAGCCGTGTTTGAATTTGCATAATTTAAAATACAAAACAGTAGAGAATGCTGCTTGCTTGTGTCATAACCGTAATTACAACGAGATGGCGAACTCGCTAAAAATTTTAAAAAAGAATTTATTTTGATTGTGGAGCTGCCACCAAATTTTATTTTAAGGGAAAATATTTGGAAAAACCCTAACTTGAGGAAGAAATTCTAGGTTCGGGAGTCGGTTACGAATAGGGAAGGTGTTAGGCATCCTACTCGCCCGTTTCAAAGAACAGTACCCTTAAACTGAGTGTGTGATTTTTTTCAAAATTGTTTAATCCCTTAAATAGAATGAAAATAAATAGGTTTGTATGAAGATAGCCTGACAGGACTTGATCCTGTTCCTACGTATTCCCTGGTGCAATGGGAGATTCAAGGCTACGTAGTTCTGGTTCAAGGACTCGATGCTTAAGGAAGCTTTATATCAAAAGGGATTGAAAAACACTTTAAGTCTTCAGATTGTTTTAATATGGAAGAAAGATTGGAAAAAAGGAAATCTTCGATCCACGAGCATGGAGTCGAAGGCAAGCGAGGGTTGCACGGTGACTCATATGATTCTCCGAACATCGAAAGACAGGGTATGCTGCACTTTCAACTTCAGAGTCCATTGCGTGAGATCTCGGATATTTTAGAGCTTCGAAAATTATTTTTTTAGAAAAAAATGTAATTTTGAAAGAAGATTAAAAGAGAGATCTTCGATTCACATGCATAGAGTCGAAGGCAAGCGAGGGTTGCACGGTGACTCATATGAGTCTCCGAACATCGAAAGACAGGGTATGCTGCACTTTCAACTTCAGAGTTCATTACGTGAAATCTCGGATCCTTTAAAGCTTTGAAAATTATTTTAAAAAGTGTAATTTTGAAAGGAGATTAAAAGGAAGATCCTCGATCCACATGCACAGAGTCGAAGGCAAGCGAGGTTGCACGACGACTCATATGATTCTCCGAGCATCGAAAGGCAGGGTATGCTGCACTTTCAACTTCGGAGTTCATTGCGTGAGATCTCGGGTCTTTAAGAACTTTGAAAATTATTTTGAAAGAAAGGGTGTAATTTTGAAAGGAGATTAAAAGGAAGATCCTCGATCCACATGCACAGAGTTGAAGGCAAGCGAAGGTTGCACGACGACTCATATGATTCTCCGAGCATCGAAAGACAGGGTATGCTACACTTTCAACTTCAGAGCTCATTGTGTGAGATCTCAGGTCTTTAAGAACTTTGAAAATAATTTTGAAAGAAAGGGTGTAATTTTGAAAGGAGATTAAAAGGAAGATCCTCGATCCATATGCACAGAGTCGAAGGCAAGCAAAGGTTACACGACGACTCATATGATTCTCCGAACATCGAAAGACAGGGTATGCTACACTTTCAACTTCAGAGTTTATTGCATGAGATCTCGGATCTTTTAGAGCTTTGAAAAAAATTTTTTTTTTGAAGAGGTGATTTCGATGAGAGATCAGAGGAGATATGGATATGATGTAAGTTAAGCAGGAATAAGTTGTAGGAAACATTACCATTCTAGTTGCGGTTGTTTGATCTAGTAGGATTTCCTAGACTATTTGTCAGACATAGACTTCGGAGTTTACTTGTTGATCTATTCCTATCTTGGCTAGGATTACTATTAAAGCTAGATCGCAATTTCGGTAGATTTCAGCCTTGTATACTCCAGAATTTAACTAATTAATCCTACAACTTATAGTTGCCGATGAGTTGATATTATTAGCGTAGATCTGGCATTTGTGGCAAGTCTTAGCATATTTATAGCAGTCGGCCTCCATAGTTAGCCTGTAGTACCCGTCTCTGAGAATTTTTCTTGCCATTGCATGGCCATTCGCATGAGTGCCAAAAGACCCTTCATGGACTTCTTTTACAATCTTGTTAGCTTCTGTCGCATTGACACATCTAAGTAAAACCATATCATGATTGCGCTTGTATAACACTTCTCCATTAAGGAAGAAATTCATGGCCAATCTTCTTAAAGTCCTCTTATCATTTTCTGAGGAATTCGCTGGGTATTCTCTGCTTCTCAAGAATTGCCTGATGTCATGAAACCATGGCTTTCCATCTTGCTCTTCCTCAATTGATTGACAAAAAGCCTGCCGGTTTCGATGCTGAATTGTAATAAGAGGCATGTCTTCATCTTTCCCGATTTCGAACATAGCGGATAAAGTAGCCAAGGCATCAACTAATTGGTTGTCCTCCTGAGGGATATGAGAGAATGTTATATTGTCAAAATGTTCCATCAATTCTTTTACATGTGCTTGATAAGGAATCAACTTTATATCTCGAGTCTCCCATTCTCCCTTGATTTGATGGATGACTAAAGCTGAGTCGTCGTAAACTTCTAAATGCATGATATGGGCATCGATAGCTGCTTGGATCCCTAGGATACAGGCTTTATACTCAGCCACGTTGTTAGTGCAATCGAACGATAGCCGGGCAGTAACCGGCATATATTGCTTCTCTGGGGAGATCAATATGGCTCCAATTCCATAGCCCATTATGTTGGAAGCACCATCAAACAACATGGTCCACCATTCTTCTACGGCCTTTTATTTTTCATTGAACACGGCCATTAAATTCTCATCCGGGAATTCGCATTGTGTGGATTGATACTCATTTAGAGGTTGTTGAGCAAGATAATCCGCAAGTGCGTTGCCTTTAATTGCTTTTCGTGTTATGTAAATAATATCATATTCAGATAGCAACATCTGCCATCGGGCGATTCTTCCAGACAGAGCGGGCTTCTCGAAAATATACTTAATAGGGTCCATCCTAGACACCAGCCAGGTGGTGTGACTCAGCATATATTGCCTTAGTCGATGAGCCGCCCATGCTAAGGCACAACATGTACGTTCTAGTAATGAGTACTTGGATTCGTAGTCGGTGAACTTTTTGCTTAGGTAATAAATCGCGTGTTCCTTCTTCCCGGATGTGTCCTGTTGACCGAGTACGCATCCCATGGAATTATTCATTACTGTCATGTACAGGATCAAAGGTCTCCCTGGAGCTGGGGGTATTAAAATCGGGGGATTTTGCAAATAGAGCTTCACTTTTTTGAAAGCCTCCTGGCAATCCTCATTCCACTCCATGGATTAATTTTTGCGCAGGAGTTTGAAAATCGTCTCACATGTTGTTGTTAATTGGAAGATGAACCGAGCAATGTAATTTAGTCTCCCTAGAAACCCCCGAACCTCTTTCTCTTTACGCGGGGCAGGCATGTCGAATATGGCCCGAACCTTATCAGGGTCAACTTCGATTCCCCTTTCACTGACAATAAATCCCAACAACTTCCCTGATTTGACACCGAAGGTGCACTTAGCTGGGTTTAGTCTAAGTTTGAACTTTCGAAGTCGTTCAAATAACTTTTGTAGATCACAGATATGATCCTCTTTGGTTCTTGATTTTGCAATCATATCATCAACATAAACTTCTATTTCTCTGTGCATCATATCGTGAAATAATGTTACCATAGCCCTTTGATAAGTTGCCTCGGCATTTTTCAAACCAAAAGGCATGACTTTATAGCAAAAGGTGCCCCAAGCTGTGATGAACGTAGTTTTCTCCATATCTTCCTCGGCCATTTTAATTTGGTTATATCCTGAAAAACCATCCATGAATGAAAAGCAGGAGAACTGGGCGGTGTTATTGACCAAGACATCAATATGTGGCAAGGGGAAGTCATCTTTTGGGCTGGCTCTATTCAGGTCTCTATAATCCACACACATCCGAACCTTTCCATCTTTCTTAGGGATTGGTACTATGTTTGCGACCCACTGTGGATACTTTGCTACTGCCAGAAAACCAGCATCAAATTGTTTCTTTACTTCTTCTCTGATTTTGAGAGACATTTCTGGCTTCATCCTTCTCAACTTTTGTTTAATCGGCGTACACTCGGGTTTTACTGACAATCTGTGCTCTACAATAGAAGTATCGAGCCCCGACATATCCTTATAGGACCATGCAAAAATGTCACTGTAATCACGTAGGAGTGATATTAGCTTAGAACGGTTATCCCCGGTAATGACTGTACCCACTTTTATTTCTCTTTTATCTTCCTCAGTCCCCAGATTTATTAACTCAATGGATTCTTCATGAGGTTCTATCTGCTTAGACTCGCGGTTCACCAGCCTGAGTAACTCATCAGAAGGTTCATAATCAAATTCTATTTCTTCATCGGCTTGGTTAATAACAGAGTCGAAACTACTTGATTCAATACTAGCATTGTCAATCCTTGGCGAATTATTTTTGAATCTGCATTATAGTAAATATATGGAAAGGAATGAGACATTTGCAACGGGAATAAAAGTGTAAGGACAGGTAGATTTTTTTGGAAAAATTCAAATGTAGATTCATTTATCCAAGATATGTACAAAAGTATCATTCTTTCAAAAAAAAAACATTTTTGTTCAGGCAATTACAAATTACTTGGAAACAGAATTAAAAGCCACAGGGAGCTCGATAATCTCCCAATTATTCAACTCTTTGCCCGGCGGGCAGGCCGTCACCAGGTCATCCATGCTACTGGCTTTCCCCTCATTTACTGTAGCTACCGGATCTGGGGTCTCAAACCCGGCGCTCCGGAAGTTCTCAGATATATGGCACAGAGGGACCCTATGTATTTGGGGCCTTCTTCCTTCTAACCTGGCCCGTCTTCTTTCTTCGGCCTTTTCCTTTAAACCCCTTTTTTCGTCACTAGTCGGCTTGTATCCCAATCCAAACCTCTGTTTATTCTTATTTGGTTGCAAAGGTTGGGCCAATCCACTGCGATTTTTCCCCAGTTTACCTCCGAGTTTAAACCCATTTTTCGCCATGATCTTGTCTATCATCATTAAAGCATTGGGCGGCCGAATTTGATCCACCATTTCTCCCTCCTTGATGGTAGTAACATTGGCAATTTCCAAAGCTTGGAAATGGGTCTCCAAAGCTTCTTCAACAGCTTCGATGTAGGGAGTGCTAGATGGTTTGCTGACCAGAAAATCTTCTTCCGCGGAGACAATAATTAGTCTATCGTCTGTAATGAATTTCAATTTCTGGTGTAGGGTAGATGGCACAACTCGAGCCGAATGAATCCATGGTCTTCCGAGAAGGAAGCTGTATGCTGGCACAATGTCCATTACTTGAAAAGTTATATTGAACAGGATTGGGCCGATCTGCACTGGCAAGTCAATTTCGCCTAAGACCTCTCTCCTAGACCCATTAAAGGCCCTTACCACCATAGAGCTTGGTCTTATATGAGTCTCTTCATATGGTAGTTTGGCTAAGGTGATTTTATGCATCACATTTAGCGAGGAACCATTATCTATTAACACACGAGCCTAGATATAATCCCTGCACTTTACGGATATATGTAGAGCCTTATTGTGTCCTGCTCCATTATCAGGAATCTCACTGTCTGCGAAGGTAAGGAAATTATTGGCCATAAGGTTACTGGCAATGCCTTCAAATTTTTCTACTGACAAGTTATGAAACACATGGGCCTCGTTCAATATTTTCAGCAATACTTTTCTATGGGGTTCAGAGTTCATCATTAACGCCAGTAATGATATTTTGGCAGGAATGTGGTTTAGCTGCTCGACAACCGCATATTCACTATGACTAATCATTTTTAAGAATTCACAAGCCTCTTCATCAGAAACTGGCTTTTTAAGCTCCCTCCTTTCTTCCTTTTTGCTAGATTCTGGCTCGGGACCTGCCAGAATGGCCTCCCCACAAGGCCTTTCTCTTTTATCTTCCAGGGGGTATAAATACGACCGCTCCTGGTCATACCCCCAATCCCTGCTATATTTACCACCTCTCGGGTGGACTCACCAGGAATCTCATATTTTTCTTCTTCTAATTTACCCCCATAAACTTCTACTTCATACTTCCAGGGCACTTCCTTGTTACTCTTGTATGGGAATGGTCCGAGCATTTTTATCATGACTGGCTTCAGGCAACTAGGTGTTGGGACGGCTGTGGTATCCGCATAGCGGATAACCAGAGGTCCGGGACATCCCGGGAACGCATCGTTGACATGTCAACCTCCTCTTCTATTTCAATGTAATTCACGAAAGGTCCTCCATGATTCGGCAATGGATTACTCCCTATACTAGGAGCGTCTTTTTCAAAATTCAGCCATTTCGCATTTATCAGATTCTGTACTTTGTATTTTAACCCTTGGCAATTCTCGGTTGAATGTCCCACTGCCCCAACGTGATATTCATATTTAGCGGACGGAGCATACCATTTTGGGTATGGCGGTTCTATGGGCTTCATGGGACATATAGCTATCAAGGAATTTTGGATCAGGCGGGGTAAGAGCTCAGTGTAGCTCATGGGAATTGGGTCAAACTGTACCGGTTTTCTTTCGTTGTTATTTAACCTTCTTTGGGGTGGGTTGGTGTTTGGGTTAGTGTTTTGGTTCCAAGGTTTTTGGATTTGTTGTTGGGGAGCTGCTTGTGGTGAGGTGAGTTGAAAAGAGCTTATTGGTTGGAAAGACGAGGGTGGAATGTAGGGTAATTGGTGACCAGGTTGAGAAGTGGCCACCGTCTGAGGGTAGGCTGGGTATTGGGGTTGGTATGGAACTTGGTAGTTGGGTGGCGTGGCCATTTGTCTGCTTGGGTCGATGGTGACGTGGTGGGCCTCTCCCTCCTTCTTTTTCCAAGAGTTGTTGGTTGGTTATTTCACATTTACATTACCAACTGTATTATGTATGATCCGCCCTCGGCACAGACCGTTTTCAATCCGTTCTCCAATAAGTACCATATCGGAAAAACTTGCTGATACACTGCCGACCATTTTATCGTAAAATGGTGCTGGAAGGGTATCCATGAACATCCCAATCATTTCCCTCTCAAATAAAGGGGGCTGAACCTGAGCTGCCAGTTCTCTCTATCGCTGGACGTACTCTTTGAAAGTTTCCTCCTATCTTTTGACCATATTCTGTAACTGAGATCAATCAGGTGCCATCTCTATGTTGTATTTGTATTGCCGGAGGAATGCATCAGCAAGATCCTTCCATGAGCAAATATGAACTCGCTCTAATTGAGTATACCAGGTAGCCGCGGCCCCAGTAAGGCTGTCCTGAAAACAATGAATTAACAACTTGTCATCGTATGCATTGGATGCCATCTTTCGGCAATACATCGTCAGATGGCTTCTTGGGTAGCCTATCCCCTTATATTTTTCAAATTCTGGCATCTTGAATTTATGGGGGATGATCACATCGGGCACCAAACATAAGTCAGATGCTTCTACTGTGCCATAGCCACTGCCTTCTATGGCCCTGACCCGCTCTTCCAAATGCTGCCATCTTCCATCGAATTGGGTCTCATTATGGAGAAGGTTAGGTGGTTGCACCCTGGCTGCCTGATTATTTGCAAGAGGCATCCCATATGGACCATGATGTCTTAGTATGTGAGTGGAGGGGATTGGTGGGTGAGGTGGTTGGTAAGGGTTGGATGGGTTCGTGCCTTGAGTGTTAGAGCACGATGGATTTTTAGTGATAGCGAAGTTGGTGTAGTTTGGGTTAGCATTCTGTGGTATAGTCAAGGGGTTTATATGGATGGTTTCCGTTGGGTTTATGGCAATGCCCTGGACTGGTGGCGGGTTAGAAAAGGGGGGTATGTAGTTGAGTGGCAGTCCATATGGGTGCCATTCAGGATCAGCGACTTCTTGTAGGGGCATCGACACACTAGCTGTGCCCTGAGTTTCTACCCCAAAGGGTCCCTCTGTGCTCCTCTTTTCCAGCAGTTTCATCATCTGAGCCATCTGCTCTTTCAACTGAGCCACCTCATTGCGCAACTCTTCGTTTTGTGCCTCTAGCTCGTTCATGATTTTGACTTTAGAGCGTATGCTATAAGGATGACGTGGAAATCATGAGTCTGCAATTTTGTTTTCTGAAACGAAGTATGTTAGTTAATTATAAAACATTTTATAAATTTAAGCATGTATTAAGTGTGTGCCTATGATAGAGGACCCGATATCTTGATGAGTATTTTAGCCGCAAGCGTGCTTTGGGTTAGTGTGAAATGGAAATTAACACAGTATGAGACACAGATATGTAAGAAAGCAGATTCATCATTCATAGCATAATGTTTTTAGGGTACAACTTGTTCTTCTTTTTCTGCTAAAGCAATGTATTTGTTCATTCTCAGGATCAATTCTTTACAAAAGTGAAGAAACTCTTCGACTTCAGGCGAAGTGTGCAGCGGATGTAATGATGACTCGGCCCTCTTGAGTAATGGTGGGATTTCTTCAATAGCAGTATTCGCTAAGCAAGCCAGTCTTCCGAAGCACCTAGTCCAGTGATCGGTTGTGTCCTTATACCATTGCATCTCATCTTGTAGGTCACTGATACCCTTTTGCTGCATTCTGATTACTTTGATGACCTTCCTTTTTTCCTCGTCGACCTCTTTTCCCCATTCAGCCACTAGATTTCGAATTTGTTGATTCAGGTCTTCTATATGTTGTTGCAGCACACTCTTTTCATCCAAAAGTCGGTTTGTTTCTGCTTACGCCCTGTTCTTTTCATTTATTGCTTGATCTTTTTCTCGCCTGATCTTATGGACACGATCTCTCAGCTGATCGACTGTATCTCTCATTCTCTGATTCCCTTGTAAAGCAGCATCTCTTTCCTGCGCTCTCAGTCCCAATTCTTTGTTAGCTGCCTGAAGATTCAAATGGACCTTAGCCGTGTATTCTCATTCAGACTTCTGTTGTTCTCTAAGACTTTCCATGGCGACTTCTTTTTCTTTATTTTCTCTTCTTAACTCTGCATTTTCTTGTTGGGTCTTCAATATCCTTTCCTGTAGCTGGTTATTTTTTATGGTCATGCTTTCCAGTTTTGCCCTCAACTCTTTAACGGTTTCATCCTTGATAACTGCAGATTCTGCTTGACTCCCGGAGGTGGACCCCTGCGGTTTGAAAGGTAATTTAATTTGTTGAACTCTTTCTCGGACCCATTGCTTGTATTCTTCTTTAGCTGCACAACTTCTAACCCCCAACTTCTTTCCTTTTACTGTGACCACACTCCAGGCTTCCCTAACTCTTCGAAGTGTTTCAACAAACTCGCCTTCATAATTCAGGATGAACAGGGTTAATAACTCGCTCGGTGGGGCTTCCTTGATGGGGTAAGCCAACTGTCTTTGCCCCAGTATGGGGTTATAATTGATGCAACCTTAGATTCCCATGAGTGGGACGTTTGGGAATCCCTTACAGTGATAAATGAGGGATGTCTTTGTTTCCAAGCTGGCTGCCATCTGATCTGATCTTCTGTCAAATTGGTGAGGTAGGCATCCCATTCATGGCTATTCATCACTTTTAGCGGTTAACACATCAAATCTGATATAGGGCATCGTACTTTGGTATTTCCTTTGAATATGTGAGCTGTTAACCAGACATACAACATGAGGAGGCAACACACGAGCTTCTTTCCTTTTTCTCATGGCAAAAATCCAATGTACCATATACGTCAGCTAAGAGAGCAACAACAGGGTTTTCCATTCTAGTTTTCCTGGCTAAAAATATGTCGATAGCTGCCTGATCCACGAAAACTTTTATGCTGGGAAAGAGCACCAAGCCATAGATGGTGAGGGCTAGTACATCTGTGAAGACGTCCCACTGGTTACCATCGGCCAAATAACGCAAATAATCTTCAAGGAACTCTCTAGTAAACCCCCTTACTCGGTTTTTGTCCTGATAACCCTTCAGAAGATGACTAGCTTGCAATCCCAAAGCTTGTGCTGTCACTCGGAACGAGGCATGGTGTTCCAAGTGGTTGTACGGTTTATTCCCTTCTAACGGCAAATCTAGGATCTGTTCATATTCCTCCAAGGTAGGCGCCATTTGGAAGTCAAGGAAGGTGAAACATCTGAGAGGAGGGTCGTAGTATTGTGCCAATGTCGTGACTGCATCTTCCTGCACCCTGACCTTCAACAAACCCAATATATTTCCGTACTTCTTTGTCAGAGACATTTGTTGTATACTGGTCAGTTTATTTCCATACTCCTCTAAGCTAGAAGAGTCCACTGGCTTGGCGCTAATACGCCTCTTCTTTCTCAATTGTACTGATTCCACATTAATTTCCATTTCACCCTTTTCTTTTATACTCTTCAAGAATCTGGGTCCTCAAAAAAAAAAAAAAAAAACAGGTGCACAAGTCAAACATGGGCTAAATAATTGAGTGCATGGTACGGTATGACTTATGAAGGTGAAATGCTTTGTGTATATGCATGCATTCGTGCAGATTAGATATGGTTGATGTACATGCATGCAATGTGTTACGTAGATCTAATGTGTGCATGTGATATGCATCTGATGCGTCTGTGCGGGGCTATTGCATGGATTCTGTAATCTGCCCCCACCCTTCCCTCCCTTTTTTTTGAATTGTCATGCAACGCAGAAGACATGGTTTATTTGTTAATATATTATGCAATAAATAAGTACAAAATAATTGTATGCCCTTTTAGTGTCCTATAATGGGTATACTGTCCTAGGGAACTAGGATTTTCTAATGGATGAGCCTCTCGTAAGGATGGTTATTAGTCCTAAGGTATCAAGGTCACTAGAGCCAAGTTCCAGTTTACGATGCTTGCTACAACAGTAGGGAATGCTACCAGTTGCAGGGCATTGTAAATAGGATGCACTCTAGTTGGGGTTTTCGTGATTGTCAAACAGGACGTGCATCCAAAGTGACACCACTAGACCCCTCTAGTCTTAGGGTTCTCTCAGATCGGGGTACAGGGCCTCACTCATATGCATGCATATGTGGTGTGTGCGAAGGGCATACAAACCTTTTGGGGATACCTGCAATTGGGGAAAGCATGACAGATAACATTTTATAGTTTATCTACCCTAGGGTTGTACAACAGATAATAAGCAAGCAAGTAAATAAAGGGATAAACAGCCAAATTAAATAAATGAAAAAGAGATCAACACAATGCACACTCAATCAAACGGGCTTGACTCTCTAAAGATCCCCAATGGAGTCGCCATCTGTCGTAACCGTAATTACAACAAGATGATGAACTTGCTAAAAATTTTAAAAAAGAATTTATTTTGATTGTGGAGCCGTCACCAAAATTTATTTTAAGGGAAAATATTTGGAAAAACCCTAACTTGAGGAAGAAATTCTAGGTTTGGGAGTCGGTTACGAATAGGGAAGGTGTTAGGCACCCTACTCGCCCGTTTCAAAGAACGGTACCCTTAAACTGAGTGTGTGATTTTTTTGAAAATTGTTTGATCCCTTAAATAAAATGAAAATAAATAGGTTTGTATGAAAATAGCCTGACAGGACTTGATCCTGCTCTTACGTATTCCCTGGTACAATGGAAAATTCAAGGCTACGTAGTTCTGGTTCAAGGACTCGATGCTTAAGGAAGCTTTATATGAAAAGGGAATGAAAAGCGCTTTAAGTCTTCAGATTGTTTTAATTTGGAAGAAAGATTGGAAAAAAGGAAATCCTCGATCCACGAGCATAGAGTCGAAGGCAAGCGAGGGTTGCACGGCGACTCATATGATTCTCCGAACATCGAAAGACAGGGTATGTTGCACTTTCAACTTCAGAGTCAATTGCGTGAGATCTCGGATCTTTTAGAGCTTCGAAAATTAATTTTTTAGAAAAAAATGTAATTTTGAAAGAAGATTAAAAGAGAGATCTTCGATTCACATGCACAGAATCGAAGGCAAGCGAGGGTTGCACCACGATCATATGAGTCTCCGAACATCGAAAGACAGGGTATGCTGCACTTTCAACTTCAGAGTTCATTACGTGAAATCTCGGATCCTTTCGAGCTTTGAAAATTATTTTAAAAGTGTAATTTTAAAAGGAGATTAAAAGGAAGATCCTCGATCCACATGCACAGAGTCGAAGGCAAGCGAAGGTTGCTCGACGACTCATATGATTCTCCAAGCATCGAAAGACAGGGTTGCTGCACTTTCAACTTTGGAGTTCATTGTGTGAGATCTCGGGTCTTTAAGAACTTCGAAAATTATTTTGAAAGAAAGGGTGTAATTTTGAAAGGAGATTAAAAGGAAGATCATCGATCCACATGCACAGAGTCGAAGGCAAGCGAAGATTGCACGACGACTCATATGATTCTCCGAACATCGAAAGACAGGGTATGCTGCACTTTTAACTTCAGAGTTCATTGCGCGAGATCTCGGATCTTTTAGAGCTTTGAAAATTATTTATTTTTTTTGAAGAGGTGATTTCGAAGAGAGATCAGAGGAGATATGGATATGATGTAAGTTAAGCAGGAATAAGTTGTAGGAAACATTACCATTCTAGTTACGGCTGTTTGATCTAGTAGGATTTCCTAGACTATTTGTCAGACATAGACTTTGGAGTTTGCTTGCTGATCTATTCCTATCTTGGCTAGGATTACTATTAAAGCTAGATCGCAATTTCGGTAGATTTCAGCCTTGTATACTCCAAAATTTGACTAATTAATCCTACAACTTATAGTTGACTTAAACCCGCTATGACTCTTTTATATAGGAATGTTATTAATTTATCAGTTGCTAATTAGAGAGTGAGAATACAAATCATTTGGTAATCTGTTTTTGTTCTAGAGGTATAGCAAATATTGATTATAAAACTTAACCTTGCCATGGATATCGCCAAACTAGAAGTTGTGACCAAGAATGTAGTATTAGGATTATTGAAATCCCATCCCGTTTCTACCCTGAACCATCTGCAGTACCCACTGTACGTATTGGTGTAAGACATTCAGGTTATTCCCACAATAAGGCTTGCCAAAGCTAATTTTGCATGGTTCGTAGCTGAGTTTTCTATGTACACCAGAACCAATTAAACTCAGAATTCTGGAGCTGGTATGATACCCTTAAACCCCTTTAAACAGGTAACTGTTACCCACTGTGCAGCAAGTGAGTTATTGATCTAGGTTCGCTACAAGGATTAAAATCCTCAGAAATTAACGCTCTGCTATAACCCTGGTAGAATTCTTAATAGAAATCAGAATTGATTTACAAAGACTCATCAAATAAGCTTAGGACTGTCAGAAATAAATGATCTGCAGTAATGATACCACTGATGTCCTGTGAAGAGACTAAGGTGCATCAATGTACTGTTCTAGCCCCCAAATATTAGATCCTCAATCATCTGCCTAAGGGGGTCTCTCATGATTTAGGACTGATGACCTGTCCTCTAGCCTGTTTTTATCCTAGTAGACATTAGGCCTCAATAAATTTTAGTGTAACTACTCTGGTGTCTATCTGGTTATATCAGTGGGACGCACAATGGCCAAGGCTAGCTGTATCATCATTCTGGAGTTCCTGTCATCGTAAGCCTAGATCCAGTACTTTGTCATATACTCAGACAGATTTTCTAAGATTACTACCCCCTTTTGCAAAGACACAAATTCAGACTTTGGCTCTATGCCTCCCTTTGGTCAAATATCCTATATCCCTTGGCAATCTAGAGAAGCCTAATATCTATTTTCTCTTGGATCTTATTTTGTGTCTATGAGCACAATACATGAAATCAAATTACTGCTTATCTGAATTGTAATTTACAGGACTATCACTAAGACAAAATGACCCAGACACGTATCAAAAGCTTTACACTATGCTGTAGTATGATTCAGGTTATCTGGTGTGATCCGTGACTAGGCACAAGTCCAAGAAGCTACAAGGGTATGTCAGAAAGAAAGGCAGATCTGTAGTTACAGGACATAGCCCATATTCAACAGTGAAGCTGGTAATCTTTTCCAAACCTCTAGTTGAGAGATAGATTATATTGCTCAATTGTAAGCTTATAGAATTTTTACCAAGCTCAAACATAAACAGGTATAGAGAGTCTCTGGTCTACTGCCACTGCTACACATTTGTCACAGATCAGGATTAAACTGTGAGACTCAAATTCCCAAGCCAACTTATTTCCAAACCAGAACCCATAGGTCAGGATCAACCTCTTACATTTGAATCAACTAACCACCTAATTAGCCAGGAAGGTATAGACTCAGGAATTCATATCACCAGTCAAAATTCATGAACTATTGGTTAGTAATTCTCATTAGAAGGCATAAGGCCCCTAGCGATCCATGCCCTGGACTAGAGACTAGAAGCTAGTCGTTAGCAGGACGCACCAGAATATATCAGACTTTGGAACACCCTATTTGGGACCAATATTCAGGGATAGGTCACTAAGGGGTGCAAGGTTCCCACGTATTTTATAGCCCACTTCAAATTACTACCTCAAATGTTGGAGTAGGGTACTGAACCTGACTCCATGATTCCACAGGCTTATGAATGCTGACTGAAATAATGCACCAATCATCGAGTTACCAGTTGGACAGCTTAGGATCGGAATCTATGGGGATTGCATTTTTGTCTTTCCTTGGTCATGAGTCTATGGGGATTTAGTCTACTAACTAAACTATTTTCACAGATTATGAAACTTAACATAAAGGGAACCTCCTATAAACAGCAGAACCATGAAATGATCTAACAGATCCATATCTGTTGGTTCCCTAGCTGGATTTAGACTAGACTCCATCAATTCTATGACATACTTGCAAATTGCTAGAACAAATCATTCATGGCAAATTACCAGCCTTCAACGAACCTATCACAAACTCCCTCTATGCTAGGAGGCCAATTCGCTTATGTCAGGTTACCAACCTATCTCAGACTCCCCCTATGCCATGAGATTCCTAGAAGCCTATTTAACCCATAATCAGTTATCGTGACCAAGAGATGCCTTAGTAGGACTTTGAAATTCTAGCTCTAGATGTTTATCTTCAGCAATCATTGTTTATTGTTAACAGGTGTTACTGTTCTAGACTGTCTCCATGATTGATCTGCTACTGGTACAATTTAGGGGTTCTGAGTCCCAATTCCACATCTGATACTATTATGGCAGGACTTGATTAGGAGATTCAAATCTCCCAGAAACCAGAAGAAACCAGTTGAAGCTAGACCCCATTGTCATACTGCACTTATTGGATAACGCAATTGGACTCTCACATTCCTAGGAAGCTTAAAATTCGAAACTGATCTTAGATCTGCTGCTAGGACTAGTCTAAAAATCACTATGACGCCTATGGTTAACAAACTAAAGAATCCAGCCAAAATGAGATGGTGCCTATTTGCATTTCCTTAAACTAGTTTATTCCTTGTTTTAACTCAAGACCCCTAAGATATTGTTCCTAGGATTGAACCTGCTACTATGATTGGTTTAATACTATTTCAGCCATTATCCCGGTTCCCTGCTAGTGTTGTTATATCCACTAAATCAAAAGTCCCTTCCTCATTTTGCCCAAATTAAATCCTGTCTAACTACAATTTAGTCATAGCCTAAAACCTTCCTACATCAGCCCTTTTTTTCTAAATATATTAGACCACTGATGTCAACTAACAGAATACTTGATTCTGATAAGCCTAACCTATTTGGTGAGCTTTTGCCTTGGCTTAAGACTAGCTGAGGTAAACCTATACAGAGAACAAAGAAGCTGTGACTGTGCACTGGCCAAATGTATTATAGCATGCCTTTTATTTCTGATTTTCTAATGAATCAGAGTGGACCACAAAAACCTGGCTGTCACAATTGACCCATGGAAAACTACCTAATCCAAACTTTTTTCCACTATTTTAATCCCTACTTTTCCAAGTTTATCATTTTTGCTACTTGAAGGTTCCTACTAACATGTATAGGCACTAATATTATTAATCAAACCAAAGCTTGGTCATACCATGAAAAAGTCTCAGCACTTCTCATATAAGGTCAACTTGTAGACTTAGGGCAGTGCAGAATTTAAGTCCATAAGAATAGAAAGCTTGAGTACATTTAAACCATGGTTTTTGAAAAAGGTAAAATCACGTGATCTTTCTATCTAGTCAAGGAACGAATAGGACTTAAAACCTGAACCTACGTTAAGATAATAAGCCTATCTTGAGTGCCTTCTTCTAACTACAAAACAATTTTCAACCTGTCATGCTTGGGCTCTTACATAACACAAACTCTATTTAAATTTCCTCCCTCTGACTCACCTGGTAACACAACTTTGAGGATTAGCCCCCAAATGACCTTAATCACGGCCTCCAAGCCCTATTTTGAACATACACAAGCTAGAAGCCTCTTCCAATCCCCTCCTAAACTTTCAATGGTTGATTTAACCTTTTATCTAGCACCAGGTCGTGCAGTAAAGCTGATTTGTTTTCTTGTTTTACTTATGAACCCTGGATGAAATTAGGGACTTGGCACCCAGATCCCTTGTTAAAGTCAGTCTATGATTAGGATTCCAATCTTTGCAGGATCTGTGTAATCAATATGCTAATCTAGAACTAACTCCCATGCTCATTCTCTCCTGTTCAATCAACAAAAACATAATGTGCTAGGCCTAATACTTAAGGCGGTTCCTATAACTTTCTAGATCTTAGACTAATCCTATGAGTAGGCCCGCCTTGTTCTGCTGTATACTTAGCAGAAATTATGACAAGACTAGAGACTGTTCTCTCCTGATTTCTATGTGCCCCAAGGTCTACTTGCTGTCCAGACTACTCCCAAACTTAGAACTGGTAGGGGCCTACCTACCTTAGCCTAGTTCACCCTGGTTCAATTTTATATGTTGAAACAAGGGCTTCTTCATCATCCTGATTGAAGCCTCTCTTCCTTGCCAAAGGTTTGCCTTAGGTGAAACCTAGAATTAGTTCACTAATTTTAACTAAAGAAGACTGACCATGATATAACAGAAACCATTTGAACTTTTGTTGTGTTTCAAGCCTAGCTGAAATACTGTGATGCTACAGCTGAAATATCCTGGAGTTGAGTTGCACTTGATTATTAGATAGGCCTAACACCAAGGGAACTATACCAATAGGGAGAAACCTGAGGTGTTTACTAGATGGAATTCAATGTGCAAGCTACAGAGTTGTATCATATCTAAACAGTAGGATTAATACCTCCATTTCCATCCTAAATTCTAAACGAATAGTAGCTGATATAACTCCTATGACTTGGCTACTTTATAATAGATGTTAGCAATGCAGTGCAATCCAATTTATCATAAATAAGGACATCATTCATAGCTGAATTCATACAGAAAACATCTATTACTTATCTAAAAACCTCCAACTTAACCTATACACAAAAAGGAAAGGGATAACAGAACCAAAACAACAGCTACTGAACCATAATTCATCCAACTCGTAGAAGACTACAGTCGAAGGATGTACAAGAGTATTCGTGAATACTAACCGATATAGAGCTAATGCAGAGTAATCTCTTCCTGTTCAAAGCAATGAAACGAGTTAGTGTAGAGTTTCTGCAACAACCGGCAAGTGCTTCTTCTATACTTTGCGTTGGTGAACCAGAGAGAGAGGTCGAGAGAAGCTTGAGGATCGGATGAGAGAAATCTTCTCGAGGTCAGAGAGAAGTTCAATCGCTGATCCTAGCCGAAAACGCTCAGAGAGAAGCCTGGAATCCGTTTTTCTGTTTCGTGCCCAAAAGTCCAGAGAGTGTTCTTCGAGAGTTTTTTTCTTCTTCTTCAATTTTTGGTGCCAAAATTCAGTAACTGTAGGCTTTCCTTCCAATTTTCCTTTTATACCCTCTTCTAACCATGGTAATACCCAACCTGCCATTGGTTATTCCCTACCCCAACAATAACAACCTCTAACTAACCCTAACTAATTCCTAACTAACCCTAGCTCATAAGGTCAAAGACTAAACCTTATTTTTTCCTTTTTTCTATTTTCCATATATATATATATATGTTTCTTTTATTGTTGTTTTTATCATCCTTTTCTTCTTCTTTTTTGTTTGTACTACTTACTGTTACTTTTTAATCATTTTTCATTTCATTTTTTTTTATTATTATTATTATATTATTATTACACATATATTTATTACTCATTCTTCTTCTGTCCCTTCTTTCCTTTTTTGAGCGAAAACCCTATTTAATCCTTGATTATTTCTATCTCTTGTATTTCTTCCCTTCTTTTACTTTTCATTTACCTTTGTGATTTGATTAGAATGTTCCGGATAGGAATTGGTGTTCACAGCTTGTATTAGAACTCATTGCACAGTTTAGGAGAAATTAAAACAGACATTTTTAAGAAAATAGAAATTTAGAAATAGATGTGCTTACAAAATTCAAACCGTCGTAAGCCTTGTTTGAATTTGCACGAATTAGAATATAAAACGGTAGAGAATGCTACTTTCTTGTATTAGAATTCGTTACACAAATTTAGAAAAAATAAATAAACGTTTTGGATAATTTTAGAAAAAAAAGGGGTTTTAAACAAACGTGCTTGCAAAATTCAAACTGTTGTAAGCAGTGTTTGAATTTGCATTAATTAAATCATAGAACAGTAAAGAATGCTACTTTCCCGTATTAAAGTTTGTTGCACAAATTTAGAAAAAATTAAAACAGACATTTTGGACAATTTTAGGCTTTCATCATTTTAAACAGACGTGCATGCAAAATTCAAACCGTCATAAGCCGTGTTTGAATTCGCATAAATTAAAACAAAGAAAAATAGAGAACACTACTTTTCTGTATTATAATTTGTTGCACGAATTTCTATAAGATCAAAATCAGGTATTAAAATAACAATTTTCTAGGATTTCGTGGGAGTGAGGTACAAACTGAGGTAGGGGGAGAACCTAAGACATATCAGCATACCTCCAATAACATCAGTTATTCATTGTTAATCAACCTAGTTGCTAGGTCTTATGGTGATCAATCTTCCTTATCCATTCTTTTCCTTATGAGTGGAATATGTCAAATGATGAGAACTAGGAACCGCTAACATTAAGTGCATTACTTTCGTCATGGTTTCTAATTTTATGGTTGTTAACTTGAACAGGAGCGATTATCCCTTTTTTATTAGGTTTTCTAAGTTGATTCACTTCTCAAGGACCCCGGGGTACAAGGCCTGAAATTGCGGTTGCTGCTGTGTTTTATGAAATTCAGGGTCTATGTAAATATCAAATTTAAACTAACTGGTACAACCCTTAACCCAAATTCCATTCTCAATTTATCTTTTACATTTCCCCAGGTTTGTTTTTCTTCCTGCCTATCCTAGATACCTGTAACCTAAAGTTGCGCTAGTTGCTAAGATTAAATCCGAGACCTTAACTTAAACCCCTGACTTCCTTGCCTATATCTTTCTTCCTTATATGCCCTGGAAACAAACAGGCATAGCTTATCAATTTACGTAGAGTCAGTACCTTTGCCCAGTTCTGCAGAATTATGCAAATAGGAGAAAAACTAGCGCCATTTACAAGGTCAAGCCTATTAAAGGGGAAGTGCGCATAGTGGCCACGACTATAGGTTTGGGGCTTGGTTGGAAAGCTAAAACCTGCCCAAAAACTAAGAGATTATAGCAAAACTACAACTATTATCATTATGCAGCACCTTTTGACAAATGGTTTATTGCCTGTTTTCCTAGAGATCTAAGAATCTATATCTGCATTTGCTGTTAGGATTTTAACTCCTCACTATACAAGATACTCACCAGCTTTCTACCCTAAATTGTAGGTTGGTTATTTTCTTATGAGGTTGATTACTCTGAGCAATTACTCAGTTTTACTTATGTTTGATGCAACATTTATTACTCATTTTGACACCCCTATTACTATGCAATAGATACAGTCTATGACCTTATGACCATAGAAGGGAAGACTTACCTCATTATTAGTAATAGTTTAGCAAATCACAGAATCCCATCAGGATGGGCAAATACTTGCCTAGCCTCCACCATGCCTTGCAACATGAGCCATTGGCCTACTGTTTAAGCTCATTAACTATTTAAGCTAAACCTGCAGTATAATTGATGCAACAATTTTGGGGAATTGGTGTCCAGAGGTTACATAGCCTAACGCTCTGTCTAGCTTACTGGACTACCTTTCCTTATCCTGGTTCACCCTTAAACTAAAAGTATAGAACCTGATACCGCATTTGTTAAAGATTACTTAAGACCAGAATCTCCATGGTCTACATTTCTAAACTGGTTTCCAACTTGTACATGAGCAAAACGGAAAGTATGCTCAGGTACCTAGGACTTAATCCTCCTCCTTGTATAATTGATTTAAACCTTAAAGATCAATAGTATCAAAAATCTGCAGAATACACATGAAAACAGATCTATAACCTTGGTATTAACTTGTGTTAGGCCTAATATTCACACTAGATGATAATGTGACAATAACCTGATCCATAAACCGGGGCTGATAGGAGCATGAGGTCCTTAATGGTTCTTCCTTATAAGCCAATTTCCTCTCTTCCTATCCTAGAGCACAAGCACCAGCCCTACCATGGATATCATATTTGAACTAAGGCTATCTTCAGCTTATGCTCCATTTTGAAGGAGGTGCATCTACTGATACTATAGGCTGAGACTAAATTCGCAGTCTCAAGTCCTTGATTTTGCTTAGTTGAAGAAAGATGGATTCTGCTGATGTTTTTATGAGGACTAGTTCTTTCCTATTTCGCCCTGTAACTTTCCTAACTTATAGAATTGGTATCTGCAAAGGGATTTGAATTTGGACTTAATCTAAAACTATGAACTAATCCTTTACGTAGAACTGTATTCACATTATTAAGATAGGGTCAAAGATTATTTTCTCCTAATTCTCATGTATCCTCGGGTGACTTTGCGAACCAAACTGTCTAAACTCAAGATCAGCAGGATTATAAGACTCAGCCTAAACCTCCCAAGGGCCTTGGTGTTTGACAAGTCAAAAGGTTTTCCCTATCCAGCCCTTATTCAGATAAGGTCTGGTGTTATTTATATCCCAAGATTCGTAATATTCATATTTCAATTGGGGACTAGTCTGACATGGCTTGGTATACCTTAGTTACTGTAATAGTTCTAAAGGACTGCAATTTTTACTTCTTGAATTTTTCTCAGCTCATGGATCAAGGAACCTAGAATTTGCAGCTGACATAACTACCTCTACAGGGTTTTGGAACCTGAGAATTTTCCTATTTGTAGTTGAGCTAAATCCTTCAATAGGGATGGTCTATTTCTAATCTTTATCTATGAACTATTGATTGCCTTGAAAACCTGTCACCAAGGTTCTCTGTCAGAATCAGTCTACAACCAAGACTCAGACTCCTTTAAGGTCTGTGTGATATGCTGACCAAGCATCAACCTTCCCCAGGTCCTTCCAGATTTCTTTGAACTGGCACATATTTCATTTTTCCTAGACACTGTGCAGTGTTATAACCTGCTGCTAAGTTCCTTGCTAAGATGGATCCATGACCTTGACCATGACCTTACTTAATGTTTATCCAACTAGTACTCTGATCCACTACTGTTAGCCTAGTGTGGCAAGTATCCTGCTAACCTGTCAAAGGGCCAGGCTGCTGTTACATGGACTATGCAGTAATATGAAATTTTTAGAAAGCTTCTCTCCTATGCCTCTTGTCAACTTAGCTTAAATGGAAGCATCAGTAGGGATGATCTAAACAATGGAACCTACTGATTATTACCTACACTAGCCAAGGATATTGGAATATGGATCTGCTTATCATGATGGCTTGCTGGTGTGATTTAATGCCTGGGTGACAGGGGTAACATATGGCCTGCAAGGACTTTTACTAGACTTGACTTGAAACTAGTTACTAACATCAGCTAGCAAGAAGTTAATTCTATCATGATAGAAACCATTAGACAGGCTTCTCCTTTGTCCTAGGTCTGGTTGAGGTAGGCTATAAGACTTAGTGAAGTGAATCTGGGCAAGGAGAACCTGTAGCTGGCCAAAAGTGCTACATCAGGTTCTGTTTCTAATCTTGTCTATGAACTATGGAAAATGTTGGAAAACTAGCCTTTAGTTCTCAGGCAAAGCACTCTAAATAAATGTCAGACTCCATGTTCCTGCTACACCTATTCCATAGGCCAGCAACCACAACGGGAAGGGCACTTGACAGTCATTCATTGACTGAAGCCTAATGTCATTTCAATGACCAGTTTGTAGAAACTGAGTCTGAAACAACCTAACCAGGTGCAAATTCAGTTTGTTGTTGATACAGGCCACCAAGCCTTGAGTTGTACTTCTAACAAGTTTTAAGAGCAGACTTCTACTCTAATTTAGCTTTTACAAGTGATTTTAATATGAACTAGGCCTCTATGGGGTCTAGTGAAGCTCCATCGACATGAGTTCTAAGAAACATGGTGTCGCAACCGTAATTCCGACGAGATGACGAAATCGCTAAAATTTCAAAAATAGATTTTATTGTTATGTGGAGTCACCACCAAATTTTTATTTAAGGGAAAACGATTTGGAAAAAACCCTGACTCGAGGATGAGATTCGAAGTTCGGGAGTCAGTTACAAATGGGGAAAGTGTTAGGCACCCCACTCGCCCGTTCCGAAGAACGGTACCTTTAAATTGAGTGTGTGATCATTTGAAACTTGTTTGATCCCTTTAATTAGCGTGAAAATAAATACTTGATGGAGGTTTTCCTGACAGGACTTGATCCTGCTCCTACGTATTCCCCGGTACAATGGGAAATTCAAGGCTTACGTAGTTCTGGTCTGATTTGAAAGCTTGACCTTCGAAGATGTGTCAATAGGTTTTTTTTGAAAATATTTTAAGGGTGCTCCCTAATCCACATATGCACAGGGCCCAAGACAACTACGACTGCACTTGGACCCATACGAATCTCAAAACAGCGAACAACAGAAAAATCTACCAGTTCGTACTTAGAGCTCGTTGCATGAGATTAAGGAATGCAAAATGAATTCTTATTTGCTTGAAAACGGAAAGGCAATCCCAATCCACATATGCACAGGGCCCAAGACAACTACGGTTGCACTTGGACCCATACGATTCTCTAAACAGCGAACAGTAGAAAAAGATACTAGTTCGTCTTTAGAGCTCGTTGCGTGAGATTAAGGAATGAAAAATGAGTTTTTATTTGCTTGAAAATGGAAAGGAAATCCCAATCCACACATGCACAAGGCCCAAGACAACTACGGCTGCACTTGGACCCATACGATTCTCTAAACTGCGAACAACAGAAAAATCTACTAGTTCGTTTTTAGAGCCCGTCACGTGAGATTAAGGAATACGACATGAGCTTTTATTGAAAGAGTTTTCTATTTGGTTAGGCGGCGAAAGGAATTAAATTTTGATTGTAGTGATTGGAGAGGTGGGGCCTAATTGTAAATACTGGAAATACAGGGGCCTGATCGCAAATATGGGAAGTACTGGGGTAAAAATATAAATAATGGAAGTACATGGGTTAAATTGTGAAAAGGAGAGGTTCAGGGGCTGAATGGAAATTACAGGAAATGTGAGGGCCTGGTTGTAATTAATGGAAAGTGCATTCTTTTGGCTAAATTGAAAATAGTTATGCTTGGGGTTCGAACTTAATGTCTTATGGATATGGAGGAAATGCTCAACCACTTGAGCTACTTGATTTTTATGATATCACATGTCCCTAATCCTACATGTAGGCGTGGGTGGGTATTAGGATGAATTTTTAAAAAACTGCCGCTTAGGGGACTCGAACCCGACTCCCTTCGTTTGGTTTTAGGCGTGCCAACCACTTGAGCTAAGCCTTGGGCTTGTGGTTTAACCCATAAGCGTAATATGTCTACTGCTGTAGGGAATCAGTCTGAGGCACAAGAAGCTACCTACGACATTGTGTCTGTTCCAGCCTATAAACAAGCAATTATTATTGGAACCTTTCCTTCCCATTCGAGGCAATTCAGCAAGGTCCTGAAATCGCCCATGAACATCACCACCAAGTACTCTCAACTTCAATTCACTGGTCTATACTATTGGTTCGATTCACTGCGGCTTATACTATGATTAGGCTATAAATGAAACAGGGTACGAATTACCAATGTGATGGTTGAAACAGGGGACTATGTTGAATTGTCAAATAGCCATTGAGATGGACATGTCTACTACCATGTTTTGAGGCTCTTGAATTGTGTTTCATGAAGCCAAATCTGAGCGTTAATTTTCGGCTTGTTTTCTACTAGCCTGTTACTGCCAGTGTTCATCACACTCTACCTTCATCCCAGTCGATGGCAGAGACTCACAAACCTTAGTACTCTGAGAAGCTGAACTATGGCAGGGGTGGATTTTCACTGCCGAGGAAATCTATCACGTTCCAGCACTGATCGAAGACATGGTGCATCCCCCCTGCAGATTCCCAAGACCAAGTTACCATGACTGCAAAGGCAGTTTGTCACTAGGAACGAATAGACATTCGGTTCTTCTCATATTTCACAGCGAGCACCAGCTTCCTCCCTCATAATGAGCATGACAGGTAAGATCTTGTGGCTAATGTCCTGAGGCAGCGATGGGGACCGCTTGCATGACTAAGGGAAGGATATACAGTGGCTAGGAATTTAGGACATGGAAGCACTCTGCGTAAACTTATTGCATAGATCTTAAGCCTTTGACGAGAAAAGAAACATGTGATCCAAGGTCGAGATCGACGGGAACCAAATTCTGTGCTATGCTTTAATTACCGAAACAACAAGTACACATATATGATGCATCTGGTTATATCCATGTCCTATTCACAGAACTTTCATTCATATTCTAACATGATGAACTAGCCAAGCGCATTGGTTTCCTTTGTTATGAATCAATGGTCTAATTTCATGCAGAATTACAGGAACCAACACATCAAATTGAAAATAGAATCATTCAAGAACGATAAACCTTGACTAACCTCCAAGATGCTGATTGGATTCAGAATGATCAAGAAGCTGCTTACTCTTTGCCTTCAGCTTTTTGGTGAACCGAGGAGGGCTTTTCATCTTAATTCCTATTGCTGGAGCTCTTGGAGGAGAAGGCCACCATGTGATGTGGTTCTGCAAGTCATCTCTTCCTTCCCCGCACTCGTTTCTCCACAAAGATGTAGATGATTCACCTGAATTCCTGTAGTTTTTTCCAGAGGATTTACAGGGAAGACTCTCTGAAATTTTTCCAAAAGAAGAGACCCCTCCAAAGGACCCCCCCTTTTCTATTATACTTGTTTTTTCATTTTTCAAATTTCTTCTTTTCTTTTCCCATCTTTTTCTATTTCTTTCCTTTTATTTGTTTTCTTCTTTTTATCCTTATTTCAATTTTTTAATTCAGTTTTTATATTTTTTTAATTTTGTTTTTTGTTTTTTGTTTTTTTTTATTTTTTTTATTTTTTGTCATTATTTTTCTATTTTATTATTATATTTTGGTTTGTTTATTCATTTTTAAAACTTATCTATTTTAATTATTACTCTGCTTTGTATTTTGTTCTCTTTTCTTTTACTTCCCTTTTCCTTTTTCTTCTCTTTTTTCTTTATTTTCCTTATTTTCCAGATTTTAGCATTTTGCTATTTTGTTTCTATTTTTATTAATTTGATTTTAATTTTACTATATATTTATTTTTATTTATTTTTTCTTATATTACTTTATTTAAATATTCGTTGATTAATTTTAAAACTGAAGGAGGAGGGGCCTCAGACATAATTGGGTGTTTACACATGGTCTTGGGAACTGATGGCTAATATTTTTCTCTCCATCATGCAGTTACCTGACCTTGATTTTTTGAGCCAAGGTATAGACAAGTATAAGACCTGATAATGCTTTTCCATTATGATGGGTTGAGGGCCATTATTTAATTCATTGGGTTGCCCAACTTGCTACTGCAACAGGACCTATGATTGGACTTATCCTGATCCTAAGAAGACCATGCTACTATAGCAGACACTGGAACCATGGAACAGACTATTAAATGCTTACCAGGAGCTTCCTCATTGAGTGGAGTTTAAAACAATACCATTGGCTATGATCAAGGTTAACGCTATCTTGATTTTTGACATTGTACTACTAATGACAAAGTACCTCTGACCTTTATTCAGATCCAAAAGCCCAAATCCCCTGCCGAAAGTGGGTAAGGTAAATTGGACTTATTACTCTCAGGGGCTGACAACCTTAACTGATGCATAAAACTTGTTTCATAGACCAATTAGGCCAAAGAAAATCTCAACTTCTTTCAACCTAATCTGTTCCCCTTGGTACACTCCCAACTATGCTCCAAGAATTTATGACATTATACTCAAGCCTCTACAACATTCACCTCATGCTTAAGGACCAATGCTGGCCCTTGACCTTCAACAATTCTCCCTTTTGTCTACTCCACACCTAGAAAATAGCAATGGTAAACATGATTCCACCACACTCCCTCAACTTTCAAGACTCAAATCTGTATCTCACTAAAGAAATACGATTTTTAACCCTTCTTATGGTTTCCTTTTCCTTGAACATGGTCATTAATGTATTAATTTTGAGACCTGATATTTACCTAACCTTAACATCCTAGGGTACTAAATCAATTTGTTAGGATTTTGCCTCAGGTTGAACCCAAGAAAAACTCCTTTTGGTTAACAGAGAGAGTTGATCTTGATAGGCGGAGGAAACTGATTTGACAGGGCCTATTGAGCCAGTTTGAATGGCTAGATTCTATTACTTATAGCCCTAGTCTGCAACAACAATGAATTCAGGCAGCATTATATAATTTTAACAAGACTCAGAACATTAAAAACCAAAGTTTAATCCAAGACCAGTGGAGTTGATTCACAATCTGAACATGACTCAAGACTTCCACTGCTATCTTCTAATAGAATTTGCAGGAAAGAGTTCAAAGCATCGTCAATTTGTGGTAGTGAATAACTGAATCTAAGCATCACCAGTACCTACCTTACTGAACTTACAAGGTACCTCTATTACCTGGCGTATAACCTTTCCTTATATCCAATCCTATCCTACCTAGACTGGTATTGAGCACAGCCTAAAGTGCACAATCATCAGATTTGTGATGCTAAACTGCTCCCCTCATTGTTAACCAGAATCTGGCCTCAAGAATCCCAATTTTTAAGCTTGAGGAACATAAAGTTTTCACAAATCCCTAGCTAGTCTGGAATCAGGTTTCTAGCTTAAAGTTTCAGAGTAATGAGGCATGGAATCCTTCCAGCTGTTTTCGATTAGAATCAAATATAGGATATTGAAACTATAAATTGTCAGGGGTTGACCTTTATTTTGGGAACAAGGCTAGACTCAAAATTGTCTAAACCACTCATCATTTAGTGAGAGATTCTACGTCACAGTTCAAATGCAGAAATGGCAAGCATATACCATAATCAGTTAAAACTTATCCACTAAATTAGTCATATCTGCTTCCTATGGCTTTTACTTGAACCTTTCAGATTTAAGGCAAGCACCCAGAATCATTCATGCAGTTAAATCTCTTCATAAAATATGATTATATCTGACTATTGAACGCCTATTGGCTATGCAAGCAAAGTTGTTCAGTGATTTGCAAATATAAGGTGCTTCCTAGGGTATTTCAGGAAATGAACTACAACAATTAAATGTTGAAATCAAATCTTCACTGATTTTGCAAACTCTATCTCTAATTTGACAAAGAAACCTTAATGTACACATGTAATTAGTTATCATATTCTGAATTAGAGACGAAAACAAAATCATGATTATTCAGGTATTCTATTCTTTGCGCATCCTTCATTTCTAGGTCTCATACACGATGTAGAGAGAGCGAATAAATTGCACAGCTTTAAAAATGCAATGCAAGAAAAATGAACCTACCTGGAAGAGTATAACAGAAGACAAGAGAAACTCTGCTGTTCTGCCAAGTGAATAAAGAAAACCAAGAGAGAAACTGAATCAACCTCGCACAAGGAGAAATCCAAGAGAAAGGTGAAAACGCCTCTTCCAGCCGCAAACGGAAGAGATTCCGTAGAGAACCAGGTGAATAGAAGAGACTTGAGAGTAGCTCCAAGAAGGTTTCTAGAGGATGAATCCGGAAAACTCGAATGGATCCAGAGAACCAAGGAAGCTCCTAGAGGGAAAAACTCAGAGTGTTTTCGTGAGACCTTTTTTTCAATTTTGGTGCCAAAAATGATAATCGTTTTCTTTTTTCAAATGCCATTTATACCCCTAACTAAATCAAAGTTGCCTTAACCCTAACCAATGGTTAACTCTTAACCCTAGTTGTAATAACCCTAACTACCTTTAACTAACTCTCAACTAACCCTAACTGGATTTCATTCTTTTTCATGAAAAAGGATCTCTCCCTACTCATTCTCTCTATATTATTTCAAATCTTATACTCCAGTTTAAGAAAGAAAGGAAAGCATAATATAGAGCAAGTTAGGCTCTGATACCACGAATTGAGAGCTTAGCTCCTAGATTAAGGATAACCCCAGATATAAACAATCTCGATGTACTTTTTTCCCTTTCGCGGTACTTCTTTTCCATCCTTTTCATGTTCATATCCAAGACTATCTTAACCAGGATACCAAGATCAAAATAAACTATGGATCATGGTCAGAAAAATCCTTTCTAATATGCAAGATCCTCTTAAGAGGCGAGCATAGAGCATACTAAGCCATTCTCTGTAATGCTTTTCCCTTCCTTTAATTTAACGAAGAGCAAGATTATCAGAATATAGAAAGAACTTTCGAGGAGAGAAAGAGAGTAGTTTTAGCTGCTCATAATTGAAAACTTAACACACTCGTTTATTGCTTTGCCTTCTCTGCTTCATTTTTACAAGGGAGAAGGTATTTATAGAGTCCTTGTACCAGAATAAGATTCTTTTTAGATAAGGACCTTATCCTGTCATTCTACTTTACAACTCAAAATTAAAAAGAAAGCGGTAGCCTTTTTTCTTTTTCAGAAACAAAGCTCCTTTACACAAAGTTAAAACTGACATTCAGAAAATAAAGTTTCTTTACATAAAGCTTCTTTAGATAAAGTGGCTAGGTGACAAATTCATATTGGGGTCACTTATTGCGTTTCCACTGGAGTTGATATCCATCTTGTTGTCCAGCTCTGCCACGATATCTTCAATCAAGCGTTCAGGAGGAGTTTGATTGTCATCTTCTGAGGGAATATCAATGTCATCATTGGGATCTTGGGAATCCTGAAAATAAGCTGGTGGTTCAGTTGGCATCTTTTCAGTACTTATCCACATGATGTGTGAACCTAGTGCTGTGTTAGGGTTTCCTTCAGGTTCATGAGTGAATCCCATCTGAATTCTCTTGCTGGTTGAGGCAGCAGTGCATTCCCAATCGGGGTTGCATAGTATCTCCATCCTCTTCAAAATTTTGCAACTATTTTTTCTTTTTCTGTCACATGATTTATCAAACCCATTTATCTCACAGAGATGCAAGATTAAATCTTCTTGGTAAAAAGGGGGTTTTTCTGTTTGGGTAAAGATCTGAATATCAGGGAAAGTGTAATAAGTGACAACATGATCATGAGAACATAGGAGGCCATTATGAGTATTCCGAAAAAAGGGCCGGTGTAAGATGCAGACAGATACAAACCTGTGACATTGCTCTGTATCTAGTTTCCAGACATTGTACAGAGACAATTCTCTGTTAAGCTGATCCTTCCACCATTGGAGTGGTGCATACCACTTGAGAACATTTTTTAATAATGACTTTGGATTTGTTTCAAGAAAATCTAACATGGTAAAGGTGGGAAAGATGATGGGATATTTATATAAGGCGGTTACACACCATAAATACCATTTTTCAGACTCCTCAAAGGATTTGTACATCAAAATAGGAAGGATGTTGTAAAAAGGGATTTCAGTCATAAACCAGTCAGGCTGTGGAGGAATCTGGTCTCTATATAGAGATTGTGCCAAATAATAGAGCATGTGGTTTTCAGCAAACTCTTGAATTTTGGAAGGGGTGATCTGTGTATTTTGCTTTAAGAGTTCTGGGGGAAACTCAAACTCTTTTGGATGGTTTATATTAGAGGAAGAAGTCTCTTCTGAATACATCATAATAACAGGAAAACTGTAATCAGATGTAATTATCTGAAAACTGTTTGTTTCAAAGGAGGGGTTTCTGGACAAATAATCTGGAATGAGATTACTACTCCCTTTGACATGCTTCACTGTAAAATTGTATCTTGAAAACCATTCTTTCAGTCTCAAAATTTGAGGATTTGGAGGGACTCTATTTTTGAAATCAAGCATATTTGGGAAAGCAGAGTTATCAAGCTGTACCTCGAATTTATGAGCCCTTAGATGAAAGTCAAATTTCTGAATTCCATACTTGACTGCTAAAGTTTCTTTGAAATTTGAATGGTAATGCTGTCTTGACGGCTTGAATGCTCCACTTGCATGTCCGCAATAAAATTGCTGATCATCAATTTGTTCTATTAAGATTGCTCCCCAGAATTTATCACTGGCATCTGTTTGAAGAATTCTTTTTCCTGCTCCAGGAATCTTTAATGGGGGAGGATTCCTTGCTCCTTCCTTAAGCCATCGAACTGCTTTGGTCTGTTCTGTGCTCCATGGTGGTGCATTTTTCTTTAGCATTTTTGAAAGAGTTGAAGTATGCTCTGAAATTTTTGGAATAAAATCTCTAACATAATTCAGAATCCCTAAGAACTGTTGGATCTGCTTAGTAGTCATCTTTTCATCCGGAAAGCTGGGAAGATTTTCTACTAAGTGTGGTTGAGGCATGTACCTTCCTTGTGCAAACTTCATTCCCAGAAAATCAATCTCAGTCATTCCAATCTGGGATTTCTTTGAGGATAACATGATGCCATATCGATCACATATTCGATAAAACTCTTCTAAAGTTTTTCTGTGTTCTCTTTCATTGGAAGAGTAAATCAGGATGTCATCAATATAGATCAGGGCTTTGTCTAACAGAGGCTCAAAAATTTTTGTCATAGCTTTCTGAAATAATGAAGGAGCTACCTTTAACCCGAAAGGTAAAACTTTTCACTGATAGTGGGCATTTGGGATGCAGAAAGCCGTTTTTGGCCTGTCCTCAGGATCAAGGCCTAGTTGCCAAAAGCCAGACTTCAAGTCGAACTTAGAGAAGATATAGGCATCTTTGATATATGAATACAAAGAATATATCTTTGGTATGGGGAATTTGTCATCTTTTAGAAAATCATTTAGAGGTCTGTAATCAATTACTAACCTCTTTTTTCCCCTGATCTTCTCTGATCTTTTTTCTACATAGAATGCCTGGCATCCCCAATCTGATGTTGTTGGTTCAATTAATCCCTGCTTCATAAGTTGTTGACATTCATTGTAAGCAGCTGTTCGATCCTCAGGGCTCATTCCTGGATGTACTGCTTTGGTGGGATTAACATCTTCATTCTTTTTGAATGAGAGCCTAACATAAAATTCTTCATTTTTCCATAAGGGTTTTGGATGCTGAAACAGATCATGGCTATCTGAACAAACCTTCAGTAGTTTGTTTTTTATGTCTTCAAAATCTGGAGGTGCATCCATTAAACTGTAAATCTTTAATTCTGGAGTATACTCCTTGAAGTGTCTTTTGTACCTCACACCTGTAGGGAGTATCTGAAGATTTTGGAGAAGGATATATGTATCCATTTCAATAATGATATCCTTGTTAGGAAGATCTGATCCAATCACCTTGGTCCAGGCTATGCAATTTGGAAAGAATTTGATTCCGATCTTCTTTTTTGTTATCAGTTCTGTTGTAAATGGTTCATTATTTGCAGCCCTGAATGAATGTTGATGGTGTTCCCAATGAGAAGAAGGAAGAATCTTAGGGTTCATCATAGTTCTTTGTGCTCCAGTGTCCATGTAGGCAATGACATTAATAGGGACATCATATTTTGATGGAAGGAGTTGAATCCTGACATTTGGCATGGTTGGATAGATACTTGCAACAACTTCTTCTGTTTTTTGGCATTCCTCCATCATAAAGGAATAGTAATGAAAGGATTCATCTTCTGAACTGGAGGCAGTACTGTCTTCTATAGCAAAAACAACTTTTCTATCTGCTTCTTCTTGTTCTGAAAATAATGATTCAACATCTGTTTCCTCAATTTTCAGTGTTTCAATCAACTTTTGGTCTTTCTCCTTTTTGAATGGACATGTTTTTGAAAAATGTCCTGCTTTGCCGCAGATGAAACATTTATTGGTATTCTTCTTTCTGAATTTTTTCTTCTTGAAAAATCTCAACTTCTTTTTCTTGAAAGGCTTCTTTTCTTTATTCTTCTTTTTACTCTTGCAGACACAATCTTTTTTCTTGCACCCAATTTCATTGTGCTTCTTTTTGCAAGCCTTTTCATAGACATCTTTATCATGGAATACTTCATCAATCATCTTTCTCTGAGTGCAGATTTTGTCTAATGCAACCAGAGCAGTTTGCCATATATCTCCGAGAGTCATTTGGGAGAATTCCTTTTGTGCAGCACTAGTGATTCTGTACATTTCATTCTGCAAAGGTTCAGCAAGAGAGCTTACGAACGTTGATTTCAGACTGGGATCATTATACCCATTGAGGGCATAATATCTTTGATTCATTCTCTGATAATGCCTCTCTAGATCCTCTAGATTTAGAGAACAGCATTTGAAATCATAATATTCTTTCCTCATTTCTCTGTTGCTGATATCAACATTTCCAAGAAACTCTTTATGCAAGATAATCAACACAGCGTCTGTACTCTCACTTCTGTGCATTAAGTCTTGGTTTACAGATCCAAGACTTTGGTACCATTCCTTCAGTGTTCCTGTCATTCTGGAACAGAAACCTTCTATTACCGAATACAATTCCATACCTTCTGTATGTTTTGCATCCATCCATGCTTTAAAATCACTCAGTCTCTTTCTCCTTCAGTGATTTTAAAGCATGGATGGATGCAAAACATACAGAAGGTATGGAATTGTATTCGGTAATAGAAGGTTTCTGTTCCAGAATGACAGGAACACTGAAGGAATGGTACCAAAGTCTTGGATCTGTAAACCAAGACTTAATGCACAGAAGTGAGAGTACAGACGCTGTGTTGATTATCTTGCATAAAGAGTTTCTTGGAAATGTTGATATCAGCAACAGAGAAATGAGGAAAGAATATTATGATTTCAAATGCTGTTCTCTAAATCTAGAGGATCTAGAGAGGCATTATCAGAGAATGAATCAAAGATATTATGCCCTCAATGGGTATAATGATCCCAGTCTGAAATCAACGTTCGTAAACTCTCTTGCTGAACCTTTGCAGAATGAAATGTACAGAATCACTAGTGCTGCACAAAAGGAATTCTCCCAAATGACTCTCGGAGATATATGGCAAACTGCTCTGGTTGCATTAGAAAAAATCTGCACTCAGAGAAAGATGATTGATGAAGTATTCCATGATAAAGATGTCTATGAAAAGGCTTGCAAAAAGAAGCACAATGAAATTAGGTGCAAGAAAAAAGATTGTGTCTGCAAGAGTAAAAAGAAGAATAAAGAAAAGAAGCCTTTCAAGAAAAAGAAGTTGAGATTTTTCAAGAAGAAAAAATTCAGAAAGAAGAATACCAATAAATGTTTCATCTGCGGCAAAGCAGGACATTTTTCAAAAACATGTCCATTCAAAAAGGAGAAAGACCAAAAGTTGATTGAAACACTGAAAATTAAGGAAACAGATGTTGAATCATTATTTTCAGAACAAGAAGAAGCAGATAGAAAAGTTGTTTTTGCTATAGAAGACAGTACTGCCTCCAGTTCAGAAGATGAATCCTTTCATTACTATTCCTTTATGATGGAGGAATGCCAAAAAACAGAAGAAGTTGTTGCAAGTATCTATCCAACCATGCCAAATGTCAGGATTCAACTCCTTCCATCAAAATATGATGTCCCTATTAATGTCATTGCCTACATGGACACTGGAGCACAAAGAACTATGATGAACCCTAAGATTCTTCCTTCTTCTCATTGGGAACACCATCAACATTCATTCAGGGCTGCAAATAATGAACCATTTACAACAGAACTGATAACAAAAAAGAAGATCGGAATCAAATTCTTTCCAAATTGCATAGCCTGGACCAAGGTGATTGGATCAGATCTTCCTAACAAGGATATCATTATTGGAATGGATACATATATCCTTCTCCAAAATCTTCAGATACTCCCTACAGGTGTGAGGTACAAAAGACACTTCAAGGAGTATACTCCAGAATTAAAGATTTACAGTTTAATGGATGCACCTCCAGATTTTGAAGACATAAAAAACAAACTACTGAAGGTTTGTTCAGATAGCCATGATCTGTTTCAGCATCCAAAACCCTTATGGAAAAATGAAGAATTTTATGTTAGGCTCCCATTCAAAAAGAATGAAGATGTTAATCCCACCAAAGCAGTACATCCAGGAATGAGCCCTGAGGATCGAACAGCTGCTTACAATGAATGTCAACAACTTATGAAGCAGGGATTAATTGAACCAACAACATCAGATTGGGGATGCCAGGCATTCTATGTAGAAAAAAGATCAGAGAAGATCAGGGGAAAAAAGAGGTTAGTAATTGATTACAGACCTCTAAATGATTTTCTAAAAGATGACAAATTCCCCATACCAAAGATATATTCTTTGTATTCATATATCAAAGATGCCTATATCTTCTCTAAGTTCGACTTGAAGTCTGGCTTTTGGCAACTAGGCCTTGATCCTGAGGACAGGCCAAAAACGGCTTTCTGCATCCCAAATGCCCACTATCAGTGGAAAGTTTTACCTTTCGGGTTAAAGATAGCTTCTTCATTATTTCAGAAAGCTATGACAAAAATTTTTGAGCCTCTGTTAGACAGAGCCCTGATCTATATTGATGACATCCTGATTTACTCTTCCAATGAAAGAGAACACAGAAAAACTTTAGAAGAGTTTTATCGAATATGTGATCGATATGGCATCATGTTATCCTCAAAGAAATCCCAGATTGGAATGACTGAGATTGATTTTCTGGGAATGAAGTTTGCACAAGGAAGGTACATGCCTCAACCACACTTAGTAGAAAATCTTCCCAGCTTTCCGGATGAAAAGATGACTACTAAGCAGATCCAACAGTTCTTAGGGATTCTGAATTATGTTAGAGATTTTATTCCAAAAATTTCAGAGCATACTTCAACTCTTTCAAAAATGCTAAAGAAAAATGCACCACCATGGAGCACAGAACAAACCAAAGCAGTTCGATGGCTTAAGGAAGCAGCAAGGAATCCTCCCCCATTAAAGATTCCTGGTGCAGGAAAAAGAATTCTTCAAACAGATGCCAATGATAAATTCTGGGGAGAAATCTTAATAGAACAAATTGATGATCAGCAATTTTATTGCGGACATGCAAGTGGAGCATTCAAGCCGTCAGAACAGCATTACCATTCAAATTTCAAACATGTCAAAAGGAGTAGTAATCTCATTCCAGATTATTTGTCCAGAAACCCCTCCTTTGAAACAAACAGTTTTCAGATAATTACATCTAATTACAGTTTTCCTGTTATTATGATGTATTCAGAAGAGGCTTCTTCCTCTAATATAAACCATCCAAAAGAGTTTGAGTTTCCCCCAGAACTCTTAAAGCAAAATACACAGATCACCCCTTCCAAAATTCAAGAGTTTGCTGAAAACCACATGTTCTATTATTTGGCACAATCTCTATATAGAGACCAGATTCCTCCACAGCCTGACTGGTTTATGACTGAAATCCCTTTTTACAACATCCTTCCTATTTTGATGTACAAATCCTTTGAGGAGTCTGACAAATGGTATTTATGGTGTGTAACCGCCTTGTATAAATATCCCATCATCTTTCCCACCTTTACCATGTTAGATTTTCTTGAAACAAATCCAAAGTCATTATTAAAAAATGTTCTCGAGTGGTATGCACCACTCCAATGGTGGAAGGATCAGCTTAACAGAGAATTGTCTCTGTACAATGTCTGAAAACTAGATACAGAGCAATGTCACAGGTTTGTATCTGTCTGCATCTTACACCGGCCCTTTTTTCGGAATACTCATAATGGCCTCCTATGTTCTCATGATCATGTTGTCACTTATTACACTTTCCCTGATATTCAGATCTTCACCCAAACAGAAAAACCCCCTTTTTACCAAGAAGATTTAATCTTGCATCTCTGTGAGATAAATGGGTTTGATAAATCATGTGACAGAAAAAGAAAAAATAGTTGCAAAAATTTGAAGAGGATGGAGATACTATGCAACCCCGATTGGGAATGCACTGTTGCCTCAACCAGCAAGAGAATTCAGATGGGATTCACTCGTGAACCTGAAGGAAACCCTAACACGGCACTAGGTTCACACATCATGTGGATAAGTACTGAAAAGATGCCAACTGAACCACCAGCTTATTTTCAGGATTCCCAAGATCCCAATGATGACATTGATATTCCCTCAGAAGATGACAATCAAACTCCTCCTGAACGCTTGATTGAAGATATCGTGGCAGAGCTGGACAACAAGATGGATATCAACTCCAGTGGAAACGCAATAAGTGACCCCAATATGAATTTGTCACCTAGCCACTTTATCTAAAGAAGCTTTATGTAAAGAAACTTTATTTTCTGAGTGTCAGTTTTAACTTTGTGTAAAGGAGCTTTGTTTCTGAAAAAGAAAAAAGGCTACCGCTTTCTTTTTACTTTTGAGTTGTAAAGTAGAATGACAGGATAAGGTCCTTATCTAAAAAGAATCTTATTCTGGTAGAAGGACTCTATAAATACCTTCTCCCTTGTAAAAATGAAGCAGAGAAGGCAAAGCAATAAACGAGTGTGTTAAGTTTTCAATTATGAGCAGCTAAAACTACTCTCTTTCTCTCCTCGAAAGTTCTTTCTATATTCTGATAATCTTGCTCTTCGTTAAATTAAAGGAAGGGAAAAGCATTACAGAGAATGGCTTAGTATGCTCTATGCTCGCCTCTTAAGAGGATCTTGCATATCAGAAAGGCTTTTTCCGACCATAATCCATAGTTTATTTTGATCTTGGTATCCTGGTTAAGATAGTCTTGGATATGAACATGAAAAGGATGGAAAAGAAGTACCGCGAAAAGGAAAAAAGTACATCGAGATTGTTTATATCTGGGGTTATCCTTAATCTAGGAGCTGAGCTCTCAATTCGTGGTATCAGAGCCTAACTTGCTCTATATTATGCTTTCCTTTCTTTCTTAAACTGGAGTATAAGATTTGAAATAATATAGAGAGAATGAGTAGGGAGAGATCCTTTCTTTCTCAAATCTTACTACTTTTATTTTTTTATTTTATTTTATTTTATTATTATTATATTTTGTGTTTGTTTTGTTGTGTTTTTATTTTTATTTTTATTTGTTACTTCTACTCTTGATTTGTTTCTCTCTTTTATTCCTTCTTTTCCGTGATGGTTTGAACCTCTGGACCCCAAAAAAATATTTAATTCATTAGTGATTTAATTTAAAAATTGCTCAGACAGGAATTAGTATTCACAACATTGTTCAATTATCACATTAAACCTTTTTGGAAAGATAAAAATACCCTTCTTTTTTGTGTGAATTTGTTATCTACAAATTCAAAATTTTTTGACCTTGTCTATTCCAGCCTCAAGTTCCTAAGAAAACCTTCCTCTCATTCACTATTTAATAAAGTTGGAATCCCCTTGCAGAAGATGAGAGCTATCATTGTTGTGAAGGAAATAGGATCATCCCATAGTGCTTGGAGAGTTTGTATATGTGTTGGCCAGAGATGGGAAATAGAAGGTGTGGATAAGGAGAAAGTTAGATATTGTTGTGCTTGCCCATTAAAGAGAAAGAAGAGTATAAAAACTACTCCATGGTCTATGAGTGCGTGAACTTTAGCTACCATCTTGGAGAGGAGAGTGGAAACATTCCACACATGTATGATGAGAAAGAAAGTGATGAATGTTGGTGTATGATGAAGGGAGAGGAAGATAACTAAGAACCAACAATGATGTTGAGAGAGATAAGGAGAAAGTTAGATATTGTTGTGCTTGCCCATTAAAGAGAAAGAAGAGTATAAAAACTACTCCATGGTCTATGAGTGCGTGAACTTTAGCTACCATCTTGGAGAGGAGAGTGGAAACTTTCCACACATGTATGATGAGAAAGAAAGTGATGAATGTTGGTGTATGATGAAGGGAAAGGAAGAGAACTAAGAACCAACAATGATGTTGAGAGAGATATGAGAGTGAGGGATTTTGAGAAAAACGAAGTGTGCATGGAAGCGGTGGTGTGTTAAGGGAATGAGCCTTGTGTGTGGAGGAGGAGAGAAAAAGCTCAAAGAATTTATGAATAGGTGTTGCTTGATGCAAAAAAATGGGATTCAAGAATATGTGTGTTGAGGAGAAAAAATCTCTAAGAATATATGGTAGGCTAAAGGTTGAAGATAAGGGCATTACAGGAAGAAATTTTTTTTAAATGGCATTACAACTCACATGTCCAAGTTCTGTGAGCTCTGTTAATGTCAATTCATAGTTAACGATAGGCGGTGTGATAAGTATCAAACAATAAAGGAAGTTTGATATAAGTTAAATGTTCATGTGTCACATTACACCCCATAAATCTTGTCACCCCATAAATCTTGTCATTTTTATCGTCTTATGCAAATAGGCGATATGCATGTTAAGTGATTCATGAATGCTCAAGAGATTGTGCTTCAATCTCCTACAAGCAACTCCACTTGACATACACATGGATGATTTTATTAAATGTATCCTACATTTTTATGCATTATTCATAACAGATATGATATTTATTAAAAACATTAAGCTTAACTTCTTACTCAATATTGTCTAACAAGTCTTACACTATAAGAATACGAAAATTATCAATGTTAGAAGGATCAACAATGACTTGTTATTATTCATATAAACCTTTTTCATAAAATCTCTAATTACAAAAGTTGAGTTACTGTTAATTTTATTATTGACTGAAACCTCATTCCCTTGATTAAGCTTTTATTTTATTTTTTGAGAAATATGGTCAAATTAAATTTTTTATCACATTAATTAGTGATACAATCTCATGATCATTTAGTAATTATGTCACAAATTTGACATACATATACATTTATCAATTTATATTTGTTAATTATTTTTACTTTTTCTTTTTATGAATCACAATGTATGCATATAAGAAATACAAGTTTCTTACTATAAAATATTTACTAAAAAATTTTCTTAATATGCATCTTCAAATTCTTCCAAGTAAAAAGCTTTGTAATATATTTTACAATGTTGGTTTTCTTGGATAATTTAAGTCATAATATCTCTTTTGGGATTAAAAATAAATATACTTGTGATTTATTTTCATAAGAATCAAATTTAGTTAACATCATTATGTTATTCTAATTTAGTAAAAAACTCATTAATACTATAGTTTATAATATCTTTCAAATATTTCAAATATTATAGACTTTAGCAACATATTTTTTATAATAAATTTATAATATTCATTGTTAATAATAAACTTTTTAAATTTTTAAACATACTCGTAGTATGAAACATATCACCTATATTTCTTTTTAGTGAGTGTCAACATCATAAGAGATTACTCATAATATAATTTTAAGATTTTCAACTCTTATGTAGTTTCTATAACATTTTTATAATAGTACTAAACCATCACATTTTCTTATAATTGTAAAATCAATTAAAAATAAATTAGTTTCATCGGTAAGGATAACATGCAACAAACTCAAATATTTCACGAGTTACATTATGAAAAAACTCTAATTTTTCAAGGTAATGCAATAATCAAATATAAAATTTTAACTTTGACATTTTCATGCAATAAACTTACATGTATATCCCAACTACAAAATCAAGTAATCACAAAATAATATTTCAAGTTGCTTAAATATTATTTAAAAATATATTATAAATAATCAATAATTATCATATTTATCTAATTACATCTGAACATCTCAACAATAATTAATATTTTTCTAAAATTTAAAACATTTTTATCTAACATTTTAATTAAGTAAACATGTTTGTAAGCTTAGTTAATATTCTATAATTTTCAACAAATAAAACATAACTTCACAAATCAATTTTAATGATAATATGATCAAATATGATTATAACAACATAATAACTTTTAAAACTTTTTAAATTAAATGCTAACATTATAAAAGATACTTAATAATTTTAAAAAAATTAAATATACCTTTAGAAATTTTTCAATATAATATTATTATGATAATTATGCTATCATATATATTTTTTTTATAATTTTAACATCTAAATTACACTTACTCATATTTTTATAATGACATCTTTAATATTAACTAAATTTGAGATTACCAAAGATATATATATATATATATATATATATATGTATATATCTATATATATATGTATATATGTATATATATATATATGTATTTGACTATGGTGATAGTTTGTAAAAAATTTATGTGGTGTTTGATTATGATTTTGGTAAAAAAAAAATTATATAATATATTTTTTATGATATAAAAATATTTGACTGAAGGCAAAAAAATATTTACATTTCAATAACTTAACATGAAATTATAGGTTTTAAATTTTAGAAATTTTTTTTTAATTAAATTAATTTTTTTAGATTCAATTAAAATAATAATATATTGAAAACATAATTTTTTTTATTCTAATTAAATTATATTCTCTTAAACTTAAAAGTTTATAATATAAATATAATAATATATATAAAAATATAATGTATGTATGCATATATGTATGTAAATTTAAATATAGATAAAATTAAAATAAAATATAAAATATTTATTATAAGATTAAAGTAACGTATAAAATTTTTATAATAAATATTAAAATATTTTAAAATTATAAAGTTTATTTTTTAAATTAAAAATTAAAAATTTTAATTTTTGATAAATTATGTAAATATATTAATATCATATGTTTACCTTGTTTATCTAAAAAAAAATTTAACAAATTGTGTTTATCTATTTATTGAATAAATTAAATGTTTAAACAAACTATATGCTTTCAAATTATGAAATGATCTTATTTATTTTTATTCCACGTAAAATAGTATACATCAGTTCCAAACATTTCGGTTTACTCTCTCCTTGCAACTTTCTGTTCCCTTGTGAAATTCTTTTGCAATTTCACAGTTGCTAGTGTCACTGCTGCCACAACAAAGGATGAAAACAACAAAGCAAGTGCTCAATTAGAGTGGAAAGCCAGTTTTGGCAACCAAAGCCCGGCTTCTTTGTTTTCTTTGGACAACAGGTACCAGTCCTTCCACGTGGGAAGGAATCAATTGTGACAAATCCAACTGCGTCACAAATTGTGGATTATATGGTACTCTTCTTAGTCTCTATTTCTCTTCCTTTCCTAAGCTGCTCTCTCTGGATATAAGTAACAACTTTTTTCATGGAAATATTCCCCACAAAATTGGTAACTTGTCCAGAATATCTCAACTGAAAATGGATCATAATAATTGTAGTGATTCCATCCCCCAAGAAATAGGACCACTGAGAAGTCTAAGTCACCTTGATATTGCTACATGTCAGCTTAGGGGATCAATCCCTATTTCCTTAATGAAGTTGGCCAATTTGTCTTATTTTGATTTAACTGAAAACCAACTTTCTGGCTTTATTCCCCCAGACATTGGGAAACTATTATAACTTGAAGTATTTGAGCTTTCAAGCAAATAATCTTTATTCCCCTTGTTACACTTGATTTGTCAAGTAACAATCTTTTGGGTGAAATTCCTTCAATTAAAAACTTAACAACAGATTTTCCTTCAAGGGTCCCTTAAAAAATTTGCGGCTTACAAGAATCATTTCACTGGTCAAGTTCCGATAAGCTTGAAGAAGTGCTCTAGTCTTATTAGGCTCAACCTAGCAAAGAATATGTTGACCGGAAATATTCAGATGATTGTGGCATACATCCAGATTTGGACTACATTGATCTGAGTAACAATAATTTATACGGTCACCTTATGCCAAATTGGGGAAGATGCAATAATCTTACAAGCCTAAACTTTGCCTCCAACAATTTATCTGGTATTATACCACCAGAGTTAGGTCAGGCAAATAAGTTGCGAATGCTTGAATTGTCTTCAAATCATCTAATAGGGAACATTCCGGAAGAACTTGGAAAGTTGACCTCTTTGTTTAAGCTCTCCCTAAGTAACAATGAACTTTCAGGCAATATTCCTATTGAAATAGGATCTCTATCAGGCCTCCAACGTTTGGAACTAGCAGCAAATAATTTAAGTGGCCCAATCCCAAAACAGGTAACAAGGTTACACAGTTTAATTCACTTGAATTTGAGTAAGAATATATTAACGGAAAGCATTCCGTATGAGTTTAAAAAATTTCATTACTTTCAAAATCTTGATCTTAGTGAGAATCTGTTAAGTGGGTAAATACCGGCAGCACTTGGAAATTTGCAAAGATTAGAAATGTTGAACCTCTCACACAATAATCTCTCTCGAGCTATTCCATCAACTTTCAAGGATTTGTTGAGCTTGACAAATATTGGCATATCTAACAACCAATTAGAGGGATCAATTCCTAGCAATCTAGCCTTTCTTAATGCTCCATTTAATGTTGTTAAAGGTGTGGCTAGTGCTCTATACCATATGCATCATGCCTGCTCTCCTCCTATAGTTCATCGTGACATACCTGATTTTGAAACAGCTAAGTTTCTGAATCATAATTCTCATAATCAAACAGCTAAGTAGGCATAACTTTGTTTTCATATTTTAATTTATTGTAGAGCTTGCTTATACTATGGAAGTGAATGAAAAATGTGATGTCTTTAGTTTTGGAGTGCATCCAGGTGATCTCATCTCTTCATTCTTTTCATCCTATGCAATGAGATCAACATCTGATTTTCTATTGAAGGATGTGTTGGACCAACGACTTCCTCATCCGGTGAATCCAATTGTTGAAGAAGTGATCCTTGTTGCAAAAATAACATTTGCTTGCTTCAGTGGAAGTCCACATTCTCGCCCCACCATGGAACAAGTGCACTAGGAGTTTGTGATGTCAAAATCACCTTTAGTGGATCCATTTCCAACTATTACACTTGGAAAACTCCTAAATAATTTATTTTGATTTTATTTTGTGCTATAAGGATTTTTGTCTTCTTGCTAGTTGCTGCTACTGTTGTGTTTTAAGTTTGGTAGTTTGTCATTTTTATCATGTGTGAGTTGTGTTTGGGCTTTAAATTGATTTGGTTAATATTGCTAACGAATAATGCTTCTTGCATCTTATACTGGAGGTGGTTTTTAATTGTGATGAATGAGTAAAATAATTGTAATATATTAGAGAATACTATACGAATACCAGAATAATATTTTTACACTCATTTTTTTAACATTATTCTCATATACTTCTCTGTTTTAAAATAGAAAGATAAATTCAATTTTGTGTCGCTCTTTTTTATCATTGAAGATTGGACATAGTACTTAAAGGTAAGATTCACATTATAGGTGTGCTATAAAAGTAGCATGATTACAAGCCTATTAGAGTTTATAGTTTAAATACCTCTTGGTTAACTATAAAAAAAAGTGTCACACCAAGTATCAAAAGCTAAGTACTATGTAATGAGACTAGCTTTATAATATATTTCTAATTATACATCATAAAAATTTAAAAAATATTCAACGAAAAACCATTTTAATGGAACAATCGGAGTAACAATTTTGATTTTTTCACGCCCTTAAGCTTTGTATTCACTCATACCTTTTTATCTTATTTTAAGATTATCTCTAGAATTAAAAGGTTTTCTTAAGCTACTAGAAGATTCATTCAAGAGGAAGAATTTTTCAGAAATTTTCAACTAGAAGCATAATCTCTAGCAGAATGCCACTCAAAAGACTCGATCTTTTGAATTTAAGATCAACCTTCTGATCAATTGGATACCAAAATACTCTACGAAAATAAATTGAAGTTTGTGAATGCTCAGAAGATCATTTCAAGCACCTAAAGATGGATTCTAATTTATCAGAAGCATGCAAAACTCTACCAGAATAGTGAACATCCAGAAACTAAGGAGAGACCTCATGTTGTCAAATGATATCTCCTAACACACTACAAGCTATTATCCTTGTTTGTTCAAGCCAAGGACATCTCCAGAAAACAACTTCGATCAACAGAAGAAAAGATTCTTGTTCAAGCCAATGTCTTTATGCAATTATTTTTAATATATTTTTATTTTACTTTTTATATATTTTATCTTTTTCTATTTTTTATTCCAAAATTATTCCTCTTTTTGGCACATTTTATATCACAGTTCTCTATTTATATATTTATTTTTATTTTTTCACATTCAATATTTTATTATACATCGGTAAATCCTTATCGTTTACCTATTTATACTTATTATATACTTTTAATTTATTTATTTATATATTTTATAAAAAAAATTAATTAATATAAATAAATAATGTATATTTAAAGACAATAGCATACTCATGATAACAAAATTTTAATTTTAAAAACTTACTGGAAAATTTTAAAATTTCAAAGATATTGAAATACTTGTAAATTTAAATATTTTTAATTAAAAATATTTTTATTTTTAAAATGCTTTGGATAAATGAATTTAAAACTTCTTATATTTTAAGTTTTTATTTGTAAGGAAGATTTTTAATTTTTGTATTTCAAATTTTTTGTTTGGATAAAGTAATTTAATTTTCACTATATGCAAAATTTTAGTTTAAATATTTATTTAAAAAATTGAATAGTATTAATAAATAAAAATATTTTATTTATAAATTAATATTTAAGTTGATTTAAGAATAAATTTTTAAGTATTTTAATATTTTTAATAAATTTTATTTATTAATTATTAAATATTAATCATTATAAGAAACTTAAAAGGTTAAACAAATTAGCCAGAAATAAACATTATCCAAATTTTAAATATTTAATTATTTAAAAATATTTTAGAATGAAACAAATCAATTTAACGTGTAAAACATAAATATTTGAATGAATAATATTTTTATTGATACAAAACATATAACATTTTAAGTCATACATCAAAGCATTTTATAATTGTGTTATCACATCCATCGATGTATATATAACTGTTACAAACCAATCATTAGTCAAAATTCAAAATTAATACTAATGCATTTGCACGTGCAATCCAGAAAAAACATATCCATATTTTCCTATTTCATGAACTCCATTCACCTTAGCAAAGAAGAATTCTAGCAAAAGACATTCATTTATCATCATCATCAAAGAAATTTAAGAAAAAAAAATTAGCAATTTTAATACAAAAGTACGAACATAGAACAAAACACTTTCAAAATTTATAAAAGACAATAGATATACGACATCTTGCTAAAAAAGTTCATAAAAACTTAAATATGGTAAGCAAGAATAAGTCTTCTTTCAATTTTCTTAAAAAGCTTTCAAGATCGACTTAGGTAAGTTTTTAGTCAATCAATCAAGTGTTCCTTTCCATTTCTCAATCTCTAGCAAGTTCTTTAACAAAATATTTGTTATAATCCTAAGCTAATAGTTCCAAAAGCATAATGACAACACTAACAAGAACAAATGTTATTTGCTCCATAATCTATGACTTCTCTTCTTCATCTCTTTTACGTTTTTTTTGGTAATAAAAATATCAATGTTAAAATTCATTTTTTGACTATTCACACCATACAACACAATATTTAATTACTAACAACATAATTACTTTAAAAATGATAAATGCATACATTAAAGAGGAACAAGAAATAAAATCAAATAATGGGGAAGGGAAAAATCAAGGCCTAGTATCTTCACATCACTTAATTTGTGACTGTAATGTTATAATAATTTACATTAAATAAATATTATTTTATATAATATTGCATGAAGCAAGCGGATGATTAGTAATCTAGCTACCACATGGTCATAGTTGGATAACATAAACAACACCGACAAACCCACTTCCTTAATTATATTAAAGCATACACAATACGTTTGGTTGAAAATAAAATAATTGAGTTTTAACATACACCCAGAGGATAGAAGGATATGAAACATCTGCGGAGTTTGATTTTTCGGTGTTGGAAAGGATAAAATAAAAGAGAGATTGGTCACTCAAAAAGGAAGCACCATCGAATCAACAAATTAAGAGAAAAAGGAATTAAGTTCTCAAGAGTAACTAGAGCATCAAATTTAGTAAATATCTGTAGACGAATCCTGCTTATCCATTCAAGCTAGGTTGAATGTGATTCAAATGATACTGTCGTGACCAACATTTTAAAAGTTTAGCATAATTAACATTAGATTTATATATGCCTTTCTATCAAGTAATTGAAATTACATCCTAAGTTATTAAAGAAAAACGTGTTATCAAAAATAGTTGTTTGATAAAAATTAAAAAGTTCTTTAGTCAAAAATTAAAAAATTCAATTCATATGGAGATAATAAATTTTTAAAAAAAATATTATTATTTAAAAAATTATTTTACATTAAATTACTAAATTTTTAAATTCTACTATATAAAAATTAATTGGCCTAAATTTTTTAAAAAATTAATTATAAAAAATAATAAATCTTAAATTTTTTAATTAAATTACAAATCAATCTAAAATTTTAATTTAATTTATAAACAATTAAAATAAATTATTCATAAATCAGTATCAAATTTTAATATAATTTAGAATAAATTAATTACAAATCTTAATTAAACTTGTATATAATAAATATAAATTTTTATCTATAAAAATTTCATCATCATAATTCTTTGTATTGTATTTTTATCCTAAATTTTTAATTATCTGAACTTTTATAAATAAAATTAAAATTTTATTTATTATTTTTTGAATTTTATTATTTAGACCAAAATTACATAGAATCATTCTTTAGTTTATTTAATTTTTTATCCAGCACTTCAACATGCAACTGCTCCTCTTTGATTAGCATCAAATTCTTATGAATTTTATAAGTCAAAAGAGGTACAATGCAAATCAACTGCATGATTCCTGTAGAATCCCTTTTGCTATCACACCTGTAGCAATGGGTAGATGAGAATAAGAGGAAGCAACGATGAGACAAGATGATTTCAGATAGAGAGTAAGAATTATCATATCAGAGTATCCTCTTTGAGCATTCTGTTTCGGTATTTAACCCTTCTGCCTCTTTTCATATCTTAAATTTTCAGATTTTCTGTCACGTGTCTACTGCTTTTAACAGAATTTTCCTTCACTTTTATTTGTGGTTCTTCCATTATTCTATTTACCAGCTCACCTATTTTTTTATCGGTTTTGTTATAACAAACCAGAACGAAGAACAAGAAAGAGATAAAGAACTTGAAAAAGAGAGGATGATGAGAGAGAACTTTGCGCTGAGCGGTTTCTATAATTTCCAAATTCTAGTGGGATTTGTAATTTTTTTTAATCAATTTATTAAAATACCTTTCAAAAACTATTTGAATTTAAAATTATTTTTTAAAAATTATTTTAACAAAAATCTTAATAAGTAAAATTTTAAATTTTTAAAAATTATTTTCGTTTAGAATGACTCATCTAAGCATACGATTACAAAATTGAATAAAATTTAAATTAAATTTAAAGCTGATAATATACTACTGATAGTAATATTTTAAATTTTAAAAAATAAAATAAAATCTTTACTCGTATAATAATGCACATATGAGATAATTTTTGTAGATATATATTTTACTATTTAAATTTTAAATTGTCTTCGATATATAAATGAAATTTGCAGATAATTAATTTCCCATATATTTTTAAATTTAAATAAAATATATAAATAAATTAAATTAAAAATAATAAATATTAATTAAATACAACTTTTAAAATTAAAAAATATAAAAATTATTAAAATTAAGTCATGTCATTTCTGTAGATATGATAGGTTAAAATATAAAATATAAATTAAATTTAAATTAATTATATTTATAATAATCTTAAACTTTTAGATTGATAAAATATGTAAAAATTTAAATAAAATTAAAATTAAGAAATAGTATTTAAAAAATACAAAATTTATAAATAAGGATTAAAATATGTTGAGTAAAAGAGGCAACAATAAAGGGAAGGAAGTGGCTGTTCTTGTCAGTAGCACACCCATTTTAGAAATCTACAATAATCGAAATTAGTAATTATCCTTTTGTTTTCAACAGTGGCATATTATGTTGCAATGGACCTAGAAGTTGTATTTTGTTTAAGGAACAATGTTTAAAGGAAAATAGGACAGGGTTGTATGGAATTTTAGGAGTAAGGAAGTGAATTGGGAAAATAAATGCTGACCTTGTGATGGAAAGGATTTTAAAAAAAATTTAATGTATCCTGATGGATGTTGTGTGCTGTGTGGATTGGATATATCTTCCTGTTTCTCATTTATTTAAATCATGTGAGACTTTCATGAAAAGATTACTAATTCAGGATTTATCTCCTTTTTTTCACATTTGTCCTACTTTTCCTCTAATGTTTTACACCTTTATAATTCATGGTACACATGAAGTAGGTTTTGTGCATGAGATTTAAAGAAGTTTGTTTTGGTTGTCCATTATTATAGACTCAACTCCCTAAAAAGAAACAAGCGATATGATTACTTTTTTAACATAGCTTCTGCTAAATCTTGAATAAGCATGATGGGTCCATGCTTAATTGTTAAAAACTTAATATTTGCAGAAAGAATTGTTCATAATATTATTTGTTTTTCTCTTAACAGGACCAAAACCTTCTGAGTTATATGGAAGATATAAATGCTTATTAGACTTGCTGTTTGTTGTGCTTTCAAGCTTAACCATCCTTACTATTTTGTTTCATTTTGATTTACAACTCCAAAGTTATATGCAAGAAGGAGCTTGTTCTTATGCATTTATCATCTAACAATTAATCATCAATGTGGTTTTATCTTGCTCTTGACAAAAAATTAATGTATTATAACTATTATAGTTTATCTCTAACTTGTGATCCTAATTTTGAAGTAGTAAAGGAACTAAAGAGTCTTACATGCAAACATGCTGTAAAAATAGAAGAATTCCTGCACAAAGTAAGTCCATTTCTAATGAATAATTAATTTTTGTAGCTCTTATACTATTAGTATTCCATTTAAGCATTGTTCTAAGTATTCCTCTCCAATTAGATGTTTGAGATATCTATTTCTAGATGAATTATTTGCTCATTTTACCTTTAATATTCCATGTAAATTTTTTTGTCTCCCATATATAATATTCTCATTTACTTCAAATCAAAGATGGATACCTACTTTATATGTTTATATCTATCTATCTATATATATATATATATATATATATATATATATATATATATATATATATATATTATAAACAATTTCACTATAGAAATATAGGTTTGTCTACTTAGTTATCGTAGATAGTGGATTGGTAATTATATGTAGTATTCATCGCTATGATGTGCTATACTTACATCATCCATGAATTTTGTATATGCCACACCAGTCAACATCCAAACTCATTAATTTTATAAAATTTTTCTATCTAGGAATATTTGAATATACTTGTCCGAACTTGGTTTATCCAGTGTTTGGTGTATAATAAAGTATGTAAAATCTTTGGTGAGAAAAAAATGAGTGATGTTCCTAAAAAGGAAAACACATAAGAATTCTTAGGACATTAAAGTAGAAGCAATGATGCTCAAAATTAAACTCAAAAGTTCAAATGGGCATGTGCAAGAAAAGCTATTAATCGGGATCCAAAATTCTCTTCTCATTATTGCATCCCCACCATACGGAATATGCTTAAATTCCATTAAATCATAATAACTTTGGTTAATTTATGATTTTCTCACAAACTATTAAGGCATACCATAATTTAGGGATTTACAAAGCAAATGCTTAAAGTTCGTACATGGTTTAGAAATTTTTTTTTTTACATGAGTTCATCAACTAATTTAAAATAGTCACAAGAATTTATATAATCTATTTTTATACTAATATCAAAATTGATATAAAGAATTAATAATAACAATGAAAAAAATATATTTTTTATTTATAATTATTAATATTTTTTGTCTTTTTATCTTAATGACACAATCATTTTAAATTTGATTTGTATTTTTTTTTAACTTTCATTTATATTATTTTTAAGATGATTTGAATCTATTACTATCATTTTAGTTACTTTCAATAAAAATAGATGAATTAATAATTTTATTACTTTTAAATGAGAAAAATATTTGGAAGATCTAATTTATTATAAATTAAACAACATTAAATTCATATATAGTTATAATATATTATTTTATTAATTTTAAAATAAGTTAAATATAATTTAACAAAGTTCAACTTATAAACTCTCAGTCAACACAATAACTATACACATAGTTATCGATATGTTCGCATAATGTTTATTGCATGTTTACGAGATGCTTTTGTGAGAAAAGATTCTAAAGTACATATTAGAAAATCATGTGCCGAGTGGGTAAATCAATAGCTAAAGTTTTTTTCAAGGTACCATCACTTAGAACAATTGATGCGACACCAAGAATTACTAAATTTAATTTTGCAAAGCTTGAGTTGTATTAGTTATGAATCTTGTTAAACTGTTTTCTTAATTCAGTGAATTTAATAATAGATAACTTGGACATAAACTATCCAATAAATTGTTTCATCAATGAAGAAAAATGTTATAAAACTAAATGGAAAACTAAATATTGTCTTTAAATGTATGTTTCTCAAGGGAATTTAAAATAACATTGCATACATTGTAATAAAAACAGGTTCCTTCTATAGTTTAACAACTTTAAATGGAGCTACACTTCATAATTTTTTTAAATAACTCCTTGCTAATAACTATAAAATATTAAGACTCTTTAACTTTTCTAAAATTACAGGAACATATTAAAAACTTACATAAACTGTTGAAATCTATTTGAGTTTTCAAACGTTTCTGTAGTTTAGTAAAAATTAATGACAATTAGCATTAAGAATCATAATTTTTTTTTAAAATTATTTGAAAATAATGATGTGACACCGATAAGAATTAACTTTAAATTTATGGTTAATATAAGTTTTTCCTAGAGTGAGAATATGATTATTATAAAAAAAATTATACATAAATCTACAAGTAGTTTACTAGTTATATACATTCATTATTTTAGATTATTAAATTTTTATTTAACATTTTTTATAGAAATAATAATTTTGTTCCCACAGAATCTTGCACAAGCCCACGAATAATATCGATTTTGAATATATATTAGGAGTAATGTTTAGCCGAATCAATTAACATGATTTTCAAACTATACATGTGAACTAGTATATGTTATTTTATATTAAAGAATAAGTGTGTTGCAATTGTAATTATAACGAGAGACGAAATTGTTAAAAAATTTTAGAAAAGAATTTATTTTGATTTGGGTTCCTGTCATCAAATTTTTATTTAAGGAAAAATATTTGAAAAAATTTTAATTTGAAGAAGAATCTAGATTTGGAAGTTGATTACGAGTAGGAAAGGTGTTAGACACCCTACTTGATGTTTTTGAAAACTGTTTAATTTCTTTAGTTTAGAAAAAATAAATAGATTTATATGAAAATAGTTTGATAGGACTTGATCCTACTCCTACGTATTATCTGGTGCAATAGAAAACTCAAAACTACGTAATTTTGGTTGTGAAGACTTGATCTTCTGAAAAAGAGATTAGAAGTGATTTAGATATTTTGAATAATTCTTAGTCCACGCATGCACAGGATCTAAGACAACTACGGCTGCACTGGGACCCATATGAATCTCTAAATACCGAACAGTAGAAAAAGCTACCGGTTCACATTTAGAGCTCATTACGTGAGACTTGAAATTATATAACAAATGATTTACTTCGTAAAATAACAAAATAAACGGGGATTGGTCTTGATCCAAAATTAAAGGAAATTTGATTTTAATTTGATTAAAAAGATAATTGAATTGAAAAAAAAAAAAGATGGGCTAGACCCATATTAAGACTTGATTTCGAAGATAAGGAGAGAAATGGGCATGGATTCAAAATTAAAGGAAATAATCGGGGTCAACCCAACTTAGGAAGAATTTAATTTCAAAAATTTAGAAAAAGATTAGTAATATGATTCACCATACGCGAATGAATCGAAATGAGGAAACAATAACGGAATGTCTTAAGAATCAAGATAAGATAAGATAAGATAAGGTAAGATTAGGATAAGATAAGATGAGATAAGGTAAGATAAGATAGGATAAGGTAAGATTAGATAAGATAATATAAGGTAAGATGAGATAAGATAGGATAAGATGTGATAAGATAGGTAAGATAAGGTGAGATAAGATAAAGGAACCAGACACAAACCGCAACCTACCGGGAGAGCACTGAAGTTAACAAGAGGAACGTGACCCTTACCGTGACCTGCCGGAAGAACCAACGTTATTAAAGGTAATTCTTTGCCCAAGAACCAAGGGAATCAACTCACACAGAGATGAAAAAACTCTCAAATAGAAAATGTGATTATTCCTCAAAATCTGATTTTCACTTAATCCCTAACTCCTATTTATAGTGAACCTAATCTAGTAAAAAAAAGATAACAAATTAGAAATCCTAATTAGATTACAATTTGAATTGCAACCAAATTTAAAATAAATAACTTCTAGATAAATACCAAATCCTAATGTAATTTATAGCAAATCATAAACTTTATCACTTAAGATCTTCAATGATATGACTACATAAATTAACCTATGTTGGAATTGGACTTGGATCCACGTAGTCTTTTCCTTGAACTTCCATGATGAGACCTTCAAGTGCTTGTTTCATACGTTTGGTCCTATTTCTCGTCATAGGACCTTCCATTCCTTGTAGATAATCTCCGAGATCATCTCTTTTGCTTATCGTGGTGTGCCCACGTTCACATTAATTAGGCTCGACCCTATTTAAAATAAATGAATTTTATTTCTAAAAATCGCAAAAACTTGATTTCTAATTAAGGAGGAAAAATTAGGTTTGATCCAAATTAAAAAGGAAATTGACTTGGTGTTAAGTAAGTAAAACGACAAAATTAGGTTTGGCCTGGATTAATTATTTTTGTTCAAGAATGATGTCAATATTAATTATCTAGTGAGGCTCATTTTGTATGGCCAATTAGCATGGTTCAATGCAGAATCTGCAGGCCCCTGATTGGGGGATTGAGATGGATTTGGCCTGCTAGACATGCGGCCCATTATGGCCCACGACGTTGAGCAATATAAGAAGAAACTTCAAAAGGAAAATGTCGTGCGCGAGACTCGAACTGGGGGTTTGGGAATTGTATGCAATCAACTCAACCACCAAGCTGGGTCTTTAGTTTAGTTTTACTACTCACCAACTTGATTAAGGTTCGTTGAAGACAGATTTGTTGAGCAATAAGCACGATCTAAGCCATGCACGTGCATGCTAAGATCAGAAAGTTCCTTACAACATTTTCATGGGTACGAACTGCACGTTGGTCTCTGTGGTGGGAAGGGTCCTTTCTTGGATAAGCTCATTATTAACTAGAATATGGACAAAATAACTACAACATAAACAGACTTTTAAAATAGTAACAGCACATGTCTAGCCTCAACCAAACCTTTCTCGTATGAAATGAAAGGGATCTAGAAAATGCGAGAAAGGGAGAGAGAGGCCCTAATCCGATAATCATACTTATTTGCCTTTGCCCAGAAGTCCGCATAGCTCTCCCACATAAACCAATGTTTCCTGAAACTTTCCCCATCATTCCTTAACCACATTGTTGAACGCTTTTTGCGTGATACACAAATTGAACTTTATTGACAGGTCACGTACATCTGGCGATCCATGTATATGCTAAAGATGTCGAACGCGTCAACACAAACATGATCAAATTTCATCCTTTGATCCAGCTGTTGACTCAACAAGTTCACTAGATGAATTAACTGGCACCTGACAATGGCTGGGAAGAGACAAAATCATTTTGCATGTTAGCCTTCTTGCAACACTTTGGACTAACATAACTTTTCCCCATGAATCTAGATTTCACATTGTAAACACTCAATTATGTCCGAGACCCCAGTTTTACGTTAATGGGTAAAATTAACCAAGAAGCCTGCATTAAATTAAACAATAAATAAATAAACAAGAAAAAAAATCAAAATATAAGCAAAAGATCAAAGAAAAAGAAAGGGATGTGAAACGGAAAAAATCGAAAAAGTGAAGGAAATTTGAGAATAATAGTCAAAATAATAATATGGAGAAGGGAAGGAAAAGAAATGACCAATTAGAAAATAAAAATAAAAGCAAAGTCTGAAAATATGTGAATTAAAATAAAAAAAGAAGAAAAATGATAAATAAAAGTAATAACAAAAAATATATAAATATAAAATATGTATGTATGTATAATAAATAAAAATAAAAAATAAAGAAAACAAAATAAATAAACAATATAAATAAAATGGGTAGATAAGGAAATGTATAATAAATGAAGTGGACATGGGTCAAAAATTAAAAAGGCGGAGGCCTTAAAGAAAGAGAGGGTGGATTATAAATAGGGCCCCTAGGGGACCAAAGAAAGGGTTGGGCATTCTTTTCGGGGTTTGAGGGGAAAGAGGTAGAAAATCTTTGAGGAAAGAGAGCTGCTGGAGAATCTTCTAGGTGCTCTCTTCCGATCACGTATCCAATTCCATCAACGTCAGAAGCGGGAGATTGAGATCCGACCTCCACCATGCAAGGACCGCCCTCGCCATCACCAACCGGATCCTTTGCGACAACAAGATCCAACTGCTCTACGCCGCATTTGAAGTGTCTGAAGCCACATTGGTAACACTGCTTACCGAGGTTAGTGCTCGATCCCTTCTAGTCCTCCCAATTCGTGCTATTGAAATCGGTGCACCTCCCCTTTGTTTGTTTGCTAAGACCGTGCCTAAATAAGCATAAATCACTGATCTATAGTATATATTTGTTCGTTGCTTTAGCATTAGCCAAAAGAATGCGTGAATAAATAGGTATAATGATCATTAGATTCGTTAGTAACACTGCTCACTGAGCAAGATGATCGGCATTGCTGCGTAAATTCATAATCGAGTAAGAAACAGAGGTAGTGGATAGAGGTGGAACAAGTTGATTCGGATGCTAGCCTCCGATCGCGATCTTAGAATTTGTAGAAGTATATCTGTTCGACTCTACATTAGAGCTCTATTTTGATTCAAACTAGGGAGCCTTCATAGCGTCTCACAGATGGAGGGGGTAAACAAATAGGTGATCAGATGAGTCGATCTTCTACGTGCGGGGAGGGTAGAGCGGACGAACCGTATAGAGTAGGCGAAGCTCATAGCTTAGATACCAATAAGGAGTTGTGGTAGAACCTCCAGACCAGTATGTAAACGCCAACCAGAATGAGAAGAATGCCGGTTCCATGCGAGGGGAGGCCAGCGCTCGAGAGGTCTAGCATGCATCTGACGATCACACTCCCTGAAAAGACTACCACCCATTCCAGGCGCGAATTCGCAAGAGAGCCAGCGTCAAGAAATACGGATAACAGGAATACAGAGGATATGCAGGGTGGTATCGGATTTGACTAAGTCACGATGAGCACTACGAGAAAAGCAAAAGAAAAGCCAAGGACCGATAGGGAGAAAAAAGCCGATCACTAGTTATCTCTGCCCTTTGACAAGATTGCCCCATGAACGCCAGTAGTAAGGAGCATCATGATCACCCGGCAAAGCAGCGCGACGACTGCGCTGATGAAGAATCAAGAACGACTACCTACACGGGCCAACTGGACAGAGGAAAAACGACTTTGGGGGGTGTTATAGGGTCGAGAGCTTGCTTAGGTTGTGAGGGCCGAACCAGACGGAATGCAAACGAACGCATCATTGCACATACAGGACTTCGTCAAAAGCCAATAGGAAGGCGCTGCATGGGACGGAAGAGGAAGCACCGGCGGGACGTGGCAAATCGAATGGTGACGATGAGGATGAAGGGACATGCTATGACTGCCAGGGAAGTCTCGGGTAGGAAAGTGTAGCATGTATATACCAATGCCATAAGAGTAACATGGGACCACACATGACATCACCGAAAAGGATGTATGGTGCCAAGCGCTCACCACTCACAAGAGGAGGATACGAGCTCCGCACGCATTCATTCTAAAGTCACATATGATCAGAATGAGAAACCCGAATCGCTACTAGGCATCATGGGGGGCATACTCGGATTGGCGGGGCTTGTTCCTATACATGCATGACCAGGGGGCCAGGTCGAAAGCCTCATATATCCTTTGTAAATGAGTAGGACAGGATAAGGCACGAAAGAAACTGGAGAAAGTTACACACTTAAATCTGCATAGAAGAAGAGCATACTTGCATGGGTTCGCTTGTTGCTGGTTTCTCTGATCTTTAGGTGTTTAGTTATACACCTTTTGCAAAGCAATATCCCGACAAGAAGTGTTCCCCTGTTAACAGAGAGCACTCTCTTCCAAATATGAGGTTCACATAAGCATAGAATTTGGACCCATTGTAGCAACCCACAGACGCTGCTACCCAATCCCGAACCCATGCACGTGGCCTTTGATTCCCTCTTCACCTTCACAATCCAGCCACCGCATGCCACCCCCTTGGCGTTGTCGTAAGTCACCATGACCAGGAGAGCATCCATGACATTTTCACACTCAACCCAAATCCCGAAAGGTGCAGGGAGGCGTAAGCCTTGACACCCACACACGAGCGGCCAGGAACGTAGAAGCGCATGTAGTAAACTACAAGGCTCAGCAAGCCCCGGGGTCCACCAAGATTCAAACAAACCTCCTGAATTGCCCTTCAAGTCCCCGAAATTGCATTTAAGCCCTCCAATTTCCCAAAATCACAATGGGGCGCTCAATACTCTTCAAATTTACAATTAAGCCCCTCCACTCCTCAAAATTGCAAATGTCCCCCTGAACTTCCCGTTATTACACTTAGACCCTGAACTTTCCAAAATTGAAATTGGGCCCCTGAACTTCCCAAAATTATGATTAGACCCCTGGGCTTTCCAAAATTGAAATTAGGCCCCTGAACTTCCCAAAATTACGATTAGACCCTTGGACTTTCCAAAATTGCAATTGGGCCCCATGTTCCCCAAAACTACATTCAAACACCCTGTAGTTCTCCTAATCCAAATCGAGCCTCGTAGTCCCATGTGCCCCAAACCATGTTTGGCTTAAGAATAAAAAATGTTTTTGCATTCCTCAATCTCACGCGACAAGCTCTAAGCACGAACTGGTAGCTTTTTCTGCTGTTCGCTGTTTAGAGATTCGTATGGGTCCAAGTGCAGCCGTAGTTGTCCTAGGCCCTGTGCATATGTGGATTGGGATTGCCCTGCTCTTTTTCAAACAAATAAAAACTCATTTTGCATTCTTTAATCTCACGCGACAAGCTCTAAGCACGAACTGGTAGCTTTTTCTGCTGTTCGCTGTTTAAAGATTGGTATGGGTCCAAGTGCAGCCGTAGTTGTCTTGGGCCCTGTGCATATGTGGATTGGGATTGCCCTGCTCTTTTTCAAACAAATAAAAACTCATTTTGCATTCCTTAATCTCACGCGACGAGCTCTAAGCACGAACTGGTAGCTCTTTCTGCTATTCGCTGTTTAAAGATTGGTATGGGTCCAAGTGCAGCCGTAGTTGTCTTGGGCTCTGTGCATATGTGGATTGGGATTGCCCTGCTCTTTTTCAAACAAATAAAAACTCATTTTGCATTCCTTAATCTCACGCGACGAGCTCTAAGCACGAACTGGTAGCTTTTTCTGCTATTCGCTGTTTAGAGATTCGTATGGGTCCAAGTGCAGCCTTTTTTATCTTGGGCCCTGTGCATATGTGGATTGGGATTGCCCTGCTCTTTTCCAAACAAATAAAAACTCATTTTTCATTCCTTAATCTCACGCGGCAAGCTCTAAGCACAAACTGGTAGTTTTTTCTGCTGTTCATTGTTTAGAGATTCGTATGGGTCCAAGTGCAGCCGTAGTTGTCTTGGGCCCTGTGCATATATGGATTGGGATTTCCCTGCCCTTTTTCAAACATGTAAAACTCATTTTTCATTTTTTGATCTCACGCGACGAGCTCTAAGTACGAACTAGTAGCTTTTTCTACTGTTCGTTGTTTAGAGATTCGTATGAGTCCAAGTGCAGCCGTAGTTGTCTTGGGGCCTGTGCATATGTGGATTGGGAAGCATCCGTAAAATATTTTCAAAAAAAAGCAACAATGCATTCACCCCTTAAATTCTAACACCTCCGAAGGTCAAGCCTTCAAACCAGAACTACGTAAGCCTTGAGTTTCCCATTGAACTGGGGAATACGTAGGAGCAGGATCAAGTCCTGTCAGGCTAACCTCCATCAAGTTATTTATTTCCATGCTAATTAAAGGGATCAAACAATTTAAAAAATCACGCACTCAGTTTAAGGGTACCGTTCTTCGGAACGGGCGAGTGGGGTGCCAACACCTTCCCCATTCGTAACCGGCTCCCGAACTTTGAATCTCATCCTTAAGTTAGGGTTTTTCTAAATCTTTTCCCTTAAATAAAAAGTTGGTGGCGACTCCACACAATTATCAAACAAATTCTATTTTAAAATTTTAGCGAGTTTGTCGTCTCGTCGTAATGATGGTTGCGACACACATACTTCGCCATCCTGACTTCATGCTAGGGCCTGAAATCACTTCCTGTTCGTAGTAGTTTATGCTTATATTGTCCAGCTTGTCATATATTCCATCACCTTGAGTGTACGATAGACATCCGATGTATGGCTTGCTGCAAACACCAGTTGGAAGTGCAAAAGTAGCAACCTTAAGCATATTAGGATGATAACCAGGCCAAGCTCTAACTCAATAAGTAAGCATGTAGAGGACATAGGGTTTATTTCTTTAGTTCTTTTTTCGGTGGACATAGCAGGAGTAGTGTTTGGACTGCAAGAAGCTCCGCAGCCATTGACTTCAGCATTCAGTGTGTTGGTTCTTGGAACTAGAGAAAGAAACAACTACTACCAGGGCAATGCAACTATCGCTTTAGCTGTTTTGATTAAGATATAACATCCCTCGACACCAACCATGGCCGAAAATACATTCTCCATAACAACAAGCTCTTGAACTGGTAGTCTTGCTATGTGACAATCAATTGATTTCTTAGAACCAATGGCTGTTTGGTTCATGTAGAGAGTACGCATTGACTAGGAAAAGGGATTGAGAGACCAAGATGCCTTCGCTGATCAGAAATCCACCTGCCATTGGTCTTTTAGCATCGTACGCTATAAGCGTTCCAACGCCCTACATCTCGTCATCGAAGTCAATACCACCCTATGGGAGGGGTTGAATTTTCCCATTTGGTAAGGAGAACATAGGGGAATGCTCCCTTGCGTTGAAGTCTCCACCCTTGTTTTAGAGGATGGTCGATGATCTCACTTTGCTGGATTGAATTATTTAAATCTAAGAGATGTAGCAGTGGGGTAAATGAAGAATAAGATGAGCGTTTATGACGTCTCTCTCTATTCAATAATTCATTTCTCGTTGGGTGCCGATCAAACGCATCATGGGAGCTAATAGGGGTAGAGCTTAGATGTATAATAAAGTTAATGCTCATTTCATTGCAAGCTATACTAAGATACAACTTCTTGCAGAATACTATCACCATACAAATTTACTAATCCCTTCATGATTCATAATTTAAACAAGCAATCAGAGTTTCTTGATTCAAAAGAAAGGTGATGGAAAGAGGTGGCTAACCTGAGTGTAGTTGATGGATTATTCGCAACGGTAACCTCCGCAAGGATCAGCAGGATTCATCTCTTCTTCTAGCTTGTGACAAAGCCCGAATAGGAGTAACTAAGGCAGACTTCCCCATCACCAAGAGCAGGTTTGTTCAAAGAATACCCAGGGAGTCTTTCTCTCACAATAGAAAAATGTCATTTTCCCAAAGGTCTTCCCTCCCCTCAAGTTGACGCTCCTAAAAGTTGGCGTTCAAGAAGAATCCTCCATGCACACTGCATTCCCCTACGTGAAGTGAAAAAGCCTCCCCCTCAAGGCATGGCGTTGCTACCTATATCATAGGCGAGAAAGGAATGAACATCCCCAATGGCTTTTGGCGTTGTGGTAGCTTGATGAATGTGCCTACTACAAAGATATGTTCTTGGTCCCTCCCCTCGACTCGTCCCCTCCTTTTTTCTTTTTCATGCACGCACCCTTTCTTCCTTTTTTTTTTCTTTTTTCTTTTTGCTTTTTTTAGTCTTTTTTCCTTTTTCGTTTCCTTTTTCTGTTTTCTGTTTTTATTTTCAGTTTTTTAGTTTTTTCTGTTTTTTTTTCAGTTTTTTTAGTTTTTCTGTTTTTTATTATTTTGTTATTTTTCTTCTTCGTTTTTATTCTTTTTTCATTTATTTATTTTTCCTTTTTTCTGTTTTATTATTATTATTATTATTATTATTATTATCTGTTTTTCTTTGCTTTTCCCTTTTTTTATTTTCTTAATTTTCTTTTGTTAGTTTTCTATATTTATTTTTTGTTTTTTGTTTTTATTAGTTTTTTCTTCTTTTTATTATTTTTCCATTTTTCAACTTTTATTTATTTTTATTTTTGTTTGTCTTTCATTTTAATTTAAATTTAAGCTTATATACTACTTAATTTTAAAATGGGGCCTCAGACATAATTGAGTGTTTACAGTTTGCCTCTTTTTACTCATTTTTCTACCAGATAATATAAGAAATAATTTTCTAGGTTATCATGGTAGAAAATGAGTAAAGATGTAAAAAAATTATATCCGAGGCAAGTATTGAAGATGTTCGGAAAACCTTGAGCTTGAAAAAAAGCTTACGAATGCCTGAAAAATGGTAGTCATTGAATGAACTTTGTAACCTTCATGTGATGAGCTGACGGAGTTTAAATATGCAAGGCCTGACATGTAGGCCGTGATGCAAAAGTTGAAATGCATAGCCTGATTAGGCTAATAGAATGGCCTGTATAGGCAGAGTGAAATCAATAATGGCCTGTCTTAACAGGTGAGGATGAAATGAAGAATACCTGCTAAGACAGGAAAAACAAAAAATAATGGTCTGTTATGATAGGAAAAGTGAAGTGAAGAAGACCTGTTAAGACAGACGGGGGTGCAGAAATTAAAATGCAAGGCCTGACAGCATAGGCCTGAATACACAAAAATTAAACATGCAAGGCTTGACATCATAGGCCGGAATGAAAAAAATTAAATGCGCTGGGGCCTGACAACATAGGTCAAGAAGCAGAAATTAAACGTGCTGAGGCCTGACATTATAGGCCAAGAAGCATAAATTAAACATGCTGGAGGCCTGACAACATAGGCCAAGGTGCATAAAATTAAACATGCTGGAGGCCTGACAACATAGGCCAAGATGCAGAAAATTAAACGTGTTGGAGGCCTGACAACATAGGCCGAGATGTAGAAATTAAACGTGCTAGTGGCCTGAAAACATAGGCCAAGGTACAAAAAATTAAACGTGCTGCAGGCCTGACAACATAGGCCAAGATGTAGAAATTAAATGTGTTGGGCCCTGACATTATAGGCCAAGGTGCAGAAATTAAACGTGTTGGGGCCTGACATTATAGGCCAAGATGCAAAAATTAAATGTGCTGGAGGCCTGACAACATAGACCAAGATGCAGAAAAAAAAAATGTGTTGGGGCCTGACATTATAGCCAAGATGCAGAAATTAAAGGCAAGGCCTGACGTCATAGGCCAAGGTACAGAAATTAAACGTGCTGGGGGCCTGACAACATAGGCCAAGATGCAGAAAATTAAACTTGCTGGAGACCTAACAACAGATGCCAAGATGCAGAAAATTAAACGTGCTGGGGCCTGACATTATAGGCCAAGATGCAGAAATTAAACGTGCTGGAGGCTTGACAACATAGGCCAAGGTGTAGAAAATTAAACGTGCTGGAGTCCTAACAACATAGGCCAAGATGCATAAATTAAACATGTTGGGGCCTGACACTATAGGCCAAAGTGAAAAAATTAAACGTGCTGGGGCCTGACATTATAGGCCAAGATGCATAAATTAAACATACTGAAGGCTTGACAACATAGGCCAAGGTGCAAAAAAATAAACGTGCTGGGGCCTGACATTATAGGCCAAGATGCAGAAATTAAACGTAGGCCAAGACAAGTAAAACGAAATGAAGAGAGTCCTGTTAAAACAGGAAACGAAAGGAAACCTGTTGAGATAGGTAATGTAGAGATGGCCGGTTAAGACAAGCAAGGAAAAGAACTTGTTGAGACAAGTAATGCAGAGATGGCCTGGCAAGGCAAGAATGAAACATGCTTGTTAAGACAGGAAATGTAAAAAGTGAAATGAAAAGAGATCTGTCAAGACAGGTAATGTAGAAGTGGCCTATTTAAACAAGTAAAGAAAGATGATAGATACTTGTTAGGACAGACAAAGAGACAAAGTGCACAGAATGGCCTATTAGGATAGGTGTGGAACATGATATGATGTGTCCCAGGAATGCAGTTGATTACTTGATGTTTGAACAGGTAAGGAGGAATTAGTTGTTTTGAACAACGTTATTTGAAAATTGTTTATCTTGAATTAATTTAAATAACTTGCTGATTTTGCCTTAAACTTGAAGGGTTTTAAGCAATTGATTATTATTATTTTTTTAAGAAACATTTTGGGAAAATTTTTTTGCCCTAGTTTAGAAGTAGGAATGGAAGTGAACAAGGCCATTTGACAGGGGCCTACGGCTCGGCTCTTTTAAAGCCTACCTTGGCTCGGCTCGTTTAATAAATAGATAGGCTCAGACTTGTTAAAAAGCCCTTTTTAGATAAACAAGTCAGGCCTAAGCTTATAAAAAATTATATATTTATATTTATTTTAATATATTATATTTGTATAATATTTATTTTATATTTTATTTATATAATATATATATATATGTTTTAAACTTATTTAATAGCCTTTTTATCTTGTAGGGTTTAAGTTTTCAAGTCCTTTTTATTAATTATTTATATAGGTTTTAAGTCTATTTATTGAATTTTTTTGTTATGTAGGCTTTTAAACAGGCTTGTAGGCCTTGTAGGCTTTAAATCAGGCCAAGCCTTGACAGAAAAAAAAAAGCCTTTAACAGGTAACAGGCCCAGGCCCAGGCCTCAAAATTTTTAAACAGACCAGGCTTGAACACTCAAAGCCTAACTCGGCCCGGCCTACTTCCATCCCTATTTAGAAGAGTTTCAGTAATCGAGGAATGCCTCAATTTGAAGAAATTTGGGCAACAATCATTTCCCCAGTTTGGATTTTTCTGAGATTGGGAATTGTCTCAATTTGAAGTTTTCTAGGCAAATGTTTTTCCCCACTTTAAATTTTTCTAAAATTTGAGAATTGTCTCAATTTGAATTTTTCTAGGCAAATGTTTTTTCCCCAGTTTAAATTTTTTCAAAATTTGAGAATTGTCTCAATTCAAATTTTTCTAGGCAAATGCTTTTGCCTTATTTTGGATTTTATTTTTTTGCGATTGAGGATTGCCTCAATTTGAATTCTTCTGGGTGAAGGATTTTGCCCTATTTTGAATCTTGATTTGAAATTGAGGATTGCCTCAATCTAAAGTTTCTGGGCAAATGTTTGCCCCAGTTTTGATTTTCTTTTTTTGAAATTGAGGATTGCCTCAACTTGAATTTTTTTGGGCAGGTGTTTGCCCCAATTTGATTTTATTTTTTTTTCTTTTTTAAATTGAGGATTACCTCAACTTGAATTGTTCTGGTAGGTGTTTGCCCTAGTTTGATTTTCTTTTCTTTTTTTTTTAAATTGAGGATTGCCTCAACTTGAATTTTTCTTGCAGGTGTTTGCCCCAGTTTGATTTTCTTTTTTTTTTTTTTTAAATTGAGAATTGTCTCAACTTGAATTTTTCCGGGTAGGTGTTTTCCCCAGTTTGAATGTTGATTTAAAATTGAGGATTGCCTCAATTTAAAGTTTCTGGGCAAGTGTTTGCCCCAGTTTTGATATTTTTTAGAAATCTTTTTAATTATGATTGGTTTGGGTAATTTGCCCTGGTCCTGATTAATTTTGAAAAATGAGTTATGCAATGCTTAAATGGCAAGAAGTTTATGTAATGCTTGAATAAGTGTAAGAGGACGAGAGGTTTTAACTTATTTACTGCTTTTCGATGCTTGAAATGGTTATTTGATTAAATACCATGAAATGAATAATACTATGGGATGAATGCATGCCATGAGATGGTCTAAAAAAACTTTTGTTCCTCTTGATTTTTGACATTTTTCCTTTCTCGACAACCTTATAGTTGGTATAAGGGGAATCAAGATTTAGGATGAGCTGGACTAACTCTGTTTCTTGGGCTCTTGGTTAGGCTTGAAATTTTCCTTTTCCAATATCTTTGAGACCCAACAGTGGTCAAACATCATCGAATAAGACACACTCCTTTGTTTTAGCGGCTTTATGACTGGAAGGAGGATGACTCTCTAGAAATAATCATGTCGTGATGCGATGGTAGAGGATTCATCCGATTTGTCATGTCTTTTCAAAATTAATCTTTTTAATTTTACATTTTCACCTTTCTTTTTGGCATGTGTACCTTTGAGGTATACAACATGAATGGTTAATGGGAGGAAATAAAAAATTCTGTAAGTGATGTGTAAGGTAATGTATTTGAAGGGAAAAGACGTAGAATGTTGGTTTGATTGCGCAAATGGCACTTTTTGATGAAAAATTTCAATACTGCTTTTTACAGTCTTGATTGTCAAATTAATTAGATTTGAGAAATGGAAAAATTTTGCCCCAGTTTTTAGGAAAACGTGAGGTGTAGGAGCATTGAGTTGTACTCGGATTCTTGGTTGACCTTAATTTTTGTCGGGATTGTCCTTCTGAGTTTTCAACCTAGCAGGTCTTTTGTTTGCCCTAACTTTTGCCTAGGCCGCCCTTGTAGGTTTTCAACCTAGCGGGCTTTTGATTGTGTGCCCTAACTTTTTCCTAGATCGCCTTTGAGGATTTCGACCTAGCGGGCTTCTGCTTGTCTGCCTTAACTTTTGCCTAGGCCGCCTTTTGAGGGTTTTCGGCTTAGCGGGCATTTTGTTTGTGTGCCCTAACTTTTACCTAGGCCACCTTTGGGGATTTCTGACCTAGCGGACTTTTGCTTGTACACCCTAACTTTTACCTAGGTTTCCTTTGGAGGGTTTTCGACCAAGCAGCCTTTTGTTTGTGTGCCCTGACTTTTTGCTAGGCTGCCTTTAAGGGTTTCTGACCTAGTGAGCTTTTGTTTGTGTGCCTTGACTTTTGCCTAGGACACCTTTGAGAGTTTCTGACCTAGCGAGCTTTTGCTTGTAAGCCCTAACTTTTGCCTAGGTCGCCTTTGTAGGTTTTTCGATCTAGCGAGCTTTTGTTTGTGTGCCCTAACTTTTGCTTAGGCCTCCTTTGAGGGTTTCCAACTTAGCGGGCTTTTGTTTGTGTGCCCTAACTTTTTCCTAGGCCGGCTTTGAGGGTTTTTGACCTAGCGAGCTTGTACTTGTACGCCCTAACTTTTGCCTAGGTCGCTTTTGTAGGTTTTCCGACCTAGCAGGCTTTTGTTTGTGTGCCTTAACTTTTTCCTAGGCCGCCTTTGAAGGTTTTTGACTTAGCAGACTTTTGTTTGTGTGCCCTAACTTTTTCCTCAGCTACCTTTGAGGGTTTCCAACCTAGCGGGCTTTTGCTTGTACACCCTAACTTTTTCCTTGGTCGCCTTTATAGGTTTTTCGACCCAGCGAACTTTTATTTGTGTGCCCTAATTTTGCCTGAATTGTTTTTTTTTTTGGAATTTTAGTCCAACAAGACCTTTTTTGATCATGACGTTGTTGATTTATTTTTGAATTTTGACCCTGCTTTTTCTTGGATTATTTTTTTTTATTTTAATCCAACTGGTTTTCCCTTTTTTTTTTTACTTTTGACCTTGAATTTTCCTGGATTATTTCTTTGACTTTAATCCAGCGGGTTTTATTTTATTTTTATTTTTCCTGGTTAGATCTTTCATTTTGTCTTACTTGGATTTGTTTTGGTTTTTAATTTAGCGGATCTATTTTGCAACCCTCAATTTTGCTTGGATTTTAACTTCGATCCAGTGGGATATTTATTACAAGATATTCCTTGAGAGGAATTAAAATGAATGGTGATTTGGAATCCTCTGTTGGATTCTACTTGTTTTGCTTCCTCATTCAATTTTCTCTTTGAGTTTGATTAATAAGACGTTCAAAATTATTTATTACAGCAATGACATTGTCACCAACAGGTATTTATTGATTAGGTGTAGGGTAAGAAGTGGGTTGAATGATGAAAAGAATGGAAAATTCCAGACGTAAAGTTAACATGGTAAGGTACATGCTCAAGAAACATGAAAAATGTAAATTTTATATTTCTCATTAAGATTTATTTACAAAAGATTGATTTTGAAAAGTATGAAAAATCCGGGATGACTTTCCTCGATAGCTTTGACCTGGCTCTTTACAAGGCACCTCGTTGTACTACCCCAATTTCTTTCAGCTAGCTGATGGGATCTCATGATTTGGCGATTGATTATTGGCCATAGTAGGAGTAGATTTTCCAAAATCTAGCCATTTTGCATCAATTAGGCTTTGCACCTTATGTTTAAGAACCTGGCAATTCTCTATTGAATGACCAATGTATCCTGCATGGTAATCGTATTTGGCATTTGCGTCATACCATTTAGGATATGGTGGTTCTTGAGGTTTTAGAGGGTAAGAAACCACTAGAGAGTTCTGGATTAAGTGAGGCAGCAGCTCAATGTAGGTCATCGGAATAGGATCAAAGTGGACAAGTTTCTTCTCATTCTTTTGGCTTTGGTTAGGATTTTGGCTTATGGCTTGTGTTTGGGTCGTATATGGTGTTGGTGGTCGAATTTGCATTGGATAGTTATAAGTTGGAGGGTAGGGTGTTTGGTAGGTGGTGGCGATGTAAGGATATGGTGTATAAGATGGATAAGATGGTGGTTGGAAACCAGTTGGTTCATAAGGTGCCATCTGAGGTATGTATTGACCTTGACCAGAAGCCACATTATAAGCTTCACCTACCTTTTTCTTTCCAACAGAAGTATCAACTGTCCCTGCAAACTTGTGCATGATCCTTCCACGGCGCATGCCACCCTCGATTCTTTCCCCTATGATGACGACATGAGAGAAGCTAGTGGTCATGCTACCAATCATCTTGTCATAGAAAGGATCTTGGAATGTGTCAATGAACATGCTGACCAGTTCTTTCTCAGATAAAAGAGGTTTCACTTGAGCCACTAATTCCCGCCATTGTTGTGCATATTCTTTGAAGGTCTCATCCCCTTTCTTAGACACATTCTGGAGCTGAGTTTTGTCGGGAGCCATCTCTAGGTTGTACTTGTACTATTTCAAGAAAGCATCAGCCAGATCCCTCCATGAACGGATATGTGTTCGTTCTAATTGAGTGTACCAATTTGCAGCTGCCCTAATTAAGCTGTCTTGAAAGAAGTGGACGAGCATCTTATCATCGTGAGTACAAGTAGACATCCTCGTGCAGTACATGGTTAAGTGATTCCTTGGACAATTAGTTCCTTAATATTTCTAGAATTCAGGAACCTTGAATTTAGGAGGAATGACCATGTCTAGAACCAAGCACAAGTGAGATGCATCTCTAACATCATATGCATTTCCTTCTATTGCCCGGATCCTTCCCTCCAGGGTTTTCCACTTTTCAGTATCCTCCTTAAAAGGATGGTTTTGATGTTCTCCTGCTATGTTATGAGGATGAGACTGTGATATGTGTATAGGATGGGGTCCTTGGGTGAATATAGGTTCATCCCTCGGTAGTTGTTTGGTAGGCTTGTGAGGTGGTGTTTGGAATGGTAGAAGGGATTTTTGTGGTGTTTGAAGGTAGGTTGTGTGTTTAGGTTTGTGTGTGTCTCATGAAGGAGGCTTGCCTATGGGGGAACCCATAATGAACCCCTTCAGTTTGTGGAGTTATGGTTGATGGTAAAGGATTTTGTGGACTGTAGCCAGGAGGGTGTGATGGGTCGATTGTTTCTTCTGGAAGAGACCTCACCTGTTTCTAATTTGACATTTGGATGGCCTCCATTTGTTTGGCCAATTGATCCTTTAATGTTTGAACCTCATTTCTCAATTCCTTGTTTTGTCTTTTCCAACTCATCCATGATTCTTGACTGTGAACGAGTCCTATAAGGATGTCGAGTGAGTTGTCTTTCTCCAATTTTTTGTTAAAATTAAAAAATTAATTTTTTGAGAAACAATGCAAATGCAAAAAAAAAATCATGAGTGATAAAATGTCAATGTTTCAATGAGTTATGAAAATGAAAAAGGTGTGGGATGGTTTTCAAAATCTCCTTTTCAATGATAAATTTATTTAATGAATGAATGAATGAATGTAATGTTGAAATGCAAATAATTGAAGATTTGAACATTTTGAAAATAGTTGAGTGTTGTTTTATTTATTCGTCCTTGATTTGTAGCAATTATATATTTTTTTATCAATTTTTGGTATTTTTAATTTTGCTAGAAAAATCTTTGGTTTTGTTGAAAATTTTTTCTAAAAACATTCTTTAGATTTTCTTTTGAATTTTTATTTTCTCTCTTTTTGGATCATTTTATATTTTCTATATTTTCAAAAATTATTTTTCTAATTTTTCCGAAAAAATTTTATCTTTCTCCTTCTATCTTGATTTTTCTATACTTTTCATTTGATTTTTCTTTCTAATTTTGGTTTGTACATCGTTTATTTTTCCTTAATTTTCTTTCTTGATTTTTTATATCTCCCCAACTTTCAGATTTCATCTCCCCTTTGAGACTTCAGATGATTCTGTTCAAATAAAAGTCTGTGAGCAACATATGAACTTTGTATCATAAAAGGGGTGTATGCTCTCCTTGCCTCCTATGTGAGTCACCTGTTCTAAGGGTCTATGGCCTTTAATGTATGAACCTCTCGAAGGTGGTCAATAGTCCTTACGTGTAAGAGGTTACCAGAGCTAAGTTCCAGTTCATAATGCTTACTACAACAATAGAAGAAGCTACTAGTTGCAGGTCACATGAATAGGACGCACTCTAGCCGGGACTTTTGTGATAGTTAAACAGGACGTACGTCCAAAGTGACACCCTTAGACCCCTCTATCCTAGGCTGCACTCAGACCCGAGTATAGGGGCCCACTCATGAGATGAATGCATATATGTAATGTGTGGAGGGCACACAAATAATTGGGATACCTGCAATTGGGGAAATCGCGACAAGTATATATAGCAATTTATTATTCGTCTATCCTAAGGTCATTCAAAGAATAAACAAATAAATAAATAAACAGATAAATAGATAAAGTGATCAATAATGCACACTCAATTGTAAACGGGCTTGACTCTCTAAAGTCCTCAGTGGAGTCACCATCTGTCGTAATCGTAATTACAACAAGACGACGAACTCGCTAAAATTTTTTAAAAAAGAATTTATTTTGATTTGTGGAGCCGCCATCAAATTTTTATTTAAGGGAAAATATTTGGAAAAACCCTAACTTGAGGAAGAATCTAGGTTCGAGAGTCTGCTACGAGTAGGGAAGGTGTTAGGCACCCTACTCGCTCGTTCCGAAGAACGGTACCCTTAAACTGAATGTGTGATTTTGATGTTTTTGAAAACTATTTGACCCCTTTAGTTTAGAAAAAATAAATAGGTTTGTATTAAAATAACCTGACAGGACTTGATCCTGCTCCTACGTATTCCCTAGTGCAATGGAAAACTTAAGCCTACGTAGTTCTGGTTGTGAAGACTTGATCTTCGGAAAAAGAGATTAAAAGATGATTAGAAGTGACTTAGATATTTTGAATAATTCTTAGTCCACATATGCACAGGATCCAAGACAACTACAACTGCACTGGGACCCATATGAATCTCTAAACATCGAACAACAGAAAAATCTACCAGTTCGCATTTAGAGCTCATTGCGTGATACTTGGAATTATATATCAAATGATTTACTTCGTAAAATAACAAAATAAATGGGGATTGGGCTTGACCCAAAATTAAAGGAAACTTGATTTCAATTTGATTAAAAAGAGAATTGAATTGAAGGGAAAATGGGCTAGACCCATATTAAGACGATTTCGAAGATAAGGAGAGAATAGGGCATGGATTCAAAATTAAAGTAAATAACCGGGCTCAACCCAACTTAGGAAGAATTTAATTTCAAAATTTAGAAAAAGATTAGGCTCGACCCTATTTAAAATGAATGAATTTGATTTCTAAAAATCTCATAAACTTGATTTCCAATTAAGGAGGAAAAATTGAGTTTGATCCAAATTAAAAAGGAAATTGACTCGGTGTTAAGTAAGTAAAATGGAAAAATTAGGTTTAACCTGGATTAATTATTTTTGTTCAAGAAGGATGTCAATATTAATTATCTAGTGATGCTCATTTTGTATGGCCAATTAGCATGGTTCAATGCAGAACCTGCAAACTACGAATCTATGGAAAGCATTGGCAGCATTTTATTTCCATCCATATATATATGGTATGTTGAATCACTTGTGAAGTCGAGTTTACTTGACCGTGTCTGCTTCAACTTCACCCTAGACGCGTGTCGTGTAGCAAGACTAACAAGTGGTCGAGTGAATTTATGAACGAACGAATGAATTTATGGCCCCTCTGCTCAAAACAAAATGCTACTGCCTAATAAGTATAGATTAGTATTTGATTGAATCTACAGGCCCCTGATTGTGGGATTGAGGTGGATTTGGCCTGCTGGACATGCGGCCCATTATGGCCCACGACGTTGAGCAATATAAGAAGAAACTTCAAATGGAAAATGCCGTGTGCGAGACTCAAACTGGGGGTTTGGGAATTGTATGCAATCAACTCAACCTCCAAGCTGGGTCTTTAATTTAGTTTTACTACTCATCAACTTGATGAAGGTTCGTTGAAGACGGATTTGTTGAGAAATAAGCACGATCTAAGCCATACACATGCATGCCAAGATCAGAAAGTTCCTTGCAACATTGTCATGGGTATGAACTGCACATCGGTCTCTGTGGTGGAAGGGGTCCTTTCTTGGATAAGCTCATTATTAACTAGAATATGGACAAAATAACTACAACATAAACAGACTTTTAAAATAGTAACAGCATATGTCCAACCTCAACCAAACCTTTCCCGTATGAAAAGAAAGGGATACCGAAAATGCGAGAGAGGGAGAGAGAGGCCCTAATCCGATAATCATACTCATCTGCCTTTTCCTAGAAGTCTGCATAGCTCTCCCACATGAACCCATGATTCCCGAAATGCTCCCCATCATTCCTTAACCACATTGTTGAACGCTTCTTGCGTGATACACAAATCGAACTTGATTGACAGGTCACCTACATCTGGGGATCCATGTATATGCTAAAGATATCGAACGCGTCAACACAGACATGATCAAATATCATCCTCTGATCTAGCTGCTAACTCAACAAGTTCACTGGATGAATTAACTGGCGATGACAATGGTTGGGAAGAGACAAACTCATTTTTCATGTCAGCATTCTTGCAACACTTTGGACTAACATAACTTTGCCCCATGAATCTGGATTTCACATACTTCGCCATCCTAGCTTCATGCTAGGGCTTGAAATCATTTCCTGTTCATAGTAGTTTATGCCTATACAGTCCAGCTTGTCATATACTCCATCACCTTGAGTGTATGATAGACATTCGCTGCATGGCTTGCTGTAAACACCAGTTGGAGGTGAAAAAGTAGCAACCTCAAGCATATCAAGATGACAACCAGGCCAAGCTTTAACTAAATAAGTAAGCATATAGAGGACTGCAAAAAGCTCCGCTGCCATTGACTTCAGCGTTTAGTGTGTTGGTTCTTGGAACTAGAGAAAGAAACAACTACTACCACGACAATGCAACTATCGCTTTAGCTATTTTGATTAAGATATAGCATCCCTCAGCACCAACCATTTCCGAAAATACATTCTCCATAACAACAAGCTCTTGAACTGGTAGTCTTGCTGTGTGATAATCAATTGATTTCTCAGAACCAATGGCTGTTTGGTTCATGTAGAGAGTATGTATTAACCAGGAAAAGGGATGGAGAGACCAAGATGCCTTCGCTTATCATAAATCCACCTGCCCTTGGTCTTTTAGCATCGTACGCTGTAAGCGTTCCAACGCCCTGTATCTCGTCATCGAAGTCAGTATCACCCTATGGGAGGGGTTGAATTTTCCCATTTGGTAAGGAGAACATAGGGGAACGCTCCCTTGCGTTGAAGTCTCCGTCCTTGTTTTGGAAGATGGTCGATGATCTCACTTTGCTGGATTGAATTATTTGAATCCAAGAGATGTAGCAGTGGGGTAAATGAAGAATAGGATGGGTATTTATGACGTCTCTCTCTATTCTATAATTCATATCTCGTTGGGTGCCGATCAAACGCATCATGGGAGCTAACAGGGGTAGCGCTTAGATGCATAGTAAAGTTAATGCTCATTTCATCGCAAGCTATAATAAGATGCAGCTTCTTTCACAATACTATCACCGTGCAGATTTACTTAAACAAGAAATGAGAGTTTCTTGATTCAAAAGAAAGGTGATGGAAAGACATGGATAACCTGAGTGTAGTTGATGGATTATTCGCAATGGCAACCTCCGCAAGGATCAGCAGGATTCATATCTTCTTCTAGCTTGTGACAAAGCCCGAATAAGAGTAACTAAGGCTGACTTCCCCATCACCAAGAACAAGTCTGTTCAAAGAATACCCAGGGAGTCTTTCTCTCATGATAGAAAAATGCCATTTCCCCAAAGGTCTTCCCTCCCCTCAAGTTGACGCTCCCAGAAATTGGTGTTCAAGAAGAATCCTCCATGCACACTGTGTTCCCCTACGTGAAGTGAAAAAGCCTCCCCCTCAAGGCATGGCGCTGCTACCTATATCATAGGCGAGGAAGGAATAAACATCCCCAATGGCTCTAGGCATTGCGGTAGCTTGATGAATGTGCCTACTACCAAGATATGTTCTTTGTGCCTCCCCTCGACTCGTTCCCTCCTTTTTTTCTTTTTAATGCGTGCACCCTTTCTTCCTTTTTTTTCTTTTTAATGCGTGCACCCTTTCTTCCTTTTTTTTTTCTTTTTTCTTTTTTCAGTGTTTTTTCCTTTTTCCGTTTCATTTTTTTATTTTCAGTTTTTTAGTTTTTTCAGTTTTTTTAGTTTTTGTGTTTTTAGTTTTTTTAGTTTCTATTTTTTTATTATTTTGTTATTTTTCTTCTTCTTTGTTATTCTTTTTCCATTTATTTATTTTTTCCTTTTTCTGTTTTATTAATAATATTATTGTTATTATCTTTTTTTCTTTTCTTTTCCCTTTTTTTTTCTTAATTTTCTTTTGTTAGTTTTCTTTATTTATTTTTTGTTTTATGTTTTTATTAGTTTTTTCTTCTTTTTATTATTTTTCCATTTTTCAGTTTTTATTTCTTTGTATTTTTGTTTGTCTTTCATTTTAATTTAAATTTCAGCTTATTTACTAATTAATTTTAAAATGGAACCTGGTACATAATTTGGTGTTTACAAAGTGCATTATTAGATTTGCATTGAACTATAGAGAAATTTTTATCCGTGTTGAAATATAGAAACATTTTTATATTTGTCATGTCTTATTCATTCCTCTTTAAACCATAAAACATTAAAATATATGAATTTTTTTTCTCTCTAATTTTTTATGTTTATCTTATGACTATTATGAACAAAAGTAGCTATATTATAGAAAAAATCAGTTTAAAAAATATGATTGATATATCATTATTTTGTTAATTTATTTGTATGAAATTAACTGTAATTATTGTATAATGAATATTTATTTTATGTAATTTTACCTAATTTCATTTTATTGTTACAAGAATGGTTATCTAAATAAAGAAATAGAAAATAAATAAATTTGGGATAAAAAAGGATAAAGATGGTATAAAAAGATAGAGCAGAAAAAGGATAAAAATGATCCTAGGAGAAAGCCACCACGGTCATACTAGTTGAGCACACCCTTGCAATAGATCAATATTTTCAACATGGTCGTGTAGACCTAAACATGACCATGTTGGATGAAGGAGCATGATCCTGTAAACCTAAGCATAGCCTTGTTGTGTTCCCAAATTTCTAACACCATTGTGTAGAGCTGAGCATGACCATGTTGTGGAAGTATTATAAATGATCCAAGTCAACCCTAATGATGTAGGAAGGGATTCCAGTTAGCCTTGACAACGCTTTAAAAGACCTAGAACAATTATGATAGCTGAAGAGTCAATTTAGATAAGCTCGATTTGCAATAAAAGAAGGCCTAGTACATATCTATAAAAGGAAGGATACGTCTTGGGAGAAAGATGCATTTTCCCATTCTCAACATCCTTGACATTTTGAGGGGTCCTCTGACCTATATCTTCCCCCCTCCCCCCCCCCCCCCCCCCATTTTCCATCTTCATTTCCTTATTCCATTTCTTCTTACAATGTCCTCCCATAGGATCTTGGTGGAAGGAATTCCTACATAGTGCAAGTTATAGAGTCTTTTGCTAGCCTTGTTGCCACTATGGTTCTGTATTTCTTATCTTGAGATTAGGATTATGGATTTTGTTAGGATGCTTTGTTCTCAATGTTCATTTTTTTTTCTATGTGTAACTAACCCCCAAATTATTGGGCATCAATGAACCTTGTGATGTAATTATTTGAACCTCATTTTTCTCTATGAATAATTTTATGCCTTCATTATGAATGAGTGCATAGTTTGTTATACAATTGTATTGTTTTATTACGCTTAATCAATTAATAAGAATTAGCTACTCTTTTTTATCTCTAAGTTGGTTGGGGGTAGGCAATTGTACCATCCTCTAATTGACAAAACTATAAGGTAACTGTGTTTATGAGATTTTGAAGATCAATTGAATCCTAACTAGTTATTTACTTAACTATAATTAATAAATCTAGAGTTCTTTATGCTTTTCCTATTTACTTACCTTGCATGATCATTGGGAAAATAATTAGGGGAAATATTACTACTATTGTATGATCATTAGGTAGTGATAGCATTAGACGGATGGTTAGCAATTGATGTTTAAATTGTTTGTAACGGAATTTAGGGATAAAAATAAGTAAAGCAATAAGGGAATCCAAATCCCCATACTTATCCATAACTTTGAACTTGTGTTCTCCATTTTTCATTATTTTTTATTTCTATTTTCTCATTCTTATCTTTCACACTTGTACAAAACCTTTGATAAGCTCAAAACAACATTCTTCTAATCACATTCACAAAGCTATGAAAAATTTAATTGAACACACCTCAAAGGAACTGGCAGTAACGAATGGTCTTCATCGGACGAGGATGAAAACAGAACATTGAACAAGATTTTCTTACTAGAAGCTTAGAGGACTAACACAAATGATGGTAATAGATGAGCATGACGGACAAAAATATAGGCACAACAACACAATGGTAATAGGAGGTTCAAATAGTTAAGGTTCATTTTGTGTTTTTTTATTATTGAAATAGCGTGAGGTAGAGCTGCACATTCACTTCCTATTCTTGTGGATTATCTTATATTATATAAATTTAATATATTAAAATAGTTATAAATATATATTATAAAATATATATAATATATAATAAATATAAATATAAATATACATTTATAATATATAAATCTAATATATCAAAATATTATAAGGATAAATAGTAATGTTAAACAGGTCCTTAGATAAGATAGTCTGACTTGTTTATCTAAAAAAAAAACTTTTTATCAAATCTAAGCCTATCTATTTATTAAATAGGTCAGACTTAGAAAAACTGTCAACAAATCAAGCCTAGACCTTTATTGGATGGCTAGACTCATTTTCATCCCTATTAATTCACATATATATATATATATATATATATATATATATATATATATATATATATATGAAACCCCCTCCAACAAATACTTGTCACACTATTTTCCTAACTCCATTGCATAGTGATGTGGGCATTAATATATTGGTTGAAGCATTAAAAATAGTAAAACTTAAATTGTTAGTGAAGGATAACACCTAACTATAGAGTTAGAAAGATCAATTGTACACTTTATGTTATTAGCTAGTTGTGATTTTTGATGTCGTATTTTATGATTAATGTGATCCTAAGTGGGGGTTTTCTATGAAAAGTTGGAGTTGTGAATATTTAATAGTTGTATATTAAGTTGGTGGACTTTATGTGAAATGTTTGACAATTGGTACAAGATGCCTTTTCCCCAAGCCACTTCAATCCTTATCTAGTAGAATGCCTCATTTTTTTCATATGTAAAATGAATCAAAGCAATTTTTTCAAAGATGTTAAAGGTTTATCTTGTTAGTATTAGTTAGCTATCCTATTTGTGTCTGTTATTTAGTTTTACAACTCTTCTAATTAGTTACAAGTTCATGTATCCTATCACTCTCATGCATAAATACTCTTTTTATTATCATAATAAAACAAGTAAAATTCTCTACTTGCTGTCAAATATTTTTCTCCTCATCTAGCATTCCTAGTATGTTAAAAAGAGATTCAACAAGGTATCATAGGTTTATTCTTGGAGCTTTGTGGTGCTACCCTAGTAAAGCTTTTCCTCCTTCCTTTTCTTGATTTCATAATTTTTTCTTTCTCTGATGAAGATCCAACCTAATGACCCATCCAACCTCTACTATCTTTATCTTAATGAAAGTCCAAACACTTTCTTTACTACCATTAAGCTTGATGGAATTAATTACCATGCATGGTCCTGTGTCATGAAAATGGGACTCAAATTCAAGAACAAAACCCAATTCATTGATGGAACTTCCTAAACCATCTACTGTCAATCCTTTTTTTCCATACTGGAAAAGGTCCAATACTATGGTATTATCTTGGATTACTCACTCTTTGCAACCCTCTATTGCATAAAGTATTTTTTGGCTTGAAACTTCCTGAGAAGTTTGGGCTATCCTCAAAGAAAGGTATTATCATGATAATGTTTTTCGTATTTCTACCTCACAAGAAGAACTATATGCTCTCAGGCAGGGATATCTTTCCATTAATGCCTATTTCAGGCCCATTCTTTCATGTAGCTTTCAGATTCCCTGCTCTTGCAGTCTTACATCCACTATTAAATCATATAAAGATAATGAATATGTCATCCATTTCTTGAAAGGCCTCAATGATCAATATACAATTGTAAGGTCTCAAATTATGCTCATTGTGAACACTAAATTATGTCCGAGATCAAATTATCGTTTAATTAATCAAATTTAGCAAATAAATACAAATAATAAAGCCAATGCAAATAATAATAGCAAGAAAAAAAAGAATAAAAAATAAATATAAAAAGAGGAATAAATCATAAATAAAAACAAAAAAGGGGAAAATACACAAAAGGGGAAAAGAAGCCTAATAAATTCTCAAAATAAAAAAAATAAAAATAATAACCAAAATAAAAAGAAGAAAAAGAAGATTTTCTGTTAGGAAGTTAGTTAGAAATTAGTTAGGTTAGTTAAAGTTAGTTAAGGTTAGTTTAGAATTAGTTAAACAAAAAAGAAAAAAAAGCAAAAAATAAAAAAAATGATGAATAAGAAAAGAAAAAGAAAAAAAATAATAAAGGGAGAATAGCTTTGGCGGGAGATGACACTGAAGAATTGAGAAAAGCCTGAAAAATCTCCCCAGGTGTCTCTGAATTTCCTTGAGTGCTTCTCGAATTTTCGGCATTTTTCTCTGCTTCTCGCTGAAAACCAAAGTAACAGATCCTTACTCCCGTCGGGTGCATTGCTGGCTTCAATCTTCCTTCCAAAAATTCTCTCACTGTTGTGGAAGATGAGGAAATCGTCACTCCTCCAAGAATTGGTCTCACTGAAGACCAATGCAATCTAGGCTCTCCTCTAACTCCTGAGAAGAAAATTTTTGGAAAAGTTTCGGTAGCTCCTCTTGATGATCTTTGAGCTTTTCTCTATTCTCTCGATTGCTTACAGGAGTTTCGAACTCACCACTGCTCCCTCGCCTCTCGCCAAGAGTTTCCACTGCTTGCTGCTAAGGAAGGATCCTACATTTTTCTCTTGGATCTTGTTCGTATAGAATTGATTCCAGTTTTGTTGGGAGAAAGGATACATTGGCAATTCTCAGGGACTTTCTTCCCGAGCTTGTGAAGATTCTCTTGCTTTTTGTTGTTTAAATTGCTTAGGTTAAATTCCTTGCACTTGCTTCTTCTCTGTTTAATTATTGTGCTGTTATGGTGTGTAGAGAGATGCATGCTGTGAGAGAAAACTTTGAGAGAAGCTGAAGATTGGAAATATATCTGCTATGCCCTCGCTTGTATATGATTCAGATTTGGTTCCTCCTCATAATTTGATTTCTGTCCATCAAGTTGCCTAGAGTTAACACTCACTGTGATTCTAAAACGCTCTGAATTGGGCAGTTGATTGTAGATAGATATCATAGTAATAATTACAAACGCTTGATCTGTAGAGTTCATTTCCAAAACTGCCTTGTGCTTGTAGTGCATATTTCTGGAAAAAGTTTTGGTATGGTAATCCAGTTCTGGTCTCACAAGTGTAGATTGGGATTTGACAGTACTTAGGATAAGGGCTCAGTTAGAAACTATGGCAAGGTTAAGATTAGTTATGCACGAAGAGGTGATGGTTATGTCAATAAAGAAGAGCTCGACTATGCTGCTCGACCATTGAGTTATTTCTGTTAGTAGCCGCAGGTGTTTCCTTAATCATTCCCTCCTCACACTATAGTAGGTTATCCATTCTACTATCCCTTAGTCAAATAGGGAGTGATTTCAATTTGAAATCTGAGACAAGAAAATCCTTTTTGTCTAAACGCTAAAGAATTAAGGAATAGGGAACCCGGTCCAGTAGGTAGTTGAAGCAGATCTTGTAAGGCTTGAAGTGCAGCGTTTGAATAGCACTTGCTAATAGTCTCTAATCCTCTTTTCAGCCTGTTCTCACCAATCTACAGATTTTGCAAATTAATTCCCCTGGTTTAGGCCCTGTCTTCACCAAGGAAATGAGAATGGAAAACATAGTTTGAGTAATCATTGATGAAATCTGTGAGTGGAGCCTTGACCTATAGTTGTTGCAAGAAGAATCAACCCCACTGTTGGCACAAAGTCCTGAATCTGATTCAATGAAGTGTAGTGTTAGGACCAGCTTGGTCTACAATGTAACCATAAGCCCATGAAGGCTCTGGAAATAGCCCCAAATGACTCATAGGAAACTTCTCTAGATCTGATAGGAGTTTAATTTAGTAATATGGAGACATAGAAATAGGAAACAACAACTGTTCAGCTCACAAGTGTGTCATCCTTAGGAAAAGTCAACAACTAAGCCATGCATGCTACTGTTCTTAGGTCAGGTAGACAATGAGTTAATGCAAACAAAAAACCACTATTCCAGAGACATACAATAGAATTACATAACATAGTGACTCCTCATTTGGTGATAGTATCTAGTATGCTAAGTCATTGGGGACTACTCACTAAGTCATTGGGGACTACTAGGGAGTAGGATGACCTGTTCATTGAGCATAATTTTAGCTTAACTAAGGCAATCTATGGCTTTTAGTTTGCTGTCATGCATTGATCAAATCAAACCCTTGTAAAATCATAAAGAATGTAGCCACGTTAAGTACTGTGATTGTGTTTCTGTAAACTTGCATAATTCTTTATATCCCCCCCCAAACTCTATTTAAATTAATTACTGTGAGTATCAAGATTAAATTTGGAGCCCAGCTTAGTGGATTAGCTCGCTGCCCCACGACCCCCAAGTCCCAGGTTCGATCCTTGCTAAACTCATTTTTCTCCAAATACAGTAACAACCATCAAGTATACTTTAAGTTCAAAATTGGCAACATTAATCCTACTTAGGATGCTTGCTCTAGTGGTTGGAGAGCTCTAAGTGCCTTGAAGAACCAGTTCCGAGTCCTGCTTTAAGCATTTTTTCTCCAAATACAGTAACAGCCATCAAGTACACTTTAAGATTATAATTGGCAACATTAATCCTACTTAGGATGCTTGCTCTAGTGGTTGGAGCTCTCTAGGATCCTTAAGGATCTAGGTTCAAATCCTGCTTTAAGCATTTTTCCTAATAAATGATTATTAACCTTATATCATTTATTTAATTACACTTATACAGACTTTGACTAAACCATAAAGCTTAGCCTAGTGGTAGATTGGTTATAGACACTTGGAGCCTTGGGTACAAATCCTATATAATTATTTTTGTACTCATATTTTTATTGGACCGAATACTTAATAGGCTCAAATGCTACCTAATAAAATGTCCGATTAAACAAAAAGGGCATTTTTCTGTGGGTCAAGCCCAATCCTTTTTTTTTTAATTTTAAGATCAAGTCTTTTTTTTATTTTGGATCAAGCCCAATTTATTTTTTAAGCCCAATTCTTCTTTCTTAAGAAATCAAATTCTTTCTTACTTAACTTGGGTCAACCCAATTCCTTTTTTTTTTATTTTTTTATTTTTTTATTTTTTTTAAAAAAAATAAGTTCATTTTCTTTAAATGATCCTAGACCTCACGCAAGGAGCTTTAAATTTGAAAGTGCAACATACTCTATCTTTTAATGTTCGGAGAGTCATATGAGTCGCAGTGCAACCTACGCTTGCCTCTGGCTCTGTGCAAGTTGGACAAAGGCCTTCCTTTTTAAACCCTTCTTCAAAAATTACTTTTCCAAAATGAATCTCTAAAATGATCTCAAGCAATGAGCTTCAAATTTGAAAGTGCAGCATACCCTATCTTTCAATATTCGAAGAGTCATATGAGTCCCAGTGCACCCCTCGCTTGCCCCTGGCTCTGTGCATATGTGGATCCGGGAACATGTGTAAAAATCAAATTTTCAAAATATGTTTTTACTACCATTTAGTCTCACGCGATGAGTTCTAGATACGAACTGGTAGCATACCCTACTGTTCGGTATCTAGAAATCATATGGATCCCAGTGCAACATTTGTTTGTCTTGGACCCTATGCACATGTGGACTAAGAATTCTTCAAAAATATTTAAAACACTTTCAACTTATTTCAATTCAATACAAACCTACTTTTTTCAATTACCTCCGAAGATCAAGTCTTCAAACCAAAACTACGTAGCCTTGAATTTTCCATTGCACTAGGGAATATGTAGGAGCAAGATCAAGTCCTATCAGGATATTTTCCACAAACCTATTTATTTCTATTCTATTTAAAAGGATCAATAGTTTTCAAAAATATCAAAATCACACCCTCAGTTTAACGGTACCATTCTTCGAAACGGGAGAGTAGGGTGCCTAATACCTTCCCTACTCGTAACCGACTCTCGAACCTAGAGCTCATTCCTCAAGTTAGGGTTTCTCCAAATATTTTCCTTTAAAATAAAATTTGGTGGCGGTTCCACAAACAATTAAAAATCTTTCTAAATTTTTAGCGAGTTTATCATTTTGTTGTAATTACGGTTGTGACATTCATGAATCCTTACCATCTGTTAACAAGGTTTTCAATTATCTTGTTTAACAAGAAAGATAGTTTGGTACTTGTCCAAAGGAGCCAAAGATCACAACCACCATAGAATTCAATAATAATGCTGGTAGGGGAAGATATTCTCAAGGCCGTAAAAGTTTTGGAGGAAGGACTGGTTGAGGAAGAGGGAATTCATCCAAGGTATGTTCTTTTTGCAACAGAAGTGCCCATACTATGGATGTTTGCTATAAAAAGAACATGGTTACCCTCCCCACTTAAAGCGAAATAGAACTATAGACAATTGTGTCACTTCATCTAACCCTTAAGACACCATCAACAACAATGTGCTTAAGTCTCCCACATCTTATACTAGCCTTGGCTTCACAATTGGTCAAGACAAATCTATCTTGGATCTTTTGCAAAAAAATGATACTTAATACGCTCATCATCTCAACCCGACCACCACAACAAACCAATCAAGTAACATCTATATTATTTTAAACAAAACCATATATTAGGTTCTTGATATAGGAGCTACAGATCATGTGTGTTACTTTCTTTCTGATTTTCACACCTTCAAGAAAATTAAGCCCATTTTAGTTAAATTGCCTTATGGGAATCAAATTATAACTCAAAACATTGGAATTGTTTTTGTCTCCAAAGACTTAACTTTGACTAATGTTTTATATATTCCAAATTTTTAATTTCAATCTAATATCCATCTTCAAGTTAACAAAAACATTGAACTACTAACTTATTTTTCTGATTCTATCTGTGACATACAAGATTTGACATCTATAAAGATGATTGGTGGTGCTAAGTTGAGAGCTGGATTATATGTTCTACCTCCTACAAATTTTATTTTGTTAGAGAAGAATTTTTTGAATAATTTTTGTACCTACAATAATGACATTTGGCATTTGAGACTTGGTCATTTATCTCATTATAAAATGTATCAAATGTAGAGACTATATCCATACATCAGATGTCATAAAAATAGTGATCCTTGTGATGTTTTCATTATGGAAAACAAAGAAAATTTCCTTTTGCTAATAGTATAACTCAATCTTCTATTTTTTTTTATATTATGCACATTGATATTTAGGGGCCTATTTCAATTCCTTCTTTTTTTTTACCATAGGTATTTTCTAAAAATTATTGATGATAAGTCAAGACACATATGGTTGTGCCTCATGAAGCATAAGTCAGACGCCTCTCATTTGGTTAAATCACTTGTGGCTTTGGTTGAAACTCAATTTAATAGAAACTTGAAGTGTATCAGATTTGACAATGGCTTAAAGTTCAATTTGCCCAAGTTTTATCAATCCAAAGAAATTCTACATCAAACCACTTGTGTATATACAACTTAGCAAAATGGAGTATTTGAGAGAAAGCACCAATATATCCTAGGTGTTTCCAAAGCTCTCCTATTCCAGACCAATATGTCTAATTATTTTTAGAATTATGTTGTCACTTATTTTATCTACCTTATCAACATATAGCATATAAAATTCCTCTTAGATCAGTTTCCTATTCTAGTCCTACACAATTTTTTTCTAGACTTAAGTCATCTCAAGACCTTTGGATGTCTTTGATTCATTTCCAGCTACATTTCCCATAGAAAAAGGCTTGATCCAAGAGTAAGGAATTGTATTTTTCTAGGATTTAAATTTGGTACAAAAGGATATATTTCTTATGACTTGAACATCAAAAAGGTCTTAATATCTAGAAATGTGAAATTTTATGATATATTTTTCCTTTCCACAACAGCAAAATAAGCACTCACAATGATCATCCTTCCCCTATTCTACTTATTTCACCAAATCTACCTCTCATTGAAGATGTCTTTCTTCTTGATAGTAGAAAATCTCTCAACAATAACTCCCAAGAGACCATATCTACTGTTGATCCAATTCCTAATTCCCTCTTCGAAGATCAAATAGAAATATTAGAGTTCTCACATATCTAAAAGATTACCATTGTCACCTTTCCATTTCTCAACCTCTCATTCCCAATGTTAAATATCCTATATCTAGTACCTTAGCATATGACAATTTATTCCATCCTCAAAAACATTACTCTCTTGCTATTTCAACTCATAATTACCCTATTCACTTCAACGATACTATTCAGCAATGTTGCTATAAGATTGCCATTCAAAATAAGTTGGATGCCCTACATATAAATCATAATTGGTCTCTCACTACTCTTCCTCTAAGAAAGAACATAGTTGATTGCAAATGAATTTTTTAAGACTTAACACAATGTTGATGAAGGCACAACGCTCAACTAGTAGCTAAAGGTTACATTCAGACTGCCAAACTTGATTATCTTAAAACTTAGTGGTTAAGATGATCACTGTTTAGATTCTTCTTTCTTTGGTAGCTTCTAACAATTGGCATATTCATCATCTTGATGTCGAAATAGCCTTTTTACATAGTGATCTTCAAGAAGAGGTTTATATGAAACGTCCTCTTGGGCATAAAAGTCATGATACTTCTCTTGTTTGCAAACTACATAAATATATTTATGGCTGCAAGTAAGCAAGTAGGTAGTACAACACAAAGCTCACTGAAGATTGAATATTCCTTATTTTCCTCCACATCAAGATTCATCATCATTCCAGTTTATGTTGATGACTTGGTTTTAGCAGGAAATGACTTGCAGGAAATCCAACTTATTAAACAACACTTGAACAATTTGTTTAACATTAAAATATCTTGGTCCTTTAAAAGTTTTTCTTGCTTTTGAGGTGGCTAGATCCTCTAAAGACATTATAATATATCAATGAAAATATATCCTTGATCTTCTTCAAGACACTGGACTTCTTACTGCAAATCCTTATAACACATTTATGGATTTTTCTCTTAAGCTATATAAGGACACATGTAATCCTTTTCCTGATCCTTTAGCATATCATAGGTTGATTGATAGGCTACTTTATCTTACTAACACAAGACCATACATTTCCTATGTTGTGCATCACCTAAGTCAATATCTTGCTTCTCCTAAGATTAAACATCATTAAGCTAGTATCAAAATTCTTTGCTATATAAAGGGAGCTCTTATTAAAAGGTTGTTCTTTCCTGCTGTGTCTGATAACAAACTTAAAGGTTTTTGTGATTTTGATTGGGGAGCTTGTTCGGATACCAGAAGATCAGTCACTGCTTTTTATTTTTTTCTTGGACCATCTCATATATCTTGGAAAACAAAGAAACAACCTAATGTATCTAGATCTTCTTTAGAGGCTCAATATTGTGATCTTGCTCAATCCATTTGTGAAGCGCAATAAACCATCTATCTCCTAAGAGATTTCAACATCCAACAAATCACTCCAATTGTTTTATGCTATGATAACAAATATGCTCCTCAGATAACTGCAAATCCAGTCTTCCATGAAAGGACTAAACATATTGAAATGGATTGCCATGTAGTTCGTGATAAAAATCAAGATGGTACTTTACATGTTCTTCCAATCTCTTTACATTTACAACTAGCAAATCTTCTAACTAAACCACTACCTTCTATCTTTTTTTACATTTTCACCATCAAGCTTGGAATGTTAGATATGCACACTCCAACTTGCGGGAGGGTACCACTACCTTCTACGTTTTTTTACATTTTCATTTTTAAGTTTGGAATGTTAGATATAGGCACTCCAACTTGTGGGAGGGTGTTGAAGATTTAATTTGTTAGTGTCAGTTAGCTAGTTTGTTAGTGTTTGCTAGTTAGATTTCTATCTCTTCTAATTAGTTATAGGTTCATGTATCCTATCATTCTCATGTATAAATACTCTTCTTATTATCAAAATAAAACAAGTAAAATTCTTTACTTAATATTAAATATTTTTTCCTCATCTAACATTCCTAATTTGTTAAAATGGAATTCAACAAAAGAACTTTGGCCCCCTACTTGGCTGAGATCATTGGGCCATTCCAAAGCTGCTTCCTCCTAGGTCCCGGGACATCATACAATGTCATGTGTTACTAAAACTTATTCACATCATGACTATAGTAAGTGATGTGGGATTTGAAATACACTTAAAAAATATGGTCACATAGATCAATGTTTCCTTCATTCAACCGCGTAGGGATTTGGTTTTCCATAAACTATTACAAACCTTATAATGCATTGCATATCATTAGCTACTCTTAACATGTAATAGAATGGAGAATATTTCCCAACTTTATCTCCCCAATGCTGCTTGAGACAAGGTGACCTTATGTCACTGTATTTAATATTTCTTATGTGTGAAATGTATTGTCTTGTCTATCCAATAACAAGTGGACCAAAGGTATTAGATGCCCTCGCTTATTTCACGTGATGGGCCCTTAATTTCTCATCTATTATGCAGATATCCTCTCTTCTTTTGTAAAAAAAAATAATCTCAAGTAAGACTAGTGAAGGATGTAACACAATCTTTTTGCAACACATCATGCCTAAAGATAAATCTTCATAAATCTAAATTATTTTGTTACAAGACAATTCCACAAGCAAAGAAGGAGCAATTTCACCAGGATCATTAATAGTATATTTGTGTCCAACGTTTTATAGGTACCTTGGGTTTTAAATTATACAAGGGTGAGCCACTAAAGACAATTTTAACTTCATCATTGATAAAAATAATAAAAGGTTAGCAAGATGGGTGACATTGGTGAAAAATATAATTATATCAGTCACAATTTAGATAATGAAATTCATAGATCCCAAGCCTTCTTTGACCTTAGAATTAATGCAAAATTAAAAGATTTCATCTATGGAAGTAGAAGCTACCAAGGTCTTTAGTTGGTTAATTGGCAATGAGTTACCAAGGAAAAAAGTATATACGATGGTCTAGGCCTAAACTAAGTGAGGATGATGAATATAACGTTACTGGGAAAATTAGTGTTCAACTCCTCCATCACCAGGAGAAGATTTGGTTAAGGTGATTATGGTCAAATATAAAATCTCATTAAGTTTTGTTGACTCTAATGAAACTTTCTCTGATATGCTACTACTTTCCTTCGAGATGGCTTCAAATTGCGGATAGGTAATGGGGTATCATCTTAGAACGGTGGAAGGCATGAAGTAGTGTGGGCTATATGTGGCACTCTGGATGTCTCCAACAATATCCATCTAGTATAGTTTGGAGCTCTTGGAGTGAAAGACACTATTGGGTCCAATGTTACTGTGATTGCCTTAAAGTGATAGACTTAGTCATAATGTTCAACTCTCCTTATCTATCTATAGTGGTCAGATCCATCTAGTATGAGACTTACATGGAGAGACTGGCATGTGTCTATTCTCACACCATGAGAGAAGTGAATTCCTCTACTAATCAACTAGTCAAGTTTAGAGCCTATCAAGATTCTAGTTTAACCATCTTGCGTAATCTACCATAATTTTTAGATCTTAATTTACTTGTTCATAGTTCGGGAGTTTCTTTCATTTTCCCTAGTTGTTCTATACTTTCCTTGTAACAAACAAAACGTATAGAAATGCATGTAGATTTATAATAATGAAAACGAAGTGAAAATTTATTTTATATAGAAACTAGCAAAAATATTATTTAGTATTAAAATAAAATCTAACGTCATCTGTAAAATCGACAAATGGTAAAGATTAATTTAATCTAAAGTGTTGAGAAAATAAAGATTTGATTCACAAAATAGTTAATGAGTTTACTTTCTAATCATTTTCAAATTAATTGTAGTTTGATTATGCATTAGGGTCTTTTCATTTTTCATACCAATGCACCTATCATGTTTTGTATATTATCTTTTGTATAATTGTATTATTTTTTTTATTTTACTAATAGATTTTTTATAACTTTTTTTTATTTTGTACATTATATTTTTGTTTTTTATATTATAGCATCACATGATACAAACACAAGTTTAGCATTATCCTAGTAAATATGATCATTGCATCATAACTTACAGAAGATAACGTTGGGAAAAAATGCAAATAATATTACATTTTATGTTGCTTGTATTAGCATAGGCATTTTAAGATTTATAATTTTTGATAATAGACTTCCTAGGCTATAAATACTCTTTAATAAAAAACAAAGTAGAAATAAGAATAAAAGTCATAAAAATTAGAAAATTTTCAGTAAATGACGAAAACGCTCCTACACTAGGAAAAAAAAATAAATGTGCAGGAAACCTATTACAAAGGTTACAAAATATTTTGATGTAGAGGTTCCAGCAATAGAGAAAGGCCAGCTGCAGAGACCTACTAGCCTATTGGGTCATCATCTGAATAAGAGGCAAGTAGCTACAAGAGGAGGTGGGGACCTACTTGGGCCTTTAAAAAGAGTACCCGTAGGCCTAATCCATCCCTTCCTTGGCCTTACATATTTTAGAATAGATTTTAAAACTCTTTTTGTATTTTAGAAATAGATGGCCCAAGACATGTATATAATGGGCTCATTTTTCTATATTTCTTTGTTGAGCTTTTGGGACCTATTTTGGCCAATTTATAGGCTGCCTTGGAATACAACAAGGGAATCATTTTGGGCTCAAGGAGTATACCCAATTCAAATTCCCAAAGCTTCCCTATACTAGGCACTATAGTTGATCTATATAAAAGCATCACTTGTGTAATTTTCAACATTAAGTTCGTTTTGAATGAAATTGTGAGTTTTCTCTCAGATTATTTAGAGAAATTATCTCCCTATTCTTCCTCTAGAACCATACTTGGGGTTAAGGAACTCCTCATCAATGGCTGCTTATGGTGGCGGAGACAAAGGTCATCCTGCACAAGAGGTGGCACTTCTAAGTTAAGGCTTAATCCAGACCCATTCCACTTCCATTCTTCATCAAGTTTCAACCACTATTGATCTAGAAGAACCACCTCCTTCCACCTCTGCATCAACTAGTATAAAAGCTCCAGCAATGGAAGTTAGATTTGTTTCTTGATTCGTATGCATTTTCTTGCTTCTTCTTGGATTTGAGTTCATCTTTGTTGCTGTTTTCATTTTCATTTTTGATTGGTCAAACGATATCTGATTTTGAATATTTTTGTTGAGTTCTATTTTTCTTTCTTTCTAGTTTTTAGAATAATATCGTTTGTGTGATTTAGATCTGAAATGAAGTTTTTATTATCTAATTACTGAAGTGTGTTTATCCTGCATGCAAATGCACCTAACTTCTTTGATTTATGCATAACTTACTCATTTCTAATATGATCTTTGTCCAACTTATTTTTTTTGTTTCATGTGATCTATATCTTTCAATTGATTGAGCTGAATTTTTCAGATCTTCCAAAAAAAAATTTTGAAAAATTTTGAGATTTGAATTCAAAAATTGGCACCAAAATCTCATGCGTTCTTGAAGTTTTTTTTATAGATTTATAAAAAGGCTTGCATAAAGGTCATTTGCTTTGCTTTCCTTAAATGTGGTATGCTAGTTATCCATGTTTCATTTAGACCATACGTTCTGCACCATAATAGGTTAATTACTTATTTTATGCATGCCGTAATTATTTGGCTAAATAACATCTTCTCATTGCATGAGCATATGTATGCCACTCTTTAAAGTTTCTAGATATTTCCTTTGTGTGCCTACCTTATTTGCTTGCCTTTAATTCTAGTTTTTCTTTAATTAACCTTTAAGTTTTGTCTTGCTTGTTCCATTGAGTATACCATTCTTATGATATCTTTTCTTACTTATGTTTTAAGTTTCCTCTGAGTTTTGTCACCTTTGCACATATACTTATGAACACTTCTTCACCACTTATACATCACTAAGGCACCTAAGTTGAGTTGAGTTGTTTCTTGACCTCAAATTGGTTTGGGAGAATATTAGTGTGAGTGAAATGGTATGAGAGGTCTGGTTGTATGGTGAGGATATTAGAGGGAGGAAAGCATAAACACTTGGTGATGACTAGTGAAATTTAACTTGATTTTTCTAACACTAACTAAGTGGGGCAACAAGTCTCTTTTTTGTTTGTGCTTAATTTTGTAGGGACTTGGAGAAGCTTAAGCCTAAGGAAAGGCATATCAAGAGACTCAAGAAACCAAGGCTTGAAACTTAGACTTTAAGACCAAAGTGAGAGCTAAGAGTAAACCTGAATTGAAGACCAAAGTGAAGACATTTCATAATAAGTAGCATTCAATTTTTGAATTGTAAATTATAGGTTGAATATGTGTAATTAGGTTTGATTTGAATTGTAAATCCTAGTTTCTTGTAGTAGGATTTCTTTTGGTGTAATTCAGAATTTTCCTTTTCCATTTATTTTTTAAAAAGGACTTTGGACTTTGCACCTTGGTGTATGATACTCACCTAAGGTCAATCTCTAATTATTTTAATGGTATGTGCATACAAGAAGTATAAGGGGTGTCGCAACCATAATTCCGACGAGACGAAGAACTTGCTAAAATTTGAAAAATGAATTTGATTGATGATGTGGAGTCGCCACCAAATTTTTATTTAAGGGAAAAAGATTTGGAAAAAACCCTGACTTGAAGATGAGATTTAGGTTCGAGAGTCGGTTACGAATGGGGAAGGTGTTAGGCACCCCATTCGCCCGTTCTGAAGAACGGTACCCTTAAACTAAGTGTGTAATTATTTGAAAATGGTTTGATCCCTTTAATTAATATGAAAATAAATACTTGATGGAGGTTAGCCTGACAGGACTTGATCCTGCTCCTACGTATTCCCCGGTGCAATGGGAAACTCAAGGCTTACGTAGTTTTGGTTTGATTTGAAGGCTTGACCTTCAAAGGTACTTGAATAGAGTGTTTGACAATGGATGGTGCTCGAAGGCTTGACCTTCGAAACTGCTTGAAAAGGGATGTTTGAAAATCGCTAGAGTGTTTCGAAAATATTTTAAGGAGAATCCTAAGTCCACATATGCACAGGATCCGAGACAACTACGACTGCACTGGGATCCATACGAATTCCTAAACCCCGAACAGCAGAAAAAGCTACTAGTTCGTGCTTAGAATTCGTCGCGTGAGACTTAGGAATTTTAAAAAGAAGTTTTATTACTTTACAAAAGGATTCTTAGTCCACATATGCACAAGGTCCGAGGCGGCTAAGGTAGCACGGGGGCCCATACGAACTACTAAACGTTGAACAGCAGGTGAACCGCCAGTTCCCCATTTAGAGCCCATTACGTGAGACCAAAGATCCCAAAGTATTTTGAAAAGAATTTAATTTGAATATAACCAAGAAAAGAAATGGCTTGGTTTGGAAAAGGAATTGGTTTTGAAGTGAATTTGAAAACTTGAGGGGAAGATGATTAAACTTGAATTGACTTTGAGAAAAGGTATTGAAGTTGTTTGGAAATTTGAGAAAAGAATTTGACTTAATTGAAAATTAAGTGTGAAAGAATTGAACTTGTTGAAAATTAAGTGTGAAAGAATTGAACTTGAGTTGATTTTATTTTATTTGGAGGAAAGAATTAAAAGAGGAATTTAACTTTGGGCGGAAAGGGTTTAATTTAAATTTTTGAGACTTTGTTCCTGGTTCGTGTCCAAACTTCTAAAAAATTTAAATCACCATGCATGGAACCAGGAATTATCATGCATGGTGATGACTTTGTTGAATGTCAAAAATAGTGAGGATTCAAATCATCCTAGGATCGCAACACTGCTTTATCCATTTACTCACCTATACTGTATGACCTTGTAATGCTCGCATGAGCCTTTGCTTCCAACGCTGCCTTCTCATTTACATGGTATTGCTGTCCCAGAAATGATGACTGGAATTGAAAATAACATCGCGAACCAGGGATTATAGGCTTATGCATGGCTGTCCTTGAAAGCCACTTTCACTTTATGCTAGGTACCTGGAAGCATGGGAATTCTACGTGACCATAGTAGGAGGGTTGGGACGCCCTTGATCTCTGTACAGACTAAAGTCGATCTTCTCCCTTCATATAGCATGGTTGAACCTAATCTTGATATGCGTTGGCTTCTCGTCGTGTATGGCTTGAAGGAAATGAGCCAATTTCTGTCAATAACGCCTTGCATGCAAACCAGCCTTACAATTAATCTCAATCCACTAGAAGCCACTCGTGCATAACTCTCGATCTATTCGTACATGTTGAAAAGTCTTTTAACTGTGCTCGTGGGAGTCGATGGGCAATCACTTAACATAGTAGAGGTTCGGAATGAATGCCAAAGTTTGAGGGCAGCCCGAGTGATCTTTGCAGAATTAGGTGTCTAGGATTCAAGGCGTTTGTTTGAGCCATCATTCCTCGCAGTGCTTGATCAAGTTATTTGGGTATAGCACCTTTTGCCTTAAGGTTTGGGAACCCCACATGAGCACTCATAGGATCAGATGGTGCATCGTCCCCCTGGACCAGGCTAGTCATACTTGTATTCGTCTATATTGCACGCTTGGTGAGGCAACGGGCATGCACATGCATGTTAAGGGAATGACGTACAGGGCCCTGCTTTTCGACTGTATCGAATCAAACTCCTACTCTGCCATTGGGTTTCTTTTGCTGCTGTGAGCCTAGACAAAAGAGCCTTTGACTAAGGGTCTCTACTGGATCTTCCCCCTTGCTGCCCCTTGTTACTCTTTAAAGGATCGTTCAGGAAAAGGGGGGAGTTTTGTATCCAGTTTCGTGTTGGAAATCCGGCATTGGGGTAGAGGCACTAGGATCAACCTTTAGCGATTAGCGATGAATGATCTTCCTAATATGATCAACCTTGCTCTTAATCCTACTTTAGGGAGGTCCAAATTACTTGATATTATGAAAAGAAACTCGATACTTTTGGGTATGCACTCGTTATGAGACGATTGAAAACTCGAAGGATATAAACTATCAAGCTTTTTCTTGCTGCTTATACTATTAGATGGTTTACTGGCGGTTCTTGATGAGACCAATAATCGCTATTTAACTACCCCTGTAACGTTGTACCTACCGCTTTCTACACCTCACAAGGATCCAGACACAGAGACCCTATGCAGTTAAGAGTCCTAAGCTTATTCTCACAACATACTCGACGTCAACCAAGACTATACACTACCGACTCTTCTAGTAATGATCATTAGCCAAACATGGGGCCCCTTACGCAACCATTCAAATAAATATTAATAGAACCGTGCTGCAGGTTCTATGAACAGTGGATGCAAACAATTTGGGATTCGCCAAGGGATTTATACGTACCTGTGTGAAAGCCGATTCCAGAAGCAAAAGGAAATCGCTACAAGATGTCCCCGAGAGAAACCTGACCTTATCGTCGCCTAGAGCTCTTTGAGATGTACCCTTCTTGCAATCCTCTCCTCTATCTTTGTGTCTGTGGCCAATGATGATTAGCGTTCCCCTCTTTTCCTTTGCCACCATGGAAATCAACCTCTCCTTCTTGAGAGTTCAGAAGCACCCCCTTTCTTTTTGTTTGGCCCCTTTCTGTTCTTCCCCTTCAGAAGTTCTTTTTTTTTTTATTCTTTTCATTTCCGTTTTTCTGTTTTCTTATTCAAAACCGTTTTTAGTTTTTTTTATTTAATTATTATTTTTTAATTTCCATAATTTTTTATTTATTTTCCAAATTTTCTTATTCTTCTTTTTTTTTCTTTTCTTTTTGTTAAATTTTTCTTTCGATCTATTTATTTTTATTATTATTATTTTTAATTTCCGACTTTATTGTATATATTTTTTATTATTATTATTTTTAGTTTCAGATTTTATTATTTTTAATTTCTGTTTTTGTATTTTATGAATTCTGTTTTATATATTTTTTATTATTCCAGATTTTGCTTTATTATTTTTTTTATTTCTGATTTTTTCAAATTTTTATTTTTCCAAAAAACTTCTTTTCTAATTTTTTTTCTTTTTTTTCCTTTTTTTTCTTTATTTAATTTTCTTTTCTTATTTTCTCATCATTTATTATATGATATTTTTATTATTGTCTGTTTCTCTACTTGTCTGTTTATTCTGTTTTTATATCTATTTTCTTTTTGTTTACTGTTTAACTTAGTATTAGTTTCTTGATTAATTTTATGATTGGGGGCCTCGGATGTAATTGGATGTTTACAAGGGGTTGCTAAATGTTTAATTTTTCTTAGAACTATTTGGTAGCACTAACCTTATTTTATTTTGCAAGGTCAAGGAGGCTAGGTATACTACTTAACCTATGTGTTGTTGTGTGCCTTAGAACCTAAGTTATTTGCCAAATGTTTTGGACTTGTGTGATTCAATTTTCTTAGCCTAGCTATCCTGGGTGTGCAGAGGAATTTTCTATTTTGCAAATGAGTGGTCACGAATATTCACCTAGGAATCAAATGGAGCAACTTGCTTCAAGATTAGAAAAAGTAATTCAAACCCAAACAAGAGCGTTTGAAGATCATTTAGAAACTTAGAAAGAAGACGCTCAAATGAATCTAAAAGGAACCAAAGGAAAATTGACACAAGTAGGTCTAGAAATGGGGGATATTACAATGAGGAGGAGACATCAAATGATGATGTCACCTTCTTCGGAACAAATGTAAATCCTATGGAAAATAAAGGACACTTTCCACAAAGAGAGAGACCATCTTCAAGGGATAAGCCTCCCTCACAAAGAACACCAACACCTCATGATTAAGCACTAAGGATAAATAAAGGTAGAGATAGAGATAGGGGTCATAAGCAACAAACCTTCAAGTCATAGAGAGTCCCCTAGGCATAGGACTCATAGGATTAGGAACCACAGAGATAGAAGTAGAAACTCTTCTAGGGATAGCCTAGAAGATAGGAGCCATAAGACTAGTGTTAGAAATAGAGACCCAAGGAAAAGAGAATACCTAGAGTTCCTAGGACTACCTAAGGTAAAAATTCCTAAGTTCCAATGGGGGAACAATCTTGAGGCATACCTAGATTAGGAACTAAAGATAGAATAGAATTTTGCAAGTCATTCCATTAGGGGAAGACATAAGGTAAGGTTAGCCACCTTAGGGTTTAGTGATTATACCCTAATATGGTGGGATAGGCTTAATAAGCAATTATATAGATCCTTGGGTGAGTAGGAGGAAATAAAGCACATAATGAGAGAAAGGCATGTACCCTCCATTATTTAAGAGAGGTCCACAATAGGCTAGAGAGACTCTCTCAAGATTACAAAAGTGTAGATGAATATTACAAGGAAATGGAGGTTGCAATTATTAATGCTAACTTGAAAGAAAGTGAGGAAGCCACCATAGCTAGGTTCTTAGATGGGCTTAGGCATGACATCAAGGATGTGGTAGAACTCCACTAATATCTAGGCCTTAATGATCTACATACAAATTATCTACACAAGACACTTGGGAAGATAGAAAAATGATTCCAAAAGACTCTTGCTTTAAACATAGGGAATTTAAAGATAGACTCTAAAGAGTCTAAGGTCAAAAATCCAAAATTATCTTCAGGAAAAGAGTCCTTATTCAAATGTTTCAAGTGTTTGGGCAGGGGGCACATCAGTTCCTAAGGCCCAAACAAAAAGACCATGGTCCTTAAGGATAATGATAATTATTCATCCTTAGATTCCAAAGACTCTAGTTCATCTCCTTCCTCATCTGACAGTGAAACCTTGAAGTATGCCCTCGAAGGTGATCTCTTAGTGGTTAGGAGGTTACTAGGGAAGGCCATTGAGGGGGAGGAAGAGACTCAAAGAGAGCATCTTCTATACCAGGTGTTCAATCAAAGGGCACACTTTTTCCTTAATTACTGATACGAGTAGTTGTACGAATGTGGCTAGCACTAGGCTAGTAGATAAGTTAGGACTTGTAACCATCCTCCACCCTAAGCCATATAAATTGTAATGGTTTAGTGACAAAGGGAACTTGTTGGTTAACCAACAAGTGCTCCTTACCTTTTCCATTGGAAGGTATGAGGATAAGGTCACTTGTGACGTTGTTCTAATAGAGGCCATCCATGTGCTTTTGGGAAGGCCATGGCAATGTGATAGGGATGTCCATCATAATGGGCATACCAATAGGTATTGTTTCCAATTCAATTCTAAAAAAATTACCCTAGTGCCTCTATCCCCTAACGAAATCTATCTAGACCTAATGCATATGAGTCAAAAAAGGAAGGTTGAGAAATAAGGTTTGAAAAGGAAGAAAACTACAGAAATAAAAGAAACTAAAAGTAATAAAAAGAAGTAAAGGAAAGTAAAAAGAAAGGTAAGTAAGGATTCCACCTCTAGTGTACAGGAGAGTGAAATTCAACTTGTAAGAAAGGATGAGTAGAGAAACATCCTCCTAGTTAGGAAACCTCTCCCTCTAATTACCATTACCTTGAAACTCATAGTTGGAATACGGTCTAGTATTATCTTTACCCTAATAAAGGAACCATTTCCTTTAGTTAGAGGTCAAGAACTGGGCCTCACAAAGGCACATCCCTCCTAACCAACCATGGATACTTGTGGCACCATTGTTACATGGCATGATGGGTATGATGTGAACAGATCCGTTTAATTGATTAAATCCTCATATCTTTGTAGGCCTCATATAGTTGTACCTATTCAGTTCCTTAGTATGCTTCAATTCTTATATTATCCATTTGCATTTAGGCTAATTGAACATTCCATTATAAATGATTGGGTGAGTAAGTAATTTAATTTCTTTGTTAATAATTTATTACCACAACACCAATCTTGGTCATTTTATGAAAGGATCAAGATACTCCCTCTACAGATTGGTGGGTATCATACCCCACCCAAGGTAATGCTTGTCATGAGTCCATCAAATAAATTCTTAAGAACTACCCCAAATATCTTCTATAGAAGCAATCATAGAAAAGAAGCTCATAAACCTAATTGTACTCCTTGTTCTTTTATTTTACTTTCATAGGGGTTATGGGTTTGTTACTTTCTACTATATTGTGTCTCATTTGTTTTGATTACATTTTTTTAAAATTCTTTAGAAAATTCAAAAGGTTAGTATTTGACCTTGACATTTCCATTTTTTCCATTCATTTATAACATCTCCTCTGCTCACTTATGTCCTTGTTTACAGATAAAGTTCAGCCTATACATTCGAGCACAAATGCTTTTGAAGAGGGAGGAGTGGATGTACAGGTCCCAACAGTAGAGAAAGACCAATTATAGAGACCTATTGACTCTATTGGGCCATCACTAGAAAAAGAGCCAACCAGCTATAAGAAGAGGTGGAGACCTTCTCGGGCCTTTAAGAGGAGCACCCGTAGGCCTAATCCATCTCTTCCTTGGCCCTACACATTTTAGAAAAGGTTTTAGGACTCTTTTTGTATTTTAGATGTAGAAGCCCAAGACATGTATAGAACGGGCCCATTTCCCTGTATTTCTTTATTAAGTTTTTTGGGCATGCTTTGGCCAATTTATTGGCTGCCTAGGAAAATAAGGAGGGACTTATTTTGGGCTCAAAGAGGAGGCCCAATTTAGATTCCCAAAGCTGCCCTATGCTAGGTACAAACTTTGGCCTATATAAAGGCATGAGTTGTATTTTCATTATTAAGTTCATTTCGAATGAAATTATGAGTTTTCACTCAGATTTTTTCAAGCAATTCTCTCCCAATTCTTCCTCTAAAACCAGATTTGAGGTTGAGGAACCTTCTCATTTGTGGCTTCTCATGGTGGCAGAGAAGAAGGTCATCCTGCAGAAGTGGTAGCACCTCCAAGTCAAGGCTTAATTCGGATCCATTCCTCTTCCATTATCCATTAATTTTTTACCTCCATTAATATAAAAGAGCCACCTCTTTCCATATCTACATCATATTCTAAGGAATTAGAATACGTCAAGGATGATTAGAAAGTCATAAGAAAAGAATAGGAACAAAGAGAGGATGATAAAATCATCAGAAAACTCTGAAAATGTTTGACATGTCCTTAGAAAGTTGTCTCTTCCATAAGGACTAAACTATTTTTGAAAAAATTGGGAAATGATGTAAGAATGGTCCAGGAACAAACCAATAAATGTTAGAAACATCAAAGTTGGGAACCTCCTAAGAAATTTTGAGAAAATTACCAAAAAGTCCCTCGAAGGCTTGTAGGGAAAGAAAATATGAAGCAGAAGTCAGGAAATAGGTCCACCCCCTGTGCATGAAAATAGCATTTGGAAAATAAGGTGGTGACGCAACATATGAGTCATCCCTTCATTAACATAGTAAAAGAAAAAAATCTTAAATAAGAGAGATAAAATTAAACATGGCTAAAGTAAATTAACCTTGATTAATTATAATTAACCATGCATGGAATAAGTTAGTCATGATTAGGGACGAATTTAGAATTATTAGGATTAGTATAATCCTAAAATGATAATTCCTTACCTTTACATTTATTTTAGAAAATGGAAACTAGTTGTAAATGTACCAAAATGTTGTTAAGTGGAAAATTAATTCCTAAATCACCCTTAAGTGGTCGAATTCTATCTCAAACTTGGGAGGGATAATTTGCTTCATATTACATCTAATAAACAATTAGAAAAATCCTCTAAACTCAAACTTCTCCTAAAACCCAAAATTTACACTAAGTTTAAACTTTCATCTTTGAGGTTTAAGTTAAGACAAATCCACCAAGCCTTACCACTAACACTAAGAGATCTTGTGTGGACCACCAAGGAGGAGGAAGAGAAGCCATAAAGATCCACCAAACCCATCACAAAAGTCTTCAACAAGTAGGATTTTCTAAGCTTCAAATCTTGCATTTGTGGTTTAATTTTATTCTTTTTGGTGGATCTCTCTCTAACATCTATGGATCCTTTTTTTATTTGAATTGGTAGGAGCTTAAAACTTTTTTTATGGCTAAATATGAGCATCACAAAAATTTTAATGATTTTTGAAGCTAAAGAGAAGTTTTGATGGATTAAAATATTTCTAACAACATTAGGTAGAATTTAATTGGTTAAAATATTTAAAAAATAATTTTTTAATGCTTTGGGTCATATTTGAGAGTTTAAGATAAAGTTTTTAAAGTTCTCAAAGTAAGATATGCATAGATCTTGGAGTACATCTAGTAGATCTACACTTGTTTGCCATAAAAAAATGCTCTCTTTATGATCTTGGTGTTCAAAGTTGGAAACTTCTTTATATCTCTTGTTAAAATCTTTAATTATGAAGTTATCATTGATAAATTCTAGATCTTGGCTCATATTAAAGTTATTGAAAGACTAAGGAAGATTATGTAATAAGATCTATAAACTTAACTTAGACTTGAAAACTACAAAGAATAAAGATGAAATTTTGGATCAAAAGTTGACCAAATCACTTAAGACTTTCGATGACCATGTCCAAAGCTTTGGGGTTAGAAAAAATCATGGCAAACCTAATGATAAGTGATGTACCAAGAACCAAAATCCATGACATCAAGACTAAGAGAGGACAAATTTAGAAAAAGGAGCCTTGCTTTTGCCACCTAGAGCATTCGACCACTTTCCATGTAATTAGGGAAATATTGAGTTTAACATTTCAATTAAGGTGTAAAGTGGGTCTAAACGTGTTTAAGGAATTATTTTAAATTTGAAAGAGACTTAGTAATGGTTGTGTACCATTTAGCCATGTTGGACAAATTGGTAAAAACAAGTTAAAACCTTGCTACAATTTAAAAGTGAATTTAAATGAACTTAAGGAGGTGATTAGAAATTAATTATTAAGTAGAGGGGGAAATATGAGCATTTGACCATGCTCACTAAACAAGGAAGAAAAGTCCTAAAAATTTCTACAGTTTATGTTAATTAATAGCTTAAATCCTAGTTAGTGTAAATCATTTTTTTAAGGGAAGAAAAATTGAACCATAATGCCTTAGAACTAGAGGATGTGAATTTGGCCACCTATGTAATAAATAAGAAAAGTAGGATATTTTGGATGTTTAAATATAACTAAATAAGACATGAGTAACATACTTTAAGTTCATGAATAAGGAGGTAAACAAGTAGGTTCATTAATGGATCAAACTTAACAAGCCAAGTTATTAGTCAACAAGCATAAAACTTATAACACTTGAACTTAAATTAAGTAAGTTATGCATAAGACTTTCATTTCAAGGAACAAAATAGTAAAAAATTAAAACGGTCATTCAGCCATCTAGAGTAGAAATTCTATATGCCATAATATTATATGAGAAATATTAAGAAGAACTTAATCTTTGAGAAAGGAAAGTTTGAGAGATAACTTAAAAAGATGAGTGGACTAAGATTCTATGAGTGATTCCTCATAAATGTATGAATTAAGCAAGTAAGAAAAGTTATGGGAGTAAGTTTATATGTTACTGAAGATACTAACATCAAGCTTTTAATTAAGAAATTTTTTATTAGAAGATTAGTTTCTATTTATAAATATCATGCCAACTTGTTATACTATTTTGTGAGTACACAAAGATGTATGTAAAGTGTATGGATAGTACTTTTGAATGTTTAAAGAGTGATGTATTATGTAATGATCATATATGGATGATGATGTGAAAGTAGTTTGAGGATAGAGACAAAATGTGCATGCATATTGGTTGGATTGTTTGAGCATGCATGTTATGTATAAGCTTTTAGAAAGGAACCTAATTAACTAAGGGATCATTAAATAAATAACTTATGTAAAAGTTAATACTACTCTTAATATGCCTTATGCATATTTTGAAGGCGAAAAGTCCTTCTAAGGTGGAGACAAAATTGGTTCTCCAAAAATCTTTCTATTATGAAGTGTTAGGTCTTCAATGTTTATGATTGTGATGACCATTAAGGAATAAGCTCATGTCCTAAGAATTGAAGGTAGAGTAGTAAAGCTAGTGAAAGATATTGTTTGACTAAGTAGTATTGTATGTTTATGGATGGATTCTATTATTTTCTTATGACTTTCTAAACGTCATGGATGGATTCTAAAGCTTAATAATGTCTTTTAACTTTTATTTTGAATTTTCTACACATTTATTTATGTCATCCTAGTGCATGGGCATTTTCATTATTTTACAAAAGTTCTCTAATTTCCTTAGAAGTTTTAGGGTAATTTTGTAATTATTAATTTCATAATCACTAATGTAGAAAAATAAATTTAAGGTGTTACAATGTCCAACTGCTAATTTTAATTTTTTTCTTATTATCATTTCTTTCTTTGTTTTTAGCTATAAATTGTGCTTTCTTTTCTAAACTATAAACTATAAAATATCTTCTTTATTTATGTTTAGTGATGCGTGTAAAATGTGAGCATAAAAATTGTTTTAACCACGGGTAAGTATACCCGTTGGCGTACAAAGGGGACATTTTAGGCTCCTAGCACTGATCCCACAGAAACTATGCCAACAATTTGGAGAAGTTTAAATCTCGATTTTTATGCTCACCAAAAATAGGTTTTATTGCAAGTGTAAGAAATAAGAAAATAAAAGAAAGTTTAAAGAAAATAAAAAGCGAAAAACACAAGTGCAAATTTATGGATAAGTATGGGACTTTGGATCCCTTACTGACTTTACCTATTTTTATCCCTAAATTTCCTTATAGATGATTTCATCATCAATTGCTAACCATTTGTCGCAACCGTAATTACAAAGAGACGACAGACTCGCTAAAATTTTAAAAGGAATTTTATTTGATTAGGTGGAGTTGCCACCAAATTTTTATTTAAGGGAAAAAGATTTGGAAAAACCCTAACTTGAGGAAGAGATTCGAAGTTCGGGAGTCGGTTACAAGTAGGGAAGGTGTTAGGCACCCTACTCGCTCGTTCCGAAGAACGATACCCTTAAACTGAGTGTGTGATTTATGATATTTTTGAAAACTGTTTGATCCCTTAAATTTAGAATGAAAATAAATAGGTTGGTGGAAGATAGCATGACAGGACTCGATCCTACTCCTACGTATTCCCTGGTGCAATGGGAAACTCAAGGTTGACGTAGTTCTGGTTTGAAGGCTTGACCATCGAAGGTGTTTGACAAAAGAATAGAGTATTTTGAAAATATTTTAAAGAAAATCCTTAGTCCACATATGCACAGGACCCAAGGCAAACGAGGGTTGCACTGGGATGCATATGAATCTCTAAATATCGAACAACAGTAAAACCGCTAGTTCTTATTTAGAGTCCATCGTGTGAGACTAAGGATTCAAAAATGAAATTTCTCTTAAAAAATATTTAAAAGGGATTCCTAGTCCACATATGCATAGGGTCCAAGACAACTACGGCTGCACTGAGACCTATATGAATCCCTATACATCGAACAGCAGAAAAAGCTACCAGTTCGTGCTTCATTGCGTGATACCTAGAATTAATGAATTTAATTTGAAAATAATGAAGATAAAAAGAGGAATGGGATTAGGCAGAAAAAGAATTGGGCTTGATAAAAGATGAACTTGATTTGAAATGAACTTGATTTAAAATTTGAGGAATTGAACTTGATTTAAAATGAACTTGGTTTGAGATGAACTTGATTTAACATTTGAGAAATTGAACTTGGTTTGGAATGAACTTGATTTAAAATGAATTTGATTTGAAATGAACTTGATTTGAAAGGGACTTGATTTAAAATGGACTTGATTTAAAATGAACATGATTTGAAATGAACTTGATTTAAAATTTGGAGAAAAGAATTAAACTTGAATAAAATGAACTTGATTTGAAATTTGAAGAAAAGAATTAAATTTAATTTGAAATAATTTGAATTCAAACTTGAGGAAAAAAAATTAAATTTGATCTGAAGTCATTTGAATTGAAACTTAAGGAAAAGAATTAAATTTGATTTGAACTCATTTGAATTGAAACTCGAGGAAAAGAGTTTAATTTAAAATAAAATAAACTTGATTTGAAGCTTGAGGAAGAATTAAACTTGATTTAAGATTTGGAAAAAAGAATTACTTAATTTTAAAATAAACTATGTTTAATTTGGATTTGACGAAAAGAGTTAGTTTCATTTTTAGGATTGGCCGTTTGTTTCATTTTTCTAGTGTTATCCGTAGGCCTAATTTGTGGTCCAATTTTGCTTCCATGTGGCCATGTTGAGTGGGCCGCTGTGAATACGTAGCTAGGCTCAAGAACTACAGCCCACGCCCCTATGTGGGGATCGAACATGCGGATCCGGGATTGTAGACCATGTACTCAACCACTTGAGCTATACCACTTTATAGCTTATATTCCATGAACCATATATATGTATAGAGAGTGGGCTGCTTCCTTTATTTTAATCAAGACTTATCAGTGGGCCCCCTCGTTTATTAGAGTCCATCTTTTTGCATGGCCTTTCTCGTGCATGGGATATCCGTATGGAGCTGGCTTGATTACTGCCCTAAGAAATCCCATTCTCACCAAGTGATGAACCATATTGGCATCCTTTGCACCTCTGCGAGTCGCATTTCTTTTTGGTTTTTGCACAAATGCCATGAGCACAGTAGGGTGCTTTTGCTATTCAATGAGCATCTAAACAAAGGGGACTATCAGGAGCAATTAACGACCCATCCGTCACAAAATATCTACGAACTTAGACACAGATGTGCAATGCCTATCCCCTAGTAGGTGTGCTTGGAGAGGATATTTGGATCTTAGCAAAGCAAGTATATTCTCACCTTCTCTCAGCTCTTGAAACCAGCTTATCATGCACCCAACCTCCCCTAGCCGTAGCATGCATGGGAATTCTCATTCTTATACATAGTGGTGTTATATATGTGCATTCTACGCGCTATCGATCATAAGCCAAGATCCCAAGTCCACGAGTAAACCAGCAGCACGATCACAATTGATGGTAATCCTGCTCGTTGGATTCACTATCCATATGATCACCTCCTCGCACCTTTGGCCAATCATGAACGGCCCTTGTCATCTTCAACTTTTGGGAACACAAGGCATAGAACTGATGGCAATGATAGCATGTTTCGTTGTTGTGGCTATGCTAATAGCCCTTAAAGGATCACAGTAACACCAACGACACATGATTGGTTCCTTCCCTTCCGACTAGTGCACCAAGTTACACTATAGGGAGTCAATACACCAAGGGAACCCAACTAAATAACCAGAATTCCAACGTATTAGGGCTAATTGAGTCTAACTCTATGCATGCAAGCCACGTTGTGGCAACTGATTCCACGAGCTTGGCAGATTATGAATGTGATTTGGAATTTGTCCCAGCTAGGCCGCCAAAAACGTTAAAGGGACCGAATCACCATCTAGCTTCAATACTGGCCACGAAATACCCTTGGCAAAGTAGTAGCAGAAATCATAGGAACTGTTGTTATGCTTTCCAGTCATGGAACATATTTCAGAATTGCATGTCTTATGCTTTATCAGCTATATGGTTTGACGTAGTGGACGAGCTACTTTCAACACCACAAACTAGATCAACAGAAGCACAGAAATAGTAGCCGTGTACTTACACATGAGGCTTCTGAACTCGTGATATATTCAGATCACTCAAAGAGACCAACACCTTAGCACAAATAAACTCAAAAATCTAATAGTAACAGAGTAGGTACAGTGAGCGGATTGGATTCAGACGATGATTAACTATCAACAGTAATGGAACCAAATGCATGCATTTCTTTGTTGAGTGAAACCTCCCCTTGATAGATGCAGAATATAACCTTTATCGAAGAGGCATATCAAACCTTGAATTGGCTGACGACTAGTGACCTTACCATAATATCATGCGGCATTCAATCATTGATCATCGACTAACTCTTAGGATATTCAGTTTTACCAAGATCTTAGACACACAACCACTTTCTAAGGCAAATTAGCATCTGAATTTCATAAGTAAAAGTCTTAAACAATTTTAAGTCAGTGATAAAATTGGATTCCAACCAAACTTCCTATTACTCAATCAGGCATCATGACACAAGTGCTATAAAGATATGCATGCAGCAATTAATAGCTCAATACTCATTTACATTCATTCAAGGAACACATGTGGTATATTCTAAATAAATCAATCTGCATAAATTAAAGCAAAACCTGGAATTGGCTGACGTAGATTTCCTCTTCACTTATCAAAGATCAGTGAATGATTCCTTTGTTTTTTCCTCATTTCTCAGCATAATTTGAAAGATCTTGACCGGTATCTATGATTGGAAGAATTACAGGGAAACTAGTACTTTGAACACCATGAGACCTCCGAGAAGATCCTTTCTCCAGGGAACCTTGCCAAGAACCGAGAATCTGGCCATGGATTGATCTCTATACGTTGTGTTCCTGAACCTAGACCGCACTAATCTTGATGGAGGTTGATTCTTGGAGTCACGTAGAGAATTTCGAGCAAAAGCCAAGAATGGAGCTCGAAGAGATTCCTAAAAACCTTTCGAAGTAATAGAAATCACCTAGAGCAATCTAGAGGGAGTGAAAGAAAACCCAGAGCTGCTTCCCCTCTTTTTTCTTTCTTTTATATTTTCTTTTTCCTCCTTTGAAAAATTCTCTTTTCTGTTATTTCACGCCCCTTTTTCACATTCTGTTTTTCTTTAATTTCTGTTTTTTTCTTAATTTCTTTTATTTATTTATTTATTTTTATTATCATTTGTTTATTTTTCATTTTTTATTACTTTATTTTCTGTTTCTATTTTATATATTTAAATTTTTTTTTGTTCATTTTTATTTTTTCATTTTTGATTCTGTTTTTTTTCATTTTCTTATTTATTTTTATGTATTTTTTAAATTTAATTTTTTTCTTTTTTTATTTTTTATTTTTGTCATCATTATTTTTTGTTATTTCGATTTTCCTTCTCTCTATTTTTCTTTATTTATTTATTTATTATTTTGTTGTTTTTTTCTTTTTTTATCATTTCTACTTATCTATTTTCTATTTATTTGTCTTAATATTTATTTAATATTTAAATTATGGTTTATTCACTATTTAATTTTAAAAATGGGGCCTCGAACATAATTGAGTGTTTACACCATTCATTCTACTGTTATTACTACCCAATGATCATGTAATAGTAATAATCTCCCCTAAGTACTACCCCAATGATCATGTAAGGTAAATAGTTAAGAGAAGCAGAAAGCATACTCATATTTGTCAAGTTAACAACTGATTTCCAACCTAAAATTTTGATTGATCCACAAAATCCCTTAGACTCAGTGTACACCCAATTATGTCTGAGGCCCCATTTTAAATTAATTAGTACATAAATAACAATTTAAATAATGGAAAAAAATCAAAATAAAGGAAAGAAATAATAATAATAATAAGATAAATAAATAAGCAAAATGAAAAAAAGAAAAAAAAAATATAAAAGAAATAAATGAAAAATATAAAAAATATAATAATATAATAAAAGAAAAAATAGAAAAATAAATAAATTACAAAAGGAAAATAAAAATAAATAGTAAATAGAAATAAATTTCAAAAACAAAAAGAAGGAAAAATCATAAATGAATCCTGCCAAAATATTTTTGGTTTCGGGTCTATAAAAAGGGCTAAACAGGGGGGAGGAAGGGGGATCAGAGAATTTTTAAAAAAAAGCAAAATTTTCTTTGGAGCTCCTCTCGGTTTCCTTCACTCTCTCTAGATTTCTCTTCGTCGTTTCTATTGCTTCGAGAGGTTTCTAGGAATCTCTCTGAGCTTCATTCTGGGTTCTAGTTCGAGGTTCTCTTCGTCACTCCAAGAATCAACCTCCATCAAGATTAGTGCAGTCCAGGTTGGTGTTCTTATTCTTCATTTGTACATTTAGATTACTGCATTTTCGTTCAAGAAGTGCTACATGATCCCAGTAACTCGAAATTAACATCATGATCTGGAACCTTCAAATAAAATCCATGGGCGTTTTGAGTTGTAATAGATATGGCAATTAATAAAGATGAAATCAGGCTAATTATTGTGTATATTCTGTTATTTTTGCATTTAAACTGCGATCCAAATCTTTTCACGAGGTGATAGGTGACCAAAATGAATCGGAGAGTAGCTTACTTGTTAATGCAAGATTGTATGCAAACTAACTGTTATATGTACGAATATAGTTAATTGGTTCGATTTATGAACATTGGGCTCTTAAATTAGGCAAGGAAAAAAGGTCTGTGTGTTTCCAACCCAGTTATAGGCCAAGTAAAAGTTCCTAGATTAGCACATCATGAAGCATATCTTTGGTAAAAGATTCATCATAGTCAATTTCATATCGTTCAATATGGCCTAAAACCAATCATGATGTGAGTGTTGAAAAGGATTGGGGATTAGTATGTTTAGAAGGACAACTATAGTGTAGAGATGTGCATTTTGATATGAGAAAGGAATTTGCATGAGAAGGATGCAGGGTGCATATGACCTGACTCCAGTAACTAGAAAGAACCTCATGAGAGTGCAACCGAATCGGTGCATGATGGCATCGTAGGGAGTATTAGATCCGATTCCAGTGATAATCACTAATTACGTTGGGTGCAATACTGTGAGAGGACGAGGTAGCTAGCAAATTTGACGAGCTAAGGAACATGGATCATGTTCTACGGGGCTGAAAATGGAAGGTTTCGAATGACACACCCCAAAATGCTATGGCTCTAATGTTGTATCTGGGAGAAACAGAACCTCAAGTTATAGATACGAATGCTCTTTACGCTTCCATGGCACTCCACATCTGGTTGGAGATTGTATCGAAGTCTTAGATTGATGGAGATTTCCTCTCAAAAGTTTCAAAGGCACGTATCTATGATAGAGTTTCACGTCGTAAATCAAGTGTACGACTCCAACATAGGAACGTATCGAACAAAAGAAGAGAAAAAAGAGAAGACTCGTTTAGGGTCAAGACGACTGTGCATTACAGGAGGCCCCATGTAAATTCAAGTGACCATCTTTGATGCTCAGCTACTAGCTACCCGTACATAACTCATGGATTTGTCTCATATAGGATGGACATTCAGAGCCCACAGGTTCCAGTTCATGGCACTAGTTCCAGTTTATGCACGCACTAGAGTTTTTCTCAATAGAAACAGGCCCATGATTAATCATAAGTCGCTGATAGTTACTCTGATCAGTAGAAAGGGTAGAATGAGATGGGTGAGCAAAAGCCCTATTACTTTGAGAGACAAATGGTTCTGGATTGTTAACACCAGGAAGAGGAATTGGAGTACGTGTAGCATCATTATGCAATGTATCATCTTCTGACTTAGGGTTTTTTGTCTCTACCTTTGATGGGGGTCCATCATGAGATTCATTGTCTATGTTGGAACGCTCATTATTATCAAGCATTTCACCTCCTGATTTGTTATCACTTGAAGGCTTTCAATTGTTTTCAACTGCCACCCATCGTAATTGTCAGAGTCATTAACCATCATTTGGCAATTAGCCAAAAGAATTCCATAGCACTGAAACTCGTAAAAAAAGCAAGGCCCATGATGTTGCTCCCCTCGACGTACACCGGCATGTGTATGGCTTCACCAAATGTGCATGTGCAAGGAACCCCCGATCTCGACGTGCATGTGCATGTATCATATCAGGCGTACTCCTCACACTCAGGTGGGCCCTCTCTGTTATGGGGATGGAAGGCATTCTCGAATGGTGTCAAAGAAGCTCCCAGTGTCTTATGTGTTGGTAGCATGTTGGTTTGAAGGATCCTACTGGTTAGGGGTTGTTTGGAGCAATGATGCAATACGGAAAAAGCCTGGATCGAGGATCTTGTGTGGTGATAAGCCTTATGAATCGTCGTTGTTGAGGATAATGCCTCTCATTCGATCACTTGCAGCGAAGGTAGCTTCTGAACTCCATTCATGCATACAACTATATGTGTCCCAGTTTCCTAGAGGGTTCTTTAAAATAAATTCAAGGCTTATTAAGAACCCAACCAGTGGCTTGGTCTAATGGTTGTTATGTTGTCAAGACATTCAGGATCCGTGTTCGATCCCTGCATCCTATCATTTTTCTCCCAAATTCCACTTCAAAATTATGTTACTACAATGGGCTTCTCATGTACAGAGACGCAGTGCATCAATTCTGCTATTCGAAACCGCCTTAGGCCAGGCAGCTCTTCAAATGTTAATTTGGGCCCCTATTTGGATAAATTAGACCCCATGGATATAAGTTGGTTTTTTTTTTTATGCATACGGGTCAAGCCCTAATATTTTAAAATTAAGTCCAAACCAAGCCTAAATTTTAAATTAAGTTTATTTTAAATCAACTCCAAAATCAATTTCAAATAAAATCAAGTTCATTTTCAAATCAAGTTCCTTTTAATTTAAATCAAATTTAATTCTTTTCTTCAAATGTTAAATCAAGTTCATTTCAAATCGAGTTTAATTCCTCAAAATTCAGAACCAAGTTTAATTCTTTCCCTCAAAATTTAAATCAAGTTCATTTCAAATCAAGTTGAAGCTTGATATTAGAATTCCAAAAATTAAACTCAGTTATAATCAATAAAGTAGGGTATAACTTTATGAATGATAATTTGAGGCTATCACTAAATGTAAAAGGTTTAACTGAATGAGAATACCATAAAAGTAGGATTTTAATTCGAATAAACACACTATCAATATTTTGAAAGGAACCAATAATTAATTTAGGAAAATTCTCTTAAAAAAATATAAGGATTAAGGAAATAAGAAATCTTTAGCATCTTAGATTATGAATCAGAATAGACCTAAGTCCTAAGAATCACCTTATTCTATTTTAGCCCTCATTGTTCTTATATTTTATGTTGAAAATAATTCTTCTATATCTTATCACAATAGGAAGAGTCACAATGCAAGGTGATACTAGTTCACCCTCAGCAAACCAAGGGTTACATCCAGTTTTTGTTATCATACAACAAGAACTTTCACTATCACAGAAATGATATAAACACCTAACTAAAAATATAATCCCTAATATTTTTGAATAAGCCTATCTGGGATCAAGTAACCACCGTAAGGAATACAGACTAGACATTTCCTATCTAACTATACTATTTTCCAAAATATAAGGTTTCAATACAACAAAATATATGTAAAGTTTACACCTCAGGTTATGAGTAAATGATAAATGAGTAGACAATGAGCATCCAACATAATTATGTCTCTTATCCTTCACTCATAGTTTCTCCCTATATATAGATAGAGACAAAATAGTAGTTGAGAGAGGAGTGGAATTTGAAACATCTTATGTTTGTCCATTCAATGTCTTGGTTTAAGTGAAAAGTTCTTGTTGATCATCAAACAAGAGTCATGTAGCAAAGTACATTTTACTTGCTTTTTACTTTTTGGTCAGACAAGTTTCCTTTCTGTTTTAGCTTATGCTAGTTCTTCATTAAATGTCTGATTATTCTTTTTGTCAAGAAGAAAGATAGAAATAGATTTATCTTTTTGAAAGGTCAGTTGGACAAGCTTATTGAGTACTTCTCTTCAGGTTATACCTTTACATGATTTAATCATCTAACATCATTTTTATTCTGTACCTGTCTAAGAAAAAATTATGCATATATTTTTTTGTCACTAATAAAATATTAGAGGTTGCTTTATTATTCACAACTTAGTTCCAATAATCTCCCCCTTTTGTATAATGGAAAAAATCCTTAATTGTTTTTATTTTACAAAGTTAGATAAGTTTTATAAGACAAGTTCTTGAATTTTATGCATAATAAAAGACAACTATTAAACAACATTTGTGCATATAAACATTGTTCGTTGAATTAGATATAATTTTTCAAGAACGATAAATATAAAAAAAAACATATATAATATTTCCCCTAAAGTATAATATGTCTCCCAATATTCTTTCCAACATAAAAAAAATCATTGCTTAAACTACTCGACTTACTGATGAACCAATTTGACAAGTTCATCATCATAAAGCTCTTCAAGGATACAGTCCACATGCCTACAATAGCTTCAAAGTTCATTGTGTAAACTAGTCTTGGTCTATTAAATACGCTAAACTTGACGCTAAAGCATCACAGTTTATTGTACAAACTGGTCTTAGCTATTGAGCCTCAATGGACGCTAGATGATTTGCATATAGTTCTACAAGACACTGAGTTTTCTGAGATAAGGTACGACAGTCTCACAGGAGAGCTAGAGGTAGATGCTAGTAACGAATGGGCAAAGGTAGAGTGTAGACAATAAGAGCCAACAACGAAGTAGATGGAGTAGGGGGCCTACCAATTATGAACATAAACATAATCACAATAGTAAAAATAACAAAAAAAAAAAGAACTTGAATATAGAGATGGAGGAAAATAAACACAAAGCACCCTGGAAAAGATGGTTAGAGCCAAGAAAGGACATTTGTAATGGTGAAACGGGAAGATGAAGACAAAGCAATTTTGTTGATGTGATTGAGCATATCATTCACCTACCTTTTGTTCATTGAAGAAGCCTGATGAAGAGCATTGATTAGCGTTCACCCATTTGTAGTATATGTACATCCAATAGGAATGCTTAAAGTTTGTTAGGCTGCCTTGAGAGCAAATCCTACAAATCCTTAGACATGATCCCAAGAATAGGAGGTGTTCTAGAGGGTACCATATTATCCTTGGAGGAGTTGTCAGGTTCAACAAAAAGGTAAGAAGCCAATTTATCAGATCAGATCTTCATTGCAATAAACAGAGTGATGTAGGCCACTAGGTCAGAGTGCCAATGCATCATAAAGTAGAAATGCATCTTCTACCTAGTAAGGGTTAGCTCCATATTTAGTTAGTTGATGACCTTAAGCTCCTGGGCAGAGAGCTTGGACAAGATATCATGAGACACTTTAGTATCCTCAAAGATGTAGAGTTTCCCATAGAGGGAAGGTTAGGATGTTGAGGGGCGAACGTGAAAAGGAAGATAGGGTACCATCAATAAAGCGGTAGGACCTTGAGGAGTAAACCGTTGATCATGAGACCCAAGAGACAATTTTAGATTATCCCTATACAAGGGTTAAGGGTGGAGGATGGTAAGATGTAGCAACTTTTGCTATACTGGCAAGGAATTTTGCATATTGAAGGAAGGCAGTAAGAGCGACATTATCGACCAATAAGGAAAAGGTTTTGGTGTAGGGAAAGATGAAGATGAAAGGAGAGATGGTTGATTTTTCAGGAGATGAGTGGTTATCAGGGATGGTGGAAGGGGGAAGGGAGGCTGGGGCAAGGGAGGTCAGGGATGGTGTGGAGGCTAGCGATTGTGAAGATATGAAAAGGTGTGGGGATAGAAGAGGTTGGATGGGGGAATAGAAGGGGAGGAGAAGGTCGTCAAACAAGAGAATAAGGTTGAGGTGGGAGATCAAGGATGGAGAAGATAACTTAGAAAAGGATAGGGGTAGTTGTAGGCAAGAAGGGAGAGGAGTCACCTTCTATAATGATTAGACAAGGTTTTTTAGTTGGAGTGTTAGAATAGGGTAGATTGGTGAAGCGTTTCCTGGTGGGGATAGGATGAGACAAAGAATTAGTTAGACATGTCAATATCTATCTTGCATTTAGTGCGTCTTTTTAAAATATCCCCTTGATTTGGAATTCGGCACTTTCAGGAGATGGAAGTAGCAGGAGCATCATTAGATCCAAATGATTCATCAGACAAACTCATATTGGATGAGTTTGATTTAGGTGTAAACTCGTATTTGTTGAATTTTCCTGTACAGTGTACTCAAGGTCATCATTGGAAGAGTTAGAGGTTGGCGAGGAGGCATCTCTTCTTATAGAGATACTCAACATGGTTTACCAACAGTCACTTGACTATTCTGACGATGAGATTCTTGTAGGGAATATTCTTGATGCAGTCTTCCATGTATTTGCCAAAATAGTCAAAGACAAGGGTAGCGAGATTGATCTTGGTTTTTTACAGAAGATGAAACAGGAAAAAGCACTCTATTAAGGATACATGGTTCCTTGAACTTGTTCGAAGGAAAACAACACTCCTTAGAATGACGTGATTGACTCTAGCTAAATCATTCATCTTAACATTGTCGCATTTAGGGAAGGAGGGATCAATGTATAGAATGGCATCAACTATGGCAAAGATATTTGTTTCCCAATACGATGGTGAACAACGCCTTCAAACTTGCGTTTGAGTAGTTTGATAAAAAAATTCTTAAGAGAACGCCAGGAAATTCCAAAGATGTTAATGATCACAAAAGACGATACCTTGTAGGTCTTGATGAATGTATATTTGAGAACGTGAGAGTAAAATCTTCGCACCATCTAGCATCAGTGACATCGAAGAAAGGCACCCACCTTGCAGTAGAGAAGTAGACATGAATAGGAACACCGTTTTCCTTAAGGAACTGAATCAACGCAAATTTGTAGGGGGGTCACCTTGTGATTTTCTTGATGGGTAAGAAACCTTTTGGGTGCAATTGATTATGGCTTTCAAGGAAGAAGATGAAGAAAGTTTAAGAGATTGAGAAAGGAGTAGTGTTTAGGTGAAGAAAGTGGGGAGTAGTCAATATATATATATAATTATGTATTTCAGAATTTGAAACCTCCTAGAAAATGGAAGAAAGATGGCACGTGGAAAAATGTCCACTACCGGGAGAGAAAGTATTGCACCATTAATAAGGTATTTTACATAATAGGAAAATATCCTTTTAATTTTATAAAAGCACTGATTATATTAGATAGTAGTTAAGGTAATAGGATACGTGACATACTAGGGAAGTACAATTTCTTTTAAATCATGCAAATATGCATTATACACTTTTTAAAATATAATAATAATAATATAAAATAACATCCTATATGACCAGCAATACATACATTAGATGATATGACTAAATAAAATATACTAGACCAATGTGATCATTTTAGACAAGTTTCACAACTAGATGTTAACACTGGTCATACATAGGATATTTCTCCTAAAAAAATTGATCTTCAAGCATTGGTTTATTAAGGATATCTACTAATTAATGTTTAGTATCTACAAGTTTTATATTTAAGATACCTTTTTGAACATAATCTCTTATGAAGTAGTGTTTAATCTCGATGTGTTTAGCACTAGAATGCTGAATGAGATTTTTAGGCAGGCTAATTGCAGAAATATTATCATAGAGAATGGAAATATTATTTGAAAGATATTGTAATCTTCTAATTACATTTTACCCATAGTAACTGTGAGCAATAACTTGATGCTGAGGTGTACTCTACTTTCATAATAGACAAAGCAATAATGTTTTTCTTTTTACTAACCTAGGAGATGAGATTTGACCCAATGAAATGATATCCCTCACTAGTGCTCTTTCTTTCTACCTTGTCTCCATCATAATCAACATCACAATACCTAATCAAGTTGAATGATTTTTGCGTTTTATAGACAAGTCCAAAATTAATAGTACCAATTAAGTATCTAAAAATTCTTTTAACTACCTCTACATGTGATTCCCTAGGATCAGTTGGAAATCTTACATAGAGACAGGTATTAAATATAATGTTTGGTCAACATTCAATGACATATAGGAGAAAACTAATCAATCCTCTATATACTTTTTGATCAACAGATTGAGTATCTTCATCCTTTATCAAAACTCCAGATGGATGCATAGGTGTAGGTATAGGTTATGAATTAATCTTATACTTTTTCATCAATTCCTTAGTGTATTTTTGTGGATGAACGTAGATGCATTTTGCTTCTTATTTTACTTGAAGACCAAGGAAAAATTTGATTTCACCCATCATGCTAATCTCGAATTCTTTTTGTATCATCTTAGGAAAGTCTCTACACAATTTGTTATCAGTAGCTCCAAAAATAATATCGTCTACATATATTTGAATTATGATTAGTTCATTTTTATAACTTATTCTAAAAAAAGTAGAGTCTACTTTTCCTCTTGTGAAATTTTTTTTCATTAGGAAGGCATTTAGTTTGTCATACCAAGCTTTAAGAGCTTCTTTTAAACCATATAAAGCCTCTTTTAATTTATAGATGTGTTCTAGAAATGACTCATCTACAAATCCAAAGAGATGCTTAATAAAAATTTCTTCTATCATATTATTCAAGAATGCGCTTTTTATGTCCATTTGAAAAAAGGTGACGTCATGCTGAGAGACATATGCAAGCATAATTCTAATGGTTTCTAGTTTAGCTACAGGAGCAAAGGTTTTGGTGAAGTTTATACCTTCTTACTTATTATACCCTTGAGAAACTAACCTTGCTTTATTTCTTGCAACTTTTCCATTGTTGAGTTTGTTCCCAAAGGCCCACTTAGTTATAATTATGAATTTACCAATATACTTTGGAACAAATGACCACACTTTATTTTTTTTGAATTAAGCTAACTCTTCTTTCATGGCTAAAATCCATCATTCATCAAAAAGAGCATCGTCTATTGTCTTTGGTTCCAACTTAGATGGTAAAGAGACATTTCCTTTTTTATGCTGGATCTCGTTTTGATCCTATCAATGGATCCTCCCAGAATTTAATCAAGAAGGTGATATGGTTTATCTTTCAAATATTTTAAAGCTTCTACATCAGAGAATTGACCTTTGTAAGAGTTAAATGAGATTGGATTAGATAGTTGTTGGTTTGAGGATTCATCTTTTAGTTCCATCAATGACTGTCTTCCTTCATCTTTACCATTGATGTCCATACGTGCAAGTTCATCTTCTAGATCTGACAAGTTATTATCAGTCAATTTTTTGTCATTAAATATGACATTAATAAATTCTTTAACAACTAAAGTATTTGTATTGTAAATTGGAAATGCCTTAGAAGTGTCTAACTAACCAAGGGATATCTCCATTGTCTACTTTATCATCAAACTTGCCAAAATGATCTTTCATATTCAATAAAAAACATTCATATTCAAGGGGATGGAAATATGTTATGTTTGGTATTACTCCTTTCCATAATTTAAAGGAGTCTTGTCTAAATCAGGTCTAATGAAAATTCTTTGTACATAGCATGCAGTTTTGAAAGCTTCTACCCAGAAGTTGTTTGGAAGGGAATTTTGGCAAAGCATTATTATGGCCATATCTAATAAAGTTGTTTTTTCTTTCAACAACCCTATTTTAATGAGGTGTTCTAGGACTAGAGAAATTATGGGAAATGTCATATTTATTGCAGAACATGTCAAACTTTTCATTTTCAAATTCTCTTCCATGATTACTTCGTATGGAGGTAATATAAAATCTTTTTTCATTTTCAATTTTTTTGCAAAGATTTTGAAAATCTTGTAAGACTCATCCTCAAGGGTTAGGAAGTATACCCATGTTAGTCTCGAATAGTCGTCTATGATAACAAATCCATACTTTTTTCACCTAGACTTTGTATATTTGTAGGTCCAAAAAGGTCTATATAAAGCAACTCTAGTGGTTTAGAAGTAGAAATAAGACTTTTGTTTTGAAAGAAAGTTTTGACTTGTTTTCCTTTTTGACACATTTCATTGAGGATATCCTTTTTTAAAGGATACATTTGGAAGCCCTTTGACTATACCATACTTATGAAGCTTCACAATATGCTTCATACTTATGTGTCCTAGTTTTCTATGCCAAATCTATCTTTCATCTTCGTTTGAGAAAAACAGGTTACTTTTTGGTCATATAATTCTTCTAGATCTATCTTATACAAATTTTAATATCGTTTAGTAGTAAATAGTATGGACCCATCATCAATTTTTTACTATACATAGATTTTTATTAAAGGAACAGTATATCCAATTTCGCAAAATTGGCTAATGCTTAGTAGATTATGTTTTGTATTTTCAACAAATAAAACATTTTCAATAGATGATCAATTGTCTTCACCAATTCTACCTTTTCCTTTCACTTTCCCTTATTGGTTTCCTCTAAAGGACACACTTACTCTATCATACAATTCTAGGTCTAGGAACATTGATTTGTTTCCCATCATATGTCATGATTAGCCACTGTCCATCTACCATTTTGGTATTCGTCTTCTTCCCACCAATGATATCTGTAAGAGGAGTAATTATGTTTTTAGGTATCCATATCTTTTTGGGTCCTTTTATGTTAATTTTCTTGTGTTTGTAGCGATATATTCTTGAGTTATGACTTGTCTCATATAGAGTAGAAAGATTGTAGACAAAATGTAAAGTCTATTATTTTTTAATAATAGTTTTGAAATCTAATACTAGTTTTGCCTTTATGATGTTTACCATTTTTTACTATTAAATCTAGTTTTCCTAATATTTTCTGTAAACTTAAACAAATCCTTTTTTAATTCTTTTATCTTATTTTGAAGTTCATAAATCTTCATAAATAAGTTACTTTTTATTTCTGAAATAACTTTATTTTCATCCAAAACTTCTTGAAACATTTTCTTTTTCAGAGTATTTTATTTTCAAAAACATAATATACTTTGTTAAAAGGGTGTTTAGATCACTTAAAATATTTTTGTATGTATTTTCTAGATTGTGTAGGTTAGATGATACCTCAAATTTGTGTCTACCATGAAGCATATTTATGTCGATTCTATTGCTTCATCCTTTCAACTACTATTATCTAGGTTATCTATTGGTGTAAAACCGTATGAAGGCAAGTGCACCTTATCGTTTTACAGAGTAAAGAGTGAGTAAGAGTATCGTCTCCACAGGGATTTGGTTCAAGTATTGAATTCCCACTAATTGAACTCAGTTATGGAAATGCATAGGCAACGCAAACAAAAAATAACAATAATCACAGGTTTCTGTCACCAAGCTGGAATTCTGCTCCAGCATGCCTAAAACTAATCAAAATAAACTCAAAAATGTTTAATACTCAATAACTGGTACGAATGTGTATGAAATCAATTTGTGGAGTGTTAGGGTTGGATTTCACCAAAACTTCCCTTTTGTAACAACGGATCGTTAAGTGTATTCAAGATAAAAGGTAATTGAAGATCGAATTCACAATTATTAATTAAAGATCAATCCCTTGACTCACCAATACGTCACTTAAATTAGGAATCCTAATCCCTTAGAAATTCCTAATTTGAGTAATCCTTAAGTTCAAGAATTCAAACGATCTCACAATCGCGAATCTCTATTCCTAGAGCCTTCACAATTATGTTATTCAATCTCAGTTCCAATTCCAAAACCAATTTCCCAATTGTGAAGAAGAATTTTTATTCAATCTATAAGTTGCCAAATCATAGAAGTTTTAAGCAAAGAGATGAATAATCAAATTTAAGGAAAAATAATCTTGAATACACATAACGTATTCGGGTTACATAGGTTCAGCAATGGATTCCTCTTTCCCTAACAGAAATCGAGTTACACATAATGATAAAGAAAGAAAACAGGGGAGAGGGTGGAAGTCATAAGCATGATGACATGCTATAATTGCCCTTCATCCTCAAACCTAGGGTTCCTCCTTCACCCAGAACAAAACCAGCGTCTCGGAGGACAGCGGCTCTGTTCTCTGGGGATGTGTTCAGGAGATAGATCAGACACTTAATAGAATGAATCCAGGATTCCCTGTTTTCGTTTTATTCTAGGTCTTTAGAGTTGCTATTTTTGTTACATCGCGTGTCCAATACGGCTGTGCTTGCGTTGCCAATGTGATGCGAATAACAAAAGGCTTCTTTTCTTTCAAATCTTCATGTGCTCCACGTAATTCTGGTTGTGTTGCTAACGTGAAATCCTGTAACAGATTGCAGAAATTAAAACACATTAGATTTATAAGAATTTAACGCCTAAAAGGTTTTAAAACTGCATTTTCTAGATTATGCATGGGTTACTTAGTTTTTTCATTTTCTCATGCTTTAATGGTGCTTTATGCTTCAATTACTTGCAATTATTTCGAATTATATATCAAATAAGTATCGTATTGGACACTTATCACAACCCTAAACTTGGACTCTTGCTTGTCCTCAAGCAAGCATTAAGCTATAGGAACACATTTAATTCTGGATGACTCATAGCATGCATATCATTTCCCTCAAGTGTATTTCGCTTCCCCTCTTTAATCCGACTTGCACCACTAAAGAATCTTCTTACCTATTTCAATGTTAATTTCACTGAATTATGATGGTTAGATTAGAACTTTTGCACAGTTAGCAAACAACATAAGAGTATTGATTTAAGATAGCATTAGGACTATGACTTCAACACTTTCAAGTAAGATGGCATGGTCTAAACCTTCAGCCCCTCACATAGTCAAGTGTCTCACTCTTTCACTCAAGTGTTTAAGGCTGTCTTGTAATGTCATCAAGCTCAGACTCTATTACCATAGGCTTGCTCATATTCTCTATTTCCATTCGAATTTCACATGCATACAAAAATCAAGAGGTCTTATTCTATTACTTCCTTTGATGCTTGTTTTTTCTGTACTTCTTTCTTTCTTCTTACACTTTTCTGTTTTTTTTCAAATTTTTATTTTACTGTTCTTTATTGTTCATTTACAGTGGTGTAAGTGGGTATCCCACAACCCTAGACTTAGAATGTTGCTTCTTCTCAAGCAACCCTAAACTTAGGCGTAGACTTATTCTCAAACAATCAACTGTTTTCTAATTCTTTAACCAAGTAACTTCATGGTTTTTCTACTTTGTTAGAGCTGAGTTAATTACATGAAAATGGGTTTTCAGGCTCAAGGGGTTGTGCAAGGAATAGATCTGTGCTGGGTAGGTCATTTGATCAAATGGGTGCATGAAGGAAGGTGCCTCAATCATGTTTATGCAGCATGTGATAACTGATCTCAATTAAGAAACTAGGCAAGTTCGGGAATGAACCATCACTTGTGACTTAAACACATAAAATGGATATGTTGTATGGGCTCAAATGCTCACGATGTGTTGGCTAGAAGCTTAGATCATGCATCTTAACAGTCTTATTGTCAATACCATAGCAAAATGATTTTCATTTTTTTAATCACCCATGTTGTATCTATTCAGGCAATTTGTTCAATCTACTCATTACTCAATCAATTCATTTTCACAAGGAATAAGGAGATAGAATGGTGCAAGTTAGGATAGAAATGGGATGGGAACATTTAAAGGAGAAACAATATGCATAGTATGTGTCGCAACCATAATTTCGACGAGACGATGAACTCGCTAAAATTTTGAAATGAATTTTTATGATAATGTGGAGTCGCCACCAAATTTTTATTTAAGGGAAAATGATTTGGAAAAAACCCTGACTCAAAGATGAGATTCGAAGTTCGGGAGTCAGTTACGAATGGGGAAGGTGTTAGGCACCCCACTCGCCTGTTCCGAAGAACGGTACCCTTAAACTGAGTGTGTGATTATTTGAAACTTGTTTGATCCTTTTAATTAGCGTGAAAATAAATACTTGATGGAGGTTAGCCTGACAAGACTTGATCCTGCTCCTACGTATTCCCCGATGCAATGTGAAATTCAAGGCTTACGTAGTTCTGGTTAATTTGAAGGCTTGACTTTCAAAGATGCTTGAAAAGGTGAACAGGTTCTTTTTGAAAATATTTTAAGGATGCTTCCTAATCCACATATGCACAGGGGCCAAGACAACTACGGCTGCACTTGGACCCATACGAATCTCTAAACAGCGAATAGCAGAAAAAACTACCAATTCGTTTTTTAGAGCTCGTCGCGTGAGATTAAGGAAAGAAAAAATGAGATTTTTATTTAACTGAAAACAAGAGAAAGACAATCCCAATCCACATATGCGCAGGGCCCAAGACAACTACGGCTGCACTTGGACCCATACGGATCTCTAAAAAACGACTAGCAAAAAAGGCTACCAGTTCGATTTTAGGGCCCGTTGCGTGAGATTAAGGAATGCAAAAATGAGTTTTTATTTTTTTGGAAAAGGAGGGGCAATCCCAATCCACATATGCACAGCGCCCAAGAAAACTGCGGCTGCACTTGGACCCATACGGACCTCTAAACAACGAACAGCAGAAAAAGCTACCAATTAGTTTTTAGGGTCCATTGTGTGAGATTAAGGAATGGAAAAATAAGATTTTTTACAAGGAATTTTCTTGATTGTAGCTATTGGAGGCGCGTGGGTTTAATCAGATTTTTGGGATTTTTTTAGGGGTCAAATTGTAGATGTGTAAATACGAAAAGTATAGGGGTCAAAATGTAAATATGAAAAGTTTAGGAGTCAAAGTATAAATAGGAAAAGTTTAGGGGTCAAAGTATACATATGGGAAGTAGAGGGGTCAAATAGCAATTATGAGAAGTAGAAGGGTCAAATATCAATTATGGGAATTTCAAGGACCTATTAGCAATTATGGGAATTTCGAGGACCTATTAGCAATAATGGGAATTCCGGGGACCTATTAGCAATTTTTTGGAGAATGTGGGGTATTTAACAAAAGTTGCAGAAAGGGGTTCTTCCCCACTTCACCCTCAATCTGCCCCTCGTCTTCCTTTGTTACTGGTTCGTTGCGCCCAGATTAATTGTCATCTCCGCCCTGGGTCAGTTGTCGAAGGGAACAAAGGTGTGGAGCTGGACCACGTTCTTTACCAACTACATTAACGTCCCAAGCTTTCAAACCTTGACATAGTTGTCATTGAGGGGGCTTTAAGGCCGCTCGACTGAGAAGCCTCAGCACTGATGCTACTTCCACCATTTCATCAAGACATACAAGAATTTGTGCAAGTACATTCGGTTGGTACGTACATGAGGCCCAAACCCCAGCGTGTATGAACTGGCCACTCGTAGTGCACCCCTGACAGTGTTGTAGTTCGCCATTCAAAAGTGCCAATATTCAGCTCTATGTGCTCCAACATTATAACTGATGAGGGCTGAGTTAGCGAGTGGTTGTAAGCTCTGGTTGCAGGCGTTCCATGAAGGTAAATCAGTGTTGATTCGGGCGCTTGGGTAGAACAATCTTGCATTTACTTCACCTTTCCCATATTCCAAAAACAGGTTGCATATAAGGACATAGCAACTTCTGGCGTGTCATCTTATATCCGGACGCTAAGGATTATGATCGAGAACAAGACCACACGCCTACATCATAACTTGCCCCTTATAACTCTTCCCACAAACAGATCAAAAGCATATTAACTATGTCAGTTCACTGGTCTTCCCCCGCCTTATATGGTTTGGCCCTTGGGGCGCTCTTGTCAACACCATAAGGATTTCTTTGTTGGGCTTGCCATCACTATTTGCGTCTCTTTCAGCCTTTTCATGGCCAAGCAGAATAATTGATATGCCTGGATAAGCTTGGCCGCGATAAAAACCGAAATTCATCTTGCTTTATGTCTATTGACTAACTTCCCTGCACTGTATAGTCATCATTTTACTACCCCTGCCACTGACTTACCACTCCTGTTGTTGTCATGGTTATGTCTGATCCCTTTAAGCCTGTACGCCTCGTGCAACTTGAGGCTTTGTCCTATTTGAATGCATCGGGATCCATCCCTTCACCTGCAGATACAAATACTCGTGCCGAGACACCAGAGTTGGCATGTCTGTAATACTACAAGGATCAGGCCCTCGTCATTATATAGATTCTCCTCAGTCGTTGTGGTTCTCCTTCATTTTCCTGGGAGCAGCCCATGTTTCCTCTGCTGCATACTCAACCAATGGACTATAAGTTGAACTTCGAAGAGGAGCCGAATCTTGACATTTCTCTGGCCATTCATGTCAAACTTAATCTAGAGTAGATTCATTCTTCAGTCATCTTTATCCAGCTATGTGATGCAGAACGAGGCACACACGCAGTGGTTAAGACCGATGCACTCTCCCTCAGTGAGTATGCATGCTTGACACTTCTCGACCCTAGCGGACGTTAAGGCCACAGAACCTATTGCGTCTCATACTCATAGGCTTGCCTCATAGAAATTTAAATCTAATTCCATTCCAGGTAGAGAGATCAAGATCTTTTCACTACATTTCAAACGTAGGCTCCCATATGCAAGATTCATAGAAATTTAATACGGAGGATAAACCTGGATCCAATTTTATCCAATCGAAATTTGCTTAAGCAAGATTTGTCATGACCGTTCATAAGAGGAAATTCGCTCAATGAAAAACGAATTAACACTCAGCCAATTATGCTTGTTATTCAAATAAGATCCAAGGATCTATTTCATTTCACTGAGCATGATGAATATGGGAGCAGAATATGTGAATTACAATGCTCATATACTTACCTGTAGAAGGTGTGGCTTCTTTTTCTTCCTGGTAAGACCGCTTCAGGAGCTCTTTCAGGGAGAATTTCCAAAAACCAATTGCAGAGAATTGAGCACCTGATCCCCTTCTTCGAGCGTGAGGGAAGAACTAATAAAAGACCCCCCGAAATATGTTTTATGCCTCTTTTCTTTTTTCCGTTTTCGCATGGGAATCCCCTCCGCCCTTTTCTTTGTTTCTTTTATTTTTCTTTCTTTCAATTATTATTTTATTTTCTCAATTTCTATTATTTTATACTTTTACCATTATGTAATTTTCCATTTATTATTTTCCAGGATCTTCCTTTATCCTCTTCTATCATTTTTCCTTTTTTTTTTATTTTATTTCTTTTGTTAAATTTTGTTTTTCTTTTTTCTTATTTCAAGTTTTCCTTTTATTATTTTTCTTGTTATTTTTGGTTTATATTTTCCATTATTATTATTTTTTTGTACATTTTCATATATTTGATTTTCTCCCAGATTTTTAATTTCCATGGTTTTTGATTTATTTTTTAGTTTTTAACTTTGCCAAATTATTCGATTTTGTTTACTTCTATTATTTTTCATTTTTTCTCTTTTTGAATCCCCTTTTTTGTTCTCTTTTCCTTTTTGTTCTTATCCTTTATTTAAATAATGGTTTCTTGGTTAATTTATTACTTACTCACTTAATTTAAAAAATGAGGGGCCTCAGACATGATTGAGTGTTTACTGTTTGCCCCTTTTTACTCGTTTTCCTACCAGATAATGTGAGAAATGATTCTCTGAATTATCGTGGTAGGAAATGAGTAAAGACGTGAACACATTATGTCCGAGGCGGGCCTTTTTTGAAGAAGGTCCGAGCGCAACACTAGAAGCCTTGAGCTTCAAGTGAGCCCTATGGATGCCTGGGGAATGGTGATTGAATGACCTTACCGGCTTCGGGTGCCAATAGGGTTTAAATATGCGAGTTTTGATTTACAGCCTAACTAGGCTAGGTGGAATGAATGAATGTCTGTTAGGAATGACGTGGAATGCAATGGGACGGCTTGTTAGGACAAGCAGAATGAAATGAAAATGGTCTGTTAAAATAGGCAAAGCAGAAGAGAATGGCCTGGTATGATGGGCTCAATAGAGTGAAAACGACCTGTTTAAGGCAGGAAAGCATGCCGAAACTAAAATGTAAGGTATGTACAAGGTGGCCTGACAACATTAGCCACAAAATGCAGAAATGTGAACTTGATGGTGACCTGACACTGCGGGCCAAAAAGCGGAGAAGAAAACTTGAGGAGGCCTGACATCATAGGCCAAAATGCAGAAAAGAAATCTTGAAGGAGGCCTGACATCATAGGCCAAAAGTGCAAAAATGTAAACTTGATGAAAATCCTGTTGTTGACGGGAAGATGCAAATGAGATCCTACTATTGTCAGGATAAATGCAAACCTGTTTGACAGGAAAAAAGAATTTAAACGTGCTTGAGGTGTTGTTGTTGACAGGAGAATGCAAATTAAGTCCCGCTATTGCCGGGAAGAATGCAAATAAAATCCTGCTGTTGCCAAGATAAATGCAGACCTGCTTGACAGGCAAAAAGAAATTAAACATGCTTAAGGTCCTGTTGTTGACAGGAGAATGCAAATGAAGTCCCGCTGTTGCCAGGAAGAATGCAAATGAAATCCTGCTGTTGTCAGGATAAATGAAAACCTGCTTAACAGGTGGACAAAAAACAGAATTTAAACATGCTTGAAGTCTTGTTGTTGACAAGAGAATGCAAATGAAGTCCCACTGTTATCGGGAAGAATGCAAATGAAATCATGTTGTTGCCAGGATAAATGCAGACCTGCTTGACAGGTGGACAGAAATTAAACATGAAGTCCCGTTGTTGACAGGAGAATGCAAATGAAATCCCGCTGTTGCCGGGAAGAATGCAAATGAAATCCTGTTGTTGCTAGGATAAATACAAACTTGCTTGACAGGTGGACAGAAAACAAAATTTAAACATGTTTGAAGTCCTGTTGTTGACAGGAGAATGCAAGCCTGCTCGACAGGCAAAGAGAATCGATGAAAGCCAGTTAGGATAGGCAAAAACAAAAAGATCCTGTTGTTGACAGGAGAAATGCAAGTGAAATCCTACTGTTGCCAGGATAAATGCAAACCTGCTTGATAGGCAAAGAGAACAAAAGATCTTGTTGTTGACAGGAAAGATACAAACCTGCTAGACAGGAAAAGAAAAATGAAAATGACCTGTTAAGACAGGAAAAAATGCAGATAAGATCTCGTTGTTGACAGGAAAAGTGCAAGCCTGCTAGACAGGCAAAGGAAAATGAAAATGACCTGTTAATACAAGAAAAACTGTAGATAAGGTCCTGTTGTTGACAGGAAAAATGCAAGCCTGCTAGACTGGCAAAGGAAAATGAAAATGACCTGTTAAAATAGGCAAGAATGTAAAAGTCCTGTTGTTGACAGGATGGAGGCAAGAAGCCTATTAAGACAGGCACAACAAAATGGTGAAAACCTGTTAAGACAGGCAAAGGGAAATGAAAAGAACCTGTGACGACAGGCAATGAAGGCTTGTCAAGATAGATAGACAAATATGGAGAAGAAATGTCTTGTTGGGACAGGATAACCTGTGAAGACGGGTGTGGAAATGAAAATGACCTGTTAGGACAGGTATCGAAGAAAAGTCCTGTTGTTGACAGGAAAGAAATGAGTCTGTTAAGACAGACGAAGAGTGGAAATGGCCTGTTTAAGACCGACGAAGCAGAGATGGCCTGTTAAGACAGGCATAAAGTAGAAATGGTCTGTTAAGACAGGCAGAAAGTAGAAATGTCCTGTGAAAACAGGCGAAGCAGAGATGGCCTATTAAGACAAGCGAGGTAAGAATGATACATACCTGTTATGACAAGTCATTGAAAGCAAAATGAGGGTTAACTTGTCAAGACAGGTAAAGGAAAAATGACATGAAATGCCCCAGAGATGCACGTGAGGGCGGAATGTGGGCTTCTTCGTCAACTACCTCGGACACCTGATTTTGAAATTTGTTTTTCTTGGATTAAAGTAAGTAGCTCATTCTACCTTGAACTTGTTCTCTTGAAGAAAATTTGGGCAACCCTTTTGCCCCGGTTTAGAACATTCTTGATAATTTGAGGGATGTCTTGATTTGAAGGAACCTTGGGCAAACATTTTTCCCCAATTTGGAAGACTTCTAGCAATCGAAGAATGCCTTAACTTGAGGGGATTTTGGGCAAGTGTTTGCCCTAGTTTGAATCTCGATGAAATCGAGGATTGCCTTAACTTGAATTTTCTGGGCAAATGTTTGCCCCAGTTTTCTTTTTCTTCTTGAAATTGAGGATTGCCTCAACTTGAATTTTTTGGGCAAATGTTTGCCCCAGTTTGATTTTTCTTCTGGAATTGAGGATTGCCTCAACTTGAATTGACTGGGAAAATGTTCGCCTCGGTTTTGATCTCGTTCTTTGAATTTAAATCTTTCTTGGGCAAACGTTTGCCCTAGTCTGAACTTGATTCAAAATTTGAGGATGACCCCAAATTGAATTTTTGTGGGCAAGTGCTTGCCCCAGTTTGGACTCGATCCAGAATCTGAGGATGACCTCAAATTGAGTTTTGTGGGCAAGCGTTTGCCCCAGTTTGGACTCGATCCAGAATTAGAGGATGACCTCAAATTGAATTTTGTGGGCAAGCATTTGCCCCAGTTTTGATTGGATCCAGAATCTGAGGATGACCTCAAATTGGATTCTTGTGTGGGCAAGCATTTGCCCCAGTTTGGACTTGATTCCTTTTTAATTATGATTGACTTGGGCAATTTTACCCCGGTCTTAATTAGTTTTGAAAAATGGGCTGTGCAATGCTTGAATAAAAAGATGCTTATGTGCTGTTTGAATGAATGATGCTTGAATAAATGCAAAAATGATGCGGGGTTCTTATTTTGATGTTTGAAATAATCATTTGATGAAACAGATGCTATGGGATGAATGCAAACCATGAAATGGTGTAAAACTTTTTGTTGCTCTTGATTTTTTGATTTTTCTAACACATCCTTCCTCGACAACCCCATAGCTGGTATGAAAGGAATCAAGAATCAGGACGAGCTAGATTGACTTAAGTTCGGTGTTTTGGTCAATCTTGAAGTTTTCCTTTGTCCAGATCTTTGAGACCCAACAGTGGTCAGTATCATTGAGTAAGACACACTCCTTTTTTGTAGTGGCATTATGACTGGTAGGAGGATGAATCTTTGGGAAACAATCCTATCGTGTTGCACGGTCGAGGATTCATCCGACTTGTCATGACTTTTCAAAATTATTCTTTTTATTTTTTCATTTTCCACCTTTCTTTTGGCATGTGCGCCATTGAGGTATGCAAAGTGATTTTGGCTAGTTAATGGAAGGAAATGGAGAATTTTGAGGCTGGGTGTTTTAAGGTATTATTTTTGAAAGGAAATGGCAAAGAATGTTGGTTTGATGAAAAATGCCAAGCTGCTTTTCATAATCTTGATAGTCAAATTAACCAAACTCGAGAAATGGCAAAATTTTGCCCCAGTTTTAGGAAAGATGAGGTGCAGAAATGTTAGATTGTCCTGGGATTCTTGGTTTTGACCTTAACTTTTTCCTGGGTCGTTCTTTTGAGTTTTCAACCCAGCAGGTCTTTCGTTTTGCCCTAACTTTTTCCTAGGTTGCCCTTTGAGGGTTTTCAACCTAGCAGACTCTTGATTATGTGCCCTAATTTTTTCCTAGGTTGTGTTTTGAGGATTGTCGACCTTGCGGGCTCTTGTATGATTGTGTCCTAACTTTTTCCTAGGCCATCCTTTGAGGGTTTTCAACCTAGCGGGCTCTTGTTTTGATTGTGCCCTAATTTTTGCCTAGGTCGTTTTTTAGGGTTTTCGACCTAGCAGGCTTTTGTTTGTGTGCCCTAACTTTTGCGTAGGCCTCCCTTTGAGGGTTTTTGACCTAGCGGGCCTTTATATGATCCTAATTTTTCCTGAATTGCTTTTTTGGGATCCAGCAAGACCTTTTCTGATATTGACTTGGTCGATTTACTTTTTAACTTCTAACCCTACTTTTGCCTGGACTATTTTTGGCTTTAAATCCAGCGAGTTTTTCTTCTTCTTGAATTTTGAACTTTGACCCTGATTTTTGCCTGGATCATTTTGATTTTAACCGAGTGGGCTTTCTTCTTTTTCTTAAATTTTATGTAGCCAGGTATTGATCTTGCCGGGATCATTTGGTTTTTGCATCCCTATTTTGCCTGGATTTGAACTTTGTTTCCAGCAGGATATTTTCATTTGACAAGACATTTTGAATGGTGATCTAGAATCCCTGGTTGTTTATTCCACTTCCTCATTGGGTTTTTCTCTTTGAGCTTGATTAATCAGATGTTCAAAATTATTTATTACAGCACTGGCATTATCACCAACAGGTATTTATTGTTTTAGGAAGAAATGGGTTGAATGATGAAAAGGAATGGTGAGTTTTAAAAGTAAAACCAACAATGTAAGGAACATTCTTTAAGAAACATAAAAAATGTAATTCATTGATATTTATTCATGGATATTTATTTACAAAAGATTGACTTTGAAAAGTACGACAATTTTGGATGAATATCCTCTTGACATCTCAGCTTGTACAAGGAAACTCGTCATGCTGCTCCCGTTTCTTTCAGCTGGCCGACGGGCTCTCGTGATTCGGCAATGGATTTTTTTCTGTATTAGGAGAAAGCCTCCCAAAATCCAGCCATTTTGCATCGATCAGGTTTTATACCTTTCGCTTCAGCGCCAGGCAATCCTCCGTAGAATGATCGATGAATCCTGCATGGTAATCGCATCTGGCGTTTGCATCATACCATTTAGGATATGGTGGCTCTTGAGGCTTTAGAGGATAAGGTGCAACCAGAGAGTTTTGAATCCAGCATAGTAGCAGCTCGATGTAGGAGATTGGAATTGGGTCGAATTGGTCAGGCTTCTTCTCCTTTTTTCTGGCCTTGATTAGGATTTAGGCTCATGGTTTGTGTTTGGGCCGTATATGGTGTCGGTGGTCAGACTTGTGTAGGATAGATGTAAGTAGGAGGGTATGGTGTTTGGTAGGTGATGGCGATGTAGGGATATGGTGTGTAAGGTGTGTATGGTAATGGTTGGTAACCAACTAGGCCATAATGTGCCACTCGAGGAGTGTATAGGCCTTGACCAGAAGCCAAGTTGCATGTCTCGCCTGTCTTCTTCTTCCCAGATTCACTAGAAGCGTTGACTGCACCTGTAGGTTTATGTGCGATCTTTCCACGGTGCATGCCAGCCTCGATCCTTTCTCCAATGATGACGACATCGGAGAAGCTAGAAGTTACATTGCCAATCATCTTGTCATAGAAAGGATTTTGGAGTGTGTCGACGAACGTGTTGACCATCTCTTTTTCGGATAGATGAGGTTGTACTTGAGCAGCTAACTCGCTCCATCGTTGATCGTTTTGTTTGAAGGTCTCGTCTCCCTTCTTGACCATGTTTTGAAGCTAAGTTCGATCGGGGGCCATCTCCATGTTGTACTGGTATTGTTTCATAAAGGCATCAGCTAGGTCCCTCCATGAACGAACGTGGGTCCGCTCTAGCTGAGTATACTAGTTGGCAGCAGCCCCATGTAAGCTGTCTTGAAAGAAATGGACAAGCAGCTTATCGTCGTGCATGCAGGGAAACATCTTCCTGCAGTACATGGCAAGGTGGCTCTTTGGGCAGCTAGTTCCTTGATACTTTTCAAATTCAAGAACTTTGAATTTGGGAGGGATTACCATATCTGGAACTAAGCACAAATCAGATGCGTCTCTGGCTTCGTAAGTGTTCCCCTCAATTGCTCGGATCCTGCCCTCTAGGATTTTCCACTTTTTTGTATCCTCAGTCGAAGGATGGTTTGGGTATCCCTCAGGCATGTGGTGGGGATGAGAAGGTGGTATGTATATAGGGTGAGACCCTTGGGTGAACGCAGGGTGCGCTCCCCCAACAGCTGTTTGGTAAGCTTGTGGAGTGGTTTTGGAACAGCATAAGGGATGCCTGTGGTGTTTGAAGGTAGGTTATGTGTTTGGGTTTGTGTTTGGGCTTGTGTTTGGGTTTGTGAGGGTGCATGCCCATGAGGAAACCCATAATGAACCCCTTCGACTTGAGGAGGCATGGTTAATGGTGAAGGGTGTTGTGGATTGAAGCTTGGAGGGTATACTGGGTCAACTGATTCTCCCGGTATAGATTCCCTTGCCTCTTTTTGTTTAGACTGTTGGATGGCCTCCATCAACTTGGCCATCTACTCCTTCAGAGCTTTGACCTCATTTCTCAACTCCTCGTTTTGTCTCTCCAATTTGTCCATGATTTTTTATTGTGCATGAGTACTATAAGGATGTTGAGGAAGTTGTCTTTCTCTAATTTTTCTGTTAAAGTTAAAACTTAATTTCTTTGAAAAATAATTTGGATGTGAAAATCGTGAATGATACAGATGCTGATGTAATGAAAAATGTGTGGAATGATTTTTTGGAATCTTTTTCTTTGATTGATAAATTTATGAATGGATGAATGAATGCATGCATGTTATGCGCACATAATTATAGATGTTTTGGGGTTTTGGAAATGATTAAAGCTGTTTTTTTTTTGTTTTTTTAGCCATTTTATGATTTTTATGAGTTTTTTTGTACTTCATTTTGCTAGAAAACTTTGGGTTTTGCCTGAAAACCTTTTTAGTTTTGCTAGAAGACATTATTTAGGTTTTCAAAATTTTATTTTCTCTCTTTTTGGATCTTTTATATTTTCAGCATTTTCAGAAATTATTTTCTAATTTTTTCTAGGAGTTTCTAACTTTCCTTGATTATTTGTTTTGATATTTATTTTCTTTTGTTTGACTTTTCTTTCTTGATCTTTATTTTTTCAAATTTCGGTTTGTGCATTTTTCTTTTTCTCGACTTTGTTTCTTGAATTTTGTATTTTCCCAACTTCAGATTTCACATCTCCTCTGCTATCTCGGATGATTCCGTTAATTTGAGCATGTGAATAGCGCATGAGCCATGTATCATGAAAGGGGTGTGTGCCCTCCTTACTTTCCATATGGGTTACCTATCCTATGGGTCTATGGCCTTTTATTTGAACCTCTCATAAGGTAGTTTGTAATCCTGAGGTATAAGAGGTTACTAGAGCCAAGTTCCAGTCTGTAATGCTTGCCACAACAGCAGAAAAAGCTACTAGTTGTAGGACATTACAGATAGGACGCACTCTAGCTGGGATTTTCGTGATTGTCAAACAGGATGTAGGCCCCAAAGTGACACCACTAGATCCCTCTAATCCTAGGCTGCACTCAGACCCCAGGTATAGGACCCCACTCATGATAAATGCATATGTGTAATGTATGAGGGCACACAAATATTTTGGGATACCTGCAATTGGGAAAATCGCACAGACATATACAAAGCAGTTTAAATCAGTTATTATTCATCTATCCTAGAGTTTGTTTCGTAGATAAACATACAAAAGACAAACGAAATAAATCATGAAAATAAATTAGAAAGGGATCAAAACAACACACATTCAATTTGAAATGGGCTTGACTCTCTAAAATCCCCAGTGGAGTCGCCATCTGTCGCAACCGTAATTCCGACGAGACAACGAACTCACTAAAATTTTGAAATGAATTTTTATGATAATGTGGAGTCGCCACCAAATTTTTATTTAAGGGAAAAAGATTTGGAAGAAACCCTTACTCGAGAATGAGATTCGAAGTTCGGGAGTTAGTTACGAATGGGGAAGGTGTTAGGCACCCAACTCGCCCATTCCGAAGAATGGTACGCTTAAACTGAGTGTGTGATTATTTAAAACTTGTTTGATCCTTTTCATTAGCGTGAAAATAAATACTTGATGGAGGTTAGCTTGACAGGACTTGATCCTGCTCCTACGTATTACCTGGTGTAATGGGAAATTCAAGGCTTACGTAGTTCTGGTTGATTTGAAGGCTTGACCTTCGCATATGCTTGAAAAGGTGAACAGGTTCTTTTTGAAAATATTTTAAGGATTCTTCCTAATCCACATATGCATAGGGGCCCAGACAACTACGGCTGCACTTGGACCCATACGAATCTCTAAACAGCGAACAGCAGAAAAAGCTACTAGTTCGTTTTTTAGAGCTCGTCGCATGAGATTAAGGAAAGCAAAAATGATATTTTTATTTAACTGAAAACAAGAGAAAGACAATCTCAATCCACATATGCACAGGGCCCAAGACAACTACAGCTGCACTTGGACCCATACGGACCTCTAAATAACGAACAACAGAAAAGGCTACCAGTTCGTTTTTAGGGCCCGTTGCCTGAGATTAAGGAATGCAAAAATGAATTTTTATTTGTTTGGAAAAGGAGGGTCAATCCCAATCCACATATGCATAGGACCCAAGACAACTACGGCTGCACTTGGACCCATACGGACCTCTAAACAACGAACAGCAGAAAAAGCTACCAGTTCGTTTTTAGGGTCCATTGCGTGAGATTAAGGAATGCCAAAATAAGATTTTTTAGAAGGAATTTTCTTGATTGTAACTATTGGAGGTGCGTGGGTTTAATCGGACTTTTGGGATTTTTTTAGGGGTCAAATTGTAGATGTGTAAATATGGAAAGTATAGGGGTCAAAATGAAAATATGAAAAGTTTAGGAGTCAAAGTATAAATAGGAAAAGTTTAGGGGTCAAAGTATAAATATTGGAAGTAGAGGGGTCAAATAGAAATTATGGGAATTTCGAGGGGTCAATATACAATTATGAGAAGTAGAGGGTCAAATAACAATTATGAGAAGTAGAGGGGTCAAATATCAATTATGGGAATTTCAAGGACCTATTAGCAATTATGGGAATTTCAAGAACCTATTAGCAATTATGGGAATTTTGGGGACCTATTAGCAATTTTTTGGAGAATGTGGGGTATTTAACAAAAATTGTAGAAAGGGGTTTTTCCCCACTTCACCCTCAATGTGTCCCTCGTCTTCCTCTGTTACTGGTTCGATGCGCCCGGATTGTTTGTCATCTCTGCCCTGGGTCGGTTGTCGGTGGGAACAAAGGTGTGGAGCTGGACCACGTTCTTTACCAACTACATTAACGTCCCAAGCTTCCAAACCTTGACATAGTTGTCATTGAGGGGGCTTTAAGGCCGCTCGACTGAGAAGCCTCAGCACTGATGCTACTTCCACCATTTCATCAAGACATACAAGAATTCGTGCAAGTACATTTGGTTGGTACGTACATGAGTCCCAAACCCCAGCGTGTATTCACCTTGGAGGACAAATTTCGGCGAAGAGGCTCTTCAAATGAACTGGCCGCTCGTAGTGCACCCCTGACATGTTGTAGTTCGCCATTCAAAAGTGCCAACATTCAACTCTATGTGCTCCAACATTATAACTGATGAGGGCAGAGTTAGCGAGTGGTTGTAAGCTCTGGTTGCAGGCGTTCCATGAAGGTAAATCAGTGTTGATCCGGGTGCTTGGGTAGAACAATCTTGCATTTACTTCACCTTTCCCATATTCCAAAAACAGGTTGCATATAAGGACATAGCAACTCCTGGCGCGTCGTCTTATATTCGGACGCTAAGGATTATGATCGACAACAAGACCACACGCCTACATCATAACTTGCCCCTCATAACTCTTCCCACAAACAGATCAAAAGCATATTAACTATGTCAGTTCACTGGTCTGCCCCGCCTTATCTGGTTTGGCCCTTGGGGCGCTCTTGTCAACACCTTGAGGATTTCTTGGTTGGGCTTGCCATCACTGTTTGCATCCCTTTCAGCCTTTTCATGGCCAAGTAGAATAATTGATATGCCTGGATAAGCTCGGCCGCGATAAAAACCGAAATGCATCTTGCTTTATGTCTATTGACTAACTTCCCTGTACTGTATAGTTATCATTTTACTACCCCTGCCACTGATTTACCACTCCTGTTGCTGTCATGGTTATGTCCAAGCCCTTTAAGCCTGTACGCCTCGTGCAACTTGAGGCTTTGTCCTATTTGAATGCATCGGGATCCATCCCTTCACCTGCAGATACAAATACTCGTGCCAAGACACCAGAGTTGGCATGTCTGTAATACTACAAGGATCAGGCCCTTGTCATTATGCAGATCCGCCTCAGTCGTTGTGGTTCTCCTTCATTTTCCTGGGAGCAGCCCCTGTTTCCTATGCTGCATACTCAACAAATCAACTGCAAGTTGAACTAAGAAGAGGAGCCGAATCTTGACATTTCTCTGGCCATTCATGTCAGACTTAATCTAGAGTAGATTCATTCTTCAATCATCTTTATCCAGCTATGTGGTGCAGAACGAGGCACACACGCAGTGGTTAAGACCAACGCACTCTTCAATCATCTTTATCCAACTATGGCGTACTTGACGCTTCTCGACCCTGGCGAACGTTAAGGCCACAGAACCTATTGCGTCTCATACTCATAGGCTTGACTCATAGAAATTTAAATCTAATTCCATTCCAGGCAGAGAGATCAAGATCTTTTCACTACATTTCAAGCGTAGGCTCCCACATGCAAGATTCATAGAAATTTCATGCGGAGGATAAACTTGGATCCAATTTCATCCAATCGAAATTTGCTTAAGCAAGATTTGTTATGATCGTTCATAAGAGGAAATTCGCTCAATGCAAAACGAATTAACACTCAACCAATTCTGTTTGTTATTCGAATAAGATCCAAGGATCTATTTCATTTCACTGAGCATGATGAATATGGGAGCAGAATATGTGAATTACAATGCTCATATACTTACCTGTAGAAGGCATAGCTTCTTTTTCTTCTTGATAAGACCGCTTCGGGAGCTCTTTCAGGGAGAATTTCCAGAAACCAATGGTAGAGAATTGAGCACTTGATCCCCTTCTTCGAGCGTGAGGGAAGAACTAAAAAAAGACCCCTCCCCCAAATTTGTTTTATGCCTCTTTTCTTTTTTCGTTTTCGCATGGGAATCCCCTCTGCCTTTTTCTTTGTTTCTTTTATTTTTCTTTCTTTCAATTATTATTTTATTTTCTCAGTTTCTATTATTTTCTACTTTTACCATTATGTAATTTTCCATTTATTATTTTCCAGGATCTTCCTTTATCCTCTTCTATCATTTTTCCTTATTTTGTTTTCTGTTATTTCTTTTGTTAAATTTTGTTTTTCTTTTTTCTTGTTTCAAGTTTTCCTTTTATTATTTTTCTTGTTATTTTTGGTTTATATTTTCCATTATTATTATTTTTTTTGTACATTTTCATATATTTGATTTTCTCCCAGATTTTTAATTTCCAAGGTTTTTTATTTATTTTTTAGTTTTTAACTTTGCCAAATTATTCGATTTTGTTTATTTCTATTATTTTTCGTTTTTCCTCTTTTTGAATCCCCTTTTTTGTTCTATTTTCTTTTTTATTCTTATCCTTTATTTAAATAATGGTTTCTTGGTTAATTTATTACTAACTCACTTAATTTAAAAAATAAGGGGCCTCGGACATAATTGAGTGTTTACAGTGTGTAAGTGATTTAGCTTCAGTTATTAGTGCAAGGTCAAGAAAACTCCTTGTACTCTGCATGTCCCTTAGTTTTTCAGTTAGTAGTCCTGTGTTATGTTTACAGCTCAGCGTGTGTTGGCAATATAGTTGTCACTTGTGTTGGCAACGTGTTGTGCCCTGTGTCTTGCTATGACTATGTGCAAGAGTTCTGTTATGTTCCAATCCTTTCACCTAATGCATGGTCTTGCTATGGGTTAGTGGTGTGTGCACGTGATTCGGGTGGTACTCAGTGTGTGCAGTACTTAGACAATTCATGTAGGCAACGCACTCTGTTTGAACCAGAATTTTCAAACAAAATTTTCAGCCGTTCAGAATTTGAATTTCATAACCCCGTAATTACATAATAGGGATCAGACTCCCTCAACTATCATATTGTCCTAAAAATCTCAAAAGAAAGCTAAGTCCTAAAAAAAAGAAAAAAGAAAAATATTTAATCAAATGGAGAAAAGATTTTGAAACAGCAGCTGCTCAATCTTCGTCCATGTTCTCTCCTCCTGTAGGCTCATCATCACTTTTGTTGTTCTCCAAGTCAATCCACTGCAAGATTTACTCTTCGGAAATATCGAAGAGGTCTTCGTCAATCAATCCCACATGCTTCCCAATTTTCTTGAGAAACTGTTGGTTCATCCTGATCCCGATATGGACCTTTCGCAGGTTCTTTCCTCTGCAGCATTTCTACCTATGCTCTAATGTGACGGTTGAAGGCCTGCTGGGCTATTAACAGCTCCCTCTGCTCGGTCAATAATTCGTATATCTTAGGTGGTAGAGGTGGACCAGGCTCCCTGCGTGGTGGTGGTTCTTGTTCTGTGAGTATGTGACGCTCGATATATGTCTTATTGAGCGTTGCCTGCGGAGGGACCTTGGTGCAACCATCAACACTGACCCCCTGGGCCTAACACAGGGCTGTGATCAGGCTTGGATATCCTAGGGAGGCCTTTGGTTTAGAAGGAATCTCCTCCATTTCATAGGCAATTATGTGACCCAAGTCTAGTGGGTCGGGTTTCATAATCACCCAGACTAGCACGACCCTCTTCTTGGCCAGGTCATTTGAGTGGAGTAGGGGCAAAAGATTGGACTGTACGAAAGTGCACCAAATCTTCGCTGTGGGTACCAAGTCGGCCTTCCGCAGCGACTTTCTGTCTCCTGATTTGTCCTTTTTCTCGTCCCACCTTGTTCCGGGGATGCACAACACCTGTAGTAAACCTTCATTATCCACTAGGATGTCCTTCAGCTTACTGTACTGACAGCTTCTCCTGGGAATGTTGACCTCCAACAGCTCGTTGATCACTTAGGGCTTGAATGAAATGGTTTTACCCCTCATGTAGGAGGTAAACCTTGGTTCTGCCCTCGTTAGCACTAGGTTGGAGTAAAACTCCTTGGTAATTTCTTTGTAGCCTTCACCGGCCAGGTTGCACAGCTTGTGCCATTTCCATTTTTCAATCTCTTCCGTAATCGCAGGGAATTCCCCTGTGCATAGGTCAATCTTTCTATCCTTCACCACCGAGTTTTCTTTGAGTTTGTCAAATCGCTCCTCATTTTCTGCAAATTTGAAATGATGGGTATCGTCAGCTCTCGACTTCCCGCGGAGGGTTGTAGCCAACGTTTTCTTTATGCGCATATTCCTTGAAGATGATGTCATTCTGCCGAAAGCAATTGTTAGTAGATAAACCTTATGTTGTAGTAGACTCAGTTGTGTTTAACAGTTATGCATGGATGAGTGTAGGGTCGAAAAACCCCTAAAATCAGTCCTGGCATAATCTATTAATAATTCAAATTAAATCGGCCCCCTATTTCAGTGGATTGATTCCCTATAAAGAATTCATGCGTGCATGTTCAGGCTTCATTTGTGGTGATCTCCTCATTTGGGAGCACTTACCTTTGTAGGGTTTAACTCATTCCTCATTTACAAGATCAATGATAGGAAGGTAGAGATGGAACGGAAAGGCATACCTGACTTGTCTTGCACTAGAAAAGGTGAGGAAACCGCTTTTTGAGTGGGAGACGAAGATGAAAGGTGAGTGGGAGTGTTTGAAGGTACTTAAGTGAGTGGGGGTTACTTACCTGGCCTTTTTATACTTGGTGCGTGGGCTACGAAGGGTCAGGTCTGTTGGGAACAAATTAGGTTAAAATTCCTTAGTCCCACTGACTTGTGACACTACGTTGGCTACGCAACCCTAGCCGTGTTGGCAACGGAGTCCTGTATACTTCTCACACTTCCAACTTAACAACCTGAAACTTGATTTCTGCTGGCCATCCATCTCACTTGCCTTGAGCCTGCAATTTGTTTTCTGGATGGAGCCTCCCATCTATCACTCCAAGGTTAGGATCTGTGTTTCTTGATCATGGCACTATGGTTCTAATTGACTCTCGAGGTCGATTCTCGTTGGGTATGCGTGTTAGACACCTTGTAAAGTCTACTGTAATGACACTGCCCTGCATTGGTCTGTGACATCCCATTGTATTGCTTCACTCAACCCAAATGTGTTGGTTACGCAACCCTCGTTGCGTTGGCAACACAACTGGCAGATTGTGTGTTCATATGAATTTGATTTACTTTCCAATTGTTAGGTTAGCCTTGAGTCTTGCTTGTGAATTTCAGTGTATGCATCTTGTCACCTTTGTTCTGTCACTGTATGCTCTGAATTGTTTAGGATGGTATTTATTAAGTGTGGTACCTATGTTAGATCACATATGTAGCAAGTTAAGTTAGCACTGGAGTCAGAGATAGTCAGGTAGGTAACACAATATTCATAATTAGAAACATGTAAGTTTGACTGGGCTGTTACATGTCTGGAATTTAAATTCTATTAAGTACAAAACTATCCTATGTATAGGGAAGGCGTTGAACATGCAGATATACTAGTAGAACGTCACAAATAACAAAACAGAAAACTAAGTTCCAGTTGGAGTGGTCAGTCTTCCTCCATTTGTGTTGCGCCTGCTAGTCTAACTTCACTTTCAATATCTTCCAGATCAACCCACTGCAATATCTATTCCTCCTCAGCGTCGAAGAGTTCATGTTCAGTCATGCCTAGCCTCCTTCCAATATTCATTAAGAGTTTCTTGCTAACCTTTATCCCTATGTGGACTTTCTTCATGTTTCTTCGTGTTACTTCAACTTGCTTGCCTAGGCGGCATACAAGGAGGTGTAGTTTATTCAAGTGATTTGCTTGTTCATTTAGGATTTCATAAATCCTCAGTGAAAGTGTGGGATCTGGCTCCCTGCGTGGCTGTTCTGGATCATTGAGGATATGGCGCTCAATATAGGCTTTATCAAGGGTGGCTTGAGGAGCTACTCCGGTGCAGCCTTCAATTGTAACCCACTGGGATTCGCATAGAGCCGTGATGAGGCTTGGGTATCCCAAGGAGACATTACCCCTTCGAGCAATGTCTTCCACCTCTTGAGCTATTATATGGCTGATGTCCAGCACGCCAGGCTTCATGATCATCCATATTAAGATAGCCCGCTTCTTGGTCACCTCATTTGAATGCAGCAACAGCAGCAAGTACGATTGCACAAAAGTGCACCAGATTTTGGGCACAGGCAGCAGGTCGGGCTTTCGCAAGGATTTTCCACCATTGGACCCATCCTTCTTCAAGTTCCATGTGGCCCCTAGTACGCATAGATCCCTTAAAGGCCCTTCCTTGTCTATCGAAGCGTCTTTTAGGCGGTGATAGAGGCAGTTCGTTCCTTCAGGTTTAGTTTCCAGCAAATTCTCTATAACCTACGACTTGAAGAAGATGGTTTTCCCGCTGACATAGGATGTGTAGCTCGGTTCTGCCCTAGTCAATGCCACGTTGGCATATAACTCTCGGGTTATTTCTTCATAGCCCAGACCAGCCAGGCTGCACAGTTTCTCCCATTTTCTTTGCTCAATTTCCACTGTTATTGCTGGAAACTCCCCAACGTGAAGATCTAGCTTCCGGTGCCCAACTATCGAGTTCACCTTAATCCTTTCAAATTGCTCTTCGTTCTCTTGGTATTTGAACCTATAGGTATCGGATGCCCTCGGCTTACTCCGTAGAGCAGCGGCAGGTGCGGACTTGTGCCTCATTCCCTGTGGTATAGATAAAGATGCCATTTTGAAAAAATACAATAGAAAGTGAATGATGCAGAAAATTTTCTATATGGAATTTTTTTTCAGAAAATAGTTCAGTTCATCCATAATAGGCTCTTTTTTTTTTCCCAGAAAAATAAAGTATCTCCTTCCCATAATTATTAGTTTAATAGATATACTACTGTGCGGAGAAGGATATCAAACAGTCTTGTGCATCGCATTTTAATGTGCACAAGTGCTTGAACCTCTGTGTTGCAGTATCAAACACCCTAAGTTGAAAGGGGAGCAAGGTACATACTTGGAGATGCTTACGGTTATGGGGTAGAGGAACGGTTTATGTGAACAGAGAGTGAAGAGTTTGCAGTGAGGAATTTTAAATGAATTTGGTGGGAGTTACAGTTACCTGGGTGCCTTTTTACATTCAAGTATGTGGGATACGAAGAGCTAGGCGTGTAGGCAACAGGCCTGGGGTATTAATACTGCCCTAACTCCCTGTGGGCCACCTTGGCCACTTATGTTGATTACTCATTGGGCCACTTTCTATAGTGACTTTGTGTTGGACACGCGGTCGCGGTTGCGTTGGCAACGCAAATCGGAACATATTACAGAACTGTAATTTGTACATTTATTAACCTGGTTTCTGTTGGTTACACAGTTCAACTTACCTCCAGTACACAATGTAGGACAGAATTCAGGACCTTGGGAACCTTCTGTGCATTCTTCGGCTCTTCAATCAGGGCACAAGCTGAAATGACATCTGAGGTATGCCTCATAAGCCAGCAGCATTCAGTCTCTACCATGGGTATCCCTTGAAAAGGTTTTTTGTGCTGTGACGGATCTAACATCCTTTATTCCAAACTCAGACTCTGCTTCTTTGCTACATAGCCATTGCGTTGGCCACGCAGGTTGCCTCTGTTGGCTACGCAAGTCAAAACAGCAAACTTAGCCTGCTAAAATAACATTATTTAGCAATAAATGGTTCTGCAACAGAACTTAGCTATGCTCCAAACCTGTAAACTTGCATAGACATTCAACTGTACTGCTTTAAATCACCCCATTTGGTATTTATATATATATATATATATATATATATATATATATATATATTCTCAAGATTAACATAAGAATGAAAGAAAGAAAAAGAAAGAAATAAAAACTGTTTTCCAAGGGTTGCCTCCCTTGCAGCGCTTATTTAACGTCTCTAGCTTGACATTTTGGGTTCAGTCTATTGACTGAAGGGTGCATGTCATCTTCTCCCTGCTGATTTCACCTCCATGATAATGCTTGACACGTTAACCATTGACTTTGAAGCTTCTTTGAGATTGCATGTGTTTAAGGGTTATGGCACTAGAATTTGAAACTTCTTTAATCACAAAAGGACCTGACCACTTGGACCTCAGCTTTCCTGGAAACAGTTTGAACCTGAATTTGAACAGCAGAACCAGTTGTCCAGGTTCAAACACTTTGTGTTTGATCAGCTTGTCATGCCATTGTTTGGTCTTTGCCTTGTAAATCTTTTCATTTTAATAGGCGTTGAGGCGAAATTCCTCTAGTTTATGCAGCTATAACAGTCTATCCTCTTTGGCTGCATTTGCATTGAAGTTAAGAAATCGAGTTGCCCAATAGGATTTGGCTCAAGCTCAATAGTTAGGTAGCATGCTTTCCCAAAAACCAGTTGGTATGGGGACATACCAATCGGAGTTTCTGAAAGTTGTTCTATAAGCCCATAGTGCGTCATCCAACCTGTTAGCCCAACCTGTCCTGGAGCTGTTCACAACCTTTTCCAGGATCCTATTTATTTCCCTGTTGGAAACCTCAGCTTGGTCGTTACTCTATGGTGGTATGTTTTAGTAACTCTGTGCCTAATGCCATATTTTCTCAGAATTGCCTCCAGCTGCCTGTTATAGAAGTGAGATCCCCCATCACTGATGAGAATGCGTGGGACACCAAACCTGGATAGAATGTTCTTCTTCAGGAATCTTATTACAGATTTGGCATCACATGTGTGTGGGGACAGTTTATACCCATTTTGAAACATAATCCACAACTAGCAATATATACTCATTAGAGTATGAAAAAAGGAATGGTCCCATGAAATCTATGCCCCACACATCAAACAACTCCACTTCTAAGATGTTAATGAGGGATATTTCATCTCTCTTTGAGACATTTCCGCTACGTTGGCAAGCATCACACATGACTACAAAATCCTTAGCATCCTTGAATAATGTAGGCCAGAAAAATCCACTTTGCAGCACCTTGGTTGTTGTCCTTCTTCCATTTTAATAGCCTCCACAGGCTAAGCTATGGCAGTGCCACAAAATGTCTTTCTATTCTTCCCGTGGGACACACCTTTTGAGCATTCCATCCACATCACTTTTGTACAAGAAAGGCTCATCCCATAGGTAGAACTTGCTATCATGATACAGCTTTTTCCACTACTACCAAGACCATTCAGCTGGGATAATGCGCGCAACTTTGAACTTTGCCATGTCTGCGTACCATGGTGCAACAACAATGGCTAACAGCTTCTCATCTGGGAACTCCTTATTAATCAGAACTTTCTCATCCTCTATGGTTTCAATAGGCAGCCTTGAAAGGTGGTCGGCTACACCATTGTCTTTTCCTTTGCGGTGTTGGATTTCAAAATTGAATTCTTGGAGGAGTAGAATCCACCTCATCAGCCTTGGTTTTGCCTCCTGTATTGACAACAAATGTCTCAAAGTAGCATGGTTAATGTAAACAATTACCTTGGCACCAATCAAATATGACCAGAACTTGTCAAAAGTGTAGACAACGGCTAGCAGTTCTTTTTCAGTTGTTGTGTAGTTCAACTATGCATTGTTCAACACCTTGCTAGCGTAGCATATGACATGTAATTTCTTATCCTCCGCTGTCCTAACACAGCCCCTACAACAAAGTCACTTGCATCGCACATGAGTTCAAACGGGAGACTCCAATCTGGGGCTGCAACTATAGGTGCTGTGATAAGCCATTCCTTGAGTATGGTGAACACCTTTAAACATGCATCATCAAATCTGAACTCAGCGTCCTTCATCAAGAGGTCACACAATGGTTTAGATATTTTAGAGAAGTCTTTGATGAATCTTCTATAAAATCCAGCGTGCCCAAGGAAACTTCTCACTCCCTTCTCATTTACCAGAGGAGGGAGCCTTTCAATAGCTTCAACTTTGCCTTTACCACTTCCACAGCTCTTGACAAAACCTTGTGTCCTAACACAATATCTTCCTGTACCATAAAATGGCATTTCTCCCAATTTAGTACTAGGTTGGTCTCTTCACACCTTTTCTACACACAAGAAAGGTTACTTAAGCAGTTGTCGTAATCAGAACCAAAGAATGAGAAGCCATCCATGAAAACCTCAATAAAATTATCCACCATGTCAGAGAAGATGGCCAGCATGCACCTTTGAAATGTGGCAGGTGCATTACATAGGCCAAAGGGCATCCAGCGATATGCAAATATCCCATAAGGACAAGTAAAGGCAGTTTTTTCTTGGTCCTTGGGATCCACCACAATCTGGTTGTAACCAAAATATCCATCCATAAAGTAGTAATAGGCATGCCCAGCTAGTCTTTCCAGCATCTGGTCCATAAACGGAAGAGGGAAGTGGTCTTTCCTGGTGGATTCATTTAGCCTTCTGTAATCTATGCATATATGTCAACGAGTCACTGTCTGTGTAGGAATGAGTTCATTCTTCTCATTAGGGATCACTGTTATTCCTCCCTTCTTAGGCATAACTTGAACTAGGTTGACCCACGAGCTGTTTGAAATTGGGTAGATGATACCTGCACCCAAGCTTGAGGACCTCCTTCTTCACAACCTCTTTCATGGTTGGATTGAGTATTCTTTGGGGCTTCACCATAGGTTTGAAATCTTCTTCCATCAAAATTTTAGGCATACAGAAGGAAGGACTTATTCCTTTCAAATCTGAAATAGTCCATCCAATGGTAGATTTGTGAGCTCTTAGAATCCTCAGCAGTTTCTCCTCTTCTTCTTTATTTGGGGAATTTCTCACTATCACTGGGAATATGTTCCTTGCCCCCAAGAATGCATAACGGAGATGAGATGGAAGCTGTTTCAGTTCTGTCGGTGGGCTGTCTACTATTCCTTCTTCCTTCAGCAAGCCTTCAAGGGGTTGTGAACTTGTCTTCATGGGGGGATTAGCTTCAAACGTGGCTATGCATTCCTCCACCTCTTAGCTTTCTTTTTCTCCCCCCTGATTCAGGCCTTTAGAATGCCAGAGTACTCCTTCAAGAATGGAGTCACTGTCCTGTTTTTCAATAGGGGCTGACAGTGGCGTGGCCAACGCGTTTACTGGCAGCATGGCCAACGCATCCATCCTCATGCAATGTGGCTGTTCAGCAAGATGTTTCATAGCTTCAAATACATTGAATGTTACCTTTTCATCCTGCACTCTCAGCATCAGTTTCCCTTGCTGCACATCAATAAGTGCTCGCCCTGTAGCAAGGAATGACCTTCCTAGGATCAATGGTATTTCAACATCTTCTTCCATGTCTAACACCACAAAATCAGCTAGGAATATGAATTTGTCCACCTTGACTAGGAGGTCTTCCACCATACCATATGGATATTTGATTGACCTATCAGCCAGTTGGAGGCACATCATGGTAGGCTTCACCTCTTTTATTTCTAGTCTCTTCATTATGGAAAGAGGCATAAGTTGATACTAGCCCTAGGTCGCATAATGCTTTTCCAATCTACAAGCTGCCAATGGTGCAGAGAATTGCAAAGGATCCTGGATCCTTCAGCTTCTGAGGGAGTTTTAGTTGGATGACGGCGCTGCACTCTTCTGTGAGAGTTATGGTTTCATCCTCCTTTAATTTTCTCTTTTTGTACAACAACTCCTTCATGAACTTCGCATAGGATGGCATTTCTTCCAACACTTCAGCTAATGGGATGTTATCGCAACCGTAATTGCAATGCAATGACGAACTCGTTAAAATTTAAAAAGCATTCCGTTTCGAATTTGTAGAGTCCACCAAATTTTTATTTAAGGGAAAACATCTGGAAAAACCCTAACTTGAGGATGAGATTCGAAGTTCGGGAGTCGATTATGAGTCGGGAAGGTGTTAGGCATCACAGGGAGAAATGCTTCACTGCCTGTGATCCCCGAATCCAACTTCCACAACGTCGTTGGCATGCATTGATAGCAGGGTGTGCATGCATGTGCCTTGGGTACCTATTTCCTGGTACGTATTCAGGCCGTGCAGAGATGGGCCCTCTCGCATAGGTGCATGGTTCTTTCCACTCTCTCCACCCAGAAATTGGATTTTCCTCGTTTATCAGGGTAGATATCATCTAGGAGGATAGACTTTGGAGGAACTTCAAGAACGACACCCAGCGTTGAGTCATACTCCTCCCCTTTTCGTGCAAACTTCTTTCGGAGCACCTTCTCAAACTCGTCAGGTGGCTCACCATCCATCCAAGATTCTTTTCGACAAGTCTGTCCATTAATGCTTCTGTCCGAACCCCTTTCAAGAGTTACTCCCTCTAAGGCTCTCCCACCAATCGTTCTTGTATCATCTCGGTGACTTTGAATCCATGAACTGGTGAAATCCTCCCCGGCCATCAACTCTACCTCTTCCCAGAGTATCCGCAGTTGTATACCTGCTCTTGGTTACATGACTGTCGCAACCGTAATTCCGACGAGACGACGAACTCGCTAAAATTTTGAAAGGAATTTTATTGATAATGTGGAGTCGCCACCAAATTTTTATTTAAGGGAAAATACTTGGAAAAACCCTAATTTGAAGACGAGATTCAGGTTCGGGAGTCGGTTACAAATGGGGAAGGTGTTAGGCACCCCACTCGCCCGTTCCGAAGAACGGTACCCTTAAACTAAGTGTGTGATTTTAAAAACTGTTTTGATCTCCTTAATTAATGTGAAGATACATAATTTGATGGAGGTTAGCCTGACAAGACTTGATCCTGCTTCTACGTATTCCCCGGTGCAATGCGAAACTCAAGGCTTACATAGTTCTGGTTTGTTTTGAAGGCTTGACCTTCGAAGGTGCTTGAAAAAGAGTATTTGAAGATTTTTTCTTTTTGAAAGGATTTTTATTTTTTGGAGGAACCTTCAGTCCACTCATGCACAAGACCCGAGGTGGCTATGGCAGCACGGGAGCCTATACAGACTACTAAATGTTGGACAACAGGTGAACCGCCAGCCCCCCATTTAGTGCCCATTGCGTGAGACTTAAAAATCCCAAAATATTTAGAAAAAGATTTTTTAAGTTTTGAAAAGAAATGATTTGCAAATGATATTGATTCTTGAGTAAGAAGAAAACTTGAGTTTGATAAAAGAGTTTCATTTTTGAGTTTTGAGGTAGTTGGAGTTGAAATGGGATTTTGGTGCAATTTTGTAATTACTAGAAATTTTGGAGGTGATTTGGAATTTTTGAGAATTTTATGAATTTTCTAGGAACTTTATGGTTTATGGAATTTTTATGTAATTTTTCATTAGTCTTATGGTTTATGGAATTTTTGGGACTTTTAGAATTTTTATGTATTTTTCTAGGAATTTTAGAATTTTCATGAATTTTCTAGGAATTTTGGATTTTTTGGATTTTTATAAATTTTTGTGAATTTTATGAATTTTATGAATTTTTATATTATTTATTAATTAGAGGGGTAAACAGGTAATTACAAGGCTTGGGGTAATTGTGGCATTAAGGGAAAAGATAGGGGGCAGTATGGTATTTCATTAAGCTGGGACCTATTCGGTATTTTGAGAAATGTTGGAGACAATTTGGTATTTGAGGCTTGAGGGGCAGATTGGGTATTTGGGAGATGTTTAAGGACAATTTGGTAATTATAGGAAGTCGAAGGGCATGGCTGGGATTATTGGAAAAGTGAGGGCATTTGGGTAATTTTACGAATTTGGGAAAGGCCAGGGGCTGTGTGCATTGGCAAAATTTTGGAAAAGGGGTTCTGGGGAGGATCGAAGCTAGGACCAGGGGTTCTGTGGGTAATTGGGCTAACCACTTGAGTTGCCTAGGGTGATGATCTATTTTATGCAATTTAATTTATTAACGATACTTGCATGAAATGGGTCTCCCTTATGCTTAGACGTCCACTCAGCTTCGTTCCCAGGAATTCCATAAAGGACCATTTCATGCCTCTCTCATGGCCCACAATCCCTATTTCAATTGGTCCAATCTATGCCTTTTTGGCTTTTGGATTTTTCCTTCACTTGCTGCATGCATGTATCAATGATAAGGCTACTTGAATTGCGCCTTTCATCCTATCAAGGGCCTGTGCTTACTTCTTTAGCACTCAATCTCCGCCTCTCAACTTGAGGTTATACTCTTGACCTAGATTGATATTTACATACGTGCATGGCTCCCGTCGCACCAAGGGTGTGAACCTACAACCTAAACCTAAACGGGACATTATACCTTGGGGTTTGCATATACGTGATGCATAGGGCCCAAATCTGGGTGGTTTCCCACATATTTGATAGCTACATTCGCATGAATCAGCTTCACATTCAGGTTCGCCCGAATCTCCTTAGTGAGAAACAGCACTACCTTACAGGCCTACTTTCAAATTAACCACTTTCTGAGCAAATTACCACAGATAAGGAAGATACAAGGTGTCATGTGCAGCCGATATAGATAGGCTTATGGCTGACACACACTCAACTATAACCCTCTGGGCATGATGCCAATGCGAGCGAGTGTGTTGCGTGAGAGAGGAGGAACTGTCCTCACGTGGGTCCATTGACATGAAGCTAAGGCACAATAGTCACTAGGAGAACCACCTTCAACCTAATATGGCTATTCAGCGCTGCACGCATCTATGCATTCAAGGACTTTAAATCGTAAAATCACGGGACGGGCAGAACCAGACCACTCTTGCATAAGACACATGTTAGAAGAAACCTAAACTTAGCATTTCTTTACATCTTCATGGTCTTTTTAATAATCATTAAATCTTTAGTTATTTCCTCTCCTCGTTCATCTAGAGACACATAATCATCTTTCATGATGACATTCTAGAGACTATATTGAGTGGATTTGATGAACATTCCATTTTATCTCTACAGTAAAGATAATCTTCCTTAGGGAAAGCTAGAGGGAAAGTAACATAGGCTCCTTCAAAGATAAGTTGTTTTCTAGATCCTGTCTTGAATTTTTAGTTCCTCTTCACTTATTAGAGTGTCCAACCCAAGCAGATGAGCTCTAATACCAAATGTAGAAACATATATGACACATAAAAAGGAGGTTGAATGTGTTGCAGTGTTGAAAATTTGTGCATTTTTAAAACAATTTTACCTATAGACATTATTCCTATCCAATGAAGGTAAGAGAAGGATACAGAGAATTACACCAAAAGCTTATATAGGTTCACCCTTAACAAACCAAGGGTTATGTTTAATTCCTGCTATCACGCAACAGTTACTTTCATTATCATAGAAATGAAACAAACACCTAACCAAAAATATAATCCCTAATATTTTTCAACAAGCCTTTCCAGGCTCAAGTAACCCCAAGGAATACAGACTAAACACTTCCTATCTAGCTATATTATTTCCCAAAAGCAAGATTTGATTACAAAAAAACACATGTAAAGTTTAAAACACAAGTTATAAGTAAATGATAGACGAGTAGACCATGAGTGTTCAGTGCAGTTATGTCTCTTGTCCTTTGTTTACAAGTTTCTTCCTTTATATAGATAGAGACAAAATTGTCGTTGAAAGATGAGAGTAATTTGAAACTGTTTCTATTTTTCCATTTAACACAATGCCTTGGTTTAGGTGAAAATTTGCTGCCACTCGTCAAACATGAGTCATGTAGCAGAGTACTTTTCTCTTGCTTTTTACTTTTCGGTTTGACAAGTCTCTTTCCTATTTTAGCTTAGGGCAGTTCTTCATTAAATTCTTGATTGTTCTTTTGTAAAGTAGAAAGACAAAAATAGATTTGTTTTTTTAAGAGGCCAACTCGACTAGCTTATTGAGTATTCCTCTTCAGGTTAGATGTTTAGACGAGTCAGTTGTCTAATGTCATTTTTCTTCTGTACCTGTCTAAGAAACAATTCTGCATATATTTTATAATCAATAAAATATTAGAGGTTATTTTAATTTTACAACTTGGTTCCAACACTTCATTATCGCCTTTTACTTAAATTTGACATACTAAAATTAATGTGAAATATGAATGAATTGTACATCGCCAAATAAGTTCCTTAAGAAAAGGAAAATTAAAAGCAAAAAAATATAATAGATAATAAAAACACCAAAATAACTTTGCATTATTTTTTATCTATCTAAATATAGCAGATAACAATCATTTATGATCGATGTGATGTAAATAAGTGAAATCATATTTAAAAATGGTACTACGTGAACATGAACTTAACCTCTAAAGTTTGGATTCCTTTTGAAGATTTTAATGGATTTATGTACAGTGTTACTCGTAAAATAAATTCGATAATATATCCTACCATATTATCACTATTTCAATCAACCAACCTAGATCATATAGTTTTTTATTTGATTCTAAAACTACTTTATAATGTTATATAAGGGAAAATTAAACTTAACCTTTACAATAAACAAACCCAATACACTTTAGCTACCTAAGCAATGCAGAACAACTTGGTCCTTCAACCCATAAGTAATGAAATGAAAAGCTTAACAAAATAGGGTGATGTAGAGGTTCTAGCGGCAAAGAAAGACCAGTTGTAGAGACCTATTGGACCTATTGGGCCATCACTAAAATAAGAGCCAAGCCGTTACAAGAAGAGGGTGAAACTTTATTAGGCCTTCAAGAGGATCATCCTCAAGTCCAATTCATCCATTCCTTGGCCCTACAAATTTTAGAATAGGTTTTAGGACTCTTTTTGTATTTTCAAAGTAAAAGGCTCAAGATATATATAAAACAAGCCTATTTCCCTATATTTCTTTGTTGAGCTTTTTACGCCTACTTTGACCAATTTATAGGATACCTTGGAACATAAGGATGGGTCATTTTTGGCTCAAGGAAGAGGCCCAATTTGGATTCCCAAAGTTTCCCCATGCTAGGCACCACCTTTGGCTATATAAAAGCATCACTTGTGTAATTTTCAACATGAATTTCATTTTGAAAGAAATTGTGAGTTTTCAATCATATTTTTTTTATAAAATTTCTATCCCTATTCTTCCTATAGAACTATACTTGGGATTGAGAAACCTCCTCATCCGTGGCTGCTTATGGTGGTGGAGAAAAAGCTCATTCTTCACCAGAGATGGCACTTCCAAGTCAAGGCTTGAATTTAGATCCATTCCTCCTCCATTATTTACCAAAGTGCAACCTTAATTGAACCATAAGAACCACCTCCTTCCACCTTTGCATCAACTAGTATCAAGGATCTATCAATGGAGGTTAGATCTAGCCTTTAATCGGTTTACATTTCTTACTTCTTCTTGATTCTTCAAGTTCATCTTCTTCTCTATTTTTGTTTTTATTTTGTATCGATCTATGATATTGATGATTCTTACTGCGTTAGATTCATATTTCTTTTTATTTTCTGGAATGCTATCATTTGTGTAATTTTAGTCTAAAATAAATTTTTTATCGCTTGATTACTAAAGCACCTAGCTTATTTAATTCATGCATAACTTGCTCATTTCTATCTAAATCTTGTCAAAAAAAAATTTGTTTGCTTCCTGTGATCCATATTTTTCTATTAATTGGTATTAATTTTCCATATCTTCCAAAAAATTGAAAAAAAAAGTGTTCCATTTTTTGGCGCCAAGAATCTATGTGTTTGAGTTCCATTGTTTGATCTAATCTTGTTAGGATTTGTCTAGGCTTGTTTTAATTATGTATTGTTAATTTATTTCAGGTCTTGATCTATTCTAATTGCAATCTCTATTTGTCCATTTAAATTTTCAAGAGTTTCATGATTGTGTACTTACATTCATTAGGTGTTATCTTAATTTAAGCATGAAAAGTTAAATGATTAAGTTTCATCTTAAGTGAAAGTTTAAAGTTATATTTAAAACACCTAAAAATACACTTGACAAGCACTCTTTACCTTTGAATTACCTACTAAACTTTAGACAAATTTGGACTCCTTGAGGATAGAGAATACCTTATGCAAAAGAAGAGTGCATAATTGCACTAAATTGGACAAGTGGACATAGGAACCGAGACCTTTAGAAAAAGCCTATGCAAAAGAGACTTTGAGGAACTTAATACCTCTAGACCTTGGACAAAAAATTCATAAGAAACAAGAAAAATAAGAGATTAGAAAACAAAGGAAGAAAAATAAAATAAAAGGAAAAGAAAAATATTTATGAAGAAAAGGCATGCATAAGGTCTCATTCCTTTATCCTTGTTGAGTATGCATGTTATAAATGTATGTGTAGTAGTAGGAGGTAGAGTTTAGGATTTAATTTCTTAATTTTGCATGTATTATCTTTCCTTACTTACTAGCACCAAAATGAGTGTATGTGCATACTTGTCTACCTCTTAGTTTCTAGGACTACTTTTGTGTGCCTACATGCTTTAATTGCTTTAATTCTAGTTTGTCTCCTTTATTGGTTTCTAAAGCTTTGTCTTAGTTAAATTCCTTTTTGAGAATAATTTTCTTATGAATAAATTTTTTTGCTTAGCTTTAAAATTCTTCCAAGTCTTTTCACCTTTCACCTGCTTGCATGAGCACTCTATTCACCACCTAAGCATCACTAGAGCACCTAGGTTGAATTAAGTTGTTCCTTGGTTCAACTAGGTTTGGAGGCTAATTTGTGTGAGGGAATCGGTATGAGAGGGTTGGTTTCTTGGTGAGAACATTAAAGAGAAGAGTGTATAAACACTTGGAAAAGAACATTGAGATTTGAACTTAATTTTGCTAACATTAACCAAGTGGGGTAGCAAGCCTCCTCTTTGTATGTGCATAATTTTATAGGTACTTGGAAAGGCCTAGGCATAAAGCACCTTTGGCCTATATAAACGCATCACTTGTGTAATTTTCAACGTGAAGTTTATTTTGAATGAAATTATGGGGTTTCACTCAGATTTTTTAGAGCATTTCTCTCCTTATCCTTCCTCTAGAACTAAAATTGGGGTTGAGGAACCTCCTCATCCATGGTTTCTTATGGTGGTGGAGAAGAAGTTCATCTTCCACAAAAGGTGACGCTTTCAAGTCAAGGCTTGAATTCAGATCCATTCCTCCTCCATTTTTCACCAAAATGCAACCTCAACTGAATTAGAAGAACCACCTCCTTCCACTTCTACATCTTAGGGAAAAAGTTAAAATTAGACCAAAGGAATAACACATTTCACAATAAATACTCTTTATCAAGCTAGAAAATTGAACTTAACACTAAATCAATCCAATACATTCTAGTTACCTAGGCAATGCAAAGCAACCTCACTCTTAAGTGCATAAGTAATGAAATAAAAAGCTTAAAAAATGGAGAAAATGAGTTAAAATTATATAAAAAAAACACACTTCACAATTAATATTATTTATTTTAGAACTAAAAACTCAATAAAGACCAAAATAAAAATGCTACTGGTCCATTGCAAATTAGAAGGAACCTTACTAATAAGACTCTTTTTCAAGCCTGCTAGATTAATTTTTTCAAGCTTGCTAGATTAATTCTTGAAAAGAAGGTTTAAAATTTGTAAAACTAAAAAAAAAATACAATGAGATAAAAATAGAAAATGATGATGAATATTCATAAAGTTGTACAAAAAAATTCATAAAAAATACATTAATGAAACAAGAAGAATGTAAGGATAAATCTCTTGTAATGACATAATTGCATAAAATAGGAGAAGAAGAAAAAAAGATGAAGTTAGTTTGTTTCTTTTGTCATATGGCAAAAAAAGAGAGAGAGAGAGAGAACAAGATGTAGATAAATACGTGACGGTGAAAAGAGATGAGCAAAGTACATAGATGAAAAGAAGACAGTAAGAAGGATAAAAATAAAAAGAAAAAAAAATTATGCATAATTGTGAATAAATTAGGATAACTAGAAAAAATAAATATATTATTTTATCTTATATTTTTTAATACAACATTCTTAAAATAAAAAATATTAAATTAAATAATAGAATAATATAATAAAATTATATTCTTTTAATTAAATAAATACTAAAAATAAGATAGGATTATCTTATAAAGGTTTTTAAAAAAATTTAATTTTTATAATGATATAAACGTTAAAGATAAATTTGATATTCACTCATTTCAAATTATTTTTTATAGAAATAATTTTATATATGTTTATGGTATAATTAAAAGAGGTCTCAATTCCATTTTGAAGAATAAAAAGAATTTAGCCGTGTAATCTTGATTTTGTTTTCTCATGTTTTGTGGAAAGTATAACTTCAATTCAAATAAATTGTTATTTAATTTTTTTAAAATGGGTTTATTTATGTGAATATTATAACATCTTTAAAATATTTTTTATAGGAATTTTCAGTAAAAAAAATAACTTTTTTAAGTTATTAAAATTTATCTACTAATAAAGGATTGACAATTAAACTTAAATACTTTTTTATAGGAATTCTCAGCATAAAAAGCTATTAACATTTGTTTATAATAAAGGATTGACAATTAAACTTGTTTATATGAGATTTTAAATTTAAATTTTATTATTTTTTAATTGTAAAAAAATATAAGAATAAATATAAATTTATAAAAATTAAAATGAAATAAAAATTTATTTTATATAAAAATTAAAAATATTATTTAATATAAAAATTATATTTATCGATAAACAATAAACATCAATATATAAACAATTTTTTATATAAAGATTATATATATATATATATATATTGATAAAATAAAAAATAATGAAATTTGAATTTAAAACTTCATTTAAATTACTTTAATTAATCCTAATTTTTATTATTAAATTCATCTCAAATTTATATATATATATATATATATATATCATTACTAAAACAAAAAATAATTTCAAGATTTTAATTTAATCTAAAATGATTAAAAAATAAAAGATTTGATTGACAAAATAGTACATAACTTTACTTTCTAATCATTCTCATTTTAATTGTGATTTGGTTACACATCATGATCCTTTTCATTTTCATCCCATTTTTAGCTAACATTTTTGGGTATTATCCTTTGTATAATTATATTATTTATTATATATCTTTAGTAGATTTCTTATAACTTTTTCTTTTTGTATATTATGATTTTCTATTTTGTATATATAACATTACAACAGTAAAAGAAGTTATTAAGCATATTTAATTTGTTAAAATCAAAACTTGTAGTTGTTTTATGAATTAGAGCGCTATTTCAAACAACCACCAATAGTTTCCCATTTTTTATCACACTATCTGCAAGCTACCTCAGTTGCCCAATAACATTATGTTTTGCCGGCTCCACTTTACCGTAATTTATAGTTCGAGATACGGATCAATTTGATGGAATGAATTGGATTGTAAAATAAATGAAATAGAAAAAGTGATGATTTATGTTTAATTTATTTTAATTCCTAAGTTAACGAATCTGTTGGTTTAAGTTATTTAATTATTAAAAATATTTATAAAAATAAAAATTAATAAAAAAATATATAAATTAAATTTTATTTTAAAAAAAAATAGTTTATGGACTGATCTATTAAAAAATTTATATTTAAATAATCATTAATTTTATTAGTTTAGATCTATCTAAGTAACAGATTTACAAATCAATTGATTTACTTTTATCCATGTATCCAACTCTACCTTTATTATAATAAAGTCGAGACTCTTCCAAGTAAAAATCACATCTTTAAGAAGGTATACTTATTCCAAATTAAAATTATTGGAAGATGTGTTTATGTGGTAAATGAAATATGTTGATCTCATTCAATATTTTCCACTTGCAACCAAAATTTTCTTTTTAAATTTTAAAAAATTATTGCTTAATAAGAAAAAATAAAAAATATAATACAATAAAAAAATATAAAAAATAAATAAGATGTATTAAGATAACAATACCGTTAAAATCATAATAATAAGAACTAATCCCACGTTCTCTTATTATCACACAATGAAACTTGACTAAAACACTGTTACCCCCATTTTGTTCACATCCAAGTTATATATATGGCATCAAGTAGTTTTTTAACCCATTAGCTATATTATCCAAAATAAAAATAAATAAATTCTTAGAATTTGACAATATAAACTGCGATTAATTTGCACAAATTAAAACTACATTATTCTACCATTGAAATTAAATTAGGCAAATAATCATAGCAGAAAACATAGTATAAAACTACATTAAAATGATTAAGACATGATTTGTTTATCATATTAAAGAAAAAGATATAATTTATCTAACAGGGAAACATATAACAACTTAAAAACAATGTAAAACAAATACAAGATGAACATTATCTTAACAAATGCGGTCAGTGCTGCACAACTTAAACAACAACATTAGATTAAAAAAAAAAAGAGTACATATAACAATACATTTTATCGTGATAGGGAGGGGTTGCATGAGCATAGCCACCATCACCTTTAGTCCATTGTCATCATACTTCATCCTAATGTGATCAACCGAGCCATGATGAATTTCTTGATAAAAAAAGAAAACTATGGAGTTAGCTATATCTCTAACAATAAAACAATCCAAAAGTCATCATGTTTTTAATTCTCTTATAGTGTTAAAGTTATTATTTGAGATAAAATAATAATTGATTTATGTATGAAAATTATTTTATATTATTTATATTTTAAATTAAACGGTATATAATTTTTTGGTTTTTAAAAAATATAAAAAAGTATATAATTATAAATAAAATAAAAATAAAAATAATATAATATATTTTTAATATACATGATAATTATTTTACTTTATATTATTTTTAACTATGCTCCCACAACGTACATTCTTTTCTTATGTGGAGTAGAACATGTCTTGTCTCCTACTATTTAAAATTTCTGACTTGTATTTTTGCAATTCACAATTCTTCAACTCGTTTAAATGTCTTATTTAGGTGAGGACTTGTTCATTATATCAAAACAAACCAGTGCAACGGGTTGAATTGAGCTCATCCTAACCGTTCATTTAAATCCGATGGATCATATTTAAAAGGATCATAATGGACCGAACTTTACAAATTCCACAAGTCCACCATATACGCTCCTCCAGCCATTAATCAATTCAAACAATTTGATTTTCATCATCTTCAAATCACAAAAAACACTAGCAGCCATTTTCAGAACCATACCACACTTCAAGTTTTTTTTTTTTTTTTAAAATAAACTTTGCTAAACAGTGCCTTAAATATTGATTATGAAGAAAAATGAAAAGTTGTTAAGCATTGGTTAAGGAGGAAAATAATGTTTTATTAAAAACAACATTAAGATTCATTAAAAATTAGGATAGTTATATTTTAATAATATTTTTAATAATTCTTTATTTATAATTCCTTAATTAATATCATAAGGGTCACCTGTTAGCATTTATTAAAACAAATTTAACAAATTTTAGAAATAAAAAATAATTAAATATATTTTTAATTTCTTCAAAATTTAAAAGTTTTATTTTTAAAATGATTGATTTTTATATTTTTAAATAGACTATTTTTAAGATTTTAGTGTTAACCTGTTAAATATTAATTATTTTAAAAGTTAGGAGCAGTTTATTTTAAAAATAGAAATTAAAATCAATAGTCTCAAAAAGGAAAAATTAAAATTTTAAATTTTAAAATATATTTAGAAGTAACTAAAATATATTTAATCCTGTTAAAAATATTCTATAAAAAATTAAGAAATCAAACTTACCATAAATCAAATTGGAGAAATGCAATTAAACTAATAATAAAAGAAACGAGCACGCCATTTTGGAAACCACACCACATTTTTCTTTTCTTTTTAACTTTGTAGAGTGTACAATGTACTGATTGTAGAGAGAGAAAGATGGTGGTAGATGCAACTCACACATCTGCACATCTAATGAGGTTTTAGGCTATCCAAAGGAAAGTGAATCCCATCTCTCTTGAGAACCACAAAACCAGAAATCTGAGTCACTCCACTCAACCACAAGACCCAAGTTCCTTTTCATTAAGCAAAAAGCAGTACAAAAATCCCAAGATTCTACCACAATTCTTGATTTCTCAGATACCCTCTGAGCATTAAAAGGTTTCCCTCAAATTACCATGATTTGATTCTTCAACACAACACAACACAGAGAGAAAGAGAAAGAGAAAGAGATAAAATGGGTTTTACTTTTACTATGAAACCCATCAAGTTCCTACCTTTTCTGCTGGTTTTGTTGACAAGTGTTGAGCCACCCCATGTTGTAGAATCTGCTTCTGATTACTCCACTTTGATCTACAAAGGTTGCTCAAAGGATAGTTTCACAGATCCAAATGGTGTATACTCCCAAGCACTATCTTCACTCTTTGGCTCATTGGTTTCTGAATCCACCAAAACCAGGTTCTATAAGGCCACTTCTGGCAGTGGCCAAAACACCATAACTGGTCTCTTCCAATGTAGAGGGGATCTTACCAATTCTGACTGCTACAACTGTGTGAGTAGGCTCCCAGTTCTCTGTGACAAACTTTGTGGCAAAACCATAGCAGCAAGAGTCCAACTTTTAGGTTGCTATCTTCTCTATGAGGTTGCAGGGTTCTCTCAAATCTCAGGTATGCAGATGCTGTACAAGACTTGTGGGGCAACAAATGCTGCTGGTAGAGGGTTTGAAGAGAGAAGAGACACTGCATTCTCAGTCATGGAAAATGGAGTGGTTAGTGGCCATGGTTTTTACACAAATAGTTACCAATCTGTGTATGTGATGGGGCAGTGTGAGGGAGATGTTGGGGATTCTGATTGTGGAGAGTGTGTCAAAAATGCTGTGCAGAGAGCTCAAGTTGAGTGTGGTAGCTCTATTTCAGGGCAAGTCTTTTTGCATAAGTGCTTCATTAGTTACAACTATTACCCAAATGGGGTTCCATCTAGATCATCTTCATCTTCATCGGCATCATCATTTTCTTCAGGTAATAAATCACTAATTTCTAATTTAATACTTCTATACACTGAACCATACAGATATGAATGTAACAAAAATTTCTGTCATTGTCTTTGGGTACGTTTGGAAGAGCCCATTGACTGCTTATGAATAAGAATAGTTTATAACTCATAAATTTAAGTTCTTTTTATCTTAGTTCAATAATTTTTTTTAATATAACTTAACAAAATAAACTTTTCTTAACTTATTTAGTTGAATTTTATGGTGAAATTCACAACATAAGTTTTAATATAATAATTTATTAGTAAGTAGTTAATTAAGTTATGTAGACAAAGACACTCTTTGTCCTTTTTAAAACGTAGGTCCATTTTGTAATACTATATTACCCCCTCCCAAATTTCTAAGAAAAGTTGCTAGTAAGTATGATCATATTTTAATTTACTAGTGTGATGTGTTGCCTATTGATGCAATGACAGGGCAAAATCCAGGGAAAACGGCTGCTATAATATTAGGAGGGATAGCTGGGGTGGCTTTTCTGGTTATATGCTTGCTATTTGCTAGGAGTTTGAAGAAGAAACATGATGGTATGAGTTATGTGCGGCAATAAGAAGTGATGTTCTGATGGATCATTAATCTATTACTCAGTTTATTATTTATACTTTATGCTTTTACTAATTCCATGTTTTGATTCCCTCATTTACTCATTTTGCAATGTTATTTATTATCTTGCACAGATTATTGACAGCAGAAAATGAATTCTGAGAAGGCAAAATAATTCTTTGTGATGCATTGTTTTTACTTGTTCAGTATATGGCTGAAAGATGGAAATTTTTGGGGTAAATAGAGTTTTGCTTGATACAGAAAGAGTACAGAATGGTTCACTGTAATGATTGTTGTAGCTTGATAAGATTTTTGATCTTGGGAAGAGCAATATGATTAGAATATGAAAGTGAGAATATTTTTACAATGGTGTAACTGTAAACTACCCAAGGGAATGAATGTTTGTCATCCTGAGTGGATGAAAATTTTGGGTCTAACCCTTTAGCCATGTGAGTAATTTCTCCTTTTCCCTCTTTTCAATACTGTTGTTGAGGCTCCAATTTTTGAGTTCATTGACTTTATGCCTTTTAAAAAGTTGCAACTTGCAGCTCTCCCATGCCCCAAGAGTCCTGTCTCTCACCTTGCCCAAATAGATACTCCTTTTTTTGTCATTTAAGACAGATTAAGTAAGATAATTATTACTATTGTTTGCATTAAATTTATCATATAACATTTTATTATATTATTTATCTTTTTTATTGATCAATTTTCTATAATTACTGTTTTTATATAAAATAAAGATATAATATAAAAATAATAATGTTTTTAAACTTCTAAAATAATAAATGGAGGAAGTAGAGAGTTTTTTCAAAATTAATGTTATATATAATTTATAAAGGACATGCTTATATGTATTTATGAATTACTTCACATAATAATTTTATGTAAAATTTGAACTTAAAAAATTAAACACTCAAATAATACGATGTTAATATAATAATCATGTGTTTCATATTTTTAAAAAATTAATAATTTACAAGTATATAATCTTATAATTCATCTATTTATTATATTTTAAAAGATATATTATACATTAATTTTGTATTTGGATGAAGAATTTTAAAATGGTAGAAAATAAAAGATCAATAATGAGTGATGAATAATATAACACAAATTATAAATAATGACTCAGAAAAAGTTAAGTATAACAGAAATTTTATTTTTCTAAAGAGATATTATTTGAAATTTCTTCGACATTATATAAAAATTACTTAATTCAAATTTTACAGTAATTTTAAAATTTTAATTTTTATGATTTAAATACTTATAATCTAATATTTTAAAATTACTTTATTTACAAATAAATTAGATTAAAATTATTTGATCAAATATTTTTAAATTTTTAAATTTAATTTTCATATTAAAATTTTTAATTTAATAATTATATTGACAAAATTAATGAGTATGCGGTGCGTACACACGTTTTTTGTTTCGTCAGTGTGTATTCATTAATTCAGATCATTTTTTTTTGTATTGTTAGATTCATTGAGATTTCCGTTCGCTACATTAAGATTATGGTTGCAATTGCAAAAATTTAATCATATAACTCAAGCATGTTTTATCCGTTTTTTAAAATTTTTTTGTTAACGTCCTTTTTTAAGTGTGGATATTTATTTTTTTTAATTTTTTATTTATAATAAAAATAATGATGTTTGAATTTAAAACATTATGTAAATTATTTTAATCTAGATCAATTTTAATGGACTATTATTCAATTCGATTTATAAATTAAAATTATTTGACTCCATTTAGTTTTTAAAAAATAAAAGATTTGATCAAATTTTTAATTTATATTTTTTAATAATTTAGATTCTTCATCTTATAAAATTTATTGATTTTACTTTCTATTATTAAATTTTCTACTTTTAATCCTCAAAAATATTAAAATATATAATTTAATTACTAAATTTATTTATTTGTTTTTACCTTCTATAAAATTATATCATACGTTTGTCCAAGACGTTCTCTCAGTGATCAAATTTCAAAATATTCTTTTAAAAAAAAGACGAGATTAAGAGAAATCATATTGTCGTTTCTTGAACATTTTGTTCAATTTTGTAGAACATTCTCCAACTATTTTTATTGTACATTCTTCAAGATAGCATGTATAGTTATTTTATATTTTTTGTGGGATAAAGTATAAAAGATACTTATTAAAACATATACTTATTTCTGAAGCTTAAGAAACTGTATAAAAGAATATTTGGAATAAGTTATCATATTCTTTTTCTTGTTTACGCAGATAATAAAAATTCTTATTTTATATTAAAGAGACCAAATATAACTTTTAATAATTTAATAGTGAACCAATATAAATTAATTGTATTGTCTTCTTTTTTTTAATCTCATTTTTTTAACTAACAAAAGACTAAAGAGTTATCTAGTGCGCTTTTAGGAAAATCTTTAGAAAAGTTGATATGGTATCTTAACCTGTAAACAAACACTGTCTACTAAAGGCTTTTTTTACAAGCTATCATACATTGATTTTTTTAAAAAGCTATACTTTGATAAAAATCTTCTATACATATAAAAATAGTCCTGCGAGGTTTTATGGGATTTTGTCTAACTTTTTTATCAAGCAAGATTTTAGTTAGAGAAATAATATATTTATATATTTTTAGTGATTTACATTTATATATATTTTAAATTTAACGGTTACAATTTTTTTATTTTTAAAAAAACATAAAAGAAAATTTATGAACATAGAAAAGATGGATATGAATGTGCCATACGTAAAAAAAAAAATGTAATGTGCCTTTTCAGTTACTTTTTTTTTGGGCAAAAGTAGTTCATTTGCCTAACAAGCAGCATGGGGTCAGATTTCTCTATTGCTTTGAGGCTGTCTTTGATAAATAAAGATTTATTTTATCAATACAGTTGACATTAACTACCTAAAAAAATTGTAATTAGTTTATTTTATAAAATAAGAGGGTATAAAAATGCAAGTATTGTTTTCTTTGCATTCACTCTTTTCAGACTTTGGATCGTAAAATTTGGAAAGGAAAAAGCCTGTTTACTACTAAAATGGGATAATCTTGGTTATTCTTTTAAATTTTGAAAATATAACTATGAGACAAGTATGCATATAAAAGTTTTTAAAAAATCAGAGATAAAAATAATTATATATATGTTGTTAATTATTTGATGTTTCATAATCAAATAGGTGTAATATGGAATAAATGTTTCAATGTTATTCATTAAATAAAAATAGAGTTTCACCTTAACACCTCACATAATAAAAGTCGACTATAAAAGATTAACATTAATTATTAAAATAAAAAATAGTTTAATTAAAAAAATCAATGCTAACTATACTTACGATCATTCTATATCTAAGTTTTATCTGTACAAGTAATAGAATTAAATAGAAAAAGAAAAAAATTGGTTAAAAGAAAAATCTGTGGGGAACGGGGGACAGACTTTTGAGCCAGTCTATAACATTCTTATGGGTATTTAGGTATTGTTTTATTTCTTCTTTAACCAAAATTCAGCATGTCTTGTATTAACCTGACTAATTTGAAGGTAAACAAGAATGAATATGTGTGATAATATTTTGGCTCATATTTATAATAAAGATCATTATTTCTTTCCTTTATCTTATTTGATAGAAAACTACTGAATAAGTTTTTTTTTTTTTCACTTATTGCCGTATTAATAAATTAAATTTGTATGCAAGATTTTTTTTCAATATAATTACTATATGTGCGTCATTTTTATATTATATTTAAATATGAACGTATGTGATATATATATATATAAAAGAAAGTAAGTAATATTCTAAATTATTTCTTAAAAATATAAATATTAATTAATTCAATCTCGACATTACAAAATATTATTAAAAATAAAATTATTTATATTTAGTAATTTCAAGTGTTAAAATAGTACTTTCAATTTTATAAATTAAATTGATGAATATTTATAATTTCAAGAGCTAATAGAAAATCCTGGAAGGTACCCTTTGAAATTTAATAATTAATTAATATTATTTGCAGTAAGTTTAATTATGTTTTGGTCTAAACTTTTTAAAAAAGAAAGACGTTGGATTCCGGAACTATCACTGTTTTGTCAGGAAAAAAATTTGGTTGACTTTTAATATAATTTAATTTTAGATGTTCTCTTTAAAGTTAATATAATAGCATATAAAGATTTATGTATTCAAAATATTACTAATTAAATTTTTAATAGTAAAAAAAAATTTTGATGATCAAAACTTAAAACTAGATTAATAAAAATAATGAGATAATAATATATTAATAATTTTTCAACCTTTCATAAGAATAAAATTTTTAATAAATTTTCAATGATTATATAATAAAATAGAATAATAATATTATTTTCTCAAATCGTTATAAAATAAATTTAAAAAATAAAAATAAATTATAATTATAAAATAAATTTAAAAAATAACTTAGTAAATAATTATTTAATCATAAAAAATTAATTTTGTAGATAAATATTAATTAACATGTAACAAAGTGAGATAAAATATTTTATTAAAAATTAAATTATTCTTAAACTGTTTGAACTAGGATGAAACTCTTACTATATACTAGAATATTAAAATTATAGATTTACAAAAAAAATTTAAAATTATTTTCAAATTATATTAGATTAATGTAAATGTTTTAAAAAGATTGTTTATTCTTTTATAGAAGATATTTTTACCTTCTCATTCACATATTTATACACATAAATATAATCATTAAATGTATTTTTTAAGTATTTAGTGCCTCTCAAAAAACATTTTCACACATTACAATTATAAAGAAGATTTTATTTCATAATTTATTTTGAAAGTTTATCAACAACGTGATATAAATCGATGGAGGTCTCAATCTTTACGGTGTAGATTAAATAAAAAAAAATTACAAGAAAATAGAAAACGATAAAGATAAATGGTTGAACGACCTGACACAAGCAAATAGCCAACCAATGTTATAAGGAACGTGACCTGCTACTTAGACCTCTTGCCCAGTCACGAATACAAGATAACCGATCCACACAACAATGTACCTAGGTTGAAGCACGGACCGGAGGCTTTTATGAACTTGAATCACCAACCTTATAAGGAAGATCGACAAGACAACGTTTCACAAGAGTAACGAAAAGATATAATTCTCACAATAGAGAAAAACCTTTATTTAGGTGACTAGAAATTATGATCTCCCCTCTTTTCATTGCTCATGGAAGAGTTATTATATTTGTACAATTACTAATATAAGAAAACTAGAACTAAATCCTAATAGAATTCCTCAATTTCTAATATGAGAAAATTATAATTAATCCTAATAAAATCATCTATATGTAATATGATTCAAATCTTCAATTAAATCTTAACAAATCTTAGTCAAATAATCTAACAAATCCTAACAAATTGAAAATTAAATCTAGTAAAATAAATAAAATATCTTTTTAAATCTTGTACTCCTTTTGTGGAGATCCTCCTAATTTGCGTCCATAAAAATCACAATCTTATCTACATCTTTTTCTTGAAAGTAAATTTATGTAGATTCCAATTACATCTTTTATCTCTCTTAACCTTCCTCTTTTCAACGAGTTTTCTCTTCGAATTATGTCTTTTTTTTAGGTTGGCTTGATCATGGAAGGTGGTATTGGGGGTTCATATCAGTTCGTGTTAAAAGCACTCTTACATATGCATTAAGTGTGTCTCATCAATACTACCACAAAGGCCTATATATTTCTTTTAAAAAGTATTAGCTCAAGTGCATATCAAAACACTATCTCATAGATACATCAAGTGTGTATCAAAAGTGCTTGCCTATCAGGGTCAATTATGGGCTCCCGCTACTACTAATGAGTGCCTTTAGTTCGAAATGGGACTGTGTAAGAAAAAGAAACTCTTCCATAGAGGGTGGAGAGAATTGAGTTTGTCATTAATTTAGGTCATTTAAGCTCATCCAAAGAAGCTTTGTTAGAGGGGAAAACATAGAAAGATTGTTGCCTTACTTCTAACTGCATCTCATGTAATGTTATTTACCATTGTCACTGAACATTAACCCAATCTAGATGAAACTACTATTCTTGGAACCTAGCTTTATACACTTACTATATTTAAAATCTTTCTAATTTATCATATGAAAGAAGGAGAAAGGGGGATGCTACTACAATCACGTAATTAGTGCAGATGCTTTGTAATGAAAATACAGACTCTTTTTCTCTAAGGGACACTTCCACATTTTATTTATTCCACCCCTTTTTGCTGATTCTAGTAATGGGAGGGGAGAACCATGTAGTTAGGAAGATTTCGATTCCTAAAGCATGTCTACTTAAGATAAACACTAATGATTGTTTATCACTTTTAAAGATAGATACATTAAGTGAATGTTAAAAGCATCATTACTAAGGGTTATATATCTCTTTCAAAGGACTTATAAATACATCAAGTGTATCTCAAAAGCACCACAATGGCTATGTATTTCTTCCAAAGCAGTATTACCTCATGCCATAAAGATGGAAATATAATACATAAGTGTATCATATGATTTTGTTTGACTAGCAATCAGGTATGCACCATACTTTTCTCATGTTCAAGGCTTAAGATTCATCCTCCTTGATGAATCCAGGACTATTTTCCTATTTGTTTCTTTAGTAAAAGGATTAGTAAGTTTTTTTTTCCACTTTTCACATATTAAAGGAAAGTTACACTATTCTTAATCAATCACTTAACAACACCATTCTAACACATGTATTTTTTCTTTCCATTGTAAACGCTATTGTCAGCAACTTCAATTGCTTTTTTGTAAATCATAGTGAAGTGATTATATAAGTATTTTCTATAGAATTATGTCTAGTAACAAAATTTTTCTTCTTTTCCTTCTTACTCAAGAGTTCTATAGTTGAACATGTCATATAAATCAATTTTGCATATTTCAAAGAAATACCTCCTCCACCTAAAGTGAAAACATATTCATTAATGGAACATAACTCATCATTTTTTGAAACTCAATTATTATCCCAAAATCCTTCTAACACTTAAGGAAATTTATAAAAATGCAAACTCCACTCCATAATATCTTTCAATTATTTAAAAACATGACAAAACATTTTTACCATTAGAATTATAAGTATAGTGACTTAATTTGCCCACAACATATGTAATATTAAGACTAATATAGTTTATTAAAAGTTTTTTCATACTTAGCTTGAGCCTCATTCACATCATAAATATTTCTTTTAAGCACATATTGACATCATATGGAATTTTATCATGAATTAAAACTATTAGATTTCTTTAACAATTTCTCAATATAAATTTCTATTTTCCTTATTTTTATTCATAGAATTAGGTCAACTTCTCCTAAATCCTTTGTTTCCAATTTAGAACATAAAAATAATTTTGTTTTATTGTTTAATTCAAAATAGTTCAAAATATAAGTATATTATTTACACATAAGCATATTATGATATAATCATTTTTAAATAATTTGAATAGAGGCATGTGTCAAAGACACAACAAACTCATGGTCTATCATAACAAAAAATTTCATCATTTTATTAATTAATTTTTTAATCATATTTGAATTAATCATCAATTTGAATAAATTATTTATCTATCACACTTCACATGCAATATGGAAGTAATATACTTCAAGCATTTTATAATATTCATTCATATAGTTATGTTTTCAATTAAAATATTCAAATTCATATGTTATTGATAAGATATTCATACAATTACAATGTCTATTAGATAATATGTTTAAAGAAAGAATTTAAATATAAAATACACAACAATTTTATTTAGATAAAAATTTAAAACAAAAACATGCTTCAAATATTTTATTATCAAACATGATGTGCATAATTCTCATAATCAAGTTTGCGATACTTACTTTATATTATCCAATAAATTAACATAAATTGTAATATAAAATAATCATATTATGATTTCTAATAATTTATTACTAGATCTTGATTAGAAATTAACAACACATAAAATTTTATATATAATTATTATTATTTTAAATAAATATTGTAATAATATTATCATATATATACTGAGAATTTTGATCTCATATCATATAATATAATATTTTAGTAAAGTAATTAGTAATGACAAAAAAATCTCAATAATAATATATAAGGTAAAACAATAATATTTTTATTTTTCTATACCTTATATTTATGCTTTCCACTATCTAATTTTTCCTCATTATTACCATTAAAAAATTATATAAAATTATAAATATTTTTACTATAAAATATTTTCTTATGGACTATATTTTATTTTCTTCTACAATTTTAAAGCTACCAATTTGTGATATTCTATCTATTAATTGTAATGATAAAATTAGACTCAACCTTTATGATGAAAGAGAAAGGAATATATATATATATATATATATATATATATATATATATATATCATTAGTGGAAAAATAGCATTTTACAATAGGAATTTACAGTGGTTATTCTATAACCGATGTAGAAAGTAGGTTTTTTTTTTACAACTTTCTACATCGGTTATGAAAACAACCGATGTAGAAAGTCAATTTTTTATATCAATTTTTGACATCGTTTTTTAGGAAACCGATGTAAAAAGTTGGTAATAGCATTTTTATAAATAAAATGACAAAGATTCTACATCAGTTATTATTTTAACCGATGTAGTAAGTCGTTTCTACATCGGTTCATAGAAACAACGGATGTAAAATGTCTTCCTCTATCACTTTTTTTTCGACGTTGGTCGTCTTTAACCTTTTTCTCTAAAACCTCAGTTTCTCGTTTCGACCTTTTCTCTCTTTTTTCGTTTACGTCTTAGTCATTTTCGCCGTCGCTGTTGTTCTTCATTGCACTCCGTCCTTACGTTCGTGGTTGTCGTCGCATTGTAACCATTGTCTTCGTTCGAAGTCGTCGTCGCGTACCCTAAGGTGTGAGCAACCACTATCATCTTTGTCATTATTTATCCATATCCTTTTATTATTATAGTTGAAATTTACATTTATTTTTGTTGTATTCTATAATTTGTAAGCTTTTTATTTGGCTACCGATGTACCTTCGTTTGACAACCGTTGTGCCTTCGCTTGGACACCGCTTGGCCACCACTTAGCCATCGCTCTACCATTATTGTGTTGTGTTGATTATGAGGTATTTTCTATGCACCTCTACTTTATCATTATACATGTTGAAAGTTTTCTTGTGTTAGCTTCAACAAATAAGCCTTTGCACCTTTGCTTTGTTAGGTGATATGTATGTTATAGTATTGATTTCATTTTAAATATAGGTAACACTTGAGTGCATGAACCTGGTTTTATTTTCAAATATGTTGGTTTCTTTTTTTGAGTTCAAATATGAGCATAACCTTAGTTTTCCGTTCAAGGTTGAATACAATGAGTATATAACTAAATAAGTAAATCATTCATTGTATTCAATCTTGATTATCCAAGTTGGATAGTTTGGGACTAAAGTTTTTTATTCAATGGTTAACAATTTCTTCTTAAATCTTGTAAATTGTACTTGATGAAATTTTGGTTTAGTTCATTTTGCATTGTCTCTGGGTACATGCTTGATTATGGTAAATGAAACCACAGTCAAGTTATGTACTTGGAGACTGATGCGAAATGCTGCCGAAATTTCACCAAGTATGATATTCAAGATTTTAGAAGTCTGTTAATCGATGAATAAAATTTTTTTCTCCAATGGGATAGGGCCTTACCAATAGTGAGGACAATAAATTACCAATTATGAGTGACAAGGTTAATCCTAAATCATGTGTCTATGATTCTTGTATAGTATGGATCGTAGTCTGATAAATGCTAAATAGACAAGTGATGAGTACGAGAATGGGGTTGAAGAGTTTTTGAATTTTGCACAGACAAATCTACCTTAGAGTAATGGACAATTTTACTGTCCGTGTGTTAATCGTCTAAATGAGAGTTGGTTGGTTGTTGATCAAATTAGAGAGCATGTTATTTGCGATGGGTTCTGCAAAATTTATACAAAATGGACATGGCATAGTGAATTATTAGGCATGCCAAGTATGTCACAGATGGTGGAGGTTGATATAGATATGGAAGATTGGGTAGAGGATATGATTCGTGATATAGGACATGTGTCGTTTGAGCGGGCAAATATGTATGGTAACTTGTCTACTGATTCGAAGAAACCTTTGTATCTGGGATGCACTACGTTTACACGATTATCAACAGTATCAAGATTATTCAATTTGAAAGCAAGGAATGGGTGGAGTGATAAAAGTTTCACATAATTACTTAAACTATTACTAGAGATGCTTCCGGAAGGTAATATATTACTAAAGCGTAATTTTAAGGCGAAGAAGGTGTTGTGTCTGATGGGTATACAGTATAAGAAAATACATGTCTGCCCCAATGATTGCATACTATACAAAAATTAGTTTGAAGGATTACATGAATGCCCTGTATGTCAAGTTTCACGTTATAAACTAATGGATGGTGATTCTAGTTGCAATGAAAGCACAAAGTAGCCACCAGCCAAAATGTTGTGGTATCTTCCAATAGTTTCAAGGTTCAAACGATTGTTTTGTAATAAACATGATGCAAAGAACCTTAGATAGCATGTAGATGAAAGACAGATTGATGGAAAACTTCGTCATCCAGCTGATGGTTTGTAATGAAAGATGGTTGATCAACTATATCCGGATTTTGGGAATAAGCCAAGAAGCCTAAGGCTTGGACTTGTAACAGATGGAATGAATCCGTATGGTAATTTAAGTAGTAAGCATAGTTCATGGCCTGTACTTTTGACAATTTACAACTTTTCTCCGGAGTTGTGCATGAAACATAAATACATCATGTTGTCAATGATGATTTCAGGTCCATAACAACCTGGAAATGACATAGATGTTTATCTTGCTCCCTTGAATGAAGACTTGCGAAATCTATGGGAAGAAGGTGTGGATGTGTTTGATGGATATGGTAATGAAAATTTGAAGATGTGGGCAATGCTTTTTTTCACTATTAATGACTTTCCAGCATATGAAAATTTATCCGGATACAATGTTAAGAGGCACAAAACATGTCCTATATGTAAAGAAGGCACAAGTTACCATCAACTACATCATGGAAGGAAGATAGTTTATCTTGGTCATTGGAAATTTCTCAGGACTAATCACCTTTATTGTAGATTAAGGAAAGCTTTTAATGGGTTGCCAGAACATGATGTTGATCCAAAAGTCTTAACTAGACAAAAAGTTTATGAACGGGTTAAAAACATCAAAACTATTTTTGGAAAAACTCAAAAGAAGGCCACCGAGACAAGGATATGGAAGAAAAGATCAATATTTTTTTATCTTCCATATTGATGGAATCTTGATGTTAGACATTGTATTGATGTGATGCATGTGGAAAAAAAATGTGTGTGATAGCATCATTGGAACACTTCTCAATATACAGGCAAGGCTAAAGATGGTGTCAATTCTCGACTGGATTTGGTTCATATGGGTATACGACATCAGTTAGCTCCACAGTCTGTAGGAAAGCGGACATATTTGCCCCTGACATGTCATACATTGTGAAAAAAAGAGAAAATAAGTTTATGTGAGTGCCTACATGGGCTTAAAGTGCCACCAAGGTTATTCTTCAAATTTTAAAATACTTGTCTCTATGAAAGGTTTTAAAGTTAGTTGGGTTGAAGTCTCATGATTGTCATGTGTTGATGCAACAACTACTTCCAGTGGTTATTCGTGACATTTTGCCTAAAAAAGTTAGACATACCATAAGTAGGTTGTGCTTCTTTTTCAATACAATATGTAGCAAAGCCATTGACCCTCTAAAATTGGATGAGTTGGAACATGAAGCTTTTACTGTCTTATGCCAATTGGAGATGTATTTTCCTCCATCATTTCTTGATATTATGGTTCACTTGGTTGTTCATATAGTGAGGGAGATCAGATTATGTGGTACAGTTTATCTAAGGTGGATGTATCCAATTGAATGATACATGAAAATATTAAAAGGGTATGCGAAGAACCCACACTGTCCCGAGGCATCTATGATTGAAAGATACATCGCAGAAGAGGCAATTGAGTTTTGTACAGAGTATTTGTCAGAGGTGGAACCCATAGGAGTTTCGAAGTCTCATCATGAGGGAAGACACGAAGGTAAAGGTACACGAGACATAACTGTGAAAAGCATGGGTCGTGCGGAAGTCCTTCAAGCACATTTGTATATTTTGAATAATACCGATAAGGCTCAACCTTACTTATCTACTCACAAATGATAAGGGAACAGAGTGTTCGAATGAATGAAAAATGGTTGTTGAATGAGCATAACAAAATGTTCTTAAACTGGTTTGATGAAACAATTAAGAAAGATGATGGTGCCTTTGATACATTGAAGTTGCTAGCAAATGGCCCAAACTTTGATGTCATATGCTGGACTGGATACGATATCAATCATTTTTCATTTTACACAAAGTCTCAATATGATAAAAGTACCATGCAAAATAGTGGGGTTATGGTGGTAGCAGAGTCGATGCATTTTGCAAGTTCTAAAGATAAAAATCCTGTAATGGCTACCATATCTTACTTTGGAGTGATTGAAGAGATTTGGGAGATTGATTACACCAAATTTAGAGTGCTTGTTTTCAAATGCAGGTGGGTTGATAGTAACAGTGGTGTACAAGTTGATGAATTGGGATTTACATTGGTTGACCTTCAAATAGTAGCTTATAAGGATTACCCTTTTATCATGATCCACCAAGCAAAACAAGTGTTTTATGTTCAAGATCCTTCTTAAAAAAGGTGGTTAGTCATTCTTCAAGGAATGAAGACAATCGCTAGTGATGACACCAATGATCTTTCAAATATTGTTATTTTTCAAACTCCCTTATCGTCAAGGATATCTAGTATCAATGAAGAAAATGAAATTGATGATGTACATGCTATTCGAGATGATCATCATGAAGGAATATGGGAAAATGTTACTACATGATACAAGTTAGTTATTTATTTGATTCTATCATCATTCTATGTTTATTTTTAACTTATTTTAAAATATTTATTACATCTTTCATATTTAGTACAGTTTTTAACATTTCAACCAGTACATGTTTGATTAATACATTTTTTTTTTAACTTTCAACACTTGTTTGATGTAATTTTAAGTTATTTCATTTGTAAATTAAAATTTGATAATAAATAATGATGTATTTAGTTTAAATATATAGATTATATGAATTCTGTATTGTCTACCTGGTCATTCTGTATGTATATGCAGGTATTGTGAACTTTTTGTATTGGTTAAGATTATAACCGATGTAAAAAGTACACTTTCTACTTTCTACATCGGTTATAGTCTTAACCCATGTAGAAAGTGTACTTTCTATATCGGTTTTGTCCACAACCGAGGTACAAAGTGTACTTTTTATATTTGTTCGAGAATTGATGTAAAAAGTCTTATTTTCTATATTGTCCGCTTTAACACCACTCAAATAATCGATGAAAAAAATTTCATAACAACCGATGTAAAAAGCTCATTTTCCACTAGTGTATATATATATATATATAAAACATTGATTTACTTCCTTTTCATATCAATTAAATTATCTCTAATTATATTTATTCAATTTTCCTATTTATTCTGTCTTAAAAAAATATGCTTTCATTGTTTTTATATACTTCCATTATCATAGTTTCTAATGTAACTTTATGATAATTAATTTAGAAAAAAATGTAGGTTAAAGACAAGGAAAAGTTACATCATCTAGAATATCAAATAAATTTATCTAGATATCATAACTTTTATTTTTATTAAAGTTCATCAAATTTTAATCTTTAATCATTTAAATTATCATGTAATAGTTTAATTTAATTAAAAAATAATAATGTTCACAAATTTTTTTTTCTTCATAAATAATTAATTACAAATTCTCAAAATCCATTTAAATAGAGTGTATTAAATTAATCACCATATTTCTTTCTATGATTACAAGATGTTTAACAATAAAAAAAATTCTCTTTTAAATTGTTAAAAATGTAGAAGGAGAAATTTGTAAAGAAAAGCTTACTTGTGTTGCTTTTAAATTGTTGAAAATAGAAAGATGTGTCATGGAAGGACCGCTATCTTGGCCAAAACTATTGCAGACCTTTGACATAACCTAGTTCTGACTTTTCTTCCTAAGGTTAATACAACAACTTGCAAGAAAGTGTGCATTAATAACCTAGACATGCTGGAGTCTTAAATAATAATATCCAAAAAGAAAGAGTTAAAGTATAAGAAATTTTGTTCTATCTATGAATTGCTAGGACTAGGTTGTATTCAGAGAAAATTTTGGTAGACCTCCGGTACAACCTAATTCTAACTTTTCTTCCTAATGTTAATATAACGACTTGAAAGGAATAGTGCATTTATAACTTACATGTGCTAGAATCTTAAACAACAATGTCGAAAAAAAAAGATTTTGAAGATAGAAATTTCTGTTCTATCTTTGAATTGCTAAGATCGAGTGGTATTCATAAGAAATTTAGTGTCATGTGGGATACACCATATGAGTATACCATATGGGTGTGTTTTCTATTCTAGGGATATATCATATGAGTATACCATATGGGTGTAAAGTTAAGAGCCTACATTTGTTTATTACTAATGCAACACATTCATATACTCACAAATACTTATATAACATTATTTTTACAGTCATATAAGTTTGAAAGGTTGGTGCAAGGGTATTAGTACCCTTCCATACATTACACATATATACTATGTAACTACCATACATATTACATGGATAATTATAAAGATTTATATTGTTGGAGAAAACCAACACTCTGTCATCAAAGAACTTGATCAACACTTCAGTGATGAGGGTCTTGGAGCTCTAACCATAACTCTTATCCAATGCATCACAAGTTTCCTCTCCATACTCCCGATAGCCTTTAAGTGGGAATGGTATTAGGTAAGGAGAATGGCCTTGTAAGGACCAGACATGCGACAAGTTGTAGTAGTGAGATGGAGTTAGTGGATCACTCTCTCCCTCAGATGATGAAGTCTCTTCTATGTGAGGAACTAGAGGAACTTGATACTCTGGTGGCAGAGGGAAAACCATGTTCAGATGAAAGGCCTCAAGGGGTATTGGAAAGTTTGTAGTTGAGAAATTTGGGCTGAGTAAGAAAGAAATAAAGATCTTCCCATGAGAGAAATAAATGCTCACGTTCGCTTGAGTCGTAATTAGCAGTCTATAAGCATTGACCACCTAGTTCACATTGTTAAATTCAATGAATACTATTTCCGTTGTGAATGACATTATCAGGGTCTTGGAAAAAAATGGTGGTAGAGGATGAGAAGTTAAATTTTCTCAGTAGGTCTCTACCTTAAAACTAGTGCCAACATTTTCAACCATGCACTTCAGTTTATTGAGAACGGTGACATGTATATAATTTTACTTATAAATTTTAAGAAGATCTTATCTGAAATGGGTTCTTTTCATAAGCAACAAAAGTCAATTCTTATACAAGCATGCATATCATATTGATCTTTAAATAATTCTAGTACGGAGAGATATTCATTACTTAAATCTCATTCATTATTAAAATTATTTTTCATTGCATTATAGATAATATTTGACCCTTTACTTCATTCATGCCATGGTCATAATTTATTCTCATTTCTTTTTCGCCCTCTCGGTGATCATTTCTAATTTAGGCATATCATAACATTTAGTTAAATAATATCTTTTCACTAATATGCTACTCTACCTTCTATTCTTAGTACATGAGCTCATTCCTTGATGGTTGTTACCATCATAACTATTAAAAACCTAGTTCATAATAAAAAGATTTCTGAAGACCTACATCTTCCTATAGAAGGACCTCTAGCCCTTCTAAATGTGCATAAGACATATCAAGAGTAGTATTAAGTTTTCACATAAGTTCTTCTATAGTGATCTCTTAATTTATTAGATTCCATTTTAAATCTTTTAGATAACATGCATGTTTAGATAATACAATCAATATGATATGCACATATAACATCCAATCTATTTAATTCTCACATATTTCATGACATAAAACACTATAAATTGCATCACTTTTCTAAATTATACAAGAGAGTATTTAATGTACTTTATGTATAAATCTACACACACAAGAAGCAATATGATAACACAGCATAATTATTTAACAAAAAATTCATCTCCTAATTAAAATTACTTGTTTATGCTTAATTCTAAATCTTTGGATAACATGTAGCTTTCTTCTAAAATCTTTTCATCTTATTTTATCTTTTCAATTTTATAAAGAATTTCTCATCGAAACCTAGTTTACTCATCCTTCTAAATTATGTCTCAACCTTTTCATTTCTCAAAAGCTAGGTTTCATCAATATTTTTGGTTTAAGTTTATGAAAATATGAACCATGGATGTAATTGGCTGAATGGCCTATTTTAGTTTAGCTTACTTTTGTTCGTCAATTTAGGTATTTTATGAACAACCACCTTACTCCAAACTTTAGTGAAGGTAGTTTTATTTTTCTCAATTATAAATCTAATTAGCTAACTTTAATTGCTAAAGTTGATTTGATTTGTTTGTATCTTTATTTATTAAACCTCGTCCATTTATTTGAGATACTCTTAGAAATCTTGAAACACTCACACTATTCATTCTAAAATTTATAACCACTTTTATGAAATTTCCTAAGTCTTTGCCAAATCATAGCTTATTGTTCCTAAGACTTTGTGGTCAATTTTTCATATCTTTGAAAAGGGATTTTTATGAGATTATGACTTAGGTTGTTGGATGAGTTTATCTGGATAATTTTTAAGGTTTTTCTCCTTAATTACTATGTGGCTGAATGGCCTTTTAACTTATTAAAATATCTTAATTAAAATTTTAGTCATCTTATTGTTCTTAGAGAAATTCATTCCATGCCTTAATGAAAATTTAAGCTCCTTTTTTCCTTAATTTAGGAGACTTGGTCGAATGACCTTCTTGACCATTTAATGGTCCTTTTCACCAATATTTTCCTCTTAACTTGTAAATATTAGTTTAGGATATTAATTGCATACTTTGTTTTTAGATCCACCAAATTTTTGTCCTTGGCTCATATTCTTGGTCATGATTATAAAGATTTTACAATGTCTCCTTCACCTTCTAAGAATCTTTGTCTTATAACCATAAAGGTTCAATTCTTTTGAAGTAAAATTTTAACTTTATGACTTATATTTTAAAATCCTTTTGATTTATGATTATATTAGTCCAGATCTAAATTTTTATATAGATTGAAGTTCAAGATTTGAACTTTTTATGAAGATAGAAACAAGCTTGCAACTTTGAAAATAAAAGACCACACAACATCATTTTCAAGACAAACACGTTGAGATCCATAAGATCTAGTCCAAGATATGTTCATCCTCCATTTAAGCATCTTCCAATACCTAACAAAAGCTTTCTAGGATATTTAAAAATAACTCTTAAGAAATTTTAACCGATTAAACTGCTCCAAAAGCTCCAAGAAGCATTTTAATCCATTAAAACTACACCTTGGCTTCCAAAAATTATTTTAAAAATTAGTGATGCTTATTTTAAAAAGGTTAGGGAATATTTATGAAATAAAATTCTCAAGCAATTTAGATCTATATAATTTAGAGAGAGATCCACAAAAGAATAAGAAGAATAGGCCAAAACACTTAAGAAAAGAAAAATTTTGAAGGTAGAAATACCTATTTGTTGGAGACTAGAGAAAAGGGTTTGATGAATTTTAAGATGACTAGAGAAAAGGGTTTGACGAATTTTAAGATGATGTTATGCTCCCTTAGTGGTCCACACAAATCCTTGATGAGAGATGGTGGGGTCTTGTTTTTTCATTTAGATCAAGGTTTGGACACCAAAGGTGGAAGATTAACTTGGTTAATTTTTTTGGTTCAAGGATACTTAAAAGTTAAAGTTTGATTTATGGGATCTTGAGGGAATGTTTAGAGAAGTGTTTTTGAAAGAAAAAGATGCATACTTGGCCCTTAATGCAATTTGGCTATGTATAACTTTTTGGGTATTAAATTCTTAACTAAGGGTAACTTAGTATATTTGCTTGAAATTTCCATTTTAAATTTAATCATAAAATATGGATAATTATCATTTAAGCTTAACCATAATTTTTTAACCTAACCATAGTTAATGTAACCTAACCACAATTAGTTTTTAACTTAGCCATGGTTAAGTTTTCTCTCTCCTCATAAATATCTGTTGTGTTTCTGTACATCAAAGCATGGTGACTCATTAGGATCATAATGGAACACAAAATCAGTTATAATTTTTGTGCAACATAATAAGCTCAAGTTACAAGTCTCTGCCAAATAGTTTTTAGCCTTCCTAGGCTACCAAGGATATTTTGATCATTTTTTGAAAAATTTTCAAAAAAGTTTCTAAATCATATTCATGATGTTTTTAATCCTTATTGGGTTGTTCCCAAGTCTTTTCTTACTCATTTTCTATTTTTTAGGAAATAGTTTAACCCTTACAAGAGCTATGGCTCTTCATAGGCATTTTGAGTGTGTTCAGCAACGTTTTCGTTCTTTTTTCATCTCTAACTTTTCTCCATGATATCCTAACTATTATTGATAAGTCCTAAGTTTCTAAATTATTTTTGGGATTTCGTTTTGAGCTGTATGAACATTATCTGTTATTATCTAAACGTAAGGGTATTTTCATCATTTTATAAAAAGATCCCCAATTTTTCTAAATCTTTGTTTCTATCCTTGTTTTTCCTCTTGTTATTATAAGTTCATGAGTAATAGAGTTGATCATAGAAATTTTAGGTGTTAAAAATCATCATAAATATTACGTGTGACCTTTCAGTCAACCCTACCATTTTGAATAGTACGTTTTTTATCCTTAGACTTTGTATAAAAGGAAAATTTATGAATATTATATTTATTTCAACATATGATATCAAAGTTAGGATTATGTGCTAGCCATTTTAAAGTCTCAGAAACAACAACATCATTCTTGATGGTATCATTAAACTAGGGTAAAAAAAAATTATGTTTCTTATTTAACAACCATTTTTCATTCATTCGAAGGTATTTTTCCCTAATGATACTTTGGTGAGCACTTAAATAAGACTGAACCTTATAAGTATTATTTAAAATATACCAAGGTTCTTGAGGGACATCCTTCTAACCCATGTTTTTCACAGTTATTCCTTATGTATCCTGACCTCCACATCTTCCATCATGACAAGACTTAAGAATAGGTTTCGCTTCTAACAAATACTATGTACAATATTCAATAGTCTCTTTTATTATGTACCTTTAAACAATAGATGCTTCTAGATGTTGTGGATTCTTAACATAAACCTTTTACTATTTTCATATATCGTTCAACTGGATACATCCACCGTATATAAACATATCCACATAACCCAATCTCCCTCACAATATGAATAATTAAGTGAACGATGATGTGAAAAAAGATAGAAAAAAATATATCTCTAATTAACATAAGATAATCACAACTTCATTTTCAAGCTTATCATGTTTTTTAGAGTCAACAAATTTGCTACATATGGTATTGAAGAATAAGCACAACCTACTTATGGTGTGTCTAACTCTTTTAGGTAAAATATCATGAATAACCATTGGTAATAACTGTTGCATCAACACATGACAATTATGAGATTTTAAGCCAACCTACTTGATATCTTTCATCAAGATAATCCTTTTAAAGTTTAAAGAATAATCAAGGAGGACTTTCAGACCATGTAGACATTCATAAAAGATTTTTTTTCTTTTTCTTTTTTTGAGAAAGTACGATATGTTGGAGGCAAATAAGTTCACTTACTAATAGACTATGGACCTAACTCTTCTCTTATATCCATATGGAGCAAGTTCAATCAAGAATTAACACCATCCTTTATATTTCCTTGTATGTTTAAGAGAGTTCTTATAACATTGTCACATATTTTTTTCATATGCATGACATCAGTACAATGTCTTACATCTAACTTGAACTAGTAAGGAAGATCATAGAAAATTGATTTCTTCTTCCATGTAGTTCTCTCGGTAGGCTTCTTTTGTGACTTTCCAAATTCAATTTGGATGTCCCTTCCTCAATCATAAACATCCTCTTTAGTTAAGACCTTTGGGGAGGTTTCATTCTCTAGAATTCTATTAAAAGCTTTCTTTAATCTATGATAAAAGTGATTGTGATGTAGAGGTCCTAACTATAGAGGATGACCCCACTAGCAGAGACCTTTGTGGCTATTGGGCCTCCAATGAATAGAATAAGACTTAGTTTATTTTTTTGTACTATAAAATTAGGAGGCCCAAATATGTATATAGAATTGGGCCTATTTTCCTGTAACCTTTTGCAGAGCCTTTTGAGCCTAACTTGACCTATTTCTTAGGTTACTTCAAGGAAGGATGAGGGACTCATTTTGGTCTCCATGAGAGGTCCAATTTGGATTTCCAAAGTTGTCTCATACATCCATGCTCGTGGCACCACCTTGGCATATATAAGGCACCCTCATGTGTTAGTTTGAACACTTTGAGTCATTTTATGAAATTCATTTCTAAATTTTGAGTGAAACACTCTCTCTTCTTTCCCTCTCAAAACCAGTTTGGGATTGGAGAATCCTCCTTATCCATGATGGACATGGTGACAGAGAAGGAGCTTATCCTTCCATAGAAAGTGGATCCCCTACGTAAACAAGGTTGTACATCAAGTTCTTCATCATTTTCCACCTTTGAAGTCACCCTTCATTTCATAGTCCAAAATCACCATCCATAGCTGGATTATTATGTCTAAGAAATCTTCGATGACCAAGATAAATTATTTTCTTTCCATGATGCAATTGATTAAAAGTCTTGAATGTTTAAGAGAGTTCCTATAACACTATCACACATATTTTTTCCATATGCATAACGTCGATACAATGTCTTACATATATCTTGCACCAGTAAGGAAGATCATAGAAGATTGATTTTTTCTTCTATATATTTCTCTCGATAGGCTTTTTCTGTGATTTTTTACATTCAACTTGGATGTCCTTGACTCGATCATAAATATCCTCTCTAATTAAGCCCTTTGGAACGACTCCATTCTCTGGAATTCCATAAAAAGCTTTCCTTAATCTACGATATGAGAAATTATGTCTAATTAATCTTTGATGACCAAGATAAAAAAAATTTCTTCCATGATGCAATTGATGGTAACTTATACCTTATTCATAAATAGGACATGCTTTATGCCACTTAACACTCTATACACATAAATTTTCATATGTTTGAAAGTCATTCATAATATAAAATAGATTGCATGCATATTAAAATATTCATTACCATATTTGTTAAACACATCCACTTCTTCCACCTATAATATTCTTAATAATCAAGGGACCCAAATAAACATATATTTCATTTCCTAGTTATTGTGGGTCTCAAATCATCATAGAAAACATAATATATTTTTGTTTTATGCACAATTCAGAAGAAAGGTTGTAAATCACCAATAGAACAAGTCATGAACTATACTTACTACTCAAATTACCATAAGGATTTATTTCGTCTATTTCAATTTCAAGTCCCGTGTTTTCTTGACTCATCTGCAAACTCTAGAAATAATTGATTGATTGTCTTTTATTGCAAATAATCAGTAGGATGACGTAACTTCATATTGTTTTGCCTTTTTACATCATTTTCATTTGCAAATAAACATTTGAACCTTGGAATTAATGGATGATACCATAATACTTTTGTCAGAGGCCTTTTTGTGCTCTCATCAAAATTTGAATCATTGTCTTTAACGTATAGTATGAGACCTAACTTAAAAGACATTGATGCAATCTTTCAAACTCTTTTCTATAAAATATGTAATCATTTGGACATGTATATATTTTCTTATACTTCATACCCATTAGACAAAGTACCGTTTTTGCATCATAATTATACTTTGATAATGTATTTCCTTCTTGTAGCATCTTTTTCAACAACTCAAGCAATTTGATAAAGCTTTTATCACTCCACTTATTTCTTGCCTTCAGATTGAACAACCTTAACATGTTAATAATATCTTGAAATTAGTACAACCTAGATATGAAGGCTTATTTGTATTAGTACATGAGTTCTCAGACAATTTTTCTCGTAGAAAAGGCTCGTGCCCTACTTCTCAAATCATGTCCTCTAGTCGATCATCTATATACAAATCAACCTCTATATTGAGTCCATCTTGTATAACTCTTGCAAAACCCATCATAAAGGATATGTTTCCTAATTTCATCAATTCTCAATTGTTTTTCATTTAGAAAATTGATACAAGGACAATAAAATATTCTATTACTATTAAGAATATTTTGTTGTGCAAATTTTAAGAAATATTCCACCCCATTCTCATACTCATAACTTATGTGCAATGCATTTATCCCTAAATGATCTTTATTGATGTGAACCTCGATACCATTTTACATAATCAAGCATAGCTACAAAATGACGTAACTTGGAGAGAAGACTCATTCAGAAGAGGAAGGTTAAAAGAGGAAGATAAGATCGTGATTTTTATGGACGAAAATCATAAAGATTTCTATGAAAAGATTACAAGATTTAGGAAGATATGTTATTTATTTTATTAGATTTAGTTTTCAATTTGTTAGGATTTGTTTAAATTATTTGACTAAGATTTGCTATGATTTAATTACGATTATGTTGAAAATTTGAATCATATTATAAATAAATTTTATTAGGACTAATCATAATTTCCTCATATTAGAGATTGAGGAATTCTATTAAGATTTATTTTTAATTTCCTTATATTAGTAATTGTACAAGTATAAATAGCTCTTCTATGAGCAACATATGAGATATTAGAATTTCTATTAACCTAAATAAAGTTTTTTCTCTACCATGAGAATCATATCTTTTTTTTACTCTTGTGAAACATTGTCTTATCAATCTTTCCTATAAGGTTGGTGATTCAAATTCATAAAATCTCCTAGTTCGTACTTCAACCCAGGTGCTTTGTTGTGGGGATCAATTATCTCGTGATTGGGCAAGAGGTCTAAGTAGTAGGTCATGTTCCTTATAATGTTGGTTGGCTATTTTCTTGTGTCAAGTCATTGAACCATTTATTTTATCTTTTTTTATTATTTTATAAATTTATTATTTAACCTACGTCATGAAGATCAAGACTCCCCATAGATTTATATCACATACCATACAAGATCAAATTTTCGATCAAAGGTTAGACTTACCCAATAACTATGCCAAACATATCACAACCCAACATACCCTTTGTAATGCACTACAACAGATTGTATCTGTAGTGACAAACAAAATCTGTCACTAACTGTAAAAAAACTGTAGCTATACGTTTAAATAGAAGGACCGTCGGGTGTATTCTCCGTCCATTATACGCGTTAAATAACTATGAAAATTTGGATGTCACTAGATGTTATACCTACACTTTTATACTTTTAGCTACAATTCATTCTTACTGTAGGTAAAAATTACAAACCTGTACCTACGGTTTTGTATAAGTGTAGGTGAAAGTCTATATATATTTTTTGGCATGCCTCTATTTACAGTTTTACGAAGCCGCAGCTAAAGGTTTACACGTCAACTTTTACCTACGAATCTTTGTGTGTAAGTAAAAATACATGCAATAAACTATAAAATGATCTTGTTGCTAAATGATTCCACTAAAATTAATTAACTTAATTTTCAAAATAATTTGAGCAACCTTTGATTTAGACATACAAAATTACGTGTATCATATTTTTTATTTTTAAATTATTGAATGGAGTAATTAAATATATATATATATATATATATATATATATATATAATATTTACATCATCACAAGCTACTGACAAATGTGAAATAAATTTGAATATTTTTTATATTATAGCTACTAAACTTCATTAGATCAATATTTATTTAAGAGAAATATAAGTTTACACAAACAAAAATTTAAAATCATTTAATAACCTATTATTCAATGATGACTAGATATTCGAAAGGAAATGTTTACATGTTCACAAGTAACTGTCACAATCTAGAAAAAACATACAAAAGATTACTAATCTAAAAGACTAATGTGAATAGAATACCCATTTAAAAAATTCCAATGACAAAACTAACAACAATGAAGATAACAATTACAATGATAACATTTTGCATAAGTTCTTCACTTTAATGCATTTACAAGGATCTCCCTAATATTGCTTCTGCAACTCCATTATTTTTCTGCATAAAAAAAACATTACATGATAATAATATATTTTTATAGAGGACAAATAGTCAATAGAGGATCAAATAATAATAATAATTTTTATTTCTAAGAATGACAATAATTACAATTTTTAATTTCAAGAATTATAATGCATAATTTTATCACAATTTACATACTATTATTTCTTCCTCCCTCTCTAATATGAAGAACTAGCAACTTCCCAATATCTAAAAGAGTGAAGAGATAATAATTAGAAGTTAAGTAACAAATAAAATCTCCAAACTATAAAATAAAATTTGAAAACAAACAATTTAGATGCTAATCAACTAAGATTAAAACAAGCTGCTCTAGAGAATAAAGATATCAATTTAGATACTTATAATAAATAATCTTGTCAATAGAACCAACAACCTCAACAACCCATAGGGTACAAATTTTGCTTCTCCAAAATGTGACTGTACATTTCAATTACAAGTACATGTTATGTATATATATTCATGTATATTTTCACAATCACAACAATCAACAGTTGTAACTTTGCATTTAACCACTAAAGTGCACCCTACACTTTAAAGGAGCCAAATCCACATAAGACATGGTTAAACAACATTATATCAAATTTAATAAACATCATAATATCTCCCAAACAATCATCCAAATTCAATTTGTTCACAAGGTACCATATGAACTTTCCTTTCTACTTGCATCCCCACATTGTAAGGACATGACAACCACAACCATTTAATTTGAACATTAAACAACCAAATTAGTTATTCAATACTTTTCATTTGTTTTCATATATTTTATATATTACTGATCGATAAAAAAGGTTTGAATTATTTGAGTCCAAGGTTAATTTCATGTCCGAGTCAAAGTTGTAGTCAACAGAAAAAAAAATGGTATACAACCTTTATTACCTCATGTTAAGAATACACAAATTTTGATTCCTAATCACAAAACGGCTCAAAATCAAATGTTGATCAACCTAGGTGCTAGGAAATCAAAGTTTTCAACCCAATAAGCTTAATAGAAGTTGCTATCAAAAATATCAATTTTCTTAAATCTATCTACAAGATTACAACACATCACTACAAATCTAAATAGTATCAAGTTCATGGGCTCCCTTGCCTTTTCAGCACATCAAAATACACAAACTAAAAATGAAGTAATTAAGATTATGTAATCATAGATAGAATTACTAAGAAATAAGGAGAAAAATTAGGATTGGGGTATAAAGTTAAAGAAATTAGATTAGGAACTATCTCATGATGATTTTAAGTGGCATGATGATAGTCTACTATATAATAAGTATAAAAAGTTGTTTTAAACTTATTTCATGTTTTGATTACACATATTCTAACCACTTCATTCAACTTCTTAACATGTTCTTCAATCATTAATCAAAAAAGCAAAAGACATTCGAAATAAAACAACAACCTAGAGTGTCAACTATCTAATTACTGATTACACACCTTTGCCCAATAACAATCATCAAGCTTTACCAAACCAAATAATAGTAAATGAACATAAACATGTTTCAACAAGTAAAATCTAGAGAAAATAATTCAAATTACTTATTACTCACTAATCACTCAATTATTGTTACTGCTTGTGGTTTGTTGATTATCTCCAATTGTCTTATTTGGAGCACTTGAAGCTTCAGGTACCTATTAAAAGAATTGTAAAATTAGACATCATAATTAAATTTTCAAATATTTTGAATCATAAAATTTGATACCTCTTCCACAACAGCTTGTAAAATAGCATTAATTTGAGGATCTTCTGAAAATCGTGTTTGTAAAACTGGGACAAGATTTCCAAACAAATTCTCTAATTTCTGAAGTCTAATCTCAGCACTAGAGTTTTGAGATGTAGCATTTGAACTTGCTTGGTGTGGAAATTTTCCTAAGAAACGCACATGTCCTCTTTTTTCAGGTCCTTTTACTTTTGAGTATAGATCATTTTTCCAATCAGTAGAATCATATGAACTTCCTTCTTCTCTCATATGCTTCTTTAGTTCATCCTACACAAAACATATTGTAAATATTAAACAACCAATTATATTATTAATTTCTGTCATAAAATTTAGTTAAATGTTTTCATTGAGATTGAGATTATTACAATCACTTCAGCTGCCTTTTCAGTCACAATACTCCCATCCTTTCGAGTTCAAGTATCAATATAAATTTGAGCACGTGCAGGTTGCACCCCTTTAGCCTTTGTTGTCTAACATTAATAATAGAAACGAAATTTATATTTGAATCAAAAATAATTATAAACTATTCATATAAGTAACAAAGTATGAATTAAAATAAAAAGACACAAACCATTTCCTTAATCAGCCGTGGAAGATTCTGTGTTCCCATGCAATGCAAATCCTCGTATTTTGAACGATTTCTTTTGTTTATATTACTTATTTGCTACAATCATTTAATAGTAAATGTATTATAATATTCAACATATGTCATGTAAATTATTTAGTTAAAAAAAATTAATAAGAGTATACATATACCTTTCCTTTTTCAGAACACCAATGGTGCACTAAATCACGATATTGAGAAGGATCAGCCCTTTTATCATGAATGTTAGCAGCCATTTCTTCCTCTGTCTTACTTTGATCATATCCTTTTGCCTTTAAGTCATGCTTAAATTGCCTCCACTTGCAACTCATGTTATCCTTTAAGATTTGCTTTGTTTGCTCAGTCATTTCAGGAACAAATTGAAACTTACCCTATGATAACATTCATAAAAAAATTGTTACATTTTTTATCAAAACATAAACTATTATAATAAGAAAAAGGAAATACAATTACAAAAACTTATATAGCACCTGAATCAATTCAAGCATATTAGTAATATAAGTCTGGGGCATGTCTTTCCAGCTTAGGTAATTGATAGGAGCACATTGGTGTCTTCTTACCAAGCTACCAATTGCATTTAGTAGAGTTTTTCCTTCCCATCCCATAGGATTTCCTAAAGAATCTACTTCAACAAGTATGAATTCTCCTTCTGGAAAATCCCACACATCTAACATATGTGTATAACCTCTAGTTTTCTTTCCACCTAAAACATGTAAGAATGTCACATTAACAAAATATATCTATAGAAAAGTATAAATTATTCATCATATACTACACTAACCTGCATTTGAACTTTCACTTGAATGAGACATATCATGACTTTCCTCTTGCACTTCTTGCTCTAATTAGGATTGATCATTATAGTGGTTAAGATTTGATATCATTAGAAATAAAAACAAAAGTAACTAAATAAAAATTTTATACCTTCTCCAAATTGTGCAATTTCTTCATCTATAGAATTGTTGCTCTGGTTGATTTCATTAGAGTTATCAATTGATTTCTCTGTAGATTGAGATGTGCCATTTTTTTGAATGATCTTCAACATTTTACGCCTTCCCATGATATCTGTTTCATAGTCAAAATGGAATGATTATTATGAATACGATGATTACATAATGTAATTCAAAAGAAATAAATATAAACATATAGAAAGGGAAAAAGTAATACACACCTTACATCCTTAAAAAATATAACAAATTAAAAAAGGTCTTCTTCATCCTCATCCTCATCCTCATCCTCTATATCAACATCATTCTCATTATTTTTAAAAATATCTTCCATATTTATTGTAACTTCCATGATATCAACATTATCATCAACTTCTAGTCTGATCAAATCATTATCATTTATCTCTTGTAAGATGTGTTCATTCCTTGCTCTATGTCTTTGGATTGTTCATCACCCAAATCATATACATCTTTGGCTTTAGCATGCACAACAACGAGCCAACCATTTTCTTTCTTATTCTCTATATAGAATACTTTCTTGGCTTGAGAAGCCAAAATATATGGGTCATCACAAATATCATTTCCTATATGTTGCAGATAATTTAAGTTCACTAATGTCACGCCTAAATTATCAATTTTGCAACCCTGTTTATGTCGACCCAATCACACTTGAAAAGTACAACCTTGAATTTTCCTGAGTAATCCACTTTGATTATATCTGTCAAAACACCATAATAGTTGATTTCACCTTCTTTAGGATTTTTATCTCTTGAACTAGCATAACTTCTTGTCTTGACAGTAACTACAATGCCACTGTTTTGAGTCTTTAAGCATCTTTCACGCTTCTTTGTATGAAATCTAACTCCATTAACAATATAACCGTTATATTTTCTTGCCATTTCTAGTGGACCACGTGCTAACCACTTGATTTCATCGGTCAATAGAGCGCTACCTTGCTCTTCCAAACGTGCAACCTACCACATTTTTATTCCCAATGATTAGAAATTATTGATAATCCTGAAACTCATTATTGAAAATTCTTGACAATTACCTGTTCACGAAACCAATCAGTAAAAGTTTGACTGTGAATTTTGTCAATATCATAAGGAGATAGGCGACGATTTCTCCTCCGAATAAGATCAATGTGTTCTCTATATAAAAAAAATGAAATGATAAAAAATAAGAATAATAAAAAGTTATCAAGCCAAATTTGAGTAGCAAAGTATACATAAGAATTTCTTACTTTTGAAAGGGGTCAATGCTTTTGTTATTGAAAAGCACGTATCTATGTGCTTGTACTAACGCTTTCTTATCAAGTGATACTCGAGAAACCCTTTTTCTTTTCTTCAAATTGAACCCAACTTGGCACTTTCTCCCTAATGGTCTACCTCTAGGATTCATAAAACTTGTATTCTCAGCAAAACAAGAGTCATCATTACGACTAGGTCGATTAAAATAGGTTTCAACTCCAGAGAGATATCTTGAACAAAATGTTAAGCTTTCATGAGCTAAATAACCCTCTGCAATTGACCCCTCTGGATGTGCTCTATTATGAACAAATGACTTCAAAGTAAAAAGGAACCTAAAAATAAGATCAACAGAAGATAAAATTATTTTATTCTATAAATTTTGAAGGATATCAAATAATTAAAAAAATTAGTACCTTTCAATGGGATACATCCATCTGTAATGAACTGGACCTGTAACTTTTTCCTCATATGCTAAATGGATTACTAAATGTACCATTACAGAGAAAAAAGATGGAGGAAAAATCTTTTCTAATTGGCACAATGTTATAGCTATTCGATGCTCCAAGTTCTCCAAATTACTCACATTAAGCACCTTACCACATATTTCTTTGAAGAAATGACAAAGATCAGCTATAACAAAAATCACTTTGTCAGGTAAACACCCTTTCATAGCTATAGGAAGAAACTCTTGTATTAAAAGATGACAATCATAACTTTTCAAACCAAATATCTTGCATTGCTTCACTTGCACACATCTTGAAATATTAGATAGATACTCATCTGGAGATTTTATTTCCTTAAGCACTTCCAAAAATGTTTGTTTTTCTTTAGATGTCATTTGGTAAGAAGCTCTAGGCAAATATTTTTTACCTTTACTTTGATGCATCTTTGGATGTAATTGACTTCTAATGTTCATGGCTACAAGGTCATAACGTGCCTTATCGTTATCCTTTGACTTCCCTTCTAAATGAAACAATGTTCCAATAATATTATCACAAACATTTTTTTCAATGTGCATCACATCAAGATTATGACAAAGAACATTAAATTGTGAATAAGGGAGGGTGAACAAAATGCTTTTCTTTTTCCATGGTGATTTACTATGAATTTCATGATCTTCCAATTGTCTCAAAATAGAAGTTCCATTAAGTTCCTCAGGAGGGGACCTAAACTCTTCAGTTCCATCAAAATTCTTTTTATTATATCTCCATGAATGGTTAGGTTCTAACCAACGACGATGACACATATAACACCATTTTCTACTATATTTCAACCACATAGAAGGATTATCAAAGCCACAACATGGACAAGCATATTTACCACTTGTACTCCAACCAGACAATTTTGCATATGCAGGAAAATCATTATTAGTCCAAAGAATTGCAGCACGCATTTGGAATGACTCTTTCTTGTGTGCATCATAAGTTCTTACTCCAACTTCCCATAATTCTTTTAATTCTTCCATAAGAGGCTGCATATAGACATCAAGGTTATTACTTGGAGCTTTTGGACCAGGAATAAGTAATGAGAGAATCAAACAAGACTTCTTCATACACATCCAAGGCGGAAGATTATAAGGAACTAAGATAACAGGCCAAGTACTGTGAGAAATTGTCATTGTTTTGAAAGGATTAAAGCCATCAGAAGCCAAACCTAGTCGAACATTACGAGGATCACATGAAAAATCAAGATGTCGACTATCAAAATCCTTCCAAGCAAGAGAATCAGCAGGATGTCTCATGAGTCCATCCTTAGTTCGGAAATTTTCATGCCATGTCATAGAAGAAGCTGTTCTTGAAGACAAAAATAGTCTTTGTAATCTAGGCTTAAGAGGAAACCAACGAAGGATATTTGCAGGTATCTTTTTTCTACCTTCAACATCATCTGAATTCACTTTCCATCTTGAGGAGTTACATTTTGGACAAACTTCAGTATTAGCCAAATCCTTCCAAAATAATGTGCAACCTGTGGGACAAGCATGAATTTTTTCATATCCTAAACCTAACCCTGAAATAATCTTCTTGGTATCATAAAATGATTTGGGCAAGGTATTTTCTGCAGGTAATGCATCTCTCAGCAACTCTAACAACATTGAAAAACTTTTGTCAGTCCATCCATTTAAACATTTTAAATGGTACAAATGTACAATGAAGGATAATTTTGTAAAATTCTTGCAACCAGGATAAAGGTCTTGCTCTGCCTCTTTTAACAATTGATAGAACTTATCTGAATTATTCTCCTCCTCAGGTTGCTGGACATTATGATCATTTATTAATGCTTCAGAATGATTTGGAACACTCGTAGTTTCATGTGTATCTATATCACCACTTTCATTAATTATATTCACCCCAAAAGCATCATGGATTAATGCATCCATATCATGATCAAACTCCCCTTCTTCAGGACAAGTGCTTGTAGAACTAGAAGAATTAACTTGTTCACCATGAAAGATCCAATTAGTATATCCCTTTAGAAATCCATAGTTGATTATGTGCTCATAAACATCTACTCGAGAGCGCCACTTGTAATTGACACATTTAGTGCAAGGGCATAAAATCTTCCCATCCGTAGATGATTTTGCAAATGCTAAGTCAAGAAAATTTATAACACCTCTAATATATTTCTCCTTATTTTGAGAGGTTTCAAATATCCAACTTTTATCCATTAGATGAAATAAACTGAAAAAATAAAATAAAAAATTATTTTCAATAGATATAATCATTCATAATATATCTAGGAAATAAAGCAAGCAATATATAATATTCAATAACATCAATATGCTGAATAAAAGTTATATAGAAAAATATTTAATATAAACTCATAAAAATTCAAGTAAATAATGATAGACACAAAGAGACAAAGAGATAGAAAAGAGCCTCTGATAGGTCCATTTAATATATATAACATAGTCTTGGATTTCATACATGAAAAGAACATTCATAGAATCATACAAAAAAAAAGTAGTATTAAAGTACATGAAGGAATAAGTCTTATGTTTCCTTGTTTGTAAGTTTCAGATCAAAATCATAAAAAGACACTGCACTTTAATGCTATAGATCCTGAAAAATCAACCAATATCAATATTAAAGATACTAATTTTCCATAGTATGACAGTTATTGATACAATGAGCCATGGGAATCTATCCACACATATATACCAAAATTACTCCTATGAATGCTTTCATGATATATAAAACTTTGCAATAGGACATAATAATATAAACCTATTGAGCCTTTCCCGAAATATTGAAATACAACAAAAGTTTTCTCATATGACCATTAAGAATGAACTAAAACATGTAAGAAGAATAAAAATATTTCGGCAAACCCAAAAGTCAAACAATACATCTCATTGCAAGTACACACAAAACCGTGTAAAACCAAAAACTATCAATTGGTATTCTGGATATTGGAGGACTTTGGCATTTTCAGAGTTTAAAGGTTTGAAGTATGCACTTTATTTAGAAACTAGGATAAGATTCTGCCCATGTCTTATATCCTAAAGTGATTTTCCCTCTTGAAAACCACAGTATTTTCTCATCTTTGAAATACGGTTATGTTAAATGGTTTAATAACATATAATAATAGCAAAAAAGTAATATTGGTCATTTTTATTCAACTACACAAAGAAAAGATGCTCATTTTCTACAAGGTAAAAGCGCTAGAATCTATAGTCATAAATTATCATTCGTTCGAATTGATATAAATATATATATATATATATATATATATATATATATATATATATATATATATATATATATAGAAATAAGGCCTTGACTTTAACATTGCCTTATGAAGTCACATTCCGAATTTGAATATTTCTATATTGTTATTGACAGGTGTATTGTCCAGATAAATGCGAAATAGCATAAAAAATGTTATATACATCATTATTACGTAATTTATACGACACAAGCTACCATGTAAATGAATTTCATTTATAATGTAGAAATATAACTATAGTCAAGTAAAACTTAGATTCATATATAAAATGCAATAAAAAACCACATAATACCTAAGTCATAACTAAGAACTACACTGCAAATTTTGAAATTGAAGATTGAAATGTAATCCCCATCAAATAATTCTGAATATTGTTTATAATATTTTTTTCATTTTTGAAATAATGTTAGATATTCTCCCTGAACTGGAGTAAAATGTGTTAAGATATCTTTCCTTAAATTAATTTTTCCAGTTGAGTTTGACATTTCTAATAAGTAGGATCAAGGAACTTTAAGGAATAAAGGGTCATACAATCTTGTTTGCCTTGAACTTTATATTTACAAACTGAACTCAAAAACGGTACTCAAAATTGGTCAAAAGCAAGTCCACAGGTAAGAGATCAGTTCTTGATGCCACCAGAAACCATCTGCACAGACCCATTTGTTCTTTCTTTTTCATATAAAAATATTAACAAAAATTATTCTAATAATTAAAAAAATTATTTTTTAGTAAATATTTTTTCATAGTGTTATTATTTTTACATATTTAAATCATTCTTAAAAGTTTATTTTTAAATTTTTCTCGTCTTAATTATTATCTAAATTTTTTAGAACTGTTTATTACAATGTCCATGTTTTTTATCATATATTTAAGACAAAAATTTAAACCAACTTATATATTATGTTGCGTATCAATCAAAACACTGTGACATCTTTTTGTCATATACAACAAATGTCAAATATAACTATGAATAGATAATTTAGGGTAATAATAAAAAGCTAAGCATATAGCACAAATTTATTATATACAACAGTAACATTAACCGCTCCTTCTGATAGTGATAAAATCAAAGAGGGTATACAACACAGTGATATATATAGGTAGTGAAAAATAATGTGGAATGCTCCAACGAAGTAGGATAACATCTTGAACATTGCTTTTACATTATCACACATCTATAGAATTTTCTGTTAATTATTTTTATGATCTACATAACGTTCAACAAACAAGACATTCAATTTGCAATAGAAATAAAGTTAAAAATATCTGAATTTTGCAAGGACTACAATTATCAAACAGAATAAAAGTTATAGCCATAAAACTTTTTATTTGTTTCATAATTGTCAAATCAGTATCTTCAAATGTGATCTTCTTTCTTGAAATCATAAAATTATTTGTACTTGAAAGAGCAGAGCAACGTGACAACAGAACAAACAAGAAATATGTCCTACTGTTTCTGAAAGTTTTAAACACCTCCAATTGTAACTTCCTCACACGGGTCTGACTAACAAGCTTACTTGAAAGCTTTCTATGCATTATTAAATTAAAATTATTAATTTAATTTCAGGATTACTAACCCTTTCAGAAATGAGCATAACAGTGACATTTAAGAAATACAGATGCTAATTTAAAATTAAAATTGATTTGACCTTTCCAACGAAATTAGTACAGTGTTAGGATGAGGAAGATATTCGAAACAACAGCGTGTGCGGTGATGTCTTGACGAGGCACCTTTTCTGCAGCAACGGAGAAAACATTCAACAAAACAAGTTGTACACAGCATAAAAAATCACTAACCATTCAACTCAAAACAATGATATATTGATATTATTAACAAATATTGAAAATAAAACTTACACTGATTTGATTTTCAAATAACAAATCCTTTCATATTCTACCAAAAAAGTTGTAGAACATGTCACGTTCTGCAAAAGAAGAAGAATGAACTTAGATTAAAGCCAAATAAAATTAGAGATCAAAAAGTTCAACTCAAAGAAGAAGGAAGATTCATTTATTAAAAATTGATTGTGAAAGAAATACCTAAAGCAAGGTTTGACTGAGTAACTTTCTCATGGAAAAAAATCTGACGATTGGAGAAAAGAGAAGAAGGGTTATTTTGAATATTATATTACTTTTTACTGTATTGTTTTTAACCAACGGACCAAATACTCTGGCTCATTCGTCATTACTGATTTTGAAATTCAAAAAATATTTGCAACTTACAAATTAAAATTTAAGTCTCATTTAACAGTTTTTTCTTTTATAAATATATTCTAATTCTTTTGTATACATTGGTGTATCATAAGAGTTAAAAAAAATTATAACAATTTTATAAAAAATAATTACACTAATAAATTTTTAATTTGTTAATTTAATAAATATTAAAGAATTATATCTTTATTATTATATAATTTCTATACCTACACTTTTAATACATATATGTAGGTAAGTAATATTTCTACTCATAGTTTTAAATTTGTCATAACAATAATAGTGATAGAATAAAATTTTGTAGGTATATAAAGCTTATACCTATAGTTTTAATAAATGTCACTAAAAATATCTGTAGGTATATGGTAATTTTTTTGTAGTGATGGTAGGATCCCATCCCATTCAAGGATGATTTTTTATAGTCACTGATTAAATGTTTCTTCTTAAATCTGAAATATTATACATGGTGAAATTTCAGCAGCATTTTGTATTAGTCTTCAAGTATATAAATTGATTGTGGTGTCATTACACTATGATCTACGATGCACTCAATGATAATGCAAAATATAATCAATTGAAATTTCATCAAATATAATATAAAGGATTTGAGTACAAACTTTAAACAATAAATGAAAAATTTATTTCCTAAATTGTCCATCCTAGATAATTCAAAATTGAATATAATTAAAGTTTCATTCATTGAGTGCTTTACCAATTATATTTAATCTTGAATGGGAAACCTAGGTTACATTCATCCATATTAAGGTTACGCATTTTACCCTAAAGTGTCTAAGTTACAAATTCATAAAATGAAGCATATTATAATCACAAATCAATTATGGATAAAAAGTAAATGACTACATAGACATCATAACAATAAAAACAAGCAATTCATTGGATAAAAAACCTTGTATCCTATTCATTTGTATAAGAGGGGGAGAGAGTGAGAGTGAGAGAGATAGAGAGAGAGGAAAAATGTTTATTATGAGTTTGTCAAAATTAAGGGTAGTTGATAAGAGATTGTTTTTTTAAAAGGATCATTCAATGCAACCTCAAACCTTTCTCCTTCTAGAACACATCTAAGTCTAAAATGCTATTCTTCACCATTTCTTATGAGGGGTATGAAGGGAACCTAATTGGATGGAATCTTTTAATTTCCAATATTGGTATTCATTAGTAATGAACTATGAAAAATAAAAATATTGATCACAAGTCTAACTACAACCATAACATATTTCATCAAGTAATATCATAATATTTTTTAAAAAAATAATTATTTATCAATACATAATTAAACCAAATAAGTTCCATCATCAACTAAATTTATCAATTTTGTCATCCAATTATTCAAGTCCATAATGGAATATATATGAAACAAAGAAATTTAAATGAAGCAATTCACCATCAACAAACATATTAATAACCAATACACCAATACATACATCAAACAAAGAAAATTAAGCATCAACTAGAAAAATACCATAAATGAAATATATGAACCAAAATACCTTGAAACTATAATGTCAATGGATAATTCAATGGTGCTCTAGAGATGGAGAAGACAATGTAAACCAAGATGCGAGAAGAGTAAAAACACTTAATCAGGACACATACCATACTCACAACCATGACAATACTAAATTTAATAGTCAAAAAGATGAATAACATGCATTCTTACCTCTTCTTTCAATTAGGACAAAAAATGTAACAATGGTGAATGAAATGATGAATGTAAGATGTAGGAAGACCACAAATAATGAACTAGAACACAAAAAATACTCACAACTGTAACACCCAAAATTTCCATAATGGACTCCCAACATCATGAATTCATACTAGAAATAAAGGAAAATAGAGATAGAAATGAAAATTTAGAGAAAGTAGAATATTCTAGTAAAATGATGAAAATACCCTTACATTGGGGCAAAAGTGGGTAATGAGTATAAAACTAAAATAAAAGGATATAAGATGTTCAAGATACTTAGAACTCATCAATAAGGATTAGAACATCATATAGAAAAATTAGAGTTGAAGAAAGAGCGAAAACGCTCAAAATGTCTCTATAGAGCCCTGACTTCTGCAAAGGCTAAAATGTTCCCAAATAAATAGAAAATGACCGAGAAAAAAGTGGGGAAAGAATTAATAAGAATTAAAAAGTTCAAGAAAATATTTTAAAACTTTTATGAAAATCTTTCAGAACATAACCAAAATGACCCTATAAGCCTAGGAGGGTCAGAAATTGCAAGGCAAGAGACTTGTAACTTGAAGTCTATCATCATACGCAAAAATTAACATGTTTTAAATGAGGAGACAACTTATCACCATGAGTCACCAAGCCATTATGACATAAGAGACAAAAATATTTACGAAAAATGATAAAAGTAACCATGCTTACGTTAAAAATTAACCAAGATTAGGTTAAATAAATCATGATTATGATAAATAAACCATGATTAGGGTAAAATGAACCATGATTAGTATTAAATGATAATTAATCATATTTTACAATTAAATTTAAAAATAGAAATTATTAATGAAAAGACTAGTTTCCCTTAGTTAAAAATTTAATCCCAAAGTAACCAACCATGAGGTGGACAAAATTTACTAAGGTTCTAGTCATCTTCATTGCAGAAAAATACTCATCCAACCTCTTAGAAAACTCTCCAAGATCAATCTTTCATCTTTAGACTTTCCTAAGCAAAAATCTAACTAAGTTTAAGCTTCCATCTTTGAAGCTTAAGCTCAAACACTAAGCAAGAAAGCCTTCTTCTTTTCACTTGGAGAAATTTTATGTGGAACCATCAAAGGGGTGATTCTACAACAATAAATCCACCAAGTTTCCATTTTAAGGCTTCAACAAGTAGGATACTTTACCTTTAAACTTTTCTAAGCATTTTTGTTAAGTATTCTTCCATAATCTTCTTCATCTTTGTGGATCTTTTCTCTAAAATTCTAGATCCAACATCCTTGGATATTATTTGGTTTTAAAACTCCCTAAACTCTTAAACTAAGAATTTCTAATTTTTAAGAGTCCAAAATGAAGCTTTAATGGTTTAAAGTGTTTAAATGAAACTTTTTAAGCATTTTAATCAGTTAGATCTTCTTGAAAAGAACTTTTTTATAATTTTTGGGAAGATTTTTATAAATTTTAATTAAGTCTTGAAATATACTCAAGCAATGGTGGATTTAGAGATTTGAGAATATCTTAGATGTCTTCTTCCTAAAATTTTCTAAGTGATTTTTTCTTTAAACTATTTTTGCTTATTATTCTTATTCTTTTTGGAAAACTCTTCTCTAAGCTCACAACTCTAACTTCCTTGAGCACTATTTTTTCCAAGGCTTCCCTAAGCCCTTAAAATAATTATTTCTAAGTTTTAAATAATTTTTAAGGGATCAAAATGAAGCTTTGATGGATTAGAATGCTTATTTGTACTCTTATAACATTTTAATGAGTTAAAACTTCTTAAAAATGATTTTTAGAAAGTTTGGAAAGATTTGAGATGTTTCATTTTGAAGTCTTGGAAGGTGTTCAAGTGGAGATTATTTTAGAGTTTAGTGAAGACTATGTGAACCTTGTCTTATTTGAGCATAAATCCATCGTGTGTTGCTTTATTTCTTGAAAAGTTCAATCTATTCCTTTCACTTTAAAAAGTTAAGGTCTTGAAATGTAAAGTTATAAACTTCAAAACTAGACCAGTTTGGCCAAGGACTCAAAGTCTTGAGGATAAAAATTCAAAATTTAACCTATAAGTCCTAAAGGCTTGGTCTTTAAAATATTAAGTTAAAATGTGAAGAGTTTTTGGACTTAGAAAATTAAACAAAGATGTAAACTTTGCACTAAATACAAGGATCATTAAATAAGGTCAAAGACTTAGTTGACCTTGAGATAAACCATGATTACTTAATTCTAAGACCATAGATCTAAAATCTAAGATGGAAAAAGGTTGTTAAAAATGTCACCTTGGATGTATGGGAAAAATTGACCAAGGTTTCATCTATGAGGAAGAAAAGAATTAAAATTCATAAAGATGTAAAGTTAATTATTATTCATAAATGTTAACATTAAGGAAATACACATAGATCCAAGAAAATAAGCTAAGTGGTCATGAAAATCTCAATGGGCATTCGACCAAACACTTGGGGAAAAAAGTAAAGAGAAACTAAAGTTTAATAAATTGAGGTCACCAAGTAATTTAGGTTGCAAAGATAATCTTAAGTAAGCGGACATAGTTAGGAAGACAAGATATGAATACTTTGACATACACTTGTAATAATATTAGTAAAGTAGTTCATTAGGTAAAGGATAATGGATTCATTCTTAATAAGATTTAATTTTAATATATTGGTCACAAGGGTATAGAAAGATGAACAACAACCTCTTTGAAGCTCACAAAGATATTCGATTAAAGGAGAAAGAATTAGGCATGATAAGATTTTAATGGAAAAAACTTATGTGTTCATCTCTCCTAAGAATAAATTTTGAGAAATAAAAGTGGCTATAATGTTTATATGAACATAAATTTTGATGATATTAGAAAAGGATCATTCAGTCAAGAAGGATTAAAATTAGTTAGAAAAGATTCATGCCTACTTAAGAGGCATAGTGGCCATTAGGCCACCATAAAGTTAAACATTAAAAGAACAGCAACAAAATCTTTGAGAAAAGGAAAGGTCCAGAGAAAGCTAGAAAGAATGAGTGATGTAGGTTTTTCTTGAGAAACTTATCATAAAATATAAAGAATAAGGTCAACTTGACAATTTTAGAAGAAAGGTGCATGGTGTCCAAATTTTGAGTATCATGCTTAAGTAAATATTTTTACTAAACAAGTGAACTTTTGGGTAACTATTAATGCCCTATTTATCATGGTGATACTTGAGGATGTCCCTATATGTTAAATATGCTAGTGCTCTCTTGAGTGATATAATGAATTGTGTGCTTTCTTGGATGGCATGGTGACTTGTGTATGTCTATATGGTTCTATGATTTATATTGAGCATGCATCCTATTTTAAAGACTTCAATTGGAACCTAATAAGTCAGATGGTCAGTAAAAAAAATTCTATGTGAAAACTTAACAAGAATATACTTGTAAAGTGTCAAGTCAGGGACTTGTGCATATGTCAAATTTTATCACTATCCATGTTAAAGGCCATAAGGCTTCAAGCGAAAGTGGTGATAAACATCAGGAATGAGCTTATATCCTAAATAAAGTTAAGTATATGTGGAAGTGAGAAGATATTGCTTGACAAATGTTTAATAATATGCCATTAAGAGTATAATGATGTGTCATATGTTATAGTGCCACTTAGTGGGTGATTACTGAATGAAAAGATTATGAGTATGGAAAAAGATGTTATATGTCAAGTAGTATCTTTGATTTTATGAATTATTATGTTAATATGGTGACCCAAAAGAATCAATGAGCTATATGCTTGTATAAGATTTAATCCCTGCCATTATTTAAAAGGATCTACTTCAGATAAGTATTATTTTAAAAAGTAATAATTAAAATTCTATACCTACCACCTTTTCTTAACAAATTGAAGTGGTTGGGTTAGAAATGATGACACCAACGTTAGGGTAAATGCCTACTGAGAAATTACGATTTCTTACTCCCTACCTCCCATTTCTCTTCTAGAGTCTAATCATACTCTTTGTAGTGACAATGGTCTACATGAAAACAAGTAACATGGACTAAACATTAATGCTCATGGATTAGAATGTGAGAAGAGCTATAGAGGACCACATTCTGTTTTGTACAACTTTGTATTTTCTATTTTAGATGACTATAACTTGTGAAGGACATTGAAACCTTCTTTTTATTTAAAAGACTCGCCAGGAGTCTTTAATTTACTATTGTGTATGTGCTATATTACCTATATAACTAATAATGAAAATATTGTTGTGAAAATGAATGTATATGATGAAGAGTAAATAAATGTAAGTCTTCAAAATTAACGTGAGTGACGATATCATAATGTTCATTTTATGCTACATTAATTAGTACAATAAGGCTCACAATTTCAACAATATTTCAAAAGAATTATATCGTCTTTTTAGTAGAAGTATTTTTCAAAAAATAGTTCTACATCATAAAGTAACAAACTGATAATGAACCTATGATACGACTTAAGTGTAAGACAAGTATCATTATTAAGATGTTACAACAACCATAGTAATGATGAATTCAAAATCCACAAAGAGGAAGAAAATGCATGCTTACATCTATTTTATATTTGGACCAAAAAAAATAACAATCGAGAACAAATATCTTTAGAAAACGTGAAAGGAGCAATGCAACAAGTTTTGGGAAAGGAAAATAACCTTAAAATCTTGCTTAAGCATACCGTTCGCCTGGAAGAACGAAGAATAATGATGACAGAGCATAAAAAAGATGTGAGAATTAAAATGTAACGAGGAAGACAAAGAACTAAATTTAAAATTAGACTTTGCATATCGATTATTAAAATAACCGATATAGAAACGACTTCTTACATCGGTTAGAAATAACAAATGATGTAAAATCTTCACTTTTTACATCAGTTGAAATAGTAACCAATGTAACAGGTACTTTCTACATCAATTGTAACGCAATTAATGTAATAAGTCTTTTATACATTGGTTGTTTCGAGAATCGATGTAGAATGTATCAGTTTTATTTACAAAAATGTCATTGCATTTTCTATACATCGGTTCTGGAATAACAAGTGTAAAATCTTGTTATAAAATCCTATTTTTGCACCAGTTAAGATGAGAATTTATGTTGTATGTTTGAATTGCTAGGATCAAATAACATTCATAGCAAATTTAGTGCAGCATCCAATAAAAAATTAATATTACAATAGTCAAATATAAAATTCTGAATGGTTAAAAAATTAAAACTGTAACAATAAGAAATAATGAACAACAATGTCTTGATAATTTTTCAATAGTCATAGGAATCAAATCATAATAAATCCTTAACAATGATGTAGAGGTCCTAGATGCAAAGGATCCCAGCTATAGAGTCACTGGACCTAATGAACCTCAAACAAACTAGGCATATTGGGCCTCACACATTAAAATAAGATTTAGGTAATTTTTGGTATTCTAGGAACTACTAGGCCTAAGTGTGTATAAAATTTAGACCTAATTTTCTTGTATTTTAGCTTAGGAGTTTAAGTCCTACTTTGTCCCAATTTAAGGCTATATTGAAGAGTGAAGAAGGCATAATTATTGAGCTTAAATCCAAGCCCAATTTGGATTCAAAGTTATCTCCTCCTTCCCTCCATTTGGCACATCTTCCATGTGGCCTATATAAGGCACCTTCATGTATAATTTTGAACCCTTAATTTATTTGAGTCATTTTGTGAGTTTTTCATTCAAAATTTTGAGAGATTTCTCTTTCTTACCTTTCCTCTAGAACTAGACTTGAGGTTGAGAAACCAATATTCATGGCTGCTCCCATGGTTGCAGAGAAGAAGCTCACCCTACATTTATAGGTGGCACTTCCAAGTCTAAGGCAAAGCTACAAGGATTATTCTTTGTATTTATCTATTCTTCTAGCCTCCATTGCACTAGATTATTTACTCTTTCGTCCCTACATTAACTAGTATCAAACTCCAATAATGGATGTTAGATCTGAATCATAATCATCTTGCAATTTTTTTTTTTATTTTTGTTCTTTCAAGTTTATCTTCTCCTTTTTCCTTTTCACTTTTGATAAAAAAAAAAAGCTTTGATTTATATGATTATTATTTAGTTGAATTCTTATTTATTTCTAGTTTTTGGAATATCATTGTTTTCTTTATTTGGATGAGAATTGAATTCACGATCATCGATTTACTGGAGTATGTTCATTTTGGTACCACAGCATGCCCAGTTTGAGTAAAGTGAGCATAAACTTGATCAATTTTGGTTCGATGTGAACCATCTTTTTTTTTGGATTTCTTAATCTTATCCTTTTCCTTCAAATAACCAGTCTGGATTTAACAAATATTTTTAAAAAATTAAAAAACAATCCAAGATTTGAATCCAATTTTGGCGCCAAGAATGCATATTCTTTGAGTTCAATTTCTTGATTTGAGTTTGATAGGCTTTGTCTAGGCTTGTTTCAATCATCTATTGTTCCTTTCTATCATGACTTTATCTGATTTAATTACAATCTATGTTTGTCCAACTAAATTTTCAAGAGTTTCATGAGTATGTGTTAACTTTCATTAGGTGCTAGCTTAGCTCATACATGCAAATTTAAGTGATTAAGTCTCACATTAAGTGCAAGTTTGAAGCCATCTTTAAACACCTAAAAGACACTTAAAAATTCCTCTGGATCTTTGAACTCTTATTGGACCTAGGACAAATTTGGACCTTCTTAAGCACTTATAGTAACCTATGCAAAGGAAGAGAGCATAAATTGCACTAAATTGGACAACTTGGCCATAGGTACTAAGACCTTGAGAAAAAGCCTATATAAAGGAGTTTTCGAAACTTATTACCTATGGACATTTGGACAAGAATTAAAAATAAATAAAAATAAAATAAGAAACCAGAGAAAAAAAAATAAAAAAAACAAAGGAAGAAAAGAAAAAGAATATACAATAAAATACTTGTGAAAAAAATGCATGTATAAGGTCTCATTATTTTATCTTTTGTTTGAGTATGCATTTTCTAATTGTAATATGTAGAATTAGGAGGTAGAGCTTAAGACTAAATTGCTTAGTTTTTCATGTAAAAATTTTCTTTTATCCACTAGTACCATAATGAGTGTGTGTGCATGCTTATGTACTTCTTAGTTTCTAGGACTTTTTTTTTTAATGTCTACCTTCCTTCTTAAACTTTAATTTTAGCTTGTCTATATTGTTGGTTTCTAAGTTTGTCTTACTTTAATTCCTTTTGAGTGTACTATTTTTGTGCTTAATTTTCTTGATTGTCTTTAAAATTCTCTAGTTTTATCACCTATCATCTACACTTGAATGTGTAATTCTTCACCATCCAAGGGGCACTAATTCATCTAGGAGTGAGTTGAGTTGTTCATTGGCCTCAAGTTTGGTTTGGAGACTATTTGTTTAGAGTAAAATGGTGTGAGAGGGCTGGTTGCATGGTTAGAACACTAGAGGGAGAGAGTGAAAACACTTGGTGAGGGTCTTAATTTTCTAACACTAACCAAGTGAGGAAGCAATTGTCCTTTCTTTCTTGCATGATTTTGTCGGTACTTTGGAAAGGCCTAAGCACAAGGAAAGGTCACCAAGGAACTAATGTCGAAGGCTTGAACTGGAAGGCCGAATTGAGATTTATGCTTATAATTTTAGGCTTTAAAAACTTTGTGTAGGCCTCATTTGGCTTGTAATTCTAGAAGTTTGTAGTAAGATTTTATTCTTGTATAATTTTGTTCCATCTTTTAATTTGGTTGTAAAAGGACATTAGACTCCAAACCTTGGTGTAGGATACTCACCTAAGGCCTTTGTTTTCAAATTGGTGGTTTGTGCATGCAAAGGAGCATAAGGAAGGTGCTAAGTGTCGTGTGATTTTTAGAACTATTTGGTAGCATTAATCTTATCTTCGTTTGCAAGGTTAAGGGGGATAGGTATACTCACTTAACCCTTGATTGTTGTGTGCCTTAAAATATAGGTTGCTTGTTAAGTGTTTGAATTTGTGATCTAATTTCTTAGTCTAGCAATTTGAGTGTGGAGAGGTAATTTTATACTTTGCAAATGAGTTCCCATAAATATTCACCTAGGATCCTAATGGAAAACTTTGTTTCAAGATTAGAAAAAGTAATTCAAACCCAAATAAGAGTGTTTGAGTATCGCTTAGAAATTTAGAAAGAAGACGCTCAAATAGGCCTAAAAGGAATCCAATGGTAAGTGAAATAAGTGAGTTTAGAAATAAGGGATATTACAATAAGGAGGAGACATCAAACGATGATGTTAATTTCTTTGGGATAAACATGGATCTTAGGGAAAATAGAAGATACTCTCCTTAAAGAGAGAGAGAGAGAGAGAGAGAGAGACCATCTTCAAGGAATAAGTCTCTTTCATAAAGAAAAGCACCAACACCCCATGACCATGCACCAAGGGTAGATAAAGATAGAGATAAGGATCATAGGTCATAGGTCATAGAGAACACCCTAGATATAGGACCCATAGGATTAGGAACCATAGAGATAGAAGTAGAAGCTCTTCTAGGGATAACCTAGAAAGTAGGAGCCATAGGAGTAGTGTTAGAAATAGAGACCCAAAGGAAAAAGAGCACCTAGAGTCCCTATAACTACCTAAAGTAAAAATGTGTAAATTCTTAGGGTGGAAATAATCTAGAGGCATATCTAGATTGGAAATTCAATCTAGAGCAAATTTTTGCAAGTCATTCCATTAAGGAAAGACATGCAGTGAGGTTAGCTGCCTTAAAGTTTAGCGATTATGTCGTAATATGGTGGGATAGGTTTAATAAGGAGAGATATAGACCCTTAAGTGAGTGGGAGGAAATGAATCATATAATGAGGACACAACATGTTCCTCCCCACTATTTAAGAGAAATCCACAATAGACTGCAAAAATTGTCTCAAGGATCTAAGAGTGTTGATGAGTACTATAAGGATATGGAGATGGTAGTGATAAGGGTCAATTTGAATGAGAGTGAGGAAGCCACAATCACTATGTTCCTCGATAGACTTAAGTCTAATATAAGAGATGTGGTAGAACACCACTATTTAAACTTAAATGATCTTTACCATCAAGCTCTAAAGATAAAAGCACAACTCACTAGAAAGGATAAAAGGAAATTCATTGCATATAATTCATTTGCACAAGACACTTGAAAAGATAAGAAAAGGGATACAAAAGACTCTAACCTTAAACCTAGGGAGTTCAAGGATGCTAAAGACTCCAAAGAGTCTAAGAGAAAGACTCCAAACTTGCCTTCTAATAAAGAGTCTTCAGTAAAATGTTTCAAGTGTTTGGGTGTGGGGCACATTACTCCCCAATGCCTAAATAAGAAAACTATAATCCTTAAGGACAATGGTAATTAATCATCACTAGAGTCCACTGGCTCTATTTCCTCTTCCTTGTCATCTAATGATGAAGCCCTAGAGTATGCACTTAAGGGAAACCTTCTAATGGTTAGGAGGTTACTAAGTAGTGTTACTAATAGGGAGGAAAAAACTCAGAGAAAGAATATCTTCTATACCAAATGTTCAATCAAGGGGCACACTTTCTCCTTAATCATTGATAGAGGTAGTTGTACGAATGTGGATAACACTAGGCTAGCAGATAAGTTAGGGCTAGTAACTATTGACACCCTAAGTCATACAAACTCCAATGGCTTAATGACAAAAGGAACTTATTGGTCAACCAGCAAGTGTTCCTTACCTTTACTATTGGGAGGTATGAGGATAATATCACTTATGTTGTTGTCCCAATGGAGGCCAACCATATGTTATTGGGAAAGAACCATGACAATATGATAGAGATGTCCATCATGATAGACATACCAATAGGTATTCTTTCCAATTCAACTCTTAAAAAATCACTCAAATGTCTTTGTCCCCTAGTGAAGTCTATCAAGACTAGATGTATATGAGAAAAGAAAGGGAGACTAATAGGAAAAGTTTGGAAAAGAAAAAATTGATGAAATAAAAGAAACTAAAAATGCTAAAAAGAATAAAAAATAAAATAAAAGGCAGGGTAAGTGGAGGTTTTGTCTCTCTTGTACTAAAGGGTGAGATTAAACTTGTAAGAAATGGTGAATCAAGAAAAAATCTTCTTAATTGATGAGATAAGGCCTAATGTTTCTCCCCCCTTATGGTTTAGTAGCTATATCCTCTAGGAGGAAGCCAAGAGCTGGCCCTCACAGAGGCCCAACATTCTCAATTGACCCTTGATATTTATGGCACCATTATCATATTTCATGAAAAGGGATGTATGCCTAAATCAATCCTATTGATTAGCCCCTTATCTCTGAGTATGCCTTATAGTGTGTTTACATCTCTTAAGTATCCTAGCATGGATCACTATTTGTCCTACCCATTTACATTTAGGATACCTTAATTGGTTAAGAGTCCTAGCACTTCTGATTTGGTTGGCACACAATCCAAGTTCTTGGAAGGCCCTTCATTACTACAACATCCTTATTTATTATATACAGGGCTTGGGATACCCCTTCTTAGTTTTATGGATCTTATTCCTTATTTAGGGAAATGTTTGACATGAGTCCTTTAAATAATATCCCAGATATATGTTATAAGCATAATCTGGGACAAAACCTCATAAACATACTTGTAGTCCCTACTCTTATATTTTACTTTTATGGAAGTTATGGATTTTTGGTTTTCTACGATCTCTTGTATCTAATTTGTTATAATTACATACTGTTAAAATTTTTTGAAAGATTTAAGAGGTTAGTATTTGATCCTGGTATTATCTAGTTTAACCAACAATAATAATATCTCCTCTTCTAACATACATCTTTGTGTTGTAAGTAATGATTATGCTTATAAATTTAAAAATGAATGCTTCCAAAGAGGAGGAGATGATACAAAGGTCCCAAATGTAAAAGATCCCAATTGTAAAGCCATTGGGCCTATTGGACCTCACACAAACTAGACCTATTGAATCTCACACATTAGAATAGGATTTAGGTACTTTTTATATTTTAAGAACTAGAAAGTCCAAATTTGAATAGAATTTAGACCTAATTTTCTTGTATTTTATCTTAGACTTTTTGGGCATGCTCTAGTCCAATTTGAAATTATATTGAGAAGTGAAGAAGAAATTATTATTGAGCTTAAATCTAAGCCCAATTCAAATTCAAAGCTGCTTCCTTCTTCCTTCCATTTTTTATCTCTTCAATGCGAATAATATAAGACATCTTCATGTATAATTTTGAACCCATAATTCATTTGAATCATTTTATAAGTTTTTGACTTAGAATCTTGAGAGTATTTTCTTTTTTATTTTTTTTAGAATCAGGTTTGAAGTTGAAAAATTCTTTTATTTATGGCTAGTCATCAATTTATGGCTACTCTATTCATGATTGAAAAGAAATTCATCCTAAAAGAAATGACGTTTTCAAATCTAAGACAAAGTTATAAGAATTATTCTATTCTTTCGGTCCTTATTGTATTATAATTAAGTTCTTTTTTCATCTCTACATCAAACAATTATATAATAAGTAAAATAATAATATTGTTATTTTATATTGTTTCAATTTTTTTAAAAATATATATAAATTATACTTACATACTATTTATCCATCATAAATAATACAACCCACTTGGGAGGAGGAGGATGGACCTAGTTGGAGGTAAGATTGAAGCTCAAAATTCAGAGCAGTTTTGGGAGCTCCTCAAATTGTGTTCAATGTAGCACAAAATTGTGCATAAAAATGAAAAGAAGAGGAAACATAAATTTGCAGAATGTAAAGAGGGAATTGGGGAAGGTGATTGCAAGAATTAAAGGCTGGAAATAAAGTGCAGAAATGGAAGAAAGGGCAAAACGAAAATGACCAAAATTAAAGGGGAAAGGGGCTGAAAATTAAAGCATAAACTAAGAACCAGAATTGTAAATTGCAAGGTAAATGGCAGAATGTAAATTGCAGAAAAATAATTCCTAAGTTAGGCGCCACTCCACTAGCTAGAGGAAGCTAGGAAGATAAGCCAAGTTCCACCACATTGGAGGCTCCAATGATAAGAAAAAAGGTCTTAACCTCAAGAACAAGCAAGAGGAGAAGAAAGAGAAGAGAAAGCTGCTCTCTCAAGGGAATTTCGGATTCCAATAGCATAAAATGACCAAAGGTGTCATTTGCTTACATTAAGCCCTTATTTATAAGAAAAAGGGAAGGGGCTGCTTGGTTGTGGGTATGGGCTGCTCCTAGCCAACCAAGCCCTTAAGCTAAGCCTATTCCTATTCTAAATAGTCTAATTTTATCCCATGTTGGAATAAACTATCCCTACTTTTACAAGTTAAGACAAATACAATCAAATTGAAATTACTAATTTCAGATTTATTCTTCCTAGGCTAAAATTTTGAAATCTACAATTTCCTTGAATGATAATTCCGTGGATGACATTTCTTCATGATATTCCTTCCTTTTGAGAAGTAATGCTTCCACCTCTTGTTGAATTCTCTTGGCCCTTGACCTAGTGGTTGGTCCCTTAATGGTGGTGCTCACATCATCCCCTCCCTCTTGAAGAGCATTCGACCTCGAATGGAAGTCATCATCTGCAAGGCAAGGAGTTAAGTCAGATATATTAAAAGTAGCATGCACCCCATAATCACCAGGTAAATCAAGTTTATATGCATTAGGATTAACTCTTTCAATTACCTGAAATGGGCCATCTCCCCGAGGATAGAGTTTTGATTTCCTAAGACCAGGGAAGCGTTCTTTTCTTAAGTGTAACCAAACCCAATCACCAGGTTCAAGTACAAGTTCTTTCCTTTTTTTATTAGCCATTCTAGCATAATGTTCAGTTTTCTTTTCAATTTGTTGCTTTACCTTAGTGTGAAGTTGCTTAACATATTCAGCCTTTTGGGCTCCATCTTTATTATGATATTCAACCACATTAGGTAAAGGAATTAGATCAAGGGGAGTAAGGGGATTAAATCCATAGACTACTTCAAAAGGACTATGCAAGGTAGTGGTATGGGTAGCCCTATTGTAAGCAAACTCTATGTGAGGCAAACATTCTTCCCAAGACCTAATATTTTTCTGAACAAAAACCCTTAACAAGGTGGAAAGAGTCCTATTTACCACTTCAGTTTGGCCATCAGTTTGTGGATGGCAAGTGGTGGAAAACAAAAGTTTAGTTCCTAACCTAGACCATAGTGTCCTCCAAAAATGACTAAGGAACTTGGTGTCTCTATCAGAAACTATACTCTTAGGGATTCCATGTAATCTCACCACTTCTCTAAAGAACAATTTTGCTATGTGACTAGCATCATCAACCTTGTGGCAAGGAATAAAGTGAGCCATCTTAGAAAACCTATCTACTACCACAAAGATTGAGTCCATGCCCCTTTGGGTTCTAGGCAATCCTAACACAAAGTCCATGCTAATGTCAACCCATGGGACATTGGGGATAGGAAGGGGAGTGTAAAGGCCATGGGGCATTGACCTAGATTTGGCCTTTTTGCATACAATACATTGAGCACAAAGTCTTTGAACATCTCTTTTCATGTGTGGCCAAAAGAAATGCTCTTTAAGGATATCCAAAGTCTTTTGGATTCCAAAGTGACCCATTAACCCCCCTTGGTGGGATTCTCTTAAGATGAGATCTCTAATGGTTCCTTTAGGCACACAAACTCTATTGTTCTTAAATAAGACTCCCTCATGCCTAAAGTATCCATCACAGGCTTTTTGGGTACATGACTTGTAGAGATCTCCAAACTCTAAGTCATTTGGGTATAGCTCCCCAAAGTTTTCAAAACCAATCAAGGTGGTTCCTAAAGAATTTAACAAAGTTTGTCTTCTAGATAGGGCATCAGCCACCTTATTGATCTTTCCTTGCTTATGTTTAATGACATAGGGGAACTGCTCCAAAAACTCAACCCATTTAGCATGTCTCCTATTCAACTTCTTTTGACCCTTAAGGTATTTTAGTGACTCGTGATCACTATGTATGATGAACTCCTTGGTCAACAAGTAATATTGCCAAGTTTGAAGGGCCCTAATGAGTGCATAGAGCTCTTTGTCATAGGTAGGGTAATTAAGGGACGCTCCATTTAGTTTTTCACTAAAGTAAGCTATGGGATGTCCCTCTTGCAATAAAACTGCCCCTATCCCAACATTAGAAGCATCACATTCTAACTCAAAAATTTTGCTAAAGTTTGGAAGAGCTAGGATGGGTGCTTGGGTAAGTCTCTCTTTCAAGGCTTGAAAGGCCTTGGCTTGTTTTTCCCCCCATTCAAATTTGACATTTTTCTTGACTAAGTCATTTAGAGGTGATGCTATGGTACTAAAATCTTTCACAAACCTCCTATAGAAGCTTGCAAGTCCATAAAAACTCCTAACCTCTCCTATATTTTTGGGGGTAGGCCAATCCTTGATGGCCTTGACTTTCTCTTCATCTACTTGGACACCTTCTTTGCTTACCACAAAGCCTAAGAATACAACTCTATCCAAGCAGAAGGAGCACTTTTCTAGGTTGGCAAAGAGTTGGGCCTCTCTTAGCACAAATAACACTTCTCTAAGGTGTCCTAGATGCTCCTCAAGGGATTTGGAGTATACAAGGATGTCATCAAAGTATACTACCACACACTTTCCTATCAAATCCCTCAAAACATGGTGCATCAACCTCATAAAAGTGCTAGGAGCATTTGATAACCCAAAAGGCATTACCAACCACTCAAAGAGACCAAACTTGGTCTTAAAGGCAGTCTTCCACTCATCCCCTTCTTTCATCCTAATTTGGTGATATCCACTCTTGAGGTCTATCTTAGAGAAAATTGTGGAACCATGTAAATCTTCCAACAAGTCATCTAACCTAGGTATGGGATACCTATACCTAATGGTTATTTGGTTTATAGCCCTACAATCAACACACATTCTCCAAGATCCATCTTTCTTAGGGACAAGTAAAACTGGGACTGCACATGGACTCAAGCTCTCTCTTATCCACCCTTTTTCTAGAAGCTCCCCTACTTGTTTTTGGATTTCTTCAGTTTCTTCAGGATTACTTCTATAGGCTGGCCTATTTGGTAAGGAAGCACTAGGCACCAAGTCTATTTGATGTTCAATACCCCTAACAGGTGGCAACCCTAGAGGTAACTCTTTTGGGAACACATCTTGGAACTCTTCTAGAAGTTCTTGAAGTTCACTAGACTCAAGGTTTGGTTGAGTATTCAAGCAATACTCTTTGCACATGAGCATGTACATGAGTTGTCTAGCTAGAAGAGTTTGCCTAATTTCTCCTTGATTGATGAAGAGGTTTTTATCATTTTTCTCATGTCCCAACCTCTTATCTTTTTTTATATTCTTTCCTTTAATTCCCTTCTTTTCTTCCTCTCTTTTCTTTTTCATTTGTACTTGATCTTTACAAACCTCACTAGGGGCCAAGGGAACTAAGGTGACCTTTTGGGAATTGTAAACAAAGGAATACCTATTGCTATGCCCATCATGGTGAACTTTCCTATCAAATTGCCATGGCCTTCCCAAGAGCACATGACTTGCTTCCATGGGCACAACATCACAAGTTACTTGGTCAAGATACCTACCTATGGAAAAGGCAACTAAGACTTGCTTATCCACTAAGAGGTCCCCATTGTCACTAAACCATTGCAACTTGTAAGGCCTAGGATGTGGGGTAGTGGTTAATCCTAACTTTTGTACTAGCCTAGCACTAGCCACGTTGGTGCAACTTCCTCCATCTATAATCAAAGAACATGTCTTCCCCCAATCACACACCTTGTGTGAAAAATATTTTCTCTTTGACTCTCATCTTCCTCCATGACCATGCTTCCTAGTAATCTCTTAACAACAAGAAGATCACCTTCGGGGGCATACTCTAATCCTTCTTCACTAGAAGAGCTAGTGGCACTAGAGCTAGAGTTTTCATTTGAGGATTCCAAAGATGAGACTTGTCCATTATATCTAAGGATCATGCTCTTCTTGTTAGGGCATTGAGAGGCAATGTGCCCTCGTCCCAAACACTTGAAACACTTAATGGATGATTCCTTTTTTATCGGAGTGGATGGGGTGTTGGCCTTTTCTTTCTTGGGATCTTTAATTTCCCTAGGATCTTTAGGCTTAAAAGGAACATCCTTGTGGCCTTCCTTCCTCTTATTTTCCTTCCAAGAAGGCTTTGAGGTTGAGTATCTACTCTTACCTTTCCTATGGAGTTGTTGTTCTACCTTTTGGGCTTGGTGGTAGAGTTCATTCAAACTCATATAGTTGTGGAGTTCCACAACATCCCTAATCTCATCCTTAAGCCCTTCAAGGAATCTTGCCATTCTAGCCTCCTCATATTCTTCTATGTTGGCTCTAATGATGGCTACCTCCATATCTTTGTAGTACTCATCAACAGTCATATTTCCTTGGGTTAATCTTTGGAGCCTATTATGAAGCTCCCTAAGGTAATGAGGTGGTACATACCTATTCCTAAGGATGGCTTTCATTTCTTCCCAAGTCTCAATAGGATGAAACCTTGCTCTCTCTTTCACTAGCTTATCCCACCAAATCAAAGCATAGTCTGAAAATTCAAGACTAGCTAGCTTTACCCTATGTTCCTCCCTTACTTCATAGCACATGAAAATTTGCTCTACCTTCAACTCCCATGATAGGTAGATTTCAGGGTCATTCAACCCTTGAAATTTTGGAATTCTAAACTTGGTTCCATCTATTCTTTCTTGGTTTCCATTTTCTCTTCTACCTCTATTCCTAATCCTAGAAGAAGCTCTATGACTATGATGGCTAGGAGAATGTCTATCTCTACTTCTATGGATCCTACTCCTAGATGAATTTCTAACCCTAAATGGAGACCTAGATGATTCCCTATCACTCTCATGCCTACCTTGATTCCCACCCCTGTGATTATTCCTTTGGTTTCTTCTAGGGGATTCATAGAAATCTTCTTGTGAAAGTTCCTCCCTAGGTGAATCAATTTTATTTTTGTTTTTCTTAGAACTACTAGACCCTTCATTTTGTTTCTTTTTAAACAAAGTCTCATTCCTCTTTTCTAGGTCATACAAGCGATCTTCAAATTGTTCACTTTGTTTTCTTAACATTTTTTCAAAGGTTTGGGTAAGGGCTTCTAGTTGTAACCTATTGAAGCTAGGTGGATACTCAGTTTCGCTCATGATTCTCTCCACTCAAGACACAAGATATCAAACAATCAATTAAGAAAATCACAAATATTCTAAGTACAAATTCCTACCACATAAAACACTTGAACAATTAAGAAATTAAAATGCAGAGAGTTAATTGGTTTCTTACACAAACCAAGGTCCAAGATAGGGAAAGATAAGTAACAAGTAGTCACATAGGCTAAGTTGTAAACCTAGCAATTATGGAACCCCCTTATTACTCCTTTCAACAAGCACACTTAGACTCCCCCTTATGGCTCCTTAAAACCACACAAAGGCCTTGGAACTTACACACAATTACTAACAAAATTACAAGGAAACTTCCTAAGTACAAACTAAATCAAAAGGATTACAATATTATAACCCTACTACAACCAAATTCTAAAATTACACCAAAAAAGAAAGTCCTAGTAAGAGAAATCCTAATCTACTACAAATGGGTAAATTCTTCAAGTCAAGCTTCAAGTCCAAGTCTTCTCCAAGTTCAGCTCCAAGTCAACAAAATTTCTTTCTTAGGGCTGCATACAAAATTAAACAAAGAATGCTTTGCAAACCAAGAAATTGTTAGCACAATTAAAACCAATTACTTCCTTCCTCACCAGTGTTTGTCACTCTTAGTCACTCAATTTGGTCTTGCTTTATCCTTGAAGAAAAGACACATATTCAACTTAAAATTAGAGGCCTTGATGTTTCCAATGTGGTAAAAACTCAACTCATCCAGAATTCAAGAATGGCAAAACATAGGAATTTTGGGGACAAACAAGAAACTCTTATCACAAAAATTAGCTAAACTCAAAGGGATTAAAATTGTGACAAACTAGAATTCAAAGAAGACAAGCAACAAAGTGGTGAAAAAAGAAGGCACTCAAAAGGAATTCAAGAAGGATGAATGGATTACAAACTTGTGTGAATTGTTCTTAAAACTGAACTTAACCTTTCTTTGAAAGAAAATCATTCATATGCATCATAGTTCATTCAAGAGGATAAATCCAACTCAAGTTGTTCAACACACTTCAATTGATCCCAAACTGAACTCAAATATTACAATTGAAATACAATAAAATGAAACTTGAAGATCATTAAACTCTGGAATTTTTTTTTTTACTTTTTTTTTTGAAAAAAAATTCTGCCCAGATTTTTTTTTTTCACGTTTTTTTTTCCTTTTTTTTTGTTCTTTGTTGATTCTTGTTTTTTTGCCTTGTATCTTTTAGGGAAATGTAATGTACACTTATATCACTCCAAAACCAGCACAGGATTAACACTTAAACACCCAGCAACAATATTTTCAAAGATCGAACACAAACTTCCTCAAGAACACATGAAGAACAGTGATGAACAATTTGCAGAATTTTGCCAAAATAATTGAGGGTTTTTTGAGGCAACAATGATCAAGTTTCAATTTCAACAACAAAACCCACAAATTCCAAAGGATTTGAGAGAACAATAGATGTGTTCTTGCTGGAAATACCCATAAAAAAAACCAGAAAAGGGGTTCTTCAATTTCTTGACATTTTGATGCAATTTTGAGCAAATTCACCGATTAAATTGATGTTTAAGCAAGGATCCAACAATGTATGACTCAAAGCAACACAAATTACATGTGAATTCAAGCAAGAAGGGGCTGAAAATATGCAGAAAAACTGGAAGAAAAACAGAGACGAAAATGGGAGAAGAAGATGATGAAAAATGAAGGAGAAAAGTGAGAGAAGTTACCTCCAAACAACAAGTTCTTGATACCACATAATACAACCCACTTGGGAGGAGGAGGATGGACCTAGTTGGAGGTAGGATTGAAGCTCAAAATTCAGAGCAGTTTTGGGAGCTCCTCAAATTGTGTTCAATGTAGCACAAAATTGTGCATAAAAATGAAAAGAAGAGGAAACATAAATTTGCAGAATGTAAAGAGGGAATTGGGGAAGGTGATTGCAAGAATTAAAGGTTGGAAATAAAGTGCAGAAATGGAAGAAAGGGCAAAACGAAAATGACCAAAATTAAAGGGGAAAGGGGCTGAAAATTAAAGCATAAACTAAGAACCAGAATTGTAAATTGCAAGAAGGTAAAATGGCAGAATGTAAATTGCAGAAAAATAATTCCTAAGCTAGGCGCCACTCCACTAGCTAGAGGAAGCTAGGAAGATAAGCCAAGTTCCACCACATTGGAGGCTCCAATGATAAGAAAAAAGGGTCTTAACCTCAAGAACAAGCAAGAGGAGAAGAAAGAGAAGAGAAAGCTGCTCTCTCAAGGGAATTTCGGATTCCAATAGCATAAAATGACCAAAGGTGTCATTTGCTTACATTAAGCCCTTATTTATAAGAAAAAGGGAAGGGGCTGCTTGGTTGTGGGTATGGGCTGCTCCTAGCCAACCAAGCCCTTAAGCTAAGCTTATTCCTATTCTAAATAGTCTAATTTTATCCCATGTTGGAATAAACTATCCCTACTTTTACAAGTTAAGACAAATACAATCAAATTGAAATTACTAATTTCAGATTTATTCTTCCTAAGCTAAAATTTTGAAATCTACAATTTCCTTGAATGATAATTCCGTGGATGACTTTTCTTCATAATATTCCTTCCTTTTGAGAAGTAATGTTTCCACCTCTTGTTGAATTCTCTTGGCCCTTGACCTAGTGGTTGGTCCCTTAATGGTGGTGCTCACATCAATAAATCGCTTGGATACCAACCGAAAAAGTTTAAGCTGATAGATTTGAACTCCCATAGTTATTAATTTAATTAGGTTAAATAATATTTAAGAACTATTACATGTGTAAGTGTAAGATGCTCTGCATGCTGAATTACATGAGATCATCATCCAAAGTTTATGTCTTCCATGCTAATAATTTCGTAATATCAATGGTTATTAGTTTCATTATCACATTGAATATATTATATAAGTGTAAGATGCTCTGCATGCTGAATTACATGAGATCATCATCCAAAGTTTATGTCTTCCATGCTAATAATTTCGTAATATCAATGGTTATTAGTTTCATTATCACATTGAATATATTATATAAGTATACCATATAGGTGTGTTCCTATATTTATATAGTGATTCATTCACATCCAAATTCTAAATTGCTCATTCACGTTTAAATTTTATATAAAAAGCAAAAATATATTAATTTAAAAATATTCATTTTAATATTATAAATCTACCAAAATAATTTAAATTAATTTAAATATTGAATCATTATAAACATTTTCATTTTCATCTACGGATTACGGCGGATTCTAATATCAACCTTAGGATGTTAAAGTTGGTTGATAGGCTTTACCTAAGACTACACCAAATTAAATTACACTTTTAGTTTCTTTAATTTAAATTATGCATATATTGATTATAAGTTTTTTAAACTTTTTAAGTTCACTGTTTTTTAAATACTAAAATAAAAAATTCCACATAAAACTGTTAAATTTATATTTTTTATTCAAAATATTTATAAAATTAAATCGATTAAATAATTTTAAAAATTCTATTCAAATTTCATCAACTGAAATATGAAAGTTGTCTTAAAATAAGAATTTCAAATTTTTTATTTTTAAATTCTAATCTCATACTTTATAAAACTTTCTATTTTATTAAAATTTTACAAAAGTTTAACCTCTAAATTTTTAAAATATTTTAAATATTTTTCCTGATACTTCAATTTGAAAAGGTATCAACATCTTTCTTAATTTGTATTAATAACAGATGCATAAAATATAACCACATCATAAATGGGTTGGAAGAGAAACTTTAATGATCATTTACTCTTTTCAACTGCAAAAAAATCATTCTCCTGAAAATTTTGAATAAAAATCTAAATTCAACCTAGACTCTAACTGTTAAAATCGATTGTTAACTATTCTTCGTCGATAAGGAATCCAGAATGACACTGTACCACAAATTAATACTCCATAGATTAAACATTATTACTATTTGGTAAAAATGTAATATAATTATTAGGTACAATTGAAAGTAGAGATTAGAATATTGGTGTAATTATTTTTGACATAATGGTAATCCGTGAATAACCAATACCAAATTGGTCTTCATAGTTTCTAAGCCTGTGGAAGAATTGGCACCTTTTCTAAATTGGTGAAAAATCAACATTTTTTTTTCTTATATTACGCTATTAAAATTCAATGCAAATACAACAAAAATTCAAATCACACGCATATGTATAGGTAAACTATCTTAAAAACATATTGACTGTCATCCTTCAACACTAAAAAAAAAATTAGTAATAATTTTAAAAGATAAATAATAATAATTATAATTTTTATCATACAATTTTTTTATAAATCTTTATTTTTAAAAATTATTCATCAAAAAATATTTTAATGATAATTCGATTCATAATTTAATATATTTTATATTAATTTATATAACCATAAAAAAATAATCATAAGAAAAATCTATTTTTTTAATACAAGTGGCATAATGCTTATCCTTGTTAATAAATTATTCAAGTACCTTTTTCTAGTCTTTGAAGTACAATAGGAAAATTTACAGAAGTTGTCCACATTAATGTAATTCTAGTTGAAGGTGCAAGTAAAAGAAAGGAAATTTTCAGTAAAAAAAGTCAGAATTTTCTCCACTATTTATAACCCTCTAAAAAAAATTGAAGAAACACTCAAACAGGAAAAAAAATCCCAATATTTATCCAAAACCGTAATAGAGTTAGAAATTAAATACAATATTAGGAAATCTGTTTCTGCTCCACATATCTTTTATGATATAAATGTTGTTGTGTATCTCAAAATAAATGAAATAAAAATAAAAAAAATGAATTGAAATATCAGTTATAATTAGGATGAATGATAATTCTCTCTCTAGTGTATTTAAAATTTTAGAAGTTTAAAACAGTGACATATGAGATATGTATGAGAATATTGGCAACAGCTTGGGACAGTTGTAATGCATAAATGACTGATAAAAAGGAAGATGAAGCTTCAAAAGACAAATCAGAAAAAGACAGAAAAGATGATCATGGCTTTCAGTGGGGACTCACTTTGTTCCTTGTTCGTACTGTATCAGAAAGCAAGAGGACAACAAGGACAGGATCACACTCCTGGTCCACAATGCCAATCACTCAGGGATTAAGTTTCACATTAATGTATTAGGAAATTCCTATATAGAAAAAATAAAAAATAAATAAAAAATGAAGAGTTCAACTTTGACAGTTTGCCTATGTTAGTATTTGGTATTAATTCAAATAAAGAAAACAAACTTTCATTCTTTTTATTTCCTCAAGTAAACGAGTTTTATTTTATTCAAGAAAAAATTGAATCATATGTGAATAGAGTAAAAAAAATGAAAATGTTTTATTATATTTTATTTAATAAAAATTATTTACATTAAAACGAAGTAAAAAAATTGAGGAATTTGTTAAAATATATCCATTCTCGTTTTTTTCAATACAATAATGTTTTATTTTTGAAAGAAATAATAAAAAATAAAAGAAATAAAAATAAAAAGAAAAATATAAAAATTATGAGAAAGATTTTTTATATTATAAATATTTTTATTAGTGACAATTTTATTAAATATAATTTTATTCAATTAAAAATATTTTATAATATAATGAAGCTATCTTTTAAACAAAGGAAAAAAATTTATATACAAAATTTAAAATTAAATTTTCATTTATAAAACTAAAAATATATTAATTAAATTTATTATCTTTATATATAATTTTTTATTAAATATTTCATATAAAAAGGAATTTTTTTTGTAAAATAAATATTGACATGTTCTTTCTCTTCTTACTTTACATCCATCTTAAATTTTGTCCCAAATAAACCCTCATGTATTAATATTGTATCGTCACCACTTTTTTTTATCATTAAATTTTAAAAAAAAATCATAATATTATATGCATATATCCAAGAAATTTTACGGAAATAAATAAATATGTTGTATCAATAGATTGTATATTTTCTTTTGTTAAAAAAACATTTTAATGTGAAATCATATATAAATAAAAACTAATAAAACTTAAATCAAGAACCTTTTGTCTTTTGTTAACAAGTCCATTGAAACGATGAAACGTATGTGTTCTTTCTAATTATAAATAACTTTATTAAATGAATTATGAATAAACATCCAAATATTGTCATTTAACAGGAAAAATTAGTGGTAATGATAATGATTAATAAAACTTGATCTAAGTTTTATTTATAAAAAATATAATGATGATTTAAATTAAATTAATTTTATATATTAAATTAAAATTTTTATTTTTGAGTAAAAATATTTTTTAGAGTTATTTTTTATTTTTATTAAATTATGTAATTTTTATATTAAAGATTAATTTTTTATTTATAATTAATTTTTAAATATTAATTTAATTTAAAATTTAAATGTTGTCATATTATATTTTTAAAATAAAATAAAATTTTCAAATTATTTAAATTTTAATTAATTTTAATTTTAACTTTTAAATTTTTTATATAAAATTAATAAAAATATATTATAATTTTAATAATTTTTTTATTTAATTTTATCTTTGATTTTAATAATATTTTTATTAATAGAAGATAATAAAATAATATTTATCATTTCATTTAATTTAATTTATAAAATTTATTTCATTTTATAAGCACCCGTGCAATACATGAATAACATGTTAGTTATAAAATATTACCCTATATAGAAATGGTTATATTTAATTAAACTAATAGACCATAGTCATAACATTAATGTAGGAATGATATGATTGTGTGGGAAAAAGAAAGATACAATATAATTAGTAAAATTTGTAATAATTGTAATAATTTTTTATTTGATCAAAGTTATTTTTTCTTTCAACACAGTCATATACTAATTAAAATAATTTTTTGTTTTTCCCCCTACTAGCTGTTATAATCCGAGATCCAAATTCTTGATCATATTAATTATCATTTACATTTCTCATGTTAAAAGTTTCTACTATCTCACGTTTCTGAAAAGCCTAAAATTTATTAATTTATGCCTTGCATGACTATTTATTTATTAATTTTTAAGTGAGACATGTAGTCATAGAATGTATGCTAAGTTGTCAACTATTCGCAGTCTTTTTCAGCCTTAAAGGGGCACTGTTGAAGCCATTTTCCCCCTCTTTCTACCTTTTTTTTTATCTGTATATATAAAATATTTCTTTTCCTTTTTATCTGATTCTTTTAAAGCTAAACTGCAGAAAAATTTAGGTGCTCTTATTGGTTTTTTAAAAGTTTATAAAGAAGTGCATATGCTTTTCACATGTTGTGCATGCATGTTTGAATTTGTTATTTTTTATTGAATTTACATTATTTTGAAGTTATAAAAAATAACGATTATCTATCTTTATTAATTTTAAAGGTGAAATTAAACACGCACTCTAATGATTTTCTTCTTTTGGATAAGCCTTTGTAGAAGAGGATTGGGACAAATATTAATGTTCCTTCAAGACAATATAAATTGGTTCGGAGCAGGAATAACAGTCCAGGAAATATTTTTCTTCGATGTCCATTCGCATGTATATTAAAGAATTTAAATATTTTAATAAAATATGATTAATATTATTTTAAAATCATATAATATAATTATTTTTAATTTATAAAAGTTAAAATCATTTATAGAAGTTTTGTGTATATGGGTGTATAAAATCTGCCATGGATATCTAATCAGATATTGAGATCTCAATTTTTTCACACCATAATAATTAAATAAATTATTTTAAAAAAATTAAAACTTTTTTTATACTTTATCCAATCGCCTTTATGTGACCATTAAAAAATCCTATAACATGTCTTTAGATGCTTGGATAATAAGATAGATAAATATGATGAAAATTATAAATTATAAAAGATATTTATAAAATTTTTTAGCAGGAATAGTATATCTCTTCATCTTTTGTTCTGTTAAATGTAATTTGCATGAATATCCACAATGCAAGTATTTTGTGATCCCTAATTTTGAAGCAAGGTGATTAGCTATTTTTGAGAAACCAGCTGTATGAATTTGTGCGTGTTTAAAAATGTTTTTTTTTTTTTATAAAAAACAATAGTTTTTGGAAAAATAATATTTGTTAAAATAAATTTATCTAAATATTTTACTTAATAATGAGATTTTACAGAAGAATATTTCAACGAAAGAATAACCTTGCTAGAAAGTTACAAATCTTGCATGTTGGTGCTTCATAAGTAATAAATTATAAATTTTATTGGTGTTACTTTAAATTTATTTAAATTGTTACCATACTTAAATTGAAGTGTTTGATTAAATTTTGTAACATGATATTGAAATAAGAAAATGTATTTTTATGTTAATTGATGGATATAAAATACTTCGTAACCTTCATAACTTTTGTAATCTTAACTTGAGCTATGCCCGTTAAAAAGAGATATTATTTTCTACGAATGAAAGACAAACAACTATCTACAACTTTTATGTTTAACTGAGAAACTATTTTGACTCAAATTTAAGTGAAAATACAACTGTAAGAATTTAACATGTTTAAGGTTTTAGATAGAATGACTTCCTACCTTTTGGAGGAACATCTTGGACTATATTTTATCTCTTGAGGTGTATTTTATGTGATTGAAAATATAAGAAAAATATATATATACCTTTTATGTTCTTTCAAGATCTAATTCTCTCTCTAAGCATCCCACATGTGAAATGTCTTATGAACCATTTGGTAAAGTATATTATATGTTTTCAGATTTATGACTTCTATGTCATCTAAAACCCATATATAGAGTTGTAGACCACAAATTCAAGTGAAACCAAATTTGAAATGAAATCTAACTTCAAGGACCACAACTTTCATAAAAATATTGATTGTCCAAAAGGTTAAAATTAGGATAGACAATACATATGCTATTCTTAAGGTTTAGACACTTAACAACAAACTTAAAAGATCATAATTTTTTATTTATTTTAAGTTCGACTTTTATAGAACTTGAACCCAGATTAATAAATTATAAAAGTTCAAAATAAGAAGTGATTCCTGGATTTAAATAGGCAAAACGTACAGATAAGGAATGGAGAGATTTTTATGGCATTTTGAATACATTTTTAGGTTATATAAGTTTGTGCGTTGTGACGGTGAAAATTTTTTTTTACTCAGCATAATTTTTTTTCTTCTTCATTTGTGGTTCTCTCATTTTTTGTTTTGCAAGCTTTCTTCCAGGGACATTAAAATTTGGTTTTTAATGGTTCTTTTAAGATTGTATCTCTCATCTATTTTTCTCAAGTGTGATCCATTTTGCAAGAGAGATACCTCACTTAACCTAAGATTGATGAGACATAAAATTTATTCTAATAGTTATAATGGTAGATTAAAAGGTTGATCAATTTGAAGTTTATCAAACTTAATGAAAGCAATTTTTTACATTTATATATGATTCTGTGTTAATTAAATTAAACTTAAAATTAATATTGATTAATTGAAAGTTGAGATCTTAATTCTTAATTATCCTATCTCAATTAAATTCTAGGTGTTTACTTAATTTAAATTTAATAATTAACAATTGCAGGTTTTAACATGATCTGATAAATTCTACTATATTTATTTAAATTTTTTAAGTTGATTTTTTAATTAAATTTTATTTACTTATATTCTATTTCCAATATTATGTGAATTAATAAATCAAACATTCTTTTTCTAATTCTTCTAATTTATTTGAAAATTTTAAAATAATTCTTAAAAAATAATCTAAATTACATCTTATATTATATTTTAATTAAAAATTATTTTAAATACAGTAAGAACATTTACACCAATCTGTGAGTGCTAAAGAGTAGTGCTAGATCTTGCTTCCATATCAAAAGGAAAATGAAGTGAGCATTTACTACTATTTTATGGTCAATGAGTTGTCAAGGAAGTTCACAATATACTAGTTCATTTTTGTATTTTGTTTTCTTATAAAGAATAAGTATTTTTTTTTTCAATTTCATCTTTTAAACTGTCATCACAATAGATTTTAAAAAAATTGTAGCTACTAAATTTGTTTTTTATTTTTTTGTCATCGCAATGTTTATAAATTGTTATTAAATTAACTTTTAAAAATTTAATCTATTGTCATATTAATCTTTTAAAAAACTCATCTCCTCATTAATATCTATAAGAATTAATATGATGATATTTTAAATGTTTACCCCGAAAATATTAATTTTATCTTCTAAAAAAATATACACCATCGTATTAATTCATAAAAAAATTGATTTCCAAAATAGTTTTTTAAATGTTTTTATATACGTCATTGATTTTTATCAGATAGAATAATTACATTTTAAATTTTGATAAGACTAATTTGAAAGTAAATTATTTTTTTAAAAGAATAATTTAATAAAAAATTTAAAACAGTAACATAATGATGATTATAAATATTTGAAAAAATAATTTAACAACTACAATTTTTAAAAAAATTAATGTGATAACGCACATAATTTTAGATGAGGATGTAGAGAGTTTTCCTGTTTTAAAAGAGGAAATCACAAGGCAAATAAGCATTTAATTTAGTTATCACTTACTTGGCAACTAAGGATAAAAGGCCTTACATCTATGGATTAACTATTTTTTGTTCCACAAAATTTTGAAAAAGGTTTACCATCTAAGAGGAGTCTAACTGCTTGAGGAAGAATACGAGTTAAGAAAAAGGGAGTGTATATTTGAAGATTCTTCTGCCAACTTTTTTTCTTTTTTGAATATTACAATGGCTACCATGGAATATCCAAATATTTATGAATCGGATGAAAAGCACTACTTCTACTATCTATGAGTTCAGGTTGGGATGCAACCCTTCTTTGGTTAGGAGAAAAGAGAGGGAAAGAATTTGATTTTTCAAAATTAGATAAATTTTATATTTTTATCTTTATTTATATATTTTTTTATATGAAATAATAAAATTATATTTTATGGATTTATAGAATTTTTTTTACTTGCTATGAAAAAGGAGAAATTTTTATTTTATTTTAAATTATTAAAATTATTAATTTGAACAAAAATAAAAAAAATTAAAATTATATTAATAAAAAATTAAAATTTTAAATTAAATTTATTTTTTAAAAATTATAATACTATTATTTTTTATCCATCTAAATAATGAAAAAATTATTTTATTTTATTTTTCTCATATTTTTATTTGTACAAATAATTTATTTTTTATCATATTTCCATTCTATTTTTTTTTCTTTAATTTCTTTCTTATGTTCCCTTTTTTCTGTAATTTTTAAAAAAAAATTTGTATCATCCGGACAAAGCATGAATTACTATGCTAAAAAATTGGCTGGTATATTCTTGTTATAAAGAAACTTTGAGTTGAGGTTCCTTATTTTACTTTTTCTCTTAAATAGGGGTATCTTCAAACAGTGTGCTAACATGAAAGTGGGTCCACTATGCAACAAAGCACAAGTAATATGAAAAAGCAGGTTACCTACGTTGATATCATGTATTAATAATTTTTATAAAATATAAAATTTATAAATTTAATTATTAATTTAAAAACTTCTATAAAAAATTATATTTATAAAATTTTATATAAAATAAAAATTAATAAAAATATTTTATTATATAATTTTACTTTAACATATAATATATGTTTATATATATATTAATAATTGAATAATATATCTGAAAAATATTAAAAATTTATAATTTTATATATATTATTTTAATTTAAAATTTTTTATTATTAAATTAATTTTAATAGTTTATATATAAAAATATTTAAATTATTTAAAATTAAATATATATATATATATAATTATAAAAAATATTATTATATAATTTAATAATTAAATTGATAAACCTTATATATTATAAAATAATAAATTAAAATAAATGTTAATATAGATTAATCTAACCTAAAAAAGTAACTTTTTAGTTTTGATGTAAATTATTTTGTGAAATTAATTAGAAAAATTATTTAAATCATAAAAGTAATATATTTTTGCGAAACCTATATATATAATAATTATTACATAAAGAATAAAATAAATTTTGTATTATATATAAAGCATCTCAGCGGTCGTAGCTTAAATTATATCTTCTATTAAGTAACCGTTACTTACAAGGTTTTACAGTTGAAGACAAATAACTTTTGCGCTGGTTGGATAAAGTGATAAACAACGGTTCACTATATAAACAACCGTTACTTCTAGTTGAAAACAAATATGACTTTAGTGCTAGCTGGAAAAGTGGTTCACCATATAAGCATTTATTTTTTAAGAAAGAAAAAAAATACTTGGGCCTCACATGTACTATTTTCTGTAAAGCTGTAGAAAAATAGTTAAAGATGGATAAAAAAAAAAGGTAGAAACATGAAAATTTTAAAATAAAAAATGTTAATAAGATAAAAGTATATATAAAATAATTTATACAATTTATTTAGTAATTTTTTAAAATTATATATGTTAAAAATAAAATTACTTAAATCTTAAAAAAATAAAAAAAAGTAAAAGAGTAATATATTTATGAAATGTACACACAATGCTTACAACTTTCTTCCTATTCCGACACTCCTATGATACAGTCTTAAAGCAATGGCTATATAGGTTCTTGTTTCATGCTGACGTGGCTCTTGGTTTGTTTCATGAATTAGTTGATTCTTCACCACAAACTATGCAAGATTCCTTTTGGTGGAGCCTCTCATCTCATGTTTTGGCAACACATTTTATTTGACTCGGAAATTCCCATATCACATGATCACATCAATAAAAGGTGCTTGAGATAGTGGAATAGTTCCATTACCATCATCTTCCAAACTTTACTTCATACACCTATTTATCTTTGTTGTCCTTTTATCTTAGTAGCAGATTTTGAAGGCTAGAAAATATGGTCACCAACCCTTTTTATTTTGGTTTCCAATTTTGTGCTATCTGAGTTTGTTTCTTGGCGTATGCAACATCTCTCTCCTTTTGCTTTTACTAGTTTATTTCTCTTTTTTGTAAGTACTTCCTTGTGTTACTTCTAGAAAACCCTCTACTTGTTTGTTGTCATATTACATTTTTATTACTTTTGGCTAACAATATATTCCATTGAGTAAAATTCTTATACATGTCATTAATTCAATTATGTTATCAACACTATACCTATACAAGCACCTGATGATATCCCTCGGCATAAGCTCACAGGGAATAATTCATTGGTTATCCACTGATTGTAATATATAGGTAGAGTTTAGTTTGTAAAAATGTTTTTATGTTTATTTTTATTTATAAAAATATTATTTTGTTTTATTATTTTTTGTTTTTAAAACTTTTTATATAAATTTTTATTTTTATTAGTTTTTTATAAAATTTCAAAAAAATTATATTTTTATAAAAATAAAAAATAAAAAATATTTTCATACATCAAACGTCATTTTAGTATACCATATAAAAAATGTTTTGAAAACATCTCAACAACTCCTAAGCAAATGGGTTTTATTTTTTGTAGCTTGCATTCCAAAGAATCATGTTCCCTGTTTCCAACATGATCTCTTCTACAGTTGAAACTAACTATATTCTAAAACATTCAATGGTAGCATCCATATATGCTTCTAATTTGAAGGCACTAGCACTACTAGTTTTTGCGTTTGACCCATCCTCCAACTCCTTAAAACCCCACACTCACATGAAGGGCCATTTGATCACATGCGTTGTTGGTCTGAGGTTATCAGTAGAATATTTAGATTAAGGTAGATTCATCTATGAAGCATATGGTAAACAGCTTAGTTAAATTTTTATTTGAAAAGTTTATTGTATAAAGTTTTATATTATAAAATTGATTTTAATAAATTATTCCAAAAAAATTATTAAAATATATTTAAATAAACTATTAAAATTGTTCTAATGATGAAAGATTTGAAATTAAAATAGTTTACATAAATGATGAAAGATTTGGAATTAAAGTAGTTTATATGAAGTTTTAAATTTAAACTTCATTCATCATTTTCTTTTTTACACCAAAATAAGAGTTTATAGAAGTTATAAGTTATTTTTATGAATTCTTTCAAATACTCCTTAATTTATTTGCAACTTATTTATTCTTTAAACAGAGAAGTTGAGTTAGACATAATTTTAAAAAAATTCTAAAAAGGAAAAAGTATGTTTTTTAGTTAAATGAAAGCTAAGAAAACAAGGTGTTATGGAAATTAATTGGAGGTGCTTTTACTTTTAAGGAGAAAAGTAGTTAAAAGAAGATGGATAATGCTACCTAAGTTCATCAATAGAAATCAAATGATAAGAGCGTCAAAAGGATAATCCAATGTATAGTATGAGTTGAGTTTTGAAAATTTAGGCTAATTTACAATTTTGCTCAACTCAATTTAAAAATTATCTAGCCCACAATGAGTTGAAATATTTCTTATTTATTATTTGGTCCCTTATTTATATATTTAGATTTGCATGTTGAAAAACAATGCGCAAAACGACTGAATGAAGAATACATTTTTAAACAATTCCATTAAATTGTAAGTACATCCATCAAGTATAAAAATTGATACATAAATGTTAATGTAGAGGCACCATAATATCATGGCAGGAAAATGATGATTTATATAAATATTATATACATGTTAGTTATTACATTATTAACTTGGTTAATTTTTTTTATTAAAAAAATGTCGAAAGTCATGCTTGTTTAGTCCACGAATCACAGAGTATTGGGCTAGACTTAGATGTGGGTATATAGGCCATAATCCATGGAGGCCTACACAAGTTCATGTGAGCTTGATGAAAAATAAAAGTGATTTAATTGTAGGCCTAGACAGGTTGATTTACAAAACTTGCATATTGAATGAGTTTGATTTGTGGGTTTGTAGACCCGATTAGTTATCTACATAAAAGCTTTTACAAAAATTACCTATTTTTAGAGTAAAAAGAAAGTTATTTGGGGCTTGCTCATGAATCGTAATGGTACAGCTCACAAATAAAATACTTTATAAGAAAGCAATAGGCTTAAATGAGCATGTTAAATATAATTTCATTTAAATGTGGGCTTATAAAAATTGATTTATTTATTTGTAGGGCTTATACGGATCGGTGTGGATTAGGTTGCTAAACAAGAGAATTGCCAACTCATAATTGGATTGGCTTAGTCCTAAAAAAATTACATACTTTAGCCTAAATTAAGAATGTTACCAATTGGTTGGATCAACTTTGATTGGTATATCTCTTGGTTGAAAATACTAGCTCAAATTTAATTGAATATAAAAAGTTTATGATGATTCTATTGTCGTGAAACCAACTTGATTGATATTATTTTTATGAGCGTCAATATGTAAACATTTTTATAGTAGGTTACATTCCAATACACAGATGTAGACTATTAGTCTTTAAAAAATTTGAACCGTTAGATCATGAATATATATATATATATATATATATATATATATATATATATATATATATATATTACTGTACATGTGTACAATTATATTTTTTGTATTTTTATATAAAAGAAATGTTTCAACCTGTTTTAGGCTATTTTTATAATTTTTGTCTCCCTTATCAGTTTTTTTAATAATTGTATTTATTTTTTTAATTGAAAAGATTTTAATAATTTCACTTTAAATACAAAATATTACAAATTTTCAACCTTTTATATTATTTTACACATTATCGTGGATTCAATTAACATGGATACTAGCTCAATGACATGTGGTATTATAAAGTATTATTTTAAACATTACAATCAATCCCATAATTATTCAAGTTATTGTTTTAAGCATTACTACAAATATTATAATTATTGAAGGTAATTCATATTGTTAATAGCTAAAATTCATTGATAATGTAAGAATATTGACCATTATCTTATTAGAAGTGTACTTGACGGTAATAATTATTAATGCATCGGTGGTTAAACTTTTGATAAATGAGGTTATTTTATGTATTATTAATCGTTAAATTATTTAAAGGGTATTCATGATTAAGTTGAGAGACTCTTATTTTGAATAAGAATTATATGTTTAAATTTAATTTTTATATATTTAATATAGTGATCTGCAATGTGCATAATAGTCATTGGGTTTGTCTCTTTCAATGTTCAAAAGTCAACATCTTAAGACTAAATAGTGATTTTTTCCACCTTCACACATGATATTAAATCCTCAAGCTTGCAAGTCTTAGGAAAGATCGAGAATATTTAGCAATTAGAAACTTTACAACTTGGCTAAACTTAACTTGAAAATTCATGCAAAGTTTAAGTATGAACTAGTTGAAAGACTATTACTCTATTAGAATTGTTATTGACTTGGATGTGAAAAATGTCATTGCAAGTACATATATTTGTTATTTAAGGATTTCTATCATTGTTGCGATTCTTTCTATTTGTTGATAGAGATTTAAATTTGGTTCACGAACCTTTAAAGGATTATACTAAATTATTGGTATCATTTATGGAGTATTTTGGTAAATTTATTTTATTTATAATTTTTATAATTTTTATTTATAATGAGGAACATTTATTATGAGTTAGTGATTTCTTTTTGTTAGGGATATAATAAACAAGATTGTTCAACAAGGTTTACGATTCAACTTGTTTAAAATCTAACTTATTTAATAAATAGATAGACTTAAGTTTGTTAAAAATTTTTTTTAGATAAATAAGTCAAGTTTAAACTTATTAAAAAGTTTGTTTAGTCTATTTAAAAACTTATTTATCTTTATATATTATATATTTATATTTATTATATTTATTTTAATATATTATATTTATATAATATTAATATATTTACAATATTTTATTAAATTAAAATTTTTAATTTTTAATTTCAAACAAAAAAACTTTATATCTATAAAACTCTTTAATATTTATTGTAAGAGTTATGTACATTACTTTAATTTTAAAATAAGTATTTTATATTTCACTTTAGTTTTTATGTGTATCTAAATTTGTATATACGCATGTACATTATATTTTTTTGTATATGTTATTGTATTTGTATAAAATTAGTTTTCAATATACATGCTCTAAAATTATATGGTTAAGGTTACGAACTTTTTTATCTTGTTGGCTTTAAGATTTAGATCTTTTTATCTTGAAAGAAGTGGATGAGCAGCTTGTCATCGTGAGCACAGGCGGTCATCCTCCTGCAGTACATGGTTAGGTGGTTCCTCGGACAACCAGTTCCTTGATATTTCTCGAATTCAGGAACCTTGAACTTAGGAGGAATGACCACGTCCGGGACCAAACATAAGTCAGATGCATCTGTAACATCATATGTACTCCCCTCAATTGCTCGGATCCTTCCTTCCAAGGTTTTTCATTTTTCGACATTTTCATCAAAAGGATGACTAGGGTATCCTCCTCGCATATTGTGAGGATGAGAAGATGGTATGTACATAGGATGAGGTCCTTGGGTGAACATAGGATTTGTTCCCCCAGCGTTTATTTGGTATGTTTGGGTAGGTTGCTGCGTGGTAGCGTTTGGGGTAATATGAGGGATTCATGTAGGGTTTGAAGGTAGGTTTTGTGTTTGGGTTTGTGTTTGGCTAAATGGGGGTGCATGCCCATGAGGGAACCCATAGTGGATCCACTCAGTTTGTGAAGGCATGGTCGATGGTAAAGGGTTTGGTGGATTGTAGCCAGGAGGATATGATGGGCCAACTGGTTCCTCTAGAAATGACACCCTTATGTCCTTCTGTTTTGACGATTGGATAGCCTCCATCAGTTTGACCATTTGATCTTTCAGAGTTTTCACCTCATTTCTCAGCTCTTCGTTTTGCCTTTCCAACTCATCCATGATCTTTGATTGGGAACGAGTCCTATAAGAATGCCGAGAAAACTATCTTTCTTTAATTTTTATTTTTCTGTAAAATTTGAAATTAATTTTGATAAGATGATGACTGCATGAATATCAATGCTTTAATGAGTATGAAATGAAAAAGATATGAGATAGTTTTCAAAATTTCTCTTTTTTCGATGATAAATTTATTCAATGAATGTAATGTTGTGAAATGCATAAATAATTTATAGATTTAAAAGTTGACCATCTTTTGGAATGATCAAATGGTTTCTTCAATATTTGGGTTTACTCTTTTCCAGCAAAAATTGATTTCTTGATTTTTTGATTTTTGATTTTTTTTTGGAAATTGTTTTCTAGGTATGAAGGAAATTGTCTTTCTTCAATTTTTGGTTAAATTAATTATTAGAAGAATGTGAGTCAAACATCATGAGTGATAAAAACATTAATGAGTGTTAATATAAAGAAGGTATGAAATGACCTTTAACGATAAATTCATTTGATGAATGAATGAATGTATGTTGGAATGCACAAACAATTCGAGATTTGAAAGTTGATCATTTAAATGATCTGTTACTTTAGTTATTTTGGCATCTTTTTTGGATTTTTATTATTTTTACTTTTTGTAACTTTTGGTATTTTTCGTTTTGTTAAAATATATTTTATATTTTCTTTCAAATTTTCTTTTTTTCTTTTCTTTGGATTTTTCAAAATTTCCTCCCTCTTTGAATGAGAAATTGTTTTGTTAGATTTTCAAATTTTTATTTTAAACTATTAATTTTATAAATTATTTTTATTTTTTCTATTATATATATATTTTAATTTTCTAATTCTTTTTTTTTTGAATTTCAATTTGAATTGGTTTGGACAAAAATTTGCCCCAGTTTAACTCATTAGTTTGAGAAATTATTTTTTTTGGAATTTTCCTGATTTTCTGATTTTATTTGTCAAATCTATTTCTTTCCTTCCTTTTTAGTTTCTAATTTTATTTTGCTTTTTTAATTTTAAATCTTGACATTTTTACGGTTGTTCAAAATAAATATACCTTTTTTGGTGTTTTGAGTGAGGTGACGTGTGACATAGGCTCAAGGTCGTGTGATGTATGCATCTTCACACAAGGTGGTTTGTAATCCTAGAGGTTGTGAAGGTCACTAGAGCCAAATTCTAATTCCTGGTGCTTGCTACAACCGTAGAGAACGCTGTTGGCTGTGGGGCACCAAGAAAAGGCGCACTCTATCTGGGGTTTTCGTGATAGCCAAACGAGATGTGCATCCCAAGTGACACCACTAGACCCCTCTAGTCCTAGGTTTTGCTCAGACCCGAATGTAGGGCCCCACTCATGTTATGCATGTAGGACTACAATGTGTGGAATAACCTGCAATTGAAACACAATATATATATATATATATATATATATATATATATATATATATATATATATATATATATATATATATGTCTTCCACCCTAAAGTGAGAAACATACAAACTTGAATTATCATGAATATAAGAAATAAATAACAACATGTGAATAAATAGAAAAGGGATCAGCATACATTTATACACTCAATTTGAAATAGGGCTTGATTCTCTAAAGTCCCCAGTGGAGTCGCCATCTGTCGTAACCACAATTACGTCGAGAGACTTGACCCTGGTGCAATGGGAAACTCAAGGCTACGTAGTTATGATAAAGAGACTTGATCTTTTGGAAAATCGAAGGATGATTTTAGGTAACAATTGACATTTTTGGAAGAAGTTAGTGAAAACGGTGATTTTTTGAAATCACGTTCTTGCAGAATCCAAATCATCGTAAGCCGTATTTGGAATCCGCACGAATTAAAATACGGTACAGTAGATAATGTTACTTGTCCGTATTAGAATTCGTTGCACGAATTTTAGAAAATTTGAAAACAAACATTAAAAAAGAGTTGGTAAGAACAATGATTTTCTGAAATCAAGTGCCCGCAGGATCCAAATCGTCGTAATCCGTATTTGGAATCCGAACGAAATAAAATACAGTACAGTAGAGAACGCTACTTGTCCATGTTAGAATTCGTGGTACAAAGTTTAGAAAATTTGAAAACAGACATTTTAGATAGAGTTGGTCAAAACAGTGATTTTCTGAAATCAAGTGCTCACAGGATCCAAATTGTCGTAAGCCGTATTTGGAATCCGCATGAATTAAAATACGGTACAATAGAGAATGCTACTTGTCCGTGTTAGAATTCGTTGCACAAATTTTAGAAAATTTGAAAACAGACATTTTAGATAGAGTTGGTAAAAATAGTGATTTTCTGAAATCAAGTGCTCATAGGATCCAAATTGTCGTAAGCCGTATTTGGAATCCGCATGAATTAAAATACGGTACAATAGAGAATGCTACTTGTCCGTGTTAGAATTCGTTGCACAAATTTTAGAAAATTTGAAAACAGACATTTTAGATAGAGTTGGTAAAAATAGTGATTTTCTGAAATCAAGTGCTCATAGGATCCAAATTGTCGTAAGTCGTATTTGGAATCCGCATGAATTAAAATACGGTACAGTAGAGAATGCCACTTGTCTGTGTTAGAATTCGTTGCACGAATTTTAGAAAATTTGAAAACAGATATTTTGGGTGTTTTGTAATAAAACAGTAATTTTCAAACAGACGTGCTTGCAAAATTCAAACTGTCGTAAGCTGTGTTTGAACTCGTATGAATTAAAATACCTAACAGTAGAGAATGCTACTTTCCCGTATTAGAATTCGTTGCACAAATTTAAAGAAATAAAAAATAAACGTTTTGGATAAAGTTAGTAAAAACAGTGATTTTCTGAAATCGCGTGCTTGCAGAATCCAAATTGTCGTAAGCCGTATTTGGAATCTGCACAAATTAAAATACGGTACAGTAGAGAACGCTACTTGTTCGTATTAGAATTCGTTGCACGAATTTTAGAAAATTTTAAAATAAACATTTTAGATAAAGTGGGTAAAAACAGTGATTTTTTGAAATCAGGTGCTCGCAGGATCCAAATCGTCGTAAGCTGTATTTGGAATCCGCACCAATTAGAATACGGTACAGTAGAGCTCGCTACTTGCCCGTATTAGAATTCGTTGTACGAATTTTAGAAAATTTGAAAACAGACATTTTGGACAGATTTAATAAAAATAGTGATTTTCTGAACTCATGTGCTTATAGAATCTAAATCGTCGTAAGCCATATTTTAAATCCGCACGAATTAAAATATGGTATAGTAGAGAATGCTACTTGTCCATATTAGAATTCGTTGCACGAATTTTAGAAAATTTTAAAACAGAGACGAATATGAACTCGAAAATCTGAGAAGAAGTAAGAAAATTAAGCGGAATAAAAGTTGGATCTAACCTCCATTAATGTTCCTTGTTCAATTGTCTCCAATCCAGCTTAGGTCATAAGGTCCAGAGGTAAGAATTAAGTTTATTTTTTTTTATTCAAGAATACACTTAACTCTTTAGGTTCGATGACTTAATCATGCTTGACTTAAGCTAAACTTAGCATATAGGATGCATGCACATGGTCATGCACTCTTAGGAATTTTTTTTCAAAGGACGACATATAAACACAAACAAATCAGAAAGAAATAAATATAGAAGGATCAACATATGAAAAATAATACCTAAATAAGGTTAAAAGAACAAGATGTACACAAGAACTTCAAAGACACATGAGATTTTAGCGCCAAAATTTGAATTCAAATCTCAGAATTTTTCGAAAATATTTTTTGATAGATATAAAAAATTAAAACCAACCAACAAAAATACATGAATCATAAAAATCAAACAAAACAAGTTTGACAAAAATCAGACTAGAATTGAGCAAGGTATGCATAAATCAAATAAGCTAGGTTCATTTGCATACTAGGACAAACATGCTTCAGTAATTAGGAAATATAAATTTCATTTCAGATCCAAATTAGACAAATAATATCATTCCAGAAACTAGAGAGAAAGTTGAAGAGAATGCAGCAAAAAACAGCAAAATCGGAGATCATTTTCTGGATCAAAAATGAAAACGAAAAATAGAGACGAAAATGAAGTCGAAAATTTGGCGCCAAAATTTGAATTCATATCTCATAATTTTTCGAAAATATTTTTTGGTATATCTGAAAAATTAAAACCAAAAAATTGAAATATATGAATCATAGAAATGAAACAAAACAAATTTAACAAAAATCAAACTTGAAATGAGCAAGTTATGCACAAATCAAACACGCTAGGTTCATTTGCGCACCAAGACGAACATCCTTTAGTAATCAGGCGATAGAAATTTCGTTTCAGGTCCAAATTAGAAAAATAATATCATTCCAGAAACTAGAGAGAAATACGAAGAGAACGCAAGAAAAAACACCAAAATAGGATATTATTTAACCGAAGATGAACTCGAAAACCCGAGAAGCAAGAAAATTAAGCGAAATAATAGCTGGATCTAACCTCCTTTGATGTTACTCAATGCCACTTGATAGCACTTTGGAAGGTGATGAAGAGCTGGTTCAATTAAGGCCAAGGAGGTGCTGAATTGGATGCAAAGATAGAGAGTTTGTTAGGTGCTCCTGTTAGAAAAAATTTGAAAATCCCCTTTCAATGTTTCAAAGTGCTCCTCTCTCTCTTCCTCCTTAGAAATTCTGAAAAATTTTTAGAAGTCCTTATTTATCGATAAAATTTCAAAAGAAAAAGGGAAAAATTTGGCGGGACTTCCGCTTTTTGTTTTCTGATTTTTCTTTGTTTTTGTTTTATTTTTCTTATTTTCTTTATTTTTATTTTTCTTTTATTTTCTTTTATTTTCTTTTTTTCTTTTTTCTCTAACTAATTCTTAACCGTCATTAACTAATCCAGCTAATTTTCTAACTAAATTGTTAACTAAAAATTTCTTTTTCTTTCTTTTTTATTCTTTTTTATGTTATTTTTCGATTTTAGACTAAAAAATAAAATGATTTATTTTGGGTTTGAAATTTATCCTTGGACATAATTCAATATTCACAATTGTGATAAAAATTAAAAAAAAAAGCAAAAAAAATTGTGATAGAAATTAAAAAAAGAAGAAGTTGTGATAGAAATTAAAAAAAAAAAAGAAATTCAAGACAATTGAAAAAGAAAATCAATCTTCATTCAATATTATTTTTTTAAGTTCTTATTTTTTTGACCAATATTCTTTACCCTATTCATCTTGTGTATCAGTGACTCTTTCATTATCTATGGGAAAATCAACTCGTAAAGTTCTTGGTTCAAGGATTTATAAGGAGAATCCAGAGGTAAAAGACAAGAGTTGGTTAGAGCATTATAGAAAAAACCAATTCGAGTGTAAACACGAGTAAAAAGGGTCAATATTGTGGATAAACACTAAGGGAGTGATTGGTGAGGTTTTATTATCCTAATTTATTTATTTTATTTAATTGCAACATTGCCAACATAAGTGGTGAACTCCATCAAAATGAAATGGATCTAAAAATATTCATAAAATCAGTTCAAGATCAATTCCAACAGTTGAACAGAAGGTTGGATGATATGAAGGGTTGTTCGAGGAGGAGGTCTCGGGTTTCTCATCGAAGTAGTCCCCAAAGATTATTTCACTATGATGAAGAAGGAGATTGGAGGAAGAACTTAGAATCAAACAGTGAAAGTTTAAGAGAAAGAAGACGATATAGAGAAAAGGATAACAACTTTGGGAGTATTAAATTATCCCTTCCACCATTCCAAGGAAAGAACGAACCTGAAACTTATCTAGAGTGGGAGAGAAAAGTGGAGCATGTGTTTGATTGTCACAATTATTCACATGAGAAAAAGGTAAGACTAGCTAGTTTTTCTTTTATCGATTATGCTAATATTTGGTGGGATCAATTTATCTTTAATAAGAGGAGATATGGAGAGAGACCTATCCGAACATGGGAAGAGATGAAAGCAGCCATGAGAAGAAGATTTGTACCGAGTCACTATCATAGGGACTTGCACCGAAAACAACTACAAAATATTATTCAAGACACCATGAGTGTTGAAGATTATTATAAGGAGATGGAAATTTCCATGATAAGGGCCAATGTGGAGGAGGATAGAGAAGCCACTATGGAAAGATTCATTGGAGGATTAAAAAGAGAGATAACTATGTGGTGGAGCAACAACATTATGTGGAGATGGATGAATTGCTTCATAAAGCTATTCAGGTGGAAAGACAACTAAAATCTAGGAGCACTCGCAAATATCACAAATATGCTTCTAGTTCATCATCGAAGTTTAATTGGTCCAATGAGAAGTAAGATCATAAGCCAAAGGAGGCTTATTCTAACCAAACAAAAAATTTAAAAGAATGTAAAATGAGAGAAAAAGAATTATAAAATCAAGAAAGAGAAAAGAGATATAAAATTATGAGTGAAGAAAAAGTGGAAAGTTAAAAAAGGAATGAGAAAGAATTAGAAAATCAACAAAGAAAAAAGAGAGATAAATTTGAGAGTGAAGAAAAAGTAGAAAGTCAAAAAAAGAATGAGTGAAAAGAAAGAAAAATCAAAAAATAAAGAAAAAGAAAATAAAGTTTGTGTATTTGCTCACAAAGGGGAGGTCAAGAGTGTTTTGAGGGCAAAGGAACAAGTTCTTGTACTCATGTACAGGATATTTATCTTACTAACAATCATAACTGTTCTTATCCTAGTGTGGTTGAATCTTTGTTGTAGGAATTTGATGATGTATTTCCTATAGAACAACCAAAAGGTTTACTTCCTATAAGAGGTATTAAACACCTAATTGATTTTATCATTGGTGGTGTGATTCCAAACCGACTAGCCTATAGAACTGTTCCTGAAGAGGGTAAGGAGATTCAAAGACAAGTAGAGGAGTTGATGTAGAAAGGCTTTGTGAGGGAAAATCTTAGCTCATGTACAGTTCATGTTATCTTGGTACCAAAGAAGGATGGAACATGGCGTATATGCATGGACTGTAGAGTTGTCAACAAGATTACAGGAGTTAGTGTTGATGAAGAAAAATTTAAGGAAATTAGAGGATGGCCCATGCCTACAAATGCTAATAAAGGAAGAAGCTTCCATGGTTTAGCAAGTTTTTATAGGAGGTTTGTACAAAATTTTACTTCTATAGCTACCCCTTTAAATAAACTTATTAAAAAAGATGTTAAATTTAAATGGGATAAGAAATATGAAGAGGCTTGTAATTTGCTAAAGGATAAGTTAACCAATGCCCCTGTGTTAAATTTACCGAATTTTGATAAATTTTTTGAGATTGAATATGATGCCTCTGGAGTGGGTATAGGAGCTGTTTTAATGCAGGATTCCAAACTTGTGGCATATTTTAGTGAGAAACTTAGTGGAGCGATGGTTAACTATCCAACCTATGACAAGGAGCTCTATGCCTTAGTAAGCGTCTTACAACATTACCTTTGGTCGAGGGAATTTGTCATCCATTTTGATCAACTCAGCTTGAAGTTTTTAAAGTCCCAAGGTAAGCTCCACAAAAGGCATGACAAGTGGCTAGAATTTGATGAGATGTTTCCTTATGTTATCAAGTATAAAAATGAAAAGGAAAACATTGTAGTGGATGCATTGTCACGAAGGTATGTATTACTTACAACTTTACAAACCAAATTACTTGGATTTGAATTACTAAAAACCATGTATGCGGATGATATTGAATTTGGATAACTGTGGAAAACGTGTTCTGACCATGGTTTTGATGATTATTTTAGGCAAGAAGGATATTTGTTTAAGAAAAATAAATTGTATGTACCTAAGTATAGCGTAAGGGGAATTTTTATAAGAGAGACTCATGGGAGAGAATTAATTGGGCACTTTGGCATTCAAAAATCTTATCATATTTTAGACGAACATTTTTTTGGCAAAAAATAAAGCATGATGTTAAACTTATTAGTGAAAAATGTATTACTTTCTTACAAGCAAATCTAAGGTAATGCATCATGGCTTGTATACACCCTTACCTTTCCTGAATATCCCTGGACTGATATTTCTATTCAATTTGTACTAGGGTTTCCTAGGACCTCAAATGGAAAAGATAGTATTTTTATCGTTGTAGAGAGGTTTAGCAGAATGGCACATTTTATTGCTTGTTCTAAAACTAATGGTGCCACTCATATCGCTGATTTACTTTTCAAAGAGATGGTACATTTGCATGGCTTACCTAAAACTATTGTAAGTGATTAAGATGTTAAATTTCTTAGTCACTTTTGGAGAACCTTGTGGGGTATGTTGGGCACTAAACTATTATTCTCTATTGTGACTCATCCACAAACAGATGGACAAACTAAAGTTGTGAATAGAACTTTAGGCACCTTATTATGTACTATAACTCAATGATTTAAAGGATTGAGAGAATTGTTTGCCTTATGTTGAATTTTCGTATAATAGGGTTGTTCATACATCTATTTCCTTTTCACCTTTTGAGATTGTATATGGATTTAATCCTTTATCACCTTTAGATGTTTTACCATTTCCTACGAATGACTCTTAATTTGGGTTGAAAGCAAAAGGTTGAATTTGTGCAGAAATTTAGTGCCAAGGTTCGCGCTAATATTGAGAAAAAGAATTAACATTATGATCGGCAGGCAAACAAAGGGTGCACCAAGGTGGCCTTTGACCCTGGTGGTTGGGTGTGGGTTCACATGTGAAAGGAGTGGTTTCCAAGTCAAAGAAGTTCCAAATTACATCCTAGAGGAGATGGTCCATTTCAAGTGATTGAAAGGATCAACGATAACGCCTATAAAATCGATCTTCCAAGTAGCTATGGTAATGTAAGTACCACTTTCAATGTTTCTGATTTATCCTTATTTGATGCAGATGACCTTCAAGATTCGAGGGCGAATCCTTTCGGAGAAGGAGGGAATGATGTGAACGTGGGTACCATGATAAGGAAAAGAGATCATCTACAAGGAATCGAATGTCCTATGATGAGAAATAGGACCAAACGTATGGAACAAGCACTTGAAGGTCTCACCAAGGAAGTTCAAGAAAAAGACTACGTGGATCCAAGCCCAATTCCAACATGGGTTAATTTATGTAGCCATATCATTGAAGATCTTGCGTGATAAATTTTATGATTTGCAATAGATTACATTAGGATTTGATATTTATCTAAAATTTATGTTTTAAATTGGTTGCAATTCAAATTGCAATCTAATTAGGATTTCTAATTTGTTATTTTTTTTACTAGATTAGGTTAGCTATATAATAGGAGTTAGGGATTCAGTGAAAAGACAGATTTTGAGGAATAATCATATTTTCTCTTTGAGAGTTTTTCATCTCCGTGTGAGTTGATTCCCTTGGTTCTTGGGCAAAGAACTACCTTTGATAATGTTGGTTCTTTCGGCAGGTCGCAATAAGGGTCACATTCCTCTTGATAACTTCAATGCTCTCCAGTAGGTCGCGGTTTGTGTCGAGTTCCTTTATCTTATCTCACCTTACCTATCTTATCACCACTTATCCTATCTTATCTCATTTATCTTACATTATCTTATCTTATCTTATCTTATCTTATCTTATCTTATCTTATCTTATCTTATCTTATCTTATCTTATCTCATCTTATCTCATATTACCTTATCCTATCCTATCATATCTTACCTTATCTTATCTTATCGCATTTCATCTTATCTTATCTTATCCTAATCTTACCTTATCTTATCCTATCTTATCCTGATTCTCAAGATGTTTTATTATCATTTCCGCATTCTGATTCATTCGCGTAGGGTGAATCATATTAGATACTTTCTCATCCTTTACTCTTAAAATGATAAAGTATACTTGCCTTCAACTTTTACCAACACTTTATCACTAAATCTTTGAATTTATTATATTTTTTTCTAGTTCATGGACATGTCCTTTAGGCTAAAAATTTTAAAATAGATGAGTTTTCATATCCTATTAAATTTTAAGCCATTATTTTCTCCTTATTAGTGTGCTTGGTCGAATGGCCATTTGTACTCAAGATGATATTTATATCATTTTTCTATTAATATAGTACTTAGATCCAAAGTCTAATCACTTAGTGAATGAGTTTTATCTCAAATTCAACCAAGTCCTTGTTGTTAGTTCATGGTCTTTTTCCTTGTGAAGTTTGAAACTTTTCTTACACAAAGTTCATAAATCCTTTTCATAGTTTTTTGGTCATAAAGATCCAACCTTTATGGTTTAAGTTTAATTTTTATGGCTTCCATTTAAATCTTTTAAGATCATGACCATAATAATCCAGATTTACTGTTTTAAGAATTAAAGGTTAAAACTTTACCTTATCATAACAAAAATAATAATGTTGAACTTTTTGAAGAAGATAAGACACTACATAGACAAGCTTAGGCTCAAACAAAGCAAGGCTTTCAAGCTTCTCTCATAATCTAGATCCAAAACCACTTGAACATATTTCAAGACTCACTAAACTTCTTAAATTTTCCCCAAAACATTTAAAAGTAATTTTCAAGAAGATTGAACCGATTAAATGCTTAAGGAGTTTCAATAAGCACTTTAAATCATTAAAGCTTCATTTTGGACTCTTAAAATTATTTTAAAATTAGAAAAGATTATTTTAAGAGCCTAGGGCTGTTTCAAACTAAAAAGTACTCAAAGATGTTAGATTTTGATGTTTAAAGAAAAGATTCACCAAGAAGAAGAAGATTAGGCAAGAGTACTTAACAAAAATGCTTAGAAAAGTTTAAAGGTAGAATGAAAATTTGGTGGATTTAGTGAAGAAGAATTAGCCCCTTGATGGTCCCACACGAAATTTCTCAAGGGAAAAGGAGGAGGCTTGCTTGCCTAGTGTTTGAGCTTAAACTTCAAAGATGAAAGTTTAAACTTAGTTAAATTTTAACTTAGGAAAGTTTAAATATGAAGGTTTGATCCTAGAGAGTTTGCTAAGGCCCCGTTCGGGGTGGTTGTGAGTTTTCAGTTTTTCGTTTTCAAATTAATTTTGGAAAAAAAACCTGTTCGGCAAAAATGGTTTCAAAATGGTTTCACGTATTTTGAAAACAGTTTTAACTCAAATCTCAAAACCAAAAAAAAAAAAGATTTATTGAATCCTATTTTTAATTTTAAAATATTTTCATTCTTAAATCTACTCAACCCCATCACCCTATAATAATAATAATAATAATAATAATAATAATTTTTTATTATTTTAAAAATTAATTTTTTATATATCTAATTTTTACAAAATAAATAATAATAATTAATATATAAATTATATTAAATTTATAATATTATAATATAATTATTTAAAATATAATATTATAATATATATTATTTTTATATAATATTAGAATATATATTATTTTTACCACTACCAATATCATCATCATCACTATAATAATAATCATTATTACTTTTATCTCTTTTCATAAATATTTTTATCCCTTATGCCATTATGGCTTGGTGAGTCATGGTGCTAAGTTATTTCCTAATTTAAAACATGTTAATTTTCATGCATGATGATAGATTCCAAGTTTCATACTTGATAGTTTCTGGCCCTCCTAAGCTTTTGAGGTGATTTTGGTTATTTTCTGAAAATTTTTTAGAAAAGTTTCTAAACTATTTTCTTGATATTTTTAATCCTTATTAATTCATTCCCCACTTGTTTATAAGTTATTTTCTATTTATTTGGAATAGTTTAGCCCTTACAAAAGTCTGGGCTCTGTAGGGGCGTTTTAAGCATTTCTGATAGTGTTCTCTCTTTCTCCCATTATAATTTTTCTTCATGTTATTTTAACCATTGTTGATGAGTTCTATGTCTCTAGAATGTCCTCTATCTTTTTATTTTGAGATGCTTGTGCATTATCTATTGTTGTCCTAACGTAGGAGTATTTTCATCATTTAATAAAAAAAAAATACTTTTTCTAAATTTTCATTTCTATCTCTATGAGCCCTCGATGTTTTTATTATAAGATTTGTACCCTTTAATTTCCATTAATTTTATCATAGTGGTGTTATCATAATTATTGGAAGATCCTAAATTCTTTAAAGATCTACAAACTTTTGTCTTGAGGCTCCTATATTTTATCTACTATTATCTTTATCTTAGGGATATTTTTATAATTTTGGAATAATTCTAGCTTTCTTAGAGATTTCAAGGGTATTTTTATAATTATAATGAACTTTTAGTTCTCTTAGTGGTTTCAAAGTCATGTTTTTGTAATTATGACAAGATCCTAGTTTCCATAGAGATTTCAAAAGGATTTTCCTAATTTTTTTATAAAGATTTCTAATTTTTCTGAAATCTTTAGATTTTTAATTTTATTTTTGGTTTTCTTCTTAAAGGTATTAATTTCCCCTATATAAATTAAGTAGCGAAAATTGGAATGTTACATAGAACACTCAGATAAAAACATTGAAAAGTCATAAGTTTTAGTGATGCACTCACCAACTCCAATAAAAGTACACAAAAGCCTAAGTGAAAAGTTTCAAACATGGAAAAAAATGAAGACTTTCCCCAACCAAAGAAGTATTAGGCAAGAAGAAGAAAATTCAGGTAGTTTAACATGTAAAAGAGAAAGAGAAAGAGAAAGAGAAAGAGTAATTGCTCAAACATTCACATTTATATACTATCATAACCGTAATTACAACAAGACGGTGAACTCGCTAAAAATTTAAAAGGAATTTTAATTGATTGTGGAGTCACCACCAAATTTTTAGTTAAGGGAAAAAGTTTGGAAAAACCCTAACTTGAGGAAGAAACTAGGTTTGGGAGTCAGTTACAAATAGGAAAGGTGTTAAGCACCCTACTTGCCCGTTCCGAAGAACGGTACCCTTAAACTGAGTGTGTGATTTATTTGAAAATTGCATGATCCATTTAATTAGAGTGAAAATAAATAGATTGATGGAAGATAGCCTGACAAGACATGATCCTGCTCCTACGTACTCCCTAGTTCAATGGGAAATTCAAGGCTACGTAGTTCTAGTTCTGTTTGGCAAACTAAAGATTTTCTTGAAGCACGAATATTTGGAATGAAAGCAGAAGTTTTTTTTTCGGAAGAACATCTGCGCAAAGCTTAAATAGTTATAAACCGTGTATGAACCCGCACGAATCAGAATATGGAACAGCAGAGAAGGCTACCTGTTCGTATTAAGACCTATTTAGACAATTTCCAAATGAAAAACAGATGTTTGAAATGAAAACAGATATTTGTCGGAAAAACGTCTACGCAAAGTTCAAACTGTCGTAAGCCGTGTATGAACCCGCATGAATAAGAATACGGAACAGCAGAGAAGACTGCTTGTTCGTATTAAGACCCGTTTAGACAAAATTCCTAAAAGGAAACAGAAGTTTGAAATGAAAACAGAGATTTGTCGGAAAAGCGTCTGCGCAAAGTTCAAACCGTCAGAAGCCATGTATAAACCCACACGAATTAGAATACGGAACAACAGAGAAGGATGTCTGTTCGTATTAAGACCCGTTTAGACGAAATTCCTAAAAGGAAACAGATGTTTGAAATGATATAGAGGTTTGTTGGAAAAGTGTCTGCGCAAAGTTCAAACCGTCGTAAGCCGTGTATGAACCCACACGAATCAGAATATGGAAAAGCGGAGAAGGTTGTCTGTTCGTATTAAGACCCATTTAAATGAAATTCCTAAAAGAAAAATAGATGTTTTGAAATCAAAATAGAGGTTTGTCAAAAAAGCGTCTGGGCAAGTTCAAACCGTTGTAAACCGTGTATGAACCTGCACGAATGAGAATACGGAACAACAGAGAAGGCTGCCTGTTCGTATCAAGACCCATTTAGACGAAATTCATAAAAGGAAACAGATGTTTGAAATGAAAACAGAGGTTTGTCAGAAAAACGTCTACACAAAGTTCAAACCATCATAAGCCATGTATGAACCCATAGGATTTAGAATACGGAACAGCAGAGAAAGCTATCTGTTCGTATTAAGACCCGTTTAGACAAAATTCCCAAAAGGAAAACAAATGTTTAAAATGAAAATAGAGGTTTGTCAAAAAAGCGTCTGCGCAAAGTTCAAACCGTCGTAAGCCGTGTATGAACCCACACGAATCAAAATATAGAACAACAGAGAAGGCTGCCTATTCGTATTAAGACCCGTTTAGAAGAAATTCCTAAAAGGAAAACAGATGTTTGAAATGAAAACAGAGGTTTGTCGAAAACATGTCTGCGCAAAGTTCAAACCATCGTAAGCTGTGTATGAACCCATACCAATCAAAATACAGAACAATAGAGAAGGTTGTTTGTTCGTATTAAGACCCGTTTAGATGAAATTCCTAAAAGGGAAACAAATGTTTAAAATGAAAATAGAGACGAAGATGAAATCGAAAATCAGAGAAGAAGCAAGAAAATCAAGTGGAATAAAAACTGGATCTAACCTCCATTGATGTTTCTTATTCAATTTTCTCCAATCCAGCTTAGGTCATAAGGTCCCAAGGTAAGAATTAAGTGTGTGTTTTTTATTTGATTCAAGCATACACTTAGCATATAGGATGCATGCACAAGGTCATGCACTCTTAGGAATTTTTTTAAAGGAGGACATAAAAACATAAACAAATCAGAGAGAAATACATATAGAAGGATCAAAACATGAAAAATAATACCTAAACAAGGTTAAAAGAACAAGATCTACACAAGAACTTCAAGAACACAAAAGATTTTGACACCAAAATTTGAATTCAAAATCTCAAAATTTTCGAAGACATTTTTTGTTATATCTGAAAAATTAAAACAAACCAATTGAAATATATGGATCATTTGAAGCAAAAAATCAATTTTGACAAAAATCAGACCAGAAATGAGCAAGTTATGCACAAATCAAACAAGGTTGGTTCATTTGCGCACCAGGACGAACATGCTTCAGTAATCTGACAACATAAATTTCATTTCAGATCCAAATTAGACAAATAATATCATTTCAAAAACTAGAGAGAAATACTAAGATAACACAACAAAAATAATCGAAATCAGAGATCATTTGAATGATAAAAAATGAAAATGAAAAACAGAGACGAAAATGAACCTTAAGAACACAAGAGATTTTGGCACCAAAATTTTAATTCAAATCTCATAATTTTTTGAAAATATTTTTTGGTAGATCTGAAAAGTTAATTCAAATAAATTTAATGATATGAATCATAGGAATCAAACAAAACAGGTTTGACAAAAATAAAACTAGAAATGAGTAATTTATGCACAAATCAAACAAGCTAGGTTCATTTGCACACCACGATGAACATGCTTCAGTAATCCGGCGATAGAAATTTCATTTCAGATCCAAATTAGAAAAATAATATCATTCCAGAAACTAGAGTGAAATAAGAAGAGAACACGAAAAATTCTCCAAAATCGGAGATCATTTGATTAATCATATATGAAAATGAAAAATAGAGATGGAGATGAACCTCAAGAACACAAGAGATTTTGACGCCAAAATTTGAATTCAAATCTCAGGATTTTTGAAAATATTTTTCATGGATCTGAAAAAATTTATACTAACCAATTGAAATATATGGATCATAGGAATCAAAAAAAACAAGTTTGACAAAAATCAGACCAGAAATGAGCAAGTTATGCACAAATCAAACAAGCTAGGTTCATTTGCTCACTAGGACGAACATGCTTCAGTAATCCAGCGATAGAAATTTCATTTTAGATCCAAATTAGACAAATAATATCATTCCAGAAACTATAGAGAAATACAAAGAGAATGCAAGAAAAATAACCAAAATCGGAGATCATTTGTCCAATAAAAAATGAAAACGAAAAATAGAGACGAATATGAATGTCAAGAACACAAAAGATTTGAATTAAAGAAACATGGATATTATGCATAAAGCTAGTTGAAGATTTCAAAGATCTTACTTGATTATCTTGTTGAGACTTCATTATCTTGCTGAGAGAACTTTTGTGGTTTCTTGCTAAACCTTCATGGCAAGAGAAGAACCAATGTTATTTCCAAAAGCTTTTTGAAAGCCATCTCTGAAAATCATTCTCCTTCCCCATCTTTTCTTTTCTCAAAGTGCCCCTCTCCCCTTATATATACCTCTTTTTTTTTTGTTCGTGGATTCTCTCCTTTTTCCTTTTTCTATTATTTTGCTTTTTCTGATTCTTTTTTTTTCTTATTTATTTATTTATTTATTTATTTATTTTGTTTTATTTTTTCCATTACTTTTATTTTGATTTTTTGAACTATTTTAGACTAAATCACCTTTTGTCTAAAAACAAAATAATTTATTTTAGGTTTTGAATCTTCGGACATAATTTGGTGTTCACATATACCAAAGATTTATTTCTTCTTTATGAAGAAAAATAATTTTATAATGTGGATCATGCACAAAATAAAGACTTGCTAATAAAACATGTTACATGTAACCTATTTTCATTGTCAATGTAAAGCAAAAGTATAATTGAAAGTCAAAATGGCATAAAATTCCTTATATGCACACTTAGGCTTCAGATCAACCCAAAAGCCCTCCTTAAATGTCAAATATAAAATTTTCCTTCAAGAACAAAATCTAAAGAAAACCATTAAATGTAACTTTAAAATAAAAAACATATTTTCATGAAACCTTATCATTTTTTAAAAACATTAAATTTTATCAATCCAGCTATCAAATAAAAATATTTTATTTTTTAAATCAAGTTTACAACGTTTCACAAAATTTAAAAAAAAAATAATATATTTCATTAAATAATTTTAATTTAATATATCTAGTGATAATGACATTTTTGTATAACAATGATAAATTTATACAATATAACCATATATGAATAATCAAAATTAAAAGATTTAAAAGTTATATGATAACTTCAAAGAGTTATGTAATTTTTTAATTAAAACATAATTTTCATATTTTAATCAGAGTCAACCATGGTAAATTAGAATGAAAGTACTCTTTTAATGTCAGAATAAAAAAACAAATTTCAACCATTAAAATTTATCATAAATGGTTAAGATTAAAACATAAAAGTTATGTGAACTTCTTAAAATCATATAACTTTTTAAAGTGATGATAAGATTTAATTTTTTTTAATCTTGGTCATTCGTATATGGGCTACGGTCTAGATTTATTATTTTTATTCTTACATAAAAATAATTTTCATTAATAAATTTTCAATAAATATATTTCTCACATAAAAAAATTCTCATCTTTCTAATTTCTTATTAACACTTACGGATTCATACACATTCATATATGCATACATGAAATAAAGTTAAATGATACTTGCAAATACCATAATTTTATCCATTTTCTTTTATATAAAAATAAATTTAAAAAAAACATGGCAAACAAGCTAGAAAAGCTCAAGTGAGAAGCTAAAAGTAAGGAAGTAAGGTTAAAATTAAACATAAAAAAAAGTCTTGGTTTCATAAACCAACAAAGAGACAAAGATGCTAGATGTTAAGCCTTGGCTCCCATGCACTTTGAAAACAAAAACAACTCTCCACAATACTCCTCACACAAAAGGACAAAAATTATCACACACCCCTTTCTCATTTTAGACCAACCTTACCCATAAGTACTCTCTCTATACTAAACAAGAATCCTCTCAATTCAACCCTTTTTTTCTCCCACACATTTCTAACGCTTACATACTCCATACATAATAGGTGTTCACTCTTATCCCTCCTTGGCTATTTCTCTTGTTTCCAGCAACAAGGCTTCCTATCCTTCCCCAACATCACTACAAATTCAGTGTTCTTTCTCTCCCCATCACACCATCCAGGCACAAATGCATGTTCCTCTCCCATGCATATCAACTACAACCTTTCCCTTCCTTTCATATTTAAGGCACTCTCCCATTCACTAACCACATATCCACACCCTTATTCAAGCATCGTGTAGATCTTCCACTCTTCCCTTTATTCAACACCCAATATCCTCTCATGTCCTATCTCTTCCCCTACATCCATTATTCCTCTTAATGAGAGCACACACAACCTTTATAGCATCTCTCTTCTTCATCCTTATACTCACACTACGCAAACACCACTCACCTTCTCCCACAAACATTCAAATTTCTATCCTCTCTCAAACTAACCACACAACCAACACCCATACACTAGTGGAAAATGAGCTTTTTACATTGGTTATTATGGACTTTCTTCATTGGTTATTTAAGCGATATAGAAGCAAACGAATAGAAAATAAAACTTTCTACATCGATTATAGAACCAATATAAAAGGTAGCACTTTCTACATCAGATCATGTCTTAATACATGTAGAAATTCCTACATTCTACATCGGTTAAGGTCTCAACCAATGTAGAAAGTCACTTTTTACAGCGGTTATGATCTTAATCGATGTAGAAAGTCCATTTTTTTAAATGTTCATTTCGTTTAGGCATACTACCATATTATTTATTTACAATACCTGCATATGCAAATAGAATGGACAGGCAGACAATACAGAAATCACAGAATCTATATATTTAAACTAAATACATCATTATTTATTATCAAATCTAAATTTACAAACAAAATGACTTAAAATTACATCAAATCAACCCAAATTGGCTACCTCTATCATAAATTTCCCCCAACTTCTTTTGACATCATCAATTTCTTCTTCCATTAAAGGGTGAGGATTTTGAAATATCTACAAAATGTTTTTGAAGGAAATTAGAGAAAATAGCATGTCATGAATTAAAATGAAATCATTAAATTATGACAATTGTAATTACCTCATTCCAAGAATGAACAATAGAAACCGAGACAATGTGAAACATGTCTCATCACATAATATCCACACTTGGTTCCTCTAGGTTGTCTTGGGCACTTCAAAAAAATATAATTAGAGATGATGATATATTGATAAAATAATATAAAATATTTGAATAATTTTTAATAATGTACTTACACGTAGAATTATCCATGAAATCTTTTTAAGATTCGATGAATGCATCCCTTTTAACTGAAATTGAACATTCATTGCTCTACAATAAAATAAGAAGCAAATGAATACCTTTGAAAATAAAAATTATATGTATATAAATACCAAAATCCTAAAATCTTACACATTTATAATGTCCTTTATGTCTTTGTTTAGAATTTTCAAAGTAGAGCATAGAAATACAACTACATTCTTCTTTGGACAAATAATGATTAATTGCCAATGGGCCCTACAAAATATGTATGAAAATGAACCAAAATTAGAAATTTAAATTAATTTGTTAAATAAAACTTTTAAGTATTGAATTATGATTAAAAATAAGGTGCTAAGTAACAGTCTTTATCAGCCTCCAGTCTACTCTGAAGGTATCCCTGTATCTCAGCTACCTTGTTCCCGATTTTCTGCATATGAACCAGGTTCAGAAATCTATAGAGGTGTAAGTTCCCTCTTTACGTATAGTTGTGATACAGGTACCTAATATTGTGAATAATTTCCATATGCTAGATTTTGATACTAAATTAATTCAACTAAGGTTTGAAAATTTACTTACATCAACCATAATTGTAGAACTGATACACATAGGAGATCATTACCTAAAACCAACTCCAAGATATCCTTCTTAGTAATATAGAAGGGGATAGCAATGGGCTTCCCTATGATATCTGATTCCATAGTTATTTGCAAAGTTTGTCGCCCATGTTAACGACAATACTAAACAGACGTGTGAGCAACTCAACCTCAGGTGTCTTTTGAGCAAGCCTAGGAAGATCTTCTTTAACACTGAAATCAATATCCTTCCAAAGATCTTCTCTATGAACCTAAAATAAATTCAAAAAATAGTAAGATATACATATATATATTTATAAATTATTAACATTGAATAAAATTATTTAATACCTTAGGTTGAGATCACTACATAAGTCTCTTTGGCCATAGAATAAAATGATTAGGGGCTTGCCCCATGACATGAACCTCCTCAGTAGGCACAGGAACAGGAGCATTTGCATCTTGAACCCGTTCGACCACCACTCTAACATGATCATCATCAATTTATTAGTGATGGATGGTTGAACCCAAGGTGTAGACTTTCCCAATGGCTACCAAATGATATGGATGATCAACATACAACTCATAATCATTTGCAGCATCAACCACATCCTCTTTTCCCGGTACTTACTCTTCCATCAGAGCATAACTTTCCTTTGTGCTCACGCGCCTAGGAGAAGGTGATGGATGGTGACCCTCTGTCCGAGTATGAGAAAGTCCCAAACATGCAAGCTCCTATCTGAGCTCTTCTCAAAGTTCTTGTCGTGCTTGCCTTATGTCTTCTCTCATGGCCTCCAACTCATCTCTGGACACCAGTCTTTCTTTGGAGGCATGGGCGGAAGATAATCCAAAGTACTGTCTAATGCCAACACCTTGTCCAGCAGCATGAGCACGAGCTGGATATTGTGATTGGCCAATAATTGTACTCAGGATATCATCCTGACCAGCTAAAACAAAGACTCCCTGTGAGCTTTGTTCAACCAAAGAATCCTACAAAATAAAAAACAATTGTTATCAGTAACATACATGTTATAAGCTAAATAAAAAAATGTTAAATTTTGTAATTACTTACAATCTTCTCAGCAACCATGCGAGAAGGCTCTGATGTATACTCTCCAATGGCGTGCTCTCTTCCATTTCTCATGGCGTGAGGGTGGACACGGTGGAGACAGAAGTGTAGATGGGTTTGCTTACAAGGAGACACATCCTTCAGTGACCCAGATATATATATATATATATATATATATATATATATATATATATATATTTGCTGGTGAGATGTGTCTTGAAGCCCTTCTAGCGTTCATCGGCAAATGAAAGCCACTTCCTCTTCAGCAAGCTAGTGTTTAGCACATCATATGTAAGCTACATAAAATAAGATGTAATTAGTTAGTGAATCATAAATATATGGAGAAACTTAAAGCTTTAAAGTTAAATACCATGATAGTCTCCCAAATTTGATCTTTCACTTATATCTCTATATCATCCCAATCCTTCTTCAAAATACAAACTTTGCTTCGTCCAAGGTGGGCCATATAACTTTTAAACTTTGTCTTGTTTGGCCCTATAGTATTCCTAGTGGCCTGATCAAACTCTATGGGAATCCTTTACTTACCACTCCAGCTAAAGGTTAACTCTCTTAATCATGTGGCTCGTCTTCCCTTCTTCTACTGAGACTGGCTATCAGACCCACTTTGGGAAGGAGGGTTCTCTGATGGGTCAGCCATGTACCTATTCAAAGTAGAGAAAAAAATATATGTTAAAAACTGTAATGAATATAAAAGAAGTAATAAAAATTTTAAAATAAGTGAACAATAAACATAGAATGATGATATAATCAAATAAATAATTAAATTGTATCATGTAGTAACATTTTCCTATATTCCTTCATGATGATCATCTTGAATAGCATGTACATCATCAATTTCATTTTCTTCATTAATACTAGCCCTCCTTGATGATAAGGGAGTTTGTGAAATATCTATATTTGCCAAATCATTGGTGTCATCATTAATGATTGTCATCTTTCCTTGAAGAATGACTAACCATCTTTTGTTAGAAGGATCTTTAACATAACACACTTGTTTTTCAAGGTAGGCCATGATAAAAGGGTCATCCCTATAAGCTACTTTATAAAGGTCAACCAATGTAAATCTCAATTCATCAACTTGCACACCACTGTTACTATCAACCCACTTGCATTTGAAAAGAGTCACTCTAAATTTGGTGTAATCAATCTCCCAAATCTCTTCTTCAAAGTAAGATATGGAAGCCATGACAGGATTTTATCTTTGGAACTTGAAAAATGCATTGACTCAGCTACAAGCACTGTTTTGCATGGTACTTTTATCATCCTGAGACTTTATGTAAAATGAAAAATGATTGATATTGTATCTACTCCAACATATGACATCAAAGTTTGGGCCATTTGTTAGCCACTTCAATGTATCAGAAGCACCATCATCCTTCTTAATTGTTTCATAAAACTAGTTTAAGAACGTTTTGTTATGCTTATTCAACAACCATTTCTCATTCATTCGAACATTCTTTTCCCTTATAATGGTTTTGTGAGTAGATAAGTAAGGTTGAACCTCATCGGTATTATTCAAAATACACAAATGTGCTTGAAGGACTTCTACACGACCCATGCTTTTAACAATTATGCCTCGTGTACCTTTACCTTTGTGTCTTCCCTCATGACGAGACTTAGGAAGTCCTATGGGTTTCACCTCTGAAAAATACTCTGTACAAAACTCAATTGCCTCTTCTACAATGTATCTTTGAATCATAGATGCCTCAGGATGGTGTGGATTCTTCACATGCCCTTTTAATATTTTCATATATCGTTCAATTGGACACATCCACCTTAGATAAATTGGACCACATAATTTAATCTCCTTCACTATATGAACAACCAAGTGAATCATAATGTCAAAAAATGATGGAGGAAAATACATCTCCAATTGGCATAAGATAGTAAAAGCTTCATTTTCCAACTCATCCAATTTAAGAGGGTCAATGGCTTTGCTACATATTGTATTGAAAAAGAAACACAACCTACTTATGGTGTGTCTAACATTTTTAGGAAAAATGTCATGAATAACCACTGGAAGTAGCTGTTACATCAACATATGACAATCATGAGACTTTAACCCAACTAACATTAGATCTTTTATGGACACAAGTCTTTTGAAATTTCAAGAATAACCTTGTGGCACTTTAACCTCATATAGGCACTCGCATAAACTTATTTTCTCTTTTTTTTTTTTTACAATATATGACATGCTAAGGGAAAATATGTCCGTTTCCCTACAGATTGTGGTGCTAAATGAATGTTATGTATCCATCTGAACCAAATCCAATCGAGAATTGACACCATCCTTAGTCTTGCCTTGTGTATTGAGGAGTGTTCCAATGACGCTATCACATATATTTTTTTTCTACATGCATCACATCAGTACAATGTCTAACATCAATATTACACTAGTATGGAAAATAAAAGAATATTGATATTTTCTTCCAAATCCTTGTCTCGATGGCCTAGTTTTGAGTCTTTCCAAAAATAATGTTGATGTTTTTAACCCGTTCATTAACTTCTTGTGCAACCCATTAAAAGCTTTCCTTGATCTACGATAAGGGTGATTATTCCTAAGAAATTTTTGATGACCAAGATAAATTGTTTTCCTTCCATGATGTAGTTGATGGTAACTTGTTCCTTCTTCACATATAGGACATGTTTTGTGCCCCTTAACACTATATCCGCATAAATTTCCATATGCTGGAACATCATTAATAGTGCAAAAAAGCATTGCCCGTATCTTGAAATTTTCATTACCATACCCATCAAACACATTCACAACTTCTTCTCATAGATTTCGCAAGTCTTCAATCAAGGGAGTAAGATAAACGTCTATGTCATTTACAGGCTGTTATGGACCTGAAATCATCATAGACAACATGATGTATTTTTCGTTTCATGTACAACTCCGAAGAAAGGTTGTAAATTGTCAAAAGCACTGGCCCTGAACTATGCTTACTACTTAAATTACCATACAGATTCATTCCATCTGTTGCAAGTCCAAGCCTTAGGTTTCTTGGCTCATTCCCAAAATCTGGATATAGTTGACCAATCATCTTCCAATGCAAACCATCAGCTGGATGATGAAGTTTTCCATCAATTTCTCTTTCATCTGCATGCCATCTAAGGTTATTTGCATCATGTTATTACAAAACAGTCGTTTGAACCTTGTAATTATTAGAAAATACCATAACACTTTGGCTGGAGGCCGCTTTGTGCTTTCATCACAATTAGAATCACCATCCTTCATTTTATAACGTGAAACTTGACATACAGGGCATTCATGTAATCCTTAAAACTCATTTCTGTATAGTATGCAATAATTAGGGAAAGCTTGTATTTTCTTATACTCCATACCCATTGGACACAACACCTTCTTCACCTCATAATTACGCTTTGGTAATGTATTACCTTCCGAAAGCATCTCTACCAATAGTTCAAGTAATTTGTGAAACTTTTATCACTCCACCCATTCCTTGCCTTCAAAATGAATAATCTTAACACTGCTGATAATTGTGCAAACCTAGTGCATCCCAGATACAAAGGTTTATCCGAATCACTAGACAAGTTACCATATATATTTTTCTGCTCAAACGACTCATGCCCCATATCATGGATCATATTCTCTACCCGATCTTCCATATCTATATCAACCTCCATCGTCTCCGACACACTTGGCATGCCAAATAATTCACCATGCCATGTCCACCTTGTATAACTTTTGCAGAATCCATCATAAAGAACATGCTCTCTAATTTGATCAACATTCAAAAACTCGTCCATTACTTTGAGGTAGATTTGTTTGCGCAAAATTCAAAAACTCTTCGATCCCATTCTTGTAGTGATCACTCGTTCGTTTAACATTGATCCAACTACAATCCATACTATACAAGAATCATAAACACATGATTTAGGACACCCATTAACTTTATCACTCATAATTGGTAATTTACTTTCCTCTCTATTAGTAAGGCCTTATCCCATTCGGAAAAAAGTTTTTTATTTATCGATTAACAGACTTCTTAAATCTTGAATATCATACTTGGTGGAATTTTGGTAGTATTTTGCATCAGTCTTCAAGTACATAACTTGACAGTGGTTTCATTTACCATAATCAAGCATGTACCCAGAGACAATACAAAATAAACTAAACCAAAATTTCATCAAATACAAAATTTACAAGATTTAAGAAGAAATTGTTAACCAGTTAATAAAAAACTCTAGTCCCAAACTATCCAACTTGGACAATTCAAGATTGAACACAATGAATGATTTACTTATTCAGCAATATACTCATTGTATTCAACCTCGAATGGGAAACTAAGGGTATGCTCATATTTGAACTCAAGAAAAGAAATAAACTTAACTTAGAAAGATCAACATGCAATTTAGACATGTATAATTATGGTAATTATCATTTTAGTAATCAACAATAATAAGTGGAGAACGGTATGTTTATGTTTTCATCATGTGACACTAAAGGTTATATCTTAAATGAAAGAAGAGAGGAGTTGCAGGGAATGCCTAAGTTTCTTAAATTTATTATGAGTTAGAGACCTTCAAGATAGAGACTAAGCATATATTGTGTTTGATGCCCAATAGCAATTGCTGTAGGTTTTGGTGCTTTGGCTATGATAATGTAGTTGTGAGTTATTACTAATTAATTAAGCCATTTAGCAAAGAAAATGCCTTCAACCACTGCAAGAGAGGTAATACGTTGCAAAGGTAATATGCTAAACCTGTAACTTAAAAATGGTTTGCTAAACGGGATTGTAACTTGGGATAACATCAAAACTCCTTCCTTTGATGAAAAATAGTTTTACAAAAACTTGGTTTGCAGCAAAACAACTTCACATAAATGACATGGATTCAATCTATTATTTACATTACAAGTTATTCAATAAATGGACCCTTGGTGGTCTTGCTCAATAGAAATATAACATCCCCAAGTTTCAAAGAAAAATCTGATTATGTTAAGGAACCTATTCCATTACATGGCTTAGAAGGGCTATGGAAGGTGCTACTCATGGAAAACTCAAAACCATACTTGATTCTCTCACCATATGGTGGAAAAATGAGTTAGATTTTAGATTAAGAAACTCCATTTCCACATAGAAAAGGAAACTTATATGGGTTCCAATAATAGGTTCATTTTGATTAAAAGGAAGATGCATCAAAGCATGTGGATTGGATTAGTAAACTGTATCCATACATTGCAAGCTAAAGTTAATACTGAGTCAGAATCTCAAGCATCAGATGATTCCAAATCCAGTGGTTCAATTAACCAAAACCAAGACTTAGCAGCATCTCACAACTTATACATAATCATACTTAAGACTAGTCAAGGAATTCTGATATAAGGGAACAATAATCAAAATTTGTTTATAATCATATCAACTTTATAAAGAGATAAGTTCAATCATTAACTAACTCTAGCTCCTTCACAAGCACAAACCAGCCCTTGGGGCCAAATCTAACAGAATATATTACATAAAGCATTATATCTCTTGAACAGAAGCCATGGTTCAAATAAGACATTTGGTTTCAAGCATTATTGTCTAATAACAAAACCAAATAATATTCATCAATATGTCTGCCCCAACTCCTCCAAATTATGAATATGGCAAACCATGTTCTTGCTTTAGTTCCATGTATGACATCAGTAGGCTACTAGAAAATATTGGTGAATTTAAGGTCCAAATAAAAAGTGTACATGCATAGTTTTTATACAATAGATTTTTTTTCTCTTAGTAAAACAAACTTATATCCAATAGAGTTCCAATCAATTTGAGAATATTCACTGAAATATGCATTGATACTACTTTACATACAAGCCAATGATAGCCATTAGCAACATGCCCAAAACATGGGAAATTAACAACATTGTTAACACCTATTCTCATACTTCAACAGTTATTCTACCATAAACCCCAGTCCTGATTTAATCATTTACTCACTAGAGTATGTATGCAAATAATAGTAATCATTTACTCACTCACGCATGCAGCTAATTTTAACACTGTAAAACACGTTTAAGAATCTAACCTTCATAGTGCTAGCAACAAGGAGCACGAGACTTTCCTCTCCAAGAAGCGAAACTGAATCAAAACTTGAACGAAGGCAACTCTAGAAGTGTGGAGAAATACTCTCTACAGCAACAATGGAGCCGAATCCTCCTTCACAAAGGGTGCTTGGAAAAGGTAACACAATTTCAAAGATACTAAACATAAGAAAACAGGGGATTGATGAAAGGTGCTTGGCAAGAATGCTACCTACCTTTGCGACGGACGACGGAGGATGGACAACGGCATGCTTCGTCCCTGTTTCAGAGTGCTTGGCAACGACATTCTGACGATAGTCGTAGTCTTTTAAGTGATAGAGACTAAAGAAGGTGTAAGGACAATGTGCTTAGCAATGGCAAGATAGGGCTAGCAGTAAGGACGATAACAATGGCGACAGAGTGAAGAAATTTTTAGAATTATGGCTTAGCGAGAACTGTCGCACCAGGTTTAGGGAGGGGGGAAGAAGATTTTACATTGGTTGTTACACTAAATCGATGTAGTAAATTGATGCAGAAAGTACTTACTACATCAGTTAGTTACTTAACCAATGTAAAATATGGTCATAAAAATACAACTTCCTATATCGGTTTTGTGTACTTTCTACATCGATTGTATACAAAACTGATGTAGAAAGTTTGAATTTTATTTAAAAAATACCATCTCTTATTTTTCTACATCGGTTATAAAGCAATTGAATTAGAAAGTTTTAATTTTATTTACAAAAATACCACCATCCATTTTTCTACATAAGTTATAAGTAATCGATGTAGAAAGTTTTAATTTTATTTACAAAAATGCCACCGCCTTGTTTCTATGTTGGTTCCTGAACAACCGATGTAAAATCCTGTTATAAAAGCCTATTTTTGCACTAGTGATATAAAAGCAAGCAAACAACTACCCTCCCTAAAAAAAGTTCACTCACACACCAAGCCTTCACTCACCCATTACACAACCTACTTCATTCTTGATTCACTCCCTCTTCTCATTCAAAATCAGCCCCTCACTCTCATGTAACACCATATCACTCTTTTCTCCTAGACATTCAGGTCTCCCTAAATGCCTAACAAACACACATGTATTCCCCTCTCTCTCCTAATTCTACTAGTTATCATATTCTCTCCATACACTCAAGTCCCCTCCTCTCAAGATCAGCCCAACATCTCTCCCAACTATAAACTTCACTCTTGCACAGCATAACAATGGCCCTTTCTCACCCGCTCTATATCTTTTCCCTCTCTCCCATCAAAACCCATTCATTTAGCTTCCACCTTCGTGTAACAGGATCCATGTCCCGTACCACATAATTCCCACTCAATCACAAAACCTCACGCTCAAGAACACCAAATTTCATGCATGCAAAAAATCACAATCCCTGGACCATGCGGTTTTAAACCTATGACTCACTAACTCGATGAGTTAACTCAGTCATCTCACCTTAACAAAGAATTTTCGGCTTCCCCTCCAATATGCATATGTGACTTTTTTGGAACAAAGGTACCTATAGACCTCAAATGCTTAAGGTGATACCATGTTGAATATACTCTTGTTGCTCTAATCATGATGTAATCTTATATTATTACTCTTTAGTATTTATTTTTCAGTTTTTGATGCCAAATACTCCCAATGATCATATATTTTGGAAATGGCCCAATGTATTTTGCTCTCATCTTCTTAGAAAAGAAAAACCATGTTGATTCCTTGATCTTTAAACCGTTTTATAGGTAATTTTATGTGGAATGGGTGCTTTGATCGAGGAGCTCAACTCGTGAGATTTCTAGAAGTAGATAGAAATAAGCTTTGATGATGATTTTGTTGGTGAAATTTTTCTCTCTTCGTTTTTATTATTATTATTTACTTTTTTTAAAAAGAAGATTATATTTCAAGTTTAAATATTACATATTATTCTTATACCATGATCATGATCTTAAACGAAATATCAAGTCTTCTTATCAAATATGAAAATTTATTTCTTTAAAAACAAATAAGATTCTATTTTTGAAATTTGTGAAGAAAAGAAAATGCAACGTTGTTTTTAATTGAGTTGTATTAAATTTCATTGGCTAGTTTTTACCATATTTTTTGTGTTAATAATAGTAAGAACAATAACCTTTTATAATACTAATAATTACTTCGCTTGATTACGTTAAATTTAAGTTTTATATTTAATACTTCAAATGTATATTTAAATAAATAATTCTAATTCTAAGTATGATGCAAAGAACCTTAATTTTAAATTTGTATGTGTTGTGTTATCTACGACTATATATTTTTAGAATCGTAAGGACTTATAGTGCAGCTATTTGTTATTTTAAACCTTATGCATATGTGATTAAAAAAATTAAATAAATATTTTATTTTAGATAATTATTTATTCTAAATTTCATGTAATGAATTTTAAATTTGTACGTGTGGTATTCTCAACCATCACATACTTTTTGAATTGTAACGATTTATAATGAAATTGTACATTGTCTTACATTTAATGCGACAATGACACGCCAGCCCTACGGTGCTACAAGATTACGTAGATTGGTCGCGACGGCTAAGGAAGCAGCTAAGTCAAGCCCGGTCCACCACATTGAAACCCTAATCCACGCCTATAAAAGGGAGGCTCTACTACATCATATGACACCACCCTAGGCTCCAAAGGTCATACCACTCTCTGGGGCATAGACCTATCATTACCCTGGAGACACGCCATTTCATTCTCATACCACTTTTAGTATCCCTCGATATCCTTCCGTAGGATTTGGAGACAAAAGCATTTCCACAGTACGAGTTGCAACGTCATATTGTTAGCTTTGCTAACATTACGGTTTTGTCATTCTCTTTCTAAAATTAGGATTATGGATTGTTTTGTTGAATTAATATGTTTTTGTTTATCTTATCTCTCCATGTGTAACTAATCCCCAAATCATGGGGCTTTGGTGAAACTTATAATGTAACCAATTGAACTCTTTTTCCTTTTTATGAATGATTCAATATTTCTATTCAATTGTGTTTTCCTTGTTTTGCATAATTAATTAATGAGAATTAATTTCTAAGTTAATTGGGGGATAGGTGATCGTACCATTGCCTAATTAACGGAACTATAAGGTAAACTGAATCTAAGGGTTTTGGAGGATCAATCGGAATCCTTGATTTCTAATCAATTATTAATTTAATAAATCCGCATGTTCTTTATGCTTCTCTTAATTATATACCTTGCATGATCATTGGGGGTAGTAACTTAAGGGAAAGAATATTGCTATTGCATGATCATTGGGTAGTAATAGAATGAGAACGGATGATTAGAAATCGACTCAAATCATTCGTGAGGGAGTTGGGGTGAAATTGGATAAAATTATAAGGGAAACCAAAGTCTCATGTCTCTCCATAATTAAACTCGTATTTGTGCCCTTTTGTCTTTAAATCGCTTACTTTCTTTTTGTTCTTTTTCTTCGTTCACTTTAAATATTTCTAAACAAACTCTTTTCTGGTGAGCTCAAAAATTAGGATTTAATATTTTTTAAGATTTTTAAAATAGTCTCTGTGGGAACGATATTAAGGGTTTTAAATACCCCTTTCTACACCGACGGGTGCACTTGCCCATGGGTAAAACTTTGTACGCACAGTAAACGCACAACAAGCCTGGTCGTAACAATTACATAGCAGAATATAATTATTTGGACATCGTCATTCACACTAGTTTAAAACATACTTGGGTTACTTGATATAAAATATATTTACATAATACCCAGTGTATATTATTTATATAGATCTTGATCATTATTACATATTCTTACGTTTAAAGGTTAGCATAAGGGTATTAGTCTCGTTTCATACATCACATACATATACTTTACAATTATTTTACACACTACATACTATTACACATATCTACTACTATCATACATAGTACATGATCATTTACAAATATATACATTATTCATGTGAGATTAGAAAAATTTTATCGTCAACAGGGACTAGTCAACACCTCAGTAATGTAGGCCTTGGTGTTCTAATCAAAAGCTTTCATCCAAATATAGAAAGCTCCATCTCCCATCTTTTGATAGGCTCTAACTGGGTATGGCATCAAGAAAGGAGAGCTTCCTTGTGAAGAACACACATATGAGGAACTATAATAGTGTGGGGGCGTTAGTGGGTCGCTCTCTCTCTTAGAGGAGAAGGAAGTCTCTTCTAAAGGTGCTGTTGGAGGCGCCTAAAACCTCTATGGTAAAGGAAAGACCACATTCGGATGGAAGGTTTCGAGGGGTATAACGAAGTTTGTAGATGAGAAGTTCAGGCTTAAGACAGCAGATACAAAGAGTTAACCGAATGAGAAGTAAACTCTTACATTCACCTAAGCCATAAACATCAAACCATGAGAATTGACCATCCAATTTACATTATTAAGTTCAATTCACATCAACACCGTCGTGAAATACATGACCAGTGTCTGGGGAAGAAAATAGTGGTTGGGGGATGAGAAACTAAGTTTCTCATTAGGATTTTACCCTATAGATAGTGTCAACATTTTTAACCCAGCCATTTCAATTTAATAAGAAACATGACATGCATATAAGTTCACTTTTAAATTTTTAAAAAATCCTTAGATGAAGTAGATTATTTTTGTAGATGCAGATATTAATTTCTATCTTAAGCATACAAGTTACTTATTCTTGATTTTATCTTTCTCTTAAGAGACATTTATACACTATATATTCTTGAGATCTTCATTTCATTCATGCCTTGATCATAATTCTTCTGCTTTCTTTATTATTCTCTTAATGATAATCCATATCATAGGTATATCATACATTTTAGTCAAACAATATCTTTTTACTGGCTTTGCTACTCTACCTACTATTCTTAGGATATGAGGTCATTCCTTGATGGTCATCACCATTATAATCTTTGAAAACCTAACGCTTCATAATAAAAGGATTTTTAGAAAACCCTTTTGTCTCCACCATAGAAGGACTCTTTTATCGTCTAAATGTGCGCAAGGCACATTAAGAGTAGTATTAAATTTTCACATAAGTTCTTTCTTTAGTGATCTCATCACCACTTAGATTTCTTTTTAAAGCTTCTAGATAGCATGCATGCTCAAACAATCCAACCAATATATCATGCATATATAGTTTCTAATCCATTCAAGCTTCACATAGTTCATCCACACATAAGCATTATAATTCACATCACTTCTCTGAACTATTTAAGAGAGTAGTTCATGTAATGTATGTATATATCTATACATTCAAGAAGCACATAATAAGATAACATAGTCATTTTAACTATAAATTTCTCTTCTAATCAAAATTACTTGATTATGTTTAGTATTAAGTTTTTAGGCAGCATATAACTCTTTTTTAGAGTTTACCCATCTTATTCATCTTTTAAGATTTATGAGAAGTTTCTCATGGGATCTTACCCCACTTATCTTTCCAAGTTATCTCTCAACCTTTCCTTTTCTCAAGAACTATGTTTCTCTTATACTTTTTATTTAAGTTTATTAAAGTTATTCTTTCCTTATACATGGTTAGACTTCTTGTTACACCTTAACCAAAATTTTATAACTTATCTGCTTAGTTTAACTGAGTTGGCTGAATTGCACCTTTGATCAAACAAGGGTCATTTTCTCAAAGTTTTTCTCCCTTGTCCTTTGAACCATTAATGTTAACACTTGTTACATCATTTGCTTTTGGGTCCATCAAAATATTTTTCCTTGATTCATAGCCTTGGTCATGATTATGAAAAGTTTGAAGTATCTTATTCAACTTTTTAGTCCATAAGTCCACCCTTGCTCACATTAACTTTAAGACTCAATTTTGGAGTTAAGTTTATAACTTTTAGGACTTAGCTTTTATAGTATTTTAGAGTTATGGTTTAAGGGGTCTAGATATAAGCTTTTATCAAAGTCCAAGTTCAAGATTAAAACTTTATAAGAGGAGACATAAGCAAGCTTACAAATTTTAGCATAAAAGCCATAAAGAAATCATTTTTCAAGACAACCAAGTTGAGATCTACTAGATCTACTTTGATCTCCATTTATCCCTCACTTTGAGAATCTCATAACACTTAACAAAACTTCCAAAATCTTCCCAAAACATTAAAACTCACTTTTAAGAAATTTTAACTAATTAATTTATTCTAAAGCCTCCAAGAAGCACTTTAATCCATCAAAATTTCTTTTTAGCTTCCAAAAATTACTAAAATATTAGTGATGCTTATTTTTAACAAATAAGGAAAGTTTTCAACACATACATGCTCAAGAGATTTGGATCCATAAAGTTTAGAGAAGGATCCTCCAAAAAGAGAAGAAAAAAAAAACAAGTCAAATCACAAAAATAAAAACATAGAAAAAGATGTAAGATAGAAACCCTACTTGTTGAAGACATATAAAATCATTTGGTGGGTCTTTGAAGTGGATTTCCCACTTCTTTGCGGTCCACATGAATACCTCCAAGGATGGTGATGGGACTTTGTTTGTTTGACTTATTATGACTTAAACTTCAAAGATGGAATTTCAAGTTTACTATTGGTTTATGGGTCTTAAGAGAATTTGGAGAAGTGTTTAGAAGTGTGTTAATGGAGAAAATGAGCTTTTTTTTTCCTATAATCAAATTCTACCAAGAATGGGTGAAAAGGGATTAATTTTCCACTTAAGGGTATTTTGGTCTTTTTACATGTAATTTCTATTTATAAAATTGAATGAAAATATTAGGAAATATCCTTTAACACTAATCATAATTAAGTTATCACTAATCAAGATTAATTTATCTTAATCATGGTTAATTATCTCTCCTCATAATTTTTTTTTCTTATATGTCATTATTAGTATGATGATTCATGAGGTGAGTCATTCACTCATTTAACACATGCTAAATTCGTGCATAAGGATAAGTCTCAAGTTTTGAGCCTCTACTTTGTAGTTTCTTGCCTTCCTAGCCTTCCAAAGTTACTTTGGTAATTTTTTGAAAATTTTCAGGAAGCTCCTAGGTTGTTCTCCTAATATTTCTAACACTTACTAGTTCGTTCCCAAGTAGTTTTTATGTCATCTGCTATTTTCTGGGAACATTTTATCCCTTAAAGGAGACAAAGCTCTCCAATGACGTTTTGAACATTTTTAGTGGCATTTTGTTCTCTCTTTATGTCTAATCTTTCTTCGTGACTTCCTAACCATCATTGGTGGGTTCTAGGCCTTTAAAATGCTTTTTTTTTTTTATTTTGAATTACTTGCACATTTATTCACTATTATCCCAACGTAAAGGAAATTTCGTCATTTTACTGCAAGTTTTCTAATTTCTCTTAGATTTTGTTTTTATTTCTTCTTTACTTCTTTCTAAAGTAAATTTATAATTTATGGAATCTATCATTAGAAATTATAGGTGTTATACTAACCCCATTTAAAACAATCAATTCAGGGATAATGTTGAGGTTACAACCACTTTTGCATACTGATGCATTAAAAAAAGTGTTGTGTGATAATCTCCAGTTGTATCATCATGAAGCTACCCCCTATCATTCAAAGTCAATGAAGCAATTGAATTTATCCCTTTCAAAATTCAAGAACCTCAAGTAATAAAGACCCATTTACCTTATGCACCCAAGAAATATTCTATTTTGACGGAAAACATAAATAAAAAAGGAGAAATAGTATAAAAAAGAAAATATTTAAATAAAAAAAAGGAAAAAATGCTTATTGAGTTAAAATAAAGGCTTGAACAAAAATTAGAGTAGCTTGATAGATCAAAAACCATAAAAGGTGATCTAAGAAAAAGTAATAGCAACTAAGGAAAAAGTTAAAATCAAATGAAATTTTTTTCTAATGTAAAACCTGAAAAAAAAAATGTCTAAGGGAAATAATTGAAAGGTAAAGAAAAAAAAATGATACAAAGTGGGGTAAAAGAATGACTGATGTTCTAAAATGGTTCCAAACACCTCCTAAAAGCCACAAATCGAGGCAAATGGGTGATTGCAGCTTTAACATATTACAAAAGACCTTATGGAGATTCAAGCTAGAGAAATTGATGTGCTTTGGATTCTATACCAAGGAAGATCAATTACTTGTTATTTCAAACTTGAGCAATCAACATGCTTGAAGACCAAATCGAGGCAAATAATGTACCTTAGGGATTAAACTTGGCAATTCAATTTTCGTCAAAGCTTATTGATACAAGATTTAAGGTTATAAACATGTGATACAAAAATTGTTTATCTAGAGGACATCCACCACGCAATAATATATTTTGATTCTTATTACACCATGAACACTGTACACATTGTTCCTTTTTTTTCATACCAAGACTGTCTCTAAAAACATGTCTATGTCTTAAATATTTTTCATTTCAATAGCATATTTTTAAAAGAAATGTGTTACCATGTGAAAAAAAACATTGAAAATATTTGTGGTATTTGAAAATCATGGTATGCTCGATGAATTTTTTATAAGCACAATGGCAAAGAAATCAATCAAAAATTGCAAGTTACAAAATTTCAACAATAATGTAAGGAACTTTAGCCAAGAGACCAAATATTTCTCAAAGAAAAAATAAAAACAAATCAAAATATAACAAAGTTCAATAATAGTCACTTCAACTCAAAACAGTTCTTGTAAGGGCCACATCTTAAAGGAAAAATATTCACACATCCAAACATATACAACATAGGACACATTTGGAAAATCCAAAAACTACTTATTGCTCATCATTGAGTTCTTGTCACTATGAGAGTCGAACTCAATGTACAAGATTATATAATCAACCATTCTGATTTCAGTTGTTTCGCAAAATATTTGATTTCTAAATCATATTTAGGCATTGCATAGTATACATCATTTGTTTCATGTCTTTCTCGCATTATTCAATGTGCCAAGGCATTATCATTTGACATGGAACAATAATTTTGTTTCTTTCCTCCTTTAGAACCACACACACTTGTTTTACATCACATATCATACATATATATATATATATATATATATATATATATATATATATACCAGGCATCATACTATGTGCTTGCATCATGTCTATCTTCTTTGTTCTTTAAGGCCCAGTGCCTGTCTACTTTTATCCATATGGCCTCCATATTTGTCTAGTTTTATCTTTCAAGGTCTTCATGTCTGTCTTTTTTTATCTTTCAAGGACTCCCATGCCTATCTAGGTTTACCTTTTAAGGGCTCCATATTTGTCTACTTTTATCTTCCAAGCCCTTGTGTATCTACTTTTATCTTTTAAGGTGTTGTGTCATTCTGGTTTTATCTTTTGAGGCCTTCATGCCTGTCACAACCGAGGGTCATGACATGATAATGAATGAGAAAATTATAAAACAGAGGAACAATCACAAAAATTTATCAAAGAAAATTTTGAAATAAACTTTGAAAATATGATCTTTGAAACCAAATTGGATTTGAGAGTCAATTACGCATAGAGAAGGCATTAGCATCTTACAACATCCATTAAAAATAGTTATCTTCTAATAAATTATGCAAAATATAATTAACATTAAATATATTTATTTCACTCCAATAATAAATTTTTTTATATTTTTTAATATTTGATTGAAATTATTGGAAGAATTTTTGAATTTTTTCTGTTGAAATTAGTGGAAAAGAAGTCCAAAAATTTTATTTATATTTGATGGGTCCAGTTCCCATTTCCGCGTATCCTCACGTGTGGCAAGGCAATCTAAGCCATGTAGTTCTTGAAAGAAGAGCTTCCATGAGTTTTAAATTTTTTAAAAGGAATTTTGAAGTTTTTGAATTTTTCAATAAAGATTGGGTTTGGAGCTAGAATTTGAAAATGTTGTTCTTTTTTAAATGATTGTTTTAATTTGGGAAAGAAGTATTTATTTATTATGAAGGAATAATTTTTTAATTTTAGAGATAAAGTGTTTTTTTAGATTTTGTAAAAATGATAATTAAAAGGAATATTTTTTTAGATTCTTTAGAAAATTAATATTAATTAAAAATAGGTTTGCTTATGCATAGAGTTTAAGTTAATAAATGATTACTTAAAATTCTTATAATTCAAATAAGGTCAAAGATTAATCTATCATTCAATTGACCTCGCTTGATCACTACATCAACTTAATTTTTAAAAAAGATTAATGTCAATTTCTTGAAACAATATATATATATATATATATATATATATATATCAAAATGATAGTAATTTTGAAATTAAACAAATCCACTTTACACAAAGTTTAAGTTAATAAATGGTTACTCAACACATTATTGTAAATCAAATGGTGTCAAAAATGGATCAACACTTAATTAACATTAATTGGTCATGGCATATATTCAATAATGAGTTTTAAAAAACTATTATTTCTTTTTGAGAAAGGAAATAGATTTTTATTTTTATTTTTTAAAATTTGGAAAGAAATTGGTTTTGGGATTCTTGAAATTTTTGGAATTTTAAAAAGATGAACTTTAATTTTCGTATGAAATATATTTTCAATTTTTAGAAAGATAAAAATATTTATTTTAAAATATAAAGATAAATTATTTTTAAAATTTTTATTTTTGAAAAAGAGGATAATTTTGAATACATAGAATTTAAATTTGATATAAGGGTTATTATTAGAGCTGTCAATTTGGATTCAAGCCCTAAGCTAACCTTATTAGCCTTGTTTTAAACATGTCCAGCCTATATGGGTCAAATAGTGCTAGTCCATGGGTCAACCTTGAAAAAAAAAACACTAGTGTAGGAGAGACAAAATTATACAGAGGTAAGCTATCTGACGTGAACCTATCAGATTTGAAGAACCCTAATCCTATTTTTTTTTATTTCTCATGCTTAAGTATCCAATCTTGTTGACTCATTATTATTTCCACAGGTACATGTTCCATTTCTACTTCATATTTTCATTTTTCCATTCAATTTATATTCTCTTCTATTTCGCAAGCTTAATCGGAATACCCAAAGGCATTGTTTAATTTTTATTCTCTTTGAAGTAATTTTTGTTGTTTTATTTTCCTAATTTCCTTTAAAAAAAACATTTGACTTTATTGTGAATCCCCTTTTTTCTCTATTGTGAATCATTGTGATTTGGGTAAGAGATAAGCATTAGACTCATCTATTATATTAATAAAATTTTTATTTATATGATATACAATTACGGTTATGTCTATTTATTTTTATGATGTGGTACCTCTATGTTGATGCTGCTCCACTATTTGGAGAGGGTTTTTTTAGGTTCACCAGACTCGTTTATGGTTTTATGCTCATAAAAAAAATTTTATCTTTTCCCTATTTTTTTTTTTTTTGAAAAAAGAACGAGTAGGGGGTTAGAGGGTTGAGTACATGTGTGTAAAATTTACACTGTAAAAGGGCATACTATTCCATCTTTGGTAAAAGGATATATTTTGATTTAGTGAAACAAAAATTAATGAGAATGGTAAGTAATCCAATTACATGAATACAAGAAAACTTTCAAAGGTCACTGCCCTTAAAGCAGATATCTAGACTAGTTTCTCTGTTCATCTTAATAATAACCATGATGGTAGCATTTAACAGTGCCTTATTTATAACATATTATCATGGTTTAAAGTGAGTTCCTACCTTTATTGTTGCCCTTGCATTTGTTCTAATACCTTTGTTTATATTTTTGTAGTTTTTCCTTTGGTCGGACATAGTGTATTCAGCCTTTACTTCTTGTAATGTATGATCATAACCCATCTTGTTTATAATAGTTAATGGATAGGGGGTGTTGTGGACTGTAATTTGGGAGATCTTTTAAGCTCCTTAATGGATTACATTATAAAGTAGATAAACTAGCTTCATTTGATTATTATTAGAATCATATCACGAAGTAAAGAAATGTATGTGAATTTATGAAAATTTGGGTCATAAGCCTTATCATTTATATCTTATTTATAATTTTCCTCTCCCAGCTCACCTCACAACCAATCATCAACCTTTAAATTCATTTGTTTATAGACCAAAATCTAGTACTATTCACACTCTAAAATGCAAAGAAGATACTTTTATCTTAAGAGAATATGATTAGAAATATATTTTTCATCCTTGGTTGAGGAAAAAACTAGGAAATATTGTATTCTATATGTTAGTGAACATTTTGCTCCAATAATATATACAAGGTTTGTAAATAATTCCCACACCATATATAATTTCATATTAAATCAAATTTAAATTCTAAAACATGAATCTTTTACTTTCTAATATTAGCACCCATAATTTCTCATCATGAACCCTTTAGGTTACAAATAAACTTTAGTATGAAATAAAGTAAGGACAAGAGTAAAAGATAGTAAAATTAGAAAATTTTGTACAAATGAGGAAAATGCCCCTACACTTGGGTAACCCTAATAAATGTGTAGGAAGCTTAAGATGAAATTTAAAATACATCCTTATGGATTCAAATACACCAAGGATTATTGAAAAGTTATGAGGAAGGAATAGGAAAAGAGAAAGGGCGAAAAAACTAACAAAACTCTAAAAACGCCCTTACGAAGCTTTATCTTTCACCAGGGCTAATCTGTTTCCAAAAAATAGTCAATGACACAAGAATTATTGAGGAATGAACCAATAAGTGTTAAAAACATTGGAGGAATCAATTTTGAACCTCCCAAGAAATGGAAAAAAAATTACAGAAATGCCCTTGAAAGACTGGTAAGGCAAGAAAATATGGAACGAAAGCCAAGAAATAGGCTCCACACATCTTGCATGAAATTTCCATGTGAAAAACATGGTGATGATGCACCAAATGAGTCATCACAAAATTAAATGCATAAAAGATAAAAGTAATAAATGCATAGATTCATTTAATCATGGTTAAGGCTAATTAACCTTATTTAATTAAAATTAACCATGCTTAGGATAAGTAAAACTTGATTAGTGACAAAATCAGAATGATTAACACTAATCTATTCCTAAAATGATAATTTATTAAATTTTGAGTTATTTTAGAAAATAAGAATTACATGCAAAATTATCAAAATGTCTTTAAATGGGATATTAATCCCTAAATTACCCTAGCTTGGTAGAATTCACTAAGGGCTTTGGAAGACCTCATTTTCAAAATTCTAAGGCTTCTAAAAACTTAGAGAATTTCTCTAAACTCTCCCAAAAAGTTAATCTAACCCAAGAACCCTAAATTCTCACCTTAAGCCTAAGCTTTCATCTTTGAAGTTTTGGCTAAAACCAACTCCTAATCACCAAGCCCCACCACTATCACTAAGATATCTTTGTGGGCCACTAAGGGGGGGGGGGGGGGGGGGAGGGGACAAAGGTCAGCCATCAAAACCCCAAAAAAAAACCCATCATCAAGTCTCCATCAAGTAGAATTTTACTACTGATGTTTTTAAGCTTTAAATCTTGATTTTTATGTTTTGTTTTCTTCTTTTTGTGAATCCTTTCTCTAAGACCCATGGACCTCATTGTGAATGAACTCATGAGAGCTAAAAATGTTTTTTGGATGGTTATATATGAGCATTATCCATTTTTAGTGATTTTTGAAAGTTAAAGTGAAGTTATGGATTAAACTGCTTCTAGCCACCTTAGAAGCAATTTAATCGGTTAAAATTTCAAAAAAAATCAATTTTGATGCTTTGGGCAGATTTGAGAGGTTATGAGGAAAACTTTGAAGTGTTAAAAGTATGAGATGGATGGATCTAGGAGTAGATATAGTAGGTCTATACTTATTTTCCATGAAAAGTACTATCTTTAAGATTTTTATGCTTAAAGCTTAAAACTTGATGATTTTCTTGATAATTTGAAGTTGTGTTTAAAATTCCAGATCTGAATTCATGGATTAAAAGTCTTAAAAGACTCTAAAAAATATACCATAAGTCTCATAAGCTTGATATGGACTTAGATTTAAGATTTAACATGAGTAAGATGGAGTTTTGGGACCAAAAAAGGAACAAGCTTCATATGACACTTAGAACCTTTTGTAACCATGACCCAAGATAAGGACTAAGGACAAGTCTTGATAAATTTAAGTGTTAATAGTGCTACAAGTGCACAAAATCATGGAACAAAGATCATGTGAGAAGGAATTTTGAGAAAATAACCTTCAATGCTCAAGGGGGAGCATACAACCACTTTTATTAAATATGGATATAATCTCTAAAAATTTCTAAGGTTTGTATAAAATATAAGATTAAGTCCTAAATGATTTTAATCAACTCTTAAGAGAAGAAAAATTGAACCAAAATGCCCTAGGATAAAGGATGACCATTCGGCCATTTTTACTTAATTAAGGGAGAATGGGTTTAAGATCTTGATTATAGTTAATTAAAGATTCTTAGTATGTAAATAAGAATAACTAAAAATGTAATAAAGGTTTAGGAATGGTGTAGAAGCCCATTTGGCCATCATAGTCATGATTGATGAAATTAAGTTAAAAATCTTGATCAAGACTTAAGCTTGATTCAAAGATACATAAGGTGATGATTAAAAATGAATCATGGTGTAATAAATGAGAACATGACCATTCGGCCATACTTTCCAAGAGTGAAGGTGAAGTATTAAAATTCTCCAAACTTGTTAATGTTTAATGACCTAAACCTCAACTAGTACAAATCACCTTTTAAGTTAAAGAAAAGAGAATTAGAATTCCTTAGGACCCTTGTATGTGCATTCAACCACTTCTCAAGGGTTTATAGAAGTTTGAGTTAAAGTCTCAGCTAAGGTGCCAAGAGGATCCTAAGTAAGTTAAGGAATAAATTGTAAATGTGGGAAGGAAACTAGCCTAAAAGCTTGCTAAAATTAAGAAGGGATTTTATATGAGCTTAAGAAGATGATTGGAAATTAATTATAGAGTAAAGGTGAGATCTAGAGCATTCGGGCCACCTTAAGTTCAATCAAAGGGGAATGAGTTTAAAATCTTGATTAAGGTGTAATAAGGATGCTCACTATGTAAAATAAATGTAATAAGGGTTTAAGAGGGGCTATGCAAGGTTATGGTGTCATTCGGCCATGTGTGACTAAATGGATTCAAGTAAGTTAAAATCTTACTGACACATAACCCTTAAACCTAATTTAATTAGGTTATGCATAAGACATGCAAAATGAAGTACATAAAGAGTAAATAACTCAAGAGGTGTCATTCGTCCATTAAAGGAAAACTTCTAAGTATTATGAAAGTATGTGAAATAACTTGACCTTTGAGAAAAGGAAATGATTGAGAGGTCACTTAGAAGGATGAGTGAAATAAACTCTCGTGAGTGATTCATCATAAAATGTTATAAATTAAAAAAGTTGGAGATGTATGGGTATATGTGCTTATGTTGCTCAAGAATAAATGATAAGCATAAGTCTTAATTTAAAAGATAATTATATGCTTGAGAATGTTAAGCCAACTTATGTACTACTTTATGAATTCATAAAGCATAATGTGAGATAAATGATTATTACTCATGAATATTTAAAGAATGATGTTATGTATGATAATCATGTGTGATTGATGCTATGAATATGTGCATGACATATTGGTTGGATATTGATTGAGCATGCATGATTATCTAGAAGCTTTTAAAAATGAACCTAATTTGTTAAGGGATCATTAAACAAAGAACTTATGTGAAAATTTAAACTACTCTTAATATGTTTTGTGCATATCCAAATGGAAAAAGGTTCCTACTAAAGAGGAGGCAAAATGGTTCTCCGAAAATCCTTCTAAAATGAAGTGTTAGGTCTTTAATATTTAAGATTGTGACAACCATCTAGGAATGAGCTCATGTCCTAAGAATAAAAGGTAGAGTAGCAAAATCAATGAGAAGATATTATTTTACTAATATTAATGTATGTTTATGTCTTAATTATCACTAAGAGAGTGATAGGGAATAGATATGAGATATTTAAAAAATAGAGGAAATGATGGTCAAATAATATCTATTATGTAACCCTAAATACTTATGATGTTTAAGTAAGTTACATGCTTAATTAATAATGGATTATCTGTATAAAAAAATCCAATTTAATGAGTTTTTGAAAGATTAAAAATTAAACTTGTATGCATAACATGCTTTTCTAAAAACATGAAGTGCTTAGGATGAAAGTAATGACACTAAACATAGGGTAGAATCCTACTAAGAAAATTAGTTTCTTACTCTTTCTCGCTCCATTTTTTTCCAGATGATAAGAATGTCTTTCACAAACGTGGTAGTTTATGTGGAAATTAGCAATATAAACTAGACGGAAAACGCTCACGGATTGATGATAACAACGCAAGCAAACATGTGCATATATTTTTCTTTAGGACATCTATTTGTGTTGGCAATGATGAGTTTGAATTTTTCCACTATGGAGTTTGTGGTTCTTTTGGAAGCCTTCCATCTAGAAGGTGTGTTTCCCCCTCCTCCCAACTACCAAGCACCACCTGTAGAGGACTCTTCCTCATTTGAGGGAAAATCAAATCCGCAAATTTTATCCCACTATTACAGCACATCGCTCGTCTTGTCATCTCAAGGTAGCTCTCTGTACCATAGCCCTACCCATTTCAAGCATTCCAAAAAATGGCTGATGAAACTTTTGTCGCCTTGGACCAAATTTGTGGCTGGAGCTCTACCATCACCAATCCTGAGGTGTTTTGCTAAGTCCTTGTTTTTTGAAGAAAGAACAAAAAGAAAGTCCTTTTAATAATGTAAATTTTTTAAATAGATGAATGAATGCATCCTAGTTATTATCAGATAGTTTGTAGGTCATTTAATATGAAAATGGTATGAAATAAATATATATATAAATTAAGTGTGTAAATTAATATATGTAATTAAATGAGAATAAGGCTCTAGTTCCTTAGACTGATTATGTATATGTAAATAAAGAGTGTATGAATGTTTAAGGACTGTATAATTATATAATATGTAAATGTTGTATGTTTGAGTTATGCTACTCTAATTTACTATTTATTAGAGATAATTAAATGAACGAAATAATTCATAATGTCAAAAATTATACATGCATAAGAGCCCCTAATTGTTTACATTCTATTCCGAACGCTAATAATTATTTTTTACTATATTTTCTCTAATAATTATTTTCCAAAAATTCTGCATCATGAGATAATAGTCTGAAAATGAAACCGAGTGTGTGACTTAAGCATAACAAATGGTATTCGTTTTTAGAGTGCTATCCTAATGAAAATAGTTTTACTTTAATCAAAGAATATATAGATTTTTTTCCCCTCAAAGGAATAAGTTTGGAAGGTCTATTCTTTTATTTTAATCTCCATATCCAAAAGCATTTTTATTTTATTCTTTAGTTTTATAATGTTTAAATATAGTTTATTGAACACCCAATTTTGTAATATGCCCCTACATGCAGTTACAGCTATGATACCATATTTTGCTACTTATTGTGTACCATTTCCATATGTGTTGGGTTTGACAAAATTTTATTAAATATTATTGTCAATAGTTTCTTATTCTATTGCTTAACATGTGAAAAAAGATATGTGCGCTACAAAATATTTTCATATCTTTGAATTTTATTTTAATTCCTTTTAAGCATTTTTCCTACTCTCAGCGCATGTTTCCATTTACAAATGGCACAAACAAACATGTGTAACAAACTTTTTATTACCTTACACATTAACAAACCTTTTTTGAAGTATAGGATTAGTCAAGATTTGTGGATATGTATTTTGAAGTCATGTGATGAGTGCAACCATAGTCCACTATCCAAGCATGAGCTCTAAATAGTTGTATAGAACGTGGAGGCAAAAATAGTTCTTTCTCTACTCTAAACAATTTGTGGACATTTCCTTTAATTATAATATGCTGTTAAATTTTATATACATGTTGATTGCTTTGCTCTTTTGGTGGTTGTTGAAATATTTCAATAATTGGATGAGAAATATGATTAATTCATATGTAAGAGCTAGCCCTAACCCACTTGGCCTTATGAATGTTTTAGCCCTATATGCTTTTTATTATAAGGCTTTTCGACTTTATGGGATTTTTTAGCCTTGACCCATAGAGCTAGGACTAAATAAGTAAAGGCTCACACATTTGACAGCTCTAGTTATTATAATTTTTTTTTTAGTTTTTGGAAATTGATTTTTTAGTATTAGTTTAGAAATAATTAAATTCATTCTTACATAGAATTCAAGTTTGAAAATGACTACTCAATAAATCCTTACGATCCGAGTAGCATCAAGGATCAACCATTCAATTGATTTTATTTTGCCATTGTATAGATTTAAAAAAAATAAAGAATTTCTTTAATATTTTGAAAATTTTCCTTTGAATAAAAGAATTTTTAAATTTTAGAAAAGAAATATTTTTGAAGTTTTGATATGACATGACAACATATGCATGTACATAACAATATTAATATAATATAAATGCTAACATAAACTATTTACAAAATTTCACAAAGTAACAACTAATGCATAACACTTAATTTTACCATTGTTTACACAAAAATATTAACAAAGAAACTAACACGGATTAATTTTGTCTATATTTAAGCAATATTATTTACTTAAATTTATGATATATTTACAAATAATATAAAGAAAATTATACAAGCAAACAAAAATTATGAAAACGGTCAAATAGGGATTCGTCTATGTCATTTTTTCTTATTTCCTTTTTTTGTGATTTTATTAAAAAAATAAAAATTTGAAATTTTAAGATAGAAAAAAATATTATGAATTAGGAACTCTAGACATAGAAAATATGTTTTATACATTCCCCTTAACACAAAGGGATGGGTTTAAAAAATTACATTAAGAATGTGCAAAAAAAAAAAAAGATAATGAAACTGTCAACAATATATACTGTTATTAATTTAAATTGATTAGAATTTTTGGGATTAATTGGTTTGAGAAAATATGACAATTAAGGAGAAAATTTTACAAATTAATCCGTATTAGGAATTGGAATATATGATAATCATATGTCAAATTAAGAGTAAAAAAAAACCTCTTAATTTTAAAAATATAAAATTGATCACTTCTACATCTCGTGTAGTGCTTATTCTATTGTCTTTCCAATTTGTCTTCTGTTAATTTTTTTTTTAAATTGAAAAGTGATTGTTCTTTAAGTCTTGTTTTCTCTATCTTTTCTACTTTATCCTGTGATAGATATGTTTCCCTTTTTCTCACACATCCTCTGTTTGATTATGATAACTTCTCCCTCTTCTTTCTTTTTTTTTTAATTTTAAAATAAAAGGAAATATATAGGAGCAAATCAAAATTTTGTCAAATTATTTTTTATCTTTTAATTGTTAAAATTTGAATTAATTATTTTATTACTTTTATTTTATTTTATTTTTTAATTTAAAGATGATGAGATTTTATGTTATTTTTCAAGATAATAATTTTTTTATGTTAAAATTTGAATTAATTATTTTATTACTTTTATTTTATTTTATTTTTTAATTTAAAGATGATGAGATTTTATGTTATTTTTCAAGATAATAATTTTTTTATATTTTATAATTTTTATTACTTTTTGAATTTTAAAACATATGCTCGAACAAAATTGGATGTTCAAAGTGCCTATCTGTTTTTATCTTGTAAGGCTTTCATGCCTATCTGCTTTTATCTTGCATGTTGTTTATTTTTATTTTTCAAAGTCCTCCTATCTATTTGCTTTTATCTTTTAAGGTCTTCATGCCTATTTTATTTTATCTTTTAAACTCTCGTTTTTGTCTTCTTCTATCTTCCAAGGCCTTGTGTTTATCTACTTTTGTATTTCATGGCCCCATGCTTGTCTATTTTTGTCTTTTAAGGCCCACATGCCTGTCTGCTTTTATCTTTCAAGGCACTTGTGTTTGTCTACTTTTATCTTTCAAGGCTTATGTGCCTTTATCTTTTAAAGCCCACGTTCCTATTTGCTTTTATATTTTATGGCTTCTATTCCTATCTGCTTTTATCTTTTAATGCCTTCATACCTACTTGTTTTTATCTTTTAAGGCCTTATACCTGTCGATTTTTATCTTTCAAGGCCGACAAGCTTGTCTACTTTTATCTTTAAAGCCTTTTGTGTCTGTTTGCTTTTATCTTTCAAGACCCCTTTGTCTACTTGCTTTTATCTTTTAAGGCTCTTGTGTTAGTCTGATTTTATCTTTTAAGGAAAGTGTCTCTGTCAACTTTTATCTTTTAAGGCTCCTGTGTTTGTCAATTTTTAACTTTTAAGACCCTTCTGTCTATCTACTTTATCTTTTAAGGCCTCATGCTCATTAGCTTTTATATTTTAAGGTTGCCATGTCTATCTCCTTTTATCTTTTATCTTTTAAGATCCTCATGTTTGTCTACTTTTATCTTTTAAGGCCTTTGTTCTTATCTGTTTTTATCTTTCAAGGCTCTTGTGTCTATCAATTTTATCTTTTAAGGCCCTCATACCTTTTACTTTTATCTTGTAAAGCCTTCATGTCTATCTATTTTTATCTTTTAAGGCTCTTGTTTTTATCTACTTTTATCTTTTAAAACCCTCGTGCCTGTCTATTTTTACCTTTTAAGACCCTCGTGTATATCTACTTTTATCTTTAAAGGTCCCCATGCTTGACTCTTATTTTCTTTTAAGGCACTCATTCCTATCTGTTTTTATCTTTAAGGTCCTCACACCCATCTTTTAAGCTTAGTACTTACCTAGCACCTTTACCTTTCTACATTTAATTCAAAAGCTCAATACCTACTTCGCATCTTTACCTTTTCACATTTAATATTCCTTTTAAAAGCCTAATATTGGCATGGAACCTTCTATTTTCCTGCATCTAGCCTAAAGAGCAAGGTTACCCTACATTTTCCTAAATCCATCGGCTTACCAATCATATCAAGCATTGTATAACCTATATGATTAGCATCTTTTTCTTATATCATCCAATATCACTTTCTTGGACTTAGTACGATATACTTGTTAAGCATCATTCATCATAAGCTTTGTGCTCAGGGTCTATATACCCTTATACATCCCATCTAAAGGTCCTTGTACACTTTAATACTATATATTAGGGCATATATAGCATATGTTTCATATCTTAAATCTCTTACATCTGGATGGTTCGGATAAAAACTAATTCACTTCTTTACTCAATTCTTACTACTATAACTTGAATAATTTCATTATTCATGTTATCTACTAAGAACTAACTAAATAGGGACAACTATAAGTAACATGATTTAATCCTACTCTCTAATTTAATAATGAATTTCAAAAAAATAAGAAAAGTCCAACAAGCTAGAAAAACCTAAGCCAAAAGTTGAAAGTGAAGAAGTAAGGTTAAAATTAGACACAAAAAGGATTGGTTTCATAACCAAATAAGAGAAAAACCTTCCTTGACATTAATTTTTAGCTTTTGATGCACTCACTAAAAACAGAAACAACACTCAAAATCTCTTCTCACACAAAGGGACAAAAAATACCACACGCCCCTTCTCATTTTGGACCAACACTACCCTTGAGTACTCTCTATACCAAACAAGAATCCTCTCAATTTAGCCTCACCTTTTTTCTATCACACATTTTTGACACTTACATACTCCTTATATAACAACCACTCACTCTCATTTCTCTTGCCTCTAGCAACAAGGTTTCCTATCATTGCCCAACATCACTACAAATTTTTTGTTCCTTCTTTATGTTTGTGCGCAAACGCACGTTTTATCTCCCATGCATATCAATTACAACCTCTCCATTCCTTCCATATCTTGCACACTCTCCCACTCACTAACCACATACCTACACTCTCATTCAAGCATCATGTAGATCCTTTACACTTTCCTTGTTTAATGCCCAAAAACCTCTCATACTCTCTCTCTCTCTCTCTCTCTCTCTCTCTCTCTCTCTCTCTCTCTCTCTCTCTCTCTCTCTCTCTCTACATCTATTCTTCCTTCCAATGAGAGCATGCATAACTTTTAGAGCATCTCCCTTCTCCATCCCTATACTCATGCGCAGAAAACACCAATTATCCTTTCCCATAAATGTTCAACTTTCTCTCCTCTCTCTTTCTCTCTCTCACTAACTATACAATTAATGCCTATACAACAAGCAAACAATTGTCCTCCCTCATAAAAGTTGACTCTCACACACCAAGCCTTCATTCACCCATTACACAACCTACTTCATTCTCAAGTCATTCCCTCTTCTCATTCAAAATCAACCCCTCACTCTTAACAACACCATATCACTCTCTTCTCATTAACATTTAGGTCTTCCTGGATGCCTAGTAAACACACATATATTCCTCGCTCTTTCTCTCTACTATCATATTCTCTCCATACACTTAAGTTCCTTCGCCTCAAGATTAGCCCAATATCTTTCCCAACTATAGATTTCATCATTGCACAACATAAAAATGGCCTATTCTCTCTTGCCTAGTCCTCATCTCTCTCCCTTTCACCCACCAAAACCCATTCAGTTAACTTTCACCTTTGTTTAACAGGATCCATGTCTAACCCTACATCTAATCCTTATTATTAAATAACGCATACTTCCACTATTTTGAAATCGTAAAAATGTAAAGCATTACAAAGCATTTTAAAAAAGAAACTACCTCGGTATTTTTACACAAGTCTCTCCAAGCTTAAACTATTTTCCAGAAAACAATATTGTTTTCTTAAACCCAAATTACAATATTATTTTCTATGTCTAAAAATATTGTTTCCTTAAACCTAAATTACAACAAAAGTAAACATAATGAATGCAGCTCAGGTTATAAGTAGTCAAACACTTCTGAATATCACTCGATTAATGCTTATTGTCTTTTTCTCATAAGCTTTAACCATTATATAGGTAGAGATAAAAGAAGTCATTAAAAGATGAACGAGATTCACAACATATTCTACATGAGCATTGACTACATGACCTTGGGTCAAGGAAAATCATATTGCTCGTTTCATCCGAACTACCCATGCGTCAATATCTTTTTTGCCTTTTTACCTTTTTTCTTACCACCTTTCCTAACACATCAAGTTCTTTCCTCTTTAGGCTTAAGACTCTATAATCTTGCAAGGTATGATAGTTCCTTTTCCTAGTCAATGATCTGGAAAGGGCTTAATTGAAAATAACATTAACTAGATTTTCTATATAGCATATGTTTCATTTCTGCTGAGATGATAAGAAACTTCGAGGTGTCTTAAGATGATTTAAACTTTTGTACTGAGATGATAAGAAACTTCGAGGTGTCTTAAGATGATTTAAACTTTTGTACCTTTCTGAGAGTGTAAAAGTTGTATATGCATGTTTTTATCATTTATCAAAATGTTAGTTGATTATTATATTTTGAGACTTGATTCCAATAATCTCCCCCTTTTTATTGATGGCAAAAATGTTTAAGTAGATAAATTTAATAATTTTTATACATATCAAAATATAGCATGTTAATATGCAGATATACAGAAAGCCTTTAATGTTCATATACAATTTTCAAACGTTAAAATGTTTCAAATGCTCTCCTCTTATTTTGGCCAACCAACAAAAGGAGAAAGAAAATAAGACACTAAGACATCTTAAATAACTCAAATTTATGATGAATAAGCTATAAGAGTTCATCAAATAGGTCTTCAAGTGTCTGATCCACACGGAAGCGGAAGCGATGAAGCTCATTTCTCAGGCTCATATGAGTCTCCTTAATGCGCTACAAGTGATGCTGGTTATGTTGTTTCAAATAATTGAGGGCCATAAGATGGTTTATAGAGGAAGCATCCTAAAGAAGCATAATATAAAGTAAAGCCACATGAGGAGCACGATGGAGGATGAAGGGCATTATCCTTGCATGAAGAGAGATAGGAAAAGGGTCATGCATGGGAAGAAGAAATGTGGGAGGTGAACAGTTGGCACAAGGGATAAAGGGAGAAGAGAACTGCAGAAGGGGGAAGGATTGTGAGGCTAGAGTAACACAAGTGAACATGAAGAGAACAGAAGCTGTAAAAAGGACAAAGAAAAAAGATAATAGATAAGCATAAAACATTGAAGAGAAGACAACAAGAGATGGGTAGGAATGAGAGAAATGGTGGAAAGGATGAGAAAGAATCCTTTGATCCCAAAAGTAGGGCTGAGTGTGGACATTGTTGTCCTTCTAATCAAGTGTGATGCCAGAGGAGGAGAATTGGATGGAGTTGAGTTACTCATAATATGTGGGCATCCACCAGGTGTGCTCAAAATCAAGGAGGCTACCAAGAGCACAAGCAAAGCTTACAGATCATATATCGGGTTGAGGGTTAGAGGAGTGCCTGAGGGAATGACAGGAGCCTTTGAGGCAGTGGAAGACGCTTGGCACAAATTGGAAGGCACACGATTGGGGAAGAGCTTGATGAGGGTGAAAGGGGTCATGTAGGTCGTAGGGTTATTTTCAAAGCATAATGAAGTAGCGTCAGAGCTTCTACTTGGCCAATACTTATCCCATCATAAGACGATTGTTGAGTTCAAGCTTTCGAGGAGAGAACTAGGGAAGAATATCGTTTATGATTGGGGTGTCTTCGAAAACAAAAGCAGGAAAGGAAGGGTCAAAGTAAATATGGAGTTTACCACCAAGAAAATGACGTCCTCCATTATGCTTGTTCTTTCTATCCTGTCTCCACCATAATCAATGTCACAGTAGTCAATCACTCTAAATGATTCCTATGCCTTATAAACAAGTCCAAAGTTAGAGATTCCCACTAAATATCGAAAAATATGTTTTACCGCTTTTAGATGAGATTCCTTGGGTTCGATTTGAAAGCTTGCACAAAGACAAAAACTAAACATGATATCTGTCCTTCTTGCAGTTAAGTATAGAAAAGAGTCAATCATTCCTTAAAAGACTTTTTGGTCAACAAGTGAAATGTCTTCATCTTTTGATAAGATGACTAATGGATGCATGGGGTTGACATGGGTTTGGACCCAGCCATTTTATACTTATGAAACAGTTCTTTTGTATATTTATGATAATGTATATAGATACCTTCCACTTCCTGTTTTATTTACAAGTCAAGGAAGAACATGAGCTCTCTAATCATAGTTATCTCAAATTTATTCTGCATTATCTTGGTGAAATCATTGCATATCTTGGCATTAAAAGGTCATTTTTATATGACTTTATAAAAAGTGTGGTATCTACTTGTCCTCCAGCAAAATTATTTTTCTTGAGAAAGGAACTTAATCTGTCATACCAAGCATGAGGTTCTTGCTTAAGACCATCAAATACTCTTTTAAGTTTATACATATGTTCTAGAAAGGATTCATTGATAAAATCATGAGAATACTTAACAAAACTTATTCAATTATCCCATTTAGAAATGCATTTTTGACATCCATTTAAAACAAGGTTATATCATGTTAGGATGAGCATGATCCTAATAGCTTCTTATCTAGCTACAACAGCAAAGGTTTTAGTATAATCAATACCTTCCTACTAATTGTACCCTTTAGCCACTAACCTAGATTTATTTAAGGATACATTACTGTCTTGATCAAGTTGATTTTTGAACACTCACTTAGTTCCAATGATTGCTTTTCCATATGGCTTAGGAATAAGAGTCCATACTTTATTTTTGTCAAACTAAGTCAATTCTCCTTTCATTGCAGCAATTCACTCGGCATTAAGAAGTGCATCATCTACTGTCTTACGGTGTAGCTCAAATAGTAAAGCAACATTTCCTTGATTTTTGAAGCTAGATCTAGTTCTAACTTTTTTTCAAGGACCTTTAAGAATTTGGTCAGGTGGATGGTATGGCTTAGATTTTATATCTTTTGATGCGTCTGAAATTGAAATGATTTTGAACAAGGTAAGACACTTGTTGATTCAATACTTCATCCTTTGGTTCTAAGGCTGGCTAATTTTCATCAATTTTGTGTCCATACATGCAAAGTCCTTCTCTAGATCTGAAAGCTTTTTCTTAATCAATTTTCCATCATTAAATCAAACATGTATTGATTCTTCAACTACTAGAGTCCTTGGGTTATATACATGAAAGGTTTTAGATATACATGAGCAGTTATGGAATATTCCTTTATCTACTTTTAAATCAAATTTCCCAACATTATCTTTCATGTTTAATGTAAAATATTCACACCCGAATGAGTGAAAATGTGTGATGTTAGGTTTTCTTTTTTTCTTTCATAAGGAGTCCTATCAAGATAGGTCTTATTAAAATATGGTTTTGAATATAGTAGGCTGCGGTTATAGTCTTTGCCTATAAGTATTTTGGAAGAAAGTTTTCACAATCATTATTCTTATCATATCAAATAACGTTCTGTTTTTCCTTTCAACAACCTCATTTTCTTGAGGTTTCCTAGGAATAGAAAAGTTATGAGAGATTCCATGTTTGTTACAGAATTTGTAGAATTTTTTATTTTCAAATTTCCTTCCATGATTGCTTCTTATTGAGGCTATACAGAATCCTTTTTCATCATGAATTTATTTAAAAAATATTTTAAATACTTTATAAGACTCATCCTTGTGTAACAAGTATAGTCATGTCAATCTAGAGCAATCATCTATAATAAAAAAAACCATACTTTTTTCCTCCAAGACTTTGTATACTAGTAGGTTCGAATAAATCCATATGAAGTAACTCAAGAGGTCTAGAGGTGGAAATAAGATTTTTGTTTTTGAAAGATGTTTTAAATTTTTTTCCCTTTTGACAAACTTCCACAAGATGTCCTTCTTAAAAGACACATTTGGAAATTCTTTGACTAGACCATATTTATGAAGATTTGAGATATGCTTCATATTTATATGTCCTAGTTTTCTATGCCATCCATCTTTTATCCTCATTTGAGAAAAGACAAGTTACTTTCTGATCATATAATTCTTCCAAATCTATCTTATACAAATTGTAATGTCTTTTAGTGGTACATAGTATATATCATTCATCATTTTTTACTTTGTATTGATTTTTGTTGAATGAAACAATATATACTGCCACAAAATTAATTGATGCTCAATAAATTACGTCAAGTTTTCTACAAGCAAGACATTCTCAATGGATGGTAGATTATCCTTACCAATTCTACCTTGTTCCTTTAACTCTTCCCTGTTGGTTTCCTCCAAAGGTAACGTTTCCTCCATCATATAGTTCTAGATCTAAGAACATAGACTTGTTTCTTGTCATGTGTCATGTGCAACCATTGTTTAGGTACCATTTTGGTGTCTTTTTTTCCCACTAAGGATATATGCAAAATGGATGATCATATTTTTAGGTACCTATATCCTTTTGAATCCTTTGCTGTTAGTTTTCATGTCTATAATGGCACACTTTTGAGTTGTGTCTAGACTTGTTGCAGAGAAAGTATGATGAGTGTAATTAAGAGGTAAATCTATTTATCTTTTTATGATTATTTCTAAAACCAATACCAAATTTGTCTTTAAGAAATATTTCTCCTTTCATGATTTGTTTCAGTTTATTTGAACTCTTAGCAAACTTAGACATATCTCATTTTACTTCATTTATTTTAGAAGACAATTTCTGGTTAGCTTCTAAGGGGAAACTTTTTTTTTCGTTAATAACTTCTAAAGTTCATTTTCTTTTTTAGAAATTTTTCTTTAAGATAGTATATTTTTTTAGTAATGTATTAAGATCACTCAAAATAGTTTTATATACATTTTATAGATCTTGAAGTTCTATGGTTACCTCAAGATCAGTGTCAGACATAAAACATACTTGTGCTGACTTAACAGCTTCATCCTCTAAGCTACTTCTAACTAAATCATCCTATATTGAGATAATACCTTTCCTTCTTCTAAATTTAGTGAACTTATTATCTTTCTTGAGATTTGGACATTCAACTTTCATGTGTCCTGGTTTTCTGCTTTTATAGCATATTATATCCAATTTTGAAATGTTTTCAAAAGAGAATCGTTTACCTTTGCTTGGTCTTTATTTTATCCCTTTCTTTTTCTTGTTCATTATGTTATTTGGTCTCTTAGATATAAGGGATGGTTCTTCATCAATTCTGTCACCATTATTGAGGTCATCTGAACTAGACGTTTCTTCGGCATTCATGGTCTTGCTAGAAGTACCTTGGTCATGGAGGTTGGATCTTAGGGCAAGCACTTTTCTCCTCTTATCTATTTCCTCCTCGTTTAGCTCAATCTCATAAATTTTAAGAGATCACAAAAGTTCATCTAACTTGAGTTTGATCAAGTCCTTGGATTCTTCTATAATTATTTCTTTGTCTTCCATCTAGGAGAAAGACTTTTAAGAATCTTTACCATGGTATCCTCATGATCATAAGTATTTCTGAGGGTTTTGAGACCATTTGTTACCATTTGAAATCTTCCAATCATTTTATCGATGGTTTTTCCTTCTTTCATTTTAAAATTCTCATATTGAGACACAAGATAACTTATCTTGGATATCTTTACTTGTGTCTTCCTCCATGAACAGAGACAAGTCTATCCTAAATTTATTTAGCAGTCTTACATCTAAAGACTTTATTTTACTCGCTTCTATAGAGAGCACAAGTTAGCATAAATCTAGCCTTAACATTATTCTGCATCTTCATAGTTTGATCAGCAGTCCATAGATCCTCAAGGATCTTTGTACCATGTTCATCCAAGGTACATAGTCCCCTTTGATGATAATGTTCTAGAGATTGTACTAGGTGAATTTGATGAACATCTTCATTCTATCTCTCCAGTATTGGCAATGTTCCCCAAAAAAGGTTAGAAGACAACTAATAGAGGCTCCTTCAAGGATAAGATATTTTTCTCATTGTGTCAAAGATCTGTAGTTTCTCTTCATTTGTTAGAATGTCCAATCCAAGAGGTTGAACTCTGATGCCAAATGTAGGAAAAGACGCAACACACAAAAAGAAGGGTGGAATGTGGTGTCGTAGGAAAACTATGCTTTTTCAGCAAACTGAAACGTTATAGGATACTAGGTATCTTAAGAGGCTTATCAATATAGAGGATAAAGAAAGAGATATTTACACCGAGAGTTATACTAGTTCACCCTTATCAACCAAAAGATTACGTCCAGTCTTTGTTATCACACAACAAATATTTCCACTATTTTGAAATAATGCAAACACAAAGTATTCCAAAGCATTTTTGAAAAAACTACCCTAATATTTTTACACGTCTCCCCAAGGTTAAACAATTTTCCAGAAAATAGACAAGATATTTCTGAATATCACTTAATTAATGTTTGTAACTTTTTCTCATAAGTTTTGGTCATTATATAGGTAGAGACAAAGTAACCATTGAGAGATGAATGAGATTCACAATGTCTTCTGCATGAGCATTGAATGCATAACCTTGGGTTAAGGGAAATCATATTGCTCTTTTCGTCTTTTTTTTTTTTTTTTTTTTGCTTAGCACATTTCCTGACACATCAGGTTCTTTCCTCTTTAGGCTTATACTTTATAATCTTGCAAGGTTTGATAGTTCCTTTTGCTAGTTAGCGATCCAGAAAGGGCTTAACTGTAGATAACGCCAGCTAGATTTTCTATATAGTATATGTTTCATTTCTGCAAAGATGATAAGACACTTCGATGTGTCTTAAGATACTTTGAGTTTTTGTACCTGTCTGAGAACGTAAAAATTGTATGCACATGTTTTTATCATTTATCAAAATGTTAGTTGATTATTATATTTTGGAACTTGGTTTCAATAATCACATATTTTTGGAATCGCAAGGATTTACAGTACAATTATCTAAATCTCATCCATGTGTGGATTTATGATATTTTTATTTAAAATAAATAATAAGCCTTTTATTATTCAATAATTACTTAATTCTAAATCTTACTCAACAAACCTTAAATTTATATATGTAGTGTTTTCTATCATCACATATTTTTAGAATCGTAAGAGTTTATAGTGTAGGTTTTTATTATCTTAAATCTCATGGTATATGAATTTAGGATTTTTTTGTTAACTTAAAAAAATTAATTAAGCCTTTTATAATTTTTTAATTTTAGATTTCACACAACGAACCTTAAATTTGTATGTGTAGCATCTTTTACCATCACATATTTTAGAATCATACAAATTTACAACGTAGCTATCTAATGTCTTAAACCTCATGCATGTATGAATTTAGAATTTTTTCTTTTAATTTTAAAAAATTAATTAAGCCTTTTATTATTTGTTAATTATTTAACTCTAGATCTCATATAACAAACCTTAAATTTGTATGAATAGTATTTTCTACCATCATATTTTTTTGAAATTATATGAATTTTCAATGCAACCATATATTATTTTTAAATCCTATACATATGTGGACTGAGAAAATTAAATATAAAAATTAAAAAAATAAATTCTTATTTAAATTTATAATTTATTGAATATGTTTCTACCAAGAATTAAACCTTTTTCAAGATTCTTTAAAAATTTTCAAATTTCTTTCTTAAAAAATTTCTTTACTAAATTAAATCGATAAAATCATTTTTTCAAATTTTGATTTTAATTTTAGTTTTAAAAAATTCTCTCCAAATATTTTTAATTATTACTTTGTACATAATTCATCATAACCATCTTTCTATTTAGTTTTAAAATAGATTGTCTTTAAGATATTTTTAATTTACTTTCTTAACAAAATTTATTTTTTAAAAAATTAAATTAATAGAACTACGGAGCTTTAAATTTTTTATCTTATCAAGAAATACATAAAAGTAACATTCTCTCAAACTATTTTTATGCATAATATACTTTGTTTCTTTCCTATATATATATATATATATATATATATATATATATATATATATATATATATATATATATATATATATATATCATTTTAAATATTTAATTTTTATCTTATTCTTTTTTCTATATAAATACTTTAAATAGTTATTTTTATCTTAAAAATGATCAAATAATTTTTTTTTTAAATTATATATTTATCTTTAGATACTATTTTTTAAAATATGCAATTAAGATGCTAGCATCTTTCTTGTTCGTAATTGATTTTTAAATTTAAATATTTTTATTTTATAATTTTTTTAAATATTTTTTCTAACAAATAAAATTTAGTAATAATTCCACTATTATATTATTTAAAATTTAATTATTTTAATGAACTCATCATTTTCTTGTAATTTAGGTTACGACAATATTAAATTTACTAAAATAATATAGTTAATATTTATTAAAAATATATTTTAGTAATTTAATCATTAAATTTAAATTTTTCATAAAATTATTAAGTTTACAAAATTTTATAAAATTAAAAAATATTTATTTTATTATTTCACTTTATTTTATTGCATAATATTTTTTTAAGAAATAATGATGTAATTAAAAATATAAATAAATATTTAATATTAAAATACATATATACAAATTTTAAAATTTTATAAAATTATATATGTTATAATTAATATAATAATATCACATAAACCAATAAAAATTCACTTTTAATACAAATTTGATATTTTTTCCTATGCCTTTGAAAATCTAAAAGTAATAGCCTAATGTATACGACATGCTTGTATTTGCATTTAATGTTATCAATGTTAGCTTTTAGTAAATTACTTTTACTTTTAAGGATTTATAAAAAAATTATTTTGCAAATAGGTTCTTGTTCAATTTTTAAACTAATTAAATATTTAAATTAATCAAAATTAAAAAATTAAAAAGTACAAAGAGGAAATTGTTGGGGAAATGTCATAACACTTATATCTCAAAAGTTTTCTACTGAATTAGGAGTAGAACTGTCAATTTAGCCTATTCAACTCAATCCAATCCTAACCCACATGGACTAGGGCTAAAATAGTTCATAGATCCACAAAGCCCACTTTTGCAAAGCCCATAGGATCAAAAAATCCACTAAATTTCATGGGCTAGGGTCAATTCATGCTAAAAATTTTTAAAAATTATTATATAATATATCAACTTAGGATTTTTGTTTTTCCATCAATACAAGGTATATGATCTATAGAAAAGGAGCAAGCAACAATATGAACAAATCATACATAATTATAGTGTCCATTACTTCATTATGAGATTAAGAATAATAAAATTTCATGTTTAAGAGAGATATTTTTCCTATAGCTTGATTTATGCAAAGCAAGCCAAAGATAAAGTAACAAATTTACATGAATAGTATGGAAATACAAAATATTGAATTATTAAGTGGAAAATCAACAACTTACAGGTTCATTTTCCATATCACGTTCACATTTTCCATATCACATTTTCCACAACCACAACCACCGACAGCAGCACCGAGAATGAACACGGTTCCCCTGGTACCTATGTCACCCAATGCCAACAATGCTCCCACACCGACCATCCCAAAAGCTCCCACCATTGACGTTGTCCAAATCCTCAGCAAAGCCAAGAGATTCTTCGTTCTCATTCGTTTGCTTAAGACTACCCAATTGATAAACCAACTCAACTCCCAACTTGTGACTTTAGGCTCCGGAGCTAACATTATCCATACAAACAAGGCACATTCAAACAACCTTGAGATATTTGCCATTTGCATTAGGCCAAATCCACAATAGTGGAGATTCACAAGAAAAAGAGAGGTATACAACTACATATTCACTGAAAATACAGCGGGGGTGAAAGCTTGGAAATGTTTGAGTTACCACCCCTGGCAATATAGAGTAGTATTATGTGCTTTTGTTTAAAATGTAGAAACTAGTACTTTTTCATATAAATTTTCATCAACTAATCCTACACCCCAACGTTTACCTGAAATCTTAAAGCCCTCTTTCACACTAACACTATCACGAACATTTATGGACGATCACCAAAAAAACGCTCAAAAATACGTTAAGCAATGAACTTGTTCAAAGATGCAATAAACTTGTTTAAAGATGAAAAAACGACAAAGTGAAAAGGATACCTCGTTGGTTGATTAGAGAATGGGTTATACGTGGTTGCAATTCGTGATTTGGAGAATGAGTTTTCTGCACTGCTGCAGTTTGCAGAGAATGAGGTATACACTGTTGCAATTCGCGGAGAATCAGTTTTCTGCATTATTGCAATTTTTTTAATTTTTAAAATTAGATTGTTAATTTGGGAATTAAAACTATTCAGATGAGGTTTTTTATTTTTGGACTAAACTCATCCCTAACCCATAAAAATAGATACCACATAGGGTAGGATTCATAAAAACTCTATTTATCAAATGGATAAATTATAAAAAATTATTATAAAGGGCCACATGGATCAGCCCGAGCCAAGGGCTTAATTGACATCTCTAATTAGGAGCACTTAACTCACTTTTAAACTACCTTCAAAATTATTTTATGCCTTTCTTTTGTTTTTTTCTTCGTCTCAATTTCCACCCACACCCACATCTATGACCTTCTCTTCCTTCTCCTTCACTCTCTTGCCTCTCTATCATCACCACAATATCATTTACCATCCAAAATATAGCTCCCCTCCACATCACATTCACGATAATTTTTTTTTTAAAATTGTAATTAATTACACTTTTTAATTAATTTAAAAAATTAGATAAGAAGCTATTAGCAACATACTTTTAAATAAAATTTTTAAAACATAATATTCATATAATTAAATATAAATACATATATATCTCTTTTATTTATTTATTTTCATTTTTTATATATATTAGTTTCTATTTGTTATTCCTATATTTATAAAAAAATTATAAAAAATATTATTTTATTAAGTTTATTATTTAATTTTATCTATATATATATATATATAGACGTGTGTCTCATATGTTCACCATTTATTTCTTTTCCGTTTATCCTTTTCCTTTTAAATATTTATTGATTTTATGCAGTGACATGAAAATATGAGGGATGTAGAATTTTTTAAACGTGCATATAAACTTTTTAAGTATAAAATAAACCAGTTTGAAGTACACACTATAATTCAAGTTTTTGAATAATAAATGATTTCTTTTTTACAAAGACAAAAACTATTACATTGAAATAATGCAATGAGTGGCAGATTTGTTAATTTATTTGCAAACGGAAGTTTGCATGACAGATGTATTCATTACCTACAACAATCATTAGTTAACTTAAATTAACTAATTAAGCCCCACCAACATCAAACATCCAGCAATATAATTACATAAATTAAAAGAAAAAAAAAAAAGGGAATTGAAGTTGAGAGAGAATAGGAGAGTGCTATCTCTTCTTTCTTCTTTCTTCTTCAATTCCTTTACAGCTGAGCCCGAGATTGACAATCACCTTATGAAAAAACGATAATAATGATAAACAGCTCTAAACCTTAAATCAATTTCTAATGATTTCAAAAGCAATTTAGGGTTTTCAATTTCAAACACTAAAAAATTATAGCCTTTAGAATTGGTCCCATTCCCTTTAGCTCCCACCCACACACCCACCCATCATCATCATCATCAACAATCAACAACAATTAAACAACTTTGAGTCCAATCCCAAATCTCAACAACAAAAGATTCGAAAACCAATTAGGGTTTCCAATTTAAAAAACCATGGCCTTTTGAAATGGTCCCTTTGAGTTACCCCAACCCACACAACCACCTATTATCATTATTGTCAACCGCAAGTAAACCATTTTGAGTCCACCCCAAATCGTAATGATCCCAAATCAATTTATTGGGTTTCCAATTTCAAACCATTAATAAAAAATTAGGGTTTCTTCTTCTTCTTCTTCTTCTTCCCCAAAACACAACCACTTCATCGCTACCATCACCAAGCTTCGATTTTGAGTTCGAAATGGCGACAAGGGGCACCAGATCGGAGAAGGTTCGTCGAATCTTTCATCAATTCGACGCGAACCGCGATGGAGGTCTCAACCGCGAAGAAATGGCGTCGCTGGTAGGTGCGGTGAACCCTAGGGTGAAGTTCAGCGACGAACAAATCAACGCCATTCTCGACGAAGTGTTCCGAACGTACGGCGAATTCATCGACGGCGACAAAGGTCTCACGTACGAGGGTCTCTTGCGAACCTACGATGACGGTGCCGGCGACGTTGACCGTGATTTTGACGCTCTTGGCCTCGACCTCAACGTCGACGATTCCGCCGCCGCAAAGGTAGCGGCAGCTTCTGAGGCCTCGTCATCGTCGATCGTCGACGAGAGAATGGCCGTGGAGACGCAAAAGAAGCAGCGGACGGCGGCGTGGGCCGTGTCGCCGAACCATGGGATCGTGTTCGATGACACGTGGAAGATCGTGGACGATTTGGAGATTCTGGTGAAGAGGCTGAAGTCGAAGCAATCCAAAGATGGTAAATTGAAGAATGACAACTTTGATGCATATTCAGATGCCGGTTGGTCGCGGGAATTGGGGCCTTCTGCGGAGATTTCAGAGAAGAGGGTATTTTGGGAAGAGTCAGGGCATGATTATGCAGTGTTTTTGAAGGAATTGGGAGGGTTGAGAGCTAGGGCTGATGGTGCTAGATCAAGGGAAGAGGCTTTTGATGGACACATGGCAATTGGAAGGGTTTTGTATGAGCATCAGTTGTTTAAGGAGGCTTTGGTTAGTTTCAAGAGAGCTTGTGAGTTGCAGCCTGTTGATGTGAGGCCTCATTTTAGAGCAGGGAACTGTTTGTATGTTCTTGGCAGGTACAAGGAGGCCAAAGAGGAGTTCTTGTTGGCTCTTGAATCCGCCGAGGCTGGTGGAAACCAATGGGCTTACTTGCTGCCCCAGATTTATGTCAACCTTGGCATTGCCCTTGAGGGTGAAGGCATGGTTTTGAGTGCCTGTGAATATTATAGAGAGGCTGCGATTCTTTGTCCCACACATTTTAGAGCTTTGAAGCTTTTAGGTAGTGCACTTTTTGGTGTAGGGGAATATAGGGCAGCTGTGAAGGCGCTGGAAGAGGCGATTTTCATGAAGCCTGATTATGCTGATGCACATTGCGATTTGGCCTCGGCATTGCATGCCATGGGGGAGGATGAGAGGGCAATTGAGGTGTTTCAGAAGGCTATTGATTTGAAACCAGGTCATGTGGATGCTCTTTACAATTTAGGTGGGCTATATATGGACCTGGGTAGGTTTCAGAGGGCCTCTGAGATGTATACTAGGGTTTTAGCTGTGTGGCCGAACCATTGGCGAGCACAGCTGAATAAGGCAGTGTCTCTGCTTGGAGCTGGGGAAACTGAAGAGGCCAAGAGAGCTTTGAAGGAAGCCTTGAAAATGACAAACAGGGTTGAGTTGCATGATGCAATATCACATTTGAAGCAGCTGCAGAAAAAGAAGACCAAAGCTAATGGAGCTCTTTCTGGGGAGTCGTCATTTATTATTGTTGAACCATCCAAATTTAAGGTAGTTGGAGAAAGGACTACTGGGAGGAAGGAACTAGCAACTGCCCTGCAAATCAGAGCTCTTCAGAGGGTTACTAGGTTGAGTCGTTGCAGTGTGGAGCTTTTGAAGAAGGAAATGAGTGAACACGATGTGCCGGTGTCCTATTCTGGTAGTGGAGTTCCTGAAAAGTCCATCCGAAAGCCGAATTTGGAAGAAATTCTTCACAGATTACTCAGTTTTCTGAAGCCTGAGACTTTTCAAGGAGCTGTAAAAGCAATAAATGAGAGGATTCTTTCTGTTCTGGATGAAAATGGTTCAGGAAGGCTAGATCTTGGAATGTTTTATGCTATTCTTGCTCCTATTTGTGGTGGTCCCCCAGATAGACGTAAAAGGATTGCCTTTGATGCACTTTTGTGGCGTCCTATGAATGAAGATGGTGCTAATATTAAGAAAGTTGATGCCACTATATACATCAAGTTGTTAAGGGCCATTTATCTTCCTTCCGAAGGGCTTAGTGAATTACTGGAAGTTCATGGAGACTTAGACACATCGATGGTGTCTTTCTCTGAGTTTCTAGTTATGTTTGATGATCCAGATTGGGGTTTTGGTATCATGCCTACTCTAATGAAGCTTGAAACGGGGGATAGAAACCGGCATGGCAACACTGTGTGTGCGATTTGCCGCTATCCAATTATTGGTTCTCGGTTTAAGGAGGTAAAATCTCATTTTAGTTTGTGTAACCAATGCTACAGCGAGGGAAAGGTGCCTTCTTCATTTAAGCTGGAAGAGTACAGATTTAAAGAGTATGGAAGTGATGGGGAAGCCATGAAAGATAAGTGTATGTGCTTTAATTTGCAATCCCGTAAAGAACAGTAGATAGTGGCATAAAATTTTGTCTTTTTGATTTTTTTGGTCTACTATCTTGTATTATCCCATCTTGTTTATCCTAGCTTTTCAGCGTGATATATCTAGCTCATGCATTCACCAGCCATTTCGGCCCCTTGTCTAATAATTGTTTCAGGTGGTGCTTCACTGCATTAGTAACTGTTCATAGATAGATATTGTAAAACCTTTAACCTCTTTCGTGACAAACATTTGTGTTGATCATGCTGCTGTATCCCTTCTTGCTGTTGTGTATGAAGCTTTTATCTTTTTGCACATTTATCTTTGACAAACCTTTGCCTAGTGTTCAATGCAGGAGTGATTAATTTTTCAAGAGTTGTACATCTAATTATGTTAGATTTTGCTTGTACGTCTTAAGTATCATGAGTACAATACATTCAATGGTTTCAGTTAAAATGAGATTAGTATTGGAGTTTGATGTGCTATAGCTCAAGCATTTAGCAACAAAGGCCTTTGTTAGATTCACTGGTTTGATGGGGAGTATTGAGAATGTTCATGCAAATAGGCTGGAACATTGGTAGCAGAGAGCACTCATGACACTTTTAAGAGCCTGCATTTCCTTCTGTTTTATCTCTGTAATTTTCCTTATTGGACTGATATCATGGAATAATACATTCACCTACAAATTATTTTTTCTTTTCTTTTTTTAATGAAGATGAAGGGGGTTTGAACTTAACATTTTATACAAACTATCTAAACTTCCATTATTAATCCGATTTTAGTACGTTACCTTAAAATGATGAATTATAGAAAACGAAATTCTGCTGAACTTTTGAAACTATATTATTGTGTTTTTAATGTAATATTATTTTATTATATAAACAAAATTAATTCTTTCAAATGAACTTTTGTGGTTTATACTTCCAAAAGAAATTGTATTAAAATTTTAGCAGGATTACTTTTTGAAATATGAAACATGCATAGTTTTATTTTTAAGTTTAACGCTTAAAATTATTTCTATTCACTGCAATTTTTTTAAAATATAATTAATTATCTTAAAATTAATTCTAATCCGTTAGTTGATTATTTCATGGGTATTTTGTATAAGTTGTCATATTTCTGTAATTGTTAAAATCAAGACTATATATCACTTAAACATACATGAGACATTAAGTTAGATTTTAAAACTAGTTTAAACATATTATTAGGGGTTGAATATATATATATATATATATATATATATATATATATATATGTATGTATGTATATGTATATGTATATAATGTATCCATTTAAAAAAAAAAATTCGTGGACGTGTGTCTTTGTCAAGTGAATTCAATGGGTAGAAATGGGCAAAAATTTGGAAAGAAAGAAATAGAGACATTGATTTTATTTCGGAAAAAATCTTTTCGATAATTTCTTCAAAAATTGACATTGGAATTGAAATGAAAGATTTATCACATGGAAAGTCTACAAAAATAGACATTATACCAGTTTTCAGTTCTAGAAAAATGGAAAGGATCAAGTAGAATTTAGAATAGTTTTTATTTCTTTTAGTTTTAAATTAAAATTTATTTGATTTTTAAAAAATTATAATAGATGTATAATAATGTTTAAAATTTTATTTTGAGTATATTTTGATGTTAAATTGAATAATTAATGAAAGTATTTAGATGTTTTTAAATGTTATTTTGTCTTTATGTTTTAGAATATGGTTGTGCCAATATTAAATTGGATAAATTTTTAGGTTTATACATTTATCATGGTTGTCTTAAAAGTTAGCATGTTCATATGAACTTTTAGATTTTTGATTAAGTTGAAATTTAATGTGACCAAATTAAATTTGTATGAATTTTTAGATTTTTGATTAAGTTGAAATTTACTATGATCAAACTAAATTTGTATGAATTTTTGGATTTAAGATTTAGCACGATCATACAAAGGACAAATTGTATGAACTTTTGAATTTATGTTTTTAGCAGGACCATACTAAAATTTAGTATTGTCATGTTTAGAGAAAATTTTGGATGGTTGTACCAAAAATGAATAAGATCTTACTAAACAAAAGGGTATGGTCTTGCTAAATAAATGGATATGGGCACGCACACTTTAAGTGAAAACTTATTAAATGATAAAGATAGAGATGAGAAAAACAAAAGAAAATATAAACGAACCGAAAATTAAAGTTGAATATATGAGTTAAATCCTGCGATCAATCTGTTAACATGCAGGTTAAGTAGGTTTGGGTCAATACAATTGTTGGCCATTTAAATATGAACTTTTTTAGTTGGCCTGTTTAACTTGTAGATTAATGGGTTGGATCCACAGGTTAATGAACCAACTTGCGGATTTTTTTTTTCTAAAAAATAAGTTAATTTTTTATGTTTTTATTAATTTTTTATAAATATTTTCAACTATTTTAATATATTTTAATAATTAAATAGCTTAAATGGGCTAGTCCACTAACTTGTAGACCAAAGTGGACCAAATGCGGGCCATCAGTTTTCTTAGCCCATTTATTTTGTGGACCAACCTAGTCACCTCATTTACAACAAGCTTAAATGGAGTGGGTTGATTCTTTTACCCAGCTATACCATAGATCAACACAGGTTTACCAAGAATTAATACAAGTGTGCAAAGTATGAAAAATATGATTGAACGTGAGAATCTACCTGTGCATGCAATCTTGTGTATATGTTAGATATTGACTATGGACTTATAACTCGTTCTATGATGATTGAAAAATATGTATACTTGTATTGAATGGATTAAAATCCTAAAGTATTACCAAATTGTGTTATAATTAGTTAGATGAATTGAATTGACAAATGAAATATATGAATCTCTTTTGGTGCATAAGGATTATATATTAAATTCTAAAACTTTAAAGTGAAGTACATATATGGATTGACGTATATATAATGAGATAACGAAGGAAGGATTGAAGCCCCTTGTGATGTAGTAGTAATTTGAATTGCATTTCAACGAAAATTGAGTAAAGTTCACGTGATAGGTGAAAGAGAACAATGGGATCCTAACTTTTGAGAAGAGACCTTTAGTTAAGGGTGAAGAATGAAACTATTGAATAGATTAGTTGTCATGCATCATATACATAAAAAATGTTGTTTTGAAAATTTTGAACGTGGAAATAATCTACGAGACATTTTAAGTGAGACAACTAAAAATTAAAAGTAAACTCATGGAAATAAACCATAGCCATGAGAAAGTATGAGCCTAGGATATACTTGGGATAGGCTTAAGTTTGTCAAATGGTTTGGGGTTGCTCCTTCGACATTGCTTTGGTCGAACTTAGTTATCTTGACGAGACCTTGAAGACTCATTATCAGTCAAGTAATTTTAAATTTTTGAAAAATGTGAAATGTAAAATGATATTGATAATGATAATGATAGTGTTGTTAAGAACACACTTTGATTTAAGAAATTAAATTACAGTACTCCATTGTTTTGATAAAGTGATGATTATTATTAGGCCTACACATATGCATATTACAGGAATGATCAACCTTTAAATTAATGAAGATTATTATGATATGAGACATAATAAACTTCAGCCTAATCTTAAATCCTTATCATGAAAATATAAGAAGATGATGTAGAATAATATCGTGTGCATTCATTGCTTTTGTTTGGACTTTAAATTGAGTTAGTATGTTAAATAATAAGACTTGTGTATTTGCATACAAGATTTATGAATATGTATGACTTATAAAAAAAATGATGAAATAATTTGGCGCATACAATGTATGTTATGATTGTTTTTTGGTAATTCTTTTGTGATTGTTAAAGAACTTATATGTCAGAAATATTAAATTGTAATGTAGTATACTAGTCCTATCTATATTTTTACTTAAATAGAAATATCTAATTCTTAGTATGTATTATGTAATCTTGAATCCACAGTGAATTTATGATGTGTAATGTCTTCACCAGAAACAAAAATAAATGTTGAATTAAGGAATGGAGAATACTCTAATACCTAAAATATATAAGCAATTGTGGTAAAACAAAATTATGGTGTGGATGACAAGAAATTATGAAAAATGAAGGAATTCATGCTTGATAATCTCCCAATGCAACATCCTAATTTTAAAGATAAATCTAATATTTTTCTACATTAATAACACCAACCTAAATTGTCATCTGTATCTTGAATAAATTGAAATCTACTTAAATAATTTATAAGCTGTTATATATATATATAAACTATCTCAAGAGATAGGTTTAAGTTTGAAAAAAGATTAAACACTATTTTAAACATATGTATCTTTAATATATGAAAAATTAAAAAATATTACTAATCTCTAAAAAAAATCATATTATAATATTTATAAATAAAAATAATTAAAGATGATGGTGAAAAAAATCTCATAAACAATCATATTATTCTTTTTGAACATTCTATCTCTTACACATAACTCTTCAATTTTCTTAAATAGATGAGCATAGCGTAAAAGTTTTATAAATTTTATTAAAAAATATTTTTTAAAACTTATTTTTATAAATTTTATAATTAAATTTTAATATTATAAATAATTAATAAAATTATTTATGAAACATTTTTAGAATAGAACTAATTATTTTGGGATATATCTATTTTTTTATAAAATAAATAAGAATATTAATTATTTTTAATATAAAATAATCTTATATAATAATAAAAAATTATTATTTTTATCGTGTAATTTTAAACACTTTATAAACAATTTATTTTAAAATTATCATATAATTTTTATTATATTTTTAATTTTATAATTGATCAATTTTTATTAGTAAAAATAATTATAATGGATTAAAGAATAGAATACAATAAATATTATTGTTAATTTAAAATAATAAATAAAATTTTTTTTTTAAATGATACCAATTAAAAAAAAGGAAAAACATTTAGCATAGACACATCATATATGTGTGTCCCTTAAAACGAGCGCCACCACGGAACTAACAACGGTAAACCCTTGTTTTGGATTCAATCTTCATTCTACACACTCTCTATCACAAAGGTTTTGATGGCGATTAACCGCAACAAGCGCTTAACCCTCTCCAATTCCTCCATCGTCCGTCACACCAAGGAAGCAGCCTCCGACGCCGCCTTCGTTGCGAAGAAGCTCCTCCGTAGCACCGGCAAGGCGGCATGGATCGCCGGAACTACCTTCCTCGTTCTTGTGGTCCCTCTCATTGTTGCTATGGATCGGGAGCAGCAGATCAACGAACTCGAATCTCAGCAGGCCAGCATCCTCGGAACCGCTCCTTCTTAAACCCTAACCCCTTTCTTTTCCAAAATTTTGATATTTAAATTTCATCTATGTGATGCTTATTTTAATGCCGGTGAATTTGGATTGTTGTTATCGGCAGTGATGTAGAATCACGGTTGTTTAGTTAAATCAATGATTCGGCTTTTGCCTTTCTGGATTTAGGGTTTAGGGGTGTTTAGGTAAATAATTTAATTAAGTACGAGATCCATAAACTTGTTTATTTACTATTGAAGCTTGGATGAGTTGAAAATGGGTTATTTGATAATTCTTTAAAATTATTGAAATAAAGTTAAAAAAAATAGGCACTGGTCATTTCTGTGAGTCCAAACATTTGAGAGGAATTGAAACAGACCAGACCTGCTAGTTTGTTAGTTGAAGAACTTGCTTAGGAGCGTGTTTGAATAAATTGTTTAATTAAATGTTGATCCAATGAGCTCTTATTACATGAAGGCTTAGCTAGATACATGTTTTTATAGTTTTATGAAACATGGTAATCCAACGTCTCTGTGCAGTGTCGAACTGCCCCATTATTTGATCGGGAATTTGAAGTTGGATAATTCAACAAATGTTTTTTTTCCAGCTGGGAGAGAAACACAAACAGCCGATTTCTTCCTCTGAGTGTATGCAGCTATTGTTTTTTGCTTTTATTTTTGCTTGCTGGCTTAATGGTATACAAATGCTTGGATTCGATCCATGTGGCCCTCTGTTGGGGTTTTCAAGTGCAGTTGCACCCATTTAAGCTTTCTGAGGTGCAGAAGCATATTAGTGCCTAGCCTATTTCCTTTTTTTAGTTTTGATGTTATACTGACAAATACTGGACATTGGTTAAGAAATTAAAAGTAGAATTTTTTTATTGAAAATTATGAAAATGTACTCATTATGATTTTTAATACATATCGTAATTATTTTTTGAAAACGTAGATCCAACGAAAACAAGTTTGAATCCAAACACACCAAATCTTGGCTCTTCTGCTTGTTGGATACGAAGTCTGTTTTCATTGTCCTTGTCAAGCACTGATTGTAAAATTCAAGTATTCAACAAATTGAAAAGATGTGTGGGTGAAGAAAATTCCACGTGTAAGAGCTCATTCTAAGCTGCGGTTGTAGTCCTTGTTCTTGTGTCTAAGTGAATGGTGGGATTGGTTTGTGTGTTAAAGTATTCACCCATTACATGTACAACTAGATAGCTTCACGTGGAAACCAAGCAAACTACGATTACGAAACCTTTAATTCATTTTCACTTTTCACCGAACCATCTATAGAATCGTACCAACTTGCAAGATATTATAGCGCATCACTCCTTGGATTGCCTAGAAGAATTTCCAGAGAGCATAGCATCTATTTGTTATGTTACAAACCTATGCTGCAATGAAGTCCCCACTTATGCCTCCCTTTCCAGAGTTTAATGAGCATCTAGATTTAGTTAAACTCTAGCTCCTTTGGTGTGAATACTGTACTTGCAGTGTTAGATGACAGCTCTTCTTTCCAAGATTCCATTACTGCCTGAAACGTGATGCCAGAGGGACTGGTAAATTGAATAGCCTTGCGACTGTTTACAGTGTAAGCCATGAAAGAAGAAAATTTGCAAAACTGGCTTTTTTAACTCCCAATTAGCATCACCATGTCCTTCAACCAAAAACAAAAATCAATCAAAGGAAAACTATCCAGCTTTGCGTTGTCTCACATCCTTGCTAAGCACCTCTGCTAAAATCAAATTGGCTGGAGGTTCCCAGTTCGATCCTTTTTTTAATGGAAAAAGAAATTTTTGTAAAGATAAACCGAAGATACTGCAAGGTTAGTCTTGGTACGGTTTAACGTAGTTTCTTTGCGTGTGCACGTATTCCAAAACCTTTATTCATTTTAAGGTTTAAGTCAAAACCTTTTTTTTTGGGTGCTAATGGCTAGTCACTGTAGCAACAGATTTTAAGATGCCAACAATTTTCCCCCAACCGGTGACTTGATCAGATATGCAAATTACTTATGTGAACTGTACATGACATTCTAGATGTATAAAATTACCATTAGATGCTCCGTTAATTTTCTCATCTGACAACGAAAAAACATCATTATTGACAGGGTTTCACGAAGCATGTTATCGTGTTTCACCTATAGAAACCACTTTTGGACAAGAAAATAAAAACTACAGAAATCACTTTGCGAAGCTGAGCTACTTTCACAAAATTAGAAAAAAATGCCATAGGTCCGAAGTATCCAATGGAAAATTGAATACCAACCAGGCAAGAGATAGGAGAATGTAGTACGCAACAAACGAATACTCCTTTTGTTTCTGGTAGCTAGGATTAATTGTTAGACTTAGATTAAATTGAATAAAATAAAATTAAACAAATTAATAGAAACAAAACAATATAAAACATGACATTTGGAGATAGTACTGCTGTATAAACAACCAATGATATTCATGTTTTCAAATTAAACAAATTAATAGAAACAAAACAATATAAAACATGACATTTGGAGATAGTACTGCTGTATAAACAACCAATGATATTCATGTTTTCAACTTGTGTATTCTCATTACTCAGAAGACTTTTTTTCTACACGTATCACTCACAAGACTTGGAATAATTAATTACCATCAGTTGCTTCTTTCATTTTCCATTGTAAGAAATGAGATAAGTGCACGGCTATTCTGAACCTCTTCTACTACACAAAGGAGCTAAACACCTCAAAGCACTTGATGAATAAACTTAATCCGGATGGCAATAACTGCACAGAACTCCTTTCAGTCATGCAGATCCAATTGCAATATGTTTACATTGGCAACGCCTCGTGGAAGAGAACAAGTTTCATAGCAAATAGACTGATTCAGAATTAGCTGAATGTTGATGACCATTAACATGGTGATAAACAAGTTAGTCAACAAGAATAAAATCTCTTTTTATGTATTCTAAACATGAGAATGGCAAGTCCATAACATGTTCCAGTTCAAGGGATTTGGAAATGAGGGTATTAATGACCAAGTCCCGGTTAGAATACTCACTATCTGTACCAAAACCTCTACACACAATTAGGGAGGTATTGCAGACCCAAGGAACAGCAACAGTAAAAGCAAGCCCAGAACCTCCCTTTCCTATAAGTACATCTTTGTATGCTCGGCAAACTTGAGACACATACTTTCCCATTGGTAAAATTTGCTCATGCACAGATGGAACAGATCCATCATGATTCAACATATCAGAGTCAGAATGCAGGTTCACCACAACAGTGCCATGCTTAGGGTGGAGTTGATTACTAAGGGCTTTAAGGAATGGTGAATTTGGGTCCCATAACTTGTGGGGAAATATATCATCACCATCATAAGCATCAACAAAGATCATATCGTATATATTGGTATTATTAATAATAAATTTCTCAGCATCTGCTTCATAAAGATGAATCCTTTCATGGATGCTTTTCCACATAATTTCATCTATGATATCAGGTTTTGCAGCAGCCCTGTCACCTGATTGTGTCATGAGTGAGAAGGCTGGGAACCCCATAGCACGAATTGAGGCTGAGATAACAAGGGGATCAATTTCAATTATGTGCACAACAGCACCTGGAGAAAGCACAGAAAATTAAGCAAGGAGTACAAAGATCAATTACAATCATAAATTGGTCAATATAAGTGAACAAGGAAGAAAATCATAAAGAAATTCCAGAAGCCACGTCAAATGAAGAATCCAATATAGAAGTAGCCATTGCTTTGTGACTCAGTGCCCAGACCAAGAATTGGATTATGCAAAAAGGGGGCAAGGGGAGAAAGGAATGAATTCCTGATGGTCCGGTAAATATGTTTCCATATAAATCAGGTTATTAGAGGTGGTGCCATATGAATATGATGGTTCCGTTATTTCTATTGACATTACAGCTCACCAAGGACAACAGCTCAAAAGATCCAAAGCCTTATCCCTCGGATTGCAGGACATCACTAATAATAATAAGTAAAGAATATTAATCATCCTCTCCTCCCTTTAAAACACAATGATATATTTCCATGATGGACAATTTTTTTCCTTTCTCTTTTTTTCCCACCCAAAAGCAATATCTTTTAATTTGGATAATTCAAGTTACTACCAGAAAAGAAAACTATAGAAGTAGCAGCATTTTCACCTTGGATTTTACTTGCCAAAAATAGTGGCAAACTTCCTCCACCATGTCCAATGCATAAAATGTGCATATTTTTCTTTCCTTGCAATACGCTGATAATATCAAAATTACATGAGGCTATAGTAGTCAAACCAGCTGATACCATACTCTTCACATCTGCAAGATGACACAAAATAAATATAAAATATACTTGGGATTAAATTGATCATGAACTTAAATTCAACTCCAAGGATAGAGATGAGCAGAAAATTAGAAATTAAGAATCATGACTAAAAAGTACCTTTAGAACATTACTAATATATTCCATGACCGAAAAAAGAATATCAAAATCCATAATGACACCTAGCAATTAGTATCAAATGGCCCAAAGTACAGGAGTGGCGAATGCTCTGGATTATAAATAGGCAGCCAGCAAAGTCATTGCCTCCATATGGCATTCGGGAGCCTCCCAATGAGCAGCAAATACCAAATACTAAGGAAATTTCCCTCATGCAAATGGAATCAAATCACCTATCTCCTTTATGTGTACCTTTCACTGTTCCTCCAATCAAAAAATAACACCTCAGCAAAGAAAATTAGAAAATTAACAACTAAGAGAGGGAATATTGTTATTCAAAAGAGAGAAATTTTTAGGTTTCATGTCATTTTTTAATTGGAGAGACAAAGATGGGAACAGACAAAGAGGACAGGTGATATCAATCCCATGCAAAGATATTGACCCAACAAAACAGGGTATCCAAAGAGACTTCTTTGATTGGATTTGATGATTAAGCATAACAAAAAACATACTTTGGTTCTCAAATCCATCTAAAGTGAAGCAAAGATTGATCAAATTAATAGTTAATACCACCAACCGAGTGCTGTGTCATTCCTAGCAGGCTAGTAGATACACATGGTTTAATCTTAACAATCTTACAGCATTGCATAATAACAACCACAAACGAAAACCTTACCCTACCCTGGCGAATCAATCTTATATTCTTTATTTCCTTACAGTTTCTCATATAAAACTAAACTACCAAAGCACAAATCTGACCGTAGGAAACAAATTCAATCACAGCTATATTTTAATTCACATTGCAGAATGATTAAGAAACGTACATGGAACAGCCAAGCAATGTGGTTGTTGCATGAGATAGACAGAACCCGGCTTGTTTTCACGGTAAGTAGCCATTACTTTCACCGTGCTCTGGCGAGTAACATTGTTGAAACGAAGCACCCTCCATTGGTATCCAAGAACCTTCAGATTCCCTCCATCCCTATATCCAGGATGCACCTCCTCACACCTTCGCTGCAGCCATCTTTCCATTCTTGACCAATGCATTCTGCTCTGAAACCATGCAAACCCCAAGGTACATAGTCAAAACCATGCAGCAAATGCAAATGGATATCTGAAAAAAGGGAATCCTTCAAAGGCTGTTGTTTTCAAAGAATGGAAGCATTTACAAAAAAAAATAAAAATCAAATAATTTGCCATTTTATAGCAGCAGCAAAAAAAAAATTAAATTAAATCACAGCAGTTCAATGTATAGTTAGATGTATGACCATTTTCATTTATTTTGACATAAAATTTTCAAGTGATAGATACCGAATTTTGCTGTAACTCAATTTAATTTCTCCGAAATTTCATATTCACATGGAAATTTTAAAATGCTTCATTCAAACACAGCCTAAAGAGAAAAATGTGTTATGAAAGAGTGGAAACTAACTGGTCTGGAGGAGGGATGTGCAACAACCGAAACGACGCCATTTCCTTTGCCGGAAGTTGAACGGAGAACGGTGTTTCCGTCGTCGGAGGCGGAGCCCCACCATTCGGAGGAGTAGAGCCAGTCACCTTCGTCCTCCGCGGTCCGCCGCACCGTCGTCGAAAAACGGCGGAGGTAGCGGGAACCAGCTCTGGCCCTGCGCCACATAGTGTTAAACCCTAACGAACCCTAATCGATAGGGTTTTGAATTTTATTAGGGTTCAATCTAGGATGAAAGAATGAGCGTCAATGAAATGGGTCGGGTTTTATTACCCGGTTTCTATTGATTTCTATCCGGACTCTAACATGGACTCCGTTCAATTCATGCTTCCGCACCACAGACCAGTTTTTATCACCGTTGGATATATACATAAATAATTTAACGGTTTAGATGAATGAGCCTTCTAAACAATTATAATTTTGCAAAATAATCCTATAGAAAAATTATAAATTTCTTAGTGGTATATATATATATATATAAGTTGAAGTTGTAGCACAACCAACTTATTGCAGACGATTAATTTCAACGATTACTGAGTGCACACACGCATACTTTTAATTTAATTTCAATGTGTATAAATAGAATATTTAATAACAATTTTCAACCAATTTTACACACAAGGGTAATACTATATGGCCAAGGAACAATGAAGATAGTGAAGAGGCTGTTTTAGGTCTCAAATTTTTTCACTTACAATGGTAATTCTTTTAAAAAAAATAATTATCTATTAATCCATCAATATTGATAATTTTGTCATAATTTCTATCTTCCATAAAAATTAATAATATTTATTATTTAACACTATCTTTCATTTTTATTAATTAAAAAATATTTCATATTTGTTTTTACAAAGCAAAAAGAGGCTTTACTGGTAATATGCTACTGAACATAACTCATCTTATCTTGACATATCCATTCTTCCATCAATGGAAAGTGGACACAATCATGCCACGTCAGCAGAAGCACCAAACACAAGCCATCTTTTTCTCTCATCATCATCAAGTCTTAAAGTAACCAACTTCTCCCTCACTTGAGTTTGCAATTGCATCACCACACCATGGCTGCCACAGCTGCCGCAGGCATAGCTTCCTTGTTTTCTTCTTCCATTAACAGAGTCAAATGTCTCCGATCCAAAAATTGCTCCATAGATCCTCTCATAACTGCACCTTCTAACCGCATGTTTGCATCTGCCCCACACTCCTATGTAATGGAACCTTTGTCAATTGGGGGTACCATTTCACACAAGTTGTGGTTTCCTAGAATTTCCGTTGCCGTTGCACAAGAAGAAGTTGTTGTGGCCTCTGAGGTAGATGGTGGTTTAGTTGAAGAAGAAAAAGTTGAAGAGGTACCAAAACAAGACTCTGAACCCTCCTCGGACACCAAGCTTTATTTTGGGAATTTGCCTTATAGTGTTGATAGTGCAAAACTTGCAGCGTTAATTCAGGACTATGGTAGCGCAGAACTAATTGAGGTATATATATTTATGTAATTCCTGAATATTTTTGTATATGTACTTTTTACAACTATGTCTGCATGAGCCAATTAAGTAGAGCTTGAAATTGTGTCCATGAGAATTAAAAGATCGTGTACTAGGAGTAAATTTGTAAATTTCTTTTATTTAAATTTACTATTCTTTTAAGTCATCTTGCTTTACACTATGATTTATGAGCTTATCATGGCTGCCCCCTCTTTTTTTTTTTCTGCATGGTGTGATTTTTTTCTGATAATGGATGTGTAACAAATGCTTGCATAGATAAAGAGTATTCTGCCCTGGTCTTTGACCTCAATAATGCAAACACATAGCCTAAATTAAGAGATGAGTGGTAAGGCTTTCATGGATGTGTCAATGGCAATGAAATTTTTTCTGAAAACCTGTGGAGTATGAAAAAGTGTTTCGTGCAGTTTCACTTTGGTTGATTATTTTTATTTGTGTAGGATTTGTAAATAGTAATTATGGATGACTTTGATGTTGTCTAAGGGTTCATATGTCTTCTTGAAGTTTATCTTAATGGTAAACTAAACTGTTTGCCTTAATTATCATGGTCTGCAGCTTCAGCTTTATCATTATTTTATGGATAACTAACTTCTTAGAATTAAAATCTGAATGGGGCTTCAACTTCATGAGATATGCCTTCATAGTTTTCTGTTTAAAATTTTTTCTTCCATTGTGGAGGAGAGGTGTCAGCCATTTATCTATTTCCATCTGCACAATTCACTGTCTTTGTCACATTGTCCTGATCATTAAGGTCATGGTTTCTATCTTTGGAGCTTCTTTTAATAACATTTACTGATTTACACTCCCTCTTTATAATGTGGAACATGTGTATAATAATAATAAGTGAAACATGTAATAGTGCTTCTAAATTTTCCCTTCAGGGGAGAGATTTTTATATTGAAGTTTTGATCATGTTTACCAGCAAGATATTTGCAAGAGAAATAGAAAATAAATTTCTAAAGAGACATTTAATTGGTCACTTCATAGAGCAAATCTTAGTTATCCTGTATCCCTCCAACTTGCAAGTCTTTGGAATCCCATTTGCATTTTACAATTTGATTATCTCATGGAAGTTATGCATTCCCTAATTTGCAGTAATGTTAATGATTTATTTGTCTACATATATTTAGGTTCTTTACGACAGGGAATCCGGAAAAAGTAGAGGCTTTGCATTTGTGACAATGAGTTGTATTGAAGATTGTAATGCAATAATAGAAAATTTTGATGGAAAAGTAAGGATCACTACCACTTTCCTTTCTCCAGCATTTGTTCACATGCTATGATCATTACCCTTTTGCATGCTGAAAGTTGTAAATGAACTTCTCAGGAGTACATGGGCAGAATCTTGCGGGTGAACTTCTCCAACAGACCAAAACCAAAAGAACCCTTGTACCCTGAAACTGAACACAAACTTTTTATAGGGAACTTGGCATGGTCAGTAACTTCTGAGAGTTTGGCAGAAGCCTTTGAAGAATATGGAACAGTGGTTGGAGCAAAGGTCTTGTATGATGGGGAAACTGGAAGGTCACGTGGCTATGGCTTTATTAGCTATTCAACAAAAGCAGAGATGGAATCTGCCTTTGCAGCCTTGAATGAAACGGTATTGTACTCCTCATCTCTTCACTCTTGTGCTGGTTCTGCATTGTGTAAATAGAGAATTGTTATTTTTTTTCTGTCTCATGTAGCAGGAGGTTATAGAAAATTTTTATGAAAAAAATTGTCAGAAAGACAAACTATTTAATACTTTTTTGCTTATGCAATTGAAAACATTTAAGATTGTGTATTTAAAACCATTAACTCACACTTGATGATGCATGAGATAAAAAATCGGTTTTGTAACATCAGCACGAATGTATTAGAAAAGTATTTATTATAACATTTTTGTCTTTTTTTATGTAGTAATTACTTTTTTTTCTTAATAAAAACTTCCATTTTTAGATGTTTAAAATGGGATAATATTAACATTTTCTTAAAGAAATCAATGTTAATTTTTGCTCGCTGCTTCTATGTAAATTGTGCACTTCAGGAACTTGAAGGACGGGCTATGCGTATAAGCTTGGCTCAAGGAAGACGTTCTCAATAGAAGGATCTGAAATGTTCAACAATGGTGCCATAGAAATGAGAAGGGGATGATTATATACCTACCATGACACACTTGCTTCAATTTGCTGAGGAATTCCTTTTCATTTCTTGTGGTGTATGAATTATTTACTCCGACTTTGAAAAGATCTGTTGACCCAAATGCTGTTATATTTTGTGTTTAACATATTTTTTCCTGATACTAACATCACTGATTTTGTTAATTTAATTTTAATGTGAATAAATAGAATATTTAACAGTAATTTACAATCACTTCTACACACGTATCTATAGATGGTAGTTAGAATGAGAGGCTAATACTATATAGCCAAGACTAAACACATTGTTAAAAATATTCCTTATCATTTCTAACTGGGATTAGTTTTTAGGAGCTTGTTATTTTTTATTTTATGCTATGTATATTTGAAGGGTTTGTTATTAATGATCTATATTTTAGAATAATGTTCATTTTTAAATTAAAATAATATTACTAATTGGAATGAATTTAAATTTTGTTATGCTTTAATTCTATTTATAAAGTCAAATAATAAGACTTTAGATGATCCTCTGCATAACTTCCTTTTCTTTGTTTTTTTTTATTTTTTTGCCATAAAAGCAATGATTGTACCTCTAATGTTTGAGGGAAAAATCATTTAGTGTGAGCAGATAGAATGGAAGCTTATCTTGATGCTAATGATTTGTGAAAAGTATTTGAATAAGCATATGACATTCTACCATTGTCAGGCAATCTAACTCTTGAGCAAATAAAAAATTAGAAGGAAATGAAGAAAATCAAAAGCAAGATTTTTTGCAGCTGTTTCACCCCTTATTTGCAACTGAATAATGACACTATTGATAGGTAACAAAATTTAGGATTTTTTAAAGGAAAAATATGAAAAAGATGGCATGGTGAAAGGCATATAAATAATGATTATGATATGAGAATTTGACTTGCAGAATATGGAATCAAACCAATCAAGAAAGGGCCTGATATGCTTCTTGTCATTGCATACAATGTAAGACTCATTGGTACCAAATTTTCTAACTCTAGAATAATTCAGAAAATTCTATTTACAATTTTTAAAAAGTTTGATGTTACAATCTTATCTCTAAAGATGTTAATAAAAATAGTCATGCATCACCTTGCAGAAGTTTTGGATGCATTATATGCACGAGAATAGAGAAAACTTACGAGGGAGGAAAGATCTGTGAAAATGCCTTTCAAGCCAAATCATAGATAAGAAAATGGAGGTAAAAACGATAACCGCACTTTAGCTTTTCTGTCATGTTCTTATTGAAAAAAAAAACTAATCATTCGCCAAAAATATGTTGGTGAAAGCTTAAATGTAAGATGTCCCAAGCATGGTTAATTAGCACACATGGAAAAGATGTGCAAATCTCAACAACATGCGGAGATAAATAATCAATCGAGCAACATGAAGAATATCATCTTTGGTTGCATGTTATACATATATGCAACAACTTACAATTTTTGGTCGATAAATTACAATTATCCAAAAATTATATGATCTAACGGTTTTAATAATCAAATATATGCACAATATCCACATTTATATATATCCTAAAATTTGGGATATTAATAAATTAACAAATGTTCATAATCGATTACGTAACCAATTACATAACTAAGTAAGTTGTTATTTTGTATAGAGGTAGCCACGACTTTTTTGTTAATCGATTACAAAAAATGTCGTGGTTACTTCTATACAAAATGATTGTTAATTTAATTATATAACTGGTTATGCAATCAATTAAACATGGTTATTAATTAATATTTCAAATTTTAATTTATAGATAGGTATAGGTATTGTGCGTATGTTTGGTAATCATTTTTGTATGATCAATGATCCCAAATTTTTTATATACCAACTTTAAGAAGAACAAATAATCAAGTTAGAGTTTAGCTATAACAAAGGTAAGGAGGTGTGCTAAAAAATTGTCTTTATCATTTATAACTTGGAATGAGTAATACAGTTTTAGAAGTATTTTATTTTTCATATTTTTTTCTTACCTAGACTTTAGGGAAATGTTATTTGTAATCTAGACTTTAGGATATTATTAGTTTGTTTTTATAAAATTAAGATAATATTAATGATAAGATAAATTTTAATTTTGTTACTCTTTTAATTTATAAAATAAAGCAATAAAAGGTTAGAAAATCATCGTATAACATCTTTTTTGTTTGTTCTTTGATTAAAATTTTTTCCATAAAACCAATAATAGGTATCAAAGAATTATCTTGAGGGACCTGTGGGATTGAGTGGGCCAATAAAATCCTTTCAAAATATGAATTAAAAAACTTAATTAATTACAATTGCACCTCTAATATTTGATGGAAAAAATTATCATGTGCAGGCTATTAAAATGGATGTTTATTTTAATGCTAATAATTTGTGAAAATCAATTTGAAAAGCATATGATATTCAACCATTGCTAGCCAATCTCATTTTTACAAAATTAAAAAATTAAAAAGGAAATGAAGCAAAGAAAATCAAAAGAAAAGGAAAGTCTTTTTGAAGCTATTTCATTCCCCATCTTCACTGAAATAATGAAACTAAAGACAATAGATTTATTGAATTGGCTCAAGATATGGGAAGAAATAAGATTTTTTTTTTTTTGCTATTGTAAAGTCGAACTCTAAAGGTATAGGATGGAAGACAGTGTTATATTTAGGTTGAAAAAGGAGTGAAAAGTACAAATATTACAAGAATGAGTTAGCTTGTAAGACTATTGGTAATAAAAAAAGGTGAGCTTTGTTTTAGACTAAAAGGAAAGTCTTCAATAAATGTTTGTCACAACATGATCATGTTGGGATGATGAATGAGAAAACTATAAAATAGATGATGAGCCACCATCAAAATTTGGAGTAAATAAAATTTTGAAAAAACTTTAAAAAAATTAGATCTTTGAAACTAGATTAAACTTAAAGAGTCATTTACGGGTAAGAAAAGTATTAGTACCTACGACATCCATTGAAAAAACAATTACCTTCTAATTAACTATGCCTAATATGACTTAACTTTAAATGATGTATTTCACTCCAACAACCGCTATTTCTATATTTTGGTTATTTGATTCAAGTTTTTGGAAGAATTTGTTTGGGAGAAGTTTTGAAATATTTATGATTTTGAGGAATTTTAAATAAGTAAACTGTCATATTAGTCCCTGAGATTGTTATCGAGTTTCATATTAGTCCCTGAGATAATTAAATTAACTATTTTGTCCCTGACTTTTTAAACCGTGATTCACGTTAGTCCCTAGGGTCAACTGCAACTGACGATTTGCTGATGTGTAACGTTAGTTGACGTTAAGTGACAACGTGACCAGCCAGGTGGACATCCAAACGCTGTCGTTTTACGTGACACATGGATTTAAACGTTGAACAAATCCTTGGAGGGAAAACACAAATTTTGCATTGGCAGTTGCATTGTTATATCTGGTTTTGGAAAGGGGGAAAGAAAGCAGTTGATGGGAACTTGTGGGTTGTTGCTGATATTGTAATCGAGATGGAACAGGTATATGCACCCATTTGAAGCATGAAATTTTGTGTGTTTTGTTGACATTATCATGGGGTTTGTGTAGGTTAGAGTTTTTTGGAATGTTGAAAAATTGGGGGTAATTTTTTATGCAAACATTGGGAATGAAATTATTGTTTTGGGTTCACTAATTCTGCAAAGATTACGTTGAAAATTATCATAATGAATTGCCAGCAAAGATTATTAGGATACTCAGTGCAAACTATTGCCAAGCGATTTTGCGTTTGAGGTGTGAACATCTTAAACGACAGCGTTTGAGGTCCACCTGGCTGACCACGTTGTCATTTAACGTCATGTAACGTTACACATCAGCAAACCATCAGCTTCACTTGACCCCAGGGACTAACGTGAATCACGGTTTTAAAAGTCAGGGACGAAAGAGTTAATTTAATTATCTCAGGGACTAATATGAAACTCGATAACAATCTCAGGGATCAAAGTGACAGTTTACTCATTTTAAATTTTAGAAATGGAGGACTCATTTTGAGATTTTGGTTTTGGAAAATAAGCATTCTTAGATATATTTTTTTTGGAATGATTAATCTAAAGGGAAAGTAAGTTTGTTTTTGCACAGTTTAATGTTAACAAATGATTACTTAATAAACTCTTAAAACTCAAATAAGGTCAAAGATGGATCTACCATTCGATTAACTTTACTTGATCATTGCACAAACTTAATATTTGAAAAAAAATATTATTAATTTTTGAGAAAAATGTATTATTATTATTATTACTACTACCACTACTACTACTACTACTATTATTATTATTATTATTATTATTATTATTATTATTATTATTATTATTATTATTATTATTATTATTATTATTATTATTATTATTATTATTATTATTATTATTATTATTATAAAGGGAGATTAATTTTGGAAAGAAAGTTTCACTTTGCATAAGGTTCAAGTTAGTAAATGACTACTTAATAAATCTTTATGAATTAAATAATATCAAATATGGATCGACTACTCAATTAATACTAATTGATCATTGCGTGGGAAAAAACTAATGTTTATAGATCATTGGAAAATCATTAAAATTTGAAAAGATGTAGTTTAATTTCATATGAGGCATTTTGAAGTTTTTTAAATTTTTAAGAAAATTATTTATTTTAATTTTCAAAGTGAAATTATTTTTGAAATTTTTTTAATGTTAAAAAAAGGGATAGTTTTAAATTTAAATTTTGCATGAAGATTCTTAACTTTATTTTTTAAAAAAATAGAATAATAAAAATAAGTAAATAAGTTCAACTTAAATAGGATTCAACATAGAAAATGACTCCTCAATTAATCTCTATGATCTAAGTAACATCAAAGATGGATCCACCATTCCATTGATCTTGCTTAATCATTGTGTAGATTCAAAAAATAATTTTAACAATTATTTTTCTAAAAAAAAACTGATTTAAACATTTGAAGGAGGAAGAAAGATATTTCTTATTTTTTAAAATAAATGTATTTTACATGAAGTTTTAGATAGAAAATGACTGTTCAATAAATTTTTTTGATTTGAGGTGTCATCTCATTTAAGTGATATCAAATAATTATTGCATTAGTTCGAATAAATAATTTTACAGAATATTTAATAATTGATTTTTATATTTTTGGAAGAGAAATATGTTTTGAATTTTTATTGTTTAAAATGGTAGAAGTTCAAGAGCAGAACTTTTTCATTTTTAAAAGGAAAAATTAACAAGAAGAATTTTTAATTATACTTTTGAATTTTGTTTTATAGAACACAATGTATGTATACCCTAAAATGGAAGAAGAAATATATAAAATTTTATTATTTACAAAAAAATTATTCATAGAAAAACTTATTCGACAATGATAATAATTATAATGAAAATAATAATAATAATAACATAAACCTTAACATAATTTCAAATTTTCAACTATCATTATTTTTTATTTAAAAAAAAGGTATATCACATTTCTGTTATCAATCAATATACTACCTACATAGCACATAATATACACCATTAATAGAATAAGCAATTTTTACAATAACAAACCAAATTGACTAAGGCAAAATCCATTGGAAATTTGTTCATTTATTGATTATGATAACTTTGTTTACGACCACTAACTTTTGGTAATTGAACTTAAGTTTAAATTAGACTTTGTTTTCCACAGATTTACGGTAATTGAACTTAAGTTTAAATTAGACTTTGTTTTCCATAGATTTACGTACTTTCACGGACAAATATCAAAATTTATATAATATAAAATGGGATTTAAAAGCATTTTTCAAGATTAGAGTTGTCAAATGGACCATCTCTTATTTATTTAGTCCTAATTCTGTGGATTACGTTTAAAAAGGCTCATAAGAACATAAATCTCACCGTATAAAAAATTTATAAGAATAAAAAAAAACCCATAGAATCAAGTGGGTTAAGATCAGTTCATGAATCAGCCCTTCCATCAAAATAGTTAAAATCAATTCCTTCAATTCTATCATTTTCTAATGTAAAATCTATAGCAAGTTAATGTGAACACACATCACAATTTCATTGAATAGTTTAAATTTAATTCTATTAAAACCAACTAGTAATCATTAACTTACTTTCGATAAATTAAATAAGTAAAAGTTCATGGATGCTTAGGATGCTATAGTAAAGCAATATAAAAAATTATGTTGAGAAATATCTAGATTTAAATCATTAGGTGTCATTTTAGCATATGATAGTAATCTATCGAAACAATGCCTTGATATTATACAGGCCAAAAGATTATTTGTTGAATTCGTAACTACTTCTCGACATGTATCATCATATATTAGAACAAAAAATAAATGAAATTATAATCTTTATTCCAAATCAAAGGATTTAAAATTTAATGTTAAAAATTTATCAAATAATTAAAGGACATAGAAGCATTGGTATAAATGATGTTTCCCACCATGAAATTGTCCAGTCTTTCCGAAAATGAATACACATCCAATTTGATAGTAAGAGCATATTTTTCCAGAACAAGCATGGTCAATCACCATTGTATCACTTAAACCCTTATTTCTTTTTCATGAACCCTTATTTCTTTTTCATGATGACACTTGATCAGCTAATGTTTTATCAAGAATTATCCTATTATCATTCAACTTCATAAACAATAAATAAGGAGAATAACATATGGTTAAGAAATGTCTATCTTATAGAGGTATAAAAAAAGTATGTTGATGAAAGAGATAGTAAGATAAAAGATACAGATTTACTCCATGGCACACAATTGGCATGATTTATGAAATCCCTAATCCCTATTAGGATACATTCATGAGGAGCAAAAACAAATAAGCATTACTGTATAAGCATAAGTTCTAACCTTTTCTATTCCCTACTTTAGGTGAAAGCCTATACCTAGGAAGTATGAAAAGTTGTGCAAGAACTAAAACTATTTATCTTTATTTTTATATAGCTAAAAGGATCTATATAAATTAGTATATAGTTCCAGACTACAATAGTTTATCTCATTATCCATGAAGGATGAGGTGTTTGACTTCACTTGGTTGCTTGAATTTGAATGTAATACTCCTTAAACAAAGATCCACTCAAAAGTTAATAATGCAAGGTTGACTAACTCCAATTTGGTTTCCAAGACAAGAAAATAAAGATGAAATAGTTAACATCTTGAGTTAACTATGTATTTCTGTTAATATCATCAAAATGCTAAAAAAAGATAGTGATGTGAATGTGAGCACCATGTTAAGTAAGAGAAATCATTTAAAAGACCTTCCACAAGAAATAAGAGGTCCTATAACAAGAAATAGGACAAAGAGTATGGAAAATTACTTCAAGATCTCATCAAAGAAGTTCAAGAAAAGGACTACATTGATCCAAACTCAAATCCAACTTGGTTTAATTTTTATAGTCATATTATTGAGGATTTTAAGTGATAAGATTTATGATATTTAATTGATTTCCTATATATTACATTAGGATTTGATATTAATTTTTCAAGTTATTTATTATAAATTATTGGTAAATTAAATTAATATTTTAGATTAATTTTTAATTTAATTATAATTTCATATTTGTTTTCTTTTTTTATATATTTTCTCCCAATTTACGTCAATTAGGTTTTCTATATAATAGGACTTAGGAATTCAGTGTACGAAAATTTTTGATGAATAATAATAATCTCTTTAAGAGTTTTCATTTTCGTGTGAGTTGATTCCCTTCGTTTTTGGGTAAAAAATTATCTTTGATAACGTTGGTTCTCCTAACAGGTCACGGTAAGGGATGAATGGATTTTTGTACCCTTATTTTTATTTTATGTTGGACTTAATTAGGTTTCAATCATATCTAATTTTATCATTTTAAGTAATTTTTATGTTATTGAGATTCATTGGGCTTAACTGATAAAATTGGTTAATTTTTGAAGTTTCGTGGCTCTTTACCTTTTCCATTGTGCAAGCCATATCTTAGGCTATAAAATTGAAGTTGGAGTGATTCCAGAAGCATTAGAAAGTTAAGACAAAACCATAAAATCATATGTATCCCTATGTAGCCTAATCGAAATGGATCATGAAGCTACTTGGGCATAACCGTGACTTAGCTTTTGTCCAGACATCCTAGACATGTTCTAGTAAAACGAACATATCTAGGGCTACAAAAGTTATTTTTAGATGGGGTTAATTTCTACAGCTCAAGGAAAAAATTGTATATAACATATTTTTAGAGAAGAAAGCCTAATTCGGCTGCCAACATGATTATAAAAATTTTCAAACAGAGGCGTTAGACGAAGACCCATATTTCATGGATAATTTGAATTCAAATGACAAAATAAATAAGAAATTCAATTGCAAAGCTAAAAGGACAAGAGAATCAACTCGTGGAGGATTTTATTATTCATTTAAAATATTTGATTCATTTTTTATCTTAATTTTAAATTTTAATTTTAATTTTAATAGGTAAACCTGGTTTATAAAAGGGGAAACTCTTACACATTATAGACGGACCGAGACATATCTCAATTTCTCAATAAAGTCTCATTCTTATTTTCTTCTTATTCTTCTATTTTTTTTTTTCATAAAAAGCTTTATGAAACACTAGTTTCTTTGGTTGACTTGTTGGTTTTAATTATGTAAGTAAGAGATTGAGATTTTGTTCTTAATTGAATTTCTGTTGCGATTTCTTGTTATTCCCTTTTAATACATTGCAATTGTGAAAAATGGATGCTTAATTTAATTTCATCTTACATGATGCTATTCTAAAATTAGGGTTTGTTTAATTCTCTAATTTTTATGCAAAATTAAAAGGGGTTAGGCGTTTCCTATAAGATTTGGTGATTTCGATTCTTAAGAATTAATTTGGGAACTTCAGGTGATGCTTAATTGTCTGAACATGAATTAATTCAAATTCTAGATGATATTCTAGTAGGAAATTATGAGTTTAATTGGAGGTTTCTTGAGTGTATTTAAACTAAATAAAAAATTTAGCTTTCTTATAAGGTTTGGTGACTTTGATTCCTTAGAATTGATTTGGGAACTCAATTATCTAACACGAATTAATTCAAATTATAGGTGTTATCCTAGTAGAAAATCATGAGTTTAATTGGCATTTTCTTGATTGAATTTAAACCAAATAAGAATTGAAATTGTTTTCAATTTTTTTTTTGAATATATAATAGTCCCACTTATGAATTGAACTAGTGAATTAATAAATTTTTAATGTTTTTAAGTTTCATTTTCTTTTACCAAAAGTAAAATACACCACCCCCCCCCCCAATTTTTCTAACTTTAAATTTAACCAAATTATTTTCCGAGGTCCTTGAGAGACGACTAAGGTTATGCCCTATACTCATTTTTTTTGTTTCCTTTTATTTCATTTTTACCCGACCGCAACATTGGTTGTCAGTAAGGGTTACATTCCTCTTTAATAACTTTGGTGCTCTTTGGTAGGTCATGATTTGTGTCGGATTCCTTTAGCTTATTATATCTTAATTCTCAAGACATTCCAACTAATGTTTTCGCATTCTAATTCATTCACATAAGGTGAATCATATCATTTAGAATAAGAGCTTCGACTCTTGGAATTAGGTGTCATATCCCTTATTTTATTTTATTTGTGTCTTTCTTGTTTTCCACTATCCTTCTTGTTCTCGTTCATATTTTGTTTATCCTTTTTTTCTATTACCTATCCCATAAATTCTCTTTATAAAAATAAAAAAATAACTATATCTCTATCTCTTGTAGCATTAAATTTCTTATTTGCCAAGTGTTCCATAAATAAGTGAAAGTAAGAAAAAAAAGAAAAAGAAAAAAGAAAAAAAAGTGATAAAAATTCAAGTTAAAAAAAAGTTCAAGATAATTTGATATCTAAAAAATTCTAGTCTTATTTAAGTATACTATTTGAGTTCTTGATTCTGGATTATCCTAATCCTTTATTTCTTTTACTAGTATTGTTTACCTTATTCATCTTATGTATCCATGATTCTTTCTTTATCTGTTAGGAAATTAACTTGTGAAGTTGTTGGTTCAAGGGCTTATTAAGAGAACTGAGAGGTAAAAGGTAAGTGTCGGTAAGATTATTGTAGAAAAAGCCAATATGAGTGTAAACATGAGTGAAGAGCATCAATATTAAGGGTAAACACTAAGAGAGTGATTAGTGAGGTTTTATTATACTAATTTATTTATTTTGTTCAATTGTCAGTATTGCCAACATGAATAGTGAACTCCATCAAAATGAAATGGAGATATTCATCAAAATTTGTTCAAGATTAATTCCAAAAATTGAACAAGAGGTTGGATGATATGGATGATTAGTTGAGGAAGAAGTCTTGGGTTTCTCATCGAAGTAGTCTCCAAAGATTACTTCATCCTGATGACAAAACAAATTAAAGAGAGAACTTAGAATTAGAAGGTGAAAGTTTAAAAAAAAAATGGTATCAAGAAAAAAAGGATAGAAACTTGAGGAGTATTAAATTATCCCTTCCACCATTTCAAGAAAAGAATGAACTTGAAACTAATGTTGAGTGGGAGAGAAAGGTGGAGCATGTGTTTGACTATCACAACTACTCAAAGGAGAAAAAGGTAAAACTAGTCATTGTATTTTTTAATGATTATGCTAACATTTGGTGGGATCAATTTTGCTTAATAGGAGAAGGTGTGGAGAAAGACTTATCCGAACATGGGAAGAGATGAAGGTAGCCATGAGAAGAAGATTTGTGCCAACTCATTATCATAGATACTTGCTTTGAAAACTACAGAGTCTTACTCAAGGTGTCATGGGTGTTGAAGATTTTTACAAAGAGATAAAAATTGTCATGATAAGAGCTACTGTTGAGGAAGACGGAGAAGACACTATGACAAGATTTATTGGAGGGCTAAAAAGAGAGATAACTAATGTGGTTGAGCTATAATATTATGTGGAGATAGTGGAATTGCTTCATAAAACTATTCAGGTGGTAAGACAACTTAAATCTAGGAGCACTCATAAATATGCTTCCAGTTTATCATGGAAGTCTTATTGGTCTAACAAGAAGGAAAATCCTAAACCAAAGGAGGAAACTAAGGGGAAGTTAGTAGTACCTATTTCCAAAGGTAAATCCAAAACTATATTCTCTTACAAGTTAAGTCACATTCGTTGCTTTAAGTGTCAAGGTCTAGGGAACATTGTTTCTTAATGTTAAAATTAAAGGACCATGACCATTCTTGACAACAACGAAGTAGAGAGTGTGAGCTCTGATGAAGAAGAAATACTAGAGTTGGAGAACTACAGTGATGTGGATGCAACAAAACTTGTACATGGAGGCATCTTGGCTATAAGACATGCATTGAACATCTAACCAAAGATGAAGGAGATTCATAGCAAGGGGAATATATCTTTTATACTCGTTGTCATATGAATAACAAGGTATATAGTATGATTATAGACAGTGGCAGTTGCACCAACATTGCTAGTACCTTGCTAATTGAGAAATTAAACTTACATACTAAGAAGCATTCTAATCCTTATAGGTTACAATAGATGAATGATTGTGGGGATGTAAAGTTTAGTAAGCAAATCTTTGTGTCCATTTCTATAGGCAAGTATAAGGATGTTGTGTTGTGTGATGTTGCCTTTATGTATGCTGGTCACTTATTGTTAGGACATCCTTAGAAATACAATAAGAAGGTTACACATGATGGATTCAAAAATAAATGTTCTCTTGTAATGGATAATCAAACCATTTATTGATCCCATTAAGGCCAATTGAGACTTATTCTAACCAAATGAATTTCAAAGGAATGTAGAATGAGAGAAAAAATTAGAAAATCAAGAAAGAGAAAAGAAAGAAGAAATGGAGAGTGGAGAAAAAGTAAAAAGTAAAAAAAAGTGAAAGTGAAAATAAAAAAATAAAAAAATAAAAAATAAATAAAAAGAAAAGAAAGTTTGTGTATTTGTTCACAAAGGAGAGGTCAAGAGTGTTTTGAGGGCAAAGGAGCAAGTTCTTGTACTTATGTACAAGGATGTGTATTTTACTAACAATCATAACTCTTCTTTCCATAGTGTGGTTGAATCTTTATTGCAGGAATTCGATGATGTATTTCCTAGAGAACCACAAAATTTTTTGCCTTTTATAAGAGGGATTGAACACAAAATTGATTTTATCTCGGATGTTTCAATTCCAAATCGACCACCTTATAGAACTAATCCTGAAGAATCCAAGGAAATTCAAAGGCAAGTAAAGGAGTTGATGCAGAAAGGCTATGTGAGGGACAATCTTAGTTGTGTGCGGTTCTTATTATCTTAGTACCAAAGAAGGATGAGATGTGGCGTATATACGTAGAATATAGAGCCGTCAACAAGATTATGGTAAAATATAAATATCCTATTTCGAGGTTCGATGATTTACTTGATGAACTGTGTGGTTCTTATTTGTCCTCTAATATTGATTTAAAAAGTGAGTATCACCAAATTTTTATGAAAGAGGGTGATGAGTGGAAGATCATTTTTAAAATAAAATATAAGTTATATGAGTAGGTTTTCATGCCATTTGATTTTTCTAATGCACAAAGTACTTTCATGAGATTAATGCATCATGTTTTGTGAAATTTTATTGGAAAATTTGTTGTTGTCTATTTTGATGATATTTTAATATATAGCAAGATAATGAATGAACAGTTAGATCACTTTTGTGTTGTGTGTACTACTTTACAAACCAATGAATTGCATGCTAATCTTGAGAAGTGCATTTTTTATATGGAATTAGTTATCTTCTTGGGAATTAATATAAGTTTTCAGGAAGTTAGTGTTGATGAAGAAAAAATTAAGGAAATTAGAGAATGCCACACACCTACAAATGCTAATAAGATAAGGAGTTTCCATGATTTAACAAGTTTTATAGGAGGTTTGTACAAAATTTTAGTTTTATAGCTACCCTTTTAAATGAACTTGTTAAAAAGAATGTTAATTTTAAATAGGATGAGAAAAAGGAAAAAAACTTTTAATTTGATAAATGATAAGTTAACCAATTCTCCTCTATTAAGTTTACCAAATTTTGATAAATTTTTTTAGATTGAATGTGATGCCTTTGAAGTGGGTATAACAATTGTTTTACTTTAGGATTCCAAACTTGTGGCATAGTTAGTGAGAAACTCAATGGAGCAACACTCAACTATCTAACCTATAATAAGGATCTCTATACCTTGGTGAGGATCTTACAAACTTGGCAACGTTACCTTTGGTTGAGGGAGTTTGTTATCCTTTCTAATCATCTTAGCTTGAAGTTTTTGAAGTTACAAGGTAAGCTCAACAAAAGGCATGTCAAGTCGTTAGAATTTATTAAGATGTTTTCTTATGTTATCAAGTACAAAAAGGAAAAGGAAAACATTGTAGCTAACACGTTGTCTTGAAGGTATGTATTATTTACAACTCTACAAACCAAATTACTTGGATTTGAATTACTAAAAATCATGTATGCTTATGATATTGAATTTTGAAAATTGTGGAAAACATGTTCTGGCCATGATTTTGAAGACTATTTTAGGTAAGGATATTTATTTAAGAAAAATAAATTATGTGCCTAAATATAGTGTAAGGAAAATGCTTATTAAAGAGGCTCAAAAGGGAGGGACATTTTGGCATTCAAAAAACTTATGATATTTTACATGAACATTTTTTTTTGGCCCAAAATGAGGCATGATGTTAAACTTATTTGTGAAAAATGAACTACTTGTTTACAAGAAAAATCTAAGGTAATGTTTCATGGTTTGTATACTACCTCACCTATTCCTGAATATCTATGGACTAATATTTCTATGGATTTTGTACCAGGGGTGCCTAGGACCCTAAAATGAAAAGATAATAATTTTGTGGTTGTGGATAGGTTTAGTAAAATAGCACATTTTATTGCGAGTTCTAAAACTAATGATACCACCTATATTGCTGATTTATATTTCAAAGAGATTGTACATATGCATGACTTACCTAAAAATATTGTAAACGATCGAGATGTTAAATTTCTTAGTCACTTCTAAAGAACCTTATGGGGTAAGTTGGGTACTATGTTGTTTTTCTCTACTATGACACATCCATTAACAGATTGACAAACTAAGATTGTGACTAGAACTTTAAGCATTTTATTATATACTATAATTCAATAGAATTTAAAAGATTAAGAGAATTTCTTTATTCATGTGAAATTTACATATAATAGGATTTTCCATAGATCTAATTCTGTTTTATCTTTTGAGGTTGTATATGGTTTTAATCTTTTATTACCTTTAGATTTTTTACAATTGCTTACTAATGACTCTTTTAATTTGGACCGAAAGCAAAAGCCTAAATTTGTGCAAAAGTTTGATGTCAAGGTTCATGCTAATATTGAGAAGAAGAATGAACACTATGCTCGATAGGCAAACATAGGATGCACCAAGATGATCTTTGAACCTGGTGAATGGGTGTGGGTTAATTTTCAATAAAAGACATTTTCAAGTCAAAGAAGTTCCAAACTACATCCTAGAGGAGATAGTCCATTGCAAGTGATTGAAAGGATCAATGATAATGTCTATAAAATTGATCTTCCTAGTAGCTAGGAGAGTATGGGTGGTGTCTTCAATGTTTCTAATTTATCCTTATTTGATGAAGGGGACCTTCAAGAATCAAGGATGAATCCTCACAGAGAATGAAGGATTGATATAAACATGAGCACCCTGTTAAGTAAGAGAAATCATTTAAAAGACTCTCTTCAGGGAATATAAGGTCCTGTGATGAGAAACAGGACCAAGCGTATGGAACAAACACTTTAAGATCTCATCAAGAAAGTTCAAGAAAAGAACTACATCTATCCGAACCTAAATCCAACATGGGTTAATTTATATAGTCATATTATTGAGAATATTAAGTGATAAGGTTTATGATTTGTGATTGATTTGCTATATATTACATTAGAATTTAATACTAATTTACAAGTTATTTGTTTTAAATTATTGGAAAATCACATGAAGATTTTAGATTTATTTTCAATTTAATTAGGATTTCATATTTGTTTTCTTTTTTATTAGATTTTCTCTTAATTTAGGTCAATTAAATTTTCTATATAACAGAACTTAAAATTTTAGTGTAAGAGAAGTTTTGATGAATAATAATACTTTTCATATCTATATGAGTTGATTCTCTTGGTTCTTGGACAAAGAACTACCCTTGATAACATTGGTTCTTTCAGCAGGTCATAGTAAGGCTTATGTTCCTCTTTGATAACTTCGATTCTCTCCGGCAAGTTGCAATTTGTGGTAGGTTCCTTTACCTTATCATATCCTAATTCTCAAAATGTTTTAATTATTATTTTTTCATTTTGATTCATTTACATAGGGTGAATCATATAAGATAGCTATGAATTTTTTTTCTAAAAAAAATCATTGATTTCATAAAACTAGTGATTCAACCACCTTGCTACAACCAGTGTTTTGTATTCAAGTTGGATGGTCAAAGGAACTTGTTGTTTCAAATCAAAGAGTAATGTTGTTCCTTGCAAACTCTCACTATGTTAATCTTAAAATTATTGAATAATGTATGTTGTTAGGTAATTATATAAATATGGTGGTAAGGTGCTTTAATTTATTTTTAATGTGATCATGGGATGAACTCACTTACCACAAACAAATATTAACAAGTTATATTAGTTTTCATTCTTCAATTTCATCATCTAAATGCATATTCAACTCATCTATTTCATGACAAATAGATGTACATTCATCTTCATCTAAAACTCACCATAAAAATATAATTAGATAATTAATCTTAATATAATTAATTAAAAGTAAATAAAAATATAAAACATGATGTGAATGTTACTGTTAAGATTCAAAACAAAATGATGCAACCAATTTTTTTTAGCAAATAAGCATTTGAACATTATCAAGAAGGATGGAACTTTGATATTTAGTAAGCACTCATCCACCAATGCTAAATGAATATTTTTATGCCACTATAATGATTGAAATGCTTAATACATCACATGTCATGATAGCAAGTGTGGGAAATATATTTTCATTGGTCTTCCAATAACCCAACACATCTAAATTCTCGTTATTATCATAATCAATAAGTTTATCTTCTAAATAAATATCTAATTCACTCTTCCCAATATTACATATAATTTGATTTTGAAATCTTTTAAACTGCTACGATATATAATATATGTAAATTAGCTAAACAAAAAATAACTAAAATATTAAACTAATGACTAAACATTAAAAAAATACCTTGAATACTTTTGATATTTTATGCCTACTTCCTTCTTCATTTGACTTATCCAAAATATTAGAATCACCAAATGATTAAGGTTCATAAGATAATGCTTTGAAACAATGTACATACTCTTCATAAAGTTGCTCAAATTTTTTTCTTATATTTTTAACTTTTTCATAAAAGTTGATTCATCAAGTTTGGTATAATAAAAAAAAATCAAATTTTAAACATGGGTCAAGAATGGCTCTGAAAGCTAATATCACACCGTACTCTTTCTAGTTTTTTCATATGTGAAATCTCATAAGTTTAGAAATGATAAAAAATTTCATATGTGAAAGGATAATAATGGAGTAGAGTGAGACCCAAATGAGATATTTAGTAAAACGAATATGTTGACAAGCAAAAATAAACAAATCAGCAATAGTAAAACAGTATCACAAGTGAGGGAAATGGAGGAGACATAGAATATGTTTCTTTGTTCATGTAAAAGAGATTTGATCGAGTGCTTCACTTATTATTGATTGATTAACATAACCTACTCTTTTATTAGGGCTAAGAGACCAATTATGTATAAGGATTGTAATAAAGCATAAAATAGGTATAATTATCAAACTTTATATATTTTGAGCCTAGAAATTTCAAATATAATTTGTTTAGTATGATACGAAATTTAGATCTTAAAATACGTTATGACAATTCTGGTCAAAGCTATAAAGTATAAAGCAACTAAGATACGCATTTGAAAGACAAACACTTTCAATTAAAAAGTTAGAATCCATGCTATAATGGACTTGCATTATGGTAAGGGTGGACAAATGCACCCCTTCTTTGAAGAAAATTTATAAGTACCAATAATAAATTTATATATTTTACATATTTTATTTTTATAAATTTGAATTTATTAAATTCAAATTTAACTATATTTAAACGTATTAAGCATAGGCTCTTTATATTTATATTTTTGAGTTCCTTAAATCCAAATTTAATAATATATATTAACATATTATATGTATATTATATAATATTTTTAAATTTAAATAAATTATCACTAAAATAAAATTTAAAACTAAGAGTGTAATTTATTTTTTAAACTACCAAGAAAGTTAAACTACATAGATCCTTAAGATTTAAAAAAAAAATAGACAATTTTAGCCATAACAAAATAGAGTCCATTATTTAAAAATTACAAATATAATTTATTCCATATCAAACATTAAACAATAACTGTACTTTTAGCAATTTTATGTAACTTAAGCATTTGAGTGGAAAGCTTTCTACCCAATTCATTTTATGGAAACCTAATATATAAAAGACAAAAATGGATTTATTTTGACAAATAATTTAATTAAATATTTAGAATAACAAATAAAAATTAGCTTACTCTTAGTGATTCCATTAATCAAGAAATTAACTCATAGTCCATGTCCAACGAATGAAATTGTTATGCATCTATGCCTATAAGTAACCATATATATGCTATATTACTCATCATCATCCTTGTATCATATATAATCAAATTTTACACTATATTTTTAATCTTGTGTCATATATCATCAAACTTCATACTACATTTTTAATCACTTTAAACTTATCGATACAATTATTTCTAGAACGTCTTATTTTTAAGAATCCTGAGCACTCAATTTCTTTGGAATCTTACCTAGCCTCGTAGTTACTTCCAACATGACCTTGTCCATTAGTTACTTAACCATGGTTAAATTTAAATAATATAATATATACCATATTAATAAAGAAAAATGAATAAGGATTTGATGAATAATTTATAAAGCAAATTTCATTCTCACTTTATATACCACATATGCCTAATTCACTTTTCTTCCTCCATATAAAATCTTAATCCTTTCTAAGATATAAACCATACATATAAAATTATGACTTTGGCATGGTACAAAAATAAAAAACCAAAAAAGAAAGAGAAAATTAAATATATATATATATATATATATATATTAAAAAACAGGAAGCAGAAATGAAATAAAGAAAAAGTAGAAAATGAAACAAAAATTTAAAACAGAAAAAATGGATCCAAAATGAAAATGAATTTTTCAACAAAAAACAGAATTTGAAAGAACTGAAAAGAATAAAAAAGAAAGGGGGAACCTAAGTTTTTTTTCTCTGATCACAAAGCAATTCGGGAGGGGAAGAGGGAGCTCCAACTTCTTTTAGGAGGGATGAAAAGAAAGAAGGGGGACTTCATCAAAGGCTCTTCTTCTCTAAGGTTCGGGGGAAAAAAATATCATTCTTCCTAAGAGAAAGAGAGGGGAGAAGGGATTCTTGGCTTTTTTCTTGGAGGATTGAGCTGAAGGGAGGCTTGAGGCATTCCTTTGAATTTTATTTCAAAAAGGATTCTCATTCAAGAGGTTGAGGGACCAGTGGAGGAACTTGGCGTTGCAAGTGGGAATAACGTCCAGGAAAAGCGCAAGGATGACCTCGGTTTCACTCTAAATTCAGTTGAAGGAGGCACACAAAGGTTAGCTTCTTGCATTCTCTTATCTTCCATAAAGCCATTTTTAGCTCAACGTTTGAATGCTATGATTATATGTTGTTTATGGTCTGCACAAAGTTATGAGTAAGAAGAGAAATACTCTTGCTTTATTGTATCGAGTTTCAAGAAAAATCAGAAGAGAACATGTCGAGTAGCATTTGTATGTAAATCTTGGGTTGTATGTGGTTAATGTGGCACATTTAGATAACGAAACCAACTGCATGCTTAGAAACTGCGTCTCCACATTCTTGTTGAAAATCTGTGATCAAGAACCATATTTATCAACATAATCTATGACGATTGTTGCCCTAAATGCTGCACACGAACATGCTCATGACCGTCGTTAGTGTAGCTGATGTTGAAGCACTGGACCATCCGCTTATACTCTGGTGTCTTTAACTAACGAGCCTTGATCCAGGAACACCCATACTTGACTGTGCTTCAAACTAAGATGCCCAAGCCAAGCGGACCTTACCAACAACTGGTAGCAGTTTTGGAGTTAGACCTGATTATAAATCTTTATGCTCATTGGAGCTAACCATTTTAGTCAAAGCAGTCGAGGGAATACCCATCTATGGTGACTTCGTATGGGATGCAGGTTCTTACACTCCGGATCTGACGATAATAGGAGGCCCCAACATGATGGATTGCCAAAGATTATAGCTTCCGCTCATGACTCAGCGAGCTTAGTTATGGTTAGGTAAAGTGAAAGTTTCCATTTATCTCATATGATTGTGGAAATTGGACGATTGCATGAGGTCTATGGGTGAAGAGGCAATATCATCATCCATGCAATACCTGCATGCTCTCCTTTTCTCTCTCAACATGAATAACATGCAGGCAGGTTATTCTTCAGGACCACATGAACGACGTAGATCAAGAGACTCTCGTTGACTTGATATGGTCTCTTAAATCAACCTTTTTTCTCGTTCACACTTCACTACGTTCTGAACCTTTGGGATTGTTGTCCGAATGAGCCAATGATTCCAGTGTTTTGATATGCGACGCTCATAATACGTTGCAAACTCTTCATGTCCTTAAACATCGATCTCTTGGAAAATTGAAATTTCACTATCCAGTGTTGCCAACCTTGGTTAGAGCTATGGGAAATTCGCATAAGCCAGGAATACAGACTCATGTTGCTGAATTTCAGGAAAGGTTATACCCTAAAATACCTGGCACCTACGATGGTACGTATGAAGGGTCTTTTACCAATCATACATTGAGCAGCATGCAATCAGGTTCACGTAATTATCACTGATGCGACTTCTCTCGAATTGCTTCAAAATAAACATTGAGAAGTTTATGATTAAAACAGGAGCACAACTTCTTGGGTAATATCATACACTTCAACTTCCAGGTCCATAGTTCGATCCCCTACCCGTATCTTTTGCCAGTTTAAATTAAATCCTACGTCCACTTCATTTGCCTTAAGTTTAAAACAAAAGTGTTAAAGACTCAATTATGAGCATGGCCCAGTGGCACTTCCTAATGTCCTTGAACTTCCCAAGCCAAGTGAGCCACCAAGCCATGAGCCGCTTGAAAAACTTCCCTCAAGCCAGCTCACACTAAGCAAGCTACGAGCCACCAATTTAGTTTTAAATTTAACTCATGTTTACCAAAATACATTTCAAAAATTAAATTCAATTAATTCAAGTCAAAAAATCGATAAAATCAAGTTCGTTTTAAATCCAATCCAAAACAAATTTCAAACAAATTTCTCATCTCCAATCAAGTTTAATTCTTTTTCCTCAAATCAAATCAAGTTCAATTCTTCAAAAATTAAATCGATTTTAATTCTTTTCTTCAAGTTTTAAATCAAATTTGTTAATTCAAATCAAGTTCGATTCTTTCACTTTTAAATCAAGTTTAATTCTCTTCCTCAAGTATTAGGTCAAGTTCATTTCATTCCAAGCTCAATTTCTCAATTTTTCCAATTAACCCAAGTCCAAAATTAATAAAATCAAGTCCATTTTAGTCCAATTCTTTCTTTCAAATTTTAAATTATTTTCTTCAAAAATCAAGTTCCTTTGCTTCAAAAATAAATCAAGTTCAAATCTTTTACTTTAAGTCCTAAAACCTCAAATCAAATTCATTTTTAATCAAGTTTATTCTAGTCGAATTAAACTCTTTTTAATTCAAAGCGAATTCAAGTCAAGCTCTTTTTTTTAAATTCAACATCAAGTTCACTTTTAATCAAACCCTAATTCTTTTTCTACCTAAGTCAATTCATCTTTTTAGTTATCATTTTAGGAATTCATATGGGTCTTAGTGCAGCCGTAGTTGTCTTGGACCCTGTGCATATGTGGATCGAGAATCCTTTTGTAAATAATTTCAATAAAAACTCCATTTTAGAATCCCTAAGTCTCACGCGATGAACCCTAAACACGAACTGGTAGCTTTTTCTGTTGTTCGATGCTTAGGGATTCGTATGGATCCCAATGCAGCCGTAGTTGTCTTGGATCCTGTGCATATGTGGACTAAGGATTATCCTTAAAATATTTTCAAAACACTCTATTCATTTTCAAATACTCCTTTTCGAGCTTCTCCGAAGGTGAAGCCTTCACGCCAGAACTACGTAAGCCTTGAGTTTCCCATTGCACCGGAAAATACATGGGGGCAGGATCAAGTCCTGCCAGGCTAACTTCCATCAATCTATTTATTTTCACACTAATTAAAGGGATCAAACAATTTTCAAAAAATCACACACTCAATTTAAGGGTACCGTTCTTCGAAACGGGCGAGTGGGGTTCCTATCACCTTCCCCATTCATAACCGACTCCCGAACCTAAATCTCTTCCTCAAGTTAGGGTTTTTCCAAATCTTTTTCCCTTACATAAAAATTTAGTGGTGAATCTAATCAATAAAAATTCGATTTTCAAATTTTAGCGAGTTCGTCGTCTTGTCGGAATTACGGTTGTGACAAGCACTAGTTTGTACTCCAGTAGAAATAAGTTATTCTCTTTCATTCTTCATTAATATGATGCCAAACTTCTTTGCGATCACTCAGATTAGACTCCCAATTATTATATAGTATAGGATCACTGATTCTAGCTTACAAATTTTTGGTCACCTCCTTCTAAAGCACATCTAGAATTGAAGGGTTGAGTCACCTTTGTATATGCTTATAGAATCCTCCTCCAATAGTATCCTATGCATCCACTTGCAAGGATTGATACTAGGAATGTTATCTAAGTCCCATCTAATATATCTTTTATGCTTCCTAAGATCTTATAGAAAACTCTCATCTTACTTAGTATCAAGGTTTATGGAAATAATCACTAGAAGCTTCCAATTCTTCTCTAAGTATGATACTTTAGACGCCTTGAGATCTTTGAGCTTTGATGGTAATTTCCAAAGAAGGATGAAAAAACACTCCTAATTGAATTTGATTGTTTCATATTCTTCAAAATTTCTTTTATTTCCCAAGATTTCTTTAAGGTTGTATATTTGGTCACTTGAGATATGGCCTCCAAAAATTTAACATTGATCTTCAATCGCTTCAAAATATCAAGAACTTTCAAATTTGTCATTCTTTTGACCTTGCATCTTTGTGGGAAGGATATCTTGGATTGATAAGACTTCACAATATTTTTTTAGAGGCCTTCTCTAAAGTTTATTCATTCACCTTCCTCATATTCCCTTTAGTAAGAACTTGGTGGTCATTAGTAACCACTATCTCTTTTACTTTTTCTTTCTTTAGAGGTGTTTCCATCTCTTTTCCACTCCTCAGAATGATTGCATTTACTTGTTCTTTTGGATTTGTTTTCGGTTGACTAGGAAATATTCTAGGTGTTCTTTGGCTTAGGAGATTGATTATTTATCCTAGTTGATTTTCCATATTTTGAAATCTCAATTCCAAGTTTTGAATGCATGAATTTTGGGTTTGAAATTTTTAGTTCATAATCTCCTAAAAGAAAAACTCATTTTCCAATTGTATACCCCTTAGTTCTAAAAATGTACTAGCCTGTAATATTTTTTTTTATCAAGGCCTAGATGTTGATTATTGTTGCCCCACTAATGAGAGATTGGGGTGACTATTCCAGCTTGAGTTATATGTATTATCCAAGTACATGTTCTTCCTATAGTAAAAAATGAGCACATATTAAGTAGTCATCATCACCATGGCTTATAGATTCATAAAATTTACAAGCAGCTAGTTGGAACAAAGGAAAAAGGAGGTTAATTAAATTAAGATTGAGTAAACATAAAGGCCTCAAACTTCTTGTTATTGGTTCTCATCTAACTAGCCAGGATTGTGTTTTGATCAACTTGATACATTTTAACAGGTTGTTTCTCTCTTTTCTTCAGATATCCATTAGTCAAGCATCATTAATAACTGTTAGTAGCAAGTTCTCTCATAACTCTCTAAGTATTTATAGGGAGTTTATCCAATATTGATGAGCTACAAGTGCATGGGTCTATCACATAATAAAAAATTATTGTATCTATAGGAATTGTATTATTGAATACTAATAATTTGTAATCTAATTATTAAGAATAAGCAATTTAGTTATAAAATAATTAAAGAAATAAATTTTGAATTAAAACAGATAAGTTGATTCAAAAGAAAAGATGAATAAGATGAGAAGACTCTTAGGATTTGAGCTCATTGATACTTATGATTGACACAATAGAGTTTTCTATTTCTAATCATTTCTATATTTTGAAGGTAACCTATTATATTTTAATTATTGGTTCCTTTTAAAATTCGAATAATATGTCAATTGAAACAAACTTTACTTTTATGTTATTTATATTCAATTAAATTATTTAAGTTCCATGATAATTTAGTTTAATTTTTAAACAATTAAAACCTATTTTTGTAATTGAGCCCTAAGTTTAATTTCAAAGAATCCAATATTAAAATTCATCATTCATTTTTTCTCCTAATATTTAAGATCAAGTAAGGCTATCTCTTAAACTCAAACAAGTATTATGCATAATCCGAACTTATATAAAAAATACGTGGATATTAATAGAAATAGAAATTAAATGTTAAAACATGATCACGATCCATAAATTAAAATTATCCCTAAATCTAAAGAAAAGAAAATTAGTCAATCATAATCTTATGAAAATCTAATACAACAATCATCATGAATTATGAAATTAAAGAAAAAATATCCGAAGATAAGAAGAAGCCAAGACAAAAGATTTAAATTCAATCCTTCTTGAATTCTCTCATCCCTAATCATCCCTCTCTTCAATCCTGTCTTTAAGATATTTTTGTCTTCTCTATCCTATTCACCTTCCATCTCTCGATTCCTCCTTCTAACTCTTGTTTTGCATAAAAATAAGGAAAAATATTGTTTATGTCTTCTCCCAAACCATAACTGTGGTGATAACCATAGGCAGGTGGCATTATAAGAAAATTAATTTTTAACCATGGTTATTTTTAATTTTACCAAAGGTTTAAATCTCTATTACATCATTTGCTCAAATTTAGTCAAATTATTGGAAAATTGTGTATGATAAACTGGTTAGCAATAGTTTTAAGTTTGGAATTTACCTATAATTTAACCTTTACTAAATTTTAAAGGATTTCCAATTGTTTCAACCTTTGTTAATTACCTATAGTTATGAAAAACTCTCTATTTATCTTGTATTTTTCAATGGTTACTTGCTCATTTTTATTGAATTTTTTTTTAAACTACTCATAATAATAATAAACTTTTATTAATATTTTTTACATTCTTAAAAATTTTAATTGTGATTAATTATTATTATTATTATTTCATTTTACAAAAACAAATAAAAAAAATCTAAAAGTAATACTAAAAATTGATATTTATATTACAATATGCATTACATTTTTTAAATCTCAAATTATATTATAAGATATTAAAATAGCACTATAACATTCAATATTATTATAACTGTACTAAAATATTGAATACAGTTAAACGCAATGTTTGCTTTCACGAGGAACAAAAGTTAAAAAGAATAAATAAATTTAAGAATTAGGATAACTTTAAAATTTGTTGAAGCTCTTTCAATATACTTTTAAGCATTGAAGCTTGAACTACTGCATTTGTAACAATTTTTGCTCATAAAAATTTAGTATGAGATAAATTAAAAATATTTAAAAAATACATTAAACATAAAATATATCAAGTATAAAATAGAAATTATTTTTCATTAGATGCAGTTACATAAATTGAATTTCATAATGGTCTATAATAAATTAAGTCTATAAACAACCTATTGACATAACTATTTAATTTAAAAACATGAAAATAAATTATAATATACTTATATCTTGATACAAGATAAACATAATTTTTAAAATTTTCAATAAAAAATATGTTAAGTTTAAAATAAAATTTTACATCATAATAAGCAGTGGCGATCATAATGGATTAATTTTAATGATTTAGTATGATGATTAAATTATTAAAAACTTAAAATAAATTTAATTCTATATAAATTATTTAAATAATTTTTAAATAAAAAAGAAGTAAATTTCTAAATATTAAAGATTTTAATCAAATTAAAATAAATTTAATTACATACAAATTATTTAAATTATTTTCTTTAAGTCTGATTATAATGATTAAATTACAATGAAGAATTATTTAAAAAAATAATTTTATTATAAAATTATTTAAAGAGATAATAATTTAAAAGAAATTCCAAACAACGCGGTAAAACTACTATGATCCTCCATTACAATAATAAAGTAATTTTTTGACATTTATTTTTTAGTGGTTATAAAAAACTGTGAAACATATTGATTTTTGACATTTAACATTGAGGTTAAATATGCTTTCAGTTCCTCTAAAATATTCAAATTTTGGTTTTGGTTCCTTATATTTAAAATTTTTGGTTTTGGTCCTTTATTTTTTAAAATACATTGATTATAATCCCTATATTAACTTAAGTTATATTAAATCAATATATATTAATCATGATTTGAGAATTATAATCAAGACATTCCATATATTATATTGTTTAATATATTTAAATTAAGTATCATATTTATAATTAATGTTGTTAAAATATAATTAATATAATAAGAACATTCCATATTTTGATATTTTTATTTTTAAAAATCTTCTAAAATTATAATTTATAAATTAATTTTTTAATAATTATTATTATTTAAATAATTATTTATAAATTTTAAATGATATCAATTTTAGAATGACTTTTTTATTATTTTAGTAACAAAAATTTATTCTATTGTTTTCAATTTAAAATTAACACCATAATCTTAGTTATATGAGATAAAATTTAAATATTTTAACATTATTGTATAATTAATTTTAGGTTTTTAAAATTTTTAATATTAAATTATGTATATCATAAATTTTAATTAGTGAAAATAATTTTTTATATAAAAACATTACATATTTTCTAAATTCTAATAATTTTCAATTATTTTATGTTAAATTAAATGTTAAATAAATCAAGAGAATTCATAAAAGTATATTATTAGATATTAAATTTAATATATAAAAAATTTTAAACTTTATTATAAATTTAAATTAGTCAAAATTAAACTGAATTATTAAATTTTATAATCAATTTAAATATAAATTAGCTTTAAAAATAATAAAAACAAATTAATACTAAATTATATTAGTATTCTAAATTAGTTGTATTGCAATCTTTTATATATATTTTTATATAATAAAATAAAGGGTTAAATAAGTTTTTAGTCCCTTTAAAATATTTAAATTTTGGTTTAATATAATTTAAATTAATATATAGACTATAATAAATGTATTTTAAAAAATAAAAACCTAAACCAAATATTTTAAATTTAAAAAACTAAAACCAAAATTTAAATATTTAAAAAGAACTAAAACCATATTTAACTCTTTAACATTGTCACCAGCAACAAAGTAAGATGTTTCTACTATACTTTCTTTTTCCTTCTCTGGGTTCTTTTCCTCTTTATATTTTTTTATTAGTCTCCTTGTATGGTCGTCGATTCGAGTAACTTAACAAGTTGCCAACTGGATTTACACTTCGAAACTTCCTTTCATCTCCTTTCTCCTTTCTCATCCAGGTACGCACTCCAAATCTTGAATTTCTAGCTATTTTTATTTCTTTTTTTAATTAGGTTATTTTAATTTGTTCTATTATGTAAAAGATGTTCTTATTTTGATCTCTGCTATTGCTTTGATTGTTTCTTGGTTCCATAATCTATTTGTTGCTTAATTAAGACTAGTAAAATAGTTATTATGATACATCTTGTGTAGTTCCAAGTATGTTGGCTAATTAATGAAACTGTATTTTTAATTTGTGAAGAAATTTTCTAATCCAAGTTATGGATGTCACCGATTTTATGGTTAGCCATTGGTTCCCACTTAGTATGACTTATTATTGCCATAATTTTGTTCACACTAGGGTTTCAATGCATTAGCTGTGCCATTCGCCATTTGGTTCTAATTCCTCACCTCTGTTTTTAGAATTATCTCATCTTTATTCCACCATCTGAAATGACAAACCTTGGACTTTAACCATGAGATTCTTTAATCTTCTTCTTATTGTATAGTGCTCATATAAAAACTTCATCATCGATTCGTATGCAAGGAATATGGGCAATCTTGGGCCATCTCATCCCTCCATTGCTTCTATAGGTGCTTTGCAATAAAGGATAGTTAATGATAGTAAGTAGTGAAAAAGAAAGAGAAAGTAGCTCATTTTCTGGTAACAACTCAAGCCTTGGAAAATTCTCAATTTCCAAATTTTCTAGAGAGGTGAGATGTTGAAGCCCCTTCCCATCCAAGTAAGAAATATGTTTTATGCACAAGGACACAAGAGAAGTGGGAAGTAATGATATTTTCATCTAGGTATCGACAAGGACATCGCCTCCAATAGTTATTCTGTAAGAGAAGTGAGGCATTGAGAGCCCCACTGTGTGATGGATATTGTTGAGAGTTTCCCACAATTAACGACCTTAAGTTTTTGTAAATTGAAAGGCAATCCCTCTTCTGCAAATGACTCGAGACATGGAAGGTCATCTACAACTAATCATTGAAGGCCAATCATGGTGTTGATTCATTTTGGCAAAGACTTCAGTTTCTCTTATTTTCTAACATCAAATTCCTTCAGATTGATACAAAGCAACAAGGATTGTGGAAAAAAGTCCAAGCTTAGGCAATTCTCTACAACCAAGGAGTTTAGATGTGAAAGGCTTTGAGCTGAATTATCTGGGATGGAGAAAGATTTATGATTTGGGCAATTGAAGATAGAGAGATGGTTGAGAAGGGAGAAACTACCTAATGGAAAGGATTCCAGTGAATGACAACTGTCAGATAACGTGAGGCTTACAAGTGATGAATATTTGTGCAACAATTCAACAGGTAGAAATTCTATTTCTTTGACTTGAAGATATTAAGCAGTTTAGTGAAGAACGCAAACCTTCTTTTGAAAGGATACTAGAGATGGCATGGTAAGTAGCTGTGCAGAAACCGGGACACTAGAGATACCAAGGCTACAAAGACGATTGCTATTGATTGTGACTCTAGGGAATAGCTGTACAAAATCATGAAATCCAACAAAAATTCCTCGAGGGAAGCTAATGTCTCTGTTCCGAGTAGTGATAATACACCTAAGGGCTGTTTGACTTGTAATATTTGAAAAGAAGAGATCCATTTGAGATGTGATGCCCCTTTTGATGGGATATGAGTATAGTTGATGGTATTGATGCTATCCACTTCATCTGAATTTTAGTCTGTGTAGTTTTGAATTGATACAACATTGTTTATAGATCATGTATTTCAGGAAAGAAAATGTTTGTATGGTTATAACTGCTTTGATTTATTCAAGTTCTTCTAGTGCACAATATTATACTTCTGAAATGTAGCTAAATGATTTGATTTACACTTAACCAAAAATTTGTAGAAATAAAATTAATAGTATGCATTATTGATTGCCTTTGAAGTCACAATTAATGTGTTCAATATTGCAAATTACAGATTCTTCTACTGAACATTAAAGGCCTTACGGGGAGGGGAGTGTTGCAACACTTGCCAATTGATTCTTTTCTTGGTTGGTTACATTGACAGCAAACTTTCTCTTGAACTGGAGCTCTATAGGTTTGTGGGCATATCCTGTAATTTTCTCAAATTTTTTTATTAATTTATAATTAATCAAAATCTATCTTTATTCCTGTAAGGAGATTTCATCATATATATAATAGTAGTATATGTTGTATGAAAATATGATTATTGATTTTATGTATCTTAATCTATATGTATTGCAATACGTAGATATTTAATTAATTGAAAATTAATTTTACTACTTAAATCAAATAAACATTTAATTTAAAGAAATCATTTTATTTGACCGTACAAATACATAAAGTAAAGATACTAACATTAAATTATAAGTTATATATATAACGGATAAGAACTTTTTCATCTTGACTTGACTTTATGGACAATATTTATTTTATGGATCAGTTTGATTTTTATTTAATTAATGGATGTATTTGACAGGCCGAAAGCAATATTACAGGTTTATTGTACATTAGCTTATGTAATTTAATTTTATTTGCTATGTATTAAATTCTTCATTCCGTGGATATTATATTATTATAAATAACTTATTCTATGCGTATAATATTAATTGTGATTTGAGGTTACTTTCATTCTTTTAGTATATTAAATTATTGTTGCTTTGATGTTGTATTTATGTAATATCATATTGATATTATAGAGTTTATATTTTTTGTCATTATAAATGGAAATATATGTATATTTATTAGAGGTTGGAAATGAAATTAAACGAGGTTACTACTTAAAACTTTGTCCTTGCATTAGGTTTAGATTAAGTTAATTTAAAATTATTAAAAATTTTAAGATATATATTTTTATTATTTTAAAAAAATTGTGACAATTTTTAACTCCTAATAATATTTATAATTTTTGACATACGTGCTTCTGACATTTTTTTAAAATGTTAGTTTTAATACTTGTGGTAATTTTTAACTGTTAAAAAAATTATTTTTAACTGCTAAAAATAACATTTTTTTAATACTCGTTTTAGAATTAGTATATAGAAGGTGGCATATATATGCAACTAATTAAAAAAATTATTTTCTTATTTGTTTTTTCAAATTTAAAAAATATATATCTTTTACTATCATTTAATTGGTCACATTTTATTTCTATCATTTCATTTATTTCTTTTCAAAATTTAAATGAAAAAGATTAATTAAAAAACAAGAAAAAAAGTTAAGAATTAAATAATATGATATTTAAAATTTAATAAAATAATACTTTAAATATTTTTTATAAAATAAATTATATTATTTTGATTAAATTTAAAAATTTAAAAATAAATAAATTATTTAACCAAAATTTATGTACCTTACAATATTTCTTAAAGAAAAAAGATAATAACATCATCCACAGTCATTTCTGCATACTTACGATGAACCATACTGATCCATTGAAAATTTAAAATAAATTTAAATTTAGATATAATTTCTATGAACAAATAGAAAATGATTAAAATTTTGATCCATACTCTCAAAAGAAAGATAAATAGAAAAACTTTAAATATAAATACTAATATAAGAGTAAAAGTAAAAAAAAAAATATTTATCATATAACTAAGATAAAAGTAAAAGTATAATTAATTATATACATATTATATGTAGGAACCATGTTGGATACCATTTTCATGGATTCAATAGTTGCAACTGGGTTGGAATGGTCTATACCACGATGGTTTGCCAAAACATAAATTTTCCAAATAATGGATATCATATCTGCATAGGTTTAAAATTTTGAATACATTTTTAAATTGAATTGTGTGTTAATGAAAATATATCTACTGTTAATTTTAAATTGGTTATGATTATAAGATATATTAATTAAAATTAATAACAAATATATATATATTTTTTCAATATATATATTTTCTTATTTTTAAAAAGTTAAATTTAATTTTTCTTAAATTAATTTGTGTGATGATAAAGTAAAAAGTTATAATTTTGTTCATAAAAAGTTATAATTTTTTAAGTCATTTAAAACGGATCCGCGATGAAGCTAGATAATTTGTAAATTTATAACTTATGCTATATATATATATATATATATATATATATATATATATGTATATATAAATTTTTCTAAGATATTTAAAGTATGTACCGCATGAAAAATTGATTTTAAAAGTAAACTAAGCACAAAGATCTAATAGCATAAGAGAATTGGAATTTTAAAAGTGAAGTCACTTTTAATGAATATTAATTCTTGTGATAAATACATCACTTCAAGTTAGAGTATTGGTTATTTTAAAAAGAGATGATATCTTTTATCATGAATTTATATTGTGCAAGTAAAATATTCTTGGATCAGAGATGCACAGATATATATTGATTTCCAAAACTTGGTTAGCATTGGCACAAAACAATGATTTTAAAAAGATAAGAGTTTAACTCAAGAAACAAATTTTTCAAAATGCACGCTAAGATACTATTTACCTTAATCATTTTTTAATGATGCTTTTAAAGTGGGAAAGAAAAATCATTTCAATTTTAGATAAAGCATTACAACATACCTCCTTCTTAGCTTGCCAATGGTATCTTAGGAGTCAACCACATTATAAAAAATATATCAATTGGAGATGCATGATTACTGATATAAATGGCCTTTTCATTGGAGTACTCGACACCTTCAATCTTTATAGGATTACCAAGAATCCACATCTATGTCAAATATTTGAGACATCAATCATAAGTTGCAGAGCTGCCCCAAAGGTTTCAAAACAAATAATTATGCTACTAAAAAAAGAAAAAAAAAATACTATTGAATAAGAATCAAAAGTTTCATCCTATCATCCTAAATAGAGCAATCAATCTAACAAAAATCCAACTACTCCCTCCAAAATGTGTAATAATGAATGGAACTATATATTAAAGGTAACTTACCAACATTCTTTCAATTACGTGTCTATAAATATTTCCTTGTCTAATCATCTCATAGGACCAAGGTATTAGCACAACCATAATCAATGTCCATAAGAATACTAACCATACTAAACACAAAACATAAGCCAATTTAGATCCAAGATATGATTGTTGAAACCTACTCATCATGTCATTATGGACATCCTTTCTTGGTATTCCTCGTAATTTATCTTTGACTATAATCCTTAAAATTTCTTCCATACTTTCACTAGAGCTTATAATTAAGAAGCTCTTCAACCTTTTATTCCTCAAAAGGGAACCACCTACTTCATGACAAGATTTGTTAATAAATACTTTAATACTAATAGAAGGCAATCAAACAAAGCAAAATCAAAACAACTCAAATACAACCACTGAAAAAAAAAATACAAATTTCATTATTTACCAAGGAATCTTATGAACAAAGACCAATAACAAAATCTCGTACGTTACAAAAAATATAATTTATAGGTTAAAATTTGTTTCCTTATCACGTTAGAATTAAAGTGAACAATCAAATAACTTTCCAATAAAATCCTTGTCTAATCTAATTGAAGATGAAGCAAAAGAGTCATGACCAAACAAAGTCAATTAAAAGATGAATAAAAAATTGTAACATGAAATGTAACACCATAAATCGATAAAATTTGTTCCTTTCTTAGGAAACCGAATGGAAAAAATGAAATCAAGACGTATTGATATTCAATCAAATTGTAAAGTAAACTGATTTTCACCTGAGAGAACAATAAAAAAAATCTGCATATCCATCCAGACTTCTCCTTAGAAATAGCCACAATCCAACCTGAAACACAAAGTCATGTTACTAAAACTTAATAGTAAGTGCCAATTAGTGTTGAAGCATAAAAAGCACTAAAAATTAGTTAGAAAATTTCCATTAGCTTGTAACCAGAATGAACAGGTCAATCTTATATCATTTATGGTAAACTTTGATTCTTACTCATCTCATAAATAAATTTGCTAGAAAAAAAATTTGGGCTAGAAGATATCAATCTCGATTAGGTATTGTCAAAAGATTTTGCTTTTGAGCACAATGACTACACTTCAACTAAGCACACTATAGTCTCATTTACCTCAAAATTGAAAGAAACCATTTTAAAGTCTATATACTTTACCAATTTCCTCTTCCTATGCCAACAATGCATAACCATCAATCAATTTCTTCTTAATCCTATTATTTTCACAAACAAAATACTTTCTGTTAGTAAACACGAGATAAAATTGATGAAAAGTATATATAATGTCTATTAACCCAAATGCACCTTCAATGTTGAATGGGGACTTTGTTTCTTCCTCAACAAAAACAAAGTGAGCACCACCACAAACACCATTATGCGACATAGCATTGATAGAGTGAATGATCTACATGCTTCTGCCATTGTGAGATGAAGAAAATTCCATGTTCTGATTCAACTTGCTTTGGAGATGAAGAAAGAAAAAAGTGAAAGTGAACGAAAACCCAGTGTGTAATCTCTTTATATATATACATATATATATATATATATATATATATATATATATGTGACCCCTGAAATTATGATGTTGACTACTAAAACAATAAATAAGAGAAGCTCTACATTTACCTAAGAGGAATACAAACTTGAGAACCCTCTTTCTAAAAATAATAAAGTTTACTTGCTCTGAAGATTAAAAAAATTAGGAATTTAAAGGATGGTTGTGAAAGAAATGATAGATTGGACTGTTGGAGTGGGGAGGGCAAGAAATAAAAAATAAGTAAAAATAAAAATGAGGATTCAATTATTCTATCTTTTACTGTAATGCCTATGCTTACCAGAAAGTTATTTCTATTTGTCAACGGTTAAAGCAAACTATGATTAGTATTAAATGTTTTCCTTGAGTTGATAAAACCATGGATATTATTTAATTTTTCTATGGTTTATTAAACTCCAAGTAAGAAACCTTCATTAAAAATAACTTTCCTTGAAGTGTGATGGTGATAACCATGGACAGGCAGTGGTGATAACCACGGGCAGAATATGATTTTCTTTATCTTTAAAGCTCTAAAATTGCTAATCCTTCTTCATTTTGGATATGTTTTTTTACCTTCAAATCTATTCATCTTGGTTTTCTTATCAAACATAAACTCAAAGTAATAATAAATTTTAAAATAAAAATAAATTAATAAGAAGAAAATTAAATATATACTACATAAAAATTTAAATAAAAATTAAGAGAAAAATTGATGCATATAACACATGTATCAGATATACGATCTTTACATGCAATATCTATCATAGAATAATTGATATCTATCATAAAATAATTGAAATAGAAGAGACTATTATAAAATATTTAAACCAACTAGGATGTGAAACCTCCAAAAAAAAAATCCTGAAATCTTCCCAACTTCCATACATGGATTCATTTTAATATTAAGCAAATTTGATCATTTTTGTTAAAAATTTGGATTACATAGTAAGAAAAAAATATTGTCTTAAAAATTATTGTTGCAATTAATCTCATGCAATGATGGATGTCTTAGAAAAATAATTCTTTTACCGATCATTGACCCACCCTTTCTATAAATATGAAAATGAATAACTTTACTCAAGATAACATTCACAGAAACTCCATTGAGTCTAATGGTATATGTGAGTTGGAGGAACTTTTCAAGATAGGTGCACTGATCCTTCGAATAGTTCTAAATTATATTTGTCAATGTTAGCTTTAACTCAAAGGTATGTACTTCTACCATTATAATTGTTATGCTTCTTCTTATCCTTGCATTGGTTGGGGTTAAAAAATCTAGCAAAATTCTCCCATATCTATGCTCATTCTTCTTTCTTTAGTTTTTTTTTAATGTCTCAGTTATTTTTTCTATTTTAAGATTAAACTATAATTATTCTAAAAATAGATTAACGTAAACAAATAAGTGCTAAAATAAAATATATTTTATTATTATAATTTTTTTATATATGTCTCATGCAAACAAAATTCAATTTTTTAGAATCATTAGAGATAATGCTTGGCAACAATATAAAAAATTTATTATTAATTTTATCTATAAAAAATTATATTTATTAGAGTTAGTAAAATAAAATATTTTAAATTCTTAGTATCGTTCCTATATAAATTACTTTGATAAGTATTAAGTCGATTGTTTTCTAATTTTTAAATTTATTAAAAAAAATTGTTATAAATAAAAATTAAAATAATCTAAACAAATAATAAATTAATAAAATAAGAGAATGAGATAAAAATTTGAATTTGATTATGATAGTTTAAGGCCCTAATTTTACTTATATTTTATTCAATTTTACTTTTAAATTCATTAAAAATGATGTTAAACAATTAATTTATTTTAATTTGACTACTATTTAATAACGATTCAATAATATTATTATTTTTCTCAAATTATTAATGCAAGATAATTACTAAAAAATATAAAAAATTAACAAGACTATTAATTAAATATCTAATTAAAAATTAAAATTTTTAATGAATTTTTATAAATTTTAAATTCATTTTATTTATCGATCTATCAATAATGGTATGTCAAGTTTACATGAGCATAATTTCTCTTTTTTAATATTTATTGGAGTATATTTACTTGCTTTTAACTATTTTTATGATTATGTTATGTTTCTTTTTACATGTTATCATTTCTAAAAAAATTAAAAAAATTAAAAATTTATATTAATTATTATATAACAAATAAGTCTATTTTTTTAAACTAAATTTACAGAATTATAATTTATCAAAAATTTACCTAAAATGTTAGAATGTCGTATTTCTTATACTTAGATATAAGTGAATCATAACAAGACATCCAAGTGCAACTACAAGATAGTCTTAGTGTAGAATGCACCCTCTAATAAGTAAACATTGTAGAAGCTCTACTTTCCCGTGTGAGCTAATAGCTTGAATTTGTTACTTTTAAACATAAGAGCATCGTAGGATGTAGGCTGAATTGCTTATGAGCTTTCAATGACTTCTTGATCTAACAAAAGTATGGAAAACTAAATTTGTATTGAATCAAGCTCTACTGAATCAGTTGGATAGACCTAAAATAAAAGGAAACTTATATGAAAAAACAATATATTATTTAAAATTAAATAATTCAACAAAATTATTGATACGAAAATTGCAAAATCTTCTTAAGAATCATTTAAAGTTAATTAATTCTTATATATGATAGACCATATGATTAATGCACTTTAAAGTAAATTTAAATAATTTTTAAAAAATATTTATAGTTTTTATTTATCTTTAAGAAATTAAAGTCATTAGATTAAAATAATTTAAAAGAAAACTATTTTAGTCTTAAAAATTTATTAGAACATAGTAATTGCTCATAATATTGATAAATTAAATTTATTTTTAAATTGAAAATTTTAAAGTAAATTATACAAATCGAAAATAAAATGCTAAACTCAATTATGTAAAGATGTTAATTCTTTTAATTGTATATATTATGTATAGAGAATTATTTTTAAAAGAGAATTATTTTTAAATATAAGATTTAAAACAAAATCTTACTTAAAACAATTAAATACATAATTCCAAACTCATCGTTTTTTTATTTAAAAAACAATTAAACACGTATCATTTAAATCAATACCTATTAGTTTATAATTGGTATTTTAATTAAAAAATTAAAAATCAAAATTAATAAAGTCTTACCTAAAATTAACAATAAATCAGGAAACATTAAATGAGTATGTATTATTGATTAAAAATATATTAATGCATTCCAAAATATTGAATTAGTAAATTATTTTTAAATTTTATTTTAAATTCCACTTTATATACACATTGAGTTATCTAATCTCATAAAAATAGGAAATATTGTCCAAGTATTACAATATCAAATCCCAATCCAAACTCAAGTAGTATTCCTATATCAAGTTAACAGTCAAAGATATTGTTTAGTTTAAAGGTGAAGATTAATTTTTTAAAAAACTAAAATTTTTAAAACAATTTTTTAAAAAAGGTTTTTTATACACAACTAAAATTTAAATCTCTATCTACATATTTAAGGAGGATAGTTATTTACCTGATATTTTTTTCCTTCACCGCTGTTCCACTGCTACATTTTAGTTAAAAAATTATAAATATATTTGCATAAAAAAATATAGATAGTAACATATTGTTATTATTTAATTAAAAAATAATAAAAAGTTTAAGAGATAAAAGTTTAAATTTTTCTTATATTTTTTCTAATTAAAATTTTACTTCTTTTGAGTATTTTCTTTTCTCTAATTCAAAGAAAATATACATTTTTAGAAGTTAGAAAAAAAAAAAACCATTACATTTATAATTAGGTATACTTTTTTCTGATCTACACTTATTCTATTCTATTCTCTTTTACTTTTATACAATATCCTTTTTATCAAATTATATAATATATATTAAGAAATATATAATTTAGTAAAAAAAGTGTTATAAAAAAAGCAGGAAGTATATAATAAGATAAGATTGGTATTTATTAATTTATTTTACTACATGTTCTTTCATTTTATAATTTTGAGAATTAATTGGAGAAAGATAATGAAGAGGTGTGGTGTGAAATGGAGACCCATCATCACCGGTGCTTGCACGGTTCCACATTCCTTGCTTACCCTCTTCCATTACCTCAACACTGTTCATGGCGAACCCGTAACACCAGACCTTTTTCCCCTTTTCTCATCTCTTGTTCCTCCAACAACTTCCCACGTTGGGATTCTAACGCTGAAGATACCTTTCGACCCCGAAATTCCAGCTTCAACAGTGCCAGAGGGAAGGAACAGGAACAAGAGGAACAAGAAGAGAGGTATGGGAAGAAGAGAAGGTGGTGGTCTGATGAATATCGAGAAGAATTCCAGGAAGAATCTTCTAGTGGGATTTGGGAAGAAGCCATTGATAGTCTCTGGATTCTCAAGGTAAACCAATTTTACTGTTTCTCTTCTTTATGTGTTAAGTGTGTGTTTGGTTTTTTGTTAGAATAGTTTTTTGTTTTTTTTTTTCAGAGTGGAATAGGATTTAACCAACCTTTGAGTTAATACAATAAAATTTTCTTCTGTGTTCTTTTCGTAATATTTGCATCTACTTTCTAATTGATAACCAAACAAATCATGAGTGCGAAATTTGGCCCTTACTATTTTGCTTTTTATTTTTTTAGAATTTTGAATTTTTTACGATGTCAATCGGTTAGAAATCACTCTAGGAATAACTTTTATACTTTCTTTCGAAGGGGAGAAAAAATGGGAGTTGGGAAAATTTTTAAAATTTGAATTAAATAGAAAATTTAAGGGAGAAAAATTGAATTTTTTATCTTTAAAAAGTTAACTTTCTCTTCTTTTTCTTATCATTTCTTCTTCAACCAAACAATAGAGAATGTGTTTTCTTTCCTTTCTACTTCTACTTCGTTTTCTCCCATCCAAACATAGCCTTAAGTTCATTATTACAAGGGTTGGTGATTTTTAATTACTACATGAAAAAATATGATTGGATAAATATTACAAATAACTTTTGACATGTATTTCAATTTTTTTATTTTGATGTGGAAGGTGTAAAAGTAGTTTATTAGGAAATTTGACAATTTCATTTTATTTTTTTGGTTTATTAATTATTATTTTTTTTTATAGAATTTGTGGATATATATGGAAATACGTTGAAAGATGAGTAGATGATTACTATTTACTGTGTTTTACAGTTTTAAGATTAGCTGCATGCGCGAGTGAGTAAATGATTACTATTATTTGCATATATACTCTAGTGAGTAAATGATTAAATCAGTACTGGGGTTTGTGGTAGAATAACTGTTGAAGTGTGAGAATAGGTGTTAACAATGTTGTTGATTTCCCATGTTTTGGACATGCTGCTAACGACTGTCATTGGCTTGTATGTAAAGTAGTATCAATGTATATTTTGGTCAATATTCTCAAACTGATTGCAATTCTATTGGATATAACTTTCTTTTACTAAGGGAAAAAAATTTATTGTATAGAAGCTATGCATGTGCATGTTTTATTTGGACCTTAAATTCACCAATATTTTCTAGTAGCCTACAAATCATACATGGAACTAAAGCAAGAACATGGTTTGCCATAGATACAATTTGGAGGAGTTGGGGCAGACATATTCATAATTATTTTTTGATTTTGTTATCAAACAATAATGCCTGAACCCAAATGTCTTATTTGAACAATGGCTTCTATTAAAGAGATATAATGCTTTATGTAATATATTCTTTTAGATTTGGCCCCAAGGGCTGGTTTGTGCTTGTGAGAGAGCTAGAGTCAGTTAGTAATTGTTAATTAGACTTTTAATATAATTTGACAGAGACAGGCCATGAAGACATAGGGAAAGAAGATAAGGGGCATTTTGTTTGGGGAGAGATCTAGGGCTCTTGAAATCTTATGAGGAACACTTGTATTCATTCTTTTTCAAACGTTGAACCAGTACATATTCTTTTCTTTTAAAACAAATGAAAGTAATGGATGTATTACATGATGGAAATGAAGTGTCCAACTTCTAATTTTTATAAATCAACATCTTTCTCTATGCTAGTGTATAATGGTAATAATCTTGTTTAGTTTCTATCAAAATTCCAAACTTGAAACCAATGTAATGGGAAATCACTGGGGTCAAGGGTGGCTTAGGCTACAGGGCAGAGGCATCCCTCTTATCTTATCTTTTTGTGTTCAATACCATTAGTCTCTCTTATAATCCTCACTCGTCTTCGAGCTTTACTTTGTGGTTCTATAGTAAACATAGTTCTTATCATTCTTATTGTGAAGTTCACTTGCTAGAAGTAAGGATTTACCTGGAAGATTCAGTTGACTATATTTCAATACGTACAAAATTTAGTTTGACTACCATTCTCAAATTCCATCGGGCAGTATAAAAACCTAGAGAATTATGAGAAAATGAAACCTTGCAAAGAAGTTACCACTTACCAGCTATGAAACCCAGTTTCCATTTCCGCCAGAAGTTTTCAAGTTTTATTCCTGGTAGTATATAAAGGCATGTCTTTCGATTTGATTTCAAGAGTCTGTTAGTAACAAGCCTCCCATTAAGAAAATTTATGTAAGAAAGGGTAGAGGGAAAAAAGTAGAAAGAGGTTTTGAGAATCTCCTAAAGAAGCTCGAGGAAGATAGGTGATAACAGGCGAATCACTAAAAGAGTGTACACCAGGAGATATAGAGGAAATGGGCCTCAGGTAGAAGGGCTCAACTGATAGGTACAACAGTTAGTTAGTTAGTTAGGGAAATGGTTATTTGTACAGGGGGAAGGGGAGAAGTGAATTAGATGAGAAGTCAGTTGGTTGAGGAGAGAAGGGAACCTCTTGAATTGCTCTTGGTATTGTATCTGGTTTCTACCTAGCTTAGCCATTGGGTTAGGCCTAAAACCCTTTTCTTGAATAAACAGATTTTTTTACTTTTTTTCTTGTACTATCCTATCAACTGGTATCAAAGCTATTTCCGTGAGAGTTGTGATTACATTGGAGAAGATGGGGGTCACTAATTGAAATCTGGAAATTTAGTTAGGAGCACTGCAACAGCAGGAGATGGAGAACCGACATCGCCATTGGGAAAACCAGCAACAACAGGTAGAGGCACCACTTTTGGAGAATTTATTTGTGATCAAATCTTCATAAAGGTTGATACAAGAAATGCAAGAAAATCAAATAGGGAGGGAGACTAAACCAAAAAGATCAAGCTCCAAGAAAGAGGAAGAAGCTACATCCAAAGAAAGATGGGAGAATGAAAGATCCAAGATAACATTCCCCTATTTTTATGGCACTAGGTATAGAGAATGGCGAGCTAAATGTGAGCAATTTTTTGCTTTAGAATCTGTTCAAAAGGGGCAGTTGGCTAAACTGTTGTTGATGAGTATGGAAGGGCAGGCTTTCTCGTGGCAGAGATATTACATAGCAAACAAGAATTGAGAAAATCTCAAATGAAGGGAAATACTCTTAGATGCAGGTTGCAGATTTGATGATGGGTATTATGATGATCCATTGTCAGAATTAACAAAACTGAAGCAAATCAGTAGTTTGGAGGATTATTTGGAGTCTTTTGATGAATTGTTAGTAAGAGTAGGGGTAGAACACTCGGTGGCTTTGAGTATATTCCTAGGTGAACTAAAAAGTTCCTTAGAGAAAGCAGTGAGAATACACAGACCCCAATCGGTGCAAGAAGCAATGAGGATGGCACGGTTGCAAGAAGAGTTGTTGCTAGAATTAAAAGGGAAACAACTGAACATTCGGCCGATGAGATCATCAAAGGTAAGAAGAGCCTGGAAATTTGGGACAACTACAATAAATAATGATAGAAAGATTAATAACAAATCAGAAGGGAGCTTTGTAGGAAGCTTAGGAGTGGAGAATTTCAGTGGTAAACCTGCAAAAACCACTGAGATTAATAGCAAATACATAGGGATACGAATGTTGCCAGATGCTGAATATAGAGAAAGGAGGAGGAAAGACTTATGTTTTACTTGTGAGGAGAAATATATAGCAGAACATTATGCAAAAATGCAAAAATAAGCCATTCTGGGTGATGATATTAGAAGATACAATTGAAAAGGATGGCGAGATCATGGAGCAAGGGGGATGAGGAAAAAGAAGGATAAGCTCAACTGTATTTCTACTCTATGGCAGGATTGACATAAAAAAGATTACTTAAACTATGGGGAAGCATACAAGACAAGAAGGCTACCATCCTTATAGATAAAGGAGCCTCTCATAATTTTGTGTCTAAAACATTGGTAAAGGAGTTTGGACTTGAAATACATGATAAACAACAATACATGGTTAAGGTGGGGGATGGTTATACCTTGAGAACACAAAGGGTTTGTAGAACATTGAAAGTGATGATCCAAGGGTTGGAGATACAACACGATTTCTACTTGTCCCCTTTAAATGGGGTTGGTTTGGTTCTTGGATTGGAATGGCTTGAGGAACTTGGTGAGATCAAGGCAAACTTTAAAGATTTTATCTTGAAGATCAAGAAAGAAGGGAAGGAATATGTAATTATAGGAGATCCAATCCTTTCTACATCAGTGGCTTCTTTAAAATCTTTGATGAAAGGGGGTAAGGGAGAGAAGGAATACTTTTTGGTGGACTGTAGAATAGTTGAGGAAAAGGAGCAATAATTAACAGAACAAATATCAAAAGCAATTCAAGAGCTATTGGCTGGATTCAAAGATGTTTTTCAGCAACCATAGGGCTGCCCCCTCCCAGGGAACAAGATCATGCAATAACCTTGAAAAAGGGAGCAAAAATATCTAACCTAAGACCTTATCACTACCCCCACTACCAAAAATTAGAAATAGAAAATATGGTGAAGGAAATGCTTCAATCTGGGATAATAAGACCTAGCGTTAGTCCTTATTCCAACCTCATTATCTTGGTAAGAAAGAAAGATGGTTGTTGGTGATTTTGTGTGGACTATTGAGCCTTGAACAGAAGTCACTGTCCCTGATAAGTTTCCTATCCCCATCATTGATGAATTATTAGATGAACTTGTTGCAGCCATTTGGTTTTCCAAGTTAGATTAGAGGTCCGTATATCATCAAATTTGCATGAAAGTGGAACTGTAGAAGATGTGAAGAAAATGGCATTCAAAACCCACAAAGGCCACTACAAATTTTTAGTGATGCTCTTTGGCCTTACAAATGCTCCTTTTATATTCCAATCTTTGATGAACAAAGTTCTAAATCCCTTCTTAAGAAAATTTGTGCTGGTTTTCTTTGATGATATACTAATCTATAGCAAAGATGAAGAAAGTCACTTGATGCATTTGAAGAAGGTGCTGGACACTTTAAGACAATCAATTATTTGTAAACAAAAAGAAATGTTTGTTCAAAGTTTCAGAAGTGGAGTATCTTGGGCATATTGTATCTGCTAAAGGAGTGGAGGCAGACCTAAAGAAAATAGAGGCAATACAAAGTTGGCCTGATGCGAAAGATATCAAGGGATTAAGAGTATTCCTAGGTCTAACAAGATATTATAGTAGGTTTGTGAGAGATTATGGGAAGCCGACCAAACCCTTAACCGAATTGCTTAAAAAGGATAAATTTTGTTGGTCCAATGAGCTTAGCAGACCTTTGAGAATTTAAGAAATAAGATGACATTTTTGCTTGTATTGACTATCCCAGATTTTCCTAAGGAATTCATGGTGGAAACAGACGCATCTAACAAAGGCTTAGGAGTAGTTCTGTCTCAAGAGGGCATTTCTTAGCCAAACACTCTCAAATTGGGCTCAATTAAAATCAATATATGAGCGGGAACTCATGGCTATTGTGATGGCAATGCAAAAATGGAGGCATTACCTTATGGGGAGACATTTTGTCATCCTCACAAAACCAAAAAAGCTTGGAATTTTAACTGAAAGAAAGGATTCTCAATGAGGAGTAGTTCAAATGGACCACGAAACTCCTAGGATTTGACTTCAAGGTAAAATATAAACTAGGCAACACCAATCAAGTAGCGGATGCCCTATCTAGACAGATGCAATATGCTGCCATTTCCCAAGTCATTTGTGAGCATTTCACTGATTGGGAGGATGAATTGACGCAGGACCAGAAATTACAAAAAATAATGGGAGATTTTTTAGCAGACCCCTTATCCCATATTGCATATGTTTTAGTTAAAGGGAAACTGTTCTATAAAGACAAATTTGTCCTATCTAAACAATCTTCAAGGATCACTCATATATTGGTGGAATTTCATTCTTTTGCCATGGGAGGCCATTCAGGCTTGTTCTGCATGTACAAAAAGCTAGTTGCAATGGTGCTTTGGGAAGGCATAAAGCATGACATCCAAAGGTTTATTGAGCAATGTGACATCTGCTAGAAAAACAAATACCAAACATTGGCTCCAGCTGGATTTCTACAACCGCTTCCCATCCTAACACAAATCTGGTGGGACATTTCAATGGATTTCATTATTGGTTTACCTAAAGCTAGGGGTAAGGACACAATTTTAGTGATTGTTGATCATTTGACCAAGTATGCACATTTCCTCAACCTTAGCCATCCTTTCACCGCTAAGGATGTAGCTCACCTCTTCATTGATCAAGTCATCAAACTTCATAAATTTCTAGCCTCAATTGTAATAGATCGAGATCAGTTCTTAGCCAATTTTGGGTTGAGCTATTCAAGCAAGCAAGAACCAAGCTCAAATACAACACGACCTATGACCCATCGATAGATGGGCAAACAAAGGTTGTTAATAGATGCCTTGAGATGTATCTAAGGTGCTTGTTTGGTTCACACCCAAAGAACTGGCCACATTGGCTTAGCTGGGCAGAATATTGGTTCAATACTAATCACTACAATAGCTCCACCAAAATGATCCCTTTTCAGTCCTTTTATGGTATGGATCCTCATCTTCTGTGTAAAGGGGATACATATCCCTCAAAGGTTGAGGAAGTGACACGCATGACTAAGGAACATAATATGATGCTGGACAGACTTAAGCACAACTTGGAGAAGGCCCAACAAAGGATGAAACAACAAGCAGATAAAAAAAGGAGGTAACATTTCAAGAAGGAGATTGGGTCTATCCTAACATTTAGCCTTATCGATTGAGGTCTCTAGCCAAGAAAAGAAACGAAAACTATCTCCCCGCTTCTACAAACCGTACAAGATTTTACAAAGGATTGGGGCAATTGTGTATCAGTTGCAACTTCCAGATGATAGCAAAGTCCACCTTGTGTTCCACATCAGCTTTCTCAAAAAGGCAGTTTCAAGAGATACACAGTCATAACCTTTACCACGATACTTATTAGCCGAATGAGAACTTCAAGTGCAACCAGATTCAGCTACGGAACAATGCTACAAGAGAGGTAGAAGTCCTGGTACATTGGACAAGTCTTCTAGACTATGAAAATTCTTAGGAATCCATTTCATCATTACAATAGGTTTTTTCAACTTTTCACCTTAAGGACAAGGTGAATGCTTTTTTTTTTCAGGGGGGGGGGGGAGTAAGTAATGATAGCAAGCCAATCATTAAAAGAGTGTACACTTGGAGATATAGAGGAAATGAGCCTCAGGTAGAAGGGTCCAACTGATAGGTACAATAGTTAGTTAGTTAGGGAAATAGTTGTTTGTATAGGGGGAAGGGGAGAAGCAAATCAAATGAGAAGTTGGTTAGTTAAGGAGAGAAGGGAGCCTCTCGAATTGCTCTTAGCATTGTATTTGGTTTCTGCCTAGCTTAGCCTTTGGGGTTGGGTTTGAAACCTTTTTCTTGAATAAAAACAGATTCTTTTCACTTTTTTTTTCTAGTACCATCCTATCAATAGGCAAGAAGCCAAGAAAACGTTCAAGGAACTAAAGGAGAACCTCAATTATAATATCCAGAAGGATGGACATTCTAGTAATGCTCCTCAAGGCAATCTTAATGAAGTTGAAGGAAACTGTAGAACAAAAGCAAAATCAAGTCCTGACTTAACTGAAGATCGATGGAGGAAATTAGAAATTCCCTTATTTTTTGGAGTGGATGCATATGGCTGGGTTAATCGAATGAAGGATATTTTGATTTTAAAAAGATCTCAAAGTAAGAAGGGTTGCAAATGGCAATGGTGGCTATGGAAAGTAGAGCCCTCACATAGTTCCAATGGTGGGAATTTGGTACCAAGAATCGTTCTTGGAAAGGTTTTCAAACAGCTGTGATAAGGAGGTTTCAGCCTTCTATGATGCAAAAGCCATATGAATTGTTGATGGGGCTTAAACAAATAGTCTCGGGAGGAATATAGAGAACAATTTGAATTATATGCTGGACCACTCAAGGGGATAGACCCTGAATACTTAAAGAGAATTTTTTTGAATGGGTTGAAAGATGTAATTAGAGCAAAATTAAGGTTGCATCAACTAGGTACCCTACCTAAATTGATGGATTATGCCCAAAGAATTAATGAGAAGAATCTGTTGCTGAACAAAGGGGTTTCTTTGAATAATAAGAGAAGTAGTTCATATATAATAAGTGTTCCTTCTACAAGGACTATGACATGGGATATGGAAAACAAGGACTAGGGACAGATAGGCTGCAAAGGGGCCAATTCTTCAACAAAATCCAATAGTGTTATAACGGCATAATCTTTTAGAGGAAGGGGGTTCAGAAAACTAACAGATGCCAAGTTCCAAGAGAAACCAAGATACTGATAGGTGAACCAACGCTGTCCAGAGCTGCAGCTTCTTTTAAAGTTGTGTGTAAGGCCCTGCAAGATGAAGGCCAAAAGGCTTAGACCCAAAAGAATAGAATAGCCCATTAGTGCTTAGGCCCAAAAGATTAGAATAGCCTTAGTATAATTGACAGCGGTAATAATTGAATCACTTGTAATAAGGAGGAGTAAGTTAATAAATAGGAGAAGGGAGGGATAAGAAAGTTAGTGAGGAATTGGTATTTGGTTGGGAGAGATCAGGCTCTCGAACATCCTGCCCCATTCTTGTAACTTCTTCTCACCTGGGTGATCTATTTTTCAGTTGAGGATTTCAATAAAGATTCATTCTTCTTGTTCATATCTTTCTCTGTTCCTACTCTCTTTTTTTTTTCTCTGTTCTGAACCAGTTCCTTACAGAGTCAAAGCCTACAAAATAATATTAACCAAGCTATGAGAAAAATCAAAAAGCACCAAGTCCAACTAGCAGATTCTATTATTCTAATTAACAATGTGTATTCAATTCTTAACAGTTCCCTCTAGGCCTCTAGATCTAAGGCTTCAGCTAACTGAGCAGATTTCAATAAAAAAAATGTTTTTTCTTAAATCACCATTGCTTCTTTAGATGTAAACAGGTGATGATTCAGCAATGGATCTAACGAGTTTTAATTAAAATCTGCAGAAAATAGAAGTAATAGAACTCAGAATGATGAGATTGGAGGACTGGAATCTACTGTTACTGTTATATCAGTGTATCATTGTTAATATGGTGAATCATAACCTATAATAGTTGCTGGCCATTAAATCATGAAATCATCATGAGCAGAGAGATCACTGTTTTATAAGAATGGCCGAATCTTAAAGCATTTTCACCACTGGCAGCACAATCAATATCTATCCAAACTTGAAGAATTTGTTTTCCATCTTAAAATATATATCTTTTGCTTTAGTTGTAAATGACTCTTATTTTAAGTAAGGTGCTATACAGTTATCGCTGTTCTCGGTATCTTTAGTTAAGGCTGGTTGTAAAATAACCCATAACTCCTTTCTTATTATCTAATGTATTGAAAGCTTTCCAAAGTAACTGTTGACAAGTTTCTCTCAATTTTATTTATGATGAGTTTATATTTTGTAATTTATTCTGCTCTATGAATATATCAGCCATCGCTGCTGTGTGTAAACACATAATACTCGCCAAAAGCTTTAATTATGAATTAAGGAGCTAGAATTATTGTGGAAATCTGTCTGTTGTCTAACATTAAGTCACTGAAATTTTCATGGCATCTTACTTGTGTCTGCATACGCATGGAACATTTTTGTTGCAATGAGGGGTTGCTATGCATTTCATTTTTCTCAGTGCAGGTTTTCAAATCCTATGGTTGGACGCTGCCCATCATCCTTGCATCATGGTTGCTAGCTAGTGGTCCTAAAGCTTTCCTCATGGCATTAGCACTGCCCCTTGGTCAGTCAGCACTTGCACTAGCATTTGAGAAATTATGGGGACGGTCGGAGAGCAAACCAAAACCAAAACGCAAGTACAGGATGAGAAGGAAACCCAGCACTGGAAAAGGCACCAAACTTGAGGAAGAACCAGAAGAAAACCCAAAAACCAGAAAGGGGAAGATGGGCTACCAATCATGGGTAGTTGAGAATAATGGTTCAGTCGATATGGGCAGCCGAGAAGCACCGAGTCTTGGTGGATGGGATGACTTGGAGAGGTCAAGAGCAGCAACAAGGTCCTCACGAGCTACGGATGGATCACAAAGGATACCTGTGGAAACAGGTAGGTTGAGCAGGAGAGAAAGAAAAAGTAGCACACCTCTGCTGTTGCGATTGCTTATTGCTATTTTTCCATTTTTGGGTACATGGACAAAGATGCTCTAATAGTCTCTAGTTTCTTCCATAACATGAGCTTGGATGAGTTGGATGTGATTTTCTACATCTTCCTCAGATGAAAAGAAACCAAGTAATGATTATATGAAGGTTGTTTGTCAACATGTATGTGTAGTCTTGATTGAATTAGATGATGAATTAAGTTCATCAACATCATCAAATTTACATTCTTTAAGTGTCTTATTTTTGGCATAAGGGAATTCCGCAGGCCCCCATTTTGGTGGTTGTTGGTTTGCTGTGATGGAAGTTTTACCAAATAATGCTTTTAAGACAGCTTTTGTACTCTTAACTTCAACAGCCGTGGATATGAGCAGGAAATTTCATGCGTGTGATCGCCACTTCATCTCGGTTAAAATCTCTTGTACAATTATGCAGAGTTATGACATGAATGTTTCTTCGTGCCATAATAGCATTGTTTATTTTCAACCGTGCGTATATGTAGAACTGTTAAAAGGGTTACTGAATTGGGTTAGCCTAATTTGAGTTTTGGCTCTATTTGATCAGGCTTAAAAATTTTGCATTAAGTTTAGTTTTAGTTCGCATTTCATATTTTATATTTAAATAAACTTGATCGGTTGGGGTTCGATAATACTACTAATAATAATAAGATCCAGATGGGTTGGGTCTGAAAATTAACATTGATTTGGAAATATTCAAATCCTATGTTTTAGCGTGTTTAATCAGATTGGTTCAGTTAGCTAACTTATTTTGCCAACTATACATACGTGGGACACATGTATTTTGACATAGGAATGTAACTAACATCTAGTATTCTTTTAAAGGTCCAAAAAGAGAGCATGATTGTCTTTACATTAGTGAATACCTGAAGTCAGTTATTGATAGTCCTAACCTTGTGCTATGATGTGTGGTGATATCTACTTGTTCAAGAAAAGGAGTGATGTGGAGAATAGTGAGATTTGGAGTTGGAAGCACAATTTTGTAAGTTCAAAGCAGGTGAGTATGATCAATGTATCATTTGGGGTGTAATGGATGAGATGGAATAGAGATAGCAAAAAAGAAAAATAAAAAGATGATATGTGAAATATGAAGTGATAGAAAGAGAATGGTAGAAATAAAAGATGAGATGTATTGGGATAAAAATAGTATGATGATTTATAATTATCAGCAATCTAATACAGCTATCAAACTATCTCACTTGTTACAATTGAAAAGGTTTGGCACACGTCTCTCATAATGGCCAACAATATCAAAGATATCTCTTCAACAGTGAATTTATCATCCTTGTACATGATCACATCATCACTTAATTATTGTGATAGCTAAGATCATAAATGGCCACAATTTCATGTGGTTTTAAACTAATGCGTCCAAAATTTGAATTAATTAACAAATTAATCTTTTATTTTAAAATAATGTAAAATAATTCTTTTGTAAATGATTTCAACTATAAATTTAAAAGATAATAATTAAAGTTAGAAATTAACTTAGAAGTTTTTTAACAATATACTCTAAAAAAATCTATGAGAGATCAAACGCTTTACATCATAATCAATATATAAAATATAAACTTTCAAGATATAAATATTTTAATTTTACAATATAATCAATAATATTTTAAATTTTTTTATTTTCATATTACATGTAATGTAAAATATATATTTATATAACTTACCTTCATGATGTAAATATTTATTCAATTAATTTAAATTTATATATATATGAAAAATTGTATTTCTTATATAATATAAATATGTATCATATACTTCATATATTAATCTAAAGAAATAATAAGTGTAAAAATATGAATGATTGAAAGATGTGAAGAAAATAAAGTGACTAACTGATAAAAAAAATTGAAAAAGAAAAAGTGACTAAATGATAAAAGACGGCATAAAGGAAAAGGGGGAAATTTGATATAAATAACTATGCAGATAAAAGCATAAATAATTTTTAAGAATTATGAAAAGGTAAATTTAAAATTAAACCAATTAAATTATTAATTATTAGTAGGAAAAGTAAATAACAAAAAAATATAGTTTCACAAAATGAAAAAGAATAGTTACATAAAAAAAAAAGAAAACAGAAAAAAAAAATCAAAACACAATGAATTTCGTGCGATATAACACATGCGATTAATTATAAAAGTTTAATGAAATTAAATGGTTAATAAAAATAAATAATATATTAGAAGTACGTTAAAATTTAACTACAATGTCAAAAAAAAAGAATTTAGATAAAAGAGACATTATGGTTATGCATAGAATATTATATAATCTTAGATTTTAAAAGTTTCTAATAATTATTATTTTTTCTACAGTAAATTTAAAATTCTTATTAGAGACTATCTAATTAAAAAATAAGAATAATAAATTTAAATCATATAATTATATGTAAATAATTAAAATTAAAAATAAATTATTATGTGATCAAATAAAAAATTATGTATATATATCTTTTTAAATAAATTTTAGTAATTTGTATTTATTTTTTATTTTATTTTTGTAATTAAGTGGTCACACACACACATATATATATATATATATATATATATTATTTTAAATTTTTGAAAGAATATTTTTAGAAAGAGTAAAATTAAAAAAAAAGTGTTGTGTTTAAGAAAAAGAATAGTGTGAAAAGAAACCCTCTAAAATTGAATCTAATCATCTTTAATACTTCCAAAAAAAAAAAATCCAAGCGATCAATTGGATTTGTTAGGTGGAATAGATAAAAGCACCTCAAACAACAAAGGAAGTTGCACACGAAATGAGCTTCACAATAAAGCACTGCTCGGTCCGTTTTTTCTTAATAAAATCTATCCATTGTATTATAACTAAAAATTATTAACTAAGTTTGATTATAATTAAAAATAACTAGATTTAATTACCCTCTACAAAAATATTCAAAAAAATCTACAGTTGTAAAAGTAACAACAGTTAATTTTCATTTCTAATTTTGGGAATAAAAAAATCAATACATATCCTTATACTTCTTATATCGTAATTTTGAATCTTCACTTTTAAACAAAAGTACAGGTAGAAATTATTGTTTTTTATTAATTTACATAACTATTTTTTAATTCAAAAATATATATATATATATATATAATTCAAATTTTAAATTTTAAAACTTAATATATCATATCAAATTAAATATATTTCTCTTAGATAAGTTAAATTTTAAATTGTAATCTTAAAAATTAAATTTTTAATTTGTTTGATTTTGATACACCATATCAACAGAGAAAGAACACAATTAAATTTGTTTAATTTATAATAAATTTATTTCTGAAATAAAAATTTAAATTAAATTATTTTATTTCATATTTTGATTTCACTCAGGATTGATTTTACACAAAAATTATTTAAAATTATATTTCAAAACCTTCACCCAAATACATAATAATACAAATTCGTGTCATACAAAAATAAAATAAAATCAGCAATAATAGGTGAAGAGAATTTACGTTCTTTAACTGTCTTATTTTTGGCTGCGTGGATGAGATTTGGTATTGTGAAGGGTGCTTTGTGAAAGCAAGGGATATTGCCCACCACCATAAACGACTGCTACTTCACGTCGTTTTGAACTGATGCGTCAGAGAATCTATGACCGATCAAACGCTTGCGTTTCGTGTCAAAGTCAATGTATAAAATATAAATATTAAATTTACAATATAATCAATAATACTTTTTGTAAATCTTTTTTGTTATCATGTAATGTAAATATAACTTACATGCATGATGTTGTGTGGGAAAAATTTTATTTTTATCGTGTACTTTATATATTAGTCTGAAGAAATAATAAGTGTAAAAAATATAAATGGTTGAAAGATGTGAAGAAATAAAGTGATTAAGTGACAAAAAATAAAGAAAAGAGAAGTGATTAAAAGACAAAAGAAAATGTAAAGAAAAAAGCAGGTAGTGGGGATTGGATATAAATAACTTTGCACATAAAAAGATCAATATTTTAAAATTTTAAAAAATAAATTTAAATTTCAACCAAGTAAATTATCAATTATTAACGAGAAAAATAAATTAAAAAAGATAGTTTCAGAAAAAGTAAAAGAAAAACTTAGTTTAATAAAAAAGAAGAAAATTTTAAAAAAATCAAAACATAATAAATTTCATGAGATATAACACGTGATCAATAATAAAATTTCAATGAACTTAAATGGTTAATGAAAATAAATAATATATTAGTACTAAGTTGAAATTATTTAACTACAATGTAATAAAAATAAAGAATTTAGATAAAAGAGATATTATGATCATGTGTAGAATATTATATAATCTTAGATTTTAAAAATTCTAATAATTATTATTTTTAAGATTAATTTAAATTATAAAAGATGTATCTAATAAAAAAATAATTTAGATTATAATACAAATTCGTGTTATAAAAACCTTCACCCAAATACATAATAATACAAATTCGTATTTTAAGAAAAAAAATTATTTTTAAAATTTTTTTTGACTCAAAAAATAGAAAACGAAAGAAGATTAAAACTGATTTTTTGGAAGCATGCGATGATTAATTGAAGTGTACAAAAGTTGTGGTTGGTTGGTGTGACGGAAAGTTGCTTTTGGAGTTCCATACAATAATGATAAACCAAGCAAAATCATTGCGCTGTGGCCGCCAACATTGACTTACCTTATTTTTAATATTTTAATATTTTAATTTTTTTAACCGTTAAACGAGATATAAATAAATCTGTCTACATATGAAAATCAAAAATATTAACAAACATATATTCCGGATCCACAATGTACATTTAAAATTTGGGATGTTATAATCAATTAATAGAAGCATGTAATTAATTATATATTTACTTATATAATTAAGTTAATTAATATTTTATATAGTTTTAATTATATTTTTTATTAATTATACATTTTTAATGGATTATTACTTGTTAATAAACCAGTAATTAATTACAAATTATAATCAATTATAATTAACTTAGTTAATATATATTTTTTATTAATTATACATTTAATTTTATTAAATATTTTATTATAATTAGCATATTTTTAATTTTTAACTGTCATCTTTTATTTATTTTTTAGCTATTTTATCCGTTAATATTATAAAAAATACCCTTTATATTCCAAATGTGAGTATTCATTAGAGAAAACTCACCTCAAAAGAAAACGCTTCTATATTGTAATTTTAAATTCTTATTTTTAGAAGAGTATTTTGTAAATTAATTTTTATCTTTGCTAAATAGTATACGTACTTATGATTCTGAACATTTAATTTTTTTTATTATTTTCAAATTCTATTACTTAATTTTAATACACTTAAATTTTTAAAAATAACACATTACATCAAATTAAAAATATTTTCGGATAAAATAAATTTTAAAATCATAATGTTAATTAATTTTTAATTTTAATATACTATATCAATATTTATTATGTATTGATTCAAATATTTTATTTTTATAATATTTATATATTTTTTAAAACTTTTATGTATTTTATTGTTTCTGTTCAGCACAATTTGATACTATTAATAAAAATAATGTTATTTTCTTTACTTTTTTATATTTATAAATTTTACTAAAATTTTAAAATAAACATACAGTACAGAAAAAACTTGTTAGTTCATAAATGAAGTCTCAAATAATAAATATCAATCTAAAGTCAATACGGCACTGTTGAAGTCGTTGTAATCTACTCCATTAAAAGGTTGACCAGTCCCACCGCTTCCTTTCTTCCACTTTAAAATGCTCAATTATATAAAATAAACAAATAAACGAATAAAAAAAAACTCAACTTTATTTGTATTTCGATGTAAAGTTTTGGTACAAAGTGTTCGTTTGAAGAGCCATAAAAAGATTGATTATGAGATAGAGGGTGTAGTTGGTAAAATACTTAATTAAAAGTTGAAAAATTAATTAAAAATTAATAAATTATTAATTAAATAAAAATGTTTAATAAAATTAATTATTAAATTAGCTGATAAATATAAAAGTATGGTTAAATAATAAATTAAAATATAATAAATATGTTATATTTTTAAAAAATATATTAAAATTTAATTAAATAAAATTTTACTTTTAATTTTTATATAAATAAATTTTAAATAATTTTTAAAGTAATATTTTATATTTTAATTTTTATTAAAATGTTTAATATTTTTAATAAAATAAAATAAATAATATACTAATTAAAATAAATAATATATATTAAAAATGTAATTTAAAATATAGTATTTTATGATATATAAAAATAAATTTATCAAAATTAATAATATTATTATAAAAATTAAATAATATTAAATTTATAAATAAAAATAAATAAAAAATTAAACTATAAAAATATATTTAAGATAAAAATGAATAAAATATTTCAGTTAAGAGTTGAAAACATAAAAGTTATTTAAAATAATTTTTTTAAAAAAAAGCTAGTAATCGTATAAAAAAACTAATAGTTAATATAATAAATTATTTTATTAAACATAGTTGAAATATTTCACAAATTTTTTATTTAATAATTTAAATTTTTAACTAGCTGAAATGTCTTATTAAACACACTCATAGCATATTATTCACTATTAAATGAGAGAAATGTTATTAAAAATTAAATTTGATAAAATAATATTTTTATAATTTTTAAAAAATTATCATTTGTTACTATTTTAATAATTATATATACTAAAATTTAAATTAAATTCTATTTATTTATTTTAAATATATAACAATTTATTAATGAATTTCATCAATATATATATATAACAATATTTGTTAAGAAATAAGAAATATTTTATAAGATATAAAATATTTAATTAATGTTTTGGTATTAAATACTTTTTAATAATTAAGATTAACAATAAATATTATTTTTATTTCATAAAAGTGTATAGATTCATTGGTCGATAGAAAAGACTCACTATCAAGTCATAATTAGTAATATTTTTAGAAATTATGATATATGTTAAATATATATATATTAAATACATAATACAAATAAAACATTCCTCATAAAAAAGTGGGAATCCATAATTTCTATACATTCTTAAGAAATGTAATTTCTAAAAAATATAATTCTAGAAAAATTACATACCAAATACTTTCTAAAAGAACAGATATTCTCACTATTATGATCATTGCACCGTCTAACATCATTTTTGTTATTTTAATAGCATAATTTATTTATTTTCCCTATTTTCAAGTGTCATATTTTGTAATCAATAATTACAAATGCTGGCTTTTCATTATAATTTTGGGCTTTATTTTTTACATTATATAGTTAATGAATGATATAACTCCAACTTCAGATGTAAAGACAAGAAAGGGTGATGATATGTGGTGTATCCTGGATGATTTTAATCGTGTCAGAACTAAGGCTCAATGCAAATGTGCCAGTACAAATATATGAAGGGATGATCTTTCTTGTTTTGCAGATTTTATTTGATATAAAATGTTAAATGTCTATATTGATTATGTCACCTAATCGATATAATGGGTTAATATATGATCTCTGTCTATATTCATTATGTCACCTAATCAATATAATGGGTTAATATACGATCTCTGACATAGATTTTACGAAGTTGATTGTTTCCTTTTCTGAAGAAGACATAAAAGTTGCACTGAGACTGTGAAAGTTCAAAATCTTTGGATCCTGATAATTTTAATTTTTTTTTATATAAAAGATTTCTGACATAGATTGTACCTTACTAATTGCTTCCTTTTTTTTATACTGATGGTTTTGTTGTTTTTTTTTTTTTTGAAAGATTTCTTGGAGACTATCAAGGGAAATTTATGTTTTATTATCATTCCCATAATAGATTGGTGAAGAGATGTAATGCTTCCTCTATTACTCTTATTTTATAGAGAGAATATTCACAAATATAGCTAGGGAATATAAACCTATTTTTTTAATTAATACTGGATTGTTGGCAAACATGTTGAAAAAAAGTGATGGGTTCAATTATTTTCAATATGTGGTCAATATTTATACAAGGCGGGTAAATTATAGAGAATATCTTGGTAGTTAATAAGATTGTGGATAAGGTTAACAAACTTTGAAACAAGTGTGTTCTATTTAAAGTCAACTTCGAAAAGATTTTTGATTCAGTGAGTTAGGATTATTTAGAATATGTGATGGTGAAGATGGAATGTCTAACCATATAGAAAAATTTGGATTTTAGAATATCTTTGATGACCTCCTACATGTCTTTGATGACCTTCTACCTTTTTTTTTTGTTGCAGCTGAGGAATTGAGTAGAATATTATATAAAAACAATATATTTGCAATATGCTAATTTTTGGAGAGGCAACATCTTAAAAGGTGTGAGTAATAAAGGCTTTTCTTATATTATTTGAATTCACATCTAGCTTTAATGTAAACTTTTCTAAGATTTAGATTATATGTTTAAAGGTAGGATATATGTGATTGAATTTTACAATTATTATTCTTAATTGTTAAATAAAAAATTTATATTTATTCAATTTTAACTTATTTAAAAAGAATGAAGAGTTAGTTTTATGTGATTGATAAAATATGAAAGAGATGATTTAATAAAAATATAAATATATTTTTATTAATGATTGCGTTTTTTTTTAAATAATTTTTTATTTTCTTTCAATTTTTTTTTAAATATTATTTTATTTTTCATTTTTTTTAGAGAAGTAGCAATGATAAAAGAAAATTTTATTAGATAACTTGGAATCTACTTTGTATAAGGAAGGAGGATGAAAGTCTTAGTATTGATTTTAATTTTTAGGATTTGCTCAAATTATTTGAGTAGGATTTGTTCATATTTAATTAGGATGATGTTAAAATTTTGAATCATATTATAGATAGATTTTATTATGATTGATCATAATTTTTTTATATTAATAATTGTATAAGTATAAATAACTTTTTTATGAATATGAAAGACACATTAAATTTTATATTAATCTAAATAAGATTGTTTTCTCTATTGTAAGGATTATATCTTCTTTGGTCATATGAAACCTTATCTTATTAATCTTGTTTATGAACTTGATTCAAATTCATAAAAGGCCTTCAATTTGTGCTTTAATCTAGATGTGTTATTATATGAATTAATTATTCTTATCACATCACTAAACCTTTTATCTTATCTTTTTTATTCTTTTTTAATCTACATTGTGAATATTAAGTAATCCTGATAAGTTATTATCATGGGAGAAAATAAAAATGATGGTGGGATGATAAATGTTCTACATCTCACTTAAGATAGAAGAAGGGCTAGTGAGTTTTGCTAACCATGATAATCCTCAACATCTACTTAGAACGTCTAAGTTTTGTTAACCTCGACACTAGAAAATGATCCTAGATTCCTTATGAATCATCAAATTATGATTTCTCAATACTGTATCTGTTACTTCACATCTCAAATAAGTAAAGGAGAAAAGGAAAATAAACGAGTAGGAATATTCTTAAAAAAGAGAACAAGAGAAAAATATTATACCAAGAAATAAAATAACATGAACAAAAGAGAAAAATATGTTCAAATGTCCTAAAAAGAGGGAGGTCTATGGTCATTAAGTTCATGAAAACTTAAGTTAAGATACAAATTTAAAATGTTGACCACAACAGCAGGATTAGCTGTGGGATATTAAAAAATGTCAAACTCTAGTTGAGGTTTTCATGATCATCAAATAGAAAGTACATAAAAAATGACATCATTGATAACCTCCTCTAAATCTAAGTTTCACTCAAACTTGGACGTAGGACCAACTTAATATATGCATGAATATGAGTCTAGTACAAAGACATGGAAGATAAATCTTTCGCTCAAATAAATATCCAACACAAGAAAATAAATAATAAAAAAAATATAAAATATATTACAATAAACTATCCTAAGGAGATAAATAACTCTTAAGCAAATAAAACAACAAAAGAAATAGAATTCAAACAAAAAGATAAAAGAAATGGATTAAATAAATAGATTGAAAGTTAAAACATAAAATTTTATATCAATTTTCAAGGCTTGACTCTTAAACATCCCAGTAGAGTCATCATTTATTGCAACCAAAGTCGCGGCGAGGTGGCGAACAAGAAATAAGTAAAACATTTTTGTAGAAAGAAAGCAATGTTTGATGATTTAGAAAATATTGTGGAGCCACCATTAATTTTTTTTAATTTGTAAAAAGTTGGAAGACCCTTTAACATAATTTTTAAACTAATTTTTAAATCAAAATTGAGTTAGAGAATCATTTATCGATAGGAATGTATTAACACCGTACGTTGTCTATTATAAGAACGGTCATCTTAAATTGATTACATAAATTCATCTTAACTTCAAAAATATTTATTTAATCCCTTAAATATATATACATATATAATATTAAAAATTAGAAGAAGTTTTTAGGAGCAAATAGTTAAACAAATAAATATTGACAAGCCAATACAAAATAAAATAAGTATCCTACGTAAATTTTATATGAGACAAAAAAAATAATAAAATGAATATTTATAAATAAACAATAAAATTAATAAAGAGAAAAAATATTTACAAAATTTTGGATTGCGCAAATAATTTTTACTTGCATATCTTGGATTGTTTTAAACATAGTTATAACTATATGGTTTAAGGTCGCTTTAACTTTCTTTACTTTTGACCTTGTCATAGGACTTCCAACCTATTATAGGAGATCTTCCTTTCCATCTCTCTCATTCTTTATCATTATTCCTTCTTAGTTCTTATCAAAGAAGCTAATAATGGCTTTGAGGTACCTGATAGTGACCATTAAAGAATACAACATTTTACGATGATGGGATGGACGAAGGAGGATCTCGATCTTGCATTCCTAAATGAGTGCAAGGGTAACAATTATCAAAGAAAACAGGAAATACCTTCGTAGATAACAATGACATTGAGGTTTTTGGTAAGGAAGATGGGGTTTCATAGAGGAGAAGGCTGGATTAAGTGAAGGGAAGAAAATTTGTTTACTATTATTTTAACTTTAATGAAAAAAAAAAGCTTTCTTAGATCTCTTATCCTCAGCTATTATTTTTTTTATTTTTTTAGATAAATTTTAAACTCCATGCCTTTGGAGTGTGAGTTTGGTTGTTGGTGAAGTTGGAGGTGATAGTCATGGTTGTTGATGATCATGGCGATGATAAATAAGATAAGTGGAAGACTAGTTCCAAGGTTTTTGTAGTTTTTATTGTAATTTTTATTTGTTTGTATTAAATTATGAGATTGTTTTGTACTTATTTAAACTGAAATGACTACACCAAACAAAAACCAAAATGAGGAAGAAGTGTTATATGTGTAAATGGTACTATAGAAAAGGTTAGTACTTGATCACATTAATCATAGATAAAATAAATAATGATATAATATATCAGAACGAAGTATAAACTTACCTTGAAGAATTGGAAATATAAAAACTAGTTGTTTTCACCAAAGAGTTTTTTCATATGAGAATTTTTTAATACCAACTTCTTTAGTTCCCTAAAATTATGATTTCATCTCTCTCCTCAAAATTTTAAAGTTGTTTTATATTAAAGTTTTAAATTGATTTTTCCCAATAAATTAGTTTTTTTTCTTGCATTTTGAACTAACTTCTTTCGAAAAACTAAATTTTGAAAAAACTAATCACTACTCTTTTTCTCTTTTTATATTTGTGTTAAAATTACTTTTAAATTTATAGTAAGGTTTCAACAATTTTAGGTTCTTGCTACTGTTTTGTTTTGCTTGGGTTTGCTTCCCGTTATTGCATGTTTTGTCTCTATTTTTTTTTCTTTTTTTATTAATTTTATTTTAATATATAAATGGAAAGAAGATAAAATTGTATGTTGCCAACCTTCCATGATACTTTTTACAAAATCATGAAGAAGAAGAAGAAGAAAAATTCAAAATGAAGCTTTAGTGAGAATTTGATATATCTCGATGTGGCTACAATTTGTTAGGGTCTCCCTTTTATAAATCAAGCCTACCTATTCAAATTCAAAATTCAAACTCAAATTTACATCAAGAAAAAACTAAATCAATTATCTCAAATGAATCTTAAAGAACCTTTATAAATAGATTCTTGTCCATTTATGTTTACAATTAAATCCTTTATTTACTCTTCTGTTTGAATTTAAATTGTGTGGGAAACATGGATCTTTGTCTAATATCTTTATCAACAAATTTTTATGAGCGTGTATGTGTAGGGTGATGTTGTATGCAATTCCGTTCGTAGACTTTAGAAATTAAGCCTAACTAAAAATAACTTTTATATTTCTAAATATACCTATTATATTGGAACATGTTTTGAGTGTTTGGAGAGAAAACTTTAAGTCATGCTTCGACTCAAATAACATTCTGATCTATTTCAATTAGGTTACATAGACATATATTTACTTTTATAATTTTGTCTCATCTTTCTAATTTTTCTGAAATCACTCCAATTGCAATTTTATAATCTAACATATAACCTACACAACAAACAAAGATTAAAAAATATAAAAATTTAAAAATGAACCAATTTTATCATTTAAATCTAATTAAACCTAATAATATAAAAATCACTCAAAATAAAAAAATTAAACATAATTTAAACCTAATTAAATTTATCATAAAATAAAAATAAATATGCACAAATTTATTCATCATTTATTAAAAAAAATTATTAAAATAGTTATTTATTTGAAATTTTCTTTTAAAAGTTTTTTTTTCAAAATTTATTTAACATGATGATTATTTAAAAAGTATAATTTAAGAGAATGAAACAACTAAATATGTACTTAGATATTTTAAAATATTTTAAATTATACCAATTTAGAAAATCTTAAAGAAAATTCTTGCAAGAGTTTCAAGACATTGTGTCTTTAATTCTTCTTTAAAAACCTTCCTTTAGAAATATCTAACGATGTATTTCAATTAAATTGATAAACTTTTGTTTGTTAATCTTACAAAGATTTCTTTAACCGTTTAAATGCATGCTTATTTAAACAACTTTTATTTTTAATTCAGAACTAAAACGATCGTTAATTGTAATGCAATCATTAGTAACTTGTTTTTATTACTATAAACATGATAAATTTAATGTGAATTAATTTACATGTTATGAATATATTTAAAACATAATTAGTTATATAAAAAATATTTTAAAATATTATTAAAAATTTACATTAATTAAATTTTAAATAGTAAAATATAATTTATATTTAAATATCTAACTGTTACTTATAAACATAATAATGAATTAATAACTTCTATCTATCAACACAAATTATGGAAAATGAATTGACGTTTATCTATGTACATCGATAATTGTAATACAACCATTAATAACTTGTTTCTATTATCAATAATGGTTTTAAGTTTTTTAAAATAATTAAAAATATAATAAATTTAGTGTAAATTAATTTACATGTTATCAATATATTTGAAAATATAATTAACTATCTAAAATTTATTTTAAAATACTATTAAAAATGTACATTAATTAAATTTTAAACAGTAAAACCTAAATTTATATTTAAGTACCTAGGTTTTGCCTACGGAGATTGTAGCGAATCAATAACATTTATCTATGACAAATAAATTTATGTTTATCTATATAAAAATAATAATAAATTTAAATTTCACCTACATATATAGATACATAAAATAGTAAATAAAATTAATAAAAAATTATTGATAAAAATATACATCAACTTCTATCTAACTACACACATAAAATTTTAAATAAAAATGTTATGGATTATATATATATATATATATATATATATATATATAATCATAAAAAATTACAAATAAAAATATATAATTGTAACTATAATTTATAGTATTTCTAAATTTTTAAAACAATGATCCATGTAAAATAGATATATATTTATAAATATTTTATATTTAATAAAAAAAATATTACCAGTCACATAACAGGTAAAAATTTGTTCCTGTGATATATGTTTAGGGTAATTTAAAATCAAATTATTATTTTTGTGAAATGATTTTACATATATGTTACTGCCTCATTTGGCATTAGAAGTTTTTTAAGACGTTATAATTGTATTAATTCACTTATATCTAACATAATATATATTGTGCTAATCGAGTTATTTGAACGAGATTTTATGTTTTTGTATTCTTTTCGTATTTTGGTGAATTGTGCTGTATTCCTCAAATATCACATGATATTACTCTCACTTCTTTGGTTCATTCAAATTGCAACACTTTATTTTTGTTGAACAAAGGGGCCAAAGGCCCTCTCAATTCATATTGTAATATCCTATGACGATGAATGGTCTACCGGTGATAGATCTTAATTTATTAGTAAAACAAGATACCATATATAAAACCAAAGAAAAATATTAGGCGTTGATTTTATATTACTTCGGTTGACATAATTTTTGTCTAACAAAAAACATATATATATAAATACATAATTAAAAACTGTAACATTACTTTTTTCAATATATTTAATTAAGTGAATTTCGATAGAAATTTAATATATATAAATTTTTATTATATATTAGTAAACATAGATTAAAAAATTGATATATATATATATATATATATATTAAAAATTTGTTTTTCTACTGGTAATATGATATATTATTTTATTATATAAATTCATAATATTTATATTAACAAAAGTTAAAATACATCAAATTTTATGATGTATAAATACTATTTCGATTTTAGTATCGTATTATTATAATAATTATTATTATTTAAATATACCGACTTAATAAGTTTAAGTTTTTTTTAAAAAAAAAAGGTTTGAAATTTTACCTTTTGAATTAAATAAAATTTTTAAAAATTTAATCATACCTATTTAATAAATTAGATTAACGTGAACCTGATATAGATTAAGCCGTAAATTCTCGACGAGTGGCCTAACTTAATATTTTACATAGTTTAGCCAAACACAGGCCGAACTCATTTATTATTGGCCAAAAATACCGTTGTTTTTCAAACGCTGAATTTTGGAAACGTGATCTAGCTTTTTAGGCACCTCTCGAGAATAAAAAAGCAACTTTATAATACGTAATGTGTTAATGAACTTGACAGAATATCTGTATAATGTATGCATGTGTGTAAATATAAAAGTATGATAATTTTTCAGTGTAAAAATATACATAATTTAAAATATAGAAAAATATATTAATATAATTTATTGTAAATAGCCTTTTTTAATATAATATGTTTACTTTTCCTTAAATTAACAATATAAAATTTTAACAAGATTATTATTCTTAAAAATATATGATTTTTAAGGTGTATCAAGAAGACACAATAAAAAATTAATAAAATAAAATTAGTAATTTTTTATTAAAAATATAATATTTAATGTTATTAATATATAAATTTTTAATTTTTAATAAAATTTATTATATAAATTTTAATTAGGTATTTTAAACACATTAAAAAAATAAAAATAAAATACATAATTATATGAAGATAGTCTATTAAACACTTTGTTAGAAAATACAATTTTAACGTAATTTACATAATTCTCATTCTGTATATTTTCAATTCGACAGGTGTTATATATTGTTTAGTTTAAATCACACGTTTGCTTAGAGCATCTCCAACCTAATATTAAGCAAGTTGTTTGAATGGTTCTTTATATAACATATTTCCTTCTTTTACATGTTTAGATATTAAATAATTCTTCACTCCCATAGTTAATTTTAAAAAGGTTATCAAATAGGCTTGCCATCTCATACCTTTATATTTGACCTATATTTATTTTAATTTTCCCTCTTTCCTCTACATATTTCTTAAATTATAATTATTATATTCATATTCATTTAAATTAAGAAACAAACACCTTTAATATATATATATATATATATATATATATATATATATATATATATATACGGTTTTCTAACATACATTTAAGATTATACGTTAAAAGCCTATTGTGAATACAAATGTTTATCCGAACACGGCTGTTTTAATCTTGTTTGTAATTCAATAAAATTAATAAAAAGATCTTAAAAATTGAAATGAAAAAAAAGAAATCTGGGTTTTTAAAAAAAGTAAAATAAAAAAAATTTTAAAAATTCAAAAGTAATGATATGACAAAAAGAAAAAAAAAAATAATTGTCGACCATGTGGGAAATTTTTTCAAGCAATATTCAGCATCATCACATGCAAAAAAAAAAAAAAAAAAAAAAGAGAGATAAGGGATGATTTTAACTTAAAGGATAAAGTAATTTTGTTACCTCAAATGAAAATAAAATTGAAGCCTGAAGGACTCCGGAATGAAAGGAATGGGCAAAATAATTTCAGATAAACTACACGCACCAAAATCACAATCTGAAAAATACTAAACTTTGTTTGAATGAACGTGTAAAATAGAATGGAAGGAGAAGAGAAGAAAAAGAAATAGGAAAATAAAAAATATAGTGTAAATATAAATAAAAAAGAAATTTTTTACATAGATAGAAATGAAAAGAACTTTTTTTTATATTTTATTTGAAAAAAATAATATTTAATATAAATTTTAAAAATAAATTTAACTTTTAAAAATTTAAATTTATTATATTCTATTAATATAATTTTTATTTATAAAATATTTAATAATTTTAACAATTTAAAATAAATAATAAATAAATAAAATATTCACCATATCTATTTTCGTGCATATTGAGGAAAGAATTGTTTTAAGCCACCATTAAATTTAATTTATCCCTTTTTTCATAAGAGATAAAGTTAACTAAACTGAGAAAATAAAATAAAATTTATTCAATTTCTAGAATTCAAAATCTTTCCCCTTTTTATGGAACCAAAGAAAGGGTAAAAGAGTGAGGAAGAAGATGGAATTATTGAAAAAAATAATGTGCTTGAAGTCACTTTCCTTTTCTTTCTCTGCAAATTACAGAGACTACATTTAACTATGTTGGTTTATGATGTGTAAAATGGTGTTCTGGTGTGTCACGAGTCTCCATTGTACTTCCTCTTCACTGCCTTAGCAGCGTTTGCAAACCCTCACCCAAATGCAATTGCTGTCTTGTCTTGTTATCAAAATGGTTTACTTTTAGAATATTTTTTTATTTTAAATTCCAATGTGTTTTTATTCAAAACAAAAACTAGTATATGACCTGTGATTTCGCACGGTAAATTTATAATACATGTTACGTTATTGGTGCTTTACATGTTCTAAAATTGATATTCGAATAAAAATTGTAATTATTAATTTTTCAATTATTTTGATAGTAGATGTTAGAATAATTTTTAATCGTAAGATATTTTTATTTGGATTTATTTTGTTAAAGTAAGATAAGTATTCTTATTTATAGCAGCATCAAAGGAATTTATAATTAAAAATATTTAAATTATTTTTATATATGCTTGATAGAATCACTTTTAATAATATTGATGATTAACGAGACATTACCAAGAATTTTATCCAATAATATCATAATAAATTTTTATATGTTATTGTTAAAAAAATTGTTCATCTAAAATATTTTTATAAAATTTATATATAATTTTGTAAATGATAAATGTAGTTATCAATTAAAATTTTTAAAATAATTTATTATTTTAAATAAATTTATTTTAAATATTTTATATATTCTTGCATAATAAAAAAGAGTGAAAGTTATCCTAACTTTATATCGCATATATATATTTTTTAAAAATATATATATAAATCTCAAAATTAGGATTGTAACGGAATAGAAAAAAAAAACTTATATAATAAAGGATTGTTATTAAAATTTATTAAAAAATTTTGATAAAATTTAAAAATTATAATTTTTAAGATTAATTTAAATTCATGAGTTATATACGTATAAAAAAAGTATCAATATTTTACGACGTTCGTTAAAAAATATTATTTTCTACTTAATTAAAAAATAATGATTAAATTTTAAAAATATTTATCTCATTATAAAAAAAATTATTTTTATTAATTTATTTTATTTTATGTTTTTATTGAATTAAGTGAAAAAACGATTTAAAATTTATTCGAAAAAGGTTTAAAAATCTTTTTTTTTAATTTTATTTTGTTAATATTAAAAAATACATGCATAGGGTTCAATGTATTAGGTGACTACTCAATATACCTTTACAAATCAACGATGTTAAAGATAAATCAATCATACAATTAACATTAATTAACACGTTAAAAAAAATTTTAAGGGTAAAAAAAATGATTTTCTACTAAATGTATGAAAAATATTGTATTTTACTATATTATTATTTTTTATTTTTTAATATTTAAACAAAATTAATTATTTACACATAGTATATACTTTTTTATTTATTATTATTTTAATAAAGTAATAATTTTTTATTGTGATTTAAAAGTCATGGTGTAAAATTTCTATGTATCTTTCTTTTTTTAAAATTTTAGTTATTTTTTTGTTTAATAAAAAATTTTAAAAAAATATTCTCAAACCAAGAAAAAGCAGCGTTCAATGAATTATATATATATATATATATATATATATATATATTTTGATAATAAAGTATGTAGAATGTTAATCTCCTTTTTTTTGGATAGCTTGTAAAAGTAAATAAACATTGTCATAATTCTCATATTATCTATATATTTTTTATTTTATTTATTAATTATTTGTTATATTAGTGTAATATTCTACAATTATATTCAGGTCCAATTTACTCATTGGACTAAGTAGTTAATCATAGTTGTGTATGCACATACGTATAAACACATACATTACCCTTAACTTATACAAGTTTTCACATACGGTTGAAATATAATCTAAGGAACTATAAAGTATGACATAGTATCAAAATAAGGAAAATATATAAGAAATCACATAGGAACTACACTAGATTATCCACTGATGTCTCAAGCTTGCCTCGATAGCGAGAGATCACTTCTCACCCTATCGGTAACGGGAGAAGTCTGAAGCCTTAAAGGGGTCTTCCTTTACATTATCCTCGTTCTCGACATCTTCAACTCCATCCACATCTACTACTCCATTGTCATATCTGCTCTTGAAGGTTCTGGGTGGGTACCGAAAGGACTCGGCTCGTTGTGGCGAGGAGAAATATGCAAAAGCAGTCGTAAGGTTGACTTTCTCGCAGTTTACCATAAACGGGGCGTCCCCTTGGTAGCAGGAATGGAAGACACTGCGAAACCCCGGAATGCCCATAACTGTAGAAGGTGGTCCATGATAGGGAGGAGTGTCTTCTGATGACGCGAATGAAGGTGGTGGAATCATTCGCCTGTGATATATCTACCGCAGAATCGGTATGGTAACATTAACGGACATGACCATCGGAACTCGTGGTGGAGGATTCAGCGGGGAAGACAGATCGGTCATCCAGATAGTCGCTCTACCTCTACATGTGCTTCTATAGTGACCTCTAGTATTGGATGGGTGTCGAACACATTCCCCATTCTCCTTGTTGACTTCAATCTCTATATCGAGATGAGAACGATCCATCGCGTAATCTCACTAGTGTGATGTAATTTCATACATAGAAATAGAGGGACAGGGGAGTAAGACATTCTATTTAAGTAAAAGTTGCTAAGGAGCAGTATGGTATGAAATAATAATCATTAACATGAGCAACTAAGATATGCATGCGAGTAATCTAATATCTATTGCCTTACTCAAGGTTTCTATGTTCCTATGATGGCAGACTCAAGAATGAGCAGAGATCATTGCATCGTATATCCCAGTAATCTCTACTAATCTAGAGTCGATCATCCTTACCATATGCAAATGCATATAGGCCCAAATATCTTCGCAGTTTTATCAAAATAATAGAGGTACCAAGATCCAATTTCAAACCATAGTGTGCCCTTAGCAACACTAAAAATCATCATCATTCTTATTCCACAATATTCTGAAATTGCTCGACCAGTAATGATAATCGTCAAGGTCTTGTCGAGGCAGACAAGTCTAATCAGAGTAGTCCCGGCTATAAGGAGCAATCCTAGGTCATTGGGAGGTTCAAACCCAGCTCACATACCCCTAGACTCAGAAGTCCCTACGATCATGAACTTTAGTCTACTTCCATGTGAACCGACCCTTAGATTTCTCAGCTCCCTTTCATTGAAGGGTTCGTAGATTATCCTCATTATAATTTATAACACATTTTTATGCAAATGATGCATGTCAACTAATTTTCCTAATTCCTATCTCTATCTCACCTTGAAGGCATTCCCTTATTTTCAAGAGGTAGGACCCCATAATCCTCAATCAATTGTTTGATTTGTTCAACTCTATATGTATATATTTTCTACGTTTAATTATGTATTTTCTACCAGCTTAAACGGGGTTCCCTACCTCCAATAAATATCCCTTAAAAACTTAAACCAATAATTTTATATAAATTAACTACTAATATAATCTCCTCCGATAGTGTTATGTTTTATTTCTTTATACTAAGGTTTAAATATAATGGTTTATATATATATATATATATATATATATATATATATATATATATATATAAAGTCAATTAAATATTAACTATATTTTATATAACGTAGAGATATATTGGAGGAAAAAAGTAATATTTATCATAGGGTATTATATTTTTAAATATTTTTATAAAATAATAGATGATTCATTTTTTCCCTCAAACTTATTAATTGGATACCTCTTATATTTATTAAGTGGGAATATATTTGTATAACTTAAAATTATTAAGTAGGATCCTATTTTTAAAACCTTCCTCTACAGCTCCACGTGTAATTATTATAACTCTTATAATTTATATTAATTTATATAAGGGTATTTAATTTTATATTTCATACAAAATTTATTAATGTAATTTATAAATAAATTGATATATGTTTTTGGGCACCTAAAATTTTTATATTACACTTCCACCTATAATTACTCAATTTAATTCCTACTAGTCCAATTCCCAATTTATAATTATATAATATTTTACCACCATTAAAATTTAAATATATTTCTAAATAAATTTATACTATCACATAATTGATAAAAATTTATTTTAGAATAAGGAGCTCTAAAATTACCTCTATAAACAGTTAAATTTCATCCAAAATAAAATTAAGATATAATTAAATTTAACCCCTAAATTTATCACACAATTAGTAAATTTCATTTTAGAGCAGTGATTCTGAAATTACTCATATATTCTACTTGAATCTTTTCCCCTTACTTGAAATTTGGAGACCGAATTAATTTTTCTTTAATTCTTTCCGACGTACTCTCAACAATGACTACGTCCGCGAGCGCACGTACCTTTAGTTCTCAATTCGCATCGCAACCTTCGATTTCAAAATTACTTGCCTTCAACAATCTCACTTCACTTTCAATTTTTGCCTTAATCCCCTTTTAATTTAAATTTGTGTCTTCCGCAATTTCCATGGCTCCTATGCTCTCTCTCCTTCAACTTCATTTTGTCTCCCAATTGAAAATTTCAATTGCCTTTCAACCCCAACCCCGTATTTATATCCTATTATAACCCTATTTATATCCTATTATAAGTGTATGGTGGCAGACAGGTGGCAGCGTGCATGCTGTCACTGTATGCCGCCAATAATTTTTTTTTAATATTATAAACATAATAGTCTTTTAGACTTAAAGAATTTTAAATTCGACAATTTTTTGTAATTTTTGTTTTCATTTTCTAACAGTTAAATAAATAAGTTTTGAATATAAATACAAAATTAATAAAAGATTTGAGTTAATATTTTTGTTATTATTATATTTTTTTATTTATTTTTTATAATGTTTACTTTATTTGTATTAATGTATAAGTATATAGTATGTGTTATATGTAAGACATGTTATGCATATAAAGAACAATGGAATAGGATTAAATACCCCATATTATTACTATGTGATTTGCTTACCTTTGTAGAATCAAGGTGAAACTTTTCGGACGAAAATTAGAGCACTTTCAGGGAGTCTTCCAAACACTCAAAACTCACTCTAGATAAAATATCGGTGTAAAATGTTTTTGTGTTGGGACCTCTTCTTAAGTGGCTATTTATAGACATTTTTTCTCATAAAAAAATTACCTCCAAACTTAGTGGGTATTATCATGGGTTCATAGGTATAGAGGGGAGGTTAGGACCACTTTCTGATAATGGAACTGCTCCATGACCCTTAGTGGATAGTTCCCATGAACATGCAAAATTTCACATATAACCAACAATCTTCCACTTGGTCCATATGTTTTCAATAAATTTCCATGAAATGTCATGTACTTTAGAAACATAATACATGGATCATGGCGATATTTTCTTTTAAATTAAGTAGTATCTTCCATGTATCACAATATATCTTATTTCCAAATCTTACTTAGATTACTTTATGAATAAATTCAATGTTTATCTAGGTCTATACTGTAGTGACATTTCTCAAATAAATGAATGTGTATACATAAATGTTAGATATGAGAAATCACAGTAGAGTTTCATTAACATTTGTTCTAACAACAACGATTTACAAGGTAGAACCAACTCCCATAGGGACTACATAATCCTTAAATTTGTATGGTGGCATGCCCTTAGTTAAAGGATTGGCTAACATTAGCTCAATGTTAATGAGTTTAATGATTACTTTCATATCCTTGACATGCTCCCTAATGACTAAATACTTAATGTCGATATGCTTACTTCGACTTTCACTTTTATTATTTTTAACCATAAACATTGCAGCTGAATTATCACAGTATATCTTTATTGGCCTAGAAATGGAATCCAGAAGTCTAAGCCCATAAATTAAACTCTTCAACCATATTCCATGTGCGGAAGCCTCAAAACATGAAATGAACTCAGCTTCCATTATAGAGGTAGCAGTTAAAGTCTGCTTGACACTCCTCCAAGATATGACTCCACCAGATGACATGAAAATGTAATTAGATGTTGATTTTCGTGAATCAACACAGCCAGCAAAGTCAGAGTCGAAGAAATAAATCACCTCCAAATTATCTGAATATCTATATATATATGCATGTAGTCCTTTGTCCCTTGAAGGTACCTTATGACTTTCTTTGCAGCTCTCTAGTGATCAATACTTGGATTACTTTGATATCTTCCTAACTAATATTCTCACAACAAATGCAATGTTAGGCCTTTTGCAAACCTGAGCATACATTAGGCTTCCAACAGCAGAAGCATATGAAATGTTCTTTATTTTTTCCTGCTCAAGGTCATTCTTAGGGCATTGATTCAAATTGAATCTATCATCCTTGACAACAGGTGCTACACTTTGTGAATAGTCCTTCATTCGAAACGTTTCTAAGATTTTTTTTATATAGGTTTCTTGAGATAGACCTAAAATATCTTTATGTCTATCACGATGAATCTTAATGCCAATGACATAAGATGCATCATCCATGTCCTTCATATCAACATTTTTAGAAATAAATTATTTCACCCCATGCAACATGTCTGTGTCATTTGTTGCGAGCAAAATGTCATCTATATATAGAATAAGGAAAAAAAATTTGCTTCCACTAACCTTCTGGTATACATTGATACATGATATTCTCAACAAAACCAAATAAGGAGATAACATCATTAAATCTCAAATACCATTGATGAGATGCCTAGTTCAGGCCATATATGCATTTCTTTAGCCTGTATGCCAATTGCTCATCATTATTAAAGGAGAATCCTTCAGGTTGCTTCATATAAACCTTTTCTTCCATATTTCCATTCAGGAAAGATGCTTTCATATCCATTTGTTGCAACTCAAGATTAAAATGAGCCACCAATGTCAACATGATACATAAGGAATCTTTTTTAGATATGGGACTAAAAGTATTTGTGTAATCAATTCCTTCTTATTAAGTGAATCCCTTTACAACAAGTCTAACCTTATACCTTCTATGTTTCCTAATGCGTCCCTTTTGGTTTTACAGACTCATTTACACCCATGGCTTTTACACCTTCAGGTAACAAGATAAGATCCCAGACATTGTTGTTTTTCATGGAGTTTATCTCTTCCTTCATGACATTGTACCATTATTCTGAATCCTTGCAACTCATGGCTTGTGAAAATGATTCAGGGTCATTTTTGGCTCCAACATTATACTCCTATTCTTATAGATACATGATAAATCATCATTCTTTTGATTTATCTGTGAAAAATTAGTTATAATTATAATATAATTTATGATTATTTAATTGTAATTCTACCTAATTTTCCTTATTTTTGCAGGAATGGTCATGCAAGTAAGAAATATGAAAATAAACAAGTTTTGGATCAAGAAAAGAGGGTAAAAAGGCATAAAAGGATAGGGCATCTACTGCGACAATATCACGTTTAATGTGGCAATGTCATGTTTTGGTTTGACAATGTCACGTCAGCCCTACAACATTGCAAGATGACTTAGAATAGTCACGACGATTAAGGGAGCGACTAGGTCAAGCCCGATCATGATAATGAAACCTTAACTCACGCCTATAAAAAGAAGGTTTTACCACACCATTCAATACACCACTTTTAGCATCCCTCAATATCCTTCCGTAGGATTTGGAGATAAAAGTTCTTCGACAGTACGAGTTGCAACGTCCTATTGTTAGCTTTGCTGACATTACGATTTTATCATTCTTTTTCTAGAATTAGGATTATGGATTGTTTTTGTTAGATTAATATGTTTTTGGTTGTCTTATCTCTCGATATGTAACTAATCCTCAAATCATGGGCCTTTGGTGAAACTTATAATGTAACCAATTGAACTCCTTTTCCTTTTTATGAATGATTCAGTATTTCTATTCAATTGTGTTTTCCTTATTATGCATAATTAATTAATAAGAATTAATTTCTAAGTTAATTAGGAGATAAGCAATCGTACCATTACCTAATTAACAGAACTATTAGGTAAACTGAATCTAAGGGTTTTGGAGGATCAATCGAAATCCTTGATTTCTAATCAGTTATTAATTTAACAAGCCTGCATGTTCTTTATGTTTCTCTTAGCAACTTGAGGGAAAGAATATTGTTATTGCATGATCATTGGGTAGTAATAGAATGAGAATAGATGGTTAGCAATTGACTCAAATCATTCATAAGGGAGTTGGGGTGAAATTGGGTAAAGTTTGTAAGGGAAACCAAAGTCTCATGTCTCTCCATAATTAAACTCGTATTTGTGCATTTTTGTCTTTAAATCTCATTTTGTTCCATTCTTCCATTCACTTAAATATTTCTAAATAAATCCTTTTCTGGTAAGCTCAAAAATTAGGATTTAATTATTATTGAAGATGGTTGAAATAGTCTCTGTGGAAATGATATTAAGGGTTTTAAATACCCCTTTCTATACCGACGGGTGCACTTGCCTGTGGATAAAACTTTGTATGCACAGTAAACGCACAACAATACACTACATAGTGATTTGGAATAGCTGATTTTCTTACTCTCAAACTTTCTTAATATTGCATCAAAATCTTCTTGGGGAACATGCTCCATTAAATATTCATCAATTTCTGACATTTGTTGAATAGGTTCTACTGAATCATTATCAACAATTTGTAGAGCTTCAGGAACAAGTTGTTTAACATGCACTCGAACTAAAGGAGTGCAATGAATAACTATGATCCAACTATGACTCGATGTAGAAGGTTGTAGGTTAGATTGATATAACTCAAATTTTACACTTAATGATCTGATGCTCCCCCTAATCAAGTTATTTTCAAGAAACTTGGTATTTCTTGAGTCCATAATTCTAGTACTATAAGATGGATAATAAAATGTATATCCTTTAGACCTTTTAGCATATCCAATGAAATGCCCACTAATGGTCCTTGGATCTAGTTTCTTTTCTTGTGGCTTGTAAACTTTCATGTCAGATGGGCATCCTCATACGCGCATATGTCGCACACTTGGTTTCCAACCTTTAAATAACTCAAATGGTATCCTAGAGACAACCTTAGTTGGAATTCAGTTTAATATATACGTTATCATTTTAAGAGCTTCAACCTATAAGGATTTTGACAATTTAGAACTGCTAATCATACTATGAACCATGTTCATTAAAGTTTGGTTTCTTCTTTCCGCTACACCATTCTGATAAGGAGAACCTAGCATGGTGTATTGGGTAACTATCCTATTTTCTTGAAAAAACTTCACAAATGAACTTGGGTGCTTGTCCATCTTCAATGTGTCCACCATAATATTCACAACACCTATCAATTGTCACAATTTTAATTTTCTTATCGCATTATTTTTCTACTTTCTCCTTAAAAACCTTAAAGGTTTCTAGTACTTCATTTTTGTTATGAAGCATGTAGAGATACATGTATTGTAAGTAATCATCTATAAAGGTGATGAAGTACTTTTGTCCATGAGCATCCATATCTGGGCAACAAATATTAGAATGGATGATTTCTAATACAGTTTAACTTCTTTTGGCATCTTTCTTAAACTTGTTAGTTTACTTTTCCTTTATGCAATCTACATAAGTCTTAAAATCACTAAAATCTAAAGTATTAAGTACTCTGTCATTCATTAATCGCTTAATTCTCTCAATGAAGATATGTCTTAATCTTTGATGCCATAAGGTAGAAGAATTTTCATTAATAACATACTATTTAGTATCAGTTTGAACATGCAAAACATCATGAGTGACACTATTTTTTAAATCGAAGGAATAAAGACCATCGCATAAAACATCATTACCAATATGTTCAAATTTAAAATATAAATTAAAACCAATGTTCATAAAACTAAAATTATATCCCAAAGGAACAAGCCTTAAAATAGAAATCAAATTTCTAGAAAAACAAGGAATATAAAATTTCTTTTCTAAAATTAAAATAAAGTCACTACTAAGTACTAATTTGCAAGTTTCAATAGTTTTCACATGTGACTACATCTTGTTTCTTGAATAGATACATTTTTCAGCTCCTACTGGTTCCCTCAGTTTTTGAAAATCCTGTAAGGTATTTGTAACATGGATTGTAGATTCAGAATCAATCTACCAATAAATATTAACCATATTAGATTCATAATAGACAAGTGAGAATATATTACCTTTCTTTGCAAAGCAGGATTGAAACTTAAGGTAATCTTTCTTCATGTGTCCTTTCTTTTTCATAAGAAGCACTTGAATTCTTTCTTTATGTCTCCTTTCAGAGACAATTTTTTCTTTCCTTTCTTTTTGACTTGGTCATTCCTGTTCCTTCCTTGAGTTGCGAGATGCACACTCTCACTGCCCTCCATAAGCAACCTTCCTTCCCCTTACACACACATGGTCATAAGTTCATTAATATAACATTTGTCCTTATGTTTGTTATAAGAAATCTTTAAGGGTCTATATTGTTGCAGTAGAGAATTCAATATATAGTGCACAAGAAAGGACTTTGACATAGTAACTTCAAGAGCCTTAAGTTGGACTATTATATCTCTTATGTGCATGATGTGTTCATGCATTCCCTTAATATCGATGAGCTTCACGGTAGAAAATTTCATAATTAAGGTACTCACTAAGGCTTTGTTTGAAGTTGCAAATTACTCATCAATTGCCTTTAGTAGGACTAGGAAATTGTCATACTGCTCAAAGAATTCTGAATAACAAAAGAAATGTTGGTCTTTATGAACATAACGTAGAGACGATTTAATCGCTCCCATTTTTCATAGAGATCAACATCATAATAAGGCTCACTAACCTCCATAATTAGAGGTGGTTCATCATTATGAATGATATAATTAAGGTCCATCCAACCTAAATAAAGGATAATCCTCTCCTTCCACACCTTATAATTATCGTCTTTAAGTTAAGAAATTTCACATTTCATATCAAATATATTCACAGGTTGAAAAATGACATAGAAAATGTCTCTTTTAACATATTTATCAAATGAGGCAACTAAATAATTATGTTTTACTAATGTAAATTATACAATAAAATATAAATTTTATGACATAAAATTGTCTGTGGGCTAAATTTCTAATTCAATTAAACTCATACAACCATATTGATAAAACTATTAAATTATATTTCCTTTCCTTAATTTCTATGGATAATTAATTAAATAATTTATATTTTATCCCAATTAATTTATAATATAATATAATAATATCCTGTAAAATAAATTAATTATATTAAAAATGAAATAAATGCAAATAATATCTTTAATTATAGGTGACTTATATATAATTTTTCCAAATTTGAAGATGATGTGTCTACTCTTAAAAATTATATTAATCACAAGACATTAATCTCTAACATTTTATGAAATTATTTAATATCTATGACTCCTTATATGATTTTAAAATAATTTTATCTAACTAAAGTTATTATGGCTAAACAGTAATCAAATAAAATTATTTTAATCACTAAATATGAAATTAATATTTATTAGTAATATATATATATATATATACATATATAATCATAACTATAATTTAATTATAAAATAATATTATAAAAATTTTAAAAATAAATTATAAATTTTAAATTATCAAATCAACTTTGATTTCTTTGGAAGCCAATGTGCTACTCTTATGTGGTTGTGGGAGGACTGTTCGTTGCTTCCAAGTGAAGCGTTGATCGAAAAAGCTTGTACGCGATTCCCAAGTCAAAGCGTATGTTTGACTCAAAATTAATTATATATTTATTCAATATAGATAACTTTATTTATATTTAACGAAGCATGTCTAGGATATTATTCATCATCTTCTTCGCTCACATTTATTTAAAACAGGTTTGTGTGACCCGATTTTAACTCGAACAAAAACTCTAGTTTTTGAACATAAAAATTACGTTTTAATGTCCAAAAATTTCAGACTTTAATTTTCTAATGATTTAAACTTTAATTTTCTTTAAAATTAGACAACCAAATTATCCAAAAATCACAAAATGTTCTCTTGTAGTAAGACAGAAGGTTGATTATGTTCTGATACTAAATGCCAAACATGTTATGCATATAAAAGAACATAAAAAGCAGCCGAATAGGATCAAATACCTCCCGCCATTACTATGTGATTTGCTTATCTTTGCAGAACCAAGGTAAATATTTTCAAAGGAAAATCAAAGCACTTTCAAGGGTATTCTAAGCACTCAAAACTCACCTCAGATGGAATATCAATATAAAATATTTTGTGCTCAGGGACCTCTGCTTAAATGGCTATTTATATACATTTTTTTCCATAAAAAAACCACCTCCAAGCTTAGTAGGTATTATCATGGGTTCATGAGTATAGAGGGAAGATTAGGACTACTTTCTAATAATGGAACTGCTCCATGACCCTTAGTGGGAAGTTCTCATGAACATGAAAAATTGCACGTATAACCAACATCATATAGATTAGTTTTGAAAAATGAATATATATTTTTCATTTCAAACATTATTCTGTTTAGAGGTAGAGAAGCTACAAGATCAAATATAGACAACTAGAATGGAGATGATCCAAATCCTAAGGGAGAAAAATGTTTAGGGACAAATATTCATATATATGACCAAAAGATGTATTGCATGTGGGTAAACCTATCAAAAGAATGTATTGAGAAAAATAAATGGAACAAATTGAGCAGTTGATTTTTGAACAAGATCAATTGAAATCCAATATTCAAAGACTCAAAGGATGGGAGGGTTGAAAGATTGATGTAGAGCATAACAAATATATGATGAAGGAATGAAAGGGAAAATATGAAGATGATGACTACTTGCATGCAAAATCAAGTTGCAAAGTAGTATGTATGTGAGTTAATTCTTACATTAGTTAGTTTAATTAAAGAGAGAAATGTCCTTCTTATAAATAGTCATTTAACTTTTGAATGAAAATAACTATTGAAAAAGAGAGTTTATACTCTATAGAAGGTATACATGAGTTATTGGGTAATACTTTATACGGTTTAAGGTTTATGATTTATTCTCTTTTAAAGTTGTGGAAATAGTTTAAAATAACTCAATTACATTAAATTTGTATTCTCTATTAATATTTTTATTTATTTTTTATTATGTATCTTTCAAATATTTTTTGCTATCAAATACAAAGTTAGATATATATTACGAAAAAGTAAATAAAAAATTTATTTTTACTTATTTCTTTAGAAAAGATTTTAATTTATGAAATATTGGAGAGATCTAATAAAAGGTTGGATATATATATTATCAAAAAGTAAATAAAAAAAATCATTTTTACTAATTTTTTTAGAAAAGATTTTAGTTTATAAAATATTGGAGGGATCTAATAAAGACTTTTATGTAATTTTTTTTTTACATTGTAACATATTTTAATTAAATTTGTTTAATAATTAGATAAAAATAAAAATATACTTAAACTATTTAATTTTAATATACTATTAATGTGAAATTTTATCCTTAATTGTTAGAAAATTTTATAAGTATAATTTTTAAAATAATATTACAAAATTTAACAATTTTTTATAATTAATAATTGAATAAAAGTATAATTTATATTGATAATATATTTTAGTTAAAAATATATTGGTTAAAATTATTGTGAACTTCAAAATTAACAGATAAAAAATTACTTTTGATAAAAAAAAATAGATAGATAAAAAACAAAAACAAAGGAAATAATTTTTAAAATTTATATTTTAATTTCAAAAATAGACATATAAGCTTTATTGGTTATCTAATCATTTAGTAGGAAGCGGAAGGAGTGACCATGCTATAGTGTAGTTTTTCAGATGGAATCTTTGTTTATGCTCACTGGTTCATTACTATCTTTTTGTTTCTCCATTTCTTTTATCTTTTTTGTTTGTTTAGGTCAATAGAGAACCTAAGTAGTTTTGCTATAAATCGTTGAGTTCCGGATTTGTTAACGTCATAACAAAGATAAGAACAATAGCCAATCAGAAAATCTTGTATTGTTAAAAGCTTCTTGTACTATGAATGTGAAGGCACTGAACAAGTGGTGTGAATTCCGTAATTTAAGCAACCTCAATAATGGATTGCTTTCTTTTCAAAGTAATGTATATATTGGACATTGCTCCGCTAATGCAGTGAATAAAAATATTGTATATTATCATTTAATTATTAATAAGTACATAAATAAAAGAAATTAATTATTGAAATAATTATGTTTAAATTTATATTTGTAATAAATTTTTATTTAGTTAATGATATAAAAAAAATTTATATCAATAAGATGTTCAAACTAAATAGTATAAATAATTTAATTATTTTGTCCTTTATTTATAACAAAGCTGGTTGGTTTAATAGTATTTTCAACTTCTGCAGGGTTTGGCATCAATCTTTCAGCAGGAAGGAAACGTGCTATATTTGGAAATGAGAGCTACCATACGGGTTATTAAGTATTAACTCTCAATCAGTTTTCATATCCAAACAAAAACCATCAAAGGATGATCGTGACAGCCAACAGCATCCTGAAATCAAACATCATCTTCTAACATACATTACTTCTAAGTAACTCATACAGTATCCACATGACCTTGGAATAATACAATAAACAAATCTCCAGACAGAAAAAATAAAAAATTACTTTTATAGTTATATTTACATACTCATAAAGAATAATTACAAAGTTCGGCATTCGGCATAAAAGTCGCAAATTCGTAAAAAGTAAAAATACAATCTTTATGCCTCAGTATAATATTTCGAGGAAAAAAAATACTAATATCTTAAAGATTGTTATTGAAATTGTATAATACAATTGTTAAATTTTAAAATTTTTAGAAACCTTAGATTAGACTAGAGTATACAAAAAATTCCTTATCTTAGTTTTTTTTTTACCTATTTTATATTTATCATTCATTATAAAGAATAAAAGGAGCATATAAAAGAATTTATAAAAATTAATGATTTAAATATATTCTGAAATTCATTTAACTAAATTTTATAATCAAATTTTTGATATAATCCACTCTAAAATGATTCTTATTGTACAAAGTTTAAAACTAAAAAAATTGACATTTTAAAAAATAAAATACTTATTTAATTTATACAATTTCACTGACTAATTTAAGTTGGTTTTTTTAAAAAAAAGTATCAATATAATTCCACAAATGAAACACTTATAATGTGATTTATCAAATGCAGTGTGCAGCCGACGTGCCTTTAGTAAACAACAACCCCCACCAAAACTTACATACCTTTCTATAGAATCTTACTCGAAGCATCCGGCAAGGTACGACGACCAAGCAAAGTTTTGCAAGCATCCGGCAAGGTACGACGACCAAGCAAAGTTTTGCAATGCCCATAGTACAAAGAAAAAGAAAAAACAGAATCAAAATAAAGAAGAAAAAAAACTATTATCATCAATCTGTGGTGGGAGTGGAAGACGAATTCGGCTCAATCTTCCTCAACTGAATCCCTTGCTTGTGTGACTCGTCCTCGTAAGCATACGCAAACCCACCATGTCGGGTCAGATCCATACCCGCAAGCTCATCCTCCGCTGAGATCCTCAGCAAATTCATCTTATTCAAAGCCCAAAACAACGGTCCCATGGTAGCACTAACCCACGCTGTAATAACCAAAACCTGAATTACGTGCGCCGCTAACAATTTTCCCCCTCCACCCATAAACAACCCGTAGGGTCGACCCGGTTTACCCCCGTATACCTGGCTCACATACTCCTCTTTCGCAAACAACGCGGTAAATATCACTCCCCACGCGCCACACCCTCCGTGTAACTGCGCCGCCTCTAACGGATCGTCAAACTTAGCCATCTCAGCCAATCTGTTACACGCAATCAAAACGACCGCAGCAACGAACCCGCAGACGATCGCAGCCCACGGTTCCACAACGGAACACCCAGCAGTTATAGCAGCAAAACCCCCTAACAAACCGTTACAAACGTCCGTTACATTCCAATGACCGGACAAAAGGCGTTTCCCGAAGAGCGTGGTCAACGCAGCCGTTGACCCCGCTAAAGTAGTTGTAACAGCGGTTCTACCAACAGCACTCCACTGACCGTAGTAATTACCAGGGTTATAAGCGTGGAGGATTTTATTGAAGGAACCGGGATTAAAACCGTACCAACCGAACCAAAGCATGAAAGTTCCAAGAACTACTAAAGAAGCGCTGTGTCCACGTAACGCAACGGCTCGACCGGTGTGGTCGAACCGGCCGATTCTAGGTCCTTCGATTAACGCTCCCCAAAGACCGGCCACGCCGCCGACCATGTGAACCACGCCGGAGCCGGCGAAGTCGATGACGCCAGAAGAGAAGAGGAGGTCGCCGGTGTTGAAGGCGGAGGCCCAGCCGTCGGAGGACCAGAACCAGTGCGACACGACGGGGTAAACGAAGCCGGTGAGGAAGGAGGAGTAGATTAGGTACGCAACGAACTGCGTGCGTTCGGCAATGGAACCGCTGGTGATTCCGGCGGCGGCGATGGCAAAGGCCCACTGGTAGAGGAAATTGCTGTAGTCGAAGTCTTTGGTAGGAACATCCTTGAGGCCGAAGAAGTGTTTTCCGATGAAGCCGTTGGAAGGTCCTCCGAACGCAAAGGCGAAGCCGAAGAGGTAGTAGAAGAGGCCACCGGCGGCGGCGTCGAGAACGTTGGTGAGCATGATGTTCATGGTGTTCTTGGCGCGGACTGAACCGGCGCAGAGCATGGCAAAACCGAGTTGCATCGAGAAGACGAGGTAGGCGGAGAAGAGGAGATAGGTGTTGTCCACGGCAAAGGCCGTGTCCGTGAATTTGTTACTCACTGCGGCGAATTGATCGCAGATGAAGGTGGCGGCGGCCGCGGCGTTCGTCGCGTTTGGGCCGAAGTATTGGGCCAGTTGCTCCGAAGAGCATGCTGGCAGAGACATGGTTGGTTGTTCGAACCGAACCGAAGCTGGTTAAAACGACGGCGTTTGAAGAATTAGAAGGTTTGAGTGATGATTAGTGAATGTGTGTTTTGAGGACTAGACAAGGGTTGGGCGTGGGATTTAACAGCAAAGTGCATATATATATATATATATATATATATATATATATATATATAGAAAGAGAGTGACAGAGTGAGAGCTGAGGAACTTAAGCGCGTCTTTGCTTTCAGAGTACCAAAACGAAGACTTTTCAAAGGATCATTTTTTAAAATGAATATAAAAAAAACTTTGAACAATAAATTGCATGATAAAATCCTAATATATATTTATTTTTTAATCCGGTAAAATATTGACGGAACTGGTGGTTTGAATCTTTTTGTCTTGCAACTATGGGAGAGAGCACATGCAGCTTAGCCTGATGCGGAGATGACGTCGCTGTACTAAAAATTAGGATTTTTTTTAGATTTTAATTAATTAAAAGTACAGGATTGTCATTATAAAAGAATTTTTTTATTACATGAAAAAAAAATACAAAAGTACATAGAATATATTTTTTAATATTTTTAATTCTCAATTACTTAAATCAGATTTAAAGGTGACGCTAACTAAATGATAAAAAAATCTGAGAAGTTGTTTTGTGTTTAAAGGTTAGAAAAAACTTGGAATAATATTTTTATAAATTTTGATAAGTTTAAAACAATTGCTTTCAATAAAATTTATTTGTAATCTATATCAGAAAAATGCTAGCCTGTCAAAAAAATGTGATTTACTCTATCAAAAACTATTCCAGTTGAAGAATTAATTTTCTATGTTCTTTTTTTGTAAATTACTTTTAAACGAGTTGTCAAAATGCCAAAAATTTTAAACAATTTACGAGAAATATAATGGCTTCTATAAATGGCGAATATTTTCACAGATTGTATCCATGATTATCATTAATATTTTCACAGTTTTGAGGTGGGCATTGCAACTTGCAAATTTGTAGCCCCCGAGATGGGGCACTATCTAGATTTCTTGCAGTATCCTCAACCAAACACAGCGTTGCGGCGTATTTTTAACCAAGGCGTCCCAGAAAAGAGTCATTAACCAATAAAAACATCTGATTGGGATCTTTATATGATGTTCAATATAGAAAATCTATAATTTTTAATCAAATTACTTTTTTCTAAAATAAGTTTATAGGAATATTTAAAAAATCATAAAACGCATTTGATTACCACTCAATTTTTTAAGAATATATAATACATTTTTCCTTAAAAAAACAGTTATATTACAAGAAAATTTAGTATCTTTGTACGTATTTGATGCTCACAGATTTGTTTTTACTTATTTATAAATTAAAATTCCAAATTACTTTCTATATTTATAAAATATTTTTATTAGTATTACTGAATATAAAAAAATTATTTATATATCACTTATTCAGAAAAGTTAAAACATTCCCCTTAAAAAGTGTATCGTTCCCTTTAAATTGTTCATAAGAAGGAGATGGAAGATGTTCATCCAACAGTTTGTATTTATTACATGGCATCAGTATGTAATAAAAAATTTTAGTTACTAATAATTTGATGTTGATTTATCTTTTATTAATATAAATTTATTTTAACGAAAATTAAATTATTACTATAATATTATAAGTTTATATTGATTATATTGATAGTATTACATTAATAAATGATTTTCATGATAACAATATAAATATATATTAATATATATTAAATATTAGTATAATACATATTTGTTGTCATGAATTTAGTATAAATTTTATAAGCCAATACTAATATTTTTTTTAAAAAAAAAAAGTCTATACTATCAAATTTAATCTTAAAATTTAAAATTTTTATTAGTTAAGAATGACAATTTTTATTTTAATATAAAATACAACATTTTTTAATAATTAAGATCTCATGTAATTTATTAAAAATATATTTAGTAATATATTTTAATTATATAAAAGTGAACATTATTATATTAACTAAAATGTTTTTCTAGACATTATATTTTATTTGATAATATAGCTATTAGCATTATTTGTTATAATTATCAGTATTTTTTAAAAAATATATTTTAAATAATTTTAAACTTTTCAATTTTTAAATAATTTTTATTTTTATTCTTAATATATTTTCATAATCAATCTCTTATTTATCTATTTATTTTTCTAAATTTAACAACATCTAAATCTTTTACAATAATATTACTAACTTTAATATAATATTATGCATTTTAATTATTATATTATTTATTTTATTTTTAAAATATAATATTAAATTTTTTATAAAAAATTAAATTATAAAATTACTTCATAAAAGTATTATTTAAATTTTTTTTAAAATTAAAGCTAATTTTTTTTAAAAAAATTAAATTAAATAAAAGTTTAATATAATTTATAAAAATATATATATATCACATTTATTATTTTTTAATTTATTAATTAATTATATCTTTGTTTATCATGTTATATTTATTAATAAATTTAATAGCTAATTTACCAAACATTTTTAATATAATTTCTAGGTTATCAATGTTTAATTTTAACTAAATTTTTAATTTTTAATTTTCATTTTTATTTTTATTTTTTAACTTTCAGTTAACCTTTCATTTTTTAATTAATTTATTCATTAATTTTTTCAAATACATCTTAAGCTAAAATATTCATTTATGTTCATTAAAGATTTAATTTATAATTTTATTTTTATTCATCAAATGTTCATTTTGGAATTATAAAATACACTAAGAGTAGTTTGATTATTATTTTAAAAATTAAAAATAATGAGAGTTTTTTTGTTTATAATTTATAAAAAATTTAAAATCCTATTTCTATAAAATAAAAAATAAGAACAAATTAAATATGATTTAATAAAATATTCTTATGCTTTTATAATGACAAATATGTGAATAAATTATTTTATTAATGATAATTTAAAAATAAAATTTAACATTATAATGTAAATTAAACAATTTTTTTCTTATTGGTTTACTTAGATAAAATAAAATAAAATTCTAATAGAAACAAATTAAAATTAGAATTATAACGAAAACAAATAAAAATTAAAATTTCAATAATTGTAAGAATAAAATATGAAAAAGATAAGGAACGACGGAAAAGCGTTATACCTTTAATTTTGTAAAAAAAAAATGAGAATGATACTTGTAAAAAAATGAGAATGATAAACTCGGTATATAATCACCACAAGAAAATTCTTGATAAAATCCAAACAATGGTTTTTTCTAAGAACCCTAAAAGATACACAAATTTTTTTAAGAAAAAATATATTAATTCTTATTATCATCAAAACTATCCTTAAGGAGAGTTACATGAATATTTATAATAAAACTAAAATCACAAATGTTTAATAGTCAATAAAGTCCAACCCGCTAACATAGTGAAATAAAAATAAATAAATCCAAAAAAAGCTTGATAACCATTACAGTCAAACTTATTAACATAATAAACTAAACCTATGTTATTAATTATTAAAGTAAACATAAAATCCAAATTCAAAATACAAATAAAATAAAAATTAGGCTAAAATATGTCAAATTTGATTCTTCTCTTCTAAATCTTCATTTTGAACACAATAGATTAATTTTATACTCTTTTCTTTTATATCTTGGGTTGGGTTGCCTTAAACATAGCTATGACTAATTTAACTTTCTTTTCTTTTGACCTCGTCATATAACCTTTAAGCCCTTGTTGAAGATTCTACTCTTTATTTCCTTCATTCTTTATCATTATCCTTTTTTGTTCATATCACATTAAAAAGCAATATAACCATATCATTATTAATAATAAAATCAATTGAATTTGGATGTATATGCAAGCAAATTTGAGAACATCCAAAAATAAAAATTAATACAAATTGAATAATTTTAAATATAATTTTAAAAATGTAATATTTTTTGTATTTAAATATATACATCAGGAACAGAACCTTTCAGTCATACTTTTATTCTATCACAACTTTCACTTTGATAGAATCATGAGTAGTTAGAGTGTATAGAAACAAACGAGAATCTTTTTCTTTTATATAAAAAAATATATGTAATATAATTTTTCTTCTTCATCATGGATACTAGGGTTATTAAGCCCTGCATAAAAATTTCGAACACATTTATTAGTTGGGTTTAAGCTCAATATACATATATACATAATATTTTTTAGAACTCATAATGGATAACTTAAATTTATATGAGCTTACAAGAAAAATATTAAGTTACCCATTAAACGTATTTTTATAAAATAAAAAATTTTCAATTAATATAAGTTTACATTAAAAATAGAAATTGTAACATATAGAATATTGTAAGTAAATTTTTTTGAACAAATATAATTAAACCCCTTATAAAAACTATAAATTTGAAATAATCAATTAAAGGAAAACTTATGAAAGATGCAAAAGTTAAAGCTCTCTCAAAAAAGAAGGATTCATGGGAAGAAGCTTCCTTCATCATTAGAAGCCACCAGGTTCACATGTTTAAGGATGAACAAGTGTTTGCATCCATGGAGGTAAAGATAGAAGGCATGATTGTGATGACAAATAAAACACATGGTTTATAGGTAGTGAAATTTGAACCAATATTTGCAATAATTCAACGATGAAGCTTAGGGTCATAGTTTTTTAAAATTTATCTTTGGCACCATTGGTGATAAGAAATTTTTCTATGGAACCTTCAAAATAATTAGGGACAAAGAAAACTTAATTTTGTGTTTGCCACCATAAATAACAAGAGTATTGTTATGGACCCTCCATCTTTGGCTAAAACAATTGGGAATAAAGATGCACTATGATATGATTTATCCTACGTGAATGAATCAAAATGTAGAAACAATAATTGGAACATCTTAATAATAATGATATGGTACGATAAAGGAACCTGACACAAACTGCGACCTATCAGAGAGCACTGAAGGTATCAAGGAGGAACGTGACCTTTACCGTGGCCTGCCAAAAGAATTAATGTTATCAAGGGTAGTTCTTTACTTAAGAACTAAGAGAATCAACTCACACAAAGATGAAAACTCTCAGAGAGAAGTATTATTATTCATCAAAACTTTTCCTTACATTTAATTCCTAACTCCTATTATATAGATAACCTAATTGACCTAAATTAGGAGAAAATTTAAAAAAATAAAAATAAATATGAAATCCTAATTAAATTACAAATCATTCTAAAATATTAATTTGATTTGTAAATAATTTAAAATAAATAACTTGTAAATTAATATTAAATCATAATGCAATCTATAAAAAATCAATTACAAATCATAAATCTTATCACTTAATATCTTCAATAATATGACTATATAAATTAACCTATGTTGAATTTGAGTTTGGATTCATGTAGTCCTTTTCTTAAATTTTCTTGATGAGATCTAGAAATACTTGTTCCATACGTTTGGCCATATTTCTCGTCATAAGATCTTCCATTCCTTATAGAGAATTTTTTAGATGATCTTTTTTTCTTAATATGGTACTCACATTCATATCACGCTCAAGATGTTCATAAAAAAGGAAGCAACGAAGCGTTTATAATTAGACAAGTTAGAAAAGGATTCCATGGATCTCAATTACAATAATGAGGTTTATGACATTATAGACAATAATTTATAGATCAATAATGTTGACACTTACATATACAAAATTTTCAATAGTGGGATTCACAACAAGCTTGGTATCATACTATAGATAAACAACAAACTAATAGGTTGATAACGAATGTCAAGTTCCTTTAAACCCTTTCATTTTTTCCACCATAAGGTTGAAGTTTATGTTTTTTATTATAAAAAGCATCCCTCTAATCATGCCTCAAAACCCTTTCTTAGTGGAGCTTTATACTTTGTTTGGATGATTTGAAAAATAAGAAGAAAAAAAATAAAAAGGTAAGAAATAAAATGAAAATAGGATGAGAAAATAAGTTGTTTGGATTGATGGAAATAAAAGAGAATGAGAAGGAAAAAAAATTCTCTTCTATTATTTGGATGGATAAAAAAGAGAGTAAAAAGAATTATTTTTATAAATTTAGATTTATATAATTTTTAAAAATAAATTTAACTCTAAAAAATTTGATTTTTTATTAATATAATTTTTAATTTTTAATTTTTTAATTATTATTTTTTAAAAAATATTTAATAATTTTAACAATTTAAAATAAAAACAAGAAAATTTTTCCTTATTTTCACATTTGTTCAAGGAAATATAAATTTCCATGGGTTTATAAAAATTAATTTTATCCTTTCATATAAGATAAATGTAAAGAAATAGGAAAATAAAATAAAATTAATCAATTTCAAAAAATAAATTATTTTTTCTCTAATTTTCATTTAACTAAACATTGTGTTAATCAATGTTGAGATGTCATAATATTATTAGAGGATGGATTTTGTTGCAAAATAAGTTCAAACAAATACATTTACTAGAAATGATTAATAATTGCTTATATAAAACTTTTGAGTATCATCAATTAAAAAAATCATCTAATCTATTGTCATTCATCAATATAATTTTAATTTTTTTTTTCAATCCTTTTAACAAATGATTTTCTATTACAATTTAAGGAAAGCTAATATTACTCTTTACATCTTAGATTATCATAATTAAGAATTTTTACATCTTAGATTATCATAATTAAGAATTTTTTTTTAGGATAGATGAAGTCCAAAAGATGATCCTACCTTGACCCTTTGTTTTATAGAAAAAGATACACATGATGTGGGATCTTAAGATTTGATGAAGAACAAACACTAGAGTATTTTAAGGATTGTCCACAAAAAATGGTTTTTTATTCATGAAAATTATATAAGCAAAATATTTGATTTCTCTTAAAATTTATGTAAGATTGGGTTAGTATAAGTGTAGACATTTTCCATTGCATTAAAGATTATCTTGATAATTCTTCCTTTCCTTTCATTCCTAAGTTCATTATGGTGGACTTTCATCACCCTTTAACTTATGAGTTGTATTAGAGCATGTGCATGCACGTATGCTTTCCACACACTAAGCTTACAATAAGTTAATAGAATTGACATAATAGTGAAGGACAAGATTTATAATCATTTACATGAGGTCCTAAATTCGAACCTTATTACTTTTTTGATTATACAAAATTTACAATATATTCACATGATATTTATGACAATTTCAATGAATTAATTATAAACGTTAATATGATTAGAGTTATGTTTAGTGATTAATTATGATAATGAACGAATCAATTTGTAAGAAGCTGTGTGATTAATGTTGTAGACTATAATTTAAATAAATTATTAAATATCTTTATTAAATTTTTTATCCAAATTTAAAAGATAGATTTATGTTATTATTGTTATTTTTTATTTAAAAAAGATATTTTTTTATTATAAAAAATTATACTCTTCAATTTTTATTTGGCCTCCATTCTATATAAGGGATAAACTCCATTGATAAAATCATCTTAATTTAGTTTGAATCATTGACATGTAAAAATTTAAATATTGAAATGTTTTTAAAAGTATATATATTTTGTTAGGTCACATCCTTTAAATATAGTGCCTTTTATTAACAACAAAAACCTTATCAAAATTAAAAATATTACGAGCTTTTTAAATTTATGTTGTTACTAATACTTTTGTTAATTGTAAAATTCAATTAAAAAGATGTTAGTCTTTAATAAGTTGTTAAAGAAGTATTTATGTTTTTTAACAGTTCTCTATCTTTACATCAATTATATTTTAAGTAAAAAAATTTTTAAAATCTACTAACTAAAATTACTCTTGAAATTTTTTTAAGAAAAATAACTCTTGAAATTTTTTTAAGATGAATAAGAAATGAAGATGAGAAAATCATATCTTTTAATCATAGATATTTTTAATGAAGATTTGAATAAATTCTACTTGTAGAAAACCTAAAAATATATAAACATAATTAATTTATGATGTACTTGAGTTCAAATGCTAAGATATTTTTCAAAATCAAACATATCCTTATATAAAAAATTTATAGTAAAAATTTAAGATATATAATAAAAACTCTCTAAAGCCTCAATGTTTTGAAGCATAATTAAATTGTATTTTTTTTGTCAAAATATTTAAAGGATTACCATTTTTAAAGGAACTAAAGAAATAAAAATTTTATCAACAAGTTTATCAAAAAAATTAACATCAAAATTTTTAATAGAATATGAAAAAAAAAAATAGAGAACTAACTTTTGACACGATAAAAAAAATAAAGTATAACATAAATAAAGAAACTAGTCACCTAACTAATGTGTCTTTTAACCTTTATCTTGAAACAAAATAGATAACAAATTTTACCTATAGTCAAATCTAAAAAAAAAAATTTGGCAATCATTTCTAAACAAAAAAAAATAGATAAAATTTATTGATATTTAAAATATTTAATTATAAAGTAATAAAATTTTATATTTATTAAATTTTAAATATCACAATAGTACTTATTTACAAATCAAAAGTGTAAAATTGTTGAGTCAATCAGATTCTTTTGCTATTACAAACTCAACAAAAAGAGAGTTATTATAATAATTTTTTTATAATTTTTTCTATTATTTTAGTAAGATTTTACAATTTTAAAGAGATGTAGAAATTTATTTTTAGAAAAAAGAATTTAAATGTTTTATTTAAAAATATTAAAAGCTGCTAAAGTTAATAATTTTTCCCTCTTATAATATAAATAAAGAGAGATAAAAGTAAATCGAAATCAGATAAATTTTAGATGTTGAAATTGAGTGTGTTTAAAAGTTTTAAGATTTGAGTCTTAATTTATTACCTTTTATAAATTTTATTTTTTCGTTGTTAAGACTTTATCTGTTTAAAAGTTTACTATATCTATAAGTCTAGGTAAAAGTTGTTAATAAAAAATATTAATAAATAAATTTAAAATTTATATAAATAATTAATTAAAATAACCTGTAAATTAAAATTTACAAGATAAATTAATATTAAATAAATTTAAAGCCTATATATATATATATAAATTATTTAAACAAATTGTTTAGAATTATATTTTAAATACAGAGAGTTAATTAAAATTTATTTTATTTAAAATTAAAAATTAAAAATTTTAATTTTTAACAAATATAAATATAATATATTAAAATAAATATTATATAATATGATATATACTAACTATATAATTTATAGATAAATAAATCTTGAATTGGTTAAAAAAAATTTCTATTTTATTTGTTTATTTAAATTTTTTTTAACAAATTTGAATCTATTTATTTATTAAATAAAAAATAAAATTAAATTTTAAATATATTAAATTATAAATTTTTATTGAACAACTTTTAATTTATTTTTTTTCTATAATAAAAAATAGTTAAAATAACTTTATCTCAATTAAAATTTAAAAAGATGAAAACTACATCAGATTTATGAACTAATTAATAAAAAAAGTTCTAACCCCTACATCCAAATAAAAAATTAACTAATAAAATATATTCCTAAACTATTATAAGCAGAATTAAGCCTTGTTAATCATGCAAGCTCTTATTAATGCTAAAATATAAATTAGCCTTGTTTCACTTAATTCAACCTTCCAAAATTCTAATTAAGTAAATTCAAAATTGTCTCATTACCAACAATAACTACTTTTGTACAAATTTCAGCAACTAGACTGACTATAGTTTTTTTTAACAGTTTGTACTCAAACTGTTGTCATTCAACCACCATAAATGATTAATAAATTACTTGTATTTAACTTCACTTGATCACCTTAGTCTCAATCATAAAACCATTGTTTAAAGAAGAGGAAGAGATGTGCGGAAACTTAAATATTGAATTAGACATGCAAGAACAGAATCTATTACCATTCAGCAAGTAATTTGTATTGCTCCTACATGTTTATTAGCAACATGTTTCCACCGATTATACAACAAAATCCCTCTAGCTGGCGATTTTCCTTTGAAGAGAATAATTATCGTACAGTGATATCAGGAAGACTGTCTATGTGGTCCTATAATTAAATTTTAAAATATAGTCTGTCATTGAATTTTCAACGTTATGTATGAACATAGACAAAATTAATCAAAGCTGCTTTAGAGAATGAACAACACCTCACGTCAAAACAGCTTGAATGGAATCTTGTTAGCATCCTAAACAACTCTGAAGTTTTCCAAGAAAATTAATAGTAATCTTTTTTCTCATACACTTATGTGGACGAGTTTAGTCCTTCATTTTCACATGTTTGTTTTACATAGCGAAGATAAGACATGGAAACTGGAAACTTATTTTGAGCCTCAAAACGATGTTGTCGTGTAGCCTTTGTGACGTAAGGCTTTTACAGTTCATCTACATTTTTTTTTTTATATTTTTTTTTTGTATAAAAGTGTATATTTCTTATTGGTTCCCTTAACTTGGGGATTGATAGAAAGAGAAAAAGATAGTTTTGTATTATTTGGGCAGGAGTTGAACATTTTACTTGGTGTGCATATGATATCAGATAAATTAATTTAATTAATAACTTTTTATATCTCACTATTTTTATCTAATGATTAAAAGTTAATTATTTTAAAATATATAAATTAAAAAAATGATTTTTATTTTTAAATATTTTATAAATGTAATCCCAATATAAATCTTAATTAACACATGTAAAAGATATAACTATATCAAATATTGGTAACTAACTATTTAATTATAATTTGACTATAAATTTATTTAGGAAATAATTGCATGTTTATGATTAAATTAAAGTTATTAGTCAAATCTTTAATCAATGAGATTAAACTCACAAATCAAAAGTTCAATCTTTTCTCGAAGAAAAACAAAATCAATGATAGTTTAAAAGTTAATTCAACACAATCATCAATTTTTTTTATCACCTACAGATTTATTGATCGATTGGATAATATTCATAGCATTGTACATAAGCGGTGTTGGACCACAAAACAAATGCTGAACCGAATGCAAATTGGACAAACCATGACTTGAGTAGAGTGAGGCGAAGCTATCAAATATATATTTAATGCATTCGATGGGATTCAAATGCTGGACTGGATTTGCATATGGTGTCAACCAGTACATATTCCAATGGTTTAATTTATATTAGTTACAACAACGAAAAAATAAATAAATTCACATGCACATGATAACTTATTATCTTACATCGGGTTAAAACACATTTTGATAAAAATTCATCTTCTTAATATTTTAATAATTATTTAACAGTTGGATAATCAATTGTGTAATTAATGATTGGTGATTATCGATATAAAAAAACTGATTAATAATTAAATAATTAATAAAAAACGTAATTAATAATCGATTAATAGAATGTATTGAATAATTATTTATATTACTAAAAAAAATGTTTTCCAAAAATTAAATTCTAATCTAACTAAACATAAATTCTAAAATTTCAAACAACGAGTAAAATTTCATTTTAAAATTAAGAAAGTTCTACAACTAGTTTTATATTTTATTTAATTTTTTTTAACCTAAATTGAAGAATCTTGTGGTGTAGAAAATAGAAGTTAGATTTGTCCATATTAATTTCTAGCTTCCTACTCAAACACTCATAGTGTTCTCTCCATCATAATAGCAAGCAAAAGAAATGAATTCGATTCTGTAACTCTTAAGAGGAGTTTGAACTTCTACTCTGATGTTTAAACCCCGTCCTCCCTTAAGATCACTCTAGAATGAAGGAAGATTTACAAATGAAGAATAGAAGGAACCACTGAAAGTTGAAAGCGAAGGTTTCTATAAATTTTTCCAATTTTGAAAGTGAGATTTTCAATTATGGCAATGCTTTTCATTTCACTGCAGGAGGAGTCATGCCTCAAGGCACACGTGAAATTCAAAATTTGAATGCTTAGTAGATTCGTTGTATTAAGTGGTAGTTTTCTTTTTTTTCTTTTCTCCAATCGACACATTTGATGGAAATCTACTAAACAATTTTCCATATGAATACGAGAACGTGGAGACCAGAAAATTAATCTCTGTGACTTAAGGTCAGATGTTTTTTTTTAAAAAAAAATTGGGTTGTTATATTTTACTATGATTATTTTTTGCGATGGTATAAATTGTTAAAAAATATATTAACAAAAATTTATATTGATGATGATGATTATACCATTAAAATTATTATTAAAATATTTTTTAGTCGATATTTTTTGGCAAATATGAATTTGTTAAAAAAATTATGAAGATTAAAATTGTTATTAAAAGAAACTTTTTTTTATAGTGTTTATGTGGTTAATCAATTACCTAATCACTTACTTGTGTGGTTAATAATATATAAAAAGTTAATTAATCAATTATAAATGTAGTTAACCGATTACTACATGCGGTTAATCGATTAATGACTGAGATGTAACTTGGTGTAATTATTATGTGAACGTGAGAATAGCATAATTTTAGTTACCATGTTTATTATATGAGATAATTATATTGACATTCCTTCAAATTTATTAAAAAAATATTTGATACCCATTTCGTTTATTACCCTACACATACATTCTTTATGTTTTGTTTAGTTGGGGAAAAGAACATAAAAAAAAAAGGAAAAGGAAAGAAAATAAGGATAAAAAATTATTTTTTGTTTTATTTACGTATAGAAATATGAAGAAAGAAAGAAATTTCTGCAAGTCATCATATTTTTATTAATCTTAATGAAAAAATTTCAAAATACTGTATTACTTTATTAACTTGTTAATATATTATCTAATTTTAATTATTACTGGATCGATTAGTAAATTTTCAACTATGCTCTTCACTAAATTAATGGACTATATATGGATAGTTGAGTGATTTTTTTTTAAATATTATATGGATTTTATATTATATTTTTTATTATTATTATCTTAATTTATGAATCTAATTTATGAATCTAATTTATGAATTTAAGATCATATATAATATATTAAATTTATGAAATTAATATAACTTAAAAATTAATTAATATTTCATTTTTTTATTTTATTTCAACATAACATATATTATTTAATAGGTAAACAAATAATTTTTGTTAGTTATATACTACGTTGTTTAAATTTTACAAAATTTTAAACATCTGATTATAATGATAACATTACATAAACCATGAATTTGATTGATAAAAATTTACTTTTGATAAAATCAAATGCTCACAAATATAAGCTTCTTAAAATTATATATTCCCTTTAAAATGTATGTGACTTTAACTTACATAACTTGAGTGTTTTGATTTTTAATATTTATAATAAAATTTTATGATCAATATTTATTTTTTTCATTTTCATAAGATAAATTCTTCTCATTTAATACATTTTTTTTCTATCTTTATCTAGAGAGAAAAGACTTTTAGTATGAAAATGAGAGAAGAAAATTTTGATCATCAAATCTAACTATGAATAGTTAAAATTTATTAAAAAAATTGTCAAATATTAAGATATTCTTTATTAATATAGTTTTTTTTAACAAAGATCAAATTGTTAGGAAGACTTTAAATGTCTATATCAACAAATAATGCATTGATATAATTTTATTAATACTCTACGTTAATTACTAAATTATTTGTTAGTATAAGATATTTAGTTAATGTAAACTCAGAAACTCTAATTATACTAAAAATTCAATTTTTGTTAGAAAAAACCAATACTAATAAGGACTTATGTAACGTTAATATGTTAGTAATTAAATTTTTTTTTTAGTGATTATAATAGCAAGTTATGTGATATTTTGGAATAGTCATGAAGTATTGATTAACTTTTAAATCTTCATCATTCATGTACAGTTGCGTATTCAAAATTAAATACGTTTGCCTCTCAAAGTATTTGTACCACATATATATATATATATATATATATATAATATTTTAAAATGTTAGTTGAATATTGCACATCACTCTTCCTCTTAAATATTTTTTTTAATTTATATTTCTTAAATTTTAGTAGAATTTAAAATTTATCCAGCCATAGATAAGATACGTACTAGTTTTATACATAATATACTTAGGTTGTAAAGTAATTAATTTAATAATACAAGAGATTTAGGAAGAAATATAAATTTTGAAATTAAAATTTTAAAATAATTTATATTTTAAAATATAAAAAATATTCCAATAATAATTTACATATCTTAAAAAATAAAATAAAAAAAATCATACGCTTAAAAAATAAGAAATTGTTTTATTTGATAAACGGCTAGCAGATATATTGTTTATAGCGACAAGGAAGAGTTTATTGAGTGACTGTTTTTTCCTTTTTCGTTTTTGTTTTTTTGGTCAAGATTAAGCCACTGTACGTGATATAACATATAGTGCCAATTTGAATTTATTAAGTATCAAAAAGGAAGTCAGATCATACATGATATAACATCTAATTAAAAAGAGAAATTTCTAAGTTTAGACATGCAATTTGTCAACATCATGATCTAACTTTGGCAAAAAATCAGAGATCTATTGGATCTTAGGTTTCTAATCGTTTTCTTAATCATAAAAGTCATTATGCATACCTGCAAATATAATAAATTAGTTACTTCATTAATTTTATTGTTAATTAATTAAAAAATTATGATAGATAAAATTTTAAGAACTAATTATTATAAAAAATAATATTTTAAATAATAAGATCATTCATAATTAAATGATAATATAATTTTTTATATTATTAATATATTTTAATTAATTTAATATATATAAATTTTAATTTTTAGTTTTTCAAATTTTTTATATCTATAATTTCTACTTATAGATTTCTTGAAGTAAAGATAAGAATAAAAACGGCGAAAAATTAGAGAATTTTTAACATATCACAAATATATTTTTGCACTAAGATGACACAAATAAATATACAGATAACTCAAAATAAAATTTAAAAAATATTCTAAAGGTTTATAATTCATCAATGATGGTTAAAAATTTAAAATAAAATATTAAAAATAAAGAGAAAACGTAAACGTCATTGAAAGTGTCCAAAAATGCTCAAAACGTTCTTATAAACTCTATCATCTATGAGGGATAAACTGTTTCCAAAAAAATAGAAAATGACATAAGAATAATTCGGAAATGAATTAATGAGTGTTAGAAATATTAGGAGAATAATTTGGAAACTTTTTAGAAAATTATCAAAAAATTATCAAAATGTCCTTAGAAGGACAGGAGAGCAAGGAAATGCAAAACGGAGGCTGAAAACTTGGAGCTTATCCATTGTGCATGAAATTAACATGTAGAAAATGAGATGATGACTCACTCCATGAGTCATTGCATCATTAATGGCATGTAAGACAAAAATATTTATGAGAAAAGATAAAATTAACCATAATTAAAGTAAATTAACCTTGATTAATTAAAATTAATCATACTTAAAATAAATTAACCTTGATTTGTGTTAAAATAATCTTAAAGGATAATTTCTTACATTTACCTTTAATTTAAAAAATGAAAATTACATGTAAATGAACCAAAATGCCCTAAAGTGATCGAATTTGCTATAGGTCAAGGGTAAGTTCATCTCTTTCATCATAAACCTTCTAAAAACTTAAGCAAATACTCTAAACTCCTCCCAAAACTCTAACTTCTCTTAAAATACCAAAACCTACGCTAAACTTCAACTTTGTGTGGACCACAAAGTAAAGGAAATTGACTTCAAAAGACCCACCAAATCTTTACATAAGTCTTCAACAAATAAGGTCTTTGCCATATACTTTTCTAAGCTTTTAATTATGTGTTTATGACTTGTTTTTCTTCTCTTTTTGGTGGATCTCTCTCTAAGTTTTATAGATTCCACTTGCTTGAGTTTGATGGAGTTCAAAACTACCATTGGTAGTTAAAAATTAACATTAACAAATTTTTAGTGATTTTAGGAAGTTAAAAAGGAATTTGGATGGATTAAAGTGTTTCTTATAACCTTTGGAGCAATTTAAATGATTTCTAATGGTTTGAGAAGATTTGAGAGTTTTTGTGAAAATTTTTGAGATGCTCAAAGTAAGAGATGGATAGATCTTGGAGTAGATCTAGTAGATCTCCACTTGGTTGTCTTGAAAAGATTCTTTCTTTAGGATCCTTCTGCTAAATATTGTAAGCTTGTTTATGTCTCTGCTTAAAAGCTTTAATCTTGAACTTAAACTTTGATAAAATTATAGATCTGGACCCATGTTATAATAATCCTAGAAGACTAAAAAAGGTTAAGTTACAAAAGTTACAACTTAATTCAAAAATTGGACCTTAAAGCTAGTAAGAATAAGGGTGAACTTATGGACTAAAAGTTAAACAAGATACTTAAAACTCTCATGACCAAAGTTATGAAGTAAGGATAAATCTTGATGAATCTAAAAGTAATTTATATAGCAGATGATAAAATTTATGACATAAAGGTCAAGTGAGAAGAAATTTGGAAAAAAGATCCTTGCTTGGACAAAAGTTGGATTTGACCACTTTCCCTTAATTAAGAGGACTTGGAGTTTAAAATTTTGATTAAGGTGTAATAAGGAGCTTAATCGTGTAGAAGAAAATAATTATAAGTTTAAAAGAGACTTGATAATGGTTTGGGTAACCATTAGGCCATATTTAGGTAAGTTTGGTGAAACTAAGTTAAAATCTTGTTAAAACTTAAAAATGAACCTAATTATGCATAAGGTGGTAATTAGAAATCAATTATGAAGTTATGGAAATATGATGAACTATTCGATCATGCGTATTAAGTAAGAAGGAAAAGTCTTAAAAATCTCTAAGTTCATGTATTTAAATAGCTTAAGTTTTAACTAGTGTAAATTATCTTCTAAATGTAAAAAAAAAAAATGAACCATAATGATTTAGGGGCTAAGGAGTATATTCGATCAACCATGACATAAGTATGTAAAGTAGGTTAAATTGGATGCTTAAAGATATTAAAATAGAACATAAGTAAAAAGCTTTGAGTTCATAAGCAAGGAGGAAAATAAGTAAATCATTTTGGGGCTTAAACTTGATTAGTAAAGTTATTATTCAAGAAAGCATAAAATTCCTAACACTCAAACTTCAAATAAGAAAGTTATGTATAAAACATTCAAATTGATGAACACAAAGAAGAAATGTCTAAACAGGCCATTCAACCAACTAATTTAGGTTGTCATCATTTCATAAACTTACATTAAAAATATTAAGAGAAACTTAATCTTTGAGAAAAGGAAATGTTGAGAGGTAACATAAAAGGACGAGTGGAATAAGTTCCTATGAGAGATTTCTCATAAAACTAAAGGAATAAAGTAAGATGGACAAGCTCTTGGAGGAAGGTTGCATGCTATCCAAGAAATTTACATTAAGCATAATTAAGAAATCTTGATTAAGAGGTAGGTTTCCAATTAAAATAACTATGCTAATTTGTTATGTTGCTCCTTTAGTACATAAATATGTGTAAATTATATGAAGTATTGTCTTGATTATTTAAAAAAGTAATGTGTAATATGATTCTCATGTGTAGATGATAAATGTGATGCTTAAATGAATTAGAAACTATATGTGCATGACATATTGGTTGGATTGTTTGAGCATGCATGTTATCTTAAAGCTTTAAAAAAGAATCTAATTAACTAATGGATCACTAAAGAAAGAACTTATGTGAAAAATTAATACTACTCTTAATGTGCCTTGTGCATATTTAGAAGGTAAAAGGGTCATTCTAAGGTGGAAACAAAAGGGTTATCCAAAAATCCTTCTATTATGAAGTGTCAATTCTTCAATGATTATGATGGTAATGACTATCAAGGAATGAACTCATGTTCTTAGAATAGAAGGTAAAGTAATAGAGCTAGTAAAAAGATATTGTTTGACTAAAATGTATGATATGGCTATGATATAGATTATCACTAAGAGAGTGATAGAGAAATGGGAAGAATTATGATTAAAAAATGAATGAAATGATAGTCAAATAATATTTATGATATATAATGTAATGTGATACCAAGAGTATGTAAAATGCATGAAATCCAGAATAAGTAACTTGTATGCTTATGATAGAAGTTAATTCCTACATCTATAAAAATAAATCCACTTCAAATAAAGATTTTCTAAAAATTAAAAGTATACCTATATGCATGTCATGCTTCTTAATAAATTGAAGTGCCTGTATTGAAAATGTTGACACTAATCCTAGGGTAGAATCTGATTTAGAAACTTAGTTTTGCATCCTACAATTTTCTTCCTAGATGTTGAGGATGTCATTCATGACGTTCGTTGTGTTCGTCGAACTCAATAATGTTAACTAGTCCGCTAATGCTCACAGGCTAGTCATCACAACTCAAGCCAACATGAGAGTTTATTTTTCTTTGGGTCACCATTTTGTGTCTACGGTGCTCAACCCAAACTTCTCTACGACTAACTTTGCGGTCTTTCATCCTAACGTGGCTTTTCTTCCACCATCGAGTTATTAGATGCCCCCAACAGCACCCATGGAAAACTCCTCTTCTTCTGAAGGAGAGAGTGATTCGCATATGCCTTCACAATACTACAATACCTCCTACATGTGGTCGTCACAGGGTAGTTCCCCTTTTCCAAGGTCAAACCCACTCTTGAATTTTCAGGAGATAGGAGATGGAATCTATTATGCCCTAGGTAAGAGCCTGTGGTTGGAGCGTTGTGACCCCCACTACTGAAGCATTATCTGGACCTTAAAAAGTGAAGCTTATGTCGTATCCAATAATGTACATTTTGTATGATAGAAAAAAAGATTGTAATATAAACAAATATTATGTAGAATTTGAATATAATGTATATGTGTAAATAATTATGTATTAGGTATGATAATATTAATTGTGTAATAGTAGGTAGTGTGTGAAATATTTGTAAACATATATAAAAGATGTATAAAAGGGGACTATTATCCTAATACTAACCTCTGTGTATAGGAACATGTAATAATTATTAAGAACTGTATAAATAATACAAAGCAAGTTCTGTATGTACTAATCTGTTATATATCAAGTAATCAAAGTATATTAAGATGTCAGTGACAATGCTCAATCATTTATTTTTTGCTATGATAATTGTTACGACGAAGCTTTCATTTTTACCAAAGTTTTAAAAAAAGAAAAAAAATAACTATATTTTTACTATCAGTAATTTTTAAAAAAATTCGACATCATGAAGTAACAGTCTAATAATGAAATCGTGAATACTTCTTAAGTGTAAAAAGAGCTTCATTTTTAGGGTATTACAATAATTATAATTATAATTATAAACTAAAATTTATACAATTTGAGTAAAATTTATATCTAAAAAACATCAAAATTAATATAATCCAAACAAATTAATAGAATCAAATAGGTGTAATTGAATAAATGGCATGCAAACTAGCTACAACTTCTAATTTTGGTGTTATAACCATTTAATCTACCTTTCTTAATTTCATCAACTATAAAAACTCACCATTTTTAATGTATCTTGTTAAATTGATTTGAACATTCCTTTCTTGAAACATTCCTTAAACGATGAACTAGAAAAGAGGAATGAGACTTTGTTTAAAAAGAAACAAAATGAAGGAACTAGTAGTTCTAAGAAAAACAAAAATAAAATTGATTCACCTAGGGAGGAACTTTCACAAGAAGAATTTTATGAATCCCCTAGAAGAAACCAAAGGAATAATCACAGGGGTGGGAATCAAGGTAGGCATGAGAGTGATAGGGAATCATCTAGGTCTCCACTTAGGGTTAGAAATTCAACTAGGAGTAGGATCCATAGAAGTAGAGATAAACATTCTCCTAGCCATCATAGTCATAGAGCTTCTTCTAGGAATAACCATAGACATAGGGATGATTCTAGGATTAGGAATGGAGGTAGGAGAGAAATGGAAACCAAGAAAGAATAGATGGAACCAAGTTTAGAATTCCAAAATTTCAAGGGTTGAATGACCCTGAAATCTACCTATCATAGGAGTTGAAGGTAGAGCAAATTTTCATGTGCTATGATGTGAGGGAGGAACATAGGGTAAAGCTAGCTAGTCTTGAATTTTCTGACTATGCTTTGATTTGGTGGGATAAGCTGGTGAAAGAGAGAGCAAGGTTTCATCCTATTGAGACTTGGGAAGAAATGAAAGCCATCCTTAGGAATAGGTATATACCACCTCATTACCTTAGGGAGCTTCATAATAGGCTCCAAAGATTAACCAAAGGTAATAGGACTGTTGATGAGTACTACGAAGATATGGAGGTGGCCATCATTAGAGCCAACATAGAAGAATGTGAGGAGGCTAGAATGGCAAGATTCCTTGAAGGGCTTAAGGATGAGATTAGGGATGTTGTGGAACTCCACAACTATATGAGTTTGAATGAACTCTACCACCAAGCCCAAAAGGTAGAACAATAACTCCATAGAAAAGGTAAGAGTAGATACTCAACCTCAAAGCCTTCTTGGAAGGAAAATAAAAGGAAGGAAGGCCACAAGGATGTTCCTTTTAACCTAAAGATCCTAGGGAAATTAAAGATCCCAAGAAAGAAAAGACCAACACCCCATCCACTCCAATAAAAAAGGAATCATCCATTAAGTGTTTCAAGTGTTTGGGACAAGGGCACATTGCCTCTCAATGCCCCAACAAGAAGAGCATGATCCTTAGAGATAATGGACAAGTCTCATCTTTGGAATCCTCAAGTGAAAACTCTAGCTCTAGTGCCACTAGCTCTTCTAGTGAAGAAAGATTAGAGTATGCCCCCGAAGGTGATCTTCTCGTTGTTAGGAGATTACTAGGAAGCATGGTCAAGGGGAAGATGAGAGTCAAAGAGAAAATATTTTTCACACAAGGTGTGTGATTGGGGGGAAGACATGTTCTTTGATTATAGATGGGGGAAGTTGCACCAACATGGCTAGTGCTAGGCTAATACAAAAGCTAGGATTAACCACTACCCCACATCCTAGGCCTTACAAGTTTCAATGGTTGAGTGAAAATGATGACCTCTTAGTGAATAAGCAAGTCTTAGTTGCCTTTTTCATAGGTAGGTATCTTGACCAAGTAACTTGTGATGTTGTGCCCATGGAAACAAGTCATGTGCTCTTGGGAAGGCCATGACAATTTGATAGGAAAGTTCACCATGATGGGCATAGCAATAGGTATTCCTTTGTTTTTAATTCCCAAAAAGTCACCTTAATTCCCTTGACCCCTAGTGAGGTTTGTAAAGATCAAGTACAAATGAAAAAGAAAAGAGAGGAAGAAAAGAAGGGAATTAAAGGAAAGAATATAAAAAAAGATAAGAGGTTGAGACATGAGGAAAAAGATAAAAACCTCTTCATCAATCAAGGAGAAATTAGGCAAACTCTTCTAGCTAGACAACCCATGTACATGCTCATGTGCAAAGAATATTGCTTGAATACTCAGTCAAACCTTGAGTCTAGTGAACTTCAAGAACTTCTAGAAGAGTTCCAAGATGTATTCCCAAAAGAGTTACCTCTAGGGTTGCCACTTGTAAGGGGTATTGAACATCAAGAAAACTTTGTGCCTAGTGTTCCTCACTTCCTTTCACCTATCATAGGGGTTGAAATGTTCTTCTTTATAAAGAGTAATCAAGAGATGGAACTCCAGCCTTCTACCAACATTTGGGGCACCATTGTTGCAAAATTTTTTAGAGATCATGTGTCTAGATCCATTCATATGCCTAGGTTTATCAGATCCACGGGTTCCTTATGCAGTTCAATCATTTTAGACTTGCGTTCCACCATTCTCAACATCTCATCGGTGGGTTCGTATTCAAATTCTGTCTCTTCATCAACCGGATCGACAATACAATTGAAATCGCCTGATACAATACTAGCACTATCGTCGCGAGGCGGTTTCAGGTCAGATCTACGTATTTGGGATAAGATGAAGAAATAAGATATGTATATTTAACAGGGGGAAATATATTGGGAAATAGAAGAGAGGATATTTTGGATAATGCAACTGTATTTATTATTTGTCAAAAATATGTACAAATGTTTATGTAAAATTTTGTCATGACAATTACATAATTACATTTGAACTGAACCAAAATTCAGAGGTAGATCGAAAGTTTCCCAATTGGTCAGTTCTCGCCCGAGGGGACAGGGCGTTACTAGATCTTCAATGGTCAACGTCCCCTTTTCGTCTATGGTCGCGATCATGCCTGAGTCTTTGAAGCCGGCACTTCGGAAACTTTCTGATATGTGGCACAGGGGGACCTTGTTGTAACGGGGTCTTACTGCCTTATCCTCTTCGGTGGGTCGATATCCCAACCCATATCGCCGCCTATTTTTGTCCAATGGCAATGGCCGAGATAAGCCGTCATTATTTTGCCCCAGTTTATCACCCGGCTTGAACCCGCTCTTTAGCATTACTCGGGCCATCATCATGAGAGCGTTAGGAGGCTGCTTACGGTCAACCACTTCTCCTTCTTTTATGGTAGTGACATTGGCCACTTCCAAGGCTTGGAATTGAGTCTCCAAAGCCTCTTCTGCTGCCTCAATACAGGGAGGATTGGTGGGTTTACTGACCAAGTAATCTTCTTCTGCCGAGACAATGATTAGTTTATCGTCTAGGATGAATTTCAGCTTCTGATGTAGGGTCGATGGTACTGTTTTAGCAGCATGGATCCAGGGCCTACCTAATAGGCAGCTGTAAGCCGGCTAGATGTCCATGATCTGGAAGGTAATGTTGAAGACAATTGGGCCGATTTGTATCGGCAGCTCCACTTCACCCATTACCTCCCTTCTCGACCCGTCGAAAGCCCTAACCACCATGGAACTCAGCTTGAGAGGGATATGTGGCAGTTTTGACAATGTAAGCTGAGGCATTACATTTAATGAGGAGTCGTTATCTATCAGCACTCTGGCCAAGATATGGTCTATACACTTCACTGAGATATGTAATGCCCTGTTGTGTCCTGCCCCTTCATCTGGAATCTCGCGATCGGCGAAGGTTATGAAGTTATTGGCGGTCAGGTTGTTGGCGATTCCCTCGAATTTTTCCACTGAAATATTGTGGACTACATGGGCCTCATTTAGGATTTTCAGAATACTTTCTGATGGGGCTCCGAGTTCATCACCAGAGCCAGTAATGAGATTTTGGCGGGTATACGGTTCAACTGCTCTATTACTGTATACTCGCTTTGCCTTATCAGTTTTAGGAACTCGCAGGCCTCTTCGTCTGAAACAGCCTTCTTTAATTCCTTTTCTTCTTTCTTACTGCCATTTTCAGGCTCTATTCCAGCCCGACTCTCTTTTTCTTGGATAACCGGCTGCCTTCTCGGGTTCTCGGCAGGAGCATAGATGCGACCACTCCTAGTCACTCCTCCTATCCCCGCTATGTTGGTCACATCTGGTGAGGAATTTTCCAACCTACCCACTTTAGTTTTTTCTCTAAGTACCTCTACATTATACCTCTAAGGCACCTCTTTGTTAATGTGGTACTGGAAGGGTCCCGGAACTTTTATTGTGACAAGTCTCATCCCATTTGGCGTCGGCAAGACCGACGACTCAGTATAACGAATGACCAGGGGTCTAGGATGCCCTGGGAGGAATTCATTGACCATGTCCACCTCTTCTTCAACTTCAACATAGTTCACCGAGGGCTCTGCTCCCCCATGGTTCGGCAGTGGGTTGCTCCCCACACTCGGAGCATCCTTTTCAAAGTTCAGCCATTTGGCGTTGATCAACTTCTGGACCCTATGTTTCAAGGCCAGACAGTTTTCAGTAGAATATCCCACTGTTCCGGCGTGATAATCGCATTTGGCCTCCGGATTGTACCATTTTGGGTATGAGGGGTCCAATGGCTCCATGGAAACTAGTGCAATCAAAGAGTTTTGAATCAAACAGGGTAATAGCTCCGAGTAACTCATCGGTATTGGATCAAATTGCACAATTTTCCTTGGATTATTGTTGGTTTTTTATTGAGGTGGGTTAGGGTTAGTGTTTTGGTTCCATGCTTTTGGGGGTTGTTGTGGAAGAAATGTTTGAGGAGGTGGAATCGTGATAGCTTTTGGTTGGAATTGTGTAGGTGGATTGTAGGTTGGCTGGTAGGCAAGTTGAGCAGAGGCTACCATATGTGGGTGTGTAGGGAATTGTGGCTGATAGGATGTTTGGTAGTTAGGCGGTGTGGTGGCTGGTTGATACATGGATTGTGCGGCGGCTGGACTGTTTGGGTCGGAGGAGACATAGTGAGTCTCGGCCTCCTTTTTCTTCCATGTATTATTTGTCGGCTTTTTCGTGCTCACGTTGCCGACGACATTATGTACAATCCTTCCTCGGCGCAGACCACTCTCCACGTGTTCTCCTACCAGTACCATATCCGATAAATTAGCAGAGACACTTCCCACCATCTTGTCATAGTAGGGTGTGGGGAGCGTCTCCATAAATGTGCTAATCATTTCTCGGTCCAGCAGGGGTGGCTGGACTTGAGCGGCTAACTCCCTCCACCGCTGAGCATATTCTTTGAAGGACTCATTTTCCCTATTGACCATATTTTTCAGTTGAGTCCTATCTGGTGCCATCTCTATGTTGTACTTGTATTGCTTTAGGAAGGCGTCAGCTAGGTCCTTCCACGAGCGAATGTAGGACCTCTCAAGCTGGGTATACCAGCTGGCCGCTGCCCCTGTCACACTGTCTTGGAAACAGTGAATAAGCAGCTTGTCGTTATGTGAGTGCGAGGCCATCTTTCTGCAATACATTGTTAGGTGGCTTCTTGGACAGCCAACCCCTCGATATTTCTCGAATTTCGGAGTTTTGAACTTCGGAGGTATGATGACATCTAGTACGAGGCAAAGCTGAAAAGCTTCGACTATTCCATGTCTGCTCCCCTCGATAGCCCTGACCCTCTCTTCTAGATGTAGCCATCTCCCCTCCAAGAAGGGCCTCTTGGTCAGTCGTCTTTGGTCATGGCTCGTTTAAGGGCTGGCTGGCGTGATGGGGTAAAACATAGGGTCCCCCAGGCCTTGCAACAGGACCATAAGGATGCGGGTGATAGGGATTTACTGGATGAACAGCAACTGGGACAGAATATGTAGGGTCTTCTGTGACAGTCGTGTTCATGTGGGTATAGTCAGGGTGGACATTATATGGGTATGTAGTTGATGGATTACCGTGAGGAGGGAAAGATGGGTTTATGTGTGTAGGGAAGGCAGATGAAGTGTTTGTATTGTAAGGGTAGGATGGCAGATTCGTATATGTTGGGTGTGAGTGTGGTGGATAGCCATTTGCATTGGTGGGAGGCATGTAAGTTGGCAGGTTGATAGGAGGGTTGTGAATTGTATGGTTCGAGTGTGGAGGTCCAGCGGGAAGGATTGGATGATATTGGTGGATGGTAAGGTTTATGTGAAGTGGCAGTGCATTAGGGTTGTCGCCAGCCGATATCCCTTGAGAGCCTGACCCATGGGGAGGTTCATAGCCAGGTGGTAGTCCGTACGACCACTCATGTTCAGTGATGGTCTGAAGAGGCATAGATGCAGTGGCTGCCCCAGGTGCCTCAGTCCTCGCGGGTCCCTCTGTGCTTTTCTCAAGTAGCTTCATGAGCTTAGCCACTTGGTCTTTTAACTCGGCGACCTCACTGCAGAGCTCCTCATTCTGCATTTCCAGCTCACTCATGATTCTGGTTCTTGATCTAGTGCTATAGGAATGTCGGGGGAGACGCGAGTCCGCTATTTTGTTACCTGTTTGAAAAGTTAAATTCATTAATTAATTGATTAAAAAAGGTTTGACTATGTGGTAAATACGGAGGGACCAGAATCTCATTGAGTGCTGATCGTGTGCATCTTTTATGCTTTGAGTATGAGATGGAAATTAATATGGAATCACAGAGAAAAGCCCGTTTTATTCAAAACAGATGATGTCTATTTTACATTTCGTTCCTCTTGTTTGGCCAGTACCATGTATTTTTCCATTCTTAAGACTAAGTCTTTACAAGTTTGAATGAAAATTTCTACTTCAGGCGGGGTGTGAAGTGGATGTAGAGATGCTTCCGCCTTCTTGAGTGATTGTGGAATTTCTTCTATGATCGTATTTGCTAGGCAGCCCAATCTTTGAAAGAATTTGATCCGGTGCTCGGTTGTATTCTTATACCACCTGTTTTCCTTTTGTATGTCATTTATGCCCTTTTGCTGCATTCTTCCATTTTTCCTCATTCACCTCATCCTGCCAGGCTATGAGTAGGCCTTCGATTTGCTGTTTCATGTTCTCTATTCGTTGCAGCAATTCATTCCTTTCCTCTGTCACACGACCCGTTTCTGTTTGGACTCTTCTTTTTGCGGCCAGGATTTGGTTTTTCTCTTCTCGGATAGTGTGAACTTTGGCCTTCATTTGTTCCAAGGCACTCCTTAGCTGGCGGTTCTCTTGGAGTGCGGCATCCCTTTCTTGTGCTCTCATGCCGAGTTCCTTGTTGGCCGCCTGTAGGTTCATGTGCACCCGAGAAGCACGCTCTCGCTCCCCTTTTTGCTGATCTCTGATAGATGCTAAAAGAGCTTTGTTCACTTCATCTTCCCTTCTCTACGCCGCACTCTCTTGTTGTTCTTTCAGAAGTTCCTCTTCCAGCTAAGCATTCCTTTTGGTCATAGCCTCTAACTTCTCTTTCAGGCTCTTGACGACCTCATCCTCAAATATTGCGGATGCTGGTTGACCTTCAGACGGAAGGGTAGGAGGCCTGAACGACAGTTTAATGTGTTGTACCCTGTTCCTAACCCATTGCTTGTACTCTTCCTTAGCAGCGCAACTTCGTACCCCCAACTCCTTCCCTTTACGAGTGACACCCTCCCATGCCTCTCGAACCTTACAGAGGCTCTCAGCAAAGTCTCCTTCATATTTTAGGTAGAAAGGAGTCAGCAACTCATCAGATGGGGGTGCTTTGATAGGGTAAGGTAGTTGTCTCTGCCCCAGTATCGGGTTGTAATTAATACAACCTCTAGCTCCCATGAGGGGTACATTTGGGAACCCTTTGCAATGACAAATGACCTCTGTTCTCTGTTGCCACGAAGGTTGCCAACTAACCCGGTCTTCCGTCAGGCCGGCAAAATGGGAGGACCATTCGGTGTTGCTCATTGGTCTCAGCTGGAGGCTCAGAAAATATGATATGGGATATTGTGTCTTCGTATCCCTTTTGAAGGTGTGAGCGGTTATCCACACGAACAGCACTGGTAGGCAACAGATCAGCCTTGTTCTCTTTTTCTCATGACAGAAGTTCAACGTGCAATAAACATCTGCCAACAAGGCTATTCAGGATTTTCTGCCCTATCTCTCTTGGCCAAGAAGATATCGACTGCGTTCAAATCGACAAGTCATCCACATAAGGAAAAAGTACTAGCCCATAGATGGTAAGGGCTAGCACGTCCATGTATATGGCCCACTGGTTGCTGTCGGCCAAGTGTTGCATATACTCCTCCAAAAATTCTCTAGTGAACCCCTTGACTTGGCTCCTTGTTTGATAACTTGTCAAACGATCTCCAGACTGCAACACCAAGGTCTGCGCGGTGGCCCGGAAGGAGGAATGATGCTCTAGGTACTGATACGGCCTAGTCCCTTCTAATGGCAGGTCCAGAATCTGCTTGAATTCCTCTAGAGTAGGGGCCAGCTGGAAGTCCGAGAATGTGAAACACCGGAGAGGCGGATCATAATACTGCACCATGGCAGTGAGGGCCCCTTCCTGCAGTTGGACCTTTAAAAGTCTTAGTATGTTGCCGTATCTTTTGGCGAATGCCATCTGTAGGATATTTGACAACTTATTTGCAAACACCTCTAAACTGGCCAAGTCTGCCACTTTGACACCGACACGTCTCTTATTCCTCAACTGCTCGGATTCCATATTAATTTCCATTTCACCCCTCTTACGATAGTCACTGAGAATATGGTCCCTCAAAAAAGAAAGGAAAGGAGAAAAAGCAAATATGTTAGACTCAGAATGAGATGGACTAATGTGCGATGCATGCATGAATTTTTTTTAGGCGATAAATATGGTTACTCCTACTATCTTTCCTCCCCCTTCTCTTTAGTTATTCTTTACCTTTTATTCTCTCTCCTCTCTTTTTGGCCTACTCTTTCTTTCTTTTCTCATTTTTTCTCTTATGGATTTTCCTCATTTTCTTTTTTCATTTTCTCACCCCTCTTTTTTGGCCTATTCTTTCTTTCTTTTCTTTTTCATTTTTCATTCCTTCTCTCTTTAATTTTGGAATTCCACAATTGCAAGTAAATAAAATTCTTACAGAACAGATGTCGTGTAGTGTAAACAGGGCGTGCCCTCCTTGTGTCCTAATGAGGTGACCTGTCTTATGGATCTAAGGTTTTTAATGCATAAACCTCTCCAAGGTAGGTTGTAGTCATAGGGGTATAAAGGTCACTAGAGCCAAGTTCCAGCTCATAATGCTTGCCACAACAGTAGAAGTAGCCACTAGTTGCGGGGCATTATGAATATGATGCACTCTAGCTGGGATTTTCATGATAGCCACACAGGACGTAAGCCCTAGCGTGACACCATTAGATCCCTCTAATCCTGGGCAGCACTCAGACTCGGGTATAGGGCCCCACTCATAATAAAATGTGTATGCAATGCAAGGAGGGCACTTTATTTTGGGATACCTGCAATTGGGGAACTTGTACAGATATATATCAATTTATTGTTTGTCTATCCTAGGGTGTAGAGAGAGTAAAAAAATAATAAAACAAGGATAAATCAACAAATAAATAACACGCAATAATCAAAACATGCACATCAACAGCGAAGGGATCAAATATAATGTACACTCAAATAAATGGGCTTGACTCTCTAGGTATCCCCAGTGAAGTCGTCATTTGTCGCAACCGTAATTCCGACGAGATGACGAACTCGCTAAAATCTTGAAAAATGAATTATCAGATATGTGGAGTCGCCACCAAATTTTTATTTAGGAAAAAGATTTGGAAAAAACCCTAATTTGGAGATGAGATTCAAAGTTCAGGAGTCGGTTATGAGTGGGGAAGGTGTTAGGCACCCCACTCGCCTGTTTCGAAGAACAGTACCCTTAAACTGAGTGTGTGATTATTTGAAAATTGTTTGATCCCTTTAATTAGTGTGAAAATAAATACTTGATGGGGTTTAGCCTGACAGGACTTGATCCTGCTCTTACGTATTCCCCGGTGCAATGGAAAACTCAAGGCTTACGTAGTTCTGGTTCGTGAAGGCTTGACCTTCGAAGAATGTTTTTAAAAGAATATTTGAAGATTTTGTTTTGAGAAAGTTTTATCTTTGGGAAGGATTTTTGGTCCACTCATGCACAAGGCCCGAGGCAGCTAAGGCAACACGGGGACCTATACGAACTACTAAATGTTGAACAGCAGGTAAACCGCTAGCTCCCCATTTAGAGTCCATTGCGTGAGACCTAAAAATCCCAAAATATTAGAAAAAGATTTTTAAATTTTTCGAAACAGAAATAATTTGCAAATGACGTTGATCTTTGAATAAAAGAAAGCTCGAATTTAATAGAACAATCTTCATTTTTTTGACCTTTGGAGTAATTGGGGTTTTAATGTAATTATTTAGTAATTATGGGATTTTTATGAGTTTTGTGGATTTTTTGTATTTTTATGAATTTTCTGTATTTTTATTAATTTTCTGAATTTTTATAAATTTTTTATTAATGTTTATGGATTTTTCTGAATTTTGATTAATGTTTATGGATTTTCTAAATTTTTATTAATTTTCTTAATTTCTAGAATTTTTTATTATTTTTTTAATTTCTGGAATTTTTTATTAATTTAAGGGGTAGAAGAGGGATTAATCAGATTTTCCGGGGGTATTTTAGTAATCTACTGGGCCCGGGCTTGGTTGGCATTTTGGAGTTGGTTAAATAGGAGTTAAAGGGAAAATCGTCATGGCCAGGATTCGGAAAGGGGGCGCGAGGCATGCCTACGGGTTCTTCAACCACTGAACCCAGCGCCTGTTTGGAACTATGGCCCTTTAGCTTTAATTTAATATGAGCCACGCCTGATTTGCATGAAAATGCATGGCGCCAGGGTGATTAGGCGGAGGCTACCCTTCCCTTTCTTGCTAACGTCTTAAAGCCTAAGCTTGGTCCTGTAAATGGCATTTTTCTTGTTGGGAAGGCAATTTATTAGAAACTTATCAAATAATCACTCCTCTTCCTCTAGGCTTACTGAACCCATTCCTTAATAATTATCTCAATACACAAGTGGTATTTTCTTCTTCTGACTTTGGACGTTATCTCTATTCGAAATTGATTTTCTAAATCTCCAGGCTCAAGGGGTTTCTACCTACAGAATCGTGCCTAAAACTCACTGAAGACTCCTTCCATTAGAGGTTCTTATCAAAGGGTTTCGATTTTATGATCTCCTAGCCTAAAGGGTGTCAATAGATTAGGACTTCCTGCACTCTATCTAATTCATTAGGATAGGGAAGGTCCTTAACAACTACTCTGCTAGCGTCTGCCCTTGTAGAAGTTGATAAGTGTCTAATAAGACAATTATTTGGAACATAATTCAATGTAATTGCAAGTAATTGAAGCATAAAACACCATTAAAACATGAGAAAATGACATAAAACTGAATAACCCATGCACAATCTGGAAAATACAGTTTTAGAGTCTTTTGGGTGATAAATTATCATAAATCTGATGTGTTTTAATTTCTGCAATCTGTTACAGGGTTCCGCGTTGGCAACGTAGTTGGGTCGCGTTAGACACGCGACGCTACAGACCAGTAGCTATAAAAAGCCCAGAACAGAATGAAAACAGGGCAGGATTCACTCTATCCACTAATCTATCTCCAGAGCGCAGACCTAGAGGATAGAGCTGTCGTTTCCCCACACGTTGGTTCTATTCTGGGTGAAGGAGGAACCCTAGGGCGGAAGACGAAGTGCATCTGCAGCGTGCTGCATTGATCATGACTTTCTCTTCTTCCTCTGTTTTCTTCTTCTCCATTATGTGTAACTAAGTCCCTGTTGGGGGAGGATGAATCCTTAACTGATCTTATGTAATCCAGATTATGCATTTATTTAAGATTGTTTTCCTTTAACGTTGATTATTCATCTCTTTGCTTAATGTTTTTATGACTTGGCCACTTATAAATTGAATCTAAATTCTTCTTCGCAATTGGGAAATTGGTTTAAGAATTGGAACTGGGATTGAAAAACACAATTGTGAGGGCTCTAGGGATAGAGGTTTGCAATTGTGAGATCGTTCGAATTCTTGAACTTAAGGCTCACATCAAATTAGGAATTGCTAAGGGATTAGGATTCCTAATTTGAGTGAAGAATTGATGAGTCTAGGGATTGACCTTCAATCAATAATTGTGAATTCGATCTTCAACCATATTTTATCTTGAATATACGTAATGATCAAAGGTTACATAGGGGAAATTTTGGTGAAATCCAACCCTAACATCTTCCATAATTTGAATTCTTACACATTTATATTAGTTGTTGAGTTTTGACAGTTTAGATATTAATTTGAAGTATTCTTTGCGTACTGGACAGAGTTCCAGATTTGTGACAGATTCTGTGAATTCTTGTTAAATTCTGTTTGTGTTGCCTACGCGCTTAAATTTGCGTTGCCTACGTGACCCCATAACTGAGTTCAATTAGTGGACTAGTAGGAATTCAGTATTTGAACCAAAACCCTGTGGAGACGATACTCTTACTCACTCTTTACTCTGTAAAACGATAAGGTGCACTTGCCTTCATACGTTTTTACACCAACAATTTTTTGGCGCCGTTGCCGGGGATTTGTTTTTCAATATTGAAAAGTACTACGAATACACTATATTGAGCAATTCTATTTTATAATTCATACTTTGTTGCATATTGATTCTTTCTTTGGTTTAATTTTTTTAGCTTGTTTATGCGAGGCAAACAAGAACATGAATTGATCTTTGAACGTGAGATTGAAAAGCTCGCAAGAAGAAATCGAAGGGAAACAAGGTTACGAAAGGAGCCACAAAAGCAACAGAAACTGCGAGGGACGAGCGAAGAAAACCTTGTGCATCACTCTATCATGGAGGAACACCAGCTTAACAGGAGAATTACGTTGGGAGAATATGCAGTCCCAAATTCTGCAGGTTGCAGCGGTAGCATCGTGAGACCACCGGTTGCTGCCAACAATTTTGAAATTAAACCTGCATTGCTCCATCTAGTGCAACAGGACCAGTTTGGAGGAAGTGAAGTGGAGGACCCAAACCTCCACCTTTCAAGCTTTCTCCAAATATGTGATACAATCAAGATGAATGGAGTCTCCGACGAAGCGATCAGACTAAGGCTATTCTCGTTCTCTTTAAGAGACCGCACCAAGTATTGGTTGCAAACCCAACCAAGAGGAAGTATCACCACCTGGGAGGAATTGGTATCCAAATTCCTCATGAAGTACTTTCCACCCTCAAAATACAACAAGTTGAGAGGAGAGATCTCCTGTTTCGGTCAAAAGGAGGGAGAAACACTCTATGAGGCTTGGGAGAGGTTCAAGGAGCTTTTACGGAAGTGTCCACACCATGGCTTCTCCGATGTCCATCAAGTTCATATTTTCTACAACGGAATCAAGCCAGCCACAAGACTCATCATAGACGCCTCAGCATGAGGATCTCTGAATATTAAAATTGCAGAGGAAGCTGTGGAGCTGATCGAAATAATGGCTTCTAATGAATACCAATCACCAACTGACAGAAGTGCTCCCAAGAGAGGTGTGTTGGAGTTGGACACGCAAACTGCAATACTTGCTCAGAATAAGCTGATCTCACAGCAGCTAGAGGCGTTGACAAAACAGTTGCAGGTCTTCAACGTGGGAACCCCTCAACAGACGCAAGCCCTGAAATGTGATTTCTGTGGGGGAGAACATGAAAATGGATGTTGTGACACAGACATAACAGGAACCTCCAGCCAAGAGCAAGTGCACTATATGAGCCAGCCACAAAGGCCTAGGTATCCTCCTTACTCTAACTCTCATAATTCTAATTTCAGAAACCAAAACAACTCTAGGAGGAACGGACAATACATGCAGCAGCAGTCCACTCACCAGCAGACGAACCTACCACAGGACAACTCTGCAGACTTGGGGAATATACTCAGCCAATTTATGCAATCCACTCAAGCATCCATCAAGAATTTGGAGAATCAAGTGGGACAACTGTCCAAACAACTCATAGAAAGAAACGCTGGGAGTTTTCCTAGTGACACCACAGTGAACCCCAAGGAGTAGTGCAATGCCATCACAACAAAGAGTGGAAAGATGATAGAACCAAGGCTGCCCACAATACCAGAGACAACAGAGGACGTGGCTATACAAGCCAATGAGGTTGCTGACTCAGCAGACCAACCATCCAGAACTGAAACAGAAATGCAACCTGGAGGAGAACTAGCATTCAACCCACAATCAACAGCAAGGCAAATGCAGAAGAAGGACTTCCGTGACAGGCCAGTGAGAAAAAGAAAAAGGCAGCTATTTGAGGAGGTCGTGGCCAACGGGGAAAAGGCTACGTCCGCAACGCCAAATGTCCCATTTCCTCAAAGGCTGAAGAAACAACAAGAAGAGAGAAAGTTTTCAAGATTCTTGGATATATTCAGGAAACTGCAAATCAACATACCACTAGCAGAAGCACTGGAAGAGATGCCCTCATACGCAAAATTCATGAAGGAGTTGTTGTCCAAGAAGAGGAGGCTTAAGGAAGATGAAACCATAGCTCTTACAGAAGAATGCAGTGCTATCATCCAAAGGAAGCTCCCTCAGAAGCTGAAAGATCCAGGATCCTTTGCAATTCCCTGCACCATTGGGAATTTGCAGATTGGAAAGGCATTATGTGACTTAGGAGCTAGCATCAACTTGATGCCTTTTTCCATAATGAAGAAACTGGAAATTGAGGAGGTGAAGCCTACCATGATGTGTCTCCAACTGGCTAATCGATCGATCAAACATCCATATGGTGTCGTGGAAGACCTCCTGGTCAAGGTAGACAGATTCATATTTCCAGCTGACTTTGTGGTGTTAGACATGGAGGAAGATGCTGAAATTCCTTTGATCCTAGGAAGACCATTCCTTGCTACAGGGAGAGCACTTATTGATGTGCAGCAAGGGCAACTAATGTTGAGGGTGCAGGATGAAAAGGTGACGTTCAACGTGTTTGAAGCCATGAAACACCCTGCTGAACAGCCACATTGCATAAGGATGGACGCGTTGGCAACGCTGCTAATAACCGCGTTGGCAACGCCACTGTCAGACCCTCTTGAAAAACATGACAGTGAGTCTATTCTGGAAGGAGTACTCTGGCAAGCCAAAGGCCTAAGCCAGGAGAGGGAAAATGAGAGCCAAGGTGTGGAGGAATGCATAACCACACTTGAAGCTAATCCTCCCATAAAATCAGGTTCACAACCCTCTGAAGGTTTGCCAAAAAAGGAAGGAAAAGTGGACAACCCACAAGCAGAATTGAAGCAGCTCCCACCTCACCTCCGTTATGCATTCTTGGGGGAAAAGCACACATTCCCAGTAATTGTGAGCAACTCCCTCAATGAGCAAGAAGAGGAGAAACTGTTGAGGATCTTAAGAGCCCACAAGTCTACCATTGGGTGGACTATTTCAGATCTGAAAGGAATAAGTCCCTCCTTCTGCATGCACAAGATCCTAATGGAGGAAGATTTTAAACCTGTAGTGCAGCCCCAAAGAAGGCTTAATCCAACCATGAAAGAAGTTGTGAAGAAAGAGAGCCTTAAGCTATTGGATGCAGGTATTATCTACCCAATCTCCGATAGCTCTTGGGTCAGCCCAGTTCAGGTTGTACCTAAGAAAGGAGGGATAACACTGATCGCTAATGAGAAGAACGACTTATTCCTACAAGGACAGTAACTGGTTGGCGCATGTGCATAGATTACAGGAGACTTAACGAGCCCACCAGAAAAGATCACTTCCCTCTCCCATTCATGGACTAGATGTTGGAGAGACTAGCTGGGCATGCCTACTACTGTTTTCTGGACGGATATTCTGGTTACAACCAGATCGTGGTAGATCCCAAGGACCAAGAGAAAACTGCCTTCACTTGCCCATATGGAATCTTTGCTTATCGTCGGATGCCTTTCGGATTGTGTAATGCACCTACCACATTTCAAAGGTGCATGCTAGCCATCTTCTCTGACATGGTGGAGGACTTTATTGAAGTCTTCATGGATGACTTCTCAGTGTTTGGCTCTGATTATGACAATTTCCTGAGTAACCTGTGTTGTGTCCTGAAACGATGCGAAGAAACCAACCTAGTGCTCAATTGGGAAAAATGTCACTTCATGGTGCAAGAAGGCATCATGCTAGGACACAAGGTCTCGTCAAGGGGGTAGAAGTTGATAAAGCCAAGGTGGAAGCCATTGAGAGACTTCCTCCTCCTGTAAATGAGAAAGGAGTGAGAAGTTTCCTTGGGCATGCAGGATTCTATAGGAGATTCATCAAAGACTTCTCCAAGATCTCCAAACCATTATGCAACCTCTTGGTGAAGGACGCTGAATTCAATTTCAATGAAGCATGTCTGAAGACATTCAATACACTTAAGGAACAATTAATTACAGCACTTATACTTGCAGCACCAGATTGGAGTCTCCTGTTTGAGCTCATGTGCGATGCAAGTAATTTTGTTGTGGGTGCAGTGCTGGGACAGCGGAAGGACAAAAGGCTACACGTCATATACTATGCGAGCAAGGTGCTGAACAGTGCACAATTAAACTACACCACAACTGAAAAAGAGCTGCTAGCCGTTGTCTACGTTTTTGACAAGTTCAGGTCATATCTACTTGGTGCCAAAGTGATTGTGTATACTGACCATGCTGCTTTGAAACATTTGTTGTCAAAACAGGAGGCAAAACTGAGGCTGATTAGGTGGATTCTACTCCTCCAAGAATTTGATTTTGAAATCCAAGACCGAAAGGGAAAGGACAATGGTGTAACAGATCACCTGTCCAGGTTGCCTACACAAATCAAGGAAGGTGAGAAGGTTTTGATCAACGAGGAATTTCTAGATGAGAAGCTGTTGGCCATTGCTGTTACACCGTGGTACGCAGATATGGCAAATTTCAAAGTTGCACAGATCATCCCAATTGGATGGTCCTGGCAGCAAAGGAAGAAGCTATATCATGACAGTAAGTTCTACCTATGGGACGAACCCTTCTTGTACAAACGAGGGGTGGATGGATTACTCCGAAGGTGTATCCCACATGAAGAGCAAAGGGATATCTTGTGGCACTGACATAGCTCAGCCTATGGAGGCCACTTCAATGGAAGAAGGACAGCAGCTAAAGTGCTGCAAAACAGATTCTTTTGGCCTACACTATTCAAGGATGCCAAAGATTTTACCGTTGCGTGCGATGCCTGCCAACGCAGCGGAAATATTTCAAGAAGAGATGAAATGTCCCTCACTAGCATCTTAGAAGTAGAGCTGTTTGACGTGTAGGGCATAGATTTCATGGGACCATTCCCTGCCTCTCACTCTAATGAGTATATACTACTCGCCGTGGACTATGTGTCAAAATGGGTAGAAGCTGTCCCTACACACACGTGTGATGCTAAATCTGTAATAAGATTTCTGAGGAAGCATATTCTGTCCAGATTTGGTGTTCCACGCATTCTGATTAGTGATGGAGGGACACATTTCTGTAACAAGCAGCTAGAAGCAGTTCTGAGCAAATATGGCGTTAGGCACAGAATTACCACAGCGTATCATCCACAAAGTAATGGTCAAGCTGAGGTTTCCAACAAAGAAATAAAGAGGATCCTGGAGAAGGCTGTGAACAGTTCCAGGACAGACTGGGCAAACAGGTTAGATGACGCACTTTGGGCCTATAGAACAGCTTTCAAAACACCCATTGGTATGTCCCCATACCAGCTGGTTTTTGGGAAATCCTGCCACTTACCTGTGGAACTTGATCATAAGGCATATTAGGCAACCAGACTTCTTAATTTTAATGCTAACATATCCAGAGAGAATCGAATGTTACACCTGCATGAATTAGAGAAATTTCGCCTCAATGCCTACGAAAATGCGAAGATCTACAAGGCAAACACCAAGCAATGGCATGACAACCTGATCAAACATAGAGTTTTTGAACCTGGATAGTTTGTTTTGCTGTTCAATTCCAGATTTAAGTTGTTTCCAGGAAAGTTGAGGTTCAAGTGGTCAGGTCCCTTTATGGTTAAAGAAGTTTCAGACTATGGTGCCATCACCCTTGAAGATGTGCAATCCCAAAGAAGTTTCAAAATCAATGGTCAACGTGTCAAGCACTATCATGGAGGTGAAATCGGCAGGGAGAAGACTACCTGCACCCTTCAGTCACTTGACTGAATCTCAAACTGTCAAGCTAGGGACATTAAACAAGCGCTGCAAGGGAGGCAACCCTTGAAAAACTACTTTTTCCCTTTCATTTTAATTTAAATTGAGAAAAGTATATGTAAATACTAAGTAGAATAAATAAAGCAGTGCAGTTGACTATTCATGCAGGTCTGGAGGTCTGGAGCATGCTTGAGTACTGCTGTCACAGGACAATTTGTTGCTGGACAGTGTAGTTGCAGCAAATTCTTTTTGCTGTTCTAGTTCGCGTAGCCAACAGAGGCGATCTGTGTGGCCAACGCAATGGTTATGCAGCAAAGAAGTAAAGTCTGAGTTTGGAACAGAGGAGGTCAGACCCAATACAGCACAGAAAACCCTTTCTAGGGATGCCCAAGGCAGAGACTGGGTGCTGCTCGTGTATGATGCATACTTCAGCTATCCCTACAGCTTGCAAATTGGTTGAACAACCCAAGAACATGCTGAAGAATCCTAAGGTTCTGCAATTTATCATAAATTGTATACTGGAGGTGAAGCTGGACCAGCAGGAGCAATAGAAATGACAGGTTACATGCCTAGAATTTCACAGCTTGACACACATATTCCACACCAAGGACCTTGGCTAACCTAACCACTTGGTGAGATCTTTCCAAATGGTTTTAAATAGTGAATTGTGCATTAGATCAATGAGTGAAATCTAACTCAAACTATTATAGTGCTGTTTGAATGCTGATACATTAATTATGCAGAATTTAAAATGAATTCACATGAATCTGCATTCTGCCCAGTTGCGTTGCCAACGCAACTAACCCTTGCGTGCCCAACGCGTTTGGGCTGAATGAAGCACCACATTGCTACTTTCACTCATCTGATCACCAGAGCTAACTTATGCATAGTTCACCCATTGAATAAGCACAATGTAGGGGTTTTCTCAACCCCAACACTCAAATCAACCTTTAACATGATTCCTCTTCCCTCTCCAATGAGCATCAATTGTAATAGAACTTCATTCTCCACAGCATGGAGAGATTGCACAGTCCTTAAATGTTCAATTGCATGATGCAGAATGTAGCATGATTGAATGAGAATTACTTTGTTGTTCTGTTATGGTTTGCAACAATTAATTTGTAATGCATGTTCTAGGCTTGCACAAATTGCTTGTGAGCAGTTGGACCTCAACACTTATTTCTTTTGTGTGTGTATGGTCACAAATTGAGTTTCATTCTAGAACTTGCCCTGTTTCTTAGTTGAAATCCAGTATCCCATGCTTGAGAGCAAGCCTATGGTAATGGAATTTTGATTTGGAGACATAGAGAGAAACACCTAACCCAAACACTTGAGAGAAAGAGTGAAACACTTAACCTTATGAGAGTTTGCAAGTCTAGGTCATGTTTCCTTAATAGCAAACTGCTGTAACCATAATATAAACATTGTTTTACTCACAATGTAATGCTATATTCTGAATCTGCAATTATTTTTCATGTATTCCCAATGCTTGATGGAGTGTCTTTGAAATAAATTTGAAAATTTTGATTGATGCAAGTTAGAGTGAAGAAGGGGAGTGAAATACATTTGAGAGAAATGATATGCATGCTGTGAGTTATCCAGAATTAATTATGTTCCTGTAGTTTAATGCTTGCTTGAGGACAAGCAAGAGTTCAAGTTTGGGGTTGTGATAAGTGTCCAATAAGACACTTATTTGGAACATAATTCAATGTAATTGCAAGTAATTGAAGCATAAAACACCATTAAAACATGAGAAAATGACATAAAACTGAATAACCCATGCACAATCTGGAAAATACAGTTTTAGAGTCTTTTGGGTGATAAATTATCATAAATCTGATGTGTTTTAATTTCTGCAATCTGTTACAGGGTTCCGCGTTGGCAACGTAGTTGGGTCGCGTTAGACACGCGACGCTACAGACCAGTAGCTATAAAAAGCCCAGAACAGAATGAAAACAGGGCAGGATTCACTCTATCCACTAATCTATCTCCAGAGCGCAGACCTAGAGGATAGAGCTGTCGTTTCCCCACACGTTGGTTCTATTCTGGGTGAAGGAGGAACCCTAGGGCGGAAGACGAAGTGCATCTGCAGCGTGCTGCATTGATCATGACTTTCTCTTCTTCCTCTGTTTTCTTCTTCTCCATTATGTGTAACTAAGTCCCTGTTGGGGGAGGATGAATCCTTAACTGATCTTATGTAATCCAGATTATGCATTTATTTAAGATTGTTTTCCTTTAACGTTGATTATTCATCTCTTTGCTTAATGTTTTTATGACTTGGCCACTTATAAATTGAATCTAAATTCTTCTTCGCAATTGGGAAATTGGTTTAAGAATTGGAACTGGGATTGAAAAACACAATTGTGAGGGCTCTAGGGATAGAGGTTTGCAATTGTGAGATCGTTCGAATTCTTGAACTTAAGGCTCACATCAAATTAGGAATTGCTAAGGGATTAGGATTCCTAATTTGAGTGAAGAATTGATGAGTCTAGGGATTGACCTTCAATCAATAATTGTGAATTCGATCTTCAACCATATTTTATCTTGAATATACGTAATGATCAAAGGTTACATAGGGGAAATTTTGGTGAAATCCAACCCTAACATCTTCCATAATTTGAATTCTTACACATTTATATTAGTTGTTGAGTTTTGACAGTTTAGATATTAATTTGAAGTATTCTTTGCGTACTGGACAGAGTTCCAGATTTGTGACAGATTCTGTGAATTCTTGTTAAATTCTGTTTGTGTTGCCTACGCGCTTAAATTTGCGTTGCCTACGTGACCCCATAACTGAGTTCAATTAGTGGACTAGTAGGAATTCAGTATTTGAACCAAAACCCTGTGGAGACGATACTCTTACTCACTCTTTACTCTGTAAAACGATAAGGTGCACTTGCCTTCATACGTTTTTACACCAACAATTTTTTGGCGCCGTTGCCGGGGATTTGTTTTTCAATATTGAAAAGTACTACGAATACACTATATTGAGCAATTCTATTTTATAATTCATACTTTGTTGCATATTGATTCTTTCTTTGGTTTAATTTTTTTAGCTTGTTTATGCGAGGCAAACAAGAACATGAATTGATCTTTGAACGTGAGATTGAAAAGCTCGCAAGAAGAAATCGAAGGGAAACAAGGTTACGAAAGGAGCCACAAAAGCAACAGAAACTGCGAGGGACGAGCGAAGAAAACCTTGTGCATCACTCTATCATGGAGGAACACCAGCTTAACAGGAGAATTACGTTGGGAGAATATGCAGTCCCAAATTCTGCAGGTTGCAGCGGTAGCATCGTGAGACCACCGGTTGCTGCCAACAATTTTGAAATTAAACCTGCATTGCTCCATCTAGTGCAACAGGACCAGTTTGGAGGAAGTGAAGTGGAGGACCCAAACCTCCACCTTTCAAGCTTTCTCCAAATATGTGATACAATCAAGATGAATGGAGTCTCCGACGAAGCGATCAGACTAAGGCTATTCTCGTTCTCTTTAAGAGACCGCACCAAGTATTGGTTGCAAACCCAACCAAGAGGAAGTATCACCACCTGGGAGGAATTGGTATCCAAATTCCTCATGAAGTACTTTCCACCCTCAAAATACAACAAGTTGAGAGGAGAGATCTCCTGTTTCGGTCAAAAGGAGGGAGAAACACTCTATGAGGCTTGGGAGAGGTTCAAGGAGCTTTTACGGAAGTGTCCACACCATGGCTTCTCCGATGTCCATCAAGTTCATATTTTCTACAACGGAATCAAGCCAGCCACAAGACTCATCATAGACGCCTCAGCATGAGGATCTCTGAATACTAAAATTGCAGAGGAAGCTATGGAGCTGATCGAAATAATGGCTTCTAATGAATACCAATCACCAACTGACAGAAGTGCTCCCAAGAGAGGTGTGTTGGAGTTGGACACGCAAACTGCAATACTTGCTCAGAATAAGCTGATCTCACAGCAGCTAGAGGCGTTGACAAAACAGTTGCAGGTCTTCAACGTGGGAACCCCTCAACAGACGCAAGCCCTGAAATGTGATTTCTGTGGGGGAGAACATGAAAATGGATGTTGTGACACAGACATAACAGGAACCTCCAGCCAAGAGCAAGTGCACTATATGAGCCAGCCACAAAGGCCTAGGTATCCTCCTTACTCTAACTCTCATAATTCTAATTTCAGAAACCAAAACAACTCTAGGAGGAACGGACAATACATGCAGCAGCAGTCCACTCACCAGCAGACGAACCTACCACAGGACAACTCTGCAGACTTGGGGAATATACTCAGCCAATTTATGCAATCCACTCAAGCATCCATCAAGAATTTGGAGAATCAAGTGGGACAACTGTCCAAACAACTCATAGAAAGAAACGCTGGGAGTTTTCCTAGTGACACCACAGTGAACCCCAAGGAGTAGTGCAATGCCATCACAACAAAGAGTGGAAAGATGATAGAACCAAGGCTGCCCACAATACCAGAGACAACAGAGGACGTGGCTATACAAGCCAATGAGGTTGCTGACTCAGCAGACCAACCATCCAGAACTGAAACAGAAATGCAACCTGGAGGAGAACTAGCATTCAACCCACAATCAACAGCAAGGCAAATGCAGAAGAAGGACTTCCGTGACAGGCCAGTGAGAAAAAGAAAAAGGCAGCTATTTGAGGAGGTCGTGGCCAACGGGGAAAAGGCTACGTCCGCAACGCCAAATGTCCCATTTCCTCAAAGGCTGAAGAAACAACAAGAAGAGAGAAAGTTTTCAAGATTCTTGGATATATTCAGGAAACTGCAAATCAACATACCACTAGCAGAAGCACTGGAAGAGATGCCCTCATACGCAAAATTCATGAAGGAGTTGTTGTCCAAGAAGAGGAGGCTTAAGGAAGATGAAACCATAGCTCTTACAGAAGAATGCAGTGCTATCATCCAAAGGAAGCTCCCTCAGAAGCTGAAAGATCCAGGATCCTTTGCAATTCCCTGCACCATTGGGAATTTGCAGATTGGAAAGGCATTATGTGACTTAGGAGCTAGCATCAACTTGATGCCTTTTTCCATAATGAAGAAACTGGAAATTGAGGAGGTGAAGCCTACCATGATGTGTCTCCAACTGGCTAATCGATCGATCAAACATCCATATGGTGTCGTGGAAGACCTCCTGGTCAAGGTAGACAGATTCATATTTCCAGCTGACTTTGTGGTGTTAGACATGGAGGAAGATGCTGAAATTCCTTTGATCCTAGGAAGACCATTCCTTGCTACAGGGAGAGCACTTATTGATGTGCAGCAAGGGCAACTAATGTTGAGGGTGCAGGATGAAAAGGTGACGTTCAACGTGTTTGAAGCCATGAAACACCCTGCTGAACAGCCACATTGCATAAGGATGGACGCGTTGGCAACGCTGCTAATAACCGCGTTGGCAACGCCACTGTCAGACCCTCTTGAAAAACATGACAGTGAGTCTATTCTGGAAGGAGTACTCTGGCAAGCCAAAGGCCTAAGCCAGGAGAGGGAAAATGAGAGCCAAGGTGTGGAGGAATGCATAACCACACTTGAAGCTAATCCTCCCATAAAATCAGGTTCACAACCCTCTGAAGGTTTGCCAAAAAAGGAAGGAAAAGTGGACAACCCACAAGCAGAATTGAAGCAGCTCCCACCTCACCTCCGTTATGCATTCTTGGGGGAAAAGCACACATTCCCAGTAATTGTGAGCAACTCCCTCAATGAGCAAGAAGAGGAGAAACTGTTGAGGATCTTAAGAGCCCACAAGTCTACCATTGGGTGGACTATTTCAGATCTGAAAGGAATAAGTCCCTCCTTCTGCATGCACAAGATCCTAATGGAGGAAGATTTTAAACCTGTAGTGCAGCCCCAAAGAAGGCTTAATCCAACCATGAAAGAAGTTGTGAAGAAAGAGAGCCTTAAGCTATTGGATGCAGGTATTATCTACCCAATCTCCGATAGCTCTTGGGTCAGCCCAGTTCAGGTTGTACCTAAGAAAGGAGGGATAACACTGATCGCTAATGAGAAGAACGACTTATTCCTACAAGGACAGTAACTGGTTGGCGCATGTGCATAGATTACAGGAGACTTAACGAGCCCACCAGAAAAGATCACTTCCCTCTCCCATTCATGGACTAGATGTTGGAGAGACTAGCTGGGCATGCCTACTACTGTTTTCTGGACGGATATTCTGGTTACAACCAGATCGTGGTAGATCCCAAGGACCAAGAGAAAACTGCCTTCACTTGCCCATATGGAATCTTTGCTTATCGTCGGATGCCTTTCGGATTGTGTAATGCACCTACCACATTTCAAAGGTGCATGCTAGCCATCTTCTCTGACATGGTGGAGGACTTTATTGAAGTCTTCATGGATGACTTCTCAGTGTTTGGCTCTGATTATGACAATTTCCTGAGTAACCTGTGTTGTGTCCTGAAACGATGCGAAGAAACCAACCTAGTGCTCAATTGGGAAAAATGTCACTTCATGGTGCAAGAAGGCATCATGCTAGGACACAAGGTCTCGTCAAGGGGGTAGAAGTTGATAAAGCCAAGGTGGAAGCCATTGAGAGACTTCCTCCTCCTGTAAATGAGAAAGGAGTGAGAAGTTTCCTTGGGCATGCAGGATTCTATAGGAGATTCATCAAAGACTTCTCCAAGATCTCCAAACCATTATGCAACCTCTTGGTGAAGGACGCTGAATTCAATTTCAATGAAGCATGTCTGAAGACATTCAATACACTTAAGGAACAATTAATTACAGCACTTATACTTGCAGCACCAGATTGGAGTCTCCTGTTTGAGCTCATGTGCGATGCAAGTAATTTTGTTGTGGGTGCAGTGCTGGGACAGCGGAAGGACAAAAGGCTACACGTCATATACTATGCGAGCAAGGTGCTGAACAGTGCACAATTAAACTACACCACAACTGAAAAAGAGCTGCTAGCCGTTGTCTACGTTTTTGACAAGTTCAGGTCATATCTACTTGGTGCCAAAGTGATTGTGTATACTGACCATGCTGCTTTGAAACATTTGTTGTCAAAACAGGAGGCAAAACTGAGGCTGATTAGGTGGATTCTACTCCTCCAAGAATTTGATTTTGAAATCCAAGACCGAAAGGGAAAGGACAATGGTGTAACAGATCACCTGTCCAGGTTGCCTACACAAATCAAGGAAGGTGAGAAGGTTTTGATCAACGAGGAATTTCTAGATGAGAAGCTGTTGGCCATTGCTGTTACACCGTGGTACGCAGATATGGCAAATTTCAAAGTTGCACAGATCATCCCAATTGGATGGTCCTGGCAGCAAAGGAAGAAGCTATATCATGACAGTAAGTTCTACCTATGGGACGAACCCTTCTTGTACAAACGAGGGGTGGATGGATTACTCCGAAGGTGTATCCCACATGAAGAGCAAAGGGATATCTTGTGGCACTGACATAGCTCAGCCTATGGAGGCCACTTCAATGGAAGAAGGACAGCAGCTAAAGTGCTGCAAAACAGATTCTTTTGGCCTACACTATTCAAGGATGCCAAAGATTTTACCGTTGCGTGCGATGCCTGCCAACGCAGCGGAAATATTTCAAGAAGAGATGAAATGTCCCTCACTAGCATCTTAGAAGTAGAGCTGTTTGACGTGTAGGGCATAGATTTCATGGGACCATTCCCTGCCTCTCACTCTAATGAGTATATACTACTCGCCGTGGACTATGTGTCAAAATGGGTAGAAGCTGTCCCTACACACACGTGTGATGCTAAATCTGTAATAAGATTTCTGAGGAAGCATATTCTGTCCAGATTTGGTGTTCCACGCATTCTGATTAGTGATGGAGGGACACATTTCTGTAACAAGCAGCTAGAAGCAGTTCTGAGCAAATATGGCGTTAGGCACAGAATTACCACAGCGTATCATCCACAAAGTAATGGTCAAGCTGAGGTTTCCAACAAAGAAATAAAGAGGATCCTGGAGAAGGCTGTGAACAGTTCCAGGACAGACTGGGCAAACAGGTTAGATGACGCACTTTGGGCCTATAGAACAGCTTTCAAAACACCCATTGGTATGTCCCCATACCAGCTGGTTTTTGGGAAATCCTGCCACTTACCTGTGGAACTTGATCATAAGGCATATTAGGCAACCAGACTTCTTAATTTTAATGCTAACATATCCAGAGAGAATCGAATGTTACACCTGCATGAATTAGAGAAATTTCGCCTCAATGCCTACGAAAATGCGAAGATCTACAAGGCAAACACCAAGCAATGGCATGACAACCTGATCAAACATAGAGTTTTTGAACCTGGATAGTTTGTTTTGCTGTTCAATTCCAGATTTAAGTTGTTTCCAGGAAAGTTGAGGTTCAAGTGGTCAGGTCCCTTTATGGTTAAAGAAGTTTCAGACTATGGTGCCATCACCCTTGAAGATGTGCAATCCCAAAGAAGTTTCAAAATCAATGGTCAACGTGTCAAGCACTATCATGGAGGTGAAATCGGCAGGGAGAAGACTACCTGCACCCTTCAGTCACTTGACTGAATCTCAAACTGTCAAGCTAGGGACATTAAACAAGCGCTGCAAGGGAGGCAACCCTTGAAAAACTACTTTTTCCCTTTCATTTTAATTTAAATTGAGAAAAGTATATGTAAATACTAAGTAGAATAAATAAAGCAGTGCAGTTGACTATTCATGCAGGTCTGGAGGTCTGGAGCATGCTTGAGTACTGCTGTCACAGGACAATTTGTTGCTGGACAGTGTAGTTGCAGCAAATTCTTTTTGCTGTTCTAGTTCGCGTAGCCAACAGAGGCGATCTGTGTGGCCAACGCAATGGTTATGCAGCAAAGAAGTAAAGTCTGAGTTTGGAACAGAGGAGGTCAGACCCAATACAGCACAGAAAACCCTTTCTAGGGATGCCCAAGGCAGAGACTGGGTGCTGCTCGTGTATGATGCATACTTCAGCTATCCCTACAGCTTGCAAATTGGTTGAACAACCCAAGAACATGCTGAAGAATCCTAAGGTTCTGCAATTTATCATAAATTGTATACTGGAGGTGAAGCTGGACCAGCAGGAGCAATAGAAATGACAGGTTACATGCCTAGAATTTCACAGCTTGACACACATATTCCACACCAAGGACCTTGGCTAACCTAACCACTTGGTGAGATCTTTCCAAATGGTTTTAAATAGTGAATTGTGCATTAGATCAATGAGTGAAATCTAACTCAAACTATTATAGTGCTGTTTGAATGCTGATACATTAATTATGCAGAATTTAAAATGAATTCACATGAATCTGCATTCTGCCCAGTTGCGTTGCCAACGCAACTAACCCTTGCGTGCCCAACGCGTTTGGGCTGAATGAAGCACCACATTGCTACTTTCACTCATCTGATCACCAGAGCTAACTTATGCATAGTTCACCCATTGAATAAGCACAATGTAGGGGTTTTCTCAACCCCAACACTCAAATCAACCTTTAACATGATTCCTCTTCCCTCTCCAATGAGCATCAATTGTAATAGAACTTCATTCTCCACAGCATGGAGAGATTGCACAGTCCTTAAATGTTCAATTGCATGATGCAGAATGTAGCATGATTGAATGAGAATTACTTTGTTGTTCTGTTATGGTTTGCAACAATTAATTTGTAATGCATGTTCTAGGCTTGCACAAATTGCTTGTGAGCAGTTGGACCTCAACACTTATTTCTTTTGTGTGTGTATGGTCACAAATTGAGTTTCATTCTAGAACTTGCCCTGTTTCTTAGTTGAAATCCAGTATCCCATGCTTGAGAGCAAGCCTATGGTAATGGAATTTTGATTTGGAGACATAGAGAGAAACACCTAACCCAAACACTTGAGAGAAAGAGTGAAACACTTAACCTTATGAGAGTTTGCAAGTCTAGGTCATGTTTCCTTAATAGCAAACTGCTGTAACCATAATATAAACATTGTTTTACTCACAATGTAATGCTATATTCTGAATCTGCAATTATTTTTCATGTATTCCCAATGCTTGATGGAGTGTCTTTGAAATAAATTTGAAAATTTTGATTGATGCAAGTTAGAGTGAAGAAGGGGAGTGAAATACATTTGAGAGAAATGATATGCATGCTGTGAGTTATCCAGAATTAATTATGTTCCTGTAGTTTAATGCTTGCTTGAGGACAAGCAAGAGTTCAAGTTTGGGGTTGTGATAAGTGTCCAATAAGACACTTATTTGGAACATAATTCAATGTAATTGCAAGTAATTGAAGCATAAAACACCATTAAAACATGAGAAAATGACATAAAACTGAATAACCCATGCACAATCTGGAAAATACAGTTTTAGAGTCTTTTGGGTGATAAATTATCATAAATCTGATGTGTTTTAATTTCTGCAATCTGTTACAGGGTTCCGCGTTGGCAACGTAGTTGGGTCGCGTTAGACACGCGACGCTACAGACCAGTAGCTATAAAAAGCCCAGAACAGAATGAAAACAGGGCAGGATTCACTCTATCCACTAATCTATCTCCAGAGCGCAGACCTAGAGGATAGAGCTGTCGTTTCCCCACACGTTGGTTCTATTCTGGGTGAAGGAGGAACCCTAGGGCGGAAGACGAAGTGCATCTGCAGCGTGCTGCATTGATCATGACTTTCTCTTCTTCCTCTGTTTTCTTCTTCTCCATTATGTGTAACTAAGTCCCTGTTGGGGGAGGATGAATCCTTAACTGATCTTATGTAATCCAGATTATGCATTTATTTAAGATTGTTTTCCTTTAACGTTGATTATTCATCTCTTTGCTTAATGTTTTTATGACTTGGCCACTTATAAATTGAATCTAAATTCTTCTTCGCAATTGGGAAATTGGTTTAAGAATTGGAACTGGGATTGAATAACACAATTGTGAAGGCTCTAGGGATAGAGGTTTGCAATTGTGAGATCGTTCGAATTCTTGAACTTAAGGCTCACATCAAATTAGGAATTGCTAAGGGATTAGGATTCCTAATTTGAGTGAAGAATTGATGAGTCTAGGGATTGACCTTCAATCAATAATTGTGAATTCGATCTTCAACCATATTTTATCTTGAATATACGTAATGATCAAAGGTTACATAGGGGAAATTTTGGTGAAATCCAACCCTAACATCTTCCATAATTTGAATTCTTACACATTTATATTAGTTGTTGAGTTTTGACAGTTTAGATATTAATTTGAAGTATTCTTTGCGTACTGGACAGAGTTCCAGATTTGTGACAGATTCTGTGAATTCTTGTTAATTTCTGTTTGCGTTGCCTACACGCTTAAATTTTCATTGCCTACGTGACCCCATAACTGAGTTCAATTAGTGGACTAGTAGGAATTCAGTATTTGAACTAAAACCCTGTGGAGACGATACTCTTACTCACTCTTTACTCTATAAAACGATAAGGTGCACTTGCCTTCATACGTTTTTACACCAATAGACGCCTCATATTGCATATGACGCTCAACTTTTCAAGGCAGGTATGTGGGTACCAGGCCTCCCAAAGATGCAGGGGGCACCCCCTTTTTTTCAACGAATCCTCATACCCTTGGAATAGCCACCCCTCCTAGCTTGACTCTGGATAGTGGGATGGTAGAACTCGCATGCCCCTCCTTTAAAGGACACGATAACAAGGCAGGGCCATTCCCTTTGCATGGCATCCCGCCTTCGACATACCCACACCCCAGCTCACCTCATGCGGGGTTTCCTCTGTTCCTCCGCCTATACTTAATGATTCAGAGGTAGTTTATGACCCTTCCACCTACCCTATTCTTAGTTTTAATGGTGTGTCTCTTCCCTAAACAGAACAAACATGGGAGTTACTACCATCCCTAAAACAGAGCACGTGATGATCTCTGAATCTAATGTTTGATGTCTCCTCGTCACACCCTTCGGATAGTGCTTCACGTGTTAGTTTTAAGGCTTGCTCATACCTTGAAGGGAGAAGATTGAGACCTATCAGAATTTCCAGTTTCTTTTTATCCTAATCCCCTATCTAGAGTTACCCCTAATTAAAGCTCATGGCCAACGTTAGGTTCTTGCGATTCTTGGTTATCCTTTTTCAACTTACAGAATTAAAGCCTCCCTTGGTTCGTTAACATTCGAGATGCCATAGCTATATGTGATTGGTTTGATTAGGGATGAACCAATTGTTCTGGTTCTTCTAGCTGGACATGGATAAGGATCCCCGAACTGTGACTCGAAGTTATTAATCGCGGATCACTCCTAATCTACATAATTTCGTCATACGATCAAGATCCCCTAGGTTCCTCTAACATGAAGATGGATCCCGAATCACCCTCTAACTTCACCAAGATTTAATTACCTTGCATTCTTTCTTACGTTCAGTTTCTATTGGGGACAGTTTCAGCATACGAACCATAGTAATCAAAGCAGTTAGACTAGCTAAACATACTAACCTCGATGAGGCTGTGCCTAAGAATGACTTCAGTCGGAGCTGGAGAATCGGGTGTACGCCGCCCAGCCGAATCGCAGAATTCTTGAATCTCGGCGTTTGTAAGAAGAAATCAGAATTGTTCGCCGGAAACTCTCCTTCCTCTAAAAATCAGAAATCTAAAAAAAAAGATCCTCTGTTCCTTGCTCTCTCCCTATATATAGGGATCTTCTTTTTCCAATAAACGTTTCCTTTTTTTTTTTTGTAATTTCTGATTTTACTTTATTTTGATTTTTAGTTCTTTAATTTTTGTTCTGTTTTATCCTTTAATTTTCTGTTTATTTTTTAATTTTCAGTTTTAATTTTTTAATAGAAAATGTTTTTATTTATTTTTAAATTTTTATTTGTTTTATAATTTCTGATTTTGATTTTCTTATTTTCTTTAACTTGCTTAATTCAATTTTCCTCTTCTTTTTTTTTATTTGTAATTACTGTGTTTTCTTTTTGTTTTATTTATTTGATTTTCAGTTTTCAAAAAAATTTTCCTTCTATTTTTCTTCTTTTCTTTTTTCAATTTGTTTTTAGAATTTTCTTTCAGATTTTCTAATTAACCCTTTTTTTAGTTCTAAATTTCTAATTTTTAATTTGTTTTAATTTCTATTTTTACTTTATTTCTGGTTTTTATGTGAATTTTATTTACTTTAATTTTTAGATTTTTAACTTTTTATTAATTCCAGATTTAAAAAATTTTGTTTTAATTTTTGTTATTATTTTTATTATTATTATTATTATTTTCATATTCTGGTTTTCGTTTAATTAATTTTTTCACAATTTCTTATTTTTTATTAATTTTCCAGAAAAATTATTTATTTTAAAATATTTATTCATCTTTTCTGATTTTTTAATTTTTTTATTTTCTGATTGTTATATCTTTTTCATTGTTTAATTTTAATTTCTTGGAATTTTTAATTTAGGTTTATCCGCTAATTGATTTAAACTGGGTCTTAGACGTAATTGAGTGTTTACACCCTCAATACTAAACTCTTAGGCTTTGATCAATTTAAGGACTTGTATGTAGAGGACTTAGAGTTTGGACAACTCTATAGGACCTGTGAGACTAGGGCATGTCATGACTAGGACCTGTGAAACTATGTGTGCCTAAAAGTTCCATGAGAGACCTCTTTTTGAAGGAATCCCATGAAGGGGGTCTAATGGGGTATTTTGGCACCCCTAAGACCTTGGTCATACTTAAAGATCACTTCTTTTGGCCACACATGGATCAAGATATACAACGGTATTGTCAACGGTGCATCATATGTAAACAAGTCAAATCCACAAGCAAGTTTCACGACCTGTATACTCCTTTACCCATTCCTGACTCCCATTGGCTAGACATTAGTATGGAATTTGTGTTAGGCTTACCCAAAACCCAAAGGGGCATAGATTCCATATTTGTGGTTGTAGACAGGTTTAGCAAGATGACCCATTTCATTCCCTGCCACAAAGTAGATGATGCTAGTTTTGTGGTCAAACTCTTCTTCTGAGAAGTGGTTAGGATCCATGGCGTCCCTAAAAGTATAGTGTTTGATAGAGATACTAAGTTTCTTAGCCACTGTTGGCACACTCTATAGGGTAAAATAGGAACTAAACTTCTTTTCTCCATCACTTGCCATCCACAGACTGATGGTCAAACTGAAGTGGTGAATAAGACCCTTTCTACTCTACTAAGAACAATGGTGAGAAAAAATCTTAAGTCGTGGGAGAAATTCCTTCCCCATGTTGAGTTTGCATACAATAGGGCTCCCCACTCTACAACTCAACATTCTCCCTTTAAGGTGGTTTATGGTTTTAATCCCTTCACTCCCATAGACTTACTACCCATTCTTGATATCTTCCATTACCATAGTAAGGATGGTAAACAAAAAGCCACATTTATTAAATACCTCCATACTAAGGTCAAAGAAACCATAGAGAAAAAAATGGCTCATTATGCTCGATTAGCCAATAAGGGTAGGAAAGAGGTACTTTTTGAACCTGGGAACTGGATCTAGTTACACCTTCGAAAAGAAAGATTCCATTCTCTTAGGAAATCCAAACTACAGCCTAGAGGTGATGGGCCTTTTCAGAACGCATAGGCCCCTATGATTATCGATTAGATCTACCTGGTAAATATGGTGTTAGTGCTACTTTTAATGTTTCTGACTTGTCCTTTTCCCTGTAGGTGATGATGACATTACATTCGAGGACAAATGCTTTTGAAGGGGAAGGAGATGATGAAGAGGTCACCATACCAAAGCCTATTGGGCCCATTGGGCCTATCACACAGGCTAGGGCCAGGAAGGTTCAAGGAGAGGTAGAGGCCTTACTTAACATTTCAAAGGAGCCTCCTAAACCCTCTATATCTTACGCACATGTCCTTTTTCAATGTAACTAGTGTAGAACAAGTCTTAGTTTCTTGTAGTATAAATAGAGGGCCCTATGTGTATAGGATTTGGGCACCTTTTTCATGTAATAACTTGGGGTAATCTATGCCTAATTAGATGCTACATAGTGATTGGAAACATGACTTGTATTTTGGGCCAATCTAAGCCTATTTTAGGGAAGGAAGGAGCCTGATCCAAGGCTCACATTGATGTAGCTCCTTTGGTCTATATATAGACCATATTGTAGTCATTTTGAGAGATTAGGAGTCATTAATTGAAATCAAAATTTTCAAAGTGAGATTTTCTCTCAAGTTCTCTCTCCCTGAACATTGTCTTGAGGTGAGAACCTCCTTATCCTTGGAACTCTAAGGTGGCGGAGCAACCATGACTTATCTTCCTAGGAGTGACGCCTAAGATACTTTATATTTCTGCATCCAATTCAACATCATTTTGGCCTCCATTTAACCAAATTTTTCTCATCTTCCAAGGTGCTATTACATAATCCCTAAATTTAATTAATTTGCACGAAGAGACTAGATAACTAATTATTTTTTTAGGAGTATTATTTGACTTAGAGAAAAACTTGTAGTAAAATTAGAGGAATTGTCATCATATCAGAACTAAAGTTAAATAATTAACATTCATAATAGAAATATTTACAATTAGGTGAAGTCGAGCATCATAGCATTCCTTCTAATTAATTCAATAAAATTTCATTTATGTTGTTCCTTTTAATTCCCACATTCTTGATTAATTTTATGATTTATTTCCTTCAAGGCAATCGATTAAATGATGATAATTGATTCCACATTTTTATGATAATTAAGTAGAAAAATTTAGTTGTATGATAATTTTTTGTGTAGGATGACTTAATTTTCTTCAAGGGAAGAATATGGATACCAAAAGGCTCCAAAATGATCATACTAATTTTACAAGAGTTTCATGCTTTAGAGGGTCACATAAGGGTAGGTTGAACTATGATTAGAATTTTTCAGCAATTCTATTAGCAACACATGAAGAATGGTATTAAGGAGTTTGTAGATAATTGTAAGGTGTGTCAAAAGGTTAAAATTTTAAATTCTAGATTTGTAGGATTATTGCAACCTCTACTATTTCCACGACATATTTGGGAAAACTTGTCTACAGATTTCATTAGAGAATTAACATTATCTTTTGACTATTCTATGATCATGGTTATTATGAATAAAATGTCAAAATAAGCTATTTTTTCCCTTGAAAATAGATTGTACAACAAAACAAGTAGCTAAACTATTTTGCAATAATATGGTTAAGCTTTAAGGCTTGTCAAAATCGATAGTTTCTAATTGTGATAAGCTTAAAAATATCTATTTTGCTTGCAAGGCATGACATTAGCAATGTCATCAGCTTATTATCCATAAACGAAGGGCCAATATAAACGAAGGGTCAATCAAAGGCAGTGAATGAATGCTTGGAAATGTTTCTACGTTGTTTCACTTTTGATAATCCAAGATCTTCATGTAAGGCTTTTTCTTGGATAGAGTATTGGTGTAATTCATCTTTTCACTATAATACTGGAATGACCTCCTTTCAAATTGTATATGGTCGACCACCACCAATGTTGCTTAAGTTTGAGCCCTCCAATCATAACTTGTTACAAGTGTAGGAAGTGTTGCCAAAAAGGGATAGGATTTTAGCAAAACTTAAGGGTCACTTGGCAAAAGCTCAATAACATATGACAAATCAAGCTAACAAGGAAAGGCGAGATTTACACCTACTAAAGAAAAATGGGTATTTGTTAAGCTACAACCGTATCGCTAACATTCCTTAGCTTTAAGAAGAAATCAGAAACTGGGGCTAAGATATTTTAGGTCTTTCAAAGTATTACAGAGGATTAGAGAAGTTGTATACAAACTCTAACTTCCTCATAAAGCAAAATTCACCCAGTGTTCCACATCTCTTTGCTAAAACCTTTTAAAGATAATCTTAAGCAACTATATATATCGTTGTCATGGGCTAACATTGAACAAGGTCCATTATTGTAATTGATAGTAATATTGGGGAAAATATTAGAGGCTACATGGGTAGGGATGCAAGCTTTAAAGGCTACATGGAAAAATATTAAAATTATGAAAAAGTTGTATCCTACGTTCAACCTTGAGATCTCATAAAAAGGGAAGGTGATGTAATAAGATCAACCCTAACAAATAAAATAATGGAAAAAGTACAAAGTGAAGAAAAATTCTATTGAAAGCAATGGATAGGTGGCAGAAGATCCAAAAATTCAGGATATGAGAAAAGAAAAAAGAGAAATACCAAAGCAGAAAACTCAAAAAGTATGTAACTAGTTAACGAGATTTTTTATACAGAAATACGAAAATGAAAAGGGAAAGCATTTTCTAGTATGATACATACTTCTTCCTCTCTAAAATTCTATTCCTCTCATATATTTTTTTTTTCTTCTTTTTTTCATATCTCACTCACCCATTATCATATGCAAGTATGATAGTTGATCGAATTTTGTAAGAACCATATAGCTAATTTACATTTCAATTGTTTGATATTAAACTTGTGACATCTTAGTTTTATAGTTTACACGTATTGTATTCTTAGTTCCATTTCAATTAATAATACTATATTGATATTTTGTATTGAGATTCCTCACAACATATCATCTAATACAAAACATAATATAAATCATAATAAAAAATATTTTTAAAAGTCTACAATTTATGATAATTAATATTAAAAAGGAATTAAAAAATTAAATTAAATTATATTTATAAAAATAAAAAATATATTTAAGTTTAAATATATTAAATTTTTTGTATTATTAATATTATAAGTTAGAATAAATTACTATCTTCCTTTTTAAAAATATTTATACTTTTTTATTCTAAAATATACATTAACTTTTCTTGAAAAATAAATATGAGTAAAATTTTAATTTTATTTAATGCAAATAATTCACTTAAGTGTAATAAATAATTATGAATATATTTTTTAATGATATTTGATTTTTTTATTTTTTTATAAAATTATTATTACTAATAACTAGTTTTGAATATTTATTATTGGTTTATTATTTTACAAGATAAATGAAATTTAAATGTATTATTAAATTTTAAATTTTATTTTAATTTTCTTTATTTTGTATTCTAATGTTATAAAAATGATAGTAGAAATTTAAGATTGATTTTTAAGTATGTTGATATTTACTCTTTTATATATATATATATATATATATATATATATATATATATATATATATATATATATATATATATATATATATATATTCAAATATATTGTATATTTATCCTTTAATGAAATAAAAATGCACATTTTAAAATAAGAGAAAAAAAATACAAGTTTCTCTATCTCACTCAAAATATTATCTAAAGCTAATACATATCTTAAGAAAATAAGTAGTTTTATCGATTATTATTTAACTATTATTAAATAAATTGATACATTACTAAAATATTTCTGTTAAAAGTGTTCAAATATATTAACTAACCAATTTCATTTCAATTTAACAATTACTTTGAATATTAAAATAATGATTAGTTGGAAAGAACTATTGGTATTATTGAAAAAAGAATAATTAATATTTTTAATATTATAAAATAATAAATAATTTAAAATAAATAAAAATATCAAACACTCCACTTTATTAATTTTTTGTAATATTTAAAAAAATATTATAAAAATATAAAAAAATATTACATATTAATTTTAGTAATATTTTAAAAAATGTTACATATGATCTATGTTGTAAAATATTATTAGGAACATTTAAAAAATGTTATAAAAATATAAAAAATGTTACCTATTAATCTTAGTAACATTTTTAAAAACTGTTACATCTGATATATGTTGCAAAAAAAATATAAAATATAGTAGTAAAAGTAATATTTAATATAAAAAAAATAAGTATATTTTAAGCTTTTTTAAGAAAAAATTTATAATTTAATTTATTAATTATAATAAATTAGACATGCATTAAATAATAAATTAAAAAAATAAATTATTTTTTAAAATAAAACCAGAGAAGTAAAGGAAATTACATATTGAATCAAAGCAACTTCTTAAAAATGTTACAAGATAAGAGCAATATAATAATAGTATTGATGTCAAAATCTCAAAATTTGTATTACAAATCTTTTAGCTTGATGTAACTTGGATGGAGTATTTATAATACTCTTGTTAATATAGTTTTATGCTTTGATTGTAAAAAAATAATTAATAAATTTAGTACATAAAAGTTAAATACAAGTGAGCGTGACTTTAATGATATTAGTTAAAATTTTAAACTTAAAAATATTAAAAAATTATCAATATATTTTTATTATATTTTTTATTTTTTTCTTGACCTAGGCAACGTTTTATAGCGTAAAGTTTGTCTATTATATTTTTAATTAACTTAATTGTTAAAAATATAAGAAAATTAAATGTGTATATTTTTTTTAAAAAAAGAAAGATAAGAATTATACCCTTTTCGTCTACCTTGGTTTTTAAGTATCTGGGTACAAAGAGAGAAAAAATTTTATTTTTATTTATCTATTTAAATAAAAACTTAAGACATTATGAATTGTTACTTTTTTTACTATTATTCTTTTATCCATTTAAAAAATAGAAAAAAAGTTAAAAATAGTATAATTAAATAAACAAATGGCAGATTAAAATATTTATATAATAATTATAATATAATAATTAAATTTCTTGATCTGTATAATTTATTTTTCCACTAGATAGATAAATATGATTTAAAATAATATTTTTGTCACTTTATTTTTTTAATTTTCTACGTTAAAAATATTCTAATTAACTAATATTTTTGGATATTATCAGTTATTTTTTAAAAAAATATTAGATAAAAAAATTGATAATATGTTTAAAGTAAATATTGGACGTCCTTGCACACATGGATTTTTCCAGATTGATATGATCATGGAGGTTTTCTTAAATTCTTTATATTAGGCATCCTTTGAACACATGCATTTCTAAAAAATTGATATTATCAAATATTTTGATATCATGTGGATTTTCATAGATTTTGAAATTTTTATATTTATTATCTTATAAAGTAAATATTAAATAATAAAATGTATATATTTATTATACTTTTTAATATTTTTTCACATATATGATATTAAGAATTTGAAAGTGATTCCTTCGATATATTATTTTATGAAAAGTTAGAAAAGTTAAAAAGATAAAGTAAGAGAAAATAAAAATATAATAGAAGAATATAGTTCTTATTTTTTAAAAAGTATACTTTTAATTTATTATTTTTTATCATTTTAAGGGTTAAATTAGATTAAAATGTAATAGATAAGGTTTACCTTATGCAAAGTTGTATAGGTGAGAAAAGTTGTATTTTTTAATATATTTCTAATTTAATTTAGTAATTTTTTATTTATTAAAATTTTAATTAATTTATTTAAATCACGTATATTTTTAAATAAAAAATGTTATCTATCGGTTTCACTAGTAAAATTATATTCAAATTGATGCCCATGGATTGATTTATGGATGGCGACGCCTCCGTACATTAATTGAGTACACATTGGAGGTTGAATTTTTCCCCGAAGACTTTAATTAAATTATGGAAAGAGATATATACTGACATATTCAACAAATAATGTCAAACAGAATTTTCTTAAATCCATGGGTTCTTGAATTTAAGATTAATAATTTATAAGATTTTGGATTCAAATTTTATTTTTTTTAAAAAATAGAATTGTCTTAAATTATGAAGTGAGAAATACCCATCTTGAATTAATAGAGAAATCTTCTGTTGATTGCGATCTATTATTTTATTTGGGTAGATTTAATTTAAAAAATTTTAAAATGTATTTAATGATATAAAATAAAATATATATAATAAATATTTATTAAATATTATAAATTTATTATACTAATAATTTTAAATATTATAATTTTTAATAAAAATTTATTAGTTTTAAGTTATATATATATATATATATATATATATATATATATATGCATATATTAGAAATCGTTTAAAATTTATACTGATGTAAAATTTAACAACTAAAGATATACCAAAATCATTCATTTTGCATTTTTACCTTTTTAGATACTAAACAATTATTATCAAGCTTTGTGAGAAGTTTCTGTGTATACGATTTGTAAAAAAAATAATCTGGAATTAATTATTTATAAGAAGAAAAGTCAGAATAAATTTGATCAATATACTATTGATTGATATTTTATATTTGTTTATTAATAAAGAGAAAAAAAATATGGAGAAATTCGTAAGAGGTTATGATATACTTTTCACATAAAAGCAAAGAAGTAGAAGGTGAAAATTTAAGTGATGAGTTTCTTCGGGAAGTTGTTTTATTTAAAAATAATAATAATTTATTGTAAAATTTTTACTCTCTTTCGCTATGTGAATTTTTTAAAGATTAAATTTATTATTTTAATTTGTAAAAAATAAATAAAATAAATATTTTAATTAAGAAAGATAAATAACTAATTATTTTATTTACAAAAAAATAAAAATAGTCATTCCTATCATTTAAAATTGATAATGATAATTTCTTTTATAAATTAATATGATCAATCTCTATTTTTTTTTAAAAAGACTATTGACTCCGTTTAATAGCATACTAAAATTTCTCGAAAAAGGAAATAAATAAATAAAACATGCATTCCTCTGTTTGAGAATGGTTCTCAAATTGCAAATATAAAAGTGAAAGCCGAGAAATTGTTATATATATAAAAATTGAAGGTCACACCATCATCCTACACAATAGATGATGTCATAGTTTATAAGAATCTTACTAGAAGAGGTGATATACTTTATATATATAATATCTTATTTAAAGTGTCAAAGGATAATAATTACAAATTATAAACAAAATGATGGCTAAAGTCAATTGAAAAATCCGATACGCAGGTCTTGAGAAGATCTAACAGCAGCTTAAAGAAAAGTCAAGCATGAAAGAACCTTCTTCCCACAGAAATAGTAAGTTTTTGCAGCATCAATATGTCACCCATTCAAATTGTTATTATTTTTTTGGTCAAATTTGAGTGGTTGCGGTGCAGGTATGACTATGAAATTGTCAATAGCCTAAACTATAGTGTTTTCATGGTGTAAAAAGCTGCTTAAGAATTTTATAATATAAATTTAGAAAAATTACATTGATATATTTTAGGATTTATCAAAAAAATCTGATACTATTTTTTTTTATTCTACATATACCTTCCTTAATTTATATAAAATATAATATTACATATTCTTTTTAATTATACAATTTTATATAAATTTTTTTTATTATATTATAAAAAAGATCAAAAGTAATATAAAAAATAAAGATGCATAAAATAATTTTTCATGAATCTTTAAAGTTATCAATGTAATTTGTTCTATAAATTTTAAATCCTATTTAAACGAGCATATATTAAACACTTTTCAATTAATTTTCTTTGTTCACAAAATATTAGTAAAATAAAAATGAAGGTTATATATTAAACTATTATTATTTTTGAAGATTAAACTATTATGGATTTATGGTGCTTTTGTACTTAAAAAAGAAAACTATTATGATGTTTTTAAAGTGGAGATTGCTTTTTGCACCTTCCAAAATTTTTTTTTGCACCCCCTCATTGATGAAAAGATAAAAATACCCTTATCTAGTCATCTTCCTTTCTTCCTCCTTCTTCCATCTTCCCGTCTTCTTCTTTCTTTTTTCGTCTTCCGTAAATTAATTTACGGAAAATAAAAACCCTCTTTTTTTTTTCTTCTTTCTTTCTTTGTCATTTTTTCTTCTATTTACCATTTTGTATTTTTTTTTGCTTATTAATTGAATCTATATATTCTGTTTTTGGTGGGAGAAAAAACAGAGAAAATAAACCTTTGGATAAATGTCGGAGGAGTATCGGAGAAGACGAACGGATTTTGTATTCCACAAACTAATTTGCAGAATGTTAAAATGTAACCTTCCGTAAATTAATTTACGGAAAACAAAAAATTACATTCCGCAAATTAATTTACAGAATACATTGATGCATTCCGTAAATTAATTTGCGGAACATAAGAATACTTGCGGGTAAAAAATTTTACGGAAGAAATAAGGACGTGTTAAAGGTAAAATGATAATAAAAAAACTTCAAAAAATTAAAGGGGGTGCAAAAAAAAAAAAGGTACGAAAAGTAAAGCCCTTTAAAAGTTGGCTCAGCCTTTTTTCCAAGGGAGATCTAAGGCTAAGATGAAGGTAAACTATATTGGGCTTTTTAGTGTGCCTAACGTATGAACATTGTAGCAGCTTCGAGGCCCAAGATATCAATTTCAACAAACTCATGACGCGAAGGTAAACTATGCTGACAACACATACATACTCTGTTGTTTCTTGGGCCTTTTGGGCCCTGGGTAAATTATCTAGGCAATTACTCTTTACACCCTTTCTAATTACTATTTGCACTCTTTGCTGTGAAATGATCGTAATATTTCTGCTAAAAGATATTTAAGAATTAGATCAATCTTTTCTATACACTATAATCGAATTAAAAAATTGAAAAAAATTAAAATTTTTAAATATCGTTATTTTTTTTTTTACAATTCGATTCAATTTATAATTTTCTTGTTCAAAATCAAATTAAACTATATGTAATTACATATGTATTTTAATTTAAAATTGTATTTAGAATAAAATTATTAAAATGTTTGAGGTGTTATTTTTACTATAAATATATATTATTTTATTTATTATAAACCTTTTTGCCTTTGGTTATGTATTGTAAATCTTCTTTGTTATTGATTTTTTTAATATTTATTTTATATAATTTTATAATATTTTATTACAGTAATTTTTTTAAACAAAATAAAAAATCAAAATAACTAAATCAAACCAAACTGTCAAAAATTGATTTGATTTTTATATTATATTTTTAACCAAATTGTAAAAATATTTTATAACCGATTCAGATAATTTTTTTTTAAATTAAACTAAACCATGTTACAAATATCCTTATCTTTACTTCATTTATAATTTTCACCTTTCATATTTTTATTTTTTTAATCTCAAACTCTTTTTTTCTTAAACTCTCTTTAACTCAAGATATTAATTTATTATCGTAAAGCACTACACATGGGTATTAATTACGATTTAAACATCGCATTTTATCTTTATAGACATAATACTTTTAAAATCTAAATTTTAAAACTTTTTTTTTAAACTATAATATCAAAATTTAAATTTTGAAAGTCATATATATACTTTTGAAAATTAAATTTTGTAAGTTTACGTTTATAGTTTTAGAATTTAAAGTTTGGAAGCTATATATATGTTTTTGGAATTCAAATTACATAAGTTTAATTTTATAGTTCTCGAATTTAAATTATGAAAATATAGATTTATAGTTTCAAATTTTAAATTCTTAAAGATATGTATATGTTTTCGAAATTTAAAATTTAGAAGTATAAGTCTATAATTTCCAATTTTCAATTAGATATGATTAAAATTAATTTTATATACATTATTTCATGTTTGTTATTCAGAATGAAGATTAAAGATTGGTTACTTGAAATTAACATTTCTAATGAATTTGACATGCTAGTTAGATAAAAGGATGAGTATGTATCAACAATTTGTAAAACTAAGTATTGTTAATTGAAATATAACTATTTTAACTTAAATTTTGTATTTATTATTTTTTTATTATAAAGAGGAATGAAATTTTCACTTTAAATTAGAGTTTAGATTACAGTAATGCATTTATGACTAAATATGGTAATGGAATGATAAAATAAAATTTTGATTTAAAAAATTGTTAACATCATTTAACTTAATTTTTGATTACTTTATTATAAAATGTTTTCTTTTCAAGATAATTTATTACATTGAACTCGTGCTCTAAGTAGAGATAATAAATAAGTTATTATCGTTATTTGATCAAATAATGGAGGTAAAGGATGAAATAATATGTTAATATTGGATTATAAAAGAAGTGAAAATTATAGATAATACAAGAATGAATTAATATGTAAGGTTATTAGTAATAATAAAATGTAAGTGTCCTTTTATATTAGCAAGAAGACTGTTGAGAAATGGTGAATGATGGAAGCTTAATATTGATTATGGAATTCATAACTATAATGCAATTGAAATATTAGAGGATAAGTCATATGTAGGTTGAATAAGTGATGAAAAAATGTCTTTACTTGATGATATGATAAAAGAATATGTTTAATTCAAAAAAAATTTAATTGTATTAAAAGGTCATGATGGACGTATTGTGGTTATCATGTTATGGTTACGTTGTTGGATAAAGGTGAGAAGTTTTTGACTTAAATATGTATTGATTGATTAGATAACTAGCACAATGACATAATAACTATGTGAAACTCGTTGACAATGAAAAAAGATTTATATAACTAAAATTTTTTTGTTTCATTAGCAACCAAAAAATGGTATCTTTGGATAAATGGATGATCATACTTGACATGGAATACATTATTATATCAAAGTATAATGTGGTATTTATCTATCTTTTCATGCAAGGGTCTATAACATTTTCTTTTCTTTGAAGAATCATCATCTTAGTATGGATATTATATTATTTATATTAGATTTATAAATAATTATCACCTTGTAATAGACATGTAATATAATTTATAGTAACTATATTATTTGCATATTTTTTTAAGACTATAATATCTTTGCATTACCTATGAGTGTTTTTGGAGAATAGATGTTTGGTACCTTTTACTGATTTGTAGTGGCATATTATTATGATCATAGTGCTTGTTCATAAAATTTAGCATATGTTAGTGAGATGCAACTTTTCAACTCATTATTTTGTAGATAAAGAAAAAAATTTATAAATATAACAACACAATTAATACCACTACATAATTAAGCTAAAAAATTATTACATAAATAAAGATAACAAATATATAACAATACCATGCAAGCCCTTATCAATTGGTTGTATAAGTATTCTAATGTGGTTACACCTTATGCATACCTACCCGCTATATGTACATCCTGAAATAATTTCAAGTACGCAACTTCAGTAAAAGTTATACTAACAAAAAATAGTACAATTTGGTTAAAAATTATGAATTATTATACATGAGAAAAAATATGATTTTATAAAAATTAAAATTTTTTACTAAAATTTAGTTATATATTCTAAGATGATAAGAATTGTCATATTTGCTCGTTGTTTTTAGTTAGTTAGTTAGTTATCAAACAGAAGGTTATTTAAGTCGATGAAATTATAGAGCTTGCATAGAATTATTCAATTTCCCCCCAATAGATTTTAAGGAAAGTGAGATCATCATCATTTAATTCTTGCCCCAATTTTTTCAACTAGCTAATGGGCTCTTATGATTTGACAATGGATTATTTTCTACATTAGGAGCAAACTTCTTAAAATTCAACCATTTCACATCAATTAAGTTTTGCACCTTATGTTTCAAAGCTAGACAATTTTCTGTTGAATGGCCAATGAACCCTTCATGGTAATTGCATTTGGCATTTGCATCATACCATTTAGGATATGGTGGTTCTTGAGGTTTCAAAGAATAAGGAACAAGTAAAGAGTTCTGGATTAGGTGAGGTAGCAACTGAGTATAGATCATTGGCATAAGATCAAATTTAACAGGTTTTTTTTCTCTTGCATATTCTTCTGAATTTGGTTTGAATCTATGGTTTGTGTTTGGGTCATGAATGGTGCTATTGGTCAAATTTTCATAGGATAGTTATGAGTTGGAGGGTAAGGTTTTTGGTAAGTTGTGGTAATGTAGGGTTATGGTGTATGAGGAGCATAAGGTGGGGGTTGAAAAACAGTTGGTCCATAAGGTGCTCTTTGAGATATGTGTTGGCCTTGACTAAAAGCTACATTATAAGCTTCTCTTGTCTTATTGTTTCCAAACCTAGATGCATTAATTGTCCCTATAGACTTGTGTACAATTCTTCCACTACATATACCACCTTCAACTCTTTCCCCTTTAATGACAACATCAGAGAAACTGGCAATCATACTGCCAATTATCTTGTCATAAAAAAGATCTTAGAGTGTATCAATAAACATGTTGAGTATTTATTTTTCAGATAATAGGGGTTGCACTTGAGCAGCTAACTCATGCCTTCGTTGTGCATATTCTTTAAAGGTTTCATCTTCTTTTTTAGCCATATTCTGAAGTTGTGTTCTCTTAGGAGCCATCTCTAGATTATACTTGTACTGCTTCAGGAATGTGTCAGCCAAGTCTCTCCATGAACAGATATGTGTCCGTTCCAATTGGGTATACCAGTTTATAGTTGCCCTAGTTAAACTATCTTGGAAGAAGTGGATGAGCAACTTATTATCATGAGCACATATAGTCATCATCCTGCAATACATGGTTAAGTGATTCTTGGACTAGTTCCTTGATATTTCTCAAATTCAGGAACCTTAAATTTGGGAGGAATGACAACTCCTGGAACTAAACACATGTCAAATGCTTCTGTGGTATCATATTCACTTCCCTATATTGCACATATCCTTTCCTTCAAGATTTTCCATTTCTCAACATTTCCATCAAAATGATTGTTTTGATGTTCTCCTGTCATGTTATGAGGATGAAAAGATGATATGTATATAGGACGAGGGTCTTGGGTGAACATAGAATTCATCACCACAACTAATGTTTGACAAGCTTCAACAAGTTCCTATGAGGTGGCATTTGGAATGAAATGGGGGATTTTAATGGTGCTTAAAGGTGGGTTTTGTGTTTGGATTTATGTATTTCTTATGAATGAGGGTGCATACCCATGAGGGAACCCATAATAAATCCACTCAGCTTGTGAAGGCATAGTCAATGGTAAAAAGACTTATGGATTGGGGCCAAGAAGATATGATGAGCTGATTGGTTCCTCCGAAAATGATCCCACCATATCCTTCTTTCTTGACAGTTGTATGGTCTCGATTAATTTGGCCATTTGATCCTTCAATTTTATCACCTCATTTCTCAATCCCTCATTTTGTCGTTTCAACTCATTCATAATTCTTGATTGTGAACGTTTTGTAAGGATGCTGAAAAAATTATCTTTCTTCAATTTTTATTTTTCTGTTAAATTTAAAATTAATCTTGAGAAAAAAGTGAATGCAAAATCATGAATGACAAAAATCGCAATACTTCAATAGATATGGGATAATTTAATTAATTTGTTTAGAATAGTTTTTTATTGTTATGTTATCCACGTTAATTTTCAAAATCTCTTTTTTTTTTCCAAAGATACTCTAAAATAAATTTACTTATTGACTGAATGCATGTTATGTTAGAATGCATAAATAATTAAATATTTAAAAGTTGAGTATTTTTAAAATTTGCATGCTTGAATGATGTTTTGCTTCATTAATTTGGTCTTTCTCTCTTTAATATTTTTATTTTTTAGTAATTTCTTTTAAATATTTTCTTTTGCTAAAGTTTTCCTAAGTTTTATTTCAATCATATCATACTTTAATTTTCTCTCTCTTTTCTATATTGAATGAGAAAGCATCCTTTATATTTTCTTTCAAATTTTCTAATTTTTCTTATTCTCTCTCTTTTTGGGACTTTATATATATATTTTTTCAAAATTATGCTAATTTTTCTTAATTTAATTTATTAATGTGGGAAATTTTTCTTTCAAATTTTCTAACTTTTCTTCTTCTGCTTCTTTCTGGATTTGTTATATATATATATATATATATATATATAGTTTATAGTTTAGGGTTTTTTTATCTATCTTTCTTCTCCATTCTCTTTACTGTTTCTAATTTTCTTAGTCTTACCTTTGTTAATTTTAAATTTTGATGTTTGAGTATTTATCAATAATATGAAAAATAGGTATGTCCTAAGTGAGGTGACTTATGATCCGAATCTAAGGTCATTCTATTTTATGAATCTTTCAGGGGATGACTTGTAACCAAGGGTGCAAAGGTCACTAGAGTCAAGTTCCAATCCATCATACTTGCCACAATAGTAGGGAATGCTACTAGTTATGGGGCATCATGAAAAGGATGTACTCTAACTCGAGTTTTCGTGATAGTCAAATAAGACGTGCATCCAAAGTGATACCACTAGACTCATTTATCCCAAGTTTTGCTCAAACCCAGGTATAGAGTCTCACTCATGAGATATATGCATTAGTGTAGTGAGTGGAAGATATATAAATAATTTGAAACTATATCCTGTAAGAGAAGAGAATCGTAACAAATATATATATATATATATATATATATATATATATATAAAGAGAGAGAGAGAGAGAGAAATTCTTCTACCTTAGGATGGGGACTAGATACTTGCAAAAAATATTAATGTAACATGAAATAAATAAGAGGAGATAAATTATAGAAAATAAAAGAAAGGGATCAATACGAATTATACATTCAACTTTGAACAAGGCTTGACTCTCTAAAATCCTCAATGGAATCTCCATTTTTCGTAACTGAAATTCCAATAAAATGACAAACTTGTAAATATTAGAAATAATTGTTTAAATTTATGATCGTGGAGTCATCACCAAATTTTTATTTTAAATGGAAAATATTTAGAAAAAACCTAACAAAGGAAGAGTTTTAAGTTTAGGGGTCAGTTACGAATATGGAAGGTATTAACACTTTACTCGCCCATTCCGAAGAAATTAAGTGTGTAATTTTAATATTTTAAAAATTGTTTGATTCCTTAAATAGAATAGAAATAGATATGTTTATGTCAAATAGTCTGACAGGACTTGATCCTACTCCTACGTATTCCCTGGTGTCATAACCAGGATCATGAACGACGAACAGAAAGGGTTTTGGGAAGAAGAAATTATTTTCCAGAAAATTGAAGTTGCCACCAAAATTTTAATTTACTTTAAGAGGGAAAAAATTTGAAAAAACCCTTTGAAAAATATTCTAAGTCCGGGAGTCGATTACAAATAAGGAAGGTATTAGCACCTTACTCGCCCATACAAAAGAACGGTACTATTTACTAAATTGTGCAACTAATTGATCCTATATTTAAACAAATGACAAGGTCCAAGTATACAACTAAATGATGCAGAAAAAACTAGACAATTCGACAATAGTAAATAAGTAGTACAAAAAATATTTATTTACACATGAGAAAAACAAATTAAATATGTACACAAAATAGCCTGACAGAAATCTAAATTTTGCTGCTCCTACACATTACCGGATGCAATGGGAAACTCAAGACAACATAGTTCTATATTTAATGGTTCAAAATAAAATAAAATAAAATATAAATAAATAAGTTGCGGAGACTTTTAAGAAACATTCAAATTGAACATTACATTTTGGAGAAAATGAGTTTTATAATTGGAGAAAGATAGGTTAAAATATTCATGTTTAATTTTTCCGAGTTCACACATGCATAAAGTTTAAGAAAAACGGAGGCTGCACTTAAACCCATATGAATCTTTAAACACTATAAGATAGAGTAATCTATATATACCTATCTAAAGTTTGTTGTGTGAGATTTAGAATTAAAATGTTTAAATTAAATATATGAAATAATGGATTTACATTCAATTTATTAAAAGAAATTTTTAGTAGTATTTTGAATCCACATATGCACAAAGTTTAAGACAAGCGTAGGTTGCACTTAAACACATGTGACTCTTCAAACACGATTAAAGTAATTTATACATATGCGTCTAAAGTTCGTTGCATGAGGTCTAAATTTGAAATATTTAAATTAAATATATAAAATGATAGATTTAAATTTAATGTATTTAAAAGAAATTTTTTAGTAATATTTTGAATCCGCATATGCACAAGGTTTAATACAAACGTAGGTTGGGCTTAAACCCATACGACTCTTCAAACACGATAAGATAGATTAATCTATATATATGCATCTAAAGTTCGTTGCGTGAGGTCTAAATTTAAAATATTTAAATTAAACATATAAAATGATAAATTTAAATTTAATTTATTTAAAAGAAATTTTTTAGCAATATTTTGAACCCACATATGCACAAGGTTTAATACAAACGTAGGTTACATTTAAACCCACACGATTCTTCAAACATAATAAGATAGAGTAATCTATACATATATGTCTAAAGTTCGTTGCGTGAGATTTACAATTAAAGTATTTAAATTAAAATAATTTATTTAAATATATAAAATAAAAATGAGAAAAACAAACTATTTTCTTGGGTGTATTATTATCATATTTTTAATTTAAAATTCAATAATAAATTATTCAAAACTTATTCTACAATTTATATATATATGAAGAAAAGTTTGGTTTCACCATCTTTTATTTTGAGATATAATAATAATAATTTTTAAAATATATATAAAAAATTATTTTATCATTTCAAGTTTAAAATTAAAAATAAATTTTACAGGATTTGAGCGATAAAAATAATAATAATAATAATAATAAAAATAAAATAAAAATTCACATGTAAAATAAAAATATTTTCTTTTCTAATAAAGGTAAAAAAAATTATTATTTGTTTTGAATCTATGTATAAAGTATATTAGAAAATATTTTTATTGTAAATCTATTCTACAAAAATATTTGTTTTATTGAGAGGGAAATATATTTAATTTTATTGGGCTTATTTCTGTTTGGGGAATTTTGCACCTATTTTTTTGTTTGAAGAATCCAGAACCATTTTTAATTTGGGAGGTCTAGGCTTTTTTTTTGTAGAGAGTTTTGGGCTCAAAATAAATAATCCTACTAAAAAAGAAGAAATGCAATGGCTGAGAATCGAACCCAAGGCTCTAAAAAGCTTGTAGTAGTGCAACCATTAAACCGAACACCCTCAAGTTAGAATAAATGCCCACTAAATTTTACTTAACAACATTAAATGAAAAATAATAAAAACTTAAAAAAAATGAATGCCCCAAGATTCGAACTCATGCCCCCTAATAAGCCTTAGCCATGCCAACTGCTAAGCTAAGCTTATGTTTGTCGCAACCGTAATTCCGACGAGATGACGAACTCGTTAAAATTTTAAAATGGAATTTATTTATGTTGATTTGTGGAGTCGCTACCAAATTTTTATTTAAGGGAAAAATATTTGGAAAAACCCTAACTTGAGGATGAGATTTAGGTTCGGGAGTCGGTTACGAATGGGGAAGGTGTTAGGCACCCCACTCGCCTGTTCCGAAGAACAGTATCCTTAAACTGAGCGTGTGATTATTTGAAAACAGCTTGATCCCTTAATTGATGTGAAAATAAATAGCTTGATGGAGGTTAGCCTGACAGGACTTGATCCTGCTCCTACGTATTCCCCGGTGCAATGGGAAACTCAAGGCTTACGTAGTTCTAGTTTGATTCGAAGGCTTAACCTTCGAAAGTGTTTAAAAGAATGTTTGAAACGTGCTTGAAGGCTTGACCTTCGGAGCTACTTGGAAAGTAATATTTGAAGATGGCTTGATTGTTTTGAATATATTTTAAGGAGAATCCTTAGTCCACATATGCACAGGATCCAAGACAACTACGGCTTCATTGGGAACCATACGAATTCCTAAACCTCGAATAACAGAAAAAGCTACCAGTTCGTGCTTAGGGTTCGTCGCGTGAGACTTTAGGGATTCTAAAATGAAGTTTTTATTGAAATTTTACAAAAGGATCTTCAGTCCACATATGCACAGGGTCCAAGACAACTACGGCTGCACTTGGGACCCATATGAATTCCTAGGAAGCGAACAGCAGAAAAAGCTACCAGTTCGTCCCTAGGATTCATTGCGTGAGACCTAGAACCAATAAGCTTGATTAAAAATGAAACGAAAGATTGATCTTAATTGATTTAAAAAAGAATTTGATTTGAATTTTCTTGAAAAGAGCTTATTTTGAACTTTTGGGATTTAGCTTGAATTGAAGGAGTTTGACTTGATTTTTAAAAAGGGAATTTGATTTTATGTGAAAGAAAGAATTTGGACTTGTTTTGAGGATTTGAGGAAAGAATTAATTAGAACTATAGAAAAATCCCTTTGGGGTTAGTTTTGAATTATGAAAATTTTAGAGGATAATTTGCAACTTTGGAGAATTTTGGAGGGTTAATTTGTAATTAGTAGAAAATTTAGGGAGAGGATTGGAATCAGTGAAAAGTTTAGGGGCATTTTGATAATTAGGCCATTTGGGACAGAATTGGAATTTGTGGAAAGTTTGGGGGCATTTTGGTAATTAGGCCATTTGGGACAGAATTGGAATTTGTGGAAAGTTTGGGGGCATTTTGGTAATTTGGCAGTTTGGGACATAATGGGAATTTGTGGAAAGTTTGGGGGCATTTTGGTAATTTGGCAGTTTGGGACATAATGGAAATTTGTGTAAAGTTTGGGGGCATTTTGATAATTTGGCAGTTTGGGACATAATTGGAATTTTTGAATTCAATTGACTAAAACCATTATTTTCCATGATGCTAGATTAATTGAATTTGAAATTAAAAATAAACTCCTATTTTACTAGAAGAATAAAGTTCTTTTTTAGGACTTTTGTTATTAAAATTAATATGCCTTTTATATTTATATTTTAAAGAAATATTACTTTTTGAAATAAAAATGCTGGGTCCCACCCTTAATTAATTAATATTATCTATTGCACTTTGAAACTTTAGGTGAGTGGGTTATTCAGGTTGTTAATTTAATTGGATGTCCTCGGGTGACATGCAGGATATTTCTTCAGGCTAACTCACGTGGATTCAACTTGGGTATCAATGCATGTCAAAATCAAACTTTAGTACGAATCTAAAATACGATAGGGCATCAAGAAGGTGACTTCGTTCATAAGTGATCATGGGACATATTTCCACCGATATGCTATTGCCGAGTATTCAAAGAGTTTGGCCATTTCCTTGTTGCGTTATTATCAACATCTTTGGGGACCTTTCCGTTACTAAAGTCACTTGAAGATGATATAGTTGGAATGCAAATATCACTGGCACCACATTCAAAGAGTTTGGCCCCTTCCTTGTGTCGTGATGTTGCATTGAATCACCTGTTGTAGAGCCATAGGGAACTTGTGTCTCGGGATGCATTGAAATTGAATCACCTAATCTAGAACCTTGGGGGACTCTAGGCTCTGTTACAGCAGAAACCAGGACATGTACACTTCGGTTTACTGGTGCTGTGTCGCATTGGCATATTGCAGTGGTGATGACGACGAGTGACGGGCTTACTCGATTCCTGTTTTGCAGGCTTGGGTGAAAGGTTCTGTGTTATTGGATTAGGCTATTAAAATTTTGCTTATACCCTACCTAACCATTCGTCCATAACTAGAATTCAACCTATTCAATTATGCACCCAACGGATACCAGTTAACAGTAAGGGTGTGGCTTCGAATTAAAGCAAATTATTAAAATCTTCGTTGATCTTGTACTTTCATAGAAGCAGGCTAAGATTATCAAAGAACAAGAATCCAAGTTTTATGCCTATGTCTTACGGGATCAGTTCAGAGTACCAACCTGGATGCTGAGAGCGATCTGCAGGGACGTTTTAGTCTCCAAGCAATCAAGAAGACCAGTGAGGTTAATCTAACGCCACAGATGCTGAACTCCAAAGGCTTTGGGAGGCTGAAATCCTCTTTCACTCCGCAGCTCCCCCAACACCCTCCAATCTTTTACGTCCTTTAAATAGAATTCCCCCCATCTCTATCGAGCATCTATCTTCTTGCCATGGCCTCCCGAGCCTTTTTCTCCTCCCCAGAAAAAGATGAGACCAAAACTCCCTCATGCTGTTATCTCCCCTTTTTTATATTCTGTTTTCCTTTTTAAAAAACTGTTTTTAGTTTTTCTTGTTTTTTCCCTTTTTTTCGTTTTTATTAACTCTATATATTGATTTTCAAAATTCTGTTTTAATTTTATATTTTTACTTCCACATTTAAATTCTTTTCTTTTTATTCTAAAAAAAATTATATTATTATTTTTTTGGTTTCTTCCTTTTATTTATTAATATTTATTTTTTGATTTTTTTTATTATCTTTCAGATTATTTTTATTTTTAATCTTTCTTTTTGATTTTGTTTTCTCTTTTTTTAATTTTCAGATTTTGATTTTTATATATTGAGATTTTAACATTTTTATCATTTCTTTTTTTTGTTTCATATTTCCTTTTCATTTTATTTTTTCAATTTCAGATTTTTAATTTATTATTATTTTTATTTATTTTTCTTATTTATTTTTCTGTTTTTATTAATTAATTCTATTATTATATTCTTTTTGGTTTTTTTATTCCTATTTCAGATTTTCAGATTTTTAATTTATTATTTTTTTATTTTTATTTTCCTGTTTTTATTTATTTCACTGTTTTATATACAATTTTTATTTTTATTTTTCTGTTTTAATTTTTATATTTCAGATTTTCAATTTTAAAATATGTTTTTTCTTTATTTTTCAGATTTTCTTATTCCTTTTTCCTTATTATTTTTCTTTTCTTTTTGTTAAATTTTATTTTATATTTATTTATTATATGTATTTTATTTTGTTGTATGTTTCTCTGTTTTCTGTTTTTTCTATTTATTTATTTAAATTAGTATTAGCTTCTTGATAAATTTAAAAAATGGGAGCCTCAGACATAAATTGGTGTTTACAATGTTTATGATTAATTTCTTCTTGATTTATTTAATTACTATTTAAAAAATGTGACCCATGTCACTTATAAGCTGAAAGCCCTTTCTCCTATCAAGTCCAAACGTGCCTAAAATGAAAAGAGGCAAATTCAATCTTCTGATTTTAATTTTATTAAGGTTAGGGTTTAAGAGAGGATAAGGGGAAGAGAGGGAATAGATAGTCACCGTCACGACTCTAGGGCGAGCGGCGTCATTGCACCAAGAAGAGGATCACAGTTTAGGCCCTAGGGAGGGAGAAAGAGAGAGAGCTCCGACGAGAGAAAGAGGGTTTCTCTGTCATTGCTCGCGGGGTGGACGGAAAGGAAGGAGATGACGGTGCCTGGAGATAGCGACAGTGAGGCATGGGATTGAGTTCGCGGAAGCCGTGGATGGGAAAGATGTGGCACGGATTGAGCCTATAAAGGCCGGGAAAAAACTCCGACAGCGGTCACGGCAAGCTAGGGGTGAACGACAACGGGTTTAAGGTGAGGAATAAAGTTATGTTTTTAGATCTTAATATAAGTGAAAACCCTATGTATAAATCCTGATTTTTTCAAAGAAAGAAGAAAAAATGGTTGGTTGATGAAATCAAAATCTTTCGTATAAACCTAAGATTCTATGAAATAAATTTGGGATTTTGTTATGATTTTCCTTGATTATAGGTGTATGTGAACATGTATCTATGTTGATTTGGATTTTTTTCAGTATTAACCCTATGATGAGCAAAGAATCAGGAGCTTAGGCACAAATTCTAGATGAAATCAAATTAAGAAAACATCACATTCAATAAAATTAAAAACATGACTTTAATAAAAGTTGCAAATTGACCTCGTGAGCAAAAGTATCAAACTAGATTTGATTTTTTTTTCCAAGGATGTTTCAGACGAAGGAAAAAATTTTCAAATGCCACCCCCTTCCAATTTTTTAGGTTCTATTTTATAACACAAAGTTATCAAATTTCTATCCAACAAAGAGCTCTTTCCTTTCTGCATTTTTACATCACTATTTTGGGTAATTTGAGCTCTTAAATTGTAACCACCTAAACCTTTACCTCTGCTGCACTAGTGTGTTAAAGTGCTATTTTGATTTCAAATTATGGTTTTGCCAATTTTGGGCACTTGTGGCCATTGTTGGTTGTTGCTTGTTTGGTTTTCCTATACCTTGGAATCACTGTGCCCATTTATTGTTTTCTGTTTAATTTTTATTCTTGTAAAATTTGTAAACGAAAATGGGAAAAAATTGGAGGTATTCACACTTGGTGCAATGAAAACTCAAGGCTATGTAGTTCTAGTTGAAGACTTGATCTTTGAAGGTATTGCAAAAATAAGATTTTTAATAATTTGGGAGACTGTCTGAAGGTGTTTTGAATATTTTAATCAAAATTCTTAATCCACATATGCACAAGGTCCGAGACAAACGAGGGTTGCACTTGAACCTATATGATTTTCTAAATATTGAACGACAGGTTATGCTACACATTCGTATTTAGAAATCATTGCATGAGATTTAACATTTTTAAAGCATAAGAATATATTTTGGAAATTAGAATTAAAGATAAGATTTAATTGAAAAATAAATTTAAATATTCTTCTAAACTCATATATGCTCAAAGTTTGAGGCAAACGAGGGCTGCATTGAGACTTGTATGACCTTTTAAATATTGAATGGCAGAGTATGCTACACCTACATTTAGAGGTCATTGCATGGGACTTAGAATTTTTAAAGCATTAGAATATATTTTTGAGACTTAGAATTAAAGATAAGATTTAATTGAATAAATTTAAATATTCTTCTAAAGCCACATATGCTAAAAAATCTAAGGCAAACGAAGACGGTACTGAGACTTATATGAATGACAGAGTATGCTACACGTCTACATTTAGAGGTCATTGCGTGAGATTTAGAATTTTTAAAGCATTGAAATATATTTTTGAGATTTAGAATTAAAGATAAGATTTAATTGAAAAATATATTTAAATATTATTTTAAACCCAATATGCTCAAAGTTTGAGGAAAACAAAGGATGAGCTAAGACTTACATGACTTTCTAAACATTGAACGACGAGGTATGCTATACGTCTGTATTTAGAGATCATTGCGTGAGATTTAGAATTTCAAAGATCGAAAATATATTTCTTTTAAAAAAATTAAATTGGAAAGTAATATTTAAAAGTTTTAACTAAATAATATTTAAATATTTTTCTAAATCCACATATGCACAAAATCTAAGGTAAATGAAGGTTGCACTAAGACTTATATGGTTTTCCGAATACTAAACGGTATGATATGCTACACATTCATATTTAGAGCTCATTTGCATGAGATTTAGAACTTTAAAATTTTAAAACATCAAAAATATAATTTTTTAAAAAATTTAAATTGAAAATAAAGAATTCTAAATTACTAACCATTAAAAAAAATTCAAAAAAAATATGCCAAACTTATGATATAAGAAAATTATTAGCGCTTGACTATTCATTTTATGCATGGTTTATTATTGCCTGTTTTTATTATTTGTTTAAACTTGTTAGAAAAAAAATTCAATTAATCCAGCGTTGTTATTCTACTTTATTTATTTTTGAGAACAATAGTACTTAAATGCCAATGATTGTTTTTTAATTGAACCACCTAAGAAAATACCTAAATTAAATTATTAAGATTATATTATTAGCCTAAAGTGGGACCATGGTTATTTATATTGATATCAAGTGGCCTAAATTAAGTCTAATGGGTCATCATATGCAATTCATTATTCTAAGGTTAAGGATCATTCAATCAATTCAAAGTAGGGCCAAGGAGTAATTACGGAAAGGGAAAATTGAGTGTTAAGGGGTAAGGAAGTGGGCGAAGAGGTCTCGTCATAGCCTATGCCTTCAGCAAGGTCAGGCCTTGGTTGTCAATGGGTGCTAAAAAAAAAGTACTCCACCACCCATATGCTGATGCTATTTGATAGGGAGTAATCAAGGGGGGCGGCTGGGCGGAGCTCTAGGAAGAATGAGATTTAATAGGGCCAAATGACTTAAGACAAAGACTATCAAGGCTGAAATTGCTAGTTTCTTTCTTTACCATTAAACTAAGGATTTCTCTTTCTATTTCAATTGAACTTATCACTCCTAGAATCCTATTTTCTTTTTTATCATTCTCACAAGCATTATACTGGACTAGCTTATGGTTTAACGACATCGGGATCCTAATTCAAAGAAAGGAGTAAATTAAACTTATATTGAACCTCCCGTGAGGCATCACAGCCTGTCCCCAATGTGATGTGAACGTGGGCACCACGATAAGCAAAAGAGATCATCTCGGAGATTATCCACAAAGAATGGAAGGTCCTGTGACGAGAAATAGGACCAAACGTATGGAAAAAGCACTTGAAGGTCTTATCAAGGAAGTTCAAGGAAAAGACTACGTGGATCCAAGCCCAATTCCAACATGGGTTAATTTATGTAGTCATATCATTGAAGATCTTAAGTGATAAAGTTTATGATTTGCTATAGATTACATTAGGATTTGATATTTATCTAGAAGTTATTTGTTTTAAATTTGGTTGCAATTCAAATTGCAATCTAATTAAGATTTCTAATTTGTTATCTTTCTTTTTACTAGATTAGGTTCACTATAAATAGGGGTTAGAGATTCAGTGAAAATACAGATTTTGAAGAATAATCATATTTTCTCTTTGAGAGTTTTCATTGTAAACACCCATTTATGTCCGAGGCCACCCATTTCCCTTTTTATTTACTTAAATGATTAGAAAAAATATGGTAAGAAAACAATAAATAAAAGTAGAAAATAAAATTGAGAAGAATTAACAAAAATTAATAAAAACAATAAAGCATGAAAAATTAGAAATAGGAGTAGCAAAGTTTTTAAAACAGAAAAGATTAAAAAATAATAACACAAAGAAAATAATAAATAAATAAATAAAAGAAAAGAAGGAGGAAAATATATAAAAATATGAATTTAAAGAAAATAAAAATCAAAGTCAAAAACTGAAAATTAAAAATAATAAAAATAAGATCTGAATTTAAAATAAATGTAATACAAGAAAATAGTAAAATCTGAAAAATAATAATAAAACGAAAAGCATAAAAATACATAATTATTAAAAGATAAATAAAATTTTGAAAAAAATAATAAAAATAAAAATTAAATAAAAACGGAAATTAAGTAAAAAACAAAGATTAAACAAAATAAAAAGAAAGAAAAATAAAAAAAGGAAAGCGATTTTTGGGGGAACGAAAAAAATTTCAGAAACAAGAAGACAGAGCTCTGGTTTTTTGGGGTGGGCATCTCTCTCAGATTGGAGGAAGGAGGGAAGAAGAAGTGAGGACACCCTTGGTTTGGGCTCAATTCAGCGTCGATCTCACTAGCTATTTTCAATTTTGGTAGCACCACAACCCTTGGTGCAGCTTCAAGCTTCAAGTCTTGTCCCTTCAAATCTTGAGAAAAAGTTGTTTCAAGAAAGATCAACACGCCATACAGTGCTATCAAGAAAGAAAAACTGAAGAAAAAGGCGATACTGGGATGGGAACGAGGATAGATTACTGGGCAGGAGAGGCATCTGAAGGACTCTAGGTGGGGAGAGGATCGGGTTCCATACAGGAGAGGGAGCTTCGTTCGGGGAAAACAGAGGAACGAGAAAAAGAGACAAGGAATGCTCATGAGAATCAAGAAGAACGAACCAGCAAGGATCGAAACACGAACAAGATCACAACAAAGAGATCCTCTATAGTCGTTCAAGATTTGTCTTAACCAGGTTAGTACCACCATCGGATTCATGAATTCAATTCAGCATTATTCTCTACGTTAGCTTGCATGGCATAGTGAAGAGATTATTGTTTGAAATACAATCTAAGTGATCTTGGATTTTATGCTTAAATCGGGCCTAGAATTCTTTGAATGTCTATGTAAATATAGTCAAAATTTGTGTATGATGAGTACACGCAGCCTATGTATTACACTATAATGGCCATTGGATTCGGATCGGCTTCACGAAACGAAGTAGTGGACCAGGTCTATTATGGAGACCTCCAAAAGGAGTTAGTAACGTGGAAGTTCTTCTTGTGTTAGAATTCGAAGTATTCTCCTAAGTCTGGACCAGCCACGTCTAGTGCATCTCCCCCCACATCAGGATTGTGTGTGCAAACTTGGAAGCCATTAATTAGCACCCAAGACCAATGTCACCCACTCTTGCGTCGGCAATTTCACCAGTCCTCAAGACCTCAATCTTATTATCGCGAAATGCACCCGCATCAAGATTCATTTGCTTTCTCCCCAGGGCTTGCAGCCTCTGTTGGACGTGCCTATATATGGAAGGATTGCAACACTTGAACTCTTTCGCCCTCATGGTGAAGTGCAGGATTATCTATTTATTGCAACTGAGAGATACAAGTTCTGTGTTCTCCAATGGGATCCTGAGACTTCTGAGCTTGTTACACGGGCGATGAGGGGATGTCTCTGACCGTATAGGACGTGCCATAGATAATGGCCAGATTGGCATTATTGATCCTGATTGTAGGTTGATTGGACTCCACTTGTATGATGGTTTGTTTAAGGTTATTCCCTTTGACAACAAAGGACAGCTCAAGGAAGCATTTAACATTAGGCTTGAGGAGCTCCAAGTTTCGGATATCAAATTTCGTTATGGTTGTTCAAAGCCAACTATTGTCGTTCTTTATCAAGATAACAGAGATGCTCGTCATGTTAAAACATATGAGGTTGCTTTGAAGGATAAAGATTTTGTTGAGGGTCCCTGGACCCAGCACAATCTTGATAATGGGGCCGATTTATGGATACCAGTTCCCCCACCTCCTTGTGGTGTGCTTATTGTTGGAGAAGAAACCATAGTATACTGCAGTGCTAATGCTTTCAAAGCTATCCTAATCAGACCTTCAATTACAAAAGCCTATGGAAGAGTTGATCTTGATGGTTCCAGATATTTACTTAGTGACCATACTGGGTTGCTTAGTCTTCTTGTAATAACCCATGAGAAAGAAAAGGTCACAGGGCTTAAAATTGAGGGCCTTGGAGAGACTTCCATTGCATCTACAATATCATACCTTGATAATGCATTTGTCTATATCGGTTCTAGCTATGGAGATTCACAGCTTATAAAACTAAATCTATATCCTGATGCAAAAGGTTCATATGTGGAAGTATTAGAAAGGTATGTCAATTTGGGGCTCTTAAAGGCCATTTGGAATGAATGAAACTTGGTAAATGGTCAATGAAAATGACGCTGCATGTGCATGTTTAGACACAGTAGAGATACTAATATATTTGAAAAGAAATTAAATCATAACTCAAGAGGTTAGCCTAATGGTTGATAGCGCTGGATGTGACTCACCAGGCAGGGGTTCGAATCTCCCTGGTTGCATTTTATCACTCCAGCTTTGGGTTCCTTAATAATAATAATAAAGCAATGTTACCATCAACCCAAGGCTTGGTGTAATGGTATTAGCTACACACACAGCCTCGATGTCACCTCTTCGAATCCCATGTAGAGCCATTCTGAATTTTTTCTCCCATTTAACCCAGAAACTACAAAATACCAGATCTACCCCTGATCATTCCCACTAATACCAATTCTGTCCCAAAATGCCATATTTACCCCTTCTATGGCCAATTGCCAAAAATTCCAGATTTGCCCCTCAAGTCCTCAAAATTCCCCTCAAGTCCTCAAAATTCCAAAACTGTCCCCTCAAGTTCTCAAAATTACAATCAAGCCCCTACTCTTTCTAAAATCATAATTAAACCTCGAAAAAAAATGTTTTTAAAATAAATCCTTCTTCCCCAAAATCAATAAATAAAATCTTTTTTTTCAAGTCCGAACCAAATCCTTTTTCTTCCAAATTTAAACCAAAATTCTCTTTCTTCAAGCTCTTAAATCTTTCACTTAAAATCAAATTTCCTTTTAAAATCAAGTCAAAATCCTTCCATTCAAACATCCTAAAAGTTCAAAACAAAGTCTTTTCAAGAAATTTCAAATCAAATTCCTTTCTTTACTTTTCAATCAAAATCAATCCCTTTTTAAAATCAAGTTCTTTGGTTCTAGGTCTCACACAATGGATCCTAGGGACGAACTAGTAGCTTTTTCTACTGTTCGCTTCCTAGGAATTCATATGGATCCCAGTGCAGCCGTATTTGTCTTGGATCCTGTGCATATGTGGACTAAGGATTCTCCTTAAGATATCTTCAAAACACTAACTGTTTTCAAATAACCCTTTTAAGACGCCCTCGAAGGTCAAACCTTCAAACGCGTTTTCTTAAACACTTTATTCAAGAACCTTTGAAGGTCAAGCCTTCAAATTAAAGCAGAACTACGTAAGCCTTGAGTTTCCTATTACACCGGGGAATATGTAGGAGCAGGATCAAGTCCTGTCAGGCTAACCCCCATCAAGTATTTATTTTCACACTAATTAAAGGGATCAAACAATTTTCAAATAATCACACACTCAGTTCAAGGATACTATTCTTCGGAACAAGCGAGTGGGGTGCCTAACACCCTCCCCATTCGTAACCGACTCCCGAACTTCGAATCTCATTCTTGAGTCAGGGTTTTTCCAAATCTTTTTTTCTCAAATAAAAATTTGGTGGCGACTCCACATTAATCAAAATAATTCCATTTTCAAGATTTTAGCGAGTTCGTCGTCTCGTCGGAATTACGGTTGCGACATTCATCTCTGTATGAGTTGATTCCCTTGGTCCTTGGGCAAAGAACTATATTTGATAACGTTGGTTCTTCCGGCAGGTCGCGGTAAGGGTCATGTTCCTCTTGATAACTTCGGTGCTCTCCGGCAGGTCGCGGTTTATGTCGGGTTCCTTTATTTTATCTCACCTTATCTTATCTTATTACATCTTATCCTATCTTATCTCATCTTATCTTACCTTATCTCATCTCATCTTATCTTATCTTATCCTAATCTTACCTTATCTTATCTTATCTTGTCCTGATTCTCAAGATGTTCCGTTATCGTTTCCGCATTCCGGTTCATTCGCATAGGGTGAATCATATCATTTAGTTCTTAATTCTTGACCAATATTCCTTACCTTATTCATCTTGTATATCTATGACTCCTTCGTTATCTATGGGAAGATCAACTTGTGAAGTTCTTGGTTCAAGGATTTATAAGGAGAATCGAGAGGTAAAAGGCAAGAGTTGGTTAGAGCATTATAGAAAAAGTCAATTCGAGTGTAAACACGAGTGAAGAGCGTCAACATTGAGGGCAAACACTAAAGGAGTGATTGGTGAGACTTTATCATTCTAATTTATTTATTTTGTTCAATTTGCAGCATTGCCAACATGAGTGGTGAACTCCATCAAAATGAAATGGATCTAAAAATATTCATAAAATTAGTTCAAGATCAATTCCAACAGTTGAACAGAAGGTTGAAGGACATGGAGGATTGTTTGAGAAGGAGATCTCGGGTGTCTTGTAGAAGTAGTCCTCAAAGATCACTTCACCGTGATGAAGAAACAGATTGGGGGGAGAACTTAGAATCAGACGGTGGATGTTGTAGAGGAAGAAGACGATATCGAGAAGAAAAGGATAGCAACTTAGGGAGTATTAAATTATCTTTGCCACCATTCCAAGGAAAGAATGAACCTAAAACTTATCTGGAGTGGGAAAGAAAAGTAGAGTATGTGTTTGATTGTCACAATTACTCGGAGGAGAAAAAGGTAAAACTAGCCATTGTATCTATTAATGATTATGCTAATATTTGGTGGGATCAATTTGTCCTTAATAGGAGGAGGTATGGGGAAAGACCTATACGAACGTGGGAAGAGATGAAAGTAGCCATGAGACGAAGATTTGTACCAAGTCACTATCATAGGGACTTGTACCGAAAATTGAAAAGTCTTACTCAAGGCGCTATGGGTGTTCAAGATTATTATAAGGAGATGGAAATTATCATGATAAGGGCCAATGTGGAGGAGGATAAGGAAGCCATTATGGCAAGATTCATTGGAGGATTAAAAAGGGAGATAGCTGATGTGGTAGAACTACAACATTATGTAGAGATGGAGGAATTGCTTCATAAAGCTATTCAGGTGGAAAGACAACTCAAATCTAGGAGCACTCACAAATATGCTTCTAGTTCATCATGGAAGTTCAATTGGTCCAACAAGAAAGAAGGTCCTAAACCAAAGGAGGAATCTCATGGAAAATCAGCAGTACCTATTTCCAAAGGTAAATTTGAAACTAAATCCTCTAATAAGTCAAGTCACATTCGTTGGTTTAAGTGTCAAGGTCTGGGACATATTTCTTCTCAATGTCCGAACTAGAGGACTATGATCATTATGACAACGGTGAAGTGGACAGTGTGAGCTCGAAGGAAGAAGAAATGTCGAAGTTGGAGGATTGTAGTGATGTGGAGATAGCAGAACCAGTGCATGGAGAAATCTTGGTCATAAGACATGAATTGAACATTCAACCAAAGGATGAAGGAGATTCAGAGTAAAGGGAGCATATGTTCTATACCCGTTGTCATGTGAACAACAAGGTATGTAGTATCATTATAGACAGCGACAGTTGCAAGTACATTGCTAGTAGAGAAATTAAACTTGCCTACTAAGAAGCATCCTAATCCTTATCGGCTACAGTGGATGAATGATTGTGGGGATGTAAGGGTTAGTAAGCAAGTCTTGGTGTCCTTTTCTATTGGCGATTATAAGGATGAGGTGTTATGTGACGTTGCCCCTATGCATGTTGGGCACTTATTGTTAGGACGTTCTTGGAAATACGATAAGAACGATGGATTTAAAAATAGATATTCTTTTGTAGTGGATAATCGAACAATTGTATTAATTCCATTAAGGCCTGTTACCGCTTATTCTGACCAAATGAAAATTTCAAAAGAATGTAAAATGAGAGAAAAGAATTAGAAAATCAAGAAAGAGAAAATTGAGAGTGAAGAAAAAGTAGAAAGTAAAAAAAAAACGAGAGTGAAAGGAAAGAAAAATCAAGAATTAAAGAAAAAGAAAAGAAAGTTTGTGTATTTGTTCACAAAGGGGAGATTGAGAGTGTTTTGAGAGAAAAGGAACAAGTTCTTGTACTCATGTACAAGGATATTTATTTTACTAACAACCATAACTCCTCTTTCCCTAATGTGGTTGAATCTTTGTTGCAGGAATTTAATAATGTATTTCCTAAAGAACCACCAATGGGTTTGCCTCCTATAAGAGGCATTGAACACCAAATTGATTTTATCCCCGGTGCTGCGATTCCAACCGACCAGCCTATAGAACTAATCCTAGAGAGGCCAAAGAGATTCAAAGGCAAGTAGAGGAGTTTATGCAGAAAGGCTATGTGAGGGAAAGTCTTAGCCCGTGTGCGGTTCCTGTTATCTTAGTACCAAAGAAGGATGTAACCTGGCGTATGTGTGTGGACTGTAGGGCTATCAACAAGATTACGGTAAAGTATCGATATCCTATTCCGATGTTAGATGATTTACTAGATGAATTGTATGACTCTTGTTTGTTCTCTAAAATTGATTTTAAAAGTGGATATCACCAAATTTGTATGAAGGAGGGTGATGAGTGGAAGACTGCTTTTAAAACAAAATGTGGGTTATATGAGTGGGTTGTTATGCCATTTGGTCTTTCTAATGCACCGAGTACCTTCATGAGATTAATGCATCATGTCTTGCGAACTTTTATTGGAAAATTTGTAGTTGTCTATTTTGATGATATTTTAATATATAGTAAGACAATGCATGAACACTCAGATCACTTACGTGCTGTGTGTACTGCCTTACGAAGCCATAAATTGCATGCTAATATTGAAAAGTGAACTTTTTGTATGGAATCAGTTGTCTTCTTAGGATTTATTGTAAGTTCTCAGGGAGTTAGTGTTGATGAAGAAAAGGTTAGGGCAATTAGAGATTGGTTCACGCCTACAACTATTAATGAGGTAAGGAGTTTCCATGGTTTAGCAAGTTTTTATAGGAGGTTTGTACAGAATTTTAGTTCTATAGCTGCCCCTTTAAATGAACTTGTTAAAAAGAATGTTGATTTTAAATGGGATGAGAAACATGAACAAGCTTTTTTAATTTACTAAAGGACAAGTTAACCAATGCCCCTGTATTAAATTTACCCAATTTTGATAAGGTTTTTGAGATTGAAGGTAATGTCTCTAGAGTGGGTATAGGAGCTGTTTTAATGTAGGATTCCAAACCTGTGGCATATTTTAGTGAGAAACTTAGTGGAGCGCACTCAACTATCCAACCTATGATAAGGAACTCTATGCCTTGGTGAGGGCCTTACAAACTTGGCAACATTACCTTTGGTCGAAGGAATTCGTCATCCATTCTGATCATCTTAGCTTGAAGTTTTTAAAGTCCCAAGGTAAGCTCAACAAAAGGCATGCCAAGTGGCTAGAATTCATTGAGATGTTTCCTTATGTTATCAAGTATAAAAAGGGAAAGGAAAACATTGTAGCTGATGCTCTGTCACGAAGGTATGTATTACTTACAACTCTACAAACTAAATTACTTTGATTTGAATTACTAAAAACCATGTATGCCGATGATGTTGAATTTGGACAATTATGGGCAGCATGTTCTGATCATGGTTTTGAAGACTATTTTAGGCAAGATGGATATTTATTTAAGAAAAATAAATTGTGTGTACCTAAGTATAGCATAAGAGAAATGCTTATTAAAGAGGCTCATGGAGGAGGATTAATGTGACACTTTGGCATTCAAAAAACTTATGATGTTTTACATGAACATTTTTTTTCGCCAAAAATGAAGCATAATGTTAAACTCATTTGTGAAAAATGTATTACTTGCTTACAAGCAAAATCTAAAGTAATGCCCCATGACTTGTATACACCCTTACCTGTTCCTCAATATCCCTGAACTGATATTTCTATGGATTTTGTATGAGGGCTGCCTAGGACCTCGAAAGGAAAAGATAGTATTTTTGTCGTTGTAGATAGGTTTAGTAAAATGGCACATTTTATTACTTGTTCAAAAACTAATGATCCCACTCATATTGCTGACTTATTTTTCAAAGAGATTGTACGTTTGCATGGCTTACCTAAGATTATTGTAAGTGATCGAGATGTTAAATTTCTTAGTCACTTTTGGAGAAGCTTGTGGGGTAAATTAGGCACTAAATTATTATTCTCTATTGTGGCTTATCCGCAAACAGATGGACAAACTGAAGTTATGAATAGAACTTTAGGCATCTTATTACGTACTATAATTCAAAAAAATTTAAAGGATTAGGAGAATTGTTTGCCTCATATTGAATTTGCATATAATAGGGTTGTTCACACATCTACTTCATTTTCACCTTTTGAGATTTTATATGGATTTAATCATTTATCACTTTTAGATGTTTTACCGTTTCCTACTAACGACTCTCTTAATTTGGATGGAAAGAAAAAGGCTGAATTTGTGCAGAAATTGCATGCCAAGGTTCGCGCTAATATTGAGAAGAAGAATGAACATTATGCTCGGCAGGAAAACAAAGGACGTACCAAGGTGGTCTTTGACCCTGGTGACTGGGTGGGGGTTCACTTGTGAAAGGAGCGGTTTTCAAATCAAAGAAGTTCCAAATTAGATCCTAGAGGAGATGGTCCATTTCAAGTGATTGAAAGGATCAACGATAATGCTTATAAAATCGATCTTCCAAGTAGCTATGATAATGTGAGTGCCACTTTCAATGTTTCTGATTTATCCTTATTTGATGCAGATGACCATCAAGATTCGAGGATGAATCCTCTTGGAGAAGGAGGGAATGATGTGAATGTGAACATCACGATAAGCAAAAGAGATCATCTCGGAGATTATCCACAAGGAATGGAAGGTCCTATGACGAGAAATAGGACCAAACATATGGAACAAGCACTTAAAGGTCTTATCAAGGAAGTTTAAGGAAAAGACTACGTGGATCCAAGCCCAATTCCAACATGGGTTAATTTATGTAGTCATATCAGTGAAGATCTTAAGTGATAAAGTTTATGATTTGCTATAGATTACATTAGGATTTGATATTTATCTAGAAGTTATTTGTTTTAAATTTGGTTGCAATTCAAATTGCAATCTAATTAGGATTTCTAACTTGTTATCTTTCTTTTTACTAGATCAAGTTCACTATAAACAGGGGTTAGAGATTCAGTGAAAAGACAGATTTTGAAGAATAATCATATTTTATCTTTGAGAGTTTTCATCTCTGTATGAGTTGATTCCCTTGGTTCTTGGGCAAAGAACTATATTTGATAATGTTGGTTCTTCCGGCAGGTCGCGGTAAGAGTCACGTTCCTCTTGATAACTTCGGTGCTCTCCTGCAGGTCGCGGTTTGTGTCGGGTTCCTTTATTTTATCTTATCTTATCTCACCTTATCTTATCTTATTACATCTTATCCTATCTTATCTCATCTTATATTACCTTATCTTACCTTATTTCATCTCATCTTATCTTATCTTATCCTAATCTTACCTTGTCCTGATTCTCAAGATGTTCTGTTATCGTTTCCGCATTCTGATTCATTCGCATAGGGTGAATCAGATCACAATGTCTCTCATTCCTATACTTAAATTCTATTCCTATTCTATTTTGAAGTTAATTGGGGGTACGATATTTGTTGTGGGGATTCCCGTGGTGACTTTGGAGCAGCTATCATGGATCAAGAGAGGGAGAGGGAACGTCCCTGCTTAAGGACTAGAAAATTATTGTATTTTTCTCCTTTGACGTTTTCAAAAATCATGCTACTTATGAAGATCTATTGTCTAGAGTAACCACATTTTAACACGAGTAATTTAGTCCAGAAATGTATCTCTTTGTATTGAACGAAATGAAGAAGAAACATAAAATTAACGCTTTGATTGGAACATGAATAAACACTCATCATTGAAACTCAGTAAATGCAATGTTTATGGGACATGAATTTACCAGTAAAATTAAGTATACCAAATAAATAATCAAAGAAATGCGCCAGAGAAGAACATGATTGTCTCATAGAATTTTGGCAGAAAATCAAAACAAGATGAATTTGTTACTATTGCATGATCATTGAGTAGTAATAATATTAGAGCAGGTGAGTGGCAATTGATGTTTAAATCATTTGTAAGAAAATTTTAGTGTAAAAATAGATAAATTTATAAGGGGATTTAAAGTCAATACTTATCCATAACTTCTCATTTGTGTTTTTTGTTTTTTATTTTTATTTATTTGAGCTTTCTTATTCTTAATCCTTACACCTGCAACACACACTTCTTTTAATGAGTTCAAAAGTTGAAATTTAAATTTTTTCTATTGATTGTTGGCCTAATATGTGAGATCGATAATGGAATCTTAAATACTCCTTTCTACACCTATGGATATATTTATGCGTGAATACAACTTGACATATATTTTACACTCATATTTTGCATGCATTACTAGAAAACTTAAATTTATTACAAGAAGTCTTAAGAAGTAAGTCTAAGTCGATTAGTGACTAGTTAGTAGGATTCACATTGATGGCTAACTTGAATTTTGAACTTGAATCATTAAATAAAAAAAGATATAGATATGGTAATAATAATTTGATTTTAACTGGGTAGTAGGAATGAAGTTAATATTGGTTAGATAAGAGAAAACCTAAAAAGTCAAAATTGATACCTTGGATAAATAAAAAGTTAAAAATTAAAATCTTACTTGATAAGTTGCCTAAAAAAAATTTAAATCACCTAAAAAACTCTTCCCTAAATAATATAGTGAAAAATTAATGAAAAAAAAATATGATTAATTAAGTTAAGAAACAATTTAGGATTATAAATTAAAAATATTAGATTAATCTTAAGGAAGACAATTTTTTAAAAATAATTTAATTAATAAATAAAAAATATAAAAAAATAAAATAAATAGATAATGACACATGCTAGTATAAATGCATAAAATTTGTAATTACAACATGTAAGATAAAATATGTTAAAATGAATGTAAATATATATTTTTATTATATATATTAATTTTATACCTTTCTGATTTATACGAGTGATATGAATATACATGCTTATATGATTTTACGAGTTATAGAAATGTATTTATGTAGCTCGTATAAATTTTAAAGACACAATAATAATATCAAAGTTTAAGCTTTCATCATACTTATAATATTTCCACACAATCATTAATTAATGAATTTTATAAATAAACGTTCTATCTCATAAAAATTATCCATTATTTTTTATTAAGAGTACCTTCATTTATATTTTATTAATTTTTTATTCATAATATGAGTAATTATAAATTAAACTTTTATTACATTAAATACGTCTTCTAAACTTAATTATTAAATTATACTTTTAGATTTATATAATTCCATCATTTTAACTTTCATATCCTTTATTTATTATCTAACTACATTTGGTTTGACAATAACAAAAATGTATGCTAATAGTTGGAAAATAATAAAAAATTATATAAAAATTTTTTTTTTCATCTAAATAGTATTTATCTAGTCTCAACATAGTCCAAGTTAGGTATTAATTTGTGTCTTACTTTGGGCCATGATAATTGACCCAAATATAACTACAATCTGGGATAGGTCAAACTGAAGTTGGCCCAATCTAGCGCTTGAACAACGAACATGCTTCTTTCGCCTAAGATTTGTGACACTTCATCAAAAACATAAAATCAAAATAGGGATAGATTTGTGACACTAATTCTGGCTATTGGAGCCTTGAAAAAAAAAAAAAAAAGAACTCTGCTGAGGGGAGATAAATTAAGGTACATCTAATTGGGTGATAAAAAACATAGAAATACATTATATTCGTTACCCTATTTGATTCGAGTATTTCGATCAATACCAGCTTTCTTCCATTTTGTCACATTGCATCTCTCAAGATGGATATACACTAAACTATTTTATATTACTGTTTTTTTTTTTTTGGTATTTCTATTCACACTCTTTGAAAAGGAATTTCTTTTGTTCACTCTCTTCTCTCCGTGTAAAGTTTATTTGAATCATTTTACAAATAGTATGATGAAAGTGTAAACAAATATATTATGAAACAAATATTTTCTGATAAAAATTGGTTTGGCTCAAGATGGAAAATAGTCACTTTAACTAATAGTTGGTGATTCACTTTTGAAAGGTGAGTATGAAGATATGTTATTTAAAAATATAAGTAAATAACTATTATTAGATTATAAATTTATAATTATTTAAATTGTAAAAAATTTTATATACAATATCATATAAATTAATTATCATATTAATATAATTTATTTTTTGTAAACATGCTTAAATTTGATTTATTTCATTGATTCATCGAGTTTACCTAATCTTATAAATATTTGTTGGTAGAAAAATAAAATGATTTTTTTACAAACATTCATCTACATTCTATTTATGATCATATGATCTGTTTTTATATTTGTAAAAAATAAAAATTTTATAAATCATTAGATTTAAAATGTATATAAATGTAAATCACTGTGTATATGTAGAAGTATTAGTGTTCATGTGCAAAAGTATAAGTTTTAATTTGGAAATTTTTTCTTTTTGCATTTTTATGATAAATTTTTTTGAAAAAAATTGTTTAGCAAAACTGTTACAAGACATTTATACAAAATTTCCTAATTGAGAAGATATTAACACGAATATTAGGGGGAGGGGATTTGGTGGTATTTTCCTCTCTCTAAAAGCTAGTTATCGTAGAATATTACCATCATTTAAAAATACTTAATATAAAATATAGTTATCGTAGAACATCGGAATCCAAGATACTTTTGTTGATAAGTTTAGAGCATAATCAAGTTGTACATAGATGATTTGTGAAATTAAAAATGATATCGTGTGAGATATGTGACGTTTCAAGAATCCAGTTCTGTCTTAGTTTAAGCCTCAACCCCAATTAATTAATTTGAAACATTTGAAAAAAAAATAACGAGAGAGAATTTGTATTATTATGTGTGGATTAAACAAACAAAAAGAATATGATGACAAAGATGTGAAGTGTGTATTGTGTTGTACAAGCACGAAAAGTGTACCATAATCTATGCTTAAAGGGATTTGTTTATCACTAATGCCATGCTTTGATTTAAATACATATATCTTTCCCATCCTAAGAAACAACCGGTACTTCATTAGTTCCTTTAAGTGCTTTATGGAATTTCAGTGTGGATTTTTATAGCTTTTGGTTGCACTTCATTTAATTTCAGACAAATGTAAGAACAAAAGCAGAAACGCGGAGAATCATTGTTAAGATTATGTCAAGATGTGACACATGTAATATAAAATTATTAGTAAAATATATTTTTAATTTTTATAAATATGATTAAATTTAATTTTTTTTAAAATTTTGATTTTGATCCTTATTAATTTGGTATAATCTGCGAATTAGATTCTAAATTTTTCATAGTAATGGCAAGTACTACTATTTTGCTACAAAAATAATGGAACATCCTTCAATGATATTTCAACATTCAAATTCAATAAAGTAATAATATATAGGTAAGAGATCCTCTTTATTTAATGGGGGAGTTCATTTGGAAAGGGAACAAAATAAAGAATGTGTGTGAGGATTCAACATGAATAAAAAAGAGAAAAATATAGAGAAAGATAAAGAAAAAACAAAATAAAGAAGAAGAAATATAGAAAAAAATAGAAACTTTTGTTACCCCAATTATGAACGAAAATTTAATTAAATAGTACATAAATACTTTTTATATAAAAACTGAATGAGAATAAGTCATAGTTAAAGTCACGCAGTACTCTCCCATGGTACATTTTTTTGTACCAGTAGGATCATATTTGTTGAATATTTCAAAATTTTGGATGTTGGTTTTGTGCGAGAGAGCACATAAAATATACCTTTGTAGCTGCAGGTGTGATTTGAGCTTCAGTTAAGAGCTGAACCAAGTTTTTAGTTAATAGTTGTAGCCAGGAGCATGTATAATATAAATTAGGCTCAAACTCAACTAGTTAGGACTCATCTAGGATATCTATAAATTTAAAATTTTTAAAAATAAATTTTATTATCATTTAATAATAATGTGACAAACATTTAAATACATCACTTTATTTATCACTTCAAAATAATATGTGATATGATTGGATGTATGTCACACCATCATAAAATGATAATAGAGATATTTTTTAAAAGATTAAATTTTATAAAAATTTAATCAAATTTTATTTACTAAAAATAAATGTAACCTTGAAAATTACTCATATATTTTCAATTAAGATAAACAGTTCATGACATAACATTAGTCTTTATTGTGACTGAATGACTTAGAATTCTATCTTTGTCACTTGCTATTCTTCTAATATACAAATAAATTGTAGCCCCCTTTCCCTTTTTTTAAACAAAATATTTGAATTTCAACATATGATAAGTGGACCTGTTCACTGTTCACATTTCAAACCAAATAACTCCATGGTTGAGAAGATTTATTAAAAATGTAATATGAAATAATTCATGTATTTGTTACTTATATATTAAGCTTTGGGGGATAAATGCCAAGGAAAAGTCCCCTTTATCAATTTCTTATTTCTTCCTGTTTGTCTCATTTTCCTAGACTCTGAAAAGTTGTAATTAGTGCTTGTATTCAATAACAATGAACAAAGCCAAAAAGCAAAGTTCATTTTAATTTTATAAGCAAAATTGAGACACTTTATTGACAGGTTACAGAGTAAGTTGCCTTCAGAATATCATTAATTTACTAACCTCAAATATCATTTTACTACCTCTACCACACACCTTATGCAACAACAACTAATCCAAACTTCAAAGCTCCCTTTTTTTTTTTGGAGCCTTATGAAACTATGGCTAAAATTAACTAGAAGTACTTTGCTTAACCAAAAACATCATCAACAGAAGGGAGCAACTAAATTGTATAAACCAGCTTTGCTTGCAGCACTAGCCACACTGAAATTGCCATGAAAATCATCCAAGTTCCAAAGACCATCCCACAAAACTTCTTCTGCTGAGGTCTCAGGTGCAGAATTGTTACCATAGAGCATAGAGTACAAGTATCCTTGCTCTTCTGTGGTGTTTGGATGCATGTTGACCACTTCATGTCTAGTTTGAGATACATAAGAAGGTGCTCTATGGTTATTATCCTCAAGCAAGGACATGATCCCTTTCATGTCAAAATTGAGTTGCAATTGTTGTTGTTGTTGTTGATGGTGTTGTTGCTGTTGCTGTAATTGTTGTTGTTGTTGATGAAATTGCTGCTTCCTTTGGAGTCTAGTTTTAGCCTTCTCTGCTGAATCAGAAGGACTTTTTGCCTTTTTCTTGAAATGAGTCCTCCAATAATTTTTTATCTCATTGTCAGTTCTCCCTGGTAAGCTTCTTGCAATTGTTGACCACCTGAAGTTTTTGATAAGGTCTTAAGAATAAATTCATTGTTGCTAACTTTAGAAACACATTCAAGTTCATGAAAATGAGAATTGAAATTTTACCTGTTTCCCCACCTAGCATGCAGCTCCACAATTATGCTCTCTTCTTGTGGTGTTATCTGACCCCTCTTCAGATCTGGCCTCAGATAATTCACCCATCTCAATCTGCAGCTCTTCCCATTTCTTTTCAATCCTGTTAATGGACAACACAAACATTGATACAAATTAATCACTTGCCCTTAAGATAAGGAAAAAAAATCAGATTAATTAAAACAAAAAGGCATGAAGGGTGATACTCATCTCATGACCAGAGTATACAATTTTCAAAAAAAAGAACAACTTAAAGGTACACAAAAATGTAGCCACTATGAAGAACTATATTTTCAGTGTATCTTCAGTCTAGTTTATTTAGAAAAATAATCATTTATTTTTACCAATTTTACAAGAGAGTTCTTGAAAAGCAAATGATTATTATTTTTTAAAAAAGAAAGTATATACACTTAAAATTGGAAGTTTAATTTCAGTTGTTCTATTGCAATAGTTAGATTGTTACATATAATGTGAAACATAATGATAATACTAAGAAACAAAAGAAAAAAATTTAAAAAAAAGTTTGGTGTTGTTACCTGCAAGCCTAGCAACAGAGTTCCATCTACCTTCACCATGCAGCCTCACATACTGAATTAGCAACCTATCCTCTTCAGCAGTCCAAGGTCCCTTTCTCCACACCTCTTCTTCTATCACACTACCAGCCATATGGCCTGCCATAACTCCTCCCCAATACATGCAAAAAGGCTTCAAAGTTTGTTTTTGGATAAAATTTATTTGTCTTCCAATTTATGTGCCACTGATTTGGGTCTTGTGTTGTTGCATATTTATACCTGCAGTTTTGCCCCCAACTTGATTCTACAAGTCAATCAAAGGTCACTTTCCTATGATCTCTATCCACTTCACTGTTTAAGGTACTACGGGTAACATTGTTTTAAATTTATATAAAAATAAACAAAAGGGTCTTCAAGTAACACTAAAAATGCTGCATGCTTGTCCATCAAGTGCAAATTCACCAAAAATACCTTTTTCCTCTCTGTATTTTATTTTAATTAAGTAAATTATCATTATAATTCTAAAAATATTTAAGATCAATTAAATTAATTTTGATAAACAAAAATTACTAATTTTATCGTAATAAAATAAAATAAATATTAGTTATTTTCTTTCCATTATTCATTTTAATTTTTATAAAAAAGATTAAAACAAATAATTTTTTATTTTGAAAATAAAATTTAATTATTTTTATTTTTAAAAAATTAATATGATTGATATTTTCAAATATTTTAGAAACTAAAATTGTGATCATTCTTTGATTAATACTTAATATTGGTCTTGGCCTTGTGATTAATTGGTTTTACTCAAAGCAAAATCCACCTCCTCCTCAGTAAAAATTGGTCATATTGAAAGGGTTGGATGATGATGGAGATCAATCAATAATGGAATAACATGCTATTTTAACAAAGGGCATATTTGGAAATTCAATAATGTGTTAAGCTATTAGGTGACATGACTAAGGATCAACAAAATAAATTATATATGTTAAGGTTGATGCCAAAATGACAAAAAAAGAAAGAAAGAAAAAAAGAGAAATCTAGTTACCTGAGGACACGTGTGAACAAGAGCCTATGCACCTAGACACAAAACTACAAATTAAAGGGTATAATCCAAAGGGATGACACATAAAATATAAATGGGTGGTGGGAATTTTTAAATATAAAAAATTACAAGAGGACTAATGGACTTTCCCCAGCTGTTGGATTTGCTTAGTTCTCAAGGGCGTCTATAATCTCTAAAAATTTCATTAAATTATAATAATATTGTTGGATACCATTTTGAGTATTGTGTGATATTTAAATATTATAGATATCATGGCCTTGAACGTCATTAAGGTGACAGGTGTTGTCTTATGATCATATTTTTGGAAAGATAGTGCTTGGGAACTGCTGGAAGCATGAACTCTTTCATGTTATATAAAACAATAATCAATTTATTTTATATAAATCCAAGATCTTACATAGAGTCACAAGAAAATGTAACTTTTATTTTATATAATTATAGGGTGTAAAGTGTTAGTTTTTGCTTTAAGTTATGCATTTTTATTTATTTAATGATGAGTAACCATGCTTTGGGAAATTAAAAATTTTCTCCTTTTTGGGTCTTTCTTTATTTTTTTGTCTCATTAATCAGAAAGGAAAAAACCCCTGAAAAATATTCCTAATTAGTACTTAGTATAATACTAAACCTTAAGATCAGGTAATATTTGAAAACTGAGATTGGATCTTCTTCAGTTATAAAGTAAATGCATGTTGCATAATTTCTAACTCGATCAATGACTCATATTTATTGAGTTAATTATAACTCATATATTCTGTTTTGTTGTAAAATGAATCATTTATCATAGTTGAGATTAATAGAAGACAATATCCATCGCTCAAAATATCTCAAAAAAATCCTGTAAAATGAAAATATGAGAAGTGATCATTTCTTTTATTTTAATGTAACAAAGTAGGATCACATTAATTAACAGTAGGTTCTAAAAAGTAGAAACAAATGTGATCAGCAGATTATTTACTTTTGTATATTAAATTAAGGTTATTTAATACATTTTTTTAACAAATAATGTATATGTTTTCATAACATTTTAATTTGAATTTTTAAATTAATTATAGATAGTTTTATAAATGAAATACCTTTTATTATAATTTTAGATTAATATAAATTTAAAAATTAGACATGCGCACACAGATTAATTAACTTGCATATTATAAAATTAAGTATATATATTTTTTTATTCAAAATTAAGTCTATATTCTTTAATATAAGAATGTTTCTCCTTATATTTTATATCTCTTAGCAAGACATTGATTATTAGTTAATACTTATTTTTAAATTTTTTAAAATGTCAGATTATTATTTTTAAAATTTCCTTAATATCTTAGAATCTTTGACCCTCAAGTTCTCAACGCTCAGTTTTAATTTATTAATTTTTTTACATTAAAATTTATTATTCTTATCTAAAATCTATTTTAATAAAGCTATTAAAATTAGTTTAACAGTAACAAATTTGAAATTAGAATAGATTTTATATAAGGTTCTGAATTCAAATCTTGTTACTTTTTTCATTATACATACAAACAAAAATCTATTTAGTATCCCAAAAGTTATTTTTAATTTTTTTAAGATCGCTATTTTTTTCAGTTAAGCTACTTATTTTTTTAATTATTTAGTAGTTATACATATTTTTTTTATATTTTTTAATTAGTTAAGTTATTTTCAAATGTTACATATATTCTTTAGATTTATATTTTTTAATTTCATATAAATTAAAAAATATTCATACAAAAAATTCTTATTAAAATTTGTTGTTTTGATTTATAAACGAGGAATAACAATCACAATTATTGTTTTTTTACTTTAATATATAATATACTTCTTTAAATATATATTAATTTAAAATTATTTAATAAAATAAAAAATTATTTTTAAACATAAAATTTTATAAATATAATCTATATAATAAAAATTATTAATTAATAGTTGGATGGATAAAATTATAGTATTTAAAAAAATAATTTTATCATAAATTACTCTTACATCAAGTTAATTTCTCTTTTCTCTCTATATATGGTTATTTAAAAATTGTTATATAACTTTTAAAATAATCGTATAATTTACTTGTTTTAGTGCTGAACATTTACGATAAAATTGTATAATTAATATTTTTTTACTTTTAGTTTAATATATATTATGAAGGGTACATTAAATTAATTTTTTAATAAAATATAAAAATTTATTTTAAAATTTATATACTAATTTAGATTATAATTTTTTTAATTTAATAGTTGAATTAATAAAATTTAACAATTTTTTAAAGTTACTAAACAAATTAATTTTGATAAAAATTTTAAAATAACTTGATCTCATCTTTCATACATAAATATAATATTAAAAAAATTCTTCTTTTTGTGAAATCGCTCGTTTAAGTTTTTCGTATCATCACAATAATTAAAACTGTAAACAAACTTCATGCATTTATTTTTTATTGTAGAAAAATCTTAAAAATTTTAAAAAAATTAAATGTCTCAAAATATTAAGTGACATAACTTCCAACGAAAATTTTCTATTTATATCATATAAAACATGTTTTTCATATATCTCAAATAAGATGATGGAATGGTAGAAAATAAAAATAAAATATATTAAAATATAAATATTATTATAATATACATTAATTTATCATTTCTCTTCATATAAACAGATTAAACATATACAATTAAATCTGTTAGTTTTTACTTACGTGAAAACTCTAAACATGCATACAATGAAAATAGGATCGATTTCAAAAGGACGGCTACATATATATATATATACCTGTTCTACTAAGACAAGCAGTATAACAGCTAGCATGTATATGCCCACAGAAAAGAAGTATCTTAAAAGAAAAGGAGAGAGAAGATCACATGTGATTCCTTGTGTTGTGTTGTTAACAATTTGCTTTGTATGTGTGTTTATGTATAAAGTTTTGTTCTTTTTGGGTGTCTTTTCAATGTAGATTATGATCAAGGTTTTAGGATTGTTGTGGGGTCACGTTAAAAGTTTTTAAATTCAACTAATTCTCTTTCGGCTTAAATTGTTTAACATGGATAGAGTGATGTTGTGGCGTGCCTAGGGTTTCTAGAAAACCATATCTTCGTTACAAACTTTGACACTCATCCGTTAAACTTTGAACTTTACTGAGATACATTTTATTAAATGTCATAAATATATCTTTAGTTTTTTTGTTACTTTTAATTTTATTAAATTAAAATTTTTAATAATATTTGTAATAAATTATTTTTAGATAATAAATAATATGATTTATCTAAATACAAATTGTTTTAAAAAGTTTTAAAACTTATAGCAATTAAATATATTTTTCAATAACTCAAATTAAATTTAATTATATTTATTAAGATTAGAAATATATTTTCTTCAATTTAATTTTATGTTTTTTAAGATTGAATTTTTGAATTAGTAGTGTGTGAATTTCTTCGTCATCAACTCAATTCTAACCAGACCAGGTTAAGTACACGACACAACCCACTATAATTTAGATTGATATTTATGTTGAGTTGGATTCTCACTAAAGTGCATGAAGCCAATAATTAAATATACTAGTTAGCTTTTAGTTGATTACATGAATGGGAGAAGAAATGACGCAAGATCTTAATTATATGATGGTATCCACATAGAAGATTTTATTGAATGGAAAATCATCGGTGGATGTGGAAATTCTTTGAGTTGCTTCGTCTGCTTGAATTTTTTTTTAACAATATATCATTGAATAAGATTCATATTGCATATCATGTCTGAATTTGATCTTGGCGTTTAGGATTCGGTTTGATCAAGGAAATTTTTTAAATGTAAATTCAAATCGATGAGTAAAAGATCGATTATAATAATTCATGACACGTTAGAGAAAACAAAACATAAAATCTTCAATCTCCTTGTCCTATACTTTTGCAGTCAATAGGGAACAGATTAGATGTCATAAAGGAAGGATAAGATATCAATAATTTGGCAATTAGAATTAACTATAAAACATGCACAAATTAGACACTATATTTTTAAAGGAAGGATAAGATATCAATAATTTTTCAATTAGACATTAACTATAAAACATGCACAAATTAGACACTACATTTTTAAAGGAAGGATAAGATATCAATAATTTTGCAATTAGATATGTAACAAAATTAGCTGAAAACCACGCAAAAATTAGACACTATTTTTAATTTTGAAGAAAAGGTGAATTAATTTAAACAACTTCTTACAAATATTAATGGGTAGGGCTGGCTAAGTCTAGTCTTTTTATAAGACTTGAGTCTAGCCTATCCGTCCAATGTCATTATAAAAAATTGCATTTATTAATAATTTGGTACTTAATTAATCTTTATTAATATATTTTTTATCTAATAAAAAATAAATTATTTATGCAAAAATTAAAAATTCATATTATTAGTAAGATGTATAATATTAATAATTAATTTTGTAAAAATATTAATTATTAATATATTAAATGTTAGTATAATAAATTATTCAATTAATATAAACTTTTAACATCTATGGAAGTGTTTAATTTTTTTATTAGATAAAAAACTATACTAACAAAAGCATTTTTAAACGCTTGACAATTTTTTATTAAAAAATATTTTTTTTATTATAGAGATCATTTTAATGTTTAAAAATTTGTTCGATCGTAAAACCTATTTAAAAATTTATTTTTAATTAGATTTTTTTAAAAATAAGTTAAGAAAACTGCTTGTAAATAGGTTAATATAATTAAATTTATATTTTATCTAGAGATGAAAATAAGTAAAACGCTCATAAAAAAAATAAAAATATACGACTTAACCTCAGGTACAATTCAGTTAGACTTGTTTGCCCAATAACTTTTAATAAAGAAGAACATGATTTGTGCAAACGAAAAAAAGCTTTTAGGTTTGCAAGCTGGCCCCTTAAAGTAAACTTTAATAAAATAATATTACATAAATTTATTATCAAAATAATAATATTTATTATTGTTATTATTATTACTATTATTTTGATATTATAAATTTATTTTATTTAATAATTATTATGCAAAACTTATTGTTAGTAACTTCTATATATTAAGTTTTACGTAATATCATCTCTAATTTTTTTATGAATTATAAAAATAAATTATCAATTATCTGTTTTAATTCTATTATAATTTAGTGATCATAAATAGTAATATTTTTTTAAGCTATTATTTTCAATAATCATGTAAAGTAAATAATAAAAAAAATATAAAGAATATTTTAAATTTATTAATTTAATGATGAATTAGAAAGTAATTTTTGTATTTTCCATAGCATATTTTGTCCAATAAAAATAATTTTTTAATCATAAAAATTATTAAAATAACTTTTATTTTTTAATATTTTTTTATATATACAAATGAAAATTACACAAATGAACATGCTTAAAAAATTTAATTATCTATCAACTGATCTAATTGTGCTTAATAGTTAGATACGGTAAGCTTACTTTTTTTTACTTTTTTCCGATGAACATTGACCTAATTATGTGATTATAAATTTAGAGAAGAAAATTTATTTTAGTATTTAGGTTTACAAAATAATATTTGTATATTAGTACAAATATAAATACATATTATATTTAATGATATATATATATTATTGTAATTTAATAAAAGAATATATCAAATTAGATTTATAAATTTAAACTTGGACTAACGTCAATTAGCATCCTATTTTTTTAGTCTAGAGTGTAAAAAATTATAAAAAAATTCATTATTAAAATATCTCTTTATCTATTTTAATTGAAACTAATTATATAGCATACTACTTTAAAAAATTGCTGAAAAGATAAAAAAAAAATGAAAAAATTAGTACTAAAATGTTGTTGTAAGCATGTAAATCATTTGAACTATGAAAGTAGAAGTAGAAAAAGGGAAAAAAATCATAAATTAAGAAAATAACATTAGATAATATGAGATATAACTTAAAAAATATCAATAAAGATAAATTTTTTTATTTTTTAAAAATATCATTTGTTACTTTTTATTATCTATTATCAACTATTTTTAATCAATTAAAATCTAGTTTTATTTTTTAATAAAATTTTAATTAAAAATAAATATAAAATTATTTGAAGGATGATTACAATAAACAATAATAATAAAAAATATTTTTTATATAAAATCTATCTTATTACATTCTATGAATAAATATATTTTAAGAACTCAAAATTAAGAAAAAAATAAAATTATTAATTTAAATTAGACTGACTTAACATATGTAAAACAAGCTTTCTTATTAGTTTATCTTCAAATCTAACACACGTAATAATAATAAAATAAAGATTAGAAAATTTTCAATTTCAAGCTATATGAAACTTAAATATTTTAAAATATTAATTTTTTTAATATTCTTATAGCATGAAAAATAATATATTAATTACATATCTATATAAAAATTAAATTTCAATTATATTAATCTTTAGTTAGAAATTAATTTTATCAAATTTTGTAAAACTGATATATTATTTTTATGCTATATAAAATCATTAAACAAGTAAATGTTGAAAATAAATTTGACAATTTATTCTAAAAAAAATATACCTTACTTTCAAATATTATTATACAAGTATATATTTTTAAACTCAAAATCAAAATATTTTTCTTTTATTAAATTTCTTTAAATTTTATATAGTATTTTTAGTTATATTAAAAACAAACAAAAAAATAAAAATTTTAATATTCTTTCTCTTCTTCCTTCCCTCTATCAATCTATCTCATTCCAACAAATTGTACTTATAATGATAGATAAAATTTGTCACGAAATATAAAAATGTCATAGGTATAAGTTTAAATATATGAACTATTAGATATATTCTACATTCATTATGTGCATCAAATATTTATAAAAATTTAAGTGTTACTATAAGTTATAGTTACAATTTTATACTTTTACTTATAGTTCATCGTGGTTATCCTTTACCTATATTTTTGAATGACTATAGGTAAAAAGTCTATATATACTTTTACTATAGACCTTTATCTACAATTTTTTACCGTCTTAGTTAAAAATTTCATGTGTCAATTTTTATCTACAAATTTATGTATATATATAAAAGTTTATGTAACAAATCATAAATTCATGTTATTCAATTTTCACAATAACCTAGCAATCTTTGTCTTAGATAAATAAATTACGTGTTATATTTTTTATTTTAAAATTATCAGATAAAATAATTAGATAATATATATATATATATATATATATATGTGGTACTACAACCTACTAATAAATATGAAATTAGTTTCAAAATTTCTTCATATTAAAAAATTATCAAATTTTAATATATCAAAAATTGTTTAGAAGAAATATGAGTTTACATAAATAAAAGATTAAAATTATTTAATAAAATATTCTTTAATAATGACTAGATATTAAAAAAAATATTTATACGTTCATATATATATATATATATATATATATATATATATATATATATATAAAAGTTATTGTCATTATTTAAAAATAATAGATAAAATTTTACTAATCTAAAGCTATTATGAATAAGATATCCATTTAAGAATTGTTGATTAAGAATTGCTTTATGTTAATTTTTTTATAAAAAAATAAGTTAAGAACCACATCAATTATGAACTTGAAAATTTATTGAATAGAAAATGCTATAAATATAATGAAATTTTTTTTCCCTTAGTCTACCTTTAAAATTATGAAAAAACTTTGAGATGGATGAAAAAATCAACCACTTAATCTACCTTCAAAAGTATAAAAAGATTCTTATAAAAAAAAGTAAAAGAAGAAAAAATTAATAATAATACTCATCAATAAAAAAAATGGTAGTCAAAATTCAAAAAATAAGAAATAAGAAGTATTCTGGATATCTAAATGGTGGAATAAGATGGAAATAACATAAGGATACATTAGTATTTGTTTTACTAATATATCCATGGAATGATGATATTTTCAATTTTAGCATTTTGTTTGTAGCTATCTAAAAGATTCTTTAGTTAAAACTTTTCACTAATAAATTCAATAATTACATATATCATGATATATTAAACATTACTTTTTTAAAATTGGTTGACCAACATTATATTTGTTTCTAAAAGTGAATTTTTAAAATTCTCTTCATTAGAATTATGCAAGAATAACTTAAAGTTTAGATGTATAAATATTTGTGTAACATAATAATGATGGAATAAAACTAAATGTTCAAATTATACTTTTATGTCATAGTTCAAGAGAATAATAAATTTTAATTGCATCAATATTATAGGAATAAGTGGTTGATTATTAGATTAGAAGGGTGACAAATGAAAAATATGTTTTGTAATTTGATATCCTCCGCATTAAATCATATGTCACAGGCAAAAGAATTTTAACATCCTATTAACATAAACTATAATAACATTGATTCTTCTAGTCAAATCAACCATCCAAGGTAAAAGAACTAATGAATCAGTTTTAGAAAATATAACTCATGTTTTAAAAAGTTTGACTACAAATTCAATGTATAAGGTTGTTATCCATTTTATACAAACGATCCACCCAACAAGGCAATCAATTTAAAATAAGATACATAATTTATAATGCATCATTATATTAGATACAAATAGTACTTGATTTATGGCTAACAAGGTTGCCCACTATCATAACCTAAAATCTTTTAGCTGACTTTTTTTTTGTTGATTAACTAGGAAATCATATGAGAAAGATGATCCAACTAAGAGAAAACCTAAATAAGTAATTGAATAGCATCACAAAACACATTAATTGAACAATTGAGCTCAAAGTGCTTTGAGCCTTGAGGTCCCTCAAGCTATGATTAGTAAAAATAGTATGAGTAGAATTTGTGATAGTTAATTTGGATTTTTGATGCTAAGCTTGCAGCATGGTGAAAGCTATCTTTGGTTGGCTTATAACCTATTTACGAATCAATTGCTTCTATTCCAAATCTTATGTTGATACTATTAATTTTTCATTTTCTCTCCTCTTCCATCTTAACAAATGTTAATTTTCAGACTTTCTCTTAGTTTTTTTAATGTCAATCATGAGTCATATTATCTCTACTCATCTTGTCTTCTTAACTTTTATAAGTTAATTTCTTTGATTGTTATTTTCTCTACTCCTCTTGTCTTCTTAACTTTTACCAATTTTATAATTTCCTATATGGCTCAAATAATTTAGATAATCTATTGTGTGATGAGTTTAAAACTGATAAATAACAAATTTTGTTTCAACTTACCAACATAGATTTAGCTATTTCAAAAACACTCATCTTGTGTTGTGTCTTATAAGAATTTTATGTATCAACCTACCAAAACATATTCAACTTTTTTCGAGAATTAAACACACAGACAAAACATTAAATCCTTTCTTCAAAATCAACATCAAACAAACAAAACACTTGTATACTAATTATTTGGTCTGTAAGCCTTTTCCAAGATTGAAAGATCATCCAAATTATAACATTCAAATATTGATATCATTAACAAATATTGAAAATGAAACTCACAATGATTTGGTTCGATTAACAAATCCTTTCATGCTCTACAAAAAACTCAGGAATATATCTTGTTTTGTAGAAAAAGATTGAGCTTCAATTAAGAAAAATAAAATTAAAAGAAAAAAAACATAAAAAATAAGAAACTAAATAGTTGAACTGAAGAAAGGAGAATGAATCATCAAAATCTGATATCATAAAAGTTAATCATTGAAGAAAAATTCCAATTCAAATTGAGACTTAATATCTATTTTTGGAATTATAAATACGTTATGAAGAAATCTAGGGATTGAGGAAGGGGGAGGGATATTTTTGAAAGGTGACCTTGCTAACCTCACTCACTAGTAACTATCACATTGTTGGTCCTGAACTTTAAAAGAAGTTTTTCATTTTACTTTTATTTACTTTTGTGTGTATTAATCTTTTTAAAAGAATATGGATGCTCATTCAATGAGAATGGAGAATAGTTTGTTTAAAAAACTTTAGTTGAAAGAAATTATTTTATGGCCAAAAAATTGTTATCTATAACTACAACTTATTATGTATCTCTGATTATGTGATATCTACACATATGATTTTTTAAATTTTTAATAAAATAAATACCAAGGGAATTATATTGTTATTGGTATATAATGCATCTATCTACAATTTAATACATCCATAGGTAAATGCTATATCTTCCCATATTTTTAAATCTTCACAAAAATAAATAATGATAAAATAACATTTTTTTAGATATATGATGCTTATACTTATAGTTTTAATAGATATCATTAAAGGTGTCTGTAGTTTTATGGGAATCTTTTTGTAATGTATAAGAACAATAATAGCTATATGTTGAAAATTCTTTATATTAAGTAAGATGTCCAATTAATAAATACAATAAATATTTAGAGAGACAAATGGAAGAATAAGAATGTTGGTAAGGAATGATATTCATTATTTAGGTTTCTTAATTTTTATGTTTTATAATTATCATCTATTTATTTATCTCCATGCTTATAAAAATATATATCTCTATGAATAATGAATATGATAGAGTTAATTAGTATTTGTAATTGTGGAGGCTGATACAAAAGAGAGTAAAAGGTGGTTTTTGAGTCTTCTATTAGAAGACATAGGTGACATCAACATCCATTAATGAGTTTTTATTTTAGATCTCCATCAACACCCATGCTTATAATTGGTTGAATGTTACACCTACTAAGTCTTGGTGTAAACATGCATTTATTTACTATCTTAGGTGTGTATCTTGATGTATAATATTTTTTAATCCTTTATGAGTACCATTTTTCTAGCTAAAGACAAACCAATTATTTCCATACTTGAATGGATTAGGACTTATTTAATAGGTAGCTTTGTTGTATTGAAGGAAAAATTATCAGAATACCAGCACAATGTGATGCTTAAACCTAGAAGGAGGCTAGATAAAGTGGTAGAAATGAATGGTAGTTGGTTAGCTACATGGGTTAGAAAATTAAAATTTGAGATCACTCATATAGTTCATAAAGACAAATTTATTACGAATCTAAGCTCAAATTCATGTACTTGTAACTTCTAGGGTTAATGGGGATTCCTCACTTGCATGTAGTTGTTGCAATTACATATAAAATGGAGGATTTAGAAATTTATATACATAATTACTATTAGAGAAAAAAAAATTATGAATTGTGTTGTGGATAATAAATTACTCCCATAATAGAGAAAACCTATGATTCAAAACCCAATATAAAGAGATCTTACCTCCAATGTATAAACCTAGACCTAGAAGGTCAAAAATACTTATAAAGAGGGAACTAATTAAAGATCTCAAACCTATTAAGCTAAAGAGATCACGCTCAAACATAAGTGCAATAGGTACCATAAATATGGACAGAGTAGTAAGAGGTGAAAAAATTCTCCAATTCTGGTTCAAAATTGAATAACAACTAAGGTGAATAAAGTCGAATAACTAATCATGTACAAACTGAAAATACAAATAAAAATGTGAAAGAGAACTAACAAAATTAGGCTAGTGAAAGACCTCAGATAAGTATGTCACATAACCAAAAGTAACATTTCATTGCTAACTTTTGTGAGCAATATACTATAATAATTTACTTTGAAACTTGTGTAGGAAGAACTCAATATTGAATTAGAACAGTAGCATAATGAAAATACAGTTGGTACTTCTTCGACACAACAAAAAAGAATCTAAAAAGTTTCTATCATTACCATATATTTAATAATAATGCATGATACAATTATAAATTGATAACATGAATTTTTCACACTTGTTTTAAGGGAAAAAATCACACTAGAACATAATCAAAGACAAGGTATCATTGGTGCAAAATCAGGTCACCATACTAATAAAGGGACAATAGCCAAAAAAAAAAATATCAATAGAACAACAACTTAGTTTGAAGTAATAGTCATAACTAAAATTGTTGCTTAGGTTGGACTAAATAAATAAGATGCTTAGGTTGGACTAAATAAATAAGATGGGCTTGTAGAATTTGGTTTGCACGGTGGAACATAGGAAGAAGAATTACAATAATCAATAATGGATAAGAGCACATGGTGCTTTTCTTCTATTTGTACTTAATTAGGATAACTTTTGTATTTTCTGGGGCATATTTTGATGCATTTGTTTGTCGATGTGTAGGTCATATTCTATACTATAATTATTATATTAATATTTATTTGTTTCTTCTATCAAGAATCCTAGGTATGAGAGAGGGTTATTTTGTGTAGTTATTGCAATATAAGGATTATTAGTGAATCGTATTGCACTATACATATTCATGTAAACTTTGACTAATAATAATAATTCAAAATATTAACATTCACTTATATGTATGTTTGATTATTAATCATCTCCAATTGGTTTATTTCCTTTATCTTCTTTATTATGGTAATTATCTCCAATTGGTTTATTTCTAGTAACTAGCTCAAAGACAAAATTTAAAATGAGAAAATTAAATTGTGTGCTTGAGATTTTGAGGTCTTGGGTAGAAAAAAGGAAGTTACATTTTGAAGTTGTTCAAGGTCAACAATTTCTATTGGGTATAAGTAGCAATAATCTATTTTGGGATAAATTTCATTACCAAACTTATTAAATTTATAAGACATAAAAATTTACCTAGTTATGTACTATTTGGTCATGGTTACGTAAATATCATTCAATTATGGTCTATGATTAATAATGGTAGTTAACTAGTTATCATGAGCAAACAATTATGATTTAATATGATTTGCTAATCAAAATGAAAAGAGTATTAGTTTAACCTATAAAAATAGGTATTGTGCACACATCTATACTTGGTTTAGGTAACAATTTTTACTATAAATTGTAAAATCCTAATAATGAAACTTATCTTACGCTTAAGTCATATCATAGATTCACTATTAATTTATTACTTTATAATACAAAATTCATTTAAAAAATTACCTATACTGAATTACGGTAAAGACTTTTCTTTAAAACATTTATTGAAAGTGCAAGTCTTATCGTATTAATTAACATTGTAGATAATCATTGTTAAAACGTCATCACTTATGCTAAATTTTGGTAACTCACGTTCAGTTACGTGATGTAATATTCATTTATTTATATAGCAATTTGTACATTATTTTAGTACAAAATATAAGAAACACAATTCAAAGCTCACAATGAGTCTTTTAAAATAAGATGATAGAATATATGCCCTTTTAAAAGATTACAGTCATCCTAAAATAGAAGATACATATGATATAATGATGTTATTAAAATTCTCTTCAATTCTTCCTACATTCCATTCACGATACAAAATTCCAATTTGCCTTATTAATTTTAGCGTAGAACTTTATCATTGCGAAGCATGGTTGAGTTTTGAGAAAAGAAACAAAAAGTACGAAATGAGAAATCAAAATTTCTCAGTAAGCATCTACCCTAATGCTAGTGACATCGTTTCTAACCTAGCCACTTCAACACTTATTTAAGTATGCATTTCATATATTCTTTAATTCATTCTTTTATAGAGACATTCATAAAACATACATCTCAAACATTCTAGAGATCAAAATTCCATCACATCACAAATATCATTTGACCTTTGTTTCAGTGATGTCTTAATCATAATTCATTCTCATTTCTTCATCACCCTCTCATTAATAATCTCTACTTTAGGCATATTATGCAAAATTTATTGAAACAATATCTTTTCACTAACTCTGCTACTCTACCTTCTATTCTTAGGATATTAGCTCATTTCTTGATGACTTTCATCATCATAATTATTGAAGACCTAACATTTCATAATAAAAGAATTTTTGGAAGATCTATGTCTTTCCATAGAAGGACCTCTCACCCTTTTAAATATGCACTAGTCTTAGATTAGGCACATTTAAGAGTAGTATTCAATTTTCACATAAGTTCTTCTTTAGTGATCTCTTAATTTATTAGATTCCTTTTTAAAACTTCTAGATAACATGCATGCTCAATTAATCCAATCAATATAGTGTGCAAATATAGCATCTAATCCATTTAATTCATATATATTACGACACAAACAATCATAAATCGCATCACTTCTCTAAATTATTCAAGAGAGTATCTCACATACTTATATATACATCTACATACTCAAGAAGTAATATGATAACGTAGCATGATCATTTCTCTAAAAATTCATCTCCTGATTAAAATTACTTGTTTATGCATAATTCCAAATATTTGGATAACATATAACTTCTTCGTGGAATTTTCCATCTTGCGTTATCCTTTGAGTTTTATGAGGAATTTCTCATAGAAACTTAGCTCACTCATTCTTATAAATTATCTCTCAACCTTTCATTTTCTCATAATCTAAGTTTTCCTAACATTCTTAGGTTTAAGTTTGTAAAAAGATGACCCATGAACTTACTTGGCCGAATAGCCTATTTTGGTTTAACTTAACTTGTGTTCCTTAATGTAGGAATTTTATGAACAACCACCTTATACCCAACTTTAGTAAATATGGTTTTATACTTCTTCAATATTAACCTAATTAGCCAATTAAATATGTTAAACTTAATTTAATTTGTTTGTAAATTTTACTTAAGAATCCATGTCCATTGATTTGAAAATTCTCTTAGAAATCTTTAAGCACCCGTATTAATCATCTTAAGATTTATTAAACACTTTTATGAAATTCTCTAAGTCTTGACTGAATCATACGCCTTACTACTAAAGCTTTGTGGTCAATTTTTCATATTTTTGAAAGGTGCTTCTTGTGAGGTTATGATTTAGATTATTAGATAGGTTCATCTTGGTAATTTTTAAGGTATTTCTCCTTATTATTAGATAGGTTTATTAGAATTTTAACTCTTTTTTCCCTTAATTTTGAGGACTTGGCCGAATGGCCATCTTGGACTTTTAATGGTTTTTTTCTCAATTTTTCCTGTTAACTTGTGAATCTTAGTTTAGGCCACTAAATCACGCACTTTACTTTTATCAAAATCTTAGTTTGAGATGTCTCTTTCACCTTATAAAGTCTATAAGTCTATTTCCTGTCTTATAACCATCAAGGTCCAATTTTTATGATTTGTGACTTAAATTTTTAGCCCTTTTTGAGTTAGGATTATATGGATCCAGATCTTCATTTTTTATAAAGATTCAAATTAAAGAATTGAACTTTTCATGAAGATGGAATCAAGCATGCAACTTTGATTAATTATCATCCATTTATGCATATTTCAACACTTAACAAAATCCTCCAATATCTACTCAAGATATTTTAAAATCACTCATAAAAAAATTTAACTGATTAATTTTCTTCAAAAGATTCAAGAAGCATTTTAATCCATTAAAACTTCCTATTGGCCTTCAAAAATCCCTAAAAACTTAGTGATGCTTATTTTGAATAAACTAGGGCATTTTTGAACAAAAACATGCCCAAGAAAGTTGAATCCTTAGACTTTACAGAAGGATCCACAAAAAAAAAAAACAAGAAGAATAAGCCAAAATCACATAATAAAAGATTTTTTTAAGAAAAATCTTAAGGTAAAAATCCCTACTTGTTGAAGACTAGGAAAAGGACTTGATGGATTTTTTAGGTAAAGCTACCCTCCCTTGTGGTCCACATGAAATCTTTGATGAGAAGTGGTGGGGCTTTGTCTCCTTGATTAGATCAAGATTTAGGCTTAAAGGTGAAAGATCAACTTAGTTAAATTTGGTTCAAGGATTCTTGAAAGTGAGAGCTTTGTTTATGGGGTCTTAGGTGAGTTTTTAAAAATGAAATTTTGAGGCAAATGAGACTCCTAAGCTACATATCAAATTCGGCCATCTATGGGTATTTAGAAATTAAATTTTTAATTAAGGATATTTTGATCCATTCACATACAATTTTTATTTTTAAATTTAATTTTAAAACATGAAAAGTTATCCTTTAAGACAAAACATGTTTTGTTTAACCTAATCATAGTTAGTTTTTAACTTAACCATGGTTAATTTTATCTCTTTTCATAAATATTTTTGTCTCTTTTATCATTATGACTTGATGACTCATGATGGCTAGTCATCCTCTCATTAAACCATGTGAAATTTGTGCACAAGGATAAGTTCCAAGTGACTGGTTTCTGTTTGACAATTTTTGGCCTTCTCGGACTTTTAGTGATATTTTGGTCATTTTCTAAAAAATTTTCAAAAAAGTTCCTAAACCACTTTGTTAATGTTTTAAATCCTTATTGATTTGTTCTTGACTTGTTTCTAAGTTATTTACTATTTATTTCAAAACAATTTTATTCTTACAGAAGTCAAGGCTCTTTAAGGAAATTTTGAGCATTTTTGGTAGCATTTTTGTTCCTTATTTGCCTCTAGTATTTCTTTGTGATATTCTAACCATTATTAAAAATTTCTGAGTCTCTAGAGTGTTTCTTAGCTCTTATTTTAAGCTGCCTGCACATTATTAGTTGTTGTCCCAACACAGTGATATTTTCATTATTTTACCAAAAGATTTCTACTTTTCTAAATTTTCATTTCTATCTTCATTTTCATTTTTATTAGTATGAATTCACGTTGTTGAAAGTTTATCATAGAAATTTTGGATGTTATCTAAATAATGGGCAAAACGAATATTACGGGTTACTTATTGCCCCTTATCATGCAAAAATAAGGTTTATTTTTATTAGCCTCTTGATTTTGTATTTATGTCATTTTCAGCTATTTAATAAACCTTTCTCTTTCTAAATATGTAACTTCTTCAAATTATGCGAGATCTATTAGTGAAATATGGGGTCTTTTTTCAAAAATGGATGAAAAAATTTACTCACAATTAAGAAATCAGGTACAACATTCCTATTCTGTTATTAGTATATCCTAACTTAAACATGTCTTGTATAGGTTATGACGGACAACTTATATTTTAAGTATGTTTTTTTTAACATATTATTTTTTAAAAGATTATATGATTTAGAAGGATTTCAATGCAATTTCTATTACTATTGATCCTAGTTTAAGTCTTATACTTAATGGTAATACATATGAACTTTAAAAACTTTAAGAATAAACTTAAGAAATTAAATAGATGTTATGGTGAAATGTTAAAAAATATAAGTTTTATCCATAAAAACATGTTATTTATACATGCTTTAGCTCATCTTAGTATTGCTTTAAATTATTTATGTTTACTACTGAATTAGATATTATAATAGCCATATTAAATGGTGAGATTTTTGTTTTCACATTACTATATGCATATTATAGTATAATTTGTATTGCACGAATCTTAAATTTCAGGATTATTGTTCTTATTCCAACATAAGTTTAAATATTCCAATACTAGGAGCATTTCATTCTTTAGAAATATCATGACTAGTTTTTTCATAAGTAAACTCAATGTAATGTTGGAGAAAAATTGAAAATTAGATTATTTGTATAATTTTGTAGATATTTATAAGAGTGGTTTGTGAAATTTCACTCTATTAAATTAGTTTGGTTCATTAATTTAAAAAATACAAATTAGTTAATTAAAATAATAATTTTTGATAGATCATCATGTTACTTATATGAAATTTAATGATAAATTTAAGATTCATAATTGAATTTAACTTAGAAATATTTGAAGTATTGTCATAAAGATTATTTACAAAAAGGCTCAACATCCTAAGGTTAGGAAATATAGCACCAAAATCATCTTAAATTTTGTTGATAATGAAAAAAATTGCTAAATATAAAAAGAGGTACACCAAAACTATCTTAAACTTTGTTGATGATGAATGAGATTACTAAATGAAAAAGAAAATTTTAATGAGATTTGTGAGGTTGGGATGGAGACAAATTTGACATGTAAGTTATTAATGATTTGATGATGATTATAAAAAGAGGGTCACAACAAAGTTTAGAAGTTTGAGTTGTCAGGATTCAACAATTTCTTTTCATAAAAATAAAAAATTATTATTTATTTAATCATTACTTAACATTAACAGAGATTAAAATCAAAAATTATAATTAGCATATTTTAAAAATAAAGAGACTAAAATAAAAGGTTTAAAAAATAAAGAATCAAAATTAAAATTAAAATATTTTAAGAGGATTAAAATTATACTTAATTTAATAAAATAATATTTAAATAAAATAGATGCAATGGATGAAAAGAAATATAAATATTTAAAATTATTTTATAAAATAATTAATTTAATACAATTTAAATTATAAAAACATTATCATTGAAAAAAAAACACTTATCATTTAGAGATGTGTCTATTTTTATTAATAATATGTAGATTATTGTGTAAATTCCTTAGCTATTATCTACTTGAAATTACTAAAAATTTCCTTCAAATATCAAAATATCTTAAAAATAAAGGGAAAATTATTATGAAGAAAAAAAATAAAAGGTTAAAAATAACTTCTCCATAGTTCCTGAAATGCAAAACAAATAGGAAGGGGAGAAAACCTCCGTAAACAAAGCTTGAGGAATCTACTTTGGGTAAAGGAAGGTAATAAAATATGTTACAAAAGAATGTTTCTTTTAAAAGAAACATGATTGAAAAGAAAGATAATTTTTATAGTAAAAAATCTTAAAAATAAGGTTTAAGAAGTATTATATTGAAAACAATAAAATAATATTTTAAAAAGGAGAAGGTAAAAGGAAAAGTGAAATTAATAAATAAAATCAAGTAAAGAATATATCATTTAATTTTTTCTAGGGCTGTTAAAAATTTAATCTGTTTTAATATATTTAATAAATAAATAAGTTCAATTTTATTAAATAAATAAAACAAATTTAAAATTTTTAAATTTATATTTATATAGATAATATATATATATATATATATATTATATTTATGTTAATATATTAAATTTATAAGTTTTTTTAATTATTTATATATTAAATTTATTTATTAATCTTTTTATATTTATATTGTACTTTAAGCAGAGTAAACCTTAAATAAAACAAATTTACAATAAAAAAAATTAACAAAATCCAAACTCAAATTTAAGAATTTTTAAACATGTTAAATTTAAATATTCAAGTTTAACATGACTTAACATATTTTATTATTTTAACCTCACTGAAGAGGCTCATTTACGAGAATTGTACAAGTATTTTGCGGTGCAAAGGGAAATAATATGAATTGGTCCAGGTCTAATCAAATTTTACCTTAAACAATATTAACTCATGATTAGATAACAATTCTAAATAAATATACTTTAATCAAATTCTAAAATTATACCCGTTATGGAATTACTCCTCCCGTCAAAATAACTTTGTGACCCAAAACTTCCACTTTTCATTAGATCTAATTTGACCGCGACTAACTCTTAAAATTTGATTACAATTTAAGTTAAAACTTACGCATACACACTTAAATTCCTTAACATATAATATTGCTAAAATTATCATATTTTATCCCTTTTTCTTCACTGCTTTCATGACAAACATATGCATATATTCTTCTGGAGAGCAAGTCAACATTCCTATCATGGTATATCAGTTCAATTTTTTTTTCTTAAATTTAAATTATCATGTTATTAGTTCTCTATTTTTTTTATTTTTTATTTTTGTGTGTGATACACTACAGCTTCTACAAAATACCATTAAAATTTTCACCTGAAGGTACCCACAAAAGTGGAGTAGACTCTCTTCTTGTTAACATTTTTCATGGCAACTTTTCTCGTGCGGAGCCTTATGATCAAGCAACTTGGATGTGACCCAATAGCTTCAACTAAACTAAACTACTTGCAAATAGAGCTATTAAAAAATAGGTTATTGGAAGTTCAATTGGGTTGGATTAAAAAAATACCTTCAGGATATTGGATTTTATTAGAAAAATTCACATTTCCAATTATGAAATAGAAAATCAAATTAAATATGAATTTTACACTCAAATAAATTGAGTAGGTTTACACTCGCTCAAAGAAAGGTTTAAATAAATTGTATCATAAAGGTTTAAAATTGATTAAAATTTATAAGTTGAAGTTCAAACTTCATATTTTAGTAAATTTAGTCAAATAAAAAAATGGTTGTTTGAAGAGGAAAAAAAAAGTGAAAAAAAAAAAAGATATGACTTTGTGGTGAAGATTTGATCACTAAGCTGCTAAAGTAGGATACTTTGAATCAGATATCTTGGATTCAGTATGAAAGAGAAGAATTGTTTTAAATGAGAAGAACCAATATGATGAGTCTATAATACATTATTGGATGTCTTGTTTGTTGTATTATTCTTCCTTAAATGATAAACACGAATTTTACAATTTTGGAAAGATATTCTGATCTCTATGAACCTCACAGCATTACGTTTAACTAAAAATAGCATTGTGTGATATCCTTGATCCACTAATTAAGTCACTAACAGCTACCCAACTTTATGCGTATGGGAATATAAATATTAAAATATATTTATCCTTCTTACCAATAACTTTGATATATTTTACTATTATTTTTTATTAATATTTTTAATATATATTTAAAAGTATATTAAAAATTATATATAATATTTTTTTTATTAAAATTATAATATTTATTATTAATATATTAGATTTTATATTTAAATAAAACTATTATATATAGATTCTTATTATTTAGTATTATATACATATTAAAAATTATTTTATTGAAAGAATTAACTTATTTGTTATACCAACTTTATGCATAATTGGATTAGGAGAAATATTAATAACACACCTTTTTTGATTCATGTGTTTATTAAATGTAATTAAAAATATTTTTCTATCCTATTTAATTTGACTTTTAATGTTTTAACATGAACATTAAAAATATAATTAATATTTTAGATTAAAAGTTTTATTATATAATTTTCTATTATACCTTTTATTTCTTATATATATTAATTGGTTCTCTTGAAAAACACTTGATAATAACTGTTATTAAAGATATAATAAAAAATAAAACAGAACAAAAATTAATTGTCAAAATATCAAACAAAATGAAATAGAAAGAGTATTTTTAAGCCTTCTAATATCATTTATCTATTTTACATTGTCTCTCTTTAATAATGGAGCATTTATTACTATTTGAGAATAAATAACAAGGATATATACATGAGAAAACATAATTAATATTTCTATTTAAACTTATAAATAAATAAATAAATAAAAATACTTTTCTAAATGAACAGATAAATAAAAATAAAAATAGTTATCAATAATAAAAAAATGTTTAAGAAATACTATTTTGATACCAAAGTAAAGTTAAAAAAGGGTCATGCCTATGTTATTATTATTTCTGTAGATATTATAAATGGAACCATTTGACTTAGATGTACTGCATTTTTTTTTAATATCTTATATGCTCCGTATGTTAGGTATAATATAGATTAAGCTATATAATGCAACATAATGTTATTAAGTATTTTCATTATACTGCTTAAATTTAAACAGTAATTAAATCTTTTTGAACATTGAAATAGTAATGATTTTTTAATGTATAAATTGTTTAATTATATATTATACTTTTTATATATATAAAATGTAATATTTTTTAAAAATGTTACTAAAATTAATAGGTAATATTTTTTCATATTATTAATAATATTTTACATTATGAATCATATGTAACATTTTTTAAAATATTATTAAAATTAATAGATAACATTTTTTATATTTTTGTAAATTTTTTTAAACATTAAAAAAGTTTAATAGGACGTGGTGTATAAATTTTAAGGTTACAATTGTAAGCGCCCCAGTTTACAAGCTCAGGAATTTTAGAGCGCCTAAATTTTCATTTTTACAAAAGTAGTTATCACCCGAAAAATTGACTCAAAATGAATGTTTAAATTCATTACCGAAATTCTATAATGTATATATATATATATATATATATATATATATATATATATATATATATATATATATGTTTGTATTTAAATCCACATAAAAAGCATTGTGAAGAGGGATGCATGTTTTAGATTTTTCAAAATGTCAATATTTCTGACAGTAAATTGAAAAACATCTATTAATTAGTTAAGTAAAAAAAAAAAAGAAACAATTTATCCAGTGATTCGTTGATAGACGCGGCGAGTTTTAACTTTTATATATTTTAAATTTAAATAGATTGATGGTAACAAAAAGTTTAAGTTAATTAAACATATTTAAAGGTTGCTTAAAAATTTTTAAAAAAATAAAAAATATTTATATATATATATATAAAAATTAAATCTTTATTAATTGAACCCATTTTTGTTAACAAATTGAAATAGATTTGGGCATTCATTTAAAACGTTTACAATAAAAACACATATTAATGACTTTAAGGAAATAAATATATAAGGAATATATAATTCACTTCTAGAATATAGACGTGTTGAAATAATGTAAAGACAACAAAACTTTAACTTTAAAATAAGACATATGGGTTTAAAAAAAAAACCAAATTCATGTGTTTGGCTATCTTCAAATTAATTTATTATAATTGAAGTTGCACAGGAAAAGAGGAATTTAAAAGTTACCCATAAACAAAGAAGAGGGTGAGCACCGTTAAAATAATGAAAACAAAATAAGAAGATAAAAAGCATGATAGAATAAAAGCAGCATAAAAAAAGTTGTTTTGAATATTAAAGAGGCAAATTATGCTCTTTCTATTCTTTGTTTGGGTTATTTATATGCTGAGTTTGAGCTTAAGTCCTTTACAGTGATTCTGTTTGTACATTTAAAACAAAGAAAACTTACGTAATTGGTAATTGGTAATTGAGATGGTGAAGGGATGATATTGATTCTTAACTACTTTTACGTTTTTACCCTTATAAAAGCCTCTATCAATGCGGGTATCTATCCTACACATCTTTCAGTAACTATTTTATCACTATATTTCAAACTAAAGTGATGCTCTTCAAGTTTCAATTTTAAATAATTAACTCAATCTGTTTTTTTTTTTGAACAAATGAAATTAAGAATTTATTTTTATAAATTTTAAATTATATTAATAAAAGCATATCAGCATAAAAATCTTATTGTTACATCATCTGTAAGTATCTCTATAATCTTCTATTAAGTTTTGAAGTATATCCTAATTCATTATTATATATTCTATTTTTTTTAACATAAGATGTTATACTTTTTAAAAATATTATTAAAATTAATAAATAATATTTTTTTATATTTTTATAATATTTTTTAAATATATTAATAATATTTTACAATATAAATCATATGCAATATTTATTAAAATGTTACTGAAATTAATAGATAATATCTTTTATATTTTTGTAATATTTTTTAAATATTAAAAAAATATGATATGCAGTAAGAATTTTTTTAACCTTCTAACCAACTCATGTAATTAATTAAGAACCAAATAAATTATATTGATAAGATTGTAAGTTATTTGTTTTTATATTTTAATTATTTTAAATTTATTATATTATTATATTTTTAATGTGTATTTTTTTATTTTTTTAGTCAAACTAATTTTATGAAATATTTTTATAATAATAAAAAAATTCATGTAATTTATTATATGGTGGATCAGAATCAAGATTAAAATTAAGATAAATATCATTTTCCTCCAATCTATAATCGGATTTTATCTGAACTAGATATTGATCTTGATTTCATTTAATTTGATTTTTTTTCTGTCAAAATTTTCCCTGTTGATCCGGGAAAACTCATCTCACACCTATTTTTAGTTTTAATAGATTTATTTTAATTGTTTTGTAGTTAGATTATTATATGTTTTATTATTTTTTAGTCTAACTAATTTTATAAAATATTTTATATTAATAAAAGTATTTATGTATATCATATCGAAATTAAAATTGAGATCAAAACCGATATCATCATCCTTGATTGATTTCATCCTTACTTTTAACAGTAGAATTTTATCAAAACCAGAATAAAATGAAAAAAGGTATCCATCTATGTAGGTTTCTTCGTTATGCCTACTATATTTTAAACTAGATTATTGACCGAGAAAAAACTCATTAACTTGAAAATTTCAGAAACTATCCATAATTACAAAAGTGAAGGGGTTTTATTGGGTAAGTGTGACTTAGGAGTGATGAAATGAACATATATGTCAAGATTAGGTGGTGAATAATTAGGAGATGAGATCAGAGTCAAGACAGAGAGATATAAGAGGAGGATAAAATGTTAGTTAGATGAATCATATAATCAAAATAAAAAATATTGTATAAAATGTTATAGAAATTTTCTAAGAATAGTATATCTCATTAGAAAATAAGAATGTGGACATTCAATGATCGAATATAAATTTTTTGCATTTAATAATATTAATATTTATTTGATATTTTTAAATTTTTTTTTCTATTATAGTATATTATTATTGTGTTTATTCGTTTTTTTCTTCACTTTTTGTCAACATTTAATTACCTTTAAAGTGTCTAGAAAACAAGATATTTATACAACATTCTCCTTGAATAACTATATTTTGGCATGAGAACATAATTTATCTTTTTAATTTTTAATTTTCTTTTACTAATTTTTTATGCCCGTACAACCCGATTAATTTTATTAAAGGTCTTAAAAAGTGTTTGATTTGACTCGTTTGAGGCTAAAAGTTATTTCAAAATTGAAATTCAAAATTAGTTTTAAATTAAACTTGAAGTTGTGTGTATTTATGTAAACGTATGCGTATACATCAAACAATATGAAATCGTGTGCATTTATATATATATATATATATATATATATTATTTAACAATATTTTGTTGAATGATTTTATTTTTAAAATTATTAAATTAAATTTTTTATTATATAAATATTTATTAAATTTTAGATTAATATAAAATTGTTTGATATATTTTCATATATTTATTTTAAATTAATATAATATATTTTTAAAATATACAAAAAAATTACTTAATTTTAAATTTAATTAAAATATATTAATAATTTAACGTATGCCGTTATTTTCTCATGAGTTGTTATATATATTTGAAAACATTCATTTTTATAATTTTTATTTTAAAATTATATATACTTAAATAATTTGTAAATAAAATTATTTATATAAATAATATGTTAAAATTAATTATTTAATTTTTATTCAGTTTTGAAAAATTGATATAAAAATTTAAATAATTTAAAGTTATAATTCAATAAATAAATTATTTAAAATAATTATTAATGATGTAAATGCCAATCTACATCCATACATTAATGTAAGTAAATGCATCCTAAGTAAATATCTATCTAATATTTTGAAGTATTAAGGCAATTTTCAAATCTCTCGAGGTTCAGTGGCTACAGTATCATTATATTTTTAATATTACTCTTTTAATTGTTACTCTTATTTACTTGTTATAAGACTTTAATTTTCTCCCTACAAGAATGTAGTAACAACGATTTTTGTTGTGTCTGACAAATGCAGATTAGAGAACCATCTCACATTAAAGTTTCACTATTATTGGATACTTATACTATGATACATTAAATCTAATAAATACTTACCATGGCTAAATCACACCAATTAATTTCTATACTTTTACAAAAAGTAATTTAATTTTTAAAAATTTAGCATGAATTTTTAAGAGATCAATCTGAAAAAAAGTAAATATAACTTTTAAAAAATAAAATATATTAATATTGTGTCACATAACATAGGAGGATCCGGATAAAAATCTAAACTTTATTATAAATAGTTAAGATTGAAGTATATAATAAAGTTGTATCATTTTTAAAAAATTATATAATATTTTTAATCCGATCCTTTATGTATAGTTATGCAATTCAAATTTATTTTTCTCATTTTTATATAAAAAATACACTAAATATTAGAGAAAGAGAAAAAAATTATTCTAAGAAACTTTTTAATAAATACTTGTAAAAAAATAAAATAATTTTTTTCCATAATTTACATATCAATTTGTTAAAAGTTGGTTCAATTAATTTTTTTAATATATATATATATATATATATATATAAGTTGATTTTCACTTATAAAAATTGTTTCATTATTGTTTTTTATTTTTTTTACTAGAGCTTGTTGAAAATCACATGAGGGCATTTGGAATCTATATATAGTTTGAATAAAATTTATTTGAGTTCATGAAAATTCTATAATTGTTATAAGTTTATTTTAAACTTTATGTGTAATTAAATTTTTTTTAACTTACTTTATAATGTTATAGCCAAATTTATAATTTTTTATATAATTAGCATTTATTAAATAATTATTTAATTAAGCTGTTTACCTATGGTATTTTTCTTTTGTTTTGTAAAAATAAAAATAAAAAATCCAATTAGCGAGTTGAGATTATTTGTTGGCTTTTGGATGCGCATTAGGTTTATGTTATACTAAAAATACACATAAATATTAAAATTTACAATCATTTTAGTTTCTAATTTATTTAATTTTTAATAAATTATTTACATTAAAAAATCTATTAGTCTCCAACTTTTAATAGAATTGTTTAAATTTATCTTTGGTATTATTTGTAAAAAAAATATTTACATTTTTTAACTAAATAAAAAGACTAATTTATAAATTTTTTAAAAATAAAAAACTAATTTTATTATTCTAAAAATTATTAATAAATGTATAAAAATTTAACTAAAATATTTAATAAACTCTATAAATATCTGTCACTTTTATATATAAGTACCTAATCAAAATTTCGTCTCTTATCGCATGACAAAGAGCAAGTGATGAATGTCACATACATCACATTGCATGTGGGGTGACATGAATGAAGATGATATTTAGAGATTGATGAACCAATTGCAAGTTGTTAAATTGTTTTAAGGTAGGTAATTACTACAACTTTGGTGATCTCATACTTGTAATGAGTAATGGCAATTAACAAACACAACCATTTAGTTGCTAATTCTGACCCACTGTTCAAGTCTTTGACCATAGCAATCAATGCTGGTGAAAAGTTATAACAATTAATTAGTGACTATTATTTAAAGATCAAAAACTAAAGTTTGCAAACAAATTTGTGTACAACAATGACTGCAATTACAAGATGAAACAACTTAGTTCATGTCATGTATATTGATATCTTTGACCATACCTTCCATTTTATGTTCCAGAAAATCCCCCAAAAAGATGGGGTTTGTGGTACTTTTTATTAGAATGATTGTAGTTTCTCTTTGGGACCTAATTTTGATTCCCTGCCATCATTATCTTTTGTTCATATTGCTTACTTATTCATTCACTTAAAAGTGGAAGAAGTGTGAGCATTGACCAATAAAACTGAATTTGGATATTTATCTTTGGTTAGTTCACTCCGGTTGCATGTAATGGATTTCGTTATCCTTTCACTAGTTGGATATTTGATCTTGTAGAATGTATTAGATGAAGTCATAGCAGATAGTGATAGATAAATATTTCATATGGTGAAAATGTTTCGTTTTATAATTGGATTAAAAGTTTTAGAGGTTATTTGATTTGTAAAAATGTTTTTGTTTTTAATTTTATTTATAAAAATGTCACATTATTTTTATATTCAAAATTTTGTACATGAAACAATAAAAATGATTGTTTTTTATCATCTTATATATAAAATTGTAAAAAAAATATTTTATAAACAAAAACAAAAACAAAAAATATTTTTGGATATCAAATACTGTCTAAATTTCTCCTATGTCATGTTACTAGAGGTGTTAGATATATAATTTCTAGAGTATAGGGAGTATTAGCCTTAATTATGTCCTATAATTTTGTATCCATTATTCTTATTATTTCATTGATATTATGAGTTATTTCTCAATAACATTTCATTATTTTTGGGCTGTTTAAAAAAAATTAAGTGATCGATGGCATGGTGCAATAAAGAGTAGAAACAACAGTGGTTCACATGAGTTGCATACTTCCGTCTGAAATCAATTTTGAATATAAGTGGGTTAATTAGTCAATTATTTTTCTTCTCTATCACCCAATTATGGGAATTTTGTGCACCCGTTTTTCACGTAAAGCTTAATTCAATACATTTTTCAACTTTAAATTATATACTTTGGAAAATACCGACTAAGCTAGTAAAGGAATATTAAAAGATGAAAAATTGTTATTAAAAATTACGTTGAAATATAATAAAAATTACAATAGATATGTAATTCATGATATTTTTAATTATTTTTTTATTAAAAAACATCATTTTCCTAATATTTTAATTTTGTGTTAGGTTTTGTGAGTACAGATTTTTCTAACAAAATTATATATCAGTATAGACATCATAAACTTATATAATAGTAAAATATTATTTACTAATAAATAATTTTATTAATATAAATATTATAGTAAAAATTTTAGCATTATTTCTTTTATAAATTAATATTAAATATATTAAATTCTGTTGATTATACTGTTTGGATCATAACTTAACTAAAATACTTTTCAATAGATAATTTTTTATGAATATAGATTTGTAAAAAAAAAATTGATAAAAATTAAAATTATTACTATTTATTTTTAAAATTGTTATAATTTCTTTTCAGTATTAGTATATAATATTTAACATAATACATTAATTTATTAAAGATATATACAAATAGTTTTTGTTAAATAAAATTTATACTAAAAGAATTATCCTAACATATAAATTTTTGTTTGTTATTAAATAAATTTTCTTTTTTGTAGTGTTTAATTCAATTCACGGCGGAAGTGAATTAAAATTTTTTAAGACATTTTACAGTAGATATATTTTAATATTTTTTTTAAAATTCGATTCATTTATTATTCCATAAACTTTATAGTTTCGTGTTAAAGAATACTTTGTAACTAACACTACTTTTTTCTTATTGTTATCCCTTTCTTTTGCGAAGGGTCATTAACCCTAGCTAAAACTAAATCATTTATTCATAAACTATTTAACAAAGAGTGGCTTTAGTAGTAAACAAGTTTGAGTACTCATTTAGTAGTAACAAAGAGGGTCATTAACATTATGAGTGCAAGTCAATGAAAAAAACATTATATACAGGTATATATATACATACACTATGAAAAAGGATTAAAATCATGTTTCTCTATTTTTTTTTTCTTTACCTGTTTTCTAATTCAAATATAATATTTTCTTTGTTTATCGTTAATTTTTAGTAAGATATATTTTAATTAACAATGATCTATTACCAATAAAATCTAACATAATTAATAAATAGATTTTTTTTTAAAATAGAGAAACTTCAATAAACGATATTGAACTATGTAAATTTTTTTTTTACTTTTTTATAAGTGTTTTTTAAAATAAAATTTATAAAAATTTCTCAACAATTAATTTTAAAGCATGAGGTTTTAACCCAAAAATAAGTAAGAATGAAATTTTGACATCTATGATGATGAGAAACAAAATAGTACAACATTTTTTTTGTAAAAAGAGATTTTCTCCGCTTGAAGGAGAGAAAATCATGTGAAATGATTTTAGACTTAAAGAAGGAAATTGTTATGACATTGCAAATGATAAATTCTATTGCTGGATCCATTTTATAGAAAGATTTATAATAAAAATAAAAAATTTTAAAAGAAAAAAACTTTTGATAAATGCGAATGAAAACTATTCCTAATTAATAATTATATGTAATTGCAATACAAATAAGAAATTCTAGAAAAAAGAAATTTTAATAAAAGTAAAAGAAAATGTAAAACTTTAAAAAAAATATTACTAAATTAGATATTATTCATCCAAGTTTTATATAAAATTTATAATTTTGTCTGTTAAAAAATTATAAAAGAAATATTTACAATTTTATCTAATAAAAAATTATAAAAAGGATTTTACAATTTTTTACATAAAAAATGTAAATAATAATATAAATATTGAGATATTTTATGAACATAAGCACAAAATGGTGAATAAAGTTAATTTTGTATTTTTTAATTTTTTTATTTTATAGATATTTTCAGAAACAAAGAATATAAATTTTTTTTCTAACATTACATATCCTCAAAAGAAAGATAAGACAAATTAAAGAAAATACATGAGTACAAAATTAAATTCAATTTGGATAAAAGAAAACAAAATTAATCTCATAAGTTAAAACCAACTTATAGAAATTAATTTTAAAAAAATTAGATAATTCTGTATTAAAAATATTAATATCCACAAATTGATTTTAATTTATAAAAAAAAGTTTAGTTTATTTTTTTTTATTTTCTTCACTTACAAATCTTATAGAAAAATTTATTTAAAATTGACTTATATATATATTTCTTAAAGTGGGAATGGTTTTAAAAAACAATATGTTGATCCATCAATTTGATAGCAGAATTTTGAGAGAAGCACTTAAACAAATCAACATCGAAAACTTTAGGACATAAAAGCTCATAGTGCAAACCAAACTAATTTGTATTCTTGATCTGATCTTGAATACATTACATGTTTGGTACTGCCGACCAATTTTTGCTAATGCCCAGCTAGTTTAAGTTGGACAATAATGATATCACTTGGAAAGTACGTTATTACTAATTTATTCCAATCCCACATTTTCTTCCACCTTTACTCACTTTGCACTGATTTCATTTGGTATTTGTGATCCCAATTCAATCAAACCACTCTCTCTTTACTTTGATCCACATCCTAATACATAACCCTTTTCTCCATTTAATAGAACTTTTTGACTGAATGTGAAGAATAGGATTATGGCATTATGCAACATCTTTGGTCAACTAGTCAACGTTTGAATTATCCTATATATACCTTTTTAAGACAAGCTAGCCACACGCTTGGTTAGGCCTACATACCCATCATACTAACTATAACCCACCATCTTAGTCCAGCATCATTTACAAGAACTTCAAGATATTTTTTAAAAATTTTATTATTTTTTATTCTTGATTCTTCATTTATTAATTTTGTCTTGATCAAGATTTACTATATATTTATTATAAGAAATGTTAACAAAATATTATTTCACAAATTCTTTCAAATAGAGATAGCAATCGGTAAGGTCTCCTTATATATCTGCGTTTTAAAAAGCTATCCACATCCTCTTGTATAGTTATGTGGGTAACATCTTGTATCCTTGTTCTTAAACTCTGTAGTACTTCAATTTCAAACCCGGTCCTTATATTAATTATCCTTAATCTAGTTAACTGAAATACGATTTTCCTTAACACTTTTTTTTATAAATTAATAAAACATAATTATCATTATTATAAAATAAAAAATATTAAATCAAAATACATCAAATAAAGTGATTTGGTGTAGTTATTGAGAGGTCGACCAGCTCCAAAACCTTTTATATCAATGGTGAGAAGTGCAACTTTGGCTAAGCATGACAATAGGGTAGTTAGGCACAAATTTTGTCCTCCCTAGCTGTGTTCGATGAAGAAGTAGGAGAGTTTGGATAATTTAGATTCACTCGTGTGCATTTCTTTTTAGTGGCTGCTTTCTACTAATGGATCTAACAATTCAACTTTTTCAATAGTTAAATATAATATTTATGTTAAAAAATATGGAGAAAGACTTAGGAAACATAATACATCGGAGAGGATCCAATTCCAAATCAGGATGGTTCCATATTAGTTTAGGAAAAGAAGAGGTTAAACATTTAAGCTTAGGTTCCAATAAATCATATGAAACTCATCCTATTTTTTGTTTTTTTTAAATTATGTTTATTTGTGTATATACTTTTTAAATAAATCATATGTCTAATATATATCATTTAAATAATATATAAAACTAAAAATTAAAAAAATAATAAAATTATATTTTTTACAAATTATAAGAGATCGATACTATTATCATAATTATTAAGAAAACCCTCTACCGTTGCTACTCCTAAAAGTTATTTTCTTACCACCGGAGCTCTACCAAACCAAGTCCTTCTCTACCTCAAAAAGCAAACCCTCCTTCTTTGGAGTCTTTAAGCTCCAATGAAATTCCTATAACGTCAAAGTCCGTAACACTCTCTAGATGATATTAGAATTTTGGAAGAACAACAAAATTATTAAAGAAGAAGAAGAGAAAAAAAAATGTTTTTTTGAAGAATATTATTTTGATTCAACGTTTTAGGAGAAGGAAGAGTGTTGATAGGTCCAATTTAATTAGGAAGAGTGTTACTTTAGAGATAAATGAATTGAATTTTATTTTCAAATGGTAGTATTGGTAAATAATAGGATGAGGGGGAATTGTTGTCCTCAGACCTTTGATGAGTGTGATTGGAAATGACAACTAGAAAGGATCAAAGAAGTTGCGGTGATAAAGATAGAATATTTGGGGTTTATTTACTAGCACTATAGGAATAAGAATGAAGGTGAAAATGCTTTTAATGTATTATAGGACGTTGTTAACAAAGTTATTTTAAGTTGGGAACAAAAATAAAACATATTAAAAAGGTGAAAGATAAAAATGATAGTTCACTCATGTTTTATTCATATCAATATCAAACAATAAAAACATAGTCAAAATTAAAGTCTTATAAAGTAGAATAGATTTATGAAATTATAATAAAAAATAAAACAACTACAATATTTAGAAAAAATGAAACTACTAAAACATAAAACATTGCACAAGTATAGTACATATGTATTCAACGACTCTATACATTTAATGGAGAAGAGATGATGTCAAAAATTTTAAAAAACTCTTTCGACATTTAAATCTTTTCGTTTTGAAAAAGAGTTTTGAAGGAGAGATAAAAAAATTAATTAAAAACATCCAAATGCATTAACTTTACTTTTTCTCCATTGCTCTAAGCTTGTATTTTCTTGTTTATATTTTCTACTAAACATTTTGTTCAATTATAAAGATTTTTATAGCTATCCCAAAGCTTTATTTTGTATCTTTTAATAACCCTATAAATTTATTCTTTCATGATTTTGGGTTCACCAAAAGAAGTTTTATAAAAAGGAATATTTGAACTTAAATTTAGAGAAACTTGTATAAAAAAATATTTAAAAGAGTAATCATTCATTCACATATGAAAAATATAAAAAATGTTCACCATCCATTTATACCCTTTATCTAATAGGTAGACTCCTGTTTATATCTAAGAGGAATTTTTTTCTATTTAAAAAGTTTGATACTTGTATTTCATATGAATGGATAATAAAAATTTTGGTTAGTAAAATAGAAATTAAATGTAGCTCTCGAAATTAAACATATATAAACATCATGATTTTTATCATCTCTTTTTTACTACTAAAGTGACTTTAATCTTTTATAACACTTGCTTAAATATATTTTATTAAAAGTAGTCTAAAGTTTACGATACTCCTTTTAAGAAAAGCTATTTAAATTTTTTTAAAAATATTTGTAAATCATTTTTCAAAAAATCTATAAAAATATTGTAATACGTAATTTAACCTTTTCTTTGTAGTTTATATGTTTATTTTAATTTTATTATTATTATTATTATTTATTATTTTTAAATTATATACTAGTTTATCATGTTTATTAAACTACTTAAGATGTTTTACTAAAATTTAATTTTTTAAATGAATTTTTAAGTCTTCTAGACTTTTAAAAAAATTATCCAATTTTTATAAAAAATATGTAAAATAAATAAGTTGAACTCAAAAGTTTAAGTTTAAAAATAAAAGTCGTTGTAAGGTAAAATTTTATTTGTGTGGTTTAAACTATAAATATCTTCTATTAAAAATAATTTTACTCAAATTAAATAGAAATATTATAGATAATAAAACTTTCCTCCCAAAATTTTAAAAAAATTACATATTCAATACTCAAATCCAAAACTTTTCTGATTAAGCTAAATCAAGATTTTTACTAATTATTTATATACTCGATGATAAGGTAAAACCTTATCCCATTTCTATCAAGCGGAAGGAATAATTAAAAATACTCATTATTGTAATTCTCACTAAAATTGAGTAGCGTCAACATTATCAAATAACTTAAAGATATTTTTTAAAGATATTATTTTCACCTTTAACTTTAAAGTAATTTTTAAGATTGATTTAAAAGATAAATAAATCAAACACTGCAAACTTGCTTAAACGAACTTAATAATTTATCTTTAAACTACTTTAATAAGCTCAAATAAATTTTGTAAAAAAAACTTCTAAATGTCTCTTAAGGATGCTTTTGGATGTTGGGTTCTAAAAGGAAAAAGAAAATGGTTTTTTTTTTAATTAAAAGGATTAATACAATATTTTATAAAAGTATACAAAATTAAGTCAATAAATTTATGTTAATCTATCATTTTTGTTTAATTTTAAAAATTATCTAATTACAAAATATTTATCAAAAATAAAAATATTTCCTTCTCTTCTTTTTCCTTCCAAAATCAAACTCAAATTAGTAGCTTCAAGCTATATTTCATAATTGTTATGCCTAGATAACAATTTTCATGACACTGCTGAAAAATAACATTTGGAAGCATGAAGATATACTCAAAGATCAAGACAGGTGATAAATTATTTATTTCTAATGTTAAAAATATAAGAAAACAAAAGTGGAAGATGAGTCATAGTATCAATCACAACTGAATTCTGTTTGTAATAAGAAAGATGCCTTTTCACAAAGAAGCTATACAGTGTATGTAAATCAGCATGTCAATTTGACTTTGTATCAGAGAGTATATTATGTCAAGCTTGAGAGGAAGTTGTTCCATTTTTCTCCAATTCTCTTTGTCTGGCCCTCTCCATTTTCCTTTTACGCCATTCCTCCAAAGCTGAGAACCACAAACATCAAATGGAAGTAACTCCAATGCCAAGATAATTTTGTAGCACGATTCTAAAAAGGCAATGTTTCTTCACTGAAATACTTTAGGATTCAGGTTCCAATATGTGCAGCTTGAAATTGGAACAATGGATATATTGGACCACAAATTGTGAGAATAGCAACACACTCTTTTGAACAATCTTTAACACAGTTCTTGTGATTGGTCAGCTTTTTAGAAAGTCAAAAACAATTTTTAACAAGTGACCAATTCATGAGACAAGTACTTCGATTTTTAAAAAAATGGATGAATCACACAAGAGTGTATCGAAGAATAAGTTCAAAAGAGAGCATTTCTTACAAGTTTATACAACAAGAACAAAACCATTACAAAGATCAAATGATACCATTGCAGTTTGTAGAAAGCATAGCCTTTGGAAAGGAGAAGAATAAATCAAATATTGTGAAATCATGATTTAAGCTTTTTTTATATCAGCTTTGGAACACAATTAAATCATGTCAGTTCAGGGCTATAAGTTTTAATTTGGAAATTACACAGGTGAGGACACAAAAAGATCAAAACAAGTCAACACAAAGGAGGAGAAGTTGGAAAAAATATCAAAGAACTGTAAATTTCATCTGAATCCACTTTAAATTTTTAGCTAGCAGAATATACTTGCTGGCTCAAGTAAGCTTGCTAAATGAGTAGGAAACAAACTTGTATGAAGACCTATATTAGGAAACAAAATTGGAGGCCTATTATGGACTAGAAAAAGTCACAGCTGGCTGCAAGTATGCTGGAAGCAGGGTTTGCTTCAAGTTTTGAAGTTTTAAGGTTTGATAGGTTTTGGGGGAAAAAACAAAGAAGAAAAGAGTTGGGATCTAGAAACTATGCCTGGCAGAAGATACAGAACTGTTATAGGCCTTAAATCAGAGAGGGTTATAGGCTTTAAACATAGTGTAGCTAAGAGATTACAACAAGTAAAATGAGCTAAATTTTTTGGAACTGCCCATAGAATTGATCATTTATCTAATAAATAAGTACAAACCTACATAGAATTTATTGTTAACCCTATAGGTCTTTAAGCACAAATCATGTCCCTATTACAAACAGCACTAATAAAAATCCTCACACATAAAATGAAAAATATTGTGCAATTTACAACTATGGTTTTCCATGATGCTATTGCTATACCACTACGATAATCCAAATATAATCGAATTGAAAGAATTATTAAGTAATGGATGCAAAACACTTGATTAATAAATTCTTTTTCTGACAACAGAGAAGTGATGAGCATGAACATTTATGGTTTTTCTTGTGTATTAGCACACAAAAGAGAGTTATGATTGAGATAGGTTTGTCGGGGAAAGAGAAACACCTTTCAAGCTGGCAGCATCATTTAAGGAACGAAAATCCTTTAACCTTTTAGACAGATCAACTGCAGCAGTCTGCTTTGTGTCCTTCTTCTGGGCTGTTTCTGGTTCAGTGTATGCTTCCTGCTCAATCTCCCTCACCTAAAATGGAAGACACTCAGATTCATAGAAAATATATTTGTTGTGAAAAAAAAAAACACTTGAACCACTGGTGTATACAGCAGCCCTGGCCCTGCCTTCTTGCAAAAGGAAGACAAAGAAGGGCATTGCTATGACAGTTGAGAAACAAATCTAGGCCCACCAAAAGTTTTAAAAAATTCTATGCTAATAAAAAATATTAAATTTTCTGATATGTTTGCTTAAAGCTCACACTGTATAAGAGATTATTGCAAGTCACTGAAGAATCAATGCTCAGAAAAATTAGTATTAGGCAAAGCTGCAAAGGCTTTAGATGTGAATAATTTGAAAAATGGCCTCCTCCTAGTTTTCAAACTAGATGATGAACTGAAACCGGCGACAAAGTGCTTGTTTGATTACCATTTTTTGAAACAGTTTTCTGTTTTAAAAACTAAAAGACTTGTTTTGGTAAGTGAAGTTTCTAAAAACTGTTTTAAAAATAATATCTGTTTTTCAGATTTTAAAACTAAAAATCAAAACAACTTTTTGTTTTGGTTTCTACTTTCAGTTTTCTATTATTCATGTTCTTCCATGTAATGCTCAACCTTTTACCTTCACTTATTCCCTTTTACTTTCCTTTCAAAAACAGTTTCTGAAAATTGTTTTATAAAACAGTCTTTAAAAACTAAAAACAAAAAACAAATCAAACACATCCGAAGTTTTAGGTTTGTCCCAGAACTTCTGAAAGAAACAATCAGTTTGTCAGAAAAAAGCACAAATAGTTTCATTGTATGTCCTTCTGTAAGTTATACTAATGGCATCTTGAGTATCATTAATGCACAACAAACACAATCAAAATAAACATAGTGAACAACAAAACTTATTCCAAACTCACTCTTTTTATCAGCTCCACTGGTAGCATGGCAAGACGAATCTCTTCAGATTCCTTAATGTAACTGAGTTGAGCTGCAATTTAAAATTCAAAATGTTATGATGCAAGCAAGTTTAACAAATACTTCATTATATATCAGTCTATTATAGGCATTTCAAAAGTACAAACAGTGTCATTTATAAGATGTCTGTTTTGTCCAACGTTCAAAAATAGAATGTTTTCATTCTTCTTTCTGTCAATTTAGTCAATGTTAGATAAAAATTGATTCTTGATCCTGCACATAACAAATAAAGCTTTTGGGATAAATTGGTTCCTTGGCATGGAATAAACTATAAAGCCTCATGAATTAAGTATTTGTCGTCCCCATTCTTCATAATTCAATACAAATATGAATTCACCAGTAAGGTGGACAATGGACTTGCACTTGGCTACATTTCAAGCATAGAAACAGAATTGCAAGGTTTGGAGGTGGGGCTTATACAGAACAGTAAACTGTATTTGCTAGAAGCTCACTAAAAGAATTTAAATGCAAGTTACGGGTTTTAAAAGATGATATTGTTTTCTTGGCATCCTTATGATCACTAAGTAATCTTGTTTTTGTCGCATACCGGTCTAAACCCTCATTGGATCATCTCATGGTATTCTCTTCTTTTTTTCTTTTTTGTTTATCTCTGTGATAGTAAGACCAACTATTGTTTGTAGAGTTCATTAAACTTGTTTCTATGGCTTTCTCTCTCATAACATGAGAGGATTCAAATCCAAACCCATCTAAACCCATGACACAAAATTCAGACACTAGCCACAAGTTCAAACTTCATCACTGCAGGACCACCCACAAAACTGATTTGAGAAAAGATATTGAACGGTACTCACAGTATTGTGGACAGTTAGCAAACAAATAAGATATGACAATCAATTACAAAGAAATCCATCTTCTGATTTTAACATCCAAGACAACTCAAACTCATAATTCTAAGGTGTAAGAACCACCCAATACAAATGTCTCCGGCATCAAAATAAAATCTTTTAAGAAAATTAAAATAAATTCCCAATTCACAGCCAATCAAATAAAACGAATAAATTCAATCATAAGAACAAACAAATTCATCCCCCTTTCCCCCTTAACCCAACCACACAAAAAGCCATAACCTTTATAAATAAAAAAAAAATCCCAACTTTAACACATGATCAATGAAAATATCAAATACCCAATATCCAATTCAACTCAAAGGGTAGAAAATTCCACAAGAAAGAGCGAAATTGGAGAAAAAAGACTAGCCTGAGTTAGAGTTAGCGTTGGAGAATTTGTTACGGGTGTAAGCAGCAGTGAGAAAGGCATGAAGCAAGAAGATTGCAGTGATCATGTTGAGGAAACACACGAGCATGGTTGCATTTCTGAAGGAGAATCTGAGCCTCCACCATTGCTGACCCTCCATTTTTGCTTCGTTAACTTCAAACAAACATTGATCGATTATAATGAGAATCACTTTTTAAGTTCCTATATTCACGCCGTGGGGACCTCAACGTGACTCCAATTTTGCCCACTTCCGAAAGGAAAGTCTTAGCTAATTAATTGCTAACTACTGATTTGGCTTTTCAGTAAATATTCCAAGTACTGGATTTAGTAACTCTTCTATTTATTTTTTTTAATATTAATTTTGTTCCCTTTGTGGTTAGAAATAATCGCCAACTCTATTGATTAAATTGGTCAGTAAATGTAAAATCATAAAATCAAACATAGTCTGTTAAATAATATTTTTAGGGAACAAAATGGATTTTTTTGAATAAAATAATGTTTATTGTATTAGTATTTTTCATGAGTCATAGATTTAAAATTTTAAAACTTTTTCTATTTTTAAATTTAAAGAATTATTTTATTTTACATTTTAAAATTTCATCTTTCTCTCTAAATTATAAGAGTTTCTTTTTTAATTAATAAATTTTTAAAAATAAATTTATTTTTTCTCCCTAATTTTACAGTGGATATGATATATGTGATAATATAAACTAACAATAATTAGGTAATAGTGAAATATAAGGCATTATTAGTTATTGCTCTTGATTTTTTTTTTAATTGTCATCGTGATGGTGAAATGATATAATAACGTAAATTACTGAAAATATGGAATGGAATTATAAAAAAAATTAATTGAAATATATTTATATTATAAATTTTTATATTATTATTATTAATAATTTTATAATTATTTTAAAATTATACTTATCATAATTTTCAATTTATTTATAGTGTAAATTATAAAATTAATTTAATATAAAGAGTTGAGATAGTTTATATTAAATTTTCTTATTTTTATTATATACTAAAAAATGTTTGATTATGTAAAAAAAATTATACTGTTAAATATTAAAATTAAACTATTTTAAATATTGATTTTTAACGTGTATTTAAATATATATATATATATAACTAAAATTATTAAAAATCATAATGTATTTATAATATTTGATATTCAAATTTTTAATTATTTATTAGTTTTTTTATTAAATATCTTGAACACATTTTAAAAACTGTTGAAGTATTTGACACATTTAAGTCTTGGCGTAATGGCATTCAAGGGAAAACAAAAAAGTAATCATTGAAAATAAAGTATAGTGCGTAAAGACCCAATGCTTAGGCTTTTTAGTGCTTAAGCACTAGCAGAACTAGCACTTAGACATTTGGCATTTTCTATGATGCATACACGTGCTCCTTCCGTTTTCTTTTTATTCATAATTATCTATCATTTTAAAAGATTAAAAATATTATTATTTATGTTTTAATAAGATCGCTATTTATTAAAAATATTTTTCCAATTAATCATTATAAATATTTTAATTTAACACATGCATTTAAAAATATATAATAAATAATAATTTTTTATGAAAATTACACCATTTGATATTATCAATATATTGAATTTTATAATTTTTTAATAAAATTTTATTATACATTTAAACTCTTAATATATATATATAGATACATATTAAAATTAAAAATAAGTATGAGTAGTTGATCACTATATTTTAACACTTTTAATAAAAATATTTTAATATAATCAATTTTCTTTATTATATCGCTTAGTAAAATCAATCATTTTCTTAAAATGTATGTATTAATACAAAGTAAGTTGTAATATGAAAGGGAGGGAATATTCCTTAGGTTCTTTCACCCAAAGTCCAAGCTTTCAAGCTTTAACAAACAATAATTATATATAACTACCATCAAACATTTAAATATGAAATTTATACAATTTTCAGCTAAAGAATTATAAATTTCCATCCAAGAGAGTTTGAAGCTCATTCAATGCTATTAATATATTATACTTATATGTAACCGAATAGAAAAAAAAGACTAATCGTACATTTTTCTTAAAGGATAACGTCATTTTAAAAAATTTTGCTCTTTAATTTCATAATGCATATTTTATTAATTTAAATATTATTTATTGATATATAGTTTTACGATTTTGCATGAATTGTGTATTTTTTATAATTTCAAATATTTTTCATATTTTCTTTATATTTTTAAATTTAAAAATTCTAATAAAATGTCTGAATACTTTCTAACGATAATATTAATACAATGTCTAAATACTTTCAAGCTATAATTGGAAAGAGACTTCTTGCATTGTTTTTAAAAAATTATAAGAGTAATTTATAATATTTTAAAATACAATTGTCATGTTGACATCAAAATTAATTTCAAATAATAATAATGTGTATGATATCAAAATGAAAAAAAAAGACAGGTGGATATAAATTAATACTATGCTTAAATGGAATAGAAATGAAGTAGAGTAGATATAAAATTTCATTCAAGTGAATTAATAGAAAAATAAGGAAAGAGTTTTTCATGTAGGACCTCTCTCCCCTCCTAAAATTTTAGTACAGTTTGAAAGAAGATACTAATGGTATACATCCTCTTATATTAATAACATGATATAGTCATGTGAGCAAGTGATTTTGTTTATCAAATTTAATGAATCTTACAACCAATCATAGTATATCCTAATTTGATAAAAAAAAAATTATATTTTTCTTTCCATCGTGACCATATCATGTTACTTAATACAAGAAATCCAAATTCACTGATCCAATTTTCCTGCATTAGACCTTTTTATTTATTATTGCTTCCTAGTTCAAAAGTAGCAAGGAACGATCTGATTTCTGGTTATTTTACGAGTGCAAATTTCAAGTTTGAATTAAATTCAATGGCGGCCATAGGTGGCTCTACAGCCCGGTTCTAGAGGTCTTTCATTCAGCCCCTGGCGGGCCACCTGATCGACCAGAGCACCGGCCATTGCTGGAAGACTTCACATAATCTAGCATGAATCTACATGTCAACTAACTAATGCTATGTATTTTTCAGAAATGCAAAGCATGATCAAATTCCACTAGAAACCCAGTTATTAGCATCTCAATACCAACTCAATGGAAGGAATATTTTCTAGTGCATTACTACCGAATAAATTTGTTGATTAGTAATTGTATATTCTCTGAATTGGAGACACAGTGCGGACCAAATAAAGAGGGGAGGGGAGTCCAAATGCGTTCTAACATTTGAAAGAAAGCACATAAATTTTTTTATCATGAATGCTCGGTGCTAACAAGCTGTATTATGGAAGTCCATAGAAGATATTCTTTATAAGAATAGAACATAGACCATTTTGTACTTGCAAGCTAATGAACAACAATTTCCACATTTGCAGATGTGGACATGAATGCAGCTGCAGCAACTAATTCTAACAAAAATGCTGCAAACATTGCTTCCTAAACTTTATCCTCAATATATATATATATACATATAGCCATGTAAAAGTGGTAAAAACACAGCATTGAGTAGAGATTGTCAATATTTATGGAAGAGTTACATATAAAGATTGGATGTGCCGAAATTCCGATGCTTACCGTCAGCCGTATTACTCAGCTGGAAGCCTCGACTAGAAAGCTGATTGATGAGTAGAGATTCCAATTGGCATGCCAGGCTTTTCCCTGGGACAAGGAAATATAGGAATGATGCATCATGCATTCCTTCATTCAACCGATGTTTATGGACCCGGCCCTCAAGATCATCCGTCTGTCAACAACTCATTCCAACAAGATATCAACTTATTTGACAACGTTCATAAAAAGGGAATGTAAAATGATAGCATGCAAATTAAGCTTGTCATTTGCAGCATTCATATAGCATTTCTGATAAATTACAAAATGTTATTATTGTGCTGAAAGCCATGACAGATATAATGTAGGAAAAAGGCACTATACAAGGAAAGCAAGAAGAGGATACACACAATAAGTACGGAAGTCCCAGACAGGAACTCCGGGTCTCATTGTATAACTTTTATTCGTCTATCTGTCTTTCCAAATGACCTTTCAGGTGAGATACTCACGTGAGAGGATCCATATCTCATCCTAAACGGTACAAAATGAGGCTAATTCATATAGGAATTGCTAGGTTCAACTATCTATTGAATACTGGTTTTTGTTACCTGACCTGGTATTGAACCAATTCTGGTATCTTTTATATGTCAGCTCCTACTCCATGGGAAAACCAAAAAGATAAAGGAAAATGCTAGATAATCAGAATTAATTTGACAGAATAGGAATCAGAATTAGTTGGTGTTATTATTGATTCTTGAATGAATCAGGCATCTGTACCCGTTTGTCTTATCCAACAACCGACCTCAAATATAGGTAACTTTTGTCAACATTGTGTCAAGTTTGTTCCTGGCTTTTCGGTATTACTCAGATGAAAGAAGCAATAAAATAAATAAGGAAAAAGATCAATACTTCAAATTATGAAAACATACTGACAGTCAAGATTTACCTCTCCAACATAGAGCTTCTTATCTGGTCTGAGCATCACATAGACGCTTGAAGAACCTACAACTGATGGAGGTGGCTGCTCCCTTGTACCAATTAGGATACACTTTATATCTGTAAGCTCTGATGCAATCTTTTTACTTTGCTGTTCCATTATATGATCCTGGCATATCACAGTGACAGCACTCTCGACTTCCTTGTGTAAAACTTCCATTTGATTAGTTCCAGAGAAGAACTTTTCTGAATGATGTGTTCCATTCAAATTATTAACATTGATGGAAGTAGAATGTTTTTCCTGATTTGGGAAATTTTTGGCAGAAAGGAATTCCTTAGCATAAACTGACAGATAAAGATCTTCAGCTCTTCTGATAATAGGCTCAGGAATTCCTTCCCTCTTGGCAGTTTCAAAAGCAAGACTTTCCTTACAGACTCCATCTGTCAACTTCCATGTAGGCTTTGTTTGTCCATCGATGCATATTGTGCCCATTGCTTTGTGCTCAGTGTTCTTGATGTCTAGGGGTAAAGTAAATATTCCATGCAAGTGAGTGGATACAATACCCAGACACCCAATTCTATCAAGAGTTTCAATGATGCTACCAGCAATACAGGTCCCTTTTGCTGTTTCTGTTCCTCGGCAAATTTCATCAACAAGTACAAGGCTCCTTTCGGTGGTTCCAGCAATGATGGATCGAAGTTCTGACATTTCCACCTGAGACAGATATTAAAATGGATGAAATGTTCAAGGTACTTATGAAATTGTAATTCCATTAAGCAACAAACAACAATTTAATTTTAGCAATAATTATGTTGACTCCCCAGGAGTTTCCTAATTCTACGAAGCCAACAGGCAACTAGTCCCTGTAGTTTTGGAAATTAGCTCATCCCTTTTTGAATCTTTCACCTGTACACAACTGTACAGTAAGCCTATGGACGGGTGAATGCACTTCAACTAGGTGAAAATTTAAAGAAAAGGAGGTACTGCAATTTCTGAAACTAGAAGAGAGACTAGTGTAATATTAGCAAACTTCTGGGAAGATCAATGTAGGATTTATATTACTCGAAACTCAAAAGAGAAATTTTTAAGCATATGATATCATATTTTTATTTGCAGCCACTTGCTATTGTTGAAAAAAAATTACACATTACAGCTAGTTGATTTATTTTATTTTACCATGCAATGTTCCCCCGTAATATACTACAAGCTGTAAATAGCCCTTACAGTTAAAAAAAGACAGGTGAAATTATCTGTGATCTTACATGTTATCAAATGACCAACATCACAGCTTAATCCTAATTTGATAGAGAACATGAAATCAGGCAGCAAACGGGACAATCTTTATTGCAATGAATGAACCCCAGGTTCCAATTCTTAGCCAAAGTAGCCTCAAAATTGCAGAATTAGGGCAGTAAATCACATTTTTACAGTTTACACTCACAGTTGGAAATTTCGAGTCTCGATCTCTTCAACAGAATTCAATTTCAGTAAAACACACCCCAGCAGGCTCCTCCCATTCCCCCCATTTATACTACAACTGCCAGCCTAATTCTAACTAACTCCCTCTTATTTTGTTACTAACACAAGTCATTACCTGTTTTACAATTCATCCCTGAAACTACAACTTATTCTCCTTTCATATGCATTTAAAATAGAAAGTCTATCATAATTATACAGTTCTCCCTCCCTCCCCCCCAACTCCAATCCATAGCTGCTGTCATAAGACATTGGCTGCTCTTTTGGCAGGACATAAAAACAAAATACCTTCCTCTAATGAACTTGTTGAGGAATTATATACGAGGCATTTGATTACTTCTGTTTGTAGGGAGTTTGGATTGGGTTATACACTACATTCTCTTCTCCAAGGGCCTGGTTTGAGAGGTTCAACACTGTTATGCATGAATTTGGTATGACATAGAGGTGGAACACTACTTTTTTTATTGATATTCTTCAGAGGGCCAGTGTATCTATTTGGCTATCTATAAGAATAATATAGTTATTATTCAAATGTCTCACGTTAGTTGGGAATAAAGTCAGAATACTCCTTATAAGATTTGAGACAATCCTCCCTTGAACTAGCTTTGGGAAGTGAGTTAGACCAGGTTTCTAGAAGTTATGAAAGTGATTAGATTGTATTGGTCAACTATTGCAGCATATCTTCTCTGTCATTTTATAGCAAAGGAATTAGGCACTCTTGAATATTTTCCAGGCATTAAAGTGGCTTGCTTGGTACTAGTGATTGATGTATGTACTAGTCTAGACATGGATAAAACTGGCTTTTAAACTGTATGCTGGTTCATACACCCATGGATTAAAATGTTGAACTCCTACTAGGAGTCTAAGGACTAAAGAGCCAGTTCCCAATCCTGGCAGATCTCAAACAGTAACAGTTCAAATAACTTCTTACAATGGTTAGAAATACAGGCAAAATACTCCTTATAAGGCTTGAACAATTCCCCTCCTTTGGGCTATAGCTTTTGGAGCCTATAAGGTCCAATTAAGGCTGGCAAAAACATTCATATCCATGGATACCGGCAGGTATCCACAGGTTAAACCCTGGACTGGATGCTGGTTGATACACCCACGGATCAAAATGTTAAACTCCTACTAGGAGTCTAAGGACTAGAGAACCAGCTTCCAAATCCTAGCAGATATTAAACACTAACCGTTCAAATGTCTTAGTTAAAAATATAGGCAAAATACACCTTATAAGGCTTGAACAATTCCCCTCCTTTGAGCTCGCTTTAGGGAGCCTACTAGGTCCAATTAGGGATGGCGAGAATATCCGTACCTGTCGATCCATGCAAGTGTATTTGTAATGGATAGCCACATACTCAAAATAGATGGGAACGGATATTATGCTACCCACTCCATGGTCCCCACATACTCAAAAATATATTTTATTTTAAATATATTTAAAATATTATGATCTTATATCATTTTATGATGATATAAAAATTATTTTATAATTGTTAATATATTAATCCATAATGATATTATCTAATGCTAATTTATGTTATAAAACAATAATATAATATGATACCGTAGTGTATTATATGATATTTTTCCTTTCTTTATTATTTTAAAATTTTTAAACATCCATGAATATCCACTATATTTGTAGATACTTACCCGCTGATATTAATGGGTATGAATACGGGTCGTATTCTAGCTGCTGCAGCCCCATTGACATCCCTAGGTCTAATCTATTTCTAATAACAATATATGCCTTATCCCACTAGGTGAGGTCGGCCAACTATTTCTAATACTAACCAGAAAATGAAACCATCTCGCTCCCTCTCTGCCAGAAATCTGTTTTGCTTTCATTGTAGTTAGTTAGCACCAACAGACTGCATCAGATTGTTCATGGGGATGTTTTGATTGCAATCCTTAAGAAATCAACCTTGGCTTCAAATAAAAGTGGGAATGCATATCCAAGTCTAAGTGTCCAACAGTGTATACTACAAGAAGAAAGTTGAAAATGAACGTGAATGAATTTCACTCTGAACTCAGCCATGACTTAGATGAGGTTAAGGAAGAATCCACGTCGAGGAATGCATCCAGATGGCTTGAATATTAAAAGAAAAAAAAATGCCCTGTTTTCCACTGCAGTTGCCTAACAGTTCTAACCCTAACGCTATATTCTATCAATATCACTGTTGATGCTACTGCAAAACAAACAGCATGTCTATAAACTTTTCAAGACACAGCAGATTGGCCAGGCTAAACCTAAAAGGCCATGAAGCAATCAACATTCAACATTACATAATATCTTACTATGGAATATGGACGAACATACAAGAAAAGTATGAACTAGTAGCAAACCTGAAAGGAACTTTTTTTATCAGCTGGACTATCATATGACTTCATATGAAGCGTGATGGAATCAAAATAAGGAATCATGGCTGATTCAGCCGGAACCATGAGTCCACAAATCCCAAGTAGTGCAGCAGCACAAATTGATCGTAGTATACTAGATTTCCCACCACCATTTGGACCTGTTAAAAGAAACAATGATTGCATATCAACAGCATTACGCACAATACCTCCTTCTGCTATGTGGAACCAATAAGGTAATAAACCATCTATCTTCATCCCATGGATTTTGTCCAATGACTTCTCGTCCTGCAACAACAATTTAACATAGAGTACTCACATTATGAATCCAAACAATTTATTAACAAAGAACTACTATTGGGTGATAGACCAAAACACATAACACATAACACATCAAAACCAACATTGCCATAAAACCCAGCTTCAAACTACCTCCTCATATATTCAAATGTTGAGTACCCTCCAGTACAAAAAGCACCTCGAAGGAATGTATATTGTTGAAATTTAAAAAAATAAAAAAGAATGATTAGAAGAACCCAGCAAGAGGGAATAATTTCCCCAGCTCCCGAGCAAAATGCCAATACGTAAACATATTGTTGAAAGAGAAAGAATGAGAGAACATATGAATGAATCTGTGTGGACATTTACTCTGCTTATATCACTCTATCATTACATGCATCCCATCCCTTCCCTCATTACTGCCTAGCTGGTAATTAGTTTCTCTCTCTTCTATATGATCAGGTGCATCACACCTATTCCCCTTCCCACATACACTTTAGTCAGCATGGGCTTTGGGTCCACATCTTGAACACACTATTCTACTTGTGTGCATTGATGACATCATTACATCAGGTGATGACTTATGAGACGGACAATTGTTGAAGGAAAAGTTAGTAGCTGAGTTTCAGATGTGTTCACAAAAGGGAAACAGACGGGTTTTAGGAACTCGCTGATAAGCTATGAATGGCAGATATTCATTAACCAACTTGAGGGGGAGTATTGTAACAAATTCACATTGAGAGTATTGTAACAGATTCACGTTGTCATGTTATCAATATCGTTTGTCGCAAAAATTATTGTTATTAGATTGTTTATTACTTACTGTACATTGAGTCTAATTTCGTGAAAGGAATTAGTTATAATTTACTTAGTCTAGCCTATATAATGTTCTCTTGAATGCAGCTTTATATTATCAATTTCTCAGAAATATTATTATTCTCATTTCGTTCAAGTATATTAGTTCTTAATAATGCTGTACAAGGGGGATTTACATTATATAGACTTCTGCTCATAACTACTTGCCTAGTATAGAGCTGTATGCAGGCTACAAGCCTGTCCTGATAAAGTAAAATAAAATAACAGATCTGTACAGAATAAAAATGGAAAAAACCAAAGAATAAACAACAATTCTCTACATAAAACATTATTTATCCATCAAAAGTATGAACATCACTATCAAGTTGTTCTATACTACCTCAAACCCATGGGGTTCTACAAGTGTAGGAAAGACCCATCTCCTTCTTCTCCCTTCACTGCACAATATCACTGAACAAAATTAGCATAAACTTGCAAGACTGAAATCCAACAGAAATAATTTCATCATTTCAGTAAGATAAAACACTGTTATCTAACATTTTACAACCCCAAATTTCATAACAGAGAAGAATAATGTAATATAATCACATTCAAATTGAAATTTAAAGATAGTTTTGAGTTACTTTCAGCAAATTTTCCTTGCAATGTTGGAGTATGATGGAATTTGTGGTATATCTAATTTATTTCCATAGAGGGTTGTTGTAATTACCATAATATTGTTGTAATTACCATAGTTATTGTTGTAATTACCATAATCATAGAGATTTGTTTTATTTAGAACAGATTTGATTAGTCATGATTTATACAGGATTTTATTAGATATTATTCTCCAATAATTACCATAAATAGATTAAAACTAGCTTATATGTAGATTGTATAACATCTCTGTAATGGACAAATCAAATAAACACAATTCCTTTTTTTCCTTTCCCAAGTTGGTATCAGAGCTCCAGATCTAGGAGACTTTGCCCACTTCAAATTAACAAAACCCAGTCACCTTCATTGCGGCAAGCCTTAGGTTGCCTTCATTGCAACCATAGTATTCAATGTGCCTTCATTGCACCGTCTCAGCCTTTTTTTTTTTCCAGTAGCATCATATTTCTAAGGCACTACCACTGCCACTACCATCAGAGTTGTTTCTTTCATATTGGTGACACCATTATTAGTGTCACATTTCTTATATCAGTCTGCCCCTAAAACATTGCTGCTACAGAAAAGGTTGCTGGCCCTCTTTGGTTCTGTTCCAAGGGTTAGTTGACCCTATATATGCATCAGTTGACCCTCTTTGGAAGATGAGAAAAATGCCCATGTTCAACCACTGAACCCAGTGACCTTCCTATGTTACAAGGATCGTGTCGTTTGGATGGCAGTAGTTATCTCCAATGGTTGCAGCTCATTTGTTGAACCTTAAAAGGTAGAAAGAAACTAAATCATGTAGAGGAAAAGCTCCAAGCCAGAATGATGCACAATATGAGGCCTAGGATGATGAAGATTCTTATATTATGACATGGTTGTGGCACTTGATGCTTCCTAAGATTAGTCAAAACTGCGTGTTTTTCTTCACTACCAAGGAAATTTGGGAAAAATGGCCACAGACCTATTCAAAGAAACAAGATATCCCCACCTATTACAAATTAGAAAATCAAATATTCAATACTGTGCAGGGGACTATGACTTTCACCGATTATTACAAGGCCTTGAATGGTCTGTGGATTGAGCTAGACCAGCACCGGAATCTGAAAAAGCAGTGCAGTGATGATACTGCCATCTTGACAAAATTTATTGAGAAAGCAAGAATTTTTAAATTCCTTTCTAGCTTGAACCATGAATTTGATCCCATTCGCGTTCAGATTTTGGGTAAGGAAATCCTCCCTTCTCTGTCCAAGGCGTTTTACAATGTTTGTGGATTTACAACATAATCAGCCCCCACTATGAATTTATACATTGTAGGATCTGCAACATAATCAGGCCCCATAGCGCATCAGTTTGCTATTGTGATCATTGGAGTGGAGATTCCTTTTGCATCTGCCATTTTTGCTTTGTGGATAAAAATATTGTATAAATCGCTTAATGCTGTAATGCAGTCTCATTATTCTAATTCAAGCGTTTGAAATGATTTCAAGTTTGTAAAAAAAAAACGTCTTCAACCAAAGTGCACTACAAAACAAATACTGTTGCCAGTTCTTCTCTGATTTGGAGAGATACTATGATATCTCCTCTGCTTTTTTAATAAAGATTTCTGTAATTATTTCCTTATTATTTGATGTATATATTATTTCCATGTATTTTGTAGATTCTTTTCCTTATTTTGTTTAGTCAATTGCTATTGATTAGGACGAGATTTATTATCTTAATTGTAATCATCAATTCTCCTTAATTAAGGGAGAAACCCTACTGTATATATAGAGGCAGATTGCCTCTAAACAATGAACAGATTTAATTTCTCAGAACCTTCATTGTACATGGTATCATGGTATCAAAGCTTTATTAGGGGATCTCTAGTGCAACTATTCCTTTTCTTCTTAATCATAGGCCTTCATTGCCTTCCACGGTTAGGTGCTTATCATCTCCGACCACTCCTACCTAAAACTGGACATGTCTGAAGTTTTAGTACATGCCTCTTAACCTCAACCCACTTTGTTGGAACCTTCAAAGATTAAATACTCCTGCCTTAGATTTGCAAAATCTGGGAATTGCTATGCGGCTAGACGGAAAAAATTATCTACAATGGGCGAGATTGGTGAAACTGGCTTTGAAGGGGAAGCAAAAACTTCACCATCTCTCTGAGCATCCACCAACAAGAAATGAAGTTCAAGACCTGGGATGTTGATGATACTATCATCATGACCTGGTTGCTGAACTCAATGCAGATTGAGATACCCCAAAATTTCATGTTCCTTGAATCAGCAAAGGAAATTTGGGAAGATGTAAATAAGACATACTCAAAAGCTCAAGATGCTGCTGTGATCTATGAATTAAAGACCCAAATTACATATACCAAACAAGGTAATCTCTTACAAAATTTTTTAATGGACTAACGAGTTTATGGCAAGAGATGGACTTATACAAGAATTTGAAACTGAAGTCCAAAGAAAATAATCAAGCTCTTCTTCAGGAGAGGGAGTGAGATCGAGTCTTTGAATTCTTAGCTGGTCTAAATGTAGAGTTTGATCAAATTCGTGTCCAAATTCTTGGAAGGGATCCTTTACCCAATCTAAATGAGACTTTTGCACTAGTTCTAGGGGAAGAGAGATGTCGTACTGTGATGCTGGAGAACACTTCTGCCTTTGAACCTAATATTGACTCAACATTCACGGCTGCAAGGAAGGAGAAAAAATCTAGAATGTTTAAACCAAAACAAAACAAGAACTCTTCTCATGATGACCTATGGTGTACCCATTGCAACAAACCTAGGCACACTAGGGAAAATTGCTTTAAGTTCCATGGTAAAGAAAGTGTGCTAAATCACATAAAAGAAAGAAGGAATGCAGCCAACTTTACAGTTGTAGAGAAGGAAGTAGAATCTTCAACTCTAGAGAAAGTGGAGGTTCAGTCCCTCAACAAAGAAGAGATTGAGAAGTTGCGGCATTTTCTTGAAACCATAAATAGCTCAAGCTCTCTAGCACATTCAGGTAAGTGTCTAGTTTCTAATAACCTTAAGGCACTTAATACTATCCTAGAGTCTTGGATTATAGACTTAGGTGCAACTGATCACATGACTCAATCTTCCCATCTTTTTAAAACTTACATGTCAATCTCTAATAAAAAGTCCATCTTTGTTGCCAATGGAAAATCCATTACAATTAAGAAACAAGGTAACATCAACCTTTCACATCTAATCTCTTTAAAAAATTCCCTCCATGTAGCACAAATTTCTAACAATCTTTTCTTTGTCCACTAACTCACAAAGAACCTTGACTGCCTAGTTATTTTTAATCTATCCTACTATGTGTTTCAAGATCGAAAATCGGGGAAGATGATTGGATATGCTAAGAACGAAATGGACAATACTATCTTGAGAATACATACCCTTCCTCTCTCCAAAATCCTATCAACCAATCACATTTATCCTCTTTGTATGCTACAAAAAAATTATCAAAGAATGCTATCAATAGTGTTTGGCTAGAACATCATTCCTAAGTTTTGTAAATTGATCTTTAACCAATTTGGGGTTTCCATTAAAAAATCCGTTCAGATAATGCAAGAGACTACTTCAATCAATGTCTCAATTCTTTTTTGATCAAGAAGGAATCCTACATGAATCCTCATGTGTTAAAACCCCGCAACAAAATAGAGTTGCTAAATGAAAGAACTATCATTTACTGAATGTCACCCGTTCCTTACTCTTTCAAATGAATGTTCCTAAACATTTTTGGAACGAAGCAGTACTCACTGCAGCATTTCTTATTAATCATCTCCATCCCTGTTAAATAAAAGTCCTATAGATGTACTATTAAATCACCATCCAAATTCCATGTCATTAAACAAACCACCTTCAAGAGTCTTTGGCTGACTTGCCTTTGTCCACATTCATAAACAACATCCTGACAGCAAAGTTGATCCTCAAGCTCTCAAATGTATTTTCTTAGGGTACTCCAATGTCCAAAAAGGATATAAATGTTTTTATCCTCCAACTAGAAAGTTCTATGTCTCTATGGATGTAACCTTTTGTGAATCCCTTCCATACTACTCATCTCATCGTCAAGTACAATAGGTTTATGATCACGAACCCATTGCAATCATCTTCACCCACTCTTCAACTTCCTCGGATTATTTTCCACTTATCCTCTTCATCTAATCCAACCAAATTACTTGGGCTCATCCCTACATTTTCCGATCAACAACCAAAACGTGTCTTAAGGATAAAAACTCTACTTAAAGTGTAATTAAGGAAGGAAAAGTCTAGATCTACCCATCAACATGTTCAATCATTGGATCCAATTCTCACTGAAACTCAGAGAACTATTAGGTATGGAACCCGAACCTAGTCCTTTTGAGAATGCTGCCACTTTACCTTTTGAACAAATTTCAGATCTTAATTTACCCATAGCTGTTAGAAAAGGAAAAAGAAGTTGCACCTAGCACCCCATATCTAATTATGTATCTTACCATAACCCGTCAAACAACTACAAAGCCTTTTCGTCAACCTTACACACCATAGATACCCCAAAGACTATGCAAGAAGCCTTAAGGAACAGGAATTGGTCACAAGCTATGAATGAGGAAATGACACCTTCAGTAAAAATAACACATAGGATGTCGTTACAAAACCTTCAGGCATAGTACCTATTGGATGTAGATGGGTCTTCACTGTGAAATACAAGGCAGATGGGACATTGCGTTATAAGGCAAGGTTGGTGGCAAAACGGTACACTAAAAAAAAGGGATAGATTATGTTGAAACATTTGCCCTATTACAAAAATGAATATTGTTCGAATCCTATTAGCTCTTGCTGTTCATTTTAACTGGTTTTTACATCAATTTGATGTAAAAAAATGCATTCTTGCATGGTGTCAAAACTGTTTTTCTGATATATGATTCTTTCATTTAGAAGAGCAATTGCTCTTAAATAGAATACATGAGTTTTAATAAAGGAAATTCCTAAATTGTTGCATATACAATTAATTCCTACATTATAGGGTCAACGATTCATTTACAATAAATACAAAATCAGAAAGCTAATTTGCTCTGCTAATTATGACATTTAATTCTGCCTATACAAGGAGATATCCTATTCTAGCCAATTTTCAGGGATTTTGACACATGGTGATTTAGAAGAACTAGTGTACATGGAGCCACCTCCCGATCTTAGCACAACCTTTGGTAAAGACAGTGGGCAAACTTAAAAGGCCTTTATGGCCTAAAACAATCACCAAGAGCATGGTTTGAAAAATTTACCAAAGCAATGAAGAGGATGAAATATGCTCAGAGTAGGAGAGATCACACACTCTTTGTTAAGCATTCTTCTAAGGGTGAGCTAACAGCTTTGGTGGTGTATGTTGATGATATAATAGTTACAGGTAATGACATGGTTGAAAGGGAAAAACTCAAATCTGAATTAGCTCGTGAGTTTGAAATGAAAGATTTAGGAGGACTTAAGTATTTTTTTGGAAATAGAAGTTGCCTACTCCAAGGAAGGGATTCTTCTGTTACAATGGAAATATATTCTTGATCTATTAAAAGACACAAGGACTTTGGTGAGTAGACCAGCAAGTACCCCTGTTGAGAGAGATCATCGATTGAGTGAAAGAAAAGATGTCATTGAAGACAGAGGGAGATACCAAAGATTGGTTGGAAGACTAATATATCTATCACACACTAGACCTGATATAACATATGCAGTACGTGTTGTTAATCAGTTTATGCATGATCCAAGGCAAGAACATATGCAAGTAGTCCAAAGAATTTTGCAGTATTTGAAAGGGACACCAAGAGCAGGCATTTTACTTAGACCTAGTAAGGACCTAACAGTATAAGGGTATACAAATGCAGACTATGGTGGATCCTCAGTTAATCAACGTTCTACAACAGCCAACAGGATATTGCACCTTAATTGGAGGTAATTTAACATGGAGAAGTAAGAAACAAGATGTAGTAGAAAGATCAAGTGCAGAAGTAAAATTTAGAGCAATGGCTGTGGGAATTCGTGAGTAATTATGGTTAAAAATAATTCTACATGACTTGGAAATTGAGAGAACGAAATCAATGAAGTTGTATTGTGATTATAAGTCAGCAATCAGCATTGCACACGACCCTGTCCAACATGATCGCACAAAACATGTGGAGATTGATAGACATTTCATTAAAGAGTAGTAGATGGCATCCTTAATCTTCCATATATTCGGCCAGGTAGATGTTCTTACTAAAGGCCTAGCAACTCAAAGATTTCAAGAGCTAATTGGCAAGTTGGGACTAAAGGACATTCATTTACCAGCTTGAGGGAGAGTGTTGCAAGATCTTCTCTGATTTGGAGAGATATTATGATATCTCCTCTGCTTTTTTAATAAAGATTTCTGTAATTATTTCATTATTATTTCTATGTATTTTGTAAATTCCTTTCCTCATTTTGTTTAGTCAATTGCTATTGATTAGGATGAGATTTATTATGTTAATTGTAATCATCAATTCTTCTTAATTATGAGAGAAACTCTACTGTATATATATAGAGGCAAATTGCCTCTAAACAATACATAGATTTAGTTTCTCAGAACCTTCATTGTTCAAATACCCACTCAATTCTCTAATCAAATTAAAATCCAATCAACAAAAATGAAGAAAGAGCTAACAACCAGTAGTTCAATCAAAATCCGTACTGGCTAATTAAAAAAAAAATTGCACAAGTTCAAAAACCATTGCATTTTATCCACAACAATGAACAGAAGCAACTAAAGATGCTTACAAACCTTGCATGAGCAAATAAAGCTTTGGCAATAACAAGCAATGTGGAAGAAAAGACAAGGATGTTTATATTGGATTGCAATTCAGCAGCAAGTTCCCTTAAAATTTCCAAAACTATTGCTTTTGCCTTGGCATTTGCTTCATGGTATCTGAAACAAATAGTTTTAGCAGCATATGTGATTAAGAAAAGAGAAAGTTGAGCATTTGAAAAAAATTATAAAATAATAATAATAATAATAACATAGGATTCCACTACTTTTTACAAAAACAAACCTCGTTAATGCAGCCTCCACCTTGGGTGTCGTAAACCATTCCTCACCTACCCTTTTACCTTTAGAATCTAAAGCATGCTTAAGCTGTTTAATTTGCTCCTCTCCGGGGCTACCAGCCCATAGAGTTGGTGTAAAGCGTTTTCCTTTGAACCAAATTGCCTCATGCTCCCGAGAATAAGATATTTCTCCCTTAGGACCTCCAAGTGGGGCTACAGTAGCCTTTATTCTAGAAAGAATAGGAACAAAGTCTTCAGTGACCTACAAGAATGTTGGTACTAGATTAAATAAACATAAACTTGTCTCTCCAAACATACTTAAAATGCAAACAGCTACAGCAAAGATTGAGTTACAGAGACCTACTGCTAAATGCAAGGCCTCGGCTGCTTTTTCCACTGCAGTAAATGCATCATCTATGTGGATTCTTTTTATTCGACCTTTCCATTTAGACTCTATATCCTCAAAAAAATCATTAGGAATAACAGAGGAGGAGCTAACTTTATGATCATTCCCACCATCCAGAGAGATTATTTCACCAATCTTACCAGATGCAACTTTACATCCAGCAACCTGAAAGAGATAACATTAGGGAAGTCTACAATCCAATGAAGTTTGAACCAAACAAATCAACCAAAAAATAAATGACTGTAGTATCATTCTTTAAATAGTGCCTGAATTCTAATGGAACTCCAGAAAAATGTAATTTCAAAATACATTAAAGCATCATATTTAAAACTAACTGTTAATGTAATTAAACTATCCAAAGAGAATAAAAACAAGTCATACAAACAGTAAAAAGCTAACATATTAGGACATGCAAATTTAGCCAACTGCATGATGGCTATAAATTAGATAGTGATTATCTACAAGAGACCAATGTACAAGCCTAGACATTCTATTTCATGTTAACACTCTCTCATGATTTAACAGTCCCCCAAAACGTGTGAAGTTTTAAGTGTGTCATTCCAAACTATATGCAGTTTACCATAATCAAGACAATGTGTGAAGTTTGGCACAATCAAGCAGCAGAGATTTTAAGAACTCTGAAATGTTATATTTGGACAGAAAGGAAGCATAAAAGCAACCAAGAACAGAAAACCACAAGTTCAATACCTAACTGTGGAACATAAGGAGGAGGAAGTCTGCATAAATAGAAATTATGCAACAGGTTGCCTTCTCAGGTTATATCAAGAAGTCCTTTCATTTCGTCATTTGCCCCCTTTTAAATACCAAATGTATTCAATGTTCAAATGGAGATTCAATTCATTAAAATTAAGAGCATAGGAATAGCTATAGAAACAAGCGATAAAAACACATAGCTATGCAGGGATGGGGTAGTTCAGAGATTGGAAGAAAGGGCATGTAGCTTAAAAAAGATAATGTATAGTTTAACAATTACTTCTCAATTGGTCCTCAATACACATGTAAATTGGTGTAACCTATCACTTCTTTCATTTGGACATGGTGAAAAAAAATCCAAATTTTGGGGCTCACCAAGGTTTCAAATCCAATTTCTAACCCAGTTGCTGCCCATGTGGGATCAATTAAATGTTTCAATATTTCATTGAGCTCAGAGGTTCTGTACATCTGCAAAATATCATCAAGTACATTCTTTATTCTACAAAATTCCATATGATTGACCTCCTTCCATTCAAGTAGCTTTACAAGCTGCATAATACTGAGAATAATCAGAAAGGAAAATACAAGTGCATAAGAAAACAACAAAATGTTTAATGTAAAAATATGTAAAATATTAAATATAAAATATACTGATTATATAGTATAAAAAATAAGAATGAAAGAGAGGACTTTTAACAAAGTATGGAAAAAAAAGTCACTGCTAATCTCATTGCTCGGTTGAAAGCAAAACCAGTATCAGCCACAATATGAAACAACAGTCATGACTCATGATATAACTGTTTTGTAGAAAACTATTTCCATGTAAAGTTCCATTTGCATGACCTAATCCTACATTCCCTTTTGTCTTTTTTCTCCTTATCAATCTCATCCCTTTCAATATCTAATTCCCAATGAAGTCAGAAAAATGAAGTTCAAAACTACAAGTGTACCTTTTAAGTATCCACTTGTACCCTATTGTACCCATACAGTCATTCTAAATACATAATCAGTATAGACACTGTTAATCACTTGATTATTGTTATGGTATCCCACATCAGCCAAAAATATGACCAAAATACTTATTAGGCATGGGCACGCCCTCCTTCCTCCCCGCCCACCAATCCATGAGCTAGTTTTTGAGATTGAGTTAGACTTTATTCATTTTCTAATATGTTATTAAAGCCTATCCATTTTGATTGTTAGAAACAAGACATTTGGCACGTCAAAATTGTCATGATTAACAAAATTAAGATTTGGTGAAGGGTTTAATGAACTAACCATGTTCTTCTAAGTGCATAGTTTCAACAGTCTGATTGTTCTAGCATCTGACTGACACTTGGTCTTATCTAAGGAAAAGGAAGTTTCTGAAGTGTCAGAATTTCTAATATGAGAATTTCTAAAAGCTAGAAGAATTCTGAAAAGCATAGCCTTAATCCAGGAATGTCAAACAAAATTTTCTAATAAAGTAAACTTATGTCAAGCTGAATGAGGAAAGTCCAACCTACAAAGAAAAATGACAAAACACACAATGCTAAGATAGGATAAAAACAGCTTTTGTTCAAACCTATGAAGCAATTTTCCCTTGCTTCAAATGCATGGCTCTAAAATAAATAGTAGAGAACGAGCTTTATCTCATAATGGTCATGGCACCCCCTAGAGTATAAATATAGAAGCTTTGATGAAGGATGTAGAATATTTTATTTCACTTGCTATAATAGGTTAGATGAATAGGGAATAAATAAAGATTGATGTACAAGAATCAAGGGACCAAAAAAGGAAGCATTTATAGGGTCAACGATTGTTTTACCTACATGAACTTCCAGGGACTGAATTTTGGGCAAAGTTGTGACTCAGCCATGGAGATGTGTAGGTTTCTGGTTCCTTTTGAGTTTTTCTCCTTGAGTACACGAACAATTCTTTTTCACCTTGAGTGGTCATGAATTCTGTTCCAGGTTCAGCCTCTTTTGCTGCTGCTTCTATTTCGGTTAATGGTTCAGTTTGTGATGCATTCACAGGTTCCCATGCTGGAGTTGACACCAAAATTGGTGCTACCGTGGGTCCTATCACAAAACTTTGTGGAGTAAAGTTTTGTTCAATCTCTAAAAGTTGGGATTCATTGTTGTTGTGTCTCCCCCTGAATGCCAATGTTTGGGTAAAAGGGCTGGTTTTAAAAGAAGGTGACATCCATGGTGTTGTAGGACTTTTTGGTTGTTGGAGAATAGCATTTGTACCCTTTCTGATTTGGGGAATAGCCAAGGAATATGCATTTTACTGATTTTGGATCAAGTTTGCTTCAATTAGGTTGATGGTTGTGGACAAAGGCTACACATCAAAATATTTTGGGAGGTATGGTAGTGATAAGGTGCGGGTTTGGTGTAGGGTTTGGTATTGAAGGGATTTTGAAGGCATTCGATTGATTAAGTATGTTGAAGTACAGCTTCTCCCCAAAAATGGTTTGGCACATTTGTTGATAACATGAGATCTAGTGACTTCCAAAAGATGTTTGTTCTTCCTCTAAGCAATGCCATTTTGCAGTGGGGTGTCAACACATGATGTTTGGTGAATGATTCCATGCTTGAGAAGATAGAAGCCAAGGGTTGCATGATAGTATTCTCTGCCATTGTCAATTCTAAGAATCTTGAGGTGTTTGAGTCATGTTATGGAAATTCTCAAATATTTTTGCTACTTCAGATTTTACTCTCATATGGAATACCCAAGTGGCTTTTGTGTGGTCATCTATGAATGTGACAAACCACCTTGGTCCTGTCAAGCTCTTAACTCGTGTGGGTCCCCAAACATCACTGTGTATTAGGCAAATGGTTGTGAACTTGTGAGGGCTTGTAAGGTTGCACAATATAGTTGTTCCTTGTGTTTAGATAACACAGATTTCACATTGAAAAGAGTTTGGATTTTTATTGAATATTGAAGGAAACAACTGCTTGAGATACATAAAATTAGGGTGGCCTAAACGGTAGTGCCACATTACAGGATGTTCTTGATTTTCACTGTTAGCTAAAGCTATATGACTTCTGCCATTTGGTTGACTCTTGTTATCTCCAACTCGAAGGAAATAGAGGCCTGCATATGCCTCAGCATTGCCAATCCTACTCCCTGAATCCAGAGCCTGAAACTCATGAATGTGAGGAAGAAATTTAGTCACACAATTAAGGTCCTGAGTTAGCTTGCTTATAGACAAGAGATTGCAATCTAATTTGGAACATAAAGGAATGAATTAAGGGTGATGTCCTTCGATACTACTACTGAACCTTTACCAGCCAGCCACCTTGGAGGTCATGCCATTAGCTATTCTCACAATAGAGTCATCATAACAAGGAGTATATTTATCAAACACATTAATATCTCCGATCACGTGGTCTGATGCCCCAGAATCTATAATCCACGAAGTAGGTTTTTCTTGTCTAACAGAAAAAGCACTTTGTATGTTACCTTTGTGTGCTAAGAAACATGTAGGAGAAGGATGTGTACTAGTGTTTTGGATGGTTTGTTGAAGCAATTTTTGTAGCATTTCTATTTTCTCCTTGCTGAAAGGTCCTAATTCAAGTGCATGTCCTACCTTATCCCCTTTCGGTACATTGGTGGAAACGATATTGGCTCAATTTTCTTTGCTGCGTCATCCCTTCATATCTACTGTTTCCCGTGGATACAATATCAGATGTCTTTGGTATGGCCTATCTTTCTACAATTATCACACCAACTATGTGACTTCTTTTGATGATTTGGTGGGTATCCCTTTACAGCAAGGGCTGACCCCTCAAGGTTTGTGTTTGGTGCCCCCAACATAATTTTCTTTCTGCTTTCTTCCTTTCTCACTTCAAAAAATGCTTCATGAATGCTTGGAAGAGGCTTTGCTCCTAAAATTCTTCCTTACACTTCATCAAGGTTCTTATTTAGGCCTAGCAGAAACTTGTAGATGCCGTCCTTCTCCATCAGCTTCCTGCATCATTGGTTGTCTTCTGAGCACTTTGATTCCATGTCCTCATAGACATCTAATAGTTGCCAGTACCGGGTAAGAGTATGGTAGTATTCTGTGACTGTAAAGTCACCTTGGCGTAGATCATGAAGAAGGCTCTTGATCCTGAAAATTCCTAATGTGTTGTCAACATTGGAATAAGTTTCTTTGGCTACACTCCAAATTTCGTGGTTGTGCAATAGTACATGAAGTTTTCCCCCATTTCATTGGTCATTCAATTCAACAACCACGACATTACAATGCTATTTTTGAGCTTTCATTTTTTATAACTGGGGTCCTTTTTTTCTAGTTCTTTGTACTATTCAATGATGTATTCTTCCTTCCCTTTCCCTTGAAGAATGAGCCAGACTAATCTGGCCCATTGGGTATAATTTTGACCATTTAGTTTGTAGTCAGTGATGGGTAGGATAGAGGTTTCTACCAGGGTTGGAACGTTTGATCATTCCTCACCCAGTTTGGGTAGTTGATAATGGAGCTTGAAAGCTCGTTAGCCATGGAGGAATGATGCTATTTCTACTTTTTTTAGGGCTGGAATCAAAGAGTGCTTTGATACCATGTAGAATATTTTATTTCATTTGCCGTAATAGGTTACATGAATAGAGAATAAATACAGATTGATGTACAAGAATCAAGGGACCAAAAAAGGAAACAATAAATAAGAATCCTATCAATTTCCTATCAAGCCACAATCCTATATTTACATGATTCTAATTAAAATACAGTTGACTTATTCTGTCATAAAAGAGACAGAATCAATCAATTAATGCTGGAATATTATTTACAAATTGGTTGGCGCAGATTCCGCCACCAAAAAGGATTTAAGAACTGTTTTATACACTCTATAGTATAGGCTAGTTTTCTGCCAACTATCATTTTCTTTGAATGACAACTGTTAGTTATCCTAACCAATCATTTAGTATAAATATTGTATTCTCAATTTTCTCTTTAATCAATATAACAGAATTAGATTTCAATCAAAATTACTCTCTCTTCGTCCCCTCTCTGGTTTATCTCTATTATGGTATCAAGAGCGTGACTTTTCCTTGGGGCCTAATGGCATCACTCGCTCATTCCTTGCATTCAAACTTTGATCCATTGCCTCCTAGTGGTTCGTCATCATCTCCGGTTACTTTCTCTCACTTGATTTCTATTCGACTCATTGATAGCAACTTTCTGCTTCAGATGCAGCTAGTTAAAGCAATGATGAAAGCTCATCGTCTTCTTCGCTTTATTGTCAATCCTGAAATTCCAATGCATTTTGACTCTTATGCCAACCAAGAAGCATATCGTATTAACAAAACTATCTTCGATGGGAACAGCAACATCAAATGTTATTTACTTGGCTTCTTTCATCACTTTCAAAATTTGTGCTCTCTCATGTTTTAGGTTGTGTTCACTCATGGCAAGTTTGGGATGAGACTCAACCATTTCCATTCACATGTCAAAGCCAAGGCTAGTCAACTTCGTGCAAAACTTCGCAACACAAAGAAAGGCACTAAATCTATCTATGAATATTTGCTTCACCTCAAAGCACTCATTGATTCTTTGCTTTCAATTAGAGACTTGATAACCTCTCATGATCATTTTGATATCTATTACAACAGTACCAAAAGAAGAGTCAAAAGAATGTGTTTAATCAAGAAAAAAGCTTCTAGCAAAATCCCAATGGATAAGCTAGGCAAAAACTAGATACAATGCCAAGAGCAATTCAAGAGGCTCCCTTCTCTCCTCAACTAACTGACTTCTCATCTAACTAATTTCTCCCCTTTCCCAGTACAAATAACCCACTTCCCCAACTAACTAACTGCTGTACATATCAATTGGACCCTTCTACTTGAGGACCATATCCTCTATATCTCGTCCTCTTTTAATTATTGGCCTAGTATCAATATCATCCTTGAAGGATTGCCTGAGAAATATGATGCATTTGTTATGTTTATCAAATACAGACTTAAGCCTTACCTTATATGTTACATTGAAGCTCTACTTCTAACTCATACAGCACGTCTTGAGAAGCATCAGCAAACTACACTTTCATATGCACTTTTTGTTAAGGTTGCTCTAAGTGCTCCAAAAATCTAGATTCAAGTCAGTAGCAACTGTTTTCTAGTACAACCCACCTTTGATCCTTATGGCATTGTTCAACATCAAACACCTCAATATTTTAGTCTTGTGCAATCTTTCCAATCAGCCTCAAGTTTTATGCAAGGTCAAGGATCTCGTGGTTATGGACATATTTGGTCATTCCGGCAACAAAGAAAGGTGTAACTCCTACCAAGGCTTCATATTTTGCCAAATATGTTCCAAGCCTAGACATAAGGCCTCCAATTGCTTCCATTACTTCGATCAATCATTTCCTAGTCCATCCTTAATGTCTCAAGCTATGCATCTTGGTTATGGCTGTCCATCTAAATGCCCACGGCAGTCATCCCTCCCATCTTTCGCTATGCCTCACTCAATGCCTCCTTCTAATCAAGTTGTCACTCCTCAATCATAGCCCATGACTTCCAACATTGCATCTATTCGACCCACTGCATCCACTATTCCTCCTCATGCTCAAGCTTACCTAATTACACCAACAAGCTTCACTTCTCAACCTTGGTACCTGGATTTAGGTGTTACTCATCATGTCATAACTAATCCTAACAATCTACTCCAAAGTTCTTCATTCTCCAAGTCTAATCAAATCCTAATGAACAACGACCAAGGTTTTCCAATTGTTTCAGTAGGCTCATCCTTATTTATGTCTCCACTAAAGTCACACACTACACTGAATTTGCAAAATCTTCTACTTGTACCTTTTATTACTAAGAATTTGTAGTGTAAGTCAATTCACCAAGGATAACTCGTCCTCTAAGTTTCATCCCCACTTCTGCTTTGTTAAATCACAAGGATCTCATGAAGTTCTTTTGACTAGCTCACTTGGCTCAAACGGCATGTATCAATTTCACAACGCTCAGCTAACCACGGGGCATTCTCCTACTTCTATTATTACCTTGCCATTATTGGATTCTGCTAGTGTAAATGATGTTGATTCATGTGTGATATCAACACTTGGCACCATCATTTAGGGCATCCACACATTAATGTACTCAAACATATACATCAACAAAGTAATATTCCATTTTATAATAAAATTTCTATGTTGCTTGCTACATGGGAAAAGCACATTGTTTCCCTTAATTCCTTGCATCTCAGTTTACTCTACACTGTTTGAACTTATTTCCAACGATTTATGGGACCATCCCCTATTACATCTATTTTTGGTTATACATACTATATAACATTTATCGATGCTCCCACATTTCACATGGATATATCCGCTCAAGATGAAATTAGAATCCCTTGTTGTCTTTTAGCAGTTTCATGCTGTGGTCAAGCTTCAATTTGATTTCCAATTAAATCTGTAGAAACCGACTAGTGTAGTGAGCATCACCTTTTTACCAAGTACCTCCAAGAATACGGTATGATTCAAAGAGTAATTTGCCCGCATACTGATCATCAAAATGGCTTGGTAGATAGGAAGCATCATCAAATTGTTGATACGGGATAAACCATCCTTTTACACGCATCAACACCCTTAAAGTTTTAGGATCATGCCTTCATCGTTGCAATTAACCCCATTAATTGGCTTCACACACCAATACTTAACTTTGTTCCATTTATCAAGCTTTATTAGAAACCATCTAATTACAAGTTCCTAGCATTTTTTGTTGTGCCTGTCCCCCCCCCCCCTCTTCTTAAGGCCATACAATCAACACAAAATGGCTATTTGGGCTCAAGAGTGTCTCTTTTGGCTATTCATCCTCTCACAAAGGATATAAGTGCCTTTCTTAAGATAGCAAGCCCTTTATCTCCAAAGATGTAATTTTTAACAAATCTCATTTTCCTTACTCATCATTTTCCTCTTCCACCTTCCCACCTTTTTCACCTCTACCCACTCCATCCAATCACATTCAATCTCCTACTTTCTCCCCTACCTCTTGTGTTATACCCGCTTTATCCAATTCATCCATTGTAGTTTTTCCATCAGCTTACCCACCTCCTTTTTTACTTCCTTTCCTAGTTCAATATATGTTCCCTCTTCCACCTCCCAATTCACCACTTCTTATCAAATGAAAACTAGATTGAAGTTAGACGTTCTTCAACCACACATTATGCCTACTCTCTTGCTAACTCATGCAAAACCTACTTCTATTAAGCAAGCTCTTCCTTATTGTAGTTGGTTTGCAGTCATGCAAGCTGAATACAATGCTCCCCTACACAATAACACTTTGGCGCTAGTTCCTTTACCTCCTCACAAAGATGTTATTGGTTGTAAATGGGTCTTACGCATCAAGGAAAATCTTGATGGATCTCTTAATAAACTTAAGGCAAAGTTAGTGGCTAAAAGGTTCACCAACAGTATGGATTTGACTACACCAAAACCCTTTCACCAATAGTCAAACCAATCACTATCCATATCATTCTTAATTTGGCTTTCACTTACAAACAACCTATCCAACAACTAGATAACAATAGTGCCTTCTTAAACGGCTCTCTTGAAGAATAAGTATACATGCCCCAACCCCCAAGCTTTGAAACAAAAAACAACTTTAGTTTGTAAACATCAAAAGTCTCTCTATGGCCTCAAGCAAGCCCCTCATAGTTGGTTTATGCATTTTGCCAACACCTTGAAATATTTTGGTTTTCAATCAAGTAAATGTGACCCCTCACTCTTCATTCTTTCCTGCCCATCTCACACCACTACATCCTTGTTTATGTTTATGACATTATCATCACTAGTAGCTTCTCTCAACTCATCCAATAAACTATCACCAAACTGCACTCCATTTTTGCTTTAAAACTTCTTGGTCCACTAGACTACTTCTTGGGACTTGAAATCAAACACTCTAATGGTTCCCTGCTTCTTTCTCAAGCAAAATACATCCAAGATCACTTTCAATGTGCTGATATGCTTGATGCAAAAGGGATAGGTACTTCAATGGCTGCAAGGTGTAAACTATCAAAGCATGGCTTTGACTACATGGAAGACTCTCACCTTTTTCGCTTTATTATTGGTGCTTTATAGTATGTTACCATCACAAAACCTAAGATTAGCTACTATGTCAACAAGGTTTGTCAATTTCTTTCTCAACCTCAAGCGCAGCATTGAATGGTGGTCAAACACGTTTTACGATATCTTAAAGGCTCCATTTCATTTGGCCTACTACCACAACCTGCCTCTCCTGCACAATCATTCTCACTTCAAGCATACCGTGATGCTAACTAGAGAAGTGATCATGACGATAGGCACCCTGCCTCTTGCTCATGCCTATTCTTTGGACCTAATCTTGTTTCCTAATGGTCCAAAAAATTAACTCTTGTTGCCAAATCTAGCACAAAGGCCAAGTATCGTAGTCTTGTTAGCACCACTGCAGAAATTTTGTGGATCCAATCTCTACCTAGCAAATTGCAAGTCTCAACCCACCCATCTATCATATATTGTGACAATAACATCATTGTTCTTCTGTCACATAATCCTATTCTACACACCAGAACCAAACCCATGGAAGTTGATCATTTCTTTTTTCTCGGAAGGGTTCTTAATAAGTCTGTGTCTACCATTTTCCAACTCAAGACCAAGTCATTGATGTGCTAACAAAGGTCGTTTATGCTCCTTAGTTCTACAACTTACATGTAAACTCATTTGGATCTGTTAGAATATATAGTTAGTTTTCTGTTAGGTAGTTTTATGCTGTTAGGTAACTTTCTGTTAGTTGGTTTTCTGTTTTTTATCTTATCAGTTAGTTGCAACAGAATTCGGTTAGCTACAACTATAGGTGCATGTATAAATCCAAAACTCCTATATCCTGTTAATCAAGTAATTCAATATATCAATTCTCTTTTTGTAACATGGTATCTAGAGCTTCTATTCGATCCTAACACATGGCTACATCGCCTGAAATTCCACCACAACCAGTGGTTCCGGCCACCGCAGCAGTCACATTCTCTCACTCTATTTTTGTAAAGCTAGATGAGAAGAACTATCTTCTCTGGAAGCAGCAGGTTGAAGCTGTTATCAAAGCTCATCGTCTTCACCGCTATGTTGTTAATCCAGAGATTCCTCCATGTTTTCTCTCTGAAGATGATCGCAATTGTGCACAAATCAATGAAGCCTATCTTCGCTGGGAACAACAAGATCAACTTCTCTTTTCTTGGTTGCTCTCCTCTCTTTCTGAATCAATCCTCACTCGTGTCGTTGGATGCACTCATTCTTGGCAACTTTGGGAAGAAATTCACGAATTTTTTGGCTCGCATACACGAGCAAAAGCTCGCCAGTTTCGTTCTGAACTTCACAACATCAAGAAAAGTTCTCGCACCATTTCTGATTATCTGCTTCGCATCAAATCTTTAATTGATTCTTTGATTTCTATTGGTGAACCAGTACCTCCATGTGACCATATCGATGCCATTCTTGATGGCTTACCTGATGAATATGATGTTTTTGTTACCTCCATTAATACTAGACTTGAGTTGTATAGTGTTAATGAACTTGAATCGTTGCTCCTTGCTCATGAAGCTCGACTTGAGAAAAATCGACAGGCTTCTTTAACTGATGCACTTTCTGTAAATCTTTCTAATGTTTCCAAGCAGAATTCTTCGACCTCTTCTTCTTCAACTAACAATCAATTTCCTGCCCACAAATCTACCTCAGGTTTTGATAACCCAAATTCTTCTTGGAATCAGTTTCGAGGATCTGGTCGTAGTTATCGAGGCCGAAATCGCTATCGAGGACGAGGTCGTCATACACAGTCTCGCTATTTTGTAACCTGCCAGGTCTGCCATAAGCCTGGGCACGATGCTCTTGCTTGCTATCATCGCTTCAATCGTGCCTACACAACTTCCTACTATGGACCTCCATAGTCCCCACATCCTGGAGCAATAACATCCTATTCTACACAGTCAGAACAATCTACTCCTTATGGAATTACTCCAACAGTCCCACCACAACCAAGCTCACTTCATCCGCATGCCTTTTTAACCATGCCTCATCCTCCCACTTCTCAAGAATGGTTCCGTGATTCTAGAGCAACTCACCACGTCACTCCTTATCCTGCCAATCTGCAGCATAACACCTCATTCCAAGGTCCAGATCAGGTGTTCACTGCTAATGGTCAAGGTTTGTCTATCACCTCCATTGGTCAATCTTATTTTCAGTCACCTATTCAGTCACACACAACACTAGCTCTTAAAAACATGTTGCTGGTTCCCTCTATTACCAAGAACTTGGTTAGTGTGAGTAGATTTGCCAAAGACAATAATGTCTACTTTGAGTTTCATCCCAAATATTGCTGTGTTAAATGTCAGGACACACATGAGACTGTGCTTGAAGGGTCTTTGGGAGCTGATGGGTTGTACAAGTTTCACCACATGCAGCTACCACATAAGTTCTCCCATTCAACTAATGTTTCTGAAAATGTTGCTCCATCTGATATGTTTTCCATTCCTACTGTATCTACTGTATCTACTTCTCCATCATCCCTCTCTTACACTGTTTGGCACAACAGGCTAGGCCACCCACACCATACTGCACTTAAGACAGTATTACAACATTGTAAAGTAGCCTTTACTAATAAAGATGACTTGGATTTTTGTTCTGCATGCTGCCTAGGCAAGGCTCATCGTTTGCCCTCATCTCCTTCTATTTCTGTCTACAATCAACCATTGCAATTAATTTTCAGCGATTTATGGGGACCAGCTCCCATGTTATCTACTACTGGTTTTTCATACTATATCACTTTTATTGATGCACATACACGCTACACCTGGATTTATCTCTTAAAGTCAAAATCTGAAGCTGTACATGTATTTCAACAGTTTAAAAGAATGGTTGAAGTTCAGTTTAATACACTAATTAAATCTGTACAAACAGATTGGGGAGGAGAGTTTCGCCCCTTTACCAAAATGCTCGCTGACTTTGGTATCATCCATAGAATCATTTGTCCACACACACACCACCAAAATGGCACTATTGAAAGAAAGCATCGACATATAGTCGAAATGGGTCTTACTCTTCTAGCTCATGCATCACTTCCTTACAAGTTCTGGGATTATGCATTTCTTACTACTGTGCATCTTATCAATTATCTTCCTTCAGCATCTATTCATGGGAAGGTGCCTTATAGTGAGCTTTTTAAGACAGAACCTGATTATCATTTTCTTCGCACATTCGGATGTGCACGTTATCCTTTCCTACGCCCGTATAATCCTCACAAACTTAACTTTCACTCATGAGTGCATTTTTCTTGGGTACGCAGCAAATCACAAGGGATACATTTGCCTCTCTCCCTCTGGTCGAATCTATATCTCCAAAGATGTCCTCTTCAATGAACGAAGTTTTCCCTATCACACCTTATTTCCTCCACATACATCCTCCTCTTCTTCATCCAGCATGGTTCCCTCATCACTTATTCCCACTTTTCCCTCCACCTTTGATGATACTTCACATACAGCTATTGAAAGTCCAACATTTGACCCTTCTACTGCTACAACAGAGAATGTCTCTACCTCTTCCACTGCTGACACTCATTCATCTTCTTCACCCACACCAGTTTCCACTCATCTTATGCGAACTAGGTCTAAATCTGGAATTATACAGCAAAGACTTCCCCCTACTATGCTTTTAACCCATGCTGAACCTCTCACTGTTCAGAAAGCACTCTCAGATCCCTCTTGGCTTGCAGCAATGCAAAAGGAGTACTTGGCTCTTCTTGCTAACAATACCTGGTCTCTTGTTCCTCTCCCACCTCATCGCACTGCCATTGGATGCAAATGGGTCTTTCGGGTTAAGGAAAATCCAGATGGAACAATCAATACCTACAAAGCTCGCTTAGTTGCTAAGGGATTTCATCAAAAGTTTGGTTTTAATTATACTGAAACTTTCTCACTAGTTGTTAAACCTGTCACCATTTGTATTATTCTCACACTTGCACTAACAAATCACTGGTGCATACAACAACTTGATATTAATCATGCTTTTCTGAATGGTTACATAAATGAGGAAGTATACATGGCACAACCTCCTGGTTTCATAGTCCCAGATTCATCCCTTGTGTGTAAGCTAAATAAGGCACTTTATGGCCTTAAACAAGCCCCTAGGGCCTGGTTTGAAAGGCTCACTACCACACTTTGCAGTTTTGGTTTTAAGTCAAGCCGCTGTGATCCCTCCTTATTCATTCTTTCCACTCCTAGCACTACTGTCTATATTCTGGTGTATGTTGATGATATTCTAATCACTGGAAATTCTCCTACTTACATTCAGAAATTGATTGCTCAACTTAACTCAGTTTTTGCTCTAAAAGACCTTGGCCCTGTTAATTATTTTTTGGGTATTGAAGTAAAACACCTCAACAATGACTCTCTTCTCTTATCTCAATCCAAATACATTCGTGACATTCTCCATCGTGCAAACATGGCCACTGCTAAAGGGATAGCCACTCCTATGACTAGCAACACCAAATTATCAAAATATGGATCAGATTATGCATCAGACCCAAGTCTATACCGATCCATCGTTGGTGCCTTACAATATGCTACCATCACTCGTCCTGAAATAAGCTACAGTGTAAATAAAGCATGTCAATTTCTCTCTCAACCTCTTGACAGTCATTGGAAATTAGTTAAAAGGATTCTCAGGTATTTACAAGGAACAATCTCTCATGGTCTTTTACTACAGCCTGCATCCTCTCAAAATCAACTACTTATTAGGGCCTTTTGTGATGCTGACTGGGCTACAGATCCTGATGATAGACGCTCTACTTCTGGAGCATGCATTTATCTTGGTCCTAATCTAGTATCTTGGTGGTCCAGAAAGCAAACACTAGTTGCACGATCCAGTACCGAAGCAGAATATCGCAGCCTGGCAGCCACTGTCACTGAAATTTTGTGGATTCAATCCCTGCTACAGGAACTTAAAATTCCTACAACCACACTTACAGTCTATTGTGATAACCTCAGCACCGTATCTTTGGCTCACAACCCTATTCTTCACTCTCGCACTAAACATATGGAGCTAGACTTGTACTTTGTTCGAGAAAAGGTCATCAACAAAAGTCTCAGTCTCTCACATTCCATCTCATGATCAGATTGCTGACCTTCTCACCAAAGCCTTGGGAACTACAAGATTTCATCTACTTAAACCCAAACTCAGAGTTGTTGATCAGTTCTTCCAAACTTCTCAACCCACCTGATTTTGAGGGGCCAATGTTAGAATATATAGTTAGTTTTCTGTTAGGTAGTTTTATGTTGTTAGGTAACTTTCTGTTAGTTGGTTTTCTATTTTTTATCTTATCAGTTAGTTGCAACAGAATTCAGTTAGCTACAACTATAGGTGCATGTATAAATCCAAAACTACTGTATCCTGTTAATCAAGTAATTCAATATATCAATTCTCTTTTTGTAACAGGATCAATTTTCTTTGCTCCACCCCACAAGTTTATGGGGAGCATGTTAGAGTATATACACTCTACAGTATACACTAGTTTTTTTGCTAGTTGCCTCTTTGTTTGAATGACACTGTAATCAGTAGGTAATTTGCATGACCCCAAATGCCCTTTCATGCTGATATGTAATTAGAGACTTATTATATCCTAACTAACTATCTAGTATAAATATTGTATTCTCAGTTCTCTTTAATCAATACAACAAAATTAGTTTTTAGTCAAAATTACTCTCTTCTTTCATTCTCTCTGGTTTATCTTTGCTAAGAACCTTAACCTAACTATGAACATTTTTTCATTCTCTATATTTTCTAAGTTCATTATTTTTTTTTTACAATCATTATGCCCCCATTGTTCATCTTTAGATAGCATTAAATTTAGTTTTCTAATTTTGATTGTGAAAGTGGTCCTGCAAAGGCCTATACAAGAATACTAAAGCTTGGAGAAACTTATACAAAAATACTTAGGAAACAATATGTGTAGGAGACACTAGTGTAAGAATGCATCTTTATAGTGAAAACTCTTAACTGCTTGTTAAGGATTGTATGTAGTCATACATCATGAAGACTGAAGAAATGTTAGCTCTCAAAACAAATGAAACCTCCTACAAGAAAGCAAGTTGTTGAATGCAAATGGGTTTATACAGTGAAGGTGGAATGTTAATGATTTTATGGTTCACCTAAATTCACACCTAGTTGCCAAGGGGTGTGCCCAAATATATGGAATTGACATATTGATACTTTCTCCCCTATTGCCGCTTCCCTCTATTCACATTCTTATTTCTATTGTCGCCAAGCATCACTAGCCTTAGTTCCAACTAGATGTGAAGAATACCTAGGACAAGGTGTGCATGGAGCAACCTACTACCACTGTTGCTTAGACACATCATGGACAAGTATGTTGTTTAAAATTGTTGTATGACTTGAAGCAATCAACCAAACCTTGGTTTGGGAGATTTAGTGAAGTGGTTCTAAAATTTGGATTGAAAACAAGTCAAAGTGATCATACAATGTTCTTTGAACAAACAAACCTTGGTAGCATCATACTTGTGGTCTATGTTGATGATATTGTATTTACAGTAGTTATAGTGAAGGGATTGACAAATTAAAAACTATTTCTCTATACCAAATTTCAAATTAAAGACTTAGGAGTCTTGAAAAACCTTTTGGGCATTGAAGTTATGTATTTGATGAAGGGGATCTTCCTTCCACAAAAGCATGTTCTAGATCTGTTGACTAAGACTAGCTTGATGGTAGCCAAATCCTGTGAGACCCCTATAGAGCCAAGAGTGTTGTTGACAGCAAGAGTTCCTTTCTTTGACCCATAGAAATATAGAAGATTGGTGGGAAAGCTAAATTATCTATAACTATCGCTAGACCATATATTACTTTTCCAGTAAGTGTTGTAAGTCAGTTTATGTCTTCTCCGATTGGCACTCATTGAGAAGCACTAATCAACATTGTTAACTATTTAAAGAAAGGGTATTGTGTACCAAAACTTGGACATATATACGTGGAGGAGACTTTTTCTAATGCACATTTGGTAGGATCTTCTATGGAGAGAAAATCTACCATAATATATTGTGTTTTTGAAAGATAATTTAATATCCTAGAAAAGTAAGAAGCAAAATATAGTGGCAAGATCTAATGCAGAGGCAGAATGTAGGGCTATGGCTTAGACTACTTGTGAGTTAATATGGGTAGCACATATCTTGGATGAGGTGGGAATTGGTAACACTAGCTCTATGAAGTCATGGTGTGATAACCAAGCTGCCATACATATTACATCAAACCTAGTTTTTCATAAAAGGACAAAGCACATCAAGATAGATTGTCACTTCATGTAAGAGAAGGTTCAACAAAATCTTATATACATTTCCTATGTTAGGACAGATAATCAACAAGCATATTTGTTTATGAAGGCCTTGAATAGGGTGCATAGCGATTGTATTGATAACAAGCAAGGCATGGTCCAATTTGAGGGAAAGTGTTAAAAGTTGTTTAGGGTTTATGTTAAGTATTATTATAATTAGGGTTTGGCATTATGTTTATGGGCCTAGCCCAATATGGTCTTCTTATGTATCATTCTCTCTTAACCTAGTAATATAAATATGAGGGTCACTACACATTGTAGTACATCCCATTACAATTTACCCACATCTTTCTCTATGCTCTTTCTCTCTCTCTCTATAATAAAGATTGTGAATTAAAGCTAAAATAATTGTTTTGATTAAAGCATTAATAAATGTAACAGATATATAAAATCTTAAATAGCCTTTTTATTTTCAGGCCTGGCTTATTAACTCTAAAGAGAAAGAGGAACCAAAAGAACTAGACTTCAAAAGGGTAAGTACTTGAATATGGCACAAACAATAATTATTTGTAGACAATTGTTATGAGCATATCTAAATTGCAATCCATCATGTTGACGTTTGTAAAGAAAGTGAAACAACTAATTTTCATTCCCTTTGACAAAAGGGCAAACTTAAGAGGAAACAGGATAGCATGTATCGAGTTTCATCTGAAGCTCATTCACAATTCAGAAAAGTAACTTAATAACAACCTTTGCTGAAGAAACACATGTAAATTCTGGAATTGAGCATGTTACACAGCTCATAAGTTTGCATGTTGCTGCCAAACAAAAGAAGAAGAAAATAAGTCCAAAATTAAGTATAAAATATGGTACATCACTTTTATAATAATGCACAGTAAATAATTGAGATAAAATGTGCATCACAACAAAAAAAATTGGGACACATCCAAACTATAACTATTGAAAATCACCTTGAATTTTGGATGCAATCTCGTAGGAAGGAGGATTCAAAAGAAGATCCCTTATATACCTGAGAACCCCAATAAGCATACAATGACATAAATTTTATATTGAAACCAGAATTAATTGATACAAGACTATACTTTGAGCTACATTTAATTCTTAAAACTAGAATAAAAGGCAAAAAATAGAATACGGGAAATAAACAATTTAAATTGAAAATTTTAGTACAGTTGAGACAATGACATATACAATTAGATGGTCCAAAACTACAAAATATGAACATTTATAAAAGTTAAGACTTTATACTGCAAGCCATATAAAACACATCCAACAAGACTAACTTGGTCCTGCCTAAAACTTCATTTAGCATTTTACCTTCTCTAAGCTTTTTTTGGGAGTTAAGGGGAACACAAAAGCTTTTGGGTTCAAAATTAAAAGGAAAAGGAAAACAAATAAACCTTATGTACAATAAAGAGTGAAATGCAAATTGCAACAGATGAGTTATACACCAAAAAAACAAAAATCTAGCTATCATTCATAATAAGGAAGGCATTAATAATTAAAAAGCATAGAGTCAGGTTTTGACTAGATTGTGCACAATGATATACAATGGAAAGGATGAATATATAAAAACAAAAAATTTAAAGGGTGAGTTGATCATATAACTAGGAATAATTTCAATATTCACCACATAAAAAAATTAGAAAAACAAAAACACTTTACTCACAGTACTGGTAGTCCATTGCAATTTGGTGGAAGTAAGACCTTCAACAAAGAAGGTATTCCTTCTGTTGGAATGGCACCTAAAAATATGAGAGGCGGATTTAGGAAACAAGAAAATAACCGGTGGGCATTCATCAATATTAATATACCAACCAATTTGAGTAGATGTTCCAAGGGTTAAAGGTCGAGCCCTATTTCTTGAAGCCACAGTTGTATTCCGAAATGTAACCTCATAATCAAGACCATAAAGCTCCTTCACCTATGTTCCAAAGTAAAATATACATGTAACAACTTTAAATGACTCATTATAACCAATACATTCAAAATAAAAATAAAAAAAGAAAAAGATAAATATAATATTTTCATATCATACCTTGACCAAAAGATCAGAGACAGGGTTGCCATCAAACCATTCAAAATGTCTGGAACTACATTCTCCCCATAAGAGGCCCCCCTCACCAAATTCTCCCCAGTAGCATGTTCCTAGAAATACACTACTCAAATAAATAACGAAGACTAAGAAAACTACAAATACACTATAAATAATTTGTATAACTAACAAGGATCGTTCTCTATATTTTTTTGCACAAACACCTTTTTTCTTATAGAACAACTACCAAAACACAACATCCTATAGTAACAGAGGTCATAATTTCTTTTTTTACAATTTTAATATATAGAAAAAATATATTACTACAGCATACAGATAAGGGGGAAATACAACAAAGTAGAGGATAGGATCTACCAAAACAAAAAAATCCAGGTACAAGAAGGAACATGAAAATCTAAAAGTATGATCTTTGTCATGTCCTTCATATAAGGTCATCATGCATACAAAGTTAGGCCTTTCATAAGGAAAAAAAAAAAGAAAGGAAGAGAAAGTACATACCACAAGAACTCCGCCTCAGAGATGTATGCAAAAATAAGTGATGATATTGACAAGTACGAAGCTTTGTAACAACTGCTTCTTCTGTCAAGCAATCTTCTGAAGAATATGTCTTCATGGTCTCTAGTACCATATTAATGCAATAGCCCCGTGCAGAATGAGATATTCCTACAAGAAAAAGATATCATTGAAACATATCATTCAAATGCAATAAAAAGTAGTAGTAAAATGGAGAATTGCAAATAACCAGAAGTGAGCATTACAAAAATTCACCATTACTACAATACCCATAACTGCCAACATGACAGTGATTATTTATATAACACTTGTATTGAATAAGACATAACCGCTCATAACAGTTATCAGTTCCTTCACCTTTGCAATCATATATTCAAATGAAAAATCCTTACAAATTGCAACATGAGCAGGTAACTATTGTCCCATTTTAATAAATATTAATTTATCACCCAAACTATTACTTCACAAAGAGGCTTTAGAAAAAAAACATTCCTTATTACTTTTCTAAAAATACAGAAATTACATAATCTAGGCTAAAGCTACCCTAATTATAGAAGTGAAAGAGGGGAGAATAAGGAAATTACTCCAAAACTATGGTAGTAAACAATCAGGATACAATCAGGTTATTACAATTTACAATCATTTCCCAATATTTACAGTTTATTGCAATAAATGCTAATTCCTATCACCAAGATTCTCTCCAACACTCCCCATCAAACTGGAAAAGATGTTAAGTTCCTAGTTTCCCGACTAAGGAATCAAACCCAAGTCCTGATAAGGCACCAAGAGTATATCTGCTTCCTAGTGTTCTGTTCAAAACTAGAGAGAAGAATTTGACTGAATCATATTAATATGATAATTACTGCATATGAGAATTAACATTATATATAGACTAATCCTTATTGTTTCTAACCTATAATAGAGATACATGATATGCAATAAAACTGTCCTAATAAAAATTAATTATGAAATGGAGCGGCGTGCAAAAATAGAGAAATGATAACCCTAAACATAAGGGTTACTATTAGAATATTAAGATTCTAATTCAGAAGAGCATGTACTATTAGAATACTACATAAAAAGGTAAAAAAACCAATACCTACTACAGGCATTGGTTCTGGAAAGTTCAGATCATGGTCAACCGCAGCAAGTCCATATACATAAGGATTTCCAGGATGAGCATGCCTGAAAGTTACAAATTAATGAGATAAAAGTTATATATAAAAGAAAATATTTCATTCTGCGAGCTCTATAACCATATATAATGTAAAATGTAAATATGGTTATAATGAAATAGAGAAAACTTACAATTTGATCCTCCAAAGATGAAAGTATCACCAAGTAGGTCCTTCAAAGATTAGGGCCACCAAATTACTTGTTCAAAAATTTAAATTGTTACCATACTGGTCCTCAAAGTTTTTGTCATCAAATTTGTCTTTTTGTTACTACTTTCCACTACATGGATTAACTTGGTGAAATTTTAAATCTTTTCCATCAAAGATTTAATTAATCACCAAGTTAAACTCTTAAATATTCCTTTTCCTCACTACTTCAATCCTTTTTAATGACCAATTTGGTGACACTTCAGATCTGTAAAGAACTAATTTAATGACAAATTGAATCTTTAAAGAACTAATTTGGTAACAAAAATCTTTGGAGGACCAGCATGATGATGATTTAAATCTGTAAGGGACTAATTTGGTAGCTTCAATCTTAGAAGGACCTACTTGGTGACACTTTCATCTTTGGAGGACCAATTTGTAGGTTTTCTTTACTGAAATACACAACACACTATTATGCATAAGTATGCCAACAGGAGTTGGTTCAACTGGTAAGGATCAAATGTCAAAAACACAACAAATAGACCAACATAAAATCTAAGGTTATTAAAATTTACAAGTGACAATCTCAAGAAAGGAGAATTTTCAATAGTTGAAAAAACTGAAATAGGAACATTATGCAAGGTAGATTGAAACAGTAAAAGAGGTCTAGAAAAGAAAAATCCCCCATCCACACACTTCCATTTCAAATCCAATAATATAAATTATAATGCATGACAGAGAAAATCTTTGTACAAACATCACCTATGATTTTTTTTCAAAAAAATAGCCCGCATTCATTTATGAATGATAGACCAGCTATGCTATATTAAAATAAGCATCAAGGAAGCCCAACTTGAGTTAGAGATACAAGTACATGTAGTATCAAAACTAAAGCACAAGGTATTTAGGTGTTTAAAGTATTTTGGTTTCATTATCAAAACTCCGTGAAAGAAGCCTAGAGGACCAAAGTTAGTGTGATATGAATTGGTTGATTTACTATCATAGGGCCCAAGTAGAGTACATTGTGCTTGGTTGTCTGAATTAGGAACTGTTACAGAGGATGTTGTATCCTCCAAACTTTTCAATTTTTTTTATATATTCAATTTTCTTAAGAAAAATATGTTTATAGTCAAGTGCCATGAAAAAATTTTGTAACTTACAATTATGGTGAAGTTTTATTAACACATGAAAGTGGGAAAGTTTTATTCCCACTTATTTACAAATTATTCTCAAGAATCTTATACTCACTGTGAAATATTTTTATGCTATTCTATGAAATATAAAAAAAATTATTCCCCTACCACTTTCTCAGAAATGTTAAAACATTCCTTATATGAAACATCATTTTACATTTTTGTTTTAGTATTCGCTCCTCTTATGTAAAAAAAATGTCCAAAAAAATTTTAGCTCCACCAAGACTTTGGTTCAAGGTCCACAATTGCTCCGCAGCAAATAGTTCTTATAAAGCTTCACACAGAGGTAACAAGAAGCTGTAACAGAAGTGGAGTCATTTCCAAAGGCCTTGAAAGTGGATAAAAAACACAGATCAAGATACCATAACATAATTCAAAATAGTAGAGAAAGTTGTTGAAAGTGTGAGAAAAATTCAGAGAAAATGAAAGAATTGAGAGAGAGAATTGAAACTATAGATCTGAATATGTGATTTTGTTATTTCATATAATTTCACCCACAAAGAACCCAACTATATATAGTTAGGTAGATTAGTGGACTTAATTACAGCTGGGCAATAACTGCAGATAGATTTAAAGTAACTGTACCTAATTGTAGAAACTGTAGAGCAGCTATATTAACAAAACACTGTAGTTTACAGCTGACAGTAGTAATTTGACAATTACTCCAATAACCATCTTGCTTATTTCAATTTTGAGTGGGATTTTTGTTTGTTAAGGATGACGCCTTAACCTCTGTCCATATACCCCTTTCTTCTTTTCATAAATTAAATTTTTTTCTCCTCTTAAAAGAGAAAAGGCACATCGAAACATATCTACAAACCATCAACTTTTACTCATAAAACAAACATTATCAAAAAAGACAGTTTCTTTTCCTCACTGATAACCAAAGCAAGTTCTATGAATAGACCACACACACACACACAGACCACTAGCATATAGACAATGTTGTACTTGCCCAGATATAAAGCGACGTTTCCTGGATCGAGCTTGTGTTGGGCCCTGAACTTCCTCCACAATGCACTGTTGAGACCAAAATTTATCAGCAGCAAGTATACATAAACAGGTGAGCTGGCAAGCATCATAACAACAATGTACAAACAACATATATGAGTAAATAGGGGTTAGTCATTTGAGGCTTCATTTTGAAGAAGCCACAAACTGACAGACAACATGAGATAGGATAAATTCAGTCATGAAGTGATAAAATTTAAGTTGGGTAAAAAATTAAGGTAGAAAACTATTTAATTGCTGCCCTTACCACTGAATAACCATTTCGTGTCAGATCATCCAAAGTCTGTCGAAGATTCTACAACCAAAGAAAAGATCATAGACATTGTTAAATATATAAGAAATCTGTTCATAATTATCAATATAAAATTAAATTTCATAAGAAAATAAGCACAACATCAATATAAAAGCTTGTCAACAGAAGATAAAAATATGTAGTATGCACAATAGTAAAACTGCCAATACCACAACAGGACAACCAGCTCTTGGAGTGCTATCTGATCGCAGACCGCCAAAGGGATTTAAACCAGCATATTCAACAAGAATACAAGCATCTATTCCAATTGCTTCATAGAAGTCCCCAACCTGAGCAGAAATTTAAAAGGAAAATAAATAAATAAATAAATAAAAGATACCAAGAGAGAGTTTACTTCATGAAGAGTAGAATAGAGTTAATGTTAGTGAGCCAGTAAAAGAGCAAACAGAAATTTTATTGGGAATTGGTGCAACTATGCTCCCTTCCAACTAGATTTACAAGAGCACCATTGTGTGACAAAACTCTCACCAAATGGTATAAATATTACTTACTCTGCAGAGTAAAACTTGACGTGGAAACTTTGACTTGAACTGCAACACTTCCCAATTGAGTGTTCCTTCCTTTAGACTACACAAATGAAAATTGATTCTTCCATCAACTTTCTTACAATAATACCATCCCTCAAAATAGAGAATGAGGGAGTTTAATTATTTGCAATCTTCTAGAACAATAGTCGGTGTGTAAATGGCTAAGAATGAAGGATTATCCATTAAATACAGTCATAAATTGCATTCTTGTTGACATTGGTCAATAGTTGTGAGCTTGTATCTGAACAGCAAAGAAATTATGTGTATTGCAACTTATGTTGGGGGAAATAAATCCTTTTATTGATAATAAAATAAAAGAGCTGAATAAAGCATGCCAACAGTTTGAAGGTAACCATGTACCCTGTAAAGTCCAAATCAATCAGAGGATAAATGCTGTAAAAGAAACCATGATAAATGTTCATATTTTTGTTACAAAAATTAAAAGAAAACACATGAAGTAATAACCTCAATTTCATACGTGCTCACCTTCCATTTTTCAAGTTAGAATCCAAGCCAAGCAAATTAGAATATTCAAGCCTTTCAATTAGCTGGACAGTTGAAGGCTTTCTGCACATCTGCAACCTCTGCCATAATTGATAAAGGAAACAAGGAAATAAGGAAACAAGAGATAGCATAAAAAGCTTTCTCTATAGATCCCATGGTTTAAAACAACAAATTCAAGAATACCTAATCTTGAAATATGGCTAGACGCAAACAAATAAATGGACCTACCTCCTTCCACCACAATATGTGAGGAAGGTCTTTATCATCTAAAACATTATTTCGCACTTTGAGCTTCTTGGTGACTCTATTACTCCCCCTTAAAACCTTCTTATCCGTAAAACATGATACATTATCTACATGTCCATTTACTCTGTTCATCAACAAGTTTCACAATTTAGATGCCATACCACAAAAGAATAGATATTAATAACATTAGGATATTGCCATGTCAAGAAAATACACCATCAAACAAATTAGAGCATTTATTCTGAATTTAGATGGATAACTTCACAGCATGTCTAACTTGCCATCAAACACTAACAATAGATCTGTATCCAAGTATATAATTCATATTCAACCTATTTCAGTACACATATGACAATCATATCTTAACTTCTTAATCATGATTCTTGCATATTGAATGAGTTATCTAAGTTCCTAAACAGAAGCAAAAATGCAGCTGCTTACATTTTGTCACAGTAACACAATGCAGGCAAAATGTAGCTAGAAATATTAACTCAAGATCAAAAACTGCTAGTAGCATGAATAATTCTTGCTGACTTACCAAATGTTGTTGGTCAAACACCAAAATCTCAGACAAAAGATCTCAATGATTCTCATAATGTCTCTAAACAAAAATTTACTAAGACCATTTGCCTCAGTTTTTCACATTCAAATGAAATTTGAAAAATAGAATAAAATCCAGATGGCAAATTCAATATACTGAAACATATCTAATAGTAATCAGTTGCTCCCCCAACTAGGTGGTGTTTGGTTTGCAAAAATGTTTTCTATTTTCTGTTTTCAAAGTTGTGCATTGAAAATAGTGAAAACAGGAAATAAAAACAGAAAACTTGTGTTCTATTTTCAATGTTTCCTATACAAAATGGTAAAAACAGAAAATAAAATGAAAACAAGGTGTCATTTTTTAAAATAAAAGTGAAAACAGAAAGTTTCGGCAAAGTAAACGCCACTTCTACATTTTCAGATTACAAAAGCACACATGGTATATCAGAGCACATACACAATAGGTTACACTTTACCCCAATGCTTGATAGATTTCCGAAAGGTTCATCAATTTATATCAGATACAGTGATATTAACATAACTTCTCTCAACAAAGCCAGAGACTATCCTTCTTACAAATTTCCAAGTCCAGTGCATTTGCACAAAAAAATTATAGAATTTAAAAAAAAAAAAACAAATAATCATTAAAGACGGACGATATTCATTACGCATAATAAATATAAATATTCAATCATTTTTTTCAGCCGAAATGCTTCAACAGATAAACCGAATATTTACTACAAATAGAAAAAAATATATATAATATAACACTAACTATTAATGATATGATATAAAAAATGAAACGAAGAATGCAAGAGGGAAAGAGAGAGAGATTACCGAAGGAAACGAGAGGGAACGAATGAAATGAAAATGCGAGACGGAGGAGAACGAAAGAAGTAAGCAAGAGAACGCCAACGAGGCAAGGAAACGACGGCGTTTCTAGTAGCGAGCCTGTACATTCCGAAACGGTGAACGGGTTCGTTGAAGTGAAGGAAAGAAGAGATGTGAGTTCTTCCCGCCACGCACACAAGGAGGGAAGGGTTTTGACAAAAAAACAAAAATGAAAAATGAATCCGAAACGATAAAAAGAGCGCAACTGTGTCAGTATGTCTGTCTCCCTGTCTTCCATCTCTGTCTTGTAAGAACGTTGATTTTTTTAAGTATTATTAAAAATAATTTCATTTTAAAATTTGTATTTTTAGTTATTTATTAATCTTCACTTCTGTGTTCATTTTAGCGTATTTTTTTTAAAAAAAATATTTTGGTAAGATGTAATTCTCTAAAAATGTTTTCTATTTTTATTTTATATTTTAAAATTTATTTACAAAATATTATTTTATTTTTATTTTATATTTTGTTTAATATTTTTAAAAATAAAAAAGGTTAAATGGTATTTAATTTGTAAAAAAAAAAATTGTTTTTATTTTATTTTTTCAATTTTATTCATCAAAATACCATCTTGTGTTTTATTTTATTTTTTATTTTAAAATTTTGTAAAAAGTAGTGCAAATAAAAAGAATTATTTTTTATTTTATTTTAATATTTTTGGTACATAATTTTAAAATAAAAAATAAAATAAAAATAATTTCATATTTTATAAATAAAAATGAAAATAAATATTTGTCAAATTAAACTTCATCTTATTTTTTATTTTTAATATAAAACTTTAAAAAAAATTATTTTTAAAATCAAACATTACTTGAATATTTAATATAATTTCACAAATATACATTTTAAAAAAAATTATTATACTTAACAATACATTTTATACTCATATATGATGTAATAAAATATACGATGATAGCTAAATATAATTTAAAAAATAATTTTTAATCAAAATTAATATAATTATGTTAAATTTAAATATGATTTAAAAAATAAAAAAATATTGAATTTAAATATACTTATGAAAAGAATTTTTATGTTAGGGATGATAGTTTAAAATTTTTTAGAATAATGATATCTTCAAATGATTTATAAGTTTATTTTATCACAAACCGTGCAAATACATGATATACTTGACAGCTTAATTTTTTATTATATTTAGAATATCTTTTATATCTTTATTTATTTGTCAAAAAAATTATCACTTTTTTTATTACTAGATAATATTTTTAATAAAAATAAAAAAAAACAAAAATATGTTAAAATAATATCTAGTAAAAAGTTAAAGTTATAAAAAATATTTAAATACATATTTAAAATTATATAAATTTAATTTTAATATATCAATATTGTAAAAAATTATATTATCAATTCAATTTAAAATTATGTAATAATTCTCTAAATCATTTAAGTAAATTTTAACTCAAGATCTAAATAATTTAAGTTGGTGTTATTAATATAAAAATGTGAAGTTGCATCATGCAATTATTAACCATAAATTTCATTACTTCTTATAACATCTTATTATATGCATCATAACTTCATTTCATAATGATTACTCTTATGTTTGGAGTATTGGATTATTTTCTATTCTTTGGTTGACATCCATCTTCATATTTTAGAGGACGATCCATCTCATGAATGTATTATAAGGTTTAACTTTCATATCAAATTAATAATCGTTTTTGCATGGTGGGCTTTCTGCATTGTAGATTTTTTAGGAAATAGTTTTATTTACAAAAAAATATAGACGAATAAGTAAAACATTTTTTATATAGTAGTTAGAAAAGGAGTAATAATAAAAATATGTACGCATTTCTATTGGCATCACATTCATCCATCTCACATCCCAAACTTACGAGTTTTACCATCTAATATATCAACCTAATTCAAGGTTCAAACAAATGCACATGATAATATTCTACATTATATTCTCAAATTCTTGTGATAATAGATCTAGGATTAAGTTAAGGTTTATTGTATCTCATTTCATAATAATCTTCACTAATTTATGGTTAATCATGTAATAATAAAAAGAGAAGAAAAGAAAGGGAAGCGGCAAACGATCACCACTTGCCCATTCCCCATACACACCAAACACAATATAAAAGGGGAGGATAGATTGAATTGCAATCGCAATTCAATCTTTTGGAAAGTTTAGAGAAAATTGAAAGGTGCTAGGGAGCCACAAGAAGCAAACGGAGGACGGACAATGAGGCTTCATCGGAAGAAATTAAAAAAATATTACACTGGTCTTCAAATTTCAGGTAAGAGAAAGAGACTCAAGTAGAGTATAGGAGTAGTTATAGAGTCTCATATTCTAGAATGAAAATTATTAATTGTATGATAAATTTAAGAGTTAAATTTAATTATATCTGAATTTAATTTTGGATGAAATTTAATTGTTATAGGAGTAATTCTAGGATCCCCTTGTGGTGGAATAATATTTTATCAATTATGTGATAGTTTAAATTTATTTGTGATTATATTTCAATTTGAAATATATATAATTGTAAATTGGTGATTGAATTATTTTGTAATTAAATTTAGGTGAAGAAGTGTGATATAATAATTTTAGGTGCCCAAAAATATATACGCATTTATTTATAAATTACATTAATAAATTTTGTAGGAAATATAAAATTATATACCCTGATATAAATTAATATAAATTATAGGGGTTATAATATTTATACGTGGGGCTGTAGAAAAAAGGTTTTAAAATAGAACCCTAATAATGGATTTAAGTTATATAAATATATTCCCACATAGTAAATATAACAGGTATCTAATTAATAAGTTTAATGGAAAAAGAGAATCACCTAATATTTTATAAAAATGTTTAAAATCTAATATCCTATGATAGGTATTTTTTTTCCCTCTAATATATTTACTACATTACATAAAAATATAGTTAACAGTTAATTGACTTTGCTTATATATAAATCATTATATTTAATCCTTAGTATAAAGAAATAAAATACAAAACTATCGGAGGAGATTATATCAGTAGTTAAACTATATAAAACTATTGACCTAAGTTTTAAGGAATATTGATCGAGGTTGGGAACCTCGTTTAAGCTAGTAGAAAATACATAATTGGATGTAGATAATACATACGTCTAGAGTTGAACAATGATTAATTGAGGACGGTGAGGTCCTATCCCTAAGAAGAAGGTGATGCCTTCAATTAACTGACATGCATCATTTGCATAAAAATGGTTTGTAAATTTAAAATGTGGGATAATATACAAGCCTTTTTGTGAAAGGAAGCTAGGAAATTTAAGGGTCGGTTCACATGGAAGTAGATCGAAGTTCATGATAGTAGGAACTTCCGAACCTAGGGGTACGTGAGTTGGGTTTGAGCCTCCCAATGGCCTGGGGTTGCTCTTTGTAACCAAGACTGCTCTGGTCCGTCTTAGTCGTCTCAACAAGACCATGGTAATTATCATTACTGGTCGAGAAATTTCGGAATATTGTGGAATGCGGATGATAATGATTTTAGTGTTGTTAAAGGCACACTGTGGTAGAAATTGGATCGTGGTACCCCTATTATTCTAATAAAGCTGTGAAGAAGTTTGGGCCCACATGCATGTGCATACTGTAAAGATGACCCAACTTTAGATTAGTGACGATTATTGTGATATGGGACGCAATAATCTCAACTCATTCTTAAGTCTGTCATCATAGAAACTTGTGAAATAGAAAATAGAATAATCTTATTCATACATTGCATAGGACGATTGTCTGCTGATAGTACCTTGTGAAGGTCAAAGAACTCATTCATTCTTTTTGTCAAAGTATAACTTAATGCACTACTCCTTTTCATTACTCTTACTTGAATGAAGTGTCTCACTCCCTTCTATTATATTTTATATGTATAACTATGACTACTTAGTAAGCCGACAATGTGGATCACCCTCATTTTGACGTTGAGGTGATCATCAACGTGGAGAATAAACAAGAAATTATGATTCTATAATTAAGGACGATGACTATAATACCGGAGTACCAACTCAAAGAAGAGAAACGGATCCTTCTAGTTTTTAGTTTAAATAGAAAGTATATAATGTTGAACGTACTTATCTTATCATCCTAGTCATAGTACCCTAAATTACCTATACTCTAGGATTGTGGAATTGATGTAGTTTTAAATGAGGATGTACATATATGTATGCAATTACCAGGAACTTGTTTATTCAGATATATGCATGATTGGAAAATCAAGTATATTATGATTATATGATTATTCGGTACTGGTACGTATACGTAAAGAATGACGTATGAATAATGTTAATAGAATATAGGTAATTTGAGGATGTGACAAATCATCCCTACAATATACACATATATGGAGGCCTAAATCATCATTATCATTTTATCAAAGAGGATATCGGGACCAAAATTCCACATTACATCATCGACAACACTCACATCATCATTGTCATCATTTCACATCATTTTTCAAAAATAACGGAATTGATTAACCAATAATGATAATTATCAAAATCTTGTTAAGGTGGTTAAGTCTGACTAGATTTTGGAGCAATTTTAAGCCAATGGGAGCTTAGCTCATGTATTCTCTAGGCTCAAAAATTTCCACTCTTATGAACTATGGTCTATTTTTATCATGCGTCAACCCCTAGATTTTCCAACTTCCTTTCATAAAAAGAGTAAGGAAATAAGAAGGGGGAGCCTGCTTAAGTGTTTGATGCATAAAAAATAGGACTTTAACCTCTTCTTGCAATTTCTTTACCTTAAACTTATTAATAGACCCAATAGATCCAACATGTGTCTATTGAATATGTAGGATGACCTCAACATCACAATACATCTATATGTAGTCTAAGAATTGTGTACTTCTTTCACTTTTTGCTTTGAATCAATAAAGCATTTCTTTCTCTTAATTTATTGTTTTCTTATTATAATATTGTATTAGTAATATAATGTTCCTTATACCTTCTTTTGCTCTCTTCAACTTTATTCTACTTTCTTTGTTTTTATACTTTTGTTCAATCATAGTTGATAATGTTCACAACCTGCATTCTTTTGAATAGCATTTTCATCATTTTGATATCTTAACCTTTAATCGATGAAAATTATGTATTTTTAAGTAGGGCCATGCATATAATATTCTTGGATAAGATAAGAATAATTATAGCATTATTTTTTCTTGAATCCTTAACTTTATTTCAAAAAGAAACCATTGCTAATATGATCTATTCTCAGTTTGAGGCAAAAATATGGCTTGATTTAAGTGAACGATTCAACAAAATAATGGACTTAATATTTTTTCAACTTAACACAATTTTATTAGTCTCCATCAAAGATTTATGACTCTTACTTAATATTTTACAAAGCATAAGATCTTATCGGAAGGGTCACAAGCCTGCTAACTTATGGTGGAATCCAATTTATTCATGAATATACTCACATTGAATATGTTATTAATTTTTTAATGTGATTAAACATTTCTTTATCTCAATTTTGGGTCTAATGTTTTTCATGGATCCCATACCTTTAATAAACAAGTTCTTATTTTCAGTTATCCAAGATAAAAGATGGCACAATGTTGGTATATTTAAGAAAAATATAAGAAATCTAATCCTAAATCCAAGAAGACAAAGATCATCCTCATCCCATACCTTTAATAAACAAGTTCTTATTTTCAGTTATCCAAGATAAAAGATGGCACAATGTTGATATATTTAAGAAAAATATAAGAAATCTAATCCTAAATCCAAGAAGACAAAGATCATCCTCTTTGTTCTCAAAGTAAACCTTGTGATAAATGTTACAAAATTTATGATTTTTTTCTAGGTAAAAGAAGCATCAACCTACCAATCCTTTCTCTTTTAACAAGTCTAGACTCTGGAACAACTTATTCAATTAATTATCTAACAATACTAACAATTCATGACCTTAACGTAGACACATAATTCAAATGTCTCTGTAACTATGTAATACATTGATGATTATGGTTTTTTAGTTTTTTTTTTCTACTAACTCGCTAAATTATCTTTTTAGATGTTATAGTCAGATTTTGGACTCAGGTGCTAGTTCTCATAAATGTTATTCTTTGCATTATTTTTTTTTTATTGGTCATTAATATATAATAAATTCAACATTTAAATACAAATTATAGACATTATTAAACTTACAAAAATAATTCATATTATTTTTTTCCTTACTTTTATTTAATTCTCTTATTAATTGGTGGCTTATTAAGGTATAATCATTTTTTCATCATTATATCTCGTGATAATTTTTTTATTCATGAGACATCAACATCCAAGAAGATGGGCAAGATAGATTAATTGTAGGTTTATATGTTCTCTGCCTTGAAGACCAACCTATTTCTGTAATTCATCATTTTGATTAAAAAATTTTTATTGGTTCTTATGTTCATCATGTACATTTGTAGCACAAACTTTTTGGTCGTCTCTCGTATTATGTTCTTAAAACCCAAAACAATAAAATACCTACTACACTAGAAGAAAGGTTTGGAGAACAAGTTTGCATCCCAAAAAAGTGATTAAACATTCTCTAAGAAGACATACTATGAAAAGTAATAAAAATTTGAAAAGCAATTCTAAACTAATTTACCTAGTAAGTTTGTAAAATTGTTCTACTAAAATTGCTCACATGGATTCACTTTACAAATTTACATTTTAGAGTGGTTAAGAATTGCTCTCTAAAGGTTTTTTTTTTTTTTTTATAATTTTAATAGTCTTCTTGATTGCTTTTTTACGGTATTTTAAATATTTTCATAACCCAAATTCCACATGACAAGTACTTTCATTATAATTTTATTTTTAATATATTAAAAATCATATAATCAATAAAAAAATCTACAAAATTCATATAACTAAGTAAAGAATGTAATAAAAATTTGGCAAGATTTTCTCTATTTTCTTATGTTCTCAAAATTATAAAATATTTATATAGATCAAATATTGTCAAAATAAATACGAAAAGATAAATTAGGATTAAATTAATTTCTATTTATCCATTTTCTATAAATTGATGACTAAGTTGAATTTTGTAAATTCTCTATATTTATTGAACTTATAGCCTACAAATCAGTGAACTTGGTTCTCAATTAGTTACAAGAATTCGTTCATGCAAATTTTTTAGGTTGTATCTTATAGATTCTTTATATTTAACTTCTTTTAGATATAATCAATATCTTTTTCAAATAAATACTAGAAACTTATTTTTATATAAAGAAGTATGATGAACCTATAAGAAAATAATAATATAATTTATGAAAAACAAATATCACAGAAGTTAAGAATAAAAATAAGGCAAATAGAAAGTCTTGATGATAATAATAAATTATCTTGTTTCCATTCTTAAACAAATATTAGCCTAAATGCAGCAATGCATTCTTATTTTACAATTGTGGCCAAAACTAATGAGGGGTTCCTTTTCATAAAGGCTATTAATAAACATACAATAGTAAATTCCAACAAGACAAAAGCTACAGAGAGAGGATAAGGATCCGAGTAAGAGATTTTACATTGTCAAACCATAAAAGATATTTACACTACAATTGTAATGAGCCATTGATGATCATATCATAATATACTAAAAATAAATAAACTAAAAAGAAATGAATGACAAGTTACCATCTGATATTGTTTGAACAAGAAACAACATAAAACTCCCATGCCTAAGTAGAGTCAAATTGATAACAAATAATTAGGAAGGAGAATGAATGTGGTGCATACGAGTTAGGTTTATTTACACAAAACTCATTAAGGTTAAGAACTAGGATTATACTTGGTTGCCTAATGTATCAAAATCCTTAACTCTAAAACCAAAATTCATAGTATAAGTAAAAATTATGCCATTAAAAATGTTAAGACCAGAAGTCAACGTTCCTAGAGCCATATTTAACCCCACAATGTAAAAGGTCTAAAAGAATGTCTTCGTCACGATAGATAAAATTAATCAAATGGAACTCACATTTTAGAGGAACTATCATTGATAGAGTGTCTTTCAAATACATTAAATAATGAAAGGACACATTTGTATTCTAAAAAACATAATTGCTAAGAATAATGACACCAACTGAAATGTACCAGGGGATGAAAAAACCAAATTGACCAATAAATACTATTTATTGTCATCTTTGTTATAATAAATTGTTTATTTTTCATTCTTTAAAATATATCGATATCATAAAATTCAAAATAAAATCCTTTTTTATATTATCTAATTGTTAATCTTATTATATATTTATTTATTAATTTTTTCTAAAAAATAAATAAAATATTAAATTAAAAATTTAATCCTTATATTTGATAAAATTTTATTTTATTTTTATATGAAAAATTGTATACTTTAATCTTTAAATAAAATACCATGAATAATTGATTTTTATTATTTGTCATTACAACAATAGATTCAGTTTCTATTTTAAACAATATATTTTGTTCTAATTTTTATACAAAATAATTTTTTTACTTCATTTTGATTTGACAGGAAAAGTATACATTTTAATTTATATATATATATATATATGAGGATGGATAAGTTATTTCGAGAGTAACTTTGTCTAAAATTATTCCACTTGATAATTTTTATATACAATTATATTTCATCAATCCAACCGTTGAATAAATAAATTATATTATATAGATAATTCTTGCAAAATTTTACAAAATTTAAAAAATGTTTGATATTTTATTAAATAAATTCAAATTAATAAATAATATAAGAGGTATATTATCCATTAATTTGAATTTATTTTTTGAGGTATCAAATATTTTACAAATTTTATAAATTTTTGCAAGGATGATATATATAATATAATTTATTCATTTAACGGTTGGATTGATGAAATATAATTGTATATGAGAGTTATTAAATGGAGTAACTTTAGGCAAAATTACTCTTAAAGTAACTTGATCCCTCATCTCTATATATATATATATATTATTTGAGTCCATATAAAAGAAAAATACTCTAATAATAGTATTGTAATGTTTTCAATGATAAAGACTAATTTGTAAATTTTTTATGTAAAATTAAAATGAAGATTTTTTTTATATGAAAACTAAACCAAAAGTAATGTTAATGTATTGAAAATTTTTAATGTATAAGTTTAAAATCTCATATAAAATATTTTTAAAAACTATTTTAATTAATATCATATAGTCATAAAAATAAAATAAAAATATATATTTTTTAGGATTTTAATAAAAATTTATCCCCTCACGAACTGTGAAAACAAGAGGGAAGAGCTTATTTTTAATTTTTAATGTTTATATTAGTAATTTTTCTTAAAAAAATATGTTATACCAATAAAAAATTAGCAAGATAAAAGTTTAGAATTTTTTAAGCTTACTTTAATTTTTTTTCTTTTCATCATCACATTGATCATTTAGTAAAAATATTTTTGAAAAAAATAATTTTTTTCTTCACCAACGTATTTAATTAAATGATAAACGAGTATAAAGAGAGAAGAAAAAAAAAGAGAAAAAAGACAAAAAAAAGGTATGAAAATATTTTTTATTATTTGTTTACTTAAAGAAATAAGAGGAAAGAAAATATTTTTCATGGATCTTATATAAAATTTAATCTCCTAATTTTGAGAAAAAGAGAAAAGAAGAATGTTTTTTTTATGTTATTTATTTATTTTAAATTATTAAAAATTATTATATTTTTAAAAATATAAAAAAAATATTATATTAATAAAAAGTATGGTAAAAATTAAATTTTTTAAAGTTAATTTTTTTAAAAGTTATATAAAATAAAATTTATACTTCTAATATATATTTTTACTCTCTTTTCTATCCATCCAAACAAGAGAAAAAAATCTTTTTTTCTTTCATTTTCTTTTTCTCTCATTTCTACCCATCTAAACAATCTATTTTTTTTTTATATTTTCACTCACTTTCTTTCTTATTTCTTTCTTTCATTTATCTTTCTTCCGTCATCCAAACAAACCATTTAACTTCTTTATCATCATTGTCATCGATGATTTTGGGATAATCTCAAATGTTATCATCGTCAAATTAAACGACGCATCATCTACAATGTCATGATAAATAGGTCATATTCATTTTACATTTTAATTGTTACTCCTCCGAATATCAATTTTAGGTACAAAACTAATGTTTCCAACTTTCATGCCTTATACGTAGTCCTTTGAAAGGGAAGACCAACATCACTAAAAATGAGTCATTTGTAATTACATGATTTTGGAGGCTAACCAGTAATAAAAGGTAAAAGAACTAAATAGAAATATTATAAACCTATTATAATAGGCTATTAATACTGAAAAACTTTACTTATGTTTGGAGAAAAAAATAGTTTAATTAATTTGATTAGAAGTGTTTGTGATTGAGAGGAATTTTAATTTGGTTTTATTTTAAAGAAAAAATTGTTTAAATTAGTTATAAAAATATTTATAAATTTTTAGTATAAAAGAAAAAAATAATAAAATTTAAATTTATGATTTCATATAAATGATTTTAATATTAAATTTTTTATTGTTAGATTAATTTTAATGAATTTGTTTAATTTTTAATTTTATTTTAAAAAATTAAACAATAACGTAGCATGCTATATTTAAAATTATAAAAAAATAAAATATATAATAAAACTTTAAAATTTTCAATAAAATATAAAAAGGTTTATCATCAATAAAATAATATATTTCTAGTAGATATAATAATTTAAAAATTATTTTATTTAAAAATATAATATTTAATATATATCTTCTATAATATAAAATAATAGTGTCTGGGATACTATATCCTTGTCCAAATTACCCATCTATTGTGCGTCAATCACTGCCCAACACTTGGACTGCACATATTGCAAGATATTTTTGTCAATCATCTTAATTACTCAATACACCTCTACAAAAAGTTCTAGGTATTTTGGTCAATGCAGTTGTTAATTATTCAACACATTGGTGAGAACTCGTCCACCATCTAAAGCCCTAGATATTTTGTCAATGCAGCTTTATCATTTTGAGACACTCTTCTTCATGAATGTAAATTACAACATTTCAGTTCTTGCATTAAAAAATTTCAATTGTGACTCAAACTTTTGTTCATATAATGACAACCATTACCTCCCTTCCACCAATAAAAATTTACCTCCCTCCGTATTTTCTTTGTTTACATTCTAGTGTCCATTCCTATTTCTTTCTCTATTGTGCTCCTTTCATGTACTATTTATGTTTTTCTTATTCACGGTTAATCATTTTGGATTATTAGTTCACGCATCTTTTTTTTCTTTTTCTCATCTCCTTCCTTATTTTCTCGATTTGCATACTAGTGTCTATCCCTGTTGCTTTCTTTGTTGTGCTCCTCTCACGTAAGATTTATGTTTTGCTTATTCACTATTCATCATTTGGGTTATTAGTTCTTGCATCTTCTTTGAATGTTTTTTCCTCACCTTCCTCCTTGTTTTCTTTGTTTGCGTACCAATGTTCATCCTATTCTCTTCTTTATCATGCTCCCCTCAGGTATTATTTATTTATTTTATTCATTGTTAATCGTTTTGGTGGTTAATTCATACATTTTTTTCTCACAGCATACATACATTTCTGCTAATGTCTTTTTTTTTTCCAATGTTTAATAACTATGGTAACATAGGCATATAGTCTTGTTCTTCTTCTTGCGTTGTAAATGTTTAGGTATCAAATTCTTCATTTTGACTAAAAGATTGACAATTAATTGTTTTGGTCATTCATTGTTAATGATTTTGGTTCTAATGTTCTTTTTTCATTGGATATGCAGAGTTGAACCCTGAATCAAGAACAATGGCATTGTTATTCGATGTTATGATTGGTAGAACGATGGCATTGTTATTCGATGTTGTGATTGGTCTTGTGATATTATGTGGGATTTTTTTAAAATGTATTATGTTTGTTGTATTTTTGGTTTCACCAATTATGGAGTAAGATTTGTTCTTATTCTTTCTTTATTTAATTAACAAGATGATATTATCATTAGTCCTTACATCTAGAGGAGATATAGGAATGGTTGATTGCTGGGCTAATCCTAGTGACAAACAGGAATGGTAATGTACACACCATATCCGTTACTAAAAAGATCTGATTCAATTTTATGGTCTTCAATGACCCTACACCATTGAAGTCCATTATATTTTCTAGAATCTTTTGAGGATACTGATATACAATGAGTTTCTCTTTGAGATTGATTATCCTAAGATTCGTAAACATCCCAATAGAGACATGAGTGTGGTGGAATTAAATGATATTGATGATGACTTATCCAACAACGTGACTAACCATGATGTACATTCTAATATCGATGACCATGCTATCAATGACGGTCAGGAGGTTGGTCATGCCAATGTTGGATTTCCATAACCAGCTAATGAAGCGGTTTCGGATTTGACGCCGATGACTTCTCAAGCTTCAAGGAAAGTGTTGCTAAGCACTAAACATATTTTGCTTTGGTTTTAGTTTTATACTTAATACTCAATGCATATTGCTTAACATATTATTTATACCGAGTTAGTTTTGTGATATGCAGTATATTCCCGTGGATCATTTTTGTGCTTATAACATGATCAAACATGACTCCATCTTGTTATTGATGATGAGGGCTTCATCCATAATTGCACCCCAAAGCATAAAGGTGGGCCTTACACTAAACTATACATAAGTAATGAGTCATATCAATTCATCCGATTGCATTAGTAACATGAAAGAGATGTGTTGACATTTCACATTCATGGGAATTTTTTGAGAATGAATGTCAACATACACATGATGAATTAGATTTTACACATTTATAGTGGAGTAATTGTTTAAGGCTATCCAATTCTAATTTTTATATATTACACAATTTACCAGTGATGTTTGTAAATACTATCTTTGTATAAAACACTAATAGTTGATGGATAATAATTATTCATTTTCATAGACATATAAGTCGTGCATTTGAATCACAACTTCCAACTTTTTTTTCAATCAATATAATGTAGTGTAATATTAAATATGGATACCTCATTATAATATTCTTTATTTTTTTTATAGACTTTTAATTCAAACTTTATAGTTAGTGTTATTTGTCATTTTTCAAGTTACAAATAAGAAATTTTAAAAATTAATAGAGGAAGGGATAAATAAAAATAGGTAATTTATACCAATTTAATTAATATATTTTCATACAGTTTCCTATAAACTTTAATACTAGAAAAGGAAATCTCCAAAAATCACTTGTTATAAGTTTATTACAAAAGAAAGGTGAAATTTTTATAAATAAAAGGTGAGGGAATTTAAGGTAACTTCTTTTGAAAAAATTACTTAGATTATTTTTTAAAATTGTTCTATAAAATTTATTTATAGAAAGAAACACCTCAAAAAATGTTCATTCCAAACCAATAAGGACTTATAAGTGCTAATGGAGATTTATAACAAAGGTGCTATAAAATTTTTAAAATATTTTTTTGGAATTTTTGTCATAATATTCCGATTTTTTTTAAAAAAATAAGGATTTAATTGGGCCTAAAATACACGTAAACTTCATTTTCTTTTCGAGATTGCTTTACAAATAAATTTTTAAGGAAATGATCTATCCTAAATAATTTCTTGACAATTTTTAAGTGATCCAAAACTTAATACTCTCTCAAACATATAAATTTGGTTGAACCGAATCCGAATAACTTAAAATAATAATAAAATAAATATATATAATATATATAATATATATATATATAAATATGGTAGAAAAAGGTAAGGAAACTCTAGGTTTTCATTGTATTCATGCATGGAACAAAAAAAATTCTTTCACCATTTCTAAAGTTTAAAAGTCAAATTACTTCTAATTCATTTAATCGTTTTCAAATTCAACTTGGATTTTACTCTATCTACTGGTAAGGAATGTTTAGGCACAAATTTTCCTTAAAAATTATTATATTTTTATCCTTTTTTATTGTTGGACCAGTTTCACACATATGGGAAAAAACTTTGATTTTCCTCCAATTCTTAGCTTTGATTATCTAGGTAGTACTCTTAGAAGTGAGATTTTTAGATTTCTTCCTCTCCACATCTCAAGAGTACCTCAACTTAATGAGAAAAGTAAGGAGGAGGAGAATCTATTCATGTAATTATAAAATTTAAGGGTAGAATTTGAGTTTTCTTAACTCCATTTAGGTTTAATTGGTTGAAATTGAACAAATCTTAAGGGTTGATACTTTAAAAGTATAATTTTACCATTCCTTTTATTTTATCTTTTATTTGTGAAATTAATTATGTTGGTAATTTATATGGACTATATAGTCCATTTGTTTAGTATATGTAATGTAACTGTTTAGAAATTACTTGTCAAGAGCACTGTTAAGTACCATTGATTTTGGAGTGTATTAAATGTTGTTGGTTGTGTTATTTTAATTTTTTAGAATACTGAGTGAAATGAGGTATTATAGCTTGACCGTGTGGAGCCTTGTTGGACAATAAATATTAGGATAAGAGACCATTGGTGAAATTGAGAAATTTTTTAAATAGAAATTTTATGGATGGTACATGAATATGTGATAACTAAGGATTAAAATATATAGCCTTGTCTATGTCCTTATTTAGTGGAGAATCTATATGACAAGTGAATTGTTCATATGGAATTTCCTTGAATGGTTGTTGTGGTGATGTGGTATCTTATAATAGATAAAAAAGCGTTAGGGTACAAAAAATGGTTTGCTGGAATTTTTATAAGAACCATTAAAGGAGATTGACTTACAGGTTAAGAAGAAAGTTAGAGTGTGAATATGTGATGTGTAGAGTGAACATAATAAGTTTGTTGTAAGCATCCATAATACATATTAAATGTAATAAAGTTAGGAAGTCACTACTATTATGTCGAGATATCGTAGAAGCCAATTGTTTAAGAGCCTAGAGGATTAGTGACCAAGTGTGATGATCTATAAGCGACCTAAGGAAACTTTTTAGTATCAAGGTCATCACATTTCACAAATTGGCCACCCTAACTTGTCTCGAGGGTTGTCATGGTCAAAGAATCAATTTCCTATTGATTTGTTAGACGGGCGTGAATATTTGGTTAAAGGAGTAGTCTAATAGATTTGATGAATTGCAGTGAGAGATTATGTGGAAATTCTAGATCCTGGCAACTTTCTAGGATGTTAGACACGACCCCACATTCATAATACTAGATATATTAAAGGTTTAAGGAGACTCAATGATATTTGCTATGAACTTGAGTTCTCTAAGAGCATGAAGGCCCGTCATATGCATTCTTGCATGACATAAGCATTGCATTGACCCTTGTATATGTTAGTTATTAAATTAAATCTACTTTTGATTATGTTAGGATAAACACTTCTATCAGTATGGATGTAGATATTCTAACCTTGTATTCTACTATTTACACATATGAATATTTAAGAATTTTTACTCTCTTTGTTTGTTTTATTGCTACCATTACATGGATCCATGTACCAACTGCTCACACTGAGGAATATGACTTGATTGTCATTCCACTCTCGGGTAGATTTGTGCATTGATGATAGAAGAATTTTCAAGAAGAAAAACAAGTTTTTGTTTTGCAGAAATTAAATAATATGTTTATGTGTGTGTGTATATATATATGTATGTATATATATGCTCTGGTAGTCACCTTTAGTAGCTAGTCAAGTTTCTAATATTTCTAATCATATTTTTAAAAAAAATCATAGATTTATGTATATAAATGATGTGCTGAACACTATCTTATACATGTATATATATTGGTGTGTGTGGCTAGTATTTTATTATGCTTGTGGGATGAAAAATGTGAGATCCCTTGTGAGAAGCACATACACTAAGTATGAATTTAGAGATTTTGATTTATGTGATGAATAGGTATTAAAAATGATGATAATAAACTTTTGTATCAAGAATACATATAACCAATTACTCAATTAATAACAAGATATGTCACACTCATCATATATTGATTTATGAACTTAATGCACTTAAGGTTCCTATTATGAATCCAAAAGTACAAAATGCATTAACAGTGTCATCATTTAATTTTTTTAACATATTCCCTTGATGTGGGAGGTAATACAATCCTTCACCCATATCTTTTATTTAGGATAAGTTATATGTTAATAACATTTATTCAGTCACATAATACATATGATTTGTGTTGATTATAAACTAACATATTATTTTCATTTTCCATGACTTAAAATGATTGATTTATCAATATCATGCATTGAAAACTAAAATAATAGTTGCACCAAGGATAAAACCTAGTGATTCATTACTCCGTAACATGATAATATATTTTATTTACATATGTTGCACACCTTAAATTGATTTAACTTTACTTTTGTACTTGATAATCTACTTTATAGAGTTGTGTACACATGTTTGTCTTTCACAAGAAACAAAAAGACTTTATTTAATCTTACTTTTTACTTTCTCTATCGCATAATTTTATACCTAGGCGCTAAAACTCACTTATGTTTTCTTATCTCCTTCCTCAACTCACACCCTCTCATAACTGGAGAGTGAATCAAACTGTTCTTATAAAGAAAATTACTAAAAATTATGATACCATACATTCTTAAAGACTTCTAAAGTTTGTAATCTCTATAATTAACTGAGCTCCTCATCCCTACTTTAGTAGGTTTAATTGTCATATCTTATTGTATGCATTCTTTTTTTTTCCTATATTGTACACATCGTTATTCTTCTCAATTGATGAAAATATTGTTTAATTTTAGTTACGATGGCTAAAATAATCATTGCACTTGAAAACATTTATGCCACAAGAGTAGATTAGAGAGTAAAGGTAAGTGGATCATGCCTATGGAACGTGCCTCTATATGGTAGTCCATAACATATTAGAAGAATTGACATGGTTCTAATGGATTAAGAAGGTAAATATATGACAACATAATCCATTGCATTCCTATGATCTAATCAACCACATGATACCTTATTATTTATGATAATTTTTGTAATATATTTTCTCTAGCTCGATAAATGTACATGTAATGTAAAAAAAATTTGGTGGGCTAATTTCATCGAAAAATTAATAAAGAAAAACCATACATTACTGAGAACTTATTTGTAGGATAAAGGAGCACAAAATTTTTGACTTTTAAACAATAATATCTGTTAAACTTATGAGGACAATTAAGGTCCTACCAGATCCTGCTTAGAATATTCCCAAACATTTTTTCTTGTTTACTTCATTTAGCTATATATGCCCGGGGTGGATACTTTGTATCTGATTGGTAATACTTTATGTTAGTAAATTTATGTTTATTTCGTTGTTTGTCTAAATAAACTGTATTGGCTAAATTCAACAAACATGATATCATTATTTATAAGATGTTATTGGACATGTTATGGAGAAAAATGATATTAATAAGAAAAAGGTGAATAGGAAAAAGACAAACCTATTTGATTTTATCCTTAAAGATATGTAGTGAGCATACATATATGAATATTGGAACAAGTTTTGATTGAAAATAAATGTAATTGTTCATGTTTTGATAATTTTATAAATTCATCACATGTAATGCCATATTGGATTTTCTACAAGATGAATATGTTAAAATGCACACTTTGGGGTTTTTATTCAAACCAGATTGAAGGGTTCTTTTTTCAACAAATATAATTGATAATTTTTTCATCATCATTTTGCAACTTTGCAGAGTCAAGTCTTCCGGTGGTTTATTTTCTATATGAAATAGTAAATAAATTTTGGATTGCATGTTTTAATTTGAGAGAGTGTGTTCTAAACTACACTATTCCATTTTATTTTACTACTAAACAACTTATTAAGGAAAATATGGTGTTTCAAATGCTTACAATGGAACCCAAGTTATTATCAACCATAGTGTGAAGAAAATTGATAAGTATAGGTAGAAGTATAACTAAATTTTGAATGGTTTAATTCCTGATTCAACTATATATATATATATATATATATGCATTAATTGATAAAATATATTTTGATCCATTTTCTATAGCCACAAGGAAAATGCAATGTCTTTAACAGATAGTAAGTTAGATAGCTTACAACTTAAATGGTTGCTTCCTTCAAACTTAGTTGATGTTCATTTCTAATTTATATTATTGTTTAGAGCACTAGCAGAAAAATAACTTTTTATAACAGGATTTTACGTCGGTTATTTGCCAACCGATGTAGAAAAAAGGCGGTGGCATTTTTGTAAATAAATTTGAGACTTTCTACATCGGTTGCTTTATAACCGATGTAGAAAATCAGGCAGTGGCATTTTTGTAAAAAAATTTAAACTTTCTACATCGGTTGCTTTATAACCGATGTAAAAAGTGACTTTCTACATCGGTTATAAAGCAACCGATGTAGAAAGTGAGTGGTGTAACCGATGTAGAAAGTCCTTTTTACGTCGGTTCTCTGAAACAACCGACGTAGAAAGTCTGTTTTCCCCCCTCTTTAACTCATGCGACTGTTGTCTTCCTCATAAGTTAAACACTCCATTTACGAGCTCCTACCCTAACTCATCGCTCTGAGCCTCCACAAGTGTAAACCTAAGCACGCCGTCGTTCTCAAAGCTGCCGTCGTCGTCTACGCGAAGAGCATCGTCGTTTTCGAAGCACGCCGTCGTCGTCGTCGTCTACGTCGTCGTCATCGTCTACACTGGTATGTAGCATTCTGGCTCTCTGTTTAGGGTCTCTGTTCCTGTTTCTGCATTAGTGCTTAGCCTTAGGTTCTCTGTTTTGTTAAATCACTATGTTGCTCTGTTAGCTTATCGTTTGCCTTCTTTGTTTCTACATGTTACTCGTTTGCCTTCTCTGTTTCTACATGTTACTCTGTTTTGGCATTGCATAAAATGTATTTTTATTTTTATTACATTATATTGGAAAGATAGTACTCTGTTTCTACATATTACATTATATTGCATAAACCATAATAAATTATATTACTGTTTTGGCATTGTAAAGATAGTGCTAAGAGCTTTGGAATTCAAGGAAGATGGCATAGGTTGAGGCTTGAGGCAGTTTAGTTCAACTTAGGTCCCTACAACTGGTTATTGTGGTGTTTAGAAGATTACTAGAGGTGATGTGTATATGAGAAAGAGTTTTTGGGGAGGGAAAATGAAGATAATATGGTCAGTTAGAATCTGTTAGCAAGACAATAAAAATGAAGGATATTTGGGTATTCAAAGCTTAGGAGTGGTTTAATATTAATATGATAGTTAATTGAAGATGGAAACTACTTAAAAGAAGAGATTGATTGTGGGTAAAAGTTTCAACGTTAAATATAAGAAGATATGGGAGCTTGTTTATGACTTTACAGGGTGGATTGAATCACCAAAACTAGATTAGGTGTTTAATGTACACAAATCACCAAAACTTGTTTATGATTCTACGTTAGCCTACCAAGTTTGGCTATGAGCATGATTAGGTGTTTAATGTACACAAATCACATAGTTCTCCCTTTAAAGGGCTGAGAAGGTATATACGATGATTTATTTGGCATGTAGTTAATTATTTAGTCCTTCGGGTTGTTGAGAAACGATATTATATTCAAGTTTCAAGAAAAGTCTTTTGATTTGGATATATATGTTATTAGATCTGATTAAGATTAGTTTTGATCATAATTTAGATTAAAACTAGATTTTGGTCTTAATTTTACATTAATTAAAATGGATAGATATGTGATTTTCATTTTTGATTGGTGTGCATTCCGTACAATGTGTAAAACTCTTCCATAGTTATTCTGATTACCGGTTAGGAAACCGTTTATATTCCTATAATAATCATACTTTTATTTGTTTATTGTTTATATTTGTTTATATTCCTATAGAGTAAAATGAGCACAATATAAATATGAATTGTATTTATTGTTTCTATTCAATAATTTTTTCATATTTGTTTCCTCTGCTTTTAACAAATACATGGCTGACCCTTCAGAGGTTCCTTCTTCACAAAACCCTTCTTCTCGGCAAAAGAAGGGAAGACGAGCCACACGGTTAAGGGAGTTAACCCTTAGTCGGAGCGGTGAGCAGAGGATTCCCGTAGAGTTTGATCAGGCCACTGGGAATCCATTAGGGCCAAACAAGACAAAGTTTAAGAGTTATGTGGCCCTCCTTGGACGAAGCAAGGCCAGTATTTTGAAGAAGGATTGGGATGATGTTGAGATGCGAGTCAAGGATCAAATTTGGGAGACTATCATGGTATTTAACTTTAAAGCTTTAAGTTTTTCCATAAATTTATCATTCACTAACTAATTACATCTTTTATGTAGCTTACATATGATGTACCAAACACTAACTTCCTGAAGAGGAAATGACTTTCATTTGCTGGTGAGCGCTGGAGGGGTTTCAAGACACATCTCACCAGCAAATATATCTATGGGTCACTCAAGGATGTGTCTCCTTGTGAGGAGTACCAGTTCCTTGATCAAGACACTTGGCAGAGATTTGTTGAGTCTCGAATGGATCCTGCATTCGTTGTATGTATCTTTCTAATATTATATTTTTTTAATTGACTAATATAAGCAATATTATGATTAATTGATTTGCTTTCTTATAACAGGAGAAAAGAAAGAAGGCTCAACAAATTTTTGCTAAGAACTATTACCCCCACAGATTATCTCGTGGGGGTTATGAGTTGCTTCAGGAGAGGCTGATCGAGCAGAAGTCGAAAGATCGTCAGCAATCATCTGAAGCAGACCCTTCTACACTTCTCTCTCCACCCTCTCCACCTTCACGCCATGAGAAATGGAAGAGGGCACGCCAAAAGGCATCTGGAGAGTACACATCAGAGCCTTCTCGCATTGTTGCTGAGAAAATTGTAAGTAATCACCCAATTTTGTTAAATTTCCTTTTTATTTATCTTTAAACATTTACATTACTGATAACGGTCATTTTTTGTTTTGTAGGATTCTTTGGTTGAACAAAGCTCACAAGGAGTCTTTGTTCCGACTGGCCGGGATGACATCTTAAGTACTGCTATTGGCCAACCGGAGCATCCAGGGCATGTTCGTGCAGTTGGCCGAGGTGTTGGCCTTAGACAGTACTTTGGATTGTCTTCTAGACAGACATCCAAAGAAGGTTTGGTGTCTAGAGATGAGTTGGACGCCATGCGTGAAGACATGAGGCAAGCATTGCGGCAAGAACTTTGAGAAGAGCTCAGACATGAGCTTAGGCAGGAGCTTGCATCTTTGGGACTTTCCCAAACACAGACACAGGGTCACCATCCATCACCTTCTCCTAGGCGCGTGAGCACAAAGGGAAGCTGTGCTCCGACGGAGGAGCAACTACAGGGAGAAAAGGATGTGGATGCAGGTACAGACGATTATGAGTTATATGTTGATGATCCATATCGTCTGGTAGCAATTGGGAAAGTCTACACCTTGGGTTCAACCATCCATCACCAGCAAATTGATGATGATCATGTTAGAGTGGTGGTTGAACGGGTTGAAGATGCAGATGCTCCTGTTCCTGTCCCTACTGAGGAGGTTCATGTCGTGGGGCAAGCCCCCAACCATTTCATTATATGGCTGAGGAGACTTGTGCAGCGAGTTCAACCTCAGGTATTAGATAATTTTAGCCTATGTTATTAATTTTTTAATATATATATTATGTGTGTCTATATATATATTTCTTACAATTTTGTGAATTTATCGTAGGTTTATAAGGAAGATAGTGGGAAGAAGATTGATTTAAATGCTAAAGCAGATCTTCCTGAGCCTCCTGCAAAGAAATATGAGGTTGATTTGCTCACACGTCTATTTGGTATCGCCATGAACTTGGGCGACCAAACTTTGCAAATAACAATGGAACCGGATATCATAGGGAAGCCCACACCTATCCCCTTGTATATTACTAAGAAGTATATATTGGAGTTGGTTGTGGGTAACGATCTCCTATGTGTAACAGTTTTACAATTATGGTTGATGTAAGTAAATTTCTAAACCTTACTTGAATTATTTCATTATCCAAAGCTAACATATGAAAATTATTCGCAATATTAGGTACCTGTATCGTATCTGCACTGAAAGAGGTAACTTACACCTCTATGGATTCCTGGACCCAGTTCATATGCAGAAAATTGGGAACAAGGCAGCTGAGATACAGGGATATCTTCAGAGGAGATTGCAGTCTGATAAAGACTGTTACCTAGCCCCCTATTTTCAATCGTAAGTCAATACTTAATTGCTTTATTTCATGAATTCAATTAAATTTCTAATTTTTGTTCATTGTCATCCATATTTTGTAGGGCCCATTGGCAATTAATCATTATTTGTCCCAAGCGAAATGTAGTTGTATTTCTATGCTCTGCTTGGCAAAAACCAAAGAAAGACATAAAAGACATTATAGATTTGTAAGTTTTTATGATTTTGATATTTATATTCATATAACTTGTTATTCTCAAAGGTATTCATTTGCTTTTTATTTTACTGTAGAGCAATGAATGCTCGACTTCGGTTAAAAGGGACGCATTCATCAAATATTAAAAAGCCTGTATGGATAATTCCAAAGATAAGTACTTTATTAAAAGTTATTCAATTATTTTATATTCTTTTATCACTATCTCTAATTATATTTGATACTCTTTTTATTTTTTTGAAGTGTCCAAGACAAACCGGAGGAACCGAGTGTGGATATTATATGATGAGACATATGTTTCTCATTGTCTCAGCTTCTATTGTTCACTCTTGGCACCAGGTAATTACAATTGTCCTAATTTAATTATTTAATTTGAATGCATAACATGACATGTTCACTAATTTTAATAAAAAATATTTTGTAGATATTTGACAATCCTCAACCTCTGTTAGATGAAGAAATTGATGATATCAGAAGACGTTGGGGGGAATTTCTGATAGACATTGCCAATTTGGGTTGAATTTATAGGTTTTTTAGATTTTTAGTTTGTTTTTATTATATTTTATAATAAATATTGATGTATTTACTTCAAATATATGGACTCTGTAATTTCTGTATTGTCTGCCTGGTATTCTGTTTATATATACAGGTATTGGAATAAATAATATGGCAATTTCCGTAAACAAAAATAACATTTAAAAAAATAAATAAACTTACTACATCGGTTGTGACCTTAACCGATGTAAAAAGTGACTTTCTACATCGGTTGTGACCATAACTGATGTAGAAAGTGAACTTTCTACATCGGTTGTAACTACAACCGATATAAAAAGTCAGACTTTCTACATCAGTTGTAGAACCGATGTAGAAAGTCTAAGTTTCTATATCGTCCGCTTCAATACCGCTCAAATAACCGATGTAAAAAGTCCATAACAACCGATGTAAAAAGCTTATTTTCCACTAGTGGAGGTTAATGCCATATTAATATGCCTTCTAACGTTAGCTTCCATTTTTAACATTGCATATGTGCAAATTCATTTATTTATTATTTGGTACTTTTGTAGAAGTATGTTGGTTATGTGTTGGCCATAATATTTGACATAGACATCTGTAAGGGATAACACTATGTTTCGTTTATGAAGTGCTTAAGAAAAGTGAAACCAATTGGAGATACACATTATTGTGAAGAATGTTAAAAAATTATGCTTGGAATTAAGAGGTTGTTAGGTGAATATGTTTTTCTTTATTTTAAAAAATTGCACCAATTAATGGAAAATACCATGTCGATGCATTCTTATGTTCTCATTTATTTGTTATATGTTAAGTATAAGCTACAATTGTGTTTAATTGATGGCACAAGATCTGCATAATTTATTTTGTTTGACTGCATTATTGCAAAATATTTTCATATGTTCTTTACCGAAATGTTTAATAAAATGAAGTAGGATAGGGTATATTTTTAACCAAAATGTTCATTATAATTTTCTAGGCATGCTAATAACCCATTTGATCTTTAGATTAAAGATATTCACTGAACCAATTTACATAAACTGATAATTTGATTACTATATTCTACTTAGTGTTTGGATTACTCTAAAGAGTTCGAAAAACTGATTAAAAACAACATTCTCTTCAAAGTTGAAGTGAATTAAGGAAACGTAAACAATCTATGACAAAAATACAGTGTACAAAAATTCTCTAATGATGTTGAACTTGTTAATTAGTTTTAGAATAAACATGGACTACATGTATCAAGTATTAAATACTTCTTTACATCTATCACTGTAAACACCCAATTATGTCTGAGATCCCTAATTATTAAAATTAATCAAGAAACTAATTTAATAAATAAGTAAAAAAGTAGAATAAATAAATAGGAGTAGAGAGCAGAAAAAACAATAAATAAAATTCTTGGAAGAGATGAAAAAGAGAAGGAAATAAATTGGGAATAATATAAATAATACGAAACAAAATGGATAGAAAAAAAAAGCTAAAAAAAATATGAAAAATTAAAAAATAAAAATCTGGAAAAATTAAAGAAAAGAAAATCTGAAAATTAAAGAATTAAAAATCTGGAAAACTAAAAAATTAAAAGTTGAAAAATAAAATTGCTTTCTTCCCAAAAGCACTCTCTGCTTCGGACGGATAAGATAAATTTCCCTTTTTCCTGTACAAATAGAAGCTATTTTTTCAAATATTTTGGGACCCTTGGTCTCACGCAATGGACTCTAAATGGGGGCTGGCGGTTTACCTGTTGTACAACGTTTAGTAGTCTGTATAGGCCCCCATGCTGCCATAGCCACCTCGGGCCTTGTGCATGAGTGGACTAAAGATCCTCAAAAAAATAAAAATAAAAACCTCTTCAAAACGTCACCTCTCTTTCAAGCACCTCTGAAGGTCGAGCCTTCCAACAACTAGAACTACGTAAGCCTTGAGTTTCTCATTGCACCGGGGAATACGTAGGAGCAGGATCAAGTCCTGTCAGGCTAACCTCCATCAAGTTATTTATTTTCACGTTAATTAAGGGATCAAACATGTGTAACAATACATAATTAAATTTAATAAATTTTTTGAAGAAAATATGGAAGCTAGAGATTAAAGGAAGAGACAATATTTTTGTTATTTAAATAAATATGTGTAACAATACATAATTAAATTCAATAAATTTTTTTATTCAGTTACCAATCTTTACTGCTTTCAAATTATTTCCATGTTTGCTTCAGCCGACAACAATTGTTCATACTAATTTGTATATTACCCTATGTTTCTTGAATAAAAGTCACTTCAACTTATGTTTTAATTACAAAGAACTTTGTAAATTATGAGCAATTATTTACCAATTCTAAAAATAAATATAATGTTGAAATCAACTATATTAATTCAATCAACATTTGTGAAGATAAAATGTCATTTGATGAACAAGAACTTTTTTGCTAACAGTCGTGGAAACTAATATGCTGAACAACAATACATAAATAAATGAATTATTATGTAACTTATTTGTCATTGATAAATGGGTAGAACTTTGTTTTGAAAATTGTGTTTACATTTATTATTGCATTCTTAATAAGAGTTTTGATGTGTGAGGGCTAACGATTAATTTTACCATTTAATTGCACAGAGGTTCTCACTTTTCATCATGATTGATACGTACTTAGTTTATTGGAAGTATTAAGAAGATTTTAGAAGACTTTACGTGCTTATCATGCCGCATAAGATGATATAAGGTTTGCGTAGCCCAACATAACATTTTAATAGTATTCATGGACAATTAGTTGTTCTTATAAGATATTGAGGATGAAAGTATTCATTGAAGAATCTTTATGTTATTTACTCATTAAAATTAAAGAATCATTTGGTTACTTATTAGAATATCTTTCTTAGAAATTTTTTTGCTAATGTTGATAGTTAAGAATGAAATCAAGTAACCATGTGAAAAGTCAATCCTTCAATCCTATGATTCCATGAATTATCCCAAAGAAAATGATGTATAACAGTTTTCTATTGATAGATATCATAAGTTAAATGTGTCTTTTTCTCTTACTTAATAGTATAGATATATGTCACAAAATATTTGATGTGGAAAACATTATATGCAGTTAATGATTATAAAAAAGGCATAAACAATTAACTCTAGGTAAACATCTTTTTGAATTTCTTACCAATGTGTTAAATAATACTCAGTCACCTTAAGGAACAATGGAAGCACACTTTGATTTTGAAATAAATGACAGTCAGACTAGATATGATAGAGGTATAGGTTTAGGATAATTATCTTTTACCATGGAATTTATTTAATTTAATGTAAACAATTGTTACCAATCCGTGGGAAAATAGGAAAAATATGTATTCACTTTTGACTAACAAGTAACGTATTGAGTTTAAAAGTTGATGTTGGAAACAATATGAATGTAAATATTTAATCATGATATGTGCTGATGTTTGAAATTTTGTTAAACAAAATGATGTATAACAACTCCTTATTAATAGATATTAGTAATAGTTGTTGCAACCGTAATTCCGACGGGAAGACGGACTCGCAAAAATTTTAAAAAGAATTTAATTTGATAATGTGGAGTCGCCACCAAATTTTATTTTTAAGAAAAAGATTTGGAAAAGCCCTAACTTGAGGAAGAGATTTAGGTTCGGGAGTCAGTTACGAGTAGGGAAGGTATTAGGCACCCGACTCGCCCGTTCCGAAGAACAATACCCTTAAACTGAGTGTGTGATTTATTTGAAAACTGTTTGATCCCTTTAATTAGAGTGAAAATAAATAGATTGATGGAAGATAGCCTGACATGACTTGATCCTGCTTTTACGTATTTCCTGGTGCAATGGGAAACTCAAGACTTATGTAGTTCTGGTTTGAAGGCTTGACCTTCGGAGGTGCTTGAAAACAAAGTATTTTGAAAATATTTTAAAGAAAAATCTTTAGTCCATATATGCACAGGATCCGAGGCAAACGAGGGCTGCACTGGAATCCATATGAATCTCTAAACATCGAACAACAGTGAAATCGGCAGTTCTATTTTAGAGTCCATTGCGTGAGACTTAAGATTTCAAAATGAATTTAATTTGAAGATAATAAGGATAAGAAAAGAATTGGACTTGATTTAAAATAAAATGAACTTGATTTTTTTACAAAAAAAGGAATTAAACTTGATTAAAACGAATTTAATTTCTAATTTGAAGAAATTGAACTTGACTTGACTTGAATTTGAAAACTTGACTTGAAAAATGGACTTGATTTAAATTGAACTTGATTTAAAATGAACTTGATTGAAAATTTGAAACAAAAGAATTAAACTCGATTTTATTTTTGAGAAAAGGAATTGAGCTTAATTTAAGACTTGAGGGAATGAACTTGATTTAAATAATTAAACTTGACTTGAACTTGATCTAAAGAATTATACTTGACTTGAACTTAATTTAAGGAAAAAGAACTTAATTTTGAACTTGATTTGAATTTGAGGACAGGAATTGAATATTATTTGGAACAAAACCAACTTGAATTGAAATTTGGAGAAAAGAATTAAATTTTATTTGAACTAATTTGAATTGAAATTTGAGGAAGAGAAGTAAATTAGATTTGAACTAAGATGAATTTTATTTGAAGCTTGTTGAAAAGGATTAAATTCGACTTGAAATGAATTTTGATTGAAACTTAAGGAAAAGAATCAAATTTGACTTGAAATGAATTTTAATTGAAACTTAAGGCGAATAATTAATTTTGATTTGAATAAAAATGAATTTGATTTGAAACTTGATGAAAAAGATTAAATTGGATTTGAACCAAAATGAATTTTATTTGAAATTGGATGAAAAGGATTAAATTTTGATTTGAATAAAAAAGAATTTTTATTTAAAGGAGAAAAAAGAAAATTAAATTTAGTTTTGGATAAAAACGAATTTTGATTTAAAGGAATTTGATTAAAAAACTAAAAGATTGGGCTTGACCCTAATTTAAAGTGGATTTTATTTGAAATTGAAGAAAGAAAAGAAAAGAAAAAGAAAAAGAAAAAGAAAGAACAAAAAGATTTTTGTTTAAAGTTAGAGTGTTTCTCCCTTTTTGTTTTTATGTGGGCTGGTGTTGTTTAATGAAGGCCCTAACCTCAATGCTTAGTAACTTCAATTCAGGTTAATGTGGCTTTAAAAAGAATAGTTGCGTGTGAGGTTGACGATAGAATTTTTTTCCTCTATGGCTATGACAATATTAGAAAAACATATTTGTGAAAATCTGTCTCAGTTGCTATTGGGTCGAAAGGAGAAATTGTTTTTATAGTAGCTTCAAGTGGAATTGCTACATTATTATTGCCAGGTGGAAGAACAACATATTCAAGGTTCATCATTGAAATCATAATTGATAAGAATTCCACTTGCAATATAAAGCAAGGAAGAACACTAGTAGAGTTAATAGTTAAAGCTAAGCTCACTATCTAGGATAAAGCCCCGATGACCCACAAATATTATTTTGAGGTCTAAGGTTTAAGGTTCTCAAATCCTAGTAGCCTTAATAAACCATTTGAAGAAAAATGATTGTTTTTGGTGATGACTTCAAGTAGATTCTTCTTGATATTCCAAAAGGTTCAGGACAAGATATTGTTCATGTGACTATTAACTTATCCTATCTTTGGAAATTTTGTGAAGTCCTAACTTTGAAAAATAACATGAGATTGGAGATTGGATACTCTAAGATTAAAATAATGAGCTTAACACTTTTTCCAAATGGATATTGAGCATTGGTGATAGAACTATTAATGATGAGAATGACAATAACATTGATGTAAATATTCCTCATGAATTTCTCATACTTGAACCTAGTGATCCAATTGGATCCATCATTGAACAAACATACCCAAATTTCTTTTTAACTAATGTCAACGATCCAATTTTTTTCCCATCTTAATTGTGCAATATTGGCCTTATAAATGAGACAGTAAAAAAGGTGAAGGATTATATGTTGTCATTGATGCCAGGAAAGAGTTGGGCATAACTTAGTTTTGATAATCCATGCAAAATAAACGACCATTCTATTACAACATCTAATATTCACACCTTTGAGTTCCTTAACGTAATCAACTACTCTGACCTACCAAACCATGAAATAAATCTTAAGCTTAGGGTTCCAATAATTTTGGTAAGGAACATTTACCTGGAAATATATAACAAAAGTTGTTTAGTAATAACTCAAATGAGAAACTATATTTTAGAAGCGAAGGTGATTTCTAGAACCAATGTAGGAGAAAATTTATTTATTTTCAGGTTGTCATTGACTCCATCAAATTCTAGGATTCCATTCAAATTTCAATAGAGACAGTTTTCTATTGCATTATTATTTGCAAAAATAATAAATAAAAGCCAAAGTTAGTCACTCATATATGTTATAATTTATATTTCAAAATCATTTTTATCTCATGGTCAACTATATGTGCCTATATCAAGAGTAACACACAAGAATAGACTCAAGCTATTAATAACTGATAAACATGATTGTATTGGTGATAGGATATTCATTGTTGTTTAAAAAAAGTTTTTTTAGAATGTTTGCTAAATTAATATTATTTAGTTTGTGTTCATGATAACATTTAATGGATAAGGTATATATAAAAGTTTATTATATTGACTATTTCCAAATTTATATTCTTATATACAAATTGTTGGATTTTAAACACATCAATCCATTGTTGAATTTAATAGCAAGAATTTCTTTTTAGAAATGTCAATTAACACAGTATTATTATTTTTAAATATTGAAGGAACTAACATGAATTAATCCCATCTTATTAATATAAAAAATCCTAAAAGAACTAACATAAATTAATGCTTTCTTATTAATTGCATACCTTGAAGTAGCCAACATGCTTACCTTATCATAACCCATAGAATCATTATTATCATGAAAATTAGAAAGATAGACGTGAATTGCTTAGCTTTATCTTTTTATTAAATTATTAGCAATGATGTTCATAACTTATGTCCCGACAACAATATGTGCACTAAATTTTTGATGTTAAATTCTTCACAGTAACCAATGAATTCTATCTCTATTGTGGATAAGTTTTGTAATCAAGTGAATTTGAATTTATAAGGCTACATTACGGTTACAATAACAAACAATTACCTGTCTTTTCATATTCCAATTGTTCTTTATCTTTGCAACTACATTCCCTCATCATAATAAAAGTGTGTTAAACCACACTAGGTATTATTGTATGCAACAATTAAACAATTAATATTTTGCATTTTCCATGGATACCAAGTGCAAAGATCATTATTAACTTTATTAATAAAATCGATTAGCCAAATATCATTATATTCAATTACTGATACTTCTCACTAACAACTAATGTAAATGTTGAATCATTATTTAGTTTTTTTTAAAAAAATACAACAATATATCTTCAAAGATACTTTATCTTTCCCTCAAGTTATCAATTTTAAAAACCACTATATACACATTTATTTAACCCCATAACATCATTTGTCAATCACAAAAACGCATTAACTTACCACTTTCTTAACATAATGTCCATTACTTGTGTCATCCATTTTCTACAACAATAATATTGACATCAAAGGAAACTCACAACAACTTCTGAAGTAAAATCACATGTTTTATTCTATATAACTATACATATACGATGTTCCTTTTAGTGTGCTACAGATGTAGTAAACAGTTGTATATATCCTTTTTTAAATAAGAATGTTTTAGTTTTCTTTTCATATGAGTAATGCATGTTTTTATAATCGTTTACATTGCACTAATCAAATGTTGGCTACAAATTTATGATCAACTAATATATGTTTTGTTATAACTTATTAGATCAGATATAGCTGTGACATTATGTAAATGATTTTTGAAACAAAATACTCATCCGAATGAAATATTTAGCATGCATGTTGTGTATCAATAGACTATGATTTTATTCATACATCATATTGTATCAAACTATACATATATGCTTTTGCTTTTATGATATTACTTAAATAAGTTAAAATTTGTATATATGCTATCATTATATTGTCATTAGTACATTTTCATATTGATTCATCTCATATTATTTTTTTTTAACTCAGAATAATAACTATCTTTTTATTGTATGCATGACTAAATATATATTTACATATACTTATCCTTTTACATGTTATGTGTGTAGTCGTATTATTTGGATTTATCAAATTTTTATCATTATTTATTATTGATGAAAGAGTTGATGAAGTAGAACAATTTTTATTACAACTTATTAAGTTATATTATATAAATAATTTTTGCTATTACATTGTATATTTGTTCTCATTTGTTAGTTCAAATAAATTTTTTTATTTATCAATGATTATTAACATCAACATAATGCATATATTTTTATGTTGTTAACTGTTGGAGTGTCTTCCTTCACTCTTTATTAAAAGCTACATGAGTGATCTTTCTAATATTATCATGTTTATAAATCTTTTCAATACAGAAATTACGTTTGACAACATTAAATCCATTAGAAGTGTAACCATTAATGAAGAATGAATAATATAAAATAAGGATATCCTGCATTGGAACATGAAGGATGACTTCAACTCAAATATATTGAAAACGAAAATTTTAACCTCTGCATCTATAACCTGAAAATTAAACAATTACTTATTCTGAATAATTTTTAACTTTTTTTTATGTGACTTCAATTAAAACAGTTTCTTTAATTTTTTTATTTTTAAATGACTTAAAATATTTATCAGGTTTATGATTATTTTTTCTTTTTTACTACACTACCTGCATTATTATATTTTATAAATAATTTATAAATTTATCATTTTTATACTTATATTATTATGTTATTTAAATGATTTATAAATTTTTAATATTTATACCTTCATTATTATATTTTATAAATGATATATAAATTTATAGTGTGTACGTTAAATATTTGTTTAAAATATATGTTAATTTTTAAATTTTAATATGTATGTCGAAAATTAATTTAAATAAAATAAAAAAAATCAACAACTTTCTAAAAATAAAAAAAAATCGTGCGCAGCACTATCATACTACTAGTATGTATATATAATTAATGCTATTCAATTTTTTATTTAATTATGAGGATTTAAAATAGTCAGGTTTGATTCCTAAACACTAAATATAATGAATCTTCCGATGAAGGGGAAAATTTCGTGAATGCTATGGGAGCATAGAAATAGATAAAAATATTCCTTTCCTTAACATTTATTTTTTTAGAATTAAAAAAAGAAGAAATTAAGTCATGAAAGATATCTGAAAAGAGTAGGTACACGTAGCAACAAAATTTTCTCTAGATTAGAGCCTGTCTTAGAGTTAAAAAGCCCTTAAACAGAACCACGTGCATATCATCCACACGCAAGGTCACTTGAGTTGTGCGCCTTAAAAGCCACCACAAACAAAACGCAGTTCAGACTTCAGAGAAGACGTATAAAAACAAAACTCAAAACTCACTCTTTATATTCACAGCCTCCAAAATCAAACATCAAAGGACAATGGCTTCTTCTCTTCTTTCTCAATCATTCTCTTCCTTCCTCCACATCAAGGTTCTTTCCCTTTCACACTCCCAGATTTTACCAATCTCATATTTCATGCTTCAAAACACTTGGTTTTTCTTCATACCTTTTCTTTCTTTCTGCTTCTAGAAGGATCTGCGTCTCTCTTCTCAGCGATGCCTCAAATTGGCTTCCAGAAGAATCTCTTGTTCTGTTGTAGCGCCGCAGCGCCATCCTTCTACTACTGGATCGGTTCTGTTACTATGCTCTTTTGGTTACCGTTTTGGGCTTTGTGTTGGTTTTGAGTCCTTGCTGATGGTTCTGACTTGTTTTTCATGTGTTTCAGGTGAAGACTGCGATGACTATGACTGAGAAGATATTGGCTAGAGCTTCTGATAAGGCGGAGTTGAGTCCCGGGGATAATGTGTGGGTCAATGTGGACATTTTGATGACACATGATGTGTGTGGTCCTGGTTCTATTGGGATTTTCAAGAGGGAGTTTGGTGAGGATGCTAAGGTATTTGGTTCTTTGGAATTTAGATTTCTCTTGGTTGTGAACTTAATTGTATTTTATTGGATTGGCCGCTGGAGTTCTAGGTATTGAGTTTAGGCAATTTGGAGAACGATGAATTTTGATGGTTGTGGTAAAATTAGGATTGGTGTCATTTGATGAAATTGATTTGAAGAACAATCTGAGTCATAGTTGCTGTTTATCAAAAGTAGTTATGAGTTTTTAGCCAGAGAGTTTTGTCAATTTTAGGTGTGTTTGGGCAAACAACTTAATTAAACATTTATTCATTAAGCTCTTATTGCTCAAGGGTTTATGCTATAAATTTGATCATGGAGTTTAACGGAATAAGTTAAAATGAGCTTAATAAAGTCGTAAACTATTTTTATAAGCTCATCATAATTTCTTCCAAACGCTGCCTTGGAAGTCATGTGAGTGGTGCTAGTATTCTAATCACTATAAAGGGATATAAAATGGTAATTATTTTTGCCAGGAACTACTTTAAAATACATTTGCCTGTTTAAGTGTGCACTTGTTCCTGCCTGTTATATGGTTGATTCTTTTTCCTTGAAAGTTTTCTGTGCATAACTATCTATCTAACAGTGTGTACAGAAAAATTATCTTGGGTTTAGTGGCATTACTTATGTGGCTGATAGAGTGATAGTGATTTTTCTAGGATTGCTTGACAGTCAATCTCGTTTATGCTGAGGCCTAAGTATTGTAATTTCCTGATTGCATTGTTACTATGAAGGTTTGGGACCGTGAAAAGGTTGTAATAATACCTGACCACTATATATTCACAAGTGACGAACGTGCCAATCGCAACGTAGACATATTAAGAGATTTCTGCCATGAGCAGAATATCAAGTACTTTTATGATATTAAGGATCTTAGTAATTTTAAGGTATGCATTCTTTTGACTTTTCAATTTTAGTTTGGTTGTTAAATTCTTAAAACAGCATTAATGCACACTATCCAGGAACATTGACTGAGGGATTATGAAATTGCAGGCAAATCCAGACTATAAGGGGGTTTGCCACGTTGCTCTTGCCCAGGAAGGTCATTGTAGGCCAGGAGAGGTTTGATTAATTTAACGAGTTATTTAAAGTATAGTGAATTAATGTTCATTTGTTTGACAGAATTTTGGTTCCTGCTTTGCTAATTTTGTTTTGTTACCTGCAGGTCCTCTTAGGTACTGATTCTCACACCTGTACTGCTGGAGCATTTGGTCAATTTGCTACAGGGATTGGTAATACAGATGCTGGTTTTGTGCTGGGAACTGGGAAACTTTTACTCAAGGTAATTTTATGTTTCACGGAAGTCTATGATACTGTTGTTGAGAGTTACTATATTATATTTCTTTTTACTATGAAAAACTTGCACTCCGTGCCATAATTGTTATAATGTATTCTCTTAACATAACATTATTTTCAAAGTATTTCCTTCATTGTAGCTAGCTTCTTGAGCTTTTACAACATTTTCAGAGATCACACTTGTCAATGTGATCATGGTATCATCTACATAAACAACTAACAAAAAATACAGCTAACGTTCAAAATGTTTAAATACTTAGTATGACCATGCTCGCACCTTGTAAATCCAAAATATAAGATTACACCTCCAAACCTACCAAACAAATTCATAGGCAACTACTTTGAGCAAAAAAATGACTTATTTGATCAACAAATATTTTTCTCCCTCTGAGCGACAAACCCAGGTGGTAGCTCCATATATGGTTTTCTCTATATGTAAATGTGTTCATCACTTCCGATCAATGTAAGGAGATAAAAAATATGAACTGATGTCAACTCTATAAGAGAAGAAGTATTAGTGTTTAAATCTGTGCATATTCCTTTGCAACTAGGTTAGTTTTCAATTGAGCAATAGAACTATTAAGATTCAAATTTAAAGCAATAAACCCAGCTGCAGTCAATAGTGATATAACTAGTGACATAGTGGCCCAATTTATTGACTAAAATGATCTATGATCTAGGTTTAATATCTATGCCTTAAAAGGGCTCTGTTTTGTTTTCTTCCACATGTCTACTTTGTCCATAGTGCTGTTTTCCTCCATAGAGTTTTTCCATCCCCTATAACCATCTTAGCACAACCTTAGGTAGCATGTCAGCTTGAATCAGCTCTCCATTTTGGCTTAATCTGTAGCAGTGTGTCCCTTTTCACAATCATCCTTGAACAGAAATTGCATACTTGTGTGGAAAACCACTCAAGTAGTTCTAAAAATTATTTAGACCCTGTGATCTGGGAAACACTGCTAAGGTCAGAATAAGATATATCAGTCTTATATACACTGATCTGCAATTTTCTATTGGGTCTTGGCCATGGTTCCAATCGGAAATTAGCTCTCGATACCCTCAGAAGATAGGGAGAGACTTCTCTCTTACTATTGGGGTCACTGATACGACTAATAAGGTTATATATATCTATATTTATATGCATAAACTAGGGTTTCAGCTTACATAAGCATTAACTCCATACACAACCCCAACACTTATCATTGACACTCATTTTCTTAACACAATTGTAGCATTAATTGCTCCACTGTCTTGGGGGCCGGGGGAAGAGGGATAAGTTTGCAATAGCAAGGCTCATACCTCTTAGTTTTTAGTAGAAGATATGTTGTGGAATCATTATATTTTTTGACCTTTATTAACTCCTGCCTAAGGCTTTTTATTTGGTGGTTATAGGTTTAATTTGTATTATTTTTTGCTTGTCATATTATTGGCTTTTCAGCTGGCTAATTAGAATTTGCTGCCAATTTTGTTCTGGTTCTTTCTTTTATTTTTCTTTAATATTCTTATCTTTGAGAACATATTCTAGCTTTCATTGTTAGCCATTTTCCATTGGCTGCTTTTATGTATTTCCAAGAGTTATCTGCTCAATTTGAGAGAAAAGAAATAAGAAATTCAGAAATTGATTAGGATTTTTTTAAGTCTCTGGGACAAGAATGAAGATGGAAAAGTACCTTTTTTTCTGATTTATTAATAGTAAAGAGATAATTGTTTTTTTATATATATCTTCTTCAAATGCAGGTGCCTCCAACTCTGAGATTTGTATTGGATGGAGAAATGCCCAGTTATTTGCTTTCAAAGGATTTGATTCTGCAAGTAAGTATCCTTGATCCTGTATTTTCCTGTCAGACATATCACTGTCATAAGATGACTGGATTGTTAGCTTGTTTGCATGTAGGAACTGTAAAAGTTACATTCTTACTTGAATGATTTACCTTTCAGATTATTGGTGAAATAACTGTGGCTGGTGCAACATATAAATCTATGGAGTTTGTTGGCTCTACTATTGAAAGTTTAAATGTAAGTATGTATAGCAAGATATTATGCTATGATTCATAGCATAGCCTATGATGTAAACTCTCAATGTTTCTTCAATCCCTAATTTTTTTTTATTATAAATGTTTTGGTAATTTGTTCCTCATGGGTAGATGGAAGAGCGGATGACACTGTGCAACATGGTTGTTGAAGCTGGAGGAAAGAATGGTGTTGTTCCTGCTGATAGCACTACATTTAAATATCTTGAGGTTGGTGAAAATGAGAGGGTGCAATGAAATTGATGTCTTGCTTCCAAAGTTATATGGATATGTTAGCATTTTACAAGAACTTCTCTTCTTTCTCAATGGATTTGTTTTTTGATAAAAAATTGTATTTGCATTTTCACATTGTTAAAATGTCTAATAAATATCTCATAATGGCATAATTGTATCCTAGAATAATTTTGAGTATCTTAGATGATCTCTTAGGAATGATTTCCATATTTTATTATATTTCCTGATTTGTTTCTGTACTTGATTAGGACTAGGTGTTAAGTATTTGATTGGGGTTGGCACTTTCTATTTTGCATTACATCATATTCGCTGCTGCCACTCTAGTGTGTCCGGATTGCCATAGGAGCTTTGCCTGCTGCCATGAATTGCCAACAGATTCTGACCAGCCTTGCTCTATTTTGTTTGTGAGGATGCATTTGGTGACATTTCCAAATCTGTTTTACCTGCTTGACTCATCTTCTGTAATCTTGTTGAGGAGTGTAAGAATATCTAGTAAATATCTTGATTGTATCTTAGAGTCATTTAGAGTATCTAAGATGATCTTGACATACAGATTCAAAGTTTTTAGTTGCTTGGTTATGTTATCCTAAGAGGAATGTGTAATGTTTTGTCTATGGTTGATAATCTTGATCAATATTTAGTAGGGACAGCATCACGTTTTCTTTTTTCATCGCTTTTCATTAGTTTATCTTGCTTGCTGAGTTGGGCATCAAGTTTTGATGCAAAATAGTGGGTGGGTACATGTGATTCTGCTTCTGCATGAATGATACTTTCCTTATGCATATTGTGGCCATGTCTTGTCTAGCATTTGTTTTAATTTTCCATTTCTTTTGCAGGGCAAGACATCTGTTGCATATGAACCAGTTTATAGTGATCCGCAAGCAAGGTAGTTAGAGTTTTCTAATTTCTTGCTTTCCCTCATTTTCCATTTTAAGGAAAAGTCAATGCTCCATGTATCACCTTGTATTCAATGAATTGCATTTTGTTTGTTAATTTGATAAGTTTTTTTTGACAAGTGGTACTATATATATAGTCAAGATCTATTGATACTGTCAAACTTAACACTTACATCAACTTAATAACTTTTTGTAAAATACAAGATTTATCAATCCAACCGTTGATTTGAAAGTTCTTATCAAATAGATCATGTTTATAAAATTTCATATAAAACAAAAAATAATAGATACTTCATTGCATGATTTTATTTTAACATCATACATGTTATTTAAATATATGTAAATATCAATAGTTGAATAATATTCTTACAATACAAATATCCAAATTATTTGAAATTTGATATACCTGATCATTAAGGTATTATAATATGATTCAATAGTGGGATTGGTGAATCTTGTTTTCTATAAAAAGTTATTAAGTTGACGTAATTGTTAAGGTTAACATTTGGTGTCAAATGGATTTTGACTCATACATACATATATATATATGTGTGTGTGCGTGTGTGTGTGCGCGCATGTATGTATATGCGTATAATCATAAAGATATTATAATATGATTCAATACTTGGATTGACGAATCTTGTATTCTATAAAAAGTTATTAAGTTGATGTAATTGTTAAGGTTAAAATCTGGTGTCAAACAAATTCTGACTCATATATGTATATATGCATAGTGTTGGTAGAAATAGACATGGAAATTTCTATCATGGTAGGAAAGACCCTATGGTGTAACTTGCTTGTAATTAATAACTTTTCATTTTGGGTACAGTAATTACAGTTCTGTTTTTCTTATTCTGTCATTAATCAAATAAAGCTTGAAAAGGAGTGTGAAGAAAAGAATCTGTAGTCACTAGCCATTAGTGGGAGAAGCAGTTTTGGAAAGCATGTTGGCTTTGGGGGTTATACAAAGAAAATGTTTCATTTTATGAGGATGAGATGGTACTCTTGAAGAAAATATAAAATAGACCATTTATGTATCCTTAATTTTTGGTGTGTTCTGTTTACGGTAGCTGCTTCATGGTCTTGTTATATTGAACATGTCTTGCTTCATAGATCAAGTAATAATCACCTTGGATTCTCATGTTAGTTATGGATTTAATTTATCAATATGCATGATTTTTTATTTTGTTAATATAATTTTACCATTCTTCCCTTATAAATTAACAATGGTAAAGGAATACAATATCTGCAATTTTTATACTGGAAAAAACTTGATTTAGCTACAGAAATATTGGTATCCATTGCTAATCAGTTTTATCCATCACTAACACCCTTTTCTGTTGGTGTCTAGATTTCTTTCTGAGTATAGATTTGATGTCTCAAAATTGGAGCCACTGGTGGCCAAGGTTAGTCCTTTGATTGCTTTTAGAGTGAGGTTTTGTTCTGTTTATTATCCATGCAGCTGATGTTATTATCTGATGCTTCCACTATGTTCCACTGCTAATATACTGCTTATAAATGTTGCAGCCTCATTCTCCTGATAACCGAGCTTTGGCAAGAGAGTGCAAGGATGTGAAAATTGACAGAGTATATATAGGATCTTGTACAGGTGGCAAAACAGAGGATTTCATGGCTGCAGCAAAAGTTTTTCTGGCATCAGTAAGAATCATATTTTCCTATTGTGTATCTATAATCTTAATAATGTAAGATATTTTGATAAAATATTATTAGCAGTTTTTCTAGCTGAGTCCTGGACTTACAACATTTATGTAGATTGCTATATTTACTGCAACTTTTAACTTGTTGGGATGGGGTATGTATGACCAATGCGTATCCTAATATGTATAAGACTGGTCTGCATGTTTTCTAATATGATATTTTATCTTGTATTGCAGTTAGAATTCCTAGGCTTTATATGACATGTTTATGCCAATGTCTCCCATGAATCTTACAACTATTTCCTCTAATGAAGAAATATCTACATCTGCAGGGTAAAAAGGTCAAAGTTCCCACGTTTCTTGTGCCTGCAACACAGAAGGTCTGAAAAAGCTCTCATGTTTAAATTGTATCAGTTGATTTACAGTTACAAATACATTTCTGATGGGAAATCATGGTAGATGACTATTTTCCAACTTGATCTCTGTTAATGGAATTTCAGGTTTGGATGGACATATATGGCATCCCTGTCCCTGGATCTGGCGGTAAGACTTGCTCACAGATATTTGAAGAAGCTGGGTGTGACACACCTGCTAGTCCTAGTTGCGGTGCTTGTTTGGGTGGCCCAAAAGATACCTACGCACGCTTGAATGAACCTCAGGCAAGTTCCTTGCTTTCGTCAGAGCTTCTTGTAACATACAAGATAGCTCAAATTATATCTATGTTGCTTTTATCTTTATTACGTTAAAATTAATAAAATTTTATTGGAAGAGAAAGTATTTATTACACCAGACCTACAAAATATGATAAATAATTTTTTTTTTCAGTAAACCTTATTTTTAATTTCTTAAATCAACATAAGGGATGACTTATTTTTTATTATGTGAGGAATGGATGTTCCTCTGCCACATGATTGCATTTATATACTTTCCACATACCTGATGAGACTGAGAATCCGAAAAATTTACTCCATTGCTTACCGGCTGGTGGTACAGGTTTGCGTTTCAACTACGAATAGAAACTTCCCGGGCCGAATGGGCCACAAGGAAGGTCAAATATATTTGGCTTCACCGTATACAGCTGCAGCATCTGCATTGACTGGTTATGTTACTGATCCTAGAGAATTCTTGCTGTAGGATATTGTTACTACAATCCCATTGTGTTGTATTCCTTGGTTAATTGTGTATTCTCTAGCCATAAGTTAAAAGTATAAGCCTTTTAAGGTGACCAATTTAGTGGTAATTTTTGTCCGAAGAAATTGACTGTTGGATGGATTTATACTCAATTTGTTACTATAAAGAGGTTGGTTTATTTAGTACTAGTTGAGTATAAGTTGGTCTTTGCTGTTACAGTTGCGAACATGATTTCATATGGATTTTCTTGCCAATCCGTATTTTACCTTTCCATGTGTTTAATGATGATATTTCTCAATCCTCCAGAAGTACATATTCTTTCCCTTAATATAACAATACTCCTCTTTTGAATGGTTATTTTTTTGTTGATTTAAGTTTTTGATAATTAAAACAATTTACCAATTAAAAATTTAACTACATGGAAGTAGATGTTACCAATTTTGTTTTATTTGACAAAAAATTTAGGTTATTTAGGCCTTTTTGAAAAACCAGTATGCGCCGACAATATGCAATTAAGACATGCCTAGGGCCCCATTTTTGTGAGGATCTCATGAAAATTTTAATTTCATATAAACACACTGCTGTTTGTGGCCCGTGTATGGCACGAGTTATAGGTTTGGAGCGAGTATAACTTATTTTACAACGAATTATAAAAAAAGTGTAATTGTTAATATCAATAGATTATGGTTAAAAATATCGAAGAATCGGGAATGAATATTTGATCATCATCGAGGTTTTGAACATAAATGTACCCACTTTTCTAGTACTACATGTACTCTCAAGTGTATTGAATGGAATCTATTTTAGAATTATAAATTTAAAAAATTATAAATATATAATTAAACACTACTTAAAATATTAAATTTATAAAAAGGAATTATTTTTTAATTTTTTTATAATAACAAATAAAATCTCTTTTTTAAGATCAAATTTATCATTTTTTAAAACATTCAAACATATCCATCATCAAAAGAAAGTAACATTTAAAAATGTATTTCGCAACTATGAGCAAACATAGATATAAATGGAATTAAAGTATGAAGTTTACTAAAAAAAAAGAGGAAATAAAAAATTAATTTAAAATAAAAATAAAATAATCAAGAATAATATAAACATAAATTTCAATTGATTTTGACATAATATTTTCTATCTTTACGTTGAATCAATCATGCAAGCAACCCAACATGCCTTATTTTTTCATAAAAAGCTTTCATTATCCACGAACTGAGTTTGGCGACGCTGGTTCTTCTTACCATCACCACCACCGCCACCGCAAACAATGGAGCACTCAACGCCACAAATAACACTAAAGCAAGAGAATAAACCATTTCCACCACCATTTGTACGCCTATGAGTATTCTTTCCTTTTTTATTAGATGTTGTCAAGTTTAATATCTCACTCTCATGATCATACATTGTTGGAAGCTCCGATTGCCACCCCTCCAACTTAGGTTGCACATGTTCCCTGCTATCATCCAAACTCCACCCTCCCACAATATAATTCTCTTCCTCTTCTTCCATAGGTTGTTTCGCCATTGTTGCTGCCACCTCTGAAGCTGACGGACCCAATTCTGAGTCCGTCATAATTGTCCTACGACCAATGTTCGATCTGAATGGAGTGCCATATTCCAAAGCCTCCTTCTTCATAGCAAGTGCGTGCAATGGAGTGGCTTTCACTCCACCTATATAATTATTATTGTTATTATAAGTCCTTGTTCTAGCAGGAGAATTTTGAAATTCCCGCTTGGGTGTGGACTTTTGAAACTCCCGTTTGGGTGTGAACTTTACTTCATAATCTATATTTATTTTTGGTGATGTCATCCTTTGGATGACATTGAAATGACTTGGTGTGTTATGAGTTGTTGATATTTTCTTTTTTATATTAAATTTACCTTTCTTTGGCATTATTTTCACGTCTGAATCGCTTGATATGAAGTTAGTCTTATTTTTCCACTCAGTACTTTCTTCAGAAGGAGTAACTTGGGAGCTTGCTTTTCCCTTCTTAGCCTTGGCTCGTTGCTCGTGATAAACTTCGGAGCCGAGCATTGAGCTAGTGTCACTCTTGCTACGCCGAAGCTCTGGCTTGGCTTGGTGACTTGGCTTGTTTTCTTCGTCATGATCATATTCAATGATGGAAGTGTTGTTATGTGGGTAGAGAGGCATGCTTCGCATGGAGCTATCAATGATAGCCACACCAACATTTAAAATCCCTTTTGAACGACCCGATTGACGTTGGACTTGGAGCCCCATAAATTGCATACCCACAGGCTTATAGGTATTTTGCACGAGTTGTGATGGTGGTGGGATAATGTCACCCACAAAGACATGGCCAGTGCCCACGTGGATGTCTCGAAACCAATGAAGAGCATAAATGTCAATGGTAATTGTGGATTCTTCATTGTAGAGAAAGTTCTCATCGATACGAAAAATAAACTTATCATCCCAAATTGGGTTGATTCCACCTTCAGAATCAACCCGAGTGGAAAGTTTGCGGTCTGGGTCAATCCATGCGACTGCATAAGTTTGCATGGATCGACCTACCGAAACTAAATCTTGTGCAGAGATGACATTGAGTTCTAGGAGTTGGTAACATGCTAAAATGTTAGACATGATACCACTCCTAATGATGATGACAAAGTTGCATAAAAAGATTAACAAATTGAAAATTAAGGATTTATTTGAGTAATTGAAACAAAAAGATAATGGACTTGAAAGTATTTGTTTTAGAGTTTATCACAAACTCTCTTATTTCAATAATTTTGAGGCTTGCAAAGAAGGAAATAACATGAAGGTGTGGACGGTGAGTGGGTTAGGAGAAGATGAAGGAGAAAGAAAAATAAAACATTTGCAAATGAATATAAAACAATATTGCGTAAAAGACAGCGAATCCAAATGCCTTAAATAATTTTAAACCCTTAATTTAGTCATTTATTTTGGGGTGATGATATGGAAAATTTTGTTTTCTTGATTTCAGTCTATATCAGGATTAGTTGTTGGTAAGCTATCTTGCACTTGAAACTGTATCATTACAAAGCACACCTACCATGGATTCACTAATTGGAGCTCCATAATTAGCTTGCTGAGATGGCAAAAATGAAGATAGTTTTAGCTTAAATACACTTTAAAAATAAATGAAATAAAGCTATTGATTTTTCTTGATATATATAACTTCTAATCTTAGTATTATATCTTAAAACCTAATTTGATATAGTGTATATGTATGGCTACATTTATTAGGAGAGAAACTTAGATGTGAATTTTTATTTTACTAAAATAATTAACTGATATAATTTGATTAATTCTGTCATCAAAATTAATTATTTTTACAAAAACTCCAATAATTACATCTAAATTATGAATTATTCTATATATAAAATTATTTTATTTAAAATACATAAAATTAAGAGAATATTAATTATTATATTAATTTTTAAAAATGAGTGTAACATATCATATTTTCCCTTATTTACAATAAAACTTCATTCCAAAGTTATTAACTTTCATTTATTAATTAAGGGAATTAGAAAGGTTGAATTTTAATAAAGGATATATATACAAAATAAAAAATATTTTAAATTTTTTTATTAAATATTTATATTAAAGAATATAAAAAATTAGTTAACAAGATCTTATAAGAATAAATAAGGTATTTGTATAAAAAGTGAAGAAATTTTATAAAATAAGAAGCTCAATTGGTTTGTTAATATTATTTATTTATCCTTCATTTATTTCATTATGTCATCTCTCTTCATTATCTATTACTAGTAATCCTATCCGTGCGATGCACGAGATTTTATTTGTTAAAATTATAGATAAATATATTATTAAATATTGTATTAAACAATGTATTGCATTGCATTGAATATTGTGTATCCAAATTGATTAAACATTGTATTACTTCATATAAATGAATTTTTATTTTGTAATTGAAGAAAGTCAAAGTTACAAAATAGACAGAAATTAAAAAAAAAACCATTTTCAATCACTCTTAAGATGTATATGCAAGAAATGAGGTCTTCTTGCATAAGATGAAAAAGTAATTATGTCATCAACTTTAAAATTACAAAATTTGCAAAATCGTGACCACCCATTACTGAGGTGCCCAATGTATTGTGTTTTTCCTTTCACCTTGGACTAGGACATCTTTACTATCATGTCACCAATCTCCTCATATCTCAGACAACATCAGAAGACATATCAAGCAGTGTAGTTGTGGTAAATGCACGGGGCATTTCCTATTAATACAGATAATGTCAGAAATTAATTAAAATAACATATCTTACTAATAGAAAAACGCATGTAAAACAAAGGTTAATAATTACCAATTTGTTGTTCATTTGGAATGCAGTGAGTGTTTTTTCACAAACAAAGTCATATGGTATTCAAGGAAGATTTGGGTCGGCATACATTGAATCATATTTGAAATTGTCCAATAATTTTTGCTTTGCACTATTGGCGGGTATGATTCTCTCCTCAGGTGGATGAGTAATTTCCTTATGCCTAAAGTTAAAAAATTTCATATTAAAGTTTCCTTTTTCGGTATACTTCATTAGTAGTTAACCCCCATTTTTCAAGTATAGATACAACTTTTTCAAATTTTCCCATCCTTTAAAGACATACAAATTTTGTTGTCTTAGAAACATCTAGGGAAATTTCAGTATTTGCTTGATCTCTAAGTGTGATGACATTTGGGATGTCTTCTAAGTAATTTTTTTTTTAAAAGAAGGAAGGTAAATACTCCAACATCTGACATAATATGTATGGAACAATGAAATTGGTTATGATAGTTGTGGTAATAATTAAAGATGAGAAACATAGGCTGAGGAGCAAACCTGGTTAGGGTCATATTGCATCCAGAAAGTGCTACATTTTCGAACAGCTGTAGATGATCCTTGTCCAAGTTCCATATTTTTAAAAGAAGAGTGGAGACTGAAGACTGAATGAAGATAGTAGAAGATGAGTTAATTTAAAAAGTAAACCACAACAAAAGGACAACATGCAATGAATGTTTCGAAGTAGAAATCTGTTTAGAAGAAATGGAAGATGTTGACTGAATGCAGCCTCTAATATGTACCTAATTGATTGATGTGAATGAAAATATTCTATAGTTTTGTAATATGTTTTTATATGTTGGAGTGCTTCTTCTATATAAATGGTAAAGATTATATGCATTGGTAAATTCTATTGTTGAATGAGTTATGAAATTTTGGTAGTCATAATCGTTAAGAAATTAAAGTGGTAGCGGTTAGATTTCATTTTTAAACTATAAATAACTGACTTCATGAAAATACAGTAATGGAGGAGTCCTCTTTGTACCTTTGAATAAAACTGTTCAGCGGTTGAAGATTTTGGAAGGAAAAGAAATTACAGAAGTAGTTATAGTCTGATTTTAGTGTTCAACTTCATAACAGTTGAAGCAGACGTTTTTAATGAGCTGATATGAGATGTAACTTGTAAACTGATTCCGTAACTGTAATGTTTAATTTTAATTATTGAATGTTAAATTTTTTATATGTAATCTATGGTCTATAGTGTATAATATTTAAAGTTTTGACTGAACAACATTAACATGATAGGAAGGATAGAAACACCAAAGATGTAATCGGGGTATTGTATACTTTGCCTTTAAACTTGACATCTGACTTCCCGAGGTGTTTTTTTGGCAGCATGAGATGTATTTCACATTGCTCGATAGAGAAATTGTTATTTTTGGGTTACATACTCTGCAGCCGAAGTTGCAGAGTCATGTTAATAATTAATTTGTTTCATGTAAACATACATCCGCGCTCCAAATTTTTGAAGTAAGTCATGAATCATTAATGTGCAGCGGAATTTGAATAGTCTTTACATTAAGGATGCAAAGAAAGAGAAAATAAACGTAAGCATGATGACAATTAAGATCAATGAAGTTGTAGAATGTTAACATTAATGACTCACTCGATTCACGAACCCTTTATCATGAAAGGGCAAGTGAAGTTGTTCATTCTTTTCGTGTTTCTTTTATCAGACTTTTGCATATGAAATTATTTGAGGTATATATAAAGAAATGAGTCAGTGAATCGTTATCTGTAGTGACGAACCAATCCAATTACTGCTTTACATCCACCCAACTATGAGAAACAATAAATATGGAGTTGCATTTGTAGAGAAATTTTATTGGTAGGGGAAGTTGTAGAGTCTTCAGAATAATAATTCACTCCTTTCATGTATCATGTATTTGTCGCAACCGTAATTCCGACGAGACGACGGACTCGCTAAAATTTTTGAAAATAGAATTTTATTGATGTTGTGGAGTCGTCACCAAATTTTTATTTAAGGGAAAAGATTCGGAAAAACCCTAACTTGAGGATAAGATTCTAAGTTCGGGAGTCGGTTACGAATGAGGAAGGTGTAAGGCACCCCACTCGCCCATTCCAAAGAACGGTACCCTTGAATTGAGTGTAAATTTTGAAAATGTTTGATCCCTTAATTAATGTGAAAATAAATAGCTTGATAGAGATTAGTCTGACAGGACTTGATCCTGCTCTTACGTATTCCTGGTGCAATGGGAAACTCAAGGCTTACGTAGTTCTGGTTTGATTTGAAGGCTTGACATTCGAAAAGTGCTTGAATCCAAACGGCAGCACGGGGGCCTATACGAACTACTAATGTTAAACAGCAGGTGAACCGCCAGTTCTTCATTTAGAGTTTGTTGCGTGAGACCAGGGAACCTAAAATATCTGAAAAAGAGTTTTTTATTTTTGAAGGGACCTTTAATCCACTCATGCACAAGGCCCGTGGCCTATATAGACTGTTAAACGGTGAACTCCTGTTGCGTGAGACCAAGGATCCAAAAATATTTGAAAATTTTATTTGAATAAAGGGATCAAAAGGAGAATTTATCTTGAATAAGATATATTGGATAAAGAACTTGATTTTTTTAAAGGGAAAGAAATTTTGTTTGAGATTTGAGGAAGTATGGGGTAAAATTAGAATTATAGAAAATTTGGGGTTTAAATTGCAATTATGGAAGGTCGGGGTGAAATTTTAATTAGAGAGATTTTGGGGGTCAGTTTGTAATTAAAGAAAGTTTAGAGGACGCTGACAGGTGCGGCGCGCATGACGGGAAAGGGGAAATTAGCAACAAAATTAGGATGTGGTGCAAGCGGGGTTCGAACAGGGGACGCGGCAGTTGACAAGCGATGAACGAACCGCTGCACCACACTCGTGTTTGAGTCTTTAATGCCCTGAATTCTTCTTAACCGCTTTGATGGGTGTATTAAAGTGCAAGCAGACCAGCCACCACTACGAGCACCACCAAGTGTCTTTTAACAAATAATATGCATGCTGCTCTACGTACTGTATTCACTGCACATATTCGAATCATGTAGAGGCTGGCCTTTGTACTTGGAGATACTTTATCTGGCCTTATGTGTTGCTGATTGAACCAAACCAATGGCCCCTATTTATGCACACACCCCCATATCAAACTGTTGGTTTAATAGTGAGACAAACACACATATGGGTCCCCGCCACTACCTTTGTGGTGTATTTTCAGGCTTTGCCTCATTGTTCATTTCCAGGCTTTGCCTTATTTCAGTTAGGCCCAATGACTATAGTGCCCTGTGGCTTATTTTGGGAGTTGGCCCAATCTGGTGAAGAATTGAAATTACCGCCTCCGAGATCACATTAACGTGAGGCCCCGCTCCATTATAATCAACCCTCAATCAGTACGTGGCATGGCCCACACTGAAATTAGCAATTAATGTTTAGTCATAGGAGTCAATTTGAGGGAGAGGACCAAAGTGCTTCGTGGGACCCACACCCGAGCCAAGAGTTTTATCTCTTTATATGTCCTGGCCCACCATTAGATAATTTTAGTGCAAACTTTAAAGGAATGATGCATGCATGCATTTAGTTCCTGCGCGGCCTGAAGCTATCTAGTTTCTTGGATATGCATTACGTGGAGAATTCGTACTAGTGAGAATTGTATGAGCTCAGTTGCATATTGCTCCCAGCACAATTACAAAAGACTCTACATGTATACCGTCTTGGGTGCCACGTATTTTGGGAATAATTCTCCATGAAATTCAGCTTCGTAGGGGGCAACGCGAGCCTGTACTCATAGCCTATGACGACGTCCATAGCCCCAACCCAGGTTGGTAACACTGAATAGTGAAGTTTCAACCTACAAATCGTCTTTGAACCCTGTGTGTTTCGCACAAATGTAATGAGCACAATATGATGCTTTGGCCTTTTTTATTTTTGCATGAAAACTAGGATTCATCCTGATGCAAGCACATTAATCATTTAGCCTTAGAGATCCACTCTTATAATTTGAAACCCAGTCATTCCTTGCCATGCATGGATTACCCATCGTCAACCCTTGAATTTGGTTGCTACCCAAATGGTCCAAAGTTACCCACTGATGTATAGTGTTCAATTTTGACTTTTTTGAACATCCGAAAGGAATTGCTTCGTCCCCAAGGGGAAGTAGTTTCGCCTTTTTATCAGAGGGCCAGTGAGAAAGGTCATGCCCCCATTGCACATAATCGGCCATTCTCTTTCTGCAACTTTGAGCTGACTCCTTGAAGCTGGCAAGGACGACTTCCTCAACTTCTCAGGAGCAGTACAACCCTTCCTGCCGACACTCAGAATTTCAGCCATGTTCTCTTGCTGATACCATACTATACTTATTTTAGATGGTCACATCAACACCGAATGACCCTCACTCCACGATTTCTGGTGAGAGTTATGACTTTCGAGCTACGTCCCTCTCGATTCGGCAGCGTCGACAGTGTTCCTATCCACAACTTTGGTCATGAGACTGATACTTTTAGGGTAAAAGATTACCCCTTTTAACGCTTGGGACACCTTTAGGCTGGGTGACTACTGAGTGGGCGTAAATCCTTCAAATCTTGGGGTCAGCCGCCTTTATGCATGGTTATTTACGGTGACCAGAAAACTGAGCTGATGCCTGCGTCCATCCTTGACTACTCTTATTCAATCTGGAGTGATCATGGGGTGCATGCGAACTGGAAACCTCAACCATGGGTGACAATCATAGACTCCGGATCCAATATTCAGTGGTTCCGATGTATAGCATGAGAGGATGGGTGGAAAAAATGTTTCGATCAGTGTAAGATTCCATCACAGCAGTCACCTGAAACCATAGGACCCTCACCTATTGCTCCAGAAACCCAGCAAACCCCTTAAGGGGTGGTTGACATACTTCGGGTGTTGAGCGCTAGGGACGCACCTCCCAACAACACGAGTAGAACTTCTCTCTAAGATCTAAGGTTTCTTATGAACTCAATGATACGGTTGCTTGAATCTCATTGCTCAACTCGAACCATGCTCAGTATTTCCAAGTGGGATTATTCAGAACATTAAAGCGACTATAATTCAATATTACCACAATGCAGTTTCGCTATTATCATGATAGGCTCTCTATGCTCAATGTTTGTAAATATAGGGCCCTAGCTTATAGTTCAAATTCGTTTCAGTTCTATGATCATGTTATCAGGCTACAATCGCAGGAATGAGTATAGGATCTTACCTGGCTAATCCTTCAATCTTGTTTGATCATTGCCTAGTTGCGACTAGTATCATAGAGGAAAATGGAGTCATTTCTGTAAGTAGAAGCTCTTTGGTTGAACGATGATGGAGGCGGAGTTGCACTGGGCTCTCCCTGAACCAAAACTCCTCCCGGGTGCAGGAGCCAGAGGGGCCTATTCGGGAGCAAGTTTCTTTTCCCTGATTGGCTTTTCAAGAACTTCTCTCAAACAAATTCACAAAAATCCCCCCTTTTTCACGTGCGTGCCTCCTCCTTTATCCCCTATTCTTTTCCTTTTCCAAATTCGTTTTTCTGTTAAAACCGTTTTTTCAATTTGTTTTTTCTGTTTTTCCTTTTCTTAAAATTAAATTTTCTGTTTTGAAAATTAAATTTTCTATTTTTATTTCGTTTTTGTTTTATTATTTTATTTTTTTTCTTTTTCAACCAAAATTTTTATTGTCTATTATTTTTCAATTTCAGATTTTTCATTTATTTACTCATTTTATTATTTTTTTCTACTTTTTCTTATTTTGTTTCTATTCTATATATTTTTTTAGGTTTTAGTTTTTATTTTTATTTTTATTTTTAATTTTAAAATATTGTTTTTCTTTTTATTATTAGTTATTGATTTTTTTTGTTTATTTATTCATTTATTTATATTTTTTATTTTTTTTTATTTTTCTGTTCTTAAGATTTTTCCTATTACTATATTTTTTGGATTCTCCATTTTATTTTCTTATTTTCAATTTCTCTTATTTTCTGTTTTTCAATTTATTAATCTTAATATTTACTAATTAATTTTAAAATGGGGTTTCAGACATAATTGAGTGTTTACAGTATCATAAATCATATCATAAATAAAGGATAAATTGACAGTTGAAGTTATGAATTGTTAATATTAATGATTAAGTTATCTAAGGTATACATAAATTACTCAGTGAGTGAATGGTCATTTGTAGTTACCAACCATTCAAATTAATGGTTTGTAGTCATCAAATATCAGAAACAATAAATTTTGCATCTGAAGTTATACACTGTTAATATCAATGAATAAGTTATCTGAGGTATACATAAAGAATTGAGTCAGTAAATGGTTATTTGTAGTGACGAACCAATCGAATTACTGCTTTATATCCGCCCAACTATGAGAAAAAATAAATATGGAGTTGCATTTGCATAGAAATTTCATTGGTAGGTGAAGTTGTAGAGTGTTCAGAATAATAAATTCGCTCCTTTCATGTATCATTTATCATAATTCATAAATCATAGATGAAGGATAAATCGGCAACTGAAGTTATGAACTGTTAATATTAATGATTAAGTTATATGAGGTATACATAAATTATTGAGTAAGTGAATGGTCATTTGTAGTTACCAACCATTAGAATTAATGGTTTGTAGTCATCAAATATCAGAAACAATAAATATAGAGTTGCAGTTGCAGAGATATTTCATTGGGAGGATTGAAAGAAGAAAAACGATAGGTCGTGTATAGGTTCAGTAATCTGTTGATATTTTACTTTCTAAGCATGGTTTTTGGGAAGCATAAAATTTTTATAACATCGCTTAATGGAGATTTTTTTTTCAAGATATACTTCTATCATAAAACTTATTGGAATAAGTAGTAATGATCATAAATCTTACATTTGCAGGTGAAGTTATATAGTGGTGATGTTAATCATGTAGTCATTTTCGTTTTCATTTTTTCTGAAGAATAGTTTCGAAAGTAAATGTAAAATCTGGAGATGAAGTTGTTAAGTCATAAACATTAATGATGCAATGAAAGAGATAAACATGCATGATGACAGTTAAGGAGATTGTAGTTATCGAGCCTTAACATTAATGATACACTCGATTTATTCATAAAAGTGCATCTTATGCAATGAATGTCTATTTGTAGAGACCAACCAATGGAATTCATGCTCTTATGGTCATCATAAACTACTAACCAATGCATATGAACCACAAAAGATACAATAAAAAAGTTGGAGAGACATCTCTCTTATGATGCAACCATTGAACTCCAACAAAAAGAGAAACTAATAGTTATTGAGAGGAATGAACACATGATGCCAATTAAGAAGCTGTAAGTTGTAAGCATCACTACCACAACATTATTGATTCACCCTATTCATGTATCCTTTTCTCATTAAAGTCCAGTTGAGGAAATCAATGTTTACTTGTATTGATGAACTAATTGAGTTAATGTTGTTATATGGTCATCATAAATTAGAATAAAAAAATATGAAGTAAAAGTTGCTGAGACTTTAGACTCATTATTCATCTGTCATGAGCATGAACATTCATCTGCCTTCACCATTAAGTGTAACAGATATGATATAGAAGTTGTAGAGTCCTTTTTCTGATTCTACAACCATTCGAATTCTCAAAACAAAAAAAAAAAGATCGTAGATTACTATCATAATGACTAATTAATGCTTATAAATTTTTACAAACTAAGGATATTCATGTTTTTAATCAACATTTTTCATCATCTTTTAAGAGAGCATCTCCAAAATATTTTCACTTACATTAATGGTGCTTTGTTAATGTCTTAATTTGTATTACCAATTAGCCATACATACATTAAGTACAAATATTTTTTTTTAACATAGTTTGTGGGGTCAACTTTGGTGATCATTTAAACATGAATGAAGATTTTTTGCCAATGACCATATAAGATATTTCGCATCCAACGCATATATGAAACAACATTAATCGTTAAACTAAAACATATATTGAAATAACATAAAATGAAGGTAGTTTAATTTCTCAAATTAGCATGCAACACATGTGGCTTGTTTGCATATGATGAAATGGTAATATTATTTCCTCTTTTAAACTTGCAAAATCCACAAAACTCCGGCCAACCTTTTATTAAGTAGCCAATTGGATCATGTCTGCCTTGTGTTTCAGACCATTCTACTTCATCTAACATCTGGCCAACGTTAGAGTAGTCCAAAATCATAGACGAAGGCTTATCATGCAATGAAACTATACTGAAAGATTGGGAGATCTCCTATGGAAAATGCAATACTTCAGCAATGAGTAATAATTAATAACCATTAATTTAATTATAAAAATTCTTTGGTAGTGATGCCTAAAGTCTTACCAATCTGTTCTTCAACTCTTTTGTGTTAAGAGTTTTTTCACATTAAAAACATATACTCTTCCAAATAGAGGACTAGGTTCATACTTTGGGTAAGCCTTAAAATCATCCAATAATTACTTCAACTTGACATTGGCTGAAGGGAACAACCTTCTTTCAGTAGGGTAACAAATTTCTTTGTCACTAAGCTTATATACACGTATGCTATTGTTTCCACCGCCTGTGTATTTCAGTTGCAACCATCCCCCATGTTTTAAAACTGGGTAGATATTTTTCATGTTCTCCCATCCTCCATTTATGGTAATAGTATTTTCAATTTTTATGATGTCGAACATGATTTGAGTGTTGAAAGGATCTTTAAGTGTGATTGTTTCGGGTAGATCATCCATGTAGCTTTTGGTGAATAATGACGGGAAACATTCTAACACCTACATATCTCAAAGTCTCATGGAAGATGAAAAAACTCATGATTTTTATTGTTAATGTGAATATATAGAAAAAAAAAATTGAAAATGACAAACCTCGTCAGGATCATACTGCATCAAAAGGTGTCACATTTGTTGTCAACAATATTTGCAGATGATTGGCCAATTTCCATGTTGCTATCAATACACATATATTAAGATTTAAACAAATTTTTTGATTGGATGGAAAGATGAAAAGTGAGTAGAATGTAATATACCATGTAATGTTATGGAATGCTTCATTATATATATGTTGTACAAAATTGATATTGACAAGTTTGGTTATGCTGTTTGCATTCCATTTATTATAAGTAGGAATAACAGAATATGGAACAACTACAACAGCATACAAATATTGAGCTTTGAATTGATGATACATGGAATTCCTTATGAAAATCAATTAGAATATAAGTTGAGGATTAAAACATACCTTGAATATAGGAATGAAATATTGAATTTCAGATGATGAATGATGCACGACAAAAAAAACAGAAGTTATCTGTAATAATAACTGTATCTCTAAACAAATATGTTATAGGTTCACCACTACTCTTATGTAGACGATCAATGAAGGGGGCAGTTACTTTATAAATATTGTGAACTAATAACTGAATGGATTAATTATTCACCAATTATAAATTAGGGGAATGTGAACCAATTAAGAAATGTAGACAACATTGGTAATAGTTCAAAACATTGGATATTAACATATTTTAGGGGGTATTTGAAAATTCAACGTTTCCATCTTTTACCATGTAAAACAGATGATATGATAGTTTTTTTTTACACTTGACCATGTTCTAGCAAACAGCACACATCATACATTGCGAAAAACTTCTTTATAAACAATATTACATATGCTATCACAAAAATTTCCTTCTTCATCAGTTATAAGAAGCTTCAATCCATTCTTCTTAGTTACTCTTGAAACAACAACATAAAGTTGACCATGGGAGAAAAGGGACATTGGAATCTAAATTCCAACATCTGTCAATGACCAGCCTTGACTTTTGTTGATTGTCATTGCAAATGAGAGGGTAATAGAAAATTGTCTTCGTTGGAATTTAAATGGAATTCTGATATCTGATGGAGTTAATGACAACCTTGGAATAAAGAATTTCTCTCCTGCATTGCTTCTAGATATGACCTTGGCTTCTAAAATGTAATTACCTATCCGAGTGATGACTAAACGAGTGCCATTACATATTCCAGAAGTCTGATCTATATTCATCAATAGGATAATTGGAACACCAATCTTAAGTTTTATTTCATGATTTGATAAACCTGAGCAATTTATTGTGTTCAGGAACTCAGAAGTATGGATGTCATCTGCTCTGATATAATCTTCATTCATATTGCAAGCGTTGTCAAAACTTAGATATGTTCTACTTTCTCCAGGCATCAATGAAAGCATATAATCATTGACATTATTTACAATCTCATTTGTGGGGGCCAGTATTGCACGATTCTACAAGAAACTTGGATCATTCACATTTTGTAACAAATTTGGATATGTACTTTCAACGATACATTGAATTCGATTACATGAGTCCTTCATGATGAATTTAAGAGGAATATCTACATTAATGTTGTCTTCATTTTCATCATCGATGCTACCATCACCGATGCTTAATATCCAATTAGAAAATTTACTCAGTTCATCTTTCTCAATATTAGAAGATCCATTTTGCAACCTCATGTTCTTGGTCAATGTGAGGGCTTCACAAAATTTCCAAAGATATGAGGAGTTAATACAAGCATGAACAACATCTTATCTTGAACCTTTTGGAATTACAGGAAGGATCTGTCTAAAGTCACCACCAAAAACAATGACTTTTCCTCCAAATGGTTTGGTAAAGCTGTCTGGATTTGAGAACCTTAGAATATCCCTGAAAGTTCAATCCTCGGCCTCAAAACAATACTTGTGGGTCATTGGTGCCTCATCCTAAGTGATAAGTTTTTCTCTAACTATTAATTCTGCAAGTGCACTTCCTTGTTTTATGTTGTATATGGAATCCTCATTAACCATAATTGGAATGAAAAACCTTGAATGAGTTGTCCTTCCACCTGGAAGTAATAATGCTGTTATTCCACTAGATGCAACTGTTAATACAATATCTCCCTATGATCTAATTCCAGCAGATATAGACTGCCATAAAAAGGTTTTCCCAGTTCCACCATATCCATAGAGGAAAAATATTTTACTACTCCCAACATCAACTGCTTCCATGATTTTATAGTAGATGTTCCTTTGCTCAACTGTCATTTTAGCAAAAAAATTAACATGTTTTGATGCTAGTTTTTCTTTGTCATATTGAAGCTCATCCATAATAAGTTTGTTATTATAATCTGATACAAATTCAATGTCAAGCTGAGGCATACTTGGATATTTAGATAATGTTCTGTTATGGCTCTCCAACAATTTCTAAATCTCTTACAAAGCCAAATTATGAGTTTCTTCATCCGTTAGTTGCAAATATGAGTTTTAAAAAAGGGATGCATTTATGTTAACACCCATCCAATTACCATTAAAAAGAATACACAAATAAAGCAACAACAAACTTACTAGGTCGCTACAGTAAATGCCTTTGCCTGTATAGAATATCATCACTCAAGTATGTGCATGTACTATTCCATACAAAGTCTGGCCTTTCAATCTGGTTGGATAACAGTAAAGTGGCAAATAATTTTCTAAAAAAAAGGTAGTACCCCAGTGACTGGCCTGCTTAATGGAATCAATTTATTCTTTATCATCATCTAATAACCCCAATGAATAGCAAGCATCCTTAAATGTTGGATATGTAATGTCATTTACTATACGAATATCCCTGTATGACTGTACACCCCTGGCACTATTCAAAAGAAGTCTCAAATAATATAACTCACCACTCCCAGGAGGCACAAAATGAAGTCTACCAAATGAGAATCCTCTTTTTCGAATGGTCCACTCATGCTCAGATTGTTTCCACACAAATTTGGTAGGAAACTCAACATATGTCAAAGTTCTTCCTTCATCATACTTCTTGTTAGCTTCCATCAAAGCCAGAAACTTCGTTGTGACAGATGATGGTTTATTAGCAATGTCCTGCAGTGTATCATCGTCGTAAAAAACAACAACATGTTGGTCAGGTAAGCGAAAAGATAATCTTTCAATGGCTGGTTCACGAAAATGAATGTCATAAGCAAATATCCTCCATACTGCTTCACATGATGAAAAATACCTATAGTCATAGTATAATTTGATCTCATCAACAATATTCTCCTTATTAGTACTTTGACCACTTTGGTAAAAACTTGCAGTCACACGATCATGACCTTTGTTAACATATTTGAAGAGGTACTTGATAGATCTTAATTGATTGCACCATTCAACATTAATGTGTGCATTGTATTTTAACAACAAATACTTATTGTATGGGACAACATATCTGTTATCAAAACTGACTTTATCCTTTTGAACAGTTCGACCATTGTCCTGCCTTCGGTATAATGGATATCCATCATTGTCAATGGTGATTTTTTCAACATATTTTTTGGGAAAATATCTTATGCATTTACCATTATGCATGCATGGGGACTTCTTATTTTGGGCACCACATGGCCCATGAATCATTAACGTTTCGACAATCTTTCTAAGTTCAGGTTCAACCTTCTCATCAGGAATTTCAGCACATATTATACTATCAATGTGATCTGGTGTGAGATACTTTGATGATGAATGAAGAAAGACCAGAATATAAGCATGGGGTAGACCTCATTTTTGAAATTCAATTGTGTAAACAGTTGCATCAAATCAAATTAAAGGATACACAAGATTTTGTCTATTAATAATGTACACAAAGGTAATAGCCTATTCAGATTACACACAAAATGAATAGGATAAAATTGTAATCGTAAAAAAAAAAAATTAGACACATTACCCTGCTTAATCCCTCTTATTAATTCATCAAGCTTAATCTTAAAAACATGACAAAGCAAATCTGGTCTATCTTCTGCATTTAAACCATATTTGTTTAATGCCCTTATAACTTCAGGCCACCTTTGGTTGCATGTAAATGTAATAAATAAGTTAGGATATGCAGTCCATCTATAAAGAGCCATTGCATCTTGATAATTTTGAAACATATAGCCAGCACCACGAGTAAAAGAAGAGGGCAGAAATATTCGTCTACCTAAAGCTAAAGAATTTTTTTCACCTCTGAGAATTGCCTCAACAATACCATTGTACAATTTTGCTCTTAATTGTTTTTTATGAGTCCTTATGTATGATAGACATGATGATTCTATCATTGTATAACTGTCAACCAAAAACTGTTGAAAAAGCCTTCTTGCATAAAAAGAATACGACTCTCATTACTTCTTTCATGTATCCTGAAACCAATGAATTCCCTCATATACAACCTTTTCCTTCTATGACTTTGTTCTTCTCTGTTAGATACGTGTTGTTTATTACTTGATTTATTCTGCTTCAGAAGAATGTCTTCAGAGTAACCATCTTCACCTTGAGGGAAAAGCAAATGATACTGCATAGGTAGGTATGCAACATTTAAAATTGGCACACGCTTAAGAGAACGTGTTTGGGTTTCAACAATGACATCTCTTTCAGTTTGTTCATAATCAAAATCACCAACAATCAATGCGGCAACCTTAGATGCAGTTGGCAAGTTATACCTTTTGCCATCATGACCCCTTTTACCCATTATCCTCAACTTCACATTGGCAATACCATAATCCTGAAATCGATCTCTAACCATTTTATATACTTTCGCATATGGGTTACCAACATCAAGCATTTCCTTTAGATCTTGTACAATAGATTCATTGAATGAACATTCATTGCTTGTTATGCTGGATATCAAATAGTACAATTAAGAAAATTATGTGAAAACAAAATTTAATATTCTTTTATTAATGTTGTCATATTATATAATAACAAAAATGTAAAGTTAATTTGAGCAGACTAACCTTACAACATTCATGTTATTCCTTACTTCGTTCTCCGTATGATAAATGTATAATTGCGCCAACTTTAGTGTGTCACTTGAAAGAGCTAGTAAACTCCCAATTCGGTGGTAGTTTTCTCCATTCATAACAAACATAGTGGGCCATTACCATCATTGATCTTTCTATCAATAGTTCCACCCACAGATATAAAAGAAAACATCATATTGAATGAACGTATATTTTGTATGAAATATTTGCTACAACTATCATTATTCTGCAATAGAATCAATAACTTTAGTGGCGCTTTTTCAAGGTATGGTATTTGTACTTTGCCTTGTCCACAACACATTCCAAATTTTGGGGTAGCCGAATTGTACCTATTTTCTAATCTTTTTGAATACCACATCAATGCACCACAATGTTCACACTGCCATGACTGATCACTAATGTCCCAATAATCTATCAAAATATAAGTACATGTGGAATAGGGGCTTAATATTTATATGAAATAGCATTATTGTAAAAATTTAATTTGATATGAAATATTAAATACTTATTAACCTGTAGTTAGGTTACAGACATTACCATGTTTTATGAAGGGTTCAACATCTTCCACATTAGACACAACATCATCTTCATAGTATGCAAATATTGATTAAGAAAAAATATAACACACATTTAATGGCCCTGAATAACTTGACAATGTATTTTCGTGGACAACATTATTTGGATGTGTACAAAGTTCAATAGATGGTGATGCTCTTGTTTCCTGAGATTCATGGTTATATCAAACAATTGGGTCTGGAACAATGACATGCTTCCCTGCACATTTTTTTGTTATTACATGTTTGGACAACATTATAATATAACTGAAGCATGTCATGTGTTTTTATGTTGACGTCACAATAATTGTTTCAACTTACGTATTGTCATTTCTATCAATGGCGAGCTGAGATAGGATTTCTTTTTTGGTGCAATATCAGAGATAATTGGACCGCATAATGGAGAAATTATAACAGCACTTGTTTGGTTAGTAAGTTTTGCAAAATGACAAAACAGACATATGTTGTTAGAATTTTTAATTCCTTACACGAAATTAGTCTTTATTAAGAACATGAATAAAGAAGAAATAACTAAATATGATTGTATGGGAAATTTACCATTGTAGAATTGACATCGGTCATAATGGTACTATCAGTATCTGTTTGATTAAGAGGAACTAGCATGGTCTTCTACTGAGATTTACCAAATGGTACCAAAAAATGTTTACCTGCAAATAATCGCCTCTGCTTTTTGATTGATAATACGTTAACTGTTTGCAATGAAGAAGATCATTACACCATTTTAAACATAGGTGAAAATTTTAATAACATCCATACTTTATTCCTAAACTTACTGTTGCTTATATCTGTTAATGGTGAAGGATTACACATCCTTTTCTTGCTGAAAGGTTGAGGAGTTATTGGAGAACATGAGTAATTTGTTACCAATCACTGCTTTGCATGATGGATTCTGAAATTTGTTACAGAATGCCACTTCATTCATACGATAAAGGAAGAACTAATTACAAATGCACTGCTACTAATATGAAATGAATATTCCATTCATTTACCTTGTTCAACATTGGTGAAGTTATTTTCTCCTCCACGAACATGTCCATTCCAATTAGTCATTGAATGCTTCTTTTGAGTTACTCAGGAAATGCGCACACACAATGTGCTAACTAATTCAGCTAGCCATATCTTATATTTTTTCAAGAACAGCAACAGACAACTAAAATTCCATTTGTAAGCCATTCAGAACATCATTATCCTACTTCATTATTAAATTAATTACCATACATCATTATTCCCTCTCTACTTATCTGGCTATTTAATGATAATAACAAATAATAAATGCTAACACGTTTATCAATACACAGAATCATTTTGCACAATCTATATTGACATATAATATGAACTGAATTATAACTTGTCACTCAATAAATATTTAACTCTATTCCAAGGCACCATTATAATAGATTTTTTTTATTAACATTTACACACTTTTGCATTAGTTTTTCCTTCGAAAGGATGATTATCCATTTATATTTCTTTCATGCATTTAGACATTAATAATTCAGTAAAAAAGTGATTGACATAAAATAAATATCAATAATTGTTATAATGAAGACCAAAAATATTTCCAAATAGAAATATCTCTTATATAATAATAATTAAGTTATACATTGGTCAGATGTTACGGAAGGTACAAATTTAAATGGATTTTGGAGTTAATCCACATGAATGAAAAAAAGGCAACATAACTAATCAAAAATTACATGCGAATGTAATTAACCAGTAACATCATCCTTCTTAATTGTGAACATTGCTATGTACATTTTGTCTTTGTCTGCATCAAACTTTTGGATTATAACGGGTTGGTGGCTGATAGATTTTGAAGGGCAATGATTTTGAAGGACATAGAGGACAATAGCATTTTGGTGGCCAACAGATTTTGAAAGCAAAGAGTCTTGAAGGGCCGATGTATTGATTGTCAGCTTCGTCAATGTAGTGATTGTCTACTTCCTCAATACATGCCCTGCAACTGTATATACTAAAAGATACTTACTATAACAATGAAGGTAATGAAGAATTGAATTATTAAATGTCTAATTTACATTAAACAAAAATATACCTGTTGAATATCAATTTGAAATTGTAGAAAAAATATTATACTTACAAACCTGTATATATGTATCTCATAAGCATAAATTTCATAAATAATTATCTCTCACTTGTAGCTCATTAAGACTTCCTATATGTTCAATTAAGTGGTCTTTGTCATATTTTATATGTTCATATGGAGTTTAATTAAATTTCTTTGCTTAACCGATTAAAGTGACACTATTATAATATTTTGAGCATAATAGGAGTTTTAGACATCCAAAAATCATGAAATCTATCTTGAATGAAAGTTTAAAGAAGTGTACACAGTTACAAAGCAATATCAGACTCTAAATGGGATGTATAGGACTCCGAAATTATCTCAAAAGATGAGATAGTGTTGCTGTCGCTGAACCTGAACAGTGTGCAAAGATCTGGTCATATCTTGAGATACAAAAGTCATATTGAGATGAAATAAAATCCTTTGGAAAGCTAAACTCCAGGGCCACAACTTTTGTTCATATCTAAATCTCTAATTCGGACATTTGAATATCCGAAATTGCGCTGCAATCAACATCAAAATTGTTGTGCTGATTGGTGACAAAAAGTCAAAAGTGTTTTGCATTTTCAACAAAGTCCATGTGAAAGAAATAAAAGGATGGAAAAATAAAAAAGCTGGTTGGTGACCTTCTGAAGATGATTCCTCAAAAATCCTCTATAAATAGAAAGATTTACAAGAGGAGAAAAACACACCTTGAATATTAACTCCACTACCATTTTCTATCTTTCTTTCTTTGTTCTTAGTTTTCTCCTTCATGGAAGGCTAAGTCTTTCTTTGTTGTTAGTTTACCTCTTTCATGGAAGGCTAAGTTTTTAATTTCAATTCAAGGATTCAAGTTATTTTCATTTTAATCAAATTTTGTTCGGTTAACGTATTTTGATTAATGCATAATTGATTTCTAACTGGTTTTTGATTGGTAAATCATTTTCCAAAAGTTTGAAGAGTAGAAATTACGTAATTGAATTGAAGGTTTTCATTTTATTACTTACTTCAACTTAATTCTGATTATGAAATTGGTTTAGATCTAATGAAAGATTAAGTGGTTACTAAATCTTGTTGATCATAATCAATTGAATCCTGAGAGTTTTATCAGTAGAGAATTCAAGGATCATTTTAGGGATTCCAGATGATCTTAGGTTGATAAACATAATACATGATTTTAGTGATCAATGATTAGTTAAGAAAATAGCCTCTGAATTCCTTGAGTTGATAATCATTGACTCAAATTAATTTCATTCTGTATTTTGTATTTAGAACTTAATATCACATCTTTATAAAATCTCATTGTTCTAACTTTCTCTTAATTTGCTTAAGAATCTGAAATGGTCTTTGGGAGATGACCTAGGTTGTACCTTATACTATACCAATAGTTGGGGAAAATCTAGAAATTATTTTTAGGCGTTTGCGACGAGCGTGTCAAAAATTTGGTGCTATTGCCGGGGACCATTTTTTTAGTTTCCTAGGCTTATTTAGGAGTTTGTATAAAATTTTTAACCTTTCTAACAATTTTTTTAGGTATACTATTCTTGGATTTTCTGTATGAATTCACCTTATTGTGTATGACCCGATCCAATCCTGAAAATTTATATGCATATGATCCTAAGATTGATAGAACATTCCACCATTTGAAAAGAACACATAGAAGGCATTCATTCAGTAATAACCAAGAAAGTAACAGTAGTGATTTTTCATCTTTAAATTTTGATAGTTTTAAATATTTTACTAAGAACATGGCTGATAGAACCCTAAAAGAATTAGCTGCACCTGATGTTGTTTATCAACCATTGTGTATTCAATACCCTGATGTTGATGCACCATTTGAACTAAAGTCTGGATTAATACATTTTCTACCCAAGTTTCATGGCCTTGTAGGTGAGGACCCTCATAAACATTTGAAAGAATTTCACATTGTGTGTTCCACAATGCGGCCACAAGGAATTCCTGAAGATCATATCAAGTTGAAAACATTTCCTTTCTTCTTAAATGATGGAGCTAAGGACTGGTTGTACTATCTACATCCAACATCTGTTACAAGTTGGAATGATATGAAGAGATTATTTATGGAGAAATTCTTCCCTACATCCAGAACAACAGCTATCAGAAAAGAGATTTGCAGCATCAGACAGAACTCCCAAGAAACTCTCTATGAGTATTGGGAGAGATTCAAGAAACTATGCGCCACTTGTCCACACCACCAAATCAGTAATCAATTACTGATTCAATATTTTTATGAAGCACTCATGTCAATGGATAGAAGCATGGTTGATGCAGCTAGTGGTGGAGCACTTATGGAAAACACTCTTACAGTAGCTCGAGATTTGATTGCCAACATGGCAGAAAATTCTCAGCAATTCAATTCTCGAACTAATTCATTGTCTAAAGGAGTCCATGAAATGACCACTAAGACAAACCATACACGCTTGGAGAACAGAATTGAAGAACTAACCTTCATCGTAAGACAGTTGGCCATCGGATAATAACAGCAACTTAATGTTGTTGATAAAACCAAAGCATGTGGCATCTGCACTTCTGTAGACCACCTATTGATGCATGCCCAACATTGCAAGAAAATAAGACACCTGATGCTACAGTTAATGGTATTTTTTCCACAGGACAACAATACAGGCCTCCTCAACATTATCAGCAATAGAAGTTTGAACCACCTTCTGGAACATACAATCCTAGTTGGAGAAACCATCCTAACTTGAGATATGGTCCTCCACAACAACAAAGGATTCAAACATCTGACTCCCAAAATAAATACCAACCACCGCCATTTAGACAACAACAACATATGCAGCAATCTGTACCTTCTAATGCTTCTGAACCTTCTCTTGATGATTTGATGAAACAATTAGCTACCAATAATCTTCAGTTTCAACAGAATGTAAGTTCTACCATTCAGGATTTACAAACTCAAATTGGGCAGTTGGCTACCACTGCCAACCAATTGAAATCTCAAGGTTCTGGTCAATTACCTTCTCAACCCGTCATAAATCCCAAGAGCATGAGTGCCATCTCCCTGAGAAGTGGCAAGAAAGTGCAGACAGACCCTACAATTTTAAAGCAACAAAGCTTCAATCAGACTAATCCACACTAAAGAGAAGCATTTATCTCTACACCTGGAGACATCTCTGATAAGCCATCTGAATAAGAGGGAAAGTCTAATGAAAAAAGTACACCAACTTTTGATAAGACATCGAATGATCAACAAAAAGAAGCTTGCCACAAACGATCTGCACTTGAAGCATCTAATGAGACAAAAACCCCAAATTGTGCTAATCAGAAGGTATCTTTACCTTTTCCAAATAGAATGGTCCAATCCAAGCCCCATGTTCATGCAGAATTGGATAAAGAGCTTCTGGATACTTTTAGGAAAATGGAAGTCAACATACCATTTCTAGATGCTATCAAGCAAATTCCCAAATATGCCAAATTTCTAAAGGACTTGTGCACGCATAAGAGAAGACTCAAAGGGGATGAGAAGATTAGTGTGGGACGCAATTTTTCTTCCTTAATTCAACCCAGCCTCCCTCAGAAATGTAAAGATCCAGGAACTTTCACCATTCCTTGTACAATAGGAAACTCTACATTTGGTGATGCATTGCTGGATCTAGGTGCTTCCATTAATGTCATGCCCTCATCAGTTTATAAATCTTTGAATCTTGGAGAACGGAAGCCAACTAGTGTGGTAATACAACTAGCCAACAGAAGTACAACACATCCAGCCGGAGTACTTGAAGATGTGCTAGTTCAAGTGAATAAGCTGATCTTTCTAGCTGACTTCTACATTTTGGATATGGAAGATGAGTCATCCATCAATAGAGCAACCTTGATCCTAGGGAGACCCTTCCTCAAAACTACAAAAACAAAGATAGATGTGCATACAAGGACTCTCTCTATGGAATTTGGAGATGATATCATCCAATTCAACATATTTGAAGCCATGAAGCATCCTATAGAGAATCATTCACTTTTTCAACTTGATGCCATAGACCTTCTTGCGAATGATTATTCTATTGGCAATCTACATTTTGAATTTTTTAATTTCGATTTAAATTACTTAGATAATTTTACTTGCACATGTGATGAATTTGATCCATGTACTGTGTGTTCCAGGATTAATGCTGCTTTGAAAAATGCTTCAGACCAAACTTCTTGGAAAATGATATGTTAGATGCAAGTGTTGCAGACATTTCAATCTCAGATCCCTGCCTTCTATAATACAACCACCTCCTTTGGAGTTGAAGCCTTTGCCTGAACATGTAGAGTATGCTTATTTGGGGGAAATGAGAAGCTTCCTGTCATTGTAGCAAAGAACCTTCTACCACAACAAGAAGAAAGGTTGTTGCAAACCTTGAGAAGCCATAAACAAGCAATTGGATGGGCTTTGGCTGATATTCCAGGCATCAGCCCATCTACTTGTATGCATAGGATATTGCTAGAGGAAAACACCAGACCTGTTAGACAACCACAAAGGCGTTTGAATCCAACCATCCTATAGGTGGTAAAGAAGGAAGTAGGTAAGCTTTTGGAAACTGGTATCATCTATCCCATCCCAATACAAGTAGTTCTTAAGAAGACTGGCATGATTGTAGTCAAAAATCATAATGATGAACTAATCCTTACCAGAATACAAAACAGTTGGAGAGTGTGCATAGATTATAGGAAACTTAACCAAGCTACTCGCCAGGGTCATTTCCCTTTGCCCTTCATAGACCAAATTTTGGAAAGATTAGTAGGAAAATCTCATTATTTCTTTCTATATGGTTTTTCAGGTTATTTTCAAATACATATAGCCCCAAAGACCAACATAAGACCACCTTCACTTGTCCTTTTGGTACTTTTTCCTATCGAAGGATGCCCTTTGGTCTGTGCAACGCCCCTGGAACCTTTCAAACATGCATGGTAAGCATTTTCTCTGATCTCTTAGAAAGTTGCATGGAAGTGTTTATGGACGACTTCATCGTATATGGTTCTTCTTTTGATGCATGCTTAGAAAGCCTCTCTAAAGTTTTGGACAAATGCATTGAGACTAACCTTGTTTTGAATTTTGAAAAATGTCATTTTATGGTAACAGAAGGTATGGTCTTAGGACACTTGGTGTCTAGTAAAGGTTTAGAGGTTGATAAGGCCAAGATAGACTTTCTTACTTCTCTACCTTACCCCACTTCTATGCAAGAAGTACGTTCTTTACTTGGTCATACTTGGTCATGCAGGTTTTCACAAAAGATTCATCAAGGATTTTAGCAAGATTGCACAACCTCTTTCTAAACTACTACAAAAAGATACCAAATTTGTGTTTGATCAAGCATGTAAGGATTCATTTGATGAACTAAAGAAGCGGTTGACAACCATTCCCATCATTCAACAGCCTAATTGGACGCTTCCATTTGAATTAATGTGTGATGCATCTAATTATGCCCTTGGTGCTATATTGTCTCAAAGAGTTAGCAAGAGATCTCATGTCATTACATATGCCTCTCGTACACTAGATGCAACCCAATCCAATTACACAACTACTGAGAAGGAGCTTTTGGAAATTGTGTTTGCATTAGATAAATTTCGCTCCTATTTGCTTGGATCAAAAGTTATTGTCTTCTCTAACCATGCAACTTTGAAATACTTGCTGAAACAGGCAGATGCTAAGCCAAGACTGATTCGTTGGATGCTTCTGTTGCAAGAATTTGATTTAGAGATTAAAGACAAGAGTGGTGCAGAGAACCTTGTAGCAGATCATTTAAGTCAGATCCAGCACCCTTGTGAAGAAACTTCAATTGCAGATTCATTCCCAGAAGATCATCTCTATCATTTGCACGGGAAGGATCCTGGGTATGCAGATTTGGTAAACTATCTGATTGCTAAAGGAATACCAAACACTTCACCAAATCTCAAATTTCCAAGTTGAAAAGTGATGCCAAACACTACATATGGGATGAACCATACCTTTGGAATACATGTAATGATCAAATCATTAGAAGATGTGTTCCAGATCATGAAATTCAGTCTGTACTTACCTTTTGTCATTCCCTAGCTTGTGGTGGACATTTTGGGCCACAATGGACAGCTAGAAAAGTACTAGATACAAGTTTTTACTAGCCTACAATATTTCGTGATGCACACAGATTATGCATAACTTGTGAGCAGTGCCAAAGAATAGGGAGTATTTCACGCAAAAATGAGATGCCCCAACAACCACTTCTCTTTTATGAGGTATTTGATGTATGAGGTATAGACTTTATGGGTCAATTCCCTGTCTCTTTTGGCTTTGTTTACATTTTGCTAGCTGTTGATTATGTTTCAAAATGGGTGGAGGCAAAAGCCACCGGTATTGATGATGCTCGAGTTGTTGCAGATTTTATCAAGTCTAACATTTTTAGCAGGTTTGGCATTCCTAGAGCTCTAATTAGTGACCAAGGTACTCATTTTTGCAACCGCACAATGGAAGCTCTACTCCGCAAATATGGAGTCATGCATAAAGTCTCCACCCCATATCATCCTCAAACAAATGGTCAAGCTGAAGTTTCTAATCGAGAGATCAAGAAAATCTTAGAGAAAACAGTTCAGCCTAACAGGAAGGATTGGAGCTTGCGCCTTGTTAATGCTTTATGGGCATATAGGACAGCCTACAAGTCACCCATTGGCATGTCTCCCTACACGATTGTCTTTGGTAAAGCATGTCATCTTCCAGTTGAATTAGAGCATAGAGCATTTTGGGTGGTAAAAAAATGCAACATGGATCTAGACCAAGCAGGAATCCATAGGAAGCTTCAATTACAGGAACTTGAAGAAATTCGATTAGACGCATACGAAAATTCCAAAATTTACAAAGAAAAGGTCAAATCTCTTCATGACAAAAAATTAGCAAGAAAGGAGTTTTCCGTTGGACAAAAAGTTCTCCTTTACAATTCTCGGCTAAAGCTTATGCTTGGTAAGCTACGCTCTAGATGGTTAGGACCATTTGTAGTTACTAATGTTTTTCCTTATGGTGCAGTGGAAATAAAAAATGAGGTAACTGCAAAAACTTTCAAGGTGAATGGACATCGTCTTAAACCATTTTTCGAAGGTTTTCAAGAGCACACGGTAGAAGAAATGCATTTGCACAATGCCACATACTTGCAACAAATTGAAGAGAAATTTCCCTTTCTCACGTCTTTTATTTTACTTGTTCCATAATTATTAGTGATGAAAGTCATTAACTTTTTAAAGTTTCTGATAATTAGAACAAGTATAATATAAAATATAGGGGAAGGATCTAGGGTTAGGAATTTTATTCTCTCTCTCTCTCTCTCTCTCTCTCTCTCTCTCTCTCTCTTTCTCTCTCTCCCTCTTTCACACTTCTCGCTTACAAGTTTTAACTAATCTCTCAACTTCCTCTCTTCATCTCTTAAATCATTCCATCTGTTACACCATATTGAGCTTGCAGGAATAATAACTTGAGTGTTTTAAAAAAAATGGAGAAAGCTCTCACCAGGATCAAAATTTTGTTCCCTACTCTCCCCAGAAATTTTCTTAAAGATATTTACAATTACAGACTTGAACGATTGAGAGCATTAACACTCTTAGGCCTTCCAGAAGATGTCGGTTGGATCATTGAAGCTAAGGTACGTTTAGCAGGTGAATTTCAAGAATCATTTGTTAAAAACATGCAAGGTATGAGAAGAAGTTCCTATGCCAAGAAGAGAAGGGCAAAAAGAATTGGAGCTTGCTACAGATGTGCAAGATGGACTTGTAACACAAGATGCAAGAACCCTGGAATGGTTTCAAAAAATTGAGAGGACAAAATTCAATTCATAAAGGATGGACTAAGTAAGGAGTCATTGGATGATATCATTCAGACTCTTGAGACACATCCTAGTGGGCATGTTCAAGGAGTCCTTCTTGATTTGTTTGAACTGTTCCGTAAGGAAAAATCACGGTATAGTCTTGGGAATCTGACTTTAAAAGACCCTGTTGTCAGTTTACAAGAAAACTGAATGGGAAGCACATCCTCGACTCTTAGAAGGCGTTTCAGCTGTTACTGGACGTAAAACCAGATGAAGAGATGAGCCACAATCACAACTACTGTTCATTCTCATGCATGTATGTTTTTCATTTACATTGTCTTTTCAATTTATTGGGCCATCATTTTTTGAAAATTTCACCCCTGCTTAATGTCTTTCCCTTCTGACATTCACCTTTTCCTTGAACAAACATTCAAACTTCTGCTACCAAATCTTGATCCCACATTATTCAAGCGATCTCCTTGTCTGATATTGAGTCCCTATAAATTATCAACCTCTATGACGTTTTTTTTCCAAAAGGGACAGAAACACCGTTTATGGATAGGATCAATACAATCTGTGTTTTGGGTGGGTCTAACCTTGGAAAGGATGGAGAATTTCAACATGCAGCTTATAACCTTGGTAAGACATTAGCTGTAAGAAAAATCAATCTTGTTTATGGGGGAGGGATTCAAGGTTTAAAAGGATGTATTGCAGGATCTGCACTCACAAGGGGATGTAACGTCTTAGGTGTTGTTTTAAAAAATGAGAACACCTTCTACTTCACCCTGGGTACTGAATTGAAGGTCGCCACCATGCATGAGCGTATAAGGCACATGTTGATTAATTCTAATGCATTTATTGCATTACCTGGTGGTCTTGGAACAATGGAAGAAATTTTTACCATCATATTTTGGGCCTATCGGAATTTTCATAAAAAACCTTTGAGCTTATTGAATATTAATGGCTTTTATAATGGTTTGTTCCTTTTTAGATCATGCAGTAGAGCAAGAGTTCATGCCACAATCCATGTGCAACATCATAGTATCTGCTTCAACTGTTGAATAGCTACTTGAAAATTTGCAAAATCCTACATCTGAGCTTAGTCAAGCAATGCAGCTGGTGAACCAACCAATCAGGATGGCAGAGACAAAAGAGAACCAGATACCACTCTTCGGTTATAATTTTTTCTTACTTTGGTGGTTTTCTCACATTTCTTTTCCTGTTATATGAAATTTCATCTAAGACATTGGGGACAATGTCTTGGATAGGTTGGGGGGAGGATGGTCCGATGAAAAAAAAAATTAGGTTAGATTCATAAACTTGTTTTGAGCAAGATGGTTGAGTAAGGAGTTACACTTGACTCTTGATATGCATCTTATGATTAAAAAAAAATTGAATATGGAAGTATGTTGTTCTTTAGATTTCATAAAATAATTGAAACAAAATGATTTGGCAACATATATTTGAACTGGATAGATTAGATTTGATAAATATATTACCTGTGAGATTTTGAGCCTTATTAATTAATTTCTTTCTTCTGTGATTTTCATCCATGGAATATGTTACTTCAGAACTTGCATTGATTCTTTTTTAAGCTACATTTTCACATGAATTGTACAAAAATGATTGAGGCATTGTTTTTCTTGAGCAAACCACTTAGCCAAATAACCAACCCATATAATTTTATCCTTTGATCAACCCTTTGAGCCGATTAACCTTTTCTTATTTTTAGCTCACCACAAACCAAAAAAAAAAGAAAAAGAAAAAGAAAGAAAACTTTGTCTGACCATAGAAGGTGAGGAACATTGAATTTATCATACCATAAGTGTTTCAATAAGTGTGGGGAAGATTAATGTTGTGTTCATCAATATCATGGTGGAAAAAAAATTTGAAGAAATAAATAAACTATTACATTGAAAAAAAAAGTGATATATGTTTCTCACACTTGCACTTGGATTCAATTCTCAATCCTCACCATTTTCCTTGGTCTAACATTGTATCTCTTTAATGTATCATTTCACCTTTCTAATCCTGTTTTAACCAAAATAACGACCTCTTGATTTGTGCATTGCATGTGTACATAGTAGTAAAGAAGTAGAAGATATGCAAGCCTATGATAGTTCATCTTTCATGGATTGAATTTGAGAGAAACACTTACCAAATCAAACACTTGAGAGATTCAGAGTATATCATGTGAGGTTTTATCTTTCTCAATCTATGTTTTTCAAATTAAAGTTACCTTTCTAAGTAATTTCAAAAATATGATGAAAGAATGTTTCATGAATCTTTGTGAATTCTTGAGAAATCAACTCAAAGTTTTTATGTTTTTTCATTAAAAAAACAAAAAAAACAAAAAAATCAAGTCACCAATCTTTAAGTTAAGTTTGCTTGAGACGTGCAAAAGATAAGTGTGGGGGAATTTGATAAGCATAAATTTCATAAATAATTATCTCTCACTTGTAGCTCATTAAGACTTATTATATGTTCAATTAAGTGGTCTTTGTCATATTTTATGAGTTTGGTTTCATATGGAGTTTAATTGAATTTCTTTGCTTAACCGATTAAAGTGACACTATTATAGTATTTTGAGCATAATAGGAGTTTTAGACATCCAAAAATCATGAAATCTATCTTGAATGAAAGCTTAAAGAAGTTTCCACAGTTTCAAAGCAAGATCAGACTCTAAATGGGATGTATAGGACTCCCCGAAATTATCTCAAAAGATGAGATAGTGTTGCTGTCGTTGAACCTGAACAGTGTGCAAAGATTTGGCCATATCTTGAGATACAAAAGTCATATTGAGATGAAATCAGATCCGTTGGAAAGCTAAAATCCTAGGCTACAACTTTTGTTCATACGTGAAGCTCTAATTAGGATATGTGAACATCCGAAATTGCACTTCAATCAACGTCAAAATTGTTGTGCTGATTGGTGACAAAAAGTCAAAAGTGTTTTGCATTTTCAACAAAGTCCATGTGAAAGCAATAAAAGGATGGAAAAGTAAAAAAGCTGGTTGGTGACCTTCTGAAGATGATGCCTCAAAAATTCTCTATAAATAGAAGGGTTTACAAGAGGAGAAAAACACACCTTGGATATTAACTCCACTACCATTTTCCATCTTTCTTTCTTTGTTGTTAGTTTGCCTCCTTCATGGAAGGCTAAGTTTGTAATTTCAATTCAAGGATTAAAACTATTTTCATTTTAACTTTGAGGTCTTGATCTTTATTTACATGCTTATTAAGTTATTTCTACTCTGCTTTACTATATTCTTCAATTTTATTCTTTTAATCAAAGTTTTCTCGGTTAACGTATTTTGATTAATGCATAATTGATTTCTAATTGGTTTTTGATTGGTAAATCATTTTCCAAAAGCTTGAAGAGTAGAAATTAAGTAATTGAATTGAAGGTTTTCATTTTATTACTTCAACTTAATTCTGATTATGAAATTGGTTTAGATCTAATGAAAGATTAAGTGGTTACTAAATCTTGTTGATAATAATCAATTGAATCCTGAGAGTTTTCTCAGTAAAGAATTCAAGGATCATTTTAGGGGTTCTAGATGATCTTAGGTTGATAAACATAATACATGATTTTAGTGATCAATGATTAGTTAAGAAAATAGCCTCTGAATTCCTTGAGTTGATAATCGTTGAGTCAAGTTAATTTCATTTTGTATTTTATATTTAGAACTTAATATCACATATTTATAAAATCCCTTTGTTCTAACTTTCTCCTAATTTGCTTAAGAATCTGAAATGGTCTTTGGAAGATGACCTAGGTTGTATCTTATACTAACCAATAGTTGGGGAAAATCTAGAAATTATTTTTGGGCGTTTGCGACTAGCGTGTCAATATCGCCTAGAAAGAAATGTTGTTTCATGTTAGGATCTGCCATTGCATACAAAATAATTGACCAAATAATCATAAACACATTGCCTGTAGAGTAATTGATATCATAACCAAACAACCATTTCAAGCATTCAAAGCTTTCATCAACATAAAATAAGAAATTGTTCAAAAACCATGCCTTATAACAAATTATACTAAAAAAACAAATTGTCCTTAACATTGAACATGCGGCCTAATTTTTCTCTTTCTTAATTACAACTGTCTTCTGCAATTTGTTTGTTGATGTCTTTGCTGGCCAATCAAATGTTGCCTTATCAGCATCATGGTCCACTGTTGATCGTTTACCACATAACTTGGTTGAAGGAGTAACAACATCAGGGTCTTCATCAAATTCCTATACAATAGGTCCCATATATTATATAGACATTTGGGTGTTTAAATTACCTATATGAACAAATAATACCTTCAAAGTATCAGACAGTGGGGAACAGATAAGATCCTGCATTGAATTCTCATCCTGCACTGATGGCTACAATAATGATTTTTCATCAATAAAGGTCATCATGTATAACGGCTAATTTAAAATTAAACATTTTAGTTGCACAATTATATAGGAAGGGAAACCTGAGAATCAAGGTTAGATTTAGTAGCTACATCATCCTCCTCATCATTATCCTACAAATTTGACTTCATGATAAGTTTACAAAGAATATAAATATAATGTTGACAACCTGTTATTTATTACTACTGTTTACCTGCAAGCCATGTTTATCCTTGAATGTACTTATCATTTCATCTTCATTAGTGAACTTCTTAACAGTGAAACTTTTCCACTTATTTGTAGTGTTTTCTTCATTAATATCAACTTTGAATAAAATGTCCTTTCCTATTAAATCACCAAATTTTGAAGGGTATCTTAAACCTTGGTTATCCTACATAAAATTTCATATATAATAGTAACATAGACTGTTAGATAAAACCAAAATGAAGCTAACAACTGACAATTTTTTTGTTTATGTATGAAAGACTAATTATAACAAATTTACAATACAAACCTCATGTTTTATCATTTTCGTTTCCATGTCTTCGACAGAAGTGTTCAAATAATCACTAAGTACCCGATCAAAGAAAATAAATGAAGTTGAACCTGTATCATGTATTAAACAAACCTAGAGCTTGTACCTAATATTAAAGTATTCAATGACAGGCATAAAAAAATAAGAGTCTCATTACTATTTCATAACATATACTTTTCAATATTGTTACCTCTTAACGCCTACCACAATTTTCCCACAATGTTCACAATAGAACTTAGTTCCAATAGGTTCTACTTTCCTCAAACATTGTTTGCATGATACATGGTACCATCCTCTTGTGATATCTATGTCAAAGATTTTTTCCAAAATGCAACCAACAGACTTCTACAGGGAAATTAATGCACCACACAGTTTTGTAGGGAATCAAATGTGAACAAAATATAACAATATTAAGACTTTAAAAGTTGCCAAGATCACCTCTGTGCATTCATATAAGTCAGATATGAACATCAATGGACGTTCAAGAAAATTATCGTTTTGAGAATAAGCTGCCTGACTACTTATCTGACTCACCAGCTAGGTCAATGACTTGGTACTATCTTTGTGGCTAAATCATATACAATAAACTTATATTCTCATAATCTTATGAATATGACATTCAAGCGCCAAAAAAAAATTGACGTACAGAATTACTAAGAAATTGTGAATACCTCTGCTTGTACTCATCTACTTTAAGCAGCATTCATAAGAAGCTGTGTTCCATTGTAGGAATTTGACACACCAAATCTTCCTAATAAACATTGGTAAATGTAAAAAATATTCTACATAATATCATAATATACATGAAATACAAATTAATTGTTAATGTCATATAGAAAATTGACCATTAAAGGACTTCAATTTGCGCAAAATGACTATGACTGGACTCTGAGTTTGAGACTTCAAAAAAAATTAATTAAACTGATCGGCATAATGATCCCAAAGGGTGCATTCTAATCTATTCATCCTGTAAATAAGCAAAGTCATAAAATTCAAAGTTTCAACCATTTATAATATTTATAAAACAACCATAATTGTTCGAAACATCTCAAAAGACAAAGAAATTTCCAATTTCAAAATGCAAAGTTAATGTATTTGCTAAAACCAATCTTCATTAGTCCTTCTTACTGCAAGTCCCAGAACAAAGTCAATGAGTCTGCATTTCTTTCCACTGGCATTGGTTTCCTTCAACTCATCCATTTGGATAACATGTCCAATAACATCTTCAAGACAAAGAGAAAGATATTACATTGTTGAGTCAAGCATTGTGAAAGTGTTTAAAAAATGCATTAAGATAATCATACCGATAAGATAAGAAGTGTCCACTCTGGGTCCTATATGGTTATTTGGAGTAAACAAAAAGACATGACTTGGAATGTTTTCCCCAGGATCAGACTTGATCTTTGTTGTCCTCATGAAGTTGAAAATGAATTGTTGTTTGCAAGTTTGAAACTTTGTGTTGTTTTTACCCATTAATATATTTTCTATTATATAAGCTTGGCCTTCGATAATTTATCTTTCGAATTGAGCAACCAAAGATTGCTTCATGCTAGCAATACACCTACCATTCTGTACACAATAGCTCATTGAAATGAACAATCTATTGAGGAATATGAATAAATGACCATTATCAATAAATATTTAACCTTCTTATCAACCAAAAGCATATCAATGCTTCCAATTTGATGTGGACTACCAAAGGCCGGAACCTTCCACAACTTTGAAACACGAACATGAAATTTCCAATCAGTCCTGGAAGCATCCATGTTGTCAATTACAGATACTGCTTTTGCCATCCTACCGTACCATATAGAAAGAATCAACAAATAAAAGGTTACATACAATTAAGAAAACAATAGTAAATAAAGTTCAAGAAATGTAGGTAAATTAGGTTACAGCTAATTATTGTTATGTTGATCAGTGTGTTGGATATCAGTTGAATGAAACAAATATTAGGTTAAAAACCATGTATTTAAATAACCAAATGTTAAGTACCCAATTTTAAGAAAGTAAAGAGTTTTGCATGTACCTTTGATTAAAAAAGACTGCAACTAATACTAAAAACATTTGACAAAATAACAGACATAATAAAAACCCCTATTACAAATATAACCACTTGGTACTACTAATTAATATCCATGCATGCACAACAATTAATTATGCATGCAATTAAGCATGCTCTATTCCGCCACAGCCTAAATTAAATCTGACATAAAACAGCCATGATTTCTGAAGTTACAATTTAACATAAATTATTATACATTTTATTATTTAACTTGAATTACACTAAATATGGAGTCACATTTAGGAGGCCATGAATAAAAGAAAAAGCTTCATCACAGAAATAGAACATTCTTTTCGTGAATATCACATGTGAATTGACGAATACAACTCTTTAAATGGAAGGTGATTATTAAGTGAAGCAGTTAAAATTAAATGTACCAAAAAGATGGAACATTTTACAACTTAGATCAGAAAGATATGCAGCACTAATGGAAACAGTTGTGTTGTCACTTAAGTTCATTATAACCTGATTTAAGAACAGCATAAATAAAAAATATGGTCCATTTTACTAATGCTAAAACAAAACCATCAAGTATGAAGATAATTACTAAAGAAACAATGATAAAATTCAAATCAGAATGACCATATTTCATTGAATAATGGTTTTGTACATAATATGATCTCATAAAAGGATCTTACAACAAAAAGATGAAATTACAACTGATATTGTATAATGACATTCATTCTCAATGGATTCTGATGAACTTGAAATTGAAGAAGATCCCCTGCACGTAGGTTTTTGGACTGAAGGAACTTATACCATCCACTGCTGACGTAGGTCTCATTGAATCCTCCACGTCTATGCTTGAGACGCAAGTGTGACTCACACCATCTTCATCAGCAACATCAATAGAATGATGTTCTACCATATTGAAAGCACGAGCAAGCTCCACAGGAATGTACTACAACATTTAACAAATAAAATAACATTCAAATTTTGAAGCAAATTAACATGAATCGAAATAATAAAAATTGGAGTGGGAAAAAAGGTAATACCAAAACTTGTGCGCCAGATGCTTGAGATGCAGTGAGTCTAACATCCCACATAATAGGAATACGATCGACATCATCATCCTTATCATCATCATCATCATCATCATCATCATCAGCATCATCATCCAATACAACAACTTTCGAAGGATGGACCTGGACATGATCCTCCTCGTCATTATCATCAACAACAATAAAATCATGTTCACCATCCAAAACAACAACATGCTCAGGTATATCCATGTCAGGATGCTCATAGAAACTCGAGTAATCAATTTCAAAAAGATATTGATTGAATATTCTTATCCTAAATTGTTTTCGATAAATTCAATGAAACTGAATTGTATGGGGCTCTTCCAAATGGTAGAAATCAACCAAACTTCTGACACCCTCCTTGATATAAGCTCCGTCATCTCTCTCTTCAGCGACGACATTGTGGGGGTTTCCCCTTCTATTAAGGACAGTAACAGTTTCAGGGAACATGTAATCCCGAAATTTCTCCCAAAAGTTTGACATATATGAATATCCACCTTACAAAAACAAAACGTTCACAAAAAATAATATTAAAGAACGTAATAAACTTTTGGAAAACACGGTTTCTTAAAAAAATTATGAAAAACTTACAACTCCAGGATCAATAATTCCTTCAAAGTAATATGTCATTGATATTTGAATTTACCAAAAAAAAAAATATGATGACAAACCAAAAGAAAATGATGAGTAAGGGGAAGTAACGAACATTGAACTTGAACACCTTTCACTAATTTCCATACAACTTCACCAAAATGGCACAAACATTGAACTTGAACACCTTTCACTAATTTCCATACAACTTCACCAAAATGGCACAAAATAATCAGACACTTTCTTTTCCCGATTAACGTCAAGCAAAGCAAATGCATCTCAGCAGAATAGGTCGTCGGTATTAAACAACAATATATCGCTCGAATGGTTTTAATAAGAGCTTCCAAAAAAAAATGGCCAACGTTGGATGAAGGACAACCATTTTGGGAAGAGGAGAAAACGTTGGAGAAGTAATGAATCAGTTTTGGGAAGAGGATGAAGGGAAACGTTTTTAATAGCCTCCATCCAGCGAGTTATAATGCGGAAAGTGAAAAAGACGTTTGATTTGCAAAATCTGAAATTGAAACTTTTCAGATATCCAAATAATAAAAGATTTGGAAAATGCCTTCGTATTTACAAAATCTACCTCTATCAGAGTTAACGAATTTGGCAAGAAAATATTAGACACGCTGAAACCAAATGATTAGACAAAGTAAAAGTACAATTGGGCGGGAAAGTTAATATCCTAGACACTGCTGCTATTTTATGTAATAAAGGATGTATAAAGGAATCTGAAAAAAAAATTAGTTCTTTAGTTCTAAATCAGCATACAATTATAATAATTACGTATAAAAATGATTTATTACATAACTTTTGCACTTAAATAAATAATTTTCGATCTTTATCATTCTTATATAAAATGGTAGAGCAGTCCAAATTAAATATAAATATTATAAAAGATGACGAGTTGATTATTATTCTCAACATTTTTCTCTCTCTTTTTTAATTAATTTCAATTTAAAATTAATATTTCTCATATCTCCGTTTTTCTCCTTTTCTTTATCATGTTTTCCTTTTGGTCTTTCATCTGTCTAGGTTATCTAAACTTTTCTTTTATTTGAATGAGTCATTATTGTTATTAATCAAATTATTATTTAAAATACTTAATCTACCTCTAACTAAAATTTTCTTTTTTTTTTTATCATTATTCCAATCTTATATAAGAAATTATATGATCATATTTTAAATTTTAAAAATTAATATAATGATGAACAAAATTCGTGAAAAACATTTAGTAGCTATAATTTTAAAAAAATCAATGTAGTAACATAACTATGAAAGATCAAAACAAAGTCTTTTTAAATATTAATTTAATTTATATTTCATTTAAAAATTTGCAAAGCCAAGATCAATATTAATATTTCAAAAATAAGATCGACATGGAATTGACAAAGGCACTAATTTATAATTTATAAGGTCATCCTGATTAAATTAATAATAACAAAAAAAAATTAATTATTATGTAAAATATTAATAATAAACTTATAAGAATTTTAAGTTAAACAAAATTTTAAATTAAAAAAATTATCATGTATGTATTTTGTATAATAAAAAATTTAAAATAATTTATCTCAATAAAAAATCATAAATGTAAAGTCTTCATTCATCTAAAAATTATTTTAAAAAATTAAAAATAATTCTTTTCAAAATAAAACGATTAAAAACGGCTTTTACAAGTTTAAAATCCATTTGACTAATTTTCAATCTGATTTTTAAGCTGTATGTCTCCACGTTTGCACATCGAAGTTACAAGGCACACTAAAAATCAATATTTAAATATTAGAAAACACAAGTTACAAGGCACATTCGTAGTATCAATTATTTGAAAAATGCTAATTGCTAACCAATATTCAAAAAATATTGATTAAAAAAATAATATAAATACACAATTATTATAATTTTTAATACATTTTAATATTATTTTAAAAAATCCTATTTTTACTTTTTTTTAAAAAAAATACAGATTTGGAAAATCCCCTATTTTTTTTCGCTTTCTCCAAAATCAGTACCCGTGTGTAGACAGACTCTTAGCCTACCAATTTCGCACCGGAGACTTGGTTAATTAATTGGTTTTCCAATTAAACTGGTCGATCCAAATTAATTTTTCCATGTAGGATCAAATACAGTACAGTAGGCTGGTAGAGCATAAGCCGAAGGAGACAAGGAAAATGCCAGACAATCAGTATCAAATTCTGAAATGCTGATAAGGAAAACAACTTAATTTCAAATTTCAATTGGGAGTAAACAAATGTCAGGTGTTTTAAACACATTTGCAGCTAAACATAAAATTCCTGGAGAAACAAATGAAACAAAGAAGCCCCTTCCTTAAACAAAATTTATAAGAAGCGAAATTATCTCATCCATATGCCCTGAACAACTTAAAAAATATCAGTATTTAGTCTAATCTATGGAACTTAACTATTTAGAGCTAAAATATCTGGACCCAAAATTGGATTTTCTAGCTGAAGCTTCTTGTCGACTCAAGACTCGGCCAGATTTTGCCCATTTCTTGGTACTTGATGCCCTGAATTTCCCCTCTCTTGGCGGGGACTTGGTCGATAGTAACCATTTCCTCTCGATTTGTTATACTCCCGATCACCACCATCTTGACCACTTCCTCGGCCATAACTCCTCGAACTGAAACGGCCTCTTGCTGCATCTGATTGATAGCTACCCCTGCCTCTACCCCATCCTGTTGATAGTACAGCAGAAACAAATATGATGAAACAACGCCAACAAAAGCAGCTTAAGAAAGTTGAATTATGAATTAGAGAAACGCAAGGGGACTTGAGGGTAAACAAAAGGTGTTACACATCTCAGCAGCAGCATTGATACAGCATAGCAGGTCAAATTGTCAGATATTAGATGATTTTGAATAATTTATGCTACTTAATTGAACGCATGGGGTCAAATCAGATAATATCTTCAAGGATGTCACATGGAAAAGCCACTAGATAGTAGGCTGAAAATTTGAACTTGAAATAATCACAGTAATCTAGTGTGATCCTTGCACTAAATTATAGCATATTGTAGCTGAATTTGTATTTGTCCAAAAATGCATGTCACATAGAATCCATTGCCAGTCCCATCAACTCAATCCTCAATTAACCAAAGTGTCAATACAGATTCATTTTTTATACGCATCTATATGTCAACCAGTAATTGGGGACATTCATGATGAAGAAATTTCTAAAAGACAAAGCAGAAGAAAAATTAAAAAAAGAATAAGAAAAGGCATACTTCCTCCTCGAGAAGGGATGTTACTGTTTGGTCTCCTTTCTTCAATGTATACTTGTCTTCCTGCTATCTGAACAGACCCCGTCTGCAAACATAAAAAAACAAAAAATGATTCTACATTCATTAAGACCAAGTATCAAGTTTAGTATTAGTTTTGGGTTAAGTAGGTGTATTACATCATAATTCATGAGTAATGCATATCTCAAACTTATAATTATAAGCAAATCCAAACCTTGACTGCATTATGAACGCCTGCCATATCTTCAAATTCAACAAAAGCATAACATACACCAACATCCTGGACACAGAAAAGTTTAGATTAAAAAATCATAATTAATGTAGTTATTTGAAGATATAGAGACATAAACCTTGCGACTTCTTATGACAACACCATCAGGCCTGATTCTACCAAAATTCTTGAATTCCTCTTCAATTTCAGAAGGAGACACTGTAGGTGACAAGTTTCTCACATAAACAGATTTGATTTCATCTGAAAGCATTCCCAGGACAATCAGGATTAGCGGTAGTGACCAATGCATACATGATAAGTAGTACTACATGATAAACTGTGTCTTCTTTTAAACAGCTCATTTTATTAGGTTATTATGCAACTAGGCAGGGAAATGTGCTGAATTATAAATAATAAATGGAGGAACAGAATAATTAATCAATTCTCAACAAGTACACATAATGACCTTCATCTTCTGCAGCAGGAAGTTCCTCCACTGCATCAGTTTCAGACCTTTCAAATGCAGTTGCTGAAGCAGTTGTTTGCTGTAGCTGACTGCAAGTCTGTGGAGCATGATCCCATTCTGAAGAGGACACATTCTTATGAGAGGGCTGAGAAGCTGCACATGGTGTAGATTGTCCTTTGGCAACCCGTAACTTGCAACAGTCCATAATATTGTCAGTTCCAATATCATAATAGAATCCAAAACGAAAATAGTAGTTGGAAATTAATAAAATGGTTAGTCAGTAAGTACAATGGAAGCATAAGTTTGCTTTTGTGGCTCCCCAGCAGGTTCATCAGGAGATGCAGGTACATGGTCTTGCACTGCATTCACTGAAGTTTGAAGTGAACCATTTGCCTCTTCAACAGCATTATCCTCCCTAATATGTTCAGAATCAGGACCCTGCTGCATTCGTTGCTCTGAAAATCCATAATTATCAACTACACCATTTTCTTTGACCTCCTTTGTAGCAACAAATTCCCTAGCTTGGATTTCTCCACCCATCAGGTAGTTGGACACTGCAAAATCCACAGCTTAAATTACTTTAAAGTTTAAACATTAGAGAGTCAAGAATCATTTATATTTCAAAATCAGCCACATTGGTTATTTGAATTTGTCCCAAGCAAAACTTGTTTCACTTTTTCAAAGGTATAAAACATTTATCATAATAGATAAGTGAGGTTTGCAATTAAGCCTCACAGACAACAGATAATTTTATGAAATAAAACTGAGCCAACCACAGCCCACATATGGACCTAGGGTTAAGGTAAAGCTTGCAACTCTTTCATTTGAAGTCCTAGAAATTCATATCCCATCTTATCATTATATATCTAAACTTCAGTTTTTTTAACAGAAAGGAAGCAGTTTTTTCAACCAATTTGAAGGCACTGGTGCTTTTTATGTGTTCTCAATGTCAATGCGATAATACTAGCCAGTTGACAGTTAATAAAACATAGCAAATATGATTGGTGACAATGATGAATTACAAATGTGGTATGTGTAAACAGCTCACAAAGATCAGCAATTCCAACAGCAGTGATTGTTGAAAAGATAATAGCTTGAAGTATAAAGGGGAGGCAAAGTTTATGAACTTAAGATTTCCAACTAAAATAACATGTGAACTAGATTCCGAGACTAGCAAGACAACTGAAGAATTACTAACAGTCTAACACAGACCCTAAACAACATCAGATCCATGAATCACATAAAAAATCAGGTAACACCCACATCGTGACACAAAGTCACAGTTATACAACTAAGAATTATATCCAGAGAATGAGAGAAACAAAGTTTTACACTTTCACATTTTCTTTTTCTTTTAATTGCAATAGGTGATATTCAAGTTCCATATTCAAGTTCTACAATCAAACAATAACATGTGGATCTTTTTTTTTCCCAACATTAAATAGCCTCTGCTGTGATTATGTTACTTCATTAGGAAAAAGTATCCTGCCGTGACTGCAACATATCCACATTTCATTGTTGGATTTAGGAACTTGAATGCAAGGTGTAACACTGGATGCCATGTACCAAATTTCAAGGTCAAATTCTTTAGAACCAATTTTGCAAATCACACTAACACACCAACAGATTCCAGTTTCCATGGTCTTCAGTCCAAGAAATATAGGAAATTCATGTGGGTTCCAAAAATCATAAAATTTAATACCAGATATCCTCACACCTAGACCAACATGCACAATATGACCTTTGCTTAGGCAAATAATTTATAGCATTTGTACGAACTCAGAAAATTATAAAATTCAAGATGTGGCTTCCTCAAACACATACCAACATGCATACCAAATTTCAGAATATTCTACTAGGTATATTTCAAGAAATAAATTCTGAAAAAATCATCAAATCACAAAATCAAACAAAAAAAAAATCACCCATCACATGCACCAAGCCATTTTCCTAAAATAGAGCCAATTTCCAGTCACCAAAACAGCACCAGCAAAATTGAAGACATGCAGTAATAGAGATATCAACCACAGCCACATGCAAGAACACAACATTTCAGGCACAAAACCACAAGAAATAAACACAATAATTAATTTACAACCCCAAATAACATAAATTTAAAATACATTCATCCTTAACATCAAATACCCTCTAACCCCATTCTAACCACCCAAATTGAAGAAAACCTATCCTCCCCTTTTATGTTAAGATTTTGGTTTTGATGTAGGGAGATTTAAACTCCAAGTTTTGCTTCTCCAATGGAAGGGAGGCACCTTAAAACACAAAGGGTACAAAAAATGGCTTAAGATAAAAATTGAAAACCAAGCCATGCATGTGGGAGAAGGCTTTGGTTTTACAAGAAATGGAGGAGATGATTTCCAAAGAGCTAGGGGCATTACCTTGGAGTTAAGAGGACTTGGAAGCTTGACCTTGTTCAATTTCTTAAACCCTAAACATAGTTTTAAGGTTCTAAAAGCATACATGTGAGAAAAGATGAGGATGATGAGGGTGATGATGGATGTGATGAAGATGAGGAGTTAAGGGGTTTTCATTTGTGAGTTCCAAAGCAATGAAGGTTTTGGTTTTTACAAGAAATGGAGAAGAAGAGATGATTTCCAAAGAGCTAGCATCATTATCTTGTGAGTTTGCATGTGATATTTGAGGAGAAATGGAGGTAGTGAGGGTTTGGTGGTGGTGTGGCTTTGGAAGAGGAATAATTTTATGATGATGGAAAACAAAAAATAGAGTGAAGGAAGAAGGGGTTTTCCACCATTAGGGGGAAGTGAGTAAGGTGAATAGATTTCCTTGAGGTAATGGGGACAACTTATACGTTAAGTAGTTTGGTGAGCTAGGATTTAATCCAGGTTCCATTTTGGAGGGTAAACAAACAAACAACAACATAAGCCTTATCCCACCATGAGAGGTTAGCTAACAACACCATTAAGCTCGGTCAAAAACCAAAGTTTCTGAAATATTATTTACCATGTCTCTTTTAATAACTTCTTTTCAAGTCCTTTTTGGCTTCTCTCCACCCCTCTTCATAGGACTAAGAACCATGTTATCAACCTTTTTCGCTGGTACCTTTAATAGCCTTCTTTGCACATTTCCAAATTAGCTTAATTGATTTTCTGCTATCTTCTTTTCAATAGGTGTCACACTGATATCTCCTCATATATGGTCATTAAAGGATGAGGATTAAATATATTTTAAGGGTTAGGATTTAATTAGTAAATGAAATTCAATAGGTGAGATTAAAAGAGAGTTGGCAGGGTTTTGAATGAGATCTCACTGGTTAGAAAAATCTCATAACTTAAATTATTAATTTAATTTAATTTCTCTAAAAGATTAACTCTTTTCTTTTTCTTAATAAATTCTAATTTCTTTTAATACACTTTAACTAAGGTTTAACAATCTACCTCACTCCTAAATTATGGTATAACCAAGGTTTTTAAATCCAAACCAATCAAGACACTGATTCAAGGTGTGATGATCTAACTATGATTGGATCGATATTAATTAAATATTATTTTTAAATATTTATAATATATAATATAATAAAAATATTTTAAAAATGACCTAATTTCACATGATTAAAAACTGAAATTACAGATCATTTCAAGTGTCCAAATTCAAATCACACATGCAAGACTAAATAAAATATAACACAATTTCATTTTCTTTGCAAAAAATGATCAAAATAGCATCAATTTATATAGATCAATTTTTTGCCTGAATGATTCTACGGTTTAAATGATCTAGAGAAGTGTCTGATTTTTCCAGTCTGATTGGCCAGTTTGATCCAATTTTTAAAATTATGGGTATAATCGAAATTATACATATGTATTTTAGAAAATATTTCCATCAATTAATTAAATACTAAAAGTACTTTAACAAACCCTAATTAGAAAATGATTATTATTTATTAATTATTCTTATACTTACAATATTTTCTCAATTCATTAAACTCTATTTAAATGATGAATTTCCCCACTAGTATCATTTATTTTATACTATTGCATTTAATGTGTTACACAATAAAACTCTTATGTTCTATGGTAAAAATTAATATTTCTACACCGACCTATATCACAAGCAATAGAATTAAGTCATGTAACTATTTTGCAGAATAAATTTAAATATACGTCAAACCTAAAATGGGACAACAATGAGAATGTTACACAAGGAAACAAAAAACTTGATCAAAGTTTTGTTCTTTTTCAATTGAGGTACAAGAACACAAGCTGTCACAGAATTTACCTGGCTTATTGATTGTATTCGGAGCATTCAGTTTAGAATCGGGATTGCTCTGAGGTAACAAGACTGGTTGTTGTAGGTGAACTGGATCCTCTTCAACAAAGTGAAAAATATCATTCAGCACGAAAAACCCTTTTTCTTGGGGTGCAAGGAAGAATGTTTGCATAAATTTCCTCCTCCGGTTGTAGTCCTTGATTTGCACAGATCCGGAAACCATCACAATAACACCACCACTCCAAGATTCTAGAGATTGTGCGGTCTTGATTTCAATTCCAGTATAACTCAGTGACATAACAAGGGCATGGATTTGCTGACAACAGAGGAGTATTTTTAGTTTGTGGGGAAATGAGAGTTTTACTATTAATTGTATATATATAAACAATTGCAGAAGAAAAGAGGTAACAGATAACTTTATAGATACATATTTTTTATCATATAGAGAATGTAACTGCACTATGAGACCATTTAGCATTCTGATTCACAGGATGTGATACAAAACCACTTCAACAAGTTGCTCAAAAACCTTTACCCATATGATATGGCCACACTAAAATCAATAAACCTTACTCATAATGCATTAAATTTGAACTCGCTATTTTTATCTAGTGTAGATACAAAGAGTTGAATCCCTCCAACCAACATCCAATGTTAGAGACCCAGTTGAAAGTTTTTAATTTAAGAAATTTGTTCCATAATCTGACATAATCAACCCTTCTCATTATCAATATCAATATAATAACAAGCAGCATACTACTAACAAAAGTTAATACACAACAACACAAAACAATTCCATCTCCTTATCTGTGTCACAAACACTACATTATACAAACACATAAATTCGCTCTTTTTAACCGCAGCAATAGTTTTTTATTTCTTTATCAGCACCCATCAAATTCTCAACCAAGATAATATGTGTGCATGCGTGCGTGTTTAAATGCTACCCTTCAACTGATACCCATCATCATAGACGAGATCGGAGCTTCTCAATCAAAAAACCCTTTTTTCCTCTCAATTTGACACACCACTCTTTTCAGTCAACAAAATAACAAACAGCAAACTACAAATTCTACCCAGACTGACAATCATAACAGTTCAGTTTCATATCCAGTTCTGTTCAGAAAAAAACTCGGAAATCTCAAACCACAACAAAAATGCAAAACCAAAATACACACACTAGAATTATTGGTAAACCCTCAAGTCAGCCTTGAGATTGTATGGATGCCAGGCATTTTAGTCATTGAAATTTTAAAACCCCTTTATGAATCCTTAACTTTGCAAAAATTCATTTATTTTTATCCTTTTTCACTTTTTTTTTATTATCACTTTATACTAAAAAAGACTGAAGTAAATGCCGTGTCATAAAGTCAAGAACTAACAAAATAATTTTAAAATGTCAGAACTAACTTAGAAGTTTACTCCGAATTATTAGTCCAAATTGAAAAAAAAAAATTGCCAGGAATATGAAGAGAGAAAAAAGAGTGACAGAAAGACGAAATATTACAAGCATTGCGGCGGCAGTTTCCCTAGCGCTGCCGTCGATACGGAGCATGGTGCTGGCATCGGAGTAAAACTGGTGAACGAACTCCGGTTGATTCTGAAGCACCTGATAGTACTGTCCCACGAAGTATGTTCCAACCTGAATCAGCAAACAAACCCAAACAAGATAGACATGTAGAGAGAGAAAAAGAGATTATTCGATTTGATTTGATTCGAATCAGAGAAGAATGCCAGCGAGAAAGAGAGAAGAAAGAAGAACCTGAGCTGCAGTAAGAGGAATAGGATAGGGCGTAGCCATTGAAGAAAAAAAAAAAGAAAAACCCTTCAAAACCCTAACACCAATTCAGATCCGCAATTACCCCTTTTTTCCAAGATCCACAAATACACACAGGCAGACAAAGGGTAACGTGTCTTTCTTTTCTTTTCTTTTCTTTTTTTTTTTTTTTTTTACTTCTTCACGGGTTGGAATTTCAGTATTTTATTTTTTTGTTTTTGGGTTCTTCTGATTTTGTTTCACTCTGCAGATGAAGATACTACTATCCTATGCTATGCTGTGCTGTAATGTGATGTGTGCCCTTTTTCACCAATAACCTCATTTTCAAATAAATAAATAATATTATTTTGGAACTTTCTGATTTCCATTTTTTTTTCTTTTTTCCCTTTCTGGATGGTACGACACAACCATTTACGATGGAAAAACTCTTTTTTTAAAAAAATGAAAAATAAAAGTGGTAGAATGTTGATTGATGTACTAAAAGCGTGAAACATATGTCGAACTTTTTTCTGTAGCAAAAACGATTGTGGAAGCTGCTGCAGAATATGCGGTCTGTTTCTCCCTACCTGTGGTGAATACGTCCAAATCATTATTATGGTTTTAAATTTAAACTTAGGATTAAATTTAAGTAAAGTATTATCCTTTAATCCTATGTGATTGAAGCATTTATTTTAAAAACAATTTTGTCCTAGTTGTCATATAAAAATTTGACATTTTACATATTATACACCAATTTATTTATTTTTGACATTTTATCTTATTTTATTAGTATATTTATTTTTGGTGAAATTTTTTTTAATATTTTTACTCATTAATTTTTTGAAAATTTTTTGTAATTTCATATAAAAATATTTTTTCTATTATTTTTCGATAATTTATAAATAATTAAAATATTTTTAAAAAATTACTCCAATATCACATCATAATGTGTTGTTACCAACAAAACTTTTTTTTATTATACATAGTAATAAATAATAAATAAACGTAATGATTAGATGATGAAATGTAAAAAAATAAAAAGCGACACTAAATTTTATTTAGAAAAAATATTAAATTTATTTAAATTAAAAATTATTTTAAAGCAACAACTTTATTCAATTTTTTTTCTCTCCAAGTTGATATTTCAAAAGCTTTTATAAATTTTTTTTCAATTTAAAATAATAAAGGAGTAACAATATAAAAAGATTTGGATATATATTTTAACTACACGCTGATTCAATAAAAGTTTATAATGATAAATTTCACAATAGACTAAAATATGTTGAGAAAAATTTAATGAGTAAAATAAATATTTATTTTGATACATTACTATTTTAAAAAAAAATTTGACATGTAATGATAGTAAGTTAAAGATTGATATTAGATGGTTAGAAAGTTGTTATATTTAGTCATAGTTACTTGTTATAATATATATATATATATATATATATATAAAGAAAATTAATTTTAATTAATATATATAAGCATGTTTTATTTTACGTTAATACATTTAGTATTTGTGGATTAGTAAATAAATTAATTATTTTATTTTTATTTTATTTGTTATGCTAAAAAATAGTAAAATAATTGTTATATATATAAAAAAATACATTATATTTATTTTTTTATTTATAATCTTATTATTATCTTTTATATTTTTTAAAAAACATTAACCAATAATTTTAGGATGTAAATAGATGTAGGATAATTTTTATTTATAAATCAATTATTATTCTATAAAATATTAAAGAAAATTTGAAAAATAAACTATATAAAATCTGAAAAGCTTTCATATTAATCATAAGTTATGTATGTTTAAAAATAAAATAAAAAATGAAAGAAGAGTTAAGCTCTCTTTCCATGATTCTACTTTGCATTTTTTAGAAGTTATTTTTTTCACTATGTTTTGACCTAGTTTTTAATGATAAAGTTGGTTCACTCTTTAATTTTTAAGATCAATTATTTTTTATCATAACAAACTGTATTAATGAGTTTTTATTCTAACCAAATTATTTTATGTGGAAGCCTACTTGGCTACGAGGAGTAAAAAATTGTACTTGATTAGAGAACTTTAAAGGGTCATAGCAAAGTGACATCCATCATCTTCAATAATACTTAAAATTAACTAACCTACCAAAATATATAATCATTAAAGTACACACAATTAACTATAAATATACAATGCTTTTCGTATATTTGGAAATTATGAAATACAGTCTTATTTTACTCTTTGATACAAAAGATCTATAACATGATTTATCCAACTTACATTATAATAAAAATAAATAGATAATTTGAAAATCAACTTCAAATTTAACCAATTCAACAATTTGATTAATCTTTTATAAATCAAACTTAACCATATTTTATATTATTTATTAGCCATTTCATTAAAATCAATAAAAATTAAAGTACACATAATTAATCATAGATGCATACCACATTTCATATACTTTATACTTGTGAGATATGATCCCACTTTACACCTTTGGTCTAAAGGATCCATAACAACAATCATCCTTAACTTAAATTGCAATAAAGTTAAATGTTAGCCACTTTGACAAATAACTTTAAATTTAACCAATTTAACAATATAATTTGTTAATCAAATAACCATAAACCTAAGAGGAGGCGAATTAGGTTTAATAGATTTTTCTCTAAACTTCACCAACCAATTGAAAAATAGTGAGCCTAAAAAAGACAAGTCATCCAAGAACCTTGATTATGATATATGAATTACACAATAATTAAATGTCAATGAAATCTTGATGATCAATTCAAGAAAATCAGAGTTAAGCTATAAAAATTGATCAAGGACTAAAGATAATGGAGAACATATAATTGGTGTTGAAATGTAAAAGTGTAGGGAAGAAGAAGACACTCAAGAATTTATCCTGATTCACTCTTAACCATAAAGAGCTACATTCAGTCCCCAAGAATCATTTGAGATTTTCTTCACTATAGGCAAAATCCTTTTACAAACAATCACTTCAAGATTAAGAAAAGAACATCCTTCATGCAAAGAACATCTTCTTTTTACAAATGCAACCACCTTCATGAGAGAATCATTTTTCTTAAGAATCAACAATCAAGATTAAGAAAAGTAATAGGAGATCAACACAAAAACACCCTTGAAGCAGAATACACAAATCTTAAGCAATGATAAAACTCTCACACTTTGAATCAAAGCTCTCACAAAATAAATTTTGAAAAGTCATTCTCTTATTGTCCTCTTTCGTTTTCTTTCCCTCTTTTCTAAAAATTGGGTTAGAAACAGATATTTATATACAAACTTAGATGATAGTTTCAAATGGATTAGTTTTAAACCGTTATAATTGAGAAACATTTCAAAATTTTCAAAACTTAAACTTGGTAATTGATTACTATCATTGCTAATCGGTTACTAAAAAGTTTTGTAACTCTTGTGATTGATTGATTTTGTTTTTAATCGATTATTCTAACTTCTAAAATGCATTGGTAATCTATTAATTCAAATTTTAATCAATTATTTCACTTCTAAAATGTTTTGGTAATCGATTAATTTTACTTTTAATTGATTGCTTAACCTTAAAAATCAATGGGTAGTCGATTAAACCAGTATTTTGTAAGTTTTTATGATTAAAATAAGTTTTGGTAATCGATTATTCCATGTTGTAATTAATTACAGGGTTAGTTAATTCGGTTGAACAAATGGTTACCTATGTATAATATATGGTTAACTCAAAATTGATATGGTTAACTTAGTTCAAAATTTTGGTTAACTTTGTGTAACATTTGGATAACTCAAAATTGATATGGTTAACTTCATATTCATGCTAGAAAATCCAAGTTTTCATAGTTCAAAACATTTATATTTTGTGTAATCTTCCTAAAATATACTTTGAACCTTGAAACCCTACATTTTAGAATCTTGTTAAGTTTTTCTTTCAAAAACCATTTTACAGAGTTTGATCAAAATATGAGAGCTATCAATGCATATATATAATTATAAAAATTGTTATATTATTACTTAGTAGAAGTCTTCATCAAAATTCATTTGCTAGCAAATATAGAAGATCTCCTCTCACATAATTAACTATTCACATAAACACATTTAATCATCTTTGGTGTTATCACAAATTAGTCAATTTTCTAGAACAAATAACCACTAAAGAACACATAAGTAAGGGCAAGTATATACCGCACTTTTCATATACTTGGTAGTTGAGAAATATGATTCCACTTTGCCTCCCAAGTCCAAAGGACTTAACCACTAAAGTACACAAACACATATCACCTTTTGTATGCTTGGTAGTTGTAAGATAAGATCCCATTTTATGCCTTCAAGTAAGGGTGCTTGTCGGGTGGGTTCAAGTAGTAAAACCTAGAACCGCTAAAAACCAAGCTTGTCATGTTCATGGGTCATTTTTTCCCCAACTAAGTATTTAGGTGTTAGATTATGCAAGTTTTAGGGAGGTTAGGTAGGTCAATTTGATTATGTCTATATTATGGGCCTAAAAAAATTGTTGTAAGTTAAACTTTTAGAACTTTTTTGAACAATTTTTGTTAGTGTTTAGAAAACGTAGGCATATGGCTTTGTTACTTCATTTTAATATTCACAAATTATGGACCTAGAAAACTGAGATTTTCACTTGAAAATTTTTCAGAATCCCATATCATATTAAGTAAACTATATTAGATTCAATTATAGCAACTTAAATTTGTAACTCCAAATATATACACATCAATTTTGAATATATAAGTACGCACAACTTAAATTTTAAATATACTCTAAATATACATTATCAGAAATAAATATAAACTTAAATTTGGTTGAATTGTGGTTTTAATATACATATTACACATCAATTTTGAATATACCTAAGAAAACTACATAAAAAAACTAAAATTAATTTATAAATTACAAATTAACAAATGTTGATAGTTATATCCTTTTGAGAACAACCATAAATTATCTGCAAAACCTACAAATTGAAGAAGAAAAATTAAATTAGTTTATCAATCATCATAGATTGAAGATAATATCATTAATCAAAATACCAATGCGATAAGAAATCAATATACCAATGAAAATAGAAGCAATGACCAATATTAGCAAAAAGTGATGAATTTGAATAAACATGTTTACAATGTGAGGAACATACGCAAACAAAAATCAAAATTACAACATAAGTACATAAAAATTAACAAAAAGTTCATTGAATTACCAGAGATAGACATTGCTATTGAAGCATATAGTCATCATCATTCATTCATCAATGATTCATCATAAATTCAAAATTTCCATTGTTACAAACATACATAAACAAAAATCACAATATTGAAAAATACATAGGTAAGAAAATCTTAATTAATAACAATAGAGAAATATAATTAAATATTTGAACTCAACTTACTTTAGAAATGAGATTAACAAAATCTTTATTGTGGGCTTGATTTCAAAATAAGTTCTAATGGATAAACTAGTTTTAAAAAGTATCAATTGAAAATGAGTCAAAAAATATACTCTAAAAGTAAAAAATGACACATTTGAGATATTGTAAGAGTAACAATAGATGCAACAATAGTTAAAAAAAATTAAAACTTAAGTAAAGAAGGAAACAACTAAGGAAGGTAGTACATTTAATGTTTTACTCTTTTTTATCAATCAAGGTTCCTTGACTATGATTGAGTAGGAGATCTTTCTCCTTCTCCAACTAAAACTAATGTTCCACCATTAGATACATCTCTTTCAGAGTTTGCTACTTCTTTGAGGCATATACAAATAACAAATAAGAGAAAAACAACAGAACGAAAATAAAAACAAAATAGATGAAATAAAAATTACCAATTAATATTTTTTTTCAAAAAGTTCCAAAATCTCACTAATGAGATCCTTAAAGTGTTGAGTGAAAAACTTTAACTAATTTTATGTACAAATAAGAGTCTCAACCATTTGAAAGGATAGAAAACTTCTAAAGGTATCCAACATCTACCTCATGTGTTGAAAGCACTCTCTAAAGTCACAGTGCAGACTAGAGTGGTTAAGACATCCTTTGTTAAGTGAAAAATATAGAAAATTTAGAGTAGTTTTATTTCCACCATAAAAGTATGTCAAATTTCTCATTATAATCTACACATGATTCACTTAGGTATCTCTCAAGTTCATCTTGCATCAATTGAATTTTTTTCCTTTAGATGTTGTCTAAAAGCATAAGTTCTAGCACTATGGCTAGCAATTACAAAAGGGTTGATTTCAACTTAAACAAATTGAAAAAAGGATTGACCAACATTATACTATTGTTCATAGAGAACAACATACCATTAATACAGTCTAGACATATTCAAATTGGCACTGAAGGCTAACTCATGTGAAAAGTCCTCTTATTTGAATACATATCACAAAAGATCATTCTGTATACTTTAACTTAAACATAGGATCAAGCATGATACCAAAATAGAGAAGGTTGTTCATATGAATAACCTGACCCTAATACTTATCATATTTTTTTTCTTCATCTCAGATCCCATGGTATCCAAAATTGTATTAAGGTTCATAGAAGATTGATTCAACTCACAATACGTAAGTTAAAATGATGGAATGCAACATGAATGGTTACATGTGTAGAGGTTGAAAAAATTTTAGTAGCATCACAAAAATTTTCAAAAAAATTATGAACATCTCAGTATTCTCCTAATCAAAACCAGATGTCATAACTATTGTCCTAAAATATTTCCTAAAACTAGGATCCTCAAACTCCAACTTCTCCAATGCAACTTGGTATTTTCAATTGACTCTAACATTTGATAAGTTGAGTTCCACCTGGTAAATACATCTAATTTCTTACATGAAATCTTAGAATAAATAATACATTTCTTAAATTTGGTTAATTTTTGGAATAAGGACCTAATAAACGTAACAACATTCCAAATGCTAGATATTGAGGGTTGCATATCCTTTAACCCATCATTTATCACCAGGTTAAGGATGTGAGCACAACATCTCAGGTGAAAAAGTCACCATTTAGTGATGACCACATCATTGGAAGAAGCATTGTTAACAGTAATTGAAAAAACATTATTAATTTCTCATTCTCTCAATACTTCTACTTATTTTTCTATTGTCTCACCCTTATGGTTAGAAATTATTGAAAAACTAATTATTTTTTTAATTGTTCTACTCACAATGGATAAAATGGGCAGTGAAGGTTAAATAATTCAAGTTTTGGACCGAAGTCCAGCAATCTGTTGTTAAGAAAATTTTACTATTGTTGGACCTAAAAAATGTCCTTAATATGATTTTCTCATCTAAATAGAGTTGATACCAATCTATTTGCTTCTGTTTATTTAGAAGGTGGGTTAAATTGGACTGTAACTGCTTATAAAGGAGTTTGAAACCCTCACCATCTATAATTTTAAATGGTTTTTTTATCTAGGATGGCGAGGATGGCAAGAGCCTTCCTACAAGCCTCTATATTAAACCTTTGGCTAACAACATGTAAATAAAAAATCTCTCCATTCTTGGTAGAACCAAAGGATAAAATTCTTTACTAGGGTCATTAGTGATAACATAGATGTGCTTTGGGCATCTTATGAGGTGGAAAGATATGGAAGAGGTGTCATGGATCTTAGGATGACAATAAAAGCTTTTCTTACAGTATTTTCAACCAGCTTAAGGTGTAACACCTTCAATTACAGATAACTTGTTGCAATGGTCCCAGACATATGAAATGGATCTAGTTCCACTTGTATTTGGGTTTCTTTGTCTGGGATTTTTAGGGAGTAGTTGGGTTTGTTCATAAATAGTAGCTTCATTTGAAGATGGGTTCAAGTTTTCTATTTCTAGATTTCCACCAACATCTATAGTTAATGGTTGTTCAATAGTAAAGGTGAAAACTATTGACTAGGTTGTTTCATACTGTTAGAATGAAGAATTCATGATCAACTACTACCAACTAAGGCTAACTCTTAAGATAAGTTAAAATATGTTAACACCTATGTTTGGTTTACTAAGTCTCTCACCTTTATAACTAAACTTAAGATTAAATCTAACTCAAGCACACATCACTATCTAATGAACTTCATTGGTCCTAGATAAGAATTAAATCTCAAGTAGTTTAAACAATAAGAAGGAATCATTCTATAATGGTTAATCACCATTGGTTAGATGAATACTCAGAAGAAGGAAAATTTTAAAAAATATCATATAAAAACATCACAAGTCATATTTAAACATAAAACAATATTCATTCTTAGCCTAAGCATTATAAACCAAAAATCAGAGAGGAGGAAAAAATAAATTCAATCTCAACCTAAGCATCATAAAACAAAAATTGAGAAGAGGAAGAAATAAATTTATTCTTAGCCTAAAAATCATAAACTAGAAATCAAAGAAGAGGGAAAAATAAATTCAATCTCAGCATAAGCTTCACAAATCAGAAATCAAAGAAGAACAAAACAAATTTAATCTTAGCCTAAATAAGTATAGTTTAGATCAAGCATCATAGAGACATAGACTAGAGTGTAATATCATAGAAGAAGAAGGACATTAAAACATTTCTCAAACCAAGCATGAGAAACCATAAAGTAGTTTTAAAGAAAAGGAAGATTAAAAAATTCTCAAATTAAACATTATAGAAACATAGACTAGAGTGTAGTATTATAGAAAAGGAATATTAAAAAATTTCTCAAATTAACATCATAGAAGAATAGGGTCATTAAAAAATTCAATCTCATATTATGCATTAGAAACCACAAAGTAATACCAGAGAAGAGAGAGAATAAAAAAATCCCAGATTAAACATCATAGAAGAAGAGAGACATAAAAAATTTTTCAGATTAACAACATAGAAGAATACAATCATTAAAAAATTTAGTCTCAAATCATGCGTTCAAAACCACAAAGTAGTACCAAAGAAGAGGAAAATTAAAAAATCTTAGGTCAAACATGATAAAAGAAGAGGGGCATTAAAAAATTTCTCAAGTTAACATAGAATAAGAGGATCATTAAAAAATTTAGTCTTAGATCAAGTATAAGAAACCACAAAGAAGTACCAGAGAAGAGGAAGATTAAAAATCACAGATCAAACATCATAGACATAGACCAAAGTGTAGTATCGTAGAAGAAGAACATTATAAATTATCTCAAATTAACATCATATAAGAAGAGAAGGGGCATTAACAACTTTCTTAGATAAAACATCATACAATAAGATATAAACCAAATTAGTATCATATAAGTCAAAAAAAGAAAATTAAAAATTCAATCTCAAATCAAACATTATAGATCATACATTAGTATCACAAATGATGATAATCACACACTCACTAATATTAAAGAAAAATAGAAGAAACATTTTAAAAAAGAATAATCTCATCTTAATAGCAAACATTTTTTATTCAACATACATTGACCTCAAAAAACCATAGAAGTATTGAAAAATATGTAACTCAAAAATAAAAATCAATCTCAATTAAGTCATCATCCTCATCAATACATAAATCAAAATATATCACCAATTTAATATCACTTCAAAAATATGACAGAACTTGACAAAGGCCAACTCTACAACTCTTTCTCTATCCTCAATCTTTTGTCAACACCCAATATCTTCCTTAATCAATACAAAATCAAAAAAGATGGAAATGGACTTTCAAAAGTCATATGCAATATAAAAAATAACCATAGGTAAAAAACACAAACAAATCATACAATATAAATATTTAATTAAAATAAATTAAATATTAAATATAAAAAAATACCTTTAGGTCCTTTAGAATTTAGTGTTCAATGTTCACTATTAAAGCCGGTCAAACTACATTCAAATAAAGCACAGATCAAGGCATATGGTACATAAACATAAAAAATATTAGAAAACTTCCAATAATAAACATTGATTAGTAATTAAAATGAAATTCTATAACAAATAAACAATATTATCTTTGACAAGAGAATATAAAGTAGAGACACTAAAAGGAAATCAATATAAGCAATGGGGAACTCACCAAATATAAGAGAAGAATAATGTAAAATCATATTAGAAACAATAAAAAAACAACAGTATGTCATAAAATTTTCTAAAAAAATAAGATAAATCAATATTCACAATCAAACCCTTAAAGAATAGGAAAAAATACCTTCTAAAAAAGAGGACACAACCAAAGAGTAGAAAAATGATTGATTTATGTGACGATGATATAAGAGAATTAAAGGTTAAAAAGTAATGCTAAACCTTAACAGTGGCAACAATCCAGAAAAAAAAAATTAGAGAATTAAGATAATTTAATAACTCACATCATAATTAAAAACCACAGGAAAGATGGAAATTCTAAGATTACCATAAACTAAATTCTAATAGATTCTAAGAAAAGAATTAAGGTAATAAAAGAAGAATAGAAGGTAAAAAATTCCTAAATGAACTCCTAAGTGAATGAATAAGATAAGAGATTAAGATTTCATTTTTCTTCCCACTTGAGCAAATAAACAATTATCATTAGGATAGACCCCGTGTTTAATAAAATATTATAATATATTAATCTCGTAATCATAGGTCGGTTCAGGTAGTAATGCTATTGCTAGCCGAAGTTTCCTGCATTAACCCTTTACTATTCGAATTTGTCCACTCGATGTACCCGACCCGCCCATTAAGCTCCTTCCACCTTTTGGATTATTCAGATTTGGGTAGGTTGAAATTTTTTTTCCACCCCTACCTTCGACCAAAAGGATCAATAATAAAACTCATTCTTAAATTAGATTGTAATAAAGTTAAAGAAGAATTACATCTACTACCATGAGATTTATCAAAAATAAAATAAAATATTTGATACTTCTTTCATATTTTATTCTACACAAATTTCTTTTAATTTATATAAAAAAATAATATCGCATATCATTATCTATTATATAATTTTACACAATTTTTTTTTAATTTTTTATAAAATTATAGATATAAGGAAGGTCAAAATAATATAAAAAAATAAAAGTATTAGATTTTTTTATAAATCTTAAAAAATATCAATGTAATTTTTTTCTAAAGTTAAATGTAAGTCAATATAAAAAATAAATCTAAATTTAAACAATTTAGGAATCCAACTAATAACTTAAAAAAATAATGAAAAGAAAAGAAAAAATAAGAAAAAAACAAATTTTTTTTTAAAAAGTTGTATTGAGATAAAAATAGTGTTGAGATAAACAATAATTAAAATTTTAAAAATACGGAATAATAATTAATGGTTAATTATAAAATTTTAAAACCAAAATAATAATGAATAGTTTTAAATGTTTAAAACCAAAGTATTAATAAATAATTAATTCTTGGACTTAAATTTTTTGAAATAAACAAATTTCACCACATTTGTATCACGTACATTTTTGTATCAAAAGAAAAAAAAAAGAAGTGAGATCAATTCGGAGGACTATCGTCTTATATTATAGTATTTTTATTTTAATACATTTCTTTTTTAATATTTTTTTCTTTTTTTCCTTTTTTTTCACATCATTTTATCTATTTTTAAATGTATAACAATAGTTTTTTAATTATAACACACTCGTATTATATAATTAGAATAGATTGAGATGAGAAGTTTTTTAGTAACATGTATGTATAAATAAAAGAAAACAATGTTTAGAGGAACATCATTTTCAATTGTGAGCCATTTGGGAAACTTTCATCTCTCGTCTCTTTTCCTCTTTCCTTTTGGTACAACAAATATCAGTTTTGATAGTTTTTATAAATAGGCTAAAAAATATAAATATATATACAACATTTATTCAAATCTTTTATGATCTAAATTTTTATTTCATGATTTTAACTTTAAAATATTAAATAAATCAGAAATGAAGATAAAATAATATTTAAAAATCATATGCAATAATTAAAAAATATGATTTCTGTTATTTTGTTACTGTAGTGATTATTTTATATTTTTATTTGTTATAATGTCTATTTATGGACAAAATAAAATAAAAAATTGTTGGATATACGAATAAAAATGATTTAGCATAATAAATATTTTAATATTGACTATGACTATATTTTTATTAAAATATTTTTTTATTAAATTTTATATAAATAACAATAGTTTGAATTATAATTTATTTTCATAAAAATACTAATCATAATTATTAACATTATATATCTAGAGATTTTATCATTATTTAGAAAGAGACTTTAATTTTTATTTTTATTTTCATATTATATTATTTTATAATTATTTAATTTCATTATGATGATATTATTTAACTATTATTTGGAACTGTAAATATTATTTTCTTATGTCTAATTGTAAATATCATATATGAATTTGATGCGATAGTAATGATAATTTTTTTATCAATTCATGATATTTTAATACTATTTTTATATTGTTTAAAAATTGTCAAATGATCTTTTATTCATAATTATATTAAATATGTAATCACATTTTTCAAAAGTAATTATATATTTTATATTAAAAGATTTAAATAACATGTAAAATATGACATGGATAATGATATGTGCATGGCAATGTTTTATAGGTTCAAACAAGACATCAAAACCTTTCCAAATATAAAGGTCTATAAAATTTACCATAAGCTTATCCAAATAATAAGTCTAAATAAGTTACAAAATGGTCATTTTTATGTGCGCTTTTGTGAGAAGATAGTGTGTAAAAAATGATATGGAAGCCGAAAAATAAATTGCTCTTATTTTTTAATATACACTTGGTATCTGCATTTTGTTCTATCATCACAATGTCATTTCAGGATCATTCTTTGCATGATGCTTTGGACACTGAGGCTTACGGTTTCTTCCCATCATATATTGTTGCACAACAAGCAATGAGGAATTTGTGCCAAAACTGGTTGAAGCCACAATGTCCCCTATGACCCCAAGTTCAGGGTTGTCACACCATTTCAACATCTTTGCAAAAGCTGGGTAGATCTTACCACTCCCTTGCCCCACAATGTACAAGTCATACCCTGGCTTATCTATTTCATTAAGGATCATAGGAACTTCCTCACCAGTTTCTATTTCCACTTCCTTCTCTGAGTATTCAATTGAGTCATTATCGTGCACCCCTTTGTGCCTAAAGTTATATATGAACTTGTCATCCAGCTCTTTTTGCATCACATTGTCCATAACTGTGGACAATAACCCATTAGCATCATTCTTGAATGTTTCCTCTTTTTCTTCAGCAGCTTCGCTTAACATTAGAAGCCTCACCACATGTAATTGTGTCTTTGGATGCTTTGCCATTCGCCATGCAATTGATAAGGCTTCGCGATCATCAGGCCCTCCAATGAAGATCACAATGATGCGCAAATTTGTTTTCTGCAATGAGCCAAGTCCACGGTTCATGAAGATTCCCACAGAACAAGGTGGTTGCTGCAGCACATTTTGGTTTATGTCACAGAATGCACTGTTGGGTATTTCTAGCACACCTTCTGAGTTTAGCTGTTTGTGAAAGGGAAGGAGGATTAGGCTTGCACGTTTCTCTTGTGTCACATTGTTTATGTCCTCATGGATGGTTTGATAGGTTGACACTACACTTGATGTATCAAATCTAACTGCGTTGTATTGCTCAACAAACTCATCAAATGCTTTGTTTATGCAGTCAAACTCTGTTTGTGTTCCAAACTGGGTTTGTGGTAGCCCTCCTTGTGCATTTGAACTCTCCATTTGGGCAACAAGAAGGCTGGTACCATGGCGAGTAAGTTCAACAAGGTGAAGGACTGAGACATGCAGAGGTGAAATTCTAGTGGCATTTGTGGCTTCAAGGAGATGGATCATACCAGTGGCTTGGTGTTCATTGTGGACGCAAGCCGCAACTCGGAGTTCTGAATCAAACCTTAGCTTCTCCACTGTCCTTAGCTGAGATAGCATAAACTGGGATTTTGGCTTGTATATAAGGTTGATCAAAGGAGAGACCATCACAGTCATTAGTAGTGTAGCAAGCATCATAAGTGTGAATGAAGCAGGGTCCATAAGCTGAAGAAAAAACAAAAACAGAAAAAGATCATGAAGTCACATTTGGGTTAACTGTCAATTGAGCTAATGGATCAAATTGCTGCATGCATTTTTAGAGCATGTTTGGTTTTTGAAAACGTTTTCCTTTTTTGTTTTTACAAATGATTATAAAAATATGATGTTGTTAAAATATGAAAAAAGTTAAAACGTCATATTTTTGTAATCATTTGTAAAAACAAGCAATAGAATAAAAAAATATTTTCTCAAACCAAATTGGATTTTAGTAATCACACAAGAATTTGAAAGAGGATTTGGTAATTCATCAGTACACTTTTGTCCCAAGCAACACTTAGTAGTAGCACTGCCATGAGACCCTTGGTGTTGAGGAGCAATCCAATACCCAATCCTTCTCCAAGAGGCATACCATAGAAGGAAGTTACTATCATAGTGCTAAGAATTTTTGGGATGACTAACACCAACATGATGATGACAATGAGAGGCCCACTTTTACTGCCCATAATCGAACCCGCATTGAGCCTAAAGCCAAAACCAGAGAAGTAGAGAGGGGCCATAATCCCAGTAACAAAATCATCCAACATTTCCATCATCATATCAGCAAACTTGCCACTAGGTAAGATTAGCCCATACACAAAAGCCCCAACAACATGGTGTGTGCCAAGCAAATCTGTGATATACGAACAAATATAAACTCCTATCAGCACACGCTGCAACTTTAAGGTGCTCCATCCCTCCTTGTCGGTTATGTTGTCAATTATGCGATTAAGGATAGGGCGAACAACGCAGAAGCAGAAAGCAATGAAGATTAAGGTACTAATTGTTGAGAGGAATGGTCTTCCACCTTTGTTGGAGTGAGGAATCAACAATGTGAACAGAATCCACCCATATGCATCAATTAACATCGATGCATTTATGGCATCTCTACCAAGCCTGGTGTAGAGAATTTTAAGCTCTGAAAGGAGCCTAGCAAGGACCGGAAAAGCAGTAACAGCAAGAATTAAACACCAAAATAGATACCCTTCAGCCTCAAGAGAAGAATATCCACCAGGTTGGAATTTTTGTTCTAGAGCAAGAAAACCAGCCCCCAACAATATTGGAATGACAATGCCAGCAATGGCTATGCTTACAGACTTCTTGCTTGATCTTATGATGGTGTCTAAGTTCATCTCCAACCCACCAAGGAACACATGATACATAATTGCCGCATTTGCAAAGGTTTCAACGGCCAAGATTCCTTCATTACGGTATATGTTGTGAAATACCATTGGGACTTTTCCCATAAATGTTGCACTCATAACAAAACCAGCCTGTATTTACAATATCAAGTTTAGAACTTCTTGTACCTATGGACAAACAAATAACGACTTTACAAATTATTTCTAATTTTCTTTTTCATCACCCTCTTTCAAATTCATTCTTAATACCATTTGCAAAAATATTAATTTGCATTATTCTAAGCAACCAAAGAAACTAATTTATATTATATTAAAAGTTAGAAATGAATTTGAAATAAGTGAATAAATAATTGTAATAAAAATGTGATAACTATTATGATCCTCATATTAAAGAAAGAATGCTTACAAGAATCTGGGCAATGAAGAGAGGAACGTGGAAGGGCAAGAAAATGTGATACAAAATTCTCGAAAGCAGAGTAGAGTATGCAATTTGTACACACAAAAGAGGAACACGAGTTGCAAGAACATTATCGCCCATCCAAACTTTGTTGGTAAGATCCACAGTTGAAACATAACAAGCCAAATCTGGAATTACTCCCATCTTCGTCGTATTCGAACTCTCCGACGCCATCTTCTTCTGCTAATAATGTTTTTTCCTTTGAATCTTGGTTCAACCAAACGCCATATATCTAACACTATGCGAACTATTGCCATTGTGTTTAAGCTGCCACACTTTGCATTGCTCTCTGTCCCCCTTGCTGGAATCTTATTGCATCGTTTCTTTGTCTGTTTTATTTCTATATCTTTCATTTCTTCCAATCACAATATACACTAAAAATAAACATTTGTTTTAGATCCGTTATGGAAACCTTTTAGAACCAGCGGAATATGGCACGTGTAAAACCTAACCGTTTCATTTTATCTGTGGAAGAGAAAAGATAAAAAAGCTAAAATATATTTTTACTTCTTTTATGTTAATCGTATTTTTTATTTTTTTTAATTTTAAAATTTTTATATTACCTTAAAATATATTAATTATGATTAGAAGATTATAATTAATATATTTTAGAAAATAATCTAATTTTTTAACAATTGTTAATCAAAATTTATTTTCATAATTTTTAGTGCAAAATAAAAAAAAAATATTTTATAAAATCAAATATTATCTTGGTGTATTTAGAGTAAAAGAAAATAAAGGAAAAACTAGCATACTAATAATTGTATTTTACAGCTATTTTTAAATGTAAATAAAATTTATAAATAAAAATAAGTTAAAGATAGTATAAAATATTTTATTATTAATAATAAATGTTGTATTATATTAATAATAAAATATATAAATAAAACTTTTGAAATTAAGAATGAAATAAAAAATAATTATTTTTTATTTATTAGATTAGAGTCTAGGTTATTGAAATGAGAATAACTATTCTTATTTTCTAAAGTTATACGACTTTCTGTAATTAAATATTTTTTAATTTTATTTTTTAAATTATAAATTTTTAAATCTAAAATATTGGTATATTGTAATAAATTTTTGAATATATTTATTTAAGATAAACTAAAATTTAAGATTATTGTAATTTAATTAATCAATTTGAATTTGACTTTAAATTTTGATTACTTATCAAATCAATAACAATTCTATGTTATAATTTTAATATTTTTTAAAATTTTAATCTTAAAACTTTATCCTTTTATTTTTATCAATATGATATCATATAATACTTGTTGTTACCACTAAAACTAAAAATATATTTACTAATAATAAAAATATTTATTATGTTACTATAATTTTTTATTAATAAATTTATTTAATTTTAAAAATATTCATTTAATGCAGAAACAATTGGCTAAATCTTAAATTTTAAAATTATGACAAATAATATTTATTAATATTATTTATTAAAATTTAAAATTTAAAATAATTAAAATTATAGTAGTCTTAAATTTGAATTTATCTAAAAAAGTTTATTATAGTGTATCAATATTTAGAATTAAAATTAAAATTCAGTCAAATTAATCTATTAATCTATATAGTTTTATTAGTTTTTTAATTAAGTTCTTATAATTTAAATCTGTTAACTAAATTTTTATAAATTTAAATTTTTTTAATTAATTAATAATTAATACTATTCATGACAAAAAATATGAAAGTAAAAAATGGATGACATGAGAAATGAAAAGAAATATGAGAGGAAGAAATAGAATAGAAATAAGATAAAAAAAATTGTATAGATAGATAGAAATAGAAGGAAGAGAAAAAAAAAATTATTATTTTTTTAAATAAATAAAAAAAAAGTAGAAAAAAATTAAATTAAATTCAAAAATTTTAAATTTTTATTATTAATATAATAATTTTTAGTTTTACTAAAAACTTAATAATTTAAGAAACAAAAATAAACTTATACATACAAATTTTGCAAGTTATTTTCGTCTCGTTTGTTCCTTCTTCTTGAAATTCAAATAAATGGTAAATAAAAACGATATCATATTTTTTATTTAGTAATTTATCTTTTTTATTCTATTATTAATTATTAAATTTTAATATTTTTTGTATAAGTATTTCCTTTTAAATTATTAACTTTTACTGGATTATACTAGTTGTAATACACATGGGATGCATGAGAAATTAAGTTGTATTTGTAATTGCATTACATTATTCTGTTAAGATTTAACTTTCTAAAGATTTTAAACTTGATGAATAGCAAAATTTAGTTCAAATATTACAATTTAACAATTAAAAAATCATTATTTATATGTACGACATTACATATTTAATTTTTAAAAATTAATAATAAAAAGGTTAAAAAAAAATTTTATGAATCAAGCAAGTATATAAAAAGAAAAAAGGAATGGAAATAGTCTAAAATATAAAAGAGATTCTACTATCAAATGGTGTCAACAATAACCTAAAATGAAGACATTTTGACTTAGAGTAGTTGCTTTTAGAAATGCTACTCGCAAAACATGCATACTCATGTGAGTAATTATTAATTAAGTTTGATCTATGTTTCTCAAAAGTATCAGATGAACCCCAAATTTTAACTTTAGCTTATAATTAGAAAGTCTATATGACTTTATTGTGTTTAAGTACTTGAGTGTGTATATGATTTGACCTTTCAAAACCTCCATAACCTGAACATGGGTATTAAAATTGAGATAAGGTTTTGCTATCATGCATAATAGAACCACAACATCATCTGTATTAGTAATAAACAAGTCTTTAGGTATTTCAACAATGATGTCCTTATAAGTTATGTGACCAACAATGCCATTCCTAATGTTTAATATTCATTTTGAAAACATTTTCAACTCAACACCTTAGAACTTGAGCTTTTACTTTGAAGTTCCATATTTTTTATTAATCTTATCACTTCACAATAATTCCAAGGGTATGAAGAATTAATTGTAACCTAAATGATATCCTGCATTCTTCATTTTGGGATGACTTGAAACATTTGCCTAAATGTCCACTAAATACAACAACTTTTCCTTTTAATGATTTGTTCAAATTGTGACAATTATAGAATCTTAGGATATCTCTCAAAGTTTTCTCAATAACTTCAAAATAATGCTTAGGAGCCATATATGTTTCGTCTCAAATAATTTTATTTTAATTATCAATTTATTTTTATTTTGCAAGTAGAATCTTTGTTAGCATCGATTAAGCTGCATCTCCGCTTGAAGTAACAGTTAAAGCAATTTCTCTTTGAATATAATTGTTGAAATTACCCTCCAAATGAAAGTCTTCCCCGTGCCACCATATCTATACAAGAAGAACACCTAACAAAACGTTTAAGACACTTTGGTCATGATTTTTTTTTTTTCATAATTTTGTATTTGTTTAGTTGCATTTTAGATAAAAATCAATGTGATATGTAGACAATGCTTCCATATCATAGCATAATTAATCTTAGATAAGCCTCTTATGTGACTTTGGAATCATTGAAATATTAGGTTGATGCATTGTTGAGAAATTAGTCAAACTTGTATTGTTCCTTTGCAACAAATTATTAATCTTAGCAAGCATTCAATTTTTTACTTCTTCTTCTGCGAAAATTTAATATGTAATTATTTAAGTAAAATATTAACATAAGTAATTTAATAATAAAGATGTAGGTTCTACAATTTTTGAGTAAAATATTATTATTATACTAACAAAAAGAAAATACCATCATGCTCTACAAATATTCTCTATTAGTTATATAATTTATCATCATTGAAGTATTTTAAAGTTTGTTTCCACACAAATTCTAGAATTTTAAGTTGATTTGATAGTAATAATTAAAGTGAAAAAATGATCTTAAAAAATGTGTTGTTCCCAAAACATGCTGGGTTGATAGCATTTACATACTCTTTGTTATCATCTAACAAATACAATGCATAGAAAATATCCTTAAACGTAGAGTATATGATACCATCAACTATTTTTATATCATTAAATGAATATGGTCCTTTTGCTATATTTAAAAAATTCTTATAAAATAAAATTTGCCACTATTATTAGTAAAAAATAGAAATTTTAAAACAAGATTTTATATCAGATGATAAATAACCGATAAAAAAAATCATAAATAATCGATATAAAAAAAGAGCAATGATATTTTTGAAATTTAAATTCTATTTATTACATTAGTTATTAGTATAACTGATATAAATAATATTTTTTTACATTGGTTAACTTTATAATTGATTTAAAATTTCTTTTTACATCGGTTAATATTATAACTAATTTAAAATCCTATGATTCCATTGTCCTCTCTTTCTTGCATTCCTATGTTTCTTTGTAATTATTCTGCCGACAAATTTTATGAGAGAGCAAAGAAAGCATGACTAAGATGAATGGAAAGAGGGGAAAAGAGGGTTGCTATGCATGTGATTTGTGAGGAGAAGAAAGGAGGGGTCACGGTAAAGGTTGCGATTGGGTGGTCTCGGTGGTTTTGTGGTCACGCATGGCAAACGAGAGTGGTAGGACAAAGGGGATTGCAAGTGGTGATGAAGGAGAACAGATTTAGGAAGTCTTTGTGAAGAAAGAAACAGTGGGGTGGTTCGACAAAATGTCTCGCCAAGACTCCATTTCTTACTACAACATGATCACTGTTTATTTGAAGAACAATAACCTACTTGGAGTTGAAACAGTTTTCAAGGCAATGCCATAAAGAAACACTGTTTCTAAGTTGAGTTTGCAATGATTGATGGGTAGGCTCAAGTTGGTCTCTTGGACAATGCCCCTAAAGTGTTTACTAGTATGATTTGGAGGAATGCGTGCTCTTGGACCAATTTGATTTCTAGGTATTTTAGTTGTGAAACAATAGAAAGGGATGACCACTTGAGCTAAATTAATTGATCTCAGTGTTCCACTTGAGCTAAATGAGTTGATCTCAATGTTTACTCCATCAAAACTACAGTTTTATTTTAAGGAATTTGTTCTACTCATTTGTTGTAAGTAACAATTTCCTCGTGTAACATTGTATAATAGAAAAAGTTAAATATATTTGATGTTATATTTGATTATATGTTTGTAACTCAAAAGAGGGAGAACGGACAAGGATTGTAATGAACCAAATAGTACCTATGAAAGGCAGCATGTACCATTGTCCAGGTCAACATATCCAACAAATCTATCTCCTCAGACAACTAACATACTAAATAGTATATAGTGGGGATCATCATAGCAAATATTGCAGCCATTAGTGTCTACTAAGGTTACCTGATACTTGGAATCAGCTCCTATATATAGCTATCTCTACATTAAGGTGAAGCTCCATACAAAGTCATCCTAATTTTTATTCCTTGTTTATATGTTAAGCTAGTGATTTCAGAATTTCTTTATTGTTTGGGGATAGATATTGATACTAGCACGAGTTGAAACTCAATTTTAAAAATATATGATTTTGGAAGAGCAATAATTTACAAAACAAAATGAGTTCAGTAAAGATGACCAAATTGTTGTATATCAAGAAAAGTAATTTATGAACGTTTAAGTGTAACCTCTTTTTATTTTATTACCATTGGTCATTTTTTTTCATGGACGCTGTCTGCGTATTACCTAGTACTTCATCTTTAGAATTGACAAACAAATACCATGAAGATTATTTTAATCTATAATCTTTTAAGTGGGTTATTTTGCTTAAGCATGATAAAAAAATAAATTTTAATAATAAGATAAATACTAAAACCCCAAGTGTTACACTAATGAAAGAAACGACCATCTCATTTAGAAGATTGAGTGTGGCTTACATATTGCATAATGAACAACCCTTATTGTTAATTCAATTGATTCAAATAAAGTCTACGATCTTATGTAAACCATTATGGTTATGGTTTTTTATAATGGATATATTTCAGAACTTTCTAGTATTGTATCTTTACTGCAGATTTCCAAATTTGTTAAGCTTGTGCATGTGCATCTTTTGATTGAAACTAATTATGAAATTTATTCATTTTAGTTTAGATTTATCATTTGAAACCAAAAGATGTTAAAGTGGTTATTAACTATGGATAATTTCTTTTTCTTTTTGATACTTAACAAAAATAGTAGTTCCAAATTTGGTGGTATTTATTCATAGGATTGGTTATGATAGATTTGAGAAAAATATCTTTATTATTCTTGGTCATTAAGTTGAAAAAATTCAAAAACATAACCTTAAACTATTGTTCAATGTTTATATTATTTTTAACGTTGTCCACTCATAGAATCTCATTCTTCATGGATTAGTTAAGTATGTTTTATTTTCTCTTTCTTCAACTTTATCCTTTCATATATATTTTTATGTTACAGTACTTTTCAAGATTGTTATATTTGCTGTAAGTTATTAAGCACCATTTACACTTATCACTTACACTCATATATATATATATTAATAAAAAATAAAAAATAGATATAAAAATACTTATTTCTTGTTAATTAAAAATAATATTAAATTTTTTCTTATAAAGTTTAAGTAATTATTCTCTTTTAAATTAATTATTAAATATTTATCTATTGGTCATTATTTGGCTTGATATGATTGGTCTTCCTTTTCTTATTCATGTATATAGTTGTAGCTTTGTTTGATCTAATTGAAATTGTAATAGTCCATATCAAATTCTCAATATGGATTTAAGTAAATATTTTAAAGGTTGTCTTTAGTTCAATATATAGTGCTTTAGCATAATTATTTAAGGATTTTATGGTGAGTCTCTGCTAATAGTTTTGTTATCTTTGTCAATAGCATGTTAAATGTAAAAAATTCTCATAATTTTAAATTTTCTATCCTTTTTGTAAATTAGGGGTACTAACTAAGTTATCTTTTGAATTTATAAGTTTTTCTGTATAACACTTGTAAACACCCAATTATGTTCGAGGCCCCAATTATAAAATTAATCAAGAAACTAATACTAAGTTAAAATCAAAAAACAAAAAAAAAGAAATAAAAAATAGGAGTTCTAAAGAAAAGAAAAAAAATATAATAAATTTGGAAAAAAATCAAAGATAAAATAAAAAAATATATAGAGAGAGAGAGAAAAATACAGAATATTAAAGAAAAAAACAAAAATCTGAAAAAACAAAATCAGAAAATTAAAATATTAACAAAGTTAAAAAAAAATAGAAAGTAGAAAAACGGATAAATAGAAACAAAACAAGTAAAATTACAGGATAAGTGAACAAAATAAATGAAAAGCATTTTTGAAAAATACTGAAAAGAATAAACAAAAAAATACATATTACAAAAAACAAAAAATCTAAATAAAACATAAAAACAGAATTAATAAAAATGGAAAAACAAAAGAAAAATTAAAATAATTAGAAACTAAAAATAAAACAGTTTTTGAAAAAATGTATAATGAAAGAATTAAATAACAAAAGGTAGAATCAAAAATAAAAAAAATTCATTTAATAAACAGGAACTAAAAAATTGAAAATTAGAAAAAATCAGAATAATAAAAATCCAAAAATCAGAATAATAAAAAATTCAAAATCTGAAAAAAAATAAATAGAAGAAAAACAGAAAAATAGATATTAATACAAATTAAGAGAAAATCACAAAAATCTAAAAATCATGAAATTTACAAAAAAAATTAAAAGGATATTGAAGAAAAATAAAAAATATAATAATAATGGAGTAATAATAAAAAAACATGAATAAAAATTTATTAAAATATGGAAATTAAATAAACAAAATCATAAATTTTGCAAAAAACAAAAAAAAATATATTTTCAAAAATAAAGAAAAGCGAGAAAACTAAAAAAGGAATGAACAAAAATTTCTAACAGAAAAACAGTTAAAAAAATAAAACTGAAGGATTTTTTTTTTTTTTTGGCTAGAAGCCGGGTTCTCTGAGGGTCCTCAAGGCTAGACGCACAATCAAAAGGGGAAGGACTCCAAGGACTTCAAAAAAAAAGGGAGAAAGAATTGGGGACCTCCAAGATTTCGGCACATCAGACTCCAATCTTAGGATAGAGAGCTGAGCATTTCTTGAAGTTAATCACATCCAAGAGGAAGCTGGCGACGGGAGAAGGGATTAGACGCCAGACAGAGGGAATCTTGCGTAGGAGTACTTGGTAAAGGATTGCAAAGGAGGGAAGATTTTCAGGCTCATCTGCTACGGAAGGAAGAGGAAGACCCCGACGTTATCTAAGGGAGGAGACGTTGATCTTCCAGAAAAAGGATCCAAAACATACACCTCCATCAGAGGAAGGACGAGCATTGCAGCCAAAAAAAAAGGGGGTCTTCGCCTGGGTCTACGAGCGAGCGTCATCTGGAGAGGGTCATCCCAATTGTTGGAAGGGGAAGCTTCTTGTGAAGGGCGTACCCAAGCCTCACAAATTCCAGGTTAGGTCTCGAAACCCTCTGTAAGCTTGCATAAAGTTGGTTCTTGAAGCCTAAGATATTATGATCTCTTCTAGTAGCATAGATATATATATATATATATATATATATATATGTATCAGAATAGGAAATTGCTCCCTGTCTTTGATCAAGAAACACAAGAAAGATTTTCAAATGTGATCCAAAATGTACGATAGAATGTGCTAAGGATTGTGTTCTTGGATATGCACGTTTGTGTGCATGGTGATCTCATGTTTATCTTAATTTGGTCTGGGTTCTTGCAATCGCCATTCTTGCAAAAGTCAGGCAAAAAATATCTACGCAGTGCAACCTCCATGCAAGTATGCAAGAGATCCTGATGTAGCTAGGTTCAGGTTATCATGTAGAAGATCACGTGGGATCCGCATTCAGTCCGTCAGAGATCACCGAGAGGTTAGGAAAGATCAGCAGTGCCATGGAGACGTTGTGGTATAGAATAAATCTAGGTTGACTCAAGGTTTTGATACCAAGGGGTTGTACTAGTGGCTATAACCCCATACATGGCGAAAGGTGGTTGAACGAGAGTGCAGCTTGTTGCTTTACTCATAAAGGAAAGTTTTCCCATAATCACATCAAGCTGACCATATGAAATCTTCATAATTGGGTGTCTCGAATCTAGTTCTGTCACGTTGATTCATGTGGTTGCTCCAGCTATGACTCAGGCGAGAAATGACGGGCTCAAGTCCCAGGCACCATTATTTTGGAATGCTACCCCTAGTTGTCCTAGGTAATCCCAAAAGCATTTGGCTAAACGGAGAGCCTAGCCAAATGAACTTGCACGTGGCCCATGTGAAGTTCATACTGCCCATGTAATGGCTCGAGGTCATATTTACGTTAGTGGAGCATTCATGCATGAAAATGAGTTGCATGCAAAAGGACAAAAGAGTGGGCCCCGCTCCGGATGGAATGAAGAAGACATTGCCTGCACTTACATATACATGTAGAGGAATATAATGTTACAAAGGTTGAAGGGTTCAAGTGATTGTGCTTTCGCTGCTGACCAAATTACGTCCCTGGATTCGAAACCCATCCACCACATTTTGTGCATCAGCCTCTCCAAATCAAGATGAAGCTAGGTAGAAGTGCTTCTAATTCAACCAATTACTATTCTGTCCTTAGCAATTTCCTAAACACCCAATAGATCCCTGCTGTAGACAATTACAGTTTTGCCCTTGGTGAAATTCAAAATTCCAGAAATTTAAAAATTATAAAAAATTCACGAAGTTCAAAAATTAATAAAAAATTCTAGAAATTCAAAAATTAAATAAAAAATTCCAGAAATTTAAAAATTAAATAAAAAATCCAGAAATTCAAAAATTAATAAAAAATTCCAGAAATTTAAAAAATAAAAAATTCCAGAAATTTAAAAATTAATAAAAAATTCCAGAAATTCAAAAATTAATAAAAAATCCAGAAATTCAAAAATTAATAAAAAAATTCCAGAAATTCAAAAATTAATAAAAAATTCCAGAAATTCAAAAATAAATAAAAAATCCAGAAATTCAAAAATTAATAAAAAAAACTCCAGAAAATAGAAAAATTAATAAAAAATTTACAAAAAAATAGAAAAATTAATAAAATTCCAGAAGATTCATAAAATTCTAAAATTTCTAAATGGGTCACAAAAGGTCTAAACTTCCTAAATAAATCATAAGACACTTAAAACTCCTAATTAAGCTCCAAATAATCCTGATATTGTTAAATAATTATATTAAACCCCAATTGCCTCAAAAATCTAAGATGAAATTCTTTCCACTTAATTTGAGCTTTCTTTTATTCAAAGACCTACATCAATTGCAAAGTGTTTCTTTTTCGAAAATTTGAAAAATCTTTTTCCAAATATTTTGGGATTTTCAAGTCTCACGCAATGGACTCTAAATGGAGAACTGGCGGTTTACCTGTTGTTCAACATTTAGTAGTTCGTATAGGTCCCCGTGCCGCCTTAGCCGCCTCGGGCCTTGTGCATGAGTGGACTTGAGGTCCTCTTTAAAACTAAGAAAAAATCCTTTTTACAAATATTTTGGGATTCTAGGTCTCACGCAATGGGCTCTAAATGGGGAACTGGCGGTTTACCTGCTGTTCAACGTTTAGTAGTTCGTATAGGTCCCCGTGCTGCCTTAGCCGCCTCGGGCCTTGTGCATGAGTGGGCCAAAAATCCCTTCCTAAGATAAAACTTTCTCAAAACAAGATCTTTAAAATAATCTTCTCTCAAGCACTTTCGAAGGTCAAGCCTTCACAAACCAAATAATTTTCTCAAGCACTTTCGAAGGTCAAGTCTTCAAAGCAAACCAGAACTACGTAAGCCTTGAGTTTTCCATTGCACCGGGGAATACGTAGGAGCAGGATCAAATCCTGTCAGGCTAACCTCCATCAAGTATTTATTTCCACTCTAATAAAAGGGATCAAATCATTTTCAAATAATCACACACTCAGTTTAAGGGTACTGTTCTTCGGAACAGGCGAGTGGGGTGCCTAACACCTTCCCTACTCGTAACCGACTCTCGAACCTAAATCTCTTCCTTGAGTCAGGGTTTTTCCAAATCTTTTCCCTTAAATAAAAATTTGGTGGCGACTCCACTTTAACAATCACATCATATAAAAATTCATTTCAAAATTTTAGCGAGTTCGTCGTCTCGTCAGAATTACGGTTGCGACAACACTATCTCAAATTTTTTTCTAGGAATTTAATAAGCATGATAAAGAACCACTCAAGTATTTCAAACTATGGAGAGGCATTAAATCAAAGATAGAGCCATCATATTCATGCAATTGTAATTAACTATTTTATTGTAAATGCAAGTATTGGTTATTTAATTGTATAATCTCTACTTTTTTTAATTTCCCCTTCTCTAAATATTGTATATATCTTACTATAATGACATAAATTAATTTTGATGTTAGATTTTTTTATTATTTATAAAGTTTTATTTACCTTAATATTATCTTTTTCGGCCACTATATATGTGTGATTGAACTCTTATAGTAAGGATACGTGTGTTGGAATCAATAAAATTATTATTATATATTAAAAGTGTGGCAGCTAAAACCGTCACAATATTTTTGTATAATTTTTTTATTAAATCAGTTGTTATTGTAATCAATGTAAAAAGTAAGTTTTTACATCGATGTAAACTGTGATAGAATCTATATCGTCTGTATCTTTACCTATTCTATGACTGATGTAAAAAATTATTCTTAACTGATGTAAAAAGTATTTTTTATACTAGTGTACATAGAACAATGTCAAGTTCTTTGCTTTTGGAAGGCTCCATCCATGATAAAAACTTAGACTTGCTACTATTGGATCTATTAACAATCTTGTTAATGGTATTATGATCATCAAAGAGAACATGTTTATCAAGCAAGTGAAAAGATAATCTTTTTACAAAAGGCTTTCTAAAATGAATGTCAAATGCAAGTGGTCTCCTACTTGCTTCACATGATGATAAATACCTATAATAGTTTAACATATTAAAAAAATTAACCAAATAATAGATAGATTATTTCAAATTATATTGCAATGAGAAAATGTTAGCTATTTTTTTTTATGAAAATGCATAGAAGATGAAAACACCTGCAATCATAATAAATAATTATTTCACGTAAAGAATATTTCATGCAAAAAATATTAGGTATCTTAACCAAAAATATTTTATCTATTTCCTTACATGAGGATGTTGATTTGAAGAATGTAAAAATACTAAGATATGAGTACGTGAAAGTCCTCTTTCTTAAAACTCTATGACATATATCACTATATAAACAGGAAAATAGAGATTAATTAGGTTAGAGAATAATCAAACACATTATGACAATAAATATAAAAGAAAAGATCAAATTATTCTAAAGATATTGTGGCTAGATGTATTCTGTTCAATAACTTTTATAAACAATTAAATTTCATCAATCTGACTTTTAGATTAAAAAATTTTATTCTGTAAATCATGCTTATAAAGTTTTATAAATTTTTGTAAGTAAGATTTACAAAATAAAATCTATTAATCTAATAGTTTGATTGATGAAATTCAACCATTTATAAAAGTTATTAAATGGAATACATCTAGTTAAAATTACTTTTAGAACAACTTAATCCTCTCTCTCTCTCTATATATATATATATATATTCAAAAATAAACATTCCCAGCTCAGCATCTTAATTTTTGTACTATATATTATAAAACTTCAAAATAATATTGACCTTTTATAACTTTCCTAAACATTTGTCCATATTTTATCACTTTAATTAGTTCATCAAGCTTTATCTTGAAGAGATGACATGTTACATCATGTATATCTTTTGATTTCATATTCCATTGGTGGAAAATGACATTTTTACATTGGTTGTTATAGACCTTTTACATTGGTTATTTGAGCGGTATAAAAGCGAGGGATATAGAAAGTAGGACTTTGTACACCGATCGAACTATGAACCGATGTAAAAAAAACTTACTTTCTTCATTGGTTAAAGGCGCTAGACCGATGTAGAAAGTAAGATTTTTTACATCGGTTTTTATTGCAACTGATGTGAAAGATATACTTTTTACATCGATTGATAACTTGAATCGATGTAAAACGTCCTACTTTCTACATCGGTTAAGGTCTTAACCAATGTACAAGTATGACTTTTTACATTAGTTAATTTATCAACCGATGTAGAAATTCTCTTTTTAAATTGATTATGACCTTAACCGATGTAAACAGTCCTCCTTTTTTTTAATGCTCATTTCGTTTAGGCATACTACTATATCATTTATTCACAATACTTGTATATACAAGCAAAATACACAGACAAACAATACAACAACCACAGAATCTATTTATTTAAACTAAATATATTACTATTTATTATCAAATCCAAGTTTATTCAATATTTTACAAAGGAAATAACTTAAAGTTACATAAAATCAACCCAAATTGGCTACCTCTATCATAAATTCCCCCCAACGTCTTTTAGCATCATCAATTTCTTCATTCGCTAAAGGGTTAAGATTTTAAAATATCTATAAAATGTTTTTGAATGAAATTATAGAAAATATCATGATATGAATTAAAATGAAATTATCAAATTGTGATAATTGTAAGTACCCAAGTCCAAGAAACAACAATAAATGTCGAGACAATGTTAAACATATGTCTCATTACATAATATCCACACTTGATTCCTCTAGCTTGTCTTGGGCAATTCAAAAAAATAGAAAAAATGTCAAATATAATTAGAGATGATGATATAATGATAAAAGGATATAAAAAATTGAATAATTTTTAATAAAGTAGTTACACGTGGAATTATCCATGAAGGCTTTTTAATATTTGATGAATGTGTCCCTTTTAATCGAAGTGAACATTCATACATTAAAAGAAGAACCAAATAAATATCTTTGAAAATAAAAATAATGAATATAAATAACAAGATCCTAAAAACTTACACTTTTATAATGTCATTTATGTCTTTCTTTGGTTTTTTCCAAGCAAAGCATAGAAAGACAACTACATTCTGCTTTGGACAAATAATGATTAACTGTCAATGGGTCGTACAAAATATGGATAAAAATGAACAAAATTTAATTGAATTTGTTAGATAAAACTTTTAAGTATTGACTTACAATTGAAAATAAGGTGCTGAGTAACAGTCTTTATCAGTTTCCAATCTACTTTGAAGGTACCCCTATATGTCAGCAGCCTTGTTTCTGGTTTCCTACATATGAATCAGGTCAAGGAATCCATAGAGGTGTAAGTTTTCTCTTTTCATACAGATGCAATACAAATACCTAATATTGTCAATTATTTCCATATGTTAGATTTTGATACTTAATTAATTCAACTAAGGTTTAGAAATTTATTTACATCAACCATAATTGTAAAACTAATACACATAAGAGATTGTTACCTACAACTAGCTCCAAGATATCATTCTTATTAATATAGAAGGGGATAATAGTGAGCTTCCCTATGATATTTGGTTCCATAATGATTTGCAAAGGTTGGTCACCCAAGTTAACAGCAATACCAAACAGACATTTAAGCAACTTAACTTTGAGTTTCTTTTGACTAGGACCAAGAAGATCTTTTTTGGCATTGACATTAATATCCTTCCTAAGATCTTCCATATGAACCTAAAATAAATTTAGAAAATATTAATATATATATAAATTAGTAACATAAAATAAAAAATGTTCAATACCTTAGGTTGAGCTCGCTGCACAAGTCCTCTCGATCATAAAATAAAATGATTGGGGGCTTGCCCCACGATATGAACCTCCTCAATAGGCATAGGAACAAGAGAATTTTCTTCTTCAACCCGTCCAACAACCACTCTAACATTATCATCATCATCAACTTGTTGGTGATGGATAGTTGAACCCAAGTTATAGACTTTCTCAATAACTACCAAACGATATGGATAATCAACATACAACTCATAATCATCTGCAGTATCAACAACATCCTCTCCTTTTTCTGTGTTCCTCAATGGAAGCACAACTTCCCTTTATGCTCACATGTCTAGGAGAAGGGAAATGGTGATCTTGTGTCTAAGTTTGGGAAAGTCACAAAGATGCAAGCTCATGCCTAAGCTCTTGTTTGAACTCTTGTTTGAGCTCCTGTCTAAGCTCTTCTCAAAGTTCTTGGCTCATGTCTTCTCTCATGGCCTCCAACTTATCTTTTAACACCAGTCTTTCTTTGGAGGCATGTGTGGAAGATAATCCAAAATACTTTCTAATGCCAACACTTTGTCCAGTATAAAAAACATGACCTGGATGCTCTGGTTGGCTAATAACAGCATTCAAAATATCAACTCGTCCAGCTGGAACAAAGACTCCCTATGAGCTTTGCTCAACCAAAGAATCCTACAAAATAAAAATGGTTATTATTAGTAATATAGATGTTTTAAGTTAAATAAAAAAATGTTAAATTTACTAAATACTTATAATCTTCTCAGCAACAATGCAAGAAGGCTTTAATGTGTACTCTCCAAAGCCTTTTGGCATGCTTTCTTCCATTTCTGATGGCATGTGGGTGGAGATGGTGGAGACAGAAGTGTCGATGGATCTGTTTTAGATGATTGTTGATGTTCTTTCAACTTCTACTTCATGAGTCTTTTCTCAAGCAACTTATAACCCCCACGAGATAATCTATGAAGGTAACAGTTCTTTGCAAAAATTTGCTAAGCCTTTTTTCTTTTCTCCTATTATAAGAAATCAAATCAATTAAAAATAAACACAAAGTTTATAAAGATACATACGAAGAATAAAGGATCCTTCTGAATCTCATCAAATCTTTGGCAAATGTCATTATCGAAGAACTGGTATTCCTCACAAGGAGATACATCCTTCAATGACCCATATATATATATATATATATATATATATATATATATATATAATATAATATAATATAATATAATATGTATATATATAATATATGTATATGTATATATATATATATATATATATATGTATGTATCTGTGTGTGTGTGTGTATATATATATATATATACTGGTGAGATGTGTCTTGAAGCCCCTCCAACGTTCACTAGCAAATGAAAGCCACTTTCTCTTCAACAAGCTAATATTTGACACATCATATGTAGGCTACATAAAACAAAAAATGTAATTAGTTAGTGAATTATAAATATATAGAGAAACTTAATGCTTTAAAGTTAAATACCATAATAGTCTCCCAAATTTGATCTTTTACTCAGAGCGCTACATCATCCCAATCTTTCTTCAAAATACCAGTTTTGCTCCATCCAATGATGGTCACATAACTCTTAAACTTTATTTTTTTTCCCTAAAGGATTCCTAGTGGCCTGATCAAACTCTATGGGAAGGAGGGTTGAGGGTTAACTCCCTTAATTGTGTGGCTTATCTTCCTTTCTTCTATCGAGATTGGCTAACGGACTCACTTTGGGAAGGAGGGTTCTTCAATGGGTCAATCATGTTCCTGTTGAAACATGTCAAAATATATGTTAAAAATTGTACTGAATATGAAAGAAGTAATAAACATTTTAAAATAAATTAACAGTAAATATAGAATGATAATATCATCAAATAAATAACTAACTTGTATCACATAGTAACATTTTTCCATATTCCTTCATGATGATCATCTCGAATAGTATGTACATCATCAATTTCATTTTCTTCATTGATAATAGTTTGAGAAATATCAATATTTGTGAGATCATTGGTATCATCACTACCAATTGTTGTCTTTTCTTGAAGAACGATTGATCACCTTTTGTTAGAAGGATCTTCAACATAAAGCACTTGTTTTGCTTGGTGGGCCATGATAAAAGGATTATCCCTATAAGCTACTTTATGAAAGTTAACCAATCTAAATCCCAATTCATCAACTTGCAAACTACTGTTACTATCAATCTGCTTGCATTTGAAAACAGACATTCTAAATTTGGTGTAATCAATCTTTTCAATCACTCCAAAGTAAGATATGGAAGCCATGACAAGATTTTTGTCTTTGGAACTTGAAAATGCATCGACTTTGCCACCACCATAACCCTACTATTTTGCATGGTACTTTTATCATCCTGAGTCTTTGTGTAAAAGAAAAAATGATTAATATCATATCCACTCCAACATATAACATCAAAATTTGGATGATTTGCTAGCCACTTCAATGTATTAAAGGCACCATCCTTCTTAATGGTTTCATCAAACCAAGTTAAGAACGTTTTGTTATGCTTATTCAACAACTATTTCTCGTTCATTCGAAGATTTTTTTTTTATCCTTCATAATGGTTTTGTGAGTAGATAAGTAAAATTAAACATTATCGGTATTATTCAAAATATAAAAATGTACTTAAAGGACTTTCGCACGATCCATGTTTTTTACATTTATGCCTCATATACCTTTATCTCTGTGTTTTCCCTTAATATTGCAAAGAGAAAGAGAGAGAAAAAGAGAAAGAAAAAGAGCTTTCGACCATTAAATATAGAATAATACAGAAAAGTAATCCATAAAATTATAACCATAGATTTATATGGCCCTTAAAATTATGAAAAAAAATAATAGTCCCAAAATTGAGAATCATTTACAAATTCCTCATGTTAAGACCTTTTAATTTGATATTTTACTTTATCAACTATCAATGTAATTCCTAAATTTTACACACACGTTAATCAATTTCATTCCTAAATTTTACACACATTTTACTTTACAAACTATCAATGTAATTCCTAAATTTTACATACACATTAATCAATTTGATCCTTAACGTTAAATTGATTGGTAATAATAAAATTTAGAGACTAAATTAACTAATATAATAATGTTAGGTATCAAATTAACTAGTAATTTAATTTGAAAGACCAAATTGATTAGAACTTACTAATTTAAAGTAATTTTTATTTTGTACTTTCAACAAATGTAATTTCAAGCACAAATTTAGTACATTACTCTTAAATATAATTATATAGACTCTTTTTATAATTTTTTTAAAAGTTAAATATCTATACTAAAGATGATCTAGTAAATACATAATATAAAAATTATTTATAAACATAATTATATTAAATTTACTCATTTACATCTCAAAATTTATGTTTATAATCAATTATCAAATATAATCAATTAAATAATTATTTATATAACTAAATTAACCATCATTTTAATCACTTATATTTTTTATTAATCGATTGACCAAATCTAAAGATGCAAAGGTCGAAATTTGAGTATTAGATATCTGCACATACATTAAGATACGGTGGCAAAATGTTCTTCAACTTCTCCCTTAGGGATAAAAATATAGTTAGCTACTTAGTAGCTCATAACAATAGTCAGGCCGCAGACACACACAAGAAATAAAAAAAATTATTTTCAATTTCATCAAAAACATGAATCCCATATCTAAATCCAGATTCTTAGCTGTGTCCTTCCATTTAATATTTTGAAGGACAGAGGACCATAGAATGGGGTACAGAGGTCAAATTTTATCTGCCAAGCTGCTGTGTTGTTCAGGCATGGCACACATTATGAGTAAAGCCATATTTCAAGTAAAACAGATAACATAGATCAAGTAGGCTGTCAAGAAAGAATTCAAGAAAAAAATAGATTGATAAATTTAAATAAGACATTTGAAATATGCAAAGACAACAACAAACAAAAAAACAGCCACTTTGCAACCATCACCACTATCAACCATATACTGCCCCCAGTGATGGTTGAATTTGTCAGCAACCATACAGATGGAATGGAAGGATATCTCCAAAGAGCAATGAAATAGTTAGGGAAGCCAAAAGTAGCTCACACTGGTGATTAGTCCTCCACAACACTCCCAGCACTTCTGACTCTGCGTTCACAGATTTCAAACATGAGGCAGAATCAATGAACCCAAATTTGATCAAACCATTAAGTCTGCCAGAGACAACCAGATTGTGTTGAACCAGGGACCAATCAACCACTCAAACTGGAGCACAATTCTCCCTAAACCTACAAAACTGTGATGAAGGCTTACCCAATCCCAAACCCTTCCTTTCTAGCATTTATAGAGGGTTACAATACTGTTGGAGCACAAATTGCATTCAAATTTGTAACATCCCTCCTTATGATTAAACATAAAAAACTTCTCTCCTCCTTCTTAACCAGAAATTTTAGGTGGGTTATATTTTTTTTAGAATGATCTCTATTTTTATATTAAAATCTTTAAGGAAACTTTATCATTATACTAGTTGACTAATGTGATTCGTCTGGATATCACTTTATTTGTGATACCACACTCACTTGAAGCAATAACTAATCAATTGATCACCAAAGGAAGAGAAACTAATTTGCTTATTTATTTATGCAATTTTATAAAATTTTACTCAAGCAAAGATTCGTTTCTTAAAGATTGGTTCCTGTTTTTCTATAATTGAGATGCAAGTAAAGATTAGACATGAAAGAATCAAAGAGTTTGTTTATAATTTTAAAGGACTACTTTATTTATGGTACCTTGATTCCTAATATGCTTTTCGGAATCAATTATATATATATATATATATATATGTATGTGTATGTTTCATTAGTAATTTCTGAAATGAGCAACTTAATTTTAATTCTGTGACTCTTTTATACTTACTAAAAGCTCAATCCACGAGCAGAAAAATTGACAATTATCCTATTCCAAACTCAACATAAGATCTTAAAGCTATCAAAAACCTGTTACCTTTAATACACAGACTTAGTTTTCATTAAATTATGTCTTTTCTTTAGATTTCTGAAACACCTATAGGTATATACTACCTTCATTATCATGCTGCTGGTGGGACATCCACATACTGCATGTTTATTTTCTTGAGTTAGAAAGTATTTAGAAACGAAGCAGAAATCATATGTACAAATCCAGAGAATTCTCATCTGAATATAATGAATTGAATAGTAAGTAGTCAGTAACACAAACCCATGGAACAAATCAAATTTTACTTCTAATCTACCATAACCGTACACATCTTAGAATAACACATCGCATGTATTAAAAACCGGGTCAAACTCACTCCCCAAAGTTAGCTCAAGGTAGGTGGATTGCGCAAGTCTTAATAGGTGTATATTGCCAACATTTCTAGCCAATGTGAAATATCTTAACACACACCCCTCGTGTCCAAAATTGGATATCTAATGCATGAAGTTTGCAAAACTAGACATCTACAGATGGTTCATTTAACAGACCGCACCTAGGGGGAAAAGGCTTGGTTGATATCATTGTTGTTGTATTTTTGTACTATATTTAATTTAAATGGGACACGTAGTTAAATATTAATCACTAATTGGTAAGGGCACTGGTACACCTATAAAACAAATGGTACTGAACTCATGAAGGAATCTCCTATTTAAAAGTACAAAAGTTTATGGGCGCAGGTCAATATTCAAACTGTGGCTGTTATAGATAATATCCTTACCTCTTATGCTTACAATTTAGGGATTTGATTTCTAACCAGATTTAAATATAAATTTATATTATTCCTCTCAGGCAATTCCACGTATTTAGAAGAGTTCAAGATGGTATCCGGAGCCTCCTCTATCTGGCTGTGAACCACTCGGCCAATTTGTGAACAACTCCACCAAAGTCTGATCGTAGCCAAATTCAGGTATGTATAATTTATCAAAAAAAAACAAGAAAAGGAGAAGGTTTGTATATTACCCAACACCAGAATATTTGCACATAGTCCCAGTTTCTAGGCTCTGATTTGGTAATGTGGAAGATGGATTTTCACCAGACAGGTTTTTTTTTCTTGGGCTTTCAGGACAAAATCATCATGACCTCAACCTTATTTATCAATGCATATACTTCCTTCCCATGTGAAATTGACAAACCAATATTTGACTAGTTCAAGGTATCAGAAGTGTCTACTTTTGTTCCCCATACTCATTTTGTTTTTCAGCAGCAAGAGAACCAGGTTTATGAAGGCTACCGACAAGTGCAGGAAAAACTCTATCATCAGGTTTTAGACCCACTCTCAGCATCTCATCATACAATTTAAAAGCCTCATCTGCTCTCCCCTCCTTGGATAAACCTGAAATAATAGCTGTATATGTCGCAACACTCCCATTTATGCCCTTTAACAACATTTCATTCAAAAGCTTCAGTGCCTCATCTACCCTGCCAACAATACATTCCCCATGTATTAGTGATGTGTATGTAAATACATCTGGCAGTAACCCCTTCTTTACCATTTCAAATTTTAACATATTAGCTTGCTTCATTTTTTCTTTCTTGCAATATCCATCTATTAGAGTATTAAATGTAACAATATTAGGCACCACCCCCATTTTCTCCATATCCCTAAAGAACCTCTCTGCTTCTGCAAGGTTTCCTTCCTTACAACATATCTCAACAAATGTGGTGGATGTCACAACATTTGGCGCCACTCCTTTCTCTACCATCATATTTAAAATCTGCTTGGCTTCCTCATACCTCTGCAATTTACAGAGTCCAGAAGCAAGAATGTTGTATGTAACCATGTCTTCTTCAATTCCTTTTCTTTCCATGATAGCTTTCAGTCTGAAAGCTTCATCGATCATTCCTCTTCTACAGTAACCGTCCATCACTGTGTTAAATATTACTCTATTTAGGTCAATTCCCTTACTTTGCATCTCTTCTAACAACATTTCTGCAGCCTCCATTTGACCTGCCTTGCATACACCACTAAGTAAGGCCCCATAAGTATGACAATTAGGAACAATGCCTTTCCAAGTCATCTCATCAAACAAAGCAGAAGCTCTTTTAATATTTCCTAGCTTACAATTCCAACTTATCATCGAAGTGTAGATATAAACATCCATTTCTATGTTTCTTTCACTCATTTCCTCAAATATCTTTTCAACTTCCCCAATATTGCCAGAACTTGCATACCACTTAATTAAAATACTATATGTAACCAAACTAGGAACAACTTTCTCCTTCTCCATCAACATCAGCATCTTATCAACACCCCGTTGATCCTTTCCTTCAACATATGCATTCAACAATGCATTGTAAGCAAACACAGTCGGTTTCACTATGCCTTTACCTGCCATCTCATCCAACAACTCCTTGGCCTTCTCAACCTCTCTTCCCCTACACAACACATCGATCACAACCGTCATAGATTGAACGCTGATTTCAACACGACCTGACTCAACCATCCGGCGAAAGAACCAAAGACACCACTCCACCTCACCACATTTCTTCAAAGCAAGCAAAAGCACCAAACAAGACCTCCCCTCTATCACCAACCCTTTTGCCTCGACATAGTCATAGACCCTAAAAGCCGCTTGAAACAACCGGTTATCAGCACACACCCTAATCAACATATCACACAACGTCTCAACAAAATGAGTCTCACAATCATCAACCAAAGAAACAACACCCGAAACGGGGCAATGGATTCCCACGTCAGCGACAACACAATTCAAAATGCTCTTCATTGAGGCAAATTTTTTAGCTTCAAAGAGCCTATAAAGGAGAATCACGTGGGCCTTGAGGTCAGGTTTGTGACCAGTGTGGGAATGTTGGGTTCTGAGGAAGTTGTAAAAGGCCAACAATGAATGAGGTGGTATAATGGGGTCTGAGAGAACATGGTAAGTAACATGGGGGGTGATGCAGGAGATCATGGACTGCAGTTCCATGCTGGGTTTCAAATAGTTGAAATTTATGAGATTGTTGGTTATGTTATGGGCAAGTTGAAGTTGTTGTTGGTTTGAAGGAAAGGACACACCTTTGTTGATTATTCTCAAAAGGGTCTTGTGGGAACACATTGTTTTACACAGAAAATCCCAAAAATAAACACATTCAAGTATTGAAAAATTGGGTGCGAAAAGGGATTGAGATTGTAACACAGAAAACCACACCTTTTGTTTTGTGTTTGTTGATTTGTCGTTCGATCTGAAAGAGAACACGAGAGTGGTACTCTCAACGGCTGCGTTAGAGAACCGAAGAAGAAGAAGAAGAATAAGAATGAATGTGTTATGCCAAGGATGTGATTTTCTTTTCTTATTTTCTCCCCTAACCTATTTATATTTTTTTTATATTTCCTAAGTAGTTTCCTTTTGTAAGACTTTTGTTCCGTAATTTTTAATATAAAATTTTTAAAAAAATAGAGATATTTATTATTTTTTATTAATATAATATTTCTGATTCATTGATAATCAATTATAATATCATTCATATTAATAGTAGGATAAATTAAATTTTAATTTAGTTTAGTAAGTTTTTCGTAGAAGTTAAACAATTTTATTTAATTTAGCAATAATTTTAAATAATAAATAAATGATTTAAAATAATAAAATTAAATTGATAAAATGTAAGAAATTAATCGAGATATTTAAAAAAACTTGTTTAGTTGTCAAGCTTTAAAAATGACTACTTATATGATATTAGTTAGAGGTATACACAATCGGATTCTTAAAAAAATTATATAAAATTTGTTCAAATCGAAAACTATTTATTTATATAATTTTAGCTACGTTTAATAACATTATCAAATAATTTATAAAATTATATCTAGAGAACATAAATAGTGAAACGCCTTTTTGTCCTTTAATTTATTCAACACTTTTAACTTTCTTATATTTTTAAAAATATTTAAAATAATAAAGCTAACAAAGTATTATAAAAAGCTACTTTTTTTTTTTTACACTGATCCATTTTTCCTTCGAAACATTGATCCATAGCGACTTTTGTCAAGAAATTATTTCTACCTAACTTTTATGTCGTGGTAATGACTTTTTGCACATAAGATTATAACATTAACGGAACTAGTCTTTAAAAAAATATACACTTAGAAAACATTTTATTATTTTAATGGTTCAAAATATATAATTTAGAATAGAAATTAATCAAACAACAAATTCAGAAACTTAAATAAATGTTAGAAGATGAAAATATGTCTTTTATCCGAAATAATTTTATGCATAATTTAGAGGAAAAGCTAAGATATTATTACAATAGAGTTAAAAAATATATAATAAAAAAATAATTATAAATATTTTTTTATCTTAAAAATTTTGACTAACATGCCAAAATTCATTAATATAAGAATGTGCATAGCTATAGAATTAGAAAATGTATTTTAATATTAAGACAAGTAACACTAGTTTTATAGTTTATTAATATGATACTTAATCTCATTTTCACTTTCAAATTATATTCTATTTATTATTTAAATCAGTTAACTTTAAGATTAATACATGTTCAGTTAGCTTTTAATTTTTTACGAAAATAATTGCTTATTTTTTAAAAAATTAATAAAATAAATAATTATTTCTTTAAATAATTATGTCATGTAATTTATGGAACTAGTTTTTCTCTCTTCATATTATTAAATCTCAATATAGTAAAATTGAGTCTTCCATAACAATTTTGAAAAATGTTCATAGATTAATAATAATTACATAAAGATTATTCTTGTAAGAAAGAATATTAATAAGATATTTTTTAATATATATATTTTTTATAATTAATTATTTTTTATAAAATTAAAATAATTCTAAAAATATGATTAATTTATAAAATAAATCTTTTAACATTTTATCAATCATATCATATTAAAAGTTGAAAAATATAACTTTCTTTATAGAAATTTATTATCTACTTCTCTATTAGTAGATGATTTTAGTATTTATATTTAGTTTTTTTAAAATAAGATTTTGTGTATAAAAAAAATTATCAAAAAAATTAATTTTATCACATCACAAATATTTGTAACTTGAATAAATTTTTATAAAAGATATTAATGTTCTAGATAGAAAAAGAAAATCTATGCATTAATTAAATATTATATAAATATTTTTATCATTGGGTTGACTTTTACATCCTAAATGAATCTTGCAGTGAATAAAAATTTTCTTTTCCAATAACTTACATGTTTGACATATAAAAAATTATCAAAAAAATATGTTTCTAGTACAAATTAATACAACAAAAAAATGAAAAAAGAGATATAATGGATAATTGATAAAAAGAAATAAAGATAAAATATAATAAATAATAGAATAAATATATATTACAATTCTATTTTCATAATACCCTTATTTAAAAGGTTACTATTCCATTATTTAACAATATCATTGTTAAAGTTAGCTCTTTTTATCAAAAACAAAAATTAGCTTTTTTTATTGGTATAATAACATATTTAATACTTTGGTTTTGGTTATCCATATAAACGTTAAAATGATTGTAAAAGTTGTGCAAGAATTAAGAGCTCAACCTCTTCATCTTTAGATGCATATTAATTCATAAGGATCAAAATTGAAGGACCTCCAAATCATCTCATCTTGATACAAGCTAATTAATTTTAGTGCATCACTTATCTTTAAGGTTACCAAACTTTTGGTGCAGATGATATATCTATTGATTTTTTAATATTAATAATGAGATAACATAATTACATTAATACTGATGAATGAATCAAGATCTTTAGCTATCTTATATATAATTTTTTCTTATTTTATACAATTAAAAAAATATATTTTAGTCATAATATATTATTTATATAGCTATTATGAAATTAAAAAGATAATTATATTATGTATATAAAATGATTCAAAGGAAAGAAAAATCAGTTTAAAATTAAAACAAAATGAGAACAAAAATTATAATTTAAAAGATTATGAAATGCTTACTATATATTTGTATATAATATATAATTTATTAAGATGAATTTTTCAATATAAGTTTGATGAGCTACATCAAACTAATTGTGATTTTAATTAATTATAGAGATATTTTTTAACATAGTAAATTTAATATTAAAATAATAAAGATTTAATATCTTTAATTAAAATATATAACAATACTTTTTATCCATAAAAAATAAAAATATATAACAAGAATTAAAGTATTACAAGATGTTTAAAATATTGTAGTAAAATTAAAAATTAATTTTATTGATCTATTATGTGTTTAAAATTTATCTTAATCAACAAAATGTAAATGTGTATACTTCGGATTTGATGTAGTTATTTGAAAAAAAAAAAATTCTTCCATAATGGAATGAGCCTATACATATCCACCTCACAGTCAACACATGCAAAAATAGAATATATATACTAAAAATGATCTCTCAAATATTCTAAATAAATATATAAAAGTAAAAAAAAAATTCTTCCACAATGGAAAGAACCTATACATATCCACCTCACAGTCAACACATGCAAAAATAGAATGTATATACTAAAAATGATCTTTTAAATATTCTAAATAAATATATAAAAGTACGAGAAATTTTCAATTAAAATTGTGGATTTCATTATATTCTCATATTACTTTGTATAGATATTGAAAGTCTATTTCTATCTTGTTTCTTTATTAGTTAGAAGTAAAACCAACAACCTTATCTCTTCTTTTTTTTTTTTTAACATTATCGTGATAACATAATTAAACTTCTACTTAAAAATTGAAATTTGAAAGTTTTAATTTTATTCAAAATAAAATTAAAATTTTTCAATATCATTATATTATTTTATTTTTAATACTAGCAAAGAATATAATAATATTTTACTTGGATTAAAAAGTTATATATTTGATTAAATTAAATTTTTTAATTTAATTATCAAATAATAATTAAATAATCCTTTAATAAATATTAAACACCCATTAGTGTGTGACCCTACAGTTCAGTACTAAACTAGTAGCAAATTAATTATATTAATTTACTAATCAAGATTGATATTTAACAACACCTCTTAACAACCAACTAGTGAAGTAAGATATTTTTAATTTTAAGAACCATAGAAAAATAAAGTAAAATTCTTTTCATCTTCCCAACTAGCTCTTGGTTAACCTTAGTGCATAGTGTAATTGTCAAACTCTAATTTGTTAATTCATGAATGACTCAAAAAGTTTATTTTTTTATTTATTCAATTTTTTTTGGCCAAATATTAGTTACTATAGTCATATAGCTCAAATTTATTACCATGAAATTGATGGATTCCTTTTTTATCAATCATTAATTTTACAAGTATTCAATTATATTGGACATCCTTTCAACTAGCATTCTAAAGCATTAGGTGTCTGAAATTAAAGTATAATAAATAAATTTTTCAGTTATTATAATAGTCTCAAGTTAAAGAAAATTCAAATACTATTTTCTTCATAAAAATATTCCATTGACAAATTAATGATAACTGTAATCATTAGGAATTCTTAATTGAGAGTTCAACATCTATATATGTAATTTCATAAATAAAATATATTAATCTTCATCTAATAAAGAGTATCACATGCATATTAATCTACCTGGATTATTATTGTTCCTTTATAATAATCCAACAATTAAGAACAATTTAAATTAAATTCTAAAAGACTTATCTCTCATTATTATGATCTCCATCATAATGTTAAATCTTCAAAGTTAATCATGGATCTTATCATATTATATAACCATGCTATATATAAGATAATAAAATAGTGGACACATGATAAATTGGATCTTGGCACACTTATTTATTTTTAACAACCTTCCCTTGCATCAGAGTCAATTAGTCATGTGTCTCACTGCCAACTCTCACTCATACTTGTTAAACTTTTTTGAACTAAGCATTTTTTTGAGTGGATCAACAACATTTATTTTTTATTAATCTTTTAAATTTTAATATCTTTGTGTTTAGTGATTTCTTGAATCAAATGATATCTCCACAGAATATATTTATACCTTTGATATGATCACAATTTCTTTGTTTTAAGTAATAACTCATTTATTGTCTCACAAAAATATGTTTGGTTCCTTTGTTTAAGAAACCACATCAAGATTATATATGTACTTTTAATTTAAATTGGTTTCTTTAACAACCTATTATGCTACTATATATTATACTTTGGTGATTGAATTAGATACTATAGCTTGTTTTATAGTTTTTCAACTTATTGCATCACTATTTAAGATGAATATATAATTTAAACTTACTATTATCTTTATCTAGCGTCAGTATAATCTTTCATTTTTTATTTAAGATCTTCATGGTACACATGATAACTTCAACTACACTAAAGTATGATATTTTATTGGGTTAAATATATTTTTAGATCCTCTAAAATATTTAAATTTTGATTATGATCCTTTAAATTTAAAACTTTTGGTTTAGGTCCTTCATTTTTTAAAATATATTGATTATAATTTTTATATTAACTTAAATTATATTAAATCAAAATAAATTAATCATAATTTGAGAATTATAATTAAAACATTTCATAAATGATCAAAATTTTCTGTAATAATGATTGATCTAACTTGACTTAATGTAACTTAAATTAATATCAAGGATTATAATCATGATATTTTAGAAAACAAAGGATCTAAACCAAAGGTTTTAAAATTGAGAGACCAAAACCAAAATTTAAGTATTTTAAAGGGATTAAAAATATATTTAACCCTATTTTATTCATGTGTTCTCTTTCTGTGAGGTTTTAGGATGATCCTCATTACTAAGAGTAACTTTAGTTTCTGTTCAAAAATAGCTTTTCTTTTGGAAGTTTTCATATTATACCTCTTTAAGATGACATTAATATACAAATATTGCAAGAGATCGAACAACCTTCTAGATCTATTTATATAAATTTTTATCCTAAAATATAAGTTGTTCTCTCAAACCTTTCATGAAGAACTATTTTGATAACTAAATCTTTGTACTTTGCAAATAAACTTGGTACATAATTTCCAAATAGGAATATATCATTTACATATAACACTAAAACAATAATTGTATTCCCACTAGTCATTTTGTATACACAAGATTTCTCTTCGCATCTAATAAAATTGAACTTTTCAATTGTCTTGTTGAAGTGAATGTTTCAACTTTTTGAAGCTTGCTTTAGTTCATAAATGATTCTTTGTAACTTTCAAACTTTATCATGATCATGATCAAATAAGAAAACAAACCTTCCAAATTGTATCGTATATACATCCTCGTTTAACTCATCATTAAGGAAGGATATTTTCACATCCATCTATCATATTTTATAATCATAGAATGCTCTTTTAAAAAAAGTAAAATTTGAATAGATTTGAGTATTGTCACATGAAAAAAAAATCTTATCATAATATTTTTCTTTTTTTTGACATATCCTTTGGGAATAAGACAATCTTTGTAGGTCTATATCTTGCTATTTATTCCAACCTTTTTTTGATAAACTTATTTACACTTTATTGATTTTATATCCTTTGAATGTTGAACAAAATTTCATAAATATAAATATTTTTAATCTTTAATTTTGTAATTTTAATATTATAAAAATGTCAATTTTATATTTAAAGTTATTAGATATAAATTATTTTAATTTTTAATTTGTTAATTTTAAGAATCATGTTATAAATTTAATTAAATTTTTATTTAATAATTTTTATATAAAATCTTGTTATAAATTTAATAAAATAAATCAAAAATAAATTTTTTAATAAATTATATTAAAAAGTTTATAAAAATAAATTTTAAAAATTATAAAAATCATAAACTATTTTATAAAAATTAAACTTAAAATAGTTGTCATTTATGTGATTCCAATGTCATTTCCATAATTTCAAGAAAAATAAAAATTAGCCAGTTCTTGTAGTTAGATAATACCGTAAACAAATTACCAAGATTAGGAAGAAGAATTAAGAATTTGGGTAACTTACTAATACAAAAATAAATTTTATTATTTTTTATATTGTAAAAAAAAAATACTATACACGAAACGACACCGTTTCTTTATTGGCTTGCTCTGTTTCTATAAAACCCTAAATTTTTGCGCTGGGATACGAGAGGGAGAAAGGATCATGAGAGCAATGGACTTGTTTGGAGAGATGGATGAGCAGGTATCGTCGATGGCGATGGACGTTGACGACGTCGACCCACTCGAGATCTTCGGCGAGGGTGTCATCTCCGCCGATAACAAGCTCGCCGATGCCGATTTCTTCAACTCCTTCCCAGACGACTTTGATGATTCTGACATCAACTAAACCTGTTTCTTCAGCATCATCCTTGGGTTAAGCAATTTCAGTGTTTCTTTTTTTTTATTTTTTGGGATTAGGGTATCGGTATCTTGAATTTCCCTCTTAATAATAGAGATGGGGAAAAAAGAAGAAAAAAGTTGTACTTTGTTTCTGTGATTTTCATGTTAATATGATGATGGCTCGTTCGTGATAAATCGCCCCATTTTCTACAATTCTTATGAGTTCTTTTAAGTTTTGTGAATCGTTCATGATATACAGTTCTTATTTATTAGTCTGCGCGGGATGCGTGTTTGATTATAAACTTATAATCGTGATTATTGCTTGATTTTGTGTTGTTTTCTTTGTCTCTGATGGTGCTAGCATTGGTTACATACTCATTCTCAGTTATGTGCAAGTGTTTTTTCTATTTAAATGGGTTTTGTACGACAAAGCTTAATCAAGCTGGGAAAAGGTTCTTGGATTGTCGTTTTGTAAAAAACTAAATGTGTATCTGCTATTGAATTTTAGCTAGTTAAAAACGCAGTATTTTGTATCTAATATGATAGATGCAGCTTTACTTATATACGGTGCTGTGTGTTTGAGTTGAGGCACTGTTAGACATTTAGGCATTTGAAGGATGCTTGTTCTAGCTGCATGTTTGAAGGGTTCCTTTCTGTAAGACAAAGTTTGTTTGCTCTATTGGATTTTTATTTACTTATTTGTTGAGAATTAATCTTGATTCATAAGGGGAGCTTCTATCAGCATGTTTGGATCTTACTGCAGTCCGTAGAAATTACAGCTTCCCAATGCCCCTAATGCAAAAGGGAAAAAATGTTCTGTGGTCGAAGTGCTAGCGGTGTGAGCAGTACAACAAACAGGCTATCTAGCTTCTAGCCGCAAGGAAGGTCATACTTGTACTATTGATAAATGCCTTGCAATATTGATGAAGCTATACCAAAATTTCATTGTTTGTTTTGGAAGATCAAATGAGAATACATGCATCTTTCTTGATGTCCCGAAAAAGCATTCTAGCATATTGAAGATCACAATTGCTAACGCAAATGATTTGTCATTTCTTGGAGAACTTTCATTTACACTGATGTGGAGTTTGTTTTAACTTCAAATCACGAATTATGTGAACATCACATTCTGATTCTGCTCACTGGGTATCTATAGTTTTGATATGGTAAAAGATGCCTGTGAGAAGAGCTGTACTGAGGTGAAATTTATATTTTGAATTTTAGGGTATTTGATTCGACATAGTGTAGTGATTTGAACAGTTTTTGGTTACTTGTTCTTGGCTTGAGTTATGATAAAAATGATTTAGGTAAATGTTGAAAGTAGGTTCGCACGGTTTTTGTTAAGTTGGGTTGAAGTTTGTGTTTAGTCGTTAAAAAATTTCGTTTCAACTAGGAGCTATTTTGCACGTTCCCTTGAAAGACTTGGGGGTGTATTTGGATAATAGTTTAATTAAATGTTTATTCAATAAATTTTTAATTATATAAAGGTTTGTTATGATTTTGATCATGAAATAGATTGTTATTGGTTAAAATGAGTTTATTTTGTTGAGTTATATTAAATTATTAAGATTGATCTAGTGAGGTAAAATTAGGGATTAAAGTAAGTTTAATATGAAGGCTCGAGATCTTATTTTATAAAAAAATATTAAAAAATAAATTAAAAAGAATTTTGAGTTATAACTTAATTTTGTAAGTTCTTTGTAACTTTTTCCAAATATTTTCTTTGTGATATATTTAGGCAGGCTGTCTGATAGTTAATGAAATAATCTGTGAGAAAGTTCTTGTTTGCTTTTCTCCAAGTACCATTGATGTCGTTTTGGCATCAGAATTTACGGCCTGTGAAGTTGTTGAGAAATTAAGTAAAGAAATTCTTAATATGAAACAATTTTCTTGACCTTAAATGGGGACTGAAATGACTCTAATGGGGATGCTCGAGCATTGTGACAATCGCCGAGCTGTTTTCTAAACTAACGAAAAATTTCCGTTGTTCTTCCCTTTAAATTCAAAAAAAGAAATACCTATAACTATGACCTTTTAAGGAGGCTGGTGCAGGTTTTATAAAAATCTCGCCAGTCGGTAAAGTGACTAGTTTTGTTAGCACTTGTCAGTGTATGAGATACTAGTGTTTAGCCAAGACTAATTTATTTAAGTGGAAACTTGCTGTTAATACATATTACTCTAAGCGAAAGAAACAGTCCAAGTGGACCATGGACGAAGAGAGGGAATCAGAGACACAAGCGAAGAAAATGGAGGCACTTGAATAAAACTTTCTCATTCCCTTATTTCCTCCATTGTCGAATTAGACATTTTAGACTATGTTTGGTTTTTCGTTGAGAATGGAGTTATGCTACGTTGCTTTTTCTCCTGAAAAACTTAGTTGTAACGGAATTCCTGCATCTTGGAAAATGTGAAACCTCCGTTTCCGTCTGCAACCAAATAGGTTCTTATAAAATGATTTAATTTATCTAATTATTATAATATTTTCATCCTTATTGGTATTAAAGTTTCAAAGATATATAAAATGTAGGTAAATAGTCTACGAAATATCTAACATAAATACATGTTCAACACGATACGACTATTTTGAAATATCCCTACTTTCCAGTATTGAAGGGTAGTATTTAAGAGTAATAAGACAAGTTATTGACACTACACATTAATTTTGTTACTAGATTGACATTTGCTTTTGTCTAGAATTGAGCATGCTCAGTTTAATTAAAAGAAAGCCGAACCAAATTGTATTTAAGTAGGAAATAATGTTTATGAAATCCGACAAATTGTTATTTAACTTCGACGTTAACCAGTCCCTAATTTATGACAACTAAATTCTTTACTCCGGTTGCCTATGACCATATTGTTGAAGTAATGGCAAGACAAATATCTTCTTAAATCCCATATTGATTACCTACAAATTTTAATTTTGTTTATTGTCCATGAGCAGTGATTTTAAAACCCCAACCACTGTTTATGTTTGAATTATTATCTGTTAAGAATATGTTTTTATGAACATTAAATTATATTTATGGCTGAGTTAATGTTAAAATTAGCCTTGAAAAACATAATTTCTCTGCATTTCGCCTTCCTCCTGAGCAAGTGACTGAGTTCAACGATAACTAACCTTCAGGAGAATGGTTCTTGCCACGACATACTAATACAACTTCCTCTAATCTTTCGCCCACCCCTAGTTTTGTTAATAATTAATCATAAAACCAATGTTTTCCATCTTTTCTATTTATCTTTTACTTCTTTATAAAACGATAATCCGGCTCTTAATCCAAATAAATACCAGCAATACATCATCCTCTTGAAATCGCGGAAACTTTGTTCCCTATCTGCTGTGGAATATTAGAGTCCTTTGTGTATATTTCATCCCAACAAAAACATAATACAAGAACTACAACAAAAATAATACCTGAATCTTTCAACATTATATACAAGATAATCCAAGAATAACAAGGAAATAGGGTATATCCCTATCCCCCGTCAAAAAAGAAAGAAATAAAACATTTGATGTAATCATATTTACAGCATTCTGCACGAGACCGTAAATGCTTGAGATCAGAACAAGAATTAGACACGACACATTGCATTTCTAGGACAGGTCTATCTTTGAATATGATATGCATGCTATAACATCAATTTCTACAGGCAAATGACTATAATATTAAAACTATAAATTTTGTTAGAAATTTTGCCACTTGCAATCTCAAGCAGCTCACCATGTATATCAGTTCCATTTGTAAACTATACTGGAAATACTGCATTGCTGCCATGTTCCTTCCTGCCAATACATGTACGTTTATAAATAAAACATGTTCTTCCAAATAGTATTAAGCATTAACCCATGCCACAAGTAGCCATATTCAAGTTCTTTCCTTAACGAGGAAAAGGATAAAACAATTTTTACTCTCTTCTTCCTTACATGTTCTGGAAAGTGACTCTTGAAAAATTTTTAAATATCAACAAACGAAATAAAAAAAAGAAACAAAATCAGTTCCATAGCAACATATTGCACTATTTTCAGAAAGGAAATCCAGGATATACTGAGATGATGCTTAGATATGATTTATCTGTCATAAACTCATAATGCCAGCCAATTAAAGTTGTAGCTTATAATTCAAGTTAAAATATAGAGGAGTTTGTGAATTGGGTACTAATAACAATAGCGTCCAGTCAGTAAAAAGTAGATATGAGAAGCAGAAAAGCAATTTTTACGTTTCATACTACTACTGCAATCTGATGAAAATGTTCTGTTAAAGCTTTGATCATACTAAAAGGCAAACAAAATGTATGTTTAACAGTTAACAGAGAGCGGGGAGCCTACCTACCAGTAAAGATTTGGGCGTAAGTGATCTCAATTAAATATATGCTCTACTCAACGCTGTATCTGCAATTGTATCTAGCATACTTCTAGTAGGGCATGAAAGACTTCTGCTGACCAGCCTTGTAACACAGCTAACCCTTGTTGACTCATAATAAGCTATAGTTTTCATCTTGTTCTGACCTTGAGACAGCTTGGTAATTTGATCTTACATTCTGAATTAATTAAATAATAATGTAGTGCCAGACATTAATAACAAAAAGAAAATAAAAAGAAAAGAATGAGCTAAATTATGTATGAAATGGACATTGCATGATGGCATCATTTAGAAGTAAATACCTATTTTAGTCCCAACCCAAATGACATTATTTGGTCCCCTCAACGAAGTTGAACATCAATTTGATCCTTAATCATAGAAAGTGACATCAATTTGGTTCTATAAAAAAATAGACACCAATTTGACCTCTCACTCAAATGTTCTATAAATGTCCTTATGGTCCAACAAAAGGAAAACTTCGATGTCATTTTTCATTATTGAAGGACTAAATTAACCATGGCTATGAAAATTGGACCAAACCAGTGTTGAACCAGGAACCGTTCTCATTCCAGGCTAATTGAGCCACAAAACCGTTTTAATAAAAAACTATGTACAATTTAAATTTAAAAAAAATGTAATTTTTTCAGTTTTTAATTAGGTAAAATTATAATATTATTGTATTTTATTATATATTTTATATTTTTAATACAATATATTATAAATATTTTAAAAATAATATTTAATTAATACTGGTTCGACCAAGATTCCACCATTGAATCTTGAATACTAGTTCAATGACCCCTTCGATTTAAAAACCTTGAAATTAACATTAACTTTCCCGAGGATCAAACGTGTATCTTTGGAGGACTAACTTCCATTGTAAATTTTCTTTTATTATCCATTAGCAGAAACAGGGATAAAGAAGAAAATGGGGCTGGAGAGACCTACCCAAGCTTCCTTGCTACAATTTTATGCAATACAGCTTCTCTATATACTTCCATGTCTAAAGAGAGACAATATAGCTAACAATGTACTAACGAGTTCTGATATATGAGTTAAAAACAATATTTAAAATGGATATGCACGATATATTAGTCGGTATTTGTGATGTATAAAAATTAGGTTTAATCAAATTTTTAGTTCCTTATTTTACATTAAATTTTGATTTTAGTGCCTACCGTTTTTTATGATTTTGGTCTCTTATTTTATGAAAGTTGGTTTTGGTCCTTACCATTAAAATCTCTATAGTTTTATCCCTCCAAAGTATCATCAATGCTTATAATTTGGTTCCTAAATTTGTTTATCTACTCTAATTTTGAACCTTTTAGGGACTATTTGATTTCCAGAAAATGCTAATTTATATGGTTTCTGAATATGCTAATTTTGTTCAAATTTTATTTATATATTATTCAGACTTTTGTAAGGAAACGATATCAAAAGTTAATACCAAATTACACAATGGCACCTTCTGGGACTAAAAGTTCATAGAGTGCAACTTTAGGAACTAAATTATCTATTTATTCAAACATCATTAGATTTTCAACAGAAGGGATTAAACTAACAACTTTTATAAAATGAGGGACCAAAATCATAAGAAAAAAATGTTAACTAAGGATTAAAACTAAAAATGAGTATAAATGAAGAGCTAAAAACTTTATTAAACCTAAAAATTGATAGAATTATGGCAAGGAGTTTATCATATATCTAAATTGAATGATGAATGATCTGAAAATCCCAGAAAGAATATCAACATAGGCATTAGTTAATATTTGAGAAATTTATTTATTTTTCAAAGAAATAATGCAGTAAGTGAAAGAAAATTTTCAATTCATATATTTCATTCTTTTAATATTCCATTATTCCTGTTATCAATGACTACATTCAAAATAATCCATCTGAACTACTTAATTAGTAATTTTTCCTGAGTCATAGTAGTTTTTCTCAATTACACTAAACTATACTACCAGTAAAATCAGCAAGAATGATAATAACAGAGTGGAAGAAATAGATAAGTAATGCATTGAATAGTTTTAAGTGAATGCACTGTACCTCTAGTAACGTGATGTAATAGAAATCCTCCATATGCTGCATGAGAGCACTTCCATCTCTGATTGAGCGGAATATATTTATTTCAGTTTGTAACAACTTCTCAATAAGCTCCTTCTCACCTTTCAGCTGTATACATCAAAGTTGGAAATGGGGAACATATAAGATCAATTCTAAATTCTTAAAAGGAAGAGTAAGTCCATGTGACCTAAAAACACAACATTCTGATAGACAGAGAAGAATATAACACTCTAATGTGGTGAATATCTATCCAGTTAAACCCTAGGACTAAATATATCCTATAACAGGGGCAGAGCCAAGATTTATAGTTTCCAGGTGCCAAAACTACACCTGTTAGAGAAGGCCAAAATATTAAATTACAATTTTTTTTAATAAAAAAATGGAAACATTACAAAATTATAAAGGTATGTTTTAAAGCTTCCCCATTTTTCATCCCTGGCTGCCAATGATTTAATGGTTTAACCATCACAGAAGCTAATTTGAAAATATGAAGGAGGAATAAGTCACCATCACCATGCCATCATCTGACAGGCATTTCTGACTTAATTAAATTCATGTTATCAAGGGTCTTTAGCTTCTTTTGCAACACCAGGAAAAGGAAACCAGAAACATGTAGCATCTTTGTTAGAAAAATAATTCAAGCATAAACAAAACTTAGACAAGCATGGACTAAGGTTACATTCAACTAGATATCAGGAAAAAAAAAAAGATGGAAATTTTATTAAGAATAACTTCTCCAACTCTGGATCCAAGGAGTATCAAGGGCCAATGTTATAATGTTTCACAGTGGCTAAGAGTATGACCAGAATACACCTTGTAAAGCTTGGTTTATTCTCCCCCATTAAGCTAGCTTTTGGAGTTGAATTAAGTTCCATTTTCAATAAGATATTTAGACAAGCATAGACTAAGGTTACATTCAACTAGATATCAGGAAAAAAAAAAAAGATGGAAATTTTATTAAGAATAACTTCTCCAACTCTGGATCCAAGGAGCATCAAGGGCCAATGTTATAATGTTTCACAGTGGCTAAGAGTATGACCAGAATACACCTTGTAAAGCTTGGTTTATTCTCCCCCATTAAGCTAGCTTTTGGAGTTGAATTAAGTTCCATTTTCAATAAGATATTTAGACAAGCATAGACTAAGGTTACATTCAACTAGATATCAGGAAAAAAAAAAAAAGATGGAAATTTTATTAAGAATAACTTCTCCAACTCTGGATCCAAGGAGCATCAAGGGCCAATGTTACAATGTTTCACAGTGGCTAAGAGTATGACCAGAATACACCTTGTAAAGCTTGGTTTATTCTCCCCCATTAAGCTAGCTTTTGGAGTTGAATTAAGTTCCATTTTCAATAAGATATTTAGACAAGCATAGACTAAGGTTACATTCAACTAGATATCAGGAAAAAAAAAAAAAGATGGAAATTTTATTAAGAATAACTTCTCCAACTCTGGATCCAAGGAGCATCAAGGGCCAATGTTATAATGTTTCACAGTGGCTAAGAGTATGACCAGAATACACCTTGTAAAGCTTGGTTTATTCTCCCCCATTAAGCTAGCTTTTGGAGTTGAATTAAGTTCCATTTTCAATAAGATATTTAGACAAGCATAGACTAAGGTTACATTCAACTAGATATCAGGAAAAAAAAAAAAGATGGAAATTTTATTAAGAATAACTTCTCCAACTCTGGATCCAAGGAGCATCAAGGGCCAATGTTATAATGTTTCACAGTGGCTAAGAGTATGACCAGAATACACCTTGTAAAGCTTGGTTTATTCTCCCCCATTAAGCTAGCTTTTGGAGTTGAATTAAGTTCCATTTTCAATAAGATATTTAGACAAGCATAGACTAAGGTTACATTCAACTAGATATCAGGAAAAAAAAAAAAGATGGAAATTTTATTAAGAATAACTTCTCCAACTCTGGATCCAAGGAGCGTCAAGGGTCAATGTTATAATGTTTCAGTGGCTGAGAGTTTGACCAGAATACACCTTGTAAAGCTTGGTTTATTCTCCCCCGTTAAGCTAGCTTTTGGAGTTGAATTAAGTTCCATTTTCAATAAGATATTAGAGATTATCTGGTCCCAATGTTAGGCCACCCACAGGTTTCCTATCTAGTAAACTTCACACTCTAAAAGTCCAGTTGCTGGCATGAAATGTGTTAAAGATGTCTCACATTGGTTAGGAATATGGCTATAATGATTATAAGGTCTGAAAAATCCCTTCTCCTTTGAGCTTGGTTTTGGGGTTGAGAATGTTATAATGTTTCAGTGGCTGAGAGTTTGACCAGAATACACCTTGTAAAGCTTGGTTTATTCTCCCCCGTTAAGCTAGCTTTTGGAGTTGAATTAAGTTCCATTTTCAATAAGATATTAGAGATTATCTGGTCCCAATGTTAGGCCACCCACAGGTTTCCTATCTAGTAAACTTCACACTCTAAAAGTCCAGTTGCTGGCATGAAATGTGTTAAAGATGTCTCACATTGGTTAGGAATATGGCTATAATTATTATAAGGTCTGAAAAATCCCTTCTCCTTTGAGCTTGGTTTTGGGGTTGAGAATGTTATAATGTTTCAGTGGCTGAGAGTTTGACCAGAATACACCTTGTAAAGCTTGGTTTATTCTCCCCCATTAAGCTAGCTTTTGGAGTTGAATTAAGTTCCATTTTCAATAAGATATTAGAGATTATCTGGTCCCAATGTTAGGCCACCCACAGGTTTCCTATCTAGTAAACTTCACACTCTAAAAGTCCAGTTGCTGGCATGAAATGTGTTAAAGATGTCTCACATTGGTTAGGAATATGGCTATAATTATTATAAGGTCTGAAAAATCCCTTCTCCTTTGAGCTTGGTTTTGGGGTTGAGAATGTTATAATGTTTCAGTGGCTGAGAGTTTGACCAGAATACACCTTGTAAAGCTTGGTTTATTCTCCCCCATTAAGCTAGCTTTTGGAGTTGAATTAAGTTCCATTTTCAATAAGATATTAGAGATTATCTGGTCCCAATGTTAGGCCACCCACAGGTTTCCTATCTAGTAAACTTCACACTCTAAAAGTCCAGTTGCTGGTATGAAATGTGTTAAAGATGTCTCACATTGGTTAGGAATATGGCTATAATTATTATAAGGTCTGAAAAATCCCTTCTCCTTTGAGCTTGGTTTTGGGGTTGAGTTAGGCCTAGTCCGGCCTAGTCCGTTTCTAATAGTCAAGAAGGAACAAATGGTGTTTACAGCACTCTTCTCAAGAATTCAAAATCCAGGTTCTATCCCAATAAAACCAATTATTACCAAACTCAAAACTGCCTTCTTACTTTACCCCTTATTACTTATATATACTGTTATATCTCACCTTTCTAACTATCTCAAATTAATTGATTCCAACTAACTAGTTTGGTGGGTGTTTGCCTAACAATCTATTGTTTGGGGTACAAAGTAATCGACATCACGATAAAACTTCATACACTTACACCAATCAATGACTTCTTTTAGAAAATGGTATCAAGTAATCCTCAAATGCTAAGTGATATTAATTTCTCTGAAAATGTTATTGATTGACCCAGAAGTAGAAACTTTCTATCATATTGACCTTGGATATGTCAAATTGTAGGAACAAAATAAGTATATGATCAAGTGGTTGATATTGTGCTGTTTTTCTAAAGTATGTTAAACCTTAAAATTTTGAAACACAACAAAACAGTAGAAAATGATTGGAGGGTTAACTTGAAATTTTACAGGCATGATGTAAAACATGTATTCAATCCAATGGTGAACTATATAAAAACTACTTCTACATAAAGTTATTTAGTATGTTAGATTGATTTTGATTTACAAAAGTGTCAACAAATCCTGACAACATTGTCTATTTTCTACCGAAATGAAACATAAAAGGCACCAAATGTAAAAATAATAACGAATAGAACCCACTACATGTGTACAATTATCAGCAAAAAGCAAGTGCAACACACAATAAACAGATATTACATTGAATTTCTTGATATTTAAAGAGAGTTGACAACAACAACCACAACAACCACAACAACCAAGCCTTTAAAAAGAGACACAGATAATTAATATTCTTAGAGTACAAACCTAATCAAAGTACTCCAAGACAAGCCAAAAAAGGCACTAGTATGAAATTAGTATTTTTTAACCTCTCCAGAACCTAAACCACTCAATAAATGTATGTTAACTACGATCAGATAAAACATCTTTTAAGAGTTATCAATTTCCGTTTGACCTCAACAGTAAGTTGGGTGATTATGATGCACAATGTCATACCCTTGCTAGCCTATTAGGGTGTATTTCGATAAGTTTGGGGAAACAGGCACTTTTATGATCCAACTTTTTTCCCTGTAAAATTACTTCCTAGATTGTGAAAAGCATTAAAATTTCCAGGATTGTTAATTTTTTTTTCAAAATTAACTTATCCAATTATGATAAGATTTTTTAAACATGTTTTTTAATTAATTTTTTCCTCAGATATAGCACAAACAAACCGCCCTTAATATCTATTTGGAATATAAAATGTAATATGCATATGAAATCAAAATGCATGACAATATATGACTTTGGGATAAGAACAGAATATACATTTACTAGAAAGTTATAAAAGAAGAAACGTACAAATTCACTGACTATAACATCTGGTGTAGATTCCCCAAGGACATCACCTTCGTAACCATCTCCTAAAATATCTTTGTTTTCCTGGATAACATGCATTGCTATATTAGTGAAGTAGACATCAGACACTCTATAATCTATTTAAAATGAAAGAAACATTCATGTTTGTCTCAAACAAACAACTTTCATATATACTGTCATGCTCTTGATTAGAGTGTAAATTACATTGCCTCCTGAAATAATACATAAACAAATAAAGAAAAATGCACAAAGAATTCCCTCAGAGATGGTGAGAAATTTATCTTGAAATACATTCAAATTATTTAACGAGATCAAATGAATTAAAATTGATCTCAATTTATCTTTACAGTTTCTAAATCACCAAACAGTTTCATTCATTATGTATTTGATTATTTAAGAAACAACATCCAAAAGCATCTAAATTCAAGAAATATTGACAACAAGTGTAGTAATTATTCAAATAATAAGCACAAACGAAAAACAGAACTCAATTTTGACTAATAATGAATAGGGAAAATTACAAGGCAGGAATGGCAAAAATGTTTACATTTTGGGAACAACTAACCACATCATTGGTTGACAATGCTCACCAGTGGTTTCCGAGTAACCATTTATGGATCCAATTAACCTCATTTTTTACTAAGAACTCCTTCTCAGTTATTTTCCCTAAATATTGCCATTAATACAACGGTTACCAGCGGTTTATGAGTAACCATTTATGGATCCAATTAACCTCTTTATTTTTTTTTTTACTAAGAACTCCTTTTCAGTTTTTTCCCTAAGTATTACCATTAATACAAGATGATACAAAAAAGTATATATTCTTATATTTTAAATAGGTGTGTGTGCGAGTGAAGCATTATAATAACCACTTACTAGGGCATTTCTCAAAACACCTGCAGCAAGAAATACAGGTCGCTCAACATGACGATAACCCATTAACCGAGGAACTGTAGGTATAATATCTCTGTGATTCACAACTCGCCAGCTATCGATAACTCTCTGCAAATAGAGGAGCAAAACAGTTAACCGTTTTACAAATGTAAACAGAAATACACATCTGCGTTGTCTTACTTATCATAACTGAGAAGACAAAATGCCTCTAGGTTAAAGATTAAATTACAGTTTGCCACGATTTTTCACCTAATGTTCAGTTGATTATGCGCTTTGGGAGTACATTTTTTTTGTAATATTGCTTGGTTATTTGGTCTAAACATGAATTGTTTGTGGAATTAAAAGATAATTCAGAATTTTTTTTTAAAAAAAACTGAAGGACATACAATCAATTCAATATAGCATGCATCAAGGAAATGAAAATAACATTAGCAAAATAGTTATACTCTTTCTAACCTCATTGTAAACTTCTGCAAATCTTTTGTTACCAACCCTAGGAGAACCGAAGTTATACATAGTAATAGAAATTGCTCCCCGCCTGGTAGACAAAAAGAAATGGATAATTTCATACAGTAACATCCATGAGTAAAATGGGGAAAAAAGAGTGAATATAAATATTACATAAATTCATTTGCAGTTATTGTACTTGATCAGAACTTTGAATAGGTCCTCATAGTTTCAGAAACTTCTTCAATGGGGTTCCTTAATTCAATCTATTGTTAGGTGAGGGTCTGTGTAGATACCCAATTGAAAGTTTTGGAAAATATACAGATCCATTTATAGGTTTTAGCAATAGGGTCCCATTTAAAAAATCTCAAAAAGTACAAGACCTACAATTTAATAAAACTAAATGTTATGTTTTAAGTTGCAGACTAAATAGGGAGAAAAATTAGCACATATAAGTGGTAAATAAGAGCAGCAATTTTCAGTGGTAGCTATCTACACACAGTGGATGTTTGGTAATAAAATAAATTGTGTATCATCTTTATCTCTCTTGTTCAGTAATATTAGTGAAAAATCAGATTATAATCTTCGATTATTGCTACTATAAAGGAATTTCATTTTCAAATAAGCAGGATTTTGCAGATTATGATTAAAAGCTAATGGATTATATTCTAGCTAACTTTTATTTTTCCATTTTATCCCCAATAATTGATTATTTTAAATACAAACCAATTACTACAAATAATCTCACACAATCTCATACCCTATCTTTCATAATTTTACTATAAAAAATGATTAGTTTAGACAATCCAAACAAAATATATTATCTTAAAATCACTTTTCGTCTAAACACCAAACTTCATTTAATCAATTAAAAATAATAACCATTATATCTATAATAGATTATTGAAATAATTCCTAAAAGTAATCCAAACATCATGTATGGCTATCATTGATGCTGAGGACAATTTCACCCGACATATTTATTTGAGACAATTAATAGCAATTCAAGCTCAAAATATTTTCAATTAGGAACAATAACCACTCAATTCAAGCACTTAATTAAGTCAATAATCACTCTATACCATTAACAGGTTGAGTGGCTAGTTATTCCTGAATTAGAAAATGTTTACAGAAATTTTCAAATTTGTAATTTTCCTTATTTATTTTGATAAAAGAAGAAACTACTGACAGAGAAAAATACAACAAAAAAAAAGAAGAGAATCATAACTCATCAAAGAAAGCAAAAGAAACATAGGAAAATAAAAAAAAATAAAAAACTCACCTTAAAATATCTCCTGCAACTCCTAAAATTGAACATAAATTGACTAAGAAACTAAGAAAACTATTGATGTGAACGTGGGCACCACGATAAGCAAAAGAGATCATCTCGAAGATTATCTATAAGGAATGGAAGGTCCTATGACTCGGAATAGGACCAAACATATGGAACAAGCACTTGAAGGTCTTATCAAGGAAGTTCAAGGAAAAGATTACATGATTCAAGCCCAATTCCAACATGGGTTAATTTATGTAGTCATATCATTGAAGATCTTAAGTGATAAAGTTTATGATTTACTATAGATTACATTAGGATTTACTATAGATTACATTAGGATTTACTATAGATTACATTAGGATTTGATATTTATCTAGAAGTTATTCGTTTTAAATTGGTTGCAATTCAAATTGCAATCTAATTAGGATTTCTAATTTGTTATCTTTTTTACTAGATTAGGTTCACTATAAATAGGGGTTAGGGATTCGGTGAAAAGATAGATTGTTGAGTACTAATCATATTTTCTCTCTGAGAGTTTTTCATATCTGTGTGAGTTGATTCCCTTGGTTCTTGGGCAAAGAACTAACTTTGATAACGTTGGTTCTTCCGGCAGGTCGCGGTAAGGGTCACGTTCCTCTTGATAACTTCGGTGCTCTCCGGCAGGTCGCGGTTTGTGTTGGCTTCCTTTATCTTATCTTATCCTAATTTTACCTTATCCTTTCTTATCTTATCCCGATTCTCAAGACGTTTCGTTATCGTTTCCGCATTTCGATTAATTCGCGTAGGATGAATCATATCATTTGGCATCAGAGCTTCGGCTCTTGGAATCAGGTGTCATCTATCCTTTATTTTAATTTTCTTGTGTTAAAGTTGCTATCTACTAAATATTCCAAAAAGAAAAAAAGAGTTGTGATAAAAATTAAAAAAAAAAATTGTGATAGAAATAAAAAAAAATTGTGAAAGAAATTCAAAAAAAAAAAATTCAAGAAAATTGTAAAAAAGAAAAGAAAAGAAGAAGTCTTCATCCAATATATTTTTTTAAGTTCTTAATTCTTGACCAATATTCCTTACCCTATTCATCTTGTGTATCTGTGACTCTTTCGTTATATGTGGGAAAATTAACTTTTGAAGTTCTTGGTTCAAGGATTTATAAGGAGAATCAAGAGGTAAAAGGCAAGAGTTGGTTAGAGCATTATAGAAAAAGCCAATTCGAGTGTAAACACGAGTGAAGAGCCTCAATATTGAGGGCAAATGCTAAGGGAGTGACTTGTGAGGCTTTATTATTCTAATTTATTTATTTTGTTCAATTTGCAGCATTGTCAACATGAGTAGTGAACTCCATCAAAATGAGATGGATCTAAAAATATTCATGAAATCAGTTCAAGATCAATTCCAACAGTTGAACAGAAGGTTGGAGGACATGGAGGATTGTTCGAGAAGGAGATCTCGGGTGTCTCGTAGAAGTAGCCCTCAAAGATCACTTCACCGTGATGAAGAAACAGATTGGGGGGAGAACTTAGAATCAGACGGTGGATCTTTTAGAGAAAGAAGAAGATATCGAGAAGAAAAAGATGGCAACTTGGGGAGTATTAAATTATCTTTACCACCATTCCAAGAGAAGAATGAACCTGAAACTTATCTGGAGTGGGAAAGAAAAGTAGAGCATGTGTTTGATTGTCACAGTTACTCGGAAGAGAAAAAGGTAAAACTAGCCACTGTATCTTTTAATGATTATGCTAATATTTGGTGGGATCAATTTGTCCTTAATAGGAGGAGGTATGGGGAAAGACCTATACGAACGTGGGAAGAGATGAAAATAGTCATGAGACAAAGATTTGTACGAAGTCACTATCATAGGGAATTGTACTGAAAATTGCAAAGTCTTACTCAATGCGCTATGGGTGTTGAAGATTATTATAAGGAGATGAAAATTGCCATGATAAGAGCCAATGTGGAGGAGGATAGGGAAGCCACTATGGCAAGATTCATTGGAGGATTAAAAAGGGAGATAGCTGATGTGGTAGAACTACAACATTATGTAGAGATAGAGGAATTGCTTCATAAAACTATTTAGGTAGAAAGACAACTCAAATCTAGGAGCACTCACAAATACGCTTAGCCCGACCTCCAGTTGGAATGAAAACCAAGCTTTATAAGCACGGTCTCTAAGATCGAGTTTCCCAACCGATCCTATATGACCAACTTTATACTCTTCTTTCTTGTTTGGCTTTTTTCTTCTAGTTCATCATGGAAGTCCAATTAGTCCAACAAGAAAGAAGGTCCTAAACCAAAGGAGGAATCTCATGGAAAATCAGCAGTACCTATTTCCAAAGGTAAATTTGAAACTAAATCCTCTAATGAGTCAAGTCACATTCGTTGCTTTAAGTGTCAAGGTTTGGGGCATATTTCTTCTCAATGTTCGAATCAGAGGACTATGATCATTCGTGACAATGGCGAAGTGAACAGTGTGAGCTCGGAGGAAGAAGAAATGCTGAAGTTGGAGGATTGTAGTGATGTGGAGATAGCAGAACTTGTGCATGGAGAAATCTTGGTCACAAGACATGCATTGAACATTCAACCAAAGGATGAAGGAGATTCAGAGCAAAGGGAGCATATATTCTATACCCGTTGTCATGTGAATAACAAGGTATGTAGTATGATTATAGACAGCAGCAGTTGCACCAACGTTGCTAGTACATTGCTAGTAGAGAAATTAAACTTGCCTACTAAGAAGCATCCTAATCCTTATCGGCTACAATGGATGAATGATTGTGGGGATGTAAGGGTTAGTAAGCAAGTCTTGGTGTCCTTTTCTATTGGCAATTATAAGGATGAGGTGTTGTGTGACGTTGCCCCTATGCATGCTGGGCACTTATTGTTAGGACGTCCTTGGCAATACGATAGGAAGGTTATGCACGATGAATTTAAAAATAGATATTCTTTTGTAGTGGATACTCGAACAATTGTATTGATTCCATTAAGGCCCATTGAGGCTTATTCTGACCAAATGAAAATTTCAAAAGAATGTAAAATGAGAGAAAAAGAATTAGAAAATCAAGAGAGAGAAAAGAGAGAGAAAATTGAGAGTGAAGAAAAAGTAGAAAGTCAAAAAAAGAGTGAGAGTGAAAGGAAAGAAAAATCAAGAATTAAAGAAAAAGAAAAGAAAGTGTGTATTTGCTCACAAAGGGGAGGTTGAGAGTGTTTTGAGAGAAAAGGAACAAGTTCTTGTACTCATGTACAAGGATATTTATTTTACTAACAACCATAACTCCTCTTTCCCTAGTGTGGTTGAATCTTTGTTGCAAGAATTTAATGATGTATTTTCTAAAGAACCACCAACGGGTTTACCTCCTATAAGATGCATTGAACACCAAATTGATTTTATCCCCGGCGCTGCGATTCCAAACCGACCAGCCTATAGAACTAGTCCTGGAGAGGCCAAAGAGATTCAAAGGCAAGTAGAGGAGTTGATGCAGAAAGGCTATGTGAGGGAAAGTCTTAGCCCATGTGTGGTTCCTGTTATCTTAGTACCAAAGAAGGATGGAACCTGGCGTATGTGTGTGGACTGTAGGATTGTCAACAAGATTACGGTAAAGTATCGATATCCTATTCCGAGGTTAGATGATTTACTAGATGAATTATATGGCTCTTGTTTGTTCTCTAAAATTGATTTAAAAAGTGGATATCACCAAATTCGTATGAAGGAGGGTGATGAGTGGAAGACTGCTTTTAAAACAAAATATGGATTATATGAGTAGGTTGTTATGCCATTTGGTCTTTCTAACGCACCAAGTACCTTCATGAGATTAATGCATCATGTCTTGCGAACTTTTATTGGAAAATTTGTTGTTGTCTATTTTGATGATATTTTAATATATAGTAAGACAATACATGAACACTTAGATCACCTACGTGCTGTGTGTACTGCCTTATGAAGCCATGAATTGCATGCTAATATTGAAAAATGCACTTTTTGTATGGAATCAGTTGTCTTCTTAGGGTTTATTGTAAGTTCTCAGGGAGTTAGTGTTGATGAAGAAAAGGTTAAGGCAATTAGAGACTGGCCCAGACCTACAAATGCTAATGAGGTAAGGAGTTTCCATGGTTTAGCAAGTTTTTATAGGAGGTTTGTACAGAATTTTAGTTCTATAGCTGCCCCTTTAAATGAACTTGTTAAAAAGAATGTTAATTTTAAATGGGATAAGAAACATGAACAAGCTTTTAATTTATTAAAGGACAAGTTAACCAATGCCCCTGTATTAAATTTACCCAATTTTGATAAAGTTTTTGAGATTGAATGTGATGCCTCTGGAGTGGGTATAGGAGCTGTTTTAATGCAGGATTCCAAACCCGTGGCGTATTTTAGTGAGAAACTTAGTGGAGCGACACTCAACTATCCAACCTATGATAAAGAGCTATATGCCTTGGTGAGGGCCTTACAAACTTGGCAACATTACCTTTGGTAGAAGGAATTCGTCATCCATTCAGATCATCTTAGCTTGAAGTTTTTAAAGTCTCAAGGTAAGCTCAACAAAAGGCATGCCAAGTGGCTAGAATTTATTGAGATGTTTCCTTATGTTATCAAGTATAAAAAGGGAAAGGAAAACATTGTAGCCGATGCTCTGTCACGAAGATGTATTACTTACGACTCTACAAACTAAATTACTTGGATTTGAATTACTAAAAACCATGTATGCGATGATGTTGAATTTGGACAATTATAGGCAGCATGTTCTGATCATGGTTTTGAAGACTATTTTAGGCAAGATGGATATTTATTTAAGAAAAAAAAATTGTGTGTACCTAAGTGTAGCATAAGAGAAATGCTTATTAGAGAGACTCATATGGGAGGATTAATGGGACACCTTGGCATTCAAAAAACTTATGATGTTTTACATGAACATTTTTTTTTGCAAAAAATGAAGCATGATGTTAAACTCATTTGTGAAAAATGTATTACTTGCTTACAAGCAAAATCTAAAGTAATGTCTCATGGCTTGTATACACCCTTACCTGTTCCTGAATATCCATGCACTGATATTTCTATGGATTTTGTTTTAGGACTGTCAAGGATCTCGAAAGGAAAAGATAGTATTTTTGTCGTTGTAGATAGGTTTAGTAAAATGGCACATTTTATTGCTTGTTCAAAAACTAATGATGCCACTCAGATTGCTGACTTATTTTTCAAAGAGATTGTACGTTTGCATGACTTACCTAAGACTATTCTAAGTGATCGAGATGTTAAATTTCTTAGTCACTTTTGGAGAACCTTGTGGGGGTAAATTGGGCACTAAATTATTATTCCCTACTGTGACTCATCCGCAAACAAATGGACAAGCTGAAGTTGTGAATAGAACTTTAGGCACCTTATTACGTACTATAATTCAAAAAAATTTAAAGGATTGAGAGAATTGTTTGCCTCATATTGAATTTGCATATAATAGGGTTATTCACACATCTACTTCATTTTCACCTTTTGAGATTGTATATGGATTTAATCCTTTATCACCTTTAGATGTTTTACTGTTTCCTACTAATGACTCTCTTAATTTGGATGGAAAGAAAAAGGCTGAATTTGTGCAGAAATTACATGTCAAGGTTCGCGCTAATATTGAGAAGAAGAATGAACATTATGCTCGGCAGGCAAACAAAGGACGCACCAAGGTGGTCTTTGACCCTGGTGACTGGGTGTGGGTTCACTTGTGAAAGGAGCGGTTTCCAAATCAAAGAAGTTCCAAATTACATCCTAGAGGAGATGGTCCATTTCAAGTGACTGAGAGAATCAACGATAATGCTTATAAAATCGATATTCCAAGTAGCTATGGTAATGTGAGTGCCACTTTCAATGTTTCTGATTTATCCTTATTTGATGCAGACGACCATCAAGATTCGAGGACGAATCCTCTTGGAGATGGAGGGAATGATGTGAACTTGGGCACCACGATAAGCAAAAGAGATCATCTCGAAGATTATCTACAAGGAATGGAAGGTCCTATGACGCGGAATAAAACCAATCGTATGGAACAAGCACTTGAAGGTCTTATCAAGGAAGTTCAAGGAAAAGACTACGTGGATCCAAGCCCAATTTCAACATGGGTTAATTTATGTAGTCATATCATTGAAGATCTTAAGTGATAAAGTTTATTATTTACTATAGATTACATTAGGATTTACTATAGATTACATTAGGATTTGATATTTATCTAGAAGTTATTCGTTTTAAATTGGTTGCAATTCAAATTGCAATCTAATTAGGATTTCTAATTTGTTATCTTTTTTACTAGATTAGATTCACTATAAATAGGGGTTAGAGATTCAGTGAAAAGACAGATTTTTGAGTACTAATCATATTTTCTCTCTGAGAGTTTTTCATCTCTGTGTGAGTTGATTCCCTTGATTCATGGGCAAAGAACTAGCTTTGATAACGTTGGTTCTTCCGGCAGGTCGCGGTAAGGGTCACATTCATCTTGATAACTTCGGTGCTCTCCGGCAGGTCGCGGTTTGTGTCGGGTTCCTTTATCTTATCTTATCTTATCCTGATTCTCAAGACGTTCCATTATCGTTTCTGCATTCCGATTCATTCACGTAGGGTGAATCATATCAACTATCTGATTAAAAAATATTATGCCAATGTTCCACTCAGGTTTTTTATCTGTGATTTTGGTCCCCTAGGTTTTTTCAAGCCAATTAAGTCTCTTTTTTCAAGCCAATTAGTTTTAAATTTAAGCAAATTTGGTTCCCATTGATTTTCTTCTTCCTAAAATCCACATATTTTCTTTTTCCTACTCAAAATTCCTACAATTTGAATTGATTAAATTATATTCCACTTATCAATTTACACCAAAAAGATCCCTTTTCAAACCCTAATCTCATATATGATAAAATTCTACAAAATTTATCAAGTTTTTCACTAAATTTCTTGATTCTAAACTTTTAAAATAATTTCATATCTCAAATCAATCATAAACCCTTAAATAATTGGATAAAATAATGATTTGAGGACTTAAAGAAGAAAGAAAAAATCGACAGAGGGACCAAATTAGCTTAATTTTAAAACTAAAGGGATTTAATCTGCTTGAAAAAAAAGTTGGGAGACCAAAATTGTGTAGAAGGACTAAAAGTGCAATTAAGCTTGATAGCTATTTTGTTTTGCAGTGCACCACATTGGTTTAAAGATATCCATTTCTATTATTCTAGTAGTGTAATTACTCTTATCAATTTTTTTAAAAAAATATATCATCTATAACTAAATGCAAGTCTGATATATCTTTGAAAAATGAAAATCTTTATTTATCTTTGCCAAAGTTATTGTACACGATGACAGTACAAGAGCATAATGCTCAAGGGAGTTTAAGTACAAAATTGTCTCAGGCTCCCAGCTTCAGTCTCCTCCCTCAATAGGCAATAACCACACTCCCAGGAGTAAAGAATTCCCTCTCATGGCTTCTTAGAGGAACCAGTAAAATTTTTCTTAGAAGAAAGAATGGATAGAAGATAGGTGATAGAGTTTATAATTTTTTGTTTTACTCTTTCCATCTACAATTATGTATTATTATCTCAACTCTTGTCTATTTCAATGGTATGATAGTAACTAGAGCTCCATTATATGGGGAAAATAACAACAGAATTCACCTTAGCCTTGGACAAAGAGAACAGGAAACCAGGAACCAAGCAGGCCTCTTGGCAGGAAAACAAGCTTGATCACATCCTCGAAATATACCTAGTTTTTTAAGGTAGGATTGGGTTGGTGGTCAGTGAAGGTCATGATGACCTCCTAGGAACTACTCGGAAATAGGGTGAGTTCACTATATATGTATAAAAGGGTATTTTCTTCTTGTTTTCTCTTATAAAATTCTTTATTTTTTAACCTGCCATTTTAGTTTCTCTATTTGTTCCTTCATTTTTTTAAATGTCTGGTTGTACTTGTGTGATTTCTGTTAACATCCCATCATTCTTTAATAGCTTATTAGTTTAATAAGGATGGTTAAGAAAGTTTTTCTCAGAAATTACTACAGTAATTTAATTGCAAACCTGGTGATGGAGAAATTTTTATAAATTTATGTAATTAATCTCAGGTGTTTAAGGAGTGATACAATGGTCAAGCATAGAAAAATTGATTAATTTTCCAAGATGAAAATTTTTGATAAAGATAAAAGTTATATAGCTTCAATATCCTCACTTTAAAAGCTTTCGTAAAATCTAGTAAGACAAATGCATATTAGTAGATTGATGATTAATTCATCTTATTTTAACTCTTAAAGTTTCGACAACTGCTACAAAAAGGTTAATTTCAGAAATGAAGATAATCAAGACAAGATTAAATAATAGTATGGAAGATAAATTTCTGGTAAGACAATATGGAGATTTATATTGAAAAGGAAATAGTTGAAAATTTTAAAAGAACAAGAAGCAGCACTTTAATGAAGTTACACCTTTTGTTTTATAACATTACATTGCCTTAATATATTATTCTGAAACTCAGATGAAATTATGTATGACTATGAGTTGAGTAAATCACTTAGTGGCCCCCCAAATTTTATACTAAAGATCTGTCACTGCTAAAGAATGACAGTGTGTGACTGAAGTTCTTCGTAGTTAGAAACACGACTCTTTCTTTCTCTTTATCCCTCTTTTCTACTTAGCAATATAAAGAACCATGACCACTGACAACAAACTACAGTGGAGGAAATAATGACATACAAAAGTCAGACACATTATATTCAACTTAACGGGTACAACAATTAGTAAAGAGTTGATGTAAACAAAATACCTTGCCCATAAATACATGAAACGCATGCGTATGTGCCTAAAAAATAAGAACCTAAAATAAAGAGTAAATTACAATGACACTCCTTATGTTTTTCTCAAATTACACATGATAACCGTACTCTTTAAACACTTGCAGTAACACCCTTAGTTAGATGCCATTAAGTTACCATATAAGCTCAAAAGAGAAAGACCATGTTAACCTTGTTTTTTTCAGTTCAAATAGCTGTCCCCGAGGGTCTGAGTGGAGAGGTAATTGCTCTTGTTGGTTCTCTAGGGCTCCAAATCAAGGGGCTGCGGTTTCAGATTGAGAGAAGTTGAGATGCTAAATGGGATAGGGAGACAATAAGTGGGCTGTTGGTCTGAGACAATTTGGTGATGTGATGATGAGTCTCCTTTACTGATGATGGTCAGAGTGAACAGTGAGAGAGGGGGACAATTCATCACCAAGTTCATAGGCAACGGCTGTTACTCAGTGGAGGGGTTTCGGTCTGGATTTTAGAACGGCAATAATGCTGTAGTGATGAAGGACTGTGATGCTGGCTATGGCTGCTAGGGTGCAGTGGTTTCTGGGCTCAACGGTGGAGCAAATTGGTGTTTGCAGCAGTAATGGGAACTCTGTTTCGGGCTGGGTGGCGTTGGGTGATTTTTGGCTCAGTGATGGTAGATTCAGGGTTGACTTGGGTCAAAATTGGTTTCTAATGGAGGAGGTTTTGGTCATGTTCCATGATGATTTGGTTGCAATAAGTGATTGATGGTGGTTCTGCCATGTAATGGTTTTTGGGTTTGAATGCAGAAGACTCATGGGATGCAGACCTTTCAAGTGCCACAAGCACATTATGTTGTATAGGCTGACAAAAATGAGATTCGTGATGAGAAGCAATGACTAAAAGCAGAGAAAGACCTTGAGCAGAAGCTTAAAGCCTTGTGTTCTTCTTCACAACCTAACTTCCAGTCTGCATTTCCTACACCAGGACAAGTTGTTGGCAACAAGCTGGTGCCTTTCATGGGCTACCCAAGAGTTGCCATGCGGGAGTTTTTACCACCTTCTCTTGATACCTCACAGGATCACTTACTCCAGCCCCCAGTTGCATAACTATGCAAAGGTTGTCTTTTTGTTTAATGGAGAAAGGGAATCCATCTTTCTATTCTTGTGCTATTGCTTTTGCCATTTTGCGTTTGTGAAATGTTGAGGGTAAAAAAGAAACAAGAGTTCTAAGAACTCCTATTGACTGTAGAGGCAACATTTTGGTATCTATACCTTCGATTATAGGTTCAGCCAAATTGAATTTGCTTTTTTTTTTTTATAATTCCAATTACAAATGCTGTTGAACATCAAATACTTTTCATAGGAAAAGGAGTGAATAGGGTGATTCATGTGAAAAGCTAGGAAAGGCCAGGAATTGGTATAATCCTTACCTTTAAAGTTGTTTTTGGGATTGGAATTCGGTAAATATCTTGTACTTCTCATATAGAATTTAACTGTGAAACAATCTTTCTTATTACTAATTACTAATAAATTTTAATGATAGATCGTCTCAAAAAAATCTACAAACCATTTCCTCAAGTTCCATTGCCACAACACCTGTTGGATGTCAATGACATGCAGCAGCTTTCTGAAAACATTAGTTTTTCATACTCAATGGACATTAAAAGCTGTTGACCGAGGGATAGTGGAGAGCAGCATCACACAACAGTGACAAGGATTGGGATTACCTATTTTCACGTGTGCTTAAGATGGGGAAGGGTATTTTTGGAATAAAAATTCATTAAAACTCGCATGTACACCACATGTAGGGCTTCTGTAAATTAAGTGGACAGTGTTTGGGTAACAAGGATACAGTGTTATGTGTTTCAAATAATTAAGGAGGTTATTGTAGGTGTTTAAAGAGCAGGAATATCATGTGCAATATGATAAAATCTCAGAGTGGGTATCAATATAATTTGCTCCAAGATAAATTATAAATGGAAGAAATGAAAGCATGCCAGAAATAATAAACTTACTTAGCTAACTGATTAGATGAAAGTTCAAGAGCAAGCAGGGTCGCCAATGCACCACCCAAACTATGACCAGTCACGTAAACATGCCATTTGTGAAGTAACTCAGAATGATCATCTCTGGAACAAAATATACCTTCTGTTTGTCAATGCAAAATCAAATTGAGATGTACAATTGACATAGTGTTGGACTCAAGAATTAGAAACACATTAGTAACTGTATTACAGAAACAATCTGGTTTAATGACTAGATTAGCATTACAAGCCCTCAGCACCAAGGGTTTCTGCTTACAAGGAGTTTCCTCCTTCAAAACAGCAGAAGCAACAAACTGACACCTTAATTCTCTTCTACAAGTCTGTCAAACCATATGTATAAGTGCATAACACTATAACTGTCACATCCTAAATCACGACTTCCTAACTTAATACAGAATTATAATTGCCTAATATAGAACTTGGCCTATCACAGAGTACCATGTAAAAAACAAACAAACTTGATCAACATTATGTGGCAATACTTTACAGCTGAATGAGGAAAGTTTATGCTGAATCATACAGAAAAGAATAAGCAGAAAACGAATATAATGGCAATACAATCCAACAGGCAATAAGTGACCATTGCCACTTTCTCCAGGAGAAAAATAATGGAAAATGTTAAAATGTTCAGTTTCAGTGAGCAACTAGACTCAATAGCTATCACAATTGCAACTTCTTTGACTATTTAAGTAACATGAATATGTATGTAATAGAATCATTCATGTGCCTTCTTCACCTTAACTGCTTAAACTTTTTGGATGGTTCATGACATTGTATCAAAGCCTAATTAACCAAGTAGAAGTTCAATCCTTCAATCCCATCCCATTCTTGTAAATTAAAAACAACTTTTAGCAAATGGTAAAAATGGGCCAGTAACACTTCAAGTCCAATGGACTATTGTGTGAGGTGTTTAGAGATGTAATAAAATCATTCATGAACCTACACCCAAAACTTAAGCTTTTGGGATAGCTGGTTCATGATAATATCTAATTCATTTATGTCACACATCATTCATAAGAAACACTTATTGACTCATTCTGAAAGCTTAAATTTGGAAAGCAAAAGAATTTTCAAAATATTCTAAGAAATACAGCATGTTTTTAAGGCAGTATGTTCAGGGCAATAAAATTTCTTCAGAAGTGCAACTTACTCGTAACCAATTGCAAGTCGAATTATAGAAATGATCCTGGTCCTTACAGAATCATATGCACTAAGAAAACCACTGTGAACCTGCAATAATCACAGCACCATTGACAACTGAGGAATCTTAATTTCTTATAGCCTTCAAACATGTACTAAACCTGTCTGCCATATATAAACCTGTCAACAATTAACATACTTGAACCTCTTGCTTGAAATCTCCACCTATCCTTTCAGGATTCAGCCTATGGAATAGCAAAGTTAGTTCAGGAATGAAATCATTGGATGAAATCAAAAAGCACTTCAATTCAATCCCTATATTAATTAGGGTTTGACACAGTACTGATAGATATTTTTCGAGGGCCCCAAGATGGCACAACCCCAGAAATTGACATGAAACAAAGAAAAATGACTTTTTTTAATAACTTTCAAAATAATAAATGTCAATTACAACGAAAAAAAAAAGTGATGATGTACTTTTTCAATAACGAACAAAGTAAAATATCTTGTTGGCTGCTGTCCCCAAAAATATGCATCTTTTGCTTTCTATAACTTTCCTCCTTCCCTTTCTATTTTTAATTTTATCTCTTTCAATTTTTTTGCCAATTATTTTGTTTTAATCAAATATATGATACCAAATCAAGCAGCATCTAATCTAATTACACTTATCAAATATCATACAGGTACAATTTCTCACAAGATTAAAAATATATCAAAGTGGTGAGATACTAGAACAAAATAAGTTAGATATAATGACCAGAAAGCAACACCTTTTAAGGCTAAAATTAAATCAAAGCACTAAACAAGGCATAACTAGGTTAGTAATGAATGTTACCCAGCTGGAACAAGCATTAGATCAGTTCTTAAATCCTTCCATTGAGACTGAAAAGACAAAAGTATAAGAATCTTTAAGACAAGCCAGCAGCTGCACTCCACCTAAAAGAACAAGAAAAAATATGAAGTATGAATTACCTGTTCTGTTCCCCTAAAAGCAACCACTAATCTTCTTCGCACAGAATCACGCCAAATTGCAACCTGAAAGTTCTAATGGTTTAGAAAATGAAAGCAGTGCATGGACTAAGATATTGGCATTATATCACAAATAGATTTTTGAATGTTACATTACCAATTGAAAAATTGATAAAAAATATAGAAGTGGACTTATCGAAGAGATGACAAAACACCTGTGTATCTGTGGATGCATTATCTAAGAAACATAATTTTTCAAACTCAGACTTAATGAAACTAGGATGGCCCAGTGAAGTGGCCAGCATTGCCCAAGCCTCCATGGCACTTTCAGCAGTAGAAAATAGTGTTTTCATCTCTTCAGCTTTTTTATCATCCAACACTAATCCATTCTGTGAGGTAGGAAACTTCTGACCAGTAGAATATTGTATATCATTACCTCCTGCTCTGCTAGAATCTTCTTTGATTTTCCTCTCTTCTGAAGAACGCCCTTCATCTTTCATTTTGGAAACTGTTGCAGTCAAAAGCATTAAACCTCCTAAAATTGACTCAGTCTGCCTCATCAAATTCTGTGTTGCTTTTTTGACCTCTGGAAGTGAAGATTGAATAGCAGCAATGGCAGGTTGGCCACTTGTTTTATCATTTGTATCATCTGTGCCTCCAGGAATTGCAAGACCAGATTGAACATAAATGGCTTCAGCAATATTTTGCGATTGTGAGCCAATTTTGTTTAAAAACTCCAATCCATCCCACTTAAATTTCTCAGGAACAGAGAGACCTAGCTTTTGAACAATATTAGAATTGATAACATTAGAAAAATTCCTCCAAAATATTTGATTTGACATATCTTCCTCACTAACTTTTGTTGACAGTTCTGAAGCATGTCCATTTTCAGTATCACTGTTATGGTTGTGAACTTCCCTAGAGCTCATCTGTTCATTGAAGGCTTCATTAGAGGCTTCTGAACTACCACCCTCATGAGAAGGAGGCATATTGATCACAGAAGCAGATTCGTTTGATTCCCCTGTACCTTCAGTCTCATACTTAATATCAGACATCTGGCCCTTCAGAAGATATGAATTGTTAAAAGATTTCAATTGCCCAAATGCATATTCCACAAATTGGCGGGCTTGTACTGTATCAGAACCAACAGCCTTTTGGAATGCAGAATCAAAACCCTTTATCTTTAGAAAGTCTGAAACAAAAGGTATCTTCCACCACCTTTTCTCTTCATCAATTTCATCAAAGGATTTATATTTAACCTAAAATCCAAAATTTATTACAGAAGTCAACAAACAATATATAACTCATTAACATGAAACATTGCATTATTTATGCGGGTGCATTTATAGCAAATTAAGCATAAAAGTAGTTAAAGCCTTCATAAATAAAGCACAGAGCTTATCTCAAAAGTTGAGTTAAGTTCAAGAAAAGGTCAATTTACATTAAGCCCTATAGATTTATTAAAAAATACTTATACATTTAAGAGGAAACAGTTTAATGCAAGTGATAAAATACATAAATGCATAAGTTGGCATATGATGTTGTAACAACGTACAACAGGGGGACATAATTTGTCCACTAAATCATACTTGAAATATACTGCACAGACAGCGTGCTGTCCGCTAAAATTCAAATGGCCAATAACTTTTCCCCATATTATAAATCATCATTCTTGTTATTTCTTTCTTTCCCAATAAGAGACACATACCTCCAGCTGGACCTTTCCGCCGCCACCCATTCCTTCCAACTCAACCAGTATTTCATGCACATCTCCTATAACAAATGCATTTTTGGTAAATTTTTGCACTCATAAGTGTAACCATAAATATTAACTTCATGCGTTCTTACAAAATAAATTCATAGGAAAATTTTTATCCTACTTTTTTGACAGTTAAAATTCCAAATAATCATGACAATTGGACATGTCCAAAAGAAAATGGAGCAGAAATTCAAGCCATATTATAAATTTAAGCAACATCTGTCAACATTGCACCACCTATATCTCACAAGATTTTCTGGTCCTCACCATCACAAAGCCATTCTAGATCAACACCTGCATTCCCCATGCGTTTGTGAGGAGTTACAAGGTTTGCATCCCAAGCTGCAACCTAAGATATACTGCCAGCTGTTAGAAGATTGAAATGAACTTTTCAAAATAATTTTACCAGCAGCATTTTTATTTTATTTATTTTTAACATATACTTTCATGAATTTTAATTTTTGAATCAGGATAATATACCTGAGGGCAGGTGTTTGATTAATTAATAAGACAGTACAATCTGCACTATGACACATATGATTTTAAGAAAACCAGTTCAGGATGGAAATTTAAACATGGTACAAAGCTGGCATGATCCATAGAATTATTCAGGAAATTTTCTCATGTTAATCAAATTCTTACACGACCATTATCATATAATCACACCTCTATTTGAGATGTTCTAAACTAATCTATTTCATACTCAAGTTCTTCAAGCTAACAGATATTCATTTCTGACCAGTCAAATAGCAGGTCTCACATGCATATGCATATTCATCTACAATTTCACCCAAAAAAAGAAAAGAAAAGAAAAGATAGAAAAAGAAAAAAAAAAAACTATATGTTGAATGACAAGATGCATGAAGGGAAGTATCATCACAATAAGGATGAGTGGAATGAAACAGAAAGTAAAAATCTAACTATATCATAAATAATTATATTCTTTTCATATATTACTAGAAATCAGAAGTCAGAGAGCATAAAAAAGAAAGAAAGAAAAGCAAATGGACTTCTGCCCTCATGAAAGAGAAATACAAAGAACATTGCATCACCGAGTAAAATATATATGGTAAAAGATGATTAATTTCTCTGATGATGTAGCCAGATTGATAGAGTAGTCCTCGAAGTTTCACTTATGCTATGGACATCAAATAAATGACTAAAGCTAGTAACACTTGCATATCTCTAAATGTGCATGAGTTCACACTGGCACAACTGACAGTGTTGGGCAACAATTGGTCACACCTACACTAAAATGTTCGCACTTGTGCAGATGCAAACATTCGTGTGTAAGTGATGTGTATCTAACTTCTCCAAGATTTTAATCCAACCCTATATATTAAATTAGAGTTCACTATCTTGAAGTGTGGTTATATCTCTTAGTGTACTCTTCTTCTAACTTACAAATTTAGAATGACAACAGTCATGTCTCTTAGTGTGCTCATCCCTAAACAATGATGAAAGTCATTCTTCTTCTAAATTATAAATTTAAATTCTTTTGCATCAATTATGCATATCTTCTTGTATCAAGACTGTCAATTGATTCCATGCAAATTTCAATTCACTTTCAACTTATAAAGGTTTCTGTGTAGATTATCTTCTATGCAGAAGGGTTTTTTGTGAATGTGCATTCCACCGAATATGTATGTGTGTATGGATGTAAGAGAGGGAGAGAGAGAGAGAGAGAGAGAGAGAGAGAGAGAGAGAGAGAGAGCTTGTTAACCTGTAAAGTTTTGCTTGGAGGAAGCTTAATATTAAAAGTAAATTCCTCATTCCATGTTGGCTCTTTTGTCCTGCCATCAATTAAATTTTACATAAATGAACCAAAATACAGACTGGTTATGATTGTAATTCAAAAGGCAGTATTTATATGTACCACTGCAGTTAAGACATTTAATTTTAGCTAAGGAAACTGAAGAAATGCGTTTGGTAAAATTTTTTAACATTAAAAAATAATGATCCTTTCATGTTGTTATTGTTCCAACAAAGCTAAAGCACAAATTTGAAAGTAAATGAAAATCCAAAATACTGCAAAATTAGAAAAATGCTTTGAGGGACCATATGAAAGATTTTTTAAAGACAAGTCAAAACAGTCACACCATACAAATGTTGCAGTGACGTTGGCTGTGAACCATTAGGACCATTACATTTCTGTTTAAACATTAGATGGGGGCCTTTGAACAAGTGAAATGGCCATAACATAAATGAGATGAAAGCTCACCCCCATTTGATATTGCTTTTAACAGTCTGAGAACCTATCTCTATGACCACATATGGATCACTTGTCCCCTGAAAAACACATAAAAACATCGAATATAGAGCAAGAACAGAGTTCAAAGAAAAATAAATAGTTATGTGAATTAGGGAAAAAATTGGGGGCAGGAAAGTGCACATTTCATCGTATCACAGAACTATATTCAGGAAGTAGATTTATATAAGAATGCCAACCCATGGATCCATGGCGGGGAAATTGAATCCTTTTTTCAATTTTATGAAGAGTTGACCATCATAAATTTCATGAACAAATTCCCTGCACATACCCAAAAAATCTTGTTAGACATGCCATTATGAAATTAAATACTATAACAACAACAAGCCTTATTTGATTAGATGAGGGCAAATACATGGATCAAACAACACCCTTGTGTTGTGTTGTATGAATATTTAAACTGATGACAGGAAGAACAGCTCTAAGTGAAACTGCGAAAGGCAATTGACACTTACTCAGAAAGGTAGACTGTCTTGCAACCAGCAGCATCAACTCCACGCCTGCCCATGTTTTCCTGCAACATGTTACAATGGTAAGAAAAAGAAAAGGATTAAAAATGAATATGAATACATCATAACATCCAGTTTAACATTATGATCAATTTATTCCTTCTGCCCGCAATCCCAAGAAGAAACAGCAAGAAAACATAGAGTCCCAGCCAAATTCCTTACGTGGAACAAGTGAACAACCACCCTAGTTCATTGCATATTTTTTAGCAAACACAAACAAGTTTATTTTTCTTTATCATTCTTTGATTTCAATCTATCAAATTAAACCACATTATTTTAGACTTACTAAGAATTTTAGATTAGATTATTTTTTGCTCCAGAAAAATAAAGAGCAACATATCAAATTAGTTCCTAAATTCAGCAATCTTCATCAATTCAGTCCTTTAATTTGACAACCATTAATCAATTAATTGAGTAGCAACAAAGTCATCGACCAAATTGACAAATGCGCACCAAAATTAGGAACTAAAACGATTGATAGTGGTTAGAATTAAGGATTGACTTAACAAATCCAGAGAGAGTTCCCAATTTTAAGGACTAACATCTCTTTTTCTAAACTAAATCATTGGTGATTATACTTTTAGGAACTAATTTGATAGTTCAATAAAAATTTAACAAAAAAACAAGAAACTCTTCGAGCAATTTAATTAAAAACTTTTCAGGACAAACAGCTTCTCTACATACAAAGTTCAAATTAAGGCTCTATGATAACACTATTCCCTGAAAGTTTCTTCCATTCTCTCGGGAACCAAACAAAAATGAACACAAAGGAAAACATACAGGAGGAGTTGTGTAGGCCTCGAAGGCGAAACCCGCTAGAATAACCGCGAGATTGATATCAAATGGAGGCCGTTCATCGTCATCCGGAATTGCAGCTCTCTGAAGCTGGGAACCAGTCTTGGAGGAACAGCACATTGAGAGAAGTTTCCTCCTCCCTGAAAAGGAGAGAACGCGCAACTTTCCGGGCAAATGAAGCGGGAAAGTGCGAGGAAATCTGGAACCTGTGGAATGCGGTAGCTGAAGCTTGGGCGAAAGAGGAGAGAGAATGTAACGGAATTGAAGAGAAGCCATGTTAATTGTTATGTTACATTACACGAGAAGAAAATAGAATAGAAGAAAGTGAGTGATAAATGATAATGGTAGAAAACGGAAAGAAGAAGGAGCTAGAAGAAGGAAGAAGGAATGGCAAGTTGTGTAATTTAGCAGAAAAGAAGGGGTAATTGTCGTGACTCGTGAGAATAGATAGTGGCTTTTCGTGTACGGCCACGAGAAGTATGTTCAGTTCGGGCAAAGCTCACGGTGGTTGGTTCTGGAAAACATGTCAACGTTTCTGTCAACCGACGGTGACAGGTAATGAAAATTACGAATGATAGAAATTAAGAAAATTATCATCATTAATATAAACAGTATTTATATTTTTTATATATCTCTTTTTTTAATATATTTTCTTTTTTCTTTTATTTGTCCTTTTTTTATCATTCTGTACCCTCTTAAAATAGAATGTATGAAAGTTGTAGAATTATAAAGTATCGTATCAAAGAATAATGATGAAGAGGCTGACCACGTTTATTGACCGTGACTAACGTGCATCAGTTTTGGGGAGTTGGTAATTCTACAATTTGGTCTTGGAATTCAATTGAACGGTGTCTCACGTGGTTGGAGGTATTTCTACAAGAAAACACTTTATCGTCCATTTAATTAAAATTTCAGTGGAGTAGTAATAAGAGTCCCGACTTCTCTACTAGGTATGGTATCAACTCGGGTCGAGTTGGGGCGGGTTCATTTTTCCGTCTCCGTTATCAACACTTCATGCTTATTTCTATTTTTCTCTCCGCTTTTGTCTTTACCCCTGTTTGAGGAGGTTGGAAGAAATCTATTCCACCTATTTTTTATATTTTTATTTTTATTTTTTATAACTTTTAAAATTATTATATATTTTTTTAAATTTTATATAATTTATTATTTTTATAATTGTATATAATATTTTAAATTAATAAAAAAATTTAATAATTTTATAAGTGAAAATTTAAAAATAAGAATAAAATGTATCTATTTTTATTTTAAAAAATAAAATTTTATTTAAATCTACCTTCAATTTCGATGAATTTGAGTTTTTTCCATTAGATTCGATGAACTCGAATTTTTTCCATTAGATTCAGATGGATCAATTCGATTTTTTTCATTAAATTCAAGATAGAATAGGATAAATATAAAAAATTTTGCTATATTTATTTTTAACACATCCAATTTCAATACATTTTTTAAAAATTGATGAATTTTTTTTATTATAAATTATTAAATTATAGATATAAATTAATATTTGTTATTTTTGTATGTTATTTATATTTTTGTTAACAATATCAAAGGAGTAGTATAGAAAAATTGGTATGAACTGATATAAACTGATTTTATTGGATCAAGTTTGCATCTATAAGATTTGGATATTTAAATTTAAATTTTAAATAAATTTAATTTATATATATTTGTATCTACATTCAATTAAGTTTAAAAAGTTTTTTGTTCTAGTTGTTCATATTCTTTTAAATTACATGTGTATTTGATTTAGTTTATTTTAAAAATATTATTTTTTATTAATTTTATAAAAAATTTAAAAAAATATTATTTGGCTAAAAATTAATTAAAATATTTTTTAAAATAATTGAAAGAATGATGATAATGAAAAAAAATTATTACAGTTAAAGATATCAAATTTTTCAAAAAAAACTCAACTAATTAAAATTTTAAAGTTGATAATTATATGTTTTTTTTTATGTACGTACAATAGAAATAATAAAATCTAAATTTAAATCTTATATAAACTATTTAAATTTTCCATCACTAGCTTAATTTAGTAATATTTTAGATTTAATAAAATTGTATTATGATGTTATGAACTTTAAATTTAAAATTTTACTGTGTTGGATTTATGATTAATATTAACTAAAATATGTTTATTTGGATTTTGAATGTGTACTCCTCTTATGTAGTCTTTATTATTTTTTATCTCACTATAAGAAATACAAGACCTACCATGATATTGCTCTAATTATTTCACTAAAATATTCTGCACAATTTTCAATAATATCATCATAATGCTCTAATTTAAAAAATGATTTTTAATATTTATTAGGTTTTATTTAAAAAGAATCGTAAAATTGATTCTAAAACGAGCCATTTTACATAGGTTCTATAAATTTAAAAGTCTAGACTTAGATCACTGTTTTAAAAGCTTGAACATTTTTGAATTTTTTTAGTTTGATTTGTATAAATAAATTATTTACACTAAGTTGAACTGGGTCAAATAGTCCAAATTAACAGTTTTATTTAGATATGGACTTGGTGAAATTTAGTAAAAAAATATAATTATTTTAGGCCATATTTTTTGTATTTTTTTTTATTTTTTACCATTTTTTCTTCTATTTTTTTTAATTTTTTTTGTTTTTGTTTTACTAATTTTTTTTCACATATAATTTAAAAATAATTTATAAAATAAATATATATATATATATATTTTATAAATTAGTTTATTGAAGGTATTAATACACATTAAAAAATATATACACATATAATTAATAAACCAGTTTACAGAATAAAATGTATTAGTATAGATCTTGTAAATTAGTTAATTGAATATATTTAGTTAAAGAAAATAAGATTATTTTTGTCTTTTTGTATATAAGGGTGTAAAATTTTGAGAAGTATAAAAAGTAATTATCCAATTTTATTATTCGGTGTAGTTAAATTTATCAAATAGGTTAATTTAAACCTATTTAATTCTAGCCTACGTAGGTTAAGATTATAAAGTTCATACACCTAAAAAGATTACTATATAAAAATTTTATTATATTAAAAATTTTACAAAATTAAATGAGTTAAAACTAGCTCATAAACTAATTTATATTCAAAAGATACCTTTAATATTTTTAAATATCTTGAATCCATGAGCTCTTTTTTTTAAAAAAAAAAACTGTTAACATTTAAATAGTTTGTCAAATTTATTTTATGGATTAGCCTACTTCATAAGCTTATTGTCACTCTCTAACTAATTTTTAAAACTTTTAAACAAGTTTATTCAATTTAACTCATCCATATTTTTGATGAGTTAAGATTAAAGTGATCCACATATTTTTTTTCATTAAACTTAATAAATTAAGACCAATATAAATGCTTAAAATTTTAAGAAAACTTGTTAAAATTTAAATTAGTTAGATCTATTCTATAAATTACTCACTTTATAGTCTAATTGGCTCGTTTTTTTTTCTTTCTAAATTTTTTTATCTTTCTAAATTCTTTTTCTTTCTCTCTATACAAACTCTTTTTATTTTTTCTTTCTTTATAATTTTTTCTCTATCTCTTTAAATTCTCTTTAGTTTTTTTTATTTTATATTTTCTTCTATAATTTTACTTTCTCTCTAAAATCTCTTTATTAGTCTCTTTAATCTATCTTTTTAAAAAAGATTTCACTTTAAATTCTGTCTCATTTTTCTCTCTCTCTGTAAACTCTAACTTTTTTTCTAAATTTTTTTATTTGTCTTTAAACTTACTTTCTTAATGTTTTTTCTATCAATCAAATTTTTTCTTTCAATTTTTCTCTAATTTCTTTTTCATTCTCTTTAAGTCTTCTCTCTCTCCCTCCGCCTCTCTCTCTTTTGTTAAGTTATTTTTATCTTTCATTAAAAAAAAATTTCCTATTTTCTTCCCTTATCTTTAAATAAATTAGGGATAAAAAATTTTAAAATTAAAACAAAATATAAATAGGAAGAATTTAAAAAAGGAAAAGAAAAACAAAAATAGATATTAAATATAATTTTAGAGATAAGAAAATAAATTATTTTAAAAAAGATAAAAAAAAGTTACGTTATTTTAAAAAATAAAAAATAGTGAAAAAAGGTAAGAAGTGAAAAAATTTAAAAGAGGGAAATCATATAAAGAAAGAGAAAAAATTGAGACAAAAAGAGAAAAAAAAATAAAAAGAGATTTAAAAAGAAAAAAATTAAAAAAGAAAAACAATTTTTGAAGAAAGAAAAAAATTATAAAAAATTTTTATAAAACAAAATATATTTTTAAAATTTTAGCTAATTAATTTTTTATAATTGTAATATAAACATCACAAAATAAATTGGCTATACAATTAACTATTTTAATGGCTTAAACTTTAAAATTGATTTAATGGCTACTAATTTCAAATTGCTAATAATTTGATTAAAATTTCTGAAACTCCCTTTTCAATTGCATCAATTTTAATTTTTAACTTTTCAAAATTTGTTTCTCTTAATTGTTTCTTAATCGTGTGTGGTTTGGGATTAAATTGATAGTCTTCTTCCAAATTTAATTTAATGTCAATTACAAATTACATGTATTGGAATTAACATCCGTGCCCTATTTTATCTTTCTTCTTCTTCTTTATACGACTATTACATATCTTTTTCTTAAAAGAAAATTTTCATTTCCAAAATTTCTCTTAGTGGAATATATACGAATGTAACTTCCTCATCTTATCCTCAAGTTTCCAAGTTGCAGCTCTTTCTTTATTTCATGCAACTTTTATTATTCAATATTTTTTCTTACAACTATTTCATATCCTCTTCTAGGATCCGTATTCTAGGATCTATACAGGTAACACTTTATAAGTGAAATTATCCAACATCAGTTCTTGCATAATCTATCCATAATGTTAGGTTGATAAGTTCCAGTGCTACATTAGTGTCCTTAAGAACCAATTGTTAACGATTCAATCAGTCTTACCATCTATCTATGTTTTTCCTTCCTAAATCTCAACTTCAAATGTCTCATAAATAAGATTAATATCTAACGAATGAAATTTGATTTTGTCCAAGACAAAATACTTGTGTAGAGAAATATTAAAGATTTAAGGTATGTCACTAAATCTTGAAAAAAATTTGTACTATTTGAGAATCGACATGAAAGATCTTCAATTATATCCAAATTCACCATTGTGATAATATAAATTCAATGATATGTGGTTGTAGAATCTCACATTGTAGAAGTAATTACGAATTTATTGAGATATAGTATAATTCATTACAAGGATCCAAAGAAAGAAAAGAGTTGGATCCAACATAAGATCTTTATTATAATACCATGAAATTTCAAATAAGTTGGAGGAGCAATAATAAAAGTGGTATCGGAAGCAAGATAATAATCTAACTTTATTACAATGATAGATAATTACAATGATCTTTTTAAGTTTACCATGATAAAGAGAACTAATATCACAAGAAACATTTAAGTCATCTACATTAGGTTCTACATAAACAACCTAAATCTTGTTGTGGTAGACATACTATTCATTATCTTCTAGCCTCTTTGCTTGACGATTACCTCCATGATTATGTTAAAAAGTATGGTTTCTAATATCATATTTGTCCCTTGAAATTACTTCATGGTAATTATAGTTAAGAGTTTTAATGTCTTCTACTTACTACCATAGGTTCTTTTGATTGAACAATTCCTCCGATAATGCAAATTTTTATACTTAAAACATTTCATTATCAAGTTGTGAGTTGATCCAAAATGTTAAAATATAATTCATAACTTTTATATTTGAGTTAAGATTGCTTTTGGTGTGATCTCTCACTTCCTTGAATTTCTTTCTTCTTTTTAGCACTTTGTCATTGCTTAGGCTTGAAACCTTAGGAGTCAAGACTCTTTGTCATTCTTGATGTTGCAGTTTTCTTGAGGCATGAATGTTCAACACCACCTCTTCAAAATGTAAACTCGTCATTAGGATCAATGGTGTGGGAAAAATCTCTCTTTAGTTTATGAGTTTCCTTACTTCAAATTAAGAATTTTAATTCCTACTACTCCTTTGATTAGTAGGCCAAAATTTCATATTAACAGATAAACACCTTTGCATATGTCAAATACCAATGTACTGTACAAATATCCAAGAACACACAAGATATAACTACTCGGTTTAGTTTAATGATGATTCAAAGTTTAGAAGGAAATCAACGAAGTAAGCTCGCAGAATAATTACAACCTTCAATTGTCATAATTCATATAAGTTTGAGTACTACTAATCAAAGTACTACTAGGTGTAGAAATAACCAAATAGAAGGAATAACAATAACATACAAGTTTAACCGCTCCCCATCATTGTAAGCAACCAATAATTAAGAAGTGTTTGAGGCATACAAAAGTTATCTTTTTATGAAAAACTTCCTTAGAATCATATTTTCTGCTCAAGTAATCTATCATTCACTCGTAAAGAGAATCCTCTCTTCAGTTATGAAATTTCTTTACTTAACTATTATTATTCTCATGCTTACAATTTATAATTAAAGAGACAAAGGTTGTTGAAGTTATTGTTGTGAGGATCCTCCTTCTTTATCTTTAAATAACATTGAGAAATATGATCAAGTTGCAAGTACATATCATAGATAATATGACCTTTCAAGCATTTACTAGTGTTATATGGTCCTCCATAAGTGAAATAACACCTTGGACTACTAGTACTCCTTTTTATTTTGATTTTATTATAAAGTATTTCTCAAGAAATTTTTCCATAATTTGTTCTCAAGTAGTCTCAGGCCTTCAACTTCTAATCTTCTTCCTTTGCACTGGGATATAGTGTCGTTGACGATGTTTGAACTTCTTACAGTAGTAGTACTCATATTCCTAGGTAGCATAGTTTTTGAATTGATGGAAATTTTATCACTTGACATATTTGAACAATGCCTATTTGCTTAAGTTGGTAGTACTTAAGTGAAACTTTTGATTTCTTGAGTATTCCCTCTCATAATTGAGAAAAATTATAATACAATTTTTCTTTTTCTTAAATTGTCTTCTTTGTCCTAGTGTTTCACTTATTAGTCTTAAGACTCTTTTCTCTTTTAATATAATAACTCTCTTAAGGTTAAGCTTCTATCATTCAACATTCAAACTAATGTGAATATAAAGCCTAAATCCTACTTCTTTCTTAAATTCTTTTAGGTACTTTGACTCTTCTTCAAAAGATAATTATTCATTCCCTATTTACATAAAATTCTTCTATTTCTTATATTTAGAAATATGTTCTTTTATTTCATGTACCTTTCTAGTTTTATCTTTTATTATCCATAAAAATCCAAACCTACATATATGAACACTCAACTAATTTACTTGAGTAGAAAGATTCAAATGTTTAAACTTTTCTTTTAATTTCCTCTCATGAGCCATCAACTATTCTATTTGATCCTCTTAGTTGATATCTTAAATCCTAGTTGTCAATAAATTTTATTGATCTTCTTTACTTCATTTTAAATCTTTTCTATTCAAACCAATACTTAACACTGATGATTACGATATATTAGAAACTTAACTTCAAATTTCAAGATCTCCAAATTTTCAAGATAATTACCATGAAAGTCAGTTCCAAGTCATAGATTGACCAATAATGTTCATATAAATGTATTTACTTTGATGCATATGCTATAACCTTTCCATTTCACATCCATTACCAAAAACATCGCTATAAACCTTAATAATTTCCTACAATATTCAACCAATAAGCAAATTTCAAACTCACTATCATTCTTAAGTCTCCCACACTTAATTACTACATTAATCCTTACAAGAATGTATCAAAATTCCTCCCTTAGAAGTCACACATCCAAAACAATTTTAGCTTAAATATTTTAAAATCATATGTCTTGAATTTATCATATAATTTCTTCTTTCCTCAATATGTGGAGTATCATTATTACAGAATCCTCATATTTCTCCATACCATAGAATGAATCGAAATATCATTTACTTGAAAGGTATGTATATATTTTCCATGATGACCTTATTCAATTTTTCCTAATATCACTATCATCATTTATCTTAATAAATAAAGTTAAAGTACTATAAGGCAATCCATTAGACTTCGTAACATCTTTTTTCGATAAGTTCTTCTATTTGTTTATAGGCTCTAGTAAATCTTCCAATGATGGTTGCCACACTTTGCTTGTCTTGGATTATGACATCTAACACTCACAACATCTATCATTCAATCTAATCTGTAGAGTAAAACCAATTGAAACTCTAGATCAATTCCCACAACACATCCTCATCTTACTATCTTATCTCAAAGATAGTAAAATAATGGCACATGGGTAGGCATGTTGGCCTTTTTTCTTAGACTTATTGGAAAGAACTGATATGATACTATTAATGTAACAATCCCCTAAATCAACTATGTAGATTTCTACATAGTCGAGTAGTAGACAATCTAGGTTGGTGTTACTAAGATAGAAATATAGGATTTACCTAGGTTCATTTTTTTGACTTCTCTTCTATCATTGGTACTCTTACCTTTTAGCCATTGTTCATGATCATAGAGTATGAAACCACGATCCAACCTCTACATCAATAGTCACCTTCACATCGAAAAAAAGTTCAATCTACATTGTAGGTCCACTATGAAATTCATAGCCACATACAAAGAAAATAATTAAGGGGGAGTGAGACATGTCATTTAAGTAAAATTTGGCTGAGAGTAATATGCTACATTAACATTTAACAAGCAAACATAAAAGTTTATTGAAGAATCACATTGAATTGTCACGAAATCAATCTTAGCATATATTGGATGTAAAAGGTTATTCCATCATCTCCTTCACCAACCATACACATCTATAAACCTCGCGACCAACACATGGATCTTACTCTCTTATATATCAACCTAATTTTAGGTCCAAACAAACAACTTATAAGTTCTTTATTACAAAGAACGACTGTAAAAATAATCATTGTATGCAATGTATGAATATGTTTACTCTATCATCCTCTTTGAACTTCTCTATAATGAGAGACTTAGGATTAGGCTGAGGTATACTATGTCCCATACCACAAGAATTTTCACTAATTTGATGTTGGTCATTCCTACAAGATACAAATACATGTGAGTCAAAAACATCATCACCACTTATTAAAACAATAGTGTGTATCAAGATCTAATTTTCAAATCAAAGTCTGTCCTCGACAACATTATCATCATCATTATTTCTCATTTCACCTTTCTCAACAAGAGAAATCGAAATTGGTCAACTAGTAATGATAGTTTTCAGGATCTTGTCGAGGCGGTTAAGTCTAACTACAATAGCCTTGGTTATAGGGAGCAATCACAGGCCATTGGAGAGGCCCAAACATAACTCACATACCCTCAAAGCTCAGAAATCATCATTTCTCATGAAATATGATCTATTTCCATATGAGTCAACCCTTAGATTTTCCAATTTCTCAACTTAAGGAGCCTTGTATATTATCCCCCACATTGATGATTTATAAAAATAATTTTTTTATGTATATGATGCATGATTGATAACCTATTCAATTACTTTACTCGTCACTCTTAATTGAAGGCCTTAGATTCTTCTCAAAATCCAAAACCTCATTGCTCTCTTCCACCTATTTACCATTCTCAATTAAAGGTCTCCTCTTCTTCTCAAAATCAGGATTTCATTGTCCTCTTCCACCTATCATGCAAGTATTTATCTCAACAACTTTAAAGTTTAAATATACAATCTCCTTCCACTGAAAAAAGATTCTCAACTTCCACTTGTAAATTTAATTCACCTAATTATAACACATAATGCTAGAGTTTTAAGACTTCTAGTCCATTTAATAAAATCTCATACAATATGTTAAGTAAGGTTTCTAACCTCCATACATAAATTCATTTCAACCCAACAACAACACATGATGCTAATGTTTTGGACTTCTCGTCCATTTATTATAAACATGTATAATATTCAATCTTTAAATGAGTTGTATGTCCCTGCTTAATATCTTGCGTGGTTGTATTGACCCATGTTGCATAACTGTGTAGATTCTAATGTATAATCATGTTCTTTTTGCATTGCACATTCGTGTTGGTCTTTAGTGAGCCTGTGTTGATCTCCAACATGCTCATATTTCCTTTCGTCTTACTTGTCTTGATCTTCATCATTTAGCAAGACCTCGCTCAAAGGATGAGTGACCATGCTCATTCGTTTAGTAGGGTCATGCTCATTCACTAAGCATGGACATGCTTGTGCATTTAGTAAGACCTTGCTCATTCATTGAGCAGGGCCTTGCTCATTTGTTTAGCAGGACCATACTCATTCACTTGACAGGGTTTTGCTTACTCACTAGCAAGGCCTTACTCATTCTTTTAACAAGACCTTACTCATCCATTAAGCAGAGTCATGCTTGTTCATTTTACTCTTGGAATGATAATGCTAAATTTAAAAATATAAAAATTCATGATTTGAATTTGGTATGACCATGTTAACCTTTAACACGGTCATGTTAAACTTAAAACTCATAAATTCATATGTTTTTGTTCTTGACAGAGTCGTGATAAATCCTAATTGTATGAATTTATTTTTTAGCATGTCTATATTAGCTATGAGCACAATCGAGCTAACTACGAGCACAACTGTGTTAAACCTCTAAACCTAGAAATTCATGAGTTTATTCTTGAAATGGGCATACTAACTATGAGCATAATCGTGCTAAAGTTCTAAACTCAAAAATTCATCCAATTTAGCATTATCATGGTTGTGCTCTAAACAAAAGCGTTAAAAGAAATTTAAAATATATAAAAAGTATATTTTAGACAATTTTAAATTTATTTTATTTGAAAAAACTTGATCTTTAAATATGTGTCTTAATAATTCTCCTTTAACCATGAAAAAATGTAGTAATATCCAAATATATAGGTCATATTGACATTAGAAATAAAAACATTATTTATGAAATTTAAAAAAATCCAAACTACATAATTTAAAACATTTTGGTTAAGTAAGATTTCTAAGGAGAATATGCACTTTGCAATATGGCAGGACAAGGTATACAATGCTGTTAAATGGAAAACTAATAGGAAGAATCTTACCTTATATAAAAAAAATGGAAGTCTATAAAAAATAAAAAAAATAAAAAATAAAAAAAATAAAATCAACTCATAAGTAAATGTAATATTGGAATTAGATTTTGAGAATTTTGATCCTTTGATATATATATATGAATGATGTAGGAAGGTTTAATTTAGTAATCGTAATAGCTTTCACATGCAAACAACTATTGAGAAGTTTGGTAAATAAATATATCTTACTGATGTTATTGTTTGTACAACCAAATATATTGTTGATATCCTTATTTCATCATCCTTCATTTTCCCTATTTCATCACATATTTTTTACCTTATACTTTTTCTAATCACAACTCATCTCGTAACTTGTAATATTACTCTTCTTTTTTTTCAACATGATTTGTTCTCTTAATCTCACCATAAAAACATCATTACTTTCTTTCACTCAATATGCAACATCTCCTCCTATCTCCTATCTACTGTCCTTCATTTTCTCTCCTTCATTCTACATCTCTCATCCTATATACATACATCATCCTATCGAAAAAGTTTAGGTATAACTAATTTTGTACACTTCAACTCACTTTTATCCTTCTCAAAAATGTATTACTCTATACTCCTAAAGTTTATTGATATCTCACAATCAAAAACTAAAATTGGAACTTGTGATTATAAAATGTTGATTAGTCACATCCAATTATATAGTAGCATGTGAAGATAGATTATATGAAACTTAATCCATTAAAAAAATGTTTTTTTAGAAGAGAAAGAGGAAGAAGCATTAACCAATAAAATTATTACTGGACCTAAAAAAAATTTTATTATTAAATTATATACTTTCATGTTTTGTAATATCCAATTATTTTAAGATTATAAATTTTAAAAATAAAAAAATTGATGAAAATTTTATAAAACAAAAATTTATAATAATATAATACTAAGATTAGTAAAAAATATATTTTTATGACTAATTTTTATATCGGTTATTCTACAATAATTTTTAAAAAGCATACGATCATTTTTGTAATTAAATATTAAAGATACTATATAATTATTAACAAAATTAAAAGTTCATGTATATTCCTAATGAAAACACTAAACCAGAAAATTGAAAAGATTGAGAGAAGAGAAATACTTCAACATATCTCCGATTGTTAGAATGAGGACACGAGAGACTTTGGCTAGTCTTCGAAAATAGCAATTCTTAATAAATTGGACTCCTAGTGTTCTTATAGAACAAAGATATGAGAGAGCTTGGAAGGAATTTCCGGTAAATAAACAAATTTGGAGGCAACTAAAGTAACGAAGCAATGACTTTATTTTTTTTGGTTTTTCAGTTTGACAAATTTCATTTGAGAAAATATAACTTTATATCTGCACAGTATGCATACATAGATCGATTCATTAATGACCATCCAATCTTTCTTTTATTTAAAAAAATTTATAACGGTTAAATTTAATATATATATATATATATATAGATAGATAGATATAAGTTATTATATCGATATACGAATATATGTTTTTATTTTATTTGTTGAGTGAGTACTATATCAGGTGAAAGTTGGATGAAATTATTATGAAAGTATATAATTATTGAAATTTATTTTTGTTTATTAAAATGAGTGAACGTGATTGAAAAAGTAGAAACGAAAATAAAAGGTGTATGAGATAGAAAAAATAAATTTCAACAAATTTATTTTACTTATTTATTTATTTTTATAAATCTAATTCAAATAATTTTTTATTGGACCACATACAAGAATATTAATTTATCAAATAATTCCTAAAATAGAACATCCTAATAGGTAAAATGATAAAAAAAATCTACTAATATTTTTTTATTTTTAATATCTAAAATACATCAATTTAATTAAAAGATTTTTACCAAATTAAAAATTGAATTTAGATATTTTATTTATAAATAATTGGTCAAATATTCATCTTTTTATCAAAAAATTTATTTTTCTATCTTATTTTTACCCTTTTAATATTTTGAAATAAAAATAATAAAAACTAAACAAACAGAAACGATCCCAAATAAAATTAAGTGTATGTTGACATATTAAACCAGCCAATAGGCCGGAAAATTTAGCAATAAATCCAAAAAAATAGAAAGAAGCTACGTTTTATTACAACCAAAATTGGTTTTTCTTCAACAAAACACCATATAATCAATACGTGCTTAATTTGCTAATCCCAAACAACTAGGAAAAGCAAAAGCCTTAGAAAAAATTTGTATCATTCTTCCATTTTAGAAGAAGGAATAGCTAATGACAAATGAACCAAGATCATGACCTCTAGTTTCACTTCTTGTCCATCCCAAGTGTGTGCTTCACACTATCCACAGCACCTTGAGCCATGGTCTTCACTTGCTCCCCAGTCTGCACCAAAAAGATATAATTAATTAATTTTAACAATGCCACATTCCAAATTACAAAATAAACACAATTCAATAAGAATCCTACGACAAAAAATTCTAAAAGTACTGTTTAAAAAATTAATAAAATAATTTTTTTTTAATAAAAATTACACTTTCACATAACATTTTTTTTAATTAGGAGCTGATTAGCATTCAGCAAAAAGTATATAAAAAATACAAAACGTTAAATATGTTTTTAATTTTTAAAAAATTTTAAAATTTGGACTTAGTTCATTATTTTTAAAATAATTAATTTTTTATTTTTTATTTTTTAAAATAGATTATTTTTAATCCTTAAAATAACCAATTTTAAAATATGGGGTATTGTATATTAATATTTGACATGTTAATAATAAAAAATTAAAAGAAGTTTATTTTAAAAAATAAGAGACTAAAGCAACAAATTAAAAAATTAAAAATTAAAAATTAAAAATATATTTAATCTTAGTAAAAATGATTAGGAACCTGTTGGAGAAAACCAGCAGCTTCCTCCTTGTTTTCTTGAGCAGTTTGTCCTGATGTGTTAGCAGCTGTTTGAGCCTTGTCTGCAGCTGCACAGGCTGATTCCTTTGTAGATTGGATGCAGTCTTCTGCCTTAATCTAACCATAATGAAAGATATTGTTAATTGATTAACACACATATAAATGTCTCTGAATTTGAAAATAATACAAAGTGTTAGAATATGTTTGATTTGTTCATTGTTCACCTGAGTCTGGCCCTGGGCTTGGCCTGCACTAAAGTTTTGTTGGGCACTTGACATATTTGGTGGATTTTAAAAGAAAAATTACAAAGGCAATAGATCTATGTTGGTGTTATTGGTGAGTCTTGTTCATGTTGTTTAGCAAGGTATATATATATATATATATATATGTATATACTGTTTTGGTCTTTGCTTCTAAATCTGTGAGATGCATAGAGATAGGATCATTCCCTTATTCATAGGCTCATATTTCTGCTTCTCAAATATGTTAGCCTCTAACATTAGAGAATCACGCATCTCCAAGTTTTCTCATTAGTATCATTCATAATTATTATTATAATTATTTCCTTTTTCCAAGTTAGTTTTGAGAGTAACACCTAAATTTGTCTACTTTATCTACAAATTAGAAAAAGTGAATATTCACATATAATCAAATATATAATTTATTTTTTTTCATTTACAATTTTACTCTTTCTTTTGTATATAGACCACAAGTATTCTTCACATAAAGGAATCAGTTCTAGTTAAATTGAAAATATTTCGTAGCATAATAAGTTCTAAACAGATTTTTTTTATATAAAATTTAAATCTAAAATTTTACTTAAGAAGAATTAAATATATATATCGCACTTAAATCAATCACCCATAAGTACTCTCAATTTAATAAAAGCAATTGATTATATAAATAGATTTTTATCAATAATAATAAAATATGTAAGAGAAGTTTGTTATTCATAATACTTAAATATACTATAAAAATTATAATAAAAAAACAGAAAGAAAGAAAAATGTGAGATATGACGGAGAGATATAGAGAAAAAAATGTTATATAAGTTGTAGTATAACTTTGCTATAAAAATAACAAATATCATATAAAATTGATGTTAAATGACATATATGACGTACAAGAAATTATATAAAAATACTTCTCTTACACTCTCCAATTTCTATACTATTTTCACATTCATCCTTTTAAGGTGAGAGAGAAAAATGTGTTTGAATGTGATTAGTTTTATAATATTAACTTAGAAAAATGTAAAAGATACTATTCATATGTATTTGGGTATAAAAAACTTATAACCTCTAATTGTCTTTTTTATAAAATAAATTATTTAACTTTTTTATGTTATATTTTAATAATTAATTACTTTAAATATAAAATCAACTATTACAAATAATTTTATATCAATTTTTATAATTTTACTAAAAATTCATTATTTTATACACTCCAAATAAAATATACTATTTTAAAATTATTTTTTATCTAACATATTGAAACATCAAATTTATTTTATATAATCAATTATAACAAACATTTATAAACATAATTGATAATTAAAATAGTATATTTTTAGGACTAACTAGTCCAAACATATACTTTGTTTTCTCACTTCATTTTCTTATCATACAAAAGTTGGTGCGAGGATAACATAAAAATTGAAGAGGGTGAAAAAAAAGACATTATTCGTCACAATTATGTACCTTTAAGATATCTTTATCCATAAACCTATATATATATATATATATATATATATATATATATATATTTATATATATATATATATATAAAATGTGTACGTGGTGTAAAAATATCATTACAATTATATATTTTTAACCCAACTCTATTTTAACGACATATATCATATACCATTTGAAATGGATAACACAAGATAGCCTGTCCTTTTATAACAAGAAAAAGGTCTTACTAACGTATGGTACTTGAAGGATAATGGTCCAGCACTTTACCATTAAATTTTTTATTTAATGCACTTTATCAATAAATATTTTAAATTACTTAAAAAATATCCCCTCTTATTTATTTTTTTTATAAGAAACATATCGAAAATATTTTTTAATTTTAAAATATATTAATTATTTTTTAATATCTCAATTTTATTGTAAAACTTATGTTAATAAAACATTTATTCACTTTTCATGTTTCTAATTTAAATATTTAATCTTATAACTACTTCAAAATTAAAATTAAAAATTACATAATATATTAATTGTTTCAACTTTTTTCATTCATTTTAATTAATTAATTAATTATTTTTATAAAAAATTAAAAAAATAACTATTAAATATATTTTTATATTTTGTATACATCTGATAAAAATTTTTGTTAATTTCTAATTAATTATTTAGAACACAAATTAATTATATTTATCTAAGATATCACAACAACAACAAAAATTGACTTTGTCGATAGACAAACAAAAGAGTATTAGAAATGGGTGTTGAAGATAGTAAGATGTATACTAAAAACCAAAAACAGTTATAATTGCGTGCCAAACTGTGGATGGTATCCCCACTTGCTTTGTCTTTTTTTGTCAATCCCTTCAACTGATAGTATATTTGATGTGTACAATGACCATATACTTCACTGTTAATATTCTCTCTCCAGTGTGGATTGATTCTTACCACATCATAAAGGCAGAACTTATGCTATAATTTACTTTGTTTATTTTTTATTATGAAAATTAATATATTAATAAAAAATACTATAATAATTATTAAGTTTATTTTATAAAATTTAGCTAATAAAAGGTATGTATTCTTTGTATATTTCATACTTGTTAGCTGGTAAATTATACACATGTAATTTATGAATGGTTATGTAGTTGGTAGTTGTCCATTTCAGTTAGTTAGGTTGTCAATTTTTTATTTTTGGCACCAATGTCAATTTCAGTTAGTTAGATGTTTCTATATAAATAAATTGGTTTCATACTTTTTTTAATAACTAAAAAATTAGAATTATTCTTATTTTCATTATGTCCTAGTATTGACTATTGTATTTTTCATTTTCCATGTGAAGCCATCTTAATTTACATGATATTAAAAAAATTTACTGTACTTTGCATTTTTTTTTCTTTATTTATTTTTATTCTTCATAGTCGCATTATTTTGAGTTTTCTAATATTTAGATCAAAGAATTATGTTCTTTTAACAATCATGATCCTAACATTTCGATTTTTATATTTTTTTAGTTAATAATTTTTATTTGATATAAATACGGTAAATATAGAACAATTATTTTAAGTAGAAAAAGTTTATACACTATATACATATTATTCTGATAAATGTATTTTTATAATTTGATATACATTGTTTAGATACTTTTATAAGTTACTATTTTTTCATGGCTGACATTATGGATTTAATCTATATTTTTTTAAGGTATAAGAATATTAAAAAGAGAGGCAAATCTCTGTGGACAGCGTTTTGTTTAAATTGATACATTGGAATTTTGAGTTAGAATCTCGATAGATTTTTGTATTTTTTTATTTTTGAATTTTGAGAATTATTTTAACCAAATTTATGGTTGATTCTTTTACCAAGGTAGAGAAATGAGTTTTTAAAAATTTTCTATTGATTTAATGTTAAAATAAATTTTTTATCTTGAGATATCTTCAAAATATTGATGAATGTTTTACGTGTTAGAAAATTTATCTAATTTGTTATTCAACATAAATTTAGATTTAGTTTTAATATAAAAATTTGTATATAAATTATTATATATGTCTAGTATGTTTGTAAAATTTTATAATTTAATTCAATATATTTGATTTTTAGTAAATTTTTGAATAGATTATACGGAAGAGAAACTAATTATGAGGTAACTCAAGGTTAGACATCTTTTAAGATATTTGGATAGATTTCTCTAGAGTGAAAGGTACTTGTCATAATCCTTCTAAAAGTAAGAAAACTTATTATATCTTGACCTTTCATGTTGTCACATCACTAGTTCTTGGACCTACATTTTCTAGACTTCCTTTTTATAGATAAATAGGAAAATATCTATTCTATCATTTTAGAAACAAGTGCATAACCCATTTCTCTTCTTCTAAGAAGTTTAACTTTATCTTCTTTTCTCTAAGTTCTCTTATACTCTCTCACTATTCTAAAAACTCATCCTAGAGACATATTTCCTTAAATGTCATCTCGAAGGAGTGTGATGGTGAGAGTGAGAAAGGCAACCCTACACACAATAAACACCGCCATCTTCAAGGAATAAGGAGAAATCTTGGAACTTGAAGGAGAAAAATTGCATTCAAGAACCTAGCTCAATGTGAAATCTATCTTCAACTTATTCTTCTTCATTTCTTAAGACTTAATCTACAAATGGAGGAAGCTCATCTTCATTATATAGTAGGTTAAATTCTTTGGGAAGGAGTTCTTTCCCTTGAAAAACTTTAAGAATGAAATGTCTCAAATGTTTCATCCTTTTGTTTTGATGGATATTTTCTTCGGATTTGAATGGTTTAATCTATAACTTTACATGTACCAAGGAGGTTTGTGGTTTTGCATGTAACATCTAAAAGAAAAGTTTGAAGTTTCTTGGTCACATGTGGAAAATGAAAGGTCTTTGTCTATTTCTAGGATTAGAAAGTGTTTCTTATGTTCTACATGTTTTAATGGTGAAATATTGGAGTTTTATTATAAAATTTTGCAGGTTAATACTATTCATTATATTCAATGTTCTTGTAAAATTTCATCTACAAATTCGTTATGTGTGATTTATGAAAATTTTTACAAGTTGCTATTCTTGATGAAGGATTAGGATTCTATTTTGTTGTGAGAGATTTTGTCCTGTTTAGTTTTAGACAACTTGGGTGGTGAATTTTTGGTGTTTCACTTTGAAGTTTGGTATGATGATGCTATTTCATGTATATGATGTGCTTGTAAAATCATAGAGCATAAATGAGTGTGCAATTTATGGTTATTTTTTCAAGTTGTTGTACTAGAATTAGTGCATGCTGGAAAATTTCACCTTGCCTAGAGATTGATTGAATGCGAGATAAACCATTAGAATAGATTGAAGGATTAGTAATAAATTTAAAGTCACTATGAGACTTATATCTTAGACGATCCATCTTTAAATACTTATAGTTAGACAAGGTACAATAGACATATATACTTAAATGACGAACAAGATATACTACTTTGAACATAAACAAGTTATAAGATGAGTTTTCACGAGCAAATTAATTAAGATAGTTTCTAATTTTCTTATGATCATTCCCTTATAATTAATGATGGTGAGAGAATAATTAATGGAAAGGATATTAGCTAATCAATTAGGAACAACTTAGAATTAAGAAGTAAAATGGATAGATTGAATTTCATAATAGAAAAAGTTAGACAAGATACATCCAACTAACCTCTATAAAACACTCAAGACATTGAGATGATGATGTATGTCTATAGTTAGTTATTTTGGTAATTGTTATTTTTTTTTAAGAGACAGATGGTAATTATTATATGCCTATAGTTAGTTAGTTTCCAATTACTTCCATATGTACTCTACATTTATGGTGTGGATGTATTATTGTCTCTTTATTGTATGCATGTGACTATATTTCTACTCAGATGTGTGGCCATGAGTAGTTGTTGGTGGTTAGGGATCTCGCCTTGATCAAGAATGATGAGCAACAACAAATGATGGACTTTGATGTATGTGTTGAAGGAATGTAGAGAGGCGATATAAACATCTACTGTGACGAAAAAAGAAATAACGTTGAAGTTAAGCTTCTTGACAGGCCTAATGTTATACAATTCTATAGAATTACCTTTTAAGCATTCTATTTACCATATTCAAATATCCTTTTGGATAAGTTTACTTATAATTATGAAAATTACTTCTACGTATTTATCGTTTAATATGTATTTGAAAGTTAATATGAAATAAAGTATGGGTTTCATACTTTTTAAAATGAGATTTTGAACCCATATTCCTATATTTTATATATCAATAAAGTATAGCCTTGTGTTTACTATTTATTATATAATAATAATTCAACAAAATCAATAGGTAGTATTTTATTACACGATTTTGAACCACTCAATTTCACTTGGTACTTAAGTTATGTTTGTAAACTAGTTTTTTATTGATTTTGAAATAATATTTTAAATTCGTTTCCATGGACTACCAATTGTTAAGGTGAAATATATTCTTGTTGAGAGAATGAAGGTTGAAAGAAAAAAATAGTTCCTATTTTCTCATGATCAAAAGTACATATATGTATTTAGCAACAAAATATATTTTAGTATAATTTTTATTTAGTGTAAACAATGGTATCACAATGATTAGAAGTAGTAAATGGTGAATTCGAATGGATTTGTCAAATTCTATGTTCTTCTAACAAAAAATTTTGCTGACACCTCAACTTCCTTAATAAGAGAGAATTGTAACTTTTAGGCTCGATTCATGATATTGGTGTTGAAATTGAAGAATAAGTTGCAATGTATGGATAGAGTTTTATCAAAATTGGAAGAAGGAGACATTAGAAGAGTTGCTTGGGATTGTTGCAATACAATAGTTTTATCACAAATTCACCATTCCTTAAATAATTTTATTGTTCAAAGTGTTCTTTGGATAGTAAAATGTTTGAAGTGTGTAGTAATGTTCCAAAAGGATACTATCAAGATGATGCGTTTTGTATCTTTGAATTATAAGAGGAAATTATACTTTGAAGCAAGACAATGTGTTTGTTACTTCATATTTCACACATCTAAAAGAATTATAGCAAGAATTAGAAAATTTTAGACCTATTCCTTTATGTTATCAAATTTGATGTAACTATGTATTAATTTCTATTGTGAGATATATAAAGAATCATGTTATGTGATGATATTTCTTAAAGGGATCAAAGAATAATATTCTTTGTTAGTTCAATAAGAAAGATAGTCCATGATTTAAATTGATGAGACACATATATTGACGAACTTTGGAGGAGGTTATGAAAGAGGCAAGTTCAAAGAAAAAGACTTTAAAGTTCAAAATATAAATCGAAAGGGTAAAGCCTATGGTAGTAGAGATCAAGAAGAAAAGATTTGTTCCTTTTTGAAAAAATTGGACACACAGTAAATACATGTTATAAAAAAACATGGTTATCGTTCCCATTTTAAGAAAAGTTCCATTGTGAACAATTGCATGAATTAAGATGAAGATAAACTTTGATGATGAGAAAAATATACTTTCCTAAAAAGATATGGTTGATGACTCAAGTCTTGGTTTTATTAAAATAATAATAACAATAATAATAATAATGCTTTACTAGCATTACTACAACAAATAAGAAATCAGAATGATCATGCAAAATATCTCAAGCATGATATTTCTTTTAAAGTAAAATTTTCCATTTTCCAAAACGAAAAAAATTATCCTTTACTAACAAAGTTATTACTATTACTGATATTTGTTAATTAGTTTGAATGGATATTTAATATTTCCTATCTATTCCTTTCCTCTATGGACATAAATGATTTCTATCAGTAGTTGAACATAAGACTAGTATACATGGATATGATTCATGAAATAAAAATATAAAGTTTCTTTTCTTGTAAGTTCCTTTGTTTCAATGGTAGATACTCAATATAATAAATAGGTAAAATTAATTAGAACAGATAACAAAATAGAATTGATTTTAACATATTGTTTTAATAAAAAATAAATAATTCAAAATAAATCTAGGAAAGAAAACTAAATAAATTGTGATTATGGAAAGAAAATATCGATACGAACAACTAGGACTTTTATGTTTCAATCAAGTCTACCTAAAACCTTCTAGAATCACGTTGAAAGCCATATTATGTACATAATAAATAAGATACCTTCTAAAAAACTTTATAATCATTCCCTATTTTATTTGTCTTTACTTTGCATCAAATCTCACTAATCAAAGAAAGAAATTAAATTTAAGAGAAAGAAAATTTATTTTCTTGGGATACAAACTAGAGACAAAGGGATATATTCTGTATGATCTCCGTTTAAGACAAACTATTTTTTTTCCTAAAGATGTACTTGATATGGCTCATCCATCACAAAATAAATCAGAATATAAAAACGTTAGTTTATAATATCTTGAGAATTAGGATAAAGTAAAGAAAACTGATACAAATCGCAACCTGCTAGAGAGTACTAAAGTTATCAAAGAGGAATATGATGGCCTTTTGACCAAAGTGGGGCTGAAAAAAAATAATAACGAAAATAAGGTTGAAAAAATAGTATTTACCAGAGGAGGGTGAAAACAGTGTCTTTGGCGCAGTAATTTATGCGTAAAAGCCTTTGGCACATTAATTTATGCGTAAAAGCCTTTGGCACATTAATTTATGCGCAAGACAATTAAATATTTTTTTTTGAATGTGCAGGGCTGTGGCGCATCAATTTAGGCGCCACAGGGGAATATTTTGTATTATTTTATTCAGGGGGACTTTGGTGCATTAATTTATGCACAACACCAGCTTTAACCCATTAATTTATGCGCAACTTAATTAAATATTTTTTTTTTCGTCCAGCAGGCCTGTGACATCTAAATTTCGACGCCACAGGGGATTTTTTAATTATTTTTAATTCAGGTGGCCTGTGGCGCATAAATTTATGCATCAAAGCTCATTTTTAAATGAATTTTTGCTTGTGTGACGCATTAATTTATGCGCCACAGCCATTAATTTATTTTAAAATTATATATAACGTATTTAAAAATGTGTAATAACCATGTATAAATTTGTGTATGTTCATTGTGTTATCAGAGTAACGAGAGAGGAGATTGAGGAAGAAGAAAGTGAAGTATTGTCGCAACCGTAATTCCGACGAGACGAAGAACTCGCTAAAATTTGAAAATAATTTGATTTGGATTGTGGAGTCGCCACCAAATTTTTGTTTAAGGGAAAAAGATTTGGAAAAATCCTGACTCAAGGATGAGATTCGAAGTTCGGGAGTCGGTTACGAGTAGGGAAGGTGTTAGGCACCCCACTCGCCTGTTCCAAGGAACAGTACCCTTAAACTGAGTGTGTGATTATTTGAAAATAGTTTGATCCCTTAATTAATTTGAAAATAAATAGGTTGATGGAGGTTAGCCTGACAGGACTTGATCCTGCTCCTACGTATTCCCCGATGCAATGGGAAATTCAAGGCTTACGTAGTTCTGGTTTTAAGAGACTTGATCTTTTGAAGAAGCAGAGGGGTGATTTGAGGATAGGATTGATTTTCGAATAGACTAAAATTGCATACTTGCATAACTCAAACCGTCGTAGGCCGTGAGTTAGTTTGCACGAATTATAACGCGAAACAGCAGAGAAGGTTGCCTGTTCGTATTAGAATCCGTTGTACGAATCTTAGAGATTTAAAATAGATATTTGAAATAGAAATTTTCTAACAGAGTTAGTAAATAGAGATTTTCTAAAATTTATCCTTGCAAAATCCAAATCGTTGTAAGCCATATTTGGAATCCACACGAATTGAATCACAGAACAACAGAGAAGGATGCCTGTTCGTGTTAAAATCCGCTTGCACACATTTTAAAACAGATATTTTGAAATACATTTTTTAGTGGAGTTAGTAAATAGTGATTTTCTAAAATTGCGTGCTTGCAAAATTCAAATCGTCGTAAGCCGCATTTGAATCCGCACGAATTAAAACACAGAACAGCAGAGAAGGCTGCCTGTTCGTGTTAAAATCCGCTTGCACACATTTTAGAAAATTAAAACAGATATTTTGAAATAGACATTTTTTTTAGTAGAGTTAGTGAACAATGATTTTCTAAAATTGCGTGATTGCAAAATTCAAATCGTCGTAAGCCGCATTTGAATCCGCACGAATTAAAACACAGAACAGCAGGGAAGGCTTCATGTTCGTGTTAAAATCCGATTGCACACATTTTAGAAAATTAAAACAGATGTTTTTACTGAGTTAGTGAAGATAATGTTTCAAAAAAAAAACGATTGGATTTAATTTAATAGTTACTGAACCAAAATTGGACTTGACCCAAATTAAAATAAAATGGAAGAAAATAATTGAGTTTAAGTGAAAAGAGGGGCTTGGGCTGGACCCATGGCAAAATTGAATTTGATTTCAAGAAAAGGAAAAAGATCGGGCTTGACCCAAAGAATTGATTAAAGAAAAGAATTAGGCTTGACCCAAATTAAGCAAAATCCAACTTTAAACAAATGATTTAGAATTAAATAAAAAGAAGTGAGCTTGACCCAAGTGAAGGAAAATTGGATCGAGATTAAAAGAATTGGGCTTGAATTAGACTTGATTTAACATAAACTTGACTTGATTTGAAGTTAAGGAAAGGAATTGCGAACATGCTTCAGTAATCAAGTGATAGAAATTTCATTTCAAATCCAAATTAGATAAATAATATCATTCTGGAAAATAGAGAGAAATACAAAGAAAATGCAACAAAAATCATAAAAATCTGAGATCATTTGATCAATTAAAAACAAAAACGAAAAACACAGATGAAAATCAACCTCAAGAACACACAAGTTTTTGGCGCCAAAATTTGAATTCAAATCTCAGAATTTTTAAGAAAATATTTTTTGTAGATATGAAAAATCAAAACTGATAAATTGAAAGATATGGATTATAGGAATCAAACAAAACAAGTTTTACATCAATCCAATCAGAAATGAACAGGATATGCACAAATCAAACAAGCTAGGTCAATTCGGGCACTAAGATGAACATGCTTCGGTAATCAAGTGATAAAAATTTCATTTCAGATCTAAATTGGACAAATAATATCATTCCAGAAACTATAGAGAAATACAAAGAAAACGCAACAAAAATAACCAAAATCGGAGATCATTTGACTGATTAAAAATTAAAATGAAAACAGACAAGAAAATGAACCTCAAGAACACACAAGTTTTTGGCGCCAAAATTTGAATTCGAATCTCAGAATTTTTAGAAAATATTTTTGCTAGATCTAAAAAATCAAAACCAATAAATTGAAAGATATGGATCATAAGAATGAAACAAAACAAGTTTGACATCAATCCAATCAGAAATGAGCAAGATATGCAGAAATCAAACAAGCTAGGTCAATTCGCGCACCAGGATGAACATGCTTCGGTAATCATGTGATAAAAATTTCATTTCAGATCAAAATTGTAAAAATAATATCATTCCAGAAACTAGAGAGAAAGACGAATAAAACACAACAAAAATCATCAAAATCGAGATCATTTGACCGATTAAAAATTAAAACGAAAACAGACACGAGAATGAACTTGGAAATCCGAGAAGAAGCAAGAAACTTAAGAGGGATAAAATTCAGACCTAACCTCCTTTGGAAGGTGATGAAGAGCTGATTCTATGGAGGCCAAGGGCTGAATTGAAGGCCAAAGAGTCTCCTAGGTCCTCCCTTCAAAGGTTCTGAAAAATCCCTCCTCTAAGACTCCAAGTTCTCCTCCTCCCAAGAATTTCCAAAAATGAGAAAAAGCCCATTTCTTTTCTTGTTTGTAGGTATATATAGACACATCCCTTCTTGGCAAGGGTGAAGCTCTTTCAAAGAGCCAAAAGCCAGCCTCCTCTCTCTTAGCAAGGGCCAAGTCCTTTCAAAGGGCCAAAAGCCACCCCTTTCTAGGAGCCAAAAACCAACCCCTTTGATTTCAAAATTTTTGTTCCCTATTTTGATTTTTTAGCTTTTTCTTTTTTTCAATTTTCATTTTATTTACCTTTTTCATTTTTTATTTTTATTTTTTTTTCTATTTATTTATCATTTTTACTTATTCTTTAATTTCCCTTTTATTTTTATTATTTATTTTTATTTTTTATTTTTTGCTTTCTGTTTTCTGTATTTTCTGCTTTCTGTTTTTTCTGTTTTCTGTTTTACATCTTTTCAAATTTTTAATTAACTTAACTTTTGGTTAATTTTAATGATTGGGGGCCTCAGACATAATTGAGTGTTTACAGTTTGCCCCTCTTTACTCATTTTCCTACCATATAATTTGAGAAATGATTCTCTGAATTATCGTAATAGGAAATGAATAAAGATGTGAACACATTATGTCTGAGGCAGGTCTTGAAGAAGTCTGACAAACAAAAGGAGCCTTGAACTTGAAATTGAACCTCATGGATGCCTGGAGAAGGATGATTGAATGACCTTATCGACTTCATGTATCGATAAGGTTTAAATATGTGAGGCTTAGCTGTATAACCTAACTAAGCTAAGTGGAATGAATGAATGCCTGTTAGGACTGGCGTGGAATTCAATGGGATGGCTTGTTAGGACAAGCAAAATGAAATGAAAATGGCCTGTTAAAACAGGAAAAGCAGAAGAGAAATGACCTGTTACGACGGGCTCAGTAGAGTGAAAACGACATGTTTTAAGACAGGAAAGCATGCAACAACTAAAATGTAAGTTATGTAAAAGGTGGCCTGACAGCATAGGCCGAGGTATCTATCTAAGTTGGAGGCCTGACATCATAGGCCCAGCTGTGGAAAAACGAACTTGGTGAGGCCGGACATCGTAGGCCCAAAAGCAGAAAAGTAAACCTGAGGAGGCCTGACAACATAGGCCAAGGATGTGGAAAAGTAAACTTGATGAGGCCTGACAACATAGGCCAAGGTGCAGAAAAGCAAACTTGAGGAGGGCCTAAATAGGCCAAGATGCAAAAAAGTAAACGTGTTGGGGCCTAAATAGGTCAGGATGCAGAAAGTAAATGTGTTTGAGCCTGAATAGGCCACGGTGCAGAAAAGTAAACGTGTTAGGGCCTGAATAGGCCGGGATGCAGAAAAGTAAACGTGCTGGGGCCTAAATAGGCCAGGATACAGAAAGTAAATGTGTTTGGGCCTGAGTAAGCCAGGGTGTAGAAAACTAAAAGTGCTGGGGCTTGAAGAGGCCATGGTGCAGAAAAGTAAACATGCTAGGGCCTGAATAGGCCAGGGTGTAGAAAAATAAACGTGCTGGGGCCTAAATAGGCCAGGATGCAGAAAGTAAATGCGCTTGGGCCTGAATAGGCCACTGTGCAGAAAAGTAAACGTGCTAGGGCCTGAATAGGCCGGGATGCAGAAAAGTAAACGTGTTGGGGCCTGAATAGGCCAGGGTGCAGAAAAATAAACGTGCAGGGGCCTGAATAGGCCAGGATGCAGAAAAGTAAACGTGCTGGGGCCTGAATAGGCCAGGGTACAGAAAAATAAACGTGCAGGGGCCTGAATAGGCCAGGGGGCAGAAAAGTAAACTTGAGGAGGGCCTGAATAGGTCAGGATGCAGAAAAGTAAATGTGTTGGGGCCTAAATAGGTCAGGATGCAGAAAGTAAATGTGCTTGGGCCTGAATAGGCCACGGTGCGAAAAAGTAAAAGTGCTAGGGCCTGAATAGGCCGGGATGCAGAAAAGTAAACATGCTGGGGCCTAAATAGGCCAGGATGCAGAAAGTAAATGCGCTTGGGCCTGAATAGGCCACTGTGCAGAAAAGTAAACGTGCTGGGGCCTGAATAGGTCAGGATGCAGAAAAGTAAACGTGTTGTAGCCTAAATAGGCCAGGATGCAGAAAGTAAATATGAGGGCATCCCGTTGTTGACGGGAAGGAATGTAGAAAGGGGTCCCGCTGTTGCCGGGAAAAATGCAGGAAAATTAAACATGCTTGATATCCCGTTGTTGCCGGGAAAGTGCAAGAAATTAAACATGCTTGGTATCCCGTTGTTGCCGGGAAAATGCAAATGAGGTCCTGCTGTTGCCGGAAAAGACGCAAGAAATTAAACATGCTTGATGTCCTGTTGTTGACAGGAAAATAAACATGAGGTCCCGCTGTTGCCGGGAAGATGCAAATGATGACATCCTGCTGTTGCCAGGATAAATGCAAACCTGCTTGACAGGTGACAGAAGATTAAATATGCTTGAAATCCTGTTGTTGACAGGAGGATGCAAGCCTGCTTGACAGGCAAAGGAAATGAAAGATGAAAGAGGTCTGTTAAGACAGGCAACAAATAAAGGATCCTGTTGTTGAAAGGAAAGATGCAAGCCTGGTAGAGAGGCAAAGAGGAATGAAAGAAGCCTGTTAAGATAGGTAAAATGAATGACGAAAACTATCTTGCTAAGACAGGATGAATGTAGATGGACTCTTGATAAAAAAAAATAAGCCTGCTAGACAGGCAAAAGGAAAGATAAAAGCCTGTTAAGATAGGAAAAAACAAAAAGATCCTGTTGTTGACAGGAAAGATGCGAGCCTGCTAGACAGGCAAAGCAAAAGTAAAGTGATCTATACTAACTTGAAAGAATGGCCTGTTGGGGCAGGCAAAGCATGAATGACCTGTTAATAGAGGCAAAGGAAAAAAGACAAGAATCTATTAGGATAGGTATCGAAGGAAAGCCCTGTTGTTGACAGGACAGAAATGAGCCTGTTAAGACAGGCGGGAATCATGCGGAGGTCCTGTTGTTGATAGGGTGGAATGAAGATAGATACTTGATAATTATTTTCTTGAAAATACTTGAGCAACCATTTTGCCCCAGTTTAGAGGATTCTTGATAATTGATGGATGTCTTGATTTGAAGGGATTTTAGGCAAGTGTTTTCCCCAGTTTAAGCCTCGATGAGATTGAAGATGAGCTTGTCTTGAGTTTTTCTGGGCAACTTTGCACTATTGAACTTGATTGGAGTTGAGGAATTGAGGATTGCCTCAACTTGGATTTTCTTGGGCAAATGTTTGCCCAAGTTTGAACTTGACTGAAAATTTAAGGATGACCTCAGTTTGAAATTTGGTGGGCTAGTGTTTGCCCTTGTTTGAACTTGATTCAAAATTTTTCGATTGTCTCGATTTGAATTATCTGGGCGAATATCTCCCTCTGTTATGAAATTTTTGGAATTGAGGATCGCCTCAACTTGAATTTCTAGGCAAAAGCTTGCCCCAGCTTTGTTCTTGAATTCAAATCTTTCTTGGAAAAATGTTTGCCCCAGTTTGGACTTGATCCAGAATCTGAGGATGACCTCAAATTGAACTTTTTTGTGGGCAAGTGTTTGCCCTAGTTTGGACTTGATTCAGTTTTAATTATGATTGATTTGGGCAATTTTACCTAGGTCTTAATTACTTTTGAAAAATGGGTCGTGCGATGCTTGAATAAAAAGATGCTTATGTGCTGTTTGAATGAGTGAAAAGAATGTGGTGTTAATGATGCTTGAATAAATGCAGAAATGATGTGGGGTTCTTATTTTGATGCTTGAAATAATTATTTGATTAGACATATGCTATTGAATGCAAACCATGAAATGGTGTAAAATTTTTGTTTCTCTTGATTTTTTTTGTTTTTTCTGACGCCTCCTTCCTCGACAACCCCATAGTTGGTGTGAAAGGGATCAAGAATCAAGGCGAGCTGGATCGACTCAATCTTTTGGCTTATTGGTCAATTTTGAAATCTTCTTTCCAGGATTTTTGAAACCCAGCGGTGGTCAGTATTATTGAGTAAGACACACTCCTTCTTTGGTGGCATCTTGGTTGGTAAGAAGATGAATCCTTGGGAAACAATCCTGTCGCGTTGCAACGGTCGAGGATTTATCCAACTTGTCATGACTTTTCAAAATTAATCCCTTTTTAATTCTTTTTACATTTTTCATGTTTCCTTGTGGCACGTGCATTTTGAGGTGTGCAAAGTGATGCTGGATGGTCAGAAGAAGGAGATAGAGAATTTTGAGGTTGTATGTTTTAAGGTGGTGTACTTGAAAGGAAAAAGATGATGAAAGGGGTGGGTCCGATTGCCCAAATGGCACCTTTTGATGAAAAATGCCAATGCTGCTTTTCATAATCTTGATTGTCAAATTAGCCAAACTTTTGAGAAATGGCAAAATTTTGCCCCAGTTTTAAGAAGATATAAGGTGCAGAATATCATGTTGTCTTGGAATTCCTAGTTTGACCTTAATTTTTGCCTGGGTTTTTCTTTTGTTTTCAACCCAGCAGGTCTTTTGTATTGCCCTAACTTTTGCCTAGGTTGCCCTTACGGGTTTTCGACCTAGCGGGCTCTTGATTGTGCCCTAACTTTTGCCTAGGTCGTTCTTGAGGATTGTCGACCTAGCGGGCTTTTTTTACTCAATTGTGCCCTAACTTTTGCCTAGGCCGTTTTTGAGGGTTGTCGACCTAGCGGCCTTCTGCTTGATTGTACCCTAGCTTTTGCCTAGGCCGTCCTTTGAGGGTTTTCGCCCTAGCGGGCCTTCTGTTTGATTATGCCATAACTCTTGCCTAGGTCGTCTTTTATTGTTGACCTAGCGGGCTTCCATTTGATTGTGCCATAACTTTTGCCTAGGCCGCCCTTTAAGGGTTTTCGACCTAGCGGGCTTCTGTTTAATTGTGCCCTAACTTTTGCCTAGGCCTCCCTTTAAGGGTTTTCGACCTAGCAGGCTCTTGATTTTGGTTGTGCCCTAACTTTTGCCTGGGTCGTTTTTGATTGTTGACCTAGCGAGCTTTTATATGATCCTGATTTTTGCCTGAATTGCTTTTGGAACCCAGCAAGATCTTTTCTAATCATGAATTTGTCGATCATTATTTTGGACTTTAACCCTACTTTTGCCTGGATTATTGTTGGCTTTTAACCCAGGGGGTTCTCTTCTTCTTGAATTTTATGTTTTGACCTTGATTTTGTCTGGATTATTTAAGGCTTCCAATTCAGCGAATCTTTTCTTGGATCCCTAATTTTTCCTGGATTTAAACTTGGTTCCAGCGGGATATTTTTACTTTGAGTGGCGATGTAGAATCCCTGGTTGTTTATTCCGCTTCCTCATTAGGTTTTTCTCTTTTAGCTTGATTAATTCGACGTTCAAGATTACTTATTACAGCACTGGCATCCTCACCAATTGGTATTTATTGTTTTGGTGTAGGAATAAGAAATAGGTTGAGTGATGAAAAGGATGATAAATGTTAGAAATAAAGTCAAAATGTAAAGCACGTGCTCAAGAAACATGAAAATGTAACTTTTGTATTATTCATTGAGATTTGTTTACAAAAGATTGATTTTGAAAAGTACAACAATTTTGGATGAGTATCCTCGATAGCTTGATTTGTACAATGCAACTTGTCGTATTTCTCCCATCTTTTCAGCTGGTCGATGGGCTCTCGTGATTTGGCAACGGATTATTTTCTGTATTAGGAGCAAGCCTCCCGAAATCCAGCCATTTCGCATCGATTAGGCTTTGTACCTTTCGTTTCAAAGCTAGGCAATCCTCAGTAGAATGGGCGATGAACCCTGCATGGTAATCGCATCTGGCGTTAGCATCGTACCATTTAGGATATGGTGGCTCTTGAGGTTTCAGAGGATAAGGAGCAACCAACGAGTTTTGGATCAGCCGAGGTAGTAGCTCAGTGTAAGAGATTGGGATAGGGTCAAATTGGACGGGCTTCCTCTCCTTTTTCTGGCTTTGGTTGGCATTTTGGCTCATGGCTTGTGTTTGGGTCGTATATGGTGTTGGAGGTCGAACTTGTGTCGGATGGTTGTAAGTAGGAGGGTATGGTGTTTGGTATGTAGCTGCAATGTAAGGATATGGTAAGTAAGGTGTGTATGGTGTATATGGTGATGGTTGAAAGCCAGCTGGACCATACTGTGCCATTTGAGGAATGTATTGGCCTTAACCAGAAGCCACATTGTAGGTTTCACCTGCCTTTTTCTTCCCAGATCCACTGGAAGCGTTGACTACGCCTGCGGACCTTTGCATGATCTTTCCATGGCGCATGCCACCTTCAATCCTTTCTCCAATGATGACGACATCGGAGAAGCTAGAAGTCACACTTCCAATCATCTTGTCATAGAAAGGATTTTGGAGTGTGTCCACGAACATGCTGACCATCTCTTTTTTGGATAAAGGAGGTTGTACCTGAGCAGCTAACTCCCTCCATCTTTGAGCGTACTGCTTGAAGGTTTCTTCTTCTTTCTTGGCCATATTCTGGAGCTGAGTCCGATCAGGGGCCATCTCCGTATTGTACTGATACTGCTTTGTGAAAGCCTCGGCAAGGTCTCTCCATGAACGGATGCGTGTCCGCTCCAGTTGAGTGTACCAGTTTGCAGCTGCCCCTGTTAAGCTGTCTTGAAAGAAATGGATGAGCAGCTTCTCATCGTAGGTACATGCAGACATCTTCCTGCAGTACATAGTCAGGTGTTTCTTTGGACAGCTGGTTCCTTGATATTTCTCGAATTCAGGAACCTTAAATTTTGGAGGGATGACCACGTTTGGAACCAAGCACAGATCAGCTGCATTTTTGGCTTCATAAGCGTTTCCCTCGATCGCCCAGATTCTATCTTCTAGGATTCTCCACTTTTCAGTATCCTTATTTGAAGGATGGCTTCGGTGTTCCTCTAGCATATGGTGAGCTTGAGAAAATGGTATGTACATAGGGTGAGGCCCTTGGGTGAACATAGGATTCATTCCCCCAACAACCGTTTGGTATGCTTGTGGAATGGTGTTTGGCGGTAGGTTATGTGTTTGGGTTTGTGTTTGAGCTTGTGTTTGGGGTAGTGTATGTGTATGGTGGTGAGGAAACCTATAATAAACCCCTTCGGTTGGTGGAGGCATGGTTAATGCTGAAGGATTTTGTGGAGTGAACCCAGGAGGATATGACAGGTCGTCTGGTTCTCCCGGTAGAGATTCCCTTGCCTCTTTTTGTTTGGATGATTGGATGGCCTCCATCAGCTTGGCCATCTGTTCCTTTAAAGATTTGACCTCATTTTTCAGTTCCTCGTTTTGTCTCTCCAACTCATCCATGATTCTTGATTTGGAACGGGTTCTATAAGGATGCTGAGAAAGTTGTCTGTCTTCAATTTTTCATCTTTCTGTTAAATTAAAAATTAATTTTTGAGAAACAATGTGAATGCCAAAATCAATGAATGATAAAAATGTTCATGCTTCAGTGAATATTAAAATGAAGGAGGTGGGGATAATTTTCAAAATCGATGATAAACTTATTTAACAAATGGATGAATGCAATGTTGGATGCACAAATAATTAGAGGTTTGAAAGTTGATCATTTTGAATGATCTTTATTTATTTTGGCTTCTTTTTGGATTCTTAGTAATTTTGGTACTTTTTAATTTTGCTAAAACAAAAAATCTTTTGGTTTTGCTAGAATTTCCCTAGTTTTCTTTCAAACCTAAAAGCATTTTTTGTTTTCAATTTCCTTTTTCTTCTTTTTTTGGATTTTCCATAATCTGTTTATTTTAGTAATTTAATTTTTCTATTTCTTTTTCAAATGTTCTAACTCTCCTCTACTTTTGGATTTGTATATGTTTATGTTCCAAAATCTTAATTTGAATTGGTTTAGGCAAAAATTTGCCCCAGTTTCACTTGTTAGTATAAGAAATTATTTTTTGAATTTTCTTTGATTTTTTGATTTCATTTGTCAAATCTGTTTATTTTCTTCCTTTTTTAGTTTCCAATTTTCTTTGGCTTTTTTTTTTCTAATCTAAATCAATTTCAAATCTTAATATTTTGTGTTTTTTCCCAAAATAAAGATGTTTTTGCCCCCTTTTTTTTGTGTCATATGTGAGGTGATGTGACATAGATCTAAGGTCTTTCTAATATATGCTTCTCACACAGGGTAGTTTGTAATCCTGGAGGTTATGATGGTCACTAGAGCCAAGTTCTAATTCCTAGTACTTGCTACAACCGTAGAGAAGGCTACCAGTTGCAGGGCACTAAGAAAAATACGCACTCTAGTTGGAGTTTTCGTGATAGTCAAACGGGACGTGCATCCCAAGTGACACCACTAAACCCCTCTAGTCCTAGGTTTTCACTCGGACCCGGGTGTAGGGCCCCACTCATGTTATGCATGTAGGACTAGAATGTATAGAATAACCTGCAATTTGAAACACAATAGATATATGTCTTCTACCCTAGGGTGAGAAACATACAAACTTGAATTATCATGAATATAAGAAATAAATAACAACATGTGAATAAATAGAAAAGGGATCAACATGCATTTATACACTCAATTTGAAACAGGGTTTGACTCTCTAAAAGTTCCCAGTGAAGTCGCCATCTATCGCAACCGTAATTCCAACGAGACGAAGAACTCGCTAAAATTTGAAAATAATTTGATTTGGATTGTGGAGTCGCCACCAAATTTTTGTTTAAGGGAAAAAGATTTGGAAAAACCCTGACTCAAGGATGAGATTCGAAGTTCGGGAGTCGGTTACGAGTAGGGAAGGTGTTAGGCACCCCACTCGCCTGTTCCAAGAAACAGTACCCTTAAACTAAGTGTGTGATTATTTGAAAATAGTTTGATCCCTTAATTAATTTGAAAATAAATAGGTTGATGGAGGTTAGCCTGACAGGACTTGATCCTGCTCCTACGTATTCCCCGGTGCAATGGGAAATTCAAGGCTTACGTAGTTCTGGTTTTAAGAGACTTGATCTTTTGAAGAAGCAGAGGGGTGATTTGAGGATAGGATTGATTTTCGAATAGACTAAAATTGCGTACTTGCATAACCCAAACCGTCGTAGGCCGTGAGTGAGTTTGCACGAATTATAACGCGAAACAGCAGAGAAGATTGCCTGTTCGTATTAGAATCCGTTGTATGAATCTTAGAGATTTAAAATAGATATTTGAAATAGACGTTTTCTAACAGAGTTAGTAAATAGAGATTTTCTAAAATTTATGCTTGCAAAATCCAAATCGTCGTAAGCCGTATTTGGAATCCCCACGAATTGAAACACAGAACAACAGAGAAGGCTGCCTGTTCGTGTTAAAATCCGCTTGCACACATTTTAAAACAGATATTTTGAAATACATTTTTTAGTGGAGTTAGTAAACAGTTATTTTCTAAAATTGCGTGCTTGCAAAATTCAAATCGTCGTAAGTCGCATTTGAATCCGCACGAATTAAAACACAGAACAGCAGAGAAGGCTGCCTGTTCGTGTTAAAATCCGCTTGCACATTTTAGAAAATTAAAACAGATATTTTGAAATAGACATTTTTTTTAGTAGAGTTAGTGAACAATGATTTTCTAAAATTGCGTGCTTGCAAAATTCAAATCGTCGTAAGCCGCATTTGAATCCGCACGAATTAAAACACAGAACAGCAGGGAAGGCTGCATGTTCGTGTTAAAATCCGATTGCACACATTTTAGAAAATTAAAACAGATGTTTTGAAAACAGATGTTTTTACAGAGTTAGTGAAGATAATGTTTCAAAAAAAAACGATTAGATTTAATTTAATAGTTACAGAACCAAAATTGGACTTGACCCAACTTAAAAGAAAATGGAAGAAAATAATTGAGTTTAAGTGAAAAGAGGGGCTTGGGCTGGACCCATGGCAAAATTGAATTTGATTTCAAGAGAAGGAAAAAGATCGGACTTGACCCAAAGAATTGATTAAAGAAAAGAATTAGGCTTGACCCAAATTAAGCAAAATCCAACTTTAAAGAAATGATTTAGATTTAAATAAAAAGAAGTGAGCTTGACCCAAGTGAAGGAAAATTGGATCGAGATTAAAAGAATTGGGCTTGAATTAGACTTGATTTAACATAAACTTGACTTGATTTGAAGTTAAGGAAAGGAATTGCGAACATGCTTCAGTAATCAAGTGATAGAAATTTCATTTCAAATCCAAATTAGATAAATAATATCATTCTGGAAACTAGAGAGAAAGACAAAGAAAACGCAACAAAAATCATCAAAATCTGAGATCATTTGATCAATTAAAAACAAAAACGAAAAACAGAGATGAAAATCAACCTCAAGAACACACAAGTTTTTGGCGCCAAAATTTGAATTCAAATCTCAAAATTTTTTAGAAAATATTTTTTGTAGATATGAAAAATCAAAACTGATCAATTGAAAGATATGGATTATAGTAATCAAACAAAACAAGTTTTACATCAATCCAATCAGAAATGAGCAGGATATGCACAAATCAAACAAGCTAGGTCAATTCGCGCACTAAGATGAACATGCTTCGGTAATCAAGTGATAAAAATTTCATTTCAGATCTAAATTGTACAAATAATATCATTACAGAAACTAGAGAGAAATACAAAGAAAACGCAACAAAAATAACCAAAATATGAGATCATTTGACCGATTAAAAATTAAAATGAAAACAGACAAGAAAATGAACCTCAAGAACACACAAGTTTTTGGCGCCAAAATTTGAATTCGAATCTCAGAATTTTTAGAAAATATTTTTGCTAGATATGAAAAATAAAAACCAATAAATTGAAAGATATGGATCATAAGAATGAAACAAAACAAGTTTGACATCAATCCAATCAGAAATGAGCAAGATATGCAGAAATCAAACAAGCTAGGTCAATTTGCGCACCAGGATGAACATGCTTCGGTAATCAAGTGATAAAAATTTCATTTTAGATACAAATTGTACAAATAATATCATTCCAGAAACTAGAGAGAAAGACGAAGAAAACGCAACAAAAATCATCAAAATCGGAGATCATTTGACCGATTAACAATTACAACGAAAACAGACACGAGAATGAACTCGGAAATCCGAGAAGAAGAAAGAAACTTAAGAGGGATAAAATTCGGACCTAACCTCCATTGGAAGGTGATGAAGAGCTGATTCTATGGAGGCCAAGAGCTGAATTGAAGGCCAGAGAGTCTCCTAGGTCCTCCCTTCAAAGGTTCTGAAAAATCCCTCCTCTAAGACTCCAAGTTCTCCTCCTCCCAAGAATTTCCAAAAATGAGAAAAAGCCCATTTCTTTTCTTGTTTGTAGGTATATATAGACACATCCCTTCTTGGCAAGGGTGAAGCTCTTTCAAAGAGCCAAAAGCCAGCCTCCTCTCTCTTAGCAAGGGTCAAGTCCTTTCAAAGGGCCAAAAGTCACCCCTTTCTAGGAGTCAAAAGCGAACCCTTTTGATTTCAAAATTTTTGTTCCCTATTTTGATTTTTTAAGCTTTTTCTTTTTTTCAATTTTCATTTTATTTACCTTTTTCGTTTTTTATTTTTATTTTTTTTCTATTTATTTATCATTTTTACTTATTCTTTAATTTCCCTTTTATTTTTATTATTTTTTTTATTTTTTATTTTTTGCTTTCTGTTTTCTGTATTTTCTGCTTTCTGTTTTCTGTTTTACATCTTTTCAAATTTTTAATTAACTTAACTTTTGGTTAATTTTAATGATTGGGGGCCTCAGACATAATTGAGTGTTTACAAGTATTTTTAAAGCTTTTGTTTTTCATGTTGAAGGTAATTTTTTTGTATTTTTATAGTTTTCAAATTTGTGAAATTATTTTGAAAATTATTATTGTGAGTAAAATTGTTATTTTTTTAAGTTTATGTTTTTAATTTTCAATTATGGATAAAGTAATAATTATTATACATTTTTCGGAAAAAATATTTGGAGGTGAGGAAGGTTTAACATTTGAGGGGAAGAAAAAACCAATTCAAGTTTCTAAAAATGTTAGTTTTAATGAATTGAGAGAAAAAATTAGGAAAAAATTGAAATTATCACCTACCCAAATTATTTCAGATGTAATAGGAAGATTTTTGGTGTCATCTGAAAAATTAGAGTATAGAGAATTTCAAATTAGGGATGACGAAGATGTAAAATGCATGATTAATGCATTTGAGCAACAACCTTTGATGCGTGTACTTGAAGTGTTTGTAGAAATTGAAACTGTTAATGAAGAGGGTGAATCTGCATTAAGTGGTAACTGAACAATGTTGTACATTTAGTTTTTTTTTAATTTATTTACTAAATAACATGCTTTTATCAATAATTGTTTCTAAGTGGTATAAATGTTTGCAATGATGATGATGAAGCTTATTATTTATCCCCCACGATGAGCTCAGTGATGAAGAAGATGATGGAGGAGAAGTGAATGAATTAGAATGACAAAATTTAGATGACATTACTGATGATAGTGATGGTGATGATGATAATGCTGGTGATGGTGATGAACATCGTATGGTCAGCTTTGATGGAGGTGTAGGTGGAAGTTCATTTCAGGTTCCGTCTTCATCACATGGAACATCTGTTCAACGAAAAGATCAATCAGGTAGGCTTAAGGGTTAGTGTTGTTAAAGAAATAAAGTTTTTATATAAAATGTTTTATTGCATTGTTTATTTATTTTGATAACAGACTTAGCATTCTGGAGTAGCAGTTCTCACTACAGCAACATTAATTGGGAATATCCAGATGAAAATGTTAACTTTTCGACAAATGTGGGACATGAGAAATGGGATGTTGGTGATGAGTTGTACGTCGGTTTAAAATTTGAAAGCAAAGAACACGTATAAACTGCATTGAAACATTATGCGATGAAGGTACACCAAAGTTTTGTTGTTGTTAAATCAAAGCGAACCCATCTTTCCGTTCGTTTTCCTAATTACAGTAGTGGTTGTCCATGGAGAATGAAAGTTTCTCTATCGAAAAGATCTAACGAATGGTGTGTTAGTAAATGGGGTGGTCAACATAGTTGTGTGAATGCTTCTCTATCTCAAGACCATAAAAAGTTAGATTCTGATTTTATTGCTTCGTGCATATTGGGTATGTAGTTTTTCATGAACCAAATATCTTATTTTCTATAATGTATTGCATTTATAAGTTTTGCTAATTAATTTTGATTGTTTATTAGGTATGATAAATGAACAACCATGTCTGCCAATTTCATTGATTCAAGAAAGAATACTGAGTCAGTTTGAGTTCAAAGTATCGTACAGGTAAGCATGGATTACAAAGCAGAAAGCAATTGTGCGTGTGTTTGGTGATTGTGATCATTCTTATGCTTTATTGCATGTGTTTGACGAGGGATCTCCTCTGCATCCTCCGAAGGCCGATCTAACTGTTCTCCCATGTGAAATGCAGCTGACAAATTTGCATTTAGATCAATGCCTTGTCCATCAAACTGATGATGCATTTGTGGATCGTGGACATAGGCGTGCATGGGAGGATCAGGAGTAACCAACGATGTCTGGAAAGGCGAAGGTGTCTTAAAAGCCGCATCAACATGGGATGATGACGCTCCCTCTGTCCCATGAAAGCTTGGGCCAACTCCAAGATCAACATCATGAAAGAATATCGGCGAGGGCAAGTCTAGCGAGGTAAATAAGCCAAACGTTGCGTCAAACTGCAACTCAGCCGATGTACCTGCATGACCTGCATCTACAAGTTTAGGAAGAGTTAAAGGTCAATTACTTTAAAAAAGTTAAATATAAAGGCACAATAATAATGTTAATAACGAGATAAAGTCACTTACCAGAGACATCATGGAAGCGTTGAGATGGATATGTGTACATCGGATGCGGCGAAGGTGGCACATCCTCAATTAGGACAAAGTATTGTCCCTCCTGCTTCGGTGGAAGCTGGGGAATGGAAGGTGTAACCGTAGCTGACCTCTGTTGACGCCGCTGTAGACCCTGCCGCTCAACTCGTGTCGAGTCCATATCCGCTCTCGCATCAGATGGAGGAGCCTGTTGAGTAGGTTCAGGTGCACTGAACCTAGCCTCCACAAGGCGATCCTCGATCTTCTTCAGCAGCATGATCCTCTCGACATGTCCACGAATCCTCTCTAGAAGATCAGCATGTGATGTGGACCCAGCAGCAGCAACCTCCATCGTGAGGTAATGTATGATCTCCAACTCATCAGCCTAAGTATAATATAAACATTAAATAATAATTAAAATTAAGTTAAATATTATAACTAATGAAGTTAAGAGATTGCAAACTTACCACGCGACCCTTAATCGCAGCTTTTTGTGTGATCCATCGACGTGTATGTCGAATGTACCACCTCATATAGTCTGAGTTATGACTCAGCAACTCATGCGATGGTACACCCAGACACACGTGTTGATGTCTGTGCTCCCAGATAGCTAAGAAAGGGTCGAAAACTCTACGCCAGTTCTCGTCCGTCTTCCCCTTCAATGTCATGCCATGTACATCCTCAGGCTGAGAGGGAGGTCGAGGAATATGCTGAGCCATACCGAATTGCCTCATGCAGTGGTCGGGTTGGTGCCACTCTAATATGTTAAAACACATTAGAGGCACCACAGCTATCCAAATGTCAGAACCAGTTGTACAGGCATCATGCAAATCATCCATGACCGCCCTATATGGTTGCCATGTGATATGTATATTGAACAAGTTAAGTTAAATTAAGTTGAACATTTAAAAGGAAAAATATAATGCTTAGTGAATTAGAACTTGGAACCCAACCTGCTGTCGATCTAAGGTGTCGAACACATGCCTATAATACCCGATATCATGGTGTCGGCCTGGCCTCATGCAACCTCGTGTCCATCTATAAAGGGATTGGAAAATAGTTAACACTATGTGAATTCAAAATCTTAATTTGTAATTCATATTTGTGGAGGACGTTTGTTGCATACCTTGCACCTAAAGGCACACTATGATCATCATATGGAAAGCGTCCAGGAGATAATCTAGGAAAACACTCCCACGTCCATAATTGTAACAACTCTGTGAATCCACATATCTTCTTCTTATCGTAATCTGTGCAACCACACAGCTCACGATAAAGATATGCAAGCACTGCTCCTCCCCAACTATACTGGCCACATCGGTCGAAGTCAATAATAAATGGAAGGTATCTCAAAGACACTCTGGAACTAGAGTGATCGTAGAGAATAACACCCCCAAGAAGTCGCAGGATGTAAGCACGAGTAAATCGGTCAAGCTGCTCATCACTCCCCATATGCTCATCAATGCTCCCGAAGTGCTGCAGTAGCCAACTCATCTTTAGGGAACCTCCGTGCAGCTCACGCTCAGAAGGTGAAGCACCAAGTAAATCCTGAACAATCGGCTCCCAAACCCTCGCGAAGGTAATACCAATAAGAGGTTGACCATCGATGGGAAACCCGGTCAAGACAGCAATATCTTGAAGAGTGATCGTGCACTCTCCAGGAATCATATGAAAGGTATGCGTTTCAGGCCTCCACCTCTCAACCAATGCTTCAACTAAAAAAGCATCGCTATGTAAGAATGGTAGCTGGGCTACACCTAAGAAGCCTGCTCGGCGTAACCTATCAGCAATCACGGGTGGTAGCACAGGAATATCGTCATGCTCGTGATGAAACTTCGCCCTCCGTATCTTCAAGTCTCTATCGGGCTCTCTGTTCCATATCCGATCCGAGATATGGACACTTTGAAGTGTCAGCAGAGACGCATCATCTAGGTCTGGTCGGATGATACGTGACGACTGGGATGACTGACTTGATGATGCCATAGTCTACAATAAATTTGTATTTAAGTCAACCTTGCTAAATTTAAAATAATTTTTTACCTATGTATGCAAAATTAATGTAATTTAAAATAATTTTTGTAAATTTTAACATTTTTTAAGTTTATTTACTAATTTTATAAAATATATATATAGTATATTAAATATTCCCTAAACCTAACCTATTTAGGCTAAATTAATCTAATTTAAAATAATTTCTTTAAATTTTAACATTTTTTAAGTTTATTTACTAATTTTATAAAATATATATAGTATATTAAATTTTATGTAAACCTAACCTATTTAGGCTAAATTAATCTAATTTAAAATAAATTTTTTAAATTTTAACATTTTTTAAGTTTATTTACTAATTTTATAAAATATATATTGTATATTAAATATTCCCTAAACCTAACCAATTTAGGCTAAATTAATCTAACTTAAAATAATTTTTTTAAATTTTAACATTTTTAAAATTTATTTACTAATTTTATAATATATATATATATAGTATATTAAATTTTATGTAAACCTAACCTATATAGGCTAAATGAATCTAATTTAAAATAATTTTTTTAAATTTTAACATTTTTTAAGTTTATTTACTAATTTTATAAAATATATATAGTATATTAAATATTCCATAAACCTAACCTATTTAGGCTAAATTAATCTAACTTAAAATAATTTTTTAAAATTTTAACATTTTTTAAGTTTATTTACTAATTTTATAAAATATATATAGTATATTAAATTTTATTTCTAAACCTACATTAAAGTTTTATATTTTATGTAAACTTAACCTATCAAAATTTTAAATTAATGTAATTAAATTTTATTTTTAAATCTATTATTTTTAAAGTTTATTTAGTAATTTTATAAAAAATTTATTTCTTCTAATATTAATCTTAAACTAAAATAAGTATGTAACATTTTATGTAAACCTATTTATGATATTTATTTTCTAATCTTAATCTACTTTAAAATTTTTTAAATTTTATGAATCCTATTAAATCAGCCCTATAACAATATATAATTGAACATAAAATTAAATAAACAATATATACAAATATATTTCATTAAATAATTAAACTATAAACATAATAAATTAAATAAATAAACAAATAACAGATATAAATTAATAAAAATAAATAAAAAAATTAAATACAATTAAACACATTTTAAATATCTAAGTTTAATTAAACAAATCTAAATTACATTTAAAAAATATAAATTAACAATTACATTTTTTTTAAATATTATTAATAATTATATTTGCAAACTTAACTATAATTTTTTAATTTTAATACACAATTACAGTTTTTTCTTAATATATATATATAAATAAATAAATAATAATATGTAAATATATTTTTTTGGTTAAATAATTTCAGAAATTATTTTTTTTCAATTATTACAGAATATTTTATTTCTTAATTTTGTAAACTTTTTAATATATATATTGTTTTTTCAATTAAATAATTTCTTAAACAGTTATTGACATTATATATGTTTTTATTTTTATAATTAATTTTATTATATATTATTTTTAAAAATACTCATTTGTATTCTTTTTATATATTTTTCTTTTTTTCAATTTATGTTTTCAAATTTTGAATAACTTAAATTAATTTACTTAATATTCAATTTTAAATTTTTAATAACATATTTAATTTTTCTCCTTACAATTTTTTTTCACATTCTTAATTTTTATTAAAAATTATATTCTAATTTTTAATATTAACATTTAATTTTTTTTACATGTAGTTTTTCGAATTATTTATTATTATAATTATAAAAACAGTTTAACAATATATTTAACATTTTTTGAGTTACAAAAATTTTTCATATTCTCATTTTATAAAAATATAACTTTGAAAATTATAATTTCCGCATCTATTTTTTAAATTTTTAATTAAAATTTTTTATATAATTAAGATTAATTTTTTAACAAAATTTAAAAAAAATATTTAACATTTATTTTATTAAATTTCTTTTTCACATTCTGACTTTTTAAAAAAAAATTATTACCAATTATAATATTAACATTTTTCACTTTAAATTTTACAATTTTATTAATATTAAATTTATAACATTTTTAAATATTTTATTAACATATTTAATGCATATTTTTATTCACAATTTTTTCACTTTCTAAAATTTTTAAAAAAATCGTTCTATTTTCTTTATATTTTTAATATTTAAAATACAAAATTTTATTAATAATATATTTAACATTATTTTATTATGAACTTTCAGAATTTGAATTTTTTTTAAAATTTATATTTATATTTTTAATTTGTTTTTATATTTTATCTGGTTTACATTTATTTTTTTATGTACAAAAATAATATATTTTTTAATTCTGAAATTATTAATAATGTACTTATTAAAAAATTATGTGCAATTTTTTCTTAAATTTTTTAAAAACGTTTCTTTTTCTTACTCAAATTTTCGTAACCATCTTCTTCTTCCTCAGATCCTCCTCACAACCTAAACTAAAATTTCTAAACCATTTTAACATTACTAACTTGTTATCTTTCTCAATATTTTACTCTAACCCTTCACAGCAATGGTCCCAAGCACTGATCTCAGCAGAATAGAATAACCACAAAAGAGGCAATAAGTAGAGACAAGAAACAGAGAATAACAACGTAGAAAAAAAAATGGTCCCTACATGTTTATATAAAGGGGGAAAGGGACGTTCTGTCACTAGAAACCTGTGACGCATAAATTTATGCGTCACACCTCGAACGGTCACTTTTTTGAACCTTTGACGCATAAATTTATGTGTCATAAAATTAAAATTAATTAAATAATCACATGTAGCGCCTAAATTTGTGTGCTACAATCCTGCAGGACGAAGAAAAATAATATTTAATTGTGTTGCGCATAAATTAATGCGTCAAAGCTAGTGTTGAGCCTAAGTTGATGCGCCACAACCCTACACTTTCAAAAAAAAATATTTAATTGTCTTGCACATAAATTAATGCGCTAAAGGCTTTTACGCATAAATTAATGTGTCAAAGGCTTTTAAGCATAAATTAATGCGCCAAAGGCACTGCTTCCACCTCTGGTAAATACTATTTTTTCAACCCCATTTTTGTTATTATTATTTTTTTCAGCTCCACTTTGGTCAAAGAGCCGGAATATGATCCTTAAATCTTATTAAAAATAAATATTATTATTAAAGATGAAAACTCTTAAAAAGAAATATTATTATTCATAAAATTATGTTTACGCAGAATCCTTAAATCCTATTATATAGAAAACCTAATTGAATTTAAGTGAAAGAAAATCTAATAATAAAAAATAAATAACAAATCTTAAAAAAATTCTAATTCAATTACAAATCAATCTAAAATCTTAATTTGATTTAAAAATTATTAAAATAAATAGCTCATAAATCAATGTTAAATTCTAATATAATTTAGAACAAATCAATTATAAATCTTAATTAGATTTGTATATAATAAATTTAAATCTTTGGTTATAAAAATTTGATGATGATAATTCTTTATGTTGCATAAGTAATATGAAAACTTTATTTGTTTCTTTTTTTAGATTTTACTTTCTTGAACCAAAATTGCATATAAGGTATTTTTAATACGATAATTGGATTTTTATCATTCTCTCTCCAAAAGAATTTATCCTCAAATCAAACTCTAAAAATTGCATCAAATGATCTTTAAGTAGGATAATTGAATTTTTATCATTCCCTACCTCTTTAAAAAGATTTTTCCTTGACTTAAACCTTTCACCTTGCATATTGCCTAAATTTCTTTCAACAATATTCTTTTCTCGCTTATTTGTTTATAAATCTATCTTTTATCCCACTTTTTTGTATATATGTTTTTACAATTTTTTTTGTCTCATTATTTTTCACTTTTAAATTGAAAACATTTTTTATAATGATAATAAAAAATTATAATTTTTTTCTAAAATAATATAATTTAATCCATGCAGTTCTACAAATAGATTTTCTTTAGTAAAAGTCAACATCATCAACACTAATGAAATAACTCATATGTATGCTAACAATCATTGTCTTTTTTTAATTAATAATTTTTTAAATTATAATGATGAAATATAACCTAATGGACTGTATATCAACTTCAACATCATCACACTAATCATGAAACACAAGACTTAAATCCTAATATAAATGAAATACAAGCCACAAACACAAATTACTTAACATAACCATCGATTAAAACAAATTTATTAAGACTTTCTTAAAGAGTTAAAAGACCATCGTCTTATTTATAATATTATTGATGCACATTGGCCACTTCAACAACTATACTAGCCACCTCATTTATTAGGTATCTCATAGTTGTTATGAATCCAAAGTAGATTTTTTTTTTTCACCAAAAAGAATTCTCTAGGATTTATAACAATTTTAAGTTATGCTGATGATTTGGCATTGGCTGGAAATGATCTTAATAAGATCGAATCAATGAAGCATCTATTACATGCTAAGTTCGGTATCAAAGATCTTGGTAACTTGAGTTTATTTTTCACTTTTGAAGTTTTTAGATCATTAAATGAGATTTGTCTCTATCATTCTAAGAATACCCTTAACTTATTGCAAGACATCGTTACTTAGTTATAATCCTTACACCATAACTTGGATAATTCCATAAAATTATTTTAGAACTCATGAGCACATTTTTCTAAAGTCACAAAATATTGGAGATGAATTGGGAGACTTATGTATTTGAACAACATCCAATCTGGCATTAGTTGTGCAATAGGTAGCCTTAGTCAACATTTGGACTATCTTACTACTATCCATTATCAAATATCTATAAGGATACTCAAACGCATAAAAAATTATATATAAAAGGACATGTTTTTATCCCCTTCCAATTCGTTTCTATAAGGATACTCAAATCCACCATTGGATTATATTTCTTTCTATTAAAACCACTTATTTCATTAAAGAGTAAAAAATAATCTATTATTTTTTACTCTTCCTTAAAAGTAGAATATAGAGCAATGACATATAGGGCTAAGCATCAATTGGGTTTAGTCGGATTTGGGTGATGCGTCTTGGATTAGCCAATCTGAGTCTAATAAAAACATGACCCAATTCCACCCATTTGATTTTTTTGGATATGTTGAGTTCAGTTAGTTGTGGATCGGCATGATCGGTTGAGCTTGGAAGCAAGAGCAAAGAGAACAAAGAAAATAGAGAGAGTAGAAGAAAGCAAGAGACCATAGCCATTAAACGATGAGTCTAAAAACAAGAGGTTGTCACTCATCATTATTGCTACATTACAAATAAGAGAAAGTAGAAGACCATAACCATTCACTAGCAACTCAAATGCACTTTCACATCTTCACCTTTGCATAAAACACAAAAAAAAAAAAAACACATGCACACACAGGTCAACCCACATCAACACAAATTAAAAAAAAACCATGACTGAAATATGAAATGCTCACAGCTCCTTCATACAAAAATATTACACAAGGACAAATACTTGTTGTATTGATGGAGCGAATGAAGATAAACAATCGAGTGGATTTGGGAGAGTTAGACATAAAGTTGCAAAGAAAGTTAGAAACGAAGAGAAAGAGAAAGACAAAGCAAAGAAAGAGTCATAGATTGAGAGAGAGAGAGTTGGAGAGACTAGGGAGGAAGATTAGAAAAGCGACACCACCCTATTAGTTCTTAGGAGCTAGGGAAACCTTCTTCCTTTTGTAATTTACATAAAGATCCTTACTCATTTAAGATCCAAACTTTTGCAACCCATCAATGATAAACCAACAACTAATGAGGCCAGAGGCCCAATACTTACTCTATTTGAGTTCAGTTACCACCTGAAACCATATCTATAAATCGAACTTGACCGTTTAGATCCATTTGAATCTGTTTCCAACTAGCCGACACCCGACCCAATTTATCCAACACAACTATTTTTGGGTTTCGGTTACATCGGGTCCTGTTGGATGTTTATCTATCCCAAATGACACAAACATATGTAAAGCTTCATGGATGGTGTATCCTTCACAAAACTTTAGAATATAAGGATATATCCTTGTTCCTCTATACTATAACAACAAATCAACCTCCATATTGATGTAAATATTATATTCCATGAGAAAATAAAATACATCGAGATAAATTTTTGCATTATAAGAGTTAAAGTGAAATAATAACTTCTCCATTTTATGTCTATTTCAACCTAGAATCAACTTATTGATATTCTAACTAAGTCCCTTTCACTTGGTCTTTTCAGTTCTTAATATCCAAGATTGGAATGTGATATTCTTATATTTTATCATTTTATCTATTAGTTTTTATTAGAAAATTGGTATTTTTATAAGAATTTATTAATATATATTATTTAATTAAGATGAAGATCAAATAAAATTTGGTTAGCTTTGAAAGTGAAAAAGGAACTATTCATGAAAAATTTTGAATACCAAGCAAAGCACTCCCTTGTTAAGATTAGCATGCCCAATGTTGTTTATTAAAAGGCCACCACAAAAGTTCCATTGTCAACCCGACCGTGTTACCATTTAGCACAATCGTGTCAAAGAATACAAAAAAGTTTTCACTTATGGCATGATTATGCTTAATGCCAAAGTGAAAAGAAGCATAGTCATACTCAATTGTACAAAGGAGTCCTCATTTTCAAAACAATTATGCTAATGTTAAGCATAATAATGCTAATGTTCAGCACAGTTGTACTAATTGAGAAATATGTATTAGAGACTCTAGAAGCATGCTCTACACACCACAATAATAATTTTTGACATGATCATGCACATTAGTAAACATAATCATGTTTGACATACAAAGTTATGTTCATGTAAATCAATAAATCCTCCTCAACTTCTTGAAAAAAGAGAAGAACTTCTATTTTCTATGTACTTTTTTATTCATTTTCTTTTTTATCTTTATAATTTCATAGACACTCAACTTCTAGATCTTTTTCCACTATATACACTCTCTTTTCTCACTTTCTATCTCCTTATTCCATTGTTATCTTTTTCGAGGGAACATTATTTAAAATTAACATACATACTTGGATGGAGATTTAGACTTCTTAGCATCAACATAATTTATCTCAAGGACTTTTTTTTAGATAAAGATTATAAATTTAAGTATTTTATTTCATTTAATTTTGGCATATGTAATGAAATCCTAACCATAAAATTAGGATGGTGATTCTTTTGACGGCTTGAGTTAAACCTTAATTTTTTATGAAAGAATTTTATTACCATTATTTATTCATTTGTTACAATTAAGTTTGTTTTATTGATTGAATTATTTTTAAGAATTGACCATTCATAATAATTTATGGTTGATTAAGTAGTATACAATCATATCATAATCTAGTTAGCAAAACTATAAGATTATTAAATTTAAAATTTATAGAATTATAGAGGTTCTAAATTTTTAACTAGTTAATTAATTAATCAACAAACTTATTGTTGTTTTACAATTTCCTTTATCATGATCTAGCATGACCATTAAGGAAAATGAGTAAGAAGAAATAATACTAACATTACTGAATCATTAAGTGTTAGTAGATTTTAATGGATGATTAAAAATTAAATATCATTGTTTATAAAAAGAAGAAAATGAAAATGTAGGTCATATTAATTGAAGCTTAAATCCTAAGCATTTTTTCATAAGTCAATACTTCTCATTTGCATGTATTTATCATTTACATGTGTTCTTATTCTTCTCCTTAATTTTATTTAATTTGAATTTTTAACCATTACAATTAAATCATTGTTTCTTTAACCTCATTTAATTAATCCAATATACATTGCATATTCTATATGAAATGATTTAAGATTCTAAGATTTTATTTTAATATTTCTAACACATACCCTTATTCAAAGGTTGAAAATTTACATCAAATTATTTGTCAACTTACATGTGAAAGAGGTATTACTTGATAAATTTTATGTGTTGTAATTTATAATTTGTTAGATAGCAATAATTATCCATTTTAATTAGAAAGAAATGAGCATGATCATCTAATAGGGATCTACGATTTGTTTTATTTAAAATTTAGTTTAACTCAGTTTATTTAATAAATAAATAAATTTAAATTTTTTTTAAAAAATTTAAATAAATAAGTTAAATTTAAATTTATAAAAAAATTAGTTTAATTTATCCAAAAACTTATTTATTTTTATATATTATATATAATATATTTATATCGGATCTTTATTAAATTTATAATATTTGTATTTATTGATAAATTTTATACTAATAAAAGGTGTAACAACAAATACTTTTGATGTATAAATTTTCTGTTGCTTTTTTTGGGGTCAACTTGTGTATTGCTTAATGAGTGGCTGATATGACTCCACTGAGCTTGCCGACCAAAATACAAGTGGATGCAATTCAGGCCTTGGCTTGATTTCCAAAGGCAATGTGCATCTCAGTGCATCATGACAAACATGAAAAACAGTGGATACATTTGAATTTGTTATGACTTAAATAAAACAAAAATGTCATTAATTATTATTATTATTATTTAAAATACCCTCACTTAAAAAAAAATTTGAAAGAAAAATTTGATTTCAACAAAATTTAATATGGTAACACAATAAAAAGAGTTAAAAAAATAAAATAGAATTAAAAAATAAAAAATAAAACGAACTTTAAATTTAAACGATAAAAATTATTAATTTTACCAAAAAGTTTAAGTTATTTGTCAGAGGAATATTGAAAACAGAAATCTCGTGAAATTTTATTTAGGTAAGCGCCTAACAAATATTTTATATCTAACATTATATTGTTTTTTTAATCAGTTACGCTTATAAAATTTTAATCATTCATCATTCATCACATGTTAAATATTAATATATATTAAGGTTAAATATTAATTATTTTAAAAAATTAAAAATAATTTATTTTAAATATAAACAACCAAAATTTATTATTTTAAAATAAAAAAATTAAAATTAAAATTTTATAATTTTAAAATTTTAAAATAATTAAAAATAAAAATAATTTATATACACTAACAATACTAATTATATTTATTATTTTTATTATTTTGTCTATTATATTTATTATTTATTATTTTCTTTTCAAGATGTATACAGTGAAAGATTATCTATCAATTTTTATTGTATTATATATGTTTGGTGTATTTTCCATTACGTAAAGCACAAAATAAAGTGGCAATATTATAAAAAAGTAATTTTGAAAAACCCCATATTGTATTTGGCATTAGGATAATATTTTTGAATAGCCAAATGGACTCTTCAATACTAAAAATGCTCATTCAACCTATTAAAACTCTTCACTCTCAAAAAATAATTAACATTATTTTTTACCAAAAGTTATAAAAATATAAATCAAATGAATAATATACTGAAAGAACTTAAGAAAAAATATTGTAAAAATTGATATAAACATAATATTATTGTAAAATATAAATCTTATGTTATGAGAAATTTGTTTATCTACAAAAAAGTTCCTCTTATATATAGAAAATAAGTTAGATCCGAATGTAAACGATTGGAATATGAAAAAATCGTTACTTTTTTAAAGTATATAATCATTCGACAAAGTTTACTATAAATTAATAAATAATTATATTTTTTAAATACGTTAATAGAAATTTGATTTTCAATTATATGTAAAAAAATATTTCTGTTAAAAAAATATTCATCGATAAAATTTACGTTTCATAAGAACTAATTTAAAGAATTAGTTTTTGTTATCAATTTCAAAATATATTTAATATATAAAAGGTTAAAATATATTGATAACAAGAATTAAATTTAACTACATATATTATTAAATAATTTTTTTATAAAATATAAAGTTTATCTGTAATAATATTTTTATAATTATGTATAAATTTTAAATAACTTAGAATTTTTTTGAGTATTTTTAATTTTTAATTTTGAGATTTTTAGAAACTATATTTAATTTTAATTTTGAGTTTTGAATAGTTTTTAATTTTAAAAGATTGTTCAAAAAGTAAGTCAATTCAATTAAAAATAGATTAAATTATGAATCAATTAAAAAAATTAAATTATTTTAAAATAATAATGATAATAATAAATATTATTATTGTTGTAGCAGTGGTCACGACGGTCACGACGGTTGTAATAGTTTTGATGGTGGATGTGATGGTGATGATGGTGGTGATTGTGATTATGGTGGTAATGGTGATGTGATGAAATTCTATTTATTCAAGTTTCATATCGAACAATTAAAAGAAGAAAGAGGTAGAAAACTCTTTTATATACGAAGATTTTATGAGTTTTATCACCACAATCATAGCAATATTACCACAACAATGTACATGTTAAACAAACTTGTATGTTCTTTATTTTGTTTTTCTTCTTCTTACGAGGGCTTCCAAAAATAGAGAATGTGAAGAATCTTTTCTCTTGTGTGCCTTTGATAGGATACCTTCCATTGCCCAACAAATGAGATGATTACAATTATTGTAGTGGTAATGGTGAAGTAAAGATGATGATAGAGAAATGGTGATATTCATGGTGATTATGGAGGAGGTTGGAAAGTTCAGGACGGTGATGAAGCATGATGATGTTAGGATGATATTGATGATAATGATGATGCATTTTAAGAGATGAATTAAAAATTAAACATTAAAAGTTTTAAAATTAAAAACAACAACTAGAAACTTAATTTATTTTTAAGAATTAGGTTGAAAATATTTTAAAAATTGTTAAAAATCAATTGAAAATTAAAAATAAAGACTTGCAACCATTCTCGACCTTAAACATTTGCAAGAATGTTATTCAATAATTTATATTTATTTATACAATTTAAAATAAAATTAGCATGAAGTATCCATTAATTTTTTTTATAAATATGACTTATTTGATAATAAATTTTAATAAATGGTTGAATTAATAAATTGTATATTTATATATAAAAGATATTTCATGGTGTAAGTATTTTTTATATTATTAATTTTTTAAATTAAAATAAAAAAATTACCAAATAAAAATATTTTAGCAAAACTTAGGACAATATTCATAAACACGTAAAGATGGATGAGATGTATATGCATGCATGAAAGGTTGATGGGTTAAAATGGCAAGAACATTGTTTTCATGTGGTTGAGAGTTTTTTATAATAATTTTTTTTATTATTAATCAAATTATTTTTATCTAAAAATTAAAAATTGTTTATTTACAATGAAGGGTTAAGAGAAATGATCGATAAGATGAAAATATTTTGAATAAGCAATTTTAACTTTTATTTTATGTGAGTTTTACATCATTCTAAAAAGAAAGTGTAAAATTGTGGAACCATAAAAATTTTCATATTTTACCAACTATTTTTACAATAAATAAATGAAGTAATTGATTGATTCATGCAATACAAGATATTTTTAAAAAATAGGATAATTACCACAGAAAATGAATTAACCACTAAAAGATCTTATAGTTAAAGGATAACTAGTCCAATCAAAATCACATTAATTTATAATTATAAACCACTGATAACTAGTCCAATCAAAATCACACTAACTTATAATTGTAAATTACAATTACCGATTCAGCATGCAACAAAATTTTTTGTCCAAGATAATTCATTTATCTCATACATATATTCTTGAAGAAACTTTACCTCATACTTAAAATAAAATACTTGAAGAAAGTTTCATTTACACCTCCTTTTCAAGATAATTCAAGAAGAAGGTATTATAAACATCTATTTGATGAAGTTTCCAACTCTTATTAAATATAACCAGAAGAAAAGTGTGCATAGTCAAGTCCTCCTATTTGGTTGTTTTCCAATATCATGAGTCAAACTTTAAATTATTCAAATAAATCATCAATGTTATACTTGATTTAATAGACCCACTTGTACTTATATATATTTTTTTAGACCAAAATAATTCTAAGGTCCAAGTCTCATTATTTTCCATTGTTTGTATTTGAGTATGCATGATTTGTCTCCATCATTTATCTTTCATGACTTAAATATATTAAGATTTGATTCTTGTACTAATAGTTTTCAAAAAAATTTAATGTTGTACAAAGAAGTTATCATAATTGTTGAAACCTATTTTCTAATATTTTTGGACCCTAAAATTTTAATGATGATAAAAATTTTATTTATAAACATACATATGTTGTTTTTGTGTTTTTAAGCCACAAAATCATCGTGCATAAATGAAGCTCACAATACTCGCATCTGTATATCATGTAAGATGATTATTGTTTAAAAAGTTTAAGTTATAGTTGAAAAAAGAAAAATATCGATTCAAATGATGTATTATTTAAAGTGCTAACTCCGATTAATGAAGTTGTACTTATTGTCTACTCTCTCTATAACCTTGACTAGAACACCTTTCTCTCTCTCACTTTAGTAAAGGTCTTTCTCTCACCTTAGTAAAGGTATCATAAAAAAATTTGAGGTTTTTTCTTTCAAATTTCATCCCATTCGAAATAAACTTTAAGCTTGTTTGAAGATGAGACATTTACATAAAAAAAAGAAAAAAATCCTTTATTATAGAGCATGATGTGTAGAACTAAACTACCATAATATGTCAGTGTATTTTTTAAACAAATTCATATATAAAAAAATTAAATTTCTTTTATATATATATATATATATATTATCTCGTTATATTATTTTCTCTTAAATACATATAGAATCTTATGCATACTTTTTTTTTTAAAATATAATCCTCCAATACCACATGCTCTAAGGCAGGTAAAACTGCAACCTCATTTCATCCCAAGCCCATTTGTGTCCATGAATTTCTTACCGCTTTTGTGGTCACATTCTCCTTCGTGTCTTCTATTGGGTATGCATAAAAGAAATTCACAATAAGCGAGTTTAATGAATGAGAATGAGATAATAGAAACTCGATTCAAGGAAGATGCATGATTACGTACATGTTAGGGAAAGTGAGAAAGATTCTATAGCTTGTATTAGAATGGAGTAGTGGGTCCCACAAAATGGAGCTTCCCACCAATGAAAATAAATACTTAAATAAATAAATAAATACGAGCACGGCCAAACTAAATAATGAATACATATAAATTTTCGTACTAATTGCTTAACCTTGAGGTGACGAAGGAAACCTCCACTCTTCCCTTTCCCTCAACCTAGTTATAACTATGCGTCTTTTCCCTTGTCATTTTGCATATTGTTAGTAAAACCTTAACACATGATGAAATGTCTAAAAATATCAAATGAAAAATATAATCTAATTTTGAAATTTGAAATAATTTTAATGACATTTGAATAATTGTCGCCTAGGAAGAGTTTTATTTTGTATGTATTTTTTAAAATAAAGTATCTAAAGTTATTTAATTATTCAGTGCCCTTTTAGCATTAATTTCTTCTTCTCTATATTTTGAATTAAATTGATGAGGAGGAGGTCATCGCCTAATTCTTCCATGATATTCAAAGATATAAATTTTTCAATTTTTTATTTTTATAAATAATTAATTATAAGTGAAGAAAATATTAAATATTTATATTTTTTAGATGATAAATATAATTTTTTATTTAATATTTATTTTATAAGACAAAAAATAAATAATATAGAAAGAATGACCCCTCAATTGACAAATTTGTATGTGTGTAATATTTAATTTTGTATAATTTAATCAGTAACTTATCCACTGCCATCAATGACCCGTTAACTCAATTACTTTATGCTCCTTCCAAATCAATTAATTATTAAACCGTTTTATAAGATCGCTTTTAAGAGAGTTGCATTAAAGCAGTATGTATTGAATTCTTTTGATGAAACACTTTAGGTCTGTTCTCACTGTTTTTTTTTTCTTTAAATAACGCCTTTATTTTTTCCTTTTTGTAGTTTAATCTCACTCATCAACATTGAATTAAGTTTAAAAAGTCAAATTTTTAAAATTAAATTTAATAATAATTTAACATTTTCTTAACTCATTTCCCTAAAGATTTTTTTGAGAATGTGGGTAAAATAAATAGTAATTCAAGGGGATGAATTGAGAAAATATTAAACTAAAAGAGGACAATGTGTATAAAAAATTAACTGTTTGCTTTCACAATATTAAGGGATTATTTTAAAAAATTAATTGGATGGACTAAAATTATTGAAGAAGTGAATTGGGTATTTATTGAGCACTTTTTCTATACCCTTTTTTTCAATTGAAAGTTAGCAGAAAACGGTGAGAACAATGCGATAGATAGAAAATGTTGAAACCCGAACAAAACGGAGAAAGAAAACTCTACTTTTACATCAAAATTACTTTATATTGACATAAAGTAACTGCAATAATGGTTTAGATTCCCCGTATGGGACCTGAATGCAAGAGAAGTTTGTTGTTTTGTGATAGACGAGTTTATGCCCCCACAATGAAAAGGAAATTATGAGATAGGAGCTTTGTGGCGATTAATATGCGTTAAGATTTGAAATCAATGTTTGTTCCCTAACCTAAGTGTCTTTCCAAAATGTTTTTGTACAAATTTCTATTTGCTTTTGTCCAAATTTTAATTATGAAAAGAAATTTTAAGTCCAAAGGGTAAATTAAGGAGATACATCATACTTTCTCTTGTATTTTTTTTTTTTCTCAAGAACATTTATTTTGAGATTATGCTACTTTTCATATTGTAATCATTCAATGATTCTACAAAACACTCTTTTCTGTGATTGGACTTTCTTTCTTTCTATAATTATAAAACGGAATTATTATTAATTAAAATTTCCTTTTCTATTAGCAAAAAATTATTAATTAGCAAGATGTAATTATCATGGAATCCATTTCAATATATATTTGGGTGTGTGCTTAATATTTTTTCTTGTTATAAAATATGATTTATATTTTTGAGAGTGAAGATGTCATTTGTTATATTTTTTTTTAAAATACACGATTTTATTATTATTTAGCATATTTTAAAAAACTCTTGAATTATTAGTGCTATTTTAATTTTTTGCAATAAAATATAATTCGGTATTTTTTAATTTGATTTAGAATAAGTATGTTTGTTATCAATTTTAAGGGGAAAAAAATTATGGTAGTGACAGGTAGACCTGATTCTTAAAAAAATTTAAATGAGCCAAAAAATTAATTTGTTTCTCATATTTTTTTTCATTTATATTCTTTTTAAAATATCAAATCATTGGATAGAAAGAGAGAGAAAAGAGTGAAAAGAAGTATTTTTTTAATAGATGTAATGTCGGGTATAATCAAGAAAAGGTGTGCCCACAAATAACTATAATTTGAATTTTTGTGCAAGTTTTTTTTCCATCCACACCATCCTTTTAACCATGGCATAGAAATTTATGAAAAATAAATGTCTAAAAATGTTTTTAATTAGGTTAAATATAGTTCAATTTAATTTCAGTTTTAATATATTATTAGTTAAAAAAATTTACATTATTAGTTGATTAAAAATCACAATAGATATAGTGTTAAAGTAATTATTATATAAATTAATAATTTATAATGATGTGATAATGTGTAGTTAAATAAAAATATAAAAAAAATCTATACAATAAATACATTCTAATTAATTTCTTATTATCTAATGATAAAAAATATACATTAACCATACTACAAAATAACTATTTTAAAATAATATATGACATCATATGTATAATTATATATAAAAACATATTTGTTACTATTCTAAGCAACAACAAACACTACTTTTAAAGTTTTAATATTTTTAAAATTAGAATTAACAATTTTTTTATATAAAAATTAAAAACATATTTCACCAAAAACTGAAACAGCTCTCTTGTACAATGCAAAGAAAAAGACAAACAATAATCCCAATGCCATTTTTTAAAGAGTTAACTAGTAGAAAAAAAATTGAACCACAAATTAACAAGTATTGATATGTGAACAGATTTTATAAATTCTAAACTAGCATAAGTAATTTTTAAAACATATTTATCTTATATTTTGAAGAAATCAATCTTTAATTATCCGCTAAGAGATGTTCTATCAGTATAACACACATACAAAGGATACATTTGTCCTTTAGTTTATCTAAAACCTAAAGCAATCATTTTAATAAAGCAAAATTAAGAAATATGACAAGATATCAGAAGTGAAAAATCAACATTTCATTTATTAAAAACTTTTTAGGATTATTTATTTTTTATATTTTCCATTAGATGAATCCCTTTAAATTTCAATCAGGTTTACTTTTTTTCTAAATAACTCTTCTCTGCTATTTTATCATTGAACAAAATAAGAACATAGTAATTCAATCAAATAGTTCACCTTACCTAGTTATTGAAAACTTGTTTTTTGTTAATTTCCTACTAGTTTCTACCTCCTATTTTGCTTATTTACTTAGTGCAGTAATTATGGTCATATGATAATATTACATCTTTGACACTTGTGCAAGCTTTTAGTAGAATGAAATCATTGCATGACTATTGATAGGCTGCATAGCATCTATTTTGGGAACCAACTTAGAGAATGTGACTATTCAGTGAATAGGTGGCCACCCCACCCTTTTGCCTTGGAAGAGAGATATGCCAAATACAATGAGTAGAACAGAAACTTCTTTTATAGAAATGAATTGTTTGAATCTACATAATGAAAGGAAAAATAAAAACCATATTCTTTCTATCTTTCCTTCACTAGTCCTTAGACCTGGCATATTCAGTAACTAAGATTGTGCACAAGAAAAAAATTGCTAGTTTGTTATCCTCCATGTTTTCTTTCCTTTTTTCAAGGTCCAAGAATATGGTTTTTCTTCTATGGATGTATTGACTTGCTTATTTTTCTGCAGACAAAGTAGGGGGGAAAAATTAAAGGAAAATAGGTGTTGTTGCAAGATACAAACCAACCCAGTATAAATAATACAAATTCATGAACCACATTGTTCAATTTTGGATATGAAACCTAGTAATTATGGACCATTATATATTTGCATTTCATTTTCCCAATTTGCTTTTCAAGAGCTTCTCTTTTGTTTGAATTGAATTCTTCTTGCCATTCATGATCCTCAAGCTTTGTCTTAACAAGTCAAACTCCCTCTCCTTTTTGTACTTTTCTTTCTCCATTGAAACCAATTGAGCTTTTAAGGTCTTGATGATTTCTTCTTTTTCTTGAAGTTCCCTCTTCAGATTTTCCATTTGGATGTCATTTTCCTCTGCTTTCCAATACAGACCATCCCCTGTTAAAGAAATAGCCAAACACAAATTAGCCCAACCAAATCAAAACAACACACATTTTGCTTCAAACTCAACCTTATATTAACAACACCAATAATATTTAAGAACAAAATAAACACAATGACCTACAATTGAACCTCTTAATTGTGTTAGTTGTTATAGAAGGGCTAGGAATTGAACCCCACCATCCACATAACTACTTTTCAATGTACATTAATAGGCATAAAAGCACAAGGCAAGACACCAAGAATACTTGTTCTACAAATTATGATTTTCCTTAGTAAGTACAAAAAAGTAGAGAGAGAGAGAGAGAGAGACCATCATATGTCCTCTGAATGAGGTCATCAAGCTCAGTCTTAATTGCAAGATAAAGTTGCTTCCACTTCTCCACAGCTTCATCTCTCCTTGCTCTTTCCTCCTTCATTTGCTCAACCAAGAGCTTAGTCCCCATCAATTCCCACTCTTTCTCACTATTCTTCTCCATCATTCCAACTTCTATCTCTCTTATCTTCTCCTCCTTCTCTTCCACCATCTTCTTCAACTGCTTCACTTCCTCTCTCAACCTCTTCCCCTCTTGCTTCCAATCTGCCTCCTTAAAAGTGAAAACCATTATGTCTCTCTCATAGCTCCTAGTTTCCTTCTCCCTCTCATACATCATCTCCTTTATCTCCTCTTGCAAAATCCTCACTTTCTCCTTCAAATTCATAACATATTTTTCAGAACACTTCCTCTCACTCTTGCTAACATTTCCACCCATCTTTGAAGCCAAAAGGCCTAATGGTTTTGTGAGTGTGTTACAACTATAAAAAGTGATGAAGGGTTTTGTGTATTGTTCTTTATAGTGATGAGAGAGGAAGAAGATAATAAAAATAATAATGAAGGGAGATGAATGGTATAAAACTAAGCTCCTGACATTGATAGAAAACGCACCAAGAATTTTGGGCTATTTTATGAAAAGTCAGATAAGGGTCATACTTGTACTTATATTTCAATAATGGAAGGGGTGAAATGAGGCTTGTGAATTCCACTTCCTAACTAAGATTTTACATTCCGCTATATACACAGCACATGTTCTAGATGCAATTAATAAATAGGAATTCACAGATTCACATGCAAATATTTCTTAGGAGCGTGGGGTAGATTTATGACCCCCCCAATAATTAAACTATTATTGACTAATTCTAATTGGTCTTATGTCAATATATATATATATAGATCATGAAATAATGCAAGGTTGTGAATGAATGAGCATCCCCGCACAGGATTCCTTCCCAAATGGATAGTACAAGTGAACATAACTCTCGTGAAGTTTGCAAGATTTTATTCAAAATCAATCATGTTATATAAATTAATCATGATATATAAGTGGTTTAACTATATTTTTAATTTTTAATATTTTGTGAGATTTTTTTAAAATTTTTTTACCTAACTATTTATGTGGTTTTGACCTTTATATTTGCTCAACTTAGGAGTTTTAATTTCTTTCATTAATGTGACCATATAAATAATTGACATATAATAGTCTTAGTCTCTTCATTTATCAAGTTACTAGAAACTAAAAGTGATAGGTTTTAAAAGCCAAGACCAAAAAATATATTTAAATTTGTATAATTTTATTTTCGGACATAAATTCAGTGAAAAGAAAGCAAGAAAAAAAAATAAAACTATTTGTGCTTACTAAGTGACAGTGCAAACAAAAAGTCAATTTCAATCAAATTTCTTTTGAAAAAGAAATGTAAGAGGCATGCATGCTTAATATTCTTTAATGGTGAAATTTCCCTATAATTATTAGCAAGGAATAAAAAAGTGTTTTCCCTAACAATAGAATAAACCCTACCCCATAAGTCACATGAGTAACACTTAAACCCCACATATTTTTGAAGGAGAAAAGACAACATTAATTAAACTAGGAAAATATAGATTGGAACAACTTTCAAGTTGTCACACATATAAGTAATAGATATTCTTATAGCATTTTGCTAGAAACCCTTGCTGGTCCATACCAACAACTATAGAGATGGTAGATTAGGCCTACAACAAAGGTGTAATAGTTAGTAGTGATGGGAAGCACATTGAGAGAGTGTGACAAACAATATTCTCAAACTAAGCCTTGGCCATTCTTTGAAGCTATTAATTGTCCTTTGGTTCCATAGAGACAAAATTCCAATGCATGATCTTTGTATATTTCCCAATACGACATTATCATGTTAGTACAACAAAAAAAAAATAAAAAAAATAAAATTAATAATGGTTTGTGGATGCCACCTTTGGATTCCCTGTGTTGAAAAGGACTTGTAGCATTCTTGCTATTATGGCCTTACAGTCTAGTTTTTCCCTGGAAGGTTCAATCTCATTAAATTAGCTTGTGTTTTACTTCTTCATTTTTGGTATGGCATTTAAATGTTACAACAGTTACTGTGTCCTTTGTCCTTATCCCTAGATGTGCCCATTCTGTGACCAGATTAAGATGAAGGGTAAGCTCTGACATTGCAAATTAACATGGTTAAAATGTGTGGAAAGAGAAATTATTAGGAATTGCACCTTTTGCAATCATTCCAATTCACTATTATTTGTTGGGCTATGGTTTTGAATAATGATACACTACTTGATAGGTTGAGTGCATTGAAAATAATTTTATACAAGATAGTTTTTTTTTTTTTTATCAGTGAGCTTGTAAATTAGTTAAATAGGGTTGTTTTAACTTACCCACCAGCCCAGAATGTAATTGTGTGAGAATTTCACTGTTCAGTTATAATAACTTTATAAAAATAACTTAATAATGTGGAATGGTTATATCTAACTCAATTTAAATTAGTCAGATAGCTAAATGTTATATATTTATTTTTTTAAATAAGATTTTAGATTTGAATCACTTTTTTATATATATAAAAAATTCTTGCTCATAAAATTTTATCAAGTTGTGAATATTATTAATTCAAATTAAATTGCCTCCTTTAGATGATTTGAGGTTTAGACAAAAAATAATTAAATAAAAAGATTACAATATAATATTAATATCATCTCCGATCGAACTAAAGAGAATGAGTATAAACTATAAATTTAATGTTTTATAAAATTATTACTTTTCTAGCTTGTCATTATTCGGGTCTGAACTTTCTTTATTGTAAAAAAATATTCAAAAGTTGCTTTTCTAAGAGTTTCCTTAAAATTATTTTGTGAATTATATTTTTTTTGAAAAGTTCGGCCACCAACCATACCAAATTAGTACATTTGCAAGCAGAATGAAAATAAAATCCAATTTTATTATAAATTTTAAAATTTACATTTTATTAAAAGGGCAACACATTTTTCTCTACAAATATATAAAAAAATGCTAAAAATATGGCCGAGTACTAAATATGTATTCTTCTATCCATAGAAACATCTCCACTAAATCTTTCTTATTATTAAAAACACTTCTTTTTTTTATTGGGTACAGTTTTATGAGAAACGTTGATACTTTTTATTTAGATAATAAATATTTTTCGCTAAAATAATCCTACTTAATTCAGATAAAATCATTATAAGTAACATTAATATTAAACAAAGAAACCAAAGTTACCCCTAATTAAAAGGAAAAAAGATAAAGTGTAGAACATTTAACGGAATATATTTCTTTGGTTTCGTCAAGTACGGATAAATTCAACAAGATTCACAGATTACTTATTAATAAAAATTAGGGCATAAAAATAAATAAAATTATTCGGTAAAAATATATAATTTATCTTGTTTAAAATATATTTTATCTTAATTTATTTAACAGATAGATATATTTAAATTTGTTAAAAAGTTTTTTTAAGTAAATAATTTAAATTTGTTAAAAAATTTGTTTAATCTATTTAAAATCTATTTATTTTTATATATTATATATTTATATTTATTTTAATATTTTATATTTACATAATTTATTAAAAATTAAATTTTTTAATTTTTTTTAAAAAACTCTATATTTAAACTCTTTAACATTATTATAAAAGTTACGTACATTACTTTAATTTTAAAATAAATATTTTATATTTTATTTTAGTTTTATGTATATCTAAATTTTTATATAAATGTATATATTTTTTTATCTATATTATTGTATTCATGTATACTTAGTATTCAATATACATGCTCTAAAATAATATAATTAAGTTTACAAATTTTTTATTTTATTATTTTAAAATTTATATTTTTTAATCAATCATTTATGTAACCTTTAAACTTATTTATTGATATTTTTTTGTATTATAGACTTTAAGATAAACTTATAAGTTTTAAACAGATCATAGACAACAAAAACAGTTTATAATGTAACCTTAATTCAACTCAACTTATTTCCATCCAAGAATAATTCATAATTATGTGGATCATAAATTTAATTTTTACCAACTATAACAATCTTTGTTAACATTTAATGGGATATTTAATTTTAACACCAAACATAAAAATAAATTATAGTTTAATTTCAGGAATTTTACTATAAATATAGATAAATTTAAATAAAATTTTTAAAATATTTTTTGTATTTTTTAATAAAATATAATGTGTATAATTATTTTTAATTTTTCATAATTATCTTTAAAAAAATATTATATTTTCCTTATAAAATATTACTTTGGACCCTCGACTCTGTCCTCATGTGATTTCTTCTGTTTTATATCATATTTTTTATATCTAATTTTAATGATAAAAAATTAAAATACATTTTAGTATTTTTTATAATTTTAAATATATTATAATTTTAGTAATGTATATTTCTCTTAAAATTTTATTCCTGTTGGTCCTATTTTAATATTTTTAAAAGCATTTGATGATTTTTAGTATAAGATTTCGTATAAAATCTTAAAAGTATATATATATATATATATATATATATATATATTATTTTTATTCTTTGTTGAACTTTTCTATTTTTTTATAATTAATATGATAACAAAATTTAAATATAAATAGAGATAAATTTAGAATGGTGTAATATTTTTAAAAAAAAACCAATATATCAACTAATTATGACGTTTTTTTTCTTAGTTTGAGTGATTTTTCTTAATTCTTTCAAAATCACATGACAAAGAAAGAACAACACTTGCAAAATGGAAGAAAGCAAAACTGAGCCCTCTCTGAATAATAAAGAATGTTAACACTGATCACATTAAGTTACACAAAGATGGGTATAGGTAGTTGAAGTAACTTTCTAACAAATTAACAAATTATTTTAATCCAAGCAAAAAAATTAAAATGATAGATTTTTATTTTTTTATCTTTACTGGTTCTTAAGATTTCAGAAAAAAAAAAAAGACTATTTATTCTTCTAACAGAATCGTTATTATCATTGTTACAGGTATAATTTTCACCTACAAATCTAAGGTTATGTTTCTCAAAATAAAATAAATCAAACCTTTTTCTCAAATTAAAATCAATTTATTTATATCAACTTTTGGAGAAATGAGCTAAATAATCTTTTAAATAAGTTGATAATGTATGATATGATTTTAACTTATAAGAGAAATGTGATTTATTTTACCTTAGATCTTGCCAAGGACATTGATTAATGAATCAAAAATGAATTTTTTTTATTGAAAATTATATTAAAATACATTAAAAATTATGGTGCAGCTGCTGTAACAATGTTTTCTAATAAAGACTTTCTACTTTTGATTATTTAACCTAAGAATACTAATCAGAATTTTAATAAAAGCTTTCTCTTAAGGATACTAATTAACATTTTATTTCCTACTCTTATAAGCGATTATTAAAAAAAAATGATTCCAAACTAGATCTAAGTTTCTCCCTTTTTCTCATGGGCGTTAAGCAGTTTCAACACCACATCACTCAGTTTATGCATTATAGAAGATCCATTATATTTTATCACAGCCACCTGCATAATCACAATTTACATCAACAGGACAAGGTCTTGAATAAGTATCAATTCTTTGACGCTAGTGTTCTAATTGGGTGATCATGTTTGAAAAAAATAAAAATTGCATCCACAATCTTCTATAAGTCTGCAAAGAAGTTGTTGGAACCACCAAGAGCATGCCCATTATTTGCATTCTTTCTATTGTTCTATGCACGATTATCAACACAAAATGATGTGCAGAACAAACATAGCCTTCCAATAACCATATCATATAATTAGCGATGTGCAATCTATAACATTCAAATCTATCTATGCAAATCATATCTATGTAACTGGTTTTCATATTTTTAACGGTGATCCTCAATTAGGAAAAGACACCTTCAAAAATTAATAGGAAAAATTTTAAGCTAAATTATATCTAATCAGTATGTTAAAATTGTTGGTTATACGTGCAAACTACATGTTAATGGTAAATTCTTACTAAATGTTATGAAGCAGTTATCTTATCAGATAATAATTCTATCCTAACCTCCCTCTATACCCATGATGTGCCTACTTACCTTTGGAGGCAGTTTTTTATGGAAAGAAACGCTTGTAAATACTCTCTTAAGTAGGTTCCTAAGCACAAAAAACATTCAGCACTAATATTTCATCTAGGGTGAGTTTTTTGAGTGTTTGGAAGATCCCTATGAATGCTCTGGTTTCTGTCAGAAAAGCTTCAACTTGGTTTTCCATGAGCAAACAAATTACATAGCAATGATGGGAGATATTTTGATCCTATTCCATTACTTTTTATCCTCCGTTTATGCATGTCTTACAAAAATATGTTATTTATTTTTCTTTTCAAGGTCTATAGATAATCTAGTGATTTGACTGATTCAACTATAATTACATACCCATTTTAGTATGTTTTGTACAACATTTCTAAGCTGAAAATTGTAACTACGTAATCCAAACATTCTAATACATTTACTCAACAAATGGAACATACCCATCATTAATTCTGCATCTTACACCTAAGCTCACGTACTTAACTGCATAACATTATTTGTCCCCTTTTCTGTTGCAAATGTTCATCCGGTACAGCACATTGCATTGATTTAATGCTAGAGATTTTATTAATGGAAAGGATTTTATAAAATTTTGTGATCCAATTTGTTACTTTTTACTTGACTTTAGATAGATAAAAATAAGAGAGAATTGATAAGAATGTTTATATTTGATCAATGGAAAGTTAGTCAATTTGCAAAAGTTAAGAATGCAAAGTATGTTAAAAATTTGGTGATTGATAAGAAGTTAAAAAAAAAATTGAATTTTTTAAGAAGGGATTATCCCTTAATTAAAGTGTTACATTTGGTGGAATCAGATGAAAAACCTGCAATGTGATTCATTTATGAAGAGATGGATTGAGGTAAAAAGAAGATAGAAAAATGTTTTAATATTATAAAGAAAAGATATAATTGATTATATTATGTATGTTTTTGAATTTAATTTTTACTCTATATATAGACTATAGATCTTATGTTAGAAAGTGAAAACTAATTATTTTTTTTTCATTATTTAGTTATATGTCTTTATGAAAAATTATTGATGAAAGACAGGGCAACCAACTAAATAAGCCTTTGTACGCTGCTAGCTACTATCTAATCGAGTGTTGCATTACAATTCTAATTTTAAAGCTAATATTGAAGTGAAATTTGAATTTTATGATTATCTTGAACGAATGGTGGGAAACATTCATCTTGTAAATAAGATTCATGGTCAACTTGAGGATTTATAAAGTAGATCGAAGTATTTTGTTACTAAAGTGGCTTAACTTGGTCTTAAAAACAAAACTCTAGCACAATGGTCGGAATCTTATGGTTATGAACATCCAAAATTATGTCAATTCACAATTTGTGTTTTGAGCTTAACATGTAATTCTTCTGGATACAGGCACAGTTGAAGTGCCTTTGAGATGGTAAGTACTTAGCATATTTTATTTTTAAAAAATAAAACCTATTACTAATATTATAATATTATTTTATAATCGTTTGTTTAAGTTCATACCAAGAGAAGGAATCACCTAAAACAAAAGGCAATGAATGACATTGTGTTAATCATGACTAATTTAAGACTAAATAAGAAGAAACAACTTAGGATAGAAGACAACTTTGACATAGAGGATATTCATTCTAATGATGAATGGATGATGAAGAATAATGAAAGTTAAAACTCAGATTTGGAGTTGGAGAAAGAAAATTTGGTTCAATTTAGAGATAATGACAATACTAATGCTAGTGGTGGTGTATCTTTGGATGATTTAGAAGTTCCTACTGTTGCTAATGATAAAGATGAACATCATATTAGGAAATGATCCTCAAGTTAGGCGTATCAGTTATTTAATGCTTGACTAGGATTTCATACTTAGGAGACAACTATTCATACTTTTTGGTATTTTTAACTTTTAATTTTACGCTTTTACTTATTCTATTTTAGCTAAATTATGGATATTTTGGTTTGCTTGTGAATTATAAGTGGTTTAAGCTTTAGTAATAATATGATTTAGAAGCATCTTTTACTATCTATATTAATTTTACATGTTAGTAGAATCTCACAATCTGTTTTACGAGTCCACGAATTACGATTATTTATCTTTCATCCAATTCCATGTAAACAGTCATCTTCATTTTTAAGGCAATTTATCTTAAGAATAAAGATACGAAGTCTCAATATATGATCTTTACCGAAATTCATAGTTACGATCATGATAATAATGAATAACTAGTATAAATATGCCAAAAAGCAGTGGAAACAATTCCTACAAATTTTTAGAAATTTAAGAGAAAGGCACATTTAATCATGAATAATACTTTCAAAAAATTTCCTATTATAAGAGAATGCTATAAACCAAAGAAAATATAAGTCAATAAAAACAGAAAAAAAGAAAAAAAAACAAAAAATAAATACAAGGGTATGAGCACAAAATAATGAGGATGAAAAAAGTTCAAAAAATCATCTCACTAAGACATAAACATGCATAATTAATGAAGAAATTGATACCATAAGATTCCAAACATAGACTGAGCCAGCTACATTAAATACTACAAAAGAGGAAGAAACTACGTTACCAAGACACTCAATAGGATATTCCGAGTGCTCTGCAATCGGCTGGATGACTCTATTAGGTAATATCCCAACTAGGCTGAATGTAAAAAAAGAACATTAATATAAATGAAGGGAGGAATAAACAAATTTAAATATTGAAACATGATTCAAACAAGAGTTACAATGCTCTAAAACCACAAAAGACTCACTTAATAATCTCATTCTCTGATCCAGTAATAATCCTATCTTCATCAAGCTAAGATTTCAAAGGGGAAAAAAGTTAATTACAATACTATGAACTAATCAGGTTATCATTCACCTTCAAAGAAAGACATTAACTAATAGCCTGTTTGGGCATGCTGTAAAATCATAAACAAGTACTTTATAGTTAAAAAAACACTTCAATTTTTTGAGGTATTTGATCAAGGTATAAACTTAAAGGTAGAAATAGAAAATATACAGTTTATAGAAAGCAAGAATAAAACCAGAAAAACCATTCTATGAATTCTCTTTTTAATAGCACTTTTACATAGAAACAGGTTGACAAAATTTCAATAAAAGCATACTAATTCACAGCAGAGTCATGGGCATAGACCATGATACCTTCATTAAAACAACAGACAGTAGCTCATCTTCAGAAAATTCAGATTGAGCTTTGACCTGTCAATAAATCATGAAAAGGTGAATCAAAATTAAAATGCAACAAATAAAGAGCGTTTATGTTTCAAAAGGAAACAGAAAACACAGATAACAACTTACTTTATTTCTTCGAAGATTGCAAACAGACAGAGTGCCAACTCCACTTTACAACAAAAAGGAAACTTAAGAAAAAAAGAATTTAGACTAAATTTTAATGTCAGAGAAAGTAGAATTTGAATATTTGAAAAACATATTGTTATAATATTCATGAAGCATACAGCAGAGGAATTAAAAGAAAAAATAAACACAGGATAACACCATTGCAAGTTGCATGATTCTTCATAGTCACACCCAATTTGCAAACCAGCTAACTAAATTACATAAAGCGTCTCTGTTTGCACTTTGAAAAATTACTTCTTATAAACACAGAAAAACAACACTGTTAAAATGTGTAAACAGTTTAAGTAATAGTCAACACCAAGGTTTATTGTATGATGTAAGGGAATCAAGATAAAAAATCATTGCATAGTTAGGTTAGACTTTAGTTCAGTGATTTCTAAGAGCAGAGTGATTGAGCCCTACCATTGGGAATGGTAATACTAATTACTAAATTGTTCAAATATGAAAATAAAGTAATAAACATTTATTCTTAAAACCATACCAGCATATGCTAAGGGATTGAGCTAGCTTTAATAAAATTTGGGCTAGACCAGATAGTCAATAGACACCACCATAAATAGAAAAACATATAATTTCTACAGCAGTTACTATTAGGATTAGCCACAAGATGTTTTTCTTAAATTCTCTGTTCAGCTAAATCAATAAGAAAACAACTTGAGGGGTAAATTTTTCTATAAGAATTTCAAAGCTAAAAGATATGATTTCCTAGTGCTTATAGATTCTTAATTAAGCGTAACTATGAATTTGTTGTGATGAATCAATATGGCATCCCTCTCCACCAGAAAGTTCAGAAAAGAACTTTACTTATAATCACCACCAAGTGATAATTATGGTTTTTATTTCTATTCATTGATATTTTGGGGCAGCTGAATGATGCAATTTAGAAATTTTGCTACCTTGTTGCCAACAGTTTCATTGCATCAGATGCTAATTTTCATGGGCATTAAATGAATTGCAACATGAACGTTCTCTAGTATCCCATACCTACAAGAAGGAAAGGTAAATGAAAAGAACTGAAGAAATAACACAAAAATAATTATAGCAATCATCTTCATAACAGTAATGGGTGTCTTTCAGTAGAAGGAATAATTAAAAAAAATTGTAACAGTAGCAAAATTGAATGAAAAATAGAAGGATAAATGACACAACATTCATATATGGAATGCGTAGAAAAATGGCTATTAGCTGCATCTTACAGTTAAGTGTTAAAAAGATGAGCAGTTGGAAAATGACTAATTATCACATCAGTTTTTTATTTTTAAATTAATTTTAAAAATAAAATTTATTCGACAAAAATAATTTTGACTCAAATATCTAAAAAAAATAGATTTATTGAATATTTTTTAGTTTTAAAATATTTTTATTATTATAAATCTATCAAATTTTGTGACCATCATAATCATCACTATCATTCAACTATTATTACCATCATAACTATTATTACCATCATAATTAGTGTCATATCATTACTTTTATTATCATCATTATCTTATTATAACAATCATTATCATATTATTATCATAACTATCATTATTATCTTCTTTTTTACTATTATTATAATAATATATAAAATAAAATTTTATATAATTATGTAACAATTTTTATATATCAAATAATGCTATTCATTTATGAATCTATAAAATATAGAAAAAAAATTAAATTCTTTTAAAATAATAAAAACAAAAATTTAAAAGTAAAATTTATTATTATTGTAGTGATAGTGGTAATAATAAAAGTAAAAGTAATATTTTTGAAATAATAGTAATGGTATAATAAGCATAATATAAAAAATATTATTTAGTTATACAAATTTTTATTTTATATATTATTTAATTATCAATACTTAGGATAAATAATTTTATATAATTTTATACTATTTAATATTTATTTTAAATTAAAATAATAAATAATTATATAAATAAAATTATATAATAATATTATGAATTTAATATAATTTATATATTAAATAATATTATTTATTTTATTTTATTTTTAATATATAAAAATTAGATAAATAAAAATTAAATTATTTAAAAATAATAAAAAATAAATTATTATTATAATCATAATAGTAAAAACAACAATAATGATAATAATAGTAATGATAATGATGGTTGTAATCAGTGTAGTTAGTATCGTTTGATTCATACGAATCGCATCGCGGTACGCAATGAAAACGAGACAAATCATTTGTTGTATCGAATGCAGTACAGAATCATGCTGGATGTCACAACCCCAAATTACTTATATTTTCTTAACATTATTTGTACGTCATCCTTTACGCATATGTACTGATATCGAATAATTGTACGATCATGATGTACTTGATAGACGTATATCTAAACATACAAACTCCTAGTAATAAAATACATATATGTACATCCTCATTTCAAACTATATTAGTTCCACAACCCCAGAATATAAGTAATTTAGGGTTCTATGACTAGGGTGATAAGATAGGTACGTACAACATTATATATTTTCTATCTAAACTAAAATCTAGAAGGATCCACTTCTCTTCTTCAAGTTAGTACTCTGACATTATAGTCGTTACCCTTGATCATAGAGTCAGAATTTCTGTCTATTCTCCACGTCGATGATCACTTCAACGTTGCAATGAGGGTGATCCACGTTGTCGACTTACTAAGTAGTCGTAGTTATACATGTATAATATAATAAAAGTGAGTGAGACATTTCATTCAAGTAAGAGCAAAGAAAAAGGAGTAGTGCGTTAAGTTATACTTTGACTAAAGGAGCGAATGAGTTCTTTGAACTTCACAAAGTTGGTCCTTCTATAATGAAGTGATTCTATTTTCTGTTTCACAAGTATCTATAATGACAGACTTAAGAATAAGTTGAGATTATTGCGTCTCATACCACAATAATCGTCACTAATCTAAAGTTGGTCCTTCTTACAGTATGCACATGCATGTGGGCCCAAACTTCTTCACAGCTTTTATCAAAATAATAGGGGTACCGGGATCCAATTTCTACCACTGTGTGCCTTTAGTAACACTAAAATCATTATCATCTGCATTCCACAATATTTCGAAATTGTTCGACCGGTAATGATAATCATCAGGGTCTTGTCGAGGCGGCTAAGTCCGACCAGAGCAGTCCCGGCTACAAGGAGCAACCCAAGCCATTGCGAGACTCAAACTCATCTCACGTACCCCCTAACCTCGGAAGTTCCTACTATCTTGAACTTCGGTCTACTTCTATGTGAACCGGCCCTTAGATTGCCCAGATCCTTTTCATAGAAGGGCTAGACAGATTATCCTCATTTTAAATTTACAAATCACTTTTATGCAAATGATACATGACAACTAATTATTCTAATTCCTACTCTACTTCACTTGAAGGCATCGCCTTCTTTTCAAGGGACAGGACCTCACGGTCCTTAATTAATTATTTGGTTTGTTCAACATTATATATATATATATATATATATATATATATATATGTTCTACGTTTAATTATATTTTCTACTAGCCTAAACGAGGTTTCCAACCTCCAGTAAATATCCCTTAAAACTTAGGCCCACAGTTTTATGTAAATTAACTACTAATATAATCTTTTCCAATAATTGGTATTTACTTCTTATAAACTAAGGGTTATATATATATATATATATATATATATATATATATATATATATATATATATATATATATATATATATATATACACACACACGAAGCCGGTTAACTATTAGCTATATTTTTTGTATAACGTAGAAATATATTAGAGGAAAAAATAATACCTACCTTAGGGTATTTAGATTTTTAAACATTTTTATAAAATGCTCGGTGATTTCCTTTTTTCTCCAAATTCATTAATTGGATATTTTAAAATATTTCTCTACGACTTCACGTGTAAATATTATAACTCTTATAATTTATATTAATTTATGTCAAGGTATCTCATTTTATATTTCCTACAAAATTTATTAACGTAATTCATAAATAAATACGTATATATTTTTGGACATATAAAATTATTATATCACACTTCCTTACCTAAAATTAATTTAATTACTAACTAATCCAAACATCAATTTATAATTATATAATATTTTAAATTTAAATATAATCACAAATAAATTTAAACTACCACATGCTCGATAAAATATTCTTCTATAATAAGGGAATCCTAGAAATACCCCTATAACAATTAAATTTTGCCCAATTAAATTCAGATATAATTAAATTTAACTCCTAAATTTAGCATACAATTAATAATTTTTATTTTAGAGTAAGAGACTTTAGAACTACTTCCATAGTCTACTTGAGTCTCCTCCTCTTACCTGTAATTTGAAGACCGGTATAATTTTCTTTAATTTCTTCGACGAACCTTCGAATTTTTCCGCTGCCTTCTGCTACTGTCTGCCTCCCCAGCAACACTTCAATTGATTCAAAATTTTTTTGAAAGTGTGTGCTGTGCATTCTCCCCGTGCCCCTTATTTATATATGTGCCAGTGTGTGCTTGTGTGGGTGGCAAGCAGTGTAGTCTACAAGCGGTTGCCGCATCGCTTGCCACTTACCTTTTTTTAAAAAATATTACACTGGAGTTATGAAGAATCATCTGAATTGTACCAAATCTGGAAATCATACTATCAAATCGAGGCTAGAGCTCTTTAGTGAACCAGGTTGTGCACTGAAAACAATCAGGTTATGCGTGATCTGACTTTAAAAAACCTAATTTTTTCTGATTCGTTTTATCTCTGGAACGTTTATTTAGTTTTTTAATAGTTTTTAAATTTATTAGGATGTTTTCCACTTGGGACCAACTGATTACATGTATAAAAAAAGGTGCATATAGTCCTATATTTTACATCTTTTACGTCATTTGCTTTTTTCTCACCTGGTTAGCTTTTACAGATTATCCATTTTTTATTTAAATTTTTGTTCTATTTTTCTTGTTTTCTTTTATTAAATTTCATTCTAATTTTTTATTTAAATTTGTTCCATTTTTTTATTAAATTTTATTTTAATTTTTATCCTATTTTTTGTTTTATTTTATTAATTCATTCTAATTTTGGTTTTTTTTATAATTCATAAGAATTATATTTATATCATGTGATATTTTTTATTTTTTGTTATTTTAAATTTTAGGAAAGTAAAAGATGGGTCAAACAAAAAAGAAAGAGGTTAATATTACATGGAATTATTGTGAAACTGTTGGATCAAACAGGTTGTGTTAAATGTTTTGTATCCATACTAATTGGGGTGGTATTATAAGGATGAAGCATCATCTTGTGGGAATAAAAGAAAATATTAGTATTTGTCCATCTATTTCAGATGATGTAAAAGAGATGATGATGAAGAATCTAATAAAGAAAAACAAAAGGCTAAAAAGGCTATTAACCAAGAATGTTTAGAAGAGGTAGATGGTGTCCAAGCTCCTAAGAAAGGAGGAACTTCAACAACTATAAAGCAAAAAAAGGGGATGAGATCTTCAAAGATAGAGATTTGGTGATCCAAGATATTTGTAAATACATCTATGATAATGTTTTACCGTTCAATTTGGTTGGAAATTCCTTATCTATTCAAATGCTAAAATTTGTTGATTATGGAAAGGGTTTAAAACCTTCAACTTATCATAAGGTGAGAGTATCTTTATTGTTTTCAAAGCAATAAGACACATAAACAAGAGGGAAGAAAGCTATTGGAGTGGAAGATGCATATTTCCTTCATTTACAACTGTATTTATAATGCTAAGAATAACAAAAATCAGCTAGTAACAAACTCCAAACAAACTAGCAACAAACTAGCAATAAGATAGCAACAACCTAACAACTTATTTGACTAAGACTTAGTCAAATCTGAAAAAAAAAACAGAAAAGAAGAAAAAACTGAAAGGAGAAAATAATAGGTAGTTCTAAAAGCATTTTCTACAATCTTACTTGAAAAAAGAAGTTGATAACATACAAGTAAGAATGGAGAAGTATAAGATGGAATGGGAAAAATGGGAACACACCTTGATGTGTGATGGTTGGACGGGTGGAAAAGGAAGATCACTCACTAATGTTTTCTTAAAATTTATCGATACTAGTGATGTGATCAAGGATAGTAAGCAAATGTTTCAATTATTGAATTTCATAATAGAAGAAATTAGGGAGGATAATGTAGTGCAAGTTGTGGCAGATGGTACTTCTAATCTTGTGGCAACCGTAAAGATGTTAAAGGATAAGAGAACCAAAGTATTTTGGTCCCCATGTGCAGCTCACTGTCTTGATTTGATTCTTGAAGATATTAGGCAGCTTTCGGTATTTTATAATACCATTACAAATGCGAAAAAAGTCACCATATTTATTTATAAACACACATGGGTTTTGAACGTATATAGAAAATATTCTCATGGAAGAGACTTAGCTAGACCAGCAATTACACGGTTTGTTACTGCGTTTCTCACCTTACAATGTATAATGCAACAAAAGAATGATATTCGATTTAGTTTGCTTCAAAGGAGTGGGCTACTAGTAATCATGATAGTAAAAATAAGGCTAAACAAGTAATGAATATAGTGTTATGTGATGCTAGATTTTGGAAATCTATCCAATATTGTTTACATTGCGTGACTCCGGTCGTGAAGGTTTTAAGGCTTGTAGATGGAGACTCAAAGCCTGCCATGCCATATATTTATGAGGTTATGGATAGAGTTAAAAAACAAATAGGTGCAAAGTTCAAGAATGAAGAGTCAAGATATAAAAAAAATATGGAAGATAATTGATATCCGTTGAAATTTACAATTACACAGGTCTCTCCATGCAACTACCAACTATCTTACTCTAAAGTATGTATAAATGTATAATATTTTATGGACTACATTCCTACAATAATTATAAACTAACAAATTAATTAATTACATTCTTAATTATTATTATTTTGTTAGGTTTCACTATGACAAAAACTTCAATCCGAATAGTAAAGTTTTAATTGGATTATATGAAACATTGAGAGAATGAGTTCAGATAGAAGAATTAGAGTTATAATTGATCAATAACTTGATAAGTTCAAGACAACTAAGAGACTCTTTAGAAAGAACATGACAATAGACACTAGATAAAAGAAACAGTCTGGTAAGTTTTATTATATTAAACTTTATAATTTTGTAAAGAGTGAGGGTGTGATAACCAAGTTTGATACTTTAGTTTGGTTTTTTTTTAATAGCTTTTTGGTGGAAAAGTTATGGTGAAGTAGGCAAAAAGTTACAAAAGCTAACAATGAGAGTTTTGAGTCTTACTTGTAGTGTAATTAGATGTGAAAGAAATTGGAGCATATTTGATCAAATTCATACTATAAGGAGGAATCACTTAGAATAATAAAGATTAAATGTTCTTGTCTTTGTCAAGTATAATTTTCAACTTGACATGATACAAAAGTCTAGAGAAGAGAAAGAGAATACATATGATCCTATTTGTCTATTTGACATTGAATCGGATGATGAATGAATTACAGAAAAAAAATGATCCTTACTTACCAATGGATACCTCGTGAATGGATATACATGAGTCCTTTACTATTGAAGAAGGAGCTTTAAGGGAGAGAGGTATTTATTCATTAAATAATACTTACTATTATTTATTAATATTTAATAATATATTGTCTCCTACTAATTAATTATTTTATCTTTTTCTATATAGGTCCAAGAAATTTAAATGCTAAAAATGATAAGGAAAAATATATCATAGGAGATGATGAGAGTGAAATCTAAGAAATAATTGCAAATGAAGAGGAAGGAGAGAAGCATGTGTCAAGGGAAGAAGAGGATGAATTAAGTGATATTGATCTCGGAAATGATGACTAATAATGACACACACATTTAGTTATGAATTTTAGGCTCTTATTGATTTTCTTTAGGTATTAAATTTATGTTGATCACTTTGATTTTAATTTTTATAATTCAATTTAAATTAATTTAAAGTTTACTTATGACATATTATATTTATATATTAAGTTATTCACTTATTCAAGTTATATATATTAGTTATATTTAATTATCATGTATCTTACAATTCATAATTTAAAAAATAAAATTTTTGATTTACGATAAGAATCGCGATTTGATAATCCTAGTTGTAAGAAGGTGATAATGGTAACAATATTTATAATAATAAAAATAATAATTTGGTAATGATTATAATAATAGCGATGATAACTTAGTAATGATGATAATTATGGTAATGATAAAATTTAATAAGTTTAATAATAAAATATTTTAAAACTATAAATAATATTTAATAAATCTCTTTTTTTAATTTTAAAATATATTAAAAATAATTTTAAAATAATTTTTACTAAAACAAATTTTATTTTTAAAATTAATTTAAAAATTAAAAATTTACAACCATTCCAAAAACAATCAAATTACACGGTGAACGTAAACCTAGGTAAGTTACAGGGGAGCATGAACCTACAGTGGGAGTGGTAGCGAAAGTTGATAAGGTCTCAAAACCTCAAAAGAATGTCACTTGCAATACTCCCCTTTTAGCTAGAAAATCCGAAACTCCGAATAGAGTACCAACTAGATGAACCCACCCTTTGCCTGAATGCCTACTGAACCAAAGTAAATTTTGTTGGATAGCATCTAGCCTATGTTGAATTTTATACATATTATACTTTTTTTTTTAAATGGATCTGAGGATTTCCGTGCACAAGGATGGTTCTATCATCTCATTTAACACATTTGTGAATCTTACTCCTCATATGCCACTGAATTTTTGTTTCTTAGCATTAGAAAGGTTCTCGACTTGTAAATATTTGCCTTCAAACCTCAGGCTTTGCAAATTAAATTGATCCACGATATTACAAAGCAACCTCACTTGAGAAGATTTTGTCTTGGTAAAAGTATTAAATCATTTGGAAATAGAAGATAAAAAATTAAAATGTATCCTTTTTTTATTTTCATTTAAAAAATTATTTTATTTTTTTTATTCTGTTTTTAAAATTTTGTATTAAAAATAGTAAAAACAAAAAATAATTATATTTTATTTTCACTATTTCGTGCATAAAGTATTAAACAAATTAAAATTAAAAAATATTTTTTTTAAATCAAATATTATCTAAAAAGTTGTTCTAACTATATTTTTTCTTAATTAATTGCTAGAACCAGTTTTTTTTATCACAAATATAACATAGATTATCTTTCTTCATATTTGTTTAGGAGAGAAAGAGGATAGTTTTCGTCCATTCTACATAATGAGTTTAATAGTAATGTTTAAAAAATCCAAAATATTTTAAATTATTATTTTTATTTATAAATTTTATTTGAATTAATATCTATGTAATGTACCGATGTAATATGCTAGTATTATTATTTTAAATAAAGAAGAAATTTTACATAAAAAACTATTAATTTATATCTATATAAGAGTTAAAAATATTTACATAGACCTAATATAGAGATTATTTGAACTTTAATTATTATATATATATATATGTATTTACCGCAAATATTTTAAATTACTGGTTTTAATAACATCATATCTACACTTTTCAATAATTATCTCATGCATAAAAATTAATTAGTTCATATCTATATAATAAGCGATTAAAGTTTTCCATGAAAACATATTTATAGAATAAAAAAATAAAACATATTTACATTTATATGTTTTTGAAGTAATATAAATATCACAACTTTAATTAAGATATAGTTTTTTAAAAGATGCAAACAAGGTGAGGGAAAATAGGATAGTCCAAACGTATTGAAACAATAGATGTCATTGCTGAAAATTTAGGTGGTATTTAATTTGTAAAAATATTTTTCATTTTTATTTTTAAAAATATTAAATTATTTATTTTTTTTTATTTTTAAAATTATTCAAAAAATAGTAAAATAAAAAATTATTTTTAATTTTTACTTTTATTAGTTTCTGTATAAAATTGTAAAAATAAAAAATATTTTCATTTTGAAAACAAAATCTGCATGAGTCAGTAATAAATTTGTCATCAAATCTTAATATTATTGGTTATATTTATCAGATTTTAAACGATAACATTCATAGAAACCAAATTTCAAAATTACTATTTACAAAACAGAACCAAAACTGATAGAACCCTAACTAAACTGTTACACACTCTAGCGACCGCGCCGTCGTTCGCCGTCGCCGCTTCGCCGTCTTTCACTGCACCAGTTCGTTTTGTGCTCGTTCATCACCGTTGTTCTCTCACTTTCTTTCGATCCGCACAGTGTTCGCTCAGTTGCTCTGCTACTTAGTCTGTTCCTTCCTCGCTACTCCTGTGGTTGTGTTTACTCAGTTGGGTTTGTTCATAAAACCCTTCCACTGAATTGAGTTTTTCGTTGGTATACTGTTGTTGAATGCATTTCGTACTTTTTTTTTTTTGTGAATTTTTCGTTTTTTATAAACTTGTTTCTTTATGATGAAGCTGAGATTCATGTTGTATATACTATTAGTTTGCTGAATTGCTTCTATGTATACCAAATTTGAAACCAAACAAATGCTTTTTAACAAGACAAGCAGTGGTTCTTTTGAGGTTAATTAAGGACATAAACATGGTAGCCTCTAGTTAGAGACAATTAAAAATAATAAAAGATACTGATATTTGAGCGAATGAAGATCAATTTATCCGCCATTGTAGCATGCAACCTGTTTCTCTCTTTATGTTGTGAATGTAAGCGTTTTGGAGAGTTTGGAGTTTTTTTATATTGCACTTGTTATTTTTATTTATACCCATTTATTTTCAAGAGTAGCAATAGCAGTCTGTGTTTCAGGCAAACCTCTTGTTCTCTTCATATATTGATGGATGACATTACTCTTAAACCTAATGAGGAAATTGATATGTATAGGCTTGCATGGTTGCTCTCTTTCATCTTCAGTTCTTTTGGTCAATTTCTCAAATTGTTGAGATTGCTCTTTGCAGCTTGACATGGTTTTTGTCTAATCTTCTTCGATCTGTGTACGGCTAAACAGGAATGGAAATAAATTTGGGGAAACTTGCATTTGACATCGATTTTCATCCATCAGATAATCTCGTTGCTGCAGGACTCATCAATGGTGACCTCCACCTGTATGTTGCTTTGGATTGGAGCTACAATATCCATAGTTAATCAACATTTCTTATTGTTATTATTATTATTTTGAATGTATGGTAATGATTACATTAAGTTATCTGTCCTGCAGATACCGTTATGGCCCTGATAGCACCCCAGTAAGGTATAAATCCTGAACCTTTTGTTTGTATATGTAAAACCCACATGAATATTGACTTTATGCTGTTTACAAATTTTGGTTTTTCATCTCTATTTGCAGACATTTGCTGTTAATATTTAATCCAATTGCACTATCTTCTTTTTATTCTTTTAGACTGTTGGAAGTTCATGCTCACACTGAGTCCTGCAGAGCTGCTCGTTTCATTAATGGTGGACATGGTAATGCACTGTTTAGTTGTTCATCCTTTTTTCGTTTTTTGGTTATTTCACTAATAGTTAATGATTTTGAAATGCATATATATTATTGTTTGTGTTTTAGCTCTCTTGACGGGTTCTCCAGATTGCTCGATACTAGCTACAGATGTAGAAACTGGATCTACCATTGCCCGTCTTGATAATGCCCATGAGTGAGTAGATTTGCTGCATTTAAGCATTTGTTGTGATTTGGCTTGTAGAACAAGTATGTGCTTTGCTTCAGAAATTGTATAATATTTTTACTGTAATGCAGGGCTGCAGTCAATAGATTGATAAACTTGACCGAGTCAACTGTTGCCTCTGGAGATGATGAAGGTTGTATAAAGGTAACTTGTTTTCATTTCACTTTCTTAGCATTTTTATTTGCTCTGAATTCCAGATTGTGATGTGGAGTGCATTGATAATCTTTGACATAGATATTCATTCATATTTTTTATGATAGTGATAAACAATAAATTACCCACTAGTTTTCAACTTTCACAGTATTTTCCCTGCTCTACTTATAAATTAACGAAGGCTTAATTAGTCATTTTCTTCTAATTTGAAAGCACTATGCTCCTAGCAAGCACAGAAAATATTGTGTCCACCTATCACTTCCTCTTTGTCATGCATGTATCTATACTCTACCACAATGGTTCCAGCACCCCCAACAGTTCTGGTATTATTACAATATGCATAAAGTAAGAGTGCACCTATCAGGTGGTCTCTCGTATAACTGCTCATGTTTTTAACACTTAACTGTTAGATGCAACTAATAGCCTTTATACACATTCCTTATATGAATGTTGTGTCACTTATCCTTCTATTTTTCAGTCAATTTTGCTACTGTTACATTTTTTTAATTATTTATTCCATTACTGTTCTGAAGATGATTGCTATAATTATTTGTTTTGTTATGGAAAGATCGGGCAATCAGTGTTTCTTCATTTCTATTCATTTAGCTTTTCCTTCTTGTAGGTATGGGATACTAGAGAACGTTCATGTTGCAATTCATTTGAGGTCCATGAAGATTACATTTCAGACATGACTTTTGCATCTGATGCAATGAAACTGTTGGCAACAAGGTAGCAAAATTTAATTGCATCATTCAGCTGCTCCAAAATATCAATGAATAGAAATAAAAACCATAATTATCACTTGGTGGTGATTATAAAGTTCTTTCTGAACTTTCTGGTGGAGAGGGATGCTATATTGATTTATCACGACAAATTCATAGTTGCGCTTAATTAAGAATCTATAAGCACTAGGTAATCGTATCTTTTAGCTTTGAAATTCTTATAGAAAAATTTACCCCTCAAGTTGTTTTCTTATTGATTTAGCTGAACAGAGAATTTAAGAAAAACATCTTGTGGCTAATCCTAATAGTAACTGCAGTAGAAATTATATGTTTTCTATTTATGGTGGTGTCTATTGACTAACTGGTCTATCCCAAATTTTAATAAAGCTAGCTCAATCCCTTAGCATATGCTGGTATGGTTTTAAGAATAAATGTTTATTACTTTATTTTTCCTATTTGAACAATTTAGTAATTAGTATTACCATTCCCAATGGTAGGGCTCAATCACTATGCTCTTAGAAATCACTGAACTAAAGCCTAACCTAACTATGCAATGATTTTTTATCTTGATTCCCTTACATTGTACGGTAAACCTTGGTGTTGACTATTACTTAAACTGTTTTCACATTTTAACAGTGTTGTTTTTCCGTGTTTATAAGAAGTAATTTGTCTGGAATGCAAACAGAGACTCTTTATGTAATTTAGTTAGCTGGTTTGCAAATTGGGTGTGACTAGAAAGAATCATGCAACTTGCAATGGTGTTATCCTGTGTTTATTTTTTCTTTTAATTCCTTTGCTGTATGCTTCATGAATATTATAACAATATGTTTTTCAAATATTCAAATTCTACTTTCTGTGACATTAAAATTCAGTCTAAATTCGTTTTTTCTTAAATTTCCTTTTTGTTGTAAAGTGGAGATGGCACTCTGTCTGTTTGCAATCTTCGAAGAAATAAAGTAAGTTGTTATCTGTGTTTCTGTTTCCTTTTGAAACATAAATGCTCTTTTATTTGTTGCATTTTAATTTTGATCCACCTTTTCATGATTTATTGACAGGTCCAAGCTCAATCTGAATTTTCTGAAGATGAGCTACTGTCTGTTGTTTTAATGAAGGTATCATGGTCTATGCCCATGACTCTGCTGTGAATTAGTATGCTTTTTTTGAAATTTTGTCAACCTGTTTCTGTGTAAAAGTGCTATTAAAAAGAGAGTTCATAGAGTGGTTTTTCTGCTTTTATTCTTGCTTTCTATGAACTGTATATTTTCTATTTCTACCTTTAACTTCTTTATACCTTGATCAAATACCTCAATAAATGAAAGTGTTTTTTTAAACTATAAAGTACTTGTTTATGATTTTACAGCATGCCCAAACAAGCTATTAGTTAATGTCTTTCTTTGTTACCTATGTGTCGAAAGATATACTGTGTTTGACCTGCATATCATCTTCTAAATGGTCACATGATTTATATTTAAAATTTTTGGCCGTGTGATCAGAATGGTAGGAAAGTTGTATGCGGATCACAAACTGGAATCCTTTTATTGTATTCATGGGGATGCTTCAAGGATTGCAGGTATGGCACATATGATGATTGCATCATGGAAAGGATTTTGTTTTTTGATGATTGGAATTGGATGTTATTCTCTTGTATTTTATTATTTTACCTTTTTGACCGATGAACTTACTAGTTGGCTTCAATTCCAGTGATCGATTTACTGATCTCTCTTCTAACTCCGTTGATGCTATGTTGAAGGTGAATTGATAACCTGATTAGTTCAACTTTAGTATGCCCTTTTACCATCCTTAGTCATGTAATAAACTTTTTTCCCCTTTGAAATCTTAGCTTGATGAAGATAGGATTATTACTGGATCAGAGAATGGGATTATCAAGTGAGTCTTTTGTGGTTTTAGAGCATTGTATCTCTTGTTTGAATCATGTTTCAATATTTAATTTTGTTTATTCTTCCCTTAATTTATATTAATGTTCTTTTCTTTACATTCAGCCTAGTTGGGATATTACCTAACAGAGTCATCCAGCCAATTGCAGAGCACTCGGAGTATCCTATCGAGTGTCTTGGTAACGTAGTTTTTTGCTCTTTTTTAGCATTTAATGTCTAGCTGGTTCAGTCTATGTTTGGAATCTATTGTTTGTGGCCTCAATTTCTTCATTAATTACGCATGTTTATGTCTTAGTGAGGTGATTTTTTGAACTTTTTTCATCCTCATTATTTTGTGCTCATATCCTTGCATTCATTTTTTAGTTTTTTCTTTTTTTTGGCTTCTAAGCTTGACTTATATTTTCTTTGGTCTTATAGGATTCTCTCATGATAGGAAGTTCCTTGGAAGTATTGCTCATGATCAAATGTTAAAGGTATTTCTCTTAAATCTCTAAAAACTTGTAGGGATTGTTTCCATTGCTTTTTGGCACATTTATACTAGCCACTCATTATCATGATCGTAACTATGAACCCCTATAAAGGTAATTTATTGGGGCTTCATATCTTTGTTCTCAAAAGCAAATTGCCTTAAAAATGATGGTGACTGTTTGCATGGGATTAGATGAAGGACAAATAATCCTAACTCGTGGACTTGTAAAATGGATTGTAAGATTCTACTAACATGCAAAATTAATATAGATAGTAAAAAAGTGCTTCTAAATTATATCATTACTTAAACTTAAACCACTCATAATTCACAAGCAAACCAAAATATTCATAACTTAACTAAAGTAGGAAAAGTAAAAGTGTATGAATAGTTGTCTCTTAAGTATGAAATCCTAATCAAACATTAAATCACTAATACGCCTAGCTTGAGGATCATTGTCCATGTGATGTTCATCTTCATCATTAGCAACAACAGGAACTTCTCAATCATGCGAAGGTGCACCACCACTAGCATTAGTATTATCATCATCTTCAACTTGAACCAAATTTTCTTTCTCCATCTCCAAATCTAAGTTTTGACTTTCATTATTCTCCATTATCCACTCATCACCAGAAAAAATATTTTCTATGTCATAGTTGTCTTCTTTCCTAAGTTTCTTCTTCATGCTTAGTCTTGAATTAGCCATGACAAATACAACATCATTCATTGTCCTTTGTTTCAAGCGATTCCTTCTCTTGGTATGGATTTAAGCAAACAATTATAAAATGATATTATGGTATTAGTAATAAGTGTTATTTTTTAAAAATGAAATATGCTTAGTACTTACTATCTTAGAGGCACTCCAATTGCGTTTGCATTCAGAAGAACTACATGTTAAACTCACAACATGAATTGTGAATTGACATAACTTTGGATGTTCATAACCATTAGATTTCCACCATTGTGCTGGAGTTTTGTTTTCAAGACCAAGTTAAGCCACTTTACTACCAAAATACTTCAATCTACTTTTGAAATCCTCAAGCTGGCCATGAATCTTATTTACAAGATGAATGTCTCCCACCATTCGTTCAAGACAATCATAAAGGGCACATTTCACTTCAACATTAATCGTAAAATTAGAACTGTAATGCAACATTCGATTTAGATAGTAGCTAGCAATGTGCAAAGGTCTATGCAGTTGGTTGTCCCGCCTTTCATCAATAATTTTCCATAAAGGCATATAGCTAAATAATGTGAAAAAAAAAAGTTTCATTAGTTTTCCCTTTCTAACATAAGAGCTATAGTCTATATATAGAGTAAAAAATGAATTCAAAGACAGACATAATGTAATCTATTATACCTTTTCTTAATAATATTAAAAGCTTTTTCTATATTCTCCTTAGCTCAGTCCATCTCTTCATAAATGAGTCCCATGCAGGCTTCTCATCTAAGTCCACCAAGCGGAACACTTTAATTAATAGATAATTGCCCCTCAAACAATTCAAAATATTTTTCCAAAACTCCTTATCCATCACCAAGTTTTCAACATACTTCCCATCTGTTTTGCCAACTGACTAGTTTTCCATTGATCAAATATGAATATTCTTATCAATGCCCCCTTATTTTCATTTAAGCACCCAAAGTCAAGTAAGAAGTAGCAAACCAGGTGACAGCTAGTCTTATAAGATCCTTTCCATTTGTAAAATCTCTAGCATTAAGTCAATGCAATGTGCTGCATGGGATGGACATTTGCAACAGAAAAGGGGACAAATGATGTTATGCAGCTAAGTACATGAGCTTAGGTGTAAGATGCAAAATTGCTTATAATGATGGGTATGTTTAGAATGTTTGGATTACGTAGTTACAATTTGCAGCTTAGAAATGCTGTACAAACACTGGATTGTCCATAGACCTTGAAAAGAAAAATAAATAACATTTTAACATATTAATTGGACACAGGTTGCCACAGTTTCGCATAAAATGTTTCCTGTTAATCCATGGAGGTGTCTTTTCATAATGGAGGGTCACCGATGAAAATATAAAAACCAGCTAATGTGGGTCTAACTAAGTATGTCTATTTTTACTATTTTGTACAGATTATAATAACAACTTAGTTGTCTGAACATCTGTATTATGTACAGCTATGGGATTTGGATAGTATTCTACAAGGTCCAAGAGGCACACAAAGCAATGAAGCTAGAGTGATTGACAGTGACGATGATGAGATGGATCTAGATGATAATCCTTCTAAATTCAGTAAAGGTAAGATATGATTTGCATTGATAGATTTGAATGTTATAGATTGCCCATCGCTAATGATATGGTTATTGGAAGGCTATGTTTGTTCTGTACTTCATTTTGTGTTGATAATCATGCAGGGAACAATAGAAAGAATGCAAATAATGGGCTTGCTCTCGGTGGTTCCAACAACTTCTTTGCAGACTTATAGGAGATTGTGGATGCAATTTTTTTCCAACATGATCACCCAATTAGAACACTAGCGGCAAAGAATTGATACTTATTCAAGACCTTGTCCTGGTGATGGATTTTTGGTGTTATTTTGGTAAGATGTAATTTTTTTTAACAATATAAAAAATGAAGCAAGTTATGAAGTATATAGTCAACATTTTGTAGGCATGTCGAATTCTATTTTGTTTTTATAAATCTTGTCTATTGAAGTTCCAATGTGAGTTAACTTTCATTTGTTGAGATGCGTTGGAGTGGATTGTTGATAGAAACTTATCTTATTTGGAAGAAATAGGATAAGTTCCAATTACAAGATAGAATACTAGTTATCTATTTCTCAACCTTCACTCATTTATATGCAATATGCCTTATTTCCTCAACTAACCTAACTAATTATTAACGTAAAGGTTACCAAACTGTTGTATAATTTATGGAAATGTATGTTTGGTTGTAATTAATTTCGGGAAATAATTGTTTTGTACAGAAGTTCTTAAAAAATGAGTAAGTTATTATTTTTAAAATAAATCCACACTTTATTTATATTGTGATTATGAAGGAGGGCTGTGATTAAATATAATGGATCATCTCCTAGGACGCATAAACTAAAAGTGATGTGACATTGATAATGTTGCCTCACGTCTCTAGCTACACGATTTATAATAGCTTTTTCTTTGTAAAATGTAGTTTTGTACCAAGTAAATTTGGAGCTAAATTTGAAGCTAAAAGATCAACTCTATCATACTACATATTATACATTCTCTTTGCTCCCACTACACCCTAAACAGATTTGTGCCCCAAAAGGTGTAATAAGAAAACTTGTCTTATTTTGAGGATAACCTCCGGAAAACAACGTTAATAAGAATAATGGATATTCTCAGTCGATCTTCTATAGCTTACATCTGGTGATATTTGGCAGTTTCTCCAAAAGAAGGAAGAATGGTGCAAATCAAAGGATTTAGAAAAATCTATATTTTCTTCGATTCATGGTAACTTTGGGATAATTTTGTATGCAAGTTATTTTACTGTGTTCAATTAGGTTTTAGCCCGAAGTAAAACAGAAATAAAGATTATTATTTCACAAATGAGGAAATCAATGATAGGTTTTTTTTTTCATCTTTCAATTTGGAGTTTAATTTTTGTTTCTCTTATAATTCAATAGGATGAACATTACAAAATTTTAAAAACATATTTGAATATTTTTACATATTCTTTTTATTTTTAGTAAGTTATACTTCCTTTTTTCGAGAGATGTAAGTGTAACTCATCTCTTATTATAAAATGTAGGATGTTATTTTTTATACTCTTTTTCCTATGAAATGTCTATCTTATCCTTATATCTTAAATGAAAGCTTAGTAATGATTTCTTGTTCTTCTCCCATGCCTTCCCCTTTCATGAATGAACTTCATGTTCTTCTTTAACTAATACGAATAATTTGTGTTGAGATAGAATAAGAGAAAGTAGTGTGGTTTAAGGTTGGAGGTGCATTAGCTGTAAACAGTAGCTTGAAGTTGATAGTTCATTCTGTGATTGCTCTTTCAGAACTACACATGGATTACCTTGTTCCTATGAGTTGATAATATATAGCATGATGGATAATTTTGTACCATTGCAAGCTATTCATCCTCATTAGAGGAGATTGACCTTTGTTGACCAAGGTACGGTAGATCCATGGTCTAAGTTGTCATTGGAACCAGAGATAGGTGCCCTACAAAAATGATTCTTAGAACTTGACATATACGAAAAAATTACTTTGAAGAGTAAAGTGCATGAACTGGCATTTCCCAACACAACATCTATGTGTCCACCTCCTGAAACTAAAGGTGCAGTCGAAGGGAAGTTAGTGAAGATGAAAAAAATCTTATAACTGTGACCCAACGTTCTTTGAATATGTTTATGCAGTGGACTCACTCCATGATAGCACATCAATTATACTTTCTTAGGATACTAAACATCGAAGCAATAAACAATTAAGGGTTATTGAACGCATTGTTGATGTACAAACAAGTGGACATTATGGTTATCACGCAATTATCACCTTGATTGGTAAAGGTGAGGAAGCTTGGGTTCTAATTCAAATTGATTTAATTAGAAAGCTAGCATAATATTGTAGTGAATATGTAAAACCTTTTGGCAATGACTAAAGATATAGACAACTAAGAGAGTTTTTGTTTGTTGACAATTCAAAGATGGTATCTTCGGATAAATAGATGACGATAATATGGGCTATGTAATTGCATCAAAATATAATGTTTTAGTTCATCTTTCAATGTATGAGTTGATGACATTTTTTTCACTTAGAGGTGAACCTCCAATATCTCATTATGAAACTGTATTGTCTACATTGGATTTGTTAATAATTATCATTTTGTACAGGTATGTAATGTAATTTAGCTGGATTAAATATACTTTCAATTTACTAAGTATGTTTATTAACATTATTACATTTTATTATGGTGATATATGTTTTTGGTAGATGGTTGTTTGATACCTTCAACAGCTTTGCAATGATATTAATATTGTGATGACAATGCTCGTCTATAGAAGTTGCTATTTATTATTCAGATGCAATTATTTAGGAATTTATTTATGGACAATGTAGAAAATTGTATTGATATAACAACAAATGAATATATATAGGAAGCTCAATATCATGATAGTGCATGTTAATTTTTATACTATTATAAATAATAACATATGTTTGAACAAGTCTTTAAGTTCTAAACTTTAATAATACTAAAATATGTTTAAACAAGTCAAATAATAATGAAAAACAACATCCTAAGTTAACTAGACAGATAAGTCCTCTTCCTTCCAAATAATGACATTATGTTGTATTCTGTCTAATGACTCTCTATATGATCTAACATCACCTGACTCACAAACTACTGTTAACAACATGGATAAAGGCATACCAGGTCTAAAGTCCATGTTTGGTTAGGGCATGCTAATCCAAGGGAAATGTTCTAAAATTCAAGCCTACAAAACACAACAACATAATAAGTAACATAGCATAATAAAATTTTAAATAGATAATGTTAAACTCGCACATAATAATAGATACCTATAACAATGTCATATATCCTTCCATTTGTCAAGTGTTATGTAAACTTGTATCACTGAGATGATCATAAAGGTATGCTAACTTTGCAGCACCCCACATATATCGTCCCACCATATGCAAATCCCAGAATAAGTCAAGATATGGAACCCCAACAAAACTTCCACTTTTATAATTAAAAATAGTGCAATCAACTAGTCAAAGAAAATATGCTTTTGTAGCAGCCTCCATATGACCCTCATTCACATAGCAATCATATACATCCTGCAACCACCTAAATCTAACCATCATACCTCTCGTATGATAAATCTCAATGGTTGCCTTTAATTCAGACACTCCTAATAGCTCCTATAAGAGGTCACAAACCAACTCCTTTCTCATAGGTTGCAACAAAAATAAATTATTTATCATAGGAACATGTAACAATGGCGACACATCATCTAATGTTATCGTCATCTCACTCATAGGAAACTGAAAGGTGCATGTATCCTATGCCACCTTTCTACAAATGCAAACACTAAATCCCTACATTGAAGTGGCTACAACGAGCTAAGAATCTCAATTTAAAAGCTCTCACAATGCCATCCATGTAAGGATGTTCACTCTCTTTCAACTTCCATCCATTGGTCAGCACATAGACAAAGGATCCATGACCAACATCTGCATTAGTAACATCAATTATTTTAATCTTTTTGCATGGATTAAAATTAATTTTTAATATTTTAAAAACTAAAATAATTTATCATTTATATTTTAAAAATTAAAACTAATCATCTTATTTATCTCCTAAAAATTAATATGATTAATTTGTAATATTTTAAAAAATAAAATTATTATTTACTCAAGTTAGAAATAATGAAGGTTGATCTTGCTTTATAGCATTAAGATATCCAAAACAAATTCATTGTTAACATGTATCTAATGTGATTCTGAAGAAGCCTATGACATAATTAGACAAATTAATAGATTAACTAGCTTATGCTATTGTAAACATTTTGCCAGCTAATTAATAATTACTTTAATTACCTATATATATATATATATATATATATATATATATATATATATATATAAAGAGAATTAGGATATGTTGATACCAAGTGTCAAACTTTAGCACTTACGTCGACTTAATAATCTTATATAGAATACAAAATTCAGTTACTATCAAGTAGATCATGTATATAAAATTTTATACAAAATAAAAATTGATAGATACTTTATCTCATAAATTTATTTTAACAAATCATATGTTATTTAAATATATTTAAATATTAATATTTGAATAACATACCTACACATTTTTAAATTCTTTGAAATTTGATATATAATATCATAAAGATATCATATGATTCAACAGTTAGATTAATGAATTTTGCATTCTATATAACGTTATTAAGTTAGTGCAAGTGTCAAAATTTGATATATGATATTAACGAATCCCAACTTTTATATATATATATATATATATATATATGTGTGTGTGTCTTTGTATAATTTATTGGTCATTCCGGATGGTTGCAAGATTTTGAATTAATTTTTATTTTTTATTTTAAAATATTTTCATTTTCTATTTTAGAAAATATACGATTATCACTGTGGCCAACATCATTAATTCATTACTACCGTCAATTCACTACCATCATTATTATCACTACAAACCATTATCCATTGCCATTATAAAATCATTACCATCATTTTATTTCAATTATTACCATCATCATCATCATTACTATTATTGGCACCATCATTATAATAATAATAAGAATAAAACTTAATTTTTATTAAATTCAAAATTTTACTAGTTTGAGAATTTTTTTTGTTATTTTTAATTAATTAATTTTTATTTATCTATTTATTTAGATTTACAATTAAGTAAATACTATTGTTTTATGTATAAATTATAATTAATTTAAAAAAAGTATAATATTTTATATTATATAATTATTTATAATATAATATTATTATATAAATATATATTATTTATATAAAATAAATAGTAAATAATATAAAAAATATTATAATAATATATAGTATAACTTATCTTGTATATTAATTATAAAATATATAAATAAATCATATCTTTATATTTTAACCATTATCATTATAATTATAATAATAATTTTTTATTTTTTATTATTTTAAAATAAATAATTTTTATTATTTTTTAATTAATTATTTTATTTTATTTTATTTTGATTTACAATAAAATAGATAATATTATTTGATGTATTATATTTAATTTATAAATATTATTATATAATTTTATATTATTTAATTATTTATAATATACATTACTTTATGTAAAATAAATATTGAATAATGTAAAAAAATATTATAATGATAACATATAAAATTATTTATATTATTTATTAATTATAAAATAATATATAAAATAAAAAATTATAATTATATAATATTTTTTATGTTGTAACAAAGGTAAGCTCGTCAACACTACGTTCACCATTATTAATTTTATTATTATTGTCATAATAATAATAATAATAATAATAATAATTTTTTATTTTTTTAATTAATATTTTTATTTATCTATTTTTTATGATTCACAATGAAGTAATAGAATAAAATAAATTGAGTTACTTTTATAATAAAATTTTTACATTAAACCAAAAAATTTGACCTTATTTAAAAATTAAACTAAAATTAATTTTTGCTTTTACAAATTTAAAAAAATCAAAACATTTTGACAAAATAAAATACTAAATAATATAAAAAAATATTATAATAATATATAAAATTATTTATTCTATTTATTGATTATTAAATAATATATAAAATAAATTTTTTTTATGATTATATAATATTTTTTATATTATAACCACAACAAATTCCCCTAACACCTTTTCATCATTGCCAATTTCACAATCAATCTTACTATCTTTACCATAATAATAATAATAATAATAATAATAATAATAGTAATAAGAATAATAATAATAATAATAATAATAATAATAACTTTTAATTTTTAATTAATATTTTTTATTTACCTATTTTTTATAATTCATAATAAAATGATTGAATCAAATAAGTTGACTTATTTTTGTAACAAATTATTAAAAATAAAACTAAATTTGTCCTTATTTCAAAACAAAAATTAAAACTGATTTTGATTATTAGAAATTTAAAAATTAATCATAATAAAGTGATTAAATCAAACAAGTTGACTATTTTTTAACAAATTGTTAAAAATAAACTGAATTTGATATTATTTTAAAACTAAAAATTAAAACTGATTTTGATTTTTAGAAATTTAAAAACTAAAAACCATCCAGTTACAAGTGTCTAGTTTTTTATTTTTAAATCAATTTAAAAAATAAAATATATTTGATAAAAATAATTTTAGATTGATTTTTAACACATTTATAAAATAATTTTAACTTAATTTTTAAAATAAAAAAAATAAATTTTTTGATTATCATTTTTAATTTTAAAATATTTTTATTCTCAACTTTAAAAATAGAAAATACATTACATCATTATATTCATTACCATCACTATCACTATCATTGTTATCCCAACAAACCATTACTAAGATTATTATAATTATTAAATCATTACCATCACCATCACTATTGCTATATAATTATTATCATTATAATAATAATTATAATATTTTAATTTTTATTATTTTAAAAAAAAATATTTTTAATTTTTAATTTTTTTTTTCTTGTAGATTAATAATTAAATAAATAAAATTATTTAATATATAAATTATATTTAGTTTATAAAATTATAATATAATTTCTTTTATATATTATTTATAATATAATATGATCATATATATATATATATATATATATTATTTTATATAAAAAGCATCAAATAATATAAAAAATATAATCATAATAATATATAAAATAATTATATTTTTATATTATAACCGTTATTATTATAATTATTATAATAATAATATTTTTATTATTATTTTGAATTTATTTTGTATTATTTAAAAAATTAGTTATTATTTTTTTATTAATAACTTTTTATTTATCTTTTTTTAAAATAACAATAAAATAGATAATATTATTTGATGTATAAATTATATTTAATTTAAAAACATTATAATATAATTTTATATCATATAATTGTTTAAAATATAATATTATAATATATATTAATTTATATAAAAAATATTATAATAATATATAAAATTATTTATTTTATTTGTTAATTATTAAATAATATAAAATAAAATAATTTATAAATATATAATATTTTTATTTTATAATCATTATCATTTTCACAATAATACATCCATTACCATATCAAAATAATAATAAATAATATAATTTTTGTTAATTTTTTAGTTAAATTTTTTTAATTTTTAATTTTTTATTATTCACTGTAAAACATAAGATAGAATAAGTTCATTCATTTTCTATAATAAATTTTTAAAATTAAAAATTTGATTTAACTTTATTTTAAAATTAAAAATTAAAACTGATTTTGATTTTTTAGAGACTAAAAGAAAAAAATAATCCTAAACCGGAGCCTAAATTTTAGGTGTGTGGCCCATGGATAAAGGATGGGCAAAGTGATAGTGAAAGAAAAATTATAATTATTTACATCCTAATGCACTTCATCCTTTTTGTATATCTCTCTCTTCTTCTTTTTTTTTATCACATCTCTCGTTTTTCTCTTTCTTTTTTTTCTTTTTTTCTATCTCTAGTCTTTATGAATAGACCCCAAAATAGGATGCAGTGATTTCAAAGGTGTAGTGAAATTAGTTGGTAAGTGCATTGGAGAGCAGAAAGGGAAAGAATGTGTGGAGTAGTGGTGAAGAGGAACACTACAGCCAAGAGAATAGAATAGTATACAATTCTGAGATTGGATATAATAGTGAATATATGTTGCTGCAATCATTCTCCTTCACTTTACTTTTCCCTTGCACCACCCTCACTCTCTTCTCTATCGTCCCAAGGGTTTCCATATCGCCGTAAATTGCAAGATTTCTAGTTCCCACTTGCAGTGTGGATAAATTATTTTTTTCATATACATTTTGGTATCTAGGTATGTATCATGTTGATATGATGCCTGATATTTTGTATGCTTCTTCTAGTTTGCTGGTGAAACATAGTTGCTTGGTGTTGGGGTAATTCTAGTCAACCCTTTTAATATTACAAAAAGTTGCTGCTGCAAATTTTAGGGCTCTATATATATCATATGTGGATAGGGAAGGGACGTAAGCATAATTTTTTTAGATTTTCAAAACATTAGATGCTTATATTTTTCATTTAATAGCTTCTAGTTTTTCAAAACCTTGATATTTTAAATATCTTTTCTTTTATTATTAGAAGCTTCTCATTTATAATGGATATAATGCACCTTTTCAGAGCATGTTAATTTTATGCGTAAGTTCAAAGAATCTGGAATTTAAACTACGAACCTTAATTTAGATAGTTGTTTATAAATATATTGGCAACTATTTGCTTGCTACCTAATTATAATCCTAGCCTTGGTTGTATCTTAAAGCTTCTGTTGCATGTGATAAATATGCAAAGGTTTACAATACATATAGCTTCATGCTTAATTATGATGCTTAATTATATTTAGGAATAGTAGAAAGATACGATCATGTATGACTGTAATTTATCAACCAAAAAATGTTTGGTACTTCGTACCTTAGTAGGGATGGTGATCCTAAGCCTGCTAGGTTGCTACATTTCTGGCACATATTTGCTTAATATCCCACAGGAATATCTTTACACTCAGTTACTCAGCCTGATGTATAATTTCTTTTAATATGACATTTGTTCTCAGTATGGCTCAACAGTTGTTGTCTGTTTTCTTGTATGAATATGCTTTCTTGTTGCTTACTCAATTAGCAAGGTGACAAACAATGAATAGAATTTTTATCGATACTTTTTGAATTTTATTTGAGTAAGCATAGAATCAACTTAATTTATTATTTCTTCATTTTCTTTTCCTTGGTTTTTTGTACATTTATGTGATATTCCAGTTTTGGACTTTTTGTTGGAACATCGACGTTCCAGTTAAAAACGTTTGTTAATCTGCATCGTAATGAAGTCTGTATAAAAACTACAAGATGTTTTGGATTGGAACAAAGGCATGGATCTATACTTTATAAATTTGTTTATTCATTTAATCTTGAAGTTAAAGACTAGTTTTCTGTGCTCATCATGTTATTTCATCAGTATGATGCAGTTCACTACCCTTTCATTTGTAAAGTGAAATAGTGAATAATGTCATAGGGTTGTATTATCTTTCTTTTTCTTCTGATTGTTTAAACTCTTTCACTTGTATATTCATTCTTCTTTATATTGTTCTGTGATGAATTGTATTAGGCTGGAAAATGTAGGAAACTGACACATGATAAAACAACAATCATTGCTGGAGTACTTGAACTCTCTGAAAAGACAACCAGCAATGCCATGATTCCCATAACCGAAATATTTTCTATTGATATTCCCTAAAGTTTGATAGGTAAGGAATTCAACTCGTGAAGTGATTCAAAAAGTTATAAACACCAAACTATCTTTTGTATCTTATACAATTTTTGTCATCATAATGATCAGTGATGAAACAAGTGATAACTTTTTTGTCTGCTGCAAACAATTTGATAAATCCAAATTTTTTACTCTTAAACTTACCACTACCGAATTCCTAGAACCCACCATGATCACACCATATCTATCGGACAAAAGCATCTCATCACCAACTCCTTTTACTACAGATCCCTTTCCTCACTCCTCCCTGCTCTCTCTATAGCTCCTTCCCTGGTCATCTTTTCAACTGTTATGGAAACACTGTACATTTACTTCTAGAATTATCAGCTTTCTCACTGTTAACTACAAATAATCCAAAAAAATTTGTATGAGAAGGATGAAAAGAAAAGCCAAAAAAGGAAATGGTAGCAAGAAGAAAGAGGGCAGGGCAGGTTCCCCTCATGTTTGCTACTTCCATCACTGATGATCCAACATTTGAAACTCCTCAGCTGCCCTGCAGGAGAAGGTCGACTCGATGCTTACTTTAAACTTATCACAGACTCAATGGAAGCCCAATCTTGTTGGTTTAACTTAGGGAAATCCAAACTAAAACCCTAAACACACTAAAGGCCATAGTGTTGGAGCTTCTTGTTCTGCTTGATTCTTCAGCACCCTTGAACGGTCACCCACATTTTCATTACATTTACTGTGGAAGTTAACTCTCCATGCTTTTTGACAATTTGAGAATCAAACACAAACCCATAATAAATTAATCTCAACTAATTTTTTTTCTCACCACAAAGGCAAATCAAAATCATCCCATTCAAATAAACTTAAACTTGCCTGGAATCATTTACCACAATTTATTTTCTTTATTAACAATCAATGCAAACACCAAAAAACTCAATCTAAATTGCATCTAAGAAATTTCTCAGGGTAGGGACCAAACACAACCAACAAAAACTAAGATTGAATTTATTATTCAGCAATCCTAAAATTTCAAAAGTTTCTCAGACATTCACGGTGATGAAAAAAGGAATGAACTTGAACTTACTCCTCATTTGACTGAAACTGCAGTTGAATTAGGTGCCTTGTCAAAATTCTCACCAAAATTGCACAAGTCTGAAATGGAAACAACAGTGTTAGTAGAGGTAACCACCCACCACAAATCTCACACTGTATAACAGTGAAATCCAAATGCATTGCAGGAACACAGCAGGGATAATCAGACACTAACAGCACCATCACCATGACACCAACTCTGCAAAAAGCATCACCCACCTCTAATCTATAACCAACTCTCCATGACAAAAATTTAACCCTTTACCCATTATTAATCACACTTGTTTAAAGGATTATGGAACATACCTCCACATGAGATGATGAAAAACTTTATCAAATTATCATCCTCTAAAAATAGTTGATTTTGACATATGCAGTGCTGTCCCTGGGTGAATTTGATAAATCTTGAAGCTAAACATACCACCGAGATGTATGGTTCCCTTGAAAGAGACATGAAGGACAGTCTACCAGCCAGTACATCTTGGTCGAAGCATTCAATGAAAAAATTGACCCAATAATAGGAAGGATACCAAACCCAGCCCAACCAAGCTATCAGCAAAAATCAGAAAAAGACAAAAAATAAAAAATAGAGCAATGAATAGAACCAAACACCGGTCAACAACTTGTTTGATTGTAGAAGTTATATACTTCTTAACTGCTACCTTTAGAACAATGGTTAAAATGACCATTGTTATTTATTTACTTCTGTTGTTCATCAGATTTAGCATACATGTTCAATCGTTTCATTGTTCGGTGTTAACTGCAAAATTTAAATGGTATTTAAAATTTGACAAGTGATTAGCATGCCAAGCATCGATGTCATTAATGATTGAATTCATATGTCATTTCTTGTGTCCCAATTTAAATAGATATAACCCATATATTTTGGTAAAGTAGAACAGAACAATGCTACCCTCCATTAGCATAAGCAATGAATACCTTCTCATGCAGTGACCAATTCATGGGAAAGCATGAACATCGAAAATTAAGAAACCATTTTATTTGAAAAAATGTTTTCTGTTTTTATTTTTTGTTTTCACTTCTATTACAAAATATTATTTTATTTTCACTTCATTTTCTGTTTTTAAAGATTTTGTTTATCTGTCTCGAAGGCCTTAAACATGCAATTTATCAGACCTAAGCATTTTGCACATGAGGAGAGAGGGAGAGAGAGAGAGATCAGTTCACACAATACAAAAGCTTCCTTCATGTGAAGAAGAACAATAAGAATGAATATCCATTTAATGTTACAACTTACAACTAGTACATATGATTTAGTGATGGTTATCAAAGTAATTATGAGCCCTAACACGGTTTTGAAAAGACTAATATGAATTCCTGTATTGAAAAATCTAATCTTCTCACATTGTGATATAATAGACCAAATAAAAAATAAAAAGGAGAAAGACACAAAAAGCAGACAGAAACTCTAACTCTTAAAATAGTGATGCAGTGTCTGTGATAGTTAAGTGATACATGGTGGCAAAACTCAACAAAAAGCAGCCAGATCTTACGATAGTGTTGTATTGCGTGTGGAGTGATACATGTTGGCAAAACTCAAGCATAAGTGGCGGTCTCTATCATCCCCCCAGCCTCCCCAACCCTTAAACCCGGCTTTATAACCAGGCTGATTTTTGTAGGTGTGGACTCCCCAATCTGATTCAATGTTAGAAACTTTGTCAACCTCTTCTACATTGATGTTCACCATGCCATTATCAATGCAAGCGTTTTTCTCCCCCTGACCTTGATGCAAACCACATTTCCCAAAGTGAACGGCACTAGTCCTAGGACCCCGTAACGTGTAAACAGGACTACCAAACGAGGGATAAACAGTTGCCCACATTGTGATATCCCAATTATAATCATCAAAGAAACAAAATTCTCTAGCCTTATTGTGTATTTTCCTCCAAACAGTTCGGTTGAAAGAGTAACCTATATTCCCCATTCTCTCTGCAATCAAACTTGTCCACCCTTCACCTCTTGAGTTCACATCAGAAGGTGCTAAATTTGCAGCATAACAATCGGGGCATCTTTTAGGTTTCAAAGAAGTTAGAACCTGTAGATTGCGATAAGCGTTGGGAAATATGAAGTGGTCTTCTTCAATGAAAAGAATGTGACCAGAATGCTCTCTTGTCTCTCTCAATCCATCCCATATTGTGTTCATCATCCACCACCAATGATGCTTCAACGACACAATCTTTGGCGAGCGATGGTTTCCATACTGATCTGGATTCCCCTTGCAATGTTTTTGTCTGGCATCATCTTTGTCCTTGCAGTCATTAGCTGAGACCCCGGGAAAGCTATGAGAAAACAAATGGGGTGAATAGGGAGCATATATCTGTTTAACTTGGCAAAATTTGATACCATCAATGATCTTGTTCATCTCCTCAAAGTACCCATCATGACTAACAATTAGCAAGGTCTCACCAATCCCTACCACCCGGGAGAGGCTCTCAACAACCACTTTAAGATACTGAGGCCGGTTGTGAACATACAAAACAACAACGATATGGTCCCTTGCAAGAGTTGGATATAAATCCAAGTTTCTTGGAGGCAACCCATTTAACTTTTCCAATCTAACTGACAGGTCATTTTGTCGGGGGAGGCTGTACCCCTTTGCAAATTTCAAGTCACGACGAAATGCATCAACATTGTCGAAATTATGAGTCCCAATAGTTGATGTTGAATTTGATGCAAGGAGAAAAATCAGCAGCAAAACTCCACACAAAGTAACAAACACCACAGATAACAATCGGCACAAAGCCACATCTCTAAGTCTAAGGCGAGGTCTCTTGGAAGCAGCCATAACAAAACTAGTCATAAGGTGATAATAATCCACAAAGCATAAAAAAAAGACTCTAAATTCACTTAGAAATTACATCAAACACATCTTCAGCAGCAAATTGATAACTAATAGTAAAAATTGAAAGAGCAGAAAAAAAAAAGAGTTTTGAGTACCAAAAACCTATGATGATGGCTTGGATGTTGAAATTGGAGCAGCCACAGGCAAAACCCACTTCTTGTGGGAGCTAAAGAACAAAACTTTGCGCTTTCATTGGCACATGGAAGTAGAGTCAGAAGGTTGTGGGAGCAAAAGGGGCAAGACCCATATGGGTATGGGATCAGAAATGGAGTAAATGAAGAAGGGATCAAAAAAGGTGAAAACTTTGAAGTGTAAAATAAGGTTCGTTTTGGAATCAAACTTAGAAAGCACGACAGAAAGAGAGGTTTCAACTGCAGGCACAAGGCGATGGACAAACCAAGATTTGCGTCTGTTGGATCGGGTCGGGTCGGATATGGTGACCGTTGGATCCGAATCAAGCAAGTCAGACAAAGGAAACTGACAATCTAATGCGGCGTCGTCGCAACCAAGTCAAAATTTCATGTCCCAACTTCGTACTTCATACGGCATTTACTTTTCTGGGGCTGTGTCTGGTTAGTTAATAATTATATCTAAATTCTTAGTTGGATTAATGTTTGGATCTTGTTAAAGGTTCACCGGTTAAGTAAAAATATATCACTTGATATAATATTGAAATTTATTTTAATAATTTTTTTTACTTCACCGATTAGTATTTTTTAAACTTTTAGGCCTATTTATTTTGTTTCTAAAATCAATTCTTTTAATCGTGTATATATTTTCATATAAAAAATGTGATTAGGATTAATTTCGGTATGAAAATTATCAGTATACATTCAAATGGGGTGGATATGCTTAAAAAAAGATAAAACAATAAAAAAATTGTAATAGAAATGAAAAAAGAGATAGAAAAAGGGAAGAGATGAAAAATAATATGAAAGATAGAATGGTATATGTTTATCATTGTTGTTTTAACATCTTGTCCCTCTTACAAGAATTTAAAAGTTCGGTTTTAACTTTTTGTAAGAGTCAATTTGTAATTACTCTTACATTAATTATTTCTTTATAAAAATGTTCTTAATTAAGTGAAGATATTATAATTAATTAGGTTGAAAGAGATTCAAATAATATATCCGATTAGTTTAAGGATAATTTTTAAAAAATATATAAATTAATAATAAATTTAATGTTACTAACTAACTTTTTAATCTTTGTGAATTAGTTAAATAGATTTATATATAGAATTAAAGGGAGTGCATATCAATTGCGTTGAACGGTTTAAAATTAATTTTTTATTTAATTATTTTACTTTTAAAATGTGATAATTTTGATCCTGTAGTTTACTTTTGGCAATCTTTTTCTCTTTAATTTATTTGTGATGATTTTGGTTCCCAAATTTTGAGATTTGGTCAATTTTTTCCTCTATTAATTGATATTGAAAATTGAATATAAAATTAAATAGATTTTATTAATTATTAGATAAAAATTAAAAAAAATTAAAATTTGGTTAAAATTAGAAGAATCAAAATCTTTGAAACTGATTATAACTCAACTAAGGACTCTATAAATACAATTAAATCTAATTATTTTAATTATGTTAAATTAATTTTAAAAAAATTAGTTAATTAATTATATTATTAGTTGAATGATTATAAAATAAGATAAATAATTTTATTATCTAAAAAAATAAATTTTCTATTGATATTTTTTAATTTATATGACATTATTATTTATTGATATTTAATTAATTTATAATAATTAAATTATTAATTATTTCATATCATCAAAACTATATTACAAAATAATGGTATGAATGAAATTATTGACAAAAATTTTAAGTTAAACTTTTTTTATAAAATTTTAAAATAAAAATATTTCTTCTTTTAAACTTTTATCTATACATTTTAGGTAATCTTCTATATTTAATAATTTTTTTATTTTTTATTCGCGTATATTTTATATATTTATTAGTTTTTTTCATTCATTGAATTTTTGAAGATGGTGTTTGGTTTCAGAAAATATTTTTTATTTTCAATTTTTGTTTTTATTTTTTAAAAATTATTTTTATTTTCATATTTTTGAAAATAGAAAATACGTTTGTTTTACTGTCTTATTTTCTATTTCCAAAAAATGAAAATAATGAAAATATGTTTGGAAAACCAACATGTGATACTGCAAAAAGCAACCAGAAAAAGTAGCTTTTGTTTACCGTTTTTCTTGTCCGATCAAAAAGCAGAAGAATTAAACCAAATCAAAATGGCATGAGAATGAACATTCGCAAAACGGTGAAGAAAACTTCAACAGATAGTCACAAACATAGAAAAGTGAAATTCAACTCCAAAAAAATAAAATAATAATAATAATAAAAGTTTGTAAGTTAGTTTCTAATGTGATAATGATTAGACTACATGTGAAACAAACATACATCAGAAACAGAAGCAAGGGAGGAAGCAATTCAGATCTCATAATCACACGAGAGCATTTGACAATTGAAAAATTAAATAGATTAACGAAATAGTATGAAAAAGAAAGGGTGGATTAAGTTTAAAAATAATTACCAAATTGCCACCGCGTTTTCACTGTTTCCATTTTTAAAATGGAATATAGAAAATAGAGAAAACAATATTTTAATCATTTTAAATTTTGAAATAATTTTAGAAAATATTTTCAATGAAAACATTTTCGAATAGTTAACCAAACATATTTTCAATACTGTTTTCTATTTTTTTTTAAATGAAAACAAAAAATGGCCAAAGTAAATAGGCCTAATATTTTAATGTACATTTTTTATCTATAAAAGGCTTAATTGAGTACATAATTTTTAAATGAAAAAATAGAATAAAATAAAAATTTCCCTCCATTGTTCTTTATTCATTTATTGTGTGTGAGTGAATATTTTATTTTTTTTATCCATTATTTATGTATAAGCACATATTTTATTTGATAAGATTATGTCTTATTAATATTAGGGACATTGTAGAGTTGCAACAAACATAAAAAAATCATATAATGTAAATTATTTGTGAAAAAATTTATTACACACCTAATGTTTCGTTGAATTCATTTATCTTTGCTGTGAAAGATATGTATGCATCATTTTCTTAATTAGTAGCATAAGATCCATCGTATCAAATTATCCTAGCACAAGATTCATCATATAATTTTATTTTTTTTTTATCTTACTTAATTAAAGTGAAGTAGAAAATGATTAACTTATGGTTTTGACTTCATGCATCTTGAATTCAAAGGAAGTGTGTTCATGCTTGTATCAAATAGATTTGATTGGAAAGGATATGTGATTATCTTTGATAATATTTATTGGAAAATGATACATTTGGAGACTACATCTATTGCTCCAACAACTATGACTCTCCTTGAAGTTGGAGAAACTTTTGTCCACACAACTTTTATGGATGAATTGATGTATATATGTATATTGTTACTTTTTTCCTTTTAAGGAAGTCTTGTAACTATTTATGTTTTGATAAATCATCATTATGTTGATTTATTTACAATAAATTAGCTATAATTACTATGCAATTGTAATTCTATCTAATTTTCCTTATTTTTGCATGAATGATCACATAAGGAGAGAATTGGAAACTAGGTGAATTTTAGGCTAAAAGGAGGGGAAAATGACATAAAAGAATGAAGGAAAAATAAAAGGACAAAAATACCCTCTTATGAAAAGTCATCACGACCGTGCTAGCTAGAGCACGCTCTCACAACGAACCAAGTTTTCCAGCACGGTCGTGCAGACTTGAGCAAAGTCATGTCAGATGATGACCACGATCATGCCCACACTAAGAGATATTATAAATGATACAAGTCAATCCTAATAATATAGGAGTGGATCTTGGTCAGCCTTGATGACTATGTAAGTGATCCAAAGTAGCTATGGTGGTTGAAGAGACAACTTAGGTCAACCTGATTCACAACGAAGGTAGCTTTAGTCCACACTTATAAAAAACAGGTTACGCCTTGGAGGAAACACACTAACCCAAAGATATTTCTTTCCAATTCATTTCATTCTCCCATTCTTTCATCCTCATTTCCATCCCTATCTCATTTCTTTTTCTAGCATCCTCCTATAAAATCTTGTTAAAAGAAACCTTTTTTTACAATGCAAGTTATAAAATCTCTTACTAGTCTAACTGACATTATAGTTTTGTATTTCTGATCTTAGGATTAAACTATGAATAATTTTATTGGTTTATTGCACTTAATCAATTAATGAGAATTGGTCACTCTTATTGATTTCTAAGTTGGATGGGAGTAAGTGATTGTACCATTCCCCAATTGATGGAACTATAAGATAACAAAGTTTAAGAATTTTGGAAGATCAATCAGAATCCTAAGCTTCTAACCGGTTATTAAATTAACAAATTTGAGTGTTTTATGCTTCTCTTAATTATTTACCTTGCATGATCATTGAGGATAATACTTAGAGAAAATTATTACTATTGCACGATCATTGAATAGTAACAATATTAGAATGTATGGTTAGCAATTGATGTTTAAAATACTTATAAGACAATTTGGGGATAAAAACAAGTAAAGTCATATGGGGATCTAAAGTCTCATGCTTATCCATAATTTTGTACTCATGTTCTTCATTTTTCATTTTCTTTAAACTTATTTTCATATTCTCATTTCTATATGTTGCAAACATAAACTCCTTTTTGGTGAACTCAAAAGTAAAAATTTAAACTTGTTCTCTAGATTGTTGGCATATTCTCTGTGGGATTGACATTGAAGGTCTCAAACATCCTCTTTTTACACCGAAGTGTATACTTACCTATGGGTAAAACTCGACATGCGATATTTACACTCACGTTTGGAATGCATCAAGTCTTTTGCACCATTACTATGAACTATTTTCCAATAGTCTTATAAGTTTAAATTTTGATTGCTTAAGTAGTGTATATATTTTATTTTAAAAAGAAAAAATTTTAAAAAAATAATGATATCCTTGCATATTGTTTTCTTTGTATATTCTAAATCTCTCTCAAGCTTCTAATTTGTAGTTTAATTCGTAAATAGAAAGAATACCTTAGAGATCAAGGTAACAAATCAAAGTAAAAAAGATGGCAGCACAAGAATCTAGAACAATTTTAGATTACATAACCTCTAGCGATGAAGGCCTAAGGTGCAATAGATCTATCCTAGCATTGAAATATGTTCCAAATTTTAAATTGAAGTCCATCCATATCAATATGATTTAGAACGCGCTTTAATTCGGAGAGACGGTCTCGAAGGATCCACATCTTCATATCAAAAAGTTTCTAAGGTTGAGAAAAACACCACGAAAATGAATGGTGTTACATAAGATGTCATATAACTACAATTGTTCCTCTTTTTCATCATGGAAAAGGTTAGCGATAGGTTGAAATTTTTGTTAAAGGCATCCATTACCACTTGAAAGCAGCTACAACATCTATTCTTGACGTATATTTTCCATAATTAATGCAGTTCAAGATCATACTGAAGATCATTGGCTTTATTCAATTTGAGAATGAATCCTTGTATGAGACAAAATTAATTGTAGAACCTTCTCTGGAGGTGCCCACATCATGCTACGAAATTTCTCGTTTTGTGCAAATCTTTTACAATAGTCTTTCCTATGCTAACATAGTTATCATTAATATAGCTTCTGGCAAGGTATCCTACATAACCTTCCATCTAACACATGGAGAAACATAGGAAACTTGGTTACTAATAGCAACCAATGATATTCTGCAAACAAACATGTAAAATAGAAGGACTCTCAACCAGCATAAATGTATGAAGTGGATCACACTATCATGATAGCCTCCAAAATTCTATGTTTATCAATAATTGCACTTATATTCTTTACTTTCATTTTTTTTTTGACTTATTTATATATTCTCATTTCTATATGATACAAACACAAACCCCCTTTTTAGTTAACTCAAAAGTTAAAATTTAAAATTTTTCTATAAATTGTTAGCATAGTTTATGTGGGATCAACATTTTGGAGGTTTTAAATATCTCATTTTTACATTGACAGATATACTTGTCCATAGATAAAACATGACATACGATTTTTATACTCATGTTTTGCACACATCATGTTTCTTTTAAAAGAGATTAATTTTAGTCCTTTAGCATTATATGTTAGCGCCCAATAATTACTTTTTTCTAACTAAAATTTAACATGAAATGAAAAATAATCTATGCTCACCATAATTGTATATAATTTTTCTTACTTTTAAAGTATTAACATATTATATATAAAATATAATAGTAGAAGTATTCGTATTTTTTTTAGGTTAATAATATAATTATTTGAGCACCTTATTTATATAAATCCTGTAAATATGTATTTTACTATGACAACATAAGAGGAGAACATATTATGACACATTAAAAAATTCTTGTGCTATTGTTGATCAAGTTCCTCGAGGAGTTTCCAATGGTTTTGCTATTACAATCAATGAAAATATTGTTGATTTCTCGATAGTTCAGACCTATTATTATTTCTTTATAGATGCTTGCAAATAGGTCCATTATATATTTTAGAGTCATAGTAAAGGATGCTCTTGTTAATATGAATAATTTTATTTTTTTTGTAATAATTTTATCATGTTAGATATTGATGAGGATGGGGAAAGGGAAGAGGAAGTTCTAATTATTTTGGAACGATTTTTCTAGCAACAAAAAGTCTATCATTAATATATAGTAAGAAAAATTGCATTTCATATGGATGATAAAAAAAGTGGTGTTTAAAGTGTTTAATTCCTTGAAACACCATTTATCATTAATTCTTTCCATGTTATTTATTGGACAAAGCTTACTCTTTATATCTTCTTTTACTTATTAATTTTTTATGTGATTAATGATGTTTTTCATGTATATTATTAATATTGTGTTATCATTTGATTTGATCTTAATGATTATCATCAAAGTAATCGATCTTATCAAATCTCACATTAATATTCAGGGATTATTTATATCTTTTAATCTTAGTAATACATTTATCTTCTTTTATTCTATCGTATTGAGAACAATGCTAGAATCAAAGTGTGCTGAGGAGGATATCTAATTCATAGTTTTCAATATCCAATATTTCTTATCTATTTTTTAAATTAAAAAATTAATTTTTTAAAATTTTTTAAGTAATAATTATGGATCATTAATTTTCAATATTGAGATTATCATTTTTAAGAAACCTCATTCATTGTATATGGTGAATAATTATTGATATTGATATAATAATTATGGTTAAAAGCTAAGAATCAACATCAAATTCCTTATCATCTTATTGTACATTAGATTTATTTTTTATAAGCGAGATTTTTGCCATAAAGGGATCACCCTACATTAATATATTTACCTCTTTTTTTTGGTTGACTGATTCTTCTATCAGTTTATGCATTACAAAACTTGATTTCTAACCATGTTAAAGCTATCTTAATTTACTTATATGTTTGGATATGATTAAGACACTTTAGGTATTTTTCTTGCTTCAAAATTCTTTTGTAGGCATTGCTGAGTTGCCCCATCTTGAGTTTGGTTATTTATATTTTTCTTGTTATCTTATGAAAAACATTCCATATTATTTGTAAAATTCTTCATCGAGCAACTAAGAAAAAGAACTACTTGAAAAATCCTAAAAAAATATCTCTTCTTTCTTTTTTTCTCAAAAAAGAAAATAAATAAAATAATAGTCATTAAGTTTTCAAGGAAATAAAAGGAAAGAGAAGAATAAAAGAAGAAGAAAACAAAAAAAAAAGTTATGGAGAATAAGTGCATACTAGTACTTTATTTAAACCTTGAAGAGTATAACCTTTTTACAGTTAATCCTTTATTTATCTATTTTCTTCTCTACATGTACCAATATGTTATATTTCTCTTGACCTCATTACAATCCTTAAAATACCTTTTGATTATTGTATGCATGTGATGTATCATTAGAGATATGATTTATAGTAAAGCCTATGACAATTCACTTTCTCTAAAGGAGCTGGGTAATATATGTTTATTACCTTATATACTTTGAGAACGATAAGATGAGTACCTTTATCTAATGTAGACTATGATTTCACAAAAACTAAATCCTTAATTGGGCTTAATTTTTATTTTTTTCTGTAGAAAATAGAGATTGTATGTTTATTTCATACATTTTGAGAGTGATGAGATAAGGACTCTTATAGACTTTTTTTTATTTCAAGGAACCTATAGAAAATAAAGATCATGCATTTGTTGCATGATTATCTATTTTAGATTCTTTATTGGTGTGTTTCTATTTATCTTACTATTTGATTTTGGTATAAATTATCGTTTGAGGATAAAAAATATTTAAGTGTGGAAAAATTGATAAAACAGTAATTCTATTGATTTATCTATAGAATTTTAAGTGAGTTCTTTTAATTTTATAGCTAATAAATTGTCATATCTCATCTATTTTCCTTTTTCTATTGCATAAGTAATAAGAGACTATGGAATACAAGTTTAGTGTAAAAAATAAAGTTTGGAGCTAAATTCTAATATTTAACTACATTGTAAGGCAATGCTAGATTTATCATGAGTGTGATCAATACGCCTTGCACATTCATGCAAATATTCATCACTCTATAGATCCTCCACTTTTTCATCATGACCATATGTTTCATGGTGTACGTTTGTGCTTTAATGAATAGGAATTTTCAATATAGACACACAGATTCAAAATATGTCCGTGCTTGATTTTAATATAAGATTATAAGCAAATTTGGCCCATTTTCTATGAAAATCATTTTCTTCTATAGAAGGAGGAGAAAATGTAACAGTGTAAGAAGTGTAAGAAATATCTCTATCTTTACAAACCTTGCTAACTACCTCTCATCAATCTTTTTTTTTTTCACTCTATCTTCCTTTAGAGCACTCAAGATGTATCATAAAGTGATTTCAACTCTTAGTCTCAGAACCATGATTACAAGATTTTTTATTATAATTTTTTTTCTAGATTAAGATTATGAGATCTTTCTTGGATTTGGTTTTTTCCTTTATTATTTTAACTATATTTAATTAATTTCCTAACCAAGGGACAAGGTTGGATCCTATGAAGTAATTTATTCTAACCTTTTTATTTCTGTTGAATAAATGTTTCCTCTCAAGTGTGTTTATTCTATTACTTTAATTTACACTAAGAATTGATCATTCTTAATAATTTTTATGTTAATTGGATAATAGGAGTAATTATCATTGTCAAATCAAAAGATTTATAGGATGAAATAAATTTAAGAGTAATTATTATTGTGAAATCAAAAGATGTATACAACGAACTAAATTTATAAATTGAAAGATCATTCATAATTCTAAATTTTTAATTAGTTATTAAATTAATAACTTATTAGTTAATGCATTATTATCTTGCGTGTTGAATACATTAATATAATTCATATTTTGCTGCACATATGAAATACAATTTTTTTTCATGCTCAATTCATTCTAGAAAGATATATACAATACATCAAGATATCACAATTAAATCAATTTAACTATACTTAATAGGTTACAAAATTTTTCTTACTTCTCCATCAATTTACTTGTTACTAACCATGTCCATTTTAAAAATTTTAAGCAACCATGTTTGATATTCTTCCATGTTCTACTATTTTAACATTAAAAAGTAAGAGAATAAATCTTAATTGCAACTTAATTGTAAAAATTTAAGTGTTTCCTGCTTCTATAATTATTATCAAATTTTTTTATAATTTAAAATTTTCAATTGCATATAAAGTAAAGTTTCGAAATTAAGTTTTTGAAAATATATTTATAAAATTAAGGTTTTGGACTTTAACTTCTATTACTTTGTTAAAATAAACTTCTAACTTTTAAATGCTAAAATCTTAATTTCATAAATATGTTTTTGAAATTTTATTTTTGAAATAAGTCACACACAATAAAAAATATACCTTTAAAGTTATTCCATTGAAACTATAATTATAATACTAGAAACCATGAAGACTAAATTGGAACAGATAGAATAAGGGTGGTTGAAGCTTTCGTTTAGAATAATAATTATCAAGTTAAAAGACACAATATTTTCTGAGAAGATGTTGTTGTGCAAGAATTCCTAAGAAATATGATAAATAAAGGTTAAAATGTATAATTAAAATAATTTTTTAAAAGAAAGAGAGTTTTATCAAAAAAAAAAAAGATGTTAGAAAGAGACTTCCATTTGATAATGACAAATAAAAAAAAAAATTGTTAATGGTTCCATAAAACAACATCCAAAAGGTAAAGCTAAACCAACAAATTAGAAGAATCTAGTAGAGCTACTCATAAGTATAGCTATTAAAATGGATTATAAGTTATGGATGAGTTATGCTTAAATAAAAATGGCTTACCAACATTGTTTTGATCCAACTCATCCAATCTATAAGTCAAGAAAAGCTATTCTATGATGAGTCAAATCAATTCATAAATATTTTTTAAAATTTTATTAATAATTTTTTAATGTTTTTATCAATTGATAAATAAATTTTAATAATATGTTATTTTGTAAAATATTTTATAATTTTATAATTTTTATTATTTTAAAAAATTTTATTATGCAAACTCATAAAGTTGGTAGCTTAAGTTAGCTTGATATTATTTTAACACATCATAAAAGTGAGTTAGGTTGGGTAACTTTTGATTCAACTCGTAATAAACCAACTCAAATAAACTAGTTGATCCACTTTAATCCGTCTACAAATAATAATCAATTGATAGACACAATAAAAATAGCACAGGCAAAAAATAAGTTCAAATGCAGTAATCAGAATGTTTGCAATTTGGTTTAAATTGATTTTGAGATAAAAAAAAAAGTATTTGATTTTATTATAAAAAATCTTGGCCGTTCACTTTAATCAGTTTGATAATAATATCAAAATTAAATCAATTCAATCCAATCTTTTACAATGGATTAGATCAGTTATTTTGATTTTGATTTTGATTTTTTTTAAGAAACCACACTTTTTCTTATTAGAAAAAAAAAAGTAAAATCTCATCATCAAGGGGCCCAAAAGCCCTAAGCATTTTGTTTTCGGCCGTAACGATGGAGAAGTACATTGGGATTAACCCTCAACTCTCAAGAAAGTGGGCCACACAATCCTCAAAAGATCCATTAACTCTCTGCTCCATCCTTTACCCCTTTGGGCCTAATAGAAAACTATTGGGCTTTCATGACCACTTTTTGGGCTTTAAAGAGTCTTCGTAAGCCTTGGGCTTTTGACCTTTTTTGGGTCTTTTAATGATAACGTTCCATGACAAAATAACAAAGCAGAGTAAAAGGCTCAAATTTATAATTGAAAGGAGTTTCGTTATATTTTATGGGAAAGACTCACTGCTTCACGTTGTAAAACCTTGATGGCAATAGTATATTTATATTGATCTGTGAGGGAAATTCAATATGATGACTAACCCTAAGGAAATTATATCGAGATCTAAATTCCGCAACTAATCATTATTTCAGAAAATATTAATTGAAAACATGGCATGTTATATCAAAGAAATAGAAAATATTCATACACAAGGTGCTCACCCTATGTATATTTTTCTACTTTTTTACACCTTAAATAAAATCTTAGTTTTTTAAAACATCATAACATTTTTATTGGCATGCAAGAAATAAAAATAAAAAAAAACTATATAATACATGATTGATTACCCTAACTTAGATATATTAATTGGCAGAATATTTTAATTGAATTTTGGAGGTAGCTAGGTTGAGCAGATTAATTTATTTAGCTTGGTGTATCTTGGCAGTTTGCCAAGCACATGGCATTCTCCATGATAAGTTATTTGATGATTTAAAGGGCATTGACCATTTCTTGAGCTAAGGTCTGAACCTGTTGTCCTATTCCTTCTCCAAACATTCATGTGATCACATGTGTCCCCATGTTTCACATCTGATTCTCTCTCCCACAAGGGAACATTTTGACTATATATTATATTCTAGATATACTATTTCAGTTATTACAGTTATGGAGTTAGTTGCATTTACATACATAATATTTATATGCATAAATCCAACATATTTTATATTGGAATTGAAGTAGGTGCTTGTAGAAGGGCATATAGAGCTTTAAAACTCCTTTTATAATGTCCACTTGAATTCCATGCCTTATTTTATACACTGAGAAACAGACAAGGATTGGCCTCAATAACTGCATGTTGCACATTCTAACTTCTGATTGCGTAGAAAATCAAACGTGGAATCATATCTACATTCATTGAACTAACGGATTCACAGTAAACTCTGCATATAGATCCCCAAAATCATCACTCAATAACTTGTTTCATCTTTAAAAAAATAAAAACAAATGAAGAGAGACACTGTAATAATTTTTAAATTATAAATATATTAAATTCTATTCTATTTTTTTAATTTAATTGAAATATTTTCTTAATCAAAATATTTTTTATGTTATTATTTAATCATTAGTTGCCAATTATTTATAATTATTTTTTATTTTTAAAAGTTATTCTGACAATAATTTTGAATTAGTTGATTATGTAAATTCTTTTATACTGACAATATATTGAAATTTTATTTCACTTAAGTCCAATACTAACATAAGTTTAGGATTTGACCTGATATGTGTAATAAAAAGATTGTGTCAGATTCGTTAAAAAAAATTTAAACAAACAAGTGAAATTTAAACATGTTACATTTATAATTTATTTATATAATATAATATATAAATGTAAATATATAATATATATATATAATATAAATATATATTATTTATATAAATATATTAAATTTATAAAAATTTTAATCATTTATATATAAAATTTTAAATTTATTTACTGATCTTTTTATATTATAAACTTTTAAATAAATTTATAAATTTAATAAATATTAAAATAGATCAGATTTCAGTAATAAAATTTTTTTATAATAAATGATAAGTTTAAATTCGATCCTAAATATTTAGAGTTAAACAATTAAAAATAGTCTAATTTATTATATCTTTATCTTTATTTTTTATTTATCATATAATTATTGTTAATTTTTATAATAATTATTTTAAAATTATATGTAAGATAATTTTTAATTAATTGAAAATGTAAATTTTTATATTAATAATATATTAAAATTAAATTCTAAAATTTTTTCACTTAACTGCAACATTTTTCTTCTTATGTGTTGATATACGGATATTACCTCATCAACGGTCGAAAATGAACTTCTCCAAAGTAAAGAAATTCACTAAAATAACTTTTATTTCTTTGAATATATATATATATATATATATATATATTCAAAGAAATAAAAGAAAAGAATATATATATATATATATATATATTTGCTAATTATTATCATAAAAAAGAAAAGAATGCAATAGCATAAAAAATTTTAAGTGAAATAATTATGCGGAAAATATTTTGAAAAGAAAAAACTTACATAACATTACTTCGGGTTATCTAAATAGTTGAATTTTTTTTAACTTTCAATTTTTTAAATATAAATTTTAAAATAAAATCTATGTAACTAAATAAAGTTAATTTTTAACTTAAATTCAAAACAATTTTAACTTCATTTTTTCAAACTAAAAAAGTTATTTTAATTATAAAAATTACGCATTTAATGGATCTCTCGTCTCTCCCAAAAGATCCCCAAATAAAAATCACTCATTTAGAAAAAAAATTATTCAGTTTGATGTGTCCTTGTCCTTGAGACCCGTTGGACTAAACAAAGTCAAATTAAATCAATAAAGTGAAAAAAATATTTAAAATATTTTTATTAGAAATATGCAATTATTCAGCACATATTCTGTTAAATATTTACAAATAATAAATTATATTTAATATTTTTATCTTAAACTACAAACATTTTTCATAAAAATAATGCTTATTAAGATAAAATCATTTATAGTATGAAATATTATTTTAAAAAATTAAACATATATTATTTATATCAATCATCCATTGACCATGTTTAGTTTTTATTTAATTAATATATTTAAAACGTTTGTAAATAACACCCAAAAATAAAGTTTTTAAAGGCGGCTAAAATTTAATAAAATTAAAATTGTAAAAAGAAGAATCCCTTAATAAAGTCGGTGCTTTCAACACCAAATAATGTGATTTGAGTATGGTCTTTAATAAATGATATGTCACAATTGGTCTCAAGGACAATGGTGTCTACATCAAACTGAAAATTCTCGTCGCATTTAAACCTTTTTGGGTTACTTTCGTATATAATTAAATTTTTTTTGCAATTGCAGTTAGTGTTGTAAGCACATTTTGGAATAATTATATTAATTCCTCTTCGAATTAGTGGCAAATACGTTTATATCCTCTTTGATATAGAAGTTATACTCAATTCTTTTGCTCATCATCCCTTATGTCATTTTTAAAGTATTTTGTATAGAAAATTTTAAATTTTTAAAAATTTATAAATAAAAATAAATAAAAGATAATAGTAAAAATTATTATTAAGTGTTTTATTATATTAAATAGTAATAGATTTTAAAAAAAAATTAAGATTTTTAAAATTGAAGATAAAATTATAAAAATTACTATACATCATCTTTATTGATGTGATATATCAAAATTTAAAAAATTAAATTAGAAATAATTAAAATTATAATAATGTTATATTTAATTTATAAAAATATATTCAATTTGATAAAATGTATTAAAATTTAAAATTTAAGTCAAATTGAGTTATTACGATGAAAATATTTTAAAAAATTATTTTTTTATTGAAGAAGTTAGATGTCTCAATTAAGCATTTTTATCTCTTAAAAAGTAGGTATATTTTGAAATAGGAAAAAGAAATAAATATTGTGACCTTATATCATAAAAAGGCATATACACAATTACTATAGAATTGATTTTGTTTGATTTGGTTGGGTCATTCGATGAAGGTCTAAAAGAAATGTTTACGAGTATTTTAAATATATTAATTAAAAATAATAAAAATATTATTATTATTCTTATTTTGATAATTATTAATATATTTTACATAATTTCTAATTAAAAATTATTTTGATTTTTTAAACATTATTTTTAAAATACTGATTAGAAAAATTCAAGATTTAATTATTCAGTCCTATGCATGTGATAAAAATTTGGTCTAGAATTTCGAGTTTATGATTACATTATAATTAGCATCATGCCATTTCTGCCATAATTATATTTAATTTGTACCCACATGTAAGAAAATTTAGATCAACTTGGACTATAAAAGAATGAAGCTTCAACTTCATGTGTTGATGCATGAAGCTTAATTGAACAAATTAAGACCATGTTAAGCAGCTATATATCTTAAAAAGCCTATAATGATTCTCGAGCGAAACAAAAGGTTTGATGCTGTGATATAGCATATATAGGTGTATTTTTTTTATTTTTTATTTTTGGTCTTCATATATATCATATAGTTTTTACATTTCGATGACATTCAAATGAACCTCTTCTAGCTGCTTTTGACCTCCCCAAAATAGATTCTCATGGTTTCCTTTGGGATTTTACACCCTTTTATATTCAAAGGTGGATGGATTATGTTCGCTCAATTCCCTTGTTTATGTAAGTTGGTAAAATTAGGGGAAGCAAATTAAATTAGACAAAAGAAAATTATTCTAATTTTTTTTTATTTTTTCTTTTGGATAAAATTTGAAAAAAAAAAAGGAGAAATTTTCAAATGTGGGGCTTATATATATATAATTCTCCTAAAATTAGGGTTTTTTTTAATGTTTTTATATCTTAATATTTTGTATAATGTAAAAAACTCAAAATAATTTTTATTTCAAAAATATTATAGTAAAATATTTTTTATAAATAATTTATATAATTTATTTTTTCTATTTATTTAAATAAATCATTTTTTTACACTTTTTATCTTTTTAGTTCTACCTATTTAAATAATACATCTTTTCTATACTATTTCTACTTTATTTTATATTCTTCTATTTCTTTCCTTTTATTTTTTTCTTTCTTATTTTATCTATCAAAACATTGTTCTAATTTAAGGATATGATTATAAAAATAATAAAAGTTTGATTTTGATATATCTTATAGTAAAAAATTTTACATTATCAATCAATTAAAATATATGGTAAGTATGATATTTAAAATAATTATTATAACAATTAAAAATATTTTATAATATGATAATTTATTAATAGATAATAGTGTAAAATACATTTACATGTTAATGCATTTAAATTAAATTCTAACCTTTAAATTAATTAATATAAAATTTGTTAATTCTTAATTATATGATAATATAAAAATTTGTTATTTTATGAAAAAAAATATTTAAATATGAAGGTATAAAAGAAATATAAAGAGATTTCTATTATTTGTGATTGCTTCTTGAATTTAATTACATGCATCATCAAGAAGCTTTAATGATCCCGTGGCATGAATAAAATCTCAAACTAACGAAGAAGTTTCAACAAGTGACGAAACAAGGGCTGAAGGGTCTTTGACACCTTCTATTAGTTTATACTTCATTTACAAAATGAGCATTTAATAGGAAAGGAATAGAGAAAATACAATTAATTTTACAATCATAAAAGTGATATGAGTGGAATTTAAAATTTTATGTAAACTATATTAATTCATAACTTCTCCTTACTAAATTAATTTTCATGGTTTAAACTCATGGTTTAAAGAAATATGTTTTAAGTGTAAAATGAGTGTAGAAAAAAAAGTAAAAATATTATTAATACTCCACAAAAAAATACAGAGTTAACTTGGTTCAGTACATTCCCAACACACATCACTCATAACCGCGGCAAAATTTACTCAAGAAAGGGCTTAGTTGTATTTTTAATATTTTTAATTTAAATTATATATAATTTTAATTTTTTAAATTAATTGTCTTTTTATTTTTAAAATTACATAAATTTGAATCTTCCATAAATTTTTTTAGTTAAAATCTTCAAAAATATTATTTTCAATTATTTGGAAATTTATGATAAATTGGGATATAAAATAATTAAAAAAAATAGTAAAATATAATGAAACTTGAAAATTTTCATTAGATAAGATATTAGGGTTTCCATAAGAAACATTTAATTTATTTATTTTGGATAAAATTTGATATTTTTATCGATAAATTTTTAGTACAAGGAAATTAATCAATTTAATTTGTAAGGATTTTAGTTAGAAAATAAAAATTCAAACATTTTAGTAAAAGAAAATAAAAAAGGAAACTAAAAAATAAAAATGTAAATAGTTTTTATTGGTTTGTAAAAAATATAAAAAGCTAAAATCGCATATAGTTCAAATTATAGGAACAAAAATGTAATTAATCTTAAAAAAAAATTAAAATAAAAATGGCAAACGGAACTATCCAACTTGATGCAGGAGCCATGAGCTATATAGACCATGTTGGGCCAAACAAATCTAAATTTAAGTCATATTTCTAAAATGATTTTTAAATCTGAATATTTTTTCTAGCTTTGTAGGTTAAATCTAGTCCAGATTAAAAAAGTTTAAGTTTAATTCACATTCAAAACTTAAATTTCAAATCTTATATTTTTAAAATTATTTTGTTTTTAAAATAAAAAAAACCACGTTTGATGAGAGTATTTTTAAAAACCATTTTAATTAAAAGATAATATCCTTTTTATTTAAATTTTAAAACTAAAATATTTTTAAATTATTTTTATCTTTTATTTATTTTTCATTGTGCCACTGTCTGATCTTCTTCTTTTATTTATTTTATTTCACTTTTCAAAAAAAATTAAAATTATTTTTTATAAATTAAAAATTAAAAACATAATCAAACATATCTTAAATTTGTGTAATATTGTGTCCTTTTCTAGGCATGTAATTTAATTTTTCATTGATTCAAACCATTAATTTTGCAAAAAAAAAAACCTTTGAACTGTGTATATGGGGATCACACTTAGTCACTCATAGTGAGAAAAGGGACAAATAGGCTTAATATTTCCATCGACACTCGGAAAGGAAGGATGAAATATGTTTATTAATCACCTATGTTTTTTTCCAATTCAAAATTTCATTTTATTTTTTTCATTTTCTTCTTATCTGTTGTCTAAAATTACAACACATAAATTAAAAAAAAAATATTAATAAAGATTGGTTTGGTCAATATAAAAAATAAATTTATATTTTATAATGTTACAAGTTTAAATCTCGTTACTAGTATAAAAATTTTACTGATAAATGATTTATACATATCTTTATAAGTATTGCTTTAAACTTGAAATATTTCTTAATCCTAGAAAATCTTCTACATCCAATTTATGTAAATTATAATAGAAAAAATATGTAAATTAAAAAAGTAACAAATCTCCTTATTTGTATTAAAATTATTTGTAATTTTAACACATCATTTATTTCTCTCATTTATTACTTAAGTATTTTATATATTAGTATTTTTTTCTTTTATGATAGAATAATAATTAGTATTATCTTATAATTTTAAAATGAAAGTTAAATAAAAATAAAATTTTCTTATGACAAAAGGTTGTTACATGTTAACGAGAAATCTCAAGGTTTAAAAAAGTAGTTGTGCTAAAAATATAAAATAAAAACTATATTATTCATAATAATTTTACATGATTCGAGTTGAATTGTATTCTTTTTTATAATTAGAAAGGGAAAATAAAAAAATATAAATTTAGAATATCATGTAAATTATTATAATTTTTAACCTCTCATTATTATATTAATTTTAGTGGTTTAACCAAGTTATATATAATCGAGGATATCTATGATTTAGCAAAAAATAAAAATAAAAATAAAAAATTGGCTATGATAAATTCATAATATCCAATACATCTATTTTTTTTTCTGTTGTTTATTAATCATATTCAATTAATCAATTTTATAATTAATTTGAAAGTTTAACTTTATTTTTAATTTCATTAATTTTAAAACTAACAATTTTGATCCTTCTAACTTATTTTTAACTATTATCAACTTTCAAAATTTGAGATTTCATAATTTCAATCTATCTGTTAATTTTTTATAAAATAATTAATAACTTAATAAAATAGGATAAAAAAATTAAGTTAAATTAATCATATTTTAATTTTAATTTATAGCAAATAAATTAATGTTTAATTAATGAAATTAGACAAAAAATTAATTACAAAAAACCAACATTACTGAAAAAAAATTGTATTTTAAGTTTCATTAATTTTAAGATTAAAAATTTTGATCCTTCTAACTTATTTTTAGCTATTATCATCTTCGAAATTTTGAGATTTCGTAATTTAAATCCATCTGTTAGTTTTTTTATCAAATAATTAATTGATTAATAAAATTGGATAAAAAATTAAGTTAAATTAATCAAATTTTAATCTAAAACCATAGCAAATAAATTAATAGTTAATTAATGAAATTAGATAAAAATAATAATTAATTAAGAAAACCAAAATTAATGAAAAAAACCAAAATTTAAAATTAAAATCATCCAAAATAAATTTTAAAATTAAATTTAAAAAATAAAAAATCTAATTTAAATGAACATCTAAATGCTAAACGCCTAAACCCTAAACTTTTGGATATCTCGAACCTCTTACAATTTATTCATAGGATAAAATAATTTAGATAAAACAAAGGACATTATCAACATATTCCTAACATGAAAAAATAGAAAATATATAATTAGTGGTAGTTGTTTAAGATTTTAAATTATTTTTAATAATTATTCTGAAAATTAATATTGATTAAAGCACATTGGACAATCATTTTCATATTCATTAAATAAAGATAAAAGCATGATTGACAAGCATTCAAGTATAGTTTTTATAATATTGAAAAGATATATATGATTTCAAATTCTAAATATAAAGATGTAAATAAATGAATGAATTTTTTATTATTTATATTTTAAAAAAATTAATATTTTTATTGATTTTATTTAATTTAATATTTTAACTTTTATTTTTTATCAACTTAAATTTTTATTATATGAATGTTAAATTTTGTAAAATCCTTACTACAATTTGAGATTCCTTTTTAATGAAATATCTTAACTTGTCTAACTTTTTATGTGTAAGATATAAAATTAATAAAACTTTAAGATGAAAATCATATCTTAATAACAAGAATTATTTTCAAAAAATTATTAGTGTTAAAATATAGAAATATTATGTTTAAAACAAAACAAGTTATGAAGAATGATCTAATTTAATATTTTATTTTAATTAATAAAATTATACAAAACTTTGATATATTAGTTACAATGCAATATTTATAAGAATCCATTAAACAATTTAGTGATAATAAGAGAGATAAATAATAAAAAATATATGTTCAAAATAGAGATTTGATCTTGATGCTTACATTTTGATATCTCATTTTAATCAATAAAATATTAAAACAATCTTTCAATCAATTTTAATAATCGTTCAAAGAATTAATAAATCATTTTCTACTAAGATTATGGAAAAATTTCATACTATTTATAGCCAAAGAAATAATTTGATATAAAAATAAAAGTTAAAAATTGGAATTAAGCAAAAAAATTAGATAAAAATATTGATTTTATCTTACTTATATTACTTATAAATAATTCAAATATATCAGTTAATGTAAATTATCTATTTTTTCTTTTTTTGAGATTGGACTCATTATATATATATATATATACATAACTTGCTTACCTAGGCAACTCCAACAATTTAAAGTCAAAATCTAAATAATTAACCACCAAAGTGCATAAATTAAAGTAGTAGAGTGTATCTCGAGATCAACATCACATGACCATATTTAGTTATATGTTTTTCAGTCTATCCGATATGTACTCTACCATAGATGGTGGTCAAAGGTTCTAAATATATATATATATACAAAGATTGAGAAACCAAGCTTTAGAATTTGTTAATTAGAATAAAAAAAATGCTAGGACCTCATGATAGAGTTGGTATAGCGCAATAATACGATCTTTTACCATGGTTTATATATTAATTATTAGAAAGACCCAAATTAAAAGAACTTGGCAACCTCGTTTATTTTAATTAATTATCTTAACCGACCTCAAAAACCGTATCAAATCATGGAAAAGTGTGTTATGATTGTGTGCAAATGATGCAGCTACATCAATGTTCCACTTATAAATCCTTGATCTTCTTTCCCTGCATATTTCATATTTAACTTCTAATTTTGAGATTCTTCAATCATAATGATGTAATAATTTATTTGTAAATAATATTCAAAAAATATTCTCTTTGATTTTCTTTCTTTCTCTATCATGTTTTAAAATTTAAGATATTATTAATTATTTTTTAAAATTATACTTTTAACTTAAAATAAAATATAATTAATTAATAAGAAAGATAACACAAATCATATAAATTATATAATAAAAAAAATAATGTTAATTAAATTTATTTTGTAATTTCTATATTGAAATTTTAAAATAAAAAATAGAAAAGAAGGAAGAATCACTTTAAAGTATAATAAATGAAAAGGAAATTATTGTGAGAATAACCTTATGTGTACAAAATGATTAAAAAGAAAATGATAAAATGATTAGCTTGTTTGGTTTGTTGTGTAACCACCAAAAATATGGTGATAGCCATGAAGTGTTAATTGGTGGATGGAGTCACATGGTGATTCTGATACAAGTTTTTCCCTAAATCAGTTCCAAATAATTTATTTCTGACAATATTATTAACAAAAGCCTGCGCCACCCTTTTTATACATTGCATATGCTAAAGCACAGAGAATGTGCAAATGAAATAAAATGGGGATCCAAACTTTGTGTAGCAACGTGGTGTTAATTAGTTGAGTCAAATGTTTTCTCCTTTTTGGTAAAGATGAGGATGTTAATTAGATTTCATTGCTTGAATTTGCTACATTGTCCTATGTTTTACATGTGTTATATTATCCTATATAATTGTTTTTGTTTTTTTATGTTCTTAAAAAAAAAAAAAGGCTGGAGACATGAAATAGCGAGAGAAATGGAGTGGGTGGCAAGGGAAATATCTAACCAATCCTATAAAAATATATAAAGTTAAAAAATATCATTAATTTTTATAATAAAAATAATAAGATTTAAATTTTAAATTTTATGACACTATTTAAATTTTTTATATTTAAATTAATTTTAATGGGTAAGTAAATGATACTTTGATTTCACTAAATCAACTATATGCCATTCACTTTATTAAGACAACAATTTTTTCTTGACACTCACTTTATTATGGATTGAAATGATTCTTGTTGTAAATAAGTGCAAGTTTTTTTATTTTAAAAATAAAATATGTTCAGAAAAATGTTATCGAAATTACTTTTAGTCAATTTTAAAATAAATTTTTTAATTTTAAAAATAAAAAATGTTCAAAAAAATATTATCGAAATTACTTTTAGCCAATTTTAAAATATTTCTCGATAAATTTTTAGATTTTTGTTTTAGTTGTAAAAATAGAATACATCAATCTTCTTGCTATTATCTTTTAAGGGTTAGGTATACAAGTTAATCTAACTAATATAAGTACAATCCATAACAAAACACAATAAAATAGTTGGTTTGGAAGTTCAACTTATTTAACTAATAAAATATATTAAAATATTTATAAATAAAAAATATAAATAATATAAATAATAAATTATGAATTCTTAAAAAAAAAAGTTGACTTATAATTTAATTTGTAAATTTAACTTGTAGTTTAAATTGATTGCGTAAAAAAATAATTTAAATTTAAACAAGGATTGGTCCTAAGTAAAGTTGGCAAGTTAGCCCATTTAAATCATTAAACATAGGACTTGTCCTCTAGATTTTAGGTATCAATTAATTTTGACATTTTTTTAATTTAACCTATTCGATTTTTTCCTTGAACTAGATTTGAATCGACTTGATCTATTTAAACGTAAAATGCATGTTTAAGCTGGACTTGATCTACAACTTTTTGACACCAATAAAATATGATTCTTTTACCTAATTTGATCTGGGTTAGATGATTTATTCTGATGCTGTTAGTCTTAATCCAATAAACTTGCAAATTATTTAAATTGACTCATAGGCTTAGAATTCCTTATCCAATTCTACTTTTCATCATATTATATTTTTTTTTAACTCATATAATTTTAATGTATTTATGATTTTTAATATATTTTTATTTTTATTTTTCTAAATTTATTTTTATCTATTTTTATTATTATCATTTTATTTGATTTATTATTACTATATATATACTTTTTATTATTTTAACATTTTTTAAAATTTTTTATTATATGTATATTTGTTATATTTTTATCATACTTCAAACAAATTCATGGTGATATATATATATATATATATATATATATATATCACGGCAGATTGAATAACTTTTTTCTTTGATTGAAAATAGTTTTTTAAGATTGAAAATAAAAAAAATTAAAAATTAAAAATTACTTTTTCTTTTAAAATATTTTAAAATTTAAAACAAGCAACTATATCAAATAGGATAAAAAATATAATGATAAAACTTAAACATGTGAATATTTATCCAATTTTATCCTAATTTTAATGAGAAAAAAATTATTTTATCTTTGTATAAGAAAAATCTATATTAAATTTAAAAAATAAGCTTTGGTTAGAAAATATAAATACCTCAAATTTATTCAGTTCTCTCTATCCTTGTTACACAATAATTTTCGAGAATAATAGTTTTAGATCCTAGTTCACGTGTGATAGCCCAATACTTCAAAGGAAGAATAGGCATGTGGTCACACACTCACTTGGGACTTACATCATCGTTTAAATGTGTGTCTGTATCTAAACATTTAAGAGATACAAAAAAGGGTGAAGGGTTCGGTGGTGGCATTTGCAAGGGAGAAATAACAAAGTTGAAAAATTATAGTTGAAGAAGTTTGAGATAATGCATATAGGAAGAAGGTTGATAGGAATAGATAATAAATTAAATCAATTTAAAATTAATTTAAGATTTAAGTTAATAATTAATTTGTTAAATTTGATTTATGAACTAAATAAATTAAATTTGAGCTGAAAATTAAATTCGTTAAATAAACAAGTTGAACCTAACCTATTTATAATTTAATTGGTTTATAAATCAACTCGTTAAATATATAAATTAAATTTATATATTTTTTTTATAAAATAGATAAAATATATAACATAATCATAATATATATTATTATAAGAAGCTATATGTTTACAAAATTTTATAATTTAAAAATTGGTAACAAAATATAAATTTGAAATGTTCAGCATACAAAATATTTATTTTATTTATTAATTATTAATACTATTTTAAATATAAATATTTATTTATTTTATATAGACTATAATTATAATTATATTTATATATATATATATATTTTTAATTAGACAATCATTTTGTCAAAAATATATTAGTAAATTATAAATTTTAAATGTTATGAATTTAATTTATTTTAACTTTTAGTTTATGTGCTTGAGTCAACGAACTATTGAATCAAACTGAGTTATTTATTAGCTTAAATTGAGTTGAGTCGAGTTAGGAAAAAAAGTTTATATATGAACTTTAGTTGAGTTTGGAGTCGGATAAATTCTTGTCGAGTTGAATTGAGGTGAACTTAACTCGATTCGACTTATTTCCATTCTTAAGAGTAAGAGTTGTTAAAAGGTATTGGAAAAAAAAGAGAGAAGTCGAAACTAAAAAAAGGGGTAAAGAGAAGAAAGATAACAAAGATTAAGTAACAATATAAGGACAAGAGTTTATCTAAGTAAGCTTTTGATAGATAGAGTAGGAGTATGATAATAATTTCACTTTAAGTGAAAATTGAAGTGATCTAGATCCAAATATGGATTTCAATAAATAACAATAACATCATGAAGATGCAATACTTTTAATAAAAGAAAAGAAAGGAGGTGTACAAATTATAAAATTATTACTTTAACTTCTACTTCCATTTTGTTTTGGTTAAAAAGAAAAAAAGTAACTACTATTAATATATTTTTTCATATTATAATTGAAAAAAAAAACGTAATTATAATACCAAGAACAAAAATCAACACTTAGAATTTGATTCAACAAAAAATCCTTTTTTTTTTAACTTTCAAAGATATTAACTACTAAAAATTACCATGTCAATTTTTTATTTTGATCATTTTATATATTTTATTTTATTATTTTTTATTTTAATAAAAAATATAATAATCAAAGATCAAGATCTAAAGCCTTGTTAAAAAATCGTAATTAATAAAAATTTGTTTAGTTATATCTAAACAATGTTATTGTTAAATATTAGTTCTTGCTTGAAATTAAAAATTTAAAGAAAAGTACTATTTAAATAATTTGAATTTAAAATTTAATTTGCATTATTATATTTTTTTAATATGATAGAAAATTTACTATATAAAATATCATAAGTCATAATACTTTTATGATATTTTATTTGTTCAAATAATGGAATTCAATGTTTATTATTAAACTTGATATATGTCATAACAAGAATAAGAAAAGGTAGTAGGTAGGCATGATCGTTTGAAGTAGCTAGAAAAATTTGTTGAGATTATTAAAAAATATTTATCTTATAAGATGAAGTATGTCATTTTAATTCGGAAATAGAATTAATAAAAATAAAATTATTTTATAAAAAAAGAACAAACTAGCAATTTTTTTTTGTTTTTTATATATATAAAAATAAATTATTTATTCGATGTAGGATTGACATTTGAAAACTTGCTTCTATTAGCAAACATTAATTACCCACCGATTGTGAATAATGGTGGGAAAAGGGTGAAGCCATCATGTGTGATGTGTGATGAGTGGAACAACGGTTTAATAGAGCATCAAACCGAAGGTAATTATATTCATATTAGCTTCTTCTTTTTTTTATAATAACAAAAATAATGAGATTCAAATTTATAACCTCATATAAATTATTCTAATCATTAATCAATCACCATAATTCTATAACTTATATTTATATTAACTTTGAAAGTAGTGTTAAACGGACGAAAGTATGTATGCATTAGGATAGGAAGGAAGGCAAGATTAGGCAAAATTTTATCTCTCAACCCTATATCTCTCCGAATTATAAAAGAAAATTTCATCATAAAAGAATTTTTATTTATTAATAAATAAAATATGTTAAGTGTTAATATTGTTTTTATTAATATACTTTATTTTAAGAGAAATTAAATTATTAATATAAACATTGTAAATTTATGTTAATAATATACTAATAAAAAATTCTGTTATTATATAGATTATTGATATATATATTAACAGTATATATTAAATGTAAATATAATGGATCGTTAAATAAGTTATATTAATAAGGGTAATCTTAAAACTTTTATGGTGTAATCGTTGAAAGTGGAAATTTATTTTGCTAATAATTAATAAATTTTTTTGTAATGATTTAGATGATAAAGTTATTCATTTCTTTTTTTAATATAAGCAATAAAGTTATTCACTTCTATGGATTAAAAACGCAATATATTCTCTTACAGTGATATAATCCGTTAGCTTACGTATTTTTTTCAAAGAATGATACGTGACATTCTTAAATTCTTTTATTTAAAATTTTAATTTTAGATAATTTTGAATTATTTATGTACATTTTTTATAATTAATTTTCTATTTTAGTTTATATTCGTGAATCATACCTAATAATAATCGGTTGAGTACCCATTCTTCTTCTCATAATAATATTTTTTTCCCTTTCTAAAAAAAACGGCTCTCATGAATCTCATAACACAACCAAACATGTTCATAATAATGTAATTCAATCATTATCTACAAATAAAAAGAAGTCATATATATATATATATATATATATATAATGTGCAAGACTTTTTTATACAGGGAATACTTGAAAAAGAATTTTGCTAATAAATTGTATAAATTCTTTCACAATTAATTATTTGAATTGACTTTTTAGTATAAGTTGTAGTTAATTATTCCCTCATTGAAACAATGATTTGCCTAAATCAATGATTGCTTGATGCTTTCAGACCCAACTTTATAATTTGCCATTTTCTATAAGCAATTTAATTTATAATTTATCATCATCGAAGACAATATTCGTTTTGTAATCCCTCATCGATGAATCAAAACCGGAGAAATACATCTCAACAATAACTTAAGTCTATTTTTCAAAAATAAAAAATAATATAAATAAAATAGAGATTAATTTTAATATGTTATCAATCTAAAATTTTACGCCGTCAACTAATTATAAATTATAATAAACAATTTTTAAATTAATTATTATAAAAACTAATAATTTGTAACAACAATATAATAATTTTCAAGTAAATAATAATAATAATAAATCATTTTACTCTATTATTATATTTTAATTAAATTTATAAAAAAAATTGTAAAACAAAGATCTATTCATGACTTGGTTCTCTTATGGAGAAAGTTGAACTTTAGAAGATCAAGGTTTCATGCACGTGGGGGCGGCTCCTTGTTCCGGATGATGATCGTATCTCTATTCTCAATACAATACCAAACCATTTCTCAATGAGTGAAACACCACTTTAATCCTTAAAACGTTTAAAGTGTTCACATTAATTAACTTTTAAGATATATAAACATTGATTAATTCAATCAATTTTAAAGATTAAATTCATATTAAATAATTTTATATTTTTCAAAAAAAAATTATTTTTTAAAATTTGATAAATCAATTTCAAGTTTTTAAAAAATTATATAAAAATTTACCCATTACTCAATCTTAATCAATAGTTTGAACATAATTAAGCTCTAGCAATTGGAATTGATGGTTGGAAAAATAGACCTTTTTGATGGAATACATGTTACAATTGCGAACCATTGTTGGTTCCAATGGGGTAAAAGATGAAGGTAGAATAATGGTGTGGTGTGTTTCAAATTCCCAAAACTTTGTATTGGTGTTCGAGAGAGTTTCAATTTCAATGATAGTGTGTGAATCTAGGAGTCCATGTTCAAGTATTCCACATCTATAAACTACGGCTATCCTCGTTATCCTTGCACATTAGGACTTTGGATTTTGAAGATAAATGTTAATACTACTTTATATTATTAATCAATACTACATGTTTTCTCGTGTTTCGTTATTCATCCAAAACTTGAGCCAATTTCGTGAAGATAGACATGATTATTTCAAAATAATATATCATTATTTTAAATTTTCAGATTATGATAGTGGATAAGAGATGAATTTTTTTTAATAAAAAATAAAATATTTTAATTTTAAAGAATAAAAAATTGACCAAGTTTAATTTTTTTTTATAAAGATTAAAATGAACAAATAAAAAGATTGAAAAAAAAATAAAATTATCCATTATTTATATATATTAAAATATAAAAAAAATATTTTTAATAAATTAATATAAGGGTTTCAAATCTTATAAAAATTAGAATGATAATTTAACCGTTTGAAAATGTTAGCCAATGACAATTCTCTTTTGTATCAAAACCTTTTCATATTCTAACTTTTACACTTATTTTATATTTTTAAAAATACTTTTCCTGATTTTTATCATTTTATTCATTATACATATATATTCTTTCGTTGCTGGTTGATTTTTAGAGTATAAACCTCATAAATGTATACACCTATAAGAGTGATGTTTCACTATCAATATTGTTTTTAATATTTGAAAAAAATCACCAGGTGGATAATGACAATTTAGGTGGACGGTAATTCATGTTTTCTTAATAATGAATTAATATCTCGATCTATGCCAATATTTCTTAGGCTTTTTTTTTTCCTATGCTATAATATACTTCTCCATAATCTTATATTCTATACCTTAAACAGCTTTTACATATAGTCTCACCTTAATAAATTATTTAAAAGAAAAACACGTTTTGTGTGGGAAAAAAAATCTCATACCATTTAATTCGTCATAATTCCATATTTCTTTTTATATATCTGAACACACAAATGATTCCATTTTATCATAACATTTGGAATAATATTCCATCCACACTCACCACACACGGTCACGCAAATAGGAATACTAATCAATTTTCTTATTTCCACAAAGTTATAGTTTTGTTTTGATTTACATTTTCCACATTTGCACCTAAAAATGAGTTACTTTCTTTCCATTTTCTTAAAATTCTCCCGCGTTCAAATATATTTGTCTCATCATAGATGTGAGTAAATCGGCTAATCAAGCATATGAAACACATGGTATGAACATACTCTAAAATGAAGATAAGAAACCAAATAATAAGTTTAAAATCCCAGAAAATAAAATGGACTTGGATTTATATATGAACTACTAGTAAAAGAAAGCATGACATATAATTATCATATAAATTAGATAGAATTGTCATTCGGCTATAGCTTTCACCATAGTTGGGCTATAGGACTTGATGCACATTTCCTAGTTGGGCTGAAATATTTTTTAAATGGATCGTGTGTGTGAATATATATATATATAATATTTTTTAATTTAGGTCAATGAATTTTATAATCAAATTTTATGTTATAAATGTTATGTAGTATATAAATCAATTAGCTAAGATTAATTTATCTTAACTAAATATTTTAGATTTAAATTCTAGACAGTTATATTAAAAATCCGGAGAAGTTTTTTATTATTTATAATAAGCTTATTAGATTAAAAAAGAATTATTTCTAATAAAAAATACATGTAATTTAGATAAAAATAAAATAAAATTATAAGTCTTTATATAATAAGAACTTATTAATAATGCTTGTGTAACCTAAATAGGACCTTAGTATGAAAACATGTGTAATTTTAGTATCCAATGGTCATAACGAGTACCTTTTATATAATCATAAATATATATATTCTTACCAAAATAGAATCCTGATGAAAATAAGATAAATTTCATATTTTCATTGACAAAAATTAAATATTCTTCAGCATTATTCCAAGTCACAAAAAAATAGCTCCATCAGGTAGCTGATCCACAAATACTAAAAAAAATAATGAAGCTTCGATTTTATATATATGAGTAGTTCCTTTCAAAAGAAACGGACAATTATGACCCATATATATCATGGTAGAGGTTACAAAATAAATATTTATAAAACATGGATTTCCAAATATGAAAATCTGGCACCACACTAATTAAATTATTAAAATCGATATGAACTGAACCAATGGAAAATTATTGCATGTCACATTTTATAAAAAGTAATTAAGCCTGAACAAATTTGAAACAAATTATAGGTACAAAAATTATACTGACTGGTTGAGTAAAATTAAACGATTATGTACATAAAAATTTGATGAGAAAACAATTTTTATTTGATATATTAAAAGGAAAAAATTTTAGGATAAAAAAATATATAATCATTTATCATTAATCTTTATCGAGAAACACCTTGAGCGAAACTTGCGTAAATCCTCGTGTACAAACAAAACATCTGTTCCCCTCTTTATCCAAAATTTACAAGAAAAATTGTATTTGAACAGTTTTAGACAGTTTTAATTTTTCGTAAGCAATATATATATATATATATATATATATATATATATATAAAACTCCAAATATAAATAATTAAAATTTACCGAATTTCAAGTATATACTATCATGAGAATTTAATATAAATTTGAAGAAATGGGTAATTCAAGATGATATATATATATATATATATATATATATATATATATAATATTAATATGAATTTAAAAATGGGTATTTTATTTTCAGATATCACGTGATAAAGTCATGTATACATTTTGCGTTTATCTTTCTTTTTATGGACATTAAATAAATAAGACGCAATAAAAATGAAAAAAAATTAAAACTTACTCATGACTAATTACCATATCTCACACGAACGGAAGTTTTTTAATAAATTTTAAAGATTTGAATATAATTTTAATTCCTGTATTTTAACAATTTTTTTATTTTAGTTTCTTTAAATATTTTTTAAAATTTTGAAATTTTGTATTGTGTAATTTAATTACTTTGATCCTTCTTAATTATATAATTATATAAATAATTAATATATGATAATTTTTTAATTTATTAGCCATGTCATCATATAATAGTTATTACAGATAAAAAAAATATTGACTCTGAAAAAATCAGAAGTTAAAATCATAATTTTTTTTAAAAATTATATAAAACTAAAATTTAAAAATTTAAAATAAAAAACATATTTAAACCAATCTTAAATAATCAGAATTGCATGATTATAATAAAGAAATAAAATTGAAAAAGCATTTGAAGTTGTGATGAATTTTTGGGGATGGCGAAGGAGTGAAGGTTGCTCTTCATTCGATTTAGATTACAAACCTTGTCGCTTTAACACGTCTTACTATACATTCCACGTTGGAATTTGGAAAGTATGATAACACTTTTGAAGTAGTCTCTAGAAAAAAGGGAAAAATGAAGAAAGTTGAATTGTTAAAAGGATTGGTGTTTTCTGTACTTACTAAAAAGTTCAATATCTTTTGCAACGTGTCATATGCCAAAAATGGTAAAGGAGCATATAGCACTATCAATTTTGTTGGTTCTGTAATTAGAACAACAACATCACAAGTGACCAAAAACAAACATGCTGGTAGTTTTGGGGTATCAACATTATGATTATTATGTAATTTCACCATCATCTACATGTTCCCTTTATGTAACATACATCTCAATTAATTGAACCTTTCAAATTTCTCTCTATTCTCTTTCCCCAAACCACATGTTGGAGCACTCAATTAAGCACCCAAAAGTACCCGGATATAAACTTGCTGGATAATATATGTATTATATATATACACACACTAGCTAGATGCTTCTCAAAAATTAAAAAAAAAAAAAAAACAGGCAGCATGAACAATCCCTTTCAACATGAAATTTATGAAAAAAATGGCCTCAAAATCTCTTAATTGGCGGAAGTTTTCACCATATGGTAACATGTGGCAGTTGCTTAAATGTTGTTGTACTAGCAAAAATCTAAAATGTCGACTAGTTGACCATGGACATGAATTAAGTTGACATCTTATTTAGCAACCATCACTAGAATCTTCCTTATAATTTGGTGACCTTTCTCAATGTATCCCTTATGCTAATTAATTGCAGAACAACATGCATACACAAGGATAAGGATAATTTACCCTTCTTTTTTTAAGGATGTTTAAATTAAATTGTGAAAAAATTAAAAAATAAAATTATTTTTTTAAAAAAAATTAATTTGTGCTATACCCTCTTGCTTTTGTTGTAATGAACAAAATTTTCAGGATTTTTTTATGTGGGTTTGGTCATCATTACTTAGTAGTTGGTTTAAAATTTATATTATTAATTTTTGAGATTTTTAAAAAAAATAATTTTTTAGTGAAGTTTCAAGGTTTTTAAGAAAACTATTTAAAATATTATTTTTATTTTCTAAAATTAATAGTAAAATAATTTAAATTAAAAGAGGATTTCCGAAACAAGCTTATTTACAATTTATTTATCATGAATATGATGTTATTTTCGTTAACGTTGATTAATATGGAAAGTCATATTTTATTTTTAAAATTATATATATATATTATTTAAATAATAAATAAAAATAAAATATGTAATTTATAAATGCTATTTCAAATTTATTTTTATACAAGAGAAAGATAAAATAAATTAAATGATTGGAAGAGATAAAATAATAATATTATAAAAATATTGTAAAAAATTATTAATGAATAATTAACTTATATTATGTAAATTGATCGATATTATATGTGAAATTTTAATTTTTATATTAATTTAATAATATAAAATATAATATTTACCAATTTAATTCTTAAATTATGTTATAATATTTTTATGATAATATATTAAATTTTAAAAAATTTAAAAATATGTAAATATATTATTCAATTAAGCATGGCAATAATCCCTATCTTCATCCTTACCTTTGTTCTTGTCAAATTTAAAATTTTAAATTCTATCTCCGTTTCTAATTGAGGTCAAAAACCGTGTTTTTAATATTTTTTATATTTATATTTTTTTATAATTTATTAAACTATATATTTTTTAAAATTTATATAATTTATTTTTTTTATAATTTTACTAATTTTATATAATATTTTAAAATAATAAAAATATTTAGATAAATTTATAAAAAAAATAGATATCTATGTTTTCATACCTGCTTCATCTTTACTTTCAAAAATTAAATTTTATCCATACCTATCCTTAATCCAAATTAACTAAAATGTTTCTCATCAAACTCAGAATAGATAGGATTAGATCATGGGAGGAAACAGGTTTGAGTTTTCTTACCATACTTATATTCAATTATTAATATTTATATATATATTTAAATAACATATGAATTATTAAAATAAGATATCAATAAATTTTTATTTTATATAAAATTATATATATATAATTTATTTTAATAATAATTTTTAAATCTATTATTAGATTAATAAATTTTATATTTTATAAAATTATTAAATTAATATAAATATTAAAAATTAACCCGTAAATTTTGAAAGCTAAATTAAGTACCAGCAAAAGCTATATACATTTTTTTTTTTTTGAAGTTACAGGCACTCATCTTGAGAGTTGAAACAGCAACCCACTAAAGTGGGTGGTTTATTTTTACTATGTGCGTAGTCAGAGAAAGCTGTTATTGAATGAATCTTTCAAGTAAAATGGTATCGTTAACACTCACAGTTAGCTAACCTAGGCCTAAATTTCCTGCAACTGTATAATTCTGACCAAATAACTATGACCCTTCCTTTTCTCTTCCAATATTAATAATAATATGATTATTCGGATCATTTTATCAATCAGATTAACTTTTAAAAAATAATAAAATATTGGTTGTAATAAACTAAGAAAGCGGCCCACAAGCATATCATTTGAGAATGCCCCCATTTAAGAGTACGTTTAGATTCATCATAATAGAAAGAATGAAATGACATAAAGTAACATTAATTATTATTGTTTAAATTATTTAAAATATGGTAAAAATATAAAGAAATCTAATAAAAAAAATCAATTTTACTTTTCTCTATATTTTTCAATAAAAATATAACATATGTACATATATTATACTTTTATTGACAAACCATTAAAATTATTGTATTTTTATTAAAAAAAATGAAACTAAAACACTTACCCATCATTTCTAATATCTTTTTTTATTCATAAGATAAGAGTGGTTTAATGTATCATTGAGAAATTCCTCTAACATGAATTGAATTGAGGTTTGAAATAATAAAACATAAAATAATTGAATAATAATTTTATCTTATTGAGGTTCAGTCTAATCTCAGTTGCTCAATCATTAGATATCTATCTATCTACATGCACATAAACTATATATGTGTTATTTTCAAATGACATCACATGCTCCTCTGAATCTGAAGACCCCTCCTTCCTTCACTATTTATACCCTTCATACTTTCCCTTTCCCTTTCCACACCAAAATTCAAACAAATCACTCTCTCTTTCTTTTTCTCTCTTAACAAAAGTCAATTCCTTCTCCCAATTCACCTTGAATTAAAATTTTTGGTCTATTACCCAAAAGCCCTGAATTAAAGAGAGAAATTTTTTTCAGCAAAATAGAAAAGAAAAAAAAAAATGCATGACATTTGTCTAAACATGGCACCAATGGTTCAAAGCATAGACCCAGAGGAGCTATTCACACGTAGATGCATATGGGTGAATGGACCTGTAATTGTAGGTGCTGGTCCTTCAGGTCTTGCTGTGGCTGCAGGCCTAAAAGACCAAGGTGTCCCTTTTATCATTGTTGAGAGAGCAAATTGCATTGCTTCTCTATGGCAAAACCGTACCTATGATCGCCTAAAGCTTCACCTTCCTAAACAATTTTGCCAACTACCCAATTTTCCTTTCCCTGAGGATTTCCCAGAATACCCCTCAAAATTTCAGTTCATAAGCTACCTTGAGTCCTATGCCAAACACTTCAACATAACCCCTCAGTTCAATGAAACAGTGCAATCTGCTAAGTATGATGATACTTTTGGCTTGTGGAGAGTAAAGACCATTAAGAAAGGTCCTTCTTCTGCAGGGGAAAGTGAGGTTGAGTATATTTGTAGGTGGCTTGTGGTTGCCACTGGAGAGAATTCAGAGAAAGTTGTGCCTCAGTTTGAAGGGTTGCAAGACTTTGGTGGCCATGTTGTGCATGCTTGTGACTATAAATCTGGAGATACTTATAGTGGACACAGAGTTCTTGTTGTTGGATGTGGAAATTCAGGCATGGAAGTCTCACTTGATCTTTGTAACCACAATGCAACCCCTTCAATGGTTGTTAGAAGCTCTGTAAGTACTCAAAATATGCTCTTTATAGTTACATTCTTTTAATATTCATCCATCCAAAGTTACCATTTTTATCCAAGTACATAATCATTTTAGTTCATAAAATATTAAACATGGGTTATATTCATTTTTTAAAGATAAAAATTATCATTATCATTCTTAAAAAATAAAAAAAAATTGATATTTTAATTCCTATAAAAGAACTAAAATGGTCAACTTTTTTAGAGACTAATATAAGAGAAATTAAAATGATTGTTTTCTCTTTTTTATGGAGTGAGATTGTTTATTTATTTATTTATTTATTTTGGTGTATGTGTTTTGATTACCTCAGGTTCATGTGTTGCCAAGAGAAGTGTTTGGAAAATCAATTTTTGAGCTTGCAGTTATGTTGATGAAACGGCTACCTCTATGGATGGTTGATAAGATAATGTTGATTCTAGCACGTTTGATTCTGGGGAATGTTGAAAAGTATGGTCTTAAAAGGCCTTCAGTGGGTCCTTTAGAGTTGAAGCACACAGCAGGGAAAACTCCTGTGTTGGATATTGGGACACTGAAGAAAATTAGATCTGGTCAAATCAAAGTGGTTCCTGGAATCAGAAGGTTCTTACCAGGGAAAGTGGAACTTGTTGATGGCAGGGTTCTTCAGATTGATTCTGTGGTTCTTGCCACTGGCTATAGCAGCAATGTACCATCATGGTTGAAGGTTAGTTCTTGTTTCTACTTTATATTTATATTCATTCAATCATACATTTGTTTCTTTGGTATTGAATTCTTGCTGAATGTTAAGGGTGTAAATGAATTAAACTCTTTGAGTTATGTGAGTTTGACTTATTAAATGTTTTTTAAACAAACTTAAGTTTAAAGTTAAGTTTGATTATTTAAATGAATCAAGTTTAAATTTTATAAAATTGATATTAATAATGGAGAATAATTTATAGATATGTATATAGTATATATGTGCTTGCACATGTTTAAATAAATTGTAATTTTATGTATTAAATTTACTTCAAATATCATATTTTTTAATCATCTTCTATATATAATATTTATCTAATTTTAATTTATAATAGTTTATTTAAATGAATGGCAATATTTTTTCAAAAGGATCTTCCAATTTTTATTGTTGAAAATTTTATTTCTAATTCAGTTATTTTTATGAATATAGTTTTTTATTATTATTTTACTTTAGCTTTTTGTATAAAAGTATCTATTAAGTATTAAATCAATCAATAAATTTTTATTAAAAATTGCTAAAAAAATAAATAAACAAGTCATAAACAAATTAATGAATCAAATTTAAGTCTAAAAACTTTTAACCAAGTCAAATTTTAATTTAAAATTTGATTGATTTCAAGCTCAAACATCCCACTTTTTTACAAGCCAAATCTAAATTTCAAATATTTAACTCAACTCATTTATACTTTTACTAATAATTATGAAATGGATTGATTTTAACCCTTTAGTTGTTCTCTCTCATACTTCTACTAAAATTTGAAATTTTCATAAATAACATATTATGGTTGTATTAAAAAATATATTTTCTTTTATTAAATAAGGACTTAATATAAATGGTTGTAGAACTTACTAATTAGTTTTAATAAAAAATAATTTTTTTCTAATATATATTACTCAACAACACCAAAAAGATTAAAATTGAAACGAAACCATGTAACATGGTTAGTTTTAGTTAGTGGTTTTGTTTTCTCTATTAATATTCTTAGGTAAGTGTATATATATAATAGGTGTTTCTCCACTTGTCCTTTGTTTTTCCTCCCAGTTGTTTTGTTCCCTTAATGAGTCCCCACAAAGCCTTCTGGCCCTGTTTAATGACCATGGAAGGTGTGTGTCTGTGTGTTGGAAAAAACAAGAAAACAAAAGACATAAATGTATTTTGAAAATACTCATAAATTTGTTGGCATCTATAGGTACTTGGTTACTTAGTACTACAATTTTAGTATTATCATGTTTCTCTTTTAGACCAAATAATTTAAATGTAGAAAATTACTAAATTATTGGAATGAATTTTTATGTTTGTTTGTTTGTTTAATTAATTAATTGATTTCAATGAACTGAATTTGTATGGAATTTGATGTGGTGGAAATAGGAAAATGATTTCTTTTCCAATGATGGGATTCCAAGAAACCCATTTCCAAATGGATGGAAAGGGAAAGGTGGTCTCTATGCTGTTGGGTTCACAAGGAGAGGCCTCTCTGGTGCTTCTTTGGATGCAATTAATGTGTCTCATGACATTGCTAAAAGCTGGAAAGAGGAAACCAAACAGAAGAAGAAAACAATGGCTGCACGCCATAGGAGATGCATATCACACTTCTAAGACCAACACACTACACTCACTTTCATAACAAACATTTTGGATTTGTTTGGTTTCTTTTGCTTTCCTACTAATCAATCCAAAGCTAAAGAGATGATGAATTGATCATGACCTCCTACCAAATAATGTAAAGTTCTTAATACAAAATATAGTATACTTTTCTCAAATTAGTTCACTTACCCTTTTTAGTTGAAAATTTTGAAGAATATGTAGTCACCCATTTACATTTGTTAGATGAAAATTAAACGGTTTAGATTTAGTTTTTAGTCATTATAATGATAAAGTATCTAAATCAATCTAAACCGTTTGATCTTTATCCAATAGTTACAAATTAGTAATTGCATATTTTTCAATTTTTTTCTACTAAAAAGATCTTTATCCATTAAAATGTGGGACATGAATTTTGAGTGCACGAGTTATACACTCTGCCCCTTTTTCATTTCCTTTTCCTCTCTTCTCCTTCCTATTGTAAGGTCTAATATGGGTTTTTTTTTAAAAAAAAATATATATATATATATATAGCACAGAAAAAAAATTAGCCCTCTCCTTAGGAAAACCCACTCTTTAATAAAATATTTGGTTATTAATTTGTACAAAGGAAGATGAGGCTTATTTGCTTATTCTTTTTTATGTATGATTTGCTTACTGTTTTTTTAATTGTGAGGAATATTGCTTCATACTCCAATGAATATTGTAATGCAAGATTTATGATTTATTCATGAAGTCAAATCTCTCTCTCTCTCTTCTATAATTTTTCTTTTTTCTATAGTCTGATTTCTTTCTTGGTCAAACCCATTCATAGGGCAAGTTCATGGGCCTCGGTCCTCCAACAAAGGCCCAATAAATGTTGACGTTGAACACTTAGCATGAGAAAACATGTTTATGTATAGTCCCATGTTGCAGAGCACATGGACAGATCCTAATATCAAAAGAAAATGAATTTTAGATGCTTTAGGATAAGAATTAAATTCGAAACAAAAGAAGGAGGTATCTATTGAGAAAGTTAGTCTTATATATGAGTAACAAAAATAAATCTATATATGTTATATAATTGTGCATGGGTAATCAAATTATAATTTTAAAATAATTAATAAAAGTATCTATTAATCGATCCAATCTAATGTAAACCTTAAAAGTCAAACTAACAAAAAATAGAAAAAATAAAATACCCCAAAATTGATTTTTTTTTTATTGATTGGATTGAATTTTAAATCTATTTTTAAAAATTATCCAATTCAGATGAAACTAATTTTTCTCTCTCTCTATATATAATTTTATTTAAAAATAATTTTTATTCATATTTATAAAATTATATATTTATCAAATTGTAGTATTTATTATTTTTTATAATTTTATTTTTAAATCTATAGTCATGTTAATCTTTTTTAGAAATATCTCATTATTTTACTTAAATTTGCTATTTTTCATATGTTTTATATAAAAATAAAATTTAATTAAAAATAGTATAAATATAAAATAAAATGAAAATATTTATTATATTTAAATAAATTAAAAATAAAATATATAAACTAAATTATTTAATATCTAATTTAAATTGAATTAAATTAGGAGAGATTTAAAATTTTATTCTAATCATATTATGTTTTTATAATCAAATCAAATAATTTTCACCCAAAAATTAATTTAAATCCAACCGCAAATATTTCTAATTAATATTTATTTCTCAAAAAAGAAAATTATTTCATATGACATGTTTGCTGATGTTTTATTCCTATAGTTCGATTTTGAACTGTAAATGTTTATATAGTTAATGGAATAAATAATAATTGAACTACATCTACCTATCTATATCTAACTAATCAACGATTGTAATTATTTTTATTTTTATTTACTAAAAATAAAATAAATCACATTCATTAATTAACTGGATATTGATAGATGAAGTTACTGCAAATAGATATATTGTTCAATTATTTTCAAAAAATTTCATTGGTCAAAGGAAAAAGTGAGAGAAACATCATATTGACTAGGTGGAGATTTACAATGAATGTGCAATAATTAAATATTATAAAAATAAATCTGGGATACATCCAATTCTTTCACTACAGTTCACTTTCAATCTTAGGCTAAAGTAGGATTTAAAAAAAAAATACCGAAACAGAATGAAGATTTCAGTCTTGAGACATAACATAATTAAGATAGTTATTTGCTTGTATTTTTTTGTTCATTTCGTACTTTTTTGTTCTTTTTAACTTTTTTTTTTCATATATGTTCATCATATTTTTTCCTCTCATAAAACGATTTTTTATTTGATGAGGAGGGTGACCCTATTAAGATTCAGGTAAGATTTTTTTTTAGACCATTATCTATGGGAAGATCTTTTGACCTTTTCATACACTCTTCCAACTAAAACATTTAAAAATATAGTTTAAAAAATTCAAAGAAAGATTATTATTATTAAATGCAAAAATGATGTTTTTAAATATTTAATTTTAAAATGTTAAAAATCATTTTAATTGAAATCATTATTTTAATAATAATTTATAAATTTCAGTATGCTTAATGTTGATTAAAAATTTTAAATATTAATTAAAATAAGTAAAAACTAAAATTTTTCTTTGAGTGTATCATTAATTTAAGGCAATGTATAAGCCCATAAAGCATTTTCATAAAGTGATAAAAACACATCACAACATATAAACGGATATACCTATAAAAATACTTTTTAATAAATAAAGAATCAAAATTTTAAATATTAAAGATCAAATTATACTATTTAAATTATACCGATAAAAATAATATTTATAACTTTTAATGAAATATAATTTTTCATCTAACTGTTATATTACATGACCCATTACTATGATTGTTTGAGTCAAGTTTATAAAATTTATACAATAAAAAATTTATAATTAAATATTTTTTGTTTTTACATATTTCTAAAGTGTATATAATATTAATTTTAGCCTTGAAAAATAAGATATCAAATGATGTGAAATTATATATAAATATAAATATATTTTAAATTAATGATAAATTTTTAAATATAATTATTTATTAATAATTATAAAATATTTTTGATAAAATTAACAAATAAGTTAAGTAAAAATTAAAAAGTTAAATAAAAATTAAGAAATTTGATGAGATAGTTGTAAGTTTTTTGAAGTTTTGATTTTTAAATTAAATTTAAAAATAAAATTTATTTGGATAAATTATTTTAAATTAGTTTTTAATATATTTTAAAAATAATTTTGATTTAATTAATATTTTTTTATTATTGTTTATAATTTTAAATTTTTTTTATCTTAACTCTAAATTTATCTTTTCAAATGCATTATTACCAATATTATAATTATTATTTATTATTATTATTATTATAATAATATAAATTTAAATTTAAATTTTTATTATTTTAAAAAAATTATTTTTTATATTTTGGATAATTTATTTTTAATTAATAATTTTATCTATTTATTTTTTAAGAAATTTATAATAAAAAGTTAGAATAAAACAAGTGAGTTAACTCACTTTTAATACTAAATGATAAAATTTTAAATTTTAAACTAAAATAGAATTTAGTTTATAAAATTTTAAAATAGAAAATTAAAACCATTCAATCAGTGAACAACATCCTTTACCTTAGATAAAAGTTGAAGAGTTAAGTGGAAATTAAAAACTGCACACTTGTTAGTTAAACTAAAAAGTTGGATAAAATTAATTGTTGAATTAGTTCATAAAAATAAAATAATTACAAAATATAGTTATTGGATTAGAATATAAGAAATATAATTTTTTATTAATTTTAAATTATTTTATTTAAGTTAAATTATTATTACTAAAAATTAGCATAATAAATTTTATTAATTTATTATTATTTACATATTTTTTATTAAATAAAAATAAAATAATATAAATAAATTTATATTTATTTTGATGATTATATATTATAAAAAATCACTTGACAATTTTACATGTTTATTTATTTTATTATTTGTGATTTTTTTAATAATTATATTTTAAAATAAAATTTTCTCTCTTTAAAATTAGAAATATTTATTTTTATTTTTATAAAAAAATTTAAATAGCGTATTTTAAAAAAAGTATTTACTTTGTTTTTATAATTTAAAACTTTAATCAATAAAAATTAAATATTTTATTATAAGTAATTTAAATAAAACATTGAATAACTAAATTAAATATTATGATATTAAATAATATTTATAACAAATATAGACTATCAAAATTTATTATAAATAAAAATAAAAGAATGATTTTCAACTAATAAGCAAAATTTTAAACGCTAATAAAAGTAAAAAGTATTGAAAAAATGTGGATAGTTATAAAAAGAACTATTATATTAAATAAAATTAAAATAATTTTATCTAATTATTTTATTTTTATTTAATTAAAATATTTTATTAAATAAATTTATAAATAAAATAATTATGTCGATGTAATTTATCCATTTTTATAATATATATAATATTTTATGAAAATAATTATTTATAATAAAAAATAATAATAATTAAAATAAATATTAAGATGGTTGTTTTATTTAAAATAAAATAATTGAATAACACAAAATTTGTCATTTCATGTATTGATTTTAAAAATATCATAAAATAAAACAAAATTCAAGATATAGGATATCATAATTTCAAAACTTTGTCCTTAAGAGACATCTTATTTCAAGCAACAATAATTAAAGAAAAAAAATGAATTTTTTAATTAATAAATTTATGAACCTTAAATTAAAAAAAAATCTTTAAAAATGATTATCTTATTTACAAAAATATCAAATATTAAATTATTATAACTAAAATATAACTTTTTATAATATTTAATCCTATAAAAAATTATAAATACTTTTTTATGATATATAAGGATCTATACTTTTTTAAATAACTAATTTCTAATACTAAATATATTAAAATATATAAAATGATATTTCCACATTCCGGATAACATCAATAATTAAACTCACTTTTAATTATTTTGTAAGAAGAATTTGAAGAAAAAAAAGAAAAGAAAAGAAAGAAAGAAAGAGTGAGAGTACGCAAATGTCACTTAAGATCTTAGAGTTTGATTGAGAAAGTTTAGAGTGTCCCATCAACTTTGTCAACTACATGGCACTGACCTACCATATAATCATGTTTAGGGGTGTTTTTGACCCCATCTTGTCCCTTAACACAACTCAGCCTTAGACACTGTAGCTTGAATCTGACCCTCTTAATAAAAAAATCTCAACAACATCCCCAATTGAGGCCAATTCTAACTTAGTGTTAGGTTAAGTATGATATGAGTCAATACTCAAGTTATATATCCAATCTAACCCCACACATGATATACATTTATTTTTATTTCCTATACTTTCATAAATTAATATATTTTTATATATTAAATTAAGATTCTTATTTTTAAATAAAAATACTTCTAATAGATATTTTTTCTCAACAAATTATGTAATTTATTTATATTAAATATTTAGTTCTAGTTTCTTTATTTTAAATACTAATTTAATTTATATTTTTAATATTAATATATTATAATAAATTTAAATATATTTTTATTTTAGATAAAATAAATATTAATATTATTATTTTTATTCAATATTAATTTAATTTTAATTTTATCTTTAATTTTAAGAATTTATATCATTAATTTTTTATTAATATAATATTTATTAATAATAATAAAAATATTTACTAATTTTATTTATAATTTTTATTTTAAAATATTCATGCAATGCTTTCATGCTCTATTTGTTTTTTAAGCGAAGTTTGGCTTAAGTTTTCATACCAGTGTTCTTTCATTTTTCTACTTTTTATTTTCACCTTTCTGTCCCTCATCAATCTCTCTTGCAATTCACTCACGTCACAAAACTTGTGATCATTTTCAAAGGTCTCCTCTATTTGATATGTTAATTGTTTTATTGAAATATTTTTTTGTATTTCTACGTTGAAATTAACTATTTTTTCACGTAAATTTTAAAATTTAAGTATAATTATTAACAATATACTTATTTAGATCTTTATCATATTTACAAAATATCTTGATCTAAGTCAATTCAGATTCATTCTAACGAAGATCAAGAAAGTCAACCAAAATCAAAGGCAGATAATTTATTGGTTATTCATAATAATTTGATGATAAGATCTCAAAACAAACAAGTTAAAAAGAATATGATCAATATAGCTGCATAAATTTATGCAATTTTAATCATTATAAATAATAACGAGACAACTTGGATTTATCTAATTAAAGCTTTTGAAAGATTAATAACTATTGACAACAATATTTAATTTATATTTTTATATTAATATTGGGAATTGCATGGTTAATAAAACCTAATTGAACTTGTAATAGTTTAAAAGTATTTGTTATTTGTTGATTTGGGATTTTAAATTTATAGTATTTGGTTATTTTTATTAATTAATTAGTTATAGATTTTTGGTTACTTTTATGATTTGAACTTTAATTAAAACCAAATTATTTTAGTTATTTTCTACATGTATATAATTAAGGAGGAAGAAACATTGATTTGGAGATTTTTGAATCATTATTTTGAATTAATAATAAATTTAAGTTTTTTTTTTAATTTTAAAATTTTACTAGAATAGTATTAACACTTGTAAGCAAATTCTTGTATTAAATATTTCTTTTTTAAATTTTCAATTGCAATTATATATAAAATTTAGAAATTTCACTCATACGTGTAATCATAATCAAATTCTTAATGTGAGGTTTGCTTTTATGTTCATATCTTCTCTTATGATTTTTCTATACCATATCCTATTTACTATTTAAACTCAATCTGAACTAGATTAATATATCATCGTTTTTTCCAAATTTAGAGATGAATTCAAATTTAAATATTAGTCCAATCAAAATTTATGAACAAATATAACATTAACAATTACTTCTATAGTTTCATTGCAATACTTATATCAACATCTATCTAGCAATTCAGTAGCTTCCACTTCTCAAACAAATCAAGCAACCAATTCATCTATCTATCTTAAGGATGAACTTTGGTATTTTGATATTTAAGTTAATAACTTCATCAACCAAACAATATAACCTTATGTCTCTTGTATTTCAATTCTTTTACCTGTTTATTGTAATGTGAGACTTTGAATATCATATTGTGCTCCGACATGCACATTCAGGGAATGTAATTTCATATCTTATACAATTTATGCATATTTTTAATTTTTATAAATATATCAAGCTTTTCCCATTGTAATATTGGCATACTACGGTATCATCCCTCCGCAATCATAATGATTGGTTAGTATAAATGTATGCAATTAGAGCATATTCATGACCTAAAAATATGCACTGACAGCCCAATATTTATCTGTAGAAATTTGAGGTAATGATTAATTTAAAACATGTTTTTTATTTTATTATTTTTATTTTATATAGGGATTAATAAAAAAATCATTTGTATTAATTTGGATGCAAAATTTTAAAAATAAAATAAATTACATTAACATTTTTTAAGATATATTAAAAAAGTATTCAATAATTCTTTATTTTTAATATTTTTTTATCTTTCTTATATACATAATATAATAAAAAATTATAAAAAATTTATATAAAATCATATAATTGATAAAAATATACGGTATTATGTGTTTATATAATCTGAGAGAGATTTGTATAGGATAAAAAAAATATCGAATATTTTTTTAATAAATTTTATGGGATGTTAATATAATTTATCTTTAAAAATAAAAAATATACTGTTTCTTATATAAAATTTTAAAATAAAAAAAAATACTTTTATAAACCAAAACGAAAGACATAATATTCACATATCTGGAAATGTGATCCAAAGCCATACTCCGTAATGAATGTTATAATCAATCTCAAGCATATATACCTGCATATTTAGAATACCAATATCTTCAGGAAGCACGCCAAAACGATATATGCTGCCAAATATTCATCTCTAAATTGAGAGTAATTCAATAAAAACTTGATTTTCACATATTGCAGCTCCTGCATATTAGGTCCATTTTCTTTTTCATTTTAAAGTTCAAGAATTATTCAGTTAGCTTTCGAACCATTTAAGCTAACAAGCAACCAAAACTTTATAGAGGTTTTTTCACAAAGGTAATTTTAAAGGTATTTTGTTTTTCAAATTTTTCAAAAATTCTAATGCAAGTTTTTATATTTAATATGAATATGTTTTAAAATATTTTTAGAAAATTAATATTTTAAAAGTACTTTTTATTTATATTTTTCTCTGAAACATTTTTATAAAAGGGTTAAGAAGGTAATTTTATTAACTATATTTATTTAATATAATCATATTAATTTTATTAAATATATTTATAACATTTCTAACAATTATTAATTACGATTTCTAAAAAGAACGATTTCTCAAAAACATGATTAAAAATATGTGTATACCAAATCTCCTCTATAAATTATGAAACCAAATGGTATATAAACCAGCCTACCAATTATTAAGTAAGAACTTATACAAAATTTATTAAACAAGGAGCCATTTAAATATGAATTTAATTATAAATTAGCTTGTTTAATGGCTAATTTCAGAATGCCACCTGAATTTAAGTACTAATCTACATACTACATGTAATGATAACCATGTAAACTATTATTAAAAGTATTAAATATTTAACATCAAAATTATATATAAAAATATTATTCTTAAAGTTTAATTGTTGAATTATTAAATACTTAAAATAAAATTATATATAAAAATATTACTCTTAAAATTTAATTGTTTATTTTTTCAATTTTATTTAGATAATTAAAAAAAATATGAGATACATTTTTCCACATGAATCTATAATTTAATTTATTTAAAATTTGGATTGATTTTACCTATTTTATTTAATAAATAAATAAATTTAAATCTTAAAAAAATATTTTTAGATAAATAAGTTAGAGTTATATTTATAAAAAAATTATTTAGTCTATTTATAATTTATTTATTTTTATATATTATATATTTATATTTATTATACTTATTTTAATTATATTTATATAATTTATTAAAAATTCAAATTTTTAATTTTTAATTTCAAATAAAAAAAATTCTAAATGACTTTTTTCTTATCCTCAAAATAAAACTCTCCTCAACTACATTTGTCTCCCTCTATGGTTTTAGGGTTTCACTTCACATATTCCTAATTTTAAATAAAATATGGTTCAAGTGATTTACCTCCACTTAATCCCTAGTTTTTAAGATGATTTTGTATAAAAAATGCATGTGAGATGTGACATGTCACCTAATATGATATCCTAAAATAGATAGCTATGCAGTGTTTTTTTGTTACTAATTGTTCAATGTTTATTATAAGTATCATGTAGATTACTTTAATTTTAGACTAACTACTTTATATTTTACTTTAATATTTATGTGTATCTACTTGTTTATCAGTACGTGTATTATATTTTTTTATATGTTGTTGTATTTATATATAGTTAGTGTTTTGAACTTTTTACACCAATTATGTAAGCGGTATAAAAGTGGGGATATAAAAAGTTAGATTTAATTTCTACATCTATTCTATTACTGATATAGTAAGTAAGATTTTTTACATCGGTTAAAATAAGAACTAATATAAAAAGTCCACTTTTTACATGGATTAAAAACTGTAAACGATGTAGTAAGTAAACTTTCTACATCAGTTCAGACTTTAACCAATTTAAAAAATTTCTTTTTCTAATGTCCAATTCTTTTAGGCATCATACTACATAATTTAATCGTAATACCTACATATACAATTGGCCAACACATACATATACAATCGGCCAACACAATGAGACAAACAACAACCAAAGAACCTATTTATTAAAATTAAATATATCATTATACATTACCAAATATAAATACATTGAATATTTTATAAAAAAATATATTTAAAGTTACATAAAATCAACTCAAATCGGCTTGCTCTATTATATCCCCTCCCCCTCTCGACGTCTTCTAACATCATCAATCTCTTGTTCGGTTAAAGGTGAGGATTTTGAAATATCTACAAAATGTTGGAATGAAATTAAAAAAAATATCATGTTATGAATTAAAAAAAATTACCAAATTGTGATAGTTGTAATTACCTCAATCCAAGAATCAATCATAAATGCTGAGACAATGTGAAACATATGTCTCCATGACATAATATCCGTACTCAGTTCCTCCAAGTTATCTTTTACACTTCAAAAGAACATAAAAATATCAGATATAATTAGGGATGATATAATAATAACAAATTTAAAAGAAATTTTTTAATAAACTAATTACACGTGAAATTATTCATGAAGACTTTTTAATATTTTTCGAATGTATCCCTTTTAATACAAGACAAGTATTCATTGATCTAATAATAAAAGAATCAAATTAATACCTTTGGAAATAAAATAAATAAATAAAAATACAAAAACAACAAAAAACTTATATATATATATATATATATATATATCAATAATGTCCCTTATGGATTTTTTCGATCTTTTCCAAGCAAAGCATAAAAAGACAACTACATTATGCTTTGAACAAATAATGGTTAATTGTCAATGGATTCCATAAATTTTGGATGAAAATGAGCCAAAATTAAAAATTTAATTTAAGGTGTTAAATAAAAATTTCAAGTATTGAATTACAATTGAAAATAAGGTGCTAAGTAACATTCTTTGTCAATTTCTAATCTACTTTGAATGTAACTTTGGATGTCAACTGGCTTGTTTCTAGATTTCTAGATACGAACAAGATCAAAGAATCCATACAAGTCTGTGTTCCCTCTTTGTGTACAAGTGTGATACAAGTACCTAATATTATGAATAAATTCTTATTGTTAGAATTTGACGCTTGAAGCTCATCAAGTAAAGTTTGAAAATTTACTTACATCAACTATAATTGTAGAACTGATACACATAAGATATTGTTACCTATAACTAGCGCCAAGATATCCTTCCTAATAATATATATGAGGATAGAAGTGAGTTCTCTTATGATATCAGGTTCCATAATGAATTGCAAATGTTGGTTTCCCAGGTTAACAACAATATCGAAAAGACATGCAAGCAGATCAGCTTCAAGTTGTATTCCTTCCGTGATGTAGCTGATAGTAACTAGTGCCTTATTCTCATATATGACAGGCTTTGTGCCCCTTAACATTATATCTATATAAATTTTTATATGTTGAAAAGTCATTAATAATGCAAAAGAGCATGACTTGCATCTTAAAATTTTCATTACCATACCCATCGAACACATCCACACCTTCTTCCCATAGATTTCGCAAATCTTTAATCAAGGGAGAAAGATAAACATCTTTGTCATTTCTAGGCTGTTATGGGCCTGAAATCATCATAAACAACATGATGTATTTACACTTGATGGATAACTTTCCATATGCTGAAAAGTCATTAATAGTGCAAAAGAGCATGACCTGTATTTTAAAATTTTCATTACCATATCCATCAAACATATCCACACCTTCTTCTTATAGATTTTTCAAGTATTCAATCAAGGGAGAAAGATAAACATCTATGTCATTTCCAAACTGTTATGGACCTAAAATCATCATAGACAACATGATGTATTTACACTTTATGCATAACTTTTCATATGCTGAAAAGTCATTAATAATGCAAAAGAGTATGACCTCCATTTTAAAATTATCATTACTATACACATCAAACACATCCAAACCTTCTTCCTATAGATTTTGCAAGTCTTTAATCACGGGAGAAAGATAAACATCTATACCATTTCCAGGCTATTGTGGGTCTGAAATCATCATAAACAACATAATGTGTTTATGCTTCATGCACAACTCCCGAGGAAGGTTGTAAATTATCAAAAAAACAGGTGATGAACTATTCTTACTACTTAAATTATTATACAGATTCACTCCATCTATTACAAGTCCAAGCCTTAGGTTCCTTGGCTCATTCTCAAAATTTGGAAATAGTTGATTGATTGTCTTCATTGCAAACCATCAGCCGAACGATGAAATTTTCCATCAATTTACCTTTCATATGCATGCCATTAAGATTCTTTGCATCATTTTATTACAAAATAATAATTTCATCCTTGGAATTATTGGAAGAATACCACAACACTTTAACTGGAGGCCTCTTGGTGGTTTCATGACAACTAGAATCACCATCTTTCACTTTATAATGTGATACTTGACATACATGACATTCATCTAACCTTTCAAACTCTTTTCTATATAGTATGCATTATTGGGGAAAATTTGTATTTTTTTTATACTCCATACCCATCAAACTCAATACATTCTTCACCTCATAATTATGCTTTGGTAATGTATTATCTTTTTGGAAGAATCTTTTCCAATAGCTCAAGCAATTCTATGATACTTTTATCACTCCACTAATTTCTTACCTTCAAATTGAAATCTTAACATTGTTAATAATCGTATAAATGTAGTGCATCTCGAATACAAATGTCTCCGCATCATTTCACAAGTTACAATACATATTTTCTCCCTAAAAGACTAATGACCCATATCACGAATCATGTCCTTAACTTGACCCTCCATATGGACATCAACCACCACCCTTTGAGACTAACTTGACATGTCTAATAATTCACCATGCCATTTTCATCTTGTGTAACTCTTACAAAATCCATCACAAAAAACATGCTCTCTAATTTGTTAATGTCCAATCATCTTTCATTCAAACAATTAATGCAGGCTCACTAAAATCTCCCATTATTATGAATATTTCATTGTGCAAATTCCAAAAATTATTCAACTCCATTCTCATACTCTTCACTTGTGCATCCAATATTTATCCTTGTATGATTCATACTATATAGCATTCACATGTGGCAAATGTTAAAGAAACCCTTTGACTTGGCCTCACATATGATAACCCAACATCCTCTCTATTGGTAAGGTCTTATCCTATTTAAGAAGAAAAAATTGTATTCTTCGGTTAACAATTATTTCTTAAATCTTGAATATCATACTTCGTGAAATTTTAGCAACATTTCGCATTAGTCTCCAAGTACACAATTTGATTATGGTGTGATTTATCATGATCAAGCATGCACCCAGAGACAATGCAAAATGAACTAAATTGAAACTTTATATAGTATGATATAAAAGATTTGAGAAGAAATTGTTATCTCTTGAATAAAAAGTTTTCTTTCCAAACTATCCATCTTGTAAAATTCAAGATTGAATACAATGAGTGATTTGAAATAATTAAAAAGCAACTCTTATTCTTCCGATTCCAATTTAAAGTAATTTTTTTTAATATTACTATTAAAAAAAGAAGTAATTGATTAAATAGTTGACAAATAATCCGGAGGTTCTATGATAAACCTTTTCGTATTTCGAAAAGATTGGTGATAAAACCCAACCGATTTGAACAATAAAATCATTGTATTTAATATCAAATGGGAAATTAAGGTTACACTTAAGTTTGAATTCAAAAAAAGAAAGAAACTTAAATTCAAAAAAGGAAGATAATTGAGACATGCGTAATTTATAAAATATTCTTACCTCGATGGTGAAGTAGATGGTGATTTAAAGATGCTGAAGACAAGGAATAAAATAACTCTAAAAATGAGAATTGAATGTTGCACAAATTTAATTTGAAACTGGACCAGAATTTATGTAACATTCCCATTTTTCTATGATAAATATTTGAGGCTACAAATAGTTTCTAGAATGAAACTAGGTGAACTAAGAAGACAAAAACAGAGAAATTAGGAAGTTTGGTACAAATGACGAAAATGCCCCTACATTTGGACAACTTAAAGAATGAGCCACAGAAATGGAAATATAAGTAAAAGACATCCTAAAGAGATTATAAAACATCATGGATGGTTAAAAGTAGTGATAAAAATTTAGAAACTTGAGAAGGGACGAAAACGCTTTTCGAAAAACCCAAAAATGACCAAAATACGCCTAGGAGCTATACTTTTTGCACAAAGCTAGTTAGTTCCCATAAAAATAGTAAATGACCTTAGATTAACATGGGAATGAACAAAAAGTCTTTAAAATTTTAGAGGAATAATTTGGAATGTTTTTCGGCAATGTTGAGAAAAATTACAAAAACGTTCCTAGAAGGGCAGGAGGGCAAGATAATGTGATAAGCAAGCCAAGAGTGTGCTTCATACCAATATGCACTGAAATCAGCAGCTGGAAAAGGTGGTGATGAGTCACCAAACTTAAGTCAACCAAGTCTTCCACAAAAAGATAAAAGTGAATAGTAAAAAAGGTTCCTTTAACCATGGTTAAGACTAATTAACCTTGGTTAATTAAAAGTAAAGCATTCTTAGGCTAAGTTAATCATAATTAGAGGGTAAAATCAGCCTAATTAACACTAACCTAAACCTAAAAGGATAATTTATTTAATTTTGATTTATTTTGAAAAATAGGAAAAATCTAGGCAAAATTACCAAAATACTCCTAAGTACAAAATTAATTTCCCTTGGCCCATAAGTGGCCAAATTCTTTTGGAACCCCGTTTGCTTCAGATTTTTCAGCCTAAAAACTTATCAAAATCCTCTCCATTCTCTCTAAACTCATGTTACCTCAAATCATCCAAAACCTACAACTTTAAGCCTAAGTCTTCATCTTTAAAACTTAAGCTAGATTAAAGTCATAAACACCAAAGCTCCACCACCATCACTTGTCCATGTTCAGAGCAGACAAGAGAGGATCCAAGACATCCTTTAAAGCCCCACAAATCACTAAGGAAGTCTTCAACAAGTAGGATCCTTTTACTTGTCTTTTTATGCTTTTAACTTATCTTTTTATGGTGTGTTTATTTTCTTTCATGCATCTTTTCTCCAAGGCCTATGTGTCTTCTTCTTTTTTTTTTTTTTCACTTGTGAGAGTTTAAAATTGTATTTTAACCATTCAAAATCAGTCCCACCCATTTTTTAGTTATTTTTGAAAAGAAAAACAAAGTTTGTTCGGTTAAAAGTGCTTCTAAGGCACTTAGAAGAAATTTAATCAGTGGGTTTTGTTTTAAAATTATTTTTTTAAGCTTTGATCAGTTTTATGATCTTATGAGAAAGGTTTTTTGAAGCTTATTTGAAAGATGATGTGTGGATCTTGGAGTAGATCATGAGATCTACTCTTTATGGCTTGGAAAAATATGCTATGTTGTTGTTTTCATGCTTATTTTATGATTTTGTTTTGACCTTGTGATTTTTCTCTTGTGATGAGTTTGGTATGATTCTATGCTGGATCTTCACCTCAGATTATGTATGTTAAGATGTGAAATAAAGTTATGTAATAAGTTCCAAAGGTTCCCTTTGGACATTAGTTAGAAAGCTACCAAACAAAAGATGTAATTTTTAGCACAAAAGTGGCAAAATCCTTGTATGGCATCCAAGACTCATCATGACCAGCACCCAAGCATCATAATCTGGATGAAACAAGCATGGTCCAGAGGCAAAAGGAGCTGCAAAAGCATAACACCACTGAACCAAGGTGGTGTGACATGAAAGCTTGGTAGAAATAACCTTGGCTAACCAAGGAAGGCTTTTGGCCACCACTCCAAAAGCATAGTTTAACTTGGCTAAAATTTTTTATAAGTAAATCAAGTTCTACAATCAGGTTTTAAATGAACAAAATAAATCTTTGAACAAAGTTAATCAAAGTAAAAATGGGTAAAAAACCTCTAAGAATGCATTCGGCCACCCTAGAGAGATTTTGGCAAAAATGGGTAAAAATGTTATTAAGGATAAATTAACCATTTTCAGCAAGTAAATAATTTATTTGGAGGTTTAATCAATATTTAAAAGGTTAATTTTTAGAATATATAGCCTAGGTAAGCTTAGGGTAAAATCCAAAATAAAATTACTAAGTGGTAAAAATCCCAAGAAAGCTTAAAATAAGTAACTAGAAAACTTACCATAACTTAAGCAAGGGTAAATGTAAAATTTGGCCATTCCATTATGTTTTAGGTTAAAAAAAACTTAAAATTACCTTAGACTAAGTCAATGAACCATAAACATGGTCTCCAAGTAATGGTTAATTTAGGTTAACTAGGATTAAGAAATGGTCAACTTAAGTCAACTAGGGTTAGGAGAAGGAAACCCTAAACCTAGAAGAGTGGCATTCGGCCACTTAGTGGTTAATTAACTTAAAAAAGGTTGTAATTTCAAATTAAGTTTAATTAAGGACCTTTTTCATGTGAATAAAATGAATTTAAAGTATGAAAAAGTTTTAAGATGGATAAAGAGATCTATTGATTTTTTTAGGTAAATGATCTTAGGGTTAAGAAGGAAATTATGCAAACCTAAGTTTAGGAAGTTTGAATTCAACTACCATATTTTAAATTAACTAAGAATGAGTTTAAATCCTTAACTAGGCCCAAATAATGATCCTAAACATGTAACAAAAATATAATTAAAGTGTATGAAGGGTAGGATTTGAGGAAGTAGGTCATTTGACCATTTAGGAATAAATTGACTTAGAAGATTAATTAATTTCTACTTGTCTTAATTAGATATTATTTGGTCTATAATAAAAGAGATTTTAAAGGCTTAAGAGTCAATTAGACCTAATTATTAAGGTAGTAAAAAAGGAGAACACAAGGTAACATATTTCAAAGGTTTATTAGATGCATGATTAAGAAGGATGGTTAAGACTTAAACATGAAGTAAGAAGTTCACTAAGTAATTCGATCATGGCATACTTTAATGAGAAGGAAGTTGTAAAAGTATCTAAGTTGGATTTAAATGAATGAGTTACACTTCAAATAACATAAGTTAACTTATTAGAAGGGAGGAAATGAGTTAGAAGAAATTAGGATCCTAGAGTTTATATTCGACCATTCTAAGTTAATAAAGAGAAAAAGAAGTTTACAAATCCTAATTTTTATAACTTAAGAAGTTTTAAAATGTTATAAGAAGAATCAAAAGTAGACAAAGGTAGAATTTACCATTCGACGATGTTTTAATAAAAAATGTCCTAAATAAGTAAAAGTTTGTAAATACTTAATACTTGAACTTCAGAATAAATCGAGAATTGCATAAGACTTTAACAAAAGAGAACACAAAGAGTAAATAACTTAAAAAGGTGCCATTTGGCCACCTAGATTAATATTCTAAGATGTAAAAATCTTAATGAACAAATATAAACTTAAGAAAAGGAAAGGATGAGAGGTAACTTAGAAGGATGAGTGGAATAAGTCCCTTAAGTGATTAAACATTAGAAATTGAATTAAGAAAATATTTTGGACTTGTATTTGGGATACAAGTTATGTGATTTACTAACCAACTTGTATTATTAATTGTGAATGCTTATGAATGCGGAAGAAATAATGATTATGTATGAGATTAGTTGGGAATTTGTTTGAGCATGCATAATTATTTGGAAGCTACTAAAATGAACCTAAAGAGTTTAAGGGATTACTAAAGCAAAATTATATAAAGACGTAACTTACTCCCTTTGTGTCGTATGCACACCAGAATCCAGAGGGTACCTAGAGCTCTTCTGAAAAGGAGGCAGAATGTCCTTCTAGGAGACTTAAGTTTCTTTAAAAATCCTTCTACTATAAAGACTTAAGTTTCTTCATAATCTTATAAGGTGGTGATGACCACCTCGAAATGAGCTCATATCCTTAATTAAATAGAAGGTAGGGGGTCTAGCCTGTGAAAAGATATTGTTTGACAAATTTTAAGCATATCTATGTCTAAATATTTCTCATTAACTTGTGGGACCAGAATTATGATTTTCCCAAAGAATGGGCTAGAGAATGACAAAGAATAACGTATAAGACATGGAATAATATGTATGTCAAATAATATCTTATTTGTGATCCCATGCTTATGATGTTTAGATGAAAGTATGTTTAAGCAACGAGATATCTTTGAAAAGAAAAATTACCCACTTCAGAAGAATGTTTCAAAGAATTTAAAAGTAATTATACGCATGAAATGATTTTTGAAATCAACTGAAGTGGCTGGGATTAAAGTGATGACATTAGATTAAAGTAGAAAACCTACTGAGAAACTTAGTTTCTCACCCCCACTCCTTCTACTTTCTTCCTAGACATCCCAAACACTGTTCGTAATGGTAGCAGTTCAGGTGCTTGAAGAGGATGCGAGACACTCTCTCTTGAAGAAGATTTACGTCGTACTGATGTTGAAAATAACTGGATGCAAGCATCCTATCACTATATCTACAAGTATGTAGTAGTAAGCTAACTTATATATATATATATATATATATATATATATATATATATATATATATATATATATATATATATATATATTGTATTAGGATATGTAGAAGATGACTATATAAATTATGGTTTGTAATAACTGCATGATAAGGTCACATGCCTAAGACTGATGTATTGTATGAGATGATATGTATAACTATGTTATGATACACATGTCATGTTTAAATCATGATTAATTGCCTACGTGCTAATGAGTAACAAAGGAATAACATGAGTAATTAGAGTTCTTAACGTTCTAAATGTGCACAGAATTTGTCACATGGTCTATTTTATCATTATGCATGTTTTATTGATGAGGCTTGCATTTTATATCAAACAATTTTTTTTAAAATTTTTTTTACTGTACTATCATATAACTATTTTCTAAAATAAATTCCGTATCATGAGATAACAAACTAAAAATGGAACCAAAAGAACAACTTAAGCATAAAATCGGTATTCATTTTTAGGGTGTTATAATTTAGGGAAGATACAAATCCTATTAACAAGATGGACAAGAAATGCTTTATGAACATATCTCTAGTCTCAATGATAAAGACTTTGATTAAAATATCAAATCATCGAAAATAAATGCTTTGGGAACATATATCTAATCTCAATGACGAAGACTTTGATTAAAACATCAAATCATCATAAATAAACTCACTGTGAACATATATTTAATCTTATTCACCAAAACTTTGATTAAAACATCAAATCACCATAAACAAACTTATTATGAACATATATCTAATCTTAATTACGAATACTTCAATAAAAACATCAAATCAACATAAACAAACTCATGGTGAACATATATCTAATCTTAATGACCAATACTTTGATTAAAAAATCAAATTACCATAAACAAATGCTTTGTGAACATATCTCTAATCTCAATGACCTCACACTACAATATAGGTAATCTCAAGTAGCTTTTACAATTGGCTATTGTCATCTCCTTTACCAACTTTAGGAATCCTAGCATTCCTTGATTTTCTTAGTTTAAAACTTTTCTTTTGTACTTTAAACTTCATAAGTTATAATAGACCCAAAAAAAAAGAAGAAAAACCTCACAAGTTATTAATTAATGCATTAATCAATCAATTATTCTTCTAATTTGTTTCAAGTAAAATCCATGTCTTTTCTCTATTATAAAGGATTTCTTCCCATCTAACACAAAAAATTTGCCATCCCACTTAAGTGCGCTCGACAAGAATTTCCTAGAGGCCTCCTACAATGTAAGCAACCATCGTACAATCTAATTTTCCTTAATTCAAGTCACGTCATGTCCAATTAAATTATCACTTACTTTTCATACTTGTGTACTTGTTCTTATGGTTACATGCATATAGAATCCCCATATGAAGAAATAGAGTAGACTTTATTGCAAGAAGAATAAAAGGCAATGATAGTTAAAATGCCATACAACTAATCTTTGAAGTTTAGTAAACAAAGTTGATCTTATTCTGACAATATTTTTGAAGTTAGTGTGGTAGGAGTAGTAGAAAGAAGGATAAAATAGATAACAATTCATTCATATTAAGATGATGAGTAAAAGGAAGACCATAAACAACATTTAGCAACACCTTTATGTGTCAGTATCTCATTAATGTCTTACTTTTTATAATTTTGATATAAAAACATCACAACATAGTATTTATCACCCACAACACAGTCTCATATTCCTTTTTTTGCAACTATCATCTAAATCAAAGTATTTTTTTTTGTCAAAAATATATAATACTTTTAATAGATAAGAAATAACACCTATTCTCCATGGTATACACAATCAATAACACCTTTTCCCCCTCATAATGGATTCACTAACCTAGTACCCAACACCTATTGATCATCTCTAATAAAAAATCTACACAACACCTTCATTCTCTCCGCACAATATAACCCCTCATTTATCTATCCTTAATTATTCATAATTCAATTTATTAATTTGTTAAGCTCAATTTATTAATTTGTTAGGGAGGATTTTCAGAATTTTCGAAGGGAGGACCTAGGAAACTCTCTACCTCTGCCTCCAATCCAGCCCTTGGCCTCCATGGATCCAGTTCTTCATCACCTTCCAATCGAGGTTAGATCCTACTTTTATTCTGCTTAAGTTTCTTGCTTCTTCTCGGATTTCCGAGCTCATTTTCGTCTCTGGTTTTCATTTTCATTTTTGATTGGTCAAATGATCTCCGATTTCGATGATTTTTGTTGCGTTCTCTTTTTCTTTCTCTCTAGTTTCTGGAATGATATTATTTGTCTAATTCGGATCTGAAATGAAATTTCTATTGCTTGATTACTAAAACATGTTTGCAATTCTTTTCCTGAACTTCAAATCAAGTCAAGTTTATGTTAAATCAAGTCCAATTCAAGCCCAATATTCAAAATAAATTCTCCTTTTTGACTCTTTTCTTCAAATAAAATTAAATCAAACTTTAAGTTTAATCCTCCCCCTGTCAAATTTTCAAATCAACTTCAAATGCTTTTCCTCAAAATTATTAAGTCCGAGTCAAGCTCATCCTTGATCAAGTCAAAGTTCAAAAACTCAAAATTAAATTCACTTCAAAACAAATTCCTTTTTCATATCAAGTCATTCCTTTTCTTATCTTTATTATATTCAAAAATAAAAAATCTCTTTTTCAAATATTTTGGGATCCTTGGTTTCACGCAACGGGCTCTAAACGAAGAACTGGCGGTTCACCTGCTGTTTAACGTTTAACAGTCTGTATAGGCCTCCGTGCTGCCGTAGCCGCCTCGGGTCTTGTGCATGAGTGGACTAAAGGTCCTTTCAAAAATAAAAAGCTATTTTTCAGATGTTTTGGGATCCTTGGTCTCACGCAATGGGCTCTAAATGAGGAACTGACGGTTCACCTGTTGTTCAGCGTTTAACAGTTTGTATAGGCTCCCGTGCTGTCGTAGCCGCCTCGGGTCTTGTGCATGAATGGACTAAAGGCCTTTCAAGAATAAAAAGCTCTTTTTCAAATGTTTTGGGATCTTCAGTCTCACGCAACGAGCTCTAAATGGGGAACTGACGGTCGACCTGTTGTTCGACGTTTAGTAGTTCGTATGGGCCCCCGTGCTGCCTTAGCCACCTCAGACCTTGTGCATGAGTGGACTGAAGGTCCTCCAAAAAATGAAAATCTTTTCAAAATATCATATTCCCTTTAAACACCTCTGAAAGTCAAGCCTTCACAAACCAGAACTACGTAAGCCTTGAGTTTCCCATTGCATCGGGGAATACGTAGGAGCATGATCAAGTCCTGTCAGGCTAACCTCCATCAATTTATTTATTTTCACTCTAATTAAAGGGATCAAATAATTTTCAAAAATCACGCACTCAGTTTAAGGGTACCGTTCTTTGGAACGGGCGAGTGGGGTGCCTAACACCTTCCCCACTTGTAACCGACTCCCGAACTTTGAATCTCATCTTCAAGTTAGAGTTTTTCCAAACTTTTTCCCTTAAATGAAAATTTGGTGGCGACTCCACACATTAATCAAATAAAATCCTTATTTTAAAAATTTTAGCGAGTTCTTCGTCTTGTCGGAATTACAGTTGCGACAAGTGTTATAAGCAACTAATATATTAGTATGATAAAAGATAAAATCACTTTACAGAAATTAATTGGTTGAATAGTGAATTTGATGTTTTTGGACAGACTTTACATGATTTTGGAGCAAGAAAATATATGTTAGTTGGGTTGGGATTTTTAGGATGTACTTGGAATTTCTTAATAGGTGTTGTGTGAAGAATGAAGTCTAAAAAAATGGTGTTGTGTGAAGAATATGTTTGTAAGGACTTAGTTTTTTAGCCAAATGTGTCCACGAACAAATGAGAAGAACAAGCCAAATGTTCCTTAGGTGTTTAACATCCAACTTAAGGACCTAGTTTTTTAGCTAAGAAAAAGGTTACCTGCTACAAAGTTTTTGGATTCTAAAGATATTTTTAAACAATTAATATAAATATGGATATTAGATAATGTGTATGCACAAGGCATAAGTGGTGGTTATTTGGCTATTATCAAGGCATATAATGGTTCATATCAGTATATAAAATAGAATAATTTGAGCATCTTTAGAACTTATTTTTAAAATCCATTTGTTTATTTCTATAACTAAATTATTCAACATTCTACCTTTGAATCTTGTGACAAGCTCTAAAACTTCTCATCGATTAACATATATTTTTAGTGAAGAAATTGGTCTAGTGGCTCTGACACGCTCGTCGCAAACGCGCAAAAATAATTTCTAGATTTCCCCCAAACTATTGGTATAGTATAAGGTGCAACCTAGGTCATCTCCCAAAGACCATTTCAGATTCTTAAGCAAATAAGGAGAAAGTTAGAACAAGGGGGTTTTTGTAAAGATGTGATATCAAATGCTAAACACAAAATACAGACTGAAATTAATTTCACTTAACAATTATCAACTCAAGGAATTCAGAGGCTATTTTCATAACTAATCATTGATCACTAAAATCATGCATTGTGTTTATCAACCTAGGATCATCTGGAACCCCTACAATGATCCTTGAATTCTCTACTGAGAAACCTCTCAGAATTTAATTGATTATGATCAACAAGATTTAGTAACCACTTAATCTTTTATCTAAACCAATTTTACAATCAGAATTCAGTTGAAGTAAGTAATAAAATGAAAACCTTCAATTCAATTACTTAATTTCTACTCTTCAAACTTTTGGAAAATGATTTACCAATCAAAAACCAATTATAAATCAATTATACATTAACCAAAATACGTCAACCGATCAAACTTTGATTAAAGAATAAAATTGAAGAATATAGTGAAGCAGAGTAGAAACCACTTAATATGCACGTAAATAAAGATCAAGACCTCAAAGTTAAAATGAAAATAGCTTGAATCCTTGAATTGAAACTACAAACCTAGCCTTCCATAAAGGAGGCAAACTAACAACAAAGAAAGAGGCAAACTAACAACAAATAAATCCTAAGCCTTCCATGTAGGAGGCAACTAACAACAAATAAATCCTAAGCCTTCCATGTAGGAGGCAACTAACAATAAAGAAAAGCTAAGCCTTCCATGAAGGAGGCAAAACTAACAAGAAAGAAAGAAAGGAAGAAAGAAAGAAAGAAAGAAAGAAAGAAAGTGGTATTGGAGTTAATCTCTAAAATGGTGTGTGTCTCCTCTTGCAAACCCTTCTATTTATAGAGGATTTTTGAGACATCATCTTCAGAAAGTCACCAACTAGGATATTACTTTTCTACCCTTTTCTTGCTTTCACATGGGCTTTGTTGAAATTGCAAAACACTTTTGAATTTTTGCCACCAATGAGCACAACAATTTTGACTTTCTTGCACCGCCATTTCGGATGTTCACATGTCCGAATTAGAGCTTGACTTCTGAACAAAAGTTGTAGCCCTGGATCTTAGCTGTCCAACAAAGTTGATTTCATCTCAATATGACTTCTATATCTCAAGATATGGCCGGATCTTTGCACACTGTTCAAATTCCACGTCAGCAACACTATCTCATCTTTTGAGATAATTTCGGAGTCCTAAACATCCCATTTAGAATCTGATCTTGCTTTGTAACTATGGACACTTCTTTAAGCTTTCATTCAAGATAGATTTCATGATTTTTGGATGTCTACAACTCCTATTATGCTCAAAATACTATAATAGTGTCATTTTAATCGGGTAAGCAAAGAAATTCAATTAAACTTCATATGAACCCAAACTCATAAAATATGACAAAGATCACTTAATTGAACATATAAGAAGTCTTAATGAGATAAAAGTGAGAGATAATTATTTATGAAATCTATGCTTATCAAATTCCCCCACACTTATCTTTTGCACGTCTCGGGCAAACTTAAGTTATGGATTGGTGACTATTTTTTTTTTTTTTGAAAGAACATCAAAGTTTTGAGTTGATTTCTCAAGAATTCACAAAATTTCATGAAGCATCCTTTTATCACATTTTTGAAATTACTTAGAAAGGCAACTTTAATTTGAAAAACATAGATTGAGAAAGATAAAACCTCACATGATATACTCTGAATCTCTCAAGTGTTTGATTTGGTAAGTGTTTCTCTCAAATTCAATCCATGAAAGATGAACTATCATAGGCTTGCATATCTTCTACTTCTCTACTACTATGTACACATGCAATGCACAAATCAAGAGGTCTTTATTTTGGTTCTAACGGGATTAGAAAGATGAAATGATATATTGAAGAGATACAAAGTTAGACCAAGGAAAATGGTGAGGATTGAGAATTGATTGTAAGTGCAAGTGTGAGAAACAGATATCACTTCTTCAATTTTTTTTTTATTATTATTTTTTTTTTCAATATAATAGTTTATTTATTAATTTATTGCTTCAGTTTTTTTTTTCAACCATGATATTGATGAACACAACAATAATCTCTCCCACACTTATTGAAACACTTATGGTATGATAAATCCAGTATTCCTCACCTTCTATGGTCAGACAAAGTTATTTTTTTTTTTATTTTTTTTTTATTTGTGGTGAGCTAAAAAGAAGAAAAGGCTAATCGGCTCAAAGGGCTGATCAAAGGATAAAATTTTATGGTTTGGTTATTTGGCCAAGTGGTTTGTTCAAGAAAAACAGTGCCTCAATCATTTTTGTACAAATCATGTGAAAATGTAGTTTCAAAAAGAATCAATGCAAGTTCTGAAGTAACATATTCCATGGATGAAAATCACACAAGAAAGAAAATAATAATAAGGCTCAAAATCTCACAGGTAATATATTTATCAAATCTAATCTATCCAGTTCAAATATGTGTTGCCAAACTAATTAATCTCGAAATGTAAATCATTTTGCTTCAATTATTTTATGAAATCTAAAGAAAAACATACTTCCACATTCAAATTTTTTTTTTTTTTTTTTTTTTAAATCATAAGATGCGTATCAAGAGTCAAGTGTAACTCCTTACTCAGCCATCTTACTCAAAGCAAGTTTATGAATCTAACCTAATTTTTTTTTTTTGGGTTTTTTTTTTTGGGTTTTTTTTTTTTTTTTTTTTTTTTTTTTTTTTTTTTTTTAGATATCGGACCATCTTCCCCCCAACCTATCCAAGACATTGTCCCCAATGTCTTAGATGGAATTTCATATAACAGGAAAAGAAATGTAAGAAAACCATCAAAGTAAGGAAAAGTTATAACCGAAGAGTGGTATCTGGTTCTCTTTTATCTCTGCCATCCTGATTTGGTTGGTTCACCAGCTGCATTGCTTGACTGAGCTCAGATGTAGGATTTTGCAAAATCTCAAGTAGGTGTTCAACAGTTGAAGCAGATACTATGATGTTGCGCATGGATTGTGGCATGAACTCCTGCTCTACTGCATGATACGCATGAGAATGAACAGTAGTTGTGATTGTGGCTCACATCTTCCTCTGGTTTTACGTCCAGTAACGGCTGAAACGCCTTCTAAGAGTCGAGGATGTGCTTCCCATTCAGTTTTCTTGTAAACTGACAACAGGGTCTTTTAAAGTCAGATTCCCAAGACTATAACGTGCTTTTTCCTTACGGAACAGTTCAAACAAATCAACAAGGACTCCTTGTACATGCCCACTAGGATGCGTCTCAAGAGTCTGAATGATATCATCCAATGACTCCTTACTCAGTCCATCCTTTATGAATTGAATTTTGTCCTCTCGATTTCTTGAAACCATTCCAGGGTTCTTGCATCTTGTGTTACAGGTCCATCTTGCACACCTGTAGCAAACTCCAATTCTTTTTGCCCTTCTCTTCTTTGCATAGGAACTTCTTCCCATACCTGGCATATTTTTAACAAATGATTCTTGGAATTCACCTGCTAAACGTACCTTAGCTTCAATGATCCAACGGACATCTTCTGGAAGGCCTAAGAGTGTTAATGCTCTCAATCGTTCAAGTCTGCAATTGTAAATGTCTGTAAGAAAATTTCTGGGGAGAGTAGGGAACAAAATTTTGATCCTGGTGAGAGCTTTCTCCATTTTTTTTTCTTAAAACACTCAAGTTATTATTCCTGCAAGCTCAATGTGGTGTAATAGTTGGGATGATTTAAGAGGTGAAGAAGGAAGTTGAGAGATTAGTTGAAACTTATAAGCGAGGAATGTGAGAGAGGGAGAGGGAGAAAGAGAGAGAGAGAAAGAGAGAGAGAGGGAGAGAGAGAGACTTCTCTTGAATTTATTGCAGGTATGTGGCATTGTGCAAATGCACTTCTTCTACCGTGTGCTTTTGAAAACCTTCGAAAAATGGTTTAAGACGATGTCCATTCACCTTGAAGATTTTTTCAGTTACCTCATTTTTTATTTCCACTGCACCATAAGGAAAAACATTAGTAACTACAAATGGTCCTAACCATCTAGAGCGTAGCTTACCAGGCATAAGCTTTAGCCGAGAATTGAAAAGGAGAACTTTTTGTCCAACGGAAAACTCCTTTCTTGCCAACTTTTTGTCATGAAGAGCTTTGACCTTTTCTTTGTAAATTTTGGAGTTTTCGTATGCTTCTAATCGAATTTCTTCAAGTTCCTGCAATTGAAGCTTTCTATGGATTCCTGCTTGGTCTAGATCCATGTTGCATTTCTTTACTGCCCAAAATGCTCTATGCTCTAATTCAACTGGAAGATGACATGCTTTACCAAAGACAATCCTGTAGGGAGACATGCCAATGGGTGACTTGTAAGCTGTCCTATATGCCCATAATGCATCAACAAGGCGCAAGCTCCAATCCTTCCTGTTAGGCTGAACTGTTTTCTCTAAGATTTTCTTGATCTCTCGATTAGAAACTTCAGCTTGACCATTTGTTTGAGGATGATATGGGGTGGAGACTTTATGCATGACTCCATATTTGCGGAGTAGGGCTTCCATTGTGCGGTTGCAAAAATGAGTACCTTGGTCACTAATTAGAGCTCTAGGAATGCCAAACCTGCTAAAAATGTTAGACCTGATAAAATCTGCAACAACTCGAGCATCATCAGTACGGGTGGCTTTTGCCTCCACCCATTTTGAAACATAATCAACAGCTAGCAGAATGTAAACAAAGCCAAAAGAGACAGGGAATGGACCCATAAAGTCTATACCCCAAACATCAAATACCTCACAAAAGAGAAGTGGTTGTTGGGGCATCTCATTTCTGCGCGAAATACTCCCTATTCTTTGGCACTGCTCACAAGTTATGCATAATCTATGTGCATCACGAAATATTGTAGGCCAATAAAAGCCTGAGTCTAGTACTTTTCTAGCTGTCCGTTGTGGCCCAAAGTGTCCACCACAAGCTAGGGAATGGCAAAAGGTAAGTATAGACTGAACTTCATGATCTGGAACACATCTTCTAATGATTTGATCACTACATGTCTTCCAAAGGTATGGTTCATCCCATATGTAGTGTTTGGCATCACTTTTCAACTTGGCAAGTTGCGATTTGGTGAAGTGTTTGGGTATTTCTTTAGCAACCAGATAGTTTACCAAATCTGCATACCAAGGATCCTTCCCGTGCAAATGATAGAGATGCTCTTCTGGGAATGAATCTGCAATTGAAGTTTCTTCACAAGGTTGCTGGATCCGACTTAAATGATCTGCTACAAGGTTCTCTGCACCACTCTTGTCTTTAATCTCTAAATCAAATTCTTGCAACAGAAGCATCCAACGAATCAGTCTTGGCTTAGCATCTGTCTTCTTCAGCAAGTATTTCAAAGCTGCATGGTCAGAGAAGACAATAACTTTAGATCCAAGCAAATAGGAGCGAAATTTATCTAATGCAAACACAATTGCCAAAAGCTCCTTCTCAGTAGTTGTGTAATTTGATTGGGTTGCATCAAGTGTGCGAGAGGCATATGCAATGACATGAGATCTCTTGCTAACTCTTTGAGACAGTACAGCACCAAGGGCATAATTGGATGCATCACACATTAATTCAAATGGAAGCGTCCAATTAGGTGGTTGAATGATGGGAGTGGTTGTCAACCGCTTCTTTAGTTCATCAAATGAATCCTTGCATGCTTGATCAAACACAAATTTGGTATCTTTTTGTAGTAGTTTAGAAAGAGGTTGTGCAATCTTGCTAAAATCCTTGATGAATCTTCTGTAAAAACCTGCATGACCAAGTAAAGAACGTACTTCTCGCACAGAAGTGGGGTAAGGTAGAGAAGTAATAATGTCTATCTTGGCCTTATCAACCTCTAAACCTTTGCTAGATACCAAGTGTCCTAAGACTATACCTTCTGTTGCCATGAAATGACATTTTTCAAAATTCAAAACCAGGTTAGTCTCAATGCATCTGTCCAAAACTTTAGAAAGGCTTTCTAAGCATGCATCAAAAGAAGAACCATATACAGTGAAGTCATCCATAAACACTTCCATGCAACTTTCTAAGAGATCAGAGAAAATGCTTACCATGCATCTTTGAAAGGTTCCAGGGGCATTGCATAGACCAAAAGACATCCTTCGATAGGCAAAAGTACCAAAAGGACAAGTGAAGGTGGTCTTATGCTGGTCTTCTGGGGCTATATGTATTTGAAAATAACCTGAAAAACCATCTAGAAAGCAATAGTGAGATTTTCCTGCTAATCTTTCCAAAATTTGGTCTATGAAGGGCAAAGGGAAGTGATCCTTGCGAGTAGCTTGGTTAAGCTTCCTATAATCTATGCACACTCTCCAACTGTTTTGTATTCTGGTAGGGATTAGTTCATCATTGTGATTTTTGACTACAGTCATGCCAGTTTTCTTAGGAACTACTTGCACCGGGCTTACCCAATCACTGTCTGAGATGGGATAGATGATACCAGCTGCCAAAAGCTTACCTACTTCCTTCTTTACCACATCTAGGATGGTTGGATTCAAACGCCTTTGTGGTTGTCTAACAGGTCTGGTGTTTTCCTCTAGCAGTATCCTATGCATACAAGTAGATGGGCTAATACCTGGAATATCAGCCAAAGTCCATCCAATTGCTTGTTTATGGCTTTTTAAGGTTTGCAGTAACCTTTCTTCCTGTTGTGGTAGAAGGTTCTTTGCTACAATGACAGGAAGCTTCTCATTTTCCCCCAAATAAGCATACTTTAGATGTTCAGGCAAAGGCTTCAACTCTAAAGGAGGTGGTTGTATTATGGAAGGAAGAGATCTATCTGAGATTGAAATGTCTGCAACACTTGCATCTAACATGTCATCTTTCAACGAAGGTTGGTCTGCAGCATTAATCCTGGAACACACAATACATGAATCAAATTCATCACATGTGCAAGTAAAATTATCTAAGTAATCTAAATCAAAATCAAAAAATTTAAAAAGTAGATTGTCAATAGAATAATCATCCGCAAGAAGGTCTATGGCATGAAGTTGAAAGAGTGAATGATTCTCTATGGGATGCTTCATGGCTTCAAATATGTTGAATTGGATGATATCATCTCCAAATTCCATAGAGAGAGTCCCCGTATGCACATCTATCTTTGTTTTTGCAGTTTTGAGGAAAGGTCTCCCTAGGATCAAGGTTGCTCTATTGATGGATGACTCATCTTCCATATCCAAAATGTAGAAGTCAGCTGGAAAGATCAGCTTATTCACTTGAACTAGCACATCTTCAAGTACTCCGGCTGGATGTGCTGTACTTCTGTTGGCTAATTGAATCACCACACCAGTTGGCTTCAGTTCTCCCAGATTCAAAGATTTATAAACTGATGAGGGCATAACATTAATGGAAGCACCTAGATCCAGCAATGCATCACCAAATGTAGAGTTTCCTATTGTGCAAGGAATGGTGAAAGTTCCTGGATCTTTACATTTCTGAGGGAGGCTGGGTTGAATTAAGGCTGAAACATTGCGTCCCACACTAATCTTCTCATCCCCTTTGAGTCTTCTCTTATGCGTGCACAAATCCTTTAGAAATTTGGCATATTTGGGAATTTGCTTGATAGCATCTAGAAGTGGTATGTTGACTTCCACTTTCCTGAAAGTATCTAGAAGCTCCTTATCCAATTCTGCATGAACATTGGGCTTGGATTGAACCATTCTATTTGGAAAAGGTAAAGATACCTTCTCATTAGCATAATTTGGGGTTTTCTTCTCATCAGATGCTTCAAGTGCAGATCGTTTATGGCAAGCTTCTTTTTGTTGATCATTCGATGTCTTATCGAAGGCTGGTGTACTTTTTTCATCAGACTTTCCTTCTGATTCAGATGGCTCATCAGAGATATCTCCAGGTGTGGAGATAAATGCTTCTTTTTGGTGTGGATTAGTCTGATTGAAGCTTTGTTGCTTTAAAATTGTAGGGTCTGTCTGCACTTTCTTCCCACTTCTCAAGGTCATGGCATTCACACTTTTGGGATTTATGACAGGTTGAGAAAGTAGTTGACCAGAACCTTGAGATTTCAATTGGTTGACAGTGGTAGCCAACTGCCCAATTTGAGTTTGTAAATCCTGAATGGTAGAACTTACATTTTGTTGAAATTGAAGATTGTTGGTTGCTAATTGCTTCATCAAATCATCAAGAGAGGGTTCAGAAGCATTAGAGGGTACAGATTGCTGCATATGCTGTTGTTGTTGTCTGAATGGCGGTGGTTGGTATTTATTTTGGGAGTCAGATGTTTGAATCCTTTGTTGTTGTGGAGGGCCATATCTCAAGTTAGGATGGTTTCTCCAACTAGGATTGTATGTTCCAGAAGGTGGTTCAAACTTCTGTTGCTGATAATGTTGAGGAGGCCTGTATTGTTGTCCTGTGCCAAAAATACCATTTACTGCAGCCTCAGGTGTCTCACTTTCTTGCAATGTTGGGCATGCATCAGTAGGATGATCTGCAGAAGTGCAGATGCCACATGTTTTGGTTTTGTCAATAACATTAAGTTGCTGTTGTTGTCCGATGGCCAACTGTCTTACGATGGAGGTTAGTTCTTCAATTCTGTTCTCCAATCATGTATGGTCTGTCTTGGTGGTCATTTCATGGACTCCTTTAGACAAGGAATTAGTTCGAGAATTGAATTGCTGAGAATTCTCTGCCATGTTGGCAATCAAATCTCGAGCTGCTGTAGGAGTTTTGTCCATAAGTGCTCCACCACTAGCTGCATCAACCATGCTTCTGTCCATTGGCATGAGTCCTTCATAGAAATACTGAATCAGTAATTGATCACTGATTTGATGGTGTGGACAAGTGGCGCATAGTTTCTTGAATCTCTCCCAATACTCATAGAGAGTTTCTTGGGAGTTCTGTCTGATGCCGCAAATCTCTTTTCTGATAGCTGCTGTTCTGGATGCAGGGAAGAATTTCTCCAAGAATAATCTTTTCATATCATTCCAGCTTGTAACAGATGTTGGATGTAGATAGTACAACCAGTCCTTAGCTCCATCATTTAAGGAGAAAGGAAATGCCTTCAACTTGATATGATCTTCTAGAATTCCTTGTGGCCGCATTGTGGAACACACAATGTGAAATTCCTTCAAATGTTTATGAGGGTCCTCACCTGCAAGGCCATGAAACTTAGGTAGCAAATGTATTAGTCCAGACTTCAGTTCAAATGGTGCATCAACATCAGGGTATTGAATGCACAATGGTTGATAAGCAACATCAGGTGCAGCTAATTCTTTTAAGGTTCTATCAGCCATGTTCTTAGCAAAATATTTAAAACTATCAAAATTTAAAGATGAAAAATCACTACTGTTACTTTCTTGGTTATTACTGGATGAATGTCTTCTATGTGCTCTTTTCAAATGGTGGAATGTTCTATCAATCTCAGGATCATATGCATATAAATTTTCAGGATTGGATCGGGTCATACACAAAAAGGTGAATTCATACAGAAAATCCAAGAATGATATACCTAAAGTAAAAACAATTGTTAGAAAGATTAAAATTTTTATACAAACTCCTAAATGAGCCTAGGAAATTAAAATGGTCCCCGGCAACGGCGCCAAATTTTGACACGCTCGTCGCAAACGCGCAAAAATAATTTCCAGATTTCCCCCAAACTATTGGTATAGTATAAGGTGCAACCTAGGTCATCTCCCAAAGACCATTTCAAATTCTTAAGCAAATAAGGAGAAAATTAGAACAAGGGGGTTTTTGTAAAGATGTGATATCAAATGCTAAACACAAAATACAGACTGAAATTAATTTCACTTAACAATTATCAACTCAAGGAATTCAGAGGCTATTTTCATAACTAATCATTGATCACTAAAATCATGCATTGTGTTTATCAACCTAGGATCATCTGGAACCCCTACAATGATCCTTGAATTCTCTACTGAGAAACCTCTCAGAATTTAATTGATTATGATCAACAAGATTTAGTAACCACTTAATCTTTTATCTAAACCAATTTTACAATCAGAATTCAGTTGAAGTAAGTAATAAAATGAAAACCTTCAATTCAATTACTTAATTTCTACTCTTCAAACTTTTGGAAAATGATTTACCAATCAAAAACCAATTATAAATCAATTATACATTAACCAAAATACGTCAACCGATCAAACTTTGATTAAAGAATAAAATTGAAGAATATAGTGAAGCAGAGTAGAAACCACTTAATATGCACGTAAATAAAGATCAAGACCTCAAAGTTAAAATGAAAATAGCTTGAATCCTTGAATTGAAACTACAAACCTAGCCTTCCATAAAGGAGGCAAACTAACAACAAAGAAAGAGGCAAACTAACAACAAATAAATCCTAAGCCTTCCATGTAGGAGGCAACTAACAACAAATAAATCCTAAGCCTTCCATGTAGGAGACAACTAACAATAAAGAAAAGCTAAGCCTTCCATGAAGGAGGCAAAACTAACAAGAAAGAAAGAAAGGAAGAAAGAAAGAAAGAAAGAAAGAAAGAAAGTGGTATTGGAGTTAATCTCTAAAATGGTGTGTGTCTCCTCTTGCAAACCCTTCTATTTATAGAGGATTTTTGAGGCATCATCTTCAGAAAGTCACCAACTAGGATATTACTTTTCTACCCTTTTCTTGCTTTCACATGGGCTTTGTTGAAATTGCAAAACACTTTTGAATTTTTGCCACCAATGAGCACAACAATTTTGACTTTCTTGCACCGCCATTTCGGATGTTCACATGTCCGAATTAGAGCTTGACTTCTGAACAAAAGTTGTAGCCCTGGATCTTAGCTGTCCAACAAAGTTGATTTCATCTCAATATGACTTCTATATCTCAAGATATGGCCGGATCTTTGCACACTGTTCAAATTCCACGTCAGCAACACTATCTCATCTTTTGAGATAATTTCGGAGTCCTAAACATCCCATTTAGAATCTGATCTTGCTTTGTAACCATGGACACTTCTTTAAGCTTTCATTCAAGATAGATTTCATGATTTTTGGATGTCTACAACTCCTATTATGCTCAAAATACTATAATAGTGTCATTTTAATCGGGTAAGCAAAGAAATTCAATTAAACTTCATATGAACCCAAACTCATAAAATATGACAAAGATCACTTAATTGAACATATAAGAAGTCTTAATGAGATAAAAGTGAGAGATAATTATTTATGAAATCTATGCTTATCAGGCTCTACCTGCATAGTTCAATTTTTTCCTGCTTGGTTCTATTTAAGAGAAAGAAACAATATTAGCTTTCATTCAATCAACTATGGATAACATACTTTAGAATTTATATAAGGTATTTATGCACAAGGTTCTGGAGAAAACTAACAAAAGATTACATGAGACATTAACCAACTCATAATTAACATATAACTACAATTTGTTATTTTTTTTAAACCATAATAGTATACCTCCACAGCATGTACACCAAAACTAGAAGAAAACTTCGGAGGAAGATTATATTCAGTAAATTTCATGCTTATACTCTAAATTCTAGACACTTTTTTAATATGACTGACTCAAATGTGCAAGATCAATCTATAGGGTATAACACTAAATAGAAAAACTCCTTGACGTCTTTTAATATAGACCTCTTTTTCAGTGCTCCTCTTTTTAACCATCAACATAGTAAACTGTAAAGAACACCCACTTCATGATATTTTCCAAACAACACAGACTAATGTTACCTTTGCTATGAATAGGAACACTAATCTCAAGCTTTGTCTCCATATTAGACAACCAATCACCAAGAGATGTTAATTGCCTTTGTTACCTTTGCTAATGTTTGCAGCGATCACCAAAGCCACATCATTCAAAGAATTTTAACTAAGTGACTCAAATCTGGACAAGAACATATACTTAACCCTTTAAAACCTCATCGAAGCTCCTTAAAATTCTTTAAAATGTTGTAAACCATACTTTTCTAAAAATGGGAAGTTTTGAGGTTTTAAATTGTTCATGAAATATTACTATTAGGGTGTGAAGAAAAGACTTCAAAAATAGAAGAAGATGAACCAATACTTTCAATGCAAGAACTTAAGAACTTATGATAGATGGAGATAAAGAGAAAGTTTGTTTAGAAGATTCAAATGCTTGGCAACATGAAGCTTTTTCCTTGAAGCATTGAGTCTAGCAATAGATGGCAAGGAGATAAACTAAGACCATAAGTAGAAAAAAAAGTAGAATATAGTCTAGAAATTATGAAATTAGAATGTAGTATAGGTTACAAATCTATTGGATACACAAGCAATATAGGATATGAGATAGGTAGTAAAAGTTTCACTAATTACTAAGCTTATTAATTTTATTACATGTTTAGTGCCTAATAAGACCAAAATATTATCTAGAAATTATGTAATTCAAGTGATAAGGATACAAAGGTTAGCCCTAATTAATTCCTATGTTATCCTTAATTACTTCTTATGTTTTACCTTTTCTATATAGTCCTATAACTATGGACTTGGTGTTGATACCAACCAAAAGGTACAATGGTTTGGTCACAGTCTTCAATATGCATAGAATAAGGTTACAATATACATACAACGACTTGATTTCAGAAGAATATAGGCATCAAGTGCCTATAAGTAAACTATAAGAAGTAATTTTGGAGAATATTCCAAATTCCAAACCACAACAAACATTATACTCCCTTTGTGATTTAAGCTAATGCTTAAGTACAAAATTCCTCGTTATCTTAAAATCTAGATTACAATGAAGCCATATACACACATTTCTACAAAATTCTAGTTCAAGAATTAATATCCTTTATTAATAGAGATGTTAATATGGGTCTTAGCCCTGGGCCAGCCCTACCCAACCTTTTTTAAATTTTCCCAACCCTAAAGTTTTATTTAAATAAATACCTAAAATAGCCCAAAACAAATGACTCCTAAAATATATGGATCAAATAAGGCTAATCCATAGGTCAACCCTAACCTTGAAAAAAAAACAAAATACCTAAATAATGTAGTGGATTCGTCACTCATGCAACTCCATCCTTCTCAAGAGAGCATACCTCCAACCTTCTCAAAAGACTGTACCATGAGGTGAAAACCAATTTATTTGAAGAACCCTAATCCCTAATTCTTTTTTATTTCAAATGCTTAACTATTAAACCTCACCGGGTCACAATCTCTTCCAAATATATGTATACATTTTATTTATACTTTATATTTTTATTTTTCAATTTCATTTTTCAATTTCCTTCAACCTCTCACATGCTACTTGCTTATAGCCACTTTTATTCTCTGAATCTACTTTCCCTATAATGATAGGTTTTTGAAAATCTAATTACGACATTCTTGTGTACTTTTTTTGTATTTACTATCTCCTCTCACTCTGCAAAGTGCTTGAATTTTTTCCTTGTGGCAGTAAAATTAAAGCCACAGGTGGATCAATTATTAAGATACCTGCCATGCAATTCAATTTACTTCATAATGTCTTAGGTAATGGTTGGGCTTCTTGTTGTTTGTCTTTTACTCAATCTTTAGTATTGAAAGTGAAGCATTATTTTGATGTTTTAATGGTAGCTACACATAAATGATAAAGCCTATCAGTGAGTAATTGCTTTGACACATGTATATGTATTAATAGTAGTTTTAGATTCTGTCATAGTAGGGGTTTTAATTATAAAATTAATTACCATCTTTTAAGTTTGAATTTCAAATCTTGAGAGCAACTCCTCCTTTTACTTGTGAGCTTATAACCAAATAAAACCTTAACTTAGAATGTCTCAAGTCTTAAAATGAAGACAAGCGTGGGAAAATATTTTATGGACATAAAGGGTAGAAGCCTTGTAAAAAGGTAGGAGAATAATTCTTTCTGTGATTTCATGTGTGAGGTTTATCCTGAACTTCTTTACCCATGTGTGATGTGGACGTTGAGTTGGTCTTATGCACATGACCAACAATATTGAAGTTGATCAATCCTTATTGTAAACTTAATAGTGAAAATGTATATTCACACATAAACTACTAAGCTAATGCTTAAGTTATCAATGTGGTTCACCTGTTTTCTTAATCTATTGAGATTAGGTCCAACATCAGTGGCTTCCGATTAACATTTAAGGCACAAAATATTTTCAACTATTCATCTAGAAATGTAATTTGATTTTATCCCGCCCATGAAAAATTTAGCCCTTTATGTAAACTTGTGCCTAGTAACAGCTTGGTTATAATTTTAAATATTTTACTTCTCTGTTTCTGAATGCAGTATGCTATTATAGATTGCATCATCTAGGTTTCTTTTTAAGGAAGGGTTAAGAGAAAAAAATGATCTAGTATAAATAAGCATTATGGTAAAGAATTATTAACTGGAGAAATTATTGTATGACACTTACTAAAATCAACCCATTTGATTTTGGGCTTGAGAAGAGAAAATTGTAGAATTGACTGTTAAAGATGCATTAAACTTGAAGTTTGACTGAATGTCCAAAGTGAGTAGTTGTTGTTATTGTCCTATGTCCCTTTTTTGTTTTTCAAAATCTTATCAAAGAAATCAACTTTCTATACTTTCAGAGTTTCTTGGTCCATACTAATAAGATAAAAAAGAAGACTTAGGCTCTCATTCTCTCCTTATTCATGTTACATTTTCTGTTTATGGAAATTTACATGTGGAATGAAATGAAATGTAAAATACAGTTACAACCAATATCTAACAGTATAACTAATTGCATGTGGCATGAAATGTCATGAGGCTTTTTTTATACTTGAATGATAAATAAATGTAACTTGGTCAAAGTAACAGGAATCATTTGAAAGCCATGATGCCTTCTCAATAATGCATTACGACAGATCACATCGATCTAGAGAATAATTTTCTTTTAATTTGGTTGCTGTCAATCCCACATCTACATGATTTAGGTGGTCATTGTAACATTTTGATAAATAGAGGGGTGGGGTAACCCAAATTATGCACCAATATATGTGTCTTTCAATCTAACAGTTTATGAAATCAAATCTAAGTATAAAATGAGTACCCACTAAGTCACTATGCATAACGGTAGGTAGTAAGCCAACAATATATGAATTAATGCTTATCAAAATGTGAGATATAACTCCCTTTATTTATTAGTTTGGGATATTTATGTGGACACATTATTGGATACCCCTCTGCAACTAACACCAGATTCAGTGCTAGGAGCAAATAACTCATAAGGCCATACCCATGCAACACAACAGTTCCTTAGAGTCCTATCAAGATTCCTGCTATCAATAACCTTCTCAATTTCTGTAATCTTGCAGAGAAACCATAGAATGCCTCAATGATCTCAGCATCACCTGACCAAATGGATGGTTGTTTCCTCTCTCCCAAGTACTCCTCATCAGGTGAGTGAGTGGAGAGTGTGTCAACCACAATCATAAATTTTGTGGCTTGCAACAAGCTAAGCAATGCATTAAGAAAATACTTTTGTGGGTTAGCAGGGAAACTTGCATATTCTGGATCACTTTCTTCTGGTATAAATCTTTGTATTGATGGTGGACGGTTTGACACACGACCACCATAAAGATTTGTCCAAAACTAAGATCTCACTTCTTTAATTTTTAATTTTTATCGATTGGACTAGCAAATTTTACCACCTCTATTATGATTTATAATATATTTTTAATATGATTTTATTCAGAAACATATTATACTATTATACATTCTTTATTTAATATCCTTAAAATATTTGAAAAATTATTATATGTACATTGCATTGCACACTTGAACTGCGTTTGATGGTGCACCATATGTTTGCATTTTGATTAAGATGAGGTTGTTTTGGTGATTTTCTTGCTTTACCATCCAAGACTATAAGCTATACAAACTAAAATTAATATATACTTTTGTTCAATAATATTTTTTTTTCAAAATACTCATTTTAACAAGGATATGGTATAAATTAAAGAATAATGATTCTCTTCTTCCACTCCTAGCCAATGATATTTTACTTATAATTTTTTGGGTCTGAAATATTTGAACCTTAGACTATTTGTTCTTGGTTCCAAGAAAAATATACATTGGCCCAATTATAAAAAGAGAGGGACACAATGATGATATTATGTCATTTTTTTAATATATATTAATTCTATTCTCCTTCTCCTAAACATTTATTTATTTCTCTCATAAAATATGCAGGTTGTGAGACCATCATAATTAAAGTTGATTAAAGTTGATTAAGGTTGTCTTTAGGATATCCTTATTCATACCATCACAAGTAAGTGAGAGCTAATTACATGGATACTAACACCATCACAATTTATGTCAATTTTTAGTGCCAATTGGTGAATCTTGAAAAGTTATTTTTATTTATACATTTCTAGTATTGCATCTAGAATCAAAATATAGAAGATGAAGTAATTTTTGAAACTTCTCCTACTTTTTCTAGAAATACCAAGTCAACTAAGAGGGAAACTTTAGCTCTATGGAAATTTTTCTCAAAAATTTGGAAAGACAAGGATGGTTGTGATAATGTTGCATAAAATTATTGTGAAAAATATTTTATAGTCGGTAAAAATCCCAAGACCAAAACGCATTTTGGGAATTCATATTTAAGTCGTCATATTTCTGGTTGTAAAGAGTTTTCAAAATCAAATCTGAACATGGATGATATGATGTCTAACCAAAAGTCTATCACCAAAAAAATAGATCAAAAGATGCATCATGTCATTCTTGCACAAGTTATAATTAAGCATGATCTACCATTTAATTTTTTTGAATATGACATGGTCATAAAATAGATCAAGTATCTAAATCCATATGTTAGGATGCATTCTAGGAATATTGTTGTGTTAGATATTAAGAAAGTTTATATTAGAGAGAAGGATAAATTAAAACAAGTTTTGTCTACAATTCCCAATAGGGTATGTTTGACATACAATGCATGGACAACTACTACTAAGGGATATATTTGTCTGACTGCACACTTTGTGGATGATAATTGGAAATTAGTTAGTAAAATTCTTAATGTTTGTTGAATGAAACCTCCTCATACAAGGTCTGAATTAGAAGCCATCTTATTTGATCGTTCGAAGAATTAGGGAATTGACAAGAAGTTGTTTTCTATCACTTTGAATAATGTTTCTTTTAATGATAGTATGCAAAGTATTCTAAAAGCCCATATTCGTTTGCAAAATGGCTTATTGTGTGATGGTGATTTTTTTTCATGTTTGATGCTTTGCTCGCATTCTTAATTTAATTGTTCAAGAAGGTTTGAAAGGGGCAAATGAAGCTCTTCATAAAATCAGGGAGAATGTTAAGTATGTGAGAGGGTCAGACGGGAGGATGATTAAATTTAAAGCTTGTGTGCAAGAAGCTGGTATTAGTGCTAATATTGGATTGGGGTTAGATGTATCAACTAGATGAAATTCAATATATATGATGATTGAATGTGTTATGAAATATGAAAAAGCATTTGATATTCTCAAAGTGACAGATAAAAACTATAAAAATTATCCATGAAATGAAGAATGGAGAAGGGGAGAGAAAATGTGTGAATTTTTAGAACCTTTCTATGATACCATAAATATGATATCAAGATCATCGTATCCAACATCTAACTTATATTTTTTGCAAGTATGGAAGATTGATTGCATACTAAATGATGATGAGGTGATAAAAGTAAATGTCAATAAGTATGAAAAGAAAATTTGACAAGTATCAGAAAGAGTATAGTGTGGTATTGGCTTTTGAAGCCATTCTTGACCCTTTCTTGAAACTTGATTTTGTACTTTTTTGTTATACCAAACTTTAACAAACAACCTCTTAAGATAAGGTTAAAGATGTGATGGAAAAGTTTGAGAAACTTTATGATGAATATGTATGTTATTTTCGAGCATCCTTTTCTAAATCTTAATCATTCTATGATTTTAATATTTTGAATAAGTCAAGTGAAGAAATGAGTAGGCACAAGAGATCAAAGATGTTCAAGGCCATTCTTTTAACTTATAGTCATAGTTTTATATTTTAATTATTTTTTTCTTAACTAATTAATGTATTATATGTTGTAGGAGTTTAAAAGGTTCTAAAATCAAACTAAATCTAATGTTAGAGAGAGTGAACTAGACATTTATTTAGAAGATAAACCCCTTGACTATGATGATAATGAAGATTTAGATGTGTCGGGTTAATGGAAGATCAACAAACAGAGATTTCTTATGCTTGCTATTATGGCATGTGATGTAGTGAGTATTCTAATCATTACAGATGCATCAAAATCTGCATTTTGCATCGATGGACATGTGCTTACTAAATATAGAAGTTCTACACTTCCAAAATTTGTTTAGATGCTTATTTGTACCAGAAATTGGTTACATGATTTTGTTTTAAGTTCTAATGGTAATATTTACATAATATTTTATATTCTTATTTACTTTTAATTATTTATATTGGGATTGATTATCTAATTATGCTTTTATTGATTCTGAGTTTTAGCCGAAGATTATTGTACATTTATTTGTCATGGAAAAGAGGAGCTAAACATGCGTTTAGAAGATGATGACATTGAAGAATAATAAGGAATTGAAGAATGAACATTGATATCTTGGATTATATTATAACTCAAGCCATGAAACTAGTTGAATTATTGTAGTCTGACCTATGCTATTATGAAACTATGTTCACTCCTCTTTGCATCCATATTAGTGTCAGTTTTAGAGATTGATCTTTTGGTGGTCTTCTTTTATTTTTGACTCAATTTGTTTCTAATATAGTATAAGGTATAATCAAACTAGCATAATATCTTTTTGGATCATGCTTCTCTACTCAATTTGGTATAATTCCTTTCTTTTTGTCATATGATTCTTTAAACTAGGATTAGTTCAATTAATTGATTATGTGTGTTTTAGACCTTGATGTTGAAATCATTACCTTATCCCTAAAACAGTTTTAGCCATTAACAGATTTGTGTGTGAGATTTGCCACAAGGGTTTCTAGAGAGATCCTAACTTGCAGCTTCATAGGAGGGGTCATAACTTGCACTAATCTTTTTAAAGAGAAAAGGTATGCATTTGATCAGATTTTGTGATACTTATGTTAACAGTAATAAGAATTTTCTAGTCATGGAAGAGCTTATATAATTATGATATTTGTGATGCTTATATAAAAATCATTGTAAGAATCTTTCAAGCATAACATAATGTATTATTTTTTTTTTATGGAAGGGCTAACCCTAGCCCTCTTAGCCATATGGGCTTTTTATATATAGGAAATTTTGGTCTTGTGGACTTTTTTTGCCTTGATCCATAAGGTTAGGGCTAAATAGATAAGAATTGGCCCATTTGACAACTCTATTTATTAATGAGTAGTTAATTCGAGTGATATACATACTTATTTTTTTAAGTAAGGTTTCAAGTTCTAGTTTTGTATACAGAAAAAATATTTACTACAAGAGCTAGTTCTATCATAATATGAATGTTCTTGATTTATCTTTTGATTTGTGCTATTTTGATAACAGTTTTAGTTCCATATCTCTAAGATGGATTTGATACTTCCACTCTTCATAAATTTTATTACAATGCATGTAATTGCCCATGCTTTCACAAAAGGGAAACATTAAGAGATTGAAAGAAAATAACTTTAGCGTAGTAGTCTTTCCAAACCCTAGGAGAAACTTGATGACCACCCAAAATAATTTTCATTGTGCTATATAAATCATCAGAGTTTCAAGAACTCATTTAAGAGATTTACATAATTTTTTGCTTAAAACAAACTATCATAAGCAAAACTAAAAGCTTAAATAATAAAATTTCATGAAATTCTTAAAAATTGAAGGTTATATCATCAGCCTATTGACCATTAACTTCTAGAAATTGCAAAACAGGTCAAATAAACTAAACTTTGGACTCCATCCTATTTGCAAGGGTCATATTATCTCACATCACATTCTTAAAATATGAACCAAAGATGGGTTCTAAATTGATATAACATATTTTGTTCTATGATGCATTTCATCGAACAAGTCGTACATAAGGCATCCATGACATCACCATTCAACTACAACTTAGGTGTGAGCATGAATGTAAATCAGAGAAGAGAAAGACTTACTCTTATGTGTGAGTGAGAAAAAACCATTGTCTTTTCTCGATAATGCCAAGATGAATATGAACATGCCAATGGAGAAAATTGGAGAACTTAGGGTAAGCATACTATGGGAGGTTATTCTTCAAACCAGAAGGAAAATGCAATCAAGAACAGTGGAAGGGAAAAAGCTACTTTTAGTCGTAACGCTATAAGCAGAACGACACGGGGTGAATAACATTTCAATACTACTTGCTATATTAGTTGTCCAATGAACTAATATAGAAACTTATTTTCTACATAGGTTATAATGGAACCAATGTCAAAAGTAAACTTTCTACATCAATTATAGTATAAACCAATGTAAAAAATCACCTTTTACACCGATTATAAAATAACCGATGTAATAACTTTAATTTTATTTATAAAAATATCCACCGTCCTATTTTCTACATCGAGTATGCTCCAATTGATGTAAAAAAAGTATTATAAAATACATATTTTATATTAATAGATTCTTCTTGTACAAGTAGTATTAGTAAGTGTTAGTTTAGTAAGTTTTACAACGTAAAAATGTTAATAAAATATATTTTTATAAAAGATTTTAAAGTTACGAGCCATTTAAATTATATATATATATATAATCTTTAAGTTTATTTATTAATTTTTTTATGTTACGTATTAAACTTACAAATCTTTTTAATCAATCATTTATGAATTTTAAGTATATTTTATTGATTTTTATATATTATAGACTTATTAAATTTAAAATAGGACAAAAAAAATTCTACAACAAACAATAAACTCATACTCAAATCTCAAATTTTTACAAATCAAATTTAAACACTTAAAGTTTAACTTATCTTAATTTATTTTTATCCCTATAGATAATGATATTATCACTAATAAAAATTTAATGAATTTAAAAAATATTTTATATTTTATAAATATTTATAAATACTCATAAATTGATAAAAAATTTATATATAAAACTATTTAAAAATAGTATTATTTTATAATAAACATATACATTAAATATCAATACAAATATATTAAATCTTTAATTAAGAAAAGTTAAAAAAGTTAATCTAATTAATAAAATACCAATTTAATTATTTATAAATATCTTATTATATCTAGTATTATTAAAATCATGTCTAATTAAAATTTTTAAGAAAATTAACAATACACTTTTCATTGTAATCAACTTAAAAAGTACTAACTTACATAAAAAGTTTATATAAAATATACTATAATTTAATAATTTATTATTATTGTTATATATATATATATATAATTAAATGATATTAGATGTTAAAATTAGTTAAATAATATTTTTAATTAATATTTTTATCAATTTAATTTTTTAAATTTAAAAAATTTATTTAATAGTTAAGTTTTAAAATTTTTAAAAATTAAAAAATTATTATCTCTTCACTTTTACGTATGATATTTAAAATATAAAAAATAGTTACTGCTAAATTACATATTTACAAATGTCTGAATTATGTAATATTTTACATATATAATTATTATAATAATATAATATTAATTAACGTTTAAATTAATAAAATATTATTAAAATATTATGTTATTAAATTTAATATTTAGTATAATTTAATCCAATATTATAATAATAATTATTTTATATATATATATATATATATATAATTATGATAAAATGATATCAGGTGTTAAAATTAATTAATTGACATCTCCAATAAATTTTTATTAAAAAATAATTTTATCGATATAATCACTGGATTTAAAATACTTATATAATAAATTAAGTTTAAAAATTTTAGATAAATATTTTAATATCTCACTTTATTTCAATCTATGAAAAATATAAATACATAATATATTAATAAATGTTTAAACTATTTAAAATTTTATATGCATAATTATTATAATAATACAATATGAATCAATAAATAAAAAGTTTTGTAAACAATTACTAAAAAAATTATTTTATTAATTTAACACCTAATATAATTTTATTATTATTATTATTATTATTATTATTATTATTATTATTATTGTTATTATTATTATTAGAAACTAACAATTGACATATTTTCTTTAGAATATAACAACTACAATTAAATCCGGAACATATGAAATGTTAAATTTAAAAATTAATAAATATTCATGTAATCATTAAAAATAATACATATGTAACACTAATATTTATCATTAAATATATATATATATATATATATTAATTTTTTAGAATAATTAAGTATTTTCATCTTACCAATAATAATTGAATTCATTAACATCATAATCAAGTGTCACTTTTTAACAACATATACATTTAATAAATTCTTTTAATAAAAGGATAATTTTATTAATTCAATCATTCAGTTATATAATATTATTTTAATTTTTTAGAATTATATATAGACAAGTAATGAAATAATTAAATTTATTTATATTTTAAGTAAAATATTCTAAATGAAAATAACATAATATAATAAAAAATACAAATATTTTGTGAAAAATACAAATATTTAATCTTAATTTTCAATTATGATAAATAATTAAAATTAATTTTATTTAATTATGATTAAATTAAATATTTATGTCATAATTTATAAAATGAAACTAGATCAACTAATTTAACAAAAAAACGGGCCAAACTATCAATTTGAACACTTTAAAAAATTGATAGAATACGCAATTAGTTAAGAGTTAGTCACATAAGTCATATAAGAACTATTCTAGATCAGATATGAAATAGTTTGAATTGGCGTTTTTCAAATGTTTTTTATTTTATTAAAAATTAATTCTAAAATATTTTAAAAATAATTAAAAGCTTATATATGAAATATACATATATAGATTGTTATTATTTAATTATTTATTTAAAATTATGTATAATACGTAATATGATATTTGTATATGATAAAAAAATTTTAACTTAATTTTTCAATTTTAAATTAGTTTATTATTTAATATCTTATATAATATTAAAAATATATTTAACTATTATTAATTTAACTCTTCCAATTCGATCATAGTTAAATTATTAAATTACAAACTAATATCTTCACAATTTTAATCATTAATCCAAATTTAAAATTATTAATTTATGTTTAATTATATAATTAATTAGTGTTTTACAATTATATAGATATATAATTGGTGTTTCTACTTACACTCACATAAATTACTCCAAATTTTATATAATTGATAACCTTAGATAAAATTTAATTTTATATATAATTATTAAATTATATTATTAATTATCTTGATTATTTGTTTCAAATTTTATACAATTTTAGCTATAATATTCGAATAGTGAGCTTAAATTAGATAAATTTTTCCATAAATATTTGTAGAGGAAAAAAAAGAGAAAATAAATCAAATCCTTTTTATAAGTTATAAACATCATTTTCTTTAAGTTTTTTATTTAATTTTTCAAAAATTAATATACACGAGTTAATCTTAACTTATACCAAAATTTAATTTTAATTTCTTAATTTCTTTAATTTAAAGTGCTTCTTTATAAATTTATCCAAATTAAATCTTATTTAAAAATTTTAAAAATATTAATCTTAATAATTTTCAATGACGTATTAAATAAGTTTGATTTAATAAAAATATTAAATTAAATAATATCATACGAAAAAGTTATTAATAATCAGAATTTTTAAATATAATTAACTTAAATTTTAAATATTATTCAATAATATAAAAATTAGCAAAAATTTCCATGCATCTCGAAAACGCCAACACCCATAACGATTTTGAAGTAAAATATTATTCAATATTATTTTATTTACTTTTTATTATATTATCGTCCATTACATTATTTTTTTTAGTTTTACCTTCCTTATATTATATATATATATATATATATATATATATATATATATATATATAATGTTATATAATTATCATTTCTAGCTATATTCTTTAGGGTTTTCAGTGGCTACTTGCCCCAATGTCTTCGCTCTTCATGTAAAGCTAGCTATTGTCCCTCGAGACATAAGATCTCAGTGCATAATTTGGCAAGTTTAGAGTGTCACATCAGCTTTGTCAACTACTGTGTACTGAAACCCAATTTTTTTTATGGCTTTCTGTGGCTTCTTGTCTTAAAAATGATGTCATAAGGTATTCATCTAAGCCTATTTATCTACAATTATATTATTGTCTCACACATTTTTTTATATAATATTTTCATGACTTGTTTTTTTTATCTCATCATTCATTTAAAATTTTATTTGTTTTTATTTCTCCTAATCATAAAAATAATTATGAAAAGATTATAAAAATAAAATTTTATCCAAAATTTGCCCTTAAATTGTATTCGAGACATAAGATCTGAATACATAATTTAGCAAGTGTAGAGTGTCATTTCAAGTTTGTCATATACTCCGTATAGCTACACTATAATCATGTCAACAACTACTACCGTACTTTCATTTGCATTTTCTATCAATAAAATTATTAGTAGCAAGCATTCAAACAAATCGAGCAATCAATTCATCTATCTGTCATTCTGTCGTATGAATTTTAAACTTTAGTATTTTCATATTTATGTATTTTTGATGTCAGCACATTTCGATGTTTAGGTTAGTTACAATAACCTTGAAAAAAAAAATAGTAATAATAACTTTTTCACCCAAACAATTAACCCTACGGTTTTGCAAATTAGTTTTTTATTATTAAATTAATGTAAATAATAAATTATTTATAAAAACTATTATCTGAAAACATATCATAAGTTTCATATTATTTTAAATACGTGTTAGTGATAAATAAGATGCGCTCTATATTTATGTAAAATCCATGTTAATGATAAATAAGACGCGCTACATGTAAAAATACAACATGTATCATATTTAAACATGTTAAGCAGAATGATTATATGCTACACATTCAGTTTTTTCATATGACTTTCTAATTTGACAAATTTTAAATTTTAATTATCCTATCAAGATATCTTATTTAATAGTTTTAATAACTCATTTTTTTAAGTTCACATAATTTTAGTTTTGATTTTAAATTTTTAAAATTTAATTTAATTTTAATTTTAAATTTTTAAAAATTTATTGTAAAACTAAATTTATTCTATATTCTTCTTTTATTATAAAATTATTATAATAAAAAAAATTATTAAATAAAAAATAATTTTTTTAAAAAAATTATTATTTATTATTATTATTGTTATTGTTTGTTATGATAAAAATAATAGTTGTAATAAAAGTAATTTAAAAGTGGTGGTAATGATGATAGGTGATGATAATATTAATAGTAGTAGTAATGACAGTTAAACGATGGTGATGATGATAATAATTTTGATGGAGATAATTATGGTGTTAATAATACAAATGATGATAATTTTGAATGATGGTGATGGTGGTGGTTGTAGCATCGGTAATTTTGTGATAATGATGACGGTAGCTTGATACTGGTTAAGATAAATTTAAGGTTAAAAATAAAAATAAAAAATTTCTCTTTTTCTCTCTTTTTAATTTTAAACATTGAGTTAATTTATTTTAAAATTATTTAAAAATAAAAATTAAAAATTTACAATCACCTCAAATAGAGATTAACTTTTTAATATATAAAAAATATTTTTATTATAACTTTTGACCATTAAATTTTTAAAGGTTAGTATATTTTTATTTTTTAAATTTATTATATTTTTAAAATGAATATAATAAAATTATTATGTATATAAAATATTATTTTTTCACTAACTTTTTAATTTATTATAATGTTAGAAAAATATTTAAACCTATAATAAATTAAGAAAAACAAAGTAATACTACCTTTTAAAATTCTAGTTCTCAAAAACAATAATATAAACTCTTTGTATCAATTGATGGGTAAAAAGGAGTTATCCAAATCTTTATATTTGGGCATTTCATTGATGGGTGGGAAATTTTAAATTTTAGTTAAAGTTATTTATTGAAAGGATTTCATGAAAAAATTGGATATATATCATAATTGTTTCATCTTCTTAATATATTAGAATATAATTTGTTATATTTTTTAAAATTACACTTTTTATTTGTGTTCAAAAGCTTTGATACATGTTTAAAATAATCTCAATTCAGTAATATATTTTTAAATAATATTTTGAATAAATTATATTAATATTTCATCAATTTTAATATAATTATGTTTAATATTTTTATTTTTTTATCGTTACAAAAATAATCCTTTAATTAATATTATTTAGTTACATCGTTTTAAATTTTATTATGAAGGTTAAATTATCCATTTTGATCATATAAAAACTACCTATACCTTTCAGGCCATTACAAAAATATTCCCTTACCAACAATGTATCTCCACCCATTCCCACCATGCACTAGAACCTCTTACACCGTATTCAACTATGTACCTTCATCCACTTTCATTTATGCACCACCCTCATCTAGTGTCAATTTATTAACAAGAGCACCAACATTTCAATCACCGCACAACAATTCATCATTTCTTAGTTTACCATAGTCACGTTGGAAAAAAAGAATTCCATGGTAGTGATGAGAAAGATGATATTTAGAATAGTGGTGATGCAACCAATTTACATATACTCAAAATTGATAAAGCTACCAAAGAACGAAACATGAAGATTTCAAAGAATTTACATAGGGTGAAAACAAGGCACAAAAGGAAAGGATAAATGAGAGGATAAGAATTTTACAAAGATTAGTTCCTGTTAGAACTAAAATAGACACAACTTGGATGTTGGTTGATACTATACATTAGGTTAAGTTCTTAAGAAAATGGGATGCATTAGAAGAAGGATGGTGGATGAGACTTGACAGTTGTTTTTGAGTTAAATTTAATTTATGTGTTTAATGTATCATTGTGGTAGAAAAAGAGACGGAAAAAAATATTGATGGTGGAGGAAAGGATTGTTCTAAGGTTGAAGATGGAAGTATTTTAAAAAAATATTTTAGTAATAAACATATATTGTTTAACTTAAATACGGAGAATGTAATAAATTTCAAACAATTAAAATTTTTTATATCAATTTAAAGAAAAAAATATCAAATAAAATAAAATTACAATTTAAGAAATATTGGTGTAAATTATACTAATATCTTTAATAAATAATATTAAAATTTACATTAATTTAGTTTGAAAGCATCAAATAATCCATTTTTTTCATATTTCATATAAAACGGGGCTTTGAATTTTACACTGTTCTGTAACACATTCAAGGACATGTAACTTAGTATTTTATTTATATATTTTTTTCAGTTTTGGTGTCTAACAACTTTATATCGTTTTTCCCTTTGCTTAATATAGTGAAAAATAAAATAAAAAAGGAGAGATAAAACTTTAAAATTCAAATTGAAGAAAAAAATAAGGAGAAATAAATACTTCATTTTTTTTAAAATAAAAAACTGCAGATATATTAATAATTTTAATTTTATAAATATATTAAATTTAATTTTTTGTTCTATTTTTTCTAAGAAACAGATAAATCTAAACTCAAATTTCAGAGAGATTAAAATTTAAAATATTATAATGATTAAGAACACATTTAAAGTTTTATTTATATATATATATATATATATATATATATATATAAATGATCATTAAAATATCTTTCTGACTTGTAGGTTTTTCTCCCATATGCAAGCATGCACTACACAGTCTACAGTGACAGGGTTTATACAATTCCAAAACAAGGTCATGGTTTACAATTTGGTTTGCCACAATATGGTATCTAAGACTTCACAGAAATGGGATTATATTGTCCTATGAACAGTTGAACTTTGATAAAGTTATTTAAAGGATAAAAATTAGGTATAGACTAAGGCTAGAGTGGAGGGCGTAAACTTAGTTTTTTTATAACTCGTTTTCTAATCCACGGGTCAGTCTTAATTTTTCCTTTTGATTTCATTTTGTAATTTGACTTCAAATAACCTTTTGTATTCCTAGTATTAAAGTTACTTGTTTACTATGCCAAAAAAAAAAGTCATGTCAAAACTCTAATGAAACAAACTATATATTATAATTCAAAACTGGTAACACTTGATAACTCTATTCTTTATTCATTAACTTTATTACATCACATAACTAAAATTAAAGGAGTACACAATTTGGAATGAGATCTGGAAGATCTCCTATGGCTGTGTATATTATATAGATGGGGCACACAAATCACAGAAAAGACTCCACAGTTTGGGCCACAAGGATATGAGGAAGTTGCTTGAGGAGGTGACTTTGGCTCCATGGTGACAGAATCTTTAATTATCTGAAATGTCAAAGATGACAAAATCCTTACATCCATAATTTTTTTTTTCAAATCACCTTAAAAGATTTTTATTTCATGGAAACATTTATAAATAATTTATCAAGTGTATCATGTAAGTAATATTGCCCTCAATATTTTGGACCATATATACAACAATTGAAAACAAGTAAATAATTAAAAAGTTGAGAAGGGAAAGACAACCCATGATATATAGTTCATATGCATCCATTCACATTTGGAAAATTCCATTAAGTGTATGGCCCCATATGGAGGCTACTCATACAGAATTGCAAGTGGGAAATCCCAATCTGTGGGAGCATAAAATACCCTTATACACTTATCACCTTTTCTTTAATGTTCCATGTCACAGAACAAAGATTTACTATTAGAATTTGCATCCATATACATTAATTACAGCATACAATATGCACTGCACTACTGTACTTTTTGTCTCACTCAAGCTAGAACTTCCAAGGTTATCATAAAAGCTATGCAGCCGTTCACCTAAACATGACAGTCATCAATGGAGGAAAGCACATGGGTGGCACCACCCATACCCCTTCTTACTCCATCACCATCATAAAAACCCCATTCTTCCATGTTGTGTTTTCAATTTATTTTACCAAATGAGTATTGTTTCAGTACTATATGATCATATGATCCTAGTTATTAGAATCTTATATATATGATCACACTTTGAATAGTAAGAATTGCAATTTTTCTTCACAATGAAAATAATAAAATTTAAATTTAAGATTTTATGTAAAATACTTCAATCCCATCTAATCAACACGTTTAATTGATTAATGATTTATATTATTTGATATATTAAATTATTCTATGTTTTACTGTATATAATGAATTGATGTGATTTAATTTGTATGACCAATACAAATCACATAATTTAACTATTGTTATTTCTTTTTATTTTTTCTTTCAGCAATTCTTGTGAAACAAATTGGAAAGTAAAGATTAAATTGTTAAATGGAAAAGATCATTCCACTACTCTCTTTCTTTCACCTTTCAACTATTTTTAAATTATTCCATTACTCTATCTGCACTTACTAATCCAATATATGCACACTCTATTTGCCTATCCTATTCCTGTTTGTTTCATTATTCCCAAATAGAAACTTTGCATGCTCAATTATGACTTATAATTGTGCTTTTGTGAAACTTATGATTAAGTTGTTTTTATCTATTTCAAAGTTTAAAATCATTACATTAGGATTATACATTATTTTATGTTATACCAGTAAGTTTTCAATGCATTACACATGAATTTTTAAATTTAAAAATTTTATAAATAAAAGTTAAAGAGAAAATAAATGATCTAATGAATTATTAAATAGACAAAACTATTAAAATGGTAAAAAAATGAAAATAAATTATTATTTAGATAAAATATCAAATTTCAAAATTTAAAAATAAAATTTAAATTATATTTGATTAAGATTACAATAATTTTACAATTCGGTTAATCTAAAAAAAAGATATATTCAATTTTATATTGTCTATCAAATTTTAAAATTTAAATGAAATTAAAATTAAGAAATAGTATATTTGTAAGGATTAAAAATTAACAAAAATAAAATAAATAATTACAATAAAAAAGTCACGTGATTTAATCAAACTAAAAATAGGAACTAGAATATTTTGTATTGACCAATAAAGATTCAAATTTGTAATACTAAAATAATATTTAAATTTATTTTTCATCATCTGTAAATCGTACAATTTTTCTGTAATTTATGATTCGTAATTCAAATATTCACTTAGCCATATGAATTTCAATTTGATAGCCTTGATTCTAAATTTAAAGCATTATTGATTACTGCTAGCGTAATATTTACGAGCTACAACCGACAAATACTTGTATAAATTTTAGTGACTTTGATTTAAAACAGAAGAAACAAAAACATACATAAAAAAAAAAACGCAAAAGCAAAAGCAATTCAGAAAGATATTGTTAAGATGCCCTCAGAGCTTAGCCACAAGGTACATGATGATTTGATACTCGAAATACAAATATGTTGCTACAAGAATGTAATTGATATATTGATTTATTTTTTCATTCTAAAAAATTATATTATTCAGAAATTATATTTTTTTAAAATTATAACTGTTGAAAATATTATACATATTTGATAAAATTAAAATATTTGTAGAAATATTAAATGACTATAATTAAAATTGTCCTACCTTCTTGGATTCTTATCTCCTCATATAAAAATGCTATGGTTGAAAATTTTCCCACCTGAAAATGTTAGTTCCTTATAAATACTTTTTAAAATATTTATATCAAATATAAAAAATTAATATTTTTAAACTAAGATTCCTGATAAATTTAAAAGAAATCTTCTATCTAACACCTTAGAATATATAGTTTTCTACCTTATCTTGTCATAATGTATAAAGGGCTTAATGATAATAAATTATAGCATTATCACCTATGTTATGCGCAGATATATTGACTAAAATTTTTGATCATTTAATTGTTATTTATTTTATTTTCAATACATAATATTAACATGATTTTTATTTAATATATTCATGTGATTATTAAACCTAAAATGTTAACATTACGATTATTTTAGGATTTAAATATTTTTAGTAATGTATTTTTTAGATTAATTACTCTTTAATCTGTTTTTCCTTATACTCCTTACATTTAACTTAAACTAATGTGTTTTTAATATTTAATCGGGGTTTGTAGGAAGTAAAAGTAAATAATTTTAAGATTACTTATATATACAATTTAAATTATATTATTCCAAAAGCATCGTAACTTCAGGGATTAAAATTATATTGAAGTCATTTATTAGAAGAAAATATTTTTAACTTTTATTACACAACATTTTGAATCATGATAAAAATAAATCAAACTAAAGAAATTTTTATTTATATTTTTTATATAGTTTTTTTCACTTTATTACTATTCTAAAAAAAATTATTCTTTTAACTTTTTTCAAATTTTTAGGTAATCTAAAGAAAATACTTTTTCTAGATATTTTTATTGTTTTGAAATTTTTTTAATATATATTAAATTTTTTAATACACAAAATTTTAAATAATGCAACAAGAATTAAAAATATGGATCATTTTTATATGATTTAGATAAAATTCTGAATAAATAAAACTGGCATATTAATCTGCGTGTCTAAAAATCTAGATAATAGGGTTTAGATACTGTTAGCAACACTGCACGTTGTAGAAAAGATAAAATTCATTAAAACATACTGATGAATTGTTCAGCACTATTTTATAAACAGTAGAGTAGATGTGGCTAACACAAAAATATAAAATTGGGAAAGATAATAGTAGTAAATTATATTTTAATTTTGGAATGAAAAGAATTTTAAAATTGAGCATGACAAAAAAAAATTTGGTAAAATTGAAAATCAATGTTATAAGATTTAAATTAATTCGATCAGTTCAACCGCAACTCAATCAAACAATGAGTATGTATTAGATTGGATATATTATAAAATTAGTATTATTTAATCTGATTCAGTAATTTTTTATAAAAATTATGAATTGGTTAACTCGGTTTAATTGGTCACTATTCAAAAAATAATTTTTTTTATAAATTCTTTGATGTTAATAATAAAAAATTAAATTTAAAAACATAATTTTAAAGTCATAAAGCAGGAATTTTAAATCATTTTATTATCCCAAATTTTTAATCTTATCTCAATCACTGGACTTTAATTGTTGTATTTTAAAATTTTATCTTAATCTTAACTATTATTTAACTTCGTTTAAATTTGTTGTTGACAACTTTTTAATTACATATTTATGTAATGGTAATTATTTTTATTTTTAAATTTTAAATATTTTAATTTTATAAATAATGTTAACTTATATTTTTTATTTTTAAAAAATTTAAATATAAATTTTTAAATTTTAATGTATACCAATTTAATTAACTAGTTTAACCAATAACTTATTGGTAATGATAGTTAATCTCCGAATCAAATTTTATATCATTGTTAAAAATTAAGAGTTGAAATGTTTTGATCAATATGGCAGCACAGTTTGGCTAGTGTTTTACAAATAAAAATTAAACTATAGTCGTAATTAACGGTAAAGTTAACTATTTCTGTACTTCCGTTACTATTTATATGTTTTTTTAGAAGGAAATTTGTTTCATTATTTTCTATAAAGAAGGGTTAAGTTATAGCGGTAGATAAAGTCGTGAACCATAGTTCAGATCTTAATTAAGGTCATTAGGGATGGTTTTTAATTTTGTTTTAAAATTTTTAAAAATTTAATTTAATTTTAGTTTAAATTTAATTTTTAAAAAATTTATTAAAAAAATAATCAACTTATTCTAACTTTTTTACTATAATCTATCATCAATTTATAAATAAATAATAATTTAAAATTTTAAAAATAAAATATAATCATACTAAAATAATAATAAAATATTAAAAAATAATAAAAATTAAAAAATAAATTATTATTATTATTATTATTATTATTATTATAATTTAATAATAATTGAATTATAACGGTGAGATAATAATGATGATTAGAATATAGTTATAATTTTTGTTATCTATAAAATAAATTGAAAATAAAAAACTTAAAAATTTAAAATAATAATAAAATTTTTATTTAATTTTAAAAATAAAAATAAAATTATTTTAAAAATATATTAAAATTTAATTTATAAATATTTTAATTAAATATATATTATTTTTATACTTAATTTTAAAAAAAAAAAAAACTTACAATCATCCAAGCAAGATTTAAGATATTCATATATTTTTTATGCAACGTAAAAAATAATGGAATTCAAACCTGAAATTTTTATATTAAACTAGTTTTAATATTCAAATTTTTATAATTAAATCAATTCTAACCGCTCAAATTAAACCAATTTTAGTGGCTTAAGACATTCACACCTGAGTATGAACATCACAAATAATTTTTTTTTATGAAAGTTACCCGTAAAAAGTTTTCTAAATAAAAAAGTGTCAATCTTTTCAATAATGTCATTACGTTTACCTAATTGTTAAAATATTCCATACACTTACAAATAAGAGAGAAAGAATAATAAAGAACATAATATTGGATAATTAAATAATAAATAAAAAAGAATGGAGACCGTAACAATGCTTTTTTGGGTTGAGTGCACGTACATTGTTACCATTTTGGTATCATGATGTAAGCAGAATTATCCAATTGCACATGCTATGCCTGCTATGTCCATGCATTAGACATCATGTCCTGTGACTCCAAACAGTTCTACGTTCTTGTAAGAGATAAGTTAATGCATTCGCAGTATTTTCCTATTGCTGTTCATTTTTATGAAAAGGGTTCATTGAATAAACAACGCTAGCATTAAAGTGTAATTGATTTGTCTAGCAAAAAGAGAAAAAGGGTTGGGAAATTTTTTTATCTAGACCATATAAAAAAATCTTATTTAAAATCAATTTATAATATACTAAAATTAAGTGTTAATTTAATTTAAATTTAACAAAATTGATTATAAATTTTACAAAATCACATTTTTATTAAGATATATATATATTTTTATTGAAAAATTTTAAAATTAATTCTCCAATATTAAACCAAACAATCCCTCTTTAAGTATAAAAAAATTCATATAAGATTTAAAACTATAACAATATTTAAAGAAAATCAAACATGTATAATTTTATTAAGTTGAAAAATATATATCACTTGAATCAATCAAATCTACCACTTACCTAAGGGCTTTGTAATTTGCATAAAAGGGAAGAATAGACAACACAAAATTTATAGTTCTATACTTGATTCTGAAATTATTATGTAACATAACGAAGTTCAGAACTTTAAAATTTGCTCCCCACTAAATCAAGAGACAATTTCTTATCTTAAGAAACAAAGATTGAAAAATAAAAATTTTCATTTTGTTCTTAATTAATAACCACAATCTCTCTTTCTATTTAGAATTAATAAATATATACTATATTAATTATATAATATATAACATTATTTTTTGGATATAATATTATATTATTTAAAGTTTTTTAAGTAAAATAGATATTATATAATATAAAAGATATTATAGTAATAAAACACAATTTTTATGCTGTACATTAATTATCTAATTATCCAGTAACATATAATATAAAAACTTGTGCTATAATTTAAATTCTTTTTTTGTATTATTCTTTGTTCTGTACCTTGCGATTAAAGCAAGGACAAGTAACTAATGACAAATTTTCTTTTAATTACATATTTAATTCAACTTGATTAGAAGGAAATAGTCACTTACTTCGATAGCTTCTTCAAATGAATTTTTAAAAATTAAACAGTTATATCTCGAAATTTAATTTCTCCAAACAAGCCCTAAATTCAACTCAACAATCATGTAAAAGAATTCATGAATTGCAATTTTTCACTTCCAAGTTTTAAGAATAAACTCCTAGGTTGTGTGTAACACATGCTTAAAAAACACCAGAACCATAGCGAAATGCCTGTTGATATTAATAGTGAAACGAGGTTGTGATGGAATTGAAAAAATAATCATTCATATGAAGAGCTTCGAAAGTGGTGAAACTCCATTGCAATTTGAATACAAAGAGGCATGGAAATCCTTGAAGATTGGTGGGAAGTGAGATTTCATTTTGCTTGATATACGAAAATAATACTCCATCTTATATTATTTATCTTTTAAGATAATATACACTTCTTAAGAAATTAATTACACAAATTGCTATCATAAAATGACTTTCACAAAAATAATGTTTATTAAAAGAGTTAGAATGTGATAATGAATCTACTTAAGCATTTAAGTGAGATACCAATAAATATGACTACTATTTTTAAAAAATAATTTTTATTTTATTATCTAAAATGTTTGAGACAAATCAAAATAGCCTAAGGACATCATAATATGAGACGGATGGAGTAATCAAAGAAAGATTTTCATGAAACTCATTTTCATTTAGGTTCAAGACATTTTTGAATTAGGAGTTTTTGGTACTTGGATACCAACAAGTATTGTTGTAATTGACATGATTGATAGCCTATTATGCCAGGAAATAATGTTCAACCATGTGTTTTAAATTTTAATATGATGCCACACAAGAGACAAAAACATTAAAAATAGTTCCTAGATTTTACTTGTTACAACTTGCAAATCCGTTTACAAGGCTAAAAAATGAATAGACTTTTCTAAATCTTCAAATTTACTGAATACTCTATCCTAGATACTACTGTGTGAATCAAGAATTGTCCAACCTGCAAATCACTTCTCTTGGAATCACGGTATCCATTGGACAATCTTATATACCGGTCTTTTATTATCCAAATAGAGGCTATGTTGTGACTTCATGATCATTTGCAATGACTTCAGTGCAAAATGAAAAATAGACTCAATGCATACTTGAAGCCATTCATGCCACTGATTGGAAGCTTATAATCTGTTAGAATCACTTGTCAGAAAGCATCTTCTCAATTTGACCATTCTGGTTGTACAGATCCACAAGTTTCTTAGCATATGTAGGCATGTGCCTATCAGCCCTGCAAGCAATTTACATTTCAACAACATAAACAAATTATCCTCAACATGAAAGGGTTGGCATAAACTATCCTAACTAGAAAGAAAGAAGGAAAAAAAATTATGAGTATTATTTGATGATTTTACAGTATAAAGAGAGACACTATATCTATATATAGGCTATATCTAACCTAAGTTAATTTAGGAAATACAAGGAAATAAAATCTAATATAAACAAATCAATTCTAATGAAATCTATCCTAATTACAAGAAATTAGGAAAGAAATTTCAACAACAGGATCTAATTACAATAATTATGTTAACTGGGTCCCACAATACTCCCCCTCAAGCTGGTAAATGGATATGCCTCATTTCTGACTTGTAGTGGGATCTTGAAAATGCTCCGTGGTTTGTCCCTTGAAGATATCTTCCAATTCAAGTCCTAAAGGGATGTATGTTGTAGTTATAAGACTATTATTTTATTTTTCCTTAATGAAGTGTCGTTTTATCTCTATGTGCTATTATATTGAACTGGGTTGTGAGCAAAGCTAATGGCAAACTAGTCACAAAATAGCCTTTTAGGAGCTTCATACTTAAAATTGAGATCGTTCAAGAATCATTTTCATCCATAACAACTCACATTCTTTGAGTCATAGCTCAAAACTGTCTTTACAATTGACCTCGCAACTATATTTGGCTTCTTACTTCCCCATCTCACCAACTTTTCACCTAAGAACATGCAATACCTTGAGGTGGATCTCTGATCAATAAATGACCCTGCAAAGATTAAATCTGTATATATCTCCATGGACAATCTCCCCTCTTCATTGAATAGCAATCCTCCTCCTAAGCTTGCCTTCAAATACTAAAGGATTCTATTGACCGCCTAAGAATGTCTCTCTTCTCCAATAAATCGTGTATGAACTGACTAACCATACCGAGAACATAAGTCTGTCTTGGTGTGGGCAAGATAAGTAAGTTTTCCCATAAGCCTTCTTTCTCCACTTTTGGCTCCCTTCATCACTACCAATCCAATGACTTTATTCTATGGCGGCATCAATGGTTTTGCAACTCATCTTACATGTCTCCTTAAGAAGATCAAGAACATATTTCCTTTGGGAGATATAGAAGCCTTGTTTGGAGTAGGCAATTTCAATCACAAGGAAGTACTTCAATTTTTCCAGGTCCTGCATTTCAAACTAAGCAACTAGCTTTCTCTTGGAATGTTTTTGAATATTATCATCACCTACAATGATCATCTCATCAACATAGACTATGTGTCGCTTAGAAATGTCTTAGAGTATGATCACCTTGGATTTGTCTATATCCCAAAGATTCCATAGCCTAAGTGAATCTCCCAAACCAGATACCTTATTCCATTTGTTAATGGAGTCGTATCCTGATGGAATCTCCCAAGTATACCTTCTCCAAGTTGCCATGCAAGAATGCATTTTCAATATTAAATTGAAGTAACTCCTTGCCAAAGTGAGCTACCAAGGAAAGGACGATTCTAATTCTGTTCAGTTGCTACAAGGCAAATGTTTCCTCACAATCAATCTCATATGTTTGACTGCATCCCTTTGCAACCAACCTTGAATTGTACTGGTCTAAAGGATCATCGGATTAATATTTCATACAATATATCCATTTATTGCCCACTGCCTTCTTATCATTCCGCTTCTCAACAATCTCTCAAATATCATTTTTTTCCGATGTACTTGTCTTTTCATGCATGACTTGAACCAGTTCACAGCCTTTAAGGCTTCTTTTAGTAATATGGAGATTTTGATAGAATAAATGGCTAACATCACAATGAAAAGTAGTTCCCAACTTTTTCATTCATGGACAATACTTCTATTATTGCTAGGGGAAAAATAGTAGTAAATGATGCTTAGCAAAATGATAAATATCAGAATGAAAAGACTCAACAAACTCTCTTGTAAACAAAGACGGAAACAATAATTAGAATGTATTCAAAGGAAAACACTGTAGACGTTGGTGCTAAATCAAAATTTGAGAAGACAGCGACCCAGTAGTTAGTAAACTTGTTTGGTGACAGGAGTTAGGCACCCCTGGTTCCTTACCCTGTAGATAATATAATTGGCCTTACTCCTTAGTAACTCCAATCGTCCTTGGTGTGGCAAGATCCTAAAATACACAATGGGAGTGAAAACATCTCACTGCATGTTTTAAAGCTTAGGTTTGTGAATAAAAACATCATTAAAGAGTTTAGGAACGTGGAGCTCATTATTTAAACAAAGGAAACATTGGAGTTGAATCTTACCGCATTCGGCGGCAAGAAAATAGGATCCATTAGCAACAATAATGTGATGTTTACCAAACAAAGCAAAGTAGGATGAAAAATATGAGGGGTGAAAGTCATATGTTCAGTCATGCCAGAGTTAATAATCCAGAGATCCTTATACAAAGTACCAAAAACATTAAAAGATCAAAACTAGAACTCTACCAGCCATGGTTGGAGAACAAGTGTAATGGCTTACTAAAGGAATCCATGAGAGCCTTAAGACTTTCCAACTCACCTTTGCTAAAGGCGGGTACTTCCTTTTCAGGTTGAGGCGCATCTGGATCCTTGCAATCTCCATGTTGGACATTATTGGATTAGTCTACCTTTGTTGGATGCCTTTGAACCCTCCTAAGCAACCAAGAACCTTGTCCTTTCCATTAAGATTGAAACATGTCTCTTTGTTATGGCAAAACATTTTGCAATAAGTGCACTAACAATCTCAGTTTGTCTTTGTAAGGGGTTCCCAAAAGAGGATGTTCCAGTCTTTGGAGCTTTTTCAAGGCTAAACCCTCAATGGGTTTTTCATCCAACATAACCATCCTGTGACTTTTTTCTTCCCTGACCAATGTAGAATACCTCAAGAGAAAGGGAAACTTCTCCTTTCCTAAGATGTCAGCCTGAATGGGGTCATTCTTATGATTTAGTCCAAAGAGAAACTTAAAGATCCTAACTCTTTTGACAAACTCTGTCAACTTACTGGTCCAACTTGACTCAAGGCATTTAAGATCCCATAATAATCAGTCAATGAAAGAGTTTTGTTGCTTATTATTGAAATTTTATTCTCCAACTCATAACAAGTGGAGAAATTTTGCTTCATAGAGTTGATTTGGCCTATAGATTATCACAAATCTCCCAAGGGAAGGAAAAGAATATGTATACTTGGCTAATCTTTGGAATCCTAGAGTTCACAACCTTGTCATAATGAGTGAGTATTCATCATCCCATGATTTGAATGTAGGTCAATCTCAGTTTTAGCCTTCCTTTCTTCTATCCTTCAAGATTCAATGCAAAAATTGGGCCCACTGGAGATAGTTACAACCATTGACCTGGTTAGAGGAAGGCAAAGCCAGAAGATCTTGGGGGTTTAGAGGTGTGGATTGACCCCAATTAGACTGGGATCAACTTGAGTCCTTCTTTAGACATCGCAACTAAAAGGTATAAAAAAAATGTACTTAGGATTAGGACTTGGAGGGAACTTCGATGCTGAAAGAGTGGTGGCCAGGGTGATTGATAACTACATCTAGAGTGAGAGTGGTCAGCAAGGGAAGAGTGAATGGTGTGCACGTAGGTTCTGTCCAAACAGAGGCTGACGAGCCTTACGGTGAGCATGCAATCCGAAACATGTTGATGGCAATGAAAGGCATTGGAAGGAGAGATCCAGCAGCAATGAAGTTTCCTCAGGTTGACATGAAGGCAGGTGACCAAGGGTTAATGGAAGCCAAGTCTCCTAGACCAAGAACTTCGGCACCAACTTGAAAGAAAGGACAAAACAATTTTTGAATACTATTTGATGATTTTACATTAAGGAAATTCATGGAAATAAGATCTAATAGAATTTGTACAAATCAAAATCAGTTCTAATTGCAAAAATTAGGAAAGAAATCTGAACAATAGGATCAAACCACATAAGTTAAAGGTCTTCCAACATCTTACATACCTTTCCTTCCCCCACATACGATTTACATGTAGATAGTTGCGAATGGTATGATAATCGAGTGAATAACGTGCAAACTCCAGACCCTTTGGACCAATCTGAACATAAAAGGAAGAGCCGAAATATCATTATGTTGTGCATAATATACATGCATCAGTAGCTAGATTGATAAGAATCTTTTACCAAGTTTAGTATAAAAGCTAGCAAGTTTCCAATAAATTTTGGGGCAGGCTGAGAAGGACCTCTTCCTGGTCAAATATAGAATTCCAAAGAAAGAAGGAATCAACTTTAAAAGTTTACAAGGTAGTACTACTGATCAAAACAAATAGAGAAGAGATACCCTACACCTAAGGTAATAGTATAATGACTGTCATATTCTACCATGGATACATCAATTCATAAAATTGAATTTTATCACCAAGCACTAAACACAAGACCTAGGTCAAGATTCAACATGAGACACAAACTCCCATAAAATAGATACTTTACATAATGAATGTTATATATACCTAACTTAGCTTTATCATCTGCCTTAACAGTCTCCATGACAAATGGTCGCCTATCCCCCTGAATCAGACCGTGAAAATCACACTCTAATAATAATAATAACAATAATATGCTTAAATGGAACAGAGCTGATAATTTACAGCACTAGTTGTTGGACTAGTCTCCAGCAAGTTCTCCACAAGACTCAACATCTCTCTTCCACGTTCATTCCTGTCATATTAAGAGCCAAATATACCAGATTCAACCCTTCTTACAAAAAGTAACCCTTCAACGAAGAGTAATTCATAATTTTATTGGCCAATAAACATTTATGATAACTTATGAGCATACATAGACCAAATGAGATAATGCAAAAACAGAGACTTTCACATGTTAGTCAGTAGTGTTACCTGACTGTAATGTACTGTGGATGTTGTGTCATGCTGATTCCAGAGTACTTTGGCACGCCCATATATCCAACTACTAAATCCTGGAAAATATTTTTCTACTGTAATACAAGTTTCTTAACATGAAAAGATGCACAACTAATGTAAATAATTAGATATCAACCTAAACACATCTAATAAGGAGATGGAAATGAACAAAGCTTCTTCACATTTCACACTCAAGCATGTACACTCACAGAATTTAGAAAGCAAATGGCAGCTGGGTTTCTTGTTATATATGACAGGATCAAATTGAGTGTGTATGAACTATCAAGCATGAAAATTTTAGCTTTTAGAAGAGGATATAAAGTGTATATAATTTTCAATAATGGAGTGAAGTCAACGAATACAAAGCATCTGGAAGGACATAATCAAAGAGATAAAATAATACAAAAGATCTTTTGTGAATAAATCTACAATATGGTAAAAAAATCTACATAGCTACAATATATTATCTAATGAATAAGTTGTCATAAATCATCTTATTGGTTGAATACATTGCCATCTCCAAAAACAAATTCAGATCAAACTAAGATGATTGAAGAGGCATGTAAGCAAGTGAAAATATAGGAGTAGGTACATATATAATTCCTTCATACCAATTGAATTGATAAGTTCTCAACTCTCAAGTGTTAATATTTATGGAATAATTAACCAAAACCAAGTTTGACATAATATTTTACAATAAAAAGTTGAAGTATTTGAGCTGAAAGTGATTAAAGTACATATGATGAAAGAACATGGCACGTGCTTCTAAGCTAAAGTGAAAAATGCATGTTAAAAAGACGGGATGGTCAAGCAGGTAAAGACTTACTGCTAATGCATTTGTATAGTCAAAACAGCTGCATGAGAAAAAGGAGAAACTCTAACAAATTAGTGCAACATAAAATGAAGGAGAAAATAAGAAATTGAAGTGAAAACTAACTTTTGATTCACACACATAAATTTCAAGCCATCACATTAGTCAAAGTAAAATAACAATAACCTGTAGCAAGATGGGGCAATAACATCAACCAACTCATTTGCTGGTAGACAGAAATAAGGAACCTGTTTAAGTTAAAATTTCAAACTGAATGGAGCTGCTTACTTATGAAACTGATGGACATATTAAAATAAAAAGGAGCTGTTTTACCTCTTCTATATGACCATCCAAATGCTTCAAGTGAACCTGCCAGAATGATTGAAACAACAATTGAATAAGATAAAATAAACTTGGTAACACAGCAAAACTCTATGATAAAGCACTATTTGAGGTGATTCTACTATATTAAATTGTCAATTTGTTTTCCACTGCCTAACCAAAACATACATTTGTCCATAAATACTCTAAACCAGAAAGGACTTTTCAGCTGAAAACCTTGTAATCTTGCATAAACTCATAATGGAGAACTGTTTCTGGTGATTCACTTGCAGCTTTTAGAAACTTATCCAGTCCTTCCCTAGTTCCATTGTCCACTGTGGAATGAGAATTTTAGAATAAGTCCAATTCCTTCAAGGATGTGTATGGATAAAAGTAAACAATATCCATTAAGCAATTACAAATTACAAATTTTATAAACACTCAACAAATGATTTATAGCAACACACGAGACGTTTTCCCTACCACAATTTGTGCCTAAAACATAGAGCCTATCCAAATTCAAGTGGTGCTCCACGGATCTTAATGCTGCAATTGAAGAAATTATTCTGCATTACAACATTACATGTCACAATGGAGAAAATGATCAAAACTAGCAGAAAATACATTTTATAGTAGTGATACCTTGCACCTGGCAACCTACACCACAAAAAAGAAGACGCTTGACACCTGCAGCCTATCAATAATGGAAATTCATACAGATATACCATAAATATAAAAGGACGAAATTGAAGAATACATCCAATAAACCTTATGAAAGCATAAGTTTAAAGGAAACAAACCGAAATGATATATGTACAAATATCATGGGCAGTTGACAGTTTGTCTTCTATTACAGTTTCATACTGTGAAAATTAAGATCTATGTTTCATTGGACTTTCTAGAAGCTAAAACTTCCTTTTATATGTCCAAGATCCTCCTGAATCAAACAACCACTTTACAGACCTCTCCCTCATCTAAGAGACAGAAATATGTCATAAAAACTATCCAGTTCAAAGCAAAGAATAAATTTTTGAAGGACCAGTTGCTCTTAGGCAAAATGCCAGATGAACAAAAACATTAAGAACTGATAAACTTGAATAGGTGGAAGTGAGTTCTAAAAGACCAGTCTTGAAAACAAATTTAACTGTGAAAAAAAAAAACGGTGAATGGATTCAATTCTCTCCAACCCAAGGAATGTACACACAAGAAGGACAACATATTAGATGTGGTCATTTCATTCTCATAACTCAGAATGCCAAAGCAACTGAATCTCAGAAAATCCTCAATACTCATAATTAGAAAAAAGTTTTCCAGCATCTCTTATATTTTGAAGAATAACCAGAAAAATGAGAGTAAAAGAAAATCAAAGTTGAAACCAAAATGCCCTTGCTCCTCATTCTGTCATATGTTTCGCATTACATCAAGATAGCACAGTACTTTGCATTTAGTGACCTTGATCCATTGGAATGACAGCTTTTTGTAGAATCTTTGTTGAACATATAGATAAGTTTATTTGCATAAATTTGGTGCTATAAAAAACAGAAAATTTTGTACAGGATTTATCAAAATCATGACAAATTCTCCAATGAAAAGAGATTTCACACACCTCAACAAGAGCGAGAGTATTGAGGTTTGGTGACAATGTCGGTTTGACACCTTTAGCAGCCCAAATATCATCTGGTGTTCTACAAGAAATTTGAAGAAATAAACAAACTATTTTAATAGGAAAAAAGCTAATATAGTGATGAAAATTAACTTAGATTCATTTGACAAGAAGAAAACAAGATGCAAACCTTGCTAAAACAGGTCTTGGAGCGAATCTGTCATCAGGATCACTATAATATACAAAGTCAATAACAAAGACAGCAAAATCAGCTTTAGCAATAAAAAACATTAGCATCTTGTGTCCCATCTAAAATCGCAAATTCTTTCCACTACCTTTGTACACAAACGACAGCTTCTACCATGCCTGATTTAAGCATTTCTATTGCAATGGTTGTTACTATCCCTGTCCATTGAGCTCCTATTAACAGAATGAATTTGTTAATTACAATTTAGTCCACAAACATGGGCCAATATCAGTTGGAAATAAACAGAACTTCTGATAATATGTCCAATAGTCCATGCCAAATCAGTAGAACTGTTGAAATATGTCCATGCCAAAATGTTAAGAAGTTTTTCTTTAATTTTTTTGAAGCTAAAAAATCCGTTTATTCTTTTTTCATCCACAATAAGTGTTTAGACAGTCATGAAAAACCTCCCCCTTTAAACCTCATTCTCTTCATCATGAATTGAAGGGATAAAAAGTTTTCTTTTTAATTTTTTTGAAGCTAAAAAATCCATTTATTCTTTTTTCATCCACAAGAAGTGTTTAGACAGTCATGAAAAACCTCCCCCTTTAAACCTCAGTCTCTTCACCATGAAATTGAAGGGAAAAAATTAAAAAAAGAAAGAAAGAAAAGAAAACGTCACTCATTGCCCACTAGAACTAATCAGTAAACTCACCATCAACACTGGAAAAATATGGTAACTATTATTTTAATAATATAAAGAATAAATATCCTCATGACATCTTGGTTTCCCAGAGCAGTATAAAGTATAAAATCAGCATACATCAAATTGGTGTCCAAATTACACAATAGTTTAGAACCTTTATTTAAATTATATTACAATTCAATCCTTAAATTACACAAATTCGTTTCATGTCACTCTATTCACTATTTCTGACAAGGTAAAAAATGAGACAAATTTGTATAATTCAAGGACCAAATGCATGCATAATTTAATCAGGGACTAAACTGCAAGTGAGGCACATCTCCAAGGACCAAAATACAGTTTTAACTTATGTCTGGTATCTGAAGTCTCAAAAGATCATACATATCAACATATGAGAAAATTCCTATTTTCTTGTAGCTACTCCGATTCCCATCATAATCCTTAATCCTGAAAATCACACTGTATAGACTACATCAAATCCAGTAAAAAAAGGAAATCATTTAAACCACCCTTTGTAAAAGCATCAAATTAAAAAGGTGATCCATCAAGTTGAGGGACCCAGACAGAAATCTATGCAAACTACATATTACAAGAAACAAAAACTTATATTTCATTACTAAAAACAACTTCAAATTTGCTAGCCAGGAATGGAAACGCTGATTTCTGTGGATCTGTATAAATTTAGGATGAGCAATCAAAATTACATAAAAGAAATGCCATTAAAAAGAATGTTTTTTAAAATATAAAGAATCAATAAGAGTCCCCTACCAAAAAATGATAGGGTAATTTACACAACTGTTCATCACCATAAGATAATGACACTGTTTCAACTCTGAGAATTAGATAATTTAATACGGCAAAAGAAGTACACTGCATTCAAAGACTCAAAATTGATATAGCATCAAACTCAAAAGAATGCAGAAGTAAAACAAACATAAAGACAGGAGTTTTCCATTTTCAAGTCAGTGAAAATACCTTCCACAGGGTGAAGTTTCCGAGCATATAACAGATCCTCATATACTCCTAAGTAGGTCTCATCTAAGGTATCAGTTTTCCTACCTCTACCATGAACAACAGGTTCCAATCTCTGAAAGGGAAAACAATTGTGGAGCATGAAAGCAACGTTACTTTGGTAAACTTTGTCCAAGAAAGACTAAAATTTCTGGAATCTGGGTTTAATTATATCAACTCCAAAATTTCCAATCAGACGCAAAGCATGCCATCCAGGCAATGTTTGCAGACAAAATTACAAGTTCAATTTTCAAAGGCAAAATGATAAACAAATAAGAAATAACATTTAGGCACATTGAAATTTCAATTTATGATAATTCCTTATCAGCTTCATTTGAGAAGGGGTTTAAAAAAAAGTTAAAAATAAAAACATTTATAATATTTCAACCAACCAGGTCATGAAAATTGACAATGACATGGACATACATAGTCTACTGGATCATCAATTTGAAACATTTTATTGATTTTATACATAAAAATATAAATAAAAATAAAGCTGCCACCTAGTTTAAAAGAGGAAAAAAGAGACTTACTTCAATCCTAGACATTCCATCTCCCAAGAAAGCACATGCATTCTTGACATGGGCAACATAATAAGTATCACACAATCCACAACGACTGTCCCACAAGAAAAACAGCTAAATCAATCATATGCAGCAACTATAATATATACCAAAAATAAATAAATAAACAAAATGGGTAACATATACAAATATACATACATACATTCACACACATATATATATATAAAAGAGTGAGAGTAGAAAATTTAAATTATATATCATAGTTTTGAAAATCGGACTGAATTGACCGGTTGGACCGAGAACCGGTCACCTTTTCAAGTAATTTGAACCACAAAATCTTTTTAGCAAATATAACTTCAAAAGCTTATATAACTTGTTTATTTTAATCATGATTATTTATAATAAAATTCAATGATCAAAATTTATTCATCTCACTGTCACGTAAAGTAAATTCTATTATTTGATACATCTTTTATATTTATATATGTATATGTATGTGAAATTTGCTAATACATTCCTATTTTTAGAAGAATTATTTTGGCAAATCTAAAAATACACTCCCTGAGGAAGAGATGGGTATCAAGTTTTAAAATTTAGACAACAATGAATTTCATCAGCAAAAAGTAGTCAACGATCAAGTTGTGGATTTGAGTTAGGATGAAACAAAAAATAACTCGATCATAAAGTTTTAAATATGATTATAACCTTGCATGGATATTTTACGGGATCAATTCTAGACAATGATTGGAAATTAGAAGCACACTTAATAAAAAACATGGAATGAAATAGCAAATATCTTGTAACAGCAATTGAGCTGAAAAAATATGTAGAAAATGTATGAAAATATTAAAAAGAAAAAAGAAATTAAAATTGATAGATGGAAATGATAGATATATATACCTGCAATGATCTTTGGCTGGGTAGGTGGCACCTGGTGGGATAGGCTTGGACTTGTTCCTCCAGTCAGATCTCAAATTGGAATCTGGTTCTCAAATACGAGAAGATCCAAAAATAAAAATGAGTGAAGGAATCAAAGCATATATGAGATAGAGAGGGAAAAAAAAGAGTTGTTATGAGGGATACCTTTGGAAGAAGAAGAAGAAGAAGAAGAAGAAGAACGAATGGAGAGGGAAAAAGGTAATGAAGAGAGCTTGGCATAGATGGATAAGGAAGACATAGCGATACTGAAACGGTTACTCTCATGCTTCTACCTTCTACTCCACATGTTAATAATCATCTGCTCCCAAAATCCCATATCCTAACAAATATCTCAATTTTTTTTATTTATTTTCTAGTAACATAATATTTTTAATCAAAGTTAATGAGGAATATGTAGTATATTTGGTTAAACGTTTTTAATTGTACAAAAAAATTTGAATTATTTTTATATTTTTAATGTAATAAATATTGTATTTGCTATTAAATATTTTTTATTTTTTTGTGCTATAGAAGTGTTAAATTGTTTATTTACATATTTTCACTTCCTAATTACATTATGATGTAGATGGTAAAGTTTTCTTACACTAGAGAACAAATGTTGTTTCAAAAATAAATATTGAGGATTTGTATGATTTTTATTTAACATTTTATAGTTATTATTGTATTTTAAAAAAATTAAACTATATAAATAAAAAATTTTAAATAAGAAAACTTTTTTACTCATTCCAGTTCTTTTTATAAAAATTTTAAAAATATTTGTAATCTTTTTTATATGATCTAATTCATATTGATTATTGTATTAATTTTTATAAAAATACTCCTAAATATTTTATTAATGTTAAGAATAATTTTAATAAAATCATATAAATTAATAATAAATTTAATATTATTTATAAAATTTTTAATTTTATAAATAAATTAATTAACTAATTTAAAAAAAAGAAAACAGAAAGAGTACAGAACTATGGCATAAGTGCAACAGCAAGAGTTATTTAAAACATTTTTTTCAGAAAGATGATTATTGCTTAAGCAAAACAGTAATTCATTCGAACTCATTTAAAATTTCAAATGCAAAAGAATTAAAGACGAAAAATGAATAAACCTTCATTCAAAACATGAGCTAGATCGTCGAAACGAATGCCATTAAAACCCCTGCACTGCAAAGAACAATGCAATATGCCCTACTAGCAGATGTATTTATGTTAATTTGGTTGTTTTTATTATAATTTTGATTATCATATATTAATAATATTTTTATTTTAATATATTTTATTTTTTCTTATTTTTTTTATATTTTAAAAGTAAAATAATATTTTTTATTCTATTAGCAGTTAGGGCTATTAAGATTGCAGGTGTAGATTATCATTTAATTATCTAAGTATTAATAATTTTAAAGTAAAAATTAAAATATAAATAATTAAATGGTTGGATAATGAAGTGCATAATACAATTATTTCAGAAAATCCTGATCCGAGCTTTTGAAAAGACTTCAATTCATATGCTGTCTACTTTTCTAAGCCTATCATTTAAAATTCTGCAACTATATCTACTTTTTTCGTTGCTCAAATGAAAGTGCAAACATTCTTTACTACCTTTTTTTTATAAAAATTAATAGAAAACTATTCTAAATAATATGTAAAATATATTATATATTTTTAATAATATACAAAATATTTTATAATAATTTTATATTTTATACATAAATAATTATGATATTATATTATATTTTTAATTTTAAATATATAATAAGTAATAAAATAAATAAAAATGAATAAAAAATACCACACTAAATATTAGAATAAAAATATTATTATATAATTTATATTTTTTTCTTTATTTCACTAATTTAAATAAATAAAAAAATATTTATTTATTTTTATTTTTATAATGTACATAACAAATATTTTCTGCTTTATTTTTTATTTATATCCCTTCTATTTTTTTATTCCTCATCAAAATAGGGTATAAATGTTTTAAAAAGTCAAAAAAAAGAAAAGAATTGAAATGTGACCTAAAAAATTTCAACCTTAAAATTTTAAGCTTTTTCATTCTATACTCGACTATATATCATTAGTAGAAAAATAGTCTTTTATAACACGACTTTACGTCGGTTATCCGTGAACCGATGTAGAAAAAAGGTGGTGGTCTTTTTGTAAATAAAGTTGACACTTTCTACATTGATTACTTTACAACCAATATAGAAAAGTAGGCGATAGCATTTTTGCAAATAAAGTTTAAATTTTCTACATCGGTTATAAAGCAACCGATGTAGAAAGTTAGCTTTTTTATATCGATTAAGTATAGTAACCGATGTAAAAAGTTCTTTTTACGTCGGTTGTTTGTAACAATCAACGTAAAATATCTTTTTCCTCCTCTAAACCTGATGCGACCGTTGTCTCTAAACATAATTCTAAAATCTCCATTGTCGTCCTCCTGCCCTAGCATAAGTCCACCGTTTTCTCTAAGCCTAAGTTGTCAACCGAATGTCGTCTCGAAGCATGTTGTCGTCCGAACGAACGCGAAGCACACCATCGTCCGAACGTGAAGCATGCTGTCGTCTACGCCATCGTCGTCGCTAAGTTAAGGTATGTAACATTCTTACCTAGAATAGCTATTAGAGATAGTAGAGGTTAGATATATTATTCTTACCCAGAGTAGCAAATAGAGATAGTAGAGATAGTAGAGATTCAACAAATCCAACTCTCATATTGCCAACTTGCAAGTTATAAATTAAAGGGCGTGATAGGGACATTCATACTATGTGTCAGGAGCTAGTTGTTTATGTGCTGTGTTAGTGTCACATTTTCTTTCTTGTAGTTTGAATCGCTTAATATTCATAATCTATTTCTCTCCTTTTGTCTCTCACTTTTCTATATTTCCTTGTTTTTCTATAACCCCACATCATATACCTAGGATTTTATAATTATTATAATTAAGAAACAAATCTCAATGAAAAATAATCAATTATTTTAAAGAATTGAATATATTCAGATAAGCAAATATGATAGGATTGTATATATATATACAAGAATCTTATACATATGATGCATAACATGCATGCATGATAGTTATTCAAAAAAATTACATGACATGAAGTTATTAATTAATTTTTTAAAACTCTTGTACTTTACAATTCTATCATTCATTTTCAAATGAAGATGAGAGAATGTACTTTCTATTTTTAGATGTAAGTTTACATAAAGAACTCTAGGTGTGGTATCTTATTATCCTATCAAAATAATTTTATCAAGAAAGAATAAAAAGTTACTCTCTAACACATTATAAATTAATAACCAATCTTTTATATGTCTTAATATATATATATATATATATATATATATACACACACACACACATTGTTAAATATGTATTTTTGAAAGACCTAGTTTGACACATTTGAAAGATGAACTAGTTAAGAAACAATGTTTGTATGTAGTTCCTTTATTATGTGTTATTATTGTGCATGCATTGTATCTTTTGGAGTACATGCCCACTTGTTGAGGTATACTGAGTAATGGAAACAATTATCACATAAAGGGTAGCCATTTACAATTGAGAAAACATTTGGTACAAACTAAAATATCTCAAGACATTATACCCTTGGGATTTTACGAAACTATGTCATAGGCTAAGACTAACTTGTAAGGTAATTGAAATTTGTTGTCATTTCTTTTTAATAAAGTAATTGAAACGTTAATAGATAATATAGTTCATAACTTGCTTGCTGTTTTTTATAGCTAATATTCACACCTAGTAGTTTGTTTCATATTTTTCTATTCTAGCTTCATAACTTGCTATTTTTTGTATTTAGTTTTCATTTTTTTTCCTCTACTTTCAACATATACATGGTTGACCCTTCTGAGGTTCTTCCTTCACAAAGTGGGTCTGAGAACCCTTCTTCTCGGCAAAAGAAGGGAAGACGAGCCACACGGTTATGAGAGTTAACCTTTAGCTGGAGCGGCGAGCAGAGGATTCCCATAGAGTTTGATCAGGCCACTGGAAATCCATTAGGGCCAAACAAGACAAAGTTTAATAGTTATGTGGCCCTCCTTGGACGAACCAAAGCCAGTATTTTGAAGAAGGATTGGGATGATGTTGAGATGCGAGTGAAGGATCAAATTTGGGAGACTATCATGGTATTTAACCGTAAAGCTTTAAGTTTTTCCATAAATTTATCATTTACTAACCAATTACATCTCCTTTTATGTAGCTTATATATGATGTACCAAACACTAACTTCCTAAAGAGGAAGTGGCTTTCATTGCTAGTGAGAGCTGGAGGGGCTTCAAGACACATCTCACCAGCAAATATATATATATATATATATATATGGGTCACTCAAGGATGTGTCTCCTTGTGAGGAGTACCAGTTCCTTGATGATGACACTTGGAAGAGATTTGTTGAGTCTCGAATGGATCCTACATTTGTTGTATGTATCTTTTTAATATTATATTTTTTAATTGACTAATATAAGAAATATTTATGATTAATTGATTTGATTTCTTATAATAGGAGAAAAGAAAGAAGGCTCAACAAATTTCTGCCAAAAACTATTACCCCCACAGATTATCTCGTAGGGGTTATGAGTTTCTTCAGGAGAGGCTGATGAAGCAGAAGTTGAAAGATTGTCAGCAATCATCTGAAGAACACCCCTCTAGACTTCTCTCTCCACCCTCTCCACCTTCACGCCATGAGAAATGGAAAAGGACACGCCAAAAGGCATATGGAGAATACACATCAGAGCCTTCTCGCATCATTGTTAAGAAGATTCTAAGTAATCACACAATTTTGTAAATTTTCTTTTTATTTATCTTCAAACATGTACATCACTGATAATAGTCATTTTTTGTTTTGTGCGATTCTTTGGTTGAACAAAGCTCACAAGGATTCTTTGTTTTAGTTGGCCGGGATGACATCTTGAGTACTGTTATTGGCCAACCGGAGCATCCATGTCGTGTTCGTGTAGTTGGGCGAGGTGTTGGCCTTATAGAGTACTTTGGATTGTCTTCTAGACAGACTTCCAAAGAAGGTTTAGTGTCTAGAGATGAGTTGGATGCCATGCGCAAAGACGTGAGGCAAGCATGGCGGCAAGAACTTTGAGAAGAGCTCAGACAGGAGCTTAGGCAGGAGCTTGCATCTTTGGGACTTTCCGAAACACAGACATAGGGTCACCATCCATCACCTTCTCCTAGGCGCGTGAGCACAAAGGGAGGTTGTGCTCCAACGGAGGAGCAACTACAGGAAGAAGAGGATGTGGATGCAGCTACAGACAATTATGAGTTATATGTTGATGATCCATATTGTTTGGTAGCAATTGAGAAATTCTACACCTTGGGTTCAACCATCCATCACCAGCAAATTGATGATGATCACGTTAGAGTAGTGGTTGAACGAGTTGAAGATACAGATGCTCCTGTTCCTGTTCCTACTGAGGAGGTTTATGTCGTGGGGCAAGCTCCCAATCATTTTATTATATGGCTGAGGAGACTTGTGCAGCGAGCTCAACCTCAGGTATTAAGTAATTTTAGCCTATGTTACTAATTTTTTAATATATACATTATGTGTGTGTGTGTGTGTGTAAATTTATTGTAGGTTTATAAGGAAGATTGTGGGAAGAAGATTGATTTAAGTGCTAAAGGAGATCTTCCTGAGCCTCCTCCAAAGAAACATGAGGTTGATTTGCTCACACGTCTATTTGGTATTGCCATAAACTTGGGTGACCAACCTTTGCAAATAACAATGGAACCAGATATCATAAGGAAGCCCACACCTATCACCTTCTATATTACTAAGAAGGATATATTGGAGTTGGTTGTGGGTAACGATCTCCTATGTGTAACAGTTCTACAATTATGGTTGATGTAAGTAAATTTCTAAACCTTACTTGAATTATTTCATTATCAAAATCTAACATATGAAAATTATTTGCAATATTAGGTACCTGTATCATATCTGTACTGAAAGAGGTAACTTACACCTCTATGGATTCTTGGGCCCAGTTCATATGCAGAAAACCGGGAACAAGGCAGCTAAGATACAGGGATACCTTCAGAGGAGATTGCAGCCTAATAAAGACTGTTACCTAGCCCCTTATTTTCAATCGTAAGTTAATACTTAATTGTTTTATTTAACGAATTCATTTAAATTCCTAATTTTTGTTCATTGTCATCCATATTTTGTAGGGCCCATTAGCAATTAATCATTATTTGTCCAAAGCGGAATGTAGTTGTATTTCTATGCTCTGCTTGGCAAAAACCAAAGAAAGACATAAAGGACATTATAGATTTGTAAGTTTTTAAGATTTTGGTATTTATATTCATATAATTTATTATTCTCAAAGGTATTCATTTGCTTTTTATTGTATTGTAGAGTAATGAATGCTCGACTTCAGTTAAAAGGGACGCATTCATCAAATATTAAAAAGCTTGTATGGATAATTCCAAAGGTAAGTACTTTATTAAAAGTGATTCAATTATTTTATATCTTATCACCATCTTTAATTATATTTGATTCTCTTTCTATTTTTTTGAAGTGTCCAAGATAACCCGGAGGAACCGAGTCTGGATATTATGTGATGAGACATATGTTTCTCATTGCCTCGGCTTCTATTGTTAACTCTTGGCACCAGGTAATTACAATTCTCCTAATTTAATTATTTAATTTTAATGCATAACATGACATTTTCACTAATTTTATTCAAAAACATTTTGTAGATATTTGACAATCTTCAACCTCTATTAGATGAAGAAATTGATGATATTAAGAGACGTTGGGGGGAATTTCTGATAGAGGTTGCCAATTTGGGTTGAATTCATGGAATTTTTAGATATTTAGTTTATTTTTATTAGATTTCATAATAAATATTGATGTATTTACTTTAAATATATAAACTTTGTAATTTTCTGTATTGTCTGTCTGGTATTTTGTTTATATATACAAGTATTGTCAATAAATAATATGGTAATTTTCCTAAACAAAAACAACATTTTAAAAAATGTACTTTCTACATCGGTTGTGACCTTAACCGATGTAAAAAGTCACCTTCTTACATCGGTTGTGACCATAAGTGATGTAGAAAGTATACTTTTTACATTGGTTAAAGTCACAACCGATGTAAAAACTCATACTTTCTACATCGGTGTCTTTATAACTGATGTAGAAAGTGTACTTTCTACATCGGTTCTGCAACTGATGTAGAAAGTCTTATTTTTATATCGTCCGCTTCAATACTGCTCAAATAACCGATGTAAAAAGTTCATAACAACCGATGTAAAAAGCTTATTTTTCACTAGTTTGGTCCGCAGAAAGTAGTTTAGATGATAGTAATTAATTTGAAAAAATTAATATTGCAAATACAAAGATAATGAAGTAATCTTCTAAAATATAAAATAAATATTCCGAAGAAAGAAAACTCTAAAGTATTTATCTTAATAATAGAAACTAAGTCATTTCATAAATCTGAATTATATTAAGATAAAACACTCGTTTAAAAGTTTATTTTTCAATTGGTATGAATATATATTTGTAGAATCATTAAAAATTTGTTGACTTTAAGCTTTGAAAATACCTTTGCATTATTTTTAAAAATAATTAATGTAATTTTGTTTAAAAGATATTTATGAAACTAGTATAGAGCCTCTTTGTTTTAACATTGGATATCTTCATTGGCAAAAATTAAATATTTTTTATTTAATAAAACCAGTTAAAGAGCCTCGAAAATCATGCTAATTTCATTTTGGGTTTTATAAATCAAGCTCATAATGTTTGAAAGATTGTTTTTCAAAACAAGAGATAAAAAAAGAAGGATTTGACATAAGTATTTATGTTAGTTCACTTCTAAATATTAAAGATTGCATCCATCTTTTTTACTAGATAATTCTTTTTTCATTTTTAATCTATAATATAAATATTTATTTCCTATAACCTCTTCAGGTTTACATCAAGTATTTTTTACCACCTATATGACCTTTATTGCTATTAATCAACCAATATTCTTTACCCAGCACCTTACCAGCTTAAACAACTCTCAACTAATACTAACCCTCACTAGTTATCGAAAATAAATAAAATAGAAGGTGGGGTAGGCCAAACATTACTCACATAACTCCTAGAGTTTATAACCATTAAAGAACTGAACAAAACAATACTCACTATATGGAAGTAAACTAATAGAGAATAATTTTAGAATCTTAAAATAACATAGAGACCACTTTTGTGTAGTACTTGTTTTTAACGAAGTTCTTTCACTTTAATCTTCAACTCCAATGTTGTTTATAGCAATTTTTTTTCCAATGTGACCATTTTGGATCATTAGTGGTGTTCTAAATGGAGTCCCAAGCAGTTTTGGATGATAGAGTTGCCATTTTTCATTTTATAGCAAATGACAACTCACATAGCAGTTTTTTGACATTTTGATACTTCAAGGATTATTTTCACTCTTGAGGACATGAAGAACTTGTCTTAAATTCTTTTTCAAGGATCAATATAAATGAAGTGCATTGATCAAAATCTAAATTCTTCTTTAAACACGTTTAGAAGCTTTTGATGTTGAACTTTTGAAGGTGCACGTTTCAATTGTTCTAGAAATCTTTTAATCTTTTTTAAGAAAGTACTTTAACTTGATAATCTTCAACATAGTAGTATGGTTTGTTAAGGAATTCTTTGTAAATTATTGAGTGGCTTAAGAATTTTATTTGATCTTTCAGACATGGTCTTGTCTTCTAAAAGAGAATAACAAGCATCAAATGATTTGATACGCCTTTTAAAACATTCTTTGATTTTGTAAGGCAATGATTTTCATATTAAAATAATTTGAAGGTTGTTGATAATATATTGTGACCATCTTGATGTTCATAAAATCTCTTTCCAACAAATAGGCTTTATACGAGACTAATTTACATTGAGTCTTTCTATATAACATTTTTTAAAGAAGTAGTATTTTGAGATAAGTTTTTTAAAGTGACTGTTAACATATATAATTTATATTTGTGTATAGTTACAAAAAAAAATAATTGTTTTAGTGATTGTTTTAAAAAATAAATAGTAGTGGTTTTAATTTTTATTAATTTTTTTAATAAATTTATATTCGTCAGAAATTATCTGTTGAAAGGTATTTTAGTGACAATTTAAACCGTTAGAATTTAATACATTTTGTATCGATTTAGTATATGTTGTGTTAATTGTAACATTCTAATAATGATATCTGTCTTATGCTTAAGTTGTATCATAGATTCACTACTAATTCGTTACTTCACAATATGAAACTTTTTTTTATAAAATACTGTTATTGAAAATATGGTACAACTTTTTCTTTTCAAAACTTCTTATTGAAAGGGCGAGTCTCATCATAGTAATTTATCGTAGTAGAAAACAAACAATCAGATATCGTCACTCACGTTAATTTTGAAAACTCACATTTATTTATTACAAGTAATATACATTTACATATATCATCGTATGTACATCATTATTTACGCTTATCTTACACATACCATCACACAATGTCAAAGGTTCTTAATGAGTCCTTTGTAACAGAACAAGGGCATTAGTATCCTTTTAAGATTACAATCATCCCCAAATTGAAGATACATATGACACAAATAACATCGTTAAAATTTCTCTTCAATTCTTTTTGTACTTCGTCAATGAGCACAAAAATTTAATCCGTGATAATCATTTCTACGTAGACTACAATCCTCGTGAAAAGCATGATTGGTCTCTAGGAAAGAAATGAGAGGTAGGGATGAGAAATTGTAATTTTTCGGTAGGTATCTACCCTAAGGTTGGTAACATTATTTCTAACTTAGTCACGTTAGTTTATTTATGAAAAGGTGACAGGTAGACAAGTTCAATTATTGCTTATAAAAAAATTCTTATTTGAAGTAGATTGCTTTTAATACTGGCAGCAATTAAATTTAACACTAGCACTCATACATGCTTTGAATAACTTTTTCATAAAAATGTTCATAAACATAAATCTCATGCATTATTTAGATCACTTTTTCTTATCATAACACATACATATTATTTGCCTCTTACTCACTTTATGCCTTAATCATAAATCATTCTCATTCTTTAGTCACACTCAATAACAACTTAATTCAAGACATATCATTAATAATTTTAATCAAACAATATCTTTCACTTCCCACATACTCTACCTTCAACCTTTTGTTCTAGGATATAAGCTCATTCTGAATCATAAATTTTTTTTTTGAAGTCCTATGGGTTCTATATGGAAAGTCTTGTGACTTCCATATGTGCACAAATTTGTGACATGACATGGTAAGAGCAGTGTCTTAAATTTTCACATAAGATTTTCTTTAGTAATCCTTTAACTTATTAGGTTCCATTTTAATTCTTCGTAATAATTTAGATGCTCAATATTCAATCAATATAGTATGAACATATGATATTCGAATCATCAAATTTCTCATATAATCTGTCCACTCATGAAACCATAATTCACATCAATCTTCATACATCATTCAAAAGAGTACATAGTACACTTGTACATGAGTAAACATACTCAAAAGTCATTATGGTAAATAGACATAAATATTTACTCAAGAATTCAGCTCCTTACCAAAACTCTTTATTTATGAATGATCCTAAATTTTTGGAGTTTTATGATAAGTTTTTCATAGGAAATCTAAGTCACTCATTCCTTCTAAATTCCTCTCCAAATTTCCTTTTCTCAATAGTTAGTTTTCTTGAAATTTCAAATTAAGTTTTTAAATTAGTTAACCATTAGAAACTTAATTGGTCGAATGGTCCCTTCCATTACAACAAGGTTAGTGTTGATCATTTTAAACCTTTATAATCCATTATGTTTTAAGGCATAATGATAATGATTCCTTAGTCCTTACCTATTAACTTATTCCACTAACTTGATTATTAATTTAGGTTAAATTACATATATCTTTTGTTTATAAAATTATTTTTATATTTAGAACACCTAATGACCTTAATTTAGAATTTGTTGACCATATTTTGAATCATTCCCTCAAACTTGGCCAAATGGCCACATGATTAATTTTAAGGCTTTGTAACTCATTTTTCTTACCCTTGAAATTTATTTCTATAGAGATTATGATTTAGGTAGTTAAACTAATTAACTTGGTAATTTTTAAGTTCTTTTTCCTTAATTAACATGTGTTAGCCAAGTGACTATTATGTTCCCCAAGATCTCTAATTATTTTATCTTACATCTCCTTGTGTGTATTTATGAGTTTACCAATTATGGTGGGAGTTATTTTTATATCTTGGTAAATTTTAGACTTTTATCCTTCCTTGTTCTATCCATGGCCGAATGACTCCCTTAGCCACCAAAGGTCATTTTCACCAACTTTCCTCCCTTTAACTTTTGGATCTAGGACCAAGATACTTAGCCAACATATTTTGTCCTTGGGTCTATTAATTTTTATCCTTGATCCATGGTTTTGGTCTTGAATGTGAGAGTTTGAATGCTTATTTCATTTTCTAAGTCCATGAGTCCATTCCTTTACCCTTTGGTCATAAAGATCTAATTTTTAAAATAAAATTTTAACCTTTGTATCTTAGCTTTAGAAACTTTTTGAGTTATTATTATGTTGGTCCATATCTATATTTTTATAAAGATTCAAGTTCAAGATTATAACTTTTCACGAAGAAAGGAACAAGCTTGCAACTTTTAGAGAAAAAATGACAACATGACCTTATTTTAAGCTTAAACACGTTAGGATTCATAAGATCTACTCCAAGATCTAATTTTTATCCACTTGAGAATATTTCAATACTTAAACAAAATCTCTCAAAATTATGCCAAGACATTCAAAAATCAATTTTAGAAATTTTAATTGATAAAATTACTCTCGAAGCTCCAAGGACAATTTTAATCCATTAAAAGTCTACCTTGACTTCCAGAAATTATTTAAAAGCTTAGTGATGCTTATTTTAAAAGCATTTGGTAGATTTAAATAAGAAAATATTCAAGGAAGTTGGATCTTAGAGTTTGGAGAAGAGATCCACAAAATAATAAAGATCAAGCAAAAACACATAACAAAAGATCTTAGAAAAATTTAAGAGTAGAGATTCCTACTTGTTGGAGCCTAAAAACGGAACTTTTTGAATTTTAATGATGGAGAGTCACCCTCTTTGAAGGTCCCACACTAATTCTTTGATGAAGATTGGTAGGGTTTGCTTGCTTGTCTAAATTAGACCTTAAACCTCAAAGGTAGAAGTTTAAGCTTGTATGAGTTTTTGGTCTTAAGGAGTTTTGAAGGTAAGGGTGAGATTTATGAGGTTTGAGTGAATGTTTAGAGGAGTAATTTTTGAATCAAATGAGTTACCTTGGGGCCTTATCGAATTTGGCCATTTTTGGCAAATAGGTATTAAACTCTTTACTAAGGCCATTTTTGGAAAATAGGTATTAAACCCTAAACCCTAAACCCTAAACATGGTTTGTTTAACCTAACCATAGTTAGTTTTTAACTTAGCCATAGTTAAATTTTCTCTCTTCTTATAAATATCTTTTGTCTTTTTGTACATCAAAGCATGGTAACTCATTAGGATCATAATGGCACATCAATTTAGCTAAATTTTTGTGCAACATGATAACCTCAAGTTATAGGTTCCTCCCTGGTAATTTTTGGCCTTTTTGAGCTGCCAGGGACATTTTGATCATTTTAAAAAAATTTAGAAAAGTTTTTAAACTTCATACCTAAGGTTTATAATCCTTATTAGATCATTCCCAAGTTGATTCTAAGTCATTTTCTTTTCTTTGTTTTTTGGAACATTTTAGCCTTTTTAGGAGCTGGGGTTCTTGGTGAGCGTTTTGGATATTTTCAACAAATTTTTTCGTCTTTCATTTATTATTAATTATTCTCAATAATATTTTAGCCATCATTGGACATTATATGTTGTTATTCCAAGTAGAGGTATTTTCGTTATTTTACAAAAGATCCCTATTTTCTCTAAATTTTTGTTTCTATCCCTGTTTTCCCTTTTGTCAATATAAGTTCATGAGTTATGAAGTTTACCATAGAAATTTTGGGTGTTGCATCAATTTATACAATCGCCAGAAAATATCCGTTAGAAAAATATTTTTTAATAAATTTTTATTGTTAAATTTATATTGTATTATCATAAATAAAATAGAATTAGCCCATAAATAGAATAAATTGTGTATAATTTTTATTATATTATCATAAATAGAATAAAAATTCTTGCAACCGTAATTACGACGAGACGACGAACTCGCTAAAATTTTAAAATAGTTTTTATTGGTAATGTGGTGTCGCCACCAAATTTTTATTCAAGGGAAAAGATTTGGAAAAACCGTAACTTGAAGATGAGATTCAATGTTCGGGAGTCGGTTATGAATAGGGAAGGTGTTAGGTACCCTATTCGCCCGTTCCGAAGAGAGGTACCCTTAAATCGAGTGTATGGTTTTTGAAAATCGTTTGATCCATTTATTAATGGGAAAATAAATAGGTTGATGGAGGTTAGCCTGACAAGACTTGATCCTGCTCCTACGTATTCCCCGGTGTATTGGGAAACTCAAGGCTTACATAGTTCTGGTGTGTGAAGGCTTGACCTTTGAGTTTCTTGAAAAAGAAAAAGAGTATTTGAAAATATCTTGGGGAGGAATCCTCAGTCCACTCATGCACAGGATCCGAGGAAAATATAAGCTGCATTGGGATCCATATGAACCTCTAAATATCGAAGAACGATGAAGACCGTTAGTTTCCCATTTAGAGCCCATCGCGTGAGACTTGGAATTTCAAAATGAATTTGTTTAAAAGAATAGGGATAAGAAAAGAATAGGGTTTGATTTAAAATAATTTGATTTTGAATTTGAGAGATGGAACTTGACTTGAAACGATCTTGATTTAAACTCGAGAATTTGAACTAAATTTTATAGAAGGAATTGAACTTGTTTTGGAAATTCGAGAGAAAAAGAATTAAACTTGAATTTGACTTTGGTTTTATTTGAAGGAAAGAATTGAGTTTGATTTTATTTGCCATTGAATTGAGTTCGATTCGAAGAATATGGACTTGATTTGAAAGCCTGAAGAAAAAGGATTTTGGTTTGGAAAAGAAAAAAGGAATTTAATTTGAAAATCGGAAGAAAAGGAGTTTGGTTTGAACTTGAAGAATAAAAGGAATTTAGACTTGGAACTTGGGGAAAAGGAATGAAGCTTGATTTAAAAAGAATTTTATTTGAAACTTGAGGAGAAAATTTTGGATTTAATTTGAATGAAACATGAATTTTATTTGGAGTGAAAATAAATCTTATTTGACACTTGAGGAAATAGTTTGGCTTGACTAAAGAGGAGGAAAAAAGAAAAAAATTGATTTTAACTAAAATGGGGTTGATGAAATAAAAATATTCTTGACTTTTGTATCAAAATTTTGGTTTCCGATTAATTATAAAAGGGAGTTGCTTTTTGCACCCCCATTTTTACTTTTCACACCCCCTTTCATTTTTTGGTAAAATTAAATACCAAAATTATCATTCGTTTATTTTATTCAAAATGAATTTAATAAGTTTCCGGAAATAATTTTCCGGAATGAATTGAACTTCCGGAAATGCTTTTCCGGAATAGATTTATTAAACTTCCGGAGATACTTATCCGGAGAGTAATTAAACTCATTTCGAAAAAGATCTTCCGGATATACATTTCCGGAAATGTATTCATTGCATTACGGAAACGTGTTTCCGGAACACCCGAAAATTTATTCATTGCGTATCCGAAAATTTATTCATTGCATTACGGAAACGTGTTTCCGGAACATCTGAAAATTTATTCATTGCATTACGGAAACGTATTTCCGGAACATATATTTACACTTCTTTCAGGATACGTCTTTCAGGATATAATGAACACTGTAATTTTGTCTTTTTACCTAAGAGCAATTACCTAAGAGCAATTTGAGGGGTGTAAAAAGCAACTCCCATTATAAAAACGTAGGCAGCCCAAGGGGCCCATCGGATTAGGCACACATTGATGGTGTTCGTGCTGCGGCCCAGGGTTTAGGAGTTGGTCCATGGAGGAATTGAAACAAAACGGTTGGACGCAGGGATTGAGCCCACGGATCCGAGGTTGTGGACTATGTCTTCAGCCACTTGAGCTATACCGTTTTATAGCCTACATTTCACGCACCATATATATGCAAAGAATGGGCTGTTTTCTTTCTTTTTTTTTAATCAATGCTCATCAGTGGGCCCTTTTCGTGCATGTTTTCCTATGTTGGGAAATTTGTACGTGCATTTGGCGTCTTGGTCGGCACTATGTGAAGAGACTTAGTGGTCTGTTTGTCGGGGCAACCTCTCATGAAGATAGCGTCCTCAATAGCAAGCAAATAGTTCAGGGCCTGAGCACACTTGTTGAGGTTCCAAATGAAACATAAATCTTGTCATCATGGAAAAGGTCAGCAAAGAAGAATCATATCTTTTAGGCTTTGACCCACACCTTGAGAGCTTAGCGAATTCGGGGCAAAGTTTGGTCTATGCCATTGTGACTACGGTCCCTTTTAGGGCCAAGTTAAATGCACCTCCTGAGGCGGACACTTTCACCAGCAGCACCAAGAGGAACCTGTCGTGGTTTCGCAACCTTTCATGCAATTTCTGTAGGCATTTCTATTAAGCTTCTTTCCCACCAAGGCCTGCATGAGTAAGCGTGCGACAACTGCCCACGTACCCAATTGTATAGACCATACGCGTGGCTGAAGAAAGCAGAGAGCTTCGCCGGATTATAAGGAATGTTGGCAGCATTGTATGTTCTAGGACTCAACCGTTCAGGTACGTACAAACACCTAAAATGAATGCTTGGAGACCTCTGGAGTTCTCGTCATTTAGTCCAAGAACCAACATATCAATGCATTCGGGTATGCTCCACCAGGTTTTGTTACCACTGATCACGTCAAAATTAGTTGGAGCTTTGGTTGGATCGCCTTCCATTCTTCGATGATCGATGTACTACACGGGTAGCGCTCACATTCAGGGCAGGTGTATACCTTCACCATGATGATTCTAGAGCTAGAAGAGGATCGACTAAAGTCTTAGGAAACCAGCAGAATGAATTACTTGCAATAGCAAGTTGTTTTGAAGGTTCTGGACGTAAATAGACATGCATCTACAGTAACCAACTACGTAGGGAATTCGTTCTAAAACATTAAAACAGCGTGCATGCATGGCCCTTGTGGTAGTCAAGCATGTGCGACCTTATGCTGCTGAATACACATTCTCATACAACCTTACACGAGAAACGTAGTAACTGGTCTTCCTGTTTCCTCTCTAGTAGGTATGACTGTGAGGACAAGCCCAGTCTGTATTCACCCCGAACGATCGGGACGAAGCCAGTCCGCTAAACCCCCATACTCAAATCGCGCTTGGTGCAACCAACCCAAACACGGATGAGTGTGTTCCCGCATGCATGGATGAGTGATAATCGAAAGGCCCCTCTCTTGTTCCTGACACCAATGAAGCAATGCTCATGTACTCTCGCACGTTGCCGATGGACACATATCGTATCCAGATTTCCCAAATGACCGGGGGAGCGTTCGTGCTAATAGCAACGTTCATGCTTCAAGCGTCATATCAGCTGTGCTGCCCCCTTCATTATTATGAGACATGTAGTTTCTAGTTCCCACGATGGCAAAGCCCTACTGCATGGACGTAGAGTGTTCATCATTGTTAACAACCAAACTTCATGGTCCACCTACGGAGCCAAGCACGTCCGACGTCGTCCATTCCTGTGCTGATCGGTTACAACCAATTCTTGCCCTGGCAACCACCAAGGCATATTCTCTGATAGCAAACCATGACTTGCGCTTCTTTGGGGACAAGGAAGCCACCAGTTCTTCAAGGTGCATTTCAACGACCAGCACATGAGCTTATATTGGTCATCATACCAGCTTGTAAGACTGGATCTACTTGATTCGATCAATAGAGACCTCCGCATATCATCGACTTGATGCATAAAGATTAGCAGGACCTAAGTTGTAAACTACAGGTGATAATGAGACCAGCATATCCCCATACACACTGATTCCAGCCTATCTTTTCTTTGTACCAACCTGACGCAAGGACTCACAGCGCTTCCATGGATCAAAGTTTGGTTTCAAAACAATCATGGGAGACAAAATCTAGGAAGGGAAGATCCTGCTGTTATAGTCTTCCCATATGATATTCGCAAATGCCGACTAATTATTCACACTTCCGACGTCCGATCACCAAATGCGAAGTGATTGGTTATCGAATAAGATATTACCGGACTTGTCTTCCATCAACTCACAGTATCAACCATAACAACACATGCTAACTATTGCTACGAATGAGTCTCAAACAAGCACTATCATTTATAGGCGTTACAAAGATCTAGCTAACGTCTGAACAAGTTCATACTTTGAGTCCAAGAAAACATAATAATAATCTTGTTAATCTAAGGATGCAGACTCAAGCAACTAACCTGATTTGAAGTTATTCGCCGAGATGAATTACGAGCCGAGCCCACTTCTTCACCCTTGACTAGTGCACATGCTGGGGATCATAGCTTAGGTACCCTGTGACACTTGAAATGGCACCGATCTTTTCCTTGCATGAACGTTCCTGCCTCCCAGTATCATCTCCCACGAGCATGCCTCCTCTCCTATATGAAGGTAACGTTATGTGCAACGTCCTTGTACCAAGCTTGACGTCCGACCTGATTGAAAAACTGAACATCTTGATGGGTCAATGGTGCACTTGAATCCTCCTCTTCCTTCAACAGAAGACGCGCCTGGAAAATCTTCTTTCTTTTGCAAGCCTTTTCAGTTATTCCCATGCAAGAGTCCCTTCGAATGGTGTGACCTCCTCCTCCCTTAAGGCCAAGATCCCCCTTGAGCAGAGTCCCCCTCTCTAGATATCCAGCCTCCTTTTCTGTTAGTTTTCTTTTTATATGTGCAATCTCCCCTCTCCGATCAGGGACTTCGCCCGAAATTTGTATCCACCCCAAGGTGTTGATGCTTCCCCCTAGATTGCTCAGATCTCTCATGACCAAGAAGAGCCAAAATTCCCCCAGGGATATTCACGCTGCCAAGACTGCCGAGAAGGGTCCCCTCCCACCTGCATGCATGCTAGTTTTTCTTAACCCTTTTTTCCTTTTTTTTCTTTTTTTTTCGTTTGTTTTTTTTTCTTTTTTTTAGTTTCATTTTCAATTCTGTTTTTTCTCTTATTAAAATCCGTTTTCTATTGTTTGTTTTTATTTTTTTCTTTTCTTTTTCATTTTTAATTTTTCTTTTTAGTTTCGGATTTTGTGTTTGTTTTTTTTTGACTTTTTCTTATTATATTTTATTTTTTATCTTTTTCTGTTTTTATCATTTTCTTTTCTCAATTTATATTTATTATTTTCCAATTTTCCCTTTTTTATTTTTACCGATTTTCCGGTTTATTATATTTTCAGATTTTATGTTTTTTAATTAATTTATCCATTATTGTTTCAGTTATATATATATATATATATATATATATATATTTCTTATTTTTTATTTCATATTTTGTGTATTTATTTTTAATTTCAGATTTTATTTTTGTTGTTTTTAATTTTTTCTATTCCTTTGTTTTTTATTTTCTTTTTCATAACTTTCTTTTTCTGTCTTCTTTTTGTTTGTTTATCTATTTTCTACTTTCTGTTTTTTCATTTTCTATTTATTTCTTTGCTTCTTTGTTTATTTATTATTTAAATTATTTTTATTTACTAATTAATTTTAAAAATGTGGCCTCGGACATAATTGGATGTTTACAAAAATAACCTACAATCTAGGTAAATCAGCTTAAAATTTATGTAAATTATCCTTTATTAGAATTTATGATTCTCTATCGTTTTATCTATATATTGAATGAAAATTTAAGTGATATGCATCTTATGCCATTCAAATTCACTTTTGATATGGTATCAATATCCCCATTGTGGAGGATTTGTTTTTTCCTTTTTTGAATTTACATTGTAGGAATGTTTTTTAGCCTTGGGTCTTGTTCAAACATCTTGATCTTGTCTTTAGTACTATTGACTCTCATGTAATTTTCTTTTCGTAGTCATTTAAGACTACATCTTTTTCATTTCTTCATTCAAGGTTTATTTTTTTTGATATTTTTATATCCTTTTATTGTGGATGGTCCCCATTCTGAATTTTATGTCAAATTTATTAAAAATAATTATATGCAATGAGAATTTCAATTCAAGTTGTTTTTTACCAGAAAGGAATTATGGAGCCATATAGATGGAACCATACCAACCCCTAAGGATGCTACATAACTAACCCAATGGAATGTCAAGGATGCCAACGTTTTATCTTGGTTCATTAGGTCTTGCAATCAACAATTTTTTCTTTATTTAAGCTTACAAAAAATACTATCAATTTTATGCAGAAGTATTTGAAGAAGGTTTACAACCAACTTGTCTATTCAAGAATATTATTCTATTTTTCAGAATCATTAAACTTAGTTTTCTAATATTGTTTGTGCTACGATTTCCAAATAATCTTTACTTGTGGAGAATGTTCATTTTATTCTATTAGGCCGTGATCTACTCTAACTTTGGATACATGTTTTATTAAGTTTCTTCATGAGGAGCAAGGTCTTTTCAATTAAGCCACTCTTGAATAAAACAAGTTGGTTGCACCATAAGTGGCTTTTGGGTACACACAAAAGGCAAAGGTAGGGGCATGGATAAGGTTCACTCTTTTATTTATAATAACTATGAACATGTTGCTAAAAATTATACCAAGAAATTATGTAATTACTACAAAAATCCAAGATATATCATCAAAGAATTTTGATTTACCTTAAAATCATTAGACCACTATTGTTCATGTCATTATTACCAACTCCTCTAATAGCCAATTTGAAAATGTGGCTCAATTGCATCAGTAGCTACTCAAAATCCTACACCTTTTATTCTTACTCTAAAATGGTACAACAAATTATTTTCATGAAATTTTCAGCTTTGGGGATTTAAGATAAATATTTTTCAAAAACTAAGTTTTGGCTTCTTTATTCTGCAACTTATATGACTAGTTCACATGGTTTGCTAAATTTTTTTTTCATCCATATCTTAATTCACAACAAATCTAGGTTGCTAATGGTAATATTCTATGTATATCTATTATTAGAGACATTTCTCTTATTTTCAACATCATTCTTGTATCACTTAAACTCTTCGATGATCTTCTTTTTATTGGATAGTTGGTAGAAAATAATTATGATGTATATTTTTATCGTGACGATTGCTTTGTACAAGATCAAGTGTTAGGAACAATGATCGAGAAGGGGCCTAAAATATAATAACTTTTTCCTCTTTATATTTCAGTTCCTCACCATGTTGCTTTTTCTTCTTCGACTAATAATAATTGTGAAGTGTGGCATAAATATTTGGGACATCCTAATCCTGCTACATTGTCACACTTGTTGATTTTTGGTTTATTGGGACAATTTGATCATATGTCATTATCTCATCTTTCTTTTAACTAATCTACTTATAAATTACAAAAGATTAAAATTCTTGCTTTTCCAATTACAAGCAGTCATGCAATAAGATGTTTTGATATTCTTAGTGATGTTTAGTGGATCTCTCCTATTATTTTTCATGCATAATAAAAATACTTTATGATGTTCATTGATATAGTAATTTATATGGATTTATTTTTTAATTCAAAATCTGAAGTATCTAAAGATGCTAGTGAAGAATATATGTCTAATGAATTTCATAAATTTTTTAAATAAAAAAAAAGTGTTTCCTTACAACATGCCTTTCCATATAAGCCTCAACAAAATGGCTTGGTAGAATAAACAAAATCATCTTTTGGATGTAATTCAAACTTTGCTATTTGAATCTTCAATTTCACTTAAATCTTAGGTAGAGGCTCTGTCCATAATATTTTATCTTATTAATTAATTACCTTCTTAAACTTTGAATCTTAAATTTCTTTACTTTTTGTCTTTATTATCAATATCCTATTTTATCTTATTAATTAATTACCTTCTTAAACTTTGAATCTTAAATTTCTTTACTTTTTGTCTTTATTATCAATATCCTAACTACAAGCATATGTGTATCTTTGGCTACATATGTTTTGTTCACTATCTCCTAATGAATTTCACAAGTTATATACGTAGTTATGAAATATCCATTTATAGGATAGACACTAATCATAAAGGTAGCTCAAATAATGAGCCAAAAAAATGGAAATGCAAGTATAAGACATCCTAAAGGGATTATAAACATCATGTATGGTTAAAAGTAATGAGAAAATTTTAGAAACCTGAGAAGGGACAAAAACGCCCTTCGAAAATCCCGAAAATGACCAAAATGCCCCTAAGAGCTATACTTTTTGCACAAAGCTAGTCAGTTCCCATAAAAATAGCAAACGGCCTTAGATTAACATGGGAACAAACCAAAAAGTCTTAGAAAGGTCAAAGGAATAATTTGGGAAATTTTCCCGCAATGCTGAAAAAAATTATGAAAATTTCCCTGGAAGGTCAGGAGGGCGAGATAAGGTGATAAGCATGCCAAGAGTGGGCCCCACACCCATGTGCATGAAATGCAATAGCTGGAAAGATGGTGATGAGTCACCAAAATGTAGTCAACCAAGTCTTCCACAAAAAGATAAAAGTGAATAGTAAAAAAGGTTACTTTAACCATGGTTAAGACTAACTAACCTTGGTTAATTAAGAGTAAAATATGCTTAGGATAAATTAATCATAATTGGAGAAAATATCATCCTAATTAACACTAATCTAAGCCTAAAAGGATAATTCCTTGAATTTTGATTAATTTTGGAAAATAGGAAAAATTTAGGCAAAATTACCAAAATACCCCTAAGTGAAAAACTAATTCCACTTGGCCCATAAGAGTTCGAATTTTTTGGGAACCTTGGGACCCCATTTTCATCAGATTTTTCAGCTTAGAAACTCATCAAAATCCTCTCCATTCTCTCCAAGCTTTCCATAATTCCAAACACCCAAAACTTACACTTTAAGCCTAAGTCTTCATCTTTAAGACTTAAGCTATATTAAAGCTATAAACACTTAAGCCCCACCACCATCCTTTGTCCACGTTCAGAGCAGGTCAGGGGGGACCCAAGACAGCCTTTAAAGCCCACAAAAACACTAAGGAGGTCTTCAACAAGTAGGATCTTTCTACTTGTCTTTTTATGCTTTTAACTCGCCTTATTATGGTGTGTTTGTTTTCTTTCATGCATCTTTTCTCCAAGATTTGTTTGTCTTCTTTTGTTTTCACTTGTGAGAGTTTAAAACTGTATTTTAATCATTCAAAATCAGCCCCACCCATTTTTAGTGATTTTTGAAAAGAAAAACAAAGTTTGTTCGGTTAAAAGTGCTTCTAAGGCACTTAGAAGAAATTTAATCGGAGGGGTTTTGCTTTAAAATTATTTTTGAAGCTTTGATCAGTTTTATGCTCTTATGAGAAAGGTTTTTGAAGCTTATTTGAAATAGGATTTGTGGATCTTGGAGTAGATCATGAAGTCTACTCTTTGTGGCTTGGAAAAATATACTATGTTGTTATTTTCATGCTTGTTTTTATGCTTAAGTTTTAACCTTGTGATTTTCTTGTGTGATGAGTTTGGTATGACCTCTGTGCTGGATCTGCAACTCTGAGTGTGCATGTTAAGAGATGGAATAAAGTTTTGTAATAAGTTCCAAAGCTTTCCTTTGGACATTAGTTAGAAAGCTACCAAGCAAATGACGTAATTTGTAGCCAAAAGTGGCTAAAATCCTTGTATGGCACCCTAAACTCATCATGGTCAGCACTTAAGCATCAAAACATGGATGACATAAGCATGGACCAAAGGCAAGAGATGCTGCACAAGCCTAATACAGCTGAACCAAGGTGGTGTGAGATGGAAGATTTGAAGAAATTATTTTGGCAAACCAAGGAAGGCCACAACTCCCAAGCAAGCTTTAGTTTCGTTAAAATTTTTCTAAGTAACTTAAGCTTTGAAATAAGGTTTTAAATGAACTAAATCAACCTTTAAACAAAGTTAAATAAAACAAAAATGAGTTAAAAACCTCTAGGAGTGCATTCGGCCACCCTAGAGAGATTTTGGCAAAAATGGGCTTAAAATGCGATTAAGAAAAAAATCAAGTGTTTTCAACAAGTAAATAACTTACTGGAGGTTTAATCAATATTTAAAAGGTTAAGTTTCAGAATTTATGGCCTAGGTAAGATTAGAGGAAAATCTCAAAATTACTAAGTGGTAAAATTTTCAAGTTTAAAATGGGTAACTAGGAAATTGACCATAACTTAAGCAAGGGTAAATGTCAAATTCGGCCATGCTATTAAATTTTGGGTAAAAAGACTTAAGATTACCTTATAATATGTCAATTCTAAAGTTTAAACTTGGCCCTTAAGTAAAGGTCAACTAGGGTTAAGAAATGGTCAACTTAAGTCAACTAGGGCTAGGAAGAAGGAAACCCTAAACATAAAAGAGTGACATTCGGCCACTTAGTAGTTAATTAACTTAAAGGAGGTTTTAATTTCCAATTAGGGTTAATTAAGGACCATTTCTATGTAAATAGGACGAAATTAAAGTATGAAAAAATTTTAAGGAGGGTAAAGAGACCTATTCATTTTTTAGGTAAATGATCCTATGGTGAAGAAGAAAATTATGGAAACCTAAGTCTAGGAGGTTGGAATTCGACTACCATGTTTCAAATTAACTAAGAAGGAGTTTCAATCCTTAACTAGACCCAAATAATGATCCTAAATATGTAAGCAAAATATAATCAAGGAGTATGAAAAGTGAGACTTGAGGAAGAAGGTCATTCGGCCATTTAGGAATAAAGTGACCTAGAAGGTTAATTAAATTTTACTTAGATATTATTTGGTTTAGAATAAAATATACTTTAAAGGTTTCAGAGTCAGTTAGACCTAATTATTAAGGTAGTAAAAAGGAGAACACAAGGTAACATATTTCAAAGGTTTATTAAAGGCATGATTAAGAAGGGTGGATATGACTTAAACTTAAACTTAGAAGTTCACTGAGTAATTTGATCATAGCATACCTTAATGAGAAGAAGTTAAAAAAAGTTTGTAAATACTTAAATACTTGACCTAGAATAATTATGACATGCATAAGACTTGAACAAAAGAGAACACAAAAAGTAAAGAACTTGAAAGGTGTCATTCGGCCACCTTGATTAAGATGCTAAAACGTAAAATCTTAATGAACAAATATAAATTTGAGAAAAGGAAAGGATGAGAGGTAACTTAGAAGAATGAGTGATGTAAGTCCCTTGTGTGATTTCAACATCATACCAAATTGAGGCATTGGATTGGTTGTGTAAATGTGACATTATGCTAAGTGATTTACCAATCAAATTGCATTATTAGTTATGAATGCTCACTATTTATGAATGAATAAATGATGGATGCTCATGAATGAGAAAGAATGATGATCATGTATGAGATTGGTTTATGTTGATGACTGAAATGAAAATTCAAAACCTATATGTGCATTCCATATTGGTTGGAAATTTTTTTGAGCATACATAATTATCTGGAAGCTACTAAAATGAACTTAAAAAGATTAAGGGATCACTAAAGCAAACGTTATGTGAAAACGTAAAACTACTCTCTTTGTGCCTTGTGCACACTAGTATCCAAAGGGCCCTAAAAAACTTTACTGAAGAGAAGCCAAAGGTTGCTTCTAGGAGCCAAAGGTTGCTCCAAAAAAATCCTTCTACTGTGAAGGCTTTGAGTCCTTCACCCCTTATGTGGTGGTAACATCACCTAAGAATGAGCTCATATCCATAATTTTTAGTAGGAGGTGGGAATAGAGTCAGTGAGAAGATATTGTTTGACAAATTTAATATATGTCTATGTCTAATTGTTTTCTCCCAAAGGTGGTGAAACTAGATTCATAAAGTGTCCCAAAGGTTGGACAAAGAAATGATAAAGACAAAGAAAAGTAGTAAAGAACAAAGTTTAAGACATAGAATAATTGTATGTCAAATGATATCTTATTTATGATCCCAAAGTTATGAATGTTAAAAAGAATGTATGGTGAGACACTAAGTTGTATGTTTTGAATAAAATTGATCCAGTTCAGAGAAATGTTTTCAAAGAATTAAAAGTAACCTTTTATGTAAGAAATGATTTTTGAAATAAACTAAAGTGGCTGGGACCAAAGTGATGACATTAGACCTAAGTAGATAGCCTACTGAGAAACTAGTTTCTCCTCTCTACTTCTTCCCACTTTCTTCCCAGACACCTTGGATGTTGTTCATTATGGTAGCAGTTCACGTACTTGAAGCAGACGTGAGACACTCTCTTTGGGAGGTGTACATCACACTAATGTAAAAAATAATTGGATGCGAGCACCCTAACTACTAATATGTAGTATTAGCTAACTTATGTATGTATTGTATAATAGTTGTAAGTTTGTGGTTTGTAATAACTATATGATAAGGCTCACGAGCCTAAGACTTCTGGTTTGTAAGATTTGTTATGTATAATTATTGTATGATGTGTATGTTATGCTTGAATCTTGTTTATTTATTATAAGCAAATGATAAACGAAAAAGAACAATGCGAACGCATAGTATTCCTAAGATTTTGAACGTACGTACAAATCCGCTTAACAATGTATCTTACCGCTACGCAAGTTTCATTGATGAGGCTCACAGTTTATATCAAACAGTTTAAAAAAAAATTACCGTATTTTCTAAAATGAATTCTACATCATGAAATAAAAAACTAAAATGGAACCGAATGATTGACTTAAGTATAAAATCGGCACTCGTTTTTAGGGTGTTATAAAGAATATGGCACTAACTACAATGTAATGTTTTCTTAGTCAAAATGACTACAATTTGGATAATTCTTACCATTGTTGCTTCACATGGCTAGTCCCTTCAATAATTTGATGGAAAAAGATGCTTCTTCATGGTGATCTTAAAGAGGATATATATATATATATATATATATATATATATATATATATATATATATATATATATATATATATATATATATATATATATGATGTATCTTGGTTTATTTTCCTTTCCAATTAAAGAAGCTTGTAGTTTGAAACATTTTTTATATGCTTTAAAATAGGCTTCTCATGTGTGATCTGAGAAATTTTGTTCTACTTTACTTCAATTTAACTTTAAGCAAAGAAAATATGATTCCTTATGTTCCTTTGAAACATTTCTACAAGAATTGTGATTCCTTTAGTATATGTGAATGATATCATTATAACTGGGACTAACTTGTTATTTATTACCCGACTACAACATCTTTAAGATTCTTTTCATATAAAATATCTAGGTAACGTTACTTAGTTCTAAGGATTAGAGGTAAATAGGGATTATTTTTCAATTTTGTAACACTAGCATAAATACATATAAGAGGTAATTCAGCTAGTTAGTCTTTCAAAATCCTCATTTATTAATACTACTTTTGACAAAAACTTGTCGAGATGACCTAATCTTCATAATATACATTAATGTGAATACCCAATTTTGTCCGAGTATTATCAAAAAATAAAAACAAAATGAAAAAGAAATAGAAAAATACAAAGTCCCACATCGGACAGAATTAAAACTTTAAAAGTCATTTTGGTAGTCCCACATCGGAAGAGTGAGACTCTTTTAGTCATTCGTCCTACTATATAAGGAGCTGCAAGTTCCACATCAGGTAGGACAGACTTTAGGAGTCTCTCGTTCCCCTATAAAAGGAGATGCCTTTTCCAAGAAAAGAGGAAACACCTGAGCTGCAAAGCTCGTGTTTGGGAGTACGCATTAAAGCGTAAGCCCATCATTTATAAAATTTTATTCCCTCTTGAATAGTTTAAGTTTGGGAGTACGCATTTCAAGGAGGAAAGTTTATGGGTCACTTCCTCAACCTTTTTTCACGGAAGTGCAACTAATCTTTCTTTCTTTTTAATATTTATTATTTTATTTTCTTTATTTTTGTTTTTAATATTATTTTTAGTTTAGATTCATTATTTTTTTTTTATTTTCTTATCATTCTTTTTAAAGAGGGAAATTAAAAAATATATTTTAAGTTTGTGCAATGGCCAAGTGGGATCAATTGAGTGGTCGATCCCCCTTGATACTACTTGGAACATAAGAATTTATTGAGTAGTCATTTGCTACCTTGAATTCTGTGTAAGAGCAAACTTCTTTTTTCTTAAATTATTTCTTCTAAAAAATTTAAAAAAAATTTCTCTTCTCAAAAATTATAAATAAAATAAAATAAATAATCAATTTTTTCAAATTCAAATTTTAATATTTTCAAAGTTCCAAGAAATAAAAATCACAAAACTAATTTTCTGTAATTTTTCAAAAATACTTTTCATGAAAATCAAAGCATAACCTTTTCTAAAAAAAAATTCAAAAACATCATAACTTAAAATGCATTGAAATTGATTTTAAGAACTACGTAGCTTTGATTTTCTCACTGCACCTGAGGATACGTAGGAGCAGGAACTGGTCCCGTCAAGTCCAAATAAACTTCCAAATCATTTTTCTACATTTATTTCATGAGACAAAAAATAAAATAAAAAAACTTTTTAAATAAATCATTAAAAATAATTTTTATTTAGAATGAAATAAATATTTCTAAAAGTTAATTATAATTTTGCACAATTAGTTAGAAGGTAACCATTTTTTACCGACGTCATAGGGTGCTAATACCTTCTCTATGCGTAAACAACTCCCGAATCCAAACTGGTTTCAAAGATCAAAATTTGAAATTTTTCCAAAATTTCCTTTAATAAATTTTGGTGGCGACTCCTCTATTTTTTTTATTAAAATTTTCTTATTCGCCGTCCCGTCGTGATCCCGGTTACGACAATTAATAAAAAATTAAAAAAGAATTAATAAACTATAAGATAACAGGTTTAATGACCTAACAAGAAAAAATAACCAACCAATCCTATGTAGAACATGCCCTACTACTTAAACCTTTCTCCCAATGACAAACACAATATAACGAGTTCACACAACAATGCATCTAAGGTAAAGCACAAGTAATAATATTTTATAAATATAAGTCACCAACCTTATAAAAAAAGATTGATAAGATAAAGTTTCACTAGAGTACAGAAAGAATATCCCAACTATAGAGTAAAACTCTTTTTAGATGAATAGAAACTTCGATATGTCTTGCACTACTCATGGAAGAGTTGTTTGTACTTGTATAATCACTAATATAAGAAAACTATGATCAAATTCCAATAGAATCTCTCAATCTCTAACATGAGAAAACTATGACAAAATCTTAAAATTATCTTACTATTATTTGATTCAAATCTTTTTGCATAATTTTAATTCAAATTCTAGTTAGATAATTTGAGAAAATCCTAAAAAGTTAAAAATTAAATCAATTAAAGTTTTTTTAACTAGAATTAATATAAATTTTAATAAAGTAAATATCATATCTTCTTAGAACATGTGTTCCTGTTGTGGGCTAAATCTTTTCGTGATTATGTATGTAAAGTCACAATCTTATTTGTCTTTTTTTCTTGAATTTTATTCTCTGGGGCCATAATTGCATTAACATGGATTCCAATTATCTCTTGTATCTTTGTTAGCCTTCCTCTTATCAATAGATCTTCACTTAAAATCAAATTTTTTCTACTTGGGCTTGATTATGAAAGATGGTGTCCAAGTTCATATCAACTCTTAAAGTTATGTTAAGTATTATGCTAATGAAGGTGAGCAAGTTGTATTAGCAACTAGTAGGTTCCCTCAACTACCTTAGTTATTAGGCCTAATATTTCTTTTATTGTACAAGTTATTACTTTATGAACTTTCCAATACATCTACACATGGTTGTCATTTGATGTATCATTCAATATCTTAAGAATACTCCATCTCATGGTTTATTTTTATTTTTTGGTTCTTCTATGCACCTTACTCCTAATAGTGATGCAAATTAGATTCATGTCTTGATACTCTTAGACTTATCCTTAGTTGGTACATGTTTCTTAAGGATTCTTTATTTCCATGAAATAGTAAGAAGAAAGATCATGTCTCCAAATCCTCAACTAAGTCGGAATATTAAGTTATACATGTTTGTTTCAAAGTCACTTAGTTTTCCATATATGTCCCTACTTCTCTTTCTACAAATAACACAGGTGTCACTCAAATTACTACTAACCCAATCTATCATAAGCATACAAAACCTATGGAATTGAGTTCCATTATATTTGGAAATTTATTTGTATTAGAGTCACTTTTCTTCCACATGTCCCCATAACTTTTACAAGTTATTGATTTGTTTACTAAGTCTCTTAATAAGCAAGGTCACCAAATTTCTTGTGAGAAAATTGATGTTTCTTGATCCATCAGCATCAATTTGTGGGGGCATGTTAAGATGTATAATTTAAATTTATGTGTACAACTATTATTATTTAGTATATATTGTATTACCATAAATACAATAAAATCAACCCTAATGTAACATACTAATTTTTCCAAACAAAAAAAATTGCATAAAGGTGACAAATAGGAAACATTACTACCTTACACATATAAGCCAAGGTAGATGGCTTTGTTCTAAACACTCATCACTAAATATTAAAGGAAGATATGGATAATTGAAAGGAAAAAGAGGAGATTCAAAAACTTCTTCATTTTCAACACGTTCACCTACTATTTACTCTTGGAAATTTCAACCTCAACTTCAACAACGTCATGCACTTGAATCACCTTGCATGTTAAGGATCGAACAAACAATTGAAGAGGTAAAAGCTAGTCTAAAAGTTTTGAGTTACACTACTATTGTCTACTCTACAACACTATTCAATATCTATGTAAGGGGAGGAGACTCAAGTAGAGTGTAAGAATAGTTCTAGAGCTTTCCTAGCTCTAGAACAAAATTCTATGCAATGCTCAAAATTTTTGAAATTCATATGTAATGATATTTAAATAAATTGAGTTTTCTACCACGAGTATGATCATGCACAAGTTGAAACCAATTATGTCAAATTAACAAACAAGAAAGATATGGACATTTTCGACTCTCGTAGTGGCAAGAGGTGCAATGGGTTCTCGTTTCTCCTTTGTGATCCATGTTATAATGTGGGTCAACTACGTTATAGTGTGGCTTCCAACAATGAAGAAGATATATTTGGAGCTTACACCATAGCATGGCTTCCAATATTAAACAGTGCATTCCTTTGCTTTACATTAGAGCATGGGAAAGCCACATTATAGTATAACTTCTAATGAAAAATTGTGAATCTATATCCTATGCTATAGCCACACTATTTAAATGAATTGATGATTAGAGGTTAGGAACCTTATTTAATTCCCTAGTAAAATTGATTTGAAAATATAAGGATCACATTATGGTAAAAGTAGACCAAAGTTCATGAGATCTTAGCCTAATCCTCAGTCTGTCATCATAGATTTGAAATGAGAATAGAGGAAAAATTTATAAGCATTCATACAATTAGATATAACTTTGGAGTTAAGTCAATGTGCTTGTTAATGATGTTAATGAGTATCTACTACTTCTTTATAACTCTTACTTGAATGATCCTTTTCACTCCTCCTTTACTATATTTCTGTGTGTATAACTATCGTGACTTTGTACCATGGGGATAATCGAGAATGAGTTTAACACTCATTGACAATTGGAAACCATTATCACAGTACCTTTAGAGGTAAAACTACTACATAGATGATAGATGTTTCTTCTGTGATGTAAATTGTCATGAGTTTTGTTGATCATGCTTACAAACATCACTATAAGATTCCTTGACAAGTTTATTGAATGATATCTATCCCTCTCACTTCTTTTATCTCAATTTCTTCTATGCATACTGTATAATATCAAAGGAATCCTATTCCTATAGTAGACATTCTAGTGGTCCATATGGTGCCACTTGCACATGGTCCTTAGGAAGGAGATATGAAGTCAGGCACCATCTTGCATGATCAAGCCCAAGTAGGAGAAGACTTAACTCTAAGAGAAGACTTGAGAAGAGGAAGGATAAAAAAGATACAAAGATCATTAAAGACCATATGAATGCATTTCCAAAAACAAGTGGTAGATAAGATTATGATTTTATTTTCACAAGTCCAAAAAGATCTCGCCCATAATAAGATCATAAGATTTAAGAAGATATAATATTTATTTTATTATAATTTGTATTAATTTTGGTTTAAATTTTCAATTGATTTAATTTTCAATTTGTTAGTATTTGTTCAAATTATTTTACAAGGATTTGTTCATATTTAATTAAGATTATGTTAAGGATTTGAATTATATGATAGATAGGTCCAATTAGGATTGGTCATAATTTTATGATATTGAGGATTATAGTAGAGGAGCAAGAAGCAACCATTGCTCATTTTGTGCATGGACTCAATTGTGGTATAGTTGATACCTATGAATATATATCACTATGTCAAGTTATGAGAAATGGTACATCAATATATCAAGATAAAATAACAGCTCAAAAGAATAAATAATATGAGAAGTAGTTCCAATTCAAATTCCCTTGACTCACACAAGAATCACTCAAAGTATGACACAATTTTAGCTTCACATTCTAAAGAAGTTGATACAAAGAAAAGTAAATTTGCTATGCCTTCAAAGAAAACTTAACTTAAGACTAATTCTTCCAGGAGTTGGGATATAAGATGTTTCAAATGTCAAGGAAGAGACATTTCCAATGAGTTCCCAAATAAATGCACTATAATTGTTAGTAGTAAGGGAGATTGGAAGCTGAAGAGGGAATGTTAGAAGAGAAAGAAAATTCATCTAGTGTTGATGAAAAAGGTGCCCAAGAAGGAGATCTTTTAGTGACTAGAAGATCACTCAACATTGAAATAGTGGAGAAAGAAAAAAAATCAGAGAGAACTTATTGCATACACGTTGCCTAATCCAAAACAAGGTATGTAGTGTAATTATTGATGGCAGAAGTTGTAGTAATGTGACAAGTGTTGATTTAGTAAAGAAGTTGAGCCTAACCATATTCAAGCATAATCATCCATATAGGATGCAACAACTTAATAATTGTGGTGATTTGAAGGTAACAAAAATTGGTGAAAATACTTTTTTTTGGAAAGTATAAAGATGAAGTAATATGTGATGTGATTCTCATGAAAGCATATCATATTTTTTTTCGGAAGACCTTGATAGTATAATAGTAGAGTTACACATGACGAATTTTTAAACCGTTATTCTTTTCTACTATGAGAAGAACCAATAACCCTTCTCCCTCTGAAACCATATCAAATATTAGAACATCAAATTCAAAGAGAAAAGAAAATAGGGAGTAAAAACAAAAAATAAGTGAAAATAAAATTGTAAAAAATATAACGAATATGAGTGAACAAGAAAAAGAGAGTATGACAAAAGAAAAAAAATGATTATGATGAATCAATGAGGATTCTATTTCAAGAAGTGGAGGATGATGTAAACCTAAACGCCTTTCTGTATGATCAAACACAAGTAGGAAAAAACTTAACTCTACGAGAAGTTTTGTTGAGAAAAAGAAGGATAAAAAAGACACAAGAGATAATTGAAACACACGTGAATTCATTTATAAGAAAAAAAAATTAATAAGATTATGTTTTTTGTTAGACAAGCCTAAGAAGATCTTATTCACAATAAGATCACAAGATTTGAGAAGATATGGCATTTATTTTATTAGGATTTTATGTTAATTTAGGTTAAATTTTTAATCAATTTAGTTTTCAATTTGTTAGAATTTGTCCAAATTATTTGATTAGATTTTTTCAAATTTAAAAAAGACTATGTTAAGGATTTAAATCATATTAAAGATAGATTCTATTAGGATTTATCATAATTTTCTTATATTAGAGATTGAGAGATTCTATTACTATTTGCTAATAGTTTTCTTATATTAACGCATGTATAAGTATAAATAATTATTCTATGAGTAATGGAAGATACATAAGAGTTTTTTATTCACCTAAATGAGAGTTTTTCTCTATTATGAAGATTATATCTTTCTTTACTCTTGTGGAACTTTGTCTTGTGAATCTTCCCTATAAGGTTGGTGATTCAAATTCACCAAAGTTTCTAATTTATGCTTCAACTTAAGTGTGATGTTGTGTAAATTGATTATATCATATTCATGGTTAGGTATGAGGTTTAAGTATCAAGTCATGTTTTATATAACAATAGTTGACTATTTGCTCTTGTTAGGTCATATCATTGAATCTCTTATCTTCTTTTTTTTTTGTTATTAACATGTTTGTGAAGATCGGGCCATCTTGGTAACTTCTTATTATGAGGCCTTTATTATAAGCAACTATAAGAAAGTTAACATTTGCGACAGTTTTCTTATATTGTTCTTAGTTATGCAGGAATAGGACCTTCTCACACGTATCATCCTCACCTAGGAAGAGAAGATAAAGATGAAGGAGTGAAAGGAAGAGATGAAAGGAATAACAATGATGAGGATTGAGATGATGCATAAGAAGATCCTTATGAGGCTACAAACTTCTCATATTATCAGTAAGAAAATAGAAGAGTAGTTCTATTCTCACTCCTCGCTATTAAGGACAAGAAGTTAGATAAATGGATTCTTGTAGTCTTGAAGGTTGCAGTTAAATAGAGTAGCTTTGTTTCTTATTTAAATGTATTTCTATTATGTATTTTTTATCTTCATGTATTATCTATTACAGCACTTTGGATTGTCTACATGTTGGGTTAGTAAGAACTTGTTTTACAACTTTTTAGTGAATATAATGTACCTATTACATGTCAATGGAATAAAATTTATGATTTTCAATAGAACTGGTTTTGTAGGATTGTACAACCGTAATTATCTAAATAGCTCAGCTATATCAATTTAACTAATTTTGTAAGATTTTATGATCATAATTATAATTGTGTAATTATGTTGTTATCTCCTTAATTAGGATAGGTTAATTGTAAGACAACATATATAGCAATTTAGTTATTTCTAAGGTTGAATGTCAATTTGTATTGTATTATATATATCATAATTCTCTAGTAGGAATAAACATAATTTTTTCTCATATTTTTTACATGGTATCATGTTTATTTGCGATCCTAGTCTAGCCTAACAATCCTAGCCTTTTATTCCTTTTGTAACTTTGGTCTTTGTTCCTTTTCATTATTTTTTCTCCACCTCTTATCTACTAAAAATATGATGTCCTTTTGGTCCATCTTAATGGCAAGAACTATTCTTCCATGGCATTCCAATTCCAAATATTTGTTAAAGGCAAGGACCTTTAGGGTCATGTTGACAATAGCAATCCTATTCCTAACAAAGACCAACATAAGAATGAATATGCCAAGTGGGAGCTTAAATATGCTCAAGTCATGGCATGGATCATAGACTCTATTGACTTGACTATTATCTTGAATCTTATACCATTAACATTGCATTAAAGATGTGGACCTACTTAAATAAAATATACAACTAGAGCAACACTAATAGAAGGTTCCAACTTGAACATGAAATTGCCATTTTTCATCAAGACAATCTCTCAATTTTTCAATTTTGTTCTCATTTCTTGAATTTTTGGATTGAATACGCAAATTTTGTTTAAAAAAAATATGTTAAGTGAAGGTATAAGCAATTCATCAAATCACTAAATGAGATTAATTTCTTTTGAAATTAAGATATGATTTTGAAAGAATGAAACATGCACCAAGAATATGGTTTGAAAAGTTTCGAATAATAGTATTGGGGTTTTTCATCAACCAAAATTAGAATGATTCATCCCTTTTTATACAAAGGACTTCTACATGAATTATCGTACTCCTTATTTATGTAGATGACATTGTGAGGATTGGTTCTGATCAAGAGGTTATCTCACTTAGTTCTTAGGATTAGAAGTACACTCTCAATAAAGGAATCTTTGTCAACACAAGTATATTTAAGATCTTATTCAGTTAGTTGGTGTCAAAAGTATAACTACTATTAACACCCTAATAGAAATTAATGTGAAATATAGATGAAATAAAGGTGGACTTCTACAAAATTTGGCTCTTTATTGAAAGCTAGTTGGTAACCTTATCTACATAATCATTACAAGACTAGACATATCTTTCGTTGTCCATATAGTCAGCAAATTCATGTAATTTCCTAGGCATTTCCACCTTTTAGCAGAACAATACATTATTAGATATCTCTATGAAACCTCCAACCATGGATTATTCTTTTTTGTTGGTTCCTCAACACAATTACAAGCATATAGTGATGTTGATTGGGTTGGATATCTAGACACAAGAAAATCTACTATTGGTTGGTGTATGTTTCTAAGTGATGTTCCAATCCCCTGAAAATGCAAGAATTATGACTCAGTCTCTAAGTCATCAATTGAAGCAAAATATCACACTATGTTTGCAGCCTGCTTTGATATTATATGGTTGCATGATGTTTTTTCAGAGCTTGTATTCTCACAAGCATAACTAACTCTACTACATGCCATCAATACAAGTGTCATCCAAATTACATGTACAAATAAAGCTCATAAAGGTTGATTATCACTTCATTAAAAAAATCTATAACCACCGAATTATCATTCTTCCTCATATCTCCACACCTGTTCAATTCGTTGACATTTTCATCAAATCTTTGGCACATTAGCATTATGATTTTCTAATTAAAAAATTGATACTTGTAGATTTACCGGGATCAATTTAAAAGAAGATATTAATGGAATAGAATTCTAATTTTTAATATAACTAATTTTGTAGAATTGTGCCATATAATTATGTAAATACTTCAATTGTAACAATTTAGCTAATTTGGTAGACTCACAATCATAATTACATGTGTTATCTTATTTAGAATAACTTAATTATAGAATAACATATATAATACTTTAACTATTTTTAGGATTGAATATCGGTTTATAATGTACTATAAAAAAAACTAATTTATATTATTTTAAGTAAATGAATGAATTAATTTACATGATTTTTAATAATAAAAAACTAATTTATATTATGATAAAAGTTAGAAAAATTTAAGAAATTAAATGATTTAGAAACATAATCCTAATACACTCAATGTTATTATATTATCATAAACATAATAATAGAAATAATCTACATCCAGATAAATCAATCTAAAAATCCTATAAATTAAACTATAGTTCATGATTCTCTATACTTTTTATTTATATATTATATGAAAAGTTAGATAATAGACATCTTATGCCATTCAAATTTACTTTTTATAATTATCCATTTAATGGTTGAAATTTTGTAGAAGAGTAGCTTTATAATCAAGTTGTTAAAAGTATCCAAACACTACATCATATATCATTTCCAAATAATCAATAACGTATTATGACCGGATGTATAGCAAATAATTATATAAACTATGCTAAAAACATTTAAATTTTATAAGAATTAAAACCAATAATTTTTAAAACTAAAAATAAATTAAATTTACAAGAATTAAAATATAATTAATTTTTTCTATTATTTAAAAATTTTAACTATTTTTACTTTTTTGAGAATATAGAGTTAAACGAATTTATTTTTTGTTATTTTTTTTATTTGTATTGGTTGTGTAAAAATAATTTTTGATCTATTTTAAAAATTCACCGTTTTATGAAAAGAAACGAATAAGAGATGCTAAAAATGCTAGTTAGTCATTCATTAGGTGCAAATAAATTTCTCTAGATTGAGTCAAATACAAACTCAAAGTCTAGTTAGAAAAGGATATGACAGATTTGAGTTTATACACCTAACTTATAAGTGGGTATAGGAGGTAAATTATTTTTTACTTTTCACATCCTCTTTTTATTTTTGGTAAAATTAAGTATCAAAACTATCTTTCGTTTCTATTTTTTAAAATGAATTTAATAAATTTTCGAAAATGATTTTTCAGAATAGATTTTTCTTTTTTTTTTTGGTATAATGTGGAAAACGATGAAGATCAAACTACTCTAATCTCTAACCCCTCACCACTAACCCAATCCTAATAGTTTATTTTTCAAAATAGAAATTCATCAACTATAATTAAATCTATTTCAAAAAATACTCTCCGAATATGCATTTCCAAAAATTTATCAACTATATTACAAAAATATTTTTCTGAAACATATATTCATATTCCTTCAACATAACATTTTAGAACAACGTATTCGAAATTCTATCAATCATTTTTTGGATACATATATTTAAAAATTCATATTATCATTCTAGATACACATTTTTAAATTTAATAAATACTATACAATTTACTTTCTAGATTATATTTTCATTTCCAAAAGTTACCCAAGGATAATTTTATCTTTTTACATAAAAAAAAACAAAATAGAGATAAAAAAAAAAAAAAAAAACTCCGTGTAATCAGATCGACCAAAATCTTGATACATGTTCAACTTTGTTTAACCAGCAATATTCAACCCATATTAACTAGCAAATTGGTGGACCAGTCCATCTAACTTATTTAACTATTTAAAAATATATTTGTATTTAAAAAACAATGAAAACATATAAAAATAAATTATTTTTAAAAAATAAAGAAATTAACCCACAAGTTAGTATGTTAACCTACAAACCCAATTCACTTCCGAATTAAACAGATGTGCTAAAAACTCAGATGTAAATAGATTAATATTTTATTTATCATAATCCATCTAACCCACAGATTATACAAGTGGACCCTAGAATTTTAGCCTATATACCTGGCTCTAGCCTAAGCCTTGGTTTTGGAAATAAGGAACCTTCAATTCAGCATCACTGGAGATGCGTGCGCTGATTTCAACTGAATCAGGTTCTACATTTCCAATTTTAATGCTTGTGAAAGTAACTAGACATGTCAACTGAAACTGTGAAGGCATATACACGCCGACTTCAGCACAAACGTGAAACAGTCTTCCCGTTCAAATGACTGGCAAACCCTGTTTTTACTATATATTCTAAGTATAATGTTCATAAGTGATGTGAAGCGCTAAAAAATACAGTCCACTAATATATCAATATATCATCTTTTGCACTTCTACCTAGCATATACATTCAGCAAATATTCTCACATCTCATGCTTTTCTTTAACAATTGGTCTCGTCTCTCCCACTGGGCTTATTGTTACAGTCACTTTTATATCCAACTACAATTTGCGCAAAATTTTACAATTCAATCAAGAGATAAAATCGCAAAACAAACTTCATTGTCATCTTCCAAAATAATTGCAGCCGGATTCACCAATCAATAAGCAACTCTGAAGAGGTCATTTCTTTTCAAGAATTTGTTGTATAATTCACTCAAAATATACAGATCACGGCCTCCTTTGTGTTGAGGAGGTTACAAGAACAGAAAGCAACTTAGTGGACTTTGTTAACATGTTACTCGTGGATCTGGGGTTGAAATGTGTTGACTCTTTACCTTGGCAATGCACAGGGAGACAGCATCAAAATCCATCCCAGTAGCTATGTCAGACTCTGGTGACAACAATTACAAGTTCAATGTAAATTCCATCAAAGAAGTTTGCTGGTTCTCCGTCTTGAAGGTCCACCAGGAAACAGCTTCATAATCCATCCCAACACCCTTTCCACAACCTTGTACAAGAAAAAGAGATATCAATTCTTTAATATCAAGTTTTCTAATCCTTATAATCTTAACAGCCACTACTACTTGACAGTTTTTCAGCATAGACCAACTACTTGCACCCAAAACAACATAACATAGCCTAGGTCCTAATGTTTATCTAGATACTAGCACTCCTCGCAAGCAGTGAAGCTTCAATTGCAAAATAAAAATGGGATTTGTCAATTACAGAAAACATGTATAAATATTCCTCTATACCTGCAGACAATAACAAATTCACATAATAAACTAAGCTAAATCGCACACAGGTTACCTCATCACCCTCATCCGCATATGGGGTGTTATCATACATAACACGAGAATCCGGTTGTTTTGCAGAAATATTTTCATTAACCATGCTTTGAGCAGTCAAAAGCTCTAATCTTTGTGTCTGGACCTCAAGTTTTCGGGACAACTCATTGTTTATCTCCTTCAATCAGTAAAAGAAACAGTAGAGATTACAGTTAGACTAAGATATAACCAGAATGCAAAAACAGACCAAAAGTGACAAACTCGAGCAAGAAAAAAATTTAAAAATAAACTGAATTTTGAGACTGCATACCACACATTTATTGGCAATACAGGTTTTACACAGAAAAGGGGAAGAAAAGATCCAGAAGACTCAAGCCCTAGGATATGTGATAGATATGGGGAGTAAAATACAAAGCACAAACATGTAATTCTGATAGAATTGAGTTATAGTGATCAGCTAGTTGGACAAGGGGGATTAGTTACTGGGTTTAGTTGATAGGCCCAAAATATGAAGGGCACAAGCAAACATGTAATTCATTGCATTAGTTAGAGTGGAGTCGGGGATACTTAGGAGGGGAATAGCATAGTGGAGAGGAGTTGTTTCTTTTCCATTAAAAGCAGAATTCCTCTTGTAAGGAATCTCTGTAGGAGCCATAGGCTCCAGAAGTGATAATTGTCCCTTGCTGAAATAGAATAATACTTCACATTTTCTTTGGTTTCTATCAGAATCATACAAATAATTTGATCAAGTACTAGTTGAGTAAGACATACAAAACCAAGACTACCAATAGAATAAGACTACTAACCTTAACAATAAATAAATTGCAAGGTTGTAACCAACAAGACAAGGAAAAAGAATTACAAAAACAATAAAATATAGAAAGGCTTACATATGTTAATCCTTATGATTTTGATTTTAGTACTTCAAATATTTATATATAGAGAGATAGAAAGGGAGAGAGAGAGAAGAATCAAGTTACTCTAGGAATAACGTATGTTACTTCAGGAGTAACTCATGTTAGAATTACTCTATTCAATATCTCTTTTTAAATGGTTGAATCTCATCAATCAAACCATTAAATTAATAGATTTTATTGCATAGATCATGTTTACAAAATTCCATAAAATTTGGAGGTTTGATATTTCATTATATAACTTTATTTTAATAGATAATATACCTCTTTTAATATATGTTAATTTGAATTTATTTAATAAAATATCAAATCTTTTTCAAACTTTATAAAATTTTGTAAAAATGATCTATACAATAAAATCTATTAATTTAATGGTTAGATTGATGAAATTCAACCATTTGAAAGATATATTATATGGAGAAACTCTAGCATAAGTTACTTCTAAAATAACTTGATCCCTCCTTGTGTATGTGTGTGTGTATATATATATATATATTTCAGTCCTCACAAATTTTAGATTTTTTTAAAATGATCCCTGACACCATAATGATGATGTGTTATGTCAATGTATTTGGTTCTTTTGAAGTGAGCAAATTTATAAAAGGAGAAAGTGAGTGGACATCTATCATTGATTGATCACAAAATACTCTAATTGAAATCAACAGCAGATGCATTCTCATTCTTACTTTTCAGATTTATTCATTTTGGAGGAACTAAATCCCATGTCAACAACCACTGTAAGGCAACATATAATGAGAAAAGGTTAAATGCATGTCACATCATTGCTAAATAGAAAAGGAACTATTTTCAAAAGTTTAAAAGTTTATGAGCACCAAACCAACAGAAAAACATTTCAAAAGACCAAAACTAAATGAAGCCATATTTACAAGGGTTAAACATAATTTACCCATTAAAAATTGTTGGGAATAATAGCAAATACATTTAATAGTCATAGGAATTAGTACTTAGGAGATTGTATTGCACCCATTTATTACTAGACTAGGAAATAATCTCCACTTAGTCCATTAAGGATCTTTGCATAATCGAGATACTCAAGAAGAATAAGAAAGCTTTCCAATTCTCTATATTCTCTCTAGATTATATTCTCTTCGATCTATCTTTTCCCCCTTCCCGTCTAAATTCAACAAGAAACAACTCCTAATGAGCTTCCTGAATTAGACGTTAATTGATTTCACAATATATTGTAAAGATCTAACAAGAATTTGAAAAGAAATGCTAAGATACTCTAACATACTCTGATGATATTTTGAGATAATATATATTAAATGAATACTATTTGTATTAGAGGAAGATGAGTGGGTGAGCAAGTAATATATTCTAAAATGCAGTTGTCAATGTCAAGGACTGACTCTCCTAAAGATTTAAGTTTAAAAAAATGAAAAGGATCTTAATTTGCTGGCAGAAAAGTTTTCTTTTTATTCTTCTTAAAACTAATTTGGTACTTTCCTTTAACAGTATATTTTTACTGACTACTTTCAAAACACTTCAATACTTAGGCCAAACATCAAAAGAAATTAAAAGTATTCTTTTTAACTAAAAATGTAGGTCTTGTTGATTTAACAATAGGAGCCAAAAAGCTCTAATATTTTAGACAATGTTGTTCATTTTAATAGCTCCTTTTATAGAAGCCTTTTTCAAAGAAAAAATAATTCTCAACAAGGAAAAAATTTCACAGCAAGGCAAAAGGAGATGTAAGAGCATTTCAATTTTTTTACCAAAGTGCTCTCTCTACCATGGTATAAACAATAGCAAGTTATGTCTAAAACTAAAGAGAATAAGAAAACAAACGCTCACAAATTTATATAAAAATCATTCTGATTAAGTTACCTTCATCTTGGAACACTCGGATGATTCAGATGCCAAGGCTTTTATCAATTCTTCTTTCTCCAATGCCAGCTGCACATCAAAAAGGTAGACAGGTGAATATGTGAGTTGTTCGATGTCAATTTCACACTAATCTGATCAGACATATGGAACCAGGATGGGTGAAAAAAGAAATTCTCCAAACAGTAATGTGTAACAAGAAGTGGAGTATATATTACTGATTGAATTTTCGACAGATCAAATCCTACCTCAGAAATAAGTGCATTAATGTTCTCAATCATTCTCATCTGATCATAAGGAATATTCAAAGGAGAAACTCCAAAAGACGAGTGTCCAGTTTCAGTAACTAAGGACAAACTAGAGGCCTCAGCAGCATTATCGTTGATTTCTGGGTTTGAAGAGTTGGAAGCAAGATCTTCCCTTGCTGCATTACATAGATATATAAACATAACTAGAGATACTAAACCAGTAAAAGTATCTACAAGTAATTAGGAGTACTTTAGTGAAGTATTATTTGCCAGCCGTGAGTCATGTCATGAGTTAAATCAAAATCCTTGGACAAAGAAAACAACATATGATCCAAAAAAAAATTTATTAGTATGTCATGTTACCTAAACCAAATATGGGCAAGCACCAACAACTTTATATTTGATGTGAAGATCTCAAGAGTACAAGTATATGTAAGCTGGAAAGATCTGATACCAGATGCTGGTTATGTACATGAGTACAGGACATTCTAGCAATATGTTGTATAAAAGAATATATTTTAGAATAATAAAATAAAAATGAACCTAAGCTAGGTATATTACATCATATATTCATATGCTTAGTCTGCATAACGCCAGAACCCAACAGAAATAACTTTGTAGACTCGTCATTTTTTCTTTCCATCTTAAGCATATCTTGTTAGTGGATTCACAATAGAAGCATTTCATTGTCTTATTCCAACCTCGAATAATGGAACAACAAAAACAGGCCTAAGTGACTTGCTAGATTAGCATGCAAACTTGAGTGATGCCATGTATACAGCATATACAAATTGATAGCCCATGAAGAATATCAAGAACAGACAAGGTAATAAGCATAGCTGAAGAAACAAACCTAAATCCTCAGTAGATGTAGAAACATCCCTTTTACTAGTTTCCCTCTCGATAGACTTTCCAATTCCTGGAGCCTTTCGCAGCTTAGATAGCAGCATCTTCTTTTCTGTATTAGTGAAATGGCAAAGAAAGAACATGGATTTCTGAGTTCATATTTGATTCAATTGAAACAAAATTGGCTTGCAATTTTGAAAGAAAATTAGCCAAAATTTGTAGAAATTTAGTGGCCAAAATGAATGGTTAACTAGCATTTTTTAACACATCTCTAATCCTTTTCTCTACATAAAAAAATCAGAAGAGATCAAAATGAATAATTATTAAAAAAGAACAACAAAGAAATTCACTTAACTCTCTCTCTCTCTTATATGTGTGAACATGTATAGGGGATGGATCTAGTGAGAAAGTCAATTTTATGTAAGGATGAGAATAGTAATCTAGACCACACAACCATACATGGATGGTCAAGATTAAAAATTTCTTTACACATATAATCACTTTAAAAAGTCATGTAACTTTTTACTAAACTCACATGACTTATATTCTAATCTTGACCATTCATGGTAAGACCGAATGATAGAAATAGAAATTTGTTCTCGTGTTCTCATATAAGTATTCTCATTTGATATATATATATATATATATATATATATATATATATAAGTGAAACAGTCAAAAGTTCTAAACATCAAATTGACTGTACACAATGACTGTCTTCCACATATACCAGAAAGAATAAATGTAAACATCAATAATTTAAGTCCCCAAAAATATCAAATGAGACAAAAAGACAGCAATTTTGTTTTAGCAAACAACTACTAGAGAAGACAAAAGAGTACATATAAAGAGAGTTACAGATATCAGACTTAATAAAGGCACAAAGTTAAAACAAAACACAGACAGGCTTTTTAATACAATAAAGAGTGCTAATCACCAAAGTAAAGCTGACAACAGTAATGTGTCCCAGAACATGTAATCATTTGTCTCTAACCAGATGCACTACAGACCGGCATGGATAGAACACTGCCTTTATAAGATTACCATCAAGAATGCAATAATATAAAACTTAAGAACTAGAAGGGAAGTATTCGGATGATTGGAATTTGGGAAATTAAAAAAAATATAGAAGCATCAAATATGATTATTCCTGTAAGCACATTCACAAACTAAAATATTTAAAAATAAGAATTAATTTGAGAAGTCAAGAAACAAGATAGAGAAGAAGAAAGATTGAAAACAATCCAGAAACACTTTGTTTTTCTATTTTTCTGTCCCATCGCTAATTAATATCCCATGTTAACTTTTATAAGCATCAAGTAGTAGCACTAGGCTTATCACCACCAGAACACCGGCTGATCAATAGGCCAACAAAAATTGAAAATTACAACACTGAATGAAACATAAAAATTTATGTGAATCCAAACAGAAAGAAAATCCAGTTAAAGTTTGATTACCTTCTTGAAGGGCATCAATGGTTGACTGCAAATCATGGCGGTCTTTGTCTAGGCTAGACATTTTTTTTCTGCAATATTTATTATGAGCTGTTATTTTGATATGTCCCCTAATGAAATAAAGGAAATATTTTACAGTGCCCCAGAATCAACAAAGGAAGGAGATTAAAAGCTGATGTCAAATCAAAATTCCATCAGAATGAGGTAAAATTACTGTATTAAGGCTGTCATTGTAGAATTCAAGCTGTCATATCAGGCTGCCAACCCAACATTAGATTAGGGTCATTGACGCAAAAAAAACAAAAATTAGAGAAAAAAGTAATTTATGTTTCACTATCCCAATCACCAAAAATTACATGGGGTTGAACATTCCCAAACATAAAACTTATTGCTTCAAAAATAGTTTTATAAAATTCTTTCCATAAAAATTTTATTAGGAAAAGAAAACAAGAACTTAAAGTTAAGGAAAAGAAATCCCCATACAAGAAACAAAAGCATGGAAGAAAAAAAAAAAGTAGAAGTGATTATTGTCAACATTAGTTCTTCCCATAAAACATTGCACTCATGTAACACTACGCCAATTACCCAAGCATGCCAATAAATGGTGTATGAAGGGGTTTCTTAGAGGCTTAGGCAGGCAATCAAAGATAACGGATGGCATCACTTATTTCACTTTTTTTCTTTTCATTTTTTGCTCAAACATCATAAGATCTCTTCAACTCTGCATCAATGACCTATGGCATATTTATTTCATTCTTTTCCCTAATTCTATTCTTTGAACTCTTCCCAACACTTTGAGATATTCAGTAAGACAAATTACCATCAAATTTAGATAATAACGAATACAGTATTGTTAAAGAAAAATAATTACATTCACACAAGAACTTAGTTTGTAGGTCCACCTGCAAGATTAGACAGAAGTTCAGACTTTAGCAGACATTTGAACATGATATCCTTCAAATAAATGCCACCTTTGATACAGAAATCATGTTTGAATATTCAACAATCTCAAATTTGGCATACACAGTTCATTTGCTGCATATTTAAAACCTTAGAAATACCTGTATGAAGAAATTTCTGCTTGTGCATTTTCCAACTGCTTCTCAAGCTTTAGCTCACTAGATCTTAGTTTGAGTGCCTAAAATGTTTATTTAACACAACAACAAATTAAAGTTATAATCTAATATATTTCCTAAACCTGTATGAAATAATTTACCCAAATGAGTTCAAATTGGATTACTAACATTTGTGTCTGTGTTTATGTGGATAGACATCATATAATCTCTTTGTATGTGTCAAATCAAAATATGGATGTGGAAATATTTTATTAAACAAGTCAATTTTTTACAGGTCCAATTTACCTTGTATGGAAATTGAATTAAATTATAAACCACAAAAATGGGTTACCATTCCATTATAGAGGCTTTATTAATTAAAAAATCAAATACCAATTCTCCTAAAATCTTATGCTATTTGGTAGATGCTCATGAGTCATAGATGCTTTTATATCTTGCATTCATATATTGGTAATTTATAATGCATAATATCAACAGTACAAAATCATTTTTTTGAAATTACCTCTGGTCCTTTACCTCTGGTCCTATTTATAAGATCCTTTTAGAAATTTTTCTTGGTCCTTAATACAAGACCCTTCACAAAGTTTTCTACTTCTCTCATACTTACCCTTCAAAAATATTAGACCTTTCTAACTTCCTACAATTAACATTATATTATTGTTTGACTTTAAATAGGGATAAACTTGGAATAATGAAATGAATTTTTCAAAAACCAATACATCAATTAATTTTAACAACTTTTCCTAATCAACATAATTTGGCTGAAAGGATCTTATAAGTAGAACCAGGTAATATTATATTCTAATCTCTTTTAAGTCTTTATAAATAATTAAGTACATGCCCCAAACTCAGATCCTACCTGGGATAAGATGAAGGGGTTGGCACATAGAACATGAGCTCATAACACAGAACATGAGATCCAACCACTAATATAAAATTGATTTCAAAGAATAATACATACAAGTGAAAGTATCACATACAAGCAAAACAGATATAATAGCAAAACATTATCTAATAATCTTTAAAATTGATATATGATATAAGTTTAAATGTTAATCATTTAATTATATATTTATTTGAATATTTTAAATTTCTACAATAAATTTAATTAAAGTTAATTACCTGAAAAGTTTTTATAAAAATGTAACTCACAGAAGCATGAAGTTTACTAGGACACAAATACAATACAAGCTAAAGATATAAAACGAGTACTAAAAAATAAAGATCCAAAGATAATTATTGAAGATTAAAAATAACTATAGAAAAATAAAACTAAGTAAACAACTATTATAGGGATGAAAAGTAGAGCCCACAGTTAAGGGTGAAAAAAACCAATGAACATAGTTAAAAATTAATAAAAAAAAAATAGGTACAGCACAAAAACATAGCTAGTGGCACAAGCACCGAATCAAAAGAGCTGACATCTACAAGGGCAACCCAGAAAACCAGTGTGGAGCAACTGACCCCAAAACGGCTATACATAAAATTTTAGTTATAAGTAATTAGAAAATTGAGCCTAACTTATTCCCAAAAGCTAACTCAAGACAGGAAGACAATCCAGGCATTATAATAAGTATTCTGCCTCTATTCCTAGCCAATGTAGAACATTTTAATACACTTCACTCACGTGCAAGATTGGACATCGGATGCATAAAGTTTGCAAAACAAGACATTTGCAAGTGGCCCAACATTAAAATTGGATAAGTTCCAATACCATATCAGAAAATTGGGCCTAACTAACTCCCAAAAATAGAAAATCATTAGAAAAAATTAATAAATTCCTCTTAATTAGCCTTTTCCATTTGTTTTGAATAACATTGTAGGTACCAATGAATTTCAGATGATTGTAAAGTAGTTTATTATTTTATCAGAAAAGGCCCCAGCATGATGAAGACAAAAAAATCCAGAGTTACAGTTAACAACTTGATTTCAGATAAAAGATGGGGAAAACTATATTTTACCCTTAAAAAGTATATAAAATGGAAAAACATACCAACAAAATTCAGTACCTTCTCTTCTAAACCAATAACTTCAGATGCCAATAACTTGGCACGCTCATCAGCTGCACTACACTCTAGTTGTGCATTTGTATATTCACTCCTGATGGACTCAAGCTCAACCTGTTGCATGAAATCAATCAATTTTCAACCAAAAAAAAATCAACAATCAATGTGGTAGAAAAGTTTAACTCCTACCACACTCAGCTTAATGCACTAAAAACTCCAACACTGAAGCAGGACCATGTCAATCTTAGATATTGGGCAAAGCACCACACTGAGCAGAAATCATTGATGGGTATTTGGGTATGTTTACAAATGGGAACTCAATATCAATATTTTCCAAATAATGGAACAACACAATAGATTAAAGATAGGCAAGGAAAATGAACATAATCACAAATACTTTTGCATAAGTAAAAAAACACATGGAAGGCCACTCTCATTGACTCATGGAAAGATTGAGTAAAAGGTACTTGATAATCATGAACAACTTTTGTAGTATTCACACCTTTTTGAAAGTGTGGCAAGTTAAATAAACCTCTCATTGATGCACCATTTCTAAAAACCAAATATATCAATCAAAATGGATGGGCTTTAAAGAGGTGAAAACAGTTATTGTGCATGCCAAAATAAATTTTAAATATTCCAGACAAAAAGGTACAGAGAATCATACAGTTAATCCAACCATGAACTTTCTATTTACCAAATGTGGGACAGGAATCACAATGAGCTAAATTCAACAAGTTTTTACACTTTGCTCAAATAGATGTTGGTCTCTACATCAAGTTTTGTTTGATGCTAAGTATATGATTTTGGTCAAGTTTAAACACCCTAATATTCAGCTCGAAAGATTGTGAGCCAACTTGATTGATAATATTTAATATTTTAAATTTATAATCACTTTACAAAATTGAAATAATAATTAAATTTAGGAAAATGTTAACCTCAGCCCTTAAGACTTATTTTAAGCATCCGAAAGTAGTAAATTTTTATTGAAAAAAAGTATTTATTACATAAAAAAATATAAAAGTGTAATAAAAACTTCCTTTCCCAATAAAAGTTACCACTTTTAAATGCATAAAATAAGCCTTAAGGATTGAGGTTAACAAAAGCCTTAAATTTATACAAATATTTTCAATATATGTTTTAGCAATATAAATATAAATAAGTGGCGAATGAAGTCAATGAACTAGCAAAGCTAGACTCCATGAGTTTATAATGGAATACCAGCACAACCACAATAATTACACAATTAGACAGAGATTAGGGGGTGTTGATACAAACCAGCTGTGCTTTGATATCTTCCTTTAACTGCTCCATGTCTGATTTTAATTGGTTGACGACACTTCTCTATAAAAACAATAAAAAAATTGTGACTGCTTCATATCCTCAAAGACAACTATGTTACCACTAAAGTAGACATAAGCAGCAATATAAATTCAAATTTGGATTTTGAGTAATGCCAAGAAAATAAAGATCCAACATCCAAGTGCCAACACAATTAGTAACCAACTAACCCACAACTAAGAAAAAAACACGTAGTCTTGCAAGACATTTATTCTACTTCTGTAGCCTATAACAAATTAAGTTCCTTTTATAACTCAGAGACTGCAGACCAATATGTTCAAATGTTTGATCTCATATAAAGGAGTACAAGTAACCCAAAAGTCACAAGCTTCAATAATGTTATAGCAATGACTTCTCCTATTATTAGAAACCTAATGTTGTTTATAATTACTTATTAAATATCTCAACATGAATCATAATACGCAGAATGTATAAACGCTACCAATGGCGCACGGGTTAGCATAAAAATAAATTAATAACAAAACAATGTGATAAAAATTAAAAACTGAAACAGTTTTAAAGTTTAATATTCTTCAAAATAACATGCTGTAATCCATAAGCAAACCTGTTGATTATAATTATCAGTCAGAGTTGAATTTTCAGTAGCTAGAGACTCTGCTAATGCTCGAGAAGCCTCAAGAGCACGTTGCAAAGAAAATTTTTCTTGCGTTAGATCTTCAATATGCTGTTCTAAAGCAGCAAAGTCTTCATTTTGTGAAGGTGAGTAATAATCATGCTTCTTCTCCATGCCATTTTCCTTAGCACTTATCATCCGTGAATCTTGATTATTATCCTTAACAACTAGAGGGGTTGTCAATTGCTCAAGTGGACTATGAACATTTACAGTTGTAACATTTGAGAAAAGTGGCACAGTTCTAGTCACTTCCGATGACTTATGAAAATAAGTAGATCCTGCTATATCATTGCTGCTTGGTTCCAAATGATTGGACATAGAGTAATCTTGCTCAGGTTGACGAAATGGAGACCCTGAAGAAGGTCTGGTGACATTTAGAGAATCAAGAAAAGATGGACGTGACCTCCTAGAACCAGATTCCACTGGCAATGAATGTATTGGTATATGGTTTGAGGAACTTCTTGCCTCATAAACTGTGGAATCATATTTTGGTATAGTTGCACCATGAAGACTAAGCATTTCATTATCAGAGCTAGTAATGGTCTCTTTAAATTTAGAACTGAAAGAATCGCTGAAACCTGCAATATAGCATATATCATGGACAACTTCATCAGGAAAGAGAACTATGTCATCGTCAGGTTCTATGAAAATGGTAAAAGAATAAACAAATTATAAAAATTTGAAACTATATAGGAGCCAAGAAAAGAAAATTAATGTTACCTGCAGAAAGCGAACTATGTGAGTAGCCACTATCTAAAATGCTTGAATTTGTTGGCTTGATTTGCAGTGATGTATCGAGAGAATTCTGAGGTAAGATTTTTGAAGGAAAATAAGAAGAGAAATTATCAGCAATTGCATAATCCTTCACAGAACTGTTACTCTTGTTTGACTGGTTGTCATTCATCCCATGAATACTGGATTGACTAGCATTGCTATCAAACTCTTGACTTTCTTGTGAACGAAGTGGAAAACTTTGGTGGTTTGTTGATCCATGGGGAATTCCACCAACCGCATGAATTCCATATACATCATTCACCTTTTTCTCACTGTTTTGACCAAAATCTGCAGATACAGTAAAAGCAGAAGCATTATATCTCTTAGTTTTATCAACATCTGAATGTGCTTCCACCATACTAGTAGATGATGTATTAAGATCATTCCTTCCAAGACTAGTTCTACCAGCCAAAGACCCTTGATTACTACTTGGGCTAAACAAATTCGCTGTCTTGTCATTACTCATCCCCATAGTTGATATGTCAGTAACTGCTCCTCCAACACCATCAGATGTAGTAACTCCATCTGACTCATTAACACGTACATTTTCAACTTCAGAAGGTTGTTTTTTATTCAAGCTAGCATCAGAATCTTGAACTTGGCTAGAGGATGTGACCTTCTTGGCCCGCTCTGCAGCTTTTTTTTTACGAAACTCCTCCAGCTGCAAGACCCAAAAAAATTATTTGAGATTGACAGATGAAGGAAGAAAAAAAAAAAGAGAAGAGTATTTTAGAAGTCGCACATCACGAAATAATTTTTAGATATAATAATACAGAATAAATTAATAATGCAATAAATAGTCAACTTGCATAGAAAATACAAGAAACCTACTAGATATAGATATGAAAGCCATTCATGTGTTCACCCAATGGCTTAGGCTTTTCATATAGTTCTTGACATGGTATCTAACTGCAAGCCTCAATGACCTATATCTAGAGTTTGACCCTTGTTACCTTGATCTGGTTCTTCTAAATAAAAGTTAAATTTTAACATAAGCTAGGCTAGGTGTATGCACTGCCCACACATCAGTCCAAAGGGTTATTGCTCAAGGGGGCATGTCAGATATAAAAACCACTCGTGTCTTCACCTAACAAGTTAAGCTTTTGAGATAGTTGGTTCTCAATGGAAAGGGGATCATGCAGAGCTAACAAGGACGATGACACACCAACATAGAGCCTCTAAGTCTCTAACTAAAAAGTAGAATGAAAAAACCACCATTTCTTATTCAAAAGGAGCCCTCATCTCTCAATGTAATTAACTGAGATTCCTAGGAGATTGAGAGAAGTAATGAACATCATCATAACCAATAAATTTAAAATATAAAGAAACTTCGGGTCTAATTAATGGCATTATGACATCTACTCCCCTTTCAATAACATTCAGAAAGGATGTATATTTTAAACCTAATATATGCCTGAACCACTCCAGGAATAACTTCAAAAAGGGACTAAAATTGAAAAACTAAATCAGACTGACGTTCAATAATATGCACAAGTATGTTACAGTAACAGAACAGACAAAGTCTGAAATAAAAATAAATAAATATATAAACTTCAGGTATTTGGCTCCCAAGTAAAGAGGAAAATATTTTTTAAACCTATAAAACTCCTTTTTTTATTTTTGAGGGAACAAATAATCAATATTACAACATTACTATTTAGTAAATGGCTTCCTTGATTCTATGATACATTAATTAGTTTACTATTTTCAGTCCATGGGTATACTTCTGTAAATTTATCGGTCACCAAATGGGAAATATATGCTTGAATTATTTAGGTTTTATTGAGTCATATTCTAATGACCATGTTCTACTTATGGGTTTTGTAATTAGTAAGTAGGAATACCATTTTTATAGGCATAGGATTCTATCCTCAATTCTAGCAGGATAAGCTATACAAGATTTTCAAACAGATAAAAAGCATTTTTTTCAAGGGAATAATGATCAATATCACTATTGTGAATGGCTTCCCTGGTTGTATGATGTAATGAAAGTATGAAACCAAGAGGCCCAGAGGCAATGCCAAACAAGACTATGGGTGAGCAAACAGACCAGGCTACTGAGACCAGCTAGTAAAGGTTAGGAAATCAAGTGCCAAATAAAGGCAAGCAAAAACATACGTATGGTAGAAATGAATACTAGAATGGATGAATAAACATACAAAAAAGATAACTAAATACCTAAAAGGGTGGAAAAGTTACTCCCCCAAGATTTTCCTTTTTCTTTTACTTATCAACCAAACACAACTGGTTCCTTAAAGGTTTACTCCTCTGAAAGTTCTCCCCATATGCTAATTCTCATCGGATCAGAACAGTGATGGCAATCTATTTAATTCTTCATATAGCACCATTAGATCTTCAACTAGGTGGGAATTCCCGCATTATGTATGTACAGGTTCCCTCAGCTTGGATGCATATGCTACCCCCAAAACAAAGGATAACAGCCTAAGAAGATAATTAAAAGGTTTGTAACCACAAAAATGGACCCTCATGCAGGTAGCAACTAGATGGCCTAATTCCTTCCAACAGTAGAATAGACTTCCTTCTTGCATATACTCAGAGGCAGGATCCCCTCAATAGTCCCTGACATTCAACTACCAAAAAAGACTGACACGCAATACCTAATTGAAGACTACGCATTCCTCTTTTCAGTTTCCCTCCAAACATTTTCACTATTTCCTTCTATTTATCATTCAAACACAATCAGCTAAACAATCCAAGAGCTACAAAACGTTCATTATGGGGGGCAAAAAACAAAACAAAAATAAAATTCTATCCAACTACAAAATTCGAACTCCATTCCAAACCAAACGAACCCACATTGCTCTCACATGTACAAATTCATAGCAACAGACCACAGCATTAGCCAAATCAATAACCCAATTTCATAATCATCAACAAGCTGATAATCAAAACCACAATTAACATAAAATCAAATCAAATCAAATACATACCCGGCGCTTGCCAGCTTCAAGATGCTCTTGCTTCCGCGACGAAGCAGCGGAGTTTGGCAGCACCTGAGCCGACGCCATTAGAGAACCACGAACGATCTTGAAGAAGAAAAAAAATCTAAATTCAAAATCTCAGCGCTTAAATTGCTACGACCGTTGCAATAAATCCGAAACCCAAACCCCCAATATCGCAAGGGATTTCCCAGATCGCAGAGATTGGGAACGAAAGTGATGCCAAATAGTAGGAAAAATCAAATTGATAAGAATGAGGAAATTCTTATGAAAAATTGAAAATTGAAACGTTGAGAGGAACAAAGGAATCGAAATTCTCTGCGGCGTGATGGGTTTCAGACAGAGGGAGCCCGATCTGATCGGAGAGAGAAGAGAGAGAGATTTGGTTCTCTCTCTTTGTTATGATTTTGGGTTTTTTTTTTAATTATTATTTGGTTTTTCTTTTTATGTTTTTTTGCTTCTCTTCTTCTTTTCGTTTTGAACGTTGTGTACTAATTTGGGTAGGGTGATGAAAATGACGAAAGGGGAACACATGGATGCATCCAACTTCAATCTTCAAATGGCAGGTGCTCTGAGTTGTGAGGGACTTATTGGTAATGCCACGTAACCCCACCGGCAGGTTATTTTCAAATTTTTTCAATTTATTCAATTCATATAATCAGTATACCCATTTATTATTTATATTTAAAGTCTAAATTGACAATAGTTCAGTATTAAAAGACCTATTTATTAAATCTAATATATAATTAGCATATTATTCTAATATTATTAGGATTTATAAATAAATTAACAATAAATAATAAATATTTTATTATTAGAATAAATCTTATATTGTATTAATAAAAATACATTAAACTAAAGTTAGCAATAAATTTAAAAATTTATTAAAATTATAGCATATATTTTTTATTATTTGATATATTAACATTTTAAATTAAACTAAAATTAAATTTAATTAAGATTATAATTATTTTAAAATTTAGTTTATTCAAAAAATATCTTTAAAATTGTTATAATGCATCAATATCAAAATTTAAATTAAATTAATATTTGAAAAGAATAAAAATTATGTAGCTTAATAAAAACTAAAATAGCTCTTTAAAAATTTTCATTCATTTAACATACAAAACTAGATATTTTAAATAATATTATTTTAAAATGGTTATTTTATTATTAATTAATAAAAAAATAACTATTATTTTTATAAATATATCTAAAAATATATATTGTAAAATAGCTTAATATACTTGAGTTAGCAACTAAATGATGCATAGATGCAAAAGAATATTTTAAAAAATAAATTTGCATAAAAATTATTCAATGGCTGTCATTTAGTTGTTAGTGTTACAAGATTTGCGATTTGGCCTTCATTAAAATTTTAATAAAAATAAATTTTGCACAAAAAATATTTATCGTATTGCATGAATATTTTTGAAATTTAAATAAAATTATAGTATTTTTTATATTTAATAGATTAAATAAGAAACAAATTATTAAAAATATGATACATTATTTTTGTTGATATGATATATCACAATTTTAAATATAAAAAAATTATGATATACTAAGTTACAGTAATAATAAAAAATACAAAATTAAAAAAAAAATATTTTACCATATTAAATATCAATAAATTAAATAGATAAAATATTAATATTCAAAATAAATTATTAAAAGTTTGACCCATCATTTTTAATTATATGGTATATCAAAAATTAAAATTTAAAAAACAAATTAAATTATAATTATTAAGAAAGATACTTTTAATTTATATAGCACCTCACAAAAATATTTTTTCAATTTAATACATTGTATTACAATTTAAATTAAGTTAAAATATAAAATTAAAAGATGGTACCAAGAAAAATAAAAATTATAAATTTTTCAAATTTTATAATTTAATTTTGTTTCTGAAATAATTTTTTTATTTTAAAAATGTTATTTTTGTGTATATTAATTTGGTGTGGGGAAATATATAATAATTGGGTGATTAGTTTAACAATTGGAATGTAATAATAACCAATAATGGAATAAAATTGATAATAATGCAAAACAAAAGTGACAAAATTTTATATCAATAACTCATGTTGATTTACATCTAATTAATACTGTTTTATTATTTTTTTCAATTTAACATTAAATTAATAATAAACCATGTAATTTTTATCAAACTCATGCACAATTTTTTTATACAACCCGGTAAGCTAATTCTAAATTAATTATAGATAGTCATTGCATTATCATGCAACAACTTTATTTAGTGTTTACTATTAATAAGAAAGTACTATACTCCAAATTATAAGTCTTAAAAAAGATCGCATAATTGTAGTAGGATATTTAGATCTAGACTTTTTTAATAGCTACTAAACATAATTTCATTCCTTGTCGAGTGACAATAAAATTCCAAATAAAGCTGCTACAACAAAATTTGATTGATATGTCTAATAAGTCTTTGCCAACCAACTAAGATGGAGGTTTCATATGTCTAATAGAAACTAATTGATTATTTAAATAATTTTAAATCCATAAACATTAAATATATTCTAAGGACAAATAGAAAAAAAAAATCAATTTTACCTAGTTACTATTAGAATATTTTTTTCACCATTTGAGTTCGTAACTCGCGATAGGCTACATCCTAAAAATATTTATTATTGCTATTTAAAATAAATTTAATTTATAAACACATTTTAAAATAATAAAATTTATATAATAATTTATTTCTTAACTTTTGTAAAATTTAATTATTATTCCAAATAAATTATGATTATTTATTTTTAATTTAAATATATTTTAAAATTATATTATTATCTTAGCTGTTACTGTTTATAAAATATTTTAAAGTAATAAAGTTTAAAGGTATCTTAAATTATTAAAACTCTGCAATATATTAAATTTTCAAAAATGAAATATAAATATTTTAACAATGCAATATAAATATTATCTTTCTCCAGTTCCTCTTTCGTATTTAATTATAATTAATTGATTTTAATTTACTAAAAAATTAAATAAAATTGGAACTGCAACTTATAAATTTTTAATATTAAATAAATTAATTCACAATATATATATAATTACATATTAGTACTAAAAATATTATATTTATTAATAAAATTAACAATTTTTCAATTTTAAATGACTTATTTATAAATGTAATACATAACTTGTCACAATCTTAAGATTACATATACATTTTTTTTACTTGTATATAATTAATTACTCACATATTATATATATATATATATATATTTAAAAGGAGAGTTTAAATTATTTTAAAAGTAATTTTGCTTAATATTACTTTGTTTAATAATTTTTATAAATAATTAAATTTTATCAATATAACCGTTAAATTAATAAATTATATTATATAAATCATCGTAAAAAAAATTATGAAATTTAAAAAAAAAATTGATATTTAAAAAAATAAATTTAAATTAATGGATAATATATTTATTATAATATCTGTTAACTTAAATTTATTTAATGAAATACTAAATATTTTTAAAATTTTATAAATTTTTTTCAAGATGATCTATATAATATAATTTATTAATTTAACGATTGAATTGATAAAATTTAATTGTTTATGAAAATTATTAAGCAGACAATTTTAAGCGAAGTAACTTATTCCTAAGAGGGATCAAGTTACTTCAAGAGTAACTTTGCTTAGAGTTACTCCGCTTAATAATTCTCATATACAATTATATTTCATCAATCCAACCGTTGAATAAATAAATTATATTATATAGATCATCTTTGAAAACTTTTATAAAATTTGAAAAATGTTTGATACATCAAAAAATAAATTTAAATTAACGGATAATATACCTCTTATAATATCCGTTAATTTGAATTTATTTAATAAATTATCAAACATTTTTTAAATTCTGTAAAATTTTTCAAGAATGATCTATATAATATAATTTATTAATTCAACGGTTGAATTATACTTCAAGAGTAACTTTGCTTAGAGTTACTCTGCTTAATAATTCTCATATACAATTATATTTCATCAATCCAACCGTTGAATGAATAAATTATATTATATAGATCATCTTTGAAAACTTTTATAAAATTTGAAAAATGTTTGATACATCAAAAAATAAATTTAAATTAACGGATAATATACCTCTTATAATATCCGTTAATTTGAATTTATTTAATAAACTATCAAACATTTTTTAAATTCTGTAAAATTTTTCAAGAATTATCTATATAATATAATTTATTAATTCAACGGTTGGATTGATGAAATATAATTGTACATGAAAGTTATTAAATGGAGTAACTCTAAGAAAAATTACTCTTGGCGTAACTTGATCCCTCCTATATTTATATATATATATATATATATATATATATATATATATATATATTGGTTCAACATGCTTCGAATGGAGATAATTTCAAACATTACAACTAAGGTGATAAGGTAGATATATGCAAAAGATCAAGTTATCATAAGAAAGCTAATGATCAAGGTTATTTGCTCTTGAATTTTCTTCTTCCACTTGACAATCTTGTTTTGTAATGGTTGTTTGTGATTATAGAATATATAACCCACCTTTTATTATCTGTGTTGGCAGTCAACTCAATGTTGAGAAAAAGATGACCCACAACACAGGTTTACCATGGAACTATAGTTACCATCAAAAAAATATGAGAGGGAAGTGAAACATTTCATTCAAGTAGGAGACATTAAGTAGTGGTGCATTATTAAATATAAGCAACAAAATCAGTTATATAGTAACTATCATGATATGCAATATATAAATATAATTTACTCCATCATTTTCTTCAAAAGTATCTATAACATTATACTTAAAATAAAGTTTATACATAATATGTCTCATTTCACATCAAGTGCTACTAATTTAAAATTAGTCATGATATGCATAACATGTGTGGGTCCAAATTATTTCCTTTCATAAAAATTATAGGAGGTATCAGGATCTAATTTCCAATAAAATATGTCTTTGATAGCATTAACATAATCATCATTATCATTTCACATTTCTAAAAAATTGTGAAATTGTTCAACTAGTAATAAAAGACTTTAAGGTCTCTTCGAGATGATTAAGTCTGATCTAAACAATCTCGGGCTACAAAGACTAATCCTAGGATATTGGAAAGTTTAAAACTAGCTCACACATCTCCCACACTCGAAAGTTCCTATTATCATGAAACTTTATCTACTTTCACCATAAAACGATCCATAGATTTCTGACCTACCTTACTTAAAAGACCTTGCAAACTATCTCCCATTGATGGTTGTTTTATATATTTTATTTTTTCTTTAAATGAAAGTATCATCTTCTTCTCAAAACTTCAAACCTTGTAGTCTACTTTCATTCATCATATATATGCTTCATTTTGAAGTTCTTTCATATTAAATTCAAATTCCTAGGACATTGAATAAGGTTTCTAACCTCTAATCATCATTCCATTTCATTCAATTACCACACACACATGTCAATATCTTGAACTAACACCCTCAAATGATAACATATCATCTTGTTATATTTCATAATTAATTTTGTATTTAATTGTTAGATTAGCATTAATAAATTATTTAAATTAAATATAATTTTAATATTTTAATTATACATATTGATTAACATAATAATAAAGTTTTAGTATAAGTAGTCTGTTATGAGTTAGGCTATCCCAATTTATGCTTATAAAGAAGTCTTTATCTCTGTTGATGGGTTAATAAACTATTTTCCATCAGGAGTTTATATGTGTGCCTTTTTCTATATTAGATAACATGTACTTTGACCTCACTCATAGGAAAGAGAGTAGTTTATTTTATTTTATTTTCTTCTTTCATCTCTCTCTTCAAAACACATGCATCCTAATGTGGTGATAAGTGTATATATTTTAATTCATTCTTTTTATATTTTGAATCATCAAAATATTATAACTTGTATCTCTAAGTAATAATTAAATTATTAATTATTATTCTGAATTATTCTAACAATCTTCACTATTATACAAAGATACACGGTTGTACCAATTTCCTATACGTCTGTGCTAAAATGACAATGCATGGTGGTGAAAATTTCTTTGAAAATCACGTTATCCTCATCTTGCACACTTGTGTTGAATGTTACCACGTCCATGCTTTCCTCGACCTTACACACCCATGCTTGTCCCTTGCATGCTCATGTTCTCCTTTGTCTTACTCTTCGTCATCTACACAATTATGCCTAACCCATGCACAATCGTGCTTGTAGAAAAAATCTATAATTTCACACCATTTAGCTTAGCATGGTTATGCTTACTTTCTTTAAACTATGCCTAATTTCTACACAATCATGCTTAATTTTAGTCTGAAGCTCAAATAATGGGTGGATTTTTGCCTAGACACGTTAGTGCTTTACCTAAGCAAGGTCATGCTTAATAATATAGAGGTAAAATACCATATTTGGGAGCATTTAAACACTTTCATTAGCTTCCAAACTCAATAAAAAGCATCAAAATATATCCATAATTAAATTTAAATATAACTAAACATAAATTCTAAAATTTTCAACTATTGAATAAAAGTTCATTCTAGAGACAATGGAGTTCTAAAAATACTCCATTATTTTACTTGAATCTTCTACCCTTACATGGAATTCAAGAACAATGTTAATTGCAATCCCTAAACTCTTCTAATCAACTTAATTCTTTTGTTTTGTTGTTGACTATATTTCTTGTAAATGCTAAAAATTTGTTGCTAAACTAGTGCCAATATTACTTATAAGCATAGAATAAAATAGTTGAATAAATAAATAATTAAATGAAAGGGAAGTTTCCAGAAAGAAACTGAGTGTTTTCTATAACATCCTAATAATAATACCCGTCTTATACTTAAGTCGCATAGCAGAATGTAACACCCACAATTTCTAATGATAGACTCTTTAATTTACAAATATCCTTTAGCAAGAAATAAATCAGAGATAAGAACAAAAGTTAAGAGAAATTAGAAAAATTTTAACAAATAACGAAAATACCCTTACATTAGGATGACACAAATAAATATGTAGGTAAATCAAAATGAAAGTTAAAGGATATTTTAAAGGCTTAGAATCTATCAATGATGGTAAGAAAGTCCTAAGGAAATCTTAGAAGAAAAGAGAGAATGAAAACACCATAAAAAAAACACCTAAAATGCCCTTAGAGAGCTCTATCTCCTATAAGGGCTAACTATTCCCAGAAAAATGGTACATGACATAAGAATAATTCAAAAATGAATAAATAAGTATTAGAAACATCAAGAGAACAATTTGGAAACTTTTTGGAAAATTCTTAGAAAATTACCAAGCCGAATAAAAGGTAGAGTAGCAGAGCCAATGAAAAGATATTATTTAACTATTTATAATGTGTGTCCATGTTTTAAGAATTCCTCGAAGGTATGGAATAGAAAATAAAATTCCATGAAGGTGTGGAATAAAAACTAAATGAGACATTATGTAAGATATAGAGAAAATACTAGTCAAATAATATCTGAAATGTGATCCCAAAAATTTATGATGTTTAAGGAAGTTACATGTTTATGTAATAATGGTTGTTTTTGGTATAAAAATAGCTCACTTCAATAAGAGTTTTTGAAAAATTAATAATCAATTTGATATGCATGATATGATTTTCTAATAAACTGAAGTGGCTAGAATGAAAATGATGACACTAAAAATAGAGTAAATCCTACTCAAGTTTAGCTTCTCACTCCTTCTCTCCTCACTTTCTTCCCAAACGAACATTATGTCCTTCACGACGGTGGTGGTTTACATGGACATTAGTAATGTAGATTGGATGACAAAATCATGGGCTGTTGATTATAGCCCAAGGCTAGTGTGAGGATTTACTTTTCATTGGGACACCTCTTTCTTTCTAAAGTTGAGTCCAAACTTCATAGCGATAGGCCATGTAATCCCATTGAAGGCTTTCCATCCAAATAGAATTTTTCCGCCTCCTCATGGCTATAGAAGGTAAAAAACTACAACATCCGAGGATTCCTTTTCACATGTCTGGTCGTCACACAGAAGCTCTCCATACCCTATGTTTTATCCATTTCAAGCTTATTAGGAGATGCTTGATGGAACCTTCATGTCTTTGGATAAGAGTATGTAGTTGGAGCGTTTCCATCACTAAACCTAGGGAGGTTTGTTGGTCCCTTTGTTATTTCCAGAAGAAGAAGAAAAAGATAAAGTCATACCCATAATGTATATTTTGTAAATACACTGGTGGAAAATAAGCTTTTTATATCGATTGTTATGGACTTTTTACATCGGTTATTTAGGCGGTGTTGAAGCAGGCGATATAGAAAATAAAACTTTTTACATCGGTTGGGCCTACCACCGATGTAGAAAGTGTACTTTTTACATCAATTAAGGATACAACCGATGTAGAAAGTCATACTTTTTACATCGGTTGTAGGCTCAACCGATGTAAAAAGAATACTTTTTACATTGGTTATAGTTGTAACCAATGTAGAAAGACCTTTTTTTTTAATGTTCATTTTGTTTAGGTATACTACCGTATTATTTATTCACAATACCTGCATATACATGCAGAATCACCAGGCAGACAATACAGAATTCACATAATCTATATATTTAAACTAAATACATCATTATTTATTATCAAACTTTAATTTACAAATAAAATAACTTAAAATTACATCAAACAAGTATTGAAAGTTGAAAAAAAATGTAGTAAGCAGTCACGTACCTGTTGAAAGCAAAGAAAAAATATGTTAAAAATTGTACTAAATATAAAAAACGTAATAAACATTTTAAAATAAGTTAAAAATAAACATACAATGATGAAATAATTAAATAAATAACTAAATTGTATCATGTAGTAACATTTTCCCATATTCCTTCATGATGATCATCTCGAATAGCATGTACATCATCTATTTCATTTTCTTCATTGATACTATAAATCCTTGATGATCAGGGAGTTTGAGAAATATCAATATCTGAAAGATCATTGGTGTCATCACTAGCGATTATTATGTTTCCTTGAAGAACAACTGACCACCTTTTGGAGTAAGGATCTTGAACATAAAACACTTGTTTTGCTTGGTGGGCCATGATAAAAGGGTCATCTTTGTAAGCTACTTTTTGAAGGTCAACTAATGTAAATTCCAATTCATCGACTTGCACATCACTGTTACTATCAACTCATCTGCATTTGAAAACAGACACTCTAAATTTGGTGTAATCAATCTCCCAAATCTCTTCAATCACTCCAAAGTAAGATATGGAAGCCTTTACAGGTTTTTTATCTTTGGAACTTGAAAAATGCATCGACTCTGCTACCACCATAACCCCACTATTTTGCATGATACTTTTATCATCCTGAAACTTTGTGTAAAATGAAAAATGATTGATATCGTATTCAGTCCAACATATGACATCAAAGTTTGAGTCATTTGCTAGCCACTTCAATGTATCATAGGCACCATCATCCTTCTTAATTATTTCATCAAACCAATTTAAGAACGTTTTGTTATGCTCATTCAATAACCATTTCTCATTCATTCGAACATTCTCCTCCCTTATCATAGTTTTGTGAGTAGATAAGTAAGGTTGAACGTCATCGATATTATTCAAAATATACAAATGTGTTTGAAGGACTTCTGCACGACCCATGCTTTTCACAGTTATGCCTCGTGTACCTTTACCTCCATGTCTTCCCTCATAACGAGACTTATGAACTCCTATGGGTTCCACCTTTAACAAATACTCTGTACAAAACTCAATGGCCTCTTTTGCAATGTATCTTTCAATCATAGATGCCTCGGGACGATGTGGATTCTTCACACACCCTTTTAATATTATCATATATCGTTCTATTGGATACATCCACCTTAGATAAACTGGACCACATAATCTAATCTCCCTCACTATATGAACAACCAAGTGAACCATAATATCAAAAAATGATGGAGGAAAATACATCTCCAATTGACATAAGATAGTAAAAGCTTCATGTTCCAACTCATCCAATTTTAGAGGGTCAATGGCTTTGCTACATATTTTATTGAAAAAGAAGCATAACCTACTTATTTTATGTCTAACTTTTTTAGGCAAAATGTCACGAATAACCACTAGAAGTAGTTGTTGCATCAACACATGACAATAATGAGACTTTAACCCAACTAACTTTAAATCTTTCATCGAGACAAGTCTTTTAAAATTTGAAGAATAAACTTGTGACACTTTAACCCCATGTAGGCACTCACAAAAAGAAATTTTCTCTTTTTTTGACAATGTATGACATGCGGGGGGCAAATGTGTTTGCTTTCCTACAGATTGTGGAGCTAACTGATATCGTATAACCATGTGAACCAAATCGAGTCGAGAATTGACCCCATTTTTAGTCTTTCCCTTTATATTGAGAAGTGTTTCAATGATGTTATCACACACATTCTTTTCCATATACATCACATCAATACAATGTTTAACATCAAGTTTGTACCAATATGGAAGATAAAAAAATATTGATCTTTTCTTCCATATTCTTGTCTCGGTGACCTTTTTTTGAGTCTTTCCAAAAACAGTTTTGATGTTTTTAACCCTATCATAGACTTGTTGTCCAGTTAAGGCTTTTGGAGCAACATCATTTTCTGGCAACCCATTAAAAGCTTTCCTTAATCTACGATAAGGGTGATTAGTCCTGAGAAATTTCCAATGACCAAGATAAACTATCTTCCTTCCATGATGCAGTTGATGGTAACTTGTGCCTTCTACACATATAGGACATGCTTTGTGCCCCTTAACGCTGTATCCGCATAAATTTCCATATGCTGGAAAGTCATTAATAGTGCAAAAAAACATTGCCCGCATCTTGAAATTTTCATTACCATACGCATTAAACACCTCCACACCTTCTTTCCACAGATTTTGCAAGTCTTCAATTAAAGGAGCAAGATAAACGTCTATGTCATATCCAGGTTGTTGTGGACCTGAAATCATCATAGACAACATGATGTATTTACGTTTCATGCACAACTCTGGAGAAAGGTTGTAAATTGTCAAAAGTACAGGCCATGAACTATTTTACTACTTAAATTACCATACGGATTCATTCCATCTGTTACAAGTCCAAGCCTTAGGTTTCTTGGCTCATTCCCAAAATCGGGATATAGTTGATCAACCATCTTCCATTGCAAACCATCAGCTGGATGATGAAGTTTTCCATCAATTAGTCTTTCATCTACATGCCATCTAAGGTTCTTTGTTTCATCTTTATTACAAAATAATCATTTGAACCTTGGAATTATTGGAAGATACTACAACACTTTGGCTGGAGGCCGCTTTGTGCTCTCATTGCAACTAGAATCACCATCCTTCAGTTTATAACGTGGAACTTGACACACAGGGCATTCGTGTAATCCTTCAAACTCATTTCTGTATAGTATGCAATCATTGGGGCAGGCATGTATTTTCTTATACTGCATATCCATCGGACACAACACCTTCTTCGCCTTATAATTACGCTTTGGTAATGTGTTACCTTCCGGAAGCATTTTTACCAACAGTTCAAGTAATTCGGTGAAACTTTTATCACTCCACCCATTCCTTGCCTTCAGAGTGAATAATCTTAACACTGCTGATAATCGTGTAAACGTAGTGCATCCCAGATACAAAGGTTTCTCTGAATCAGTAGACAAGTTACCATACATATTTGCCCGTTCAAATGACGCGTGCCCTACATCACGAATCATATCCTCTACCCAATCTTCCATATTTATATCAACCTCCACCGTCTGTGACACATTTGGCATGCCTAATAACTCACCATGCCATGTCCATTTTGTATAACTTTTGCAAAATCCATCACAAAGAACATGCTCTCTAATTTGACCAACATCCAAACGTCTCTCATTTAGACAATTAACACACAGACAGTAAAATTGTCCATTACTTTGAGGTAGATTTGTCTACGCAAAATTTAAAAACTCTTCGACCCCATCTTGTACTCATCGCTCGTCCGTTTAGCATTTATCCAACCACGATCCATACTATACAAGAATCATCGACACATGATTTAGGATTAACCTTGTCACTCATAATTGTTAATTTATTATCCTCACTATTGGTAAGACCCTATCCCATTCTAGAAAAAAGTTTTTTATTCATCGATTAACACACTTCTAAAATCTTGAATATCATACTTGGTGAAATTTCGACAGCATTTCGCATTAGTCGCCAAGTACATAACTTCATTGTGGTTTCATTTACCATAATCAAGCATGTACCCAGAGACAATGCAAAATAAACTATACCAAAATTTCATCAAGTACAGTTTACAAGATTTATGAAGAAATTGTTAACCACTAAATAAAAAACTTTAGTCCCAAACTGTCCAACTTGGACAATTCAAGATTGAATATAATGAATGATTTACTTATTTAGTAATATACTCATTATATTCAACCTTGAACGGGAAACTAAGGGTATGCTCATATTTGAACTCAAGAAAACAAGCCAACATATTTAAACTCAAAGTCAATACTATAACATACATAAACCCTAAGCAAACTTTCACATCTGCAATGACAAAGTAGAGGTGCATAAAAGATACCTCACTGTCAACACAACAATGGTTGAGCGATGGCCAAGCGGTGTCCAAACGGAGGCACAACAGTAGTTGAACGACGGAACAACACGGTAGCCAAATAAGAAGCTTGAAAATAATAGAATACAAATAAAATAAATGTAAATTTCAACCATAATAACAAGATGAGATGCATAAATAACAACAAAGATGACTTCAAACCTTAGGATGCGCGACGACGACTTCGAACGGACGAAATGGTTGCAATGGCGATGACGACCACAAACGTAAGCACGGAGTGGAACGATGAACAACAAGGACGTCGACAATGACTAAGACTTACATGAAAATAGAGAGACAAAGCTGAAACGAGAAACTGAGATTATGAAAAATGAGGTTAAACACGAACAACGTTGAAAAATAAATGACAGGGTAAGACATTCTACATCGGTTGTTTCTCATAACCGATGTAGAAAGCATTTTCTACCGCGGTTGTTTCTACAACCGATGTAGAAAGTTGAAAAAAATCCATTTTCTACATCAGTTACAGAACCACCGATTTAGAAAGTACTTTCTACATCGATTGTTACATAACCGATGTAGAAAGTTTGAAAAAAAAAAACCCACTTTCTACATCAGTTCTTTTCTCAAACGATGTAGAAATTTTACATTTATTTACCAAAATGCCATCGTGTTTTTATTTATATCGGTTTTTGAAGAACCGATGCAAAATCCTGTTATAAAAACCCATTTTTGCACTAGTGATAGTTGGATGCAAGACATCCTAGTTATTAGTATGTAGTTGTAAAATAATGAATGTATTAGGATATGAAATAATTATGTACATAACCATGACATGTACGTGTTGATATGTAATTAAGTAGGTGTAAAGGTCTTAGAGCCAAAGACTAATTATGTATATGCATAAGGATTGAATAATTATAAGAAGTTTGTATATGTATGTATAAGTTTTCTTAAATTGTTTGACTGCTCCTTAGAGACTATTAAAACAAAAGGAGTAATTTGTGATAATAATAATAATCTATATGTGCATAAGAACGCTTAGTAATTTATTTTCCGTTATGAACGTTATATTGGTGAGGCTCGTATTTTATATCAAAGTGTTTGCTTTAAAAAAATTTTACCATATTTTCTCTAATAAGTATTTTCCAAAGATTCTACATCACGAGATAACAAACTAATAATGGAACCGAATGAATAACTTAAGCATAAAATCGATATTCATTTTTATGGTGTTATAATCAATTCTTATAGAGGTTGTATAGAATCCTTTTTCATTTTGAATTTGTTTACAGAAGATTTTAAATATTTTATAAGACTCATCCTTGTGTAACAAAAAGTATATCCAACTCATTCTAGACTAATAATTTATAATGACAAATTCATATTTTTTACCTCTAAGACTTTGTATATTAATAGGTCCAAATAAATCCATATGAAGTAACTCAAGAGGTCTAGAGATAGAAATAAGATTTTTGTTTTTAAAAGACATTTTAACTTGTTTTCCCTTTTGATATACTTAATATAGAATATCCTTTTTAAAAGACACATTTGACAATCCTTTGATTAGGTCATATTTGTGAAGTTTTGAGATATGCATCATATTTATGTGTTCTAATTTTCTATGGCAAATCCATCTTTCGTCCTGATTTGAGAAAAGATATGTTAACATTTGATCATATAGTTCTTTCAAATCTATTTTATACAAATTGTGTATTTTTTTAGCTGTAAACAATATAGATCCATCATATTTTTTAACTATGCATTGATTTTTGTTGAAGAAAGTAATATATCCATTGTCACAAAATTAACTCATGCTTAGTAAATTATGCTTTAGGTTTTCTACAAACAAGATATTTTCAATAAATGATAGATTATCCTTACCAATTATACCTTTTCCTTTAACTCTTCCTTGTTGGTTTTCCTCCAAAGGCAACGCTTCCTCCATCATATAGTTATAGGTCTAGGAACATAGACTTGTTTTCCCTCATGTGTTGTGAGAAATCATTGGTCAAGTACCATTTTGGTATCTTTCTTTTTCACACTAATGATATTTGTAATAGGATTTCAAACTTGGAAGAACTATTTCTACTTTCTTGTATTTTTGACTTCTTGTTTTGCTCTTTTACTTTCATTATTTTAGTTAAGTTATGGATATTTTAGTTTTCTTATGAATTATTAGTGGTTTAAGTTTGAGTAATTATATGATTTAGAGGCACCTTTTCATTATTTATATTAATTATGAATGTTAATAAAATCTTATGTTTGATTTACAAGTTTATGAATTACGATTATTTGTCATTCATCCGATTCTATGTAAAATATCGAGTTTAACAACCTTAGGCAAAAGAGAGTATTTCCTCATGGTTATAGTCTCAAAGTAGTTAAGCTAGTCTCTCTAATGTTGTAGTATTTTGAAGCCTATTTCAAAATAATAAATGCATAGATAGATGTAAGGTTAAACATGTTATCATGCTTTTCGGAATAGTGACTTCCTACTGAAACTGCTTTCGATTGGTGTGACCAGCATCACGTGTTATTCAAAATGATTATACCAGCATCACGTGTTGTTCAAAATGATTATAATGAATAATATTTAAATAGAGTATCAAAGCATTTGATTTTATTAGTAGTAATTCTTAAATTAAACCTTTAAAAATGGTGCATTTATTGAAAAATAAATAGTTTATTATAATTTTTATAACTTTGATGTTATAAAGAACTTTTAGAAAAATATTTTTAGATACTAATTAAAATCAACCTTAAAAATAAATATTAACAATTTGTAATATATATATATATATATATATACTCATTCTTATCTATATGTATGTAGTTACCTAAATTTCATGACATATTTAATTGATGTCATACATCATGGACCTAAATGTTAATTTTAATTAAATGATTATATTTATATTTATATATATATATATATATAAAAGTTAAATGATTATTATATTTGTGATACAAGAGAAATTTTTTTTTTATTTTTTAGAAAGATAAAGAAAACTTTCAAATGATTACAAAAGGCAAGAAAGGTATTAGAAAGTAGATTCACATACTAACTTGACTATGTTACCTGGATATTTAATAGAGGTTTTGAAAAGATTAATTTACTCATTTTTTAGTTCTTTTTATTATTATTATTATTTAAAATAGCGTGTTTGGAGTAAAGATGATTAAAAAATTTTAATTTTTAAAATAAAATGAAAAAATTGGAAAGGAACAGGAAGATGACAATTTATGCGTCAAACACACGTAAAATATGGTGTTATTTATAACAATAATTTAATGACTTATTTGAATATAAGATTCTTCAATAAATTTAGAAAAATATGGTATTATTTATAACAATAATTTAATAACTTATTTGAATATAAGATTCTTCAATAAATTTAAAAATTGATTTATAATTAAATTTTTAGCCTTATGTAGTTCATCCTTATAATTTATTAATGGTTGATTTTCTCGGTTACGTCACTAAAATATGTAAATTTATCATAATTAACTTCTTCTATACATAATTTTCCTTTAAATTTATTATTATACTTTACATACTTAAGAGTATATAATAAAATAATTTTAATTTTAATTATATATATGTTCATATAATATATTTGTTAATATATATGTTTCATATTATTTATAAAAATAATAATTAATATATAAATTAAATAAATATAACTTTGTTTAATATTCATATTTTTTTAATATAATTAATATGTTAGCTTGCATAAATGTATTAAATAATCTAATATGCATAGTTAAATTATAGGCCTAAATCCATAGTTCCTAAAATGTTAAGTTTAATAATAAAATTAAAGAATGAAATTAAAAAAATATTTAAAAGTAGGAAGTTAACTAGAGAGTAAATAAATAAATATTAAATATTTTTTGAAAAAAAAACTATTGTTTTAATGTTTAAAGTAGTAAATATTGCAAAATAATTATCCCTATTATAACATTAAAAATGTTGAAATACTGTAAAAAAAAAAGTTGATAATTTTACATTTAAAAATCGTAAACTTGGTCAAATAGTAATTTCTATTACAATGTTTAAATTATATAAATGTTATAAAAGAATGATTATTTTACAATATTTAAAAGATATAAATGTTGTAAATACATGCTTTTTTACAACGTGTAGAAGGTATAAACGAGTTAAAAATTATACTTACTTATGTCATTTTCAAATCTTAAAACACCATAAAAAAGTTGATTTTACAATATTTGAAATATGTTGTAATATGTTCAATTCCTATTTTAAGATGGGTTTTAACAACATCTACAAACGCCGTAAAATGATATGCGAAAACACTGTGAAACCTCTATTTTAGCATAGTGATGAGCAGGAATAAATGTTATCTTGTAAATATTTAGAAACTAAATATAACTCAAAATACTCAACATTCAAATCATACACATTCCAAATATTCAAGTAGCTTATCAAGTCCAACAAAGGTCATCTATCATAGGATCTATGACCCAATTAGATGCTGTATAACAAAGCATACAATTTTGTATTCAAGTTTAGCCACTTTAGCAAATTTATATACAACATAACACCACCTGTATATAACCAAAATAATTTAGTTTCTTCCAATCATATGTAAGGGTCACTTACACCTATTAGGGCTCAAACCTTACCATCAACACTTCTTTTCAAACAATAATCAATTTTGAGTTAGAGATAACTTATCTACATCCATTTGAATCTAATCTTATATGAGGTCATTCTCCTTCCCCTACCTCTCTTCAAGTCAAATCTTCCTTAACCTAAGGGTGAGAAAATTTTTCAAACTTTTCCTTCGAATAAGTGTGTGCTAGATAGTTCATGACAAGAACAATTAATATGTATCAAGAACCAACCAAAATGAAGATAACAATCCATAAAAAAATTCATGGAAATTTCATAGCACACTATTCTACAACGTTTATGCTGTCATGGATATAGGAAAATAAAGAAATTTTAGGAGAAAGGAAAAAAGGGAAGCCAATCTTAATGAGAAGCAGGATAAATCCAATAAGAAATCACCAAGAGATGGGATTTTTGGATTATTTTTGAATAAGAAAGACAAACTTAATGATGTAAATTAAATACATCTTTCCTTGAATTATAATGGAAACAAATTAAAATTAGGATTATAATGGAAACAAATCAAAATTAGGATTTTGATGATTGTAAGAATAAAATATGGAAAAGAGAAGGAATGAGAGAAAGTGGTCATACCCTGGCTTATATGGAGAAAGAAGAGTGGTAAGCCCAGTGTAAAATCACCACAAGAATATGAGAAACCCTTGACAAGATTCAAACAATGGTTCCTTTCAAGAATCTAAGAGGCATATAAGCTCTTTCAAGAGGAAAAACCTAATTCTCATTATCATCAAAACTGTCCCCTTAGGCAGAGCTACATAAGTATTTATATAAAACTAAAACCCTAAATGTTCAATAGTCACTAATGTCCGATCCGCTAACATAGTAAAATAAAAGTGAACAAATCCAAAAAATACTTAATAACCATTACGGCCAAGTTCATTAATACAATAAACTAAACATATGTTATTAATTATTAAAGTAAACATAAAATCCTAACCCAAAATACAAATGAAACAAGGATTGAGTTAAAATAAGTTAAACTTAGTTCTCCTCCTCTAAATCTTCATTTTGAACATAATGTACTAGTCTTGTGCTCTTTTCTTCCATACCTTGAGTTGACTTAAACATAGTTATGACTATCTGATTTAAGACTTCTTTGATTTTATTTTTTTTACTTTTGACCTCGTCATAGGATCTTCAAGTCCTTATTGAAGACTCTTTTCTTTATCTTCTTTATTCTTTATCATTATTTATTTTTGGTTTGTAGCACCTAATGGTGGTTGGTTTGAGGGCTATCTTTTTATGAAAAATGGGAGAAGAAAGGTTAATGGATTTTTATTAAAATGACAAGGTTCATTGAAAGCTTTCTCCTAAACAAGTACTTTTCGTTATTAGTTTTACAATTCTATCACATCCTTTACAATCAAATTCAAAATATATACACAACAACATATATGAAATTAAGATTCATCCTTTCATAAAGCATCTAAGCATAACTTATTCTTGATATTTTATCAATAATGGAAATATTTGTACATGGTTATAGATAATTTTTTGCATCAATGTTTTAGTCCAATCAAATAATCAATTAATACATTTGCACGACCATCACATTCGAGGAGTTGAGAACATCAATGAATCTATGATAAATATATTCTTCTAAATCAATCATTTTATCATGCAAATAATATATATAAAGACTAAATGGTATTGAAGACCAATATTTAGATGTATGCCTATAAAATAATTATTAACCAATACACTTATATAAATTAAAAGGAAAATAAAAAGTATGAAAAATGATACCTAACACACTTATCGCAAACATCCAAAAATAAATTTTAAATTTTCCTCAATTATAATATAGTATAAGGTATAACTTAGGTCATCTCTCAAACACCAATTAAGTTGTTGTAGTAAATTAGAAGAAAGTTAGAACAAGAGATTTTATAAAGATTTGAAATTAAATTTTGAAAGTAAAATGCAAAATAAAAGTATAAATTCATTAAACTTAATTATGATTAATTTAAGAAATTCAGAGGTTATTTTCATAACTAATAATTTATCATTAAAATAATGCATAAATAGAACTATATTTATCAATCTCGAATGATTCGAAACCCTTCCAATGGTCTTTGAATTCTCTACTGAGAAAATTTTTCTCTTCACACTAGACTTTACATTTTAATTTCTCACATTTCAGCTTATCACACCACACTCTGTATGTTTAAATTATGTCAACTTATCACACCAAACTCTACATATTTAATTTTTTATTAACTTAGCATGTTAGGGTCTGCATGTTTATTTTTTTGTTAGCCTATCACACTAGACTTTATATGTTTAATTTTCTATAAGCCTATCATACAAGGTTTCACATGTTTAATTTTTTACTAGCCTATTATATTAGATTTTTTATATTTAATTTTTTTGTTAGTCTATCACAATAGGCTTAACATGTTTAATTTCCAGCATTTTAGCCTCTCACATGAGACTCTAAATTTTACTTTTATGCATCTCCCTTGTTGTCTTAAAAGAATTTACTCTCTTTCTGCGATTCATGTTCTAATCAACAATTAAATTTTTGTATTTCTATTATAATTTTCTCTTCAAAATATGTTTTTCATACTTCTTTATATTACCTTTCTTATATTCTAGTCTATCACATCATACTTTGACCCTTTTTATCTTACTCTTGTTAGCCTAAACAAGCTCTTTTGTGCATCTTAAACACAAGTGATTCAGAATTTTTTTCTATTTTCTACCATAAAAATATAAGAATCATCATCCTTTATATCTTCTAGAAAAGAAAAATGAAGATGGACAAACTAGCATCACTTAAACAAGCTCTTTTGTGCATCTTAAACACAATTGATTCAGAATTTTTATTTATTTCCTACCATGAAAATATAAGAATTGTCATCCTTTATATCTTCTAGAAAAGAAAATGAATAAAGATGTACAAACTAGCATCACTTAATTCTATCCAAAACTTCAAATTTTCCTTTGTCTTTTTATTTTAACTTTATTAATAAATAAATAAGTAACACTTTAATTAAAAATAAAATATTAAATAGTAATTAGAAATTTTAAATTATTTTTTCTTTAATTATTATATTTATATTAAATATAGTCAAATTCTTTTTCATTAAATTTTTTATTATTCAAATTTATTTCCAATTTTAAAAAATCTAAAAAGTTCCATTCTCTCTCTAAATTCCATTCTCTCTAACAAAAAAAATGTAATATATCACTCACAAACAAGCATAAAATTCTACTGTTATTATCTAATTTTTAATTCTAAAGTTTAACACAAATTCATCCAAATAAAAGTTATTGATCTTTAGTAGTAATACAATTTACAATATATATGACTATTTTCTCCTTGCCTAACAAACAATCCATTAACTCGTCTCTTATCAACCTATTAGGCCAATGTCCAATTGACCTCGTACATATTTGTTAGTTTTCTTAATCATCAGTGCTATAAATTATACAAATACCAACTAGATTCAATTTAATTTTGTAAGGAGTCTATCAACCAATACTTGCTATATAAAAGCTATGACCTAAGATGTAACCTTATTTTTCCAAAGTATCTTAAAACCATAACACTCCAAATAAAACTTTTTAGGGAGCTATCAAAGCTTTACTTGGATAAGCTATTATGCAGTTTTTGTGGAGTTACCCCAAAAGGCGATATCTAATAGAGTCATATATATCCTTCCTCCACACCATAATGTAGAAGAAATTAAAGAAAGAAATATATTCAACTTGTTACCATATTTTCTGCCAATAAAAATAATTTTCTTCTCCATTGAAAAAACCAAGCCCATATATTTTCCACCCCTTCTCCCATATTCATCATCGAACTTTCTTTGTCACAAAGGGGACTTGATTCTCAACAGTTGTATGTCATTATACATTTAGTTCAATTATGATCAAAATGCGGTTTCATTTTATCTAATTAATATCTTACTGGCTATACCTATTGAATTTTAAAATCATAGATGGTTGGTATATATGAACAAGCATACATGCTGATATTGATCAAATAAATACTAAGTATGACTTTAAGTGCATTCATAGTTTTGCCCGATCTACGTGCCACCATATTATAAGCTCCCTACTACTAATAGGCATCTAAAATTTCTCATGAAGTGAAAATTTACGTTCCTTATGAAGTTGAAAATCCATAGAATGATCTATGATAGAAATGTATGATCAAATTTAAAAAATTAAAAAGATAATAAAATTTAAGTTTAGTGAACACAATGTAAGGGAACTAGAGAACTAGTAATAACAACCAATGAACTCAGTTTATGCTTTGGGAGTGAACAAGGGATCTCCACACAGTTCCCACAACAGGTCTCAGACTTAAATGGATTTAATACTTTAAAGTCCATGTCTCGCACCAAAACTTAAAACTCGCATTATAGCAAACAAGTCTTGAACACAAATTACATTTTCGTAGCCTTGCAATCGTGACTTGGTGGCGTCCCACAAATCATAACTCAAGAGAAGGTTCAATAGAGATGTATCACAAACAAGCAACAACATGGGTGAAGCTCTTACTGCAATAATACTCTCTCGTTGTAAGGCATAGGGTAATAACAATGATGTATAATCAAAAAGGGAAAAGAGGCTTGAAGGCTTGAAGGCTAATGAAGTAAAATGAATGGAAATCTTCAATTTTTACTCAAGTTTATACATATAGTAAGGGCATTTTAGTAAATTGATGATCAAGTTGGGATCAGGGACGGGATCAAGATAGATACCAATATTGCTATCCTCACCCTTACTTTTAGCTTTCAAGTTTTTCTCAAACTTGAACCAGCTTCACGGCTTCCAAATTTGTTACTATGCCTAATGATAAGAGGCGAAAAGTTGAAGAAATTCCATAAGGAGAAAATTTAGGTAAGAGAATTCCTATCAAACCTATACCATGGACATGGGATCATTTCACAAGAATGTGTACCTAACTCAATACATATTAGATCTAAATGTAAATGATGGGGACTACTTAGGCTAGTAATTCACATAGAAATTGAAGTAGTAAATTGAATACTCTTTTGTTTCTTCAATGAAAAAAAATAAAATAAAATTGAAGAGAGTCAACCGATTCCACTCTAAATAATTTTTCTACAATTAAAAAAATATGAAAAGGAAGTTGGTATTTCTTTAGCTATTGTGACTTTTAATATTAATGCATGTAGACAAGAACTTGTTATTAGGATGATACTAGCAGATGACTCGTCATTTAAATTTATTAAGGGAGAAGGCTTTAAGTATTATATGACTGTTGTGCAACCCAAATTAAGTATTTTTTTGGAAAGGTTATAATGGTTAAAGATTGTTGGAATATATATATAAATAATAATAAAAATTTAAAAATTGTGTTTCGTGTTCCAAATCAAAGTGCTTGACTAACTACTGATGGTTGGAATTATAGTCAAAATTTGAATTATTTGTGTCTTGTTATTATTTTTTTTGGTAGTCATTGAAAATTGAATAAATTGTTTGATAAAAAAATCATAAAGATAAAGGGTTCCCATTCCTATCCATTAAAAATATGAATATTTACATGTTAGAAGATGTGTTCATATATTAAACTTAGTTGTAAATGATGAATTGAAAAACATTTATGATTCAATTAATCGGATTAATTGATATGAGATTTATATATGGTTCTTATAATCATACAAATAAATTTAAATGTATCATTAAAGATTGTAGAATATAAAAGAGTTGTACAGTATAATTAGATTTTTTTAATTGGTGAAATTTTATTTTCTTGTGGATGAAAGAACTTCAAAATTTTAAAAAGCATTAAAAAGGAGTCCAAGATTCAGAATATGCAATAATGAAAAATAGTATTTCGAAAATTAATGGTCAAAAGAATGCTAGAATGTTTTTTAGATTTTTGAAAAATATTTTGCGATGACATTGATAAAGTATTAGGTTCTTTATATGTGATATCATTTTAATACTTTTAATGTATATTACCTAATACTAGATGTTTAATGTTATGGGTTAGAGTCTAGATCTATTACCTAGGAGCATGGATAAATAAAATGAAATTTAAACATGACAAGTATTTAGATAAAACATAATTTTGTTTGGATCACGGAGAAAGTAGAAAAGAAAAAAATGAAAAAAAAAAACAGAAAAAAAAAAGAGAATGAATAGAAGAGAAAAAAATGATTTTTATTGTTTGAATGAATGGAAAAAAGAGAGAAAGAAATATAGTACTATAATATTTAACTTAAAAAATTTAATTTTTTTATTATATTTTTTTATTAATATATTATTATACTTTTAATATTTTTATAAAAATATAATAGTTTTAAACAATTTAAAATTAAAAAACAAATAATGAAATTTTCTTTCCCGTCTTCCCACCAGTTTGGGGAGAAGGAAATAAATATTGGTGGAGCTTGCGAAAATTGGTTTCTTTCCTACTATTTCCATATGCAAATAAACAATAGAAAATTTTTTAATACCAATTTTTCCTTTCTTCTCCTTTCCTTTCTTTCTATTTTCCTCCATTCAAACAAAATATTGATAAAATATTCAACACTTATATAGTATTTTTAGGAAATGATCAAGTTGACAAATCTACACGTAGGAATGGTGCTAAATGATGATTCTACAATAGTTAAAAATGTTTTATCTTCTATGAAATTTGAAAAATATATATTTAAAAATGTTTGTTTGAATAAAAATGAGTTAGATTTATATCTTATAAAAACTTTTAAAAAATTGTATGAACTAAATCAATGTTTACATTTACTTTAGAATCTTTATTTAATATTGATTGGATAATTTTTAGTATAGGAGTTCTCAAACTCCAACAACAATTAAAACTTTAATTTGTACATAAAATTGATTTTAATTCATTTTTATTGCAACTAATTTTAATGAGTAATTAAAATAATTTAAAAAATTAAAGTAAAGTAATTTACTTTATTTTAAATGTTAATTTTTATTTCTTTGCATCAATTTTAAAATTGTTCATTATTAAAAAAAAATTATTATGTAAAACTTTTTCCAATCCAAAAAATTTTGAAATTGGCTTTGATTGAGTTTTTTTTTATTAATGTAACTACAAGTATTAGCAATATAAGAAAGTGTATTAATACAATTTGATTTTAATTTAATTATTAATTGATAAAATTAATTTTGATTCTTGTGATGTTTGATTTAGATTTTTTATATTATTATTTTCTATTTTATATTAATTTTTATTCTTTTTATTATTTAATAATATATATGTTTCAAGTTATGTTGACTGAAGATTGAATAAGCTTTTAGAAAAGTTTAAATATTGAAAAGCAAGAAAACTAAAACATTATTAGGTTATATGCATCTATCTTTCAAAAAGAGTTCTATTAGTTATAATTTTATGTTACATCAAAATATCTTTTTATATTTTATGCTATTACTTTTCTATTTTTAATAAGATGAAATATGATATTTTAAGAGTTTTTATATGATATAATTGATCGCTTTTTAATATGTTCATTCGTTTTATTTTATTTTATTCCTAGTCTTAAATATAACATTAATATAGTAGTGTAAAGTAAAAGTATTTTTATATTTTTAAATAAATAAAAGTTTTAATTAATTAAAAATAGTATTTTGATATATTTTTTAAAAATTTAATTAAATATATTGATAGTGTAATTTTTTTTGTATTGTCATCTAATCATAAATTATAACATCATTAAAATTTTATGTTACAATAATCATTTAAAAAATCAAACATTCCATATATTTTAATTGATTAACAATATAAAAGGATAAGGATAAATTACACTTATACTTCTTAATTTTTAATGCAATTGTATCTAATGTTCTTATTTTTTAACTATTATAGAAATGACTCCTTAATCGACGTCATTTAATTAGGATGTTAAACTTTGTTATGAAAATTAAATTATCCTTTTCGACCATTACAAAAAATATCCTATCTTTTAAGCCATTACAAAAATCACTTTCACAACCTTTAAAGCTTTGTTTCTTTTCTTATTCCTCTTTTACAAAGTAACCTTAAAGTTTTGATACTTGTTCATGTTTCAAGCCAAAATTTTTTTCAAAGAGGCTATCTGAAAAGAGATTCAACTTTAAAGATGATTTTTGCACTCAACAAAGGGATCCTTTCAAAACATGAGCTGAACTTATAAAAATTAACTTTTGTTTGCAAAATTAACGCATAATGGAGAATAGAAAAAGAAGAAAGAAGAAGTAAAAACTATCTCAAAAAATTTATTTGAATTCAACATACAAAGTTACCTAGATTAAAGGGATAAAATAAGACTTAAATAGCATCCACAAGAAAAAAATATGTGAAACATTGTGTATTAAACATGGGCTCTTCGTAATGACATAAAAGATGAAGATATTCATTTTTCTTAATGATCAAAGGATTGTGGTATCATGAAAAGATCTTAAAAGGATGAAGAAAAGTGATGGATGACTTAAAGAGGAAAATTAATAATCAGAGAAGATTATAAAATTTTAAATTTATGACGATGAAAATAGATAAGGATAATGGAAAAGGTAGAAGATAAATGAAAAAAAGTAATAAAGAGTTAAAGGGAATAATCAAATGGTTATATGCAAGACACTTGACCAACTTTTATTTATTGGATAAATATTATTTGATCAAGACATAACATATATCAAATAATTAGTTCTTGTATCGGTTTATAAAAAATAATGATATATGATATTATTACATTAAAATTTAGAGATATGAATATAATTTATTTTAAATAAAAATTTATACTAACAATATATTTAATTAAATTTTAATTTTTAATATATTCTTAAAATAATTTATGGCTAATAATAATTCTATCTATTTTAAACAGAAATATTTTCGATAAACAATACCTACATAGTGTTTGGTTGGGGCGAAGGACTGGATTCAAATCGAACCTGGCCCAACCCACAACCCGAGTTCAAAACCCAAACCGAGAACTTTCATAGTGTTTGGTTCCACACAACACGAATACAGAGACACAGCGAGAGCGTGCATTCCACATCTCCGCACAGAAGCAGGCAGAAGGAGAAGAATCAAAGATGACGGAGGCTCACATAAGGAAGAAGCCAGGAATGACGAGCGTGAAGGAGATGCCGCTTCTCCAGGACGGTCCACCCCCCGGTGGGTTTGCTCCGGTCCGGTTCGCTCGCCGCATCCCTACCAAAGGTCCCAGTGCCCTGGCCATCTTCCTCACTGCCTTCGGTGCCTTCTCTTGGGGTATGTATCAGGTTGGCCAGGGCAACAAGATCCGAAGGTGAAGCTCCCCTTTCCTTCTCTTAATTTTATAGGGTTCGATTTCGATTATGATCTTTCCGATAATTGGCTTTTGATTAAATGCTAAGAGACCCCATCTATTATTCAAAAGCAGTTTTATCGCCTCTTTTCCCTATTCCTTATTGCTCCCTAAGTTTGGAAATTGGAATTCTAGTGATGTTGTAAGGTTGAAGCTTTTTGTTTTAACAGCTTTGTTCAATGCTAATGATTGATGACTTGTTAGTTACCTTGTAGACTTGAATAAACTTTTTGGTATTTTTACTGAGTGTTGGTTTTGGGGGATCGGTTTCTACACAGTTCTTTTTATAACAGTAAGGAAATTGATTTTTGCTAATATGTGGGATGTCAATATTGGTGTTGAGGGTTCATGGGATTTCTTTGCCTGCATCAATCAATTTATTTCACCAATTCTGCTTCTGTGTTGTTTTTCTTCTTTTAGCTGGTAAAAAGGGGGTTTAGATCAGAAGGTTGTTGTCACTCAAATCATAGACATATTTCCTTGTGTTTTCCATCAATAAAATGTCTATGCATACAAAAGAGTTGTGGTCATCTGTTAAAATATATTTAGATTAAATTGTGAAATCAGTTAGCAACAATTAGGAGAGCTTTTTTGGATGGAACAATCACTTATTTGTTTAAGCTCTCTTTGGAGCTGTTAAAAATAAGTGATTATTTGCTCAAAATAAGTTGAAGTGGAACTGAACATGTACTGGTCATTGAACGAAGGAATCAATCTTGGTTGTCTTGATTTCATTATATTTTTTATTTATTTCCTTATTTAATTACAATTATTAGTCCCCTTGTTGGTAGGCTTGGACTTGTGCTAGTACTTGATACGTTGATCACGATCGAGTTAATATAAATAGGAGCATTAGGTTTAGTGTTTTTGTATCATTTTACATCCTATCCCTAATTTTTTCTTTATTTTCAATGTTATTATTGTTAGCCACCTTCCTCCCTTTCCCTTGTTCATCCTACAACATCTATTATTTTTGAAACACATGCTTATAAATCTTTTATCCAAAGTGATGTCGACCAATTTTGGGATAGAACGTTTTCTTAATTTGTTAAAACTTCAAAATGTCTATGAATCATAAGGGAGAAAGATTTGCATCACAGTGATTTGTAGTTTTCTACATTAGTTATGGTGATGAATTATTATTGTGGCAACCGACATTTTGATTTGAAATTATTTACCTTGGAGTTTGCATTTCTTTACCATATTTTAAGGAAAATTATATTAACTAATGACCCTAACCAAACAAATTGGTTTTGTTTGCTTCTCTGCAGTTTGGTTGTTTCCTTGATTTTCACTTTATATTTTCATAACAACCTGGCTGTAATGCAAGTCATCTTATGCCGAAATGCTTTACTTTATCAATGCAGTTAGTAGAAAATAATCAAGGATCCTTTGTGTTTATAGAAAATAATTTGATAGTGGAAACTGTTATCACTAGAAATAACTTCTTGAATAAAATTATCAGATGAAAATACTTTCCCATGAAATATTTTCAGGTGAGTGAGAACATGCCGTGCTGGAAAAAGTAAAAAAAAATGTCACTCTCTCTTTGCTGGGGTGTAGCAGTTGACCAGAAAAATAGTGTGTATTCTTATTAATCTTATTTCCATAAGAAATTAGGTTGGATCAATTTTGAATTTGTCTAAAAAGTAGAAACAAAGCTGCCTGTGATTGCTTGCCATTTGAAATGGGAATTGTACATCTCTTTTGTGCTTGTGGAAAAAAGATATAGAAGAATAGGAAATTAGTACATATTTTTGGTTATATAGTTCCTACTACGAGTGTGGAGATTTCACTTTTCTTTATTCTTCCCTTATGATTGGTTTTGGGGATTGGTGGTGTTACATTAAAAAAGAAAAGAAGTTGATTAAGGAAGAACCATACTCCTCAAGTTTCTTTTCAGTTCCCACTAAACTTTAAAACTGAAGTATCATAAATGTTTCATTCCCTATAGGGCACTGAAGGAAGAAAAATATTCTGCCCGCCGAGCCATACTGCCTGTGCTACAAGCTGAAGAGGATGAAAGGTATATATGATTCATCCAATATGTATCCTCACACAGCTTGTAAAAGTCATTGTAACCATTGCTAATCATTTCACATCTCCATTTTACCTGCTTCTTTCTCTAGATTTGTTAAAGAGTGGCATAAATATCTTGAGTATGAGGCAGAAGTGATGAAGGATGTGCCTGGTTGGAAAGTTGGTGAAAGTGTCTACCACTCTGGGAGATGGATGCCCCCAGCAAGTGGTGAGTTGCGTCCTGAAGTCTGGTGATGTTATTTCATTTCAGCCACTATCAGGAATTGGTCTGCTTCCTGCAAGTTGTTTGCTTTGTGGTACTTTTGTCCAGTTTCTATGAAATAAAGTTGTATCTGGAACATTTGTAATTGCTTTGCAGAATCAGGAATGCTTTTTTTGATTTTTTGTACTTGTTGGCAAGTTGATGGAAACCTGGTATCCTATTAGGAAGAAATAGGAATCCCAATTACAAGATAGAACTTTACAGAACATCGAGTATTTGCATCTTCCAATGTTCAAATGCCCTAATTCTTTCATAAATAACACAACTATCTCTCTTGGTCTTCCCTCTTATGTGTAGGCATCATGTCTTATTTCTTCAACTATCTTAAGCCTAAATACCCTGACTGACTAATAGCCACCTAACATACAAACATTGAACACAAGCCAGCCTCTCTCGCATATATTAGGATGAATACACATTCTAGGCATAGGATACTGTATGTACTTATGTATTAAGTTGACAAAGAACAAGTTTCAAACTCAAGAGGGAAGAGGTGAAAAGTGTAACCGTCTGTAATCAACATCGGTTGCTGGTATCATAGGGAGTAATGGATCTTAACTTTATTAAGGGAGTATATCTTGAAAGTGAGTTTCTGGAGGAATAAGGTGGAAACTTAATTGGGGTAAAGGGTTTAATTCCAACATTTTTCACACCCACTTGGACACTAAGCGATATGGAAAACCTGTCACGTTTCTTGCTTAATATTTCTGAAGTACTAATGTGATTATGAACATGAAATGATAAAAGGTCAAAACTTAAATTCCATGTAGTTAAATTTAACATTTGCTTAGCCTTGTAACTCTTTCTTTCATGTATTCAATTCAAATCATTAATAAATTGGCACCTGACTTTGGCTACCTCATAAGAAAGATAAAGCGCAGAGAAAATGAAGGAAAATTTCAAAACTTTTTTTTTTTTTTTTAAATTCAAATCATTAATAAATGTGCTTCGCACATGTTTTTTTTAACTATTGTTGCATTTAATCAAGTATTGATTGAAATAACTATAATTAACTAGCCGATCGAAGCTTCAACCTTGTGTTCCTAATATTGTGATCCAGAGACATCACTCAAACCTCTACTATTAGAAGCTTGTGGCGGAGGAATCGGAACCTAGATAGTTGAGAGCTCGAGAGCTGTTGTTATCTTATGTTATCCCTTTGTTTATAAAGAAGTGATTGACTATGAGAGCATGAGCATGGTAATAATTAGCTCTATGTGCTAATAATGTTTCAAAAGAATATAAAATAGTAATAAATTGATAAAATTAGTTAAAATTAGTATGTATGAAATGATGTTTTGATTATTTTTTGTAACAAAAGAAAAAAAATTAAAATTATATTATATTTCATTTAATTTTATATATGGTTTGAGTTTAAAAATTTAAAATGATGTCATTTTTAATTTTTAATTATATAAAATTACGATGTTATACTATTATATGTTTTTTATATTATTTAACATATTATATATTATAAAATATTTAATAAATAATATTTAATATCTATTTAATTATAGTTAAACTATTAAATTTTAAATTAATATATTTTTTTAGATAATATTATTTTAAAGTAGAGATAAATTAAATTTTGATGAAAGATCAGCATAAATTTTCAACCATGAATAATATTTTATTAAGTTTTAATATTTAAAAGATGGATAAAAAATTTATCAATAAATATATTTTTTTTTCTAAATTATGTTTAAGCACATGCAAAAATAAAAGTTACACAACCTAGGTTTAAGTGATCTGAAAAAGGATAGACATTATCTAAATAATGAGTCTTGCACTTATAACTTGTAACTACTATTTTTAGAGATATGTTATTTTTGTAATTATTTTATATAAAATATTTTTTTATTATATTTTATACTCTCTTTTTTTATATTTATAGGAAAATAACATTTTCTTATTTTTAGGTATTGATAAATTTTACATAAAAGAATTTCATTACCATTTCATTACCATATGATTTCATAGAATTGTACACTACATTTGTCTCCTTTTTATATTGTTATTTTATTATTGTATGCAGTGTTAATTTAAATCACATCATGATTTATAAAAAAAAAACTTTATACAATTTTTTATAAAATTATATATTTAATATTTTCATTTGTTTGTATATTATTATAAAAATAAAAAGTATATATATAAAATATTTAATAATTTAAATTGTTACTTTAAATTTTGAGTAAATTACAATTTATCTTCTCTATTTTTATACTGTTTCAATTTTTTTAATATTTTCAGATTGACTCAATTTGTTAATTTTATTTATGTTGCTTAACTTATTTTATTTTAAGTTAAAATAAAATATTATGATTTTCATTAATATTAAACATTAATTTGAATGTAATGTATAATTTTTTTACAAAAACTTGACTTAGAAAATGTTAATTTTTCAATTGATTTAAGATTAATTATGCAGAAAAAACTGAAAATGTTCATATGCATTTGGGATTGTTTTTATAATAAAGCTAGGCCAAAAACTAAAGCAATCATCAAAGAGAAATAATGAAAGAGGTCCAAACTTTATGTAATTTCTTCTCTAACTGTTTTTGTTAGCGGAAACTACTTATACGTATTCTATAGAAGCCAATTACAAAACATTTGGATGGATCCATGCATTGAATAATAACAGACAGGTTTTTGGGAAGGAATGATCTACCCAAATTGCAAGTAATGTCAATACGAGTAACATAGATTAGTGAAATTGCAAACTCACTTATAATTAATCTCTTAATAGTTTATCAATATAAACAACATAAACAACTTTAACTGAAGTTTTAGATTCCAATACAAATCCATTGAAACCATTTAAAAATAAATATAGAACGGAAATGAGGGGGAATAGGTCTCTTAAATAGATGTATTGTAGGGATAAGATTCATTTATATAGTACATTCATGATCTCTAACCGCATATTACATCGATACTGGGCAGGGGGCATTCTTTCTGTAAAAAATATTGCTTGTTCTCCTTAAGTTTGAAGAATAGTAACTTTCTAATTTACAAAAAAGAACACTCACACCTCAGTTCTTTGAGGGATTATACTACCCAATCCAAAGTCCCATCTCTAAAAAATGACAAGATGATCACTCTCTCCATCTTCCTCTAATTTATTTATAAGCAACATGTCTTGTTTAAACTATTATAGCCTACTAAAATTAACAAAGTCACTAATGTAACTAACTAATTAACTTCTTATTTAATAAAGTCAGTATTGATCATAGAGGTAGCTTAATCCTTAATCTAAATAATTGGTTTTGTAAGGTAATAACAGCTAGTTTCTTTCACCCATTAAATTTTTTTATCGAAATACATTTGAATTCAATGAAAATATAATAATTTTTTCATAAATATAAATTAATATTCAAGAATATTTCATGATATTATTCAAGTATGAAAGTGGTAACCACAGAGCATTTTTTCAGCTAATAAAAGCATTGAAAAAGTATGAATGAAATTAAATTCATTACTAAAATTAGATAGTAGCATAATAAAAAGATATCATAAAAGTAAAATATTTAAGTATAGGTAAGTTTCAAAAGCAAAGATAAGATAAAAGAAAAGAAAAAATTTTAGAGGCAAGATAATTAGGATTCTTATTAAAATTATTATTAAAAAAATTTCATTAAGCACATAAAATCTTTTTATAATCACTCAATGAGATAAGACAAATCTATTCAAGTAATTTGTGATCTTGCAATATGTAACATCTTAAAAATAAGTTTATTTTTACATTTAACTCATACACGATTTTATTATTAAATTGTTACTTCATGATGTAAAATTTTTAAAAAATTATTATTAGTGAAAATACGGTTAATTTTTTTTTAAAACATCTTGACTTAAAATGCAAGCTTCGTTGAAATAATTGTCATATCAAAAAATAAATAAGTAAACATCCTTGTTTACATTTAATTAATAAATTATCTATGTTTTTTTTACCGTTTTATACTTTTCTCTATGAGAAAAAATGTATCTTATCACAAATATAAACATGTCAGAAGTCATGCAAACTTTATAGTTATAGAGTCTATATTTATACACACTTAGTTCAAATAAGTTAGGTTAAGAAAAGAAATTTATGCCTTTACACACTTAAATACATGCATAGCTACTACTATTATATACATACATCGTATATACTATGATACAAAACTACATACTAATTAATTAGAGTATAGTCATCTAGTTATATTATAAAATATACATTATGGGTATACCTTCAATCATTTCCTTCAAAGAAAATCAGTCATGCAAACGCTTCAGTTTTGGGGGTCACAATGCTCCAACCATAAACTTTCATCCAAGGCAATGAAAGTTCCATCTATCATCTCTTGAAAATGCCTAGACTGGATATGACCTATGGAATGGAGAACTACCCTATGATGACGAGACATGAGAAGTGCTGTAGTAATAAGATGGTGTCTATGAGTCACTCTCCCCTTTAGACAAGGAGGAATCTACTGTGGGTGCAACTTAAGATGTTTGGTAGCCAAGTGGTGGTGGAAACACCATATTAGGATGGAAAGCTTTCAGAGGGATGGTAAACTCTGGTTGAGAAGTTTGGGCTCATGACAGTAGATATGAATAGGAGACCCAAAACGAAATAGGCTCGCACGTTGGCCTGAGCGGTAGTGACCAATTCGTGGGTGTTTGTTGTCCAGTTTATGTTACTGAGCTCCATGAAGACCACCACGGTTGCGAATGACATTTGGAGTGTCTGAAAAGAAAATGGTGGGAGAGGGGGAAGGTGAAAAACTAAGTTTCTCAATAAGATTCTACCTTAGAGTTGGTGACATCACTTTCATCCCAGTCACTTCAGTTTATTAGAAAATATGTCATGCATACAAGTTTATTTTAAATCTTTAGAAAATCTTAACTAAAGTGGATTTCTTTTACATAAAGAAGAACTATTTTCTATTTAAGTATACAAGTTACATAGTCTAAGTTACACAAGTCTCATATATCTTCAGGATCACAAACATATATCATTTGACTATCATTCCATTCATGCCTTAGCATAATTCTTCTTATTTCTCTATCACTCTCTTAGTGATAATCTAAGATATAGGCATATAATACTACTTAGTCGAACAATATATTTTTATTAGATTTGCTACTCTACCTTCTATTCTTAGGTGAGCTTATTTCTTGTTGGGCATCACCATCATAAACATTGAAGACCTGACACTTCATAATAGAAGGATTTTTGGAGAACCATTTTATCTTCACCTTAAAAGGACCTTATGTCTTTTGAATGTGGACAAGACACATTAAGAGTAGTATTAACTTTTCACATAGATTCTTTCTTTAGTGATCTCTTAGTTAATTAGGTTCCTTTGAAAAGTTTCTAAATAACATTCATGCTCAAACAATCCAACCAATATGTCATGCACGTATAGCCTCTATTTCAAACTTCTATCACATCATCATCCATATATGAACATCATGTAATACATCATTCTCTAAAAAATCAAGAGTATTATTCATATACTTTACATACATCATTGTGTACCCATGAGACAATACAACAAGTTGGCATAATATTTCTAAATAGAAACTATTCTTTTAATCAAGAATTTCTTAATTAAGTTTGATATTACTTTCTTGGACAGCATGTAAACTTCCTTAAAGAGCTTATCCATCTCACACTATTCATAAGATTTATGATAAATCTCTTGTAGGGTCCTAGTCCACTCATCTTCTAAGTTACCTCTCAACCTTTCCTTTTCTTAAAGGTTAAGCTCTTTTTAATGTTTTTAGTGTAAGGTTATGAAATGTGGAATTTCTAATTTAATTAGCCAAATGACCTAATTGGTTGTGTTCTTTTTGTGTTCTCTAATTTGAATATTTTATGCACAACTTACTTTATTCAAGTTTAAATGTTAGAAGTTTTGTGTTATTTGACTAATAACTTGACTAATTAACTTTGACCTACTAATGAACCTACTCGCTTGTCTTATTTCTCATGAATTTAAAGTTTCTTACTCCAGTCACATGCAACTATTTTTAAACCCTCAAACTAGCTTACCTTGCTTATTTATTTTCTAGGTGGCTGAATCTACATCCCTTAGTCACAAGGTATTATGATTCAATTTTTTTCCTTAAAAAATGAATTACACTAGTTAGGTCATAGTCTATTAATTCACACCAATCTTACCACTTTTTATAGTTTTTTCTCCTTGTCTAATAAGTATGGTTGAATGTCCATCATCCTCTCTATACTCCATAATTAAGTTTCAATCACCACCTTAAGCATATTTAGGTTTATTCTTAAGTTCTAACAAGGTCTTAACTTATTTTCACCATTTTTAATCAACATGGTCAAATGGTTATCCACCAACTTCCAAGTCTTTTCCAAATTCATAATTCTTTTTTATACTTGATTATGCTTCTCTTTAAACCTTAGTTAAAATTTTAAGCCCAAGTTTTCTTATTTATGTACAAGATGGACGAATGCTCTAGGTGACCAAACCAAGGATCTTTTTCTCAATTTCTTGCCACTTAATGTGTTATTAATTTTAGCATTTGGTACATCGCATGTCCTTAGATCTATCATGGTTTGTCCTTACTTTGTAGCTTTATTCATGTTCATGTTCATGAAAGGTCTTAAGTTCTTATTCAACTTTGGTTTCAAAATTTCATCCTTGCTTGTACTAATTTTAAAGTCCAAATGTCAAGTTTATAGTTTTTATGACATAAGCTTTTAGTCTTTTAGGTTATTTAACACATAAGTCCATATTTGGACATTTATCAAAGTCCAACTTCAAGATTAAAACTTTTAAGAAAAAATAATAACAAGTTTACAACTTTGAACATAAAGACTTTAAAGTAAGCATTTTTCAAGACAAACAAGTGTAGATCTACTAGATATACTCCAAGATCTATTCATGTCTTACTTTGAGCACTTCAAAATTTTTCACACAAACTCTCGTATCTTTCCAAACCATCAAAAATAATTTTTAAGAAATTTTAAATGATAAAATTGCTCCAAAGGTTGCTAAAAGTATTTTAATTCATCAAAAATTCTCTTTAAATTCCAAAAATCGCTAAAAATTTTGTGATGCTTATATTTAACCATCAAGGGAAATTTTGAGATTCAACAAACTCAAGCAAAAGGATCCATAGAGCTTAGAGAGAAATCTACCAAAAAGAAGAAAAGCAGACCATAAATACATTATTAAAAGCTTCGAAAAATATATGGTAAAAACCCTACTTGTTGAAGATTTTTATGAAAGTTTAATGGATCTTTAAGGTTGATCTACCTCCTCCTTGATGGTCTACATAAGATCTCTTAGTGATGGTGGTGGGACTTGATAGGTTTCATTTTGTTTTAACCTAAACTTCAAAGATGAAAGTTTAAGCTTAGTGTGAATTTTGGTGTTTTAAGAGTAGTTTAAGTTTAGAGAATTTGTATAATTTTTTAAAAGATGTATGATGAAGAAAATGAGTCCTCCATGGCTTAACATGCCATTCAACCATTTAGAAATAATTTGGGAATTAATTTCCTTCTCAAGGATATTTTGGTACATATGCATATAATTTTTATTTTCTAAAATAAATGTAAATTTAAGGAATTTTCTTTTTAGGATTATTTTAAAACTAATTATTCTGAATTTGTCACTAATCAATATTAACTTATTCTAAGCATGGTTAATTTAAATGGATCAAGGTTAATTTACTTTAACCATGATTAACTTTATCTCTTCTATTGAATATTGTTATCCTATATGGCATTAATGAAATGATGATTCATTAGGTGAGTCATCACCTCATTTTTCACATGTTCATTTTTGTGCTCAATGGGTGGGATCCACTTCCTGGATTCTACTTCACATTTTCTTTCCCTACCGGCCATCCAAGGATATTTTGATAATTTTTCAAAGAATTTCTCAGAAGGTTCCCAAATTATTCTTTCGATGTTTATAACACTTATTGGTTCATTCCCAAATCATTCTTATGTCATTTTCCATTTTTATGGAAACAATTTAACCCTTATGAAAGACAACTTTTTTAGGGCGTTTCAGATATTTTCAGAGGTTTCTGATGGCTTTTCTATCCTCTCTTTATTTCTATTATTTTCTTATAACTTTATAACAATTATTGATGGATTATAATCCCTTAGAATATATTTTAACTTTTGTTTTGGGTTTCATGCACATTTATTTATAGTATCTTAATGCAGAGACATTTTTATTATTTGCTAAAAATTTTCTAATTTTTCTGACTTTTGTTCTTATTTCTACTCTATTTCTCACTAGAGTATATTTGTAGCCAAAGGAGTCCTGATATGATTCACCCTACGCGAATGAATCGGAATGCGGAAACGATAATGGAACGTCTTGAGAATCAGGATAAGATAAGATAAGGATAAGATAAGATGGGTAAGATATGATAAGATAGGTAAAATAAAGGAACCCGACACAAACCGCGACCTGCCGGAGAGCACCGAAGTTATCAAGAGGAACGTGACCCTTACCGCGACCTGCCGGAAGAACCAACGTTATCAAAGGTAGTTCTTTGCCCAAGAACCAAGGGAATCAACTCACACAGAGATGAAAACTCTCAAAGATAAATTATGATTAATGCTCAAAATAATGTGTCTTTTCACTGAATCCCTAACTCCCTATTTATAGCTAACCAATTCTAATAAAAAGATAACAAATTAGAAATCCTAATTAGATTGCAATTTGAATTGCAACTAACAAATAACTTCTAGATAAATATAAAATCCTAACAAATAACTTCTAGATAAGTATAAAATCCTAATGTAATCTATAGCAAATCATAAACTTTATTACTTAATATCTTCAATGATATGACCACATAAATTAACCCATGTTGGAATTGGGCTTGGGTCCACGTAGTCTTTTCCTTGAACTTCCTTGATAAGACCTTTAAGTGCTTGTTCTATACGTTTGGTCCTACTCCGCGTCATAGGACCTTCCATTCCTTGTAGATAATCTTCGAGATGACCTTTTTTGCTTATCGTGGTGCCCACGTTCACATCATTCTCTCCTTCTCCAAGAGGATTCGTCCTCGAATCTTGATGGTCATCTGCATCAAATAAGGATAAATCAGAAACATTGAAAGTGGCACTCACATTACCATAGCTACTTGGAAGGTCGATTTTATAAGCATTATCGTTGATCCTCTCAGTCACTTGAAATGGACCATCTCCTCTAGGATGTAATTTGGAACTTCTTTGATTTGGAAACCGCTCCTTTCACAAGTGAACCGACACCCAGTCACCAGGTTCAAAGACCACCTTGGTGCGTCCTTTGTTTGCCTGCCGAGCATAATGTTCATTCTTCTTCTCAATATTAGCGCGAACCTTGGCATGTAATTCCTGCACAAATTCAGCCTTTTTCTTTCCATCCAAATTAAGAGAGTCATTAGTAGGAAACGGTAAAACATCTAAAGGTGATAAAGGATTAAATCCATATACAATCTCGAAAGGCGAAAATGAAGTAGATGTGTGAACAACCCTATTATATGCAAATTCAATATGAGGCAAACAATTCTCCCAATCCTTTAAATTTTTTTTGAATTATAGTACGTAATAAGGTGCCTAAAGTTCTATTCACAACTTCAGTTTGTCCATCTGTTTGCGGATGAGCCACAGTAGAGAATAATAATTTAGTGTCCAATTTACCCCACAAGGTTCTCCAAAAGTGACTAAGAAATTTAACGTCTCGATCACTTACAATAGTTTTAGGTAAGCCATGCAAACGTACAATCTCTTTGAAAAATAAGTCCGCAATATGAGTGGCATCATTAGTTTTTGAACAAGCAATAAAATGTGCCATTTTACTAAACCTATCTACGACGACAAAAATACTATCTTTTCCTTTCGAGTTCCTAGGCAGCCCTAATACAAAATCCATAGAAATATCAGTCCATGGATATTCAGGAACAGGTAAGGGCGTATATAAGCCATGAGGCATTACTTTAGATTTTGCTTGTAAGCAAGTAATACACTTTTCACAAATGAGTTTAACATCATGCTTCATTTTTGGCCAAAAAAAATGTTCATGTAAAACATCATAAGTTTTTTGAATGCCAAAGTGTCCCATTAATCCTCCCCCATGAGCCTCTCTAATAAGCATTTCTCTTATGCTACACTTAGGTACACACAATTTATTTTTCTTAAATAAATATCCATCTTGCCTAAAATAATCTTCAAAACCATGATCAGAACATGCTGCCCATAATTGTCCAAATTCAACATCATCGGCAAACAAGGTTTTTAGTAATTCAAATCCAAGTAATTTAGTTTGTAGAGTCGTAAGTAATACATACCTTCGTGACAGAGCATCAGCTACAATGTTTTCCTTTCCCTTTTTATACTTGATAACATAAGGAAACATCTCAATAAATTCTAGCCACTTGGCATGCCTTTTGTTGAGCTTACCTTGGGACTTTAAAAACTTCAAGCTAAGATGATCCGAATGGATGACGAATTCCTTCGACCAAAGGTAATGTTGCCAAGTTTGTAAGGTCCTCACCACCGCATAGAGCTCCTTATCATAGGTTGGATAGTTGAGTGCCGCTCCACTAAGTTTCTCACTAAAATATGCTACAGGTTTGGAATCCTGCATTAAAACAGCTCCTATACCCACTCCAGAGGCATCACATTCAATCTCAAAAACTTTATCAAAATTGGGTAAATTTAATACAGGGGCATTGGTTAACTTGTCCTTTAATAAATTAAAAGCTTGTTCATGTTTCTCATCCCATTTAAAACCAACATTCTTTTTAACAAGTTCATTTAAAGGGGCAGCTATAGAACTAAAATTCTATACAAACCTCCTATAAAAACTTGCTAAACCATGGAAACTTCTTACCTCATTAGCATTTGTAGGCCTGGGCCAATCTCTAATTGCCTTAACCTTTTCTTCATCAACACTAACTCCCTGAGAACTTACAATAAACCCTAAGAAGACAACCGATTCCATACAAAAAATGCATTTTTCGATATTAGCATGCAATTCATGGCTTCGTAAGGCAGTACACACAGCACGTAAGTGATCTAAGTGTTCATGCATTGTCTTACTATATATTAAAATATCATCAAAATAGACAACAACAAATTTTCCAATAAAAGTTCGCAAGACATGATGCATTAATCTCATGAAAGTACTCGGTGCATTAGAAAGACCAAATGGCATAACAACCCACTCATATAACCCATATTTTGTCTTAAAAGCAGTCTTCCACTCATCACCCTCCTTCATACGAATTTGGTGATATCCACTTTTTAAATCAATTTTAGAAAACAAACAAGAGCCATACAATTCATCTAGTAAATCATCTAACCTCGGAATAGGATATCGATACTTTACCGTAATCTTGTTGACAGCCCTACAATCCACACACATACGCCAAGTTCCATCCTTCTTTGGTACTAAAATAACAGGAACCGCGCACGGGCTAAGACTTTCCCTCATATAGCCTTTCTGCATCAACTCCTCTACTTGCCTTTGAATTTCTTTGGCCTCTCCAGGACTAGTTCTATAGGCTGGTCGGTTTGGAATCGCAGCGCCGGGGATAAAATCGATTTGGTGTTCAATGCCTCTTATAGGAGGCAAACTCATCGGTGATTCTTTAGGAAAGACATCATTAAATTCCTGCAACAAAGATTCAACCACACTAGGAAAAAAAGAGTTATGATTGTTAGTAAAATAAATATCCTTGTACATGAGTACAAGAACTTGTTCCTTTTCCCTCAAAACACTCTCAACCTCTCCTTTGTGAGCAAATACACAAACTTTATTTTCTTTGTCTTTATTTTTTGATTTTTCTTTCTTTTCACTTTCATTCTTTTTTTGACTTTCTACTTTTTCTTTACTCTCTATTTTATCTCTCTTTTTTCTTTCTTGATTTTCTAATTCTTTCTCATTTTTTTCTTGACTTTCTACTTTTTCTTCACTTTCAATTTTATCTCTCTTTTCTCTTTCTTGATTTTCTAATTCTTTTTCTCTCATTCTACATTCTTTTGAATTTTTCATTTGGTCGTAATAAACCTCCTTTGGTCTAGGATCTCCCTTCTCATTAGACCAATTAAACTTCAATGATGAACTAGAAGCATACTTAAGATATTTGCAAGTGCTCCTAGATTTGAGTTGTCTTTCCACTTGAATAGCTTTATGAAGCAATTCATCCATCTCCATATAATGTTGTTGCTCCACCACATTAGCTATCTCTCTTTTAAGCCCTCTAATAAATCTTGTCATAGTGATTTCTCCGTCCTCCTCTACATTGGCTCTTATCATAGCAGTTTCCATCTCCTTATAATAATCTTCAACACCCATGGCGCCTTGAGTAAGACTTTGTAGTTGTTTCCAATGCAAGTCCCTATGATAGTGACTTGGCACAAATCTTCTTCTCATGACTACTTTCATCTCTTCCCACGTTCGGATAGGTGTCTCTCCATATCTCCTCCTATTAAGGATAAATTGTTCCCACCAAATATTAGCATAATCGATAAAAGAAAAACTGGCTAGTCGTACCTTTTTCTCCTCCGAGTAATTGTGACAATTAAACATATGCTCCGTTTTTCTCTCCCACTCTAGATAAGTTTCTGGTTCGTTCTTTCCTTGGAATAGTGGAAGGGATAATTTAGTACTCCCCAAGTTGTTATCCTTTTCTCCTCGATATCGTCTTCTTTCCATACAACATCCATCGTCTGATTCTAAGTTCTCCCCCCAATCTGTTTCTTCATCGCGGTGAAGTGATCTTTGAGGACTACTTCTACGAGACACCCGAGATCTCCTTCTCGAACAATCCTCCATGTCCTCCAACCTCCTGTTCAACTGTTGGAATTGATCTTGAATTGATTTCATGAATACTTTTAGATCCATCTCATTTTGATGGGGTTCACTACTCATGTTGGCAATGCTGCAAATCGAACAAAATAAATAAATTAGAATACTAAGGCCTCACAAGTCACTCCCTTAGTGTTTGCCCTCAATATTGACGCTCTTCACTCGTGTTTATACTCGAATTGGCTTTTTCTATAATGCTCTAACCAACTCTTGCCTTTTACCTCTCGATTATCCTTATAAATCCTTGAACCAAGAACTTCACAGGTTGATTTTCCCACAGATAACGACAGAGTCACAGATACACAAGATGAATAGGGTAAGGAATATTGGTCAAGAATTAAGAACTTAAAAAAAATATATTGAATAAAGACTTTTTTTTTTTTAAATTTCTATCACAACTTTTTTTTTTCTATCACAATTTTTTTTTTGCTTCTTTTTTTTTTTTGAATTTTTATCACAATTTTTTTCTTGGAATATTTAGTAGATAGCAACTTTAACACGAGAAAATTAAAATAAAGGATAGATGACACCTGATTCCAAGAGCCGAAGCTATAGTAAATCCTAATGTAATCTATAGTAAATCATAACTTTATCACTTAAGATCTATAAGGATAAGATAAGATGGGTAAGATATGATAAGATAGGTAAAATAAAGGAACCTGACACAAACCGCGACCTGCCGGAGAGCACCGAAGTTATCAAGAGGAACGTGACCCTTACCGCGACCTGCCGGAAGAACCAACGTTATCAAAGGTAGTTCTTTGTCCCAAGAACCAAGGGAATCAACTCACACAGAGATGAAAACTCTCAAAGAGAAATTATGATTAATGCTCAAAAGAATGTGTTTTCACTGAATCCCTAACTCCCTATTTATAGCTAACCAAATCTAATAAAAGATAACAAATTAGAAATCCTAATTAGATTGCAATTTGAATTGCAACTAATTTAAAACAAATAACTTCTAGATAAATATAAAATCCTAATGTAATCTATAGCAAATCATAAACTTTATTACTTAATATCTTCAATGATATGACTACATAAATTAACCCATTTTGGAATTGGGCTTGGGTCCACGTAGTCTTTTCCTTGAACTTCCTTGATAAGACCTTCAAGTGCTTGTTCTATACGTTTGGTCCTACTCCGCGTCATAGGACCTTCCATTCCTTGTAGATAATCTTCGAGATGACCTTTTTGGCTTATCGTGGTGCCCACGTTCACATCATTCCCTCCTTCTCCAAGAGGATTCGTCCTCGAATCTTGATGGTCATCTGTATCAAATAAGGATAAATCAGAAACATTGAAAGTGGCACTAACATTACCATAGCTACTTGGAAGGTCGATTTTATAAGCATTATCGTTGATCCTCTCAGTCACTTGAAATGGACCATCTCCTCTAGGATGTAATTTGGGACTTCTTTGATTTGGAAACCGCTCCTTTCGCAAGTGAACCCACACCCAGTCACCAGGTTCAAAGACCACCTTGGTGCGTCCTTTGTTTGCCTGCCGAGCATAATGTTCATTCTTCTTCTCAATATTAGCGCGAACCTTGACATGTAATTCCTGCACAAATTCAGCCTTTTTCTTTCCATCCAAATTAAGAGAGTCATTAGTAGGAAACGGTAAAACATCTAAAGGTGATAAAGGATTAAATCCATATACAATCTCGAAAGGCGAAAATGAAGTAGATGTGTGAACAACCCTATTATATGCAAATTCAATATGAGGCAAACAATTCTCCCAATCCTTTAAATTTTTTTGAATTAAAGTACGTAATAAGGTGCCTAAAGTTCTATTCACAACTTCAGTTTGTCCATCTGTTTGCGGATGAGCCACAGTAGAGAATAATAATTTAGTGTCCAATTTACCCCACAAGGTTCTCCAAAAGTGACTAAGAAATTTAACGTCTCGATCACTTACAATAGTTTTAGGTAAGCCATGCAAACGTACAATCTCTTTGAAAAATAAGTCCGCAATATGAGTGGCATCATTAGTTTTTGAACAAGCAATAAAATGTGCCATTTTACTAAACCTATCTACGACGACAAAAATACTATCTTTTCCTTTCGAGTTCCTAGGCAGCCCTAATACAAAATCCATAGAAATATCAGTCCATGGATATTCAGGAACAGGTAAGGGCGTATATAAGCCATGAGGCATTACTTTAGATTTTGCTTGTAAGCAAGTAATACACTTTTCACAAATGAGTTTAACATCATGCTTCATTTTTGGCCAAAAAAAATGTTCATGTAAAACATCATAAGTTTTTTGAATGCCAAAGTGTCCCATTAATCCTCCCCCATGAGCCTCTCTAATAAGCATTTCTCTTATGCTACACTTAGGTACACACAATTTATTTTTCTTAAATAAATATCCATCTTGCCTAAAATAATCTTCAAAACCATGATCAGAACATGCTGCCCATAATTGTCCAAATTCAACATCATCGGCAAACAAGGTTTTTAGTAATTCAAATCCAAGTAATTTAGTTTGTAGAGTCGTAAGTAATACATACCTTCGTGACAGAGCATCAGCTACAATGTTTTCCTTTCCATTTTTATACTTGATAACATAAGGAAACATCTCAATAAATTCTAGCCACTTGGCATGCCTTTTGTTGAGCTTACCTTGGGACTTTAAAAACTTCAAGCTAAGATGATCCGAATGGATGACGAATTCCTTCGACCAAAGGTAATGTTGCCAAGTTTGTAAGGTCCTCACCACCGCATAGAGCTCCTTATCATAGGTTGGATAGTTGAGTGCCGCTCCACTAAGTTTCTCACTAAAATATGCTACAGGTTTGGAATCCTGCATTAAAACAGCTTCTATACCCACTCCAGAGGCATCACATTCAATCTCAAAAACTTTATCAAAATTGGGTAAATTTAATACAGGAGCATTGGTTAACTTGTCCTTTAATAAATTAAAAGCTTGTTCATGTTTCTCATCCCATTTAAAACCAACATTCTTTTTAACAAGTTCATTTAAAGGGGCAGCTATAGAACTAAAATTCTGTACAAACCTCCTATAAAAACTTGCTAAACCATGGAAACTTCTTACCTCATTAGCATTTGTAGGCCTGGGCCAATCTCTAATTGCCTTAACCTTTTCTTCATCAACACTAACTGCCTGAGAACTTACAATAAACCCTAAGAAGACAACTGATTCCATACAAAAAATGCATTTTTCGATATTAGCATGCAATTCATGGCTTCGTAAGGCAGTACACACAGCACGTAAGTGATCTAAATGTTCATGCATTGTCTTACTATATATTAAAATATCATCAAAATAGAAAACAACAAATTTTCCAATAAAAGTTCGCAAGACATGATGCATTAATCTCATGAAAGTACTCGGTGCATTAGAAAGACCAAATGGCATAACAACCCACTCATATAACCCATATTTTGTCTTAAAAGCAGTCTTCCACTCATCACCCTCCTTCATACGAATTTGGTGATATCCACTTTTTAAATCAATTTTAGAAAACAAACAAGAGCCATACAATTCATCTAGTAAATCATCTAACCTCGGAGTAGGATATCGATACTTTACCGTAATCTTGTTGACAGCCCTACAATCCACACACATACGCCAAGTTCCATCCTTCTTTGGTACTAAAATAACAGGAACCGCACACGGGCTAAGACTTTCCCTCACATAGCCTTTCTGCATCAACTCCTCTACTTGCCTTTGAATTTCTTTGGCCTCTGCAGGACTAGTTCTATAGGCTGGTCGGTTTGGAATCGCAGCGCCGGGGATAAAATCGATTTGGTGTTCAATGCCTCTTTATTTAATGTAATCTATAGTAAATCATAACTTTATCACTTAAGATCTTCAATGATATGACTACATAAATTAACCCATGTTCGGATTGGGCTTGGATCCACGTAGTCTTTTCCTTGAACTTCCTTTATAAGACCTTCAAGTGCTTGTTCCATACGTTTGGTCCTATTTCTCGTCATAGTATCATCCATTCCTTGTAGATAATCTCCTAGATGATCTCTTTTGCTTATCGTGGGGCCCACATTCACATCATTCCCTCCTTCTCCAAGAGGATTCGTCCTCGAATCTTGATGGTCATCTGCATCAATTAAGGATAAATCAGAAATATTGAAAGTGGCACTCACATTACCATAGCTACTTGGAAGATCGATTTTATAAACATTATCGTTGATCCTTTCAATCACTTGAAATGGACCATCTCCTCTAGGATGTAATTTGGAACTTCTTTGATTTGGAAACCGCTCTTTTCGCAAGTGAACGCACACCCAGTCACCAGGGTCAAAGACCACATTGGTGCGTCCTTTGTTTGCGTGCCCAGCATAATGTTCATTTTTCTTCTCAATATTTGCGCCAACCTTGGCATGTAATTTCTGCACAAATTCAGCCTTTTTTCTTTCCATCAACATTAAGAGAGTCATTAGTATAAAATGGTAAAACATCTAAAAATCCATATACAATCTCAAAAGGTGAAAAGGAAGTAGATGTATGGACAACCCTATTATATGAAAATTCAACATAAGGCAAACAATTCTCCCAATCCTTTAAATTCTTTCGTATTATAGCACGTAATAAGGTTCCTAAAGTTCTATTCACAACTTCAGCTTGTCCATCTATTTGTGGATGAGCCACAATAGAGAATAATAATTTAGTGTCCAACTTACCACGCAAGATTTTCCAAAAGTGACCAAGAAATTTAACATCTCGATCACCTATAATAGTTTTAGGTAAGCCATGCAAATATACAATCTCTTTGAAAAATAAACTAGCAATGTGAGTGACATCATTAGTTTTAGAACAAGCAATAAAATGTACCATTTTGCTAAACCTATCTATAACGATAAAATTACTATCTTTTCTTTTTGAGGTTCTAGATAGCCTTAATATAAAATCCACAAAAATATCATTCCAAGGATATTCGGGAATAGGCAAGGGTGTATACAAGCCATGATGCATTACCTTAGATTTTTCTTGTAAGAAAGTAATATATTTTTCACTAATAAGTTTAACATCATGCTTTATTTTTGGCCAAAAAAGATGTTCAATTAAAATATGATAAGATTTTTGAATACCAAAATGCCCAATTAATCTTCTCCCATGAGTCTCTTTAATAAACATTCCCCTTACGCTACACTTAGGTACATACAATTTATTTTTATTAAATAAATATTCGTCTTGCCTAAAATAGTAATCAAAACCATGGTCAGAACACGTTTTCCATAATTGTCCAAATTCAATATCATCTGCATACATGATTTTTAGTAATTCAAATCCAAGTAATTTGGTCTGTAAAGTCGTAAGTAATACATACCTTCGTGACAGCACATCTACTACAATGTTTTCCTTTCCCTTTTTATACTTGATAACATAAGGAAACATCTCATCAAATTCTAGCCACTTGCCATGTCTTTTATTGAGCTTACCTTGAGACTTTAAAAACTTCAAGCTGAGTTTATCAGAATGGATGACAAATTCCATCGACCAAAGGTAATGTTGCCAAGTTTGTAAGGCGCTCACCAAGGCATAGAGCTCTTTGTCATAGGTTGGATAGTTAAGCATCGCTCCACTAAGTTTCTCACTAAAATATGTCATAGATTTAGAGTCCTGCATTAAAACAACTCCTATACCCATTCCAGAAGCATCATGTTCAATCTTAAAAACTTTATCAAAATTAGGTAAATTTAACACAGGTTCATTAATTAACTTATCTTTTAGCAGATTACAAGCTTGTTCATGTTTGTTATTCCATTTAAAATTAACATTCTTTTTAACAAGTTTATTTAAAGAGGTAGTTATAGAAATAAAATTTTGTACAAACCTCCCATAAAGACTTGCTAAACCATGGAAGCTTCTTCCTTCATTAGCATTTGTAGGCATGGGCCATCCTCTAGTTTCATTAACCTTTTCTTCATCAGCACTAACTTTCGTAATCTTGTTGATGACTCTACAATCGACGCACATGCGCCATGTTCCATCTTTCTTTGGTACTAAGATAACATGATCTGTACATGAACTAAGACTTTTCCTCACAAAGCCTTTCTGCATCAACTCCTCTACTTGTCTTTGAATCTCCTTAGCCTCTTTTATAAGAAGTAAACTTCTTGGTGGTTCTCTAAGAAATACATCATCGAATTCCTGCAACAAATATTCAACCACACTAGGAAAAGAAGAGTTATGATAGTTAGTAAGATAAATATCCTTGTACTTGAGTACAAGAACTTGTTCCTTTTCCCTCAAAACACTCTCAACCTCTCCTTTGTGAGCAAATACACAAACTTTATTTTCTTTGTCTTTATTTTTTGATTTTTCTTTCTTTTCACTTTCATTCTTTTTTTGACTTTCTACTTTTTCTTTACTCTCTATTTTATCTCTCTTTTTTCTTTCTTGATTTTCTAATTCTTTCTCATTCTTTTCTTGACTTTCTACTTTTTCTTCACTTTCAATTTTATCTCTCTTTTCTCTTTCCTGATTTTCTAATTCTTTTTCTCTCATTCTACATTCTTTTGAATTTTTCATTTGGTCGTAATAAACCTCCTTTGGTCTAGGATCTCCCTTCTCATTAGACCAATTAAACTTCGATGATGAACTAGAAGCATACTTAGGATATTTGCAAGTGCTCCTAGATTTGAGTTGTCTTTCCACTTGAATAGCTTTATGAAGCAATTCATCCATCTCCATATAATGTTGTTGCTCCACCACATCAGCTATCTCTCTTTTAAGCCCTCTAATAAATCTTATCATAGTGATTTCTCTGTCCTCCTCTACATTGGCTCTTATCATAGTAGTTTCCATCTCCTTATAATAATCTTCAACACCCATGGTGCCTTGAGTAAGACTTTGTAGTTGTTTCTAATGCAAGTCCCTATGATAGTGACTTGGCACAAATCTTCTTCTCATAGCTACTTTCATCTCTTCCCACGTTCGGATAGGTGTCTCTCCATATCTCCTCCTATTAAGGATAAATTGATCCCACCAAATATTAGCATAATCGATAAAAGAAAAACTGGCTAGTCGTACCTTTTTCTCCTCCGAGTAATTGTGACAATTAAACATATGCTCCGCTTTTCTCTCCCACTCTAGATAAGTTTCTGGTTCGTTCTTTCCTTGGAATAGTGGAAGGGATAATTTAGTACTTCCCAAGTTGTTATCCTTTTCTCCTCGATATCGTCTTCTTTCCGTACAACATCCACCGTCTGATTCTAAGTTCTCCCCCCAATCTGTTTCTTCATCGCAGTGAAGTGATCTTTGAGGACTACTTCTACGAGACACCCGAGATCTCCTTCTCGAACAATCCTCCATGTCCTCCAACTTCCTGTTTAACTGTTGGAATTGATCTTGAATTGATTTCATGAATACTTTTAGATCCATCTCATTTTGATGGAGTTCACTACTCATGTTGGCAATGCTGCAAATTGAACAAAATAAATTAGAATAATAAGGCCTCACAAGTCACTCCCTTAGTGTTTGCCCTCAATATTGACGCTCTTCACTCGTGTTTACACTCGAATTGGCTTTTTCTATAATGCTCTAACCAACTCTTGCCTTTTACCTCTCGATTCTCCTTATAAATCCTTGAACCAAGAACTTCACAAGTTGATTTTCCCACAGATAACGAAAGAGTCACAGATACACAAGATGAATAGGGTAAGGAATATTGGTCAAGAATTAAGAACTTAAAAAAATATATTGAATAAAGACTTTTTTTTTTTAAATTTTCTTGAATTTTTTTTTGAATTTCTATAACAACTTTTTTTTTTCTATCACAATTTTTTTTTTGCTTCTTTTTTTTTTTTAAATTTTTATCACAATTCTTTTTTTTTTTTGGAATATTTAGTAGATAGCAACTTTAACACGAGAAAATTAAAATAAAGGATAGATGACACCTGATTCCAAGAGCCGAAGCTCTGATGCCAAATGATATGATTTTTTTTTTTTGATTTTTCTTTCTTTTCACTTTCATTCTTTTTTTGACTTTCTACTTTTTCTTTACTCTCTATTTTATCTCTCTTTTTTCTTTCTTGATTTTCTAATTCTTTCTCATTCTTTTCTTGACTTTCTACTTTTTCTTGACTTTCAATTTTATCTCTCTTTTCTCTTTCTTGATTTTCTAATTCTTTTTCTCTCATTCTACATTCTTTTGAATTTTTATGTAGTCATTCTACATTGTTTTGGGTTTCATGCACATTTATTTATAGTATCTTAATGCAGAGACATTTTTATTATTTGCTAAAAATTTTCTAATTTTTCTGACTTTTGTTCTTATTTCTACTCTATTTCTCACTAGAGTATATTTGTAGCCAAAGGAGTCCATTATGAGAAATTGTGAGTGTTACACAATCCACGGTTGCTTCACAAAACACAAGAACTCCTCTTCAATTACATCGAAATTAAAATTAATTTTCTTGCAAGAAAATTAGAAAAATAAAACAACAAAAATTGAATTGAACATAATACAAGTTGAATGCCTCTCCCAAATTTTGCGATTAAGCATGAAAAATAAAGTTATGAATGAGTACCATCCCCGTCCAACTCTTTTTTTAACCCACGTTAGTGTTACTAGTCTTCAGCTAGGTAGCTTTGACTTGCACAAAATGTCAAAATCAAATTTCACTTACTCGAACTTTTCAAAGTTAGGGTTGAGCCACGAATTAATCCTCCCAAATCAAAATATTTTAGGACTATCTGCTCAAGGATTTTTAGATATTCACTTAAATGAAAGATTATGACTAGGTGGGTTAAAAAAAGAGTTGGAAGGGGATGGTCCTAAGGTTAAATCCTAATTTAATAACTTTATTTGTAATTAGGTTTAGGATACCCCACTTGTATAGGTTAAGGATATCATTTCCTTATTGTATTTTTTTTCTTCATTTTTCGCATGTAACCCTATTTCTTAGGTTTGGACCTTAGAATACTCAATTTAAAAGCATGGAGGGGAGGGTTTCGCATGCTTGGCTAAATCCATATTTGCCTATAAATAAGCATCACATCTTCTATTTTGCACACTTTAGATAATAATTCATTTACTTCACTTTTTAGTGAGTTTTAAAAGTAAAATTCTCTTTCAAACTTGCCTTGAAGCTTTAAGTCTTGAGCCGATCAACAAAAACTCCTTATCAATGGAGGATTCTACCATTATGACAAAAAATGAAACTTATCAAATATTTTTTCCATAAGCATATGTGAACTTAACAATTCCACACATTTTGGATGGCATGTGACTATATTTGAGCTCTTCCAAATCTAGATTTTTCATCAAGTGTTCCTTATAAAATCCATATCAACAATTAAATTAAATAATTAAATAATTAAACATCAACCTAAATAAGTTAAATATGGAAAGAGAAATCAATAATGTTTCTTTAAATTTCTCACTAAGCATGCACACTCATCGAATCTAGAAAGAAAATGCCAACTGGATTTATTGTTATATATGACAAGATCAAATTGAAGGTGTATGAATTACCAAACATAAAAACTTAATTTTTATATTAGGGTAAAAGTGTATAATTTTCAATAATCGAGTGAACTCAACGAATACAAAGCACTTAAAAGAACATAATCAAGGGGTAAAATAATACAAAAAATCCTTAGTAAATAAATATATAATATATTATATAATAAATTCATAAATAAAATATCACATAATAATATACACTTTATATATTCAAGAAAAATAAAATAATATTAAAAAATGAAAAATAACTTAACATAAAAATAAATTTACACGGTTAAACTAAAAGGAAATTATAAGAAAATAAAATTCCTGTATTTTGACTAGCAAATAAATACATATCAGATAGCATAACTATTCAAGACAAGAAACAAAACAAGAGACAAAATATGAAAATTAACCATATTATGACCAACAACTCTAACTATTCATAACTATTCAAGGCAATTTTCTCAAAGCTTGACCAATAATTCTAATTACCGCTTGGTCCAAATTAAGGTAACCTCACACCTAACAAAGGAGATTTCTTTTATGAAAATAGAATGAAAATCACTTAATTTTTATCCTCATTACTATTCCAAACAAGCATGCACCAAATTTATTTAATCTTTCAATTACTTAAAGAAAAATGGGTGAAAGAGGAACGAGAGTTGAATGAACGTCTACAAAATATAAAAATGGATAAATAAAGAAATAAAAATAGATTGATACTAACCTATCATATCACTTTTTTCTCAATTTCTTTGTCCAAGGATAATGCTGCCTTTGATAAAAAGGAAATAAAAGAAAAAAGGGATGTTAAAAAGCAAGAGAAAGAATGTACGGTTCTTAAGAGATTTGGTTACTTTTTATTTTAAACAAAGATCAAATTACACTTTTTTTAAGTTATACTATTATTCTTTTTTAATTTTAAAAAATACTATTTAAGAAAATATGGTTGAATGCTTAAAATAATCCTTAAGAAAAAATGTTTAAGCCACTTTATGCTTGATATATATATATATATATATATATATATATATATATATATATAAAGGGAGGGGAAAAAGAGAGAGTCGAGATCCATTGATACCAAGTGTTAAGAGTAACACTTACATCAACTTAATCATTTTTTTATAAAGTAAAAGATTTTCCAATCCAATCGTTAAATCGTGTTAAAATATTTTTATGATCATATATATCAAATTTTAAATAATTTTAATATTTTCAAGTATGTTATTCAACTATTGATATTTACACATATTTTAAAAAAAATTAAACGTTAAAATAAAGTCCTGCAATGAAGTATCTACTAATTTTTATTTCATATGAAATTTCATAAATATGACTTACTTGGTAAGTATGATATGATTCATCTTACGTGAATGAATCGAATTGCGGAAACAATAATGGAATGTCTTGAGAATCAAGATAAGATAAAGAACCCGACACAAACCGTGACCTGCCGAAAGAACCAACGTTGTCAAGGGTAATTCTTTGCCCAAAAACCAAGAGAATCAAATCAACTCACACACAGATAAAAACTCTCAAAGAGAAATACTATTATTGAACCTAATCTAGTATAAAAAAGATAACAAATATGATAAAATCCTAATTAGATTGAAATTTGAATTGCAACTAATTTAAAACAACTAACTCGTAAATAGATATCAAATTGTAATGTGATCTATAGCAAATCATAAACCATATCACTTAAGATCTTTGTCGTAACTGTCATTACAACGAAATGATGAACTCGCTTACAATTTAAAGAAGAATTATTGGATTGTGGAGGTGCCACCAAATTTTTATTTTTTAAGGAAAAATATTTGAACAAACCCTAACTTGAGGAAGAATTCTAGGTTCGACAGTCAGTTATGAGTAGGGAAGGTACTAGACACCCTACTCGTCCATTCCGAAGAACGGTACCCTTAAATTGAGTGAGTGATTTCAGTATTTTTGAAAACCATTTGATCCCTTTAAATAGAAAATAAATAAATAGGTTTATGGAAAATAGTCTGACAAGACTTGATCTTGCTCCTACGTATTCCTTGGTGCAATAGAAAATTCAAGGCTATGTAGTTCTAGTTGAAGACTTGATCTGCAAAGATATTTAAAAAAGTAAGGTTTATACCAAATTACGAGATAAGTTGAAAGTATTTTGAAAATGTTCCTAATCCACATGTGCACATGGTCCGAGACAAACGAGCATTGCACTGGGATCCATATAATTTCTAATATTGAACACTAAAGTATGCTACCAATTCATATTTAGATCTTATTATGTGTGACTTAGAACCTTGAAGTGCTTGAAAATGTCTTTCGAAATTCACTTTTGAGAGTTATATGATATTTGGATATTTCCTAGATTCACATATGTACAAAGTCTGAGGCAAATGAAGGCTACACTGAGACTCATATGACTCTCTGAATATTGAAAGGCAGGGTATGTTGCACAACCAAAATCAAAGCTCATTGCGTAAGATTTAGGATTATCAAAACATATTTTTTTGAAAATTTGACTTTTGAAGGTGATATGATAAAACGGTATTTAAATTTTTTCCCAGATCCACATATGCACAGAGTCTAAGGCAAACAAGGGTTGCACTGAGACTCATATGACTCTTTGAAATTGAAAGGTAGGGTATGATGCATATCCAAATTCAGAGTTCATTGCATGAAATCTAGGATTATTAAAACATATTTTTGTAAAATTTGATTGTTGAAGGTGATATGGAAAACGACATGGCATTTAAATGTTTTCCTGGATCCACATATGCACAGTCTGAGGCAAACGAGGGTTGCACTAAGACTCATATGATTTTCTGAATATTGAAAGGCAGGTATGCTGCACATCCAAATTCAGAGTTCATTGCGTGAAATCTAGGATTATTAAAGATTCATTTAAAAAAGAACAATGATGAGTGTAAACTACTACGCAAGTATAATGAGGATAGAATGATAAAAATCAAAATAAATAATAACGGCTTGACCCAGACTTTTCTTCTACACGATGTCGAATCCTAAAGAGTAATGTCACCTTTTTTCTGGAATGAGTTCCCTTGAACCATAGCTTTTGCATAATCCCAAGAGAAGTATGTGGTGAAAAAGCATGATTCATTCCCTTCTATTACTTCATACAGTAGAACATGTGGAGGTAGTCCCTCCAGAGATGCAGCCTTATCTATGTATTTCTGAGCAATTTCAAAAGAATTTTGTTTTTCTTTTGGGTCCACAAATTGGCCAATTCCAATAAACATTTCTGCATATGTGTCAAGTATGAGCACATCCATAGTTAACAAATCATCTTGGGAAAAGTTGAAAACCTCCTACACCTGTAACTTCCCTTTATTAAAAGAGAAAGTGAACAAATGTGGGTCTCTAACAATGTCATTAATAACTTTTTGCTGGTATAATTTTGTTTCCCTCCAACTGCAAACTAGAAAGTTGAGCTTTCTGTTTCTTTTTTTTGCATGCTTTAAAGCAACACTTGGCCTTAACAACTTTGCAACTTTTGCTGCGAGTTGTTGCTGCTCAAGGGAACATTAATCCCCATGCCAAGTAAAAATAGTTGAGCCAAATTACATAAAAGCATCTATGACCCATTTGACACGCAGACTGAATTTTTTTTATAATACTCAGTTGGTGCTAGGCTATAACTCAATTTTCTATTAGAAGACTAGTGGGAGAGGCTAATGATAGACCATGGATAGTGGAGGATGTCAACACTTTGTTTGTAGAACCAGGCTTGCTTTTTATGAGAAATTGAATGTATTCTGCCTATGCTCTTTGCTTCTTTGCCATGGATATTGCAAACTATGAGAGACACTATGGAGGTCCGTTGGATCACATGATTGAGACATGATTTAGCACCCTCAAGTTTCCCACATGCCACCAAAGTCTGCCAAAGAAAATCATAAGGGAAAGACCTGAGAGGCTTGGATAACACCTATGAGAATTCATCTGCTTCTGAAGCGTCCACAATTACAATAGCACCTTCCAATATATGTTCGGGTATTATGCTTGTGTAATTGTACATGCCTATCCCAAATGTGTTTAACAACATTAACGACATATGCTTCATTGAGATCCACTAAAGCAACATGGTTTCAATATTTTAGCTACACCACTATCAAAATAAATGGTGTTGTTCGCTTTGCCATTGCAAAACAACACATACCAGAAATATGGAAACCCCCCATCAGCACCTGTGATTGCAGCACTCACCTGAGTGTCATTCTTACTATAACGTACGTATAAGCTCTTCTGGTTTCTTTTGATCCTTTTTCATAATTTGCAGTTATAGGCCCTGTAGCATGGCTCTCACATTTTCCCAAAACTGCTCTATTTATTAAAGGACATGGTTTCTCCTTTGACGTATCATTCAAAGCATTTTCCTTAGAACCTTGATGAGTACCTTCATTAGATTGAATTTTGATTTTAGGAATGGTTGTAAGTTGGTTTTAAGCTCTATTTGATTATAGGAATGTGGTGACAAACTATCTTTGCTGTTCTGCAAGTTGTTTTGCCAAACAAATAAATGAACCAGATTAAGTTTTTTCCTTAAGAGATGAGTTTTGAATATTATATACTTTAGAATCAGAAGGATCACAGAGAACTAATTTGTTTCAATAGAATATTAGTAGAAGCAATATCCAGTTGATCCACTGCCTTCTCTATTGTCAATTCTGTCAAGGGTTCTCTACTAACTGCCTTGTTGCCCCCTATCTCTTTCTTACAAGGATATGGCCATCATCTTCAACTAGATCCAGATTGCAAGTAGATACACTAATTTCATCACCAGGAAATACTTAGGTACCTCTTCAAAATTTGATTGTTGATGAGGATAAAGAACTTTAACTTCTGCTAAATCTGGTTCATCCTGCATGTTCATTCTTACAAAATTCTTCAACCAGTGTGATTTCTATTTCATCATTTTCGACTCCAATTGGATTAGCAACTTCGATTTGATGACTAGGAGAAGCATATACTTGAGGTCTTCTTTCAGCAAAAAACTGATCATGACTTTCAACAAAAGGGAACCGAGTCTATATGGCATAGATTGATCATGACAGAGGGGGTATTCAGTATCTGACTAGCTAGGGTCAAAACTAATGCCTAGGTGGTTGCTGCTGCTTCAAAATAGGAGAAATTGGCACCGGAGGCACATATCAACCATGCATTGCCCTGTTTCCCTTTGATGGCTTAGATGTTATACAGCTGAAAAAGTAGACCTAAATGCTTCTAAACCAACTACAGATAGCACAAAGGTTGGAGATAGGGTGTCTTTCTCAACAACTAACACGTTTGTAGATGGAGATATTTTTGTTTTATTCTGTATGGAGTGTCCTTTGCAAGAGTCAATAGATTTACAAGGACATGGATGGAGGAGTTTCCTCTTAGGTTGAGGAGGAGGTATGTTAATTGGCTATGAACTATGAAGTGATGAATTCATCAAAGCAACATTTTGCAGATCCTAGCTTATTGCATAGTTGTTGCTTCATTGGCTGGTGTAATTGATGTTGTTGTTGTAGGAGATTGCAGTTGGAGCTTCTACTTGAAAAGTTGCTGTTGGTAAAGATACTGCTATTGATTTTGTGATTACTACAGTTGTTGTTGGGGAATAATTTTCTGCCTTCCTGGAATTAGTCTTTGAGAACCGTTAAACATATTATGTATGTTAGCATTTGGGCCCGTAGAGCTCCAAGTTGAATTTTTCCCATGTATACTCTGTATGTTGGAATTTTGGACAATATCTTGGTGATAGTCTAGGCTAGACAATACAGGTGGAAGGTTAGACTAAGACACAACATTCTTTAGAACGTTTTGAGATAGAAGCTGTTGACGTGGCTGAGGCTGACTAAGCAAAGGAACAGAATGTTGTTGCCTAGGATTATGAACTTGAGGTGATAAAACAAGTCCTTGATCAGGAGGTTTATTGTTAGGGCAAGGGTTTCTCCTATTCTAACCTTTACACTAACACTGCCCTTACCAAAACCAAACCTAGAGCATTGGATATTATCAATGATTCATCATAACCTTATATTCTTATATTTTAATTAATTAATTAATTCTAAATTAATTTGCACAAAGGTTACTGTTAAATTGTAGGTTATTTCAGGGTTAAAACCAGCACACAAGAATAGGTCCGTCATATGGTGTTCAGAATTTGATCTATTCATATCGAATCTTCTTATTAAACAAGCTACCAACTGAGAAACTATTAGATTTAGCTTTGGAATTCCTCAATTCAATACAGCCAATTGAAATGCTAGTCACAGTACCACAGATTATCTTTTACTCAACTAAGAGCGAAAAATGACTAGATCCTAATCAGATTAATGCAAGCTTCTGGTTCATAAATGATAGAAGAATGACCAAAAATAACTAACCTGTATGAAGCTAACACTAAATGAATATGCGTGCTAGGAACTCTATGCTAGAATCAATGGAGATTTCTTTTCTTGTCAAGGGAACCCACTTGCGACCAGAAGAGGAAGTGAGGCTTCAAGATCCTTCCGAGAAAAACCCATGGAGAGTGAGAAAAATTTTTTGGAATTTTCTTATTCTTAAACCCCAAAAGTCCCCTTTAAGAATAATCAGCCCCCAGAGAGAGAAGACCACCTCTCCCTTTTTATCCAACAGAATTAAGGGACCAATCTATAGTGAAAAACCAGAAGCCAAGGTCTTTTCAAGGAGCAAATCAGCAAAGTCAGCCTCCCCTACCTTTTTTTTTTCTTTTTGTCGTTTTTCTTTTTTCTTTTTTATTTTCTTTCAGTACCTTAACTGTTTTTTAATCAAAATTTCTTTTTTTATTCTCTTTTTTATTATTTATTATTATCATTATTTTTTTATTTACTTTTATTTTTGGAATTTACTTAGCTTTTTTCCCCTTCTTAGTTCTTTTCATATATATATATATATATATATATATATATATATATATTTATTTGTATTTACTTACTATTTTTGAGTGATTTTGGACCAAAAAATTTTTAATTTTGGATTTTCTATTTACGAATTTAGCCTCAAGCATAATTAAGTGTTCACAATCTTCAATTATATGACTACATAAATTAACCCATGTTGAAATTGGGTTTGGATCCACATAGTCCTTTTCTTGAACTTTCTTAATGAGATCTTAAAGTACTTGTTCTATATGTTTGGTCTTATTTCTTGTTACAAAACCTCTCATTCCTGGATAATCTTTTAAATAATCTCTTTTGCTTAACATGGTGCTCAAGTTCACATCATTCCCTCCTTCTCTGAGAGGATTCATCCTCGAATCTTGAAGGACACCTTGGGACTTTAAAAACTTCAAGCTGAGATGATCAGAATGGATGACAAACTCCCTCAACCAAAGGTAATGTTGTCAAGTTTGTAAGGCCCTCACCAAGGCATAAAGCTCCTTGTCATAGGTTGGGTAGTTAAGCATCTCACTACTAAGTTTCTCACTAAAATATGTCACACGTTTGAAATCTTGCATTAAAACAGCTCTTATACCCACTCTAGAAGCATCACATTCAATCTCAAAAACTTTATCAAAATTAGGTAAATTTAACCTAAGGGCATTGGTGAAGTTATCATTTAGAAAATTAAAAGCTTCTTCATGTTTCTTTTCACATTTAAAATTAACATTCTTTTTAACAAGCTCATTTAAAGGGCAGCTATAGAACTAAAATTTTGTACAAACCTCCTATAAAAACTTGCTAAACCATGGAAGCTTCTTACCTCATTAGCATTTGTAGGCGTGGGTCATTCTCTAATTGCCTTAACTTTTCTTCATCAACACTAACTCCTTGAGAACTTAAAATAAATCCTAAAAAGACAACTAATTCCATACAAAAAGTGCACTTTTCAAGATTAGCATGCAATTCATGGCTTCGTAAGGCAGTACACACATCACGTAAGTGATCTAAGTGTTCATGCGTTGTCTTACTATATATTAAAATATCATCAAAATAGACAACAACAAATTTTCTAATAAAAGTTTGCAAGACATGATGCATTAATCTCATGAAGATACTTGGTGCATTAGAAAGACCAAATGGCATGACAACCCACTCATATAACCCATATTTTGTTTTAAAAGGATTCTTCCACTCATCACCCTCTTTCATACGAATTTGGTGATATCCACTTTCTAAATCAATTTTAGAGAACAAACAAGAGTCATATAGTTCACCTAATAAATTATCTAACCTCGAAATAGGATATCGATACTTTATCGCAATCTTGTTGATAGCTCTACAGTCCATGCACATGCGCCAAGTCTCATCCTTCTTTAGTACCAAGATAATAACAGGAATCGCACACGGGCTAAGACTTTCCCTCATATAGCCTTTCTGCATCAACTCCTCTACTTGCCCTTGAATCTCTTTAGCCTCTCCAAGACTAGTTCAATAGGTTGGTTGGTTTGGAATCACAGCACCGGGGATAAAACCAATTTGGTGTTCAATGCTTCTTATAGGAGGCAAACTTTTTGGTGGTTCTTTAGGAAATACATCATCAAATTCCTGCAACAAAGATTCAACCACACTAGGGAAAGAAGAGTTATGATTGTTAGTAAAATAAATATCCTTGTACATGAGTACAAGAACATGCTCTTTTGCCCTCAAATACTCGCGACCTTCACTTTATGAGCAAATACACAAACTTTCTTTCCTTTTCCTTTAATTCTTGAATTTTCTTTCTTTTCACTCTCACTCTTTTTTTATTTTCCCTTTTTTCTTCACTCTCAATTTTATCTCTATTTTCTTTTTCTTAATTTTCTAATTCTTTTTCTCTTATTTTACATTCTTTTAAAATTTTCATTTGGTTAGAATAAGCCTCAATAGGCCTTAATGGGGTTAATACAATTGTTCGATTACCTACTATAAGAGAATATCTATTTTTAAATCCATCATGCATAACCTTCTTATCGTATTTCCAAGGATATCCTAACAATAAGTGTCTAGCAAGCATAAGAGCAACATCATACAACACTGCATCTTGATAATTGCCTATAGAAAAGGACACCAAGACTTGCTTACTAACCTATAAGGATTAGGATGCTTCTTAGTAGGCAAGTTTAATTTCTCCACTAATAAGGTACTAGCAACGTTGGTGCAATTACCACTGTCTATAATCAATTACATATCTTGTTGTTCACATGACAACGAGTATTAAAAATATGTTCCATTTGCTCTAAATCTTCTTCATCCTTTGGTTGAATGTTCAATACATGTCTTATGACCAAGATTTCTCCATGCACAAGTTCTACTACCTCCACATCACTATAATCCTCCAACTTCGGCATTTCTTCTTCCTCCGAGCTTACACTCTCCACTTCACCGTTGTCAAGAATGATCATCGTCCTTTAGTTTGGATATTGAGAAGCAATATGTCCTAAACCTTGACACTTAAAGCGACTAATGTGACTTGATTTATTAGAGGATTTGGTTTCAAATCTACCTTTGGAAATAGGTACTGCTGATTGTCCATGAGATTCCTCCTTTGGTTTAGGACGTTTTTTCTTGTTGGACCAATTAGACTTCCATGATGAAGTAGAAGCATATTTATGAGTGCTCTTAGATTTAAGTTGTCTTTCGACCTGAATAGCTTTATAAAGCAATTTCTCCATCTCTACATAATGTTATAGCTCCATCACATCAGTTATCTATCTTTTTTAATCCTTCAATAAATCTTGCCATATTGGCTTCTCTATCCTCCTCCACATTGGCTCTTATCATGCCAATTTCCATCTGCTTGTAATAATCTTCAACATTCATAGCGTCTTGAGTAAGATTTTGCAGTTTTCGGTGCAAGTCCCTATGATAGTGACTTGGCACAAATCTTCTTCTCATGACTACTTTCATCTCTTCCCACGTTCGAATAGGTCTCTCTCTATACCTCCTTCTATTAAGCACAAATTGATCCCACCAAATATTAGCATAACTGTTGAAATACACAGTGGAAAACTTTACCTTTTTCTCCTCTGAGTATTTGTGATAATGAAACACATGCTATACTTTTCTCTCTCACTTAAGATAAGTTTCAAATTTATTCTTTCCTTGGAATAGTGTAAGGGGTAATTTAATATTTCCCAAGTTGTTATCATTTTCTTCTCGATATCGTCTTCTTTCTCTGAAACTTCCACTGTCTAATTCTAACTTCTCCCCCCCCCCCCAATCTGCTTCTTCATCACGATGAAGTAATCTTTGGGGACTACTTCGATGAGAAACTCGAGACCTCCTTCTTGAACAACTCTCCATATCCTCCAACCTCTTATTCAACTGTTGTAATTGATCTTGAATTGATTTTATGAATATTTTTAGATCCATTTCATTTTGATAAAGTTCACCACTCATGTTGGCAATGCTACAAATTGAACAAAATAAATAAAATAGTAATAAAATCTCACCAATCACTCCCTTAGTATTTACCCTTAATATTGACGCTCTTCACTCATGTTTACACTCGAATTGACTTTTTTATATAATGCTCTAACCAACTTTTGCCTTTTACCTCTCGATTCTCCTTATAAGTCCTTGAACCAACAACTTCATAAGTTGATTTTTCCACAGATAATAAAAGAGTCACGGATACATAAGATGAATAGGGTAAGAAATATTAGTCAAAGAAATAAGAACTCAAATATTATATTGAATGAAGACTATTTTTTTTATTAATTGTCTTGAATTCTTTTTTTTTTAAAAAAATTTTATCATAACTTTTTTTTTCTATGAAATATTTGGTAGACAATAACTTTAATGCTGTAAGAGGCAAAGATATAATTTTTTTTAGAGAATTTATGGGGTAGGTAATAGAAAAAAACACGCTAAATAAAAAGATGAACGGAAACATAAATAAAATAAAACAAGGAATAGATGACACCTGATTTCAAGAGCCGAAACTCTGATGCCAAATTATATGATTCATCCTACGTGAATGAATCGAAATGCAGAAACGATAATGAAACGTCTTGATAATTAGGATAAGATAAAATAAGAAACCTGACACAAACAAGCGACATGCCGGAGAGTACAAAAGTTATCAAGAGGAACGTGACTCTTACCATGACCTGCTAGAATAACCAACGTTATCAAGAGTATTTCTTTTCCTAAGAACCAAGGGAATCAACTCACACAAAATTAAAAACTCTCAAAGAGGAATACTATTATTCATCAAATTTTTTCCTTTCACTGAATCCTTAACTCCTATTATATAGATAACCTAATCTAGTAAAAAAAAGATAACAAATATGATGAAATCCTAATTACATTGCAATTTGAATTGCAACTAAGTTAAAACAACTAACTTGTAAATAGATATCAAATTCTAATGCGATCTATAGCAAATCATAAATTTTATCACTTAACTAAATTTTATCACTTAAGATCTTCAATGATATAACACATAAATTAATCCATATTGGAATTGGGTTTTGGATCCACGTAATACTTTTCTTGAACTTCCTTAATGAGATCTTGAAGTTCTTGTTTCATACGTTTGGTCTTATTTCTCGTTACAAGATCTCTCATTTCTAGATAATCTTTTAAATAATTTCTTTTGCTTAACGTGGTGCTCAATTCACATTAAAGTTCTTTCAAATCAACAGCTAAATTTATGAATTTTGTATTTTATAAAAAATTATTAAATTGGTATAAGGGTTAAGTTTAACACCTCATATTAATATATCCCAACTCACATAATTTATATTTTTAGATTAAAATGTTACATAATTATAATTTTAAAAATTTATTTGATAATTTTAATTTTTAAATTAAACTAAATTGAGTAAAACAATTTGAATGCTAATTAGATATTTTTTTAAGAATTAAATATTTTCATTGCTATTTATGTAAAAAAAAAGCTTAAAATGGTGTGCTTCATGCTTTATTGTGGTCTAATAAAAGACTCCAAATCTAAATATTTTATTAATTAATTTTTTTAAAAAAATATTATTAATTTATTATAATAGAAAACATCTATATTTTTGAAAAATATTAATTTTTCATAAGATTATAAATAATATAAAATATTATGTTAGTTAAATTAAAAATAGTTATTTAAATATATTTTAAACAAATTAAGATAATTGTGAAAACTATTATATTAATATTTATAAAGTAATTATAATAAAAGTATCAACTTACCGCTTCATAACACATTATGACATGCTTGTCTAGAAACAAAATAATAAGTGATCTTTGTTAGTACTAAATATCTTTACTTTTATTTATATAAAACAATAATTACTTGTCAACTAAACATATATTGTTATTGATGTATAGTTTAAAGAGCTTTTCGACTTTATACTAACATGAGCATAAAATATAGAAAGTATGCTTGTATCACATCTAACATCAAATATAACTGAATGCTGCGAAGATAACCATTTAAGGAGAAAAAAATTAAGCTAAAAAAAATAATTTATAAATCAACTTTTGAAGTTAACTAACTTACTTTAACTTAAAAAAATCCTTATAATGTATTTTTGAAGTTTTATAAGCATAAGTTCAATAAATAATTAAATTAGTATTATTTTTTTAAAAAAAAGTTTCAATTTATAATATTTTTTAGGAATTATATAAAAATATATCTATTGCCAATTATAACTTTACTTAGTAATAAACTTATTTGACATAAATATAATTTAAAGAGAAGTATACAAAAAAAAATATAAATTTTTTTAGAATTTATAATTAAATTACTTAAAATTTTTGGTTTTGATAATTAATTGCACAAATTAAAATCATACTTTTTAAGGAAATGACTAATGAGCTAGATTTCTAAATATGTACTCATTAATATTTATTTTACTATTTCTTTAATAGTAGAGATTAGTTAAATATAATAATATTTTATTTTAAAATATATAACCCATAACATAAACATATAATTGAGGGAAGTTATAAATTGATTCTAAATTAAATGGAAAAGTTTTCATTCTTTTATATATATAGCTTCAATTTACAAAGAGAAAATTAACTTTTAAATTTTTTAAAACTTGACTCTTTTAACTTCTTAGAATATAAATAACATATAAAATAATTAACTTAACAAAAATAAATTATAAAACATACGAATAACAAATTTTAAATAAAAGTTGAACTACGCATCAACATAAACTAAAATAACAAAAAAATAACGTCAGAATCAATTTCTAAAGTTATCGAAAGAATTCTTAGATAAATTTAAAATGTCACATAATTTATCTAGGTCAAAAACTAAAGTTGTTAAAAAAAATATATTGAAAGTTATCGAAAGTTTATAAATTATAAATTATTTTAATTTATAATTTTATTTTTCATTTTATTTTTAAAATTTAATTTTAAATCTTTAAAAAAAAATTTAACTTTCTTTTAATTTGTTTGAGAAGCTTAATTGATTTTGATAGTGATCTAAGTTGTATTCTATATTATATTTTAGTTAAAAAAATTTAAATTTTATTTTTAGATGTTTATAATAAGCATGTCAGGTATATTTTTTATACTTGTTATTTTCTTTTAATTTTATATAAATATATTAGTTAATCATTATTTTTATAGGCATACATCTAGATGTTGATTATCAATTCTATTTAGTTTTTATATAAATTATTTACATGATAAAATGATTGACTAAAAAAAAATATTTTTATTATAGATTTATTTATGTTTTTACTCCTCGCATGTGATGAGGTTGCAAATGTATTGATTGATTGTTTGATTGGATTATAGAACATTGATGAAAAAATTATCTATAACCACCACCTTAAATAATTGTAGTACAAATATTTTTAATATTAATAAAATTAAAAATAAGTTACAATTAGATTTTCTATGGAAGAATGGATCTTTACTTTATGTACATTGTTATATTGTTATTCATATATTTTAAATTTGATTATAAAAGATAGAAGGAATTGGTGAAAGATGGAATTGAAAATATTTAAATTTAATTGTGTAAATTTTAGAGTGCAACATCTAAAAGAAATTTTTTTAACAAAATAACTAAACTATTATACATTTCCTATACTAGATACTTAATTTTTGATTATCTAATTAGATTAAATTAAACTAGATATTAGAAGTTGTCATATCATATAAAAACATTTTTATTATGTTGAAATAATGTAAGTTGCAATACTTGTGTTTTCTAAGAAATTTATCGCAGAAAATTGCAAATAATATTTGTCGAAACTTAAAAATATTTAATGAGTTCATTGAATTGAATTCTAACACCAAGTATTCAATTTCTAATATTTATTTTTCTTGTATTTCTAAGTTAAGTTGATAATAAATGAATGACTCCCTTCTTTAATATTTTAAAGAATGAAAAAAAAAATCTAACACGTTTGATAGCTATTGGAATATGACTCATGATTTAATAAGTGTTACAATAATTTTGTATTCTTATATAAGATAGAGTTAGTTAAATTTTATTTTAAAAAAGTGTATGACATTGAATATTTTGTACAAGTTGAAAGGATTTAAAAAATTATGTTATGATTTGGCTGTCAAGTATCAACAAAAAACGGAGGAAGAATCTAGCGTTCGCTCTCCTATGGTGGATGGGCTTGTTTCAGGTAGTAGATTAAATGCTTTTAATTTGTATATGGAAAGAAAAAAGAAGACTAATATATCACATATTATCAAAGATGAATCATGATTTAGAGTATGGGAGACTACAATAACTGCTTGAATTTGATATTGTAGTATGATGGAAGGGTCATGGATCTAAATTAAGGGATAAGAATCTAAGTGGGTTTCTAAATTGCATTTTTGAGTCTTAAAAATTGTGTATTGTTATCATTACTATATTTGTTAGAATAAATTAAACTAGCACCACCTATGTTTAGATGAAATTGTATATAATATCTTTATCTTTTTACATTTAAACAAATTTCCTTAAATGGGTCCGTATATGGGTTCAATGAAGGAGGACTTCGACTCCATATTCTTTCTTGTTTAGAGAGTTGCTGCTTTTTGAATGTCAACAACTTGTTGATTCTTGCGATAAGTAAGAAAAGGTTCACCATTGAATGCAACTTTGTAGCAATAGGTTCAAGTATCCTTCAATCATTGCATCATCCATCTGTCCCTTCCACACACATACGTAATAAAGGTTACTTTTGTCTTTCCAAATAAAATTTCCTTCTAAAAATGTTTTTTAATCTCATTAATTCATGCAATGATGAGTGATAATGATGTGCAATTTTGTATTCCTCCCAAATGTTACAGAATTGTAATGTACATGTATAACTTTAATTATCTTGTACTTTTCTTTTGAAAATTTTATTTTTATCAAAATTAATATTGCCTATTACGAATTAAAATCATTTTCCATCCTTTTCAAAAATGCCTTTTTAATAAAATTATTTTCATCAAAAAAATTTCGTAATCAAATTAACAAAAAATTAAAATTATTCTTTAAAATTTTTAGAACTATGTAGTTTTAAGTTTATATTATACTTGACATACATAGTACAGGTCACCTTTTACAAGCTAAATTTTTGTAAATTATTTTTTCTTCTATGTTTTTATATTTTTTTTTATTTTCTTATTACTTAATTAAATTTTATCATTTTACTAGAAATTTTTAATTTTTATGATTTATTTAAATTTTATAAATTATTTTTATGTTTATTTTTGTCATTTTATTGCCTTGTAAAATTTTAATTGTTTTTGTGTTTGTTTGTAAATATTCAATTTCTCTCTTTTATCTACTGTTTGTTAATTTTGTGATTAACTTTGTTTATGTTATTTATTTTAGTGGATCAAATGAATATTTTGAAAGTCATGATAGCATTTTATAATCAATATGAAGTGACCATTTTTATAGCAGACGCAATAGAGTGGTATTAGTGCTTTCTTTACGTGTAAATCGATTTCCAACTTTATTTTGGTTTGACAAATTGGTTAAAAAATTATTTTGAATAAATTTTTTCCAAGTTAAATGAAATTGGTGACAACTTCTTATTTTTTATATTATCTTTGTTTTATTATTTTCAAGTCGCAACACTAATGCATTGAAAAAGTTTACAATTAAGAATTGGAGAGTCATATTTATTAAGTTGGCTTCAAATGGCACCAGTTATACTAGTACTAATTCAAGTGATTTAGATAATTGGGGAGAATTGATTATCATTTCATTCCTCATGAAATATGAGCAAAAATTTTTAGTGTGGCGTCATTTAACATTTCTCTTTTGATAAAAAAAAAAACGTATATTTTGGAGTTCTTAATTGATCATGAAATTAGATGTTATGAGACTTTTAAAACGAAAAAAGATGTTTCTTTTCTTTTTTAAACTTTAAAGGTTGTTAGAGCATCTGCACCATTAGATGCTAGACCAGTTCTTAATTTATGCTTAACCCGTGCTTAACCATATTCAAGAATTGCTTATATAAGCAACGGTGCTTAGCTTAATTACCTTAGAAAAAGAGAGTGGGGAAATATTATTTCATTTTTAAAATTATTTTATCATTTAAATAAATTAATTAAAAATAAAATAATAATTTATTTATAATTTAATAATATTTTTAAATATAAATTATATTTATTTTAAATATTTTTTTATATAAATTATATTTATTTTAATTATTTAAAATAGTTTTTTATTTAAATTATATTTATTTTAAATAATTGATTTAATCATTATAATTTATTTTTATTTTTAAATACTTTGGTTATTTTTAAATACCTAAATTATAATTTATTTATTTTAACTAATCATTAAAATAAATATGAATATTTTTTAAATATAATAAATTATTTTAAAAATTAAACATAAATATTTTTAAAATTTAAAATTATTATATTTTTTAGATAATTATTAATTAATATTATACTGACACGCTCGTCGCAAACGCGCAAAAATAATTTCTAGATTTCCCCCAAACTATTGGTATAGTATAAGGTGCAACCTAGGTCATCTCCCAAAGACCATTTCAGATTCTTAAGCAAATAAGGAGAAAATTAGAACAGGGGGATTTTGTAAAGATTGATATTGAGTTCTAAATGCAAAATACAGAATGAAATTAATTTCACTTAACAATTATCAACTCAAGGAATTCAGAGGCTATTTTCTTAACTAATCATTGATCACTAAAATCATGCATTGTGTTTATCAACCTAGAATCATCTGGAACCCCTAAAACGATCCTTGAATTCTCTACTGAGAAACCTCTCAGAATTTAATTGATTATGATCAACAAGATTAGTAACCACTTAATCTTTTATCTACACCAATTTCACAATCAGAATTCAGTTGAAGTAAGTAATAAAATGAAAACCTTCAATTCAATTACTTAATTTCTACTCTTCAAACTTTTGGAAAATGATTTACCAATCAAAAACCAATTATAAATCAATTATGCATTAATCAAAATACGTCGACCGATCAAACTTTGATTAAAGAATAAAATTGAAGAATATAGTGAAGCAGAGTAGAAACCACTTTATAAGCATGTAAATAAAGATCAAGACCTCAAAGTTAAAATGAAAATAGCTTGAATCCTTGAATTGATACTACAAACCTAGCCTTCCATGAAGGAGGCAAACTAACAACAAATAAATCCTAAGCCTTCCATGTAGGAGGCAACTAACAAGAAAGAAAACATAAGCCTTCCATAAAGGAGGCAAAACTAACAAGAAAGAAAGAAAGAAAGAAAGAAAGCAAGAAAATGGTATTGGAGTTAATCTCCAAAAAATGGTGTATCTCTCCTCTTGCAAACCCTTCTATTTATAGAGGATTTTTGAGGCATCATCTTCAGAAAGTCGCCAACTAGGAAATTACTTTTCTACCCTTTTATTGCTTTCACATGGGCTTTGTTGAAATTTCAAAACACTTTTGAATTTTTGCCACCAATGAGCACAACAATTTTGACTTTCTTGCACCGCAATTTCGGATGTTCACATGTCCGAATTAGAGCTTGACTTCTGAACAAAAGTTGTAGCCCCGGATCTTAGTTGTCCAACAAAGTTGATTTCATCTCAATATGACTTCTATATCTCAAGATATGGCCGGATCTTTGCATACTGTTCAAATTCCACGTCAGCAACACTATCTCATCTTTTGAGATAAGTTCGGAGTCCTAAACATCCCATTTAGAATCTGCTCTTGCTTTGTAACTATGGACACTTCTTTAAGCTTTCATTCAAGACAAATTTCATGATTTTTGGATGTCTACAACTCCTATTATGCTCAAAATACTATAATAGTGTCATTTTAATCGGGTAAGCAAAGAAATTCAATTAAACTTCATATGAACCCAAACTCATAAAATATGACAAAGATCACTTAATTGAACATATAAGAAGTCTTAATGAGATAAAAGTGAGAGATAATTATTTATGAAATCTATGCTTATCAAATTCCCCCACACTTATCTTTTGCACGTCTCGGGCAAACTTAAGTTAAGGATTGGTGACTATTTTTTTTTTTTTTTTTTGAAAGAACATCAAAGTTTTGAGTTGATTTCTCAAGAATTCACAAAATTTCATGAAGCATTATTTCATCACATTTTTTAAATTACTTAGAAAGGCAACTTTAATTTGAAAAACATAGATTGAGAAAGATAAAACCTCACATGATATACTCTAAATCTCTCAAGTGTTTGATTTGGTAAGTGTTTCTCTCAAATTCAATCCATGAAAGATGAACTATCATAGGCTTGCATATCTTCTACTTCTCTACTACTATATACACATGCAATGCACAAATCAAGAGGTCTTTATTTTGGTTATAACGGGATTAGAAAGATGAAATGATATATTGAAGAGGTACAATGTTAGACCAAGGAAAATGGTGAGGATTGAGAACTGAGTCTAAGTGCAAGTGTGAGAAACAGATATCACTTCTTCATTTTTTTTTTCAATATAATAGTTTATTTGTTAATTTATTGCTTCAGTTTTTTTTTTCAACCATGATATTCTTAAACACAACAATAATCTCTCCCACACTTATTGAAACACTTATGGTATGATAAATCCAGTATTCCTCACCTTCTATGGTCAGACAAAGTTGTTTTTTTTTTTTTTTTTTGATTTGTGGTGAGCTAAAAAGAAGAAAAGGCTAATCGGCTCAAAGGGCTGATCAAAGGATAAAATTATACGGGTTGGTTATTTGGCCAAGTGGTTTGTTCAAGAAAAAAAAATGCCTCAATCATTTTTGTACAATTCATGTGAAAATGTAGCTTCAAAAAGAATCAATGCAAGTTCTGAAGTAACATATTCCATGGATGAAAATCACACAAGAAAGAAAGTAATTAATAAGGCTCAAAATCTCACAGGTAATATATTTATCAAATCTAATCTATCCAGTTCAAATATGTGTTGCCAAACTAATTAATCTCGAAATGTAAATCATTTTGCTTCAATTATTTTATGAAATCTAAAGAAAAACATACTTCCACATTCAAATTTTTTTTTTTTTAAATCATAAGATGCGTATCAAGAGTCAAGTGTAACTCCTTACTCAGCCATCTTACTCAAAGAAAGTTTATGAATCTAACCTAAATTTTTTTATTTTTTTATTTTTTTTTTTAATTTTTTTTTTTGGGTTTTTTTTTTTAATTTTTTTTTTTAATTTTTTTTTTTTTTTTAATATCGGACCATCCTCCCCCCAACCTATCCAAGACATTGTCCCCAATGTCTTAGATGGAATTTCATATAACAGGAAAAGAAATGTAAGAAAACCATCAAAGAAAGGAAAAGTTATAACCGAAGAGTGGTATCTGGTTCTCTTTTGTCTCTGCCATCCTGATGTGGTTGGTTCACCAGCTTCATTGCTTGACTGAGCTCAGATGTAGGATTTTGCAAAATCTCAAGTAGCTGTTCAACAGTTGAAGCAGATACTATGATGTTGCGCATGGATTGTGGCATGAACTCCTGCTCTACTGCATGATCTAAAAAGGATATCAAACCATTATAAAAGCCATTAATATTCAATAAGCCCAAAGGTTTGTTATGAAAATTCCGATAGGCCCAAAATATAATGGTAAAAATTTCTTCCATTGTTCCAAGACCACCAGGTAATGCAATAAATGCATTAGAATTAACCAACATGTGTCTCATACGGTCATGCATGGTTGCAACCTTCAATTCAGTACCTAGGGTGAAGTAGGAGGTGCTCCCATTTTTTAAGCCAACACCCAAGACGTTACACCCCTTTGTGAGTGCAGATCTTGCAACACATCCTTTTAAACCCAGAATCCCTCCCCCATAAACAAGATTGATTTTTCTTGCAGCTAATGCCTTACCAAGGGTATAAGCTGCATGTTGAAATTCTCCATCCTTTCCAAGGTTAGACCCACCAAAAACACAGATAGTATTGATCCTATCCATATACGGTGTTTCTGTCTCTCTTTTTTTTTCTTTTGAAAAAATATGTCATAGAGGTTGATAATTTATAGAGACTCAATATCAGACAAGGAGATCGCTTGAATAGTGCGGGATCAGGATTTGGTAGCAAAAGTTTGAATTTTTGTTGCAAAAGTTTGGATTTTGTTGCAAAAGTTTGAATTTTGTTGCAAAAGTTTGAATTTTGTTGCAAAAGTTTGAATTTTTTTGTTCAAGGAAAAGGTGAATGTCAGAGGGGAAAGACTTTAAGCACGGGTGAAAATTTCAAAAAAATTGGTGGCCCAATAAATTGAAAAGACAATGTAAATGACAAACATACACGCATGAGAATGAACAGTAGTTGTGATCGTGGCTCATATCTTCCTCTGGTTTTACGTCCAGTAACGGCTGAAACGCCTTCTAAGAGTCGAGGATGTGCTTCCCATTCAGTTTTCTTGTAAACTGACAACAAGGTCTTTTAAAGTCAGATTCCCAAGACTATAACGTTCTTTTTCCTTTCGAAACAGTTCAAACAAATCAAGAAGGACTCCTTGTACATGCCCACTAGGATGCGTCTCAAGAGTCTGAATGATATCATCCAATGACTCCTTACTCAGTCCATCCTTTATAAATTGAATTTTGTCCTCTCGATTTCTTGAAACCATTCCAGGGTTCTTGCATCTTGTGTTACAGGTCCATCTTGCACACCTGTAGCAAACTCCAATTCTTTTTGCCCTTCTCTTCTTTGCATAGGAACTTCTTCCCATACCTGGCATGTTTTTAACAAATGATTCTTGAAATTCACCTGCTAAACGTACCTTAGCTTCAATGATCCAACGGACATCTTCTGGAAGGCCTAAGAGTGTTAATGCCCTCAATCGTTCAAGTCTGCAATTGTAAATGTCTTTAAGAAAATTTCTGGGGAGAGTAGGGAACAAAATTTTGATCCTGGTGAGAGCTTTCTCCATTTTTTTCTTAAAACACTCAAGTTATTATTCCTGCAAGCTCAATGTAGTGTAATAGTTGGGATGATTTAAGAGGTGAAAAATGAAGTTGAGAGATTAGTTGAAACTTATAAGCGAGGAATATGAGGGAGGGAGAGAGAGAAAGAGAGAGAGAGAAAGAGAGAGAGAGAGACTTCTCTTGAATTTATTGCAAGTATGTGGCATTGTGCAAATGCACTTCTTCTACCGTGTGCTTTTGAAAACCTTCGAAAAATGGTTTAAGACGATGTCCATTCACCTTGAAGATTTTTTCAGTTTCCTCATTTTTTATTTCCACTGCACCATAAGGAAAAACATTAGTAACTACAAATGGTCCTAACCATCTAGAGCGTAGCTTACCAGGCATAAGCTTTAGCCGAGAATTGAAGAGGAGAACTTTTTGTCCAACGGAAAACTCCTTCCTTGCCAAATTTTTGTCATGAAGAGCTTTGACTTTTTCTTTGTAAATTTTGGAGTTTTCGTATGCTTCTAATCGAATTTCTTCAAGTTCCTGCAATTGAAGCTTCCTATGGATTCCTGCTTGGTCCAGATCCATGTTGCATTTCTTTACTGCCCAAAATGCTCTATGCTCTAATTCAACTGGAAGATGACATGCTTTACCAAAGACAATCCTGTAGGGAGACATGCCAATGGATGACTTGTAGGTTGTCCTATATGCCCATAAAGCATCAACAAGGCGCAAGCTCCAATCCTTCCTGTTAGGCTGAACTGTTTTCTCTAAGATTTTCTTGATCTCTCGATTAGAAACTTCAGCTTGACCATTTGTTTGAGGATGATATGGGGTGGAGACTTTATGCATGACTCCATATTTGCGGAGTAGGGCTTCCATTGTGCGGTTGCAAAAATGAGTACCTTGGTCACTAATTAGAGCTCTAGGAATGCCAAACCTGCTAAAAATGTTAGACCTGGTAAAATCTGCAACAACTCGAGCATCATCAGTACGAGTGGCTTTTGCCTCCACCCATTTTGAAACATAATCAACAGCTAGCAGAATGTAAACAAAGCCAAAAGAGACAGGGAATGGACCAATAAAGTCTATACCCCATACATCAAATATCTCACAAAAGAGAAGTGGTTGTTGGGGCATCTCATTTCTGCGCGAAATACTCCCTATTCTTTGGCACTGCTCACAAGTTATGCATAATCTGTGTGCATCACGAAATATTGTAGGCCAATAAAAGCCTGAGTCTAGTACTTTTCTAGCTGTCCGTTGTGGCCCAAAGTGTCCACCACAAGCTAGGGAATGGCAAAAGGTAAGTACAGACTGAACTTCATGATCTGGGACACATCTTCTAATGATTTGATCACTACATGTCTTCCAAAGGTATGGTTCATCCCATATGTAGTGTTTGGCATCACTTTTCAACTTGGCAATTTGCGATTTGGTGAAGTGTTTGGGTATTTCTTTAGCAACCAGATAGTTTACCAAATCTGCATACCAAGGATCTTTCCCGTGCAAATGATAAAGATGCTCTTCTGGGAATGAATCTGCAATTAAAGTTTCTTCACAAGGTTGCTGGATCCGACTTAAATGATCTGCAACAAGGTTCTCTGCACCACTCTTGTCTTTAATCTCTAAATCAAATTCTTGCAACAGAAGCATCCAGCGAATCAGTCTTGGCTTAGCATCTGCCTTCTTCAGCAAGTATTTCAGAGCTGCATGGTCAGAGAAGACAATAACTTTAGATCCAAGTAAATAGGAGCGAAATTTATCTAATGCAAACACAATTGCCAAAAGCTCCTTCTCAGTAGTTGTGTAATTGGATTGGGTTGCATCAAGTGTGCGAGAGGCATATGCAATGACATGAGATCTCTTGCTAACTCTTTGAGACAGTACAGCACCAAGGGCATAATTAGATGCATCACACATTAATTCAAATGGAAGCGTCCAATTAGGTGGTTGAATGATGGGAGTGGTTGTCAACCGCTTCTTTAGTTCATCAAATGAATCCTTGCATGCTTGATCAAACACAAATTTGGTATCTTTTTGTAGTAGTTTAGAAAGAGGTTGTGCAATCTTGCTAAAATCCTTGATGAATCTTCCGTAAAAACCTGCATGACCAAGTAAAGAACGTACTTCTCGCACAGAAGTGGGGTAAGGTAGAGAAGTAATAATGTCTATCTTGGCCTTATCAACCTCTAAACCTTTGCTAGATACCAAGTGTCCTAAGACTATACCTTCTGTTACCATGAAATGACATTTTTCAAAATTCAAAACCAGGTTAGTCTCAATGCATCTGTCCAAAACTTTAGAAAGGCTTTCTAAGCATGCATCAAAAGAAGAACCATATACAGTGAAGTCATCCATAAACACTTCCATGCAACTTTCTAAGAGATCAGAGAAAATGCTTACCATGCATCTTTGAAAGGTTCCAGGGGCGTTGCATAGACCAAAGGGCATCCTTCGATAGGCAAAAGTACCAAAAGGACAAGTGAAGGTGGTCTTATGCTGATCTTCTGGGGCTATATGTATTTGAAAATAACCTGAAAAACCATCCAAAAAGCAATAGTGAGATTTTCCTGCTAATCTTTCCAAAATTTGGTCTATGAAGGGCAAAGGGAAGTGATCCTTGCGAGTAGCTTGGTTAAGCTTCCTATAATCTATGCACACTCTCCAACTATTTTGTATTCTGGTAGGGATTAGTTCATCATTGTGATTTTTGACTACAGTCATGCCAGTCTTCTTAGGAACTACTTGCACCGGGCTTACCCAATCACTGTCTGAGATGGGATAGATGATACCAGCTGCCAAAAGCTTACCTACCTCCTTCTTTACCACATCTAGGATGGTTGGATTCAAACGCCTTTGTGGTTGTCTAACAGGTCTGGTGTTTTCCTCCAGCAGTATCCTATGCATACAAGTAGATGGGCTAATACCTGGAATATCAGCCAAAGTCCATCCAATTGCTTGTTTATGGCTTTTTAAGGTTTGCAGTAACCTTTCTTCCTGTTGTGGTAGAAGGTTCTTTGCTACAATGACATGAAGTTTCTCATTTTCCCCCAAATAAGCATACTTTAGATGTTCAGGCAAAGGCTTCAACTCCAAAGGAGGTGGTTGTATTATGGAAGGAAGAGATCTATCTGAGATTGAAATGTCTGCAACACTTGCATCTAACATGTCATCTTTCAACGAAGGTTGGTCTGCAGCATTAATCCTGGAACACACAATACATGGATCAAATTCATCACATGTGCAAGTAAAATTATCTAAGTAATCTAAATCAAATTCAAAAAATTCAAAAAGTAGATTGTCAATAGAATAATCATCCGCAAGAAGGTCTATGGCATCAAGTTGAAAGAGTGAATGGTTCTCTATAGGATGCTTCATGGCTTCAAATATGTTGAATTGGATGATATCATCTCCAAATTCCATAGAGAGAGTCCCCGTATGCACATCTATCTTTGTTTTTGCAGTTTTGAGGAAAGGTCTCCCTAGGATCAAGGTTGCTCTATTGATGGATGACTCATCTTCCATATCTAAAATGTAGAAGTCAGCTGGAAAGATTAGCTTATTCACTTGAACTAACACATCTTCAAGTACTCCAGCTGGATGTGTTGTACTTCTGTTGGCTAATTGAATCACCACACCGGTTGGCTTCAGTTCTCCCAGATTCAAAGATTTATAGACTGATGAGGGCATAACATTAATGGAAGCACCTAGATCCAACAATGCATCACCAAATGTAGAGTTTCCTATTGTGCAAGGAATGGTGAAAGTTCCTGGATCTTTACATTTCTGAGGGAGGCTGGGTTGAATTAAGGCAGAAACATTGCGTCCCACACTAATCTTCTCATCCCCTTTGAGTCTTCTCTTATGCGTGCACAAATCCTTTAGAAATTTGGCATATTTGGGAATTTGCTTGATAGCATCTAGAAGTGGTATGTTGACTTCCACTTTCCTGAAAGTATCTAGAAGCTCCTTATCCAATTCTGCATGAACATTGGGCTTGGATTGGGCCATTCTATTTGGAAAAGGTAAAGATACCTTCTCATCAGCACAATTTGGGGTTTTTGTCTCATCAGATGCTTCAAGTGCAGATCGTTTATGGCAAGCTTCTTTTTGTTGATCATTCGATGTCTTATCGAAGGCTGGTGTACTTTTTTCATCAGACTTTCCCTCTGATTCAGATGGCTCCTCAGAGATATCTCCAGGTGTAGAGATAAATGCTTCTTTTTGGTGTGGATTAGTCTGATTGAAGCTTTGTTGCTTTAAAATTGTAGGGTCTGTCTGCACTTTCTTCCCACTTCTCAAGGTCATGGCATTCACACTTTTGGGATTTATGACAGGTTGAGAAGGTAGTTGACCAGAACCTTGAGATTTCAATTGGTTGACAGTGGTAGCCAACTGCCCAATTTGAGTTTGTAAATCCTGAATGGTAGAGCTTACATTTTGTTGAAACTGAAGATTGTTGGTTGCTAATTGCTTCATCAAATCATCAAGAGAGGGTTCAGAAGCATTAGAGGGTACAGATTGCTGCATATGCTGTTGTTGTTGTCTGAATGGCGGTGGTTGGTATTTATTTTGGGAGTCAGATGTTTGAATTCTTTGTTGTTGTGGAGGACCATACCTCAAGTTAGGATGGTTTCTCCAACTAGGATTGTATGATCTAGAAGGTGGTTCAAACTTCTGTTGCTGATAATGTTGAGGAGGCCTGCATTGTTGTCCTGTGCCAAAAATACCATTTACTGCAGCCTCAGGTGTCTCACTTTCTTGCAATGTTGGGCATGCATCAGTAGGATGATCTGCAGAAGTGCAGATGCCACATGTTTTGGTTTTGTCAACAACATTAAGTTGTTGTTGTTGTCCGATGGCCAACTGTCTTACGATGGAGGTTAGTTCTTCAATTCTGTTCTCCAATCGTGTATGGTCTGTCTTGGTGGTCATTTCATGGACTCCTTTAGACAAGGAATTAGTTCGAGAATTGAATTGCTGAGAATTTTCTGCCATGTTGGCAATCAAATCTCGAGCTGCTGTAGGAGTTTTGTCCATAAGTGCTCCACCACTGGCTGCATCAACCATGCTTCTGTCCATTGGCATGAGTCCTTCATAGAAATACTGAATCAGTAATTGATCACTGATTTGATGGTGTGGACAAGTGGCGCATAGTTTCTTGAATCTCTCCCAATACTCATAGAGAGTTTCTTGGGAGTTCTGTCTGATGCCGCAAATCTCTTTTCTGATAGCTGCCGTTCTGGATGCAGGGAAGAATTTCTCCAGAAATAATCTCTTCATATCATTCCAGCTTGTAACAGATATTGGATGTAGATAGTACAACCAGTCCTTAGCTCCATCATTCAAGGAGAAAGGGAATGCCTTCAACTTGATATGATCTTCTGGAATTCCTTGTGGCCGCATTGTGGAACACACAATGTGAAATTCCTTCAAATGTTTATGAGGGTCCTCACCTGCAAGGCCATGAAACTTAGGTAGCAAATGTATTAATCCAGACTTTAGTTCAAATGGTGCATCAACATCAGGGTATTGAATACACAATGGTTGATAAGCAACATCAGGTGCAGCTAATTCTTTTAACGTTCTATCAGCCATGTTCTTAGCAAAATATTTAAAACTATCAAAATTTAAAGATGAAAAATCACTACTGTTACTTTCTTGGTTATTACTGGATGAATGCCTTCTATGTGCTTTTTTTCAAATGGTGGAATGTTCTATCAATCTCAGGATCATATGCATATAAATTTTCAGGATTGGATCGGGTCATACACAAAAATGTGAATTCATACAGAAAATCCAAGAATGTTCTACCTAAAGTAAAAACAATTGTTAGAAAGATTAAAATTTTTATACAGACTCCTAAATAAGCCTAGGAAACTAATATGGTCCCCGGCAACGGCGCCAAATTTTTGACACGCTCGTCGCAAACGCGCAAAAATAATTTCTAGATTTCCCCCAAACTATTGGTATAGTATAAGGTGCAACCTAGGTCATCTCCCAAAGACCATTTCAGATTCTTAAGCAAATAAGGAGAAAATTAGAACAGGGGGATTTTGTAAAGATTGATATTGAGTTCTAAATGCAAAATACAGAATGAAATTAATTTCACTTAACAATTATCAACTCAAGGAATTCAGAGGCTATTTTCTTAACTAATCATTGATCACTAAAATCATGCATTGTGTTTATCAACCTAGAATCATCTGGAACCCCTAAAACGATCCTTGAATTCTCTACTGAGAAACCTCTCAGAATTTAATTGATTATGATCAACAAGATTAGTAACCACTTAATCTTTTATCTACACCAATTTCACAATCAGAATTCAGTTGAAGTAAGTAATAAAATGAAAACCTTCAATTCAATTACTTAATTTCTACTCTTCAAACTTTTGGAAAATGATTTACCAATCAAAAACCAATTATAAATCAATTATTCATTAATCAAAATACGTCGACCGATCAAACTTTGATTAAAGAATAAAATTGAAGAATATAGTGAAGCAGAGTAGAAACCACTTTATAAGCATGTAAATAAAGATCAAGACCTCAAAGTTAAAATGAAAATAGCTTGAATCCTTGAATTGATACTACAAACCTAGCCTTCCATGAAGGAGGCAAACTAACAACAAATAAATCCTAAGCCTTCCATGTAGGAGGCAACTAACAAGAAAGAAAACATAAGCCTTCCATAAAGGAGGCAAAACTAACAAGAAAGAAAGAAAGAAAGAAAGAAAGCAAGAAAATGGTATTGGAGTTAATCTCCAAAAAATGGTGTATCTCTCCTCTTGCAAACCCTTCTATTTATAGAGGATTTTTGAGGCATCATCTTCAGAAAGTCACCAACTAGGAAATTACTTTTCTACCCTTTTATTGCTTTCACATGGGCTTTGTTGAAATTTCAAAACACTTTTGAATTTTTGCCACCAATGAGCACAACAATTTTGACTTTCTTGCACCGCAATTTCGGATGTTCACATGTCCGAATTAGAGCTTGACTTCTGAACAAAAGTTGTAGCCCCGGATCTTAGTTGTCCAACAAAGTTGATTTCATCTCAATATGACTTCTATATCTCAAGATATGGCCGGATCTTTGCATACTGTTCAAATTCCACGTCAGCAACACTATCTCATCTTTTGAGATAAGTTCGGAGTCCTAAACATCCCATTTAGAATCTGCTCTTGCTTTGTAACTATGGACACTTCTTTAAGCTTTCATTCAAGACAAATTTCATGATTTTTGGATGTCTACAACTCCTATTATGCTCAAAATACTATAATAGTGTCATTTTAATCGGGTAAGCAAAGAAATTCAATTAAACTTCATATGAACCCAAACTCATAAAATATGACAAAGATCACTTAATTGAACATATAAGAAGTCTTAATGAGATAAAAGTGAGAGATAATTATTTATGAAATCTATGTGGAGTTTTGAGGATTCTTGTTGAATTGTTCTATTGGAATGAAGAGTTCTTTAAATTATAAAAAAATAAAAAAAGATAATATGAATTTGTAGGATACACTTAAAAATTATTAAAATATATTTTAAATAACTTAAAAAAATTGCTTGGATGGAGATGCTTTTAAAAACTTGATAGATGAGAAAAAAGTTACTTAGAGGAAGTAGTTAAAATGTTCCTTATTATATTCATAACTTGTGCCATCAAGTAGTTGGTAAGCGCTTTCAAAATCCATTGCATATTGTTAATGGTTTAAAATTGTTTGAAAACAGTTGTAAGGTTGGCAATAGAATTATTAAATAGAGATGAGATAACTACACATCCTTATATGGACAACCAAAAATATTTTCCTTATTTTAAGATAAATATTTAAACATGTTTAAATATTTAATTAATAAATTATAAGTTTATACCGAATCATTATATATGTTTAAACGTATGATTTATTAGTGTTATTTATGATACAAAACTTTTGTTCCTAAACAAACCGCTCTTCATGGAAGAAAAGGTTTTATGACAGAGAATATTGTGGTAGTGTGTGATTTTGATGCATCATTCAGTTGACAAAACAGATAACAAATGACCAAAAGATGTTTTCAGATGCTTTAAATCATGAAAATTATTTATTTTTTATTTATATTTTAAAATTATAGTATTTTTAAAACATGAATTTAAAGTTATTCAACAGGTACATTATTAATTTATAGATCATTTTTATCTTTGATCATAAGCGTTTGTGATGCCTTAACCACTTTGCAGAGCTTTTTTTTTTTTTTCTCTAGTGGTTTAAATAGAAATATTAATAAAACTTAAGTTCAATACTATATATTATTTTATTTTATTTTATTTTTCAATCAAAATTAAATATTCATTTAGTTAATTATTATCGAGATCAATTTTCAATTTTAAGTAAAGAATTAGATAAAATAATTCTATATTATTGACCTAAATTTTATCCTAATTATAATTTTTTATTTTAATTAATTTGAATTACTTAAATCATCGAATATATTCATAATCAAGATCATAACTAAAAAATTTATGAAAAGAATAAATAATAAAAAAGATATGATGTGAATCATGATTAATAAGCTCGTAAATATTTAAACTAAAAAAATATTAACATCAATTCTTAACTTATTAAAAATATTATTATACTTTTGTATATTTAACATAATAAATATTTTAATTTTAATAAAACTATTATTTTTAATTTTTAAAATTATTTATAAAAATTGATATTAATAACATTGTTAATACACATTTTTTCCATTAAATTGATTAATAAGTAATAAAATAATATTTTTATGTGTAATAGTATAATTATAAAATTTGAATTGATATGTTCGATTAAATCGGTTAAATAAAAAATTGGTCAGCCAACTAATTTGAGTAATATGTTAGATTAAATATATTATGTACTTGGTATGATCCGATTTAACTTAATATTTTCTTAAATAATCAATAAATCGATAAATTGACGAACTTGATTAGATTGATTAATTTTTTTAAAAAAAATTAAAATTAAAAATTTATTTTAAAATAAAATTATTTAATGTTTATAATAATAAAAATATCAAAACTAAAAATATAATTTAAGAGTTAAAAAGTAAGAATTCCATATTTTTTATAATTTCAAATTTTTAATCTCTCATTTTATTTTTGAATTTAAATTTTTATCTTTCAAAATTTTATATCAATCATTATTTAACTATGTTCAAACTCTTCCTTAAGGATTTATCAAATTATCAATATAAAATGAAAATTTCAATATTATTGTTTCTATTTAGTCTTAAAAAAAAATTTATGTAAAAAAAATATCATGTTGACCCTAAACCATATTTTACTAATTGCTTGAATTTTTAAATATAAATTTTATATTGTTTAAATTTTATTTTTAATGTAAGAACTTGTGTTCTAGTAATATTTTAAAATATTAATTATTTGATTATATTTTAAATTTATATTTTATGTTATATGATACAAAATGTTAAAATTTTTATTTAATTAGATATTTATGTAATGATAATTATTTTTAATTTAAAGTAGTATTATTTTTATAAACAATGTTAATTTATATTTTAAAAAAATAAATATAAATTTTGATGTAAATCAATTCAAGCATTGATCCATGGATCTAATCAATAATATATTAGTTTAATAGTCTGATCAAATGGATTTATAAGTCAAGTTTTATAACATTGATAATGAATATTATTTTAATAAATTTTATTTTTAATTTATTTGTTAGTTCATAATTTTAATGAAATATATTTTAAATTTTACTTCTAAATAAATATTGTGAAGAAAAAAATTAAATACAAAATTAATATAAAATTTTTTCTCATATTATATTATAACACTTATTATTAATCGAAGAAAGTATTAACTTTTTTTTATTTAGTAACTGATTTCTTTTAGAAATATTGATGAGAATGTGAATTAAGCACACTTGCCATTAAGACACGAAGTTACCCAAATCATAAGCTATGAACGGATTAGTTGTAATTAACTCTTATTGGCTATACTGTGCGTTCTGCAGCCGTTAATGTGTGTATGGGAACGGAGTTTTAAACAAAAGCCCTAAAACCCTAGAAGCCGCTTCTTCTTCTAGTCTTCTAGACCCTTCTCTTTCATTTCTTAAACCCCACACACATTCGTTCTTTCCTCTGTCTATCTTACTGCAATTTCTTCTCTCTCTCTCTCTCTCTCTCTCTCTCCTGTTCACATCATGTACCGCTTTGCTTCTAGTCTCGCCTCCAAAGCAAGGTCACATTCAAATCCCACTCTTTTTTTTGTTCCATTTATTCCTGTGGTTCTGTGGAAGTGGAATTGTTCATCTGCGTCATCCTGAAAATATTGTAAAATGGATCAAAATTTATGTATTTAATATAATTTTTATGCCATTTGGTATTTGTGTTTTTGATCTTCACATGTTTGGTGGTGGAAGCTAGCACATGATTGGGAACAATGATATTTGTTGTTCCAAATTTGACTTGATGTTTTCTTTGGTTGCAGGATTGCTAGGAGTAGCAGCTATCAGGTGGAACACCAATGCTTTTAAATTACACTTTTCTGTATTTTTTTAATGTTGATGTTTGAAAATTTTTGGAGATTAGTTTAGGGTTAAATCCTTGTTCTCTGTTTCATAGTTGAGTTGGTTTCTTTGTTGCATGGTGTAGATTGGAAGTAGGTTGAGCTGGAGCAGAAACTATGCAGCCAAAGATATTAAATTTGGTGTGGAGGCTCGGGCTGTGATGCTTAAGGGTGTAGAAGAGCTTGCTGATGCTGTCAAAGTAACCATGGGTCCTAAGGTAACTGAGTGGATTGTTTTTTTTTTTTTGCTTGTTGTGTTTGTTATTTGTTTTTACACTCATTGGTGAGTGTTGGGTGGGGAAAGTTCATGGTGAAGTTGGTAGAGTAAATGGAAAGCGTTGGAAGGAATGACACTTTGTGAATGATTGTGATTGCTGATCATGGATGTCTCTGAAGTCTATTCTCGCTTTTTAGGGTTTAGGGGCATAATGTGATGGTCTGTTTGACAAAAGAATGGATGCTGGTCTGTTTTGAGCGTGTAATGCCAGCATTCAATAAGTGTTGTTTGATGTTGAATTTATTATATTTTAGGGGCGTAATGTGGTGATTGAGCAAAGTTTTGGTGCACCTAAAGTGACCAAAGATGGAGTAACTGTTGCAAAGAGCATTGAGTTCAAGGATAAAGTTAAGAATGTTGGTGCCAGTCTTGTAAAGCAGGTTGCAAATGCTACCAATGACGTGGCTGGTGATGGTAAGCTGATATATCTGAAGAATGTTATACTTTATAGGCAAATTTTTACCATTGACCACTGGGTCATCTACACAATACTAGACTGCATGGTTCTGTGATCGTCGAGAAATAAGTTTGGCTTTCATCATAGGTGGTATTGATGTTAGACAACCATATACTGACATTCAGCATGCTGGTATTATGCAATTATTTTGGTGATGTTATCATGACATAATAATGAGGGGGCATTTCAAATGTTCGACAGGAACCACATGTGCTACTGTTCTTACGCGAGCAATATTTACCGAAGGCTGCAAATCAGTTGCAGCTGGAATGAATGCCATGGACCTGAGGCGTGGCATAACAATGGCCGTTGATGCGGTGGTAACCAACTTGAAGAGCAGAGCACGGATGATTAGCACATCTGAAGAAATAGCACAGGTTTGTGGATAAAACTTTGTTAGAGCCTCTCTTCACAAATTGCTGGAAATGTTAATAAGGATTTTTTGAGTATTGACTTAAATTTCTAATTTTGAATTTACATTGATAGGTTGGGACAATATCTGCAAATGGGGAGAGAGAAATTGGTGAGTTGATTGCAAAAGCCATGGAGAAAGTTGGCAAAGAGGGAGTAATCACAATTGCCGTAAGTTTTTATCTGATAATGTTATTGACCTTTATTTTATGTCTGTTTTACTTGTGGAAAGATAATTAGTTATTTTCCTTTGTGCAAAAAGGGGTGGGGGTTGTTTAATGATGTTATCTTGATAACACAAGGCCCCTAGAAGATTGTTCTGAAGTGTTCTTATTGAACTGATAGATATATCTCTATATGGATAACAGTTGTATCAAGCAGTTAATTGCTCCTATTCTGTTAGTCAGTTAGCTTTTCCATTCCATGAGTTAGTTAGCTGTACTTGTCAGATATAACAGAATAAACAGCTTGCTATGCAAGCCTTGAGTATGACATATATATGATCAGCTGTATCTCATAATAAATAATACAATTCAGAATTCATTTTCAGAAAATTTTCTTTCTTCTCTCCTCTCAATTTCTATCTACTATAATTAGAGATGCATAGCTAATATGAACTATTTCAGGATGGGAAAACTCTAGATAATGAGTTGGAAGTTGTTGAAGGAATGAAGCTGGATAGGGGATACATATCTCCTTATTTCATAACAAATGAGAAGAACCAGAAATGTGTATGCTCTCTCTTTACCTCCCTCCTTCACAACATTAGAATATTTACCGAAGAATTTTATCAAGTGCCTTGTTCAATAATCTTTCTTCTGTTTTATATGTACTTAACCTTGCCATGTCTTGTGCCAATAGGAACTTGAGGATCCTCTCATTCTAATTCATGAGAAGAAAATCTCAAGTATAAATGCTGTGGTTAAAGTCTTAGAGTTGGCTTTGAAGGTGAGCAGTGTCATTCACTTTCTTTTGCATTTGACTTCTAAAATATTGATATTGGCTGACACCTACCTATCTCCAGAGACAAAGACCTCTGTTGATTGTTGCCGAGGATGTGGAAAGTGATGCACTTGCAACTCTTATTCTAAATAAGATTCGGGCTGGAATTAAGGTTTGATTTGCCTGTCTGTAGGTTAGGATTTTAGGTTTCTTAGGTTCCTAAAATTTTTGGATCATTGGTTTTGCTGAGTTGAAGTTATATATGATGCTCTGCTGTAGGTATGTGCTATTAAAGCCCCTGGTTTTGGTGAAAATAGGAAATCTGGTCTTCAAGATCTTGCTGTTCTCACAGGAGGAGCAGTAAGTTTACTATTCTCTGAGGTTACTGCTGCATTAAATTCTATCTTGTGAATTTGTTAATGATACCTTTTCTGTATCCTGATAGCTTATCACTGAAGAGCTTGGCTTGAAGCTTGAAAAAGTGGGTCCGGATATGCTTGGCACTTGCAAAAAGGTGAGGTTTTATCTTGATTTGCAAAGCATTTAAAGCCACATAAGTTCCTTACTTTTTCTGATAGTGGATGTTGGCTTTCCTGGAGCAAATAACTTGTTTAATGTTGGAGTAACTTTTGATTGAATTCTCCTCCATTCTTGGCCTGATAGTATATCTGATTAACATAGAAAACTAAGGTTCTTAATGTTGTAGATAACAATTTCAAAGGATGACACTGTCATTCTTGACGGAGCAGGTGACAAGAAAGCAATCGAGGAAAGATCTGAGCAGGTTTGAGTCGATCCATAGATTTGGTTTTTCCACAGTTCATCTTTTCTATTTTCATCCAATGACTTGTCAGGTTTAATGCTGCATCTGACTTGTTTGTGATGAATATTGATTAATAGATTAGGTCAGCAATTGAAAATAGCACTTCAGATTATGACAAGGAAAAGTTACAGGAAAGATTAGCCAAGCTTTCTGGTGGTGTTGCAGTGCTTAAGGTATGCCTACTTAGTTCATCTTGGTTGTTAATGGTTTTTTAACTGGTAGACATCCCAATGAGGTTCTGCAATGGCAAAATTAACGTTTGAAACTGCCCTTCTGCAGATTGGAGGAGCCAGTGAGGCTGAAGTTGGCGAGAAGAAAGATAGAGTGACAGATGCTTTAAATGCAACTAAAGCAGCGGTTGAGGAGGGCATAGTACCAGGTAAAATATTGACCCTGATAGTTTCATGGTTAATTTTACAATCTCCAATCATATCCTACTTTAATTTATTCTTGCATTGCAGGTGGTGGTGTTGCTCTCCTATATGCATCAAAAGAATTGGATAAACTTCAAACTGCCAACTTTGATCAGAAGATTGGTGTTCAAATTATCCAGAACGCTTTAAAGGTCAGTGTTCTTTAAAATTTTGTTGATTTCCTCTTTAGCTCCTCCATAGTATTTTGATTCTGATGCTTGGTATCTTGTGCTAGGAAAACCTGCACCCGATTGTTCTTACCCTAGACCCTAGTGTTTATTTTACAATATGATGGACTGGATTTTCCTATAAGATCTACTATAGTTTGACTTAAATTCCTATTTTGGTTTATCACTTTTTTAATATCTGTTCCCAAAAATAATGCAGACACCTGTGCTTACAATTGCATCAAATGCGGGAGTTGAGGGTGCGGTTGTTGTTGGTAAACTATTGGAACAGGATGATTATGATCTAGGATATGATGCAGCCAAAGGTCAGTTGTTTTTGTTTTCTTTTTACCTGGTTAGGTTTTCCATCATCTTGAAACAGATACTGATTCTGCTGACATATTTGTATTTCTTTCCTGCTTTGTAATTAGGTGAATATGTTGATATGGTTAAAGCTGGAATTATAGACCCCTTGAAGGTGATTAGGACAGCTTTGGTTGATGCAGCCAGGTGGGATGTTAAGCAATTTGCTGTTGATATATATAGATGCTTGTTATTTTAATATTTGCTTTTATGTAGCTTGCTTATCACCTTTTTTATGCAGTGTGTCATCATTGATGACAACAACTGAAGCAGTTGTGACAGAACTTCCGAAGGATGACAAAGATGCTCCAGCTATGGCTGGTGGCATGGGTGGCATGGATTATTAACCAGCTCGTATTTGGTTGGAGGACCCGGAAACAAAGAATGGTGCTGATCCCACACTTACAACCCCTTTTTTGTCTTTTAAATTACTTGTGTGAAGGCATCACTGTAATCATAGTGAGAGCTCAAGATGTAGGTAAGAAAACGCGACGGCAATAATTCAAATTGTAAGATTTTTGGAACAATTTTTACCTTTCAGATCAAGGCATTGTTCCCCGAAAAATTGTCAATGGAAGGATAGTCTTTTATGTAGTTAAACATAATTTTGGTCCACATTCACATTTAGTGCGTACAGTTTGTTTTGGAATATGCACGAACGGCATTAGTAAATTATGATGAAATGTTCTAGAACTAAAACTTTAAATCTTTGGTGTTCAATTTTAAAGTTGTGCATTGCTGAATGATTCGTTAGTTTTTGGTTCGGATGGATATGATTAAATGAATCAATTTGATTGGTTAAACAAAAGTTGAAGTTGAAAATGAAGTAGAAGTTGAGAATCAGGTGTTGAACCTACTAGCACTTAAGATAGCTTTAATTGATTACTATAAATTAATAACAGTAATTGAAGTCAATTAGTTTCACTTAAGATAGCTTTAATTGATTACTATAAATTAATAACAGTAATTGAAGTCAATTAGTTTCTTTTTTTTTTTGAAAAATATTACAATATTAATAAAATACTACAATAATAAACATCATTTTAATTTTGAAAATTTATTCCTTATTTTACTAGTTTTAATTTATGGTTTTTACTAACTCTATTTATTAAGACATGGTGAAAAAATAAGTGTTACATAGAAATTGTGGAATGTTTTATAGTACTAATGGTTTTTTTATTTTATGCATATGTTAAAAAATTATAAATAATAATTATTATTAATTAATGTAATGAATTTTTTAATAAAACTTTGATTTCTGATATAACAAATTCTTTTTCTAATAAAAATTTTCTATTTTTAGTCTTTCAATTATATACTTGATGTGTAAAATAAAATTATAATAAACATTTTTTAAATAGTGCCTTATAAAAAGGATAGAAAAATATTTGTTTTCAACTTTATTATGCCAAGACTAATTTCTTCAAGGTGTGCATATCATTGAATTAGGTTTTTTCTTTCTCATGCTTTAAAGAATACAACTATTTTTTAACTATGGGTTTTAGTGGAGTCTTCTTTTCAACTTTAACATAAATATATTTTTTAAATTTTATTTTTCATTATTTTTTTTATTTCATCTGGTTACCTGCTAAGTTGATGTGCTCCGTCCACTTTCATGAAAGAAATATATATAATTTAGGTTCACTTTCTGTTTAAAGGATCTAACATTAAAAGATGCTTGACAATAACAGTAGTGTGTTATTCATTATTTTTCTGAAGCAGACAACAGTGTGTTAAAAATAGCATAATAGTGAGTTTCGTCAATATGGTTTTGCTATATCCAGTTTTAGGGACAATAATTAAGAAATTAATATATAAAAATGTTTATTAAAATTTACGGTGTGAATATATTTCTACCATTAAATATTATATCTCTAGATACAAATTTTACATTTTTATTCTTTTTCCATTGACTTAAAAATAATGGTTATTAAAACCGGTGCTGATATTCTTCTTGAAGTACTTGTTAAAATCTTGGCTTTGGGGAATTGTCAAAATCATTATTTCATCGTGTTGGTTGGATTGGTGAAATCAATAATCTCTATGTTCAAGGTGGAAATAATTGTGAAAATGATTCACGCATGTTCTGAGGAACATGGATCCCCTTATGAGAGAGAAAAAAATAAATTGATATGTATGAAATCTGTGCATGTAAAAGAGAGAAAATAACGGATACAAGAAAATAGAAAGAAATAAAGAAAATTTTACCTGTTACTATAAAGATCAGCCGTATTAGAAAAAATTTAAATGGACAAATTGTTAAACTCAACCATTGTGAAAATGATGAAGGGTTGAAAACAACTTTTACAAGTTAATGGTATGGTTAGTATATAACTAAACCGTTTCTTTTCCAGTAAAAAAAACACAGTACATTTTCTTAGTGCTCTTCTAGGTAATCATGATCCTTGATTCCTTGTTTGTTTGGTGAAATTAGAAGAATAAAAATTAGGAAAAAAATGTAATTTAAATTTTTTATTTAAATAAAATTAAAGGGAATAAAAATTTAAAATGTGAAACCTACATAAAAAAATTTCATGCCAAAATGGAAAAAATTAAGGTTATTTTAATATTTATTTTAAATAATATTTATATAGCATAATTTCATTGTGAATTTGACAAATCATTTAATTAGCTATCGTTTAAATTATGAGTTGAAAAGTTTATTAAACATTTTAATTTTGTATTCAATTTTGTAATTACTAATTTTTTTTAGACAATTATTAGTATTTTCCAAAAAATTATTTTAAAAAATTTATATCTTCTTATCTTCTAACTGAAGTATTTTATTTATTTTATTTTTATAAATTTAATATTAGTTATTTTTTTAATAATATATTATTAATTTTAATAGATTTATTTTATATTATTATAAAATATTATATTTTTAAATTACTTTTTAATATATATTATTTATTTATTTATTATTTTATTTTATTAAAAACATTAAACTGTTTAATAAAAAGTTAAGATTATAAAATATTATTTTAAAAAATTATTTAAAATTTATTTATATAAAAATTAAAACTAAATATTTCTATTTTAAATAAATTTTTATTCAACTAAATTTTAATATATTTTTATTAAAAATATAACATTTTTAATGTTATAATTTATTATTTAATTATATTTTTATTTATTATTTTATATTTCAGCTAATTTAACAGCTAATATTACTAAATATTTTTATTTAATTAATAATTTATAAACTTTTAACTAATTTTCAGTTTTTAGATACCTTTTCAACTCTCAATCAACTTATTCTCTAATTTACCAAACATATCTTATTTTTCATCCTATTATTCTTATTCTTTTTTCTTCCTGTTTAATCCATAATCCAAACAAGATTTTTAGATACATTATTGAAACTAAAAATTTAAAATATATAAAAAAATCTACACTTATTTAAATAAATAAAAAAACAAGTAAAAAAATATGTTGATTATACAAAAATGTTAGTTATAATCATAAAAAATAATCATTTTACTAATATGTTTTACTTAATGATCTTTTTATTATATAAAATATTATTTAAATAAAAAAACAACCCACGTCCCTTTCCCCGAATCATGCTTCAAGAGGAATGGAAATGCAATAGTAAACCCCACACCTCATATTTCTCTCCCTTCAATAATGAAGAAAATGTCCCAACCAAGTGAAAAAAAGCATTCAATAGCAGAAACTACTTTATACGCTCTACACATACACAAATTTTCACGCCTTTTCAAGCCGGATCTACCCTGAAAGAAGAAAGCCACTCTGTAGCTTGGAGAAGTACCATAGACTTACTTACTAGTGTGTTTGAATGTAAACGTTGCTTCAAAACGTGAGCAAAGCCAATTGAATGTGGAAACAAACACAGTATTAACTTACTGGAAATTTGTAATGTCAAATTTACCTGAACAATAACAGGCAAACAGCTACAGAAGCAAAGTTTCAAGGGCGTGACACATCAAACAAAATAACTACCCTTCTAGAAATATCCTGGAATATATATACATTCAGTCATTTTAACATCATTCTTATTCTACAGTCGCCTCATTTGCCTCTTCGGCGATTTCTTGTTGCCGCGCAATTTGAACAGTACCATTTTCCTTTTGGCTGTTCTTTCAAACCGACGCAACCAAAATGAAACCATTCTATTTTGCACTGTAAATTTGAAGAGATTATGGAGATATGTCAGGAATGTAGGTAAAATGGACATAAATGTATGAAGAGAAAACAAGTACGTACATCTGGGTTATCGCATGCAACCATCTCTCCATAGCTAACTTGGTTACAAAAGCAGTATGTGGGTTCATTTGGATCAACAGGTAAATCTAAATCCATGCCAGTTGGGTTTGCAGATGCAGTTTGTGCTTCTGTAGCTGCTGCTGCCGTGACCAAATTTTGGCGTGTTCTGCAGTTAATGCAAAATAGACATCAGATTGTAATTTTTTCTTTCAGTTCTTGCTTTCCAATGCTTGACATTTCAGCCCACATGAAGAATAAATGTATCCATCCCAGATAAACAGGAGAAAGAAAAACAGAGCTAAAATTATAGATAAATGAAAAATGTTAACGTGCATCCCAATAATGTTTACATTTCATTTTACTTCTTTTATCTCTCATCTTGTCACATCACATATCACATCCCATCTTTTTCTACCTTTTTTGTTTCTTCCTATCTCTTTTTTTTTTTTTTTGCCATCCAATACATCTCATTTGGGATGTAAAAGAAACATTTTCCTAAATAAATATCACTTCCTGACTTCATAAACTTACATATTAAATAGGTGTCAAGGATAATGTTGTTTTATGACTAAAATGCAATCTGTTACTGTTATCAAGGGTGGTTACAAGGACTTATGAAACGAAATTCTGATATTTTATTACAAAAGATGTAATGGTTCCAAGTTTTTTTTATAATGGTAAATACTTTTAAAAACAAGATTTGGCTTCTAAATTTTCCACTTCTAAGGTTTTGTACCAGCATATCCCTAGAAAATAAAAAGACCAGTGCACCAAATTATGGCCATAGAAGTATATTTCAAGGCGGACATCCCATATAAATGAGCTCTTAAGAATTTTCACTGCACAATTGATCATAGACAATACAACATTGAGACTCAAAACAGAGTTGAAGACCTCAAGAAGAAAAAGGGATCAGAACATACTGCAATGGTTTATTTTCAAATAAGAGGATAAATTGTGTATATTCATAAATATGAATTTATTTTGGCTGGACATGAAGGAAAAGTTTTAAGTGTCTTTTCATATCTCCAGGGATTTTTCTCTCACCCTTTAACCTTTTAATATGAACCTTTTAATATGACATCTGTTGAAATGTTCTCCGTCGGTTTATATCCAAAACTGGACCAAATACTACATATTATCCTACACTTTGGAATCAATATAGTTGAGACTTAGACTACCATGAAAATACGATGACTGATGTCTTGATCTTATTATGCCTGAAGTTTATGATGATGAGGAGGAATGGAATAAAGAAACTCTATAATTATCTTAACATATAAATATAACAGTAGTTTAGAGCCCCTTATTTTTGTCTGTGTAGATGCAAAATACTAAGTTTAGGTATAGAGACGCAGAATCATGATGTAAACATGCAAACTTGTGAAAGGTTGTGTAAACTATAACGATGACTAAAATAGAATGTATGAACTCTTTGAACTTTTCTGTATATATATATATATATATATATATATATATAGAGAGAGAGAGAGAGAGAGAGAGAGAGAGAGAGAGGGAGAGAGAATGCTGATAGATTATTATTCACATTAATTTATAAAACAAAACAATAATAACAATAAATAAATAAATACAATGAGATTAATGAATATCAAATGAAATAAATTTAATGAAATTTTATGATAATGTACTAACAATATCGTTCAAACTTTTTTATATACTTTTTACATTTCCTGAATATTAATTCATACTAAAAAAGTGAGTGTATGCATAATTAACACTTATTTATATTAATAATTATGTACGCATAATTCAGTTTATACTCTACCCAGTTTCTATACTGTTTCTTTTATTCTGAGAAAAATGTGGATATGATTTACTTAAAAAAGAAAAAAGAATTACAGGGTAATACATAGATCAGATTGATTCACAATTAAAATATTTTATGCTTGAACTAATTCTTTTAAATTCTCTATTGAATGAAAAAATAAATAAATGAAATAATAAGTAAATAGATTTCTATAATAATAAATTTAGATTTCAAATACTGATGATGATGACAATAGATTTAGAAGGTAGAAAATAGGACATTTTGCAAACCTTGGTTTTGCTTATCTCAGAAAACTACTGTCTATTTGTAGATAAAACCCCTCATGTCAATCAATATATTACATAATAGAGTTCCACAAGGGCAGGAATCAGATTTGGGGAATGCAAGTATGCAACAATTGAAAAGCATAAAGAACAAGAATCACACAAGTGATAAGCTATCAGAAAATCAATCAACATTATTCTAGAAGAGTTACATACTTTTTTCTCCCTCCTCTACCAGTACCACTTTCATTACCCCTTCCAGATTTTGTATTACCATCAGTACCTGAAGCAGGCACGCCAGTTATTGCAGCATTTTCTCTTTCTGTCACAAACCATATAAAATTAGGTTTTATTCATACAAATGGGATTAGTTTGTTGTCAAGTACAATATACTTCAAACTTTTCAGAAGACTAATCACTTTCACAGATTAGGAGTTGCACAAAAAGAAAGCACAGTACCACGTCGAAGCTCCTCATCAAACTTTTTCAGATATTGATCAAGCTGTTGTATGTGTGCATCTACCTGCAACAAAATCATGAATATGTAACTACCAAAACCTTGAAAACAAAGCAAGAAACCTGTTTGCATAACTTTATTGAAAATCTATGACAGTATATTATGCTCCTTAACCGACTTTATCATGCCAAACAATAATACTTGCATATATAGCTCTCTTATCCAGTGTTTAGTATGTTAAGTCAAATCAGGGGAACAAAATGAAAATAAGTTGAAGTCATTAAAATCATAAGTGAACCATGTTTGTACAACTATTTTGTAGGCAGTGAACAACCAGAGTGTAAAGAAAATCATTGACAACACAGAAAGAAAAAAATAGTGAAGAAGCATGATACAAATAACAGATTTGTGGAAATAGGATCAAGGATCCAGCTATATCATAGCTGGTAATACCCAAAAATCACAATATCAGAATCCAGACAGGTTTATTTAAAGCCAAGAAATAACAGAGGTCTTGAAAATGCATATAACAAGAAAAGTGGGCTACCAAATCATATGCCTGGACAGCCAATGCAACTTTTTCATCAGCAATCCTGATGCTATGCTTTTGCTCATCAAGCGCTTCATCGGAGAATCTAATAACTGAAGTATCAGGTGTGATATTTCCAGACCTAACTCCTCGCCTAATATCTTCAATTTCTTGTTCACAACGCTGTTCATTTTGCCTTTGTACATCTGTTCATACACATCAAAATGCTTATGTTGCATAAAAATCTCAGACAAGACTCAAGATGTGATATGATACAGTAGAAAACAGACATGTGCAACTAAATTTTTTTTTTCCTTTTTCATCACAAGAATGGGCATTGCAGATATCACAAAAATGAAAAAGTAGTGCACTGTGCCTTGAATGTAACATTTAACATCTAATATACCATATAAATGAAAATAGCAATGACAAGACATGATCAATCAAATTAAGCAAAAATAAGCTCTTCAAAATTCTGATCACAAACTTATGATGATAGACCAAAATTACCATTAGACATTAAAAATCCAGTCTAACCAATGTTTAGCATTGAAAATGTAAAATTACATTGACTATAAATTATACCAGTTTATTAAGACATAAAGACACTTCTGAGCATAGTAGCCAGTATCTCACTATAGCAGTGTATAGAAACATTGCAGAGCAATCCAGAGCCACTACAGGATTCAACAAGTGGAATGGTTTTCACTTGTCAGTAGCAGCCATCACAGCTGTGCAACATTTTGCAGACTGTAGTGGCACAACTGTGATGGGTTTCAGAAACCTTGTTCAAAGCTTTATTCACACAACATTCACTGCTCTCTCACTTGTTTTGACACAAACCATCAACACCCCATTGCTTGCAGGCATTGTTTGCAGCCATGCGGATCCTGGCATTTTCAAGCAAACCCCTGGCATACCCACTTCTCTATTTTTCCTGTAATCAGTTCCATCAATTGTTCACACATCCTCTACTTCTTTCAGATTTTCAGTCCCCACAACAGTCCTAAGAAATGTCCATGTCCTTCCTCTGCCTCTGTTATGTTGCACACCCTTCTTTTTTTTGTGTCCTACGTCCTCATTCTGTTCTATCAGTGACCCCTTCGTTATATCTTTGTGTTCTGTTCTGATCACTTTTTTCCTTTCTTTTTTTAACTCTTGAAGCAGTCAATTTGGAGGTTCACATTTATTTAATTTCTTGATTTTTGTTGTAAACTTGCTATTGACTTGTGTATTTAGCTTAAGAATGTAACTTCTGATTATTGATTATATATATATCTTTCATTTTGTGTGTACATATATATTTTTTTGAGTATTTATATGTATGTGTAACATAAATTATTTAGCTAGCATCAATATTCTTTGGAATAGCGGTCATCCTGCTATCCACTATAGCATTTTCACAACTGGCCAATAATATGTGTCACTATCTGCAATTAATACCTATGTTTCTCAGTTTGTCTATGCCAAGGATTCACATGATATATCAAATGGCCGATACCAGCATACCAACCTACCATTCTGCTTACATTCACATGGACTATGCAAAATTGATCTCAACAGTGAAGTCTTTGAATCCCGGTGACTTCTAACCAAGGTATTTTGAAACCCAGAAACCTTGGCAAAAATCACCTACACACAAAGGACAACACACTTCCAGAGGAAGCTCAACCATCACCATACCTCTGAATCACACCAGATCAATTCTAAGAGGAAAGTGCACTCAGTTAACCACCAGTTGACCACAGATAAAGATAATCATAGGAAGTAAAATTTATTAGACACTAAAACCCACATAGCATTTCTTAAAAAGGGTTTTTTCTTGGGCTTCTTATCATGATATATGATCAAAGAACATCCCCTCCAAAATAGAAAATATAAAATAGATATAGGATCTTAAACAATCATACTTTCATTCATAGAAGGAGCATAAATAGATAAATAAATAAAATTACAATTACCATGTAAGCTCTTATCTAGGTCACGCAACAACGCATACTTCTTCTGAAGAATAACGGGTAGTGACTCCAAATCCGCAGAAAAAACGCAAAATCAAACGTTAATACGAAATCAAAAGCACAAACACCTAATTGAACCTATAAATCCTAAATTAGTGAAAAGTGAAAGAGAAATCGACAAAGAGAGAGAGAGTAGGGAATAGATTACTGGCTTGAAATTCTTCGAGAAATGACATTAGGGTTTCAGCGAAGAAGTTTCGATGGGAGAGAGTAAGAAAATAATCAATTTTTGCCTGTTGGTAATAAATTACGATTTTTTAAAAATAAACTGAAAAAACAGAATAAATTAATCTAATTAAATATCAAGTAATTAATTTAATTTTTAAGCAATACTTTATTGTTTTGATTTTATATAAATGAAAATAAATAATATCTGCGTGCAAGTATTATATAATTTATTTTTTCAAGGAGGGGTCACAATAAAAATAAACTTAAGATTAGTAATAAATGTTTTATTATATTAAATAACAATAAATTCAAAAGATAAATTTTTAAATTAAATTAAAAATTATAATAACCTTAAATTTAATTTATTAAGCTATATTATTTTTTTAATTGGTATACAAAAAATAAAATTTTAAATTAAATTGAAATTAAAATTATAATAGCATTAAAATTTAATTTATTCAAAAATCTTAAACTTGATAAAAATATATCAAATTTTAAAATTTAAATTAAATTAAATTAAATTTGAATTAAAAATAGTATTTAAAAAACAATAAAAGTTATAAATAATGAATATAAATAAAACTCACATAAGATATGAAAATAAAAGTATATCTTGAAATTACTCTATTTAAAATATAAGGATTCAATTTTATAATATAAAAATGGATTTATTTAAAGAATTTAATTAAAATATATTGATAGGATAAAATTATTAGAAATGTTAACTTTTAAGATGATTATTTCATATTTTATATGTATATGATTTTAATTATTTAACAGTGTAACAAATTTTGCAGTAACAATGTATTAAAACTAGACTTTTAATTAAACTAAATGTTAATTATTATAAAGGTGAGATTAAATTATAAATTTAATTCCTATATTTATCGTATAATTTTAATTTGGTTTTTATATGAGCAAAAGAATTTCAATGATATTAGGGTCCGTTATAATGCCATTAAAGCTATTATATTATATATCAATTCTTCTATTTGTTAGGTATTTTAATTTAATTTCTACATGTAAAAAAATTTAAAGTTTTATTCCTAAACATAAAAAATTTAACTCCTAACTAAGAAAAAAATTTAAAATTCATCAACTTGCATTCATATTCTTTATTTAATCTGACATAGTTGACACTATTATTTTTTAAGAAAAAAATGTTATAAAATTTTAAAAGTTACATAATAAATAAAATCTCATAGAACTTGTTATTTGCAATAAAAACCTTTTCAAAATATTAGAGATCATTCTAACTTTTTTATTAGCATCTAAGTTAAAAATTATTGTATAAAAATAAACTGAAATTGTGTAATATTTATAGAAACAAATATATATTTTAATAAAAATTTTCTAACTATTGCATCAACATCTATTAATCACGTAATTAATTTGAAAATTGTTATGTGTATAAAGATTAAATTATTTTTTTAACATGTATTATGATTAAATTATAATGTAACCAAAATTAAAATATTTATTTATTTTTATCTAGACCATAGACAATCTTATTTAAACTAGAAACATCGATATCTTAATAAAACTAATTTTACATATATAAAATTTGATCTTAAAATCTTATTTAAGAAAATTATAATTTTAAAAAATTTGTAGTATCCTAATTTTTTTCAACAGTACTTAGTATAATATAATAATTATATTTGTAACTCTTCTCAAAAGTTTGAATGATTTAAAAAAAATTAATTATAATAAATTGTATTATAAATATTGTACATTATCAATCATTAAAAAATATAATAATATAAATTTTGAAATAATTATTTTAAAACTTAATAATTTTTAGAAATATAATAATTTATAATTAAATAATAATATAAATATTTATATTATCAATATATTTTAATTAAACTTAAAAAATATATTTTAAAGAGTTTTTCAAACAATGATAAAGTATTATACAGTTTCGCTAATTCAAACGCATTATTATACTAAATAAACCAGCAACACTACTTACATGCTGTAAAAAGATAAAAAAAAAATTATATGTAAGCTTCACTTTACTTTTAGTTTCACTAGTTTGATATTTATTTAATTTTGGTTTTTAAATTTTTTAATTATGTAATTTAAATTTTGTTTCATTTTTCTAATTTCGCAATTGATCCATTGTTAACTTGCATCCAATTTTTAATACAATTTATCAATATATCTTATAATGTTCTTCTATGGTAAAAAAAAATGACAGGTAATTAAATTTATTAAATAAATAAAAGTAATAAGCTGAATTACAGTTTCAATTCTCTAGTTTAACATGTATTGATTTTGGATCTTAAACTTTTAAGTGCGTGATTTTAATCCACTTCTTTTTTTTAGTCTAGCATTTATTAACTTGTATTCAAATTTTAACAAAGTTCATTGATATGCCTCACAGTGTTCCTACATGGTAAAAAGATATATTGACATGTAATTAAATTTATTATTAAATAAATAAAAGTTTATTAAGGTTTTAAAAAATAATAAATTGGGGTGAAATCATAAAATCCAAAATTGAAAATGTGAGTCTCCTTTGTTGGTTTAGGAGTTAAATATTCGAAGTAATTTCTTCTATTGACATGGAAGGTCTATGATATGATTATGGTGCGAAAACTCCTTTATGGTTGTGGACGATTTTCAGTAACAAAGGTGAAATGCAATGTTATTCAATGTAAAATGATCCAAAAATATAACTTTACATATGTTCATTATCTACAATTAGATTCATCTTATTTATGACGGTTCAATTCCTTTTTTTAAAAAAATAATAAAATAAAATTATAATGTTAGATTTAAAAAGTATATAAATATAACTCATTATACAAATATACAAATATCAACTTTTTAAAATGATTCCATCAACTTCAACTTTGTTTTTCTTCATAAATAAATCAATAATATATAGTTGATTGTAATGAACCTTTTAACATTAGTTTCATCTTTTTTTAAGTCAAATTACGTATTACTTTGGCACTATTCTTTTATTATTATTATTATTATTATTATTAAACCTCTAATGGCTTAGAATACTGCACTTTTTCGAATTAATTTCTTATCAACTTTCACCAAACTTAATCTACATCGTTTCACAAATATACACTCAATCCATGTTATATGACTCACTCTAAAGTACAATCCTTAACCCAATTAAGATACCTAACATCAAGCATATATTCAAATTCTTTACAAATAAGTTATTCATGTCATACTTAGGAACATGGGCAAAGTAATGAGCAAGAAAACTTGCTTCCAAGGGAACGTGAACAAAGTGAGCTAATAATGATGATCCAGCTCAAATTCAATAAAAAATGATCCTACTAAATTCATTTTTCTTTCGTAATGATGTTATTTTTTTTAAAATGAAATTTAATTTTTATTATAAAAAAATTATATAATTTTTTTTTACTTTGATATATCGCTGAAATTTATAGTAATTATGATACTGGGATGTTTAGAAGAATGTGATAAAGTAGTAATTTTATAAGATGTAAAATAGTAATTATTAATTAATACAACCAAATTTAATATATATATATATATATATTCAGGATTTATAACATGATATTAAATGTAATATTTATATTAATTTAATAATTTTTTATAAAATATAAGATTCATCAATTTAATTGTTAAATCATGTTATAATATTTTTATGATTATATATATTAAATTTAAAATAATTTAAATATTTGTTGATATATTATTTAACTATTGGTATTTACATATATTTAAATAATATATAATTACATTAAAATAAAAATATATAATAAAATATCTATTAATTTTTATTTTGTATAAAAATTTATAAATATAATCTATTTAATAAAAACTAACATCTAAAATGATTACAATTGAATTAATATATTTTTTATTTTATAAAAAAATTATTAACTTGATATAAATATTATGTTTGATGTCTGATATTGGATTTGATATTTATATATATAAAAAGGAAAAATTCATGAGCAATTTGAGGAGAAAGATAAAAAATTTATTTTACCCAAATATATAGGAAGAAAGATAATTATTGAAAAAAAAAAGAATGATGTGATCAAATCCTGGAACAATTTTTTTTTAAAAAATACTTTTAATTCTTCCTATTTATAATAAGTAGAGAAAAAGGCTTTCAAAATACGTATACATGTTGAATTCTCTCCATATAGTATGGAAATAGTGCACCCTTGTTCAAGATATAAAGATTTGAAATACTATTTATACAATTTTTTTGCCACATTTATTTTATGTTAAACAAATTTTATGTGAATCTCATATTGATTCAATGTTTATTTAGTGAAATCTAAATAAAATTAACCAGAAAATAGTGTGGGAAAAAAAGATTTTAGCATTCTCTTGCAATATTAAATATTTTTTTTTCGAAATTTAACAGCTTATTTAAAATAAATAAATCAAAACATCAATAGTTAGCAATTCAACTGATATATAATAAATTTTATTTAAATAAAATTTCAATTCAAGTCTTATGTATATAAAATTAGTGAAGTAAATCAACTTAATTAAATATGTTAAAATATAGATTTTAAATTTTAAATTTAAATATATTTTAAAATTGATTTAACTCAATCCATTTGAACTTTTTTTAATCAAATTTAGATTGACTTCATCTATTGAAATGTAAATATAAATTTAGTTTAAACTTTAGTTTTATTTTATGATTCAAATAAAAAAAAAAGGAATTTTTGACCTGATCCAATAAAATCTGAATCAACCCAATTTAAGATGAATAGCTCATATAATATCTTTGTACGTATGGAAAAATTTCCATACTAGAGCTAACCTTACCATGATGAAGATAATTGTCATTTAAATAAAAAAAAAATCTATAATGTAGAAAAAATAAAATAAAATAAAAATCATGGTTGCTACGGACATGTTCAACGGCTACTAATCCCCAATGAAGACGCGTGGTGGTGAGGTGTTTGGATTGGAGTCAACCAATTTTGTCAATCAGCAAAGAAAAGCTGGAAAGGTCTTCATGGAACTACCCATTCTTGTTTTGGCTCTCTTTGTCTTTATTCCATGTCTTGTTATTTTATTTTATGCTCCAAACCATTTTAATTCAAACTATTTCCACTATCACATCTATCTTTCCCCATATGATTTTGCCCTAACATTTTTTAATCTTATACATGTGTTATTGAATGAATAAAGAGTGGTTTATTATTTGGGGTACAAGGAAAATCAAATCTTGAACTAATTCATCAAATATATTTAATTTGATTTATCTAAACATTTTTTAGTCCGAATGAAAGGTGATTTTTTTTTTTCAACCCAGTCTAATGGAATTTGAAATTTGAATCTGGCTAACTGATGAAGGTTGAATAATTCGTTTTGACAGGTTTACATATGTGCATGTGTTAAATTGCCATCAATAATTACCTTATAACTTTATCAAATATTTATTGAATAATGGCCAATGCTACATAATTATATGAAAAAAATGGATTTAATGTTAAATGTTGGATAAATGAAGTAGAAGGATGGTTCATTGTTCAAGATTGGATAAACATCCTAACTCTTTCAATTGAAATTTTTGAAAGAGAGAAATTATGTCGAGATAGCATTTTTCAGATAGTAATCATGCTCACATAGTGATATTAAGAATTGGTTGCTATTGAACAAAGTTGTGCATGCAAGCTGTTTATCAACATTGTTTGGATTTAAAATATAGATTCTTGTGTACTCATAAATCATGGTTTAAGTGGTAATCAAGTTTAATCAGAGTAGTTGAGTGACTTCTACAATGTTAGGAGTTTGAATATTACATCTTGTGACAATTTCATCAAACAGCTGGCCTTTTCTACTTAGAAAAGTTAATTAGCTTAGTTTACCATATTTCTTGTCAAGTTTTCTGTATACTATATAGTTTGTATAGAATAATATATATTATGGAAAGAGGAGGAAACTTCAAGATAAATGAGATGCACCGAAATGTGAAGATTGGCTACAATCTTGCACAAGTCAAAAAGAGAAGACAAAAAAATAAAATATGTAAAAGTATCACAACATGTCAAATGTGGACACAAAAAAATTGTTTCTATGAATCTAATGGGTTTGAACATATGTTGCAATGTGCTTATCATATAGCCTCTTTCAGTCTTCAAATACACATCTCAACCTGCTGTTTCTGAAGCTGAGACTTAGGAGCAGTTTCTTTTAATTGGCACAAGTAGGACCAACAACTTGTCCTAGCTTCAGAGAGTGCACACTGTTAACCAAAATAAGGTGAGAACTTTATAGTTGGTTCATGCATAACATGGCTTTTCCTGCATTGAGTTTACAAGTTTTGCACCATTTTCTAATTATAATCATAGGTTCCTTTTCCTTACAACTTATTGAATGTTTCTTTTGTAAGCTTCATTGTAAGTTGGATTTGGTCTCATTCTGTAGTTTTAAGACAAGCACCCCTATTGGTGTTTCCAGCTTCAAGCATACTTCACTATCTTTGAACTTAAATCTGAGGTTTATACTTTATAGTGTAACATTAGGCTATTTTTGTATTAATGCTACATATTTTGATACTTGCTAATCTTTGAAACACTATTGGTGTGTGACACTGCCACTGTGATAAAGAGATATTGATGGTGACTAATCAAGTTGTTTGTTCTGATTGCAGAATCATGAATGCATCTGAGGGAACAGCTGAAGCAACAGCAGTGGATGTTAATCTAAATGAGAGGCAGATTATGCCTCAAGAAGAAGTGATTGCTTCTTTGGAGTTAAACAAGGTTGATTATGCAGTGGAAAGAAAGAAATCACTGCATGCCCGCTATTATTTTGGCATTATATTCTTGATAATGAATCTTGTTGCTTGGTTTTTCCGTGACTATGGACAAAGTGTTATACCTTGGATTCGTTGTAAGTCAATTTTCCATCCATTTCCAGTTCTCCCAGCTCAGGCCACCAGAATATTTTTGTATGGCAGATTCTGTCCTTTTCCATTTTTTTGTTACAGTATAAATTTCAATTATCTCAACATAATTTAGCTTCACTCATTTGGTCAAAATTTGTGATAGGTGACTTTACGCCTTTGGAGCTATGAATGTGCTTGGAATCATGGTCATTTTCATATTATCATATTTATATAAAAATAGTTAAACAAAATAAGTTAATTCTAATGATGGTATCAATTTCACATACCAGATTATGTACAAAGACACATTGTAATTCAATTTGTACCCAAAAAGCATTTCAATTTACAATTCAGAAATGAATAGAATAATTAGACAGACTAAACAATTGGATATGTGACTATACAAAAGTAAATAAATTAACTGTTGGTTTACATTATAAATTGATGGAAATTTAAAGAAGCATGATCTGAAACTGAAACATTTTCTCAAAACGTAGACTGATTTTGAATGCTTAGAAAACTTCGAAGACATCAAGGGGTTTAGAGCACTTAGTTAGCACATATCCTCTGTTCTGTGTATATGCCTTCTCTGAGAGTAAGCTCATCTGATCCTCATTCAAATTATTAAGCTTGCATGTATATAATGGGTACTTAAAAGTTGATCAAGAGGATCACAGCGAAGCTAATGAATTTAGATGTCCCAGTAAACTTCTAAAATATTTTTTGCCAAAGCTTCTACCATCAATTTTCTTGATGGCCAAATCCTTTTTGGTGGAAAAATAATTCATGCAACATTTCTTTTACAAGAAAATGAAGATCTTGATACGTGAAAGACCAAAGAATTGGAGATGATTTAGGTGCGTTTAGAGTTCTAGTTTGCACCATATTTAAGTAAAAAGAAAATCTTCCATGATATATGTGCAGACAGTGAGATTAATACTATTAAGCTTGTTTGAAACTTGATTCTCCTTCTTGCTTTATTTTGTTACCTTTTGTAAGGCCTTGATTTAATTAAACATGAGAAGCTATTCTAGCTATGTTCTCAAATATCATGCCATACACTAGGGAATGTTCTTTTGTATCAAGTGAATGATATTTTGGCTATTTGTTTACCTGCCCTTTTTATTGATCTTTTCTACTTTCTGCAGATATTAAAGTTTGTGGAAAGGAAGGAGATGATTGCTTTCATTCAAAGGGAGTTCTTCGTGTGAGTCTAGGGTGCTATGTATCTTTCAGTTATCAAACAGTTCCTGCTTCATGAGGAATCATTATAGACTAATACGGCTATTGGTTCTCTGCATACAATACAATCCTGAAAAAAAAAAAAGCAATTCTAATTTATTAACTCACAATATGACAATTTTGTATCTTCTGTCAACTTCTTTGATATGCAAATAATATTTGTAATTTGGCTTAATTAAGTTTTTAGTCTCCTAAAAATTTATATTTTATCTATTTGATCCCTCATTTTTAATATTTTCTACATCAGTTCATAATAAAATAATTTTCTTCACAAAATAGTCCCTTTGTGGTTTTGTTTCCCATATGGTACCTCTAAATATTATGAGTTTTTTCTGCCAGTCCCTTTAAATATTATGGTTTTCCATTTGGTTCTTATAAATATCACGAGTTTTGCATTTGGTCCCCTAAATGAAGAGCTTGGGATAGTTAGAGGGACCAAATAGGAAAGACAACTGAAGGGACTATTTGTAATAAAAAATGTTTTATAGGGAACTTCTTGAGATAAAAATGAAAATTAAGGATCAAAGGAAGATATAGCAAATTTTTGAGAGATCAAAAACTTAATAAAGCCTTATAATTTCAATGAAGCTCAAACTCAAAGGGATTTAAACATGCTATTTTTTTTATATTGATTACTATACTTTTCTGTTTAGTTACAACTTTTTGAACCAGATTCTTGACAGAATATGCCTTCTTGAAACAAATTAAAGCACATAACAAAATAAGGTTTAGAACCCTCCAAGTACAGTGATCAGGCGAAAAATAGGTATTATGCACACCATTAGTCTTATTTGAACCAAACATAAACCTTATTTTTCTGAATCTGGCTTATTACTCTCAGCTGTTGATCTTCTTCAGTAATTATAAGTTGTGAAAGTATAGAAATTAGGTGTTGCATTTGATATGAAAAAAAGGACCCTATTCTCTATATCATCGTTAGAATTTTTTATTAGTAATAAGAATTATCTTCCTTAACAATGAAGTCAGATATTTTTCTTAGTTATGTTTCTCACTACAGTCAACACAAGGAAATTATGTGAAAGTAGAAATTCATGGCATTCTGGATGGTGGGAACTGAAGTGTGTTTTATTACTTGTATCAATGGCACTCCCTTTCTTCTTCCCTTCAGAACTTGTTGAAATATATGGTAGGTATCTTTCTTTTTTCTTTGTAATGTTGACAATCACATAGTAGTAATAATAGTGTATTGATGCAACAAATCCTTTTTTGGCACAGCGCATTGGGTTTTTTCTTATAGTTGGTGATTTGTATTTTGAGAATGGTTCTTATATAACAATTAAAAAAAGGAGAACTTCTTGCATAAATCACTCATTTGAAAAAATTCTTTCTTCCATCTATATGATTAGGAAATTGTTCTATTTTCGTTCATTGTAAACAAGACTCCATTCTTTCTTTGCCTTTTCTTGAATGTCATTGAATAAGAACCATAAGACTGCTATGATCTTGCAGGGGATATTGCTCATATCGGTGCAGGGTAAGTTTGATGTCCTTCACCTTTTCTTTCTTTCTTTTTGCTTTTTTTTTTGGGAGATTGGTCAGTACATCTTTTACAAGTCATGAATTATGTACTTGCAAATGTAGTGCAAAGGTAGTTGTTGTAACTACCTCTCAACTTGGTTAACTTAATTCAAGTTTCATTTGAAGACATATTGTTATTGTCTAGACATCAAGGTTAAAGATAATATTTCCAGGCTTCTCATGTTTGATGCTGATCAGCACATTAAATTTTCATTGAAATTGTTTCTGTTGCATATTAATGTTTTTATAAATAGCTTCTCTCAATAAGTAAAGCCATGTGCTGAAAAATTCTATTATCTAAAAAACCTAAACTAAAAATGACTCTCTAGATAGGTATGCTTTGAGGGACTCCATCAGTACATGGTATCTGCTTAGTTTTTCTTTCTACAAATTGTTACTCACATTACAAGCATCATGTGGTTCATGTTTATTGTTTACACAGAATTTTTCTTCTTTTACAACTTGTGAGTGTCATCCATTTTATCACTTGGTGGAGTAAGTATTGGACTCCTGACGAAGAAAGGAAAGAGAGGTACATATTATTTCTGTGATATTTCATAGATTAGCTTAAAGTCAATTCTTACATCTTGTTCTGAGGATGAAGACAACCTACTTGACTTCTGAAACAGTATAATAAAGGTTATTTTGCTTCATAATAAGTAGATAAGTAAAGACTTATGCTTTTACAAAATATAACGATGCTGCATTGGATGGTTCAAAACTTCTATGCGGTATGAAAATATTAAGAATGAATAATTTAAGGTTATGAATCATAAAATCTATTCAAGTCCACTCAGACATTTTCCTTTCAAGAGGGAGCAATATAACTATAAAGAAAAGATATCTGTGAAGTGCATTTGTTGTTATATAACATTAAGATCATTTAGTTATGCCATTAACCTTAATTGCAATGTCTGTATTTTGATACATTAGCATGTTTTTGAGTTGGCACAGGTGCTTCATTGGACTTTTTATGTCAATGCTGTTTTATGTTGCCTCTGTATGTGGAATTGTCTATCTGTACAGATCATATGCCTCAAGAACTTCATGTCCTCTCAACCTAGTTTTCATCACATGGACCACAATTCTACTTGCTGTAATGATGGTCATATCCTTACATTCAAAGGTACACTGCTTTGATTACTGAGTTGCAGCTAGTGGTATTTTTAATTGTTTAAAGTGACAGAAAAAACTGACTTTTCATGTTTCTGTTTCCTCTTTCTTTATCCTTGAGGTGATATTATTTGATGTTAAATATTAGTAAAAAAAAAAAAATGCATTTTTTACCTCTTGACATTACCCTTCATTCAATCAACCTTTACTTTGGTCCTCCAAAGTTATATACATTCACACACTATTCTTCTACAAATTTTAATCACCATATAAGTCCCTTTAAACCTAAAACGTGTCACCTTATTATTCCCTCTGATTCTTTAAGTTGATACTCCAATTTATGTGTGCCATCGTATATTTTTTCTCCAAAAGTTTTGGTTACCAAATACTTTAGAGATTGAATTTATCAATAAATTAGTCCCTCAAAGATTCTTTTGTGTCACCACTATAGTTCTATACAAGGACAGATATACCACATTTTAGATCTTTGAGGAGCAAATTTGGTGACAAGTTTTGGAGAAATAATATGATGACACACTTAACATTTAAGAATCAACTTGAGGATTTATTCTATTTTATTTCATTTTCATGTGAAATTTGTCCAAAACCACTAAATTTATCCCAATGACAGAGATAGAAATGCTAAAAAATGTCTCACACCAATACTATGTGGGAACAAGTGCTTAGCATTTCACTGGGGTCCAGCCAGGGTTTCCTTTCGGAATTAATAGTTTGGATCAATTTAGTGAGTTTTGGAAAGACTTGGCACTAAAATGAAATAAGATCTAGTTGTGGGATGAAAATGAAATCTAACATTCAGTTAAGGGATAAAAAGTGAAATTAAAATTTGCTTCTATTTTATGCATTCCTTTCTTTTCAAACTTCTATATTTCTGGATAAAAGGAATTATGCTTCTCATACAGATCAGTCAACAGGGAAGACTGCACCACAGCATGGAAGTTTGAACCTACGAGCTCTTGCCAAATTACCTCAATGTGATTCTATAACACTATTGTTTGCTATGGCACAAAGGCCATGGCTAGAATCTAAATTTTGCTAGTAATTGATTATAGTGATTAACAGTTCATATTCAACTTACTGAAACATTATCAGGACATATAACTTGAAGTTATCCTATTGTTTTAGTTTCCATTCCAACATTTTAAATTTTGTTTTGTCATTGAAATGTTTAATTATTACAGGTTAAAAGGGGTCTTTTATCTTCAGGAATTATGGCTTCTTACATTGTTTTTCTTTGTTGGACTGCAATCAGAAGGTCAGAATTCTAACCCATACGTCTGTGTAATGGTCCCTGGCTCTTTTTAAAGTTTTTAATTTTTTGGGCATTTTATCACTTGTATATAATATTCAGAATTTTTAATTGAGAAATGCTAACAACACATTCATAAATTAATCACTTTTTAAAAATTACTTTTGACTTTTAAAAACTGACCGACCAAAATAGGTGTATTAAAGAGTGTATTCAAAAGAATGCGTTGCTAGCATTCCTCTTTTTAAAATGAATGATTATGATATCAACCTCTCATGTTAAGAGAGAACCTGGTATAATGTAGTAACATCCTCAAACATGAATGCTAAATTGTCAGATTATTCTACACATGAAATAATGATGTTGTGATCACCAATTCATCATTGGTTACTTGTGAATTCAATGAAAACCAATCTTCTCCAGCCAATTATTTCTCCATATTCTTTCCAACTAAATTGTAAATGTGCATTGTATCTAATGGCCCACGGCAAGTTGGTTGTTTTCTTCTCCATTTGCTCAATTGGTTGAAGGATTGATCAATATTTTTGAAAATTGGTCTATGTTTTCAGATATTGGTCAACCAGTAATATTGATCAATTTTGAGAGAGCTCACTAGAGAGAGTCTGTTTTCATGATGCCAATTGACCAATCTCCAAAAATGACCAATCTAGGAATAAACCAATCCTTGAGAATCCATGTTAATTGTTAAATTCGTCAAATTCTTTGTTAGGGTAGCTGAAGTTGTTATTTTAGTAAATTATTTTAAGTAGATATATTGGATAATATATGCATAATATGGTGTAGAACCTACAAGTTACAACCACTCTTGCCTCTACCAAGGCGAAAGGTGAAATTTCACCCGCTATATGGATTGTTTCTTTTTTACTTGTAAAAGTAATTAGAGGATGAACTAAGTATTTCCCACCCTGTAATGCAAAAATCTTTGTATGTATGACATCCATAACCTGATATTTAATCCATCAACTTCAAGAATACTTACTTTCCAATTTCTTTCAAATTAGCATTGAACTTGTCATTCTTGTGAATATAAGATCAAATATACCATATAGTCCTTAAAAACACATGCAAAATATAATTCATCATGACAAATAAGAACAGGGGAAGGGGACAAACTGAACAATGAAGAGAATGAGAGGGGGAAGGTGTCTTGCTAGGACCACTTAAAATGCTGATCTTTCTATTTGTTGTTTTTTTAACATTTATTTTTAATGAAATTTACAAAACTTTCCTTTTGTATATCAAGAAGTGCATCACATTAGCATATATTTTCTGGATGAAGATTAGGACGAAATTCCCTTCTTTCATGCGATGTAATTCACTCAGCTGTGGGTGATGCCATAACTATTACTTTGTTTTTGTTAGAGGATACAATCAATTATAATATATTGGATTTTCTATGTGCTAACTTGATTCCGTGTTAGCTACAAATCATATATTTTATGTTGAAATTTCTTCTAGAGATGGTGTACTTACAGATCTCCATCATGGAGTTTCAGTGAACCTGCCACCATAAGATGTGAGACAAAGAACCAAGATATAGGAAATGGTGGTTGGATAACTATAGTTGTAAGTTTTTCAATCTATCTTTATGTTAAATTTGAAAAGCCATTGTTTACTTCCTCTACACTTCCCTAAAGTTCAAAATCCCTAAGAATTCCTTCCTGCTTCAGTCCTGTATTGGTAATTATTGAGGTTAAAAAGAATAGAGTTTCTGTTTGAGTGTTGGCAGAAAGGGCACAATGGTTAAGCATGTGTCTGCCTTAAATCTATGATGTGAATCTAATATAATTGTGTTTTTCTTCTTACAAGGGAACCAGCTTGGGCTGCATACTTGCACTGTTTATTACTAAAGCTCTAGAAAGTTAATATTATGTTTAATTACCTGGTAATTAAAGATAGAGGAAAGTCACTTTGACCCTCAAGTTGGTCCTTGAAATTATACAGGTTGGATAGTTTAGTCCCAAAAATTTTAAAATTTTTTTTAGTTAGTTCTTGACTTTATTAAAAGTAAATTGTTCCAGTCCTTTTTTAATTTTATTTCACAGTCATTCTGCACTAAAAAAAAGACTAAAATAGAAGTCATTTTGCAAAGTTGAAGACTAACAAAAAGTTTTTAAAATCTTAGAGACTAAAACAGTCCACCTATACAATCTCAAGAACTAATTTGAGGGTATGCTCCACTTTGATGGGATCTGAGAATGTGATGTGGTACCTAGCCTGTTCTGTCTTTCTTTTTTAGCATCACAAGACCAATCCGATTTGATGTATCTTTGTAAATGTCTGAGCAAAATAATGAACATCACAAGAATTGATTTCTTTGACATTTTATTCTTCAATTGTTTGCTAAATCCATGTTTAAATTCAGCATTCTTAAGCAAGAACAACTTATAAGGATAAAGTAGGTAGAAGTATATGTTTAGAGATTTTAACTGAACATGATTACAGTGATTGGCATATACTATACCAAATGCTGTCCAGTTTTCTTGCTAGTTTAACCGATGATACCGTTAGATTTTCATGTAAGCCTCTGCATCCATTTCGTTAATTCTGGCATCTTCACTATCTTTGGATATGTGGTGTTTTTTTGTGTGTGTGTGTATAAATCATCAATTAAAATAAACACAATCTCATACAATGGATGTGTTTTTACATGAATGTCATCCTGTAATTTTGTGTTCTACTATTTTCGTAACAGGGCTTCCTTATTGCTATATTTGCAATTGTGATGGCAGCCTTTTCCACCGGCATTGATTCTAAATGCTTTCAGGTGAATAATTCATCGAAGTCTTCTCCATTAAATTCAGATTTTTTTTTTGTTGCTTTAAAACATTCCCAATCCTTCTCTTAGAAATTAGGGAGCTCTAAAACTTCATTCTTTGATCGAACAATACAAGAAGACATCTCAACCATGCGTGAGTTGAAGTAAATTTTTTGTTTAGATGTCAAGGGAAAATAATTCTCTCCAAAAGGATAATAGATCATATGAGGAATATTAGTAATGTATTCTTATGATCATATTCTTCAACACATTGAAAGATACCCATCGGTTATATGTTAGGTCTCTATTTTAAAATCAATAATTAGGTAAATTAATTGCTAATTTCTATTAGTTAATTGAGTTGAGATAGAGAAGAATCAAGATAGCTTGCCTATAAATAATAGGAGGTTTAAGAAAAATAATATCCTATCAATTGTAAAAGGATGAGTGCCTTTAGGTATTGGGAGAGAATCAGGTCTCTCGAATTGCCGTATCTGTTAATAAAAGTGTCTTTCTATCAATTTCTGAACCAATTCCTTACACACTTTTAGAGATGATCCATATTTTAAAAAATCAAAACAATTTTAAAAAGTGATCCAATTATGAGACAAATGTTTTGACTTTATAAAAAATAGACCAATCACAAGAAATGTGTTCAAGATAACATTTCTCTAGATCATATTCCTTTTATCACCTTTTTAATATCCAAATCAGCATTATTTAATATAAGCCACTTCCTTATTGTGACAGATAGTAAAATGGTGAAGATAAAATCATAAAATTGATGTTTATGTCTCTCATATATTGAAGTGATTTTGTTGGTCCTTTCCAGTTTTTGAAAAACAAAGTTGAACATGAAGATGATATTCCTTACGGTTATGGATTTTTTCATATGGTATTCTCACTGGGGGCAATGTACTTTGCAATGTTATTCATCAGTTGGGATCTGAATAACTCAGCCAGGAAGTAAGCAACCTAATTCAGCATATGGTCATTCAGTGCTTTATGTGTGATAATCTTTTACATCTTATATGATCTTCTATCATATATAAATCATGCACACTTCAAATCACCAGGTGGAGCATTGATGTTGGCTGGATAAGTACATGGGTGAAAGTTACCAATGAGTGGTTTGCAGCAACAATTTACAGTAAGAGAATGATTATTGCTTACCTAAAAAATCAGTTTTTATTCCCTAAATTTTAGTAGCTTTGAACCTGATCTTGTTCATAATAAGATAACTAAATAAAGACCCCACAGGTTATGCAGGCAACTAAATAAATACATGGTTAATGATTAATAATTTAATAGTATTTAAGATGCTATTAAATATAACTGATATTTAAATTATATTTGACTTAGGGATTATTTATTTGTTTGCATTTAATTGTATTATTGTTTGTTATTGAATGGTTTTTTTCTAATAGAATTTTGAAAAAAAATAAATATAAAACATCCTCCAAATAACACCTAAGTAAAATGATTTGTCACTCTAGTGTGGCAAAAACTAGAATATTGATGTATAATTGATATAACTGGTGAGTTTGGACTTTATATATTATAAATAGATTATTGTGGTTGAGAATCACATCTAAACTTCAACACATGGTATCCACTTGTATTGGCAAATCATAACTTGTAACGGATTTCCACACTCAAGTATAACTAGGCAGTTTGATATTGCGCTTACTTCTCCAATTCATATCTTAATTGCTTTCATTTTATTTGATTTAAACAGTATGGATGCTGATTTCCCCACTTGTGAGACAAAACAATGTTATGGATGACGATGCAAATGTGCAGGAGACAGCTAATTCAGTCATGCCATGATTGACAATATCATAGTTATCAACATTTTTACCTAAGAAAATATTTTTATTTAATTTGTGTGTCATTTTTTAATAAAATTTTAAACTTTAATCCACTTAATCTTTATACTTTGTTCAGATTATTTAAAAAATAAAAATAAAAGAAATAGGAGAAAAAAAAACGAGAGGATAAAAAATGAGTGGAAATAAAAGAAAAAAGTAAATTAGTTTGGATACGTAGAAATAAAAAAAAAAAATTTTTTTTAATGTTTAAATGAATGAAAAAGAAAGTAAAAAAAATATTAGTAGTATAAATTTTTAAAAAATAAAATTTAATTTTTTACTATTATTTATTAATATTTTTTTTAAAAAAATGTTTACTAATTTTAACAATTTGAAATAAATATAAAAATAATAAAATTGGTTCCCCATTTTCTTGATTAGTAAGGGGTGAAATTTTTTTGCAAACGGAGATTTGAGTGAAATATATTTTCAAAGTTAGTAATTATCCACTTTATCATTAAAATTCGTTTAAAACATTGCAGTGAAATAAAAGAGTAATCCTGATGATATATTATACGTCAATCAGTCATTAAATTAGTTACAAGATATGTTAGTCATGAAATCGATTAAAAAATATATAACAATATTTTTATTTTCATTTTTTTATAATGTTATCTTGATAATACAATCAACTTTTTATTTAAAATTTAAAATTTAAATTTTAAAATTTAAAATTTTAGAATTTAAAATTTAAAATTTAAAATTTTAGAATTTAAAATTTAAAATTTAAAATTTCAAAATTTTAATTTTATTTAAAATAAAATTAAAGTTTTTTTCAATATTGTTATATTATTTTATTTTCGATGTTAATGAAAATATAATAATATTTTATTTGAATTAAAAAAATTTATTTGATTAAATTAAATTATCTAATTTAATTAATTTAAATAGTAAATAAGTGATCTTATAGGTTCATCACTAAACTAATAGCAAAATAGTCGTATTGATTTATTAATCAAGCATTGAGCAAAATTTTTCAACAACTCATACGAAGTAAGATATCATTTTACTTATAAGAATCGTGAAAAAAACTAATTAAAATTTCTTCCATCTTTCCGATCCTTAGTTAATCTTAAAATATAATACAATGGTTAAATTCCAATTAGTTAATGCATGAATAACCAAAGAATTTTTTTTTTCTTTTGTTCATTCAATTCCTTGATCAAGATGTTAGGTATTATAGTTATTGAGTTAATGGATTCTTTTTTTTTTATCCATTATTAATTCTACAAGCATTCAATTATACTTGATATTTTTTTAACTAGTATATATAACAACTAATTTTGTCAATTATTATAATAGTTTCAGATCAAAGGAAATTCAAATATTGTATTTATTCTTCACAGTTGTAACCATTACAAATTCTTAATGATATTTTAATGATCATATAACTTAATAAATAAGATCTATTAATTTTCATATCGTTACATACATATTAATCTATCCAAATTATTAATGTTATTTTAATAATTTAATGATAAAAAATAATTCAAATTAAATCTTAAATTTTTTTTTGTTATTCTGATCTCCATCATAATAATTAAATCTTTAAATTTATTAAAGAACCTTATCATATTAAATAACTAAATTATAAATATGACGATAAAATATTTGACACATGATAGATTAAATTTTGAACATACTTATTTATTTATGATATGTCCTTCTAATCAATTTTTTTTCACATTATTATTATATATAATTTTTTTAATATATAAATTATAGAATTTTTATTTTTTGTTAGCAAAATATGATAATTTAATAATACTTGCAAGTGTAAAATATTGTAGATAAAATTTTAGGTACAATTTTTAAAAAAATTAAAATTACAAACTATATACATAATTATTACTTGTGTTAACATAAAAGAAAATGGTACTTGATCAACTGGTCCAACAACGATAGAATAAAGATCTAACGATCCACATTATAAATGTTATGACCGCGTCAAAATTTCCTTTTGTGTTTGTACAAAAAATTTTAATATTTTTATAATTTTAAAAATATGAAAATTTAACTGATTTTAGTTAAATTATTATTTTAAAAAATATTTTATTTGGATAGACTAATTTAATTTTTTTATATTTTCAATTTTCTGTTTGGTTAGAATAATTAAATTTTTTTATTTTAAAGTCCTGATTAAAATTAAATAAAACTATTTACAAATTAAAAGTTTTGATATATTGAAAATAAATGTATTATTGATGTATTGTATGAATATTTTTAAATTTAAATAAAAATTATAAATAAATATGTTAAATGTTATTTCTTTTAGTTTTTTCATGCTTTTAAAAAGAAGAGTGCACATGTTAAGAAATACCGTTAATATTATTAAGATTTTTTAAAAAATTATTCATATTTTTAATCTATTTTTTACTTTTATTTTTTTTATTATATATGATAATAACTAAATAAATATAAGGATATATATAATTAATATTATTTTGAAAATAAAATTAAAATAAAGTTTTACCCATTTTCTAAATAAATAAAAAGGAATGGATGAAATATTATAAGTTTTTTTATTATTAATAATAAAAATTATATTATATTAATAAAAAGTAAATAGATACTTTTTAAAATTAAGGATAAAATTAAAAAATTATACTATTAAAATATGAACATATAATTTTTATTGATATCATATATTAAATTTTAATTTTAAAATAAATTAAAATAAAATTGATTTAAAATTTTAAGATTTAGTTTGTATAAAAAATATTTTTAAATTTATTACAAATAAAAGAACGCAAAAAATTTTATTTGTTTAGATGAAATTGTATATTCTTACATTTTAGTTAAATATAATTTTTTTATTTAAATTTTTAAAATTTAAAATATTTTAAAATATCATATAATTTTTTTTAAAAAAAATTGACTATCTTCAATTTGCTGAGAAGTACATAATATTATTTTCTTCTTAAATTTTGAACAACTATATTTTAATCTACAATAGAAATAATAAACAATTAGTTTGAATATGACATAAAATTTAAAATTTAAAATTAATTTTAAAAAATTTTAAAATTAAAAATTAAAAAATTATTTTAAGAAAATAATATACTTAGAGATGGAAATGAATAAGAATCCGACAGGAGCTTACGCTTAGTTTGTTTAATAAATAGATAGGTTCAGGTTTTTTAAAAACCTTTTTAGATAAAAAAAAAGCCAAACCTAAGCTTATAAAAAAATCTATTTAACCTATTCAGGAACCTATTTATATTTATATATTATATATTTATATTTATTTTAATATATTAAACAGACCTATAGGGCTTGTAGGCTTTAAACCAGACTAGACTTTAGCAGAAAAAAAAGAGCCTTTAACAAATAACAAACCTAGACTCATAGATCAAAATTTTTAAATAGATCAAATTTAAAAACTCAAAATCTAACTCGATTCAGTTTACTTCTATTCTAAATATACTACACATATCTTAAGTTTCAACTCCTCATCAAATAAAAAATATAATAAAAAAAATTATCAACATTAATTAGTCTAATTCTCACTTGCAAATATTTCTTTTAGTTTCTTATATTTTTAATATTAAAAAATTTGAACCTATATGTGATTCATTTATAAATAAATTGAAAATATAGATGTGAATCCTAAACTGATTTATGTTTATTTAAAAGTAAATTTAAATTATTTTAATTTCTTTTCACAAAATATTTAAATAAGTTGGATTCCAAAATTTAAAACATACCTTTGCAAGTAATTTTATTTTAATAAAAAAATTGTTAAGATAATTTTTTGAACTGTGAATTGTGATCTAGTTTTTTTTTAATTTGAAAAGGTCCTAGGTCACTTTCTTTTATCCCGCGGAAGTTCCCATGTAGGTTGGATGACTTCTTTTTATATAAACTGATTCCTTTTATCCTATTTAAAACACTCAGATTCTCTTCTTTCCACAATGGTGGTTCACGTACAATCCTTCTTTTTTTTTTTTTTTTTTTTTTTTTTTTTTCTTTTGATGCTCTTACGGTGAGTTACGCTTAATGTTTTATTATTATTATTATTTGTTTGCTTTTTTTTATTGTATTATCTTCATGAATTTTTTAATTGGATACTTCTCGTGAAACTTTCATATTTTTAATTTATTTGTTCCTTGTAGATGTTGTTAGTTTTTTTATTTATATTTTTGCCATTGAATTATGTGAAACAACATGCTATAAAGATGAGGTTAAGTTCTTATTTATTGTTAGAAATATTGTAAATAGGCTATCTATAATAATTCTGCAATTAAGAAAATTATATCTTTATAATTATGTTAATTAGATAATTATTTTGGTTATAAATATGATTAAACATTTTCATCTTATACATTTTCATTTCACTCTCAACATTTTTAAGTTTGATGAATGTGTTGTAATCATAATTTAATGTCTTAAATTTGATAATGAGTGAAAAGTTTTCATCAATCTATTACAATTGCAAGAGTTGAATACAAGGTAAACAAGTATACAAAATGGCTTTTAATAGATGAATCAGAGGAGTTGAATACGAGGAGTTGAATATGATGATAACAGAGCATGATGGTGAATTAACAAATTTTTCTAATATTAATGATGATAAGATTGAGGAGTACCTACGTAATGAAGTGGAGGAGCATTTCACAAAAATAATATGGAAAGAAATGAATTAAAAATGGTTTAAGGAATAATTTTTTTATTAAATATTATTTTTTGAATTAATAATTATAGATAAAGTTATTCATGATTTAAAATTCACATTCAGAAGTGGATGCTAATTATATTTTCGTTAGTTTCTGATTAACTATTTAATTTTAAGGTCATTTAGAAGATTAATGTGTTCTAAATCTCATTCAAGCAATTTTTTCTTGAAAAATTATTCGGAAAGGTACTAGCAACAAAATTGCTTGCGACCGAAGCAATTTTGTATCAACAACTCATAGACGTGGATTAGTGATAGGATCCATTCAGATCGATTTCCCATATATTTATTTGATGTTTCAGCTCATTGCAGAATATTTGAAAAATTAGGTAAATTTTAAGAGATTGATTATGATACTCTCAGATATTTTACCGTAAATTAGTGGTAAATTAGTGATAGTATGAAATATTCTTAAGATATTTCATTAAGCTTAATCTCTTTATTTAGTTAAAATTTTTAAAAAATTTATTTTTTTTATATTTTAAACATTCAAAAGCTTGTTTGGCTATATATATTCTATTAAATAAACTCAGTTTATGAATCTAAATTATCTTGATTTCAATTGAGGTAATATTTAATAAATATTTTATATGTATTTTTTTTATAAAAAAATAAATTATTAAAATAATTTAAATTTATAATATAGTTTATTTTATTTTTTAAAACTTAAAAAATTCAATTATAAAAAAAGCTCATTCATGTGCTTATGTAACTTATAATTTAAAAAATTATGTTATTCAATTGTCATATAAACAAGGACTTCTTAACTTCTAATTTGTAATTTGTTCTTCAACTTTTATTCTTTATATTTTGGATGAATTTAATGCAATTTCGTAGCAAAATGTTACAATAAAATGAGTTACAATAACATGAGTTAAGTTATTTTTTAACAATTTATTAAAAATTAAAAATTCACAATTAAAAATAAATTTAATTTTTAAAATTTTAAAATTTTAAAATTAGAAACTAAAAATTATCTTAGACTGAACATAAAATTTAAAATTCAAAATATATAAATTTAATTTTTATAAATTTTAAAATTAAAAATTAAAAATTATTTGAAAGGAAGCTTATATTAACACTAGATTTCTTTTAAAAATATGAAAGTCACCGCTAAAAAATTATTTATAATATTTTAAAATATTTGAAGATAAGATAATAATAATATTAGATATTTGATAACAAAACTTTGTTTGATTTTTTATTTGAAAATTTTAATTTTAATTTTATTTTTAAATTATTTAATATTCAAAAATTTATCTTAGATATATGACATTCTTTCTAATTACCAAAAATTTAAATGAATTAAATCACGGGAACAACTATGTTTATTTTGATAGATTCTATTTTGAGGATTTAGATGTTTTTTCTTTTTGAAGAAGGTTTTATGTGATAATTTTTTATTTTTTAAAGAATAGAGCAATTGTGTGATGGATTGAGGGAAGTATTTTAAATGTTTTATTTCTTTTTATTGGGATAAAGAAATTCTTAAATGATGGTTTTTTATTTTTTAAAAAAATACAACAATTGTGTGATGGATTGAGGTCTATTATATTGTATCTTTTTACAGTGTTGTAATTTTTAGGTATAATAATAAAAAATAATTAATAATAAGTTTACATTTTTTTTTACTAAATTAAATATTACAAAGTAATCAAACAATAAATTTATTTAAATCGTCAAAATAAAAATAAATGATTCCTAGAAAAATAATTATTTTTAGAATTATATCTAATCTAGAAAAAAGCAAATAGATAGAATCAGATTCAAATATTCTATTAAATAAGAATAAAGAACAATTCAAATAACATAGATAGGTCTTTACCAGTTTACCGATAAGAGTGGGGATCAATAATTCATATGAAAATTTAACTATGGACAATCCTAACCTTTACATGTAATCATGTGAAATAAATGATTGCATGGCACCAAAGTCATACAATACAGTTAAAGATTCATTGTTTAAGGAACATCCACCTCTTATAAGGTAGGTGGAATGAATTACCTCCTTCATGCCCTAATGAGGACCTTCTTCTAATGCCGAGGTCTTTTGAGAGGGTTTGGTAGCTTCTCTCTATAGTTCTTCACATAATGTTCCATCTTGCCACAACGATAGCAAATATTCTATCCCTACAAATAGGGTTTTTCTTCATAATCCTTCCCACACTTTAGGCATCAAGGGTTGGTGGACTGGTTTTGGACACTATCATGTTGCCCTTGTGAATTCTTTCCCTTATTTCCTATTTGGGGAAATGTTCATCTAACAATCCTTGACTTAAACTGATTCCTCTAAGGTGCCATTCTTCTTTCATATGTCTCAGCCTTAGCAATAACCAACTTCTTATTACATTCTTCACTCAATCAGCATTTGTTAACTAATTGAGCAAAGTCTTGGATCTCTAGAGAGGTCTTCCTTTAATCCCCTAGATACCTCCTACACTTTGAGATTTGGTATGGGTGTCTTTGATATAAAGCAGAGTATTTACCCAACTGCTCAAATCTTGCTATGTACTTTGCAACCAACATATTTCCTTTTTGCAGACGAAGGAATTCAGCTTCCTTTGCATCTTGTATTGATCGCAAAAAATACTTCTCATAGAAAGTCTCCTTGAAAACTTTCAAGGTGATGAGGTTCCCACTAGCTTCCAGCAGTCTCTTGGTGCCCATCCACAAGATTTCAACATCTACCTTTAATATATAGGCAGGATAGGATGCCTTTTGCTCCTCATTGTAGTCAATGACTGCAAATATTTTCTCCAAGGTCTTGATCCATTCATTGACCTTTCCAGGGTCCAGAGCTCCTCTAAAACTTGGTGGGTTCTCTTTTCAAAACTCCACAAACCTATGTTGCTCAGGGTTTGCTGCAAAGGTGGTCGTAGTACCCCGTTATTCTCCGATTGTCTATCCATCTTATCCGTCATACCTTGCATGACAATTGCCATGTCTTCCAGGGTGGCGTCCAAGTTCCTAGGACTTTTGATATCTCTTCATTTCTAGTACGACCTCTACCTTACCCTACCTCTGCCATTGGTTTTTGAACACATATGCACATAAAATGAGGTGATCAAGCTCAATACTGAATCAAGCATGTTAGCAACCAACATTAGAAAGCATAAGGCAGTAATGCACTAACTTAACTAACTAACTAACTAACTAACTTCAAAGCATGACTTTTAATTCTTATGCACTTTCTGATATGATCCATATTTTAAAAGATCAAAACAGTTTCTAAAATGTGATTCAATTATGAGGTAAATATTTTGACTTTATAAAAAATAGACCATCACAGGGACTATGTTCAACATAATGTATTATTAACATTTCTCTAGACATATTCCTTTCAGCAACTTCTCAATATCCAAACCAACATTATTTATGTTAGATGAGCTGATATTTAAGTTTCAATCCACTTTTTTTCTATTTTTGGAGTCAAACTTAGTTGCTTAAAGTTAGTTGTTAGTAATTTATTGGTAGTTTTATTTTACATTCAGTTTTATCTATTTTGAGAGTGAAACTTAGATAGGAAAGTCTATTATTTTACTCTATTTAAATTTCGATGTTCCAACAATTAATAAAATAATTCAGTTTTAACTCATTCTTTACTTTTCTATCCCTTGAGTCAATTCTTTTCCAACCTGCCTATTTTTTTAATAAAGACATTTTCAACTTCTCTATTTTCAACACTGGTATCATAACCATAGTTGATCTTATGAGAGTAGTAATGATTCAAAATAGAGGTCCTTTCCTCCTTGCAAGCATTGTAAAAAGACAACACATATAAAAGAGTACATTGGTGGAGGCCTGATGCGGTTTGTGGAAAATGTAAACAATTGGGGCACGTAACCAAGGTCTACAAATCTAAAACCAAATTCTCAAAACCTTTACAAGCACAACTGGCAAAAAGCGACTAATGCACAAAAGGAGCAACTCTTCGTAGTTTCTTGCTTTTCAACAAATGATGTATTTGATGCTTAGCTTCTTAATAGTGGTTGCACACACCACCTGTGTAATGATGCTGAGATGCTCCGTTTCCTTGATGATATATACAGGTCTAGAGTAAAGGTGAGAAATAGAGAGTTTTTAGAAGTCAAAGGTAGAGGATCAGTGGTTGTTTCAATAACCTTAGGTATTAAAACTATTCCTGATGTTTTATACATACATGATATCACCCAAAGTTGGACAGATGCTCGAAAAGAATTACTCCATGCACTTTAAGGATCGCAAGTGTACTATTTTTCATTCCTTTGGTGTAGAATTATTCTGCATCAAGATGAACAAAAGAATTTTTATAATAGATTTGAGGAAAGTAACTGAACAGGCTTATATCAGAGCTTTGCAGATAATTACAAATTTATGGCATAAAAAGCTCGATCATCTCAATTATAGAAGCATTACAGAAATGAACAAAAAGGAATTGATGGTAAATATGCTTGAAAATTCATATGATACTCAAGTTTGTGGGATTTGTCAATAAGGTAAGTAATCAAAACTACCATTTCAAGAAAATCAATCATGGAGAGCTAAGCAGAAACTTCAGCTTATCCACACTAATGTGTGTGACCAAACGAAAAATGAATCCATAAGTGGTAACTAATATTTTCTCCTCATCATTGATGATTTCACCAGAATGTGTTGGGTTATTTATTTCATTAAACTCAAGAGTGAAGTCTTTAATATTCTTAGACAATTCAAAGCTTTACTGGAAAACCAATGCATTTTGAAAATTAAATCTTTGAGTTCTGATAATGATGGAGAATATACATTTGCTCAGTTTGCATAATTTTATAATAGTGCAAACATTGAACATTAACTAACCTTACCATATACACCACAACAAAATAATGTATCTAAAAGGAAGAACCGAACAATAATTGAAATGTCTAGGTGTCTCTTAATTGAAAAATTGATGCCAAATCAATTTTAGGCAAAGGCAGTCAATACCTCTATTTACTTGCTGAATAGACCCCTCACAAAGGCCTTACAAGATAAGATTCTATATGAAGCCTGGGATGATAGCAAACCTTCAATGCACCATCTTAAAATATTAGATGTATATGCTATTACCAAGTATTAAAACCTAAAAAAATTAAGATGAACAATAAGACTCACAAAGACATTTTCATGGGCTGTAATTCATCAACCAAGGGCTATAAAAATTTTTATTTAAAAATAGGTAAAATAATTTTGAGTAAAGAAGTAAATTTGATAAGGAAGCTGTCTAGGATTGGAAAAATCAGAGAAATGCTCATTTTAATAGAGTACCAAGAAACATTTTCTCTAATAGCAAGGTATGACATAATCAAGCTTCTTCTTGCCTTTGCAGCTCATAATTCATGACAAATTCATCAACTTGACATCAAATTAGCCTTCCTAAATTGGTTGCTTGCTGAAGAGATCTATGTAAACCAGCCGGATGGTTTCTCAACTCCTGATAAAGAAAGGATCAAGTCTATCTTTTAAAGAAAGCCCTATATAGAATAAAGCAAGTCCTGAGAGCATGATATGAAAGAATGGAAAATCATCTCATCTAGCTTGATTTTGACCGAAGCCAAAGTGAAGTCATTGTATATGTGAAAGTCACTGGTGGTGAGTTTTTAATTGTTTCAATTTATGTAGACCATCCTTGTGACAAGAAGCAAAATTGAACTAATTCAAAAGTTCAAGGATGAAATGGAGAAAGTCTTTGAGTGATCTTGGAGTCATGAAGTACTTTCCAGGCATAGAAGTAATGCAGTCCAATGATGGTATCTTTATATGTCAAAAGAAATACATTTATGATATCTTAGACAAGTTCAAAATGCAAAAGTGCAAATCCGTAAACAATCCAATTACTACTGATTTGAAGTTTGGCAAAGATGAGAATTCTAAAAAAGTAGATGAAAGTATGTATAGAAACTTGGTTGTGAGTCTCCTATTCCTCACCGTAAGCAGGCCTGACATTCTATGTAAGTTTGCTTCTTAGGCTTATGCATTCACCAAGAAAAACACACTTTACGACTGCTAAAAGAGTGTTAAGATATATTAAAGGAACCAACATACTTGAGATTTTCTTTTCAAAATCTGCAGAAAAACCCATAAAATTGGTAGGGAGGTTGCATTGATGATTCCAAAAAGCACTTTTGGATACTTATTTTCCTTGGGAACAAGTTGTTTTAGTTGGAGCTCTAGGAGACAGGAAACTACAACTCAATCAACCACAGAAGTTGAGTATATCGTTGCTCCCTCTGCTATGAATCTTACTATATGGCTAAGGAAAATGCTAAAGGACTTGGGGAATGAACAAATAGAAGCTACTAGTATAATATATGATAACATTTCAACTGTTTCAATTCAAGAAATCCAGTGTTTCATGGACGAACCAAACACATTAAGATCAAGTTTCATTTTATTAGTGAAATTCAACAATCTAATGAAGTGTTGCTTGTTCATTGCTCATCCCTAGTTGACATTTTTACCAAGCCAATACCAAAAGAAAGATTTGAAGATTTAAGACAAAGAATTGGTGTTTGTCAGCAAAATGCCAAGGAGTGTTAGATAAGTTGATATTTTAGTTCCAATTCACTTTTTTTTTTTCTATTTTTGGAATCAAACTTAGTTGCTTAAAGTTAGTTGTTAGTAACATAGTAGTAGTTTTGTTTTGCATTCAGTTTTATCCATTTTGAAAGTAACATTTAAATAGGAAATTCTATTGTTTTCCTCTATTTAAATTTTGATGTTCCAACAATTAATAAAAACGTTCATTTTTAACTCATTATCCATTTTTTTATCCTTGGGTTAGTTCTTTTTCAACTTATTTATTTTTTTAACAGAGACATTTTCAACTTCTTTATTTTCAACAATTTAATCTAAGCCATTTCCTTGTTGTGACAGACAATAAATTGATGTTTATGTCTCTTATATATTGAAGTAATTTGGTTGATCCTTTCCATTTTTCGAAAAATAAAGTTGAACATGAAGATGATATTCCTTACGATTATGGATTTTTTTCATATGGTATTCTGACTAGGGTAATGTACTTTGCAATGTTATTCATCAATTAGGATCTGAATACCTCAGACAAGAAGTAAGGAACTTAATTCATCACATTGTCATTCAATGTGTGATAATATTTTACATCTTATATGATCTTCTCATATATAAATCATGCACGCTTTAAATCACCACGTGGAGCATTGATGTTGGCTGGATAAGCACATGGATAAAAGTTATCAGTGAATGGTTTACAACAACAATTTATAGTAAGAGAATGATTATTTCTTACATAAAAAAGCAGTTTTTATTCTCTAAATTTTAATGCTTTTGAACATGATCTTGTTCATAATGATAAGATAACTAAAAATCCCAAAGATTATGTAGGTAAATAAATAAATACATGATTAATGATTAATAATTTAATAGTATTGATATTTAAAATTATATTTGACTTAGAGATTATTTATTTGTATGCATTTACATGTATTATTATTTGTTATTGAATAGATTTTTTTTAAATAGAATTTTGAAAAAAATATAAAACATCCTACAAATAGCACCTAAGCAAAATGCCTTGTCACTGTGGTGTGGCAAAAATTAAAATATTGATGTATAATCGATACAATTGGTGTGTTTGGACTTAATATATTATAAATAGATTTTTGTGATTGAGAAGCACATATAAACTTCAACACATGATATCCATTTGTATTGGAAAATAATAACTTGCAGTGTGAAGTATAACTAGGCAGTTTGATATTTCACCTTCCTCTCCATTTCATATCTTAATTCTATTTTATATCTTAATTGCTTTCATTTTATTTGATTTAAACAGTGTAATTGCTTATTTCCCTAGTTGTGAGACAAAACAATGTTATGGATGATGATGCAAATGTGCAGGAGACATTTGATTGGCATGATTGACAATGCCATAGTCATCAACATTCATACTAAAAAAAATCTTTGTATTTAATTTATGTGTCATTTTTTAATAACATTTTATTTTTCAATTCACTTAGTCTTTATACTTTGTTCGAACAATTTGAGAAATAGAAAGGAAAGAAATAGGAGAAAAAAATATGAAGTTAAAATAAGATGGAAAAATAAATTAGTTTGGTTATATAGAAATAGAAGATAAAGAAAAAGAAAAAATTTCTTCTAATGTTTGGACAAGTAGAAAAGAAAGTGAAAAGAAATATTAGTAGTACAAATTTTTAAAAATTAAAATTTAATTTTCAGAATTTAAAATTTAAAAGTTTTATATAATAAAATCAAAGTTTATTCACTATTATTATATTATTTTATTGTCAATACTAGTAAAGAATATAATAATATTTCACTTAAATTAAAAAATTATTTATTTGATTAAATTAAATTCTTTAATTTAATTAATTAAAATAATAATTAAATTATTTTATAGATTCAATACTATATTGATAGCAAATTAGTTATACTAATTTAATAATCAAGGTTGGCGTCGAGAAACACTTTTCTACATCCATATACTATAAAGTAATACTCTTTTACTTTTAAGAATCATAGAAGAACGAATTAAAATTCATCACACTAGAACAAATTGAAATTCTTTCCATCTTTTCAATTTTTAGTTAACCTTAAAGTTTAGTAAAATTGTCAAACTTCAATTAGTTAACCCATGAATAAACCAAAGAAAACTTATTTCTTTATTCATTCAATTTTCTTGACCAAGGTGTTATATATTATAATCATAAAACACATACTCATTATCGTGAGTTGATGAATTTCTTTTTGACCAATTATTAATTCTACAAATATTCAATTGTACTCAATATCCGTTCAACTAGCATCCTTAGACATTAGGTGTTCGAAATTAGAGTATAACAAATAACTTTTTAATTAATATAACAATCTTAGGTATCAAAGAAGATTCAAATATTGTATTCATTCTTCATCATCGTAACCATTACGAATTCTCAATGAATCACTTCAATGATTATATCTTTATATGTAACTCAATAAATAAGATCTATTAATCTTCATCCAATACTATTACATACATATTAATCTATCCTAATTATTAATATCCTTTTAATAATCCAACAATCAAGAACAATTTAGATTAAATCTTAAAAGATTTATCTCATTATTATGATCTCTATTATAACATTAAGTCTTCAAATTTTATGAAGAACCTTATCATATTAAATAACCAAATTATAAATATGATAATAAAATATTTGACACATGATAGATTGAATTTTAAACATACTTATTTATCTCCAACATATCCTTCTAATCAAATATCATTTTTTCACATTATTATATATCAACTTTTGTATACTCTTCCTTTATATATAAATTATAAAATCTTTATTTTTTGTTAACAATGTATGATAATTTAATATTACTTGCAAGTGCAAAACCTTGTAAATTTTGTAGATAGAATTTTAGATAAAATTTTTAAGAAAATTAAAATTATGACTTGTATAATTTAATATTACTTGCAAGTGCAAAACCTTGTAAATTTTGTAGATAGAATTTTAGATAAAATTTTTAAGAAAATTAAAATTATGACTTGTATACGTAATTACTACTTATATTGGCATAAAAGAAAATGTTACATGACCTGATCAATTGATCCAACAACGAACACAATATTCTTAGTTGAAGAGGAAATGCTGATCTCACAAAATGATGTACTTGTATAAGTATGGTGACATCTAATTTAGCAAAGTATAAGCAAGTGTACAAGGATCGTGGGATAGGGTTATAGATGTATATTAGTGTGTCAAAATTCTCTTTTTGTATTCGTACAAAGAATTTTAATACTTCAAAATTTTTAAAAATATAAAAATTTAACAGTTTTTAATTAAATTCTTATTTTTAAAAAAATATTTGTTTGGATAGACTAATTTAAAATTTTTATACTTTCAATTTTATGTTTGGTTAGAATAATTGAAAATTTTTATTTTAAATTCCTTACTACAATTAAATAAAACTATTTACAAATTCCAAGTTTGGATATATTGAAAATAAATGTATTATTTATGCATGAATATTTTTAAATTTAATTAAAAATTATAAATAAAAAAGTTAAATGTCATTCCTTCCATTTTTTATGTTTTTAGAAAGAAGATACAAATATTAAGAAATATAATTAATATTATTAAATTTTTTAAAAAAATTATTTATCTTTTTAATCTATATTTTATTTTATTTAGCTCATAATAACTAAAAAATATAAGGATATATATATATATATATATATATATATATATAAATAATGTTATTTTGAAAATCAAATTGAAATAACGTTTTCACCCATTTTATAGATAAATAAAAAGGAATGGATGAAGTATTATAAATATTTTTATTATTAATAATAAATATTATATTATATTAATAAAAATTAAAGAGATACCTTGTTAAAATTAAGGATAACTTTTAAAAATTAAATTATTAAAATATTAACATATCATTTTTGTTGATATCATATACTAAATTTAAAAATTTAAAAATAAACTAAAATTAAATTTTAATATTTAGTTTGTTTAAAAAATATTTTTAAATTTATTTTAAATAAAAAACGCAAAAAGGTTACTGAATTTATAAAACACTAGAATTTTATTTGTTTAGATGAAATTGTACAATATTAAATTTGAGTTAATTCTAATTTTTTAGTTAAATTCTGAAAATTTAAAAATTTTTAATTTAAATAAATTTTTATGTAAATTATTTTAAGAATTTTATGAAATGAATTGTTTTTATAAAATTTGAGTATCTTCAGTTGAATGGACGAATACATAATATTATTTTTCTTAAATTTTGAAAAGATTCCAACTAAATTCTAGTCCAAATAGAAATAGTTAAAAATTAGTTTGATCCTGAACTAAAATTCAAAATTCAAAATGAATTTAAATTCAATTTTTAATAATTCAAAAATTTTAAAATTTTTTTTATTTCGAAGGAAGCGTAAATTGATACTAACACCTCATAACCTCCGACTCCTGATGAAATAAAAAATATAATCAAACAAATTTGGAAAATTATTCTTAAAAGTTGTTATAATCCTTTAAAATATTTTAAGATAAGATAACGATATTATGAGATATTGTTAAAATATTTCACTAAATTTTATCTTTCAATTCTTTAAGATTTCGAATATTTTATATTAAAAATTTGTCTAATTCTCATTTGCAAATATTTCTTTTAGTTTCTTTCTTATATTTATAATATTCGAAACTTTGAGTTTATATATGATACATTTATAAATAAATTTAAAATATAGGTGTGAATTATAAACTGATTTATGTTTATTTAAAAATAAATCTAAATTATTTTAATTCTTTTTTTGTTAAAAAAGTTTAGACAAGTTGGATTCTAAAATTTAAAACATACCTTTTAAGATAATTTTTTATAAATATTTTATATATAATTTTGTTTTGATAAAAAAAAATATTCAGATAATTTAAAGTGTAATCTAATTTTTTTTTTAATTTGAAAAGATTTTACATGATTTTTTTTTTATTTAGTGAAGCCCATATTTAGTGAAGCCCACATATGAGTTGGGTAACTCTCCTTATATAAACTTATTCCTCTTATCCTTCTCAAAATCCTAACATTCTCTTTCTACCGTTACCACTGTGACTCACGCACAATGCTCTCTTCCTTTCGTCCTCTTCGTGCTAACAGGGTATGCTCTATTCTCTTTGTTCTTTTCATGATATGCTCTCTTTTCTTTCATATTATGGTGACCCACACTCAGTGCTCTCTTCTTTTTTTATCTGATTATTTATTTTCATCTTTGTTATTATTCTTATAAACCTTTTGATTGAATACTTTTAATGGAGTTTTTAAGTTTATAATTTATTTATTCTTCGTACATATTGTTAATTTTTTTATTTTATATATTTTTAATTCAATTATATAAAACATGCTATAAAGATGAGGATAACTTCTTTTTTATTTTTAGAAATATTATAAATAGGATATATATAATAATTCTACAATTAAAAAAAATATATCTTTATAATTATGTTAATTAGATAATTATTCTGGTTATAAATATATGTTTACTTAAAGCATATTCACCATTCTTACTTATAATTTACGGTCTTAAATTTGATTGTAAGTGGAATGTTTTCATCAATCTATTACAATGGCAGAGGGAGGAGTTGAATACGACGACACGCGAGTATGAAAAATGGCTTCTAGAAGATGAACCAGAGGAATCAAATACGATGGTAACAGAACATAGTAATGAATCAAGAAATTTTTTTGGTATTGAAGATGATGATATTGATGATAATGAGATTAATGGATACCTATGTACAAAGGTTGAGGAGGATAAGAAAAAAATAGTATGGGAAGAAGTGAATAAAGAATGGCTTGAGGTACAGAAAATCTTATTAAATATTATTTTTTGAATTAATGATTATAGATAAATTTACTAGTAATTTTATTTTTTCATGATTTAAAATTCAAATTCAAAAATGGATGTTGGTTATACTTTTGTTAGCCTCTAATTAGCTATTTAATTTTAAGGTTATTTAGTTTAATCTCACACAAACTCTCTTTTCTTTTAGGAACAAGCTCGTAAAAAAGCTTTGAAGCAATTTATGGAAATTATTCGGAGGGGGTACTAGCAACAAAATTGCTTGCATGTTTTTATCTAAAATTTAAAAGATTTTAGATAAAAATTTGTCTAATTTTTCAGTGACATGTTTTTTTAGTTTCTTTATTATATTTTAAACATTCAAAAGTTTATTTTGGTATATGTTACTCTATTAAATAAGCTCATATTTATCTGAATCAAAATTATTTTGATTTCAATTGAGGTAATATCTAATAAATATTTTATATATATTTTTCTTTTGATAAAAGAATAAACTATTAAGATAATTTGAATTTATAATATAGGTTATTTTATTTTTTAAAACTTAAAAATTCAATTATAAAGAAAGCTCACTCTTATGCGTACGTAACTTGTAATTTAAAATATTATGTTCTTCACAAGTATTTTTTAACTTCTAATTTGTAATTTATTTTTCAGTCCTTATTCCTTTGTATTTTGGATGAATTTGACGCAATTTTGTAGTCAAGTGTTACAATAAAATGAGTTAAGTTATTTTTCTAACAATATATTAAAAATTAAAAATTCACAATTAAAACTGAATTTAATTTTTAAAATTTTAAAATTAGAAAATAAAAATTATCTTTAACCGAACATAAAATTTATAATTTAAAAGTCAAAATAAATTTAAATTTAATTTTTATAAATTTTAAAATTAAAAACTAAAAATTATTTTAAAGGAAGCTTATATTAACAATAGGTTCCTTTTAAAAAATATTAAAGTCACCACTAAAAAATTATTTATGATATTTTAAAATATTTGAAGATAAGATAATAATAATATTAGATATTATTAAAATATTTTATTAAATTTAATCTTTCTTATTTATAACAAAATTTTGTCTGATTTTTTATTTGAAAATTTTTATTTTAATTTTTTTAAATTATTTAATATTCAAAAATTTATCTTAGATATATGACATTCTTTCTAATTACCAAAAATTTAAATGAATTAAATCACGGAAATTTACATATCTTGTGAAATAATACTTTATAAATATTATATATTTAATTTTAATTTTGATAAAAGAAAATATTATTAAAATAATTTAAATTTATAATTTATTTTATTTTATTTTTCTTCAATTTTGAAAATTTCAATTACAAAACATGTTTCATGATACTTTTATTAAGAAGCCACCGTGCTATCCTTCTCAATAATCTCACGTAACCTCCTCTTTTATTGTGTTGCGCTCTTTTTGATAATTTCATACGATTCTTTCTTATTCTTTTTCTATTTATTTGTTTCTTTACATACTCTCTATCCCTTTTCACTTCCTAATCAACCATATACTGCTTCTTGGTCTATTCTTTTTTTTTTATCATATTGTCCCTGTAAATTTTTTAATTGGAATACTTTTCATAAATTTTCAAGTTTCTAGTTTATTTGTTTTTTATATATGCTGTTCATTTGGTTTTTATTTATATTTCTTCCAATTCTATGAAGTGTGCTAAAAGAATGTAACTACATTCTTTTTTATTGTTGGAAATATTGGTAAATAAGACAACAATAATAATTCTATAATTAAAAAAATTATATCTTTATAATTATGTTAATTATGTAAAAATTTCTCTTATAAATATATGTTAGGTTAAATACATTCGTTTTATGTATTTTTACTTCACTCTCAATACCTATAAGTTTATTGTGTGTTGTAGTTATAATTGATTATCTTAGATTTGACAGCAATAAGTGAAATTTTTTTATCAATCTATTAAGATTTTAAATTAAAGAGTTAAGTACAGTGACAAAAGAATGAAAAAAATACTTTTAAAAGATAAATAGAATTCTTTTTTAATATTGATTATAATGAGATTGATGAGTACCATCATAATAAAACATTACAAGAAAATGGTATAGGAAGAAGTAAACTGAAAATATCTTGAGATACAGAAAATTTATTAAATATTATTTTTTTTGAATTAATAATGTTAGATAAAGTTCTCCGTTATTTTATTGAAAACTATTCGATGGGCTGCTAATAGCAAGATTGCTTGCTCATCCGCTAATGAAGTTCTGGCAAATACTTTTTGAAGAATTTAGTGAGGTTCTATGTGAAATTATATTAGAAATAACTTAATGGTCCAAGTATTTCATATCTTTATATGGGAATTGTGGTAGTACTAGTCAGGAATCAAATGAACTGTTATTAGCTGTTTCGAAGATCCTAGAATTGATGAATGAATAATGTAAGTTTTTTAATAGTACTGAACTTTATTTTAATTTTTTGTCCATCTTTGATAATAAATTTATTTTAAATATCAAAATTGATTAAATTATTGAAATACGAAGGGTCTTACATTTTATAGTATTCTTCCTATGTTTGCTTAAACTAATGGATATAGAATGAAATTGAAGTCTGAGATGCATGGGAAAATTTAAAGATGTTTTTCCTAGGAGAATTGGATCCTTGCATTCTTAAATACCATTGGGAAACACTTTTGATGATTGAATCAGTTTTGACATAATATGTGGTTATTAACAAAGGGGAAGAACTGTGTTTATTTTGATAGATACCAAGAGCAATTCGAGAGGCTAAGCTTAGGCAGAAACTAGACACAATACCAAGAGCAATTCGAGAGGCTCCCTTCTCTCCTCAACTCACTGATTTCTCATCCTCCCCCTCTTCTCCCTTTTCCATGTACAAATAACCATCCCCTAACTAACTAACTAACTGCTGTACATATTAGTTGGGCCCTTCAACTTGAGGCCCATTTCTTCTATATCTTCTAGTGTACACTCTTTTAATGATTAGTCTGCTATCATATTCATACACTTCCATTAATCTTTAATCGTTATGTACTCATAAGGTAATACAACAAGTTGGCATAATATTTTCGAGCAAAGATTCATCGTTTGTGTTTCTTCTATCAATAAAGAATGTGTGTAAGGCATTACTGGATCTGGTGTTCGAACTGAAATTTCTAGGATTTGATGAATTGTGTGAAAGACAAGTTTAATATGTTTTTTCCATAAGCATTTTTTTATTGCTTTTCAGCCTACACTCTTGTTCTATATTGCATTCCGGTATGAGTTCCCTTAGGCATGGTTTTACATGAATCTTCGTACATTTTTCATTGTATTGTTCCCACGAGTAACTGTGTGATGTGAAAATTTGAAGGGCATTTATATAAAGCTGTTCAGATAATAATTTTAATATAAATCTAAAATCATTTTTTTATTATTTCTTAAATAGATAATACATCTCTGCTTTAATCATTTCATAGTTAAAATATTAACATGCATGTCTATTGGTAATAACGAACTAGCCTGCTAGTGCAAAGCTGTGTATTTGTATGGATTAAGTGATTTCGGTGTATTTTTTGTGGAGGACTTTATCCATTTGTTATATAGGGTTTACATATTTTATCTTTCCTGTTTCATTGGATTAGAATTTAAATTAGGTTTTGAGCACATACAATCAGCGTAGACGTTGAAACATGAAAAAATACATTGTTTAGTTCATAGAATAATGCTTGTGCTTCTGGTTCCAATTTATGGATGAATTTCGAACCGATGCAGGAAAGTTTTCCTTCAAAATTTTGAAAACAATACTTTCTCCGGTGGGAGGGCATATAGACAAAGTTAGGGAGGGAATTTGGAAGAGCTTTTATAAGGCTTATTTGGCCTTATTAAAATGGCTTACGAGTTATGACGTCTATAAGCTCATTTTAACTGATTTCAGTAAGCTGCATGGTAAAACTTATCACAATAAGCTCTTTTTAGCCTCTTCCTATAAATTTAATGATCAAATTTATGATATCAACTATTATATGATAAGAACTTAATGAATTAGTGCTCAAATACATTGTTATCCGGAGTAGAGAGTTGAGTCTTTAAACTTGTGTAAGATAAAAATAGAGACTATTGTAGTTTTTGTATGACTGTGGTTGACGAGCAATGAGTTTAACGGAGCATGTTTTTCTTCCTTTTATTTATCATAATGAGTCAGATTGTATCGTATCTAGATTCTTTCTATTTTATCTTTTATGCTGATATTATTTTTTGTTCATTGTAGGCACAACAATAAGCCATACCTTCTTATTGATTTTTCAAATTATTTAAGACGGATACTGGTCATATTTTCCCCTTATTTTGGTTTATTTTCATATCAATGTATCTCTGTTTTTTGTGTTTCTGAAAGTTGCTTGTTCCTGTTCATGATTTTGTTGTGCAGTTATGTGCTAGGAGCATTTTTCTTACAGCTTTGTGAAGTGTTAAGACTTGGAGAGCACCCAATTATTCAAAAGTCCATTGATCCTAGTCTTTTCATTCATAAATATACTAAGAGTAAGTATAATTTTTTGAGCTCAGTTTGTTTTAAGTCAATGACTAAAATATTTGGTGTATCGGATAATCTCATTGCAGTGTAGAATATAGGTTATTTGTAGTGGAGGAGTACCATTTTTTCACTCTTCGAAAAACAATACATACATTTTTATATTAAAGCCACAGATGTGACTGCTCAGTGCAATGTGCACTCCCCATGATTATTATGAACTTGCTATTAAGGATCGTTCAATCTTGACATGCAAACTAACAGAAGGAATAGGGAAAATACAGTAAATTTCTTGAAACTTGCTAGCGTTTCATAATCATCAAAAGAAAGCTCTTTTTTTTTTCGATCCACTAGCAAGGTTAAAGTAATAACCTATATGTATTTTCGTTTTCATTTAACCTAAATTCAAACTGCATTTCATTTAATTAAAGGTCATTTTCAATCAGTTATTTACAGCTCAGCTTAATAACAAACTAGCAGTTAGTTACAGCCCAGCTAAACAAGAAACTTCCTGATCCGCTCATATCATAAGTATTCCCTAAACGTCTCCAAGAAGAAGAAGCGCAGAAATAATAGTGTCCATTACAGTTTTCGAGGAGAAGAAGAGAAGAGTTAAGAAAAAAGGAGAGAGATGGAGAGAGATCGCTCTTCTGTAGGCGAAACCGAATCAAAGGAAAAAGGAGCAGAGATGAAGAGAGACAGCTCTTCCGTAGGCGAACCCGAATCGAAGGAAGAAGGAGCAGAGATGGAGAGAGATCGCTCTTCTGTAGGCGAACCCGAATCGAAGGAAGAAGGAGCAGAGATGAAGAGAGACAGCTCTTCCGTAGGCGAACCCGAATCGAAGGAAGAAGGAGCAGAGATGGAGAGAGACCGCTCCTGGGATGATCTATTGGAAGATGATTCTTTTCTTGATGGTATATTTTTCATCCATGCATGTAAAGTTTAACTATTCTTTTTACTTGAATTGCCAATAAGAATTCGTTATTGCAGACATTTTAGCTTTTCTTCCTGAGCTGCGAGACGAGTTAGCTAACTCAAGGAAATCTTTATCTAACGAGGTTTGGGACTCTAACTTATCTGGTTATATCACTTCATCTTTAAACTTGATCGTATTCAATTGATTGAGAATTGAACCAAATTTTTCAGGTAATATTCACCTCTGACAGATGGGATTTTATGGAGAAGCTGGAAAACTCAACTCTTCAACGCACGGCATGTGCTGAGCGCTTCAAAGAAGCACAGAAACTTTGTGCTCGGATCGAGAAAATTATGTGAGTAGAAGCATAAGAAATGCTATCATAACAAGTTGGAATATAATCTAAGCTAAGCAAAACAAACATTGATAGCTTTCTATGCATTTCCACAGACACGAAGAACCTTCCAAGCACAGGAAAAAGATGGATGCCTGTCTGAAAGCACTCCACCGTATCACTGGGTACCTAGCTACCTTCGTTCCTCATCACCCCGGATTACAAAAAATATTTTCTTGACCATACAATTAAGCGTGAGAAATACTCTTTTTCAGGGATGGCGCTTGGAAGGTTTTGAATGAGATTGATAAAATGCAGCAATGTAACGAAAATTGCAACATGGAAGGGTGATGATCACACTTTGACCTTGTTAATCTATTGTTATGCATGTGCCCTAACTAAGCCATGGATATGTGCAGGTTACAATCTGCTTTTGAACAGCTGCTGATAGAGCAGCAAAATCTGTATGAAAAATTTGATCGTTACTTTAAGGTTTCTCAATTTATCTCTCCTTCAATCATATATACGCGCATGGTTGAAAGAACAAGTAAAATGAGTATTTAAATCCTCTAAACATTGTTGCAGGCTATACAGAGACTTAGAATATCCGAAAACATAGAGGAGCAGCTCCAATTTGGGAGCCCCACCGTAATTGTAAATCTCCATGCAGGATCACCTTTACTGAAGGATTTGGCTGAGATGCTGAAGGCTTATAAAAAGGTAACACTTTGACCTAATTATTTTTCCAATCTGGCGTAATAAAATTGCCACCGAAAAGATTCTTAGGCCTACCCCTAAAGTTGTTGAGTATATGCGTATGCTGACTAAGTCCTGAATTGTATGTGCAGGATCAAATCAAATCATCTGAACAGGTGCCTGGAGAGAGCTCATCTGGGACCCGATAAAGTCATAGTTGGTAGTCATGTAGAATAAGGACATTTACATTGCTAGCTCCTCATCTATATCCTATAGCGTAAGAATTAATTCTGAAGTTCTGTGCGCTAGATTTTGGAAAGCTGTGATGTAGATAAGGACATTTACACTGGCAACTCTGCATTAGACCAAGCGCAGTGCTTGAAAAATATAAATAGTCTGGTGGTTACTAGAAATAAAACGAAGCACGTTTTTAGCAGTAAAGTACTTATGCATCTAAGTTCACACCCCATGCAAAGCTATGCTCAGTGGCCTACCAACTATAAATTAAGAAAATTATCAACTGCCCTTATTTTCATCGTATAAATTTATACAATACTCAAATAAGCTAAAATTAGTTGAAATGGTTCCATAAGCTAACTTATAACTTATTATTGGTTAATTTATAATCAAAAAATTTATAAAAATAATTAGCACGTGAACCGTGATTATATGGCTAAATTTATGATGCATCTTATGTTGCCAGTATCGGCACACATAATAATATATTATATACAATAATAAATACTTAAAAGCATTTGCGGTTATTTTCAAATACATTGTATTTAGTTAGTTAGTATAACTACAAGTTTGCTGCTGATTGTTAGGCTGTGAGTTAACTTCTAAATATATGAATAAATCCCTGTGTATGTAAAACTCATACTGTAATTTCTTCTCTGGGACTGTGCCACATCTGAATTGAAGCAACCATCAGGTGATTGAGGTGTGTGTGAGAGAGATTGAGGGTTATGTGTATAGGTCATAGTATCATAGTATCATAAATCCCACATAAACTGCAACAAGACTTGAGCATAAAAGTATTTTTAAACATTGTTGAATTTCACATCTGTATGAAATGAAACAGAGACAACCTCAGGAAGCAAAAATCTCTAGTCCTGCTGCTGAGGCCACTAGACAAGAGAGCAAAGGTATTGATAAAAAAAAAAAATAGACAGGCATATTTAGATTTTTTGTTAAACTATTTATGATGCCTTCTCCTTTGTTTCGACACAAACTTTTTAGTGGAGTTGTCTTTTTCTCCTTTTTATTTAGTTATTATTAGTAATCTTGAAGTTTCTTTTATTCAATTTGTTGTAATAGTTTCTGACACCTATTTTTATAATTTGGAGGACTTACTGGGCTGATATCCTACAATGCTCTCATCTAAGACTGGATCAGGGCTAGTTCAGTTTTCAAGAGATTAGGATCATTGTTCAGCCGAATTCCATTTTTTTTCCTAGACTAGATTACGAAATGCAAAAATAACTATTTGTGCTTTAATATATGTTCATGTGAGATAGGTGAACTATTTTGGGAGTATTTGTCTTTGAAATGATCTAGAATGCCTAGACTCCATTGTCAGGTGCTTGGTAGTTTGATACTTGTATCACTTCATTCATAAATTAAATTTCGGAGAGATTAAAAACTAATTCAGCACAAGTTAGAATGTACCTGTACACCACAATTGATGCGTCAATCCCAAAGTTCTTAATGTCAATGGAGGTTTGACTGCAAGAGAATAAATCATTCCTTTGCTTCCCCTGAATAGCTTGAGCTATTAAAAAAGTTAGTCTTTGGCAGTTCAACTTCAACTACGTGCTTGTTTAGGTTAGTCTGCTTTCTTGGTACTGGTTAGTTTTGATGAAAAAAGAAAAGAGGTCTCTATGTTCTAATCCTTGTCTTTTTACTTTCTCCAGTTATTTGTTTTGCTTTACTCATGAGCTGTAATTTTCTTCTGCTTCAGCATTTTTCTGCTATGCTCTTCTTCTGCTTCAGCTGTAATTTTCTTCTGCCTCAGCATTTTTCTGCTAGTGAACTTTATACAAACAGAAAATCATTCTTCTGAGCATGTTATTTTCTGATATTCTTCTACCATAAACATGTTATTTTCTGATTTTCTGAATTTATGATCTACATCCTTCAATCCCCTCAAGGCAAAGGAAATACTAGTTCATTGAACTTCATTTCCTAACCACTGATTATTTGATCAGTAGGATGCTCTCCTACTATCACTAGCTTAACTCTCAGGCACAATTCTTTTTTTGCGCTAAATAAATACATCATATGATAATCCCACTGTGTGGAATAAGGATTATTTCTTTTCTTTTGTTTTCTTTTTCCTTTTCCATTCCATGCATAAAAAAGAATAGAATTTGGCTCCTCTATTAAGTTGTACAATAGAAAATAAGAAGAATAACTCTTAATTTAAAAATCAACTTAAGATTGTAATAAAATACATACACATGTATAACATAAATTAGTAAAATCTCATTTGTTGATTTTTAATCAATGGTAATAATTCTGTATTTCCTCCTCTAAAATGCACATACCACTGTGTTGTGCCTTAGAAACTTGAATGTTGATAATTGAGGTCTGTGATAATGATGGATTGCTATGCATGAGTATGGATTGATTCTTGACTTGATATAAATGATTGTGTGTTGTAGATGAATTAGAAAGAATGGCATCGACATGAAGGACACTGGTTCCTATGAAAGCTCCTTGAAAATTGATTTATAAAGCCACAATTATGGTTATTTTGGCTTTCCTTGAAATGGTTTCTAAAATTGTATAAGGAACCGAATCAAAATTACAAAAAAGACTCTTAATTAATAGAAAATAGCAGTACAGTTTAGGTATCGAGAGACCTAGTTCTTTTCCAATGCCTGAAGGCATCAATCCTCTCACACATTAACCTCCTATTTCCCTGCTCCTCGCTCCAACAGTTTAACTAACTCAACCTAATTAGTTATTTCCAACCAACAAGTAAAGAGTAGCCAACTAACTAACTGTTATCTAACAATACTCTCCTCCTGAAGATTCACATTGTTCTCAAGGTGAAGGTTTGACCTGAACAATTGATGACAAAATTCCACCAAGATCCCACTCCTCTTCTCCTTCCTTGTCAATGTCTTTATTGATGATTAGAACCTGAAGTTGCTTGTTTTTGGTACTTTGTATAAGGATCTCTGCATTATTAACTCTGGCACGACTGAACATATGACCTTCACCCCTGATATTTTTCACCCTACTTTGCTTTGTTTGGTAAACATCACATAATTGTTGATAATTGATCCTATTTTCTTGCCTTCGAATGTGGTAACATTCAACTCCAAAGTTCTTCGTTTAAATAAGGAGCTCAGTGTTCCTAAACTCTCTAACGATGTTTTAATTCACAAACCTAAGCTTTAAAACGTGCAGTGAGATGTTTTCACTCCCATTGTGCATTTTAGGATCTCACCACACCAAGCATGATTGGAGTTACCAAGGAGTAAGGCCAATTATATTATCTACAGGGTAAGGAACCAAGGGTGCTTAACTCCTGTCACCAAACAAGTTTAGTAACTACTGGGACGCTGTCTTCTCAAATTGAGTTAGCACCAATATCTATGGTGTCTTTTAATACATTCTAATTATTGTTTCCTTCTTTGTTTACAAGAGTTTGTTGAGTCTTTTCATTATGATATTTATCATTTTGCTAAGCATCATTTACTACTATTTTTCCGCTAGCAACAATAGAAGTATTGTTCATGAATGAAAAAGTTGGAAGTACTTTTCATTGTGATGTTAGCCATTTATTCTATCAAAATCTCCGTATTAATACAAGAAGCCTTAAAGGCTGTGAACTGGTTCAAGTCATGCATGAAAAGACAAGTGCATAGGAAAAAATGATATTTGAGAGATTGTTGAGAAGCAGAATGATAAGAAGGCAGTGGGGTATAAATGGATATATTGCATGAAATATTAATCCAATGATCCTTTAGAACAGTACAACAGAAGGGTGGTTGCAAAGGGATTCAGTCAAACACATGGGATTGATTGTGAGGAAACATTTGCTCTTGTAGCAACTGAACAGAGTTAGAATTGTCCTTTCCTTGGTAGCTCACTTTGGCAAGGAGTTACTTCAATTTGATATTGAAAATGCATTCTTGCATGGCAACTTGGAGTAGGTATACTTGGGAGATTCCATCAGGTTACGACTCCACTAACAAATGAAATGAGGTATCTGGTTTGGGAGATTCACCTAGGCCATGGAATCTTTGGGATATAGACAAATTCAAGGCGATCGTACTCTATAAAACATTTCTAAGGAACACGTAGTCTATGTGGATGAGATGATCATTGTAGGTGATGATGATGTTCAAAAACATTCCAAGAGAGAAGATAGTTGCTTAGTTTGAAATGAAGGACCAGGAAAAGTTGAAATACTTCCTTTTGATTGAAGTTGCCTACTCCAAACAAGGCATCTATATCTCCCAATGGAAATATGTTCTTGATCTTCTTAAGGAGACATGTAAGATGAGTTGCAGAACCATCGATGCAGCCATAAAATAAAATCATTGGATTGGTAGTGATGAAGGGAGGCCGAAAGTGGAGAAGGCTTATTATCGAAGGCTTATAGGAAAGCTTATTTATCTTGCCCACACCAAGACAGATTTATGGGAGAAGAGAGACATTCTTAGGCGGTCAATAGAATCCTTTTAGTATTTGAAGGCAAGCTTAGGAGGAGGATTTCTATTCAACGAAGAGGGGAGATTGTCCATGGAGATATGTACAGATTTATTCTTTGCAGGGTCACTTATTGATCAGAGATCCACCTCAAGGTATTGCATGTTCCTAGGTGACAAGTTGGTGACATGGGGAAGTAAGATGCTAAATATAATTTGCAAGGTCAATTGTAAAGACAGTTTTGAGCTGACTCAGAGGTATGTGAGTTGTTATGGATGAAAATGGTTCTTGAATGACCTCAATTTTAAGTATGAAAGCTCCTAAAAGGCTATTTGTGACTAGTATGCCATTAGTTTTGCTCACAACCCAGTTCAACATAATATAGCACATAGAGATAAAAATACACTTCATTAAGGAAAAATTAAATAGTAGTCTTATATCTACAACATACATCCCTTTAGGACTTCAATTGGAAGATGTCTTCACCAAGGGACAACTCGCAGAGCATTTTCTAGATCCCACTACAAGTCAGAAATGATACATATCCATTTACCAACTTGAGGGGGAGTATTGTGAGACCCAGTTAACATAATTATTGTAATTAGATCCTGTTGTTCAGATTACTTTCCTAATTTCTTGTAATTAGGATGGATTTGATTAGAATTGATTTGTACAGATTCTATTAGATTTTATTTCCGTGTATTTCCTTAATTAACTTAGGTTAGATATAGCCTATATATAGATATAGTGTGTGTCTCTTTATAGTGTAAAATTATCAAATAATATTCATAACTTTTTTTCCTTCCTTCTTTCTAGTTAGGATAATTTATGCCAACCCTTTGGTGTTGAGGATAATTTGTTTATGTTGTTGAAATGTAAATTGCTTGCAGGGCTGATCTGTACAGCCAGAATGGTCAAATTGAAAAGATGCTTTCTGACAAGTGATCCTAACAGATTATAAGCTTCCGATCAGTGGCGTATATGACTTCAAGTATGCATTGAGTCTCCATTTTTCATTTGGCACTGAAGTCATTGCAAATGATCATGAAGTCATAACATAGCCTCTATTTGGATAATAAAAGACTGGTATATAAGATTGTCCAATGGATACCATGATTCAAACAGAAGTGATTTGCAGGTTGGATAATTCTTGATTCACACAATAGTATCTAGGATAGAGTATTAAGTAAATTTGAAGATTTAGAAATGTCTACTCATTTTTTAGCCTTGTAAAACGGATTTACAAGTTGTAACAAGTATTATCTAGGAACTATTTTTAATGTTTTTGTCTCTTGTGTGGCATCATATTAAAATTTAAAACACATGGTTGAACATTATTTCCTAGCATAATAGGCTATCAATCATGTCAATTACAACAGCACTCGTTGGTATGCAAGTTTCAAAAACTCCTAATTCTAAAATGTTTTGAACCTAAATGAATGAGTTTTATGAAAATCTTTCTTTGATTACTCCATCCGTCTCATATTATGATGTCCTTAGGCAATTTCGATTTGTCTCAAAATATGTCATTTTAGACAATAAAAAAAAGTGTTAATTGTTTTTTTTAAATAATAGTCATATTTATTGGCATGTCACTTAAATGCTTAAATAGATTGATTATCACATTTCTAACTCTTTTAATAAAGATATTTTCGTGAAAGAGTAATTTATGATAGTAATTTGGGTAATTAATTTCCTAAGAAGTGTATATTATCTTAAAAGATAAATAATATAAGATGGAGTATTAGTTTTGTTTATCAACCAAAATGAAATCTCACTTCCCACCAATCTTCTAGGATTTTCATGCCTCTTTGTATTCAAATTACAATGGAGTTTCACCACTTCCGAAGCACTTTATATGAGTGATTTTGTTTTTTCAATTCCATAAACCTCGTTTCACAACTAATATAAACAGACACTTCGTTGTGGTACTTCTTTTTTTGTGCATGTGATACACGCAAACCTAGGAGTTTATTCTTAGAACTTGGAAGCGAAAATTTGCAATTCATGAATTCTTTTACGCTATTGTTGAGTTGAATTTAGGGATTGTTTGGAGATATTGAATTTTGAGAATTAACTGTTTAATTTTTAAAAATTCATTTGAAGAAGCTATCAAAGATAAGTGACTATTTCCTCTAAATCAAGTTGAATTAAATATGTAATTAAAAGAAAATGTCATTAGTTACTTATCCTTAACCAGGGATTTGGATTCTCTGCTATTGAACTTACGTGTTATAATTAAATTAACCCTAATAGTTGGATTCATATTAAACAGTTTAAATTTTGTTAATATTTTTAATAATAAAATATCTAAATGATCATAAATTATTGAATCTTCATTCAATAATTGTGATTTGTTAAATTGAATAAAAAAATTAAATTGCACTGGATCTATTTTCACTTTAATAGCAAGGTACAGAACAAAGAGAATAATACAAGACAAAAATTTAAGTTATAGCACAAGTTTTCATTTTATATGTTACTTGATAATTAATGTACAGTATAAAAAATTTGTAGTTTATTACTATAATATATTTTATTTATTTTACATAAAAAAATAAATAATATAATCTTATATCATATATATAACTATATTATATTATTAATATAATTTTGTTTACCTTAGTAATAAAATGTAATCAATTAAATAAAAGTGTTTGGTAACACTAGTTAAATTAAATGATAAATAAAAATATAATTAAATAATAAATTATAATATAATAAATATATTTATTTTTTTAATATATATTTTTTATTAAATTTTATTTTTAAAATAAAAATATTTATATTTATTTTTATATAAATAAATTTTAAATGAAATTTTTAAAAGTAACTATTTTTAAAATTTTAATTTTTTATCAAACGATTCAATATTTTTTAATAAAATAAATAGTATAATAATTCAAATAAAAGACATATATTAAAATAATAAGTTAAAATATAATATTTTATGAAAATAAAAAATAAATTATCAAAATTAGTAATATTATTATAAAAAAATAATATAAAAATTATAAAAATAAATAGATAAATAAAATATTATATTATAAAAGTATATCTAGAATAAAAATTAAAAAAAAATTAACCAAGAAAAATATAAAAGTTACATAAAATAACTTTTCAAAAAATATAGTAATGATGTAAAAAAAAAGTTAGTAGTTTAGTAGTTACTAAAAAATTATTTTATCAAATAAAACTGAAATGTTAACAAACTTAATTAACTGAAATGCATGAAGAAACATATTCAATATTTACAATGTAATATAGGTGATAATGTTGTAATTTATTATTATTATAATCTTTATACATTATTGCAAGATAGGTAGAAATTTTTTTTAAGATGATAGATGGATTTTTTTATCTTGTGTTTGGATGAATTATTTTAAAGAAGAAAAATAATTTTTTAAAAGATTTTAAAATTTTAAATATTAAAATATCTTGTTTGAATATTTTTTTAAAAAAATTTAAAATTTATAAATTTTAAAAAAATATTTTAATAAACTAAAATAAAAAATTTAAAATTACTATAAAATAAATTAAATTTAAAATTTATTCAAATATTTTAATTTATTTTTATAAACAATAGTTATTTTTCTATATTGTTCTTACTCTTTTCTTTTCATAATATTTTATCTTTCATTATTTTTTTATTACTCTCTCATATTATTCTTTTATTTTTGAGCATAATATTTTTAATATTAAATAATATAATTATATTTTTTTATTCTATTAAGATGTATGTAAACACTTAAATTTGTCTAATATGTTATTCCTCTAATGAATGAAAAAATTAATATTTTTATTTTTATTAAAATTTTAAAAATTAAAAATATAATTATATTCACTCTTTTCTCTAAGTCTATTTCATTTCTTTTCTCTCAGACTCTCCTCTCTCTCATCCGTGCACCCTCAATTTTTGTCACATACATGTCCAACTGGCAACTCATTTGGGCAAGCAATAACACTGATGGTCAGAAGTTCACCAAACTCTCTCTTATTCTATCAAAAAAGGTCAATGTCTCTCATAACAACCCATGTGCTTCCTCCGAATACAGGTTTCTTTATGAGAACGACAAGTTTTCTCTCAACCACGCAACTCTTTCTCACCTTAATTACAACGGTAAAGGGAGCGGCTCACCTTGCTTTTTTTTTGCTCTCCATCCACTAAAAGATAAAAAAAATTACAATTCTCATATCTATCTCTTGGCTGTTTTGAATGCCCAAGGAGCCATTCTTTCATCCATCACTCATGAACCCATATACTTTCATGAATACATCCTCAACCCCATTATGTTTATTCACTCTCTCGGTCTAGAATTCTTTCTAAAATCTCTCCATCACTCTTCTCTCTAGCAACCCTCTCTAACCCATAAACCATGCATAGCCCATGATCCTTCCCTCTCCATCACATATTTTCGGTCTCTCTCTCTCATTCACAGCCCCTTGCCTCTAACGGTCTCTCTCTCCCAAAAACCTTACGCTCTTAACCTTACCACATCCCCTAACACTTTCTCTTCTAAAAATCACAACAAACTAGCTTTTTTCCAGCAGCCCTTACCTCTCAATGTCCCTCTCTCCCTTTCACTAATCTCTCATTCACACTCCCTTGCAAGCACCCATATTGTTGGTGGTATTCTAAAGGAAAAATATATGTGAGGAAGAAAAGTAATTCTTTTTTATATTTCTTTCTTGTATTCATAAGTAATACAATACATCAATTTATAGATGAAATAGTTATTACAAAATAATTTAAGGAGACTAAAGGTTACACAATAATTCTAGGAGCCCAAGAGTTATACGTAACATTTCCACAAATATTATGAGCTACTAATTCATTTTATTACACAATTATAACTCCATAACTACTAATTTATTTTATTCCAAAACCATAACTACACATTATTATCAACATATTCCCCCTTAATGTGTTGTTCCTTGACTCTCAATGCTTCTCTAATTTGCTGGAATTTTCCTCTTGGCAGTGCTTTTGTAAAAATGTCATCTAATTGCTCTTGTGAACTACAAAACATCAGCTTCAGCTCACCTCCTTCAATTACTTCTCTTATGAAATGATGCTTTATATTGATATGTCTTGTTCGACTATGAAGGACTAGATTTTTTTCCATAGCAATAGCAGATTTATTATCACAATAAAGCTGCGTACTCTCCTCTTGTTTTTCTCCAATGTCTTCCATAATTTTTCTAAGCCAAAGTATTTGTTGAGTAGCTAATCCAGCTGCTAGATACTCTGCTTCTGCTGAAGATTGTGCCACGGTTTCTTGTTTTTTTGAACACCAAGAAATTGAACCAGAACCAAGGAAAAATATATAACCTGAAGTACTCTTCATATCATCAACATAAAGAGCTGCAATAAGTATATCAACCCTACCTTGATGCTTGACATACAAAGTAGGCTCACTTTTGCTTTTCTGAAATCCCTTCTCCATGAAGTAGCTATCAATCTCACTGTACCATGCTGTAGGGGCTTGTTTTAACCCATAGAGAACTTTCTTCAATTTGTACACCTTCTCCTCTTGGCCTTTAATCACAAAGCCTTGAGGTTGTTGCACATAAACTTCTTCCTTCAATTCTCCATTAAAGAATGCCGATTTTACATCAAGTTGGTATAAACTCCAACCTTTTTGAGCGGCCAATGCTATAATGGCTCTAATGGTATCCAACCGAACAACAGGTGCAAAAGTCTCATTGTAATCTATTCCAGGCTGTTGTGCGTACCCTTTCACCACTAATCTAGCCTTGGCTTTTTGGAGTGAACCATCTAGATTATGTTCACTTTGTACACCCACTTCACGCCAATATCTTCTTTACCATTTGGCTTTTCAACTAGTTGTCATGTTTTGTTCTTCTCAATTGCATCTACTTCTTCTTGCATAGCATTCCTCCAAACATCTTCTTTCATTGTATCTTCAAAATTTTCTGGTTCTACAATGCAATAGTTGCATCTAGAATAGATATCAATTAAACTTTTCACTTTTATTGGAGTTGAGTCTGGAGATGATGGGGGAGAACTTGATGTTAAGGATGGAGAACTTGGTGAGGATGGAGAGTTTGGTGTTGAGGAGGTTGATTGATCATTTTCAGCTGCTACATTTTGTTGTAAGATTGGAACTGAGACAGTTTCATACTCAACTTTCTTTTCTTGCCAGCTCCAAGAACCCTTCTCATCAAATACAACATCACGGCTTATAATCACCTTCTTGCTTTTCATGTTGTAAAGTATATAGCCCTTTGACATAGAACTATAGCCAATAAAGACGCACTTCTCACTTGTTTCTTCAAGCTTTGTCCTCTTCTCCTTTGGAACTTGAGCATAGCAAACACACCCAAAAATTTTAAGGTGGTTTACCGAAGGTTTCCTTCCACTCCAAGCTTCAAATGGTGTCTTGTTCCATACGACTTTTGTTGGACATCTATTCAACAAGTACACTGCTGTGTTTACTGCTTCGGGCCAAAATTCTTTTGGCATCCCTTTCTCGAACATCATGGACTTGGCCATCTCCATCACGGTCTGGTTCTTCCTTTCTGACACTCCATTTTGTTGAGGTGTATAGCCAACGGTCAACTGTCTTTCCACTCCTTCATCTTCACAAAATTTTTCAAATTGATTGGAGGTGTACTCCTTTCCCCTGTCACTTCTCAAAATTTTTATGAACCTGCCACTTTGCTTCTCAACAAATGCTTTAAATTTTTTAAATATTACAAAGACTTCAGATTTTTTCCTCATAAAATACACCCATGTCATGCGAGTCAAATCATCTATAAATAAAATGAAATACCTATTTTTTGCATGAGATAAGGTACTCATAGGTCCACATACATCGGTATGTACCAACTCCAACATTTGTTTGGCTCTTCATGCTCTTTCCTTTGGGAATGGTTGACGATGATGCTTGCCAAGTACACATCCTTCACATACGCTAGATTTTTCTTCAATTGTTGGCAACCCGTACGCCATATTCTTTTGAGAGAGTAACTTGAGGCTATTATAGTTCAAGTGCCCAAGTCTTTTGTGCCACAAACTAGAGTCAAGTGTTTCTCTAGCCATCATGCTGAAATTTTTGTCATATTTGAAAAGGAGAGGAAAACTTCTATTATTGCTCATTTTAACTGTCACAACAAGATTGCCTTTGGAGTCAAAAATTCTGCACTCTCGATTCTTAAATTTAAAAGAATAATCATGCTCCAAAAGTTGTCCAATGCTAAGCAAACTTTCATCAAGTGTCGGAACATAGAGAATGTCATGAATAGCTTTGTTACCTTGCTTTGTTATAACTCCAATGCTTCATTTGCCTTGAACCTTAACATACTCTCCATTGCCCAATTTAACTTTTGAGCTAAATGAAGAATCTATGTCAAGAAAAACATTTTTATCTCCTGTCATATGATTGCTACAATCGCTATCCAAGTACCATAAATTTTCTCCTCTTCAAATGCCTTTTGACAACAACAAAAGCCCCTTGGCTTGAATATGATAAGATGGAAACCTATTTTAGTTGTTGTAGAGACCCTAACTAAATCTTGTAAATTTCTTGTAGAATACTTCACCCTAGAAGACAGGCTACTTCATTTCATGACTGCATGGATTCGAAGGCCTCCAACCATGCCCAACTTAACAATGATGAATTACAGATCATCCACAAGATAAAAATGGGCTACAAATTAACTGATCATTTATGATCACCAACATGTATAGGGCTCAAGAGAACAATGACTTGCCTTATATTATTTTTATTTTTAGACTGATTGATCACTTCAAGGTCAATCTCAACAATGAAAGGATTATTAAGATGAGTCCACGTAGTTTAATTGGCCTTAATAGCATTCACCGAATGACAATTAGAACAAGTTGATAGGGTTTGGCAATATCGAAGAGATGCGCAACTAAACAACCAAGAGATGGTGGCGATGAAGGAGGCAACACAGCTAACCTCGGACAAGGTGGTGAAAGTGGTGGTAAAATGATTCCTATTGTACTTATAAAGGTTGAAGGATTTTCAAAACCTTTTATGTAATGCCTAATCAGAGGTTAGATTCACTTCAGACTTCAATTGATAATTTCAGTGATGAACAGAGGCAACAATACAACACACCGGATTCTAGAATGGCATCGATGGAGAACTGCCTCAATTATTACATGGAATTATTGGAGGATTCAGTTAAGAAACTCCCGAAATGACTTAGTGTATTAGTTTTTACTTTAAATTAGTTTTAGTATTTGATGTCATTTGCAAATTATTGTTCCATTACTTTGTTAGATGACATATGATGAAATGTTTGTTGATTAACAAGAGGTTCATGGCTTGGTACATATGGAATACATGATAAACCTTAAAATTTATTAAATTGTAATATTACACATTAACTAAACGATGTACTAACTAGTTACTAATTACATCATGCCTGACATATAACCTTGAAACAAACTAAAGTAAATTATTCATCATCTGAATTGGATAAATACTCATCTACAACTAAAATCATTTTTTTCTTGCATGCTGAGAATTGTTGCCTATTAGCTTGAAGAAATTTCTGGCAACTTTGTAACATTCCAAATTGTGCTCTCTGCAAAGCCATAATGTTATTTTAAATGTATATACAAAGAAATGCTTGCTTCATTTCTTTGAATGTAGTTGAAGATTTTTACATATGGATGGCTCTTATGTTTAGAATTGGTGTATCAAGTTTTTCTAAATCAACCTATTAGTCTAAAGACTCACGTTTACAAAGTCTAAACTCCTTTCTAATGTTTTTCTTGATTTGTAGTTATAATCTTGGTTCTCATACAACCATTCTAAATCCAACAACAACTAACGATAATTATTATCCATTTTCAACTATTAATCATAAATATGGACACAAAATAATATAAACACATATACCATGCATTATGAAGTGATATGAAAAAGAAAAAGATTATTTAAATAAGCATGCAACATGAATATTTCAGCAAGTTGCATAAAATGGTTTACTAAGTTTAACATAATATAGTCAAACTAAGCTTCAAAGTAAATAATCAACAAGATTTTTAATAATATTATTATTAATCTGTGTCATTTTAAAATAAAAAATCATAAAATAAAATAAAAAATATCTAATTCACCAACTAATATGAGATTTAGAAGTTATAATTCACTTTTTTAGATTAACAAATTTTTATTAATCTATTATGACGATAGATTTTCAGAAATTGAATATAATAACAAAAAACCATAAAAAAATGCTTTTAAAAGATGAATAATTTTTTTTCTTATGTTGATAATAACGAGATTGATGAGGATCTGCACAACAAAGTGGAGAAGCATTACAAGAAAATAGTATGAAAAAAATAAAGGATATCTTAAGATAAAAAAATTTAATTAAATTTATTTTTTATTAAATTAATAATATTAGATAAAGTTATTAATTTTTTTTCTTTTATTATGATTTAAAATTCATACTCGAAAGTGGATGCTTATTATACTTTTGTTGGTCCCTGTTTAACTATTTAGTTTTAGAATTGAAAGTAGATGTTTGTTATACTTTTGTTTGTCCTTGGTTAATTATTTAATTTGATTTTGTTATACTTTTGTTTGTCTCTGATTAACTATTTAATTTTAGGATTATTTGAGAGATTAATGTACTTTGAATGTCTAAATCTTTGAAGCAATTTTTGAAAACTATTTGCAGGGTTACAAGGATTAGGGTAATAGATGTATTCAATTGGTGAGAATTTCTTTGGTTCAAAAATTTTAATTTTAAAAAAATGAAATATATAAAAATTTAATTGCTTTTAATTGAATTTTTAAAATACTTTATTTTGATAGAGTAATTTAATTTTTAATATTTTAATTTTTTATTTAGATATAATAATTAAAAATTATGTTTTGAATTTAAGATTGTGACTAAATAAATTTATCTCCATGTTTAAAGTATGGATTTTGGATGCATGAAAAAACAGACATATTATGTATGTATTGTACGGATATATTTAAAATTATATTAAATTTATAAATTAAAAAATGTGATAAATATTTGTATTATTAAAAATAAATATATTATATTAATAAAAAGTTAAAAGGATGAAATTTTAGAAAAAATAAATAAATTATTAAAATAATAATACAAATGTATCAAAATTTAAAAAATAAATTAAAATTAAGATTCATTAAAATTTTAATAATATTAAGATTTTATTTATTTAAAAAATATTTTCAAATTTATTATAATTAAAAAAATTCAAGAGGATTGATTGTTGGATTCACTAGGAGAGAATTTTGAAAATTCTATTTATTTAGGTAGAATTATAAATTTTTAATAATTGATTAATCACAATTTTTTATTTAAATTATAATAATTTTAAATATTTTAATCCAAACAAAAATTTTAATTTTTTTATAAAATAAATTTTTTCTTAGACCCTCTCACCAAATATATGGTTAAATAATGAACGAATCTTTTATCTATAATTTAAGCTAAAATCATATAATTAGGATGTTATCTTCAATGAAACTATCATATGATGTTATCTTCAACTTAAATCTTGGAAAGATCTCAACTGAATTGTAGTCCTCAACAGAAAGTTACAAAAAGAGTTGCTTCAAAATATATAGATAAAAGAAGACTTACAAATTGTTTGGTAAACATTACGAATTATGGCATGTGGATAAATAACGCATGCTTTCTGGCAGAATGGTTCAATGTCGACAATTCTTTTTTTTCAATTTCTTAGGGAAAAAATTGAACAACATTTAGAATTCAAAGTTTGCCCAATAGAAACTAAAGTCTTCAAAAGTTGTGCAATGTTAATGCAGCATTTGACAAAACTTTGAAGGAAACTTGTCATGTTTGACTAGGTCAAGTTAGAAAAAAAAATAAGTATAAAAATATCTAAAAAAATATTAGAAAATAAACAAAAACCCATTAGTTTAATGGGATTGGCTAATCCAATTTGCTCAAGGCGCAACTAATCTACTACATAATTTCGTATTAATTTTAACAACTTCATTACCATCGATGTCTCACACCCCTACACATTACATTCCTTCCTTTTCATATAAGACCAAGATTTGAATCCAATCTTCATTCAAACCAAAAATAACTATTCTATATTTCTATTCTCCTTAACCAAACAAAAACACTAGTCTATAGTGAAACAAGATGTCTCTGGGATCATTAGCCTCAGTTTCAGTAGCAATGTTGCTTTTCTTTGCAATCATGGCAATGAGCATAGTAGCAATTGACCCTGTTGCAGCCAGTGGCAAAGAACCTGTTATTGAGTTATACATGCATGGTACTTTTAGGGTACTAACTCTTTGTTAAGTAGCATATATATTTGATGTATAATAATGTACATTTAAAGGAATTAGACTGTTTGTTTGAATTGTTTATATCTATTTGTTAATTTTAGTTTAATCTATTTTTTAAAATTAATAATTTCTATTAGTGATTAGAGGATAATATAATTTTTGCTTAATTATAAAAATAGGTTAAGTTAGGTTAAATTTGAGTGTCAAAATATAATTTATTTAAAAATATTTAAATTTAAACTTATATCTATTATTTGTTATAGACTTTTTTATTGTCAAGATTTAACCGTTTATAAATTTATTTAAAAGTTTATACTACAAACAATGTTAATAAATTGACTTAAAACATATACAAATGATTGATTAAAAAAACATAAACTTTGAAATAATAATATAAAAAATTTATAAATATAACTGTATAATTTTAAAATATATATATTGAACATTAACTATGTATAAATATAATAACATATAAAAAAATATATAACCTACGTAAACATATATATAAAAATTTAAATATATATAAAAACTAAAATAAAATATAAAATATTTATTTTAAAATTAAAATAACATACATAACTTTTATAATAAATATTAGATAGTTTCATAATTGTAGAGTTTCTTTTGTTTAAAATTAAAAATTTAAATTTATAACAAATTATATAAATATATTATATTAAAATAAATATAATAAATATAAATATATAATATATAAAAATAAATAGACGCATAAATAAGTTAAATTGATTCTTTAATAAACTTAAATCTAAATTTTTTATTTAAAAAAATTCTTTTACAAGTCTATCTATTTACAAAACAAGAGATATTAAATTAAATTTTAAATAAATCAAGTCAAAAACATTAAACAGTTTGATTTATTTCTATCTTTAACAATATATATATATATATATAAAAAGTAGGTATATCTTTAGGTAATTTTTAACTTTGTTAAAATTTGTAAACTTTTGATATATAAGTAAATAAATTATTATTATTTTTTTATTTTAGAAAAATGTGTTAAATGCTACTTTCAAATATAAATATTTGTAATGTTTATATTAAAAGTTGAAATTTTATTTTTAAGATAAAATTTAAAAATTTATTTATTTAAAAATATTAACATTTTATAATGTATTTGGAGAATGTTGGAAACAATGTGTTGAACTTATTTTCTTAAATATGAATAATAGAAAAACTTCATATACTTAATAACAAAACACATTTTCTTGCCATTTATAAAAAATTACAATAATTTGACTGTTTTCTACTTAAAAGATCCAAAAATAAATAAATAGTAAAAAGTAACTATTGAAAATTTGATTTTTTTTTTTTTTAAATTTGTTAGTTTCAGAGTGAAGGTAAATTTACTAAATTTTGCAAGAAAAAACAATTGTACAAAATTCTTGAATTCGAAGAGTGAAACTACTCGTATCATTCTCATTTATATTTTAAGTAAATTACATAAGGAAATACAAAATCAAATTATTATCAAATAATATATTTTAAAAAAAACTAAAACAAGTGAGATGATTTAATTTGAACTTAGGTGAAATAAAATTCAAATCAATCACAAATCGATTGATTTGATTCGATTTTTAAAATAATTTTCAACAACTATAAACCAATCCAGCCAGGTGAAAATAGGATTGAATTAATTCAAGTCACCAAATTAAACAAAAAATATTATATCTTTTAAATTTCTCCTCATGTATTATCTTTTATATATATATATATATATATACTACAAATTTAAAAACTTACATTCTTCAATTATTTTATATAATAATTAAATTAATTTTAAGCACCAATATCATTTTCAATTAATACATAACTATTTTTACAATTACAATTTTATGTATCTTAATAATCTCTCACCTAAAATATTATAAAGAAGTAGGATGATAAACATAATAAAGATATTAAGAACACTAAATAAAATTATCAAAATGAATAAAATAAAAAAGATAAAAGTAGAGGAGAAATCTAAATGCTACAGTTTAAAATATATAAATTTAATTTGTTAAAAAATAATCAAATTAATTTAGGTTAAAAAAAGTGAATTTAAGAATCTAACCAACAATAATTAGTTCAATATAAAATTGAAGAAAATGAAAAATTAACTAAATAAATATTAACCAATTTAATTAGTTTATATTATGAGATTCAGACTCCATTTCACTATATAAACACTCCTAAAATTAGAGCCGTCAAATGGGCCAGCCCTACCCTACTTAGCCCTAGCCCTAAGGGTTAGGGCCTAAAAAGCTCTTAGGGCCAAAAAGCTCTAAATATAAAAAGCCCTTAGGGCCAAAAAGCCCTTAGGGCCAAGTGGGCTAGGGCCAGCCCTTGGGCCAGCCCTTATATAAAAAGTTATTGTTATCTTAAACTGTTAACTGCAAATTTTGGTTCAAAAATAAAAAGATTACCCGATGAAATTATGAACGTTCGTGCTTTTGAAGATGATTCTAACTAGGGATGACACTGGACCAAACTAACTCAAAATTAGTTCGAAACTTGATTCAATAATTAATTCTTTGAACTTAGTTCATGAACCAAATAAACTAAACTCGAGCTAAAAATTAAACTTGTTAACTAAACCAGCTGAACCTGGACTATGTATAACTCTACTCGTTTAGTTCATGAACCAGCTTGTTATATATAAATTAAATTCATATAATCTTTATTATTTTTATATAAAATACATAAAATATGTAACTTAATCCTAGTATATACTATTATAAGTTATATGTTTAGAAAATTTTTGGAAAATTAAACTCCAAAGAACTATAAATGATAAACAATATATAGGGATGGAAGTGAACAAGGCCGTCCGACAGTGGCCTATTGCTCGGCTCGTTTAAAGCCTAGTTAGGCTCGACTCATTTAATAAATAGATAGGCTCAGACTCGTTAAAAAATCTTTTTAGATAAACAAGTCAGGTCTAGACTTATAAAAAAGCTTATTTAACTTATTCAGGAACCTATTTATATTTATATATTAATATTTATTTTAATATATTATATTTATATAATATTTATTTTATATTTTATTTACATAATATTAATATATATATATATATATATATATGTTTTACGCCTATTTAATGGCCTTTTTATCTTGTAGGCTTTAAGTTTGCAAACTTTTTTAATTAATTATTTATATAGGTTTTAAGTTTATTTATTGATCTTTTTGTAATGTAGGCTTTTAAACAGACTTGTAGGCCTTGTAGACTTAAATCAGGCTAGACCTTGACAAAAAAAAAGAAGAAGCCTTTAACAGGTAACAGGCTCAGGGTCAGGCCTCAAAATTTTTAAATAGGTCATGCTTGAACACATAAAGCCTAGCTCGGCTAGGCCTACTTCCATTCCTAGCAATATACAAGTTCAAAAAAATTTACAATCTTAAAGAACATTACTTACATAATTATATGTGAAAAATCAAAACAAGTTTGTCACACGGGAACACTGACCAATGTTATAAGATTAATTCATCTTTAACAATTTTCTCAAACCAAGATGTTATATCTAATAATAAAGTTTGTTTAACTTTATAAACTTATATAATTATATTTTCTATTCTATAAAATTTTTGACTAAAAATCGCTTCAGTTTGGAGTTGTTTTTTTTATTACTCTAATAAGAAGTGTTCTTGTTGACAGAGTTGTCAATTTGACTCATCCAAACTAACTCAACTTCAACCCATGTGGGCTAAGGTCAAAATAGTTTGGTTACGCTTCATTTTTTTTTTCTTCAAATATGTTTATTTTTTCTATAAATTGTTTTTTCCTCTCTAGTGTTTTTTCCGCTCTTAAAATAAAGTAGTAATGAAAAATTAAAATAAATAAGAAAATTTAGAGAGAAGAGAAACGAAAAATATGGAGAAAGGATAATTTTTGAGATGAAGAGGTAAATATATTAGAAAAAATAAATTAAGAAAAGATAAAAGTATAAAAAAGTTGAGAAAGATTTGAGAAAGAAAGAGAAAAATTCTAAAGACAAATGATAAAATAGTTAGGAAAAAATAAAAAATCTAAAAAAAAAGATAAATCAATTAAATAATATTTTAGTATAATAAAAAATATTGAACATTATTTAAAGAGAAAAATAAAAAAATGAGAAAAAAAAAGGATAAAATTTGAAGATTATATGAATTTAGATTTAAAAATTATATTTTAAAAAAATTATAAAATAGAAAGGAAAAAAAAAAGGCTAGGGCTGGCCCTAGGGCCAGCCCTAACTAAGCCCTTTAAATTAAGGGCCATATAGGTTAGGGCTTAAAAAAGCCCTACTTCTAAGTGGGCCACAAAATGTAGGGACAAAAGTTAGGGCCAAATAGACCGGCCCTAGGGCCATGACCCATTTTGACACCTCTACCTAAAATGAGCATCTACTAAGATTAACACATAAACAATAACATAAGTTTTGTGCATTCGTAAAAGGAAAAAACGCAGAAATTGCATTAAAATAATTTTTTATTCAAATATAATCGGATCCATCTAAAAGGAACAGTACCTAAGAAAATATGAAGAATAATTATTAAAAAAATGTTTGGCTCTAAATAATTATGCCGAAAACTTAGGTATTGAAAAATGATATTTATTTTATGAAACCTTATTCTAATGATATAAAATTGAATTTTGTTGTTTTCTGTATAGTTAGTTAGGTATATACGGAACCAAAGTATAATTATTAATTTTACACAAGTAGAGAAGGGAAGTGAGAAAAAACCCATTTATTGTTATTTGTATAGTAAATTTTAGCTTTATCTGTTTGTTATCTATCAATCAATAATTTTTTATCACTGTTGGCGGGTATAGACAGTTTAGAACTCAAATTTGTTAGTGATTAGATTAATTATGTGATTGTTTAATTTATTTGAACTATATTTTAATTAATCATAAATAAAAATTATACCGATTTAACGATTCACGACAAATCACAACATACTTATATATAAGTTATCACACGTTAAATATACGTGAAAACATATACATGGAAATTTTTTTTAAGGTAAATGTTTTTTCAATTACCTAAAATGGATTTATATAATTATATTATTGTTGTTTTTGTTATTGAAGAAGTGATTATATTATGTCCAAAGCTATTGTTAATAACTATATAAGGTATTTGTTTATTTATTACTTAAACCAATTTTTTATTTTTATTTTTACTTTTATGAAATATAAAAATTTCACGTGCAAGAATCCAACTTATTTAGCTAATAATTTTTAAAATTTTAATATTATATAATTTAATAATTCAATAATATTTTTATTTTAATATATATTTTTTCTCTTATCCTATTATGTGATATTTTACATTATATTTCATTATTTTTTTTCTTCTTCTTTCATTCTCAATCCATACAATCTCATGAACTAATTTTTGTCCCCCAATGATGGGATCTGACAATGTGATATGCTATCTAGTCTATTTTGTCTTTCTTTTTTAACATCAGTAGACCAATCCTGCATGATTTATATATCTTTGTAAATGTCTGAGAAAAATAATGAACATTAGAAGAATTGATTTCTTTGACATTTTATACTTCAATTATTTGCTAAATCCATGTTTAAATTCAGCATTCTTAAAGCAAGAAGAACTTATAAGGAATAAGTAGGTTGAAGTAGATGTATAGAGATTTTAACTGAACATGTTTACAGTGGTTGGCATATACTATACCACATGCTGTCCAGTTTACCGTTAGATTTTCATGCAAGCCTCTGCAGCCATTTCATGCATTTACCTGTACTATTGTTTGTTATTGAATGGTTTTTGTCTTATAGAATGTAAAAAAAATAAAATTAAAACATCCTCCAAATAAAACTGAAGCAAAATGTTTCGTCACTCTAGAGTGTTCAAAATTAGAATATTGATGTATAAGTGATACAATTCTCGAGTTTGGACTTTATATATTATAAATAGATTGTTGTTGTTCAGAAATACATGTAAACTTCAACACATGATATTCACTTATAGTGGCAAATAATAACTTGTGGATTTCCACTATGAAGCATAACTAGGCATTTTGATATTGCACCTACCTCTCCAATTCATATCTTAATTGCTTTCATTATATTTAAGTTAAACAGTATGGATGTTGATTTCCCCAGTTGTGAGACAGAACGAAGTTATGGATGATGACAAAAATGTGCAGGAGGAGACACTTGACTCAGTTATGGCATGATTGACAATGCCATAGTCATCAACATTCTTACTAAAAAAATCTTCCCATTTTATTTTTTTGCCATTCCTTAATAACATTTCATTCTTCAATCTATTTAATCTTTAATATTTGAAGGCAGAACTCAAGAATGAAATAAAATGATACAATATATTTTTCTTTGAATAGTAGATTTGGCTGAAATATATTTTTAAAGCTAGTAGTTGTCTCACTTTGTCCTTCTAACCAACATAAATTTTTCACAGTATTTAAATCCAAATTATGCTTAGTAAGGTTATAATCTGATGTATATAGATTAATTGTAATTGGTTAGCTGTAATGCACCACAAAGTTATTGAATTGGGAGCATTTTTTAAGTGCTTATTAACCTCATTATTTAAATCAACAACAAAGTTCCTCTCAGGTACAACCTTTTGTATCAATAGCTTTGGACAGTATTATAGACATGGGATTAGAGTGATAGGGTCCATTAAGAGATAAGGGAAGAATTAGGCATAATTAAGTAAATCGATTTTCCATGGATTTATTTGATGCCTCAGGCTTATAATAGAACATATTTGAGGAAAAGTAAAGCAGTCCTATAAAGTTTTGTTAAAAAAAGTTGCCAATTTTGATACCAATTTTTCTAATCTCTGTCTTTTTATATATAAATTATGGAAATTTTTTTTGGTGTAATTTAATGCTACTTTAAGTGCATAACTTTGTCAATTTTGTATATAAAAGTTTTAGGTATAATTTTTAATAAAATTAAAACTACAAATTATATACGTATTACTACTTGGCATAAAAGAAAATGTTACGAGATCTAGTAAAATCAATCCTAACAAGGAGCACAATATTCTTAATTGAGCATCTTTTAGGATATGGTACTTTCACAAGCACACCAATGTCTAATTTAGTAAAGGTATAAGCAAGTGTACAAGGATTAGGTAATAGATGTACCTGAGGGGTGAAAATTTCTTTTTGTATTTGGATCAAAAATTTTAACATTCTAAAAATATTTGAAATATACAAAAATTTAATTGCTTTTAATTGATTTCTTTTGAAATGTTTCATTTTGATAGAGTAATTCAATTTTTTTATATTAATTTTTTTATTTGAATAGAATAATTAAAAATTATGTTTTAAATTTATGATTGTGACTAAATAAATTTGTTTACATATTTGAAGTTTGGACTTTGGATGTATGAAAAAAATATACTACTGATGTATTCAATGGATATTTTTAAAATTACATAAAATTTATAAATAAAAATAAATTAAATATTGTTATAAATATTTATATTATAAATAATAAATATAATATTAATAAAAAATTAAAAAGAAAATTTTAAATTTTAGGAAAGAATTAAAGAAATAAAAAATTAAAATAATAATACAATTATCAAAATTTAAAATTAAAATTAAGATTGATTAAAATTTTAATAATATAGGTTTAATTTATTTTAAAAAGTATTTTCAAATTTATTACAATATGAAAAAAATACAAGAGGATTGTTGGATTGACTGGGAAAGAATTTTGAAAATTCTATTTATTTAGGTAGAATTGTAAATTTTCAAATTTTGATTAATTACAATTTCTTATTTAAAAATCATTTATCTAAAATTTGAGATAAAATCATATTGTTAGGGATGTTATCTTCAATGGGGCTAGCATATAATGTTATCTTCTCCTTAAATCCTGAAAAGATGTTAACTGAATTCTAGTCCTCAACAGAAGGTTACAAAAAAAAAAGTTGCTTCAGAATATATAGACAAAAGAAGACTTACAAATTGTTTGGTGAATGTTACGAATGACATGTAGATAAATAATGCATACTTTATGCAAGAATGGTTCAATGTCCTCTACGTAATTAAAAATTTAAAAGCTTACCAAATGATTACTCGGACAATTCTTTTTTCCCAATTTTTTAGTGAAAGAATTGAACAACGTTTAGAATTCAAAGTTTGTTCAGTAGAAACTTTAATGCGTTGAGTCTTTAAAACTTGTGCAATATGTTGGGATGTCTAATTGCTGGCACTGACATAAAAAATGTTTACCAGAATGTTAGTGTAGCACTAGACAAAAATTTAGAAGGAAACTTGTCATGTTTGACTAGGTCAGATAAAGAAAAGAATAAGTATAAGAATATCTAAGAAAATATTTAAAAAGTAAACAAAAACCCATTAGTTGAACGGTATTGGCTATTGGCTAATCCAATTTGCTTAAGGCACAACTAATCTACTACATAATTTCCTATTAATTTTAACAACTTCATTACCATCCATGTCTCACACAACTACCCCAACACACACTACATTCCTTCCTTACCATATAAGACCAAGATTTGAATTCCCTCATCATTCAAACCAAAAATAGCTATTTTATATTTCTATTTCTATTCTCCTTAACCAAACAAAAAAGCTAGTCTACAGAGAAACAAGATGTCTCTGGGATCATTAGCCTCAGTTTCAGTAGCAATGTTGTTTTTCTTTGCAATCATGGCAATGAGCATAGTAGCAATTGACCCTGTTGCAGCCAGTGGCAAAGAACCTGTTATTGAGTTATACATGCATGACATTCTTGGGGGCACTAACCCCACAGCACGCCCAGTGACAGGTTTGTTAGGTAGCATATACAGTGGTCAAGTGCCCTTTGCTACCCCAGTTGGGTTTAAGACCCCACAAGGTGGAATTCCAATCCCAAATGCCAATGGTGCTATTCCCACAGTGAATGGAATCACTGGTATTCCATTAGGAACTGGCTTGGCTGGTACTACTTTTGCTCCAAACAATGATAATAATAACCAAAATAATGCACAATTATTGCTAGGACCTGATGGGCTGGGACTAGGTTTTGGAACAATCACTGTTATTGATGATGTGTTGACATCTCAACTTGAGTTAGGGTCACAAATAATTGGGAAAGCTCAAGGTGTGTATGTGGCAAGTTCAGCTGATGGGAGTAGACAAATGATGGCATTCACAACACTTTTTGAAGGAGGGGAATATGGTGATAGTTTGAACTTTTATGGCATTTACAAGATAGGGAGCACCATGTCACAGTTGTGTGTGATAGGGGGCACAGGGAAGTTCAAGAATGCAAAGGGTTTTGCTGAGTTGAGACCCCTTATTCCACCAGGGCAAATTGCCACTGATGGTGTTGAGACACTGCTCAGGATCACTGTCCATTTGAACTACTAAACTGTGGTGGTGTGGATGTGTGAATGCTAGCAATGGGTTCTGTTTGATCATTGATATGATTTTATGAGATCGATTGGTCTTGTTTTTTGTATGTTTGGTTGCAGGATGTGTTTTGAGATCTTAGTTGTAATCCAATCACATGAAAATCATGTGGTGAGTTGATCATTTTGAATTTGGTAACTTGGCCTAGGTTATTGATGGATCATGGCATGATTGATAATGGTAATGGACTATGATCAGTATTCTTGATCTTTAAATTGTTGCTATTCCTTACAAATTTTAGTAATCAGTTCAGTCAATACATAAAAGGCAAAATATGTCAATGCAATAAAAATATTTTAAAAAATTGCTTTGAAATGACAACAGAAACTATTTTTATTTCTTTTAATTTCTTCAAAGCTAATAGAATTGGTTTTCATTACTTTCTCATTTAACAAACAGCATTGTATACCCCTAATTAATATAACTTCAATCGAAACCAGTATGTTTTATTTAAAATACAAATCAAATTTTAATTAGGTTACAATTAGTGAAAAGAAACTATTGAGATGGGAGGCTACAGATAAATATTATCACTTTGTTTAGAGCTATTGGAACGGATTATTCAGCTAGAATCAGGGTTTTGGATTTCACCAAATTGGACCAACAAGTATACCCTTTATTCAAATTCTAAAATAGAAGCTCAGGTCTACATTTATGCTTAAATGAATTAGGTTAACCTGAACTTGATAAAAGGACAGTTTGGATGGATTGCTGAAAAAAAAAGCCTAGAATTAATTCAAACCTAAAATTTAAAGTTCAAATTAAATTTAATTATACCAAACCTTGTATTTTAGTAGATTTAACTAGATTGATCTAATCATATTAACCAAACTCAATTTAGGAACAACTATCATTCTGACACTTACAAACCTCATGACATATTATATGTTTAGCTAATAGCAATTTTTTATAGTTTATAACTTTTAATTACCTTCATACTTTAAGTTAATTAGCAACTAAGATACCTCTTATATTTAAGATTGTGTGTCAACAAGGACTTTGGTTACAAGCAGCAAGTTCCATAAAAAAAAATGAGACTTATGAGAAATGTATAAACAAAATTTTCATTAAGGTACATATTTAAATTACAAGACTCATTACACTTATGTACACATTTTAAAAAGTAGTATATCTTTAGGTATTTTCAACTTTGTTAAAAATTGCAAACTTTGGATATTTAGGTATAAATAAATTGTTATTATTTTTTTATTTTAGAAAAGTATGTTCGATGCTACTTTCAAATATAAACATTCGTAATGTTTGTATTAAAAGTTGAAATTTGATTTTCATGAAAACATAAAAGTTACAAATTAATTTGTTTAAAAACATTAAAATTTTACAACGTATTTGGAGAATGCTGTAAACAGTATGTTGACCTTATTTTCTTAAATGTGAATAATAGAAAAAGTCCATGATACTTAATAGCAATACACATTTTCTTTTCATTTGCACAAGAATGCACAATGATTTGTAGGGAAAAAAATAAAGATTAAAAGATAACTATTGACAATTTGATTTTTCTTTTTAATTTGCTAATTTCAGAATGAAGGTAAATTTATTAAATTTTGTAAAAAAAAAATTGTACAAAATCCTTGAATTCGAAGATTGAAGCTACCCATACGGTTCTTATTCACATTTTAAGTAAATTATACAAGTAAATACAAGATCAATTTATTATCAAGTAATATATTTTTTAAAAAAGAAACAAGTGACCAGGATGATTTGGTTTGAATAGATGAAACAAAATCCAAATCAATCACAATTGAAAATATTTTTTAACAACTATAAACCAGCCGGATTAAAATAGGAGTATTTAATTCAAATCACCAAATTAAACTAAACCATTATATCTTCTAAGTTTTTCTCCGCATGTATTATCTTCTTTATAAATAAATAAATATATATATCACTACAAATTTAAAAACTTATATTCTTCAATTATTTTATATAATAATTAAATCAATTTTAAGCATTAATATTATTTTCAATTAATACATAACTATTTTTACAGTTGTAATTTTATGTATTATATTTATCTCTTAACTAAAATATTATAAAGAAGTAGGATGATAAACATAATAAAGATATTAATAAAACTAAATAAAAATATCAAAATAAATGAAATAATAAAGACAAAAAGTAGAGGAGAAATCTAGATCTACAGTTTAAAATGTAAATTTTTTTTTAAAATAATCAAATTAATTCAGATTAAAGAAAAGTAAATCTAAAAATTGAACCAACAGTAACTAGTTCAGTCTAAATTTGAAGAAAAGTGAACAAATTAACTAAAATAGGAACTAATTTAATTTATTTATATTATAGGATTTAGACTCAATTTCATCATATAAACACTCCTAAATGGGACACCTACTGAGATTAACACGATACACAATAACATAAGTTTTGTGCATACATAAAAGGATAAAAAACATAAAAATTGTAGTAAAATTATTTTTTATTCAATATAATATGATCCATCTAAAAGGAGTAAAACAGTACCAATGAAAATATAAAGAATAATGATTAAAAAAATGCTTGGCTCTAAATAATTTTGCCGAAAGCTTAAGTAAGTATTGATAACAACGATATTTATTTTATGTAGCCTTGTCCTAATGATATAGAATTGAATTTTGTTGTTGTCTGTATATTTAGGTATGTATGGAACTGAAGTATAATTATTAATTTTACACAAGTAGAAAAGGGGAAAAAGAGCAAAAACTGTATTAGTTGAACTATCGGGATGCAAAAATTAGAGACTGAATGAAGTTCAAAAGGTTTCTTTTTCAATTTTCCTTTAAGAGATGAAACTTGAATTGAAAAACCTCAATTGGTTTAAAAGAAGATAATGCTTACTTTGAACTATAATAAATAATGTTTGAAAGTACTGTATAGTTCATACACATTGAAATCCTAATCTCCCCTCAATAGAGGGTCAAACTAGCTATTGTCATGAGATTTTGGTTTAGTTCTACTTGTACCCACATTTCAAGTTTCTGACTTTCTTTCAGTCTTGTATCTTTAGAACAGGTCTATCATAACGAAACCATTTTAGAAAAAGAGTGGCTGTGACATGACAAACTATTAGTTTCTCCCAATGGATCCCTACAAGTGATCCTCATTGTGCGGTCACTTTCTTCCATTACATCTATCTAAACAATGCCACAGCACACAAATATTGATTCATTTACTTTGGTGAGTTTAAGGCACAACTAATCAACTTTCCTGTTAATTTCAACAACTTCATTATCTTCCATTTCCCACAACCACTCCAACACACTCTGCATTCCCTCCTATATAATGCCAGCATTTGCATTCCCTTTCATTGCACATCCTCATAAGATTCCTTACCAAATAGAAGAACTGGCATCTACATCAGAAACACTTGGAAACAAGATGACTAAGGGAGGATCATTAACTACAGTTTCCCTGGTAATGTTCCTTGCTTTTGCACATCTGACAATGACTATAGCAGCAGTTGACCCTGTTGCAGCCACTGGGAAAGAACCTGTTATTGAGTTATACATGCATGACATTCTTGGGGGCAGTAATCCAACAGCGCGTCCAATAACAGGCTTGCTAGGCAGCATATACAGTGGTCAAGTGCCCTTTGCAGCCCCAGTTGGATTCAATACCCCAAATGGTGGAATTCCCATCCCCAATGCCAACGGTGCTAATCCCACTGTCAACGGTGTTTTTGGTGTCCCGCTAGGAACTGGATTGGCTGGTACTTCCTTTGCACCAAACTCAGGCAACAACCAAAATAATGCCCAGCAGCAGTTAGGACCTGATGGACTGGGACTAGGCTTTGGTACAATCACTGTTATTGATGACATATTGACCTCTCAACCTGAGTTGGGGTCCCAAATAATTGGGAAAGCTCAAGGAGTGTATGTGGCAAGTTCAGCTGATGGGACTAGACAGATGATGACATTCACAGCACTTTTTGAAGGAGGGGAATATGGTGATAGCTTGAACTTTTATGGTCTGTATAAGATAGGAAGCACCATGTCACAATTATCAGTGATAGGGGGCACAGGAAAGTTCAAGAATGCAAGGGGGTTTGCAGAACTGAGAGCTCTTATCCCACCAGGACAGATTGCCACTGACGGTGCAGAGACATTGCTGAGGATCACTATCTATTTGAAATACTAAAACTGTACTGTGGAAATGTAAAAGCAACTGGGTGCTGTTTGATTACGGATGACTATGAGATTGGTCTTGTATATTGTCAGTTTGATACTGTTTGCAGAATGTCTTTGAAATCTTAGTTGTAATACCAAGAAATTATATGGTGATTTGTTTTTTTCAAAAGAAAAATGATAAATTATGGGAGTTGGAGTCTTGATGGTGGGATTTTGAAAACAAGCAGAAATAGTAAATGCCTCTCAGGCTAAGACAATGACAGGTTACAAGTAAAAATAAATAAAAATTAAGCAAATCATATCATGAGTGCTGAAAGCATTAGCAATGATGTCGACATAAGCCAGAAGGAGAAAAACATGGCATGATGGAAAATAATCAGGAAACGCCCAGACAAAGGAAGAGAAAAAGTTTACTGCATATGAAGAATGACATGTAAGAAAATATTATTCCTTAGTTCATATATATACATGACTACCAATTGTAAATATGAATGACAATGTATCAGAAGTTCATAAACAGCTTCCACAAGCGGATCCCTATACATCAAACAGAAATTATGAAGAGTTAACTTTGAAAAAATAAACCTATACATGGGAAATGGTGACCAAACTAAATTAAAAGAGGGAGGTGGGGACAAATATTCTAACCAAGGATTTACCAGAGAAACCATGAGATGTTTTAAACTATATGAAGTATGAACATCTTATTAGTAGAGGAAGCTGCCAGCAATTATTGACATAATTTTTTTAGAAGGAACTCTCCTGCCACACATGTCAACCAATCAAGATCCACCTTCATGCTCAACTTATGGACACCATAGTACCTATGACAGATATAAATTTAATGATAATTACCAATTTGTATGCCATGCATGCAGATGGTCACATTTTAACTCAAATTAGTGATATTAACATGAGATTGCGAGGCAGCTTCATCAAGCCCATAGAGTGCATCTATCAAGTGCATTCGCAAAGACGCAGGACCTTTGGCCATCTTCATTCCTAGCTCACCGGCAACACCAAATATGGCTAATGCTGATACTGTTGCATCTAAAGCATGGCATTTGTCTACGGCAACAAAGGCAGCAATCAGTGCAGTGACTGAACACCCAGTTGCAGTTATTTTTTGCATCATCGCCACCCCATTGTGAGCACCAACAACTTGATTTCCATCCGTGACAATGTCAGTGGCTCCTGACACTGCAACTATGGCACCACTTGTCTGAGCTAACAACTTTGCAGCTTCAACTGCTTCCATTGACTCATGAATGCTGTCCACACCCTTGACAATAGAGCTATGTTACAAAGTGCAATGACAAATTTTCTCAGATTAAAGCAGATGGAACAAATAAAGAATTAAGTTAAATAAGTTAGATGAAACAGATTAATGAAATTAGATGAAAATTAAGTTAAACTAATCACTTTTTAGTCTGAAATTAAGTTAGATTAATAGTTAACTAATGAAATTGAATGAAAAATTAAATAAAATCTATTAATTATTGGATAAAAATTAACAAAAGGACTAAAGTGGCAAAATCTTGATACTAGAAAGACTAAAATCATCATAAATAAACCAACAGGTCAGAATTGTCAAATCTCAAAACTAAAGGGACTAAATATTCAATTAAGTAAAAAAAAATGAAAGAAATAAAAGAACAGGACACAAATCATGCTCAAAACACAACTTAACTAAAGGACTAAAATAGCAAAATCTTGATACTAGAAAGACTAAAATCATCAAAAATAAATTAAGAGGTCAGAATTGTCAAATCTCAAAACTAAAGGGACTAAATATTCAATTAAGTAAAAAAATGAAAGAAAGAAAAGAGCAGGACACAAATCATGCTCAAAAACAACCCTTGAACCTTTCCACCATCTCCATTCCATTTTTCGCGAAATGGAAGAAAGAGTATTTTTTAAAAATTTTAAAATTAAGAATATTATGCATATTTATAAGAATAAACAAAAGAAAATAGAATATTTCGATTATTTATCTTATTTTAATCATGAGCAACCAATCTTTTTAAAGATTCGTGGTCGATCACATCTTTAAAAATGGAATTCGCAGATTTTATACAGAAAAATACAGTCATTCATTTCAACCTTAAATGAACGGCTAAAATAAAAATATTAAAATGAACTACTTTTAGTCCATTGAATTAAAAATAATAATTTTCATATTTCGGACTAACAAGACCAATATCATTTTTTTAGAAATAAAAATGATATTTTACTGGCGTCAAATCTTTAAGAAATACAATTTCCTCTTTAAAAAACTATACACTTTTTATTTTTTCCTTTCCCTTCAAAAACACCGCTCTCAAAAGTATCCTAAAACAAACACAAATGCAACATGTCCCCAAGAGAAAAAGACACAATTCGTTGAGAGAAAATTAAATTAAATTAATGGATCACCTTTGCGGCGTCGTTTTGGGGTTGGGTGAAAGAAGCCACGCCGTTGGAAAGGGCAATGATCTCAGAGGCATTTCCCCTTACAACGGTAGGTTTCAATCTCAGAAGTTCGAGACAGGCGTTGACGCGAAACGCGGAGGCAGAAACGGCAACGGGATCGAGAACCCACGGCGTGCCGAGGGAGGAGCAGAGTTCGGCGGCGGTTTTCATAGCGGGGAGCCAAGACGGAGAGAGGGTTCCGATGTTGACGCAGAGCGCGGAGGCGCGTGGGGTGAAGTCGGGGAGTTCCTCTACGGAGTGGAGCATGGCGGGCGATGCGCCCGCAGATAGGAGAGTGTTGGCCATGAGGTCCATGGAGACGAAGTTGGTGATGCATTGAATGAGTGGGGATTGGGCTCGAACCAACGAGAGGAGTTGCCATGCCTTGGTGGCCCATTGGGCTTGACTTTGGGTTGTGGTTGCAGCAAGTGATGAGTGTTCGGTGGTGTAGGGTTCCATAGGGGAAGGGGAAGGAAGGAATGAGCTAACGAGGCAATGAATGGTTGTCAACGTGTCTCACTTTGATGAAGAAGGTTTGAATTTGGGACGAATAGGTCCTCTCTCTCGTGAACATCATATTGACGTCAGAAGTTTAAGTTTGGCAAAATTTATGTTTTATATATATAACTTCAAGTTTTTGTTTGTTTAAAATTTGTATACCAATTTCATTGTCATATTTTATTTGGTGTTAAAATTGAGTCTTTCGTTCCATAAAAAAAATTGAGTCTTTCATCTCATTTTCCTCCGGTTCATTATGAACCAAGATAGTTAAGTCTATCAATTTAGAGGTTTGTCTCGCTATGAATCACATCCAAAGTTCATTATGGTTAATTTTTATGTTTTCTTAGGCAGATTTTTTTTGTCTTGGGAAATCATTATGCATTCCTAAGTACCTTAACTACTTCAAAACATGGACGAACCATAATACATTAGATAAACCTTTTTTTAGTTTTATTGGATCATTACCATATGTGAATATCAATTTTGTTTGAAATCTTTATTTTTTAAAAAATATTCTTATAATAGTAAAAATAAAAATTAAATAGAGAGATAAAAGAAGATAAAAAAAGTTAATAGAAGAAGAGAACCTTTCGATCGAGAACCTTTCAGCCCAATTAGTTTCCTTTTTTGAAGCAAGGCCACTACCACATGGACCCTTGAACGTGTGTGTGAGTTTTTGCGTAGGTTAGCTTTGATTATTAGTCCAGCAAACTACCAGCAGATTATTACTTTTTTTTTAGCCCATTCTTTTTTCAACCGGATTATTTTTTCTTTTTTGAAGCAAGGCCACTGCCGCATGGACTCTTAGACGTGTGTCTGAGTTTTTGCACGGCCTTATTTTTTGCATTTTTTTTATCTCCTTTTAATATTTTGGTAATTTTTTATTATGAATCTTTTTCCAAAAAAAAAATCCTCTTCCGCAAGGCTTCTTCTCTTCTGTAACCGGCTTCCTGCTTCCACAAGTATGCACTCAACCCAAACAAAGAGGATCAGATCAATCCAAGCTCTAAACTTTCACTTTCAGGTTAGCATCCCTCAACCCTAAACTAATGTCCAATTTGTAGTTCATTGGGTAGGTTAGATGTAGGGTTTTTGTAGGATTTTAGACGTAGCTGAACTGCTCTGTTGAATCGTAAGATAGAAGACGACACTGATGCATTTCGTAAATTAGTTTACGGAATGCATTGGTTGTATTCCGTAAACTAGTTTATGGAATATAACTAATGCATTCCGTAAACTAATTTGCGGTTTGTATAATGATTCATTCCGCAAATTAGTTTACGGAATGTATCAGGTGTATTCCGCAAACTAGTTTATGGAATACATCAAATACATTCCGCAAACTAGTTTGCGGAATGCATTACATGTATTCCGTAAACTAATTTGTGAAATACATTTGATACATTCCATAAACTAATTTGCAGAATTAATCTAATGCATTCCGTGAACTAATTTACGGAATACATCAGTTTCAAAATTAATTTTGTCTATTTACCTTTTAAGTTTATGTATTTAATTAATTTATGTTATTTAGGATTTAAGGATTCATTATTTAGGTTTATTTTAAAGGTTTACAAAATATAAAAAGCATGTTATTTTAATTTATTGATTATGTTAATTTATTGGTTATTTGATTTAAGTTTACATTTTAAGTTAAGGTGAAAAAGTTTGGTTAAGGGAAAGTAATTAATCAAGTGTGTTTTATTTGGTGAATTTTAGATATGGCTAGGACTAGAGGTTCACATAGCAGAGGTGGTAGTTCGCATATAGAGGAAGCATGCATTCGACTAACTGCCTATGCTTGCAGTCGACGTGTTCAATAAGTCCATGATGAGGAGTATGTTAATGTTGGAGCTGATATTCATCATGAAGAAGAGACATTCCCAAGTGTCCAACGGATGTCTCTGTACTTAGATCATATAAGCAACATGTATCATATTATATATGGACTAGAGAGGTGAGTGTCATCACTATGTATGTATATATTTCGTTAAATATTATAAGAAATATTTGTTTATTTATTTATTTTTTGTTTCTCTAAATGTTATTTCAGGATCATGCTGCTCTAAAGGTCTTGACCCATGGACGAAAGGTGACTGCTATAGAGCAGTCTTACATCCAAAGCATCGTACAAGAAGGTGGCTTAACTAACTTAGTACGATTTAGACATTCGATAGCATAGAAGGGCTTACTGTTTGCTTTTGCGGAGAGGTGGTACAGAGATACATGCACTTTCCACCTACCCATAGGAGAGATGACCATCACATTGGATGATGTGTCTTCATTGTTGCATCTATCGATCACAATGGAGCTTTGTTCTATTCGATCAATGACACGGGAGACAACATGCCACCTGTTGACAAATCTACTTGGTGTTTCTGCTTTAGAGGCACACATGGAGACATATCCAACCTGAGGTGCGTATGTGAGATTTAGTTGGCTGTAGTATGTATGCGATCTATGCATTTGGGAGGGTCATTTGGATGTAGCTGCTCGTGCCTACCTGCTCCGATTGGTTGGGTGCACAAATTTTGCTGACAAGAGTGGTACCCTTGTCAATGTGTCCTATCTGGAGCTATTTAGGGATGTTCACATCATTAGGAGGTATGCTTGGGGCGCTATTGCACTAGCATACCTCTATAATCAGCTTAGTGATGCTAGTTTTCGCAACACTAAATGTTTGGGAGGTTATTTAACATTATTATAGGTAAATGCCACTTATTGTACATCATTTAAGGGTTTTGAATTGATATACTGTTACTTATTTGTTTATAATGTAACTGTAGGCATGGATTGTTGAGCATTTTCCACGGATTGGGGGATGTGAGCTTCAGGATGACTTTACCCCAGATATGCCAGTGGTTATGTGGTTCAAGATGCTATGTGGTTCGAGGGATGTGAGACTGTACAGGGCAGCTCTCAATCGCATACAGGTGGATGACGTCATATGGACACACGATGAGTTCAGAGGTTATCGACTCTTTGCTGACTCTTGCTGGTATAGAGGTTTGATCAAATATGGTGATTTGGTGTACCCTCATTCACTAGATAGAGTTCTGCATCAGTTTGGGCATGTTCAGGAGATCCTCATGCCTACTATTAATAGGTCGGGTATGGTTGGAAGTCCTCGGCCCATTGATGATAATTTTTTAAATTATGAACTATCATTGGTGGCAGAGGAGGTTAGAGGTCCTGTTGCTACCACTCCAGGGCAATATGTTGTTGGATACATGGAGTGGTTTCGTAGGATCTCCCACCCATACCTTTTACCTAGTAGTTATATGGGTAAGGGTGAACCTGAACCTCCTGTTGTGGTGGCAGAGGCTGGTCCATGTCATATAGTAGAAGAAGTTTCACTTTCTACTCAGGTAATCCATTTTTTTATTTGAAAAATCATGTTATAGATGACAATATTACTAATATAATTTATTTTTCAGGATCGTTTTGATAGAATCATGGAATTACTAGAAGACATTATTGGTTCAGGAAGGCTCCCAGAGGATTCATCAGAAGTTGATATGGCATGCTAGGCTTTGAACATAGCACGTGTTGGAAGTTGTGGTGATGTTGTTACCTACCAGCGGAGGAAGAGGAGTCATCCAACCAGTTGATGTCACATTTTAGGAGTTTAGGGTTGATTTTTGTATATTTCATATTATTAAACGTTGTATGTATTTGAGAAATGATGATTTATATATTTTATACTAGTTGTATCAGGAAATGCCAACTTATGAAGTTTATTTTTTAGCGTTATCTTTCCATAAACATCAAGCTCTGAGAATCGTTTCTGCAAGGCTTCAAATTCTGGGTACAACGATAAATTGCCTCATGGCTCTGTCATTCCTTGATCAGCAAATGTCAATCTCTTCCAATGATGATGAACTGACTCCAATGGCACAAAATTACCCATGACACTATGCCTTGCTAACTCGCATGCACAAGGTAATCCATGTGTACTTCTAAGACTGCACCCACAGGTTATACTGTCAATACCAACAATTTTTACCCGCTTATAATCATTGGCAATGTGGGCTAAAGCATTATTTAATACAAAGTCTCGTAGCTTGGCATAAAAACCTTCGTTGAATCTATGCTCTACAATGATCATGCTTTTTTCAAATGACGCCTTTATATCACTATGTTGCAGTATTATCATATTATTCATTGCATCCCAGCATGAACACAAGTCACCTCTACTATCTTGAAGCAACCTCTTTAACCTTGCATATGCACTTTCAACCCTGAAAAAAACAAGATACATGTCATAAGCTCTTTATGGCATTCAAGTATATTATGCAAAAGTTCATTTTAATTATAGAGATACCTGTTGGTGGTTGTATTTCCAAGATGCATCACCCTGTCAATCCAGCAATTGACAAATATTTCCTTGTAAGGATTCAACCAAGTTCTGTTCACATAATCCAAAAAAAATAGGAAATTTTGAACACTTGGTCTCGAATTTAAGAAAATGTTCTTCATATTCAATTTCACTTGAAGAATCCATTAGAATAACCCATGCATCCATTACACAATCTCATCATCTATTGGAGATACTAGTAACTTGCACTTTGACTTCACATTTTTAGAAACATGAAATTGAAAAAACAAGTGTGTTGCGGATGGAAATACTACTCCAACAGCATTCATTAAGGCAATATTTGTATCTGTCACAATCACTTGAGGTATTAATTCATCTCTGAGAAACAAACCTCTAACTTTTTCTAATGCCTAGGTGAAATTATCTCCTCATTCAGACTCCAAATAAGCACAACCCACAGAAAATGTCAACTTTGTCGAGGTTACTCCAACAATCTCAAGTAATGGAAAACAATATTTGTTTGTTTTGTATATGGTGTCAATGATCAACATAATATGCAATGCATTCAACAATTTGATGGCATCTGGATGTGTTCAAAACATATCTCAAACAACATTAGACGTTTCAATCCTTTTATACCAATATACATATTTGTCACATTTCATTAATTTCATCAAGTGCTGCAATTCTGTTCGAGGACGCCTTTCTGATTTTCGATTATTATGGCGAGCATTATAGATCTGTTTGATGTTAATCACATTATGATCATCATGACATTTTAATATCAACAAAATATTCTTCGGCTTAACCATATTCTTTGTCATATCACCTAGTAAAGACTTCTCTTCACCACTTAGTCTTCCAGCATATGCATGACCTTCTAATGTTTAGGCTACATCATGGTTGTGAAACCCACATACAACGTTAAGCTTCCACCCTTCACCACTTATTAATGACCTTCCTCTTAATCTGAAGGGACACTCACATTTTCTTGTTCCACTCACCTTACGCGCTAATTCATTCTTGTACTATCTATATTTTTTACTTCTTTCACAACCTAATATTAATATTGTTTTCCGTCCAATTCCACCCTTGTCAGATCTAATAATAACCACAAAAAATCCATGAGCTTTACCCACTGCTCTAGTCCAAGTTAATAAATCATCCCGTGAAGGAAAAACCTAATTATAACATATAAACAACCAATTATTACTAAATCATAGACAACATAACAATTAAACTAAACTTTTCAATCTGAAAAGCATTTACCATATCAATTAAGAATGTGTTCGTATAATCACCATTGTTCATTATCAGAGTCAACTTATTTCCTTCAACACTTACGTTATTCTGACATCACACATACTAAAATTAAATTACATTCGACACTTATAAAAAAAACAATTTCTCCAAAACAATATTACTACATCATCCTCTTCTAGAGAAATTGGCATGTCCATTTGGTCCAAGACATGGTTGCTCCACCTCAGCGAATCTTCCATAATTATCTCTGCATAAAAAATAAAAAATATCACATAACATAACCATTTAATTTTTCAACCTTTTTAATTTAATTAAAATAATTAACCTTCCGCAAATTAGTTTGCGAAATAGTAAAATTACATTCTGTAAACTAATTTGCGGAATACAATTATATCATTCCTCAAATTAGTTTATGGAATGTAATTTTTTTTACATTCTGCAAACTAATTTACAGAACATAAAAAATTACATTTCGTAAATTAGTTTGCGAAATACCTAAGTATATTCCGTAAATTAATTTACGGAATGTAATTTTTTATGTTCCGTAAATTAATTTATGGAAGGTAACTGTTTTATGTTCTGTAAATAAATTTGCGGAATATAAAATCCAGTTCCATTATTAACTCACCTTCGTCTTCTTCTCTTATGCTTCTTCGGCACTTCTCTGACGGTACTTTCCTCAACTCCTCCTGTGGCCAACAATGGCAACTTAACTTACACTCAATTAACAATGTAATATGTTGGAGAGAAAAAAAAACAGCAATGGCAAAAGGAGGAAAGGAAAACGAAGAAAGGTGCTGCTAGGGATGTTATAATCAGCTAGGGCATTTTGATCTTTTCATGTATGGGGGTGCAAAAATAAATTTAGGGGGAGTGCAAAAAGCAATTCCTGTTTTTGCATGGATTAGCCTCGATTATTACTCCAAGAAACTACCAAAAGATTATTACTTTTTTTTAGCCCAATCAATTATTTTCAACCCAATTTATTTTTTTTCTCATCCATTTTTTTAGCCCATTATTTTTTTGAAGCAAGACCATTCAGCCCAATTTTTTTAGCAACACCATTCAGCCTTTTTTTTTGTTCTAGGAACATAAGTGAGGATTAGCAAGCATCCTAATCATTTTATAAAATTCTTAGAAAATTAGTTAATTTAAAACTTTATTTTTCAAATTTTTTTAAAAAAATTTACGTGACAAATTTTAATATGAACGAATAGCGTTTTCTACCGCTTTATACTTTAATTCGTACAGGTTCAAATGCAGCTTATGTTTGGCTTGAACCCTATGTACACGTGAATTTCAAGAAAATTATATTTAATTCAATTTGGTTTAAAATTATTTCTTTTTTTTTTCAAAAATTCTAAATTTTATAAAAATTTACATGACGAATTCTAATGTGAACGTGTAGCATTCTCCATCATTTTGTATTTTAATTCGTACGGGTTCAGGTGCAGCTTACGTTTGGCTTGAACCCTGTGCACGGGTGAGTTTTAGGAAATTATATTTAATTCAATTCCGTTTAAAATCATTTCCACTTTTTTTCAAAAATTCTAAATTTTCTAAAAATTTAAGTGATGAATTCTAATGCAAACGAGTAGCATTCTCTACCGTTTCGTATTTTAATTCGTACATGTTTAAGTGCAACTTACATTTGGTTTGAACCCTATGTATAAATGAGTTTTAGGAAATTATATTTAATTTAATTCCGTTTAAAATTATTTCTGCTTTTCTAAAGACTCTTAATTTTCTAAAATCACGTGACGAATTCTAATGCGAACGAGTAGCGTTCTCTACCGTTCTACATTTTAATTTGTATAGGTTCATATGCAACTTATTGTAAACACTCAATTATGTTCGAGGCCCCCAATCGTTAAAATTAACCAAAAATTAAGTTAATTAAAAATTTGAAAAGATATAAAACAGAAAACAGAAAATACAGAAAACAGAAAGCAAAAAAAAAAATAAAAAAAATAAAAAAATAATAATAAAAAAAGGAAAATTAAAGAATAAGTAAAAATGATAAATAAATAGAAAAAACGAAAAAGGTAATAAAAAAAACTTGAAAAAAAAAGCTGAAAAATCAAAAATAGGGAACAAAAATTTTGTAATCAAGGGGGTTGGCTTTTGGCTCCTGGAAAGGGGTGGCTTTTGGCCCTTTGAAAGGACTTGGCCCTTGCTAAGAGAGAGGGGACTGGCCTTTGGCTCTTTGAAAGAGCTTGACCCTTGCCAAGAAAGGGAGGTGTCTATATATACCTACAAACAGGAAAAGAAGGGGTTCTTTTTCGCTTCTTGACATTTTTTGGAAAGAAATCGGGGACCAACGTAGAGAGGAGAAGCACCTGAGGGAGGGGATTTTCAGAATTTTTGAAGGGAGTACCTAGGAGAATCTCTACCTCTACCTTCAAACCAGTTCTTCATCACCTTCCAATCGAGGTTAGATCCTACTTTTATTCTGCTTAAGTTTCTTCCTTCTTCTCGGATTTCCGAGCTCATTTTCTTCTCTGGTTTTCGTTTTCATTTTTAATCGGTCAAATGATCTCTGATTTTGATGACTTTTATTGCGTTCTCTTTGTATTTCTCTCTAGTTTCTGGAATGATATTTTTTGTCCACTTTGGATCTGAAATGAAATTTTAATCTCCTGATTACCGAAGCATGTTCATCCTGGTGCACAAATGAACCTAGCTTGTTTGATTTGTGCATAACATGCTCATTTATGATTGGATTTATGTCAAACTTGTTTTGTTTGATTCCTATGATCCATATCTTTCAATTAATTAGTTTTAATTTTTCAGATATACCAAAAAATATTTTTTAAAAATTCTGAGATTTGAATTCAAATTTTGGCGCCAAAATCTTGTGTGTTCTTGAGCTTGATCTTCATCTCTATTTTTCATTTTTTTTTAATCGGTCAAATAATCTTAGATTTCCATGATTTTTATTCTGTTTTCTTTTTATTTATTTCTAGTTTCTGGAATGATATTATTTGTCCAATTAGGAGCTGAAAGGAAATTTTAATCGCCTGATTACCGAAGCATGTTCATCTTGGTGCACAAATTAACCTAGTCTGTTTGATTTATGCATAACTTGCTCATTTCTGATTGGATTTATGTCAAACTTGTTTTGTTTGATTCCTATAATCCATATCTTTCAATTGATTGGTTTTTATTTTTCATATCTACCAAAAAATATTTTTTAAAAATTCTGAGATTTGAATTCAAATATTGGCGCTAAAATCTTGTGTGTTCTTGAGGTTGATCTTCATCTCTATTTTTCATTTTCGTTTTTAATTGGTCAAATGATCTCTGATTTTGGTGATTTTTATTGTGTTCTATTTTTATTTCTCTCTAGTTTTTGTAATGATATTATTTGTCTAATTTGGATTTTAAATGAATTTTCTATCGCTGGATTACTGAAGCATGTTCGCAATTATTTTCATTAACTTCAAATCAAGTCAAGTTTATGTTAAATCAAGTCCAATTCGAGCCCGACATTCAAAATAATTTCCCCTTTTTGACTCTTTTCTTCAAATAAAATCAAATCAAACTTTAAGTTTAATCCTCCCCCTCTCAAATTTCCAAATCAACTTCAAATACTTTTCTTGAAAATTATCAAGTCCGAGTCAAGCTCATCCTAGATCAAGTCAAGGTTCAAAAACTCGAAATTAAATTCACTTGACAACAAATTCCTTTTTCATATCAAGGTATTCCTTTTCTTTTCTTTATTATATTCAAAAATAAAGTTCTTTTTCAAATGTTTTGGGATTCTTGGTCTCACGCGACGGGCTCTAAATGGGGGGCTGACGGTTCACCTGCTGTCCAATGTTTAGTAGTCTGTAGAGGCCCCCGTGCTGCCGTAGCCGCCTCGGGTCTTGTGCATGAGTGGACTAAAGGTCCTTTCAAAAATAAAAAAGCTCTTTTTCAGATATTTTGGGATTCTTGGTCTCACGCGACAGACTCTAAATGGGGGGCTGGCGGTTCACCTACTCTTCAACGTTTAGTAGTGTGTATAGGCCCATGTGCTGCCGTAGCCGCCTCGGGTCTTGTGCATGAGTGGACTAAAGGTCCTTTCAAAAAATTGAAAATCTTCTCAAGGTATCATTTGTCCGTTAAATACCTCTGAAGGTCAAGCCTTCACAAACCAGAACTACGTAAGCCTCAAATTTCCCATTGCACCGGGGAATACGTAGGAGCAGGGTCAAGTCCTGTCAGGCTAACCTTCATCAAGTATTTATTTTCACGCTAATTAAAGGGATCAAACAAGTTTCAAATAATCACACACTCAGTTTAAGGGTACCGTTCTTCGGAACGAGCGAGTGGGGTGCCTAACACCTTCCCCATTCGTAACTAACTCCCAAACTTCGAATCTCATCCTCGAGTCAAGGTTTTTCCCAAATCTTTTTCCCTTAAATAAAAATTTGGTGGCGACTCCACATTACAATAAAATCTATTTTTTAAATTTTAGCGAGTTCGTCGTCTCATTGGAATTACGGTTGCGACAGATGGTGACTCCGCTGGGGATTTCTAGAGAGTCAAGCCCGTTCAAATTGAGTGTGTCATATTTGATCCCTTCCCTATTTATTTGTGCGCTTTATTTATTGCACGATTCATTTATTTGTTTATCCCCTGTTATTCATTTGTTTGTCTATTTTTTGTACAACCCTAGGATAGATGAATAATAAATTGCTATATATATACTTGATATGATTTCCCCAATTGCAGGTATCCCAACAATTTGTGTGCCCTCCACACATCATACATGCATTCATCTCATGAGTGGGGCCCTATACCCGGGTCTGAGTGCTGCCTAGGATTAGAGGGATCTAGTGGTGTCACGCTGGGGCCTACGTCCTGTGTGGCTATCACAAAAATCCCAGCTAGAGTGCGTCCTATTCATAATACCCCGCAACTAGTGGCTACTTCTACTGTTGTGGCAAGCATTATGGACTGGAACTTGGCTCTAGTGACCTCTACACCTAGGATTATTCACCACCTTTGAGAGGTTCATGCATAAAAGCCTTAGATCCTTAGGACAGGTAACCCACATAAGGAGCAAGGATGGGACACACCCCTTTTCATGATACATGGCTTATACGTTAATCACATGCCCAAGTAAACCGAATCACTCAAGATGGCAGAGAAGAGGGGAGACGAGATCTGAAGTTGGGGAAATAAAAAGAAATCAAGAAAAAATACATAAACTCAAAATTTGAAAAAATCAAGAAAAAAAATTTTTTAAATAAAAATCAAGAAAAATCAAAATCAAGGAAAATAGAAACTCCTAGGAAAAATTGGAAAAATAATTTCTAAAAAATAATGAAAATATAAAAAAATTCAAAAAGAGAGAAAATGAAGTTCATAAGAAAATCTAAAAAGTGATTTGTTAGGAAAATTTTAGCAAAACTAAAAAAAAAGATCTTTAACAAAACCAAAAGTTCTCTAGAAAAATAAAAAATAGATAAACTCATAAAAATCATAAAATGGCTAAAAAACAAAAACAACTTTTAATCATTTTCAAAACCTCCAAAACATCTATAATTATTTGTGCATAGCATACATGCATTCATTCATCTATTCATAAATTTATCAATGAAAGAAGGAAATTTTGAAAATCATCCTGTTCATACTCATTTTGCATCAACATCGTTATCATTCATGATTTTTGCATTCAAATTATTTTAAAAATTAATTTTTAATTTTATCAGAAAAATTAGAGAAAGACAAATTCCTCGATATCCTTATAGAACCAGATCACAATTAGGAATCATGGATGAGCTGGAAAGACAAGATGAGGAGTTGAGAAATGAGGTCAAGACTTTGAAAGAGCAGATGGCCAAGCTGATGGAGGCCATCCAACTGTCGCAACAGAAGGATATAAGGGAATCCTTGCCGGGAGAACCAACTGACCCATTATATCCTCCTGATTTCAATCCACAAAACCCGACACCCTTAACCATACTTCCACAAACCGAAGGAGTTCATCACGGGTTTCCTCATGGGCATGCACACACACGAACCCAAACACAAGCCCAAACACAAACCCAAACACATAACCTACCTCCAAACATCACTACATAAGCTTACCAAACAACCGTTGGGGAACGCACCTATGTTCACCCAAGGGCCGCACCCTATATACATACCATCTTCTCAACCTCACCACATGCCAGAGGAATACCCAAACCATCCCTCTAATGAGGATACAGAAAAGTGGAAAGTCCTAGAGGATAGGATCCGAGAAATTGAGGGAAGTGCTTATGAAGCCAAAGATGCATATGATTTATGCTTGGTTCTAGATGTAGTAATCCCTCCCAAATTCAAGGTTCCAGAATTTGAAAAATATCAAGGAACCAGCTGCCCGAAGAGCCACTTAGCCATGTACTGTAGGAAGATGTATCCCTATAGGCACGACGATAAGCTGCTCATACATTTCTTTCAGGACAGCCTGACTGGGGCAACTGCAACTTGGTACACTCAGTTAGAGCGGACATATATCCGTTCATGGAAGGACCTAGCTGAGGCTTTCCTCAAACAATACCAGTACAACGTAGAGATGGCTCCGGACAGAACTCAGCTCCAAAGCATGGCTAAAAAAGGAGATGAGACCTTCAAGCAATACGCTCAACGGTGGCGAGAGTTGGCTGCTCAAGTGCAACCTCCTTTATCTGAAAAAGAACTGGTCAACATGTTCATCAACACACTCCAGGATCCTTTCTATGACAAGATGATCGGCAGTGTGACCGCTAGCTTCTCTGATGTCGTCATCATTGGAGAAAAGATCGAGGGTGGCATACGCCGTGGAAGGATCGCGCACTAGTCCGCAGGGATAGATGATGCCTCTGTAGAAAAGAAGACAGGGGAGACTTATAATGTGGTTTCTGGTCAAGGCCTATACACTCCTCAGGTGGTGCATTATGGTCCAGTTGGCTTCCAACCACCACCATATACACCCTACCCACTATACCCTTACATCGCTTCTACCTACCAAACACCATACCCTCCAACTTACAATTATCCAATGCAAATCCGACCACCCACACCATACACGGTCCACACACAAGCCATGAGCACAAATCTTAGCCAAAGCCAAAAGAAGGAGGAGGATCTTGTCCAATTTGATCCCATTCCAATTACCTACACTGAGCTGCTACCCCAGCTAATCCAGAACTCCCTGGTGGTCCCCTATCCCCTGAAACCTCAAGAACCACCATACCCTAGATGGTACGATGCAAATGCTATATGTGACTACCATGCGAGATACATTGGTCATTCTACAGAAAACTGCTAGGTTCTGAAGCGTAAGGTGCAGAGCCTAATTGATGCTAAACGGCTAGATTTTGGGAAGGTTGCTCCTAATCTGGGAAATAATCTAGCGTCGAACCATGAGAGCTCATGAGTTGCCTTGTACAAATTGAGCTATCAAGGAAAATCATCCAGGATTTGTCATATTTTTCAAAAGCAATCTTTTATAAATAAACCTCAATGAATAATACAAAAATTACAATTTTCAGGTTTCTTGGGCACGTGCTTCACATTATTGGCTTTACATCTAAAAATTCCATTACTTTTCATCACTCTACTCACTTCTTATCCTACACCCAAACGATAAATACTTGTTGATGACAATGCCAATGCTGTAATAAATAATCTTGAACGTCTGATTAATCAAGCTCAAAGAAAAAACCAAATGAGGAAGCAAAATAAGCGACCAGGGATGCTAGGTCACCATTCATTGTAATTCCTCTCAGGGAATGTCTTGTAATAAAATATCCCGTTGGATCGGAAGTCCAAATCCACGAAAATTTAGGGATGCCAAATAGATCCTCTGAATTGAAAATCAAAATGATCCAAGCAAGATCAACATCTGACCACACAAAATTCAAGGAAAAGAAGAAAAACCCGCTAGATTAAAATCAAGAAAAATCCAGGAAAAATTAGGGTCAACATCCAAAATTCAAGAAGAAGCAAAAGCCCGCTAGGTCGAAAACCCTCAAAGGCGGCCTAAGCAAAAGTTATGGCACAATCAAACAAAAGTCCGCTAGGTCGAAAACCCTCAAAGGCGGCCTAAGAAAAAGTTAGGGCACAATCAAACAAAAGTCCGCTAGGTTAAAAACCCTTAAAGGGAAACCTAGGCAAAATTAGGGCACAATCAAACAGAAGCCCGCTAGGTCGACAATCCTCGAAGGTGACCTAGGCAAAAATTAGGGCATCAATCAAAATCCCGCTAGGCTGAAAACCCACAAAGGGCGGCCTAGGCAAAAGTTAGGGCACAATCAAACAAAAAGCCTGCTAGGCCGAAAACCCACAAAGGCAAAAGTTAGGGCACAGAATCAAAAGTTCGCTAGGTCGAAAATCCTCAAAGGAGACCTAGGAAAAAGTTAGGGCACATAAATAAGAGCCCGTTAGGTCAAAAACCTCAAAGGAGACCTAGGCAAAAGTTAGGGCACACAAACAAGAACCCGCTAGGTCGAAAACCTCAAAGGAGACCTAGGCAAAAGTTAGGGCACATAAACAAAAGCCCGCTAGGTTGATAATCCTAAAAAACGACCTAGGAAAAAGTTAGGGGCATCAAACAAAAAGCCCGCTAGGCCGAAAACCCGCAAAGGCAGCCTAGGAAAAAGTTAGGGCATTAATCAAAAGTCTGCTAGGTCGATAATCCTAAAAAACGACCTAGGCAAAAGTTAGGGCACACAAACAGAAAGCTCGCTAGGTCGAAAACCCTAAAAAACGACCTAGGAAAAAGTTAGGGCACAGAAACAAAGGCCCGCTAGGTCGACAACCCTCAAAGGCGACCTAGGAAAAAGTTAGGGCACACAATCAAGAGCCCGCTAGGTTGAAAACCCGGAAGGGCGACCTAGGCAAAAATTAAGGCAATACAAAAGACCTGCTGGGTTAAAAGTTCAAAAGAACAACCTAGGAAAAATTAAGGTCAAACCAAGAATCCCAAGACAACATGACGTTCTGTACCTCATCTTTCCTAAAACTGGGGCAAAATTTTGTCGTTTCTCAAGTTTGATTAATTTGACAATCAAGATTATGAAAAGCAGCACTGGCATTTTTCATCAAAAGGTGCCATTCAGGCAATCAAACCCACACCTTTCATCTTTTCCTGCCAAACAAAACACCACTTGCTAAAACCTTGTTTATTTCATTCCATCCAAAATCACTTTGCACACCTAAAAAATGCATGTGCCATAAAGAAATGAGAAAAATATAAAAAATAAAAAGATTAATTTTGAAAAGTCATGCCAAATCGGATGAATCCTCAACCATCGCGACATGACATGACTGTTCCCAAAGGATCATCCTCCTGTCAGACATAACGCCACCAAGACAAAAGGAGTGTGTCTTATTCAAATAATAACCACTATTGGGTCTCCAGGATCTTGACCAAGAAAACTCCGAAATTGAGTTAATCCAGCTTGTCCTGATTTTTGGTTCCCTTCACACCCACTATGAGGTTGTCGAGAAAGGACATGTCAAAAAAAAAAGTAAATAAAAAATCAAGAGAAACAAAAAGTTTTAACACCATCTCATAGTTTGCATTCATCCCATAGCATCCATTTCATCAAATAATTATTTCAAGCATCAAAAAAGCAGTCAATAAGATTAAAACATCACATTCTTTCTATTCAAACACCACAAGCATCGCATCTTTTTCATTCATTCAAACATCGCAATAAGTGTCTTGTCATTCAAGCATCTCATAATTTGTTTTTCAAAGCTAATTAAGACTTGGGTAAAACTGCCCGATTCAATCATAATTAAAAAGGACTCAAGTTCAAACTGGGACAAACTCTTGCCTATACAAAAATTCAATTTGAGGTCACGCTCAAATTCTGGATCAAGTCCAAACAGGGGCAAACACTTTCCCCCAAAAATTTAATTTGAGGTCATCCTCGAATTCTAAAACAAGTTCAAACAGGGGCAAATGCTTGCCCCCAAAAATTTAATTTGAGGTCATCCTAGTATTCTAAAGCAAGTTCAAACTGGGGAAAACCCTTGCCCAAAAAATCTGATTTGAGGTCATCCCCAAATGCCAAAGCAAGTTCAAACTGGGGCAGATGCTTGCCCATAAAAATTTAATTTGAGGTCATCCTCAAAATTCTGAGTCAAGCTCAAACTGGGGTAAACGCTTGCCCACACAAAAATCCAATTTGAGGTCACCCTCAAATTCTAAGTCAAGCTTAAATTGGGGCAAATGCTTGCCCACACAAAAATCCAATTTGAGGTCATCCTCAAATTCTGAGTTAAGCTCAAACTGGGGCAAACGTTTGGCCACAAAAATTTAATTTGAGGTCACCCTCAAATTTTGAGTCAAGCTCAAACAGGGGCAAACGTTTGCCCACAAAAATTCAATTTGAAGTCACCCTCAAATTCTGAGTCAAGCTCAAACTGGGGAAAACATTTGCCCATAAAAATTCAATTTGAGGTCACCCTCAAATTCTAAGTCAAGCTCAAACTGGGGCAAATGCTCGCCCACAAAAATTCAATTTGAGGTCACCCTCAAATTCTGAATTAAGCTCAAACTGGGGCAAACGTTTTGCCCACAAAAATTCAATTTGAGGTCACCCTCAAATTCTGAGTCAAGCTCAAACTGGAGCAAATGTTTGCCCAAGAAAGATTTAAATTCAAAAAATCAAAATCAAAACGGGGACAAATGGTTGCCCAAAATCCCCTCAAGTTAAGGCATCCCTCGACTACCAAAAGATCTTCCAAACTGGGGCAAACACTTGCCCAAAGTTCCTTCAAATCAAGACAGCCCTCAATTATCAAGAATTTTCCAAATTGGGGCAAAATGGTTGCCTAAGTTTCTTCAAGAGAATAATTTTCAAGTGCTTAAAATCCTTCAAGTTCAAGGTAGAATAAGCAATTTATTTTAATTCAAGAAAAACAAATTTCAAAATAGCTTGTCCAAGGCAGCTGACGACGAAGTCCATGTTCCGCCCTCACAGGACACATCACACCCTTGCCTTGACAGGACCTGTACATTTTACCTGTCTTAACAGGTCATTTGCCATTTTCCTTTGCCTGTCTTAACAGGTTTTCACCTTTGCGTATCTAGCAAACTTGCATTTCTCCTGTCAAAAACAGGAGTCCATCTACATTTATTCTGTCTTAACAGGATAGTTTTCGTCATTTACTTTTCCTGCCTCAGCAAGGCTTGCTTCTTTCCTGTCTTCACAGGTCCTTTTCATTTCGCTTTGCCTGTCTTAACAGGTTTTCACCATTCTGTTGTGCCTGTCTTAACAGGCGTTTTGCCTCCATCCTGTCAACAACGGGACTTTTACATTTTTTTCTTGTCTTAACATGTCATTTTCATTTACTTTTCCTGCCTTAACAGGTCATTTTTCATTTATCCTGTCAAGCAGGATTTCATGTTTAAATTTCCGCATACATCCTGTCAAGCAAGATTTCATTTGCATCTATCCTGTCAAGCAAGATTTCATGTTTAAATTTCTGCACACATCCTGTCAAGTAGGATTTCATTTGCATCTATCCTATCAAGCAGGATTTCATGTTTAAATTTCTGCACACATCCTGTCAACCAGGATTTCATTTGCATCTATCCTGTCAAGCAGGATTTCATGTTTAAATTTCTGCACACATCCTGTCAAGCAGGATTTCATTTGTATTTACCCTGTCAAGCAGGATTTCATGTTTAAATTTCCGCATACATCCTGTCAAGCAGGATTTCATTTGCATCTATCCTGTCAAGCAGGATTTCATGTTTACATTTCTGCACACATCTTGTCAAGCAGGATTTCATTTGCATCTATCCTGTCAAGTAGGATTTCATGTTTAAATTTCTGCACACATCTTGTCAAGCAGGATTTCATGTCTAAATTTCTACATTCATCCTGTCAAGCAGGATCCCATTTGCATTTTCCTGTCAAGCAAGACGTCAAGCATGTTGAATTTTTGTCCACCTGTCAAGCAGGTTTTCATTTATCCTGGCAACAGCAGGATTTCAGTTGCATTCTTCCCGGCAACAGCGGGACCTCATTTGCATTATTCTGTCAACGACAGGACCTCGAGCATGTTTAAATTCTTTTTGCCTGTCAAGCAGGTTTGCATTCATCCTGGCAACAGCAGATCTCATTTGCATCTTCTTGTCAACAACAGGATTTTCATCAAGTTCACATTTCTGCACCCTTGACCTATGTTGACAGGCCTCCTCAAGTTTACTTTTCTGCACCTTGGCCTATGTTATCAGGCCTCCTCAAGTTTACTTTTCTGCACCTTGGCCTATGTTGTTAGGCCTCATCAAGTTTACTTTTCTGCATTCATGGCCTATGTTGTCGGGCCTCCTCAAGTTTACTTTTCTGCACCTTGGCCTATGTTGTCGGGCCTCCTCAAGTTTACTTTTCTGCACCTTGGCCTATGTTGTCAGGCCTCCTCAAGTTTACTTTTCCGCACCTTGGCCTATGTTGTTAGGCCTCCTCAAGTTTACTTTTCTGCACCTTGGCCTATGATGTCACGCCTCCTCAAGTTTACTTTTCTGTATCTTGGCCTATGTTGTCAGGCCTCATCAAGTTTACTTTTCTGCACCTTGGCCTATGTTGTCAGGCCTCCTCAAGTTTACTTTTCTGCACCTTGGCCTATGTTGTCAAGCCTCATCAAGTTTACTTTTCTGCATTCATGGCCTATATTGTCAGGCCTCCTCAAGTTTACTTTTCCGCACCTTGGCCTATGTTGTTAGGCCTCCTCAAGTTTACTTTTCTTCACCTTGGCCTATGTTGTCAGGCCTCCTGAAGTTTACTTTTCTGCATCTTGGCCTATGTTGTCAGGCCTCATCAAGTTTATTTTTGTACACCTCGGCCTATGTTGTCAGGCCTCCTCAAGTTTACTTTTATGCACCTTGGCCTATATTGTCAGGCCTCATCAAGTTTACTTTTCTGCACATTGGCTTATGTTGTCAGGCCTCATCAATTTTATTTTTCCGCACCTTGGCCTATGTTGTCAGGCCTCCTCAAGTTTACTTTTCTGCACCTTGGCCTATGTTGTCAGGCCTCATCAAGTTTACTTTTCTGCATTCATGGCCTTTGTTGTCAGGCCTCCTCAAGTTTACTTTTCTGCATCTTGGCTTATGTTGTCAGGCCTCCTCAAGTTTACTTTTCTGCAACTTGACCTACGTTGTCAGGCCTCATCAAGGTTACTTTTTTGCACCGACCTATGATGTCAGGCTTTGCATGTTTAAATTCCCGCATTCCGGCCTATGTTGTTAGGCCTTGCATTTTAAATTTCCGCATTCCGGCCTATGATGTCAAGCCTTGCATGTTTAAATTCCAGCACTCCGGCCTATGTTTTTAGGCCTTGCATTTTAACTTTCAGCACTTTGGCCTATGATGTCAGGCCTTGCATGTTTAAATTCCAGCACTCCGGCCTATGTTGTTAGGCCGTGCATGTTAAATCTCAACACTTTGACCTATGATGTCAGCCCTTTCATTTTAATTTCTAGCACTCCGGCCTATGTTGTCAGGCCGTGCATGTTAAATCTCAACACTTCGACCTATGATTTCAGGCCTTTCATTTTAATTTCTAGCACTCCGGCCTATGTTTTCAGGCCTTGCATTTTACTTTTCTGCATCTTGGCCTGCAGGCCTCCTCAGGTTTACTTTTCTGCTTCTGGGCCTACGATGTCAGGCCTCACCAAGTTCGCTTTTCCACAGCTGGGCCTACGATGTCAGGCCTCCAACTTAGATAGATACCTCGGCCTATGCTGTCAAGGCCACCTTGTACATATCTTACATTTTAGTTCTTGCATGCTTTCCTGTCTCAAACAAGTCGCTTTCACTCTACTGAGTCTGTCGTAACGGGCCATTTCTCTTCTGCTTTGCCTGTTTTAACAGGCCATTTTCATTTCATTTTACTTGCCCTAACAAGCCATCCCATTGAATTCCACGCCAGTCCTAACAAGCATTCATTCATTCCACTTAGCCTAGTCAGGCTATACAACTAAGCCTCACATATTTAAACTTTATCGGTACATGCAATCGGTAAGGTCATTCAATCATCCTTCTCCAGGCATCCATGAGGTTCAGTTTCAAGTTCAAGGCTCATCCTATTCGTCGGACTTCTTCAAGGCCTGCCTCGGACATAATGTGTTCACATCTTTACTCATTTCCTACTACGATAATTCAGAGAATCATTTCTCACATTATCTGGTAGGAAAATGAGTAAAGAGGGGGAAACTGTAAACACTCAATTATGTTCGAGGCCTCCAATCGTTAAAATTAACCAAAAATTAAGTTAGTTAAAAATTTGGAAAGATATAAAACAGAAAGTAGAAAGAACAAAAAACAGAAAATACAAAAAACAGATAGCAAAAAAGAAAAATAAATAAATAAATAAATAAAAAGGAAAATTAAAGAATCAGTAAAAATGATAAATAAATAGAAAAAACGAAAAATGTAAAAAAATAAAATTGAAAAAAAAAAGCCGAAAAATCAAAAATAGGGAACAAAAATTTTGAAATCAAGGGGGTTGGCTTTTGGCTCCTGGAAAGGGGGTGGCTTTTGGCCCTTTGAAAGGACTTGGCCCTTGATAAGAGAGAGGGGGCTGACCTTTGGCTCGTTAAAAGAGCTTGACCCTTGCCAAGAAAGGGAGGTGTCTATATATACCTACAAACAGGAAAAGAAGGAGTTCTTTTTTGCTTCTTGACATTTTTTGGGAAGAAATCGGGGGCCAACGCAGAGAGGAGAAGCACCTGAGGGAGGGGATTTTCAGAATTTTTGAAGGGAGAACCAAGGAGAATCTCTACCTCTGCCTTCAAACCAGTTCTTCATCACCTTCCAATCGAGGTTAGATCCTACTTTTATTCTGCTTAAGTTTCTTGCTTCTTCTCGGATTTCCTAGCTCATTTTCGTCTCTGGCTTTCGTTTTCATTTTTGATCGGTCAAATGATCTCTGATTTTGATGATTTTTGTTGCGTTCTCTTTGTATTTCTCTCTAGTTTCTGGAATGATATTGTTTGTCCAATTTGGATCTGAAATAAAATTTTAATCGCCTGATTACCGAAGCATGTTCATCTTGGTGCACAAATGAACCAAGCTTGTTTGATTTGTGCATAACTTGCTCATTTCTGATTGGATTTATGTCAAACTTGTTTTGTTTAATTCCTATGATCCATATATTGCAATTAATTGGTTTTAAGTTTTCAGATCTACCAAAAAATATTTTTTAAAAATTCTGAGATTTGAATTCAAATTTTGGTGCCAAAATCTTGTGCGTTCTTGAGCTTGATCTTCATCTCTGTCTTTCATTTTTGTTTTTAATTGGTCAAATAATCTCCGATTTTGGTGATTTTTGTTTCTTTTTCTTCGTCTTTCTTTCTAGTTTCTGGAATGATATTATTTGTCCAATTAGGATCTGAAATGAAATTTTAATCTCCTGATTACCGAATCATGTTCATCTTGGTGCACAAATTAACCTAGCCTGTATTATTTGTCTAATTTGGATTTAAAATGAAATTGCTATCGCTGGATTACTGAAGCATGTTCGCAATTATTTTCAAACTTCAAATCAAGTCAAGTTTATATTAAATCAAGTCCAATTCAAGCCCGACATTCAAAATAAATTCCCTTTTTTGACTCTTTTCTTCAAATAAAATTAAATCGAACTTTGAGTTTAATCCTCCCCCTCTCAAATTTCCAAATCAACTTCAAATGCTTTTCCTTAAAATTATCAAGTCCGACTCAAGCTCATCGTTGATCAAGTCAAGGTTCAAAAACTCGAAATTAAATTCACTTGACAACAAATTCCTTTTTCATATCAAGTCATTCCTTTTCTTATCTTTATTATATTCAAAAATAAAGTTCTTTTTCAAATGTTTTGGGATTCTTGGTCTCACGCGACGGGCTCTAAATGGGGGCTGGCGGTTCACCTGTTGTCCAACGTTTAGTAGTGTGTATAGGCCCCCGTGCTGCGGTAGCCACCTCAGGTCTTGTGCATGAGTGGACTAAAGGTCCTTTCAAAAATTAAAAAGCTCTTTTTCAAATATTTTGGGATTCTTGGTCTCACGCGACGGGCTCTAAATGGGGGGCTGGCGGTTCACCTGCTGTCCAACATTTAGTAGTCAGTATAGGCCCCCGTGCTGCCGTAGCCGCCTCGGGTCTTGTACATGAATGGACTAAAGGTCTTTTCAAAAATAAAAAAAGCTGTTTTTCAAATATTTTGGGATTCTTGGTCTCACGCGACGGGCTCTAAATGGGGGGCTGGCAGTTCACCTGTTATCCAACGTTTAGTAGTCTGTATAGGCCCCCGTGCTGCCATAGCCGCCTCGGGTCTTGTGCATGAGTGGACTAAAGGTCCTTTCAAAAAATTGAAAATCTTCTCAAGGTATCATTTGTCCGTTAAATATCTCTGAAGGTCAAGACTTCACAAACCAGAACTACGTAAGCCTTGAATTTCCCATTGCACCGGGGAATACGTAGGAGTAGGATCAAGTCCTGTCAGGCTAACCTCCATGAAGTATTTATTTTCACGCTAATTAAAGGGATCAAATAAGTTTCAAATAATCACACACTTAGTTTAAGGGTACCGTTCTTCGGAACGGGCAAGTGGGGTGCCTAACACCTTCCCCATTCGTAACTGACTCCCGAACTTCGAATCTCATCCTCGAGTCAGGGTTTTTTCCAAATCTTTTTCCCTTAAATAAAAATTTGGTGGCGACTCCACATAACAATAAAATCTATTTTTTAAATTTTAGCGAGTTCGTCGTCTCGTCGGAATTACGGTTGCGACACTTACATTTGGCTTGAACCATGTGCACATGTGAGTTTTAGGAAATTATGTTTAATTTAATTTCATTTGAAATTATTTCTGTTTTTCTAAAAGACTCTCAATTTTCTAAAAGTCACGTGATGAATTCTAATGTGAACGAGTAGCATGTTTTACCGTTTTATGTTTTAATTCGTACAGATCTAAGTGCAGCTTACATTTGGCTTGAATCATGTGCATATGCGAATTTTAGTAAATTATATTTAAATTAGTTCCTTTTAAAATCGTTGCTCTTTTTTCTTTCAAAAATTATAAATTTCCTAAAATTCGCATGACGAGTTTTAATACAAATGAGTAGTGTTCTTTATCATTCTATATTTTAATTCATACAAGTTTAGGTGCAGCTTACGTTTGGTTTGTACCTTGTGCACACGTGAGTTTAAGGAAATTCAATAAGATCCTATTCCATATTATTTTCTACAAATTTACAGCAACAAGTTCTAATACGAACGAGTAGCATTCTCCACCATTCCATATCTTAATTCATATAGGTCAGGTGCAACTTACACTTGACTTGAACCATGTATGCATACAAATAAATTTTCCACAAACTTCTAATTTTCTAAAGTTCTTTATGTATTTTAGAGATCAAGTCTCTTTAACAAAACTATATAACCTTGAGTTTCCCACTGCACCGGGAAATACATAGGAACAGGATCAGTTCTTGTAAGGCATTCTTCCACAAACTTACTTATTTTTATTCTATTTAAGGGATCAAACAATTTTCAAAATTTTAAAATCACATATTCAATTTAAGCTTACCATTTTTTGTAACGAGCAAATAGGGTGCTAATACCTTTCCTATTCATAATCGGCTCTTGAACTTAGAACTCTTCCTCTGTTAGGGTTTTTTCCAAATATTTTTCCTTTAAAATAAAAATTTAGTGGCGACTCCACAATCTTAATACATTCTTATTATTTTTTATCAAATTCATCATTTTCGTTGTAATTAAGGTTGCGACATTATTTTTTGGATACCCTTAATTACCTCATCACCTCACAGTGGCTTCACTTTTTCATATTCATGTACATGTCTTAGTCGATGGCTCAATAACCATGTTTGTTAAGCCAAGTTGTTATCTTTGTCCATGAAAAATGGTTTTGGATGTTTGAGAAATGTTCAACATAACATTAGCTAAGAACCCTTATATTTTTAAATAAGTAATATTAGGTTTATAATTTTTTCATAATTTATAAGGTGTTTTTCTTATTTTCTTACAAGAAATCCTATTTTGTATATGACATGCACATAATAAGACTTCAACTGAAATATTATTAGGTGTAAAACAATTAACAAGCATAACATTCATCATTTCTTTTAATGTCCAATTTATTTATTTATTTATTGCTACTCTATTAGATTCAGATGAGTAAGAAGAGGCCACTTCACATATTATATCTTTTTTTTTTTCACAAAATTCATTGAAAATAATAAATTCGTCATCCATATCTAATCTAATTCCTTTTATCTTTCTATTAATTGATTTTTTATTTTTGCTATATATGATAAATATATATTAAAATTTTCAACTTTATTCCTAATTAAACATAATTTAATGTATCTAGAGAAATCCTCTATAAAAGTTTTATAATATTTCTTACCACCTCTAGTCATTGTTTATTTTAGGTCTCTAGGTTTATATGAATTAAACTAACTAACTCATTTTCACATTGTATGGAAAAATAAGACTTTTAAGTTAATTTTGATTCAATGCAAATATCATATTTATTTATGTATGCATTTTATTTCTAGAAATTAAGTTATTATTTTGTAATTTTTTAATAGAAGAAAAACTCACATGTCCTAATCTAACATGCCACAATTCATAAGAATAAACTATGTAAGCAAAAGATAAATCATTCTTGGTAATAATTTCATAAACATTCAAAAAAAATAAACCTTGATCAATCATTTCATAGCTAGGTTGATTAGTCATTGCCTATCTCCTACAAAGGTACAACGAAATTATTTAGGTAATAAATCAACCAAAGGGATTCAAGAGATTATATGAACCCCTATATAGATTCATCAAACAATCCCACTATTCGAAGTCCATTGTCTCTTATCTTAGGAAAAATGCTCTAATATCATTACTTTTATAACTCTCTAGATTATCTACATTTTATTTTCCTTACTCGTATAACATCTATTACGTAAGTGCATTATGTATCAATAATTGCATGATCATAATATACAAAGGTTTAAGTTCATTGTTTGGCTAAAGGTGATTTCATACATACATACATACATACATACATACATACATACATACATACATACACACACACACACATCATCGTTAAGTATATAAATCCAACATAAACCCCAACATAGACAATCTTTAAAACCACAACAGTGTGATATAATAAAGTAAAAAACATGGAATCATCATATCGAGAAATCAAATAGAAACTGAGATACCTTATCCGAATACAACCCTCCAGACTACAAAATATTTCTCTATCTCATGCTCGCTCTTAGTAGCAAGTAATCCCCTATTATCCTAGTGATAACGAGAAAATCGAAAGCCTTTTAGAGGGATCTTTATCCTTATCATAATTTCCATCTCTCTCTTTCATCATCATGTTTCCTCTATGGATGACTAGGATGTGCACGAAAGGGACGTACTTCAACATGATAAGGAGCAATCTGCAGAAGTTGTCATAATGTCAACTTTCATGTAGTCTAACGGTAACGAGGTATTGCTAAGAGGCAAGCACATGTGGTACAACATGAACCATAGGAATGTATGATGTAGCAGGAAAAGATCCATGATGTTGAGGAGTGCCTCTCAACAACATACAAGAATGAGGTGTGATCGTCCTTCTACGATATACATGCCTAGGAATAAGTATTGTAATGTTTACAGGCATTATCATTAGAACTCATGGTGGAAGATGTACTAGATAAGATGAGTCAATCATCCAAATGGTTATCCTGCCTAAAAATGTACTCATGTAGTGAGTTTCAACATTAAGTGGATGTCGGACCCATTCCCGGTTCTCCTCGTCTACCTCAATCTATATGTCAAGGCAAGGTTGATCCATTGTGTGGTCTCACTAACACTGCAAAACATCATACATTAAAATATAATAGTAGGGGAGCGAGACATTTTGTTCAAGTAAAATCTCGAATAGGAGTAGTATATATATATATATATAATATCACACTTTATGACAACAACACATAAGTTCTTTGATAATCACAAAGAACTATCAAAACCACCACCATCGTATGCAATGTATGAGGATTCTATCTTATCATTCTCTTCAAGTATTTCTATGATGATAGACTTAGGATTAGGTAAATGTATATTGTGTTCCATTCTACAATAATGCTCACTAATCTGGAATTGATCATCCCTACGATATGCATATGCATGTGGATCCAAATTATTATCATCACATTATTAAAACAATAGGAGGTATTGAGATCTAATTTCCATATCAACAATGTACTTGTAAGTATTTTGTAATCATCATCATCACATCATCATCATTTAACATTTCACTTTTTCAACAAGAAAAACTGAAATTGGTCAATTGATAATGATAATCATCAGAGTCTCGTCAAGGCGGCTAAGTCTGACTAAAGCAGTCTCGACTACAGGGAGCAATCTTAAATCATTGGAAATGTTTAAACTTAGCACACCTACCCTTTAGTCTCGGATATTCACATTTCTCATGACCTATAGTTTACTTTCAAGTGAGCCGATCCTTAGATTTCCTAGCTCCAGCTCAGAAAAGGGCTCGTAGATTATCCCTCGCATCAATAATTCATAAAACATCCTTTTTATGCATATGATGCATGACAACTGATCACTTTGTTTTTTGTACTCATCAATCGAAGGCCTCGCCTTCTTCACAATTTTAGGACCTTAATATCCTCTTCCATTCAACATATGTATAAACTTCACTTAGAAGTAATTTATATTCACAGCCTCCAAGGCATCATATGAGGTTTCCAACCTCTAGACATTTGATTGTATCATCGAGAACAATCCACACACATCAATAATTTTCATGATTCAATATTTAAACATAACTACTTTTAAATCATCATTTCCCTCCACAAGGTTATCATAATTGTATTACTTTTCTACCCAACTATGTGTTACCCCTCTCATGGTTCATCAATAAGTTTTCTAATAGTATCATCTTCTCTAATCGTATCATCTAATTTGTAGAAGCCTCATTCAATATGAAATGGTCGTGTATGATCCAAGGTAGTCCCCTCTAATTAGAATCAAAGTCGTCTGATCTACAACATTATTTTTTTTACCATAGCGTTTATAAAAAAAACTTGTCTATAGACAATAACTCGTCTATAAATAGTAACTTGTTTATAGTAACATGTCTACAAATGCGTATCTATAGTAACTTGTCTTCATTATCGTGTCTAAAAATGATGTCTAAGAATGTTTAATTCTATAATATTATTTTAGCATCCAAGACCACAAACAACTCTTAGCATGAAAAAAAAAATATATCTAGAACCTCATAAACAATTCTAAACTTCAAGAATAACATATACAAGACAATTTATAAATGTGTAGTTGAATTGTATGTCTAATGAAATAATTATGTATTTTATAGTTTGTATGTGTTAAGTATAATAATAAAATTGAATAATGAAAAAAAATATATTAAAAGAGTACAAAAATAATGAAATATTGAAAAAAAAAATATATGAAATATGAATAAATGATAATAAATATTGAAAAAAAATGAATGAATGATAGTAAATATTGAATTTTTTTAAAAAGAAAACTTCACTTTTTTACAACATTAAAAGTATGTCAAGTTAGAGAATAATTACTCTTACCATAACATTAAAAATGTTGAAAATATTAGAAAATAGTTATCTTGTTGTCTAAACAATGTAAATTTTATAAAATAATTATATTTATTATAACGTTTAAAGGTTATAAATTCTATAAAAAAAGTTATTTTTTACAATGTTTAAAGGAAAAAAATTGCTATAAATACATTTTGTTTTACAAGATTAGAGAGTATAAATGTTGTAAAAAGTACACTCTTTTACAACATTTCTAATATGTTATCAAGTTCATTTTATAGTGTTTGATAAATATTCTAATATGTTAGACATTTATTACAACAGACACTTTGACAGCATCTATAAACATTATAAAATAAGATGTGAAAACATTGTAAAAACTCTATTTTGGCATAATGTTGATCCAAATGACACGTACCAACTTCTTGTCCTTTTTGATAATTATATGAACTTAAATTATGATCCATTTGCTCAACCATTCACCTCTTATTTTTTGTTTAGTTTGTGAGCCAACATTATGCCATTTCAATGATATCATAGAAACAAAACCATTCACAAAATTAAAAATTGTTAATGACATTGTTAGAAATTACAGTCCAAAATCCTTTACCTTTTAACATGTATCTTATTTGTTAATTATTAATATACTATCTCCATTATTATTTTTGTATGTGAATTAAATTTATAAGTTTCATCTGATTAATTATTTTATCTGTTATAAATATTATTTTCATTCCTTTAATTATTTCATTATTTCTTATCAAAACTATAAGTTTTGTTAATAAAAATTTTGTAGAATAAATTGTTATAAAAGTTATTATCATTAAAATAAAAATAGTAAAACCAAAAAATTCTTAGTATAAGTTTTGTCCGAATTTTATAAAAACATAAATTTAAAATAGGTTATTATAAAAAAAATTATTATTTCAAATAAAAAAATGATAAAAAACCTCTTGATATTATTTTTGTAAATAAGTTCAAAATAATTATTGTAAAATTTTAAAATTAAAAGAAATGATGAAATGTTAACTTTTCTAATTGTAAATTTTGTAGAAAAAATTTAGAATAGACTGCATGTTCCTATTAAATTTTAAATTAAAAATTATAATAATAATATACCTAAGTAAATAATTTATTCTTTTCATCCTAATTATAAATATATATATATATATATAATAGTCTATTCTTGTCATTTTATTTATCTTAACTCAAAGTATAATTTTTTTATGAAAAAAATTATTTAATATTTTAAATAAATATTTTAATTCTAGATCTCACATAATGAATATTAAATTTTTATTTATAGTGTATTTTACCTTTACATATTTTTGGAATTATAAGGTTTATAATACAGCTTTTTTTTATCTTAAACATCGTTTATATGTGGATTTAACATATTTTTTAAATTAAAAATTAAATTTTAATTCTAGATCTTATGCAACGAAATTTAAATTTGGATGTGCAATGTACTTTACCTTTATATATTATTTGAATTGTTGGAGTTTACAATGTAACTATCTCTTGTCTTGAAGTCTATGCATATCTAGATTTAGAATTTCTTTTTTAAAATTAAAAAATTAAAACTTTATTATTTTTTAAATAAATAATTTTAACTCTTAGATCTTATGCAATGAACCTTAAACTTGGATGTGTCGTATACTCTATCTTCACGTATTTTTGGAATTGTAAGGGTTTATAGTATATTTGTCTATTGTCTTAAACCTTGTGCATATATGAATTTATTATTTTTAAAATTAAAAAAATTAAGCCTTTTATTATTTCTAAATAAATGATTTTTTATTCTAGATCTCATGTTACAAATCTTAAATTTGGATGTGTATTGTATTCTACCTTCACATAATTTTAGAATCGTAAAGGTTTACATTGCAACCGTTTATTGTCTTGAATCCTGTACATATGTGGATTTAGGTTTTTTAAAAATTTAAAATTTTATTATTTTTTAAATAAATGATTTAATTATATATCTCATGAAATGAATCTTAAATTTGTATGTGTAATATGCTCTACCTTCATATATTTTGGAATCATAAGGGCTTATAGTGTAACCTTCATTTGTCTTGAACCTTGTCCCTGTGGATACATGGATTTAGGATTTTTTTTATAAAAAATTAAACCTTTGTCAAAAAATTTCAACTCTTGCAAATTCTATCAAGTCTCCTCCAAAAATTTTCTTTCTAAATAAAATTGTCAAATCATCAGTGTAAATTTTATTTTTTTAATGTCTTAAATAAATTTTCCATTTCTTTAAATGATTCTGATTTAAAATGATCATTTTTTCAAAATTTAATTATAAAAAAAATTCTTAAAGAAATTTTGAATTTATTTCTCTATAAATTAATTAGTTAAAACTATGTTGGCTTTGAGTTCACATTGCACTTGGGGATATAGAGGTGCAAATTATTTGAACAAGCCAAAATTTTGTAAATATCCTTTATCTTTTTACTAATTTATAAATTTTTATTTTATTATATTTCTTGTATCATTTAAAATTTATGTAAGATACTTTTTTTATTGCCTTATAAATATTTATTATTTTTTGAATATTATATATGTATAAATTTAAGGGATTAAATAAATATTTTCAAAGTTAAGATAAATTTGTGTAATCAATTTAAGATAACCATTTTTATTATGGACAGTGTAAGATGTTAATACATTTCCTACCTGTAAATGACTCCTGAACTCAAATTTGATTTGGAGAGTGGTTTTAAAATTATTTTTAAAAGGCTTTGCATTTTTTCTCTAATTAAATAAAATTGATGGCGACTCCATGTTGTCCTCATGCCATATCTTAAAATTTTATTAATTATCTTATTTTATTGGTCGCCTCATTGTGATCTCGGTTGAGGCAGATAGGATTAGAAACATTCCCTTATTGAAGGATCATGTTCCAATTAATATCTTATGCCATTGATGGATTAGGCCTTCAAGATTATATTTCTCTTTATGTTACAAATATTTTCCATTGGATAACACGTTACCTAATAAATGTTACATTATAATGCATATAATCTTAATTATTATGTGATTTTCTTACTTATAATATTTTTTTAAGCATGTGATAATAATATACAAGAATGAAATGATATTTAAACACATTCCAATCCAAGCTAATTATCAACCAATATCGCAAGAGAAAAGTTAGGATAACTTTCAACATACATTGCGTAATTAATTTTATCATATAAGGACAAAAAATAACCCAATTTATAAGTCTTTAGCTAAGTTTGAGAATAATTACATAACCTTTTAAGTTTGGACAACAAAAAGTTCTATTTAAGTAGCTAAGTTACCTGAAGGTTGTAGGTTTCAATTCTAATCTTTTATGCGAGGATTCATTTACCTTTTATGTCTAAACTCACTAAGTCTTTTACTACAAGATTTATGCTCTCTCAATATTTATTAGAGGGATTTGAGACCATGTCATTTTCTAAAAGCTCAAGTGACACTTTCACTTAGTGAATTTTAGGCTATGACCTAAGCTTCCTTAAATTAAATCCCCCTCTAGTATTTTTTATTAAATCATTCATTATAAAAAAGAAGTAGAGTGTTTTAACTTACTCACCAAATTAAATTAATCAAATCTTAGTCCTCACATACAAAGGGTAGTTAAGTTCTCTCTTAGTCATTCTAGGAGTGAATTTTTTTCATTTCCATTGGTACTAGTTATTGGTTCATTTTTGTAATAATTTAGGAAGTTTAGATCCATGTTCATTATAAATTAAATACTTCCAACCTATTTAAATAGGCATGGTCGAACCATGATTACAAATTTTTCATGTTCTACACTTAAAAGTTCTTTTTTTTTCTTTTACTTAGTAATAGAAATGAAAATTTAAAGAAATTAGGAATCTTTTTATAAAATGATGAAAATATCCCTGCATTGAGATAACAAAAAATAATGCACAAGTAGCTCAAAATAAAAAGATAGAAAACATTCTAGAGACTTAAACTCATTAATAATCATTAGAATATCACAGAGAAATTAAAGACGAAGAAAGAATAAAAACGATCAAAATGTCCTTAAAGAGTCCTGACTCCTGTAGGGGCTAAACTATTCCAAAAAACAAATAGTAAATGATTTAGAAACGAATTAGGAACAAACCAATAAGGAGTAGAGAATCAAGAAATTAGTATAGAAACTTTTCTAAAAAAATTTAGAGAATGACCAAAATGCTCCTAGAAGCCCGGGAAGACTAGAAATTGCCAAGCAGAGACTTGCAACTTCAAACCTATCTATATGCATGAAAATCCCATATGATTTAACAAGAAGATGACTAGTCATCATGAGTCATCAAGTCATAATGGTATAAAAGACAATATTTATGAGGAGAGATAAAAGTAACTATAGTTAAGTTAAAGTAGCCATAGTAAAGTTAAAAACTAATCATGATTAGATTAAACAAACCGTGGTTAGGCTTAAAAGATAATTATCCATATTTTCTAATTAAATTTAAAAAGGAAAGTTACAGATCGTGAATACTAAACTATGTCTGAGGGTAAATTTAAAACCCAAAATAAATCTTTAGCCTAAAATAGTTCAAAAAATAATAAAAAAATAGAAAAAAATAGAAAAATAAAAAAAGAACAATAAGAAAAATAAGAGAAAAAAGAGAAAAATAAAAGTGATGAAAAATAAAACAAAAGTAATGAAAAAAACAAAAAGCAATGGAAAATGAAAAATAAATAAATATAATAAATCAAAAGAAAAAAGAGAAAACAAAAGCCAGAACAAAATATAAAAATAACAAAATCAAAAATAAAAAAAGAAAATTTTTTTTTCAGTAGTTAAAATTAGTTAAAAAAATAAAAATATAATAATAATGATAAAGACTGAAAAGCTAAAAAGTATGAGAAAATGAAAAAAAATAAAAAAAAAAGAGAGAAAAACTGAAAAAATGAATGAAAAAGAAAGAAAATAGAAATTTTTAGTTGGAAATTTAGTTATGAAATAGTTAGAAAGTTAGCTAGATTAGTTAATGTTGGTTAAAGATAAATTAAAAAAAGGAAAGAAAAAAGAAAAAAAGACTGAAAAAAGGAAAAATAAAAAGGAAAAGGAAAAATAGAAAAAAAAGGTGGTGGAAAGTTTCAAAAATAGTAGTATAAAAGGGGATTATCCCCAAACTGGAGGGGGCTTCTATACTTCTTAAAAAAAATTCAAAAAATTTCTAAGGGGGAGGGGGGGAGGAGTTTTGTTTGAAATTTTCCAGAGCATCTCTCAAGGCTTTTTCTGTTAGTCCAAGATCTCTCTCTGAAAAAGTAATCGTTCCTGCTTCTCGGAACTTCCTCTGCTACTCAAAGTTTCTTGCATCTCATCTTCTCGGGAGTTCTCTGGTCTTTAATTATCAAAAGCTCTAAAGCAACCTCTCACTAGGAGGAAGGTGAATCTGGAAGAAACCTTTACTCTATGGTTCAACAAATTTAAAGACGAGCTATATGATCCTCCTGGACCGTGGTACGATTCTATCAAAGCTCCAGGTAACCTTGAGACCATAGCAACTCCTCATAGTATACTATGATAATCTGTGAATAAAATTTAATCAAAATCATAGTTGATCGGGGCTTACAATTTTTGTAGCATTATCCCATGCTTGTTGTTTTATGGTTATCATACAAAGAGATTTGCTGAAATAAATGTATTCCACGATAGCTATATATTGCTTGCGTGAACTCAATTATTGTATTAGACCATAGAAGAATGCAATCAGCGTTCCTGATAGTGTGGAAGGTAGATTTCGAATTCTGATATCCCGATATTGTAAAGCTAATGCTGAATACGTTCGTAAGCCAGTATGTAAAGCCAATTTTTAGGAAATCCGATTTCGATTTGGGGAAGTATGTCTTGAACCTTGCTACTTCTTTGCATCAACCTTTAGTATCTTATTCTAAAATCTTGAAATAGAGATTTAGTTCTGATATTCATGGATATACATAGAAGTATCCCATTCCTCTGCTTTTCACCTCGCTTCTCCTATTTAGAACAAATAGTTAGGAGACTCTTAGCTAGTAATTGGTACCAGCCTATGAAAATGGTACAAAACCTCTGATAAGCTGCTATGGAATTTCCCATTGGCAACCTGAATCGTGTTTTGTCAAGTGCTTTTAAGAACCCCTTGTTTAAGTCTCATATCTCTCTAGAGTTTTGATAGAACTATGAATTGTATGTGAATTCATTAAGGATTGATAATTAAATTCTGTAAGGTTTCACTCCAAGTAGTTTGATTTGGTTCTGTTGTGAGGTCATCCATCCTCTGATTGCTCCTGAACTTGATTTGCATAATCTTGCAGATTCCTCCCTTTGCCCCTAAACAAATTTCAATTCTGTGGGTCCATCAGTTTTTAGCTAAATTAATGCTCATGGATAATAATGACCAAACAATGAAGCAAGCTTATTGGTCGAGGTCACTGCTCGTAGCCTTCCAGGTCCTGGGTCCAAATCCCACTGGAACCCGTTTTCATAAAATAGTTATTAAACCTTCCATCAATTTTAAACCTTCTTATTTAATTATGCTTGCACTGATTTGAATCAAGCATTAGAGCCTGGTCTAGTGGTTGGCGCGTCGAATGTAACCTCCAAGTCCCAGGATCGAATCCCATCTATAGCTATTTAGTTTAAACAATATTCTGAACCAGTTTGTGAGCTTTGGGCTGCGATTTGCATGTAGGCCCAAATTGACATAAATTGGGCCACATAATTGCAGATTCTAAATTAGACAGCCAAGCCTAATTTCTTTTATTTTTTAAACCAATTCCTTTTTCTTAATTTGGGCCAAGCCCAATTCTTATTATTTAAAAACAAATCCATTTTTAATTTAGGTCAAGCCACATCCTTTTTTTATCAAATTTGTTTTTTTAAATTGGGTCAAGCCCAATTCTTTTTATTTTTGAAATCAATTTCCCTCTCTTAAAATGAAATCAAGCCCAATCCATTTTAAAATGAAATCAAGCTCAATTTTTTAGGTTAAGCCCAATTTTCTTTTATAATAATTAAATCAAGTCCATTTTTTTCTTTTTGGGTCAAGCCTAATTTCCTCTTTTTAATTTGCCGTGCTTACTAATTTTGTCAATAATGTCGGTTTTGTTTATTTTCTGAAATTTATGCAACGGATTCTATTGTAGGCAGGCAGCCTTCTCTGCTATACCATATTTTAAGTTGTGCGGATTCCAAATGCGGCTTACGAAAATGTGGATTTTGCAAGCATGTGATTTTAGAAAATCACTGTTTACTAACTCTGTTAAAAAACATCTGTTTCAAAAATGTTTATGCATTCTAATACGACCAGGCGGCCTTCTCTACTGTACCACATTTTAATTCGTGCAGATTCCAAATGCAGCTTACAATGATTTGGATTTCGCAAGCGTGTGATTTTAGAAAATCACTGTTTACTAACTTCGTTAAAAAACATTTGTTTCAAAAATGTTTGTTTTTTGCTAAAATTTGTGCAATGGATTCTAATACGAGTAGGCAGCCATCTCTGTTGTACCATATTTTAATTCATGCAGATTCCAAATGCGGCTTACGACGATTTGGATTTCGCAAGCATGTGATTTTAGAAAATCACTGTTTACTAACTCTGTTAAAAAACATATTTCAAAAATATCTGTTTATTTTCTAAAATTCGTGCAACGGATTCTAATGTGGGCAGGCAACCTTCTCTGTTGTACCACATTTTAATTCGTGCGGATTCCAAATGTGACTTATGACTGTAAACACTCAATCATGTCTAAGGCTCCCAACTAATAAAATTAATCAAGAAACCCACACTAAATTAAATAATAAACAAAATATATGAAAAAATAATAAAAATAGAAAAACAGAAAGATAGGTAAAAAGACAACAAAATGAAAATAAATAAACAGAAGAAGGAAAAAAGAAAGAGGAAAACAAAATAAATGAAGTTTTGGGAAAAGGCATAAAAGGGAATAATAAATAATAATAAATCAAAAGTAAAAATAAAATCTGGACAAATATAATAAAAACAAAAAAAAATTGATGGAAAAGAAAAAAGAAGAAATAAAAATCAAACACAAGAAAATAAACAAAAAAAAGAGAGAAAAAGAAAGCAAGAAATAAAACTTTTGAAAAATAATGAAAAATAAAGATAAAAATAAATAAATAAATAAATAATAAAACAGAATTAAATAAAAATAAATAAATACAGAATAAAAAAAATAGGAAAAACGGATCAAAATAAATAAAAGGGAAATAAAAGAAATATTGAAATCTCGCCAAAATCTTTATTTTTTAGGGGTCTATAAAAGGGGGGTATGGAGTATTAAACAGGGGAGGATTGAGATTTTAAAAAAGGAATCAAGCAAAATAAGGGGGGTTTTGAGATTTTTTAGATAAGCTCTCTCTCCCTCTCAAATCGGAGAAAAGTTACAGAAGGAAATTCTCCCTTCTCCCATCTCCTATCCTTGAATTCCAAAACAATGGCTATGGGAGAGTAAAAGATCATATCGGAACTTCCTTCTCACGGTGGCCGCCATAGAGACGGCCAAAAGCTCTCCCTCCCTACTGGAACCGTGCGAGGTTTAAGCCAACATCCAGCATCGAACCAAATCAGGTGATCTCGAAATTCTTGCTATTGTAATCTAGATCTTGATAATTGTTGAACTGAAATGATTCTTGAATAGGAGATTAGATTTTAGCGTGTGTCGTGCGCATTAGTTCATTCACCCTAAGTCTTGTGTGGACATTAACGTGGATTCTTGGTCGATAATAATTCTGCATGAGAATTCCTAATTAATGCTTAAAGTACCAGAGGTTATGTGAATGCGACAATACACTCGGTTAGTAAGCAATGCCTTAATCGAAACACCTAACCAAATTCTGAATAATCTTGTGTTGAATTTAGTATTGCTAATAGGGATCAGAAGCCTTATATTCTGTTAGAAGGTCTTTGAGAACCATGACTTGATTTGATGCGTAGTGTCGAACCACACACACTTCTGCTTAGAGCCAGGGTTGATCTCTGTTGGCGTACGATCACATGATCCAAAAACCTCCAAGACCAAAACCTGTAAAAAATGATTTCGAATATGTTGAGGCAGCGATGATGAAATCACTGTGAAGACCTCTGGATACAATCAGGGACTTGATTACTGGTAGTAAGTGCCCGAGTCATCCAATTTAGAATGAACCTGGAGAACCACCAGTGTCCTTGTCAAGTGTTGAGTTTTAGAATTTGCTTAGGTGCCATAGCCTTGCCTAGAGTTCTTGGAAAATGTAGGTTGCATGAGACAACGTGATGGAAACCGGGAATTGGAAGTGTATTCCGCTGTCATTATTCGTGCATGATTCGGGCTTGATTCCCTTTGATAGCTTGATTTCATTAGTAAGCCCTTTGAGTAACAATTACGAATGTTTGAGCCAAGTTTTAAAAGCACATCACCACCCCCTGGTTCGCGTCCTACACTGTGTGAAAAACAAGGCCCAAGATGATGTTTCCTCGATGCGTACTGGTGGGCATGGTTGCGCCCAAACATTGTGTAGAGAAACCTAATCTTGATACCGAATTTCTGAAGCGCTCATTCTCTTCGAATACCGTTGTCTTGGCCTTTGCGTGAGCTCGTGAACACTGTGACGGGGACCCAAGGGCAACTAATTGGCGGACACCCTTCGACCCTTATAAGATTGCTTTGGTCCACCAAATCACGAAGCCTCTTGGCTGATAATCTGTCCATGCGATTTGTCATTACCCTCCAAGGAGCTTCTGGAAAACAATAACATAACAGAGGTGGGAGCCCTTCCATTATTTTCTAGTTCAGGACGATTCACTGCTGAGGATATGAGTGATATTCAGCCACCTGCACCCCCTACGACTGGTGTTTGATCCCTGTGTGTGTCTATCTTAATATGGGAAATCGTTCAGGCGTGCCATGCACTCCCCACATGTTGGTAAGCGGATACAAACCTAAGGTAAGACTATAGAAATCCTGGTGAGCGCATTGCATGAAAATCCACAAGGCCTCACATTCGGTCTCCTGGAAGATGCATGTGCTTGGCCAAAAATCAAACCCCAAGTCTGTTATTTAAATAAATCTTAATAGATATTGTGAGTAAATAAGAGGCGTGGCTCAGTGGTGTGGCTTGCTATCACACCATTGACCTTCGAATCCGCGCGTTCGATCCCCACGAGCTACATTTTTTGATTTAAAAATCTGCCTCATACACACAGCAGCGCCAATTTGGGCCATGAAAGCCATGTAGAAAAAGACGAAGGTGGATTATGTCCATCAAAAAACCTCTAAGCCCCTTTCACAATTAAGACCCTACACCCCTCTAAATTCCAGCTTGCCCCCAACACTTTCCATAATTGCAAACTGGCCCCTACATTTCCTAAAATTACAAACTGACCCCAAAATTCCCAAAATTTACAACTATGCCCCTGAACTCTTCAAATTTTCAATTGAACCCCAAAATTTCCAATTAATCCCCTTAACTTCTCAAATTTATAAATAAGCCCTTACTCTTTCCAAAATCACAATTAAACCCCAAACTTCCCAAAAATTTAAATTAAATCCTTTCCTCCCAAAATTCAAATAAAGTCTTTTTTTTCAAAATTCAAATTAACTCATCTCCTCAAGATTCAAATTAAAATTCTTTTCTTCAAAATTCAACCTAAATTCCTTTTTTTAGTCCCTTTCTTCAAATAAAATAAAATCAAACTCAAATTAATTCTCTTTCTATCAAATTTCCAAATCAACTGCAAATGCATTTCCTCAAAATTATCAAGTCCGAGTCAAGCTCATTCTTGATCAAGTCAAATTTCATTTCCCAAAACTCGAAATCAAATTCACCTTAAAAAAAATTCTTTTTAAATCAAGTCATTTCTCTTCTTATCTTCATTATATTCAAATTAAAATTCTTTTCAAATGTTCTGGGATCTTTGGTCTCACGCAACGAGCTCTAAATGGGGAACTAGCGGTTCACCTGCTGTTCGACGTTTAGTAGTTCGTATAGGCCCTCGTGCTGCCTTAGCCACCTCGGACCTTGTGCATGAGTCGACTAAACGTCCTTTCCAAAATAAACTTTGGTCTCACGCAACGGGCTCTAAACGGGGAACTGGCGGTCCACCTGTTGTTCGACGTTTAGTAGTTTGTATAGGCCGTTGTGCTGCCTTAGCCGCCTCGGACCTTGTGCATGAGTAGACCGAAGGTCCTTTCTAAACAAGAAACTTCTTTTCAAAATATCACATTCCTTCCAAAGTACTTTTGGAGGTCAAGCCTTCAAAACAAACCAGAACTACGTAAGCCTTGAGTTTCTCATTGCACCGGGGAATATGTAGGAGCAGGATCAAGTCCTGTTAGTCTAACCTCCATCAAGTTATTTATTTTCACTCTAATTAAAGGGATCAAACAATTTTCAAAATCACACACTCAGTTTAAGGGTACATTTCTTCGGAACGGGTGAGTGAGGTGCCTAACACCTTCCCCACTCGTAACCGACTCCCGAACCTAAATCTCGTCCTCGAGTCAGGGTTTTTTCCAAGTATTTTCCCTTAAATAAAAATTTGCTGGCGACTTCACAAAACTAAATAAATTTCATTTTAAAAATTTTAGCGAGTTCTTCGTCTCATCGGAATTACGGTTGCGACAATGACGATTTGGATTTTGCAAGCACACCATTTTAGAAAATTATTGTTTACTAACTTTGTTAAAAAACGTCTCTTTGTTAATTTTTTAAAATTCGTGCAACTGATTCTAATACGAGCAGACAACCTTATCTGCTGTTCCGTGTCATAATTCATGCAAATTCAAACGCAGCTTACGACGATTTGGATCTTGTAAGCATGCAATTTTAAAAATCCACTGTTTACTAACTCCATTAAAAAATGTCAGTTTCAAAAATGTTTGTTCTTTTTTTTAATTCATGCAATGGATTCTAATACGAGCATGTGACTGTTGGTGTGAAAACGTATGAAGGCAAGTGCGCCTTATCGTTTTATGAAGTAAAGAATGAGTAAGAGTATCGTCTCCACAGGGATTTGGTTCAAATATTGAATTCCTACTAATCCACTAATTGAACTCAATTATGGGGTCACGTGGGCAACGTGATCTCGGGCGTTAGCGACCCAAAAAAAGAAGAACAAGATTCACAGATTCTGTCACTCAATCTGGAACTCTGTTTCGGTCTGCCTAAAACAATAAAGATACGTTCAAAACTATCTAATACTCGATGGACAATCTGAATGGGTAAGAAGGAAATGAATGGAAGGTGTTAGGGTTGGATTTCACCAAAACTTCCCCTATGTAATCCTTGATCATTACGTATACTTAAGATAAACGGTAGTTGAAGATCGAATTCACGAATTAGTGATTGAAGGTCAATCCCTTGACTCAGAAATCCTTCAAAGCAAATTAGGAATCCTAATTCCTTAGCAATTCCTAATTTGCAGTGAGCCTTATGTTCAAGAATTCAAATGATCTCACAAATGTGAACCTCTATCTCTAGAGCCTTCACAATTATGTTATTGTTTCCGAGTTCCAATTCTTAAACCAATTTCCCAATTGCAAAGAAGAATTTAGATTTAATTTATAAGTGGCCAAGTCATAAAAGTATTAAGCAAAGAGATGAATAATCAACGTTAAAGGAAAACAATCTTAAATAAATGCATAATCTGGATTACATAAGATCAGTTAAGGATTTATCCTCCCCCAACAGGGACTCAGTTACACATAATGAAGAAGAAGAAAACAGGGGAAGGGGAGAAAGTCATGATTATGACAGCATGCTGCAGATGCGCTTCATCCTCAACCCTAGGGTTCTTCCTTCTCCTAGAATAGAACCAACGTCCAAGAAAAGGGCGGCTCTACCCTCTGGGTCTACGCTCTGGAGATAGATCAGTGGGTAGAGTGATTGATTGATGCCTTGTTTTTGTTCTGTTCTGGGCTTTTTATAGTTACTGGTATGTGTCGTTGCGTGTCCAACGCGGTGCAGCTGCGTTGCCAACGCGACACGAATAACAGATTGCTTCTTTCCCTTCAAATATTCATGTGTTCCACATACGTTCAGTTACGTTGCTAACACGGAACCCTGTAACATTTTGCAGAAATTAAAACACATCAAATTTATGAGAATTTATCACCCAAAAGGCTCTAAAACTGTATTTTCTAGATTGTGCAAGGGTTATTTAGTTTTATATCATTTTCTCATGTTTTAATGGTATTTTATGCTTCAATTACTTGCAATTACATTGAATTATGTTCCAAATAAGTGTCTTATTGGACACTTATCACAACCCCAAACTTTAACTCTTGCTTTTCCTCAAGCAAGCTTCAAACTACAGGAACATAATTAATTCTGGACGACTCACAACATGCATATCATTTCGCTCAAGTGTATTCCACTCCCCTTCTTCACTCCGACTTGCATCAATTAAAATTTCAAAGATGCTCCCTCAAGCATTAGGGATGGAACAAGGATAATTACAGATTCAGAACGCAGCCTGTAATTGTAAGTAAAACAATGTTTATATTATGGTTACTACAATTTGTTATTAAGGAAACATGGCCTAGACTTGCAAACTCTCATAAGGTTAAGTGTTTCACTCTTTCTCTCAAGTGTTTAGGTTAGGTGTTTCTCTCTATGTCACCAAATGAAAGTTCCATTACCATAGGCTTGCCCCTATTCTCTATTTCTACCAATGAGTCACATGCTTACATAAATCAAAAGGTCTTGTTATGGGTTGTAACGTGGCTTAGGTGAAAGGTGGGTGGAATTTGGGAAGAGGGTTTATTTAAGGCAAAGAAACTATGAGAAAGTAGAAAATTTCACTTTCCATTAGTTTGGAGATGCAAGATCACCCTATAGAAGTGTGTTTCTGTTTTCAATATTTCTTTGCTTGGGTACCCGAATTCCTTTCTCTCTCTTTTTTTTTTTTTTAAAAAAAAGGAAACCCAATGCCAATCACCTTGCTACTGACACCCTTAACCCCAAACTTAGAAATGTTGCTTGTCCTCAAGCAACTCCAAACTTAGTGTAAAACTCAACCTCAAATACAAGCAACCTTCTCCTAGTTCCTTTGGCTAGGCATATTCGTGGTTCTTCACAGTCTTGGCTGGAGATGAGCTAATCAAACACAAAGAATTGGGTATAAGGTTCAAGGGGCTAAACAACGGACAAGAGTGCAAGGTGGGTCATTTGGTCAAGTAGGTGCATATCAAAGAAGTGCCTTTATCCTGTTTATGCAAGCATGGGATACTGGATTTCAACTAAGAAACAGGGCAAGTTCTGAAATAAGCTCAATTTGTGACCATGCACACACAAAAGAAATAAGTGTTGAGGTCCAACCACTCACAGGCAATTTGTGCAAGCCTAGAACATGCATTACAATTTAATTGTTGCAAATCATAACATAACAGCAAAGTAATTCTCATTCAATCATGCTACATTCTGCATCATGCAAATAAACATTTAGGGACTGTACAATCTCTCCATGCTGTGGAGAATGAGGCTCTATTAAAATTGATGCTTAATGGAGAAGGAAAAGGAATGATGTTAAAGGTTGATTTGAATGGTGGGGTTGAGAAAACCCCTGCACTGTGCTTATTATGTGGGTGAAACTGTGCATGAGTGTGCTCTGGTGATCAGATGAGTGAAAGTAGCACTCGCTGTGAAATAGCAATGTGGTGCTTCACTCATCCCAAACATGTTGGGTATGCAATTGGTTGCGTTGGCAACATAACGGAACAGAATGCAGATTCATATGAGTGCATTTTGTATTTTGCTGAATTCATGTGTTAGTATTCAGGCAGTATTGCAGAAATTAGAGTTGGATTCCATTTATTGATATGATTCACCATTTAAAGTTAGTTGGAAAGATCTCACCAATATGCAACACAGCAACATGCGTTGGCAATGTATCATGTTCTGTGTCTTACAGCAGTGATGGTTTATTCCAATTTTATTTTTACCTCGTGCATGGTCTTTAAGTGAGTTAGATGTGCATGCTTAGTTTGGTGTGTACTCAATGTGTGCAGTACCTAAACAATTCATATTGGCAACGCACCATGTTAGAGTTAGTGTCTTCAGGTAAGATTTGTAATAGTTCAGCATTTAATTCATAATGGGATGCTCACAGAGCTGGTATAAGACTTCCTGATTACACAAAAAATTTGAGAAAGAAAAAAAAAACTGTGTCCTAGAAAGTCTGTTGACCACATGGAGGAGATTATCCAATGCAACTTGTTTAATCTTCGTCCATGTTATTTCCTCCTGCCGACCCTCCTTCGCTTTCACTATCGTCTATGTTGATCCACTGTGGAGCTTGTTCTTTGGGCCCATCTGAGAGGTCTTCATCAGGCAACCCAACGTGTCTCCCAATTTTTTTGAGGAGTCGTTGGGTTCTCTTTGTTCTTCTGTTGACTTTCTGCATGTACCTTTGCAGCGCCTCCACCTGACTTCCTATTTGGCGGTTGGAGGCTTGCTGTGCCAGCAACAACTCCCTCTACTCAGTCTGCATCTCATATATTTTGGGTGGTAGAGGTGGTTCAAGTTCCCTACGTGGTGTTGGTTCCTGTTCGGTAAGTATATGCCGCTCGATATATGTTTTGTTGAGTGTTTCTTGCAGAGGAACCTTGGTGCACCCTTCAACGTTGACTCCTTGGCTCTGACATAGAGTAGCTATTAGGCTCGGATATCCGAGGGAGGCCTTTGGTTTGGGGGCAATCTCTTCCATTTCCTGGGCAATGATGGTGCCCAGGTCCAAGGGTTCAGACCGCATGATTATCCAGACTAAAATAGCCCTCTTCTTGGCTACGTAGTTTGAATGGAGCAGGGGCAAGATATTGGATTGCACAAAAGTGCACCAAATCTTTGCCATGGGCACCAAATCTGCCTTCCTCAACGATTTTCCATCCCCTTATTTGTATTTCTTCTCGTCCCATCGTGCTCCAGGGACGCATAGTACTTGTAGTGAGCTTTCTTTGTCCATCGGGACATCCTTCAGCTTGCTGTACTTGCAGTCTTTTTTGGAGACGTTAACCTCCAGCAGTTCATTAATCACCTGGGGCTTGAAAGAGATGGTTTTTCCCCTCGCGTAGGAGGTGAATCTCGTTTCTGTCCTGGTCAGTACTAGGTTGGCGTAGAACTCCTTGGTTATTTCTTCATAACCCTCTCCCGCCAAGCCGCACAACTTGTGCCATTTCCGGTTCTCAATCTCCTCGGTGATTGAGGGAAACTCCCTTGCTTTCAGGTTGATCTTCTTGTCCCCTACAACAGAGCTTCCTTTGAGGTTATCAAACCGTTCCTCATTGTCAGCAAATTTGAAGCGGTGGGTGTCTTCAACTCTTGATTTTCCTCGGAGGGCTGCTGCGGGGGTTGTCTTGATGCGCATGTTCTTTGAAGATGATGCCATTCTAAAAAGAAAGGAAAACCCCAGTTAGTGAATGTGGTATATTGTAGCAGTTTTATTACCTTTCACTAGTCCTGTGGAGGTTGTTGTGGGTTCCAAAATGGAAACCCCAGATTCTTGTTTGTATCACTCGTTAGTCGTTGCGATGTACTCCATTACTCTGTTTCTCCAAGTCGATTTTCCGAACGTTCCTAGCGCATGCATGTCCAGGTCCCTTCATATTATGCTGTGTTGGACTTGCTTCTTTCTACAGGACTGGTTTACTTTCTGTCTATGGAGTTGATAACCATGGAATGGAAGAGCGAGAAGAGAGATAAAAAAAAACTTCATACCTTGGTTTCCTTGAAGTTAGGGAAGTAAAGGGATTGTTTTTTTGAGTGGGAGATAAGGAGTAAGTTGAGTGAAAGCTCTTAGAGATTTTGGTAAGTGGGAGTTACTTACCTGTTGCTCTTTATAACCGTTGTGTGGGATACGAAAGGTCTCGTGTTAGGAACAGATTAGGTCAAAACCTTTGGTCTCCTTTGCCTTGTGATGTTGTGTTGGCCACGCGACAGTGCAACATTGGGTCCTTTAAAATTACACTTGGTAACCCCAAACTTGCTCCCTATTAGTCATTTCTTCTGCTTGTTTGATTTCATCCCTTTGGATGGAACTAGTCTATATAAAAATATATAATTATATAATCATATATTTATGTATTTTTATATATAAATTTAAATTTTCTCTCTCTTTCTCTCTCTCTCTCTTTCTCTCTCTCTCTCTCTTTAAATGGAAGCCTTGTATGCTCTGTAATATAGTGGTCCTTGCTAAGTCAACTGCCTAGTAATGTCCTAGTATTTTTGTGTTGGTAACGTTGTTGGCATAGGGTCCTATTGGTTTTAGCCAATTGAGTTGCTTTTCATCTGAGTTAGATCACACACCCAACACATCAGGTTAGACTTGGGGTTAGAGTACCCATATGAATAACACAAAGTTTTATACTCCTGAAATCATAAATATCTTGCAATACAGGTATGAGAGGGGAGGAATTAGAAAAAACTAAAAAAAATCGGAAGAGAAAGAAAGAAAAATTGAAACTGGTTGCACTAATGTTAGTGTAGTTAACTAAGAAGAAAAATAAAACTAAGTCCTATCTATGTCTATTAGTCTTCTTCTATCTGGGCCACGGTTGCTGGTCCGGCTTTACTCTCGACATCATCCAAGTCATCCCACTGCAAAATCAGTTCCTACTCGGCATCCGAGAGCTCTTGCTCAGTCATACCTATCCTTCGTCTGATATTTGTTAAGAGCTGCCTGTTGACCTTCGTCCCCAAATGGACTTTCTGTATATTTCTGCGCGTAACCTCGACTTGCTTGCCTAGGTGACGCACAAGGAGGTGCAGTTCGCCCAGACGCTAAGTCTGCTCATTGAGGATTTCGTAAATCTTTGGTGGGAGGAGGGTTTCGAGCTATGCCTTGCGGAGGATGTAACGTCCAATGTAGGCCTCGTCCAGAGTAGGGTGAGGTTCCACTCAGGTGCAGCCTTCAATTTTGACTCCCTGGGATTCGCATAGAGTCGTGATAAGGCTGGGGTATCCCAGGGGAACGTATCACTTCCGAGCAGTGCTCTTCATTTCTCGAGCAATTATTTGGGTGATGTCCACCTCGCAGGACGTCATTATCATCCAGAGCAGGACCGCCCGCTTGTTGTTTACTTCATTGGAATGAAGCATTGGCAACAGGTTCAACTGCACGAACGTGTACCAAATTTTGGCCACTGGTTTTAAGTCGTCTTTGTGCAAGGATTTCCCGTCGTTGGAGTCATCTTCCTTCAGTTCCCATTTGGCTCTTGGTATACAGAGTACCCTTAGAGATACCGGTCGGTCTATTGGGGTACTTCTGTGACGCTGATACATGCATCCGAATACGGGGGGTCTGGCCTCCAGCAAATCCCTTATTACTTGCGGGGCGAAAGAAATCGTCTTCCCATGAACGTAGGACGTATAGCAGTCCTCTGCTTGAGTCAATGCCATGTTGGCATAGAACTCGCGAGTGATTTCTTCATATCCTTGGCCAGCCAAGTTGCATAACTTCTCCCACTGTTTGTCTGCGATTTCGTTCTCAATTGATAGGAACTCCTGAGTGTGTAGTTTCAGTTTTCCATCCCCTACTATGGGGTTTCTCTTGAGTGTTTTGAATCTTTCCTCATTCTCCAAGGATTGGAATCTTTGCACATTTGCTGCCATGGCTGGAGTTTTGGAGGGGGAAGCCATTGGAGAGTTGTTGTACTTGTGAAGTATAGCAGCAGTTTTTGTGGGAATGTGGGGAGTTACACGAGGAGATTCAAATGGAGTTGGTGGGAGTTATGGTTATTGGGGGGCTTTTTATATTCATACGTATGAGATACGAAGAGTCAGGTGGGTAGGTAACGGTTTGGGTAATTAATGCCGACTTAACTGCTTATAGGCCACCTTGATACTTTTGCTAATTGTTCCCCTCTTTTGTCTGTTCTAGTGCTAGTGCGTTGGATACGCGCTCGTATTGGCGTTCATTACGTGATTCTTTATTCATTATAGGACTAGATTTTTGTTTTTCACCTCTTATTCGCTTAGTTTCTATTGATTCACTTATGGTGTTTACCTCTTCAACCTGCAAAAAAATTAAAATATAAAATATAAAAAAAAAGAAAATTTTTTTAAAACTACTTCCAAGGGTTGCCTCCCTTGCAACGCTTGTTTAACGTCCCTAGCTTGACATAGTAATTTCTCAACTCATGGTCTGAAGAGTGCAGGTAGTCTTTTCCCTGCTGATTTCACCCCCATGATAATGCTTGACACGTTGCCCGTTGACCTTAAAACTCCTTTGGGCTTGTGTATCTTCAAGTGTGATGGCACCATGATCTGCAACCTCCTTGACTACAAAAGGTCCCGACCATTTGGATTTTAGTTTTCTTGGGAATAATTTGAACCTGGAATTGAATAACAAAACCAGCTGTCTAGGTTCAAAAACCCTTTGTTTAATCAGCTTGTCATGTCATTGCTTGGTCTTCGTCTTGTAAATCTTTGCATTTTCATAGGCGTTGAGGCAGAATTCTTCTAGTTCATGTAGCTGTAATAATCTGTTCTCTCTGGATGTGTTAACATTGAAATTGAGAAATCTGGTTGCCCAGTATGCCCAGTGTTCAAGTTCCACAGGTAAGTGGCATGCTTTCCCAAAAACCAACTGGTATGGAGACATACCAATTGGTGTTTTGAATGCTGTTCTGTAGGCCCAAAGTGCATCATCCAACCTGTTTGCCCAATCTGTTCTGGAGTTACTCACAGTTTTCTCCAGGATCCTCTTTATTTCTCTGTTAGAAACCTCAGCTTGGCCGTTACTTTATGGATGATATGCTGTGGTGATTCTATGTCTGACACCATATTTGCTCAAAACTGCTTCTAGCTGCTTGTTACAGAAATGTGTTCCTCCATCACTGATCAGAATGCGTGGGACACCAAATCTGGACAAAATGTGCTCCTCAAAAATTTTATTACAGCTTTAGCATCACACGTGTGTGTAGGGACAACTTCCACCCACTTTGAAACGTAGTCCACAGCTAGCAATATATACTCATTAGAGTATGAGATAGGGAATGGTCCCATGAAATCTATGCCCCACACATCAAACAGCTCCACTTCTAAGATGTTAGTGAGAGACATTTCATCTCTCTTTGAGATATTTCTGCCGCGTTGGCAGGCATCACACGCAACAGTAAAATCTTTGGCATCCTTGAATAATGTAGGCCAAAAGAATCCACTCTGTAACACCTTTGCTGCTGTCCTTCTTCCATTGAAGTGGCCTCCATAGGCTGAGCTATGGCAGTGCCACAGAATGTCTTTTTGCTCTTCGCGTGGGACACACCTTCTGAGCAATCCATCCACACCTTTTTTTGTATAGAAAGGGTTCATTTGGAATAATCTGTGCAACTTTGAAATTTGCAATGTCTGCGTACCATGGTGCAACAGCAATGGCTAACAGCTTCTCGTCTAGAAATTCTTCATTGATCAAGACCTTTTCATCTTCTATGATTTGTGTAGGCAACCTGGACAGGTGATCAACTGCACCATTGTCCTTTCCTTTTCGGTCTTGGATTTCAAAATCGAACTCTTGGAGGAGTAGAATCCACCTGATCAGCCTCGGTTTTGCCTGCTGTTTTGACAGTAAATGTTTCAAAGCAGCATGGTCAGTATACATTATTACCTTGGCGCCAATTAAATATGACCTGAACTTGTCAAAAACGTAGACGACGACCAGCAGCTCTTTTTCAGTTGTGGTGTAGTTCAATTGTGCACTATTCAGCACCTTGCTGGCATAATATATGACATGTAATTTCTTGTCCTTCCGCTGTCCTAACACAGCACCTACAACAATCGGGAGCTGCAAGTATAGGTGCTGTGGTAAGCCTTTCCTTGAGTATGTTGAATGCCCTCAAACATGCATCATCAAATCTGAATTCAGCGTCTTTCATCAATAGGTCACACAATGGTTTAGATATTTTGGAGAAGTCCTTGATGAATCTTCTATAAAATCCAACATGCCCAAGGAAACTTCTCACTCCTTTCTCATTTACAGGAGGAGGAAGCCTTTCAATGGCTTCAATCTTTGCTTTATCAACTTCTACACCTCTTGATGAGACTTTGTGCCCTAGCACAATGCCTTCTTGCACCATAAAATGACATTTCTCCCAATTCAACACTAAGTTGGTTTCCTCGCATCGTTTAAACACACAAGACAGGTTACTCAGGCAATTGTCATAATCAGATCTAAATACTGAGAAGTCATCTATGAAAACTTCTATAAAATTCTCTATCATGTCAGAGAAGATGGCCAGCATGCATCTTTGAAATGTGGCTGGCGCATTACATAGCCCAAATGGCATCCTGCGATATGCAAATATTCCATATGGACAAGTGAAGGCAGTTTTCTCTTGGTCCTTGGGATCTACCACAATCTGGTTGTAACCAGAGTATCCGTCCAGAAAACAGTAGTAGGCATGCCCAGCTAGTCTCTCCAGCATTTGGTCCATGAATGGAAGACGGAAGTTATCTTTTCTGGTGGACTCATTAAGTCTTCTGTAGTCAATGAACATACGCCAACCTGTCATTGTCCTTGTAGGAATAAGTTCATTATTCTCATTAGGGATCACTGTTATCCCTCCTTTCTTAGGTACAACCTGAACTGGGCTGACCCAAGAGCTATCGGAGATTGGGTAGATAATACATGCATCCAATAGCTTGAGGACCTCCTTCTTTACAACCTTTTTCATGGTTGGATTAAGTCTTCTCTGGGGCTGCACTACAGGTTTAAAATCTTCCTCCATTAGGATTTTGTGCATGCAGAAGGAAGGACTTATTCCTTTTAGATCTGAAATAGTCCATCCAATGGCATACTTGTGAGCTCTTACAATCCTCAACAGTTTCTCTTCCTCTTGTTCATTGAGGGTGTTGCTCACAATTACCGGAAATGTGTTCTTTTTCCCCAAGAATGCATAACGGAGGTGAGATGGAAGCTGCTTCAGTTCTGTCTGTGGGTTGTCCACTTTTGCTTCTTCCTTTGGCAAACCTTCAGAGGGTTGTGAACTTGACTTCATGGGAGGATTAGCTTCAAGTGTGGCTATGCATTCCTCCACATCTTGGCTCTCTTTTTCTCTCTCCTGGCTCAAGCCTTTGGATTGCCAGAGTACTTCTTCAAGAATGGACTCACTGTCCTGTTTTTCAAGAGGGACTGATAGTGGCGTTGCCAACGCGGTTACTGGCAGCGTTGCCAACGCGTCCATCCTCATGCAATGTGGTTGTTCAGCAGGATGCTTCATAGCTTCAAACACATTGAACGTCACCTTTTCATCCTGCACTCTCAGCATCAGCTGCCCTTGTTGCACATCGATAAGTGCTCTTCCTGTGGCAAGGAATGGCCTTCTTAGGATCAATTGAATTTTAGCATCTTCCTCCATGTCCAACACCACAAAGTCAGCTGGGAATATGAATCTGTCTACCTTGACCAAGAGGTCTTCCACAACGCCATATGGATGTTTAATTGATCGATCAGCCAATTGGAGGCATATCATGGTAGGCTTCACCTCCTCTATTTCCAGTTTCTTCATTATGGAAAGGGGCATCAAGTTGATGCTAGCTCCTAAGTCACATAATGCCTTTCCAATCTGCAAATTCCCAATGGTGCAGGGAATTGCAAAAGATCCTCGATCTTTCAGCTTCTGAGGTAGCTTCCTTTGAATGATGGCACTGCATTCTTCTGTAAGAGCTACGATTTCATCTTCCTTAAGCTTCCTCTTTTTGGACAACAACTCCTTCATGAATTTCGCGTACGAGGGCATTTCTTCCAGTGCTTCAACTAGTGGTATGTTGATCTGCAGTTTCCTGAATATATCCAGGAATTTAGAGAACCTCCTCTCTTCCTGCTGTTTCGTCAGCCTTTGGGGAAATGGGACATTTGGCGTTACCGACGTAGCCTTTTCTCCGTTGGCCACGACTTCCTCAAGCAATTTCTTTTTGTTTTTTCTTACTGGTTTGTCATGGTATTCTTTCTTCTGTTCTTCCCTTGCTGGTTGTGGATTGACTGCTGGTTCTCTTCCAGATTGCATTTTTGTTTCAGTTCTGGATGGTTTGTCTGCTGGATCGGCAACATCATTGGTTTGTATAATTACGTTTTCTATTGTCTTTGGTACTGTGGGTAGCCTTGGTTCTATCATCTTTCCACTCCTTGTTGTGATGACATTGCACTGCTCCTTGGGATTCACTGTTGTGTCATTGGGAAAACTCCCAGTATTCCTTTCTGTGAGTTGTTTGGACAGCTGTCCCACTTGATTCTCCAAGTTCTTGATGGATGCTTGAGTGGCTTGCATGAATTGACTGAGTATATTCCCCAAGTCTGCAGAGTTGTCCTGTGGTTGGTTTGTCTGTTGTTGGGTAGGTTGTTGCTGCGCATACTGTCCGTTCCTCCTAGAGTTGTTATGGTTTCTGAAATTAGAATTGTAAGAGTTAGAGTAAGGAGGATACTTAGGCCTTTGTGGCTGGCCCATATAGTGCACATGCTCCTGGCTGGAGGTTCCTATTATGTCTGTGTCACAGCATCCGTTTTCATGTTCACCCCCATAAAAGTCACATTTCAGGACTTGTGCTGGTTGAGAGGTTCCTACGTTGAAAACCTGTAGCTGTTTTGTCAAAGCCTCCAGCTGTTGTGAGATCAGCTTGTTCTGAGCAAGTATTGCAGTTTGCGTGTCCAACTCTAGCACACCTCTCTTGGGAGCACTTCTATCAGTTGGTGATTGGTACTCATTAGAAGTCATTATTTCAATCAGCTCCATGGCCTCCTCTGCAGTTTTAGTATTCAGAGATCCTCCTGCTGAGGCATCTATGATGAGTCTCGTGGCGGGCTTGACTCCATTGTAGAAAATATGAACTTGATTAACATCAGAGAAGCCATGATGTGGACATTTCCGTAAAAGCTCCTTGAACCGCTCCCAAGCCTCATAGAGTGATTCTCCTTCCTTCTGACCGAAACAGGAGATCTCCCCTCTCAGCTTATTGTATTTAGAGGGTGGGAAGTACTTCATGAGGAATTTGGATACCAATTCCTCCCAGGTGGTGATACTTCCTCTTGATTGGGTTTACAACCAATACTTGGCACGGTCTCTTAAAGAGAACGGGAATAGCCTCAATCTGATTGCTTCGTCAGAGACGCAATTCATCTTGATTGTGTCACATATTTAGAGAAAGCTTGAAAGGTGGAGATTCGGGTCTTCTACTTCACTTCCTCCAAACTGGTCCTGTTGCACTAGTTGGAGTAATGTCGGTTTGATTTCAACGTTGTTGGCAGTGATCGGTGGTCTCACGATACTAGCGCTGCAACCTACAGAATTTGGGACAGCGTACTCTCCCAACGTAATTCTCCTATTAAGCTGGTGTTCCTCCATGATAAAGTGATGCACAGGGTTTTTGATAAGCATAGATTTCATAAATAATTATCTCTCACTTTTATCTCATTAAGACTTCTTATATGTTCAATTAAGTTATTTTTGTCATATTTTATGAGTTTGGGTTCATATGAAGTTTAATTGAATTTCTTTGCTTACCCGATTAAAATGACACTATTATAGTATTTTGAGCATAATAGGAGTTTTAGACATCCATAAATCATGAAATCTGTCTTGAATGAAAGCTTAAAGAAGTGTCCACAATTACAAAGCAAGAGCAGACTCTAAATGGGATTTTCAGGACTCCGAAATTATCTCAAAAGATGAGATAGTGTTGCTGACGTGGAATTTGAACAGTGTGCAAAGATCCGGCCATATCTTGAGATACAGAAGTCATATTGAGATGAATCCAAATCTGTTGGACAGTTAAGATCCGGGGCTACAACTTTTGTTTAGACGTAAAGCTCTAATTCGGACAAGTGAATATCCGAAATTGCGCTGCAAGCAAGTCAAAATTGTTGTGTTCATTGGTGACAAAAATTCAAAAGTGTTTTGCATTTTCAACAAAGCCCATGTGAAAGCAATAAAAGGATAGAAAAGTAATATCCTAGTTGGTGACTTTCTGAAGATGATGCCTCAAAAATCCTCTATAAATAGAAGGGTTTACAAGAGGAGAAACACACCACTTGGAGATTAACTCCAATACCATTTTCCATCTTTCTTTCTTTCTTGTTAGTTTGCCTCCTACATGGAAGGCTTAGTTTTTCTTTCTTGTTAGTTTTCCTCCTACATGGAAGGCTTAGTTTTTCTTAATTGTTAGTTGCCTCCTACATGGAAGGCTTAGTTTTTCTTTATTGTTAGTTACCTCCTACATGGAAGGCTTAGTTTTTCTTTGTTGTTAGTTTGCCTCTTTCTTTGTTGTTAGTTTGCCTCCTTCATGGAAGGCTATGTTTGTAGTTTCAATTCAAGGATTCAAGCTATTTTTCATTTTAACTTTGAGGTCTTGATCTTTATTTACATGCTTATTAAGTGATTTCTACTCTGCTTTACTATATTCTTCAATTTTATTCTTTTAATCAAAGTTTGATCGGTTGACGTATTTTGATTAATGTATAATTGATTTATAATTGGTTTTTGATTGGTAAATCATTTTCCAAAAGTTTGAAGAGTAGAAATTAAGTAATTTAATTGAAGGTTTTCATTTTATTACTTACTTCAACTGAATTCTGATTATGAAATTGGTTTAGATGAAAGATTAAGTGGTTACTAAATCTTGTTGATCATAATCAATTAAATTCTGAGAGGTTTCTCAATAGAGAATTCAAGGATCATTTTAGGGGTTCCAGATGATCCTAGGTTGATAAACACAATGCATGATTTTAGTGATCAATGATTAGTTAAGAAAATAGCCTCTGAATTCCTTGAGTTGATAATTGTTAAGTGAATTAATTTCATTCTGTATTTTGTATTTAGAACTCAACATCGCATCTTTACAAAACCCCCTTGTTCTAACTTTCTCCTTATTTGCTTAAGAATCTGAAATGGTCTTTGGGAGATGACCTAGGTTGCACCTTATACTATACCAATAGTTTGGGGGAAATCTAGAAATTATTTTTGCTCGTTTGCGACGAGCGCGTCAAAATAAATACCAACCACTGCCATTCAAACAACAACAACAGCATATGCAGCAATCTGTACCTTCTAATGCTTCTGAACCCTCTCTTGATGATTTGGTGAAGCAATTAGCTACCAGTAATCTTCAGTTTCAACAAAATGTAAGTTCTATCATTCAGGATTTACAAACTCAAATTGGGTAGTTGGCTACCACTGTCAACCAATTGAAATCTCAAGGTTCTGGTCAACTACCTTCTCAACCTGTCATAAATCCCAAAAGTGTGAATGCCATGACCTTGAGAAGTGGGAAGAAAGTGCAGACAGACCCTACATTTTTAAAGCAACAAAGCTTTAATCAGACTAATCCACACCAAAAAGAAGAATTTATCTCTACACCTGGAGATATCTCTGATAAGCCATCTGAATCAGAGGGAAAGTCTAATGAAAAAAGTACACCAGCCTTCGATAAGACATCGAATGATCAACAAAAAGAAGCTTGCCATAACCGATCTGCACTTGAAGCATCTGATGAGACAAAAACCCCAAATTATGCTGATCAGAAGGTATCTTTACCTTTTCCAAATAGAATGGTCCAATCCAAGCCCAATGTTCACACAGAATTGGATAAGAAGCTTCTAGATACTTTCAGGAAAGTGGAAGTCAACATACCACTTCTAGATGCTATCAAGCAAATTCCCAAATATGCCAAATTTCTAAAGGACTTGTGCACGCATAAGAGAAGACTCAAAGGGGATGAGAAGATTAGTGTGGGACGCAATGTTTCTACCTTAATTCAACCCAGCCTCCCTCAGAAATGTAAAGATCCAGGAACTTTCACCATTCCTTGCACAATAGGAAACTCTACATTTGGTGATGCATTGTTGGATCTAGGTGCTTCCATTAATGTTATGCCCTCATCAGTTTATAAATCTTTGAATCTGGGAGAACTGAAGCCAACTGGTGTGGTGATTCAATTAGCCAACAGAAGTACAACACATCCAACTGGAGTACTTGAAGATGTGCTAGTTCAAGTGAATAAGCTAATCTTTCCAGCTGACTTCTACATTTTGGATATGGAAGATGAGTCATCCATCAATAGAGCAACCTTGATCCTAGGGAGACCTTTCCTCAAAACTGCAAAAACAAAGATAGATGTGCATACGGGGACTCTCTCTATGGAATTTGGAGATGATATCATCCAATTCAACATATTTGAAGCCATGAAGCATCCTATAGAGAATCATTCACTCTTTCAACTTGATGCCATAGATCTTCTTGAGAATGATTCTTCTATTGACAATCTACTTTTTGAATTTTTTGATTTTGATTTAGATTACTTAGATAATTTTACTTGCACATGTGATGAATTTGATCTATGTATTGTGTGCTCCAGGATTAATGCTGCAGACCAAACTTCTTGGAAAGATGACATGTTAGATGCAAGTGTTGCAGACATTTCAATCTCAAATAGATCCCTGCCTTCTATAATACAACCACCTCCTTTGGAGTTGAAGCCTTTGCCTGAACATCTAAAGTATGCTTATTTGGGGGAAAATGAGAAGCTTCCTGTCATTGTAGCAAAGAACCTTCTACCACAATAAGAAGAAAGGTTGCTGCAAACCTTAAGAAGCCATAAACAAGCAATTGGATGGACTTTGGCTGATATTCCAGGTATTAGCCCATCTACTTGTATGCATAGGATATTGCTGGAGGAAAACACCAAACCTGTTAGACAACCACAAAGGCGTTTGAATCCAACCATCCTAGATGTGGTAAAGAAGGAAGTAGGTAAGCTTTTGGCAGCTGGTATCATCTATCCCATCTCATACAGTGATTGGATAAGCCCGGTGCAAGTAGTTCCTAAGAAGACTGGCATGACTGTAGTCAAAAATCACAATGATGAAATAATCCCTACCAGAATACAAAACAGTTGGAGAGTGTGCATAGATTATAGGAAGCTTAACCAAGCTACTCGCAAGGATCACTTCCCTTTGCCCTTCATAGACCAAATTTTGGAAAGATTAGCAGGAAAATCTCACTATTGCTTTCTAGATGGTTTTTCAGGTTATTTTCAAATACATATAGCCCTAGAAGACCAGCATAAGACCACCTTCACTTGTCCTTTTAGTACTTTTGCCTATCGAAGGATGCCCTTTGGTCTATGCAATGCCCCTGGAACCTTTCAAAGATGCATGGTAAGCATTTTCTCTGATCTCTTAGAAAGTTGCATGGAAGTGTTTATGGTTGACTTCACTGTATATGGTTCTTCTTTTGATGCATGCTTAGAAAGCCTCTCTAAAGTTTTGGATAGATGCATTGAGACTAACCTGGTTTTGAATTTTGAAAAATGTCATTTCATGGTAACAGAAGGTATAGTCTTAGGACACTTGGTATCTAGCAAAGGTTTAGAGGTTGATAAGGCCAAGATAGACATTATTACTTCTGTACCTTACCCCACTTCTATGCGAGAAGTACGTTCTTTACTTGGTCATGCAGGTTTTTACAGAAGATTCATCAAGGATTTTAGCAAGATTGCACAACCTCTTTCTAAAGTACTACAAAAAGATACCAAATTTGTGTTTGATCAAGCATGCAAGGATTCATTTGATGAACTAAAGAAGTGGTTGACAACCACTCCCATCATTCAACCACCTAATTGGACGCTTCCATTTGAATTAATGTGTGATACATCTAATTATGCCCTTGGTGCTGTACTATCTCAAAGAGTTAGCAAGAGATCTCATGTCATTGCATATGCCTCTCGCACACTTGATGCAACCCAATCCAATTACACAACTACAGAGAATGAGCTTTTGGCAATTGTGTTTGCATTAGATAAATTTCGCTCCTATTTGCTTGGATCTAAAGTTATTGTCTTCTCTGACCATGCAGCTTTGAAATACTTGCTTAAGAAGGCAGATGCTAAGCCGAGACTGATTCGTTGGATGCTTCTGTTGCAAGAATTTGATTTAGAGATTAAAGACAAGAGTGGTGCAGAGAACCTTGTAGCAGATCATTTAAGTCGGATCCAGCAACCTTGTGAAGAAACTTCAATTGTAGATTCATTCCCAGAAGAGAATCTCTATCATTTGCACGGGAAGGATCCTTGGTATGCAGATTTGGTAAACTATTTGGTTGCTAAAGAAATACCCAAACACTTCACCAAATCGCAAATGACCAAGTTGAAAAGTGATGCCAAACACTACATATGGGATGAACCATACCTTTGGAAGACATGTAGTGATCAAATCATTAGAAGATGTGTTCCAGATCATGAAGTTCAGTCTGTAGTTACCTTTTGCCATTCCCTAGCTTGTGGTGGACACTTTGGGCCACAACGGACAGCTAGAAAAGTACTAGACTCAGGCTTTTATTGGCCTACAATATTTCGTGATTCACACAGATTATGCATAACTTGTGAGCAGTGTCAAAGAATAGGGAGTATTTCGCACAGAAATGAGATGCCCCAACAACCACTTCTCTTTTGTGAGATATTTGATGTATGGGGTATAGACTTTATGGGTCCATTCCCTGTCTCTTTTGGCTTTGTTTACATTTTGCTAGCTGTTGATTATGTTTCAAAATGGGTGGAGGCAAAAGCCACTCGTACTAATGATGCTTGAGTTGTTGTAGATTTTATCAGATCTAACATTTTTAGCAGGTTTGGCATTCCTAGAGCTCTAATTAGTGACCAAGGTACTCATTTTTGCAACCGCACAATGGAAGCCCTACTCCGCAAATATGGTGTCATGCATAAATTCTCCACCCCATATCATCCTCAAACAAATGGTCAAGCTGAAGTTTCTAATCGAGAGATCAAGAAAATCTTAGAGAAAACAGTTCAGCCTAACAGGAAGGATTGGAGCTTGCGCCTTGTTGATGCGTTATGGGCATATAGGACAACCTACAAGTCACCCATTGGCATGTCTCCCTACAGGATTGTCTTTGGTAAAGCATGTCATCTTCCAGTTGAATTAGAGCATAGAGCATTTTGGGCAGTAAAGAAATGCAACATGGATCTAGACCAAGCAGGAATCCATAGGAAGCTTCAATTGCAGGAACTTGAAGAAATTCGATTAGAAGCATACGAAAACTCCAAAATTTACAAAGAAAAGGTCAAAGCTCTTCATGACAAAAAGTTGGCCAGAAAGGAGTTTTCCGTTGGACAAAAAGTTCTCCTTTTCAATTCTCGGCTAAAGCTTATGCCTGGTAAGCTACGCTCTAGATGGTTAGGACCATTTGTAGTTACTAATGTTTTTCCTTATGGTGCAGTGGAAATAAAAAATGAGGTAACTGAAAAAATCTTCAAGGTGAATGGACATCGTCTTAAACCATTTTTCGAAGGTTTTCAAAAGCACACGGTAGAAGAAGTGCATTTGCACAATGCCACATACTTGCAATAAATTCAAGAGAAGTCTCTCTCTCTCTCTTTCTTTCTCTCTCTCTCTCTCTCTCTCTTTCTCTTTCTCTCTCTCTCTCTTTCTCTCTCTCCCTCTCTCACATTCCTCGCTTATAAGTTTCAACTAATCTCTCAACTTCCTTCTTCACCTCTTAAATCATCCCAACTATTACACCACATTGAGCTTGCAGGAATAATAACTTGAGTGTTTTAAGAAAAAAATGGAGAAAGCTCTCACCAGGATCAAAATTTTGTTCCCTACTTTCCCCAGAAATTTTCTTAAAGACATTTGCAATTGCAGACTTGAACGATTGAGGGCATTAACACTCTTAGGCCTTCCAGAAGATGTCTGTTGGATCATTGAAGCTAAGGTACGTTTAGCAGGTGAATTTCAAGAATCATTTGTTAAAAACATACCAGGTATGGGAAGAAGTTCCTATGCAAAGAAGAGAAGGGCAAAAAGAATTGGAGTTTGCTACAGGTGTGCAAGATGGACCTGTAACACAAGATGCAAGAACCCTGGAATGGTTTCAAGAAATCGAGAGGACAAAATTCAATTCATAAAGACAGAAACACCGTATATGGATAGGATCAATACTATCTGTGTTTTTGGTGGGTCTAACCTTGGAAAGGATGGAGAATTTCAACATGCAGCTTATACCCTTGGTAAGGCATTAGCTGCAAGAAAAATCAATCTTGTTTATGGGGGAGGGATTCAGGTTTAAAAGGATGTGTTGCAGGATCTGCACTCACAAAGGGATGTAACGTCTTAGGTGTTGGCTTAAAAAATGGGAGCACCTCCTACTTGACCCTGGGTACTGAATTGAAGGTTGCGACCATGCATGACCGTATGAGACACATGTTGGTTAATTCTAATGCATTTATTGCATTACCTGGTGGTCTTGGAACAATGGAAGAAATTTTTACCATTATATTTTGGGCCTATCGGAATTTTCATAAAAAACCTTTGGGCTTATTGAATATTAATGGCTTGATATCCTTTTTAGATCATGCAGTAGAGCAGGAGTTCATGCCACAATCCATGCGCAACATCATAGTATCTGCTTCAACTGTTGAACAGCTACTTGAGATTTTGCAAAATCCTACATCTGAGCTCAGTCAAGCAATGCAGCTGGTGAACCAACCAAATCAGGATGGCAGAGACAAAAGAGAACCATATACCACTCTTCGGTTATAACTTTTCCTTACTTTGGTGGTTTTCTCACATTTTTTTCCTGTCATATGAAATTCCATCTAAGACATTGGGGACAATGTCTTGGATAGGTTGGGGGGAGGATGGTCCGATATCTAAAAAAAAAAAACAAAAAACAAAAAAAAAACCCAAAAAAAAAATTAGGTTAGAATCATAAACTTGCTTTGAGTAAGATGGCTGAGTAAGGAGTTACACTTGACTCTCGATACGCATCTTATGATTAAAAAAAATTAAAAAAATTTTGAATGTGGAAGTATGTTTTTCTTTAGATTTCATAAAATAATTGAAGCAAAATGATTTACATTTCGAGATTAATTAGTTTGGCAACACATATTTGAACTGGATAGATTAGATTTGATAAATATATTACCTGTGAGATTTTGAGCCTTATTATTATTTTCTTTCTTGTGTGATTTTCATCCATGGAATATGTTACTTCAGAACTTGAATTGATTCTTTTTGAAGCTACATTTTCACATGAATTGTACAAAAATGATTGAGGCACTGTTTTTCTTGAACAAACCACTTGGCCAAATAACCAAACCATATAATTTTATCCTTTGATCAGCTCTTTGAGCCGATTAGCCTTTTCTTCTTTTTAGCTCACCACAAATAAAAAAAAAAACAACTTTGTCTGACCATAGAAGGTGAGAAATACTGGATTTATCATACCATAAGTGTTTCAATAAGTGTGGGGGAGATTATTGTTGTGTTCATCAATATCATGGTTGAAAAAAAAAACTGAAGCAATAAATTAATAAATAAACTATTATATTGAAAAAAAAAAAGAAAAAAAAAGAATGAAGAAGTGATATCTGTTTTTCACACTTGCACTTAGACTTAGTTCTCAATCCTCACCATTTTCCTTGGTCTAACATTGTATCTCTTCAATATATCATTTCATCTTTCTAATCCCGTTATAACCAAAACAAAGACCTCTTGATTTGTGCATTGCATGTGTACATAGTAGTATAGAAGTAGAAGATATGCAAGCCTATGATAATTCATCTTTCATAGATTGAATTTGAGAGAAACACTTACCAAATCAAACACTTGAGAGATTCAAAGTATATCATGTGAGGTTTTATCATTCTCAATCTATGTTTTTCAAATTAAAGTTGCCTTTCTAAGTAATTTCAAAAATGTGATGAAAGAATGCTTCATGAAATTTTGTGAATTCTTGAGAAATCAACTCAAAACTTTGATGTTCTTTCAAAAAAAAAAATAGTCACCAATCCTTAACTTAAGTTTGTCCGAGACGTGCAAAAGATAAGTGTGGGGGAATTTGATAAGCATAGATTTCATAAATAATTATCTCTCACTTTTATCTCATTAAGACTTCTTATATGTTCAATTAAGTGATCTTTGTCTTATTTTATGAGTTTGGGTTCATATGAAGTTTAATTGAATTTCTTTGCTTACCCAATTAAAATGACACTATTATAGTATTTTGAGCATAATAGGAGTTTTAGACATCCAAAAATCATGAAATCTATCTTGAATGAAAGATTAAAGAAGTGTCCAAAATTACAAAGCAAGAGCAGACTCTAAATGGGATTTTTATGACTCCGAAATTACCCCAAAAGATGAGATAGTGTTGCTGACGTGGAATTTGAATAGTGTGCAACGATCCGGCCATATCTTGAGATACAGAAGTCATATTGAGATGAAATCAAATCTGTTGGACAGCTAAGATCCGGGGCTACAACTTTTGTTCAGACGTGAAGCTCTAATTCGGACACGTGAATATCCGAAATTGCGCTGCAAGCAAGTCAAAATTGTTGTGCTCATTGGTGACAAAAATTCAAAAGTGTTTTGCATTTTCAACAAAGCCCATGTGAAAGCAATAAAAGGGTAGAAAAGTAATATCCTAGTTGGTGACTTTCTGAAGATGATGCCTTAAAAATCCTCTATAAATAGAAGGGTTTACAATAGGAGAAACACACCACTTGGAGATTAACTCCAATACCATTTTCCATCTTTCTTTCTTTCTTGTTAGTTTGCCTCCTACATGGAAGGCTTAGTTTTTCTTTCTTGTTAGTTTGCCTCCTACATGGAAGGCTTAGTTTTTCTTAATTGTTAGTTGCCTCCTACATGGAAGGCTTAGTTTTTCTTTATTGTTAGTTGCCTCCTACATGGAAGGCTTAGTTTTTCTTTGTTGTTAGTTTGCCTCCTTCATGGAAGGCTAGGTTTGTAGTTTCAATTCAAGGATTCAAGCTATTTTCATTTTAACTTTGAGGTCTTGATCTTTATTTACATGCTTATTGAGTGATTTCTACTCTGCTTTACTATATTCTTCAATTTTATTCTTTTAATCAAAGTTTGATCGGTTGACGTATTTTGATTAATGTATAATTGATTTATAATTGGTTTTTGATTGGTAAATCATTTTCCAAAAGTTTGAAGAGTAGAAATTAAGTAATTGAATTGAAGGTTTTCATTTTATTACTTATTTCAACTGAATTCTGATTATGAAATTGGTTTAGATGAAACATTAAGTGGTTACTAAATCTTGTTGATCATAATCAATTAAATTCTGAGAGGTTTCTCAGTAGAGAATTCAAGGATCATTTTAGGGGTTCTAGATGATCCTAGGTTGATAAACACAATGCATGGTTTTAGTGATCAATGATTAGTTAAGAAAATAGCCTCTGAATTCCTTGAGTTGATAATTGTTAAGTGAATTAATTTCATTCTGTATTTTGTATTTAGAACTCAACATCGCATCTTTACAAAACCCCCTTGTTCTAACTTTCTCCTTATTTGCTTAAGAATCTGAAATGGTCTTTGGGAGATGACCTAGGTTGCACCTTATACTATACCAATAGTTTGGGGGAAATCTAGAAATTATTTTTGCGCGTTTCCGACGAGCGCGTCAGTTTTCTTCGCTGGTCCCTTACAGTCTCTGTTGCTCTTGTTGCGCCTTTCGTAATCTCGTTTCCTTTCGGTTTCTTCTTGCGAGCTTTTCAATCTCAGGTTCAAAGATCAATTCCTGTTCTTGTTCACCTCGCATAAACAAGTTAAACAAGATTAAACTAAAGAAAGAATCACTATGCAAACAGAGTCAGAAATATCAAATAGAATTGCTCAATCTAGTGGCATTCATAGTACTCTTCAATATTGAAAAACAAATCCCGGGCAACGGCGCTAAAAACTTGGTGTGAAAACGTATGAAGGCAAGTGCACCTTATCGTTTTATGAAGTAAAGAATGAGTAAGAGTATCGTCTCCACAAGGATTTGATTCAAATACTGAATTCCTGCTAATCCACTAATTGAATCAATTATGGGGTCACGTGGGCAACGTGATCTCGTGCGTTAGCGACGCAAACAAAGAAGAACAAGATTCACAGATTCTGTCACTCAATCCGGAACTCTGTTTCGATTCGCCTAAAACAATAAAGATACGTTCAAAACTATCTAATACTCGATGGACAATCTGAATGGGTAAGAAGGCAATGAATGGAAGGTGTTAGGGTTGGATTTCACCAAAACTTCCCCTATGTAATCCTTGATCATTACGTATACTTAAGATAAATGGTAGTTGAAGATCGAATTCACGAATTAGTGATTGAAGGTCAATCCCTTGACTCAGCAATCCTTCACAGCAAATTAGGAATCCTAATTCCTTAGCAATTCCTAATTTGCAGTGAGCCTTACGTTCAAGAATTCAAATGATCTCACAAATGTGAACCTCTATCCCTAGAGCCTTCACAATTATGTTATTGTTTCCGAGTTCCAATTCTTAAACCAATTTCCCAATTGTGAAGAAGAATTTAGATTCAATTTATACGTGGCCAAGTCATAAAAGCATTAAGCAAAGAGATGAATAATCAACGTTAAAGGAAAACAATCTTAAATAAATGCATAATCTGGATTACATAAGATCAGTTAAGGATTCATCCTCCCGCAACAGGGACTCAATTACACATAATGAAGAAGAAGAAAACAGGGGAAGGGGAGAAAGTCATGATCATGACAGCACGCTGCTGATGCGCTTCATCCTCAACCCTAGGGTTCTTCTTTTTCCTAGAACAGAACCAACGTCCAGGAAAACGGCGGCTCTACCCTCTGGGTCTGCGCTCTGGAGATAGATCAGTGGGTAGAGTGATTGATTGATGCCTTGTTTTCGTTATGTTTTGGGCTTTTTATAGTTACTGGTCTATGTCGTCGCGTGTCCAACGTGGTGCAGCTACATTGCCAACGCGACGCGAATAACAGATTGCTTCTTTCCCTTCAAATATTCATGTGTTCCACATACGTTCAGTTACGTTGCCAACACAGAACCCTGTAACATTTTGCAGAAATTAAAACACATCAGATTTATGAGAATTTATCATCCAAAAGGCTCTAAAACTGTATTTTCTAGATTGTGCATGGGTTATTCAGTTTTATGTCATTTTCTCATGTTTTAATGGTGTTTTATGCTTCAATTACTTGCAATTACATTGAATTATGTTCCAAATATGTGTCTTATTGGACACTTATCAGTGACCTTCTCTGCTATTCCGTGTTTTAATTCGTGCAAACTCACACGCAGCTTACAACGGTTTGAGTGATGCAAGCACATAATTTTAATCTATTCAAAATCAATTTTTCCGGATATCACCCTCTATTTTTCAAGAGATCAAGTCTCTTAAACCATAACTACATAGCCTTGAATTTTCCATTGCACCAGGGAATACGTTGGAGCTGGATCAAGTCATGTCAGGCTATTTTCATATAAACCTATTTATTTTTATTCTATTTAAGGGATCAAACAATTTTCAAAAAATCACACACTCAGTTTAAGGGTACCGTTCTTCGGAACAGTCGAGTAGGGTGCCTAACACCTTCCCTATTCGTAACCGACTCCCAAACCTAGAATTTTTTCCTCAAGTTAGGATTTTTCCAAATATTTTCCCTTAAAATAAAATTTGGTGGTGGCTCCACAATCAATCAAATTCCTTTAAAAAATTTTAGCGAGCTCGTCGTCTCGTTGTAATTACAGTTACGACACAGGTGAATGGACCAAATTACCCTTTGTTAAGAATGTAATTTTCATTTAACCATATATGACCAATTTTGATTAAGGGCCAAGGAAAGCTCATTTGATTAAAAAACACTTCTCTATGCATCCACTCAAGACCCCACAAAAAAAATATATCACTTTCAAGCACTCTTGAACTCAATTTAACCAAGTTAATCTTCCACCTTTAAAGTCTAAACCTTGACCTAAGCGAGGAGACAAAGTCTCACCATTCCTTATCAAGGATTCGTGTGGACCACCAAGGGAGTGTAGATTTACCTAAAAAAATCCATCAAGTTCTTCTCATAGTCTTCAACAAGAAGAGATTTCTTCAAAAATTTCTAAGTCTTTTATTATTGGTCTATTCTTCTTGTTCTTTTATGGATCTTTCTCTAAACTCTATGGATCTTTCTCTAAACTCTATGGATCTAACTTTCTTGAGCATATTCTTGTTCAAAAATTTCCTATTTTTTTGTTAAAATATGCATCACTAAGTTTTTAAGTGATTTTTAAAGGTTAAGAGGAAGTTTTAATGGATTAAAGTACTCCTTGATACCTTTAGAGCAATTTAATCGATTAAAAAAATTTTAAAATAGATTTTAAGTATCTTCGACAGATTTGAGAGATTTTGTTTAAGTGTTGGAAGATGCTCAAGCAAAGGATAAATTAGAGCTTAAAGTAGATCTTATGGATCTTAACTTGTTGGGTAGAAAATGATGTTATGTGCCTTTTTCTCCTTAAAGTTGTAAGCTTGTTTACATTTTTATGAAAAAAGTTCTAACCTTGAACTTGGATCTTTACAAAAGTTTGGATTTGGACCAGTATAGTGATAAATTAAAAGGGTTCTAAAAGTTAAGTCATAAAAGTTAAAACTTGACTTCAAAGATTGGATCTTTATGGCTACGAGACGAAGATTGAACTTATGAGTTTAGAAGGTGAAGGAGACATTTCAAACTCCTCATAATCATGATCAATACCTTGGACCAATGACAAACTTTGATAGATCTAAAACCAAAGTGTGTAATTAATGATAAAATAAAAGATTCACAAGTTAAATGAGAAAAATTGGTATAAAGGACCTTTATGTGGCCACGGAGACCATTTGGTCTAGCTTGACAATTAAGAAAAAAAGAGTCTAAAATTTTATTAAGGCATGAAAAGGATTCCAACCAAGTATAAGAAGGTGATTATAAGTTTAATTAAGAGATCTTAATAACTTAAGTGGCCATTTGACCAAGACATGATAATTAAGGGAAAAAACTTTAAAAGAAGTTCCAAGTTGAATTAACCTAATAATCTAAGTCATAAACTCATAAAAATCACATTTCAAGGATAGGACAAATTGACACAAAGCCTTTAGAACAATGAAATACTATTCGGCCAAGGATGGAGAAATTTCATAAAAATGGTTAATAAACTTAGTTTGAATAGTTTGGATGTTTAAAGATTTTTAAGAGGAATACAAGTAAATGGACTTGGTTCCATAAGCAAGGAAATAAAAAAAATTAAATCAAATTATTAACTCAAATTAGCTAGTTACATTAATAATTAATAAACCATAAACTACTCTCACTAAAGTTTGGAACAAGGTGGTTGTGCATAAAACACCTAAGTTGATGAACATAAAGTAAGTTAGTCTAAAATAGGCCATTCAGCCAACTAAATTAAGTTTCGTTATTTTAAATTTAAATAAAAAATATTAAGAAAACCTAGTTTTTGAGAAAGGTTGCCAGATAACTTAGAAGAATAAGTGAACTAAGTTGTCATGAGATATTTTTCAAAAAATTCAAAAGATGAACAAGATGGGAAAATTTTAGAGAAAGACTACATGTTGTGCAAAAACTTAGTATCGAGCATAATTAAGTAATTTTAATTAGGAGATATATTTCTAGTTAAATAATTATTCTATCGTATTATGTTGCTTCTTGAGTAAGTAGATTCATGCATAAGGTATACTAATTACTCTCTTGAATAATTTATAGAAGTGATGTGATTTATGGTGTTTATGTATGGATAAAATATGTAAAAATTGAATGGACTAGAAACCATATGTGCGTAACATATTAATTGGGTTGCTTGAGCATGCATGTTATCTGGAAGATTTGAAAAGGAATCTAATAAATCAACATATCATTAAATAAAAACTTATGTGAAAATTTAATACTATGATAAGCATAAATTTCATAAATAATTATCTCTCACTTTTATCTCATTAAGACTTCTTATATGTTCAATTAAGTGGTCTTTGTCATATTTTATGAGTTTGGGTTCATATGAAGTTTAATTGAATTTCTCTGCTTACCCGATTAAAATGACACTATTATAGTATTTTGAGCATAATAGGAGTTTTAGACATCCAAAAATCATGAAATCTGTCTTGAATGAAAGCTTAAAGAAGTGTCCACTGTTACAAAGCAAGAGCAGACTCTAAATGGGATGTTTAGGACTCCGAAATTATCTCAAAAGATGAGATAGTGTTGCTGACATGGAATTTGAACAGTGTGCAAAGATCCGGCCATATCTTGAGATACAGAAGTCATATTGAGATGAAATCAACTCTGTTGGACAGCTAAGATCCGGGGATACAACTTTTGTTCAGAAGTCAAGCTCTAATTCGGACATGTGAACATCCGAAATTGTGGTGCAAGAAAGTCAAAATTTTTGTGCTAATTGGTGACAAAAATTCAAAAGTGTTTTGCATTTTCAACAAAGCCCATGTGAAAGCAATAAAAGGGTAGAAAAGTAATATCCTAGTTGGTGACTTTCTAAAGATGATGCCTCATAAATCCTCTATAAATAGAAGGGTTTACAAGAGGAGAAACACACCATTTTGGAGATTAACTCCAATACCATTTTCTTTCTTTCTTTCTTTCTTTTTTTCTTTCTTTCTTTCTTGTTAGTTTTGCCTCCTTCATGGAAGGCTTAGGTTTTCTTTCTTGTTAGTTTGCCTCCTACATGGAAGGCTTAGTTTTTCTTTATTGTTAGTTGCCTCCTACATGGAAGGCTTAGGATTTATTTGTTTTTAGTTGCCTCCTACATGGAAGGCTTAGGATTTATTTGTTGTTAGTTTGCCTCTTTCTTTGTTGTTAGTTTGCCTCCTTCATGGAAGGCTAGGTTTGTAGTTTCAATTCAAGGATTCAAGCTATTTTCATTTTAACTTTGAGGTCTTGATCTTTATTTACATGCTTATTAAGTGGTTTCTACTCTACTTCACTATATTCTTCAATTTTATTCTTTAATCAAAGTTTGATCGGTTGACGTATTTTGATTAATGCATAATTGATTTATAATTGGTTTTTGATTGGTAAATCATTTTCCAAAAGTTTGAAGAGTAGAAATTAAGTAATTTAATTGAAGGTTTTCATTTTATTACTTACTTCAACTGAATTCTGATTATGAAATTGGTTTAGATGAAAGATTAAGTGGTTACTAAATCTTGTTGATCATAATCAATTAAATTCTGAGAGGTTTCTCAATAGAGAATTCAAGGATCATTTTAGGGGTTCCAGATGATCCTAGGTTGATAAACACAATGCATGATTTTAGTGATCAATGATTAGTTAAGAAAATAGCCTCTGAATTCCTTGAGTTGATAATTGTTAAGTGAATTAATTTCATTCTGTATTTTGTATTTAGAACTCAACATCGCATCTTTACAAAACCCCCTTGTTCTAACTTTCTCCTTATTTGCTTAAGAATCTGAAATGGTCTTTGGGAGATGACCTAGGTTGCACCTTATACTATACCAATAGTTTGGGGGAAATCTAGAAATTATTTTTGCGCGTTTGCGACGAGCGTGTCAAAAATTTGGCGCCATTGTCGGGGACCATTTTAGTTTCCTAGGCTCATTTAGGAGTTTGTATAAAAATTTTAATCTTTCTAACAATTGTTTTTACTTTAGGTATATCATTCTTGGATTTTCTGTATGAATTCACCTTTTTGTGTATGACCCGATCCAATCCTGAAAATTTATATGCATATGATCCTGAGATTGATAGAACATTCCACCATTTGAAAAGAGCACATAGAAGGCATTCATCCAGTAATAACCAAGAAAGTAACAGTAGTGATTTTTCATCTTTAAATTTTGATAGTTTTAAATATTTTGCTGAGAACATAGCTGATAGAACCTTAAAAGAATTAGTTGCACCTGATGTTGCTTATCAACCGTTGTGTATTCAATACCCTGATGTTGATGCACCATTTGAACTAAAGTCTGGATTAATACATTTGCTACCTAAGTTTCATGGCCTTGCAGGTGAGGACCCTCATAAACATTTGAAGGAATTTCACATTGTGTGTTCCACAATGCGGCCACAAGGAATTCCAGAAGATCATATCAAGTTGAAGGCATTTCCTTTCTCCTTAAATGATGGAGCTAAGGACTGGTTGTACTATCTACATCCAACATCTGTTACAAGCTGGAATGATATGAAGAGATTATTTCTGGAGAAGTTCTTCCCTGCATCCAGAACGGCAGCTATCAGAAAAGAGATTTGCGGCATCAGACAAAACTCCCAAGAAACTCTCTATGAGTATTGGGAGAGATTCAAGAAACTATGCGCCACTTGTCCACACCATCAAATCAGTGATCAATTACTGATTCAGTATTTCTATGAAGGACTCATGCCAATGGACAGAAGCATGGTTGATGCAGCTAGTGGTGGAGCACTTATGGACAAAACTCCTACAGCAGCTCGAGATTTGATTGCCAACATGGCAGAAAATTCTCAGCAATTCAATTCTCGAACTAATTCCTTGTCTAAAGGAGTCCATGAAATGACCACTAAGACAGACCATACACGATTGGAGAACAGAATTGAAGAACTAACCTCCATCGTAAGACAGTTGGCCATCGGACAACAACAGCAACTTAATGTTGTTGACAAAACCAAAACATGTGGCATCTGCACTTCTGCAGATCATCCTACTGATGCATGCCCAACATTGCAAGAAAGTGAGACACCTGAGGCTGCAGTAAATGGTATTTTTGGCACAGGACAACAATACAGGCCTCCTCAACATTATCAGCAACAGAAGTTTGAACCACCTTCTGGATCATACAATCCTAGTTGGAGAAACCATCCTAACTTGAGATATGGTCCTCCACAACAACAAAGGATTCTAACATCTGACTCCCAAAATAAATACCAACCACCGCCATTCAGACAACAACAACAGCATATGCAGCAATCTGTACCTTCTAATGCTTCTGAACCCTCTCTTGATGATTTGATGAAGCAATTAGCAACCAGCAATCTTCAGTTTCAACAAAATGTAAGTTCTACCATTCAGGATTTTTAAACTCAAATTGGGCAGTTGGCTACCACTGTCAACCAATTGAAATCTCAAGGTTCTGGTCAACTACATTCTCAACCTGTCATAAATCCCAAAAGTGTGAATGCCATGACCTTGAGAAATGGGAAGAAAGTGCAGACAGACCCTACAATTTTAAAGCAACAAAACTTTAATCAGACTAATCCACACCAAAAAGAAGCATTTATCTCCACACCTGGAGACATCTCTGATAAGCCATCTGAATCAGAGGAAAAGTCTGATGAAAAAAGTACACCAACCTTCGATAAAACATCGAATGATCAACAAAAAGAAGCTTGCCATAAACGATCTACACTTGAAGCATCTGATGAAACAAAAACCCCAAATTGTGCTTATCAGAAGGTATCTTTACCTTTTCCAAATAGAATGGTCCAATCCAAGCTCAATGCTCATGCAGAATTGGATAAGGAGCTTCTAGATACTTTCAGGAAAGTGGAAGTCAACATACCACTTCTAGATGCTATCAAGCAAATTCCCAAATATGCCAAATTTCTAAAGGATTTGTGCACGCATAAGAGAAGACTCAAAGGGGATGAGAAGATTAGTGTGGGACGCAATGTTTCTGCCTTAATTCAACCCAGCCTCCCTCAGAAATGTAAAGATCCAGGAACTTTCACCATTCCTTGCACAATAGGAAATTCTACATTTGGTGATGCATTGCTGGATCTAGGTGCTTCCATTAATGTTATGCCCTCATCAGTTTATAAATCTTTGAATCTGGGAGAACTGAAGCCAACTGGTGTGGTGATTCAATTAGCCAACAGAAGTACAGCACATCCAGCCGGAGTACTTGAAGATGTGCTAGTTCAAGTGAATAAGCTAATCTTTCCAGCCGACTTCTACATTTTGGATATGGAAGATGAGTCATCCATCAATAGAGCAACCTTGATCCTAGGGAGACCTTTCCTCAAAACTGCAAAAACAAAGATAGATGTGCATACGGGGACTCTCTCTATGGAATTTGGAGATGATATCATCCAATTCAACATATTTGAAGCCATGAAGCATCCTATAGAGAATCATTCACTCTTTCAACTTGATGCCATAGATATTCTTGCGAATGATTATTCTATTGACAATCTACTTTTTGATTTTGATTTAGATTACTTAGATAATTTTACTTGCACATGTGATGAATTTGATCCATGTATTGTCTGTTCCAGGATTAATGCTGCAGACCAAACTTCGTTGAAAGATGACATGTTAGATGCAAGTGTTGCAGACATTTCAATCTCAGATAGATCCCTCCCTTCCATAATACAACCACCTCCTTTGGAATTGAAGCCTTTGCCTGAACATCTAAAGTATGCTTATTTGGGGGAAAATGAGAAGCTTCCTGTCATTGTAGCAAAGAACCTTCTACCACAACAAGAAGAAAGGTTGTTGCAAACCTTAAAAAGCGATAAACAAGCAATTGGATGGACTTTGGCTGATACTCCAGGCATTAGCCCATCTACTTGTATGCATAGGATATTGCTGGAGGAAAACACCAGACCTGTTAGACAACCACAAAGCGTTTGAATCCAACCATCCTAGATGTGGTAAAGAAGGAAGTAGGTAAGCTTCTGACAGCTGGTATCATCTATCCCATCTCAGACAGTGATTGGGTAAGCCCGGTGCAAGTAGTTCCTAAGAATATTGGCATGACTGTAGTCAAAAATCACAATGATGAACTAATCCCTACCAGAATACAAAACAGTTGGAGAGTGTGCATAGATTATAGGAAGCTTAACCAAGCTACTCGCAAGGATCACTTCCCTTTGCCCTTCATAGACCAAATTTTGGAAAGATTAGCAGGAAAATGTCACTATTGCTTTCTAGATGGTTTTTCAGGTTATTTTCAAATACATATAGCCCCAGAAGACCAGCATAAGACCACCTTCACTTGTCCTTTTGGTACTTTTGCCTATCGAAGGATGCCATTTGGTCTATGCAACGCCCCTGGAACCTTTGAAAGATGCATGGTAAGCATTTTCTCTGATCTCTTAGAAAGTTGCATGGAAGTGTTTATGGATGACTTCACTGTATATGGTTCTTCTTTTGATGCATGCTTAGAAAGCCTCTCTAAAGTTTTGGACAGATGCATTGAGACTAACCTGGTTTTGAATTTTGAAAAATGTCATTTCATGGTAACAGAAGGTATAGTCTTAGGACACTTGGTATCTAGCAAAGATTTAGAGGTTGATAAGGCCAAGATAGACATTATTACTTCTCTACCTTACCCCACTTCTGTGCGAGAAGTACGTTCTTTACTTGGTCATGCAGGGTTTTACAGAAGATTCATCAAGGATTTTAGCAAGATTGCACAACCTCTTTCTAAACTACTACAAAAAGATACCAAATTTGTGTTTGATCAAGCTTGCAAGGATTCATTTGATGAACTAAAGAAGCGGTTGACAACCACTCCCATCATTCAACCACCTAATTGGACGCTTCCATTTGAATTAATGTGTGATGCATCTAATTATGCCCTTGGTGCTGTACTGTCTCAAAGAGTTAGTAAGAGATCTCATGTCATTGCATATGCCTCTCGCACACTAGATGCAACCCAATCCAATTACACAACAACTGAGAAGGAGCTTTTGGCAATTGTGTTTGCATTAGATAAATTTCGCTCCTATTTGCTTGGATCTAAAGTTATTGTCTTCTCTGACCATGCAGCTCTGAAATACTTACTGAAGAAGGCAGATGCTAAGCCAAGAATGATTCGCTGGATGCTTCTGTTGCAAGAATTTGATTTAGAGATTAAAGACAAGAGTGGTGCAGAGAACCTTGTTGCAGATCATTTAAGTCGGATCCAGCAACCTTGTGAAGAAACTTCAATTGTAGATTCATTCCCAGAAGAGCATCTTTATCATTTGCACGGGAAGGATCCTTGGTATGCAGATTTGGTAAACTATCTGGTTGCTAAAGAAATACCCAAACACTTCACCAAATCGCAAATTGCCAAGTTGAAAAGTGATGCCAAACACTACATATGGGATGAACCATACCTTTGGAAGACATGTAGTGATCGAATCATTAGAAGATGTGTTCCAGATCATGAAGTTCAGTCTGTACTTATCTTTTGCCATTCCCTAGCTTGTGGTGGACACTTTGGGCCACAACGGACAGCTAGAAAAGTACTAGACTCAGGCTTTTATTAGCCTACAATATTTCGTGATGCACATAGATTATGCATAACTTGTGAGCAGTGCCAAAGAATAAGGAGTATTTCGCGCAGAAATGAGATGCCCCAACAACCACTTCTCTTTTGTGAGGTATTTGATGTTTGGGGTATAGACTTTATGGGTCCATTCCCTGTCTCTTTTGGTTTTGTTTACATTTTGCTAGCTGTTGATTATGTTTCAAAATGGGTGGAGGCAAAAGTCACCCGTACTGATGATGCTCGAGTTGTTGCAGATTTTATCAGGTCTAACATTTTTAGCAGGTTTGGCATTCCTAGAGCTCTAATTAGTGACCAAGGTACTCATTTTTGCAACCGCACAATGGAAGCCCTACTCCGCAAATATGGAGTCATGCATAAAGTTTCCAGCCCATATCATCCTCAAACAAATGGTCAAGCTGAAGTTTCTAATCGAGAGATCAAGAAAATCTTAGAGAAAATAGTTCAGCCTAACAGGAAGGATTGGAGCTTGCGCCTTGTTGATGCGTTATGGGCATATAGGACAGCCTACAAGTCACCCATTGGCATGTCTCCCTACAGGATTGTCTTTGGTAAAGCATGTCATCTTCCAGTTGAATTAGAGCATAGAGCATTTTGGGCAGTAAAGAAATGCAACATGGATCTAGACCAAGTAGGAATCCATAGGAAGATTCAATTGCAGGAACTTGAAGAAATTCGATTAGAAGCATACGAAAACTCCAAAATTTACAAAGAAGAGGTCAAAGCTCTTCATGACAAAAAGTTGGCAAGAAAGGAGTTTTCCGTTGGACAAAAAGTTCTCCTTTTCAATTCTCGGCTAAAGCTTATGCCTGGTAAGCTACGCTCTAGATGGTTAGGACCATTTGTAGTTACTAATGTTTTTCCTTATGGTGCAGTGGAAATAAAAAATGAGGTAACTGAAAAAATCTTCAAGGTGAATGGACATCGTCTTAAACCATTTTTCGAAGGTTTTCAAAAGCACATGGTAGAAGAAGTGCATTTGCACAATGCCACATACTTGCAATAAATTCAAGAGAAGTCTCTCTCTCTCTCTCTCTCTCTTTCTCTCTCTTCCTCTCTCATATTCCTCACTTATAAGTTTCAACTAATCTCTCAACTTCCTTCTTCACCTCTTAAATCATCCCAACTATTACACTACATCACAACTACTGTTCATTCTCATGCGTGTATGTTTGTCATTTACATTGTCTTTTCAATTTATTGGGCCACCATTTTTTTTGAAAATTTCACCCCTGCTTAAAGTCTTTCCCCTCTGACATTCACCTTTTCCTTGAACAAAAAATTCAAACTTTTGCAACAAAAATTCAAACTTTTGCTATCAAATCCTGATCCCGCACTATTTAAGCGATCTCCTTGTCTGATATTGAGTCCCTATAAATTATCAACCTCTATGACATATTTTTTCAAAAAAAAGACAGAAACACCGTATATGGATAGGATCAATACTATCTGTGTTTTTGGTGGGTCTAACCTTGGAAAGGATGGAGAATTTCAACATGCAGCTTATACCCTTGGTAAGGTATTAGCTGCAAGAAAAATCAATCTTGTTTATGGGGGAGGGATTTAGGGTTTAAAAGGATGTGTTGCAGGATCTGCACTCACAAAGGGATGTAACGTCTTAGGTGTTGGCTTAAAAAATGAGAGCACCTCCTACTTCACCCTGGGTACTGAATTGAAGGTTGCAACCATGCATGACCGTATGAGACACATGTTGATTAATTCTAATGCATTTATTGCATTACCTGGTGGTCTTGGAACAATGGAAGAAATTTTTACCATTATATTTTGGGCCTATCGGAATTTTCATAAAAAACCTTTGGGCTTGTTGAATATTAATGGCTTTTATAATGGTTTGATATCCTTTTTAGATCATGCAGTAGAGCAGGAGTTCATGCCATAATCCATGCGCAACATCATAGTATCTGCTTCAACTGTTGAACAGCTACTTGAGATTTTGCAAAATCCTACATCTGAGCTCAGTCAAGCAATGCAGCTGGTGAACCAACCAAATCAGGATGGCAGAGACAAAAGAGAACCAAATACCACTCTTCGGTTATAACTTTTCCTTACTTTGGTGGTTTTCTTACATTTCTTTTCCTGTTATATGAAATTCCATCTAAGACATTGGGGACAATGTCTTGGATAGGTTGGGGGGAGGATGGTCCGATATCTAAAAAAAAAATTTAAAAAAAAACCAAAAAAAAACACAAAAAACAAAAAAAAAACAAAAAAACAAAAAAAACAAAAAAATATTACATAACAAAAAAATATTACAAAACAAAAGATGGCTGAGTAAGGAGTTACACTTGACTCCTGATACGCATCTTATGATTAAAAAAAAAATTTGAATGTGGAAGTATGTTTTTCTTTAGATTTCATAAAATAATTGAAGCAAAATGATTTACATTTTGAGATTAATTAGTTTGGCAACACATATTTGAACTGGATAGATTATATTTGATAAAAATATTATCTGTGAGATTTTGAGCCTTATTATTATTTTCTTTCATGTGTGATTTTCATCCATGGAATATGTTACTTCAGAACTTGCATTGATTCTTTTTGAAGCTACATTTTCACATGAATTGTACAAAAATGATTGAGGCACTGTTTTTCTTGAACAAACCATTTGGCCAAATAACCAAACCATATAATTTTATCCTTTGATCAGCCCTTTGAGCCGATTAGCCTTTTCTTCTTTTAGCTCACCACAAATAAAAAAAAACAAAAAAAAAACAACTTTGTTTGACCATAGAAGGTGAGGAATACTGGATTTATCATACCATAAGTGTTTCAATAAGTGTGGGGGAGATTATTGTTGTGTTCATCAATATCATGGTTGAAAAAAAAAGAACTGAAGCAATAAATTAACAAATAAACTATTATATTGAAAAAAAGAAAAAAAAAAGAATGAAGAAGTGACATCTGTTTCTCACACTTGCACTTAGACTCAGTTCTCAATCCTCACCATTTTCCTTGGTCTAACATTGTATCTCTTCAATATATCATTTCATCTTTCTAATCCCGTTATAACCAAAATAAAGACCTCTTGATTTGTACATTGCATGTGTACATAGTAGTAGAGAAGTAGAAGATATGCAAGCCTATGATAGTTCATCTTTCATGGATTGAATTTGAGAGAAACACTTACCAAATCAAACACTTGAGAGATTCAGAGTATATCATGTGAGGTTTTATCTTTCTCAATCTATGTTCTTCAAATTAAAGTTGCCTTTCTAAGTAATTTCAAAAATGTGATGAAAGAATGGTTCATGAAATTTTGTGAATTCTTGAGAAATCAACTCAAAACTTTGATGTTCTTTCAAAAAAAAAATTAAAAAAAATAGTCATCAATCCTTAACTTAAGTTTGCCCGAGACGTGCAAAAGATAAGTGTGGGGGAATTTGATAAGCATAAATTTCATAAATAATTATCTCTCACTTTTATCTCATTAAGACTTCTTATATGTTCAATTAAGTGGTCTTTGTCATATTTTATGAGTTTGGGTTCATATGAAGTTTAATTGAATTTCTTTGCTTACCCGATTAAAATGACACTATTATAGTATTTTGAGCATAATAGGAGTTTTAGACATCCAAAAATCATGAAATCTGTCTTGAATGAAAGCTTAAAGAAGTGTCCACAGTTACAAAGCAAGAGCAAACTCTAAATGGGATGTTTAGGACTCCGAAATTATCTCAAAAGATGAGATAGTGTTGCTGACGTGGAATTTGAACAGTGTGCAAAGATCCGGCCATATCTTGAGATACAGAAGTCATATTGAGATGAAATTAACTCTGTTGGACAGCTAAGATCCGGGGCTACAACTTTTGTTCAGAAGTCAAGCTCTAATTCGGACATGTGAACATCCGAAATTGCGGTGCAAGAAAGTCAAAATTTTTGTGCTAATTGGTGACAAAAATTCAAAAGTGTTTTGCATTTTCAACAAAGCCCATGTGAAAGCAATAAAAGGGTAGAAAAGTAATATCCTAGTTGGTGACTTTCTGAAGATGATGCCTCACAAATCCTCTATAAATAGAAGGGTTTACGAGAGGAGAAACACACCATTTTGGAGATTAACTCCAATACCATTTTCTTTCTTTCTTTCTTTCTTGTTAGTTTTGCCTCCTTCATGGAAGGCTTAGGTTTTCTTTCTTGTTAGTTTGCCTCCTACATGGAAGGCTTAGTTTTTCTTTATTGTTAGTTGCCTCCTACATGGAAGGCTTAGGATTTATTTGTTGTTAGTTGCCTCCTACATGGAAGGCTTAGGATTTATTTGTTGTTAGTTTGCCTCTTTCTTTGTTGTTAGTTTGCCTCCTTCATGGAAGGCTAGGTTTGTAGTTTCAATTCAAGGATTCAAGCTATTTTCATTTTAACTTTGAGGTCTTGATCTTTATTTACATGCTTATTAAGTGGTTTCTACTCTACTTCACTATATTCTTCAATTTTATTCTTTAATCAAAGTTTGATCGGTTGACGTATTTTAATTAATGCATAATTGATTTATAATTGGTTTTTGATTGGTAAATCATTTTACAAAAGTTTGAAGAGTAGAAATTAAGTAATTTAATTGAAGGTTTTCATTTTATTACTTACTTCAACTGAATTCTGATTATAAAATTGGTTTAAATGAAAGATTAAGTGGTTACTAAATCTTGTTGATCATAATCAATTGAATTCTGAGAGGTTTCTCAGTAGAGAATTCAAGGATCATTGTAGGGGTTCCAGATGATCCTAGGTTGATAAACACAATGCATGATTTTAGTGATCAATGATTAGTTATGAAAATAGCCTCTGAATTCCTTGAGTTGATAATTGTTAAGTGAAATTAATTTCATTCTGTATTTTGTATTTAGCATTTGATATCACATCTTTACAAAAACCCCCTTGTTCTAATTTTCTCCTTATTTGCTTAAGAATATAAAATGGTCTTTGGGAGATGACCTAGGTTGCACCTTATACTATACCAATAGTTTGGGGGAAATCTAGAAATTATTTTTGCGCGTTTGCGACGAGCGTGTCATACTACTCTTAATGTGCCTTGTGCACATTTAGAAGGGCGAGAGGTCCTCCTATGGTGAAGGCGTAGGTTTTCAAGAAATCATTTTATTATGAAGCGTTGAGTCTTCAAAAATTATGATGGTATGATTATCATGGAATGAACTCATATCCTAAGAATAAAAGGTAGAGTAACCGAACTAGTGAAAGGATATTGTTTGACTAAATTTTGTATGATATGCTTAAACTAGAGTTATCATTAAGAATGTGATAAAGGAATGAGAACAAATTATGATAAAGGCACGGATGAAACAAGGGTCAAGTAATATCTGTGATATGATAAAATATGATCTAAAAAAGATATAAGTATGATATGAGATGTATGTTTATCAATATCTCTATAAAAGAATAATCTAAGTATGAACGAAATATATGCTTGAACAAGAAATATTTCTCTTATTGCTAAAAATGACCCACTTCAGCTAAGGATCTCATTTAAAGTTAAAAGTGAAGTTATAAGCATGTCATCTCTTTTCCAATAAACTAAAGTGATTGGGTAGAAACTGTTGACACTAACTTTAGGGTAGAGACCTATTAATAAATTTTACTTTCTCATCTCCTACCACCAGTTTCTTTCCTAGATTCTCATAATACCATTCTTGATGGTAGTAGTGTTCGTTGAAATTAATAATGTGAACTGGATGATCAACGCTCATGGATTGTTAATTACGGCCCAAACAAAGGTAAGTAGAGGGCACTTACTATGCCCTCGACGAGAGTTTGTGATTGGAGCTTAAGGCCCATATTATGTTGATCGAGTTCTATGATAATGGAGTGTTGGTTTTACCCAATAGTGTAGACTTTTATAATTAGTCATATAATATGTATGGTGGTTATGTGTTGTGTATATGTGATGTATGGAAGGGTACTAATGCATTTGCACTAGCTTTTTGTTAAAACTTATGGGACTGTATAATAATAATGTCTATAAAAATAATGTTATATAAGTAGGTATGAATATATGAATGTGTAGTATTAGTAATAAATGTATGCGGACTTTTAACTGTTTTGTTTACTTGGTGTAGCAATGAGTATCATGAAATCAATCAAATAAAATTGATGAAGCTCATATTTCTAATAACATTTTACCGTATTTTTAGTACATGTAATTTTTTTTAAAGAAATTCTACATCATAAAGTAATAGTTTAATAAAGAAATAATGTTCTTCTTCATTTTATATTGGTGTTTTAAATATTTATGTCGCATAATTTGTGTAGGAGAAAATTAGGATAGTGAGTTTGGGATTTTACTTTAGTATGATAAATTATTTTAAACTTGTTTGCTTAATAATTACTACTTCCATTTGTGGTGGATTTCTTATGACAAACTAAAGAGTAATTTGGATGACATGTTCATCATGTATTTAAAATGACCAATACCTAAATAAAAGAAATTTCTTACGAAAATATTGAAATAAAATAAACTTTTAATGTATTAGATAATCTAAATAAAAAATCTATTACATTCAAGAACCTTTAAATGAATGTTATTTCTTACATTCAATAACTTACCCTAAAAAATATATCTAATTTTTGAAATAAAACTAAAAAAAAGAATCCAAGATAAACCACCAACCTACAAAATAATATTATTATCAAATTTAGTCTTTTAATTTTATTATCTATATTCATAAGTATGGCTGGTGTAATTTCATTACCATTAAAATTATCTTCTGTTATAATAATATCATCATCAAACCACAAAAAATATCCACATTTATCATCCATATGCACCATACGTATTGTCAGTTTTAAGAACTATAACAACCAACAAAATAATATGGTCAAACCAAACATCAACAACTTTCATTTTGGAACATCCATATTATAGTTTACTAGATTCTTTTCCCCTGAACCATAAATCCTAGTTACAACTTGACATTTGTAGTAACATCTCATATGTTAACTTCCTTAAGATTATCATCCTTCTATTATTATCCATAAATGATGGTATTAAAAAAAATGGGGAAAACAAGGAAATAAGAGTATTAATGTAATCTTGAACAATAAGAATAGAACAAGATGAACAACAACAACACAAAATAAAGAAAAAAGTATGCAAAAACAAGAATGCCATTATCTTGGATGATTAGATGGACTAGAACTTTACACATAAAATGTTATCGTTTCGAAGACATGTCATACCTTAAATGTCATTTTATGTTATACATTAACATGCCGTTAACCAAAATTAAAAGAAGGAACTAAGTTGTAAGACCATCATAAAAGTTGGAAACTAAAGAACTGTTAAAAAATGAAGACATGTCATACCCTAAATATCATTTCATGTTATACATTAACATGCCGTTAACCAAAATTAAAAGAAGAAACTAAGTTCTAAGATGATTATGAAAGTTGGAACTAAAGAAGAACTTTTAAAAAATAAAAAATAAATTTACAAGGTATAAATAAAGTTAGGGATGAAAAACTAATAAATGTGATTATTTTTATTTTAAAATATCTTGTTTAAAATTTAGGTTGATATATAGATTAAGATTTTCTAGAGATACTTAATTATGTAATTATGAACTATAAAATATTAATTTTGATTCATATAATTATTTTATTTAATTAAGCACTAATTATTCTTATTAAACTAAATTTAGATAATTAACAATTGTTTGATCTAATTAAAATTTTCTTACTTATTTAATATTATTCTCATTTCTAATTAAGATTTCAATTATTTAATTTCAATTAATAAATTTTAATCACTCAATAATATTAAATAATTTATACAAATAAAAATAAGAATATTACAAAATATAAATAAAATATTTTTTAGAATTTAAATAATATAATATATTTATATTTTAGTTTAAATTAAAAGCGTAAGCTATCGCATTAAATTTTAATAATTTTTTTTTCATATTATTCAAGTAAATTATGATAAATTTTTCTTTCTTTAACTTTTTAACTCCTCTAAATATATCATTAATTTTTATTTTTATTAATTTTATTATTATTATTATTATATTAAAAAATTTTGATTATTCATTTAATTCTTAATTTTAAATTATTTATTTTATCAAATTTTTTTAACCATTCTTTTTTTATTTCTTAAACTGTTTGCGTATAATCTTATTAATTGTTATTTTAATTTTATCTTATATTCGTCTATTATTAAATTGGTGTTATTCATAAAAAAAAACTAGATAAATATATTTTATTATAATAAAAATAATTTTTTCTTATTTTTAATAATCATTATTCATAGAAAGTTAAAAAAAAAAATCAAAATTTCACTAACCTTCAGCTTTCTTTTCTTCAATTGATCATGTATACATGTTAAAGTTGCTATGAAGTTTATTTATAAATCTCATTTATTAACACCAAATTAAAGAATATTAATTTAAATAATAAATCATATAATATAACTTAACAAATTTAACATATTTATTGATTAATTCTTATATATTCTCTAACAAAGCATAAATCTATATATAATTTAAAAATTAATAATTAACTTAAAATGTTATCAACTTTTTAAATAAATAAATTTTATCAAATGATTCCATTTTAATCAAATAAATTAATAATTAACTTAAAAAAACTACCCAAACACATTCTTAATAGTTCATACAACTAAATTTCGAATTGAATGGATTAGTAGAAAAGGAATATATAAATATGAAATAAACTCTTAGTCAATTTAACCTGAAAAATGTGAGATCACTCTTTTTCCAATCATTTCCCCCTTTTTGAGGGAAGGTAATGAAAAAATGAAGAGTGAGGGGGAAGAAAGAAAAAGAAAACACAGCAACACACACAAAAGCAAAACCAACAGAGGCAACCAACGAGATCTCAGTAGAAGCCCCAAATTAGGAACCAGAAACCACAGCTGAAGCAACCATCTCATCATCAATCACCCCTTTCATTCCCTTCACACCCCAAAAATACACAAAATGCAAAACCCAAATTCACCATCACCAACACCACAACAGCAACAACAACAACAACAACAATCACTCTACTTTCCTTCTTCACTTTCAATCCCCTCGTGCCCAACCACCTTCAATCTCAGAGACCCAAAACCCAAACCCACCCTCCTTCTCTACACCTTCCTCGCCATCTCTCTTCTTTCCCTCACCTTCATTCTCTCCCTCTCCTCTTCCCACTCTTCATCTCTCCACTCCGGACCCGACCCGTTCCTCTATCCGACCCATCGCATCATCTACCACAAATCCACCCCTTCTCCTCCCTCCATGGCCTACCTCATTTCCGGGTCCCGTGACGATTCGGGTAGGATCCTCCGCTTACTATTCGCAACCTACCACCCGCTCAACCACTACCTCCTCCACCTCGACCCCTCCGCTCCCCACGCGGAGCGCGAGCGCGTGGCACTCACCGTCCAAGCTAACCCTATTTTCAAAGCCGCGCAGAACGTCCATGTCATGGGGAAACCCGATTTCGCTTACTCCAAAGGGTCCTCGCCTGTTTCGTTGAACCTCCACGCGGCTTCCATTTTGCTTCGCTTGTCAATCACGTGGGATTGGTTTGTTAGCCTCAGTGCTGATGCGTACCCTCTTGTTACCCAAGACGGTATGGTATGGTGCTGAATTTAATTTTCGGTTCTATCTTTGTGTGAAGTGAAAAGCCACTTTAATTATGGAAAGATTTGGAACCATAATCGTTAGGGGCTGTTTTTTCTGTTTATAGTTAATGGTTTTTTGTGGTTAGATAATCAGAAATCAATAAATAATAATTATTTATTAAAAATCATAGTATTTAATGTTATAAATATGTTAACTTATATAATTTGTCAATAAAAATTTACTATATACTTCTTCATTTCTTTTGTTTTATTGTTTAAAGTATTAAGATTAATAATATTTTAATTCATGTAGTATATTATCATATTTTGATTAAAATGTCTCATTTATATTTTTAACTATTTTATTTATTTTTCTTTAACTATCCTCCTTCCATAATTATTAAATAAGGGTACAGGAAGAAAAAATAAATAAATTATGAAAATTTAAAACAAAACTTTTGAAATGAAATTTAAAAGTTAGAACAACACAAAAGGAACCAGGGAGTATAAGTTTTTATTGTGGATTCTTGGACATTCATTAGAAAAACAGTTTACCTAATTGCAAACACGTCATTTTATTTTCATTTTTTTCTTGGTCCTTAGTTCCTATATAAATCATTTAAAATAGGAAATAAAATGAAATCTAAGATGACACTTTCACAAATAAATAAGAAAACAAAAGTCTTTTATAATCGAAATGGCCTCTTATTTTTTGGAAGATGAACATGATCATTTTAGTTTTGAAAGACCCAAATGTTGATCTAGTCTTTGACTAAATGATGTAAAAGAAAATAACTAAATTGATCGAGCTTTTCATTTTTTCTGAAACATAAATATTAATTTTTATCTTTCATTTTCAATCTTGGGGAATAAGAGTGATGTTTCACTCTCTTCATGTGATAAGAATATGTTACTTTAATCAATCATGTGATTTGGTTTTCTGATGTTGAAATGAATCTTTCGTGTGTGTCAGATCTTCTCCACATATTGTCATTTCTGCCTAAAGAAATGAACTTTGTGAATCATTCAAGTTATATTGGATGGAAAGAGTAAGTTGATTTTCTTGTGTGTCTGCATGTTTCCTTTTTTTTTTCTTTTGTCGTTCATGTTTACTTTTCATTGGGGATTATAATAAACTGCAAGGATGATGCTTGTTTTCCATATGTTTTGATGCTGTAGAGCAAAGAAGTTGAAACCTATTATTGTTGATCCTGGCCTGTATCTCTCCCAAGGGACTGAAATGTTTTATGCTACTCAAAAGAGGGAACTCCCTAGTGCTTACCGCTTGTTTACAGGTATTGTCAGCTTAGCTTGTAATTTATCTGAGTCTCTGCAACCTTTTCTTTTATTTGCTTAGAGAATGCCTGCAAAAATGAAAAATAAGTGGCAATGATGATAATGTTGTGGTGTATGACTGAACAGTTGTAAAAAAATTGATAAGATAAAAAACAACTGTTTTCAGGATTAATTGAAGTAGCATGTATTTAGGAAAAGACATGCCTAATGACGTTATTTGATCCATGTTGCTTAATATGACCTAATGTTGCATATCAAGCTTAATGTGATATCCGGCTTGGGCTAGATAGTTAGAGCTCCTTTTAAGATTCTGAAAGTAATGGAGATATGACAGCGGTTGAATAAACTAGTAAATGCCAATCAAGAAAGATATATGTTCGGTTGTTACTAAATTCTCGGTAGACTATGTGCTGATTTTTCACTCTAAGATCTTTAGTTGCTTGTTAGTATATGTTGAGGCCACAATCTTCATCAATTACAGCATCATTGTTTTTCTCAATACAGCTACAACTACAACTTATGCTAAAATTGGGATTGCAATTCCACTATTCCAGTCAGGTTTAAAATGGAACATGATAAAAATTTATCTGGTGGAGAAAAAATATGGAATTTCATTTTAGGATACATTCAGGAAGCATGGTGCTGGTATGTGCTGTTAATCACTTAATTGTAACCTTGAGTAGGGTATTCTGTTCAAACTTGAACCGAACAAATCTTTGTAGTTCTTAAATCTTGGTGGACAATTCACATCATTGGATTACTAGCTAAATGTTTATTGGTGGTCTTATGATGTGAATTTTCTAACCTCTGGACAAGTGCATGGATCGAAAGTAGTAAAATGATGTCTGAGAATATGTAGTATCATCCCACAAGGACTATGCAATGTGTATTGGATTGATCAAGTCTCAATTGAGGCAAGGAAAACAATGATTGGATTGTAATGTTTGAGAATTGAAATTAAATTGAATTGAGAGATGAAAAGAGAAGAAAAATGGAAAGGATTGAAGAGAATTGAGTACATACAAGCAGGTAGAATTTGGTTATGAGAAAAGTGCCTAGGGTTTAGGCTTCTCTTATGATTACCTGGATTTTTCCCTTTTTCCTTTGCGAACCATGATATCTAGTTGCCAAACATCCATTAAAGTCTATTAGCACTCAAGGATCATGAAATGCTAATACCCCTTTCCCTCAATCACTCCCCTCAAGGATCATGCAAGGGAATGACAAAGAAAAGCATAAAGTGACAATGAATTTATTAATTGATTAATTAACTGGTTGGAAATCTAGAACCTGTATTGATCTTATAAATCCTAGATGTAGTTAACCCTATCATTAACTAGGTTGTTGTATAATCGTCTACTTTCTAATTAATTAGGTTTTGATACAATCATCTACTTTCTAATAATTGCAAATTATCAAGAGTTGCCAATTATTAACAATAATTAAATCAATAGGTAAAACACAATTGTAGCAGAAAAATAATGAAAGGAGAAAGGAATTTCATTCATAAAGAAATTAGGGTTCCATATCTAGTCATCAAAAGATCTGTCCTAACCTTGCAATTAGGAACTTAATTACACATTTTAAGAACAAATGAAACAAACTCCCTATTGAAAATCATATCCAACTCAAAAGATCGAATAAAAGTATCCTTGTAACAAATTATGCTGATGTCATCGAGTTTGAATCTGCACCTAAGTATGTCTGTTGGTCTTCAAAAATGTCCAGCAGGAGAGATGATGATGGAAAGCAGAGGTAGGAATTGAGAAGAAAGAAGGGAGATGATGGAAGAAAAAGTAAGTGAAAAGTGTCAAAAAGTCTCTGGAAGTTAGAAGCTCTTCTCTATTTGGAGAAGTGAAGGAATCCTTGTTTAACACTGGTCTGTAAGTTAAGCATGACCAGGTCGACAATTAAGATGATGGTGTGCATATGTGCTTTTGGATGAGCATGGTTGTGCAAAATGTTAGCACGACTGTATTGTAAATGGGAGCTCTGCTGTGCACCTAAGCATGACCATGCTTCTTTTCTCCTTGTCATTGAGCATGATTATGTAGAATGTTAGCACTGTCGTTCTAGAAATGGAACTTTCATGATGGCCTTCTAATGAGTAGCATGGATGTGCTGACCTAGCACAAATGAGCTCAGTTTGGGTATTTGAAGTTTTGCACAAATTGACCCCTTTTTTGCTCTCAAACTGAATTCATTTGATCCTTATCCTAGCCAATCTGTAACAAAGCAAACTGAAATTAGATTAGATATACTAAATAGGCCCAATTAGCCAATAAAAACCACTAGATAAACTGATAAAATATCAATTTATCATCTTAGTTTGGTTTGGTCCAATTCATGCTTCCTTATTGTCTCAATTCCTGCCAATACTATGTTAACATTAATTAAATTTATGATCCATAATAATACACAAACACAAATCACACATAAATTTGTAGATTAACATAAATTCAGTATACATTATTCAAATCTAGTACTTGGTACATAACTGAAAACAATTGAGTTGAGATAGTGTGAAACTCTAATCTGAGATGCAGAACAGTGTGAGATCAACAAAATGGAGTTATTGACTTTTGAGATATTTTAAGAAGAAAATTATTGTCATATATTATGCAGTTTTTTCTTTTTATTTGATGAGAAGTATACTCTTGTTCAAATAATGTTTAAATCTTACAGATATATCAATATATGTAAAATTTTATGTTTGGTTTGATTATGTGGTAGAACTGGTCAACAAGACAAAAGAATGGGAACAACTAAATCTTATTATTCACGTGAATGCCCTCTGATCAAGGTGACCTTGAGGTACAAAATGATTCAATCCTCACACAGGGTATTTGAGAGAGCCTAAAACTCCCCCCAATCTCCCAATAAACTGATTTCCTCCTCTCATATTCTCCAATATATCATCTCCTTCTAACTGTTACATTCTGTTACTAGCAACTCCTAACTAATTCAGTTAGTTAGGTTCTGATCTCCTACCACTCTCCTATTTTTCTTTAGGTACACCTTTTTTATTATTTGTCTGCTATCATTATGACTGTCTGGGTAGGATTGTGGTTTTGGGTCATATGGGTGCTGGGGGAACTTGAAGAAATCAGATCTTGGTTGGCATATATAAACTTGACAAGGAGAGAGGTAGTCAAGAAAAAAGAAATTAAACCCAGGCATTGCAGTTAAGGTTCCTGAAAGTCATACCTACTTATGGTTTGACTCCATCATGCAAAACAAAGGGAATAAAACTATATGTTGGTAATGTAATTTTCATTTGGATTATTTTGAGGTATGTGTCTGTTTGTGTATATATTCAGAGAGATAACACAAATATCTCCTGCACTGTATTCTTAGACCCCTACATAGGACATTCTGGATCATGCACTAGAGTTATGTTTCATGTGTCTCTTTCTATGAAAATGACTCCATGTTAATAAGGAAAAGGAGAGCATCCAAATCATGTATTTAGATGGCAGCTAGGTTGGCTCAACTTGTTTAAGAGTTCCAGATAAGACTGTAAACCCAAAATGCATTGATCTGAATCCCCTCTTGACCAATAATCCAACTTAGTGGCCATCCTCCCTAAGGTGAGCCCTTGGCATCCAAGGGCTATTGGTAAGTAGCATCTGCATGGGAAAATCCGTTGAGTGAGTAACCTAGAGCATAGTTACCTTGTACAAATTACTCTGGTACCAGTATGGGTATGCAGCATGTTACCTTGTACAAATATATGGTACACGGGAGGTATACTTGGTATGCTAGTTGAGTTTGTGGGTTCTTGACATAGATTTTTCAAAATGTTGAAAAATTACATGCACATGTTTAGAATTCTAATTTTGAAGTAACTCATTCATGTATTAATTATTATGAGGAGCAAGCATGGTAAATTGAACATTTTATATAAAAGTTATTTTATCTCTTCTTTTTTCTTTATGTGCTCTCATTTATTGCCCACTTTTTTTCCCTTCTCAATATGCTGGGGGCCTTGAATGCTCCTCTCTCCACCACTGCTTCATAACAAACAGAGAACTTATTGCATTTTTTTCTGAAAAGGGGGGCGGGGATTCAAACCAAAAGTTGAAACGGTGCATTCCCTAAGGTTACCATCTTCCACTTTTCTTCTTTCTAAGCAGTAATATTGAAGCTTCAGCCATGTCTGAAACAAACTTGTCACCTTTTGCAACACCATGATATATATCACAAAAGAATGTGGGCCATGGAGGGTAAGAAAGAACCTGGTAACTATGCCCTGGGGACAATCCTCTGGCTGGACCACTTCCTGCCCTCAGGATAGTACTGGAGTAACCTATCCTTACCACCATTATATAACCCGAAAAAGGAAATTGGCATAAGATATTAATTTTTATTTAACCATTTTTTAATGAAGATTGCACTGTTGACACAGGATAAGTCAGAAAAACTTAGTTGGATGAAATGTTCACTGTTCTTCCCCCTCCCTGTTAAACTCCTTTAGAAGTATATTGAGGCTACTTATCTCATCTATTAAAAAACTGGGTTTAAATTCAAGAAAGGAGGATTATCCAAACCTTATAAAGAGTATTCTATCCATATTCCTAGCCAGTGTGGGACATCATAACATATCCCCTTCACACTCAGGACTGGATATTTGATGTGTGATGCTTGTAGGACTATATATAGATTGAATATTGAGACTGGATAGGTTCTAATACCACATTAAAAAATCGGGCTTAATTCTCTCGAAAGCTAGTTCAAGAAAGGAGGATTGTTCAAACCTTATAAAGAGTATTCTATCCATATTCCTAGCTAATGAGGAGACGTCTTAACATTATCAAACCTCTTCATTGATCAAGGTGAAATTGGTGCTAGGTCATGGAATTTTACAACAATGTTACTGACCTGTTCGCTGTAAATTTTTATTCTATTCTTTTGGAGGGTGGTGGAAGGAAAAAAATTCCTTCAGAATTGCTTGTAGAAGCATACTAGGTGGGAAAGAAAATACAGGATTGTGTAGGCGTTGATTTATGGATCCTGTGGGAGTGACTCACAAATAGGAAGTGAATTCAGCAGATTTTTTTTAAACTGTGGAAACTGGAAGTTTTTGTGGTGTGTTGATACCATGAGAGAGTGCTATATCATATTTCTGCAAACCATTAAGTAATTGACTAAAAGGAAACTTCCACATAGCTATTTTGGCCACATGAACTACTGTGTTTGGCTAGCTGGTTGTGAAAATTGGGCTACTTGAGGTGTTGGACCCTGTGCAAAGAACAGTCATCTATAGTTGATTAGATTTAAAATTGGAAGGGAGTTGATGGGATAGTCAAATACAAGTACTAATTAAGGGTGTAAATTTGTTTCTGTGCAATTTCATTGAGGTTCTTTTTTTTTTTTGCACTGCAAAGTGCAACGAAGTTTTAAAATTTGTTTCTTATAAATAGCAGCAACTATTCCCACTAAGTGGAGCTGGCTACTTAGATTAATCCTCTACCATCTTCGAAGGGGCATTTTCTGTATTCTTGCATCTCCTTACACAGACATGTGTAGGTAATTTTATTTGACTGAACCATCTCTAGTGATTTTTCATAATTTTTCCTCTATATGAGCCACTCCAACCTCCTTCCTGAAGATTTCACTCCTGATCTTATCCATCCTGTTATACCCACTTGTCTGTTCCAGCATCCTTATTTATGTGAATGCCATCCTTTTTTCTTGTGTATGCAATTGAATACCCAAATTCTTGATCTATACAACGTTTGATAGGCATTCATGGTCGTACAAATTATTTATCATGCGTCTGATAGGAACTGGATTTATTATAGAATTGATAAAGAAAACACAGGGAAGGAGCTCTGATTACAGGAAAACTCATTGAACTAAAAACAAAATGAAATATTTTCAGAGGAGAAAACATTCTCTGCCCTATAGCGTAAGCCACCCATCACTACCCCCTGCAATTTGCCCCTTGCCCCTCCTCCAGATCCTCCCTCATATTCCCTTACCACACCACTAATCCTGCAACCCCCCATTCTGATCCTTTCCAGCCACATGTCCTGTTTGTTATGATTTAGCATAACAGAACTTTCCACAACATTTCCTATGCTACCCTTTTTTCCTTCCTTCTACGATACACTTTCATGGGAGGCCCATTAAGGGGGCCATCAGCTTCATTGGTATAGATTTTGTTTTTACTTGGGTGTTTTGCCATGATTGCTTTTAAGGAGTTTCTATTTTCATTGTGGACAGACTTTGGCGGCCTTGTTCCATTTGTGTTTTTGTGTTACTTTTGTATATATTTCCTATGTTTTGGAGGATATGTTATGCTGCTCTAGTTGTTCTTGGCTTTAATCTCAAATAAAATTTGTTTTCCTATCAATAAAAAAGTTGGGTTGATCTTATTTTTTCTTGTGCAGGTTCATCCTTTTCTATCTTGAGTCGTAGTTTCATGGAGTTCTGCATCTTGGGAGAAGACAACCTCCCAAGGATCCTACTGATGTATTTTGCAAACACACCTTCATCCTTGTCCAACTATTTCCCTACAGTTCTCTGTAATTCTCGGCAGTTTAACCGGACAGTTATGAATCAGAATTTATTATATGCCATCTATGACAGCCATAGAAATGATCTTCGATCACTCAATTCCACAGATTTTGATGACATGATTCATAGTGGAGCTGCCTTTGCTCAAAGGTTCCAGAAAGATGATCCTATGCTAGATCTCATAGACCAAAAAATTTTGGGCCGAACTCCTAGTTCAGTTGTTCCTGGTGGATGGTGCTTAGGTGAGCCTGGGAACAGCACATGTTTAACTTGGGGTGATGCTAAGATCTTGAGACCTGGTTCGGGTTCTCAACGACTTGAGAAGGCAATTGTTGGATTGCTGTCAAATGGTACCTACCGATCACGGCAATGTATATATGAATGAACTGACTCTAGCCTGATATCTCACAATGTAACAGAATAGAAATCGACCTTGAAAGAAACTCAAAAGGATTGGTAACAACTATCAGAATCAACTGCTTAGTGTTTGCGCTTCATTTATTGGAAATCTTGTAGCAAATTCAGGGTATGGATTTTTTTTGGGTGGTGCTTTATACAAGATAGGTATGAATATATAATATGTATTCTATTAGTACAATTAAAATTTTGTTAATTCTGATTGGCATTTTATAATTTTAAGTGGATGTAAATATAGCATGCATGTTCAGATTTGGTTGCTGTCTGTTGGCTTAAATATGATGTTTGCTTCGTTCTTAAATGCCGGGAAGTGGACAAAATGCACTTTTAAGTGGAAATTCTTTTTAGTCTCATCTTACAATTATGTAGTGGAAATTTTAACTTAATGTGCTTTAAGAGTTTACACAGGCATGCAATGTAACTGGTGTCTTGATACATGCGAAGATACAAGTTAATATGAGGTGATGAAATTGCAATTTTATTATTATATGCGAAATTTGGCTTCTTTGTTGGGAGAGATAGAAACTGATGAGGGCAAAACATGTTCCTGTTACTTTTATTCCCCTTTCATCTTTATTGATCGGTACACTACACAATCAGGCATAAATTAGTGTGAAGGTTAGTTATAAAATTCATTTAATTACATAAAATAAGGTCTGTATTTGAATATATTAAATAAAGTGATTTTAAAATAATTTATTTTGGTTGGATTATTAAAAAATTACGTTGTTATAATAAAATTATAAAAATAGATATGAAATTATTTATAGCAATGGATTTTATATTTAAAATAAATAACTATTAAGGATAAAATAAAAAATTAAAACTAAGTTGACAACTTTTAACATTTTAACATTTTATTTATTTTAAATAAGTTTCTTTTGTAAAAAAATTGATAAATTATGTTAGTTGGTTAATAGATGTTAAACCAGTCAATACACTTCAGACAAACAGTTAAGGGGAATAAATGAGGTTTACGTGGGAGGTATAGAACACAATGCAAGCCATGATCACAATGGACGTAATTCCTAGTAACTTAAAATAGACATGCATTCTGAAACTCAAGATTAAAGAAGCACCAATGAGCTACCTTTTTTTATTTCACAAATGCTTTCAATTCATTAAAAGGAAGAACTAGTATAGCAGTATACACATAATCATGGATTTGGTGGTAAATGACATGGAATCATGTCCTTGTGTCATAACTTGAATTGTGTTATATATTAATTTCATTTGTTTTTCTTAATTGTTTGCATGAAATTGTTATTTATTTTTATAATTATTTATAAATTTTAGTTCTCACCATAAAGTGTTATATTAAAAATTGATACTTCTTACAATCATTTATAAATTTTAATTCTTACGATAAATGGTTACATTAAAAATTGATGCTACTTATAAGGTGAACCTCTAACTTTAATGAAAAGATTATAAGTGAATTTTATTTTGGGTTAAATATGTTTTTGGTTCTTCTAAAATTTTGAAATTTTAGTTTTAATTTTTCATTTTAAAATAGATTGATGTTAATACTTGACATATCTCAATAGTTGATCAGTGATGTATACTTAACAACGAAAAATCAAAATTAATTTATTTTAAAAAATGAGAGACCAAAATCTTATGTTTTAAAAATGAGAAACTAAAATCAAAATTTTAAAATTTTAAAGGAATCAAAAACATATTTAATCCTTTTATTTTTATGACTTCAAGAGTATTTCGACCATTAGTAAAAAGTTTTCAATTGTATAAAGTATTGGTTCTCTTTAAGCATATAAGATATTAACCTCTTTTTAACACAAACAAATGTAACAAGTGATATGAAATTTTTGAAATATTTATTTAATTGGCATAAATTTATTTGATCACAATAAGATGTAAAACTAATTTGTAAAAAATCAATCTTGTTAACTAATTTTAAGCAACTAAAAAGAGTTTTTATTGAAAAATAAATCATTTTTAGTTTTTTATTTTTAATATAATAAATATTTTTCTGATAACTTTTCAGTTATAGTTGCTTAAAATCAGTCCGATTTAGCAAAATTCTAAAAAGAAATTGAGAATTATTTCAGTAAAACCACCATCACGTTTTATGTAGTTACTGAATTTTTTTCTTTTTTGGTAATATCACTAGCAAATTATTTTGCTACTTAAATTTGGTTCTTGAGAGTTAGGTTTTGAGTGTTCAAGTTTGACCTATTTAAAAATTTTGAGGCCTGAGTCTGTACCTGTTATTGTTAAAGACTTTTTTTTTTGTCAAGATCTGAACTGGTTTAAAGCCTACAAGGCCTACAATCCAGTTTAAAAGCTTACATTACAAAAAAATTAATAAATAAATTTAAAATCTATATAAATAATTGATTAAAAAAGCTTGCAAACTTAAAGTTTATAAGATAAAAAAAACCATTAAATAAATCTAAAACATATATATATATATTAATATTATGTAAATAAAATATAAAATAAATATTATAAAAATATAATATATTAAAATAAATATAAATATATAATTTATAATATATAAATAGGATTGAATAGGTTAAATAGATTTTTTTATAAGCCTAGATCCAACTTGTTTATTAAAAAGACTTCTTAACAAATCTGAGTCTGTCTATTTATTAAATAAGTCGAGCAGGCACTTGTTGAACGCCCTTATTCACTTCCATCCCTATAGATAAATAAATAAAACGAATAAAATTATAATTAAAATATTAAATTTTAAAAATTTAATTATCATATATTTTAATAATATTTTTATTCTAATACATCTATTTTTTCTCTCTCTATTTACCATATCACATTTTACATTATATCTTTATTTATTTAATTTACCTCTTTTCTTTCTACTCCATTACATTTATTTTTAGATGTGCAACAACAATTTTTAATCTAAGAAAAAAGACACAAATTAATTTTATGAACAATGAAACATTCCCAAGTATTTTTCCCGTAAAACTTGCATAGAGAATGAAGCACATTTCTATAAACAACTTATCAAATATTTATTTAATAGAAAATTATCACACAAAAGCTTATCTATCTGTTTGATTTGAAAAATAAAATAAACTAAAAAAAAAACATTTTTGATAAACTCCTTTTCAAAACTTATTATTGAAATAAATTAAAAAAGTTATAAGAGGGTCAAATAATTTTTGTAAGACGAAAACGACTTTGAATGAACTCTTTCAAATGCCCCTAAGTATGCAGTTTCATCCATTACTTTCTATACATCTGGAAAATTTCTAAACCACACATTCCACAACCGTATAAAATCCACTCTCTACAACTAGTAATTTTCAATATCTCTTAATGCAACCAATGATCACAAAATACCAGGATTGGAACCAACATTGATTTCCTAACAAGTGACAATCCAGAGATGTTCATCAAACAAGCTTGCATTTCTAACAGCAGCTGATTTTTATTTTAATAGAAAGGCTTTTTTGATGTAGATTGATTAATACAATAAATAAGCACACACTACAAAAGCTAGTCTCAAGAAAGAATTACACAAGTTTCTCTTCATACCTAACTCTAATAGCAGATTTCATGCTTCTTATTCTCTAACCATTTGAGCAATTTGCTCCTAATCTCTACTCAAGGAAATCTTTTAACAAAGTGAAAATATGAGCTTTTCTCTATTCTCTCAGCATTCTGTGTTTGAGCATGTGTTATTCCTTTTATCTCCATCATCAGTGACATGAAAAAGGAGTGAGGCAAGGCAATAATGAATCAAAAAACCCCAAAAAGGGTGGCTACAGCAAAAATTAGAAAGAGCCCTCCTCCCAAGTAACCAACCTGGTGAAAGATAAAGTAACTTACATTAGATATATTAAACTACAAATTCAAGCATTCACCGGTTAATCAGGTCATGACTTATACCAGTTTTTCAGAGATGTAGTTAGCAAGGAATGCTCCTCCTAGAATGGCAATAGATGTTGCAAGCAGGTGTCCAGCAATGGCTCCACTTGCCACACCCCAAGGAGACTGAAAATAATAAGATATTACTGAGGTTAACATAGTAAGCAAAAGATGTTGAGTTATTTCAAAATTAAAAGCGCACCTGAGCAGCAGCTAGTGCAATTGTTGCAAGCATTGAGCGATCGCCCCATTCCTAGATAATTTTCAGTTACTAAATTCAGATTTGTGCCAGATAACATAAACCAATATAAAGGAATGCAAGTAATACACTTTCTGACACTCTTTTTAACACATTATTATCATCAGATAAAATTCATGTAAGATTCGCTATATAGGGAGCAGGGCCTACGAAAAAGGTTTCAGTAACCAAATTAAAATTCATGTCTGATTACAAAAAGTCATAAACCAATATAAAGGAATGTTAACAGCATACTTTTTGACAAATGCTTTTTAACACATTATTGGGTGAAATTCATGCAAGGATTCACTGTATAGGGAGTGGGGGCTGCTAAAATGGCCATTGGACCATATGAATTTTATCCAATAATAAATAATGTGTTGGAAAGTGAGTGTTGCTAGCAATTCTCACCAATATAAATGCTTGATTCTATATATGAGGTGTTGGTTAATCACTACCGACCAACAACTTGACATTTAAAGTTCAGTCAGGAAATAATTGAGACTCGCATTCTGATATTAAAAATGGATCAAAAGTACAAGTATAAATTTGAGGGTATCTACACTTGTGGAGATCAGTAGGAACATTTTGAGCAAATGTGAAAAATTGTAAGATTTTCACAGTGTATAATACATTTGTTTTATTACAGTGATGATTTTGCAGTCAGAAATATATGCTAAGTTGTTGCTGAATACAAAGGACAAGAGAAAGAGTCTTACAGCAAAAAATACAAGGCTGAATGATTTCCAAATAATCTCAAGTGGATTTGAAAGCCGTTTCGACACCTGGAAACATTTTGGGTTGACATGGTTAAAGAGTGTAAATGACAGTTAAGTTGCCAATATCAAAGTAAAATAATTTAACCACATACGCCACCAGACTTGCATATATTACCAAGTTGTGTATTATGCTACCTACATTTCATTTTAAATGTCATTTAATACTAATGCACACCACCACAAAATGATTAGTTTTACTAACTACTATGATAAAATTGATTTTACTAAAATATCCCAATCAAAAGGGCTAGGTTATGCTAACCAACCACATCAAAAGTGCTAGATTATGCTAAACCAACCACCCAGACTTTCTTACTGTTAAATTAATACTGGATTAATTACAGTAATTAGTTGGTAAGAACTACTTTTAATAAATAAGGTTGAGAAGTAAAAATGCTATGGTGACATTTAAAACAAGACGGAGGGAGTAAAACTTAACCAAAAAATTCATATTTTAATAAATATCCAGGACTCTAGGTCATTTGTAGGGTTCAAACTTCAAACCTTTTCTTTCACAAGCTCCTCTGCTTCAGCAAGTTCATCCAGTTCAGGACTACCGTTATCACCCCTCTTAACCACATCTGATGGAAGATCCCATGCGTCCTTTATCGATTTAAGACCAAAAAACAAAAGAAGAGCTACTGCTGCATATTCTCCAATTGGCAAGGCTGTATGTAGATCACAAAAAGCTGAAACATCAGGAACTACCATAACTAATGATCTAGATCAACTGTCAGCCAGGGTAAAAAGATAACTCAATACCACTGATTACCTGAAACCAAAAGTATTACATGAAAGTCGAGCAAAGACTGAACAAAAATTACAGCATACAGACTTCAGACATTTCTGTTTAATGTGAAAAGTACAGTGAAATATGAAAGGCTACTTATTGCGGATGAATAAAATTTAAACTCTCAGTGGAACCTCAGAAGGGCCAGAAACAGCAGGTCAATTTATATAAATGTTGAACATGGTAACTGTAATTTGCATTACACTCAGATAAATTCTAAGATCCTAATGTTCCCAATACTACATAAATTCCAAATGTTTCTCTAAGGAATGAACTGGAACAAACTCAACTTCAAAAGCTAGTTGAAGGAGAGAAGATTGCCCAAGTTTTATAAGGTGTGCATTGGCCATATTCCAAGCCAATGTAGGATATCTTAATAGTTTGCAAAGCTATAATTACCACGGTTATCATTTCCATCTAACCTCAATTGTGAAGGGAGACGGATGTGAACAAGCATGTGTATTTTGTCAAATTATGCTCCAAGGATTTTTCCAACTTAACAATGGCAATTCAAGAGGGTTACTTATTTTCCCAAGTAGATGCAAATGGCCAACCAGATCAGATTTTGATTGAAAATGAGAACAGTGAAAAATGTTCTTTTGTACAGTATCTGCTGCAATGTTTTCTTTTTTCTCTTTAAAATATATCAAAATGTCAGTATGAACAGAATTCCAGTGCAATGATTTAAAACAATGTGTAGTGATTTCAACCAGTTAGAGCTCATTCCACTAAATGCTAAAATTTACATAGTCCATTACAGTTAATACCAAATCCTGTACAGCAAAACAGATTTAAAACAAGAGAAAAATATGTGGGGATAATTAGAGAAGACATACTAATGCAAAAAGGAAAAAACCAGTCTCTAGTTCTTTTTAAACTATGTAAACCTTGGTTATAATTTTCCAATTCCAACTCATACACACTATTAATTCATTAGCAAGTTCTGTTTGTGTTTATCAAACAGATTGCACTAAATCATTACATCACTATTATGCATTGCCTAAAATGTTGAGTCAAATTCTTTCACTATAAAGACATACTAAAATATAGTAAATCTGATCAGGACAAGAAAAACCATTTGTTACAACTTACTTGTCTGGAACTGAGCAGGCACTGATTGAAAGATTCGACCAATTACAACAGATAGGATTGACATGAGTGCAAGAGCACCCATTGATCCCAATAGGACCTGGTCAATATATAAAATATCCATTAAAATATATATAAAATTATGCTCCAAAATATAAATTACACAGCTATGTTAATGGTAAGTTAGAACTATGACTGTTGATAGGTACAACAATCTGAAAATGAGTATGTCACTAGATTTCCAATTAAACAGATGTTCTTTCATGATTAAACCTATCCAATTAACAAACAAGTTAGACAGTGAAAGAAGGAAACGTGATGACTGCTACACTAAGTTACTAGATGTAGATTCAGGTATGGCTTATACTGGAAATGTTTAAGTGAAATTGTTTGCCTATGTTAGCGCAAGAATTTCTTATTAGTAATTTGGTTACCATCAATGAGGGAGCTAAATAGCAATCACAAATTTACAGCCAACTGACATATACAGTTGACCATCTCTTTATAGATATGTTAAACATTCTAAAACTCAAGTAACCCAAGAGGCTGCATTCTTGTCATTTCATGCACATCAAGCCTTTACCATACAGCATAGTAGAGACTCATGTGACAGTATACAGGAAACAGGAACTTGCTGGTCCATAAAGCACAATAGAGATGACATAAATGTTACTGACAAATAATTTCAATCCTAAAAACCAGAAAATATATAAGAAAACAAAATTAAAACAATAACAGAAAACTAGATATGATCACATCAATAATTGGATTGTGCCACCAGAGACAGCTAGGAAGGAGGGAGGGAGACAATTGTTAATAGAAGTCAGAAGACTTACCAATCCTTTCTCATATTGCATTGCCAAGAGTGCGGCAATAAAGAATGTCTGGCCAAAAGATAAAGGGCTAACATTAGGTCCATGAATAGTAAAAGTGTAATGAATGTTTAATGAAAAATTAAACCTTAACAATTCTACCAAAGTTTATTTTAATTTGGTATAAATTTGTAGCATTAAAAAGCTCAATCAACATAAAACACATTCCATATTGAATTAAAAATAAAAACAAAATAATGTTCTTTAATTTAATCACTGTAGGATTTTCATGACTAAGCTGGTATTTTCTAGGAGCATGAAGAGTTCTGCTGATCCAAAAAACTTAACTATTCTTATAGTTGCTTAATAAATTTTATTTGTTAGCTATGAACAGGCAACCCACTTCTTTGGAGGAGAAAGGGCCTAAGTGGCACCCATGAAGAGCATTTGGGTAGGACAGTGTAAGTAGCTTGGGCTGAGAGCCAAGTGGGCTTGTTAGGAACTAGGAAGCTGTAAGCAGCAGATTTCATGGAGGTTAAGTATACTGTGGTGTGCTGGTTGGGGTTGCAGGAGGCAATCATACAATTTTGAAGGTGAAGTGAGCAGTTACAAATGGAGAGGTTCATCATGGATAAGTAAAAGAGAAAATGAAGGAAAGGTGATTTAGAAATCTCACTGGTAACCCCTCACTTAAAAGCTTTTCAATCCAGTGAAAGTGTAGTTCCCTAGAGGAAAGAATCATTATGATAGGACTGGTACCAGCGAAAAATATGCAAGAATTTTTATTAGAAGAACAAGAACAGAACCGATCACCCTTACAGAAAATATCAAGAATGTGAATGTCACATGAAAACCCCTCCTGAGATTAATTCAAGTAGCTCAGCCTACTCCCTATGATTTCCCAAAAACACAACCCCTTTTCTGTTCATTCTCACCCTACTTATTTTCCATTAAATTGCCTTAGCTAACTAACTGATTGACTGTTTGTTACATTTTTTATCTGCCCCCAACTTTGTTCCCTCTCTTATACACTTTCCTAATGGGAGGTCAGTTCCTATCACATTGCTTCTTTATGGAGTGCATTATCTACAGTATCCTTTAGAGAGCACAAGGTGTCCCTTACCAGGCATGTCTAGAGGATTAGCATCTTTGAAGCACCTCCATAGTATTTTTATCTTTGGAATATTTTATGCAGAAATACCCCCTCCAGCCCTCCCCACTGCAGGAAAGAATACGGTCTTCTGCATCAATCACTGTCTTATTTATCCCTTAAGATTACTTTCTTTTCACACGTGAATGTGAGTTTGATCTTTGGCACTAACATTCTTCATCAAGTTAAATAATCAACACAAGGTCAAATAAGTATGCACATTTTGCTTTGGGCCCAAATGACTCTTGAGAGGGGTGTCTTGGAAACAGAAAAACCATTATTGGGCCTTCACCTAACACATCTAAAGCTTTTAGGGTGAGAGGTACATGACAAACTCAATTAAGTTTATCCACAGTACTGGGAACTTATATATACCTAAAGAAGTATGTTGAGCGTCTAAGAAATAATAAAGTTACTAAAAGTAAGAATAACATAGGAAGTTAAGAATGAAAAAAAAAAAGACTAATAGAATGTCTTGGTAATAATAGTAAATTACCTTGTCCCCAATCTCAGAAACAAATATTAATGTAAATGCAGCAGTGAATCCTGATTTTGCAATTGCTGCCACAATGGATGAAGGCCCCCCCTTCACAAAGGCTATTAGTGAAAACACAAAAGCACATCCCAACAACACAAAAGCTATAGAGAGAGGATAAGGGATCCGATTAGGAGGCTTCACACTGCCAAACCATAAAAGATATTTACATTAGAATTGTCATAGAGCCATGAATGATCATATCTGGTATGCTAAATGAAATCAACTGAAAAGAAATGAATGACAAGTTAAATCACTCAACAAAAGTAACCAATAGACATAATGACTTAATGTCAAAATGCTGAATAAATTGAAGAGTTTTTCTTTTTGAATGCATTCCACATGAGTGACCTAGATAACTAATCCTTTATTATTTCCAATGGTGATATGAATCCTGCCAATTTTCTCTTTAAATTATTACCTTATATAGTATGTATCTTTTATATCTCAGCTGCAAGAGGATTATATTTCGCACTTGATAGATTCATCAGGCTAAGCCGGGATGAGGTATATGATAATTTTTATGTTGCATGGATGAATGCAATTTCCTCATAGAAATATACTATCACAAACTCAAACTTTAATTTGATCCAACATCAAGAAGGGGATCATCTGATATTGTTAGAACAAAAACAACATAAAATTCCATGCCCAAGTAGGGTTAGATTGACAGCAAATAATTGGGGAGGAGAATGAGTGTGATGGAGAGGAACTAAGGTTAGGAATTAGGATTATTGCTGGTTGCCTAGTGTAACAAAAGCTTCAACTCTAACACCAGCATTAACAGTATAAGTAACCATTACACCATTGAAAGTATTAAGTCCAACAGTCTATCCTGATAAGTTCCTAGAGCCACCTTTCACCTCACGGTGTAAAGGTCTAAATGATCGTCTATGTCACAGCAAATGAAATCAATCAAATGAAACTCACATTTCAGAGGAACTATCATTGATAGCATTTCTTTCAGAGACATTATGGCTGTCTTTCTCATCATTGCTACCATAATCTTCAGGTCCAACACCACTAATATTGGATGCTTGGGCTCGAATTGTGCCATGGACCAAGCTTAGCCTTGATTTATGTCTGCATCTTACTATATATAATTTAGGCATTACGTCACTCACTAAGGCAACAAACATAAGTACAAAGAATATAATTTATTTAAAAGTAGGTGGCTAACCATTGCCCCGTAAATGCGAGTGAGCATACAATCCACACATAACATTTGATTAAGATGTCATAAATCAGAATTAAAGGTAATCACAAAACTGGAACAACATTGAACTCCTGATGATAAGAAAGCATTACTTCAAACTACAATAGAAAAGGTAACAATTCACTGCACAAAATCTTAAAATTTGTTATCATAATTACTTCGAACAACATGATTTTCTTATCAATCACAAAAAGGGTGAGAATTTTGAACTTGACCCACCCGAATTGGATATCCATCTGAGCATAATCTTTTCAGTGTCAACAAAAAGAAGCACACATTCAACTAGTGCTAACCAAAACAGAAGGATAAGTGTAAGACTTGATGCTTATTTTGAAAGAGATTGCCTTTTAGAGAAGAATAGCTTATTTCTTAAAAGTTGTAAACTTTTTTTGACAAAACTAAGTTATTATTTCTGCTGAATCAAACACACATTTAACAACATAACTCCCTACTTGAAACTTCAATCTAAAAGAAACCAAGATGAAAAATTTTGAAATGGGGTGTAAGGAAACATCACAATCATCGGGAAGAACTCACATGGGGACAAGATGGTGGTTCTAGATAAGTAAGTGGAGGATGGTAAAGCATCCACTACTAGTGCCAACAAAGGAGGAGGCTTTGCCCTTGAAAGCAATGGTGCATAAGGACCTAACCCTTTCATGTTTTGATGAAACTGCTTCTACAATTTCATTTTTGCCTTTGTGGGTTCTGCAAATCTTTGGCAACAAGCCTCAGATTTTAATGAAAGTTGGAAACTTTGAAGGAACTAGCGTTACCCAGTTGGGCTAAGGTTGGTGCCAGAAACAGAAAAGATAGTTCTTGAAGGTTGCCACGTATGCAAAAGGGAGATAAATGGACAGATAAACAAAGTCAAATTATGGATGAAGGCATGAAGCAACTGGGTGTTTATTTATTCATCAGTTTTTTTTTTTAAAAAAAGAAATTTAAACCAGTTAAAATAGGTTTGGTTGAATTTTCGACTTTAAAAAATGTTTTTGTTACCTTTGATTTACTCAAATTTTAATTTTTTAAAATAATTTTTGTTATTATTTAGTAATAATGTAATATTTTTATTTAAACTATAAATATTTTTTATTAAAAATAATTATATTTAAGTTAAATAAATTATTATAAATAATAATTTTTTCAAATTTATAATTAAAATAAATTAATTTTTATCAATTAATTTACATGCTTGTATTTTAGTTTTTTTTGGTTTACATCATGGAAATTAAATACTACAAACGAAGATGGAATACAGTGGTTATATTTGTGAAAAACAGTTAGCTTAGTTCTAGGAGGCATGTCCTTAGAATATTCAGGTTCGCTTCTTGAGAGATTCCTGTTCTTGCTAAAAGATTAGCACAGAAATTAGACTCGCAAAGCTCATGTGTGATGCGAACATCCCAATCATATCCTTTACGTTCTGGATTATTGTAACATACATTTTTTTTTTGGTCAAATGGAATAGTACAAGCAAAACAGAAAAGAGAAGGAGGAAAAAAGATTAAAAAGCTAAATATTGGGAGCTTGGGGAAACCTCTTGGAACAGCATGGATGTTATCCAGGATGATGGTGTGGGGGTTCTCTGTATGTGGTACAAAATATAATATGTGAAAATGTATCCTTCAGAATATTAAAAAATGGATAAAGCTTCCTTGAACTAGAAAAATCATCTCATCCAGGAAGGGTCTCAATGTATTGACAATGATCATAGTAAACACTTTATAGGCCATGAAAATGTCTGGAGACTGCACAGTAAAGACCAAGGAAGGCTCCATGATTATAGTAACATATATGTGATAAGGTGTATGTCGTTGAAAAAGAAGACTGCTTCAAGGTGAACTAGTTGAAGTCTTAGGCATGAACCTAGTCCAAATAGCCTAGGTTCCCTTGAAAGTCGTAGAGCAATTTTCCAGTAGCATCTCTTAATAATCCACCATATGTTCATGGTCTTGGGTTTCCGAGTGAACTTATATCTATGTTGATCATTGCCTAATCTTCCGTTGGGGGTGTCCATCTGATCCAACATGGTTCATTGGAGGAAACATTGCTCGTCGGTAAGTTGGTGGGATTCTCCATTATCATTTGTTCGATTCTTGATAGTGTTTCTAAAAGTGGTCATGGTTGTCCTTAGAAGTTGTGATAGTTATTATCCACCCAAATGTGCTAGAGAATAGCAAGAAATGGTTGGTCTTCTGCAGTAGTTTTCTCTAGTATCCATGTTTTGGGATCACCAATTTGAAAGGAAGCATTTCTTGTGACTTTGACTGCTATGCAGACTTGATGTGCATACCTGCAATCACAAAGACAATGGAGGATCGTTTCGCTATGACATTGGCATCTATTGTAGATATCCAATTGAGCTATGTCGTTACTGTAACATAGATTGGCTGTAGGAAGAGCATTGTGAAGTACCAACTAGAGAAAAAACTCAAATCTTTTGTGGAATTTTTAACTTTCAAAGCCATCGCAAGTAGGAATTAGTCTATCCATCTGGATCATATATGAGCCATTCATACCCTCCTTTGGTGGTATACAATCCATCCATGTGGTGAGACCATATGTGAGCATATGGAAGCGACTCATAGAGTAATAGTATCGATACTTAAAAATTGTTTGATGGATAGTGGAAGAATAATGTGAATATGGTTGAGACTCTCATTTCCATTGTAAAAATATGCTAAATCTACAATTTGATATCATGTATGTTGATTGGTAGGACCCAAAGTAATTTATGGGATCATAAAGTAGAAAAGGAGCGGTAGCTGTATCATGGGTCCAAGATATAGAGGGTTTATTCTAGAAGAAATAGAAATGACTATAAGGGATGAGCTGGTAGTGAGAGAAAAAAAGAAGGGAGTCTGTTACTAAGAAAGGGGTGGGGTGCATGTCTATATAGAAGGATTTATTAGAGAGGAGGTATTGAAAAAGAATCATTTTGTTATAAGGATGGAAAGCAATAGCTCTCTGTAGGAGTTCAACTCTCGGCAGTAATGACACTTTTACCTTGCTGAATTTTCCTTAATCTTTCAATAATACACACCTCATCTATTCCTCTTATCTTTTCTATTTTTACTATTTGCTATCATTGCTAAGAAATGGGGTTCATATCAAACTGGTCTGACCTATCGGATATCAAAGAGGAGAGAACAATGCATTTATTAGGGAGAGTTGACGAATGCCACCCAAGAAGATGGAAGCCAAGGTAGTAGCTCTAGAATCCGAAGTATCTAATCTTTGATCCCTTCTAGTTATAATGCAGTCCAAGGAAGAGGAGAATCAAGGGGAATTAATAGCAATGCTTACAAGGAGTCTTGAGTTGAATCGTTTCGAACAAGAACAAGGAGAAAGGGAAAGTAATAGTTTGAAGAAAGGAACTCTGTCCAAGGAGTCACATTAGCTGAGGGAGGAAAAAGAGCAATATGAGAAGTCAACTTCTTCTTTGGGGTTGAAAAGGTTACAAGGAGAGTCATTGGACGAGTTTCGTCACTCAGGAAAGAAGGTGGAGCTACCCATGTTTAATGGCGAAGATCCTGCTGGCTGGATTTCGAGGGCAGAAATTTACTTCCACGTCATGGGAACAAGTCCCGAAGTTCAAGTAAATTTAGCCCATCTCTGTATGGAAGGATCCACTATTCATTTTTTTAATTCTTTGATTTCCAATGAATTGGAACTAACATGGGAAAGACTAAAACAATGAATTATTGGAAAGATATGGTGGAGTAGGAGAAGGGGATATCTTCGAGCAATTATCAACTCTTCAACAAGTTGGAAGTGTGGATGATTACATTCTGGAGTTTGAGTGTTTGATTGCATAAGCACCACAATTACTCGATGAACAATATTTTGGGTATTTCATTCATGGATTGAAGGAGGAGATTCAGGGAAGAGTACGAAGCTTGTACACATTAGGATCTTTAACTCGTTCACGTATGATATAGTTGGCAAAAGCAGTGGAGAGTGAGTTCCAGGGGAGAACTTGTCATCAACTGGGGGATTATTACATGGGTATCAAATCTGGATATGAGTTAGGTTCACTTACTCGTGCAAGCCCAAACATGATGATTGGCCCAAATAATGTACATAGGGAAATTGGATCAGAGTGGGTGATGGTCCGAGGAAATAAGGAAGGGAACCCAAGAAAGCTAGTTGGGTTAGTGACCAGATAGAATCCAAATTATGACAAATCACGTTTTACTCAGAAGGACAAGGGCATACGACATTTATTATACCATGAGCTTTTGGATCGAAAACAAAAAGGTTTGTGTTATAAATGTGGAGGAAGGTTTCATCCGCTACACCAATGCCCTAATCATCAATTAAGTATCACGATGGTAGAAGAAAGGGATGAGGAAGCGGAGGCTAATGTGATCACAACAGAGGTTGAAGAGGATGAAGAACTGGATGGGGAGTGCAACATGATACATTTAGGAAGTTTATTGAAGTCCACAGAGGGTAAACCATAGACCCTAAAGCTCAAGGGGTCAATCCAAGGAGTACCAATTTTGATTTTGGTTGACAGTGGGGCATCACACAATTTCATTTCCAAACAACTGGCAGTGCCCATGGGCTATCCTATAGAAGCAACTAAAATGATGTATATTCGCCTAGGAGATGGCTATGAGGTCGTAGCTTAAGGAGGGTGCAGATGAGTAGAGCTGGAAGTAGATGACATTAAATTTTCGGTAGGTACTCTCTTGTTTGATTTGTAGGGAATTGATGTTGTCCTCGGCATTGCATGGCTAGCTTCCCTTGGAGAAATGTTGGTAGATTGAGGGAAGTAAATCATGAAATTTCAGATTGAAAAAAAATGGGTAACAATGAAGCGAGGGAGCAAGGACCAACCCGATCCAGTAGCCTTACAGAGCTTTTTTACAAAACCAACTCAGTTGATTGCAGGGAACTTATTCTTTACAAAAGTGCAGGTGAGAAATAAGGATGGACTTAAGGATTTTTCTGAGGAGACCAACTTTCAACAGAGACAACAACTTAAGGTGTTGTTGAGTCAGTTTGAGGTAGTTTTCATTAAACCAATAGGGTTACCACCAAAACGATAGATAGAGCATTCAATCAATCTCTACGAAGGAAAAAGGTCTGTCAATGTTAGGCCTTATTGTTATCTTTACCATCATAAAGCTGAAATTGAGAAACAAGTGCAAGAAATGCTAAGTTCGGGAATTATAAGGAAAAGTCGAAGTGCTTTCTCTAGCCCTGTAATATTGGTAAAAAAAAAGGGATGTGTCGTGGAGAATGTTTGTTGATTATCAGTCTCTCAACAAGATAACAATATCGGATAAATTTCCAATACCAATAGTAGATAAATTGTTGGATGAATTACATGGTGCATAGTTCTTCTCGAAGCTGGACCTCAAATCTGGCTACCATCAAGTATTGGTCAAAATTGAAGATGTCCATAAGACTGCATTTCGCACCTATGAAGGCCATTATGAGTACTTAGTGATGTCTTTTGGGTTAATGAATACTCCATCAACTTTTCAAGCCTTGATGAATGAAGTTTTTCAAAAAAATGTTGAGAAGATTTATGTTGGTGTTTTTTGATGACATTTTGGTATATAGCTTGGACTGGGATACCCATTTGTTGCACCTAAGTGAAGTGTTGACAATCTTGTGGGAGCAAAAATTGGTGGCTAATAGAAAAAAAGTGTTCCTTTGCCCAATCATTCGTTGAGTATTTGGGGCATGTAGTTTTTAAGGAAAGGGTAGCCATGGACCCCAATAAAATTGAAAGTGTTCTTCATTGGCCAGTACCTCAGAGTGTTAAGGGTGTGAGAGGATTTCTGGGTTTGACCGGTTATTATCGAAAATTTGTTCAAAACTATGGTAAAATAGCTCGACCGCTGACTGCATTAACCAAGAAAGATGGTTTCAAGTGGAATCCTCAAACTCAACAAGCATTTGAGTTATTGAAGAAGAAAGTCACAGAAGCACCAGTCCTTGCCCTACCAGATTTCTCCCTTCCTTTTTCTATTGAGTATGATGGATCGGGCCAAGGAATAGGAGCCATCTTAATGCAAAATGGCAGGCCTATTGCATTTTTTAGCAAAGCTTTAAGTGAGCAAAATTTGTCTAAGTTTGCTTACGAGAAAGATTTAATGACCATTGCACTAGCAATACAACATTGGCATCCCTATCTGCTGGGAAGGCACTTCACTGTGTATACAGACCAAAAAATTTTATGCCAATTACTACACCAAAGAATTTCTACAATGGATTAGTAAAACTAGGCAGCCAAATTGCTCGGCTATCAATTTGACATTCTTTATAAACCTGGTTCTGAAAATAAAGGAGCTGATGCCATTTTCAGGATGTATGAAAATGGAAAGTTAGGTGCTTTGACCTATATGGGCGGATGGAGGACAGTTAGTAAAGGAGGCTCACAAGGATGCAATCTTGTTAAAAATCATTTCATCCCTGCAAAAGGATCCTATAGCAAAACCCGATTTTTTTTATAAGGACAGGGTTCTGTTATACAGAGGAAAGTTGGTAATCTTAGCCAATTCAATTTGGATTCCCACTCTGCTACAAGAGTTTTATGCAACTCCGCAAGGTGGACACTTAGGTTTCTATAGGACTTACAAAAGGCTGACCACTAATCTTTATTGGATAGGCATGAAAAAAACAATCTAAGCATTTGTAAGAGGCTGTGATGTTTGCCAATGACAAACATATTTGGCAACTTCACCTGGAGGATTGTTACAACCTCTCAATATTCTAGAGCAGGTTTGGGATGAGGTCTCTATGGACTTTATTAGTGGCCTACCAAAATCAAAAGAGTTTGATGTTGTCTTTGTTATTGTGGATAGAATATCCAAATATGTTCATTTCATCCCTCTTAAGCACCCTTATACTGCTTGAAAGGTGGCAGAAGTCTTTGTCAAAGAAGTGGTGTGGCTGCATCGAGTCCCCACATCTATTGTTAGTGATTGTGACCCAATCTTTATTAGTAACTTTTGGCAGGAGCTGTTCAACTTACAAAGGACATATCTCAAAATGAATTCAGCCTATCATTCGGAAATCAACGGACAAACCAAGGTTGTGAATAGATGCTTGGAGACTTACTTACATTGCTTCATCACAAATCAACCAAGGATATGGGGTCACTGGTTGCATTGGGCTGAGTATTGGTACAACACAACCTTTCATGAATATATAGGGGTCACACCCTTTAAGGTAGTCTATGGTAGGATACCTCCAATGCTTATTCATTTTCTTCATGGTGAAACCAAGGTGGAAGCCGTTCAGCGAGAATTATTAGAGCGAGATGAGGCTCTTTGTCCCATCTTCAATGAGCTCAAGAAAGAATGAAAGCCCAAGTCAATAATAAGAGCAAGGAATGCAATTTTACAGTTAGAGAGTAGGTGTTCTTAAAGTTGCGACCTAACAGATAGAATTCAGTTGCTTCAAGAATCAATGCTAAGCTCTCAGCTCGTTACTATGGTCCTTTTCAAGTGCTAGAACGTATAGGCGAGGTCGCTTACAAGATGCAACTTCTTGCCACTTCAAAAGTACACAATGTGTTTCATGTGTCACTATTAAAGAAGGCAGTGGATAATTATAGAGTTGAACACGATTTACCTTTGGGTCTAGACAAAAATCACTTAGATGCATTTGAACCGATTTCTATTTTAGCCATCCGTTCAATCACTAAGGAGGTCAATGGAAGGAAAAACCTGTGGATGAAGCAACATGGAAAGATGAACTCACCATCAAAAGCCAATTTCCTAGCTTCAACCTTGAGGATAAGGCTGGGACTAAAGGATGGGACAATGTTAAGAACCAAAGGAATTTATGGGCTCAGAAAGTAGAAAAGGAGCAGTTGCTGTCTCATGGGCCCAAGATATGGAGAGTCTATTCTAGAAGAAACAAAAATGACTATAAAGGGTGAGTTGGTAGTGAGGGAAAAAGAAAAAAGGAAGTCCCTTATTAAGAAAGAGATGAGATGCGTGTCTAGAAGGATTTGTTAGAGAGGAAGATATGGAAAAAGAATCATTCTATTATAAAGATAGAGAGCAATAACTTTTTTAGGAGTTTAACTCTGAGCAGTAATAGCACTTTTACCCTGCTAAATTTTCCTTTATCATTCAATAATACACACCTCATCTATTCCTTTTATTTTTTCTGTTTTTACTATTTGTTGTCATTGCTAAGAAATCGGCTTTGATCATTAACAAATGGAACAAGGTCACATAGTTTATTTGCCTTGATCCATTCATCAAACCCGCTATCTCCTTTCCCTAGGAAAGTATATCCCTCTTTTAATATAATGGTAGCTCGTTGTATTGCTTGCTAAACTGAAAATCCATTGGTTGGTTTGAGTTAGAATATTACCATTAATATGGCATTTATGGATCTGTATCTATAATATGTCCCAAGTTAATTTTTCTAAAAAAGATGTGTTGTTGTAACCTTTTTCATTTTTCCAGATAAATGCCATGTCGGTTGTTGTTTGTCCAAATAATACTCATATCAAAAGACTAATCTTTATATTTATTAGCACATTTACATTAAACATGTAAATATAAAATTTAGGATTAGGATAATAAGGATGAATCGTTTCGCTAATGTATTTTCTTTAGCCTACTAAGATTAGATTTTATCAAAGATACAATGGAAATGCTTTTTTTTTATTTGTTCATAATGTAAAAATATATTACTTTAACAATTATTTTAAAGTATTTAAAATGTAATATAATTGATAGACATTTACATCATTATTAAATACTAATAAAGAACATTTTAAACAATTATATTTACAAAAATAAAAATAATTTAACAAGACTAGAATATTATTAAATTATATATGAATTAAAATCATATTTTATAATTTTTTTAAAATTACTAATATTAGAATAGTATGTTAAAAATCTCATTAATTTAGATTGAAAATCTAAAATTTTTAAGAGATATTTTTAATTAAACCAATCTAATTTGCCTTGGTTGGATTTTGTTCTTTAAAATATATTTGTTATTACTTTTAATTGACCTAAATTTTAATTTTTAAGATAATTTATATCATAATTTAGTAGTAATGTAATATATATTTAATTATATTCCACTAAGGATTATTTTGAAATAATATATAATATGACATGATTATGTGAATATCACATAATTATTAAATAGCCATAAAATGTATTTTAAAAAATTTTAAATTATCAAAAATAAAAATATTAAATTTTTTTAAGAACTAAAAACTATTTTTATTTAAAGTATTAGTATCTTTTACTATAAATAATCCTACTCGAATTGATAGAATTATTATAAACTATAAGATTTTCTTACCAAATTTTAAATTTAACTATATATTCAAAATAACTAAAATAATATTAAGTCATGTTATAAAAACTAAAAACATTTTATATTTTTAAAAAACCTATCAATGTTAAAATATTATATTAGATTTTTAATCAATGAAAATTAAATTATATAAAATTTCTATAAATAATAAAATAATTTCTAAATTTTAAGAAAATCATATTCTCAGGAATTAAAATTAAAAACCTTCAATTAATTTAAAATAATTTTGTTCCAAACGTTTAAAAGTTGATGATGAGTCTTCACTCATGAATTTTTTTCCCTTTATTTTGATATTGAAAAATATAAAAAATTTTAATTTTTTTGGTGTAATATTTTAATTTTCAATCTTCCGTTGCTAACTTATATTTAGAATAAGTTTAGTAATTATTATAATATTATTTTAAATAAAAAAGATATTATATCATTAAATATTATTTATATTTAATTTAAGTATATTTTTATAATTTTCTACAGATAATTTAGTTATTTCTAGTAATTTATAAAATCTTCTCTAATTGCCAACGCAAGTATGGTCAATGTATTTTTAAAAATGATATAATTCTATAAAAATAGATATAAAATCGTATTTGTAGATTTGAAATACATTTATAAACATATTTTTGGAAATGATCAGTTCTTTCTATTATTTGTTTGTTGACTCTTATTCAACAAAAATTTATTAAATTTATTAAAAAATTATTGAAAAAAATATCTTTATGTATGTTGTTGATGTTATCGATAGATATGTAGTTTGGAATTGTTTTTAGTATTTATATGTTTATTCTTAGTTTTTATGATGAAATATTTATGTTGTAGAAAAATTATTAATATTTTTTAAAATTATTTAATTGTTAAAATATTATGAAACTTTAAAAAATCATGTTTAAGTATATTTAAATAAATAATTTGAGATTTTAAATTATTTTTGCATCAATTTGATCATTTAAAGCTATATAAAAATATTGTTAAAATTAATATTAAAAAATAATAAAAAAATATTTGATTTAGGATCGAGGATATAAATTACAAATCAAATTTTTAACATAAAAATAAATGTTCGTTTTATATATATATTATCTTACTAGAGCTGTTAAATTAAAAGTATGAGATGATAAGCTATCATAAAATATGATAATTTGTTTTTTTTTTAAAAAGTATATAAAATTTGTCACCATTTATTATTTTTAGTCCTTGATCATTATAAGTTGTCTAATTTTTTATCATTGGATCTTTTTTTCTAAACTATCTCTTTTATAAAAAAAAATAGAAAAATCCTCATTTCTTATTTTATGCATTCAACACATTACATACATTCTCTTCATTTTCATTGATTTCTTCCTCACCCATAATCTGAAACATTTAGCCTTATAACATACTTCTTCCTTCAAAGAGAATCATCTTTGAGGAGTATAGAGTGAGAGAGGAAACTCACACAAGAGAGGTCATCATCTTTTTGGTGGAACTTGAAGGAACTTAAGTCAATCCTTATCTTCTCAAAGTTAAATCTACATAAATATAGGAGGAAAATTTGTTTCATGAAATAGAGTGGTTAGTCATTAATAAAGGGATTCTTTCCTAAGGAATCTCTTAGGGGAAGATTTTATTTTGTTTTTAATATTATGATATGCTATGTTTATTGAGTTCATATGTTGGGAAATTTAACAAATTTGTGTTGATTAATTTCTCAATGAATGCTGAATTTTTTATTTGAAATTTTGTGTTCCTTTCTCTATGTTTACATTGTTTGTAAAATTTAGTGAATTAATTCATTTCGTATGGTTTAGAATGATTTTTACAATATTTGTGCTTAGATTTGACTCTAGTGATCAATTCCTAATTTTAAACCATTAAAATAAAAAAATTATATTTTGAAAGTAACTATATTAAGGTAATTTCTTTAAAATTTTATATTATTTAACCATTGAGATAAGGAATACAAATATTAAAAATAGGCCTAGAAACAATGAAAAGGTGATAATTAGAAATTATGTTGTTGGAAAAGAAACTTCAAGACATAACATAGTTAAGTGGTTTAAACCCACTTTAGATTTGAAGCTTTAGAACTAACTAAGCAATGGAAATTATATCTTGAGCCTTGAAATCCTATGATCAAGATATCCTTTATACGAGAATGAGAACTTGCACTTAAACTTAAAGCTAATGACATTTAAAACCTAAATTTTACAAGAAAAAAATCTTAAAATAAAGATAAGTAATATTTTATATTATAAATCAATATAGGGAAGATTCTTTCTCATAGTAAAGGTGTTTTATAATTATAAAACTCTAAATTCTTGATAAATTATTTATAAAAATCTTACAAAGTGATCTAAGTCAAGTGATTAATTACTAGTTTTGAAGACCTATATTGGTAGGTAACTTGAATTGTTGAATTTGAATCCTTAAATTAATAATATGAGTGTGAGGATAATAAATTAATCTTAATTTGGTAATAAGAAGGAAGTTGTTATGGGTTGGCTAAATGTGATCCTAAATGAATAAGAAATATATCTTAGGTAAAAATAATTAAATATTAAAAATTTACTTGATAAATTGTCTAATTTAATGCATGAACCATCTAAGAAAATTTCTTCCAAAGTAATATGATGGGAGAGAAATTAATGAAAACGATGTTAGTTAAGTAAGATAAGAAACAATTTAGGATTATGAAGATAAGAGACTAGATTAATTTCAAGGAGAGAAAATTAGAAGAAGATTTCAATTAGTGATAATATGACTCTTTATAAAATACCTAGGGAAATGAGGCAAGGAGTTAACAAGAAATTCTAGTTTGATTGCATGATTTTTTAATCACAATATGACATAAAAATTTGTGCTAATATGATTTATGTGTGTTATTTAAATATGTGGTTTGTAGTTTGTGGTTTATATGAACTTAGACTATGTGTTTATGTGGCCTATATAAGTTATATGGATGTGCCTTTGAAGTTGTATAAGTTGTGCAAATATGTGTATCTACGTAACCTATATGAGTGATGAGGATACGTGAGTTTATATGGAATATGAAAGTTATATGGATATGTGTTGTATGACCTATATGAGTTATAATGATGTACGCCTATATGATTTGTATAAACTCTATGAACAAATACTTGGACGGATAATATAAGCATATGAATGTGTGTCTACATGATTTATAAATTATGTGGATGTAAGTTTGCATGACTTTATAAACCTTATGAATGGTGCTTGTGTGTTATATATGAGTTTTGTGAATGTGTGCTTATGTTTAGATGAACACCAATATAAATTTGTACATTACTAGATATTTGAAAAGAAAATGTTATAACCAAAACCATCAAACTACATATTCCTGAAAAGATGCTCTTCCAAGGGATACTTTTCGAGTTCTCCTTCAAAGGGTCTTCTTCCATGTCCTCCTTTAAGAGATCCTTTTTTGGGTCCTTCTATTTTTTGTCCTTAATAGCCTGATATAAAATCTATTATAATGTTATTCCATTTCCACCCAAAAATATTTAAGGTTAAAACTTTCTAGTCGATGTCAAATGTTCTACTTTTGATTTTTGATAATTTATGTCCAATGCAGTGTATCCAACCATTATTTTTTTCATCCTAAGACATGAAAACATCCTTCTCAAATCTTAATATATCTTTATAGTTCTAGGTAAATGCTCACCTCGCTCTTATGAGATTCTTATAATATTGCCAGCTTTAGGTGTTTATTGTTGGATATATAGATTTTGTCTCTATATTTCATAACAAAATTCATATCCTTCCATATATATGATTCCTTCTTTACTTCCCTTACCTTTAGTTGTTCTTAAAAATACTTATCTTCTTCTTATGCAGATTCTTCGATTTGATTTGTACAACGAGGTTTAGATCATAAAACTTTTTTATTAACTTCATTTCCTTAATAATCATAGTTAGATAGTGCAATTATTTTCAGCTTAGTTGGCTAGTAATTATTTTTTTTCCTAAGTTGATAATTCATCTTGAAGCTATAGTCCTTGAAGAACTTCATTCATCTTCTTTTCCCTATGTTGATCTTTTTTCGGTCTAACAAGTACTCCAAACTTTTGTGATCACTAAACACTTCAAACCATGCTATATATAATGAATCCAAATTTTTAATAGGAAAATGATAATTAACTAACTTCAAGTTGTGAGTTAGGTACACGATCTCAATTTTCTTGAAGGGTATTTCATTAATTTTCTTTTTTACGTCTACACACGAGCTAATCCTTATTTAATGGTGTCACAACATATCTCAACATTTCCACTCAAGTTAGGAAGAATTATAACTAGTGTGTAACTTAATATTTTCTTCAATTTTTAGAATTTATTCTTTCACTTCTAATCTTAGACGAATGGTTAGAACTGGTATATCAATTAAGTCAATGGAGTATCTAATATTGAGAACCATTCAATGAATCTATTGGAAAAACTAGCTAGCCTTGAGAAACTTTTATCTCTCTTATGATCTTAGATGTTCCCATTTCAACACAACCTTAATTTTAAACAAGTGTATCAAGATCCCACCTTGAGATATTATGTGGCTCAAGAAATTTAATTACTCCAACTAAAACTCACACTTGGATAACTTTGTGTATAATTTATTTTCTTGAAGAATGTCTAACACTATCTTAACATGCTTTACATGCTTCATGTGACTTTTAAAATAAATCTAGGTTTCATTGATGAACATAAACTTGTTGAGGTATGGATAGAAATTCAATTCATGTAATACATGAAAATCATAGGAGCATTGGTTACACTAAAAGGAATTAATAAATACTCACAATGCGAATAACAAATATAAATGTTGTCTTTGGAACAATTTTTTCCTTAATATGAATCTAGTGGTAGTTAGACTTCAAATAAATTTTGAAAAATAACATGATGCCTCTTAATTGATCCATTAATCATTGGTATGAAGTAGTGGATACTTGTTCTTGCGATGACCTGTAGTAGTACATGCATGGTTTCATCATACTTCCATCCTTATTCACTAATATCACTGTAACACCCTATGGGAAGATGTTGGGTTTTACAAATTCTTTTGCTAATAACTCTTCTATTTTGTTTCTTCAACTTTACTTGTACTAAGGGAGACATCCTATAAGGTGTGATCAAGATCTGTCTAGTTTTGGGGAGAATGTCAATATTGATTTCAATCTTTCTCTTGGTTTGTAGAAAAGGGATATCCTTAGAAAAATTTCAAGGTATCATAAACAATAAATAATTTATTGATATTGGAGATTTTCTCTACTTTCATGATTTTTTTGGTTGAAAGGAAGGATGATGGAAGGAAAGAGAGAGGAAGGAAGAAAGGGGTATGGAAAAACTTTTTGTTGTTTGTTTATGCATGGAAACAGGAGAAAAAGAAACATTTTCTATGGATCTCGCATAAGATTTAATCCCCCCTAATTCGAAGAGAAAGAAAAGGGAAGAATGTTTCTTTTTTTTATTATTTATTTATTTTAAATAGTAAAATTATTATTTATTTTTAAAAAATAAAAATAAATATTATTTTAATAAAAAAGTATAATAAAAAATTAAATTTTTAAAAGTTAAATTTTATTTTTTAAAATTTTTATAAAATAAAATTTATACTACTAATATATTTCTTTCTCTTTCTTTTCCATCCATCTAAGCAAGAGAAGAAACTTTTTTAATTTTTCATTATTTCTTATTTCTATCCATCCATCAAAACAACTCACTTTTACTTCCTATTTCCACTTATTTTCTTTTCTTTCTCTTTCTTTACTTTTTATTTCCTCCATCATCCAAACAAACCATCAATGAAGAAAGGATCATTACAATTGAGCTCTGTCTCTCATCAAAGTTTTTACTTGGTTTGCACTAAAAAATATCGAATTCTCGAAAACCATGCTAGTTTCGATACTAAAAACTAAGGTATTATCATGGAAATTAAGGAAATGGTTGGCCTTTTTCCAACCTATCCCTAACATTATGTTAAAATCTGATAACATTTGTTCCTAGAGAATAATTCAAGAAAACTTGGGGTAGTATAGGTGCATTTATGAGGGTAGAAAAAAATGATATCAAATGGTAATAAGATACATGAAAATTAAATCACACACTTATGAAATAAAAATATATGTTTCACTTGAGTCATACAACACATTCAGGAGAATTTCGCTAAAGAGGAACTTTCCTAGGACTAGGTTTCTAAACTAAATAGCTTCAATATCACTTATGATGAACATACACCATCTCGTGATAGGCCTCTGAGCTAATTAGTTATTGTAGTTATGATTGTTATTAATATTGATGCTCTAATTGTTATCATGCCTTATGATTGTTATTAATATTGATGCTCTAATTGTTATCATGCCTTATGATTGTTATTAATATTGATGCTCTAATTGTTATCATGCCTATAACCTCCATTCTAGTCATTTCTAGTCTCTTTTTACCTTAATGGTATTTTTGTGGACTATCTTAACATAGTTGTAGCATTTGATGCTCAACTTTAAACAATCCTTCCTATTGTGTGGTCTTCCACAATTGAGCAGTGGATGGTTAGGGATTTTTGATAATTTATTTTATGGATGGTTTGTGTTGTAATAGGAATTTTTCTTCTAGTGGTTACCTTTTCTCCTATTACTTTTGCTAAGGTAGTTCCTTTTTAGACCAAAATTCTTCTAATAAGCCCGTTTCATCTTCATCATCCTTATACATAAGGAACCATTTCACCAATAATAAAAAATGAGTGATCTCTTGATAGCCAATTGCTAGTTTGATATCAAGATGAATTCTACTTTCAAATTTGGTGTACCTTTAATGGCCATCCACATTATTGTTAAGGAATTCAACCTCCTTCCTTTTCCTCAAGTCATCGAGGAAGTACTTCTCCAAAATTTTAAACACGTCTAAGTTGATTTTTTTTACCCTTTAGCCTCTAAATAATGATAGGTATGCTTGAACCAATTTTCTTCCTCACTGAATAAAAGGTGAAGTAACTCTATCTTTTCTCAACACAGTCCATGGTAGAGAAAATCTTTTCGAGCTCCTTAACAAAAAGTTGGGTGCCGTTAGGACTAAAGCCTTCTTTGAGTTGTGATAAATTGTTCTCGTAGAATGCCTCTAATCCTTTGTATCTTATAGGCTTAGCTTATTTCTTTAAGACTTTCATCTTTTTTTCTAATAGTTGATTCATAACTTGGTTGTATTTTCCTCATTGCTTCCTATTTTAACAGGGAATTGATAAGTTCCATTGAGTTAAAATAGAAACTTTATTCAAAAGAGAAATTTAGACAAATGATCCATTAGAATAATTTAGAATTATACAAAGTGGGTGGTTTAGGTTTTACCTTAGGTCAAATGAACTAAACAACTTTGATACCATTTTAATGTGATACCCTTGTATACTAAGTTACACTAGTATAATTATATAATGATAAATCATTAATGATATAAGTTTTTAAAGTTAAATTATCTTTACAAAAAAGAAAATTTTCTAACTCAATGAGAGTTGATCACATTATTAAGTAAAATTGTCAAAATAAAAATCTAAAAGTTTCCTTTGATTTTTTTAAATGTATATTACTTTAAATTATTAAATTGATAAAAATTGCTTTGAACCCATAGATTTCTCTTAGAAAAACATTTAGAAATGAGTTTTAAGGTTTCATATAATTTTTAAAAGTTAAATAATTTTAAAAAATACTAACATCTTCTACATTATACGTCTTTGTAAATTTTATATAATAAGTAAAGTAAGCTAAAGATTAGTAATTACATACTTAACATAAATTCAAATATATTTCAATGCTCAACACTCACAGATATCATACTATTCAAAAGTAATTTCTTAATAATTTATTAAATTTACATTAATAAATATCAACAAACAATTTACTAGAAAAGATGTTCAAGAATAATAAATCACATACAAAAATTTCCTCTTCTTTGTCCTAACACAACTTCTATCACATAATCACTTACATCACATATATTTATAAATTCTAAATATCAATCAAATGAAGAAATAACGTAGATACAAATTAATTTATCCTTGAAAATATTGAATGCATTTAAACACTCCTCATTAGCATCAAAAGGCAGGCTTTCATTTAACAACATTCCAAACATTTTGCAATCTCAAAATACATCTAGTAAATATCTTATAAAACTCGGCATGTCTTAAAAAACTTCTAAGTCCCTAACATTTGTAGGTGGAGAAAATATCTCAATGAGTTGTACTTTGACTTTATTCATTTCAATATCTCAATGAGTTGTACTCAACCATAAAACATAATTTCTCCCATTCAAGACCAAATTGATCTTCAGGAAATGCTTCAAAACTAAGGGGAGATTTTTTTAAGCAAGTATTAAAAGATAATGCAGAAATAAAAAATTCATCTATAAACTTCAATATGCTTTTAAAAAATATAAGAGAAAATATAAAACATACACCTTTGAAATATTGTCAATGCATTGCATAGCTTAAATGACATCCTCTAATATACGAACTCTTGAAAGGTACATGTGGAAGTTGTCTTCTATTGACCTTCTAGACCCATGATGATTTTTTTATAATTGAAATATCTGTCTATAAAGTAATAGAAAGCATGACCAATAAGTATCTCAAGCATTTGGTTTACAAATGACATATGAAAATAATCTTCCTTGTAGCCTCATTCAATATTCGATGGTATATGCATATCCTCCAACTAATCACATTGTGAGTGTGAATGAACTCATTCTTTTCATTATGCACCAAAATCACACCACCATTCTTGGGTATAACTTATATTGAGCCAACCCAATAACTATAAGAAATTGGATAAATCATGACATCTTGAAGTAACTTTATCACTTCTTTATTCATAACTTCTTTCATGGAAAGATTCAATCTCCTTTTAGATTCACTTTTGGCTTCTAATTATTTTCTTATAACATCCTAATATTGATAGTTGTAATACACTTAAGTCGTATTGTAGATTCACTATTAGTTTGTTACTTCATGATGCAGAACTTCTTTATAATATACTGTTATTAAAAATATGATACTTTTTTTAAAACATTGTTGAAAGTGTGAACCTTATCGTAATAAATTAATATAGCAGTAAATAAACCTTAAATCTCTGTCACTCACGATAACTTTGAAAACTCACATTTATTACTTGATGTAATTAAATTCATTTATACCACAATATATACATTATTGTTTGTAATATCATACATATATCAAATATATTGTCGTAACCATAATTACAACGAGACGACAAACTCGCTAAAATTTTGAAAAGAATTAATTTGATTAGTGGAGCCGCCACCAAATTTTTATTTAAGGTAAAACATTTGGAAAAACCTAATTTGAGGAAGAAATTCTAAGTTCAGGAATCGATTACGAGGAGGGAAGGTGTTAGGCATCCTACTTGCTTGTTCCGAAGAACGGCACCCTTAAATTGAGTGTGTGATTTTGATATTTTTTGAAACTATTTGATCCCTTTAAATAGAGTAGAAAATAAATAGGTTTGTGAAAAATAGTCTGACAGGACTTGATCCTGCTCCTATGTATTCCTTGGTGCAATGGGAAATTCAAGGCTACATAGTTCTGGTTTAAGGACTTGATCCTTAAGAAAGTTTTGTATTGAATGACAAAGTATTTTTGATTGTTTTACTTTTGAAAAAGAGGAGAAAGAACATCCTTGATCTACATGCATAGAGTCGAAGGCAAGCAAAGGTTGCATTGCGACTCATATGACTCTCCGAATATTAAAAGACAGGTTAGGCTACACTTTCAAATTTGAAGCTCATCACGTACGATCTCGAATCATTTAAAACTTTTAAAAGCATTTTGAAAAAGTAATTTTGAAGAAAGATTGGAAAAGGATGATCTTTGATCCACATGCACAAAGTCGGAGGCAAACAAAGGCTGCACTGCGACTCATATGACTCTCCAAACATTGAAAGACAAGGTATGTTGTACTTTCAACTTCGAAGCTCATTGCGTGAAATCTAGGATCATTGGAAGCTTTGAAAAGAATTTGGGAAAGTTAAATTTTGAAGATTTGAGTGAAAGAGGATGATCTTTGATCCACATGCATAGAGCCGAAGGCAAACGAAGACTGCAATGCGACTCATATGACTCTTCGAACACTGAAAGACAGGGTATGCTGCACTTTCAACTTCGAAGCTCATTGCGTGAGATCTAGGATCATTTAAAGCAAATGAACTTGATTAAAAAAGGAGAATTGGGCTTAAAAAAAATAAATTGGGCTTGACCTAAATTAAGAAGAATTGGATTTGATTTCAAAATTAAAAAATAATTGGTCCTAACCCAAAATTAAAGACAAGAGATGTTGATTTAAAAATAAATTGGGTTTGACCCTAATTAATTATTATTATAAAAAAAGAAGGGGTAGGGGAATTTAGGTGGGTTAAATAAATTGGCATATATTATTTATCTTTTTTAAAAAGTGGTGTTAGTAGTTATTATTTGATAATTTAGCAGCTCGTCTTTTATTACAGGTTTAGGCCCAAATAGAATCATTATGGCCCAATTGAGATTAGAGAGGAAGCTTGCCCAATTTTAGCGTGGCCCACTTTGATTTTTGTCATGGCCCAACAATGTAGCAAAATTAATCTTAAATTAAAGAGGCTTGCTGCAGCTGGTTTGAATTAAAGACACCCAAGGAGTTTGGCCCAATCACCATAACAAAATCTAGCCAATAAACTGATAATGGAATAAAAAGGCTCCAGACCTTGGCATCAAATCCTGGACTTGGAAGTGGCATACAACATGCTAATAAACTGATAATGGAATAAAAAGGCTCCAGACCTTGGCATCAAATCCTGGACTTGGAAGTGGCATACAACATGCTAACCACTAAGCCAAAGTCCTAACTGAGATTTAATGCTCATTATTTTAATTAAACCTGGAGAAGACAACATGAGATAGGCCGTGAACGTGCATGAGATTTCATTTGCATGTACTTCCTACCAACCTTTCTATTGATCTCAAACATCAATCCAATTCTTTAGTCATCCTGCTCAGGAGTTTAGAGTTGGCACGCGAGGGAGTAAAAAGATAGGAATGCCATGCATAGGTCTCGAACCAAAGACCCAACATTTTGGGGGCAACAGGCGAGCCACTAAGCTGGGCAACCAGCTTAGCCTTAATCTCCACAATGACTCAATTAAAAATGAAAAAAATAGCATTGATAAGAGGTAAGCTATATTATGTAACTTTGCTGCATATCTTGGGTATAAAACCACCATTGACCTTTGGAGCCTCTTTTGGTTTACTAGATGTAGAAGGCCGATTTAATACGGATTCAAGCCCACCCATATGAATGCCAAGCATTCTATTGTAGCAAGAGAGAAAATGACAGGTTTGATCAAATACATGAAAGCCGGCGAGATCGGAGTCCCATCATCCCCTCAAAATTTCATCCCTTGCTAGTAGAGTTCTGCAATTTCATAAGGAAAGAACTCAAGTTTAATTCGATCATATTGCTTCCCCAAGAAAGTAGGAAAAGCTATTAAATGGTAGTCATGAACCCAAACAACATTGTTATCAGGATTAAATACTTCCATAATTCTACTAGCAGATGCTTCATTGCCAGAAACATAAGCTTGCCAAAACTAATGGTCAAAGCGATCACCCTAATCTTGGCATATGGGTAGCCTATGGCTGTGGTGTAACAGAGGTTACAGGTCATCAGCATGATTAAAGGGTCATCATCCCTGCAATGTATGTCGCTAGGCTAACGGCTAAACATATGATCATGGCCATAGCTGTCATTTGCATGTCAATTATGACCACATCTCCTTTTGAGTACGTGACATCCAGTGTACTAGCTAACAACATGATCCGTTCCAGAAATCATTTGAGCGTGACGTGGCCGGCGATAATGCTTTCGTCTCTCCCTAGAATAATGACGCTGTCAACTAGATTGTGGTTGGAAAACTGTAGCATTCAACAATACATAAAGGCGTCGGATTATCAGAGCACCATGTCTTTCTAAAAAATATTTATCTAGCTGGAGCTTGTGCACTAAAAACATGTGTTGCTTAAAGCAGTAGAGACTAGTGCATGATCTCAATTTGGATTTCACCATTCGATCTAAGAGTCTGAACAACATTGTATACTGCCTTTTCTTCCTATTGCAATACTCCAAACAGTCATGTCATTGACATATAGTCGATCTTCAGCTTTGGAAAGGGAACTCAGTTCACCATGTAAAATACTATCAAGGTTATCTCTCTAAGACAAGCTCTTTATATCAGATCATATATAAACTCATAATGAAGCATCGCCTATTTTTGTGCAGACCGATGAGCTGAAGACATGTTTGGTTGTTTCCTTATCACCCATATTACTTCTGGATACCACTTTAGGATGCCACATATGTCAGAGCACGTCTTATACATGAGACCCTCATTCACTAGCTCTTTTTTCCTTATGTTTTCACGTAGAAATTGTAGGGACCATTCCTTTATTATACTCAAATACACTGGAATTCCACCACTCATATATGCCTCTGAAATTTTAGAAAGATATCTTCGCCATTAGTGCCCACTGAATACAACCGATCTTTAGGACACTCTTGACTATTTCCTTCACTTAGAATAGAACCTCGTTGCCTAAGCTCACAAGTAATTGCATCAGGAATTTAGCTCTGCATATGGAAGGAAATAAATCGGGTTCAGGAACGGAGCCATTAGCAGACCAAAAGGATCAAATCTGCAACTGACCAAGCTATTCCTCAACCTTCCTGGATTTCATCTCAATATTGTCCGTACCATGTGTAAACGGACCATAGTGGTAACTAATACTTCCATCAATATATTGGTTACAGTATGAATGGGTCGTTCACAGATAACTTGTTAATAACTGAATAAAGAGTATCAAAATGGGACTCTGAATTAGATCCTGAATTGTCAAGCCAGCAGTATCATTTTCTTGTGTAATTCTATATGTATTGACCGTTGACTTGTCGACACTCATTCTTTAGTTATTGAAGTAGGAGGAGGTCAACAGGACCTTCGAATGAATCTTCTTCATCATCTTTTATAAACTGACATTTCTCGATTTATATCATGAACAAAGCATTCCAATTTCGCTCCAAGACAAATGTAGAAATTCGTAGTATAAACCACAATTATCAATCAAAATCTTATAAATCTGATTCTTGATGTCAATTAAATATTGTTCGGTTCAATCAAACAAAACCGAAACAGTCTCTAATAAACAGCATGGACTGAATTCAAACAGAAGTAATCAATTCAACAATTTGGCAAGGAATTTTCGTTGTCATTCAATTGAATTGTTTATTCTACTTTCAAATGGTAACAAATAATGAAAATAACCATATTTATTAAGTGAATCAATGAGAACTTATCTACAAAAGCGATCGTGAACTTACTTGATGGTGGAGGGCCAAGAACAAGAGGTCTTGCTAGAGGTTGAGCTTTTTATTGTTGCACTCCTGAGTTTGTCATTGGTTCCCTCCTAGACCAGAGTGTGAGAAGTGAAGGTAATGAAATCTCCAAAAAGCTCCGCTGAAAGATGAGATAAACCCCCCGAAAATGGAGTGAAAGTCCCTTTATATAGACAAATCCCAAAATTTTGGCGGGGCTTCCACTTTTTCTTTTATTTTCTGATTTCTCCTTTTCTCTTTTTTTTTCTTCTTTTTCTCTTTTATTTTCATGTATTTTCTTATTTTTCCTAACTACTTCTCAACTAACATTAACTAACCTAACTAACTATTAACTAACCTCCTAACTAACTTTCTAAAACTTCTTTTCCTTCTTCTTTTCCCCTTTATTATTATTATTATTTGTTTTTCTTTTCTTTTTTTATCTTTCTTTTCCTTTTATTATTTTTATTTATTTTTTACTTTTCCTTTTTGATTTTTATTTTTCTTGCTTTTATTCTATGATTACTACTTATTTACTTTTTTTTATTTATTCTCTTTTTATTTTTATTTTTTATTGAAATTCCTTTTCTTTTTTCTATTCCTTTTTTTACTTAAATTATTTTAAATTGAATATTGTTTATTTAATAATTAATTTCAAAGATAGAGTCTCAGACATAATTGGGTATTCACAGTTTGTCCCTCTTTATTCACTTTCTTGCCAGATAATGTAAGAAATGATTTTGTAAATTATCATGGCGAGAAGTGAATAAATATGTGAACTAATTATTCCGAGATAAGCATGAGTGAAAATGCTATCATGAAGATATGGTAGTTGAAAGAAACTTATGAGTGCCTGCAATGACAAACTAGAAGATGGCAACTTTGGAATGAACTTTGTAGGCCTTGTGTAATGAGCTAACAAAGTTTAAATATGCAGGGCCTGATATGGTAGGACAAAATGCAGAAATTGAAATACAGAGTCTGATTAGGCTAATGAATGGTCTGTTAAGACAGGTAAAGTAAAATTGGAATAGACCTGTTAAGATAGGCAAAGTGAACTAGAAAAGACCTGTTAGGACAGGCAAAGCAGAAATGGCCTGTTACGACCGGTAAAGGGAAATGAAAAAGACCTGTTAAGATAGGAATGGAAAAGAATGGCCTATTAAGACAGACAAAGTGAAATGGAAAAGACCTGTTAAGACAGGTAGGGATGCAGAAATTTAAACGTGCAGGATGTCCTATTGTTGACAGGAAAAATGAAAATGATGTACTGCTGTTGCCAGAAAAAATGCAAGCCTGTTAAGACAGACAGACAAGATTAAACATGTTGGTGTCCTGTTGTGGACAAGAAAAATGCAGACATGTTAAGACAGGCGGACAGAATTTAAACGTGTTGTTGTCTTGTTGACAGGGAAAATGCAAGCGTATTAAGACAGGCAGACAGAACTTAAACATGATGGTGTCCTGTTGTTGACAGGAAAAATGCAAGCTTGTTAAGCAGGCAAAAAAAATTTAAACGTGCTGATGTCTTGTTGTTGACAGGAAAAATGCAATCCTGTTAAGACAGGAAGACAGATATTAAACGTGCTGATTTCTTGTTGTTGATAGGAAAAATGCAAGCCTGTTAAGACAGGAAAACAAAATTTAAACGTGCTGATGTACTGTTGTTGATAGGAAAATGCAAGCCTATTAAGACAGGTAGACAGAATTTAAACATGTTGTTGTCTTGTTGTTGACAGGAAAAATGCAAGCCTGTTAAGACAGGCGGACAGAATTTAGACGTGCCGATGTCCTATTGTTGATAGAAAAAATGCAAGCCTGTTAAGATAAGTGGATAGAAATTAAGCATGCTGATATCCTGTTGTTGACAAAAAAAATGTAAACCTGTTAAGATAGGCAGACAGAATTCAGATATGTTGATGTCCTGTTTTTGACAGGAAAATGCAAGCTTTTTAAGAGAGGCGGACAAAATTTAAACATGTTGTCCTGTTGTTGGCAGAAAAATGCAACCCTGTTAAAAATGCAAGCCTGAATCTTGGTTCCACTGACACATGCTATAAGGTTGTCGAGAAAAGAAAAATGTCAAGAAAAATAAAAAAAGAAAGAAGAAAGATCAAAAATAAAAATGGAACCCCAAAGTTTTTAAAACATTTCATGGCATACATTCATCCCATGGCATTCATTAGAAAAGCAATAAATAAAACATCTTGTCATCTCACATTCATTCAAGTATTGCATTTCAAACTTTTTTTTTCAAATGTTAAAACTGAGGCATATTGTCAATTGCCCAAACCAATCAGAATTAAAAATCAAATTGGGGCAAACGTTTGCCCAGGAAAATTTAAATTGGGATAATCCCCAATTTCTAAAAAATCAAAGTTCAAACTGGAGCAAACGCTTACTCAGAAAAGGAAAATTGGGGCAGTCCCCGATTTTTGAAAAATCAAAGTTCAAAGTGGGGAAAAGATTTTTGCCCAAATCATTTCAAATAAAGGCAATCCTCAATTGCTGAAAAATCTTCAAAAACTGGGGCAAAATTTGTGCCCAAATTTCTTCAAGAAAAAGTAATTATCGAAAAATATTCAAACTTGAGACAAAATTAGCAAATTGTTAAATTAATGCAAGATAAACAATTTTCAAAATAAATTACCCAAAACATCTAACAAAAGTACCTGTATTCCCTTCTCACCTGTTTAAGCATAAGGAAATCTGGCTGCATTTTCAAGACACATTGTCCTAGCCAAGAATTGGTCAACACTCTCATACTTCATGCTCCTCATCGGCCTTGTCACCTTAACTGTTTTAACAGGTCATCCTTTTGCTCGCTCGTCATTCATTTCCTTGCCTGTCTTAACAGGTCACCTTTTTTCCTATCTTAACAAGCCATCCCATCCAATTATTATGGATCTTTTCCATTTATTTTTCTATCTTAATAGGCCATTCCTTCCAGTTATTATAGGTCATTCTCATTTCACCTGCCCTTTTTGCTTTGCCTGTCTTAACAGGTCCCTTTTCATTTCTCTCGCTTGTCTTAACAAGCACTTTTCCAGTTTACCTCGCTTGTCCTAACAAGCCATTCTGTCCACCTGTCTTAACAAACTTGCATTCTTCCTGTCAACAACAGGACCTCAAGTTCATGTTTAAATTCTATCCGCCTATCTTAACAGGCCTGCATTATTTCCTGTCAACAACAGGACCTCAAGTGCATGTTTAAATTCTGTTTTCCTATCTTAACAGGCCTGTATTCTTCCTGTCAACAACAGGACCTCAAGTGCATGTTTAAATTATGTTCGTCTGTCTTAACAGGCCTACATTCTTCCTGTCAACAACAGGACCTCAAGTGCATGTTTAAATTCTGTTCGCCAATCTTAATAGGCTTGCATTATTTCCTGCCAATAACAGGACCTCAAGTGCATGTTTAAATTTTGTCTGCTTGTCTTAACAGGCTTGCATTCTTCCTGTCAACAACAGGACCCCAACACGTTTAATTTTCTGCACTTTGACCTACACTGTCAAGCCCCAAGACGTTTAATTTTTTGCACCTTGGCTTATACTGTTAAGTCCCAGCACGTTTAATTTTTTCACTTTGTCCTATACTGTCAGGCCCCAGCATGTTTAATTTTTCTGCACCTTGGCCTATACTGTCAGGCCCCGACACGTTTAATTTATGCACTTTGGCCTATATTGTCGGGCCCCAGCATGTTTACTTTTTCTGCACCTTGGCTTATACTGTCAAGCCCCAACACGTTTAATTTTCTGCATCTTGGCCTATACTGTCTGGCCCCAACACGTTTACTTTTTCTACACCTTTGCCTATACTGTCAGGCCCCAGCATATTTAATTTTTTGCATCTTGGCCTATACTGTTAGGCCCCACCACGTCTAAATTTCTGCATCCTTGCCTGTCTTAACAGGTCCTTTTCGTTTCCCTTTGCTTGTCTTAACAGACCATTCTTTTCTATTCCTATCTTAACAGGTCTTTTTCATTTCCCTTTGCCTGTCTTAACAGACCATTCTTTTCTATTCCAATTCACTTTGCTTGGTTTAATAGGCCATTCTTTTCCATTCCGTTAGCCTAATCAGGCTCGGTATTTCAATTTCTGCATTTTGTCTTGTCAGGCCCTGCATATTTAAACCCATCGGCTTATCGCATGAAGCTTGCAAAGTTCATTCAGAAATTATCATCTTCCATACGTTCATAAGCTTCCTCTTGAGCTGAAGAATTTTCTGGTACTATTGAAGCATCATTCAACTCCCATATCATCCTGACATCTTCAAAACTTGCCAATAAGGCTCGCACTCATGCTAGTTTTTATCTTTATCTCAGACATAATTTGTTCACGTCTTTACTCATTTCCTATCGTGATAATCTAGAAAATTATTTCTCATATTATCCGGTAAGAAAATGAGTAAAGAGGGGCAAACTGTGAACATTCAATTATGTTTGAGACCCCATTTTTTTAAATTAATTGGTAAATAAACAATACTTAGGTATATTCAATTTGAATAATTTAAGTTAAAATAAAAAATTAATAAAAGCAAGAAAAAGAAAATAAAAATAAATAAAATAAAAATAATAATAATGATAATAAACAACAAATAATAACAAAAATAAGAAAAGAAAATAATAATAATGAAAAAAGAGAAAGAAAATGATTAAATAAAAAATGAAGATAAAAAAAATAACAAAATAACAAAAAAAACATAAAAGAAAAATAACAAAAAAACATAAAAAACAGAAAATTGAAAAAATGAGAAGTGAGGGCCCGCTGAATTTCAAAAAAAGGGGGAAAGGGGGCTTTCAAGAAGTTTTTTTTTTGTCTTTTTATGCGGGGACTTGGGGGGGGGGTTCAAGGAGGATAACCAAAAAAGGGCTTGGACACTCATAGATTTGGATGGGAGGAAAATTCAGAAAGGAGAGTACGAAGCTGCAAGTTTTTTTTCTAAAGAGAAAAATTCCCCTCCTTTTTCTCTTGATGTTCTTGGATTTTCAGAAGGAGGAAGACTCTGTTCCTGTAGCTCAGATTGGTATATAGCACTTGCAAGGGTATTCGCAGCAAGCAAGAAGAAAGGTTCGGCTTCACTGGTTTTAGCACGAGCTCCATATTGATTGCATAACAAGTTAGTTGAGTTTTCTTCCATCTCTGAATCAAGAATCTTGCATAGATAGGTTCAATTTATGCTTGAATCAAGAACCTCATGATGATTGGTTTAAATATTAGTGAATTCTTGCAATAGGATTCGTAGGAGAACCTGTGTGTTGATAGTTTTGCTAAACTTCAGTCTTAGTCCTTGCCTCTTTTAAGTGTGAAAATTTAACTTCCATTTGATAAGAAATTGAGTAAGAAGTGGTTTATTTGATCTCTATTATGGATGATGAATGCATAAAGTTTGTAAGTTTTTTATTTGAGTATGAGGAATATAGCTCTATGAAATCCTTCCCCGTCTTCCTGCAATCTGTATGGTTTCCTTGAACTCCATAAAGTCGAATCCTCAATCAACTTAAATTGATTAATGTGTATGGTTTAGCCACTATTTTCCTCGATTAAGGAATCATGAAACTGTTCCCATACGTTCATATAAAGAGAAGGATGTCTACATCGATAATAGTTATAGGTTCCTTCCTCTATCATAATTGTAAGTGGGATCAGGATGTAAGGCTATTCTAGGGGTTCTAATCAACAAATAACTTCTGTCAATGCAAAATTGATAGCTATAGTTGAAAATGATAATATTTACCTTGTTTATTCGAGAAAGATGTCACCTCGACTATTAAGGAGAATGGTGTAAGTGAGAGATTCTTGGCGCTCATGCTAATTCCTTCGGCAGCAGTTATTTGGGATGGAAATCATTGGGAGGAGTGTGATATGTTAAGTAACTAACTCAGGCTATATCTTCATGGACCCTTTTTCACATTTAAAATCTGTTGGGGGAGGTACAAAGCTCTATCAAGTCTTCTCATGGAATGCAAGATTCAGATGAAGGTAAGAGGAGAAGATGAGTTTAGCAAAGATAGTGGACTAATAAAAGGCTAGAAGAGCCAAGTGCTAAAATTAATATTTTTATTGATATCTGATGTAACCCTTATAACTCGGAGTACTGGGCACCCTTGGTGTGTTTTTCTTGAAATCTGACTTGAAACAGCTGGGCTTGACTAGCTGAGAACGTTAAATTTTGACAAAGTTGGGAAGAGCATCTCATAAATATATCTGTCAATTTCCAAGACTAAAACTTGCAGCACATGTATAACTAACCATTTGTATGGCTAGAGAGAATGATCCCACAGTGACTCCATATTTTGCATGAGAAGATAAGATCCATGAGTATGTTTATGATGAACATCCCACATTGGATTTTACAAGCAGATGCATCTAATCTTACATGAAAAGTACTGTTTACCAATTAAACGGAAAGATCCACTACAATTGCCTGTGACCATCTAATGAAAGTCATCCTATGGGGCTTTTGTCAAGATTTTGAATGCCTCAATTGTGCCGAGCATAAATCTTCACAGTTGATATGATGACTAAATTGTAAGTCTTCACCGATTGGTATAAATTTGAGATTTTGAATGCCTCAATTGTCCACGCATAAATCTTAGCAGATTGGTATAATGTCTTGGTTGAGAATGGCAAGACTATATGGGCAGAATTGGTCCTCTTAAGGATTCATCTATGGGAGCTCTCCCCCAAGGCTCAAACTATAGCTGCAATCACATCCCTATACCCATATATCAGATACTGAATGTTGGTAGCATCTGCCTCAATACCTAGGTTTGACAGTAGGTTAGCTTAAAAAGAGATAGCAAGCTTCACCACCTCAACTTGAACCAGATTAGGCAGGGAACTAGTAGAAGGAGTTGTTTTATGCCACCTTTCGTTTTGAATCAGAAATTTAGCCTAATATAGTTTTTTGTTATTATTTCAAAAAAATTAGATTAAGCTCAACATGCTTCTTAAAATAAAAATTTTTCTCAAAATAAATGTAATTTAAGTTATTAATTTGAAAACCGCATTTTCATAAATTTTAGGTCTCACGCAATGAACTCTAAACATGAACTGATAGCTTCTTCTGCTGTTTGATATTTAGAGATTCATATGGGTCCCAGTGCAGCCATAGTTGTCTCGAACCCTGTGCATATGTTGACCCCAAAAGCTTCAAAAAATAAAGGATTCCAGAAAACCGCATTTTAATAATTATAAAGTCTCACGCAATAAGCTCTAAATACAAACTGGTAGCTTTTTCTACTATTCGATAGTTAGAGATTCATATGGGTCCCAGTGTAGTTGTAATTGTCTTGGATCCTATGCATATATGGATTAAGAATTATTCAAAAATATCTAAATTGCTTTCGAAATCATCTTTCAATCTCTTTTTCCGAAGATCAAGTCTTCACAACCAGAACTACGTAGCCTTGAATTTCCCATTGCACCAGGGAATACGTAGGAGCAGGATCAAGTCCTGTCAGACTATTTTCCACTAACTTATTTATTTCTATTTTATCAAAAAGGGATTAAATAGTTTTCAAAAATATCAAAATCACACACTAAGTTTAAGGGTAGCGTTCTTTGGAATGGGCGAGTAGGGTGCCTAACACCTTCCCTATTCGTAACCGACTCCCGAACCTAGAATTTCTTCCTCAAGTTAGGGTTTTTCCAAATATTTTCCGTTTAAATAAAATTTGGTAGCAGCTCCACTAAAAATCAAAATTCTTTCAAAAATTTAGCAAGTTCGTCGTTTTGTTGTAATTACAGTTATGACACATATTAAAATAAATGCTCTTAGCAAGTATTTTACAACAAAACAAGGACGTCGAATACTTTTCATAGTTTCAGTCATCCATTACAAAATGTGCAAGTTACACCTAAAAGAATAAGATTTTTTTAGATCTTCCTACCATCCTGTGAGTACTAAAACTTTGGTCCACATTTTTCATTTTTACATAGACCACTATCATTACGAAGAGTGTGGTCAAACTCTAGGAAAACAAATGACTGGTAAAGAGTGTGAAATTATAATTTTTTAATAGGCATCTACCTTAAGGTTGGTGACAACATTTCTATCCCAACCATTTCATGTTATTTACAAAAAGATGAAATGTATACAAGTTCAATTTTTGCTTTGGAAAATAATACTTATTTGAAATAAGTCCATCTAAATATTAGCAAAAATTAAATCTTATACAAGTATATATCTCATTCATTTCATGAATTATCTTCTAAGAAAACTTTTCAGTGACATAAATCTCAATCATTGTTTACATCACTTTTTCATTATATTATAGATATTATTTGACTTTTTTTTTCTTTATGCCATAATAATAGTTATTCTCATTCTCTAATTACTCTTTTAGTAACAATTTAATTTAAGGAACATTATTAATAATATTAGTTAAACAATATTTTTTACTTTTCTTCTACTTTGCCTTTTGTTCTTAGATATAAGCTCATTCTGGATAGTTTCCATCATCTATATTTCTTGAAGCCCTATAGCTTCTTTATTTAAAGTCTTGAGCCTTTCATGTGTGCACAAGTCCTTGACTTGGTATGGTAGGAGTAGTGTCTTAAGTTTTCACATAGGATTTTCTTTAGTGATCTGTTAACTTTTTAGGTTCCATTTTAAGTTTTTATAATATGATGCATTCTTAATATTCAGTAATACATATAACATCCAAATTATCCCATTTTCTCATAATTCATCATCACAAGAAATCATATATATTCATACATAAATATTTACATCATTTAAGAAAGCACATAACATATTTATATATAGATATATGTGCTCAAGAATCACCATGATAAATAGTGCATTAATAATTATCCAAAAATTCACTTTCTTAATAAAAATCTTTATTTAAGCAAGGCCCTTAAATTTTGAACAACTTGCACTCTTGTTCAAATATTATTCACTTGACCCTCCTCTTTATATTTTATAATAAGTATCTCAAGAGAACCTATTCCAGTCATATTTTCCAGTTTTTATTGCCTTTTCCTCTTCTCAAAGTTTCACTGATGTTTTTCTTATATATAAATTTTCAAATGGCTGAATGACCTTTGCTTTTCAAGTAGGTTTTTGTTCGTCAAAATCTTATGGTCACTTTTACTTTTCAAATATATTTCTAAGAAAGATGAACATTTAGATTTTATCCATTAAATCTTATTTATCTAATTTTAACCTTTTTGACTGAATGACCCTTTCTAACTCCAACAAGTTTGGTGTTTAGAGTCTAATGAGAATAATTCTTTTAATATTTTCCAACTAACTTAATTTGATAGCTTGGTTACTAATGTAGGTTAAATTATTCATATATTTTCCTACATAATTATGGATATTCACTTTGGAACATCTTTGCATCCTAAACTACATAAAGACTTTCATATATTAAATTGTTAATCACTTTTACCAGTTCTGAAGACTTGGTCGAATGGGCATATTGCCACTTTCAAGGATTTGTACCTTTTTTTTAACCCTTAAATGGTGTTTCTTTGAAGGTCTTAGTTTAGGTGATTAAACTAATCGGTATTGGTAATTTTTAGGTTTTTCCTCCTTAAACAAAAAGGTTTGTCCAAATGGTCATCTCGTCCACCAAGGTCTCCTAGTTTATCTTTTCCATCTTCTTGTGTACATTTCCTATGTTACCATTTATGGGGGAGTTGATGTTTAGTGAATTTTAAGCCCTTGTTTTACCATGATGTAGACCATGGCTAAATGGTATCCTTCACACTCAAGGTGTTATTTTCAAAAAAATTTCCCTTTAAATCTTGGATCTAGGTCCAAGGCACTTAGTAAATTGTATCTTGTCTTAAAGTTCACCGAATCTTAACTAATTTTTGTCCTTAGTCCATGTCATTGTCATTATCATTGGTGTAAAGTTTGGAATTTCTCTTTCACTTTCTAAGTTTATAAGTCCTTTACTTTATCTTTTGATCATAAAGATCCAACCTTTATAATTTAAGTTTAACTTTTATGACTTACACTTAAAGATTTTGGGACCAATTACCATAATAGTCTACATCTAAGGTTTTCAACTTTTAAAGTTCGAGATCTTCATTTTTTATGAGGAAAGAAACAAACTTTCACTTTTAAAGAGAGTAAGATAACATATAGCCACTTAAATCCCACATAAGGCAAGGTAGTCAAGATCTAATCTAACCTATGACCAACCACCACTTGAGAGCATCTTCCAAGAATTCAACAAAATTTCTCAAATCTGTCTAAAACTTTTAAAACTCATTTCAAGAAATTTTAACTGATTAAAATGTTCTAAAATCATTAAGGAGAACTTTAATCCACTAAAACTTTAAAACTTAGAGATGCTTATTTTAAAAATTAGGACAATTTTAAACAAAATAGGAAAGAGAGTTAGATCTTAAAGTATAGAGGAGAGATCCACCAAATGAATAAGAATAGACAAAAAAAAAATACAATTAACAAAAGTACTTAAAAAAATTTAAGGAAAGAAAATATTACTTATTGAAGCCTAGAAGGAAATATTTATGGATTTTATGATGGAGAATCACCCCCTTGATGACCTAGGATGAAAATTCCATAAGGAAAGGGGAAATGTTTATTGGTTAATTTTTGAGCTTAAATTTAGTTGTTTTTATCTTAGAAAAAGGTTAAATATGAAGAATTGGAGTAGAGAAGTTGGCTAAGTATTTTGGATGAGTGTTTATGAAGTAAAATGATAGCTTCCACCTCTAAGTTAAATCCACCACCCTTGGTTTATTAGGAATTAAATGTTAACCAAGGGTAAAATTATAATTTTACTTATAATTTCATTTTTTATACATAATTTTAAAATTGTGTAACCTTATCTTCTAAGACTAGTCATGGTTTAATTAGTCTAATCATGGTTAATATAATCTAACCATAATTAAAGTAACTTAACCATAATTATTTCTCTCTCTCATCATTAATATTTTTATCTTTTAGTGAAATTAATATTTGGATGACTCATGTCTTGATTTATGATAAGCTTTTTCACTTGTCGAATCACCTAAAAAATATGTTTAAATATAAGCACAGATTGCAACCTCAGCATGTTGTTTTTATCCTTTCCGAGCTATTAGAGGAATTTTATTTATTTTCATAGATTTTCAAGAAAAGTCTCTAAACTTTCCTCTTAAAGCTTCTACTCTTTGATTAGTTTTGTCTAGCGTATTCCTAAGTTGCCCACTTTGCCTCAACCTCCAACTCTTCACTTAGCTTGTTACAAAAGAAATCTATAAGAAAAGTATTCAAATTTAGTAAATACTCATTCTTTTTAATCCCATCCATATCTCCATATACAATAATTATTTCATTCACTAATACATTTTCAAGTGAATTTTCACGATAACTTGCTTAGATTTTCAAACTGTTAAAGTATTAACCACATCAATTTGCCAACAATGTTTACTGTCATTTGGGTGTTTTTATATCCTCAAAGATATGTAATGTGCCTTTTTCATCTTGTACTCTTAACATAAATTCACCTTGTTAAACATTTGTGGGGTCTCTTTCAATAATTAAAAATGATCTTCTAAAAGTGAAAGAAACCTCTGCATTCTTCTTCATGTTGAATACAATGAAATCCACTAGGAAAAATAATTTGTCTACTTTACCAAAGCATCCTCCATTACTCCATAAGAATGTTTAATGGAGCGATCTACCATTTGAGGCAAATTGTAGCCAACTTAACTTTCCTAATTCCAAAAATCTTCATCAGGGAAATGAGCTCCTACTTGATCCTCACACCAAGAATGTAATTTCGCACTTAAGCCTCATCAAATATTTGCAATTTAGAGAGTTGACTATTGTTGCATCAAACATTTCTTGCAAATGAGGAAACAACCCATGATAAACATTACTTGAGAAATCTCATGATGAGGACATTTCTTTAATAAGGTCTTAGATCAATCATGTATAAAGATACAAAATTTTGTTGAGAAAAATGTAGCAATTTTCATCCTTAACTTGTTGGATTTTGAAGAAGGAAAGTTGATACAAATCAAAAAGAGATAATGATGAAGAATAAAAGAGATAAAGAGAAGGATCTCCAACAAATGATTAAAGGTTCTATGACGAGGTCAAAAGTAAAGAAAGTCAAAAAAGTCTTAAATCACATAGTCATAACTATGTTTAAGGCAACCCAAGATATGGAACAAAAGAGCGCAAGACTAGTTCATTGTGTTCTGAATGAAGATTTAGAAGAGGAGAACCAAATTTAACATATTTTAGTCAAATCCTTATTTCATTTGTATTTTGAATTTCGACTTTATGTTTACTCTAATAATTAATAACATAGGTTTAGTTTATTATGTTAATGGACTTGACCATAATGGTTAGTAAGCCTTTTTAGGATTTATTTACTTTTATTTCACTATGTTACTAGGTCGGACTTTAGTGGTTATTATACATTTAGGATTTTAGTTTTATTATAAATACTTATGTAACTCTCCTTAGGGGAGAATTTTGATGATAATAAGAATTGAGGTTTCTCTTGAGAGAGATTGTGTGCCTCTTAGGGTTCTTGGAAAGAATCATTGCTTAAATCTTATTAAGGGTTTCCCATACTTTTGTAGCGATTTTACACTAAGCTTATCAATCTCCTTTCTCTATAGAATTAAGGGTGTGGTGCTCTCCCTCGTTCCTTCTCTTTTCCATATTTTTATTCTTACAAAATTGAAATCCTAATTTTTATTTATTTCCGTTATAACCCTAATTTTAATTTTTTTTGTTATAACCCTATTTTTGTTTAAATGAACCAATGAAAGGAAATATTTGTTTAATTTGCATCAGTTTAGTTCACATGAGATGGTAATTAGAGCTTAAATCTTAAAGTTTGGAAGTTAACTTCTTTTTATTTTTACTGCATTTATTTTTTGTATTCATCTTTATTAGAGCATGTTCTAGGACCAAGAAAAAAAACAAAAATCCAAGAAAAAAAATTATTCCCTATTTTATAACAAGTAGTCACCTTTTTTAATTTATTTCTTTAACAAAAGTTTTTTTTAAAAAAATCATTTTCTCATTTAATTGTCTTGTTTGGCATTCTATTCTTTAAGTACACATAATTCTTCTTTTCACTTTTATTGTATGTCTTTATTAGCTCCTCAGTTTTGTCTAGCGTTTTCTTTTCATTTGGCTTCTTGAGTGTTAAATTTTGTGTGTGGTTTTATTTACAAGAGTATGTATTTTTTTCTAAATTCTATTTGGTTTAATTTAAAAACTTAAAGGGCACTTGAGTGGTAAAAGGAAAGAGTGAATATTATATAAAATTCTAATTTGAGAGAAAAACACAAGTGGATTAAAACTCAATAGTTTAAGCACGTAAACAAAGTGGTAAGACCTTTATTTATTTCTTCTTAACCTATTTTTTTTCTCATAGCTATGTTCAGAGAATATGATACAGATAGGGAGAAAACTCATATTTACCCAAGATCGAGGGTTATGAAACAACAAATGCAAGTCTTAACTCAACACTTGGAGAGATTATTACAAAGGTAAAATGTGGAGTTGAATCAATGAATTAACCAACAAGAGAAAGGTAGGACTTCCAACCATGGGAGAACGTGCATCCATGGAAGGGATTCTAACCATGAAGGTTTGTCTCATGGGGATAATAAATTTCTATGATTCCCTTAGACAAAGAAGAGAAATAAGAAGGCGTGACAAAGGAAGAAAACATGAAAGAGACGGAAGAGATTGTGGGCAAGGAGATGAACTTGGAGGCATGAAATTCAAGGTACCTTTCTTCTAAGGGAGGAACGATCCTAAAGCTTACCTTGAATGAGAGATGAAGATTGAAAAGATTTTCTCTTATCATAACAACAATGATGAAAATAAGTAAAGGTAGCTGCCCTTGAGTTCCTTGATTATACCTTAATTTGGTGGGATCAAGTACAAAAGGACAGATGAAGATTTAAAGAACATCCTATCAGCACTTGGGATGAAATGAAGACTATGATGCAAAGGAGATCGGTGCCTTCCCATTATCATAGGGATTTGCATAACAAATTACAAAGACTCACACAAGGGAGTAGGAGTGTGGATGAATACTACAAGGACATGGAAGTGACTTTGATTAGAGTTGACATTGTGGAGGATAAGGATGCAACTATGATTTGATTTCTTCATGGTCTAAACCGAGACATTATAGATATTGTAGAGTTACAACATTATGTGGAGCTTGATCACTTAGTTCATCAAGTCATGAAGGTGGAGCAACAATTGAAGAGGAAGTAATCTATGATGAGTCCATTTACTTTTAACTATTTTTCAAGTTGGAGGGACAAAAAAAATAAGAGGAGTTCTTTCTTTAATCCTAAGGAAGCAGTAAGTACTAAAAAGTCTATCCCCACTACCACTACTTCTTCTAAAAATAAGGATATCAAATGTTTCAAGTGTTTGAGATGGGAGAATATTGCATCCCAACGCCCAAATAAAAAGATTATGATGGTGAGAGATAATGGAAGTATTACCAGTGAAGATTCTAATTCTTCCTCAAGTGAAAAGGAGACCAATGGTAAAACTTATGCACAAGATGGAGATTTATTGATGGTGAGAAGGTTCTTGGGAAGTCAACCTAAGGAGCATGAGGAGAACCAACAAGAAAATATCTTTCATACTCGTTGCCTTATCCAAGGGAAGATATGCTCTATGATTATTAATAGAGGGAGTTGTACTAATATCTCAAGCATTAGATTGGTCACCAAATTGAACGTAAAGACTATACCACATCCATAACTGTATAAGTTCCAATGGCAAAGTGATAATAGTGAATTGGTGGTGAATCTACAAGGGATGGTTAATTTCTCCATCAAAAAGTATGAAGGTCAAGCTCTTTGTGATGTTGTTCAAGTGATATCCTTCTTAGAAGACCTTAACAATTTGATATGTGCGCTCAACATGATGGGCTCTCCAAAAAATTATTTTTTATTCATAATTGTCACAAAATAACACTTTACCCTTATCTCCTAGAGAAGTTTGTGAGGATCAAATAAAATGAAAATAAAAAGAGAGCAAGGGGATCATGGGTTTAGAGGGAGAGAAAAAAAGAGTGGAAAAAAGAAAGCACTTGATTTTGAGGGAAAAATTCAAAAGAAATGGAGAAAGGAAAATGAAGAGAAAAAAGTAGACAGTTTATCTGCTAATAAAAGTAAGGTGAAGAGAGCTTATTTGGCTAATTAGTCTTTATTCCTTCTTTTGTGTAAGGATTCCTACTTAGACTCTTAACACTAATTCTTTGTCTAGTAATGTTGTTGCTACTTTGTAGGAATTTTATGATGCTTTGCCCAAAGAAGTGTCTCATGGTTTGCCACCAATGAGGGAAATAGAACATCAAATAGATCTTGTTATTGGTGTTTCTTCACCTAATAGACCCGCACATAGCAACAACCCTCAAGAGACAAATAAGATTGAAAAACAAGTAGAGGAATGGTTAAAAAAAGGATGAGTTAGAGAGAGTTTAAGTTCTTATGTAGTACCTTTAATTTTGGTACCTAAAAAGGATGAATCATAGAAGATATACAAAAATTGTAAAGTTATTCAACAAAATTACAATTAAGGCTCAAATTGACAAGAAAATTGAACATTATGCTCAAAATGCCAACAAAAATTGGAATAAATTTATGTTTAAACTGGAGATTGCATTTGGGTTCACCTACCAAAGGAGTGATTTCCTTTGAAAAAAAAATCAAAACTCCAACCAAGAGGATATGGATCTTTCTAAATGTTACAAAAGATCAATGATAATGCCTATAAAATTGATTTATTTGATAAGTTTAGAACAAGTGCAATTTTTAATATTTCTAACTTATATCCTTTCGATGTAGGTGATAAAGATTATAAGTCAAGGAAAAATTCACTTAAAGGAGAGGATGATACGAACCAAAAAGAGATAATAATAAATAATGAAAGAGATAAAGAGGAGGATCCCCAACAAGGGATTAAAGGTTCTATGATGAGGTCAAAAGAAAAAAAAGTCAAAGAAATCTTAAATCACATAATTATAACTATGTTTAAGGCAACCCAAGATATGGAACAAAAGAGCACAAGACTAGTTCCTTGTGTTTTTAATGAAGATTTAGAAGAGAAGAACAAAATTTAACATATTTTAGCCAAATCCTTGTTTCATTTGTATTTTAGGTTAGGACTTCATGTTTACTCTAATAATTAATAACATACGTTTAGTTTATTATGTTAATAGGCTTGACCATAATGGTTATTAAGCCTTTTTAAGATTTATTTACTTTTATTTCACTATGTTACTAGGTCAGACTTTAATGGCAATTAAACATTTAGGGTTTTAGTTTTATCATAAATACTTATGTAACTCTCCTTAGCTGATAGTTTTGATGATAATAAGAATTTAGGTTTTCTCTCTTGTGAGAGCTTGAGTGCCTTTTAGGGTTCTTGGGAATAGTTATTTCCTGGATCTGATCTAGGATTTCTCATACTCTTGTGAAGATTCTACACCAGACTTATCACTCTCCTTTCTCTATAGAATTGAGGGTGTGATACTTTCCCTCATTCCTTCTCTTTTTTATATTTTATTCTAATAATTATCGAAATCCTAATTTTTATTTATTTATGTTATAACCCTAATTTTGATTTGTTTCCATTATAATCTTATTTTTTTGTCTAAGTGAACCAACTCAAGAAAAGATCCATTTAGTTCACATCAAAAATACTGTGTTAAGAATTTGGTCACTAGATTTTCTCATGTAGAAAGGTTCTTTTGGGGTTGAGACAAAAGCTAAATCTTGGCATTACCCCTCAAAGAAATGGTAATATGTAGTTTCAAACATACAAAATCTTCACTTGCACCTTGAATCCTAATAGTATCACACAATTGAAGGAAGTTTATGCAAGGTTGGGTCTTCAAGTGGACTTCCCACAAATTGATCTTATTGTAGCTCTCAATATGCTACAATCATATCTCTCAAAAATGGAAGTTGCATGTTTTCTCAATGTTTTGAGGTAAATTATTGTTGGTATGATCTTTTACCATTGAAGGTTTCTTCTTGAACCAAACAAGTCTCCTCTTTGATTGATTGAGTTTGTATAGTTAAAAGTGTTATAAAAAAATGAATATTTGAAAAAACTTTAAAATTTAAAATAAATTATGATTTAAAATATAATTATGATTTATTAATTATTCATTTAAATTGTGACAATTAAACCTTTAATTATAGATTTTGTAACTATCCTTTTTATTATTGGTTTTAATTCTTAATCCTTTTAAATGTGACTAAACGTGACTACATACGTTGAATCAAATTAATTACCGATTTTAAATTTCTATTTAAAATTCCATTTAAATTTAAATTGATTTAATTAAAAGTTTTATACAGTATTTAATTATATGTATCGATAAATTATTTTTTGGAAAATCTCACCCCTGTGTACAAGAGATTACTCTTTCTCATTTCATATATACTTGAAATATATATATCAAAAATCACTAATACTGTTAGATTTCCTAATTTATCATTCTTGCCAGTTCTATTTTCTAATTTATCTATTTATTTATTATTTCTAACTAATACACATACTATTAAATTAATATAAACTTAATATCATTTTTATTCAATTGGAGGTTGTTTTAAAATATTAATTATAATAATAATAAAATGAATTAATTACCTCTATAAATATGAATCAATATACTCTAATAAATATTAATTATAACTATGGATTGACTTATTTTTTTCATACTTATTTGTTTAGCTAACATGTTTTTTGATTTGAGTTATCTATGTTCTTGTTTTTTCTTAAACAAGGGATTAACTTTTACCATCTATAAAAAAGTTATAAGATTTCATTAAAAAAGTTCAAAAATATTTATATGAAAGATATAAATAAAAAAGTATCATTTTTGCATTTCACCTATTTTAAGAAAATATTTTTAAAATTGCACATTAAGTATCTCTTACTATGTTATCATTTAATTAAAAAAAATTAAGACATGTTGTTATGTTATTGTCATATGCGATGACATTATCTTAAAAATTGATTTGTGAATTTACCTTTTATCTATTGCAAATTATAGAGTGTTACCAAAGTTTACAAACTTGTTTATTTGCTTATAATATTGGATATAAATATTTTAAATTTTAAAAAATTATTAATTGAGATGATTTTATCGAGAGTGTTGAAATTAAATATTGAATTATCAAAAAAAAGTTTAAGATCTTATTGGATTATACGAAAAAAAAAATATTTCTATATATAGATGAGATATAAAAGTGATCATACTCTATTTTGCTAAATTCAATTTGGTGAAAATTTATATTGTAATTATGTAAAAGAGTCCTAAGATATTTTCATTTTTTGCATGATATTCTTATAATAATGTTTATAGAAATTAAGATATAAATGAAACTATGGTTATATCAAAAGTTTGGAAAAGGTCATGTAGTATGAATACAGTGATATATTTATTATATAATATGATTTATGCTTTATGTAGTAAGATAAATTCTAATTTTTGGATAATTTATTATCTTTGACATGTTTATGTAAATTAAATTTTATACAAGCCAAAAATTTAAAAAATCATGAGTTAATTGAGTTTATTATGTACCGGTGAAATAAATGATATTTTGAATTAATTTTAAAATTATTAGGAACTATGGAGGATTAATAATGCATAAAATAATAGTCAAAATTTCTCAATAGTTGGAATTATATTATTGAGAATGTCCTACAATATTAGTATGTAACAAAAGGAAATATATATATATATATATATATATATATATATATATATATAATCTTGTTGTATAACATGAGCATGACAAAATATTTAAGAAGATCAGTGAATATTATGAGTTTATTAAAAAAATATTTTTGTTATGTTTGTGATACTCATTAAATATTGGAGGGATAACATAAACTATGGTATTAATAAGTTTTTTTATTGTATTATGATAATATAGTGATGATCAATAAATTTGATTAGTAAGAGAATAAATCAAAAATAGATTTATTTTATTTTCAAAAGAAATATATGACTTAAAATTTTCAAATAAATAATAAAAGGAGATCAAGTTGTTATTATTCACTTGGGAAAGAATTTGAAAATGTGTAATAAGAAAATTTCTTAGTAAATACCTCATATAAAAAAATATGTTTCTTGTAAGTATACTCATGAGTGCCAAAGAGCAGTAGTGAAAAATAACTGATAAATATAAATCAAGATATCATCATATATATCAAAGTCTTACGAATGATTATTAGATAATTATGAACTCTAATTAATGCGAACTCAAAAATTAATTTGACCTTATTTCTCATAGAGCAAAAGCTGGGTGAATGACATAGAGAGGAATGAAGTTTTAGCCAAAATAAAATCAACAATAGTAACTTAACCTTTGTTACTGGAGATATCATGAAGAAGGTTCGTATTGGTAATAACAAATTATTGTTAGTCTTTCTAGTACTATTTATTTTTCATTCCTGCGATGTGAGAAAATGTTAGGCTGTATTGAATGAAATGTTAAACTTAGTATTTTTAATGACTATCATATTCCTTGTGGATGATGTATAAAATACAAGATAATATGATGAAGTCAATTATATAATATTGAAACACAATCTCTAGAGCATTCATAGATCATCAAGCATGCACATGACCTGTTTTGCACAAAACCAACGAAAACGATAAAAATTATGGGGTGTAAAGTGATAGGTGAGCCTTTGACTTACGTGTTTTTGGTTCATGGAAATTTTGTTTCAACAAAACACTATAAGTTAAGTTTATTTGTCTAGGTTTAGTTCACAATCCAAAAGACACCGGACTTGATGTAGTACATTCATGATGTGAATCTAGCAAAATTTATTTCATATATTCTAGGAGATTATTGTAAAAAAAATCAATATTTTAAAAGATTTTCAAATTTAAAATAAATTATTATTTAAAATATAATTATGATTTATAATTACCTGTTTAATTTGTGACAATTAAACTTTTAATTATAGATTCTGTAATTATTCTTTTTATTATTTTTTTTAATTTTTAATTCTTCTAAGTGTGAATACATACGTTGAATCAAATTAATTATCAATTTTAAATGTTCATTTAAAATTTTATTTAAATTTAAATCAATTTAATTAAAAATTTTATACAATATTTAATTATATTTATTGATAAATTAATTTTTATAAAATCTCACTCTTATATAAAAGAGATTAATCTTTCTATTTTTTATTAATTCTATTTTTTATTTTATTGTGAAGAATTATTAGATCTTAAAAATTATACAATAAATACACAAATTTTTAAAGTATAATCTATAAAATGATATTCAATTTTTTTTAAAAAAAAAATCTTACATATTCCTCCTCCCTCTAGAATTATCTTGCTCCTCCTCCTTCTAGAATTATGTTGGTTTCTCTTAGCAGTTTGTTCAATTATTTGGGATAAATAAGTAGGAAGCTTAGATCAACAGTACCTCTTATGCACCAAAATTAAAATAAAAGAAAATAATGCATGCGTAGTAGTTCTATTAGTTACTTCCAAGAGGGTCAAACTACACTCTAATAATAGAGCCAACAACTTGACACTCGTCTCCAACAATTGCATCCAGTCGAGCAAGCAATATAGCGATAATAAAGTATCATCCCACAAAAAGTGAGATCAACACATAGTCTTCCAAGTCAAACTAATTTGATGCTATTCAAATTGAAAAAAGTTCTATGAAAATTAAAGCATGCAAATAATTAAAAATGAAAACAAGAATAATTTTAACGTTAAGCTAAGAAATTCAATCAATGACAAAGTTAGCTAAGGCATAGACTTTTCCTAATGTTCATGTCATAAATCAACTTTCAACTAATTTAACCAACCACTTTTCATGCTTAAAGATAAATTTCTACTAAAACAATTCACACCCAATTTTTGAATTTAAACAATAGACACCAAAGCAATAAAAATTCCAACGTCAATATGCTCTAGTGCCATGACACCAACGCCAAGATGCTCTAGGATCATAACACCCAACCTCTTAGCGACAAAGCACTCCAACATCATAGCAATAAGTCTATTAGCACCAAGATATTGATCTTCCTACAACACCTAAAATATTAAAATTAGTATAAATCTTTCTTGATTATACTTTGTCAAAAAAGTGAAAAACCTATTTTATTTACTATTACTATAAATTATAAAATAAAAAAAAACAACAAAAATTAATTAAAAAACCCAACTAAACAATACATAACATATCACATCCATCTAAACACATCAATTATAAAGAATCATTAAATTAATTTTTTTATTGTTTGGATTTACAATAAATTAAAAATGATAAGTTAAAGCATGTGAAGCAGCTTGAAAGTCTTTTTATACAAGAGACCAATTTCAAATTTAAGTCATCCTTGTAGTAACTTCATGTTTTGTAGCCTCCGCCATTTAAGTTTCTTAAGTTTTAAGCATCGTAATAATTTATTACATTTTTGTCTATAAAAGCATGGAATTGTACCGTTTTGTGTGTACTAGTTTAGAGATTGAAGTAGTAGTATTGAGTGAAGCATCTTCCTTTTTCATCCCGTGCCTATATGTACGTGAGTTTTTAAGTATATAATGCCTCATCTCACCACTTCGCCTAGCGATTTATTACGTAGTGTGATTTATTATATATCATATCAATATAAAGTAATGACAAGAACTATTTTAAAATAAATTTTAAATGTATAAAAAATTTAAATATTAAAACCAAATTGAATTATATATAAATTAAAAATATATTTAAACCATCATCAATTCTTAAGTTGAAACGCACTTGAGATTGAAGAGAGAATACAGGTTTGTTTCTTTGGTAACCTTTTTCAACGAGATGAATCAAGAACATATATCCTATTTTCTAACAGTACTTCCAATGTATATGCAGATTGGGTTTAAATGGATGCTTATTACCGCTCTACAATCTCGCAAGTTGGTTCTTATTTTGTTGTCAATTAGTAGGTTCAAGTTTCATTTTCATTCAAGCAAAGTTTAATGTAGGCAATAACTTCTGTCAGATGATTAAGTGATTTCATACTTTAAGATTCATTCAATTAAGTTAGTGGTTGATGGAACAACTGAAAGTGCTCTAAAGTAGTTTTAAGATAGAAATAAGGTGGCATTTTAATTTTTTTAAATAATTTTGAAAAAATTAAATTCCATATATCCTTTAAACAATAAATTTTTATTGTTATTGTAAAAATATATACAACAACTTCATGTTTTAAAATTCTTTGTTTCACCGCTCTATGATTTATTTCGTTATTTGAACATCGCTTGTTATAATGTTTAAAATTCAAATGAAATCTTTATTTAATCCAAAAATTATAACTCAAGTGATATTTGGAATCATTATTTATGCTTTAACTGGTAATATAAATGGATTTAGGTCATCCCATGTTAATAAGTATTATATATATATATATATATATATATAATCTTTTTAAATGTCATATTCTTTAGTAACATGAGAAGATCTTAATTTATTAAAAGTTACCTCTGAATTCTCAAAAGAAAATTTTACAATAAATAGTTATGTTTGACCTCTCTTCTTAGTTTTTCACGAGGCAACTAAAATTAATTATGACGATAAACTATCTAGTGTTTCTGTATTATATTGATATCTTTAAATTTAGGACAAAATTAAAAGTATAAATATATAAAAAAAATATCATTATTGTCAAATAATAATAAAATCACGTATCTTCAAAAAAGTAAAAATAAGATATATTTCATGTTAATAATGTAATTAAACCAATATTTTTTTAATAAAATTATTATTGAATATTATTAATTTAGTACATCGATATCTTTAAATTTAAGAAAAATTTAAAAAGTATATATATATATATATATAAAAGAATATCAGTATTGTTAAATAATGATAAAATCATGTATTGAAAAAATTAAATAAAAATAAGCGATATATTCATTATTAACAATGTAATTAGACCAATTTTTTTTAATAAAATTATTATTGAATATTATTAGCTTATTACATTGATATTTTTAAATTTAATAAATTTAAAAGTATAAATATATAAAAAAGAATAGCAATATTGTTAACTAATGATGAAATCAGGTATCTTAAGAAAAAATAAAATAAAAACAAGAGATATATACATTGTTAATTATGTAATTAGTACATATTTTTTATTAAAATTATTATTGAATATTATCAATTAATTTATTTACTTAAGTTTTAATGCTTTAATTTTATGCATAATTTAATTAATATATCAAATTTCAAATTTCGATATTAATTATTATAATTAGAATAAAATAAGCCAAGATTTTAAATTTATAAAATATATAAAACACTCCTAATTTTTTAATCATATTATATTATTTAATATTTAAATAATAATTTATACAAACCAGTTTATAGGTTTTCATTAATACACATATTATTCTTCGTAGAAATTATATTTTGAGTTTAATTTTGATATATTATCAATGTAAATTTTTTACATTTTTAACCAATTAAAAATTACAGTAGGTATAAGTTTTAAAGTAATTATTATAGAAATTAATAATTTTTAACAATATTTGTGATTCAATGATAGAGTGAAAAATGCATTTTAATTAAATTTTTATTTTTTGAAAATCTGTTTTAATATGATTTCCTATTAATTATTTAATACACTAAATAATTAAAAACAATGTAAAAAATTAAAAATTACTATATGTATAAGTAGACTCATATTACAAATGTGTTATTTCGGATTACAGATGTGATATTTCGAGTAAAAGAGACTTGAGTCTCTTAAGCATTATATATGGTCATGAATTTAATTTTGAGATTTATATGTATGGAAAAAAAATATCGTTGTGAGTGATTCCTAGTTTCCTACCTTTAGCGGTTGATTGTATTTTGAGAAATTTATTTCTCATTCAATAAGTACTATTATATTTTGAGAAACTTAAAAAAAGTAAAATAATCCCGCAAATTTAGAAAGGTTTAATAACCTTTGTTTCGAATCTCAAAAAGGTATTTTTATTTTGTTTATTTTGAGAAAATAATAATTTTTTAGTAATCTTTACTAATAAAGGAAAATTTTAAACATCCCATTACTTTTTCAAAATTAAACGAAACCATCAAACACACTAATATTTATAGTTATTTACTAAGAATGGAAGGAAGTTTTATAGGATATTATTATGAATGATTTTTTTCCTTATAACAAATTTTGGGTGAATTTGTTTAAAATAAAGAAAATTTGGATATTAACAAAAGAAAATTTTAGAGAAGAAAATTAAAAAGACAATAGAAGACAATGGTATAAGAATGAAAATCTGAAATGGGGCCTTCCTAATCCCTACACGTGCCTCACCTTCTCTTGTTCTCTCCACTCCCTCAACTCTCTATTGGGGTTTCTTCTCTCTCACAAACACACTTAGCTGCTGCAACTTCAAGTACACAACTTGAAAAGCTGGTGAAGTCTCAGTGTTTTGTTCTTTTGGTTCTTACCCATGTTTTCATTTCCCATAATTTTTGCTCCCAAGTTTTTATTTTGTACTTTTTTTTTCTTCTTAATTTGTTGCCATGTTTAATTTGCTTGTGTTAATTGAACATGGTGTGTATGTTCTTTAGTTGAAACTTGAAATGGGTAGGTGACCCTTTTGTAATTTGACCCTTTTCTTGTTTGCTTCTGCATTTCTGTTTCTTTATTGTGATTTTTGCTCTATGTTTATATGGTTTCTTAATTTTAAATTCTATCTTCAGTTTTTCTTTGCATACCATGGTCATTAGAAGTATGGAATAGTGTTTATATGCTGTATTACAAGTGTCAAGTATGAACCCTTTGAATTATTCATTTTCATATAATTTTTTATTCTTGTTCTTTTTAATTGTTAATTGTTAATTGTTTCTGCTTAGCCTCTTAGCTGCATAAAGGAGTACAATTATAATACTCTGGTTCTCCTATGATTTATTCTCTCTCTCTCTCCCTCTCTTTTTCTTTTTGGCAAAAACTTGTGTTCATACTGTGTTTTACCTGGTCTCTGAAGGGTTCCAAAGTAACTTCTTTAAACTACTTTTGACCTTCTAGCATCATTCAATCTTTGGTATTTTTTTTTACAAAACCTCTTTATACCAAACGGTTTCTACTTCTGTGGTGAATTGTGGATTTGCCAAAATGGCTGCACTGCATGTCTTAACATCAGTGTAAAATGATGTAAGTTACTGAAGAGGGTTATGGCATATATAAACTGTCATAGCTGTGTTTATTCTGAAACATAGAAATGATAAGAATATGCATAATCCCTCATTATATGCCCACAGGTTAAAGAAGCCCGCTTTAGAAGAGTTTATGCTTTACACCAAATAGAAGCCAATAGCCTAATCTTAATTTGAAATCAAAGGTGGAGCTAGTTATTGTCCTTCAAAGTACAAGTGTTACACACCACAAAATGCGCCAAATAGTAGCATAGCTATTAGATTGTCATAAAAATTTTGCTTCAGTACTTAGACTAAAACCTCTAACTAAAGCTAATCTGCAAAAATTGGTCCAGGGCCCAGGCACCTAGCCTTGACCAAAAATGTCAAACAATGTCCGTACCCCATAAGGAGAAAGAAAGGCAAATGCAAGAATAGATGCAGAATTGATCCTGAATTAGCACCAGACATAGCGCATATTAGCTATAAGAGCCTTATGGGGCCTGTGAATCTGCAAAGGATCACATACAGTGGAAACTTCCACAAAATTAGCATTCTTATTTTTTACCTAAACCTTTTAAAACAAACCAGCAAAAATTCTCCGAGGCAGGGCAACACTTTCAATGCTCACCAAAATCTGCCTTGATATCCTATCTAATTTGGGTCAGGTGTTTCTAATACAATATTTTCTCTTGTCTGCTCTACTCTTATCCTCAATCATGCAATATTTGCAGACATAACATCTCAAGCTACTATAGTACAACTTGATTTTACTTTGTATCATTTTGTAATTTAATTTAAACAGTGAAAAGTTTATTATGCTTTCTTACACCAACATGCTCTTCACTATTTTATATATTGTGCTGGCACATCTCTATCCATACCTTTATTTTATCTCTCTCTATAAACACTTTTAGGCTTCAACATGTCTTTCTTTTCAGGGATGGAGGCCATTGGTTCTGTGGAAGACTTCTTGGATTTTTCATCAGACATAGGGGAGGAAGATGATGATGATGATAAGCCTCGGAAAGCCTCTTCTTCGCTTAAATCAAAATGCAGTGATCCACCATCATTTAACCCATTGGACCTGGATGATCTGAACCCTTCATTTTCTGTAAGCTTGATGGTCCATTTTAACCTTTTAAGAATGCTTACAAGGCCATGAGAAAATTGAGCATGTTGGTTTTTGAGTGAGTTATGACATGTTTAGCGCTTTTGTGAATGCAAAATGAGAAACAATAAGAAAAACATTATGAATTATGGTTTGGTTGGAATCAGCTGGAATTGGGATTTGAACTGGGTTGGCTTGGGTGAGTGAATTGCAGAAGATATATGGATTATCTTGCAGTGTGCATAAAAGGTTTCTAATTGGCTTGCAACTTGAGTGAAGGTTATGTTGCAGCACAAGCTTGTCCTGGTGGACTCTTATTGTGGTGGTCATATAGTAGTTTCACTTATCTGAATTGCTAAGGGGTGTCTCTGAAATGGTAAAACTGGTAGTAAAACTTAGATTTTTCTTTGTGCGCTTTCACAGAAGATGGGGGTATTGTTCGGGTAAAATTCCTCTCCATTTCCTTTTCTCTCTATCTATCTTTATATTTTCTCTCTCTTACATAATACTGGGTACCATACATACATTCTATATCTCTTTCTCTCTCCAAATGGGACCTCTCTAGCACTGGAGAGGGTCTGTGTCTGTATTGTCCTATTGTAGCATTATTATATAGTCCTTGTTAAAAGTAGAATATTACTACATGCTCACAGAGTTTTACTAATTTTTCTTTTAGCATTATTGTATTGGAAATCATCAATTGGTAAATTGTTTGGATCTAATTGCAAGGTATGGGATTTCAGTCGCACATTGGAAGTATAGGATTCTAGTGTGGCCTTTATAAGGCTTTGGGCTCTCCAACTACAATAGCTAGCTTTTGTGGTGTGGTTCTCCCAAGATTCTTATCATAAATGGACAATATAATCTACCTTTTATCATACTTATCGTTTCACTGTGGTTCCAAGGTTTCCATATTGTGGAACCATATGTTTCTCAGTTCAAAAGAAAATGAAACAGTTGACATTATTTTCTTGATCCAAAGGTTGCATCCATGACTAATTGTGCAGTTTTCTGATGCCTGGATTGACTTGAAAGGCCCTTTTTTCTTTTATACTTACCAAGTGATATGAAGATTAGCATGCCCCCATTTTCATGTTGCAGGAGTTTGCAGAAGAGGAGCTTGAATGGCTATCCAACAAAGATGCATTTCCTGCTGTTGAAACATTTGTGGACATACAGTGTATTCAACCTGACATAACCAAGCACCAAAGGATAGCACCAGTGCTTGAGTACAGCACAAGCAGTAGCAACAGTAATAACAGCTCTAACAGTATTTCCCTCCTAAATGGCTATGATCACCTGAAGATCCCTGTGCGTGCGCGGAGCAAAGGTCGCAGTAGGCGTCGCCCTGGCATTGCTAACAACTCTACCCGGCAATTCAGGTGGAGCCAACCAAGTGATGAAATTTCCAAAGCAGAAGTGATAAAAATCTCACCTATTGGAAGGAAATGTCAGCACTGTGGAGCTGAAAATACTCCACAATGGCGGGCTGGTCCCCTTGGGCCTAAAACACTTTGTAATGCTTGTGGTGTTAGGTTTAAGTCAGGAAGGCTTGTGCCTGAGTATCGCCCTGCTAGTAGCCCAACTTTTCGTAGTGATTTGCATTCTAATTCCCACAGGAAGATAATGGAGATGAGAAGGCAGAAGCAAATGGGATAAAATGCAAAGTGGTAGTGAGCGGTGCTTTTAGCATTTAGCATGGTAGAACTTAGGATTTTGATTTTCTTTTTGATTTTGATTTATTCTATTTTTCGTCCATTTTTGCTATGGGATGGTTTTAGACAGGGCAGTGAAAATTCTTGGTTCAAAATGAAGTTAGGCAGGTCTTAAAATCATTTATGTCTTTGTTGAAAACAAGGAGCCAATTTGGGAGTTTTCTATTTGGCTGTTTTTTATGCTTGTGACATTTAGGGGGAAGGTAAGTTGCTGGAATGATGGTTGCAGCCAGTCGCCAACAGAAGCGCTTATGCTTATCTGAACTAATTCTAAATTGTTGCAGTGGTGTAGTTGATTGTTGAGGAATTATGACACCATTCAAGGAGTTGTGGCATCATTCATGTGGTTGAAGAAAAGATAAAAAATGCTGTCTATCTCAGATGTAAAAGATAGGTATGTTCTTTATTATTTGATCCTCCTTCTAAGGAGGTCAAGATGTATGCAACAAAATTTGAATTAATCAAGCCTTGACTAATTGGTGGCAACATGGAATCTTTCTGTTTTCATTGCCTTCCTTGGTGACAATTGCAAACATGAATAGAGTTCCTTTTTGACTATAACTTGCAAGATGCTTGATATGATTGATTCTATATTGTAATTGGTATGTTGAGAATAGATGTTGCAATGCAGATTTCTACATTGGCCTTTAGAACAAGTTTGAGTCCATACCAATGGCATCATTAATATTAGTGATGCTACATTGAATTTACAGAATAAGACATTTGTTTGATTTATCATATTTGCATGTATGGCAACTTGTCAAAATTTATGGTACAAAATAAGAATTACCACCAGATGGAGATGGAGGCTTGCATGGTCAACCAACCTTTGATGCTTGCACACTGTGGCATGATTAAATCTTGGGTATTTCTAAGTACTTCCTATGAGCTATGACAAGGGATCCTCAATGTTGAAAGATTGAAATTGTGCCTAATGGTTCATTTTATTTATTTATTTATTTTTTGTGTTGCTTGGAAATTGCCTCTGCACCATTGTTTGTATACAAAGAAATAGGGTTTTCTATAACTTCCTTGGTGTTGGCGGAGGTATGCAGCTGACCCCTTTTTTCCACCCAAATAAAAATAAACAAATAGTCATCTTGGTTCATAAAAAATAAAAAATAAATTATATTAGTTTTTAAAAGATGAAAATCATTATTGTTGTTCCTGTAAGATAAAGAATTAGTCTTTTAACAAGGACTAAACTTTTTATCTTTCAGAATTAAATTAATCGGTTATTTTTCTTTTAATAATTATAGTTTTTTTTTTAATAAAAGAAGTTATATTTTAAAAAGTTAAAATGTTTACAACAATTTTTAAAATTCAAATTAATTGATCAGTTATCCAAATATTATCTTTGGTTATATTTTGTCCCAGTTTGATACGCAGATCTCCCTTCCTTTTTTCCTTCTTCTCAATTTATCAATGTATCTTTTTATTTTATTTATTCATTTCTTTGTCAACACATTACTTCTCTTTAACTCGTTAATAAAACATTGAAAATAAAACTATACTAAACAAAATTAATGTGTGGGTGTAAATAAAAAACACAGGTTTCGAACTTGTAAAAAAAATAATTTACACAGAAAAAAGAATACATAATAAAATTTACAAATTTTTAGGTTTTTATTTTATTTTGTGGAGTGGAAGAGAAAAAAAAAACAGTGGGCTGGGAGTCTGGGACACCACTGAGATACTGGTTTCATCCACTACACCTTTTAGGTTAAATTTGTGGGTGTTGCTTTTTACATCCACCATTTTCACTTTTCACTTTTCCTTATTTTTTTAATTATTATTCTAAAATTGTTCTTAAATTTATGTTGGTTGTTTGATGTGTTTTCGTTATTTGAGTAAGTTCTTAAACTTTAATTTTGGAATGTATTTTTTACATTTTGTAATAGTTTTTTAATATGCATCCAGGAGTTAAAATTTTAAAATGTATTTTTTTTCGCATTTTAATAAAAATTATTCCGAAAGTTTAATTTGAAAGTGTAAAAATACATTGCACAATTAAAGTTTTCAAATGCAAAAAGATATTTCAAAGTTTTAGTTTTGGAATGAAAAGTTCAACATTCTGGAATTTTAATTTTAAACTATATTTTTTACATTTCAAAATTTTAATTCCAAAATATATATTAAAAATAATTTAAAAGTTAAATTTTAAAATGTAAAATATGTTCCCAAATTAAACTTTACGAAGGCATTATAATGGATAGAATCAATGAAGCAAAATACTTAGGATAGTTTTATCATTTCAACAGGATTAATATCAAATAATTTATATTTTAAGTTAATATTTTAATAATAAAAAATTTAAGTGACTATAAATTGTTCGATTTTCATTCGATGTTTATGATTTGTTAAACTGATAGTGCACCCAAAAAAAAATGAAAAGGATCATTTCCGTAAAAAGCAACATCCTAAATTTGGATCCATACTTTTTGCATCCGTCATCTTTTCTTTTTACATTTCTTTGTTTTTTTTTTTTGAAAATTTTTATTCTTATTTTATTTTATTTTTTCAATTTATATTTTATAAATTAGTTTGCAGAATATAAAAAATATATATATTTTATAAATTAATTTACAAAATATATTTTTACATTTTATAAAATTAATTAGTGTAATATATATTTTTATATTTCATAAATTAGTTTATAAAATATATTTATAAAAAAGTAAAATTAAAAAAATGAAGGGATGAAAAAAGAAAAAAAAAGTGCAAAAGTAATTCCTTAGCTTTGTTTGCCAAAACCTTATTTGGGCCAATAAGATTTTTGGAAGCGAGCCTGGCCCAAGTTGTTTTCGGCCCAAGTTGTTTTCGTTAAAATACACGGTTTGTTCTCAAGTTAAATGACAAATATAAAAGTGACCAAAGAAATGTCTCATAGGCTTTTGACCAAAAAAACAAAAGTAAAAAAGAGTTGTATAGATTCTCACTCTCCCAATCAAATCAACACCTTTCAGATTTTTATTTCTTTCATCTTCTTACACTTTTTGTCTCAAGATATATAATGCTTATATTATAAATGACACTATCTTATTTTATAAATGTTTATATTGCCTTTTTTCCCTTTTTTAAAGATGAATATTTAAATTTATTTAAATATAATATAAGTGAGTATTTTAAATACTAATTTTTAACATCTATTATTAATTTCATAACTTCAAAAATAAAATAATATAATGTCTGCTAATTGAACAGAACAAAATGTAATAAAATATAATGAAAAAATAATAAAGCAGAATGTCTTATGTACTTTACTTGGTAGTTATAGAAAAAAACAAGGCCACATGTCATGTTTGTTAAACATAACAGAACATTATGTTATTACATATATGTCTTGTCCTTTTAATATTTGGTTGGATTTAAAATAAATATACATATATGTAAACATTTATTTGAATTATAAAAATAATTATTAAAAATAAAAATTGAAAAATTTTACTCTCACAGATTATGTATGAAAATGAAATTACATAAACGAAGGAGAGAGAATCAGACGATATTCTATTCAAGAAAATAGAATTTACTAACCAGCTCACTCTTCAAAGTGATAACTCTAATTTATATAATAAAGATTTATTATTAATATATTAATGCTTTATAAATTTTTAAAAATATTTGATAAATATATTTTATAATTACAATATATATAGTACATATTTTGTTAATATTATACATATAAAAGCTTTACCGTAAAAAATTGATTTAAAATATTAGAAATTTTTAATTTTAAAATGAAAATATTCAATATATTAAAATAATTTAATATATCAATTTTGTATTTTTTTAAACTTAGAAATTGAAGCATCGGAAGAAAAAAAAGTTGAAACAAAATCATCCTGGAATTAACATGTGATAATTAAGAAATAATGACGATTTTGTCAATTAAAAATAATTAATAAAATATTTTTATATTCTATTTAATTTCACCTGTTTTAGGGAACCAAAATTTTCTACTCCATTAATCATATATTTCTTTTTATATCCTATTTTAAATACGTCGTTAAATATTAGATAGAATTCTCGCTCTAATTTATATGCCACCAACGATTTTATATAAAATCTTAAAGTCAATAATAAATATATTCAAAATTTTATTTTGCTTTCTTAAATGTTAAAAACAAATAAAAAGGATATTCAAAATTCGAAGTTAATCGTTGGTGATAGTACGAGTTATATAAAAAAGACAAAATATTATTAGGGGACAAATTGATAATAATTAATCTTTATTTATATTGAAAAAGACTAAAATCCTACTCTTTTATCACTTATAGAGAGAAAATAGATATTTTAAAATAAAAAAAGAGAAGTGTGCCTGTATAATAAACATATTTCAAGATAGGAAAAACTAAATTACTTTTACAATATTAATTAACAAGCATCCTAAGCAATTATTATATGACATTTTTTAATTTAATTAAAATTTCAAAATATGAATAAAAATAAAATACTTAAAATTATACAACAATAAAATATAATGAATTAAAAAAATTACACAACTAAATTTAAGAAAAAATAGTATTTTTTCTTTAAAAATTTGAAAAATATTTATATGAAAAAGTAAATAGTTGAAACTCAAGAAAAAAAGTTTAATACCAAAAATTTAAAATAATTAAAGTTTATATTCGGGATTAAAAAAAATATTAACATTTTTTCTAAATATAATTAATAATTTGAAAAATTAAAAAAACATAAATTTAAGTGTTAAATAACAGTGAAATAACTTTTTTAAGAAAAAAAAATATAACGCAAGATGTATTATACCTAAGAATACCAACTTAAGTTTACAACATAGAAGTTTATTATTATTATTATTATTATTATTATTATTATTAAACATATATTAAATAACATTTTTAGGATATTGATTAAATGATAAGAAGATAAAATATTAAAAATATTATTAATGTATTACCATCATTATTTTTAATATATCTCAATGTTTTTTCTAGTAAAGTTTCTAAGTTTTATTATTATTATTATTATTATTATTATTATTATTATTATTATTATTATTATTATAAAAATGTGTGTAAAGATTGTTTCCCATTTTTGAACCTAGGAGACAGATTAGCCGAAAAGATCTTGACACACTTGAGTGTGAAAATGGGAATGACCTCATTCACATTTCTATCTGCCTATCCCATTCCACTACCTCAACTCACAAAGTAAAAATCTATGTGCTAACTGCTTTTTCCTATGTAACATTATAATCAAATTCCTTACTTTATTTTATATACCCATTTGAAAAGGATAATAATGCCGTCAAATTTCGGGAGGTATTAAGAATATATAATATTTTTATTAGATGTTATAAAATTTAATATATTGATAATATTAAATGTTATAATTTTTAATAAAAAATTTATATATTAATTTTTTATAATATATCTTTAAACATATTAAAAAATTGGCAATTAAATAGCATAAGAGAATGGAAGGAATTTTAAAGGAGGAAAGCGATTTTAAAAGAGAGGAAAAGTGATATTTTAATTTTATCATATTTGGTTTAAAGAAAAGATTTTTTATTTAATTCAAAAGAAGAAAGATATTAATTTTTTATTTTTAAAATATCATTTTAACTTCAGAAGGATATTTTAATTAAAATTATGCCTTTCTTCAAATTTTCCATTTTTAAAAAGAATATAAAATAAAATTAAAAATAATTTTAAATTTTTTAAATTTTAAAAAAAATTTAAACTAAACAAAATAACTTTTAAAAAAAAATCTTTTCTTCTATTATTTCCTCTCTCCTCCAATATCTTTCAACCAAACAAAATATTAGACGTAAAAAATACACTACGTATAGTCTGAAATATCTTTAACGTTATCCTTTTGCATTTTGTTTCTGGGAGGCATTTTTTTTTCTAATAAAAAACTTATTCATGATCTTTTCAACATTTTTCATCGAAGATGAGATCTGAAGTAAATTAAATAATAATTTATAACAAATTTCAGAGTATAGGATCAGTCAAACTTTGAACTGTTGATTTTCATTTAGTTGCTAAACAATACCTTAAAACTATTAAGTTGCCATTGCCAGGCATCATGTTTGTCAAAGCTAACTTAAGAAGACAATTTGCATAATGGGATAAAATATGCACCGACTTTTAATAGTTTATTTTTTCGAAATAGATATTCCATTAAAATAATTAAATCTTACCAAAGTACACAATTTACAAACAACATAATTGAGGAAACAAATTTCATATGGTTAAAATTCATATATACCCTTATAGTGTGAAAACTTTATATTTATCTTTTTTCTTAAATATTCTCAAATTTTGATTAAATTTTACTTATTTAATATTATATAAAATTTTCACACGATAAAATAGTTGAGATTTTAAAACGAGAGGGTCATTTCGTGATGAATTAGTAATTAAAAATGATAAAAATCTCATTTCCATCAAGGCATTTGTAGGTGAGCATATTAGGACTCCTTTTGAAATACATACATATATAACTTTTTCAAAACCCATATATGAATATTACTAAAAAGAAAAAGGATAAGAGATTTTAATGAAAAAAGAGAATGAAAAAGCATCTTTGTTTGATTTGATTCAAGAGCTTAAAAAAAAATTATGTGGGGAAGTTTCCTCTTTCTCTCTCTTTTCCTATCTCTTAATTAATAAATCAAGAGATAAAATGAAAGGAAAATTTTCTCTTTTCGTTTTTCAACCAAATGCGAGAAAAAGTTATTCAATTTTAAACAAAATTGGTTGATAAAATGAAATGATAGCAGCTTGACGCTTGATTTTTGTCCATTATATACATTATGAGTGATATTGGACTAATTAAAGTCTCAATTTGTACGAATTTCTATACATTGGACAAGTTTGCATTTTAAATTTGACTATTGCAAGTTGTGTTGACGACGTATGGTACAAGTTTAAGTGGTTGCGCCATTGTTCCTCAATGCTTTAGTGCTGCCTACATAACACCTACTCATGTTTCCTCTCTCATTTTTCTCAGGTTTGAACCTAAAAATTCTTGAATTTTCTCTACGGCCATTTCTTCTAAAGATGTCAAATTTTCATGAAATTATTCTATTCTAAAAGGAAATAAATAAAAATGAAATTTTTATGTCAATATTTGTGACCGAGTCGACCCACATTTTCCTTGGTGCATTTAAGAGCTACATAGGCATTGACACTAATTATTTTAAAAGAATATTAATTGTTTTATATATATATATCTTTATATTTAGCTATTATTATCTACTGTAATAAATAAATAAAGAAAAAATTAAAGGATAAATTAGAAAAATAAATATATATTTTTTAAAAAATTAATAACATTAAATATATTTTTTTATATTTATGCTTTTTTTTTTCTAAGCTGATATAGAAAATAGAGAAAATATAAGGTGATTGGAAAATAGGTTAAAGGATAGGATAATAAAAAAGTATGAGTGTTCAAAATAACCAAATTATTTTTAAATTGTTAAGTTGAACTGAAAAAATAAAAAATAAAAAATACAATTTTTTATTGTAAATAATTTTTGGTTCTTATTTAAAATTATACGTACCAAATGATATCTATATTATATTTATATTATATTTTTATATAAAAATTAATTTTTATTTTATTATTTATACTCTTTCTCTTCTCTCTTCTAATTTTCTATATTTTTCAATAAAACTAATCTTTTTTTTTATAGTTTCATCCCTCTAATTAATGTATTTTCTATTTGTTATTTGATCTTATCATAAAACTATTTGTTTTTTTATTTCATCAAATCAATATTTTTAATATAAATTAAAATTCATATAAAATAAATAAATATTGAAATAAATAAATTGATCCAAATTAAATCACAATAGATAAATATATTATATTCAAATAAAACCATAATATTTTTATTTTTGATTCTAATGACTTTTTGTGTAAAAATCAAACCGCAAAATATTTGTATTTAAGAGGAAGTGATAAGAGAGGGAAAAAGTGAAATTTATTTACAATATATTTGAATAAATAATTTAGTTAAATATTTATTTAATAAATTTTTATTACAAGGATTTATGACATAAACTTGATCATGAAATATATTAGAATAAGTTTAAAAATTTATTCCAATAAATTATACCGAAAAATTTATTAAAAGAAATTTAAAATTACAATTATAAAAATCATAAGCTATTTTCATAAGTTCTCTCTGTATAAGCTCTTCCAAACATTTTGATGATAACGAATAGTTACATTTATACATCACTAACAACATCACTAACAACTAATAAGCTTGTTAATAACAAAAGCGCTCAATATTATAACTAAGCTAACCAAAAGTGACAAATATGCTTATTCAACAAATTACTTCAAGTATATGACTAATCTCCACTAATCAACATATGGATAAATATGGTAATAAAGGCTAAGAAGACGCATAGCCTCCTTCATCACTAACTCAACCTCGTTAGGTTAATTATACAAAAAGACCACTTGAACTTTTCTTAGTCATGAATCATTGCGCAGCATCAAAATAATGCACTTTTAGCATAATAAAATCAATTATATCTCCACTACCTAGGAACATTATTTAATGTGACCATGATAATTCTTGCTTAACAATTCGACATGAAGTATTCAATTTTGAACCTTCTAGTCACCGTCAAACTGTTATGAAAGAATCTATATATCTCTTCACACAAAGGAATCAGAATAGCTAATTCCGATTTAATTAATCAGAATGGAGGCATTTTTTCACAACATAAATCTCAATAGCTTAATAGCTTAATGGAGATATTAGTTAAATTTTATGCAGTAATTGAAATAATTAAAAAGAGAAAAACTTGTGAAGTGATAATTTGACCTCTCCTCGCTCCCCTACCCTCTGAACATACCCATCTAAATTGTGGTTGTATTTATATCCCAATCCTTAATATTGTAAAAGATTATAGATAAATATGATTAATATAGTTGTAATTGTGATCATAATGCTGTTAGAGACTGTCCAAGCGACTTAAGATGCAAAGTGGGGAAGAAGAACATAAACTCCTTACTACATGTCCAAGCGAGAATATCTAAGCAACAAAGTTGTAGAACAATTAACAAGATAGGACAATTTCGAATAAAAGTAGCACATGATGGACACTGTTTAGAGAGGGAAAAACCTTCTAATCCACATTATTACATTAGAGTTAAGGAAGTGGTTGAAGGCAAATAAGCTTCCATATATATACTTAAATTAATAATATATATAAGATTTAATTTTTTTCTTTTATGTTATATATAATATAATATTTTATAATTTTCTTTTTTACATTTAAAAATAAATTTTTTATAGATACAATTATATAAATTAATTTAAAATATATTAAATTTTTACAATTATATCATTTGAATTGTCATTAAAATATTTTTCGACCAATAATTTTTTATGAATAAAGATTTATTAAAAAAATATAATAAAAATTAAAGTAATCACTTATTTATCTTTTAAAAGTATCATTTAAAAAACCCTTTTTAGTGTTAATCTATTATTTTTAAACTGTTCTTAAATTAATTGTTTTTAATTTTATATATTTAAATATTTTTATTAAAATATATTTTTATACCGTACCTACATTTAAAAACACTCATGCAAATCACATGGTAGTTACTAAATATGTTTCAATAACTTTATTATATATTTTATTCAAAAAATCGTTATCACAATTTCCACCTATAATCGTCATCTAAACCTTGGTATGATAATGAAAAGGAAAAGCAATGCTTAAACAAAATATAGCAGATTTGACAAATAGTGTTCAAAGTTTTGGCGTTTATACCATAAAATTTCAAAAGGACAGACATCAACAGCGCAATAAAATCTACCCCATTTAGGTACAGTGGTATTCCATGTTGTGAAGGATTTTGAGTGGAATCAAGCCTAACCCCAGAGAAGCATGCACAATTGAAGTGCAAATTCATCCTATCAACCACACCATAAGTTTCCTATAAAGTTATTAAAAAGTGATACCCTCACATGTGCTCCAATTGCTTGTGGAGTAGCCCTTTTGTGGGACCAAAGGGTCAAACTTTTCAAGATTGCATGATGGGCAGTGAGAAGGAAAAACCCACAAATGGGGACCCTTTGATAGGGACATAAAGAAATTGGATGGAAAGCTTAAGCAACTATCTCACCCAACCCCCCCATGAGTCTGTGTCCTTCAGATTAGTAGGGCCTTTGGTATAACCTGTTGGATATATTTGGTAGGACCCTTTTCCAACCCTTATGTCTTCTTTGCTCTATATTTTATTTCCTCACCCTTAATAGAAAGGATGAGTAGTCATAGTTGTAAAGTATTATTTTATTTTATCAACTTTATTATATATTATCATAAGAGTAATAATTATAAAATTGGTAAATAAAAGTATTATCATAAACCATGATGAGAATATATTAACAACATTAAGCATATTTTTATTTAATTTTTAACTATTGTTTAGCAAAATTGTATTTTTATATATGTACTTTACGTATATGTACACATATATAAAATATTGAATTTTAATTTTTATAATTTAAATTTAAGAGGGAATGTTTTAATTCGTGCAGAATGACTAATGTTTGAATACTTTTGTTTAATAAAAAAATTCAGTTATAAAAGAGTTCGTGTGTAGATTGACAATTTGATTAAGAAAAAGAGTTGGGAAGTTAAAGTAATACTAATTGCACGGTTCAAAGTTGTGATTCATTTGATAAAGTTTGAAAGTTGAGGGACTTTCAAGGAATTTTTTCACTTCGTTATATACATCAAATTCATTATTATATGATATATTATATAATATAAAGTGGGGTTCGATTCCTTGTCGACATAGAATTCATTTGTGTTATATCATTATTATATATAACGAGGATGAAGTAGGATTTTGGTAAAAAAGTTTTCAATCTTTATCGATCGAAGAGAACCAATTACATTACAAGGTCTCTTTAGATACATGTAAGATCGAGTGCAGAAGAGATGATTGTATCACGCGTCATTTCATTTGTTGATATCGATGATAACATTTTAATATTTATATCAATTTAAAAATTTTATATAAAATATAAAATTTATAAATTTAACAATTAATTTAAAATTTATTATTAAATATTTAAAAATTATTTTCAAATAAGTAATATATATAAAATTTTACATAAAATAAAAATTAATAAATTTTTTATTGTATAATTTTATTTTAACAATTCATATTTTTTAAATATATATAAATATAAATAGTTATATACATATTTTTAAATTATTTAAAAATTAAAATATACATAATCATAAAGATATTATAATATAATTTAATGGTTGAATTAGTAAATTTTGTATTTTATTTAAGATTATTAAATTGGTATAAATATTAAAATTTGATATCCGATGTCATCGGACTTTTTTTTTCTTTTTCTCTCTCTATATATAAATTGTTGAATAATATATTTACAAACATTTATTTTTCAAATTTGATAAATATAATAAAAAATATTATTTTATAATTTAACAATTAAATTGATAAATTTTATATTATATAAAAAAGTATAAAATTGATATAAGTATTTGATATTAATAAATTTTAATTGATATATATGAGAAAAAATGTTAGTGTACATAAGTGAATATACATTATAAATTTGCACTTATGTTCTTTTGTTTTATATTTTCTTTAAACCTACTTTCATATTCTTATTTTTTATACTTATATTTGTAGAAAAAACATTTTTGGTAAGGTAAAAATTAGACTTTAAATCTCTTTTACATATTATTAGCATAATGCTTATAGGACCGACATTAAAAATCTAAAATATCTCATTTTATATCGATAACTATACTTACTTGTCGATTAATTTGGCATACAATTTTTTCACAAAGCTTTGCATACATCATATTTTTATAGTTTCTCTCATTCTAATACTTCAACATGGCATTATGGGCACCGTTTTCCCCACCCACTCCATGGCTCCTCCCACCTGTGTTCTTCACACCTTTTCTAACTCGATCTCCTTTAAACTCTCTAAATATAATTTCTTACCATGGAAACACCAAGCACTTTTCACTATCAATGGATTCAACCTCTACAACTACATTTTTGGTGTCACTGCTCCTCTAAAACCCTCCTTTAATTTATTTGATGAAGTTTTTAATTTAGATCATCTTTTGACCTATGATCACTAATATCAACATTCATCTTATTGTGAAGGGATTTTATCAACATGTTGAAATAAACTACTTAGCAACATTTAGTTTGGTTATCAAACCTACTACCATCTGTGTTATGCTCACCATAGGTTTTTCCAAAGGCTAGCCCATTCACCAAATTGATGTTCTTAAATAATGATCTCACTAAAGAAGTGTTAATGACTCAACCTCCTAGTTTTGAAGAGGACGTTAGACTTTAAACATTATACAGAGTCAAAATTGCAACAGAAAAGGATTGAAATAAATACCTCTTGCCATTGCAAAAAAGAGTTGTGCAGAGAAAGAGACAAGAACTCAACTGCAGAAAACACAAGAGTTACGAGAAGTCTTCTAAGCATTCAAACCTCACTCTTAGATAGAATATGTTTTGTGTGTTTTGTGCTTAGGGACCTTGCTCTAGATGATGGCTTATACAGAGTTATTTTTCCCATAAAAAAATATCTCTCCAACTGTTACGGGTAGTTAATAGTGGGATCTCTAAAGTCATGGATTAATTGTGGGGTTAAATATATATTTAGTCCTTTTAAAATATTCAAATTTTGGTTTTGATCCCTCAAATTAAAACCTTTGATTTAGGTCCCTCATTCTATAAAATACATTGATTATAGTCCCTATATTAACTTAAATTATATTAAATTAAAATACATTAATCATGAATAGAAGATCATAATTAAGATATTCCATAAAATGATTAAAATTTTCTCCAATAATAATTGATCTAACTTGATTTAATGTAATTTAAATTAATATCAAGGATTATAATCATGATATTTTAGAAAATAAAGGATCTAAACCAAAAATTTTAAAATTGAAGGACCAAAACCAAAATTTAAATATTTTAAATGGACTAAAAACATATTTAACCCGTTAATTGTGGGATAAGGAAAAGCCATTAATAATTATATGACTCTCAATTTCTATAACCACTATCAGCAATTACGGACCATATAATTACTACATTCTCCCACTTGGTCTGTATGATCTCAACATAAACTCATAACGACACACATTTAAAAACACAATACATGAATCATTGGGATAGTTCCTTTAGAAATTAAATAGTATTATCCATGTATCACTATGCATTATGTCTCCAAACGCTACCCTAACAACTTAATGAATAAACCCAATGTTTATTCTAGGTCCAAACTATAGTGATATTTCTCAACCAAATAACTGAATGTGTATACACTGATATCATATATGATAAATAAAAACAGAGTTTCCTCAAATTTTTTAAATAACAAAATTTACAAGGTAGAACTAAGTCTCATTGTGACTACATGATCCTTAAATTTGTATGGTGGCATGCTCTTAGTTAAAGGATCAGCTAACATCAACTCAGTATTAATGTGTTCAGTGATCACTTTCTTATTCTTAACACGTTCTCTTATGGCTCAATACGTAATGTCGATATGCTTGCTCTGACTTCCACTTTTATTATTCTTTGCCATAAACACTGTAGCTGATTTCTTTATAGATCTTCTTAATGTTTCACCAACATCTTCCTGAGGAAAATGTTGTTCAATTGGATGTTCATCTATTTCTGATATTTGTTGAATAAGATCTACCGGATCATTATCAACAACTTGTGGAGTTTCATGAACTAGTTGTTCAACATGCGTTTGAACCAAAGGAGCATGATGAATAACTATAGTTGGATTATGGCTTGATATGAAGGGTTGTATATTAGATTGCTCTAACTAAGACTTTTCACTTAATGATCTGATACTCCCACTAATCAAGTCATCTTCAAGAAACTTGGCATTTCTTGACTCCACAATCCTAGTATATGAGATGGACAGTAGAATCTACACCCTTTCGACCTTTCAACATATCCAATGGAATGCCCACTAATGGTCCTTGGATCTAGTTTCTGTTCTTGTGGGTTGTAAATCCTCACCTCCGATGGGCATCCCCATATGCGCATATGTCGCAAACTCAGTTTCCACTCCTTAAGCAACTCAAATGGTGTCTTAGAGACAGTCTTGGTTGGACCCCAATTTAATATATACACAGCTATTTTAAGAGCATCAGCCCATAAGGATTTTAGCACTTTAGAACTACTAATCATACTACGCACCATGTCCATTAAAGTTCGGTTTCTTCTTATTGCTACACCATTCTGATCAGGAGAACCCAACATGGTGTATTGGACAACTATTCCATTTTCTTGAAGAAACTTCGCAAATGGACCTGGTGCTTGTCCATCCTCAGTGTATCTCCCATAATACTCACTACCACTATCAGTTCTCACAATCTTAATATGCTTATCACATTGTTTCTCTACTTCAACCTTGAAAACCTTAAAGACTTCTAAAGTTTCGTTTTTGTTATGAAGCATGTAGAGATGCATATATTATGAGTAATCATCTATAAAGGTGATGAAGTATTTTTTATCGTAAGCATCCATATTTGGACAACAGATATCAGAATGGATGATTTCTAATAAGGTTGAACTTCTTTTAGCACCTTTCTTAAACTTGCTAGTCTGTTTTCCCTTTATGCAATCCATACAAGTTTTAAAATCACTAAAATCTAAAGTACTTAGTATTCCATCATTTACTAATTGTTTAATTCGTTCAATAGAGATATATCCTAATCTTTGATGCTATAATGCAGAAGCATCTTCATTTATAACACAACATTTGGTTCCAATTTGAACATGTAAAACATCATAAGTGGCATTATTTTTCAAATTAAGAGAATAAAGACCATCACATAAAATACCATCACCAATATGTTCTGATTTGTAAAATAAACTGAAACCGGTGTTTAAGAAATTAAAATTATATCCCAGAGGTACAAGCCTCGAAACAGAAATTAAATTTCTAGAAAAATTAGGAATATAAAAGATCTTTTCCAAAACTAAAATAAAGCCACTTTGTAGTATTAATTTTCAAGTTCCAATAGCCTCCACATGCGATTGCACCTTATTTCCTTAATAGTGCATTGCTCAGCTTTTATTGGTTCCCTCAAATTTTTCAAACCCTGTAAGGAATTTGTAATATGGATTATAGATCCAGAATCAATTCACCATGTGTTATAACAAACATCAACCATATTAAATTCAAAGTAAATAAGTGAGAATAGATCACCTTTCTTTTTAAACCAAGATTGAAATTTGAGACAATCTTTCTTCATGTGTCCTTTCCTCTTACAAAAGAAACACTTAGATTCTTTCTTTATGCCTTCTTTTGGAGATAATTTCTCCTTCCTTTATTCTTTACTTGGTCAATACAATTATTTCCTTGAGTTGCTAGATGCACACTTTCACTACCTTCCATAAGCAACCTTCCTTCCTCTTGTACACACATGGTCATTAGTTCACTGATTGACCATTTATCTTTATATGTGTTATAAGAGATTTTGAAGGGTCCATATTGTTGCAGTAGAGAGTTCAAAATGTAGTGCACAAGGAAAGACTTAGACATGGTAACCTCAAGTGTCTTAAGTTGAGCCGCTATATTTCTCATATGCATGATATGTTCACATACTCCCTTAATAACAGTGAGTCTTGCTTTAGAGAATTTCATAATTAAGGTGCTTGCAAGGGATTTAACTGAAGTTGCAAATTGCTCTTCAATTGCCTTTAACAGGACTTGGACATTGTCATATTGCTTAACAGAACCCCGAATGCCAGAAGAGATGTTAGTCTTTATGAACATAAAACAGAGATGATTAGATCGCTCCCACTTTTCATAAAGATCAACATCATCAGACTCACTAATCTCTGTAATCAGAGGCGGTTCATCCTTATGAATAACATAATGAATGTCCATCCAACCCAAATGAAGAAGAATTCTCTCATTCCATACCTTATAATTATCACCCTTAAGCTCAACGATTTCACATTTCATACCAGATATATTCACAGGTTAAAAAACATCAAAGAAAATTTTTTTTCTTTTATCATGCTTATAAAAAATATATATTTAAGGCAACTTAATTATGTTTTACCAATGCAAAACATACAAATAAATATGAATTTCATGACATAGAAATTACCTGTGGGCTAAATTTCTAATTCAAATAAATTCATATATCTTTATTGATAAAACTATTAAATTATGTTCCTATTCCTTAATTTCTGTGGATGATTAAGAAATATAATTTAGTATTTTATCCCAATTAATTATCAAAAAATAAAATAATTTCAAATAATATCTTTAAACATAAGTGACATACGTATAATTTTTTTTCTTAAATTAAAGATGTTGTGACTACTCTTTAAAAATTATACTCATTACAAGACATTAAAATATATAAATTATTTAGTATCTATAATTCTTTATGTGATTCAAAAAATAATTTCATCTAATTAGAGCTGCTATGGCTAAACCAAAATTAGATAAAATTATTTTATCATAGGATATTAAATTAACATCTATTGCGAATTGCCTTATACAATAAATTTAATTTCATGTACTCAAAATTTTTTCCCATAATTATACACATCATATAGTATACATATAATTTTAATAATAATTTAAGTATTGAAATTATATATTCACGAGAAAATTTTCAAATAATAAACTGCTCATTTAAAATAGGCAGAATCATATTAGGCATATATCACGCAAAACTCTTACAACAGACAAAAATAATCATGCTCTAATACCAAATGTTAGACTTTAAACATTTGCTCCTCGGTCCAGGATTGCACCTATATTCTGGTTTCTATAGACAATATTCTTATAACTAGAACTTCTACTACAACCATCTCCAAACTAATCTTTTAGCTTCATTCCACCTTTTCTCTTAAGAATCTTTGTCCCAATTCATCATTTTCATGGCATTAAGGTCTCACATGGTCATGAAGGAACTTTGTATTTGTATCAAACTAGATATATTACAAACTTACTACAAAAAGCTAACATGCATTCAAGCAAACCAATACCTACTCTCATGGTTTCAAGTCTTAGACTCTCATCATAGGACGACACTGTTTTCTATGATTCAACGCTTTACATGTCAATTTTAGATGCCTTACAATATGTAACAGTCACTTGACCTGAACTTTTCTTTGCTATGAATAAGGTCTATCAATTCATGCACACTCATCTTTATACTCACTAGAAGACGGTGAAACGTATCCTTCAATACCTACATGGGACGATTCATTATGGTCTCACCTTCTTACCTTACCCTAACTATTGTCTTTCATCATATTGTGATTCAGACTAGGGAACAAACCTTAACAATAGACCCTATACATCGGGTTTCTGTGTTTATCTTGAAAATAACCTTATCAATTGGTCTTCTAAGAAATAACAAGTAACCCTCATTCCATCATCGAAGCAGAATATTTGCCTTGGCTCTACTATTGTATCAATTTTTGTCATAAACTTAACATTCTTTCAACTTCAAATGTTAAGTTTAAGGAAGGATGTTAGGCTAACCGTTAGCAATTGCTAACTGTATTCTGATATACAATTGTAATATTCCTCTCTATATTAGTTCTCAATCACGTGTATATAACGAGATATTTCTTCTCATAATAATATCAATCAAATATCTTTTTTACTCATATTTTATTTCTAAAGTTCTCTCTCTTTCTATTATTTCAACAAACTAATTGTTAGATATTTGCTAACTTGACGAAGAAAAGTTTAATTAAATTTTATCATATATATCAACTTATTATATTATTAAAAAATATCACACAAATAATATAAATATTTTTATTAAATTATATAAAAGATTATTTTAATATTTTACTTAAATTAGCTATTTATGTGCACTTATTTTAATCCCCGCCCATGTAGTTATTAGGAATGGAAGTAGACCGAGCTGAGCTAAGCTTTGAGTGTTCAAGTCTGATCTAATTAAAAAATTTGAGACCTGGGTCTGAGCATATTACTTGTTAAAGGCTTTTTTTTTCTGTCAAAATCTGACTTGATTTAAAGCCTACAGGGCCCTACAAGTTTGTTTAAAAACCTACATTACAAACAAGATCAATAAATAGACTTAAAGTCTATATAAATAATTGATTAAAAATTCTTGCAAACTTAAAGTTACAAGATAAAAAGGTCATTAATAGGCCTAAAACATATATATATATATATATATATATTAATATTATGTAAATAAAATATAAAATAAATATTATACAAATATAATATATTAAAATAAATATAAATATATAATATATAAATATAAATAGGCCCCTTAATAGGTTAAATAGGTTTTTTTATAAGCTTAGGCATGACTTGTTTATCTAAAAAGAATTTTTAACAAGCCTAAGCTTGTTTATTTATTAAACAAACCGAGTCAAGTTAGGCTTTAAACGAGCCGAGTCGTATTCCTTCTCAGACGACTTTATTCACTTTCATCCCTAGTAGCTATCATAATAAAATTTTGACTTATGAATAATTATTCGATTTTGTTTTAATTTTGATGCAAAAAGTTTATTTTAAGTAGGTTTATAAAGAATTTAAAGAAGAAAACAAACATAATTTATAAAGATGAAGTTAGATTTTGAGATATACATTTCGATTCTATTTTAATTTTTTTAATAATTATAATAAATTAAATAATAAAATTTATTTATTTTAATATTTTTATTAAGATAAGAATTATATTAATATTAAAATTATTAAAATTATTATTACTATTGATATTAACATTATTATCATTTTAATTTTGTTATTCTAAAAATTTTATTTATTGAATAAATCAGTTATTAAATTTTAAATAAAATATTTATATTTATTTTTCTATCTTTAGTTTTAAAATAAAATAAAATATTAATGGTATTATTTAATCATTTCTTTAAATAATTAGGAAAAGTTTAATTTCCAATTTATTCTTCTAAACTCATCTAAACTATTAGAAGTTTTATAAATTTTATTATTTTTATTATCTATCATCATTTATTTCATGATATTATAAAATATAAAATATATATTATTATTATTGTAATTATAATAATTTTTTATTTTTTTTATTTTCTCTCTTTTTTCATGGTGTTCGTTCACCTTTCACTTTTTTTCTTTTTGTTTTAAGAGATTTTTTGTCATTAAATTTGAAAATGATTAAATATTAAAAAATTTGTATTTGAACATAAAAATGTAATATAAAAAAACTGAAATAAGTTTTTTAACATTGATTTTATACAATTTTTTACAAGTTAGTTTGTCATATTTTTCTGTAATCAAACAATATAGAAAGATAGAATTTTTTTCCATTAAATAATTTTAGAAAAATATAAAAATTAATTTGATTCCAAGTTCATAAAGAGTATTATTCCATTTAAAAATAGTTAATTATAAGGACTAAATTTTTCAACTATATTAAAAATTTAGTAAAATTTCTAAACTTTAAAACCAAGTTTTATAGAATTTAATATTTTTTTTTCTTATTCTAAAACTTATGAAAGGTTACTTCTTTACTAAATTTATCTTCTGATTAATTTTGTTTGAACTATTTTTTTTTTTTAGAAAAATATACGATTGATGATTTAAAAAAAAATTGGAGTCTTTTCAATAATAAAGATTGTACACCATAGTAAATGATTAAAATTGACGGATTTATTTCCATATGAACAGTACATTTTTTATAGCCTATAAAAAATTGATGGATTGTAAATTAAAGTAAATGATTAAAATTGATGAATTTGTTTTTGTATAACCTGTAAAATTGGTGAATTTTCATTTTTATAGTTTATAAAAAATTGATGATTTTTTATTTGTATAATTCACGTAAAATTGATGGATTTGTATGCATGTGACCTGTAAAAATTGATAATTTATAATTATTTTGTTTGTATGAAATGTGAAAATTTGTGTTTATGAATTTGGAAAAATTTAATTAATTTATTCTTATATGAATAGAGATATAAATAGATCGAATCAGTTATTTAAAAATTTTATAGTTTAAGTTTGAGCCAGTTATTTATTAAAAAAAAATTTCTATTAAAATTTGATCTCATTTAAAGTTTATAAGACGTATAAATTTATTTAAAAATATATAATTTTAAAAAATTAATAAATAAACTTAAAGAGATTTATAAATTTAAAATTTATAAAATAAAAAGGTAATTAAATATGCATAAAACATATATATATATATATTATATTATATAAATAAAATATATTAAAATAATACTATACAAATATAATATATAAAAATAAATATATTTTTAAATAAATTAAAAAATTTAAAAGTTTAAGTCTAACAATTTTATTTTAATTTTTTTTAATAAATTTAAACTTATTTATTTATTAAATAATATAAAAAATATTTGATTGATTGTTAAAAATATTTAATATGCCAATATATTCTATCTTAATATGATAATATAAGAATATGAACAACATTCGATATAATTAATATTTAATATTATTAAATTTATCATATTTAATTGGATAGAAGAATGTTAAAATTTGATTTTATATTATAATGATATGTTAAATTTATATTTGGTATCAATAAATTTTAGATAAAATAAATAAAATTTATAAAAAAATAAAATACAGTATTAATTTTTTTAAATTTATTCAATTTTTATAAAATTAAAGAATTAATTAAAATTAAATTTTAATTTTTTTTTAAAAAAAATTGTATCTGTGTTGATCTTCTGCGAAACGCTGACAAAATCCACCCCCGGTTGCTATGACTACACGATAGCCTCCATACAAATCAAACCGCTGGTGATTCTTAAACCTTTCAATCTCTGAAAGTTTCATTAAAAAAAGAAATAGCAATAACTACAATGACACCTTCGATAACGTCAAGAAGTGTTTTCTTTGACTAATCGAATATAATATATGCCAGGAATCTGCAAGTTTGACTACATCATATGTTTTTTTTTCTTTGTCATTGAAATTTCACTTTAGATATGTACGTAAATTTCCACATCCGTTCGAGACAGCGTTTTTAAGCGGTCACCTTGATTAACATGTAAACTCATTTTCAAAAAAGTATTATTGTTTTTATTTTAACATAATTAAATGTATAGAACAAAACTGAAATAAACTAAATTGGATTAATGTAAACTAATTAAGAAGTATTACAAAAGCTGGGAAAAACACGTTTTAAGAAAATAATTCACTCTTTTCAGAATTTTTCTTACAAAAAATATTAAAAAGAAGTTTATATAGAAGGTTAGAACTAAAGAAAATTACAAGCGGAAACCATAAAAGAATTAAGACATTTATAAGAAATCGAACCACATAAATTAATAAAAATATAAATTTAATTTAAAAATATTTGTATTGTAAATAATTTTTGTCTAATTATTAATTTTCATATAATTAAAAATATTATCATTTATAATAATTATTTAAAAAAATTTATTGACGATAATTCTAATTAGTTCATAACAAATTTTTGTATTAATAATATATCAAAATTAAATTTTAAAAACATTTCACTAATTAATGAGTTTTACCTTATAATATTGTAAACTGTGGAATTCCAGTTAAAATTTTCCTTTTTTTGAGAAAAGGTTGGAGAGATTAAATATTACAGCGTAATTACTCGTGAAAAAGGTAATTAAGCAAATAAAAAGGAAGAAAACTGGTAATTTAGACAAATTGACAAAATTTTTCAAATTTATTTTTTCAATAGATGTGAATATCCAGAGCAATTTTGACCATTATAATTGCATTACTTTAATTTCTTATTTCTGAACAATAAATATAATTTTTTTTATCAAGTTGAAGCCAAATAAAATGAAAATAAAGAGATCCGTGTATGAGATAGATAAAGGGATGGAAATACAAGAGAGAATGGTGGTGATAAAAAATTAATATTTATGGAAGAGAAAATTATAATAGGACGAGGTCGTTTCTTCATAAATAAGCTAATACTATTTATCATGTGGTTGCTATTTTTTTTTTAAAAAATAAATAAAATATTTTTGAGAAGTCCAAAACGAGAATTTTGTGCCCACTACTTAATAAAATATTATTAAAAAATAAAATAACTAAGGCTTAAACTCTTTATATTCTTTATTTTGCATCTTTTCTCAATTATATAACATTAAAAAAATTATGTTAAGAGTTTAATTTTAACGTGGTTGGTGTAAAAATATTTATATTTTCAATTAATTAAAAATTATAATATGTAAAAATAATTTTTATAAAAATTAATAATTTTTAATAATGTAGTTATTAATGCTCAAATAACAATATAATATTTTTTACATTATTTATATATTATAATTAAATTTTGAATATGACTACTTTATTTGAGATAATATTTTTTAATACTTAATTTAATTATTTTCTCTTTTTTATAGGATCAAAGGATAATATATTAGTTTTTTTTATTGAATAAATTTTTAATTTTTTAAAAATTTAAAAATTTTAACTTTAATTTTTTATTATTAAAATGATTGATTTTAGTTCATATTTTTTAAAATAGATTATTTTTATTTTTTATCATTGACATATAAATATTTATATATATATATATATATATATAAATTACGTATCAAATATTTATTATTTTAAAAATTAAAATTAATCTATTTTAAAAAATAAAAATAAAAATTAATTATTTTTAAAATAAAAGACTAAAATCAAAATTTCATACACGGTAAGAAAATTAAATATTTACAATTAGATTTTGTGATCTCTAAAACTTAATTGTCATTAAAGACTAATATAGTGATCGATGTTAGTTATTATCAAGAATGACAACCATTGCCCTAAATACCTTATGTTGGTAAAAAGAACCTTGGGTTTAGGAGGCAAGGAAAGGCCACACATGACCCATGCGGATCCTGGCTCACCACAGCAACAAGGGTACTGTAAACACCCATTTATGTCCGAGGCCCCACCCCCCAATTATAAAATTAATCAAGAAACTAATACTAAGTAAAAAAAAAAAAAAAAAAAAAAAAAAAAAACAAAAAAAAACAAAATTTGGAAATAAAAAATCAGAAAATTAAAATATTAACAAAAAAAAAAGAATTAAAACAAATTAAAAAAAAACAAAAATACCAAATCTGGAAAAAACAGAAATAAAAAAATAATATTAAAATCTGGAAATAAACGAAAATAAAATGGAAAAAGAAGAGGAAAAACAAAAATAAAAATATATAATAAAAACAAAATTAAAAAAGAAGGAGGAGAATGCGGGAGTTTTCAAAAAAAGAGGATATAAAAAGGAGGGGGACTCCGTTCGAAGGGGGGCTGCGCCATTTTTTGAGAGAGGAAGAAAAACTAAGAAAAAAGAGGCATTGAACAAAGGCGGCTCAAGGGTTTTGGACTCCGGAATCCTTTTCCCTCTCCCCAGAGTCTGAAGGAAGGAGCTCTTGGTCAAGATTGCTTGAATCCGAGATGGATGTGGAAATAACGAAGCCTCGCATCCTAATTCTTGTCCTTTTTAATAGTAGAAGAATCAATTCTTGATCAGACCGCTTGTTCCGGGTAAATTCGTAATTATTCAATCAATCTTCATCGCTAGTAAATCCTTGATTGATATTGTACAAACTCTTCAAATTGCTTAATTCTATGAGGATTCATGCGCCTATGTCTAATGATGCACTTTTTTTTTTAATCTTGAATTGACAATTTTGGTTTTATGCGCCTGTATATTTAATCATGCGTTCTGTTAATGGAAATCAATAAAAAAGGTTAGGTAGATCTTGAATTGATAACTCTAGATTGCGTTGGTGCATGTTAAAGATGCATTCTCCTAGTGCTGAACTGATAACTACTGATTATGGAGTTATGAGCGGTACGGATCAGAATCAAATGTTTAGCTTCTGAATCAATACAGTCCTTAGCAATAGGAAGAAACCACAATCATGCATACTCCGCATTGTCCCTTCTTGGAGATTCTATAGGCTCAACTCAAAGAATTCAAGAATGTGAGCCTTCATGCGCGTATCATTGGATTCCTAATAGAAGTCTCCGATGCCATGACTACAAAAGAAATCACCTTCGCTGCAAGCTCAGCCGAGATCAAAAGGGCCAAGATCTTGAAAAGAGATCATCCCAAGGCTCGGATGGGCTCCACGTTTCTGCATTATGGTCATGAGTTCCACATCACCCTTGGCTCATAGGGAAACTTGAGCCTCGAAAAGCAGTGATCAATGCTTGTTGACACGTTCCAAATGGTCACTACGGAGGTTGAAGGACAATTCAGATTTTACCCTTAGCAGAATAGCATTCCCACTCCCTTGCTTATAGAACCAATCTCCCTCATGGTGTCATGCACGTACCTCAACCACGAGTGAAACTCCACATGAGCAAAGCATGGATCAACACGGGCCCAGGTTCGGCCAAAGGTTCAGCACATGGTCAAACTAGGAGGAAGCACCCGATCTGTTTGGGTTTTATTGAATCAGGGAATCAACATCCTTATGTATAGGTCACGGAGTGCAATGCTGAATGGCCGTAGCAGGTTGAAGGCGTCTCTCTTCCTAGCTATTTGGCCTCAACTCTGTGTCAGTTGGCTCAGGTGAGGGCAGCTCTCTCTCTCTCTGACATAACACGCTCGCTCACATTGGTGTCACCAACCTATCCTTCCAATTCACATGTGCTCGGTGAGCCGAACATCCTTGAGTGCAATATCTATGCTTGAGAAGGGGCATGTTCTATGCGTGCTCATCCACGCTAAAAACCCATTTATATTCACCCAAAGACAGCCCATGCATGTATGTCCGAGCCTGACCAAAGAAAGTCCAGGGCCTATGCATATGGGACGTCAACGAGTAATGCAGGTAACAAGGCATGTAGGTGGATATGGGCGTCTTGAAGTATCACTGAAAGCAATTACAATAAGCATAGATCATAGCACATGCATGTGGATTGATATCCCATGCAAAGAGAATGGGCACGAACTGGATGTGGGACCCATAGGTAAATGAAAGGCAGGTCTGCTTCCCCTTGAATATATATAAAAAGTAACGGAATATAAGTCATATAGGTTCATATGGTCCAAGTGGTTATAGGTTAGGCATGCAACTCCCTGGCCTTCCCTTCGAATCCCAAGAACTGCTCTTTTGTTTTAATTAAATAAGAACACCTTTCCACACTTGCAAAAAGACCTTCACATTTCCCCAAATTACCAAAATTCCCATCTTCCCACAATTTCCAAATTGCCCTCTAAACATTCCAAATCTACCCCACACTTACCAAAATTACAAACTGATCCCTTTAAATTTCCATAATTCAAATTTATTTTTTATTTTTTTTTACAAAATTCCTAAAATCTCCAAAATAAAAATCTACAAAATAAACTTCTACACAATTCCTTAAATCTAAAAAATAAAAATTCAGAAATTAATAAAGAATAATAAAAATTCCAGAAATTTCAAAGATAAAAAAAAATTTCAAAAATTAATAAAAAATTCCAGAAATTCAAAAATTAGTAAAAAATTCCAGAAATTCAAAAATTAATAAAAATTCCAGAAATAATAAAAAATTCCAGAAATTCAAAAAATAATAAAAATTTCCAGAAATTCAAAAATTAATAAAAAATTCCAAAAATTCAAAAATTAATAAAAATTAATAAAGACCCAAAAAATCCATAAAAATACAAAATCTAGAAAATTCATAAAAAAATTTCTAATAATTACCAAACTATCCTAAATTTCCATAATTGCAAAGTTACGCCAAAACTTTATTTGAAACCCCAAAACTCAAAAAATAAAATTCTTATCTCAAATTCAAGTTTTTTTCTTATTCAAGAATCAATATCATTTGCAAATCGTATCTTTTCAAAACTTTAAAATCTTTTCTAAATACTTTGGAACTTTTCAAGTCTCACGCAATGGACTCTAAATGAGGAACTGGCGGTTTACCTGTTGTTCAACATTTAGTAGTTCGTATAGGTCCCTGTGCTGCCTTAGCCGCCTCGGACCTTGTGCATGGGTGGACTAGAAGTCTTTTTCAAGATTTTAAAAATCTTCTTTAATATTTTGGGATTATAGGTCTCACGCAATGGGCTCTAAATGGGGAACTGGCGGTTTACCTGCTGTTCAACATTTAGTAGTTCGTATAGGTCCCCGTGCTGCCTTAGCTGCCTCGGGCCTTGTGCATGAGTGGGCCAAAAATCCCTCCCAAAGATAAAACTTTCTCAAAACAAAATCTTTAAAATAATCTTTTCTCAAGCATTTTCGAAGGTCAAGCCTTCACAAACCAAATAATCTTTTCTCAAGCACTTTTGAAGGTCAAGCCTTCATAAACCAGAACTACGTAAGCCTTGAGTTTCCCATTGCACCGGGGAATACGTAGGAGCAGGATCAAGTCCTGTCAGGCTAACCTCCATCAAACTATTTATTTTCACTCTAATAAAAGGGATCAAACTATTTTCAAATAATCACACACTCAATTTAAGGGTACTATTCTTCGGAACAGGCGAGTGGGGTGCCTAACACCTTCCCCACTCGTAACCGACTCCCGAACCTAAATCTCATCTAGGGTTTTTCCAAATCTTTTTCCCTTAAATAAAAATTTGGTGGCGACTCCACATTCAAATAAAAATCATTTTTAAAATTTTAACGAGTTCGTCGTCTCGTCGGAATTACGGTTGCGACAGATGGCGACTCCACTGGGGACATTAGAGAGTCAAGCCCGTTCATTTGAGTGTGTCATAATTGATCCCTTTCTTGTTTATTTGCACGATTTCTTTCTAGTATTTTTTGCACAACTTGTTTACTTGTTATCTATTTGATTTATATATTTGTCTATTCTTTGTATAACCCTAGGATAGATGAATCATAAATTGCAATATATATCTGTATAATTTCCCCAATTGCAGATATCCCAATTACTTGTGTGCCCTCATACACATTGCATATGCATTTTTCATGAGTGGGGCCCTATACCCGGGTCTGAGTGCTACCTAGGACAGAGGGATCTAGTGGTGTCACTCTGGGGCCTACGTCCTGATTGGCTATCACGAAAATCCCGGCTAGAGTGCGTCCTATTTGTAATGCCCCACAACTAGTGGCTACTTCTACTGTTGTGGCAAGCATTATGGACTGGAACTTGGCTCTGGTGACCTTTATACCCTTAGGATCACTAACCACCTTTGAGAGGTTCATATAAAAGGCCATAGATCCTTAGGACAGGTAACCCACATAAGAAGCAAAGAGGGCACACACACCCTTTTCAAGATACAAGGTTCACCGCTCACATGCACCTATTTGAACCAAACAATATAAAGCAGCAAAAGGAAGCCAAAAGCTAAAATCGGGGAGATACAAAATTCCAAATCAAGATAAAAAGTCAAGAAAAATTCAAATAAAAACTTCTAGAGAAAATATATTTTGAAAATATCGAAAAGATCGCAAAGAAAACTAAAAAGGACGTTTTAGAAATAGGAAATTAGGAAGATAATCTTTTGAAAATAAAAAATGAAAAGATTCAAGAAGAGAGAAAATGAAATATTGAAAATCTAAAGAACGCTTTCTAGAAAGATTCTAGCCAAACTAAAAAGTTTTTCTAAACAAAACCAAAAGTTTTTAGCAAAATAAAAAACACCAAAACTCATAAAACACAAAAATTGCTAAAAACAAATAAAGAAACTCTGGTTTATTTTCAAAATAGTCAAACTTCAAAAGTCTCTAAAAATTATTTGTACATGGCATGCATTCATTCATTAATAAATTTATCATAAAAAAAAACAACAATATTTCAAAAATCATTTTTCATCCACATACTCATTTTACCCCAACATCTTTATCATTCATGATTTTTGCATTCAAATTATTTTTCAAAAATTAATTTTTAACTCTGACAGAAAATTGGAGAAACACAGCTTCCTCGACATCCTTATAAAACTCGAGCACAATCAAGAATTATGGATGAGTTGGAGAGACAAAATGAGGAACTGAGAAATGAGGTCAAGACTCTAAAGGAGCAGATGGCCAAGCTGATGGAGGCCATCCAATTGTCAAAACAGAAGGAATCTCTGGGAGAACCCACAGACCCGTCATATCCTCCTGGGTTCACTCCACAAAACCCTTCGCCATCAACTATGCCTCCGCCAACCGAAGGAGTTCATTATGGGTTTCCTCATGGGCATGCACCTTCATACAACCAAACACAAGCCCAAACACAAACCCAAACACATAACCTACCTCCAAATACCACTTCACAAGCTTACCAAACAGCCGTTGGAGGAACGCATTCTATGTTCACCCAAGGGTGGCACCCATCATACATACCACCTTCTCACCCCCACTGCATGCCTAAGGAATACCCAATCCACCCTTCGAATGAGGACATTGAAAAGTGGAGAATCCTAGAGGAAAGGATCCGGGCAATTGAGGGAAACGCTTATGAAGCCAAAGATGCATCTGATCTATGCTTGGTACCAGACGTGGTCATCCCTCCCAAATTCAAGGTTCCTGAATTCGATAAATACCAAGGAACCAGCTGTCCAAAGAAACATCTAACTATGTACTGTAGAAAGATGTCTGCATGTACTTACGATGAGAAGCTGCTTATCCATTTCTTTCAAGACAGCTTAACAGGGGCAGCTGCAAACTGGTACACTCAGCTAGAGCGGACACACATCCGTTCATGGAGGGATCTGGCTGAGGCTTTCCTCAAACAATATCAGTACAATGCCGAGATGGCTCCCGATCGAACCCAACTCCAGAATATGGCCAAGAAGGGGGATGAGACCTTCAAGCAGTATGCTCAAAGATGGAGGGAGCTAGCTGCTCAAGTGCAACCTCCACTATCTGAAAAAGAGCTGGTCAGCACGTTCGTAGACACACTCCAAGATCCTTTCTATGACAAGATGATTGGCAGTGTGACTTCTAGCTTCTCTGATGTCATCATCATTGGAGAAAGGATCGAGGGTGGCATGCGTCGAGGAAAAATCATGCACAACGCCACAAGGACAGTTGACGCCTCTACAGAAAAAAGGAGGACAGGTGAAGCTTACAATGTGGCTTCTAATCAAGGCCAATACATTCCTCAAATGGCACAGTATGGTCCAACTGGCTTTCGACCACCACCATATACACCATACACACCCTATATACCTTATCCTTACATCGCCGCTGCATACCAAACACCATATCATCCTACTTACAACTATCCGACACAAGTCCGACCACCAACACCATATACGGCCCAAACACAAGCCATAAGCCAAAATACCAACCAAGGTCAGAAAAAGGAGAAGAAGCCTGTCCAATTTGACCCTATCCCAATCTCCTATACCGAGCTGCTACCTCGGTTGATTCAAAACTCTCTGGTCGCGCCTTATCCTTTGAAGCCTCAAGAGCCACCATATCCTAATTGGTACAATCCAAATGCCAGATGTAATTACCATGCAGGATTTATTGGTCATTCTACTGAGGATTGCTTAGCATTGAAGCGAAAGGTACAAAGCCTGATTGATGCAAAATGGCTGGATTTTGGGAGGCTTGCTCCTAATACAGAAAACAATCCGTTGCCAAATCACGAGAGCCCGTCAGCCAGCTGAAAGAGACGGGAATAGCACGACAGGGCGCCTTGTACAAATTGAGGATATTCATCCAGAAATTCTCGTATTTTTCAAAGATAATCTTTTGTAAATAAATTTCAATGATTAATACAAAACTTACATTTTTCATGTTTTTGGAGCACGTGCTTCACATCATTGGCTTTACTTTTTAAAAAAAAAATAAAAAAAAAAAAATAATTATTTTGCCATCCCTTTATCCATCCAACCCGCTTCTTATTCCTATATCCAAACAATAAATACCGATTGGTGATAATGCTAGTGCTGTAATAAACAATCTTGAACGTCTAGTTAATCAAGCTCAAAGGAAAAAGCCCAATGAGGAAGCAGAATAACAACCAGGGATTCTAGATCCCTATTCAAAGCGTCTTGTCAAATAAAACATCCCGCTGGAATCAAGTCTAAATCCAGGCAAAATTTAGGGATACAAAATAAGATCCGCTGAATTGGAAGCCAAGATGACCCTGGCAAGGTCGATGTCAAAATTCAAAATTCAAGGAAAAGAAGAGGACCTGCTGGATTAAAGTAAAAATAATAATCCAGGCAAAATTAAGGTCAAAACATGAAATTCAAGAAGAAGAGAAACCCGCTGGATTAAAAGTTAAAAGAATCCAGGCAAAAATAGGGTTAAAGTTCAAAATAATGATTAGAAAAAGGTCTTGCCGGTTTATAACAACAATTCAGGCAAAAATCAGGATCATATAAGAGCCCGCTAGGTCGAAAACCCGTAAGGGCGACCTAGGCAAAAGTTAGGGCGCAATCAAGCAGAAGGCCCGCTAGGTCAACAATCTTCAAAAGAGACCTAGGCAAAAGTTAGGGCATGATCAAACAAATGCCCGCTAGGTCAGCAATCCTCAAGAATGACCTAGGCAAAAGTTAGGGCACAACCTAGCAAAAAACCCGCTAGGTCGACAATCATTAAAGAAGACCTAGGCAAAAGTTAGGGCACAATCAAGCAGAGAGCCCGCTAGGTCAACAATCAAGAACGACCTAGGCAAAAGTTAGGGCACGATCAAGCAAAAGCCCGCTAGGTCAACGATCAAAGAAAAGTTAGGGCACAATCAAGCAGAAGGCCCGCTAGGTCGAAAACCCATAAGGGCGACCTAGGCAAAAGTTAGGGCGCAATCAAGCAGAAGGCCCGCTAGGTCGACAACCCTCAAAGAAGACCTAGGCAAAAGTTAGGGCACACAATCAAGAGCCCGCTAGGTTGAAAACCCGTAAGGGCAACCTAGGCAAAATTTAGGGCAATACAAAAGACCTGCTGGGTTGAAAACTCAAAAGAACAACCCAGGCAAAAATTAAGGTCAAACCAGGAATTCCAGGACAACATGATATCCTGCACCTCATATATTCCTAAAACTAGGGCAAAATTTTTCCATTTTCTCGAGTTCGATTAATTCGACAATCAAGATTATGAAAAGCAGCACTGGCATTTTTCACCAAAAGGGGCCATTTGGGCAATCGAACCCACATCTTTTGTCATATTTCTCTTTCAAGTACACTACCTCAAACATCCTTTGCAAACCTTCTCTTTCCTTTTCATTGATCATCCATAAACCACTTTGCACACCTTAAAATGCACATGCCAAAAGAGATGTGAAAAATGTAAAAATAAAAAGGATTAATTTTGAAAATTCGTGACAAGTCGGATGAATCCTCGACAGTTGCAACATGATAGGATTATTTCCCAAAGATTCGTCTTCCTACCAGCCATGATGCCACCAAAGAAGAGGTGTGTCTTATTCAATACTGCTGACCATTGTTGGGTCTCGAAGATCCTGGAAAAGAAAGTTCTAAAGTTGATCAAGAAGCCAAGAGGTTGACCAAAACACCGAACTTAAGTCAATCCAGTTCGTCCTGATTTTTGATCCTTGTCACACCAACTAGGGGGTTGTCGAGGAAGGATGTGTCAAAAAATCAAGAGAAACAAAAATTTTACACCATTCCATGGTTTGCACAGCATTTGTTTCATCAAGTAAATATTTCAAGTATCAAAATAATAGCCACATCATGGCATGCATTCATCCCACAACATCCATTTCATCCAAATTATTTCAAGCATAAAAAAGGTTTTGCATCCTTTGTATTCAAGCATCACAAACATCGCAATAAACATGGTCATTTAAGCATTTCATAACTCATTTTTCAAAAACTAATTAAAACCTGGGTAAAATTGCCTGAATCGATCATAATTAAAAGACTTCCAAACTGGGGCAAATGCTTGCCCACACAATTCAATTTGGGGTCATCCTCAAAAACAAATTCAAACTGGGGCAAACGCTTGCCCACAAAAGCTCAATTTGAGTTCATCCTCAGATTCTGGATCAAGTCCAAACTGGGGCAAACATTTGCCCAAGAAAGATTTAAATTCAAGTTCAAACTAGGGCAAACATCTGCCCGAGAAAATCCAAGTTGAGGCAATCCTCAATTCCTCAACTCCAATTGAGTTCAATAGGGCAAGGTTGCTCAGAAAAATTCAAGTTAAGCTTATTGAAACCCTTCAAACTGGGGCAAAACGTCGACCCAAAATTCTTTCAAATCAAGACGCCTCTCAGTTATTAAGAAATTTCCAAACTAGGGCAAAATGGTTGCCCAAATAAGCGCAAGGTAAAGTGTTTCATTCATTCCTGCTCACTGGCCTATGTTGTCAGGCCATAGCATTGCATCTTCACACACTGCTTTAAGGCCTATGTTGTCAGGCCGCCATAGTTTAGATTTACTGCTTTCAGGCCTATGTTGTCAGGCCACCCTAGTTTAGATTTACTGCTTTTAGGCCTATGTTGTCAGGCCACCATGTAGTTTAGATTTACTGCTTTAAGGCCTATGTTGTCAGGCCATCCTAGTTTAGATTTACTGCTTTTAGGCCTATGTTGTCAGACCGCCATGTAGTTTAGATTTACTGCTTTAAGGCCTATGTTGTCAGGCCGCCATGTAGTTTAGATTTACTGCTTTAAGGCCTATGTTATCAGGCCACCCTAGTTTAGATTTGCTACTTTAAGGCCTATGGTGTCAGGCCGCCATAGTTTAGATTTACTGCTTTCAGGCCTATGTTGTCAGGCCACCCTAGTTTAGATTTGCTGCTTTAAGGCCTATGGTGTCAGGCCGCCTAGTTTAGATTTGCTGCTTTAAGGCCTATGTTGTCAGGCCGCCATAGTTTAGATTTACTGCTTTTAGGCCTATGTTGTTAGGCCGCCATAGTTTAGATTTACTGCTTTCAGGCCTATATTGTCAGGCCGCCATCAACCTTTAATTTTCTGCATCATGGCCTATGTTGTCAGGCCTCATCAATTTTTTTTTTGCACATATCCTGTCAAGCAGGATTTCATTTGCATTTATCCTGGCAACAGCAGGATTTCATTTGCATCTTCCCGGCAACAGCGGGACCTCATCTGCATTCTCCTGTCAACAACAGGACTTCAAGCACGTTTATTTTCTGTCCACCTGTCAAGCAGGTTTGCATTTATCCTGGCAACAGCAGGATTTCATTTGCATCTTCCCGGCAACAGCGGGATCTCATTTGCATTCTCCTGTCAACAACAGGACTTCAAGCACGTTTATTTTCTTTCCACCTGTCAAGCAGGTTTGCATTTATCCTGGCAACAGCAGGATTTCATTTGCATCTTCCCGGCAACAGCGGGATCTCATTTGCATTCTTCTGTCAACAACAGGACTTCAAGCATGTTTATTTTTCTGTCCACCTGTCAAGAAGGTTTGCATTTATCCTGGCAACAGCAGGATTTCATTTGCATCTTCCCGACAACAGCGGGATCTCATTTGCATTCTCCTGTCAACAACAGGACTTCAAGCACGTTTATTTTTCTGTCCACCTGTCAAGCAGGTTTGCATTTATCCTGGCAACAGCAGGATTTCATTTGCATCTTCCCGGCAACAGCGGGATCTCATTTGCATTCTCCTGTCAACAACAGGACTTCAAGCACGTTTATTTTCTGTCCACCTGTCAAGCAGGTTTGCATTTATCCTGGCAACAGCAGGATTTCATCATTTGCATTTTCCCGGCACCAGCGGGACTCCATTTGCATTCTCCTGTCAACAACAGGACTTCAAACATGTTTAATTTCCGTTCACCTGTCAAGCAGGTTTGCATTCATCCTGGCAACAAGAGGATTTCATTTACATTCTTCCCGTCAACAACGGGATCCCCATCAAGTTTAAGTTTCTGCATCATGGCCTATGTTGACAGGCCACCATCAAGTTTTAATTTCTGCATCATGGCCTATAGTGTCAGGTCACCATCAAGTTTACATTTCTGCATCATGGCCTATGTTGTCAGGCCACAATCAAGTTTTAATTTCTGCATCATGGCCTATGTTGTCAGGCCACCATCAAGTTTCCCTTTCTGCATATTAAAGTTTTCTTTTCTGCACTTCGGCCTATATTGTCAGGCCACCTTGTACATATCTTACATTTTTGTTCTTGCATGCTCTCGTGCCTCAAACAGGCCCTTCTCACCTCATTTTTCTTGTACTTCAACAGTATTCATAGCCTAATCAGGTTATGCAATCAAACCTTTCATATTTAAACTCTATCGGCACATAAAGCCGGCAACACCATTTAACCGCCACCTTCCAGGCATCCATGAAGTTCACTTTAAGCTCAAGGCTTCTAGTGTTACTCTCGGACTTTCTTCAAAAAGCCTGCCTCGAACATAAAGTGTTCACGTCTTTACTCATTTCCTATCCCGATAATTTAGAGAATTAATTCTCATATTATCTGGTAGAAAAATGAGTAAAGAGGGGCAAACTGTAAACACCCATTTATGTCCGAGGCCCCACCCCCAATTATAAAATTAATCAAGAAACTAATACTAAGTAAAAAAAAAAAAAAACAAAAAAAAAAAAAAAAAACAAAAAAAAACAAAATTTGGAAATAAAAAATCAGAAAATTAAAATATTAACAAAAAAAAAGAATTAAAACAAATTAAAAAAAAACAAAAATACCAAATCTGGAAAAAACAAACTAAAAAACAGAAATAAAAAAATAATATTAAAATCTGGAAATAAACGAAAATAAAATGGAAAAAGAAGAGGAAAAACAAAAATAAAAATATATAATAAAAACAAAATTAAAAAAGAAGGAGGAGAATGCAGGAGTTTTCAAAAAAAGAGGATATAAAAAGGAGGGGGACTCCGTTCGAAGGGGGGCTGCGCCATTTTTTGAGAGAGGAAGAAAAACTAAGAAAAAAGAGGCATTGAACAAAGGCGGCTCAAGGGTTTTGGACTCCGGAATCCTTTTCCCTCTCCCCAGAGTCTGAAGGAAGGAGCTCTTGGTCAAGATTGCTTGAATCCGAGATGGATGTGGAAATAACGAAGCCTTGCATCCTAATTCTTGTCCTTTTTAATAGTAGAAGAATCAATTCTTGATCAGACCGCTTGTTCCGGGTAAATTCGTAATTATTCAATCAATCTTCATCGCTAGTAAATCCTTGATTGATATTGTACAAACTCTTCAAATTGCTTAATTCTATGAGGATTCATGCGCCTATGTCTAATGATGCACTTTTTTTTTTAATCTTGAATTGACAATTTTGGTTTTATGCGCCTGTATATTTAATCATGCGTTCTGTTAATGGAAATCAATAAAAAAGGTTAGGTAGATCTTGAATTGATAACTCTAGATTGCGTTGGTGCATGTTAAAGATGCATTCTCCTAGTGCTGAACTGATAACTACTGATTATGGAGTTATGAGCGGTACGGATCAGAATCAAATGTTTAGCTTCTGAATCAATACAGTCCTTAGCAATAGGAAGAAACCACAATCATGCATACTCCGCATTGTCCCTTCTTGGAGATTCTATAGGCTCAACTCAAAGAATTCAAGAATGTGAGCCTTCATGCGCGTATCATTGGATTCCTAATAGAAGTCTCCGATGCCATGACTACAAAAGAAATCACCTTCGCTGCAAGCTCAGCCGAGATCAAAAGGGCCAAGATCTTGAAAAGAGATCATCCCAAGGCTCGGATGGGCTCCACGTTTCTGCATTATGGTCATGAGTTCCACATCACCCTTGGCTCATAGGGAAACTTGAGCCTCGAAAAGCAGTGATCAATGCTTGTTGACACGTTCCAAATGGTCACTACGGAGGTTGAAGGACAATTCAGATTTTACCCTTAGCAGAATAGCATTCCCACTCCCTTGCTTATAGAACCAATCTCCCTCATGGTGTCATGCACGTACCTCAACCACGAGTGAAACTCCACATGAGCAAAGCATGGATCAACACGGGCCCAGGTTCGGCCAAAGGTTCAGCACATGGTCAAACTAGGAGGAAGCACCCGATCTGTTTGGGTTTTATTGAATCAGGGAATCAACATCCTTATGTATAGGTCACGGAGTGCAATGCTGAATGGCCGTAGCAGGTTGAAGGCGTCTCTCTTCCTAGCTATTTGGCCTCAACTCTGTGTCAGTTGGCTCAGGTGAGGGCAGCTCTCTCTCTCTCTGACATAACACGCTCGCTCACATTGGTGTCACCAACCTATCCTTCCAATTCACATGTGCTCGGTGAGCCGAACATCCTTGAGTGCAATATCTATGCTTGAGAAGGGGCATGTTCTATGCGTGCTCATCCACGCTAAAAACCCATTTATATTCACCCAAAGACAGCCCATGCATGTATGTCCGAGCCTGACCAAAGAAAGTCCAGGGCCTATGCATATGGGACGTCAACGAGTAATGCAGGTAACAAGGCATGTAGGTGGATATGGGCGTCTTGAAGTATCACTGAAAGCAATTACAATAAGCATAGATCATAGCACATGCATGTGGATTGATATCCCATGCAAAGAGAATGGGCACGAACTGGATGTGGGACCCATAGGTAAATGAAAGGCAGGTCTGCTTCCCCTTGAATATATATAAAAAGTAACGGAATATAAGTCATATAGGTTCATATGGTCCAAGTGGTTATAGGTTAGGCATGCAACTCCCTGGCCTTCCCTTCGAATCCCAAGAACTGCTCTTTTGTTTTAATTAAATAAGAACACCTTTCCACACTTGCAAAAAGACCTTCACATTTCCCCAAATTACCAAAATTCCCATCTTCCCACAATTTCCAAATTGCCCTCTAAACATTCCAAATCTACCCCACACTTACCAAAATTACAAACTGATCCCTTTAAATTTCCATAATTCAAATTTATTTTTTATTTTTTTTTACAAAATTCCTAAAATCTCCAAAATAAAAATCTACAAAATAAACTTCTACACAATTCCTTAAATCTAAAAAATAAAAATTCAGAAATTAATAAAGAATAATAAAAATTCCAGAAATTTCAAAGATAAAAAAAAATTTCAAAAATTAATAAAAAATTCCAGAAATTCAAAAATTAGTAAAAAATTCCAGAAATTCAAAAATTAATAAAAATTCCAGAAATAATAAAAAATTCCAGAAATTCAAAAAATAATAAAAATTTCCAGAAATTCAAAAATTAATAAAAAATTCCAAAAATTCAAAAATTAATAAAAATTAATAAAGACCCAAAAAATCCATAAAAATACAAAATCTAGAAAATTCATAAAAAAATTTCTAATAATTACCAAACTATCCTAAATTTCCATAATTGCAAAGTTACGCCAAAACTTTATTTGAAACCCCAAAACTCAAAAAATAAAATTCTTATCTCAAATTCAAGTTTTTTTCTTATTCAAGAATCAATATCATTTGCAAATCGTATCTTTTCAAAACTTTAAAATCTTTTCTAAATACTTTGGAACTTTTCAAGTCTCACGCAATGGACTCTAAATGAGGAACTGGCGGTTTACCTGTTGTTCAACATTTAGTAGTTCGTATAGGTCCCTGTGCTGCCTTAGCCGCCTCGGACCTTGTGCATGGGTGGACTAGAAGTCTTTTTCAAGATTTTAAAAATCTTCTTTAATATTTTGGGATTATAGGTCTCACGCAATGGGCTCTAAATGGGGAACTGGCGGTTTACCTGCTGTTCAACATTTAGTAGTTCGTATAGGTCCCCGTGCTGCCTTAGCTGCCTCGGGCCTTGTGCATGAGTGGGCCAAAAATCCCTCCCAAAGATAAAACTTTCTCAAAACAAAATCTTTAAAATAATCTTTTCTCAAGCATTTTCGAAGGTCAAGCCTTCACAAACCAAATAATCTTTTCTCAAGCACTTTTGAAGGTCAAGCCTTCATAAACCAGAACTACGTAAGCCTTGAGTTTCCCATTGCACCGGGGAATACGTAGGAGCAGGATCAAGTCCTGTCAGGCTAACCTCCATCAAACTATTTATTTTCACTCTAATAAAAGGGATCAAACTATTTTCAAATAATCACACACTCAATTTAAGGGTACTGTTCTTCGGAACAGGCGAGTGGGGTGCCTAACACCTTCCCCACTCGTAACCGACTCCCGAACCTAAATCTCATCTAGGGTTTTTCCAAATCTTTTTCCCTTAAATAAAAATTTGGTGGCGACTCCACATTCAAATAAAAATCATTTTTAAAATTTTAACGAGTTCGTCGTCTCGTCGGAATTACGATTGCGACAGGTACAATTGAGGACCATGATAACTTGCTAAAGGGAGGGGGGCTCACGGACTCAATAACAGGCTTCCACAAGTCTCACGCGCACTGAAAAGGCCCTATGCAACTTACATGCTGACCTATAATCACGCATCTATATGAAGTGTGTTTGTACAAAAGAAAGAAAGTCAGCCAAAGGATCTCCAAGCCACGCATAGAATACCATACATGCTTTAAAGAGTCCTTAAGATCCGCCTGTGGATGTTTCAATGAGTGGTAAACGTTGGGCTATTCTGGCCAGAGGCACTGTATTACATGAGAGAAGGCTGGTAGGTTGTATGGCAAAAAGGAGCAAATTCTGATGCATGCAAGGGCCCACTGATAGGTCCCATTAAGACTAATAAATAGCCTAGACATGCCTTTTATTTTAAATTGGTGAAACATAAAGCATGGAGTGATTGGCTTGGCTGGTTGAGCGTGGCAGCTTGTCACCTACCCGTCGCGGGTTTGAATCCCCATGCATCTTATTACCATTTTTCTGCCAATTCCCCCCACCAATACCCAAATTGCCTTTCTCATTTCCAATAATCCCAATTCAGTCCCAAATTTCAAATTACCCAAACTGCCCCTATCATTTTCAATAATCCCAATTTTGTCACAACTTGCAAATTACCCAAACTGCCCTTATCATTTTCAATAATCCAAATTTTGTCACAAATTTCAAATTACCCAAACTGCCCTTATCATTTCCAATAATTCCAATTCTGTCCCAAATTTCAAATTACCCAAACTGCCCTTAACCATTTCCAATAATCCCAATTTTCCCAAATTTGCAAATTAACCTCTAAAATTTTCATAATTAGCCAAGTCTCACGCGACGAATCCTTAGCATGAACTGGTAGCTTTTTCTGCTGTTCGGGGTTTAGGAATTCGTATGGATCCTAGTGCAACCGTAGTTGTCTTGGATCCTGTGCATATGTGGGCTAAGGATTATCATCAAAATATTTCCGAAACACTCTAGCGATTTTCAAACATCCCTTTTCAAGCAGTTTCGAAGATCAAGCCTTCGAACAGCATCCATTTTTCAAACACTCTATTCAAATAGCTTTGGCGGTTAAGCCTTCAAATCAAACCAGAACTACGTAAGCCTTGAGTTTCCCATTGCACCGGGGAATACGTAGGAGCAGGATCAAGTCCTGTCAGGCTAACCTCCATCAAGTATTTATTTCCACGCTAATTAAAGGGATCAAACAAGTTCCAAATAATCACACACAGTTTAAGGGTACCGTTCTTCGGAACGGGCGAGTGGGGTGCCTAACACCTTCCTTACTCGTAACCGACTCCCGAACCTAAATCTCTTCCTCGAGTCAAGGTTTTTTCCAAATCTTTTTCCCTTAAAATAAAAATTTGGTGGCGACTCCACATAAAACAAAATAAATTCTTTTTTAAAAATTTAGCGAGTTCGTCGTCTCGTCGGAATTACGGTTGCGACAGATGGCGACTCCACTGGGGACTTTAGAGAGTCAAGCCTGTTCGATTGAGTGTACATTGTATTTGATCGCTTCCTTTTTTATTTGCGCGTTTTATTGTTTGCACGATCCCTTTCTTATTTATTTGCATGATTTACTTTGCTTATTTAGCTATCGGTTTATTTATCTATCTGTTGTTATTTGCTCATTGTCCTCATAACCCTAGGATAAACAAACAATAAATTACTATATATCTGTATAATTTTCCCAATGGCAGGTATCCCAAATTTGTGTGCCCTCCACACATTGCATATACATTCTATCATGAGTAGGGCCCTATACCCGGGTCTGAGCGCTACCTAGGATAGAGGGATCTAGTGGTGTCACTTTGGGGCTTACGTCCTGTTTGACTATCACGAAAATCCCAGCTAGAGTGCGTCTTATTTGTAATGCCCTACAACTAGTAGTTTTTTCTACTGTTGTGGCAAGTATTACAGACTGGAACTTGGTTCTAGTAACCTCTTATACCTCAGGATTACAAACCACTTTTGAGAGGTTCATATAAAAGGCCTGTGAACTTCCTTATTTGTAATGCCCTAAGGGTCTATGGCCTTTTATATGAACCTCTCAAAAGTGGTTTGTAATCCTATGTTCACCCATACCCCTTTCAAGATGCAAGACTCACATGATGTTCACAGGCATTCAAACTGAAGTGGTGAAAGGAAGTTAAAAGCTAAAATTGGGGAGATACAAAGACAAAAAAATAAATTAAGAAAAATTAAAATAAAATCAAGAAAAATCAAAATAGAAGGAAAATTCCTAGGAAAGAAATTTTGAAAATACTGAAAATACAAAAAGATTCAAAAGGAGAGGAAATGAAATTTTGAAAACCTAAAGAATACTTTTAGGAAGAATTTCAGAAAAATTAAAAAGATATTCAACAAAACCAAAGGTTTTTCTAGCAAAATAAAAAATATATGTGTATATATCAAAATTCATAAAAAACACAAAATTGTTAAGAAATCAAGGGAAAATAAATGAAGCAACGCTCCCTTATTTTCAAAACCCCCAAGTATCTAAGAAATTATTTGTGCATAGCATGCATGCATTCATTCATTCATAAATTTATCATCAAAAAAGAAAGATTTCAAAAATCATTCCACACATCCACATACTCATTTTGCATCAACATCTTTATCATTTACGATTTTTGCATCCAAATTGTTTCTCAAGGAAATTAATTTTAACTTTAACAGAAAAATTGGAGAAAGACAGCTTCCTCGACATCCTTATAGGACTCGTGCACAATCAAAAGTCATGGATGAGCTGGAGAGACAAAATGAGGGGTTGAGAAATGAGGTCAAGACTCTAAAGGAGCAGATGGCCCAGCTGATGGAGGCCATCCAATCATCGAAACAGAAGGATGTAAGGGAATCCTTGCCGGGAGAACCAACTGACCCATTATATCCTCCTGGTTTCACTCCACCATTAACCATACCTCCACAAACCGAAAGGGTTCATTATGGGTTTCCTCATGGGCATGCACCCTCGTACAACCAAACACAAGCCCAAACACAAACACATAACCTACCTCCAAACACCACTTCACAAGCTTACCAAACAGCCATTGGGGGAACGCATCCTATGTTCACCCAAGGGCCGCACCCTACATACACACTGTCTTCTCACCATCACCACATGCCAGAGGAACACCTAAACCATCCTTCCAAAGAGGATACAAAAAAGTGGAAAATCCTAGAGGACAGGATCCGGGCAATCGAGGGGAGTTCTTATGAAGTCAGGGACGCGGCCGATCTGTGCTTGGTCCCAGATGTGGTCATTCCTCCAAAATTCAAAGTTCTTGAATTTGTAAAATATCAAGTAACTAGCTGCCCAAAGAGCCACTTGGCCATGTACTGTAGGAAGATGTCTCCCTGCATGCACGACGATAAGCAGCTTGTCCATTTCTTTCAAGACAGCTTAACTGGAGCAGCTGCCAACTGGTACACTCAGCTAGAGCGGACACGCGTCCGTTCATGGAGAGACCTTGGTAAGGCTTTCACAAAGCAATATCAGTACAATACAGAGATGGCCCCTAATCGGACTCGGCTGCAGAATATGGCCAAGAAGGGAGAAGAGTCCTTCAAGCAGTACGCCCAACGCTGGCGAGAGTTGGCCGCTCAAGTACAACCTCCCTTATCCGAAAGGGAATTGTGTTGCAACGATTGATGATTCATCCGACTTGTCATGACTTTTCAAAATTAATCCCTTTTTAATTCTTTTACATTTTTCACGTTTCCTTGTGGCACGTGCATTTTGAGGTGTGCAAAGTGATTTTGGATGGTCAAAAGAAGGAAATAGAGAAAGTTTGCAAAAGATGTTTGAGGTATTGTACTTGAAAGGAAAAGACGACAAGAGATGTGGGTTCGATTGCCCAAATGACACCTTTTGATGAAAAATACCAATATTGCATTTCATAATCTTGATTGTCGAATTAATTGAACTTGAGAAAACGGAAAAATTTTGCCCCAGTTTTAAGAAGATATGAGGTGCAGAATGTCATGTTGTCCTGGGATTCTTGATTCAACCATAACTTTTTCCTGGGTTGTTCCTTTGAGTTTTCAACCCAGCAGGTCTTTTGCCCTAACTTTTGCCTAGGTTGCCCTTACGGGTTTTCAACCTAGCGGGCTCTTGATTGTGTGCCCTAACTTTTTGCCTAGGTCGTGTTTTAGAGTTGTTGACCTAGCGGGCTTCTCTTTGATCGTGTCCTAACTTTTGTCTAGGCTGCCCTTTAAGGGTTTTCGACCTAGCGGGCATTTTGCTTGATTGTGCCCTAACTTCTGCCTAGGTCGTTTTTAGGATTGTTGCTCTAGCGAGCTTTTTTGTTTGATTGTACCCTAACTTTTGCCTAGGCCGCCCTTTGAGGGTTTTCGACCTAGCGGGCCTTCTGTTTGATTGTGCCCTAACTTCTACCTAGGTCGTTTTTTAGGATTGTTGACCTAGCGGGCTTTTTTGTTTGATTGTGCCCTAACTTTTGCCTAGGCCGCCCTTTGAGGGTTTTCGACCTAGCGAGCATTCTGCTTGATTGTGCCCTAATTTTTGCCTAGGTCATGTTTTGAGGATTGTCGACCTAGCGGGCTTTTGTTTGATCCTAATTTTGCCTGAATTGTTGTTGGAAACCGGCAAGACCTTTTCTAATCATGAATTTGTCGATTTATTTTTTAACTTTAACCCTACTTTTGCCTGGATTATTTTGGCTTTTAATCCAGCGGGTTTCACTTCTTCTCGAATTTTGGATTTTTGACCCTGATTTTTCCTGGATCATTTTGGTTTAATCCAGCGGGCTTTCTTCTTTTTCTTGAATTTTGTGTAGTTGAATATTGATCTTGCCGGGATTATTTTGATTCCAATTCAGCGGATCTTGTCTTGCATCCCTAAATTTTGCCTGAATTAAATTTCGATCCAGCGGGATTTGAGAATCCCTGATTGAATTCTACTTTATTCTACTTCCTCATGAGGATTTTCTTTGGGCTTGATTAATCAAATGTTCAAATTATTTATTACAGCAGTGGGATTATCACCAATAGGTATTTATTATTTTGGTGTAGGAATAAGAAATAGGTTGAGTGATGAAACAGAATGGTAAATTTTAAAAGTAAAGCCAACAATGTTAGGGACATGCTTAAGAAACATGAAAAATGTAATTTTGTATTTATTCATTGATATTTATTTACAAAAGATCGACTTTGAAAAGTACGACGATCTTTGGATGAATATCCTCAATCTCGTCTTGCACAAAGAGTCTCATTGTGTTGTTCCCATCTCGGTCAACTAGTCGATGGACTCTCGTGATTTGGAAACGGATTACTTTGTGTTAGGAGCGAGCCTCCCAAAATCCATCCATTTTGCGTCAATCAGGCTTTGTACCTTTCGCTTCAATGCTAGGAAATCCTTAGTAGAATGACCAATAAATCCTGCATGGTAATCGCATCTTGCATCGTACCATTTAGGATATGGTGGCTCTTGAGGTTTCAGAGGATAAGGTGCAACCAGCAAGTTTTGGATCAGCCGAGGTAGTAGCTCAGTGTAGGAGATTGGGATAGGGTCGAATTGGACGGGTTTCTTCTCCTTTTTCTGGCTATGATTAGGATTCTGGTTTATGGCTTGTGTTTGGGCCGTATATGGTGTTGATGGTCGGACTTGTGTCGGATAGTTGTAAGTAGGAGGGTATGGTGTTTGTAGGCGGCAGCAATGTAAGGATATGGTATGGAGGGTGTGTATGGTGGTGGTTGGTAACCAACTGGACCATAAGGCACCATTTGTGGTGTATATTGGCCTTGACCAGAAGCCACGTTGTAGATTTCACCTGCCTTCTTTTTCCTTGATCCGGTGGAAGCATTGACTGCACCTGCGGGCTTATGTGCGATCTTTCCGCGGTGCATGCCACCTTCGATCCTTTCTCCAATGATGACGACATCGGAGAAGCTAGAAGTTATACTGCCGACCATCTTGTCGTAGAAAGGATATTGGAGTGTGTCCACGAACAAGCTGACCAATTCCCTTTCGGATAAGGGAGGTTTTACTTGAGCGGCCAACTCTCTCCAGCGTTGGACGTACTACTTGAAGGACTCTTCCCCCTTCTTGGCCATATTCTGGAGCCGAGTCCAATCAGGGGCCATCTCTGTATTGTACTGATACTGCTTCGTGAAAGCCTCAGCAAGGTCTCTCCATGAACGGACGCGTGTCCGCTCTAGCTGAGTGTACCAGTTGGCAGCTGCTCTAGTTAAGCTGTCTTGAAAGAAATGGACAAGCTGCTTATCGTCATGCATGCAGGGAGACATCTTCCTACAGTACATGGCCAAGTGGCTCTTTGGGAAGCTAGTTCCTTAATATTTTACAAATTCAAGAACTTTGAATTTTGGAGGAATGACCACATCTGGGACCAAGCACAGATCGGTCGTCTCCCTGGCTTCAAAAGAGCTCCCCTCGATTGCCCGGATCCTGTCATCTAGGATTTTCCACTTTTCTGTATCCTCCTTGGAAGAATGGTTTAGGTGCTCCTCTGGCATGTGGTGATGGTGAGAAGATGGTGTGTATGTAGGGTGCGGCCCTTGGGTGAACATAGGATGCGTTCCCCCAATGGCTGTTTGGTAAGCTTGTGAAGTGGTGTTTGGAGGTAGGTTATGTGTTTATGTTTGGGCTTGTGTTTACGAGGGTGCATGCCCATGAGGAAACCCATAATGAACCCTTTCGGTTTGTGGAGGTATGGTTAATGGTGGAGTGAAACCAGGAGGATATAATGGGTCAGTTGGTTCTCCCGGCAAGGATTCCCTTACATCCTTCTGTTTCGATGATTGGATGGCCTCCATCAGCTTGGTCATCTGCTCCTTTAGAGTCTTGACCTCATTTCTCAACCCCTCATTTTGTCTCTCCAGCTCATCCATGACTTTTGATTGTGCACGAGTCCTATAAGGATGTCGAGGAAGCTGTCTTTCTCCAATTTTTCTGTTAAAGTTAAAATTAATTTCCTTGAGAAACAATTTGGATGCAAAAGTCGTAAATGATAAAGATGTTGATGCAAAATGAGTATGTGGATGTGTGGAATGCTTTTTGAAATCTTTCTTTTTTGATGATAAATTTATGAATGAATGCATGCATGCTATGCACAAATAATTTCTTAGATACTTGGGGGTTTTGAAAATAAGGGAGCGTTGCTTAATTTATTTGCCCTTAATTTCTTAGCAATTTTGTGTTTTTTTATGAATTTTGATATATACACATATATTTTTTATTTTGCTAGAAAAACCTTTGGTTTTGTTGAATATCTTTTTAATTTTGCTAAAATGATTCCTAAAAATATTCTTTAGGTTTTCGAAATTTCATTTCCTCTCCTTTTGAATCTTTTTGTATTTTCAGTATTTTCAAAAGTTTTTTCCTAGGAACTTTCCTTCTATTTTGATTTTTCTTGATTTTATTTTAATTTTTCTTGATTGATTTTTTTTGTATTTGTATCTCCCCAATTTTAGCTTTTAACTTCCTTTCACCACTTCAGTTTGAATGCCTGTGAACATCATGCGAGTCTTGCATCTTGAAAAGGGTATGTGTGCCCTCCTTGCCTTTTATGTGGGTTACCTATCCTAAGGGTCTATGGCCTTTTATATGAACCTCTCAAAAGTGGTTTGTAATCCTGAAGTAGAAGAGGTTACTATAGCCAAGTTCCAGTCTGTAATACTTGCCACAACAGTAGAAAAAACTACTAGTTGTAGGGAATTACAAATAAGACGCACTCTAGCTGGGATTTTCGTGATAGTCAAACAGGACGTAAGCCCCAAAGTGACACCACTAGATCCCTCTATCCTAGGTAGCGCTCAGACCCGGGTATAGGGCCCTACTCATGATAGAATGTATATGCAATGTGTGGAGGGCACACAAATTTGGGATACCTGCAATTGGGAAAATTATACAGATATATAGTAATTTATTGTTTGTTTATCCTAGGGTTATGAGGACAATGAGCAAATAACAACAGATAGATAAATAAACCGATAGCTAAATAAGCAAAGTAAATCATGCAAATAAATAAGAAAGGAATCGTGCAAACAATAAAATGCGCAAATAAAAAAGGAAGCGATCAAATACAATGTACACTCAATCGAACAGGCTTGACTCTCTAAAGTCCCCAGTGGAGTCGCCATCTGTCGCAACCGTAATTCCGACGAGACGACGAACTCGCTAAATTTTTAAAAAAGAATTTATTTTGTTTTATGTGGAGTCGCCACCAAATTTTTATTTTAAGGGAAAAAGATTTGGAAAAAACCTTGACTCGAGGAAGAGATTTAGGTTCGGGAGTCGGTTACGAGTAAGGAAGGTGTTAGGCACCCCACTCGCCCGTTCCGAAGAACGGTACCCTTAAACTGTGTGTGATTATTTGGAACTTGTTTGATCCCTTTAATTAGCGTGGAAATAAATACTTGATGGAGGTTAGCCTGACAGGACTTGATCCTGCTCCTACGTATTCCCCGGTGCAATGGGAAACTCAAGGCTTACGTAGTTCTGGTTTGATTTGAAGGCTTAACCGCCAAAGCTATTTGAATAGAGTGTTTGAAAAATGGATGGTGTTCGAAGGCTTGATCTTCGAAACTGCTTGAAAAGGGATGTTTGAAAATCGCTAGAGTGTTTCGGAAATATTTTGATGATAATCCTTAGCCCACATATGCACAGGATCCAAGACAACTACGGTTGCACTAGGATCCATACGAATTCCTAAACCCCGAACAGCAGAAAAAGCTACCAGTTCGTGCTAAGGATTCGTCGCGTGAGACTTGGCTAATTATGAAAATTTTAGAGGTTAATTTGCAAATTTGGGAAAATTGGGATTATTGGAAATGGTTAAGGGCAGTTTGGGTAATTTGAAATTTGGGACAGAATTGGAATTATTGGAAATGATAAGGGCAGTTTGGGTAATTTGAAATTTGTGACAAAATTTGGATTATTGGAAATGATAAGGGCAGTTTAGGTAATTTGCAAGTTATGACAAAATTGGGATTATTGGAAATGATAGGGACAGTTTGGGTAATTTGAAATTTGGGACTGAATTGGGATTATTGGAAATGAGAAAGGCAATTTGGGTATTTAGAAATTTAGGACTGAATTGGGATTATTGGAAAGTTTTAGGGCAATTTGGGTATTGCAAATGACGGGAATGTAGGGGGTGTTTTGTGAATGAGAGGGAATCATATGGTTGGTTTTGATTAGCTCGCATGGCTCACAGGCTTGTGCTCAGCCCCCTAGCACGTAAGGTGCAAATGGTGGGGGGAATTGGCAGCAAAATGGTGATAAGGTGCATGGGGGGATTCAAACTCGCGACGCGTAGGTGACGAGCTACCGCGCTCAACCAGCTGGGCCAATCACTCCATGCTTTGTGTTTCACCAATTTAAAATAAAAGGCATGTCTAGGCTATTTATTAGTCTTAATGGGACCTATCAGTTGGCCCCTGCATGAATCAGAATTTGCTCCTTTTTTCCATACAACCTACCAGCCTTCTCTCATGTAATACGGTGCCTCTGGCCAGTAACCCAACGTTTAACACTCATTGAAACATCTACAGACGGATCTTAGGGACTCTTTAAAGCATGTATGGTATTCTATGTGTGGCTTGGAGATCCTTTGGCTGACTTTCTTTCTTTTGTACAAACACACTTCATATAGATGCGTGATTATAGGTCAGCATGTAAGTTGCATGGGGCCTTTTCAATGCACGTGAGACTTGTGGAAGCCTGTTATTGAGTCCGTGAGCCCCCCTCCCTTTAGCAAGTTATCATGGTCCTCAATTGTACCCTTGTTGTTGTGGTGAGCCAGGATCCGCATAGGTCGTGCATGGCCTTTCCTTGCCTCCTGAACCCAAGGTTCTTATTACCAACATAAAGTATTTAGGGCAATGGTTGTCATTATTAACGGGTGCAATTTCACCCTCAGGGAGAAGAGACCCTAGTCTGGAGTTACCAGTCCATAAACTTTGGATGTCGCGGGTTGGGGAAGCTACTAGGTATGTGTAGAAGCCTTAGTCTTTGATTGCACAGGTTTCCTTCACCTGACCTTTACACTTGCCACTGCCAAGCCAGCTACAATGATCATGGACTAGCCATGGTGATCTTCACCTACGAAGCTTGCTAACGAATCTGTACTGGTCTATATGTTAACATGTGCATGCACCAGCTTAACAGGGAAATAAACCTACACACTCGAATAACTGAATTATGCATTCCTGACCATATTCCTTGGCTTGTATGTGGTGTTGTGAGCACGTCCAAGAATCACAGAGTGTTATAATAGGGTTTCAGCTAGTTTGCCCAATCTTGAGTAATCCTAGGGTGCATACGAACCGAAGGCTTCAACCACGAGTGATAATCGTATATAATTAAATTTTCGGTGATCCCAACATAGAGTATTTTAGTGAAGCTTCCATCTCTTGTGTGGTAAAGGGACGTCTCAAGAACCCTTCTTTATAGGTCGAATATTGCCACCCAAAATGAGAACTATCCCGAGGATATCATGCAGGGAATCAACAGGATCGCATGATTGATTCACGACCTCTAATCCGAATAACTGTGAAACCTATACTCTCCTATAGCATCAACATCAATGAAAGTTCTACAAGGGTTTAATTCTGGATGTTGAATTTGACTATAACCATGAAATTCTTGGCTTGAATTTGCCAAACTCGCGACCCCAAGCTTAGGTTCCATAGTATTAACAAGGTTCAACAGTATCAACCCATCGAACGCAATACATGCTTCATTCTTGATTCAATAATCATGGGATAACGACGATCATTGAATTCTAAATGCAAATGGACACATGTAGAAACCAATGATGCAGATACAATAGAAGGTTCATGATCATACCTGGATGAAGGTGCTATCCAGCTCATGTGTACAATCGATGGTCACCTCCGCCAGGACCAGTAACCTTGCTCTTGTGACAAGCGAAATCAGAAAGGAGGAGAACGAAAGAGGAGTCTTGAAGCTTGATCCAAATTCTTTCAATCTTGTGAAAACTCCCTTTTTCCCTACGCTGGATCCTCTATTGTCTTTATTTTTTTTTTAGTCGTAAAAAGAAAATGCCCCTTCCCAGAAACAGAGCTTTTTTTTTCCTCAAAACCTCCCTCGCCCTCTGTTTCCTTTTCTCTTTTGTACCAAAAAACCGTTTTTCTGTTTTTAATTGTTTTTTATTCTTTTTCTTTTCCTTTAATTTCTGATTTTTATAATATTTCATAAATTCTGTTTTTCATTTTATTTCTAGTTTTTCGTTTCTTTTTTTTATTATAGTTTCTGCTTATTTTCATTTTTCCTATATACTTATTATTATTTTTTTGTTAATTCTGTTATTTTTATTTTTAATTTTGAAATCTGTTTTTTCTTTATTTATTTATTTTTTATTTTTTGATTTATTTATTTTTTTGTTTTTTTTACTATTTTCAATTCAGTTTTCATCTTTTATATATTATTTATTTTTATTATTATTTTTTTAGATTGTTTTAATCCTATTTTCTTTATTTAGATTATTTTCATTTTTTTTTCATTTTTATTTTTAATTTTCTCTTTTTAATTATTTTTTAGAATTTTAATTTTTTTTATTTTTTCTTTTCAGATTTTTCTTATTATTATTTATATTTTCTATTTTTTGTTTCTATTAATTTTTGTTACTTCTATTTTTTTATTTATTTTTATTTTTTAATTTAGTATTGGTTTCTTGATTAATTTTAATGGTTGGGGGCTTGGACATAATTGGATGTTTACAGTCACAAGGAGGTGATGGATGAGGGAGAACTAGGATGCTTCACACTTGCACTTGGAGATGACACCTTGGAGGAGCCAAGGATAAGGAGTTTTTTCCTACTTTAAATCAAAGAGGGAGAGAGGAATAAGAGAGGATTTAAACTCTCAAATCTAATTTCATTCAAAATAAATTTAAATTTACAAAATGAAGCATGAAAGACTTATTTATAGGCTTAATTTAGGTGTCTACATGGAACATGTTTAAGAGGATTCAAATCCATATAGGAAAGGAGCTTTGAGCTTAGATTAGAGTCCAAAGATGATGCCTCATCCTCCCCTTAAAAAAATCTCTAATTGGATCAGAAGAAGGCCCAAAAACCTATGCTAAATAGTGTTTAGGCTACTTCTTTGGCTGATTTTAGGCCTTTATTTATTCAATGGAAGTCTATTTGTTTAAGGTTTATTTAGTCTTTTTGTTAATCTTTGTCCTTTGAATTGATGCGGCTGCCATGACCTTTTTATTTGGCCAAATTGTGACTACACTTCTCTCTTCAAATATATGGAATCACTATGATAAAAAAATGTTAGTAGGTATATAAGATTGATATATAATAATTATAAATGAGTAAGAGTCACCTAGGTTATTAACAAGGAATAATATGGCTACCCAACCCCAAAAGGGTACGAATAGTGTTTCTTTCAATGGGGGAGGGGTTAACGGATTGAAGTTTGGAAGGCCGATGATAGGAAAAGTGGTGGTTTTGCAAGTATTTATTTTATGATCTATTTTTCTGAAATTGAATATATATAATTTTCCATTTCTTTTAATTTTTTGTCAAAGATGGAGAAAAGAAAAGGAATTGATAACTTTTATTTATTTTTTCTTCTTTTCATTCAAACTATCATATGACAGATCCAAGTTTTAATTTTATATTTTATTTCCTTTTAGTTTTATCAAATTGTTTGATCCATGATCTTTGATACTTCTGCATAAACCTATCATGGTGTTTATATTATAATACAATATCTCATCAATTGAAATTTTCCTTGGTCTTGAATAAACTATTTAATTCCATAGATACCTGATGTTTTCATTAGGTCATCTCCTATTAAGTCAAATTAGTAGCCTTTTATTATATATATATATATATATATATATATATATATCTGTGTGTGTGTGTGTGCGCGCGTGTATGTAGAGAAGAAGTTTAGTGACAAATTTTTCCCTGACTTAAAAAACATCCTCTTCCGTTAGTCCATGACTTTTATCACCGTCATGCAAATAAGTCATTAGACTCAAATTCTGTTAACGGATAGCTAAATTGACACATTAAATGCCATGTAAGATATGTGTTGTCATTAAAACAATGCCATTTAGGTCCATAATTAATAGCTTGGCAACAGATGATGCAAAATGACGATGTTTTGCAACGTTGATGAACATCTCCCTTCAGCTTGGCCAAAATGATGACATCATGAGAGTCATCTTCTTCCTTTGAATACTTGGTTATTGTAGGGATTCTTTGAACTTGGGTTATTGTAATTTCTTTTCAAAATCTTGACATCTTAGGTTGTTGAAAACTGGGTAATAACTAAAAATATCTTATACCTTCTACCTAGCCATAAAACCTCCTTCTCGGATTTTCATTTCAATAATCTCCAAAAATACATTGAAACTTAAAGACAGTGAAAAACAATCAAGTTGGAGCAGTTGCGTGCAATCTTAGGAGATTACAGACAAAATGAATGATCTTTTTTTATTCTAGATATGTAGAAAATACTGTAGGGGTGAATTTTGAAATATTTTTAAAATTTAAAGGACTAATTTTCTTTATTTTAACAATAATAAGAACTGACAACCATTACTGATAAAGTTATTTTCCTTTCAGGTTTAAAAAAATATGACAGCTTCTTCTTTGTCATCTTTATTCCATTATTTGTATCACTATTAACCTTTTCTGAGTTATCCCTTTCTCTTTGGTTTCACTTTGCTTCTTCCATCTTTGTATAGGAAATGAGACTCACACAGGAAGTGTAAAACAATATGTTCATGTAAAATTAACATTGGGAGAGGCCTTTACTGATATTATGATATGGTTTTTTGCCTCTTCAATGGGCTTGCTACCCTTATAATGGAATAAATGAACATTGAGATGAATAAGACAGGGGAACATGTAAATGACTAGGAGCACTTCATCCTTCATATAAGCAACTTCATTAAAGAATTATGGATTTGTTTTACTTCTTTAACATACTATAGAATTTCAACAAGAGGGAAGTTTTAGATTTCTTCCATAAGTGTAAAGAATCCAAGGAAGGCATAACAAAACAATGTGATCATAGGAGGAAGAAGAAATAAAAAACGACGTCATTTTGGATGTTCAGTTATCCAAACCCTTATTAAATAATAAAATGAAATCGGTTGCATCCATCCTATAGTCTAGTTGGCATTTAACGTTCCAACTCAGTGTTTTGTTATGAAAAGTGGAACCAAGGATGAATTTGTAAAACAATGATAGAAGTTGGGGACTAATGAATGACCTTTTTTAAATCAGGGATTTATTTGTAGAAACTAAATAAGTCATGAACGAATTTACTACCAAACTTTAAGTTAAGATAGTTGTTACTCAATAATATATACTCTTTAATAGTATCTTGGAAGCTGAAAATATCTAAAAGTTTAAATGTAAATATACAAATAGAATATATTATGATTTAGAATATGGTCCATTGCATTTTCCTTTGTTGTGAAGGATGTTTATGAATCTCCATGTTGTATAAATTTTTAACTGCACTCTAAAAATGCAAGTATACCTATCTTTTTTATATATCCATCTCTAATTCATGATTAACTACATTTAATTTAAATGTATGCATTACTTGTTAGGTAAGCATGTAAAAAGAAGAAAAAATATGAATATATATATATATATATATAATCCTACATATAAAATAGTATCTCCTATTTACAATAAAAGTATTAACTAAATAAATTAAGTGAACAATGTTTCTTTTTGATATTCCATTTAGTTTTTGTTTTGGTATATGATTTTTTTAATTTTTTATTACTAAATTTAATTAGGTATTTTGTTTAGTTAATGAAAAAGAAAATGTATGAAATTTTGATTGCTATTTTTGCATTCCCAAAGAAACATGTAGGATATGTTATAAATTTTAGGTGTTAAAATAGATCTTGCTAATGTATTCCAAACCTTTCTATGAATGTTTGTAGGGTTTTGTCTTGTTCTATCTTCTGTTGTTGTTACACAAGAGTGATTCCTATTCTTGATCCTTATTCAATCTGAATTGTGTGTGTATATATATGATCTGTTTAGTGGTCATAAAAGAATGAGATATATTTTTACTAATTTTAACTTTTAACTTTGTTTAAGAACATTATTTTTACTTTCAAAAATTTGCATATGGTGATCTAATGTTACTTCCAATAAGTTTTTCCAAGAGAAAAAAACAAGAGTTTCCAATTTTGAATGAACTCTATTTTAAGCAAACAAAGCTAGTGAGTTTATACAAGATCAATAAACTTAAATCACTTGATGTTAGGTGGTATGGACTTATAATCATGTCTTAAATTTTCTTAAACTTTAATAGATATTATTTTTCAAAAAATGAAAATATGAATAATATTTATATTTCTAGCAAAAAATTAGATGTATTACACATTTTCTTTTGTATTTAGGTAGGTATTACTCTAACATGATGTAATTAATAGGACACGGTTGACACCTATATTAAAAATGCATAGATTGACATCCATGTTAAAAATGCCTATATTAAAAATGCATAGATTGACATCCACGTTAAAAATGCATGGTGAGTGTAAGGGTTCATTTTGGTTGTAATTGAAGATGCTTAAAGGAAAAATGAGATCTATGTTGCATTATACTGGTGTGAGAATTTACGATTGTAAAAAAAATATTTTAATAAATTGTTTTAATTTTAATTGGATTAAATATTCCTATATAATATACAAGTTTTATTTTATAAAAAAGGTTTTGTAAAATAAAATACACAACACTATTATTATTTTAAAACATGAAATACTACTATACTAATATCTTTCGAACACTTACATGACATGTTTCAAGTAAATACTAGGTAGTTGATTATGATGTTATAATATATATATATATATATATATATATATATATATATATATATATATATATAATTTCAATTTAAGGACGTGTTTCATAAGCATACAAAATATTATTAAAGTTTATAAAAATTTATTTACTAATAAACATAAATTTGTGATTATCAACAAGCATACATTTTTTACTGTCATCGATAATTCCTTCCAAATGATCATCTTTATAGAAGAAATATAAATATTTTAAGAGAAATTATGCTTATATCTCTTCCCTTTTCCTCATTTGACCAAAGAGGAACTTTGACAGAGAACATGGCAGTTACCATTCGTGTGAGAGTTTGAAGGATAAAAGTTATCTAATTTTGGTGAACATCATAATTGGACTAAAAAAAATTATATTTTGGAAATTACCTTATTAAAGAACACATCTTCTTTATTATAACATTAATGTTATACATATAAGAAGAAATGTATTTATGAATGTATTTAACACAATCATGAATATTAGAGATAAAACGAAGGATACAAATAAATGAAGAATATACTTAGCTAAAATATATGGATAGATCGAACTTCACTTACAAAAGGTTGGAGGTACAAAGTATGTAAAACCAAAGGCTAAATAAGCACTTAATAAGTTTGAAAGAGTAGTTGCTTGTCAGTGGATTAAACAACTTAAGTTTCCTTATTGATATGCTTCAAATTTAGGTCGATATGTTAATATGGGGTAAGAAAAGTTGCATTAAAGGAAAAGGCATGATTGTTATGTATTTATACATGATTACTTCCTTTTCTTTTAACTCTTTATTGAATGTTCCTTGAAATTCACTTGTTGAGGTTAGTTACTTTTTTAGAGAACTCACTTTTACAACATTAAATGTAAACAAATTAATGGCTATGGAATCTATTATTCCTAATTGTGTAAGTTAGAGAAAATTTTCTCTCCAAGCTTTTTATCGATACATCAAGTCTGTCCACCCTCCACATGGGTACATTGACCCTTACATTTGGTACACATCCTACCTAAAAATTTTATTATTTGTTTATCGAATACTTCCAGCTCTACTGGTACTTAGAACCAAAGATCCGACTAGTAAGAGGGTATGGATTAACTTAGGAGCTAAGCATACATTTTTTTTCTTACACTTTATATGATTATCAATTTTTTATTAGTTTACTTAAATTTATATTGCTATTAAAATTATTTTTTAATAGCTTCTTGCCTCCAAATGTATATATAGTAGAGATATTACAAAAATTCTTGTCCAAATATAATGATTCTTAGTTTACTTGAAGTTTTGTTCCTACAAAAGTTAGAAACATGAAATTTGAAGAATTTCAAGCAACATTGCATTTTAATTTTAATTTTTAAAATTTATTTTTCTACCATTCATTATTATTTTATGCATATCTTAGTGTCATGCAAAACGTTATAAGTGATTACCATAACATAATCTTACTATTAGAGCAACAATTGAGCATAAAGGTTTGGCAATGATGAAGAATACGATGAATAAGGCACGAATTGATAAGGATAAGGGTGTTTGAATTACTCCTGATGTTGGACAATGGTTGGACCTTCATTGGGCTGGACAATACTTCCAAAAGAGGACCACTATTAGCAAGCAAAATCAAGCTTGTGATACTAGAGTCTCTTTATACACTAGTAGCTCTTTATCTGTTATTGTACATTGTAATAGGATGATAATTAAAAATAAATATTTAAGTTATGTTCATTAATTTTAGTTGTTTAAAATTTTTTCAATATTGTATATGTAAAGTAAGGAGCTTGAATGAGATCTAACCGTATTTGATATTATTAAAAGAGCTAAAAGGAATAAAGCTGGAGAATAGGTAAACGATAAGACAAATAATGTTGTTGACGCATATATATATGTATATATATATATATATATATATAATATTTCAACTTTAATCTTATTTATAAATTATTTTTTATTTTTATTGTAAACACTTAAATGTAATTATATTTTGTAGGAAAAATTTATTTATCATCGAGATGAACTACTTCAAGATGAACTACTTCAAGATGATATATATGGCTCTACTAAATGTTTTGTGGCCTCTAATAACAATTTTTTTTTTAATATTGTTGGAGGATGAAACAAGAAAGGGCATATGTATGGGTTGGGTTAGATGGGTGATAAATTTATGTCCTTATCCACCCATTGTACTCATCCTAATGTTAATGTTAGGATCAACTATCAGCAGATCATCACTAACTTGAGTGAAGAGATGAAACATATAAAATAAAAGCTAGATAGACAATCCACCAAGATAACTCAAACATAATCAAAGATAGATAGGAAATCAACTAAGCTAAGTTAGATAAAATAGGTTTTCCAGCAAATCATGCAATACTTTGGATTGCAACATAACTTTGGAATCATTAGCTCTACTAAGAATGAACCTTCTAATGATGTTGTTGTTGATGATCATCATGATGATAGCGAACCTGGTACCACTAGTCATCCACTTGCTTGATTTTTTTCTTATGTAGTTTTTATAAAATTTTCCATTTCACATTGAGATCTTCATCTGTATTTTCATTACACGATGACCTTAGATGAATTGAACTAATAGTTATTTGGACTTTAATTTTTATGGAATTTACTTTACTTATGTAATTTATTCGTTTAATGATTTGTGATTTTAGAATTTATAATTTTTTAATAACTAGTGTGTATAATTAATATAAACAAGTTTATTCTACCAAATTTATGTGAAAACAATAAAAAAATAACAAAAATGAACCTAACAATGATTTGTGACCAAATTTGCTACAAAAATCAGTTGCAAAATCAATTTCAATTAAAAAACGTTAGTAACAAAATTTAACAATTGATCTTGTTACTGAAAACTTGGTTCTAAATTTGGTCATCATTAAAAGTGTAATAATGACCAAATTTTTCGAATGAAATTTAGTGATAAACTTTTATATTAAAAATTCTGGAAATATATGCACATACAATATATTACCTGACTAGATTTTAGAAAAATTTTAATTTTTTAAAAACTAAATAAATTAGTTTCCAGTTTATATATTTTTGCGATCAACTATATAATTCGGTCATTAAACTAATTTGCAACTATGGTTTTCGTGACCATCTAAAATCAGTCACACAATAGATCCCAAAAGTATTTAACAATCGAAATTTTTAATTTTCAATTGATTCAATCTGTTGCTAATGTTTAATTTTGTTGTTGTGATAATTTTGGAAAGATTAAAAACATATTTAACCCTTTTTTATGTACAATGAAAGCAATGAGATTTGGTCCCACAACTTGTAACACCCTAAATTGCTCTAGCTAGGTTAGTGAGTGAGAAATTAATAATTACAAAATTGTCTCCAAAATTTCTAAATAAATTAGAGAATTTTTGACAAATAATGAAAATGCCACTGCACTAGGATGACATAAATAAATGTGCAGGAAACCCAAAAAAAAAGTTGAAAGACATTTTAAAGGTTTAGAATCATCCGTGATCTATAGAAAGTCATAAGAAAAGAATAGAAATAAAGACATAATGAAAACGCCATCAAAAACACCTAAAACGTCCTTAGAAGCTATCTTCTATAAATGCAAAATTATTTCCAGAAAAATGAGAAATCATATAAGAATGATTTGGCAACGAACCAATAAGTGTTAAAAACATTGGAAGAATAATTTAGAAACTTTCTATGAAATTCTTAGAGAATTACCAAAATGCCACTCGAAGACCGGTAAGGAAAGAAAATGTGAAGCATAAGCCGAAAAGCGAGCCCCACCCATTGATCACGAATTAGACATATAGAAAATAAGGTGATGACTCACCCCATGAGTGATCACTTCATTAATGGTGTGTAAGAAAAAAAATATTAATGAGGAGAGATAAAGTCAACCATGATTAAAGTAAATTAACTTTAATTAATTAAAATTAACCATGTTTATAATAAGTTAACATTGATTAATGAAAAATTCAGAATAATTAGTGTTAAATTAGTCTTAAAGGTACATTGACATTTAATTTAGAAAATGGAAATTACATGTCAATAGATCCGAGTGCCCTTAAAGATAATTCATTACATTGACAAGTTAAAACCTTGCTAAAACTTAAGGATGAATCTAAATATGTTTAAGGTGGTGATTAGAAATTAATTGTAGAGTAAAAGGGGGAAGATGAACATTCAGCCATACTCACTAGACAAGGAGGAAAAACCCTAAAAATTTCTAAGGTTTGTATGAATTAATAGTCCAAGTCCTAACTAGTATAAATCACCTTTTATGGGAAGAAAAATTGAATAATAATGTCTTAGGACTTTAGGATGAGAATTTGGCCACCTATGACCTAATTAGGAAAAGTAGGACAATTTGGATACTTAAAGATATTCAAACAAGACATGAGTAAGAAACTTGGAATTCTTGGATAAGGAGGTAAGGAAGTAGGTTCATTAGTGGTTCAAAGTTGACTAGTAAAGTTATTATTCAAAAAGCATAAAATTTCTAACATTTAAATTTGAATTAAGTAAGTTGTGCATAAAATATCCAAATTGATAAACACAAAGAACAAATAACCAACGAGGACATTTGACGAACTAAAATAGGAATCCAACATTTCATAATCTTACATTAAAAACATCAAGAGAAACTTAAGTTTTGAGAAAAGGAAAGGTCGAGAGATAATTTAGAAGGATGAGTGAACTAAGTTCCTATAAGAGATTTCTCATAAATCTTATGAAATAAAGTAAGATGGACAAGCTCTTGGAGGAAGGTTGCATGCTGTCCAAAAAATCTACATTAAGTATAATTAAGAAATCTTTAGTAGAAAGTTGTTTTCTAATTAGAATAATTATGTCAAATTGTTATGTTGTCTTACGAGTATTCAAAGAGGAATGTAAAGTGTATCTTATACTCTTGATTATTTAGAAATGTGATGTGATGCTCATGTGTAGATGAAAAATGTGAAGATAGATTGGATAAAAGTTATATGTGCTCTCTTGAATGATGCGTGAAATTAATGTGAATTATGATTCTATGAGCGGATGAATTATATGAGAGTTGCATGACTTGGATGCTATTTGTGCATACCATATTGATTGAATATTGAGTATGCATATTATCACAAAGACTTAAAATGAAACATAATAAGTGAAAAATCACTTAAGAAAATTTTATGTGAAAATTTAAGACATTACTCTTACCATGCCAGGTCACGGGGCTTGTGCATATATGGAGGTCAGAAGACTTCCCATATAGAAGTCATAAGGCTTCAAGAAATTATGATGGTAACGACTATCCATAATAAGCTTATATCCTAGAATGGAAGGTATGGCATGTGGAAAGTGAAAGATATTGTTTGACTAAGAATGTGAATAATATACCTTAAATTAAATTTTTACAAAAAGGATGAGTAAAGAATGAGAATAAATTATGAGTAAGGCATGAATAAAATGATAGTTAAATGATATCTATAATGTAAAATCTTCATTTTTAGGGTGTTATACAACCTCGTGTAAACTATCTCAATTCCTCACCACTAAACTAATCCTAAAAACTTGATACAATCCTAGTTAAATGAAATAAAATATTTTCGAAGTTAAAAATATTTATAGAATTTTTTATTTATCTAATTTCAAAAAAAGAAATAAGAAAAGTTAAACATGAAAATCAATGTTGAATAAGATGTACCTAATCTAATTTAAAAGTTTACTTTATGATAACACTTATTATGTATATCATTAGATTGATATTTAAATAGCTTAAGACACATTTGTTTAATCTTAGTGAAGCTTTAAGAATCCTTGTGGAAGTAAAGTTCCCTGTTACCATCTGCTATGGATGCAACTCCTTAAGCTTAATATAGCTTTTGATAAGTTTCTCATCAACTGTTTATCTTAGAGATATCTTATCAAAAGCATCTTATGATTCAAGAAGACTTAAGATATAGTATCTTATGAAGAAGATTCTTATAAGTTAAGAAAATTGAAATGAAGCAATTTATCAAAAAATATTCTATAATTCAATAATATCTAAGATGAAGCAATTTATTGTGAAATATCTTATAAGATAAAAAGAATTAAAATGAAAAGTTTATCCTAAAACTATCTAGTGTACCTTTTGATAAAATGATTTGATAGTTAAAAAATATCTTCAATATAAAGAAATTTATTTCTTTAGAACTTTTGTTAAGATAAAAAAAAATTGAAAGATCTCCTTTCAAAATTAAAAAAAATAGACATTTAAAGCAACAAATTGGTTAAAAATGTTTTAATACACCAGCATAAACTAACAACCTTAAGTACTAAAAGAAAAGTTATACAAGATTTGTTCTTATGAAAATAAGAGTTCTAATTAAGAGGTGCAAGATAAATCCAACACTCGAATTGACCTAATAATGTGTGCAAATTAAAAGGATGAAATCTGTATTTTCAATGAACCAAAACATAAATTTAGGTTGGAATTGTGATAAAAAATTGAATGAAATATTATTACAATTCTATTTGATTCTTATTTAAGTAAGTTCTCTTACTTAATAATTTATTATTCAAATTCTTATCACTTTCAATTTTCTAATTTTTTTAAGCTTTAAAGCATGAAAAATCCAGCTAGTTCTCTTTAGGCTGGATCATTTTAAACTTATCAATCTAAAGTTTTCTAAATTTTTCTCTTTTTCATTTTAATTCTTGCACAAATCGTATTTTGATATCAAAGTTGATTCATCTTCCAACAAAAAAAAGTCACTTTTCTCTCATTTGTTTTTTACATTATACTTATACATTTCTTGTGATTCTTAAGACAAAATATTTTAATTTTTGTAGAATTTAAAACACCAAATCTAAGTGTTGTGGCATAAGATACAAAAAATTTATTAATTCAAATATAAATACTTTGAAAATGATATACCTTTGTGAGATAGTAGAACCTCAATCTTAAGCATTTGGAGGCATTAATTTGGAGCAAGCTCAAATAAAAAGGTTTCATGGAGCTAAGAACAACTACAACATAGCCAAAAAAAAGATGTCACAATGCCTTGATCGTTTGATTAAAGTAATTGATAGGATAACTATTCAAAACTAAAAAAGGCTGGTGAGTCAAATAGGGGAAGTAAAGAAGAAGGTACAAATGCAGAAAAAAAAGAAAGGACAATCATAAAAGACCCAACAATCCAACAGGTAGATTCAACAAGTAATATTAAGATGACAATTTTGTCATTCAGAGGTATTAGTTCGCCAAATAAGTACTTTAATCGATACAAAGAGTAGAGAAAGTATTCAAATATCATGAATATTTAGAGGTAAGAAAATATCAACTTGCTACTTTAGAGTTTATTGATTACAAAAATTAATTGTAGAAGAATTTGAAGGCACAAAATAAGAGGAATAGAGAAAAAGAAATTAGAAATTTGAGACTAATGAAAAGATTAATGTAAAGACATTTTGTTCTTAAATATTATAAACAAAAAATTTACATCAAATTACAAGAATTAAAATAAGAAGGTACGTGTGTAGAATTAAAACAAGAAGGTACGTGTGTAAAAGGTTATGTAAAAGAGTTTAAAATTTTCATAATAAGATATAAGTTGCAATGAAAAACAAACCATTGCAAGGTTTTTGTGTGATTTTTGAACATGAAAATTATAGATTTGATGCAAAGGAAGAGGTTTTCAACAAATTAACATGTGTCTAGCAAGTTGGTAACAAAATAGCCAATCACTTATGAATGAGAATCTTGAAACTAAAGAAGTAGTAAAATCATCTATCATGTTATTTAAAGAAAAAGTAGTTAATTCTAATCTATCTATCTTAAAACTAAAGAGGTAGTAAAATCATCTATCATGTTATTTAAAAAAAAGTAGTTAATTCTAATCTATCTAAAATTAATAGATATATCTAATACTTCAAATATATTAAACAAGTTATTTTTGAATGTTTAAATTAAAAAGTTATGATGATAAAAAGAATAGACAATGAAAAAATTTAATAAAGTATATTTAAATTGTTCCATTATTTAGAGTTCAGAATTTAAGATTTAAATTATTTTAATTCTATTCAATTCTTATTTAAATAAGTTTTCTTTATTTAGTGATAAATTTTTATCATTCTTAATTTTTTTCCAGAATATAGCAAATTCAAATAGTTTTTTTAAGTTATAAGATTTCAAATTTATCAATTTAATATTTTTAAAATTTTTTTCTTTTAATTTTTAATTCCTAAACACATTAGACCCAAAGCACAATAGTTAGGAAATTGTACAAGAATATAAATAAAGATGTTAATGATAACATCAATTAATCAAATATTCGGTAAAATTATAATAAAAAATATTATACACTAATTTTAAAGTATTAAAATACTCAAAAATATATTTTTTATAATAAATAAATAATTTTAAATTATATATATTAGTATAAATATTTATTATATATTAATATAATCTAAATATATTTACAATATATGATGTAGTAAAAAAATTTAAAATTAATATAAAATTCAAATACTACACAGTTTCTTAAATAATAATATTTTTAGTTTAATTTTTTTTTATCATAATTGATATATTTTTTAAAATTTTTATTAAATATTTTAATGAAAATAAATATTTTCAATAAAAATAATAATTTTTCGATAAATATTTATAATCTACAATTATTTTTTAATAGAAATATTCTCAATTATGTTACTCATTTAATATTTTCAAATAATTAAGTTATTATATTTTAAATATATTACTTTCTCTTGTAATCTGGTTTTTCAATCTGACAACAATTAATTTACTAAAATTATAATACAAAATATATTACTTCTATTTTTATACTAATTTTAAATTTAATAAAAAAATTCTTTTATCATTATTAATAATTTAATTAATATTATTATACATATTTTAAATTAAAAAAACTTTAATTCGATAAAATTATAATAAAAAATATATTCTTGTATATTGTATACTTATTTTAGATGTAATCTAAAATTGTAAAATAAAAATAATTAAAAATAAATTTTTACATAACAAATAAATAAATTTTTAAGCAATATAAATTTATAAAAAAGAATCTATACGTAAATGTAATTTTTTATAAATTTTTATTGAACAAAATATATATACTATAATTTACCAGTTGACTATAATAAATATTATTAAACTCATATTACATATATAAGATCAAGATTTATTACCTTTGATAAAAAAAATAAAGCACCCTATAAATATTCATGCGTCTAAGACACTTACTTTTCAGACAACATTTTAAAAAATTCTTAAAAAGGAAGAAAAATAATTCAACCTCCTTTCTTCAGTTTATTATTATTATTATTTTACTTAGTATTAGAACTCAATCTTTTGAATTAAATACCTTAAGAAAAAGGACAACAAACATTCTAAAGAAAATAACATATTCATATACAATTTATTTTAGAAAGAGCATTTGTCTAAAAAATGTTTAAACAATGAAATGATAATATTATTTTATTTCATTTTATTTCACTTAGTTTTATTCAATTTTATTTCACTTATGAAATCTTATATTTACTTAATTTTGACTTTTCAAAACAAATTATTTTTATTTTTATTTATTTTTTAGATTATTTTACACAAATTAAATAAGTTAATTAATGTTCTTATTTACTAAAATTATTATATAATGTTCTATTATGTTTTCAATCTCTCTTCTTAATTTATTTTTTAATCAATTAATGTTCCTATAAAATAAAGGTATAATGGAAGTAAAAATAATTATATTATCTTGAACTTGTGAAGCAACGATTATTTTGTTTAAATGATAATCAATATAAAGAAACGGAAGAAGTAAAATTATAAGAAAAAATGTTATTAATAAATTTTTTATGTTTTTATTCTTTAACTAAATATGCTAAAGATATCAGATAGCATTTTTTATAAACAAAATAAAAAAGTATATATATATGATTAATTTAAATTAAAATATACTTTATAAGAGCATCTTAAACACAAATTATTCATTAAATATTTAAAAAGTTACCGAATTAAAAAATAAGTTATTAAATTATTTATTTAAGTATGAGTTACTTGAAAAAGTAACTCTCAAGTTAAAAACATTATAATTATTTAAATAAAGATTAAACAAGCTCTTTTACATTGATGAGATAAAAGTGCTCTAAATGAGTGGCGTAACTTTGTTAATTGATTTATAAAAAATAAAAGAAGATAGATAAATTTTGGTTTAAACAACCTTAAAATAGAGAGAGGGTAGTGAGTATTGAGAAGATTTACTGAAAGAGAATTGGGTGAGTGAAAGCGTGACGCGTAGAAAAGAAGAGGGAAGGAAGTACTGAATACAATATGACGACTGACTACAAACAACGAACAAGGATTTCAGTGCCTACTTACCTACCAAGTTCCAAGCCACGCACCAAGAAAAAAACACTTGTTTCTCTTCACAATCACAATCACAATCACAATCTCAAACAAACTAAACAAACCAAAACTACCCAAAATTTTCATTTTCCCAAGGATTCTCAAAAACAAGCTCTTTCTTTTTTCTCCTTCCTCTTCTGTATCACACTCCAAAAGGGTGTCATCACAACAACATCAACAACTAGCAAACAAACAAACAAACAAACAAAGACCCTTCTGGTGTTAAGTGAGAGACAATGGAAAGAAAAAAATGATCCTACAAGTGAAAGTTGAAAGCATGCTTTGTCGGCCATTTAAACTTCACCCCTAAAAGGTTCAACCTTCATACTCATTCATTCATTTGATCATTTCCTTATATGCCAAACCCCACAAAAACAGAGAAAGGCCACGGATAATATTCATTTTCTGATTCATTGAACCAACTTCGGCTTTAGTTTCTTTCTTTCTTTCTGAATCCCTGCCAAAAAGGGGGTTTGGATTTTTCTCCTCAAAATCTTGGCTTTATCTGTTTCAGATCCAAGATCCCCACTTTTCATGCCAAAAGTCCAGGTGGGTATATTCTATTATTGGCTAAAGTTTCTTTGACAGCTCCTCCTCCTCCTCCATGCTTGTTCTTCTCAATTTCCCTTCACTTCACAAGGAGTTAGTGTTGATCCCAAGTGGTGGACTCTTGCTGCTTTTGTTATTACCCCCTTTTTCATGAGTGATGGTGGGGTTTGAAAGGTATGTTTTTGTTTTTTTCTCCTGTTGTTTTTTCCTATTTTGAACTGTGGAATATACATGTGTTAGCGTATCTTTGGTTTTGCCTTTGAACTGATTCATTAAGATTCTGGGAATAGTTTTTGGAACTGTTGCATATGAATTTAAGTTCATTGGGCTTATTCCATCTTTGAATTTTCAGATTTTGTTGAATATAAAGGTTGTCAATATTTTTTGGGTTTAAATCAAAAGTAAGAAAGAAAACAAAAAGGATTTTGGGTTATTATTTACAAGTGACTGATTGATTTGATGGTTTATTTGTGCAGGTCTTGAATATTATTAAGATGTCTGGGGATATCAAGGAGGGTAGAGCTTCGACAGAAGGGTATTCTGTTATTTTACTGATATTGACTTTACTTATATATAGTAGCAGCACTGAGGGGTTGAACACTGAGGGGCAAATCCTCCTTGAGCTTAAGAGTGGATTTCATGATAAATCTAATGTTTTGAGAAGTTGGAAGCCCACTGATGAAACCCCATGTGGGTGGATAGGTGTGAATTGCACTCATGAATATAGTGATAGTAATAACAATCCAGTGGTTGTGTCTCTTGGTTTGAATTCAATGAATCTTTCTGGAACTCTAAATGCTACTAGCATTGGGGGTCTGACCCGTCTAACTTCTCTCAATCTTGCATTCAATGAGCTAACTGGGAATATCCCCAAGGAGATTGGTGAGTGCTTGAGTTTGGAACATCTTTTTTTGAACAACAATCAGTTCGAGGGGCCAATTCCTGCTGAATTGGGCAAGCTGTCTGCTTTGACAAGTTTGAATATTTGCAACAACAAACTCTCTGGTGTGCTTCCACATGAGTTTGGAAACTTGTCTTCATTGGTTGAGTTAGTGGCCTACAGCAACTTTCTTGTAGGACCCTTGCCTAGTTCCATTGGAAATCTTAAGAATCTTGTGAATTTCAGAGCTGGAGCAAATAACATTACTGGTAGCTTGCCAAAGGAAATCAGTGGATGTAAGAGCTTGGTACGTCTTGGTCTCGCCCAAAATCAGATAGGAGGGGAACTACCAAGTGTTATTGGGATGCTTGACAGCTTAAAAGAACTTGTTTTATGGGGAAACCAGTTGTCAGGACTTATTCCTAAAGAGATTGGGAATTGTAGCAGTCTTGAGACACTAGCTCTGTATGGGAATAATCTTGTTGGGCCTATACCTAAGGAGATTGGGAACCTCAAATCATTGAGGTGGTTGTATCTTTATAGAAATAAATTGAATGGGACCATTCCAAGGGAAATTGGAAACCTTTCTTCATGTTTGGCCATTGATTTCTCAGAGAACTCTTTAGTAGGTGTTATTCCTTCAGAGTTAGGGAAGATAAGGGGTCTAAGTTTGCTCTTTCTCTTTGAGAACCAGCTAACTGGTGTTATACCAAATGAGTTTAGTAGCCTGAAGAACTTGACAAAACTGGACCTGTCAATAAATAAGCTTACTGGTCCAATTCCATTTGGCTTCCAATATTTGACTAAAATGTATCAGTTGCAACTTTTTGACAACTATTTAACTGGTATTATCCCTCAGGGACTTGGACTTCATAGTCCTCTTTGGGTGGTTGATTTTTCTGACAACAACTTGACAGGAAAAATACCTCCTCATCTATGCCGAAATTCTCGGTTGATGTTGTTGAATCTGGCATCTAATCATCTTGATGGAAATATACCAACAGGTATATTGAATTGTGAATCATTGGCACAGTTGTTGTTGCTTGGAAACAGGCTCACTGGTGGCTTCCCTTCAGAAATATGCAAGCTGGAGAACTTAACTGCCATTGATTTGAATGAGAACAGCTTCAGTGGTCCACTCCCTCCTGAGATTGGGAAATGCCACAAATTGCAAAGGCTTCATATTGCAAACAATTACTTCACATTGGAGTTGCCTAAGGAAATAGGAAACCTGTCTCAACTGGTGACCTTTAATGTTTCATCAAATCTTTTCACTGGAAGAATTCCACCTGAAATCTTTTGGTGTCAAAGGCTCCAACGGCTTGATCTTAGTCAGAATAACTTCACTGGTTCCTTGCCTTCTGAGATTGGAACACTTCAGCACTTGGAGATTCTCAAGCTCTCGGATAATAAGCTGTCTGGATATATTCCTGCAGCATTAGGCAATCTTTCTCATTTAAACTGGTTGTTGATGGATGGCAATTTGTTTTTCGGTGAAATACCTCCTCGGTTGGGTTCACTTTCAAGCTTGCAAATTGCAATGGATCTTAGTCACAACAATCTTTCTGGAAGAATACCATCTCAGCTTGGCAATCTCAATATGCTTGAGTATCTCTATCTCAATAACAACCATTTAGAAGGTGAAATTCCTGGCACATTTGAAGAACTTTCAAGCTTGTTGGGGTGCAATTTCTCATACAATAACCTCTCTGGACCTATTCCTTCCACTAAAATTTTCCAAAGTATGGCTCTAAGCAGCTTTATTGGTGGTAACAAAGGCCTTTGTGGTGCTCCTCTTGGTGACTGCAATACTGATCCAGCTTCTCACTCTGATCCTCCAGGGAAAAATTTTGATTCTCCCCGCGCTAAAATAGTCCTGATTGTTGCAGCTTCTGTTGGTGGTGTTTCCCTCATTTTAATTTTAGTTATTTTATATTTCATGAGACGTCCAAGGGAAACTATTGATTCCTATGTGGGCAATGAGCCTCCCTCCCCAAATTCAGATATCTATTTCCCTCCAAAGGATGATTTCACATTCCAAGATCTAGTTGAAGCTACGAAAAGGTTTCATGAGAGTTATGTTATTGGTAGGGGAGCATGTGGAACGGTTTATAAGGCAGTGATGAAATCTGGTAAGATCATTGCTGTTAAGAAGTTAGCATCTAACAGGGATGGGAACAGTGTTGAGAATAGTTTCAGGGCTGAGATATTGACTCTTGGAAGAATAAGGCATCGAAATATAGTGAAATTGTATGGCTTTTGCTATCACCAAGGTTCCAATCTCTTGCTTTATGAGTACATGGAAAGAGGTAGCTTAGGTGAACTGTTGCACGGTTCTGCAAGTACTTTGGAGTGGCCAACTCGGTTCATGATTGCTCTTGGAGCTGCTGAGGGTCTTGCTTACTTGCATCATGACTGCAAACCGAAGATTATTCACCGTGACATTAAATCTAACAACATTCTGCTGGATGAAAATTTCGAGGCTCATGTTGGTGATTTTGGTTTGGCAAAAGTGATTGACATGCCTCAGTCAAAATCAATGTCTGCAGTTGCTGGATCCTATGGGTATATTGCTCCTGGTAAGCTCCTATTTAGTGATAATTAGTTAATGTTGCATAACCTTTCTTCTTCACTTTGTAGATTGTTTTGACTTAGTCTAGCCTGTCAAGGTAGATCATATTATAGTTAGTCCTGTATTGTAGCTTATTATGATTTGCAGTTTCACTTCATGCTCATAAACAATGTATACCTTTCTTTTTTTTTTTTTAGAAGAGAATGAGTTTTATACATCAATCAGTTTTCAAATTACTTTTTCTGACTATAGATTTTGATAGTTTTAAGAGAATATCTGATAGTTACAATGGGCTGTTGATAAATGAATTACTATGCGTTAGACACATAGGTACAAGGAATCATAGTTACACATGACCATGTGATGTACAAATATTTTATTCATTTATGCACATTTTCAGAGTTAATATGGTATCCCCTAAAAATGAAAGATGAAAATTTTTCATAGGATTTTTCATCCTCATTTCTAAGGAGATACCAGATTTTATTCACGTCCTTTGTCCTATTAGTTCCCCTCCCCCTTCCACACATTTATTCAATACCTTAGTAGACTAAACTTGATTAGTTTCCAATTACTGTTTGGTGAACCATTTTATTGTGTATGGCAGAATATGCATATACGATGAAAGTCACAGAAAAATGTGACATATATAGTTATGGTGTTGTGCTCTTGGAATTGCTAACTGGAAGAACTCCAGTTCAGCCACTGGAGCAAGGAGGTGATCTTGTCACATGGGTGAGAAACCATATCCGGGACCACAACACCACATTGACACCAGAGATTCTTGACAACCGTGTGGATCTTGAAGACCAAACCACTATGAATCACATGCTCACTGTTTTGAAGCTTGCTTTACTGTGCACAAGTGTGTCTCCTTCTAAGAGGCCATCAATGAGGCAAGTTGTGTCCATGCTTATTGAATCGAATGAGCGCGAAGGAAACTTAACACTCACTCAAACATACCATGATCTTTCTTCCAAAGATGGCATGTGAAGAACTCCTGACATTTTGTTAACAAATATGATTTTTTTTTCTGCTCAATTTTCTTTTCCACAAGAGAAAATAGAAGATGATTCTTGTACATTCTTTCACTCCATTATGCCACTAGACTTAACTTGTTTTACTTCATAGCAGTCTTTATTATTAATTTATATCTATGTATTTTCTTTTGAAATTCAGTATATATAGTAACTTTATTGTACAGATGGGAATTACCATTAATTGTATCATGGAGGCTATGTTATGGTGTAGGAAAGGATAATAAATATTTGAGTTGTTCATATGACATGTTGCAAGTATTTTAGTTCATTTTCTTTGATTTAACTGGGACCAGCTTTTAGAATTTTAAAATATTTGTTGGAAGTTATTTGGATACTGGTGGAACTTCTTTGCATTTGACTTTGAAGACTGTATATCTATCATCAAATTGCTATATTTTTATCATGGATGGTGAAGATGTTATTTACTAGGACACATACAATTCCTTAAAAACTTATATGTTAATGTAATTGCTGGGTTTTGTCCTTATAAACTTAATGCAGTCTTAATTACTGTCTGCATGAGTTTATATTGAATTATCATGTCAAATCATAGATGTAAATCATATGGCTTTATTATTTATTTTATACTCCTATAGTTTTATTATGCTAATAATATTAACTTTTGACGTAAATTTTAGGATAAATTATACTTATCATTTCACGAATTATTGAAGTAATACTTCTATATTTTTGTCCCTAACCCTGTGTACTTTTCTTTTTCACTAAATCTCATCCAATGCTATAACCACGATTAAAACTTTAACCAAAATGGATACAGTTGCCACTAAAATTTAGTAAACATTACACCATAACATATGAAAAGGTTAAGTGAGAAAAAAATATAAGGATGTTCCTGGAAAAGGTGCGAAATCACAAAAAAAAAGTGTAAAGTATAATTCACTTTAAATTTTATATTTGATCTTTATGTAGAAGTTGATTCTATCAAGATAATGCTATACAATAAGAAAAAAGAGTTTCACAATTCGTTCAGAATTTATGAAGATTTAACAATGGTAGTTTTTAGATAAATTAAAATGGTAGGATCATTTGTTTATCCAAGAGTTAATAACAGGTGCTATTTTAAATTAATCTAACAAAAATTCATAACGAAAAGAATTATGCTCTCTAGTATTTTCAGTTTCATTATATATTACTAAGTGAATTCAAACTCTAAAGAGGGATGAATTGATTTTGCAAAAAAGATTTATGCAAGATTTTTGCAAAACACTTGCTTATTGATTTTCAAAGAAGCTATTAATGTAAGAAAAAATATCTACTGCTTGAAAAATTATTTTGACATGAACTAAAAGTAAAATAAAGTTAGCTTCTGAATAAAGGGAAAAATAAAAGTTACTTGCATTGATATAAATGCACTTGGGTTGGCATTTTAGAATTCCATGCATCTATTAATGACAGTTTTAAGTTTTCTGCATGTGGGTGTCCTTTATTCAATACTTAATTTTCGGTGGATGTATTTATTTAGGGTTCTTTGTTTTATGTGCTTTAGTCAATATACTATCGATTGAAGCAAAAGCAACTTATTTTAATGAAACTTCATGGACCACTTTCATTTGAATAGTTCAAATGAAAATATTTTTTAATTTTTTTATAGTGTTATTAATTATATCAACCTCTTAATAAAATAATCATAAATCCTTTTGGTTTGTTTGATTTGATTCACCATCAAAATGTTGTTGGTATGTAGATCTCTTCTGTTTGCTTTCTTGACTGAATAAAAAGCATTTCTGGCTTTGACGCAAAGTTTAAGTTGGTCTCGTTTTTAAATTAAAATAATGATGTAAAAACAAACGCCATTTCTTCCGAACTAAAAAAAGTTCTAATAATGAAGAAGTGTACAATATCTTATTCCATATGGAACTAAAAAAAACAAGCATAATTAAATTATTTTTATTGAATAGTATAGACTTTATTTTATCACTTATATAAAATTAAATTTAATTCATTTATGACACAACTTTATCCCGAGTATACATTCAAAAAAATAAAATATAATTTTAATATAGTATCATAGTAAAAAAAATTATATTATCAATTAATTAATTAGAAATTTATGTATAATTTTTAAAATAATTATTACAAAAATTAATAACTTTTAATGGTATAAAAATTAATTATTATTTAATAATATAAAAAAGAAAAAAAACTGTACAATCAGTATATTCTAATTAAGATTCAAAAAATTATGTATAACTAAGGGGTGAAATTAACTTTATCTCGAGATACTTTGTTTTATATAATAATGTATGTATAAAAATATAACTATTTTAAATGGAATAAATTTTTTTTTGGGTCTTGATATGGAATAAATTACATGAACGTATATAAAAAATTAGAACGACACATGGCTGAGTTAGCATATTTTGGACACGGGCTAGATAAAGATATCATGTGCGTGAAGCTAAATTTGAAAATATTTTCATTTAAATTTTAAATAATATTACTGGAAAATTAAAAAGTTTAAAAATTTGGTCGCCAAGCATGGGCATACTACAAGACGAACAACGCTCTAAACATAGTATGAAATTAATACAAAATCATTGTTGAATCAAGGTAAAAAAAAATGAGTCTAGGTATTTTGAAATTAAAGTTAATTAATTGCTAAAATTTATCAACATAAAGAAAGAAAAAAATCTTTAAAAAGAGGTGGCAGATTTCAACTATGAAATGAAACGATTTCTATTTTTGAAAGCTATGATATATATTGTAAAAGTTTAATTCGAAGGGGTAGTTGTATTATCTTTAAAGATATTTATATTCATGATATTTTTAGGATTCAACAGATTTTATTTATAAAAAAATTTAAAATAAAAAGAAAAATACATGGACCACATTATTGTATGCAAGAAGGTATTTTGCTATTTTGAACTTAACGGGTTCAACTTTATGTGTATAAGATTTTAACCCTTATTTGTTTGTCTACAAGATCAAAGAGTAGCCTAGTATATAAAGTTTATATTGGTCCTTATTTCAAGTAACGTTGAACTTAATCTCTTTTAAAATATTACTAACAATCCTCCACATATTTTAAAAGAGTTAATAAATTTTTTTTTGAAAAAAAAAAAGTTTTGCTTGGTTTTCTTTGAGTGTAATATGTAATAAGGTCTGGTGTCTTTTGGACTGTGAACCAGACTTTAGACAAATGAACTTAACTTGCAATGTTGTGGTGAAACAGAGCTTCTATGAACCAAAAACATTTTGATGCAAGTTAGAGGTTTGACTGTCATATTGTACCCCACAACTTTTTGCCGTTTTCATTGGTTTTACACTAATAGGTCATGCGTCTACCTAGTAGTTTATGAATGTTCTAGAGATGATGCCTCAATCTCATACAAGTGGCCTTACTTGACATTCATATAGGTGACCTCATAAAGTGTATTATGCATTTAACACTCTATCCATAAGGGATATGAGTGTCATTAAAATAGTTTAAGTTAACCTCCCATCTAATGTAGTCTAACACTTCTCACATCATAGTATGGAAATTTTAGCAGTGCTAAAGGGATCAACAATGACTTATTATTGTCCATATAAACCTTCTTCATGAGGTCTCCAATTACAAAGGTTGGCTTCCTGTTATTGTTGATTTAATTATTGGCTCAAGTCCCATTTCCCTTGATGTTTCATAAATAATTTTTCTGTCTAATGGTTTGGTCAGAGGATCGGCCAAATTTACTTCTGACTTCACATAATCAATGGAAATAATTCCATTCTTTAGCAGCTACTTTATCAAATCATTTCTTATATATATATATATATATATATATATATATATATATATATATGTCAATTCTTACCATTGTAAAAATTACTTTTTGCAATTGCTTCTGCAGACTTATTGTCGCAATGTATAAACACCGAAGGTGTTGGTTTAATTTATAAAGGAATGCTAAGAAGTTTATTAGTCATTCAGCCTCGTTGCTAACTAGTTCCAAAGAAATGAACTCTGACTCCATAATGGATTTTGCAATAATATTTTGTTTAGATGATCTCCAAGATAATGCACCATCTCCCAGCGTAAATATATAACCACTAGTGAGTTTTATCTCATTTGAATCTAAAATCCAATTTACATCACTATATCTTTTCAATACAGTGAAAAATCTACAATATGATATACCATAATTAATGGTGTCTCTTAAGTATTTCATTAGTCTAACTAATGCAGTCCAATTCTCATTATTTGGATTTTGTATATATCTATTTAATCTTTCCACATCATAAGCTATGTCTGGTCGAGAGTAATTCATTAAGTGCAATAGACTCCCAATAATTTGAGCATACTTCGTCAATAAAACAGATTCTCCTTTATTTTTCTTTAAGTGATAATTTCCATCATAAGGAGTACTTATTGATTTTGCGTCAAAGTGACCAAAATTTTTAAGAAGTTTCTCGATATAGTGTTATTTAGATAATATTATATTATCACCTTTCCTTATGATTTTAACAACCCAAATCACATTTGCTTCACCCATATCTTTCATGTCAAATATAGAAGACAGAAATATATAGTGTTATTCACTATATCATTACAAGTCTCAAAGATAAGCATATCATCTACATACAAGCATATAGTCACACATTCATGTTTTCTACTTTAGTATAAACACACTTGTCACTCTCATCAAATAAAAACCCATGACTAAACAAAATATTATCAAATTTTTCATGCCATTGTTTAGGTGCTTATTTTAACTCATATAAGGATTTATGAAGTTTACATACTTTATTTTCTTAACTAGAAACTACATTTCCTCCAGGTTATACCATATAAATTTTCTCTTCTAAGTCTCCATTTAAAAAAGCAGTTTTAACATCGATTTGGTTAATAACTAAGTTATAGATTGAGGCCAATGCAATTAAAACTCTAATAGAGAAAATTCTAGTTACGAGGGAAAATGTATCAAAGTAATCTACATTATGTTTTTGGATAAAACCTTTTGCAATTAAGTGGACTTTATATTTTTTAACGGAACCATCAAGATAATATTTCCTTTTAAAGATCCACTTGCAACCTATTGGTCTAGCCTCTCGGGGTAAATCTACTAAGGTCCATGTGTTATATTTCATAATAATAGCCCTTTTCCAAAGAATAAGCGTAAGAAGAGGAGATAACTTCAATATTAGTTAAAGTATCATTTTCCATAAGGTGCAAATAAAATTCATTTCCCAGTGAGGTTTCTTTTCTTTGTCTCTTACTCCTTCTTAAATCTTCATTTGGAAGTTCATTATTTTATATAAGAGGATTTTCATAATTATCTATATTAGGTTATTTTGAAATACTTTCAATTTTTAAATGGAAAGATATTTTCTATAAATTCAACATTTTTAGTCTCAATTATAAAGTTTTTGTCAAGCACACCACTTTTTAAAACAAGAAATCTATAAGTAGCACTATGTTGAGCATATCCTATAAACATACAATCATAAGTTTTATAACTTATCTTTCTCTTTAGGATCGAGCAATATAACTTTAGCTAAGCACCCCCACACTTTTAAGTAAGTTAAATTAGGTTTATAACCTTCCATAATTCATAAGGCATTTTTCCTGTTTTCTTATAGGGAATCCTATTTTGTATGTGACATGCGGATAATAAGGCTTCACCCCAAAGGTTATCAAGTGCATTAGAACTAATGAACATGACATTCATCATTTCTTTTAATGTCCTAGTTTTCCTTTTTGTCACTTCATTTGATTCAGGTGAGTAAGGGGGAGTTAGTTCGTGTATTAGGCGTCTTTTCTCACAAAATTCATTGAAAGTTATATATTCAAAGCCCCTATCTGACCTAATTCTTTTAATATTTTGATTTAGTTGATTTTCTACTTCTACTTCATATGATAAAAACATATTAAAGGCCTCATCTTTATTTCTACTTAGATATAGTTTGGTATACGTAGAGCAATCATCTATAAAGGTTACATAATATTTCTTACCATCTCTAGTCATTGTTTGTTTTAGGTCCTCTAGGTCTGTATGAATTAAATTAAGTATTTTAGTTTCTTGATTTACTACAAATCAAGAGTTTTTGGTTAATTTTGATTCGATACAAATTTCATATTTATTTAAGTGTCCATTTTTAATTCCAGAAATCAGGTCATTATTTTATAATTTTTTAATATAGGAAAAATTTATATGTCCTAGTCTAGCATGTTATAAATCATAAGAATCAATCATATAAGCAGAAGAAGATGATGAAATATTCTCATTAATAACTTCAAAAACATTAGGACAAATAAACCTTGATCACAACACCACTTGCCTACAAACATATCATTTTTGGTCATCACAATTTTGTATGATTCAAAAGAAACCTTAACCCCACTTTTTCCTAGTAGAGACAAGAAATTAGGTTGGCTCTAATGCTTGGTACGTGTAGTACATTTTGAAGTGCTAGAGTTTTTCCAGATGTGAACTTGAGAAGAACTTTTCCCTTATCGAGCACAGGTGCAATTTGGAAGTCTCCAAGATACACAAGATCTTCCCCTTCCCCCACAATAATGCAGGAGGTAAACATATTTTTGTTAGCATAGATGTGCCTAGTAACCCTAGAGTCTACCACCCACTTGCTCACATTGGCCATGATTAGAACTTGAGAAACAACAACAATTACCATATCATTTCCTTCGGTTTAGTTGGCCTTAACTTTAGGAGGGGCATTGTTTTTGTTCCTGTATCTGCATGTTGGTGCACAATGCCTTGGCTTACCACAAAGATAACATGTACCCTTATTTTTGAAGGAAGTAGGGTTAGATGACCTAGGAAATTGAAAAGAAGGTTTACGATTGTACCTGGTTTATGGACACTTGTTTATCTGCAGTAGATTTGCTCTAGTGGCCAAGGCTTATGCTCTTGCAGTTTTGATTTCCTTTCGGTTAGTGTCTTCAATTATAATGTGGGTTATTAGGTCTGCAAGAGACAATTGTTTGTGCTTATGCTTTAGTTGTTATTTATAGTCATTCTAGGTTTCGAGTAGCTTTTTTATGAGGAAGCTAGCAACTAGTTGATCTTGCATGGTTATGTCCTCAAATTTGAGATCTTCTAGGAGTTTGTGGTATTAATTGATTTGAGTCTTGATGTCTTTATCATTCGTCATTTTCCACAGGTAGAAGTTACTCAGGATGAACTTATGCTTTCCAACATCTTTAGTCGTATACTTTAGCTTCATCAATTCCCATATTGCCTTGGCTTTCTTATAAGAACAGTATACATCAAAGAGCTCATTAAACAATCTACTGAGAATGGTGTGTCAACATACCTTATTTGCATTGATCCAATTTTCTGCAAATTTTGGATCATAAGGTTTATCATCTGTAAGTGCAAATGCAACTCCATGCATGTCAAGAATGGAGTAGATTCTTTCCTGCTATCTACAAGACATCAATTTTCGAAACATTGAGGAAGGGTTTTTCATACACAACAAGAGGAGTAGTTTGGTTGGCACGAGCAGCAATTGTGTCATTTTAGGAATCAATGCGATCAATGTTGGTAACCATGGTAAATATCTTTGAGATTGTTATAGAAGCTTAGTCTAAGGCAAGTAGTTACACTGTCCTCATGGATATTTACACCTGTTTGTGGTATCCCCCAAGATTCAATAGACTCGTATGCAAAAGGAAAGCAGGAATGGAACTAACAAAGAAAGAGAGTAACCTAGCAAATGAAGAAGGAAAATTTTTAGTGCGAAAAGGTAAAATGTGCTTCCTTTATATAAGAATGATGCTTTAAACAAAATTTATAGTCGATAAATGGTAATAAAACTCATTTAAAATAATTAATTCGATTTAAAATTTGAAATTCAAACAAAAATTAATTTATACTAAAAACAAAATAATTGAATAACACGTTAAGCTAATGCAAATACATTTTGAAATGTGAATCAGAATTAATAGTGTAATGAGCATTTTTTAAAATTAAATAATGAAGTAATAGGAATAATTCGACATAATTGTAATAATGTTTGGTTTAATCAAAATAATCAGTTTTAGAAATGAATGGAAATGGAAAATAAAACCAAAGAAAATAATTTTAGTTTTTTGAAAATGATTATTAATAAACCAAAAATTACATGAACCGCATTATCACGTGCAGAGGAAATTTTTCTATTTTGAACTTAAAAGGTTCAACCTCATGCACGTAAGGCCTTAACATTTATTGGCTTGTCTACAAACCTAAACAGTATCCTAGTATATAAAGCCTATATTGATCCTTATTCCAAGCAATGTGGAACTTAATCCCTTTTAAAATATTACCAACAACAATAAAATATAAAAAGTTTGTTAATAAGAAAAACTTATCACTTTGAAAATAATGGACATTATTTGTTTAATATGTTTATAATTGAACATGTAATTCAACTGACGAAGAATTGGTCCACTTAACTAAATATTTGAAGTTTGAATTTTGAATATATAATGTTAAATATTTGAACAAACAAATTTATTGCTTATAATAATACTATCTAACTCAAGCAGAATTAGAGGATACTTATAATTTAAATAAAAAAATATTTATGTTAATTGAACATCTGAATTAATCAAATCAAATAAACCTATCTCCAAGATTAATTAATTTTATTAAAATCATATTTTTAAAATGTTATTTTTGTGCTTATCATGTATTATATATAATTAAGAACTTACACATGAAAAGTAGACTAAAAGCTTGAAGTGAGCATTGTTGCCTACCGTGATTCTACTTAGTTTGAGTAGAATTGTCTTCCATGAAAATGTTGTACTTTAGATAATAAATAAATAAAACTAAAGTCTTGCTAAGTGAATTAAATTGAATGATTAAGATAGATTTATCTAACCCATACATGAACTCAAACAAATAGCTTTCAGAGATAATTTAATATACAATGATTTAACTATGATTAAAAAATTATTTAATAGGTAATCCTCTCCAAATTGTAACATAATCAATTTAACTATCTGTAAAAACTGCTGTATAAGCTTGGAAAGAATGTGATAAGAACTCTTGTAGGAAAGAACCTTGGTATAGATGTCAGCTAGTTGATCAACATCTTGAAAATAGAGGAGTTGACAATGTCTCTGTTAAAAAATAGACAAGTTAGAAAAGGTCTAACTCAAGGGATAGAAAAGTGGAGAATGGGTTAAAACTAAATTGTATTATTAATTGTTAAAACATCAGAGTTTAAATAGAAGAAAATAATAAAGTTTTCCTATCTAAGTTCCACTTTCAAAGTGGTTCAAACTGAATTCAAAACAAAACTATCACTAAGTCAATAAGAGCTAACTTTAAGCAACTAAGTTTGACTTTAAAAATAGAAAACAAAAATGGATTGGAACTCAAATGCAAACTCATCTAACACTCCTCCTTGGCATTTAGGTGACAAACATCAATTCTTTGTCTCAAATCTTCAAATCTTTCCTTTGGTATTGACTTGGTAAAAATGTCAGCTAGTTAGTTCTCAGATGAGCAATGAATAAGCAACACTTCATTAGATTGTTGAACTTCTCTAATAAAATGAAACTTGATCTTGATGTGTCTAGTTCGTCCATGAACATTGAATTTCTTGAGATTGAATAGTTGAAATGTTATCATACATTATCCTGGTAGCTTCTATTTGTTCATGGCCAGGTCCTTTAGCATCTTCCTTAGCCATACTACATGATTCACAGTAGAGGCAGCAACGATATACTCAACTTCTATGGTTGATTGAGCTGTAATTTCTTGTTTCTTAGAGCTCCAACTAAAAAAACTCGTTCCCAAGGAAAATAAGTATCCAGGAGTGCTTTTGGAATCATCAATGAAACCTCCCTAATCACTATCAAAGTATCCCACCAATTTCATGGTTTTTCTACGGATTTTGCAAAGAAAATTCCAAGTATGCTAGTTTCTTTAATATATCTTAACACTCTTTTAACAGTCGCAAAGTGTGTTTCTCTAGGTGAATGAATAAACCTAGAGAGAAAACTTACAGCAAATAGAATGCCAAGCCTACTTGCAATGAGGTATAGGAGACTGCCAACCAAGCTTCCATACATACTTTCATATACTTTTTCAGAATTCTCATCTTTGCCAAGCTTCAAACCAATGGTAATTGGAGTGCTCACAGACTTGCAGTCTTTCATTTTGAACCTGTTTAAGATATCAAAAATGTATTTCTTTTGACATATAAAGATGCCATCATTCGATTGCATTATTTCCATGCCAAGGAAGTACTTTATAACTCCAAGATCAGTCATTTCAAAGACTTTCTCCATTTCATCCTTGAACTTTTGGATTAGTTCAATTTTGCTTCCTGTCACAAGGATGTCATCTACATAAATTGAAATAATTAAAGATTCACCACCAATGACTTCACTTTGGCTTTGGTTGAAACCAAGCTAGATGAGATGATTGTACATCCTTTCATACCCTGCTCTCGGGGCTTGTTTTAGTCCATACAAGGATTTCTTTAAAAGATAGACTTGATCTTCTTTATCAAGAGTTGAGAAACCATCTGATTTCTCTACATAGACCTCTTCATCAAGAAACCCATTTAGGAAAGTTGATTTGACGTCAAGTTGATGAATCTGCCATGAATTGTAAGTTGTAAAGGCAAGAAGAAGCTTGATTGTGTACCTTACTACTAGCGTAAATGTTTCTTGGTAGTCTACACCATATAGTTACGCATAACCTTTCACTACCAGTCTAGCTTTCTGTTTGCAAATTGACCCATTGGAGTTGAGTTTGGTTTTGAAAACCCATTTTACACCTATCACTTTACAATTTGTGAGACTATCAACAAGCTGCCAAGTTCTACTTTTCTTAATCATGTCTAATTTATCTTGCATAGCTCTTCTCCAAGCTTTACAGTCTTGTGCTTTAGCATAGTATGTTGATTCAATGACGACCAAGCTACATCTTTTATAAACATCTTCCAAAGTTCTTGTGCCCCTTACCAATAGGTCATCCACTAGCTCGTTTATTGCAAGTTAAGGTTGTTTATTTGGAAATAATTCAAAATAAGCATTCCTCTAATTTTTCAATCCCATACAACTTCCTCATCAAATTTTACTTCTCTGCTCAAAATTATTTTTTCTATTTTTAAATAAAAAAATTTGTAGCCCTTAGTTGATGAAAGCCCATGAAAATGCCTTTGTGAGCCTTATTATCTAGCTTACTTATTTCAGGTTATGGCACTTGGAAATAACATATCCATCCAAAAGATTTTGAGATGATGCATTGAAGTTTTGCTATCACTCCAGGCTTCATATGGAGTCTTATCTTGTAAGGCCGTTGTAGGGAGCCTATTTAGTAAATAAACAAATGTATTGACTATCTCCGCGCAAAACAGATTTGTCATCTATTTTTTAACCTAAAGACACCTAGACATCTTCATTATTTTTCGATTCTTCCTTTCAGATACACCATTTTGTTGTGGTGTGTATGGTAAGGTCAGTTGATATTTGACTCCTGCACTATTAAAAAAATTCCTCAAATTGAGCAGAGGTATAGTCTCCACCATTATCAGACCTCAAAGCTTTAATTTTTCAAATTACATTGATTTTCTAGTAAAGCTTTAAATTGTTTAAAAATATTAAAGACTTCACTCTTGAGTTTAATGAAATAAACCCAACACATTCTAGTGTAATCATCAATGAAAAGAAGAAAATACTTGTTACCATTTATGGATTTAGTTTTCATTGGGTCATACATGTCAGTGTGGATAAGTTGAAGTTTCTGGTTAGTGCTCTATGCTTGATTTTCTTGAAATGGTAGTTTTGATTACTTACCTTGCTAATAAGTCTCACAAACTTGAGCATCATATGAGATTTCAGACATATTTACCAGCAACTCCTTTTTGCTCATTTCTGTAATGCTTCTATGATTGAGATGACTGAGCATTTTGTGCCACAGATTTTGTAGTCGTCTGTGAAGCACTAATATAGGTCTGTTCAGCTACTTCCCCAAATCTACTAAAAAATTCTTTTTTTCATCTTGATGTAGAATAATTCTACACCAGAGGGATATTTTGCTCTTGTGCTTGTAGAGCACTCATTAGTTTAGCTAACGATATTTTGCTAAGGTCCTTGGATTTCAAGAGAGGAAATTTTGGATTTAAACCTCTTAAGAAGAGTTACCAGAACCACAATCTTTTTATCTGCAAAGTCTTCACCAAGTAGTCTAATATTATTAACAATTAAGGAGATTTAATCAGCATACTTACCAATTGTTTCATCCTCGTGCATATGCAAAGATTCAAATTCACGTTTTAGGTACAACACTTGTGTCACAACTGTAATTACGACAAGATGAAGAACTCATTAAAATTCAAAAAAGAATCTTTTGGATTATGTGGAGCTGCCACCAAATTTTCATTTGAGGAAAAATATTTGGAAAAACCCTAACTCGAAGAAGAATCTAGGTTCGGGAGTCGGTTGTGAGTAGGGAAGGTGTTAAGCACCCTACTCGCCCGTTCCGAAGAACTGAGTGTGCGATTTTGATATTTTGAAAACTGTTTGATCCCTTTAGTTTAGAATAAAATAAATAGGTTTGTATGAAAATAGTCTGACAAGACTTAATCCTGCTTCTACGTATTCCCTAGTGCAATGGGAAACTCAAGGCTGTGTAGTCCACATATGCACAGGATCCAAAGCAAACGAGGGCTACACTGGGACCCACCTGGATCTCTAAACATCGAACAATAGTGAAACCGCCAATTCTTATTTAGAGCCCATCACATGAGACTTAGGATTCCAAGACGAGGTTTTTTTTGAAATTATTTAAAAAGGATTCTTAGTCCACATATGTATAGGGTCCAAGATAACTACGACTGCACTGTGACCCATATGAATCCCTAAACATCGAACAACAGAAAAAGCTACCAGTTTGTGTTTAGAGTTCATTGCGTAAGATCTAGAATTAATGAACTTAATTTGAAAATAATAAAAACAAAAAGGGGATTTGGGCTTAGGTAGAAAAGGAATTGAGCTTGACCCCAAAAGAATGGATTTTGATTTCAAAATTGAGAGAAGGAATCAAGCTTGATTTTTAGAATAAAATGAACTTGATTTGAATTTGAGGAAAAGAATTGGACCTGATTTAAAATAAAATAAACTTGATTTGAGATTGAGGAAAAGAATTGGACTAAAATGAACTTGATTTGAAATGAAATTGAGGAAAAGAATTGGAATAAAATGAACTTGATTTGAAATTTGTAGAAAAGAATTTAACTTGATTTGTAATAAAGTGAACTTGATAAAAAAATTTAGGCTTGACCTAGGTAACAAAAAAATAGAAAAAATAAAAATTAAACAAATTGATTGTAAAGAGGTAACAAAGAATTTTCATCTAATTTTATAGGCCCAAACAGAGATTGTAAACCCGAACCAGAAAATGATCCAAATGTAGTGGCTTGGAATTAGTGGCATGGCCCAGTACTACCCTGTAATTCTGATTTTAAAATGAGCATTTTGAAATTGAGTGGTTGCACGCCAGGATCGAAACCAAGTCCCCGAGGTCATCAAAGAACTCTAACAACTAGGTTGCCCCTTGATTCATTATTATTATTCATTAATTATTGTTAATAGTTTTTGCCGCTTAATGGTATCTTTTGGATGAAAATGCACTAGGCGGGTTCGAACCCAAGTCCTGGGGTTCTTCAAGCGACACGCTTACCAAGTTACTGGTTGGAAATTAGACACCTCAAATTAAATTTTAGGCACGCTTTATGGACGTAGGATTGCACCTGCATATGGAATGCATAGGGTACCCTTTTCCTTTCACTTTGATCATGCACCATGCAGTAACTACTATTCAAGAGATTGAATCCAAATCCAACCATTGGAGGGTGAGAGCCAGTAAATACTCCATGGATGAGATGGCATATGGCCCAAAGGGATGAGAGGTACTGAATGAACATGAGAATAATTGGCCTATGCAGATGTACTCCAAGACATGTTGTTTGGCCATAAATTTTTCAGTACATGCCACTAGGCCAATGGCTAAATCATGTCATAAACTATCATTCACATATCAATTGCTATCACCGCATGCCTTGGAGATTTCTTTGTTGACTCAAGAGCTTGACTACCCGATTGTGTGCAAGGTAGAATTTAGTGGGTGAATCAAATGCATGGAGGCTTTAGCCTTTGGAAGTTTATCATGCTAGGTCTTTTATTATAGTCGGATTAAGAATGTACAACCCATGTGTTAAGCAGAAGTAAAGGACCCCAAGAAACAAGACATGAAGTGATTGGGGAATATGACGTTTACACGAACTCATAGCTAAGCTTTTAACACCCTTCAAGGGACCTGTCGTAATAACCAACACTGGAAGGAGCTATCCTGATCGCTCATCACTAACTGGAACCATAGTCAACTTCTGAAAGTGTTGGGCACTCTGGGCCTGATGCACTCTAGCCAGTCATATCTGCTGTCTTCCAGCTCAAATTACCACTCTCATTCCTTAATAGACCATCAAGAGATGTTGTAGATCCTAATGAACTTGTTTCCGAAAACTGTCATAGTTGAACTAGATGAAGCTCCCACTACCAAGGCAACGAGACCGATTCTTGAATTCATGTAATCGTCAACCAATCAGACTTACATCATATAGGGAAACTCATTGCTTAGAAGGTCGCGAACCAATGATAATTGCTCATGAAAAGAAGCTCTAAAGCAACAATTTGTAAGGAATGGATCGAAATAACTGGAAATGCATGGGAGTAAATAGAGCTAGCAACTGATAGTATTTTTAATGATATTTGATATTTCTTCATAGCCTCATTCTCATCGTGACTTTCTCAATTACAGGGAAACCATCATAATGAACCAAACAAGCTAATACTTTAAATTTTCTATCCTTCGGCTAAAAGTTTTCAATCAAGATTTGAACGTAGGTGATAAATGTATTTTATACATTTATTTTCATTCTTTATTAGGCTTAATTGGATTTAAGTGATGTCTAATTTTATCATTTTGAATGAATTTTATGTTATTGGACTGCATTGGGTTTAAGTGAAAAAAATTGGTTAATTTTCAAATTTTAATGACTCTTGACCTTTATTCATTGCGCAGGCCATATCTTGGGCTATAAAATTGATATTATAGTGATTCCAGCGGCATTAGAAAGATGAGACAAAGCCCTAAGATAAAATGTATCCCTATATGGCCCAACCCCAATGGATCATAAACTTAGTTGGGCCGAATCGTGACTCAGAGCTTTTATCTAGACAACCCAGACATGTTCCAGTAAAATGAGCATATCTAGGGCTACAAAAGTCATTTTCAATTGCGGTTAATTTCTAAAGCTCAAGGATAAAATTTCCTACAACATTTGTTCAGAATAAAAATCCTAATTCGGCCGTCAACATACTCAAAAAAATTAGGAAAAACATACGTAAGATAAGGTCCCATATTTCATATTTTGAATTCAAACGACAAAGTTAAGAAAAGAATTCAAATTCAAACCTAAAAGATCAAGGAAACCAACTCAGGTTTTATTTTATTTTAAATTTTGAATTTGAATTTGAATTTTGAATTGGCAAACTAGGTTTATAAAAAGGGAAATCCTTACACATTGTAGACACACCGAAACTTATTCACAATTTTCAATAAAGTTCCAATTCTTACCCTCGTTCTTATTTTCATTCTTCTTCTTCCTTCTTTCATAAAAATTCTCATGGAAGGCTAATTTTCTTGGTTGGCTCGTTGGTTTTAATTCTATAAGTAAGGGATTTTGAGGTTTGTTTTTAATTGAATTTTTGTTGCGATTTATTTTTCTTTCCCTTTTATACGTTGGAATTGATGTTTGTAATGATAAAATTATATGCTTAATTTAATCTCATCTTACATGACAAAATTCTAAAACTAGGGTTTGCTTAATTCTCTAGTTTATAAGTAAAAAACGGTTATAGGGTTTCCTATAAATTTGGTGATTTCAATTCTTAAAAATTAATTTGGGGACTTTGGGTGATGCTTAATTATCTGAACATTAATTAATTTAAATTAAATTATAAATCCCCCAACTTTTTCTAAATTTGAATTCAATCAAATTGTTTTCCAAGGTCCTTGAGAGACGACCAATGTTGTGTCTTGTACTGTATTTTTTTTATTTACCTTTATTTCATTTTGATTCGACCGCGACATTGGTTATCAGTAGGCCAAACCACAGAACTAACCATCATGAAGAGTTTCTTTGTAACATACTACTTTTATTTTGCAATTCACTCTTAGTTATGGAGAAGAAATATAATCAAGCAAAGCATGTTAAGTTAATTTTTAAAGAAAAACAAAAATGGAAGAAAAGAACCTGTGAGAGATAGGATGACTTTGAGAGGATGTTCTTCTCCTTCGAGATTTGTTTTGAAGCTTTGTGGAAGGCTGAGGGTGGAAGCTCCTAGTGATGACGAACGGGGCCGAGCTCCTATGATTGGAGCCCCAGTTTCCTTTAAAAACTAGCTATTGCTTTTGAAAAATGCCCTCATATTCCTTTACTCCCTCGAGGATCTGTAGAGGAACGCTCTTCCTCTTCTTGGTGGAAGGTCTCCTCTGAAAATCAGAGTCAAGAGCCCATAGAGAGGCACCTGTCCTTTCTCTACATGCATGCACCCCTACGTCCCTCTTTTTTCTCTTTCCTTTTTCGTTTCTTCTTTTCTCTTTTTCTTTATGCTTTTTTTCCGTTTTCTGTTTTTCTGTTTTTCCGTTTTTTTTTCTTTTTTCTTTTTTAGTTTTGTTTAGCTTCTTTATTATTTATTTATTATTTTTCATTTTATTACTTTTTTGTATTTCAGTTTTTATTTTTAATTTTCCTATTTTTCATTTTTGTCTTCTTCTTTTTTATATATTTATTATTTTTCATTACTTTGTTTTATTATTATTTTTTATTTTATTTTATTTTTAATTTCTTTTTTTATTCCTCTTTTCTTCTATTTTTTTGTTTTCTTCTCTCCTTTTTTGTTATTTTATCCTTTTTATTAGTTTTTATTTTATTTATTTTTTGTTTTATCTTTTTTTAAATTCAGTTTTTTTATGATTATATTTTTTTTTTCTAATCCTTCTCTTTTATTATTATTATTTAAATTATTGTTTATTTATCAATTAATTTTAGAAATGGAGCCTCAAACATAATTGGATGCTTACAACTTGCATTCGATGTGTTCTATCACTACCTTCATATTCTTCTTTCAACCTATCCTAAGCCTTCTATGTTGTTTTATAGGCTAGGATCCTATAAAAAACAATCTGCTACAGAATTTTGTATAAGAGACTTGACCTTGAATTGCTTTACTTTTTCTTCCCTATGGGATTTTATCTTAGCCAAGGTAAGATTTGTTGGTTGGGAAGGTAATGGGCTATCTTCAAGCATTGTTTCCCAGAGGTCATTGGATTTCAGAAAATCTTTCATCTTCACTGACCAAATTTGATAATTTTCACCCGTGAAGGCAAAGGGTGGGTTTAAAGGAAGGTTGTTGTAAGTCATTTGTTTATGAGTTGAAAAGAAAGGAAAATTTTGATCCCATAAGATCAACCTGGCTCTAATACCACTGTGGAAAATAAAGTAGTTGATAATGTCTTTGTTAAAAAATAGACAAGTTGGAAAATGTCTAACTCAAGTGATAGAAAAGTGGAGAATGGGTTAAATAAATTCTATTATTAATTGTTGAAACTTTAGAGTTGAAATAGAGAAAAATAATGAACTTTTCCTATCTAAGTGACACTTTCAAAGTGGTTAAAATTAAATTCAAAATAAAACTATCACTAAGTTATTAAGAGCTAACTTCAAGCAATTAAGTTTGACTTCAAAAATAGAAAAAAAAAATGGATTAGAATTGAATTGCCAACTTATCTAATACAATGTAAGAAATTGGTAACAGATGAAGCAGCTGGTATAACATAAGGTGACATCAAGCTCTATGATCTTGGTCCTTTTTTGAAACAAAAGATTTAGTGTAATATGAAGTACACTGATTGTCACAGCACACATGTGCATGGGACATAAAAGAATCTATAAGATTTCACAATGGTCTTGTTTGAAGGCATAAGGCAATAGGAAGTGATTTATAATGAGAAAATTTACAATTTTTATTTATTTTTAGTAATGTCCAAAAAATATTCATAGTTTAGATTTGAGGAATTGTAATACACACACCGTATTTGTGCATATAGAAGATACTAGGATCTTGTATGAGTCTAGAATTGTTGTCTATTAGTGTTAATACTAATTAAAGAGTAATTGTAGACATTGGTTTCCATTGTTGAAGCAAAAGCATAGTGGAATGGTATAAATGTTGGTGTTTTTGGAAATAATTTTAGAGGGTATGGGTTGTGGATGGTATTGTGTGAAATAAGGTCAAAGGTGTAGATGCAAATCAAATCATTTTTTTAAGATACTTAACATCTTTCAAAGCACCTGGTCAACTACTTTCCTAAATTCAAATGTTTTTTCACACTTCACAAGATGTTTTCAATTTGAAATGGTGTTAGCATGAGTTTTCGAAATAACAAAGTTGGCCCATTTTTATGTGGATGCAATCAATGGAAGACTTCTATGAACATATAGTAATTCAACTATTTTTTAGGATCAAAATGATCATAAAATGTGTACCTTCAAGTCTCTTCTTATCCTGGGTATTTGAAGAGTTTTCATCTGTTTAGTATAAAATGAAACATGTTCTAGCCTCTATAACAACCAAACATGACTCATTTACTCCTTTAAAGCAACCACGATAGAAGTACCTATGGCTGTTGAATTTGAAAGATGTTCTTGTGATGTTTAATGATCTAATTGAATGTTGTAGAGGCGAAACCAAATTAAAGTGGAAGTGACCAAGGATAAGGTCATGAAGTGGATATGTGTGGTGGGGTTTATGGAAATAGAAATGGCAACTAGTTTTTCCTTTTTATCAGAGGAAATTTGGACTAGCTAGGCCATATGTGGTGTGTTGGAGAAAACAAAGGATGTTTAAAGTATATAAAAGAAAACATATACTTCATTCATGGCATTTGCCTTAGATGAAAACTTGCATCACAATATCATTAAATCCTTTGTTTTTTTTGTGTTAATTAGTCATCAGCTAGTGGTTGGGAATGGAAACTCAGATTCAAGATGTGCAAGTTCTTCTTTTGATATAATTTGTCTTCTTAAATTAATCTATGAAACAAATTTGTGGGTGTGTTAGATAAACAAAATAATATGAATTGCAAATTTATTTTATTGGCAACAAAAATTATTTTATATTTTATACAAACATTTTGTTGCTAAATTGGATTTTTATTTTACCATTCTTTTTTATGCTCCTTTTCTTTTTTTCTCCCTCTGCGATCGACCCATCTCACACCCCATTATAAGTATGAGACAAACATTATTGTAAAATGACTTTCCAATTTCATATTATCCATTTATGCAACCAGGCATTTCAATGACCATCCACCCTGGGACAATTTTATTATTAAATTTGGAGAGGATGACCAAAAGATAATTAGAGTGTTGATCTACTAAACACTCAATGTGTGAGAACTAAATTTTACTCTCAACATCAAATACATTGTTGACTATAGTTTAACTTACCACTTGCTCCTATCTTCTCTGTATTGTATTTTGTTTCTTTCTGTTGTAAAGGATTGAGATAGAATGCTTAGCTTTTGCCTAAGATCTGTTTTGCTTATATTTGGTGGTTTTAGCAGCTAAATGTTGGAGACTTCTAGGAAGTAAACCAGCAAGCAATGAATGCTAAAATAAGGTCTAGGAAAATTATATAAAATATTAAATATAAAAAAGGAAAAATTAAAATAATTAGTGTAGTCACTATTGAATTTAAGTTAAGATAGTAATATTAAAGTACAGTTTAAATTAAATCAAGTGTTGGAACACCTTTGCTTGCCACTTTTGAGACAAGCTCAACTTAGGAATATTAAAAATTCCTGTGAAAGTGAGGTGAAGAATAAAAATTTCCAACATTTTATCCCAACCTAAATTGAAATTCAAACTTATGCAAAAGCATGTTGTCAATATAACCAGAATCATCCATTATGAACCAACTACTTTTAAGTAGCTTTATTTTAACAAGTAACATTATCTTAACAAGATGTATGCCATGTGATTTTTCTACTGTATCTTTCATTTCACATCTGTTAACTGTATATGGATGTTTAACATTGTCTTCCTTTTTTTAATTGATCACTTTTTACATTATTATATATGAAAAATGAAGAAATAAGATCCGAATATATAATAGAACTATTGTTTCACATATTTTACTTGTTTTATGTTAGTTACATACAATGATGTTCTTTAATTGTTTAAGTTGATGATATTTAAATATCATGATGACTAGAATCTTTATGCATTGATGATCGAACAATTCAGAATTGTTAAATGTATAGATTATTCAATAGCCTTCAAGATGTTATTGGGGCCTTATGTTTCAAATTTTATGTAACCCTTGTTGAATATGATCATTTTGTGATTGGTGGTGTTGGTAAAGAAGACATTAAGATGTATTCTGCAGGAGTCATGGTTTCTGACTCAATAAAAGATTACAGCGTTGAGGCTTTTGCATGTTCATATGCTTGTTTCAGGTTTGCAAGATTCTAGTTAAGCTATAAACAAAAGTGTATGCAGGGTTGTTACTTGTTACAGAGCACTTAGCTAGAATTAGGCAATAGAGAGGATACCATAGTACACATTTTAATAGAAATATGTGTACTGGTTCCCATACCCATGATCTATAATATCTTTAATATTCATTTCCACACTTGTTGAATAATTAAATCTTTATACTTATCTTCTTAATTCACAGTTGAGTTAATTAAAATATAAACTTTTTGTAACTTTTTTTTTTCAAATTAATAAAAAATATATATCATTAAAGATAAAAAAATATTTATTAAAAACACATCAAATATGATATGGAATTATAAAAAGTATAAAAAAAACCCCAATATTACAAACTTCCCAGTACAAACTGAAAAGTTAAGGAGAATAGGCTACGACTCGGTCTATGTTTAATTTATAAAATTAAAAGAAATCTAAAATTGAAAATTTATCTTTCATTATTATTATAACTATACAATCATAATAAATATAAATATATATATATATAGTAGATAAATAAATAAACATGGTAATTAGACTCATGTATATACTTTTAAAGATATTTATTTATTCTACCTAAATTTGTCATATAGATATTCATTTTATTTATTATATGTCTTTCAATATTATTATAATTATTATTTTTATTATTATACAAATATAATAAATATAAATATATATAGTGAATGGACGAATGAATATAATAATTTAATTCATATCCATATATTTTTAAAGGTAATTTATCCATCTTTATACTTAAATCCGTCAACTAAGTATTCATTTTATTTATTATATCTTATTTATTATAAATATTTTTTACTAGTATTCAATACATAAAAGATTTATTGTCATCCTATTAAAAAATTGCATCTAACTCATTTCAAAAAGTCAATTTAAAAAAATGGATTATCCAAACTTTTAAAAAAAATATTTTGACTAAAAATCTTGTGAATAATATATATTAACTTATTTTTAAAAACTAACTTGAAAAGAGAAATATTATTTAAATTTTATATAAAATATTCTTTCTTTATTTACATCTAATATGAGATATCTTAAAAAATTTTAGAGTAAAATAAAATTGCTTGTAATGGACAATATTTATGATTGAGAAATTTTTTTTTTACATTAATATATATATATATATATAATATCATAACATATAATATATATATATATATATATATATATAAATAATATTCTTCACGGGTATTTTACATAAAGGGGTAAATTTTTTTAAAATTTCTCAATATAATGCAATCTAAAAAGTATTTTTTTATAAGAGGTATTTACAGTCTCTGCAGTACATAAATTTATGCATTACACCTTATGACACATAAATTTATGCGTCACAGCTTTTTAAATTAATTTTTATTATGTGACACATTTATTTATACATTACACCTATTAATTTAATTTAAAATATGTGTAACATATTTAAAAATAAATAATAAAAATATATAAATAGATGTGGTGGGTTTATTGTATTATCAGAGAAAGTTCAAAGTATTTTTGAGAAAGAATGAAGAATTTTGTAGCTTTTGTTTTGTTATGCTTAAGGTAATTTTTTTCATACTTTAATAGTTTTAAAATTATTTTTAAAATTATTATTTTAAAATAGGGATTTATTTTGAAGTTTATATTTTTAGTTTTCACATAAGAATGATATAATAGTTATTATATATTTCAATGGAAAAATATTTGAAGGTGAGAAAACTTTAACATTTGAAGGGAAGATGAAACCAATTCAAATTTTTAAAAATGTTAGTTTTAATCAATTAAAAGAAAAATTTTTCAAAAAATTAAAATTGTCATGTAGCCAAATTATTTTGAACTTAATAGGAAGATTTTTAGTATCTTCTGAAAGAGTAGAGTATAGAGGATTTTAAATTAGGAATAATGAAGATGTGAAATGGATGATGAATGCATTTGAGCTACAACGTTTGATGCATGTACTTGAAATATATGTTGAAACTGATATTGTTAATGAATAAAGTGGATTTGCTCTTAATGGTAAGTAAATGTTGATTTACATTGATTTTTTCTTTTGTTGAGTTTACTCATTTTTATTAAATGACATTTTTTATTAATTATTTTTGCAAGTGGTATAATTCTCTTTGATGATGATGATGAAGATTATTATTTGTCCCTAATAGATGAGTTTAGTGGTGAAGAAAATGATGGTTTAAATGTGAATGAATTAGAATGGAAAATTTAGCTGACACTGCTGCTGCTGATGATGGTGATGATGATGCTGATGATGTTGATGAACAAGTTATGGTAAGCTTGGATGGAGGTATAGGTGGAAGTTTATTTAACGTTCCGTCTCCATCACATGGAACATTTGTTGAACGAAGAGATCAATCAGGTAAATAAGTTATGGTCAATAGAATTAAAGAAATATAGTTTTTATATGAATTGTTTAACAAGATTGTTTATTTTTTAAAAAAGAGTTGGCATTTTGGAGTAGCTGTTCCTACTACAACAATATTAATTGGGAATATCCAAATGAAGACGTTAACTTTTCCACAAATGACGGACATAAGAAATGGGTGGTTAGTTATGAGTTATATGTCGGTTTACAATTTCAAAGCAAAGAACAAGTGCGAATTGCGTTGAAACATTATTTTATCAAGGTACATCAAACCTTTGTTGTTGTTGTTGTTGTTGAATCAAAGCGAACAATACTCTCTGTTCGTTCCTAATTACGGTAGTGGTTGTCCATTGCAAATGAAAGCATCTGTGTCAAAACGATCTAATGAATGGTGTGTGATAAAATGGGATGGTCAACATAATTGTGTGAATGCTTCTCTATCTCAAGACCACAAAAAGTTGGATTCTGATTTCATTTGTTCGTGCATATTAGGTATGTGGTTTCGATAAACATAATGTTTTTTTTTGTATATTGCATTCCACTTAATAATTTTCATATTTAATTATTGTTGTTTATCAGGTATGGTAAATGAAGAATCATCTGTATCAATTTTCTTAATTCAAGAAAGAATACTAGGTCAGTATGGATACAAAGTTTCATACAAGAAAGTATGAAATGTAAAGCAGAAAGTAATTGTGTGTGTGTTTGGTGATTGGGATCATTCTTATGCTTTATTGCCAAAATGGTTACATAAAATAATTCAATACGCACCAGGGTTTAGGTACAAGTTTGAGATAGAAGATGTGGTTATTAATGATCAGGTTCAGAATGGAGTGAGAAATATTTTTCGAGTATTTTGGTGTTTTAGACAATCTTCTAAGGCATTTAACTTTTGCAAACCACTTATTCAAATTAATAGAACATTCCTTCATGGAAAATATAGAGGAACATTGCTAATAATAACAACTCAAGATGACAACAAATCTATGTTATCAATTGCTTTTGCTATTGTTGAGGGTGAGACATTGGATGCATGAAGTTGGTTTTTAGCTTTGTTAAGGAAGTGTGTCACTCAGAGGAGTGAAATATGCTTAATATCAGACAGACATCAAAGCATTAAATCAACAATCAATAACCCTCATTTGGGATGACAACCTCCACATGCATATCATGTTATTGCATCAGGCATATTGCTAGCGATTTTAATCACAGATTTAAAAATCATAAATTGAAATAAAAGTTGCTTAAATTAGGTAAAGTAAAGTTGTACTTTATACATGTTTATCTACTGCATCATTATATTGATGATGGTGATATGTCTTTAATTGACTTTACAGGTTACATGACATGTAACGAAATTTTTTATCACAAGCTAGGAAAGTTTAGACAAACTAATGCAAATGTGGCTAGGTAGATTGATAGCATATAAAAGGAGAAATGGAGTCTTATGTATGATGAACATGGGAGGCGATTTGGTCATATGACAACCAATTTAGCCGAGGCAATTAATAAAGTTTTAAAAGGTGCACGAAATCTTCCAATCACTACTTTTGTTAAATGTACTTATAGTCATTTGGTTGAATATTTTGTGCAAAGGGGTGTAATAGTTAAGGCTGAGATTAAGAGTGTTCGACGCTTTCGTAAAAAACTGATGGATGCAATCAGAAAAAATCAAGAAGCTGTATGTTCACACCAAGTCAGAAGATATGATATACAGTCTTCACGTTTTGAGGTTGAAGAAGTCTTTAACCTAATAACTCAACGAGAAGGTAACAAATGGTCGGTAAGGTTAATTGATCGTTATTGTCAATGTGGTAGATTTCAACTCTTAAGGTTCCCTTACTCTCATGTGATAGCTACTTGTACGGTGGTTAGTATTGAATTTTATCAATTTGTCGATGATGTCTATTCACTACAACATATATACAGTGCTTACTCTTCTAATTGGTGGCCGATTGGGAATGACGATGACCTTCCAGATGTTAACAAGTAGGTTTTCATAGAGGATGAAGATAGATTGAGAGGGAAGTGTAAACCCAAATTAACTCGTATAAGAAATGAAATGGATTGAGTTGTATCGCAACCTAGAACCAGATGTGGTTTGTGTAGAGAATTAGGTCACAATAAATCTTGATGTCCACAAAGAGGTTGAAATTATATAACAATGACTTTATCAGGGTTTAGGTTAAGTAATTGTTTCAAAATGTATCAATTGAATAGGCATTGTAATAACTTCTAGAATGATCACAAAAAATCACTCCCTCGATCAGTTGCAGGATGTAAGCATAAGTGAATCGATCTAGCTGATCATCACTCATCATATGGTCCTTTATGTCCCCAAAATGTTGGAGCAACTAACTTATCTTCAGTGATCCCCACATGCTCCTGCTCAGCAGGTGAAGCACCTAATAACTCCTACATAATGGTTTCCCAAACCCTTGATGAAGAACTTCCTATAAATGGCTGACAATCAATGGGTAAACCAATCAAAACTGCTACAACCTGCAAGGTAATCGTGCACTCTCCAAGTAAGGTGTGAAATGTGTGCATCTCAGACCTCCATCTTTCAACCAATGCTTCAACTAACGAAGCAGAAATGTGTTTACTTTAAATTTATCATATTTAAATAAAAAATTTTAAGAAAACTCATTTTTATTAATTTTTTATTTTCTAACGTAAATTAGAGCATACGTATAAGGTAAATAGTTTTTATTAAATGTTTTTCTAATTAAAATTTGAATTAAAGTTTATAAATTGAAATTTCTATTTAAATTATATCAAACATTTTAATATATTTTAAATTTATAGACTCTAATTTTTTTTATTAAAATTATGCAGTATAATTTTTAATTATAAATTAACCAAATTTTTATACGTTTTTTCCTAGTTAATTGTATATATTTTTTTTAACTTTTACTTAATTCTAAAAGTCTAAAATTTTATAAATCCTATTCATTAAATCCTAAGATAATCAATTGCATGATAAATTAATTAAATAATAAATACAGAAATAAATAAACTAATAATAAAATTAAATAAATATATAAACCAATAACAGAATTAAATAAACAAATTAACTATATAAATTTAATTAACTAAATATAACTTAATATTCTTTATCATACATAAAATAAACATGCTAATATACAAAATAAAATTATCATAAATTAAATTATATTATAATAAAAAAAATTTACCAATATAATTTATCTACGTAAAATTTTTTATTAATTATATCATTAACATTGAATATATTATTTATTTTTTAAAATATTTACAGCATCTAATTTATATATATAAATAATTTTAATTAATTAAAACTATTTATATATATTATAATTTTTTAAAATTAGTGACCGCATAGGTTAATTTTTATTAAAAATAACCAATTTTTAAACTATGTATATACATTATATACTTTTTAAAATAATAACAGCATATATTAATTTTTTTAAAAGAATAACTCAATTGTATACTTTATATATATATACATTATATTTTTTTAAAACATAATGTCAGCATATATTAATTTTTTAAAAAATTTATTTTAATACTAATTATATATATATATATTATATTTCTTTAAAATTAATTACAGCATATATTAATTTTTTTAAAAAATAACTCAATTGTATAATTTTTATATAAATTATATTTTTTTAAAAAAATAATGATTTTAATACTAATTATATATATATTATATTTTTTAAATTTAATTACAGCATATATTAATTTTTTTTAAAAATAACTCATTTTTATGCTATTTATATATACATTATATTTTTTTAAAATTAATTATAGCATATAATAATTTTATTATAAAGTATACAATACGGCATTAATTTATATTTAATATTATTTATTATTATAATTAAACATTAATTTTTTATATAAATTTTAGAAAATTATGAAATCATTATCAATTCTACAGTAACACTTGATTATTTCAATTTAAATATTTTTTCCTTTTTCATAAGTAAGTTTAGTAATTAATAATTTATTAAACTGTAAATATATCTGATTTTTATTAATTATTAATATTAAAATAATTACTATCTTTATTTTAAATAAATTTGTATTAAATAAATTTTCAAAATTTTATCTATTTTGATGTATTTTATTTTATTTTATTCTTTTTCTTTATATCATATTCTGTTTCTCAATTTAAATTAATTTTAATGAAAAATTAATATTAAATTTTAAAATTTTTGTAAACAAATATTTTACCGTTTTTGTTTATACATTATTTCATAAACTGATTTTCGTTTAATTAATTTTTATGAAATCAATTTATATCAATTTTATTATTTAATTTTGAAATTTAATATTTTATTATTAATTTTTTTTTTGGAAAAAAGATTCGATTTTTCATTTTAAAATTTTTTTATTTATAATAATAATAATTTTATATTTTAATTTTAATATTTTTTTAATTAATTTGATCTATTTATTTTTTTCATTTTCATTCTTTCTTTTTCAATCACACCCATTTTTCAAAATCCTAATATCCCAAAACTCTAAAATTTTCTAAAACAAAATTAATTATACAATTTTTTAATGATATCTAACCCTATCATAACAACATAATATTTATATCATTTTAATATTATAAACTACTAAAAAATTTTCTTTAACGTTTTTTAACTTTAAAAATTTCAATGATGATCCTAAAATATTAAAAAAATTCCAACATAATCAACAAAAACAAAAAATATATCTCAAGAAATAGGAGAAGAATTAGAAAAAATATGTAGAAATCATAAAATTTAGTCATATCTATATATATATATATATATATATATATATATAAAACAAAATGAAATGGTTAAATTTTATTTAGATCTATAATAGATAAATTTATGCATCAAACATTCAAAGAACATATTTTCAAACTTATAATGTATAAATTTATGTATTAAAACTTGTGATATATAAATTTATACAACAAAATGAAATGGTTAAATTTTATTTAGATCTATAATAGATAAATTTATGCATCAAACATTCAAAGAACATATTTTCAAACTTATAATGTATAAATTTATGTATTAAAACTTGTGATATATAAATTTATACTCAGAGGGACTCTAGACATTCCTACGTTAAAGGTTTTTTTTATTACATTATAAAAGAAATTTTTTTAAAAATTTATCCCCTTTATATAAAAAATCCTATTCTTCACATAGATGAAATTAATATTTTTTATAAAATTGTTGATCCAAAATTTTTATATAAATTAAAGAAATTAAATTTATATTTATCTAAAAATATATGTTTATCTAAAATAAAAATATAAAAAACAAACATATAAAAATATTTTTATATTATTTTATATTTATCGGTTTAACAACTAATTTCAATAAATATTTTTAATTTACTAAGTTACTTTTAACAATTTTTAGCTTTCAATTACTAAAGTTAGTTAAAATTAACATTTTATTTTCAGCTAATTTATCATCTGTTTTTGTCAAACATAATTTGGTATGTGTTTGGCAAGAAAACTGGTTAGCTCATAAACCGGTCAAACTAGCATATTTAACGAAAGATAAGATGCTGGAGGTGTTTAGTTAGGATTTCTTTATATAAAAAACTAACACACAACAAAAAAAAATACGAATATAGATTTATTAAAAAGATCTGCATAATATTCAAATTATCACTATTTAGTTTTTAAAATTATTATTAAAATATTTTTTTAATAATAGCATAAAAACTCTAATTTAAAAATTTGATAAACTATTAAGAATGTAATATGACATAGATATAAAGATATAATATAAATTTTAAAATTATAGGACGTGATATGCAATATTATAATAATATATATAAAATTAATATAAAATGAGAATTTTAAATCATAAGAAAAAGTTATATTTTAAAAATGTATCTGAATTATAATATACATATTAAAATCTTAAAATTTATCTAGCTATTATAATTCCAATCAGTAGTTATATATATATATATATATATATATATATATATATATATATATATATATATATTGAAGTGTCTAAAATGAATATTTATTCTACATTATTATAATAGAGCCATGTTATTTCTATCTTTGCACATTGATTATATCCGGTTACACTTTAAACGTTAATTGATTAACTGTAGTTGATAAACAATTAATCATAGATTAATCACAATTTTTAATTGATTAATAAATTCTTTTACATTATTAACAGATAAACTATATATATATATATTGAATTATCATAGATAATTGGTTAACTATATTTTATTAATTAATTATTAATTATGTTTTACATTTATTATTTATATTAAGTCACTAACCATCTTTTTCTACTCCATTAACTACTAGTAATTAATTACATATCTAACAAGATGGATTACTTATCGTATGTAAGTGTATTTTTTATTATTACAATATGATACAGGTACCATTAGAAGATTCTTTACCATAAATTTTCTGTAAAATATGTTTTACATAATAATTAACATAAATAATAATAATAATAATAACACTTATATTTTGAAAATTTTCCAACGAAATTGATAAAAATAATTAATTATTTAAAATTGATTTAAACCCAAAAAAAATAATCATGAATTAACGTCCACATGCATTCGTATCACAGACTTAGCTACACTAAACGACGAATTTGTAACATGGCTGAGAGTTTTGCACCATCTGTCTCATGTCATCTGTTACTTGCTTAAATCCTTAAGTTCATCTGAATTTAAATTCTTTCAACTTTTTCATAAATAACCCCAATGCTAAAGTTAAAAGAATAAATATTTAAGTATTTTTCGGATATTTTTAATTTCAACAATGATTTAAAAATATAAATTACTAAAAATGCCTAGTTAAATCTAATAGATCAGTAAATCTAATATAAATTTACACCTCTGTAATTTTATGCCTTTTCACTTCACCTCTCATACACTTTTTTCTATCAATAAACCCTTTGATGGAGGGTAGTAGGTAAAATGATACGAAAAATGTCATGATAGGGAAGCTTAAATGACAAAAAGAGAAGTATAAGGGGATTTATTGATAAAAAATATAGAACATAAATTGGAAAAACAGGAAACTATAGAATAGTAAAGTATAATTTATCCAAAAATTAATTAGCATAAATAATAGTGAATTTGGAGTTTTAAATACCAAAAATTAAAATTAGAATGAAAAATAATCCGGGAATTTAAGGAGGGGGTTCTTTCTTTCTTTGGCTGGCTTTTAAAAATCTCTCTTTGTTAAGATTGCAACTTACAAGAAGCAAACTTAGAATTCATAACAAACAAGGTAGGTTTTTAAATTACATTCTTTACTTTTTTAAGGTGAATTTTACACCACTTATTTTATTTGTCACGTGTCTTCACTAGAATTATAGAATTAACATTTTCTTTTATATGTCACTTTCTTTTTCACTATCAATTCATATTCATCCTTGCTCAAGCCAAAGATTTTCGGTTCTGGTTATGGATACCTTGAGGTAAGGTTGTTCTATGATCATAGACAGAGATAATCATAGTTGTTAATGCAAGAGATTAACACACAAATGTTAATGGTGATGATATGTAAGAAAAATTTCAAATTAGATGTGAAATTTTACACATGGTTTTTCTGATTGATTTTTTTTTTCTTTTTCCTCAGCGACTAGGCAAATCTCCAATCTCAAGAATTGTGGGAAATTTATTTTTCTCTGGACACATAAGAGAAAATGTATGTATATTACAGATAAGGTTTCTTCTTCTTTCTTCTCATTTTTCCCTTATCTTTTTTCAATCATATAAGGAATGAATTCCAAAATTATTTAATTGATATTCCTATTAATTATATTAAACATAATAACTCAATATAAATCAATATCCAAATTTCTAGGAGGTGATTCAAAATTCTCAATGTAATCTATGTAAGCTTATTAGGCTAAACCTCAAAAACTACTTGTTCATCTGATTGTTGATATTTGTTCTATGACATGGATCAGGTTTCTTAAGCTTGAATGATTATAAATTGGAGTCACTTGATCACCATAACCAATCTTCACGTTGAATCTGGCTAGCTATGAGAAGGCGAATTCGGGATAAAGAGTGTGCTATTCCTAATGGAAGTAGTGCTCATCATCCTCATCCAGGAAGAGTATGGGGAATTCTTCATGTTATAAAATACCATCATTGGCGTCATGTCAAGAGAAGGCTTACACATAGGAGGCATAGTGATGGAAGACATGATGCAAGTAAGTGCACATTTTTTAATTTGTTCTATTGACATAAATACTTCTCTAGGAGGATATATCAGTTATTTTTACTTGTTATTATCAGAACGATAAATCTTGATCATATAATTCTGTCATCTGATAGTTAAGATTTATTTTATTTAATTTTAATCTTAACCATTCATGTTATGATGGAAATATGTTGTTTTCATGACAGTAAATGAGAATTGTTTTCAATTTGATATGTTTACTATTGTTCCATAATTAGTTAATTCAAATTAGCTATTGTTGCCTTCAATCTTTTCATATGGAGATTGTATCTTAGTATGTTGCCTCTATGTATAAACCTGAATATATGTATTGGCCTATTAATGTTTTTCTAAGCCCAAATAGCCTATGGCACTGCAAAAGAAACTTTGGAACCATTGGTTTAATTTCACAGTCCACATTTCTGCCTTCCCAACTCTGCTGTGGATATGTCATAAGGTCATAAAGTTTGTTTCCACTTCATAAATGTCACAATTTATTTCACTTTACAGGAGTTGAAATTCCAGGAACTTCTGATGATTCTGGGGTTCAAACTACAGAATTATCTAATGTAAGTAAATGGGAATAATTTGGTTGCTTTCAATAATTTTCATGTTGGTTATTTTTTTCTTTTTTTGTCCAAGTGACTTAAGTGTCAACTTACCAACCCTATAAAGCTTTTTACCCCATATAAAATGTTATTTTTTATTATTGTGTTGATCTTACTCTCTATAGAATGTCCATAAAAGAGAATATAGTGAACATATTACATCCATTTTTTTGAATAATAAGTTCATAAAAGGTAACATAGTGAAAGTTGTATCTAATTTAAAGACTCACAGGTTGAAGGGAAGCTGGTACAATCCACTCCACCAGCCAAACAATCTATCAAATCTCGATTAAGATCACTTCTTAATGAAGATATATACAGAAGGAAGAATAGACACAAGAGAAGTTCAACCTGCCCTGCAAACTCACATATTACTCCTGCTGAATCCGTTCATAACTTGGAGGTTGATCCTCTTAGTGAATTGTTACTAACTGTTGATAGCCCTGAGCCAGTTCTAGAAACCTTTCAAAACCACCTTGCTGCTGGCACATTGGATGTATTGTCACCAGTTTTCTCTGAGAAACCAATGGCCAACAATGACAAATGTGTAGATTGTGGCACAATGTTCTCTAATAACATTTTGGAACATAGCAAAAGTCATAAGCATTTGAGCTCTCCTAATCAAGGAATGCAAGAAGAGAAGTTAATGAATGCTAAAATACTTACAGCTGATGCTTCACCCCATCTTTTCAAGGATTTTCTTGATGCTTTGGATGTGATCAACACAAACAAGGACTTTTTATTGAAATATATACAGGATCCTGGCTCTCCTTTGCCATTCCACACTCATGGTGAACCATCTTTCAAAGGTAAACCACGGCGATCCAAATCTATCTCATTTCCTGTATCTGGCTCATCATCAGGAACCAAAGATGCTGAGCGTGGCCAACTCATAAACCAAATGGTAGATGACTTGTTCAAGGCAAAAGGGGAGAAACAGTTAAAAGTTCAAAATGAAAAGTCTTCAGAAGATTTTCACCAACCGGCCTTATCATCAAGTTCCTCACATAAAATTGATGATCAAAACTTGAGTGAAAGAGATTCAAATTCTTCACACGTTTCATCCCATGTTCCTCCTAACAATGTGAAAACTAGGCATTTCAGGGACCTTAGAAAGAAGATGAAGGACATAATTGAAGAAGGCAAAAATGAAAAGTATCGCATTACCATGGATGCTATACTTGACAAAATTCCACGTGGAAAAAGGCTTACCAAAAATGTGAAGAAGTTGATGCAAGACCAATCCAAAGATCCCACAATTAAAGGGGAAGGTGAAGATAATGTCATAAATGGTTTTGGTAGTCGTCTCTCTTCTAATTCCTTCAACAAGCGCCAACCACCACCAATGAGGACTTCATCTCTAAAAGAATCAGTTGGTAGATATTCTCAGCTTTATGAGACTTGTTTTCACACTGAAGCCAAGTATCCTAAGAATGAGAACTTAAAGGTGAAAACAGAAGAGAAAAATTCAAGAAAGACCCCAAAATCCTTTAAAAGGTTTCTTTCAATGCCTAATCTTAAATCTCACTTCCACCAGAATGAGGAGCCATCTATATTTTTATCTCCCCAGAATTCATTTAGGAAATATGGAGATAGACCCATAAGCACAAGTTTCATTGAACATCAAAGGAGGTTTGACCATAGTGATGACTCAAAGAATCATATCCAGCCACCTACACACGCTGATGGCATACATCATGAAAATGGCTTGAATGCTGACCAAAAGCAACTTCTTGTCAGGAGTGCTTCAAAATCAGGATTGGATTTTAGTACTGAGCCAAAGTCAGATAAAAGCACAGGAATTGATGGTTTAGGTAACTTGAAAGACAATGAACAGGACTTTGGAGCTGAAACAGAATCTACTACTATACCAGTTGAAGAAAACTCAGTCTTCTCTTCTGATACCAGCTTCCTAGATGTTTCATTTGGCCTTGAGAATTTAAACATATTGGAAGGTATATTTAGTCCATTTATGCTTTAAGTAATGTATCGTCATTATGTTCAAACATCTTATGTTTCTATTTTGTGTGTACACACTTGTGCAATTGCATGAACGAACTGTTTTGAGGTATACAAGGATGGTGTGGTTTTCATATTCTCAGTGGAAATTTTCACCATAAATACTTAAAAAGTTTTTTGCGAAAAATATAGCTTTAACATAATGTTTTTGTGAATGATTGGATTAGTTCACTTGAATCATTCATTTATTTTCAGAAGTTAATCTTCACATTTCCTATATAAACATACAACATGAATTAATGTATTTACATGGCTAGTCTTGTTGATTCTACTCGTATCAATTCTGAAAAACCTGTTCCTATCACCGTGGTTCTTATTATCTGAATTGACTCCTCCAATGTTGATGGTTAAACAGAATCAGATGCAGAATTAATCCCAGAGTCAGCTGATGGATTGGATGATATGGTTGAGCAACAAGAGACTAAAATGGATCACCCTGAGGAGATTGAGAATGTTCACAAACATGAAACTTTAAGCAAGCACTTCAACTATGGCATTCCATGTATTGAAGTGGATCCAAGTAATGAAGCTGCATTTAATTATGTGAGAAAGGTTTTAGAGCTCTCTGGATTCACTGGCCATGAATCACTTGGAATATGGTATTCTGATGACCAACCACTTGACCCTTCAGTATATGATGAATTGGAGGGGTGCTTGCTTCTAGATCCTGATTGTTCTGGTAATAGTGATGAAGACGGAGAATGCAATCATTTGCTTTTGTTTGATATAGTCAATGAAGGGTTGTTAGATATTTTTGGGAGATCATACACCTATTATCCCAAACCCTTGTCTTCTCTTTCACATGTTCATCCATTGCCCGCAGGAGGAGACAGTATTCTCCATAAAGTATGGTCACTTATTAGTTGGTATTTGAACTCAACAACATCTGAACTTTACCCATCATTGGATCACTATGTGAGCAGAGATCTAGCAAAGTATGATGGGTGGATGAATCTCCAATTTGATTCTGAATGTGTGGGGCTTGAGTTAGATGACTTGATTTTTGATGATCTTTTGGAGGAAATAATTTGCACCTAACATAAGTTTGCTAGCTTGATACTTTCTTCATACTTTACTCCTTCTCAAACCATGATTAAATTTTGATGTAAGAGTTAATGTAGCTTCTAGTGGTTATTCATCTTGGAGAAATTTCTTTTGAGAGTGAATAATTCAAGGAAATGTATCTATTGTACAGCTGGATAGTTGTTTGAATCTTACATTAAGCCATATAAAATTCAATATTTGTACATTAGAATACAACTATTAAAGTTTGGATTTCTGGTTAATCATTGAAATTGTATAGATTAAATATTTAAGTTTATGAAATTTTTAAATTTGTAAAATGATATTTATTTTATTTTTTAAAATTTAAAATAAGTATAAAATAAAATAAAAATAATTAAAATAAATAATTTTTTATAAAATTAAAAATCAATAAAGATTTTTAAATTTTTAAAATTAAAATACTTCATCAATATAATTCAAAAAATTAACTTAAAACTAACTTTTAAAAGAATGATTCTGGGTATATGTGGAAGTTTAAACACCACATAATGTGTCTGAGGGCTTTAAATTGGCTTATGCCTCATGATTAGAGAATAGTCATGTTTTCTTGTTCATATAATTATGAAGAGACCACTGATGGGGTCAAACCCCACCTAGATAAATGATGAGAGGAGCACCAACTCCCCTTCATCTTAGGATCATCAAGAGGTACCTAAGAACTTAATTATATAATTCTAGAGTTGCCATGTTATGTTTAGATAAGAGAAAAAGATATAAATAATAATATAATTTTTATTTTTTTAGTTGACAAAAAATCAAAATAAACAAATTTAATGTTATAAAAAATAAAAATTTAAGTTTTTTAATTTTTAATTTAAAATTTCCTTTTTCATCTTCTCCATTCGGACATGAATTTATATTCCACAGGTACAAAATCAAATAGCATTTGCCAATTTCATGAAGAATTTCACACTATCTGTTAGCAAGTATTTAATATTTTTTCAATGCTAACTATATAATATATGACACACTATTTAAACATTCACTTTATTATTAATTGAAATTCATGCAAATCATATGAAGAAACATGGATGCATTCATTTTTTTAGTAAGACTTGTATGTAAATCACCCAACAATTGTTTGTTGGAATAGTACCAGCATTTCTCTTTTCTTTTCGTTTTAATCATCACATAAGTTGTTAATTATTTTATTAGCTTTCGTGTATTCAATATATTTTTAAATGTTTATTAAAAATTAACAATGAACAAATGTTTGAAAAATCAATTAGATACTGCTCGTATATCATCCGTGTATTACATAGTAAAATTAAATTAAAAATATAAATATGTTAAATTTAATGATATAGTTATATGTTTAAATTTAAAAGAGAAGAGAGATATAATTATATATTTAATGATAAGACAAAAACATACGTGTAAATGAGAAAATCATTTATTTATAAATAGATATGCATTATTGAGGGAAAGTGTGAAAAATTAAGTAATGATTATAGCACAACTTAATAAAAATTAGAATTGTTGATTATTTAAATTACTATTTCATGTCATGTTTTAATAAAAAATTTATAATGTGACGTTTAAGTTTTTTATAAACAAAATTCAAATAATTTTTAATTGTTTCACAAATATAAGTTATTAACAAGATTTTATCTTATACATCAAATATATATCGGTTAAAAAGAAAAAATATAAATTTTATTAAAATAATTTTTATTATTTTAAAATAAAAATATTAATATTTTAAGTAATTAAATCAATTAAAAATATATATTTAATATCCTTTAGCTTATACATTAAATACATAGTATAAATTAAATTATATTTAATCTAAATACAAATATTTTTCTCTTTTCACGTATTAAACTATTAGAAATATTTAAAATTATACATATACATAATCCATAATGAAAATTAACTTTTCTTACATTTTTGCTTGATTAACTTCTATTGTGTATTACTCACATTATTTTCAATTTGAATAATGAAAATATGATTAAATATCCATTTAAACTGTTTATATTTCTAATTAATATCTTGTATCTTAGCATTCAAAAAAGAGTGAATCTAAATATTTATTAATGTATAGTTTAATTAAAAAAATTTATATTAAAAAACATTTTTCATATAATAAAATAATTCAACATCCTTTAAGTAAAATAAATTAAAAAATACCGTATAATGTATATGTTACATAAGATTTTTATTCAATTTTTTATCTTGTAAACGTTTATAAAAACTTTGAATTGTAAAATTAAAATATATTATTAATTAAAAAATAAAAAATTAAATTAAATAATTAACCTGAACATATCTTTGTTAAAAATTGTAATAATAAAATTAAAGATATGAAATTTATAAATATTATATTGCAATAAATTATATTAACTAATTAATAAATGTTATGACTTTTTTTTTTGAACATTCGTCACATATGTATATATGTTTTAATATTTTATTATTTAATTTTATAATAATTTTAAAATATTGAAAAAAGGAATATATCTAACTGATATATTTAATTTTAATAAAATATTAATATTTTTATAAGATTAAATTTATTTTAATGTAAAAAATTATTTTACTAAATTCTTAAAATATCTTTTAATCATTTAAATATAATTTTTACTAACACATAAATAAATAAATATGATTGAAATAATAAAAAATCATATAAGAAATAGGTTGAATTATATGTTAATAGTTTTAAAAAATTTGTCTTTTAAAACAAAATTTTGTAAAGGAAAAGTGAAGCTTATGTTTCTTTTGAAAAATGTGTATGAAAAGTTTAGATATTTTTAAAAAGATTTTATAAATACTTTGTAAAATAATGATAAAAAAATAAATATCATAATTAACTTAATTATAAAAAAAATATGAATATTAACATATATATTGATTCATTATCAATCATTGACTTTATATTGAACACAAACTGCACTACTAAGAAAGAACACAAACTGCATTACGAATAAAGAAATACTTTTACAGTAGAGAGAAAAGATAACTTCTTCAAGTATTCTTGTATTAACTTAAATATTTTTAAATAAATTTTTTTAATATAAAAATCAAAAATACAAATAAAAAAATTATTATCAATAGATAATACACATCGAGAATAGTGATTAGAATAATATTTAATTTAAAGAAAGATGGTAATAAAATGTTTTTCTAAATTGTATTTGAAAATTAGTTTTCACACAACCGTTTTTTAAGTGTTATTTAAAGAATGATTACGTGATAAATACTCTTCAATTTTTCTTATTTAAAGAATAATTATATAATAATTATTTTTCAAATTTTATTTATAAAATAATTTTGTTATAAGTGTTTTTTAAATATTAATCTCTATGATATTTTTAAATTTTTTATTGTTTAAATCCTTTTTTTATTGTAATTTTTTTCTTTTATTTTTTTATATATTTTATTTGAATAATGTGAAATAAAAAATAAAATAATAAAATAATAAGGTAAGAAATATTAAAAATTTTATTTTAATTTAAACTTCTATTAATTTGATAATTTTAATTTTAAGAAAATAAGTTGAACGGTGACTTGACTTTTTTTTTTTAAAAATTTTTTATAATTTTAAATGTTATATTATGGATTCTGAAAAATATCATGTTTATATGATTGGATTTAAATCCAATAAATTAAGTTATATGTATTTTTTATAAGAGGATAAAATTCTCATTTATTTCTATATATTCTAACTATTCACAATTTTATCAAAGTGAGGATTATAATAAAAGGAGAGTATGAATGTAAGACTCTTTTTCTAATATATACAATTGAATACTAAATAAGACAATATTTTTAAGAATATCTTTAAAAGTCATGCAATTTATATTAATTTATAGTATTTAGATGTTCTAAATTTTAGTATAGATTGTGATAAATTTACTTATATGTGGTATTAAAGCAAAGTTATACTAGATTTAAAATTTTAGAATTTTAATTTATAATTTTTTTTAAATTGGTTAAAATTAAGAATTTAAAATTAATAATTTTTTATCTTAATCAAAATTGATTTAAATTTTATTTTACATGGTATAATTTTTGAACGCATCCAGTAGGAAGTCTTTTTTATTTTTTGGGATTCTTAAACGTTGAATTGAACATGTTGATGTGAACAATTGAAGTAGTCATACGTAGGATTTTTAACCAAATTAATGCAAATTTATAACATATTTTCTTTTTTGATGCAGGTTTAAGAGTATTTGCATTAAGGTATGACATATGATAAAATACACTATACTCTGAATAAGACATATTTTATTATGCCTTACAAATATAAAACGAGATATATCAGAGGTAACATATAAAGTAACGTGTCACAACGGATATGACGCACAAACAAATGTGTTAAACCTTCCTGTAATACATAAAGTAATGCTTCCTGTAATACATAAAGTAATGCAACGCTGGTGGATGTTTAACGCATTTATTTCCATGTCACTTGTTCAAATTAGTCATGTGTCTCTTTCTCTAAAAAATTTTATATTCTTTTCTTTTTTAGTTTTATTTTTGTAACTTTAAAAAAAATTGTTGTTAAAGTTGTGTGAATCATTGAAATATTCAACAAAATTAGAAGAAAAAGATTGGTATCTTATCTTAATTTATAATATTAAATATAAATATTAGAAATAAAGTTGTTAGGATAGGTTAGGTTAGTAAATGGTACAAAAACTTAAAAAATTAAGTAATTAATTTTTATTAAATTTTTTATTGAATATTTACTTATATATTATCTATAATTTAAATTATTGTAGTTATTTTTAGTAAAATTTTTGCCATATAAATTAGTTTATTAAATGAATTTATTTGTAATTTTAAAAATATTAATAAAGTATTTGAATTAAGTAAATTAATTTATATATTTAAATAAAAATTATTAAACATTGCATAAAATTTAAAATAATAAATTTAACAAATAAATAAAAAATATATAATTCATATTAGTTAATTAAATAGAGAAATATATAAGTAGCTAAAAATAAAAAATTGGCTGAACTGAATTAAATAAAAAATAAATTAAAAACTGTAATTAGTATAAAAAATAATTTAATTCATTCATTTAAAAAGAATAATTAATATTAGTGTAGTTAGATATTTTGAATTAGAGTATAGAGTGTAATTTATTTAAAATAAAATTGTAGTTAATTTTTTATTCATTAATTATAATTACATAATGTATATTGGTAACTAGGTAGAAAAGTTTTTTAGTTTAGATAGAAAAATTAAAATAATGTAATCTTTATAATATAAATTAAAATATAACATCCATTTGTAGTGAATTTTTATAGTGAATAAATTAAGTATAATTAGTACATAAATATTAGTAGTTAAGTATAGAAAGTTAATTAATTTAAAATAAATAATTTTAAATTTTAATTTTAAAAAATAAAAAATAAATATTGTATAAATATGTAGGGAAGTTATTATAAAAATAATAATAATTAAATATTTATTTTAAGGAGTAAGTATATAAAATTAATTAAATTTTCATAATAATTCAAAAAAAATATTTTAATTAATGATTTGATTTTGACATAATTAAAATTAGGGTGTAGGTACCTAATTTTGACAGGTAAATTTATTTTATTTAAATAATTTAAAATAAGATTTGATGCTTAAAATTTATGAAACTTAATTTAAATAAATAATATATTATATAATTAAAGTAGGAATTAATTTAATTATTATAATTAATTTTATTGGTATAGGAAAAATTTAGGTAGATAAGTACATACATTTAGTTACCTTAGATTAAAAAATTTAAAGAAGTGAAATAATTGTGATATTAATCTAGGGTGATAAATATGTAGTTAGTATGTTCATTTATTTATGATAATTAAGTTAGATAAATTGAAATTAAATATAACGTGAAATTATAATAAGTTTATTATTTAATTTATTTGAAGTTATATAATTGATTTATTCATTTAATTATGTTTATGATTATTTTATTAGTTTATTTATTGTTTTCTTAATTATTTTAAGCTATTAGAAAAATAGAATTACTTTACAATGAGACTTGTAATGAAATTAAATTAATAAAAAATTAAACTAATTATGTTCCATTATATTTTAGGTTTTAACACATAATTATATAAAAAAGATTATATGAGATTTAATTAGGTAAAAATTTAGAAAAATATAATTATTTTATAATGAAAAATTTAATTCATTTAAATTAGCAAAATACTAAATTAATTATGTTCCATAAAATTTAAGATTTAAAACTTAATTATATGAAAAATATTATATAAGACTTAATTAAAAAAATTACAAAAATCTAATTAGTTGATAATGAAAAATTTAATTCATTTAAATTAAAAAATATTAAAGTAATTACGTTTCATAAAATTTTAGAATTTAAAACTTAATTATATGAAAATAAATTATATAAGACTTAATTAGAAAAATTTAGAAATATATAATTAGTTTACAATAAAAATTTTAACTTATTTAAATTATCAAAATATTAAAGTAATTATATTCCATAAAGTTTTATATTTAAAACCTAATTATATGAAAAAAAGTTATATACGACTTAATTATAAAAAACTTAGAAAAATATAATTTGTTTACAATGAAAAATTTAATTAATTTAAATTAGTAAAATATTAAAATAATTATGTTTCATAAAATTTTAGATATTTAATTTAATTAAATGAAAAAGATTGTATAATACTTTATTAGGTAACTACTTAGACAAATATTATTAGTGTAGGTTTTTTTTTCCATGTCATAATCAGTAATTGTATATGGTGTCATAAATTGTGACATCATCATCATAGTTGTCATGTATGCTTAAATCGGGTCTAAACGATCCGTCATTTCTCACACTTCAAAGTGTCCATATGTTTGAGTAGTTATGGAATGAAGAGCCTAACAAAGAGTTAAAGAGAGTGAAGTTATGCCATAAGCACAATAACATCCCAGCCATTCCAAGTGCTATAGTAGATAGGTTACGGAGAGTAGGTTTCTTAGATGTAGCTCAACTACAATTTATACCTGGTGATGCTTCCTTAGTTGAAGTATTGGTGGAGAGGTGGAGACTGGAGACACATACATTTCACACTTTACCTGAAGAGGGTACTATTACATTGCAGGACGTTGTTGTGCCCACAAGTTTTCCCATTGATGGGCCTCCTATTATTGGTAGTATGTCTTCGAGGGTTTAGGAGTCTACCGTGCAGGACCTTTTAGGCGTGTCACCTACTGAGAGGAAACTCGTTGGAGGATCCCTTAAAATGAGTTGGTTGCTCTAACACTTTGGACAAGTGGAGGAGCACATGGAGACCGAGCAGCAACTAAATCAGTTCACTAGAGCTTACATTATGCAGGTTATCAGTGGAGTTCTTTTTTGTGATCATTTCAGCTTGAGGGTTTCAGTACGTTATTTTCCACTAGTTGCAGACTTTGACTAATGTAGTCAGTACAACTGAGGTTCGGCCACATTGAGTTATCTTTATCGTAAACTATATAGTTGCACAAATTAAGATAAAAAGAAGATGTGTGGCTTTACATTATTATTGTAGTTATGGGTGTGGGAACATTTTCCCAAGATTTCACCTTGTGAGTCTGTATATGTTGATGACATAGTTCTATAGGAGTGAGGTATGAACACTTCAATTTCCATTGTGTTACGTGTTTTTTGTTTACATATAGTAAATGTTAACTGTGTCCATCTCGTTATAGATAGAAATAAGGGTGCATTAGGCTTGGCCGACACGACATAGGTTTCTACAGGCATATGTTTGATTCAATGGATCAACATGAGGTGGAGTATACAATTATCCATATTGAATTGATTAACATTTGTTCATTTAAATAACAATGCCCATCCACTAATGCCTTCGATTATATAGATCATATGGTAACCCTATAAAGGAGTCATGAATGATTTACCTGATGCTTGTACAGCTAGAGCTGAGCTATGGACAACTGTGGTGCCTCTAATATGTTTCAACATATTATAGTGGCACTAACCTAATGGGTGCATGCGGTAGTTTAGCATGGCACATCATATCCCCAGCCTCCATCTCAACTAGAGGAGGTGCATGGCATGACATTGAAGGGAAAGACCGACGAGAACTGGAGCAGGGTTTTCATGTCGTTCCTTATGATTTGGGAGCACAGATATCAATATGTGTGCTTGGGTGTACCATTAAATGAGTTACTCAGTCATAACTCATATAACATGAGATGGTACATTCCGCATACACATCGATGAATCACTCAAGATTATGCAATCAAGGGATGAATGGTAAGTTAATCAAATCCTGACTTTAATATAATTAAATCATTGTCTATTTAAGCTTTCAATAATTGAAACATTGGTATTTTAAGCAGACAAGCTTGAGATCATCCATTACCTAAGCACGGAGATGGCCTTGATAGGGTTCGAGACCATGTCTTTAGCAGATATTCTTGATAGGGTTCAAGAGCATATAGATAGAATCATACTGCTGAAGAAGATTGGGGATCGCCTTGTTGAGGCTAGGTTCAGTGCACTTGAACCAACTTAATAGGCTCCTCAATCTGAGACTTCAACTAATATCCCACAAACATGGCTGGAGAAACAAGTACTTCAGCGTTGGAGACACCGAGTTGTACATGTTGCGGCAGAGATACTACAATTTTCTTAGAGACAGAAGGGGCAGTGCTTTGTCCTTACACAAGGGGTTCCTTCGTCACCATACCTGGTGTACTTATTCCCATCACAACAGTATCATGATGATGCAGGTCAGTTGTTTGTGCCTTTGAATTGTTTATCTTTATGTAATTAATAAACAAGAACCTACTTGTTTTATGTTTAAACATGCAAATTCTTCGTAGGTAGCTCCCTCAACTAAGGTGTAGTTTGGATTTGATGGAGCAAGTGAAAACTCAACATTTGGTCTCGTCATGTCACCTGACATGCCATCATCAATATTCTTTGATCAAGTCAATCTTGGGGGTGGACCCACCTATACAAGGACTAAGAAGGCTTCATTTTCACACGTTGAGTTGACATTCCAGGCACCCTCACCATTTCATCCACTGATTATCACACCTGAGCCTCCGATGCATGCCTATGTCTATGATCCTGATATGCTTCACCAAGGATAAGACATTGATTTGGATGTAGATTTGTCTACTGCATTTCATAACGGAGCTCAATTAGAGCAACATCCAAACCTTTCACAGAACATCCCTCGTCGGCAACTAGGAGGACCATCAGGGGCAGGGGTGTTTGATTATTTAGCAGATCTATTTATTTGGACATATTATGGATTTAATTTATGATATATTTTATATTTATCGAATTTATATATTTTTATGTTTTTTAGGATGATCGTGTGTTTTATTATATACATTGTCTTCTTTTATGATATTTATAACCTTTTGTGATTGGTATAAAATTTTATCTTTTGGAAATTCACATTTTGAACTTAGTAATCCTGATTAACTACATGCAACACGAAAACCTAGTTCATTCATATTAAATGATTTAAATGATAGCTTCAATTGATTAAAATGTGTAGTAAAATTATGAAAGATTAAATTCATATTTAAACACAACTTCAAAATTCAAATTCATACTTATATGGAATCTTACAATGCGTAGTGAATAATACATATAACATAATATTTAGAAACAATTAATAAATGGAGATGCGTAAAGTCATTGTTCACTTCAACCTCTTTGTGGATATTGAGACTGATTGTGATCTACTTCTCTGCACAATCAACATCTGGTCCTTGGTTGAGATTCAACCCAATCCATTTTATTTTTTATACGAGTTAATTTTGGTCTATCCTTCCCTCTCAATCTATCCTGATCTGCTATGAGAACCTAATCATCAATGTTTAGAAGATCATTGTCATTCCTTTGTATTTGGCATAAAGAAATGTTCTATCAATTTGTATCAAAGGCTTGAAAAATTTAAATGCCTTACAAAACTGTTTAAAACACCAAAATACTTGAAAAAAAATTTAAGCTCCATTCTTAACCTAATCATCAATAAACACATCTTCTGTCTCAAGCTTGTACCTAAACCCTGGTGCATATTGAATATTTTTATGTAACCATTTTATCAATAAAACATATGAATGATCTAAATCTTGAAACACATGCATAAATTTGCTTTCTGTTTTTCCTTCCATGCTTTCTTGTATGAAACATTGTACCTATACTAACTTAATATTCTTTCTTGAATTATTAAAATTGACACACAAGGTTCCTAATTTACCATACCTGATAAACAACAAACATTAAATGTAGGACAATGATTTAATGTAATAGAATATATAATATAAGATAATATATTATCAAAACCATGTACCCAATATGCACAAGCAAATGAAATCGGAGTCCAACTTTTTGTGGTCTTAGGAAACAGAAGCATTCGTGCAATTATGTTGACCCCTCCCCCCATTTTGTCACACACCATTTATTAGATCTTTTTTATATGGATACTCTCATTTTCCAAGGATAACCACTTCCATAATTAGGATAATGAATAGAAAGAAATGTCCACTTTGATTCAACAACAACAAACATTTGGTATACCTTCACAGAATAATGTTCCTGTGCTAACTGCACTTGTTCTTTGCTCTCAAATTATAAATCGACAAATAACTCGTCACCAACCGCCCAATTCCTATGTCCAACAATTGTGGAAAATTTCATGTCTTCATCCAAATATTTCCAATTAATATTGCTATAGTGAGAACTGCTATTCCAAAATGTCAACTTTTTTTTCAAAATAAACAATTTTGTTAAACAATCTTGATAGGCACATATAAAAACTAGATTTGTTTCACAATGTTGACCGTAACTTGTTTACATGATTGACTTCTTAGTTCAATAAATGTTCCACATGACGCAGACGAAACATTAAATGATCTTCCACCTCCATCCAAACTTAATACAATTTATTGATCATCATCATCATCATCATCATCAATGTCACCTAAATTTTCCCATTACAAATCATTCTCATTTAAATCATGATTTTCTTCATCACTAAATTCATCTATTCGGAACAAATAATAATCTTCATCATCATCATTAAATAGATTTAATATAAATAAATCAACTGATAAATTAAATAAAATTATGTTTAGCATCATATACTTACCACTTAAAACTGATCCACTATCTTTAATGACTGTTGTTCTTATTACATTGTTAACTGTATATCAATTTCATGATACACTTCAAGTACACATATCAAACATTGTTGCTCAAATGCATTGATCATGCATTTTACATCTTCATTGTCCCTAATTTGAAATCTCATATATTCTACTTTCTCAAATGACACAAAAATTCTCCGTATTAAGTTAAAAATTATTTGGCTAAATGACAATTTTAATTTTTTAAATTATTTTCTTTCAATTCGTTTAAACTTACTATCATAACCGTAATTACGACGAGACGACGAACTCGCTAAAATTTTAAAAAGAATTTTTCTGAAGATGTGGAGTCGCCACCAAATTTTTATTTAAGGAAAAATACTTGGAAAAAAAATCCTAACTTGAGGAAGAGATTTAGGTTCGGGAGTCGGTTACGAGTTGGGAAGGTGTTAGGCACCCCACTCGCTCGTTCCGGAGAATGGTACCCTTAAACTAAGTGTGTGATTTTTTGAAAATTGTTTGATCCTTTTAATTAGAGTGAAAATAAATAGATTGATGGAGGTTAGCCTGACAGGACTTGATCCTGCTCCTATATATTCTGCGGTACAATGGGAAACTCAAGGCTTACGTAGTTCTGGTTTTAGGCTTGACCTTTGAAAGTGATTGAAACAGAGTGTTTTGAAGATTTTGAAGAAATTCCTTAGTCCACACATGCACAAGATCCAAGGCAAACGAGGGCTGCACTGGGACCCATATGATTTCTAAACTTCGAACAGTAGGGTATGCTACCAGTTCGTATTTAGAACTCATCGCGTGAGACTAGGAATTATTTAGAACATATTTTGAAATTTGATTTTTTTGCATGTGTTCCTGGATCTACATATGCACAGAGCCAAAGGCAAGCGATGGTTGCACTGTGACTCATATGATACTTCGAACTTTGAAAGACAGGGTATGTTGCACTTTCAACTTTAGAGTTCATTGCGTGAAATCTCGGATCGTTTAAAACATTGAACATTATTTTGGAAAAAGGTAATTTAGAAGAGAGATTAAAAAGGGAGATCTTCGATCCACTTGCACAGAGTCGAAGGCAAGCGAGGGTTGCACTGCGACTCATATGATTCTCCGAACATCGAAAGACAGGGTATGCTGCACTTTCAACTTCGGAGTTCATTGCGTGAGATCTAGGATCAGCTAATAAAAATGGATTTGATTTTTAAAAAATAATAAACATAAAAGAGAATTGGGAAAATTAAAAGAAACCGATGTGAAGTTAAAGAAAAGACTTGGGCTTGTCCCAAAATAAAACAAAATGACTAAAATCAAAGAAGAGAATTGGGTTTTGATTTAAAAAATAATTGAGTTTGACCCAAAATAAAAGAAACAATAAAATTGAAAAAGAGAATTACGTTTGACCTAGATTAAGAAAAAATGATTTGATTTCTTAAAACAAGAGAGTTTGACTCAAAATAAAAGAAAGATTTGGTTTCAAAAAAGAAAAATTTAAAACAAAGGATTCGAGCTTGACCTTAAAAGAAAACTTGATTTGATTTCAACAAAAACAAAAAAAAAGAAAAAGAAAAAAATGAATTGGGTGTAAATAGGGAAAGGATTTTGGCTTACCTCAAAAATTGAATATATTTCCATTAAAGGAGGAATTGGGTTTGGCCTCAACCAAAAGTTTTAATTCAAAAAATTATTTATCTATTATATATTTTTTATCATGGGTGTAGGCCCAATTGGAATTGTCATGGCTCAATTAATAGCAATTAGCATTAGGTGTGACCTACCTGGATTGAGATTGACATTTTGACCCAATTGGAAGGAGTGCTGGTACGGCCCTATGAAGGTTAAAAATTAGAAAACTATGTTGAAGCATATTGAGAGGCAGCTGGCTAATTTAAAATAAACCCAAATGGTATCGGCCCAATTGAAGTTGTGGGTTAAAAAGCCTTGTTGAGGCATTTTAACGAACAGCTAGCCCATTTTGAACAGGCTCAATTACAGCTAACCAATATTGAGCGTTGGGGAATGGCTTGTATGGCCCGTTTTATGCATGCGGCAAGGTCCAATAAAATAAGTTAGATCTGATGGCGTAGATCAAATAGAGAAGGGCTCGGTCCAATCCAACTGTTGCTGGTCCAAACCAACTGCTGCCATCTTGAGAAGCCTGATCATAGTTGCCCAAAGTGTTTAACCTACTTACGGCCAAGACCCAAAGTGACTTGGCCCAATTAAGGGGCCTATCAGCATATTGCCACATGCGGCGCTTAAATGCATTAAAATAAATAGCTGTGGCGAATGCGAATCGAACTCGAGGCCAAGGAATCAAGGGGCAGTGAGAGTACCACTAGACCCAGCTCTAGAATTGATCATATCATGTGTGGATATCACTTTGTCCAAATGGGTACAGGGTTACGAGAGTCCTATGTGATTAATTAACTCAAGCCATGCAGAACTGAATGTAGGAACTTGAAGAGACTGCAATGCATAAAATGCATTGGCAAAATCAGTCAAGATTTGGAGATTTGCAACGTTAGTAACGGGGCTCAGGTGGACCAAGGTCTAGAAGTCAGTGGATAAAGCATGGTCTTGGATCAAGAGGGGCCTTTTTCTCTTCCACATCTTTGATAATGAATCTAACGGTAACTGCGAGAATCTTGGAAAGAAGGAAGAGTTTGTTTGATTTCTTCAAGATTGAGAAGACACGTTTTTGCATACATCAATTGCAAGACATGGCCTGCAGACATTGAATGTGAGCTCTGGCTGGACTAATTTTTGCTAGGGAAACTTGTCGCAACCGTAATTCCGACAAGATGACGAACTCGCTAAAATTTTAAAATTGATTTTTCTATTATGTGGAGTCGCCACCAAGACAACTGAGTGTGTGATTATTTGAAAATTGTTTGATCCCTTTAATTAGTATGAAAATAAGTACTTGATGGGGGTTAGCCTGACATGACTTGATCCTGCTCCTATGTATTCCCCGGCGCAATGGGAAACTCAAGGCTTATGTAGTTCTGGTTTGAGTTGAAGGCTTGACCTTCGAAAGTGTTTAAAAAGGAGTGTTTGAAAATGAATAGTACCTGAAGGCTTGACCTTCGAAGCTTGTTTGAAAAGGGAATATTTGAAAATGGCTAGAGTAGTTTCAAATATTTTAGGGAGAATCCTTAGTCCACATATGCACAGGATCCAAGACAACTACGGCTGCATTGGGATCCATACGAATTCCTAAACCCCGAACAGCAGAAAAAGCTACCAGTTCGTGCTTAGGATTCGTCGCGTGAGACTTAGGAATTTTAAAATGAAGTTTTATTATTTTACAAAAGGAAAGGAAATCTCAATCCACATATGCACAGGGCCCAAGACAACTACGGCTGCACTTGGACCCATACGAATCTCTAAACAACGAACAGCAGAAAAAGCTACCAGTTCATGCTTAGAGCTTGTCGCGTGAGATTGAGAATCGCAAAACAAGATTTTTATTTTGTAAAAAAAAAAGAAGCGCAATCCCAATCCACATATGCACAGGGCCCAAGACAACTACGGCTGCACTTGGACCCATACGAATCTCTAAACAACGAACAACAAAAAAAGCTACCAGTTCGTGCTTAGAGCTCGTCGCGTGAGATTGAGAATCGTAAAACCAGATTTTTATTTTAAAAAAAACGATGAATGATAAACGAACCAGACATAATCGAGCGTGAAAGGAATACGGGGTTTAATTACAACAATAGAAATATGGGGCCCAATTGTCATTATTAGGAATTACAGGGTTTACTTGTAATTATGAGGAATTACGAATTATGGGGGCATATTTATAATTAGTGGAAAGTTTAGGGACAGTTTGGGTAATTAGGAATTTTGGGGTATATTAGGTATTAGTGGAAAGTTTAGGGGCAGTTTGGGTAATTTGAAATTTGGGACAGAATTGGAATTATTGGAAAGGTGAGGGCATTTAGGTAATTAGAAAATTTGGGACAGAATTGGAATTACTAAAAAGGTGAGGGCATTTGGGTAATTAGGAGATTTGGGACATATTTGGAATTACTGGAAAGGTTGGGGGCAGATTGGTAATTTCTCCATGTGAGGGCAGATTTGGTATTAGTGGAAAAGGCCAGGGGCTGATTGGTAATTTGGCTTTTTGGGGCAGATTTGTAATTTACTTAAAGCTTTTAATTTTGAGAAAAAGCTATCTATAGGGATTAATTAGCCACTTTAAAATAAATGGCAACACATGGGATTCGAACCCCTGGCCACTATGTAAGGGACCAACGTACTAACCACTAAGCTGAATGTCGAGCTTGGATTGAATGCTCATGAACCTGATTATGAAGGTAGTGTTGTTGCTTTACGTAGAAAGGCGCACGATGCATGCATGGACGAACATGACCCTGTCAAAGCCAGGTCTTGAGCCCCTTAGGATCATTTGGTCGATGATTACGCTGGGCTCTCCCACTGAACTCGCTTGATGGCTTTCTCCTATTACTGTTTCCACTGGAACGACTCCCCCCATTGGAACTTACAACCCATCAGGATGCATGTGGGAGGACTCCATATGTTGTGATAAGCTAGCCATGCATTTTAGGATACATGATTTGCGTGCAATCTGTAGGGGTTGCACACTCTTTATGCCCTCATCACATACCAGTATAGTCAACATATTTCTCAGGACCGAGTCAGAGACTTAAGCTACAATTGAGCCAGCACCCTCACGGGACGTTAGTGGAGGCAACAGGGTATCTACAGGGATAGCAACGATAATTTAATTAACCAATGTTCAAACGACAGATCAATTGGTGCAGTGGGGTGCGCCGTAGAGAACCCTAATGAATGGGACAGGCTAAATACAACACTGAATATAGCTTCATTGGACTACCCCCTGCACCTGAACGTAGCATCGCTTGCACCATTTGGAACTAACGCACCTTGGATAGATTGCATAGATCGTGCCACCAGGTTCATTAAAATAGGATCTCTTTAGAGAGCAACCAGGGAACCGCCATGCACTATTTATCTTAACTACCTTGGGTCATCTCTCCTTTGAGTGTATAAAGGTGAGAAATTAGTCGTTCTTGATTATGGCCACCCACCATCTCAATCAAGCTATGAGATCACAGAATTACTAGGGTCCGGGAAGACTAATGAACTTCAGGGAATTGTAATTATGTATGATAGATATCCAAGAAACTTGCCTCTAATCTATCATACCCTTTTTTTTATCGATCGAAGGTCCATCTTTCAACATGCGAAGTAGAGAGGTCGAGATCGAATATAGCCATTGGAACGACTCCCCCCATTGGAACTTACAACCCATCAGGATGCATGTGGGAGGACTCCATATGTTGTGATAAGCTAGCCATGCATTTTAGGATACGTGATTTGCGTGCAATCTGTAGGGGTTGCACACTCTTTATTCCCTCATCACATACCAGTATAGTCAACATATTTCTCAGGACCGAGTCAGTGACTTAAGCTACAATTGAGCCAGCACCCTCACGGGACGTTAGTGGAGGAAACAGCGTATCTACAGGGATAGCAACGATAATTTAATTAACCAATGTTCAAACGACAGATCAATTGGTGCAGTGGGGTGCGCCGTAGAGAACCCTAATGAATGAGACAGGCTAAATACAACACTGAATAGAGCTTCATTGGACTACCCCCTGCACCTGAACGTAGCATCGCTTGCACCATTTGGAACTAACGTACCTTGGATAGATTGCATAGATCGTGCCACCAGGTTCACTAAAATAGGATCTCTTTAGAGAGCAACCAGGGAACCGCCATGCACTATTTATCTTAACTACCTTGGGTCATCTCTCCTTTGAGTGTATAAAGGTGAGAAATCAGTCGTTCTTGATTATGGCCTCCCACCATCTCAATCAAGCTATGAGATCACAGAATTACTAGGGTCCGGGAAGACTAATGAACTTCAGGGAATTGTAATTATGTATGATAGATATCCAAGAAACTTGCCTCTAAGCTATCATACCCTTTTTTTTATCGATAGAAGGTCCATCTTTCAACATGCGAAGTAGAGAGGTCGAGATCGAATATAGCCAAAATCAATTCTAGACTACTCGTTAATTATCTTAATAACCATCAAGAATAACATTATTGCATGAATAGATGATTATCTGGATAAATTATTACCAGGTTCTTGATTCCCAAATAAACTAAACAAAGTCCACGTAAGTTTCTTGATATTTAGAGACAGAATAAATACGAGATAGAACAAATATGACTTACTTGCTGCTTACTTGATCTGTGAGTGATTCGGTCTTGTGGTAGAGAGTATGATCGTGTGATGAGTCTTCAAAGAGGGTGCATCATCCTATCAAAGCGCCCCTTGCTGGATGTGAAAGCCTTATTCTCGTGATCTTGGGTTTACCGGTCAGTAGTTGTACATGTTTAAGTATCCGCGTGCATTCGAGCTGCCAGTTTTCAGATTTCAGCAGGGCATGCTCTCATATACCCATGCCACAGCTACGGTGCCCCAACATACCTGACGCCTGGATATAGCTGAGGGATGATCTCCTCCCCTCAACAGCGAGCTTGAGCTTATGATCGAAACTTCTGAAGAATCTCCAGAGCTCCCACCTCCCAAAAAAATGAGCCCCCCCCTTTTCTTTTTTGTTAACCCCCTATCATTTCTGTTTTCCCAAAAAAATCCTTTTCAATTCTATTTTGGTTTCTAAAAAACCGTTTTTCCTTTTCTGTTTTGACTTCTGTTTTCTTTTATTATTATTATTTTTTTATTATCATAAATTTTTCTTTATTAGTTTTGGTTTTTATTTCTTTTATTTTCCAGATTTTTTTATTCTCCCTTTTCCTTTGTTTTTTCTTTTTTTTTCAGATTGTTTTAATTATTTATTATTTTTTGTTTTTAATTTTGTTTTAAAGATTTTATTCTTTTCTTTTTTTGTTTTATTGATTTTTCTTTAGTATATAATTTCTTTGATTTTCACATTTTGTATTTCTAAATTTTTATTTCAAACTTATTAATTCTGTTTTCAATCAATCTCATAATTCTAACTTTTATTTTTTATTTCTTAATTTTCTTCAATTTTATTATTTTTAGTTTTATCCCCTTTTTTATTTTTAGTTTTAAAATTCTGTTTTTGTTTAATTGTTTTTTAATATATTTTTTCAGTTTTTTCTTTTTTTTTCTATATCATTATTTTTAGTTTTTTTTAATCTTTTCTGTTTTTTTAAATAAAAATTGTTATTACTATTTTTTAATTTTTCTTCTACTTTTGTTTTGTTTGTTTATTTATTATTTAAATTAGTGTGGTTTCTTGATTAATTTTAATGGTTGGGGACCTAGGACATAATTGAGTGTTTACAAAACTGAACAAAGTCTTCATAGACACGCTGTTATGAGAGGGACAATTGACCAGGTTTGGGACGAAGGGACTCTGGAACACCACCCAAATGACCTTGTGGATACCAGTTTGCGTAAAAAATAGAGAATCCATACCTTCTCGATGTTTCCTTCTCAAAGGAAGTTGTTGACCAATTTCTGTGTCAATGGTGTTTATTGCATTCTCAGTAGTAGCTTGTTCAATGATTGCACAATCAAGATTAAGATCAACATTGGTGACATGCCCAGCTCATTCTAGAATATCACCAAAAACATTTAAGTTCTGCTATGAAAGTCCTCAATCAAGTAGATATAGAACTCTGTAACGGTTCTTTGCATGAAACATGGGCCAAAGTTCCAGCTAGACTAGCAACCATCAAGTGCACTGCATTAAATATACATATCTCATCACATTTCGTAGCATAATCCTTTAAAATAAGCTCCTTTGTGGTTGGCGATGTTATAGAAACACTACGCTGCATAATATTGGACACTATTCCTTTGATAGCTCTGTCCATTGCAATGGGTACCTCTTCTGAAAATGTGTGTGCAACCTGATACTACTGAGTTTTTGATTGGTGATAACATGTGTCTCAATGTTAGGAATCTGTGCTAGGAACTGGCTAATAGGGAAAGGTGCTGGGGTAGGGGGATCCCCTATACCAGTGTAGCTAACAGGTACTCCTGCTCCAAGCACCTTTGTTCTCTTTCCAAATAGGCTTACACAGGCCTCATGTTTACGAGTTTTCTTCTTGTTGAGAACTAATCTAGAACTTCACTCCATTCCTCAACTGGTACAACGGATCCTTGTGCCTATGCGGAGAACCGAGTCTTACCTTGAGCTAGTATATCCCACTATTGAGGTCTCATCTCTGTAGCTTAGGATGCTTAACCCAACAAAACTTGAGTGACCTATTGTAATCCCAGATGTTTCTTAGAAGATGAGTTTTTAGATCAAGATCCATGCCATACAATTATGAGATAAGCCTTCTGTATAAACCCACCTTGATGGAAAACGCGTCCAGATTTACTTACCTTTACCTATCATTCGGCTAAATACTTAAAGATCATGAATTATATATGCATAACACGGCAATTGAACGAAGTTAACTCCTCTAAACTTCCATTACAATGAGTACAGTTTCGTTCCTATTTGCAATCCATGCAACTTGCACAAGCAAAACAAGACGTGTTTGCCATGAGAATATTTAGTAAAATAGGGAGAAGATAATGTGCAAGAAACCTAACCTGGACAATATTGAAGCTGAAATGGGGTTTTTCCTTTGAACAGAGACGATCGAGAAAGGAAACTAAGGGAAGAATTTTCGAGATTTAGTCACTGAGTGCTATATTCCCTCAGCTCCTCTGGTGTGTCCCCTGCTTTGCCGAGATGAAAGGTAGCTTCCGATCCTTCGAGAGTGGTGAAACCCCTCCTTCCACCTCCTCCCTTATCCTCTTGGTATAATGTACCTATGCCCCTTCTTCCCAAAAAATCAGCCCCTTCTCTTTTTTCTGGAACATGCTTATATGGAGACATTGATGAATCTATCGGTTATCCCCGAGAGAGATCCCTTTCACCCCCAGTCAAAGGGAAAAAGAGAACCTCCTTTTTTACTATTAGATTTTTTTTTAATTTCCCGCCCCCGCCAACTGCTTTTATTCTTCTTTTCTTTTTACTTTTCTTTTCATTGTTGTTTTTGCTTTTCCTTTTATTTTGATTTTGATTCTTTTTATTCTATTTTTACTTATTCTTAACTAACTTTTAACTACCCTAACTAACCTAACTAATATCCAACTAACTTTCTAATAGAAATTTCTTTTTTTTGTTCATTTATTATTTTTATTACTTTTATTAGTTTTTTATTTTGGGAATTTTCATTTATTCCTCTTTTTTTTCATTGGCTTTTCTTTTTCTCATTTATTCTTTTCCTTCGCTTTTCATTGTTTTTTACTATTATTTGTATTTTTAATATTATTTTTATCGGCTAAATTTGATTAATGAAATAGTGATTTAATCCTGGACATAATTAGGTGTTCACACTTACAATTTTACAAACTTGAATTAATTTTTTCCCTCAAATGTTAGACCTTCTTCATCTTCAAACATTTTTCCATTATAAAATATAATAATTATAATTTCATCTATAATTAACAATAATAATTAAAACTATTAAATTATAATTAACAATACTAACTTTAAAAACTATTTTAAAAGCATTTCAATGCTCTTAAAAGATGAAAGAAAAATTTACATTAGATGAAAACCAATGATAAATAATTATCACATAAAAACCTTCCATACACTTTACTTCTTACAACACAACGAAACTTTCTATTTAAGCATTTTTATTACGCATTTAATAATACATTATATATTTTTTAATTAAAATCACAAATGTGTGATGCATAGATTTATACGTAACAAGGGTGTGATGCATTACTATATGCGCTACACCTTATTGTAACGCATAAAGTTATTTGTCATATGTATAACACAAGAGGTTAATTCATTAATTGATTTATTGTGACATATTAATTTTGAGATGATCTTGATAGTAAAATTCATCCAGCCATGGGTATTGAATTATTGTAACTGTTGTTTTGCATGATATAATCTTTATCCATAGGATAATTTATGTTATATGTGTTAAATTCTAAATTTTAGAAATTATTATTTTGTTGATTTCCCGTGTTAATGATTCTATTATCTACAATATTGAGCTTTTGAATAGGAACAATTATAAGAGATGGATGGATGATATTGAATTAACACCTAGCCTATTGGATATTCATATGACCATTATTGAAGATGAACTTGTTTTGACTTATGAGATCACTAATGAGAAGAAGGCTTCTCACAAGAAATAGACGAAAGCTAATTGGAAGGCATTGATACTTATTAAGCAATCCATTGATAAATCACTTGTAAAAATCACATATTCTAATAATGCCAAGAATTTTCTTACTTTTTTTAGGAAAAGCTGTACAATTTTTAAGAAAGTCAAAGCTGAAAAGTTGATGAAAAAATTTACAAGTATAAAGTACGATGGGACTAGTGGTGTTAGGCAACATATAATGGAAATAATGACCATAGATGATGCAAAGATCTCTTTAGATAGCACTCCTACAAAGGCACCACCAAATAAGACCATTGAGCCCATCACCAGATCCAATTCTCACATCATCACTTGACTCAATTGTGATTAGATTAGGACTTAAAATTTCCTTGTTTATAGGTTCTTAGTGGGCCCAACTGCATGTGAGGATGCAAGAGGATTCCTTTTTGGGCTTAATTCCAATCCCAATCTAGGGTTCTCCATGCTAATTCAAATCTGATCCCTACCCTTCATTTTTGTGCCTCACACATGCTTATATAAAGGCTCCATTACTTCATTTTCATATGTTTGATCATAAACACATTTTGAATGAAAACTTGAGAGAAAGAATATTGCTATTGCATGATGATTGGGTAGTAATAGAATGAGAACGGATGGTTAGCAATTGACTCAAATCATTCATAAGGGAGTTGGGGTGAAATTGGTAAAATTATAAGGGAAACCAAAGTTCTATATCTCTCCATAATTAAACTCGTATTCGTGCCCTTTTGTCTTTAAATCGCTTACTTTCATTTTGTTCCTTTTTACATTCACTTTAAATATTTCTAAACAAAGCCTTTTCTGATGAGCTCAAAAATTAGGATTTAATAATTTTTAAGATTGTTAAAATAGTCTCTGTGGGAACGATATTAAGGATTTTAAATACCCTTTTCTACACCGACGGGTGCACTTGACCGTGGATAAAACTTTATACGCACAAAAAATCGCACAACAGATCCACACTATTTTCTTCTTCCAATTTTGCATTAAATTCTTTTCTACTGCTACTACATTCTTTGCATTTTTTTGGATTCAGTTTTGTCTTTTCTTTGTGATTTCTTATGTGATATATGTTCACTTATGTTAGATCATTTTGATCATTTAATTGGTCATTCTCGATCTTACATCTAGATCCGTTTTCTCATTCTAGGCACATTTTGGCATCAAATTCCTTATGATCATTACTACTTTGCTTCAATTCTTGCCTAATATGGCTTAATCTTGTTCAATTATGTATGATCTAGATGTAAACATTAAAATAATCAACGAATTTTGATTATATCTTTGAAAATTTTTCAATTTTATTTTTGAAATTCAAATATTTTTCTTGGCGCTAAATTTTGGTGAATTTGAATTTGAAAATTTACTCCATTAGATCTAGTGTGCTTGTGTAGTTTTGTTCTATTTGATTTTATCCCTTAAATCATGCTAAGTTGTTTAGTGAATTCATGTTTATTTGTCCAAAATTCTATAAGTAGTGCAGGATCATGTTTTTACTTGAAAACTTAAATGAAATAGATGCTAGCCTAACTTAATCTTGCATGCATTAAGTGTTTAAGATTAACAAGACAAGTGTATGCTTAATTAAACTTTTAAAACACTAAAACACTACCTATGGACCTTAAGATATTGGCTAAACTTGTGGACAAACTTGGACAAAAGGACTTAGACATATACCTTACCTAAGTAAGGAAGAAGTGAAAGAATACACTTAAGATATACGTCTTAATTTTGATTCCAATGTTTTCAAATCTTTACATGTTTAATTTATTAGAAGCAAATGAGTTTTAATTAAAGAAAATTCTTTGTCCTTCTAACATAGATGTCTAGAAAATATCTCATAATAAATAATTGATAAATTGATAAAATATAAAGTTTTACCTTCTATTGATTATAAATATATTAAAGAATATGCATAATGAATAAGAGGAAAATTAGCTAAGACAAAGAGAAAGGATTTTATACATAATAAAGATCTTTTGGAAATTATTCATACTAACATTTGTGATCCTTTGAAACCAACATTGTATGAAAATAAATATTTTATAACATTTATTGATGAATTTTCCCGCTTTAGTTATGTTTAACTTATAAATGAAAAATCTTTGTCTTGGAAAAAATTTAAAGTTTCTAAGATTAAGGTAGAAAATCAATGCGGTAAAAGTATTAAGATTGTAGGGTTGGACCAAGATGGTGAGTTTTATGGAAACATGGTGCAACTGAATAATTAATGAGAATATTTGCTAAATATCTAAAGGGTTATGGAATTGTTTCACAATTTACTATGTTAGAAACTTTTGAGTGAAATGGGGTGGCTGAGAGATGAAACCGCATATTGATGGACATGGTGAAGTCTATGATGAGTTAATCTAGGTTACCTAAATCACTTTAGGTAGAAGCTTTTAAAACAACTATGTATATTCTAAATATGGTACCTTCCAAATTTGTTCCTAAAATATCTTTTGAGCTTTTTAAGGGATGGAAACCTAGTCTTAACCATTTTTGTGTGTAGGTTGTGCCACTAAAGTTAAAATCTATGACCTTGTTGCACCAAATCTAAGTCCTAAAATCACCACAAGTTATTTTGTTGGTTACATCTCACCATAATTTTCCACAGAAATTCCTCATGCAATTTTATACCAATAGTAAAGTTGTATCATGGTTTATGAGCATAATGATATTACAGTGAATTCTACCTTTCAATCAAAAGTATGAACTTATGAACTAATCTCGCCAACAGAATTTGAATTAGAGTTCAAGAATTTTCTCTATTTCAGCATTTTAATAACAATAACCATTATAGATTAAAAATTTAGGTATTCACGGATTCCCCTGAAACTTTGCAAAGAAAGTTGAGATCCTTTTGAACCTCTGTATTCGTTCTCGAGATTTCAAATGAAAGATTGGAGAATAGCTAATGAATCGTCAAAGAATGGTGAACTCCTCCTTGGTCTGAAAAAATATCTCTTTAAACTTCTCCCGGCAATTCCCTTTTTCAAAAGACCAAGAAGACCCCCCTCCGAAATTCCATCGTCTTCCTTTTATATCATTTTTAAACTTCCCACTTTTTCATTTCTTTTCTGTTTCTTTTTGTTTTTACTTTTATTTTTTTTTCTTTTTTTACTTTTATTTTATTGTTTAAACCTAACTAACTCCTAATTAACTTGTAACAATTTTCTAACTGAAAATTTTTCTTTTTTCTCATTTTTATTTGTTTGTCTTTATTATTTTTTATTTATTATTATATTTTTTTATTTTTCTCTTTTCTTTATTTCTTTTCCTTTTTTCTTTATCATTCTTTTTCTTGCTATTTGTACTCATTCTATTATTATTATTTTCTATTTTATTTATACTTACTATACCTTAAATGATTTTGGAGCAAAAGTTTATTTTAATTTTAGTCTCAGGCATGATTAGGTGTTAACAATCACATTTTGAGTGAAAACTTGAGAGCATTTTCTCTATTTTATTTCTCTCCTCTCTGAGCTTAGATTATGAGGAATCTCCTTATCCTTGGCTCCTCCAAGGTGGCAGAGAAGGTAGTTAACCCCTCCATCATGTCGTTTCATACTACAAGCAAAGTGCATTTGAATCCACATCCATCAAAGCTCATCCAAGCCTATTTTCATTGACCAAATTCAAGCCTTCTATTAGGGTCTCTACCAAGTGGTATCAAAGCTCCTCAATGAAGGTATGACCCACACCATTTTCTTCTTCCAATTCTGCGTGAGATTCTTTTCTACTGCTACTACATTCTTTGCATTTTTGGGTTCAATTTTGTCTTTTCTTTGTAATTTATTATGCGATATGCGTTCACTTATGTTAGACCATTTGGATCATTTAATTGGTCATTTTTCTCAATCTTACATCTAGTTCCGTTTTCTCATTCTAGGCACATTTTGGCATCAAATTCCTTATGATCATTACTAATTTGCTTCAATTCTTGTCTAATATGGCTTGATCTTGTTCAATTCTATATGATCTAGATGTAAACATCAAATAATCAATGAATTTTGATCATATCTTTGAAAATTTTTCAATTTTATTTTTGAAATTCAAATATTTTTCTTGGCGCTCAATTTTGGTGAATTTGAATTTGAAAATTTAGTCCACTAGATCTAGTGTGCTTGTGTAGGTTTTGTTCTATTTGATTTTATCCCTCAAATCATGCTAAGTTTTTTAGTGAATTCATGTTTGTTTGTCCAAAATTCTATAAGTAGTGCAGGATCATGTTCTTTTGAAAACATAAATGAAATAGATTCTAGCCTAACTTAATGTTGCATGCATTAAGTGTTTAAGATTAACAAGACAAGTGTATGCTTAATTAAAACTTAATTAAACTTCTAAAACACTAAAACGCTACCTCTAGAACTTAAGATCTTGGCTGAACTTGTGGACAAACTTGGACAAAAGGACTTAGACATATACCTTACCTAAGTAAGGAAGAAGTGAAAGAATACACTTAAGACAAAAATTCAAAATTAGTGTGATTTAGGATCAAGAAAAATACCTATGCAAGGACCTGGATATGGGCCAACAAATCTAGACTTTGAGGAACAAAAGAATTAAGAAATGTGAAAATAAAATAGGCAAAAAAAGAGAAAAGGCAAAAGAGTAAAAGAAAAAAAGAAAAAGAAAAAGGAAAAAAAAAGCATAAGAAAATAGTTTGAAAAAGGCATGCATAGCTTGGTCTTTATTGTACACCATGCTGATGAAGCTTGGATAAGTATTAGGTCTTGGTTGGTAGATTTTAAATTCTTGGTTTATGCATGATTAGGCTACGTTACTTTTGGCTAGTTCAATTTCATCCACGAGCATATGAATGCAACTTCTTTAAGTTTCTTGGATTATTTTTTAGTGCTTCCTTTTTCATAACCTTTAATTTTAGTTTGTATTTGATTGTCATCTTGTTTGTCTTTAATTAATTCCTCTTGAGTATGCTTTCCTTGTTTTTCTTTTCTTGTTTATCTTCAAAATTTCTCTCAGTTTTGTCATGCACCATTTTTTCTCCTAGATAAACTTTCCTTTCTTCTTCATATTGAAAATATTAAGGACCAAGACAACAAACTGAGTTATTCCTCTCTCTAAGCTTGAGTTAGAGACTGCCTTGTGAGGAATGGTATAAGTAAAGGTTGCTTTAGTTGTGAGGACATTGGAGGGAAAAAGTGACACACTTGATTTATAAATATCCCTCTAAATTAATGGTGGATTGATTCTAGAGAATCTATTCATGTTGCCAATTTCTTGAAGAGGTTCAAGAACAAGTGAAAGCCATGTGATGATGAAATCAAATTTTTCGTAGGGAATAGGAATAAAGTTGATGTTCAGTTCATAGGATTAGTTGAATTACATTTATAGTCTGATTTTGTTTTGCATTTAAGAGATACTGTTATATGCCATTCATGAGGCAGAATTTGATTTCTTTGTCAAAACTTAATGATTGTGGTTTTTCTTTCAAGTTTAATATTAAAATTTTTCTTTTATCCTATTTACATTGTCTTAATTTTGATTCCAATATTTTCAACTCTTTACATGTTTAGTCTATTAGAAGCAAAGGAGTTTTAATTAAAGAAAATTCTTTGTCCTTATAACATAGATGTCTAGTAAATATTTCATAATAAATAATTGATAAATTGATAAAATATAAATTTTTACCTTATATTGATTATAAAGATGTTAAAGAATGTGTATAGTGAATAAGAGGAAAATTAGCTAAGACAAAGAGAAAGGGTTCTATACAAAATAAAGACCTTTTGGAAATTATTCATACTAACATTTGTGATCCTTTGAAACCAACATTGTATGGAAATAAATATTTTATAACATTTATTGATGAATTTTTCCACTTTGTTTATGTATAACTTATAAATGAAAAATATTTGTCTTGGAAAAAATTTCAAATTTTTAAGATTGGGTAGAAAATTAATACGGTAAAAGTATTAAGATTATAAGGTTCGACCAAGATGGTGTGTTTTATGGAAACATGGTGCAACTGAATAATTAATGAGACTATTTGCCAAATATCTTAAAGATTGTGAAATTGTTTCACAATTTACTATGTCACAAACTTTTGAGTAAAATGGGGTGGTTGAGAGATGAAACCACACATTGATGGACATGGTGAAGTCTATGATGAGTTAATCTAGGTTACCTAAATCACTTTAGGTAGAAGCTCTTAAAATAACTATGTATATTCTAAATAGGGTACCTTCCAAATTTGTTCCTAAAACATCCTTTGAGCTTTTTAAGGGATGGAAACCTAGTCTTAATCATTTTTGTGTGTGGGTTGTGACACAAAAGTTAAAATCTATGACCTTGTTGTACCAAATCTAAGTCCTAAAATCACCATAAGTTATTTTGTTGGTTACCTATAAATGCAAAAGGGTATAAATTCTACCGTCCTACTTGCAAAACAAAGAAGTTGAGGCTATCATTGCCAAGTTTCTAGAAGATGATATGGAAGAGTCTGATATATCTACTGACGATGGAAGGAGTTTTGGTAGAAAGGATCTTATTTGTTCTAATCCCTATTGTATAACATTTAGTTGATAGATTACCTACGGAACTATTTCAAAAAACTTTTGAGGATTTGCCACCACTAGTACCTGAAGATCAAGTTAATGTTTCTATTCTTAGGTGTTCACAAAGAGAAAGGAGGCTAATTAAATTGGGTGATTATTATACCTTTCTTAGAGAGTTATACTTCAATATTGGTTGTATACTAGATTCGAAGAACTATATGGATGCGGTTTCTAGTGCATTATTTGATAAATGGATAAATGTTATGAATGAAGAAATACTTTTTACGAATCACAATGATGTATAGGAGTTGGTGAAAACTCTTGTTGGTTCTAAAGCCATAGAATTTAAAACTAAGAATTTAATGGAAATGTAAAGCATTTTAAAGCAAGATTAGTAGAAAATGATTCACTCAATGGGAGGGCATTGATTATAAAGAAACCTTTTCTCCAACTTTCTCAAAAGGTTCTTTCAAGACTATTATTGAACTAGTGGCACATTATGATCTTGAGTTACATCAAATGGATGTGCAGGAGACATTTTGAATAGAGATCTTGATGAGGAGATTTATATGCAATAATTCAAAAGTTTCGTAGAGAGTGAAAAAAGGCATATAATGTGTAAATTAAATAAATCAATTTATGGTTTGAAGAAGGCATCTAGGCAATGTACCTTAAATTTGATGAGGTGGTTATATCTGTGGGATTTATGGAAAATAAGGTAGATCAATGCATATATCTCAAAGTTTATGAGAGTAAGTTTGTTATTTTGATTCTTTATATACATGGCATCTTACTTGTTAGCAATAAATGTGATTTGATAGTTGAAACTAAGAATATGTTGTCATTTGTTTTTTTACATGAAAGATCTTAAGGAAGCCTCTTTTTTTCTAGGGATTAAGATTCATAGAGATAGGTGATCTATTCCAAAAGCTTATATTGAACAAGTTTTTGAAATGATTCAATATGAAAACTTGTAAACCGAATAATGTTCCTATTATTAAAGGTGATAAATATATAAGGATTAATATCCTAAGAATGATCTTGAAATAAACTCTATGGTGAATGTACCTTATGTCATTGCAGTGGAAAGTTTAATATTTGCTCTGGTATACAATAGATCTGATTTGGATTTGCTGTTAATATTCTTGGCATATTCCTATCAAACTTAGGACATGCTCATCGGATTACTGTTAAGAAGGTTATGATATATTTTCAAAATAAAAAAAAAATAATACATGTTTGTTTATAAGAAGGTTGACCACTTGGGGGTTGTTAGATACTCTGATTCAAATTTTGTTGGATATCTAGATAATAAGAAATTGATTTCTAGATATGCTTTCATACTACCTGAAGGTGCTATATCCTGAAATAGTGTTAAGTAAACTTTCACAATGTCCTCCACCATGTAGGCTGAGTTCATTACTTATTATGGGATTGCATCACATGTTATGTGATTGAGAAACTTTATTTCTACTTTGGGAATTGTGATTCAATTTTCAAACCATTAACAATTTATTTTGATAACATCTTTACAATCTCCTTAACCAAGAATAATAGAACTACCATAACTTCAAAGCATATTAGAATTAAGTTCTTGTTTGCTAGAGAGATGATTGAAAATTGAGAGATACTTGTTGAGCATATTTCCACCGATGAGATACTGGCTGACCTCCTAACCAATGAAGTTAGACCTATAATGTTTATGAAACACATTGAGAATATGAGTATTGTAAGGTCTTCTGATGTATTTGGTTAGTGGGATTTGTTATTATTATTATTATTGCATATTTACTTTTATTGTATTTGACATGTGTTATTGTCTTGATAAATTTATGCATATGTTGACATTTAATATTATTATCAATATAATTATTATTGAATGTTTTATACTGTGATTATCTCAAGATGTTTTGGTTCCTTATAGGAATGGTGTTTTAAATGAAATATAATCTCTTTGGAATGTTGGTTGTGTTTCATTGTGAAGGCACAATGTAGGATCCATATACAATAGCATAAAAAAGATCACAATTATACTATAATATGTACCTACATTTTTACACTTTATGATATGATCATGACAATGAGATTATTGATTATGTGGTCATTGATGAACTAAATTGATAATAGATTAACTTCTTTTATGGTTCTTAACTAATTGTTTTGTTTATTGTGATGATCATATTTGTGTAGTGAATATGTACAAGTTATTTTTGGTGGCCATATTTTTTCAATCCAAGAATTATTTTCAAAATTAAATAAATTCCAATCATTAATATCCAAGTGAGAGAATGTTGAGAATTTTATTTTAATTTGGAATTCTATTCATTTTGTGATTTTAATTTTACGAAAATAGATTGAACAAATAACCTGATATTTTTCCTATAAGCCCATATAATTTTAAATGCTCTGATATAATTTTTGGAAAACACCATATGTATGTGATTGGGCTTAAACCCAATTGACAAGTGAGTTAAGAATTTTTGTGTAGGATCTAATATCTATGATGAAGGAAAATTAGGTTACATGTATTTTTTTTATAAGAGGGCATATCTTTTTTCATCTTTCACATTTTGACTACTCATGGTTTTGTCAAAGTAAGGGTTGTAATAGAGAGAGTACGTGTGGAAGACTATTCTTCGTGTGTACAATTGGACACCAAAAAAAGATAACATTTTCAAAAGGTATACAATTTATAGTAATTCATATTATTTTGAGTGTTCTAAATTTTAATATAGATCTTGTTAAATTTTCCTACATGTGGTATCAAAACAATGTTATACTAGATTTAGAACCTTATAATTTTAATTTATAAATTTTCCTAAATTGGTTATGATGCAGAGATCCCTACAGGCAGCAGCAATGCATAGGATCCATTAGGCAAGATCATTGGATCTATTGGGCCCGTTAATAAAGCCAGAAAACCAAAAAGCTCCAGAAAGAGGTCGAAGCTCTGCTGAACCTCAAGGATGATGATCTTCCTCATGTTTTGACTCAATTCTTAAAATAAAACATGAGGTTTCATGTTTATTATTTTTAATTTTAAAATATTTTATTCTTAACTCTAAATTTATCTCTTTAAACATAACACCATTCCATTACCACCATCATCATCATTATAACTATTGCCACCACCAACCTTTTCAACATACCACCATCACCTTTATCCTACCATAACTATTGTAGCTATAATAATAATAATAATAATAATAATAATAATAATAATAATAATAATAATAATAATAATAATAATAATAATAGTAATAATGAAGTTAATAATGTTGATAATTTATTGTTATTACTATTATTTTGATTTTTAATTTTTAATTTTTGAATTTTTTATTATTTTGGAAAACTTTTTTATTTATTTATTGTTAGTTCATAATTATTTATTTATTTATTTTTAATGGATTCATAGTGAAAAGTTAAAATAAAGTAAATTAACTTACTTTTACAACAATTTTTTAAAATTAAAAATGAAATTGGATTTAATTTTTAAAAATTTTAAAATTAAAAATAAAAACCATTCTAAACGAAATCTAATCTATTATTTTCTTTTGTTTATGTTTTTCCAATATTTTTTATTTATAAATTATATATTTTTTAGTCCATTTTAAATTGAGTAGAAATATTTGTCACTTTAAAATTTGTCGAAATAAACAATATTAGAACTCTTGGAACATATGTGCTGGACAGTGAAGCTTTTTCTGCAGCAAGTATTATGATATGATTGTAGTTTCTCATCATTTGTTTATACTAAAACTGAAAATTTTATTTTAAATTAATTTAAGAATAATTTCTAGTATTAGAAATGGAATTTAGTGTAATTGTTACTGCAATGCATTCTAGTTAATTTCTAGTATTACAAAATTGATCTTTTAAAAAAATAGTCGTAAATAAAACTGTAAAAAATTTAGTATTTGAAGAACAATTCACAACTATTTCAAGTGATTGTGTTAATTTTGGAGAACGGTTGAAACAGATCTAATCAGAGATTTTTAACTGCTTTCCAAATTTTTTTTTGAAATCGATCAAATAAGATATTTTTAACTGTTTTCCTAATTATATTTTTCATGCGACTGATAGTAAAGAAATCTTTTTTTATATAAAAAAAACCAGATTAAATGTTCAATGTAGATACAACACGTGGAAAAGAATAAAGAAAGAAAACTTGAATGATTTCGTTGAAATGAATAAATGAAGTTGTTTCATGTCGTTTTCTTTCTTAATAGCTTCTCCTTATTAAGAGAGATAAAAAGTAAACGTTATGAAATAGTGTAAAACTTTTAATATCTTATCTTTTATTAAATATATAAACTAGTTTTTGCTCTTTTTCAGAACTTATGGTACTATATTTGGAATTGGAATTTCAATATAATCCTCACAACAATTGTCTTTTTTTCCCTTTTTGTGTAAGCACTAGAATTAAAAGCATTGAAAGAGCGGCGATGTTTTGTAATTGCATAAAATTACTTAGTTATTCGTTTGTTTTTTTACTAAGATCCTTGCTCCGGAAATATTTGCTTCTGCATAGACATTTGTGCTATGTCATACATTAGGTGTTTAAAGAAATTTTTCTTTACAAGCACGATGAAACTTCAAACACCGGTGTTTAAAACTTTTTTTTTCTTCAGTGGTATTCTTAAATGCTTTGTTTAGTAATATTTTTCATTCAAATATATTGAGACCGACAAGCTAATAGAGTAGGGATCTGTATATATGATTAAAGTTTTGTTGGGATCTAAAAATTTCGTACGTTCTAAGTTTCAACAATAATTATCAGTTAAAGAATTTAAATAAAATTTTAAAAAATATAAAAATGATTTTTTAAAATAATTTGAAAAATAGAAAAAGCTATAAAAAGATAAAAAGAAGAGAAAATACTAGTAAATTTTTAAGATTATAAGTCAAAGTTAAGAGATTATTATTAAAATATACTATTAATATATTTTATTATGATTTTTAAATATATTTTAATATAGTTTTCAATAACTTTTTTAACTTTTTAATCAGCATGCATGTTTAAAGCACTGTTAGGTAGATGAGATGATAGGGTGGTGATTGGTGATGGCCTGGGAAAAAATAAATAAATAAGAACAAAATGGGACTGCAGACTGTGGACGTTTTGCAGGTTCCAATTTCCATGCCATGCAGTCAACGCATATAACTAATGTGTCTTCATTGCTGATGCCCTGTAAAGACAGGTGGCGGCCATGCAAACTTGTAAAGCGGAAATTACGGAATGATTCGGAGAAAATCACATTTGCATGAGCTGTACTCCACCCGTCCACCTTAGTAAGTTTTTAAAATTAAATTCCATCCCATTTACATATCAATAGAATATTTTTTTTTCTAATCAAATTTAATTACTAAACGTATTCATATATACTTAAGCTTACTCTCTAACAATTGCACAATTCATCCCAAGACAAAAATGGTAAATGGTAGCAATATATATAGTTTTTTTATTATTCTAATACTTGAATTTTATAAATTGTAATTTTTTTAATATCAAATAATCACGTTTTTATTTTAAATAAAATTACGATATTAAAACCAGATAAATGTTTTCAAGATTTTTATATTATTTTTTATGCATTTTATATAATTTAATTTTCTATCTGTACCAGTAAACTTTTATTTTGATTCTTAAAAAATTGAGATTAGTCACATTATAATTTTTAAAGATGAAATTTATCATTTTTACTTTTAAAATATGTTAAAGTTATTTAATTCAATCAATTTTTAATATAAATTTATTACTTGAAAATGATCAAAATTAACTGAATCTGCAACTTTGTTAATTAAAGAGTTTAAATTAAACAATCGTTTAAACTATAATTAACAAAAGATAATCAAGAATCAAAATACCAATTTTTAATTATTAATGTGATATTTTTAAGTTCAGTTTAATGAAAGTAGAAGTATAAATCTCCATAACTTATGGATAAACTTTATATTCATTAATCTTCTAGGGTTAAAGTTGGAAAAAAGAAAGACATCAAATGTTGAAACAATTTTGTTGAAAAAAGAAAAAAATTAAATGTTGTAACAATTTTATAAATTAATTATGTATTCAATCTATTTAAAATATAAATGATCTAGGTGTTATTAAGTGGAAATACAAGTTTTATTTATAAAAATAAGATGTTACAATAATTATTAACTATAAATTTTATTATTTTTTATAACTTTTTATTATCTAAATCATAGTTTCAATTCACTAGTTGTTTATATTTTAAGTGTTTTATACTATTTTGTATTTCTTAAGTAAAGAACTGTCTCTGTGTCGTAATAAGATTCTCCATGTCGTAGATCTAATATAAAAATAGTTTCATATATAAAAAAAATAGTGTACGAGAAAGTGAGATATTTTTTTTAAATAGTAGTTTGAATAGAAGCATTATACAAATTACCATTTAATATATTCAACATATAAGTTCTTTAAAAATTACAAGAAACTATCATAAAATCAATCATAACATGCACTTATGCATAATGTTATACCATCATTCTCTTTATAAGTCACACACATCATTAAAATTCATACATAAACCCACATTAAAATGAATGCAACCAATGCACATAATCTATTCCATCATTCTATCATTGAATCTCTATTATGACAAACTTAAAATTAGGCTAAGGTTTATTACGTTGCACACTACAATAATCCTCATGAATCTAGAGCTGGTCATCCTTACTATATGAACATGCATGTGAATCTAAGACATCATCATCATTTTATCAAAAATAATGGGGATACCAGGATTCAATTTTTCAAATTAAAGTTTTCCTTTGACAACATTATCATCGTCATCATCAACAACAACATCATCTTCATTTTTCATTTCATATTTCTCAAAAATCTGAAATTGCTTGACTGGGATTGATAGTCTTAAAGGCCTCGTCGAGGTAGCTAATTCCAACTAGAGCATTCTCGACTACAGAAAGAAATCTCAGGTCATTGAGATGCTCAAACCTAGCTTATGTACCCTTTAAGTTTATAAATTCTTATTTCTCATGAATTATGATCTATTTCCACATGAGCTAACGCTTAAAATTCGAGCTGCCCCACTTAAAAGGCCTTGCAAATTATCCTCATATTGAAGATTTTTAAAACAACATTTTTATATATATGATGCATGGAAAATAATCAATTTAATTGTTTCGTTCAACATTCTCAACTGAAGACCTTTCCTTATTCTCAAAAGTGAGGACCCCATTGTCCTCTTACACTTATCATGTGGGCTTTACTCAATTTTCTTGAAACGAAAGATCAAATAACTGCTACATCATATGAGGCTTCAATCCTCCCTTCATTATCTCATTTTATATATGTCAATCCACATATATACTTCACTTAAAAGTTCTAGAATTTAATATATAATCTTTATTCACTAAAAGAGATCCCTATCTTTTCATTTGTTAATTTAATTCATCTAACTGTAATACACATTGCTAGTGTTTAGGACTTTCAGTCCACTCAATACAAGTATACATAATTTTTAATCATTAAATGAGTTGTATGGTTGTACTCAATATCTAACTTATACAAGGAGTTGCATTTCTCATAGGCTTTCTGCACAACTGTACATTTCTATTCTTGCATGCTTGGATGGATTTCCACATATAATCGTATTCTTCATGCTTAGCACACTCATTTAGATCTTTGGTAAGCCTATGTTGATCTTCATCATGCTCACATTTCCTTTCATCTTTCTTATCTTTGTCTTCATCATTTAGCAAGGTTGCGCTTAAAGTATGCATGACCATGCTCATTTACATAGTAGGGTCATACTTATTCATTTAGCAAGCCTTGCACCTTCATACATTTTGTTCTTGGAATAGTCATGCTATCTTTCGACACAACCATGCTAAATTTATCTTTAGCACGGTCGTGCTAGATTTCAACATGGCCATGTTAAATTTGTTACTGGCATGATGACCACGTTAGATTTAAGTACGACCACGTTAAATTCACAAAATCCATAAATTCATACAATTTATTTTTAGCGTCATCGTGCTAAATATTAGCATGATCGTACTAAATCATAAATCTTGAAATTCATATGCTTTTGTTCTTGGCATGGTTATGCTAAATTCACAAACGTATAAATTCTTATGATTTGATTTTGACATGATGATGCTAAATTTCAACATGGCCATGTTAAACTTCAAAATTTAAAAATTCAAATGAATTTGTTCTTGGCATGACTACGTTAAAATATTAAACCCCATAAATTCATCCAATTTGGCATTGACATGACCATGCTAACTTTTAGCATGGTTGTGTTCTATAACACAAAAAAAATAACATATTTGAAACATCTAAATACTCCCATTAGTATCAAATTCAACATCAAACATCAAAACACATCCAATATTAAATTTTAAATATCATTATACAACCATTATATTTTTAAGAATCAAATAAATTTTAATCTAGACCTAAAGGAGATCTACAACAACTCTTAATTCTACTTGAGTCTCCATCCTTTACCTAAAGTTAAAGGTCAATGTAGACTTTATTTTTCTAAATACTCTTACTTAATCAATCTATAAATTTCCTGATCAAATTCAATCAAAAATGGACGTTATTTTCTTCGAGCATGCCTTCTTTCTTTCTCTCTTATTAATTTCCTCTTTTTCTTTAATTTCTGCCACATTGAGTGGCTTTACTTCACTAAATGTGCCACTCAATTATGTGGCCAAGATGTGGTAGTTAAAACATGTTGTAATTGTGGTAATTTTTCTTTGTTTAATTTTATACAAAAATAATTCTTTTAAAATATATGGATGTTACAAATGCAATCTTGAAATAATTGTTAAAAATAAAATCTTAGAATTTTACTCACATTATTGAACTATTGCTATAAAGTTTATCTCTTTATAAAAAAAATTTTATAAAGGAAATATTATAAATAGAAAGAGAGAATAGTTAAGTAGGAAGAAGAAGAAGATATTTTTACATTTAGTAAAAACTTAGTTTTCATTGTCACAACATAAGAAAATCTATGACGACTTTCTCTAGAAAGGGAAAAATAGGTATTAGTTGTAATCTCCTTATTATGTTTTGCCTTATTTCAATCTAGAAAGCAGATCCTATTTTAAATTTTATAATTTTAATACAAATTTATGAACAATCTTGGCCCAAAATCAAAATGCCGGTCCAAGTTCCATGAAAATTAAACTTAAAGTAAGAAATTATGGTTTTCTTACATTTGTTGTCAAGTGTCTAATTCTTAAATATAATATTTAAATATTATCTACACCAATTTTAACATTTCCAAATGATTAAATTTGGGTATCATGTATTCATTTAATATATATATATATATATATATATATATATATATATAGTTTGATATTGTGAACACTAAATTATGTCTAAAACTAAATTAATTAAATTTAACAATTAAAAAATAATGATAGTAAAATGAATAAACAAATAATAAAAATAAAACAAATATAAATAATAATAGTAAGAAAAAGAAAGGAAAAAAAAAGAAAGGAGTAAAAATAATAACAAAAATAAAAAGAAGAAAAAAAGAAAATTTTCAGTTAAAAAAATGTTAAGGTAGTTGAAAGTTAGTTAAGGTAGTTAAGAATTAGTTAGGAAAAAGAAAAAAAAATAAAAGTGAAGAAAATGGTTTCTTTAGGGTAGGAAATTTAAAAATAAAAAATAAAAAAATAAAAAAAATGTAGAAGGGCCTCTAATATAAAAGAAGAGGACTGATCTTCGCAAGGGGAGGATTTCCGAAATATTTTCCTGGACTCTTCTCTGCTTCTTTCTAGTCTCCTCCGCATCCCTAGGCATCTTGAAGTTTCTCTTTACCACTTTTTATCCTTCTCTACTTTTCTCCTGAAGAACTTTACCAAACAGCTTTCTCTCACATTAGCAAGCTATTTTGTGGCCATTAGAGGGTTGCGCATTCCAGGATTCTTAATAAAATGGACATTCTCAAGAGAGGAAGAGGAAGGAACATAGGTTCGCTCACTTCTCGCACCAGAAATTGCAGAAGAATCTCAAGAATCCAATGCATTAGGAGGTTGTTAATCAAAGATCATCATAAATTTGCTAGGTAAATTCATTAATATTAATGCTCTCCTATGCGCTTGTGAATAGAGGTACAGTACAACCATACAATAAAATAGATTTGGAGATGTAGTTAGGAGTAATATTGCATGATTATCCTCTCAATTGGAACCTCAAACCAGTTGCATCAAAATAGATTCAGGATCTATATCTCCTTGTCTTTTTCTGCGTAAGTTTCTGGTAAGATTCTCAACACAACATGTGCATTTCGAGTGATGGTTCATCATATAGGGTCATTTGAGGCAGTCTCGGGATAGGTGATTCTAATGCATGAAACCAAACTAGAGGATGAGAACATTTAGGTGTGAGAGGCATCTACAGAATGCTAAGAAGTTATGAAGGATTTTGCACCTGCATCGTGATTTGAGGTTCTTAGTTAATAATGCGTTGTTTAAGTTGAATCTAGATTCAATTTAGTTTTTGGTATTATCCTGTAATTGGAGCTTTATCTGAGAAAATCAACTTCACAGTAGCATGTTTCCTATTTCTCTAACAAAAATGTCAATGAAATTGACACTTATGAGCTCTTTGGTGTTCAATAACCAATGCTGCAAGATACCCATTTACATGATCTATTCAATTGCTCTGTTCTTTATTCCCTTTGTTCCTACTTTCACCCTTCATTCAACCTTTGCTTCTCTTCTAAGCATCACACCCCAAATTCATAATCACTTCACAGCTAATTTAACAGTTGGATTTCTCATTCAAGATTCTGATCCTATTGGAACCATCATTAATTACCATTTCTCCCACATGCCACTATTCCACCACCGATGAACCCTCTCAAACTTTCTCTCTTCATGACTCTTTCCCATAGGAAACAACTTCCCTAACATCTCCTTCAGCGGTTGATTAATGGGGAGTGGATCACGATGCCACGCAACCTCACAAGATACCTATGGACTTGCACACGTGGATTTGTGGTTTATCGTTGACACCACGTACACACAATGACCAACGGTGAGGGACACGTTGTAGGGCCATGGTGGAGAGGTTAAGTTTGAACTCTGGTCCGGCATGACGTCATTTCTTCAATCTTGCCATGTGTACAATGGCTTGGTCTATAAGGTTAGGCTTGTGCTGTTAGCAATGTTGATCCTTCTTCTTGTAACTACCACTACAATTCCCCTAATTATTCATAAATTTTTTTGCTCTCAATCTTGATTTTCTTCCTTAGTTTGACTTGAAAAAATTTATTAGTGCATTCTTTAATGCATATTTCAATTTTGTAAAGCTTTAACTCCTTCACTTTCTCTCCAACCGCCAACTTTGTTAGCTCTAGGTGGCGCAAGCGCTACTATATTCAGGCCTAGTTGGCAGCTTAACAAGTCTCCATTTGATTTTGCATGTAGTTCATCTTCTTCGTTTGGGTTTTCTATGGTATATCCATTGCTCCAGTTGCTTTCATTACTAGGGTTATGGTTTGACCAATTCTTATTACTACCCCTGTTGTATGCCTCGTTAGTGCCATCGTATTGGCTGCCACTGTCCTGATTCCAAGCTGCTCAATTAGCGTTGGTATGTAAACACCTGATTACGCCCAAGGCTCCCGGTCGCTAAGTTTATTAATTAATCCTAATTTAGGTGACAAACAACTATTAAATTAAACATAAAACTAATAATAATTAAAAGATCTGAAAAATAAATAAAAAGTAAAAAAAAATCTAAAAAATAATAATTAAAGAAATTTAAAAATATGAAAAATAAAAAGAATTAAAAAATCTTAAAAAGAATTAAAAAATATATAATAAAAAATCTAATAATTTAAAAATCTGAAAAAGAAATAAAAAATTAAAAATCTGAAAAAATAAGTAAAAACGAAAATAATAAAATCTGAAAATAAAAATAAAAATTTAAAGTTTGAAAAGAAAATATAAAAATAAAAAATCTGAAGAGATAATAAAAATATGAAAAGAAAAGGAAAATAATCTGAGTAAAAATAAAAATAAAAATCTGAAAAAGTAAATTAAATGAAAAAATCCGAATAAAAAGGAATTTTAAAATTAAAATCTGAAAAATAATATTAAAATCTGAATAAAAATAAAAAATAAAAAATATGAAAAAGAAATAAAATAATAAAATCTAAAAATAAGAATAAAAATTAAAAATCTAGAAATGTAATAAACTAAAAAAGGGGAAGCAAGAAGATAATTAAAAGGGGGATAACAGTGAGAATAGGGATATAAATAAGGCCGAGGGGTTTTAGAAAAGGGGGAGACGAGAGCGACGAAGGGTTTTGGAAGAATTTCTTGGAGGTGCGCCTCTTGATCCCATCAGCAGGAGGAAGGCCAGAGATTGGGCGTCGATTGGAACTACGGAGGATAGATCCTCTTCGTTTAGACCTTTGCAAGCACGATCGTTGCGGTGGATCCAGTTGTGGATTATCTCCTTCGAAACGCCCGAGCTCAGGTGCGATAGTCCCCTTCGCCAAGGTTAGCCCTCCATTCTTTCTAAAATCTCAAATCCTTATTACTGAATTGTGGCATATTCAATTATTGGCTGGTTGAGGAACATGTGGTCGACTGAGAGTAAATAATTAGTTGGTTTATCCTCCCACTGCTAGCCAGAAACGTACACAAACAAATGTAGTATAATAGGTGAGGAGATCAATGTTAACTATGGAGTAGCTAGCACGGTTTCAGGGGTACAATTGTAGTAGTATTGAAATATAGAAACAGGGATGGTTGAAGAGCCGAGCGAGCCATGTGTTGGTTCCGGATCTGTGTTTGGGAGTTGATGGAATCGTGCTCACCGCCACCGCGTCAAAGCCGAGTTCGTTGCGAACTACAGGATCCTTCACGACCCCTACATGCTCCGAGTTCATCCTAGTGCTATGCAGTCTTCATTCGGTCTGACATCGGAGAGCCGCATCGTGGACGAGCCGCCGCCTGGCACGTTGGACTTCCTGCTAAACTATGCCGTTAAGCACCGCCTTGCACGCCCATTCCTGATACGAGGACCTTCTGAGATCCCTCTTGAAAGGGGAGGGGACATCGCATCGATCTGTAGGGGCAGAAACGAACCAGAGATTCTAGGTTCTCCGGCGAAATCAACCCCTTGGCTCGGGCCCGATGGAGAGACGAAGGATGCCCAGTCCTCGCGCCCAGGGAATACAAGCTCGGGGCTCGCCTGGCTTGGCTCCCAGCGGTTTTTGGACATAAGACCTGCCTCCCACTTGCTCGGCGCCGGCTACACAGGAGTGATTCGCCGAAATGTTGGAGACCATGGCGAACAAACTTCAGCTGGACCAAGACAAGGGTACCAGAAAGGGCCAATAGGGAAGAACCCCATTTGGCAAATATCCACAAAGTGCTCAAACTTTTAAAATTTGCTAATAGGTCCTTAAGGTAATCCCTATTTTCATTTTAGCCCCTTAACTTTCCATATTTGCATTTTAATCCCCCAAACTTCCCATAATTGCATTTTAGCCCCTTAACTTTCCATATTTTTATTTTAATCCCCTTAACTTTCCATATTTACATTTTAATTCCCTGAACTTTCCATAATTGCATTTTAGCTCCTCAACTTTCCATAATTGCATTTTAGTCCCTCAACTTTTCAAAATTGCAAATCAGTCCCAACCACTTTTTTTAAGTTCTTTTTTGTTGTCTTTTTTTTTTCATTTCAAATAACATCAAACCCTTTTCCTAAATCAAGTCCAATTTCTTTTAGATTCTCCTTCTCTAACTAAATCAAGTTTAATTTTCCACAAAATTTCGAGTCAACTATTTCTTTCTAACCAATTCCTTTTCTCTAAAAGTGTCTGATTAAGCCCACGCGCTTCCGATATTTACAAATCAAGAAAACGATTAAATAAAAATCTTTTTTGCTTTCCTTAATCTCACGCAATGGGCACTAAAGACGAACTGTTAGCTTTTTCTGTTGTTCTTTGTTTAGAGGTCTGTATAGGTCTAAGTGCAACCGTTGTTGTCTTGGGCCCTGTGCATATATAGATTAGGATTGCTCCTCCTTCTCCTCGTTTTCAAACAAATAAAAACCCATTTTTCATTCCTTAATCTCACGCAATAGGCCCTAAAAATGAACTGGTAGCTTTTTCTGTTGTTCGCTGTTGAGTGGTCTGTATGGGTCCAAGTGCAGCCGTAGTTGTCTTGGGCCCTGTGCATATGTGGACTGGGATTGCCCCTCCTTTACTTTGTTTTCAGTTAAATAAAAATATCGTTTTTGCTTTCTTAATCTCACGCAATGGGCCCTAAAAACGAACTGGTAGCTTTTTCTGTTGTTCGTTGTTTAGAGGTCTATATGGGTCCAAGTGTAGCCATTGTTGTCTTGGGCTCTGTGCATATGTGGATTGGGATTGCACCCTCAAAATGCCAAGCCTTCAAACCAACCAGAACTACGTAAACCTTGAGTTTCCTATTGCACCGGGGAATACGTAGGAGCATGATCAAGTCCTGTCAGGCTAACCTCCATCAACCTATTTATTTTCACTCTAGTTAAATGGATCAAACTATTTTCAAAAATCATACACTCAGTTTAAGGGTACTGTTCTTCAGAACAGGCGAGTGAGGTGCCTAACACCTTCCCTACTCGTAACCGACTCTCGAACCTAAATCTCATTCTCAAGTTAGGGTTTTTCCAAATCTTTTTCCCTTAAATAAAATTTGGTGGTGACTCCACACAAATCAAATAAATTCATTTCAAAATTTTAGCGAGTTCGTCGTCTCGTCGGAATTACGGTTGCGACATGATATAACCCATGTTTAATCATATTTAAATTCTAGATCATAAAATCATAAGCCCAAGCTCGGCTCAAGTGGTTTCCTAAGCTAAAGTCCATGTGTGATGTCCCTGGTTCAATTCCTCTGCTCGGCTATTTCTTTTAAAAGGCCATGCCAGCTTATTGGACCATGCGTCAGCCTCCCTTTAATTGTGTCTTCCTAATTGAATTAGTTGTCTTTTAATTAGGCCATGCCAATCGGGCCCAAGAGCAATGCTAGAAAAATAAAATAATTGACCAAATTCTTGAATAAAATAAATAATTAACACAAATTCTTCTACTCGTTTTTAGTCAAGTCTATTTCTTATTTTATTTTGGGTCAAGCCGATCGATTTAAAATTAAATCCATTTTTTTATTTTATTTTTAATCAAGCCCAATTTTCTTTTTAATTTAAAATTAAGTTCCTTTTTTTTTAATTTGGGTCAAGCCCATTTTCTTTTCTAATTTGGGTCAAGCCCAATTTGATTTAGAATCAAGTTCATTTTTTATTTTATTTTGGGTCAAGCCCAATTCTTTTTTTTTAATTTAAAATCAATTTCCTTTTTTTAATTTGGATCAAGCATAATTCAATTTAAAATCAAGTTCATTTTTTATTTTATATTGGGTTAAGCCCAATTTTATTTTTTAATTTGAAATCAAGTTCTTTTTTTTTTAATTTGGGTCAAGCCTAATTCAATTTAAAATCAAGTCCATTTTTTATTTTATTTTGGGTCAAGTCCAATTTTCTTTTTAATTTGAAATCAAGTTCCTTTTTTTAATTTGGGTCAACCCCAATTCCTTTTTTTTTATATGGGTCAAACTCATTGCCTTCAATTTTTGATTTTTTTTTATCTCTAATTTGGGTCAAGCCCAATAGATTCCATAATTTAAAATTAGTAAATTCAATTTAAAAAGTCGATTTATGAAGTATTTTTTTTAGAAAAAAGGAAAATATATCTTTCAAATTTTCTGAAATTTGTGTAATGGATTCTAATTGGGCAAGTAGTGTTCTCTACTTTTCTGTATTTTAATCTTTGCTGATTCAAACATGACTTACTATAGTTTGAATTTTGTAAGCATGTGATTTTAGGAAATCAATGTTTTACTAACTCCATCTAAAAATATATGTTTTTTAATCTTCTAAAATTTGTGCAACAGATTCTAATATGGGCAAGTAGCGTTCTCTACTATTCCGTATTTTAATTCCTGTAAATTTAAACATGGCTTACGACAGTTTGAATTTTGCAAGCCTGTGATTTTAGAAAATTACTGTTTCTACTAATTCCACCTAAAACTGTTTATTTTTGAATTTTTTGAAATTCATGCAACGGATTCTAATGTGGGCAAGTAGCATTCTCTACTGTTTTGTATTTTAATTTGTGTAGATTCAAACACGACTTACGATGGTTTGAATTTTGCAAGCATGTGATTTTAGAAAATCATTGTTTCGGTTAATTCCACTTAAAAATGTCTGTTTTTGGATTTTTTGAAATTCATGCAACGGATTCTAATGCGAAAAAGTAGCATTCTATACTGATCCGTATTTTAATTCATGCAGATTCCAACACGGCTTACGATGGTTTGGATTTTTTTTATGTGGGTCAAACTCATTGCCTTCAATTTTTGATTTTCTTTTATCTCTAATTTGGGTCAAGCCCAATAGATTCCATAATTTAAAATTAGTAAATTCAATTTAAAAAGTCGATTTATAAAGTATTCTTTTTAGAAAAAAGGAAAATATATCTTTCAAATTTTCTGAAATTTGTGTAACGGATTCTAATTGGGCAAGTAGTGTTCTCTACTGTTCAGTATTTTAATCTTTGCTAATTCAAACATGACTTACTATAGTTTGAATTTTGTAAGCATGTGATTTTAGGAAATCAATGTCTTACTAACTCCATCTAAAAATATATGTTTTTTAATCTTCTAAAATTTGTGCAACAGATTCTAATACGGGCAAGTAGCGTTCTCTACTATTCCGTATTTTAATTCCTGTAAATTTAAACATGGCTTACGACAGTTTGAATTTTGCAAGCATGTGATTTTAGAAAATTACTGTTTCTACTAATTCCACCTAAAACTGTTTATTTTTGAATTTTTTGAAATTCATGCAACGGATTCTAATGTGTGCAAGTAGCATTCTCTACTGTTTTGTATTTTAATTTGTGCAGATTCAAACATGACTTACGATGGTTTGAATTTTGCAAGCATGTGATTTTAGAAAATCATTGTTTCGGTTAATTCCACTTAAAAATGTCTGTTTTTGTATTTTTTGAAATTCATGCAACGGATTCTAATGCGAGAAAGTAGCATTCTATACTGATCCGTATTTGAATTCATGCAGATTCAAACACGGCTTACGATGGTTTGGATTTTGCGAGCATGCGATTTTAGAAGATCACTGTTTTTACTAACTTCATTAAAAAAAAACCAATTTTTACCTAAAATCTCCCTTTTTATTTTCCAAGAGATCAAGTCTCTTAACCAGAGCTACATAGCCTTGGGTTTTCCATTGCACTAAAAAATACTTAGGAGTAGGATCGAATCCTGTTAGGCTATTTTCTACAAACCTATTTATTTTCTAAATCAAACTATTTTCAAACATATCCAAATCACACACTCAATTTAAGGGTACCGTTCTTCGGAATGGGCAAGTAGGGTGCTTCATACCTTTCCTACTCGTAACCGACTCCCGAACCTAGATTTCTTCCTCAAGTTAAGGTTTTTTCAAATATTTTTTCTTAAAACAAAATTTGGTGGCTGCTCCACAATCAATAAAATTCTTTCTAAATTTTTTTAATGAGTTTGTCATTTCGTTGTAATTATAGTTACAACATATATTAGATTTTATTTGACTTTAATTTCACTCAAATTTAGATTTTATTTGACTTTAATTTCATTCAAATTTAAAGTCTTCAATTCAAGATATGGACTTTAAATAAAATAAAAATAAAAAATTTGAAAACATCATGTATTTCATAGAAGGATTATAAAACACTTCACTTAATTTTAGGCTACATAGAAAGAGAGTTAACTCTTAAGAAAATATAAAAGTGATAGATCTATCACTTATATTTCCAACAATAAAAAGCACACCTCAAGAGACTAACTATAATCCAATATATCTCATATATAAGGTATGCAGATCATTCTATCCAGAACCTTTAAATGTATAACCAGAAGTTTAAAGCCATCAATTAGTTCAAGTTAAAAGGTTTTGGCATCTTAATTTTTGTTTAATTTTAGGTCCATTTAACCATAGAAATGAATAAGAAAGTTACAAATAATTCTTTTATCTTTTTATTCATGCAAATAATATCTTATTTTGACAAGTACAATTCCTAACATTACTTACAAAAGATAAGGTTAGAAAATGTCTTGTACCCAAAATTTTACCTCAAAATTCACAACTTCTATTTCAATAGCATATTAAAAAATTTAATCAAGCTCTTCAATTTATATGTAGTAATATTTTGAATAAGTTAAGAATGAGATTTATAATGTATATGATTTATTGTTAACCTTTAAATATCATAACAGAAGTTTAAAGTTATTAAATATTTCAAGTTAAAAGGTTCTAGCATTTTTTTCCTCAAATTTAGCCCCATTTAACTTTAGAGATGAATATGAAAGTTGTAAATAATTTTTTTACCTTTCTATTTATGCAAATAACATCCAGTACAACTTGAGATATGAACTTACAAAAGATAAAAAGTTAGGAAGTGTCTTGTATTTAAAATTTGACATCAAAATGAACAATTTCTATTTCAATAACATATTAAAAAATTAATCAAACTCTTTAATTTAAGTATATTAATATTTTGAATAAGTTAAGAATGATACTGATAATGTGTGTGATTTATTATTTTATTGGTAAATGATCTTAAATCTTTAAAAAAATCAAAATGATGTTTCACTCCTATTTTTTTATATTCAAGTAGCTAATTATTTTTAATTCTATTTTTTAAAGTATATAATTACATATATGTAAGGTAAAACATAAAAAAGTTTACATAGAAAAATTTAAAATAAAATTGACACATTAAAATTTTTCCATACATATCATTATGTAATACATAAATTAACATCACTATTTATAAAAATTCTGATTTTTTTATAACTGAATAAATAAATTCTTTTTGGTAACTCATTTGACTTCCTAACTTAATGTTATTATTTAAGATATTACTTGAAAAAGATGACACCTTTTTTACTCTAACTCCTTCCTTTTTCTTCTTTTTTATTTTTCTTCTTCTTTTTATCCTCCTTTTCCATTAGACTAAGAGAGAATAATAATCAAATATATTTTAGGAGTAAATAATTTACAACCTCTAATGCCAAAAAATAACACCAAACTATCAATTTTAGAACCTATAGAAGTCATAGCCTCAAAGCTCTCTCACCATAGCAACCAAAATCAACATTCCAACATGCATAGAATTGTTGTGTCTAACATTATCATTTCACATTCCAACCATTGAAACAATGACTTATCCATCATCCAAATCCAAACATCATAAAATAACAACCCAATAGAATAATCATCGACAAAGAGTTACTACCAAATCATCATTGAAATTGTTAAATTTCATCATCCTCAAGCTTCACATTGCCACCAAGATTAGCTTTATTTTCCACCTAAATGCCTCTTACATAAATTATCATTGTCTTTTTGCCGTATCATTGTTAGTGATTTTGTTAATAAATTAGAAATTTGATGTTTATTGACATGAACCAATCTAATCAATCTAGAAGTAACTTCTTCCCTAACAAAATGGCAGTAAATGTCCATATGCTATTGCAAAACACTATGCTAATATCAACATCAACCTCAAAACTCTTTAAAAGTTGTTGTAGCCAAGAGATTTCACAGGAAATTGAGACTAAGACCCTATATTCATCCTTATTTAACGATGTAGAAATTGTGGGTTGTTTCTTTGATTTTCATGAAGCTAAATATTCTTCAAGGGAAACATAAAGGTAGTCATTGTCATTGAGAATCTAAGTAATTTTTCCAATTTTCCACAAAATCTATCAACTTCAATGGGGAATTATCTTAGAACAATAATCCTTGACTCGTTCTGCCTTTAATATGCCAAAGTAGATGATACAAGAACTATCACAACCCTCCATTTCTACCTTTATGACTATTCATATTCTATGGTTCAAAAGTGTGTCACATGACCTTGAAAAGGAGGAGGAGTTTCCCCATTAAAGTGATCCAAAGGTTTGTATTGAAGAGGATGAGCCTATGGAAGAGAAATAGGTGGAGCCTTAGTAGCATGGCCAAGGGAGGAAGGTAACATCACCTATCTTGTCGATGATGATGAGAAGGTCATTATTTTTTCTATTAGTAATGATTAAGTTTCATATATATATATATATATATATATATATATATATATATTATCTTTTATAATTATTTTTATATTTATATTTTTGTGACTTATAATTATTGAAAACTTTGTACCTTTGTTTCACACCTTGAGACCATTCATGCACTTGACATCGCCATCAATTCATAGTTTTAGGATCATTATTAGAGATGAGGAATGGTCTCGAAAAAGGTTTAAGATAAATGATTTAGCAAGTTTTGTATAAAGTGATTACATACTTAATAAATTTTTAAGTTATTTGTTCATTATTTTTTATATTTTTATTTTAAATTTTATTTGTAGGATGCTTATTTCCGGAATCCTTGCTATGATAGACAAGTCAAGAAGGTATTTGACTTTAAAGGCTTACACCTCCTTTATGATATGTTTAACTAGGATAAGAAGAAGGATGCTAAATATGAATGGATAGAGAATGATGTTTATCTTGTTCTGATGGTTCATTGGAATAGTGGTGTGTTTCAAAGAGAATTAACATATAACAAAGACAATAGGTCATATAACCAAGAAGAATCACTTCACGTAAGTAACCTTTTGGTCCACATTAAGGTTGACAAAAAAGAATATGTTTAGTTTTGCTTAATTTTTTTATTTGTTTTATTATTATGAGATAATGCTTATAAGAATATTTTTATTTTATTAGGCTCAAGAGATCAAATATGAATTGAATATGGACGAACTCTTCCTTACCACCTTAAAAAAAAAGTTTAGGGATTGAGTGGATGATTTCTCCTAGACTACCTATATAAGTTGATAATATAATTATCTATTCTATGTTAACTAAAATAAAATTATAACTTTGTTATTTTTTATCATCATAATTTTTTATTTTATGTTAATCAAAATAAAAATTTAACTTTGTTATTTTCTTTTATCATCAGATTAAGTACCATGATCGATTGCAGGAGATGCCTTCATAGGTGAGACTTTTTTGAATGGCTCCCAGCAAGTGGAGGGAGCCACTATAGTTGGCCTCTGAGTGAATTTTGCTATGGTAAAGACCTGAGTGTGAGTGTATGGCACTACATCCTCCATTGTTGCCAAGTTTTGGTGGGATCGTCATTGACTCAAGATTTTCGGAAATCTTTTCCCAACTCATCTCCTAATCCATTTAACATTTAGAGGCGAATCGACAAAGCTAACTAGAGGGCTAGGAAAGCTGAGAAGGAAGCAATGATGCGAAGGAGATGGTTTGAACCCTATAGAAAATTGTGAACGCTATATCGACATGGATAACGAATTAGTAGAGGGTGGACCATCTATTGATCATCATTATTATTAAAAGATAGGTTTTTCAACGGATAGTTTTTTATGATTATATAAATTGATATAAAATATATTAAATTTTGGTAGTTATTCTATTCTAATCATTACTAAAATATTTTTTTATGGATAATTTCTAATAAATAAAGATTTGTTAAAAAAAAATTGATAAAAATTAAAATTATTATTAAATAAATATTTTTTTAATGATATAGATTATAATGACAAATTTAATAATTAATCCTTATTAAATGATAATATACCTTACCATTGTTTCTTCCGATGTTAGTTTAGAATTTTTTAATTTTTATTTATTTTTCATTATTTACTTTTGATTATAAAAATTATGACATATTTTTTATGTACTTTTATATATTTTTAATATATTTTTATACATATTTTAATTTATTTATAAATTTATTGATTATCATGAATATCAATATATATATATATAACAAATTATAATATAAAATATTTAATTAAAAATTAATTAAAAGGTTTTTCTTCAAAAATAATATAAACAATGTTAAAAAGGATGAGATTAAATTGACATTAATTAACATTAACTTATTAAAAATTTCTAAAAATAACAATGCGAATTTAGTAAAAAAAATTAACACTAATTAGTGTCACTCTTTTCATGACCCAGTAGCAGTGACCATCTTAGTATTAATATTGAAGTCGATGCTAAATTTACATTAAAGGTATATTTGATAATTATTTTATTTAAAAGAAATATGAAATAATTAATTTAAATTATTTTAAGGTGATTTTAGCTTATTTTTTAATATCATCTTTGTTAATTTTTGAAATTTCAATTACTAGATAAAATTTATTTTATTTTTATCTTTTTTATATTTAATTATATTTTGTTTGTTATAAAATATTACTTTTTTATATTATTTTTTAATGTTAGAATATTTAATTTAAATTATTTATAGTAAAATATATAATTTTTGCTGATAAAAAAATTATAAATAAAAAATATTTTATCAAAATATTATTATTGGAATTAAATTTTAAAATAAAATAATCAATTAATATTTTGATAAATGATAGAAGCATACTTATACAATTTTTACATTCTTAAATAGGTAAAATTGAAAGGTGTTCTAAAATACCTCAAAATATCTTATCATCTTAGTAGAAATTAAATATATATTATATAGAAAATTCAGTGTAATATCAATAATTAAGCCTTTTTCCAAATTGTTGATTAACAAAATAAATTTACATACCTTGCAAGTGTATAAAATCTAAACTTAAAAAGGAAAGAGCATGATGTGTTAGGAAAGGTACTAAGAAAAAAATAATAAAAAGATGAAAAAGGTTTTGACCCACAAAATAGTTTAGCTAAAAGGAACAATATGTTTTTTTATTTAGGATGATGCATTTGATGCTCATGCAGAAAATATTGTTAATTTCACTCGTGTCTCAACGACTATTTTGTCTCTATCTATATAATGATAAAAGCTTATGAGTAAAAATTAATGAGCATTAACTGTGATATTCTAAAATATCTTAACTACTCGTAATCGGAATTGTGAACTACTCATAACTAATTTGGGTTTAAGAAAATAGTGTTGTTAGACATAGAAGTGTTGTGTCTATTTTCTAAGTAATTATTTAAGTGTGGAGAGACTTATATAAAAATACTAGGATAATATTTTGTGAAAGTATCTTATAATATATTGCGTTTTTATATTTTAAAATAGTAAAAATATTTGTTGTGTGATAACAGAGACGAGATGTGTAGACATGTAGTTTTTGAATTGATTAGAGTGAATCAGTATAATTTTTGGTGTAAATATCTATCATGTGCATTGATAAGTGTCTTATAACATTTTAATTTGTAGAAAAAATCACAATTTTCCTACACACTACATTTAACCTTCTTTTTGTGTGTCATTTTTTCTCTTCAATTATTTAAAATATTTATAAATCTTAAAAAAATATTTTTATTTTAAACAAAAAATTATTTATCTAAAAATATATTTTTATTAGAAAATACATCATAAATAGTAAAATAAATAAAATTCTAAAATTCTCTTTTTAATATATAATAATGAAAATAACTATAAATTTATTTATATAATATTTATAATAAATATATAAATTAAATTAAATTAAATTAAAAAATACGATTCTTATCTTTAATATAGTAATTTAATTTAAATAATAAAATAATTTATTTAATAATTAAAAAAATTTTATAATACTTAAATTCAAATTTAATTATCATTTTCTTAGTTCTCATTAGCATCAATTCCGCTGTTTAGTGCCAACGTTAATGAACGAAGTTTTTACTGGAAATGATCGGATCATGGAAAAAAATGGAAGAAAAAGCGAATCGTATAACTTTCTCGGAAAAGAAAAGAAAGAAAAGGAAAAGGGCGGAAGCCTAATTGTGTTCTCTTAAAATCATTAAAATCATATTAGAATCGAGAAAATAGAAGTGATGAGAAGAATATATATATATATATATATATATATATTACTGATCTGCTTTGAAAATATACTAACATATATAAATTCATTTCTAACAAACTTTAGCAACTAACTAAGAGTTAGTTTGCCTAATGTTGTAAAAATTCAACATGTAATTCTTCTTAGTTTAAGCTTGGATAAATGAAAATTCCACAACCTTTTTACTAATGTATGGCTGGTGGTGATGGTCTTAAGCGCTAATATTTGTCAACAGTGGTCTTTGGACGTGGAATTTTAGGTGGCACCGTTCTCTTTTTTCAGGAGAACAAGAATTGTTGAATGATCTTTCAACTTTGGTTAATTCAATTAATTTCATACTAGTGAAAAGGATTTATAGCAGTGGCATTATCACAAGAGTGGAGTTTATAAAGTAAAGTTAGCTTATTCTTTTCTCCTTATTTTATAAGTATTAAAAATGTATATATTTATTATTTTAATTACATACTTAAAATATTTAGTATTTTTATTTAATAATTAAAAAAAATTAAAAATTAAAATAGAAAAATTTAGAATTATTCTTTCAAATATCTTTAGTGTGCCCAACTTCTAAAGTAATGACTTTGACCTAATTGATGATCTTGGATAGGATTTCTGAATGGATTGTTTGCTGCACAGTAACATGTAGGAGTCATCTTCGCATCTCCATTTCTATTGTAATTTTTTTGTACAAGTTTGGTCGAATTTTTATTTTTGATAGATTCTAATTGTGATCTCCCAAAACTATGCCATGGTTGAATACATTTTCAAATTTTGAGAAGCATGTTTTATTTTTTAATTATGTTAGTCTTTTTCCATTATATAATAATTTTTACTTCACTTTATATTTTGAGTTTACACCTTATATAACAAGTTGTAATACCACTTCACCCTTTTTTAATTATAAACATATACTTTCTTTTGGAAAAAATTATAATAAAATATATTAAATACCCTCTAACTAATTAATATCTTTAGAAGACAAGACCACTACACACATGTATGGCCCTGACTTGTCATGTGTTTGTAAATTTTAAACTAAGATGAAACATACGTAAAAAAGTCAATCATTAAATAAACTAGTGTTCAATCTTTTGGAATGTCATATTATATTTTATTATAGTTTATAAACAGTAAAATATTGTAATTAAAAATAAAAAAAGAGTTAAATAAATTACGTTTTATAATATTTAAATTTCACCTATTTATTTAATATAAGTCTTCTTTTAAGTTTTGATCTAATATTTTTTTTAAAGATTTTACCCACTTAAAATTATTTTGTAATAAAAAATTGATAAATAAAAAAAATTATTTTTAAATAAGCTATAATAGTGCCTAAATTTATATATATCTTAAAGATATTTAAATAAATTAATACATATATAATATTAAAATATTATAATTAAAATTTAATATATTATTATCATCATCATTATTTTTTTATTATCAATACATATATATATATGTATATATATATATATATATGTATATATATATATATATATATATATATATATATATATATATATATATATATATATATATATATATATATATATATATATATATATATATATATATAAGCGCGCGTCCGTCCTGAAGCAGATATAAAGTAGACATATGTTCCGAACGAATACTCTAACTGATTTTCCCTTAATTTTTCTGCAAGGCTTTTAGGTTAACTTTTCAAGTAGTAAATTATGGATAAAGCTTTTTTAAAAATTAACTAGAGTGATAAAGCTCTGCTAAGGAATAAATTAATGTTAGATACTTTATAATATATGGACCTGTATATATTATTAATTATGTATTTTATAATATATGTCATTTATATAAAGTTTTATCCATAATAAAATAATTTTACAAGAATATTTAATATAAATTTTATAATATGTAAGTATCATAAATAATCATTAATTTCTATAATTTGATGATGAATTAAATTAGAAATAGAAAAATTTTGATAAATCATAATTTTTTATAAAAAGAAATGAGATTCAAAAGACATAATACTTTATAAAAAGATATTTGATTATTATACGTAGAAGATTATAATTTTCAAATCAAATGCGTAATTTTTTTTTCTAATATCTCATTATTAAAAGACATCGAGAAAAATTGTACATAAAAACTTGGAAGTCCCCCTCTAATTATCACTCAATTATTATCTATAAATTCAGGCACCCTATGATAATTATTATGTTCAAATTTCTCCCTTTAATTTTCAACATCAAACTGTATTAAAAGTTTGGCACTTGGTAAATCAAGCATTAGTATATACTGATAATGACAACTCAAAGGAATGTACCCATTAAGGTTGCCGTAAATTGCCATGCATGCAGTTCGAACTTGAAGCACAACCACAAAGACTAGAAAAGTAAAAGAGAAAAGAGAAAAGGAAAAGATCGAAACGCAGCTGCAAATGCCATTGAAAACACACACTAGAACCACAAATAGAGGACATGCAACTAACAATATCAAATAGCGATTTGAATCATTGCTGCATGTGGCCTTTATTGACCAGAAACCTCAATTAAAAGTAGAGACAATAATAATAACAACTTGAAGCTGAGAGAATAACAATACATGCAAACAAAAAACCAATACTAGATCTAACCTAAAGCAATTAACATTGGCATCCCTTCAGTTAGAATAAGATCCATGCAAAGCACTTGAATAATATCAAGGACAATGGTGAAAGACTCCACCACCACAAACCAAACCACCCACCCCACCAACCCCACCTACACCACCCAGGCCACCAGCAGCACCACCTAATCCTCCTCCACCACCAGCACCACCACCAGCACCACCACCAGCTCCACCTAAACCTCCAGCACCACCTCCAACTCCACCTACACCTCCAAGTCCTCCAGCTCCACCACCTAAGCCTCCAACACCGCCACCACCAACCCCACCTAAGCCTCCTCCACCACCAGCACCAGCACCAGCACCACCTCCAGCTCCGCCCAATCCTCCAGCTCCACCAGCACCACCTAAGCCCCCAACACCTCCAAGTCCTCCAGCTCCACCACCAATTCCATGAAATCCACCAGCTCCACCACCAATTCCATGGAATCCACCAACTCCACCACCAATTCCATGGAATCCACCAACTCCTGCACCACCACCAATTCCTCCAAATTTTCCAACCCCACCACCAAGTCCGCCAAATTTACCAATCCCTCCACCAATCCCACCACCAACTCCTCCAAACTTCCCTATCCCCCCAACACCAGCAAAACCGCCCATCCCAGCAAATCCACCAACTCCACCAAACACAAAGTGCTTCTTCTCATTAACACCCTTGCCTCTAGGTGGTTCTGCATGTGGTCCACTCACATGCACACCAAGTGTTTGCTCATCATCACCACTTGGAACCTTACGTGCACCTGCATGCACTATGACTAGTACAAGCAACACTAGCAGTGTATTCCATTTTCCCATCTCTCACTCTCTCTCTCTCTCTGTGTTGAGCATGCATGCAAAAGGGGAGGGGGGGTCCTATATACTCGAATCAAGGTAGAGGGCGGTTGAGAGAAATAAAAGATTGCAAGTGAAAATAGTTATGACTTGTGAGGTCTCGAGAATTGGGAATATTTAATATTGACTTTTGGGTTATCAGATTGTTAGGTAGAATCAAAACAGGAGAGAATTTAAGGAAGTCATGTGCTGCGTCCCTCGTAGTAATTGCCAAAACAAAAATTGTTGTGTGAATCTAGGAAGAATGAAATGGAAAGAAACGAATGATAAAAAAAAGTAAAATATATTGATATATGAAGGATAATTAAAACTATTCATAAGATGATAAATAAACAAATTTTGTTTTTGGTTTTGCAGAAACTAATGGTGCTTCTCCTGGTCCAGACTGCTTAAGTGGTTTGGGATACTGACGATATTCTCGGATACTTTTTATTTGATACTATTTTAGAAAAAAATAATTTTATTATACTCTTATTGTTTATAATATCATCGTCATCTTCAACTTTATATATATATATATATATATATATATATATATATATATATATATATATATATATAAGTTTGTGTTTATCTTTGAAGTATTTATAAATTAGAAAATTTAATATGTGCTAGACATATAATATTGCATTTAATTAATTAAAGTAATTAACGCTTTGTTGAAATAAGTTAATATTTTTTCCTCTCTAATTCTAATTAATATTTATAACTCTATAGGACCAATCATTAATTTCTACATTTCATTTCCCACTTTCTCTCAACAAACCAATCAAAAAATATTTTATTTTTAATATTTATATTTTATTAATATATCCATCTTTTTCAAATGAATCACATTATCTAATTTAACCTTACTTTTTCAACCTTACTAATTCTTACAACATAAATTAATTCACTTTTCTTTTAACTAATTTATATATTTTTACATATATCATATTTACTTGATATTTTTGTATGCTAATTTTATATTTACTTCACCAAATGTCATTTTATTAATCTCATTTGATATTGATTCTTATATTTTTGCAAATAAAATTCATTCTTTTCTAAATCTAACCTACATTAATTTTATTTAAATTGAAATGATGATGATAATTCAGTACAATTTAATTCATAATCATTATTGTTAAAATAAGTTAAAATAATGGAAGTCAATAGGGTTTAAGATTTAAAAGATAACCATAACCCATATGTTTTCTTATGTATTACATCTTTAATCTAGTAATATAAATACTGATTAATTTTTTTTATATCTCAATGTGCATACCGCGTAATCAATAGGCAACAGTCTTCCTTAAATAACTTAAGAAACAAAACTAACAGGTTGAAAAGCAAGTAAACATAGATAAGATAGTTAAAAATGGAAAGAGTTGTCGTATATATATATATATATATATATATATATATATATATATATATATATATATATATATATATATATATATATATATATATATATATATATATATATATATATATATATATATATAGAGAGAGAGAGAGAGAGAGAGAGAGAGAAAGAGAGAGAGGTGTGTTTTATTTATTTAAATTTCTAAATATAATAATAAAAATACCAAAAAAATTATCTATTTAAATGTGTTTAATTTAAAATTCGAACAACAATAATTATTAGTAATCAAAATTACTATTGTAAATAATCAATTATTACGAAATATAAAATTAATAATAACTACGTTTGAATTCTGTAACCAATAATTAATGCATTTAAATCTGGTCATTGATAAACATAACAAAAATTTATAATTATTGAATAATGAATACATTTTAAAATTATTAATGAGTAAATAATAAATACGTGTAAAATTAAAATAATATAACTAATTGTAACATTTAAATTATTTTAAAATGCATAATTTTTTAACATTATTTTTTCTGTTTTGCCCAAATAGATTAGATCTGTGTTCCTAATAATTTTATTGACTACTATAGAAATTGAGTTGTAATCTCATGAAAGTGATATAATGGATATGACAACCACTTTAATTTTTCATTAATTTTAATATTTTATTTATAATAATAAAAAAATAATAATGCTAAAAAATTAATAATAATTTATTATTATCTATATAAATATTTTTTATTAGATTTTTATTTATAATGATATGAATTCTGTGATTGTTGATTTTATTTTGATTTAATTTATATTTTTTTATATTTTATTTACTAAGTTTTTTTTTTATAATTAACATATATAAATTAATTTTTTACATTTGATACAACCTCAAAATTATTTAATAATTATTTAAAAAAATTTATTACATATGTACATATCTCAATTTATATTAGTTAATTATTCCATTATTGCTATATGCATACACAAAACAAATTTCTTCCATATAAAATATTTATTAAAATATCTTCTTAGAATGCATTTTCAAATTCTCTTAAGTTTAATGTTGCTACATGAACAATTCAACCTTTTTAAGATTAACAATAAACTTGTGATTTATTCTAATGTGAATCATATTTAATTAACATCATTATTATATTTTAATATAGTGAAAAATTTATTAATAATATAGTTTATGTTATCTTTTAAATATTAGAGTATCAATATCACAGAAAGATGTTGCTGCACTAAACTTATAATATTCATTATTGTAATGTCCTAAAAATGAAGTTCGTTTTTACACTTAAGTCGTATACATGGTTCCATTATTAAACTTTTACTTCATGATACATAAATTTTAGAAAATAACTATTAGTGAAAATATAGTAAATTTTTTTTTGTTTAAAAAATACTTTGGTATAAAATGTAAGCCTCGTTAAAATAACTATCGTATTGGAAAATAAATAAACTAATGTCCTCATTCCCATTTAATTCATTAATGGACTATGTTACTTATACTGGTTTTCTATTTCTCTCTATTCAACAAAATTACAAGTTATTATAAATACAGACATGTCAAAAATTATACAAATTTTATAGTTACACAATTCATATTTATACATATTTAGTTAAGTTAAGGCATCTATGTTTTTATGCACCTAACTACATATATAACTATTAATACCATATACATACATCACATATATTATGATACAAAGCTACATATTAAATAATTATGGTATAGTCATCCAGCTATGTTTACAAAATATACATTATTATGTGAGATTAAGTTCTCATCAATGTGTCAGACATAAAGATTGTGAAACTCCAACCATTCTGCTTATGTTGTTAATCTCTACGAATACCACCACTTTGACGAACGCCATTATTGGGGTCTGGAAAAGAAAATGGTGGAAGAGGGATGAGAAACAAAGTTTCTTAGTAGGATTCTACTCTAATTATAGTATCAACATTTTCAACCTAACCACTTTAGTTTATTTAGAAACATGACATGTATATATGTGCACTTTTAACTTTTTAATTTTTTTTTAACTGAATTTGATTTCTTTTACAGTTGCAAAAACTAACTTCGATCACAAGCATACAAGACACTTATTCTGAGTTTCATACATCTTTCATTCTCTTAAGATCGTAGTACATTACATCGTATATATCATTTGATTATCATTTCATTCACGTCTTACTTATAATTCATTCTCATTCTCTAATCACCCTTTCCGTGACAATTTAATTTAAGGCATATTTTTAACAATTTTAGTTAAATAGCATCTTTCACTTCCCTCATACTCTACTTTCTATTCTAGGATATTGGCTCATTCTAGATGGTCGTTACCATAATAATTTCTTGAAGTCCTATGACTTTTATATGGAAAGTCTTGTGACCTCCATATGTGCACAAGGCCTGTATGACTTGTCATGGTAAGTGTAATGTCTTAGATTTTCACATAGGAATTTTCTTTAGTGATCTCTTGATTTATTAGGTTCCATTTTAGGTCTTTGTGATATACACAGTCAATATTCAATCAATATGGTATGTACAAATAACATCCAAATCATCCAATTTCTCATATAATTCATCTACTCATGGAACCATAATTCACATCAATTTTCATTTATCATCCAAGAGAGCACATATAGTCTCTAATCCAATATATCTTCACATTTATCATTCACGTATGAGAATCATCTAACACATAACTTTCCTAAACAATCAAGAGTACATTCCATACACTTTACATTTATTCTAATTAAAAACTAATCTTCTAATAAAAAATTTCTTAAATATGGTTGATGTAACTTTCTTGGACAACATGTAAACTTCCTCCAATAGCTTTTCCATCTTGCATTATTCATAAGATTTATGATAAATCACTCATAGAACCTTAGTTCATTCATCCTTCTAAGTTACCCCTCAAACTTTTCTTTTCTCAAATATTAAGTTATTCTTAATATTTTTAATGTATGTTTATGGTATATAGAACTTCTCTAGTTGGCCGAGTGACCTTTCTTAGTTGTTTACTCTCTGTGTTTCTTAAATTGAATGTCTTATGTACAACTTACTTATTTTAAGTTTAAGTGTTATATGTTTTACACTTTTTGACTAATAACTTGGCTAGTTAGATTTGTTCTATTAATGAACCTACTTGTCTGCCTCCTTAGTCATGAATTTAAAGTTTTCTACTCATGTATTATATAGTTATCTTTAAACATCCAAAATAACCTACTTTTCTTATTTATTACCTAGGTGGTCAAATTCACATTCTCTAGTCCCATGACCTTATGGTTCAATTTTTCTTCCTTTAAAAATGTGATTTACACTAATTAGAATTTAAACTATTAATTAACACCACCTTAGAAATTCTTAGAGCTTTTCTTCCTTGTTTAGTGAGCATGGCCCAATGCTCTTAGTTTCACCTCTACTCCATAATAAATTTTTAAAAGCCTCCTTAACCTTATTTAGAACCACTCTTAATTTCTAGAAAGGTTTTAACTTATTTTTACCAATTTTGTCCAACATGGCCAAAAGTTACCCAACCATTTTTTCAAATATAAAATTCATTCCTTAAACTTTTTGAGGCTCCATTTTACACCTTAATTGAAATTTTAAACTCCTATTTCCCTAATTACATGGAAATGGCCAAATGCTCTAGGTGGCCAAGAAAGGTTTCTTTCTTCTTAATTTATTCTCTCTTGGTCTTGGTGTTATAGAGTTTTGGTTCTTAGTACATCCCTTGTCCTTAGTTCCACCATGATTTATCCTAACTCTAAAACTTTGGTTATGTTCATGAAAGTATTAAGTGATTTGTTAAACTTTTGATCCAAAATCTCACCTTTACTTTTAGTAGTTTTCAAGTCCAAGTCCAAGTTAAATTTATGGATCTTATTACATTATCTTTTTTAGTCTTATAAGAATTTTAGTATATGATTCCAGAACTGGACTTTTAACCAAGTCCAACCTCAATATCAAGACTTTAAGAAAAGGTGTACACAGGCTTAAAATTTTGAGCACAAGGACTTTAAAGAAAGTACTTTTCAAGACAAACAAGTGTAGATCTACTACATCTAATCCAAGATCTATTCATCCTTACTTTGAGAAATTTAAAACCTTTCTCATAAATACTCAAATCTTTCCCAAGGCATCAAAATTGGTTTTAAGAAATTTAACCGATTAAATTGCTCCTAAGGTTGCTAGAAGCACTTTAATCCATTAAAACTTCTCTTTAACTTTCAAAAATCACTAAAAAAATCGTGATACTTATATTTAACCATCAAAGAAATCTTTGATCTCCAACAATTTCAAACAAAAAGGGATCTATAGATCTTAGAGAGAGATTCACCAAAAAGAAGAAAATCAAACCATAAATACAAAATTTAAAGCTTAGAAAAACATATGGTAAAATTCTACTTGTTGAAGACTTTTGTAATGAGTTTGGTGGGGCTTTTATGACTGCTCTTCCTCTTCCTCGATTGTCCATACAAGATCTCTTAATTGTGATGGTGGGACTTTATAAATTTATCTTGATTTAACTTAAACCTCAAAGTTGAAAGTTTAAGTTTAGTGTAAATTTTGAGTTCTAGGAGTAGTTTGAGTTTAGATGGTTTCTTTAAGTGTTTAGATGAGCCCTCCCAAAGTCAAAATAGAATTCGACCACTTAAGGATAGTTTGGAAATTAATTTCCCATTTAAGGGTATTTTGGTACATTTGTATGTAATTTCCTTTCTAAAATAAATATAAATGTAAGGAATTATTATTTTAGGATTATATTGGTGCTAATTATTCTGAATTTATCACTAATCAAAATTAACTTATCCTAAGCATGGTTAATTTACTTTAATTATGGTTGATTTTATCTCTCTTATTTATTATTTTGTCTTATATGGCATAATTGAAATGATGACTCATCAAATGAGTCACCACCTCATTTTCCATATGAAATTTCATACTCCATGAGTGGGACCCACTTCTTGGCTTCTATTTCATATTTTCTTGTTTTACTAACCTTCCAAGGGTATTTTGGTAATTCTCAGCATGAAGGTTTCCAAATTGTTTTTCCGAAATTTTCTAACACTTATTGGTTTGTTCTCAAATCATTCTTTTGTAATTTACCATTTTTCTGGGAATATTTTAGTCCTTGTGGAAGACAAAAAATTTTAAAGATGTTTCAGACTTTTTTGAAGTTTTTAAATGGATTTTTTTGTCTTTTTTTATTCCTATTATTTTCTTATGACTTTTGAATCATCGTTGATGTATTCTAATTTCTTAGAATGTATTTTAACCTTTGTTTTAGGTTTTTCCTACACATTATTTATGTTATCTTAGTACATGGACATTTTTGTCATTTGCTAAAACAAATTTAATTTCTGTCTTTTACTCTTATCTCTACTTTATTTCTTACTAAAGGATATTTTTAACCTAAAAAGTCCATTTTGAAAAATCATGAATGTTACAACTATCAATGAATTTCTCAAATATATTGGTATATTAATATTAGATAATAAGATCATCTATATATATTTTAATCACATATCTTCATCATAAAGGAATCTCAATAATATAATTGTAAATTATTTAACTTTTAAGAAATTCTTATAATATTTTTGTGATATTATTAAACCACCAAACTTTCTTATAATTTTAAAATTTTATTCAAAATATAATTTGATTCACCAATAAGTATAACATGCAAGAAATTCAAATATCTCACAGGTTACATGCATGAAAACGTGTTGATTTTTTTTTAAGATAATAAACTATCCATATAAACTTTTACCAAATTAAAATTAGCAAGAGTATAAACACATGTATATCTTAACTACAAACTCAAGTAATCATACATTAATATTTTAATTTTTATTAAAATATATAACATAAATAATTAATAATTATCAAACTCATATAATTATAGAAAGACCAACTCAATGATGATTAACAATATTTTTCTCAAGTTTGAATCATTCATACCCAATATTATAACCAAGTAAAGAAGTTTGTAAGCTTTACTAATACTTCATAATTTGCAATAAATAAAATTCAAGTTCTCGAATAAGTCTCTATGGTATATCATTAACATGATACTGATAAGATAACAAGTATTGAATTTTTTTAATTAGGTGATAACATCATAAAATATATGCAATAATTTTACTTCAAGGAAAATGAATATATTTTCACAAGTTTCTCCATATTATATTTGTCGCAATCATAATTACGATGGGACGACGAACTCACTAAAAATTTTGAGAAATAATTTTATTTGAATTGTGAAGCTGCCACCAAATTTTATTCAAGGAAAAAAGATTTGGAAAAACCCTAACTTGAGGAAGAATCTAGGTTCGGGAGTCGGTTACGAATAGGGAAGGTGTTAGGCACCCTACTCGCTTGTTCCGAAGAACGGTACCCTTAAATCGAGTATGCGATTTTGACGTTTTTCAGAAAAATTGTTTGATCCCTTTAAGTAAAATAGAAATAAATACTTTTGTATGAAAATAGCTTGACAGGACTTGATCTTGCTCCTACGTATTCCCTGGTGCAATGGAAAATTCAAGGCTACATAGTTCTGGTTTGAAGGCTTAACCTTTGGAGGTAAAGAATTTGAGGGATGATTTTAAAAACATTTTCGATATCTCGGAGGAACCCTTAGTCCATATATGCATAGAGTTCAAGACAACTAAGACTACATTAGAACCCGTATGAATCTCTAAATATCGAACAGCAGTGAAACTGCCAATTCTTATTTAGAGCTCATCGCATGAGACTCGGGATTCTCAAAACGATGTTTTTTCGGAAATATCTCATTATTTACAAGGGATTCTTAGTCCACATATGCACAAGGTCCAAGGCAAACGAGGACTGCACTAGGACCTATATGAATTTCTAAACATCGAACAACAGTGAAACTGCCAGCTCTTATTTAGAGCCCATCGCGTGAGACTTGGGATTCCAAAACAAGGTTTTTTTGAAATTATTTAGAAGGGATTCTTAGGGTCCAAGACAACTAAGACTGCACTGGGCCCATATGAATCCCCAAACATTGAACAACAGAAAAAGCTACCAGTTCATGTTTAGAGTTCATTGCGTGAGACCTAGAATTAGTGAATTTAATTTGAAAGGGGATTGGACTTAGGTAGAAAAAGAATTGGGCTTGACCCCAAAAGGAATGGATTTTGATTTCAAAATTGAGAGAAATAATTAGGCTTGATTTAAAATAAAATGAACTTGATTTGAATTTGAGAAAAAGAATTGAACTTGATTTAAAATAAGATGAACTGGATTTAAATTTGAGGAAAAGAATTAAACTTGATTTAAAATAAATTTAAAAAAGGATATTTTTAGGAAGCATGTTGGACGTGTTGACCTTAAAAAAGCGTATTGGGTTTGACCCAATTTAAAGGAAAAACTCAAAATCAAAGATAAGGAGCTTGATTTAAAATTGAAAATTGAAAATAGTTAGGGCTTGACCCAAAAAGAAAATTTTGGTTATGATTTGAATGAGAGAAAAGTCATAATTGAGCCCTTTATTTGTTTAGCAAACCATTTGTTTGACAAGAATATGAGTGTAAAAAAATAAATATATGGGATTTGAACCCAAGACCTAAGGGTACACGTGGCCACGCTACCATAAAGCCAAGCTTCAATGTTTAATCAAAATTTGTTTCAATTATAATTAAAGGTATGATAAGGAGGTTATTAGCTATTTGTTGAGAAAAAGCCTCCAGCGTTCTTGCCACTGAAATGAACCTCTTAGGTGGGATTAATATCACCAGTGATTAATTTAAAACGGTTAACCATTAAATATATATATATATATTAAAAGGAAAGTACATCGAGTGGGATTCAAACACGAGGCCTAATAGTGGTGTGTGGTGTACTAACCACCAGGCCATGCTTCCAGCTTGAGTCTTAATATTCATGGGCATTTATTTAAGTAGGGTTATACACTGCAGAACCTGGTGCTCCTTGTTTGCGACTAACAGTGGAAGATCCGTGGACCTTAGTACCATCTTGCGTCGACTTTTTTTAAATTATAAGTCACCTTGACCTCATCAGAAATTGTTATGGGCCAATCACTTCCCTCCCTTAGGGCCTTCCAGTCCTACCTATTAGGATCATTAATATGCAGTTCAGCAACTGCAGTAACTGTGGCCATGATAGTAGCACCATTAGTATAAGTATTTCCTGTGTACCCCTACAATTTGTCTTTTTAATCCTGGTTCATTAACAAATAAAAGGACACTAATCAGTCCTGAGCCTTGTATGACTAATACAGAACAATTGAAGAGTAAAGGTAGATCTCGCTGTGGAACTTGCATATTCTGAGAGACCGAGAAGACAAACATGTCTGATTTTGGCGAGCAAAGAAAATTTAAACTCTTGAGAGATACCATGTTTGTTTAATGCACTGCTTCATTAATGCCAAATCATTTTCCTTGCACAAACGCAAATCATGCACTTATACAACTGACAAGTTAGGGACACCGTGTCTGCATTATTTCCTTTGGTTTTGGTCAATGGGCCCCTGCAATTCAAAATAAATGGCAGATCCTATTCAATAATTGGATTGGTCATGATCGATCTCTATGTCAAAAGGAAACCAACACAGTACTTTGTCCTGGGCTTTCTAATTTGTCCTACATCAACTAGAGCATGCATAATATATAGGGTCCTGCCTCTACAGATTGGGGTAAGTATTAGCTTTTGGTCTAGAACCTGCATAAGCATCATTAGAGAGTAATGATCATCCTAAAGTGCAGCTACAAATATGAGGTTGGAAAGAGAATCAATGCGACATACAAACCCAACAAAATCTCCCATGGGGTCTGTGAGATCAAGGCTCACCATTGGCAACAATGATAGTCATTGAAAGGATCCTGAAAACAAATTTTTCAGACACAAGTTGAATCTTTCTTTTTACCCCTAAACCAGCCTTTATATCTCGTTGATTAAGGCTTGTATATTGATTGGTCAACTGTAGCAACCAAAAGTGTGGGAGGCTGTTTGGAAGCATGTCCCTTATCAACACCATTCTGTCACAACTTCCACAGCAAAATTTCTGCATTGATTCAATAGCACCAGGAACAGAATTATTAGATCACATGCCCATATTGAGTAAGGCCCATGGTTCTAGTAGAAGATTTTCATGAATAACAGAACTATAGAAGAGTGGCTCTTGTAACACTATCTGCACAACAGTTTAATAAGAGCCTCTGCAGAAGGCCTCTTCTATGCCTTAAGCTGAATTAAGAAGGAATCTTCTCTAGGCTTGGAACTGACATAGCAGCCACCATTAATGGCCAGGACTGGAGAGCACTCGCTTGCTTTTGACTAACGTTATTCTTAATTCAGTAGCATTGGCAGTATTTCTACCAAAAGCTTTGGTGTTGGACACCCTGCAAATTCACATTTCTGGTATATCACCTAGATGACAAGAATGAGGTTGCCGCCATTCACTTCACTCAGCTGTCAAGACTTGCTAAAATTGCCCAAGGTTTGGCACGAACTTCATCTAATGAATATCTCGAGTTCTGGTCTTTCCCAGTGAGTGTGTTCCTCATCACGATATTAGTGAATACGTTGCTAGTCTTTGGGCTCTAAGAAGATAAATATGTGGTTCCATGCATCAGTTTTACTTCTATGAAATGATTGCCATACTTTTGGTTGGTACATTAAGCTGCTTTGGGACTTTAGTATGCTCACCCTCAGGTTCATTCACTAGAGCTGCTTGAAGGGACAAAAAATTCCATGGACCACTCTGCACTTGCCCTGAAATTTGTCTCTCAGTAATTTATACCACTATATGGATTGATTTCATTCGAGATTGCAAAAGAGGGCCCAAAACTGAGAACCATAATACAACCTGGGACATTGTGGGGTAACCAGGGACATCAGGCCCCTAGCCAATAGCACCAGCAGTTGATCTAAGGCCTGAAAATTCTATCCAAGTTACTGGTACTGCATAGCCCAATCTCCAAAAGTCGGAAACACCTATGTTGAAGAGCTGGTAATGAAAATATGAACTATTGGAATCAGGTCCACCGTGACAGATTTCTAGCCAAGGAGGTGCATCTATTGGCTATCCGGTTATGGTTCAAACTGATCTAGTCAAGTCACTGTTGGTTAGTCTAGCTCTGTCGGTAAGGCCCAACTTAAAGCTTCCCCTCATATTCAGGTGACAATCCGATTCCATTCGAGTCAATGTATATAACAATTCTAAGCCCATTCTTGACAAAGGGATCAGGATCTTGGTTTCAAATCAGAACAAGTTTCTTTTGCCTATAGCCATTCGATCCAATTCAACAAGTATATGCAGCAATTGTAAATCTAGTTTCAAACCAAGATATCAGGATCTTGAATTCAAATCAGAACAAGTTTCTTCTGAAATCGTAGGGTACAAGCTCTTCCGGATTCAATTTCAAACAAATACGTATAGCAATTATAAATCCAGTTTTAACCAAGAGATCAAGATCTTGAGTTCATTTTTCTTTTATTATCAAACAGTATTTAACCATGAACCAAACAAATCAGGTGATGAAGACTGTACTGAATTGAGCTTACTAATTGAATGACGCTAACTTGAAATCGCAGGACACAAGCTCTTTTCGACTAAAACTGGAACCGATTGGCAAGGCACTCGTCCACAACTGGTAGAACGAATCCTGATTATCTCAAGAATAAGGAGTCTGGTCAGGAATTGAGATCTCTATGTGGTGCTCCCGAATTTGCCACACCAGAGATGAACAGGAATGGACTTCTAACGGTTCTCCAACTTAAGGAATGACGCTCTCTCTCAAATAGCGACCTGAGTTTCCTTCCCTTTTTAGGATCCGGCTAGGATCAGATCCTTCTTTTTCTCTTCAGATCCCTCGCCACCATTAGGGAGAAATCTGATTAAGGCCTCCCCCATCTTGAAAAACCAAGCCCAAAAGGTGAAGGAAACTCCCTCTTTATTATTTTTGAAAACCTTTCTTTCTCTCCATGCATGCAGCCCCTTTGACGTGCCCCCCCTTTTTCTATTTTCTTTTTATTTTCCTTTTTTTGGTTTTATTTTTTTGTTTTATTTTTTGTTTTTAGTTTTTTTCAGTTAATTATTTTTATTTTTTATTTGTTTATTTCTAGTTTCTTTTATTTATTTATTATTATTCTGTTTTTTATAATTTTTATTTATTTATTTTATTTATTTCAAATATGTTTTTTATTTTAATTTTTTCATTATTATTTCCTTTTTTCAATTTTTTTATTTTTGTTGTTGTTTTTTTATTTTAATATTTTAATTTGTTTTCTATTATTGTATTTTATTTTTGTGTTTCTCTATATTACTTCTTACTATTTTCTTTTTTTTAATCCTTTATTTTTCTTATTTCCTTCTTTTTTATATTTTCTATTTTTTGTTTTTTGTTATTATCATTTTATTTATTTATTATTTAAATTATTGTTTATTTACTAATTAATTTTACAAATGGGATCTCAGATATAATTGAGTGTTTACAATATTACTATGATAGTTATATTATCATACTTCCTTATAATTTTAATATCCAAATTACACTTACTACTATCTTTTATAGATATGTTTTTATAATTATCTTAGTAAAATCTTATAACATTATAATTTCATAATAAAATAAAATATGAAAAATCACTACACTTTGATATTCGCACATCAAAAAGATTTTGTACAATTTTCATATTATGTAATCACAAAATATATTTTATTTCTTTTTTATTATTATTATTATTAAAAAAATATAATAGGCATAATACACGAAAAATTTGAATTCAAAGTAATTAACCAATTTAACTCTTATTATATTATTATTTTTTAAAATGAACATCTAATTTAATAACATCAATATTAAATTTACATCAATTTAATAGATTATTTATAAATTTATATGAAAGAAATTAATGAATAACATCTATAATTTCTTAGGTCTAGTAAAAAAAATAGCATGAGTATAACGACACAACCTCCCATGCATATATATAAAATATAAATATAAAATATACGGTATAAAATCATATAATATATATATATATATAATTAAATTTACAATATCTAAGAGCTTATTTCATAAATTTATTAATATGCATGGTAAAATTATGGTAAAAGGTTGAAAAATAGAGCATGCAAAGCTTTATAGAGATAATAGACACAAATCTTTGAAATAGACACAATATCTTGTATGTTGATGCATGTGATAGCATTATATTTAAGGATTTAATTTGTACTCTTATGACGTAATATTTAAAATACAATAACTCTCTTTGGATAACTCAAGAAACAAAAAATAATAAGGTAAAAAAATAAATAAACCTAACATATAAGATAGTTAAAAATAGTGGTGTTAAAAGTCAAAAGAGTTGTCATATATATATACATAAGGAGAGAAAAGTAAGAGGTATGCATTAAATTCTTAGACAATAATAATAATAAAACACATAAATAAATTATTATTTGATTAAATTGTAATTTATTTACATGTTCAAAAAGAAAAAAAAATAATTATCTCACTAAATGTTAATTTAATTACATGTTTAATTAGAAATTTAAAATATAAAATTCAAATGATAATAATTATTAGTAATCAAAACCATTATTATAATTAATCAATTATTATAAAATATATAATTAGTAATAATCATTAAGAATGAAAGTAGGTTGAATTGAGTTAGGTTTTGAATGTTCAAGTTGACCTTTTTAAAAATTTTGAAGTTTGAGTTTGGATCTGTTACATGTCAAAGACTTTTTTTTTCTATGAAGGTTTGACCTAATTTAAAGCATATAAGGCCTATGAGTTTGTTTAAAAGGCTACATTCCAAAGAAAGGTCAATAAATAGGCTTAAAATCTATAAAATCATTGATTAAAAAGGCTTGCAAGTTTAAAGCCTACAAGATAAAAAAAGGTCATTAAATAAACCAAATATATATATATATATATATATTATAAATATAATATATTAAAATAATATAATAAATATAAATATAAATATATAATATATAAAGATAAATATGTCTCTAAATAGAATAAATAGACTTTTTTTTGTAAACCTAAGTCTGAATCTAAGCCTAACTTGTTTATCTAAAATAGCTTTTTAACAAGCCCGAACCTATCTATTTATTAAATAAGTCAAACCAAATTAGGCTTTAAAGCCGTAGGTCTTTGTCGGATGATCTTATTCACTTCCATCCTTAATAATCATGTTTCAAATTGGTAATCGGTAATGAAAACATCTAAATTTGGTAATTCATAAACATAACTAAAATTGGTAATTATTGGATAGTCAACATATTTTAAAGTTGATAATATGTAAATAATAAATATATTTAAAATTATAATAATTAATTATAAAATTTGAAATTTTTTTGAAATATATTGTTTTTCCAACAAATATAATGGGTGTTAAACATTCACTACATCTTATTATATTTTTTGTAACATTTAAAAAAATGTTACAAAATTATACAAAATGTTACCTATTAATTTTAATGACATTTTAAGAAGTGTTGCATTTGATATATGTCGCAAAATATTATTAATAACATTTAAAAAATGTTACAAAAGTATAAACAAATATTACCTATTAATTTTAGTAATATTTTTAAGAAATGTTGTATTTAATATATGTTACAAAATGTATGATATGTAATAGTAATTGCAATGAATCCAATGATTTTTTTTTTTACATATTTCTCTTTGCATTTTTTTTCTTCCAACATGATATCAAGATATTTTCAGAGATTTATGCAATCCTAAGTAGTTTTTCTTGGTGTTAGTAGTAATCACTTTTTTTTCTTCTAAATAAACGTATAAGGAAAACTCTGCAAGTAACCTCAAAATAGGTCCACTTAAGCTACTATAGGTTTTAAAAGTTAAACATAAATAAAATTGCAAAAAAAATTTGTTGGTTGGCATTCCAAGTTATTATTGTAGTGGAATTTCAAGTTGAAATTGCATGTTGTTATAATATTATTGGTTAAGTAAATATTAAAGCTAATAATGAAGGAAGTTCCAAGGGCCTATTACTAGGATTATTAAAGCTTCCTCCAAACTCACCAATATCAAGATGGGGATGATGTGAACTATGTGGAGTACAAGTATTCGGTTGAAGTTAATCTCAAGGGTGTGAGAAGGATGATCACCTAATAAAAACATGCCTAAGAACTTTGAAACAGCATGGAATATGGAAGATAAATTGATCGTGTCCTTACAGTTGAATGTTATTGATAAGAAAACTCAATTAATTATTACCCATTACAAAATGATGAAGGAATTAGGGAATTTTCTTAAATTTATATATAAAAATATGATACTCTAAATTATCTTTATAATTTTTAAGAGATATTATATAACCTAAATTACAACAAGTTGACAAATTCAAAAAAAAAAATTCAATTTAAAATAATATAAAAGTGAATTCGTCATTAAATTTTATTTTTGAAAAAAATATTTGAATTTTTTTAGAAGATGTAGGTTTAGGAGTGAGTTACTAATAAAAAGATAAAAGTATCATATTCTCTCGATTGAAAAATATATCCAAAGTTAAATATGCAATATTTTAAAATAATTTTAAAAAAATTTCTTTTGTACAACCAAGAAAACAATGAGGTTTGAATTCAAGACCTTTTGTAAACTATTCTAATCTTCAATCCCTCACTAGTAGATCAATCAATGGCTTAAAAAATTTATTTGAATCCTTTCAATTAAAAGTTAAAGATTTAAATAATATAGGAATAATATGTTTATTTATATATGTAAAATAATAAAATAAAATATATACAAAAAATAGTTTGACAAAATATTTTATTCTACTCTTATATTTTCTAGTGTAATGAGAATATTAATACAATATAGTTATAACTTATTAACTTTTGTGAAAATTTGTAAAAAAATAATTTCTTGAAAATAAATTTTATATTTGATGGTGTGAAAAAAAAGAAATTTTTTCAAAAGATTAGTTGTGAAGAAATTTTTTTTAAACTAAATTTTTGAAAAGAAAACTTTTTTAGGATAATTATTTTTGAAAATAAATTTGGTCTTTCTATTATCTAAGAAAGAAATTAATAATAGATAAACTTTGTTTGAAATTAAATTTTTGAAAATAAGTTATGTTTTTATAAGAAAATATTTTTGATTTTTATATTTTTAGTTAACATTCTAAATTTATATATGTCCATGGTTTAAGATAAACGAAGAAGACCACACATTCATACTTTAAGGTTTGTTATGTAAAATTTAGAATTAAAATAATTTGGATAATCAATTAAAAATAATATATATCATTTTTTATGTTAAGAAAATATCTTAGATATATATATATATATATATATATATTTAAATAAATGTATTAATGCATTCTAAACCTTTACAATTTTAAAAATTTTAAATGATGAACAAGATTTCATATTTATATCTTAAGTTTTGTTTCATGAGATCATGAATTAGAAATATTTATTTTACTACATAAAATTGCGAATAAAAAATATGTAAATAATGTACATAAAAATAGTTATGAATATATAAATCTAAATTTAGGAAAAGAAGTAAAAAAATTAATTTAAATATATTAACTATAATGATGATACCTATTATTATTATTATTATTATTATTATTATTATTATTATTATTATTATTATTATTATTATTATTATTATTACAAGAAATCTAAAAACCTAATTGAAGAAAAGTCAATTTCATGTTATTTTTAGAATTAAATTTATATTAGACTCAATTTTACTTCAACAATAATACTAGAACAACATGTAAGAGAAATTTAAAGGAAAAAATAATAACTCTTATGAAGCCCTTTTATGAGAATTTCGTCAATTTCATTCGACTTATTCTCCTTCGAAATATATAGGTCAAAATTTAACAAAAACAAATTAATAATAACTTATATTAAAGAGAAAACACTAAACTAAGTTTATATTATTGCTTATGTGACATAAGGCTAGCTAGTATAACATTGAGAATAACATGTGAGGACCAAGCTCTTGTTAGACCAAGACAAGGTAAATGGGAGAGCACAAAAGTTTGTTGTTATGTGTCTCTAAAGAATGTAGGTATAAAGTCCTGGGCATGAGAGAGTGAAGGGTGTCTACGATGTTGTGAGAAAAAAGAATAATGTCTGTTGTCTTGTGGTTGGGACAAAAAAGTATGAAAGAAACCGAAGAGATGAAGTTGAGGGGGTTTAAGCAAGTGATCATTATCTAAAAAAGGAATGTTAGGAAATTTTAGTCCATGGGTGCGGGATGAATATCCAAATATGAGGGAGAGAAATAGCTTCCAGTTGAGAGAATGGGTGAAGGGAACAACTTGGGTTTGTGTGTCTATGTAAGTATGTGGGTTAGGGGTTATTGTTATGTTGTGTGAAGGTGAGAGAGCTAGGAAAGGATTAGGCTTGGGGAAGAGAATTTTGGGGGTTGTGTCATGTGCCTATGAGTGTGCATGAGAGGGCATATGAGTTCAAGGCCTGGAATGAGGTTCCTGTGTATATGGGTTGCTAATAAGTGAGAGTGCAGAGTTTTTTTTGCATGGCTAGTTAGGAGAAAGCTCAATGAAGGTGGCATGGTTGTATGAGAGTGTGAGTCCTAGTGTCGTTGGAAGGCTAAGAGGATGGGTGAATTATTTTATTTTTTATGTGTGTGTGAGTGGGTTAGGTGTAACACCCTGATAACAATACTTATCTTACGCTTAAGTCATATCACAAATTTAGTACTAGTTTGTTACTTCATGATGCATAATTTTTTTATAAAATGCTTGTACTGAAAATATGGTACTTTAAAATGTTTGTTGAAAGTGCAAGCCTTGTATAAATTTAATGTAAAATAAATTAAAATGTTAAGACATAAGCACAAATAGTAACTTTGAAAAGTTGCTTTCATTTACTTGTCATTATATATATTCATTTATACAACAATTTTTACATTATTATTTACATAAATAGTACAACATATAAGAAACAATAAGTTAAAGACTCTCAATGAGTCCTTTAAAACCAGAGAAGGGCGTCAATGCCTATTATAAGTTATATTAATCGACAAAACATACCGAGTACATGCAAACAAAATAAAATCCTTGTTAGAAATTCGTGGATTAACTCCTCATAGACTTATAACATCTTCTCCTTATCGTTTCTCCTAACCCATAAGTACTACAAAGCCAATATGCACTATTCAGTTCGAGGTAAATTATTACCGTCGATCAATGTAATCGGGGTCTAGAAGAAAAATAGAAGGTAGAGAATGAGAAATCATGATTTCTTAGTAGGTATCTACCCTAGGGTTGATGACATCATTTCTATTCTTGTCACTTCAGTTTATTTGTAAAAATTTACCAGCATATACGTTCAATTTTTACTTTTAAAAACAAGTCTTATTTGAAATAGGTTCCTTTTAATAATAACAAAAATTAAATCTCATACAAACGTGCAACTCATTAATTTCTTAAGTCATCTTTTTATTAATTTTTTCATGGCATAGAACTTGTTCATTCTTTATATCACCTTCTTATTATAACATAGATATTAAATGACTCCTACCTATTTTATGCCTTAATTATAATTATTCATATTCTCTAGTCATCCTCTTAGTGACAGTTTCATTTAAGGCATATAATTAACAATTTAGTCAAATAATATCTTCCACATGTCTACTACTTTATCTTCTGATCTAGGATATGAGTTCACTCATTGATGGTCGCAGCATCATAATTCTTTTGAAGACTTACAACTTCACCATAAAAGGATTTTTGAAGACCTAAAACTTCACCAGAAAAATACCTTTGCCTTTCGAGTATGTACAAATCCTAGACTTGGCACAATAAGAGTAATGTTAAGTTCTCACATAGTGTTTTCTTTGACGATCTCTTGATTTATTAGGTTTCATTTTAAGTTTTTACAATAACATACATTCTCAATATCCAACAATGTGATATGTACATATAGCATTTAAATAATTCAATTCTACATAATTCATCAGCATATGGAACCACAAAATCATATCAATTCTTTGCATCATTCAAGAGAGAACATGTAATAGTTTCATATAAATAGACATACGCAAGTGTCATCATGATAAATAGGATATAAATAGTTCTCCAAAAATTTACTTCCTTAGTAATAATCTTTGCTTATACATGGTCCTTAAATTTTGGATAGCATGCACACTTTTCTTAAAATTGTCCAAGTTTCCTACATTCTTTATATTTTCTGATAAGTTTCTCGAAGGAAACCTATATCACTCATTCCTTCTAGGTTCCTCTCAACCTTTCCTTTTCTCAAAAGTTTGTTTACTAAATCTGATAGAGAGGTCCTAGCTACAAAGGACCATTGGGCCTATGAACTCATCATAATGCATAGTTTAGGATTAGGTTTGCTGTAATAATTTTAGAGGGTCCTATTTGTATAGGCTTTGACACCTTTTATGTGTAATACTTAGGCTCACAAAATGGGCTTATCTCTTTTGTGTAATTCTTGGACCCTTAACATGGGCTTATCCAAGCCTAATTAGGGGCTGCATAGTGGCTGGATACATGACTTGTGTTTTAGGCCAATCTAGTCCCATTTTAGGGAAGGAAGGAGGCTGATCCAAGACCCACATTGATGCCCCTCCTTTGGTCTATATATAGATCACTTTGTAGTTATTTTGAGACACTTTGAGTCATTAATTAAAATTAGAATTTTTAGAATGAAATTTTTCCTCAAATTCTCTCTTCCTTAGCCTTGTCTTAAGGTGAGAATCTCCTTATCCTTGGAACTCTAAGGTGACGGAGCATCCACGACTTATCTCCTTAGGAGTGGTGCCTAAAATACTTCATATTTTTGCATCCAATTTAGAATCACTTTGGCCTCAATTGAACCAGTTTTTTCTCACCTTCCAAGGTGCTATCAAAATCTTATTTAACTATTTTAATCCTCGTTGACCAAATGTCCATTTTCTATTTCCATCAACTTTGAGTTCATCTTTCATAGTCTTTATGACCAATTTTCTAAGTCCAATGCCTAAGGAGAATAGTTTAATTAGTCTTATATCTAAGTTTAGTCGAATGACCTTAGTGTCTTTTATGGGCTTGTGCTCTATTTTTCCTTAAATTCTTATCTTAGGAGAGTTAACTAATTAATTCCAGATTTTTTAATCTTTCCTACCCTAATTTAGGAGCTAAGACTGAATGGCCATATTTACTCATCAAAGTCTCTTGATTTAATTTTTCCTAGTTTCATGTGTGAATATTTTATGATAATAATTACAGAGGATATTAATTATCATGTATTTATAAATTTTAAATATTTTCTTCCTCATGGAGAAAGACCATGGTCGAATGGTCAATCTTTTACCAAAATAACATTTTTACCAAACTTTTATCATCATAACTTTCAAATCTAAAGTCAAGGAACTTATAAATTTGATTTTTGTCTCAAATTCCACAAGGTTCTTACAAATCTTTATCCTTAATCCATGCCTTTGTCTTTGGATAAAGATTGGAAAATTTTCTTATATTTTCTAAGTTCATAAGTCATTTTCTTTGCTTTTTTGTTTTAGATATCCAATCTTTAATTCTTAAGTTTAATTTTTTTATTCCTTCCACTTTAAGTCTTTGGGACCATCACCATTATATTTCAAGTTTAAGGTTATTTAAGTTTTAAAGTTTAAGATCTTAGTTTTATGTGGTAAAAAAAGGACAAATTTTCAAGTTTAGGGAGAGTAAGATAACATAACATCACTTTAAGCTCAAATTACGTGATATTCACAAGATACACTCTAAATACAAAACAACTTCCACTTGAGCACCTTCTAAACTTGAATAATCCTTTTCAAATCTACCTAAAAATTTAAAAAAAAAAATTAAAATAATTTAATCAATTAAAATGCTTAATCGGTTCCAATAGCATTTTAAATCATTACAGCTTCATTTTAGACTCTTAAAAATTATTTAAAATTTGAAATGCTTATTTTAAAGTTTAGGAAAGTTTTAAATCAAATAATACTCAAGGAAGTTGGATCTTGAAATTTAAAGAAAAGATCCACAAAGAAGAAAAAGAATATACAAAAATACTTAACAAAGTACTTGTAAAATTTTAGGGAAGAACATCCTACTTGTTAAAGTTAGAAAAATATGCTTAGTGGATTTTGTTATGATGATACACCTTCTTGATGGTCCCAAAAAAAAAATCCTTCAAGAGGAATATAGGAGTTTTTTCCTTTCTTAATTTATGGCTTAAGCTTCAAGGATGGAAGCTTAAACTTGGTTTGATTTTGGTTTAGGAAAAAGTTGAAGGTGTAAGCTTGATTTTAGAACCTTTGATAAATGTTTGGATGAGTGTTTATAGAAAAAAAGGATGACTTTTACCTTAGTAAAATTTGACCACCAAGGGATTACCTAGGAATTTAATTTTTAACCAAAGACAAAATGATCATTTCACTTGTAATTTTACTTTTTTAAAATTAATTATAAATGGTGAAACCTTATCCTTTAAGGTTAACCATAATTTAATTAACCTAATCATAGTGAAATGTAACTTAACCATAGATTTTAACCCAATTATGGTTAAGTAACCTAATCATGATTAGTTTTCTCCCTTATCATTATGATTTTTATCTTTTAGTGATTTATGACATGGATGACTTATCTTTCCTATTAATGGAACACCTATCCACTTGTCTTAGCATCTTAAAAAACATGTCTAGAGATAAGCATGAGTTGTGGATCTCTGCTAATAGTTTATGGCCTGCCCGGATTATCAGGGACATTTTGGTTATTTTTTATAAATTTTTAAAAAAAATTTATAAACATTTTTAAGGCTTCTATTCCTTTACTAGTTTGTCTAAGTTTATTTTTATGTCAACTTCTTTTTTTAGGATATTTTAGAACTCACCAAAAAACTGGAGTTCTTTGTAAGTGCTTTGAGTGTTTACGACAAAGTTTCTATCTTTTATCTATCAATAGTTTCTTCCAATGATAGCGTAGTAATTATTGATCACTTCTTAGTTTGTTAGGGATTCTTAAGCTCCTACCCAAGCTGCCTAAACTTTATTTGTTGTTATTTTTAACTTAGGGGCCTTTTCATCATTTCTCAAAAATATTTCTAATTTCTCTAATATATTTAAGTTTTTAATTTATATTTTTGGTTTCTTTTAGAATTATTAATTTCTAAATTAAAAAATCAAGAAGAGGAAATTTGGGGATGTTACATTAGACGTTGGCCATGTGAATGGAAGAAGATAAACTTTGTTATTATGTGATGTATAGGGAGCAAGAAGATCTGAGAATGGTTGGGTTTGTTATTGGGTCTGTCCAAGAATATGTGGGCAAGAGAGAATATAGGGGCTAGGTGAAAAGATTGTAAGAATGTGCAAGAGAGTAAGTTGACTTGGGAATTTGATGTTGAAATATGACTATGTAAGGGAAAGAAATGGTAGTGGTTGTGTGAGAAAATTCTTGTGTAGCTTAGAATGAATGGTGTGGGCCTTCTGAATGTCCTAGGAGAGGGTGAAAAAGTAAGAGTGATATAGCAAACAAGAAGAATGTAGGATTCACCTTAATAGGAGAAAGGTAAAATTTAATCAAAGGGGTTGTTGTAAGTGGGTGAATCCAAAGATGAGAGAGAACGTGAAGGCCCATTCCATTAAGAAAAAGATTGAGTGGAGAGTTTAGTCTAGAGGTTAGGAGTGGGGCCAAAAAGTGAGCTAGCCAGGGGTTGGGAGTTGGGAGAGAGAATATAGGGAGGAAAAGTGAGACTTTATGAGAGAGAAAGAGAGAGAATAAGATGTTGTGAGGTGTAGCGAGGATAAGATAAAAGGAAATGTAATGGGCATTATCAATAGGACAAAAAATGAGGATGCATTAATAAAGGGATAAAAAGAGAATCCTAAAGTTTCTATGAAGATTTTGTTATTGTTGTATCTATTCTAGGCGTATTGATAACACCTTAGAAAGGATGAAGAAATTTGGTTAATGAAGGAGGAATCCATGATTGAATAAATGTATTTGGAGAATGTTTTGGATAGTTTTAGGCGTCCCACCTGAAAAGGAGATAAGCCTTGACTCTACCATCTTGGAGTCCTAAGGATAAGAAGGTACTCCATCTCAAAGCTAGGTTAAAGGAGATAGAATTTGAAAGATACTCTTCTCAACTTAGAGAGTCTTATTTGAATTATGACTAAAAGTGCTAAAAGTGGCTACAATGTGGTTTATTTATAGACCAAGCAAGGATGTAGTCTAAGTGTAACATCCTTCAAATGAAGTTTGTTTTTATGCTTAATTCCTATACACGATTTTATTATTAGATTGTTACTTCATGATACAAAATCTTTAGAAATTATTATTAGTGAAAATACAAAATGCAAGCTCATCGGAATAACTATTGTATTAGAAAATAAATAAGCGAACATCCTCGTTTGCATTTAATTAATAAATTGTCTATGTTGCTTTTTTATTTTTTTTGGTTTTCTACTTCTCTCTATTAAGCAGAGCTACAAATTATCATAAATACAGACATGTCAAAAATTATGTAATCTTTATAGTTATACAGTCCATATTTATACATATTTAGTTAAGTTAAGGCATCTTTGCCTTCAAACACCTAGTTATGTATACAACTACTACTACTATATACATACATCACATATACTATAATACAAAACTGCATATTAAATAATTAGAGTCATCCAGCTATATTACACAATATACATTATGGGTATAGCTTCAATCATCTTGTTGAAAAGAAGCCATGTAGGAGTTTTATTTATGAAGATCACGACTCTCCAACCATAAAATTTTATCCAATGTAATGAAAGTTCCATTTTCAATCTCTTGGAAGGCATAAAATTTATCTGGCCTAGGGAATTGAGAACTTCCTTGTGACGACCAGACGTGAGAAGTGTTGTAGTAATGGGATGGTGTCTAGGGATTACGCTCCCCTTCAGACGAGGAGGAATCTACCGCGAGTGCAACAGGAGGCGCCTGATAGCCAAGTGGTGGTGGAAACACCATAGTAGGATGGAAAGCCTCCAAAAGAATGACGAAGTATGTGGTTGAGAAGTTTGAGCTCATGACGAATGATACAAAGAGGTGGCCTAAAGAGAAATAGACTCGCATGTTAGCCTAAGCGATAATGACCAATCCATGGGTGTTTGCTGACCAGTTGACGTTATTGAGTTCCACGAAGACCATCACGGTAGCGAACAACATTTGGAGCGTCTAGGGAGAAAATAATGGAAAAGGGGTGAGAAAATAAGTTTCTTAGTAGGATTCTACCCTAGAGTTAATGCCATTACTTTCATTCCAGCCACTTCAATTTATTATAAAACATGAAATGCATACAAGTTCATTCTTAATCTTTATAAAATCTTAACTAAAGTGAATTTATTTTTACATAAAGAAGAACTAGTTTCTATCTAAAATCTAAGCATACAAGTTACATAGTCAAAATAACATAAGTCTCATATACCTTTGGGATCACATCACAAATATCATTTAACTATCATTTCATTCATACCTGAATATAATACTTCTCATACCTGCATGCTCAAACAATTCAACTAATATGCCATGCATTTGTAGTCTCTATTTCAAACTACTTTCACATTATCATCCACACATGATTAGCATGTAATACACCACTCTCTAAACAATCAGGATTATTATCCATACACTTTACATTTATCTTTGTGTACTTATAAGGAAATACAACAAGTTGGCATAATTATTCTAAATAGAAATTAATCTTCTAATCAATAATTCCTTAATTAAGTTTGATATAACTTTCTTGGACAGCATATAGCCTTTCTCCAAGAGGTTGTCCATCTTGCATTATCCATAAGATTTGTGATAAATCTATCATAGGATTCTAGTCCACACATCCTTCTAAGTTACCACTCAACTTTTCTTTTTCTCAAAAATTAAGTTCTTTTTAATATTTTTAATATAAGATTATGATATGTTAGGTTTCTACTCTAATTGGCCGAATGGCCTATCTAGTTGTTTACTCTTTGTGTTTATTAAATTGAATATTTTATGCACAACTTACTTAATCTAAGTTTAAAAGTGATAAGTTTTATGCTTTTTGACTAATAACTTTGCTAATTAAATTTAAACAAATAATGAACCTACTTTCCTACCTCCTTGCTCATGTCTTATTTAAATATCTTTAAACATTCAAACTAGCTTACTTTACCTACTTATTTCATAGGTCGACGAATCTACATCCTTTAGTCTTAGGGAATTATGGTTCAATTTTTCTTTCCTTAAAAGGTGATTTACACTAATTAGGATTTAGAATGTTACATTTACACCAACCTTATAAATTTTTAGGATTTTTCCTCCTTATCTAGTGTGCATGGCCGAATGTTCATCCTCCTTCCTATACTTCATAATTATTTTCTAATCACCACCTTAAGAATATTTAGGTTCATTCCTAAGTTCTAGCAAGGTTTTAACTTGTTTTCACCAATTTAAACCAATATGGTCGAATGGTTGCCCAACCATTTCCAAGTCTTTTCCAAATTTATAATTTCTTTCTTATATTTGATTATGCTCCTTTTTTCATCTTAGTTAAAATTTTAAACTTATATTTCCTTAATTATATAAGAGATGGTTGAATCCACTAGGTGACCCAAACAAGGGTCCTTTATCAATTTCTTCCCATTTGACATTTGTCTTATGAATTTTAGCACCTAGTACTTCATATATCCTTAGATCCAATCATGATTTGTCCTTACTCCATAACTTTGGTCATGGTCATGGAAGGTCTTATATGTCTTGTTCATCTTTGGGTCCATAATTGTAACTTTGCTCTTTGTTAGTTTTAAAGTCAAAGTTTCAAGTTAAGTTTATAGCTTTTATGATATAAATTTTTAGTCTTTTAAGATATTTAACATTGAGTCAAGATCTGGACTCTTATCAAAGTCCAACTTCAAGATTAAAGCTTTTAAGAAAAGATATAAACAAGCTTACAACTTTGAACACAAAGACGTTAAAGAAAGCATTTTTTTTTCAAGACAAACAAGTGTAAATCTACTCAAAGATCTATCTATCAATTTTCAACACTTCAAAAATTTCACAAAAACTCTGAAATCTTTCCCAAACCAGTAAAATCATTTTTAAGAAATTTTAATCGATTAAATTGCTTCAAAAGTTGCTAGAATCACTTTAATCCATAAAAAATTTTCTTTGACTTTCCAAAATCACTAAAAACTTGGTAGTGTTCATTTTTAACCATCAAGGGAAGTTTTGATCTCCAAAAACTCAGTTGAAAGGAATCCATAGAACTTCGAGAGAGATCCACTAAAAAAGAAGAAAACAAACCATAAACACATACTTAAAAGCTTAGAAAAATATATGGTAAATACCCTACTTGTTGAAGAATTTTATAAAGGTTTGGTGGATCTTTGAGGTTGATCTCCTTCCCCCTTATGGTCCACACAAGATCTTCTAGTAATGGTGGTGGGGCTTGATGGACTTTGGTTTGTTTTAACCTAAACTTCAAAGATGGAAGTTTAAACTTAATGTAGATTTTGGTGTTTTGAGAGTAGTTTGGGCTTTGAGAGAGTTTAGATAATTTTTTTAAGTGTTTACAAAGTGTATTATGAAGCAAATGAGCTCATGGCATAAGATGTCATTCGGTCATTTAGGGACAATTTAGGAATTTACCACTTAAAGGCATTTTGATACATTTACTTGCAATTTTCATTTTCTAAATTAAATTTAAGTATAAGAAATTATCTTTTAGGATTAGTTTAATACTAATTATTCTAAATTTGTCATTAATCAAGACTAACTTATTTTAAGCATAATTAATTTTAACTAATCAAGGTTAATTTACTTGAACTATAGTTATTGTTATCTCTCCTCATTAATATTTTTATCATATATGGCATCAATGAAATGATGACTTATAAGGTGAGTCACCACCTCATTTTAGATATGTCTAATTTCATGCTCAATGGGTGAGACCCACTTCTCAACTTTTTCTTCACATTTTTTTTTTGTCCTACTAGCCTTCCAGGGGCACGTTAATAATTTTTTGAGAATTTTTCATAAAGTTTCCAAATTTGTTTTTTGATATTTCTAACACTTATTGGTTCATTCCTGAATAATTATTATGTTATTTTCCATTTTTATGGAAACAATTTAGCCTTTATGGAAGACATAGATTTTTAAGGGCATTTTGGGCATTTCTGATGATGTTTTTTTCCTATCTTTATTTCTATTATTTTCTTATAACCTTCTGACCATCATTATGGATTCCAATCCTTTAGAATATCTTTTAACTTTTGTTTTGGGTTTCCTACACATTTATTTATGTCATCCCAGTACATGGGCATTTTCATCATTTGCTAAAAATTCTCTAATTCCTTTTGTTTTTGTTCTTATCTCTACTTTATTTCTTACTAGAGGATATTTGTAGCCTAGGAATTCCATCATGAGAAATTTTGGGTGTTACACTAAGCATGCTAGGTCCGCCCATTTATGTTTCCTAAATGAGCTTAGATTGGCCTAAACCAGTGCTCATGCATCCACCCTTTATGCTTCCCCTAATTGAACTTGGATGAGTACAAATTATCAGCCTAAAAAGTACATATAGAAGGTGTCATAAGCAGATACAAGTAGGGGTCCTCTAATTCTAGGTACGAAAAAAACTTATTCCTAAACTAGTTACATTGAAAATTTCTTATATTAAGTGATAAGACTCCATGGTGATGACCTCCACATGCTGTATGGGCAAGAAGAGTGAACATTTTAAAAATAATTGGGTGCATGAGAATTATTGATCACATGGTGGGTGAAAAAGAATTATAAATAATTCTAACAAATTCTTTTTATCATTTTATAGAAAAATTAAATTAAATTAATTTAAAACATATAAAAAAAGATAATTTAAAATTGATAAAAACTATTTTGATTTTAATTTTAATAAAATTTTGATTTAATAATATTAAAATAAGAAGGTAAAATTAGAGTTTTAGACTCCATTAGATGATGAAAAGATTTTCTACCCTAAGTAGAATGAGATAAGTTGATGGATTATTTCCTTGAGTTCAAGAAGTATAATAAAGACTTGACCTTTTTTCTAGTGTAAAAATTTACAGAATACATGTTAATCGAATAGAAAAAACTTACATAGCCTTGGGTTGGCTTTCTAATCTTGATTTGAAATATAAGGTGGTTCAATCTCAGGTTTTTTCATTAAAGAAGGTGATAATGTTGGTAAATGGCTAACAAGAATTTTCACTCTCTAAAGTTCCATGTTGCTTAACTCACAATTCTTTTAAGCATTTATATATCACTTTCCTCTACATTAGTTATTTTGGATAATGTGCTAGGATATGGGTTGCCTAACTAACCTAAAACACACATGTGCCATTAGGTTGGGTTATCATAGAAAACCCACTACCTTTTGTTTCCACAAATTAATATTCTATTCTTTAAGTCCCATTTTGTAGTTACAAACATTCAGAGATAACTATTTATTGTTTTACATTATTATACATTAGTTAGTCATTTTTTTTTATTATGAATTATAGTTGTTAGCAACATTTTTTTATTAGTAATATTTTTTATTAATTATCATTTTATGGATGTTGTGCATTGGTTTTGTGGTCCTTGCATATTGATTTTTCATTTGGTATGAAATCATTTTCCTATTCATTTGAGTCGGTTATCACTACATCTGAGCAATATATACATACACACACATATATATATATTGCATATTTTTAACTGCTAAACACACTCTTTTAACGAGACAGGCTTGGATGTGGTAAGAAGTGAATAAAGATGTGAACTAATTATGTCCGAGATAAGAACCAGCATGAGTGCAAGTCTTACTGGTAAGTTTTGAAGATGTCATGGAGATATGGGAATTGGGTGATGCTTTAAGAGTACCGGGAAAATCCCGTGTTTGAAAGAAACTTATGAATGCCTACCATGATAAATTAGAGGATGGTAGTTCAAATGTGGAAATTTCGGATGAGCTTTGCAAGCCTTGTGTAATGAGTTGACGGGGTTTAAATATGCAGAGCCTAATATGGTAAGCCAAATTGCAGAAATTGAAATGCGGAGCCTGATTAGGCTAGCATAATGGAAAAGAATGACCTATTAAAATAGGAAAAGTGGACTGGAAAAGACCTGTTAAGACAGCAAAGCGAAATGAAAAGACCTGTTAAGATAGGAATAGAAAAGAATGGCCTGTTAAGACAAGAAAAATGAAATGAAAAAGACCTGTTAAGACAAACAAAGCGAAATGAAAAATATTTGTTAAAGCAGGAATGGAAAAGAATGGCTTGTTAAGACAAGCAAAATGAAATGGAAAAGAATGGCTTGTTAAAATAGGAAAAGTGAACTGGAAAAGACTTGCTAAGACAGACAAAGCAAAATGAAAAGACCTGTTAAGATAGGAATAGAAAAGAATGGTCTGTTAAGATAAGAAAAATGAAATGGAATAGACCTGTTAAGACAGGCAAAGTGAAATGGAAAAGACTTATTAAGACAGGCGGGGATGCAGAAATTTAAACATGTAGGAGACTGATGTGATAGGCCAAGATGTAGAAAAATAAACGTGTTGGGGCCTGATGTGATAGGCCAAAGGTGCAGAAAATTAAATGTGCTGGGGCCTGATGTGATGGGCCAAGATATATAAAAATAAACGTGTTGGGGCCTAATGTGATAGGCTAAAGGTGCAGAAAATTAAATGTGCTGGGGCTTGATGTGGTGGGCCAGAATGCATAAATTTAAATGAGTTGGGGCTTGACATTATAGGCCAAGATGCAGGAAAATTAAATGTGCTGGGGCCTGACATTATAGGCCAAGATGCAGAAATTTAAACGTGCTGGGACCTGGCATTATAGGCCAAGATGCAGAAATTTAAACGTGTTGCCTGGTGTGATAGGCCAAGATGCAGAAATTTAAACATGCTGGGGCCTGACATTATAGGCCAAGATGTAGAAATTCAAACATGCTGAGGTCTTGTTATTGATAGGAAAAATGAAAGCCTGTTAAGATAGGAAATATGGAGATGATGTCCTGTTGTTGACAAGAAAAATGCATGCCTATTAAGACAGACGGACAAAAATTAAACGTGATGTCCTATTGTTGACAGGAAAAATGCAAGCCTGTTAAGATAGGCAGACAAAATTTAAATGTGCAGATGAGGTCTTGTTGTTGATAGGAAAAATGCAGATTTGTTAAGATAAGAAATGCAGATGACCTATTAAGACAAATGAAGCAGAAATGAAATGAAAATGATCTGTTAATACAAGTATAACAGAAATGGCCTATTAAGACAGGAAAAGGGAAATGACCTGTTAAGATAGGCGACATCGAAATGGACTGTTAAGATAGGCAAAGTGAAATGAAAGTGACCTGTTAAGACAGGCGATGTCGAAATGGCTTGTTAAGACAAGCAAAGTGAAATGAAATGAAAATGACCTACACTAACTGGAAGGGATAACCTATTAAGACAGGCAAAGAAAGATGGCCTGTGAAGACAGGAAAAGTATAATGAAAAAGACCTGTTAAGATAGGTATGGAAAGGAATGGCCTGTTAAGACAAGAAAACAGTATAAAAGAGATAACTTGTTAAGACAGGAAAGAAAAAGAATGACTTGTTATGACAGGTGTGGAAAATGATGTGAGAGTATTAACGAATTCTTTGTTAGGACAATGATGTGTCCCGAAAATGCAGACGAGGAAGGAATATAAATTCCTTTATCCGATGTTTTGAACAATTTATTTTGAAAATTGTTTGTCTAGAATTAATTTAAACAAATTGCTGATTTTGGCTTAAACTTGAAGGTTCTTAAGCAATTGATAATTACTTTTTCTTGAAGAAATTTGGAAAAATTTTTTGCCCTAGTTTGGAATATTTTTAGCAATTGAGAAATGCCTCAATTTGAAGGAATTTGGGCAGACATCTTTGCCCCAGTTTTGAAGATTTCTCTTTTGTATTTTCTTAGGTGAATGTTTGCCCTAATTTGGACTTTTTCTGGGCATACATTTGGCCCAATTTGAATTTTTTTTTTAAATTTAGGATTGCCTCAATTTAAGTTTTTCTGGGAAAGTGTTTGCCCTGTTTTAAATTTTCTTTTTTGAAATTGAGGATTGCCTCAATTTGAGTTTTTCTGGGCAAATATTTGCCCCAGTTATGATTATATTTTTTTGAAATTAAGGATTGCCTCAATTTGAGTTTTTCTGGGCAAATGTTTGCCACAATTGTAATTTTCTTTTTTCTGAAATTGAGGATTGCCTCAGTTTGAGTTTTTCTGGGCAAATGTTTGCCCTATTTTGATTTTTTTTTTAAATTGAGGATTGCATCAATTTGAATATTTTTAATTATGATTGGTTTGGGCCATTGACACCTAGTTTTGAAATTTTGAGAAAAGGTTTGGAATGAGTTATGTAATGCTTGAATGAGTGCAAGAGGATAAGATGTTTGAATTTATTTATTGCTTTTTTATGCTTGAAATGATTATTTGATCAAATACCATGAAATGAATGTTATGGGATGGATACGTGCCATGGGATGATTTAGAAAAAGCTTTAGGGTCCCATTTTTTATTTTTTTCTTCGACATTTTTCTTTCTCGACAACCTTATAGTTGGTATAAGGTGAATCAAGATTCAAGATGAGCTGGATTGACTCTATTTCTTGACTTCTTGGTCAGCATTGAAATTTGGTATCCTTACAATATCCTTAAGATCTAGCGGAAAAGGAATCAGAGTTATTGAATATGATATATTCCTTTTTACTTTGGTGGCATTGTCGCTGACAGGAGGATAACTCTCTTGAAATAATCATGCTGTGCTGTGATGGTTGAGGATTCATCCAATTTATCATGACTTTTCAAAATTAATCCTTTTTTTATTTTTACATTTTCACCTTTCTTTTTAGCACCTGTACCATTGAGGTATGCAAAGTGATCTTGGATAGTCAATGGGAGGATAAGGAGAATTTTGCATATGATGTTTAAAGTAGTATAGTTAAAGTTAAAGATGAAGAATGTAGGTTTGATTGCCCAAATGGCACCTTTTGGTGAAAAATGTCAATGTTACTTTTCACAATCTTGATTGTCAAATTAATCAAATTTGAGAAATGGCAAAATTTTGCCACAGTTTTAGAAGCGTGAGGTGCAGAAGCATTGAATTGTACTTGAATTTTTGGTTGACCTTAACTTTTTCCTGGATTGTTCTTTTGAGTTTTCAACCCAACAGGTCTTTTGTTCGCCCTAACTTTTGCCTAGGTTTCCTTTCTAGGTTTTCGACCTAGCAGGCTTTTTATTTGTGACTGCCCTAACTTTTTCTTAGGCCACTCTTTGAGGGTTTTCAACCTAGCGGGCTTTTTGTTTTTAGCCCTTACTTTTGCTTTGGTCGCCCTTGTGGGTTTTCGACCTAGTGGGAATTTTGTCTTGATTGTGCCCTAACTTTTTCTTAGGTCGCCCTTGTGGGTTTTTGACCTAGCGGACATTTTATTTGTGATCCTAATTTTTGCCTAGGCCACCTTTTAAAGGTTTTCGACCTAGCGGGCTTTTTATTTGTGACTACCCTGACTTTCGCCTAGGTTTCCCTTTGAGGGTTTTCGACCTAGCGGGTGTTTTATTTGTGAATGCCCTAACTTTTTCCTAGGCTGCCCTTTAAGGGTTTTCGACCTAGAGAACTTTTTATTTGTGACTGCCCTAACTTTTACCTAGGCCACCCTTTGAGGGTTTTTGACCTAGCGGGCTTTTGTCTTGATCCTAATTTTTCCTGAATCGTTTTTGGAATTTTAATTCAGCAAGACCTTTTTTGATCATGAATTTGTCAACTATTATTTTACTTTTTGGCCTTGCTTTTTCCTGGATTATTTTGATTTTAATCCAGCGAACCTGAACTTCATAAAACTAGTTAGCTGTTGGACTATATAGTTAGTCAGGGACTGTGTATTCATTCGTTGCCAGGTCCAGTACATAATTTCACATCACAAGTCCCTACAACTCATGATTGAAACCAATATTTTCAAAACAAAGTCTAAGTCAATAATGCCCTCATCATTTTAGGTCTGTCATCCCTGCAAGTGCAGTAACAGTTTCTGTATACAGGATCCATTAACTAGGAACACTAGGCTTAGAACAATAAATGACAGAAATCACAAAATAGTGTAGGTTGGCATAACCTACATAGGAAGTAATCACAAGTTCTGCGTGATTCCACATGTCCACTCTTGATAGTGAATGCAAAACTAGTATTATCCTTGTAATATGCATAGTTTTGCAGGATTCCATCACTGATATAGTTCCTGCCTTAGCCAAGAAACATGAGAGTGGAATAACCAAAGGCTGTTCCTATTGATGTGTTATTTAAACAAATCACTTCGTCTATTTACTTGGTAGAATAATTTGCAGAATGAGTCAGGTCTGAATTAAGAGAGGGAGAGCAAGAGTGTAACTAGTATAGGTGTTGGTAAAGGGATCCATATATATGCAAATTGCTCCTAGAACTTCTTAACTACGCTAATCATACATAATGGCAAGCTGGTATAGAAGGAACACAATCATAAACAAAGTAATTACAGGGCACACCTGTCTTGAGGTAGAAAATTTAATTACTTCTTGAGTCATGTCCATGGCCACGTCATGGCCAGCATGTTGGTGTTTGTTTGCCTCATAAGTGTGGAACTAGGAAACCAGTGTAGAGTATAATCTACTCCCTAGCCTTGTCTCGGCTCAAAAGATAGGGGAGAGAACCTGTCAAAACAGTGGCAGCAGAAATGATGCACTTGACTAGCAAGTTTAGCTTTGAGTTTACATGGAAAAATATAAGTCCTGTTCAGTTTGAGTAGGTGCCTAGCACTATCCGATAACCTACATAATGTTGCAGATTTGTAGATTCATTCCCAGGATAAAAGCATGCAAAGAACAAATAATGGGTGAGCGAACCTGTGAGCAATCACCAATTCATCTATAATTAACTAGAGCTAATAGCAATGGCCTAGATCTTCTGAGGAAGTGGTAAATCAACATGGGTCAAAGTTGATCTTAATAGACTGAGAAAAGTGTTGCTAAAAGAGAGTTAAGTAACCTGAGAGAAACATTGGATGACTCTGGAACTGAGAGCAAAGTCCAGATTTCTCATGCATACTTCTCGCATTAAACATTGTTATATCCAAAGAGCACTTCTTGGTTAAATCCTTTGACCATTACCCTGGTGGAATTGATTGTAAGATATAGACTCATAGGCTAAATCCCAGATTTCCTTTGCATTTGAGTAACAGGCGATATAGGTAAAATTAGATCTACTTTTATCATTGGCAAGAAGGATCCTTGGGAACAGGTTCTGGTCTAAAATGAAAAACATTAAAGATGCCCATTTTTCTACATAAGATTAGTTGGGATTATGGGTTTAGGACTGCCTCCATTAGGAGATTGACCAGGCTGTGTCAAGTTTGTTCTAATTGCACCAAAAACTCAGTTTCTTGCAAACAATAGGTCTATGTTGAGCGCAGTGTCTTGTTCCTTATTAGGCCAATCAATGAGAATCTGATATGACTTGATCCCTTTAATTGTTGTGATTTATTTGAAAATTGTTTGATCCCTTTAATTAGAGTGAAAATAAATAGATTGATGGAAGATATCCTGACAGGACTTGATCTTGCTCCTCAGTATTCCCTGGTGCAATGGGAAACTCAAGGCTTACGTAGTTCTGGTTTGAAGGCTTGACCTTCGGAGATGCTTGAGAAAGGAATAGAGTATTTTGAAAATATTTTAGAGAAAATCCTTAGTCCACATATGCACAGGATCCAAGGCAAATGAGGGCTGCACTGGGATCCATATGAATATCTAAATATCGAATAGTAGTGAAACCACCAGTTCTTATTTAGAGCTCATCGCATGAGACTTGGGATTCTGAAACAAGGTTTCTTTTGATATTATTTAAAAAAGGATTCTTGGTCCACATATGCACAGAGTCCAAGACAACTACGGCTGCATTGAGACTCATATGAACCCCGAAACATCGAACAACAGAAAAAGCTACTAGTTCGTGCTCAGGGTTCATTGTGTGAGACTTAGAATTAATTTAATGGACTTGATTTGAAATGAAATAAACTTGATTTCAATTTGATGAAAAGAATTGGATTTGATTTAAAATAAACTGAACTTTGTTTGAACTCAAGGAAGAGAATTAGGCTTGATTTTAAAATGAAACAAACTTGATTTAAAAATTGAGGAAAAGAATTAGATTTGGTTTGATTTGGAATGGAGGAAAAGAATTAGATTTGGTTTGATTTAAAATGGAGGAAAAGATTTAAACTTGATTCAAAATTTGAAGAAAAGAAATTAAACCTGATTTGATTTGAAATTGAGGAAAAGATTTAAACTTGATTTGAAATTTGAAGAAAAGAATTAAACTTGATTTCATTTGAAATTTATTTTGAATTTGGAGAAAAAGAATTAAATTTGATTTGATTTGAAATTGATTTTGAATTTGGAGAAATTGAACTTGATTTTGAATTTGAAGGAAAGAATTAAACTTTATTTGATTTGAAATTGTTTTTGAATTTGGAGAAAAAGAATTGAATTTGATTTGATTTGAAATTGATTTTGAAAACAAATTAAATTGATTTAAATGATACTTGATTTTGAGTTTGGAAAAGAGAAAAAAAAAATTAAATTAAAACTAGACAAATTAATTATAAATTGATTGATTGGAAATTTTCATCCAATTTTTATATGACCCAATTAGAAATTGGAAATGGTGTGGCCCAATTGATCTTTGATATGACCCATTTGCTGAATTTTTGGCCCAGCCCGCTCCGGTTTCTGTGGGGAGAAGATCTGCAGGGGAATTGCTTGAATGGCCCAACTGGATTTGTCAAATGGCCCAACTGAATAAATGAGGGTCCTTAAAATGAATAGTTGTACTCGGGAATCAAACCGAGGGCAGGGGAGATAGTGGGCAATACGCTCTGCCACTTGAGCTATCCAACTTTGTGATTTATATTTCATCAACTATGTATACATGCGTGAGGCTAGACCGCTTCCTTTATTTTAAACAAGATTTACTGGTGGGCCCCACGTTCATTTTAATTTCACCATTTTTTGCATGTCTTTGCATGGTTTGCTGGACTGCGTCTTAAGCAACTCGTGGCTGCCCCTGCCTGATTTTTATTCCATTCTTATCGTATGGAATAACTCGAATGTGTGGCACTCTCTGCTTGGTCGAGAATTAAGACTGTTATTAGCTGCAATGCAAGTGGATTTGGCAGTTTGTGGAACTTATCTTGACCACTCCAAGCGAAAGACTTACTGCGATAAACCGCCTAGAGAATGGAACCCTTGAGAAAGATTCTTTGACGTATGAATCTGCAGCATACTTGAATTACCGCAAAAATGATCATAGCTTTCGCATTCAGGTTTGCAACTCCACTAACAATGGCATCTTCAGCGTTTGGAATTTCATTAGAAGCATTCTTTAATAGTTTATCATGTTCAATAGTAACTTCTCCAGCCCTCCATATGGACCAATATTATGCACACAATATAGTAAGAACTACATCATGTGGGGGTATGACATCAGACCTGTATACATTCCGATTCGCAAACCGTCTTGCATGGTTCCTTATGCACTGGAATGACAATCTTATTACATGCATAAGCGTGAATATGGCTTGCATTTGTAACCATCCTAATACCAAGACCCTTGGCTGGTGGTATATTTACAACAGGCAAGTACCCCTGACCATAAGACCATGACTACCAAGGGGCAACACTTCATAACTATCAATCGTAAAAAGGCTACATGTTGAAGACTCATGCCTATCAATCTTTGCATATGCATGTTCTGATTCCAGCGAGCAAAGAGAATTTAAACTCTTGAGATATACCATGCACTACTTCATTAATGCCAAGTCATTTCCCTCGTACAAACGCAAGTCATGCACTTATACAACCGACAAGTTAGGAGGCACCGTGTCTGCATTATTTCCCTTGGTTTTGGTCAATGGGCCCCTCTAAACCAGCCTTTATATCTCGTCGATTAAGGCTTGTATGCGGATTGGTCAACTGTAGCAATTAAAAGTGTGGGAGGCTGTTTGGAGGCATGTCCCTTACCAACACTGTTCAATCACAGCTTCCATAGCAAAATTTCTGCATCGATTAAGTGGCATCAGGAACAGAATTATTAATATGCCCATATCGAGTAAGACCCATGGTTCTAGCAGAAGATTTTCATGAATATCGGAACTATAGAAGAGTGACTCTTGTAACACTATCTGCACACCAGTTTAATAAGAGCCTCTGCTGTGCCTTGAGCTGAATTAAGAAGGAATCTTCTCTCACCTTGGAACTAACATAATAGCCACCATTAATGGCCTGGATTGGAGAGCACTCACTTGCTTTTGACTGACATTATTCTCAATTCAGTAGCATTGGCAGTATTTCTATCAAAAGCTTTGCGTGTTAGACATCCTGCAAGTTCACATTTCTGGTATATCACCTAGATGACAAGAATGAGGCGGCCGCCATTTACTTCACTCAGCTGCCAAGACTTGCTAAAATCGCCCAAGGTTTGACACGAACTTCATCTAGTAAATATCTCAGGTTCTGGTCTTTCCCAGTGAGAGTGTTCCTCATCATGATATTGGTGAATACGTTACTAGTCTTTGGGCTCTAAACAAATAAATGTGTGGTTCCATGCATCGGTTTTATTTTTATCAAATGATTGTCACACTTTTGGTTGGTACATTAAGCTGTTTTAGGGACTTCAGTATGCTCACCCTCAGGTTCATTCACTTGAGCTGCTTGAAGGGACATAAAAAAATTCTATGGGCCACTTTGCATTTGCCCTGAAATCTGTCTCTCAGCAATTTACACTACATGGATGGACTTAACTCGAGGTTGCAAACGAGGGCTCAAAACTGAGAACCATAATATAGCATGGGACATTGTGGGGGTAACCGGGGGCATCAGGTGCTTGGACAATGGCACCAGCAGCTGATCTAAGGCCTGAAATTCTGAAATATGTATGGAGGTTTCAATTTCCTCTGATCACTTGGCGTTTGATGGAGATCCTTCCTTATTTTCAAATTAGCAGCTGCGAGAAGGGTCATACTTCTATTCGGCATGGCTATTTAGACTTTCACGTTATAATTGCAACCAAATAAGGTTTCTGTTTGTCATATTGTTCTGATCAAAGGACTTTCCCTTGCAGCCTCTTTCTTTGCCCCGTTTGCATAGTTGCCTTGTAACCATATGAAGAATACACCAAGGCTTATCATGAATATAGTTGACAAAGAGAGGACACACGCCACACAATCTTGAGGCCTCAACAATTTTCAACACCTGTTGTGGTTCGTGAAGTTTCTAACAAGGCATGGCCATAAATGCAGTGGCAGATCTTAATATAGGTTCAATTGTGATTTGGAGAATCGTGACCAAGATCAAGCTTTAAGCATGCAAGAAAATTAATAAACATCAATGGATTCTTAGGCTAGTTCGTTTCTTCCAAGATTTATGTAGAGACACTGAAGCTCGCTAGGAACTCTCCACGATTTGAATTTCACATATTTAGATCAGATTTTAGGAAAACAAGAATTCCAATATTCAGATGAAGACTATATGCATGAATCAAGCACAATGTTCCAATGAATCAAACAATAAAAAGATCTAACTCTAGCAATATATATGTTTAAGTGAAGGTTATGAGCTTAAAGAACCTGGACATCGCAAGTTGATAAGCGTCTATGGAAGTTGCAGAAGAAGAATTATCGTGTTGAACACCATGAAATCTCAATGAAGATCTCTGATGCCGAGAGCAAAGGAGAGAGGTCCCAGCTTCAAGAAACTTTTCATTCAAAGGAAGAAGATTTCCGAAAAACCCCCTTTTCATGCGCTAGCCCTGTTTTTACGCATGCATCCCTTTTCCGTTTTTTCCTTTCTCTCTTTTTGATTAGTTATTCTGTTTTTCCGTTTTTTTTTTCTTTTTCGTTTTTCAGTTTTCTCTTTTATTATTTTTTTGTTTTTTGTTTTTAATTATTCATCTTTTTCTGTTTTTAATTTTTTCTTTTAATTTTTTCTTTTATTTTAATCTTCTAAATTATTATTTTGATTTTCAGTTTTCATTTTTTCGTTTTTCTCCAGTTATTTATTTTTCTATTTTTATTAGTTCTTTTTGTTTTTGTTTATTCTGCTCTCTTTTTTATTATTGTTGTTTTTTCTTTATTTTTTATTACTTTATATTTTTTATTTCTTTTATTTTTCTTCTCTTTTTCCTTTTTTTTTCTTTATTTCTTTCTCTATTTTCTTTATTTATTTGTTATTTTATTATTTTTTCTTTTTTTCCCTTTTTTTTAGTTTTCTGTTTATTTGTTTTCTCTGTTTTCTGTTTATTTATCTTAATATGTATGTGTTATTTAAATTATGGTTTATTTACTAATTAATTTTAAAAATGGGAGCCTTGGACATAATTGGGTGTTTACAGTAGATATGTCTAATAAATGAGTCAAAGGCAAGGGCTACTATATTAATAAATAGGTGGTGACCCTGCAATAAAAGGGAACCTATGCTGTAATTTTATCCCAGCCTTGGTTCAATCATCAACATGGAATTTAAATTTCATAAAACTCATACAACTGCTGCAGTTAAACAAGAATTTAGAGCCTAAGTATCAGTTGGCCTCAAGTTATAGCTTCTCATCAAAAACTCCTACAACTCCCTCTAACATTTAGAGAAAGATTAATACCTTTCATTTTTAAAATCATATGTTGAAAACTTCAAATATATTTTTTTAAAAAAATCTCGGATTTCATGCAATGAGTTTTAAGTGTGAACTGGTAGCATACCCTACTGTTCAACATATAGAAATCATATGAGTCTCAGTGCAACCCTCGTTTGCCTCAGGCTCTGTGCATATGTGGATCTGAGAGAACATTTGAAAATAAAAGTTTTAAAATCCTTCTGTAATTTTCTAAAAATCTTGGATTTCACGCAATGAGTTCTAGATGTGAACTGATAGCATACCCTACTATTCAAAATCTAGAAATCATATGAGTCTCAGTGCAACCTTCGTTTGCCTCAGGCTCTGTACACATGTGGATCCGAGAGAATGTTTGTAAATCAAAGTTTTAAAACCCTTCAGTAATTCTTTTCTAAAAACTCAAATTTTACACAATGAGTTCTAGATGTGAACTGGTAGCATACCCTACTGTTCGACATCTAGAAATCATATGAGTCTTGGTGCAACCCTCACTTGCCTTAGACTGTGCATATGTAGATCCGAGAGAACGTTTGAAAATCAAACTTTTAAAACCCTTTTGTAATTCTTTTCTAAAAGCTCAGATTTCATGCAGTGAGTTCTAGATGTGAACTGGTAGTATATACTGTTCGACATCTAGAAATCATATAAGTCTCAGTGCAATCATTGCTTGCCTCAAACTCTGCATATGTTGATCTGGGAAAGTATTTTAAAGACCAGGAATTGCAAATATATCTTAATGATTCTAAGTCTCACGCGATGAGTTCTAGGTACGAACTGGTAGCATACCCTACTGTTCGAAACTTAAATCATATGGGTCCCAGTGCAGCCCTCGTTTGCCTCGGATCCAGTGCATATGTGGACTAAGGATTTTTTTAAAAATATTCAAAGTACTCTGCTGTTTCAATCACCTTTAAAGGTCAAGCCTTCAAATTAGGACTACATAGCCTTGAGTTTCCCATTGCACTAGGGAATACATAGGAGTAGGATCAAGTCCTGCCAGGTTATCTTCCACCAACTTATTTATTTTTATTCTAAGCTAAAAGGATCAAACAATTTTCAAAAATATCAAGATCACACACTCAGTTTAATGGTACCGTTCTTCTGAACAAGCGAATAGGGTGCCTAACACCTTCCTTATTTGTAATCAACTCCTGAACTTAGAACTTCTTCCTCAAGTTAGGGTTTTTCCAAATGTTTTCCCTTAAAAAAAATTTGGTGGTGGCTCCACAATCAAATGAAATTCTTTACTAAAATTTTAGCGAGTTCTTCATCGCTTTGTAGTTACGGTTACGACAGATGGCGACTCCACTAGGGACTTTAGAGAGTCAAGCCCAATTGTAATTGAGTGTGTATGTTGTATTGATCCCTTTATCGTTTATTTACTTATTTATCTACTTATTTGTTTACTGCACAACCCTAGGGTAGATGAATTTTAAAATTGCTATATGTATTTGTTGTACTTTCCCTAATTGCAGGTATCCCAAACTACCAACTCTCCCAAAGGTTGTATGCCCTTCGCACACACCAAACCTATACATGCATAAGAGTGGAGCCCTGACAAAGAGATACGGAAATATCTTGGGTCTATTGAAGGTTAAGGTGCAGGAAGATGCCATCACGACGTTAGTACAATACTATGACCCTCCTCTTAGGTGCTCCACCCTCCCAGATTTCCAAATGGCACCTACCCTGGAAGAGTTTGAGCAGATACTGGATTTGCCTTTGGAAGGTTGCAAGCCGTATAATCATTTGGAGCACCACTATTCTTTTCGAACTGTTGCACAAGCTTTGGGCTTGCAGTCTTGTGATCTCCTAAAGGACTACCAGGAAAGGAACCAAGCCAGGGGATTTACCAGGGAATTCTTAGAGGATTACTTGCAGTATTTGGCCAGCAATAACCAATAGGGGACATATATAGGCGTACCAGCCCTCGCTATCAATGGGCTAGTGCTCTTCCCGAGCATAGAAGGTTTCGTCAATCAGACGATCATCGACGTGTTTCTTCCAAAAAAGAATAAAGCAGAAAATCCAGTCACCGCCTTGCTTGCAGATGTCAACTTCACGCAGAAATTTTTGCTACAAGAAAAAAGGGAAGAAACTTGTCTGCTGCTTGTCGATGATGTACGTTTGGTTAACAACTCACGTGTTCCAGAGAAATGTTAAGGTGCAATGTCCTATATCTGACTTGCTGCGTTACCCAATAAAGCCAATGGGTAGTCAAGAATGGGCGGCTCACCTTGCCAGTCTGACAAAAAAACAAGTTAGATGGCAGCCGGCCTGGCAACGAAGGACATCCCTCATATATCACTGCAAAGGGTTCCCGAAAGTCCCACTCATGGGAATTAGGTGTTGTATCAATTACAACCCAATACTAGGGGAAAGACAGTTGGCTTACCCCATCAGGGAACCTCCATCAGATGAGCTGGTAACTCCTTTCATTTTGTACTACGAAGGGGATTTCACTGAAACACTCTGAAAAGTTAGAGAGGCTTAGAGTGTAGTTACAATGAAAGGAAAGAAGTTAGGGGTCAAAAGTTGTGCAACCAAGGAAGAGTACAAGCAATGGGTCAGGGACAGAGTACAGTAGATTAAATTACCATTCAAGCCTCAAGTATCCGCTTCCGGAAATTAGATAATGCCTGAAACCTTCAAAAATGAAGTTGTCAAAGAATTAAAGGTAAAGCTGGAAAGTATGATCCTAAAAAGTAGAAGGTTGGAGGAAGAGTTGTTGAAGGCGCAACAAGAGAACGCCGCGCTCAAAAAGGAAAATCAGGAAAAGGATGCAGCCATGGAGAGTGTCCGCAAGCAACAAAAGTTAGAACGAGAACATGCAGCTAGAGTTCATATGAGCCTTCAGGCAGCCAACAAAGAGTTGGGAATAAGGGTACAAGAAAGAGACACGACCCTCCAAGAGAATCAAAGAATGAGAGATGTTGTCGATCAGATGAGAAGTAGAATTCGCCAAATCCGATAAGAAAAAGAGCAAAGCAACTGGCGAAAGGGACAGAGAGTTGGTAGAAAATAGTCCAATGATCTATGAAAGAAACGAGTTGCGCTAGTAGGTGGAGGACCTAAAGTAGAAAATTGAGAACTTGTTGGTTGCATGTGAAAATGAGGTGAACGAGGAAAAGTGGAATGTCATCGAGGTCATTAGAATACAGCAGAGAGGGATAAGCGACCTACAGGATGAAATGCAATGGTACAAGGACACAACCGACCATTGGACTAGATGTTTCGAAAGGCTGGTCAGCCTGGAAAATACTGTTATCGCAGAAGTCCCTCAATTGCTCAAAAAAGCAAAAGCCTTGCTACATCCACTTCATACCCTAGTTGAACTTGAAGAGCTCATTCATTTTTGTAAAGAGTTAATCATGAGAATGAATAGATATATTGCTCTAGCAAAAAAAAAAAAAAGAAAAGAAAGATGTACCCTGACTATCACATTATAAATAAAGAATTTGTTTTTCTTACAATGTCTGATGCTGCATTAATTTCCATTTCATACTCAATTTAACAAGTATGCCCAACAAATGGAAATATTTATTGAAACATCTGGTCCCTAATATTTAATTCATTCTTTAAAATTTATGATCGTTTTCTTTAATAATAATTAATAAGTGTCGAATTTTCAAAAACAAATACAGACTCATGACTTCCTCGGCATTCCTATAGCACACGCTCCAAAACAAGAGTCATGAATGAGCTAGAGGCACAGAACGAGGAACTATGAAATGAAATGGCCCAACTGAAAGAGCAGATGGCTCAAATGATGAAACTGCTAGAGAAGAAGAGCACAGAGGGACCCTCTGGGGTGGAAGCACATGGAACTGCTGGTGCGTCGATGCAGCTACAAGTGGTTGTTGACATGGAATGCCCCCCATATGGACTACCACCCAATTACATGCCTCCCTTCACAAATCCATGTAAACACCCAATTATGTCTGAGGCCCCTCTTTCAAATTTAATTAATTAATTAATTTAAATAATAAGTTAAAACAAAAAAGTGAATAAAGAAAAGAAAAAACAAAACTAAAAATAAATGAAAAAAAAGAAAAAAAAAAAGAAAATAGAAAATTGAAATAAAAGAATAAAAAGATGAAAAAAATAAATAAGAACAAAATAGTAGTAGTAAGAACAGAATTTTAAAACCCAAAAGGGGAGATAAAAACTGGAAATAAAAATAAACAAAGAAAAAATAATAATAATAAAAAAATTGAAATTAAAAAAAAATTGAAAACTAAAAAATGAAAAAACAGAATTTAGGAAGTAAATAAAAATAGAATTCATAAAATATTAAAAAAAACAAAAAGCATTTAACATTATAAAAACAGAAATAATATATATATATATAAGAAAAAGAAGAAATTAGATAAAGAGGGAATTAAATAACAGAAAAAGAACAGAAAAACGGAAAAAAGCTAATAACAAACAGACAAAACAGAATAAAAACAGATCAAACAAGGCAACAAAAACAAAAACGGGAATTTCAGGAGGGGGAGTATAAAAAGAAAAATGCTTTGAAAGAAGGGGGATTTTTTGGTCATTCTTGGAAGATTTGGACTGAAACCTTTCTACTTCTCTCTCGATTGGGGAAGGAATTTCAATTTCTTGAAGAAAACACGAGCAGAAGCTCTAGATGGAGCACATGACGATAGTTAAGGAGCCTCTGGAGAAATTTTCTAGTTATTGTTCATGTTTCCGATTCTCCACCTCGAAATTGTCTTCTCAGCTGCGTTGTACTTCTCGAGAATGATCTCAATCAGAATCAATTTCAGCTTCGACTGGGATCTTGTGTTCATCAATTCTGTGTAGTGGTGTGTTCGTACAGGTAAGTCTCCTCTGATCGGCCTTGTCTTTAGAATCAAAGATTTGCTTATCTGATTAAATTATAGTTCCTCTGAATGTGAGAATAATGTGTATCCTTTAACATAAATATATAGATAGTGTGGGAGTTCCTTTGACCCATGCGCTTAACATCACTATACTTCTTATAAGTGGATTCTGCTCATCTCGAAGCCATAATCAATGCTAACTTTGCAATGAGTGTCGTCTTGCGATGAGATAGATCCGGATGTGTGGACAATTTTGATTGCATGCTTGAATTTGAATTGAAATTCTTACATGAAATGCCTATGCAGTTGTTTGAATCGATGTGATTAAACTTATGCAGAATAAATTCGATAGAGGATATGTTAGATTAGTTTCTGCATAATTCTGCCATTTCTGTGAATCAGATCATGCTCCTAGAGCTTTCAGCATGTGGTAGATAATTCAAATAAACATAAGGATGAATGTTAACATAAACTTGTCTAGAAAATTTCTCTCAGGATTTCAGTATAGGAATTTAGGCTTCATTCAGTGATTGAAGGTTCCTAGTCAATGGTGTGCAACAATACCCCTGGCCTCCCTTTGGTTCACTAGTCGCCTGCCATATCCACATCCACGCTTATTAGGAGGAAGTCTTAATCAGTAGAGGAACTCAGCCTGAAACTCTGCACAATTAACAAAACAGAATCTTCTAGCATACGTCAGCTGGCTTTAATTTAAAGACCATGGTAAAATACTCACTGTGAAGAATCCAGGGAAAGGACCTAAGTTTATGTTGTTTAGAAGCAGGCCAAATAATGCAAGGGAAATTGTATTCAACTTGTGTCATTGGCCTAAAACTATGAAAAGCTTCCATGGGAAAGTCTAAGAATCACATGCTGGTGTTGGCCTGCAAAATGCATTAAAGAATTCCATATTTGTCTGCATAAAGACCATTGAAATTAGTTGGTTATAAACTCTCTGATCAGCAAGGACCGAATAACTACAATTCCATACCACTGGCCTCAACCACTTCTAGGCGTGGTCATCAGGTTCTGTAAGACAAGCATATATTCCAATGAAACCAACGCAGCCAGGGAGAGGTCAGTAAGCAGAGAACCCATGCAGATTTCCCACATGCAGGCGCATGGCTTTGGCCACGTGATTAGTTTTAACTATCTAAAACAGCGAAATATCTAACCAAGCATCATGGCCTGGTGACTAGGCGCTCATTTGCCATCCTCGTGACCCTCGCTTCGAGCCCTAGATGCTACATTTTGGACCTTTTGTTGTTCCATTTTCAACCCCCAGTAGACAACCAGTAGGATGTGAATCACAAAATGAAGGTGGCTCTAGTGGTGAGAGGCTTGGATTAGCCACCCCTCCATCCCTCTATTCGAATCCCGGCGAAGGCATTTTGGGACTAAATGTCCATTTTCCTAAACCCAAGCCCAAATGACAGAATTGCTCCTCATCTTTTCCCAAATGACATATTTTCCCCTCCAGCTTCCAAATGACCAAAATGCCCATGCCTTTTCACAAAACTCCAGAATTGCCCCTCCAGTTTCCAAATGACCAAAATACCCATGCCTTTTCACAAAATTCCAGAATGGCCCCTCCAGCTTCCAAATGACCATACTGCCCCTACCTTTTCCCAAAATTCCAGAATTGTCCCTACTTCTCTAAATGACCATATTGCCCTTACCTTTTCCCAAAATTCCTAAACTATCCTTACCCATCAGAATTACCGTTCTAACCCTCAACAAATCACAAAGTTCCTGAATTTCCCTTAACCTTTCCACTAATTCCAAATCTGTCCCCTCCAATTCTCAAAATTACAAAACTGCCCCCTCAAGTGCTCAAAATTACAATTAAGCCCATACTCTTTCTAAAATCATAATTAAACCCCCAACTTCCCAAAAATTTAAATTAAATTTTTTCCCCTAAAATTCAAATAAAGTTTTTATTTGCAAAATTAAATCCTTCCCTCAAGATTGAAATTAAAATTCTTTTTCCAAAATTCAAATTAAATTCTTGTTTTCAAAACTCAAAAATCAAGTTCCCTTCAAACAAATTCCTTTCAAGTCAAGCCATTTCTTTTTCATTTTTTTTTCTCAAATCAAATTCACTTCCAACAAATTCCTTTTTCATATCAAGTCGCATCTTCCCTTACCTTTATTATGTTTAAAATAAAACTCCTTTTTCAAATATTTCGGGATCTTTGGTCTCACGCGACGGGCTCTAAATGAGGGGGCTGGCGGTTCACCTGCTGTCCAACGTTTAGTAGTCTATATAGGCCCCCGTGCTGCCGTGGCCACCTCGGGTCTTGTGCATGAGTGGACTAAAGGTCCTTTCAAAAACAAAAACTCTTTTTCAAATATTTTGGGATCTATGGTCTCATGCGACGGGCTCTAAATAAGAGGCTGGCGGTTCACTTGCTGTCCAACATTTAGTAGTCTGTATAGGCCCCCGTGCTGCCGTAGCCGCCTCGGGTCTTGTGCATGAGTGGATTAAAGACCCTTTCAAAAAACGAGAACCTCTTCAAAATGTCATCTTTCTTTTAAACACCTCTTAAGGTCGAGCCTTCATGAACCAGAACTACGTAAGCCTTAAGTTTCCCATTGCATCGAGGAATACGTAGGAGCAGGATCAAGTCCTGTCAGGCTAACCTCCATTAAGTTATTTATTTCCATTCTAATTAAAGGGATCAAGCTATTTTCAAATAAACATACACTCAGTTTAAGGGTACTGTTCTTCGAAACAGGCGAGTGGGGTGCCTAACAGCTTCCCCACTCGTAACCGACTCCCGAACCTAAATCTCATCCTCGAGTCAGGGTTTTTTCCAAATCTTTTTCCCTTAAATAAAAATTTTGTGGCCACTCCACTTTATCAATAAAAATCATTTTAAAAGTTTAGCGAGTTCGTCGTCTCGTCGGAATTACAGTTGCGACAACCCACAACCAACCCAGGGTGTCTCTATAAACCCAAATGATACCCTCCATATAAATCCCTCAACCCTAACTTAAAACACAAACCTAAACCCAAACTACACCAACTTCACTGTCACTGAAAACCTCGCATATTCCACTACTATAGGTACTCATCCACCAAACCTATATCAACCACCACCTCACCCACCTATTCCCTCTACTCACATCCTGAGGCCCAGTGGTCCATATGGGGTGCCCTTCCCAAATAGCCAGGCTGCAGGGATACAACAACCTAATACTCTCAACCAGGAGACTCAGTTTGGTGGGAGGTGGCAACATTTGGAGGAGCAAGTCAGGGCCATAAAGGGAAACGACTATGGCATAGTGGAGGCATCTGATTTGTGTTTGGTACCTGATGTGGTCATTCCCCATAAGTTCAAGATGCCAGAATTTGAAAACTACAAAGGGATAGGCTGCCCGAGAAGACATCTAACGATGTACTATTGAAAGATGGCATCCCATGCATATGATGACAAACTGCTCATCCACTACTTCCAGGACAGCCTTACTGGGGCAGCAGCTAATTGGTACACTCAGTTAGAGCGAGCCCACATCCGTTCCTGGAAAGATCTGGCAGATGCCTTCCTTAGGCAATATAAGTACAATATCAAGATGGCCCTTGACCGGACACAATTGTAGAACATGGTCAAGAAGGAAGATGAAACCTTCAAAGAATACGCGCAACGGTGAAGGGAGCTGGCTGCTCAGGTTCAACCATCGCTGTACGAAAGGGAGATGATTAGTATGTTTGTGGAAACTCTCCCTACGCCATTTTATGATAAAATGGTCGGCAGTGTATCTGCGAACTTCTCTGATATGGTGCTAATTGGAAAATGCATTGAGAATGGTCTATGTCAAGGGCAAATCATACTCAACACGGTTGGCAATGTAAATGTGAAGAAGCCAACCAACAACACCCGGAAAAAGAAGGAAGGAGAAACCCATCACGTCACATTTGACCCAAATCGCCAAACATCCACCCCACCCAACTACCAGATACCTTATCAACCCCAATATACACCATACCCTCAAATGGTGGCCACCTCCCAACCCAATTACCAACCACCCTATACTCCCCTTATATCCTTCTGACCAACAGGCTCATTTATGCCTGCACCACCACAAATAGCTCCCCAACAACCACCACAAAAAACTTGGAGGCAAAACACCAACCCAAACACTAAGCATTACCAAAAAAAGCCAAATAACAACGAACGGAAGGTGGTCCACTTTGACCCCATCCCCATGAGCTATACTGATCTCTTACATCGCTTAATCCAAAATTCGCTAATAGTTTCGTGTCCTATGAAGCCACTGTCACCCCCATACCCCAAATGGTATGATCCATTAGCTAAATATGAATACCATGCTGGAGCCATTGGAAATTCCACATAAAACTGTCAAGGGTTAAAGCGTAAGGTGAAAATTTTGATTAATGCTAAGTGGCTAAACTTTGAGAAGGATGCCCCTAGTGTAGGAGTAATCCTCTGCCGAATCATGAAGGGCCATCAATAAATTGCATAGAAGTTGAGGTGAACATGCTCAATGAGGCCTTCCCAGGTCGCCCAAGGTCGTTGGTCATCCGATATATCGAGGCTCCAAACGTACCAACACCTACTAGGCTAAAATCGGTCACGATAAAGGTGCCTGGGCCTTTCGCATACAAGAGAAATAAATAGGTTCCTTGGAAGTATGATGTTGAGGTATCCAGGGGTAAAATAGAGGAAAGCAAGCCCGACGTCACTAGTGACCCTACTCCCGATGTGGTAAACACAGCTAGGATTAGGGGTATGACCAGAAGCGGTCTTATCTATACCCCCGCAAAAGATAAAAGGGGAAGGCCCTGAGTGGAAGAGATTTTGGCAAGCCCTGAGCCAGAACCCAGCAAGGAAGAAGAAAGGAGGGAGTTTAAAAAGCCAGTTTCAGATGAAGAGGCTTGTGAGTTCCTAAAAATGATCAGGCAGAGTGAGTACACAGTTATTGAGCAGCTAAACCATATCCCCGCCAAGATATCATTGCTGGCACTAATGATGAATTCTGAGCCTCAGAGAAAGGTATTGCTGAAGATACTGAACGAAGCTCATATGGTGCATAACCTGTTAGTAGAAAAATTCAAGGGCATTGCCAATAATATCACTGCCAATAATTTTCTCACTTTCGAGGATAACGAGATTCATGAGGATAGGGCGGGACACAACAAAGCTTTGCACATATTTGTGAAGTGCATGGACCATATCTTGGCTCGAGTACTAATAGATAAAGGCTCCTCATTGAACGTGATGCCCAATATAACTTTGGCGAAGCTGCTGTACGAGGGGTCCCGTATGAGGCCGAGCTCCATAGTGGTGAGGGCCTTTGGTGGATCCAGAAGGGAGGTTATTGGGGAGATTGATTTACTGGTTCATATCGGCCCAATCATTTTTTATATAACCTTCCAAGTGATGGACATTGTGCCAGCATACAGTTGCTTCCTGGGAAGGCCGTTGATTCATTTAGCCAAAGCGGTGCCATCTACTTTGCACTAGAAATTAAAATTCATTATGGACAATAGGCTGATTATCGTCTTTGCTAAGGAGGATTTTCTGGTCAGTAAACCCAACAACCCTCCTTACATTGAGGCTGCTGAGGAGGCCTTGGAAACTCATTTCCAAGCTTTGGAAATCACTAATATTACCAATATTAAGAAGGGGGAAATGGTGGACCAACATTGGCCTCCAAAAGCTTTGTTGATGATGGCCAAAGTAATGTTGAAAAGTGGATTCCAACCTGGAAATAAACTGGGGCAAAACAGCTACGGTTTAGCCCAAACCCTGCAGTCGAGTAAGAACAAGCAAAGATTTGGTTTGGGGTATAAGCCTACTGATGATTAGAGAAGGAGGCTAAAAGAAAAGGCTGAAGAAAGGCGGCAAGCAAGGTTGGAAAGGTGAAAGCCTCAAGTAAAGAGGGTCCCTTTGCGACAAATTTCTAAAAGCTTTTGGAACGCTGGGTTCGAGACTCCAGACTTGATAGTGGTCGTAAACAGAGAAGAATTGCTCAACATCGGTCACCTGGTGACCGCCTGCACACCAGGACAAGAACTAAACAATTGGAAGACCATCGAGCTTCCTATGATTTTTAATTCGGTCTCAATGTAATTTGTAATTTCCATGAAATTTTGTAAATGAACAATATTTTGTACATATTTTTTATCAATATAAATACAACTGAATTTATTCCAGAAATACTCTCTTTTCCCAATACATCTGTATGTCTTATTCTTTTCTTATATTTGCAGATCCGAAAGTAACCTACCTAATGACGATCACGCTAGTATTGTATCAAGTAATTTTGATTGTCTTGTTAACCAATCGGATGAGGAAGCAGAATTTAACTATGAACCTCCTGGGGAATTACTCAGGTTGGTAGAGTGAGAATCTAAATTAATACAACCTCATCAAGAATCCGTCGAACTAATAAATCTAGGGACTGATGAAGATAAGCACATTTAACAACCACTCTCGATTAGTGTCATTACTACATGAGTATAGCGACATTTTTTCCTGATCTTATCAAGATATGCCAGGATTGGATACGTCGATTGTAGAGCACAGATTTCCTTTAAAGCCTGAATGTCCACCAGTGAAGCAGAAACTAAGAAAGATGAAGTCAGAAATGTCCCTAAAAATCCAATAAGAGGTGAAAAAGCAGTTTGTCGCGGGTTTTCTGGCCATAGCAAAATACCCGGAATGGGTTGCGAACATAGTACCAGTTCTCAAGAAAGAAGGAAAGGTACAAATGTGTGTGGACTTCAGAGATTTGAATAGGGCCAGTCCAAAGGATGACTTTCCTCTGCCCCACATCGATGTATTGGTTGATAATACTTCCCAGTTCTCCTATCTTTCATTCATGGATGGTTTCTTCGGATATAACCAAATCAAGATGGCTGAAGTGGATATGGAGAAAACCACCTTCATTACCGCATGGGGAGCTTTTTGCTATCAAGTCATGCCTTTCGAACTAAAAAATGTCGGGGCAACGTACCAGAGAGCTATGGTAACACTATTTCATGACATGATCCACAAAGAGATTGAGGTGTACGTGGATGACATGATCGTGAAGTCAAAAACTGAAGAGGATCACCTTAGCGATCTACAAAAGCTATTTGAGCATCTTCTAAAGTTCAAATTGAGAATGTATCCGGCTAAGTGCACCTTTGGCGTGAAGTCAGGGAAACTACTAGGCTTTATTGTCAGGGAGAGGGGAATCGAGGTTGACCCCAACAAAGTCCGTGCCATTTTAGAAATTCTCGCCCTAATAATAGAGAAGGAAGTCTGAGGGTTTCTGGGAAGGCTGAACTATATCACTCGGTTCATCTTCCAATTGACAGCCACCTGTGAGCCGATTTTCAAACTCTTGCACAAGAATCAACCCATGGATTGGAATAAGGATTGCAAAGAGGCTTTTGAAAAGATTAAGCTCTACTTACAAAACCCTTCGATTCTAGTGCCTCCAGTCCTAGGGAGGCCATTAATACTGAACTTAACAGTGACAAGAAATTCCATGGGATGCATGCTCAGCCAACAAGATGCGTTTGGAAAAAAGAAGCATGCAATTTACTATTTGAGCAAGAGTTCACCGATTACAAGGCAAAATATTCTTTGCTAGAACAGACCTGTTGCGCCCTGACATGAGCCGCTCATCGTTTAAGGAAATATATACTGAGCCACACCATCTGGTTGATATCCAAGATGGATCCTATTAAGTACATCTTTGAGAAGCTTGCTCTGTCCGAACCGATCGCCAAATGGCAGGTTCTGCTATCAGAATACGATATCGTATACGTTACATAAAAGGAGATTAAATGTAGTGCCCTTGCAGATTACTTGGCCCAGCACCCTTTAAACAAATATCAACCATGCAACAGGGATATCCAGATGAAGACCTGATGGCAGTATTTAATGAGGAGGAACGAGAAGCTGAAAAGAGGTGGATGATTGATAAACCACCATTCTGTTGATTTATCTACGGAAAATTGGTTATAATTATAATATCATTTATGATTATTTAATTGTAATTCTACCTAATTTTCCTTATTTTTGTAGGAATGGTCACGCAAGCTAAGAATCCGAAAATAGGCAAGTTTTGGACTAAAAAAAGGTAAAAGAAGCATAAAAAGATAATACATCTAATGCGACAATGACACGTCAGCCCTACGATGCTACAAGATTACGTAGATTGGTCACAACGGTTGAGGAAGCAGCTAGGTCAAGCCCAGTCCACCACATTGAAACCCTAATCCACACCTATAAAAGTGAGACTCTACTATACCATATGACACACCCTAGGCTTCAAAGGCCACACCACTCTCCGGGGCGTAAGCCTATCACTACCCCGGAGACATACCATTCCATTCTCATACCACTTTTAGTATCTTTCGATATCCCTCCGTAGGATTTAAAGACAAAAGCTCTTCCACAGTACAAGTTGCAACGTCCTATTGTTAACTCTGCTGACATTACGGTTTTTTCATTCTTTTCTAGAATTAGGATTATGGATTGTTCTATGGGTTTAGTATGTTTTTATTTGTCTTATCTCTTTATGTGTAACTAACCCCAAATCATGGGGCTTTGGTGAAACTTATAATGTAACCAATTGAACCTCTTTTCCTCTTTATGAATGATTCAGTATTTCTATTCAATTATGTTTTCCTTATTATGCATAATTAATTAATGAGAATTAATTTCTAAGTTAATTGGGGGATAGGCGATCGTACCTTTGCCTAATTAACGAAACTATAAGGTAAACTAAATCTAAGGGTTTTGGAGGATCAATTGGAATCCTTGATTTCTAATCAGTTATTAATTTAACAAGTCCGCATGTTCTTTATGCTTCTCTTAATTATATACCTTGCATGATATTGGGGATGGTAACTTAAGGGAAAGAATATTGCTATTGCATGATCATTGGGTAGTAATAGAATTAGAACAGATGGTTAGCAATTGACTCAAATCATTCATAAGGGAATTAGGATGAAATTGGGTAAAGTTATAAGGGAAACCAAAGTCTCATGTCTTTTCATAATTGAACTCGTATTTGTGCTCTTTTGTCTTTAAATCACTTACTCTCATTTTGTTCCCTTTTTCATTCACTTTAAATATTTCTAAACAAACCCTTTTCTGGTGAGCTCAAAAATTAGGATTTAATATTTTTTAAGATTGTTAAAATAGTCTATGTGGGAACGATATTAAGGGTTTTAAATACCCTTTTCTACATCGACGGGTGCACTTGTCAGTGGGTAAAACTTTGTACGCACAGTAAACGCACAACAATGATGCTATTCGATGGTACATCCAATATTATGGGTCATGGCATAGGAGTCATATTAATTTCCCCCGAAGGACAATATATACCAATCATAGCTAGATTAGGCTTTAATTGCACCAACAATGTGGCCGAATACGAAGTTTGCATCATGGGAATCCAAGCTGCAGTCGATGCTAACGTCAAAAGCTTGGAAGTCTATGGGGACTCAGCTTTAGTTATTCATCAAGTCAAGGGCGAATGGGAAACTATAGATGCAAAGTTAATTCCATATCAGGCCTATATCAATTAATTGTTGGGGCACTTTTAGGACGTCGCTCATACACCTCGAGAGGATAATCAACTGGTTGATGCCCTAGCCACCCTCTTGTCTATGTTCAAAATAGGAAGAGAGGAGGACATGCTCCTTATCCTGATCCAACGTCGAGATCGACAAGCTTTTTTCCAGTCAGTCGAAGAAGAACAGGATGGACAGTCGTGGTATCACGATATCAGGCGTTTCTTAAAAAGAAAGGAATACCCCGCCGATGCTTCAGAAAATGACAAAAGAATGTTATGAAGGTTACCATGAACTTCTTCCTTAATGGGGAAATTATATACAAAAGAAATCATGACATGGTCCTGCTTAGGTGCGTAGACGCAGCAGAGGCCAGTAAAATTGTAAAAGAAGTCCACGAAGGATCCTTTGGTACCCATGCTAATGGACACGCAATGGCAAGGAAAATTCTCAGAGCGGGATATTATTGGTTGACTATGGAGACCGATTGCTACAAATATGCCAGGACTTATCATAAATGCCAGATATACACTGATAATATCAATGCGCCATCTACATCCTTGAATGCACTATCTTCCCTATGGCCATTTGCCATGTGGGGAATGGTTGTCATTGGATCAATTGAACCCAAGGCATCCAATGGGCATCATTTCATATTGGTCGCCATTGACTATTTCACTAAATAGGTTGAGGCTGCCTCTTACATTAATGTGACCTGGAGTGTGGTAGTAAAGTTTATGAAGAGGAATTGATTTACTGATATGGATTACCTAAAAAACTCATTATAGATAACGGTACCAATTTGCACAACATGATGATGAAGGAATTGTGAAACCAGTTCAAAATACAACATCATAACTCCTCTCCGTACCGACTAAAGATGAATGGAGCGGTGGAGGCAGCTAATAAAAACATTAAGAAAATTGTCTAGAAAATGGTGCTCACCTACAAGGACTGGCACGAGATGCTTCCCTATGCTTTCCATGCATATCTCATCTCAATTTGTACTTCTACTGGGGCAACTCCATTCTCGCTCGTATACAGAATGGATGCTGTCCTTCCCATCAAAAGATATTACACTGGATCCCAATAAAAAAGAAGGGCCTGTTAGGTCGAAAATCCGTAAGGGTGGCCTAGGTAAAAGTTAGGGCATACAAAAAGAGTCCGCTAGGTCGAAAACCCATAAGGATGGCCTAGGAAAATGTTAGGGCATACAACAAGCCCGCTAGGTTGAAAACCCATAAGGGCGGCCTAGGAAAAAGTTAGGGCATACAAAAAGAGCCCGCTAGGTCAAAAACCCACAAGGGCGGCCTAGGCAGAAGTTAGGGCATAACAAAAGTTCGCTAGGTCGAAAACCCACAAAGGTGTCCTAGAAAAAAGTTAGGGCATACAAAAATCCCGCTAGGTCGAAAACCCACAAGGGAGACCTAGGCAAAAGTTAGGGCATGCAAAAAAAGGGGGGGCCGCTAGGTCGAAAACCTGCAAGGGCAGCCTAGGCAAAAATTAAGGCATACAAAAAAGCTCGTTAGGTCGAAAACCCACAAGGGCGGCCTAGGCAAAAGTTAGGGTGATAATGTTACAATGACAAGATGACCTTCAAGAAGGGTATGATCTGGAACACCATATTGGGGCAAAAAGAAAAAGGGAGGTTGGTTCAAAAACGGTCAAGTCAAGATTAGACCGATTCTGGGGCAAGTTGACAAAAGGGCAAATAATTTGGCTCAAAAATAATCAAGTTGAGTTGGGCCAATATTGGGGAAAATGAGCAGAAATTAGTTCAGAGTTGGTTAGGATAAGACTAGGCTGATACTGGGGCAAAATTTTGTTTCTTAATAAGCTTGGGTAATAAGGCCGAAAATGTTACAGAGATACAATATTAGCACTGGTTGTCTCGAAGGCACAAGACCACCCAAAACCATACCACCAGATACCTCATCTTTCAACTCGTCATTTTGACCTTCTAATTTCAGCCGTTTTATGATTCAGTTGTACTTTTCTGTTCGAACATATGTACAAAATTAAATGTGTTATGGCAATTACTTATACTAAGACTGTTCAAAATCATAGCTATTTTGAAACTTTGCAATTGATAGTCATTTAACAATTTGAACAATTTTCTTCTCCATAGAGTAAGCAACATGATGCATAAAGTCTGCAAACAAAAGCAAAGAAAAGGAAAACCACAGGCTCTAGCTCATTCTAAAAAGTGCTATAGGGAAGCCAGGATTTCAAAGTCTGCAAATAAAGTAAGATCAAACTCATTTCAATCAAGTTCTTTTTAACAAAGAAATATTCTTTTCATTCCCACACTTTCAATTTTCCGCAGTTCGGCCTATCACACAAAGCCCTACATTTTAACTTTCTGCATTCTGACCTATCACATCATGTCTTGCATGTCTAAATTTCTATCAACCTATCACATAAGGATCTGCATTTTAGTTTTCTACATTCTGGCCTATCAGATGAGGCCCTGCATGTTTAAATTTCTATCAGTCTATCACACAAGGTTTTGCATTTTAATTTTCTGCATTCTGACCTATCACACCAAGTTTTTCATGTTTAAATATCTGTCAGCCTATCACATAAGGCCCTGCATTTTAACTTTCTGCATTTCAGTCTATCACATCAGGCCTTGCATGTTTAAATTCCTATCAGCTTATCATATAAGGTTTTGCATTTTAATTTTCTGCATTATGGCCTATCACATTAGGTCTTGCATGTTTAAATTTCAATCAGCCTATCACATAAGGATTTGCATTTTAATTTTCCTTTTTTCGGCCTATCACATCAGGCCCTGCATGTTTAAATTCCTGTTAGCCTATCACATAAGGCTCTGCATTTTAGTTTTATGCATTCTGGCATATCACATCAGGCCTTGCATGTTTTAATTTCTGTCAGCCTATCACACAAGGCTTTGCATTTTAATTTTCTGCATTCCAGCCTATCACACTAGGCTTTGCATGTTTAAATTTCTGTTAGCCTATCATATAAGGCCCTGCATTTAACTTTCTACATTCTGGCCTATCACATCAGGCCTTGCATGTTTAAATTCTTATCAGCTTATCATTTAAGGTTCTGCATTTTAATTTTCCACATTCTGGCCTATCACATCAGGCCCTGCATGTTTAAATTTTAGTCAGCCTATCACATAAGGCTCTGCATTTTAATTTTCCGCATTCTGGCCTATCACATCAGGCCCTACATGTTTAAATTCCTGTTAGCCTATCACACAAGGCTTTGCATTTTAACTTTCTGCTCTCCGGCCTATCACATCAGGCCCTGCATGTCTAAATTTCTGTCAGCCTATCACACAAGGCTCTGCATTTTAATTTTCTGCATTCTAGCCTACTACATTCAAGCCAAGCATGTTCAAATATCCTTCTATCTCATTGTCTATTCTTGCGCAACGAGGTTTCCAGGATTCGTGGCAAGGCGACATCGGATACTGCCAGTCTCGAACGGAATTGGTTCATGTCTTTACTCATTTCCTATCTTGATAATACAAAAAATATTCTTGTATTATTTGGTAAAAACTTAGTAAAGAGGGGCAAACTGCGAACACCAATTTTCGTCCAGGAAATTTTAAATTAAATCACTAAATAAATTAAATATGTTTGTGGGCTGAGAGGTCCAAATCATCAAAGAAACGAAGAAAAGAAAAAAGAAGGAAAGGGAGCAGCAAATAAAATGGATAATGGAAATGATAAATAATAATATTAATGAAAATAAAAATAATAAAAAGTAAAGATAATAATAAAAAAACAAAGGAAAAATAATTAAAAGCTGAAAGAGGAAGGAAAATTTAGTTAGGAGTTAGTTGGAAGTTAGTTAGGTTAGTTACAATTAGGGTTAGGAAGTAACCATGGTTAGGGTTAAGGCTACCATAGTTGAGAAGGGGTATAAAAGGAATTTGAAAAATGAAGGTGGTTACTTTTGGCACCAAATGAAAAAGAAGCATTGTTTTTGAAAAACGAATTGTGGAGCGCTGAGTTCTCGAAAGTTTTCTCTTGGAGCTTGCTCGGTTACCTTCAAGCTATTCAAATTCTCCAAAATTTTTCTCTGCTTGTGGAGTATTCCTTTTGAGAAATTTTCTCTGAATTACTTCTCTTTTTTTTTTTTTAGATTCTCTGCAAAATACTTTTGGATTCTCTCAAATTTTTCTTTGCGCAAAGTTGAATCAATTCTGGTTCTTTCCTTTCTATGCTTCCTTCAATTTCTTATGGATCCTCTTGGTAGAATTGCGAAGGTTCTTTCGTTTTGATTCAACGCTCACAGGTTAGGTTCACATCTCGTTTCTATCTTTGAAGTCTGTGTCACTTCCTTCTTTCGTCCTTTCTACATTATGATTAAGATTTGAATGAGTATAACGAATAGGATGCCTGAATGTTTGCAATACCGGTTTTAACCTTCAAACTTAGGATTGTTAGTTAAACTGCATGTGCTAGTTAAGGTTTCTAGGTTCTTATGAGGTCAAAGTTCTTGAAAATGAATGAAAACTAGTTTCTACGCTAAATTGCTGTGTTTTCTTCTCTTACCTAGAAGTTTCAGCTCCTAATATGTCAGGAAGCTATTTATATCTGCCAAGTCTGGGAATTAATTTGCTTGCTGTCGCAACCGTAATCACGACGAGACGACGAACTCCCTAAGTTTTAAAGCGAACCTTGATTTGATGATGTGGAGTCGCCACCAAATTTTTATTTAAGGGAAAATACTTGGAAAAACCCTAACTTGAGGAAGAGATTTAGGTTTGGGATTCAATTACGAGTGGGGAAGGTGTTAGGCACCTCACTTGCCTGTTCTGAAGAACGGTACCCTTAAACTGAGTGTGTTATTTTAAAAAAAATGTTTGACCCCTTTAATTAGCGTGAAAATAAATAGATTGATGGAGGTTAGCCTGACAGGACTTGATCCTGCTCCTACATATTCCCCGGTGCAATGGGAAACTCAAGGCTTGATCTTGCTCCTTTAATTGGGCTTTTGTTTGATGCCCTAACTTTTTCCTAGGTCATCTTTGAGGGTTTTCGACTTAGCGAGCTTTCGTTTTGATCCTAACTTTTTCCTAAATTATTTTTGGAATCCAGTAGGACCTTTTCTGATCATGACTTTGTCGATTTATTTTTTGAATTTTAACCCTACTTTTTCCTAGATTATTTTTGGTTTTTAATCCAGCGGGTTTCTCTTCTTGAATTTTGGATTTTGACCTTGATTTTTCTTGGACTATTTTTTATTTTAATCCACCAGGTTTTCCTTCTTTTTCTTGAGTTTTGTGTGGTCAGATATTGATCTTGCCTGGATTATTTTGATTCTCAATTCAGCGGATCTATTTGCATCCTTAATTTTTTCCTGGATTTGAACTTTCGATCCAGCGGGATTTTTGTTACTCCTGTTAGAAGTTTCCCTCGAATGGTGATTTGAAATCTCTAGTCGGATTTTGCTTATTCTACTTCCTTGTTTAATTTTTCTCTTTGAGCTTAATTAATCAGACGTTCAAAATTACTTATTACAGCACTGACATTGTCTCCAACCGGTATTGATTGTTTAGGTATAAGATAAGAAGTGGATTGAATGATGAAAAGAAATGGAAGATTTAAGAGGTAAAGCCAATAATGTGAGACACATGCCCAATGAACATAAAAAATGTAACTTTGTATTTCTCATTGAGATTTATTTACAAAAGATTAACTTTTGAAAAGTACGACAAATCCTAGATGATTTTCCTTTGTATCTCGACTTATACAAGGAAACTCATTGTGCCGCTCCCATTTCTCAGCTAGTTGATGAGATCTCATGATTCGACAATGGATTATTTTCTGTGTTAGGAGCAAGCTTCCCAAGGTCTGACCATTTTGCATCAATCAAGTTTTGTACCTTACGCTTCAGTGCTGGGCAATCCTCTGTGGAATGACCAATGAACCCTGCATGGTAATCGCATCTGGTGTTTGCATCATACCATTTAAGATATGGTGGTTCTTGAGGCTTTAGAGGATAAGGAACAACTAGCGAGTTTTGAATTAAGCGAGGTAACAACTCAGTGTAAGAGATGGGAATAGGGTCAAATTAGACGGGCTTCTCCTTTTTCTGGCTTTGGTTAGGATTTTTGCTCATGGCTTGTGTTTGGGCCGTATATGGTGTTGGTGGTCGTACTTGCATTGAATAGTTGTAAGTAGGAGGGTATGGTGTTTGGTATGTGGTGGCAATGTAAGGATATGGTGTGTAGGGTGTATATAGTGGTGGTTGGTAACCGGCTGGATCATAAGGTGCCACTTGAGGAGGGTATTGGCCTTGACCAGAAGCCACGTTATAAGTCTCCCCTATATTCTTCTTTTAGACCCAGTGGAAGTGTTGACTGACCCTGTAGGCTTATGCGCAATCTTTCCACAGCACATGCCACCTTCGATCCTTTCACCAATGATGATAACATCAGAGAAGCTTGTTGTCATACTTTCGATCATCTTGTCATAGAAAGGATCTTGGAGTGTGTCTATGAACATACTGACCATCTCTTTCTCGGATAATGGAGGTTGCACTTGAGCAGCCAACTCCCTCCATCGTTGGGCGTACTACTTGAAGGTCTCATCTTCTTTCTTGGCCATATTCTGGAGCTGAGTTCTGTCAGGAGCCATCTCCATATTATATTGGTATTGTTTCAGAAACGCCTTAGCCAGATCCCTCCATGAATGGATGTGTGTCCGCTCCAGTTAAGTATACCACTTGGCAACTGCACCAATTAAGCTGTGTTGAAAGAAATGGACAAGCAACTTATCATCGTGAGTGCAGGCAGACATCCTCCTGCAGTACATGGTCAGGTGGTTCCTTGGACAGCCAGTTCCTTGATATTTCTCAAATTCAGGAACCTTAAATTTGGGAGGAATGACTACATTTGGGACCAGACACAAATAGGATGTGTCTTTAGCGTCGTAAACACTTCCTTCGATTGCACGGATCCTTTCCTCTAGGATTTTCCACTTTTCAGTATCCTCTTTAGAAGGATGGTTTGGGTATTTCTCTGGCATGCGGTGAGGATGAGAAGATGGTATGTATATAGGGTGAGGCCCTTGGGTGAACATAGGATTCGTCCCCCCAATAGTTGCTTGGTAGGCTTGAAAGGTGGCGTTTGGAACGGTATAAGGGATGCCTGTGGTGTTTGGAGGTGGGTTTTGTGTTTAGGTTAGTGTTTGGCCGAGTGAGGGTGCATACCCATGAGGATACCCATAATGAACTCCTTCGGTTGGTGGAGGCATGGTAAATGATAAAGGGTTTTGTGGGTTGAAGCCAGGAGGATATAATGGGTCGACTGGTTCTCTTGGAAGGGATTCCTTTACATCCTTTTGTTTTGACAATTGGATGGCCTCCATTAGCTTGACCATCTATTCCTTCAGGGTTTTAACCTCATTTCTCAATTCCTCATTTTGTCTCTCCAACTTATCCATGATTCCTGATTGTGATCGGGTTCTATAAGGATGCTGACAAAGCTGTCTTTCTCCAATTTTTCTATTAAAGTTAAAAATTAATTTTTGAGAAACAATTTGAATGCAAAATCATGAATGATAAAGATTGTTGTGTTTCAATGAAAGGTATGGCATGATTTTTGAAATTTCCTTTTTCAATGATAAATTTATTTAATAACTGAATGAAAGAATGAATGCATGCTATACACAAATAATTTTAAGGGATTTGAAATTTGACTTTTTGAAAATGATTGTGTGTTGCTCTATTTATTCATCCTTGATTTCTTAGCGACTTTATTTTTTATCATTTTTGATATTTTATTTAGCTAGGAAAACCTTTGGTTTTGTTTGAAAAAGTTTTGCTAAATTTTTTTTAAAAAGAGCATTCTTTAGGTTTTCGAAATTTCATTTTCTTTTCTTTTGAATCTTTTTATATTTTTAGTATTTTCAAAATTATTTCTAATTTTCCCTAGGAATTTCTAATTTTCTCCTTCTCTTTTTATTTTTCTTGATTTTTATTCTTTCAAATTTTGGTTTGTACATTTTTTTTTCCTTTATTTTCTTTCTTGATTTTCTGGATTTCCCCAATCTCAGATTTCCTTTCCTTTGCCACTTCTGGTGGCTTGGTTCAAATAAGTGCCTGTAAACAATAAACCTTGTATCTTGAAAGGGGTGTTTGCCCTCCTTGCCTCCTATGTGGGTCACCTGTCTTAACAGTCTATGACCTTTAATGTATGAACCTCTCGAAGGTGGTTAGTATTCCTGAGGTATTAGAGGTTACTAGAGTCAAGTTCCAGTTCATAATGCTTGCTACAACAGCAGAAAAAGTGATAAGCATAAATTTCATAAATAATTATCTCTCATTTTTAGCTCATTAAGACTTCTTATATGTTCAATTAAGTGATTTTTTTCATATTTTATGAGTTTGGGTTCACATGGAGTTTAATTGAATTTCTTTGCTTAACCGATTAAAATGATACTATTATAGTATTTTGAGCATAATAGGAGTTTTAGACATCCAAAAATCATGAAATCTGTTTTGAATGAAAGCTTAAAGAAGTTTCTACAGTTACAAAGCAAGATCAGACTCTGAATGGGATGTATAGGACTCCAAAATTATCTCAAAAGATGAGATAGTGTTGCAATCGCTGAACCTGAACAGTGTGCAAAGATCTGACCATATCTTGAGATACAGAAGTCATATTGAGATGAAATTAGATCCGTTGGAAAGCTAAGATCCAGGGCTACAACTAGGGGTGGGTATTAACCCGCCGTTGACCGAAACCCGCTGGAAAACGACTTGAACGGGCGGGTGAGAAGGTTAGAAAATTTCAACGGGTAAAGATGGGCGGTTAACGGCAGGTTAATGCGGTCGGAGACGGGTTTTGCAACCATTATCTGTCGAAAACCAAACCCAACCGAAAGCAGTGAAGTTCGTTGGATTTCTTGAGCTTTTCGCTGGAATCAATGGCTTCCTCGCCAGATTTCATTGCTTCTTCCTTTAAAAGCTTTCAAACTCATACCTTTTCTCCAAATTCTAACCTTCATCTTCGTTTTTGCCATAACCACATATATTTAAAGCTTCCTCTCATCGAATTTCATGGCTGTCGTCGCCAGAATTGGGAAAATTTTACCTTCGTCCTCCACCACTCTCAACTGCCGTTACCCACTCGACGAAACCGACTCCCGATTTTACCCGTACCCGAGTAACTCGACTACATCAACGGACGGAATCGGATGAGATATCTTCAAGTTCAGTTTTCGGCGGATGAAATTTTTCCTGCCTGAAACCGCTCGAATCCGTCCGACGAACACCCCTAGCTACAACTTTTGTTCAAATCTAAAGCTCTAATTCGGACACGTGAATATCCGAAATTGCACTGCAATCAACGTCAAAATTATTGTGCTGATTGGTGACAAAAAGTCAAAAGTGTTTTGCATTTTCAACAAAGCCCATGTGAAAGCAATAAAAGGATGGGAAAGTAAATAAGCTGGTTGGTGACATTCTAAAGATGATGCCTCAAAAATCCTCTATAAATAGAAGGGTTTACAAGAGGAGAAACGACACCTTGGATATTAACTCTAATACCATTTTCCATCTTTCATTCTTATGTTGTTAGTTTGCCTCCTTCATGGAAGGCTAAGTTTTTCTTTGTTGTTAGTTTTCCTCCTTCATGGAAGGCGAAGTTTTTAATTTCAATTCAAGGATTCAAGCTATTTTCATTTAAACTTTGAGGTCTTGATCTTTATTTACATGATTATTAAGTGATTTCTACTCTGTTTTACTATATTCTTCAATTTTATTCTTTTAATCAAAGTTTGTTCGGTTGACGTATTTTGATTAATTCATAATTGATTTATAATTGGGTTTTAATTGGTAAATCATTTTCCAAAAGTTTGAAGAGTAGAAATTAAATAATTGAATTAAAGGTTTTCATTTTATTACTTACTTCAACTGAATTCTGATTATGAAATTGGTTTAGATCTAATGAAAGATTAAGTGGTTAGTAAATCTTGTTGATCATAATCAATTGAATCCTGGGAGTTTTCTCAGTAGAGAATTCAAGAATCATTTTAGGGGTTCCAGATGATCCTAGGTTGATAAACGTAATGCATGATTTTAGTGATCAATGATTAGTTAAGAAAATAGCCTCTGAATTCCTTGAGTTGATAATCGTTGAGTCAAATTAATTTCATTCTGTATTTTGTATTTAGAACTTAATATCACATATTTCCAAAATTCCCTTGTTCTAACTTTCTCCTAATTTTCTTAAGAATCTGAAATGGTCTTTGGGAGATGACCTAGGTTGTACCTTATACTATACCAATAGTTGGGGAAAATCTAGAAATTTGGTGCCATTGCCAAGGACCATTTTTTTTTAGTTTCCTAGGCATATTTAGGAGTTTGTTTAAAACTTTTAACCTTGCTAACATTTTTTTTATTTTAGGTATACTATTCTTGGATTTTCTGTATGAATTCACCTTGTTGTGTATGACCCTATCCAATCCTGAAAATTTATATGCATATGATCCTGAGATTAGTAGAACATTCCACCATTTGAAAAGAACACAGAGAAGACATTCATTCAGTAATAACCAAGAAAGTAACAGTAGTGACTTTTCATCTTTAAATTTTGATAGTTTTAAATATTTTGCTAAGAACATGGCTGATAGAACCCTAAAAGAATTTCTGCACCTGATGTTGCTTGTCAACCATTGTGTATTCAATACCCTGATGTTGATGCACCATTTGAACTGAAGTCTGGATTAATACATTTGCTACCTAAGTTTCATGGCCTTGCAAGTGAGGACCCTCATAAACATTTGAAAGAATTTCACATTATGTGTTGCGCAATGCGGCCACAAGGAATTCCTGAAGATCATATCAAGTTGAAGGCATTTCCTTTCTCCTTAAATGATGGAGTTAAGGCCTGGTTGTACTGTCTACATCCAACATCTGTTACAAGCTGGAATGATATGAAGAGATTATTTCTAGGAAATTCTTCCCTGCATCTAGAACAGCAGCTATTAGAAAAGATATTTGCGGCATCAGACAGAACTCCCAAGAAACTCTCTATGAGTATTGGGAGAGATTCAAGAAACTATGTGCCACTTGTCCACACCATCAAATCAGTGATCAATTACTGATTCAGTAATTTTATGAAGGACTCATGCCAATGGATAGAAGCATGGTTGATGCAGCTAGTGGTGGAGCACTTATGGACAAAACTCCTACAGCAGCTCGAGATTTGATTGCCAACATGGCAGAAAATTTTCAACAATTCAATTCTCGAACTAATTCATTGTCTAAAGGATTCCATGAAATGACCACCAAGACAGACCATACATGATTGGAGAACAGAATTGAAGAACTACCATCCATCGTAAGACAGTTGGCCATCGGACAACAATAGCAACTTAATGTTGTTGATAAAACCAAAACATGTGGTATTTTCACTTCTACAGACCATCCTACTCATGCATGGCCAACATTGCAAGAAAGTGAGATGCCTGATGCTACAGTTAATGGTATTTTTGCCACAGGACAACAATATAGGCCTCCTCAACATTATCATTAACAGAAGTTTGAAACACCTTCTGGAACATACAATCCTAGTTGGAGAAACCATCCTAACTTGAGATATGGTCCTCCACAACAACAAAAGATTCAAACATCTGACTCCCAAAATAAATACCAACCACCGCCATTTAGACAATAACAACAGCATATGCAGCAATTTGTACCTTCTAATGCTTCTGAACCCTCTCTTGATGATTTGATGAAGTAATTAGCTACCAATAATCTTCAGTTTCAACAAAACGTAAGTTCTACTATTCAGGATTTACAAACTCAAATTGGGCAGTTGGCTACCACTGTCAACCAATTGAAATCTCGAGGTTTTGGTCAATTACCTTCTCAACCTATCATAAATCCCAAGAGCGTAAGTGCCATCTCCCTGAGAAGTGGCAAGAAAGTGCAGACAAACCCTACAATTTTAAAGTAAGAAAGCTTCAATCAGACTTATCCACACCAAAGAGAGGCATTTATCTCCACACCTGGAGACATCTCTGATAAGCCATCTGAATCAGAGGGAAAGTCTAATGAAAAAAATGCACCAGTTTTTTATAAGACATTGAATGATTAACAAAAACAAGCTTGCCATAAACGATCTGCACTTGAAGCATCTAATGAGACAAAAACCCCAAATTATGCTAATCAGAAGGTATCTTTACCTTTCCAAAATAGAACAGTCCAATCCAAGCCCAATGTTCATGCAGAATTGGATAAGGAGCTTCTAGATACTTTCAGGAAAGTGGAAGTCAACATACCACTTCTAGATGCTATCAAGAAAATTCCCAAATATGCCAAATTTCTAAAGAACTTGTGCACGCATAAGAGAAGACTCAAAGAAGATGAGAAGATTAGTGTGGGACGCAATGTTTCTGCCTTAATTCAACCCAGCCTCCCTCAGAAATGTAAAGACCCAGGAACTTTCACCATTCCTTGCACAATAGGAAACTCTACCTTTGGTGATACATTGTTGGATCTAGGTGCTTCTATTAATGTTATGCCCTCATCAGTTTATAAATCTTTGAATCTTGGAGAACTGAAGCCAACTGGTGTGGTAATTCAATTAGCCAATAGAACTACAGCACATCCAGCCAGAGTACTTGAAGATGTGCTAGTTCAAGTGAATAAGCTGATCTTTCCAGCTGACTTCTACATTTTGGATATAGAAGATGAGTCATCCATCAATAGAGCAACCTTGATCCTAGGGAGACCCTTCCTCAAAACTGCAAAAACAAAGATAGATGTGCATACAAGGACTCTCTCTATGGAATTTGGAGATGATATCATCCAATTCAACATATTTGAAGCCATGAAGCATCCTTTAGAGAATCATTCACTTTTTCAACTTGATACCATAGACCTTCTTGTGAATGATTATTCTACTAACATCTCCTTTTTGAATTTTTTGATTTTGATTTAAATTACTTAGATAATTTTACTTGCACATGTGATGAATTTGATCCATGTATTGTGTGTTCCAGGATTAATGTTGCTTTGCAAAATGCTTCAGACCAAACTTCTTGGAAAGATGACATGTTAGATGCAAGTGTTGTAGACATTTCAATCTCAGATAGATCCCTGTCTTCCATAATACAACCACCTCCTTTGGAGTTGAAGCCTTTGCCTGAACATCTAAAGTATGCTTATTTGGGGGAAAATGAGAAGCTTCCTGTCATTGTAGCAAAGAACCTTCTACCACAACAAGAAGAAAGGTTGTTGCAAACCTTGAGAAGCCATAAACAAGCAATTGGATGGACTTTGGCTGATATTCCAGGCATCAGCCCATCTACTTGCATGCATAGGATATTGCTAGAGGAAAACATCAAACCTGTTAGACAACCACAAAGGCGTTTGAATCCAACCATCCTAGATGTGGTAAAGAAGGAAGTAGGTAAGCTTTTGACAACTGGTATCATCTATCCCATCTCAAACAGTGATTAGGTAAGCCCGGTGCAAGTAGTTCCTAAGAAGACTGGCATGACTGTAGTTAAAAAATCACAATGATGAACTAATCCCTACCAGAATACAAAATAGTTGGAGAGTGTGCACAGATTATAGGAAGCTTAACCAAGCTACTCGCAAAGATCATTTCCCTTTACCCTTCATTGACCAAATTTTGGAAAGATTAGCAGGAAAATCTCACTATTGCTTTCTAGATGGTTTTTCAGGTTATTTTCAAATACATATAGCCCCAGAAGACCAACATAAGACCACCTTCACTTGTCCTTTTGGTACTTTTGCCTATCGAAGGATGCCTTTTGGTCTGTGCAACGCCCCTAGAACCTTTCAAAGATGCATAGTAAGCATTTTTTCTGATCTCTTAGAAAGTTGCATGGAAATATTTATGGATGATTTCACCGTATATGGTTCTTCTTTTGATGCATGCTTAGAAAACCTCTCTAAAGTTTTGGACAGATGCATTGAGACTAACCTTGTTTTGAATTTTGAAAAATGTCATTTCATGGTAACAGAAGGTATAGTCTTAGGACACTTGGTATCTAGCAAAGGTTTAGAGGTTGATAAGGCCAAGATAAACATTATTACTTCTCTACCCTACCCTACTTCTGTGCGAGAAGTACGTTCTTTACTTGGTCATGCAAGTTTTTACAGAAGGTTCATCAAGGATTTTAGCAAGATTGCACAACCTCTTTCTAAACTGCTACAAAAAGATACCAAATTTGTGTTTGATCAAGCATGTAAGGATTCGTTTGATGAACTAAAGAAGTGGTTAACAACCACTCCCATCATTCAACCACCTAATTGGACGCTTCCATTTGAATTAATGTGTGATGTATCTAATTATGCCCTTGGTGCTGTAGTGTCTCAAAGAGTTAGCAAGAGATCTCATGTCATTGCATATGCCTCTCGCACATTAGATGTAACCCAATCCAATTACACAACTACTGAGAAGGAGCTTTTGGAAATTGTGTTTGCATTAGATAAATTCCGCTCCTATTTGCTTGGATCTAAGGTTATTGTCTTCTCTAACCATGCAGCTTTGAAATACTTGCTGAAGAAGGCAGATGCTAAGCCAAGACTAATTCGTTGGATGCTTCTGTTGCAAGAACTTAATTTAGAGATTAAAGAAAAGAGTGGTGCAGAGAACCTTGTAGCAGATCATTTAAGTCGTATCCAGCAACCTTGTGAAGAAACTTCAATTGCAGATTCATTCCCCGAAGAGCATCTCTATCATTTGCACGGGAAGGATCCTTGGTATGCAAATTTGGTAAACTATCTGGTTGCTAAAGAAATACCCAAACACTTCACCAAATCGTAAATTGCCAAGTTGAAAAGTGATGTCAAACACTACATATGGGATGAACCATACCTTTGGAAGACATGTAGTGATCAAATCATTAGAAGATATGTTCCAGATCATGAAGTTCAGTCTGTACTTACCTTTTTCCATTCCCTAGCTTATGATGGACATTTTGGGCCACAACGGACAACTAGAAAAGTACTAGACTCAGGTTTTTACTGGCCTACAATATTTCGTGATGCACATAGATTATGCATAACTTGTGAGCAGTGCCAAAGAATAGGGAGTATTTCACACAAAAATGAGATGCCCCAACAACCACTTCTCTTTTGTGAGGTATTTGATGTATGGGGTATAGACTTTAGGGGTCTATTCCGTCTCTTCTGGCTTTGTTTACATTTTGCTAGCTATTGATTATGTTTCAAAATGGATGGAGGCAAAAGCCACTCGTACTGATGATGCTTGAGTTGTTGCAGATTTTATCAGGTCTCACATTTTTAGCAGGTTTGACATTCCTAGAGCTCTAATTAGTGACCAAGGTACTCATTTTTGCAACTGCACAATGGAAGCTCTACTCCGCAAATATGGAGTCATGCATAAATTCTCCACCCCATGTCATCCTTACACAAATGGTCAAGCTGAAGTTTCTAATCGAGAGATCAAGAAAATCTTAGAGAAAACAGTTCAGTCTAACAGGAAGGATTGGAGCTTGCACCTTGTTGATGCTTTATGGGCACATAGGACAGCCTATAAGTCACCCATTGGCATGTCTCCTTACAGGATTGTCTTTGGTAAAGCATGTCATCTTCCTGTTGAATTAGAGCATAGATCATTTTGGGCGATAAAAAAATGCAACATGGATCTAGACCAAGCAGGAATCCATAGGAAGCTTCAATTGCAGGAACTTGAAGAAATTCGATTAGAGGCATACGAAAACTCCAAAATTTACAAAGAAAAGGTCAAAGCTCTTCATGACAAAAATTTGGCAAGAAAGGAGTTTTTCGTTGGACAAAAAGTTCTCCTTTACGATTCTCGGCTAAAGCTTATGCCTGGTAAGCTACGCTCTAGATGGTTAGGACCATTTGTAGTTACTAATGTTTTTCCTTATGGTGCAGTGGAAATAAAAAATGAGGTAACTGCAAAAACCTTCAAGGTGAATGGACATCGTCTTAAACCATTTTTCGAAGGTTTTCAAGAGCACACGGTAGAAGAAGTGCATTTTCACAATTCCACATACTTGCAATAAATTCAAGAGAAGTTTCCCTTTCTCATGTCTTTTATTTTACTTGTTCCATAATTATTAGTGATGAAAGTCATTGACTTTCTACAGTTGCTGATAATTAGAACAAGCATAATATAAAATATGGAGGAAGGATCTAGGGTTAGGAATTTTATTATCTCTCTCTCTCTCTCTCTCTTTTTCTCTTTCTCTCTCTCCCTTTCTCACATTCCTCGCTTACAAGTTTTAACTAAGCTCTCAACTTCCTCTCTTCACCTCTTAAATCATCCCACCTATTACACCATATTGAGCTTGCAGGAATAATAACTTGAGTGTTTTAAGAAAAAAAAAATGGAGAAAGCACTCACCAGGATCAAAATTTTGTTCCCTACTCTCCCCAGAAATTTTCTTAAAGACATTTACAATTTCATACTTGAACAATTGAGAGCATTAACACTCTTAGGCCTTCCAGAAGATGTTCGTTGGATCATTGAAGCTAATGTACGTTTAGGAGGTGAATTTCAAGAATCATTTGTTAAAAACATGCCAGGTATGGGAAGAAGTTCCTATACAAAGAAGAGAAGGGCAAAAAGAATTGGAGTTTGCTACAGGTGTGCAAGATGGACTGGTAACACAAGATGCAAGAACCCTGGAATGGTTTCAAAAAATCGAGAGGACAAGATTCAATTCATAAAGGATGGATTGAGTAAGGAGTCATTGGATGATATCATTCAGACTCTTGAGACGTATCCCAGTGGGCATGTTTAAGGAGTCCTTGATTTGTTTGAACTGTTCCATAAGGAAAAAGCACGTTATAGTCTTAGGAATCTGACTTTAAAAGACCCTGTTGTCAGTTTACAAGAAAACTGAATGGGAAGCACATCCTCGACTCTTAGAAGGTGTTTTAGCCGTTACCAGATGTAAAACCAGAGGAAGATGTGAGCCATAATCATAACTATTGTTCATTCTCATGTGTGTATGTTTGTCATTTACATTGTCTTTTCAATTTATTGGGCCACCATTTTTTAAAATTTTCACCCCTGCTTAATGTCTTTCCCTTCTGACATTCACCTTTTCCTTGAACAAAAATTCAAACTTCTGCTACCAAATCCAGATCCCACACTATGCAAGCGATCTCCTTGTCTGATATTGAGTCTCTATAAATTATCAACCTCTATAACATATTTTTTCCAAAAGAGACAAACATCGTTTATGGATAGGGTCAATACTATCTGTGTTTTTGATGGGTCTAACCTTGGAAAGGATGGAGAATTTCAACATGCAGCTTATAACTTTGGTAATACATTAGTTGCGAGAAAAATCAATCTTGTTTATCGGGACGGGATTCAGGGTTTAAAAGAATGTATTTCAGGATCTGCACTCACAAGGGGTTGTAACGTCTTGGGTGTTGTCTTAAAAAATGAGAACACCTCCTACTTCACCCTGGGTACTGAATTGAAGGTTGCAACCATGTATAAGCGTGTGAGACACATGTTGATTAATTCTAATGCATTTATTGCATTACCTGGTGGTCTTGGAACAATGGAAGAAATTTTTACCATCATATTTTGGGCCTATCAGAATTTTCATAAAAAACCTTTGGGCTTATTTAATATTAATGGTTTGTTATCCTTTTTAGATCATGCAGTAGAGCAGGAGTTCATGCCATAATCCATGCGCAACATCATAGTATCTATTTCAACTATTGAACAGCTACTTGAGAATTTGCAAAATCCTACATCTGAGCTTAGTCAAGCAATGCAGCTGGTGAACCAACCAAATCAGGATGGCAGAGACAAAAGAGAACCAGATACCACTCTTCGGTTATAACTTTTCCTTACTTTGGTGGTTTTCTCACATTACTTTTCGTGTTATATGAAATTCCATCTAAGACATTGGGGACAATGTCTTGGATAGGTTGGGAGGAGGATGGTCCGATAAAAAAAAAACCAAAAAAAAAATTAGGTTAGATTCATAAACTTGTTTTGAGTAAGATGGCTGAGTAAGGAGTTACACTTGACTCTTGATACGCATCTTATGATAAAAAAAATTTGAATGTGGAAGTATGTTGTTCTTTAGATTTCATAAAATAATTGAAGAAAAATGATTTACATTTCGAGATTAATTAGTTTGGCAACACATATTTGAATTGGATAGATTAGATTTGATAAATATATTACCTGTGAGATTTTGAGCCTTATTAATTACTTTCTTTCTTATGTGATTTTCATCCATGGAATATGTTACTTCAGAACTTGCATTGATTCTTTTTGAAGCTACATTTTCACATGAATTGTACAAAAATGATTGAGGCATTTTTTTTCTTGAGCAAACCACTTAGCCAAATAACCAACCCATATAATTTTATCCTTTGATCAGCCTTTTGAGCCGATTAACCTTTTCTTCTTTTTAGCTCACCACAAATCCAAAAAAAAAAACTTTGTTTGACCATAGAAGGTGAGGAACATTGGATTTATCATACCATAAGTGTTTCAATAAGTGTGGGGGAGATTATTGTTGTGTTCATCAATATCATGGTTGAAAAAAAAAGAAAAAAAATTTGAAAAATAAATAAATAAACTACTACATTGAAAAAAAAAGTTATATCTGTTTCTCACACTTGCACTTGGATTCAGTTCTCAATCCTCACCATTTTCCTTGGTCTAACATTGTATCTCTTTAATATATCATTTCATCTTTCTAATCTCGTTATAACCAAAATAAAAACCTCTTGGTTTGTGCATTGCATGTGTACATAGTAGTAGAGAAGTAGAAGATATGCAAGCCTATGATAGTTCATCTTTCATGGATTGAATTTGAGAGAAACACTTACCAAATCAAACAGTTGAGAGATTCAGAGTATATCATGTGAGGTTTTATCTTTCTCAATCTATGTTTTTCAAATTAAAGTTGCCTTTCTAATTAATTTCAAAAATGTGATGAAAGAATGTTTTATGAATTTTTGTGAATTCTTAAGAAATCAACTCAAAGCTTTGATGTTCTTACATTAAAAAAAACAAAAAAAAAATTAAGTCACCAATCTTTAACTTAAGTTTTCCCGAGACATGCAAAAGATAAGTGTGGGGGAATTTCATAAGCATAAATTTCATAAATAATTATCTCTCATTTGTAGCTCATTAAGACTTCTTATATGTTCCATTAAGTGGACTTTTTCATATTTTATGAGTTTGGGTTCATATGGAGTTTAATTGAATTTCTTTGCTTAACCGATTAAAATGACACTATTATAGTATTTTGAGCATAATAGGAGTTTTGGACATCCAAAAATATAAAATCTGTCTTGAATAAAAGCTTAAAGAAGTGTACACAGTTACAAAGCAAGATCAGACTCTAAATGGGATATATAGGACTCCAAAATTATCTCAAAAGATGAGATAGTGTTGCTGTCGCTGAACCTGAACAGTGTGCAAAGATCTGGCTATATCTTGCGATACAGAAGTCATATTGAGGTGAAATCAGATCCGTTGGAAAGCTAAGATCCAGTGCTACAAATAGGGGTGGGCATTAACCCTCCGTCGACCGAAACCTACCGGAAAACAACTTGAACGGGCGGGTGAGAAGGTCAGAAAATTTCAACGGGTAAAGATGGGCGGTTAACGGCGGGTTAATGCAGTCGGAGACGGGTTTTGCAACCATCATCTATCGGAAACCCAACCCAACCGAAAGTAGTGAAGTTCGTTGGATTTCTTGAGCTTTTCGCTGGAATCAATGGCTTCCTCGCCGGATTTCATTGCTTCTTCCTTTGAAAGCTTTCAAACTTATACCTTTTCTCCAAATTCTAACCTTCATCTTCGTTTTTGCCATAATCACATATATTTGAAGCTTCCTCTCGTCGAATTCCATGGCTGTCGTCACCGGAATCTGGAAAATTTTACCTTCGTCCTCCACCGCTCTCAACCGCCGTTACCCACTCGACCAAACCGACTCCCGATTTTACCCGTACCCGAGTAACTCAACTACATCAACAGACGGAATCAGATGAGATATCTTCAAGTTCAGTTTTCGGCGGATGAAATTTTTCCGGCCAGAAACTGCCCGAACCCGTCTGACGAACACCTCTAGCTACAACTTTTGTTCAAATCTAAAGCTCTAATTCGGACACGTGAATATCCGAAATTGCACTGCAATCAACGTCAAAATTATTGTGCTGATTGGTGACAAAAAGTCAAAAGTGTTTTGCATTTTCAACAAAGCCCATGTGAAAGCAATAAAAGGATGGAAAAGTAAATAAGCTGGTTGGTGACCTTCTAAAGATGATGCCTCAAAAATCCTCTATAAATAGAAGGGTTTACAAGAGCAGAAACGACACCTTGGATATTAACTCCAATACCATTTTCCATCTCTCTTTCTTATGTTGTTAGTTTGCCTCCTTCATGGAAGGCTAAGTTTTTCTTTGTTGTTAGTTTGCCTCCTTCATGAAAGGCTAAGTTTGTAATTTCAATTCAAGGATTCAAGCTATTTTCATTTAAACTTTGAGGTCTTGATCTTTATTTACATGCTTATTAAGTGATTTCTACTCTGCTTTACTATATTCTTCAATTTTATTCTTTTAATCAAAGTTTGTTCGGTTAACGTATTTTGATTAATGCATAATTGATTTATAATTGGTTTTTGATTGGTAAATCATTTTCCAAAAGTTTGAAGAGTAGAAATTAAGTAATTGAATTGAAGGTTTTCATTTTATTACTTACTTCAACTGAATTCTGATTATGAAATTGGTTTAGATCTAATGAAAGATTAAGTGGTTAATAAATCTTGTTGATCATAATCAATTGAATCCTGAGAGTTTTCTCAGTAGAGAATTCAAGGATCATTTTAGGGGTTCCAGATGATCCTAGGTTGATAAACATAATGCATGATTTTAGTGATCAATGATTAGTTAAAAAAATAGCCTCTGAATTTCTTGAGTTGATAATCGTTGAGTCAAATTAATTTTATTCTGTATTTTGTATTTAGAATTTAATATCACATCTTTACAAAATCCTCTTGTTCTAACTTTCTCCAAATTTGCTTAAGAATCTGAAATGGTCTTTGGGTGACCTAGGTTGTACCTTATACTATACCAATAGTTGGGGGAAAATCTAGAAATTATTTTTGGGCGTTTGCGACGAGCGTGTCAAAAAGCTACCAGTTGTAGGGCATTACAAATAGGACACACTCTAGCCGGAATTTTCATGATAGTCAAACAGGACGTAAGCCCCAAAGTGACACCATTAGATCCCTCTATCCTAGGTAAGCCCCAAAGTGACACCATTAGATCCCTCTATCCTAGGTTGCACTCAGACCCAGGTATAAGGGCCCACTCATAAGATGAAATGCATTAATGTAATGTGTGGAGGGCACACAAATAATTGGGATACCTGCAATTGGGGAAATCACATAGATATATACAACAATTTATTGTTCGTCTATCCTAAGGTTATATAGAGAATAAACAGACAAACAACGAATAGATAAACAGACAAATAAATCGGGCAAATAAACAGAGAAAGGATCAATACAATATACACTCAATTGAACGGGCTTGACTCTCTAATTTCCCCAATGGAGTCGCCATCTGTCGCAATTGTAATCACGACGAGACGATGAACTCGCTAAAATTTTAAAAAGAATTTATTTTTGATTAAGTGGAGTTGCCACCAAATTTTATTTAAGGGAAGAGATTTGGAAAAACCCTAATTTGAGAATGAGATTCTAAGTTCGGGAGTCGGTACGAGTAGGGAAGGTGTTAGGCACCCTACTCGCCCGTTCTGAAGAACGGTATCCTAAAATGAGTGTGTGATTTATTTGAAAACTATTTGATCCCTTTAATTAAAAGTAAATAAATAGGTTAGGTGGAAGATAGCCTGACAGGACTTGATCCTACTCCTACGTATTCCCCGGTGCAATGGGAAACTCAAGGCTTATGTAGTTCTGGTTGGAAGGCTTGACCTTCAGAGATGTTTGAACAGAATATTTTGAAAATGTTTTGAAGGAAATCCTTGGTCTACATATGCACAGGATGCAAGACAACTACGGCTGCACTGGGATCCATACGAATTCCTAAACATCGAATAGTAGAAAAAGCTACCAATTTGCGCTTAGGGTTCGTCGCGTGAGACTAGGGATTCCAAAGTGAAATTTTTCTTAAAATTATTTACAAAAGGATTCTTAGTCCAATATGCACAGGGTTCAAGACAACTACGGCTGCATTAGGACCCATATGAATTCCTAAACATCGAACAGTAAAAAAGCTACTAGTTCGTGCTTAGGGTTCATTGCGTGAGACTTAGAATTAATGAATTGCAATAAAATAAATTTGATTTGAATTTGATGAAAATGATTGGATTTGGTCTAAAATAAACTAAACTTGGTAGGGACTCAAGGAAAAGAATTAGGCTTGATCGAGGAAAAGAATTACGTTCGGTTTGATTTACAATGAACTTGATCTGAAATGAACTTGATTTAAAATGAACTTGATTTAAAATGAATTTGAAATGAACTTGATTTAGAAATGAGCTTGATTTAAAATGAATTTGATTTAGAAATGAGCTTGATTTGAATTTGAAGCAAAGAGTTTCTTGATTTAAAATGAATTTGATTTAGAAATGAGCTTGATTTGAATTTGAAGCAAAGAGTTTCTTGATTTAAAATAAATTTCAAATGAACTTGATTTAGAAATGAGCTTGATTTGAATTTGAAGCAAAGATTTTCTTGATTTAAAATAAAGAAATGAATTAAACTTGATTTTATTTGTAGGAAAGAACTAAACTGGATTTTGAAGAAGGAAAGAATTAAACTAGATTTCATCTAAAGAAAAGAATTAAACTTGGTTTAAAGAAAAGAATTAAATTTGATTTTATTTGAAATTGAAGAATTAAACTTGATTTTATTTGAATAAAAGAATTAAACTTGATTTTATTTGAGAAGAAGAGGGAATGGGCTTGACTTTTGGGATGATTGGACTTGAAATTTGATCCAAATTAATAAAAAGAGTTGATGGATATCATTTATTTTGATCAAAAGAAATTAAGATTCACTACTTGAAAATTTAGTTAGTTTTTCTTTTTAAAAAAAGGGTCGGATCCACCACTGCCTCCTTGATCAAGTTGCTAAAAGTCAGAATTTTAATTCTGAACATGCAAAATATTGCCTACGGGGATCGAAACCAGGACCCTTGCATAGGCTCTAACTGAAATAGCCACTTGAAAAGAGCTTTGGGGTTGTATCTTTATTCTCCGGATTGGTTATAATCACACATGGATCATAAGTTAGCAATTTTAAAATAAACAGCACCACCCAAGATTCAAACCTATGGCCTCTGTGCAAGGGACGAATGTACTAACCATTAAGCTGAGTGTTGAGTTTAGACTGAATGTTTATGAACCAGGTTAATATCACATTGCGTGACTTTTCTTTAATATGAGATGTTCTTAACCTTTTATCTTAGGCTTCTTTTTGGGTCAACACCATACTGTGGGGTCCACCAGACGTCACCCAAATTCAAATATCACGTATGCATGGGTAGCTACTTTATAGCCTCTTCGAGCCCACCATAATTCATTCTCCTGCTACCCTCTTGGTAGCAAGTACCAACCCCATTATTCTGAAAAGAATTTCACTCTCTAGGTTGCATAGTAATCAGTGGTATATCCCTCTTTGCGGTTCCCATGAGCAGAAGTTTGCATGGCCTTTAGCATGGTTCTTTAACGTCCCCAAGAGCCAAAACTCACATGGTTGTGCTGCCTAATAATTATCATATTTTGAGCTTGACAACGATGCAGCTTAAAGGACTGAGATGCTACACTTTCTTGTTAAACAGGAACAGGGATCCTCTAGTTGGCTATTGTGGGGGTTATATAGCTGGTGCATGGGATTCTCCTTTTGTAGACGTAGGCCAACACTTGCATGGTTGCCTTCTCGATGCTAGCCAACATTGTGCATGGTTGTTTTCATGGTCGTTTGCTGCCAACCCATTTACCATAAAGCCTGTTGGCATCCGTATAAGCTGTAGTAAGGTTCCATAAGGCTGCCTGCTTGACCCTTAGTCGTCCCTTCTACTTCGCAACACCTTCCTTTGGGCTTGCTACATCCATATTAGGTTGCATCGTCAAGCTAATCGAGACCCTTCGCACTATGGAACGAATCACAAAACATTGGGCTCCTTGCTGCCTCAACACAACATCTGGGATAGCACTTATCACCTACTCATATTGCTTTGCTGGTACGAGTTAGAGAATAGGGGGCTGTGAATATACAGAGGGTCCATTATGTGCACCTACGCAGTATCTCTAGCAACGTCTTTGAGGAGAGAACCTGGAGTAAGTTTCTATTACTGATATCGAACAAATCTTCGTAGTATCTTGGAGAAGAGAAGCCACACGGGGTTTAGCACTTGGTCCTCAATTTCAAACAATCCACTATACCATGTTTCAGTATGCACTCGACCATGCTTTGCTCGTGGTGAAGAAAATCAGAGTTGGAATACCATCCTTCCCAACCATTGGCAGAGGGAACAAGGTACCTTATACTGATCCATTCGCTGGGAAGAAATGACTTTCACGTTCAAACCTTGACCATATAGGGAGCATGAATAATGATGCAACGTCCCTTAAGTTCACGACAACAGTGATGGCAAGGCGTGTCTTTATCCTTGCTGAAAACAGCTTAGCATTTGTTGGGTCGGACATGCCATGGAGAGGGTTGTTACTTTACTATTCTACTTCGGTAGAGTTTTAGATCAAGGATCACATATGCATGTAGGCTTCCTGGGGTCGTTTATTTGAAGTGTTTATGGTATCACCCCACAATACATGCACAAAGGTCCTGGTGGCTATGAGGGCCTGTCATACATACTCGAACCATAGGTGTTGGCCTTTTGCATGGAGCCGCACTCCATACTGAGGGGTCTAGCTTGCATGGCGCTTGTCTCCTATGATCACGAGTGCTATTGAGTATCGTTTGAGTACATTTCCTAATGATCGGTTGATCCCTTAAAGTCTCACCATGCTCTGAGCTTCTTGATCAATCAAGGAGGAATCAATGGCTAAAGATGCGTATCAGATTTTTTTGTCTTATGGTAACCATGGGTTGTGCATCTATCCAATGGTGAGGAGCAGAGACCTCTGGAACAACGCCTCTTGTAGAAAAAGAACTGGTGCTCAGAGGGGACAAGCAAGAATTCACTTCAATCCTACGAGTTGCTCTGACTCTCGATTGCACTGGCTCTACCAAAACTTCATCAATCATTGCCTTAACAGCCCTCGTTACAGTCGTTATTTAATCACAGGTTAGAGCCGCTGTATCAAAGAAAACCTTCTTGAGTTCAACGGTATCGACTTGGTCAAAGACATAAAGAAGGAACCTCTGAAGCGATTGGTGCGCGGTTGCAAACCCAAACTTACTAGTAGCACTCTCCGATTCAGGTTTTGTATAGAAGAACAATCAAAACTTGGAGGTCAAGAAGTTCGCTTAGAAGAGCAGAGTATATCATAGATCGGGACCAAGTCTACAACTCAAGAATCCAACTCAAACATTTAGAATAATAGGCTCCCGTTGTATCAATTCTAGGGAAGGATTCATCTAACTCTAGACCTCCATCTTGGTAACAATCATGACACTCCAAGCGTGAACTTACCAGATTTCAGCTCTTATGGCTCCAAGGGGGTTTATTAGAAGTGTTTAAGTTCCGGATTCTTGGGGGATGACATAAACATGACTTCGTTACCTCATTTAAATCAATTCTTATACGAACGTATGAATACGCACCACTTAATCAAATTCCAACAGAAGCTATTCATAACTCATGATTCATGTGATAGTGGTGAATTCTAGACTCTATATGCAGATGAATGTATACAGAGATCATATCATGACGACATGCAGAGGAGTTCTCAATTCTTATCTGAAAGCTTGCAAGAGAATATCGAGACTTGGTATAGCTTTGGCCAAGCAGGATTGTAACGGAGGAAGCAGGCTATTGAACACCACCCTCTCAAATTAAAATCATCTTGATGAGGTCCCTTCGTCGTGAAAACCAGAGAGAGCCCCCGAAGAGTAACGTGGATCCCTTTTTCTTTCCCTCCAGTTGATGCAAAAGTGCCCCCCAGAACCAGCAAGGCCCCCCCTTTTTATTTTCTGTTTTTCTTTTTAATCAGTTTTTCCTTTCAGTTTTTCATTTGTTAATTCTGTTTTCTAGTTTTTTCTTAATTTTTTGTTTTTTATTATTTTCTTTTCGTCTTTATTTATTTTATTATTTTTCATTTATTCATTTATCTCATCCCCTTTTTCTACTTATTTTTGTTTCTTTATTTATTTATTTTTTGATCTTTCTTCTCTTTTTGTTTTTTTTTTCAGTATTTTTTTATTTTTTTATTATTATTATTTTTTATTTTCATTTTGATTTTATGTTTTTATTTCTTTACTCATCTTTATTTAATTTCTGTTTTTCCTTTATTTTTCTTTAATCTTATTTTTTCTATTTTTATTATTTTTTAATTTCTTTTCTATTTGTTCCTAATGTAATTATTTCCCCCCTTTTTTTTTTGCTATTTCTATTTTCTATTTTTATGCTTTCTGTTTTTCTATTTTCTGTTTTTCTGTTTTCTGTTCTTCTTCATTTATTTTTATTTTTATTATTTAAATTATTATTATTTACTAGTTAATTTTAAAAATGGGGTCTCAGACATAATTGAGTGTTTACACTTGCGTATGCATAGTCTAGCTTTAGGGAATTAGAGCCTGTATTTCATTATACTTTAACTGCTTCCAAATCAAACATCAACTCATTCACCATGTCATCTCTATATAAGGCCACCATAAGAACCTCATAATCCTATCTGTCCAAAATCATGGTTTAGATATGCTCATGCCTTCTATAATTCATTTTTGTAACTTAGTTAAATAAATTCAAAATCAGTTCTGTTAATCCTGGCTCACTTAGAATTCATTAGTGGATACCAGTTATGCACTATTTGGTCCTTGATTAGGGTTTGCTGGATAAGTTACAATAGCACCTAGACGTATTAGGAGAAAGTCATAGCTGGCAGAGAAGCAAACCTGAATAAAAGAGGATTAAAAGCTAACAAAAAGACTTTAAGTTCAGGTAGAAAAGGGTTTCTCAACTTATAGATCGATGGAATAAATTTTTGAATCTGTGATATAGGAATAGGCTTGGAAAAGTTTAGAGAATCTGCACTGATAATAATGGTTCACCTCACTGTAAGACTGGGACAAAATCAATTGTAGATATTAGGCCAGGTATATTCTATTTATGATATAGGAATAAATCATCACAATAACTGTGCAAACCCTTCAGAAACTAGAGTTCTAATTACAAGTTGTTCATAGTAAGGGAGCTTAATGTCAAAATCTAAGCCTTTAGCCAAAACGACAGACCTTTACCATATATGTATTTGGCACAACTGATGGAAGAGCCATTAAAAAAGGGGAGGTTGATGCTTGATCAGCATATTGATCAGGTGAATTATGATTTTGGTGGTAAATTGGGTTTTGATAGTTAACCTAATGCTACTGCAAGGTTTTCGGCTGAATAGTAGGTAGATGAGTTTTTAGGGTCAATGGTTGTTATAAAAACTAGGCCAAATGCAGATCCTGAGTTTTGTGATTCATAAGACAAACAGCAAACTAAAATCAGAACTTGCCTTATAGAGAGAGCTGCACTTGGTGCTAAGTAGGGAGGGTTGGTTTTGCAATGGCTTAGGGTCCCTTAAAGCCATTATCCACAGAATAAATGAGATCAGATCTCAAAGGGCCTTAAATCAGTCTATAAAAGCCTAAACCAGAGAGCTGAACTGGGTAAATGTGTTAGCCATAAGTCCTAGCATTCCACTATACAAGGTCTTACATCACATTAGACTTGACGGCAAGGATTTATGAACGGATCTGTCTTAGAAGTTTAGCATACTTCTGAAACCTGTCATCAAGATTTAGGATATGTTGATGGCAATTTTTGAGTATCATCTTCCTAGGACTCTGATTTGGCCATAGCAACCTCTGATCCTTTGGCTAGTGCAGAACTAAATCAGTCACATAGAGGTTATATTAACCTGTAAGGGTCTGAGCTTGGGAGTTGGGATGTGTTTAAGTGAATTAGAAGGTCCAGAGACATAAAATCAGTAACATTTCTCCTAAAACACAGAATGCAAGTTTAGGAATGATTGGTTGCAATGACCCCTACAAGATCAGGCCATTGGTTTCTATTATAGGTTACCAGGAATTTTAAAGTCTTTATGACATTTAGCCTAAGGTTTAAATCATTGTGACTGCTGCAAGTCAACACAACCATCAAAAATACCATAAGATCAGTAGGCTAGCCAAGAAAAATCTTGGCAAAGATACCACAAATAGATGACTAAAACCTGATATATCCAGTGGTAGGTGGCAGTTGGTGTATAGCAAGCTAGTGCTATCCTGTAATCTACACAATTTTGCAGATTATTCCCCCTTGCATCCAATCAAATTTCAGCCCCCAACAGCTCCTGTGTCATGACACTATTCACTTCAGCTGAATTTGGTCAAGATGGGTAGGCATCACTGAACAGAAACTGCTTCTAATGTAAACAAATCAGGTTCTAATATCTGCTAGAATAAGGTCTCAATAAATAGAGCAGTACAACTAATAGGACATTGACCATCAGTAGCTTGGCACCTGGCCCTTAGAAGCTTAGAAATCAGAGGGCTAAAATCTGTTACCACCTGGCATTTTTGGCAAATATCACAACAAGTATGCATGAAACACAATTGAACCAACATTAGGAAATTTAACACTGTGATTTACGACTAAGACCTGACCTGAGCAGAGACTGGTGAATTTGTTTCCTCAAAATCAGCTGCTGACGTATAAGGGCTTCTAGGCCTACTTGAGAGTTAATAAAGGTCGTAGGTCTTAAGGAGATACTTTTAGACCTGTATGAAGTGAGTAGACTTGGAGCAATATAGAAAAATGAATTCAAATAGGTCCTGGGTAGTATGTATAGAACCTAAACTTCATAAAACCAGTCAACTGTTGTACTATATAGTTAGTCAGGGACTGTGCATTCATACGCTGCCTGGTCCAGTACATAGTTTCACATCACAAGTCCCTACAACTCATGATTGAAACTAATATTTGAAAAACTAAGTCTAAGTCAATAATGCCCTCATCATTTCAGGTCTGTCACGGCTGCAGGTGCAGTAGCAGGTTCTGTATGCAGGAGCCATTAACTAGGAACACTAGGCTTAGAACAATAATTGATAGAAATCACCAAATAGTGTAGGTTGGCATAACCTGTATAGGAAGTAATCACAAGTTCTGCGTGATTCCACATTCCACTCCTGATAGTGAATCCGAAACTAGTATTGTCCTTATAATCTGCATAGTTTTGCAGGATTACATCACTGATATAGTTCATGCCTTAGCCAAGAAACATGAGTGTGGAATAACTAAAGGTTGTTCCTATTGATGTGTTATTGAAACAAATCAGTTCATCTATTTACTTGGTAGAATAATCTGTAGAATTTTGCAGAATGAGTCAGGTCAGAATTAAGAGAGGGAGAGCAAGAGTGTGACTAGTATAGGTGTTGTTGTAGGGGGACCCATATATCTGCAAATTGCTCCCAAAACTTCTTAACTACACTAATCTTACATAATGGTAAGCTAGTATAGAAGGAACAGTCATAAACAAAGTAATTACAGGGCACACCTATCTTATGGTAGAAAATTTAATTAGTTCTCAAGTCATGTCCACGACCACATCATGGCCAGCATGTTGGTGTTTGTTTGCCTCATAATGGGTGAGAGAACCTGTGAGCAATCGTCAAGTCATCTATATTTAACTAGAACTAATGGAAATGGCCTAGATCTTCTGAGGAAATGCTGAATCAACATATGTCAAAATTGATCTCAATAGATTGAGAACAGTGTTGCTAAAGAAGAGTTAAGTAAGCTGAGAAAAACACTGGATGGCTCTAGAAAAGAGAGCAAAGTCCAGATTTCTCATGCATACTTCTCGCATTAAACATCGTGATATCCGAATAACACCTCTTGGTTAAAACCTTTGACCATTACTCTGGTGGAATTGATTGTAAGATATAGACTCATAAGCTAAATCCCAAATTTCCTTTGCATTTGAGTAACAAGCAGTATAGGTAAAATTAGATCTACTTTTATCATTGGCAAGAAGGATCCTTGGGAACAGGTTCTGGTCTAAAATGAAAAACATTAAAGATGACCATTTTTCTGCATAAGATTAGTTGGGATTATGGGTTTAGGACTGCCTCCATTAGGAGACTAACCAAGCTGTGTCAAGTCTGTTTTAATTACACCAAAACCTCAGTTTCTTGCAAACAATAGGTCTATGTTGAGCGCTGTGTCTTGTTCCTTATTAGGCCAATCAATGAGAATGTGATATGACATTGAGCCCACCCCTTAGCCTATATTAGCCTTGTTGAAAATCAGTTTAGGAAATCCCTAACAGTGGGTGTAAATTGACCCAACTAAAGGCTTAGTCTTAAGACAAGCTTGTTGTTGGTTGGTATGAGAAAAGAAAGGGAAAATGACAGTAAACTCAGGTATCATTCCATATGAACAATAGTACTTGGGTAAAGGTGAAGAAACCTGAAAAGACAAGGGGAAGAACTGGGAGTCTTTCTTAGACCAGTTATGTTAACAAACCAGAAATTGAAAAGAATTTAAGAATCATAAGCTATATAGATATAACTAAACAGATTTTGGGGTAGGTATGTCTAATAAATGAGTCAAAGGCATGGGCTGTTATATTAATAAATAGGTGCTGACCCTGCAATAAAAAGGAACCTATGCTGTAATTTTATCCTAGCCTTGGTTCAATCATCAACATGGAATTTAAATTTCATAAAACTCATACAACTACTGCAGTTAAATAAGAATTCAGAGCCTAAGTATCACTTGGCCTCAAGTTATAGCTTCATGTCATAAACTCCTACAGCTCCCTCTGACATGTAGAGAAAGATTAATACATTTCATTTCTAAAATCAGATGTTAAAAACTTCAAAGATTTTTTTTAAAAAATCTCGGATTTCATGCAATGAGTTCTAGATGTGAACTGGTAGCATACCCTAACATTTAGAAATCATATGAGTCTCAGTGCAACCCTCGTTCCTAAGACTCTGTGCATATGTGGATTTGGGAAAACGTTTGAAAATCAAAGTTTCAAAATCCTTCTGTAATTCTTTTCTAAAAGTTTCGGATTTCACGCAATGAGTTCTAGATGTGAACTGGTAGCATACCCTACTATTCGATTTCTAGAAATCATATGAGTCTCAGTGCAACTCTTGTTTTCCTCAGGCTCTGTGCATATGTGGATCCGAGAGAACGTTTGAAAATCAAAGTTTTAAAACCTTTCTGTAATTCTATGCACAGTTAATGTTTCTTGTCTTTTATTCATAAGCTTGATTTTTATATAGGAAGATACAAAGTAATCATTAAGAGACTAATAGGTTTTGCAATGTCTTCTGCATAAGCATTAAATGCATGGCCTTGGTTCAAGGAAAAACAAAATGCTCTTTTGTTTGATATACTTTGTGCATCAGAAGCTTTTTCGGCTTTTTGCTTTTTAATTTTCCTGCCATAATATATTTTTTTTCCTTTATTAGCTAATATTTTCTATGGGTGTATAGTTTTAAAGTTCCTTTTGCTAATTAGAGATTTGGAAACAGCTTTGTTGTAAAAGGAGCTAGTTGGATATACTATGTAAAGTATATATCTTTCTGTTGCAACAGTAAGATGCTTCGAGATGTCTTAAGACACTTAAGATTTTGTGCCTGATTGTAAGTACAAAATAAAAATTGTATGTATATATTTTTGTCATTCATCAAAATGTTAGTTGATTATCTTATTTTGAGACTTGGTTCCAATAGTGTCATATTTAGTTTTATAGATCTCTTAAATACAAAAATTACATATTAGTCCTTTTTTATTTTTATTTTTTATTATAATTATAATTTTTTAATTTTTATATTTTTAGAAAAGATACTTTTATTTTTGTTATCCTTATTAAAAATATACTCTAGTGATGATGTAAGAAGAACTGGTTATATTCATCCCCAACATCTTGCTTATCCTCCTAAGTAGGTCTACCTTCTACGTGTCTAGAACCAATCCCAATGGCATGTTGTCAAACATTTAAATTCCTTTAACAAAGCATCTTGCATGCTCAACATTAGGGATAGAAATGAGTTAGGTCATCTGACAAGGGCATACGATTCAGTTTGTTTAAATCCTAACTTGACTTTACTTGTTTAATAAATAGATAGGCTGAGACTTGTTAAAAACATTATTTTAGACAAACAAGTCAAGTTTAGGTTTATTAAAGAAACTTGTTTAGCCTATTCAAAAGTTTATTTATCTTTATATATATATATATATATTCATTAAAATATATTTTAGATATAATATTATTTTATATAATTTGTTAATATTTTTAATTTTTAATTTCAAACAAAATGAAATTTAGATAACTTTCTCCTTATCCTTAAAATAGAATCCTAAACAACTTGTTTAAATAATTTATATATGTGTATATAGGCTTTATACCTATTTATTAGACTTTTTATCATGTAGACTTTAAGTTTGCAGGTCTTTTTAATCAATCATCTATATAGACTTTAAGCCTATTTATTAGCCTTTTTGTATTGTAGGTTTTTAAAGAAGCTTGTAACCTTAACAGACTTTAAAATAGGTTAGACCTTAACAACAAAAAAAACCTATGAAAGGAAATACACCCAGTCTCAGGCCTCAAAATTTTTAAATAGATAATAGTTGAATACTCAAAGCTTAACTCAGCTTAGCGTATTCTCATCCCTACCAAACAATGAACTTATTCTTAAATACTCACCTTGTAATGTTTGGGAGCCAAATTCACATTAAATTACTGATTAAGCCTTCACATTAAATGTTACCACCTTAATATATTTTAGAATTTCAATTTTAAGAGTGATAATATATGGTTTAGAGGCAAAAATATTGATCAATGGTTTGGGAGGAAAAGAAGTATCCTAGTGATTTGTTGAACTCCATTAAACTATTGATCCCTCATGTTGCTTCTTTTAGTTAGCAAATTTCTGAAGTTCTTGTTTTCTAATATGAGATGGTCTAACTAGAAGAAGTAGGAAGAAAATTAGGAAATTTATTAAAGTTAAAACAAAATAGTAAAATTATTAATATATATATATATAAATATAATAAAAATTATAAATATATAAATAAAAATAAATATTAGGATTTATATGTAATTTTCATAATTAAGGAATCTTTAAAAGTAAATATGATATAAATAAAGTAAATGTTGACCTTAATATATGCATTTAGAATAACATTAGTTTTTGATACGCTATCTTCAAATTTACAAAGATATAGAAAAAATTACATGTAAATAAACTTTTCATTCCATTTAGAAATGTGCTTTTTGTTTGAATAAATTAAAATCTTAAATAAGTTATTTATATTCTTTCTATTAAATAATTTCTTCAATTAAAAAAATAAAATGTAAGCATTTAATATTAAATCACTTTTGTTAAAAATATATTTTTAAAAAATTATTCTTATCTTTTCATTTGATTATTATATAAGTTTATTTTTTTTCAAGAGTTATAAATTAATAAAGTAAATCCTAAATTACAACTTTGTGAGAATGTAATTAAACATGATTCATTTTAATTCTTAAATTTATAAAAAAATTATTTAATTTGTAATTTTTCAAAATCTAATGTCTAATTTTCATTCTTTTATCTATATTATTTATTGATATAAAAAATTACCATAAATAACATTTCATAGAATCAAATACCAAAAAGAGAATTTTTGTAGAAGACATAATTAAAATGTTGGTTTTGTTAGGAAAATATTTTTTTTTGTTGGGGAATAACTTAGTTGTGTGATATTTTAAGTATACTTTTGAATCATTTTATATTAATTCTAAATTTCATGCAATAAATTCAAAACACATACATGTAGCATCCCTATCGTCTTATATTTGGAAAATTGTATAGGTTTAAGTATAACTTTCATTTGTCTTGAACCTTGTGTATAAGTGAGTTTAGAATATTCTTTCAAATATTATTAAATATTATATTTTTGAAATAAAGTCTCAATTAAATTTTTATTTACTCTTATCCTATATTTTAATTTTAAATCTCACATAATGAATTCCAAATGTAAACGTGTAACATATCTAATTATCTTATGTTTGGAAAATTGTAAAGGTTCAATTGTAGTTTACATTATTCTTAAACCTTGTGCATATGTGAATTTGAAATATTATTTAAATATTGTAATAAATTTCTTTTTAAATATAACTTTTAAATTTTTAGAAAATTTTTAGCTAAAATAGATTTCTTTTTTTTAGTTGTAGAAACCAACTTCTATCACAAGCATACAAGATACTTATTTTGAATTTTATACATCTTTCATTCTCTTGAGATCACATTACATTACATCACAGATATCATTTGACTATCATTTCATTCATGTCTTACTTATAATTCATTCTAATTCTTTAATCACCCTTTTTGTGATAATTTAATTTAAGGAATATTCATAACAATCTTAGTCCAATAATATCTTTCAATTACCACATATTATACCTTCTATTCTAGGATATGAACTCATTTAAGATGATCGTCACCATTATAATTTCTTGAAACTCTATGGCTTCCATATGAAAAGCCTTGTGACTTAGCATGGTAAGGGTAGTGTATTAAATTTTCACATAAGATTTTTCTTTAGTAATCTCTTGACTTATTAGATTCAAGTTTAAGTCTTTGTGATAATATGCACACTCAATATTCAATCAATATGGTATGCATAAATAGCATCCAAATCATCTAATTTCTTATGTAATTCATCCACTAATGGAACCTTAATTCACATCAATTTCATGCATCATTCAGGAGAGCACATATAGCCTTTGATCCAATCTATCTTCACACTCATCATCCACACATGAGCATCATATAGCACATCATTTTCTAAACAATTAAGAGTATTATCCATACACTTTACATTCATCATTATGTACTCATGAGAAAATAAAAAAATTTGGTGTAATATTTATAAATAGAAACTAATCTTCTAATCAAGAATTTCTTAATTAAGTTTGATGTTACTTTCTTGGACATCATGTAAACTTTCTCCAAGATCTTTTCCATCTTACACTATTCATAAAATTTATGATAAATCTCTCATAGGATCCTAGTCCTTTCATTCTTTTAAGTTACCTTTCAACCTTTCCTTTTCTCAACGGTTAAGTTCTTCTTAAAGTTTTTAGTGTAAGGTTATGAAATGTTGAATTTCTAATCTAGTTGGTTGAATGGCCTATTTAATTGCTTACTCTTTAAGTTCATTAATTTGAATATTTTATGCATAACTTCAAGTTTAACTGCTAGAAGTTTTATGATTTTTAACTAATAACTTGGTTAAATAAGTTTGATCCACTAATGAATCTCCTTGCTTGCTTATTTGATTATGAATTTAAAGTTTCTTACTCATGTCTTAATTAATTATCTTTAAACACCCAAATCAACCTACCTTGCCTATTTATTACCTACATGGCCAAACTACATCCTAAGATGTTATGGTTCAATTTTTCTTCCTTGGAAGGGGATTTACACTAGTTAGGACTTAGACTATTGATTCACCCAACCTTAGAAAATTTGTGTAACCTTTCTTCCTTATCTAATGAGTATGGTCGAATTATCTATCATCCTTTCTATACTCCATAATTAATTTTTAATCATCACCCTAAGTATATTTAGTTTCATCTTAATTTCTAACAAAGATTTAACTTATTTTCACCACTTTTAAGACAACATGGCCAAATGACTATCCACCAATTTCCAAGTATTTCCAAATTCATAATTTATTTCTTCTACGTTATAATGTTTCTCTTTACACCTTAATTGAAATTTTAAACCCAACTTTCCTTATTTAAGTACAATATCACAAACTCTCAAATCTTCCCCAAAACATCAAAAATAAGTTCTAAGAAATTTTAACTGATTAAATTACTCCAAAGGTTGTTATAAGCACTTTAATCCATCAAAACTTTCCTTTAACTTCAAAAAATTACTAAAAAATTTGCGATGCTCATTTTTACCATCAAAGGAAGTTTTAAGCTCCATCAAACTCAATTAAAAGGGATCCATAAAACTTAGAGAGAGATCCACCAAAAAGAAGAAAATCAAACCACAAATACAAATTAAAAGCTTAGGAAAACATATGGTAAAGACCTTATTTGTTGAAGAATTTTATTAAGGTTTTGGTGGATCTTTAAGGTTGATCTTCTTCCTCCTCCTTGATCGTCCACACAAGATCTATTAGTGATGGTGGTGGGGCTTGATGGATTTGATTTTGTTTTAACCTAAACTTCAAAGATGGAAGTTAATCTTAGAGTGAATTTTGGTGTTTTGAGAGTAGTATGAGTTTAGAGAATTCATCTGAGTGTTTAGAAGATGTATTATGAAGTCAATGAGCCCTCTATGGATAAAGATACCATTCGACCACTTAAGGTCTATTTGGGAATTAATTTCTCACTTAAGGGCATTTTGGTATATTCGAATATAATTTTCATTTTCTAAAATAAAGGTAAATATAAGGAACTATCCTTTTAGGATTAGTTTAATACTAATCATTTTGAATTTTTTCGTAATTAGGATTAACTTATTATAATCATACTAACTTTAATTAATCAAGGTTAATTTACTACAACCATGGTTAATTTTATCTCTTCTATTTAATATTTGTATCTTAAATGAAGTGATGATTCATAAGGTGAGTCACCATCTCATTTTTCACATGTTCATTTTCGTGCTCAAGGGGTAGGGCCCACTTCCTGACTTCTAGTTCACATTTTCTTGCCTTATCAGTCTTGTAGGAGCATTTTAGTAATTTTTCTAAGAATTTTCTAGAAGGTTCCCAAATTGTTCCTCCAGTATTTCTAGCACTTATTAGTTCGTTCCTGATTCATTCTTATATCATTTTCTACTTTTTTTAAGAACAATTTAGCCTTTTTGAAAGATAAAGCTTTCTTATGGCGTTTCTAACATTTTTGAAGGTTTTTGATAATTTTTTTGTCCTTTCTTTATTTATATTCTTTTCTTATGACTTTATTACCACCATTGATGGATTCTAATCTCTTAGAATATATTTTAACTTTTATTTTAGGTTTCCTGTACATTTATTTGTGTTATCCTAGTGCAAGAGCATTTTTTTCATTTGCTAAAAATTCTCTTACTTTTCTAACTTTTATTCTTATTTATACTTTATTTTGTACTAGAAAATATTTATAGCCTAGGGAGTCTATTATAAGAATTATGGGTGTTACACTACTATTTCCTAAAATAAAAAAAGTACCTAAATCCTATTCTACTATGTGAACCGCTAAGGAAGAGATGAATTAGGTCTAAGAGTGCTTCTCTTGAAGCCCCAAGAAGGTATCCACCTCTTCTTGCAGTTGCTTGGATCTTATTCTGGTGATAGGTCCAATAGGCCTAGTAGGTCTTTTTAGCTAGCCTTTCTCTGCAGCTAGGGACCTTTATGTAACTATTACAAAGACAAAATATGGTGTTGCATAAAATAATTGACCAATTGGAGAAAGGTATGACTTCCAACCATGGGAGAACATCGTCCATGCAAAGGATTCTAACCATGAAGGTTTGTCTCATGGGGATAATAAATCCTATGATTCCCTTAGACAAATAAAGGAAAAGAGGCATGATGAGGGAAAAGACATGAAAAAGACAAGAGAGGTCTTAGGCAAGGAGATGAACTTGGAGGCATGAAATTCAAGGTACCATTCTTCCAAGAAAAGAATGATCCTAAAACTTTCCTTGAATGGGAGATGAAGATTGAACAAATTTTCTCTTGTCACAACTACAATGATGAAAAAAAAGTAAAGCTGGTTGGCCTTGAGTTCACCGAATATGCCTTAATTTGGTGGGATCAAGTACAAAAAGACAAAAGAAGATTTAGATAACATGAAGACCATGATGCAGGAGATTTGACCACTATCATAGGGATTTTCACAACAAATTGCAAAGACTCACACAAGGGAGTAGGAGCATGGATGGATGCTACAAGGAGATAGAGATGGATTTGATTAGACCCAACATTGTGGAGGATAAGGAGGAAACCATGGCTCGATTTCTACATGGTCTAAATCAAGACATTGGAGATATTGTAGAGTTAAAATATTATATGGAGTATGAATATTTAGTTCATCAAGCCATGAAGGTGGAGAAACAATTGAAGAGGAAGAAATCTATGATGAAACTATCTACTTAAAACTATTCTTCAAGTTGGAGGCCAAACAAAAGAATGAAAGTTATTTCTCTAATAAAAAGGAAGTAATGAGTACTAAGAAACCTATCCCTACTACCACTACTTTTTCTAAAAGTAAGGATATTAAATGCTTTAAGTGTTTTGAAATGAGGCATTATAACATTCTAATAATAAAGCTCGTTCTACACTTAAGTCGTATATGCAGTTTCATTATTGGAATGTTACTTCATGATGCAGAATATCTTTTAAAAATTACTCATACAAAAAATACAGTGAAATTTTTTCTTTTTATTTGAAAACATTTAAAGAAAATGTGAGCCTCATTGAATTATTTAATTGATTACGTGTGATTTATTGATATGTACAAAAAATGGCTTTATTCAAGATCTGTGTTCGTGTAGTGCTAATATTGTTTGATTATATATTTACATCTTTCTTTCTGCAAACATTATTGTTATATACACTTATGGGTTCAAAAGTTAGTACAGGGGTATTAGTACCCTTTCATTCAGTTCATGTACCTATTATACAACTATTTTAAATATTACATAACCACTATACATACTTCATAACTAAAATACATATTACATGACTATTTACAAAACTTTACATTATGGGGGTGAGACTGAATTTTTGTCAACACTTCAAACATGAGGACCGTGAGGCTCCAACCACCTAATATAGGTTGTCAATCTTTATGAATACCATCGTCTTCACAAATGCCATTATTGGGGTTTGGGATTTATCCTAGGTTAGTGATACATTTTCAACTCAACCATTTTAGTTTTATTAAGAAAAAAATGTCAGACTTATAAGATCACTTTTAACTTTAAAAGAAATTCTTGGTTGAAGTGGATTAATTTTAGCATTAACATAAATAATTCTTGTTCAAGCATAAATTTCATTCATAACTTAAAAATTATTCTGTCATAGAGATATCATGAACATACACCTTAGATATGCTTGGGATCATTTTTATCACATCACAGATATTATTTGACCTTAGCTTTACTTATGCCACAATCATAATTTCTTCTCATTTCTTTATCACCTTTCTAGAGATAATCTTTGTGTAGGCATGTTATACCAAATTTAGTCAAACAATATCTTTTCATTAGCTCTGTTATTCTACCTTCTATTAGTAGGATATGAGTTCATTCCTTAATGGTCATCACCATCATAATTATTAAAGGCCTAATGCTTCATAATAGAAGAATTTTTGGAGAACCTTTATGTCTCCACCATAGAAGAACCCTTTTTCCTTCTAAATGTGCACAAGGCACATCAAGAGTAATGGTAAATTTTCACATAAGTTCTTTATTTAGTAATCACTTTATTAATTAGATTTCCTTTTAAATCTTGTAGATAACGTGTGTGAACACTGAATTATGTCCAAGGGTAAATTTAAAACCCAAAAAAATCATTTTAGTTTTTAGCCTAAAATCAAAAAATAACACAAAAAAATTAAAAAAAAACAAAAAAAATGAAAGAAAAAAGAAAGAAAATGAAATTTTTAGTTAAGAATTTAGTTAGGAAATTAGCTAGATTAATTCATGTTTGTTAAGAATTAGTTAGGGAAAAAAGGAAAAAACAAAAAAATAAAATAAAAGAAAAATAAAAATAATGAAAAATAATAAAAAGAAAACAGAAAAATAAAAGGAATAAAAACAGAAATAAAATAAAATAAAACAAAAATAAAAATAAAAATAAAGAAAATAATAAAAAGAAAATAAGAAAAAGAAAAAGAGAAAAATCAAAACAAAAAGCGGAGGTCCTGCCAAATTTTTCCCTTTTTTTATTGAAATTTTATCTATAAATAGGGACTTTCATTTAGTTCAAAGATTTCTTCACTTCTAATACATTTCAGAATTTCTAAAGAGGGAAAGAGAGGAACACTCTGAGTCATTGAGAGAATTTTCAGAATTTTCTAAGAGTAGCACCTAAGAGACTCTTTACTTCTGCATCCAATTCAGCATCTCCTTAGCCTCCATTGACCCAGTTCTTCATCACATTTCAAGGTTCTATCAAGTGGCATTCAGATCACATCAATGGCGGTTAGATCCCACTTTTATTCCGCTTTATTTTTTTGTTTCTTCTTGGATTTCCGAGTTCATCTTCATCTCTGTTTTCGTTTTTATTTTTTATCGGTCAACTGATCTTCGATTTCTGTAATTTTTGTTGCGTTCTATTTGTAATTCTCTCTCGTTTCTGGAATAATATTATTTTTCTAATTTGAATATGAAATGAAATTTTTATCGCCTAATTACTGAAGCATGTTTGTCCTAGTATTTAAATGAACTTAGCTTCTTCGATTTGTGCATAACTTGCTCATTTCTGGTTTGATTTTTGTCAAACTTTTTTTTTATTCCTATGATCCATATCGTTTAATTGGTTTATTTTAATTTTTCAGATCTACCAAAAAATATTTTCAAAAAATTCTGAGATTTGAATTCAAATTTTGGCGCCAAAATCTCTTGTGTTCTTCAGGTTCAACTTAATCTCTTTTTTTCGTATTAACTTTTTATCAGTCAAATAATCTCCGATTTCAGTTATTTTTCTTGCGTTCTCTTCGTCTTTGTATCTATTTTCTGGAATGATATTATTTATCTAATTTGGATCTGAAATGAAATTTTTATCGCCTAATTACTAAAGCATGTTCGTCCTGGTGTGTAAATGAACCTAGCTTCTTCGATTTGTGCATAACTTGCTCATTTCTGGTTTGATTTTTATCAAACTTGTTTTGTTTGATTCCTATGATCCATATATTTAAATTGGTTGATCTTAATTTTACAGATCTACCAAAAAAAAATTTCAAAAAATTCTGAGATTTGAATTCAAATTTTGGGGCTAAAATCTATTGTGTTCTTAAGGTTCATCTTAATCTCTTTTTTTCGTTTTCATTTTTGATCAGTCACATGATTTCCAATTTCGGTGATTTTTATTGAATTCTCTTTTTATTTCTATATAGTTTCTAGAATGATATTATTTTTTTAATTTGGATATGAAATGAAATTTTTATCGCCTGATTACTGAAGCATGTTCGTCCTGGTGCGTAAATGAACCTAGCTTCTTTGATTTGTGCATAACTTGCTCATTTCTGGTTTCAGTTTTGTCAAACTTGTTTTGTTTAATTCCTACGATCCATATATTTAAATTGGTTGATTTTAATTTTTCATATCTACCTAAAAATATTTTCAAAAAATTCTAAGATTTGAATGCAAATTTTGGCGCCAAAATCTCTTGTCTTCTTAAGGTTCATCTTCATCTCTGTTTTTTGTTTTAATTTTTGATCAGTCAAATGATCTCCGATTTCTATTATTTTTATTGCGTTCTCTTAATATTTATCTCTAGCTTCTGGAATGATATTATTTATCTAATTTGGATCTGAGAAAAAATCTTTATCACCTAATTACTAAAGCATGTTCGTCTTGGTGAGTAAATGAACCTAACTTCTTTCATTTGTGCATAACTTGCTCATTTCTGGTTTGATTTTTGTAAATATTGCTTTGTTTGATTCCTATGATCCTTATCTTTCAATTTATTGCTTTTAATTTTTCAAGATCTACCAAAACGTATTTTCAAAAAATTCTAAGATTTGGATTCAAATTCTGGAGCCAAAATCTCTTGTGTTCTTAAAGTTCTTGTGTAGATCTTGTTCTTTTAACCTTGTTTAGGTATTATTTTTCATATGTTGATCCTTCTATATTTATTCATTGGTATTAATTTTCAAATCTACCAAAAAAAATATTTTTAAAAAATTTACTATAATCTACTTTTTGCTCACACATGATATATTAAGTGTAACTTCTAAAATTCCTTCAAAACCTCGGTTCTCACGCAACGAGCTCTAAGTGCGAACTGGTAGCATACCCTACTATTCGACATTTAGAGAGTCATATGAGTGTAAGTGCAGCCCTCATTTTTCTTAGACTCAGTGCATATGTGGAACCGAGAGAATATTTAAAAATAAAAGAGCTCAAAACACTTCTAAAATTCCTCCAAAACCTCGGTTCTCACGCAATAAGCTCTAAGTGCGAACTTGTAGCATACCTTACTATTCGAAATTTAGAGAGTCATATGAGTCTAAGTGCAGCCCTTGTTTGTCTTAGACTCTATGCATATGTGGAACCGAGAGAATATTTAAAAATCAAAGAGTTCAACACACTTCTAAAATTCCTCCAAAATCTCGGTTCTCACGCAATGAGCTCTAAGTGCAAAGTGGTAGCATACCCTACTGTTCAACATTTAGAGAGTCATATGAGTCGAAGTACAGCCCTCATTTGTCTTAGACTTTGTGTATATGTGGACCCGAGAGAATGTTTGAAAATCAAAGATTTCAAAACACTTCTTAAATTCCTCCAAAACCTCGGTTCTCACGCAATGAGCTCTAAGTGTGAACTAGTAGCATACCCTACTGTTCGACATTTAGAGAGTCATATGAGTCTAAGTGTAGCCTTCATTTGTCTTAAACTCTGTGCATATATGGATCCGAGAGAATATTTGAAAATCAAAGATTTCAAAACACTTTTAAAATTCCACAGAAACCTTGGCTCTCACGCAATGAGCTCTAAGTGCGAACTGGTAGCATACCCTACTGTTCGACATTTAGAAAGTCATATGAGTCTAAGTGCAACCCTTGTTTGTCTTAGACTCTGTGCATATGTGGATCCAAGAATACATTTAAAAATCAACATTTTCAAAATACTTCCGTAATATTTGGTCTCATGCAATGAATTCTAGGTACGAACTGGTAGCATACCCTATTGTTCAATATATAGAAGTCATATGAATCCCAGTGTAGCCTTCATTTGTCTTGGATCCTGTGCACACGTGAACTAATAATATTCTTTAAAAATCCAAAATACTTTCTCAATATTTTATAAATCTTCTTATGAAGATCAAGTCTTCCAAAAACCAGAACTCCGTAGCCTTGAATTTGCCATTGCACCAGGGAATACGTAGGAGCAGGATCAATTCCTGTTAGACTATTTTCATACAAACCTATTTATTTCTATTCTATTTAAAGGGATCAAACAATTTTCAAAAATATCAAAATTACACACTCAGTTTAAGGGTGTCGTTCTTCAAACGAGCGAGTAGGATGCCTAATACCTTCCCAACTCGTAACCGACTCCCGAACCTAGAATTTCTTCCTCAAGTTAGGGTTTTTCCAAATGTTTTACCTCAAAATAAAATTTGGTGGCGGCTCCACAATCAATCAAAATCTTTTTTCAAACTTTTAGTGAGTTCGTCATTTCGTTGTAATTATGGTTACGACAGATGGAGACTCCATTGGGGACCTTTAGAGAGTCAAGCCCATTTGATTGAGTGTGCGTTGTATTGATCCCTTGCCTGTTTATTTGCTCGATTTATTTATCTGTTATCTGTTTATTCATCTATTGCTCAACCCTAGGGTAGATGAATTTAGAATATGCTCTATATATATACACTTTTTGCAATTTCCCCAATTGCAGGTATCCCAATTATTCGTGTGCCCTCCACACATTACATTAATGCATTCATCTTATGAGTGGGGCCCTGTACCCGGGTCTGGGTGAAGCCTAGGTTAAAGGGGTCTAGTGGTGTCACTTTGGACGCACGTCCTATTTGACTATCACGAAAACCCCGGCTAGAGTGTGTCCTATTCATGTGCCTTGCAACCGGTAGCATTCCCTACTATTGTAGCAAGCATTATGAACTGGAACTTGGCTCTAGTAACCTTTTACACCTCAGGATTACTGACCACCTTCGAGAGGTTCATACATTAAAATCCTTAGACCCCTAGGACAGGTTACCTACATAGGATGCATGAGAGCACACATCCCTTTCATGGTACCTGGTTCATGAGCTATTCACAAGCACTTATGTGAGCAGAATCATCCGAAATGGCAGAAGGGATGAAACTCGAAAGTTGGGAAGATAAAGGAAATTGAGAGGGCAAAAGAAAGAAAAATATAAAATATGTAAATAAATATTAGAGAGAAAAATCAAATAAAAGATCAAGAAAAACAGAAAGAAGAATTGGAGAAGAAAGATAAAACTTCTTTTAGGGAGAAAATTAGAAAATGAAAAAATGATTTTGAAAATATAGAAAATCTAAAAAGAAAAAAGAAAGAAAGAAATACATATAGATAAAAATTAGAATGAAAAACCAAAGAGAGAAAAATCAAAATAGATGGAAAAAGAATTTCCTAGGAGAATTAGAAAAAATAATTTTTGAAAATATAGAAAATATAAAAAGAAAAAAGAAAGAAAGAAAATTTGAAAAAATATTTTTGAAAGAAAATCAAGGAAATTTTAGCAAACTAAAAGATTTTCCTAGCAAAATACTAAAATATAAATTGTTGAAGATCAAAATACCAAAAATTACTCAGTCACGTAAAATTTCAAAAATTAATCAACCTTCAAATATCTAATTGTTTGTGCATTTCAAACATTCATTCATTCATTCATCAAATAAATTTAATCTATCATTGAAAAAGGAGATTTTGAAAATCATCCCATATATTTTCATACTCATAGAAGCATCGGCATTTTTGTCATTCGTTTGCATTTTTTCTCAAAATTAATTTTTAAATTTAACCGAAAAATTGAAGAAAGACAACTTTCTCGGTACCCTTATAGAACTCGTTCCCAATCAATAATTATGGATGAGTTGGAGAGACAAAATGAAGAGCTAATAAATGAGGTCAAAACTTTGAAAGATCAAATGGCCAAATTAATGGAGGCCATCCAGTTGTCAAAACAGAAGGACAGGTGAGATCCCTTCCAGAAGAATCAGCTGACCCATTACATCCTCCTGGCTATGGTCCACCAAACTCTCTACCATCAACCATGCCTTCACTAAATGAGTAGGTTCACCATGGATTCCCTCATAGACATGCACCCTTATTCAACCAAACACAAAATCCACCCTCAAACCCTACAAAAATTCCCCACATCATCCCAAACACTACCACACAACAATCTGTCCAAGCTCACCACATAAACACTAGGGGGACGAATCCTATGTTCACCCAAGGACCTTATCCAAGATACATACCTTCCCATCCTCACAATAGGCCAGGAGAGTACCCAAGTGATCCTTCTAACGAAAATGCTGAAAAATGGAAAATCGTGGAAGGAAGAATCCGAGCAATCGAAGGAAGTGCTTATGATATCAAAGACGCATCTGATCTGTGTCTAGTCCTAGATGTGGTCATCCCTCCAAAGTTCAAGGTTCCTGAATTCGAGAAATATCAGGGAACTGGTTGTCTGAGGAACCACTTGACCATGTATTGTAGAAGAATGATCGTTTGTGCTCATGATGACAAGCTGCTCATCCATTTCTTCCAAGATAGTCTGACCGGGGTAGCTGCAAATTAGTACACTCAGCTGGAATGGACACATGTCCGTTCATGGAGGGACCTAGTTGATGTTTTTCTGAAGTAGTACAAGTATAACCTAGAGATGGCTCTTGACAGAACTCAACTCTAGAATATGGCCAAGAAGAGAGATGAGACCTTCAAGCAATATGTTCAAAGATGGCGGGAGTTGGTAGCTCAGGTGCAACCCCCATTATCTGAAAAAGAATTGGTCAACATGTTCATTGATACAATCCAAGACCCCTTCTATGATAAGATGATCGGCAATATGACTGTCAGCTTCTCTAACGTCGTCATCATAGGAGAAAGAATCGAGGGTGGCATGTGCAGTGGAAATATCATGCATAAGTCTAGATAGCCAATGCTTCCACTGGGTTTGGGAAGAAGAAGGCAGGAGAGACTTATAATGTGACTTGTGCTTAAAGCCAATACATACCTCAGATGGCACCTTATGGACCAACTAATTTTCAACCACCACCTTATACTCACTATACACTGTATCCCTACACTGCCACAACCTACCAAACACCTTACCCTCCAGCTTCTAACTATCCTATACAAATCCAACCACCAACACCATTCACAACCCAACCATAAGCCATAAACCAAAATCCTAACCAAGACTAGAGGAAAGAGAAAAAACCTATCAACTTTGATCCTATTCCAATGACCTACACTAAGCTACTACCTCACTTGATGCAGAACTCTCTAATGGATCCGTACCCTTTGAAACCTCAATAACCACCATATCCTAAATGGTATGATGCAAATGCCAAATGAAACTACCATGTGGGGTTCATTGGTCATTCCACAAAAAATTGCCCAGTTCTGAAGCGTAAGGTGTAAAGCCTAATTGATGCAAAATGGTTGGATTTTAGGAAGTTTTCTCCTACTATGGGCAATAATCCATTGCCAAATCATGAGAGCTCATCAACTAGCTGAAGGAAATTAGGGTAGGATGGCGCATTGTGAGAGCCAAATCCACATAGTGAGGAAAATCATCCAGAATTTTCTTACTTTTCAAAATCAATCTTTTATAATGAACCTCAATAAGAAATACAAAAATTACATTTTTCATGTTTTAGGGCATGTACCTCACAAAATTGACTTTACCTCTTGAATTTTCCTTTCTTTTCATTATTCCCACCACTCATCCTATATCCAAATAATAAATACCTGTTGATGATAATGTCAGTGCTGTAATAAATAATTTTGAACATCTTATTAATCAAATTCAAAGAAAATCAAATGAGGAAGCAGAATAAGCAAGGTCTAAATCTAACTAAGGAATCCAAGTCACCATCCATCATAATCTCTCTCAAGGAATATCTTGTCTAACAGAAGAAATAACAAACATCTCGCTGGATTAAAAGTCCAAATCCAGGCAAAATTTAGGGATGCAAAATAGATCCGCTAAATTGAGAATAAAAAATGATCAGGCAAGACTAATATCTGACTAGGCAAAATAAAAAGGAAAAATAAATGAAACCCATTGGATTAAAATCAAGAAATAATCCAGGAAAAATTAGGGTCAAAATTCAAGAAAGAAGAAGAAGAAGAAGAAGAAGAAGAAGAAGAGGAAAAACCCTGTTGGATTAAAACCAAAAATAATCCAGGCAAAAGCAAGGAAAAAATAATAAAATAATAGTCAATAGAGTCATGATCAGAAAAGGTCTTGCTGGATTAATATTTCAAAAACAATTCAAGAAAAAATAGGATCAAGACAAAAAGCTCGCTAGGTCGAAAACCCTCAAAGGGCAGCCTAGGCAAAAGATAGGGTACGCAAATAAAAAGCCCGCTAGGTCGAAAACCCTCAAAGGGCGGCATAGGCAAAAGTTAGAGTACATAAGCAAAAGCCCACTAGGTCGAAAACCCTCAAAGGGCGGTCTAGGCAAAAGTTAGGCATGCAAGCCAAAGCCCGCTAGGTCGAAAACCCTTAAAAGGCGGCCTAGGAAAAAGTTAGGGCACACAAGGAAAAATCTTGTTAGGTCGAAAACCCGCAAAGGCGGCCTAGACAAAAGTTAGTACAAACAAAAAGGCCAGCTAGGTTGAAAACTCAAAGGAATAATCCGGGAAAAAGTTAAGATCAATCAAAATTCAAGTACAATCCGATATTTCTGCACCTCATATTCCAAAACTGGGGCAAATTTTGCCGTTTCTCAAATTTGATTAATTTGATAATCAAAGTTATGGAAAACAACATTGGCATTTTTCACCAAAAGATGCCATTTGGGCAATCAAACCAACATTCTTCATCTTTTCCCTCAAATATACTACCCTAAAACATCACATGTAAAAATATCCATCTCCTCTCATTGACTATCCAAGATCACTTTGCATACCTCAATGCTACACATGCCAGAAGAAAGGTGAAAAATGTAAAAATAAAAGATTAATTTTGAAAAGTCATGATAAATTGGATGAATCCCCAACCATCACAGCATGGCATGATTGTTTCCAGAGAATCATCCTCCTGCTAGCCACAAAGCCACCAAAACGAAAGGAGTGTATATTATTTAAGAACTTTGGAAAAGGAAAACTTCAATGCTGACCAAGAAGCTAAGAAGGAAAGTCCGACCAGCTCATCCTGAATCTTGGTTCCACTGACACATGCTGTAAGGTTGTCGAGAAAAGGAAAATGTCAAGGAAAAAATAAAAGAAAGAAAGGAAAAAAATCAAAAATAAAATGGAACCACAAAGCTTTTTCTAAATCATCTCATGACATGCATTCATGGATCACTTCATCCCTTAACATTCATTCTATGACATTCGATCAAATAATCATTTCAAGCATCGTCAAATTTTTATTGAATAAAGATTTAAATAAGTTAAAGCATCTTGTCATCTCATATTCATTAAAGCGTTGCATAAATCATTTTCCAAATTTTTACTAAGAAATATTGAAATTGGGGCATATTGTCAATTACCCAAACCAATCATAATTAAAAATTGCCAAACTGGGGCGAAAGTTTGTCCAGAAAAATTCAAATTGGGGCAATCCCCAATTTCCGAAAAATAAAAATCAAACTGGGGAAAATGTTTTCCCATAAAATTCAAATTGGGACAATTCCGGATTCTTGAAAAATCAAGATTAAAACTGGGGCAAACGCTTGCCCAGAAAATTCAAATTGGGACAATCCCCAATTTCCGAGAAATCAAAATCAAACTGGGGCAAATGTTCGCCCATAAAATTCAAATTGGGGAAATCCTTAATTCCTGAAAAATCAAGATTAAAATTGGGGCAAACGCTTGCCTAGAAAAGTCAAATTGGGGCATTCCCGATTTCTGAAAAATCAACATTAAAACTAGGGCAAACGCTTTCCTAGAAAAGTCAATTAGGGCAATCCCTAATTCTTTGCCAAATCAAGATTCAAACAAGGGCAAACGTTTGCCCAGAAAAATTCAAATTGGGCCAATCCCCTGTTTCTAAGAAGAAAAAAAAATATTTAAACTAGGGCAAAACATTTGCCCAGAAAAATTCAAATTAGGACTATCCCTGATTTTTGAAAAATCAAGATTCAAACTGGGACAAACATTTTCCCAGAAAAATTTAAATTGGGGCAATCCCCGATTTTTGAAAAATCAAGATTCAAACTAGGGCAAACATTTGCCCAGAAAAAGTCAAATTGGGGCAATTCCCGATTTCGAAGAAATCAAATTCAACCTGGGGCAAACATTTGCCCTGAAAAATTCAAATTAGGGCAATCCCTAATTTTTAGAAAACAAAAGTTCAAATCAAGGTAGACATTTAGCTTAAGAAAATTCAAAAGAGAAATCTTCAAAATTGGGGCAAAATTTTGTCCAAATCTCCTAAAGAGAAAGTAATTTAAAAACCTTTAAGTTCGAGGAAAAATTAGAAAATCATTTAAATTAATAAAATAGATGGTTCAAAACATCTAACAAAGGAATCTATATTCCTTCCCCACCTGTTTAAGCATCAGGCAATCCGGTTGCATTTTCGGGACACATCATGGTCCCAACAGAAGCTTTGTTGATACTCTCATATCATTTTCCACATCTATCCTAATAGGTCATTCTTTTTCTTGCCTGCCTTAACAGGTGAACACTTTTATGTTTCCATACCTATCTTAACAGGTCATCCTATTCTTGCCTCTCTTAACAGGTCATCTCTTTTATACTTTTTGTCTGTCTTAACAGGCCATTCCTTTCCATACCTGTCTTAACAGGTCTTTTTCATTTTACTTTGCTTGTCTTAATAGGTATTCTTCATCTTTCTTTACCTGTATTAATAGGCCACTTCTACATTACCTGTCTTAACAGGTCCCTTCTCATTTCACTTTTGCATTGCTTATCTTAACAAGTATCCTTCATTTTTCACCTGTCTTAACAGGCCATTTCTATTTTACCTGTCTTTACAAGTTGTTTTCATTTAACTTTGCCTATCTTAATGGGTTTTCTTCGTTCACCTTTTACCTGTCTTAACAGACCATTTTTCTTTTACTTGTTTTAACAGGTCATTTTCATTTCACTTTCTGTTTGCCTATCTTACCAGGCTTTTTCTACTTTTCCTATCTCAACAGGTCTTTTTCATTTTACTTTGCATGTCTTAACAAGCCATTCCTGCTTTACCTGTCTTGATAGGTCCTTTTCATTTTGCCTTGCCTACCCTAACAGGCCCTTTCTGCATTACCTGTCTTAACAATACTCTTTTCATTGCTTGTCTTAACAGGCCATTTCGACGTCACCTGTCTTAACAAGTCATTTTCATTTCACTTTCTGTTCGCCTATCTTAACAGGCCTTTTCTGCTTTTCCTGTCTCAACAGGTCTTTTTCATTTTACTTTGCATGTCTTAACAAGAAATTCCTGCTTTACCTGTCTTGATAGGTCCTTTTCATTTTGTCTTGCCTACCTTAACAGGCCCCTTTTGCATTACTTGTCTTAACAGGACTCTTTTCATTGCATGTCTTAACAGGTATGTTTCATATCTACATCTTGGCCTATCACACAAGGCCGCGACACATTTATTTTTCTGCATCTTGGCCTATCACACAAGGTCCCAGCACGTTTAAATTTCAACATCTTGGCCTATCACACAAGGCCCCAGCACGTTTAAATTTCTGCATCTTAGCCTGTCACACAAGGCCCCAGCACGTTTATTTTTCTGCATCTTGGCCTATCACACAAGGCCCCAGCACGTTTATTTTTCTGCATCCTGGCCTATTCAGGCCTCAGCACATTTATTTTTTTGTATCCTGTCCTATTTAGGCCCCTAACACGTTTATTATTCTGCATCTTGGCCTATCACACGAGGTTCTGCATGTCTCAATTTCTACATTTCAGTCTATCACACGAGGCTCTTCATGTTTAAATTCCTGCATTTTAGCCTATCACATGAGACTCTCCATGTTTAATTTCCTGCATTTCAGCCTATCACATGAGGCTCTGCACGTTTATATTTCTGTATTTCAGCCTATCACACGAGGCTCTGCATGTTTAAATTTCTGTATTTCAGCCTATCACACGAGGCTCTTCATGTTTAAATTCCTGCATTTCAGCCTATCACACGAGGCTCTACATGTTTAAATTTCTGCATTTCAACCTATTACACGAGGCTCTGCATGTTTAAATTCCTGCATTTTATCCTATCACACGAGGCTCTGCATGTTTAAATCTGCATTTCAGCCTATCACATGAGGCTCTCTGCATGTTTAAATTTCCTACATTTCAGCCTATCACACGAGACTCTGCATGTTTAAATTCCTCCATTTCAGCCTATCACACGAGGCTCTGCATGTTTATGTTCCTACATTTCAGCCTATGACACGAGGCTCTACATGTTTAAATTCCTACATTTCAGCCTATCACACGAGGCCCAATACGTTTAAATTTCTGCATCTTAGCCTATCACAGAAGGTCCCAACATATTTATTTTTCGGCATCTAGGCTTATCACACAAGGCCCTTGTATGTTTAAATTTCTGCGTTCTTGGCCTATCACACAAGGCCCCAACATGTTTATTTTTCTGCATCCTAGCCTATACAGGCCCCATCACGTTTACTTTTCTGCACCGTGGCCTATACAGGCCCCAGCACGCTTATTTCTCTTCATCCTAGCCTATGCAGGTCACAACACGTTTATTTTTCTGCATCCTGGCCTATACAGGCCCTGACACATTTGTTTTCCTGTCCAGCCTATTTAGGCGTCGCATCTTAAATCCCTGCATGTTGGCCTACCATATTAGGCCCGACATATTTAAACCTCGTGAACTCATTACACAAGGCTTGTAAAGCTCATCCAAAATTTTCACATTTGAACTACCATCCTCCAATTTATCAGGGCAAGCATTTCTAAGTTTTCGGTCAAGCCTGAAACTTTTCTAGTACCTCAGAAGCATCATTCAATTCGCTGACATATTCAAGACTTACCAATAAGGCTCGCACCCATGCCAGTTTTTATCTTTTACCTCGGACACAATTTGTTCACATCTTTACTCATTTCTAACCGTGATAATCTAGAAACTTATTTCTTATATTATCTAGTTGGAAAATAAGTAAAGAGAGGCAAACTGTGAACACTGAATTATGTCCGAGGGTAAATTTAAAACCCAAAAAAAATCATTTTAGTTTTTAGCCTAAAATCGAAAATAACCCAAAAAAACAAAAAAAATGAATGAAAAAGGAAAGAAAAATAAATTTTTAGTTAAGAATTTAGTTAGGAAGTTAGCTAGATGAGTTAATGTTGGTTAAGAATTAGTTAAGGAAAAAATAAAAAAATAAAAATAAAAATAATTAAAATTAATAACAAGAAAACAGAAAAAATAAAAGGAATAAAAACAGAAAATAAAAGAAAATAAATCAAAAAATATAAATAAAATAATAAAAATAAAACAAGAAAAAAAAAAGAAAAAATCAAAACAAAAAGCGGAGTTCTTGCCAAATTTTTCCCTTTTTTTTGAAATTTCATCTATAAATAGGGACTTTCATTTAGTTCAAAGAGCACATCAATGGATCAGCTTCATTCCATTGAACCAGTTCTTCATCACATTTCAAGGTGCTATCAAGTGGCATTCAGAGCACATCAATGGAGGTTAGATCCAGCTTTTATTCCGCTTAAATTTTTTGCTTCTTCACGGATTTCCGAGTTCATCTTCATCTCTGTTTTCATTTTCATTTTTTATCACTCAACTGATCTCCGATTTCTATGATTTTTCTTGACTTCTCTTTTTCTTTCTCTCTAGTTTTTGGAATGATATTATTTGTCTAATTTTGATCTTAAGTGAAATTTCTATTGCCTGATTACTGAAGCATGTTCGTCCTAGTGTGTAAATGAACCTAGTTTCTTTGATTTGTGCATAACTTGCTCATTTCGGGTTTGATTTTTGTCAAACTTGTTTTGTTTGATTCATATGATCCATATCTTTCAAATGGTTTATTTTAATATTTTAGATCTACCAAAAAATATTTTCAAAAAATTCTGAGATTTGAATTCAAATTTTGGCGTTAAAATCTCTTGTGTTCTTAAGGTTCATCTTAATCTCTTTTTTCGTTTTCATTTTTTATCAATCACATGATCTCCAGTTTCAATGATTTTTATTGCGTTCTATTTTTATTTCTCTATAGTTTCAGGAATGATATTATTTGTTTAGTTTGGATATGAAATGAAATTTCTATCGCCTGATTACTGAAGCATGTTCATCCTGGTGCGTAAATGAACCTAGCTTCTTTGATTAGTGCATAACTGGCCCATTTCTAGTTTGATTTTTGTCAAACTTGTTTTGTTTGATTCCTATGATCCATATCCTTCAATTGGTTTATTTTGATTTTACAGATCTACCAAAAAAAAGTTTCAAAAAATTCTGAGATTTGAATTCAAGTTTTGGCGACAAAATCTTTTGTGTTCTTAAGGTTCATCTTAATCTCTTTTTTTCGTTTTCATTTTTGATCAGTCACATGATCTCCAATTTCAGTGATTTTTATTGCGTTCTATTTTTATTTCTCTATAGTTTCTGGAATGATATTATTTGTTTAATTTGGATATGAAATGAAATTTCTATCGCCTAATTATTGAAGCATGTTCGTCCTGGTGCGTAAATGAACCTAGCTTCTTTGATTTGTGCATAACTTGCCCATTTCTGGTTTGAGTTTTGTCAAACTGGTTTTGTTTGATTCCTATGATCCATATATTTAAATTGGTTGATTTTAATTTTTCATATCTACCTAAAAATATTTTCAAAAAATTCTGAGATTTGAATTCAAATTTTGGCGCCAAAATCTCTTGTCTTCTTAAGGTTCATCTTCATCTATGTTTTTTGTTTTCATTTTTTATTAGTCAAATGATCTCCGATTTCTATTATTTTTATTGTTTTCTCTTTGTCTTTCTCTCTAGCTTCTAGAATGATATTATTTATCTAATTTGGATCTGAAAAAAAAATTTCTATCGCCTGATTACCGAAGCATGTTCGCTTGGTGAGTAAATGAACCTAACTTCTTTCATTTGTGCATAACTTCCTCATTTCTGGTTTGATTTTTGTAAAAATTGTTTTTTTTCTATTCATATGATCCTTATCTTTCAATTTATTGGTTTTTCTTTTTCAATATCTACCAAAAAATATTTTCAAAAAATTCTAAGATTTGAATTCAAATTCTGGCGCCAAAACCTCTTGTGTTCTTGAAGTTTTTGTGTAGATCTTGTTCTTTTAACCTTGTTTAGGTATTATTTTTCATGTGTTGATCCTTCTATATGTATTGATTGGTATTAATTTTTCAAATCTACCAAAAAAAATATTTTTGAAAAATTTACTATAATCTACTTTTTGCTCACAAATGATCTATTAAGTGCAACTTCTAAAATTCCTTCAAAACCTCAGTTCTCACGCAATGAGCTCTAAGTGAAAACTGGTAGCATACCCTACTGTTCGACATTTAGAGAGTCATATGAGTCTAAGTGCAGCCCTCATTTGTCTTAAACTCTGTGCATATATGGAACCAAGAAAATATTTAAAAATAAAAGAGCTCAAAACACTTTTAACATTCCTCCAAAACCTCGATTCTCACGCAATGAGCTCTAAGTGCAAACTGGTAGCATACCCTACTGTTCAACATTTAGAGAGTCATATGAGTCTAAGTGCAGCCCTCGTTTCTCTTAGACTCTGTGCATATGTGGACCTGAGATTTGAAAATCAAAGATTTCAAAACACTTCTAAAATTCCTCCAAAACCCCGGTTCTCACGCAATAAGTTGTAAGTGCGAACTGGTAGCATACCCTACTGTTCAACATTTAGAGAGTCATATGAGTCTAAGTGCAGCCCTCGTTTGTCTTAAACTCTATGCATATTTGGATCCGAGAGAATATTTGAAAATCAACGATTTAAAAACACTTCTAAAATTCCACAGAAACCTTGGCTCTCATGCAATGAGCTCTAAGTGCGAACAGGTAGCATATCCTAATGTTCGACATTTAGAAAGTCATATGAGTCTAAGTGAAATCCTCGTTTGTCTTAGACTCTGTGCATATGTGGATGCAAGAATACATTTAAAAATCAACATTTTCAAAATACTTCCGTAATATTTGGTCTCATGCAATGAATTATAGGTACGAACTGGTAGCATACCCTTCTGTACGATATATAGAAGTCATATGAATCCCAGTGCAGCCTTCGCTTTCCTTGGATCCTGTGCACATGTGAACTAATAGTATTCTTTAAAAATCCAAAATACTTTCTCAATATTGTATAAACCTTCTTAGGAAGATCAAGTCTTCCAAAAACCAGAACTACGTAGCCTTGAATTTCCCATTGCACCAGGGAATACGTAGGAGCAGGATCAATTCCTTTCAGGCTATTTTCATACAAACCTATTTATTCTATTCTATTTAAAGGGATCAAACAATTTTCAAAAATAACAAAATCACACACTCAGTTTAAGGGTGCTGTTCTTCGAAACGGACGAGTAGGATGCCTAATACCTTCCCAACTCGTAACCGACTCCCGAACCTAGAATTTCTTCCTCAAGTTAGGGTTTTTCCAAATGTTTTCCCTCAAAATAAAATTTGGTGGTGGCTCCACAATCAATCAAAATCTTTTTTAAAATTTTTAGCGAGTTCGTCATTTCGTTGTAATTACGGTTACGACAATATGCATGCTCAAACTATCTAGCTAATATACCATGTACATATAATATCTAATCCATTAAAGCTTCATATATTTCATCCACAAATTACATCACTTCTCTAAAATTATTCAAGAGAGTATTTTGTGTACTCTATGTATAAATTCACACATCCAAGAAGCAACATAATGAAATAGCATAACTATTTTAACTAGAAGTCTCTCTCCTAATCAAAATTACTTGATTATGCTTGGAGTAAGTCTTTGGGCAGCATATATCCTTTCTATAGAATTTGCACATCTTATTGATCTTTTGAGATGTATGAGGAATTTCTCATGGAAACTAACTCCACACATCCTTCTAAGTTATCTCTCAACATTTCCTTTTCTCAAAAGCTAAGTTTCTCTTATATTTTTAATTTAATTTTCTAAAATGTTGGAGTTTAGTGTAGTTGGGTCGAATGACCTATTTAGGTTAATTTACTTTATGTTCATCAATTTTGTTATTGGAGTTTAGTGTACTTGGGTCGAACGGCCTATTTAGGTTAATTTACTTTATGTTCATCAATTTTGGTATTTTATGCATGACTATCTCATTCCAATTTTGAGTGATAGGAGTTTTATATTTTTTTAACTATTAATATAACTAATTAAATTTGACTTATTGATTTTGATTTAATTGTTTTTATTCTTACTTATGGATTCAAGTCCTCTTATCCATACTTTTTTTAAATCTCCTTAAACATCAAAATCAACTTCTCTTAGAAATTTACTTAGTAATGGCCGAATTCTAATTTTGTCATCCTTAAGGCCTTGTGATCAATTTTTATTATTTTGGAAAGTTGATTTGTGTAAGTTTATGACTTAGATTATTAAGTTAATCCAACATGAAATTTTTAAGGTTCTTATCCTTAATCAGCATGCCTTCGTTGAATGGCCACTCAAACCTTTACCATCTCTTAATCAAACTTATAATCATCTCCTTGTGGATGATAGGTTCCTTTTTATACTTTAACCAAAATTAAAACTCCTTTTTCCTTAATTAAGTGAGCTTGGCCGAATGGTCCCCTTGGTTTTACGAGGGTCCTTTTACAATTTGTTTTCCTTCTTAGCTTGTAGATCTTTAATTTTGTCATTGATTACAAATTTTTCTTTTAGATCCACCATAGTTTATCCTTGATCCATGATCTTGGTCATGATTATGAGGAGTTTGAAATATCTCCTTCACCTTCTAAGTCCATGGTTTCACCTATACTCTTGTTAACTTTAAGATCCAATGTTTAAAGTCAAATTTTAACTTTTGTGACTTAGTTTTTACATCTTCTTTAGACTTATGATTATATTGGTTCAAATCTATACTTTTTAATAAGATACAAGTTCAAGATTATGGGTTTTAATAGATTTATCAACAAGCTTATAACTTTAAGGAGAAAAAGACAAAATATTATTATTTTGAAGAAAAACAAGTTAAGATACATGAGATTTGTTCTAAACTCTATTTATCCTCCACTTGAAAATCTTCCAACATTTAAACAAAACTTCTCTAATCATCCCAAAATATTTAAAAACCAATTTTAAGAAATTTTAACCGATTAAATTGTTCTAAAAGCATCAAGGAGCATTTTAATCCATTAAAACTTTCTTTTGGCCTTCAACATTACTCAAATTTTTTCATGATGCTTATTTAAACAAAATTAGGCAATTTTGAACAAGAAAACACTCAAGAAAAATGAATCCATAGAGTTTAGAAAGAGATCCACAAAAGAACAAAGAGAATAGGCCAAAATCACTTAGTAAAATACCTAGAAAATCCCTACTTGTTGAAGATTTAGAAAGGATTTGCTGGATCTTTGAGGTGGATCTTCCCTTCCTTGTGGTTCACACAAGATCTTCGAAGAGATGGTGATGGGGATTTGTTTACTTGTCTTAATATGGCTTAAATCACAGATATGGAAGTTTAAGCTTTGTGTGGGTTTTTGGGTCTTAAGAAGATTTGGAATTAAGAGTAGGTTTTGTAAGCTTGAGTAAATGTTTAGAAATGTGTTAGTGTAGCAAATTCGGCCACCATGGATGAAAAGGAATTAAATTCCTACTTAAGAGCATTTTGTCCATTCACATATATTTATTTTCAAGATTAAATTTAAAATATGAATAATTATATTGTAACACTAATCATAATTAATTTAACCTAATCATGATTTATTTTAACCTAATCATAGTTAATTTTAACTTAATCAAGGTTATTTTGATTTAATTATGATTAATTTTATCTCTGCTCATCAATGTTTTTATCTTATATACCATAATGGCTTTGATGACTCATAAGATGAGTCATCCCTTTATTTATCATATTTTAATTTCGTGCATGTGAATGAGCTTCAAGCTATTAGTCTATCTATGATTCGCAATTTCTTACCCTCCCAAGCTTCTATAAACATTTGGGTAATTTTGTAAAATTTTTCCTAAAATTTTCTCTTATATTTCTAACATTTATTTATTCATTTTTGAATTGTTTTAAATTATTTATCATTTTTTTAACAGTTTAACCTTTATAGGAGACAAAGCTCTCTTTTAAAACGTTTTCGTTTTCTCTTCATTTTTAACTTTTCTTCATGATATTTTAACCATCATTAATAAGTTCTAAATATTTAAAATATATTTTAATTTTTATTTTGAATTATCTACACATTTATTTGTTATTATCCTAGTATATAACATTTTCATCATTTTATTAAAAAAATTTTAATTTTTTTAAATTTTTGTTTCTATTGCAAATTTACTTGCTAATAGAGATTTCTAACTTCATAAATTTATTATAAAAATTTCAACTATTACATATAAATATTTAAAATAATAAATAAAAATATTATTTTTAAAAAATTATTTGTAACCATCAAGTAATAAAATTGTTACTTTAAATTAACAATGATAATTAAAATAAAAAATTAAATTATATATTTTCAATTTTTCTTTATAATAAAATATAAAATTGTATTAAGTTAGAATTCAAGAGAAATGAATGGTAAGTAAATTAAGTTGTTAGAATTTAACATTAAAAATGAATGGTTGGTATTTAATTTATTATTATTATTATTATTATTATTTAATTAAATTTGTTATCCAACACAATAATAAAAATTTAATGATCAATTTCATTAAAATAGTTCAATCCTACTTTTTTATGGTTTAATTCTAAATTTCTACCATAAATTCAACTATTTTGAAATGTAAGCGATAAGAATTAATTTAATTGTGAAAGATTGAGATATTTTATATAAAATTTTAAATTCAAATTTTATACTTATTTTTACATTGAAAAAAAATATATGATACTCAAATTCAAAATTTTATATAAATTAATTTAATTTTAAATTTTTTTCAATCTTAAAACTTTATATTAAAAAAATTAAGTTTTATAAAATTATGAGAATTATTTTTAATAATTAAAAAAATTACCAAAAGATATATTAAAAAGATCATATTCATATTTAAATCTGATAATTTTACTATTCAAATTGTCATAAAAAATTAATTTTCTAGGAATAATTTTTAAAAAATATAAATTTATAAAAAAATAATAAAAATTAAAATTATTAATATTTATATTTTAAAATTATCAAAAAAAAATTATGTTATCATTACCTATATTATATAAAAAATATTTTAATTTATGAATGAAAAATACTCACATTATAACTAAAATTCGAAAAAAATTATATCATCGTTACTTTTGTTATATAAAAGATATTTTAGTTTATGAAGGAAAAATATTCACATTATAACTAAATTTCGAAATTACATAATCATCTCAACTCGTATTTTTAGCTAATCGTGTAACTATGTCATCATTTACTTAAATTCTAGTATATTTTTAAATTATTATTATTATTATTATTATTATTATTATTATTATTATTATTATTATTATTATTATATATTAAAGTTTGAGGTTGTTACAAAGATTTTTTTAATTTAAAATATGAAAAATTAAGTTATTAAATTTGATTTTTTTAAAAGTAGATTAAAATAATTTACGAAAAATTTTATATTCAAATCTCATTAATAAAAAAATAAAAATTATTTTATTTTTATTGATATCTTTGACTTTTCATTAAAAAACTCACTACAGATTTATTAATTACAAAAAATAAATATATATTTTCTATTACATAGGACAACTCTCCCACACAAATAATTTAATGAAAAAACATTATTCCACTTATATATATAAAATTAATATCAATTTTTACTATTCGTATTTAAAATAGAAATTATAATTATAATAAAAATATAAATAAAATTATAAAAATATAAATAAATAAAATATTTTTAAAATTAGTAATATTAATTATTTTTTTTATATCTGTATTTATTTTTTAGACAGATAAAAAATGGAAAAAATATATTTTTACTGATATTTTTTTTTTATTAAAAAATCACTGTACATTTATTAATTGTATTAATTAATATTTATTGATATATTTTCCTTTGTTGGAAAGGAACGAGTATACATTTATTAATTGTAATAATTAACATTTATTTTCATACCAAGGACCGCCGTAGTCCATCGTTGCTCTTCATATATTGAGATTAGTTAATTTGATTATAAGTGAAAAATATGTTAACAGTATTTCCACTCCCAAAATTGGAATTTGCTCAGTCTTTTTAGTAATGATTTTATTTTAATAACCTCTAATTGTGTTTAAAATAAATGATTTTATTTTTAATATATAAAAATTAGATAAATAAAAAATTAAATTATTTTAAAATAATAAATAATAAAAATAAAAAATATATTATATAATACTAATAAACATAATAATAAAGATATTTGTAATAGGAAGTTAAAAATGATAGTGATATTTATAATAGTAGCAGATAATAATTTGATAATAATTATAATCTGAAATTTAGTAATTTATAAATAAAAATATTTTAAAATTAAAAATAATAAAAAACTTGTTTAATAAAATTTTAATTAAAATAATTTTAAAAATATATTAAAATTTATTCAAAATATATTTTATTTTTAAAATTAATTTAAAAATTAGAAACTTCCGTACACCCTAAACATGACCTTAGTTTTTATTTAATTAAGGTTTTTATTCAAGACTTTCTTTTATCAGTCATCACATGGGTGAGTATCTGTATTTTTAAACTTTCAATGATTCAATTTGATTTGTCAAATCTTTCGATCGTATATATTTCTTTGATTTGGAATTATCTTTCGTGTTATATTTTCTACAATTGTCAAGTTTAATATTTCAATTAAATTTTCTTTGTTCTAATTCTTTTTACATTTACTATTATCATCGCTTAATTATGTGAAAGACTCAATTTTTTATTAATAAAAATTAAAATTAAAACAGAGTCAAAATTATTTTTCATTTTTTATTTTTTATGATATTCCCTTCAAGCTGAATCAGTATAAGAATAATGAAATACTTCTTTTACTTTTAATTTTCATCATATTTCATTTAGCCTTCTCTTAAAGCTTCCGAAATTCACGTTCATTACTCTGATTCTACTTCTTGAGCTTGCCATTATATTTCATTTGCTATTTAATTTCTCGTCAGGTATGAACAGAGAAAAAGTCAAGATATGTATATATGAAATAAATGGAAAAGTTAATAAAAAAAAATAAGGTTAAATATATTTTTAGTTTTTAAAAAATATTTAAATTTTAGTTTTGATTTTTAAAATTTAAAATTTTTAGTTTAGATTTTTTATTTTTAAAATACTTTGATTATGGTCTTTGATATTAAATTATTAACTTAAGTTATATTAAATTAAAATAAATTAACAATGATTAGAGAACTATACTTAAGATATTTTATAAAATAAAATAAAAAATTAATAATAATTAATTTAACTTGATATAATATATTTAAATTAATATTAGAAAATATAATCATGATATTTTAAAAAATAAAAAACTTAAATCAAAAATTTTAAAATTGAGAAAATAAAACTAAAATTTAAATATTTAAAAAAAATAAAAAATATTTAACCCAAAAAATTAATTAAAAAAATTGAAAAAAATATCACATAACATTTATGAAAGAAATTTAAAGTAAATATATAAATTTAGATATATACGTAGACATCTATTATATACAGAACTTTAAAATATAAATTAATAATAAAGTATATATCTATCATATAAAGAACTTAACAAACAGGAGCGGAAGTATACGAGAAGCTACCCAAAAATGGCCCGCACAGTTGTCTCGTTAGTTACGATGAAATTTATCTTTGCAGCCATGATAAGTGTTCTATTCTCACTTGGTATGTTATGCAATTAAATATCAAAATTAGAAATTTATTTATACGATAAATTTTAGTATGAGTTTGGAATTACATGTAATTTTGATGAATCCATGTTTTTTCTAATGCAATCAAAAGTAAGTTAAGAAAAATTGATCCAAAATTGAGTATTTGGAATGTGAATTGAAACATGCAGGTATGAGCAGCAAAACTTTCTGTCCAGGACCATGCTATGCCTTTCCTAATTGTGAGGCCTACTGCAAGCATCTTGGCTATGAGAATGGAGTATGCGTCCCACCTCAGAATGTTTTCTGTTGTTGCTCCAAGTGGTTGAAAAATGGTTAACAGAGTTTTCATTATTCGTTTCCAAACAACCAATGTGTTTTATAAATAATTATTAGCTTTATTGCTGGAAATAAAATGAGTCATAAGAAGATGAGTTTCCCCAATTTTATTATTAATTTTCAAATAATATACTAAATCAGTTTCTAAAATTATAGATATCTATTATTAATTATAATTATCAAATGTTTCTGTTTTAATTTTTAATTTTTCAATTTTAAAAACTAAATTAACTGTCATTTAATCAAATTAGGAATAAATTACAATGATCATTTTATAATTTGTAGAATAAATTACTTTGTTTCATACTTTAAAGAATTTATAAGATATATTACTCGTTATTTTCCCTTTTTTATTCTAAATTATAGAAAATTCTTCACGTATTTTTCTCTTCAATGTTAAAATTATTACTGAAAGTCAACATAATCTTCGACAATATTCAAAAATTGGATAATAGCCATTGAAATAATCTAAATTCTACCATGTATCCTTGTAAGATTAATGTCATATTATTAGTAAAATAAATAAATGATATACTAAATATTAGATTATTCATTTTAAGAAAACTAAAATTATACAAAATTAAATATTTCTATCTCAAACTTCAATTTTATCTTAAAATTTCTTTCTCTTCACCTTTCTCTAATCGTTTGTTAAAGAATTTAAATAGTTAAAAAAAATCATAGTGAAACTCATTTTTTCAATTCAGTGTTTATATAAAAAATTATAAATAAATCTTAAAAAAATGCTACCCTCATAAATTTAAGATATGTTATGCGAAATTTAAAGTTAAAATTAGTTATGTATTTATAAAATGTAACAGTAAATTATTTTAAATTAAAATGAATGAAATAAATAAGAAATAGAAAAATAAGTAAGAAGCAAATAAATTGTAAAATAAGATTCAGTAGTTATTGTTATTATTATTATTATTGAATTGGAACAGGAGTACTCCTATATATCCTATGTTAAAAACACAGGTTAACCCAAAAATCCAATAACTATATTTCTAATTCTTGAGTTGATGGGTTTAGAATCAAAGCTGAGTCCAAATACAAAGGAAACAAAATCACAGCAAAATTTTCCTATAGATTGGACTCGAGACTGTGGTGGAAGGAGAAACGGACCATTTACCAACAGATAACATTCCAATTATGTTGTCATTTTGTTTTAAAATAATGAGACAACAATTTGCGTAAAAACACACTGATCATTTTGTATAATCCCAAGCCAAACAGAAACCTCTTAAACATGCAAAGCTATTGGGCTAATCCAGCAAAAAACTGCTCAGCTTTCTTAAATTTCATTTTGGGGCAAAATTGGAGAAACTGGCTGATCTAGTAAGTGACTGAATCACTTTTCTATTCTAAATTGTAGAAAATTCGGCACGCATTTTTCTATTCAATTTTAAAATAATTAGTTAAATTTAACTTAATCATCAACAACATTCAAGGATAATATTAATTGAATTAATCTTACTTCTACAATGTATCCTTATTCGTAAAATAAATAAATGATATATTAAATATTAATACATTAATTTAAAAACTAAATTCATACAAAATTAAATATTTTTATGCCAAAATTTAATTTAATTTTAAAATTTATTTATTTTTTCACTTTTCTCTTATATTTTATTAAAACATTTAAATATTTTTTAATTCATAGTGTAACTTTTATATGAATAAAAATTAAAAATGAGTCTTTAGATAAAAGGTTTGTTTTTGAAAATGCTCTCATTCATTATCTTATGTTATAATTTGATTAAATTAAGTATGATGTGATTAACAGATTTTTGGCATAACTTTTGATATGAGAAAAAAGTTTATGCATTTTGTCATTTTACTCCTTATAGAATTTATATTTTTTGTTTTGATCTATTTAAAAAGAAATTAATATTTATTTTTTTCTCTTTTTTTTATATAAAAATATAAAAATAGGATTAAAGAGAGGAGTTTCACATGACTCTCCAACAAAAGAAAAATTCATTAATTTTGATGTTTGAAAGTCAAGTTATATTTTCTCATTTTAATATTTATTTTAAACATCATCGTCTTATAATAATTTTATTATCTGTTATTTTGGATTTTAACTTTAGAACCAGTTTTGTTTAGTTTATTTTTAATTCTATCCAATTCTATTTTTTATTTAAATAAATAATTAAAATAATCTTAACTAGATAATCTTAAAATATATAGATTAAATGAAACTAATTCATGGGTTAACTTCGACCCTAAAAGAATAAAGTATCCGGTAAGTAAGATTGAAATTGATTCCAACCTATCTTAAGTTGAAGAAAAAATCATGAATCGTGAGTTCAATTGCTAAACTTGAAGAACCCTAATCCCTAATTATTATTTTTTTAAATTTCAAATGCATGATTATTTAGTCTAGCTGAGCGATGATCTTTTCCACACCAAGCACGCATTTTATTTCTACTTCATGTTTTGATTTTTTCAATTCTCTTCAATTTCAAATGTGGGATCGGAATATTCTCTTTGAAGAAAATTTTGTGGGCTTTATTCTTTGTGGCCTCCTTATTGTGTTTTCTCTTCAATTTGTGGGCTTTGTACGGCAAGTAGGTTTTTACTTGACAGTGAATTGAATATGTGAAATGGTGTGAAAGAAAAAAATATGCTGGTTGGTTAGAGTGTCGGAAGCTTTGCAGTGTTGGTAGTAGCTTTGGCCTTGTCTGTTTTTCAAGTGATTACCTGGTAATCACTTTGACTTTTGATAAGTAGCATAGTCATACACAATGCAAGGAATCTACTGTATATTTTACTATGAAGTATGTTGAAGTAGAGTTCTAAATAAGGGGTTTGATTAAATGGTTGAGATTGGACATGTTTTGTAGACACTTGATTCCTTAAAAGGTTTTATGATCTCTAATCTGAAAATTTTTCATGACCCAACAAGGTCTTATTGGAACTTCTCCAGCTGTGTTTTTTAACAAATATCTATTTTTCTTTAGTCTTTTTAGAGTTAAAAACTTGGAAGACAATGACCAATCATGTTACTCCTTAAAGAATTTAAAGGAGATGGTGCAAACAAATCCAATGGTAATGAAATTACTATATCCATTAAAAAAATAATTTGTGCTTTTCCTCCCCAATATGTTTGGTTATGAAGCTTGAGAAGATTCAAATCTGCCGACAATGGATAAGAACCCACGAAAATTTTGAAGCATTAGATCAAATGTATATTAGGGAAATTATCATATTCATTAGTAATGATATTAAGAATTTATATTTACCAATAATTTGTTGATTTTGTAGAAAAAATTATTAGAGAATATAAGCATACTGCATTAATAATAAAAGTACAGAATCAATTATAGTGCATGAAGTTGGTGAAGTTATTGCCAAAAGTTCACATTCCATGTCCTTTCTCACTACTATTTCCATTTCAACCTTGGCAACAAAATTGTTTACAGAAAATTTGAAGCTTGCAAAAAACACAGTATTAGTCAAAGATAATGGGGTAAGCAAGCATGTAACTATATTCACATAAGTATGAATAGAATTCATACCCAAAGGAAATATGTATTTTTGAACTAGAAATGATTTACAGAAGTTACAAACTTAAAACACAACTTAAGTTGGTTGGCCACATAGGCATAAATGTGTGTGCGCACATTTTAGTTAATTAAGAAAAAAAGTTAGGCTTTGTTACAAACCACAAAGTCTAAACTTATTGGTAATGAATAATTTGAGAATGAAAAAAATGAAATGCAGGCACGTAGGATAAAAAAAAACTCCTCTAAAGAGAATTTGTTTCTGAAGTAAACTGATAGACCTTTCAATAAAGAGAAATAAAGACTATAATAAATAGTTAGTTAACTATTATCATTGATACTTAGGAGTTGTAACAAATAGTTAGTTAGTTTACTGTAATAGATAGTTAGTTTAATAAACTAAGCCTATAAATAGAAGGTAATAGAATAGAGTAAGTGTGTGGATAATTTTGAGACGAGTTTTGTAATCGAAGTGAGCTCTGTCTCTTGAAAACTCATAACTAGTGTGAATTACTGTAACATTCTTTTCTAAACTTTGTATTTTAGTTTCAGATAAGGGTTGGGTCAAAATCATACGGGTTTAGCAATAAAGACTCATTCTTTTTTAATGTTTTTGGGTACCAGTCTCTATCAACTAGTATCAAAGCTCCTGATCTTGTGAGCTTTCTATGATGCACACAAAAATGAAAATCAAATTGGATTCTTTGGAACAAAGCATGCTAGAATGTAGGAACAATCAAGAAGATCTTAGAAGAGAGATGGATGATAAGTTTGAGATCTTCACTATTTCAACAGTAATTACAACGAGACGACGAACTCGCTAAAAATTTTAAGAAAGAATTTTAATATGTGGAGCCACCACCAAATTTTATTTTTAAAGAAAAAACATTTGGAAAAATCCTAACTTGAGGAAGAAATCTAGGTTCGGGAGTCGGTTACGAGTAGAGAAGGTATTAGGCACCATACTCGTCTATTCCAAAGAACGGTACCCTTAAATTGAGTGTGTGATATTTTCAAAAATTGTTTGATCTCTTTAAATAGAATAGAAATAAATAAGTTTGTATGAAAATAGGCTGACAGAACTTGATCCTGCTCCTTCCCTGGTGCAATGGAAAACTCAAGGCTACGTAGTTTTGATTTGAAGGCTTGACCTCTGAAGGTGATTTGAAAAAGAAAAGTATTTTGAATAATTTTAAAGAAAATCCTTAGTCCACGTATGCACAGGATCCGAGGCAAACGAAGGCTACATTGGGATCCATATGATTTCTGAATCTTGAACAGTAGGGTATGCTACCAGTTCGTATCCAAAACTCATTGCGTGAGACTTGGAATTATTTAAAGACATGTTTTGAACTTTGATTTTTACTTGTGTTCCTAGACCCACATATGCACAAAACCGGAGGCAAGCGAGGGTTGCAGTGCGACTCATATGACTCTCTAAATGTCGAACAATAGGGTATGCTACCAGTTCGCACCTAGAATGAGAACCAAGGTTTTGGAGGCATTTTGGAAGTATTTTGCAATCTTTGATTTCCCAATATTCTCTTGGATCCACATATACACGGAGTCTAAGACAAGCGAGGACTGCACTTAGACTCATATGATACTCTAAGCGTCGAACAGTAAGGTATGCTACCAGTTCGCATCTAGAGCTCATTGCGTGAGAACCAAAGATCATTTAAAGAAATTGGACTTGAGAATAACGAAAACAAATGGGCTTGACCCAAATTGAGGAAGAATGAATTTGATTTCTAAAGAAAAGAGAATTGAACTTGATTTCAAATTAGAAGATTGGGCTTGACCCAAGTTAAAAAGAAAACTTAATTTTGAAAATAAAAGGAAATGGCATTAGGCTTGATCCAAATAAAAAGGAGTTGGAAATTAATTATGGACTTGACTTAAATAATTAATATTTTTATTTGAGAATTGATCCAAATAAAAAGGAGTTGGAAATTAATTATGGACTTGGATACGCCCAAGAGTAAACCAATGTTAGAATAAAAATGCTCTAGACGGAATTGGAATACTGGTCTTGGGGGTACCAAGTGGTGTGCCAACCATTAGGATAAGCGCTTGGTTGAGATTCTAGTGCTCCCAATTAAACTTGAAGAAAGCTGTCGGGTACATAGGATTTTGTCTTGCATTTCATTGGTTGCTTGAATACCACATGATTTAATGTTCTGATAGATTTCGTCTTGCCATCATATATCATAAGAGCATATGCTAAAGCTCAGAATGCATCAGCAATTTAGGTAGAGGAGGTGCATGATTCAATATTTTGATTAACACTTGCTTAAACTAAAGAGGGCGTATATCTGTGCCTTGCTTTTTTCACGTTAAAAAGCTCCAAACCAGCTTCTACTTTTAAACTTCTCCAGAATCTCCTTTAGCTTACCAGAGGTAGAGAGCAGATTTGATACTGATTCAAGCTTACTCATACAAAATCTAGTGATTATGGTACAACCAGAGTGAACGAACCTCATGTATTCTTTCTTAGATTCATACGCCCGACCTAGCAATGTATTGTATCAAGAAAGTGGTCCTGGTCCAATGTATGAAAAGCAAGGAAATCAGAGTTTTGTTGCAGCACTCAGTTGATCATTTTGAAGAGGTTTAATAACTGAACTGGGATTTTGATACTACCATCAACTACGACTAGTGTTCAGATTCTCTATACCCTTTCTTTGAGGCTAAGTAACGTCCCATAAATCTATAGAATTTAGTAAATGAATCCAACATGCTTACCCGTTATCATTATTTGCAGCGGGTATATCACAAAGTGCTACTTGCAACCTCCTCTTTATTAACTACCCATGAGATGCTAACAGGAATCTCATCTTGAGGATTATAGACTTACAGCTTAGCGGTTGTTTCTGGAGAAACTAATGTAACTTCCTTATATGAAGGAAATTTCCCAGGATTAACTGAAGAACTCTTTATTGGCCTGATATCATTCAGTGAAAAAAAAATTTGTCCGAAGCTATGAATAAGAACTGGATAATTCGTCACCAACTTTTGAGCGGTCTTTTGTAGTTTTATGACCATGTTTAACATCAGTACTGCTAACCAATGGGTACAACTTATATGATGATAATTCAGTCTCCGAAAGGCCTGATCTCTTGTGGATTTTATCTAAAATCAGCCTTAATAGCAAAGTCCTTATGCTGTTATTATGTAGCAGGCCAATGCATGGAAGACCAATATGAAAATATTCGTGAAATCTGAGCTCAAAGTGAACAAGTTCACCTTAACGCCACTTGCTATATCAGCCTCAAAGATAGCCCAAATATCTGAACTTGCACATTCCAGCAACTCTCCTTTGGTAATCCGCCCCTTTCCTATAGGGTCTGTGCAACAGCAGTAGATGATCATGCAGAGTCATTCTCAATAGATGTAATGACCACGAGATTGAGAGCTTCAATATTGACCAGAGCCTATGCAAAGCCTGATCCAAAAACACGTTTCTTCATTGAATTAATCATTCCAGTAGAGAGCTCCAGGCGTGATTCTGTGACATCCCTTCTACCAGTAACCATTGTCGAATTTGTGAAGATGATGCTACAATAAAAATCTTATCAGTGATTGGGCTCCCTTGGAGATTCTACTGATACTCTCTTTGCGAGCCTTTTGTCTCATATACATGAAAAATGATATAAGGATCACAAGGCCTGATCAAGATATCTACAGCCCGATGGTTAGGGACAGGACTGCCACTACTCAACATCCACTTGACTTCCAAATGAAACCTGGTTGATTCTCATTACCAACTGCATAATATCTCTGAAAATTCATTATTATTGAGAGCACCTGCCAACATTTTGAACACACCATTCGCACAACCAATGCATGGGACTGGAAAGAGCTCAGAACCAGTGACCTGACCACAATATTTTGCCACATTCGATAGACTAATTCCCAAGCAACTCAGTTTTGCCGAAATTTTATACAGAGTAACACAAATTTTCCTAAGACATTTCAGTTGTATGAGCCCAATATTTCCATTCGACAGAATCTTGAAACTCGTAGCGTAAGCTACCATCAGAATTTCATTTCTCTACTCTTTCAACACCGATCTTATTTTAATTGAATAGAAACATAAACTCTTGCAAACAAAGAGGAAGGAGTGAAACCATAGATCTGACACTCCACCAATTCACTAAGGATTTTACACATCATTCAATAGAATCTGCTTTAACTCAGAGCAATGATTGATAGAAGAAGTAGGAAAATTTAAGCAACAATGCATTTTACCTCGTGATGACAGACGAGGCAAAGAAGGTTTTGTTGGAGACTGAATTTCCTTTGAAAAGATGCTGAGAGGATCTTTGAATTGAGAAGGTCCTGTTTCTTTGAAGGACATATGGTCCTAGAGAATGATGAGAGACTTCGAGAGAACACCAGAGAGAATTTCCAATTGCAAGAAGGCTCCAAAATTCAGAGACATAGAGAAAAACTTGTTGCGAAATTTTTTTTAAGATAAATCCCAAAAAATCACTCCTCAATAAAGGAAAATAAATACTATAATAAATAGTTAGTTAATTGTTGTAATTGTAATTGATACTTAACTGCTGTAACAAATAGTTAGCTAGCTTATTATCAGAGATAGTTATCTTAATAAACTAAGCATATGAATAGAAGGTAATAGGATAAAATAAAAAGTAAGTGTGTGGATAATTTTGAGAAGAGTATTATAATTGGAGTGTGCTGGGTCTCTAAAAAACTAAAAATTAGTAAAGATTGCTGTAATATTCTTCCCTAAACTGTGCATTTCAATTTCAGATAGGCGCTGAGGAAAAATCATAAGGGTTTAGCAATAAAAATTCATTCTTTTATAGTATTCTTAGATACCAATCCCTATCATAAAAAGGGTGTAAAACCAACTTAACTAATATAAAGCCATGATATATTCTAATTTTTCTAAAGCTAGATTTAACGTTAATTTTTTTTACATACAAATAAAACTTTCATAATTTTTTTTTATCAAATTAAATTAATGAAACCTGTAATTAAATATGGTGGATTTTTTGAATAAAATATTTATTTTTCTCTAATAAAATTAAGTTTCTCATACATGTTATCATTATAATTTTATTATATATTCAATCTCAAATTCTATCAAGCAGAAGCGATAAGTGCTTTGAAAATTACAATTGCCGACAACCCAATGAAAATGCTGTCACTAACTTTGTCTTATCTATTAATGTTGAATGTTTCTCTTTCCAAAATCTTTTAAAAGCTTCTAACAAAACAACTAGGATCAACCCATTAGGAACCATCCAATATCCATAAGCTAATAACAACTTCACCTAACATGCCTAATATTGTATGTCACGAGTTATGTTCAAGCCATGAGTAATAATATTATCTTTGTGTTTAATTCACTTGTTTTTCCCTCTGAGCCTTTAACCATTTTCAAATATATATTAGCATAATAAAATATATGTATACGTCTACGAAAAGCAAATCTCATTTTCAACTCTACTAGTATGATAAATTCTATAAGTGTCACGGTAAGAACGTCTTTAATGTAAAGTCACGGTAAGAACTGTCTTTAATGTAAATTGGGAGCTATTGGAACCAAGACTCATACAGACAGAGAAGAAATGGAAATGTAATTCATTAATTTATTAGAGTATAATAAAGAGAATTTAAGACATTTATTTTAGTATCATGTTTATTTTCTATAGTTTTTAAGACATTGATTGCTGGTTGCTCCACCATTAATTTTATTTTAGGGCATTATGGAATTATTTTATCTGAGTTTAGTATGGGAATATATTGACATAATACTATAATATATATATATATATATATATATATATTTGTTGATTGTTTTTAATCTTTAATTTTTTTATAGATTTCTAATATGGTATCTACAAATCAAAATATAGAAGATGAAGTAGTTTTTAAAATTCCTCCCACTATTTTTGAAAATATTGAGTTAGCCAAGAGAGAAATCTCATCTATATAGAATTTTTTTTTAGAAATTGGAAAAGATAAGGATGGTTGCATGAAATTATTGTGGGAAAGATTTTGTAATTGGTAAAGATCTCAAAACCAAAACATACTATGGGACTTCACATTTAAGTCGCCATATTTCTAATTGTAAATAGTTTTTAAAATCAAATCCAAATGTGGATGATATTGTGCTTAACCAAAAGTCAATCACTAGGAAAATTGATCAAAAGATCCATTGTGACCTTCTTGCTAGAGTTATAATTAAGCATGATCTACCATTCAATTTTGTCGAATATGACATGGTTAGAGAATGGATAACGTATCTAAATTTAGATGTCGTAATGAATTCTAGGAACACTATTATGTTAGATATTAAAAAAAGTTTATATAAGAGAGAAAAATAAACTTAAGCATGTTTTGTCTACAATCCCCAATAAAGTATGTTTAACCTTTGATGTATGGACAACCTCTACCATTGAAGGATATATTTGCTTGATTGCACACTTTAGGGATGATAAGTAGAGGTTGGTTAGTAAAATTGTTAATTTTTTTTTTAATGAAACCTTCTCACACTGGATTTTAATTAGAAGCCATCTTATTTGATTATTTGAAATATTGAGAAATCGACAAGAAATTATTTTCTATCACTTTAAGCAATGTTTTTGCTAATGATAGTATGGAAGGGATTCTAAAATCTCATATTTTTTTGCATAATAGCTTGTTAAGTGATGGTGATTTTTTCATGTTTGATGCTCTGCTCATATTCTTAATCTAATTGCTCAAGAGGGATTGAAAGTAGTCAACGAAGCACTTCAAAAAATTAGAGAGTGTTAAATATACGAGGGGCTTAAACGGGAGGATGATTAAATTCAAAGTTTGTGTGCAAGAAGCAAGGATTGACAATAGTATTGGTTTGAGATTGGATGTATCAACTTGGTGGAATTCAACATACCTAATGCTTGAAAGTGAATTAAAATATGAAAAAGAATTTGATATTCTAAGGGTGATAGATATAAGTTATAAAAATTATCCATCAGATGAAGAATGGAGAAGGGGAGAAAAATGTGAGTTTCTAGAACCATTTTATGATACCACAAACATGATATCAGGATCGTCTTACCCAACCTCAAACCTATATTTTTTGCAAGTGTGGAAGATTGAATACATGCTACATGAAAACTTGCTAAATGATGATTAGGTGATAAAGGAAATGGCCATAAGCATGAAAATAAAATTTGACAAGTACTAGAAGGAGTATAATGTGGTTTTGGCTTTTGGAGTCATTCTTGACCCATGCTTAAATTTGATTTTATCCTCTTTTGTTATACTAAGCTTGATGAATCAACTTCTGAAGATAAGGTTAAAAATGCGAGGGAAAATTTTGAGAAGCTTTAGAAGAATATGTATGTTGTTTCAAATCACCATTTGTTGAATCTCAATCATTCGGTGATTATAATATTTTGGATAAGTCAAATGAAGAAGGAAGTAAGAACAAGAGATCAAAAGATTTTAAGGTGTTTTTTAAAGCTTATTCATTAGTTTAATATTGTACTTATTTTTTATTTAGCTAATTTATATATTATATGTTCAAGGAGTTCAAAAGGTTCCAAAATCAAACTAAATATAATATTAGGAAGAGTGAACTAGATATTTATTTGGAAGATAAACCCCTTGATTACGATGATAATGAAGATTTATATGTATTGGGTTATTGGAAGACCAATGAAAAGAGTTTTCTCATACTTGCTATCATGGAACATGATGTGTTAAGTAATCCAATTACTATAGTGGCATTGGAATCTACATTTTGCATTGGTGGACGTGTGCTTACTAAATATCAATGTTCCACCTTTCCTGATAATGTTCAGATGCTTATCTATACTAGAAATTGGTTGCATGGTTTTGTTCTGAATGCTACAGGTAAAATTTACATGATCTTTATATTTTTATTTAATTTTAATTATGTTGGGATTAGTTATGTAATTATTTTTCATTGATTGTGATTTGTGAGTTTTAGATGAAGATGAGTATACATCTATTTCTCCTTGAATAGATGAGTTGAATGTGCATCTAGAGGATGAAATTAAAGAATAATAAGGAATTGAAGAATGAACACTAATGTAACTAATTAATATTTGTTTCTATTAAGTGAGTTCATCTTTCGTGATCATATTAAAAACAGATAAAGGCTTCGGTGAACTTGGAAAAATTTAGCATTTTTGTTAACAATGCTTTGGTGGATTTTTACTTTGCATGTAGGTATTTAGTTGGTGGTGTAAGGAAGTGTTTTGAAACCATACAAGTTAAAGATGTTATTTCTCAAAACTTGGTTTCTGTTGATGATGAGAAAAATTTGATGTTCCATGCTTTGAAGTTATTTATTGAGTCAAGTTGATGAATGTTATGTATTTAAACATGAAGCATCTTAATTTGGCTTTGACATGTTCCATTTTCATTTGATGCCATGCATATATACGTGTTTCCCTTCCTCCTTAATCTTGCTTTTTATGTAAGGGCTCCCTTGGATTGGTCCTAGTCCGCTTGACCCTATGGGCTTTTTTGGCCTTGACCCATAGGGCTAGGGCTAAATATGTAAGAGTTGATCCATTTGGAAACTTTATTATTATCACATCAAATTATAATAATCTTATTCAAAATTAGTAGATTAGATTGTAATGAATTCTAATAACCATCGAGTAATGAGTAAATTATCATATTAATTTCTAAAACATTTAATTGGATATATTAATTTTTTAAAGATAAAAAATACTCATATTTTATTCCTAAAAGATAAATAGTAAGCTATTTTAGTTTTTTTTTAATCTTTTCAATTGTTATTTTTAATCTTGTTAAAGGATTAAAAATTTTATCTTCTAGGGATAATTATGATTGTTCTAGGTAATTTTTTTATACTTTTATAAATTTGAGGGTATAGTACGTATAATGATATGATTCAATATATTTATGTTATATGTCACTCTCATAATTATTGTTGTGTTAGAATATAATTAAAATAATTAAAAAATTTGCCTACTTTGATATATTTGTTCTGAAGAATATTCTAAAATTATAATTTATAAATTGGTCACTCTAATAATTATTAATTAAATAATTATTTATAAATTTTAAATTATAATAATTTAAAAATATTCTTTTATTACTTTGGTAACAAAATATTATTCTTGCAATATCCACAATTTCTATGATAAACTCCCTAAGTTACGAGTCTCTATTAGAAACAAAAATTTAAAGGAATTAAAATTTTTTTGGTAAAATAATGAAAAATGCCTCTTCATTAGGATGACAGCATATAAATGTGTAGGTAATTCAAAATAAAAGTGAAAAGATATTTTAAAAACTTAGAACTCATCAATGATGGTGAAGATATCACGAAGAAAGGTTAGAAACGGAGAGAGAACGAAAACACCACTGAAAATGCCCAAAACACCTTGAAAGATCCCTGTCTCCTATAAAGGGATAAACTATTTTAAAAAAAATGATAAATGACTTAAAAAAATTTAGGAACGAGTCAAGAAGGGTTAGAAACATTACGAGAGTAGTCTCAAAACTTTCTTGAAAATTTTCATAAATTTTTAAGAAACCTTTAGAAGCCTACGAGGGCAAGAAAATGCGAAGCAGAGACCAATATCTTGGAGTTCATCCACATGCATGAAATTAAGATGTGATAAATGAGGAAAATACTCACCCCCTGAATCATCAAAGTCATTTTGTCATGTAGGACAAAAATATTTATGAGAAGAGATAAAATTAACCATGGTTAAGTTAAAGAAACCTTGATTAAGTTAAAATTAACCATGATTAGGTTAAAGTAAACAATGATTAAATTAAATTAATCATGATTTATGTTAAAGGATAATTACTCATATTTTACGTTTATCTTGAAAAATGAAAATTACATGTGAATGGACCAAAATGCTCTTAAGTATGAATTTAATTTCTTTTCACCCATGGTGGCCAAGTTTTCTTATGGAACTAAGGGAGGCTCATTTTCTTCACTAACCCAGTTCTGACCATTCACTAAAGTTTACAAACCTACCTTTAACTCCAAATCTTCCTAAGATCCAAAAACCTACACAAAGCTTAAACTTCCACCTTTATGTTTTAAGTCATATTAAGACAAGTAAATAAATCCACATCGCCATCTCTTTGAAGATCTTGTGTGGAACACACGGGGAGGGAGGAGATCCACCTTAAGGACCCACCAAATCCTTTTCTAAGTCTTCAAAGAGTAAGGATTTTCTACCTTAAATTTTCTAAGTCTTTTGTTAAGTGGTTTTGGTCTATTCTTTTTTTTTTATGGATCTCTTTATAAACTCTATGGATCAATTTTTCTTATCCAAAGCTGCCCAAATTTTTTTAAATAAGCATCATGAAAATTTTGAGTGATTTTGAAGGCTAAAAGGAATTATTAATGGATTAAAGTGCTCCTTGATATTTTTAGAAAAATTTAACCAGTTAAAATTTCTTAAAATTGGTTTTGAAGTATTTTGGGAAAATTAAAGAAGTTTTGTTTAAGCGTTAGAATATTCTTAAGTGGAGGATAAATAAAGCTTAGAATAAATCTCATGACTCTTAACTTGTTTTGCTTGAAAACAATAATATGTTGTCTTTTTCTCCCTAAAGTTGTAAGCTTGTCCATAACTCTACTAAAATCTCTAATCTTGAACTTGGGTCTTTATGAAATTCTAGATCTAGACCAATATAATCATAATTCTAAAGGGAATCTAAAAATTAAGTCACAAAAGTTAAAACTTGACTTCAAACATTAGATCTTAATGTTAATAAGGGTATGAGTGTAATCAAGGACTAAGAACGTAAAGAAAATATTTCAAACTCCTCATAAACATGACAAATATTTTGGATCAAGGATAAACATTGGTGGGTCCAAAATCAAAGGATGTAATGAATGATAAAATTAAGGATTCACAAGATAAGGGAGAAAAATTTTGTGAAAAGGACCTTATATGGTCAAAGGGACCATTTGGCCATGTTTGATTAAATTAAGGGAAACTAAGTTAAAATTTTGTTACGTTATAAAAAAGAACTCAATCATATACAAGAAAGTGATTAAAAGTTTAATTATGGGATTGAAAAAGATTAAGTGACCATTCGGCCAACACATAGTAAATAAGGCAAAAAATATTAAAAATTTCTAAGTTGATTCAATCTATTAACCTACCATATACTAGCACAAATAATCTTTTCAAAATAAGAAAAATTGATCATAAGGCCTTAAGGTTGGAAAGATTATAATTTGTCCATTATTAAGTAAATTCATAGAAGAAGTTAATTTGGATGCTTAACGAGATTTAAAAGAAGTATAGGTAAGATGACTTGAATTCATAAGCAAGAAAGCGAACAATTAAATCGAATAAGTAACTCAAATTTAATTAGTTAGATTAATAGTTAAGAAAATATAAAACTTCTATCACTCAAATTTGGAATGATATAGTTGTGCATAAAACATCAAAATTGATGAGCATAAGGTAAATTAACCTAAATAGACCATTTGACCAACTACACTAAACTCCATCATTTCATAATCTTAAATTAAAGATATTAAGAGAAACTTAGCTTTTGAAAAAAAGGAAGGTTGAGAGATAACCCAGAAGGATGAAGGAAGTAAGTTCCCTTAAGAAATTTCTTATAAACCTCTTAAGATGAATAAGATGGAAAAATTATTGAAAGGAGCTACATGCTGCCCAAAGACTTAACACTAAGCATAATCAAATAATTTTGATTAGGAGTGAGATTTCTAGTTAAAATAATTATGTTATCTCATTGTATTGCTTCTTGGACATATGGATTTGTACATAGAGTAAACGAAATACCTTTTTGAATGATTTTAAAGAACTTATATGATTTGTAATGTTTATGTGTAGATGAAATATGTGAAGTTGGGATGGATTAGAAATATTGGATGAATTGTTTGAGCATGCATGTTATCTTAAAGATTTAAAAAATAATCTAATTAATCAAGGGATCATTAAAGAAATAACTTCTATGAAAATTTAACACCACTCCTTATGTGCCTTATGCATATTCAAAAGGCAAAAGGGTCCTTCTATGGTAGAGACAAAATAGTTCTCTAAAAATCAGTTTATTATGAAGTGTTAAGTCTTCAATAATTATGATGGTGACAATCATCAAGAAATGAACTCATCTAAAAAGGTAGAGTAGTAAAGCTAGTGAGAAAATATTTTTTAACTAAATTGTATGATAAGCCTATTTGTGGATTTTCACTGAGAGAGTGATAGAGAAATGAGAAAGGTTTGAAAAAGCTTTGCTAAAAATCTTAACAAAGCATTCTTTAGATTTTCTTTTAACTTTCATTTTCTCTCTTTTTACATTCTTTAAGTTTTCTTTAGAATCTTTTTATATTTTCAATATTTTCAAAAGTATTTTTTTCTAGTGTTTTCTAGAAGTTTCTATTTTCTTGATTTTTCTTTGTTTATATTTATTTTTTCTTGATTTTTTATTTATTTTCTGTATTTCCCCAATCTCATATTTCCTCTTCTTCTCTGCCATCTTGGGTGATTTAGTTCAAATACTCGTGAGGGACCGGTATATGAACGGAGTACCATGAAAGGGGTGTGTGCCCTCCTTGCCTCTTATGTGGGTTACCTGTCCTAAAGGTCTAGGGCTTTTAATGCATGAACCTTTCAAAGGTGGTTAGTAATCCTGGGGTGTAGAGGTCACTAGAGCCAAGTTCCAATCCATAATGCTTGCCACAACAGTAGAAGTAGCCACTAGTTACGGGGCATTATGAATAGGATGCACTCTAGCTAGGATTTTCGTGATAGCCACACAGGACGTAGGCCCCAGCATGGCACCACTAGATCCCTCTAATCCTAGGCAGCACTCAGACCCAGGTATAGGGCCCCACTCATGAGATGAATGTATACATGATGTGTGGAGGGCAAACAAATTATTAGGATACCTGCAAATTGGGGAAATCATAGCAATATATTGTTTACCTATCCTAGGGTTATACAGAGAATAGATAAACAAATAATAGATGAATAAACAGATAAACAGATAAATGAATCGTGCAAATAAACAAGAAAAGGATCGAAACAAAACACACTTAATTGAAACGGGCTTGACTCTCTAAGTGTCCCCAGTTGTGTCGCCATCTGTCGCAACCGCAATTCCGACGAGACGATGGACTCGCTAAAATTTTGAAAATGAATTTGTTTGGTAATATGAAGTCGCCACCAAATTTTTAATTAAGGGAAAAAGATTTGGAAAAACCCTGACTCAAGGAAGAGATTTAGGTTCGGGAGTTGGTTACAAATAGGGAAGGTGTTAGGCACCCTATTCGCCCGTTCCAAAGAACGGTACCCTTAAATCGAGTGTGTGATTTTGAAAATTGTTTGATCCCTTTAATTAGCATAGAAATAAATAGCTCGATGGAGGTTAGCTTGACATGACTTGATCCTGCTCCTACGTATTCCCCGGTGCAATGGGAAACTCAAGGCTTACATAGTTCTGGTTTGTGAAGGCTTGACCTTCAGGGGTATTTAAAGGACAAATGGAATTTTGAGGAGATTTTCATTCTTTGAAAGGACCTTTAGTCCACTCATGCATAAGACCCGAGGCGGCTACGGCAGCACGGGAGCCTATACTGACTGTTAAACGTTGAACAGCGGGTGGACCGCCAGTTCCTCGTTTAGAGTCCATTGCGTGAGACCAAGGATCCCAAAATATTTCGAAAAAGAGCTTTTTATTTTTGGAAGGACCTTTAGTCCACTCATGCACAAGACCCGAGGCGGCTACGGCAGCACAGGGGCCTATACAGACTGTTAAACGTTGAACAACAAGTGAACCACCACTTCCTCGTTTAGAGCCCATTGCGTGAGACCAAGAATCCCAAAACAGTTGAAAAAGAATTTTACTTTAAAAAAAAGGAGGTCAAAAGGGAGAATTTATTTTGACTGTTAGGCAAAGAAACTTGATTTTCAGAAAGCAAGAAATTTTGTTTACAATTTGGGGAAGCATGGGGATTACGATTAAAGTTATAGAAAATTTGGGGTAAGATTGCCAGTAGGGAAAAATTTGGGTTTAAGTCGAAAATGTGAGATTTTTATAGGTCAGTGTGCAATTATGGGAATTTCGGGGGTTACTGTGCAATTATGGGATTTTGGGGGTTAATGTGCAATTTTGAGAATTTGAGGGGCAGTTTTGCAATTTTGGAAGAATAAGGAGCAGTTTTGTAATTTTGGAAGAATGAAGGGGTAGAATTGGTATTATACAATTTTAGGGGGCAGAATTGGTATTATACGATTTTAAGGGGCAGGGGGTTTGCATTCAATTTTAGGAGAAACAACTTTAAAAGGGAATAATCAAAAGTGTCCCATGCAGGGTTCGAAGACGAGCCGCCGAATATAAGGGAAAGTGTGCCTACCACTATGTTGAGCTTCTATTTAACCTTATGACACCCTACTTTAAAACAAAACCTATACCATTTATTTATACATCTATACTGTAGGCGTGACCCTGTTTGCACTCTCCCCTCCCCTGTTTCTGGTCCTATGGGTTTTTGAGGGGTTCAACACTGCTGACCCCTGAGTCTTCGGGTGCTAACTTTGAATGGAAATTTTAATTGAGTGATGAAACAGATATATGACTTGAAAACTGAAGTATCTTATTTCAATGAGTATACTTCGAAAATGAACCCGAACTTAGAATTACTTGAAGTTATTACTAATCAGCTATGACCTTCTCAAAATGGAAGGCTTTCCTCCAAGAATAAAGTTGAAAATGACAACAGATCTCAAAACACACAAGAAATAGAGATAATCGGAGAATTTGAGTAGTGAAACAGAGAGATTGAGGATTAGAGTTCGTCCCGAGCTAGAGTTCTATGGACATCTCTTAGGGACCCGCAGAGCGTTATGGCTTTTAATCACAGTTAGGTGCGGGTAGGCTGGAGGACATTGATACTGTTACACTATGCATATCGAGAGATCCGAGAGTTCATGTGGCTAGAGGTGGTTTGCATGACAATTACAAAAACCATCGACTAATGAGTAGCACGAGAAGAGGCAGGTCCTGGAGTCACTTCGTTGCTTACAACAGAACGTCATGCAATCCAATATTGATGGATGAAGCTATTAGATTATGATTCATAAGCCATCACAGCAACTTGTATGCAGCGACGCGTTCAGTGATGTATTTGTTATCCTATGCTTTAGCCGATTACATATAATTTTTTTTATTAACGCCTATGATCTAAAGTTGGTGGCCAGAATCCTATCTCCTGACATGGCATGGATCTCTCAACATTCATGGATGAGAATCATTACCTGAAAGACTCTATCTCAAATTTGAAGACTATCTCAAGAATGCAATGCATCGATCTATCTCAAATCTGGAAGACTATCTCAAGAATGCAATGCATCAAGAATGCGTTAACGAAATTCAATTATGCCACTTTTCAATCAAAGAATTATTTCGATCGAAATGCACATCATGCAGGAACTGACCTGATTCTCAAGAAAATGAGCGATCGGGATCCGTAGAGGAACTCCTATTCTTCGCGCTTGAGGACAGAGGAATTATCTCCCTTTTCTTCGAGCATCGGAAAAATCCAGTCCCCGATCCAATATGTACCCCCCTTTTATACTCCCTTCCTTTGCTTTTCAAATTCCCGCCTTCTCCTTTTTATTTACTTTTGATTTTTATTCTTTTTTTTTAATTCTGTTTTTATATTTTTTTTTGTTTTTTTCTTTTCTTTTTTATATTTATTTTACATTTTTATTTACTTTAATTTTCCCTTTTTCTTTTTTTTTCTCTTTTTTCTTGTAAATTTTGTTTTTCTCTTTGTTTTTTCCTTTATTATTTTTTTATTTTGTTTTTATTTAATTTTATGATTTTTATTTACTTATACTTTTTCTTTCTTTATTATTCTTCGATTATTTGCTTTTCTGGTTTTTTTGTTTTTTGTGACTTCTTTGTTTATTAATTTTTCAGTTCTTTAATCCTTTGTTTTTCTTTTCATTATTTCTCCTTTATTTTATTTATTATTATTTTTTTGTACTTGATTTCTTCATTTCTTCTCTCACTTTTTTCAACTTTCATCTTTTACTTCTTATTTCTTTTGTTAAACTAATTTTTCTAATTGTATTACTTTCTTAATTTTGCTACTTTCTTGTATTTATTTCTTTTTTCCTTTCTATTTATTATTTTTCGTTTTCCTTTTATTAATTTATTTAAATATTTAATTTTAAGAAGGGGAGGGGCCTCAGACATAATTGAGTGTTTACATAGGATTATGGATTATTGTGTTGGGTTAGTACGCTTTTTTTTGTCTTATCTCTCTATGTGTAACTAATTCCTAAATCATAGGGCTTCGGTGAAACTTATAATATAACCAATTGAAACCTTTTTCTTTTTATGAATGATTATGTGTTTTTATTCAATTGTGTTTTGCTTATTGTGCTTAACTAATTAGTGAGAATTAGCTACTCTTGTTAATTTCTAAGTTCATTGGGGGATAGGCGATCATACCATTGCCTAAGAAATGGAACTATAAGGTAAACTGAATCTAAGAATTTTGGAGGGTAAATCAGAATCATTGATCTCTAATTGGTTGTTAATTTAAAAAATTCAAATGTTCTTTGTGCTTTCCTTAATTTTATACTTTGCATGATCATTGCGGGTAGTAATTTAAGGAAAACAATATTGCTATTACATGAGCATTGGATAGTAATATAATTTTAAATCATTTATAAGGGAGTTGGGATGGAATTAGTTAAAGTTATAAGAGAACTCAAAGTTTCATGTCTTTCCATAATTAAATTTGAATTTGTGTTCTTTTGCCTTTAAATTTTCTATTCTTATTTTGTTTCCTTTTTATATTTACTTTAAATATTTCTAAACAAAATTCTTTCTTGTTGAGTTTAAAAGTTAAGATTCAACAATTCTTTTCAGGATTGTTGAAATAGTCTATGTGGGAATGATATTAAGGGTTTTGAATAATCCTTTTTACATCGACGGGTGCACTTGCCTATGGGTAAAACTTTGTACGCACAGTAAAAACAGAAAATTTTTTGGCATCGTTGTCAGGGACTATTTTCCAACGATCTTAGAAGTTTGAATATTAATTGCTTGAGACGTGTATATGTTTTATTAAAAAAATTAAAAAAAATTATTATATATATTGTGTGGTCTTTTATTTGTTTATGTCAACTCATCCTCGAGCTCCTCAATTAAAGTTAAATCCTGAGATATAGAAAAAATAGTTAGAAGATTGAGATGAGAAACCAAAGCAACGCAAATGGCAACACAAAGATGAAAGATATTATTGGATTACATGACCCCAAGTGGCAAGGGCCTCCAAAGCATTATATCCATCCTAACACTTAAAGATGTTCCCAACTTTAAATTGAAGTCCGCCCTTATCAACATGATTCAAAACTCATTTTGTTTTGGAAGGACAACCTCAGATGACCCACATCTCCACATTAGAAAATTCCCAAGGTTGCAAATACCATCAAAATGAACGGTGTTATGCAAGGTGCCATTAGATTACAATTGTTCCCTTTTTCCATCACTGGAAAGATGAACAATTGGCTAGAGTATTTGCCAAAAACATCCATTACTACCTAGGAACAATTGCAGCTTCTATTTTTGACGTAATACTTTCCATAATTGATGCAATCCAGGATCAAAGTGGAGATTATCGGCTTCACTCAGTACAAGAATGAGCCATTGTATGAGGCTTGGGACAGATTTCAAAACCTTCTCCAGAGGTGTCTGCATCATGGGTTCCAAATACCTCATCTTGTGCAAATTTTCTATAATAGTCCTTTTTATGCTAATAAAGATGTTATAAATGTAGCATCTGGTGAGAGTATGCTACATAACCCCCTAGAGGACACATGGACGATTATAGGGAACTTAGCTGCTAATAGCAACCAATGGAGATCTTGCGGGAATGTATCAGGTCAACCATAATACTATAATAGCTAGCCAAATAGAGGTCTTAAATAAAAAGATGGAGAAACTTATGCAAGTATATACACAACATACCTTGGCTATCCAAACTCCAGTTGCACATGAGCCTAACCTGTGTAATATTTGTAGATCCATAAGCCACAATGATGAAGGATGCATGGTTGAAGCTCATATGCCTAAAAAAATGAAGAGACTAACTACATGGGGAAGAATTATAACCTCACATGAAAGCATCACCCCACCCTCTCTTGGGGAGGGTATTAAGATAATTATTATACTAACAATGCTCAAAATGCTTATAGGCCCCCTCATGCATAGAACCAAGGAGGCTATAGGAAAGAAAGGAAGGAGCCAACATATTTAGAATCAAGATTGAAGAATATTGAATCATGATTCCAAAACATTGAAACCCGATTTCAAAGCATGAAAGATCAAGTAAGACAAATCTATGATCTCCTGACACAACAAATGCTCGGAACACTGCCCAACCAGCTTGAAGTAAACCCAAAGGAGCAAGCTAATCTGGTTACTCTTAGAAGTGGGAAAGAATTGGAGGTGCTTGTGGAAAAAGAGAATGAGAAGGAACATATTGTTATTTATGACTACCAGCAAGTTATTAATGACCTTTTAACCTCTATGGATGAGAGCGCAAAAGAAAAGATGAAGGAGGTTGAAAAGACTATAGAAAAGGCTCCTAAGAAACCTTATGCGGAGCCTTACCAACCCATAATACCTTTTCCTCTAAGATTGAAGACCAATAAGAAATGTACAATGAAATTAATGGCCTTAGAAGTAGACATACTCAAGGAAGTTAAAGATAGAGATAAGAAATTTGATGGTATAGAGGGTCATGGAACTTGTAAGCCTGAACCATCACTTGAAGAACCTCTCGTGTTTGAACTCAAGCTTTTTTTCCTAAATCTTAAGTATGCATTTCTACCCCCTACTTTTCTCTTTCTATTATTATTTCTTCTAACCTTATAGGACCAACAGAAGAGAAATTGCGAAAGGTCTTGCGGGAAAATAAAGAAGTCTTTCGATTATCCATTCGTGACATCAAAGGCATAAGCCTTGTCATAACCGTAATTACAATGAGACGACGAACCCGCTAAAATTTTAAAAGAAGAAATTTAATTTGATATGTGGAGCTCCCACCAAATTTTTATTTAAAGGAAAAGATTTGGAAAAACCTAACTTAAGGAAGAAATTCTAGGTTCAAGAGTTGGTTACGAATAGAGAAGGTGTTAAGCACCCTACTCGCCCGTTCCAAAGAACGGTATCCTTAAACAGAGTGTGTGATTTATTTGAAAACAGTTTGATCCCTTTAATTAGAATAAAAATAAATAAATTTGTGGAAAATATCCTAACAGGACTTGATCTTACTCCTACGTATTTCCTGGTGCAATGAGAAACTCAAGGCTACGTAGTTCTGGTTAAGAGACTTGATCTCTTAGACAATAAAAGGATGATTTTAGGTAAAAATTGATTTTTGGATGAAGTTAAGTGTAAACAGTGATTTTCTAAAATTATGTGCTTGCAAAATCTATATCGTCGTAAGCTGCATTTGAATCTGCACAAATTAAAACATGGAACAGCAGAGAAGGTTGCCCGTTTGTATTAGAATCCGTTGCACGAAACTTAGAAAATAAAAGCAGACATTTGGAAATAGGCGTTTGTTTAACGGAGTTAGTAAATAGTGATTTTCTCAAATTGCGTGCTTGCAAAATCCAAATTGTTGTAAGCTGCATTTGAATCTGTATTAATTAAAATATAGAATAGTAGAGAAGGCTGTCTGTTCGTATTAGAATCTGTTGCATGAATTTTAGAAAATTAAAACCGACATTTAGAAACAGACGTTTTTGACAAAGTTAGTAAACAGTGATTTTTTGAAATCGTGTGCTTGCAAAAATCCAAATCATCGTAAGCTGCATTTGGAATCCACAAGAACTAAAACACGGAACAACAGAGAAGGTTGCCTATTTGTATTAAAATCCGTTGCACGAATTTTAGAAGATTAAAACAGATATTTAGAAACAGATGTTTTTAACAAAGTTAGTAAACACTATGATGAAAAGGAATTTGGGCTTGATCCCAAAATATAATAAAAAAGGGACTTGATTTAATAATTAGAGAATTGGGCTTGACCCAACTTAAGGAAAATTAGTTTTAAATTTCAAAAAAGATTGGGCTTGACCCAACACAAAAGGAGTTAATTTAAGATTCAAGAAAAAGATTGGACTCGATTTGAAATAAAAATTGAATTTTGCTTTCAAAATTAAAAAGATTGGGCTTAACCCAAAATAGAAGGAATTGAGAAAAAAGGTTGGGCTTGACCCAAATTAAAATAGATTTGATTTCAAGAAAGCATTGGGCTAAATCCCAAATTAATGGTAAAAAAGGATGAAATTTGAATTTATTGATATTTATTATTATATTTTTGAAAATTTTGGCCTTACCTTTTTTGAAGTTTTTTGACTTGATTTTATATAGAAAACAGCTTATTAAGCTAACCCCACTATGGCCCAATTTAGAATGAATAATGAGGTAACCCAATCTGATTTGTGAACCGCCCAACCAAGGCCCAATTAGATGGAATGGGTTATGAGAGAAAATAATAAAAAGTTGCAGAATGTGGGGATCAAACTAGGGGCTGGGAGGTTGTGAGTGACGAACCAAACCACCACATTGGGCTTCAAGTTTAGTGTTTATTTGGCATAAACTTTCTTAAAAGATGGGTTAAGAATCTATTTAGCATTTATCTGGGGGCTCGAGACTAAGGCCTGAAGGTAGTGGTTTTCACCTCGTCATTGTTTGTATGGAGGGTAACAGAATCTTGGCCCATTATGATGGGTGGTCGGATCCAGTATATACAAGGGTATTTAAAAGAAAATCTGCATAAGAGGTTCGAATCAAGGGTTTAGGAGGTGTGGGCAGCATGCTTAACCACTAAACCACGTTGCTGGTTATGTTTCTAACACTCCAAATTAAATTTAAAGGATATTCTTGTGGGCAAACCTGAGTACCAGTCTTTAGCCAACGAGACAAACAAACACTGATCTTACGTGGGCTTCTTGATTAGTGTATGATAAGGTTAGAGTATGGGTTACTGTTTGCTTAATATGACAGCTTTAGGATCACTGCTTGAATGCTAACCAAGCCTACCAACTTCATGAAGGCCTAAATACTAAGGGAAAGGACTATATACGAAACCATACATCAAGTATATGGAACACATCAGTAGAGGGATGAAACCATTCCATTAGATTAAAATAGCATTAGGATCATCTTGCAGAGTCCCTAGGTTACCCCTATCATAATACATTCCTATTGGAAGCAGCTTCTGAGTTCAACTGAAAGACCTCCTCGTGAACTTTGACTAACTGGTGTGCAAGATTTTGGCAAGTGGTCTACATCAATCTGTGATGTAATTTGTGGCTTCATTTGGCGCATGTTTTTCCTTAGCTGTGCCTGAAATGTTCACTGTTTCTGGTATCCATCACCTTCTAGCCTTAGTGTCTTCAACGTTGGCTCTTACCATCAAGTTGCTTTCAGGGACCTATATCAGTCTCTTCATCCTAGAGACTTCTTGTTGATATAAAGTGCTTGGCCTGAACATACCTAACCCAAACCATACACTATACAGGTTTCATGGTTTCACATTTACGAGACACACAAATACAACCTGTTGGCCATGATGCGGCCATGGTCATGACCCAAGAGCTGACTCAAGATGTATGTGCTTTGTTACTAAACTGCCCTGCACCTACCTATCAGTATTGTTAATGTTACTCTGTGATTCTTAATTTATTACCAAGGCCATCCTTGCTATCTAGGCAGTGAGCTTAGTCAGATATGAAAGGGTTGGGGTGAAGCACAAGCTTCGGTCTATGCATTTAGGAGTGCTATGGCAGAGAATGTTTTGTTATTTGGTTTAGCCTTCCCTCAAACAATGGTGCATGTAAGATATGGAACCTGCAAGTTTTCATAATAGGAATTCTCAACATCCCATATGTATGAGGAATGTGGAACCATTACAAATCATATCGTAGGTGTCATAGTCTCCGTAAGCTTTTTCAGAAACCGATAGGCACCAGTGTCTAGCAAGTCCAGCAACTATTCAAAATTCTGTTCATGCACCCATCATTTCAAATATCAGTTATACTTGGATAGGGGAGAAATTTAGTTTTTATTATTTCTTGACTTTAATTTTCTCAGTAACTGAACCAGATTGGGATAGTCACAGTAGCCTATACCTTTACATATGGATTGAAGGAAATCAAGTAAACAACTCATAACACAGGAACTGTAAATCATTCTTCAAGTTCTTCATCTCATCCACTCAAATTATCATCAACCAGATTATCTTAGGCTACTTCTATGCGACCTCATGCATATGAATAAGCCATTATTTGCAAGAATCCTAGCCTGATGCGTGTTTACTTCCAGCTTCTTTTAGAATTTTCAAAGCAAAGATAATTTCCTTCCTCACTCATAGTTCATGAAAGGCTCGAATAAAACACATTTGCAGGTTTCGAACATTGCACAAAAATTGATTTCACTTACAACAAGAGAGAGCATGCTAGAAAATTAACCTTTGTGCGAGCTTTCCTCAATTATGGTTGGAGCTGAATCAAGATCCGTGACACAATTCTTGATTTAGATGACTAGAGAGCTTAGATCTCATAGGAGAAACAAGGCTATTTTCCTTCAAAACTCCAAAACCATGATCCAGAGAGAGAGCTTCTCCTTGGATTCAAAACTCCCCCCTTGAAACTGAAGCTCCCCTCGATTCTGTTCTTTCTCCTTGCCGTTATAGGAAAAGGCTGAAAAAAGCCCAGAGCCCCCTCCTAATTTCACTTTTCCCTATTTATATCGGGACCTAGAATAACTAACTTCAGAGGTGTTTAAAGGAAATGTGACATTTTGAAAAGATTTTTATTTTTTGGAAGGACTTTTAGTCCACTCGTGCACAAGACCTTAGGCAGCTACGGCAGGACGGGGGCCTATATAGACTACTAAACATTGAACAACAGGTGAACCGCTAGTTCTCCATTTAGAGCCCATTGCGTGAGACCAAGAATCCCAAAATATTGGAAAAAGGAGCTTTTATTTTGAAAGAGGGTTAAAAGAGAGAATTTTTTTTTACTTAGACCAAGAGCTTGATTTTGGAGAAGGAATGATTTTGTTTGAGATTTGGGGAAGAATGGGAGTGAAATTTTAATTATGAAAGGTTTTGGGGGTTAATGAGCAATTATGGAATTTTTGAGGGTCTTTTTTGTGTTATGGAAAATTAGAGGTTAAAATTGTAATTATGGGAAGTTTGGGTTGGTTTATTGATTAGGGAAAATTAGAGGTTGAAATTGTAATTATGGGAAACTGAGGGGCCAAATTGTGATTATGGGAGATTAGAGGTCAAAATTGTAATTATGGGAGTGAGGGGCAAAATTGTGATTATGGGAAAGGTGAGGGGCAAATTGGTCATTTGGGAGGTGTCGCAACCGTAATTCCGACGAGACGATGAACTCGCTAAAATTTTAAAAATGATTTTATTTGATATATGTGGAGTCGCCACCAAATTTTTATTTAAGGAAAAATATTTGGAAAAAACCTTACTCGAGAAAGAGATTCGAAGTTCGGGAGTCAGTTACGAATAGGGAAGGTGTTAGGCACCCTATTCGCCCGTTCCGATGAACGGTACCCTTAAATCGAGTGTGTGATTATTTGAAAATAGTTTGATCCCTTAATTAGCATGGAAATAAATTACTTGATGGAGGTTAGCTTGACAGGACTTGATCCTGCTCCTATGTATTCCCCGGTGCAATGGGAAACTCAAGGCTTTCGTAGTTCTAGTTGATTTGAAAGCTCGACCTTCGAATAGAGTTTAAATTGAAAAGAAAATGTGTTGTTGTTTTTTTGAAAATATTTTGAGGGTGCAATCCCAATTCCACCTATGCACAAGGCCCAAGACAACTACGACTAAACTTGGACCCATGCAGGCCTCTAAACAACGAACAGCAGAAAAAGCTACCAGTTCGTTTTTAGGGCTCATTACGTGAGATTAAGGAAAGCAAAGATGATATTTTTATTTTACTGAAAACAAAGGAAAAAAGGGGCAATCCCAATCCACATATGCACAGGGCCCAAGACAACTACGGCTACACTTGGACCCATACAGACCTCTAAACAACGAACAGCAGAAAAAGCTACCAGTTCGTTTTTAGGGCCTATTGCGTGAGATTAAGGAATGCAAAATGGGTTTTTATTTGTTTGAGAACGAGGAGAAGGAGGAGCAATCCTAATCCACATATGCACAGGGCTCAAGAAAACAACGACTGCACTTGGACCCATACAGACCCCTAAACAACGAACAGCAGAAAAAGCTACCAATTCGTCTTTAGTGCCCATTGCGTGAGATTAAGAAAGGCAAAAAAGATTTTTATTTAATCGTTTTCTTGATTTGTAAATATCAGAAGCGTGTGGACTTAATCGGACAATTTTAGAGAAAAGGAATTGGTTGAAAAGAAATAGTTGACCCAAAATTTTATGGAAAATTAAATTTGATTTAGTTAGAGAAAGAGAATCTAAAAGAAATTGGACTTGATTTGGGAAAAGGGTTTGATGTTATTTGAAAAAAAAAAGCAACAAAAAAGAACTTAAAAAAAATGGTTGGGGCTGATTTGCAAATATGAAAAGTTGAGGGGCCAAAGTGAAATTATGAAAAGTTGATGGGCCTATTAGCAATTATGAAAAGTCAAGGGACAGTTTTGCAATTTTGAAAAGTTTGAGGGACTGATTCGCAATTTTAAAAAGTTGGGGGAAATTATGGGAAATTGCGGAAGGGGGTTCTTCTTCATAGAAATGCCCTGGGGTTCCTGTTTCCCACCAACTTCCAGCTGCCATCGTCCTCGTAATTTCGGCCAGCCAGTCGTCATAACCGGAGCGGGGTGCTCCATTTCACACTCATGGTGGTCGAGGAAGGTCCAGGCGGCTGACGGCGGGGCTTGATTACCCCTGGATTTCGGTCGTTTCTCGCTCCTCGTGTCTGCCTTTCCCTGGCCGGAGCTCGCTCGTGCATTTCTGAACGATCATTCATGGCTGCAGAGTGAAGGAGTTACTATGACTTACTCGGTGAGGAGCTCCCTATCCTTCCTTTCAATCTTGTTGTTCGCCGCATATACGAAACTTCCTGGGATTCGTTCGACTCGGGTCTCAAACGGTAGCGCCCTCTGTTTTGCCTTAGATTGGAGCCCCTGGTGTCAGTGAGCTTGCACTCGCCCTGGCTCTAAATTTCCAATGGACACATCGAGTATGAGAGTCCCAATCGGTTCGTTAGTGATTCGCCGATCCTTACCTCTTTTTGGCCGATCAGCCTCGGTTTCGGAAGTCACTTCACATATCCAGACCCCCATTCTTTATTATTTCTAGTTTTATTAGAATCGGAGTAATTCACAGCGAAAACATTTTCAATGCGCAGATCAAAATCCCAATCGTATTCCATTCATCATATCGAAAGGATTGAATACCCGACGGAAATTGTTTGCAAAAATTTTATTGGCATACATAGGAATCTAGCTTCATTCGTGTACCATTATTGAAAGTTTTAGCTAAGACGAAATGGTTTAAACAATCACTAATCAAACAAAAACAAGGGGACGAAGCTGACCTTAACCTTGTGAACTCATATTGTCCAATCGCCAGCAATCTGATCGACCACTGCGGACGAGAAGGTCGATGACGTAGAGTTGTGAGTTACGAAGGACTCTTGGAAAACTCCAGGACCGTTCCCCTAAATCTAGAGAGGGTTCTCCATTTTCTTCTGAGAGTGAGACCACTAAAAAGACGCCAACCCCTTTCTCCTTTCGCTTTTTCCTATTTACAGGCCTGTTCCAACCCTTAAGACCCTTCCTTATAGCACAAAACCCCAGGGTCTTCTTTTCCCTTCTTCCTTTTTTCTCTTTTAATTTTTGTTTTCTCTCTTTTTTTTTTCAATTTTATTTATTCATTAGTTATTATTATTCAATTATTTTCTTTAATTTTCTTTGTAGATCCTTATTTATTTATTTATTTTTCATTTTTTTTATTTTTTTTATTATATTTCCATATTTTTAATTTTTATTTTTATTTTTGGCTTTTTAATTTTTACTCTTATTTTCTAATTTTAATTAGTTTTAATTTTTTTTATTTCTTTTCAGATTTTTAATTATTTTTTCATATTTTTAATTTTTAATTTTTCAGATTTTTTTAATTTTTATTTATTATTTTTGTTTAATTTAATAATTGTTTGTTACTTAAATTAGGGTTAATTAATAAACTTAGCGGCCAGAAGCCTTGGATGTTATTGGGTGTTTGTAGGAGGTAAGGGTAGATTAGTCATTTTGAAAAAGATAAGGGGCAGATTGGTAATTTTGTGGGATGAGGGGAAATCCTGGAATTAAGGGAAAGTCCAGGGGCAATTCTGGCATTAGGGGAATTTGAGGTGGCCATTCTAGAATTAAGAAGCGGAGGGGTAATTCCGGAATTAAAGAGAATCTGAGGGACAATTCTGGAATTAGAGATTTGAGTTTGGAAAAGCAGAAATGCCAAAGTCTGGGAGCCAGGGTTCGAAGGCGGGTCAAGAGAATTTGAGGTGGAGCCAGGGTTCGAAGGCGGGTCAAGAGAATTTGAGGTGGCCATTCTAGAATTAAGAAGCGGAGGGGTAATTCCGGAATTAAAGAGAATCTGAGGGACAATTCTGGAATTAGAGATTTGAGTTTGGAAAAGCAGAAATGCCAAAGTCTGGGAGCCAGGGTTCGAAGGCGGGTCAAGAGAATTTGAGGTGGCCATTCTAGAATTAAGAAGCGGAGGGGTAATTCCGGAATTAAAGAGAATCTGAGGGACAATTCTGGAATTAGAGATTTGAGTTTGGAAAAGCAGAAATGCCAAAGTCTGGGAGCCAGGGTTCGAAGGCGGGTCAAGAGGCTTGCAGGGGGAGGTATTAGCCATTGGGTCCAACGCTTTCTAGAGATCACAGAACCAAAGTTTGGTTTTAAGGTGTCCCTTATGACCTACATGGGAGTGCATACTAAATTTCCAGCTACTGGGGGTGGTTATTTGGAATGATTCAGTGGCTCCTTGCTCTTGCTGTGGTTGAGTCTCTAATGTCCTGAATTAAAACTTAAGATGAGCTTTGACAGGGGAGCGTGAGATGGAATTAGAACTGGACATGAACTCAATGAATAGGAGTGACCACAAGAATCTGCATATCATAAAAGGCTGGATCATAATCTACAGGTCTACCATTTTCATCTCCCAAGGGAAAGTCAAGGTGTGACTACTGTGGCCAGGCGCTGTTTAGCCAAGGAACATGTTAGTGATGTAACACATGCAGCTCTATCCCAGGCGGATGAACCTGATGAATGCAGAAACTGCATCAGTACCAAGTGGAGCATGGAGCATAGAGCCTAATGCCAGGCGAGCAGGGGAGCCGCTTGCCCCTAGCATTTCAGTAGATTCCCAGCCAATGGCCGCTAGCCTAACCTTCTCAATGGTGTTACTAAATCCCATGCAGAGCCAAACTCGACCTCATTATGATTATGTGATTGACTAAAACATTATTCTGATGGGTGCTGAGTATCGGTCCTTGCAAAACGAATTTAGATTAGGACTGTTATAGGAATGAGATTCGAACTATATTCAACACTGATCATGCACCTAAAGCATATTACCACAGGTCCCCAAGACTGCAACCACATCTTATGGACGAAATTTCGTCATGAAGTCCTTTCTTGCTATCAACAATGAGGGTCTCACTCACCTTGCCTCTCATTGTCCAAAGTTCAGAACCAGAATTCAAGCACGATTCCTAGCCAAACAGTTACCCTACCATAATCCTGCGGGTTTGAACTCCAGACTTAATATCGAACCTTGGTGATACTGACTCTAAAGCCTGTTACTCAGAACGAATCTGCTCTGACCAAGTGGATGAATTTCTCAGACAAAGGCTTCACTCACAGAACAGTGCTAGTGAAGAATTTAAGTCTACATCCACCCTAAATGACATTCGCTCAATTCACGAGGCCAGAGCAGAAATGCAACCTAGATGAAAATATTAACAGTCCTGCTCACAGGACAGAGGTAATACTAGAGGAAAACGTAGCGGAATTATAGATGAGCTTGACTCTGTTATTACCCCTAAATATTTAGTCAAACATGCGATTTCTTGGCTGAGTTAAAACTTATCTCATTAGCTACAGAAAGTGAAACTTGTGAAGGTAATTATCTTATCTGAATCTGGTCCAGGAACACACTCACAACAAGTTATTCAGAATAACATCACACCATTTATTTGACCCTTAAACCTCAACTAATTATCAGGCTTCGTCCAAGATTTGATGCAGAGAAACAAGAATACTCTAGACTCTTTCTTAATACTCGAATTTCTCCTATTTGGACTAGATTCCAGAAAAGTCAATTTGAATCCTAGCTATCAGACTATGTGTTTAAGTGAGGATTGTGCACACGAATTGAACGAACCTGGAGTTGAAGATCGAAGGAGTAGAGATATTGCCAGGAATTGAGCTGCCTCTGAGATGCTTGCTCAATCTTGCTGCGACTCCAGACCAGAGAAGTCGAGAGCCATTCCAAGGGGAGCTAGAGCTTCTGTTTCCACTCTAAAACCCTATCCCCTTAATCTGAGAGTCCCCCTCTTTTTTATACTTGTTTTCACTTTTCAAAATTTCCTTTTCTTTTCCCGCCTTTTCTATTTTTTCCCTTTTGTTTATTTTCCGCTTTTTATATTTATATCAAATTTTTTTAATTTTGTTTTTATATTTTTTTAATTAATTTTTTTTCTTTTTATTTTGTGTTTATTTATCATTATTATTATTTCTTTTTATTTCTCTTTCTTTTCTTTCACTTTTTATTTTTATTTTTTCTATTTATTTTTAATTTGTTGCTCTTCCTTTTACTTGATTTTTCTTTTTTTAAAATTTCCTATTACTATTTTTTCAAAAAATTTATTTTTGTTTTTTTTTTAATTTCAGTTTTTTCTTACTACTATTTTTATTGTTATTATTTTCTATTCATCTTTTTTCTCTTTTCTTTATTCCTTTTTTCTTTTATTAATTTATTATTTAAATTATTTAATTAATTAATTTTGAAAGAGGGGCCTTGGACATAATTGGGTGTTTACATTATTATTTTTATTTTTTTTATTATTTTTCTGATTCTATTTATTTTTCTGATTTTAAATTTTTATGTTTTTATATTCTTTAGTTTAAGGTTAATTTTTATTTTTTCCTTTTCTTCTTATTTTTTATTATTTATTTTTTTCATTTTTTCATTTTTTCTGTTTTCAGTGTTTTATTATTTTCTTACTAATTCTTAACCAACAAAAATTTCTTTTTCTTTTTTAGCATTGTTCGTGTATTATTTTTATTTTAGGATAAAAAGAAAACAAAAAAAAGATGGTTTATTTTGGACTTTAAATCTATCCTCGGACATAATTCAATGTTCACAGTTTGCCCCTCTTTACTCATTTTCTTACCAGATAATATAAGGAACAAGTTTTTGGATTATCACGATAAGATTAGTAAAGACGTGAATAAATTATGTCCGAGGTAAAAGATAAAAACTGGTATAGGTGTGAGCCTTATTGGCAAGTCCTGAAGATGTCGGGAAGACGTAGGAGTTGAATGATGTTTGAAGAGTCTCGGGAAAGTTCCGGACTTGACCGAGAACTTAGGAATGCTTGCCCTGATAAATTAGAGGATGATAGTTCAAACGTAAAAGGTTTGGATGAGCTTTACAAACCTTGAGTAATGAATTGACGGGGTTTAAATAATGTCAAGCCTGCCATGGTAGGCCAGAGCGCATAAATTGAAATGCAAAGCGTAATGAGGCTAACAATGAAAAAGAATGGCCTGTTCAGATAAGTAAAGTGAACTGGAAGAGACCTGCTAAGACAGGAATGGAAGAATGGCAAGCAAAGTGAAAATGAAAAAGACCTGTTAAGACAGGTAATATAGAAATTTAAACATGCAGGGGCCTGTGTAGGCTAGGATGCAAAAAAATTAATGTGTGGGGCCTGAATAGGGCAAAATGCAGCGCCTGAAGAGGCTCGACAGAAATTTAAACATGCTTGATGTCTTGTTATTGATAGGAAAAATGCAAATGAGGTCCCGTTGTTGCTGGGAGCAATGCAAGAAATTAAACATGCTTGATGTCCCATTGTTTCCAGGAAGAATGCAAGAAATTAAACATGTTTGATGTCCCGCTGTTGCCAGGAAGAACGCAAGAAATTAAACATGCTTGATATCCCGCTGTTCCCGAGAAGAATGCAAGAAATTAAACATGCTTGATGTCCCACTGTTGCCGGGAAGAATGCAAGAAGTTAAATATGCTTGATGTCTCGCTGTTGCTGGGAAGAATGCAAATGAGGTCCCGCTGTTGCCGGGAAAAATGCAAGAAAATAAACGTGCTTGATGTCTCATTGTTGCTGGAAAGATGCAAGAAATTAAACATGCTTCATGTCCTGCTGTTGCCGGGAAAATGCAAACGATGTCCTGCTGTTTCCAGGAACAATGCAAGCCTGTTAAGACAAGTAGGCAGAATTTAAACATGCTTGATGTCCTGTTGTTAACAAGAAAAATGCAAATGAGGTCCCGCTATTTCCGGGAATAATGCAAGAAATTAACGTGCTTGATGTCCTGTTATTGACAGGAAAAATGCATATGAGGTCTCGTTATTTCCGGGAATAATGCAAGAAATTAAATGTGCTTGAAGCTTGACAAGATAGGCCAAGGTACAAAAAATTAAACGTGCTGGAGGCCTGACAACAGGCCAAGATGCAAAAAATTAAACATGCTGGAGGCCTGACAACATAGGCCAAGGTACAGAAAATTAAACATGCTGGAAGCTTGACAACATAGGCCAAGATGCAGAAAATTAAACGTGCAGGAGGCCTGACAGCATAAGCCAAGATGCAGAAAATTAAATGTGCGAGGGGCCTGACAGCATAGGTCAAGATGCAGAAAATGTGAAAACTTGTTATGATAGGAGTGGGAAAGAATGACCTGTTAAGATAGGAAAAACGAAATGAAGAGAGTCTTGTGAAGACAAGCAATGAAAGGAAACCTGTTAGGACAGGTAACGCATGGATGGCTTGTTAAGACAGGCAAGGAAAAGAAACTTGTTGAGATAGGCAATGCAGAAATGGCCTGGCAAGGCAAAAATGAAACATGCCTGTTAAGACAGGCAATGTAAAAAATGAAATGAAAAGAAACTTGTCAAGACAGGTAATGCAGAAGTGTCCTATTTAAACAGGCAGAGAAAGATGATAGATACCTGTCAAGACTGGAAAAGAGACAAAGAGTACGAAATGGCCTGTTAGGACAAGTATGAAAAAGAATGGCTTGTTAAGACAGACAGACAAGTATAAAAGAGATGTCCTATTAAGACAGGCATGGAGCCATAAAAGTGATGACCTATTAAGGCAGGCAAGAGAATGACCTGTTAGGACAAGTGTGGAACATGATATGATGTGTCCTTGGAATGCAGATTGATCGTCTGATGTTTCAACATGTGAGGAGGAATCAATTGTTTTGAAAAACATTATTTGAAATTTTTTTATCTTGAATTAATTTAAATAACTTGCTAATTTGCCTTGAACTTGAAGGGTTTTAAGCAATTGATAATTATTTTCTTTTGAAGAAACTTAGGCAAACAATTTTTCTTTAGTTTAGATTTTTGAAATTGAGGATTTCTTTAACTTGAATTCCTCCGGGAAGATGTTTGCCTCGATTTGAATCTTGATTTGAAATTGAGGATTGCCTCAATTTGACTTGCTCTGGGTAGGTGTTTGCCCCAATTTTATCATTTTTGAGAAATTAGGGATTGCCCTATTTGACTTTTTCTTGGACCAGTGTTTGCCCAGTTTGAATCTTGATTTGAAATTAAGGATTGAATTTTTCTTGGGCAAGCATTTTCCCCTGTTTTGATCTTGATTTGAAATTGAGGATTGAATTTGAATTTTTCTGGGTAAACGTTTGACCTAATTTGAATTTTGATTTGGAATTGAGGGTTTCCTCAATTTGAATTTTTGTGGGCAAACTTTTGCTCCAGTTCGAATTTTGGTTTGAAATTGAGGATTTCCTCAATTTGAAGTTTATGGGCATATGTTTGCCCCAATTTGAATCTTCTTTTTGAAATTGAGGATCGCCTCAATTTGAGTTTTTCTTGGGCAAATGTTTGCCCCAGTTTGAATTTTCCTTTTGAAATTGAGGATTGCCTCAATTTGAATTTTCTGGGCAAACGTTTTCCTCAGTTTGAATTTTCATTTTGAAATTGAGGATTGCCTCAAATTTAAATTCTTCTTGGGCAGGTGCTTGCCCCAACTTGAATTTTATGTGCAAACGTTTGCCTCGGTTTTAATCTTGGTTTTTCAAAAATTGGGGATTGCCCCAATTCGAATTTTTTATAGGCAAACATACATTTGCCCCAATTGTAATCTTGATTTTTGAGTAATTTTTAAATATTGGTTTGGGCAATTTACACCCAGTTTTGACATTTTTGGTAAAGGTTTGGAATGATTTATGCAATGCTTGAATAAGTGCAAGGTGACAAGATGTTTTAACTTATTTATTGCTTTTTGATGCTTGAAATAATTGTTTGGACAAATACCAGAATGAATGTTATGGGATGAATACATACCATGAGATGGTTTAAAAAAATCTAGAGTTCCATTTTTTTATCTTTCTTCGACATTTTCCTTTCTCGACAACCTTATAGTTGATATAAGGGAAATCAAGATTAAGGATGAGCTGGAATGACTCTGTTTCTGGCTTCTTGGTCAAAATTCGATAACCTTACAATATCCTTAAGATCTAGCAGAGAAGGAATTCGAGTTCTTGAATATGATACACTCCTTTTTACTTTGGTGGCATTGTCGCTGGTAGGCGGATAGCTCTTTAGAAATGATCATGTCGTGCTGTGATGATTGATTATTTATCCAATTTGTCATGAATTTGATTGCCAAATTAATCAAATTTTAGAAATGGAAAAATTTTGCCCTGGTTTTGGAATGTGAGCTGTAGAAATGTTGGATTGCACTTGAATTTTGATTGACCTTAACTTTTTCCTGGATTGTTGCTTTGAGCTTTCAACCCAGCAGGTCTATTGTTTACCCTAATTTTTGCCTAGGCCGCCCTTTGAGGGTTTTCGGCCTAGCGGGTTTTTGTTTTTGTGCCCTAACTTTTTCCTAGGCTACCCTTTGTGGGTTTTTAACCTAGCAGATTTTTTGTTTGTCTGCCTTGACTTTTGCTAGGTCGCCCTTTGAGGATTTTCGACCTAGCAGACTTTTTGTCTGCCTGCCCTAACTTTTGCCTAGGCCGTCCTTTGAGGATATCTGACCTAGCAAGCTTTAGTTTTTATCCTAATTTTGCCTAAATTATTTTTGGTATTTTAATCCAGCAAGACCATTTCTAATCATGACTTTGATTATTATTTTACTTTTTGACCCTGCTTTAGCCTGGATTACTTTTGATTTTAATCCAGAGGGTTTTTTCTTACTTCTTTTTTCTTGAATTTTGACCTTAATTTTTCCGGGATTATTTTTTACTTTAATCCAGCGGGTTTCCTTTTTCTTTTTATTTTCTTGAATCTTGACCCTGATTTTTCCTGCATTATTCCTTTGACTTTAATCCAATAGGTTTTCTTTTCTGTTCCTTTTTCCTAGTCAGATCTTTCATTCTGTCTTAGTTGGATTTGTTTTGATTTTCAATTCAGCGGATCTTCTGTTATACAAGGGGTTCCTTGAGAGGAATTAAAATGAGTGGTGATTTGGAATTCCTGGTTAGATTTATATCCTGTTTATTCTGCTTCCTCATTTAATTCTCTTTGAGTTTGATTAATTAGACGTTTAAAAGTATTTATTACAGCACTGGCATTATCACCAACAGGTATTTATTATTTAGGTATGGAATAAGTGATGGGTTAAGTAATGAAAAGAGTGGAAAATTCAAGAGGTAAAGTCAATAATGTAAAGCACCTACCCAAGAAAAATGAAAAATGTAATTTTTGTATTACTGATTGAGATTTATTTACAAAAGATGGATTTTGAAAAGTATGAAAAATCCTGGATGATTTAACATGTGGATCTAGCTCTCTCCCAATGCACCATCATTAGGTATTTCTTGCCCCAATTTCTTTCAGCTAGTTGATGGGTTCTCGTGATTTGGAAATGGACGATTTCCCACATTAGGAGCAAACTTGTCAAAGTCCAACCATTTTGCATCAATCAAGCTTTGCACCTTACGCTTCAAAGCTTGGCAATCTTTGGTTGAATGACCAATGAACCCCGCGTGGTAGTCACACCTAGCATTTGCATCATACCATTTAGGGTATGGTGGTTCTTGAGGTTTCAAAGGGTAAGGAGCCACTAGAGAGTTCTGGATCAAGTAAGGTAGTAGCTCAGTATAGGACATTGGGACAAGATCAATGTTGACAGTTTTTTCTCTTTTCTTTGGCTTTGGTTAAGGTTTTGGCTTATGGCTTATGTTTGGGCCATGGCTTGTGTTTGGCCGTGTATGGTGTTGATGGTTGGATTTGCATTGGATGGTTATAAGTTGGAGGATAGGGTGTTCAAGAGGTTGTGGCGATGTAAGGATATGGTGTGTAAGGTGCATATGGTGATGGTTGGAAACTGGTTAACTTGTAAGATGCCATCTGAGGTGCATATTGGCCTTGACTAGAAGCTACATTATAAGTTTCTCCAGTCTTCTTCATTCCAACAGAAGCATCAACAGACTTATGTGCAATCCTTCATCTACGCATGCCACCTTCAATTTTTTCCCTTATGACGACGACATTAGAGAAACTAGTGGTCGCACTGCTAATCATCTTTTCATAAAAGGGGTCTTGGAGTGTATCTACGAACATGCTGACCAGCTCCTTTTTCAATAAAGGAGGTTGCACTTGAGCTGCTATCTCCCGCCATCGTTGGGCATATCGTTTAAAGGTCTCATATCTTTTCTTAGCCATATTCTGGAGCTGAGTTCTGTTAGGAACCATCTCCAGGTTGTACTTGTACTATCTCAAGAATGCATCAGCTAGATCCTTCCATGAACGGATATGTGTTCGTTCCAGCTGAGTATACCAATTGGCAGCTACCCCAGTCAGACTATCTTGGAAGAAATGGATGAGCTGCTTATCATCATAAGCACAAGCGGCATTCTTCTGCAGTACATGACCAGGTGGTTCCTCGGACAACCAGTTCCTTAATATTTCTTGAATTTAGGAACCTTGAATTTTGGAGGGATGATTACATTTGGAACCAGACGTAAGTTAGATGTGTCCCTGACATTGTAGGCACTTCCCTCAATTGCCTGGATCCTTCCTTCTAGGGCTTTCCATCTTTTAGCATTTTCATCAAAAGGATGGCTTGGGTATTTTCCTAGCATATTATGAGGGTAAGAGGATGGTATGTGTATTAGATGAGGTCCGTGGGTGGATATAGGATTTGTCCCCCCAGTGTTTTTTTGGTAGGTTTGGGTAGGCTCATGTAAAGTGGCGTTTGGAATGATATGAGGGATTTCTATGGGGTTTAAAGGTAGGTTTTGTGTTTGGATTTGTGTTTGTTTCATGAAGAGTGCTTGCCCATATGGGAACCCATAATAAACTCCTTCGATTTGTGGAGGCATGGTCGATGGTAAAGGATTTTGTGGGTTGTAGCCAGGAGGATATGATGGGCCAACTAGTTCCTCTAGAAGGGACACCCTTATGTCCTTCTGTTTTGACAATTGGATGGCCTCTATCAGTTTGGCCATTTGATCTTTCAGAGTTTTCACCTCATTTCTCAGCTTTTCATTTTGCCTTTCCAACTCATCCATGATCTTTGATTGTGATCGAGTTCTATAAGGGTGCCAAGAAAATTGTCTATCTTCAATTTTTATTTTTCTAGTAAAAATTTGAAATTAACTTTGATGAGATGATGAATGCATGAATATCAATGTTCCAATGATGACTTTCAAAATCTCCTTTTTAATGGGAGATTTATGTGGTGAATCAATGAATGTAATGTTGAGATGCACCAATAATTAAAGATTTGCAAGTTAATCTTTTGAATGAGAAATTGTTTTATAGGTGTCAAGGGAATTGTCTTTCTTCAAATTTTTTGTTTGTTAAATTACCTGTGAGATAGATGTGGATGCCAAAATCATAGGTGATAAGAAAAAAATAATGCTTCAATGAATGTTAAAATGAAAAGGTATGGGATGACTAAATTCATCTAATGAATGCATGAATATGATGTTGAAATGCATCAATAATTAAAAGTTTGAAAGTTGACCATTTTTTTTTTTTGAATTTTACATGATCAAAGCAATTCCTTTTTATACTCGTTCCTTCAAAAATTTGATCTTGCTAAATTCTTTTTTGTTTTTTGTTTGTTTTTGTGATCATTTTAATTTCCTTTATCTTTGAATGAGAAATTGTTTCTTCAAATTTTCATTTTCTCTTCTTCTTCTTTTTTTATTTTTTTGAAAATTCTATTGATTTTTCTTTTTAATCTTAGAAATCATTTTTAATATTTCTATTTCTCTTTCAAATTTCCTAACTCTTTCTTCTCCTTTTTTTTGAATTTCAATTTGAATTGATTTGGACAAAAATTTACCCCAGTTTAACTTATTATTTTTTTACTTTTGCTGACTTTATTTGTCAAATTTATTTATTTCCTTTCTTTTTAATTTCTAATTTTCTTGTACTTTTGTTTAATTTTCAATCACTCTTAACATTTTTGTATTTGTTCAAAAATAAATATGCCTTTTTGGTGTCTTGAGTGAAATGATCTTGATATGGATCTAAGATCTTTTGATATATGCACCTCACATAGGGTAGTTTGTAATCATGGAGGTTGTGAAGGTCATTAGAGCCAAGTTCTAATTCCTGGTGCTCGCTACAACCATAGAGAAGGCTACCAATTGCAGGGCACCAAGAAAAAGATGCACTCTAGCTGGGGTTTTCATGATAGCCAAACGGGACGTGCATCCCAAGTGACACCACTAGACCCCACTAGTCCTAGGTTTTCGCTCAGACCCGAGTGTAGGACCTCACTCATGTTACGCATGTAGGACTACAATGTGAGGAATAACCTCCAATTGAAATAGAATAGATATATATGTCTTCTACCCTAAGGTGAGAATCATACAATTTGAATGAATATAAGCATGACATCATGAAATAAATAAAAAAAAATGAAAAATAGAAAGGGATCAACATGTATTCACACACTCGATTTAAAATAGGGATCGACTCTCTAAAGTCCCCAGTGGAGTCGCCATTTGTCGTAACCATAATTACAATGAGATGGCAAACTCGCTAAAATTTTAACAAAAGAAATTTCATTTGATATATGGAGCCGCCACCAAATTTTTATTTAAGAGAAAAGATTTGGAAAAACCCTAACTTAAGGAAGAAATTCTAGGCTCGAGAGTCGATTACGAATAGGGAAGGTGTTAAGCACCCTACTCACGCGTTCCAAAGAATGGTACCCTTAAACAGAGTGTGTGATTTATTTAAAAACAGTTTGATCCCATTAATTAGAATAAAAATAAATAAATTAGTGAAAAATAGCCTGACAGGACTTGATCTTGCTCCTACATATTCCCTGGTGCAATGAGAAACTTAAGGCTACGTAGTTCTGGTAAAGAGACTTGATCTCTTAGATGATAAAAGGATGATTTTAGGTAAAAATTGATTTTTGGACGAAGTTAAGTGTAAATAGTGATTTTCTAAAATTATGTGCTTGCAAAATCTAAATCGTCATAAGCCGCATTTGAATCTGCACGAATTAAAACACCAAACAGTAGAGAAGGCTACCGGTTCGTATTAGAATCCGTTGCAGGAATCTTAAAAAATAAAAGCAGACATTTGGAAAAAGACGTTTGTTTAACGGAGTTAGTAAACAGTAATTTTCTCAAATTGCTTCTTGCAAAATCCAAATCGTCGTAAGCCGTATTTGAATTTGCACGAATTAAAATACGGAATAGCAGAGAAGGCTACCTGTTCGTATTAGAATCAGTTGCACGAATTTTAGAAAATTAAAACTGACATTTAGAAATAGACGTTTTTGACAAAGTTAGTAAACAATGATTTTCTGAAATTGCGTGCTTGCAAAAATCCAAATTGTTGTAAGCCGCATTTTGAATCCACAAGATTTAAAATAGGGAACAGCAGAGAAGGCTGCCTGTTTGCATTAGAATCCGTTGCACGAATTTTAGAAAATAAAAACAGACATTTTTTTTTTACAGAATTAGTAGACAATGATTTTCTAAAATTGCGTGCTTGCAAAATCCAAATTGTCGTAAGCCACATTTGGAATCCACATGAATTAAAACACGAAACAACATAGAAGGTTGTATGTTCGCATCAGAATCCGTTGACCCCAAAATACAGTATTTATCTCTTTTATTCAATAAATATTTATTCAAAATAAGCACAGATACAACTTAAGATATGATTTTGGGTATGAAATATATTTCCCCCTTTAGTTTTTCTTTCATATTGTTTGAATTTAGATTAGTTGATAATTTGAATTTCAATTATCTTTTATTGGTTGACCACTTTTCTTGAATAGCAAAGAAAGAAAGAAATAGAATTAGTGTTTGTTTTGCTCTTTCATAGCATCATTACATCCTATACTCCCAATCCAACCATAACTTAGGTTACACCTCAAAAAACCTCCCAATCTAAAACTTCTATCTTATAGTGATGAAATTGTATTTCTTAGATATCAAAGACATAATGTAGAGTGGCTAGGTGAACTTGACATATCAACCATAGTTCCTCATTTGTTCTACAATAATAAATGTGTGCATGCAACTTTGGTTGCTTCTTAGTACTAAAAATGTATATATTGGTGACACTTATACTTTATGGATTTGTTTGGTTTGTGCAAGTTCTAAGATCAGCTTCCAGTTCTAGCCAAATCATAGCTTACACTATCAGAAAGACATAGCTTGGTTTTACTTTGTAAGACCTCTATTTATATATTTTTATCTAAAACTTCTCAATAATGACTCCCTTACGTGAGTATAAGATCCATATCTTCATTCTAACCTAATTTCTTTTATATTTGGGTAACATTCAGTTATAATTTTCAAAGTTATTATGGTCTTCACATTCATTATCTCCAAACCATCCTCTTCTTGTTTACCATTGAGGTAAGAATATCATATGACTATACTTAATTATTAGGTGCTTGCATTGTTTTTTAATGATGATGATTGATGAAATGCATATATGTATTTTTATTGAACTATGATGATTCTATGTCTAAGGATTTTATCATCAATTTGTTTTCATTAGAATATTTGATAAACATCTATAAAAGGATTGAAGTCATTCCAAGTATCTAATTTGGGCACTGCTAGGGCCATGTATGCCATTTTCCCTCTCCAACATCAATGCTACCATACTTCTTGTCTTTGTTCCTCACTCACTCACTTAGTCTCTATCATACAAAACCCAAAAATAATGTCTAGGTTTTAGACAATTTAAAGGAGCGTAGATGAACTTTTAAAAAGGAAAGTATAGGCTCTTGGTTAGATTTGGGTGATTTACTTAAAAGATTTAAAACATTTGCACATTAAGTGTCGACCTCATTGGCTAGATATGCATGTTGAAAAGACAACCTATATACCAAGCCACCTATTTATTAAATTTTACAAATAGTCCACCTAATAAATTTAAGAATACTGCCTAAGCTAAATTAAATTAAACTAAATTTAAGACTACATCACTTCTCCATTAACTTACTTCCTAAACTAAACACAAACTCCCATGTAGAGGACACATTTAAAAACTCAAACTGAACATAAAACACCTTAATACACATGAGCACAACAATAATGACTTGGTGATCCTAGCAATATGCTTAAGGCTTAAACTTCAGATTATCCTAGCCAAAGCACCAAAACCTACAACAATTGCTATTGGGCATCAAACACAATATATGGTTAAGGGAGAAATAAAGTTACATGTAATAGATGGTTTAGCAAAATAAGCCCAATAAAGTTTGGACTTCGAAGAAATCATCACAAAAGAAATCTATAACAAAGTTCATCACTAAGATTAGTCTCTATCTTCAAGATCTCTAACTCATAATAAATTTAAAAAGCTTAGGCATCCCCTACAACACAACACTAACCATTCACATTGTAAGCGGCCACATCTCTCATTCGTAACTCCTAAACTCTTATAAGTTATGTACATGGTCTTTCTCTTAGTCAACCCTTCTCTTCTTTCATTTAAGATATAACCTTTAATATCACATGATCAAAACATAAGCCTACCTATCTCCACTCTCTCCTTATATTTTATACCATAAGACTTAAAACACTTAAGAATAGTGTTTTATATCATAAGACTTAAGGGATAGGTTACTTGCACTTTATCACCACTTATTGTTGATTACCAAAATGATAATTACCATAATTATACATGTCTCAATTGTTGTTGATCTTTCAATGTTAAGTTTGTTTCTTTTCTTAAGTTCAAATATGAGCATACCCTTAGTTTCCTGCTCGAGCTTGAATACAATGAGTATATTACTGAATAAGTAAACCATTCATTCTATTTAATCTTGAATTATCCAAGTTAGACAATTTAGAACTAAGGTTTTTTATTTAGAGGTTAACAATTTCTTCTTAAACTTGTAAATTGTACTTGATGAAATTTCGGTTTAGTTCATTTTGCATTGTCTTTGGGTACATGCTTGATTATGGTAGATGACACCACAATCAAGTTATGTACTTGGAGACTAATGCGAAATCCTGCCAAAATTTCACCAAGTATGATATTCAAGATATAAGAAGTTTGTTAATTGACGAATAAAAAACTTTTTTCTCAAATGGGATAGGGCCTTACCAATTGTGAGGAAAATAAATTACCAATTATGAGTGACAAGGTTAATGGGTATCCTAAATCATGTGTCTACGATTCTTGTATTGTATGGATCGTAGTTGGATAAATGTTAAATAAACGAGTGATTAGTACAAGAATGGGATGAAAGATTTTTTGAATTGTGCATAGATAAATCTACTTCAGAATAATGGACGGTTTTACTCTCCATGTGTTAATTATTTAAATGAGAGATGGTTGAATGTTGATCAAATTAGAGACCATGTTCTTTGTGATGGGTTCTGCAAAAGTTATATGAGATGGACATGGTATAGTGAATTATTAAGCATGTAAAGTGTGTCGCAGATGGTGGAGATTGATATAGATATGGAAGATCGGGTAGAGGATATGATCTGTGATATGGGGCATGAGTCTTTGACCAAGAAAATATGTATGGTAACTTGTGTAGTGATTTAGAGAAACCTTTGTATCCGAGATGCACTAATTTTACACGATTATCAGTAATGTTAATATTATTCAATTTGAAGGCGAGAAATGGGTGGAGTGATAAAAGTTTCATAGAATTACATGAATTGTTGGTAAAGATGCTTCCACAAGGTAAAATTAGTTATGAGGCGAAGAAGGTGTTGTGTTTGATGGGTATAGAGTATAAGAAAATACATGTCTGCCTCAATGATTTCATACTATACAAAAATGAATTTGAAAGGTTACACGAATGCCTCGTATGTCAAGTTTCACGTTATAAGCTGAAGGATGGTGATTCTAGTTGTGATGAAAGCACAAAATGGCGTCCAACCAAAGTGTTGTGGTATCTTCCCATAATCCCAAGGTTGAAACAGTTGTTTTGTAATAAACATGATGCAAAGAACCTTAGATGGCATGCAGATGAAAGAAAGATTGATGGAAAACTTCGTCATCCAACTGATGGTTTGCAATGGAAGATGATCGATCAACTATTTCTAGATTTTGGGAATGAGCCAAGAAACCTAAGGCTTGGACTTGGAACAGATGAAACGAATCTGTTTGGTAATTTAAGTAGTAAGCATAGTTCATGGCTTGTTCTTTTGACAATTTACAACCTTTCTCTGAAGTTGTGCATGAAATGTAAATACATCATATTGTCTATGATGATTTCAGACCCACAACAACCTGGAAATGACATAGACATTTATCTTGCTCCCTTGATTAAAGAATTGCAAAACATGTGGGAAGAAGGTATGGATGTGTTTAATGAGTATGGTAATGACAATTTCAAGATGCGGGCAATGCTTTTTTGCACTATTAATAATTTATGCGGATATAGTGTTAAGGGGTACAAAGTGTGTCCTAAATGTTAAGAAGGCACAAGTTACCATCAATTGCATCATGGAAGGAAGACAGTTTATCTTGGTTGTCGAAAATTTCTTAGGACTAATCACCTGTATCGTAGATTAAGGAAAGATTTTAATGGGTTGCTAGAAAATTGGGTTGCTCCAAAGGCCTTAACTGGACAAGAAGTTTATGAACGTGTTAAAAACATCAATATTATTTTTTAAAAGACTCAAAAGAATGCCACTAAGACAAGGATATGGAAGAAACGATTAATATTTTTTTATCTTTCATACTGGTGCAATCTTGATGTTGGACATTGCATTGATGTGATGCATGTGAAAAAATATGTATGATAGTGTCATCGGAACACTACTCAATATACAGGGCAAGACTAAGGATGGTGTCAATTCTTGACTAGATTTGGTTCAAATGGGTATACAACAATAGTTAGCGCCATAGTCTGTAGGGAAGCGGACATATCTACCCTCGGCATATCATACATTGTCAAAAAAGGAGAAAATAAGTTTATGACAGTGCCTATATTGGGTTGAAGTGCCACAAGGTTATTCTTCAAATTTCGAAAGACTTGTCTTCATGAAAGATTTAGTTGGGGTAAAGTCTCATGATTGTCATGTGTTGATGCAATAGCTACTTCTAGTGGTTATTCATGATAGTTTTTCTAAAAACATTAGACACATCATATGTAGGTTGTGCTTCTTTTTCAATGCAATATGTAGCAAAGCCATTGACCTTCTGAAATTGGATGAGTTGGAAAATAAAGCTTTTACTATCTTATTCCAATTGGAGATGTATTTTCCTCCATCATTTTTTGACATTATGGTTCACTTGGTTGTTCATATAGTAAGGGAGATCAAATTATGTGGTCCAGTTTATCTAAGGTGGATGTATCCAATTGAACGAAACATGAAAATATTAAAAGGGTATGTAAAGAATCAACACCATCCTGAGGTATCTATGATTGAAAGATACATTGTAGAAGAGGCAATTGAGTTTTGTACATAGTATTTGTCAGAGGTGGAACCCATAGGACTTTCTAAGTCTTATCATGAGGGAAGACACAAAGGTATAGAGACGCAAGGCATAACTGTGAAAATCATGGATCGTGCGGAAGTCCTCCAAGCATATTTGTATATTTTGAATAATACTAATAATGTTCAACCTTACTTATCTACTCACAAAACCAATATAAAGGAAAATAATCCTCGAATGAATAATAAATGGTTGTTGAATGAGCATAACAAAACGTTCTTAAACTAGTTTGATGAAATAATTAAGAAGGATGATAGTGTCTTTGATACATTAAAGTGGCTAACAAATGGCTCAAACTTTGATGTCATATGTTGGAGTAGATACAATATCAATCATTTTTTATTTTTACACAAAGTCTCAGGATGATAAAAGTACCATACAAAACAATGGGTTTATGGTGGTAGCAAAGTCAATGCATTTTTCCAGTTCCAAACATAAAAATTTTGTCATGGCTTCTGTATCTTACTTTGGAGTGATTGAAGAGATTTGAGAGATTGATTACGCCAAATCAAGAGTGCTTGTTTTCAAATGCAAGTGGTTTAATAATGATAGTGGTTTGTAAGTTGATGAATTGAGATTTAAATTTGTTGACCTTCATATAGTAGCTTACAGGAATGACCCTTTTATCATGGCTTACTAAGCAAAACAAGTATTTTATGTTGGAGATCCTTCTAACAAAAGGTGGTCCTTCGTTCTTTAAGGAAAGATGACAATTGCTAGTGATGACACCAATGATCTGGAAAATATTGATATTTCTCAAACTCCCTTATCATCAAGGATAGCTACTATCAATGAAGAAAATAAAATTGATGATGTAAATGCTATTCGAGGTGATCATCATGAAGGAATATGGGAAAATGTTACTGCATGATACAAGTTAGTTATTTATTTGATTATATCATCATTCTATATTTATTATTTACTTATTTTAAAATTTTTATTACTTCTTTCATATTCAGTATGGTTTATAACATATATTTTTACATGTTTCAACAGGTACATGGCTGACCTGTCAAAGAACAGTCCTTCCCAAAGTGGGTCCAATAGCTAGTCTCGGCAAAAGAAGGGAAGACCAGCCACATGGTTAAGGGTGTTAACCCTTAGCCAAAGTGGTGAGTAGAGGATCCCATAGAGTTTCATCAGGCCACTAGGAATCCTTTTAGGGCCAAACAAAACAAAGTTTAAGAGTTATGTGGCCCTCCTTGGATGATGCAAAGCTAATATTTTGAAGAAGGATTGGTATGATGTAATGCTCCAAGTGAAAGATCAAATTTGGGAGACTATCATGGTATTTAACTTTAAAGCATTAAGTTTCGCCATATATTTATATTCACTAACTAATTACATCTCTTGTTTTATGTAGCTTACATATGATATGTCAAATACTAGCTTGTCGAAGAGGAAGTGGCTCTCATTTGCAAGTGAATGTTGGAGGGGCTTCAAGACACATCTCACCAGTAAATATATATATATATATATATATATATATATATATATATATATATATATGGGTCACTAAAGGATCTGTCTCCTTGTGAGGAGTACCAGTTCCTTTATGATGACACTTGACAGAGATTTATTGAGACTCGAAAGGATCTTGCATTCATTGTATGTATCTTTATAAACTTTGTGTTTTTTATAATTGACTAATATAAGGTGTATTATGTGTAATTGATTTGATTTCTTATAACAAGAGAAAAGAAAGAAGGCTCAGCAAATTTCTACCAAGAACTGTTACCCCCATAGATTATCTCGTGGGGGTTATGAGTTGCTTGAGGAAAGACTAATAGAGTAAAAGTTGAAACAACGTCAACAATCACCTGAAGCAGACCCATCTACACTTCTATCTCCACCGTCTTCACCCACACACCATGAGAAATGGAAGAAAGCACACCAAAAGGCTTTTGAAGAGTATACATAAGAGCCTTCTCGCATTGTTGCTGAGAAGATTGTAAGTAGCTAGAAAATTTAACATTTTTTTATTTAGCTTAAAACATGTATATTATTGATAATAACCATTTTTTATTTTGTAGGATTCTTTGATTGAACAAAGCTCATAGGGAGTCTTTGTTCCAGCTGGATGAGTTGATATTCTGAGTATTACTGTTGGCCAACCAAAGCATCCAGGTTGTGTTCATGCTGCTAGACGAGGTGTTGACATTAAACAATATTTTGGATTATCTTCTACACATGCCTCCAAAGAAGGACCAATGTCAAGAGATGAGTTGGAGGTCATAAGAGAAGATATGAGGCAAGCACTAAGGCAAGAACTTGAAGAAGAGCTTAGACAAGAACTCAGACAAGATTTCAAACAAAAGCTTAGGCAAAAGCTTGCATCTTTAGAACTTTCCTAAACTTAGATACAAGATCACTATTCCCTTTCTCCTAGGCGCATGAGCACAAAGGGAAGTTTTGTTTCGACGTAGGAACATGTAGTAGGAGGAGAGAATGTTGTTGATGCTACAGACGATTATGAGTTGTATGTTGATCATCCATATCGTTTGGTAGCAATTGGGAAAGTCTATAACTGGGGTTCAATTATCCATCACCAGCAAATTCATGATGATAATGTTAAAATGGTGGTTGAACGAGTTGAAGATACAAATGCTCCTATTCATGTGCCTACTAAGGACATTCATGTCGTGGGGCAAGCCCCCAATCATTTTATTTTATGGCTGAGGAGACTTATGCAGTAAGCTCAACCTAAGGAACTAAATAATTTTATTCTATGTTATTGATTTATATATATATATATATATATATATATATATATATATATATATATATACTTCTTAATACTTCCGAAATTCATTTTAGGTTCATATGGAAGTTCTTGGGAAGGATATTGATTCTAGTGCTAAAAAAGATCTTCCTCGGCCTACTCAAAAGAAACCTGAAGTTGAGTTGCTTATAGGTCTATTTGGTATTGTCATTAATTTGGGCAACCAACCTTTGCAAATAATTACGGAACTAGATATCATAGGGAAGCCCATTGCTATCCCCTTCTATATTACTAAGAAGGATATATTGGAGTTGGTTGTGGGTAATGATCTCATATATGTATCAGTTCTATAATTATGGTTTATGTAAGTAAATTTCTAAACCTTAGTTGTATTAATTAAGTATCAAAATCTAACATTTGTATCACATCTATATGCAAAGAGGGAACTTACGCCTCTATGGATTCCTTTCTCGGTTCATATGCAGAAAACCGGGAACAAGGCATATAAGGATACGTTCAGAGTAGACTAGAAACTGATAAAGACTATTACTTAGCACCTTATTTTCAATCATAAGTCAATACTTAAAAGTTTTATTTAACAAATTCAATTACATTTCTAATTTTGGTTAACTTTCATCCATATTTTGTAGGGCCCATTGACAATTAATCATTATTTGTCCAAAGAAAAATGTAGTTGTCTTTCTATTCTTTGGTTGGCAAAAACCAAAGAAAGACATAAAGGACATTATAGAAGTGTAAGTTTTTAGGATTTTGCTATTTATATTCATTATTTTTATTTTCAAATGTATTCATTTGGTTCTTATTTTATTGTAGACTAATGAATGCTCAGCTTCGGTTAAAAGGGATGCATTCATCAAATATTAAAAAGCCTTCTTGGATAAGTCCACATGTAAATATTTTATTAAGAATTATTCAATTATTTTATATTTTTTTTATCATCATATCATCATCTTTAATTATATTTGATATTTTTTCTAATTTTTTCAAGTGCCCAAGACAAGTTGGAGGAACTGCATGTGGATATTATGTCATAAGATATATGTTTTACATTGTCTCGACATCTATTGTTGATTCTTGGAACGAGATAATTACAATTGTCACAATTTAATGATTTCATTTTAATTCATAACATGATATTTTCTTTAATTTTATTTAAAAATATTTTGTAGATATTTCAAAATCTTTTCCCTCTAACCAATGAAGAAATTGATGATGTCAAAAGATGATAGGAGGAATTTATGATAGAGGTGGCCAATTTGGGTTGATTTGATGTAATTTTAAGTTATTTCTTTTATAAATTTAGATTTGATAATAAATAGTGATATATTTAGTTTAAACAAATAGTTTCTATAATTTCTATATTGTCTACTTGTCCATTCTAGTTGTATATGCAGGTATTGTGAATAAATAATATGGTAGTATGCTTAAAGAAAATGAACATTTTAAGAAAAAAAATGACTTTTTATATCGGTTAAGACCATAACTGATGTAAAAAGTGATTTTCTACATTGGTTAAAGTTTCAACTGGTGTAAAAAGTCCTACTTTCTACACTGGTTGAGACCTTAACTGATGTAAAAGTAAGACCTTTTACATCGGTTGAAACATGAGCTCATGTAGAAAGTTCTAATTTTTACATAGGTTCAACTTACAACCGATGTAGAAAGTGGAATTTTTTACATTGGTTCAGGTCTCAACCAATGTAGAAATTCCTACTTTTTACATCCATTTTTACATCGATCCAGCTCCTTCACCGATGTAGAAAGTCATTTTTTTACATCAGTTTATTGTCCAACCAATGTAAAAGTAGGATTTTCTACATCGGTTGTAGAACCAATGTAGAAAGTCTTATTTTCTATATCCCTCGCTTCTATACTGTTCAAATAACCGATGTAAAAAGTCTATAACAATCGATGTAAAAAGTTCATTTTCCACCAATGTAAAATTGAGTTCATAGTCCAAGAGACACTAGATCTTATGCATCTTACACTCATAAAGAAAATCCAACAAAAATTTTCTTTTCTTTTAAAATTTTCAAATCATTTTGAAATATGTGAAAGATTGTTGGAAAGACTTGTATTTGAAAAGGCTTAAGTTCCACATTTTTAAAATAAGGATAGATATAAGCTTTATAAATTTGGATACATTATAGGCTTATAAACAAGTTAGTAAGGGAAAAGACGTTGTGTACATAAAGTTGGGCCAGTTAAGTTCTAATCGACAATTTTTCCCTCCCCCATGTGTGCGATAATGCAATCCACACATTTTTGCTATCAAATATTAATAATTATTTTTGAAAACTAAAATTATTGCTTATCTAAAAAACTTATATTTAAAGGTTTTAATTTTGATTTAATTTTTGTTACCACAAGTGATTCATTACAAATTATTAAACATAATTATTTGATTCCAAAAAACTGTTTTATTATTTATTCTCATTAATTTATTATTTCGTATTATTAATTCTGATTATTTCATTGACGTAATTACTCGATTTTAAACTACTTCACTACACTATTAATTTAGATTTTAAACTACTTCACTACACTATTAATTTAGATTGATATTTTTGAATATGTGCACATACGTTGAACCTTGTTTAATCTGATTATCATGGTTTAAATTCAAATTAATTTTTTATTTAAATCTTAAATTTAAATTTAAATTTAAATTCAAACCTTAAACCAATTTAATTATAGTTTTAAATAGGCTTTCATTATCATTTATCAACAATTAGCATTTTTAGAAGGCTTCCCTCATATATATAAAGGAGACATATCTTATCATTTTCGTATCTCCAAAATTACTATCTTAATCAATTGTGTTTCCTTTCTTAACTCTCTTTTTTACTAGTTTTGTTCCTACTTTTCTTTGCAAAAGAAGTTGTTGAATCTGGTGAATACTGTAAGCAAACACATATATCCTCGAGGACAATGCAACTATATGTCTCAGCATGACACTATAACAACATTACGATCATGTGCTATGGTTAACCAATTGTAGGATTCACGAATAGTATACTCACCGTTGTCACAACCGTAATTCTAACGAGACGACGAAGTCGCTAAAATTTGAAAATAGAATTTTAATTGATAATGTGGAGCCGCCACCAAATTTTTATTTAAGGAAAAATATTTGGAAAAACTAACTCGAGGAAGAGATTCGAAGTTCAGGAGTCGGTTACGAGTAGGGAAGGTGTTAGGCACCCTACTCACCCGTTTCGAAGAACGGTACCCTTAAACTGAGCATATGATTCATTTGAAAATCGTTTGATCCCTTTAATTAGAGTGAAAATAAATAGATTGAGGGAGGTTAGCCTAACAGGACTTGATCCTGCTCCTACATATTCCCCGGTGCAATGGGAAACTCAAAGCTTACGTAGTTCTGATGTGAAGGTTTGACCTTTGGGGTGTTTGAAAATGAGTAGAGTGTTTTAAAAATATTTTGAAGAAAGTCCTTAGTCCACATATGCACAGGGTCCAAGACAACTACGGCTGCACTAGGACCCATATGAATTCCTAAACATCGAACAGCAGAAAGCTACCAGTTCGTGCTTATGGTTCATCGTGTGAGACTAGAGATTCCAAAATGAGGATTTTCTTGAAATTATTTACAAAAAATATTCTTGGTCCACATATGCACAGGGTCCAAGATAACTACGGCTACACTGGGACCCATATGAATTCCTAGACAGTGTTTAGGGTTCATTGCGTGAGACCTAGAATCAATGAATTTAATTTGAAAAATAAAAAAAGGAATGAGTTTAGGTAGAAAAATGAATTGGGCTTGATTTAAACTAAGATAAGGATCCTGATTTTAAGGAAGAGAACTTGATTTGAATTTGAAGAATGGCATTGAACTTGATTCAATATTTAAGAAAAGAATTAAAACTTGATTTGAAATAGAACAAATTAAATTTGATTTAAATCAAAATGAATTTGAAGAAAAGGGTTGGATTAGACTTGAACTAATTTGAATTTGAATTGAATTTGGGGAAAACAGTTTGGTTGTGAAAGAGAACTACGTTTAATTAAAATTGGGAAGAATTAAATTGGATTTGAACGAACTCGATCTAGAATTAGAGAAAGAGAATTAAATTGAATTGAAAAGAACTTGATTGTGATATAATGTTAAATTAAAACTAGGCAAATTAATTGTGGAAGGGTTGTTTAGAAATTTTTACCTCCTTTTGTAAGGTCCAAAAGCCCAAAACTGCAACCCCATTGAGAACTAACCATGGGGCTTGACTTTTCGCACCCCCTTTTTTTCTTTTTGCACCCCCTTTAATTTTTTGAAATTTTTTTATTACCATTTTACCCTTAACACCTTCTCATCTCTTCCGCAAAAATTTTTTCTCTTCCGCAAGTATTCGTCTGTTCCGCAAGTTAATTTACGGAATGCAAAATGTATTCCGTAAATTAATTTGCGGAATGTAATTTTTTGTTTTCCATAGATTAATTTACGGAAGGTTACATTTTTACATTCCGTAATCTAATCTGCGGAACAAAAAAATTACATTCCGCAAGTTTATTTACGGAATACACTTATGCATTCCGTAAACTAATCTGCGGAAAGTGTTTAACGTTCCGTAAATTAGTTTGCGGAATACAATATCCGTTCGTCTTCTCCGACATGGTTTCAACGTTTTTCCGAGGTTTATTTTCTTAGTTTTTTCTCCCACCAAAGCAGAACATATGGATTCAATTAACAATGAAGAAGATGTAATAATGGGAAACAGAAATGAGAAAGAAAGAAAAAGAAAAAAAAAAAAAAAGGAGGAAGACGAGAAGACGAAGGAAGAAGAAGAAAAAGTTTAATAAACGAGGGTATTTTTGTCTTTTCATATATGAAGGGGGTGCAAAAAGCAATACCCATGCGGCTTGTTTAATGGGATAATGCAACGAATCAATCTGGCATGACATGCATGATATACAAAAGGAGTGGCCCAATCGGATTTGGCCTGGCTTAATGGTCACTGCTGGCCCAATTGCAGGTAGCGTCTGGGAGGGAATTTAAAAAGAAGTGTAGCTCCCGTGGATCGAATCCAAGACTCTGACGATGTAGGCCTTGTGCTCAACCACTACACTACCTTGAAGGTTGAGATTTTACCACGTTGGATTAATCCTTAGGCGTGCTCAACTAGTAAATGGAACGCACAACCAATAAACTAATATTAAAAGAGAAGCGCATGGAGCGGGAATCAAACTTGCAACGTGGGGTTATGTATAGCGCTCTCAACCGTTTGGTCTACTTAGCCTTTTGACATAGGTTCTATATCTCAAAGTTAAAACTATGCATGGAAATCGAGCCTATTCTTTCACTCTACACAAAAGTTATTGGTGGGCCCCACACTCACTTTTCATTCACCTTTGCATGATAAAGTTTTACGTGCATTTCATGTGGCCAAGGTAGATATACGTCTATATCACACACAGCAGCTTATTGACCTACAGGATTTGATTGTGGTGATTTCAACGCTCCCAAGCTTGAGGGCAGGAATTATGGTATCTTAAATAAGTGGGTAAGCGACACCTGTACGGCAGTTTGATTATCAGCTAAGGTTTGGCCATTATTCCTTCATGGTGCTACCCAACGAGTTCTTAAGTGAGGGCTATGAATGGGTTCAAAATCTACGTCCGATTAATCTGCCAATGACCCGTTTATTCAACGGGATCGCGTGGGGCCCAGAATTCGTGGTGATAGTTCCCTTTACGAAAATAGCATCATGGTTAAGCCTGAGATAGTTCAGTCTCCAAAAGGTCGAGAATACCAGTGTTAGAGAACTGGTTCTGGATTGACTATTGAAGGGATTAATTCTTATGATATACAGGAAACAGAGGCTTCAAAATTGCCTCAATCTCGAGTACACTACATTGCTTAAATAGACTATTGACATATCCACTATAATCATAGCCTAAAGTAGTCCTTACTTGGTGTACATGGGCAGAGGGTGGGCTTGTTTGCATACCTAGGCTGATGTATTGAACCACTAATACTCAGTGTTCTTCCTTCATATCCCCAAGTCCAAGTGTAACAGGATTCAGTTTCTTTAGTTTAATTGGATATATTCCTCTAATATTAAGACCTGATTGGTGAGGTAAGGTTGGTCATTGGATCAGAAAGTTCAGGGTGAAATTGGGCCTATTGTTGCTTCCCATCTATGCAGGTTTATTTAAACTAACGTCATGTACCACTATTTTACCACTAAAGAACCCATGGGCAGAACCGATTTTTTTCGAGATTTATACAAAGGAATGATGGCTCTTAAAGACCTTTCTAGAACTGAATTTTACAAATGAAGTTTAAGTCTATTATCCACTCGAACACAGAACCATAACTCATACGGCTAATTCACCTCCTATGCCTACAAACTGTAGGATCAAACGCTGGTTATAGGATTTATTTACTACCTTTAAAGTAGGATCCAATTTTGGATGCCAAAACATCAATCTATTTACAATTCCCGAATCGGCTAATACAGCATGTGAAGGATATTTTTCAAGTTTATTCTGGGCTGTGATGAATCTTAGCTCTAATCCTATGATGATATACGAATCATGTCCATGTTGACAAACATAATCAAGGTTTGAAATCGAGTTCATGCTAACAAACGCAAACCAAGATTTGGATCACGATCCAAGAACATCACTATTATGCATACACGCATTTAAAGCCTTCAGTATCTGGTGGTTTGTAGAGGAACGCGTCTCTTTAGAGTCCGATACGGTGTTCGTTTCTGGACTTTCACCTCGGAGCCTCTTCAAAAGAGAATCAAGCACCTTTGATCTTTGAAGTTCCAAGGCTCTCTAATCTCTGAAAGAGAGTTTTTCCTCCTCCACCAAAGCTCCTTCTCTCCCTTCTAAATCAAAGTATTCGCCCCCTCCAACTGGCTGAACCCCTCCTCAAAAAACCTTTCTGATTCTGTTTTCTCTCTCTACTCCTATAGGAAAAGGCTCCTGCTCCCTTTCTCTTCTATTCTTGATGTTCCTTCTCATGGACGTGCCTTTTCTGAAACTCTTCCCTTCTCCCTTCAATTTTTTATTTTTCTTTCCGTTTTATTTTTCGTCCCTTATTCTGTTTTTTTGTTAGCTAGTTATTCTGTTTTTTCGTTATTTAGTTATTCTATTTCTTCGTTATTTTCTTTCTCAAATTTATTTTATTTATTTATTTTTGTTTTTATTATGTTTTATTTTTTTTAAAAAAATATTTTTATTTTTATTTTCATTTATTTATTTATTTTTCAATTTTTGTTTTTTCTTATTTTATTTATTTCCTTATTTATTTTATTATTTCTCATTTATTATTTATTTATTTTGTTTTAATATTTATTTATTATTTGTTTATTTATTTTGCTATTTTTTCTTTTTATTTTATATATGTTTTATTTTTTTTTAATTTTCCATTTTATTATCTCTTTTTGTTTTAAATTCCTTTTCATTTATATTATTTTTATAGATTTTTTTTAAGAAAACCTTCTTTTTTCTTTTCATTTATTCCTCTCTTTTTATTTTATATTTTATTTTAATTATTTATTTATTTTCTTTTATTTCTGTTTTTTTTTATTTGGTTTTTTTTCTACTTGTTTCTCTATTTTCTGCTTTCTGTTTTTTTTTCTATTTCCTATTTATTAACTTTTATTTATTATTTAAATTATAATTTAATTACAAAAAATGGAGTCTCAAACATAATTGAATATTTACAACCGTTTAAATTAAAATGACATGTCTAAAGATCATTTGCCTTGTTATAGAGAACAAGATTTAAGCTTTGAAGAGCTTAGTTTAGATGTGGTGAAAGTTTTGCAAAAAGGTTACTTATCTTCCAAGAATGGCCATCCTAGATATCCCGTACCTTGACTTTAGAATCATGGATGTGGATGTAAGGTATCATCAGGACTAGTGATCCTATTATAGACAATTTCGTATACTAGAATGAGGAAGCCCCATTTCCAAATTAATATCAAAATTGTCCTTGAGGTTGTCCCATGTTTTATCGCATTCCAAACAGGTGATCTAAGTCGGTTGTGCTCGAGTAGATGGTTGTCATTTATTCCATACTTTCCTTGCATGATCTTAACCAAGAATTTGTCTATGTTCTGGAGTAAATTCCATACTGATTTACCCAAAAAGTTCTATGTTCTAAGGGTGTTCTTATCGTAATCCAAGGCCTCCTACCTTTTGTCTTGGGTTATCGTGTACCATTTTACTAGGTGGATTCCTTGCCTTCCGTGGTTTCCTGTATAAATCGACGTAAGGTTTCATCAATTTTAGAGCAAATTGATGATGGTAACTAGACATTCTACATGTTGTAAGCCGACATGGTAGATAGGATAGATTTAGCAAGTGTAATGTGACCAAATTTATTCAAGTGCTGTGATTTCAAAGTTGTTAATTTTTTTGTAATTTGTCCAAAATAAATCAGAGCTACTCTTTTGATGTTCATCCTAGGACTACTAAGACACGAAGATACTTTCCCATCTTGTTTGTGTATCAGATAGAAGAAATATTGGTGAATCTCATTTTCTTGGCTCTAGGCACTTCCTCTGAGCAAAACATCTTGGACTTTTGAAGATTAACACTCAAACCTAACACTTGATAGAATTCACCCATTGTCTTCTTTAGTAAGTGGATTTGAGATGTTTTTGCTAACAAAATAAAAGCAAGTCATATAATAAAAAGAAGACGGAAAATAAGAGGTCTGTTAAAAGAGATACTTGAAGAAGTAACTATTTCTGTTGCTCGACTTAATTTTGGAGTTAAAGGAGTAATCTCTTTATGTAAAGCATGAATAGGAAAAGAGATATTGGATCTGCCAACCGAAGTGCTTTTGTTGTTGAAGGTTGATAAGAACTAATAAAAACTAACGATAAAGAATGAAAGAAATAAAGAGGAATATCTCCTACAAGGGTTAGGAGGTCTTATGATAAAACTAAAGGCAAAGAAAGTCAAAAAAGTTTTAAATCAAATAATCATAACTATGTTTAAGGAAATCCAATATATAGAAGTAAAGAGTACAAGATTAATCCATTAGAATGCGAAAACCAAGTTTAACTTATTTTAACTCAATCCTTATTTTATTTGTATTTTGGGTTAGAATTTTATGTATACTCTAGTAATTAATAACGTAGGTTTAGTTTATTATGTTAATGAATTTGACTATAATGGTTATTAAGCCTTTTTAAAATTTGTTTACTTTTATTTTATTATATTAATGGGATGAACCTTGGTTGTTACTAAATATTTAGAGTATTAGTTTTATTATAAATACTCATGAAACACTCTTTTTAAGAGGACTTTTTTTCATGATGATAAGAATTAAGATTTTTTCTCTTAAAAAAAACTTGTGTGCTTCTTAAAATTCTTGAAAAGAACCATTTCTTAAATCTTATATAAGGTTTTTCACACTCTTTTAGGGATTCTATACTAAATTTATCACTTTCATTTCTCTATAAAATTAAAGATACGACGCTTTCCTTCATTTCTTATATTTTTCATCTTTTATTTTTATGATTATTAAAATTTTATTTTCAATTTATTTTTATTATAATCCTAATTTTTATTTAAAATAAACCAACTAAAAAAATTCATTTAATTAAAATCACATAAAATTATTAAACAAATACTTCTACGATAAATAAAATTATATAAATTAATTATTATTTTTAATAAAATATAATTTTTTTCATCCAACCATCAAATTATAACTACTTATTACCATAATTGTTTGGATCAAATTACGTAAAACTAATGACAATAAATTTATACTTGCTTCTTATTTTCCATATATTTTTAAATTATATTTAATATAGATCAATAATATATCATATAACTCTAACTTGATGTAAATTTTATAGATATTATTTAATAATTCTTTCAATTTAATGATAAATTTTAAAATATAATTATTCAATAAAAAATTATAAATAATGTAATTTTATTAGTATAACTTAAATGATATATAATTCGATCCTTCCCTATACATTATATATATATATATATATATATATATATATATATATAAAAGATTCAACAATTTTAGTTTATAATATTTTAAATAAAATAAAAATAATATATACTTTATTATAAACATATTTTAGCATATAATATATTATTTAAATATATATAATTATTTATTATTAAATAACATATATATAAATATCAACATTATTTAAAATTTAATATCTAAGATTCAATAGTTAAATAAATAAATCTTATATTTTATATAAAATTATTAAATTAATATTATTTTATATCAACAGATTTAATCTATTAATAAAATAAAAAACTTAAAAATAATAGGAAAGAAGTTAAACGTAATATATATATATATATATATATATATATATATATCATTAATTTCTCGCTAAGTATAAATAGAATGAAAAGTCAAGATATGTATATATGAAATAAATGGAAAAGTTAAAAGAATTGACAAAATATCAAATAACATTTATGAAAGAAGTTTAAAGTAATATATAAATTTAGATATATACGTAGATATCTATTATATAAAGAACTTTAACATATAAATTAATAATAAAGTATATATCTATCATATAAAGAACTTAACAAACAGGAGCGGAAGTATACGAGAAGCTACCCAAAAATGGCCCGCACCGTTGTCTCGTTAGTTACGATGAAATTTATCATTGCAGGCATGATGATTGTTCTATTCTCACTTGGTATGTTATACAATTAAATATCAAAATTAGAAATTTATTTATGCGATAATTTTTAGTATGTGTTTGGATTTACATGTAATTTTGATGAATCCACGTTTTTTCTAATGCAGTCAAAAGTAAGTTAAGAAAAATTGATCCAAAATTGAGTATTTGGAATGTGAATTGAAACATGCAGGTGTGAGCAGCAAAACTTACTGTCCAGGAACATGCCAAATCTTTCCTAATTGTAAGGACTACTGCAAGCTTCTTGGCTATGATAATGGAGTATGCGTCCCACCTCAAAATCATTTCTGTTGTTGCTCCAAGTGGTTGAAAGATGTTTAACAGTTTTCTTCATTCCGTTCCAAACAAGCAATGTGTTTTATAAATAATTATTAGTTTCATTGCTGGAAATAAAGAGTCATAAGAAGCAGAGTTTCGCCAATTTTATTATTATTTTTTGAATAATATGCTAAATTAGTTTTTAAAATTATAGATATCCATTATTAATTAAATTAGCAAATGTTTCAGTTTTAATTTTTGATTTTTAATCTTTCAATTTAAAAAACTAAGTTAACTGTCATTTAGTCAAATTAGGAATAAAAGAATTAAGTACTATTTGATAATTTTAAATATTACTATGATCATTTTATAATTGTTAGAATAAATTAGTTAGTTTCATACTTTAAACAATTTATAAGATACATCACTCATTAGTGAGAGTCAACATAATCTTCGACAACATTCAAAAATTGGATAATAGCAATTGAATTAATCTAAATTCTACAACTAATTCCATATTATTCATAAAATAAATAAAAAATATATTAATTAAATGTTAGATATATTCATTTTAAAAATCTAAAATTATACAAAATTAAATATTTTTATCTCAAACTTCAAGTTTATCTTAAAACTTCTTTCTCTTCACCTTTCTCTTATCTTGTGTTGAAGAATTTAAATAAAAAAAATCATAATAAAACTCATTTTTTTCAATTTAGTTTTTATATAAAAAAAATATAAATAAATCTCAAAGAAAACGCTATCCACATAAATTTAAGATATGTGATGTAAAATTTAAAGTTAATATTATTTATTTATTTATAAAATATAAAAATAAAATTATTTTAAATTAAAATAAATGAAATAAATGAAAAGATAGAAAAACAAGTAAGAAACAAATAAATTGTAAAATAAAACTCAGTTATATTGAATTATTATTATTATTATTATTATTATTATTATTGTTGTTGTTGAATAGGAACAAGAGTATTCCTACGTTAAAACACAGAGGTTAACCCAAAAATCCAATAACTATATTTCCAATTCTTGAGTCCAAATTCAAAGCAAACAAAATCACATAAAAGTTTGGTCGAGATTGTGGTAGAAGGAGAAACAGACCATCTACCAACAGATAACACAGTCCACTTATATTCTCATTTTGTTTTATAAAACTGAGATAACAATTTGCATAAAGAAACTTATCGTTTTTGTAAAATCTCAAGCCGAATAGAAACCTCTTGCACATGCAAAACAAACTGCTCAGCTTTCTTAAATTTTATTTAGGGATAAAAGTGAACAAGTTCGTTCGACAAAGACCTATGAATCAACTCGTTTAAAGTTTAGTTAGATTTGACTCGTTTAATAAATAGATAGCCTGTAAAAAAGTCTTTTTAAATAAATAAGTCAAGCCTAGGCTTATAAAAGAGCCTATTTAACATATTCAGAGGCCTATTTATATTTATATATTATATATTTATATTTATTTTAATATATTATATTTATATAATATTTATTTTATATTTTATTTATATAATATTAACATATATATGTTTTAAGTATATTTAATAGTCTTTTTATTTTATAAACTTTAAGTTTACAAGTTTTTTTTTTAATTAATTATTTATATAGATTTTAAGTTTATTTATTGATTTTTTTTGTTATGTAGGTTTTTAAACAGACTTGCAGGTCATGTAGGCTTTAAATCAGGTCAGCCCTTGACAGAAAAAAAAAAAAAGTATTTAACAGGTAACAGGCCCAGACTTAAGTCTCAAAATTTTTAAACAGACCAGACTTGAACACTCAAAGTCTAACTCGGCTCGGCTCACTTCCATCCCTAATTTCATTTCAGTAAAAAAATATTATTCTCCTTCTTTAATTTAAGATTAACGACATAATTTTCATTAGACGAAATTAAAATTTAAAATATGTACTATTTTTTATTTTAATGTTTAATATTATAGAATAATTAATTTTAAAAACTTTTAATGTTAAATTGTGTGTATCATAAATTTAAATTAGTTTATAAAAATTATTTTATATAAAAAATATACCAATTTTAATAATTTTTAATTATTTATTTTTAAATTAAATATGTTAAATAAATTAGGGTCATTAATAAAAATATATTTGACATTAAGTTAAATTTATAAAAGATTAAATTGTATTTTAAATTTAAATTAGTTTAAATTAAATTTTTCTGTCATTTTTGAAATAAAATTTAGCTATTAAAGCAATAAAAATGAATTATTATAAAATTATATTAATATTTTAAATTAATTGTACTAAACACTATAATTTTTTTCCAAACAGAATTAAATAAATGTTAATACTTGTTTAATTTTTATTATTATATATCAAATTAAATTATATAACCTAAATCTCTATTAGTTAGTAGTAATTTTTATATAAAAATATTATGGTTTTTGAATTTTAATAATTTGAATTTACTTTTGATTAAGTTAAATATTAAATAAATTAAAATGTGTTAATAAAAATATATTCGATATCCACTTAAATTTATAAAATAATATAAACTCTATTATAAATTAAATTAGTTCATATTAATTTATATTATTAATTTTTTTGTAAATTTTTTAATATAAAATTTAACTATTAAAATAAAAGAAACAATTATTCCAAATCTATATATATATATATATATATATATATATATATATCAATATATCTTAAATTAATTTTATTTCATAATTTAACTTATTTTTCAGTTTAAACATAATAACAATGTAGACTTCTTAATTTTTTATATTATATATCAAATTAAATTATATATACTTTTATATATATATATATATATGTGTATATATATATATATATCAATTATTTGACAGTAATTTTTCAATATACAAAAAATATGATATATTTTCTAAATTTTAAAATACTTGAGATTTTGTAAAATATTAAATAAATTTAAGTGCATTAGTAAAAATATTAGAACATTAAGTTGAATTTAAAAATAGATTATATTATAAATTTAAATTAGTTCACATTAAATTAAATTACTAAACTATTTTATCTTTTAATATAAATTTAACTATTTTAAACAATAAATTATAAAAAAATTATATCAATATTTTACATTCATTCTATTGTATAATTTAAATTTTTATTTAAGATAAATTAAATAAATATTTTAAATTTTAAAGTTTTTTATATTATATCATTAAATTATATATATTTATATATATATATATATCAAAATAAATTATATATATTATAAATCTCAATTAATTGATAATAATTTTTTAATATAAAAATGGATGTATTTTCATAATTCTAATAAATTGAAATTTCTAGATATTAAGTAAAATTTTAAGCAAACATATATTCGATATTAAGTTAAACTAAAAAATAGATTGAATTATACCAATTCAAGTTTTTAATATTATATGTCAAATTTGGTATTAGGTTTTTTATAATTTATATATAATATTAAAAATTTTAACAGTCCTAATATTTATTTTATTTTTGTTCAAAAAGAAGCAATTAAATTATGAAAATTATTAATTTAAATTGTTGATATAATTTTATAGAAATTTATTTTTATTGTTTTAACAGTTAAATTATATTAAAAATTGATAATAAAATTTAATAATTAAGTTAATGTAAACTAATTTAGATATATAATATAATTTATTTTTTTTATAAATTTAACTTAATATAATAAAATATATGTTTATTAATGCACTTGAATTTTTTTTAACATTTAACATAGTATCAAATAATTTTAAATTAATTGAATTTAAAAAATACACCATATTTTTATATAAAAAAAATTACTACCAACCAATTGAGATTTTGATATTTAAAATATAGTTTCACATATAATATAAAAAAAAATTATATAGAAAATATTATTTTATTTAGTTTGAAATAAAAAAATATTAAATTATGTAATAGAATGAATTTAAAATATTGGTATAATTTTATAATAATTGTTCTAATTTCTACCTCTACCACGTTTTGAAGGCATCACCTTATTTTCAAAGGGCAAGATCTCATAGTTCTCAATCTATTATTATTCAACTCTATACGTACGTGTATGTCTATATATATATACACGTTTAATTATCTATTTTCTATCAACTTAAATAAGATTTTCAACCTTCAATAAATATCTTTTAAAAATTTAGATCAATAATTTTATATAAATTAACCATTAATATAATATTTTCTAATAGTTTTATATTCTATCTTCTTATACTAAGGTTTAAATATAATGGTTTATAGATATATATAAATAAAGTCAATAAATATTAGCTATATTTTTATATAACGTAGAAATATATTGAAGGGAAAGTAATATATATATTTGGGCATTTTTATAAAATAATATGGGACTCTTTTTTTCCATCAAACTTATTAATTGGATATCTCCTTATATTTATTATATGGGAATATATCTATATGACTTAAATTTATTAAATAGAATCCTATTTTAAAACCTTTTCTTATAGTTCCAATATTATAACCCTTATAATTTATATTAATTTATCTAAAGATATATAATTTTATAATTTTTACAAAATTTATTAACGTAATTCATAAATATATATATGTATATATATATTTGGGCACCTAAAATTTTTATGTCACACTTCCACCTAAAATTAACCAATTTAATCCTTAACTAATTCAACTACCAATTTATAATTATATAGTATTTTATCTATATTCAAATTTAAATATAATCAGAGATAAATTTTAAACTAGCATATAATTAGTAAAATTTTTATTTTAGAGTAAGAAGATTTAGAACTAATCCTACAAACAATTAAATTTCATTTAAAATTAAATTAAGATATAATTAAATTCAACCCCTAAATTTATCACACAATTAATAAATTTCATTCTAAAGTAAGAAGTTTTATAATTAATCCTATACTCTAATTGAGTCTCATTTCTTTACGTAGAATTTGAAGATCGGTATAATTTTTTTAGTCCTTCCTTTCTCTGGAATTTGAATATCGATGTAATTTTTTTAATTTTTCCTGACAAAATCCCAAATTTGGCTTCCCTCCACTTAGAGTTGGCTCCCCTTGGCTTTCAATCTTAAGAATTGCAAAATGCCATTCAATCTCCCCTCCCCGTTTTATATTGTTATGTAGGTAGATGTGGCAAGCAGGTAGCATGCTGCCACCGAATGCCGCCTAATTTTTTTATTTTTTTTATATTACAAGAGTCGCAACTAACTCTGAATTTTTTTACGGTTAAATGAACTGCAACAAACAAAATGTAGGTAAAATTATCTTTTTTTAAAGTGCCAAAAAATAATAAATATTTAAAAATTCAACTTCATCTAATAAAAATTATAGTGTTAATTTTAAATTAAAAAAAGAATAATATTTTGTAAAAAATAATTTAAAATTATAAATAATTATTTAATTAATAATTACTAGATAAGTTAGTTGGTAAGTTATAATTTTAAAAAATTTTAAAAATCAAATATATTGAGGTATACAAAGTTATTGATTATTAAATACATTCTTACAACATTAATTATGAATATGTATTAATTACACTTTAACAACATTAATTACAAATATAATAAATATTATAAATGTATTGAACTACCTTATCATATCTAGTATATTTTTGTATTTATAAAAATATCAAAGAAATCATCTAAATTTTATCTTTTAAGAATTACGGAAAGTCTCTCCAAATCTTTGATTTTTTATTCACATACCTGTTAGAAAAACACAGATGCTGTATCGTAAAACCATTGATTTAAAAGTAAAATTCTGGCAGATCTTTGGTGCAACCTGATTCGGATATTGTTTTCCAAGGTTAATACATTAGCACAGAAGAAACTGTGCTCAGAACCTACACGTTTTGGAATCTTGCACAATATTGTCCAAAATTAGGAGGAGAATAAAAAGTAAATAAAAGAGCTTAGAGATGTGTTTGGATACTTAGAAGCACGTTTTATATATACATTTTATATATAACACAGATGAGAAAGATAAAAGATATGAAACTTGGGAGAGATAAAAGATAAGAAGTCTGGGAAAGATAAAAGATAGGAAACTTGGAAAAGTTAAAAGATAGGAAGCTAGGGAGAGACAAAATATAGGAAACTTAGGAAAGATAAAAGATAGGAAACTGCATCCAACCATAAAATACTATAGTGTTCAACAATAATGTCACAACAGCTAGAAATGTGGAGTTGCATAAAAGAATTGACCGAACAGGAGAAAGGCATGACTTCTGACCATCGGAGATGAATATTGAACAAATTTTCTCTTACCACAACTATAATGATGAAAAGAAAGTAAAGGTAGTTGTCTTGAGTTCGTCGAATATGCCTTAATTTGGTGAGATCAAGTACAAAAGGATAGAAAAAGATTTAGAAAGCATCCTATCAACACTTGGGATGAAATAAAGACCATGATGCAAAGGAGATTTATGTCTTCTCACTATCATAGGGATTTGCACAATAAATTACAAAGACTCACACAAGGGAGTAGGAGCATGGATGAATAGTACAAGGAGATGGAGATGGCTTTGATTAGAGCGGACATTGTAGAGGATAAAGAGGCAACTATGACTCAATTTCTTCATGGTCTAAATTAAGACATTGGAGATATTGCAGAGTTGCAACATTATGTGAAGCATGAATATTTAGTTCATCAACCCATGAAGGTAGAGAAACAATTGAAGAGGAAGGAATCTATGACAAAATCATCTACTTCAAACTATTCTTCAAGTTAAAGGTCAAACAAAAGAATGAAAGTTCTTTCTTTAATCTCAAAGAAGCAATAAGTACTAAGAAGCCTATCCTTACTACCACCATTTCTTCTAAAAATAAGGATATCAAATGCTCAAGAGTTTGGAATGGGGGCACTGTAACATCCTAATAATAAAACTCATTCTACGCTTAAGTCATATACGCAATTTCATTATTAGTGTTACTTCATGATGTAGAATACTTTTTAAAAATTACTCATACAAAAAATATAATAAAACTTTTTCTTTTTCTTTGAAAACATTTACAAAAAATGTGAGCCTCGTCAAATTATTTAATTGATTACGTGTGATTTATCAATATGTCCAAAAAATGGCTAAATTCATGATCCACTTTCATTTATGCTAATGTTATTTGATTATATATTTACATCTTTCTTTTTGCAAACATTATTGTTATATACATTCTCACGGTTTCAAAAGTTAGTACAGGGGTATTAGTACCCTTTCATTCAGGACATGTACATATAATATAAATATTCTAAATATTACATAACTACAATACATACTTCATAACTAAAATACATATTACATGACTATTTACAAAAAATTACATTATTGGGATGAGACCAAATTTCTATCAACACTTCAAACATCAGGATCCTGAGGCTCCAACCACCCAATATAGGTTGTCAATCTTTATGAATACCATCACCTTTGCGAACGCCATTATTGGGGTCTAGGATTTATCCAAGGTTAGTGATATATTTTTAACCCAACCACTTCAGTTTTATTAAGAAAAAAATGTCAGACTTATATGATCACTTTTAACTTTAAAAGAAATCCTTCATTGAAGTGGATTAATTTTAGCATTAATATAAATAATTTTTATTCAGGCATACATTTCATTCATAACTTAAAAAATTATTCTGCCATAGAGATATCATGAATATACACTTTAAATATTCTTGGGATCACATTTATCACATCACTTGACCTTAGCTTTACTGATGCCACAATCATAATTTCTTCTCATGTTTTTATCATCCTTCCAATGATAATATTTTATGTAGACATGTCACACAGAATTTAGTCAAACAATATCTTTTCATTGGCTCTTCTACTTTACCTTCTATTATTAGAATATGAGTTCATTCCTTAATAGTCATCACCACCATAATTATTGAAGACCTAGCGCTTCATAATGGAAGAATTTTTGGAGAACCCTTTGTCTCCATCATAGAAGGACCTTTTTGCCTTCTGAATGTGCATAAGGCATATTAAGAGTAATGGTACATTTTTACATAAGTTCTTTATTTAGTGATCCTTTCATTAATTAGATTCCTTTTTAAATCTTTTAGATAACATGCATGCTCAAACAATATAGCTAATATGTCATGCACATATAATTTCTATTTTATTCAAGCTTCACATATTTCATCCACAAATAAACATTACAAATTACATCATTTCTCTAAAATCATTCAAGAGAGTAATTTGTGTATTTTATGTATAAATCCATACATCCAAGAAGAAACATAATGAAATAGCATAACTATTTTAACTAGAAATCTCTCTTAATCAAAATTACTTGATTATGCTTGGAGTAAGTCTTTGGGCAGCATATAGTCTTTTTGTAGAATTTGCCCATCTTATTGATCTTTTGAGATGTATAAGAAACTTCTCATAGAAACTTACTCCACTCACCCTTCTAAGTTATCTCTCAACATTTCACTTTTTCAAAAACTAAGTTTCTCTAATATTTTTAGTTTAAGTTTATGAAATGTTGGAGTTTAATGTAGTTGGGTCGAATGACCTATTTAAGTTAATTTACTTTGTATTCATCAATTTTGGTATTTTATGCATAACTATCTCATTTCAATTTTGAGTAATAGGAGTTTTATGTTTTCTTAACTATTAATCTAACTAATTAAATTTGACATACTAATTTTGATTTAATTATTTTTCTTCTTGCTTATGGATTCAAGTCCTCTTATTCATACTTTTCTTAAATTTTCTTAAACATCCAAATTAACTTCTCTTAGAAATTTACTTAGTAATGGTCATATTCTAATTTTGTCATCCTTAAGTCCTTGTGATCAATTTTTATTATTTTGGAAAGGTGATTTGTGTAAGTTTATGGCTTAGATTATTAAGTTGATCCAACGTGGAATTTTTAAGGTTCTTATCCTTAATCAGTATGCCTTCGCTAAGTGGCCACTTAAACTTTTACCATCTCTTAATCAAAATTATAATCATCTCCTTGTGGATGATAGTTTCCTTTTTATACTTTAACCAAAATTGAAACTTCTTTTTCCTTAATTAAGTAAGCTTGGCTGAATGGTTCCCTTGGTTTTACGAGAGTCGCTTTTACAATTTGTTTTCTTTCTTAGCTTATAGATCTTTAATTTTGTCACTCATTACACACTCTTCTTTTGGCTCCACCATATTTTATCCTTGATCCATGATCTTGGTCATGATTATGAGGAGTTTGAAATATCTTCTTCACCTTCTAAGTCCATGATTTCACCCATACTCTTGTTAACTTTAAGATCCAATGTTTGAAGTCAAGTTTTAACTTTTGTGACTTAATTTTTACACTTTGTTTAAACTTATGATTATATTGGTTCATATCTATACTTTTAATAAGATACAAGTTCAAGATTATGGGATTTAATAGAGTTATAAACAAGCTTATAACTTTAAGGAGAAAAAGATAACATATCATTATTTTCAAGAAAAACAAGTTAAGATCTCTGAGATTTATTCTAAACTCTATTTATCCTCCATTTGTGCATCTTCCAACACCTAAAAAAACTTCTCTAATCTGCAGAAAATACTTAAAAACCAATTTTAAAAAATTATAACTGATTAAATTTCTCTAAAATCATCATGAAGCACTTTAATCCATTAAAACTTTCTTTTGGCCTTCAAAATCATTCAAATTTTTTCATGAAGCTTCTTTAAACAAAATTGGGCAGTTTTGGACAAGAAAACACTCAAGAAAAATGGATCGATAGAGCTTAGAAAGATACCGATAGAAGAAAAAGAAAATAGGACAACACCACTTAGTAAAAGACCTATAAAATTTCTACTTGTTGAAGACTTAGAAAGGATTTGTTGAGTCTTTGAGGTGGATCTCCCCTTCCTTGTGGTCCACACAAGATCTTCAAAGAGATGGTGGTGGGACTTTGTTTACTTGTCTTAATATGGCTTAAACCACAGAAATGGAAGTTTAAGCTTAAGTAAATGTTTAAAAATGGGTTAGTGAAGCAAATTTGGCCACTATGAGGGAAAAGAAATTAAATTCCTACTTAAGAGCATTTTCTTCCATTCACATGTAATTTCTATTTTCAAGATTAAATTTAAAATATGAATAATTATACTTTAACACTAACTATAATTAATTTAACATAATTGTGATTAATTTTAACTTAATCAATGTTACTTTGACTTAATTATGGTTAATTTTATCTCTCCTCATAAATTTTTTTATCTTATATATCATAATGGCTTTGATGACTCATGGGATGAGTTATCCCCTTATTTATCACATTTTAATTTCATGCATGTGAATGAGCTCCAAGCTATTGGTCTTTGCTTCACAATTTCTTACCCCCTCCCGAGCTTCTAGAAGCATTTTAGTAATTTTCTAAATTTTGTCTAAAAAGTTCCTAGATTTCTCTCCTATATTTCTAATCCTTATTTGTTCATTTTTAAATTATTTTTAAATTATTTACATTTTTTTAACAGTTCAGCCCTTATAAAAAATAGAGCTCTTTTAAAATGTTTTAGTTCTCTTCTTATTTCTAACATTTATTCATGATATTTTAACCATCATTGGCAAGTTAAAATTTTTAAAATATCTTTTAATTTTTATTTTGAATTATCTATACATTATTTATTATTATTTTAGTATAGAAATATTTTTATTATTTTATCAAAAAAGATTTTTTTTTTAATTTTTGTTTCTATTATTGATTTATTTCTTGCTAATGATTTCTAACGTAAAAAGTTGTCATAAAACTTGTAACTATTACATATAAATATTTAAAATAATAAATAAAATTATTATTTTTAAAAGATTATCTATCACTATCAACTAAAATTTGTTACTTTAAACTAATAATGATAATTAAAATAAAAAATTGAATTGTATGTTTTCAATTTTTTTAGAATAATATAAAATTGTATTAACTAAATTAAGAAGTTAGAATTCAACCGTAGAAATGAATGGTTTGCATTTGATTTATTATTATTCTTCTCATTGTAATTAAATTTGATATCCAACATAATAATTAAAATTTAATGATTAATTTCACTAAAATATTTCAATTCTAAATTTTTGGTGGTTCAATTTTAAATTTTTATCATAAATTCAACTATTTTAAAATGTAAGTAATTATAATTAATTTAATTATAAAAGGTTAAAATATTTTATATGAAATTTTAAATTTAAATTTTATTATTTTTCATTGAAATGAAATATGATATTCAAATTTAAAATCTTATGTAAATTATTTTAATTTTAAATATATTTCAATTTTAGGATCTCATATTAAAACAAATATTTATAACAATTATTTTTGATGATTGAAAAAATTATTAAAAAATAAATTTATATTTGATTATAATAATTATACTATTCAAATTGCGGTTAGTAGAATCCTTTTCTATGAATAAATTTTAGAAAATATAAATTTATAAAAAATTAATAAAATTTTAACATTATTACTATTCATTTTTAAAATTATCATAATTTTTTATGTCATCATTACTTATATTATATAAAAATATTTTAATTTATGAATGAAAAATACTCATATTATAACTAAAATTCGAAAAATTTATTTTGTCATTACTTTTGTTATATAAAAAACATTTTAGTTTATGAAGGAAAAATATTCACATAATAACTAAAATTCGAAAATTACATAATCATCTCAATTCGTATTCTTAGATAATCGTGTAACTATGTCATCATTTACTTAAATTCTAGTACATTTTTTAATTATTATTATTATTATTATTATTATTATTATATATTAAAGGTTGAGGTTGTTATAAGAATTTTTTAATTTAAAATATAAAAATTAAGTTATTAAATTTGAATTTTTTTAAAAATGGATTAAAGTTATGTAAAATTTTATATTTTAAAAATTAAGTTATGTAAAATTTTATATTCAAATCTCATTAATAAAAAAATAACTTAAAAATATTATTTTAAATATTTTATTGATATCTTTGACTTTTCATTAGAAAGTTTACTACAGTTTTATTAATTACAAAAAATAAATATATATTTTCTATTACATAGGAAAACTCTCTCACACAAATAATTCAATGAGAAAAACATTATTTCATTTATTATATATATATTGAATTAATATTTATTTTTACTATTCTTATTTAAGATAGAAATTAAAATTATAATAAATAAAAAATATAAATAAAATTATGAAAATATAAATAAATAAAATATTTTAAAAAATAGTAATATTAATTATATTTGTATTTATTTTTTAAACAGAAAAAATGGAAAAATATATTTTTATTGTTATTTTTGTCTTTTTACTAAATAATTACTGTACATTTATTAATTGTAATAATTAACATTTATTGATATCTTTTCCTTTGTTGGAAAGGAATGAGTATACATTTATTAATTGTAATAATTAACATTTATTTTCATACCAAGGACCACCGTAGTCCACCGTTTCTCTTCATATATTGAGATTAGTTAATTTGATTTAAGTGAAAAATATGTTAACAGTATTTCTTCTCCCAAAATTGGAATTTGCTCAATCTTTTTAGTGGTGATTTTATTTTAATAACCTTTAATTGTATTTTAAAATAAATTATTTTTATTTTTAATATATAAAAATTAGATAAATAAAAAATTAAATTAATTTAAAATAAAAAAAATTATATTATTATTATTATTATAATAAAAATATAATAATAATAGTTATAATATTATGATAATAATAGCAGTAATGTTTATAATGATGAAGGTAATAGTTTGACAGTAATAATAATAATAATGGTAAAATTTAATAAATTGAAAAATAAAAAAAATTTAAAACTAAAAATAGCATAATTTTTTTTTAAATATGAGATTTAAGTCAAAATAATTTTTAAAATTTATTAAAAATTTATTTAAAATTATTTTTATCAAACAAATTTTATTTTTAAAATTAATTTAAAAATAAAAAAACTAAAAACTCCAGTATACCCTAAACATGACCTAATTTTTATTTAATTAAGGTTTTTATTCAAGACTTTCTTTTATCAGTCATTACGTGGGTGAGTATTTGGATTTTTAAATTTTCAATGATTCAATTTGATTTGTCAAATCGTTCGGTCGTATATATTATTTCTTTGATTTGGAATTATGTTTTCGTGTTATATTTTCTACAATTGTCAAGTTTAATATTTCAATTAATTTTTCTTTGTTCTAATTCTTTTTACATTTGCTATTATCATCGCTTAATTATGTGTAAGACTCAATTTTTTATTTACTAATAAAAATTAAAATAAAACAGAGTCAAAATTCACTTTCATTTTTCATTTTTTTTTATTTTTTATGATATTTCCTTCAAGCTGAATCAATATAAGAATAATGAAATACTTCGTTTACTTTTAATTTTCATCATATTTCATTTAGCCTTCTCTAAAAGCTTCAGAAATTCACGTTCATTACTCTGATTCTACTTCTTGAGCTTGCCATCATATTTCATTTGCTATTTAATTTCTCGTCAGGTATGAATAGAATAAAAAGTCAAGATATGTATAAATGAAAGAAATGGAAAAGTTAATAAAAAAAGATTAAGATTGAACATGTTTTAGTTCATATAAAATATTTAAATTTTGTTTAATTTCTTAAATTTAAAACTTTTAGTTTAGGTATATTATTTTTTGAAATATATTAGTTATGATTTCTGATATTAATTAAAATTATATTAAATTAAAATAAATTAATCAAAATTAGAGAATTATATTCAAGATATTTCATAAATGATATTTTTTAATAATAATTAATTTAACTTGATTTAATATAATTTAAATTAATATAAAAATTTATCATCATAATATTTAAATAAATAAAATACTTAAACCAAAAATTTTTAAATTAAGAAACCAAAACTAAAATTTAAGTATTTTAAAAAAAATATTTAACCAAAAAAATTAATTAAAAGAATTGAGAAAATATCACATAACATTTAAGAAAGAAATTTAAAATAATATATAAATTTAGATATATACAATGCCTATTATATACAGAACTTTAACATATAAATTAATAAGAAAGTATATATCTACCATATAAAGAACTTAACAAACAGGAGCGGAAGTACACGAGAAGCTACCCAAAAATGGCCCGCACAGATGTCTCGTTAGTTACGATGAAATTTATCTTTGCAGCCATGATAAGTGTTCTATTCTCACTTGGTATGTTATGCAATTAAATATCAAAATTAGAAATTTATTTATACAATAAATTTTAGTATGTGTTTGGAATTACATGTAATTTTGATGAATCCCCGTTTTTTTTCTAATGCAATAAAAAATAAGTTAGAAAAATTGATCCAAAATTGAGTATTTGGAATGTGAATTGAAACATGCAGGTATGAGCAGCAAAACTTTCTGTCCAGGACCATGCTTTGCCATTTCTAATTGTAAGGCCTACTGCCACCGTCTTGGCTATGAGAATGGAGAATGCATCCCACCTCACAATCTTATCTGTTGTTGCTCCATTCCCATTGCCTATGAGAAAAATGTTTAACAGAGTTTTCATTATTTGTTTGCAAACAAGCAATGTGTTTTATAAATAATTTTTAGTTCAATAGCTGGAAATAAAATGAGTCATAAGAAGATGAGTTTCCCCAATTTTATTATTAGTTTCAGAATAATATGCTAAATTAGTTTTTAAAATTATAGATATCTATTATTAATTAAAATTAGCTAATGTTTCTGTTTTAATTTTTAATTTTTCAATTTTAAAAGCTATTGGACCGATCCAGCAAAAACTGCTCAGCTTTCTTAAATTTCATTTTGGGCCAAAATTGGAGAAACTGGCTGATCTAGTAAGTGACTGAATCACTTTTCTATTCTAAATTGTAGAAAATTCTCCACGTATTTTTCTATTCAATTTTAAAATAATTAGTTAAATTTAACTTAATCATCAACAAAATTCAAGGATAATATTAATTGAATTAATCTTACTTCTAAAATTTATCCTTATTCTTAAATTAAATAAATAATATATTAAATATTAATACATTAATTCAAAAACTAAATTCATACAAAATTAAATATTTTTACGACAAATTTCAACCTTATTTTAAAATTTATTTTATTTTTTCACATTTCTCTTATTTTTTATTAAAAAATTTAAATATTTTTTAGTTCATAATGTAACTTTTTTTAGTTTAATTTTTATATGAAAAACAATTAAAAATGAGTCTTTAGATAAAAGGTTTATTTTTCAAAATATCTCATTCATTATCTTATGTTATAATTTGATTAAAGAAAGTATAATGTGATGAACAGTTTTTTGACATAACTTTTGATATGAAAAGAAACTTGTACATCTTGTCATTTACTCCGTATATAATTCATATTATTTATTTCAATCTATTTAAAAAAAAATTGTGATATATATATATATATATATATATATATATATATATATATAAAAGAATGGAATTAAATAAGGAAGTTTCACATCACTCTTCAATAAAATAAAAATTTATTAATTTTGACGTTTAAAAATTATATTATATTCTCTCATTTTAATATTTCTCTTAAACATCATCATTTTATAACAATTTCTATTATTATATTAAATTATGATAATCTTATTTAAAATTAGTAGATTAGCTTGTAATAAATTTTAATATCTATCAAGCAAAATAAATATAAATTATTATTTTAATTTTTAAAACCTTTAAAATTGGATATATTAATTTTTAAAGATAAAATTAATTATATTTTAATCCTAAAAAATAAATAATGAACTATTTTAATTTTTTTAATTTTTATTTTTAATCTTGTTAAAGGATTAAAATTTTTATCTTTTAAGAATAATTATAATATTTTTAGGTATTTTTTTATATTTTTATGAATTTAAAAGTATATTACTTATAATGATATGATTTAATATATTTATATCATTCTCATTCTCATAATTAATGTTGTCATATTATAAATAATATAATTAACAACTTTTGCTACATTGATATGTTTTTTTAAAAAGAATATTCTAAAATTAAAATTTATAAACTGGTCTCTTTAATAATTATTAATTAAATAATTATTTATAAATTTTAAATTATAATAATTTTAAATTTTTTATTATTAGTTTAGTAACAAAATACTATTTTTGTAACGTCTACAATTTATATGATAAACTTCTTAAATTACAAATATCTATTAGTAAGAAGTAAAATGATAATAAAAATAAAAATTTAGAAGAATTAGAAAATTTCTAATAAAATAATGAAAATATTCCTACATTAAGATGACAACAAATAAATATGCACATAATTCAAAATAAAAATTAAAAGATATTTTAAAGATTTATAATTCATCAATGATGGTGAAGGTATCACGTAAAAATGTTAGAAACGAAGAGAGAATGACAACATCACTGAAAACATTCAAAAGGTCCTGAAAGAATCCTGTCTCATATAAAGGACTAAATTGTTTCAAAAAAATATTAAATGACTTAAAAATAATTCAGGAACAAGCTAACAAAGGTTAGAAATATCAGGAGAGCAATCTGGAAACGTTTTAGAAAATTTTCAAAAAATTACTCAGAAGGGAAAGAAAATACAAAATAAAGACCAATAACTTGAAGTTTATCCACATGCATGAAATTAACACGTAAAAAATAAGAGAATAACTCATTCCATGAGTCATCAAATATTATGGCATATAGGACAAAAATATTTATGAGAGATAAAATTAACTATGGTTAAGTCAAAAAAACCTTGATTAAGTTAAAATTAACCATAATTAGATTGAAGTAAACCATGATTAGATTAAATTAATCATGATTAGTATTAAAGGATAATTACTCATATTTTATGTTTATCTTGAAAATGAAAATTACATGTGAATGGACCAAAATATTCTTAAGTAGAAATTTAATTTCTTTTCACCCATGGTGGTTGAATTTTCTTATGGGGTACTAAGAGAGGCTCATTTTTTTCACTAACCCACTTTTAATCATTTACTCAAGCTCACAAAACCTACCCTTAACTCTAAATCTTTCTAAGACCCAAAACTGACACAAAGCTTAAACTTCCATCTTTATGGTTTAAGCCATGTTAAGACAAGTAAACAAAACCCCCCACCATCTCTTTGAAGATCTTGTGTGGACCAAAAAGGAGGGGGAAGATCCACCTCAAAGACCCACAAATCTTTTTTCTAAGTCATCAACAAGTAGGAATTTTCTACCTTAACTATTCTTAAGTCTTTTATTAAGTGGTTTTGGTCTATTCTCCTCTATTTTTGTGGATCTCTTTCTAAACTTTATGGATCAATTTTTCTTGAGTTTTTTCTTGTCTAAAACTAACCAAGTTTGTTTGAATAAGCATCATGAAAATTTTCAATAATTTGGAAGGCTAAAAGGAAGTTTTAATGGATTAAAGTGCTCCTTGATATTTTTAAAGAAATTTGATCACTTAAAATTTCTTAAAATTGGTTTTTAAGTATTTTGGGAAAATTAGAGAAGTTTTGTTTAAGTGTTATAAGATTATCAAGTGGAGGATAAATAAATCTTAGAATAAATCTCATGCCTCTTAACTTGTTTTGCTTGAAAATAATAATATGTTGTCTTTTTCTCCTTAAAGTTGTAAGCTTGTCCATAACTCTATTAAAATATCTGATCTTGAACTTTGATCTTCATGAAAGTCTAGACTTGGACCAATACAATCATAAGTATAAAAGAAATATAAAAATTAAGTCAAAAGAGTTAAAACTTGACTTCAAACATTAAATCTTAATATTAATAAGACTATGAGTGGAATCTAGGACTTAGAAAGTGAAGGAGATATTTCAAACTCCTTATAAACATGAATACGATTCTTGACCAAGGACAAACATTGATGGGTCCAAAAGCGAAGGAAGTAATGAATGATAAAATTAAGGATTCACATGCTAAGAAAGAAAAAATTTGTGAAAATGACCTTATATGATCAAAGAGACCATTTCGCCAAGTTTGATAAAATTAAGGAAAATTGAGTTAAAATTTTGTTAAGTTATTAAAAAGAGCCCAACCATGTACAAGGAGGTAATTTAAAGTTCAATTGTGGGATTGAAACATATTAAGTGACCATTCGGCCAACACATAGTAAATAAGGGAAAAATTCTTAAAAATTTCTAAATTGATTCAATCTATTAACCTAAGTCATAAATTAGCACAAATTATTTCTAAAACAAGAAAAATTGATCACAAGGCCTTAGGGTTGGCAACATTTGAATTTGGCCATTACTAAGTAAATTCAAAAGAGAAGTTAATTTGGGTGTTTAACAAGATTCAAGAGAAGTATGAGTAAGAGAACTTGAATTCATAAGTAAGAAAGAAAACATTAAACCAAATTAGTAACTCAAATTTAATTAGTTAGATTAATAGTTAAGAAAAAAATAAAGCTTCTATCACTTAAATTTGGAATGATATATTTGTGCATAAAACACCAAAATTGATGAACATAGGGTAAATTAACCTAAATAGACCATTCAGCCAACTACACTAAACTCCATCATTTTATAATCTTAAATTAAAGATATTAAGAGAAACTTAGCTTTTGAGAAATGGAAGGTTATAAGATAACTTGGAAGGATGAATAGAGTAAGTTACCATGAGAAATTTCTCATAAATCTCAAAAGATCAATAAGATGGACTAATTCTTGAAAGAAGCTACATGTTGCCCAAAAAGACTTAATACTAAGCATAATAAAGTAATTTTGATTAGGAGTGAGATTTCTACTTAAAATAACTATGTTATCTCATTGTATTGCTTCTTGGACATATGGATTTGTGCATAGAGTAAATAAAATACTCTCTTGCATGATTTTAGAGAATTAGTATGATTTGTAATTTTTATGTATGGATGAAATATGTGAAGCTGGGATGGATTAGAAACATTAGATGGATTATTAGAGCATGCATGTTATCTTGAACATTTAAAAAAGAATCTAATTAATCAAGGGATCATTAAAGAAATAACTTATGTAAAAACTTAACACTACTTCTAATGTCCCTTACGTATATTTAAAAGGCAAAATGGTCCTTATATTGTGGAGACAAAATGGTTCTCTAAAAATTCTTCTATTATGAAGCGCTAAGTCTTTAATAATTATGATGGTTATGACCATCAAGGAATAAGCTCATATCCTAAGAAGGTAGAGTAACAAAGTTAGTGAGAAGATATTGTTTGACTAAATTGTATGATAAGCCTATGTTGTGGATTTTCTTTGAGAGAGTGATAGAGAAATGAGAAAGAATTGTGATTAAAGTGCATGTGTGTTGGAAACATGTTAGTGACGAAATACACATCAAAATTTGAACAGTTGTGTAAGTACTTTGCCCTCTATTAGAGACACCTAGATGAGGCGTGGAACTCTAGGAGATATTATGGAGGATTGAGGGAAGACCTCCTTGCGGTTGTGGGCCCTATGGAAATCCAATACTTTGCTTGATTGGTTAACAAAAACCACTGCAAAGGATGAGGCATGTGGGAGAAGATTGGTGCATTAGAGAAGTCAATTCCAGCCAAGGTTCACCAAGCGACCATTTCCACAAAAAGGACATAAAGGGGAAAAACCTCAAGAGTAATCTGCTAATGTCCAGAGACCACCCAGCAATCCCTAATTCAAGAAATGCAGTAAAAGTCACAGAGATAGACCCTGTTTGTGGGAAAAAATGTCTACTACAACTATGACTAGATGGGTCATTTTGCAAAAAACTGCATCAAGAGGATGTCAGCCCCTCCCAACAAACCACAACATCAAGGAAGAGTCTTCACTCTAAATACTAATGAGGCAAATCACTCCATTGATCTCATGAGAGGTTAATGTCTCTGAATAGTCAAACTTTAAATGTATTGTATGATTTTGGTGCCAATCATTCATTTATTTCTCATGACTACATGAAAAGAATGAGATTATTTATGTCTGAACTTCCATATAATCTATTGATTTCCATTCCTATCGGTAAAAGACTTGTTTAAATTGTTTCAATTGTACTTTCTTCTTACTTGATAGAGTATATAAATCTGATTGTATTTATTTGCCTTTGGTTGAATTGAATATAATCTTAAGAATGGATTAGATCTCTAAGAATCATGCATATAGTGACTTCCTAGATAAATCTATTTCTTTTTCCCTTGCTATGAATGATTTATTCAAAACTATTGAATTTCTTCTAAACTTGATTAGTTTAGGTAGTAATAGGAGTGAAAGGAAATGATACATTTTCCTTTTGGCTAGTGAGGTTAAAGAAAAACAAATAATTGAGGAAATCCCTATAGTAAAAGAGTACCATAAGGTATTTCTAGAGGATATATCCAAATTCCCACCAATAAGAGAAATAAAATTCTCAACAAAGTTAGTACCCAGAACTTGACCCATTTCCATAGCCCCATATAAAATGTTTTCTATTGAGTTAGCTGAGTTAAAAAGCCAAAAGGAGTTGTTGGCTAAAAATTTTGTGTGACCAAGTGTATCACCATAGGGAGCTGCGGTGTTATTCGTGAAGAAAAAAGGAGTATGAGGTTTTGTGTGGATTACAAACAGTTAAACAAAGTGACCATTAAGAATAAATACCCATTACCTAGGATAGAGGATATGCTAGACTAGTTGAGAGGAACTATAGTATTTTCAAAGATTGACTTAAGGTTGGGACACCATCATATTAGACTGAGAGGTGAAGATATCCTTAAGATAGCCTTTAGAACCCGTTATAGCCATTATGAATTCATAATCATGTTATTTGGAATGATTAATGCTCCTGTGGTTTTCATGGATAACATGAAATGAATCTTTAGACCTTACTTGGATAAGTTACTAATCATATTTATAGACAACATTCTTGTCTATTCCCATACAAGAAAGGAGCATGAGGAACACCTTAAAATTGTCCTGGAGATCCTTAAGAGTAAAGAATTATACTCTAAATTGTTTAAGTGTAAATTCTGGATGGAGGCAGTAAAGTTCTTAGGACATGCGGTATCACAAGGGAGAGTGTCTGTCGACCCTAGTAAGGTAGAGGTCATTACCAAGTGGGAGAGACAAACCTCAATGATGGAAATAAGGAGTTTCCTAAGAATAGCTAGATATTACCATAGGTTTATCCAAGGATTTTTCCAAATAGACCTACCTCTAACTAAGCTCACTACAAAGAATACTTCTTTTCCTTGGACTCTTGCGTGTGCGAAAAGCTTCCAAGAATTGAAATAAAGATTGACCACCACCCCAATGTTAATATTTCCAAACCCCAATGGAGCTTTCAAAGTCTATTATGACGACTTAAGTAGAGGTCTAGGTTGTGTGCTCATGTAAGAGAAAAATGTAGTGGGTTACACCTCTAGGCTATTGAAAACTCATGAAAGCAACTATCCAACCCATGACTTCGAACTAGTAGCGATAGTTTTTGCCCTTAAGATGTGGAGAAACTATTTGTATAGGGTAAGGTTTGAGGTATTTTCTGATCATAAGAGTTTGAAATATTTGTTTGATCAGAAAAGATTGAACGTGAGGCAATGTAAGTAGATGGGATTTTTAAAGGATTATGATTTGGATTGAACTACCATCCTGGAAAGGCCAATGTGATAACTGATGTGTTAAGTAAAAAAACATTGCGTGCGTCTTGGCTGATGGTGAAGGAGATGAATCTTGAAAGGATTCTAGATACATGAACCTAGGAGTAGCTGTGATGGAAGGGAGCATTAAGCTGAGTCACCTGCAAGTGACTAGTGGGAATTCAAGAAGTGGATTACTATAACGAGAGAAAGTGAGTTAGAAGAAATAACCTTAGACCGGGATGACTTATAGAGGAATCAAGGGTATATCTATGTAACTAGCGTAGAAGACCTACGTAGGAGAATCTTAGAAGAAACCCATAAGATCTATTTTATTGTGTACTTGGGAACCATCAAGATGTATCAGGACATGAAAAAACAATTATGGTGGATGGGAATTAAAAGGGTAAAGATAGAACATCAGAAGTTTGTAGGTTTATTACAACCTTTAGACATACCTGAGTCAAAGTGGGAAGGAATTTGTATAGATTTTGTAATAGAATTACCTAGAACATAAGGAGGACTAGATGCAACCTGGGTAATAGTTGATCGATTGACCAAGTCTGTCTATTTCCTACCCATTAAGGTTACCTACTCCCAAGAATAATTGGTAAAAATATACATTAGAGAGATTGTGAGGTTACATGGAACTTCGTCGTCCATAGTGTTAAATAGAGACTCTCGATTCACCTCTAGGTTTTAAGAAGCCTTACAAAAGGCATTCAGGATGAAATTACGATTAAGCACAATCTATCATCCCTAAAATGATGGACAGTGTAAGAGAAAAGTCCAAACTTTAGAGAACGTTCTTAGATCCTGTGTTGTAATATCCTAATAATAATACATGTCTTATGCTTAAATTATATCATGAAATCACTACTAGTTTGTTGCTTCATGATGCATAAGTTTATAAAATATGGTACAATTTCTTTTTATTATAAAACTGATACATAGGTGGAAGGAGGTGGTTCTTTTGGATTAATAGAGGTTGAAACTTGATGGAGAATGGAAAAGGAATGGATTTAGATTAAGCCTTGACTTGGAAGTGCCACCTTTTGTGAAGGATGAGCTTCTTCTCTACCACCATGAGCAACCATGGATAAGGAGGTTCCTCAACCCCAAGTCTTGTTTTAGAGGAAGAATAGGGGGAGAATTACTCTAAAATATTTAAGTGGAAACTCACAATTTCATTCAAAATGAATTTCATGTTGAAAATTACATAAGTGATGCCTTTATATAGGCAAAATGAAGGAGGTGCAAAATGGAGGGAAGGAAGGGGAAAATTTGAATATGAATTAGGTTAGGATTTTAGCCCAATAATGATGCCTTATTCACTTTTCAATGTAGCCTCAGATTGGACTAGAGAAATCCCAAAAGATTCTAAGCTAAAATATAAGAAAATTGGACTCAAATCTTATACATATTAGGTATGCTAGTTCCTAAAATACAAAAAAAAAAGTACCTAAATCCTATTCTAATGTGTGAGGCTCAATAGGCCTAGTTTGTATAAGGTCCAATAGGCCCAATGGCTTTTCAGCTGAGATCCTCTGCATCTGGGACCTCTACGTTATCTTCCCTTTCTTCGAAAGCATTCATCTTAAATGTGTAGGCTTAAAAATATATGCAAAACAAGGACATAAATAGGTAAAGGAGACTTTTATTGATAAAGGAAAACAAGACTAATGTCAGGATCAAATACCAACCTCTTGAATCTTCCAAAGAATTTTAACAATATGCAATCATAAAAAATTAGACACAAGAGGTAGTAGAAAATAAAAGACCCATAACCTCTATAGGAGTGAAATAGATAAACAAGGACTAAGAATATGTGTATGAGTTTTAATCCTAGATTGTGTTCATAGATGGTTGGGCTACATGCTAGGATACTGCCTAAATGGCTCATGGATTAGCTTACCTTAGGTAGGGCATGATACCAATAAAATTGTGAGGGGGGTTTATGTATCCCTTCATAAGGTGGCAGAGACTGATACTAGAGTAATGACACTTGTATCAAGAATTTAGATGTCTTGTCCATCAAGTTATTGGTATTAGAATCTTCAATCATCCTAGACATAAATGGATAAGATAATTATTGAAGCATGCTAGAGATCTGAATAGTTACAACCATATAAGGCACACAAAAAGATGAGAGTTTAATCAATTGAATGACTTTACTCGTATCATACCCATCATGCCATGTAATAATGGTGTCATAAGTAACCATGGTTGGTTGGGAGAGATGGACCTTTATGAGACCTCGTTTTTGCCTTCCTCATAGAGGAAATGATTCCTTTATTAGAGTAAAGGAAACCCTAGACCCTATCCCAATTACTAGTTTCAAGGTAATGGTATTTAGAGGGCAAGGTTTCCTAACTAGGAGGATGTTTCTCACCTCATCCTTCCTTATAAGTCGATTTTGACGCTCCTGTATAAAAGAGATAGAATCTTTACTTACCTTTTCTTTATTTCTTTTTATTATTATTAATTTCTTTTATCTCTTTAACTTTTTTGTTTTTCAAACCCTGTCTCTCAACCTCCCTTTTTTGGATCATATGCATCTAGTCTTGATAGACTTCACTAAGGGACAGAGGCACTAGGGTAATTTTCTTGGATTTGAATAGGAATGAGTACCTCTTAGTATGCGCATAATGATAAACATCCCTATCATATTGTCATGGTCTTCCCAATAGCACTTGACTATCCTCCATGGGGACAACATCACAAGTAACATTGTCCTTATATCTCCTAATGGTGAATGTGAGGAGGACTTGTTGATCAACCAACAAGTCTCCATTATCACTAAACCATTGAAGCTTATATGGCTTAGGATGTGGGGTGGTTGCTAACCTTAGTTTGGTAACTAGCCTAGTACTAGCTACATTGGTGTAGCTACCTCCATCAATAATTAAGGAGCAAGTGTGTCCCTTGATAGAACACCTAATATGGAAGAAGTACTCTCTGTGAGTTTCTTCTTCCCTATTAGCAACACTACCTAATAACCTCCTAACGACTAGGAGGTCTCCTTCAAGTGCATACTCTAGAACTTCATTATTAGATGAAGAGGAAGAGGAGCTAGAGCTAGTGGACTCTAATGATGAATAATTACCATTGTCCTTAAGGATCATGGTTTTCTTATTTTGGTATTGGGTAACAATATGCCTCTACCTAAACCCTTGAAACATTTGACCGAGGACTCTTTTCCTTAAGGTAAGTTTGGAGTTTTAACCTTAGACTCTTTGGTATCTTTAAACTCCCTAGGTGTGAAACTAGAATCCCTTTTCTTATTTTTCCAAGTGCTTGTGTAGATGATTTATATGCATTGTATTAGCCTTTACCCCTCCTATTTATTTGGGTTTACCCCTCCAAGCTTGGTGGCAAAGATCATTAAGGCTTAGATATTGGTGAAGTTCTATCACATCCCTGATGTCATGCCTAAGTCCATCTAGGAACCCAACCATGGTGGCCTCTTCACTTTCTTTCAAGTTAGCCCTAATCATTGCAACCTCCACTTTCTTGTAATATTCATCTACACTTTTGCAACCTTGTGAGAGTCTTTCTAGCCTATTGTGGATCTATATTAAATAATGGGAAGGTACATGTCTTTCTCTCATTATGTGCTTCATTTCCTCTCACTCACCTAAGGGTCTATATCTCTGCTTATTAAGCCTATCCCACCATATTAAGGCATAATCACTAAAGCCTAAGGTGACTAACCATACCTTATGTCTTCCCCTAATGGAATGACTTGAAAAAAATTGTTCTACCTTGAGTTTCTAATCTAGGTATGCCTCTGGATTGTTCCCCCCTTGGAACTTAGGTATTTTTACCTTAAGTAGTTCTAAGGACTCTAGGTATTCTCTTTTCTCTGGGTCTCTATTTCTAACACTACTCCTATTGCTCCTATCTTCTAGGTTATCCCTAGAAGAGCTTCTACTTCTATTCCTATAGTTCCTAATCCTATGGATCCTATGCCTAGGGGGTTCTTTATGGCTTGAAGATTCCTTATGCCTATAACCTCTATCTCTATATCTATCTCTATCTATCCTTGATGCATGGTCATAAGGTGTTTGTGCTTTTCTTTTTGAAGGAGGCCTAACCGTTGAAGATGGTCTCTCTCTATATGGAGAGTGTCTTATATTTTTCTTAGGATCTACATTTGTCCCAAAGAAGTTCACATCATCATTTGATGTCTCCTCCGTATTGTAATATCCCAATTTCTAAACCTACTTATTTCAATTTTCCTTGGGTTCCTTTTAGACCTATTTGAGCGTCCTCTTTCTAAGTTTTCTAAGAAATATTCAAACTCTCTTATTTGGGTTTGAATTACTTTTTCTAATCTTGAAGCAATTTTCTCCATCTAACTCCTAGGTGAATATTTGGGAGCACTCATTTTCAAAATAGAAAATTACCTTTTCCCACCCGAAATTACTAGGCTAAGAAATTAAATCCCACAAGTCAAAACACTTAACACACAATCTAAGTTGTAAGGCACAACAAACACATAGGGGTTAAGTGATTTACCTAGCCCCTTTGACCTTGCAAAAAAAAATAAAGGTTAGTGCTACACAAGATAGTTCTACACTATGCAAGGATCACTTAGCACACAACTTAGGTCTAAAGCACACAAACACACAAAAAACTATAACTTAACCTTAGGTGAGTATCTTACACCAAGGTCTGAAAGTTCAAGTCCTTATTACAAATAACTTGCAAAGGTAAATATGAATTACACCATGATTAAATCCTACTACAAATCACTAGGATTTACAATTTAAATCAATCCTAATTATTACAAAATGTATTCACTTTGGTCTTCAATTTAGGTTTACTCTTAACTCTTCACTTTGGTCTTAAAGTCCAAGTTTTAATCCTTAGTTTCTTGAGTCCCTTGCCACACCTTTTTCCTTAGGCTTAAGCTTTTCCGAGTTCCTATAAAATTAAGCACAAACAAAAAGGACACTTGCCATCCTACTTGGTTAATGTTAGAAAAATCAAGTTAAATTTCACTAGTCCTTACTAAATGTTTATGCTCTCCTCCTTATAATGTCCTCACCATACAACTAGCTCTCTTACACCATTTCACTCATACAAATATCCTCCCAAATTAGCTTGAGATCAAAGAATAACTCAGCTCAACTTAGGTGCCTTAATAATGTGTAAGTGGTGAAAAAGTGCTCATAAGTGTATGTGCAAAGGTGACAAAACTTAAAGAAAATTTAAAGGACAAATAACAAAATCTATAATAAGAATGGTATATTCAATGGAATAGGCAAGACAAAACTTAAAGGTTAATCAAAGATAAACTAGAATTAAAGGCAAGCAAAAAAGGTAGGCATACAAAGGAAATACTTAGAAACTTTAAAGAGTGACATGCACATGCTCATGCAATGAGAAGATTCTATTCGACAAAGAAATTAAGGCACGCATAAACTAAGTAATTAAACCTAATATGGTACATAACCTATGGCCTAAAGGAAGCATGGACAACTAGCATACGACACTTAAGGAAAGGAAAGCAAATGATCTTTATGCAAGCCTTTTTATATATGCTTTTTTTTTCTTTTCTTATTCTCTTTTGTTTTTCTTCTTTTGTTTTTCAGTTTTCTAAACTTATTTTCGCCATAATTTTGGTTCAAAGTCCAGGGAGTTCAAGTCCTCAATTGTTCCATTCACAGGCTCTTGTTAAGGTTATATGCCCACAAATTTATCCTAGTGCATTTTGAACTTCATCCTTTGCATAATTATGGAATTCTAAGTTATAATTTCTTATTTAATTGTCTCCAATCTAGCTCAGGTCATAAGGTCCAAGGATAAGAATTAAGTTTCTTTTAATTTGATTCAAGCATACACTTATTCTTTAAGTTCAATGACTTAATCATGCATGACTTAAGCTAAAGAAGAATACATATAGAAGGATCAAAATATGAAAAATAATATCTAAAGAAGGCTAAAAGAACCAAATGTACACAAGAACTTCAAGAACACATGAGATTTTGGCGCCAAAATTTGAATTCAAATCTCAGAATTTTTCTAAAATTTTTTTGGAAGATTTGAAAAATTCAAACCAATCAATTTAAAGATATGGATTACAGGAAGAAAACAAAAACAATTTTGACAAAGATCAAATTAGGAATGAGCAAGTTATGCACAAATCAAACAAGTTAAGCGCATTTGTGCATCAGAATGAACACACTTCCATAATTAGTAGATAAAAATTTCATTTTAGATTCAAATCACACAAACAATATCATTCAGAAACTACAAAGAAATAAGAAGAGAATGTAACAATAATCCTCAAAATTGGAGATCATTCGAATGATCAAAACTGAAAACAAAAATAGAGATGAAGATGAACTCGAAAATCCAAGAAGAAATAAGAAAATGCATACGAATCAAGAAGCAGATATAACCTCCATTCCTAGAACTTTGATACCAGTTGATGTAGTGGTGAAAGGAGGTGGTTCTTCTGGATCAATGGAGGTTGAAACTTGATGGAGAATGGAAGAGGAATGGACATAGATTAAGCCTTGATTTGGAATCGCCACCTCTTCTGGAAGATCAACTTCTTCTTCGCCACCATGAGCAACCATAGATGAGGATGTTCCTCAACCCCAAGTCTGGTTTTAGAAAAAGAATAGAGAGAGAATTGCTCTAAAAAATCTAAGTGAAAACTCAATTTCATTCAAAATGAACTTCATGTTGAAAATTATACAAGTGATGCCTTTATATAGGAAAAATGAAGGCGGTACAAAATGGGGGAGGGGGAGGAGGGGACAAATTTAAATTCGAATTGGGCTTAAAGTTCAACCTAATAATGGTGCCTTCTTCGCTCCTCAATGAGCCTTAAATTGGTCCAAAGAAAGCCCAAAAAATCCTAAGCTAAAATACAAGGAAATTGGAATCTTATACATATTGGACATGCTAGTTCCTAGAATACAAAAAAAGTACCTAAGTTCTATTTTAAGGTGTGAGACCCAATATGCCTAATTTGTGTGAGGTCCAATAGGCGCAATGGCTCTGCAGCTAGAATCCTCTACATACTACTAGTCTGTTACTTCATGATGTAGAACTTCTTTATAAAATATTGTTATTGAAAATATGGTACAACTTTTTTTCTTATAGATCTTTTTACTGAAAGTGAGAGCCTCATGATAGTAATTATTTTATTAGAAAATAAATGATCACATGTCATCATTCGTGCTAATTTTGAAAACTCATATTCATTTATTACTAGTAATATAAATTTACATATATATTATATGTACATCATTATTTATGTTTATCTTACACATACCATCACATGATGTCAAAGGCTTTTAGGGAGTCCTTTGTAACAGAACAAGAGCATTAGTACCCTTTTAAGATTACAATCATCCATAACAAAACTTTTATAGTACATATAAGAAAAATAAAATCCACTTTAGTGATTCATGGGGTATCTTCTTACAAACCAATGGCTTCTTCTCTTTCTCGTTTATTTCATTCCATGAGCACTACAAAGTCAGTCCATATTATGTAGTTTAAGATAAATTACTATTGTCATGAATAAAATAATTTGGGTTTAGAAGAGAAACTGGAGGTAAGGAATGAGAAATCATAATTTTTCACTAGGTCAACCCTAGGGTTGGTGACATCATTTCTATTCCAACTACTTCAGTTTATTTATAAAGGTGATAGATATGAATTTCAATTATTACTTATAAAAATAAATTCTTATCTATAGTGGATTCCTTTTAATAATGGAAACAATAAAATTTAACATAGCATACAACTCATACATGCTCTGAATCTTTTTTCATAAAGATGTTCATAGATGTCGTAACCTTTAATTACAACGAAATGACGAACTCACTAAAAATTTTAGACAAAGAATTTAATTGATTTGTGGAGCCGCCACCAAATGTTATTTTAAGGGAAAATATTTAGAAAAACCCTAACTTGAGGAAGAAATCTAGGTTCGGGAGTAGATTATCCGCCTGTTTTAACAGGTTTGCATTTTTCCTGTCAACAATAGGACATCATTAGCATGTTTAAACCGTACTTTTTCAATTACTCCTGAGGATTATGTCTTCAAACCAGAACTACGTAGCCTTGAATTTTCCATTGTACCAGGGAATACGTAGGAGCAATATTAAGTCTTGTTAGGCTATTTTCAACAAACTTATTTATTTTCTTCTCTATTTAAAGAGATCAAACAATTTTTAAAATCAAAATCACACACTCAGTTTAAGGGTACCGTTCTTCGGAACAGGCAAGTAGGGTGCTTAATACCTTTCCTATTTAAACATATAGGGCCTCGTGTGATAGGCTAGAATGCAAAAATGCAGGGCCTCGTGTGATAAGCCAAATGCAGAATGCAGGAATGCAGGGCCTTGTGTGATATGCCAAAATGCCGAAATTTAAACATACAGGCCCTCGTGTGATAGGCCAAAATGCAGAAATTTCAAATGTATAAACCTGTTAAGACAGGAATGGAAAGGAATGACTTGTTAAGACAGGAAAAGTGAAATGGAAAAGACTTGTTAAGACAGGAAAAATAGAAATGACTTGTTAAAATAGACAAAGCAAAAATGGCCTATAAGATAGGCAAAGTAGAAATGGTCTATTAAGACAAACAAAGTGAAATGAAAATGACTTGTCCAGACAGGTAAAATGGAATGAAAAGACCTGTTAAGACAGGAAAGTGAAATGAAAATAACCTGTTAAGACAGGTAAAGTAGAAATGGCCTGTTAAGACAAGCAAACCAGAAATGAAAATGACTTGTTAAGACAGGTAAAGTAGAAATGGCCTATTAAGACAGGCACTAGCAGAAATGAAAATGATCTGTTAAGATAGGTGAAGAAGAAATGGCCTGTTAAGAACAGACAAAGTGAAATGAAAAAAACCTATTTAGACAGGCAAAGCAGAAATGGCCTGTTAAGACAAGTAAAGTGAAATGAAAATGACCTGTACAAATAGGTAAAGTAGAATGGAAAAGACCTGCTAAGACAAGCAAAGTGAAATGGAAATGACCTGTTAAGACAGGTAAAGTAGAAATGGCCTGTTAAGACAGGAAAAACAAAAATGAAAATGATCTGTTAAGATAGATAAAGCAGAAATGGCCTATTAAGACAAACATTAGCAAAAATGAAAATGACCTGTTAAGATAGGTGAAGCAAAAATGACCTGTTAAGATAGGCAAAATGAAATGAAAAAGACTTGTTAAGATAGACAAAGCAGAAATTGCTTGTTATGACAGGCAAAGTGAAATGAAAATGACATGTTAAGACAAGTAAAGCAGAAATGGTTTAGAACGGCACTAGCAGAAATGAAAATGACCAGTTAAGATAGGTGAAGTAGAAATGTCCTGTTAAGACAGGAAAAGCGAAAATGAAAATGACCTGTTAAGACAGGCAAAGTGAAAACGCGGAAGACCCAAAACAACTGAAAAAGATGGCCTATTAAGACAGACAGGGAAATATAGGAAAGATGACCTGTAAAGACAAGTGAGATGAACTGGAAAAGACTTGGTAAAATTGTGAAAAGTGATATGAGAGTGTTAACAAATTCTTTGTTAGGACAATGATGTGTCCGGAAAATGCAGGCATATCGCCTTATGCTTGAACAGGTGAGGAAGGAATACAAGTTCCTTTCTTAGATGTTTTGAGTTATTTGAAGCAATTTTGAAAATATTTTCTTGAATTAACTTAAACAATTTGCTGATTGCCTTAATTTGAGTGGTTTGGACAAAAATTCACCCTTAATTTTGAAGACTTGTAAGCACTTGCTAATTACTCATTTAAAGTAAGTAATTTGGGCAAAAATTTTACCCCAGTTTTGAACTTTTAATATTTTGGACTTGGTTTGAGCAAAAATATGCCCCATTTTGAATTTAGATTTTTTAGCAATCGAGGATTGCCTCAATTTGAATTTTTTGGAAAAAAATTTGCCCCAATTTTGAGATTTGGTTTTTCAAAAATCAGGGATTGCCCTGATTTGAATTTTTCTAGGAAAACGTTTGCCCTAATTTTGTGATTTTAGTAATTATTTTAATTTTAGTTTTGATTGGTTTGGGCAAAATTTTTCCCCAGTTTTGCAGATTTTTGGGTAGTTGACAACTACCTCCACTTGAAGTGTTTTGGGAAAAATTTGGCCCAGTTTTGAAGATTTTTAGGCAGTTAAAAACTACCTCCATTTGAAGTTTTCTTGGGCAAATGTTTGCCCCAATTTTGATATCTTTTTGTAGTTGGCCACTACATCAATTTGAAGTGGCCCAGGCAAGAATTTGTCCCAGTTTGAATTTCGGTTTCTTAGGAGTTTGGGTTCGCCTCAATTTGAATTTTTTTGGCAAAAGTTTGCCCCATTTTTTGAGATTTTTAGCAATTATTTTAATTATGATTGGTTTGGGAAAAACTTGTCCTAATTTTAATATTTTTAGCAATTATTTTAATTATGATTGGTTTGGGCAAGAATTTTCCCCAGTTTTAACATTTTAAGCAAAAATTTTGAAATGAGTTATGAAATTCTTTAATGAATGCGAGGTGACAAGATGTTTTAACTTATTTATTGCTTTTTATAAAAAGTGATGATGCTTGAAATGATCATTTGATCAAATATCATGAAATAAATGCTATGGGATGAACTGGAATGAATGCATGCCATGAGATGATTTAGATGATTTTATTTTGTTCCATTTCTATTTTGTTTTTTTTCAACATATTTGTTTTCTCGACAACCTTATAGCATGTGTAAGTGAAATCAAGATTCGGGATGAGCTAGATTGACTTCCTTTCTTAGCTTCTTGGTCAACATTAAAATATCCTTAAGACCCAACGATGATTTGAATAAAACACACTCTTTTTGTTTTAGTGGCATTACAGCTAGCAAGAGGATGATTCTTTAGAAATAATCATGCCATGTTGTAATGGTTGAGGATTCATCCAATTTATCATGACTTTTTAAAATTAATCCTTTCATTTTTACATTTTTCATATTTTCTTTTGGCATATACATTTGTGAGATGCACGAAGTAATTTTGGATGGTTAATGGGAAAAGATAGGTGGGTTTTGCGAGGTTTTTGGTAATATGTTTGGGGGAAAGATGAAGAATGTTGGTTTGATTGCCCAAATGACACCTTTTTATGAGAAATGTCAATGCTGCTTTTTATAACTTTGATTGTCAAATTAATCAAATTTGAGAAATGGAAAATTTTTTCCCCAATTTTGATAAATATGAGGTGCAGAAATGTCGAACTGTATTTGGGTTTTCAACTTATCACTCTAACCTTAATTCTTGCTTGGGTTGTTCTTTTGAGTTCTTAACCCAGCAAGTGACTCTAACTTTTGTTTAGGCCATCCTTTTGGGTTTTCAACGTTGCGAGCTTGTCGTCTTTGGCCCTAACTTTTTCCTAGGTCGCCTTTGCAGGTTTTCGACCTAGCGGGCTTTTGTTTATGGCCCTAACTTTTGCCTAGGTCGCCTTTGCGGGTTTTCGACCTAGCGGTCTTTTTATCTTTTGCCCTAACTTTTTCCTGGTTACCTTTGTGGGTTTTTGACCTAGCGGGATTTTGTCTGTGTACCCTAACTTTTGTCTAGGTCACCTTTGTGGGTTTCCGACCTATCGACCTTATTTGTGTGCCCTAACTTCTGCCTAGGGTCACCCTTGTGGGTTTTCGACCTAGCAGGCTTTTTTTTATCCTAATCTTTGCCTAAATTGTTTTTGGATTTTTGATCCAGCGAGACCTTTTTAATCAAGACTTTGTATGGTTTGTTCTTTTGAATTTTGACCCGATCTTTCCTGGATTGTCTTTTAGATTTTAATCCAGTGGGTTTTTCTTTTTATTCTTTTATTTTTTCCTTTGTTTTTCCTGAATCATTCTTGAATTTTGATCCTAATCTTGCCTGGATTATTTTTTAGATTTTAATCTAGCTGGCTTTTCTTTTTTTCTTTCTGTTATTTTTGACTCGTCAAATCTTCTATTAGGTCCTGCTTAGATTATTTTTTATTCTCAATTCAGTGGATCTATTTTTCATCCCTAAATTTTTCTTGGATTTGAACTTTTGATCTAGCGAGATATTTGTTATTTCTTTTGTTGGACAAGATATTTCTTAATTTGGGATCCCTACTTGGATTTCGATCCTGTTTATTCTGCTTCCTCATTTAATTTCTCTCTTTGAATTGGATTAATAAGACATTCAAAATTATTTATTACAACACTAGTATTGTCACCAATAGATATTTATCATTTAGATATAGGATGAGTGGTGGGAATAATGAAAAGAATGGAAAATTAAAGAGGTAAAGTCAATTTTGTGAGGTACATGCTCAAAAAACATGAAAAATATAATTTTTGTATTTCTTATTGAGATTCATTACAAAAGATTGATTTTGAAAAGTATGAAAATCTTTGGATGATTTTCCCTTAACACGTGGATCTAGCTCCCACTTGGCACGTTATGGTATAATTGTTGCCCCAATTTCTTTTAGCTAGTTGATGAGCTCTCATAATTTGGCAAAGGATTATTTCCTATGGTAGGAGCAAGCTTCTCAAAATCCAACCATTTTGCATCAATCAAGTTTTGCACCTTATGCTTCAAAGCTTGGCTATTTTTGGTTGAATGACCAATGGACCCTACATGGTAGTTGCACCTGGCATTTGCATCATACCATTTAGGATATGGTGGTTCTTGAGGTTTCGAAGGGTAAGGAGCGACCAGAGAGTTCTAGATTAAGCGAGACAGCAATTAGTGTAGATCATTGGGATAGGATCAAATTTGACTGGTTTTTTCTCTTTCTTCTAGCCTTGGTTAGGATTTTGGCTTATGACTTGTGTTTGGGCTGTGAATGGTGTTGGTGGATGGATTTCCATAGGATAATTATGAGCTGGAGAGTAAGGTGCTTGGTAGGTGGTGGTGATGTAAGGATATGGTGTATAAGGAGCGTAAGTTGGTGATTGAAACCAGCTGGTCTGTAAGGTGCCATCTGAGGTGCGTATTGGCCTTGACCAAAAGCCACATTATAAGCTTCACTTGTCTTCTTCTTTTTAAACCCAAAAAAAGTATTAACTGACCCTGCAAACTTGTGCATAATCTTTCCACTGCGCATGGCACCTTAAATCCTTTCTCCTATGATGACAACATTAGAGAAGCTAACGGTCATGCTGTCAATCATCTTGTCATAGAAAGGGTCCTGAAGTGTATCTACGAACATGCTGACCATCTCTTTTACAGATAATGGGGGTTGCACCTAAGTTGCTAACTCCTGCCATCGTTGTGCATATTATTTGAAGGTCTCATCTCCTTTCATAGCCATACTTTGCAGCTGTGTTATGTTTGGAGCCATCTCTAGATTGTACTATACTGCTTCAGGAAAGCTTTAGCCAAGTGTCTCCATGAACGGATATGTGTCCGTTCTAGTTGGGTATACCAGTTGGCAGTTGCCCTAGTTAGACTATCTTGGAAGAAGTGGATGAGAAACTTATCATCATGAGCACATGCAGCCATCCTCTTGTAGTACATGGTTAAGTGATTCCTGGGACAACTAGTTCCTTGGTACTTTTAAAATTCAGAAACCTTGAATTTGGGAGGAATGACCATTCCTGGAACCAGACACAAGTCAAATGCATCTCCGATATCATGTGCGCTTCCCTCAATTGCCCGAATCCTTCCTTCCAAGATCTTCCATTTTTCAGTACTTCCGTCAAAAGGATGACTTTGATGTTCTCCTGTCATGTTATGAGGATGAGAAGGTGATATATGTATAGGATGAGGTTATTGGGTGAACATAGGATTCGTCCGCCCAGCAGCTGTTTGGTAAGCTTGGACAAGTTCATGTGAGGTGGTATTTTGAATGATGTGAGGGATTTCCATGGTGTTTAAATGTAGGTTTTGTGTTTAGATTTGTGTCTGTCTCATGAATGAGGGTGCATGCTTATAAGGGAACCCGTAATGAACCCATTCTACTTGTGGAGGCAAAGGCAATGGCAAAGAGCTTTGTGGATGGGGTTACGAACATATAAGGAGTCAATTGGTTTTTCCAGAAGGTATCCTTGTAAACACCCAATTATGTCCGAGACCCCAATCGTTAAAATTAACAAAAAAACACAATAAAATAAATTAATAAAGAAATAAATAGAAAACAAAATAAACAGAAAGCGAAGAAAATAAATAAACAGAAATTAAAATAATAACAAATAAAGAAAAGGATTAAATTAAAGCTAACTAGAAAAATAAAAAGAGTAAATAATAAATAAAAAAACATAAATTAAAAAATTAAATGAAATAAAAATAAAAAATAAATAGTAATAACTCAAAAATAATATAAAAGTGAGAAAAAATAGAAAAAAAACAGTAAAATAAAATAAGTAATAACAAAAAATTAAATAAAAATGAAGAAAAACAAAATAACATGAAAAAATAAAAAAACTAAAATAAAAAAATAAAAAAAATAGAACATAAAATAAAAAAGAATAAATAAAAAAGGAAAATAAATATGAAACGAAAAATAGAAAAATAGATAAAGAAAGAAAAGAAATTTTAGTTAGGAAGTTAGTTAGGTTAGTTAATGTTAGTTGAGAAGTAGTTAGGAAAAATAAAAATAATAAAATAATAATAATAAAACAAAAAATGAATAAAAAAAGAAACAACGACAAAAAAAGGAAAAGTAGCTTTTCGGGAAAAATTTCAAAAAATGAATAGTATAAAAGGAAGGCTCTCTCAGTTTAAGGGGGAATTCATTTTTTTCAAAAAAAAAATAGAAATTGAAATCGCCAATTTTCTATGCTCTTAAGAACCTATTTTGGCATTTTTGGAAAAAAGATCAAGAGATCGGAAGAAGCTCTCTGATGTTCTTTCTCTCCATTGTTGGCCAATCTCACTCTTGTTCACATTATTTTTTCATCATGATTTCGAAAGCACAAGGGGACGGAAGTTGTTGATTCTAGAAGGTATGTTCACTTGATCTCATCTTCTGAATAATTATGTTTCAATGAATGAATCAATATGTGTTTTGTTATCATTTCTCTTTTTTGGAAAAAAATGTTTTCTATTCTTTATCTAATTTTGTTTCCTGATAATTAAGAACCAGAGTTCATACCATATACACACGTTCATTTCTTTATCTTTTTATAATAATGTTACAAATTTATCTTTCTTTAATCATTACAATAATAATAACAATAACTAAATGAAAATAATAAAAAGTAATAAATTATTTTGCTTGATGATTCTCTTTGCCTCCACCGGAATCCTCCATTGCCGGTAGGAACAGTCCTGTAACCACCATGGTGCCACCAACCTTTTCCTCTATTTTCTTTGCTCCGACTATGCTCTGGCCTCGCCACTAGATCTCACATAGAAGCCACACCACCTGGCCAAAATTCCTTGCTCACAGTTAGCATTGTCAAAGCCATTATTTAACGTTGGCTACCTCGTCCATATATGACAACGATCAGAGGGACTCTTCACCTTCAAGTTACATCATCTCACTGCCATCTATGAGCATGAGCAATGTTGCACTGCAACTTACAACCCCTCGCTTCTGCCTTGCAGTGTCATAGCTAACCAATTAACTAGACTTTTTTCTTCTTAAACAAAATCTTTTCAAATTTCTTGTTATATTTTTTTATAAAATCAAATTTTCAATTTATTATTAAATAATAAAAAAATATATAAAAAATTTAACTCAATTTTTTTATTAAAAATTATATATATATATATATATATATATTATTGAATAAAAAATAATGTAAGAATGGAATAAACATTTAATTGAGTTTATTTTCTTCCTTAAAGACTATGCTGTCTTATTTTTCTTTTAAAGGATTGCATAACTTTTTTAAATTATGATAAACCTGGACCGTTAACTTTTAATAGATAAGTAAGGGGTTAGATTTTTATTTGTAATAGATTATTGAATCTAGATATTTCTTTAAATATATTTTTTTTATATAAATAAATTTTGGAGATGATTCCATATCGTGTTAAAATTTAAAGTATTTTATATTTACGGTTACACTAATAAAACAACTCTAATAAGAGATAAAGATTTTTTGACAAAATTAAATAAAGATAGCCCAAGCAATCTCCAATTTTAAAGGTGGACTTATTTAAAATCCAAATGGTTACATGAGCACCGGTCCTATTTAGTGTGAAATTTGGCTTACTAAATCATACGATATTTAGAGTAGGTGTAAGAGCTTGGAAATAAGAGTCACACACATTCATTAGCTTTTCAATGTACACGGTGAGGTACTTGTTTTAAGAATTGCAATTGATTAGGCTCATTGCTATCAAAGACTTAGATTTCTACAAAATGCAAACCGTAAGTAACTATTTTATAAATTTCTAAATTAATATTCAAGATAAATAAATATTAACACAATAATCCATTATAAACACCATGATTTTTCGATTGTCAAGTGAAGCACAACCACCACTTAATTAAACATAATATCTTGAAAGTATTTTTCAAAATTAGTTAAAAGGTGTCTCGAAGCAACTAGGTGTTAATTGGATTTAGGAATGCCAATTGAAGTTAATTTAAGTTTTTTTTCTTAAAATAAGAGACGCATCCAAGTTTATTTTGCAAATTTGTTAAACATGATATTTTGAAAATCCCTTTTGAAATTTTTTTTTCAATATATATTTTTTAATTATTTAGGCCAAGTCCAACCCATTCATTTCAAACCAACTCAATCTTTCTTAAGACTAGTTTCTTTTATATATGATAACAAAAAATAATAACAAAAAAAATATTATAATTAAGAATTAAAATTCAAAAGATATATTTTAAGATCCGAGATCTCACACAATGAACTCTGAAGTTGAAAGTGCAGCATACCCTATCTTTCAATGTTCGGAGAATCATATGAGTCGCAGGGCAACCCTCTCTTGCCTTCGACTCTGTGCATGTGGATCGAAGATCTCCCGTTTTTAATCTCTCTTCAAAATTACCTTTTTTCAAAATAATTTTCATATCTCATGCAATGAACTCCGAAGTTTAAAGTGCAGCATACCCTGTCTTTCGATGTTCAGAGAATCATATGAGTCGTAGTGCAACCCTCGCTTGCCTTCGACTTTGTGCATGTGGATCGAAGATCCCCTTTCTCAATCTCCCTTCCAAATTACCTTTTTCAAAATGCTTTTCAAGGGTTTCAACGATCCTAGATCTCATGCAATGAACTTCGAAGTTGAAAGTGCAGCATACCCTATCTTTCAATGTTCGGAGAGTCATATGAGTCGCAGTGCAGCCTTCGCTTGCCTTCGACTCTGTGCATATATGGGTCTAGGAACATGGGTAAAAACTAAATATGTTTTAAATAATTCTAAGTTTCACGCGATGAGTTTTGGATACGAACTGGTAGCATATCCTACTGTTCGGGATTCAGGAATCATATGGGTCCCAGTGCAACCTTCGTTTGCCTCGGATCCTATGCATATGTGGACTAAGAATTTTCCTTAAAATATTCAAAATACTCTGCTTTTTCAATCCCCTTTGAAGGTCAAGCCTTCGAAGCAGAACTACGTAGCCTTGAATTTCCCATTTCACCAGGGAATACGTAGGAGCAGGATTAAGTCCTGTCAGGCTATTTTCATACAAACCTATTTATTTTTGTTCTATTTAAGGAATCAAACAATTTTTAAAAAAAATCATACACTGGTTTAAGGGTACCGTTCTTCGGAACAGGCGAGTAGGGTGCCTAACACCTTCCTTATTCGTAACCGACTTCCGAATCTAGAATTTCTTCCTCAAGTTAGGGTTTTTCCAAATGTTTTCCCTTAAAATAAAATTTGGTGGTGGCTCCACAATCATAATAAAAATATTTCTTTAAAATTTTAGCGAGTTCGTCGTTTCGTTGTAATTACGGTTGCAACAATCCCCTCATGTCTTTTTTTTATAACTGTATGGCCTCCATTAATTTGGCCATTTGATCCTTCAAAGTTTTCACCTCATTTCTTAGTTCCTCATTTTGTCATTCCAACTCATCCATGATTCTTGATTGTAAACGAGTCCTATAAGGATGCCGAGAAAGCTGTCTTTCTTCAATTTTTCTGTTAAATTTAAAATTAATTTTGAGAAACAATATGAATGCAAATATCATGAATGATAAAAGCATCAATGCTCCAATGAAAAAGATATGGGATGATTTTCAAAATCTCCTTTTTTCAATGATAAATTTATTTAATGAATGAATGTAATGTTGAAATGCACAAATAATTAAAGATTTAAAAGTTGAGCATAATTGAACGATCTATTGCTTTATTTATTTGGCCTTGATTTTTAGCAATTTTATTTTTTAGTAAATGTTATTATTTTTGCTAGAAAAAATCATTTAGTTTTGCTAAAATTTTCCTAAGTTTTCTTTTAATCATATCTATTTTTTAGATTTTCTTTCAAATTTCCCTCTTCTCTCTCTTTTTGAATCTTTTTATATTTCCAAAATTATTTTTTATTTTTCTAATTTTTTCTAAATTTCCAACTTTCCTTCTTCTATTCTTTTTTTACTTTTTTGACTTTTGATTTTTGATTTATATATTTTATTTTTATTTTTTTTGCCCCCTCGATTTTCTTTATCTCCCCAACTTTTAAATTTCATCTTCTTTTTACCATTTTGAATGACAAGTGTTTGTGGACAATAATATAAACTAGGTATCATGAAAAGGATGTGTGCCTTCCTTGTGTCCTATGTGGGTAACCTAACCTATGGATCTATGGCCTTTAATGGATGAACCTCTCCAAAGGTGACGAGTAGTCCTGAGGTATAAGAGGTCACTAGAGTCAAGTTCTAGTTCATAATGCTTACTACAACAGTAGGGAATGCTACCAATTGCAAGGCACATGAATAGGACGCACTCCAGCTGGGTTTTTGTGATAGTCAAACAGGACGTGCGTCCAAAGTGATACCACTAGACCCCTTTATCCTAGACTTCACTCAGACCCGGGTACAAGGCCCCACTCATGAGATGAATGTAATAGTGTAGTGTGTGGAGGGCACACAAATAATTAGGCTACTTGCAATTGGGTAAATCGTAACAAGTATATATAGAGCAAATTTAAATTTTTCTATCCTAGGGTTGTGCAATGAATAAAGAGATAAATAAATAGAAAATGATCAATACAATACACACTCAATTACAAACAGGCTTGACTCTCTAAAGTCCCAAGTGGAGTCGCCATCTGTCGTAACCGTAATCACAACGAAATGACGAACTCGCTAAAATTTTTAGAAAAAGAATTTAATTGATTTGTGGAGCCGCCACCAAATTTTATTTTAAGGGATAAAATTTGGAAAAACCCTAACTTGAGAAAGAAATCTAGGTTTGGGAGTCGATTATGAGTAGGGAAGGTATTAGGCACCCTACTCGCCCATTCCGAAGAACGGTACCCTTAAACTGAGTGTGTGATTTTGATATGTTTGAAAACTGTTTAATCCCTTTAAATAGAGTAGAAAATAAATAAGTTTGTGGAAAATAGTCTGACAGGACTTGATCCTACTCCTACGTATTCCCTGGTGCAATGGGAAATTCAAGGCTACATAGTTCTAGTTTTGAAGACTTGATCCTCAGGAGTAATTGAAAAAGTACGGTTTATACTGGATTGAGAAATGAGTTAGAATTGTTTTTAAATATTTTTGAAAAGTTCTTAATCCTCATATGCACAGAGTCCAAGACAAACGAGGGTTGTACCTGGACCCATATAATTTATAGATATCGAATAGTAGGGTATGCTACCAGTTCGTATCTAGAGCTCATTACGTGAGACTAAGTGTTTGAAAATATATTTTGGAATTTATTTTTTGAGTTTGGTATGAAAAGAAATCTTAGATGATTTTCCGAATCCACTTATGCACAGAGCCTGAGGCAAACAAGGGTTGCACTGAGACTTGTATGAATCTATGAATGTTGAACAGTAGGGTATGCTACCAGTTCGTATTCAGAGCTCATTGTGTGGGATCTAGGATTATTGAAACAATGTATTTTTGAAAACTTGATTTTTAGATGTGTTCCTGGATTCATATATGCACAGAGCCTGAGGCAAGCAAAGGTTGCACTGAGACTCGTATGACTCTCTGAATGTTGAACAGTAGGGTATGCTACCAGTTCGCATTCAGAGCTCATTGCATGAGAGCCAAGATTATGCATTTAAAAATAAAAATAATGAGTCTAAACCACTAAGCAAACGATAAAAAAAAATAATAAGGGCTTGACCCAAATTAAATTTACCTTAAGATCAATTTGACTTCAAGAGGTATATTGGGCTTGACTCAAATAAAAAATAAACTTCATCTCAAATAAAAAAAGGAAATTGGACTTGACCCAAAATAAAATAATAAAAAAAAACTTGATAAAAAAAGAATAGGGTTTGACCCAAATTAAAAAAAAAGGGAATTGGGCTTGATCCAAATTAAAAAAACTTGATTTAAAAAAAAATAAATTGGGCTTGACCCAAATTAGGAATTTAAAAAAGAAAGTAGAAAAATTTATGTTAGTTGAATAAATTGATGGATATTAGTTATGTTTAAAAAAAACGGTGTTAATATTCATTATTTAGCATGGTCCATTTTGTATAGACATGGCTCAATTGAAGGTAGCTAGAAACTAGAGCATGGCCCAATTGAGGGCAGCTATTAGCATAGCCCAAATGTGGCCCAATTTGAGAAGCATTTATCATGGCCTGTTTCAGAACAACATGAAAAGGCCCAATTTGAGGAGCAGTTAGTGTGGCGTATTCTGAAACATCATGGCCCAAATTGAGAGGCAGCCATTAGTGTGGCCCAAATGACATGTGGTATGGCCCAATTGAATAAAATTGCATGTGAGACCCATTCTGATGTGCAGCATGGTCCAATTGCATATACAATCCATCATGTTGTGCAGCATAGCCCAATACTCATAAGCAGGCATATGAGGATATTTTAAAAAGGGCCTTACTTTCTGCACCCCCCTTTTTTCTTTTTACACCCCTCCTAAATTTTTTGTAAAATTTTTATTCCAAAATTACCCTTAACACCCCTCCTCCCTTACCCTGTAACATTTCCGCAAAAAAAAAGTCATCTTCCGCATTTTGAACTCAAGCCTCCTCCTTGCTGCTTGCCTGCTACTGCTTCACTTCTGCAAAGCCAAATGAAACAACCCAAGGTCAAAGCTTCCACATTCAAGCTAGCACCTCTGAACCCTAAACTCGTTTGTTATTCTTCATTGGATAGGGTAAATGTAGGTTTTAGGCTACTGCGAAATCCTAAGGTAGAAGATGACCCCATGCATTCCGCAAATTAGTTTACGGAATGCATCAGTTGCATTTCGCAAACTAGTTTGTGGAATGCATCAGTTGTATTCCGTAATGCATTTCGCAAACTAGTTTACGGAATGCATTAGTTGCATTCCGCAAACTAGTTTGCGGAATGCATTACGGAATACAACTGATGCATTCCTCAAATTAATTTACGGAATACACTTTTGTATTCCGCAAATTAGTTTGCGGAATGTAATTTGTTACTATTCCGTAAATTAGTTTACGGAACATAAAAAATTACATTCCGCAAACTAATTTGCGGAATGTAATTTTTTGCCTTCCGTAAACTAAATTGCGGAGAACAAAATTTACATTCCGCAAACTAATTTACGGAAGGTTTTTAACATTCCGCAAATTAATTTGCGGAACGTAAACTGCAGTTCGACGTTATCTGATCTTCGTCTTCTCTGACGCTTCTCCAACGGTTTTCCGCTCACTTCCTCGTCCAACAAAGAATAACAGCTCAACTTACATTCAATTAACAATTAATTAACAAGTTTTCATTGGAATTTGATTCATTCAACAAATGCAAAATGAAGAGGAAAGTGAAATTGAAAAACGAAGAAAAATGGGATGCTGATAACATATAGTCCCAAGGGTATTTTTGACTTTTCACCAGCTGGGGGGGTGCAAAAAGCAATGCCCTTTTAAAAAATGGTCACCTACGGGAATCAAACCAAGGGCCTAGTAGTGTGTAGGCAGCGAGCTAACCACTAAGCTGGGCTTCCAGCTTAGTCTTATTATTCATAGTAACTATCTTAACAAAATTTGGAGAATCACATTAATGAGGAGTAAGTAAAGTGAGCTATGCAATTCTGTTGCACGTTTCTAGTACAGAAGCCACTCTCGACATCTTCTCTTGAACCTCTCTAGGATCAGTATGCGTCCCAACTATGGCTGTATCTATTGCATCTTGATTTTTAAGTCTTGCGGCTCAGGCTGCCCTCAAAGCAACAGTATCTGGACCCACTCCTTTGCAAACATCTCAACAAGATTCTTGCTAACGGGCCAATTTCATCACTACCAAGAACATCCATGCCTACTATAGACTGCATTTCCTTTCCTGAAGCTTTCCCTTTTCCCTAAGAATACAACCCAGACGTTGGGCTTCTTGTAGCCTTGAACCGGCATGTGAAGAAATTTGAATTATCACATTTTCTTCAAGAATATTAATTGAGTTTTCATCCACTTTCAAGTCTCTGAGTAACAGATTGTATTATGCTCATCTACTTAATACAATTTCCCATTGTTGTAGTCATACTTCCAGCAGGATAAAGATCCTCTCAATACTGACCATTGCTCATGGTGCTAGTCCTATGGAACTTGCTTATCAAATCCAAGCTTGGCCAAAGGCTCACGATACTAAATTATTTTGAGTAATATCGCGCATTTAACAGAATTTCATGCAGGAAAGCAAAAAACATTCCATAGTATTTCTGTAGCTAAATCTATCAAATAAAACTCGAATCATAGGACAATGCCTCATAACAAGATTGAATCCAAATTCACCTAAATGACTCGTAATGCACAAAGAATCTCAAAACATGATGCAGATGCAGAGGTGAAAGCATGGATGCAGTGATCAACAATAAAACTTTACATTCTCATTTAAGATTCACTCTAATCACAAGAACACATGCAATTAGATGGAGCAATATTTATTCTAACCTGATTTTACCATTCTGAATGAAGCACGTGAATGAAAAACAGACCTGAACAAAACTAAGGCGAAATTCTTCTTCTCCGCTTATCAGAATGCTGCAATGAAGGATTAATGGAGGTTTCCTCTACTTCTTAATGAGATTGGAACCAGCTCGGTGAGGGTTTCTTCTTTTCTTGGAGAATTCACTTGGAGAGAATAAAGAGAGGAAGGAGGAGAAGAGTTCCCTCCAATAAACCATATGTTCTTTATATATCAGAGGCCCGCTTCCCCTTTTTGAAATTGTATCATCCTATTTTTTTTTTCCTTTTTTTGTACTTTTACTACCAACTTTTCCAGCACCTAACTAACCTAGGTAACTAACCTACATAACTCCTAACTAACTTGTAACAGTTATTTTTTATTTTCTTTTGTTTTATTATCATTATTCTTTCTATTCTTTATTTTTTATATTTTTTCTTATTTTCACCATCCTTAACTAACCTAACTTTCCTTCTTCTTCTTTTTGTTGAAATTCCCTTTTTTATTATTCTTCTTCTTATTTTTTTATTTTAATTAAATATACTTAAGTATTTTTTATTTAATAATTAGTTTAAAAAGTGGAATCTCAGACATAATTGGATCTTCACAATAGATATAAACCTCATGCAATCTTTATATCACTTTTTCATTATAACATAGATATTTTTAATTCATACTCACTTTATGTCTTAATCATAAATCATTCTTATTCTTTAGTTACCCTCTTAGTGACAATTTAATTTAAGGCATATTATTAACAATCTTAATCAAATAATATCTTTCACTTTCCATATACTCTACCTTCTATTATAAGATATAAGCTCATTTCATATGATCGTCACTATCATAATTTCTTGAAACCCTATGACTTCTATATGAAAGGTCCTATGACCTTTATATGTGCACAATCCCTGTGACTTGGCATGGTAAGATTAGTGTCTAAAATTTTCATATAGGATTTTCTTTAATGATCCCTTTATTTAATAGGTTCCATTTTAAGTTTTTGTAATAATATGTGTGCTCAATATTTAATCAATATGGTATGCACATATAACATCCAATTCCTCATATAATTCATCCACTTATGGAACCATAATTTACATCAATTTTTATGCATCATTCAAGAAAGCACATAGCACACTTGTACACGAGTAAACATACTCAAAAGTCATTACGGTGAATAGACATAGACATTTACTCAAGAATTCACCTCCTTATGAAAATTCTTTGTTTATGCATCATCCTAAATTTTGTTAAGGCCCTATGATTTGGAAATTAGTTACATAGAGACATAAGACAAATAAAAGCATACCAATCCAACAAAATAATCAATAATCCTAATTCTAAAAACAAAAAAGAATGACAAAATTGTAGTACTGATAAGGATGACAATAGGATCATACTATGAAAGAGTTTCTACTTCCAAAATCCTATGAGAGAATATTAGAAGAAAGATAGAATGAAAAGGGTGCTAAAGTATCTTGAGGTGGTGGGATGTTAGGCATAGCCTCTCCTTTATAGGCTTAAGTTGAGCTTTTTCCACCACGAACTAGGTTAACCCAAGTTATCTTTCGTGTTAATTGGGACTAACTTGGACAATATTTTGCACCACCTAGGTTTGGCACAACCATGCTAGCTTCCTTTAGGGATATTTCTATCCTTCTATTGCTCCTTTGTTCTTTTTATTTCCTTTTCCCCCCTTTTTAATTCCAAAATAAGCCTAGTTTCTGATTATCTACTTATGTGACCATTCTTGAAAGAAATAAGAGAATTTATGGAATTAGAATTAAATAATCATAAATTATATCGTAATTATAACTATTTTCCGTAGATAAATTAATAAAATGGTGGTTTATCACTATGGTCTTCTATTTCGATCATGATCTTTGGTTGGAGTAAATGGAAGGAAAGGGGAACAAAAGCTCTTTTTGAAGGGAAACCCATGAGGCACTAAAGATAAATTAAGATTTGTTATTGTAGTTCTATACGTTTTTACTTTAGCTTTATATATTAAGAGGTACTAATACCCTTGTGTTGTAAGAAGAGACTTGTTTAGAGCCATAAGACTATTTTAAATCGTATGCCCTAACTATGTGTATAATATGAATAATGTAAATATTGTCTTGTAAATGAATGTATATTACTATCGATACATGACTATACGTTTTCAATTTATCGTGAGTGATAATGTCCGATGCGTTTAATAATCATTACGCTAATTTTCTACGTCATGGTTTGCAATTTCCAAAGCAAACGTTTCAAAAAATAAATTGTACCATATTTTAGTAAAGGTATCTTATAAAAGAGTTTTGAATTATGACATAACAAGCTAGTAATAAATCTGCAATACAACTGAAGTGTAAGATAAGTATCATTACGATGTTACAACACTATCATATAGTGTTATATATGCAACAATAGCAATTGAGTTCAAAATCAAACTCAAGCTTTAATAAATTATAAATCAAAAATATAATAATGAAGACTTATACTTTATAAACATATGTCTTTAGAACCAATCAACAACACATGCTTCCTTCGTCTCTTTGCAATTTATCTACAAGAATTTAAGCATAATTGTCATAGGATTCATGATTCTTACTTCTAATTTTCTTAATTTTCCTTGTTTTTACAAAAATGACCATGCAACCAAAGAATTAAAAAATAGGTAAATTTTGGGCCAAAAAGGATAAAAATGGCATAAAAAGATACAATAGTAGTTGAAGGAAAAAAAATGTCCCTCAATACACCTCGTAGCAGACCAAGACTTTCGATAAGGCTGTGCCAATAGAAGGAAGAATGTTCATGCAAGATAGTCAGCATGGTCATGCCAAAATTGGGAAGCACTAAAAATGAGCCACATTAGCCCTAGTGATGCACAGAAGATCTCAATTAGCCCTAATGGCATTGCAAATGACCTGGAGTGACCATGACGGTTGAAAAAGCAACTAGGTCAACCCTATCTATGAAATTGAAACCCTTATTCGCATTTATCAAATGGGGGCTTCACCCTTTGAGAGGAGACGACTTCTACACCATCTCTAGCAATCTCGAATTGTTGACACCTCAACACTCTGGGCACATTCTTGCCTTCTCATTTCCTTCTTTAGTATCCTCCCAAATTTCAATAGAGAGTCAACTTCTGAATGGATTATAATTGACATAAAATACCAAGGGAAAAAATTCATCGCCATACTTTTGCAATCTTGGAAGGACCAACACACAATCTGGTTCATAAATACTACCCTACAACTTACAAAATCCATATCAGACATTAACCATATGAGCAGAGACATCACACTCCAAATTCTCCCCAACATTCAGCCAAAAATAGGAACTTATTGTGTTGGCTTCCCCCTCCAAAAGATACAATTATGTTGAATGTGGATGGAAACTCTCTTGACAATCTTGGAACTTCAGGATATGGTGGAATCTTCAAATATTACAATGGTTAGAGGATTTTTGGACAACTTAGGCATATTCAACAATATTCATGCAGAATTGATGATAATTTTCCAAGATCTTTGCCTAACATGGGACAAGGGATACAGAAAAATTATTTATCAATGAGATTACTTAGAGCCTATTTTTCTTCTTGAAATGAGACCTAGACTTCACACCTATGAAGGATTGAATCCTTAAATTGTCGCAATTAAAGCTCCATAGGTGTGAAGTCTAGGTCTCATATCAAGAAGCAAAATGGATTCTAAGCAATTTGATTAATAAACAAGTTTTATGTATCCCTTATCGCAAGCTAGACAAAGCCCTTAGAAAATTTTCATTAATTCTACATGAATATTGTTGGATATGTCTAAGCTGCCGAGAAATCCTCCTAACCACCGACCATTGAAATCTCTGAAGATTCTACCATACCCTGAAGTTTCAAGATTGCTAAGAGAGTTGTCATCCAATTTCAACATAATTGTATCTTTTGGAAAATAGATAAAATAATTTGAATTTTTTGTAATTAAAAATTTTCATATTTTAAATTCATTTATTATATAATTTTAATTAATTTAGTTTTTAATTTTTCAATCTTATAAACAATTATTAAAATTTTGAAAACTATTGATTAATTTAGGTCTCATTCGGGGAGGTTTTTAGTTTTAAAAATTTTATAAACTAAAACCAATTTTTGTTTTCAGTTTCCAATTATAGTTCTTAGTTTTTAAAAGTTATTGCAAAAAATCAAGACACTATGTTATGTCACTTTGTCATGAATTTACAAAAAAATATATCTAAATAAAAATATTAGTTCAAAAAATTAAAACATATCAAAATAATATAAATTAAAAATTTTTAAAAATAATAAAATTAAATATTATTATTATTATTATGGTGATAATTATGATAGTAATAGTTACAATGATATCAGTTAGAATAAATTAGCATTTATGAAATAATGGTAATAGTGTGATGATTATAATATAATGAATATTATATAAGTATAAATTTATATTTTACATATTATTTGATTATCACTATTCAAAATAAATAATTTTATATATTATTATTATAATATTTTTATATTATTTAGTATTTATTTTAAATAAAAATAATATATATTACAAAATTATAAATTAAATATAATTTATATATCAAATAATATTATTTATTTTTAATATATAAAAATTAGATAAATAAAAAATTTTAAAATAATTTATTTTAAAAATAATAAAAATAAAATATTATTATTATCAAAATGATGATAATTATATTGATGGTACTGGTTGTCACAATGATAGGAATTATAATATAAAAAATATTATATAATCATATAATTTTATACTTTATATATTATTTGATAATTAATATATAAATAAATACTTTTATATATCATTATTATTATTTTTTATTAGTATATATTATATTATAAAATATATAAAATATAAAATTATATTATTATATTATAAATTATATCTAATTTTAATATATCAAATAGTATCATTTATTTATGAATTTATAAAAAATATATAAATGATTAAATTCTTTCAAAATCATGAAAACAAAAATTTTAAAAATTAAATTTATTATTATAATTATTATAGTGATGATGGTGATACTAATGATGGTAAAAATAAAAATAATGTTATGAGATAATAATAGTGGTATAATGGTTATAATATAAAAATTTTATATAATTATAAAAATTTTATTTAATATAATATTTTAATATCAATATTTAAGATATATAATTTTATATATTATTATAATATTTTTAAATTATTTGATATTTATTTTAAGCAAAAATAATATATATTATAATATTATATTATAAATAATTATATAATATAAATTATATTATAATATTATAAATTGAATATAATTTATATATTAGTTATTATTATTTATTTTATTTTATTATGTAAAATTTAGATAAATAAAAAATTAAATTTTTTGAAATAATAATAAAATTATTATTATTATTATTATTATTATCATTATTATTATAGAATAATAGTCTAATGATAATGATGTTGGATAGATTTAAAAATAAAAATATTTTAAAATTAAAATAATATTTAATAAATCTTTTTTTTATTTTAAAATTTGAATTAAAATAATTTTTAAAATATTTAAAAATTATTTTGATACTGCTGAACAGATTTTGTTTTCAAATTTAATTTAAAAATCAAAATCTGAAAACTCACCATCATCTTGAACGGGTCTCAGTTTTTAATTTTTCAACATAATATAAAACAATAAAATTTATAAAAAATTAAATAAATTATTTTTCAAAAATAATATTTCAAAAATGTCATTAAAAATATAATTAATTTTTATATTTTATCTTTTACAATTAAAATTTTAAAATTTGTATAATCAAACATAATTAAAATAAAAGAACAATATAAATATTTGATTATATTTATAAAAATTGTAAAATTTTATATAAAAAAATTTTAAAAAATTAAAACAGATAAAATTTGGAAACAGCGAGTGAGAAGTTGTTGAAATAGAAAGAAATCAATAGAGAATCACTCTTTTAATAAAATTTTTAAAAATAATAATTAATTTATATATAAAAATTACTCTCTACCTATTTATATCTAAATTAAATGGATGAGAATTTTTTTAAAAAAAATCCAACAACTTATATTTAAGTAAGTTTGGTGCATATATAAGAGAATCTTAAATTTTTTTATTAAATTTTTAAAATTTAAAATTTTAAAAATGAAAAATAACTTTCTAACGTAAAAGTTTATATCCAATTATGTTTAGGTATTAGTTGTTGAATTTTTTTTTAAAATTATCAATAATTGAATTTAAAATATAGAGAAGTATATGTAACTTCCAAATATAAGACAATCATTTCTTTTAAATAATATTTAGGTAATACATTTTAAAATTTTGAATTTTAAATTTTTTTAAAAAAATTCTTTTTAAATCTTCTAATACAGAGTACGGAAACATTGAAATGCACAAATGCAGGATACCAAGTAACAAACCAGATATGGGATGAAAGTGTCAACATCTACACGTAAACGTTGATTTTTAAATAACAAACGTTGATTTTGTTAAATTTTATCTTGCAAACCTGGTTCTTATTCTATTTTCGACTGGTATATAGACAAATAAATTTTAAAAAATAATTGTGTATTATAATATTCAAACAATATGTTTTAAAATTTTAAATCCTCTAATAATTTTTTTTTAATTTCCATAAAATATTTTTTACTTAATTAATAATATTATTTAAATTACCTAATTTATTTACTTTTCAGTTGGAAACTATAAAAAATGAAATTTTTAAAAATGTACTAGTAATGTTGAAAATTTGGTATTAAAATCATTAATTTTATTTTAAAATTTATTTTTCCAAATAAAATATATATGATTTTTATAATAAAAATTAAAGTGAAATAATTTTAAAATATATTTTATAAAAAGATTAAAAAATAGTTTTTAAAAAATGACTAAATCCATTTTCATATGATATTTTTATAAAAATACTAAAACTATATTCTACAAAATAATTAAATTTAAATTTTGAAAATTTTAGAGTTTAAAATATATAAAGCAAAGTTAAGGTAGAGAGAGGTTTCAAGGTAGAATGAGAGAAGTCATGGATGAATATTAAAATTATAACTATTTTGATAAAGTAGAAAATTCATTAATTTCAGTGTATTGACGTTTAATTTTAAATTTATTGAAATTTATAATTTTATAAAATAATGTGCAAACATAATTTTCCAAATTTAGAATTTTATATTCTCTAATAATTTTTTTTAAATCTTTCATTCAAATTCAGAATAAATAGGATATGAATGTTAAATAAGAATATAATAAAATGAGATAAAATATGAGTATGATAAATTTTTATCTAATTATTTTATTTTATATTTGATATTATTTACCAAAATAATAAATCATATAGTTTATATGTTATCCTATTCAACAATTAAGATGAAGAAATAATAAGAAGAAAATTTATAAATTATATTGAAATAGTTTTTTTAATATAAAATTAATATAATTTTTTCAAAAATTATTTCCTATTTTTTATTTTTAGGATAGATATATAAAATATAAATTATTCAAAATTACATTTTACTAAACAATAAAATATTTTATAAATATTATTTTTAAAATATTACTCAAATAATTTTCATATATTAATCTATAGAAATATTAAAATTATATTTTACAAATTAATTAAATTTAATTTCAACAAATTATAAAATTTAAAATATATAAAATAACAATGAAATAGAGAGAGAAGTCATCATGGAAATGGAAAGATCATAAAAGAATTTTAAAATTTTTACTATTTTAGTATAATTTAAAATTCATTCATTTTAATTTATTAAATTTTTTATTAACAATTTCTTATTTTAAATAGATTAAATTTATTTAATATACTAAATTTTCTAATAAATTATTTTTTTATTTTTAAATCTTCCATTTAAACTTAAGATATAAAAGCTTTAAAAATTTAGAAACACATAATGAATTATCAAACACACTACATAAAGCAGACACAATATAAAATGAAAGTTTCAATATAACGGATTTGCTTACACAAAACTGTTCGCTTGTATGGAAGCATTGAGTATAAAATATGATTCAAATCAATTTGAAAATAGTTTTAAGTGGTAGTTCAAGTTATAGGTAAGTCCATGCCTAGTGAAAACCAAATGCCTACAACTTTTTATCATGCTAAAAAACCAGTTGAAGGTTTAGGATTAGGCTTTATAAATATTGATTATTATCCATGTGGGTGCATGCTCTGTTATAATGAAAATACACATGAAAATGTTACAGGTTATAAGTTTTGGGAAAAAGGCAAGTATAAGGTAACCACTAGAAGAGGTATTCAAAGAAAAAAAAATTCAAAAAAGTATGGTACTTTCCAATTATTTCAAGATTGAAACGAATATATTCTTCAATGACCACTGCATCTCACATACAATGGCATTGTGAAAACCAAAGGGAACCTGATGTCTTATGTCATTCGTTAAATGGAGAAGCTTGGAAGCATTTTGATAGCATGTATCCAAAAAAATTTCATGATCCTCGAAAAGTAAGGTTAGAATTATATGTGGATGGTTTGCTTCTTTTGTTCAATATGGTAAGACATATTTATGTTGGCAAGTCATTTTAACTCCATATAATCTTCCGTCTAGGATGTGCACAAAAAAAAAGTTGATGTTCCTTACAATCATTATCCTTGGTCCAAATAATCTTAAGAGTAAGATTGATGTTTACATGGAACATCTTATAGAGGAATTTACAAATTTATGGAATGATGACATTATTACCTACGAGATATCTTTAAGAAAAAATTTCATAATGAAGGCAGCTTTGATATGGATAATTAATGATTTTCGTACTTATGAGATGTTATTTGGTTGGTCAACTACAGGGAGACTTTCTTGCCCAATATGTATGGAGTGACCAAAAGTAAGTTCATTGTACCACAATTATAAGCATACATTTTTTTTTACTGTCATTGATAATTCATTCCAAGTGATCATCCTTGTAGATGAAACACAAATTCTTTTAAGAGAAATGGTGTTGATACCTCTTCCTCTCCTTCTCATTCGACTAGAGAAGAACTAGTCAATTGTTATTCATACAGGAGTTTGACAAACAAAAATTACTTCATTTTGGTGAACATCATAATTGGACTAAAAAAGGTATATTTTGAAAATTACCTTATTAGAGAACGCATCTCCTTTGTCATAATACTGATATTATATTCACTGAAAGAAATGTGTTTATGAATGTATTTGACATAGTCATGGATGTTAAGGGTAAGACAAAGGATATAGATAAAGGGAGAATAGATTTAGCTAAAATATGTAGACGACCGAAACTTCACTTAAAAGAGGTTCGAGATAGGAAGTATGTAAAATCAAAGTCTAAATATGCATTGAACAATAATTATTTTCCAGTGGGTTAAGCAACTTAAGTTTCCTAGTGGATATGTTTCAAATTTAGGTTGATATGTTGATATAGGATCATCAAAGTTGCATGGAATGAAAATTCATGATTGTCATGTATTCATGCAACAATTACTCCCTATTTTTTTTTACTTTTTACCGAATGTTATTTGGAAGCCACTTGCTGAGCTTAGTCACTTTTTTAGAGAATTCACCTGCACAACATTATATGTAAACAAAATGGTGGATATGAAATTTTCTATTCCTGTGTTATTGTGTAAGTTAGAGAAAATTTTCTTTCCAAGCTTCTTTGGTTCTATGGAACATCTTCCAATTCATCCATCTTACAAAGCATGAGTTGGAGGTCTAGTTCAATATCGTTGGATGTATTCGTTTGATATGTATTACTTATTTTTATATCAATCCATTTATTCATTAATAATTTTAAGTAATCTTTTTTTATTCATTAATGCTTTAGTTAAGAACTTTTTGTTCATTCTTAGATTTTTGCATTCCTTGAAAGAAACAATCAAGAGCAAGGTTAGAGTAAAGAGTTCTATTTGTTAAGCCAATTTAATAGAAGAAACATCTGTTTTTTTTATCATTATCCATCTGAAGTGGACACCCAAAGGAGTAGAGTATCACGTAATGTTGGAGGTGGAGGTTGTTTCATTGAATCGTCCAATTTCAATTTTCAATTATTCAAGACGTAGGAGTGGTAAATGTAGTAAATATTACTTAAAAGAACATAACATGAAAGGTTCCCATTCATATGGTCGTCTAGATTGTGAAGAAGTTGAGTCATATGTAAACTAAGTTGATGTAAATTTAACTTTTAATATTTGTACAATATATTTGATCCATTATATTTTATTTTTTAATATTCATATGTATATTTTATTTTATAGCAAGTATGCTGATTTGTTAAGACAACGTTAGCCTGGTATTCTTAACTTTCAAATTGATAAGGAAATTGTCTATTAGTTTTCTAAATAGTTTGAAGAATTTGTGTATCACTTATTATGAAAATTATTAAAGTTTTCATATGTTTTCATAATATGATTTAGGATTTAAACAAATTAAGTTTCTTTGTTATAGGTTCAAAATTCACAAAATCAAATTTAAGATCCACCTTTGATTTCTTTAACATAAAGTCCATTAAGAATGGTTTAAACATATCCTAGTTATATTATAAATGACTATAAATTTCATATTAAGACGTGAATGGGTATGCAAAACTTTTAGTCATAGTGTGTGTACAAGGCATAAAGGCCATTAAGAATGGTTCAAATTTGTCCTATTTATATTATAAATGACTATAAATTTCATACTAAGACGTGAAGTGAAGACATGCAAAACTTTTAGTCACAGTGTGTGTACAAGGCACCAATGGTCAACTAGAAGATGATTTTTTTTTTTTAAATTTTGACTGATATTCTTGAATTGGAATATCCTGGTATGTTTACTAAAAATATAGTTATTTTTAAGTGTGGTTGGTTTAATAATACTTCTAATCATGAAACAAAGATAAACCATCGATACATAATTTTTAAGGTCAAACAATTAGAAAGAAACAAAAACTATGACCCATTCATATTTTCTCAACAAGTCAAGCAAGTTTATTACACGTCATATCCAAACGGACATCATGATTGGTTAGTTGTCATTAAGATAAATGTGTGCGGTGCAATAATGTAGTTAATCAATTGAGAAGAACATTACGTATCAAGATGTCGATGAAGTTTATGACTTTATGTCATTTTTAATATTGATGCTGATGTTTATGATGATAGTCTTGTTGATATCAACATTATCGATAAGAAAGTTTATATAGGTTTTCTTAATCAACTTGATTTGGATGAAAATAGTGGACAATACATATTTCAACAGATAATGAATACGATAGTGAGGGTGATACTAATTTAAATGATATTAACTCAACTTAGTTAGGTAATTTTTACTATATTTTATGTATTCTTTTTAATATATTTAACATTTATTAATTATTTCTAACATTTAAATGCACATAGATGGTGGACAACACAATTAAAGATAGAGGTTGAGATCGAGGTCGAGGTCGAGGTCGAGGTCGACCAAGAGGATGGAACAAAATTCATAGTAGGACATGCCCATCTCATGCAATAGGCTCTCTTGATCAATAAGACATGCCTTCTACCCCGTTCTCGATACTTATAAGAGTGGATGTTAGATAAGAATCATCCTTCCAACATATTGATGCATCAAGTCCATCCACCCCAAATATAAGTACATCTACCTCTACATTTGGTACACATCCTATCTCGACACATTCACTTTCTACTCACCAAATACATTTAATTCTACCGATACCTGGGACCAAAGATCCTATTGTTAGGAGGGTATGAATTAGCTAAGAGTTAAGCATGAGTTAGTATTTTATTTTTCATACACTTTATATGATTATTACGGATGGAAGTAAACAAGGTCGTCCGACAGGATCCTACGGCTCGGCTCGTTTAAAGCTTAGTTTGACTCGGCTTGTTTAATAAATAGATAGGTTCAGGCTTGTTAAAAAGTCTTTTTAGATAAACAAGTCAGGCATAGGCTTATAAAAAACCTATTTAACCTATTCAGGGGCCTATTTATATTTATATATTATATAGTTATATTTATTTAAATATATTATATTTATATAATATTTATTTTATATTTTATTTACATAATATATATATATATATGTTTTAGGCTTATTTAATAGCCTTTTTATCTTGTAAGATTTAAGTTTGCAAGTCTTTTTAATCAATTATTTATATAGGCTTTAAGTCTATTTGTTGATTTTTATTTTTATTTTTGCAATTTAGGCTTTTAAATAGGCTTATAGGCCTTGTAGGCTTTAAATCAGGTCAGTCCTTCACAAAAAAAAAAACCTTTAACAAATAACAAGCCCAGGCTCAGGCCTCAAAATTTTTAAACAGGCCAGACCTAAACACTCAAAGCCTAACTCGGCTCGGCTTACTTCCATCCCTAATGATTATCAATTTTTTGTTGATTTACTTAAATTAATATTACTATTAATGTTACTCTTGAAAAATTCCTTGCCTCCAGATGTATCTAGTCAAGATATTACAAAATTTATTAAGTATAAATTTGATCATTCTTGGCCTACTTGAAATTCTATCCCTACAAAAGTTAAAAAGATATGGTTTGAATAATTTCAAGTATCATTACATTTTAATTTTAATTTTAATTTTTTTTAAAGTTAATTACTTACTGTTCATTATTTTTATGCATATCTTACCGTCATGCAAAAAAGTTATAAGTAGTTATCACAACATAATATTACTATTAGAGAAACATTTGAGCATAAAGGTTTAATAATGATGAAGAATACTATGAATAAGGTACGAACTAGCAAGAATAAGAGTGTTTAGATTATTCCTGAGGTTAGATAATAATTGGACCTTCATTGGACTGGACAAGACTTCCAAAATAGGAGCATTATTGACAAGTAAAACCGAGCTTGTAAAAGTGGAGCCTCCTTACATAGAGTAATGTATATGCAGAGTATTCTTTATTAATTTTAATTATTTAAAAATTTAACTTAATAATGTATATGCAGAGTAAGGAGATTGAATAAGATCCAATTGTATTTAATATCATAGAAAGAACTAAGAGGAATAAAATTGGAGAATAGATAAACAACAAGGCAAAGAATATTATTGTACATGTACTTCAACTTTAATTTTATTTGTAAATTATTTTATTATTTTATTATTTTAAACACTTACATGTAATTATATTCTGCAAGAGGAATTTGTATGTTGACGAGTTACATCCCTTAGAAACAATATACATTGCTCCACTAAATATTTTATGATATTTGACCATGCCAAATTTTTGAATGTTATTGAAGGACGAAATAAGAAAGGACATGTGTATGAGTTGTGTTAATTGATGATGAATTTGTATCATAATCTTCCAATTATACTAAACGTAATATTAATATTAGGATCAACTACGAGGAAATCATCATTACTTAAGTGAAGAGGTGGAATAGACAAAATCAAAATTGAATAAACAATTAAACGAACTAACTCATATGCCAGTTCTGGAATCATTAATTTTACTGAAATTGAGGCTTCTAATAATTCTATTATTGATGATCATTGTGACAATAGTAAATTTTTTAACATTTATCATTCATTTATTTAAATCTTTTTTTATAATTTTTATAAATTTTTTATTTAATATTAAAATTTTTATTTATATTTTAATTATGTGATAATTTTAGATGAAATGATAGTTATTTGAATTTGAATATATATAAATTATGTTATGTATTTCAATTTGTTTATTTAATAATTTATGATTAAAGTATTTATAATTTTTTAATAATTATTATATATAGATTCAATATAAACAGGTATATTTCTTTGAAATTATGTAAAAATAATAAAAACTAAAAAATTGAATACAACAAATGGTTTATAATCGAATGTGCCATAAAAAATTATTTGCAAAATTGATTTTAAACTTCAACATTAGTGACCAAATTTTGCGGCAAAAATTTATTCAGCCACAAATTTAACCACTAACAGTGGCCACATTCTTCAATTGAAATTTAATAACTAAAATTTCAATAATAAATTTAGTTCATAACAAAAAGTAATAGCAATCAAATTTTATGATAAAATTTTAACAACCGAATTTGTCCCTAAATTTTTTATCGCAATTTAATTACTAACAAAAGAAAAGGTATCAGTAACCAATCTTTTAATGACCGAAATTGCCACTAACATTTCGGTCATTAATTTAATCACATACAATCTATTATATAACCGGATTTATAATAAATTTTAATTATTTTGGTGATCAAACAAACTGATCAATTTATATATTTTTGTAATTAATTGTATGATTCAATTGTTAAATTATTTTATGATTAAAATTTTTGTTATCAACTGAAATCAATAATCAAATCAATCCTAAAATTATTTAACGACCAAATTTATTATTATTGCGATCAATTTTATTAATCGCTAATGTCTTTTTTTTTTTTTAATAAAACTACCAAGGAAATCCAAATTAACTAGTTTGTTTTAAGTTTATTTGTGTATATACTATGTTAGTGAGCTTATCAACTTGTTTGTTATAAGTTTATTTGTGTATATACTATGTTAGTGAGGTCTAGTTCAACTAAAAATTTATCGAAAATTAAAATCTACAACAAATAAGCGTGACTCAATTCCAAAATTAATATTTTGAAACTTGTTTATTACTCATTTAAAACTAAAATTTTCAAATATTTTTCACTTAATTTAAAAAATAAAAATATGTGACTAGGATCTTAATAACTTATCATCTTTCTAAATCTAATTTTTGTAAGAAAAAGAAAATGTTACCAAAACTAAGTTCTCCAAGTCACCTGTATTCTCAAATTTAATTTTCAAAAGCTACCTAATAATTTTCATATAATTTTGAAAATTAAGTTTTGAAACATAAAAAATGTGAGTTTTGAAACTTACACTATTGCAAAAATACGATATTATAAAAAGATTATACATCGATTTTTTAAAAATCGATGTAAATAAAAATGCGGTGGCATTTTTGTAAATAAATGTAAACTTTCTACATCGGTTGGGAAAATAACCGATGTAGAAAGTACTTTCTACATCGGTTCCTTTCCCAACCGATGTAGAAAGTGAGTTTTTTTTCAAACTTTCTACATCGGTTACGAAACAAGTGATGTAGAAAGTACTTTTTACATCGGTTGTTCTAGAATTGATGTAGAAAGTGGATTTTTTTAAAACTTTCTACATCGGTTATTTTCTCAATCGATGTAGAAAGTACTTTTTACATCGGTTCTGAGAAACAACAGATGTAGAATGTCTTCCCCTGTCACTTATTTTTCGACGTTGTTCGTATTTAACCTCATTTTCCAAAACCCCAGTTTCTCGTTTCAGCTTGTTCTCTCTATTTTCGTTTAAGTCTTAGCCATTGTCAACATCCTTATTGTTCGTGGTTTCACTCCGTGCTTACGTTCGTGGTCGTCGTCGCCATTGGAACGATTTCGTTCGTTCGAAGTCGTCGTCGCGCACCGTAAGGTAAGGTTCGAACTCGTCTTTGTTGTTATCTATGCATCTCATTCTATTATTATGGTTGAAATTTACATTTATTTTGGTTGTATTCTGTAATTTTTAAGCTTCTTATTTGGCTATACCGTGTTGTGTCGTCGTTCAACCACCGTTGTGCCTCCATTTGGACATCGCTTGGCCACCGCTCAACCATTTTGTGTTGACTGTGAGGTATGTTCTATGCACCTCTACTTTGTGATTGCAGATGTGAAAGTTTTCTTAGGGTTTATGTATGTTATAGTATTGATTTTGAGTTTAAATATGTTGGTTTGTTTTCTTGAGTTCAAATATGAGCATACCCTTAGTTTCCCGTTCAAGATTGAATATAATGAGTATATTACTAAATAAGTAAATCATTCATTATATTAAATCTTGAATTGTCCAAGTTGGACAGTTTGGGACTAAAGTTTTTTATTCATTGGTTAACAATTTCTTCATAAATCTTGTAAATTGTACTTGATTAAATTTTGGTTTAGTTCATTTTGCATTGTCTCTGGGTACATGCTTCATTATGGTAAATAAAACCATAATGAAGTTATGTACTTGGAGACTGATGCGAAATGCTGCTGAAATTTCACTAAGTATCATATTCAAGATTTTAGAAGTATGTTAATCGATGAATTAAAAAACTTTTTTCTCGAATGGGATAAGGTCTTACCAATAGTGAGGATAATAAATTAACAACAATGAGTGACAAGGTTAATCCTAAATCATGTGTTGATGATTCTTGTATAGTATGGATCATAGTTGGATAAATGCTAAACGAACGAGCGATGAGTACGAGAATGGGGTTGAAGAGTTTTTGAATTTTGCGCAGACAAATCTACCTCAGAGTAATGGACAATTTTACTGTCCGTGTGTTAATTGTCTAAATGAAAGACGTTTGGGTGTTGGTCAAATTAGAGAGCATATTCTTTGTGATGGATTTTGCAAAAGTTATACAAAATGGACATGGCATGGTGAGTTATTAGGCATGCCAAGTGTATCACAGATGGTGGAGGTTGATATAAATATGGAAGATTGGGTAGAGGATATGATTCGTGATGTAGGGCATGCGTCATTTGAGCCGGCAAATATGTATGCTAACTTATCTACTGATTCAGAGAAACCTTTGTATCCGGGATGTACTACCTTTACACGATTGTCAGCAGTGTTAAGATTATTCACTCTGAAGGCAAGGAATGGGTGGAGTGATAAAAGTTTCACCGAATTACTTGAACTGTTGGTAGAGATGCTTCCGGAAGGTAACACATTATCAAAGCGTAATTATGAGGCGAAGAAGGTGTTGTGTCCGATGGGTATGCAGTATAAGAAAATACATGTCTGCCCCAATGATTGCATACTATACAGAAATGAGTTTGAAGGATTACATGAATGCCCTGTGTGTCAAGTTTCACGTTATAAACTTAAGGATGGTGATTCTATTTGCAATGACAGCACAAAGCGGCCTCCAACCAAAGTGTTATGGTATCTCCCAATAATTCCAAGGTTCAAACGATTGTTTTGTAATAAAGATGAAGCAAAGAACCTTAGATGGCATGTAGATGAAAGACTGATTGATGGAAAACTTCGTCATCCAGCTGATGGTTTGCAATGGAAGATGGTTGATCAACTATATCCCGATTTTGGGAATGAGCCAAGAAACCTAAGGCTTAGACTTGCAACAGATGGAATGAATTCGTACGGTAATTTAAGTAGTAAACATAGTTCATGGCCTGTACTTTTGACAATTTACAACCTTTCTCCGGAGTTATGCATGAAACGTAAATACATCATGTTGTCCATGATGATTTCAGGTCCACAACAACCTGGAAATGACATAGACGTTTATCTTGCTCCTTTAATTGAAGACTTGCAAAATCTATGGGAAGAAGATGTGGAGGTGTTTGATGCGTATGGTAATGAAAATTTCAAGATGCAGGCAATGCTTTTTTGCACTATTAATGACTTTCCAGCATATGGAAATTTATGTGGATACAGCATTAAGGGGCACAAAGCATGTCTCATATGTGAAGAAGGCACAAGTTACCATCAACTGCATCATGGGAGAAAGACAGTGTATCTTGGTCATCGGAAATTTCTCAGGACTAATCACCCTTATCGTAGATTAAGGAAAGCTTTTAATGGGTTGCCAGAAAATGATGTTGCTCCAAAAGCCTTAACTGGACAACAAGTCTACAATCGGGTTAAAAACATCAAAACTGTTTTTGGAAAGACTCAAAAAAGGTCACGGAGACAAGGATATGGAAGAAAAGATCAATATTTTTTTATCTTCCATATTGGTGCAAACTTGATGTTAGACATTGTATTGATGTGATGCATGTAGAAAAAAAATGTGTGTGATAGCATCATTGGAACACTTCTCAATATACAGGGCAAGACTAAAGATGGAGTCAATTCTCGACTGGATTTGGTTCACATGGGTATACGACATCAGTTAGCTCCACAGTCTGTAGGAAAGCGAACATATTTGCCCCCGGCATGTCATACATTGTCAAAAAAAGAGAAAATTTCTTTTTGTGAGTGCCTACGTGGGGTTAAAGTGCCGCAAGGGTATTCTTCAAATTTTAAAAGACTTGTCTCGATGAAAGATTTAAAGTTAGTTGGGTTAAAGTCTCATGATTGTCATGTGTTGATGCAACAACTACTTCCAGTGGTTATTCGTGACATTTTACCTAAAAAAGTTAGACATATAATAAGTAGGTTATGCTTATTTTTCAATAAAATATGTAGCAAAGTCATTGATCCTCTAAAATTGGATGAGTTGGAAAATGAAGCTTTCACTATCTTATGCCAATTGGAGATGTATTTTCCTCCATCATTTTTTGACATTATAGTTCACTTGGTTGTTCATATAGTGAGAGAGATCAGATTATGTGGTCCAGTTTATCTGAGGTGGATGTATCCAATAGAACGATACATGAAAATATTAAAAGGGTATGTGAAGAATCCACACCGTCCCGAGGCATCTATGATTGAAAGATACATTGCAGAAGAGGCCATTGAGTTTTGTACAGAGTATTTGTCAGAGGTGGAACCCATAGGAGTTCCTAAGTCTGGTCATGAGGGAAGACACGGAGGTAAAGGTACATGAGGCATAACTGTGAAAAGCATGGGTCGTGCAGAAGTCCTTCAAGCACATTTATATATTTTGAATAATACCGATGAGGTTCAACCTTACTTATCTACTCACAAAACTATGATAAGGGAGGAGAATGTTCGAATGAACGAGAAATGGTTGTTGAATGAGCATAACAAAACGTTTTTAAACTGGTTTGATGAAACAATTAAGAAGGATGATGGTGCCTCTGATACATTGAAGCGGCTAGCAAATGGCCCAAACTTTGATGTCATATGTTGGACTGGGTACGATATTAATCATTTTTCATTTTACACAAAGTCTCAGGATGATAAAAGTACCATGCAAAATAGTGGGGTTATGGTGGTGGCAGAGTCGATGCATTTTGCAAGTTCTAAAGATAAAAATCTTGTAAAGGCTTCCATATCTTACTTTGGAGTGATTGAAGAGATTTGGGAGATTGATTACACCAAATTTAGAGTGCCTGTTTTCAAATGCAGATGGGTTGATAGTAACAGTGGTGTGCAAGTCGATGAATTGGAATTTACATTGGTTGACCTTCAAAAAGTAGCTTACAAGGATGACCCCTTTTCTCATGGCCCACCAAGCAAAACAAGTGTTTTATGTCCAAGATCCTTGCTCTAAAAGATGGTCAGTTGTTCTTCAAGGAAAGACAACAATCGCTAGTGATGACACCAATGATATTTCAAATATTGATATTTCTCAAACTCCCTTATCATCAAGGATATCTAGTATCAATGAAAAAACTGAAATAGATGATGTACATACTATTCGAGATGATCATCATGAAGGAATATGGGAAAATGTTACTACATGATACAAGTTAGTTATTTATTTAATTATTTCATCATTGTATGTTTATTTTTAACTTATTTTAAAATGTTTATTACATTTTTTATGTTTAGTAGAGTTTCTAACATCTTTTCTCTTTGCTTTCAACAGGTACATGGCTGATTATTACATTTCTTTTCAACTTTCAATACTTGTTTGATGTAATTTTAAGTTATTTCATTTGTAAATTAAAGTTTGATAATAAATAATGATGTATTTAGTTTAAATATATAGATTATGTGAATTCTGTATTGTCTGTCTGGTGCTTCTCTATTGTCTGTCTGGATTCTGTGTGTATATGCAGGTATATGAATAAATAATACGGTAGTATACCTAAACAAAATGAACATAAAAAAAAGGACTTTCTACCTCGGTTACGACCATAACCGATGTAGAAAGTACACTTTTTACATCGGTTAAAGCTATAACCGATGTAGAAAGTATACTTTTTACATCGGTTCTGCCCGCAACCAATGTAAAAAGTGTACTTTCTACATCGGTTCTTTACCCAACCAATGTAGAAAGTCATACTTTTTACGTCGGTTGCAGAACCGATGTAAAAAGTCTTATTTTCTATATCGCCCGCTTCAACACCACCTGAATAACCGATGTAAAAAGTGCTTAACAACCGATGTAAAAAGCTCATTTTTCACTAGTGTTAGTTTCCATAAAAATTTACGATGATTTATAGAATTTATATTCTAAAGTATAGATATATTTTACCCTCAATTTTATTAGCTTTATTTTAATTTACCACTTATACAAAAATTTAAATATTTTTTATATTATTAATCATATTTTTTATAATAATTTATTAACAAATTCTATTTTTATATATGTAAAAAAGTGAATCTACTATATATATGTGATTTAATTATTTTTATTTTTAAAACCAATGGACTTTAATGAAAGTAAACTTAAACAAATCATATGGCTAGCAGGATGCTGTTAAAAAAATAAGAGATACCAAAATAATGGCGCCATTTGATGTGAATCTACAATCAACGGCCCATGTTCAATTGCCGAAGAGAGGCAGTGAATTGTTTCTTGCATCTTTCCAATTTTACTAAATATATCCTCTCTCTTTTTTTTAAGAAAAGTGAAAATTTTAACATATTTCCTTCATTTATTTAATACATACATCCTTTATTATTTTGTGAGATTTATTTTAAAAAGTAAAAAATAATAGTTATTGCATAAAAATTTAATAATTAATATTTAAATAATTATAGAATTTACTATATATACTTAGTTATAATTTTAATTATTGATTTTTCTTGAATCCTAAAAATGATACACAAATATATCCATTTATTTTTCTTTTGTGTTGAACAAATATCTTCTCATCTCTAAATACTTAGGTTGATAAAAATTATCTCTATTTCCTTTTTCTCTATTTTTTATAATTCCTTTTCTTACATAAAAATTGAATTCAACACACACTTTTCTCTTTTTCTCTCTTTAATTAGTATATTGGAGACAATTCACACTCTACTTAGATCATTTATGCATTGTAAAAAAAAATTACAACTTTATTAATGAATATAAAAGACAAATATATTTGAGTTCCTTGTAGTTGATAGCTACCGTATAAAAAGTCAAGGTTTGCAATTGTAATTTAGTGCATTTGATCAAAAAATATATTGGTTGAGCTTTATTAAAAAGTGAATGATGTGAAATAATACAAAGGATTGATTAAAAAAATTTAGAAAGGAATTGAATTTTTTACCAAAGAAATACAGAAAGATGTAAGAATGAGTTGAAGGAAAAAACATTATTTATTAAATAAATGATAAGAAATTAGTTTATATAAAAAATAAAGAATATATGTAATAAAATAGAAGGTATAAAAAGTAATTCTGGATATACCATTATCATCATAACTGCCTCATCGATTTCAAAATCAAATTCGAATCCTTCCTTAATTGCCTCACATGATTTATCACCGTCCATCACCCCAATTAATTGCTTTATTTGGTGAATTTGTATTGAATCGAGAGAATTTTCATTAATTGATATTATTAGTTAGAAAAAATTTAATATTAATTAATTTTTATGTTTAATACATTTTTTTAAATTCTAATTGTCTAATATCTAATAGAAATATATAAATTAAAATAAATTAAAAATATATTATCTTTATTTTTAATTAAAATTTTATTTTTAAATAATAATAAAATATTAAAATTTATAATTAATAAAAGTTATAATGTTTAATCTCTAATTTAATAAAAAATTATTAAACACATCCTATATATATCATCACGTTGTAATTGAAATTGATGAAAAATTATTAAAAATAAAAAATACTTTTAGTGGAAAAATAAATACAACACTACTTGACATGAGTTTGGAATCAATGTAATTTTTTATATTATATAACCCAAAATCCTAAACCTTGATTACAGAACATATTTCAATAAATTAATTACTTTAATTTTTTAATGATAATGTGATTAAATAATATATTAATATATAAATATATAAATAATAATCAAATTAAAAGATAAAATTTAACTATAAAGTATATTTCATAAATCAAATCATATAATATTAATTTAGTATAAAATAATTGATCTTTATAAATATAATTAAAAGATGTGTATTCAATAAAATATGTTTGGGAGCATTAATTAGTATTCTAACACTAATCATTACGGTTGTATAATTTTAATGGTTATTTTTTTTATCGTTGTATAAATTAATTGAAATATATTAAATTAATAAATATTTATATTTAATTTTAACTATCATAATGTCTGAATTTTTATTAAAATATTTTTTATGGAGAATTTTTTATAAATATAAATTTATAAAAAATAAGATAAATACTAAATTATTATTATTTATCTTTTAAAATTATAATTAAAATAAATAATTTTTTACAGTAAATTATAGAAAATAAAAATAAAATTTATTACAATATATTTTATCATAATTTTAGTGCTCGATCGGTATTTTTTATTTATTATTTTCTAATATTTTAACTAGATCTTTGTGGCGTTGCCGAATCCATATATTAAATTCAAATCCTTCCTCAATTACCTGATATGATTTGAATCATCCTCTATCACTCCAAATAAATGCTTTATTTGAGGAATTTATTTAATGATTTGAGAGAATTTTCTTCTGATATTATATTTAAAGAAATTTTAAAATAAAAAATATATTTATACATTTAATAAAAAATTTAAATTCTAATTATGTATTAATATCTGTTTCATGTCATTAAAAAAATTTAATGATAGTTTAAAAAATAAATAAAGATCATTTTAGCTTTGTTAGATTTGTTTTCATAAATCTTTATTTGTAATAAATAAAGATATAGGAAGACATTTTTAATAATAATTTAAATAATATAATTATTATAATTTAATATATACTTGTATTAATTTATATAACTGTCAAAAAATAATCATAAAAAATCTATTTTATTTTATGGTATATGCATTTAAAAAGTAAATTTACAATAATTAATAATATTTGATTGATATCCGATACAGTACAGATTTTTTATTATTTATCTAAATTTAAATTTTAGTAATAATAATAATATATAAATTGATTATATTTATTATCATGTTATAACTATAATTAATGAAAAATAAAGAAATATTTTAGTGGAAAAAGTAAAGCTAATTCTACTACTTTGACATGAATTTTTCTTTTTTTTTAATATGAAAAGGTTCCAATGAGTTGTAACACTATTAAGTATTTTAAATACATTAATTAAGAAAATAAAGATAGAATATTTATATTAAAAATTATTATAATATAATTTTTCAAAACATTAGTGCATCTTTAAAATAAATCTTGATTAAATTTTATTATTTATTTATTAATTGTTTATTCAGACCCTTTGACCACCGATTTGAACGCTACTATTATATAAAGCAGAGGCAATAGAATCACAGGATCAAATTGTGTTGAAGGTTACTATTGTATAAACCAGAGACAATAGAAACACAGGATCAAAAGTGTTAAGAGGTTACATAAAAAAAATGGCTCGCACACTTGCATCGTCGATTGTGTTGATGTTTTTGTTTGCAGCCATGGTTATTATGGCATTCTCACTTGGTACGTAGAAAACTAAATATCAAAACATATATATATATATATATATTATTTATCTGTTTATTAATATAATTTGTGGTTTTGTTTACAATATATAAATATATGGTTGGTGTGTATCTGAAGTATAAAAAAATGCAGGTGTGAGAAGCGAACAGTATTGCCCAGGATCATGCAAATATTATAATCACTGTTATGAGACTTGCTTGTCTCTCGGCTATAAGATTGGAGAATGCATCCCACCTGAAAATCATTTCTGCTGTTGCGCCAAGTGAACAACTTTTTCATTATCACTTTTCTTTATTTTGTTGCAAATAATGCATTTTATTAAACAATAATTATTAGCTTCGTTGCAAGCAAGTAATGTATTTTATGAATTTTATCAATGAATAATTATTAGCTTCGTTGCTAAAAATCAAATAAAAACATTCTGAGAATCTAATTTTTGCTAGTTTTTACTGTTAATTTTTGAAATCACAATTCCACGGAGGAGGAAAGCTTGTTCTCCTATGATAATTGTAATCATTATCAAGTTCGTTAAAAAAACACCAAATCAAACAAGTTACTCATGCCACACTATAACAAACTTTACCTATAAATAAAATGTCACTAGGAATGATACATTCTCCATCGATTATGTAAAAAGAAAAACTTTACTTACAATTTACTATGACAGTTTGGTAAAGGTTATGAATCAGTTACCAATAAATCTTTTCCTACGATTTTATATGTTTGTGGGTAAAAATTTATATGCACACTTTTATTTACAGTCTTGTGCGTCTGTAGATAAAAGTTTATGAATGCTTATTTTTACTTACTGTTTTATGTGTCTGTAGGTAAAAGTTACACTTTCAGTTTTTTATGTATGCGGTAAAAGTTAATTTTCATTACATCTCTAAATGCTCACTGTAGTTCTCCAAACTTCCACAAGGTATAAATTTATAAATTAATAATTTATAAAGACCTAAGTTATGTATAAATCATAAAAAATAAATAAATAAATTGTAAATTAAATTTACCAAAAACTAAATCAAATTACAGAAGTGGATGTTATTGCTTGAGGAAAAATCAATACTTAGCTTTTAGGCTTGTGGCCAAATTCTTAGTTAACTAATCGTACAATGTTTGTTAACATTCCCAAGAAAATTGCATTGTCAAAATTAGTTCATACATATAAACACAAAAAAACAAAAAACTCACCCCATCATAGAAGCCAATCTTTGATGATGACATTCATATACCAAAAGGATTCTTGGAAGTTGAAGGAAGAACCATTTTTGAAGCTGCAATCCTTACATATTGATTAGTCAATCTAGTATGCTGAGTCTCGTTCTTTTCTAAACTTTAATCACTCGGACAATTTTGAGAATTTATACCTCGTTAAGCATCAATGTGGAATAAGTCTTATTTGCGAGTGCAACTATTAAAGCTAGGCTTTTAACTATTAGATCTATATTTATCTTTAGAGTTGATGACTCTGAAGACAAGTCACTAATAGACTAGAAAGAGAAATACTAGAAGAGAACTTGGTCACATGCAAAATGCTTGAAAGACTAGAATTGCTAGATCTAATTTTATCTCTCAAAAATATTTGATGGTGTTCTGACAACAAAGCAAGAAGACAGTGGTGTCTTAGTTCCAACATCAACTTTTCTTTTTAAGGAATTCAATGGTGACTTACCAATATTACTAGATAAGTTGCTAGCAGAAGTTAAGGAAATTATGAACTTTACTTTTATTTCAATATATAGATCTAAAGGGGATTTGGATAACATGGTGGGTTTAGGAGAAACAACTCGAGAACCCTTAATAACAGGTGTGTTTGTCACTAAATCAATCTTACCTAAAAAGACCAAATAGATTTAAAACTGAACTACAATTGAGAAAAGGACAATCTTTATATCAAAATGAGAGAAAAAAGAATCAGGCTAAAGTAAGTTATAACTTCCCATTACTCATTTTGCCTTGTCCTTTTCACTTTGGCATGTGGATCACTAGGGGAACCTCTCTTAGATGATACTGTTGGACTTGGACATGACTTTACTAGAGCCTTTAGTTGCTTTAAAATAGATGGCTTTGCCCTTCTAGCAACAAGCTTCTTTTAAAAAAGAAACATAGTATTAGATATATAAAGTTACTGAAATTCAATTTCATGATTTACGACTACTTGCATCCTCTTGCCATGCATTAGCTAGCATAAGTAGAGAACCACAACATCACTTTTCTTTAGTTACATACCTGTTGAAGTTGTGGAAATACAGGATTCTTTGTGAGTTTCCTTATTCCTTGCTCGCTAATGCTTGGACTCTTTGAAGATGAGGTTTTCATCCAAAATCAATCATTGTTATTTTTTTCAACTATTTTTTATTAAAAATAATAGAAACCATTCAAACATAAATATGATAACAAATTTTCTGGTCTATGTCACTAATCCAATTTACCTTATTATAAGAAGCCATAACTTTTTTTTGGATGAAAAGAACAACAAAAAATGATTAATTTGACTCATCAAAGATAAATCAAAACATCAAAATATAACAAAGTAAATTTAAGAAATTTTGACATATAGGTCGTAACCTGTCTTGACATTAGTATCTGGTGAACTCAAAGTTATGCAGGTTACTACTCTGCTGAAGTTCGATTAAGATATCCACTAAGTATTTCTTATTGGACTGATCACCTTCTGTCTCGACTACCAAATACTCTGCAATTGCTTTATCAAATAAATCATCCAACGCTTTAAAAGTGGCCTTGCATTTCTTAATTTTTCTACTCTGAACATTAACCTAACCCCACCAAGAGAGACAATCTCTCATTGTAAAATCTACAAGATGAACTATTACATTCCTCAATAAATGTTTGATATTGTTGTTACTTTCTTTTGTGTAGTTCCATCCTAGAGCATATTTAATCATTATATTGTTTGATATTGATGTAAACATTTTTCATTTAGATCCATGTAGCACGCATAACTTATTCACCAACTTGATTGCTTCTTTTTCTCTGATCACATAAATGATTGCATCCTTTTTATCCCCATAAGTCCAAGTTTGATGTCATTTTCCTCTTGCTGTCTATAGTTTGAATTAGTCAAGCTGCTGGATCAAATATTGAACATCAAAATATATATAATACTTTTACTTTCAAGCTAAATTTACACAATTTATTGCCATTCAAATAGTAATACTTTTACTTTCAAGCTAAATTTACATAATTTATTGCCATTCAAATAGTAATACTTTTACTTTCAACATTCAAATAGTAATACTTTTACTTTCAAGCTAAATTTACATTATTTATTGCCATCCAAATAGTAGTTCTTTTACTTTCAAGCTAAATTACAAATGACCTTTGCATCAATGTTCCACAATAAATAAATTTCAATTTAAAAATGATTCAACCTAAGATTAAATTATAGTACATAAACACAGGAGACTTACATGTTCACATGATTTGTGGCTCTAACTATAGCTATGTTCAATTTGTGGAATAAAATAAACACATTGAAACAAACACAAAATACTTGATTCCATCCAACAAAGTCTATGTGAAAATCATTCTACTTTGTAGTCATTTTTGAACTTAAGCCAATGAGATTGTTATAGTTTTCTTAAGGGCTCCAAGCGTTTTTCTTTGACTTTTTTGCGTTTCACCGGACATTCTCTTCCTTATTCAATCACAAAATTGCTAGAACTCAAAAATAAAATCTCAATCATTTCCAAACTCCACACCTTCCATTATAAAACCAACTACATTGATATCAACTACAGCTTCTTTAATATAATAATCAACTATTGTACGTAATTGAATATTTATTAAATTAAACTTGATAACGTAGTTGTGATGTTACTGTATCTAGATCCAACTAAGGAAACAACTCTCCCTGAAAATAATACATAGAATTAGACTTCAAGATGGACTATACTAACTAAAAAAGCTAATGAATTAAACTAGGAAGAAGAAGAAGAATAAGTTAGATAACTAGAAAATATGGCCATATAATTATTTTAAAAATATAAAAGTAGTGCATTGTTAAGAAACAGTGAGTTCAGAGAATTTTCTAGCAAGCGAATTGAATCAAATTGAGGAAAGAGAAGTGCAGGTAAAGACTCGCCTTCATGAGCATAAAAGCAAAAGCATGATCTACGGTAAGAAATGGATTTACCTAAAGGTGAAGCTAAATCGAAATTAAGAGGCTCTTCAATTCAAATGAAGCACAAGAGAAGATCAATCTATTGAGAGAGAAAGAGAAATAGGTGCCAAAGATTATAGGAAGATAAAAGAAAGAAGAATAGTGGAGCCTAGAGATTAAAATGAAGAAGTAGAAAGGAGGGAAGAAGAATACAACACAACATAACACATACTCCCTCTTTTTGGAAACTTTTGAAAACTCAATTTAGTACTGAAATTTGATGTCTATATGCCTACCATGTATTTTGTGTCCATAGATATAAGATATCTAAACATACTTATATCTAATGACAAAATTTAAAATCCGTAAATATTTTATATCAATATCTATAATTTAGCAACTATCACAGGACGTAACCATAAATATATGGCAATTTTTTGGTAGTGCCACCACAAGTTACACATTAAAAATCAATTAGATAATCAACACAAACTCGTAATCCCAAATGTAAGTTTATCATGTGAAAAGAAATAGGAAGAAACGTAAAGTCAGCATGTAGAAAGAAAAACTGAAAAAATATATATAAAAAAGTATCAAAGAATTAATGAGCAAAAGCACAAATTAATATTAAATGTGAAAAAAAAAAAAAAGAATAGATGTTACTCTTAAAAAAAAGATTGGAAAAGAACGACAACGTAACCGACTAAAATATAAAATTATGATTCCCACAAACGCGAGAGAAATAAATGAAGCATATTTATCATCTAAAGGAAACTAAGGCAAAATAAATATAATCTTAGTGTTTGCATTCAATATTTTAACATTTTTAAAAATTTAAAATATTTAAAAATTTAATAATTTTATTTTAAAAATAATTTTTTAAAAGAAATTTAAAATTTTTTATTTGAATAATAAATTTTAAATTTATTAAATTTTAAATTTTTAATTAAATTAAATAATTTAATTCTTACTATTATATAAAATTTTATATTTAAATATTCATAATTTTTTTAATTTTTTAATATTTTTTATCAAATAAAATTTAAATATATAAATATTTATATTTTGTAATATATTCAAATAAAATAATAATCTAACAACGGTATATAATTAAATAATAATAAAATATAATTATATTATTTAATATTAAAAATATTATATTTAAAAATAAAAAATACAAGAGAGGAATAAAAAATAACACCAACGAAAAGAAAAAATAGTAAAAAAAAATAATGAGTTGAGAAATTTTAAATTTCATCTTAAAAAAATTTTAAATTCTCTCGTTTTAATTAATTAAAATATTTTTTTAAAATTTATAAAATTTAAAATTATTAAAAATATATCAGAATAAAATATTTTAAAATTTAAAATTCTTTCAAAATTATTTCTTCTTAAAATTACTCATCCAAATATAAAATAAATGTAAATTAAAATATAATAAAAAGAAATAATGATAGAACAATAAAATTAAGCATAACTAAAAATTACTTGTCCGAATCGTAACTTAGTTTCCATTACAATATACTATTTCTAAAAATTTAAATTCTGAAAAATTAAGTATATTTTACTGTCTCAATTTTGGAATGCATATTTTAAGAGTGGTAACGAGTCACTCACCGTCATTGACAACACGAACAGAACAAAGCTAAAACCAAGAGCAAAAGATCATGCGGAAGGAAATGGTTTACATATATTCAAAACCAATGGACTTTAATGAAATAAAGCTTGGAAAAACAAAAAGAAGCTTTATATTCTTACACTTCAATTTAAGATTTACATAGTGGTAAAAACGATAGAAATAGAAAAAAAGAAAAAACTAAATATAATATATAATATAAAATAAAATATGTTAAAATGTACATTCGGTTAATATATATGATGATAATGTTTCATTAAAAAATCACCAGGATGCTATTAAAAAAATAGAAAATGCAAAGAGAATGAACCATTTAATGGGTATGATGATAATTTTTCTTTAGAAAATTACTGGATGCGATTAGAAAAAATAAGAGATGCAAACAGAATGCGTCATTTAATGTGGAGCCTATTATTAATGGCCCATATTTCATCGTTGGAAAGATAGTGGTTGCTTTTTTTCTCTTTCCATTTTACTAAATATACCCCGTTCTATATTTTAAAAAAGTGATATTTTTAAAATATTTCTATCATTTATTTAATACACACATCCGTTCTTTTTTAGTAATATTTATTTTATAAAAAATAAAAGATAAAAATATTGTAAAAATATTTAATAATTAATATTTAAATAATTTTATAATTTATTATATATACTTAATTATGTAACATACTTTATTTAAAAGAAATATCTTATTTCTTCTTTTACTAGAGAGTACAAATGTCTTCATTTTTTATTTTTTTTATTTTTTTTAGTTGGCAAGCTCTTTCTCTTTTATATATCTTCTTCTTCCGTAATTTTTTAATTTTTTATTAAAATTTAAATATAAATATATTAATTCAACCATATTAATCATACATTTATTTTTATTATTTTAAAATTTTAAAATAATACTGGACTTATTCATTCTCATTAACGGATAAAGATCATAATCCTTTATTTAGGAGAGAGTATTATCTATTAGTTGAGTAGGATCTTATTTGTTATTTTAGTAAGACCTTATTTATTTAATAAAACCGTGTTCATTTATTATTTTTAGTATAATTATGATAAATTTAAAATGATTATAATAAATTTTAAAATCTAAATTTTTTTATAATTTTACTTTGGTACGATCATGTTAACTTTAAATATAATCATGTTAAATCTCTAAACATATCAATTTATATAAATTTATTTTTAATACCATTATTTTAATTATAAATATAATTATACTTTATAATACGTAAATAAAATAATATGTTTAAGATATTTAAATATTTTTATTATCTTTTAAATTGAACATAAAATATTAAAATATATTTTAAAATTAAATTTTAAACATTTCTACACATTAATATTAATTTTTAAAAATTAAATAAATTTTTATTCTAAAATTATAAAAATTATAAATCTATTTTTAAATTTTATTTGAATCTTTAATCCTAACCTAAAATTGATGAGTATTATAATCTTTATTTTATGGATCCTGGTGATCGATCTTCAACTTCCACAGTTGAATCTGATAAAGAATGGACGTTGAATTCTCTAAAGTTTCTCCTAACATAACAAAATACCACCATCTTCTTTTGTTTTCTAATTATTCCCTTTTTCTTCAATTTTGGAAGGAATGCCACAATGTGTGGCTCATGTAATTGAAAAGGGTTAACTGTCTCGGCAGCAGCTGCCATCTCTTTTTTAAAAAAAAAAAATTATTTTTTAAAATTTTTTTTATCTGTTACATGTATATATTTATTGACAAATTTATTTTATAAATTAAAATAAAATTTTATATATTAAAATTTTAAAATTAATTTATTGGTATAAATAAGATAAAAAATAAAATATAAAATTTCTATAAAATAAAATTAAATAAAATAATAGAATAAATTTTTGTCAGATATTTTATGTTATAATTCATACTATTTACCAATATAATAAATTAGATATTATCATATTATTCTATTTAATATATAAGATAAAAAATAACTGATAGGATAATTTATAAATTATATTAAAATAAAAAAATATTTTTAATATAATTAGTATATTTTTGAATTTAATTTATTTTATTTGTATTTTTAAATTGAAATATGTAAAAAACTATTTTCAAATAAAATACTAAAAACTAAAAATGTATATTTATGCACAAATAACATTGAAAATTAATATTGAGATTATAATTATTTTTGTAAATTAAAAGTATACACTATTTTTTTTAAAACAACTCTAATTAAAATAATATTAAAAAATTAAAAATATATTTTATAAAATAAAAAAAATTAAAAAATATTTTTAAATTTGTTTTAATATTTTATTTTATGAAGAATATTCAAATTTTATTTTATACATTAATTAATTTTTTAAAAAACTTAAAATTTAAAATATATAAAATGAGATTTATGTGAAAAAAAAAGTGAGGTAAAAAAAAAAATAAATCATGTGAAGAGATCGAAATTCTTAATATTTAAAAATTTTAAAATTTATTTATTGCAGTGTATTAAATATTTAAGTTACTAAATATCTTGTTTGATATACAAATAATTACATATCAAAATATGTCTTTATCTATTTTTTTTAATTATGTTAGAGACTCTTATTTTTTTATATTTTTTATATATAATAATTATAGTAATAATATAATAAATATTAAAGGATTGAAAAAATTAAATTATTAAAAATAAAAATATAAAATATAATTATTTTAGAATATTTTTAAATTTGATAAAATATGTTATACTCGACACAAACAGAGAGCATCGACATTATCAAATAGGAAGGTGACTCTTATCGCAACCTAATGGAAGAACTAACATTATTAAGGAGTGGTTCTTTGACCAAGAACCGAGGGAAATCCGACATAAACCATGACATGTTAAAGAACCAAAGTTATCAAAGAGGAACACGACCATTAACGTGACTTGTCAAAACAACCAATGATATCGAGGGTAGTTCCCACCCTCTTGTACGAGAGCTTCCCTCCCTTTGCCTCACAACCCGTCCGGTATGGAATTGAGAAATCATTTTATTGAATTTCACATCAATTTCATGTCGGATTGATGCCCAAGAAACAAGGGAATCAACTCACACAGAGATGAAAACTCTTAAAAAGGAAATATTATTATTTATCAAAATCTCTCTTTACATTGAATCTCTCACTTCTATTATATAGATAAGCTAATCTAATAACAAGATAACAAATATAAAATTCTAATTAGATTGCAATTTGATTTACAACCTAGTAAAAAGATAACAAATATAAAATCCTAATTAGATTACAATTTGATTTACAATCTAATAAAAAGATAACAAATATGAAATCCTAATTAAATTCCAATTTGATTTGCAATTAATTTAAAATAAATCACTTTCAAATCAATATCAAATCCTAAGTTAATTTAAAGCAAATCAATTACAAATTTTAAGTAGATTTGTATATAAATTTAAATATTTGATTAGAATAACTCTTTATGTCACATTCTCATATCAGATCTTCAATTGTTTGAACTTGTACAAGTAATATTAGGACTTTGTTTATCTCTTCTTGGATTTGGACCAAAATTGTACATAACGAGTCTTTAAGTAGATTTAAATCTTTATTATTCTTTCTTTTTTCAAAAGGATTCGTCCTCGAATCAAACCCTAAAATTTCATACAAGACAGGAGGTGAAGGTGATTGATACAGGTGTCAATTTTGCTCATCCAATCCAACTCAACCCTATCTCACATAGGCTAAGGTCAAAATGGTGCACAAGTTTCCAAAAAGCCACATTTGTACAGTCCATAGGACTAAAATCCCATTTTAGGCCTAGCCCATGGACTTAATTTTTTTTTTCAAATTTTCTCTTTTAATTTTTTTAATCTTTTTCTATAAATTCTTTTCCTCTCTAATTTCTTTCCCCCTCCCAAAATAAAATAGAGATGAAAATTAAAATAAGTAAAAAAGTTTAGAGTATGGATGGTAGTGAATAAGGTTGTCCGACCATGGCCTACAACTCAGTTTGTTCAATAAATAAATAGACTTATACTTATTAAAAACCTTTTTAAATAAACAAGTAAGGTTTAGATTTATAAAAAAAAAAAAGAATCTGTTTAACCTATTAAGGGACCTATTTATCTTTATATATTATATATTTATATTTATTTTAATATATTATATTTATATTATATATATATATATTAGGCTTATTTAATGACCTTTTTATCTTGTAGGCTTTAAGTTTACAAGTTTTTTTTAATCAATCATTTATATAGGCTTTAAGCTTATTTATTGACTTTCTTGAAATGTAGACTTTTAAACAGATTTGTAGGTCTTGTAGGCTTTAATTCAGATCAAACACGACAAAAAAAATCTTTAACAGATAACAGACTCTGCTTCGAACTTCAAAATTTTTAACAAGTTAGGCTTGAAAATTCAAAACCTAACTCAACTCAATTCGACCTACATCCATCCCTAATTTTGAGAGAGATAACAGGGAAAATGGGAAGAAAAAATATTTTTAGAGATAGAGAGACAAATATATTTTAAAAAAAAAAAAAAAAGATAAAAGTATAGAAAAATTGAAAAAAGTTGAAAGATGAAGAAAAAAATTTTGAAAGGAAGAAAATTCTAGAGACAAATGAAAAAATATTTAGAGAAAGATAAAAATCTAAAAGAGAAATATAAATAAATTAAATAATATTTTAGTATAATAAAAATATTAAAGATAAAATTTTAAAAGAGAAAAATTGAAAGGAAGAAATTGTAGAGAAAAAAAGTTAAATATAAGATAGTATCGTAAAATATAATTTACACGCATCTTATTTAATTTTATAATTACGTAAATTAAAGTTTAAAAAATCTTACTTTTAGATGAACTGCAAAATAGATGAGTTAATCTATATTTATTCCACTTAATTTGAAAGTTACTTAGGTTAAGCCTTAAAAACCCTACTTATAACTTAGCTATATAATAGAAAGTTATAAAATATCGTTAGATAAATTAGCTTATATTCATTTTACTTAATTTAAAAATAATATAAATTAAGATATATAAACTTACATTCATCTCATTTAATTTGAATTAGGATTTAAAAATTTTACTTTTAGATAAATTTAAAATAAAATAAAATTATATAAGTTGATTTATAAACTAACACACACTAAATTCTCTTAAATTAAAAGTTATATAAAAAAACTTAATTTTTAAATAAAATACATAATCTAAAATCAAAGTTTAAAATTAAATAAATTAACTTATAAAGCAATTTGATACTTAATTAAAATTTCATCGTAAATAAAGAAAAGAACGAAGTAAGTATAGTTTGAAATTAGATTTGAATGTTGGTAGGAGAAGGAATAAAGAGATATGAAAATTGAAGTTGTTAAAATTAAAAAGAATCAAAAGTTGAAATGGTGGGGAACAGTGAAAGGAATCATGTGCTAAGGGACGTCCACGTGATCTGTGCTTGTCACTTTGTTCTTCGTAACCAAACATGTAATCTTTAGGAGACCTCTTCATCTATCGCATTGTCACTCTGTGCCACGTGCTCTGCATATAATTGAACAGGTTTAGTTAACATTATTTAAAATTAACTCCACCAAGTAATCTTCATCTTATGGAATATGTATTTTTTCCCACCCGTATCCAAGAGCCAACAACACATGCCTCATGACCTCTCACTCCTTACAAATTTGGAATCATCCATTTCACTCTCTCCACCATCCATATATATACTCCTCCTCCTCCTCCATCTTCTCATCTCTGTCATTCCCACTAACGCTCAATAAAGGAGATTGCTCTCTAATTTCTCTCTCGCTGCCATAGGGACTACTCCATCACAGTTCATAGGCTCGTCCACACACAAAAGCTACACAACCCTCATCATAAACATGCATCCATAATATATGTTCATCCCACACCACCATATCTACATGGTTTATTCTTTTAAAAAAGTGTGTTGATCTGTTCGGGCCAAGAACAAGTAGCCGAGGATTAAGACATCATCCAAACAGTCAAGTAACTGGATTTATGGCTTCAATGGTAAGGTTTCAACGCTTATGTGATTTGGGCCTCGATCATACAGCATGTCCAATATATTGGTGTAGTTAAATTTTAAACGTAAGGACTAATTTTCAGTGATAATGATAATAGCCAATAATATTAGTTTGTAATAATTGTAATATATTTTACAATTTATGAGTTTGTTATTATTTTTTCTTTTTGTATATATCTTATTTAATTTGATCCAAAATAATTATATATATATATATATATATATATATATATATATATATATATATATATCTTTTGATCTCACATTATGACTTATAGAAAATGAACATGTAATCTTCTCTGATATTTATATTTTTATAGAAAATGAACATATAATTTTTTCTATTATTCATATTTTTTAAAATTTTAAAAATTTTAAGTACATTGATAAATTTGTGTAAACCTTTTATATGTGGATGTGAAAAGAAAATTTAATCTTAAAATATATAGTTTTATAATTATCAAAATAATTTATAATTTTAAATATCATAAAATGAACTATAAAGATGCACTTTTTATTATTTATATTTTGAGAATTGTACTAGTTTATAAATTAATGATGTGTTGTTTTAAACTTTAATTTGGTGTCTTAGAGTACTAAATTTTGAATATCATTTTCACTAAAAATTAAATCTTTTAAAAAATATTTCAAATTTCTACAATTTTATTTTTAATTTTTTTCTTTTCAAATAAAATTATCAAAATATTTTTTACAAATTTTAATTTTAAAATTAATTTTTTTATACTTTTTTAATTACTTCCCAATAAAATTTCTCTTTTAAATATTAAATTGGATAAAAATATGTAGAAATAGAATAAAAATTTTAAAAAATTAGACTAGTTTTGTATATATTTTATTTATTTATTTATTTATGTATATTTAAACATATTATTTAAATATTTATTTTGTATTAAAAGGATCAAATAACATTTTTTTAAAATTACAAACTTAACTTTGATTACCGTTGTTTTAATCGATTCTTAAACTTTTTTTTAATAATTTTTAAATTTTTTTTAAACTAAAATTTAGATGCAACTATATTTTATAAATTTTAAATTAAATTAATTTTTTGAATTTTTCATCTTATCATAATTTAAATTGTGACATTTATTTATTTAATTTTTATTTTTATTTTCTCTACTCTCTCTCTCTCTACATATATATATATATATATATATATTATTTATTTACATTTTAAGTATTTAAAAAATATATTGTCTAACAACATGGTATTGTATACTAAATATGACACCATTTGCAAGGATATAGGTTATTAGATAGGGTAGTGTATCCCTCATGAATAGATGTAATAATAAAACGAGTCAGAAGTAAGTTTCATGTTTTCGACCTTTACCCTAAAACTCTATTCCTATCTTCGCATCCATTCTTGTTAAGATTGGAAATTAAAACATCATCTCTATTTTTAATTGGGATTTGAAAAACTCATCCTGCGTTCATTTTCAATTTTTATATTTTTATTCTAATTATTTTATAATTTAATATATTATTATATATTTTTTAAATTATTTTATTACTTTTTTAACCTCATCAAAATATTTCTAAAATAATAAAGATAATTAGAGCATGTTTAAGAACGGGTTGGTATTAAAATCCACACACTTAGGAATGAAACTGAATCAAAATCATTCAAGAGAATCATACAACTGAATTTGTTTAAATTGAATTTGTTTAAAGTTTAACTTGATTTAATTTATTTAATAAATAAATATAATTTTTTTAAATACATAAATGAGGTTTAAAGTTGTAAAAAAAATTGTTTAACCTATTTAAAAATCTATTTATCTTTATATATTATATATTTATTATATTTATTTTAATATATTATATTTATATTTTAATATAAATTATACTTATATAATATTAATATATCCATATATTTTATTAAAAATTTAAATTTTTAATTTTAAACAATGAAAATTTTATATGAATTTTTTTTTATTTTTAAATTAGAACTATTTTTTGTTATTTTAATCTATTTTCATAGTTCTATAAGAATTTCATTATATATTTTTTTAATTTTAAATAAAATACGGTGATGTATTGCTACTAAAAATAGAAAAATTCAAGATCAAATCAAACCAGAGAAGAATACAATTCACTATCGACACGGCAAATTACAAGTTCTAGATTAAAAATCAACTGCATAAGGTGTTTGGGTTTAGGAAGAAAAAAACTACTACATAACTAACAAATGTAATCACAATTGACAAACAATTAGGAAATACCATGATTTAGAAATTACATTGAATAAGAAAATTATGAGAAAAAGAATAGAAAAAAAAACATATAAGAAAATAATAGAATTTTAATGAAAAAATATGACACAAATTTTATTAATATTAAATAATTATAAATATATATTCCAAATAATTTTTATTTTTATATATTTCAAAAATACATCATATTATTTTTAACGTATTCAAGTGAGATATTAAATCATTTTAAATAAATTTAAAATTTGTAGATATATTTATCTGATAGATACGTTTAATCAAATAGTTAATTTTAAAATAAAATTATATCTAATTAAAAATTATTAAATGATTATAAATTAAATTTTTTCTATATTATTATCATGTTAAATTAAAATTGATGAAAAAGTATTAAAATAAAAAAATTAGCGAACAAATGAACATAGTGCTACTACTTAATAATGGAAATTCTTTTATATAATATAACACATAATAGCTAATACAATATATTTTAATAACTTAATTACTTTAATTGTAGCAGATAATGTAATTAAATAATATATACATAGGAAAATAACAATTCATATTAAATAAGATAAAAGTCTCCTGTATATTTTAAAAATCAAATCACACACGGAATATTTATTCATGATCAAAGAAGTGATATCTCCACACATAATAAAATGATCTATATTTAATAAAAATATATAAGGTAATACTAATCAGTTTGTAACAATGCTGATTAAGAAAATAAAAATAAAATATTTTTTAAACTTTATTAGAATAGATTTTTCATAAATTTTAGTACACTCTGTCAAATTTTTTTATAAATTTTTTTTATATTGATTTTTTTAATGTTTTAATTGGATCTTTCGTTTATTTCGATTATTGATTTGCACGATCCTGGAAAATATGCATTATAGAAGGTATATTATAGTATCAATGAATATACGTGGCTAAATAAGGAGATACCAAAAGAAAACTCTGAACGCATCACTATCGGCTACATATTATATAAATCAGAGACAATACTCACAAAATCAAAAAAGTGTTGAAAGCTTTAACAAAGAAGAAGAAGAGGGAATGGCTCGCACACTTGTCTCGTTGATTTTGCTGAATTTGATGTTTGCAGCCATGGTTATTCTGCTATTCTCAGTTGGTATGTAGATAACTAAATATCAAAACATATATTTATTAATTTAATTTCTACTTTTTTTTTACTATATATATTATTCATGTATATCTCAATAATCAAAAAAAAAAAATTGTAGGTGTTAGTAGCAAACAGTATTGTCCAGGAACATGCCATGATTATCCTAAGTGTGATGCCACTTGCAAGAGTCTGGGCTATCAGTTAGGGAAATGCGTTCCACCTGAAAATCATTTCTGCTGTTGCACCAAAGTTGGTGAAGAATTTTTTAATTGAGAATTATCTTTATTTGGTTGTTAGTAAGTAACGTATTTTATGAATAAATAATTATTAGCTTCATTGTTGGAAATAATAAAACATTGTGAGATGATTATTTTTGCTAGTTTTATTATTATTTTTAATTATTATTAAATTACTCTATAAATTTTTTAATACTAATCAAATATTAATTAATGAAATCATTAAATATTTATAGTTTTACTTGTTTTTCTTAAGAATTAAATTAATTTTAATTTAGTGAAACTTGGAATGAAAAATCAACATTATTTAATAATTTTAAAAAAAGTTAATTTAGTATACCATCTATTTGTTTTTCCCTTTGTTACTCATGTTGCAAGAATTTCTGAGCGCATTTTTATTCAGTTTAACTTTGTAATGTGATTATATAGTGAACACCTCTCATTACAGTTTTTAACTTAATTTATATAATTAATTACATCGGTATAAAAAATTAAATATATTTTTAGTTCTAAAATTTTTAAAATTTTAGTTTTAAGTACTTTTAAATGATTGATTTTGATTCTTCATTTTTAAATTCGATTGATTTTAATTTTTTATCATTAATATATTAAACCTCAATATATATTACATGTTAAATATTAATTATTTTAAAAGTTAAAAATAGTTTATTTTAAAAAATAAAAAATAAAAGAAATAATTTTAAAAATAAAAAACCAATCTAAAATTTTATAATATTAGAAGAATTGAAAATATATTTAATATATAAAAAATGCGCTTTCATTTATTTATTCATATTATGCTTAAATAAAATAATTAACACGTAAAATGATTGCATAATGTATGAGTATATATTAGTTAACATGTTACATCATTATCTATGGTAAAGAATATATTCGTACCGAAATAAGGAATGGTGCCTATATATGGTGCGTGATTTGATGTGGAAAGGCCAAAAATATTTTAATAATGTTGATAGTAAAAGTTATTGCTTGACAGTTGTTTAAAAAAAATAAAAATAAAAAATTGATCTAATAATTTATATTTAAATATAAATAGATGTGAAATGACTTTTTAATAAATAATAAATATCAATAATAATATTTTAATATTGAAGTTAATGTGAAATTTAGAAAAATAATGATATGAATATATAAAACTTGAATGTAAGTAAATGATAATTAAGGGTAAAACATTGGCTTTGCATGATGTATCAAACACCAGAATATTGTGCCGTTTCTTAGCCGCTGTATCCAACGGAGATAGAGTATTCTACTTCCTTCCTTCTAAAGCCTCTTTGGATGTTCGTGATCTTCTAGTTTACTTTTGTAATGTTGCAAATTTTCACGCATGATTTTTTATTTTAAAATTAATAAATTTAAATAAAAATTAGAGATAATAGTTGAAAATCTAGAAATTTTAATAAAAATTATAAAATTATAAAATTATTCCTTAATTAAAATTAACAACATATTAAAAATCTTACCATGAAAGTTAAAAATTTAAAAAAAATAGATTTTTTTTTATAATTATCAAATTATTACTAGATTTAAATGAACAGTTTAGAAATAAATTGAGTAAAATTGAGAAGATAGTAAAAATTTTAGGATAGACATTTAGAAATCTCAATAAATTTAAAGGCTTTCTAATAATTAATAAAATGTTACTAATTATTCAAAGATAAAAAAATATTGTTAAAGAAATTTAATTAGCACAAAAAAATGATAAAAGATATATTGTATTTATATTTGGTATATTTTTTATTTGACAAGTGAAGGAGCTTACCATTAATGTGCAAATTTTTTTTAAAAAATAAGATGATAAGGTATAATAAATGGTAGGAGAGAAAAATTTTAATCTTTAATTAAAAGTATGAACCATGGTTAATCCATTGAATAATAATATGGATCTTAAATATGCAATCAGTCAATATTAATATGTAACTACAACCTATTATTATTAGATAAAAAATTATAATTAATTAAAATTAAGAAAAATTAAAGAGAGATTTTCTTATAATGCTTTTAGATGGTTGAATTTACTTATAAAGCTAGTATTTATCATTTTGTTTCACTAAATCTCTTTAAACATTTGTGAAGACACTTATTCAATATCATTATCCCTTACCTTTCATCTAACCAAAACACTTAAGTTTAAAGTTTTCAACTTTAAAGCTTTAAACATAAAACACTAAAAGAAAACTCCTCCCATCTCTTGGATCACCTCACGACCAATATCTCAAAAAAATCCTCTTTTCATCAATCCTAAAGAGCTTTTCCTCTTAACATTTCATTAAGTCAGATGTTCTTTCCTAAATTTTTGTGTGTTCATGTTAACTATTTTTGCTTGTTTTCCTCCATCTATGGGGAGATTTTCTCTAAAATCAAGATCAAGCTCTCTTGAGTATCTTTAAGTCCAAAATTTTCCCATAATCAAATAATAAGAATTTCTAAGTTTTAAGAAATGTTAAGAAGCTAAATGAAGTCTTGAAAGATGTTCAAGTAGAAGTTAATTTAGAGATTGGAGGTGTTGATGCTGAGGTCCCAAATGCAAAGGATCTAGCTTTAGAGCCACTGGGACTATTGGACCTCATACAAATTAGGCTTGTTTGGGCCTTACACATTAGAATAAGATTTAGGTAATTTTTTGTATTCTATGAATTAGCAGGCCCAATGTGTATAAGATTTGGCCCAATTTTTTTGTATTTTAGCATAGGATTTTTAAGCCTTCTCTAACCCAATTTGAGGATGCATTGAGAAGTGAAGAAGACACCATTATTGGAATGAAATCCAAGCTCAATTTAGATTCAAAGTTTCCCTCTCCTTTCCTCTATTTTTCACCTCCTCCATTTTCTTATATAAAGATATCACTTATGTAATTTTCAATACTTAGTTTATTTTAAATAATATTGTGAGTTTACACTCAAATTTTTTAGAGAAATTCTCTCCCTATGTTTCCTCTAGAACCATACTTTGGGTTGAGGATCCTCCTCATCCATGGTTGCTCATGGTGGCGAATAAGAAGCTTATCCTTTATAAGAGGTGGCATTTCCAAGTCAATGCATAGCTTCATCACAATTCCACTTCCATTCTCCACTGAATTGAATATTTTATTGATATTGAAGAAATCTTCTTCCATATTTTCATTAACTGGTATCAAATTTTTATCAATAGAGGTGAGATTTAGCCTTTAATTTGTTTACATTTTTATGTTTTCTTTATTTTTTCGAGTTCATCTTATACTCTTTTTACTGTTTCACTTTTGATCAAGAAAGCAAGCTCTAATTTCTATGGTTCTTTTTGCGTTAGATTCCTCTTTCTTTTTAGTTTCTATAATTCTATTTTTTTATTTGATTGGTAGAGTATTGAATTCTCAGTCATTGATTTACTGGAGTATGCTCATCTTGGTGCATGAACGCGCCTTGCTCGAGTAAAATGAGAGTAACTTGCTCAATTCTGGTTTGATTTAGACCAAATTTATTTTGGATTGCTTGATTTGATCTTTTTCCTTTAGTTAATTAGTATGGATTTCATAGATATTTAAAAATAATTTGAAATTTGAATCTAATCTTGGCACCAAGTACTAAGTGATCTTGAGTTCATCCTCTTGATTTGAATTTTTTTTGAACTTGTCTAGGTTTGATTCATTATGTTTTGATCCATTCTCTATGTGTTATTTTGAGTTGAATATTGTGTGGTTTGTATATTTCAATTTCCAATGAGATGCATGATCATATGCATGCAATCTAATGCTAGTTAGGTTTGAATCATGTATGTTCTAAGAAATTAAGGCTAGGTGCTTAAATGTAAGTTTAATTAACACCATAAGTAACATTAAAAGACACTTAAACACCTCTGAAATTTCTACAACCTAAGCTGGATTAGGAGACAAATTGGACAAACATACTTGAATTAGAATTACCCTACCTTTGCATGAAATAGTGCAAATACACTAGTAGGACTATGAGACTTAGGACTGTGAAAAAAAGAACATATGTAAAGACCATTGGAGGATTGTGAATTTTGGACTTGAATCAAGAACTGGACATAAAAAAATCAAAACAAAAGAGCAAGAAAATAAAAAAAGACTAAAGAAAAAGTAAAGAAAAATTTAAGAAAAGAACAAGTAAAGCATATAAGAAAAAGGCATGTTCATAAAATCCATTATTTGAGTGAAGTATGCTTATGTATTCATGAATTCATGTTCAGTCATAGGATTCCCAAATTAGGTGTTAATACTTAGTTTGTGTATGATTCATATAGCTTGACCGAATAGCATTCATCCTTTACATTAGTAAATGCATGCTTCTCTTAGGTTTCTAGGACTCCTTTTGTATGCTTACCTTTAATCTTAACTTTAATTCCTTAAATTCTTGTCTTCTAAGTTTTTTCTTACTTAAATTCCTTTTGAATATACTATTTTTATGCTTATAATTTCTTGATTGTCTTTAAAATTCTTCTAGTTTTTTCTCCTACCACCTACACTTACATGAGCACTCATTCACCACCTTGTTGACACCAAGCACCGTAAGCTTGAGTTGAGTTATTCCTTGGCCTAAAGTTTGGTTTGGAGGCTATTTGTTAGGAGTGAAGTGATGTGAAAGGGTTGATTGCATGGTAAGGATATTAGAGGGAGAGAGTGGGAGCACTTGGTGAGGTTTAATTGATTTTAGGCTTAATTTTTTAATACTAACCAAATGGGGTAGAAAATATCCTTTTGGTGTACATAATTTTGAAGGTACTTTGGGGAGGCTTAAGCACAAGGCAAGCTTACCAAGGAGCTGAAGGAGAAAAGGCTTACAATTTGTTTGTAAGGAGGACTTTGGACTTTTCACCTTAGTGTAGGATACTCACCTAAGGTCAATCCCTTATTCTTTTGGTGGTTTATGCATGAAAGAAGTATAAGGGATGCTAAATGTTGTGTGACTTTTCTTAGAACTATTTGGTAGCATTAAACTTGTCTTCTATTGTAAGGTCAAGCGGGCCAGATATACTATTTAACCTTATGTTGTTGTGCGCCTTAGAGCCTAGGTTGCTTGCTAAGTATTTTTGGACTTGTGTAATTCAATTTTCTTAGCCTAGCAATTTAGGTGTGGAGAGAATTTTCTACTTTGAAAATGAGTGGTCATGAATATTCATTTAGGAATTAAATGGAGAAATTTGCTTCAAGATTAGAAAAATTAATTCAAACCTAAACAAGAACGCTTAAAGATCTCTTGGATAACGTAGAAAGAATATGCTCAAATAGGCCTAAAAAGAACCCCAAGGGTAATTGAAACAAGTAGGTCTAGAAATGATGGATATTACAACGAGGAGGAAACATCAAATGACGATGTCAACTTCTTTGGAAAAAACATGGATCCTAGGAAAAATAGACGACACTATCCACAAAGAGATAAGTCATCTTCCAAGGATATGCCTCCCTCACAAAGAATAGCATCAACACCTCACAACCGTACACCAAGGGTAAATAAAGATAGAGATAGGGGTCATGGACATAAGGAACCTTCAGATCATAAAGAAGCCTCTAGGCATAGGACCCATAGGATTTAGAACCATAGAAATAGAAGTAGAAGCTTTTCTAGGAAGAGCCTACAAGATATGAGGCTACAAAATCGAAGTAGAACTCCACCAAATTTTTTAGAGAAAGTCTATCCTAATCCTTCCTCTAGAACCCGACTTGGGGTTGAGGAAGCTCCTCATCCGTGGCTGCTCATGGTGGCGTAGAAAAAGCTCATCCTCCACAAGATGTGGCGCTTCTAAGTGAAGGCTTAATTCAGATCTATTTCTCTTCCATTCTCCATTAACTTGAAACTTCCGTTGATATAGAAGAACGCCTCCTTCCACCTCTGCATCAATATTCCATGACACTAGCTCAATTTAATGTAATATTTTAACTACCTATTGGAGGAAAACATAAGATCTCCATAAGTGTAACACCAAAAAAAATCCATGATAAACATTATAACTCATGAATTAATATTTTCAAGAGGGAAAAAATAGAAATAGAAATTTATAGCTATAGAATCTTTGTGAGAAATGATGAAAATATCTGAGTTAAGATAAAAATAGATAAAATATAAGCAACTCAAAACAGAAGTTTAGAAAAAAATATCAAAGGAACATATAACTAATTAATAATTACTACAATGCCACTAGAAGAAATAAGTGACACCTAAAACGTGAAAACTTTACGATAAAAACCTAGAAAACTCAGAAAGGGCCCAAGTCTCTTGGGAAATGATAAACTACCCTATAAAACAAGTAAGTAACCTAGAAATAAACCAAGAAGAACTAATTAAGGAATAGAAGCCAAAGGGATGAAGTTTAGACACTTTTCTAGAAAAATTCTAAAAAATAACCAAAATACCCCTCGTTGCTCAAGTAGGCTAGAAACTGCCAGCAGAAGCCTGCAACTCATGCTTATCTTTAAGCATGGGTTTCTAGAAGAATTAAGTAGTAGATAGGTGTGCCATTAAGTGAGGGAATGAGTCATTTGATTATCTATCACTAAAGGATAATAGCCTTAATGAGGAGAGAGAAACTAACCATGATTAAGATAATTTAACTATGATTAGATTAAAATCTAACTATAGTTAGTTTATATGTGATCATGTTAAGATAATATAACCATGTTTAACCTTAGAAGATAAGGTTTCATGATTTATAATTAACTTAGTAAAAATTATAAATGAAATGATCATTTTACTTGTGGTTAAAAATTTAATTCCTAGGTAACCAAACATGAGGTTGCTGAATTTACTAATGTAACAATCATCTTCATTGCATCATAACCATTCATCCAAATACTGATCAAAATCTCCAAGATCAAGCTTCCATTCCCAAAATTTCCTAAACCAAGAACTAACTAAGTTTAAGTTTCCAATCAAGAAGTTTAAGCTAGAAAATAAGTAAAGAAAAACTCCTTCATCCATCTTCAAGGATTTTTGTTTTAGAACCACCAAGGAGGTGTAGTGCCATCACAAAACCCACCAACCCCTTTTTCTAGGCTTTAACAAGTATGATGTTCTACCATTAAATTTTTCTAAGTACTTTTATTAAGTATTCTTGCTTAACCTTTTTTTATCCTTGAGTATTTATTTGTTTAAAACTTCTCTACGATCTTAAAATAAGCATTTTTTCTTTTAAAATAATTTTTATGAGTTTAACATGAAGCTTTAATGGTTTAAAGTGTTTATTAAAACTCAAATTTTAATCGGTAAAATATTATTGAAAATGATTTTTATAAGTTTTGAAAAGATTTGAGAAGTTATAAACGAGTCTTGGAATTATGCTGAAATGATAATGGATTTAGAGATTTAAGAAGATCTTGAAAGTATTATATTATTTGAGCTTAAATGTCTATGTATTATCTTATCATTTCCAAAAGTTCAAGCTTATTAGTTTCATTATACTAAGTTAAAATTATGACCTTTAATACTTAAAAGTCTTAGATTTGGAATTTTATGGACATGATCCTAAAATGTTATAAGTAATACACAAAAATTAATTTAAGAACTAAAGATTGAACCTTTATGATAAAAAGATGAAGAAAGAGACATGTGGACTTATAAGTTGTGAGAAAATTCTCCAAAAGATATCAAATATGGACAAAGAATTGTAAGGATTTGATGGACTTAAGCCAAAATTAAATTTAATAAGTCCTCTGATTATAAATCTATTAGTATGGTGGTGAAAGTTTAGAAAGAAATGGCATCTTGGAGAAAAATATATCATTTGACCATGATATTATTATGAAAAATAAAAGGTTACAATTTATGATGATTAATAACCTTCATAATTTTTAACACACAAGATCACACATGAAGCTAAAAAAAATAAATTAAGAGACCTTGGTGAGTAGATATTGGTCGTTCGACCATGACTCAAAAGTTAGGGGAGGAAAAGTTGAAAATTTTCTAAAATTAATTAGTTAACCCTCTTAAAATAAGATATTATTAAAAAAAAATATTTTTTGGAAAGAAACACAAGTTTAGTGACAACTCAAGTTCATATAGGTCATTTGGCCATGCCATGGGAAGGGAGTATTAGTGTTACAAACTTTACTCATTAAGTAGTCTAAGAAATTACTCAAAAATTATCAAAAATACAAATCTTAAGAAAAAGGAAATATAGGGTATAAATCTCTAAAATACATTAAGGAAATTTGGCCAAAGCTAGATTCCAAGATAGTTAAACTATTTTTCTTAAGCGTTGAACTTAGAAAATTGGCAACATGAAGACATTTGATGAAATTGGCTAGGGGCTTTCGGCCAAGGAGGCTCAAAGTTTGACAAACAAGAGTTAATAAACAAACTCTTGAGAAAATGAAATGTCGCAACCGTAATTACGACGAGACGACGAACTCGCTAAAATTTGAAAATAATTTGATTGATTTGATTGTGGAGTAGCCACCAAATTTTTGTTTAAAGGAAAAAGATTTGGAAAAACCCTGACTCAAGGATGAGATTCGAAGTTCGGGAGTCGGTTACGAGTAGGGAAGGTGGTAGGCACCCCACTCGCCTGTTCCAAGGAACAGTACCCTTAAACTGAGTGTGTGATTATTTGAAAATAGTTTGATCCCTTAATTAATTTGAAAATAAATAGGTTGATGGAGGTTAGCCTGACAGGACTTGATCCTGCTCCTACGTATTCCCCGGTGCAATGGGAAATTCAAGGCTTACGTAGTTCTAGTTTTAAGAGACTTGATCTTTTGAAGAAGTAGAGGGGTGATTTGAGGATAGGATTGATTTTTGAATAGACTAAAATTGTGTACTTGCATAACCCAAACCGTCGTAGGGCGTGAATGAGTTTGCACGAATTATAACGCGGAACAGCAGAGAAGACTGCCTGTTCGTATTAGAATCCGTTGTACGAATCTTAGAGATTTAAAATAGATATTTGAAATAGACGTTTTCTAACAGAGTTAGTAAGTAGAGATTTTCTAAAATTTATGCTTGCAAAATCCAAATCGTCGTAAGCCGTATTTGGAATCCACACGAATTGAAACACAGAACAGCAGAGAAGGCTGCCTGTTCGTGTTAAAATCCGCTTGCACACATTTTAAAACAGATATTTTGAAATACATTTTTTAGTGGAGTTAGTAAACAATGATTTTCTAAAATTGCGTGCTTGCAAAATTCAAATCGTCGTAAGCCACATTTGAATCCACACGAATTAAAACACAGAACAACAGAGAAGGCCGCCTGTTCGTGTTAAAATCTGATTGCACACATTTTAGAAAATTAAAACAGATGTTTTGAAAACAGATGTTTTTACAGAGTTAGTGAAGATAATGTTTCAAAAAAAACGATTGGATTTAATTTAATAGTTACAGAACCAAAATTGGGCTTGACCCAAAGAATTGATTAAAGAAAAGAATTAGGCTTGACCCAAATTAAGCAAAATCCAACTTTAAAGAAATGATTTATAATTAAAGAAAAGCAAGTGAGCTTGACCCAAGTGAAGGAAAATTGGATCAAGATTAAAAGAATTGGGCTTGAATTGGACTTGATTTAACATAAACTTGACTTGATTTGAAGTTAAGGAAAGGCATTGCGTACATGTTTCAGTAATCAAGTGATAGAAATTTCATTTCAAGTCCAAATTAGATAAATAATATCATTCTGGAAACTAGAGAGAAAGACAAAGAAAACACAACAAAAATTATCAAAATCGGAGATCATTTGATTGACTAAAAACAAAAACGAAAAACAGAGATGAAAATCAACCTCAAGAACACACAAGTTTTTTGCGCCAAAATTTGAATTCAAATCTTAGAATTTTTAGAAAATATTTTTGGTAGATCTGAAAAATAAAAACCAATCAATTGAAATATATGGATCATAAGAATGAAACAAAACAAGTTTGACATCAATCCAATCAGAAATGAGCAAGATATGCACAAATCAAACAAGCTAGGCAATTCGCGCACTAAGATGAACATGCTTCGGTAATCAAGTGATAAAAATTTCATTTCAGATCCAAATTGGACAAATAATATCATTCCAGAAATTAGAGAGAAATAAGAAGAAAACGCAACAAAAATCATCAAAATCGGAGATCATTTGACCGATTAAAAATTAAAACGAAAACAGACACGAGAATGGACTCGGAAATCCGAGAAGAAGCAAGAAACTTAAGAGGGATAAAATTCGGACCTAACCTCCATTGGAAGGTGATGAAGAGCTGATCCTATGGAGGCCAAGGGCTGAATTGAAGGCCAAGGGCTGAATTGAAGGCCAGAGAGTCTCCTAGGTCCTCCCCTCAAAGGTTCTGAAAATCCCCTTCTAAGACTCCAAGTTCTCCTCCTCCCAAGAATTTCCAAAAATGAGAAAAAGCCCCTTTAATTTCTTGTTTGTAGGTATATATAGACACATCCCTTCTTGGCAAGGGTGAAGCTCTTTCAAAGAGCCAAAAGCCAGCTTCCTTTCTCTTAGCAAGGGCCAAATCCTTTCAAAGGGCCAAAAGCCACCCCCTTTCTAGGAGCCAAAAGCCAACCCCTTTGATTTCAAAATTTTTGTTCCCTATTTTGATTTTTCAGCTTTTTCTTTTTTTCAATTTTCATTTTTTTTACCTTTTTCATTTTTTATCTTTATTTTTTTTCTATTTATTTATCATTTTTACTTATTCTTTAATTTCCCTTTTATTTTTATTATTTTTATTATTTTTTATTTTTTGCTTTCTGTTTTCTATTTTACATCTTTTCAAATTTTTAATTAACTTAATTTTTGGTTAATTTTAATGATTGGGGGCCTCAGACATAATTGAGTGTTTACAGTTTGCCCCTCTTTACTCATTTTCCTACCAGATAATGTGAGAAATGATTCTCTGAATTATCGTAATAGGAAATGAGTAAAGATGTGAACACATTATGTCCGAGGCAGGCCTTGAAGAAGTCCGACAAATAGAAGGAGCCTTGAACTTGAAATTGAACCTCATGAATGCCTGGAGAAGGATGATTGAATGACCTTATCGACTTCATGTATCGATATGGTTTAAATATGCGAGGCTTAGCTGTATAACCTAACTAAGCTAAGTGGAATGAATGAATGTCTGTTAGGACTGGCGTGGAATTCAATGGGATGGCTTGTTAGGACAAGCAAAATGAAATGAAAATGGCTTGTTAAAACAGGAAAAGCAAAAGAGAAATAGCCTGTTACGACAGGCTCAGTAGAGTGAAAACGACCTGTTTTAAGACAGGAAAGCATGCAAGAACTAAAATGTAAGATATGTACAAGGTGGCCTGACAGCATAGGCCGAGGTATCTATCTAAGTTGGAGGCCTGACATCATAGGCCCAGCTGTGGAAAAACGAACTTGGTGAGGCCTGACATTGTAGGCCCAAAAGCAGAAAAGTAAACTTGAGGAGGCCTGACAACATAGGCCAAGGATGTAGAAAAGTAAACTTGATGAGGCCTGACAACATAGGCCAAGGTGCAGAAAAGCAAACTTGAGGATGGCCTAAATAGGCCAGGATGCAGAAAAGTAAACGTGTTGGGGCCTAAATAGGCCAGGATGCAGAAAGTAAATGTGCTTGGGCCTGAATAGGCCACGGTGCAGAAAAGTAAACGTGTTAGGGCCTGAATAGGCCGAGATGCAGAAAAGTAAACGTGCTGGGGCCTAAATAGGCCAGGATGTAGAAAGTAAATGTGTTTGGGCCTGAGTAGGCTAGGGTGTAGAAAACTAAAAGTGCTGGGGCCTGAATAGGTCAGGATGCAGAAAAGTAAACGTGCTGGGGCCTAAATAGGCCAGGATGCAGAAAGTAAATGCGCTTGGGCCTGAATAGGCCACTGTGCATAAAAGTAAACGTGCTGGGGCCTGAATAGGCCAGGGTGCAGAAAGTAAATATGAGGGCATCCCGTTGTTGACGGGAAGGAATATAAAAAGGGGGTCCCGCTGTTGCCGGGAAAAATGCAGGAAAATTAAACATGCTTGATATCCCGTTGTTGCCGGGAAAATGCAAATGAGGTCCTGCTGTTGTCGGAAAAGACGCAAGAAATTAAACATGCTTGATGTCCTGTTGTTGACAGGAAAATAGACATAAGGTCCGGCAGTTGCCGGGAAGATGCAAATGATGACATCCTGCTGTTGCCAGGATAAATGCAAACCTGCTTGACAGGTGACAGAAAAATAGACATGCTTGAGGTCCTGTTGTGGACAGGAAAATAGACATGAGGTCCCGCTGTTGCCGGGAAGATGCAAATGATGACATCCTGTTGTTGCCAGGATAAATGCAAACCTGCTTGACAGGTGACAGAAAAATAGACATGCTTGAGGTCCTGTTGTTGACAGGAAAATAGACATGGGGTCCCGCTGTTGCCGGGAATATGCAAATGAAGACATCCTGCTGTTGTCAGGATAAATGCAAACCTGCTTGACAGGTGACAGAAAAATAGACATGCTTGAAGTCCTGTTGTTGACAGGAGAATGCAAATGAAGTCCCGCTGTTGCCGGGAAGATGCAAATGATGACATCCTGCTGTTGCCAGGATAAATGCAAACCTGCTTGACAGGTGACAGAAAAATAGACATGCTTGAAGTCCTGTTGTTGACAGGAGAATGCAAATGAAGTCCCGCTGTTGCCGGGAAGATGCAAATGATGACATCCTGCTGTTGTCAGGATAAATGCAAACCTGCTTGACAGGTGACAGAAAAATAGACATGCTTGAAGTCCTGTTGTTGACAGGAGAATGCAAATGAAGTCCCGCTGTTGCCGGGAAGATGCAAATGATGACATCCTGCTGTTGCCAGGATAAATGCAGACCTGCTTGACAGGTGAAAGAAAAATAGACATGCTTAAAGTCCTGTTGTTGACAGGAGAATGCAAATGAAGTCCCGCTGTTGCCGGAAAGATGCAAATGATGACATCCTGCTGTTGCCAGGATAAATGCAAACCTGCTTGACAGGTAATAGAAAAATAGACATGCTTGAAGTCCTGTTGTTGACAGGAGAATGAAAATGAAGTCCCGCTGTTGCCGGGAAGATGCAAATGATGACATCCTGCTGTTGCCAGGATAAATGCAAACCTGCTTGACAGGTGACAGAAAAATAGACATGCTTGAAGTCCTGTTGTTGACAGGAGAATGCAAATGAAGTCCCGCTGTTGCCGGGAAAATGCAAATGATGACATCCTGCTGTTGCCAGGATAAATGCAAACCTGCTTGACAGGTGACAGAAAAATAGACATGCTTGAAGTCCTGTTGTTGATAGGAGAATGCAAATGAAGTCCCACTGTTGCCGGGAAAATGCAAATGATGACATCCTGCTGTTGCCAGGATAAATGCAAACCTGCTTGACAGGTGACAGAAGATTAAATATGCTTGAAATTCTGTTGTTGACAGGAGGATGCAAGCCTGCTTGACAGGCAAAGGAAATGAAAGATGAAAGAGGCCTGTTAAGACATGCAACAAAGAAAGGATCCTGTTGTTGAAAGGAAAGATGCAAGCCTGGTAGAGAGGCAAAGGGGAATGAAAGAAGCCTGTTAAGATAGGTAAAATGAATGACGAAAACTATCTTGCTAAGACAGGATGAATGTAGATGGACTCTTGATAAAAAAAATAAGCCTGCTAGAGAGGAAAAAGGAAAGATAAAAGCCTGTTAAGACAGGCAAAAACAAAAAGATCCTGTTGTTGACAGGAAAGATGCGAGCCTGCTAGACAGGCAAAGGAAAAGTAAAGTGATCTATACTAACTTGAAAGAATGGCCTGTTGGGGCAGGCAAAGCATGAATGACCTATTAATAGAGGCAAAGGAAAAAAGACAAGAATCTATTAGGATAGGTATCGAAGGAAAGCCCTGTTGTTGACAGGACAGAAATGAGCCTGTTAAGACAGGCGGGAATCATGCGGAGGTCCTGTTGTTGACAGGGTGGAATGAAGATAGATACTTGATAATTATTTTCTTGAAAATACTTGAGATACCATTTTGCCCCAGTTTAGAGGATTCTTGATAATTGATGGATGTCTTGATTTGAAGGGAGTTTAGGCAAGTGTTTGCCCTAGTTTAAGCCTCGATGAGATTGAAGATGAGCTTGACTTGAGTTTTTCTGGGCAACTTTGCACTATTGAACTTGATTGGAGTTGAAGAATTGAGCATTGCCTTAACTTGGATTTTCTTGGGCAAATGTTTGCCCCAGTTTGAACTTGACTGAAAATTTAAGGATGACCTCAGTTTGAAATTTGGTGGGCCAGTGTTTGCCCTTGTTTGAACTTGATTCAAAATTTTTCGACTGTCTCGATTTGAATTATCTGGGCGAATGTCTCCCTCTGTTATGAAATTTTTGGAATTGAGGATCGCCTCAACTTGAATTTCTAGGCAAAAGCTTTCCCCAGCTTTGTTCTTGAATTCAAATCTTTCTTGGAAAAATGTTTGCCCCAATTTGGACTTGATCCAGAATCTGAGGATGACCTCAAATTGAAATTTTTTGTGGGCAAGCGTTTGTCCTAGTTTGGACTTGATTCAGTTTTAATTATGACTGATTTGGGCAATTTTACCTAGGTCTTAATTACTTTTGAAAAATGGGTCGTGCGATGCTTGAATAAAAAGATGCTTATGTGCTGTTTGAATGAGTGAAAAGAATGTGGTGTTAATGATGCTTGAATAAATGCAGAAATGATGTGGGGTTCTTATTTTGATGCTTGAATAAATGCAGAAATGATGTGGGGTTCTTATTTTGATGCTTGAAATAATTATTTGATTAGACATATGCTATTGAATGCAAACCATGAAATGGTGTAAAATTTTTGTTTCTCTTGATTTTTTTGTTTTTTCTGACGCCTCCTTCCTCGACAACCCCATAGTTGGTGTGAAAGGGATCAAGAATCAAGGCGAGCTGGATCGACTCAATCTTTTGGCTTATTGGTCAATTTTGAAATCTTCTTTCCGGGATTTTTGAAACCCAGCGGTGGTTAGTATTTTTGAGTAAGACACACTCCTTCTTTGGTGGCATCTTGGTTGGTAAGAAGATGAATCCTTGGGAAACAATCCTGTCGCGTTGCAACGGTCGAGGATTTATCCGACTTGTCATGACTTTTCAAAATTAATCCATTTTTAATTCTTTTTACATTTTTCATGTTTCCTTGTGGCACGTGCATTTTGAGGTGTGCAAAGTGATGCTGGATGGTTAGAAGAAGGAGATAGAGAATTTTGAGGTTGTATGTTTAAAGGTGGTGTACTTGAAAGGAAAAGGATGATGAAAGGGGTGGGTTCGATTGCCCAAATGGCACCTTTTGATGAAAAATGTCAATGCTGCTTTTCATAATCTTGATTGTCAAATTAGCCAAACTTTTGAGAAATGGCAAAATTTTGCCCCAGTTTTAAGAAGATATAAGGTGCAGAATATCATGTTGTCTTGGAATTCCTAGTTTGGCCTTAATTTTTGCATGGGTTGTTCTTTTGAGTTTTCAACCCAGCAGGTCTTTTGTATTGCCCTAACTTTTGCCTAGGTTGCCCTTACGGGTTTTCGACCAAGCGGGCTCTTGATTGTGCCCTAACTTTTTCCTAGGTCGTTCTTGAGGATTGTCGACCTAGCGGGCTTTTTTTACTCAATTGTGCCCTAACTTTTGCCTAGGCCGTTTTTAAGGGTTGTCGACCTAGCGGGCTTCTACTTGATTGTGCCCTAGCTTTTGCCTAGGTCTTCTTTGATGGTTGACCTAGCGGGCTTCTGTTTGATTATGCCCTAACTCTTGCCTAGGTCGTCTTTTATTGTTGACCTAGCGGGCTTCCGTTTGATTGTGCCCTAACTTTTGCCTAGGATGTTTTTTATTGTTGACCTAGCGGGCTTCCGTTTGATTGTGCCCTAACTTTTGCCTAGGCCGCCCTTTGAGGGTTTTCGACCTAGCGGGCTTCTGTTTAATTGTACCCTAACTTTTGCCTAGGCCTTCCTTTGAGGGTTTTCGACCTAGCAGGCTCTTGATTTTGGTTGTGCCCTAACTTTTGCCCGGGTCGTTTTTTATTGTTGACCTAGCGAGCTTTTATATGATCCTGATTTTTGCCTGAATTGCTTTTGGAACCCAGCAAGACCTTTTCTGATCATGAATTTGTCGATCATTATTTTGGACTTTAACCCTACTTTTGCCTGGATTATTTTTGGCTTTTAACACAGCGGGCTTCTCTTCTTCTTGAATTTTATGTTTTGACCTTGATTTTGCCTGGATTATTTAAGGCTTCTAATTCAGCGAATCTTTTCTTGGATCCCTAATTTTGCCTGGATTTAAACTTGGTTCCAGCGGGATATTTTTACTTTGAGTGGCGATGTAGAATCCCTGGTTGTTTATTCTGCTTGCTCATTGGGTTTTTCTCTTTTAGCTTGATTAATTCGACGTTCAAGATTACTTATTACAGCACTGGCATCCTCACCAATTGGTATTTATTGTTTTGGTGTAGGAATAAGAAATAGGTTGAGTGATGAAAAGGATGATAAATTTTAGAAGTAAAGTCAAAATGTAAAGCACGTGCTCAAGAAACATGAAAATGTAACTTTTGTATTATTCATTGAGATTTCTTTACAAAAGATTGATTTTGAAAAGTACGACAATTTTGGATGAGTATCCTCGATAGCTTGATTTGTACAATGCAACTTGTTGTGTTTCTCCCATCTTTTCAGCTGGTCGATGGGCTCTCGTGATTTGGCAACGGATTGTTTTCTGTATTAGGAGCAAGCCTCCTGAAATCCAGCCATTTCGCATCGATTAGGCTTTGTACCTTTCGTTTCAAAGCTAGGCAATCCTCTGTAGAATGACCGATGAACCCAGCGAGTTTTGGATCAGCCGAGGTAGTAGCTCAGTGTAAGAGATTGGGATAGGGTCAAATTGGACGGGCTTTCTCTCCTTTTTCTGGCTTTGGTTGGCATTTTGGCTCATGGCTTGTGTTTGGGTCGTATATGGTGTTGGAGGTCGAACTTGTGTCGGATGGTTATAAGTAGGAGGGTATGGTGTTTGGTATATAGCTGCAATGTAAGGATATGGTAAGTAAGGTGTGTATGGTGTATATAGTGGTGGTTGAAAGCCAGCTGGACCATACTGTGCCATTTGAGGAATGTATTGGCCTTGACCAGAAGCCACATTGTAGGTTTCACCTGCCTTTTTCTTCCCAGATCCACTGGAAGCGTTGACTACGCCTGCGGACCTTTGCATGATCTTTCCACGGCGCATGCCACCTTCAATCCTTTCTCCAATGATGACGACATCGGAGAAGCTAGAAGTCACACTTCCAATCATCTTGTCATAGAAAGGATTTTGGAGTGTGTCCACGAACATGCTGACCATCTCTTTTTCGGATAAAGGAGGTTGTACCTGAGCAGCTAACTCCCTCCATCTTTGAGCGTACTGGTTGAAGGTTTCTTCTTCTTTCTTGGCCATATTCTGGAGCTGAGTCCGATCAGGGGCCATCTCCGTATTGTACTGATACTGCTTTGTGAAAGCCTCGGCAAGGTCTCTCCATGAACGGATGCGTGTCCGCTCCAGTTGAGTGTACCAGTTTGCAGTTGCCCCTGTTAAGCTGTCTTGAAAGAAATGGATGAGCAGCTTCTCATCGTAGGTACATGCAGACTTCTTCCTGCAGTACATAGTCAGGTGTTTCTTTGGACAGCTGGTTCCTTGATATTTCTCGAATTCAGGAACCTTAAATTTTGGAGGGATGACCACGTCGGGAACCAAGCACAGATCAGCTGCATTTTTGGCTTCATAAGCGCTTCCCTCGATCGCCCGGATTCTATCTTCTAGGATTCTCCACTTTTCAGTATCCTCATTTGAAGGATGGCTTGGGTGTTCCTCTAGCATATGGTGAGCTTGAGAAAATGGTATGTACATAGGGTAAGGCCCTTGGGTGAACATAGGATTCGTTCCCCCAACAGCAGTTTGGTATGTTTGTGGAATGGTGTTTGGCGGTAGGTTATGTGTTTGAGTTTGTATTTGAGCTTGTGTTTGGGGTAGTGTATGTGTATGGTGGTGAGGAAACCCATAATAAACCCCTTCGGTTGGTGGAAGCATGGTTAATGTTGAAGGGTTTTGTGGAGTGAACCCAGGAGAATATGACGGGTCATTTGGTTCTCCCGGTAGAGATTCCCTTGCCTCTTTTTGTTTGGATGATTGGATGGCCTCCATCAGCTTGGCCATCTGTTCCTTTAGAGATTTGACCTCATTTTTCAGTTCCTCGTTTTGTCTCTCCAACTCATCCATGATTCTTGATTTGGAATGGGTTCTATAAGGATGCTGAGAAAGTTGTCTGTCTTCAATTTTTAATCTTTCTGTTCAATTAAAAATTAATTTTTGAGAAACAATGTGAATGCCAAAATTAATGAATGATAAAAATGTTAATGCTTCAGTGAATATTAAAATGAGGGAGGTGGGGATAATTTTCAAAATCGATGATAAACTTATTTAACAAATAGATGAATGCAATGTTGGATGCACAAATAATTAGAGGTTTGAAAGTTGATCATTCTGAATGATCTTTATTTATTTTGGCTTCTTTTTGGATTCTTAGTAATTTTGGTACTTTTTAGTTTTGCTAAAACAAAAAATCTTTTGGTTTTGCTAGAATTTCCCTAGTTTTCTTTCAAACCTAAAAGCATTTTTTGTTTTCAATTTCCTTTTTCTTCTTTTTTTTTGGATTTTCCATAATCTGTTTATTTTAGTAATTTAATTTTTCTATTTCTTTTTCAAATGTTCTAACTCTCCTCTACTTTTGGATTTGTATATGTTTATGTTCCAAAATCTTAATTTGAATTGGTTTAGGCAAAAATTTGCCCCAGTTTCACTTATTAGTATAAGAAATTATTTTTTGAATTTCTTTAATTTTTTGATTTCAATTGTCAAATCTGTTTATTTTCTTCCTTTTTTAGTTTCCAATTTTCTTTGGCTTTTTTTTTCTAATCTAAATCAATTTCAAATCTTAATATTTTGTGTTTTTTCCCAAAATAAATATGTTTTTGCCCCCTTTTTTTTGTGTCATATGTGAGGTGATGTGACATAGATCTAAGGTCTTTCTAATATATGCTTCTCACACAGGGTAGTTTGTAATCCTGGAGGTTATGATGGTCACTAGAGCCAAGTTCTAATTCCTAGTCTTGCTACAACCGTAGAGAAGGCTACCAGTTGCAGGGCACTAAGAAAAATACGCACTCTAGTTGGAGTTTTCGTGATAGTCAAACAGGACGTGCATCCCAAGTGACACCACTAAACCCCTCTAGTCCTAGGTTTTCACTCGGACCCGGGTGTAGGGCCCCACTCATGTTATGCATGTAGGACTAGAATGTATAGAATAACCTGCAATTTGAAACACAATAGATATATGTCTTCTACCCTAGGGTGAGAAACATACAAACTTGAATTATCATGAATATAAGAAATAAATAACAACACATGAATAAATAGAAAGGGATCAACATGCATTTACACACTGAATTTTGAAAATGGGCTTGACTCTCTAAAGTCCCCAGTGGAGTCGCCATCTGTCGCAACCGTAATTACGACGAGACGACGAACTCGCTAAAATTTGAAAATAATTTGATTGATTTGATTGTGGAGTCGCCACCAAATTTTTGTTTAAGGGAAAAAGATTTGGAAAAACCCTGACTCAAGGATGAGATTCGAAGTTCGGGAGTCGGTTACGAGTAGGGAAGGTGTTAGGCACCCCACTCGCCTGTTCCAAGGAACAGTACCCTTAAACTGAGTGTGTGATTATTTGAAAATAGTTTGATCCCTTAATTAATTTGAAAATAAATAGGTTGATGGAGGTTAGCCTGGCAGGACTTGATCCTGCTCCTACGTATTCCCCGGTGCAATGGGAAATTCAAGGCTTACGTAGTTCTAGTTTCAAGAGACTTGATCTTTTGAAGAAGTAGAGGGGTGATTTGAGGATAGGATTGATTTTTGAATAGACTAAAATTGCGTACTTTTATAACCCAAACCGTCGTAGGGCGTGAATGAGTTTGCACGAATTATAGCGCGGAACAACAGAGAAGGCTGCCTATTCGTATAAGAATCCGTTGTACGAATCTTAGAGATTTAAAATAGATATTTGAAATAGACGTTTTCTAACAGAGTTAGTAAATAGATATTTTCTAAAATTTATGCTTGCAAAATCTAAATCGTCGTAAGCCGTATTTGGAATCCACACAAATTGAAACACAGAACAACAGAGAAGGCTGCCTGTTCGTGTTAAAATCCGCTTGCACACATTTTAAAACAGATATTTTGAAATACATTTTTTAGTGGAGTTAGTAAACAGTGATTTTCTAAAATTGCATGCTTGCAAAATTCAAATCGTCGTAAGCCGCATTTGAATCCACACGAATTAAAACACAGAATAGCAGAGAAGGCCGCCTGTTCGTGTTAAAATCCGATTGCACACATTTTAGAAAATTAAAACAAATGTTTTGAAAACAGATGTTTTTACAGAGTTAGTGAAGATAATGTTTCAAAAAAACGATTGGATTTAATTTAATAGTTACAGAACCAAAATTGGGCTTGACTCAAATTAAAAGAAAATGGAAGAAAATAATTGATTTTAAGTGAAAAGAGGGGCTTGGGCTGGACCCATGTCAAAATTGAATTTGATTTCAAGAAAAGGAAAAAGATCGGGCTTGACCCAAAAAATTGATTAAAGAAAAGAATTAGGCTTGACCCAAATTAAGCAAAATCCAACTTTAAAGAAATGATTTATAATTAAAGAAAAACAAGTGAGCTTGACCCAAGTGAAGGAAAATTGGATCAAGATTAAAAGAATTGGGCTTGAATTGGACTTGATTTAACATAAACTTGACTTGATTTGAAGTTAAGGAAAGGCATTGCGAACATGCTTCAGTAATCAAGTGATAGAAATTTCATTTCAAGTCCAAATTAGATAAATAATATCATTCTGGAAACTAGAGAGAAAGACAAAGAAAACGCAACAAAAATTATCAAAATCGGAGATCATTTGATTGACTAAAAACAAAAACGAAAAACAGAGATGAAAATCAACCTCAAGAACACACAAGTTTTTGGCGCCAAAATTTGAATTCAAATCTCAGAATTTTTAGAAAATATTTTTGGTAGATCTGAAAAATAAAAACCAATCAATTGAAATATATGGATCATAAGAATGAAACAAAACAAGTTTGACATCAATCCAATCAGAAATGAGCAAGATATGCACAAATCAAACAAGCTAGGTCAATTCGCGCACTAAGATGAACATGCTTCGGTAATCAAGTGATAAAAATTTCATTTCAGATCCAAATTGGACAAATAATATCATTCCAGAAACTAGAGAGAAAGAATTAGAAAACGCAACAAAAATCATCAAAATCGGAGATCATTTGATCGATTAAAAATTAAAACGAAAACAGATACGAGAATGGACTCGGAAATCCGAGAAGAAGCAAGAAACTTAAGAGGGATAAAATTCGGACCTAACCTCCATTGGAAGGTGATGAAGAGCTGATCCTATGGAGGCCAAGGGCTGAATTGAAGGCCAGAGAGTCTCCTAGGTCCTCCCCTCAAAGGTTCTGAAAATCCCCTTCTAAGACTCCAAGTTCTCCTCCTCCCAAGAATTTCCAAAAATGAGAAAAAGCCCCTTTAATTTCTTGTTTGTAGGTATATATAGACACATCCCTTCTTGGCAAGGGTGAAGCTCTTTCAAAGAGCCAAAAGCCAACTTCCTCTCTCTTAGCAAGGGCCAAATCCTTTCAAAGGGCCAAAAGCCACCCCCTTTCTAGGAGCCAAAAGCCAACCCCTTTGATTTCAAAATTTTTGTTCCCTATTTTGATTTTTCAGCTTTTTCTTTTTTTCAATTTTCATTTTTTTTACCTTTTTCCTTTTTTTCTTTATTTTTTTCTATTTATTTATCATTTTTACTTATTCTTTAATTTCCCTTTTATTTTTATTATTTTTTATTTTTTGCTTTCTGTTTTCTGTATTTTCTGCTTTCTGTTCTTTTTGTTTTATGTTTTACATCTTTTCAAATTTTTAATTAACTTAATTTTTGGTTAATTTTAATGATTGGGGGCCTCAGACATAATTGAGTGTTTACACGAAAGATTAAGAAGAACCTAGAATGAATGAGTGGTATAAATTTACCTTGTGATACTTATCATAAAACATAAAGAAGGTGGCCAATTTGGATAATTTTAGAAATGTGTCCATGTTGTCCTAAATTTAAGACATGTGCTCAAGTAAAGGCTTTTACTAAGAAAGTAATTTTTTGGAAAGACTATTTTTGTATCATGATGATTCTTAAGCATGTTTATTTATGTGCAAGTGTGGTATGTGATTTCTTGAATGATGCAAAGGATTGATGTGAAATTATTGTTCCATATGTTGATGAATTATGTGAGAATTGAATGACTTGAATGTTATATATGCATACCATATTATTGGATATTGAGCATGCCTATTGTTATGAAGACTTAAAAATGGAACCTACTAAATAAAGAGATCACTAAAGAAGAACCTTATATGAAAACGTAACACAACTCTTAGTGTGTTAAGTGTGGTACTTATGCACACTTAAAAGGTCATAGGTCCTTTTATTGTGAAGTCGTAGGTCTTCAATAATTTAAATATGATGAAACCATAGGTCTTCATAAATTATGATGGTGACAATCATCTAGAGTGAGTTCATGTCCTAAGAATATAAGGTAGAAGAGTAGACAAGTGGAAGATATAGTTTGACTAAATTGTTAATGATATACGTTAAATGAAACTATCACTAAAAGGATGACTAGAGAATGAAAATGATTATGACTAAGACATAAAATGAGTAAGATTCAAATAATATTGATTTTGCGATGATAAAAGTGATATAAAGAATTCATTAAAAATTTTCTATGTATAATTTTATGAAAAAAGAATCAAAGCATGTATGAAGTGTATGTTGATGTCAAATTTAATTTCTACCATTATTAAAAAGGAGCCACTTTATATAAGTATTATTTGAAAAAAAAAATAATTGAACTATAGGTCTATCACCTATACTTAATAAACTGAAGTGGATGAGTTAGAAATGATGTCACCAACTTAAGGTAGACGTCTACTGAGAAATCTAGATTTCTCATGCCTCACTACCATTTATTTCCTAAATCCCAGCAATATTGTTTGCCACAACAATAGTTTATCTAGAGCTACATAATGTTCATTGGCTTTTCAGAGTTCATGGACCGATGATCTTAGTCAAGTCAATGTAAGGGATTACTTCTCTTTTGGTCAAATTTTTGTTTCTCTTGTCTTGAGCTAGCTATACCTTTGGAGACATTCCATGTGGATGCAACGTTCCCTTCGCTCCTAGCTTTTCAAGTTCCTATGGCTCCACCAGCTAAGGAGATGGCATCTAGTAGTAATGAGAGGACCCTCTCACCCCTTCTCATTATCACAGTTCGTTGCATCCATGGTCCTCTCAAGGGAGTTCTTCCTATGATATGCCACCTTTATATAATGTCTATCAAAGGTATGATGTGGGGCAGTACTACTTCACAAACAACAACATGTGGTTGATGCCTCGAGATCCTCATCAGTGATACATTGAAAAGAGATTTTGTTATGTGGTGTAATATATGTATTATGTGTGAAATAAATGTAATATATGTAAGTATAAGTATTAGATAAGATCTCTAGAAATATCCAAGACTTGATATTTGTGTAAGCAATAATGTAAAAATATGGTATGAATCAATATATATTATATAAGCAAGTAAATGTCACCTCCCTTTTTTTTCTTTTCTCAAATTTATATTTGATTTAACTTAACTAATTTCCTAACTAATTTTATCAAATTTTAACTAAACTTAACTAACTCTTCAAACAGAAATTTTTAGAAAATCCTTTTTTAGTTTCTTTCAATTTTATTAATTAGGACCAGTAAGAGATAAATTAAATTTTAATTAAGTATTTTGATTTATTAATTAATTTTAAAAAAGTAATCTCGAACATAATTGCATATTCACAATACTTAACAAAATTGCTTAAAAAATTTTAAAGGTAGAATATCTTACTTGTTGAAACCTTAAAATGGAAACTTGGTTCATTTAATGATGAAGAATCAACCTCTTAATGGTCACACACGAAATTTCTTCAAGGGAAAAGGAGGAGGCTTGCTTGCTTATTCTTTGAGCTTAGGCTTCAAAGACAAAAGTTTAAATTTAGTTAGATTTTGACTTAGGGAAGTTTAGAGATGAAAACTTGATCTTGGGGAGTTTTCTAAGTGTTTGGATGAGTGATTTTTCTTCAATGAAGATGACTATAACCTTAGTAAATTTCATCCACCTCATGGTAAATTACTTAGGAATTAAATTTTTAACTAAGGACAAAATGGTCTTTTCACTAATAATTTTTCTTTTCAAATTTAATTGTAAAATATATGTAATTATCCTTTAATAGTAATCATAGTTTATTTATCCTAATCATGGTTTATTTAGCTAATTACGGTTAATTTTTAACTTAACCACCTTTACTTTTATCTTTCTTCATAAATGTTTTTGTCCCTTATGTCATTATGGCTTGGTGACTCATGATGCTAAGTCATTTCCTCATTTAAAACACGTGAATTTTCATGCATGATGATAGGCTCCAAGTTACAGTATTTCTACCTAGTAGTTTCTGGCCATCTTGAACTTCTAAGGGCATTTTGGTCATTTTTTGAACATTTTTAAGAAAAGTTTATAAACTATTTTTTTTTATGTTTTTCACCTTTATTAATTCTTTCCTTACTTGTGTTCCAAGTCAATTGTTATTTATTTGGGAATAGTTTAACCTTACAAAAGTCACGGGTATGTAAGGTGTTCTAAGCGTTTTCATTGGTGTTTTTGTTCTATCTTCGATTCTAATTTTTCTTCATGATATTCTAACTCTTATTGATGAGTTCTAAGTCCCAAGAATATCTTATATCTTTTTATTTTGAGTTACCTTCTCATTATCCACTGTTTTCCTAGCGCAAGGGTATTTTCATTTACTTTCTTTAAATTTTCAGTTCCATCTTTGTTTTGCTTTTTTTCTAGTATGAATCCGTGATGTTGGTAGTATATCAAAGAAATTTTGGGGGTGTTACAACACTACATTCTTAAGTTAATAGAAATAATCTTATTTGATTTTGGAGAAGAACTAAAAGGTAAACTTTGGTATTAAAATCTTTAAAATTGAACTTATATTTTTGATAAATCATAATTTTATCAATTTATCTGTGAAAAATTAGTTATAACAATGATAAAATTCATGATTATTTTAATGTCATTCCATCTAATTTCTCATAATTCTTTCAAGAATGGTCAAGCAAATAAAGAATAAAAAGTTAAGCATATTTTGGACTAAAAATGGCAAAAAAAAAAGAAGAAAAAATGAGCGATAAAAAAACCAAAATATCAATTAAAAGTTATGAAAAATAATCACTCGTATTGATTTATAATTTGGTTGGGAGATAATCGATCATATTATTCCCTAGTTAGCAGAACTACAAGGTAAATTAAGTCTTGGAGTTTTGAAGGATCAATCTGAATTCTAGACTATTAACCAATTATTAAATTAACAAGTCAAAATGCTCTTTATGTTTCTCTTATTTATATACCTTGCATAATCATTAGATAGTAGTAGAATTAGAATGGATGGATTAGAAATTGACATTTTTAATCATTCTTAGGTGAGTTTTGAGGTGAAATCGAGTAAAGTCATAATGGGATTCAAAGTATCATGTCTATCCATAATTGAATCTGTACTTGTGTTCTTCTTATTCTTTATATTTTCTATTTTTAATTTTCTCATTTCATTTATACTTTGAAAACTCTTTCAAACAAAGATCTTTCTTGGTGATCTCAAAAGTTGAGAATTAAACTTCCCTTTCAGAATGATTGGCATAGTCCTTATGGTAACAAAATAATGTCTAAAATACCTATTTTCTACATAGGAGAGTATACATTCCTATGAGTAAAACTTGGCACACATTTTTTGCACAAGTTTCAATCTTGAATGTAGATTTTAATCCTTTGGGGAGTTAAACTCAATCATCATGGAGAATAAGAGGTGTAATTGAATATAAGTACCATGAAAATGGAGATTATTTCTATTAGGCACATTATTGCTATTCTAAAAGGGGCAAATAACTAAAATAGAATAGTTTACCTTCAAGACATAAAAATTAATAGAAATAGAAAACTTTATTGTTTTAACCATAAATTTTAAAGAACCCAAATCCTAAGACTTTTCTCGTCTTACTCATCATCTCTTTCTAATAGATCTATCTTTTTTAACTTAAATTTCATTTATATTTAATTATTTTATAATTAAATTATTTAATCTAGATAATTAAATCACAAGTTATTGATATTTAACATAGTCCTTATGAATATGATAACTTTTTATTACATGATAGATATGTATAATTGTGGCTCATTAGTTAGCTCCCCTTAGCATAATGATTAATGAAGAATGTGTGATCTCCCCTATTCTAAGCATATTTCATCCTCTCCATTACCTTAAAAAAATTTTCAAACCATGTTCTTAGTGATTGTTTTAAAGAATAAAATGATTTTTTAAGTTTGTACACTTTGTATTTATCTTTGAGAAAAGTTTAATTGGCTTTAGGATGTTTTATTTGTTCATCTAAAAGTGTAGGAATAAGCCCAAACATCTTGGATGGATTACATGTAGGGGATGATATAAAAGTAATATGAGGAATTTGGAGATGATTGTAATGGTTTAAAACCATAAAATTCCTACACTTGATAATGACATGAGTAGTATGGGAGGGATTCATAAAAGGTTATTACATCCATAAGAACATAGAATTTTCTAATTGGAGGATTGAAACATTTATATCCTTTTGGGATGTTGGATATCTTAAAAAACACATTTAAGAGCTCGAGGATCAAGTTTACAATCACGGTCTTGTATGTGAATGTGGACAAAGGAAAGAAAGTTGAAGACTCTTGGAGGTGGTTTGTTTAAAGATATAGAGTTGGATGGTGATTTAGAAGGACATCTATAGGACTTTTATTTAAGTGGGACTTGTAGGGAAAAGGATTGATGAGAGTTTCTTCATCCAAAAAATGTTTGGGAACATGAATTTAATGAGTAAGGAATAAGGGATGTTAAACAAGTGATCATTCTTCTATTTAACAACCTTATTTTGTTCCAAGGTATTAATACATGAGGACTTGTGTATAATTGTTATGTGTTTACTCTGCGTACAAAACAAAGTTTTACTTATAGGCAAGTGCATCCGTCGGTGTAGAAAGGGATATTTAAAATCATTAATATCGTTTCCACAGAGACTATTTCAATATGGTGGACTGGACTTGACCTAGCCGCTTCCTTAGCTGTTGCGACCATTCTACGTAATCTTGCAGTATCGTAGGGCTGACATGTCATTATCGCATTAGATGTATTATCTTTTTATGCTTCTTTTACCCTCTTTTTGGTCCAAAACTTGCCTATTTCCGGATTCTTTGCTTGCGTAACCATTCTTGCAAACATCAAAAAAATTAGGTAGAATTATAATTAAATAATCATAAATTATATTGTAATTATAATTAACTTTCTGCAAATAAATTAACAAAATAGTGGTTTATCAATAATTCCTTCTTGATAAAAAAATGAGTTGAGAATTTGATTGAATTAGTCTCTTGCATTATCTTGATAGACTTTTTTGATGGAGACCCCAAACTAGTTAAAGATCAATTTACAAAACTTAGGAATAATTTGATTAGTTTTATAAATTTTCTTATAAGAGATAAATCTAAGCTAGTCTACTACAATCATTGATGAAGGATATGAATCATTTTCTTCATTAAAATTTGAAATTTTGGACAATCCCCAAACATCAATATGAACCAAGGAAAAATGTGTTTGAAATTTTGTTAATAATAGGAAATTTTACCCGATGATGCAGGAAAGTTTACAAGACTCACAATGTAAAGTAATGAAATAAAAATTCTTAAACAAATCAAGAAACATAGATTTTCATTTTAAAAAAAAGGTAGATGACCATTATTATAATTTTCTAGTTGTAAACACTATTATTATGATAAATTTCGGGTAGTAAATAGAGAGAGCACATGATATTATTTGATAGGATTATGAAGAAAGAAAGAGTTTATGCTCTGAAGATAGTATAATGCTTTCGTTCTTTAGCATATCCAATCATCTTCCCCAACTTTCGATCTTAGAACACATAATAAGAGAGATTAAAAATAACGAGGCAATTAAGGCTTTTTTGCGAGTTGGTGGATAGAGAAAAGATTATTAGAAATTGTGAGACAAAATTCTTTTTAGGAGAGTCTTTGTGAAAGGACAATGTTACCTTGTCTTTTAACCGTAATGGAATTTCCATCATAACAAAGATGGTTTTTATTAAAGATAGGCATGTAAGTTTTCAAAAGATGTGAAAAGTGGGTGATATGGTTAGTTACACATGAGCCTATGATCGAAGATTCGAGGATAATTATTAAATTCCATAATAAGCTAGAGAGCTTGAGTTATTTATGGTTTCAAGAAATTACCACAACTTCTTAATCTCTTCTTTGTTGAGGGACCAAACCTCCATTTTCTCTAGAGTTGAAGATTCTACTTCCTTCTTCAAGAATGTAAAGTTTGTTGCATTCCTTCTTGTTTTATGTGATTCATCATTCTTTCTTTACCATGGAACTTAAAAAAAAAAAATTCCTAGTGTTCCTAGGTTTATTACAATGAGAACACCTAGGTCATCACGAGAAGAGTTCTTGCTTGGTTCTAGTTTTGACCTTTTATATCTGTTCTCCTTCCTTGGGATAGTAAGTGTGTTTAGTTAGCATTAGGTTCAGAGGTAGAAGCATTCTCTAGCATCATAATATAGTATTTCTCTTCTCCTCAAACTAGTGTAGAAGTCTCATTTAGATTGGATAAAGGGTCCTTTCCAAGAATCTGAACCCAAACTTGATCCAACTCTACATTTAGACTAGCTAAGTACTCAAAGACTTGATCTTTCTCCTTCTCCAAAAGAAGAGTGATATGATTCATCCATATGAAAATGAATCAAAATATAGAAAAATCATTTTTGAAACATCATAAAAATTAGGATAAAATAAAGGAATCTAACACAAACTATAACCTGTCAGAGAGCACTGAAGTTATAAGAAAAAGCATGACCTTTACCATGACTTATCGAAAAAACCAATGTTATTAATGATAGTATTTTTCCAAGAATTAAGGGGAACATAACATAAAACTTAACTTTTTAGAGAGCATCGAAGTTATTAAAGAGGAACATAACCATTATCGTGTCCTACAAGAAAAACCAACATTATTAAGGGATAGTTATTTACCTAAGAACTAAGGGAAACCTAACACAAACCATGATCTGTCAAAGTTATCAAAGAGAAATGTGACCCTTATGGAAATTTATTAGAAGAACCATATTATTAAGACTTTCTTTGTCCAAGAACTGAAAGAATCAACTAACAAGAAGATGAAAACTCTTAAAAATAAATAGTATTATTTATTAAAATATATCTTACACTGAATTTCTAAACTCTATTATATAGAAAATCTATTTGGCCTACATTTATAGAAAATATAATGACAAAAATAAATAACGGATCCTAAAGAAATATAAAATAAATTGCAAATCAATCCAAAATCTTAATTTGATAGGTAAGTATTTAAAATAAATTACTAATAAATCAATATCAAATCTTAATATAATTTATAGCACATCAATTACAAATCTTAATTAGATTTGTATATAATAAGTTCAAATTTTTGACTATAAATATTTGATCACAATAACTCTTTATGCTGCATTTTTATGCTGCATTTTCATTCTAGATTATCAATTATTTGAACTTGCACAAGTAACATCAAGAGTTTGTTTATCATTTTATAAATTTTATTTTCTTAAACTAAAATTGCAGATAAGGAGTCTTTAGATAAGCTAATTAAATTTCTATCAAAGAGCTTGATTATCTTATTTTGACTTTAATTTCTAATTCCTATATAAGTCCATCTCTTTCTGTAAACTAGCTAGTACATTGAAGTACTGTGTAATAAAAAGGTTACTTTGTTTGGTATATGCAGTTTGAATCTTCAATTCTTAGGTCACAAGAACATTTTGGGCTTTTGAGTACTTCTTTGAGTGCTTTCCAAATTTCTTTTGCTTATTCAAGGAACATGAAATTTTGAGATACTTAAATTTACATTGAATTCAACAACAGGTTATGACGATAATGGTATTGTCAACATCACAAATATTGAACTTCTGAGCAATAATTACAAATAAATCCTCAAAGAGATGGTCAAGTTTTTTATTTCCTTTCAATGCCAATTTAACTAGGTTTGCCATTATAAATAACTTTTTCATCTAGCAATATAGTAATTCCAAAATTATGTAATTGTGAGGTAGGAGTATTTATCTTTGTAAATTTTAAAAAAATTAGCAAAGGTTTATAGATGTATACTCAAACTTCAAACATGTAGAATGATTAATGAATAAAGTTTTAGAAAAAAAGATAGAGATGAAAAACTTCTAACTGCGAATGAAAATATAGGTCTATGATTAAAAAAAATAATTGCACAATTTTTTTTTAAAAAAGCATTAATATTATAAACAATAAAAATTTTAAACAAAAATTAAATATGTATTGTTTAAATATATGTTACTTTTTTATTTTTATATAAGATGTATAATGATATTTTTTCATAATTAAAAAGATTTGATGATTACAATTAAAAATAAATCTAATCCTAATTAATAGAAGTTGACTAAATAAAATAAATAAATAAATTTAAAATATACATAAAAATAATTATAAATATTTTTATATATTAGAAAAGGTATAAAAAAATATTATAATATTCTTTAAACTAAAGAAAGTTTTATAACAATGATAAATGTTAATTTAGTCTAATCAATAATTTTTAATTTAATTCTGAATAAAATTAAATATTTGAACAAAACTTTTATTATCCATAAGATTTATTCAACTAAAAAAATATTGCTTTTTATAAATACCTACTTGCTCACATAAAAAAGGTAGCATTTATAATTCTTCTGCTCTCTTTTATTCTCTCTATCTCATATATAAATAAAAATTTAAAAAAAATTATACATAATAAGAAAAAATTAAAAAATGATCAAAACGAACCATTCCTCTTCTTTCCTTTTCCCTCGCCATATAGAAAGATGAGAGGGCAGTGAGTAGTGAGAGCTCCTTTGGTTATTCACATCACTCGCACAGAACACTGTCGCCGCCATAGTAAGGAACCTACCCATGTATTGTGTTGCTGTAAAAGTAGAAAATATCGAAATGAAATCCATGTTTGACATGCCCAGAAAGAAATTTTCAACAAAAATTGATTTTTCTGTAATGGGTCTCTCTGATTTTCTCTCTGTTTGCCACACCCCAGAGAAATTCAAACAAGATTTGGGAAATGGCTGCTGCAAGAGGATTGGTTCTGTCACGTCCAGTTACGTTTGTCACTGGCAATGCCAAAAAGCTTGAAGAAGTTCGAGCCATCTTGGGTCACTCCATTCCTTTTCATTCCCTCAAACTTGACTGTAACAATCACTCTTTCCCTCCAACTTTTTTTTTAATTATTTTTCCCAATTTTTCCCCCTCTACTTGTTTGGGTCCATTTGTTTTGGAGTTAGGTAGAATTAACGATTGAAAATGTGCCAAAAATTGATCTTAGCCATAGATTATTACTGCATAGAGAATTGATTATTCAATTTGTATCTAAGCAAGCTCTTTATCTTTATATTTTTTGTTTTTTTGACGTCTACTTTTACTAGGTTATCTTACTCTTGCTTCATTCTTATTAGTGTTTTTGTTATTTATTTATTGGCAGTGCCAGAGTTGCAAGGAGAGCCTGAAGATATTTCCAAAGAGAAGGCTCGAATGGCTGCTCTTCAGGTACTTAGTTACCTTTTTTTCTCCTATATACCTAGGTTTGTGTGATATTAGATTGGTTATTTTGATTTTATCTTTTTTTCCTACCTTTGTGATACTTTCTTATATATGGGAAGGTTAATGGACCTGTGTTGGTTGAAGACACTTGCCTCTGTTTCAATGCCTTGAAGGGTCTTCCAGGTGAATATAGTTTTGTTATGTTTCTTTCATGCTATGAAAGCTGGCATTATACAACCTGACACTGGTTTTGATTGAATGTTTCAAACTTTTTGCAGGGCCTTACATGTAAGTTCTGTTTCGCCCTTTATCATCGTACTTGGGTGAATTTATTGTCCTTTTTATCGTGATAGGTTAAGCCTATTATATATGTGTTATCAATTTTTGTACCATGATAAAGAAAAGAAAAAAAAAATGATTTCTTAAAGTTAGTTAAAAATATTGTACAAAATTTGTGGATGATGTTAGAGGATAATTATGTGTATATGTGCTTAATAGGTAATTTTATATTGTTGAGCCAGACCTATTTTTCTTGTACTGATGTGTATTTGTCAGTGTAAATATAGGGGAACTAGCAACATTGAGTTGATCATTCTTATTTCTAACATTCTCTTGATATTCTCTTAAAGAGGACAAAAGGAGGTCAACTGATAAGTCTTTGGTGGGGTTCTCCTCTGCCATCAGAAATGATGTGGATAAGGCACCATTTAACTGTTCATATCAAAATTTTAACAAAGCTCTTTTACTAATCATGAATCTGTGACTTGGTCATAACAATGCTTTGTTATGGTGGAGGAAACTTTTGTACATTAAAGATAAATGTTTGTTTCATCCATTTTTATTTCTTTTGTAAGTAGATGACTCCTTTTCTTGATTTTTTTTATCTCATAATGACCTGATAGATCCTCTTAATAGTTAGGAGAAAATTGTACTGTGTTGACTTTTGTTATACTGGGCTAGGATTACTCTGATATTGCTCTATGTTTTTGGGGGAGTTGAGGAAGTAATAAATCTGGCCCTTAGAATTATAGTCCTCAAGAGAGATCTAAAGTCAATGTCAATGAAGAGATTTTTAGTACGTACTAAAAAGTGGCTGAACATATTTGAAATATTCTAACTTACAATAGCAGAACATGTGATTGTTGTTTGGTTGGACTTATCTTGTTTCTTTTAATCTCTTTGCCCTTTCTAACTAAGTTGTCTTTCAATTGTTTTCTTCCTTCCAATTTGAGGTTGTCTTTCTTGTATGTGTGATTTATAGGGTTGTTTTGGTGGAGCCGGTGAATATTTTTAAAATATTGCTGAACTTTTAAGAGTCAAAAATTCATACTATGCTTTGCTTATTTATTACTTGTATTGTAGAAATGCATGTTCACACTAAGTGCGGTTGGCTACATGGATTTTAGATTGCCATTGTGCCTAATTATTATTTATAGATTCATGGAGCCTCATGTACTCTCCCACCTCTTTACTTCTAGAGGGATACTGGGGCCTATATAAGCCATCATTTTATATTCCAAAACTGTCCTAAGGAATTCCCCATCAATAAGAACCAGCACTTTGACCTTCTGCTTGACATGTTAACCATCACTATTCTCACTCCTTTATCAGTTCGTCCTATATCTAGTTAACCACTCACCGGTTGGGTTCAAGCCCAACATCTTTGTTTGGCATGACCAGTACCCTCTGGATCCTATTCTTCTTGGTTTGACTGTTTAGGATTTCTCACAGTAAAATGAACATAGACAAAGTGGAGGATGAGAGGTACTGTTTGCATCTAAGATTTTGTGTAAATACTATAATATAGAGAGAAGGAAGATACACATCTCAGAAAACAAAGGGAAGAGTGAGAATGGAAAATGATAACATCTGGGAGGTGTAGTGAATATTATGTGGATGGATTTGGAGAATTTAAACGGCCATGTCACTTTGACAACAGTACACAGGTGCAAAGTTGGGCATAAAGATTCAAAATATTGCATTCTGCAGGTGCTATGAGGGCTGAACTAATCGAAACCACCTGCAGGATAAATTTTGTATTATGCAACATTTGCAAAGTGTATGTGCAATTATAAACCAAGCCAAAGGGTTGAGTTTGAATGGGGTTCACATAAAAGATTTGACTTATCCACTTACCATATTTTGATTGGTATATTCTGTGGATATGCAGCATATGATATGATCCAAGAATTTTTCTTGAATTATTACCTTAGAACTTGAAGAGGTTGTAGAGTGTTCTCACATGGGTTTTGTGTTGTATGTGCTTAAACAGAAAAATAGGGAGAAGAGAAACAGACACTGAATTTAGTTTGGTTTTACTGACAACAAATTATATGCCTACTGCATGCGTGGAAAAGAGAAAATTCCCTATGATCAATAAACATTATAAGGAGCAGCAGCTAAACAGTCAACCAAATTGAAATATGCACAAATCCTAACTAACTTTACACCCACAACACAGAGGTTCATGAAGGCATGAAATAAAATATGGTTGCATCTTTATTGGTGTTTCTTTGACCCTGAACTTGTCTGGTACCGATGGGGGAACTGGTCCCTTATGCACTGGGTGTGAGCCGTGGATCTCCCCTCTAATTAAGGGCTTTCCCATGTCATGTATACATGTATGTCTAGTGTTTTTGCCTTTGGCCCACTGTGTTTGTTTGATATTGGTGAGTCTAAAGGCAGAAAAACATGGTACAAAAGATTTGAAAGTTTAAGAACAAATGTAACAAGGAATTATGTGACTTGACTTGTTGCTTATCTCCATAGGCAAGGGTGACAGCCTAATATTTCACTAAACAAATATGATGGAGAATACAGAAAAGTGATTACATTTTTATCAAAACCCAAACCCCTAATACACCCAAAATACCTCAGTATTTTCTCATCAATGTATACTCTTAGCAGCCACAAAATATATAAGGAAAAGATTACTCCAAATCACTACTTCTTTACAAGAATGCTATACTAAATGGTTTGGAAACTTTAGAAGTGGATCAACAGCTGTGGATGATTCAAGGTCTCTTGATGGGTTTGGTTTGTATTTTTTACCACTCATCATTCAAAGACATTATAAATGCATTGTATCACCTAAACTGGCCTATCAATATAGTTATGAAGATAACAATTGCTTGAAATAAACCTGTTCTGCATGTACCAATTAATGCCTTGCAACTGTATTGGAGTTTTGTCATTTGCCAGTAGAGCATGTCAACCTATTCACAAAGCATGCAACAGCCACAGAATGGACTTTGTTCACATGTCAGTAATGAAATCACCAAAGTGTGTTTATTTCTTGTATCAAACACTGGACCTATTTATGCATTTCCAGTAAATGTCATATTCCCTCCCATGTTGGTTTTGGTCATTGAATATTGAATATAAAAATATATTCTTCTAAATTCTTTTGAATTTAATGCGTGCATGCAAGGGTATAAAATACAAATACTTTTTGTACCATCAACATTCTGCAATTGAATTTTGTTAAATTCATTGTCAATATTAGTAATTTTTTATGTACTCCTGATGATCATTAACTAATTACTTTAATACATCATGCAGCAAATGGTTTTTGCAAAAGATTGGTCACGAAGGTTGTACCTTAACCACACAGTTTTGCATTAATTTTTCAGATTTTTTAGTACTTATGTTTTAGGATATCTCACTGAATTTGATTTACTCCTTCCTCTGATTCATTTTCCAGGTCTCAACAATTTGTTGATGGCATATGATGATAAATCAGCTTATGCCTTGTGTATATTTTCCCTTGCAATTGGTCCAGATAGTGAACCTATCACATTTTCTGGAAAAACTATGGTATTTCTTTGAATCCCTGTGACATAATCTACTTTCAAAAGTTGAACAACTTTGAAAGATCAATTCATACACCTAATATAAAATTTAAGTAATAGAAAGTATTTAATGTGAATGACTAACTCATTTTGTGCTGGTATGTTAGGGGAAGATTGTTCCTCCAAGAGGACCTAATGATTTTGGATGGGATCCTATTTTCCAACCTGATGGCTATGACCAAACGTATTTATATATTTTCTTTCATGTCCTTCAAGTGTTTCATAGTTACTTGCAAAAGCTAAATTTATTTCATTTATTCTCATTGTAGCTATGCAGAGATGCCCAAAGAAGAAAAGAATAAAATTTCTCATCGCTCCAAATCTCTTGCCTTGGTGAAATCTCATTTTGCTGAAGCTGGATATACTTTTCAAATCAACCACAATTGAGAGAGTGGTTTTTGTTGCCATTATGGTTTCTTTTATAGACTACAAGATCTTCATTAGACATTCTATGAAGTTGAAAGTAAAATATTTTAAACAATGTAGAAATCATTTAAACATAATGATGCTTTCTTTATAACTTCTGCAACAGAATAAAAACCAAAAACTATAAAATCAAACCCTATAAAAAATATCTCACAAGTTTACGGTTTCTTATTTGGCTTAAAAAATTTAAGGTGAAGAAATGATATCTTAATTTAAGTAGAGGTGGAAAAATAGGTTGAGTGGATTAGTCAAATATTTAGGACTTTGGACATTTGTGAAGATTCAATTTTGTTTGGGATTGCTTTTATTTGTTTAGTTTTTATTGATTTCATTTTTAAAAAATTAAAAGAATAAATGTTTTAGCTTGTTGACAAAAAATAAAATATCTACATTCAATTCTTAATTTGTCTTGGTGTGTTTTAATAATTAAAAAATAAAATTTTAAAAATATTACTAATAGAATTTCAAGCTTTTTTTAATTGTCTAATGTGTTTTTAGGAACTGTAAAAATTAAAAAATGTTTATTTAATTATTTGATTTGTTTATTTAAAAAATTAAAATATTAATGTTTTGTTTCAGTTTTATCTTTACTAAATATTAAGTCCTTTTGTGATCCATTTCAAAATTAAAAAAATAAATATTAGTTTAAATTAAATAAATAATTAAAATGAATAAATTTATTTTAATAATTCACAAAAATATTCTTTTCTTTCTTTTCTCTCTTTTTGATAATCTTATTTTCATTTCTTTCATATTTTTTCCTCCACTTTTTGTCACTTTTTGTCAATTCACCAACCAAATCACACGTTCGTCACTAACATTGCACCCTTCTCATTATCACTCTTTTTATTCCCTCACAAAATCTCAACTATTTATTCACTTTTTTTAATCAAACAAATCCACTCACTCACACTCTTTTTGGTGCTCTTCCCAACAAATTCAGCAAGCACTACTTCCAAAAGTTCAAAGATCCTGAAGGGTTGATTGAGGTATAATTGAGGGAGAGACTAATATTCGATTATATTTAAATGTAAATCGTTTATTTTTTTAATTAAAAATTTATCATAAAAGTGTAAGAGACCTAAAATACTATTCGTATATGTGTTGATATTTTTTGTTGACGGAGAGATTTATTTGAAAAAAGAAAAAGAGAAAGAAAAAGATAAAAAAAAAATAGAGAGAAGAAAACTCCTTATCAAAACAGCATACCCATATTAATAATATTTATCATACATTCCACACTAAAAAAATGCATAGTGACCCTCACTTAATATGAGGAACACAGAGCAACACATTATATAAATGGGCCACACTTTTCGATTTTAATCTTTTCTCCTCCAATTCTCATCCTCTCACATTGAGGTATAAACACACTATCCCTTAACAAATCCACACACTCTTCCAAAAACAAGGGTCCTACACCCTGATTTCTCACCCCAAGCATAAACACCTTTCATCACTAACCTCTCTCTCTCTCTCTCATTTTCTTTTTCCTTTACTTTGTTCCCACATCAACATTGTATTGTTTCCTTTCAAAATTATACCATTGCGCATTTTAATTAATTTTTTTAAAATACTTTTTTCATAAAATTTCTATTTTTATCTAAAGAGATAAAATAATTGTTTGTGTTTATTTTATTTATATAAAAATTAAAAATAATATTCATTATTAGTTTTCCAATAATAACCTTTTATTCATATAAAAATAACTCATGAAATTATAATAAAAACTATTGTAATTAAATAAATAGGGGTCTTCAAAATCTTGAAATGGATAGAAAATTATGATAGTTATACATTAATAATAATTTTTAATAAATTTTTATACTTCTTAATTAGTACTTTTAGATTATTGGTTAACATTTTTCAATAAATAAAAAGTCAATTATACAATTTACCAAATAATTTCAATAAAGTGATTAAACGTTTTGGTTTGTGTAATATTTTTTTACTGTATAAATAAAAAGAAAGTAAATTTCTTAGTGATAAATCAATATTTGAAATTTTTATATAATGAATTTTGAACGTTAAAGTCATAGTAAAATATTGGAACGCCATTCATTATCATCACTGATTAAAAAAAAAGGAAATTTTCTTAATAAAAATGATAAATATATAAATATAGTAACTCGTTCCATTACATTTGAAAAAAAAATATTTGGCAATCTTAATAGTGGTTAACGATATAAAAGAATATAATTAATGATTTAATATAAATGGTAAATGAAGAATATAATTATAATCAATTAGTAAAATATAATTAATTCAGTACAAAATATAATTAATTGATTATAAATATATTTAATGAATTATCAGTATAATTATGGTTAATTGATTAATAATTAATATATAAGTGAATGTTATTAATATGCATATATACCAATAAAACGGTTCTTTTCTTAAAAGGATGAGGATTGAGAAACAATGAGTGTGTTGGAAGACGGGGAAGATATTATGTATTTTATGAGATCTTTGATTGTGTACTTTCTGACAATTCAGAATCAAATAAATCCACACTCTAACAATCCTTATTTGTTTCCACTTTCTAATCTTCCCTATGTTTCTATTCTAATATTTGGAAATTGCACACCAATATAAAAACATGTCGTTTATTCTTCAATTTAATTTTATATATTACATAAACTTTTAAGGATGGAAAAATAACTTCTAATATATTACTATTTTATTTAATAATTTTTAAAAATATTAAATTGTCACAATTTAATTATTAAATAGAAAATTCTTCTTGTATAAATTAAGAATACAAAATTTTAAAATAATTTGATATTTTAATTTATATATTAAAAAATTTAAAATTATTTAGTAAAATATTAAGTTATTTTAAATTTTATAAATTTAATTTACACAATAAAAAAATTTATTTAATAGTTAAATTGATGAAATTTAATATTTTTAAAAAATTATTAAATGAAGTAATTTTAATAAAGAGTTATTTTAAACATAAGTTGATCTCCATCCAATTTTTAAATGTATTATTTAATTATTACGGTTCAACTGCAATCAGTTACGGTTGAATGGTTAATCTTAAATCAATGTTGTAATCAGTTTAATAATTGGTTGAATTTTAAAATATTAAAAATTATTAAAAATAAATTAAATAATTTAAATAAAAATTTCAAAGAATAATATATAATAAATCTAAAAATTCAATACAAAATAATAAAAATTAATATTAATATAGAATTTAACGTAATTTTTAATTATGTAGAGAAGTGATTAAATTAGAAATCGCTAATGTGCATAATTAAAATTCACTCATGTTATATTTGAGTTCATACGAAATTTGATTTGATATGTTATTTATACGTAAAGAATAAATGTTTGTTTATGTTCAGCATTGTAATACCATGTGTGAAGATTTAACAAGTATTCCAACCATAATGACTACAAAATTCACACACAAATATCCAACTACACCTCTTCGATTAAAGTTCAACATATAGTTTAGATAACAAAGCTAGATTCTTACATCATTTCTATAAGTAATTAGTTTCAATAGCTCTTACCTTCGATGGTTAAAAAATATCAAAATATTCAAGTAGTTAAATAATGTTTTTATAGAGATTTGTTTAGTAATAGTTGGATATTTGTTTATTGTTTATTATAAAAATTCTGTTGTACGTCAAATAGGGCAGGATGTAATTTTTGAATTGTGAAAATGAGTCGATATAGCCATAAATTATTTTATTCTTTATCTTTTATTTGTTTAATTAATTAGGGTGATTGTAATATTTATTTTTAAAATAAATTTTTAAAAATATTTTCAAGTCATGTGAAGTTATTCAAATGTAATTTAAAAAGAAACTTAGTTTTTGTTTTTTGTGAAATTCTTTTTGTTCAAGAAGGTACTTGTGAATTTAATCCCCTTCTTATGTAGTCATTATTATTTCAATTGTTATCTGAGCACGGCCGTTAATGCAAAATTGTTCTACAAAATTCTTGTTCTAATTTTTTAATAAAAATATTTAAAAAGAAAGTGTATTCTAACGTGAAGCACTCTAAGAGTTTAAAATTTACATGAAACCCCTCTTCAAAGTTTTCTTTCTATTTTTCTTCTAAGTATATAAGTTGTGAGAACGGTAATCACAGTGATATATATTGTTGCTAAAACTAATTTCTAGTGTAGTGTTGATAAATGTAATATTAAAGATTATCTTGTAGCTAATTTTACTTTTATACACACATATTTGTTTGAAATTGTCCTACAAAGAACTTTTTTAAAAGTATATGATTTGAAATAGAATTGTAATAAAGTAACTAATGATGAAGGTATAACTTAATCATTATTCCTTAAAAAATGCTTGATGTAGTACATGTTACCATGTGATTAACATAGATTTTCTGTTTGGCTTAAATTGATTTTATTTTTTATTACCCTTTTAGTGGTATCATAATAAAAAATCATGATGTAATAACAAACAAAAATTGTCAAGTTTTAAGAATAATCTTCTTTGGTATAATATTTATCTAACAAAAATTAAACTATTACTATAGAATTCAAAGGTCTATACATATAAATAATGTGTTTTACTAATAATATTTAATGTATTGATAATATATTAATATTTTATAAGTAGAATATATTATTAGTAAAGATTCACCATATTTATATTAATAATTTAATATTTGTTAAAAAATTTATATTAATTAACAAAGTTTAATCCTATATTAAGTTAATTTTAATTTTTTTAAAATGATGACATGGATGAATATAGTATCTGGATCTCATCAATTCTAGTAAATTATGTTCCTCAATTTTTTTTCTTTATAACTTAGAACATGCATAAACATTTGAAAGAGCCTAATTTGTAAGTGGCTGAGAATATGCTATTTAAAATAATAAATAAATACACCACCATCATTCATTTGATTGAATAATTGAAGCACCATAATAAAGTAAACATAATGAATAGCATGTTAAAAGAAGGTAAATGATTGATTAAGAAAGATGTGATTAGACTTTTAGAAAAGTAGTAAAGGATTGAACCAAAACTCCGTCACATATGACAAATTGATAATGTTGTAATATATATATATATATATATATATCAAATAATTAATTAAAACGTCAATACCACATTTCACACTTTAACTTTTATACATTATAAGGCTAAAAACTTTTTATTAGACGCTAGATATTAACGTATGTGTGCATGGATGTCATAAACTAATAGATTTATACTTCTTAAATATATAGAAATTTATTTAGTATATTATTTTATTTAAATATAAAATAGAAAAATAGAAAAATTATAAAGGATGTCATCTTTAACGTGTTATAATTACGCTTAGGTTTCATTTGACATTATATAAGTATTGAAAAAAAAATATCTTATTAAATATTAGATTTAGAGGAAAGGAACAGACTAATATATGCTGCAAGTGGGTACACACAAGTACATATAATAGATGATTATAATCTTATTTAGTTACTATATTAAATATATCAATTTGAGATAACAATTAATTAGTAGGATTTCCTAAAGTTAAATAGAAAAGAAGTACTAACTATTACAATTTTTTTAACTTACTAAATTATAGTGTTCTAAGCTTCCAGAATTTATACAATCTTTAAGCATGTAGAAAGTTATTTAGTAAAATTTTATTAAAAGCATAAAATAAAAAAGCAAAGGAGACGAAGATTATAAAAGAATATAATTGATTTCATTATTGTGTTATTATATTATGCTTATGCAAAATAATACTATGTTTCCTTACCTGATCATGAGTTTCATTAATTATTTTGTAATGTTCTTATATGTTTAACAGTTTAAGTATCGATGGACTTTGAAAGCAGAGGAAAATGTTTAAAATATTAAATTTAGAAGAAAAAATATAAATTAGAATGTTGTAAATAAATCTATTGTTTAACTAGTTATATGTTTAATAAATTTTTTCAAGATCTAAACATAAAAGTACTTACTATTAATGTTTTCATTGTTATCTTACCATAGATTATTAGGTTATGTAAGCTCCTTTATAAATTGATTAATTTCTTTTGAAACTCACCTTTTATCAAATTACAAAAAATAATTTAACATTCATTACAAAATTGTTAGTGGTAAAAATTAAATAATTATTAAAAAATTGGGTGATTACTAAAAAGTAAAAGTAAGACGAAGGTTTGACTAAATAGTTAAAAAGAAATAGAGTACAAAATTAAAAACAGTAAAAATAATAATAATAATAATGCTCAATGCATGAAAAATTTTGACAATATAATTATACTCATGATGTTAAAAAAAAAATAGATCAAGAAAGAGATAAGTGAACGAAGAGAGTAACAAGACAATAAGCAAAAATGTTAACGTAGTACAATATTGCAAACTAAATTGTTAAAATAATAAGGCAGTAACTTGCGTTTTAAAAATTATGTATTATGAATAGAATTGGTAAAATTTAAAGAAAAATAATTTTAATAATGTGGAAATCAGTTAAACATGATGATCCTTTTTTAATTTCTGCATAGAATAAAAACCAAATATACAAAATCATTTCCAATAAATATCTTACAAGTTTATGAATCTCTTATTTGGTAAAAAAATATATTAAAGGTATAATCTCCCAAGCCAAGCAGAGATAACAAAATGAATTGAATTGATTTGATTAGGTTGATCAATTAGATCTGCTGAAATATAAAAGTCAACACTAAATTTTAGATTTAAATTAATTTTTTTTATCTAATTTATTTAGGCTATTCTTCGAGCAAATTTAGATTGGACAGGTTTGTGTAAGTATAATAACATATGATTTTGGGTTAAATTTGAGCTTTTAATTCATATTCTAAATAATTTTTTTTTTTTTTGCTTTATTTGATGAAGTTTGAAGTTTGAATGATACCGAATAACCTATTTTGTTATCTCTAAATTCAAGATTTAAAATATCTAAGCTCATAAAGTCGTTAGGTTTATCTTATCTTAAGAAGATAAAGAAGGAATTAAACTTGCGTAATTCACTAGATCTAAGACTTTGTCTTGTATCATTCAACTAATATCATGAGTTTCTTAAAATTTTGGTTTAAGCAAAATTGTGGTTAACTAAAATAAAAGAATAAAAAGTTTTTATATTTTTATATTCTATTTTGGAATGTATAGAGTAGTATATAATGATGAGAAAAATAGAAAATAAATAAAAAAATTAAATATGATATATGATATAATAAAAGAAAAAATATAAAAAAAAATAAGATAGATTCGGATATAAATATTATTAATACATATGATAATAATTTTTCGAAAATAAATACATGAATTTGTGATATACTTAACTAGTTTCTCGTTTGAATCGTTTCGTTTTATTTGCTTCACTTATGATCAAAGATGATATTTACCTCAAACAACAAAAACAATGTCATAAGCGTTGCCACACTCACACAATAATTGGAATTGTGATCCAATGATGAGTTAGTAATAGATATTGTTAATTAATTTGGCTTCTCTTTTTATTTAGTTTATTTTTTCTATAATACATTGAGGGAGTCAAATTAATATACTTGTAATTCAGTTGTCCTCTATATGTCATCACATTATTAACTATAAAAATGGAGTCACACCTTTATCCAAAAATAATAATAATATATTAAATCAATTTTTGAAATTATGAGTAGCAGTTAAATTAGTTATTAAAATTACAAGAAAATTATTTTAGTCCTAAAAATTATCAAACGGTGACTATTTTACTTTTTAAAATTTTAAAATAATAATGATATTAATCCTTAAAATACACTTATAATTTTAGAGTTTAATTTAATGTTTTACATTTTGTTTTTTTTAAAAAAAAAGAAATTTTGAGGTATTACATTTAAAGATAAAACTTATTAGTGTTTTAATTTATGATTTATTTTTAAAAAAATTCTGCGTTAGCCATTATCTTTTATAACCGTCTTTTAAATTAGTATTATTTGTAAAATGATTAATTTTTATAATTTTGAATAAATAAAAAGATAAATTTATAAAAATTTTAAAATTTAAAACTAAATCTATCATGATAAAATTAAAAATAAATTTAGAAAAAATAATAAATAATGAAATAAAATAGTAATAAAGTTAAAAATGGGTGATAGGGTGTGTTATTGACAGTGTCGGTTGAAAATGGATGGAGAGAATGGGTGGGACCATCAAAGTTAGATGCAGAGATCCTAATTTACTGCCATCCTTACAACGCGGTAGGGAAAAACACGTTTTGTCGGTATTGTTATTCTCAACAATACATTGCATTTTCGTTGAATTTCATATCCTTAATGACAAATTCACAATATTTTTGTTACTATAGTTAGATCTTCTTCATTCTCAATCATGATTACGATTGGACCAAATGTAGGAGATTTAGCTTTTGTTAAATATTTTAATTTATGGAATTTAATTTTGTTCTTCACAATTATATAATAAGTTCAAACCTAGCATTGCAATGATATGAGTCTCTTCTTACCTTTTTTTTTTTTTTTTTTTGTAAAATTCTTTTATAATATATTTGTGGATCATAATTTTTTTTTAAAAAAAAAGTATATCCGTATATTGTACTGAACTCATACCAATATCTATGTAACATTATACACACTGCTTGTGTCTTCAAACATGCTCTGTCATATGGTCCCTATGTTAACATTTCAGACTCCTCTTGCAATATTTCTTGTGATTTCAAAACGAATCACGATAAATTGAAAATATATGATGCAGTTTAATATGGGTGTTGATTTAGTTAAAAATATATATTGATTATTTCAAGTTGATTAATTGATTAACCGATTTTGCCATGGTTATGGTGACATGCATACAATTAGGTTTTATTAGAAGTGGCATATAGAAACATACATCAAAATCAAACAGTTTCCAAGTAAATTTTAAAAAAGCCCATTTGCACTCTGAAAATTACTTCAATGGAATCATTGCTTGATAACCAAATTAATACAGTTGCAATTATTCTATTGATAACCGTATGTTTCACACAGTAAGATCCAACTCCATCTCTCTGAATAATTACAATAATAATTAGTTATCATTTGTAAAATGTTATTTCTTGAAAATCCAAAATAAAATCATCTTAGTGGGTCCGTGTTGGATCTTATGGGGTGATTATGATAGTTTCAACTGTGCCTAAAATTTTCACTCACAAAAAGTTGTCTACCATGTAATTAAAATAGTGAAGGACTATACCCAAAAATTAAAAAAGAAAATAAAAAAAATGAAGGACACATTCACGTAATATGAAAGGGTTCTGAGGAGATGTATAAGTGGGTCTATGAACTTGACCTTATGAAGCTTCTTGTTTGTGGTGTGTTGATTGGAGCTTTATCTATGTGGGGACCAATAGGACCAGGACAACCCATAAACCATTGTCGGTGCCACAAATTTAGATTAACTCCTTGATTATTCTTTTTCTGACCATGCCCTGATTGGCCTCACCTTACCATTTGATTGGAACTTTGTAACACAGGTTCTCAAATTTTGACAAATAAGCATTATGACTTACTTTTCCCTACGTACCCGTACAATTTTCCCCAGACAAACTTCCCTGTATGTTTCCACCCCCATCTTTATTGTTAACAACGTATTTTTTAAGACATTTGGAACGTGAAAATCAATCTACGTTTGGTTACTGTTGCTAAGTTGTATACACGTTATGATCAAAACAATTTTTTTGGGTTGGATTCAATATTTGTTGGGTCTTATTTCAACGTAAAGCTCTTCCTTTAACACAAATGAGAGCTGGGTCCTTTAAGACAAATGCCAATCTCATGAAACCACTCCAAGGCTAGACATCAATTTGTGACAATCTTGGAGCAAGGATCAAGAAAACCATGGCCTAAATGCTTAATTCAGGTAATTGCTTTGGATTTGTATATATCAAATACCAATTCAATGGTACTATTTAATTTAAATAAAATTTCAGTCACAACTAGCACACCACTGTTTTAAGAAGTACAACAATTAAATTGGAACCTGCCAGTATTCGTTCCACTCTAACTATGTTTGGATTTGGGTTCAGAATTTCCCCAATTTGGAAATACAACTACTGAATCAGCTCTTCCTGAATGATAGGAAAGAGGAGAGACAAATTCAGCCGTAACCCACTGTGTTGCCATGACTAGAAGCAAATCTTAAGTTGGATCGTCTAAAAATAATGTAGTGTAAGTAGATTATTAGTTGTACGCAATTGCAAGTGCAATGTTATCATTAAGTGGTATACGTGGCAATTTTGCAAGGAAAAAGTGCAGCGTTGGAAAGTGAATGGACAAGTCTCCAAACTGAAACCCCATATGATCTGTAACCCAAATTTGGCCAAGAACTACTCACATGCCAGATGGGCCCTATCTCACATGCAGAAGCGGTATTGCCTTTATTACAAATCTAACCATGTGCATTCAGCACTCGTCAATATCTCTGTTTAGCACTGTCGTTTGCACTCTCCGCAGGCATTTACTAAGTAGCTCTAACTCATTGTGACACGGCACAAAAAAGAAAAAGACATTTCTAACAAGCCAATTTGGTTAGGTCGCTTGAATTTGCATCTTTCTGCTAGGTATTCAGAAAACACCCTTTGCATTCGTGGTAAAAGTTCATGTTGAATTCAAAAAGTATTTACCGGTTGACCATAGATGCACTCATATCTCTAGTTGCACTTGCACAGTAACTTTTATGGAGGGTAGCTTACCCCAATTAACACTACTTTCTTGGAGGACTTTAATTGTTAGACAAGCATGTCTTGGAAAGTTGGGAACAAAACTAACTGTTAACGATAGTTGAAATCATTACATGTCTTGTTCATAATTTTCAAACCATCATAGGGTGAAAGCCAGGGAAATCACATAGTAATAGCTGGTTAGTGTTACATTATTTTGTGGGGGACAATGTAGGTAAAAGGGGTCATCATGTTAATTAGAAAGATAATGACGGAGGATCATGTGCTGCACATGAACGAATCACACATGTTTGTAGAGAAACGAACACTGGCAGATATGTTTAATGATTTATAACCCACCATCGCATAACAAAAAAGCAAAGATTACTTCCATTGACAAGGGGAAAAAAGACTAAAAAGGTGAGAAAGTTAAAAAGCAACACCACAGCTATAGCTATTCTATAATCGTCATTGATAAAGTGTTTCCATAACTCAACTTTGACAATCATACTTTTGCTTGTATATAATTAACTCAACGAAACAAGGAGTAAAATAATAACAAAAGAGGAGTAAAAGTAAAAAAAAATTATATATTATATATATTTGCTCATTCAAATCCTATAAAACTGAAAAAGACTGAACAGTATGTAAGGAGACATGATTTGACATTTGGAAAAATATGCATATGAATTGGTGGGTAAGGTTGATGAGATGAGCTGGAAGGACCAAATCAAGAAAGGTAAAGGAAAACAATGAACCGCGCTTCTGCACCTGCTCCTACAATTGCATTGTTTGTTTCAGCTGGAGCAAGTCGAGCAGCTATGGTTGACCAACAATAAACACACAATGTGGTAACATAAACCATATTGACATGTGTAATTAATGTACACTTGTCAAGAATGCAGGATGGAAATGTGTGAGGAAAGCAATGGATATTATGATATATGATGCTCTACTATAATATGGTAAAAAAAACTGAAAATCAAACACAAAAGAAATGAATGGCTGTTTCATTCACATGACTTATAACATGCTATTGCTAGCATTGGCGGCCTCTGCGGCAACCGAGTGCACCAGCATTGGAAGTCATGGAACCAACCATAGAAGAAGATTTAGCTCCTAAGCTGGAGGCCCTGGCATAGCTGGCTGATGCTCCAGCTCCAGATGGGGTGAAGTAAGCACCATTCAGCAATAAATCTCCCTCTGACCTCCAATTCCAACCCTTCCACTGACTTTCAGCTGTTTCGACTCTCTTAGTCACCTGCCAGCACCAATTTTTCTCAATCATCACCAAATTCAAAGAGAAGAGAAATGCTAGCAACACATTCTTTTGAAGTTAATTTTAACACATTTCTTGTAATTGGTTAGTTTCTAAAATGTTAAAGTACTTGCGTCATAAATCGATTACTTTTCAAAAATTATTTTAACTTCTTAAAAAATTAACCAATCATAAAGGATATGTTGAGAAGTATGTTTAAAAGAGTGCGATGTTATCACTCACTTAACTAAAACGTTATTAACAGCAGCACATGGATTAATTGTAAAGTTGTACCTCCTTGGCAAAAGGGTTAACAGGAGCATTGTATCGGTTGCCCTGGCTGTTGATGGTGGGGTTAGCACTTCCACCAATAGCGTACATCTCCCAATGAGTGTAGTCATTGTTCACCACGTGGAAATATCCATGTCTACACCTGCATTATTCATAACCAATATTTGTTAGATTAGCTCATATTCGACCTCTGATTTGAAATAATCCATTGGAGGAGGGGACAAAAGAGCCCCTATCCAGTTGTTGATTTCAGCTAATGTATACACCATCTGGTCCCCCCCCCCCCCCCACAATTAATTCTTCTAAAACATCTACAAAATTTGTGATTTCCTTAAACTTGAGGAGGAAGCGTAAAATCAAAATTAATGCACCAAAGACTGTTGCAGCTATTCCAAACCAACCTATCTATCTTATGGTAACATTTATTTGCATTTAAAACATACAAGGAGAAAAGGGAACCAAAGGGGTTTCAATGCCAAAAGTGACATTAAATATTACCGTGGCATTCTCTGGATAAGTCCTTCTCCAAAATGGTTGTAAGCGATGGTCACCTGCATTTGTTTGTCCCTTGTGTAAGAGTCACTGTGGCCCAGCAGAATCACCTGAACTTGCAAACAAGTAAAACAGCTTTGAGCATGCAGCAAGAAAAAAAAGAAAAGAAAAGAAGTGCATCTTGACACAGATGAAAATGCAGTGAAAAGGTACCTCATTGTGGTGGGTGAAGTGGTTGTTGGAAATTGTTATAGCTGTTGAGCCCATGACAGCATCCACAAGGCCATCAGCACAGTGGGACAAGGAGTTGTGATCAACCCATATGTGGCTTGAGCCAAATATGGAGATGGCATCTCCATCAGCCATTGTCCTCCACCCAAAGTGAGTTGGAGAGCTCCTCACCATGGCATTTCCAGTAGGTTTGCAGTCGTGGATGTGCAGGCCATGGATGATGACATTGGTAACATACTGGATAGTGATGCATCCCCCATTGGCAATGTGGACATTGACTCCTCTCCCATCAATGGTCTTGAAGCTGTTCACAATGAGCTCCTGCTTCAGCTGAATGACCATATCCCTCTTGAACACAATCCAGAGAGGCCTGTCCTGGATCACGGCATGGCGCAGAGTGCCAGGTTTGGGGTTAACAGGGTCATCATCTCTGGGGTCAGTCACCACATAGAACTTGCCATCACGACCACCAATAGCATTTCTTCCAAAACCAATGCCACAATCTGCAAGACGCTTCCTGTTGCGTTGCCAACTGGGGTCACAACGCCAGCAATCATCAATGGGGTTACCAGTTCCACAGGAGAAAAATCCCAGCTTTCTCCTCTCTGTGTTGTTCTGAATGCTCCTGTAATACCAACCACATTGATACCATAATGTCATCAGTATCAATCTAATGCTAATCTTCATTTGGTGTTATACAAGTTCAATCAAATTACACAATGTCGATTTCTGAAGAGTTCTCATATGAAGAGTTCCTCCCGATATTAATTAATGGTCTAATAATTAATACCAGACCAAAATGTGTTACATATTGCACACATTTTTTGCTAGCATAGTGGCCTGTTTTTGCAAAATATAGATAAATTTTTTTACCTTTGTAGACAAACAATTAGGCCTAATCTCAATAGGTAGAGCCGTAGAGTCAGCTACATGAATAAAATATGGCTCTCTGACTCTACCCAAAATAAAATTTTAACAAGTCTTCGAGTTTTGTGGAGGCAGCAAATTATTTGTCAAAATAATTTATCCATGTGACAAGTGAAGACAAAAGGAATTTTCTCAAGTGCAACGGCTAATTATTCTTGTCTTTTTGTGGAATAGAAGATATGGTAAATATGCTCCTCTGTTATGACATGGATCTTGATCCAAATATGATACTGTGGTCACGTTTGTAAGGAATGAATCACAAATCGTAAATTTTTTATACAGAAATTTCAATCACTTATCAAGCACCAAAAACATTTGATCCAGCGGCGCAAAACTGCGTGAAGCAAATATATTTAATGATAAAATAATGGAGAGAAAAGAGTTGTACCCGTAAGTACAAAACATTTATAGTGAAAAAATGACTCATAGGCAGGGGATTAGGTTTAGGGTGCAACTAACCACTATCCTTAAAAATATTGGTCAATTAATTAAAAGTAGAAAAAATATATTAAAAATTATATTAAGATGCATTGAAAATAATAATAAAATTATTTTAATAAATTTTTTTAATCAATATTGTTAAGTCACTTACTAACATTTTCCTTAGGTTTAAAATGAAATGCAAAAGAATTACAAGCCTGAAAGAAAGATATCTTCGGAAAGTGCATGTGACTGGAGCATGAAAAGGAGAGTGGCCAAGAATGTGGCTGGTTAGTGACTAGGTAATATTTTCAACTTGACATGTCAAAATGGTAAAAAAAAAAGAAAGAAAAGAAAAAAGGGTAAGTCGTCAAAAGTTCAAATTCATTCAACTATGGCAAAACCAGGAAAATAATGTGACAGAGAAAAATGGGTCAGTTTGGGTAGAGTTAGGTCTCACTTCTCAAGGGATAGTTATGAGGGGGCACACCACTACCCTACCCCATTACACATTTGTAGTCCCTAAGCCACGTGAAGACATATAAATATAATAAAACATTATAGATCATTATAGGTGCATGTAGTTTTCTCTTTTGCTTTAATTCGTTTAGCTATGAATGGACAATGGAACGAGCATTGTCTATGGTGAAAATGGAGAAAGATAGATAGAGACTCACATCTCAACCATAGAAACCACCTCCTCTGGGTTGGCCACTGCAGCACGCTCATTTAATTTCTCAGCCTCTTTTGCCCTGAAAGAAACAGTTACAACAAAAGATCATTATCACCGTCCTGACGAATAAACAAATAAGCAAACTACTATTTCCATTCGTACATTATTTCACTAGGTAGGCTAGTTATTTGTGCCAACAGACAACATTAAATTTTATATAACAAATCAAAATTTCTTATATCATCTAATTTTCATTAATGCACTACTTATACTAAAATTAACAGTATAACGAAATTATTGCTCTTTTTTTACTGAATATTGGAAGAAAAATTATATAAATATATATTATTAAATGTGAAGCACACGTAAGAATTAATAAAGTCGGCATCGTGACTTAGTAACTATCCTTTCCCGTACTACATAAAAAATCTAATAAATGAAAAAAGAAAAAAAAATTCACTCAAAAACAAATAAACATATTTTAAGAAATATGAAATGAGCTTGTAAAAAAAAAATTAAACATGGACATGTGTCGATTAGATAGAGGGTGTTCGTCAAGTATATTATTACACGGTAAAAGCAAAAGCAAAGCGGAAAACACAAAAACCGTTAAAAGCTTTTTCAGGAGAGGGAAAGAAAAGATTTATCCTCTTGACCGAAATGACCAAAGTACCCAAATCTTTACATACAGCATTCACACTTTGGAGTATAATTTCGGGAGTGGAAAAAGTTTGTTGACGGTTAACTAACTCTTTATTTTCTGGTGAGAGGAGTTATATTGCTTTTGCAGAACACACGACAAACAAAACAGATAGCAAAAGAATCCGAAGAACGAACATAACCGAATAAACGATCCAGATCGAGAGCATCATTTCTCAACGGCTGTGATCGCTAGTTACGTTTACTCAATCCAACGGCTAAGGATTAAAGTTAGAACGCACGGTCGAGATTAATTCAGCGGTGAAGAAATTTTAACGTTGGAAAAAGTACACTACTCACTAACCTCACCGCCATTGATGAGTTCTTCAAGCTCGGTAACCTGTGTCTTTCAACTTCAACATTCCTATAACAAAAAAAGAAAAATGAGAAAGAGCAGGATCTTCGGCTTCTCTTTGTTTCAAGCAAAGAACTAATGGAAGTGAATGCTTGAATTGAACCAGACGAAATTAAAAATTAGGTTTCAATTTTGAAATCTGAAACTGAAATTTTCTTTGAACACTAGTTTTTTCTTTTAAAAAACCAAACAAGTCGCAATGTGGTCCCGAATCCAGAAACTGTGCTAAAATGATCCAGAGTAACATGAATGCAAGATCCTAGCTTCCTCTCTCACTTAAAAAGCTACATTTCAATGTGAAATCTCACACTTGAATTGCTTTGATGAAAAGTGAAATCAATGCTAGTGATGATGGTATGTTTTTTTCCTTTTCTTTTGGTTTCAAAAACCACACAATGTAGCTGAAAACAACAAACTGAACACAGAAAACACAGAAACATTGCTTCACAGACTGAAACAGAGCGCGCGTGAGTACACGCATATAGACCTGAGCAGATGGATCTGTGGTGTGGCCATGGCTTCTTCTCCAATGAAAAGAAACAGGAGACAAACACTGAGGACCCATTTTGCAGAAGACGAAACCTCCATTGCAGAAGAGGCTCGAATCCCTATCTCTGTGTTGCTTTGATGGGAATGAGAATGTTGAAGCTGAAGAGAGAGAGAAATAGAAAAAGAAGAATTTGTAGAGTGAGAGAGAGGATTAGTGGAGTAGACTCAGAAGAACAGGTTCCAACATAACGGCCTTTTTATAGACACCAAAACGCATAAACGCCAACCTTTAACACCGTTAATTAACTTATCGTTTTTCTTGTTTGGGTCTTCGCACTCCGACTCACGCCGTTAATTAACAAAGTCGTTGCTTTTGGCTTTCGCTTTTTTTCTTCCGTTAACCACCCTCTCTGTCTTCCGTCTTCTCCTTCTCAACCCTAACTCACTTTTTTACCCACTAACCGCTTCTTCACTCTCTCTCGCACGTGGGTGCAGTACCTGTCACGTGCCGTGCCATTGTCTCCTACTACTACTAATACTAAGATCTAAATTCTTAGACGACCATACCATACACACCACTTTCTCTTTTTTACTTTTTTACTTTTTTTTTTCACTTTATCCACCAGTCATTGCCCAACTAACATAAACGGTTTTAAATTTGTGCGCGCAAAATTATTGTGATTTAATAATTCTCTGTCTTTGTCCCAATCTTAATCTGTTATTATGTGTACTAATTAATTTAAACCTCCTCATTATACTTGAAATAATTCCCCTTTTTCTCAACAAAAATTAGATAAGACGGTACACTGACACACTTACATGTACATAAATAAATAAATAAACACACAACAAGGTTATATTTTAAGCGCGAAAATACCTCACAAAAGACGCAATTATATTTCCATATCCAAATAGAAACAAATCTTCTAAAAAGTTTGATTTTGATGCGATGCTAATGTTGTTTTCTTACATTATTTGGATACGTTTAGATAATGAAATTAAGTAAAACTTATGTCATAATGTTAATTACAAGTCCACAAAATTATGGAAACGTCTGGGTTATTCTTTAAATGCAAAATGAACAATAAAAGATAGTTATAAAAGGAGTAAAAAGCAAAACAAGAAATACCGTTTCTACAATAGTATAGATAATGCAACAGGAGATAGTTGAGAGGTGGAGATGGTATATGAAAGAAATGAGAGTAGATTTGATTAATTAAAATGGAAGAGAGAATAATAGAAAAGAGTGGTGGGGACCACGTGAGGAAGGTGTGGGGTTGAGAGATGGAAGAAGGAAGATCCCGGAGAGTTGGGTCCGTACAAAATTGGATAAACAGAGAACATAGATGTCACAGTTTACTGCTGATTTCACGGCAAGGAAGTGTGCACAAACAACGCGTAAGAATAAAGACAACCAATACCAATTATAAATCAATTTTAAAAAAAGCATTTATTTTATTTATTTTTATTTTGGGGTTTGTTTATTGGTGGAATTGATTCCGCGGAAACGTACGTCCAAGATGCGCGCTAATCACGGCCAGTAGTGCCTTTCCTTTCAAGTTTAATGAGTTTCACGACTATTATTCCATTCTATCATCCACCACTCTGCCTCCATTCAACTCTTACCAATAAAGTTACCTTCTGTTTTTTTTTTTTTTTTTTTTACCTACACACATTTTTTTATGTTTATATATATTTATTATTTGGAAAATTGGGAATGCTGAAATTTAATTTGGTGTTTTCTATTTTATTTTGTTTATAGAAAGCACATATGTGTTACCGTTTCTTTTTATATTCTAAATTGGTATTGTTTGTGGTGAGTTTGACGAGTTATCTTTTACTTTTTTTGGGAGGTGGTAGCTATAACAAGGTCAAAGTTAGTGGTAACCTATTCGAGTAGATGGAAAGTGGTTATGATCAAATAGTTTTCAAACTACAGATTAGTTTAGGCAATGTTTAGGAAAAACTTTAGGGTAAAATATATCTGAATTTGTTTTAATTATTTAGAAAATTTTATTAGTTTTTAAACTTATCATTGTTATTATGGTGAAGAATATGAAGAAGTAATGTTTTGTAGTTGGGATTGTTTTGAAGAAATAATCCTTTATTTTTTAAAAAACTCTATATAAACTAACTATAATAAGTGATTCTTTCTTTAAAAAATAAATATGCTATAAATCTTTGTTTGATAAAAACTTATTATTAAGTGAGTGCTTAATTAAAGTTTGTACCTATAAGCATGTCCTTAAGCTAGTTGAGGGATATAATAAAGAAGATCAAGAGCTTTTCTTCAAAAATAAAATAAAATTATCCTTTTGTGCATATACATATGTTTCATGTTTGTCCTTGACATATGCTAGGATAGAGCATATAGTAACTGAATTTGGGTAAGAAAAGTGTTAGAGTTTTAATATATTGAAATTTGGTTAAAAGTGCGGGTTGAATGGTACTTAATTAACACCGGTTAAAACGATTCCTTCTTTTATTGAACACTTATTGACGTTAAGAAAGGTGTTATATTCCTTCTATAAAGAAATTTAAGATTTTTTTTTAAAGAAAAATGTTAACTTGTGTCCTAGAAAACACCAAATTAAATTTGAATATTTTCAATTTTGGGTGAAATTTTAACATTGGATCAACTTCATAAGGTTATAAGATAATTTTGCGTCTTGAACTCTACTTACGCTAAAAGCCACAACCAGATCAATGAGATTCCTGACTAGAATTATCATTCTTATATTGTTCTACCATAAATAGAGATAAAAAGATTTTCTTTAATTTCATCATATCCTTAAAAATGTCCATAGTCTAGGAAGGAATCATCATCTCTTAGTAGACATAAAATAACATTTCACAATATATGGAAATGTTATTGATCCATCACAAAGGTCATAAGGGCTCAAAATGTATCAAAATTGGGTTGAAAACTTGTTAGCATTGTAATGTTATATTTCCTTATTAAAACTTCAAAAAGTTAGATAAATTCCCAATTTAAGGAGAAAAAAAGAGGGAAAAGGGACAAAAGAAATTGCTCTGATTTTTATTTTTCCATAGTCACTACTTGGCATTATGTTCCTCTTAAGGCATAATAAGGGTTGAGTTGACTTTTGACCTTGAGGAAAATTCACTTTAACTCAACTCTTCTAAGAGGGAGTTTCAGTTTTCCATGTTTTGATTTAATTATCTTTCATAATCCATGAGCCATATGGAAAAAGCTACTATCATATATATATATATATATATACTACTAAGTTAATACAAAATTCCTTTCTTTCTAGTCCTTATCATCACAATCATCAAGAAAATTATTTTTTAAAATATTGTATATTTTCTTTTTCTCATGTATTTAACGCACCGCTTTTTATTTTTGCTAAATAATTTTCCTGAAGAGTTTTGGAGTCTAAATATGTATAAATTTCAGTTAAAAATTCAAACAAATATATAAATACTAAAAGTTAGATAAATTCTTCCGATGCTTTTATTTTAAGGAAATAAAAGTATTAAATCAAAAATTATTTACTCTTTAAACATAAAAAAAAATTAACACCTATACTTCAAGTAATTAAAAATATCTAATATAAAGTGTGCATGAATCGATTGGTGGGATTGCGTTCTAACTTAATCAGGAGTCCTAGATAAAATAGTGACAAATAGGTGATCCTAGACAAATAGACAGATAATTATTCATTAAACAATACTTTAGAGTACTCATTACTTAGGACTCTGTTTTCTAAGTCTTATTATAGTTTTATTAACTAACTTTATCATAAATATTAAAAGAAATTAATCTCTTATAAATGGGTCTGTATTTAACTCCTCCATATAAATTGCCAATCTGCAAACTGATCCACATAACCCCATCACTATTTCTTTAAATAATGAATGTGAAAGTTTGCGTACAAATTTTTTTTTTGCCCTTGGTATACTTTAAAAATAATTATTTTTTTACAAAAAATAATATTTATATTTTATTTGGGTAAATGAATTATTTTACAAATCTACAATTTAAACATATTTAATTCACAAATTATGCAAATTAACCTGAATAAATCCATAATTAAACAAATGAAAATTCTAACACCCAAATTAACCTATATACAGAGTGGTTCGCAACTCACAAGCCATATATACCTACCTCTAACATGTATTATCATAATTCTTATATATTTTATTATTAATATTTTGTTTTCCACGCTACATGCATATTTTAACATAAGAAAGACAAAACCTCTGAATCTTTTCATTAAAAAAAAAAAAGATTTTCTGTATGATCATAGAGCTTTTTACTTTTTAATTTAAGAGAGAGAGAGAAAACAAAAGAAATGGAGAAGAATCCCCCAACCAATTCTAGCACCAAACAACTTTTGACAAGCAAATCATTCCTCAATCCATGGCATATCTCCCTGCTCATTTTCCCTTATTTTCTTTTCCTTGTTGAGGATTAGGATTCTTTGAAAGAGATCAAAATGGGGTATGAAATTTGCAGTCAAACCCTGAATACTTGCCAACCTCTAAACTAAAACAAGAAATTTGAAGGATAAAAGCATAATGGGCAACATGTGAATGCATCAATTGGTGCATGTGACATAGTGCCAAATTCATATTTCACGTAGAATAATTAATGTACCTTTCACCCACACCAAACAGAATCACTCCTTCACTCTAAACATATACTTTTCTTGTTCTCACACTACTATGCATATTAATTACCCAACTTTAATTAAAATAATCATATATTTCATTTTTTTTACCTAAATTAAAAGACTCACCAAGGTTGAGTCTGGACTTCTAATAGCGTGAATGACAAAAAATTGTACATGATCCAAATTTTGTGCAAGCTAAAGTATAATGTAAATAAGGACACCCCTATTCATATTATGTGAGGTTTTATATTACATAGTTATATAATAAATATAAATCATTAGATTTTATTCAAATAATCAAAATTAAAATATAAAATATATATATTGTCCCATAAATTTAAACACATGGGTATTATTCAACGTTTTAAACTTGAGTTTGTCAGTACTATATGGAATCCCCACTCGGAAACAAAAAATTATAACATAATCGTATAGAAGCAGAAATTGTTGTGTTTATATTTTGCATATATATAAATACATTCACGTGTGTTCTTCCCCACTCTGCATTTTTTGTTTTTAATTTTTGTTCTTGCAATTCCTTTTGTGCTGCATTATTGGAGGACATAAGTTAGCGGAATGCTATAAATATTTATACACTTGAAAATACATTGTCATTCATCGGAAACCACTGAATTTATTAATACCCAATTTTTGGTTCACGAGAAGAACAAGCAGCAACTACCGTATCTACCTTCTTCGCATTTCATAATTAATTAACTCGAATCGAACTTAATTTGAAGAACTACCCAGAAACTAAAAATAGAAAATTGTTTAATTTTATTTGGGTAATCTCTGAATTTAATATTCCCTAGTTTAACACTATTTTTGAATTGCATCCATATAATTTTCATTTCACCTTGTTTTAGATACATAGAATCACACCAATAATATTTAATATAGTTGATAAATAATTATATTATTTAAATATGTTGATAGAGGTTTGAAAAACATTATAATATAAATGTAAAATGCATTATTAAAAAATAAAATTTAGTTCAACAATTTTTATATATTTTCTAGTTATATATATTTGTTACCCCCTCGTGATATTCCCATTTTCAGTTACTGTTTAATTTGGGTGTAAGGAGATGGAGAATCTCTACTCTTGATTGCTGCAACAAATTCGAATAATTCCATTGATTACATAACATTCATTTTGAAGGGAAGAAGCGTTTGTATAAAATCATAATAGTTTTTTACCAATAAAAAATATTAAATTAGAGTAATTTATGCCAATTATATTTATTTCAAAAAATATCTCTTTTCCTTTATTTGCACAACAAACTATATGCCAATCATATTGATGACACATAACAAGTTTGTAATTTACTTAAATAGGATCTATTAAATGCTGGGGATCGAATTCATTTATTTATTTATTAATTTTACGTTTAAAAAATTTACATTTTTATTATATAAATTATCTATCTTTCCTGCACTATGTGCGAATTTTAATATATGCATTTATAAATAATAATGTTACTTTATTGAAATCAACATATAATCGGTAAGGGACTAGTATATATTAAAAAATAAAGTTTTGAATTTGAATTTTATATAAAAAAATCTGTTGCATTATTAAAAATATTATATATTAAGATTTTAATGTTTAGTAGTAAATTAATTTTTAATTTTAACAGACAAAATTGATTGTAAACTACAGAAAAGAACAAAACTCTACTTTTATAATATAAGTGACGTATTTAATGAAAATTATTTTAGGTAAAAAAAATAGTGAATTTTAATTGTATAACTATAAATGTATGTTTATAATTAAAATACTTTTGAAATTATATGATCACATAAAAAAATTATGTGATTTTTAAAAAATTCATATATAATTTATATGATTTTATTCTAAATTATTCGGATAAAAGGATAATTTTTTATAAAAATGAGAGAAATAAATATTAAATATTAAATTTTTTATGAATTATCAAGATTAAAATATATAAATCATTTTAATTTTTAAAAAGTTACATAATTTTTAAAAACGAATTTATAACTAAATTTTTTTAATCTAAACTACATCAATATATATAATCTAAATTTATCATTTTTATCATATAAAAATAATTGTGTTTTTATATATCTCTTACATACATGTAGACAGAGAAAAAGAGAGTTTTACATTAACACCATTTCAATTAATTCTCTATTTTTTCAATATAAAAAATCAGAAGCTCTTTATTTTATGAAAATATTTATTATTATTATTTTGCAAAAGAATTATTTTTTATTTTAAAAAATTTATTTAAATAATTATAAATTATTTTATCATTTTTAATATATTTTATATAAATTTTAAAAATAAATTAAAAATATTTTCAAAAACCGAATACGTTTGGAACCCAAACTCCATTTTACACTGGATACGACAACACACTAATAGATAATGGCAGAGAGAAATCAAATAGACTTAAGGGTAAGAAGAGTGAAATATTTATACTACAGACTGAATTGGAAGTAAAATATAGATTGACAAAGATGAAATTAGTAAATTGATTTTTAATCTTGACAAAAGAAAAATTGATTGTGAAATAAAGAAGCTGAGACAACACTTTAGTTTATAGTATATATCCACAAAGATAATGGAAAGAGAAAAGCATATGAGTTTGACAAAAATGGAATTTTTTGTATAAAAATAGTGAAGACAATTTGGATAAATTAAAAAAGGTCAATTTAACAAATTAATTTCCAATTTTGTTTGAAATATTGATTGTAAAATACAGATTGAGACTAAACTCTATTTTACAGACATTAATCCAATTTATTTCTCTATCTTTTCATGTTCAAAGATTCTTTTACTTTTATTCCTTCCCTACTTTTATTTCACTTTCTACTATGAAAATGTACATTAAATGCTAAAACTTGAAACAAAAACTTTATATAGAAAATTAATATATTAAAAATAAACAAAATATAAATGATTTAAATAAATTAAATAAAAATTTAGATTTATTTAGTTAAAAAATAAAAGATTTTAATGTCTAATTAAAAATTATCAAAATTATAACTTTTAAAAAAGTTATCATAAAATTTAAAAATTTTTATATATAAAAACTATTAATTAAATGACAGTATAATTTTTTATATTAAGTGTATTTTAATTCTTAAAATTTTTAAAAGATCAGTATATTTTACTTTTTAATATATTTTTATACTATTATCTATTTATTAATTATCATGTTATAAAAAAAATTTAATAATGTTATTTTGTTAGAAAAAAATACAACATTTTATTTGTATAGACACGCATTTAATGTACAACACGACGACGTATTATAACACGAAAAACGAATTGCATGCCTATAAGATCAATTTATTTTATTATGATTTGAAAAATGATAGCATCAGTTGATTTCCAGTAATCAAAAGGGTAATTTTTAAAATTATGTATTTATTATATTTTTATATAATAAATATTATTTCTCAATAAATTTGTAAGTGTACGTTTGGGTAAGAAATAAATGTTTATTTATATATAAGCTCTTGAACTTATGAGATAAATTTGTTCATCTAGTTTATAGAAATAAACTAAAATAACTATTTTAATAAATTATATTAAAAAGTTTGTTGAAATAAAGTTAAAAAAATTTATCAAAATCATAAATTATCTTTATAAATTTTTATAAGCTCCTCCAATTTAAAATCAATTTTAACCACTTATGTTAACAAAACTGTTATGATTTTATAATCATAGTTTTAAATTTATTAACGATAAATTTAATACAATAGTTATTGTAATGTTTTGATAGAATTTAATTTTAATTTAATATATTAAAATTTATATTATTTTTTATTATGCATAAAGATAACAAAATTTAAAACTGGAATCTCATTTAATCTATATCCAAATTTCCGATAACTAATAACTTGTGGTTTGTGTATTTTGTTATACTCCGTTATGTGAGAATTGAAAATTTTCTCCTTTCATAAAACTTCCATATCAATTGGTTTCTTTCCTCTAGAAAATCATGCTAACACAGTTTTGTCCCATAAGCAATCAGGCTATAAGCGAACCCTAATAATGGGTTTTTATTTTAATTTCATTTAAATCATAGTATAGTATTACTTTATTAAAATAATATAACCATTATACTAATTAAAAATATAAACTTAATACTAATTAGATGATATAATGCAAAAGTTCCACATTAATTAATGCATTAGTATTTTTTAAAACCGTGAATAAAATACATGTTAGAAATTGATCATCTAGTAGTAGAGTGTAGTATATAGAGAAATATTTTGATTCCTCTCATAAATCGCATGGTATAAGGAAATAAAAATCCATTATTATTGGAAAAATAAAAATCCATTATTAAATTTTTGGAGCCCTTAAAAATTTGATACCTTTTGGGAGCACTATTGTGTTGCCACTTCCCATGCAACAATGAAGGTGAGTACCATGATGGGAAAAGCCCCACGCCTGAGTGGTTGTAGTTAACATTCTTTACACGTAATTTACACTTTTGTCCTCACGCTATCATCTTCACATATAATGATGAAATGCAAGCAAGGAGGACCTTTGATTAGGTGGACCAATATTCATACCTCGCATGGGTTAGTTATGAGCTTTTGACCTTTTCAGTTGAGAAGTTAAACACAAATCATTTGATTCCAATAAGTAAAGGGACAAAATCATTGTTTTATTAACACTCATGCACCACATTAAATATTTCCACAAATTTCAATAACCCCATCTACAACTATTCACCTTAAGTTATTAAGAAAATACAAAAATATTTTTTCAACCAAGAATAGAAAAACAGCTTAAACATGTTACCAAAAGCTACTTCTTGGTTTTATTATTTTGGTAAATATCTCCTTAAACTCTTTTGGTTTTGGATTACACTTTTTTTTTTTTACACTTGAATGTTAAGTCTTTTTATTATTATTATTTAATCGTTGTTACGTTTAAAATTAAAGTTTTCCATTTCCAAGAACCGGCGATAAATTAAGTGTAAATAAAAAAATAAAGAAAGTAATGTGAAAAAAAAAATTATGACTTCATAATTTTTGTGCAGTAGAAGTGGGGTTTTCCTGTTATTTATTTTAAAATAAATCCAACTTGTTTTCAACTTGAGATTTCATGCTCAATGCAAATCGGCTCCAACCCACTAGAAGAAACAACCCCATATTTTCAACCCATAAAATATTACCAAGGGATTAGTTGCATCCAACCAAAGATGCAAATTATCTATGTTTAATTAATCCCTCCTCCCAATTGTATAGCTTCACATTATGTATAATCTTCTGGTCATCATCCCAACTCTCAAATGATGATTGTCCTTCATTACATAAACCAACTACCTTGTATATTTAAGCAACAAGTTTGAACATTGCACAAATGTGGGTCTTAAACAAATCTTCCTCTTAAACAAAGAGGGATTAATCCTATTGGCAATATTTTATTTTTATATTTATAAGATTGGTAGAATTAATCATTTATTTAACACATTGTACATTTTTTTCTATGTTATATAGGCTATTGATTTTAATATAATTGATTATAATATTTTTATAAATTAATTTTTTAATATATATATATATATTTTAATATATATCATTTACTAAACTATAATTAATTTTTTAATATAAATTAAACATTTAATATACCACATTTTCGCTCAGGATTTATGTATTTTGAATATATATTTTGCATTATGTTAATTATTTAATTTATGAGATTTTTTTAATATTTTTATAATAATATAGAATATTCCTAAAATAATAGATATAACTTTCTACGACATCAAATAAATAACTTGATTGTAAAATTTTATATAGTATTATTTTTAAAATATTTTTAGATAAATATTAATATTAAAATCGTATAACATATTTAAACTAGTATGTGACTACAATATTGATGATCAAATCTCACAAAATATAGCTATGAGATATCAAACTTTTACATGAGTGTACATTAAAAGTAATAGTATATTAGAATGATGATTACATAAATGTTATGAATAGTTTTGAATATGATAACAACGTATATAGTCATTTAACTTAAAATTAATACAATACCTATATAAGAATTTTTATATTTTAACTCTACCAAGCATCACCTGTAATAAGATAATCATAAAGTTAATCCTAGATATAAAATAAATCATTTTAAAAAATATAAGTGATATAAATTATATTTATCTTTTCATATAATTAGATTTATATTTGTGACTCATTTGATAGAATCACACTATGAAATACATGACTATATTTTAAATAATAAATATGATATATTTAATTATAAAATAATATATTTATGTATTAAAGAAAATAAATTAAACTATAAAAAATAACATGTTCCATGTCTTGTGTCTAATTAAATATTTAAACAAAAGAACTAATTATAAAAAATATTATCATAAAAGTAAATTATCTTAAATTAATATTACTCTTAGTATTTAGATTATAGTAATATTGATAGATATCATTCGTTATATACAATATTAAATATAAAATAATTATATTTAATATCATAATCAAATATAAGAAAAAATTAAAGGGTGATCTCATAAAATAAGGGAAAAATTTCAATTTTAGTTAAACTAAAATTTTGTTTAAATGAGTTAGACTCGTTATGAATGAGCCTAATTACTAGCGTATGTGCTCACATTAGGATTTTTCCTATTAATAGAGCATTAGATCATTAGTGCATATAGTTGTACCCCGAACTTGCCTTATACTAGAATAACAAAAAATGGAATATTCTAATGGAAGTGTTTTTATCGATTTTTTTAGAGAGATGGTGACTATTGCCTCCACCGGAGGTAATCTTTATTTTGTTTGAGTTTTGAAACATGTTTTTCACTTGTGCATTTAAAAAATCTAGTTGTCCCACGCAGCATTTCTAGCAATATCAAATAAATAAATATATATATATATATATATATATATATATATATATATATATATATTTGATATTGCTATTAGTGTGATGTTTAATATTGAACTTTAAATATACAGTTATATTATTTGATTCTAAATTATATTTGTTATAATAAATTACATAAATATCTACGGTTAGGAATTTATGGTTAGCATGTTTCTTATAGTTAGATACAAGTAATCATTTTTCTTTTGAATAATCGTTTTGCGAGGAGGTTAATTGGATATACTCTTTGTCAGATCATTCATAAATATTTAATCGTGTAATTTTACATGTTAAGTATCTAATTTTAAATATGAAAGGAGTGTATTAAATATCTTATATTAATAAAAAAAATATAATAAAAATATTTTCTATCAAACATAGATAATTATTTGTTTAATTTATAACTAATTTTGAAAATAAATTAAATTCGATAAATTTCTATAATATATTTTTTTTTTTACGTTGAAGTACAAGCGGTAGCGCACCCATTGAATGGTACAATTCTGAATGTAAACAGAGAACCCACAATACAGAATGTAAACATAGATAATTCTTCTGTATTTGTGATGAACGAATGTATATGAATGGTTGAATAATTTATATATTTGTAACTAACTCCAACCGAGAATGGGTACAGTAAAATAGGGTAAAATATTTTTTAATTTTTATTAAATATGATTAAATTTAAATTTAAATTTTTTATTAGATTTAATTTTTATAAATTGTAAAAATAACTATTAATTAATAATCTAATGTGCATAAAAACATATTACGTATCAAAATGATCATTAATATAATATATGTCATATTAAGTGATCTAATGGGTCATTAAAAAAAATAAAATTTATGAATATATTAAATTAAAGAAAAAATATTTAAAGTCTAAACTCAGATGTGGTGATATTTATATAGAATTAAAAGATATGTATCAATTAATGAAAAAACAGAAGTCACTTAAAACATACTTGAAATGATTAGAATTTGATTCCATGTAAAAGATGAAAGAGGCACAAAAAAGAAACGTAAGAATGTTGAAATATTAAGAAAGCACACTAATATTAGTAAAGCCGTCTCTTGTGTGGTTTATTGTCTCAATTACGTTATATACAATTACTGTCATAGTCTCTATGTATGAATGTTACGACTTTATTTAATTAGGAGGGACAATTAATGCAAAGGGGATTGCATTATATTTCCCAATATTGAAAAAACTTGTGTGATTCCGTTGCCTATAATTGCTTTGTATTTTTTGGGCTAATGCCATATTTGTGTTTAACTGCCAAACTTATTGTTAAAAATATATTAGATCTCTTTCTTATGAATGCAATGAAGTATATATAAAGAAAGATTGGTTAGTAACTTGAAGAAAAGAAACGATTGACAATTATCCATAACACATATGCTGTAAGAGATTACTATATGTTATAGATTACTTCGCCTTAAACCAAAGGATAATCTTAATTATAAGGTTCCTAATAACCCATTTGTTGTTCCTCAATCTATGTACTGCTTTTTAAAATAAATAATCAATGCTTAATAAATAATCCGTGTCTCTCGTTATTTAAGTTTTCAAGAAAATGTTAACAAATCTACTGGATTAGGATTAAAATTAAAATCAAGAATTTCATTAAAAATGTATTTTTCATTCACTCCAACTGTTGTTTTTAATATATCTCAATATAATTTCACACATATATATATATATATATTATTAAATAAATATTTTAAAAATACAGATTAATAAGACTTAAAATAGAATATTATATACAATTTTCGTAGTTGTGTATATTAAAAATATTTTATTAAAAAATTAAAATTTATTTTAATAATATTAATATTTTAAAAGAATTACTATTTGATTTGTTAGTCAACCTAGTTTAGAGGAAGAAAAATAAAATGAAAAGAAGGAAATAAAATCTATATTAAAATGAATAGTTAAATATAAATATTATAATGTGATTTATATAATCAATGATAATAATTTTTTTAACTATTTTAAATAATTTTATAACTAATGTAACTAATTTTATATCTAATTAAATTTTTTTATATACATAAAAAAAATTAAGTCCTTGATTTTTGTTAAGATATATAACGAAAAAACTTTAAAGAAAATAATTTGGTTATATATATAACCCCATTCTTATCAAGTCTCTGAACCATTTTACAAGTGAATTATCGGGGTGGATATCATATTATCCAATTATATCTATTAAACTAACGAATATTTCAGATATTTATAAATGTTAGATAATTTAAAAATTATATAAAAATAATAATAAATAATATATTATATCATTATTTTTTATTATAAAATAGTATTGTATAATATTATTATTAGTTAATATATTAATAAAATTATTATAAGATAATATATAATAGTTTTAGTTATTAATGATGTAAGATTAAGTCATTAAAATTAATTTAACGATGAGGATGAAAAAATATATAAAATATTTTTTAATTTAATTTTATTATTTTTATTATTATATAAAAAATATATAAGATCAACATATTTTAAATTTATTAATAAAATATATATTTTTATAAATATGTAAGATATTTATAAAAATAATAATATAATATTCATTCTTATATACTTTATAAATATATATCCAGTATCCATTGCATGTATGTTTGTAAATATCTATAATTATATATATTTTTATCATCTTTATTTTTTTATGAATCATCAAAAAAATATTTTAATTTATTTTTTAATTTTATGATGTCATTTATTTCAATTTATTTACATTAAACAAGAAATTTATATGATAGTTTTGATTGTGGTATCAAAAGAATTTAGGCTTCCTCTAATCAGTATTTTGATCAAGAATCAATAAATATAAAATTTTTATTAAAATATATTGTAAGATTGTATTGAAAATTATAAAAAAAGAGAGTATATTATTATACTTTTCAATAAAAATTAATTTTAATTAGTATTTTAAGATCACATCTGTCAAAAAATGATTACAATGACAGATAAGAAAAAAGACAAGAATTGACTTGTTTTCTCTACGTAAGGAACATGTATGATGCCTTCAATCGTATTCATATCTATAAAAGTAATGAATATATCATATATTTATAAAAATTTAAAAATTATTAAAATATAAATATTATATTATATTATATTATTATTTTATAATAAAAACTAGTATCATATAATATTATTATGAATTAATATTATAAAATAACTTTATTGTGTTATAACAAAATGATATAAGATAGTTTATATGAATCTAGATTTAAATTTTGTTATTATATACGAAAAAATGACATAAGATCATAACATCTTAAATATACTTTTTAATTTTAAATATATTTAATAAAATTATATTTTATAAATATGTAATTACTGTAAAGATGGTAGTATAATATTTATTTTTATACACTACATAAGTATGCTATTATTATATATTATATTTTTGTAACATAGATAAATATAACATTTTTTAAAAAATATTACTAAAATTAATAGATAATATATTTTTATATTTTTTAATATTTTTTAAATGCTACTAATAATATTTTACAATATAAATCAGTATAACATTCATTAAAATGTTACTAAAATTAATAAATAATATTTTTTATATTTTATAACATTTTTTAAAATATTAAAAAATATAATATATAATAATGTACAAATATTTATTATAAATATATCTGTAAATATTCATTGGTACATATATTTTTACCATCTTTTTTCTTCCATAAATTATACATCAACAAATTATATAAGATCATAATACTTTAAATATATTTAATAAAAATATATTTTTATGAGTATATAGATACCCTAAAGAGGGTGGTATAATACCTCTTTCCATTTATTTTATAAATACATAGGTATCAATTGCAAATATTCATGCAGATATTCACACATACGAAAATTTTTACCATCTCTATTCTTATATAAAATGTACAAAAAGGTTTGACTTTACTTTTTAATCTTACAATGTCACTTATCTCAATTTATTTATATTAAACAAAAAAATTTAAATGATAATTTTAATTGCGATATCAAAAGAATTAGGTTCCTCTAATCAATATTTTAAGAGTATATTAAAAATTATGAAAAAATATATTATTATACATTTGAATAAAAAATTAATTAAAATTTTTTGAACTAGTAGTTTAAAGATAACATCTGTCAGAGAATGATAACAATGACTAATAAAAAAGACAAAAATTGAGTTGTACTTTTCTCTACGTAAGGAACATGTGTGATGTAGAAAATAATATGCAGTGTGAGGAAGAAATATACATAGTATTAAAAATTGACCCAAAATGTTCCCAACGACACCCAAATGAAGCACATGGGAGAGAACCAATGAATTTCAAGTGGAACCTTTTTTGAGTTGGTGTGGATCAGCTATCATGTTCAACTTGCCTAAACTTTGGATTATTTTATTATGTGTGTGGTTCCCTTTGACACGTAGAGTGGATTAGAGGTATATGGTGTTAGAAATGAAGATTAAATGGTCCAGTTCAGCAACCGTATTCGACCATGCATGTGACCACTAATTACTTGTATTATACCATCCATCTATTCCTCACATGGATTAATATCTTTTTACACTTAATTTCTTTCATATAGAGAATCTAATTGGAACTATATATTATACGTGAAGTTGCATAGGAATGTCTTGGTCACACATTAATTATTACGGAAGTTGTTTGTTGTCATAGAGATATACAAAGATATTATCTACATTACAGGATTGTATAATGGATAGATATGCCTTTCTTTTATGACATAAAGTGGATATGGTATCTATAATAATTGGATATTTCTGCAGTTTACTTTAAACTCACTCTCAGTCTTAAATGTTGCATATGAAGTTATGAACAAAATTCCTTTTCAATAATATATAGAGTAAAAAGGAAAAATAAAAATGAAAAATTATAAGTAAACATAATTTATTGTACGAGGTCATAGCCAGTTTATTTTCATGTTATATCACATGGGTCATCTACTTTTTTTTTTTTGTATACTTAATTAGATATAACATCTGGTTAATTAATGCAAACTAGCCATTCTATGTATTGATCTTTAACCCTCAATTATAAAAGATTTTATTAAAAAATAAAATTTATTTCAATATTTTTTATATTTCAATAAAATTAATTTTAAATGTTGGTAAAAAATACATACCCTTAGAATATATCAATAGAGAAAAAAAAAATACTTTCACTCTACTGCTTGGGGAGAGTTTACTCATATCTGATTAATCGTCAATCAATTAAAGTATTAAGCTAGTTACGTGGCTATTTGAACATTAAGGTAAGTAAAATATTCTTAAATTGTGATAATAAGGTTTTATGCAATCTTTTTTTTTTTTAATTCTTTCTTTTCCCCATGAGACATTTGAACGATGAAAGAATTATTCATATTGTCAAAATGATTTAGCTCATGAGTCATGATTTGTTTCATATAAACGGACAAATCGATTAAGATCACGTAAATACTATCTCTAATTGGTAGAAACTTTCCAAAGTAGAGTTATTCCCGTGGAATTTCAAACATGATTTTTTAGAAAAAAACGTATGAAAGTAAAAAAATGTTGGGGTTGACAAGCACGTTACTCAATTGACACTAATCCAAAAGTTTGAACTTAGGTGCAGTAGTATTCACAATGTCAAATGTCTTTTTATTTTTGGTGGATAACAATGTCAAATGTGTTTATATCTCCAATGTATTTTTAATTTTTTTATTATTGCGGAATACTACCTTTTATATTATTTTCTAATATGCACCTTTATTTTAAATATATTGTTTGTTTTGGTGTAATCAATATTTTATTTTTAAATTTCAAAATTATCAATAAAAATTAATCTATTTTTTTATAAATATTTATTAAAATTTTATTTGTAATTAAGAAATAGATATTTTTAATTTTAAAGAAATACATTTTTTATTTAATTAAGTTATAATATTTTTGATGAAATAATAAAAAATACTTCACCAAATATAAAAAACTAAATAATCAATAAAACGTCCATCACATTGAAAAGCAATATATTTTTAGACTCTTAAAAATATTATTTCTTTATTTATAATATAAAATCATTAAAATATAATATAAATACGTTTAAAGAATGAATAAAATTCTTATAAGAGTAACTTATAAAATTTATTATATTTAATATATTTTAAATAATTCAAATTTTAAATTAATAGATTTTATTATGTGAATTATATTTATAAATTTTTATAAAATTTAAAATAGATTTTATATTTTATTATATAGTTTTATTTTAATAAATAATAGATCTATTTAAATATATATTAATTTGAATTTATATAATAAATTATTAATTTTTTTAAAAATTTTATAAACATTTTTAAAATGATTTACACAATAAAATTTATTAATTTAAAGAATTAGTTTATTTAATACCTCCTCCTCATATGTTTATATTAATTTATTTTATTTAATAAAAATATAAAATTATTATCTTAATTTTTAAAATAAAAAATTTAATGAAAATCAATAATTATTTAAAAGCATATAAAATTTTAACAACTCAAGTTAGGATTAGGTAATTAAATATGTCATTTCATACTACTCACGGTTTTAAAAAATTTTAAATAAACACTTTCAGTTCAATTAATTAATTTATAAATTTAAATTTTTATTTTTTTCTAATTTGTTAAATTTTAGTTAATTTTTAATTTTAATTAGTTTATTTATTAGTTTCATTAAATGCATCTATAGTAAAAAAAATAAGTATAAAATTTCAAGTATTAATAGGTATTTTTAACAAAATTTCTTAATTTATTTTTAGAATGATCTTTAATACACTCTAACATTGTTTAATTAAAACATTTTGGTTTTATTAGTCTAAAGTAATCTTATATATTATACGTTTAATTTTATATTATATATTTTTTTAATAAAAATATAACAAATTTTAACCTTTAAAATGATATCCTAAAATGTTGAAGAGGTTAACATTTTTTCTAAAAAAATATTTATTAATTTCTTAATCGATATCAATAAAATTCTTATTAACAAGATTGTTGCTTGCTTCGTATGTAGGAGAAGCAACAAATTACTAATTCTTATGTTACAAGGAATTGGAGTTTGCAATGCCAGAAATGAGCACAAAACCAAACACATTGTAGGTGAGACCTCTTACTGAAGTTATAAAAATAACATAAAGGTGTTAGGTGACAATCAACGACCGGTAGATTTATGGATATTTTTATTTTAAGCTTTGTAGAATCCTTTTAGTCTTTTATTTTCAAAATATTGCTACTTATTTTCTTTTTCTTGAAAACAGTTTTGATTAAAATAATATTTTTTATTAAAATTATTATAAAATTAGATTAAAAGATTAAGGAATTTATACATTAATAATATTTTTATAAATAATTCTTTAACTAATACCTAAAGACATTGATAAACAATTTTTTTCTTACCATATATCTAAATCTGATAGCCTATTTATGGGTTGAGTTATGGCATGGTAACAAGATCAGAAGCATCCTTTTCAGCTAACATTCCTAACGTTGTACTTATTCCTAATGCCTCCAAAGTTACCAACTCTTGTTCTATTAGTACTGAATCCTTGTGGTCAATAGATTTGGTTTATGTCCCCTCCATTGTTGAATATTACTAACCTTGAATGTATTACTTTTTGTTGATATGGTAGGCTCAGTTCTGATATAAGTTGTTTAATTAGCTACACAAATACAAGTGCATTAGGATCTTAAGGTCAATTTAGAAATTTTTCTTCTATTAAGATGTTTTAATGATATGTTTGAACTATTAAATTGAAATTTAAACAAGGATTAGTTTATATTTTTCAATTAAAAAAATTGTTTAAATTTTTAAATTTACATCAATCTTTATGTTATAACTTAATGTTCTCATTCTTAAATGTGAAGACATCTCTTGTTGTAATTTTCTAAACAGTGACTTTATTATTATTAAACATATTTTTAATTTTTAAAAGTTATTAAATTATTAATTTTTTTCCAATTTTTTTTTGTAGTATAATTTTTTTCTATCAAATATTATCCTTAATTGTTTTAAAAACATTTCTTCTTATATTTAAATTTATCAACTATTGATATCTTAAATTATTTTTTAATTTTTAAAAATTATTCCTTTTTCTAAATTTTGAAAAAATATATTTAAATTAATTATACATTTTTATTATTTAAATATTTTTTAGTTTTACTTTAATTATAGAATACACATGTAGTATACGAAATACTTAAGTTTACTTCTGTGTATTAAACAAGAATCCTCATTCTTGAATAAATATATTTTTAAAAACCATTTTCATCCTCATGAAGTAACAACATTTTTGGTATATTAATTATTTTAAGTTTTTTTATAATTTTTACTTTTAAGGATAATTTGATTAAAGTTTTAAATATAATATAATTTTAATTAATTTTATTTTATATTTAATTTTAAAGTTTTAATGCACTAAACTAATAAAAATTATATATTTTTTTAATAATTTATATTTTTAATTTATATATATTGAACTTTAACAGTATTTATACTTTAAATTTTTTGTTAATATAATAACATTTTATTATTTTCTAATTTATACATTTATTTAATTTAAAAAATATCCGTATATTATGAAAATCAAACTACTTTCCTGTAAATGTTATATGTCATAGATGTGTCTTTTTTTTATAATTAAGAAAGAAAAATTTAAAATGTTGTATAAATTACTTTATTCCCAAATTTTTTATTATTAAATTAATCTTAATAACTTTAACAGATGTATCTTTTAAAATCACTCTTTCTTTTAAAAGTTTAAATTTGATTATAACTAAGTTAGTTTCATGCAAATGCAAAATTAATTTCATTTCTTTTGAACAATAATGAGTTAATTATTTTAATTTTTAAATTTTTAAATTAATTCAAATATATAACTAACATTTCTAATATATATTTTTTGTTGGGATGTTACTTGTATCCTTTGTTAATGAATTGATTTTGCTAAAAAAAATATTCATATTTCTTAATATATCTTTTTTATATATACTAGAACTCACCTACACAGTATTACACTGGAATCAACATTTTATTTTTATTTCATATATAATTAAGCTAGTTGAATTTTTTTATTTTTCTTATTTATTTATTTATTATTATTATGTCAATTTAAAATTTTGTTTAATATCAATCTCGCCCAAATAATTCTCACACAACAATTAATATAAATCAAAAGGTTTTAACTAATTAGAAACTTTATAACTTCCTTTATTTATTATTAAACAGAATTTTAATTAATTTCAGATTTTAGAAATAACAATTATAACTTATTATTGACGTATTGTTCAAAAGAAATAAAATTTATTTTTCCATTTGGATGAAATCAAAATTCTTAAGACTAAAATTTTAATTCACTTGAGAAAAATCAACAATAAAAAAAGAAAAACAGATGCTTCAGACAAATTATGACACAAATTTATAAAGAACAATCATCTAAATGGTCAAGAACTCAATGATCTCCTCTTTTTTCTCGCAAAACATTCTTCAACTTTCTTAGTAGCCAAACAAAGGAAATTGCATGGCATGCAATGCAAGACAGCTAAGGAATTTGACACAATCTTGCAAAAGAGTGATGGAAAAATATGGGACCCATAGGGAACAAATAATGAATTATGTGCCCAACAAACACCCACCTTATGACATCCACACACTCACATGGCCTCCAACCCAACATTGCCAAGCGCTCATTAAGGAGCACTTAGAGGAGTCACCCATCTCAATTCAATCTTCAATCCATTGCAACAACTTTCAAACTCTCTTTATTCTTCATTCTCTTTACTCATCCCTTCAACTTGTTATTATCATCCCTTTATCTACTCTGATTTCAGTTTCTAAGTTTTTAATCCCCTCATTTCATTGTTATGTGATGTTTTTTTAATCTCTTTTATATGTTCTAAAAGATTATTTATTTTCATTAATTTGATTTTTTTACTCGATATTCAAGGAAATATACTATAAATTATATATAATAAATTTTGAAAAAAATTATATAATTTTATTTTTTAATAAAAATTTACTGATTTATACCCTAACACATATTAAAAATCATAATTAATTTTATCTTTAATATTATTAAGTAAAAGAGAAAAATAATAGAATAACAATGATATTTGAAGTATTTTAATAAAGAGTATTGTTTAGTCAAGTTTTGTTATATATTTTTTGTACATAATCAAGATTATTTGATAACTTTCTAATTATTATATAATTGCTTCTTTTTAATAAAAGAACGGCGGGCCCTAAAAGCTAAACAAGAATATTTAATTAAAAAGAAGAAGAGGAAGCAATATCTGTAACGTGAGACAACCAAACCCAAAAGGAGGTTCTGTATGCAGATATAAAAAACTACGTACTATTAACTAACTAATGTGAGTTATAAGCAACTAATCAATCGGCTTGCTATTTTAATTATAACAAGTGTTTACTAAATGATAAATATTTAAAATTTTGTTTAATATAATTAGCAATCAATAAATGTTTAATAACTCACTATATCCAGTATGTATACATGCCAAACCCCGAATAAATTCCAAAGTAATTACGTTTTCCATTTTTATTTTTAAAATTATTAAATCTTAATTAACAAACTTATAATTTTGATTATTTTTTAATAATTTTTAGATTATTTAATCAAATATAATTACATTTTAATTTTAGGGGAAAATTTATTTAATTAGGATCAGCATATTGAATGATCTATCCAATTGTGATTTGTCATGAGTGGACTTTGATCTCAAGCAAATTTTACTTGCAATGAAAAGGTTTAAATCTTGAAGTTGTCTTTCGAAGAAGGCTTTACCTAATCTAGGATTGATCCCGTAACTTTGTTCATGAAAATTATTGGTCAAAAGGAAAAAACTTACTAAATCATAATTAAGAATGATATAAATACTATAGATGGTTAAAAATGTAAATATCTTTACAATTTACATGATTTTGACTATTTTTAAGAATGCTTTCGAGTTTTTGTTTTATATTTTTTTTTGCTTAAATAACATTTTAAGTTCAAAACTATTGTGAACTTTAGTTTTGGGAATTAGAAATAAATTGTTTGAAATGAGTCTTTAATATTTTAAAAGTGAATAAACTTTAGTTACTATTATTTTACTTAACATTAATATATAGAAGTCACTTCACAGTGAAGGTCAAAATCATTTACATAAAAAAAATAAATCAAATAAAAATATTTATAAAAAATTAAATTTTAATATATTTAAAAGAATGGAAAATATATTTGAATAATGACATGATAATATAATTAGAACACATGCAAACTGTTATTTTGGATCTCATTTAATCAGCTCAACATTCAACAAAAGTTATTTAACAGTGAAAAGTAAAGCATTCCTTCTTAAGAATTAGGGTCCAATTAAACAAAGAAAAGTTCTATTAATTAACCTAAACAAAAATTTAAAACATTTGTGGATAAAAAATTAATTTAAACCTTTTTTTTAAAATCCATAGAATACAAGACTATTCCATACTTGAAAATGAGACTAGCACATCATTAAGTTCTCCTCTATATTTCTAACCTCATATTATTTATTAATTAATTTTTTTAATTAATATTATTAACCTTTTTAATATTAACAGTGAGTATATTTTTATTAAAAATACAATTTATCTATTAAAAATAAATTATATTTTATTTTTTTGTATTTTTTTGATAGAATTGAAATTTATAATTAAAATTTAAAATATAATATCTTATTGTTATTTATTGTCAATCACGCACAATTCTAAAGTTCAATTCTATGAAATTATAGTGTGACTAAAACTAACTCTTTAATTACCGATCTCTACTTTCTGAATCATAAATTCATATACTTCACCTTTTCCTTTTTTAATCATAAATACATATTTTACCTTAATATTATGCAGTTATATTTTTTATTTTTATTATTTTTTCTATCATTATCAATAATTTTATTATTATTATTATCAGTATAGTTCGTAACTTTTAATGTTATATTATAAAAAAAATATTTTAATTAAAAAATAATAATTTTATTATTTATCAATTTTTTTAACAGATTTATATTTATAAAAAATTATACATATAAAATATTTTAATAAATATTCAGATGATATAATTGTTACAATCAAATTTTTAATAATTTTATATATTTTTATTAATTTATATGATTGTCAAAAAATAATCATTATAAAATTATTCTTTTTAATGATATTTACTGATATTATTATTATTATTATTATTATTATTATTATTATTATTATTATTCTTATTATTATTCTTACTATAAATAATCATAAGTAAGATTAAATTAGATATAAAATAAAATTTAAATCAATTAAATTTAGTTAAGTTAATCGATTCTAATTTGTTGAAAAAATTAATTAATTTGATAATTTAATTGAATTTAAGTTAGATTAGATCATGAGTTTTAAAATGTTTATAGTTTTAATTTTTTTTTAAAAATTTATAAAATCAAAATCACATTTAAAAGGAAAAAAAGCTTAGTATTATACCACATATTTATATATCTTTAAATTTTTTTAAATATTAATAAAAATGACATAAAAATAAAAAATAAATTTAAGATAGTTAAGGTTAGGTTCATTAAATTTGAAATTATAATCAATTCAATAATGATAAAATTGTTTTTTTTATAATTCAATCTAATTTAAGAATTGTATCGAGATAAATTAAAATAATTTAATATGAAAGTTTGAGGTTTAATTTCAATTATTTTTCACATTATATAAAAAATCTAATTTAAATATTGATCAAATCAACATTATTTTCTTGGTTCAAATTGAACCTAGTTGATTAGATTCACAAATTAGATAAAATTGAGAACTATTTTTAAGCATAACAATTATCAATTACTGTAATTGTTACAATCTTTTAACTCTTTTATTTACAATTATTATCACCTTATTTATAAGATTTTAGTTTTAATTGATTTTTTTATCATTAATTTAAATTATTGGATGAAGTTGGACATAATAACATATTGATAATATTATTGTATTTTACATCACTCTACATTTTAACCTTAAACAAATTTTTAAACGTTTAAATTTTATTTGTTTTATATGATAAAAAATTCGAGAAAGGGCAGAATTTTTGTGAGAAGCACTTTGATTAATTTGGATATTTCTAAGGTCAAATAATTAGATCTTGAATTTTTATTAAAAATGTTATTAATAATTTTGAGCAACATTCTATGATTTATATCTTGGATCATAGGATGAATTTTAATATAAGATTAAAGCAATTCTTAAGACTTTGATCTAGAAATTATAATTAAAATTGGAATATGTGGGTATTCATTTGATCCTCTCTCGATTTTGATAAAAAAAATATTTTAATTACGTGTAAAAAGAATTCAACCCTCATTTTATACCAGATTTACGAAGACAAAGTTAATTTTGAAGATTTAAATATCTAATCTTTTCTGATCTTGAATTCATCTTAATAATTATAATAATAGTTAAGTAATAGTATTAAACTTTTATGGTTTGTTAAAAGTATAATTTTATTATTAAACTTTTTATTTTTTAAATTTATGTCTATTTTATATTACTTAAATTAAATTATATTTGATATATGATTTCTTTAGAATATATATATATATATATATTTATTATAAGTGAATATACTTTTTTATTAATAATAATAATAATAATAATAATAATAATAATAATAATAATAATAGGATATGGATTTTCCATAAGTTTATTCTAATATAATAAAGTTAAAAATAAATTTTAATTTTTTTATCCTTACATCTTCTAAATTCACACTAGAATCTATCTTGATTCTTAATGGGGTAGGGATAACAAGAGTATAACTTGCTGCTAATCTAGCTTGTTGCTATGTATACATGGGTTTATAATGCCTCTTTTGCAGTTTAAACATAGTAAAATAAACATATTTTTTTTATTTTAAGCGTAATTTAAACATATGATATATCAATGAAAAACTCATTCAATGGCCAACAAATAGGCTGGGATATGCTTAAAATTATATAAGAAATAAAAGTTATAAATAGATTACAAATGGACATTTTGAATCATTCGTTTAATTTTAAATTTTAGATTTAAGAATCTTTTTTTCTTTTTTCATTTTCTTTTATAAATTTTTCTCATCTAAATAATAATGGATGTCATCTTTAACTTTTAATATTAGATTTAGTAATATTTTTATTTTTTGATTTTCTCTTTGCTAGCTTCTCTCATTTATATGATTATGGATGTTACATATGTAATTATGAAGTAACAATAAAAAGTATTTAAAATTTTTTTAAATAAGGTTGCTATAAATTTTGTTCTAAGATATTAAAAAACCTTTAAAAAGATTTTATATGAAAATTGCAGGTTAGGTTTGTCGCAACCGTAATTTCGACGAGACGACGAATTCGCTAAAATTTTAAAAAAATGAATTTGATTGATGTTAATGTGGAGTCGCCACCAAATTTTTATTTAAGGGAAAAGATTTGGAAAAACCCTGACTCGAGGAAGAGATTTAAGTTCGGGAGTCGGTTACGAGTGGGGAAGGTGTTAGGCACCCCACTCGCCTGTTCCGAAGAACAGTACCCTTAAACTGAGTGTGTGATTATTTGAAAATCTGCTTGATCCCTTTAATTAGAGTGAAAATAAATACTTGATGGGGGTTAGCCTGACACGACTTGATCCTGCTCCTACGTATTCCCCGGTGCAATGCGAAACTAAAGGCTTACATAGTTCTGGTTGGTGAAGGCTTAACCTTCAGAGGTGTTTAAAGAAATAATGACGCTTTGAAAAGAAATTAATTTTTTGAGGGCCCACTCATGCACTAGACCTGAGGCGGCTACGGCAGCACGGGGGCCTATATAGAGCCCATCGCGTGAGACCGAAGATCGACCAATCCCAAAATATTTTAAAAAATTTTATTTTAAAGAAGAAGAAAGAAAATCGCATTAATCATTACAGGGGCTTGGATAGGACTGGAATTTGGGAATTTTGGCAAGGGTAAATTGGTGGGGCGAATATTGGGAAAATGATGGAAAAGCAACCTCTGGGGTTCGAAGGCGCAACCTGGACTTTGGGAGCCAAGGCATCATCCACTAAGCCAGCGTCCCTTTGGAGATTATAGGGGTCCATTTTAAATTTAAACCCAGCTTTCTGTTCTGCATGCCAGAGGTTGAAGATGACCACCATGAGCTCTTACGTTGACGTCCATTATGGGCCCTCATATGCTCTTACCTCTCCAGTAAATGGAGGTTGCCTTGGAGTGGCGGCCGGACAACATCAGAGAGACACTCCCGAGAGGAATTCAGGACGCCCAGGTGCCCGACGTTCGGTCGTCTTCCACCTCAGCTCCTCTATTTTCTCAGACTTACATCCTTCGAGCTTTCCCCCTGTGAGGCTGCCAGATGCCACCACTCGAGGTTCTATCCATTATTCTTCCTAACCTCTGATAACTCGACGTCGAATTCTTATGTGCGGGGGTAGTTATTTAATTCAGTGTGTTTGGTTATTCAGGGGAGGGATACTACTTCTGCTTCTCACTGTAAATGCCACAAGCACCTAGGCCTCTGAGTGCCTTAGTCATTGGTTAACCTGAATTGTGTCATGGATCATTTTACTTGATCAACCTATTTGGATTCCCTTAGGTTCAATTCCTCCCCCCCCCCCCCCCCCCCGCAGTTTACCCCTACGTTCATCAAATCCAGGTACCATCATCCATGACGTTCATTGTACATGGATCCCCACGCGTCTGGAGGACGCTTAGCAACTATAGGCCTAGATTTCAGCTTTCACAATCCATTCACATACAATCAATTTGGATTTTATATCTTCTAAATTACCAATCTAGCAGACATGATAAGCAGATTAATGCGTAAAGATCTATTCGGATTTATCGACATGAATATCATCCATAAACTCATCCTCAATCAATCATGTATTTCATTTAACTCTATCCAGATTTCCTTTGAGGCATGCGATGCGATCATCATTATCTTAAGGCAAGCAGAATGTGAAAGCAGAGGATTCAAAGAAATCTAACCTAGGTGTAGTGCAGAATCCTCCTTCGCGAGCAGCTTGATCTCACCCTTTTTCAGAGGAAGCAAAGGCACCAGAGTTCCTTCTTCTAAGAACTCTCCAAAATGAAAAATTTCCAGCCCTCAAACCATCGCAACATCCCTATTTATAGGCTTCCCCAAAATCAGGCCCCTCTTTTTATTTCTTATAAAAAATTTCCTTTTTAATTTTCATATTTTCTGATTTTAATTTCTTTCTTGAAGTTCTTTTCTTTTGTTTAATTTTCTAGAATTTCTTAATTTTTTCAGAATTTATTTAGTTTTTCCTTCTTTTCTAGAATTTCTTTCAATTTTCCAGATTTTCATTTTTTCAATTTTCTAATTTTCTTTTATTTAATTTTTCCAGAATTTATTTAATTTTCTTTTTAATTTTTTCTAATTAATTTTCAGTATTTGATTTTTATTTTTCTTTTAATTTAACTTTCAAATTTCATAATTTTAATTTTTCCTTTTTTTCCAGATTTAAAATTTTTTTTAAGTTTTTTTTTGGTCTTTTTTTTTAGTATTAAGATTTTTCCAGAAGTTTTAGATTTTCTTAATTTTCTGATTTTTTTTAGAATTTCATTTTCAAGATTTTAAAATTTTTCTGATTTTTAAATTTTCCAATTTTGAATTATATATTTTTTTTTTCTGATTTTTAAATTTCTTTTATTTAATTTTCATTTTTTCTAGAATTTTAATTTTCTTTTCCTTTTAATTTTCCTGAATTTTATTTTTTCTTTAATTTTTTCACAATTTTATTTTTCTTTAATTTCTTTTTAATTCTTTCTTTATTTCATTTTCTGATTTTTTTTTATTTTATTTTCTGATTTTTCTTTTTCTTATTTTATTATTTTATTTTTTGGTTTCTCTTTTTTTCCAAAATTCAATTTTGCTTTAGATTTTTATTTTTTTTGTTATTTTTTAGATTTTGATTTTTTTTTACAGATTTTTCTTTATTGCTTAATTTTTTATTTTCCCTAATTCCTTTTTACTTCCCTCAGTTTAGTTTTTCTCAGACTTTTTAATTTTTTAATTAAAGTTTTTTCTTTTGTAATTTACATTATTTAAATTAGGGTTAATTAACTTTACTGGCCGGGAGCCTCGGACGTAATTTGGTGTTTACAGTTTGTCCCTCTTTACTTATTTCCTGCCTGATAATGTGAGGGATGACTCTTTGGATTATCAGGATAGGGAATGAGTAAAGACGTGAACACATTACGTCCAAGGCGTCTCGGGAAGCCCTGGATTCACTTGCGTCGCCTGACTATGCTGTGGACGCTGCTGACGTACAAGTGAGACGGGTGTGAGCAAAGGATAGGGAGTCTTGGCGAGCCTTGTTTGGTCGGACAAGGCGAAATGAGAGGGAATCAATGGCCTGACATGGGGGCCAGGAATGCAGGAAAGGGAATTGGAGTAGGGCCTGGCATCGTAGGCCAAAGGTGCAGCGATTGAAAGCAGGAAACTAAACTAGATGGTGGCCTGACAACATAGGCCTGAAAGCAGTAAACTAAACTAGGTGGTGGCCTGACAACATAGGTCTGAAAGCAGTAAACTAAACTAGGTGGTGGCCTGATAACATGGGCCTAAAAACAATAAGCTAAACTAGGTGGTGGCCTGACAACATAGGCCTGAAAACAGTAAACTAAACTAGGTGGCGGCCTGACAACATAGGCCTGAAAGCAATAAGCTAAACTAGGTGGCGGTCTGACAACATAGTCCTGAAAGCAGTAAGCTAAACTAGGTGGCGACCTGACAACATAGGTCTGAAAGCAGTAAGCTAAACTAGGTGGCGGCCTGACAACATAGGCCTGAAAGCAGTAAACTAAGATAGGTGGCGGCCTGACAACATAGGCCTGAAAGCAATAAGCTAAACTAGGTTGCGGCTTGACAACATAGGCCTGAAAGCAGGAAGCTAAACTAGGTGGCGGCCTGACAACATAGGCCTGAAAGCAGTAAGCTAAACTAGGTGGCGGCCTGAAAGCATAGGCTTGAAAGTAATAAACTCTAGATGACGGCCTGACAACATAAGCCTGAAAGCAGTAAGCTAAACTAGGTGGCGGCCTGACAACATAGGTCTGAAAGCAGTAAACTCTAGATGGCGGCCTGACAACATAGGTCTGAAAGCAGTAAGCTAAACTAGGTGACAACTTGACAACATAGGCCTGAAAGCAGTAAGCTAAACTAGGTGGCGGCCTGACAGCATAGGCCTGAAATTAGTAAACTAAGATAGGTGGCGGCCTGACAACATAGGCCTGAAAGCAATAAGCTAAACTAGGTGGCGGCCTGACAACATAGGCCTGAAAGCAGTAAGCTAAACTAGGTGGCGGCCTGACAACATAGGCCTGAAAGCAGTAAGCTAAACTAGGTGGCGGCCTGACAGCATAGGCTTGAAAGCAGTAAACTCTAGATGGCGGCCTGACAACATAGGCCTGAAAGCAGTAAGCTAAACTAGGTGGCGGCCTGACAACATAGGCCTGAAAGCAGTAAACTAAACTAGGCGGCGGCCTGACAACATAGGCCTGAAAGTAGTAAACTAAACTAGGTGGTGGCCTGACAACATAGGCCTAAAAACAGTAAACTAAGATAGGTGGTGGCCTGACAACATAGGCCTGAAAATCGTAAACTAAGATAGGTGGTGGCCTAAAAACATAGGTCCGAAAGCAGGAAAAAGATGCAATGGGATGACCTACTAGTAGGTGCTTGAGGGGGAGAACTTTACGACTTTTATGTGCAGACTCCGACTTCCCAACTTTCCTCTAGCACTGATCGTATTCTTCAGAGTGAGCTAGACTTCGTGAACTGCTTGCTTCTTTTCTCGCTTTTACAGGCACATCGTTTGCGTACGCCATTCTTTTAAAAGATAAGATTTTAATCAGTAAGAACTTGCAGTTAAGAAAATTTCAACATACTCCGACTTTGAACAGGCAATAATGGTAATTGTCATTCAAACATTTCAGTGATTGCATTTTGCACATACAGTTAAGCAAAACAAAATACAGTTGCATATGATGGGGAAATCTCAAGGTGGCCAAAATGGTGCAGGTTATTTTATGGCTAATTGTCCGGTGGCCTGATTTGGTTGATGGGATGCCTTTGAGACGGTTAGTGCTAGTATTGTACTTCGATGACGTCTTCATGTGTTGCCAGCCCAGCTTTTGAAGAAACAAAATTTTTCCCCCAGACCGGTCTTGAACCTCTTGTTTTACTCGCAATCGAGCTTGATTCTGTTGATCGCTTCTCAGAACCCCGGCTTTTTTCCAATTTTGCCCCAGTATAAGGACCAGATCGTCATTCGAGTGCTAATTTGCCCCAGTATGAACAGAGACGACCTTGTCATTCTTTTTTTTCTTTTTAGCATTAAGATTTTCAGAAGTTTTAGATTTTCTTAATTTTCTGATTTTTTTTAGCTTTTCATTTTCCAGATTTTAAAATTTATCTGATTTTTAACTTTTCCAATTTTGAATTATATATTTTTTATTTTCTGATTTTTAAATTTCCTTTATTTAATTTTCATTTGTTTTCCAGAATTTTAATTTTCTTTTCCTTTTAATTTTCCTGAATTTTATTTTTTCTTTAATTTTTCAGAATTTTATTTTTCTTTAATTTATTTTTAATTCTTTCTTTATTTCATTTTCTGATTTTTATTTTTCTTATTTTATTATTTTATTTTCTGGTTTTTCCTTTTTCCTAAAATTCAATTTTACTTTAGATTTTTTTTTTTGTTATTTTTCAGATTTTGATTTTTTTTTTCAAATTTTTCTTTATTGCTTAACTTTTTATTTTCCCTAATTCCTTTTTACTTCCCTCATTTTTAGTTTTTCTCAAATTTTTTAATTTTTTAATTAAAGTTTTTTCTTTTGTAATTTACATTATTTAAATTAGGGTTAATTAACTTTAGTGGCCGGGAGCCTCGGACGTAATTGGGTGTTTACAAAGTTTATTTATACATAGAAAAAGATGAAAAATTATCAATTCAACAAATTTATAATTTTAAAAATACTTATTTTATGTCTTTTTATAAAAGTGATTAAATAAATAATATTGATTAAAACATATAAAATAAAAAAAACTAAAATATTATGAAAAGTTAATTTTTATTTAATAGGATTAAAATTTTTTCTGTGTATTTCTTCATATAATAAAAAATTATAATTTAATATTTTTTTAAACAAATAGTGTTGATTAAATAATAAAAACTACATTTTGCTGATGTGTAACGTTACATGATGTTAAATTACAACGTGGCCAGCCAGGTGGACCTCAAACGCTGTCGTTTTGTCGCACACATGGACTTAAACGTTTAACAAGTCAGTTTCATTTTTGTATCAAATGGTCTGAGATTTGGGATTTTAGAAAGCACCCCTATTTGGAACCCTAATTTTTGCAATTGATTTGTAATCTGTAAACCCAACCTTCTGCCACTTAATTGATTCGTAGTCAATGTCAGGGGTGAATGATAGAAGGTGCATATGAAGTATGGAGTCAAGAATGTCACATACAACAGAAAACGATAATGACGTCCTGAAATGTCACTGCAGATTGCAATGTGTGATAAGGGTTTCAGGGTCTGAAAAGAATCTTGGAAAATTGTACTATGGTTGCCCAAAAATAAAGGTAAGTGGGTTTCATTTCCCACGTTGCTGTTTGTATGCTTAAAAGAGTTTATTTAACACTTGAATCATATATGTAGGTGAATGAACGTTGTTGATTTTTCATGTGGTTTAATGCTACTATTGGGGGAGACAATGAAACTATATCAGTGAACAATGTTGAAGCTATTGACGAAAGATGGATGAAGAACATGTCAAAGAAGTTGAATGACTTAGATTGTGCAGTTAAAAGACTAAATGTTATAGTCATTGTAGGGGTGGGGTTGATGGTTTTTTTGGTTGCATTTTTTATGGGTTTCATTTTGAAGAACTAGGTTGGGATCAATGGGGGAGTTGATTAAATGTAATAATAACTCTGTTTCCATATGTGAAGTATAAATGAACAATGAGATTATTGGCTTTGTTAAATAAAGTTGTTTATGTTTCATGGTTTATGCAAAATTTATCAGCAAACATTATCAGCAATCATGTAATGATGACTAAGCTAGCAGGACAATTTGGAGAGATCAGGAAACTTTATGTTATCAGCAAACTTGATTAGCAATAATGTAATAGTGACTAAGCTAACAAGACAGTTTGGATAGATCAGCAAACTTTATCTTATCAACAAACTTGAATCATATATGAAAATTTCCCTGTAAGGAGATCATCATTCAACAACTTCCTTGTATATTAACCAAATTCCATCTGTTGTTTAATTATTATTGCAAACTAACATTTGAAATTCTGCATGGGAGCTAAAAAGTTGATAGGATATGAATGATAAAGGATAGTTGCTTTATCTATTTTTGTTGCTTTCTTTTGGTAGCCAGTAATGTATTATGAAGTTTCAAGTGAGTTTGTATCTACAAATTAACTACTAAATAGAATAGGGGCAGTTTTTATCCCCTGTTACCATTTTGAAACTTTGTAATTTTTGTCAGTAAAGATAAAATGGAAATAGAGTAGAATGATTAATACATGGCTAGTTTCAATTAAGCTGCATTGCAAAATTAGTTGGCTTATGATTAATACAACATAATGATTAATACATGTCAGAATCATTACTTAAAATAAACTGTCAGAAAGTAACACAGTTGGCTTATGATTACCAACATCAGTTGTAAAGAAAACAAAATAAAAAAGCAATACATGTTCAAGCATAATAGAAAGCAAAACATGTTCCAGCAGTTGTAAATTAATGGCCTATTAGTGGCCTACAAAAGAATTCTGCAGAAATCTATCATCACTAATGTCTTGGATCCCTTAAGGTAGGAGTTGGCATAAACTTAGCAGCAGTGTTGGATGCATCAATGTGTGGTCGTGGAGAATTTGGATATGGGCTGCCTTGTTGAGGTTCGGAAGTATCCTTTGGAACCTGTGTTGAACCTGTTGCACATGATGACCCAACCTTCCTAATTGTTAATTTTGGCCTGAAGAGGTTGGTGGCAGATAAATTTTGTGTCTCCAGATACTTCAGCACCAACTTTACCTAGCCCAGTATCAGATATTTCAGTAGGCCCAATAACTATTTCTTCAGATGGCCCAATTGGAGACATCTGAGGTGCCCCAGCAGCAGAGCCTTGTCCTGATCCAGGTGGAACTTCAGTTGACCCAGCATGTTGCATTTGTTCCAGCCTTTACCTCTTGGCCACAGGGCATGTTTGCTTATTATGATTCTGTTCACCACAAACACTGCATGTAAATTCCTTTAATTTCCTCTTAAGTTTATGTGGGGTGACAATTGTTTTGCTTCCTTCCTTTCTTCTTTGTTTTTTAGGCCTTCCTGGTCTTTTCTTAAAGCTTAGTGGAACCAGTGGTGTTTGTTCTTTATGGCCCCAATATTCTTGTCCAGGCAATGCCTCAATATGATTTGCATAGGTTTCTTGATAGGAGGCCATTGTGAGCCATGCATGACAATGGTCCTCAGGTCTCTCATTTTTATATGAAATGGAAGCTATTACATGTTCACATGGCATTCCTGGGTAAAATGAGATTAAAATTTTCATCAAATATCATTCAATGGCTGTAAAATGTATTTATACATAAAAGGTAATTAACTAATTGACCTGTCAGCTCCCAAAAACGACATGTACAACTTTGGATTCCTACATTAACAGTCACCCTATGTGGCCAACAATGAACTTCAAACTTGTGTCCATCATCATCCCCTACATTGTGAACCAATAGTGTAAGTATGACATACATAAGGATAAATTATAAAATATGGATTAATACTACCTGACCACGTTGTTGTCCACTTATTTGATTCCTTTTTCAATTTTTCCAACCTGCTTTGTTGAATTGTTGGTAAGTGCCCATAGTGTCTAGCCAATTTCAACTTGTTTGTGTGATGGTGTTGAAGATCATCACCCTAATTTCCTCCAGCATTGTGATTATTGGCTTCTCCTTAGCTGTTAGGATTTTTGCATTGAAGACTTCACAGTTGTTATTGCAAATATTGTCAACTTTTGGCCATGGTGAAAAGTATGCCTTGGTCCAAGCTTCTTTTGGTTTTTCAGCCAAATAGTCATGAGCCTTTGAGTTTATGACCCTCAATGTGTTCATATTTATGTTGAATTAGTTAGGTTCTGTTGATCTTGCACAAACCAATAACATATTTCTCAACTCTCTATTCTTCCAATGTTTTGAAAAATTTTGCCACAAATGCCACACACAAAATTTGTGTGGAGCACCTGACATAACATCTTGAATTGCTTGTCTCAGACCCTGTAAAAAAAATCAAGTTAGTCCCTAAAAGATTTAAAAAGTTTCATTTTGGTCCTTAACGTTTTAAGTTTTATTGTGTCCAATTTACATATACAGTGTGCATGCAAAATAAGATACCTTCTGCATGTTTGAAATAAAATTCCACCCATATTGCATGTGGTCTCCTAAGTCTTTATGCAACAGATCCAAGAACCAGGTTCAGTTTTCTTTGTTCTCAACATCCATAACAACATAAGCAATGACCCATATATGGTTGTTTGAGTCTTTCCCAACAGTAGACAAAAGTATACCACTATAGTATCCTTTCAAAAATGCTCTATCAAGCCCTATAAGTGGTCTGCAACCCTCTTTAAAACCTTTTTTGCAGCCATCAAAACAGATGTATATTCTACGAAATTGTGGAGGGCCATCTGGTTGTGGTGTAGATTCCATCTTAACAGTGGATCCAGGATTCCACTTTAACAACTCATTACAATAGACCCATAGTTTAGCATATTGCTCTTGTTCACTTCCTTGTAGAATTGACTTGGCTGGCTTCACTGACCTTCATATCTTTGTCCTATCAATATGGACTCCAAACTTTTGTTTAAAGTAGTCAATGGTCTCTGCAAGCGTCATGTTTTTGTCCTTTCTCAATTTTTTGACTAGTTTGCCAATTACCCATCTTTGATCTGCCTGCTTATTCTTAAACACTCTTCCACAAGTATGTTGATTATGAAAAGTTTTAATTTGAAAACAATGCAGGGCATTGCTGTAACTGCAGAAAATCTCCCACCTGCAGCTAGACTCATTACACTTTGCCCTTGCACGTACCTTGTCATTTTTTACCCATGTGACTTGTCTACCAAGCTGGATTGTGTAATCCTTGACAGCTTTCTTGAATGATTCAATGGTTGGGAATTCCATTCCAAGCTCCAGCTGGATATGCCTAATGGTGACTTCTTATTCCATTGTGAGTTTACCTCCCTATCTATTTCTTTATTGTCTGAATTAATAGGAGTTTTAATTTCTTCAGATCTCCATGAGTAGCCTTCATCACTATCATCAGTTCTCTTTTCAGGCACAGTTTGTATATCATCATCACTGTCATCGGATACTTCCTCCACCAAACACTCAAAATTCTCATGATTATCATAAGAGATTTCATCAGACCATGAATCAGAAACTTCATCAACAACCTTTTGTTTTCCTTTTCCTTTATCAGATTTTTTAAGAGCACTACCTTCATCAACAACCTTTTGTTTTCCTTTCCCTTTATCATATTTTTTAAGAGGACTAGCTTCAACCTGAACCATCGGTTCTTTTCCTTTTTTCTTGGGAGATTTTTTAGGAGCACTAACTTCAACCTGAACAACCTTTTCCTTTCCTCTCATGCTATCAGACTTGCTGTGAGGAGTTTGGAGGTTCTCTCTTTCTTTATCTGCAAATTTTTCTGAAATCCTTGTACTTCTTCTTATGTTTTCCACTGTTTTTGAGGGATTTATTTTCTTTTCTGCACTTTTCCCTTTCTCTATTGCTTTCATACTAGGACTTCTTATCCTTCTTCCAGGACTTTTTTCTTTCTCCCTCAAATCTTTGGCAGGACTTTTTTTTTTCGTTGGACTTTTTACTTTTTCAACACTTTTTTCTTCAGTCCTTACTCCCTTTCTTCTTTCCCTTACTACTTCACTACGACTTGCATAGGTTGCTTCTACTGTGGCTTGCTTTATCTGCCCCCTAGTCATGTAAGTTCTCTTCTCATGATAACCTGTGCCAACAATTTCAACAACACCACCTTGAATTGATTCAACATGCATATCCTCATGATCACCTTCAACATTTTCAGCATCCTCACTTGTTTCTAATTGCACAACCCCCTGAATTATTTCATTTTCAAAACCCTCACCAACAGCCCTACCACCCTCCTCTTCACCACCTACAAATGCATCATGTCCACCATCTGCAACATCCATATCAGCAAAATCCCCTCCACCCTTAACCCTCTCACCAGTTTCAAAATTTTCACCTTCCACTTTCTCACCACTTTGTATCAAAACTTGTGTCTGCAGCTTCATTCACAGAATGCTCAAAGTAGATATCCATTTTGCAGTCATTTATCTTTGCTAGTTCTATCATATTTAATAAATCAACATCTAGCTCTAAAATCTTAATGCCATCACGAAAACTCAAACTGGGATCCAACCAATAAACACTTTTCACATTATGGTAACCAAGAGAAATACCAAATTTCTTGAAACTGAAAACATCCAAAGTGTCCTCATCACAGTCCTCCCAAACGTCCACACTGCCCCATTTATACTTCATTCTTCCATTTTCCTCAACAAAGTTTCCACCATGATGTATCAATAAAGTTAAGTACTGCACCAAAAATAAATAAATCAACCTTACAATGAATGACCATTATAATAAATGTATTTTAAAACACGTACCAACCAAGGATAAAGGACTCAGAGGCATCTTTAAACACATGCATTTTTAAACCTCTTACCAATCAGACACTAAAAAATGACAAACTTGGGGACCACAACCATTTTATTAGTAACAGTACTAGTCAGGAATCGGACACAGGGTCCACAACTATTTCTTATATTAAGGATAGAAATTGGGACCACACGAAAAGCACTCTTCCAATAAACAAACATTATCATTCAGCAATGTCAGAAATTTCGTTCCCAATGTTTGCATAAAAAATTACCCCCAAATTTCCAACATTCCAAAAAACCCTAACCTACACAAACCCCATGATAATGGCCACAAAACACACAAAATTTCATGCTTGAAATTAGCGCAAATACCTGATCCATTTCCACTTCAATATCAGCAACACCAACCCCTAAATAGGAACTGCTTTCTTTCTCCCTTTCCAAAAGCTGATATAACAATGCAACCGTCAATCCCAAAATGTGTTTTCTCTCCAAGGAATTGTTAAACGTTTAAATCCATGTATGCGACAAACGACAGCGTTTGAGGTCCACCTGGCTGACCACGCTGTAATTTAACGTCATATAACATTACACATCAGCTAACCGTCAACAGTAATTGACCCAGAGATTAACATGAATCACGGTTTAAAAAGTGAGGGACGAACGAGTTAATTTTTTTAAGTCACAAACTAATATGAAACTCGATAACAATCTTAAGGACTAAAGTGGCAGTTTGCTCTTCTAATATTAATAGAAAATCATATCCAAATTAACCATTTTTAAACACAAAAACAAAATTAGTTGTACAAGTGTTTGATTTTAAAAAAATCAAGATTCATTAAACTGACATAATTTATATACCTCTAATTATGAGATTAACAAAACATTTCATCTAAGTTAGTCTATTTTAAATTAAAAAATTACAAAAAAATAATTTGATACTATCAACCTATCATAATTTGATTGTTTTAAATTAGAATATTAACAATGAGTTTCACCTAAATTTTTTATTTTAATGTAAAATAAGTTATTTATAAAAGTTTTAATTAAATTTTTGTCTCTCATTTTATTTTTACTTTTGTTTTCAGTCCCTACCATTTTTATGGATTTAGTCCTTTGTTTTACAAAACGTTGTTGGTTTTAATCTCTACTTTTAAAAATTTCTATTAAATGATGATAATTTTCTTTTAAGTAAATACATAATTTAGTCCTTGAAACTTATGTCATGTCTATTTTTTTAGTTTTGAAAAAAGGTTTTAATAAAAATTTTAACATTAATTTGATTATATTTTTTTTATCTTTTTCTCATAAAAGTATGAAAACTATATAAATAAAAAAAATAAAAAACTAGCATATTCAGGACTCAAAATGTATAAATAGACATTTTTTCGAATCAAATAGTTTTCTAAAAGTTTAAAATGTGAGCAAAGAAACAAACTCAAGAACCAGATTATACACACTAATTCATTCGAAATTAAAACTATAAAAAAAATTAAAGATAAAGATCATAACCAACAAATTTTATAAAATAATAGATTAAAAGCTTGAATAATTCTTTACCAAAAAAAAAACTTATAAATGAACTCAGACAAGAAAATTTGTTAGAATTTCACAAACAAAGACAAAAAAAAATACTAATATATATCATTTTGCATAAATAACATTTCATAGAATCAATAAAAAAAATAAACAAATTAAAGAAGAAAAAGTAACAACATAATTTTTTATTTTCATTTCATTTTTGTATAATTTCTATATCTTCGTGACTTATATAAAAGCCTAAAATTTATTTACAAATTATTTAAACTAAGAATTATTTACAAATTGATAAAATTAAACAATATAAACACATAACTATGATAGGGCACTTGGTGGGAAAAAAGAAGAAGAGAAGGCCTTAAATTCTAGAATTTAGCTTGATAGTCTTTATACTGACCTGAAATTGATTGTTGAATTTTATTTCTAAATGTTTCTTAACTTAAACAACTTGAAATCTTGGTCTAAAATATGAAGGTTGTGTTGTTTTTGTCCTGCAAGATAATGGTAGTAAAATTGTTGATGTGTGAGATTTATTTATAAATTTCCATGGTTTGCGATAGTGTTAATGAGGGTTGTGGAAAGCTAACTGTGTTTACAATATGATCTTGAATCATATATCAGTTGAAGGATGACACAATTCTGAGATGGTGTTCTCTAGTCTCTACCAAAGTGTGCTACTCTAACATAGCGGTGAATATTCCTCTTATCCCTCTCATCCAACTCTAAAGATATATCCTATTAATTCATTTTGTACTCTTTCCTTTTACTTTTCAATTAATGGAAATTGAGGAACTTATATAGTTATATGCACAATTTCATGTTTAGATCATTTATTGTTTGTGTGAAAGTCATTGTTAACCTTACGCTCTTGTATAATCAATTTGACCTACTTTGTTAAGCATAGGGCATGATTTTTAAAATAAACCTAGAATCTAGAGTGAAAAAAAAATCAAGGAGAAAGAGTGTGGAATATTCACTTCAAAGGCTAGTTAGTTATTGCAGTAAAAAGAAGGATAGAAACTTTTGCAATAACATGAGGAAGAGAGGAGAGGGGAAGCTTTAACAATGGTGGAAAATAGAAGAGAACAATTTTTATGTAGGAGAGAAGAGAAAGACATAATTGAGATTTAAAATGAGATAGTACCTTTGTCATTACAAAGAAGATGGTATTTTGAAGAATCATTAACCGTTAACACATTTCATGTAATATTTAGAATGTAATTATAGAAAAAATCACATTATAAATTTCACGTATAATTTCACTTGAGTGCAGTTAAGTATAACCACTCTCTAAATAAAAAACCATTTGGGACATATTAACCATTTTCTAAAAACTTATTTAGGATGTGTGTTTAGTTACTGATCTTCATGTAAAGTTCAAAAAGTAATTTTATCTAAATTTCTCTTTAATTTTATACTTTTCATTATTCTTTTTGATGTAGTAATCATAGAAGAAATTAGTGTTATAACTAAAGTAAAATAAATTTTTTATTATTTATAAAATTTGGTTAATCATGAAATGGACAAAATATCCATCATGCTGATGTCATAGAAGAGACTTACCTTTGTAAATATCATATTTTATCTTGTTTTATTTAACAATGATTAAATTAATAAATTTTATTATTTATTATTTTTAATTGATATATTTCTAGAAATTAACAAAAAAATAAAAATATATTAATTAATTTAGAAAAACAAGTATTAATAATAGAAAATATATATTTTTTTATTTCTTGCCAAAATTTTTCAAACCCATCTCCGAAAGTTTAAAATTTGAAAAATCGAAAATCAACATTTAAAGTAAAATGTAGAAGATCTTAGAAAATGTTTAATCATTAAGATACTCTCTTATTCAAAATAAAGATGTTACTTTTAGAATTTATTGGTGGTTAAAATAGGTTCATTAAGATAGTTTATTATGTTCTATTTTATTTTTAAAATTTGTTGCATCGTGTGATAAAATCACTTATCCTATTATTCTATCCTATCTTATTTTCCTAGTTAAAATCTTGTTGTAAGAAAAATTAGACTAGAAATTATGAGATAAAATAATTATTTTTGTTTTCATATTTCCTTTTTTTATTCTTTCTCTATTTTTTTTTGTTTTTATTACATAATTTTAATATTAATTTTACTATTTTGAATTTTTAAATTAATTTTTTTAAAATTATATTTTAAAATCATATTAAATCAAATATTTTGAAACTAAAGTTTTCATTAATTTTTTAATTTTTATTTGAGAATTTTATTAAAAATATTTTTATAAAATTATTTCAATATTAATTTATAAAAACTATTTTTATATTAAATTTAATATTTTATAAAAATATTTTAAAAAAATATTTATTTATTTTATAAAAATAGTTTTATTATTTTAGTTTTTTATATGTGACATAATTTTTATTTAAATGTTTAAAAATTTAAATGAAAAAATTTATGTATTTTACTAATTAAAAGGATAATTATTTTATATATATAATATACATCTTATCTTTCTATTATATTAATATAGAATAAAATAATATGATACTTTTCAAATTTGTTATCTAGTACAAACCAATTATGAAAAATAATTTCAATCATTGGCCCATTTTTATATTATATTTGTTCATATTCTAAAAGATCAAAATATTGATATTGAAAGATTCCAATTTTTTATTCCCAAAATATTTCAAGCCCATCTCCAAAACTTAAAAGCAAAATTTGAAATTAAAAATTAAAAAGAAAATTAGAAAATCCTAAAAAAGGTAGTGATGAGTTAACAAAAAGATGCTCTCTTATCCAAAATAAAGATGTTTCCTTAAGTTTTGGAAATTGAAAGCTCTTCTTATAGACAAAAAATTGACACTCAAAAGAACTTTTGGGATCCTAACTTTTCTGCGTTGTCTCATTCCAAAAATTAGCACACCCATCAACCCTTCTTCCAATCTCACATTTTTTCTTGCATTTTCATCCACATTAATCCCTCATTTTTCACCCTTCTTCTTTTATATATATATATATATATAAATCACAGTACATTCACTCTCTTCCTGTGTTTGCAGCCAATGTACCTTCTCATTTTCTAGGAAGGAGTAATATTTGTAGTAATGAAACTTCATTGATTTACACATAGTGACCCATCATATCCATCAAAGTCCTCATGCAATTGGTAATGGTTGGAAACTTGCTTTTAAAATAACACATGCTTTATTCGGTTAACTATTGGTTTCATTAATTGAATTTTATGTCACGTTCTTGTTTTTATCTGTCAGAAAGGATCTTTCCTTTTTTTGTCTTCTCCCATACTCTCATCACTACTCAAGCTAAAAAATAACAATAATATAATACACGAATAAAAATGGAAATAAATTCAATTTTGATCTTGTGGTACCATCCTCTTTCATTAATATTTAGTTCAATTTCCAAGTTCACTGTCTCCGTGATATTGTTCCCTACCCTGTAGTTAATTTCTTTTCCTTTGATGAAGTTTCTACTTAATTGTTAAATTTAAATTAAATTATTTGATTGAATCTTTGTTTGTTTTGTTTTTTTGTCATTGGGTTAATGTTATTGAGCTTTTTTCTTCTTTTTTTTATGATAGCTTTTTAATTAATGTTATTATTAAGTGAAAGTGTCTATGAGGGTGACTGATATATTTTCAATCTAAAATAAAATTGATGTTTCACTTTGAATTTGTCAGCTTTTAGTTTATAATTTATTTTAATTTTTAAAATAATATAAAATAATTTTTATGAAAATGATATAAAGAACAAATTTAAAAGATAATAATAATAATTAAAAATTAAAAATTAAAATATTAATAAACTCGTTTCATATTATATATTTAAAGTAAAATAAATAAAAAAAATAAAAGAGGTGAGTGTTGGCAAGGAGTTTCTTTCCTCTTGTAAAATGGTTCTGACTCATTGGACCAATCACTAATTTTGGTATCTCATTTACTATGATATTCGCTGAACGCTTCAAATTTAGTAATTTAAGAATAGTGATGAAGTAAAGATCATAATAATTGAAAACTTAATTTTAGGAACTTGTTCTTTTGGTAACATTTTCAGCACTTTTTTGAGTTGTTGATTTGGGTTTAAAATAATTGGCTTACACTGGGTCGAGTAGTTTTAGGAGAATTTAGAATAATATATAAAGACAGAATTACCAAACAAAAATAAAATAAAACTTAGAAATATACAAAACTATATATATATATATATATATATATATATATATATATATATATATATTGGTATACGTATTTTTTTTACTCCATTTATTTTTTTTTATTTAATTGCATGTACGGTTTTAATTCTTGCTTTACCCAAATTTGATTTAGTCAATATTTTTTGTCATGTTCTGAAAACTCGCTTACTAAATTAAAAGACCGACGTATTGCGCTACCACTCTCTGTTTTTGTTTTTCAAACCTTACGTGTGTTTAGTTCTTCTTAAGTTAAAATACTTCCTTAAATATAAATATATTTTATCATAATATTTTAATTTTACTATATATAATAACTAAGTTTATGTATAATTAGGTTATCTTATTTTTAAAAAAAAAATATTTATGTGTTGTTTGATTTTCTTATATTCAAAAATATTTTTTAAAATTTAAATTTATTTTATTATTATTATAAATTGAACTTGATCATAGGGTCAAGTTTGTTTTCAGACATTTACAAATGCTCCATGAAAATTTAGGATAAATTTTAATACTATATTATAACTTGAATTTGAAATTTAATCCTAAAAATTAATTTATAAATTAATGTTTGTTTTCATATTATATATTTATAATAAATATCTTTAATTAATGTAAAACTTCTTAATAGTTATAGTAATTTTTTAATTTTGGTATATATAATAAATAAATTTAGGTATACTTCAATTAACTTATTTATTTTTTTATTTATGTGAAGCTTGACCTTCTTAAATTCAAATATATTTTTAAATTTCAAATGTATTTTACTAAATATTATATAAATAATAATTAAGTTCATCTATAATTCAGATTTTTTTCTTTTAAGATTTATGTGATGTTCTTAAGTTTAAAAGTATTTTAAATATATTTTTAATAAAAATATTCATATATAACTTAATTATGTTGCTCCTCTCCTTTTAAAACTTATGTATCACTATTTTTTTAAGTTCAAATTATTTCATATATTTCTTTTACTACAAGACTCCTTTATCAAAACAATTTTAAATTTTAATCGATCAATATTTCCACATATAATTTCAATTTAAATAAATCTTTTGTCGTTCCAATCCCAATCAATTAACCTTATTTTAAGAATGTTGCTAAAAACAAATTTCAATTTAAATCGATCCTTCATCAACAATTCCGATCCCAATTAATTAATTAATCTTTTTTAAAGAACGATGCAACTTTAATTTTTTTATTACTCCAGAAAATATGTTCAAGCAGAAAAATCTTTTGTTATGCTAAAATAAATTTATAAAAATTTCTTTTTATCATTTTCAATATTTTTTATACTGTATTTTATTTTAAGAATTTAAACAAATAATTTTAAAGTTACTAATAATTATAAATTAACTATTCGTTAAATGGATATATTAATAGATGTACAAGGATTTAGTTTTCATCCATTTGCTATAAATAATCAAACTCTCACATCTAAACTCATTTTCAAAGATCATTTTTTCATAAAATAAAGTTTTTCAATATTTTTTATTTTAATTAAAATTGGTGGGAACTTTACGGTTTTATTCTTTGATTGCTCTTTCATCACAATGTTGTGACGCCCTTATAATCACACTCAACTTCTTTGCAACGAGGGTACGATGGGATCAAAGAGTAGTTCCTTAAACTGTGGTGAAAATGGGACATTCTTGATGGAACTCATCTTGGTTGTAATGTTCAAGGGGCATTGCTTTATGAACTCTTTTTTTTTCTTCTTACATTCCTTTTTTTTTTTTAATTTTTATTATTTTTATTTTATTTTTTCTTTTTTTAATATATATTTTGTAAATTAATTTACATAAGGTAAAAAATATATTTCATAAACTAGTTTGCGTATTTTTTATATTTCAGAAACTAGTTTACGAAATATATTTTTACATTTTATAAACTAATTTGCGAAATGTATTTTACAGAATTTTCATATTTCATAAACTAATTTGCGGAATGTAAATTTTTATATTTCGTAAATTAATTTACAGAATATAAAAATATATATTCAGTAAACTAATTTACGAGATATAAAAAAATTATATTTCACAAATTAATTTATAAAATATATTTTTTAATAGATATAATTAAAAAAATTACAAAAAACAAAAGGAAGTGCATAAAAAAACAAAAGGTGTATAAAGTAATTTCCATATCAAGCCTAGTTGAAGTAATGTTTAGGCCCATAGGTGACATAAGTTTGATGGTGAGGCTTTGTCTATGGTCGATGCTGGTCCAAGTATATATTGCATGGGTCTAAAATCGATTAATGGGTCGAGTTGGTAGGCACAAAGTGGGTTCCCTTAAAAAGGCTCAAGACATATGATGCTCAAAATGCATTCAAAATGTTGAAAAAAAACCAACTATGGTGCTTTTTCTTGGAGTTTTTTTTTTCTTCTATTAACCTTGTATGCTTTCAATGGAGGATCATAACTTGTATGCTATTCATATGCAGTTGTTTTTTAATGTTTTGTTTCAAATATATGAAAAAAAGAAGAAGAAAGAAATAGGAAAAAAATAGTAGGGTAAGAAATGAAGTTGGAATGGGATAAAAAATTGAGTTGTTTGGATGGATAGAAATAAAAAAAAAATAGAAAAGAATTTTCTTTTTATTTGGATGGATAGAAAAAGAAGAAAAAAAAATATATTAATAAAAAAAAATACAAAAAGTTGCTTGTTTAGTGATAAACTGCACCTAAATTATAAGTAACATTATTAAAAATTCAAAAGATTCAACGATGATTATCTAATTATTGCCTTACAATAATAAAATAGGCTACGAATAAAATCGTTCCCAAAATTGGCTCTCGCTTGTACATATCTTTTTGGTACAAAACTTTTATTGAAGGGCATCATAGTGTGCAAGTATGGATTCTTATTCTTTGTTGTGTGTATTGTAGTGATTTGAAGTTTTATTTTCTTCGTAGCCTTTTGTCACTCTTGAGTGCGTCGCAAAGTTATTTTGGGGGGTTTGGACTTGGTGTAGTGGCTTATTGTGTTTTTTTTGCTTTTCTTTTCTAATTTCGTTGGCTCTTTTAGAATATATGTTTGCTAAAATGTTTAAACCAATAAACTTTTTTTAAGTTTTATGTTTATCTAAGAAGAATAAAATGAAAAGGATTCCTTCTCTTTGTGCAACTTTGGACTATTTGTTTACTTAAGAATAAATTAAGATATTTTATTTTTAATGGTTAAATATGCAAATGAGGGCACTAAGGTCTTTCTCGGTTTTGATATTTGGACATGGAGATACATTATTAAGTTAAGTCATAATCTTTTGTGTATAGTCTTTTAAAGTAAATTAGGAACCTTACTTTACAATGCTCAAACTTGTACCAACAATTGAAGTTTTGCCTCTCTGATTTTTCTCTTTGCTTTGCTCGAGTTGTGATTACATACTAAACCAATGGAATAAAACGAATGCGAAAAATGGTTTGCTTTGTCTTCGGTTGTGGTTTTGAATAATTAAAAATCAAATATGATGAAAGAAAGAGACACTTACTATGATAGTTTATGCGTGTATTTTACCTTTAACACAACATATTTAACATATGTACTCTCATACCACTCTTCACAAAGAGAATACTTTACCTTCTTTTCTTCTCTTATCTCTCATTATAATACATGCATATATCTCAATGTGGTTCAGGTATAAACATTCTGTTTCATTCTTTTATGTTCTAATGCATAAATATAATGTAATTTATATCTCAAAGTAACAATTAAGTTATAATTGTTATATTTAATTATTTTAACAATTGATATTAAAGTTAAATATAGATACATTTTATAATTTTAAATTAATTAAAAAATTTAAATGAAAACAAAACATAAACATATCATATGCTTAAATTTTAAATCTCAAAATTTCATTAATGGTTCACAAAATTGATTGAGGAATTTTTTATTTTTTTTATGAACCGTGAATTATATATCAAATTTTTGCATTATTTAGTTTTGTATATTTGGATAGAATTTAAATTTTTTTTATTAAATTACTTTTAAACGGGTTAACATTTTTCAAAATTTCTTAAAGACTTTTACTCACTCATTCATTTAGACTAACATTCTAAAATATCATCGAAATTCCATTAAGTATTCAAGGAGAATCAAATATTTTTCTACTCGTAGTTTTGAAAATGCTACACATTTTAGATCTGAAATTACTCATAAATAAATCAATCTTTTTCTGAAATTAATTAAGAGCTTCTTGAAATTAATAATGGACAATTATTATCTTTGCAAATTTTAAGCTTTGATAGTTGAGTAATTTAAAATAATCAATGATGCAATTTCAAAAAAGAAAATATGATGAAACATGTTGATTATCCACATGAATGATGTCTTTAATCAATTAGATCATAAAATATTTTTTTTGAAAATGTGATACCTCTCATTCAAAAATTTGATGAGAATGACAGACTGATAGTAATATATTTTGTTGTGTATATACCTTTAAATTATTAAAATTAATTATTTGAATAATGTAATCTTAAAATTTGGGACTGTATTATTGGTTAAATATTATACATTGTATTTTCTTAATTAATACGTTATAATATAAATTTAATTTTGGACATATATATAGTAAAGTTATGTTAATTTTCTTTTAATCTCAAGTGCTTTATATATCAAGCATGATGTTATATTCTATCCAATGCTCTTATTCATTTTGTATGGTTGTTAGTTAAATAATCTTGTAAATTTTCTATCAGTTAAATAAGTAGTTTATAATTTTACTTAATTAATAACACTTATATACTACAGTGTAATACGATTAAGTCTTCTTTTGAAGTAATTGTTTCATCTCTGCTATTTTAATTTTCTTTTGGGGATATAGGGAGTGTAGCTTTTACTTAATTAATAACACCTATATACTACAGTGTGACACGATTAAGTCTTCTTTTGAAGTAATTGTTTCATTTCTGCTATTTTAATTTTCTTTTGGGGATATAGGGAGTGTAGCAGTGAGAGCTGTTAATTCGTTGGTCAGCCTGGAGTGTGGTCCTGGTAATAAGTCCTGTATAGGCGATAAAACCATTGGTTAGCATTGGTGGTCCCGGAACATAATACCCTACAAACTCTTAAAATAAAATTAAAATGTTTAGATTAGCGAGATCTTTAAGTAGACTTAGTCTCAAGAGTAATAACCAAATTATAATAAGAAATAGACAAAATGAAACATCAACTAGCGGAAACCCGCTAACAGTACAAGAAATTGAAGAATCTCTCCATAGATGGACAATCCTGGTTGTCAAAATTGGAGATATATACAAACAAAGATCATGGTGGTCTCTAAGCCCAGAAGAGGAAACTCATATGTTAGAATATTCCCTTACAGGAACTCCTAACAATAGAGAAATCCAAATTTTGAAAAAGAAATGTTAGAAAAACATAAAAAAGAAGGATACGTCTTTATTCATTTAGGACTAATCCAAGTAGCTTTAAAACCAAATTACAAAATAGGGTTGGATCTCCCTGTTTTGGCGGTTCTTAGAGATAAAAGACTTCTAAGACTAGAAGACACCATAATAGCAGCACTAGAAAGTAACCTCCATGACAGACCAGCTTTCTTTACTTGCTATCCTGACTTCGCAATGACATCAGATTACTAATCCACTCCCCAAAAGGAATAGTGGATGATGAAGCAGGACCCTTCCAGATAATATACAGAGTATACTATAAGGTTACAAAAATAGGATACGGTTTTAGGTCTGCCTACCAAACCCCAAAAACCGAAACAACAGTAGTAGAAGCTAATCTTACTAGAAGTAAGGTACAAACCTCAAAACGATTAAGTCATCAAGAACTAATCAACAGAATTCCCAATGAATGGATATTAAAAGATATTATTGAGCCTCCAAAAGAATACAACACACAGATTAGAGAAATAATAGCAGAAGGAAGAGATATTCGTTTAAGCTTCCAAAGAAACAACTCAATAAGAACAGAAACCCCAACAAATCTTTACAGTTCAGCTAGACATTCTGTAGATAATTCAACATTAAATTTTAATATTAGAGGAATAGACAGTAATAACATTCCACAAGTTACTGAACCGGTTTATGAAGGAGCATCTCAATATTCTCCAACAGCCTCTCAGGTATTAAATGTGCTCGATAGAGAAGAACCTTTTACAATAGATAAAAATTGGATTAAATAAGATCTAGATGCAGAACATAACAGGGTAAGAAAGGAATGGTTTTTACAAAAATTTACAAGACAACAACAAATAGAAATAAGAACTGTATTTTATTCCTATTTGGAAGAAATTAGACAACACCAATACTTCTTCCCGTGGTTAGACATCTATTTAGAACAACAAAATATAGAAAATCCTTTCAAAAAAGAATTAAATCTCATAAATAATGCAAAGACGTCTAATAAAAACCAATTCAACAATAACAAGAAAAAGAACACATGTTGGAAATGTGGAAAGTCTGGACACTTTGTAGACAAATGCAGAGTGCAAACAAAAATAAATTTAATAGAGGACGAAAAGTTAAGGGAAGTGCTCAATAAAGTTTTAATTGAATCAGAACCAGAAGAATTAGAAAAAGAAGAATCATCACAAGATAATGAAATATATCAATTAGATTATTTTACAACAGATGATGAGCAAGAATCTCATGTGACTGCGATAATTGCATAGCTCCACAAGAGGTAAATGTTCTAAGTAGAGATCAAACCAACACATTAATAACCATCATACATAAATTAGAAGATTCTCCCCTAAGAGACGAGTTTATAGCAAAACTCAATGAATTAGTAACTAAAGAAGAAAATAACCAAAAAGAAATTCAGCCGATAGAAATGAAAGATGTCTTGGAAAAATTTAAACAACCAATCTTAAATGTAGGAATAAAAGAATTACAAGAAGAAATCAAGACACTTAAAAAAGAAATACAAGAACTTAGAACTAACCAAATACAGTTAGAATTCAAGATTTTAGAGTTAGAAGGTAAGAAAATCATTGAAGCACAATCCCAAAAGCCTGAACAACAGGAAATATTTAATCTAGAATTATTAACCTTAATGACTGTCCACAAATGGTGGGTAGAAATTAAATTAATAATTGGAAAACAAGAATTTAAATTAAGAGCCTTAATAGACTCAGGAGCAGAAATTAATTGCATCCAAGAGGGAATAATCCCGACAAAATATTATGAAAAAACTCAAGAAAACGTAACAGGAGCAAATGGAGGAAAATTACAAATACAATATAAACTTTCAGAAGCCAAGGTTTGCAAAAACAAAGTATGTTTCTCCACATCCTTTGTATTAGTAAAAAATATGAGTAACCAAGTAATTTTGGGAACTCCATTTTTAACATTGTTATATCCTTTCGAAATAACTGAAAAAGGATTAGTATCCAAAGTAGTACCAGAAAGACCAATAATTTTTGAATTTATTCAAACCCCAAAAAACAAGAGAACTAAACCTTCTTAAAAAAAAAATCAATAGAAGTAAATCTAATAGAAAGAAAACAACAGCAGATCAAAATGTTAAATGAAGAAATAGGGTATAAAAGAATTGAAGAGCAATTGAAATCCCCAAAAATTAAGAAAACAATAGAGAATATAAAAGAAAAAATAGAAAAAGAAATTTGCGACTTAAATCCTATAGCTTTCCATTATAGGAAAAAATATGAAATTTCCCTACCATATGAAGATGGATTTTCTGAAGATAAAATACCTACAAAAGCTAGATCCATCCAAATGAATAAGGAATAATTAAAATATTTTAGGGAAGAATTGCAAGATTATTTAAAGAAAGGTTTAATAAGAGAATCTATGTAAACAAAGCCTCGGAACAAGAAAGAGGTGCACCAAGATTAGTAATAAATTATAAGCCTCTCAATAAAGCTTTGAAATGGATTAGGTATCCTTTACCTAATAAGCAAGACCTAATCAAAAGATTAACTAAAGCTAATATATTCTCTAAATTTGATATGAAATCTGGATACTACCAAATATCCGTAAAAGAGGAAGATAGGTATAAAACGGCATTTGTTGTTCCTTTTGGACATTACGAATGGAATGTAATGCCACAAGAACTAAAAAATGCTCCAAGTGAATTCCAAGAAATAATGAATAAAATCTTTTACCAACACATGGAATTTTCAATTGTATATTTAGATGATGTATTAATATTCTCAAAAGGAATAAATCAACATAAAGAACATTTGAAAAAATTTATACAAATAATTAAAGACAATGGTTTAGTAGTATTAGCAAGAAAAATGAGTATTTTTCAAACCAAAGTAAGATTCTTAGGATATGAAATATTCCAGGGAACCATAAATCCCATACAAAGGTTCCTAGAATTTGCAGGAAGATTTCCAAATGAAATAAAAAATAAAAAATAGCTCCAAAGATTTTTAGGGTGTCTAAATTATGTAGCAGAATTTATCCCTAGGATAAGGACAATATGTGCACCATTGTACAAAAGACTAAGAAAAAATTCTCCGGCATGGGATGATGAAATGACAAAGGTAGTACAAAGAGTAAAAATTCTAGTGAAAAGTTTGCCCTGCCTAGGGATTCCACATCCATTAGCAGGTTTAATAGTAGAAACAGATGCGAGTGATATAGGATACGGGGGAATCCTAAAACAAATACTTCCTAATACCAAAACAGAACAAATTGTTAGGTACCATTCGGGTATCTGGCATTCCTCACAACAAAAATATTCTACAGTCAAAAAAGAAATTCTTTCAATAGTATTATGTGTACAAAAATTTCAAGATGATATTTTTAACAAAATTTTTTTGTTATGAACTGATTGCAAATCAGCCCCATAAGTTTTGAAAAACGATGTTAAAAATTTAGTATCAAAACATATTTTTGCTAGATGGCAAGCTCTGCTATCAAATTTTGATTTTGAGATAGCCCATATTAAGGGAGAAAAGAATTTTTTACCAGACTTTTTAACTAGAGAATTTTTACAGGGAAACCATGAGTAAACCTGTAACATTGGACCAGTATAGTCCGCCCAAACAACAGACTACCAGAAAATTGCCAGCATCGATGGCCACTTCCAGTCAAGTGGTACAGAAAAATACAAAAGGAAAAGAAGTAGCAACATCTACCACAAATAGTTATCCTACCCAAACCACCATAAGGCCATCCTTCTCACCACCCACACCACAAAAATCCACAAAATCAACTATATCACCCTCCAATAGATTTACTGTGCTGCAAAAACCTATTAAAGACAACAGTCTACAACACATGTACGTGACCAAGGAGAATTCCATTCCAGTAATGGTTTTAGAACCCGAATGGTCCCAATGGTCAGCACAAGAAATAGCAAATAAAGTCTTTCCTCCAAAGTGTAATTTTGTGCCAAAGACAACACAAAAGCCTAGAAGGTTCTATGAGTTAATTCTAATTGATACAAAATCGATAGAACTAACTCACAATAAAAACGATAAAGATGAAATAAGTTTTTCAAAATTAAAAATCTGAAATGTTTTATCTTTATCTGATTGGGAACAACCCCTATCTCAATACAAATCTTTTTCAATAGAATTTAACCCTCCTCATTATAATTATTTTGATTATATTGAGGCATGACACAATATCCTTTATCTGTGTCCTAGGAGCCATTCGTGGTTCATTTGGTTCAGAAAAGGGATATCTCTGAGTTTTCCAACATGGTTTTTTAAATGGTTTCTGGATTTCGGTCCCGAATCGTGTATTTTCCCTTCAAAAGCAAAGGTCTCATATGATTATTTTTCTGAGAAGACCAGATTCTCAGAAGATAAGAAATTGATTTCATTTATTGCATCCCAAGGGATCTCTTGGGTTTCTATGTGGGAATTCTCCAAAGAATTTCAATCCGAAGATTCTTCCATAAGCTACTTGGTCCGAGTAATAAAAATAAAATGGTGGAGCAAATATAACTTGGACTTCTTGGCTAAGGCCAACATAGACGCATGGATACAATTGAATACTCATTATGTAGCCCTTCCAATAGCTATACAAAAGGAATCATTATTTTTACAAAACAAACAACAGATAATGGTTGCCTTAAGTTCAGCGGCCTCAGAAGAAGAGTTTTCCAAGATTCTGTCACAAATTTCCCCTCAAGCTTCCCATGCTGAAGGAGAAGAAGAAGAAGAGGTTAATAGTTTACCCGAGAACTATGACCTAGATGATTGCTTCGGGCACTCTGGTTTTTGAAGCAAAAACAAAACATACCAAAGAGCAACGGCAAAAGCAGACTGACAAAAGCAAAAACATAGTTGCAGACTAACAAAAGCAAAAGCAAGACTGTAGACTAACAAAAGTAAAAGCAAAAAACAAAAGCAGTACAAAAGTAAAGATTCTTCAAGATAATGCGGATAAGGATTAGATCAATAATTGAAGAAAGCAGTTGTGGAAAATAAGAAGAATTGAAGAATGGATTGAAGTCCGGGGCTATAAAATCCCCCATCCTGAGAAGAGAAAGATCATCGAAAAATTTCCTTTGTAATCTTTCTTTATCTTTTGAAAAAACACTCTGTTGTAATACCATATATTTCTTGTACCAAAGTTTTGAAGTTTCAACAAGACTCAATCTTTAAGATCGTCAAAATTGTAAGTTTCAATACAGTTTTCAATATAGTCTTTTCAATATTAAAGAAAACAATATATTGAAAAGACTATTTGGAAAACCAAAGAAAACAATATATTCCAACAAGAATATCCGGCACAAGAAACAACCGTAATAGAACTATCAAAAGAAGTTGAAATTGAAGCTTCTCCATTTAAAAAAGAAGATTTAAAACAAAAAGATGTAGAAAAATAAGATATAGACAAACTCCACCAACAATTAAACTATTCTAATACCGTATTAGGAGTTATGACGCAACAATTGAAAAGGATAGAGATTAATCAAGAGACCGGAACATCTAAAAAATCCATAGAAAAGCCCATATATAATATATCAATGATGTCCCAACAATCCATAGAAAATTTTAGAGAAAAGAATCCCATTGAAAAGGAACTGGAAGAAATAAAAACGAGAGTAGCAAAATTAAGCTTAGGAAACTCTTCAGTAAACAACATAGAAGTAAACAAAATTGGAACTAAATATTCCTATCCAAAACTAAAAACCTTCCATAATAGACCAACAATGTCTGATTTACTATTAGAAGAAAGAACCTAATTTGTTCAAAATAGTTATTCAAAATACTATATATATATATATATATATATATATATATATATATATATATATATATATATATATATATATATATTATTATGATATTATGATTTTAGAATTAAACATAATAATCTTTTATATAAATTAAATCATGTTATGTTAATATATCTTTTTGTATATTGTAAAATTTATAACACTTGTATATACTACATAATATATATATATATATATATATAATTATGATATTATAATTTTAGAATTAAACATAATAATCTTTTATATAAATTAAATCGTGTTATGTTCATATATCTTTTTGTATATTATAAAATGTATAACACTCGTTTAAACATGACTTACAATTATGTATAATGGAGTGTAATTAAAAAAATTCTGTATAAATTAATTGAATTTATTTATTTATTATAATTATATTGATTTTCACTATTTTAGTTTTAAAATCTAAAAAAAACTTTAATTTATTATTCTTAATCTTTTGATAAATATATGTTAAAAATATATTTCGATCATAAACTTAAAATAAATTTTAAGTCTTAATATGATATAAAATTTTATTAATTAAATTTATATAAGTAGTCAATTATGTAATTATATATTATTTTCTTGTTATGGTTTAAATTTAAAATTTATATTATTTCATTCTAAAGTTTTTTATGTTTATTTATAAAAATATCATTTAAGTAATTTATTGAGAGATCATTGAAATAATTAATAATCATATTATGTATTTAGAATATACATTATTATATTATTTAAAAATTAAATTTTATTTTATATGTAAATTATAATAAAAGTTTAATGTTAATTATGAACTATTTAAAAATATAATATATTAAAACAATTTATGATATTTTAATGAAGACATTAAATTTAATTGCTTCTATCTACAAGAATGAATAAAATAACATTATTAAAATTAGTTGTAAAGTATTTAATTTTCTTTTTTATTATATCATTATATATATGAAAATTATAATTCATAAAATATTTTTTTTATTTATTATATTTAAATATATTCTCAATGGTACATTTAAATATGGGAGTATAATAATTTCTTAAAATATTAATTATAAAATTTTATGATCTATTTATTGATTAATTATTATAATATTTTTTAGTAATTGCATATCATTTTATAGTGAATAAGAATAAATTGTAAAAATATAATTAATATATATTTTTATTATATTCTTATTTTTTAGAGTTCTATTATGGGATAATGTATTTTGATTAACAAAAAATTAAATAATTTTATTACTATATTTTTAGGTTTTAGAATCTAAAATTTTGTGAAAGATTTTGTGATTTGTATTTGTGAACATACTTTATTTGTTGACATGTTATGATATGGAATTAAATATAAAGGTTTTTATGAAAACAAAATCTATAATTATTGGTTAAATTTTTATATGTTATGGCTATGAAAATTTTTATTATATTATATTTAACATCATAATCTTATTTCATATGATTTTGGTCTCACCTATCATAAATATGATTATGTAAATTTTATAACAATTAAATAATTTAAAATTTATTTAAATTTTTTATATATATAATTTATATTAATGATAATTATATCTTATCAATATGTTCTTATTAATGTAGCATCTTCTAAGTTATCTATATTCTAATACCTTACTTGTAATCATCTATTATACAAGTGCACTATTTATCAATAATCGTACAACCATGATATATCAACATCCAAGTTTATTGTTGGGCTAACAGTTAATTTTAGTCATACTCATATACATACATCATCACTAGTTATATAAGTTCAACATATCCCCGAATGTAGAGAGTTTAGAGAACTACAAAGAGGTGATATAAATAAAATATAAAGATGGTATCACACCTAGAAATCAAATCAAAGTTGAACTATCATATACAGACGCAACCCTCGAGATTACAAATATTTCTCCAGTTAATGCTCGCCCTCAATAGCGAGAAGTCACCCACTATTCTACTGATGATGGGAAAAGTCTAAAGACTTGGAGGGGTCTTCATCACCATCATCCTCGTCATCATCGTCATCTCCTTCATCTTTGTCATGCTCCCCCTCTGGATGGCTCAAATAAGCACGAGATGGACCTGCTTCATCATGGCGAAAGGCAATCCGATGAAGTTGTTGCAAGGTTGATTTCCTTGCAATTTGATGGTAACGGGGAATTCCCCAAAAATCAAATACATGTGGTGTAGTTCAAACCTTAGGAATGTCCAATGTAGCAGAAGGTGGTCCATGACATTACAGAGTGTCTCTCGATGATGTATAAATGGGAGGTGGGATTGACCTTCTATGATATACCTTTATAGGAATAGGTACTATGACGTTTGTAGGTATCATCATTGGGGCCCATGGTGGAGGATGTACTGGAGAAGATACATCAGCCATCCAAATAGTTCCTGGCTTGAAATTACTCTTGTAGTGACTCCTAGCATTGAGTGGGTGTCGAACATGTTCTTCATTCTCCTTGTCTACTTCAACCTCTACATTAAGGTGAGGAATGTCCATCATGTAGTCTTATTGACATCACAACATCATACATAGAAATACAATAGTAGAAGAGTGAGATATTTTGTTCAAGTAAAATTTTGAATAGGAGTAGTATGTTAAAATAAATATCACACTTTAATACAACCACACATAAGTTCTTTGCAAAATACAAGAACTATTTAAATCACCATCGTTGTATGCAATGTATGAGTATTATGTCCCATCATTTTCTTTACACATTTCTATTATTACAAACTCAGGATTAGGTTAAGGCCTACTGTGTCTCATACCACAATAATCCTTACTAATTTGGAGTTGGTCATCTCTATGATATGTAATGCATGTGAGCCCAAATCATCGTCATCATATTTTCAAAACAATAGAGGTATCGAGATCCAATTTTCACAACAATATTGTGCTCATGATAACACTCATCATCATCATCACATCATTATCATTTCATTTTTCTCAATAAGAGAAACTGAAATTGATCAACAGGTAATGATAATCGTTCAAGATCTTGTCGAGATAGGTAAGTCTGACTAGAGCAGTCTCGACTATAGAGAGCAACCTCAAGTCATTGAAAATGTTCAACCTAGTTCACCTACCCCCCTAAACTCGAAAGTTCTCATTTCTCATGAATTATGGTATACTTCCATGTGAATTGAGCCATACATTTTTCAGCTACCCTTTCATAGAAGAGCTCGCGGATTATCCCCCACATTAATGATTCTCAAAACATTTCTTTTTATTCATATGATGCATGACAATCAATTACTTTACACTTCTTGCTTATCTCAATTGAAGGTTTCACCTTCTTCTCAAACCCGGGACTTCTTTGTCCTCTTTTAAGGATATGAGGTTCCAAGGTAGTATATGAGGTTCTCAACCTCAAGACACCCATTCATCTTAATCCACACACATTGATGATTGATATAGTTCAATCCTTAGACATAATTACTTTGAAATCATTGTTTTCTTCCATGATAGTAGCATAATTATATCATTTTTCTACACATTACATGGATTAACCCTCTCAAGGTTCATTTAGTCGTCTTTGATTATAGTCGATGTTTAGCTCATATTCTTCAATCTCCTAAAGTTTCTCATAAAAATGTTATTCTTTTTAGAAGACCCTTGGGATCTATTTTAGAGATATCTTGAGATAACACTCTTGTTTGGTCGTCTAACAATAACGTCTTGTCTACAACTGTCTTGTCTAATCATGTTATCTCATTGTACCATCTTGTCTAGTATGAAGTGGTCATTTTTGGTCTAAGATATTACCATCATCTTGTCTACAACCATCTTATTTGATCATACTGTCTGATTGTACTATTTGGTTTGCATTTTTCTTATCTAATATGAAGGGGTCATGTTTGGTCTAAAGCATCCTACTCTGGTATGAAGCAACATCATCTGGTCTGTGACATCATCTTGTCTAGGGTAGTCTTGTTGGATAGTATTGTCTGATCTGCAATTATCTTGTATACAATATGTCTACTATTTGTCTACAGCAACATGTTTACTGTCTTACCTATAGTAACTCGTCTAGTTTCTTATATACAACAACACGTCTAGTGTCTTGTATACAGTAATGTGTCTAATGTCTTGTATATAGAAATACATCTAGTGTCTTGTATATAGTAATGTGTCTACCATCTTATGTACAAAAATGCGTCTAGTCTCTTGCATACAATAACGTGTCTAATGTTTTTTTTTATACAATAACACATCTATTGTCTTATATACAATAATTCACCTTCTAACTTATATACAATAAGGTGTCTACTGTGTTATATACAATAACGCTTCTACCTACTGTGTTATATACAATAACGCGTCTACTGTCTTATCTACAGTAACGTATCTAGTGTCTTATGTATGGTAATACATCTAATGTCTTATCTACAGTAACGTATCTAGTGTCTTATGTATGGTAATACATCTAATGTCTTATCTACAGTAAGGCGTTTACTATAATTTATTGAAAATGACGTATGAGAATGTTTAATTCTAGGACATCATTTTAGCATCCCAAAACCATTAACTACTCTTAGTTTCTAAATAAAATAAGGTCTCTAGAACCTTATAAATAGATCCAGACTTTAAGGATAACAATAGAGGAGAGAATTTTAACCATTTTACATCATCAATTGATAAATTATATTCTAGATTTAAGGGAAAATCTAGACTACTCCTAATTTGTACTTGAATCTCATCCCCTTTACCTAAAATTGAAATTTGTTGTAGTCTTTATCCTCCCAGAGTCTATAATCCACATATAACTTTCATTTCAATCACTATTTGACCCATAAATTAGTACAACAATCTTTGGAATTGATCTTAAGCTTTTCAATTTTTAGGAACTTATGGCTGAAAATTTTACAAATAAGAAAGACAAAGAAGACTATGTAATGTTCTGCACTTTTGCTTTTAATTTACTGAATATCCGATTGTAAGTGAATGCTTAGTAATACTTCCACAAAATGAATGTTAATTTTTTCTATTGAAAATCAAAGCTTGGCTATGAATTGGTCGTTTAATTGATACGAATTGAAATAGAAGGTGTATGTGGAGGAAGGTTAAGTAATGTGGTGGCAATTTTCATACATTATTTACTTTTTTTTCGAGAGATTGGACCATTACAATTAATGTAATTTGTAATTGATATAATATATTAGTTTTCTATAAACTTATATTAATTATGATTTGAAATACCTATTGATATTAAAATTTCTCTGTAATATAAGAGGTTGTACTTTTTGTTCACGTATATTGTTTTGTAAAATTTAACAAATTAATTATGCATAAATTCTACAAATTAATATTTATATGGAGTTAAATAAAATTATTTTTTTAAAATAAGTTGCAATTAATGTAAGATAATAAATGTATCATATTCATATAACATTATTTGGTATATTCCTTTGTTTGATTGTGTAAATGATGGACATATCATATCAGTATAACATTACTTGACATATTTACTATGTGATAGGTAAAATAATTTAATTGTTCACTTTAAATTTTAAATATTTTTAAATAAATTATTTTAATCATTTCTCCATCAAATAGAAGAAACTTGCATATTTTTTATATTGGAATTCTTAAAAGGAGTTCTTTTAATGCCAGAAATGTAATTTAATTAACTGCTCAATTAATTGAATTTGATAAAACTAAAATTTTTATGTAGACTTTTTTATTTAATAACATAGTTTTTCTCTTTACATATTGTTTGTTATTAATTTATTTTCAAAATTTCTATTGAGAATATTATCATATCTTTTTAAAGCAATCACATTTACAGTAAACTTTCTATAACTTTTTCCTTATTGAAATTAACAACCCTAATTCTAAATTCCAAATTAGTTTATAAAGGATTGAAGAATTTTTTTTTTCTATTCTATATTATCATTTTAGTTTATTTATTATAATAAATTAAAATATATTGAAGTTATTCTAAAATAAAAATTAATTTTGATAATTTGTTATTTATACTTATAAATATTACTTTTTTATATTCAATAACATTTATGGTTATCCTTATAAGATAAAAAAACGTTTAAGCATTTATTAGTCATGTATAATACAAATAATATTGCAATTGTTTGATTTATAACATGGATAAAAATGAAACTTTGAAATTATTTATTATTAATATCCTTAATAATAAATAAATGTATATTCTATGTGCTTCTATTGTTTTTTCTGCTATTGGTAACTTAATTTGTGTTTATATGTATATTATTTGTATTGTAGCAATTAATTTTTTTTAGTGTGTTGTTGAAATTTTACAAGTAATCATATATTATATTTAATATATTGGAGATTATACTTTCAATATAAGTCTTTAAATAGTCAATATAGATTGTAAAATTATATGTTGGTAATTATTACAATCATTATTAAATTTATTTGAGAAGTTATAAGGAGATTTTATATTTTAAAATGTTAAGTGAAAATTTATAATTTTTCTAATTTTATATGAAAATTATGTGGTTAATTATGAAACTTAATTTTGTAAAATCTTAGTTAAAGTTCTTTATTGGGTTTTATATTTCTATTTTACAACCAGTTTTTTTGTTGAATTTGTTTTAGTATCTTTTTCTCCTACATACAATGATTAAAGAGAAAAAGATTGTGAGTTTTAGACTCATCGTGAGTATCTTATTAAAAGTTATAATTTATTATTAAATATTATACTATTGGAGTATTTTAATCCTATGACTCTAATAAAAATTTTATTAATATCATGATATATTGAATTAATAAAAATATACACACAATTGTTTATTTTAAAATTTATTAACACTACTATATATTTTTATTTGCAAACTTTTCATAGCCACATGTAAAATGATTACATATTAAAAACATATTAATAGAGACATTTAAAAATATCCAAATAAAATTATGACAAATTTCATTCTCTAGTGCATATCATCAAAATTATGATTGATATAATATGAGCTTAATCTGACAACTGAAAAAATATTGACTTTTTTTTTCACATACCATCAATTCTTCACTTCTTTTTCTTATCAAATTCATTATTAAAGGTTTTTAACATTTCTAATATCTATGTTGTTTCTAACAAAAGTAGAGGAAATCTGAATTCTTTTTGTTTGCTATTAAAAGAATCCTTGATAAATAGACGTTGAAGAAGTATTATAATTATAACATGCACAGGCCAACCTTCCTTTTGTTCTCCAATTTGGGTAGTTACTAATAGTCTATAATATAGAAGCTACAAACTGAAGTTGTTATCATGTAGGAAATAAGGATAATAGAAAAAAAAAACTCTCAAACAATCTAACAAATTCACTTGATTTGGATTTCTTAACTTGATTACAAATTGACCTGTACATGATATTTATAGATGCATAAGATATCTCTTGATACGATGGACATACTTTAAAATAATGCAACTCTTAAAAACTATAAGGTATAAGTTTAATTTAATGTGTTGCTAAATTCAACTAACATATTGCTCCACTAAAATTTCATTTTTTTTTAACATCTCCCTTAAATTTTTTTATAACTTCAATCCAAACACAACTTAGCAAAACTTCCAAACTTCAACCATTTGGTAAAAACATCAGCTAAAAATTAACGAATTTTGTTTTAAAATTGTTTTAAAATTCAAAATCCAAAAACTTGCAGTTATCCCAAACAAAGGCTTTAAGTGTAACATCTTAACCTGATCAATATTCATCAAAGATGCATCACATTTACACTTGGAACTCGAGTTAAACTTTTCTGTTGCAAACTTTTCTGTTCGATTCAGTTTTCATCAAAGATTGCCATTTATCCTGGTTAGAAAAAATAAGTAGTTTTTTTTAAACCTATTTTTAAAAGGAAAAATGGCTGATTTTATTGGTCATGGCTCTTCTTTCCAACAACTCATAAGTGGGTTGCCGGGGAGGCAGAACTTGCCAAATTGCAAGAAACTATTTCTTTGAGCAGCAATTGATGCAGGAGAAATCATCAAGGGAAATTGTGACCTGTATAAAGTGATGAAACCTTTGTACAGTTGCCAAGTGATACTAGAGACTAGGTGTTTCGATTACCAAAAGAAAAAGGCTAACAACACAAGTAGTGCAAATGACATTTCATTCATAACAACCACATGTGAAATGATTACATATTAAACACATATTATATCCATTTCTGTATAAGATAATTTTCATATATAACTCCAATATCATTTGTATTAGTAATGAGTAGCCAAACATACCGGTCTTCTATTGAATTTGCTCTCACAATTATGGATTCGACGTTCCTAAAATCTAGACCAAATAAAGAGATCTAAAACAAATAATGTACGTTTAATTTATTTTTTTGCTAAAATTGATTTTAATGATGGGTTTCTAAACTAATCTCAAATACAGATATTACAATAAAACATGCATGATGTGAAAATTTGATATCCAATGAAACTAAATGGGGCCTTCAGTAATCAAATATCCTCCTTTAAGCAAACTTCTAATCCGGATTGTTCTGAGTAAACGATTCTAATTGACTCATCTCAACTTTTCAATAAGATGAAAGGTCCCCTCTTTACACCATTGGTTAAATTTTATTGAGAAACAATAATTTGTAGGAAAAACAAGCGTTTAAAAGTGTTGCTAACATTTCTCGTAAGAAAACGCTCTCACAAATATGCATACGATGTGTTGAAAAGAGAGATAAAATTAGGTTATACGCATTCATGATGACCTTATTGCGCAATACAATTGAACAGTACTCGATCACAAGGCATAGACGTATGAGTTTGCACGCTTGTGCATAGCTCACAAACATCAAAATTCTTGTACAGCCACCACAAAGACACTAACGAGTTCAAGCCCTAAACAATGGGCAATTTCTATAACCATGACCAAAACCGCGAGCTTAAATATCCTCCTAAAAGGATTAGATGTTGCAATACAGAGAAATTCCCATTAAAAAGTTCCTCAATATTTAGACAACAAATATTGAGGCAAAAAGCCAGCAATCTAAGTGAGGCATGAGTAAGCCAGTGCCTTTTCCTCAGAAAGCTCTTCTGCTGTCAAATCCAACTTTTTCCTTGAGAATTCATCAATGGCAAGTCCTGTGTAAAAAAAATTGGAGAAAGTATGTCTCAGAACAGATACACTCATCCAATTTAGAACTACATATAATTTGGATAAGCTTGGGGGAGGGGAACTTGTATGATATAACTTTGATCTAAATTCTCTCCCAGCCCCAAAAAGGCTACAACCCCTTTTGGCGTATTAGAAATGCACTATTTTAAAATGTTTCTGAAAAAAAAGGCAAGAGTAAAACTGGGCCATAATTTCAGTTGCATTAGAGAGCATTACACCAAGTATGGGGAGGGGATTGTTGCATTACATCTTATTTGAGTAAAATTTTAATAAAAAATGTAAAACAGGTTATAGCAAAGAACAAACACTGAGAACTTAAGCAAGGCGTGGTGATAAAATGTTCAATGGTGACGGACAATATGGATAAATAAAATGGTGTGAGAAAAAATTTGTTCACATTTAAGATTCAATATCTGATTAAGTGACAACAAAACACTTACCTTGAACTACTTTCCATTCCCCATTGGCACAGGTGACGGGGAATGAATAGATGAGTCCAGCTGGTACATTGTAAGAACCATCGGAATATACTCCCATCGATACCCAGGTGCCCTAATATATATTGAGAAAAAGTAAGCCGAGGTGGAGATATAAAGAAATTGAATAAAAAATCAAATAAAAACCTAACCAACCTCGGGTGTTCCAAGAACCCAATCTCGAATGTGGTCACAAGCAGAGCTAGCAGCTGATAGTGCACTTGAAAGCTTTCTAGCTTTAATGATTGCAGCACCACGTTGTTGGACAGTAGTAATGAAGTCCCCATTCAACCTTGACAATGAAAAATTGCAACAATGATTCAACAAACACAATTTTATAAAGAAAAAAAAAAGAACTTGCTGAAGTAATAATTCATAATATTCATCAAATACCAGGCATCATCAGCAACAAGTTCACGGACAGGCTTCTCCCCAGTTGGGCTTACAACAGTTGCATGGTTAACATCAGGATACTGAGTAGATGAGTGATTACCCCAGATTATGACATTCTTTACATCAGAAACTTGAACGTTAAGTCTTTCAGAAATTTGCCCCAGTGCCCTATTGTGATCCAATCTAGTCAAACAAGTAATGTTTTTCTCAGGAATAGATGGAGCAAATTCCTTCAAGATCAATGCATTGGTGTTTGCTGGGTTAGCAACAACGAGAACCTGCAAGATAATGCAGTCTTTTATAAATATTCCAAAATCACAAAACTATAATACATGTTTTTGAAGAAAAACAAATACAGTACACATTTCCATGGAAAGAGTTAGATTCCATCATGATGGAATCATAAGGACTTCACCAAACAGGACACACCTACACATATGTGAACTAGGTGGAGCCTTTTCCATAAGACCTAGTTCTTGCAAAAATTTGCAACTACTAAATTACCATATTGGAAATTATTAATAACAAATAAAATCAGTATATTCACTTATATTTTGTAGGTCTTACATCTAGCAAAATCTCACAAACAAATAGATTAATAGTTTTCAATTACAAAACATACATGCCCCAAGCAATTTGACCCAAGTATAAAAAAATTGAAAAAAAAAATTACAAAATCAAGTATAAATTTTGACATAAAAGCGTAGAAGTTAAAGTTCATTAGGAAGGGCATATGAATTCAGATGAACAGGATTACCTTGCAGTTGGCTGCAGCATGTTTTTCAAGGGCAGAAGCCTGGGATTTATAAATTGAGACATTTTTAGACATCACGTCTTTCCTCTCCATACCTTCTTTTCTTGGGAATCCACCAACCATCACAGCAATATTGACCCCAGTGCATGCCTCAACCACATCAGTTGTAGCAACAACACCTGAAACAAATAATAGCACAGGACATCATAATCTTGTTGATTGCATAAGCAACAGAAAGAAACCTGTGTGAAGTCTAAGATTGCTATCCATAATGTTTATGTGACATTTAACAAGGGTAAGTCAAACCTTTAAGAAGAGGGAATGCGGCATCCACCAATTCCATTTTAACTCCATTCAATGACTCTGCTGCTGGAGGAATGTCAAGCAAGTGGAGGATCACAGGCTGGTCAGGACCCAGCATCACTCCCCTGGCAATCATAGGGACAAGAGCATACCCGATTTGCCCTACAATGGATAAAACATTTTATTAGTACAGCAAAATGATGAGAGGCAAAATTGTAGGCATCCATAAGCAGACCACATTTGGTTTGAAGCAGCTAATCATTTCATCATAAAACCCATTTCTCATCTGTGGAAAACCCCACTCAACAGAAGGCATTGTAAATGTTTGAGGAAATCAATTAAGTTCTATATTAATACATTCACTTTAAAAAAAAAAAAACTAAAACGCCAATAGAAAAGTAGTAGAAAATAAAATAACCTGCACCATCAGAAAAATTCAAAATGATCAGAGATTTTATTTTCAGTCAATAAAAGCAAATCATTGCAACATTTTTCAAGAACAGCAACAAAGACACAAACAATATCTAAGTCAACTTTATACACTGAATGTTAAAGAGCTATATGTTTATCATTCATTCACTATTCATTCACATATAAGACACGTAACAAGAGCCATCAACTGATAAGAACCCAAAACTACACCAGTTTCAACATTATTTCCCTAACAATGCAACTTACAACACATCCTAGTTCATAACAAAGCCAATCACATGAAAAAGTTACATAAGAATCCCAATCATGATCCAAAACACCAATAACTGATAAACAAATCTACATCAGAAAAAAAATCACAATAACAAGCATAAAGCATCATCATCGTTAATTACAGTATCAGATCTGAAGCCTAAGCAGATCAAGACCCCAAACAAAAACAAAGACAGCATTTTAACACAAAACCAGAATTTAAAACCATCAAACCAATCCAGAAACATGGTCAGATCATAGATCTCTCCTAAAAATTAAAACAAATATGTAAAATCAAGAGCGCTGATGAGTCATAACATAGAAAAATTAGAGAAGACAATACCTGCAGCACCAGTGACGAGAACACGAACTGGGTCCTTGGCCATTTTCGAAGAAATGAAATGAATCGAAGGGAAAGAAAGGTTTGAATCGAACAAGAGAGTGTTTGAGAGAGTGTGTATGAAACTGGGGTGGACTCGGGTATTTATTTTTGTGGAGATAACGTTGCCACGCTATGGACTGGATGAAACGATACCGTTTTAATAGGGTTAACTTTAACGATGCGGAGAAACAACAGCTGTAGTGTAGTTAAAGAGCCAAAAATAAATAAGTAGCTATAAAAAATTAGAAAAAGAAAGGTAATATTCAGTTTTTAAACCTTTTATCAAATAGAAATTTTTAATTCCAATTTTGTCCTAATTGATTCATAAATTTTACATTTTTGTAATTAATTTATAGTGCTTTCTAATTAATATTCTAAAAATATTGATTAAAAATAAATTTTTAATTAAAAAACTATAATAAAATGTATTTAAAATTATAAAAATAATAATAATATTTTTAATAAAAAAAAATTTTATTTTTTTTTACAATTAGATTTTTTTAAATTTTAATTTAATTTGATTTCTTTAATAAATAAACATATTCGAATTTTTTTAAAAAAAAAGTTAGATAAATAAATTAAGTTTAAATCTAAAAATATTTGTTTAATCTATTAAAAGATTTATTTATCTTCATATATTATATATTTATATTTATTTTAATATATTATATTTATATATTATTTATTTTAATATATTATATTTATATAATTTATTAAAAATTAAACTTTTTTAATTTCAAACAAAAAAATTTAAATAATTTTTTTATTCTTAAAATAGAACTCTTTTCTTTCGTTTTCATCTTATTCTATTCTTAAGTTTTTTTTATATGATATTGTATAAAAATATATCATATTGTCTAATGTAATATTGTAAAATAAATAATTATAAAATTTTTTAATATTATATAATTTTAATTTATTTTTTATACAAATGATATCAATAAAAATTAAATTGATAGGTTTAATAACATAAAATATATTTTTATAAAAAAATTTAAATTTATGAAGTTTTTAAATAATTTATATATATATATATATTAAATTTATTTAATAATTTTTTATCTTATAAATTTTAAATTTATAAATCTTTTTAATCAATTATTATATAAATTTTTAATTTATTTAATAATTTTTTTTAAATATAAAATAAATAAAATTTGATCACTTAAAATTTAATTCTATTCGACTTACTCAATTATTATTTTTTATGCAATCTTGCTTCTTCTTTTTTTTAAAACTGTGCAATTTTGATATGTCTAGAACGGTGTTGATTCCTTTAATTGAAATCAACTAGCAATTCCTTTAATCCCATGTCTAGAACTGTGTTGGATTTATTTAGATATTTTTTATGAAATTATAATTTTAAAAAATCAATACATTCATATGAATAAATTTTAAATTTACTAAAACAATTAGTATATAAAATTCTCTCCTTACATATCTCAATTTTTATCTTCGCATATATTTTTCAACTTCATTCATTTTTTATATATTTTAAATTTTAATATTTGTTGAAATCAAATTTAATTATTATATATGATATAACATTTACATTTTTATAAAATATCATATAAAAATCAATTTAATGATATTTTAAAAATTCTTTTTTTATAAAATATAATTTTAAAATTTATATAATTTATTTTAATTTAATTATATTTATTATAAAAATATTATAAATTTTAGAAACGTCATTAAAATTTAATATTTTTTTAATATTTCTATAATTTAACTATTTTTATATGTATATTAAAATTAATTTTAAAAATATATTAATTATTTTAAATATTAAACATGATTATCCTAGAATGATTTTTTAAATATTAAATATGATAATATAATAATATTTAATTTATTATTAAATAGTAGATCAAACATAAAATAAAATAATTGAATAAAAATATATCATACTCTTATCTTGTTTTATCATATTCTTTGCATCATATAGTTTTCATATTTTATCTTTTTTTTATTCAAACTAACAAATTAACTTTACATATTTAATATTAAGAATTTTTTTAATTTATAAAATAAAATTGACAATAAATAAATATAACTAAATAATTATCTATTAAATATCTATATATAATAGAACTATTTTATTTAAATGGATAAATTTAAAATACAAAAATTTAAATGAAAAAAATTTAAATTTTCTATAAAATCCAAGAAATTTAATTTTTAAAAAATTTAAATTTTGTTTCTAAATAAATTATTTTAGAAATAAAAAATAATTTAAATTCTGTATATTTTAAAATTTTCAAATATTAAAATCCTTTATCTAAATACACAATTAAATCTATGCTCATCTACCCCATTTTTATTCAATTTTGGCTCTTCGATTCTGAATTCAAAAATTTTATTATATTTTAATGTTTACAAAATAAGTTTTATAAAATAAACTGATGAATGTAATAAACAGTTTAGATCATTTTCATGTTACTAAGTTAATGGAAAAGGAATGATTATAAAAGGTGTAAATTTGAAAAAAAAATACAAAATTAAAATTTGAAATATTTATTTATAAAAGGAGTAAAGTTGAGAAGGTGAGTGCTCTTTTTCCTTTATAAAATTTGAAACTCACATTATATTTAGCGTATGCTTAAAAACACGAAGGTTTAATTTTATTCTAGAAATTTAATTTAAATTATATGTGATTTCAAATTTTAAAATTTTTAATTAATTAATTTTTTATTTTAAAATTAAATAAGTTAGGTTTTATTATCAATTGGTATATATAAAATTCTTAAACTTTTATCTTCCAATTAAAATATTCCCAATTGAATCAAATTAAAAGATTTAAAACCTTCTCTTGCATAGAACTTATAAATAAAAAATAAAATTTACCCAAAAATATTATTTTTCTTTTATTTTATATCCTAATCTTACATCATATAAAACCATTTAAATCAAATCAAATTTTTACTATTTTCCAACATTTTAATTTTTAAAATTATTTTATATCTTAAAAATACTATAAATTTAAAATATTTGAATAAATAAAAAATTATAAGGTTTTAAGTAAAAAAATTGATCGAGGAAACTAAATTTGATTAATTTAAAAAACATTTAATTGATTTCAAAAAATAAAAAAACAAAATTACTTAAATAGACATGAAGTAAAATTAAATAAAAAATAAATCATTCATAATTTCATGTTCTATTTTTATAAAAAAAATCATCTTATAAATTTATATTTTTTAACTTTCAAACAATGGAAAAGTGAAATTTGAAAAATGGTAAATGTAATTTTATATTTCTACAATCAAAGAAATTCTTTTTGAAATATTTTCTAAAAAAATTATGAAAATTTTTTTATTTTGAAATTATATAATTATTATATATATTTTCATACATTTTAATAAAAAATATTTTTAAAAATAGTAAAAAAAAAAAATGTATGAAACGGATGAAGGATATTCTGAGTAGATGCTTAACGACGTGAGGGAGGTTGAGCAATCAAGCTACATCCCGTGAAGTGGGGTCCACAGCACGGTACAAATTTGTATCAAACATCGTTAGCCACATCTTTTGCATAAGTGAACGTTACTTTTAGCTTTTTCAAAAGTTTAGAATCTATTTCCTAACCTCAAAAAATTTCTATTTTTCTGCACATTATTTACTCAATCAGAATGGATAATAGAAAAGAAGATCAATTAGATAATATATTAAGGGTATTTGTGGTTTGAGTTTAAATTAATATTTTTAATTAATTTTTAAGTAAAAAAATTATTTGATTTAATTATCAAAAAATAGAAAGGATTAACTATCTATAGAAATATTATTATCAATAGTTTTACTAATTTTTATATTAGTTATACTAATTTTTATATTATCAATAGTTTTATATAAAATATTATTTCTATTAATTTAATAATTAGTTATATTATATATTATTTTAATTATTTATATTAAATTTATAGAAATTAAAAATTATAATAATATTATTTTATTTTTATATATCTTCAAAGTATATATAATATTTTATTTATATACATAAATGAGGTATCAAATAAATTTAAACTACTCTAAAATTTTGCAAGTATTATTTATATGATAGAAACTTTTAATACATTGGTCGATTTTTGAATAAAATTATGTAATAAAATATATTAAATGGAAGAATGAATGTAACTTATACTGATGAACAACAAAAATATTTGTACCCATAGATAATTACAAACATACATGAAGGTACCCATTATGCTCAGAAAATGGGTGGAAAAAATATTATACCATTTTCTTTACGATTACCTACATATTAATAAAATGTTTTTTATTAATATGTTTAAAATATTACAATAATCATTTTTTAATGAGATTAAATTTATTTTATAATAATATTTTAATATATTAACTCAATAATAAAAGTTTATTTTATAAAATTATAATATACTTATAATATTTTTGGTATGATCACTTATATTTTGGTGGATTGAAGATTTTATAATAAAATAAAATAATTATTGAATTTTTTAAATTATTAATTATGTTTTTTTAGTAAACAAACATAAAATCAATTTTGTAATAAAAATTATGGAGAGAAAAGTAAGTTTTGGATTTAATTTATTTTAATATTTGTGATAAATAATATTATTTTTTAATAAAGGTAACAAATACATAATCATCATTATTGATAATTTTAGTTTTTATATTTTTATGTATTTTTTTAGAAAAAATTTAAACATTTTAGGATTTTAAAATTTAAAAATTTAAAAATTGTTGGCTAAGAAAGGAATAAATAATCCAACCATAGTTCTTCATACAAGTTGTTCTAGTATATATACTATCCATCTTCATCCTATTTTGTTGACATCCCCTACTTATACAGGTCTATAATTGTAAAGTTTAGATAAATAAATTAAAAAAAAATATTTTAGCTTAAATAAGTTATTAATCTCTCAAAATATCATAGTTTTTTTTTGTTCATACAAAAAATGTATTCAATTTTATTCCTTACATTCTTTTAAAAAAATACATGATTTTAGTTATTAAAAAAGGATTAAAGCTACATCATCTTTTTAAATATAGCAACTAAAATTTTCTTACCAACAAAAAAGTTAATAATTAAATTCTTCTACTCAAACACTCATACTACTAGAAATTAGGAAAAATTTTAAAAAAATTAAAAAGAGTAAATATAATCTACTCTTTAACTCTTAACTTGTACAAGAAATAAAAATGAGGTAATGAAGTAAATTGATAAGGTAAGAAATTAAATTGAAGAGAAAACTACAGTAGAACATTAGAAGAATTACAAGATATTTGCAAAATTGATAGTTAATTGAGATAAAAAAAAATATATGATTTGCTTTCTCTAATTTATTGAAACTTCCTTATTTGTTAGATCATTTATCTGGTTAATTCACCGAACTGATTTTTCTATGTTTAAGGGTGTGCTAATAATGAAAATTTTATTATGAGAATCTTCATGTGTATTTATACATCAATTATGTTAATTTTACTGCATTTGATGTTTCATCAATGTTGATAATTATATTGTGAAAATCTTTATAGGTATCTTTGTTGTAATTGTGTTGATTTGATTTTCCTACATTTAAGTCTTTACTAATATTTCTAATACCAAATGTGTTTTGAAAAAGTAAATAATAACATTTTAAGTTAATTCCTAAGATGTTTAACTAGATTAAATGTTAGTTTGATCAAAATAAATATTTTTATAAAAATATCTAATTCTAAAGGTTAGAATCTATTTAAGAAGATTTATTTTTAATTTGTTTGATCTTATTTTATAATATAAACACTTATGAAAGTATTTGTATAATATTTTAACAAATATTTATGATCTTCCTAAAGTTAATTTATTTATATAAATTTTTATAAAAAAATTTTACAAAATTTATATGAAGTCTCTTCAAATTCTATCTTATATATCATCGTCTTACAAGAGTAGCTTTTCACTTAAGCTAAAATAATATATTTAAGGGATATGTAGAAGATGTTAAAAACTTATTTATCCATCTATATATATATATAAAGAAAGAATCTTATGAACAAGAGATAAGAGACATAATCAATTTAAACATAAATTGTCTTCTCATCAAGGTGTCTTATCTGTTTATAAGATACTGTAAATTTCATATTTATTTGTTGTATTCAAGTTGTATTTTGGGAATTATAATAACTAGATAAAAAATATTTAATCTGTATTCTTTGGATATATTAAACTTGAAGAAACTTGTGAAAAATATTAAAAATTTTATATTTGATAAATTGTAGTATTTTATAACAGTGAAAATACTTAATTGATAACAAAGACTGAATATAGCCTTTAGGTTGATAAAGATAAACTAATATAATTTTTTGTATAAATATCTTTCCTTATTTTCTATATTGATAAGTGTCTTAAGACACTTTAAAATGTTATAATAATAAAACTTTTTAAAAAAAAATTAATTTTCTTAAAATATTATATTCAATTTTTTTTTTTATGTGTCATGTCTTTATTTATATATATATATATATATATTATGTTATTTATTTATTTAATATATAAAATATTTATTGAATTAAAATTACTTTTAAAAATTTCAATAAGTTGTAAAAAAAATTAAAGGATATTATGACAATAAATTATAGTAAATATGAATCATATTAAAATAAATGATGAAATTGATACACATGTAACTAATATCATGATGTTAAGAAGAAATACGTAAAAATAAATATATAACAAAGTAAAAAAAAATTGAAAAGATAACAAAATTGTTGGACACCAAACATAAGCAGCTTGAACGTCATTAGATGAAAGTTCAACTATTAACAAAACTATAATTGAATGTATAAATTTAAAAAATATAAATACATGAATAATGACTAACGATCATTTTTAATGGTAATTTTATGATACACATATAATATAATTTAATGTTTTAGTTTTTAATTATTATTTTATTCTTAATTTTTAAATTTTTAAAAATTATGATTTTTTTTTATAAATGCTTGTAAGCATCTAAACCTTTTCTATTTGTATAAGTGTTTTTTAAAGTGTAGTCAACTTTCTTTTATTACATGCTAGGTTGAATAACAGAAATTCAACTCAACATTACAACTTGTGTATAAGTTAGAAAAAATTCATCAACACTGCTATATATTTAAATGAAAACCGTCTTCTTTTTAATATTAATAGATAATTAATTAATATTTAAAACAGTAATCGTGAAACTGCCTCCGAAACTTGCTGAAGCTCTCTCCAGATAAAACCCGAAAATATTTTACAAAATTATTACACTGCAATTTTAATAGCCAAATCATTTTCATACATGTCTAAAACACATTATATTTAATTCCATTCAATCTATTATTGTATAATTTTTTATATTTTTCAAAAAATAGAAAAAAAGAAAAATTATTGTTATTAGATTTGAGATATAGATACATACAGGATAACTTTTGCATATAAATTAATTATTACTTATTTCAATAACATAATTATTATCATACGTATCAAAAATATATTATATTTATATTTATATTATTTATAGTTGTACAATTTTTTTTAAAAAATTATCAATTATTAAATTTAAAATATAAATAAATATATGATAAGTTATGTATGTAAAGCCATTGTTCATTTCAATATATACAAGAATGACAAGTTTACTGGAGACATTCTGATCTTTGAGTGTCATTGCATCGCCCAAGTAGGCATCACTCTGTGATGCGCGAGAATTCCCGTTTGAGTTCTCTGTAATGAAGAAGTTTAGAATTTTAAAAATTATAAAGTTATTAATAAATATCATTTAATTTTTTATTTAATATAAAAATTATCCAATATTTTTAAAACTGTTTTCTTTTATTATCTAAATTCATATAATTTAATTATTTAAAAATGTTTTATCAAAAACACAACATGAGAAAATGTTATGAATCAGTTTTTTGGTTAATTGTGTTTTGCGATGATCCGGATCAAGCTTCTACTGCAAAGTGTTGAATAGGGAATCAAAAGTGACAAACCTAAACTCATTCCTTGAAGATTCCTCATATAAGGGTTCTGTTATTTGTGAATCACAAAGGGCTTTTCTTTTGGATTTCAGTTCAAGAATCCCTACACAAGAAAATTTGAACACTATATATACCTTTCAAAAGCTACAAAATTAACATGATTATGTCAATTGAAATGCAAATTGTAGAGTACAAGGCCAATCAATATGTTGTGTATGATTTTGTCAATTGCAACAATAATATAATGTCTAACGTGAATACCAAGATGATCCAACATAAGGAGTAACTACAATATAAACCATCAAACTTCAAAGAATTTCATATAGGGTGCAAGGTAGAAAATTGTCAAATGAACTTAATTAGAACAACATCCGGCAAGAATGTAATCTGCAGCAACAATGGCAATTGCATAGAATCTCATAGAACGATTAATTGTTGATCAATGGTCAACACTAATGAACATTTCTCAGTGGTAAGTAAGATAATAAAACTCTTGGTTGTTTGATATGGGAGCTTCACATCATATGAGAGGTGATATCAACTTGTTAACAAAAATAATTGATATGTCTCGTCTTGTCCTATTGGATTGTTTGATGGAAGAAACACAATAAATTTTTTGAAAAGGCCTATTCTTGAACAGTGTGTTATATGTCCCTAACTTAGCTTGTAAGTTATTTCTATCTCCCAATTGATACATGACTCAAACTGTGCAATCACTTTTCGAGGACAATGATTGGTGTGGGTGAACTATGAAATGGGGTCTATCATTTTCTCTTCTTTTTTATTTTTATTTTTATTTTAATCTTTCTATATTTTTCTCCATACATTCTCTCCAAAGTGAACCTCTTTAGTATCGGAGATGATACCAATTCCAAAACAAGTGGAGTTGATTCATTTACCTTATAACATAACTGTATGTGTGATTCTTCAAGTCAAATAGTTAGTTTATTTCCTAGTTAAAAATATGAGCAAGTTTGTGATGTTTTCTTATGAGCTATTTTTTATTCCCTGTCAAAATAAAGTAGTGAGACTTTTGAATTAATAATTTGTGATGTGTGGGGTCTTGCTATCTTCGCTCCTCTTATGTGGGGCCTTAATAATTTGTGATTTTCTCTTGTTTTTTAACCATTGTAAATGTTTATTGGTAGAAAAGAGTGAAGTTGAGAATACTGAAAGTTTTTTTACACTAATGTGGTAATTCAATTTAAAAGAAATGTTAACATTGTGAGTAGTGACAATACTAATGAATTTTATCTCATGAAAACATATTTTGTTGAACAAGGAATAATTCACCATACTTTCATGGTTGACGCTTTACAATATAATGATGTTGTTGAAAGAAAACATAACATAGCATGTTCTAAATATTGTTCCAATTCTGTTTTTAGTGTAATCTACCAATTGAATATTGGGATGAATGTGCCCTCCTCACTGCAATTCCATTATAGGTAAAATTCCTTGAAAAAGGTGAAGTTTGATGAACGAAAAATATGGGTCATATCCTTATGGGTAAAATGGGTGGGAATGAGATTCCTTTTCTAATGTGTAATATGACTCTAAGAATAACCTAACTAATAAAAGGTAACATGTTGTCAAGGAAATTAATGCTTAAAAAAAACTAGATACGAAATAAATTTAAATATTAATCAATAAAATTATGAAAAGTAAAAAATCCTATACTTGAATAAATAATTAAGAATTTAATTAATATTGATTTAATTCAATTTAATGAAAAAACTTATGATACATATCACAACATAAAAAATGTAACTTTATAAAAAGAAAGAGTATGGTGATTTTTATTGTATATATAATTTTTTTGAAAAATAAAGTGAATGAGATTTAAAGTTGTTGGTTATAATGAACCAAGATTTTTTTTCTGTGTTGTTTTGATGAAATTTATGAACCTAAGTCTAAGTTTTTCAAAGTTTGGTGTGAGGAATCTACCTCCAATAGCAAAATTTGGTGCGTGGAATTTACCTCCAATAGCATTATAATGCTCAAGTTAATACGAATTTTAATAAACTAACAATTTATGAATTAATAATTTATTTGTGAAATATTTGTATATGCTCGCAAACAATCTCGTATGGTATATTCCATATGCGAGTAGAATCTCTAACCGTAATTATTTTAAAACTCACAGCAAAGATACAGTGACTTTATGAGGGTGATTTTCTATGTGAAAGCGCAACAATATATTACATACTTGTAGGTTTAGTTAGTTTTGAGATAAAAATAACCTAATTATGAATGTTGTCTAATTATGCTAAAATGAAACATCTAATTGAATTAAGTTCAAATTTCATACCCAAAATAATTATTATTATATATTTGAACTTTAAATTCTTTAATATTCAGCATTGTTATTATATTTATTATGAAATATAAATTGTAAATCCTATATTGTATGAAAAAACAACACATTCTAACTAACATTTATACAACACTTCAACAAATCAACTTTTTCATCATGATTATGGAGAAAAAGACATAACTTCAGAACTTATTTACATGTTAAAATTGACACCAATTTCATGTATAGAAATCAAATAATCAATCAATACAAATTACACAAACATTAAAAAAAATTTTACAAAATAAACCTTCGACAAAAACATTAAGTAAATATCTACTCCTACCTCAGTTGTTTATGTTTTACATGTATACAAAATTGTTATCTAAGTAGAGATTTCACATGAATCATTAAAAAAAAAAACTATACCAGCTCGCACAAACATCAAACATCACAAGAATACACACAATAAAATGGTAATATAAATCCATCAAACAATTTAATCAATTTGATAAAATAAAAATATAAAAACATACATAACAAAAAATCAACCAAATCACAAACATATCATTGTCTAATCATGTATCGTACGTTATAGTTGCAAAAATATTTTTTTTTAAGAAAGAATTAGACTGTTTTATAAATCGAGTTTAAAAATCTTAAAACTATTTGGGTTAAAACGGTAGTGGAAATCCGCTTTTATGTAGATAATGGGCTATGCAGATCGATTTTATAATATTTTTTTAAATTAAATCTATTGTTGATTAAAAATTATTAAAAATAAAAAATACATCTATTTATATTAATAGTATATTATGTAATATATATAAAGAAAGTTAAATCCGTTAGCTTAAATTTTAATATTTATACTAATTTAATAATTTTATTTAAAATATAAAATTTATTAATTTAAATGTTAAATCATGTTATAATATTTTTATGATCATGTATATTAAATTTTAAAAAATTTAAAATTATGTAGATATATTATTTAACTATTAATATTTATATTTAAATAATATATAAACTGTTAAAATAAAATTATAAGAAAAAAATATTTATTAATTTTTTTATAAAATTTTATATACATAATCTATTTAATTTTTAAATCAACCATTAAATTGATAAATTTTGTATTTTATATAAGATTATTAAATTGATATAACTACTAAAGTTTAATACCACACTAATTTAATAATTTTATATACAATACAAAATTTATTAATTCAATCGTTGTATGTTATAATATTTTTATAATCTTATATATCAAATTTTAAAAAATTTAGAAATATATAAGTATATTATTTAACTATTTTGACATTTATATATATTTAAATAATATATAAATTATAAAATAATTTTAAAATAAATTAATAAATTTTATATTTTATATAAAATTATTAAATTAATATAAATCCTAAAATTTTGATAATAGAAGAAGAAGAAGAAGAAGAAGAAGAAGAAGAAGAAGAAGAAGAAGAAGAAGAAGAAGAAGAAGAAGAAGAAGAAGAAGAAGAAGAAGAAGAAGAAGAAGAAGAAGAAGAAGAAGAAGAAGAAGAAGAAGAAGAAGAAGAAGAAGAAGAAGAAGAAGAAGAAGAAGAAGAAGAAGAAGAAGAAGAAGAAGAAGAAGAAGAAGAAGAAGAAGAAGAAGAAGAAGAAGAAGAAGAAGAAGAAGAAGAAGAAGAAGAAGAAGAAGAAGAAGAAGAAGAAGAAGAAGAAGAAGAAGAAGAAGAAGAAGAAGAAGAAGAAGAAGAAGAAGAAGAAGAAGAAGAAGAAGAAGAAGAAGAAGAAGAAGAAGAAGAAGAAGAAGAAGAAGAAGAAGAAGAAGAAGAAGAAGAAGAAGAAGAAGAAGAAGAAGAAGAAGAAGAAGAAGAAGAAGAAGAAGAAGAAGAAGAAGAAGAAGAAGAAGAAGAAGAAGAAGAAGAAGAAACTTTACATGACCCAAGTTGTTTTGGCAACTTTACATGCAAATAGACTCAAAAGTAGGTTGACCAATAATCCCTAACTCTAGTGTATATAAATAACGATTTACTAATTTTTATTTATTTTTTATTATTATGTTGTAGGTAGAAGATATAACTTATATTTTAATTTAGTTGTATTTTTATTTTTTTAGGTTAATTTATGTGAAAATTTTATTTTTTATTTTTCAATTATTTTTTATCTCTCTACTTTTACAATTTAGTAAATTTAGTTGTATCAATTAAGTAGTTCTTATTTTCTATTCAAAATCTCTACATATTTAATTGATTAGATTATGTTGCATTCAAAACACACCGACCAAAATATTGATTTCCTTTAAAAAAGACCTCAAAAAATTTTCTATTCAAATCCTAATATTACATTTTATAAAAATTTTTAAATTTTATTAAATTTGTACAAAAGCATTTACCTATAAACTTTTAAAATCATTTCATGTTTCAATATATTATTACAAACTCTTCCAAAAAAATTGAAAAAAATTCATAATTTGAAGGTTTGAATTTGATGAAAATTGTAGAAAACCAAATTTGTTAAATTTTAAAAGTAGAGAAACTTAAAATTCACTTTAAAAAATTATAAATAGTAAAATAACACATAAATCAAAATTAAGAAATAAGAAATACAATTAGATATTACATTTTAAATTTCTAAGTTTTCCATAAGTATGAATTGGAAGAGAAGAGTATTTTTTATTGAAAAAATATTTATTAAATTTATAATAAAATATTTAATGTTTTTAACAATTAAAATTATTTAAAAGTTTATATTTACTGTTCTTAAGCTTATACATTGAATACACCTGTAAAAGAAATATATTAAATAGGTTGGCTTTATATAACACAATGTGTCAAATTCAGTAAATTTCCATAATATCAGAAGTAGATTCTATTAATTTCATTATTAAATTTAAAATTTTCATATAATAGATTAAGTTTATAAAATTTGATACAATTTAAAAATATTTGATATTTTATTTCAATGAATAATATGTTGTTTAAAATATAAAGAAAATAATCATTATTGAATTACATATAAAGTATTTAAATTATATAAAATTTTATATACATTATCTAAATTATATAATATTTTATATACATAATCTTTATGATAATATCACATAAATTAACAACTAGATTAACAAAACTTTACTTTTAATAAAAATTTATGAAAAATATAAATATATTAATTTTGATATATACTATCATTTACTTCTTATCCATATTAAATTAAACTAAATAGATTTTATCTATATATAAAAATATTTTACCAATTCAAATTCAATTACTAGGAATATCTAAAATTGTGTGTAGTCAAAATTAAATATTTTTATAATTTCACTTGATTAATTTCAATCTGAACTGTGCAATTATGATTTTTTTTTTTTCACAATATCCAACTGATTTGTTTATACTTCTAACCAATACCTTATTGGTTTACTAATTTTTTTTGCTCATTTCAGTTTTACTCTCTTATTTTGTAAAACTTGTTTGTTATGATTCATTTCTATTGAATAATGAATTTATTTAAATAAATATATAATTTATTTACTAAGGTTACATTGTATGACTTTTAGTTCTTAAAAGATTTTAACACGCACAATATGATATTAATTTGATCATAAAAATATGATAATAATAAATAAAATTTGTATATTTAGAACCTAAATGCATAAATAGACACTCTTTTGAACTAAATAATCTCCTAGAAAAATAAAATATAAGCAAATAAATAAATTTAGAAAATAAATTATACATACTAATTATTTTAAGATTAAAAATATAAAGAACTTTAATGATAGAAATCTAAATTAATAATTTTTATAAAATAAAAAATGATAAAAAGTAAAACCAAAATTAAATAAAAAATAAAAGACTGAAAAATTAATTAAACCTATCTTATAGTGTGTGGAATCTCCACATTTATTTTTTGTACCAAAAATTAAAAATAAATATTAATAATTTTTATATAGCAAATAGTTATTTTAATGTAACATAAATATTTTATTAATTTGTTAAACTTTATTTTTAATCATTTAAACATGAATTTACTGTTATTACACAAATAAATAAATATAACTATCAATTTTTAATTTTTAATTAAAATGTAACCCTAATTTTTTTAAAAAAATTCATATTTTTTGAAGTGTATATATTCGAAAAGAATAAAAATCTAGGAAAAGAAACACAAAATAATAAATAAAACGGGTAATAGGGAGAAAAAAATATAAACTTAAAATAGTAAAAAAATTAACTCTTAGGATTCATTTTTAAACATCTAAAAGTGATAAGTTTTTATTGAAAAAGTGAGTATTTTTTATATAAAAATTTAATATATTTTTAATAAAAAGTTACCTCTTTTAAATTTAAAATTAGTTTTAGAAGAAATGTTAATAAAACCGTAAAAATATTAAAAATAATATTGATTATATAGTCTTTAAAATTTAAGAAGTATTAACTAGTGATACAATTGAAAATAACAATGTCAAATTCTAAATGGTTGACTCAAATTATCTTTTCATAGATTATACTACTTCCGAATTTATTTATTTGTTAAGAGAGAAGATAAAATTTATTTATATTTATTTTTTCATATAAAGGTTTAAGATGACGTACGTTATTTATTGTTTTTCACTAATATCCTTTTAATTATATAAAAATAAAATATAATAAAAATTATAACAGTAAATTTATTAAATAATTTTAATATAATAATTATTTTTTTATGTTGAGTAAATTAATAAAAATATAAAACTTATATGCAATATTATAAATATTTTTGGTATTATTCTTAAATTAAATTTAAAATTTTAACTAATGTTAACTTTGAAGATCATCCTTTATTGTATCGGTTGACATCAATTATCAAAAATAAAATTTTAATTTTAATTAAAAATAAATCATAAATATCTACAATACTATATTTAAATTTTATCTTAAATAATGGTGGTATAAGATTAAAGTGCTTGTGAGCATGCCTTTAAAATAATGTTCAATAATTTGATGAAGCCGCGACAAATCACTGTTACCTAACAAAGCAACTGAAAATAATTGAAGTTGGGAAGAGAAAATGGATGCATGTGCACATTATACCTAATTTAGAAAAGTCTAATAATTGAAGTAAGTGTATTCACTAAAAAATAAAGCTCAATACAACTCACTTCCAAATACATTTTACACACTTCATTATTGTCAGATTACAAAATAATTAAGCACAATCGATCAGATATTTACTGTTAACCAAAACAAGAATGAATACAAATAATGCTTAAACACTCACAAAAAAAAATTAAAAAGCTCACAAAAAGCCTAATTTTCTCTAAATTCCACACACCATTATGTAAAAAAATTATGTTCTCACTTTACTTTTCAATAGAATCCAAAATGAAATGTAAAAAGAAAAATTATGCATCAAACAATCATGCCTCATGTATCATTTTAAATCTTGTGATCTATGTTTATGTGTCAAATTAGAAAATGAATGTTTGTTGAGATGAAATTAATTTAGGCACTGCGAGCTAGCATCTCCTGGTATTCAAGCATTGACCTCTCTTTCTGAAGCCTTATATCTTCTCGAAACTTGCTTATGAATTCTTCTGCCTTTTGATCCACATGCAGTTGTGGAGATCTAGCAACCACAACCTTCCATGCATCCTCTATAGTATTCAAGCCACTGCTACTCTCACCAACCAAATTATCATTGTAGTAATTGTCATGAACCTCTTTCTCTTTGCCTTTGCTTGTTGTTCCCACTTGTGCATGAGCACTACCCTTGCTGGTGGCATGCATTGATACTGAAGTAGCCTTGTCAAAGAGGTCATCTATGTGTATGGCTTTAACATTCTTGTGTTGAACATGGTAGTAAGAAGTAGCATAAGGTCTAGTAGTGGTGATAGAATGATGAAGTCTAGAGTGTATGATGTGGCTAATGGCATGAAAGATTGAAAGGAGGCGTTGAAGGGTGGCTTTGATGGTCTTGGGAATGTTGAGTTTGTGAACTTTGTATTTGATTGTGTTGGTGAAGCTCTTCCATGCCCTTTTGGCAGGTTGAAGCTTCTTTGCTAGTCTCAAGCGTTTCATCACAAAATGAAGGGTCTTTTTTTTGGGGTTTGGAAAGAGGAAGATAGGGGGAAGCGTTGGAAGAATGTGTCCTAATGCAAGGAAGAGCAATTAGAAATGGTTCTCAATTTCTTGAAGGAACCTTTGGTACCCAATTTTAGTTTTTAAATTATAATATGATCACCTTGTTGTACAAGTTGCTACAATATCTTTTTGGTGTCTCAAATTGGCACATTGTTTGCCAATAGAATTACACAAGTGCCATTGCTTTGATTTCTACAACAAATGTGAAGCACAAAGTCATGTATACATTGATGGCACTAATTATAATATGATGAAATCTTGATAATAAAGAATGTAATTTCTCACTCCAAGGGCATCACTTTCGGCAGAATTGACAGCATGGAAGCAGCCTTGGGTGCTAAGTATAGTGTGAGAATATAAGGAAAACTAAATTCTGTAAAGACCAACATTATGGGTTTTCCCATGTGGGGTGCTTCTAATGCAACTTTTGGGTTGTGTCATTGTGGATTGTGGACTCCACTTTTAATTTTTCTAATGTAAAAGCCAAGTTGATCTCTGCTCTATACCCCGCTCCCCCATGACAAAAAGTGATGAAGAAATAACATTTTATTCATTTGATTCTTAGTTTGCCATTGGCATTAAGTTTTGATATAACTATGAAAAATTATTAATATAGATAAATTGAGGTCTTACATAATATTTAAAAATCAATTTTATTAAATTTCGATCTAAGAGCAAGTTTATCTTTGGATGTTAACATTGATTTTCTTAAAAGTTGTTGCATATTTGTGTCATTATAGTTATTTCTGTAAGCAACAGTTCTTGGCTTAAAATCATGGGTCCCACTTCCCTTTTACTTGTTCAATTCTACTTACTATAATGAGAGAGAAGCTTCCGATACTATCAAAGAAAGAAGCGTTTAACTGTTAATGGTATTCTAAGAGAAACTATGATGGTCGTTACTTATCTCAATTTTTTAATTAACTTTGTCTACATATAAGATCTGCATTTAGATTGTTTCAAAATACATTACTCAAGTGCCAGTAATTTTTTTTAAGAATTTTGAGGTCAAATCTTTTAAACCACTTTATAAGTCTGTTTAATACTTGAAAATTCAATTTCCGCACTTTCTAATATATATAAATTCAATCAAAATATATGATTCAAATTAACTAATGTGCATATCTTAAAAATATTTAATAATTTAAAATTAATTTTACTCAATTTTATATCAAAATAATTTTATCTGCAGTTAAGTGTTATCACCCTTATCTGTAATCATTTGAGTTTCACTTAAACTACATTAAGTGATTATGAACAACTTATTTTAGTAAGTTTGCGTAAGTTATAGTACTATTCTTCCCCATCCCAGTTAAGTTAATGATACAAATGACCATTTCAATGTGTAGATCTGCTTTCAATTTCCAAAGTGGTCAATGAGAATTTGAATGTACCCTTTGAAATAGACCAACACTAGCTGGCACTGAAAGTTTAGACCATTATTTCTTCATTTGATAGTGAGGTTAGGGTATGTTTGGCAGTCAATCAGTGAGGAGTGAGGACATTGACTTGCCACTAAGACATACCACCCTCCACTTGCTTCCACTTTTTCTTAGACAACAATAACCCCAAATAGTAGAGTCTGAATATTTTTCATATTTCATTAATTAATGGATTTTCATGTCCTTAGTCTATGGAGTATATACAACATAACCTTTTCCTTTATGTTGAAACTGGAAATTATAACTTTATTTTGAAATAGTAACATCAACCTGGACCAACTACTTTGGGAATATTCAACATAATTGCTTCCACTGTTTAAGCCTGCTACATCCAATTTAGCCGGATAAAGTAGCATGAACTTGGTTCCAATATAGGTCATAATCACATTATTGCTTTTAGTCAATGGTAATCAAACATCTCAGAAGCAAGAAGTGTGAATTTATTATTATTATTATTATTATTGTTTAAAGTGTGTTTGTAGCATTTTTCCTCATTAATATATTATCTGCTTTCTTTTTCTAGACATGTAAGAGGAGTTAAATTACACATGTAACAATGTACAATACCAATAACTGTGTCTGAAGATCCAACATACAAACTAAGACAGAGCTTTATAATGGAAGAGTTACAAGAGTGAGATCCAAAGCATGTTAATCAAAAGTATATTTGCTAACTCTAAACCTTACAACATAGTCTATCATCTATTGCAAGTCATATAGAGACTGTTGAAGATATGGCCAAAAATTTTACCCTAATTTGCCTAATATTGATTTCATTACACTTTTTTGTAGATTGATGCTGCTTCTATTCTCTGGATTATTTCATCAGATTATGGGGTGCCTAAGTGTAGACCAGACAAATAAGTTTAGGAAGAAGGTAATGCCTCAACATTCTCTTCAGCATCAGGAGAGGTGTTTGTGGCTTCTGAACTATATTTATCAAACACCCTATCTTTGTTTTTGTTCCACCATTCTTCTGCCTGTTGCTCATTGAATCTTCGCTTACTGCACACAATAAAAGAATAAAGGAAAAACAGAAGACAAAGAGAAATAGTATTACAGATAGAAAGAACTGAAATAAAAAAATAAATACTTAAATTAATGGTATAACCTAGGGGATTATAATATCGTCAAGCGTTAAACAATCGCCATCAAACCAAAATGAGGAATAAAAATAGTAAAAACCAAATTAACAGAAATTTTCATGTAGTCAAATGATAACAATTGTCCTCTTCAAGCCACTATTGTAAAAGAAAAGAATGTTTACATCAAGTAGAAACTAATGATAAAAAAAGGAAATAAAAAATGAGAAGATATCAATACACATCACTACCTCCATAATAGCATCATATTACATGTTTGGTGGTCTGAAATGGAATAGAATAGAAGATATCCAAAATTTATTTACTGTTTAATCACACACACATAAATAATTGTTAGAGTATATTACTCAAACTGTTATAAATGGTTCAGTTAGTCTGTTAGAATGTTGTTAGTCTGGTTGTTCAGTTAGTTCGTTACAAAGTTAGTTAGACTCTAGATAAATCTACTTCTCTGATACATAAAAGTCTCTCAAATTTGTGTTTACGATGATGATTAATTCATTCAATCAAATGTTAATCTGAGTTCTTCTCTACTTGCGCTGCATTCTCTCAACTTCTAAAATGGTATCAAGAGCTTCTTGATCTTAAGTCATGAATGCTGCTTCATCCAACACCAACGTCAATGGCATTTTTTCCCTGATTGCTGGAGCCCAACCACTGGTTCCACCCATGATAATTCCGCCTAATGCTTCAATCACCTTTTCTCTCATCATTTCTATGTGACTTGATGATAAGAATTTCTTACACTAGAAATGGCAAGTCAAAGGTTCATTGTCAATCTAGAGATTCCCTCTTGATTTCTTAATGAAGATCGCGATCAACAACTCTTATCTTCAATGGGAGCAATAGGACCACCGGTTTCTGTTTTCTTCTCTTTCTGAATCCATTCTCACTTGGTTGTTGGCTATTCTCACTCCTAGCAACTTTGGGATGAGATTTGGGAGTTTTTTCATTCACACACTCGTGCTAAAGCATGCCAACTGGGTACTAAGCTTCAAAATATCAAGAAAAGGTCAATCTCCATTCTGAGCATCTGCTTCATATCAAATCTACCATTGACTCTCTTCTTTCAATTGGTGAGAATGTTCTTCCTCAGCATCACGCTGATACAATTCTTGATGGTCTTCCTGAAGATAATGATGTATATGTCACCATGATCTCTAACTGTCTTGAACCTTATACTGTACATGATCTCTAACTTATCGGATGCCTTTTTGGCCAATCTTGCTCAAAATCACTCCAACTCCGGTTAGCATGATACATCAAACATTGTTCATAATGCATACTCACAACAGTTATCTGTGCCATCTCATTTTGGTGATCAACAACAACAGTTCTGCCCAATGTTAAATCCTATTCATGGATATAGCCGAAACTATCGAGGCTGCATTAACTGTGGCTATCATGGTGGTGGCAGAGGCAATTCATACTCCAGAGGCCACCTTACTTGCCAAGTTTTCCATAAGCATGGTCCTGATGCACTTAATTGCTACCACAGATTTGATCCATATTATGTCTCTGGATCATCAAACCACACCTACTATGGTTTAAGTCCCTCCCTATGCTATTTTTGGACCTTACTCCTACTTCACTAGCACCACAATCTCGACATTGTCATGCTCTCAGCTAAACCTATTATGGTCAGGTTTCTCCCCCTTTGTGAACTCTTCACTGAATCCTCATGCTTTTAAACAATCTATCAATTGCTCTCAATTCTAGTCTCCATTACAACCACACACCTGCTTTTAAAAGTCTGTTATTTGTTCTAGACATCATCGAGAATCTTGTTAGTGTTAGCAAATTTGCACATTACCATCATGTCTATTTTGAATTTATGTTATGTCAAATGTCAGGATTCTCATAAAGTTCTCTTGGAGGGAGTTATCAGCATTGATGGTCTTTACAAGTTCAACAACATGCATTTACCGCATGAGTGTTCTCCTACCTTGTTTACTACCAGTATAGTTGATGATAATATTCACATGCCACCTACTGTATCTACACTTTCCCCCTGTCTACACAACTTGGCACAACCGTTTAGGACACCCACTTTCTATTCCTCTAAAAGTTGTACTGCAGCATCATAATGTACCACTCAATAATAAAATTGATTCAAAATTTTAGACTACTTGTTGCTTTGGAAAAGCTCATCTCCTACCTTTTGATTCTACCTAAGTATGCACTATTCTTTTTGACTTAGTATATAGCGATTTATGGGGACCTGCTCCCTTTTTATCTTCTAACAGCTACTCTTACTATATTACATTTGTTGATGCCTACAGACAATTTACTTGGATTTATGTCCTTCACAACAAACCAGATGCATTACCCACATTTACGAAATTTAAAAACATGATCAAAGTTCAATTCTCCACAACTCTTAAATAAGTGCAAACTGATTGGGGGTGGAGAATTCTGACCTTTCTCCAAATTCATGGAGGATTTGGGAATATTGCCCAGAGTTATATGCCCTCACATGCATAATCAAAATGGCACAATTAAACAAAAACATCACCATATTGTGGAAATGAGATTCACTTTGTTAGCACAGGTTTCCCTACCTTTCCCTTTTTAGGATCATGCATTTGTTACCACAATTTATCTTATCAACTTATTGCCCCTAGTCTCACTATAATTGGACACTCCTTTTTCTAATCTTTTTCATACTGCACTTGATTACAAGTTTCTTTGCACATTTGGATGTCTCTTATCCTCTCATGAGACCTTATAATCAATCTAAACTGGATTTTCTTTCTCAAGAGTGCATATTTTTTGGATATTGTACTCAGTATAAAGGATACAAGTGCTATTCAACAGAAGGAAAAATCTATATCTTTAAGGATGTCATTTTCTATGAAATGCGATTTCCTACCCCTCACTTTTCCTTCCATATCTAAATTCTTTAGTTACTCTTCTAGTTCCATCCTCCATTCCTCTCACCAATGGATTGCCTTCAGCACAAGCTCTCTCAACTGTGCCTTATTCTCCTTCAAATCCTCACCAAGATTCATCACCCTCATTTTCTTCTCCCTCCAGGATTCCCACCCCTCATCCTCCAAGGCCTCCATCCACACATCCTATGCAAAATCACTCCAAATCAGGCATTTTCTTTCCAAGGCTTCAGCTTACTTTGTTGCTGTTGTCTTAAATTGAACCTTCTACAGTCTCAAGTTTTGGCTGATCCAAGATGGTATCCTACTATGCAAGCTGAATACAATTCACTTCTAGCTAATCATACTTGGTCTCTAGTTCCTCCTACTTCTCATCATAGTGCTATTGGATACAAATGGGTTTTTCGAGTAAAACAAAACCTTGATGGATCTATCAACAAACATAAAGCACGGCTTGTTGCCAAAAAATTTCATTAACAATATGGTTTTGACTACACTAAGACTTTTTCTCCTATGGTTAAACCGTCAGTGATTGTTCGCACTATTCTCACTTTTTTCTTAACTCACAAATGGATCATCCAACATCTTGATATTAATAATTCTTTTTTAAATGACACTCTCGTTGAAGAAATCTACATGTCTCAACTCTCAACCAATAGGCTTTGAGGTACAAGAAAGATCTCTAGTCTGTAGGCTCCACAAATCTTTATGTAGACTCAAACAGCCGCCTAGGGCACTGTTGTGACAAAAAAAATTTTGAAACAAAAATATAATAGCATTGTAGGAGTGCCAGAGGTACTCAAAATTACAGAGTTAAGAGCAACCTATCTATAACACAAATAGGTAATTTTGTACTAAGAAATACAATAAATTTATAACCCTCCAAAACATCCTAGCACCTCACATGGTCTTTTTAACTCTGTCAACAGTAACCTCTATGACATGTTAAGACTATCCCTCAAATTCAACATCCAATTTGAAAAGGAGTAACTAAAGCGAGGACTCTTTGCCATGATTCATGACCAAGATCTCAATTGTATCATTTCCAACATCTTGTTACAATGAAAGTCCTCCTTGTTAAAAATCACTGCATTACGTGCAATCCAAATGCTCCAAATGGTTGTGAACCATATAGTTTGTCATTTTTGCTATTATGTTTTTCCCTTCTAGCAAGCCAATAAATTGGTGATAATGACTTCTTCCTTCGCTTGTTAATGCACTCTGTACTTCGCACCACTTCAGACATGCCATCCATATTTCATAGGTCCTCTCACAAGCAAAGAATAAGTGCTAGACAGTTTCCTCCTTGTTGCACAGGTAACATTTGGTCTGTTGTGATATGATGTGACATTTCAATAGTTCTGCCACAACTGGCAGTCTTTGTTGCAGACATTGCCATGCCAAAATCCCAACCTTAAAAGGTATTAACTTGTTCCAAAAATCATGGAAAAACTTATCTTGTATTGTGTTAGCTTTAGATACCAAATAATTATAAACAGAGTTTACCAAGAACACCTCTTTTATATCTTCCTTCCATACCCACGAGTCTTTTACCAAGAAACCTTTTTCATCCCCAAGCCTTGATGTCATGAAACCGCCTCATTAGCTATCAAAATGTTGTCCATGATCTTCCTATTTTCAATAAACGCAAACTGGTTTCATATATGATTTTACTCATCACCTTCCTTAATTTGTTTGCCAATAATTTTGATAAAACTTTATACATGCATCTTATTAATTGGATAGGTCCAAACTCCTAAATCTTTTGTGGGCTACTCACTTTTGGGATAAGCACAAGAAAAGAGCTATTAGGTCCTCGTACCAGCTTACCATTCTTGTGAAATTCCACAATGAAGCTACAAAAGTCTCCCTTCATCACCTCCCAAAACTGTTTGACAAACTGGAAATTAACACCATCAGGGTCAGGGCTTTTATTGTTTACATAACTCCACATTGCCTCTCTGACCTCTTCTGAGAATTGTTTAACATTCCTTATGGGTCTTCATCTTCCAGTGACTTAAAATTGGCACCTTCCATCTTAGGCCTCATCCATCTATCCCTTGCCAAGAAAGCTCTAAAGTATTCTACCACTTCTTTTTTAAGTATGTGTGGTCCTTCATACCACATCCCCTTTATTTGTAGCCTCGAGATAGCGTTCACTCTATTCCTCTTGCTTATACAACTTTGGAAGATTTTTGAATTTGAGTCTCCCTTTTTTAACCATGTTACTCTAACTCTTTGATGCAACAAACTTTCTTGTATAGAGGATAGTCTCCAAATTGATTCCACTACCTATCTACGTGCTTCACTATCTTTTGCATTGACTTCTTCTTCTTCACATTTTAGGTCTAGCCTTTTTAGTTCTTCCTTAGCCTCCCTTATTTTCCCCTCCAAATTCTCAGTGTCTTTTATGCCAGCTTTTCAATCTTCTTTTAATCTTTTGTAGCTTAGATTTCAACACAAATGCCTTCCTCCCTTCAACTGGAATATTTTCCCATTCAGCCATTACAAACTCTAAAAAGCCTGGGAGAAGGGACCAACAATTTAGTATCCTAAAAGGTCTTGGTCCCCAATCTATCATGCTTTCTTGTAAGACAATTGGACAATGATCTGAGAGATCATGTTGTAGTCCCCATTGGGAGATATTTGGCCATTCATTCAACCATCCTTTAAACAATAAAGATCTGTCCAGCCTACTCATTGTAGTGCCATCTATTTTGTACCAAGTAAACTGCCTTCCAATTAATGGTAAATCTTGTAGGTTTGCCTCTCATATAAATTCCTTAAAGGTTCTCATCTCCTCCAACCTATGATTCATAGTTGTACCTTTTCTCTCCTCAGCTACTCTAATAAAGAGTTAAAATTCCCTATTACACACCATAGTTCACCTCTCTTTTCATTCATGACTTATGTGATTTTGTCACAGTGTTCTCTTCCCAGCCATATCACAAGGGGCATAAACATTAAGGATGTAGCAACAAGTTTCCTGTGCTCCCCATCTTCCTTTAACACCCACAAAGTGTTGATCACAAATGCTATTTTCCAACTTGAACATCTTTGGATCCCACATGGTGAGCAATTTAGATTCAATTTGTGGTTTGTCTTTTTTTATTTTCATCACCCTTACTGCTTGTATCTATCTCTTAGTCTATGTTGATGATATTTTACTCACAAGAAATGTCCTAAACTCCTCCAAGACCTAACATCAAAACTCAACTCTGTCATTGCTCTCAAGCAATTAGGCAAACTTGACTATTTCCTTGGCATTGAAGTAAAATATCTCTCTAATGGATCTATTTTACTCTCTCAACATAAGTACATTTGTGATCTTCTTCAAAAGGCTAATATGGCTACTACCAAGGGCTTACCCATCCCTATGGTTAGTAATTCTAAAGTCTCTGGCTTAGATTATTTTGATGACCCTTTATACTATGGATGCATTGTTGGAGCTCTACAATATGTTCCTATAACTAGACCAGAGATTTGTTACAATGTTAGCAAAGCTTGCCAATTTATCTCAGCCTCTGGATAGTCATTGGAATTTGGTTAAACAAATTCTTCGCTATTTGTGTGGCACCATCTCTTATAGCCTTCAACTTCAACCTGTTGCTTCCACTAAAGATCTTCTCATTTGTGCTTTTTGTGATGCTGATTAGACATCAAATTCTAATGATCGTACGTCCACCTTTGGTGCTTGTATTTACTTGGGACCTAATTTGATTTCTTGGTGGCCTCGCAAGAAAACATTGGTAGCCTGATCCATTTTTGAAGCTGAATATTGCAGCTTAGCAGCCACAATACTGAAATTCTCTGGATCCAATCACTTATACAAGAACCGCAAATCCCTGCTTATACTCCAGTTGTCTACTCTGACAACATGAGCATCGTAGCTCTAACTTTGAATCCGATTCTTCATTCTTGAACCACACATATTGGATCTTGATTTTGTTCGAGAACGTGTCCTCAACAGAAGTCTCTCTGTTTGTCACATTCCAGAAGAAGACCAGATTGTAAACATCCTAACTAAGGCTCTTAGAACCACCAACTTCTGTTATCTTTGAAACAAACTCAAAGTAGTTGATCATTCATCTTGTATCAAACCTACTGTGTTTGAGGGCCATTTGTTAGAGTATATTACTCAAACTATTATGAATAGTTCAATTAATCTGTTAGAATGTTGTTAGTCTGGTTGTTCAGTTAGTTTGTTATAAAGTTAGTTAGTTAGACCCTAGATAATTCTACTTCTCTGTTATATAAAAGTCTCCCAAACTTGTGTAAACAATGATGATTAATTCATTCAAACAAATGTTAATCTGAGTTTTCTCTACTTGCTCTGCATTCTCTCAACTTAATTACATACATCCCCTGCATTGATTAGCAGGAATTTTATGAAATAGAATAATTTAGTAACTATAAAAAAAAGGTCTACAGATACCCAGCATAATGAACATATGAACATGCAGAAAATATATATGTGGAAATTTGTTAGATTAGCAAGTAGCTCTTATACCTGAATCTAATTCGTTTGAAAACTTTGCTACCACTAGGTTGTATTATGACTGTGATATAAACACCCTGCTCAAATTGTTCGATGTGTGATCTTTCTCCTTCTCCCACAGGAATACCAGACTCACGTAATTTTGAAGCAATTTCCGGTCTTGGTGGAGGCACTTCCGTACTAGATACAGATGAGCTTTTGCTTTCTTCAAGAAAGTTTTCTCCATCCGTAGACGGAACAGCCACGGAAGTATCGTCATTTCCTTCAAGTCTTTGCTCTTGCTGTTTTGAAGCATCACTATCTACAGCAGGTAGTTCAGGTGCACTTTGTTGCTCAGACTCGAGGCTTGGTGGGGAGGAAGAAAATTCAAAATCTTTTTCATGAAGAAATTCTTCAGCTTGAGCATGCATTGATATCAAGGTTTCACTGTCAGAAATCTCTGGTGGCAACTTCTCAGTCACTTCCTTCAACTAAATAAAACCAAACATAAAAACAAGTTTAGCTATTTAGTTTGATAAACCAGAAATCCTGATCAACTTCCTTTCTTTCCCACCAGGTTTAAAACATTAAGCTTATTATAACAAGCTAGAAGTCTTTAGTTAACCCCATTCGTTAGCAGTCAAGGTGAGTAAATTGATAAGAGAATGAAGTTTCATATCATAACAGCATTAGCAGTTAAAATTTAGCAACTTGATTGAAAAAAAAATGAAGGTTCATCTATCTTGAGAGTTATTGATCCTTTAAGGACTCTCAGAAGATAACAATTTTCACAAACAAAGAATGCAAATAATATCATTTTAATCAGTGTAACAATAAATATATATCTGTAAAGGTCAAACTAAATTTGAACTTGTCTGGTTACTCCATCAACTCATTGATTGCTTCCTATGTTCCTCAGTTTTGGAAAATTTATATATTCATTGAAGATAGTCATCTATTTTGTTGCATCAATTAATTCTAATTCTTGCTGAAAGCCTTTGGAACATTAATATGTTTGTCATGGACATCTGCTGAATCATAAGATATTTAGCCATTCTTGGTTTTGCACAATTTATATACACTCATAATTAAAGCTAAAAATTGGACTATCTTTTTCTTTGATCTTTTGTCATTTGGGGATAATAAGAATTTTGGACATTCTTTAACTGCCAAAAAAATTTATTTGCAGTTTTTTTTTTGTGTTGAAATTCAATATAGTTAGTTTTGAAATGAACAAGCTATACACTTTGATTGATATTTTTTGACAATAAATCCCAGCACAGTAATGATGAAATGTCATTTATGGTAAAACATTGTTGCAAGGCTTGAACAAGAAAAATTTATTGAAGTAAACTAAGTTAAATTGTGATGTTAAAATCTATAATTAAGATACCTTATCTGTCATGGACTTAATAAATTCCTTTGCTTCTCTATGCTTAGAAGATTCCTCTCCAGCCAGTGACTTGGTTTCCTCCATATTTTTCTGAAGCTCTTGAATCTTCATATCTTGCACGTCACTCTTTTGCTTTAAATTTCGAATCTATATGCAAGAAAGAAATATTCACAAATCTTATTAGTGGGGGTTTTCCCAGGATAAGGAGTGTAATTACTAGATATGAAAATGGTATAAACAATGAAATATATACTTGGTTTTGCAATTTTGAGACTTCTTGATTCAAATGATCATTCTTCTTTCTTAAACTTTCAATGAGGCTTCTTGAAAATCCAGGGGAGGAACTACGTGGTGGGCTTGGTGGTCTTTTACCATATGGTGACATAGGCCTTGATGTAGCTAGAGTAGTTGGAGTTGGAGATTGACTTAGCTGCATAGCAGGCTTGTAAGCATTCTGCGCTGAAGTCAATGAACTTGGAAATGCAACATCTTTCAATTGTAAACGTGAAGGAACTTGAGCAGCTTGAACTATGGAAGAGTCACATGAACTTCCAGCCTTAGTGGTCCTCATCTCAAGGTATTTTACTGGTTCTGTGATGGAAGGCATGAGAACTCTTGAAGACCTTCTAACCTCTCTGTGGTCGTATGTGGAACTAGAAGGACGAGTAGATTCTTTATTAAAATTGGAAGAACTATCAGAACCTTTTAGCTTAGCATGACAAGCATCACATACACGATGTGGTTTGCTAGGTGTTGGAGCCAGTGCTGCTCTCAATGCCTTTTTTGAACTACAAGGATGGCAAAATACCAAGCCACAATTATAACAATTATGCCTTTTTCTAGTAAATCCAAATGGTTGCCGACAATCAGAGCAAACAGATTGGTCAGCCCCAGAAACCCATTTATGTAGGCATACACAAGATGTAAAGCTTGAGCCACATGAGATATTCTTTACATGTCTGTCTTTCAAGGCTTCAACCAATGTTGGAGTTTTTTGGTCTTCTGAATCTCCATGTCCTAATCTTCCATTGGCACCTTTCCCCCAAGTATATAGTTCACTTCTTGAAGTCAATACAGCAACATGATGTGCTCCACATGATATTTCCTCCACAAACTCACCTACTAACTTTTCTCGGACAAGAATTGGCACTTTTCCATCAGACATTGGATTTCCTAGCTGACCATATTTGGTGCCTCCCATGCTAAAAACATGACCAGATGCAGTGAGTGCAATAGTCATAGTGTACCCACATGCAATCTGGTGGAAATTATATTCAGCAAGTGCACCTACACAAGTTGGTTGAAGGTAAGTTTCCTTATTAATATGACCCAAACGATATTGGTCACCATCACCCCATGTGAAGAGCTTCCTGGATGAAGCATTTGAGCCAGATGGATCCATAACCTCTATAATGGCTGCTGTGTGCCACACTCCACATGCAACCTTAATAGCCCTTTGTCCACTCAATAATTGTACCTCCTTTGGATATGGCACACTCTCTCGATCTCCATGGCCCAACACACCAAACATTCCATCACCAAAGGTATACAGTTTTCCATTGGAGGTTGCTAATGCTGAATGCCATATGCCACAAGCTACAGATAGAACATGAAGTCCCTCTAAAGGGCCACTAACCCTCTTTGGTATCCAGTGGCTAACATCAGTGCCATGTCCAAGAATTCCTGCATGGTGTGTACCATCACCCCAGGTGAATAGATCACCAGATGTAGCTAAAGCACATGTATGATATTCACCACATGCAACAAAACTGACATTGATAACTGCCAGGGACTCAACAAGATTAGGTCGACCAAAATCTTTATCAGACCCATGACCAAGTCTTCCACCAGAGTCCTCTCCCCAAGTAAAAACCTCTCCTTGCCTTGTAACTAAAGCAATGTGATGTACTCCAGGCCCGATCTGATGAACATCAAGAACAACATCAGACTCTAATGCCTTAGGAGTCAGCACATCTATCTTAGAAGAGACTGAACTCCCCAATCCATCTGATGCATTTCCATCTGCCCAAACCTTGCCCCATACATAAACATCGCCAAGAGATTCTATGTCATCTAGCCCTGATCCCACACTACTTGCCTGGCTAATACTTGACACACTAACTCGAGAACCATCTCCAATACTGGTCCTTATTGGCATACTTGAATGTTCTGACCCGTCATCTGATCTTGGCCAAGATGATGAAGATTCACAAGACCACAAATCAGAAGAAAACTTGCCACGGACAATGTTTGTTGTCAACTCTAGTGTTCCAGCAAAAGGACGACCATTTGGAACAAAGTCAAAACTATCCTGCAAGAGAGATTCAAAACAATTACTAGATTGGAATGTTCTCAAAATATAGATGAAAGAAATGAAAAATGCTCGAGTCTTTTCCTAATATATTAAGCTTTAACAAGAATTTCCTATAGTTTGTATGATCAAGTAGTTAAAGATTTTATCTTTGTCACTCCCCACTTATCATATTTAGATTTTATGATAATAAAAATTTTATTTTTGCATATTCCTCAAATATAAATTGTAGTATAAATTACACTGAACATCCTTGAGTTTTTACAAACCAGCATGAGCATACTGCTTCTATGCTTTAAGATTCTGCTGATCTTAGTGGTAACTTAATCTTTCAACACGTAAACTTAGAGTTTAATCTATAAGAAATAGAAGGAATAAATAGGAAAATTAGCCGCTGTTTAACATGTAAATAAAGATAAATTGAAAATTTTAAACTATCATTTAAACAATTTCTATTAAAACTCACATTGCTTAAATCACTTCTGCTGCGCCTACAACGCCCTCCGGTGGAGATTAATGCCTTAAGGCCTGATAACCATACCTCTACCTCAGCTTGGTCCTTGCAGATCTAGTAATATGAAAAGGGGAAGCAACAGATTCAACATTTATATGAAATTGACAAATTTAAATCAAATATGACAGACTGTGTTTCCAAACCAGATCAAGTGATCGTTCCCCCTTTTTATGAATAAGTGAAAATGACAAATAATCCTTTTCAGGACGCAAATATCTTCTAAAGACAGCCTGCAATTACAAGAAAACCTGGGATATCTTTATCAGAGTGCTAACACAACCGTAAATCTAGCCTCCAAACACCAAGCATTTAACTTACTGTTCTCTGTCCTGGGATGATGTGTGAAACAGAAGACAACTTTAGATTCTTTTCCTTTCCATGAGAAATCCAAATCAGTTTTGTTTCATCCTGCTAATGCCACTAAATATGAAATCATTCGTACAGAGATATGAAATTCAAAATATATAATATGTGTGTATGTTTGTTGGGACATGCAAACTTTTTTCAGTATAGAAACTCACCGATGAGAGCCTGAATGAACAAAATTTTGGCTTTCCTTTTCGACTATACTTAACTAACTGAGTGCCCTTTTTCAAACTGATGAATGCCTACACAAAGAAGAGACAAAGAAATTAAATTTAAGTAAATGGAGCACCTAAGTTACATAACCTCTAGAAAATCATATTATTGACAATTTTCTCTTCCAGAAAAATATTTCCCCTAGTATTTTCCCCATTTATAAAGTGATTTTGGTTGTTACTCAATCAAAAGCCAAACTTTAGAAAGGAACAATATCATGACCATGTTCAATTAAAGTTGCCTTCCCCATCTTTTGCTTAGCAGAGCTACTCTGCATGCATCCATGTATTTAGTAACTACTCAGTTTGCCTCTCCTAGATAAAATGATTCAAGTTTCATATCACATTGCCCGTATATATAAACTAAGGTACCTCATTATCCTTTTTAATTGCTTTCTTTCTCTTGTCTCTATATGAACTAAGATATTGTTCCCTTTCTAAATAGTAATCAAGATTACCATGACTACTACTTTTTATTCATCATGAATCAAATCTTTTTCATAACATATTTTCCATTCCCTTTTTCACCTTACCTTTCATCCTTGCAATCAAACAAATTTTGGCTTGCGAGGGTATGTCTTATCTCCAATCATACTGCTTTAGTTTGTACAAACAATTCATTAGGATTATCACCGATAGCCATAATTGCCAACACACAAAGGTAACATTTTAAGTCTATAAATAATACACCATAACAAAAGAACACTCCATATTTTGAGTTATCTTTTTGCAATGCATGATGGAATAAAAAAAGTCAAAATTCTAATATTTCCAGCTACAGAAGAAACCAAACATTTATTTTTCAGATAAAAGTTAAATTTGGTAACGAAACTAACTTGCTCAATATCACGTTCTGCCATTCCATCTGAAAGAGATTGTAAGGAAACCACTGAAGACGACAAAGCTCAAGCGTCATGCTTTCTACTTAGGCCTCTCATCAAAGTCTCCAAAAACCTCAAATTAGATATTTCTTTTAAAAAAAAAGGCTTAAACTCAGATATGATAAAATTGGGTCTGCACTGCAGGGTATGTGCAATAGATTCAGAATGAGAGAATGACCCAGATGCAGATTTCTCATGGCACTCCCAAAAAGATTGAAATTTGGTAAAAGGGGGGTGTGAAACTTGCATCAACAAGTGCATGGTCAGTTTCTGAGCAAAATTGGATTCAGCAATTGAGAGAGAGATGCGAAAGTTACGTTAAAGGAAAGGGAATGAGATATTGGCGCGCTTCTTAAACTGCTTCCACGTCCACCAACTAACAAGACACTACCTTACGGTTACGTGAGAGTTCTTTTTCCATAACTTTGCACTTGATTAATAGCATAATACCCTAGGCCTTTTACTACTTTTTATTTGTATTATATCATATTATATATAACTGTGAATTATTATTATATTATTTAACTCTGCGTAACAAAAAGAAAATTGAGTTCCTAAAAAAATTGCTTTCTTAAAATTACAATATGCACATTAATTAATATTCACATTAGTTTAGTGTTTAATTTTGGTGCGGTTAATATGAATTTTTTATCCTATTAATCAATAAAAAAATTAAATATAATCTTTAAAATAGTTACTACAAAAATAAAATATTTTTAATTATATGAGAATTTGTTTAAATGATTAACAATGTAAAAATTTTTATTTTCTTAATATATTTTAATTAAATTCCTAAATTTTATGTTTATTTTATATCATTTTATCAAATTCTCATTTCAGTATATAGTAATACTAGTCGATTTCAGTATCAATACATTTAGTATTGATTTATTTTTACATTCAACGTAACTCAAATCGATTTTATAAATATCAAAAATTTATCGCAGCTGTTAAAACATATTAAATTCTTGCAACAAAATCTTAACCATTTACATTTTAATAAAAATTTTATGTTTGTTGCATATGAAGTTATGAATAAAGTTAGATTATCTGTTTAATATTTTGTAAGAAATATATTTTTCATGAAAAAATGTATTTTTTAAAAATTTTACCATCATTACGTAAAATAAGAAGTCAAAATATTCTAATAGTATTTTAATATATTTTTTTCTAAAATTTAATAGTTTTAAAAATAAAAATTCAAATAAAGGTTTATACATTATTATCTTTTAAAAGTTCAAATAAATGGATATTTTTTATATTGCAAATATGCTATAATTGATACCAAACTATAATTATTGATGTTTTATGATCAAATTTTGGTTGAACTCATTTTCATTCTTACTACATGTTCAGAAAATGAGGATATATTAATTTGGCTGAGTGGACCAGGAGTCAAGTCGAGCAGAATACTTCTTTTAATTTCTAGTCATATGAACTTTCATTTTCAGTTTCATTGAATATGAATATTCATTCGAGTGCATCAGTAAGTTCTCAGAATTATATTGATCGTACATTTTATTCCTTAAAATTTTAAAAATTTCATTTTACTCCTTTATTTCATAAAAACCATTCATTTTTATCCTTTTCCATTTTAATTTTCACTATCATTTAGAATTAAAAAGGATTAAAACAAAAATCATTGTACAAAACCAGGAACTAAGATTGTTAATATCTCAAGAATTAAAATGCACAACCCATTCAATCTAAAGGACCAATCTTAGAATTTACTAATTCATTCTCTTTATCCAACATGTGCGGTGAAATAAGGGTAAGAATGTCATTTTAACAACCCCTATACCAAAGACTTAACCATGACTTTTGCATACTCAATAAAATACTTTCTTTTTCTGTCTCTGTTCCTGTCAAATTATATGCTTCATGGTATCTATTACTTCTTTCTCTTCCCTTCTCTTCTCTCTCAAGGTGCAGATACCAAAGTATTTACCAAACATTTTTAGAAACTTAATTAACAAATTTGTAAAGCCTAATAACATTTGAGGGAAAAAATGCATTCAGTTTTGTAATAATATGCTTATTCACCCTCTAATTATAATCATGAAAAGGAGAAGGGGGTAAAGAGAAAAGAGGAGCAGGTTAAATCATTGGTGGTGATTGAGCAATCCATGATAAACTTGGAAGGTGTAACAATTAAAGAATGGTTGGATCTTTGTATCTCCTGAAGACAGCTTCAATGTCTGCCATAACTTCTGCTGGCAATGGCCGCTCAGTTGTTGTAAAAGCATCGATGTCTTCTTTTAGTTGTTCTAAAGAGGTTGCACCAATAATTGAACTTGTCATGAATGGACGGTCTCTTGCAAAACATAGTGCAAGCTGAACAGGAGTTAGACCATGCTTCTCGGCCAACTCAAGATACTGCGAAGTAACTTCCTGAAATCCAGCCACAAAATAGGGAAATTCTCAAGCAGTTATCTTGTTGAATATATAGCATGTTTGGCAACAGATTATTTCTGAGAAACAATCGCTTATTTTTCAAAATGTCCTTCAAGGAAGATGGTAAAAAAAAAAGTGATTATTTCATCAAAATGAACACCAAACACTTTGTTTAAATTCTGAACACAAGAACTACAATTATGGCATACCCGTGCCACTGATTGGTTATATCTTTCCATGTAGCCAGGGAAGAGATTCAACCTTCCTCTTTTCGCAGCTTCAGAATTTATATCTATATATTTTCCTGAGAGCGATCCACCTCCAAGTGGGGAATAGGCGAGTAAGCCAATATTGCAATTCTTTGGATGGCAAACTTCCACAAGATCAACTGCAAGAAATTAAACCAACAAAGAATTTGAAAGCTTAAAGAAGGCAGAAGTTTAATTTGCCATCCAAAGGTCATGAGCACTTCGATTCTTGAAGAAAGAAAAACTTAAAAAAATGTACAATGCAGTCTTAAACTCTCTAAAGTACGTGTTTCAGTCCCTCCATTCAATTTCTGTCAAATATTGACAGAAATCATCACACTTAAATCATGTGATCCATTTTTGTTGCAAACTTCTTGATGGGAAAGCTTCAATTTATCCCTTCCAACTTAGATCCATGCGCAGTTTGGACTAAAACTTGAAAATGTCAATTTCTTTTAATGTTTGATGGAATTCCTTCAACGCACACTTTACGAAAGTTTAAGGATCATGCTACTCATTTTTTAAGGACCAAAGTGCACATGATCAAATGTTTGAGGAGGTAAATTTTGGACTTCTACTGAAAAAATCTTTAAAACCAAGTGTATTACTTTTTATTTTTTCGAATCATTAGAAACAACAATGTATTACTTTTTAAGGTGCTATGTGATTTATGATGAAAAGTATCAGAGCTGGTTAACACACAAGTGCTAGGAACATACTGTTTTCAATGCATTCTCTATGATTGGTTAGGATTCACATAGGTACCACTTCCAATGTGGTGGGACCCATTCCCTACTTGGTAGGATCCATGTAAATTTCACCAATCATAAAGAATGTGTTGAAAATTGTAAGCTAAAAAATATGTTGCTAGCATTTCTCTTTTAACACAAATCTTAAATTATCAGGACAACAGGAGTGGAAGCTTTGCATCATAAAGCAAGATAATATTAAGTAATGAGATCTGACCAATGTTCGATTCTCACTTACTTTCAAAATGACATCTAACAAGCAAGCTGTAGCTGTTTTGTATACTGACAATCTTTGGAAGGCCTTCAACTTTAGCTGCATGGACAAACTCCATCACTCCATATGAAGTCTCATTTGAAACACCTATGTAGCGTACCTGGTGCATGCAGAAATCTCAAGAAACTGAATCCAATTCACATACACAAGAGAATGAACATGATATTGTGATCAGAATATCCGAATTTCATGCTACAATTGGCACAAGGGTCATGAAAAAGTAAAGAAAGGAGGCAGTAAATCCTAGTTTGGTTAGACTAGAAGGTTATGGGAAGTCCTGACTGCTGAGAGGCATACCATGGTTTGTTTTATTTTCTATTTACAGACCTGTCATCCAATGATACATTTGCCTTATAACACTACCAAGTAATGTATAAATCATTAGGACTCCTTCAGAAATCTAGAAAAGCAAAAGCATAAAGTGAATTGATAAAAATCAGTCACCTTTCCTTCATTGATGAGTTCTTGAAAAGCTTGCAACTGTTCAACAAACGGCACACTAGGCCTCCATTTTGAAGGATCATACAAAAACTCGCCAAACAAAGGAACATAACGATCTGGCCTACAATGAAGCAGACCATATGTTCAGTAATCAATGGTAACCTTCTGTCTCAAGAGGCAAAAAGAAGAATATTTGCAACTTGTCTTCTTGCATCAGGTAAATATTAAAAAGAAATTATTCAATGAAAAATATTGCCATAACAGCACATCTTCCTTCATACAAACATAAAAGAACATTGGAGATAAAATCATGTTTTAGACTGAAGTAGATAATACTGCAATACAGTTATTTCTTTTATATCACAGATCATAATTAGTTACTTATCAAATGTTTATCAACCATATGGTCCCCCTCTTCCAGGTCTTAGTATTAAAGGTTGATTGATTTACATGGCACATTTCTAAATGTAATTACTGAGTAACACTTGCAATTCAACCTCCAAGTAGCCCTTTTATGTATTGAGAAATAACAAAAAAGAGAAAGCAGGAGAAACAAAGGAAGAAATGGGATGACATTCTTGTTTGGAACACAGTCAAGAGCAGGGAGGAAGTTGATCATGGATCTAAGCCACTGACAAGAAAAAGGCAAAAGCATAAAACAGATTATTTTACACAGTCCATAATTGATCACAAATGAGCAGGGCAGCCTTTTAATACAACATAAATTTGTGTAAAATGTATATATACTCCCTCCTAATGTAGCATCAGCAGTCCGATGCATTGAACTGATAAGATGGGGAAAGAAAAAAGGAACACTAGTCCACCAAAATTAAATGAAAATATAAGCCAGTAGCAGATGCTTTTCAAGATGCAGCACAGAATGTTTTGTAAAGTTATGCTAAAAAAATTAAAATTCTATTTTCTAAAAACATTAAATGGGTACCAAAACCAACTAAATAACTAGAAATTTATAAAGGAGAACAAAACAAAGGATGCAAATAATAACAAGAAAGAAGTTGGAAGCTATTTTTAATTCCGTACTGGAATTAATTGAAGATTGATTTCATATTTTTCTTCCAAGCCAACAAGAAAGGAAAGAAAAGATATTAGACTGCCAAAAAGCACATCTTGCAACGTGGGGAGTAAAATTGAATTGATACCATAGTTACCCAACCATTTTACCCATTTCTAAATTTTGCCATATGTTGTGTCTAAAAGGGTAAATGACATATAAACAGTTATATATATTGTGTCTAAATTATAGGGAAAGGATGAAAACAAAAAAACCAGTAAGGCATGAATTAGGCTGCAGAGGATCCGATCCTTCAAATGCAAATAGAATGCTAAAAAAGGCAACCAGGGGGAACTGACATCTCAGGAAGGAAAATTTGATGTAACAGATCGCCAATGAGGCTCCCTAACAACCAAGGGAATTGGGATACCAGTAACAGATTACCAGGAGTCAACAAGGACGGAAGTTGACATGTACCTATATTAAAAGGACAAATAGAGAAAGAAGAGAGAGCAAGGTATTAGCACACAATCAGAAACTGTAAACAGTCTGTCAAGAGTTGGTTCTGTTGTTAGGTGCAAGCTGTCACTCTAACTGAATTAGTTAGCTTTAAGCTTCTCTTGTAGTTTCTATAAACATCAAAGATCTATCTCTCTGTACTCAGATTCTACAATTGTAATAAAAAATTCTCATTCTACTTTCTCCACTCCTCTCTGTCCCTCTCTGCTAATGTATTCTTACAAATTGATATCAGCATCTGCAGAAGAATAATACAGAATGTTTACTAAGTGTGAGTGTGCTTGATCCAGTTTCTAATTGAAGCACCCACACCACTGTTTCTTGCAATGTTGGACTGGCTTCCAACATTGACATTCCTTTGACACCGGCATGACACATGTCAAACATGCTAAATTGCTGTCCAATTAAAAAATTAAATTTTGTGAAGAAACTTCTCCAGGGAAAAAAGCAAATTGATGCCTCTTGGTATTTTTTTGGGCTCCTTATCATAGAGAAAATGTAAAACTTGGCAAGTTATTTAGAATAGGTGAATATATATATCTTGGTCTCAATTTAGATATATTTTATTTTGTTACTTATATTTAATTAAATTTGACTTGACTTTGATGAGTGCACCCTCAAGCGCACATATATATATGGTGCAATATCCTAGTGCCCTATATTTCAGACATTACCTGTGTCCATAAATGTGTCTGGTAGCTCAAGCACACACATTATATATGGTGCCATGTCCTAGTGTACTATATTTCAGACATCACCCACATCCATATGTCTGTGCCTGGTGTTTTATTATCTGTCCCTGCTTCATAGGTTTCTATCATATTACCAATGCTATTGTTGTAACGTGTTAGAAAAATACACCCATAACACTCCTATTTGTAATAATAAGCAAGGTCATGTTTTAGGTCAAGTACATGTGTTGTAAAGGTAGTACATATTTGATCCAATATCATTGCTAACTGAAAAGATACTTAAACAGTAGGAATCATTGCTAACTGAAAAGATACTTAAACAGTAGGAATCATAATATTTTAACAATGCCTACTACACACGAGTTTCCAAAACATATTACACACACCATCAATAAAACAATAAAAGAAGATAAGCATGATATTGATGTTTACATCCTGTAAACTCACCAGTGAATTTGCAGCAGATCAATATAATCAGTGCCAAGGCGCTTAAGGCTTTTCTCTACACTTTCTCTTATATTTGCAGCATCAACCCGCAAAACTTTAGCATTGTCACGTATATAACTCGACCTCTCAGAATAACCACATACTTTTGTGGCCAAAATAATCTATCCACAAAGACATTGCACATAGTTTCAAACTCAGCCCAACAAAGAGTGAAATCAGTACAAAAAAAAGTCCAAAGTAGCAGAATGCCAGATCTCAACCTAAATCAGGGTTGGCTCATCATTATACATGGTAAAATGAGCCAAATTTAAATTTATTTCACACATTGAAAACAACTTGTTGAAAGTTCCACAGGCTTATAAAAAAGACAGTCCAACTTTATTAGCATTATTTCACATGGGGAGTAATCAAGTAATATAGTTTTCAAGTTTTAACCATCCCTGTCTCAAAAGCACATGGAAAAATAAGAATAATCAGAGTTGTGAACCAAGCACCCAATCAATACCTTGTCACGAGACTGAGACTTGAGCCAGCTACCAATATAGAGATCAGTTTTTCCCTGTGTCTCTTTCTTCATTGGAATTGGGTACTGCAGTCAGAAACCAATGGCCAATCATCAAACTGGGTTGATAGGACTCCTATGCTTTCAGATAGTGAATCTTGCATAATATCAAACATCATGAGTAATACATCAAATTAGTTCTTGAAATTATGAGCATCAGTCAATTTCATCCTTGAAATTACAAAAACATCATTTTAGTTCCTGAAATTAACGGAGATTTTAGTCCCTGAAGTTACAAAATGACTATCATTTTGGTTCCCAAAATTACAACAATAAAAACGAAAATGACCTATATTTATACCGGAAATTCTCTCCACCCTACCCTACTCCAGCTCATTAGTTTCCACCACTTGTCCCCGGGTTGAGTTGAGTCCTGGGCTTTGCCTCCAATCATTTTGGATAATGCTTGCATCCACATATTACCACGGTTGCTGTTACAGAGTTAGACGCGTAGGCCTTCTACCTCCATGTGGCAGTGCTCATTTGATCTTAAGATTCAGAGACCAAAATAACATTTTTGTAATTTAAAGGACTAAATTACCAGATACTTATAAACTTAGCGACTAATTTGGTACATTACACGACATATATCTATGCCATTGCAAAGGATTATTTAAATTTAAACAATTAAAAAACCTAAATAATTGAGCGAGGGTTATGTACACAGATGGGAAATGCAGATTAAGAATTGAAGAACTTACAGCCTCGGCAGTATCAAGAGCGTTAATGCCACGGTCGAAAGCATAACTAAGAAGTTGATGAGCCTCTTTCTCGGTGTTTTGCTCCCCAAAGGTCATCTGAGAAATGAACACTTTGCATGAATAAAAAAAGAAGGGAAACAAATGAACGTGACATTGTTTTAGTGAAAAGGAATGAATGAGAAAGGTTTAACTTACGGTACCAAGAGTGATTTCGCTGATGTTGAGGTCAGAGTCACCGAGTTTGCGGTACTGTAATGAGTCATTGAGGGCACAAAAGATAGGCCTGAGAGTCACACCCCTCGTGTTCTTAAATATTCTTCTTGTTGGAAGTGTAGCGGTGTTAATGAGAGGGAATGATGGTTTGAGAGGCTGAGAAGAAGAAGAAGAAGAAGAAGAAGAAGAAGAAGAAGAAGAAGAAGGAGTGAAGAAGGAGAAGGAGCATAAACAGGCCATGTCTCTCTCTCACTCTCTCAGCTTAGCTTATCCTTTACGGTTCGTTTGGATGGGGTGAATCACAAAGGATGGAAAGGAATAGGAATTCACGTTTTCCACAAGTTTAATTCCTGTGGCAAATTGTTAATTCTTCGTGCAAAGCTGTGAACACGAGAAAAGAGTTTAATTAATGGCATATTATCCACACTTAGATTTGCCCCCACTTAGGTCTCTCACTTAAAAACACACTTTTGATTGCTAATAAGTTTCTAAACTCATTTAACTTTACACGTCAAATATCAAATAAGATATTAGCGGCATAAATGTTTTGAAATTTAAAGTAGTTTTGGAATCTATTAATGGAAAATAACGTTATTATGTGAATTTTTTTTTAGGTTACTTTTTGTATGTAAAACGATGTTTTACCTTTCTTAAAATTTTGATTCTGTAATTGAATATATGTCCATGACTATGAAGAACTTTATAAATATCTAAGCATTCTTCTACTTGAGGTTGCTCTTCAATTCTGCTGTAATTCAAATAGTTGCTCTTTGGCTATCCAGTTATGCAATTTTACATGATCATCTAATGTAAACATTAGGAATTCAGATGGGTGACCAGATTCCTTGAGAAACTAATTATCAAGATGGATGAGGTTTAGTGGGGGCATGAAAATAAAATATAAAAAAAAAAGTGGCACACACTCATCACTTATAGCTAGAAGATCTATGTTTGTTAAAGCTTTTTCGATCTCAAAGAATGTACACATGTGTTGAAGTGACTTGTGCAATATCTTACACTTCTCATTGAATGCTGAATCAATCAATAAAAACATAGAACTAAAGTGTCATTAGAAAGGTGGAAGAGGTGTGTGATAGTATGTTAGGTTGCAACAGGCATGAAGAAAATATAAGCAATTATGGGCTATTTTTAGTGTAGTAAGATTTAAATCACATTAAAAATGAATATTTTTGAAAACTTAATGCATCAAGATAAAATATTACAACTGAAAAAAAATTATTAAAAAAAATTAAGAATATTTTAATAGTAGCTTCAGCTTGAACAAGATAATGACAATGTCAACCTACATAAATATAAAAATGATTTGTATATGGATCATCTATGTTGCTATTTTTTTACATATTTTAACTTTTGTATTGAATTTTTATTTTATCTTTTAATACCTATATAAAATAGTTTTTTTTACTTTCATTATCGGTAATGAGCCACCAAAGATTTTGAGGAGAAAAAAAATCTAAAAAAAAAAGATTCACAAAATAAGGTCATTTTATATTAATAGATTCCCAAAACTACTTTAAACTACAAAATATCATCATTTTAATGTTACCTAATGTTTTAATTGTTATTTAACATACTAAATTAGCATTTTGTTGATAAACAATGGGTTTAGGAACTCTTTTGCATGATAAAGTAATAAATCAGGGACTAAGGGAAGTATTTTTTCAAGGCAGAGATTTATTTGTAAAATATAAATAAGTGAAGAACAAATTTGACAGTGAATTTCAAGAGAAAATATGGTGCTATTGTAGATATTTACAATTTTATCATTTTCAGTCTTTTCATCCTAATATTTAAACATTTAACTTCTCTCTTCTTATGTGGTACCTCAATTTTGATCTCAGACAAGAACATTTTTTTTAATCAGTAGTTGATTTTAGGACATCAACTAGCGTGGCCACTTTAACCAAGATCCTCATTTTCAATCAAATCATTTATTTATGTAAGTTTGTTAAATCTTTTTTTTTTTTACTTTTTTCTTTCACTTCCTTTTTATACTAAGTGGGGGTGACTCTTATGTTATACATAATTTAATGAAAGATTTCACATGTAGATGTATGTTGTAGTAACTTCAATTTTTTTTACCTTATAGAACAATATTACTTTTTTTATGTCAAAATTCTTGATATAACTTCTCATATTTGTTATTAGTTAAAGTGTTAATAAATTTTTTATTTTATATTAATTATTATAAAAACAATTTTAGAGTTAATTACTAAAAATATCATTTTTTTTCATAATTATTTTGGGATTGATTTCGATAATCATATATGTAGATCCTATATGTTAATTTTGTTACTACCACATAAATTTTAATATTATTCATATTCATATAGATTGATATTATAATTTATTTTTTATTTTCATGTATGTTATATATGTTGCGTATAAAGTAATGATGTGGGTCAATTTTTTTATTAGAATAATGTTAGGAATAACCAGTTACATTCTTTCTTCAGATCTATGTCTTCTTACATGCATTTTTTTCTTTTGTGATTTCAGTGAATAGTTTAACCTTTCCAAGTGTAACAATCTTTGGTGGAGGAGAAAATGTTGGCTTCGAGTGTGTATTATTGTCTTCTCACTTCTAGATTTGACATTCATATGGATTGTCCCAATTTGGATAAACATAAAAAACTTCTCCATATTTACAAAAATGTTTGCTTTGTAGAAAATTTGTTTAATAACATTGCATTCGTGAACCTCTATTTTGTGGAGCTGTTGAGAACAACTTGACTTTATTTTGTACAAAACTTTGGGAAGTTAAATGATCTCCTTATGGATAAAGAGAATTAAATATATGATTTTAATATATGAGATGAAGGAGGAAACAAGTAACAACATAAATTGGAAAAAGAAAATCCTTCATCATAAAGAAGCATTACCTTGGTTTGGATGATGAATCTTTATTTTTTTATTGAATAAAAGGTTACAAATTAACATATAAGAAGAAACACCATTTCTCTTAAGTTAAAAAATAGCTTCTAATTTTGTTTATAACACATTACATATAAGGATATTTTTATTCATATATTAAAATATATTTTTTTCTTAGTTATTTACTTTATCCAAATAAATGTAAAAAAATATATTTCTTTCCTTTTTATTTCATTTCATTAAAATAATTCAATCTTTTATTTTATTTTTATTATTTTTCTTTATATTGTATTTCATTTTTTTTATTTTTTTCTAATCTAAATAAAATGTGACTCTAATTTTTTTCAATGGAACTGAGCAATAAGATATAAAGTCAAAATCTATCGTAATCTCTTATTATTTATATCAATGTTAATGATTTACAAGTAATTTACTTGATAATATGTTTTACTTTAATATAAATTATTTAAATTTAAAATTTTATACACAGTTACGTTCCTTAAATATTGAATATTTAATTTTATTTCTTTTAAATACTGCTACGTTATTATAATTAATTTGAGTATAAAATTGATTTAAATTTTAAAATTTAAATCTTAATATAGTATGCTAAATTAAATATATATTTTAAAATAAGTTAAATTTTAAAACTATTGTAATTTTAGTCATTGCTCATGTAATTTTAATTTTTCAATTTTATCATTTTCGTTAATAAAGATAATGTATTTTGATATGTATTAATTTAATTTTATATTTTCTCTCAAATTTATGAATCTTATTTGTTTAAATCATTCTTATTTATATATCCAAAAAAAAATCATTCTTTCATAATAAAATAAAATTATTATTATTATTATTAATAATTTTTATTTTTAATTTGTATTTATTTATAAATTTTATTTAAATTTAAAAATATACTTTGAAGAACTTGGTAATTATACATAATTAAAATCCATATTTCTTTCTAAGCACAAATATTTTTTATTAAAATAATTCTATTCAAATTGAATAAAATTATTATGGACCGTAGAGCTATATTTCATAACTCAAACTTAAGATCTCTAATTAAGTTAAGTCAACTACTTAAATTTATCATCTATTAGTTCATAAAAAGTAATTTAGAGAGTATTTTCTGCAAATTATTTTAAAATATTAATTATTTAAGTTTATGAATGTTTACAAATTAATTTAATTTAATATAAATTGTAAAAATTTAAAAATGATAAAAAAGAATTGTTAAATGAATTTTAGATCCAGTTATAGCAATCATACTAAATTTACTTAAATTTAACTTATAATTTGATACACATTAAAGTAAATTTATTTACAAATTCCCATATTATTCATATGTGATATATGTAGAAGTATATAATAATTAATTAATGTATTAGCTAATTTTCTTTTATAGACTTAGTTTATAAATTATATTTTATTAATTTTAATGTTATTCATAAATTTATCATTTCTGAACTATATTTATTCTTTTTTATTTTAAATAATTGAAATATGTTTATATAAAAATGTGTAGAAGGAATAACATAATATATGCTCAAGTAAAGAATGAAAATCAATTACAGTAATAGTAAATAGATATTTACATATGGCTTAAAAATACTTGGTTATAGTTAAAATCTAAAATAAAATATGTAAATTTTAAATTTGTAAAAATGAGTTTTGGGTGGTTAGATGATATATTTTTTATATTTTTTTTAAATTAGTTTATATTATATTTATTATGTATATTAAAATTATTTTTTACTTTTAAAAAATAATGAAAAGTTAGTCAAATTTAAAATATTTTATTATAAACATACGAATTAACGGGTTAGAATTCATTCAAGTTAATCTGTAATTGAACTTATATTTTAAAAATATAAGTGCATTAAATATTAAAAAGAAAAATTTATGTTTATAATAATGTTATTCTATTAGAATAAAGTTATTTTTAATAAAGGATACATGTGATCAGATAAAAAATAATTTAAAATTTTTAAATTAAAATAAATTTATATTTATGATCAAATTGATTAGATGATAGATATAAGAAAACTGATTAGATAGATTATATGAAAAAATTTTTACTGTTATTAAAAAAATAAAAATCTAAAAACATAAATACTATTATAAGCATGTAACAAGTATTTTATGATATGTTTTGGAAGTGATCCAAATAAAAATCTAAAAACATAAATACTATTATAAGCATGTAACGAGTATTTCATGATATGTTTTGGAAGTGATCTCGTTAATGAAAAATTTTATGAGATAATTTTTTATTAGAAAACTATTACTAAACTTTTATAAAAGTAAAATTTTAGTTTAAACTGTATAGGTAAATGTGTGATTGTTATGCATTTTTTATTTGTATTTCTTTCTATGATTACAGAAGTTGATTAAATAAATTGATTTATTGTGTAAAGGTACTCAAGGTTCCAACAAATAACTAGCTCAAAATATAGACACTAATATTCAATCTAGTGTTATGATGTTTCACATATTAAATGGTGAGCGTGGGCAAAGTTTTTAAACACATTAATATGGAGGCCTAATCCAACTATAAATAATGAAGATTCTAAAAATTTGGAGACAATCTATCTCTATATAATCTTCAATAAAATTTCTTTTATAATTAAAAAATTGATAGTTACAATTAAGATAATAAATCCCATCCTAATTTATAATATTTGATTAAATAAAATAAAAAAAATTTACAATATATATAAAAAATAATATATGTAAAAAAAATAACAAAAAATAATTATAAATTTTTTTGTTAAAAATAAAGAAGATATTATAATATCTTTTTAAACTAAAAAAATCTTGCAACAATCTTCTTTAAATTGGTGAATAAATATTGTTTAGTCTCAGCTTTTCAAATCTCTGAATTGTCAAGCTTTTAATAAGAATATTTGCAATTTAATTCTTTGATTGAATATATGGAAAATTAAGGATGTCATCTACTAACTTCTCTTTTATGAAATATTTATTAATCTTCATATGTTTTGTTCAATCAAGCTAGATAGGATTATATGAAATGTTGGCTCTTGAGTTATTATCACAATACAAGTTTATTGATTTTGTTCTCTCAATTCCCAAATTATGTAAACTTATTTTTAACCACAATAACTTAGACTCTCATAGTCATTGCTCTAAATTCTTCTTTTACACTTGATCTCGCTACTACATCTTGTTTCTTACTTTTTTATGTTACTAAATTACCTCCAATGAAGATATAATATCCTATTGTAGAACATTGATTAACTAACTTTATATTGTTAGATCCTTATTAGATTTAAGTAAAATGTCTGGCTTCTAGTGTCCCTTTCAAACTACTACAAAATTATTTGGATTGCTTGCATATGTTCCTCCATTGGGTCATGCATAAATTAACTAACAACACTTATTACATATGTTATATTTAGTCTAATGTGTGACAGATATATTAGTCTTCTAATCAATCTTTGGTATCTTCCTTTGTCTTCAATGACACCTTCTTTTCTTTAACTCAATCAATGATCTCTCTTAACAAGGGTATTTGTTGGTCGGTTCCTCAAAGTTCCTGTATCGTTTGACAGATCAAGAATGTATTTTTACTGTGATAGAAAAATTCCTTCCTTCGAGTAGACAACTTCTATTCCCAAAGAGTATATGAGTCTTCCTAAAATCTTTCATTTCAAACTCACCAACTAATTCAAATTTGAGTTTTTCTCTTTCAACCATGTCATTACCTATAATTATTATATAATCAATATATACCAACTAAGTTATTAGCTCTCTCTTAGAAGAATGCTTAATGAAGAGTGTGTGATCTATCCTACTCTAAGCATATTTCATCCTCTTCATCGGCTTAGTAAATTTTTCAAACCATGCTCTTAGTGACTATTTTAGGTTGTAAAGAGATTTTTTAAGTTTTTACATTGTCTTTATCAAAGGTTGTGCTAAGATTGGAAGGTGACTTTCTATACACTATATCTTCTAAACCACCATGTAAAAATGCATTTTTTTTATATCAAATTATGTAAAGACCAGTTAAAATGGATAGCAAGAGCTAATAGGACACAAACAGTATTCATTTTGCAATAAGGAAAAATGTTTCAATATAATCTACCCTTGCTTTTTAGTGAACCTTTTTTCCACCAACCTTGCCTTATAATGTTCCAATATCTCATTTGACTTGTATTTTCCTGTGAAGATCCATCTACACTGAATGAATAATATGTTTGAAGGTTTAGAAACAACACCCCCATGTGTTATTTTTCACTAAAGCTATCATTTTTACATTCATAATTTGTGACTAATTCCTATCCCTTAAGGCTTCTTGCATAGTCTTTGGGATATGTATGATGTGTAAGGTTGACAAAAAAACTTTCTAATTGTTTGATAGGTTATGGTAAGATACATAATTAGATATGAGATGTTGGGTGTAACTTCTTTTTCCTTTTCTAACAATTATGGGTAGATTAAGATCTAAAATTTGTTCGAAGGGTAAAACGTCAGCATCATCAAGAAGGCTAGGTTTAGAGTTCTTATGAGTTTCAATGAGAATTGGATCCAATTATTGAACATGTTGATAGGTAGATCTAGACTTTTCCTTCCTTGAGTACACTTTAAGTGGAGTTTTTTATCCTTAATACAAGTTCAATTGAATTTGAAACAGGTTTTGTTTTTTTAATCAGAATGTGTAAGGAGGAAGGGAAAATAATCTAAGGAAGTTAAAGGGTGGGTGAAGATGATTGCAATGGATGAGGATCATAAACCTGTTGTACTTGACGATGAGATAAGTAGTATGAAAGGGATTCACAAAAGGTTACATCTATAGATACATAGAACTTTCTAGTTGGAGAGTGGAAACATGTATATCCTTTTTGGACATTGGAGTACCCTAAGAAAACACATTTGAGAGCTCCAGAATCAAGTTTACTGGCAAGATGTTGTTTATGAATATAGACAAAGGTAAGATAGTCAAAGACTCTTGGAGGTGGTTTGTTTAATGATATGGAGTTTGGATGGTGACTTAAAAGGACATCTATAGGACTTTATTTAAGAGAGACTTAGAAAGTAGATGATTAATGAGTGACATTAAGAAAATGACGATTTTTTTGTTCAACGGCTCCATTTGTTGTGGGGTATTAACACATGAGAATTCATGTAGAATTCCTTCTTGATTGAATAAAGGAATTTAGACTTTGATTAAAGTAGTCTCTTGCATTATCTAGACGAAATTTTTTAATGGAAACCCAAATTGGCTAAAGATCAAAATGCAAAACTTAGGGATAATTTAACTCATTTCATATTTTTAATTTAGGAGATAAATCCAGGTTTGTTTGGTACAATCATCAATAAAGGATATAAACCATTTACTCCATTAACATTTGAAATTTTGGACGATCTTCAAACATTAATGTGAATCAAGGAATAAAATGTATCTGAAATTTTATTGACCAGAGAAAAATTTACTTGGTGATGTTTAACGAGTTCACAAGACTCACAATGTAAAGTACTAAGATCAAAATTTTTAAACAAATTAAGAAACATAGATTTTATCAAAGAAAAATATTCTAGCTACACAATATTGACAATATCTTTAAAATAAACAAAGAGGACAAGTGAGATTGTTTGATAGAATTTTGGAGAGAGAAAAGACATGTACTCTCAAGGTAGTACAATCTATTTCATTCCTTATTATATCCAATCATCTTCATTGATTTTCAATCCTAAATCACACAGCAAGATGGATTAAAAATAACCAACCAGTCAGGTTCTTTGTGAGTTAGTGGACAGAGAGAAGATTGTTAGAAATTTGTGAAACATTGAGGGAATTTTTTAAAGGTGTTAGGGAAAGTTTGATGTTACCTTGTCCCTTAACTATAATAGATTTTTCATCATCAATAAAGATTGACTTTTTATTAGAGAGATATGTAAGTTTTAAAAAGATGTGAAGATTAGGTTATGTGGTCAGTTGCACCTAAGTCTATGATCCAAAACTCTAGGACAATATTAAGTGCTTTAAGGTTATTAGAAACTAAACACTTAATTGAATGTGTTAGAGAACTTGAGCTATTTGTGGTTTAAAGAAACTACCACAACTTCTCAATATCTTCTTTCTTGAGGGACTGAATCTCCACTTTCTCTAGAGTTGAAGACTCTACTTCCATATCCAGGGATATAAATTTGCTATTTTCCTTCTTTATTTTTTACGATTCAACACTCTTTCTTCACCATGGAGCTTAAAGTAATTTTTCCTAGTGTTCCTAGGTTTTTTGCAATGAGTACACCATAGGTTATCATGAGAAAAGTTATTTTTTAGTTATGATCCAAACATTCTACATTTGTTCTCCTTCCTTACAACAATAAGTGCTGAGTTAGTATTAGGTTTAAAGGGAGAAGCGCTCTCCAACATCATAGTGCAATGTCTCTTTTCCCCTTCGAACTAGTGCAAAAGTCTCATGTAGACTAGGTAAAGGGTCTTTTGCAAGAATTTGACACGAACTTGATCAAATTCTATATTTAGACTAGCTAATAACTCAGAGACTCGACTTCTCTCCTTCTCCTAAAGAAGAGCTTGATTACCTTGAATTGACTTGAATTTCAAATTCTCATATAAGTCCATCTCTTGTCATAAAATTTTTAGTCCATTAAAAAATATATAACATTAAGATTACCTTGTTTGGTATATGTAATTCAATTCTTTAATTCATAGATCACAGCAGCATCTTGGGCTTTTGAGTATGTCTTATTTACAGCTTTCTAAACTTTCTTTGCTAATTCAAGGAACATGAATTTTGGAATACCTCAATTTACATTAGGTTCAACTACCAGGTCATGATGATGGTATCATCAACATCCCAAGTCTTGAACTTCTCATCATTACTTGCTGGCAAATCCTTAGAGAGATGGTCAAGTTTCTACTTTTCCTTCAAAACCAGTTTGACCAATCTCACCCATTGTAAATAATTTTTTCCATCCAGCTGCATAGCAATTCCCAGATTTTACAATCCAAGGTAGGAGTATTTATCTTTGAAGGTTCCAATAGAATGAGTTAAGGTTCAAAGGTGTGTACTAAAACTTCAAACATGTTGTGAACTAATTAGTGTCAATGAAGGCCTTTGAGTTTTAGGTAAAAATGGTTAGAGATGAAAAACACCTAACTGTGGATGGCAGGTAAGGTCTATGATTAAGAAGAAAATGAATAGTTGTACTATAGCTCCCCAAGAAGTCACCTATGTTAGTACTACTTTTTCCCAAACAAGCTTAACTATGAAGTTTTGATGGGATCCGATGCATTAGTGTTGGTATGATCACACCTCTTTCTAAAAATAAGGCCAACCATGAGTATATAAAATGAAGAAAAACCTTACCCTATGAGCTAGCTATTAGAGTTGAGTTAGGCCTAAACCTAAATTTCTAATATGGTATAAGTGTTTATCCTAGATCTATTAATGGACCACCCACAAATATCCAATCCTGTAAACTTCACACTCTAGCTATCCAGTCCTGAACATGAGAGGGATGTATTAGAAGTCCTACATGGTTCAAAGGTAAGGCTAACCATGTGTATAAAAGTAAAAGAAAAAGCAAACCTCATCCCATAAATTAGTTTTTAGGATTGAATTAGGCCTAAGTTCAAATTTATGATAAACTATACATACTTAAGTATCATAAATCCATTGATTATGATTAGGCATGGCAAAAACCCTTATACTCACCCCACTCGACCTCGCCCTACCCTGAGTTTAATGGAGAAAACCCGAATTAACCAGGGTCGGGAACGAGTTCGGGTAAAATCCAACTTTTGCCACCCTCAAACCCATTCCACTTATAAAATTACTAAAACATTTTTATTATTTTAAAATATTATATAAAATTAGTAAGGTTATAAAAAAATATATAAATTTTAAAAAATATATAATAATTTTAAAAGTTATAAAAGAATTAAAATAAAAATATAAAAAATATCGAAAACGAGTGTGGGACGGGTTTCCCGAACCCGCTCGAGGACGGGGACAAGGATGGGGATGAGGACGGGGAACATGAAACCTACTCCCAACCTGCCCCGTTACCATGCCTAATTATGATATGAAATTTGACCACAATAAAACTTATCTCCCTAAATTCAAGGCTTTTGACTTTTACATGTCAACCTTTGCTTCCAATTACTCCTTGTATGGAATTTAAGATTCATAATTATTCTCTCAACACTATTAGACTTTGATTTCAAGGTTTCTTGTCCATGAGACCTAAATGTTTGTTAACATTTGAATCAAATGCACTGATAATTGAAACAACATAAATACAAACAAAATCATGTTCCATGTATAGGATATTACAGAATAAAAGTAACATAATTATCTTTGAATCTTTAAAGTAGATAACAATCTTTAAATCTATAAAGTAAATAACAAAATTAACAACTAAATCTTTGATAATTCTGCTTTAACTAGAACAAAAGTTGAATCAAATTAAAATTAAATATCTCGTCCATTTGCAAAATGCTAAAAACCCAAGTGTTGAAGCAACATAATAGTAACTATGTTTTTAAGTAAATTGGACCACCAATTTCAACCCAAATCAAGTAAAAACTACTCTATCACTCAAAAATCCTATTTTATTTTGTTCAAATTTAAATTTGTAAATAAAATAAAATACAATTTTAAATTTGTTTTTCAATATTTAAATGCTCTTTACTATTTTATCATAAATATTTTATTATTTACTCTCTTTAAAATCATTTTTATAAGGTTATTTTACCTAAATTATAAAGATTAATAAGAATAGTTAAAATTGATTTTTTGAAAAAAAATTAATTATCAATTTTTCTCTTATTTAATGTTATTAAATTTAATTTCTTTATTAATATTTATTTTTATTACATTTAATTTAATTTCTTTTCAACTCCATTTATTATAGGCAAAGAGAAAAAAAAATATTTAGTCTCTTATAAAATGAATCCCTAAATCTTTTTAAAAAGTATTTTATAAAAAAAGAACCTAGAAGAATATTAATTAAATAAAGGAAAAAAACAACTACAAAGAAATATTATATATAACTCAAACATACAAATAAGAAAAAAAAATATAAAAATTAAAAAATATCTATAAAAAAATACAATTACAAATCAATTATCTTTCATTTATGTTATTAGTATTTTTTTTATTATAATTTAAGCGTACAATTATCTCAATTTCAATTGAACTTAAATTTATGAATATATCTATATTTTAATTTATTTATTTAATGTTAAATTTATGATCGTGAGAAAAGTATAATTGTTGATAAATAATAAAATGAATAAAAATATTTTAAAATATCATTTCATAAAAGTTATTAAATAAGTACTAAAATTGACAGATTTTTAATTATTTAAAAAATATTGATAGAATCCATTAATAATAAAATAAATAATATAAAATAAAAAAAAAATAAAAAAAATATCAAGACAAAAAAATTTACATAAACAATATTTTAGATATAGATAAACCTATGACATTTAAGTTTGACTTATGACTTCATTGAGACTTTTACTTAATTTGTATATAACTTATGATTATTATAATTTTTAAATAATTTAATTTAAGTTAAAGTTAAGATGGTTAATATATATATATATATTTAATTTTTTATAAAATTATAAAAATATTAAAATGTACTAACAAGTTTTAAATATAGTTTTTGATGAGTTTTTAGTTAAATGTTTAATGAAATGGGAAGATTTAAAATGAAACACTTACCTTTTAAGTATTTTATTTTAAAGTATTATATAAGCTAATAAAATAAAATAAAATATGTCTTATCATAAATAAATAAAGATAAAATTTACTTTTTAATATATTATTTTAAAAAAATTAATAGACTAAAATAAGTTAATCAAAAGAGAAAAGATATATTATAAAATATAAAAAACTAATAATTGATATGAAAGTTAAGTTAAAATTACCATATAAAACATATATTAAGAATTTCAAGCATTAAATAAAAAAAATGTACAAATTTAGTTCAAAAAACTTAGTGCATTTAATAATGTAAGGAAAAAGGAAGACTTTACATCGTGGAAGTCTTGAAAGAAAAAATACGACAGATCTCTAATGTAATTTGATTCTGATTTTGTTTTTTAAGATTAATACAATGGTGTATAGAAAACTATACACTCAAAATCTACATGCTTTTGAATATTGTACAACAATACTTAGAAGGAATAATTTAGAAGATGTGAGTTTCTATTGTTTCTCAATTACAAGGATCCATCACTATTTATAAGAAATTTCGGGTCAAAAGTTAATACTGCAATAGTCATAACTTAAATTTATAATGGATAAAATTAAAATCGCAATGATGAGAAATAATGGTGCAATAATATCCTAATAATTTTTCAACAGTTATAAGAATAAAGTTACAATAAATTCTTAGTGTCTCCAATTGTTGTAAAATAAGTTTTAAAATAAGAATAAATTTCATTTGCAAGTCATTCCAACCATTCCTAACTAATGGCTTGACAAGTGACATATTTCTCGATGTGTTAATGTTCAAAGGATTGAATTAACATTTACTAAACTATATTGGAACCTCCACTGCATACTATAACTTTAAAATACAGAGACTTTAAAATAATTTTAAAATCATTCTCATATTACCATAGGATTCATGTGAATGCTTTTGAAAAATTGTTTATTTCATAGAGGATGATTTTTACCTTCTCACTCATATATTTATTCACATAAATATCAATGTTAAAAATGCATCTCGTAAGCACTAAGTACCCCTAAAAAAGAACTTTAACAAATTAGAATTATGAATAAACTTTTTTTATAATTTACTTTGAAAGTTTATTAAGTGTGTATAAAAAATACTTTTACATATATACCAAGTGTATCTCAACAACACTATCACAAAAAAGTTATATATCTTTTTCAAAGAAGCATTGTCTATCTTAAAATGCATTATTTTATAAATACATTAAATGCATCTCAAAAGTAATACTACTAAGGGTTATGTATCTTTGTTAAAGGCTTTATAAATAAATTAGGTGCATCACAAAAGTGTCACCACTAAGAGTTGTGTATCTCTTTTAAAAAAGCATTACATCACGTCATAAGAATGAAAATGTAATGCATAACAATGATCACATGATTTAGTTTGACCAACAATGGAGTATCCATCGTACTTTTATCATGTTCAAGGCTTAAAACATGTCTCCTTGATATATGACAATTTTCATGGTCAATCTTTGAGTAAAAAGATTAACAAGATTTATTTATTTATTTATTTTTACTTTTTACATATTTTTCATCTTTCAAATATTCAAAGAAAATTACACCATTTTAATTAATCCCCAAGCAACATCATATCTAACGTATACATGTCTTTTCTTTCCATTGTAAGGATAGTTATCAACAATTCTAATTGTTGATGGTAAATCAAGCTAAAGTGAGGGTGTATATATTTCTCATTAAAGTATATCTACTAGCAACTTAGATATTTTGCTTCTTGGTTTGCTTTTTAAAGTCCATTTCACAATAGAATGTTATATAAGTACATTTTACATATAAGAGCTTCATCTAACTTGAAAACATGTTCACTTACGGAATCTATTTTATCATTATTTAAAACTCAATTATTTCATAAAATCTTTCTAACATCCAAGAAAGTTTAAAAAAATATCAACTCCAATTTATAATAACTTTCAAATATTTCAAAGGATATTATAAAATATTTCAATGCTCACATATAAATATAGTGACTCAATTTTTTTATATTATATGTAATTTCAAATATATTATAATTTATTAAAATTATAAAACTATTAATAATGTTTGTATACTCCAATAGAAATACACTCACATTATTAATATTCCTCTTTTCTTTATAAAAAATTGTTTATGCATCAAACTTAATATTCACGATATAAAAATACTAAAATTTAAACATCTTATATACTTATAACTATATTTTTAATTTTAATAAAAATATATAAATCATATTTCATCAACAACATATTAATAAACCATATTTATTGGATAATATACATAAAAGATATTTAAATTTCAAATATATAACAATCTTATGTATATAAAAATTAAAAATAATAGCATGCATTAAATACTTTGTAAATAATTTTTTTAATTAAAAATATGATACTCTTATTTTATATTATTCAATAAATTAATAAAAATCATAATACAAAATAGTTATATTATATTTTTTATAATAATTTATTATTAAGTCTTAATTATTAAATTAATAATAATTAAGATTTTATATATTATTACTTCAAGTAAATTATTATCACAAAATATATCTAAAATTTGAGTTTCTTTTATATGATATTTTAATAAAAGTAATTAGTAATAACAATCAAAATAATAATAATATTATCTTATATTTATATTTTTAATTTTTAATTTTTTGTTAATATCATCAAATAACTTAGGTAAGATTATAAATATTTTTATTATAAAATATTTTTTTTTAGAATATCAATAATTTTCTTTTATAATTTAAAAATTATCAATTAGTATACTTTATTAATTAATTATAATTTTTTATATATAATTATAATAAATTATAATAAAAAATTAAATTCAACATTTATTATAAAAAAAAAGTTTATTTTGATACCATATGAAAAGGATAAAATTCAAATCCAGAATCTTATATAAATTATTATAATATCCAACTTTTTTTCACTAATGATTTAAAAAAAGTTATATTTATATTACAAATATCATTTTATTTTATTTTTTATGTAATTAAATTATATCTCATGAAATTTAATTCTTCAATTTATTTTTTTATAATAAAAGATACTGTTGATTTATTTTTTGTCTCCATTATCATAATTTTTAAATTAAATTTATAATAATTTTTTAAAAATAGCTTAAACATTGTAAAAAAGTTACATGATATTTTTAATTTTTAAATTATATTGTATCATTTTTAGTTAAAAAAATATAACAATATTCAACAAAACATCGTTATTTATCATAAATAGTCAAAAAAATTAATATGATAATTTTTATATTAATTAAATTATCTTTAATTAAATTCATTTAATTTTTTTTATTTATTCTTTAAAAAAATAAAATTATACTTTAAATTTTTTTATGTTTTCATTATCTTATTTATGATAATTTTTTATAAATAAATATAGCTTAATTTTATAAAAAAAGTCACATAATCAATAATCTTAAATAAATAAATTATAAATTTTAACTTTCTTTCTTTTCTATAATCTTTAAATTTTAACCATCAATTCAATAAATTATCATATAATAAAATTTATAAAAATCTATTTTTTTCATCATTAATATTAATAATTAAATTGTTTTTAAAATCTATTAATTATAAGATATTAAATTATTTTTTTATTATCTTATATAATTATAAGAACACTATGAAATTAAAATTTCTCTTTTAAATTCTTAAAAAAAATATTATAAAAATCAGCTTAGATTAAAACTGGTTATATAACCAGTCCGATCCATTTATTTGATCAGAAATATTTTTACCTGTTTTAAATCATTTTGTTTCGAAAATTTTATATTAAAATTGATGATTTAGTTATTATATAATCCGTTCGAATTTAGGATTTTAAATTTTTTTTGCGTGAAAAGCTACAACTCTTATTTCGAGTTGCAGCTAATACAAACGTTTTCCCTTTTGATAAGATATAGATAAATATTAAAATCGAAAACTCTGTAAATTATTATGTCATTGTATTATATTATATTATATTATAAAAATAATTTAAAATTTACAAATTAAATATTAATCTATTAATTTATTAATATATTAGAATTAATAAATGAATTTTTTATAAAATTTAATAGAGATTAAATTTGAAATTAATTTAAGAGTATATTAAATATATATATATATATATATATATATTAATGTGTACTTTACAACTTTATCTTGATAACTATTTTATTTTAATATTTTAATATTATAAAAAATTTAGCTATTTATATTTTAAATTTATTTTTTAGGTTTTTAAATAATTTATTGTAGTTAATTTTTTTTTGCTTGTTAGTTAGATATCTGTATGATAGTAATTATCTTGATGCTTAAATTTAATGTAAAAATAATTTTTATATTTTATTAAAAAGTATTATAATTTTTAAAAAAATTATAATTTTATTTTAAATTTTGCAAGTATTAATATATATCGGTTCAATTAATTATTCACTAGTTGAACTATTGATTCATATGTTAATTAAGTACACATTCAAGTCAATTTTTATAATATTAACTAAGAATGCAGAAGAAAAAATTTGTTAAAAAACAATTATTTTTTTATTTTTAAATTTTTTTAAAAAAAATTACAAGGATCATCACATTGAAAGTTCTATTTTAATTTAATTTTTTTTTAAATTAATAAAGTGTTCTGCAAAAAATTATATATCTAAAATATAAAACCTATATGTTAAAGTTTTATACAACAATGTGAACAATTTAAAGAATGTGAACCTGTGTTTTATTTTAATTGCAAGAACCAATAAGTATTTATAAAAAATTTTGATTCATTCAACTATAAAAAATTAATATTCTAATGATCATAAATTAGATTCATAATAGATAAAATTAAAATCGTAACGATAAAAGATATTAATACAAATAATGTTTTAATAATTTTTTAATAATCATAAAAATAAAGTTATAATAAATCTTTAATAACTATATAAAAAAATATAATAATATCATTGTTTTCTATTATTATAAAACATAAATTCCAAACATTATTTTTTATACTTATTTATATTATGTTATCTTACATAAGATTATTTAAAAATACTAAAATTTTAAATTAAAAAATTTTATATAAAATATTAAAAAAATTGAATAAGTTAATTTTTTCATAAAAAATTTCATTTTAATAAAAAATTTGGCTAAAAATTAAAAATTAAAAATAATTTTTAAAATTTTAAGAATGAACTAATATAATCTTAATGTTTATAATTTTTTCTCTTAACCTCTTTATTTTATTTAGTGTAAAAAAGTTTTTAAAATAATTTTTTAATAAACATAATTTTTTAAAATTGTTTTAATTAAAAAATTCAAGCTCCTACTCACAGTGAAATTTTATTATAAAAAAATTAAAACTTTTAAAAATATTCTAAAAATAAAAAAATAAATTCAAATCTCTTTCTTAAATTTTTTATTATTTTTTCAAAATACTTAATATTATTATCAAAATATTTAATTAATTATATTACTGCTATAACTGAATTATACGAGTATTTTAATTGTTATTTTTATATTATTTATTATTATAATATTTTAAAATTATATTTTTAGTTTATTTAAATGTTTAAATATATTAATTTACATACAAGTTTTTTTATTAACCTATTTTTAAAATTATGTTGTTTAATGCATTTGAAAATTTTTATTACAAAACAAACTTTTAAATAAATATTATTTTAAAAAACGTTTTAAATAAAATAAGCTGATAAGTCAAGACAAACTTTAAAAAAATCAGATTATATAATAAAAAATAGTTCATATTAAATAAATAAGTTAAAGGTGAATCTTAAATTCGAGAATAAATCAAATCATGAAAAATTTTATGCAACCTAATTTATTTAGGGATAAAAAGTAATATTAGTACATTTAGCACAATATATCCATCTTTATGTACTTTATTATTTTAATTTATAATGATTTTAATCACAATAAATATTTAATGAAATCAACTCGCACAAAATATTTGTAGTGGTTGAAATCATAATAAAATTAAAACAAGGGGATTAATTGGAAACAATAGACTATGTTAAATATATAAAAATTGTTTTTCATTTACATATCTAGTAATTTGTAGAAAAATTGGTAACACGAAGCCATATATTTTTCTTAAGCATTGCTTAATTTAGCTCCCTTTGTTTAACCTTTATGCCAATTCACATGATTTTACATATCTAAAAATTGAATCTATTATCATATATTTAAAAAACGCAATTATCTATCAACTGTACCGAAATTTGTTGGCCTTTTCTTTTATAAATAACATAAATTTTAAATTTTTACATATTTAATTAACCTTAATTTAAATTTAATTTTTCAATTTTAATATATTATAACAAAGATATGACTTTCATATTAAAAAAATATCTTAATTTTTATAATTTATTTTTTCAATTTAAAATATCTTGTCCTTTGAATTTATTAATGTTTATTATAAATATTTATCAAATAATTACTATTTATTTATAAATTTTATCTGAGACGATTGAGACAAAAAAAGCCAGGTGTATCAATACACTGTTGGATCAGAGGAATATCATATCTTTATACGTAAACATTGACAATTTTTGTTTTTAAATGACTGAGTTATGTATGAAAAATTTTAGATATAAGCCGTTCAATCTTAATTAAAAAAATAACATCTAACAATTTATACAGGGTATAATTCACTTTTCATGTGTCTTAATATTTCTTTTTATTATGAAATCCCTTTCATCTATCTCAAGAAAACAATCATTAATGGCGTAATCACTGTTACTTTTGCAATAACTAATTCAAATATTGTTGTGAATCATTTACTATTATATGGTTTCGTTTCTTTCTTCCAGATCACTCTTTTCCACCCTCACACTCAACTCTTCGCTTACCATCTTTCCTTCCTCTCTACATTTTCTTTCCCTCAAAGTTTCAATTTGTTCTGGAAAGTTCTCTGCCTGAACTGAAAACCCTGAATCGAAAACCCACTTCAAAATTCTCGCAAAATCCATAAAAATTGTGGATTTTGATGGGGCAAGGGCATTCCAAAAGCGAATTGCTCTATCTCCAAGTTAGCTATGGCAACGTGGAAGCAATCAAAGCCCTTCATGGGGAAGGTGCAGGTCTAGAGGTAAAGACATAGGTGGTAAAACTTGGAGAAAAATATGATTTTTAGTCATGGGTAGTGGTTGGTGGCTTTGGATCCATAATATTTTGTTGCTGGTAGTGATGATTTGTTTTTGGATTGAATTTGATGCAGTGGAGGGACAGAGAAGGAAAGACACCTTTGATTGTTGCTTGTATGAATCTTGAGCGTTATGATGTTGCTAGAACTTTGATTGGACTTGGAGCTAATGTCAATGCATACCGTCCAGGTATTGTCTATTTATTGTTTCTGATTTTGGTTGATTAGCTTATTGGGAAAGTATGCATAGGTCTCAATCAATGATTATGAATGTTTGGATGTCTAACCTTGAGTAGTGTTGAAGTTAAGAAGAAGAAGGAAAGATCGGAGAATAAGTATGTATTATTATTTATATTGACTGATATGCTTTTCTCTGTGTTTACAAGAGGCTAATCACACATATATATACAAAATTATACATGAAAAAGGAAACGAGGAAATTGGGAACTAATCTTAAAAAATAATCTAAGATATTCTAAAATAAGAAAACCAAGGAACAAATCATGAGATAATAAGGAAACCAAGAAAATAAGAAAACTAATCCGAAACTGGAATGTGAAAAGAACCTTGGGGGAACCACACTGTAGAAGCTAGCTGTTGTAGATGGAGAGCCCATCCAATGCCTTATAAACCCCACACTAGAATTTCATACTTTCAATGTGGGACTCAACTTCCATTACCTTGTAATTGGATCTTAAATGAAATGAAATGTAATGGGGGATAAGGGAAAAAAAATGTTAAAATCCTGTACCCCCTAAATTAGAGGGAAAGAAAAAGAAGGGAATTGGATGGAATGGCTTTTTATGCATTCCAGTCCACTCTGTTCCATTATATTTCAAACAATTGAACCTAGTATGTATGTTCCATTCCATTTTGGTCCAATATGGGGTAATCAGTACTAACTTTCCAAAGATTCCTATAGTTTTGATCTTTGCAAAGCATGTATTTTTCTTAGTTGATATGGCTGCTTCTCTGATTCTCTCTGCACTTAACCATCTGGATTCTAGAGTTCTTGTTTAATTTGATGTAGCCATCCTTCATTTTTTTACCACATATTATAGGTATAAATGAACTTGATTTATGCTTTTCTTTTGTTCCATTCATTTGTATGGACTGTTGTTTAGGTTATCATGCTGGGACTCCTTTGCATCATGCAGCTAAAAGGGGCATTGAGAGTATTGTTAAGTTACTTCTTTTGCACGGAGGTATGATCAAATTGCTATATATTGGCAAACATTTGACTTTTTCCATTCATTTGAGTTGTGATTTAATTCTCACTTGTCCATACATTTATTTGGGATTTACTGCTAAACTTTTCAGCCAATGCTTTGGTCTTGAATGATGACTGCCAAACTGCTCTTGACATTGCCAGGGCCAAAGGCCACAGCAAAGTAGTTCGTACAATTGAGGTGCATTTAAACTTAGTAATATAGCATCATTGTCTACATCCTATCTGAAGTTGCACTTGATTATATGCATGAAGGAAGCATCAAAGTTCTTCAAATGATTATTATTTTGCAGAGTCATCTATGCTTGTTCTCAGGTTGGCTACGTGAATTTCATGGACCTGGATTCCTAGAAGTAGTAGCTCCTCAGTTGGTATCCAGAAAAGTGTAGGTATCACAAGACTATTGTATTTGCTATTTTATGACTAGTTGTTCTTGCTATATTGCTCCATGGCTGGGGCTTGTAATGTATTAACCCAACTTGCAAATGAAAAATTTCTCCTTGCAAATTTTTTGTGATTATGCCCATTATTGATTAATTTCTTGTAGTTGGGTGGTTGTTTTGCCAGTTGGCTCCTGTAATCATATGAGACCCTACAAGCTGGAGCTTGCCATATATTCTAGTTTGCAGGTAATACATATTCAATGCATCATGCACAGCACATTGAACTATTATAGCTACATCGAGGTGGAAATTAATCTTTTTGCACTTAAAATGGACATGGCATACTTGATCCTTGCTTTCTCTTGTATATCCTTCCCCTATTATTGTCCAGTGTTTACTTGCTGTTCTAAAGCATATTATTAAATGGGCAGGATGCTCAACCACAGAGAATAATTGCTTTGTGGAAGGCCAATTTAGAAGAAGTGAAGCTACACACGTCTGATCCTTCGGTGACTATTGTTGATAACACTACCAGTAATCTCTTGCACCTAGTTCTTTCTAGTTTTCTATCATCATTTTCTTGATAAGTCCCCATCCACTTTCGCAATGATTTTTGGTATTTTTTTTAATATCACTAGAAACTGTCACAGACATAGGTGTTCATTGTTAAGAGAAAAATATGGGAAATACTGAAAAAGATTAAGGTGTAGCCATTTGGATATCACTATTCAGAAACCTCAATTTATTTATTGTTTTATATTACATCCATCATAACCTTATAATTTCATCTGTTCAGAAACAAATAAATGAATTTTATAATGATGTTTTTACCTGTTTGTGACATAAATTGAAAATTGAAACATAATTTACTTTGCTCCTTATTATTACCCTAAATGTCACAATGGGTAGGTGGCAGAGACAATTTGTTTGCCGTAAGAGGTAAAAGTGTATGTAGGGTTGGGATTATAACATGTATTTTAGTTTTTCACACATAATCATATATTTCTGCTAGTTTTTCCGGCAAAGAGTTTCTTGTCCTACCATATGTATTGTGGCATAACATTCCATATGCGGGAAGAACATCCTTGCATCTTGGCAGACTTGGACCCACTAGAATGTGTTATGGTTCCTTTACTATATTGAAGTTTTTCTGCCTCTTTCCAGAAACTCGTATTAAACTAGGACCTGTGAGTGAGAACAACAACCAACAACTTAAGTGGTTTTCTGATGCTTGCAAAGGAATTCCATGGGTATGTCACTTGTTATACAGTTCTGTTTAAGTTTTAAAAGCAAGTGTACAACTAGAACTTCCATTTTACATAAAGTGAAACTGTAGAACCACTTTTCTGTATCATATTTAAGAGTTTCTGTCTGGAAATATCGTGCTGAATAATTGTCCTTCTGTGACTTCAATGCTAATCCACCTGTATGAGTATTGATGTTTCACACCATCTCAAGCTGAAGTTGAGGACTTAGAAGTTTATGTTTTGGATAATTGGCTCAATGATTTGCGTAGTCTGCAATTGTATGAAAACAAAGTAGTTTGTGATATCCTGCTGAAACCTAAAGGTTTAAAAACAATCTTTAATTAACAAATTAGCCTAATTTATTGACGAGGTTATGCTGTCAAAGAGGGTAACTTGCATAATCTCTTGAAAATCTTAGTATTCAGTTGGTCTGCATTAAGCATGTCAGAAATCACTTATTATGATCCAAGATATATGTTCTTATCTATCATTCTCAATTCTTTTAAATAAAGAAGCATAATGATTTTAGGTCATTCACCTTTCCAGTCTCATGGTTTCATTTTATCATCAATATTTTAACTACTTTTTTCAGTAGGATTTATTTTTTTAAGAAAGTAATTGAATGTCAAAATTAAAAATAAATTCTTTTCACAATTTTGCTCAACATGTGGTGCTTCACAAATTTTATGCTCAAATGGAGGGATTATTCTTTGTTTTAAGTCATAAGATGATTCACTTTGTGAAATCTACCAAATTAGAGCAGTTTTAATGTAATTATTGAATAATTCTCAATTCTTAGTATTATTGTCCAAAATATCTTCCTTTTTGTCTTGACCTCCATGGATTTCTACTAGGGATATAAAGTTAAGCAGGGAGAGATTCAAATTATTGTGAAGCTCAATTTGATTAATTAATCAATAATGAAGCCACTTGCACTCATAAGAATGCCAATTTAGGTTATACTGCCTTTTGCAGTTGATGTTGAGTTTAGTACAAACTCACTCTCTGCAGCTGATCTTGTTACGTTTCCTTTTTCTTTATGACCTTTTTATTCTTCTTTTGAAGTATGTATTAGTTATACTTGTATGCAACTTCTAGTAATTGTTTTTCAAAATGATGTCAAACTTAAGTTCTGAATTCTGATACTTAATATAGGTGAAACAATTAAGAAAGATTTTCAAGTCTCTGGTCAGTCTATATACATGATTCTTGATAGAATTTTATGGCTTTGTTTGATCCATATAGTCGATCCCACCCCTGTGAGAAAACACTTGGTGGTTGTTTTCATCTCAGTTCATTTGCTGCCTAGAAATTTTTCATCGGTTATCAGATAGTAAGTCTTTTGTTCATGGTTCCTTTTCTGATTACATGACACCTCAAATTTTGGATCTTTCAGGAAAATCCAGCGTTTTTACGTAACATGGCTGTACTGCCCCCTATAGCTCCTCCAACCGCCGATGATCTAGAGATGGCTATAGCCATCAATTCATCCTTTCACTTTGCCATTCAAGAGAGGTCACTGCTTCGTGACACCCAGCCAAACTTTGAAGCAAGCTCTTCAAATGGTGGAGTGAATAGAACCAAGCTTGGTTTGCTGGCTGCACCAAATCCTATCACATGTAGTGGTGAGTCTGTACAGGAAGGCAACATGGAAAGCCATGAAAATGTTTCTGTGGCCCATACCTATAGTGGTTTGGATTTCATTCCATCAGCTACTCCTCCAGTAGATGGTCCCATTCATTATCCAACAATTGATTTAAGCCCTGCTGATATATCATCTTCAGTGATGGAGAATTTACCCAAAGAAGAAGAAAATGCAGTTGGAAGGGGTTGTTCATCTTGTGTGATATGTTTAGATGCTCCAGCAGAGGGAGCATGCATACCTTGTGGCCATGTTGCTGGATGCATGTCTTGCTTGAAGGAAGTTCAAGCAAAAAAATGGGGTTGTCCGGTGTGTCGGGTGAAATTAGAACAAGTAATCAAGCTATATCATGTTTGACATTTGGAACGCAATGATGCCCTTCTTGTAGAAGCGCCAGCACTTTTAGTCAAAACTTGTTTGCAGGTAAAAGTAATCAAAAAGAAAATGTCTAGAAGTATCTAGGTGCCACTTGGGGACCTCATCAATATGTTAATATCATATGCTCGCATTTGGCTTCAATCATGTGGCTTCAAATTTTCACTTGTTAAGTTGATTTTGACAAGTTGTGATTTCAAGAACCACTTTTATGGGATTATATATATATATAATTCAGAATATACTTGATTATAATGAGAATAATAAATTTGAATCATATAATTATACAGGTAATTAAGATTAAAATTTAATTATAGTTATATATGATCGTTTTAAAATACATGTATTTTCTTTTTAAATTTTTGTCATTTAAATAAAATGAAGTAGTCTATATTGATCTTTTATTTTATTATAATCAAATTTAATTAAGTAAACAGTTGAGCTTAAATTATTAGGCCTAAGTTCAATTAATTCATACATCCTCTTTTGAACACATGCCCATACTTTTTCACCTGTTTTTTTTTTCTTTTTACATTTTTTTTAAATGTTTGTTATTTTTATTTTATTATTATTATTTTTTATATATATTCTGTAAATTATTTTATAAAATATATTTAAATTACTTTAAGTTTCACTCATTCATATATGTACATATATATATATATTGTAAATTAATTTATAAAATAAATTTATATTTATATTCTGTAACTAATTTATGAAATATATATTTTATAAACTAATTTTTAGAATATATATTTATATTTTGTAATCTAATTTAGAAAAAATGTTTTAATTAAAAAAAGAGATTATTTTTATCTTTTTCGTGGATGGAAGGTGAAAAAGCAGTAATAAAAGGTGTAAAAAGCAACTTGTCTTGAACACAATAGTCAATTAGATCATTGGGCCATCTATTATCCGAAGCCCAATTTTCAGCTATAACCTAAAAAGCATACTACATGCAGGCTCGCAGGGGATTACTGACCTTAGTTCATGCAATTTTCTAGAATATTCAACATGCTGAAAGTCCTCACTGCGATGTTTGATACGTCATGTGGGGCACTTCCTAATCCAAGCGATGACCCTCACTTGTATTCAAATCCTATATATCATCAAGGTAAGCTTTTATTCATTCATGATTATAATTTTAGAATACCTGATGGCTGTTATTCTATTAAGAATACTCACTACTTTAAGCATTATTAGAGTCCCATTACTGTACTTCCATAATTTCTGTACAAGATCTTGAAAAGTGACAACTCTCACCTTTTTCCTTGAAGATTCACTTTCATCCCCAGAGACTTGGACTTAGTTTGCAAACCTCTTAATATCTACACCAAATAAAATACAAACCTTAAGTCACTTTGTATCATAAGAAATTTGAATTTTTTTTCTTTGTTTTTCATTTGATTCTTTTATGAATGTTTTATTCTACCTTTACTTTCTCCATATTGTTATTTTTAGAGCTATTGTACATTTTCGGTTTGAAATTCACCAGAATATATGCATCTTGTAGCGGAAATGTACTATCAATTTCCCTGTCACTGAATTAATGACTTAAATATAATGTACGATCTAAAAGTACCAAGAATATCTTCAAATGAGTTGTATAAGAAGTTAATTAAATAAATAAAGTGCTTATGTATGATAATAGTTGCTTATGCAAGTAACTTAAAATGGTAAATTTTGGTTAAACATTTTATTATATTTTAAGTTATTTAAAATAAGTTAAAATTTTTTTGATTAAAAATGATTTAAATTTAAGATAATAATAAAATAATGTACGGAATATTCCTATCATATGCTTAGAGAAAAAATGTGTAGATAAAATTGAATAAAAACAAGTTTGGTGATATACATGTATAATTATTTATTAGCTTATAAAACTAAGAAAAAAAAAAAGAATCTCCTCTCAAATACGAGAAGAAGCTTCCTCAATTTTTGAATGTTAAACAGTAATGACAATGAAAATGGTTTAATATACTATCCATGCAGGCTAGTTTTATTTGAAAAACTGAAAAATTTTAAAAATAATTATGAAAAAAAATTATGATAATGACCATTACACAACAAGCTTGTTATATCATTTGATGGATTGATAATAAATGTTTTGTAACTCTTATGAATGTAACCATCCATTTATAATCTTTCATCATTTACAACCACATTCGTATCGGATTGCTTCCATAGTTAAGGAATAGACTAATACCAAGGTTTTATTTTAGACAATTCAAATAATATTGTTGTCTTGTTGAATCATCTTTATTTGGTAACCAATTTACGACTTTTTTTTTACCAATGTAGGGTTATAAAAATAAATATTTACTTAAATAGGGTTCAAAAAAAATATTTACCACATAGAGGTTGGAACAGTGTCCGTAACGCATAAATTTATGCTTCATAGAAAAAATATTAAATAATTTTTATTCTGCACACATGTGGCGCCTAAATTTATGCGTCACAGGAAAAAGTTAAATAAATTTTTAATTGTATGATGCATAAATTTATGCGCTACAACCATTAATTTATTTTTAAAATATATAATGTATTTAAAAATGCGTAATAATCATGTATAAATTGATGTGTGTTGATTGTGTTATCAGAGTAACGAGTGAAGAGTTTTAGCAAGAGTGAAGTGAAGTATTTTTAAAGCTTTTGTTTTCCATGTTGAAGGTAATTTTTTTCTACTTTAATAGTTTTAAAATTTGTGAATTTTTTTTTAAAATTATTATTGTCAGTAAAATTTTTATTTTTTTAATTTTATATTTTTAATTTTCAATTATGGATGAAGTAATAAGTATTATATATTTTTGCGAAAAAATATTTGAAGGTGAGAAAGGTTTAACATTTGAGGGAAAGAAAAAACCAGTTCAAGTTTCTAAAAATGTCAGTTTTAATGAATTGAGAGAAAAAATTAGCAAAAAGTTAAAATTATCATCTACCCAAACTATTTCAAACTTAATATGAAGATTTTTTGTGTCATATGAAAAAGTAAAGTATAGACAATTTCAAATTAGGGATGATGAAGATGTAAAATGCATTATTAATGTATTTGAGCAACAACTTTTGATGCGTGTGCTTGCAGTGTATGTAGAAATTGAAATTGTTAATGAAGAGGGTGAATTTGCACTAAGTGGTAAGTAAACAATGCTTTACATTTAGTTTTTTGTTTAGTTTATTAATTTATTTATTAAATAACATGCTTGATCAATAATTGTTTGTAGGTGGTATAAATCTTTGTAACGATGATGATGAAGCTTATTTTTTTATCCCCACGATGAGCTTAGTGATGAAGAAAATGAGGGAGGAGATGTGAATGAATTAGAATGGAAAAATTTAGATGACACTGCTTATTATAGTGATGGTGATGATGATAATGTTGTTGATGGTGATGAACATATGGTCAGCTTTGATGGAGGTGTAGGTGGAATTTCATTTTAGGTTTCGTCTTCATCACGTGGAACATTTGTTCAACGAAGAGATCAGTCAGGTAGGGAAGTTGTAGTTAATATTGTTAAAGAAATTAAGTTTTTATATAAAATGTTTAACTGTATTGTTTATTTATTTTGAAAACAGACTTGGCATTCTGGAGTAGCAGTTCTCACTACAGCAACATTAATTGGGAGTATCCAGATGAAGACGTTAACTTTTCGACAAATCTGAGACATGAGAAATGGGTGGTTGATGATGAGTTGTACATCGGTTTACACTTTGAAAGCAAAGAACACGCACAAATTGCATTGAAACATTATGCGATGAAGGTACACCAAAGTTTTGTTGTTGTTGAATCAAAACGAACTCATCTTTTCGTTCGTTGTCCTAATTACAGTAGTGGTTGTCCATGGAGAATAAGAGCTTGTCTATCAAAACGATCCAACGAATGGTGTATCAATAAATGGGATGGTCAACATAGTTGCGTGAATGCTTCTCTATTTCAAGACCATAAAAAGTTGAATTTTGATTTTATTGCTTCGTGCATATTGGGTATTGATAAGTGTCCAATAAGACACTTATTTGGAACATAATTCAATGTAATTGCAAGTAATTGAAGCATAAAACACTATTAAAATATGAGAAAATGACATAAAACTGAATAACCCATGCACAATCTGGAAAATACAGTTTTAGAGTCTTTTGGGTGATAAATTATCATAAATCTGATGTGTTTTAATTTCTGCTATCTGTTACAGGGTTCCGCGTTGGCAACGCAGTTGGGCCGTGTTGGACATGCGACACTACAAACCAGTAGCTATAAAAAGCCCAGAACAGAACGAAAACAAGGCATCATTCACTCGATCATCTGATCATTCACTCTATCCACTAATATATCTCCAGAGCGCAAACCTAGAGGATAGAGCCGCCGTTCCCCCATACGCTGGTTCTATTCTGGGTGAAGGAGGAACCCTAGGACGGAAGAGGAAGTGCATCTACAGCGTGCTGCCATGATCATGACTTTCTTTTCTTCCCCTGTTTTCTTCTTTATCATGATGTGCAACTGAACCCCTGTTGGGGAAGGATGAATCCTCAACTGATCTTATGTAACCTAGATTTTGCATTTATTTAAGATTGTTTTTCTTTAACGTTGATTATTCATCTCTTTGCTTAATGTTTTTATGACTTGGCCACTTATAAATTGAATCTAAATTCCTCTTCGCAATTGGGAAATTGGTTTAAGAATTGGAACTGGGATTGAATAACACAATTGTGAAGGCTCTAGGGATAGAGGTTTGCAATTGTGAGATCGTTTGAATTCTTGAACTTAAGGCTCACGTCAAATTAGGAATTGCTAAGGGATTAGGATTCCTAATTTGAGTGAAGAATTGATGAGTCAAGGGATTGACCTTCAATCAATAATTGTGAATTCGATCTTCAACCATATTTTATCTTGAATATACGTAATGATCAAAGGTTACATAAGGAAAGTTTTGGTGAAATCCAACCCTAACATCTTTTATAATTTGAATTCTTACACATTTATATCAGTTGTTGAGTGTTTGATAGTTTAGATATTATTTTGAAATATTCTTTACGTACTGGATAGAGTTCCAGATTTGTGATAGATTCTGTGAATTCTTGTTGATTTCTGTTTGCATTGCCTACGTGATCCCATAACTGAGTTCAATTAGTGGACTAGTAGGAATTCAGTATTTGAACCAAATCCCTGTGGAGACGATACTCTACTCATTCTTTACTTCATAAAACGATAAGGTGCACTTGCCTTCATACGGTTTTACACCAACAAGTTTTTGGCGCCGCTGCCGGGGATTTGTTTTTCAATATTGAAAAGTACTACGAATACCCTAAATTGAGCAATTCTGTTTTATATTTCTGACTCTGTTGCATACTGATTCTTTATTCGGTTTAATCTTTTTTAACTTGTTTATGCGAGGTAAACAAGAACAGGAATTGATCTTTGAACCAGAGATTGAAAAGCTCGCAAGAAGAAACCGAAGGGAAACAAGGTTACGAAAGGAGCAACAAGAGCAACAGAGACTGCAAAGGACTAGCGAAGAGAACCCTGTGCATCATTCTATCATGGAGGAACATCCGCTTAACAGGAGAATTACGTTGGGAGAATATGCAGTCCCAAATTCTACAGGTTGCAGCGCTAGCATTGTGAGACCACCAATCGCTGCCAACAACTTTGAAATTAAACCTGCCCTACTCCATCTAGTGCAACAGGACCAGTTTGGAGGAAGTGAAGTGGAAGACCCGAACCTCCACCTTTCAAGCTTTCTCCAAATATGTGACACAATCAAGATGAATGGCGTCTCTGATGAAGCGATCAGATTGAGATTATTCCCTTTTTCTTTAAGAGATCGTGCCAAGTATTGGTTGCAAACCCAACCAAGAGGAAGTATCACCACATGGGAGGAATTGGTATCCAAATTCCTTATGAAGTACTTTCCACCCTCAAAATACAACAAGCTGAGAGGAGAGATCTCCTGTTTCACTCAGAAGGAAGGAGAATCACTCTATGAGGCTTGGGAGCGGTTCAAGGAGCTTCTGCGAAAATGTCCACACCATGGCTTCTCCGATGTCCATCAAGTCCACATTTTCTACAATGGAGTTAAGCCAGCCACCAGACTCATTGTAGATGCCTCAGCAGGAGGATCTCTGAATACTAAAACTGCAGAGGAGGCCATGGAACTGATTGAAATAATGGCTTCCAACGAGTACCAATCACCAATTGACAGAAGTGCCCCCAAGAGGGGTGTGCTAGAGTTGGACACGCAAACTGCAATACTTGCTCAGAACAAGCTGATATCACAGCAGCTGGAGGCTTTGACAAAACAGCTACAGGTCTTTAACGTAGGAACCCCTCAACCAGCACAAGTCCTGAAATGTGACTTTTGTGGGGGTGAACATGAAAACGGATGCTGTGACACAGACGTAACAGGAACCTACAGCCAGGAGCAAGTGCACTATATGGGCCAGCCACAAAGGCCTAAGTATCCTCCTTATTCTAACTCTTATTATTCTAATTTCAGGAACCAGAACAACCCTAGGAGGAACGAACAGTATGCGCAACAACAACCTACTCAACAGTAGACAAACCAACCACAGGAAAACTCTGCAGACTTGGGGAACATACTCAGCCAGTTCATGCAATCCACTCAAGCATCCATCAGGAATTTGGAGAATCAGGTGGGACAGTTGTCCAAACAACTCACACAAAGAAATGCTGGGAGTTTTCCCAGTGATAGAACACTGAATCCCAAGGAGCAATGCAATGTCATCACAACGAGAAGTGGAAAGATGATAGAACCAAGGCTGCCCACAGTACCAAAGACAACAGAAAAAGTAATCATACAACCCAATGATGTTGCTGATCCAGTAGACCAACCATCCAGAACTAATACAGAAACGCAATCTGGAGGAGAACCAGCAATCAGTCCACAACTAGCAGCGAAGGAAGAATAGAAGAAAGAATACCATGATAGACCAGTGAGAAAAAGCAAAAAGCAATTGTTTGAGGAAGCTGTGGCCAACGGGGAAAAGGCTACGTCCGCAACGGCAAATGTCTCATTTCCTCAAAGGCTGAAGAAACAGCAGGAAGAGAGAAAGTTTTCCAGATTTCTGGATATATTCAGGAAATTGTAAATCAACATACCACTATCAGAAGCACTGGAAGAGATGCCCTCATACGCAAAATTCATGAAGGAGTTGTTGTCCAAGAAGAGAAGGCTTAAGGAAGATGAAACCGTAGCTCTTACAGAAGAATGCAGTGCCATCATCCAAAGGAAGCTCCCTCAGAAGCTGAAAGATCCAGGATCCTTTTCAATTCCCTGCACCATTGGGAATTTGCAGATTGGAAAGGCATTATGTGACTTAGGAGCCAGCATAAACTTGATGCCCCTTTCCATAATGAAGAAACTGGAAATAGAGGAGGTGAAACCTACCATGATGTGCCTCCAACTGGCTGATCGATCAATTAAATATCCATATGGCGTTGTGGAAGACCTCTTGGTCAAGGTAGACAAATTCATATTCCCAGTTGACTTTGTGGTGTTAGACATGGAGGAAGATGTTGAAATTCCATTGATCCTAGGAAGACCATTCCTTGCTACAGGACGAGCGCTTATTGATGTGCAGCAAGGGCAACTGATGCTGAGAGTGCAAGATGAAAAGGTAACGTTCAATGTGTTTGAAGTTATGAAACATTCTGCTGAACAACCACATTGCATGAGGATGGACGCGTTGGCAACGTTGCTAGTAACCGCGTTGGCAACGCCACTGTCAGTCCCTCTTGAAAAATAGGACAGTGAGTCCATTCTTGAAGGAGTACTCTGGCAATCCAAAGGCCTGAGCCAGGAGAGAGAGAAAGAGAGCCAAGATGTGGAGGAATGCATAGCCACACTTGAAGCTAATCCTCCTATGAAGTCAAGTTCACAACCCTCTGAAGGATTGCCAAAGGAAGAAGGAAAAGTGGACAGCCCACAGACAGAACTGAAGCAGCTTCCATCTCACCTCCGTTATGCATTCTTGGGGGAAAAGAACATGTTTCTAGTAATTGTGAGCAACTCCCTCAATGAGCAAGAAGAGGAGAAACTGTTGAGGATCTTAAGAGCTCACAAGTCTGCCATTGGGTGGACTATTTCAGATCTAAAAGGAATAAGTCCTTCCTTCTGCATGCACAAGATCCTAATGGAGGAAGATTTTAAACCTGTAGTGCAGCCCCAACGAAGACTCAATCCAACCATGAAACAGGTTGTGAAGAAAGAGATCCTTAAGTTATTGGATGCAGGTATTATCTACCCAATCTCCGATAGCTCTTGGGTCAGCCCAGTTCAGGTTGTGCCTAAGAAAAGAGGGATGACAGTGATCCCTAATGAGAAGAATGAGCTTATTCCTACAAGGACAGTGACCGGTTGGCGTATGTGCATAGATTACAGGAGACTTAATGAGTCCACCAGAAAAGATCACTTCCCTCTTCCATTCATGGACCAGATGCTAGAGAGACTAACTGGGCATGCCTACTACTGTTTTCTGGACGGATATTCCGGTTACAACCAAATCGTGGTGGATCCTAAGGACCAAGAGAAAACTGCCTTCACTTGCCCTTATGGAATCTTTGCTTATCGTCGGATGCCTTTCGGATTGTGTAATGCACCTGCCATATTTCAAAGGTGCATGTTAGCCATATTTTCTGACATGGTGGAGAACTTTATTGAAGTCTTCATGGATGACTTCTCAGTGTTTGGCTCTGATTATGACAATTGCCTGAGTAACCTGTGCTGTGTGCTGAAACGATGCGAGGAAACCAACCTAGTGCTCAATTGGGAGAAATGTCACTCCATGGTGCAAGAAGGCATCGTGCTAGGACACAAGGTCTCGTCAAGGGGGGTAGAAGTTGATAAATCCAAGGTGGAAGCCATTGAGAGACTTCCTCCTCCTATAAATGAGAAAGGAGTGAGAAGTTTCCTTGGGCATGCTGGATTCTATAGGAAATTCATCAGAGACTTCTCCAAGATCTCTAAACCATTATGCGACCTCTTGGTGAAGGACGCTGAATTCAATTTCAATGAAGCATGTCTGAAGGCATTCAATACACTTAAGGAACAATTAATTACAACACCTATACTTGCAGCACCAGATTGGAGTCTCCCATTTGAGCTCTTGTGCGATGCAAGTGATTTTGTTGTAGGTGCTGTGTTAGGACAGCGGAAGGACAAGAAACTACGCGTCATATACTACGCTAGCAAGGTGCTTAACAGTGCACAGTTGAACTATACAACAACTGAAAAAGCGCTGCTAGCCGTTGTCTACGCTTTTGACAAGTTTAAGTCATATTTAATTGGTGCTAAGGTAATTGTGTATACTGACCATGCTGCTTTGAAACATTTGTTGTCAAAACAGGAGGCAAAACCGAGGCTGATCAGGTGGATCTTACTCCTCCAAGAGTTCGATTTTGAAATCCAAGATCGAAAGGGCAAGGAAAATGGTGTGGTTGATCACTTATCCAGGTTGCCTACACAAATCATAGAAGATGAGAAAGTCTTAATCAACGAGGAATTTCCAGATGAGAAGCTGTTAGCCATTGTTGTTGCACCATGGTACGCAGATATAACGAATTTCAAAGCTGCACAGATTATCTCGAATGAATGGTCCTGGCAGCAGAGGAAGAAGTTGTACCATGATAGTAAATTCTACCTGTGGGATGAACCCTTCTTATACAAACGAGGTGTGGATGGACTACTTCGAAGGTGTGTCCCACATGAAGAGCAAAGGGATATCTTGTGGCACTGCCATAGCTCAACCTATGGAGGCCACTTCAATGGAAGAAAGACAGCGGCTAAGGTGCTGCAAAGCGGATTCTTTTGGCCTACACTATTCAAGGATGCCAAAGATTTTACAGTTGCGTGCGATGCCTGCCAACGCAGTGGAAATATTTCAAGAAGTGATGAAATGTCCCTCACTAACATCTTAGAAGTAGAGTTGTTTGATGTGTGGGGCATAGATTTCATGGGACCATTCCCTGCCTCATACTCTAATGAGTATATACTACTCGCTGTGGACTATGTGTCAAAATGGGTAGAAGCTATACCTACACACACATGTGATGCTAAATCTGTGATAAGATTTCTGAAGAAGCACATTCTGTCTAGATTTGGTGTCCCACGCATTCTGATTAGTGATGGAGGGACACACTTCTGTAACAAGCAGCTAGAAGCAGTCCTGAGCAAATATGGCGTTAGGCACATAATTACCACAGCATATCACCCACAAAGTAACGGTCAAGCTGAGGTTTCCAACAGAGAAATAAAGAGGATCCTGGAGAAGGCTATGAATAGCTTCAGGACAGACTGGGCAAACAGGTTAGATGGCGCACTCTGGGCCTATAGAACAGCTTTCAAAACACCCATTGGTATGTCGCCATACCAGCTGGTTTTTGGGAAAGCTTGCCACTTACCTGTGGAACTTGAGCATAAGGCATACTGGGCAACCAAATTTCTCAACTTCAATGCTAACACATCCAGAGAAAATCGACTGTTACAGCTGCATGAATTAGAGGAATTTCGCCTCAATGCCTACGAAAATGCAAAGATCTACAAGGCAAAGACCAAGCAATGGCATGACAAACTGATCAAACATAGAGTCTTTGAACCTGGACAGCTAGTGTTGCTGTTCAACTCCAGGTTTAAACTATTTCCAGGAAAGTTGAAGTCCAAGTGGTCAGGTCCTTTTGTGATTAAAGAAGTTTCAGACTATGGTGCCATCACCCTCGAAGACATGCAGTCCCAAAGAAGCTTTAAAGCCAATGGTTAACGTGTCAAGCACTATCATGGAGGTGAAATCAGCAGGGAGAAGACTACCTGCACCCTTTAGTCACTTGACTGAATCTCAAATTGTCAAGCTAGGGACATTAAACAAGCACTGCAAGGGAGGCAACCCTTGAAAAACTAGTTTTTCCTTTCATTTTAATTTCAATTGAGAAAAGTATATGTAAATACTAAGTAGAATAAATAAAAGCAGTGCAGTTGACTATTCATGCAGGTCTGGACCAGCAGGAGCAACAGAAATGACAGGTTACATGCCCAGAATTTCACAGCTTGACACACATGTTCCACACCAAGGACCTTAGCTAACCTAACCACTTGGTGAGATCTTTCCAAATGGTTTTAAATAGTGAATTGTGCATTAGATCAATGAGTGAAATCTAACTCAAACTATTATAGTGCTGTTTAAATGTTGATACATTAATTATGCAGAATTTAAAATGAATTCACATGAATCTGCATTCTGCCCAGTTGCGTTGCCAACGCAACTAACCCTTGCGTGCCCAACGCGTCTGGGCTGAGTGAAGCACCACATTGCTACTTTCACTGATCTTATCACCAGAGCACACTCATGCATAGTTCACCCACAGAATAAGCACAGTGTAGGGGTTTTTTCAACCCCAACACTCAAATCAACCTTTAACATCATTCCTCTTCCCTCTCCAATGAGCATCAATTGTAATAGAACTTCATTCTCCACAGCATGGAGAGATTGCAAGTCCCTAAATGTTCAATTGCATGATGCAGAATGTAGCATGATTGAATGAGAATTACTTTGTTGTTCTGTTATGGTTTGCAACAATTAAATTGTAATGCATGTTTTAGGCTTGCACAAATTGCCTGTGAGTGGTTGGACCTCAACACTTATTTCTTTTGTGTGTGTATGGTCACAAATTGAGTTTCATTCCAGAACTTGCCTTGTTTCTTAGTTGAAATCCAGTATCCCATGCTTGCATAAACAGGATTAAGGCACTTCTTTGATATGCACCTACTTGACCAAATGACCCACCTTGCACTCTTGTCCATTGTTTAGCCCCTTGAGCCTTATACCCAATTCTTTGTGTTTGATTAGCTCATTTCTAGCCAAGACTGTGAAAAACCATGAATATGCCTAGCCAAAGGAACTAGGAGAAGGTTGCTTGTATCTGAGGTTGAGTTTTACACTAAGTTTGGAATTTTTCGAGGACAAACAACAATTCTAAGTTTGGGGTTAAGGATGTCAGTAGCAATATAAGTGGCAATGGGTTTCCAAAAAAAAAACACACACACACACAAAAAAAAAAACACAAAAAAGGGGGGGATTTGAAAACCTAAATAGGGAAAAGAAAAATTGAAAACAGGAACATACTTCTATGAGGTGATCTTGTATCTCCAAACTAATAGAAAGTTAATTCTCCAACCCTCTCATAGTTTCTTTGGCTTAAATAAACCTACTTCCCAAATTCCACCCACCTTTCACCTAAGCCACGTTACAACCCATTACAAGACCTTTTGATTTATGTAAGCATGCGACTCATTGATAGAGATAGAGAATAAGGGTAAGCCTATGGTAATGGAATTTTGATTTGGAGACATAGAGAGAAACACCTAACCCAAACACTTGAGAGAAAGAGTGAAACACTTAACCTTATGAGAGTTTGCAAGTCTAGATCATATTTCCTTAATAGCAAACTGCTGTAATCATAATATAAACACTGTTTTACTCACAATCTAATGCTATATTCTGAATCTGCAATTATTTTTTATATATTCCCAATGCTTGATGGAGTGTCTTTGAAATAAATCTGAAAATTTTGATTGATGCAAGTTAGAGTGAAGAAGGGGAGTGAAATACACTTGAGGGAAATGATATGCATGCTGTGAGTTATCCAGAATTAATTATGTTCCTATAGTTTAATGCTTGCTGGAGGACAAGCAAGAGTTCAAGTTTGGGGTTGTGATAAGTGTCCAATATCTTATTTTCTATATTGTATTGCATTTATAAATTTTCATATTTAATTTGTATTGTTTATTAGGTATCATAAATGAACAACTATCTCTACCAATTTCCTTGATTCAAGAAAGAATGCTGAGTCAGTTTGGATTCAAAGTATCCTATAGGAAAGCATGGATTGCAAAGCAAAAAGAAATTATGCGTGTCTTTGGTGATTGGGATCATTCTTATGCTTTATTGCCAAAATGATTTCATAAAATGATTCAATATGTTCCAGGTTCTAGGTATAAACTTGAGACAGAAGATGTCATTATAGGTGATCAGGTTCAGAATGAAGTAAGAAAATTCTCTTGAGTTTTTTGGTGTTTTAGACAATGTTGTGAGACATTTAACTTTTGCAAACCACTTATTCAAATTGATGGCAGATTCCTTTATGACAAATATAGAGGTACCTTGCTAATTGCTACAATTCAAGATGGAAACAACTCTGTGTTACCTATTGCTTTTGCTATTGTTGAGGGTGAGACATTGGATACACGGAGTTGGTTCTTAGCTTTGTTAAAAGAGCATGTAACTTAGAGGAGTGAAATATGCTTGATATCAGACAGACATCAAAGCATTAAATCAGTAGTCAATAACCCTCATTTGGGATGACAACCTCCATATGCATATCATGTTTATTGCATCAGGCATATTGCAAGCAATTTTAATCATAGATTTAAAAACTAGAAACTAAAAAAAAGAGTTGCTTAAATTAGGTAAGATCATATTTAAATTTATATATATTTATGCACTTCAACTTAAATCTTCGTGATTCTTATGTGTTTTGAATATACTGTGCAGGTTACACAACATGTAAAGAAATATTTGATCACAAGTTAGAAAATTTCAGAGCAACTAATGTAGACGTGGCTAGGTGGATTGATAACATATCAAATGAGAAAGGGAGTATTGTGTATGATGAAAATGGTAGACGATTGGGTCATATGACAACGAATCTACGAAGTCAGTTAACAAAGTGTTAAAAGGTACATGAAATCTTCCAATCACTAGTCTCGTTAAATGTACTTATAACCGTTTGGTTGAATATTTTGTGCAAAGGGGTGTAACTGCTAAGGCCGAGATTGAAAGTGGTCAACATTTCTGCAAAACACTTATGGATGCAATTAGGAAAAATCAATAAGCAGCATGTTCTCATTAGGTTAGAAGATATGATATACAGTCTTCGTGATTTGAGGTTGAGGAAGCTTTCAATCCAATTACTCAACGTGGTGATAAGAAATGATCGGTAAGGTTATCTGATTGTTATTGTCAATGTGGTAAATTTTAATTGTTAAGGTATCCTTGTTCTTATGTAATAGCTGTTTGTGCAACAATTAGTATTGACTTCTATCAATTTGTTCATCATGTCTATTCGCTTGAAAATATATTTGGAGCATACTCCCTGAGTGATGGCCCATTGGGAATGAAGGTGACCTTCCTGATGTTACCAACTGAGTTCTCGTTCCAGATGAAGATAAATTGAGAGGGAATGGTAGACCCAAATCAACTCGAATAAGAAATGAAATGGATTGGGTTGAATCACAACATAGAATCAGATGTGGTTTGTGTAGGAAATTAGGTCATAATCAGGCTCGATGTCCATAAAGAGACCAAAATTAATTACCAATAACTGCAATCATGCTTTATGTGAAGTTATTTTTTCAAGTTTAGGGTTGCAAATGATATGTATATTCAACAAGAGACATTATAATATTTGAAGCAAAATGTAGACATTTTATTTTAGCATTTAATTTTATAAATACCTCCATTCAATTTCAATATAAGTTTTCAGAATTGAATACTCTTGATTTGAATTTGAATTATGTTGATGGAGCGTCACTTAGAAAAATAAGCAATCGAAATTATATAATATATTTAATGAACTAAATCGACTACATAGTAACAAAAAATATATATATATTTCAATTAAAACCCATAAGTAGCATAAAGTAAACTATAAAGTCCATATCAAAAGTGTCAACTGTGCATGTAAAGTCAATAAAATCAAAATACAATAAAATACATCAAAATAATCAAAATACTATGAACTACATGAAAATAATCAAACACCCCGTCCCCTAATAGTCCTCCTAGTCTGGCAACGAGGGATCTGCTACGCATCCTCCGAAGGCTGATCTAACTGAGCTCCCATGTGAAATGCAGCTGACAAATCTGCATTTAGATCAATGACTTATCCTTCAAACTGATGATGCATCTGTGGATCATGGACATAGGCATGTATGGGAGGATCGGAAGTGACCAGCGATGCCTGGAAAGGTGAAGGTGTGTGAAAAGCCAAATCAACATGGGATAATGATGCTCCCTCGGTCCCATGAAAGCTCAGTCCTACTCCAAGATCAACATCATGAAAGAATGTTGGTGATGACAAGTCCGACGAGGTAAATAGTCCAAACGTAGCATCAAACTATAACTCCGCCGATGTATCTGCATGACCTGCATCTACAAGTTTTGAGGAGTAACAGGTTAATTACTTTAAAAAGGTAAAACATAAAGGCACACTAATAATGTTAATAACGAGAGAAAGTAACAAACCAGAGACATCATGGAGTCTTTAAGATGGAAATGTGTAGACCGAATGCGGCGATGGTGGCACATCCTCAGTTGGGACAAAGTACTGTCTCTCTTGTCTCAGTGGAAGTTGGGGAATGAATGGTGTAACCGTAGCTGACCTCTGTCAATGTTGCTGAAGTCCCTGCCGCTCAACTCACGTCAGGTCCATATCCGCCCTCGCATCAGATGGAGGAGCTTGTTGAGTTGGTTCAGGTGCACTGAACCTAGCCTCGACAAGACGATCCTCGATCTTCTTCAGCAACATGATCCTCTCCACATGGCTACGAATCCTATCTAGAAAATCAGCATGTGATATAGATCCAGTAGCAGCAACCTTCGTCGTGAGGTAATGTATGATCTCCAACTCATCAGTCTAAGTTCAATATAAACATTAAATAATGATTAAAAGTAACTTAAGTATTATAACTAATGAAGTTAAGAGTTTGCAAACTTACCACGCGTCCCTTAATCGCAGCTTCTTGTGTGATCCATCGACGTGTATGTCGAATGTACCACCTCATATAATCTGAGTTATGACTCAACAACTCATGTGATGGTACACCCAAACACATATGTTGATGCCTGTGCTCCCAGATGGCTAAGAAAGGGCCGAAAACTCTACGCCAGTTCTCGTCAGTCTTCCTTTTCAGTGTCATGCCATGAACATCCTCAGGCTGAGGAATATGCTAAGTCATACCGAACTGCCTCATGTAGCGGTCGGGTTTGTGCCACTCTAATATGTTAAAATACATTATAGGCACCACAGCTATCCAAATATCAGAACCAGTTGTATAGGCATTAGACAAATCATCCATGACCGCCCTATATGGTTGACATGTGATCTGTATATTGAACAAGTTAACTTAAATTAAGTTGAACATTTAAAAGGAAAAAGATAAAACTTAGTTAATTAGAAATTTGAACTCAACCTGCTGTCGATCCAAGGTGTCGAACACATGCCTATAATACCTGATATCATGGTGTCGGCCTGGCCTCAAGCAGCCTCGTATCCATCTATAAAGGGATTGGAAAATAGTTAACACTATGTCAATTCAAAATCTTAACATGTAATTCATATTTGTGTAGGACGTTTGTTGCATACCTTGCACCTAAAGGCACACTATGATCATCATATGGAAAGCGTCCAGGAGATAACCTGGGAAAATGCTCCTAAGTCCATAACTACAGCAAAGGTGTGAATCCACATATCTCCTTCTTATCGTAATTTGTGCAACCACACAGCTCACGATAAAGATATGCAAGAACTGCTCCTCCCCAACTATACTGGTCACATCTGTCGAAGTCTGCAATGAATGAGAGGTATCTCAAAGGTACTCTGGAACTAGAATGATTGCAGAGAATAACACCCTCAAGAAGTAGCAGGATGTTAGCACGGGTAAATCAATCAAGTTGCTCATCATTCCCCATGTGCTCATCTATCCTCCCATAGTGCTGCAGCAGCCAACTCATCTTCAGGGAACCCTCCACAAGCTCCCGCTCAGAAGGTGAAGCACCAAGTAAGTCTTGGACAATGGGCTCCCAAACCTTCGCAGATGCAGTACCAATAAGAGGTTGACCATCGATAGGCAACCCAATCAAGACAACAACATCTTGAAGAGTAATCGTACACTCCCCAGGAAGCATATGAAAGGTGTGTGTCTCTGGCCTCCACCTCTCAACCAATGCCTCAACTAACGAAGTATCGTTGTGTAAGAATGGTAGCAGGGCGACACCTAAGAAACATGCTCGGCGTAACCTATCAGCAATCACAGGAGGCATCACAGGCGTATCATCACGCTGATGATGAAACTTCGCCCTTCGTATCTTCAACTCTTTATCGGGCTCTCCGTTCCATATCTGATTAGAGATATGAACACTCTGAAGTGTCAGCAGAGACGCATCATCTGATCCTAGTCGGATGATGCGTGACGATTGGGATGACTGACTCGATGATGCCATACTCTATGATAAATTTGTATTTAAATCAACCTTGCTAAATTTAAAATAACCTAACCTATTTATGCTAAATTAATCTAATTTAAAATACTAAATTTTTTAATTTTCTAAGTTTATTTACTAATTTTATAAAATATATAGTATATTAAATTTTATTTCTAAACTTAGATTAAAGTTTTAGATTTTATGTAAACCTAGCCTATTTATGCTAAATTAATCTAATTTAAAATACTAAATTTTTTAATTTTTTAAGTTTATTTAATAATTTTATAAAATATATAGTATATTAAATTTTATTTCTAAATTTAGATTAAAGTTTTAGATTTTATGCAAACTTAGCCTATTTATGTTAAATTAATCTAATTTAAAATAATGAATTTTTTAATTTTTAAGTTTATTTACTAATTTTATAAAATATATAGTATATTAAATTTTATTTCTAAACTTAGATTAAAGTATTATATTTTATGTAAACCAAGCCTATTTATTCTGAATTAATCTAATTTAAAATACTGAATTTTTTAATTTTTTATGTTTATTTACTAATTTTATAAAATGTATAGTATATTAAATTTTATTTCTAAACTTAGATTAAAGTTTTAAATTTTATGTAAACCTAATATATTTATGTTAAATTAATATAATTTAAAATACTGAATTTTTTAAATTTTTTATTTTTTGTTTATTTACTTATTTTATAAAATATTTACTTCTTTTAATTTCATTTCTAAACAAAATAAGTATTTAACATTTTATGTAAACCTATTAAGACTAAATTAATCTAACTTAAAATACTGAATTTTTTTCTTGTTAAATTTTAAGTTTATGGATTAATTTTATACAATATATATTATTTTAAATTTAATTTTTAAACTTAAATAAATATTTAACATTTAATGTAAACCTATTTACCGTATTTATTTTTTAATCTTTAATTACTTTTAAATTTCTTAAATTTTATGAATCCTATTAAATCAATACTATAATAATATATAATTAAACAATAAATTAAATAAAAAAAACATGTCTAACTAAATAATTAAGCCATAAATATAATTAATTAAATAAATAAACAAATAACAAAAATAAATAAATAAAAATAAATTAAATGTTATTGATCACATATCAAATATCTACACTAAATTAAACAAACTAAATCACATTTAAATAACACAAAATTAATAATTACAATTTGTTATTAAATATTATTATTAATTATATCTTTAACTTAACTATAATTTTTTAATTTTAGAAAATAATTACAGTTTCTTCTTAATATATATATATATAATAATAATAATAATAATAATAATAATAATATGTAAATAAGTTTTTCAAAAACATAATTTCAGAAACTATTTATTTTTTTTTCAATTATTACAGAATATTTTATTTCTTAAATTTGTAAAATTTTTAATATATATACTGTTTTTTTCAAAAAAATAAACAGTTGTTTAGATTATATATGTTTTAATTTTTATAATTGATTGCACCATATATTATTTTTTTAAAAAAATCATTTCTATTCTTTTTATATTTTTTTTAATTTTTCATATTCTGTTTTAAAATTTTTAATAACTTAAATTAAAGTAATTAATATTAAATTTAAAACATTTTTAATAACATATTTAACTCTTTTCATTAAAAATATTTTTCAGATTCTTAATTTTTTTAAAAAATTATATTATAAATTTTAATATTAACATTTCTATTGTTTTTTTACATAAAATTTTTTGAATTAATATTATAATTATAAAAACAGTTTAACATTATATTTAACGTTTTTTGTATTAAAAATATTTTTCACATTTTGAATTTATAAAAATATAATTTTTAAAACTTTAATATTAACATTTATATTTTTTATTTTTACTTAAAATTTTTCGAATTAATTAACATTAATTTTATAACAAAATTTTAATAATATATTTAACGCTTCTTTTATTAAAGATATTTTTCACATTCTGACTTTTTAAAAAAATTATATTTTCAATTTTAATATTAACATATTTTTACTTTAAATTTTACAAATTTATTAATATTAAATTTATAACAAAATTTTATTAATATATTTAATGCTGTTTTTTATTCAAAATATTTTTCACATTCTGAAATTTTAAAAAGAAATGATTTTCTTTTCTTAATATTTTTTTGATATAATTAATATTCAAAATATAAAATTTTATTAATAATATATTTAATATTTTTTTATTACCAACCTTTTGATTCTAATTTTTTATAAAATTTTATATTTTCAATTTTAAGATTCATTTATATATTTTTTCTGTTTTACTTATATATTTTTATGTATAGAAATAATTATTTTTAAAATTCTAAAATTATTTATAATGTACTTATCATAATTTTATTTTAAAATTTTATCTTAAATATTTTTAAATCCTTTCTCCCTCTTTCTCAAACCCTCAGAACCCAAAACCACTTACCAATCCAAGTCTTAAACTAAAATTTACTAAACTTATCTTAACCGCATGATTTCTAAGCTATTTTAATATTACTAACTTTGTTCTCTTTCACAATATTTAACTCTAACACTCCCAAACAGTGGTCCTGATCAGTGTTAGCAGAATACAATAAGTAAAAAAGAAGCAGAGAGGAAGCAGATAAACATGTAGGACCAAAAAAATGGTCCCTACATGCTTATGTAATGAATGAAAGAGACATTCAGTTTTTCTGATCTTGTAACGCATAAATTTATGCGTCACACATCCAACAGTCATTTTTTGTGAACATTTAACACATATTTTTATGTGTCACACAATTAAATAATATTTTTCTGATCCTATGATGTATAAATTTATGCGTCACACATTAAAATATTAATTAAAAATTTATTGTGACGCATAAATTTATGCTTTAAAGCTTGTGATATATAAATTTGTGTCACAGGTACTGTTCCGACCCCTTTGTGATAAATACTAATTTTCGAACCCTATTTAAGTAAATATTTATTTTTTTAATCCTATTTGGTAAAAGAGCCCCAATTTACTTTTCTCTCATCCTTACTAAACAATTTCAAAAGATAATATAATGTGAAGGTTTGGTGTAAGTTTAATAATGAGAATTTGGAAAAAAAGCAAGGAGAAAAATGTTTTTATGTTTCTCTTACTTATCTGCCTTGCATGATCATTAAGGATAATATTTATGAAAAAGATTATTACTCTTACATAATCATTGTGTAGTAATATTATTAGACTAGGTGGTTAGCAATTGATGCTCTAAATTGTTTATAGGAAATTGGGGGTAAAAATAAGTAAAGTTACAAGAAGATTTATGTTTATCCATAACTTGCATTTATGTTCTTGTTTTCTTTCTTTCTATTTTCTTCAAACTTGTTTTATTTTTTATAATCACTTACAAAACATATATTTGGTGAGCTTAAAAGTTAAGGTTTAAACTTCTCTTTTAGATTAGCATAGTTTCTATAGAATTGACATTAGAAGTCTAAAATACCATTTTTCTAAACCAACAAATACACCTGTTCGTAGATAAAACTTGAAAAAGAGTTTTGCACTCACATTTTGTACGTAACAACTATTTAGTCACCTTTCCTTAAAAAGTCTCATTCACAAAATACATTTATAGGATTTAACTAAAAAACAACTATTGATCCATTTTTCATTTCATGATCTGTCTCTAATGTTTGGTTGATACCATACATATGTATGCACTTGAATCAAAACACATGGATTGCTAGATGCATTGTGGATATCAAATGAAAACCTTTCTTTTTCTTCCCTTCCCTAAGACAATATCACAAACATTTTGAAACCAATGTTGGTATATATGAACAGGAATAATGGTTTGCTCATAATCCATTTTGGTTGCCACTGGTTGTTCTCTTTTCCTTTTCTTTGGCCCTCTCCTTCTAGGTTCCTATTACATTGCACTTCCAAGGTTGGCGATTTTCTTTTCTTAGCATCTTGACGGTTTAAATTATTAAATAATTATAGTACTTGTTTGGGTAGTTGGCTTTCATCAAATTGTTGATTAACTAGGTGTCCTAGATGTTGGTCTTGAATTGTATTGGCTGCAGAGTAGTTTATGTAAGCAAGTAGTTTCTTCCTTTCTTTTATCCTTTTTATGCTAACAATGATTAGTTATTATCTGCAATAACGATTGAAATTTAATTAAAAGTGTGGGGAAAGAGTCCCCCTAAATATCAATGATGGAATAGAAAGAAATGTATGGCTAGAAACCAGGAAACACTATATTCCATTGGCATGTTTGCATCTTAATAATTATTGTTGTTTTAGTTTATTTGAAAAGAACTTGTATTATAATTCATTTTCATTTTTTTAAACTCCTCCTTTTTGGAAAGAAAGGTATAACAGGACGTGGGGATACCTAGGTTATGTATGCTATGCAAAATAATATGGACACTCAATCACTTCCTTACAATCCTTAAGCTATATATACAACATAAAGAATATGATCCTTTGTACATACTCTTTCAACACTACATCAATCATAATAAATTTATTTAATTTATAGATTAAATAATTTAAGAAAAAACTATTATTTAAATATAATGATATATTTGAGTAAAAAGAAAATTAATCTCCAACTTACTTACGACTTTAGTGCTCTATCTTACAAATCAGTTCCTCCGTTAGTTTTTGCGTAACATTGTGCTGAGTTGGCATATTAAGTGTCATGTAAGCCACCACATGGGTTACAAAATAATATCATTTTGAAATTTATCCCTTTCTCCTCCATCTTCAACAATGACACTACCTATAGATCATTTTTTTCAGCCACTCAACAAGCAAGCAAGTAATTTCTTTATCCTTTCTCCACCCAGAAAATACATATCCCATTGTCATTTTTCCCTTCTCCATCATTACCAACCTCAAATCCTCCATCATGTCCTTAGTGATCACCCAATCAACCACCTCCTCTTCCTCCTTCACTAGTGCCTTCTCCAACTCTACCATCTACACCTCCTTACGCACCAAAACCCATATTAAAACTTTTCAAAAAGATCAAAACTTTAAATGAATTGAATAAATCCACTATATGAAACAAGATTAATAACCCCCTGAATTTGAGGAGAAAAGAAAAGTTAGTTAGAATGGATGGGAGGAACATGCCTCATTTTTTCTGGTGTTAAAGGTTAGAAGAGTGATGATAAATTAGGAGAGGAATCTCAATGACATTAGGGTTCATGAAGTGATAAACTTCCAGGAATATCCTTTTCTATTGTTGGGGTTGTTTCAAATCAAAAACAAAGAAAAAAGAGTGAGTAAGGGAAGAAGTGAACATTTTTGTAGGATTTTGTGCTTATATTGTTATGCACAATAGAGAAAGAGGTGTAGATGGTGGAGTTGGAGGAGGAGAAGGTGGTGGTTTTTTAAGGACATGATGGTGGATTTGGGGCTGGTAATGATGAAGGAGAGGAAGGTGACAACGGAGTGTGTGCTTGTGGAGTGGAGAGAGGATAAATGGATTACTTGTTTGCTTGCTTGTTGAGTGATCGGAAAAAAATGGTCTATGGGCGATGCCATTGCCAAAAATGAAAAAAAGGATGAAGTTCAAAATGACCTTATTTAGTAACCCATGTGATAGCTTGCATAACATTTAACATACCAACTCAACATGTTGTTATGTCAAAATTGACGGAGGGACTGATTTAAAAGATAGAGCACTAAGTGAGGGATTAATAGAGGAGTTCTTTTAAGTGAGGAACCAATTTGTAAGATTGTAAATAAGTTGGATAGTAATTTTTCCATTACTCTTTATTTCTCTAACCCATTTAATAGTAGGTTGCAAGTGTAATGAGCTATTTTTCATTGTAAAAATTAAAATTCAAAATACATAAAATTAATATCCTACATTACGTAAAAAAAATCAAAATTCATTGAAAATGTGAAAGACCAAAGAAAAATAATCTTTAATTCTTTTGAAACTAAAATATAAAAAACAAATTAAAAAAAATGATAGAGAAATAGAGTCATTTGGTTGAGAACTACATCCAGTGTAGACTTTAAAAATCGCTAAAGAGTTTGACTCACAACACTAGTAGTTCAAGTAGATTTACTTTGAAATGTCAAATATATTACTTAATGTTTCCATAGAGTCAAATAGAGACAAATAGAGGAAAGAGATAGTTTAATATCCAAAATCAACCATGAGAGTAAAAATTCTTGATGATGGATGAGAAAGAATCCAGACTTAGTCGTGCTAGAGGAAGTTTAGTATGCTACATGTTCACATAAATCTCTCAAAAGCAAAACTAACATAAATATAAAGGACTTAAACTAGCCTAACTTGAGCCAAATGATGAAGATTCTCTCATTATATAGCCTTTTGTAGTTTTACAAAAGGGTTATATTAATGACAACTTTAATTATAGTCAAAGTTAAGGTTTAAACAAGAATTAAAGGATTTGTTTAGTTGATTGAGAGTGAGATAAGAGATTAGGACAAGATTAAAAGAGTCATACTGATACACAACCCTTCAAGCTTCTAAGTTATGATGAATGATGAAACTTCAGTTAAGATTATCTTTATCATTGTCTTTGGTTGTGTAACATATAAAAGAATGAATTGAACTAAAGGTGGGAGGTATTAAATGTGGTGTCTTTGTAGCCATATATCAATACTAATTCATTATTTTTCATCGTTTATAAGTAACTCTTGAGAGATATTAAAGATACAAGCTTCAAGAAGAATTGATTTTTGAACATTTCTCCAAACATTTAATGAAAATGAGTTATAAAGGTGGATTATCATGAAAGATGTTTAAATTATTTTCTAATTAGAAAGATATCAGAGTTATCAATGTACTTTTCCTATAACTTTCTATTCTTTTTTTGGATAGGTATCATTTTTAGCAAAAGTATTTTTAGATGTTAGATACTATGCTCAAAAAATAATATTTTGCAATTGAGTTGATCTTAGCCTTGAGTAGAGAAAGATATACATGAAGCTTTGATCTCAGAACGATCCTTCTAGTAAGAAGCATCATTGAACTAAATAAATTTTTTGTTTTAGATTTTAGGAAGGGATGATATGGTGATTTCAGATCTTCAACATGTGGACAAGATATTGTTTATTGCAAAACTAAGAGTATTACACTATTCTTAAATAATTTAAAATAATACACATTTCCTTTTTATCTGTTCAGAAAGAAAGTAAAAATTTATTCCTATTTATCTGTCCATTTTATTTTTCAAAAAAATATTATTTTTTTTTCATATATACCTTTATATTTATCAAATGCAATAAATGAAGAAAGATAAATATAAAGTTTGTATATAAATTGTAGATTAGGAAAGTGAATAAAAAGTTTTAAAAAGTTTTAAAAATTTAACAACATTAATTGTATTTCTCAACATTTGTGCATCTTCTCTTTTTAGATAGATAAAAAAGAAGAAGGAAGTATCTAAATTGAAGGTTAATTTTTACAAGAATAATCTCATTGAAATCAAAATTGAAATAAATAATTTAAAAATGTGGCTTACTTTCTTAGTTACAAGTTTAAAGGTTTACCATTTAACTAGTTGGATATTTCTATTGAAGCAAATTCAAGAAGCTAAAAACATGAGCCTTTAGTATTAATCAATTTTAAAGATTGTTGTTTTAAAAAACCAAATACATGTTCCTTGGAAGAAGAATTATTATCGTCAATTTTTTTAAGCGATTATTCTTGTCAATGTACTATTTTCCAATCTACCTAACGTTTTCACTACTTTTTAAAAATGAGTGAATTGTCATTTTTATTCTTTACTTTGTCAATAGGTTTCAATTTAGTCCCCAAATTTTTAAAATTTAGTTGTTAATTTCTCAATTTTTCATTTGTGATGCACGTTAGTTCCTGACTTAATTTTCTGTTAACATCGTGCTTATGTGTCACGTTAAACACCACATTGGCCATCATGTAGGAATTAAACATTGTCATATTCATGCATTGCAATATCCGAATCTTTCCAATCTTCCCCACCACTTTCGTTTTCCATGATGAAACTTGTTGTAAACCTTTGCAAGCAAGAATGTTGGCACCTACTCGAACATCTATTTCTTCCCCCTTGTGAATAACACGTATTAGCAACTAGTTCGCCACCACAATTAGGCATGGCAACGGGGCGGGTCGGGGGCGGGCTTCACATTCCCCGTCTCCGTCCCCGACACCCCGTGCTCGTCTCCATCCCCGTCGGGTTTAAAATATTAAACTCGATCCCCGTCCCCGCTTGGGTTCGGGGAAACCCGCCCCGTACCCGTCCCCGGTATTTTTCATATTTTTATTTTTATTTTTATAATTTATTAAATTATTATATTTTTTTTAAAATTTATATAATTTATTATTTTATAACCTTATTAGTTTTATATAATATTTTAAAATAATAAGAATATTTTAGTAATTTTAAAAGCGGGACGAGTTCGGGGAGGGGCGAGTATAAATATCCTCATACCCGCCCCGTCCCTGCTTTCAAAAATCGGGTTTTACCCATCCCCGACCCTGGTCAACTCGGATTTTCCCAGTCAAACTTGGGGTGGGGACGGGGCGGGCGGGACAGAGACAGGTCAAGTTGCCATCTCTAACCACAATCCTATGTTCATGCAACACTGGTGAAAACATCTTCGATCCTAAATTCGCCATGTCTCCGTCCACCATCATCACCCACAAAACATGACTTAGTGTTTGACAATCAATTCAATAGTCCTAAATAAGATCTTGAAAACATTGTCCAAAATGATGAAAAGAAAAATAAAATACTAATAAAAAACATTTTTTCTTTCTTTTTTTAAAAAAAAAATTTAATTTGGATAATTAGGGTTAAAAGTAAAAGGATGGAAGAACGAAATATGGAATCTTTCTGTGATTGGGATGACAATATTATAAATAAGTGTTGTAGAGAAAGATAAATTTGAGTAACGAAAATCTAAAATACTGATGATCCTTCCATAATAATGTTAAAAAAGAAGCTTAATCCAAATCTTATGTTTTGAATTGTGATGCTTGTTTAGGAAATGTCACTACTACTTTAGGTTTTATAGAAAACAATAATTTTATGTTAAAGATACATATTAGGAAATAGTTCCTAATTTAACATGAATAATTTTCTATGGCGTAAGAACTATAAAATTTTTTGAAATGGAAAATTCTAGGTTAACAATGCATGATATGGTAGAAAAAGAAAAAACTTTTATGTCATTTCTCCATACATACAAATCCTATATGATCCAAGTATTTCGTAAAGTATATAGGATAAATCATCTCGTGGTAAAGCTTCTGCTAAGTAGTTCATCATTATGAAACCTTTGTAAAAGAGTAATAACACAAAACACTTTGTTACAATGGAAGAAAATAGAAAGAAGAGAAAAAAATTTATAAATATATAAAAATTAAAAAATTAAAATTATTTTCTTTTAAATATGTTAATGATGAGTTAAAATAATTCTTAAATAAAATACGATGCAATATATTAACCAAAAAATAAAAATATAAAAAAATGTTATTATAATAAAATCTATAATTTTTTAATTCTTAATTTATTAAAAAATTTAAAGTATAGAAGATTAAAAGTACAATAATATTTTTTTTAACAAACTATTCTTAAAACATAAAATAGCAAAAGATTTATAGTGTGAATATTTTTACTAAACAGTTTACTATTCTTAAAATATAGAGCGAGAAACAATTATTTTAATTATTGATAATTTTTTATTAATAGTTGTAACATTGTTTCTAAAAACATAGAATAGGAAAATATTTTTTAATTATCGATAATTTTCTTATTAATTGTTGTAAAACTGTTCTTAAAACATAAAATAGGTAATGATTTTTTAACTGTCAACAGTTCTCTAATTAATAAGCATAAAACTGTTTTTAAGGTATAGAATTAGAAACAGATAAAAAGGTCGGTTCCGATGGGCTAATCTAAAAAAAAAATTCGTAAAATTTAAAAATTTGAACTTTCAATTTCAAAATTTAAATATATCTAAAAAAAAAAATTGACCTACTTGCATTGAGGCTTAAGGCTGATTGGTATTTTATAGTTTAGACTACTTGCATTGATTTTTTTTTCTTCGACAATTATTAAACGACGTTATTTTATTTTTGCTAAACTCTAAAATTGTAGTTATTAACTTTTATTTATCTTATTAATTCTAATTTGGTAGTTGATATTATTTTTTCTTCATACGGTGAGTTTGAATTGATTTGTTAGAAACAATTACATATATTTCATACTTTTAAATAATATAGTAATTTATGTAAAAAATAACTTACTCTTTTTTAATCAAATAATAATCTAAAAGAATTTAATTTAATTTTAATGCAGGCTGGTTCCATAGGCCTACAGCCCACATATGTTTGGGCTTTAAGTGTTTTTTTTTAAAGTTCGAACATATTTAAAAAATATTTAATCTAACACACAAAAATCTTCTATGGCATTGGATCGTATCGGAATATCCGTTTTAACAATTCTATTAAAGATAAATAATATTTTTAAATATATGAACATGGATTCTTTTAATAGTTAAAAGACTACTCATATATAAAATATATTTGACAACAATTATTTAAAACACAATAGGCGATAGTAATGATGTTGAATTAATGAGTGAAATTTTGTAGTTTTAATATACAAAGGTTAAAATCTATTATTATGAAAACTATAATAAGTAAATAAATATGCTATCTTATTCTATCACTTTTTAATTTAGTTTTTATATGATAAAAATTACAATAAAAGGAAGAATAAGATATACCAATAGGATAATCACATTATGCTTGTTTAAAATATTTTTACTAACTAAGTCAATTTTAGTATGATGAAACGTTGATGTAGATTTAACATGTTCATATAAATACCAATACATTGAAACATCATTTCTCAAATCTCAAACCACTCAGCATCTTTTTATGTATCACTTTTCTCAATCAAGAAAATCATACTTCGCCGAAGCTCAACACCCAAAGTAAAAATATTCGGACAATCTCAAAGTAGAAATCAAACTAATTCAATAAATAAACTACTGAAATTATTGTAATAATAATAGATTCAGATAATTTACATGAAATTATAGATTTAAATTACATTACTTTCATAATTATACATAAAAAATTAATTTAACAAATTAAATTGTGAAAAAAAATTATTAGCCCACATGATAACTTTAGTTAGAATTTTTTTATAAGGAAGAGGAGATGGGAATTAGAAAATTGAATCTAATTATTTTTAAAATTTAACTTGCAAAATCTAACCTATTTCCCTCAAATATTCTTTCAATCTCAATTTAGTCATTTCAGTTAGTCTAAATGTATTAAAAAATAATTGATGAATTATTATTACAAAATAATTTTATTTGACTAAAATATCTTAATAAAATCAAGATAAACTAAATCTTGCGACCTATTATATTTTGTTGGGTAATTGTAATTCTTATCTTAGAAGAAGATTGAATTACAACAAGATAAAATAAAAATTTAATACATTTTTCTTCTCACTCTCATCCTGTATTATTATTATTATTGATAATATTTTTATCAACATTAGATTATAGTTATTTTAATTATAATAAATTTGATAGTTTTTTTTTTGTTTTGGCTTATTGGATGCTTTTCTTTATATATATTTAAAATAATTTTAAAAAATTATTATGTATTCTAATAAAAAATAGTTTTATTATTTACATAAAATTTACATTCTCTTTTAATAAATTTATATTCGTAAAAATTTATCTATTAAAAATATTTTAATAAAAACTTAAATGATATAACTATAAAAATTTAATATATTTTATATCAATTTATACAATAATTAGAAAATATTATAAAAAATATTTTTTTAAATGTCAGTTTAAAAAAATATATATAAATTTATATACACGAGAGGAGAACCACAATGAAGACCTAATTTTTATAACATCAATAACTTGAATAAAAGTCTACGGATTCATGTTTAAAAATAATTCTATTCTTATATTTCCATTTGTACTTAAAAATTTGATCTAACATCTAAATTTGTCCTGAAAAATCATTTTTTTATATTATATCAATCTATTCTCAAGGAAACACTGTAGATCAATATCAATATTTTTTAATAAAATCAACATTTATTTATAATATATAAAAGATAAAACACAAGTCATAATATTAACATTTCAGTTATATAGGATTCAATAATTTTTATATCGTCAATTTGTTATAAACATCATATTTTAACTGAATCACTTCATATTTTTTCTTTCCTGAAATTATTTGTTTATCTTTTTTTTTTAAATTCATTCTTTATTGTTACATATTTAGAATTGAGAAGTAAACATGATACTAGAATTGAGAAGTAAGCAAGGCCTGAAGCAATATATCTAAATGATTTGTCACAGTAAACCCACTTCAAAGCAAACTAATATAAAAGACATTATTGCTTTAATAAATTCCTTCCACCTTTATCTTTTTCTTAATCAAACATATTGGAAACATCTCGACAATTTAACGTAGGGAATCTGTACGGAATGATCTGCATTTTAGTGCTAGTTGCGAATCCCAATTGAATCAAATATTCTTATGTTATCTCTATCACCAATTCATATACCCCTATGTAATTAAGCCAACTCGTTAATCATTTTTAATTTTCATCTTTTGTCTCCATACTTTTAAAGCATCCTTATCCAATCACATTTAATAAAATGCTAATAGTCATTGGGATTGTGAATAAAATATAAAAAAAAACTTAAAAAATTGTCACCAACTTGTAAAAAAATGACATTTTACAAACTGAGGGTCCATTTCATTATTTAAAAAATATTTTATAAAACAATTTTAAAATTGATTTTTGACTGTCTATTTTTTAACCACTAAATATATAAATTAATTAACGGAGATTTAACTTAATTCATAATTCTAAATTTGAGTGTTAAATATGAAACTATATTATACTTGAAGAAAGAAAGAATTTTGCCGTTACTAATATAAGTAAGATTGCTTCTAACATAGGATATCTATATATATAAACTAAAATCTAATTTTTAGAAAAGGATGAAAGAGAAGGAATAAGAGAAGACAAGATAACATAAGAAAAAACATAAATAATATAAAGTTGAAAAAAATTGTTTAAAGATAGAGAAATGATATATTTATGTATAAATAATGTCAAACATCTTCTACACAATCATGATCTGATGGTAAGAAAAATTTTAAAAAAATAAATTGAAAGATCGAACAAGTAAACTCAAATATAACTTAATGTAAATCGTTATAGGGATGACTGTTCATCTTTTTCGTTAAAGATATTTCGGTTTCTTATTTTAAAAGTAAAAAAAAAATAAATCTCCAAAAATTACTCTTATCTATGTGTTGCTTTTCTAAAAAAAAAAAAATTGAAATAATTTTAAAAAAAATCAAACAAGGCATGAGTTTTTTTTGTTTTCTCTTTTACTTTCTTTCTTTTTCTCTTCTTTTAAGTTTTAACATTCATCCATTCACTTTGCTTTTTCTAATTCATAGTCCACTTGTTTTCCGATCGGTTTCTTTCTTCTTGGTACATAATTACATATCCAAATTTTGTTTGCCGATAGGTTTCATATGTAAAATTAGTGGTAGCTATAATCTATAAACTTATGTTTAAATAGAATAATTTAGAATTATTAGATTTTATGTATTTAAAATGATAAGAATTTTTTTAAAAAATATTATAAACTTAAATTTAAGTAGTTTTTATGTTAAGTAGAAAGAATTTTTAAAATAATTTTTATTTATTTAGAAAGAATTTCTAAAATTTTTTATTTCTTTATTTTTTAATTCTTATTTATAATGTTTCTCCTACATTATTCTTCTTTTAGTGATTATTTATTTAATTTAAAAAATTTTCACCAAGCATAAGCTAAAGGAAAAAACTACTTGCACCGTAAAGTGTATATACATTTGGACATATCCAAATTTTTAAATGTTCGGATGATTAATATCGTTTTAAAATTCAAATTTCGAATCAATCCAGATACGTGTCAAAAATATATGCACCGTGTGATGATATATTTATCACTGTTCTCTTTAGCATCTGGAAAATTACTATATTTCAGAAAGAAAATGTCACCTTCTTTAAACATAATGAACTAATTAAACAAATAACAGAAGATTGAGTGTCATAAAGTACAGTGTTTTGAATTAAATAAGACTTCTTTCATTTTTTATTTTGGTAACATTAATTTTAAAAAATGATATTAAAATAATTAATGTTAAAATAATTAATAGTAAAATAATGTTTTGTATTTAAAATAATATTTTAAATATTAATTTCGAAGAATTATCATCTTATATGAGTGAAAAAGTAAAATTATTTTTGAAATATAAACTTTATATGAATTTAATTAAAAAAAATTTACACTATCATTTAATCATGAATTGTCATGTTATTAATATTTATTATAATTTTTAATTATTTGGTATTGTAAAAAATTTTACATTAATAATATATTAAAATTAAATTTTATATAAATTTAATTAGAATATATCGATGAAATAAAGATTTTTTATACTATTATTCAATCATAAATTATTATCATAAAAACTATCAATTTTATAATAATTATTTTTATTATTTACATATATCTATCTATCTATATATATATATAATCTCTCCTTATTTTACATTTATTTTTTTTATAAAAGTTTATAGTAAAAATAACATTTCTTGCAGCCATGCACCTAAAAAACACTTTGTGCTCACCCAGATAAACCCACTTGGATTTATACTTAGCAAAGAGGTATATACACAAGAAAAGTATCACAATCCATGAGTGGGGGAATGGATGCTCTTCATTATTGATGACAATATGAGTACTGTTAACTTCATACGAGTATCAAGCCTTTGATACCTCATATCTCTATTCTATGATGCTTTTAAAAGCTATTCTGAATATTTTAAAAAAAATTCACATAATTTGGCCTTTCTAATCCTTGTTTTCTTTTAATAAGTTAAAAAACTGTCATTGAATTTGGAGGACAAAAATGTACTCAGGTTCAGTACAATCTAGCCAACCTTAATATCACATCAAAGTAACATCTACACATCATCATATTGAGTACTTTTTCTTAGTCTTTTTAATCTTAATGTCACATAAGATTTAGCACATATTTATAAATTGAAAAGTGATTAAAATCAATTTATTCTCCAAATTAATAAAAACAAACAAGCACATAGCATTTACTGATTAAACTACTCTAATTTAGAAAACCAATAGCATACTATTAGGGGTTGGATATATAAATTGGCTACCGAGAGCAGTCTCTTCATTGATTCATTCCCACTGAAGTAGAAGTTATCAGAGAAACCAAAAAAAAGAAAGAAAGAAAGAGAGAGAGTGTTTCATAAGGTGCACAAACTCCAAAGAATTACATAGCTTATGATGCTACCAATTGCATCACAGTTTGAAGCATTGTCCACCCTCACTTTCTACAGTTACATATTTATGAATGAACACAACATGAAATCCCTGAACTCAACTCTCGACAGGGCAAATAAAGCTACCAGAACGGTCCCCCCTGGAATCTGAAAACCCAAACACACAAAAAAATATATATAATAATAATGCTAGAAGTTAACCAGTGGATGATTAAGTGACTCTTTTATAATTGCAAAGCACTACTACTACTACTACAAGCAACATCTGTGCCAGGAAAAAAATCTGAATTAAAAAAGTTAATTTCACCATACTGTAAATGTTTTTGATTGGGAAAAGAATTGTGAAATTTATGATTGAGGAAAAAGGAAACACTGCAACTACAAGTTTTTAATAATGGGGGTAAAGAAAAGAAAAGAAAAGAAGTAATAGAATAGCATTTTACCGCATCCAAAGAAGACATGAAACATGATCTGCAAATCCATTACTCGTCATAAATGACCCACCTTCAAGTACATAACATATTTATTACAAATTGGACTGTGAATAGGTCACACAATAACCCTCTCACTTCTTCACACCTATGATCCCTTTTCTACTACTCTCAAACTTACTCTATCACTGCTACTTCTACCAGTAACACTGCAGTTTCCATTGCACATTTTTTTTTTAATCAACTCCATATATTGCAGCAATAACTCCAAGGTTTCAAATCCTCCGTCACAACCGTGACTGCAATTTTAAGGTTTTCAACATTTCTTCAACTATTTTACCCACATTTGCTTCTAACTTCTCACAATGGTTCTGGAGGCCTACGATTGTAACAGCAATTTAAAACCTTGAAAATCCTCGTATCAAATCACAACTTCTGCATAATAAAAAAAATACATAAAAGTAAAAAACAAAAAAGAATAAAAAAACACAACATGTATATATATTATTTATGGTATATATGCAAGGAAAATAATTGATATACATACTCACAAGATATATATATATATATATATACACACACCATAAGAAGAGAGGAGAAAAAAATGAAAGAAACAATGAATGGTGTAACAAAATAACAAAAAGAAAAAGGGGTAAAAACTGGTATAAAAATCAGAATTGTCTAAGCAATGACATATATAACAAAATAATTAAGCATTTAAAGTTTTAAATTACTAGTATAGATAGATAGTTTAGCAAGACAGGAAAAAAGAAAGCATAAATATAGCCAAATCCAAACTAATAGACTATATATTATAAGAATACATCATTATTATAATATTATAATAATAATAATAATATATAATATGTAACTGAATTGAATTGGCCACGTAGTGGATATATCATTGGGGTTGTGGGCTTACTGCATATATATGTCTTACCCACTACTGACCAGTTGCAGCATTTGATAGCGGTGGCTGAGGCTGAGGCTGAGGGGGACGCTTGCGCTTCTTTTTCTCATAGCTAATTCCTCTTGCTTTGGCTTGTGAATCACGCACTTCACGAAGGTAAAGTCTCACTGCTCTTGCTCCGAAAGGGTTGGCCTCAGGTTTACCTCCGTTTTCTTCAAAAGCAGCTCTGAGGCGACCTATGAGAGCGTCAAGGCTCCCCCAAGCTTGACGAAGAGGGCAAGGACATGGTGCAGGCGGGTTTGGATGCCCAAAGAAGGGACACACCTGCGTGTGAACCTTTGTTTTTCCAAACTGGTCAAGGTACCTTAGAAATTCAAGCACATGAGCTCCACTGCACCTTGATAGGGACAGTGGAGGCCTGTGATTCCTAAGATACTGTCCAAAAGTGTTCCAATCCCTCCTCTTTTGATTTTCATAGCGGCTTGGTGTTGATGGTGGTGATGATGGTGATGAGGATGATGATGCTGATGCTGCTGATGTTGTTGATGATGATATGATGCTCATATTCATGTTCATGGATGTCAAATTGGAGGCTGATGAGTTTGTGACAGAGTGGATCCCTGCGTTGTCCACTTTGCTTGAAGATGATTCGAATTCTTGAAGGGAATTCATGGTTGCTTCTTCTGATCTTGCTGGATTGGATCTACAATAGATTATGTTTTGCAAAGAAGGTTACTTGTTTTGTGTTTTTCTAATTTGAAAGGGTGGTGAAGTTAAGGAAGAAGGGAAATCATAGAAGAACAGAAAAAAAAAGAAAATTGCAAAAATAAAAAATAAAAAATAAAAAGAGACTTGGGTCAGATTATTAAACTATGATTCTTCAAGAGGAGGATGAGATAGAGAAAGAGAGAAAAAGAGAGAGAGAGAGAGAAAAAAAGAAAGGGTAGGAAAATTTGAAGGAAGATGGAAGGATTGAGAATTGAGATAATGTTATAGGGTATATAGGTGAGAGAATGAGGGGAAGATAGGGTAAAGGAACAGTGATGAGACTTTAACATAATTTGGTAGCTATGAGGGTTGCTTGAATTCCAGTGGTTTTTGTGAACTCCTAGAATACTTGTGTAATATTAATATAGGTGGTGCTTTTTGTTAACCATGTGTTTTTTCTGAAAACATTTTTGGGGAATTGGCAGGTTTTATTTCCGGAAAAAGGGAAGCAATGGGGTTCCTATGACCCTATCCCAGTGAGAAGCAAATAGAGAAGAGAGAAGGGTGTAAATGAGAAACAAAGGGTGGTGTGTTTTGGCCTTTAGGGCTTTTGTGGAAATGAAAATAGGTTGATAGTGACAGTGAAATGTGACTGATGCAGACAGCATAAAGCTAAGGGGGTGAAAATTTTAGAAAATAATAAGAGAATAACATGATTTTGTTGCTTCTTTCTTTTGTGTTGATTGACAACACCTTTTGTGAATTCACCTTTTTACCCTTCATTGTCTGATATGACTAACTTTACTTCATCAATGCCAACAATATCATCACCTCAACATACATCCACAGTACATATTTGCAATATCAACCATCTTAGTAGTGCTCTCTGCTGTGCTTGCTTTTTAACCAGTGCTAATCCCCAGAGATCTGCGTTGCAGATTATAATCATTTCCCTTCAATCATGAAATCATTGACCATTAATTTAACCACCAAATTATATTGCCCATTATTAAGCTTAAAATTTTAAAACCAACTCAATTTCATCCCATAAATTTTTATACAATACACTGCAAAAATGTTTTTTTTTTCAGTGTTTTCATCCCACAATCTGCAAATTTTGTCTCACCACTTTAATAATCAATTTTATAATTGATAATTCGTAAAAAATGTGATTAAAATTATAGTTTATTTTTATATACAAATGATAAATCAGAAATAAAATTATAGTCAATTATATATATAATAAATAATTGATTACTTAATTATGTAAAAAATAGTTAATCAATTTAACCAATTACGAAATGAGTTGAATCCATTACCATGAGATGTATTTAAATATAAACGGGGTATGTATATGACTTAACTGTTACACATAAAAAAATGAGATGAAATAATTTAATATAATAAAAAATAAAATTATAAAAATTATTGTAAAAGATAATATACAAATAATATAGTTTCTCTCAAAATGTTCTGAACAGGTTACGTTAGTAAATTTTGGTGTCTATATTATCTTAAAATTTGATACAATTAATTTTAATAGTTTTAACTTAAAATTGTCGAATGTATGTTTAAATTAATTTTAACTACAAAATTATGTTCAAAGTGTGTGTTACACTGTGTAAATTTTTTACTAATAAACTGGTTTTTTTATTATTTAATCTCAACTTAAAAATACATGGAAACCAATGCAACGGTACTTACGATTTAATTAAATATAATAAAATTATTTTAAAAGATACATACAGTCTATCAAATACATTGTTTTGAGTAGAGATACAAGAAACTGGTTTGTATATTATCCATAAAATGTTAAGATATTTAAATATACAAATATTTTATTCAAATGATAGTATTAACTTAAAAAGTATGAAACTACTTAGTCAGTGTCATAGAAAAAATAAAATAAAAAGGAAGCAACTTTATTAGAATAGAGATGTGATTTTTTTTTATACAATATTCATCACCGAACTAACAAGGAAAAATAATACAACTATATAAATCAACAACCGTTTCATTCTTCTTTTTAAAATGAGATCTTGAATATCTACTAAAATAGTACAAAACATAAGCACCATTTATTACTTTTTATTTGTAAAACTTTGATGTTATAGTTATTCAATTAGAACAGTATCTTAGTGTTGCAAATACGCCTTGTCATGTTTCCCCTGAATTAGAGTTGAGCTTGTATACTTGAAACTAAATATTTTATTCATCGATGCCTCACATTAATCTTCACTATGATATTTTTGTATCTACATGATAACAAAGAAAAACATTTTGATAGAGGTTAAAAACAAATATAGCTTCAAACTATATGTAATGGTTAATTAATTTCAAAACGGTTTTTTAGTGCATTCTAAGCAGTTGCTGTCCTTTTCTATATGGAACAGTTTATTCACTTATGATGACTCTATAATAAAAATCGTTTGATAAAGTATGAGATCAATCAGCGATTTTGAGAATACTGACGATAACGGTTTAAATGTTTTGATTACAGTTTTATAAGTATTAGCATATTTGTTTAACTATTCTGACAAGATATATGCAACAGATCCTCAACTGTTGGAACTAAATACAAACCTGTGTGTTATGAATATGTTAAATTTATTGAGTTATATCATTAAAAAGAAATAAAAGGAAGAAGAGAGTATATTTATTTTATCTTTTTAAATTTTTTATTGATCAACTTACCAATTTAATAGCATTTGTTACATATTCACTTTTTAGAATAGAGAACAAAATATTAGTGATATAAGATCTCATGTTTCAAAGAAACAAATTATTTTAGAAGTGATTCTCTATTTAAATAGAAAGAAAGTAATGGATAATAAAGAGAAAGTTATGAAGCTTTTTCTAAAATATCTAGAAAATGATAAGTAAAAAAAATATATTTGATTCAAACATGACAATACAACAAAATTTTGGACATGATGACAGCAATGCCAACTAAAGCATTGACATGGTTGCTTAATATTTTTAAAAAAATATTGTATTTTATTTCAAATTCAAAGAAAGTGATGAGTAGGAGAAAATTATTTGATTAAAACGTGAAAGTGACCTTTCAAACATTCATCTTACATGCTTATACACCTTTAAAACTAATTACTATTGTATGTAAGTAAAATAGATATATCTCTACCTATATATATAATTTTATATTCACAAATTTTATCGTTATGTAATTTTTATTTTTTAAAAAGTGATGGAGATAGAAAGAAATAAAAAGTAAAAAAATATTCATAAATTTAGTGGAAATTTTTTATAGAATCATTTACATTTATTTGCTGTAAAAGATTTTATACAACAAATCATAATTTGTGAGTAATTTAAATATTTTAATTAATTACAAAAATAATATTTTTAATATTTTTTTCTAAATTTTTAACAAATAAATTTTTTTACTGTTAGATAGAAATATATTTTTGTTATTTTTATTTTTAAATATAAATAATAAATAATAAATTATGGAGCCTAATTTGTAAATAGTTGAAGAATACATACCACCAAATGTTTATTTATTTGAGTAATTAAAATAATATAATAAAAAAATATAATAATAATAATTTTAAAAAAAATAAAGGATTAATAGTGTAAGATATAGTAAAACTCTTAGATATAATTGAAGAATTAATTAAATTTGACACAACATACTAAATTGTAATTTTTTATGATTTTTTAAGATTCGTTTAACTTTTTTTTTAAAGTTTAGTAGTTTTTTTTTCATTTTTTGATATTAGTTAGTATATTTTTTTTTGGTGGAATTTTTTTCTCTCTTAATAATAGCTACTTTTAGATTAAGAAGAGGTAGTGATCTACGAATTCATTATTGGTAATTAAGCTCTCTCTTAGAATTTTGTTTTTCCTTTTCTTTACAATAACAGAGGTTTGGGGATCTTTTGATTTCACTAACGACAAAAATAAAGTGATGAATATGATAGTGATTGATGATGCTATGAAAAATCTGCTTAGGTTATTTCCATGTTGGTTGGAATGTTATGCACTTAAAAAGGATTTAACACGAAAGCATTTAAAGCTATTATAGAGTTTATGGAGGTCAAAGCAAGGTGTGAAATTGCTAAAGATTGGTAAGAATTTGTTTTCGCTCAGTTTATTTTTTAGAGAAAAATCTTGAGAATATGTTGAAAGGAAGATCCTGAATTTTTCAATAAACATGTATTGGCTCTTGAGAAACTACCATCGGACCAACAACCATCTTCCTTAGAACTACATTTTTCATTATTTTGGGTCTAGGTTAATGATCTTCCCATGTCATTAAGGTTAGAATCAGTAGCTAAGTTAGTTGAAAACATTGTTGGTACCTTTCTTGAATAGGATTATTTGAAAGAATCTCGGTAAGGACAATGTATGTGAATTAAGGTTTCTAATAATCTAAAGAAATCTCTCAAGAGAGGGACAATGGTGAATTTGGAGAAGAGTAGAAAAGGAAAAATATTTCTTAAATATGAGAAGCTTTTTAATTTTTGTTATGTCTATGATTGTCTTGGACATACCATTAAAACTTTCTCTAAGATGGAGGGAGATCTTATTGATAATGAGCTTGTTAATTACCTTTTTGAAAGTTGGTTAAGAGGGGTTCTTTATCATAATCCTAGATTATTTAAAGAAGACTACAAAAGCAATTTTGAAGATTGTAAGACATTAACTCACTCACAGGTGAAATGGTTCCAAGATACAAATCGTCCATATTCTAAGCATAGGAATTTGGATATTGAAGTAACATCTACAAGTGACCCATTTAGGATGCTGAGGTGGATAAGTTGAGGAATATTTCAGGTGTTTTAATCTTCAAAGTAGAGATGAGAAGGTAAACAAAGGTTGCTCAAAGAATGAAGGGCTAGGCATAGGCTCTTGGAAAAGAAAAGTTAGAGATAAATTCTTGGGTCAAAATTCTCATGGTATTTCAAATAAATTTACTGTCATTATGGGTAGGTGAGATTGATTTGCTCTATAAGCTCACAACAATATAGAAATCATGGAGAATATTATCATAATTGGTAATAGAACAAAGAATGATTTATCAACAACTTCAGTTATGTTGGGGGACCAACCTTGCCAACTATTATGAAAATTTTAAGTTGGAACTGTTGTGGACTTGGAAATCTTCGTGCACTTTGAGCCTTGTTTAGGATCTTCAAGAAAGAAGCTCTTATTTGATCTTCTTAATGAAGACTAAACGTAAGGTAGGTGAAATGGAGAAAAATATGTATTTTATGATGATTTTATTTTAGAAGATTGGAACCATTTTTGTTTCAATTTCCACTGGTATGATAACTTTCTATCTTCTCTTGTAGATTCTAAAAGAAGGATATTTTCTTCCCATATTTCCTAGCTGTCCCAGATTATCAACAATCATAAAGAATTTAGTTTGGAAGAAACTATGGTGAAGGTTTGGATGCTTTGGAATCACAAATTATATTAGATTTAATAATAACGTTAAATGTATCTCTCATGCTGAGGTTATGGCTTTGAATTCGTGGAAGCAATGGCAAGCAATTCAAAGGCAACATTCCATAACTAAAATTAAAACTTATCAGTCTCAATCTTCTTCTCAAAATGATTGCATCAGTTTATATTTGGATACTAGTTGGGATGGAGAAAAAGGTACAGGATTCGGGGCTATTTTCAGTTGCTCATGTGAGGTAACTATTGCTACTCTAATCTTTACAAGTTTTGCAGAGCAAATGCTTATTTAATTGAGTGCTTTGCACTTTGTTAGGAATTATGGATAGCTAAAAGTTGAGAGTTTTTAAACTTGAGAGTTTGTTTGGATTCCTTGAAGATATGCCAAGTTATGTTGAGCAAATATCCTTATCCAAATCTGCCAAATTTTATTATGGACTGTAGAGAATTAGCGAATTCTTTTAAGTCCATTTCTTTTGTTCATATATCCCAGGATCAAAATGTCCTAAGGCATAAACTCCCTCTGACATAACAAGTTCTTTGAGCTAGTTGTTTTGGTTTAATGAATTAGCATGTTTGAAAAAAAAATAGACCTAACACAAGATAATATGTAATATGGTAAGATATATATTGCTAAAGTAGTTAAAATGATAATACCATAATTTACACTTCAACTTTTCTATATTCATAACTAGATAAAGACATGCACAATACACGAATGAATAAATAAATATATTATATTGGAAGTGATAGAATAGATCTATTTTGCATATTTTTATTGATTAAATGTCTTTATCATTAGTATATTGGAAGTTCATCATAAGGAATGTAATTTGGATGCTGCTTAAGGACAGTAAATATGTTGTCATCCTTTGAGTTGATTAAAATATAATAATGTAATATAAATACAATAAATATGTTGTCATCCTTTGAGTTGATTAAAATATAATAATGTAATATAAATACAATCATTATAACATGAATAAGAGTTTTCACAATGAAGTGTGACTTTCTACTAAGTATCTTTCATCTTTTTATTCAACATTCTAAATGATATTTCAATATAACTTCAAAGAGATGAATGTTCATAATTGAATGCTTTTTGAGCATTGGTTGTTCAAATTGAGATTGATGGAACCTTATCTTAGGATAAGGTACCAAATATCCCTTTTATCTAAATATTTTTTACCTACCAAATAATATTTACCTATAAAAATGACACCAGTTTATATAAAACTTTATTGTAATAAAAAATATATAAATATCAATACCTTGTGAAGGCTTTAGAAAGTTCAATTCTTGAGTGTTAATAACATGAAGAAAAACATGTGCCATGTGCTAATCCTCCTTCATATGTTTTTACACCAACAGTCTTATTGTCATCACCTTGGTTATTTAAATACTACTGAGAAAAGAGATAGGTATATAGTGATTGATGTTGTGTGGTTGTGCGGTCTTTGGAACCGAGGTTAGAAAGTAGGACAACATAGCATGGGGAAGTTGTGCCTCTAAATGAAACTCTTGGAACACTTAGAAGATCCCATGTTGCACCAACCCCAAAACTTCTTATAGAACTTATACGTAAAGCCATCCGGGCATGGACTTTTAGAGCCATGCATTGGCTCAGAACTTTTTCAATTTTATCCATTATGAATGGAGAAATCAAATCCTATCTAAGAGTATAACACCTTAAAAATGAATACTAATTTTACGCTTAAGTCGTTCATTCGGTTTCATTATTAGTTTGTTATCTCATGTTGTGAAATTATTTAGAAAATACTTATCATAAAAAATACAATAATTTTTTTTTCAAAGCTATTTGTTATAAATTGCAAGCCTTGTCAATATAACTAATATAAATCAATGGGGTGGTCTCTATCTTCACAGCGTAGGTTAAATAAGAAAATTATAAAATAATAGAAAAAAAATAAAAAAGGTTCAATGATCTAACATGAGTAAATAGTCAACCAACATTATAAGGAACATGACCTGCTACTTAGACTTCTTGCCCAACCACGAACACGAGATAACTAATCCACATAACAACGCACCTTGGTTGAAGCAAAAACCAAGGAATTTTATAAACTTGAATCACCAACATTATAAGGAAGATCGACAAAACAAGGTTTCACAAGAGCAAATAAAATATAAGATTCTCACAATAGAGAAAAACATGTATTCAAGTGAATAGAAATTTTGATCTCTGATTCCTTTTTATTGCTTATAGAAGAGCTATTTATATTTATATAATTACTAATATAAGAAAACTAAAACTAAATCCTAATAGAATTTCTCAATCTCTAATATGAGGAAATTATGATTAATTCTAATAGAATTTATCTATAATATGATTCAAATCTTCAATTAAATCTTAACAAATCTTAACTAAATAATCTAACAAATCCTAACAAATTGAAAACTAAATCTAGTAAAATAAATAAAATATCGTCTTAAATCTTGTAGACCTTTCGTGTAGATCTTCCTGATTTGCGTATATAAAAATCACGATCTTATCTACTTCTTTTTCTTGAAAGTGAATTTATGTGGATTCCAATTACCTCTTTTATCTCTTTTAACCTTTCTCTTTTTAATGAGTCTTCTCTCCGAGTTATGTCTTTTTCTAGGTTGGCTTAATCATGCAAGGAGGTATCGGGATTTATATCATTCTCCCCTTCTTGAAATGGAGTCACCCTCGACTTTTCATTATTATCTTTCCTAAGGATAAGTAATATTGGAACTATACAAGGAATAAGATTTTCTCTCACGCATTCTTTATCCATCAAATCTTTAACTTGTCTTTGAATTTCTTTAGTATCTTCTAGTTTGATACAGTATTTTGGATGATTTGGTAATGATGCTCCTGATATAAAACCAATTTGATGTTTTATCCTTCTAGCTAAAGGTAAACTTGATGAAACCATATTAGACATGACATCTTCATACTTCTTTTTATTATTTATATTCTCGTCATCCTTATTTTTTCCTTTTCCTTTAGTTTTTTCTACAACCATACTTGTAATATTTCTTGATGTTTATTCTTTTGTTCCACGTTATCTATTGGATCTGTTTTGCCTTCTTCCTTAGTTCTTCTTTCATCATTAAGCTCTCTTACATTTAGCATTCTTTGTGTCTTTTAACCATTTTTTCTTTTTTGTTATGTAACTTTATCTGTCATATGATCCAAACATTGGAGAAGTCCTGTTATCTTTTTATCAAGCAGCTTTTCAATTTGGCTCATAAATGTTTTACTTGGAAAGCATTTAATCCTTGTTGACTCTGTTGATTTCCTGCCATGTTAGTAAACTTTTATTTTTTCCTTTTTTTTATCAAAATTTTTCTCATTTTTTTTCACAATTTTTTTCTTTTTTTTTCACTATTTCTTTTTTAGTTTTTTTTTTCACTTTTTTTTCAATATACATTTTTTTGCCTTTTTTATGTTAGATAAATATAAGGAATAATAAACACTAATCGTGTCAACCTATGACTCTTGATGCCAACTGATATGAATCGATGGGGTGGTCCCGATCTTTACGGCGTAGTAGATTAAATAAGAAAATTACAAAATATTAGAAAAAGATAAAATAAATGGTTAGTCAACCAACGTTATAAAAACGTGATCTGCTACTTAGACTTCTTACCCAATCATGAACACGAGATAATCAGTCCACGCAACAACGCACTTGGGTTGAAGCACAAACCAGAAACTTTTATGAACTTGAATCACCAACCTTATAAGGAAGATCGACAAAACAAGGTTTCACAAGAGTAAAGAAAATATAAGATTCTAACAATAGAGAAAAACATGTATTCAGGTGAATAAAAATTCTGATCTTCGATCACGTTTCATGCTTATAAAAGAGCTATTTTTACTTGTACAATTACTAATATAAGAAAACTAGAACTAAATTCTAATAGAATTCCTAATACGAAGAAATTATGATTAATCCTAATAAAATCTATCTATAATATGATTCAAATCTTCAATTAAATTTTAACACATCTTAGTCAAATAATCTAACAAATCCTGACAAATTAAAAATTAAATTTAGTAAAATAAATAAAATATCTTCTTAAATCTTGTAGTCCTTTCGTGAAAATCTTTCTTATTTGCATGTATAAAAATCAAAATCTTATCTATCTTTTTTTCTTAAAAGTTAATTTACGTAAATTTCAATTATCTCTTTTAACATTTCTCTTTTCAATAAATTTTTTTTAGGTTGGCTTGATCCTGTAAGGTGATATCGAAATTCATATCAAATGTTGCTTACATGACAACTCACATTTTGCATTCAAAATTTATATATTATAAATAGATAGATAATAAATTTTATATTCTTATATTTATTAATTAATTTATTATGTTGTATTTAATAATTATGAGTATAAAATATTCTTAATATTAATATTTTTATATATAGTATTTTATGAATATTATTATATAATATTTTTAAACATTATTAATATAATATTATTAATATTTTATAAATAAACATGAAATATTTATAAAATAACAGTTATAAATATAATATACCTTATATTTTTTAATATTATATAAATAAATGGTCTCAAATAAAAAAATTTAAAATATAAATTTATATAATAAAAAATTTATAATTCCATAATATAGTTATATATTATTTATTTAAAATAAAATTTATATATTTATTAAATTGTAATTATATAATTTAATAATTTTGTTTTCTAAATTTTAAATACTATTGAGGAAAAATATATAATAATAATTTATCAATACTCTATTACTCTAAAAAATTATTTACTAACAAATAAAAATTTATTAAATATTAAAATATATTTTGTTCATATAATTTTTTATAAAAATTATTTTATTAGTATAGATTTTAAAATTCTAAACTAACATTTAAAATATTAATCAGTAACACATATTAATATTTTCTAATAATAAAATTATTTATTAGTATAATATATCTTATTTTAATATCTATTTTTATTATTTATACTAAAAATTTAATTTTATTATAAAAATTATTTTAACATTAAATAGTTAATCATTAAAAAAATATTATTTTAATGGTTAAAAATAAAGAGATTAAAAATAGGCACAAAATTTATTACCTACGATTTAAAAAATTATAAATATCACAAATAGTTTCTAACAATTTTGTAGTAAGTAAATAATTTTTTTTAATAATTTATTCTGTTTCACTTAATTTTATTCTTAAAGAACTAAATTTTTTATATTTTAGTTCTACATCTCTCTTTTTTTAAATATATCAAACATTAAATAAAATTTATATGTCCGTCGTTCCTTTCCGGTGTGAAATGTTACCTTAATTATTTTTTATACTTTGATTAATATGTTAGCATGTAGTGGCATGTTAATTATTGTAAAAGATTTTTTTCTTTTATCAAAATGTTTCGGAGGTGAATAGTTACTCCACAATTAAGACAAAATGCGTAATTACTGGATGTCTACTAATAAAAGATCATTGACGTCAAATCGAAAAGATAGATGTATAATTTATTTTAAAAAACTATATGATCTAAAAGAAAAATATGTTAAAAGTTTAAAACAAACGTATAAATTTACTTTCAAAGTATTTTCCCCACCTATAAAGGAGATATGTATGTAATTTATATAATTAATTTATTTTTCTAATTTTTAGTAATTCTAATATAAATATTTAGTTAATTAATCAATCAATCAAGTTAAATATTGAACCAAAAAAATATCTTAATCAATCAAACTATTTTTTCTTTATATTTATTAATATGTGTAAATATTTTTTCACTATCCATAAAAAAAATTGGATATTTCATTTATAAATATCAAAATTATTTTGTAGATATCAATGTCCATTATTTGTTAAACATGATATAATTCTTTCTAATAAGAATACTATGTGATCAATTTTTTTTATTAAGGATATGGTTTTAAGAGAAAATTATAAATAATTATAAAATTAGTTTTTAATTTTTTTTCATATTTAAAATTTTCTATTTATTTGTATAATTTTTTAATATGAATAAAATAAGAGGCATTCCTTTTTTTACAGCTTTCTTTACTATTTTGGTTTAATATCTTTCTATTTACTTTTTTTGCATATTTCTTTTAACTTGTACTTTTATAATATGTTATTAGCATAATTAGCAAAACCCTTTTTCTTCTTAAGGACAAGTATCTACCAACTATTTGATGGATGTGATCTAGATAGAGGCTCTACTAAAAAGAGTGATGTATTCCTACTATTTTTATTAGTATAATTTATATCTTAAATTTTTTTTATGACTTTCTATATAGTACTTATCAAATTAGCTTGTGAGATTATAGAGGCAAGGTATAAAAGTTGGCAGTGGTCTATATTAATTGAATCACTTTTCCCTTTGTGTAATTTTAATACAAATAGAAATTATGTCATAAGTTTATGGGATGGCTTGATTCAAAGTTTCTTCTAGTGCAAATAAGACAGCAATTTCACTACCATTTCCATTTGTTACCTTTTTAGTGAATTCATGATAGTAATATCACTTTAGGTGACGAGTTCATCTTCCCAAAACGTAGAAATTCATTTCCTTTGAGAATGTGGACTATAAGGAATAAAGTTGTCATTTGCTCAACTATTCTAATGATTTCGTCAAGAATAAGAATAAGAAGGGTTGCTCTAGAGAAAATCATTAGGACTTTTTTCCACAACCTTGCTCTTTTCTACTCTCTTTCCCCGGTTCCCTTTTTCTCCTTTTTGGTCTTAACTTATCTTTTGCAAGTTGTTGAGAAAACACTTTCTTTTTATCCTAGGAATACTTGGGAAAGCTTCATTAATCATCCACTGCCTATATATTAAAAGCTAATCTCCATCCATGTAGTCCCAATGCATAATCATAGTTAGTAGGATAACAATCTAACCAAAATCCAATGGATAACAAAAAACTACCCACAGTATGAAGTGTATACATACCCACATTTTTTTTTGTGCATATAAATACTACAGTACCAATTTGATCCAGCATATATAATTGATCAATCAATAATTATTAAGATACTTTATTTACACTATATTTATAATATTTGGACTTTTTTAGTTCTTTATTTGAATGGTTTAATTAAATTGTTTTAAATACTTTGATTCTTTGTGTGAAAATATGTTCATATTCAGATTTTTAACTTTCATGACATTTATCACTTCTACAAGTCATAACTTGAGCTATCCTTATGCAAACGAGATATTTTATATATGAGCAAAAAGATAAAAGAATTGTGTACAACTTTTAGGTTCATCTTGAAAACTAAATTAGCCTCCATTTCTGTTAAAATGTAGTTGCAATTTGCATCTTTTAGTGAATTTAGGCAGAATGATCTTTGCGCAATCTAGATAATCTCAGGCTGCACATAGTCAACTAATGTGTTCTTTATGTAGTTGGAAAGTTAAGAGAAACATCTATAATTTATCTGTTAACGTAGAGACCTTATTAATTTCTAACTTGGTGAAAGATAGCATGAAAGTGGATCTTCTAAAGGGTCAATTAAGTTTTCAGAGTTTTGGCCTTACATCAATTGAAGCCTATATCTTGAGTTGTAGCCATTAAAACCTACAACTTTTATGAAAATTTGTGTCAAAATTCACTCATCAAGTGGGTATAAAAAACTTTAGATGATAGATGGCAAGAATATGCACATTCTGAAGATCATAACTTTGTCATATCAATCTCAAATTGAATGCAATCAAAGCTTATTTTCTCTTGATAGGCCTAGTGATGTTCTCAAGTATGAAAGAAGTTAGAAAACTCTGAAAATAAACCTTTAGTTATAAATAGGAATAGCATTAATTAAGTAGAGAACTTATTAGGTACCCTTACCCAATCTTTTTATTTTTTATTTTTTTCTATGTTCTCGCCTACAATAATGGGTTGATAAACTCCTTAGTAAATTCTAGGATTTTGATCTTCTTACTTATGCAAACGTGAGGTCTTATATTAGATTGATCCATTATTTCTCATTAATGGACTTGATTTGAATTTCTTCACTATAGAGCTAAATGCATGTTTATATTTGAGTAAACCCTCAAATTAATAATTAAGATTACTAGCGTCATATATTTCAATCCACAGTTTATTAAAATATCCATGTTAATCCTTGTGATTGTTCATTTTCAATTAGCTTAGATTGAGATCCCATTTTCTGCTAACAAAATTAAGTTTTCATATTAAGTGAGACATGAACATTTATGAGGATCAAAATGACTTATTTGCTTTGTCATAGGTACTAATTTGTGAGATTCGTCAAATCTTGAGGACTAATTAGTCCAACCTTTCTTCTCCTTTGTTAACGGAATTATAAGTTGTCGTGACACACGGACCATTACCTATCTCAAAATGACATTGTTTGCCCTATCCATCAAATCTAAAGGACTAATTTGTCGAACGTCTTTCTTTTTATCGTTAAAGCAACAAAAATTATGATGGTCCAATGATGATAATGGGTCTCATCAAAGCAACAAAAGTTGTGGGGATTATGGTGAGGCTAAGTGTTTGGTCAAAGTTAAGCATGGAGGTGAGTTGGAAGCAGAGAAAAGATTCATATGGTGTTAACAACAATGATGTTGTCACGGGGAAGCGGTGGTTTGTGATGAGGTCGATGGCTCTTTCATTTTGAACGTGGTGTTTGGCGACTCTAACAATTTCCAACAACAATGTTTCCAATTCAGTTAGGGGTTGCATTTTGTGATAATGGTGGCTTCCACGACGGTGAAAGGCTGCGAGTGGATGAACAAGATTGGATTGGTTGTGTTTTGATAGGGGGTGGTGGTGGTGAAGGGATGAAGTACTTGGCTGAATTCATTCTATTGAAGGATTCTTAGTTTTAGATTGTTATTGAGCTTCAATTTTGGTTGCTAACTCTTACTCTTGAGTTAATCATATTCTAAATGTTTGTTTCAATAGAGAATTATAGATTTCTAATTCTAGCTTCAAGTTGAAGGTTCAACTCATTGATCCATTTAACAAGTGGAAATAGATATATTTTGTGATTTATGATAGTTTGCTACGCTTAAAAAATTGGTTCTAAGGATTGATATTTTCTTCAATTGATTTAATCTTTTAAATTTTATTTTTTCCATTTTAATTTTGTTGCAATCAAACAACAAACCCTCCAATTTATTTGTATCTCTATTTTATTTTTGTGTTTTGTTTTATATTGTTATTCTTTTTTTTTTGTTATATGTTTTTCGTTTCCATTCACTCTTTATTGAAAGATCACCAATTCGCGTACATGCGCACGGTACCATCTTTGGTAGCATGTACTATATATTTGAAATTTTCATTCCTTATTTTTCTTTGAAAGGCATGTACGAGTACTATTTAATAAAATCTTAATTTTTAAAAAATTTAATTAAGTGAAAATATTCTATTTGTAACGTTTATAATTAAGAATTAGATTACCTTTGAAAACAAATTCAATTAAATTTTTTTACTTTCATTTTAATCAAAAATCTTTTGTATTGATTTTTTTTATCATTAATGTTAGTATTACAATAGCATTCACGTCTTATTCATTTATCGAACAAATTCATTATAAACAGAAGTTAACTAAAATGGGGATAATAAGCCCAAAAACGTGTTAATAAACTCCTAACTGGTAAGAGTACAAATATTGAAATCGTTACCCATACAATATGGGTTTGATAGAGGCATTTTTTAAAAATGAGAACACATGGACATGCATTATAATACCTAATTCAAACTAACTCACTATCATCCCTAACAATTACTTGCCTACTTTAGGTGTTGAAGAATTTTAGCTAAACTAAATTCAATAATTAATGGGGGACAGAATATACATGAGAAAGTAAGGACAAAAAAGTTGGTATTTTCAAGTTAAATATAACTTATATATAATTTTATTTGGAAGGAATTGAAATCTTAATTACAATTTGGTGTACAATTTCACTCTATTACTTGTATTGCATCTCAAAAATGATAAAAACCATTACTATAGATGTAAATATACTTGCTAAGCTTCTCTTAATAAAGATTTTGAATTGTTAATGTTATTTTTGTTGTCACTTTTAGATGTGAGGAACAGTTACTATAGCGGCTCCACAACCCCAGCTTTACCTTGTCTTTAGTTTTGTTTTATCGGCAAGCATGCTCCCAATGCCAGAAAATGACAGATAAACCCATTTGGGTCTTGATTTGATATTTAATTTTATTGAGTTATTAAGAAAACAAAATTACTTCATGCTCTCCTTTAACAATGAATTAATTTTGAGAAAATATGGTATTTCCTTTCATTTATCATGAAGATGAGTTCGGAGGGGGGAAGAAGTTAAACTTATTGTTTTTCATGACTTTAAATTAGATGTGAGAAAAAGTTGATGTGGTGACTTTACAACCTGCCTTTCAACTTCTATATATATAATAGATAACCCACGTGAACAGACAATAGGTAATAGGCAGATAGATAGATATAAGAATCCATACCTTGATGATTTGAAACAAAAATCAAATAAGACAACTCATAAGGATTAATATTGAAGAAATTATAAGAACCAAAAATTTAAATCGAGTAAACTATTCAAACTAATTATTTATTTTAACCTTTATCTTAAATTGTCCTCTGAATAACCACAAAAATGAGAATGTCAAGAAAGAAAGAAAACACGGATGGGAATTACCACCAGATCAATAGGGTCAGCTAAATTTTACAACTTCACATAATATACTATACTTTGACCAAAAACAAAAACATGATTTACTATACATCCACTCGAAATATTTACCCCTGTAACTCTTTGAATTTGACCTTCCATAATCCATGGTTACAATTTCCACTAAATATCTTCTAGGAGCATTCATCCTACCTGTAGTTAAGTCAAGTTCCAAATGTGCTTCATTAGTGGTTAGCCTACTCCCTCTTCTCTACTTCTTTCTCAAAGGTATGTGAATCCTAACTATTATGTCCTATCAGAACTCTAGAAGAAACCAGGAAAAAAATAAAAACTATGAAAAAAATGGGCTGAACATTTTTACAGCTATACCTCTATATTTGCATGGTGTTTCTATTTGCAGATCATTGATCTCTTTATCTGCATTGTTGGAGAAGGAATGGATAGAAGTTTTTTATTTTTTTGGTCGGTAAGGAATGGAAGAGTTGAAGCTCTAGGTTTGAGCCTCCTACACTACACACATGGACCTATGATGTTATGCAGAATCTGGTTTCTGGTCTGCATCTGTCATGGCTTGGACTTGAGCAACTAAGAAATCAAATATGATAGGGTGCACAATATTGACAACGTGTAGTACAATATGACCTGGTGTTGTAAATTGCAAGAGTGTAATTGAGATCCAAAAGATGCAAATCATCATTAAATATGCTCATATTACAATGGGAAGTGGATATTTATATTAAACACAAGTCTTCGTTGGCATAGACAATATAACATAAATATGTTCATTTTGTTTCGTTTCAGCAGTTGCACAATCTTAAGCCTCTTTGTAACTTGGACAAAATCTACAATCACCTCCAACTTGTCCATTTGTTTCACAATAAAGAGACAATTTCAGCCTATCATAATATTAGCAAAACACTTGTCCAAGTCCTCCAACATCTAGAAACTCTCAAGCATGCAGGTATTCACATTTCAAGACAATGCTTAGTGGGCATGCTTGCAACACAGCCACATTGCTAAGAAATATAAAGTGTAATCCATTTGGAGAATCCATTTAAAAGTTCACTGGTATAAAAGGCATTTTAGGAATTATAGACAATTTGAATATTACAGGGGGAAGATGCAAATGCAAGCATTCATCTATAGGTACCTGTAACAAGAAATCTACTAGACATCTACTAGCTGCTCCTTTGATGGGTTAGCATCCACCTGCAAATCCAGTTTTAGATATCATAAAAATGGATAAGCAGCATTCCCAGGTGGCAGCAACCAAACAGACAGATCCAGAAAATTATTTCCAAAATAAAGTGTTGCCAGCATGTCCACAATTCACCCATCTCCATTTTGCTCAAGTCAACCTTGTACGTAAAATATTTAAACATAAACAAATCTCTTCCATGTAATAAACTCACTATGTCGACTATCGAAGAGATAAGACAGTACGGTTGATGTACTGTCCACCCATGAGGCATAGAAATGGATCCTTTGGGCTGTGAATTGCCAGAGAAGGACCCGCTCATAGGCTTGTGAGATGATGATCTATGCATCCAACACCTCAATTTCTGGGACTATTTTAGTGTCATCCGACAATGAGAAATCAAGGATAGTACAGACAAATCAGAGTAGAGGTGGGGCCAATGTATAAAAAGAAGCAAGACAATAAGCCTACTTGCTTCTGCAGTGAGCTCCTCCCCATGCGCCCTTGTAAATTGTGCATCAGCTAGAATTACTTCAGCTTGTTGCATAAAACCATCCTCACCTAGACTCCTATGTACTTCCTTTACCACTCAATCCCAGGATCCCACCAAGCTGATTTAGAAGAATATCATCTGAATCATCCTTCTTTGTACTGAATTGGGCACCAAATGGAACCCTTGTCAGTCCGCCACTGACCAGACTAGCTGGAAATGAAGTATCATAAGAAAATCAATTCTCAAAGAGACAAGTGGTTCAATCAGCTTATCATACAGGGCAAAGACAACAAACTAAAGAGAAGGGGAAACTTTGTACAATAAACACCAATTTCAAACTTCCTGCACCTCAAGCTATCAAGAATAAGGGGAAAAGGGCAGGGAAGGGTCAATGCAAAGAACTATTCATATAACATTATCAAAGTACTTAGCAGGAACAAGATACATTTATTCAACATTGCTCAATATTGTCAACACAACAACAACAAAAAATCAAATTAGAAAAGTTACCAAATCTGGGGTACTCTCAATGGATCTTGGGCATGAGGTGATTTTCAGGTGCTAGTGACTGAACTCAGTTGCTTTGTCCTTCTTCATGAAGACCTTTGAAAACTGAAAGGGACTTAAACTTTGCCATCACAGTATATAGAAAGAAGGGAGCAGCTGACACTGAGCCCTTTTGAAGATGACCAATTTCTCTGGCATGCAACAATGTTTGTTTGTGGTCATCCAATGCTTCACTGAGGTTGTCTTCATCACTGGCCAAAGTTGTTCATTTGTTTCATGATTGTTCAATATTTATAAGTTTGCAATTAAGGAAAACAGCCATAAGCTGTGTTTTTCATTGTTTAGAAATTGGAAACTAAAAATTAGAAGAAAAGGCTACGGATGTTCTCCAAATTGAATTTTTTAGAGAGAGAGAGAGAGAGAGATTGTTTTGAGAATCAAATTTCAAGGAACACCCCTTATCAAACAAGTTATTTGGTTTTAAATTCAAACAGTTCTTAGAAACAATAAATAAACAAATAGACCCTTAAACAACACTAGTAACATCTTTCAAAGATCAAATTATATATACTTAATCTCTAATTATTACTTGCAAACAATCTACTAAAATTTTCATGAATGTTCTCTACTTCTATACAATGACCACACACTGTAGCAGATCTTTGAAGAAAAAAGGGAGAATCACGTTGACACCCCCTAAGATTTGTAAAAAAAATCCAATATCCTTTCAAAGTGTAAAAAACTTGATTGGTGGATCCTTATTTATAATCCTAACAAAAATCAATGCCAAGATGTGAAATTTATCATCTATGGACAAGGAAATGAGAATCACACATTAGACTTGTATATTTTAATTTATAAGAGACTACAAGAATAACACCCATACTTTATCCCACTACATAAGAGCAATTAGAAGATAATGGTGAGGCAAAAAAACAGAGAGAGAAGCAAAGTCATGCAAGGAACAAAATCCCAGCAGATGTATTGCTTCACTTCATTGATACAAAAACAACAACAAAGACAACAACAAAGACAAGCCATAATGCTAATCACTTGAGTAATCATCATCATCCTCTTCATGATCAGCGACAACTTTCTCTATAAACCTCCTGCGGACTCCTTCAATGACATCTTTTCTTGATTGCTCATTTGTATTATGGCCATCATTAAGTACAGGATCTGTTTGGCACAGGACCAATGCAACACCTGATGTTTCAGGACATGTAGATAGTGTTATTAGAGAACAAGGAAATATATTTAAAAAAGCATTACAGTCACAATTATAACTAGATAAGAAATTAAAACGATTAGAGAAGATGTGTCAAGAGAGATGAATGACTGCAACCAAGGGGCCCAAGTTCAACTAGATAAGGTATGAACAATTTATATGGAGTAGAGTCTATGCTGCAGTTATCTTATAATTTTTTACTGGGCAGACATGAACCAATTACAAGTTTTACTGGCAAAGCTGCAGAGACATAGTTATAACTTTTCCATTTATGCCTGGGATGATCAAGAGGCATAGGTGCTAGAAGAGGCAAAAGCTAACAAAATACTCCATGGGGTGTAATGTTGTATATTGAGTATAACAATGCTGTCAAAATGGTATAGACCAAGAAAAAACCTGACTAATTAGTCAGATATCATTATATTAGGATCACATTCACAAAGGAAACACCTTTCAACCAGTTCCACTGTGTCATCAAAAAGAACATCACTTCAAGTTAGAAACTTCTCAGATACCTAGGCTCCTAATTACATGAAGGAATTGTGAAAAAAAATATATATAATTCTGATAAATTGAGGCTTTAGCCTCTCTCCACACACAAACAACAATGTTAAGACTTAAGAAGATAGTAGTACATCATTTACATATGCCTAGAAAGGTAGTTAACAAGGGGAACTAATCAAAGAAAGAAAACAGAAACAAGGCTGCTGGTGTTCCGAGACATAAATACCTTCAGGGGTGCATCTTCGCCCAAAACTACGCAAGCCAACATAATTTCCTTTGACTGCTCCATTGTTGTACACCAATAAAGTGGGAAGATTACGATCCGGGTAGTTGGGAATGCAATCAGTGGATATTATCTTGACAAATTTTGTTGCAGGATATTTTACAGCCAGTTCCTCAACGCTTTGCATCAATAGCCCACATTCAGGAATCCTGTCCCAACAGACATCAGCACAAGAAACATAACACTAAAATAAATAGAACTGAGATGATAAAAGAAATTGTTAAACCATACCCTTCTTTGTAAAGGATGACAACCACCCAAACATCAGATGGAGCCTGAGAAACCTCTCTAATGAAATCAGATCCCGAAATGGGAATTACCGATCCAAACCTCAAAACCTTAGCTGCCTCTTGCATCTCAGCTAACCTCTTCTTCCTATCATATCAACATAATTCAAATGATAACACATGGAATAAATAATAAATAAAAATGTACCTAAATTTGCTTATTCTTAATCTCATAACTCATTTACTCCCCCTTCTCAATCAAATTCATACCAACTCGTCATCAGAAATTCCAAAGCACAAGAGGGAAAATAAACTTCAACTCTTAAAACATTTATTCTCTATAATCTTAAATTCAAAACAATTCTCAACACTGTATTAAAAAGAACAAAGAAAATAAGCAAAATTACAAAGAGCTTGGGGGCATACAAAAACAACCCACGAAAATAAATAAATAAAACAAATTTTCAAACTTTCAAATTTATGAAACATCCAATTAATCTTTGTGAGAAACAGAACTAAAAAAAAAAAAAGGAACCTGTATTCTTGGAGGAAGCGATCATCGTCGAGGTCAAGATCGTCTTCAAGGTCTTGGAGTTCATCAGGGGTTTTGGAATCAAGCCAAGCTTTGTCTTTAGGTTGGGAATTAGGGTCAGATGAAGGGGTGAAAGGTGGGGGTTTGAAAGCGGGTATCTTTGGAGGCAAATTTCCAAGCTTTCTTTGTATATCATCCCATTGTGTAGAAGCTCCTTCTACGTCTTTGTACACAAAATGATAATCCCCCATTCTTCTTCTTCTCTTCCTCTACTCTACCAATCTGGATTTTCATCCAACAACCTTTTAACCTTCGCTCATGTATTGCACCACAAATACAATCATAAATCAAAATAAATATTCTTTCTCTCTCATCTACTTTCCATCAAATCCAATCAAAATAAATAAATATTCTTCACTTAATTCGAATTTTTTTAATGTGTAATAAATAATAATTTTCAAAAATTATATTTAATATTAGTAATATGTTAAATTTTTTATAAATTTTAATAAGAATTATTATGTATAAATTTTATTATATGCTTTTAGATATATATTAAAATAAGATTGATTAATTTTTTTTCACCCCATTTTTACGTTTTACCAACTTTTTTTTATTATAAAGACTGTGAAAAAAATACTGAGTATGTGAACCTTTTTTATGTTTTCACCCCTTCTCTTATGTGAACCTTTGGGGAATGATTTTTTTTATTATGTGAAAAGAATTATGAAAAAAAAATGTTCAATATTGTTTGACAATTGTTAAAAAAGCTAATTTATAATTTTTAACAAAGAAACACCTTATTTAAAATAAATAAATTTTTAAAATTATAATTAAAAGTTATTAATTTATTTTTTAGTTAAATACAAAGTTAACTATTTGATAATCTTATCTTTAACAATTAGTTATTTTAAATACAAAATTAACTATTATAAATAACTTTATATCTATTTTTATAATTTTATTATATAAAAATATTCTTTTATACAATTAAAAATAACTATCAATTCTTATTTAAGATATCTAAGAATAAAACTCATTTTACATAATTAATTATAGATATAATCGATTATTAAAATAAACTTTCATTTAAAAAATCAAAACCCATGTGTGTTTAGAAATGATTATCTTTTGTGATAATTAAAAAATTGTAAAAAAAAATACTATTCAAACTTATTTAGTAATTGAAAGAAAATTAGCTTGTAATGTTGAATTTTTTATAAGGAAAAACTTATTTAAATAGCTTATAAGTAAAAATTTTAAGTTTATGATTGAAACCATCAACTTATTTTCTACTTCACTGTTAATATTAAATTATTTTAAATATAAAATTAATTATTACTAATAACTTCATATTTATTCTTATAATTTTATTATTGAAAACGATTATTTTATACAATTTAAACAACAATTATTTTTAAAGTCATTTTTCATTTAACATATTTAAATATAAAACTTATTTTATATCATCAATTATAATAATGATAAATTATAGATATAATTAATTATTAAAATTATTATTTTTAATAAATCCAAACATATATATTATTTTATTTAAAATTCACTTATGGGCCACCTACCCATGTGGTGTAATTGATGAGTAGCAGGGGAGCAGCAAGACTTGAAGATGGAATGAAGTTTCTAAAATATAAAGAACCCAATTTACTACACTTGGTTCTTTATAAATAATAACAACTAGATTTCCTTTTAATGATTTCAATATTTTTTATTAATAGATGTACTTGAATAGCGCTCTATAGAGTTTTTCTAATTGTTGCATGTGATCAAGGAGATACCTTGATTTATTAATAGATTTTTATCGTTACAATCATGTTCATTGATTTATTAATCTTTCTCCTTTATGGAAATATTTTGGTGTTATTCTTCGTTTCTTCGTTCTATTATTTCTATTATTTTTTAGTTTAATTTTTTATTATAAAAATATTTAATAATAAATTAAAAAATTATTAATTTTTCCTCATAAAAAATCCTTAGCATAATTTAATGAAGCTTATATTTATTATATGTGTCAATTGAAATATTTATTTTACAATTTTTCAATGTGATTGAATATTTAAAATTTAGACCATAGCATCACTTATCCATTTTATTAATTAAACTCCAGACTCATTTTAATAAAAAAATTATAATAAATGTATAAAAATTAATAACATATTGATAAAATCGATTTATATATAAAATAATATTATTTTAATATTTTAAAAAATAAAATAAAATAATATATTATATTTAATTTAATTTTAAATATATAATTTAAATTTAAAAATTAAATATATATATATATATAATTTTTATTTTTTAATTATTTAAAATTATATTATTAATATATTTTATTATTGTGTATATTAAAAGTATTTAACTTAATTAAATTATAGTCATATTTAACAATTTAACATAAGCTTAGTGAAAAAATGAAATGTATTATAATGAGTAGAAATTTTAGGTATCTTATTTTAAAAAAATTATTTTGAATAATTTTTAAAAATTTATATAAATTTTATTTTTAAAAAGAAACATCGTAAAAAAACGTTTATTGAGAATCGATATGGTTTATAAATGCATTCATAAAAAATATACTAAAAAAGTTTTAAAAAAATTTTGATAGTGAATAAATGATTTTAGATTAATTAAAATATTTTTTAAAAAAATTTCATAATATTTTAAATTTTTAAAAAATAAGAAATTTAATTAGACTCAAAATGCAAGTAGAATTTGTTTTTTCTTTTAAATTGCTTCTTAAATAAATTTTTATGAAAATTATTCATGCTAAATAATTATTTAAACTTTTTAAAATAATCTAAAATTTTCTACTATTTTAAATACATGAATTTGATTGAAATAAATTTGAATAACTTCAAAATAATAAATATATATATATATAACTAAAAGAAAGAAAGTTCCCATCGTTTTTATAAAATCTCATTTCATATAAAATATCATACCCTCCTTTATTTCTAAATTTCAAGTTTTAATTACTTTTAATTTATCTGATTATTTTCAAAATCAACTTAAGGTTTACTTTATTTATTGATAAAGAACGTTTAACCACCAATATTTTTTTTCTTATTTTCTCTTGTTATCCAATTTCTATGCATATGGGGAAAATTTGTTTTCTTCCTCCAATTTTTAGCTCTAATTGATTTAATATTAACACATGTCAGTTATTCGTGCTATGGATTATCTAGGAAGTACTCTTAGAAGTAAGATTTTTGGATTTCTCCATCTTTACGTCTCAATGTACATCAACTTAGTGAGAAAGATAAGAGAGGAGAATTTGTTCGTTTAATTTTAAAATTTAAAGGTTGAATTTGAGTTTTTCTAACTTAATTTAGCTTTAATTGGTTGAAATTAAACAAATCTTAGGGGAAGAGATTTAGGAGTAAAATTTGGTCATACCTTTTATTTTAGTATTTAATTGTTAATTGATTGTGTTTAGATAGTTTTTGGTGATAATACGTATGTTTACAAGCCAAGAGAATTAAGTGAAATATAGATATTTATCCTTGAAAAGTTGAGTTTGAGAAAATTGATTTATGAGAACAGTTTGGCTATCCTTTAAATTTTAAAAAATTATAATAATTAATTTTAAGCGTTAGGGTCTAAAGACATTAATTATGTTGGTAGTTTATAAGAACTATACATAATTAATATATTTAGCTCTATATGTTTTATTGAATGAAAATTGCTTATTGTGAGCAATTTTAAAAAAATTTGATTTTTGGAATGTACTTAATATTTTCTATTATGTCATTTTAAATTTTGAGAATATTGAATTATATAAAAAATGTTTGTGTTGATGAACTTAAATTGAAATATTGTATGTTTGGCCGCATTGAGCCTATTTGGGTCATATATATTAAAATAAGAGACCACGGGTGGAATTGATAATTTTCTAAACAAGAATGTTATGCATTATCTATAAAATTGCGATAATTAAGGATTTAAATATATAGTGTTGGATATGTCCTTGGTTAGTAAAGAATTTATGTGACAGATAAATTTATTATTTAATATGTATTTGTATCTCGTGAAATTTATAGGATGTATATGATTGTTTATATGAAATTTTCTTAAATGGTTCGTGTGGTGATACAGTATCTTATAAGAAATAAATAAGTGTTTGGGTGCAAATAAAGGTTTGCTGGAATTTTTCTAAGAACCATTGAAAAAAATTGACTTGGAGCTTAAAAAAGAAATTTGGAATATGAACATGTAACATGTTTAATGGATGTAATTAGTTTGTTGTAAGCATGCATCATGCATGTTAAATATAATAAAGATGGGAAGTCACAATTATTTATGTCGAAAAATCGTAAGGATTGACAGTTTAAGAGCACAGAGGGTTAGTGACTAAAGTGTGATGACTTTCAAGGGACCTGAGGTAGTTACATGTTTCCCAACTTGTATATCATAATTTGCTTCGAGAATTGTCATGGTCACAATCAATTTTCTGTTGATTTGTCAAATGAGCATTAATCTTTACTCTAAGGAAAAATCCAATAGATTTGATGAATTGCATTGGGAGATTGTACGGAAATTGAAATCTTAACAACTTCCTATGGTGTTAGATATTGGTCCACATTCATGATATTTTGAGTTTAAGATAAACTAAAAGTTTAAGATTTAGACTTAATGGCAATTGCTATCAACTTAAGTTCTCTGAGAAAACGAAGGTTTGTCATGTGCATTCACGTATGACATAAATATTACATGTACAATAATTATTAAATTAACTCTATGTTTGGTGATGTTAGAATAAAGACTTATGTTGGTATGTATGTAGATGTTCTAACCTTGTATTCTACTATTCATGCACATGACATTTTGAATTTAAGATAGACTAAAAGTTTAAGAAGACTTAATAACAGTTGCTATGAACTTAAGCTCTATGAGAACATGAAGGTCTATCATGTGCATTCATACATGACATAAACATTGCTTAGATTATTTTATATATTAATTATTAAATTAACTCTATGTTTGATGATGTTAGAATAAACACTTATGTTGGTATGTACGTAGATGTTCTAACTTTGTATTCTACTATTCATGCACATGAATATTTGAGAATTCTCACTCCTTCTATTTGTTTTGTTGCTACTATTTCACTTTATGTAGCAGTTGCCCACATCGAGGAACATGACTCAACTGTCATTCCATCCTCGAGTGAATTTATGCGTTGATGATTTAATAATTTTTGGGAAGAAAATCAAGCTTTTGTTTTAGAAAAATTAAATGATATGTTTGTGTATGTATAATATGCTTTGGTAGTGGCCCTCAATTATATATATGTGTATTACGTGTGTGATTAGTATTTTATTATACTTGTGGATGAAAAATATGATATCTCCTATTATGATGGAGAAACATATACTAAGTATGAATTTATGTTTGATTATGCGATGAATAAGTATTAAAATGATGACTGTGAACTTTTGTATTAAGGATATATATAACAAATTACTAGGTTAATAAGAAGGGGTGTCATAATAGTTTGAAGTTCTATAAAAATATAATATACATAATCTCTTAAATAATTTAGTAGACTCGATTCTTTTGAGAATACTCTTTATAATAAGAAATTATTTATTTCTATTTTATGTAATGTATAGAGAAATCGAAATAAACATTTAATTTAAAGTACTTACATATGTGCAAATTGTTAAAAAGAACATTTTGCAAACTTTTAAATAGATAAAATTTCTTGATAATCATGTGAGACCACAAACATACTTCTTTTAGATAAATAAAATGGATGCTTTTTGAAAAATAAATTGCTCTTAATATTAGTAAAATTATTTATGATGATGCTAATATTATTAGTATTAATGATTCAATCTAAGATTTTTCTAATTTTGGATGATAGATTTCATCAATATTTTTATTTGACTTAACTTTTGAAAATAAGTTAAATTTAACTTTTTAATATTTGGATAATACTTTTTATAAAATTTAAACAACCTTTCTTTTTTTTCAAATTAACTTTTGAAAGTATGATGTATTTAATTTTTTAAAAGATTTAATTAATTATTAAGAATAGTAAATTATTTATCTATTCAAAATATTTATAAAATTATAATTTTGTAAAAAATATAAAGGTGTGCCAAAAAGAATAAATGAATAAAGACCTATAATATCGAAATCATATAAAAAAGAAAAATAAAAAATAAATAAATAAATTAAAAAATTAAAAAAAAATTTCTTTTTTTTTAAAAATAAAGTAATCCAATTCAATTTACATGTAAAAATGATACATATTTTATGCTTCTTAATTAGAGTAAACATGAAAGTATTACAATAAATTGTCTTTCTATATTATATTAAAGTTTATATCATAAAGTTAATTTATAATGTATTAAAATAAGTTAAAAAATTATTTTAACAAGTTAGATTAAGAATTTTATTAAAATAAATTAAAAATAATCTATATTTTTTTTTCATATATTTTCTATAAGTTACTCCAAAAACTTTCGTGAAATCTTTACTAGTCTTTACTATGAGCTCATAATAATCAAGCATTCATAGTGAAATTACCAATGAATTTGGTTAATTAGGTTTGTGCAAACTAGTTGCTTCTTTAGTTCAATCTATGTTTTATGAAAATAGACCAAGCACTGGTTAGATTTATTAGTGAATCTCAAAACCAGAGGTTCTAATTGAATTTTTATCCAATGATATTTATAAAATAAAAAACATTAAAAAGAGCATTATAATAAGATAAACAATAGCAATCAAAATACTTACTCAAATATAAATAAAGTTAGTAATCTCAAAAGCGTTATGAATTGTGATTAGGGGTGATTGTTGGTTGGTCTCGGGCAAGTTCGAAACAAGTGGAACGCTGCCATGAAGGAATCGTCTTTGATCGTTTAGACCATTGGATTAAGTATGTTATGGGTTGAGCATGCTACAGGTGGGTCGGATGGGTAGTGAGTTGTTCGCCATCCTCTAAGCCTTGGCGAAGAGCCTTTCTCCAGCATCCATAATTCTATAAAACAAAAAAACACTGCTAAAGAAGAACCAAAAGTAATCGTGGGAAGAAGAAGAACCAAATAACTATGGAAGAAGAAGAACTTATACATGTGGAGGAAGAAAAATCATGCATGCCCATTGTCTGAAAAGAAGAAGAACTAGAGAACCAATGCGTCCTAAGAAGAAGACTCACCTTGTGGCTTGGTTTAGTTATTGACGTGTTCCATTTTCAAATCCACACTCGACTGGCGTAAGTCATGTTAAACCGATATGTTCTACCCATTTCACTCAAAGACTTAGCCAATCCATCCAAATCATATTCATCAATCTTTAATCATGAGAATATTTTGTCCACTATTAATTGTGATTGATAAATTGATTCTTTTATCAAATTAGTTGACCTACGTACAAAATAATATTTTTTTAACTAGCATAAAAAATTATTTTACACCAATTTATATTTTAAATTCAACTCTTGATAATTTTTTTATTTTTTAAAAAATATAAAAAATTGTAAAATCATAAATAAAGTAAAAACAAGTGTAATATAGTATATATGATAATTATTTTATTTTATTTTTTATTTTGAGTCTTGCATAAATGTCTACTTGTAAATTATATGTTATTTTTTCATCCATACTTTTTTATATTCCTAATTTTTTTTACACTCTTTTTAATTTCTGTTTTAATTTTTTTATACATATTTTGAAGATTTATTTGAAGAATATAAAAATATAATTAGTTTACAAAATATATTTATAAAATAATAAAATTGAAAATAAAATTTAAAAAAACGAAAAGATTGAAAAGAAAAAAAAAGGATAAAAAAACAATTCTGTTATTTTTTAGTTGGGCCAAATTGTCATTTTTTATAAATGGGCCTGGGCATTAATCTAACCCAGCCCAGAAACGTTTTCAGTTAGGGTTTCCACTTTCCAAGTTAAAGGTTGACAAAAAAAAAGGAGTTTCCAAGATAAAGCTTACCAGTTTAGGGTTTAATTGTTCTTCGTTACCAAATCATTCACTCTTTCATTCATTCTCCGTCGCCCCCAGCCACAGCACCAGGCAATGGTGAGTCTCACTTCATGGCCTCGTTTATCATATCATAAACCCGTTTTATTCATTCACTTAATTTTAATTATGTTTGTTTAAACCTAACAGGCTCCAAAACGAGGTGCAAAAGCCCCAGCCCTAGCAGCGAAGAAGAAGACGGTGAGTATCTTTTTAGTTTTCATTTTTCATTTTTTGGTTTTATGTTACTAATTAAGTGATTATTTTGGTGTTGGTGGTGTTAGGAGAAGGTGGTGAATCCGTTGTTCGAGAAGCGTCCGAAGCAGTTTGGAATTGGAGGTGCCTTGCCTCCTAAGAGGGACCTGACTCGGTTCGTGAAATGGCCGAAAACGGTTCAGATCCAACGCAAGAAGAGGATTCTGAAGCAGAGGCTCAAGGTTCCACCCGCACTCAACCAGTTCACCAAGACACTTGATAAAAATCTCGGTGCGGTGCTCTTGTATCCAATTCTTACGGTTACAGTTTCTGGTTGCGTGCTTGTAATAATAATAATGATGATGATTAATTGGTTTTCGTGGAAGCAGCAACAAACCTTTTCAAGATGTTGCTCAAGTACAGGCCCGAAGATAAAGCGGAGAAGAAAGAGCGTCTTTTGAAAAGGGCACAAGCTGAGGCTGAAGGGAAATCTGCTGAAGCTAAGAAGCCTATTGTTGTTAAATACGGTCTCAACCATGTTACCTACCTTATTGAGCAGGTCTTCTATTCTCTCTTTATTATTGTTAGATATTTTATATATTTGTTAGTTGTGCTGCTTTGATGTTTCAAAGTTTTTATCTGTTCAAATTAGCAATTAGGATTGTCAACCTCCTATGCTTACTTATCAAATACACTCTCGAGTTAGTCCTTGAAATTATTCCAACCAGACATTTTAGTCTCCAATAATTTCTAAGATCCGTCTTTAGTCCCTGATTTTGCAGAAAGACATTCGCTTTGGTCTTTTTTAGTGCAAAACAATAATAAAAAATAAAATGGAAAAGGACTAAAATTAATTACTTTTTCCAAAGTTGTGGACTAACAGTTTTTTAAATTTAGGTGAAAATGTCTGACTTGTACAATCTTAAAATGGATTTAAGGGTTTACTCCTTCATTATCTATTGATGAGTGGAATAGAATGGGATGCGATCGCATGGAATGGAATGAAGTTATCCAAATCTTTGAAGAAAAGTGGTTTCTGATGATGAAAAAAAGTGATTCAGTTTTTTATGCTCCAAATAGGAGTGCAAGAAAACGATGGGTGTTAGATGGGATGCAAATGGATGTATTTTAACCAATTGAATCTAATATCATTTCATTCTGTCATTTTCCATTTGTCCAAACATGGCCTAACTAGTTTACTTTGTTAGAAGATGTTTGGTAGATGGAAACTCTTTGAAACCTAAACATCTTCTGGTAACCCACCAAGTACTATATTTACAAATAATTATTCTTGTTGTTCAACTCTTGAAGGGAGTAATTAATATGCATAAATATTGTGTAGTGAAATTTGAGTAACCTTCTTTCTTTGATTTATTTATTTATCGTCAGAATAAAGCACAGCTTGTTGTGATTGCTCATGATGTGGACCCAATTGAGCTTGTAGTCTGGCTTCCAGCATTGTGCAGGAAGATGGAAATTCCCTACTGCATTGTCAAGGGAAAGGCACGCCTTGGAACGGTATTTTTCTTTATTGACCAAGACAATGTTTTCAAAACCAAATACTGGATAGATAACTGGGTTTGAGATATAGCCTGTTTATTGTGTTTGGTTTTTGAAACATAGGGACAAATATGTGGTTAGATAGTTCACACATGAATTTGTCGTTCATAACTTGATTCATGTGTCCTTTTGACAGATTGTCCATAAGAAAACAGCTTCGGTTTTGTGTTTGACAACTGTCAAGAATGAAGACAAACTGGAGTTCAGTCGAATCCTAGAGGCTATTAAGGTGGGTTTAGTTTAGAGGCTTTAGTATTATAGTTCAACTATATTTTATTTTATTTTATTTAGTACTCTCTTAATCAAGGAAACTGAGTGTTTTGTTTTCTTTTCAGGCCAACTTCAATGACAAGTTTGATGAATACAGAAAGAAGTGGGGTGGTGGGATCATGGGTTCCAAATCCCAAGCCAAGACCAGGGCCAAGGAAAGGCTCCTTGCCAAGGAAGCAGCCCAGAGAATGTCCTAGAAGCAGTTATTTTCCCAAGTTTGAAGTTGTCATTTTTCTATATTTTTTCTGGGTCTTAATACAAGTTAAAATGTGAGGTTTCTTTCATTACTGTAGCTTGTGATCCTCAAGGATTGGTTTTGATCGTTCATTTTCAGTAGTTATTTTAGACTTAACATGGAATCTGTTCCTTTTTCGGATCAGGAGTGACCCTGTATCATCAATATTAAGATTTTGCAGTAAGTTAGTAGGTTTTGTGCTTCATATTGCTTAGACTTCGATTGTGGTTGTTTTTCTAGACTAGATGCCATATTTATTGTGTTCTATTATGGTTTTTCTGATTAGGGTGGGTAGCATATGGTAAACTAGTTAGAATGGGAGAAAACCAAATTTATTGCTTTAACTATTGATTTGGTGTATTTTAAAATAAAATAATGGGACACAAGGTTTGAAAGGGTGGTTTATTTTAATTCCACCAGAAGAGAAAAAACCATAGAAAATAGTGCAACAAATTGTTTCATTTTATTTTGTCTGTGTGCATGAAGGTGCTTCTCTTCTCTTTTTGTTTAATGATGTCTTCATTTGTGTGGAGGCTTATTTGGTAGTTTTGTTATTTTTTTTCTGTTAAGAGTGATGTATAAGTACTATTGCCACAAATAATAACGGGTGCAGTCTTTGTTAAAGCTATGACATCTTCAATTTTAATCACTTGGATAAAATAAACTAAAAATCAGATGATGAATATGTGAAGATATTTGATTGATGTATGTTTCATGAATAGTTTTAAAATTCAACAATATAATTAAATACGAGGTAAATCTGCTGGTTAATATTTAGAATTTATTTTGATAAAATAAACTAAAAAATCAAATGATGAATATGTGAAGATATTTGATTGGTGTATGTTTCATAAGTAGTTTTTAAATTTCAACAATATAATTAAATACTAGGTAATTCTGCATGATAATATTTAGAATTTATTTGTGAAATAATTGTAATTCTCTTAGAAGCAAAATAAAGTCCAAAAAATAAAAGGGATTAGAATATGTCAATGATTTTTTTATCCAATAAACTAATTATATCATTATGAAAATGGTAACTTGTTTAACTTGAACATTTACTTAAAGTCTTAAACTATCTTGAGCTATTTTTTTTTTCTCTCCAAAGGCTTTCACCAATAGTTAGGGGAGGAGTGAATGGAACTTTTATTTTACCTAGTGGTGTCTTGTCTAACAGCTGGGATGATAATGTTTTAATAGAAGTTTAACGTACTCTTTAGATTCGCACATAAGGTCGAACTCAGAATTACTGGCAGGTGGTGTAATGAGAAATGAGAAGATGAGTAAGAGTAGGGAATTGAGAACCAGAGACAGTGGAAGAACTAAGAATATGTGGTGAAGGGCTTAAAAACCCTAATAATAACTTTTGAATCAAAATACAAACATTAATTAATACCATGACTTTGTAGGTCCATTTGTTTTCCCGTTAAGAACCTTTGTTGGTCAGGATTGAATAATTTTTGCTTTAGGGAAGCTAAATTTCATTGTCTCGTAAATCATGCTAACTCCGTTCTAGTTTCTGTACAAAATTGGCTATGTAATGATCTATAAAATTGAGGATAAGACAATATTGTCAATACAGTTTTAAATTTCAGAAAATTCAACTATATACATAGCTAGTGATGATATAATTTTGCATTAAGAGTATATGAAAATTTTCTTGTATTGAATAATCCTGTATCTTTTACTAGATATGCATATGAATTATCAACATTGATCAAAGATAGTCTAGTTAATCATATGGCAAGTAATATAATAATTTGAACTAGTAAACTTCTAGGTTACAGGAACAAAGTAAGCTTTTGGTTTATGGTATGAACAATAACGAGAAAAATAATAATAATATAGACACACGTTAAAAGATTACGTGATCTCTTTTTCTTGAGATTATTTTATCAACAATTTCAATATAATATTTATCTACTTCAATTGACATATTTTGAAACTAAACAAATCTCTTCACCTTGCTCATGAAAATATGTGTGAAATTTAATTATGTAACTAACTAACCTTTTTTTCTAGAACCTTTAAGCAAATTGGTATTATAATAATGTATAAGATAAATATAAATCATTAAGATCAAGCAAAATAAAAGAAAGTAATTAAGTATCTATGCAAGAAAGATACAAATATTGTAAAATAAAAATTAGTTAATTAATTTACACTATAATTATAATTTTTAATACAAATCCAATTCCCGTTTCATAAAACATGTGTAACTACATAAGAAAATCTTCCCAAGAGAAAATTCGTTGATTCAAAAAGAAAAAAGAAAAATTCATTTAATTGAAGCCAATATGACATTAACGCAAGTTCATGTATTATGTGATTCTTTTGGATCGTAGTCTATTTATTTCATTCACTAATCATTATTTCAGATTTATTGAAATTGACAAAAATCTTGCTATGACAAAAAAAAACCTAATTCTATAATCATTTGCAATATCCTCTTGGGATCAAATTAAATCTAATAGATGATAGACAACACTAAATAATAATATTGATATCAATTTTTTTTATAACAACGTCATATTCAGTAAACAGAATAGTATGATTTAAGTCATTTAAAAAAAAAAGATTAAGTAGAAGAATACATTAAGCCATTTTTTAAAATATAAGATTGAATTGTGAAATAAATTAATACTTTTAAAAATATTACACAAAATTATTATTATGTAATGGTTAATTATGATTAAACGTAAAAATATTACCACTTATTCAAAAAGAGATTTAAATATCTAAACGATCAATATTAAGTCCGTAGTATAGTATATGTTGTAAATTACTTAAAAATTGTCAGAATATTTTGATATATATTGAAAATTTTTAATTATTGTTCAATATAACTTCTTATTTATTTTGTAAATAATTTTGTACTAACAATAAATTAATAAATGTAAGATATTATGAACCTTTTTTTCCCCATAATTCATGCATTTTGTTCTGGATTTTTTATTTAGGTTTTGAATCTAATATCTTTTTCGAAGATTTGACCTAACCCTCTCCCGCAATATCTTTTTCGATAAGATTATAACGTAGTCAACCTTTACGATATAAAAACATAGCTATATTTTGGATTTTATAGTTGGGGTTAGAACCACCATACTATATTTTGAGGTGACCCACTCAAGATCAAATTACTCGTTAATCTACTTAGACTGATAAAGACCTAATTTTAAATTACATATTATTATATTGGATTTTCCTTCTTTTTTTTTATATTGTTACGGTTACATATTATTATATTGGATTTTTTTAGTGTATATTATTATGTAATAAATTGTATTTTTTAAAATAATACTGTATGATAATACGTTGAAATCATTTTTAAAATTATTTATTATTTTTTTATTTTTTTTAATTTAACTAAATTTTGATCAAATAAATTGTTACATTTGTGGTTATTGCTATCTTATTATTGTTATTTTGTTGCTAATTTATTTGGAGTTTGTTACATGTTAATGTTTTGTTATTTATAATCCTGTGAATGTGAATGTATGAAAAAAAAATAAAAGTATTTTTTTTTCTATTGTTTTTTTTTTCTTTTGTTTATATATTTTACTATTTTGAAAATAATATAATATTATTGTACTTTATTTATATCATGTAAAATTTTTATTCAATTTTTAATTCTTAATCTGGGGTTTTGAAATTTTATAATCACTTATGCCTGATCAAAGTTGGTATTTACGAAATGGAATTTCAATAATATGAACCTTACACTGACCAAAGGAAGTAAAAAAGATAGAACACTTGCAAGAATATGAAATTAACATTATCACGTAGAAAAAAAACGCATGATATCTTACCCAGGCCTAAGGCAACATATGACCCACATTTCTTAGCTCAATCCAAAAACCAATTAGAAGAGTAGAGTCTAGAACTAATGAATATTTGAATTAGTTTAATAATTAATTATAAATTTTTTTAAAATCATTTTACAAGAAAAATACTTTTTTTTTTTAAAATCATTTATTAGTTATTTTAGTTGTTTGCTTAAATTTTTGAAAAAAAAAACACAATCTGAAAAAAAAACAGATTTTTTATTATTTTGAATAGCTTCAAAAAATTATTAAAATTATATCTATGTTTTAAAATAAGTTTTTTAATTGAAAATAAACAAAATACAACTACTTTTTATAAAATCTTTAAAATATAAATTATTTTATATATTTAAAATATTTTTTAAAAGTTTAAACAAACAGGTTTTATGATAATCAATTATTATAATAATTGATATATAAAATATATTTTATATTGAGAGATATTAGGTAAAAACTAATTTTAAAATAATCTACTTTTGTTTAGATTGTGTAGAAGAATTACCTTCTTATAGTAAAATTATACAAAAGGATATAAAGTTATTTATAATAATTAGTTTTATATTTAAAGTAATCAATCATTGAAGGTCAAATGAAAAAATAAAACTTAACTAGATAATAGGCAAATGACTTTTAGTCATAAAATTTAAAATTTTATTTATTTTAAATAAATTGTTTTCTCAGTAAAAATAAAAAAAAATAAAAATTACAAGTTACTTTTAACAGTTACCAAAATAAGATTGAATAATTTTTATAGATTTTTCAAATAATAACAAAAGATAATCTCTACCAAATTAGGGCTAATATAATTAATTAATTCTTATAATCTTTGAATGGATATACTGATTTTGAAGGTAGCTGTAACATGAAAGCAAGAAATCTATATGATATTCCAACCAAGCAGAAAAGTGCATGTATATGAATTACATATTAGTGAAAGTCCTAACCTTTCATCACCAAGACAAGTCTACTATGTATTGACTGTTGATTATTAAGTAGCTTACATTATACCCAAAGGAAGGGCAAAATAAATATAATGAATAGCCTATAGAAGCATAATGCCTATGGCTTAATAATAACTTGCATCATTATCACAAAAATGAAAATGAAATAAAGATCAAAATAAGGAAACTGATAAATATTATGTAACAATGCTACAAAATGAAGTTGTTTACTGCTTCCAACACTGGGGACAAGCTTTGGATCCCTTGTAGCAGCAGAGAATAATATATAAGAAAGAGGGAATGGAAAGGCCATATGGTTGTGGTTGTCCTATTCTGTATCCCTAAAGCTTTCAGTGGTGAGCCACAATTTCTTCTGGATGATAAAAACAGCTTCATTGCCATCTTGGTCAGATTCAGAATTGGCATCTGAAGTTGCAACTGCTTCCCAGTGCATTGCTGTTAGGTACTTCTTTACATAATCAATCACATGCTGTTTATCTCTTATGATGATGAAACCAGTAGGCCTAAGCATACGGTCCATCTCAATCAATAGATCCTCTGGACCGCACTCTCTCTTTTCAAGGTCAGAAAAGACAGTCCATGCATGGAGTAAGTCATAAGTTCTAGGGTATGTTGAAAATGATTCACACCTGTACAAATAAATATATTCTCCAGTAAATATCAGTTTAGTCAATCACATGTTCAAATTCATGATCTTGGTTGATTGTAAATAATGTTTTTCAAATAATTATCTTCTAACATTATTTGTTTAAGGTTATAATTAAATACTTCTTTATGTACCCACATTGGAAGTATAGAATTTTAGTATGAGGTTTAGAAGGTCTTGGAACCCCAATTACAATAGCTAGCCATGTTTGTCTAGGACTAGTCAAGGATCTGGACATTGGGGCTGTGGAGCATGGTAGAAGGTTGTGATACCAATTGAAAGGTACGAGACTTCATTTCACATTAGAAGTACAAGATTTTAGTATAGGGTTTATAGGGCCTCTCCAACTTCAATAACTGATTTTTGTGATGTGGTTCTCCTAAGGTTCTTATCAGAGACTAAAAGGGTAAAATAAATAAAATGCATATCAAAAAATGCAATAATTTATATTTCAGGAAAACCAGCTTCCATACCAGTCATGGACAGTCCCTATGAGGCCTCTGTCATATATAAGCTTAAGTGTGTTTGGTCCATCTTGAGGCACAACATTCATCACCCAAACATCCTTGCTTCTAAGAGCAGCTGCAAATGAACCCATGTGTGCTTTCATATCCATCACATTCCTCAAAGTGTCTGATGTGACTTTTGCACTCATCAGATTCCAATAATTCTCAACTCTTCCTTGCCATAGTTCCTGTACCACAGGACAAAAGTTAAGCCTATAGCCAATTTATCTAATTGTATCCTTGTTATTATTCAACAATTTATAAGCACAAAGAAACTAAAGGCCCGGTTAAAACAGTAATAGGAAGATAAATTGAAAATTCCAATTACCGTGTCCTTTTCAAACATTTCATTGGAATAGCCAAAGTCAGCTAATCTAGGAGAAGGACTGGTCAATCTTGCAGGCCATGGAGCTAATCCACTACCCATGCCTTTGTTGTCATCTGATAAAATCAACAATAATTTCAGTAGGTGGAGCTTCATACCAACAGTTCTTGTAAATGGCCAAACCTCAATAAAAATAGTTTTCATAATTAATAAAAAATTGAACAAAAAAAATTAAGCAGGGTTTAGCTGCTTGGAATACAGGTTACATGCACTCAAAGCAATTGCACAACTTTCTAGCTAAGATGGGGGAAAATGAAGTATCTAAAATAATAGACATGGAGATCGTTTAGTTTGAGAAATTTTTTTCTCTTTTCTCTTTTCTCTTTTCTCTTTTCTCTTTTCTCTTTTCTCTTTTCTCTTTTCACTTTCTGTTTTTGCTTTTAATTACAAAATACCACTTTGTTTTTATTCTGTTTCTTGCTTCTAAAAATTGGTATAAAAACAATGAAAACAATAAAGCATTTAAAAACAAGAAACAGGATGAAAATAAGATAGCATTTTTATAATTAAAAGTGAAGCTAGAAAATAAAAGTAGAAAATATTTTCTCATACCAAACAAGAATTCAGCTAGGAGCATTCAGCATCAGCTCAAAACAGGTTAATTCATGGATGGTATAACACAAGAAAACAATAGACTGACTAAAGAATGAGTATTGTAGCAGTCAAGAATATTGGCCTAACTTCTTCAATAAAGAATGGGGAAAAAATACCACTTCTAGCATGCACATGTAACATGTAATTTATTATTATTAAGTAAGCATTCGATACATTGTCATACTATCATAGTTTCTTCTTTGGCTGTTCACCAACATTAATCAGCCCTGTAATTAATATTTTCACCTTTTCCATTCCTCTCTTTTCATAATGATCATGTGCCAATCAACTCATCAGGCAGATCTTGAACATGACATGGAGATGACAAGAAAAGAAGCAACAAGAAGAACAGGAAGGCATAGAAATAAAATGCTAGAAACTTCAAATAACTTGTGAGGAAAAAGGTACTCACGCTTATTGTAAGGCGTTATGCAAGCCTCCATATTCACTCCCCAAACTGCATCTGGGTCATCATCAGACTGACAGAGAGGAGGGAGAGTGCCAGGTTCTCTTTCCATATAACAATCATTTGTGAGAGGTTTTTGCCAGATGACAGTTTGGTCCCTCTTTGCAGCAATTGTCCAACACATACGCCCCACAAGTGCACTCATCTCCCTCCATATCCTTAGATCCTCTTCATCCTGAGCATATGCTTCAGGAGAGGAGTATGCAAAATAACCTCCCGGTCTAAGCACCCGGTCTAGCTCAAGGAGTAGTATTCCATCCCTTTGAAGCCAATCAATCCGGCAACGGGAACAATGTGCAAGCTCAAATGATCTGCTTGGATAAGGGAGTCTCTTAGTCCCCAAGACTCCAAGATATGCAGGAATTCCTCTTTCTAAGGCAAATTGAATTTGATTTTGATGCACATCATTGGGTGCCAAGGACATTGCAATGATATCAGATGAAAGAAGATAGGCTCCAAAACTTGCAACACCGCAGCCAACATCAAACACTGTTCGCAATCTTCCTTCATTGTTAAGATTATTGTCTGTAAAGTTGAGCATCTGGCAATACAAACTGACTGTTAGATACTGACTTGTTCACTAGATGAAAGTAATTCTAAATAAATTGAATGCATCAAACAACCAACACTGTCAAACACAGTAATGAAAAGGCTATCAACTGATGTCAAGAATAAGTAATGCATTTAGGCTTGAATTGGATAAAGTTATGAATAAGTACTTATAGGAAATGAAAACAAAAAGGTAACATTAATCAAACTTCTCTCAAAACTTGAAATCAACTTATGCACTTCACCTTTTTTTTTCAACTTCTGTAAAGACTGAGATGCATAACTTAATTTTAACTTCTGAGAAGAAGTTTGATTCATTTTATCTCTTTATTTGTTTTCCTGTAAGTACTTACCGAGAAGTTTATCCAAATTGGGGCATAAATACTTGCATTAAACAACTATGTTCCATTGATACTACCAATTGAAATACAGAATACATATACAATGTCACTCTCCTTACATTTGCTATTGATGCAATGTACTTGTCAGCTCCATAGTGAAAATGTGTCCCTCCTCCAGGAAACACTATCTTGTCACCTTTTACAATCATCCAGTTCTGGTCAGACTTCTCATGTGCAAGGTGAGTATGTGGTATATTTGCTTTCCACACCTCATCTCTACTCTGTGGCCACTTAATAGGGACCTACAACACCACAGAAACAATTGTTTGACATTTACTAACAGGATTGAAATGAGGATATGTTAAAGTTGAAGATCATGTCAAGTTGCAGTGTATCTTTACCTTGTATCCTGCCGGAGGAGGAATCAAACAATTGTATCTTCTTTCTGCAGGAGGACAATGTCTCTCATAGTGTTCCATCAAAGAAAGATCCAGCTTCAGTCTCATTTGATAGATGAGATGTCTGTCTAAGCAGGGAATCAACTCTGAATGCTGATCATCACAAACCTTCAAAAACAAAAGTATGGAAAATTCCATTAGATTGATGATGTTCCAAAAGTAGAGCCTTATTTGGATAATATGCATAACTTTGAACTAGATGGGGGAAGACTTATATAATTTAAAACAGGCGGTGAATCTATTTCATGATTTTCATCTGAGCCTAAGGAGGAAGAGAACCAGACTATGGTGATGAAAATAATGAAGAATTTAAAGCATTTTCTCTTTTCACTTGGCAATGTTGGGATAGTTTCCTTATGCATGAAACTATGAATTTTATTTTAATTTTGCAATTAAGACTCTTGCTGTTTGACTTTGATATTGATTATGAATAAGTAATTAGTTTTTTCAAGTTGTCTCTTAGCTGATGGGCCTGCATTATATATTAGATACCTAATGAAGTGTGTAATTACATATTTCAAAATATAATGTTAATTTTTTAAGACTGTAGTTAACCAAATTAAAACAACTAATTTATAGATAACATTTTTTATTTTTGTTAAGGATGTTTAGGAAAAACCTTTAAATATATCTAATTTTGTAAGAGGAAATAACATTAAGAATAAAGAACAGAACTAATATGCTTCTTTGCTATCATTGGAAACTAACAACACTAGTTATTGTTTCATGAGGCTATCAAAAATTTAAATTATATACGCTCATTAAATAAAAGAGTAGAGTCATACAGTACAAGCTTAGAACAAAAATAAAGGTGTTTTGAGAATAAATAGAGTGCTTGTGCCTTGAGTTTAAGCTCGCACAAGAACTTACAGGGAAACTCTTGGATACAATATCATCTTCCCCATTAAAACTTGACGAAGGTTCATCTTGCTTGCCATCAGCATCATCATCTGCACCCAAATATGATGCGCCAAGTCTTTTCAATGACTTGCTGCCATATTCAAGTGCAGATGAACCACTATTTTGAGAACCAAAGATGGATCCATTGTACACATACAGAAAACCAAGAAAGATGGCCACAGCACAAAGTGAAGCAACTAAACGCTTCTTTTGCAATCCATCAGATCTTCCCCTCGACATTTATCGTTGGAAAGTAATACAAATTCAAATATACTTTTCACTACTCACTTCTGAACTAACACTGATCACAGTACAGACCTTGTTTCACCAGACATGAAGCACCAAATTCACCTTCTAAAACAACACTAGCAACCCCAATATTTCAAACTAGATAGCATAACCCAGCTTCCTCCTAAGGTTTGTAAGAAATGGATACACCGGTTCAAAGATTAACCTGCAAGCAAGGAAGGGGACAACAATAAGCATAATAAATATAGCAATTCATTACTAATTTGTCTTCTTGATTAAGATCATGGAGCTAAAAGTGAAAACAGAAGATCAGATCCAAATACAGAAACCAAGTTAAAATTTGTCTCTTTTCTAGCAGGATAGATTTAGATCAGATGTAAGCAGGGCAACACAACTAGGAAGACAAGCATTATCACAGCTCTGAGGGTATACAGAAAAGAAGAAATAAAAGATGATAGCAATAATTGGTAACATAATCAAAAGGGTTAGTATACCCCCCCCCCCCCCCCAATTAAAGCAATCTTAGTAAAATTTGGTTATACAAGAAACAAATGGCCAAGGACAATTTAGTACACTATGAATCCAGGATCTATTGCCTTATTTAACTGGATTCTAAATTGTAAAAAGGAGTGTAATTGAAGCTATTTTTCAATTAAATACAGCAGAAAGTTACAGTTCAATCATTAAGATTCACCTCTAGCTTTCAGTCAAATTGTATGCTCTAAACTTACCCTCAGCAGCGAAAGATAATAAAGATTAAAATAAATAAATTGTGAAAGAAATCAATGATGACAACAAATCCAGTGACACCTAACCAATGAAAATGATGGATCCAAAAGACCCCATGAAAAGAATTGTGATACGTAATGGAAAATCTGATTCTGAAAACCTCATTGCATTAAAATCAAATATCAATGAATGAGATCAATGATAATTATTAGCCATAGAATTAAATAGAACTCCCAGATCTGGCACAATGGGATGCAACATCAGCATCAAATAGGAGCAAAGACTAGTTAACAATTCAATCACTACTCAATGAAACAACGAGAACAACAAATCAAAGTGGAACCTTGGGTGCATTAAACAACAAATACAAACATTTCCATAACGACCAAATCAAACAAACCCAGATGGCCAAATGGTCCAGATCCAGCAAAGATTCAAACTTTATATAAAATCAGCAAAGAAAGTGAATGCAAGGAGCAAGCGTAGCATAGAATGGTAAGAAAAAGCTTACTGGGTTGGGATCAAATCTGAGTGGGGTGTGATAAGAGGAAGTTAAGAACTAAGATTCAGAGAAAAAAGCAATATGGAATGAAAGAGAGAGAGGATGTGAGATCTCAGTGTTTGGTTTTGATTTTCTATTTTGGGAAGTGACACAGAGGAAGAGAAGGATATGTGTCACACTGTCCCATGGTTGAGGTAGTTAATTTAAGGTGCTCTCTTCCCATGTCCCTACCATGCTTGTAAGAAATCACCCAATCATCATTCTGTTTTAAATATTTTATTTCATTCTTTTATAAATATTTTATTAAGCAAATTAAAAGTGTAAAGAAGAAAAAAAAATCAATTTTTGAACAACTTGTCAATAATCTTTTGCCAGTTTAAACTTGATTAAGAGAGAAAAACTCACTTATTATAAAATGAATGACCATTAAATGAAAGACTAACTTGATAGTTAAGTCACTATGTTTTTTCATGTTAAAAAAAATACATTACGTTAATAGGTAAATTTCTGTAATTTTATTAACTTTTTAAGTAGGCTTTTGTAATTTTAAAACTTATAATTAGAGTTATATACTTTAAAATTTTGTAAATAAGTTTTTAGTCTTTAATGACAAATTTCAATAATAGTTGCTAAATTCTAAAAGTCCAAATAAAAATTGTTTGAAAATCTATTATAAATGATACTATATAAAATCTGAAAAGCAAACTCCGTTCACATATGAGATATTTTATAATCACAATTTTATTGCATCAGCAAAATTGTTTGTGTCACCTTAAATTTTAAGTACGTTTTTATTTTTTATAATTTTAATTGTTTTTTCATTAAACATTCATTGCTAATATATAATTCATTTATTCGTAGAATTCTTCACTTTTATTAATTGTTCTTTTACTATGCTAGGAAAGTAATGGTATTTAATCTCTTTCTTAACTTCTTTACATTTTATTTTATCTTTAATCTTTTGTTGAAGCTATATCCCATATTTTACTACAAAGCTTTTCATACATTTTATTTTCAAAAGTTATCTCCCTTATTATTACAAAAAATGCAAGTTATTTTCCTTTATTAGTAAATCATATTAATGAGTTATAATTTTTTGTTTTACACAAAGCACGTATTTTAATTAAAATAACATTAAGCATTTGATAATAATTTCTCTATAGTATTAGTTAATAAATAATATAAATTCATACACACATTTCCAACTAAATCTTTAAAACGTAGGTGTATTACTCTCAAATAAAGAATTTAAAAATTCTCTTATTTTTTAATCTTAAAAAATACAAATAATCATAATTTATAGAAAATTCAAGTCAAGGTACAAGAATGATAATATCCACACCACCTATCATTCTTTTTATATGGATAAATATAATTGAAATAAATAACTTTTTTTACAAGATGTAATAATTAATTTTATTTTAAGCCTAAATATTCTTAATAAATTATTTGTTTATCACTAAAATATTTAAAAATAATTTGAAAATATATGTTATAATACATATTTTTATAAATATATCTCATTATTTTTTTAAATGTCTCTAATATATAAATTATTTAAATATTATTCTTTTTAACATAACTTATAAAATATATAAGAGAAAATAAAAAGATGATATCATATGCAATTTTTGGTTGATTTTCTAATAGTAATGAAAATATTTTAAATCTTGTAAAAATTTCAAGTCTTTTAAAAGATTTATTGCATTATTAAATTTAATTTTATAAATATATTTTATTAAAATTAAAACATACTCTAAATAAATAAATTTAAAATACTTTTTATCAATTTAATTGTTTATTCCAATTAATATGTAATATTTGATGCATAAAATTTGTAAGACTAAATATCTATGAGTAATTTAGGTTAAAATTGGATAAGTTCTTAAAAAAGTTGACTTAACTCACTTTTAAAAATTAGTTAAAAAATAAAGAACGGTTCAAAAATCTTTTAAAAAAATTCTAATTATATTCCAAATTAATATGAGATCTTAATAATAAAAATTTAGATACCACCTATTACGTTGTCTTTTCAATAATTTAATTGGCATTAATATGTTATATCAATATTTTTGTTCATATACATTTTTTTCTTTCAATAATCTAACAATCTTAAAAATATCAAAAATATAATTACATAGAGACGATAGTATATTCATTAAATATTTTAAATTTTATGTTTCTCTTCAATTAACCTTGCACTCTCAATACCTTTTTAACAATTTGGTTGATTTTTCACCAACTTTTATCTTTTAATTATTAATTTTTTATTAATAATATCATTTTAATACCTGTGAGATTAATTTATATAATTTATTAGATGATGAGTTGAAAAATTAATAAATTTATAAAATCGGATAATTTAGTTTATAAAGTAATTTCATATTATATTAAGATAATTTAATAACTAGGGTAAATTAAAAATGAAAACATTAACAATTAGTAATTTTAACATTTATTTTTATAAAAATTTTGTTAAATATTTTCTAAATTAATATATTCGATATTGTAACTTTACATGCATATAATTATTATTAATATTTTGTTAAACATTTACTTTAGTGAATTTATAAATTGATAAGATTATATGTATATAACTATGGATATTTTTTCCTACAGTATTAGTAATAACTTTTTCACATGTCTCTTTATTTATTTATTTTATCTAAATTACTGATCATAATATTAAAAAAATTAGCATTCGCACAACGTGCGGAAATATATCTAGTTTTGATAAATCATGAGAACACATATTTGATATACAGTCTAATTGAAGTTCACATAATTTATCTGAATTTTTAAATAAATATTTATATTTTAATAAAGGTTAATGAATATTATTAAAAAATAATTTACTTAATAATTTAAAAGAAAAAAAGATTTAATTATAAATTTTTAAATTATAAAAATTATTTAAAAATTCAATTAAATTATAGAAATTGAAATATTTTTCCATTCCACTGAACAAAATACAAGGTTAAATCAAATTTTTAAAAGTGTGAATTAAATTTTACAGTATAATTAAATAAAAAATGGTTTCTTTTTTGTTTTAATTTTTTTTACTTATTTTTTTATTTTTAGCATGTTAAATTAATGCAGAACCAATACAGTTTATAAAGAAAAATAAACATGATTTAATTGAATCATAATTATAATTAATTAAATATATGGAGATACAATGAAATATTGATAATTATTATAAGTATTACAATTACTATTGAATGTATAGATTAATTGATAAAGGTTTATCTAACTTAACTAATGGTTTCAAATTGAAGTTCTAAATATACAACTATGTTAAATAGTTAGAGGAAGAACTTTACTGCTTATAATCATCCGTGCACTAAATTATCTTTTAGGAAAGATATATTATATTGTACTGAAAATAAGAAATTACTATTTTTAATATATTTTTAGAAAAAAAATATAACCAACATGATTTTATGCAATGTTAATTTGGAACGATCCTCGACTCTCAATTAGTTTATACTTTTATTTGGTTTAAATAAAAAAAATTGATTCACAAAGAAATATTGAAGGTGACAATGTATCATTTCAACATGCTAATGTAAAAGGAGAACAATGCATCATTCCAACCTACTAATGTGAAAGGAGAACAAAGATTGAGATCTTTCATTTGGCCATAACATCACACTTGTATTGATTATACTCCTGAAATTCCACAAAGAATTGAGCAGGTAGATTCTTCCTCATATTTAAGGTGAGTGTGACCAGTATTGAAAAGAAATGCTGAGAAATTTTTGTAAATGGATTTAGATCTGCAGTTCAGAGTTTAGGGTTTCCTTTTCATATTAAGAAGTATAACCCACCCACACTATTACTTTTGAATTTAGGTAAAGGAAAAATATAAATTAAGCATATTAAATAAAAAATATTTAAATTATAAAAAGTTATTCATAATTAATATTTAGAAATAAATATAGATTAAAAGAGAATAAATACTTAAAATGTATAAGATGTGCATGATTAATTTGAAAAAAATAAGTTAAAGTTAAAAAATGTATGTTATTCTTAAAAACTAATTAAATAGCCATTTTACATTCTGAAAAATTAGAAACTACTCATATTATTTTATGAAAAGATGAAAATAAAAATCTTAATTTCTAAAAGATATATAATTAATTATTTTAATCTTTGAAAGATAAAAAATTATTTTTATTATTGAAAAATAAAAATGATTAATTATTTTTTATCAGAAACAATAATAATAATAATAATTTTTATTTTTAGAAATTAATATGGTTGATCATTGATCTTTTTACAAATCAAAATAATTATTTATTTAAAAAACATAATTAAATAAATAGCATGCATATGCCGAACGAAGGTAACTTGAATCATTAAAAATTTTCTCTTGAATTTGATCAGTCTAAAATACACGGTTAGAACGAGTTTTTGTTTTAGCATCTTATTCTATGTTAATAGAGGACTCATAATTCATGTGTCCTTGGCTGGTTTTCCCAACCCTCTCATGTCCATTAGAATTTGACACATCATTTATATATTTTTATCTTTAATATATTTTACTTTTGTATACTTTTTATTATATCATATTTTATATTATATCTTATTTTTTTCATCTCTTTTACCCATTTTCATATGCAGTCCTTATTAAAGTTTTGTTAATGTCTAATCGTTGAGTCGTCTCCCCAACTAATGTATCCCTTTGAATGATGTGCATTCTGGTCTTGACCCCATCACATATTCTCATATAACTTTCCATTTGACTTCGTATGTTGTTGTGAAATTGCAAGTTGACCACACCAAACAAGTACTCATTCTCTGCCTCATCTCTCATATAACCCATTATTGCTAACAATCCATTCTCTTTGCCTCGTGTGCAAATCACCACTTTTTTGTTTGGTTTTGGTAATGGCTATGATTGGGAAGGTAAGTTTTGAAACATAAGGGATGGAAGGGATGATAAGAAATTCTTTAATAGATTAGATCACATCCATCGAGTAGATTATTGACCGTTCTGTTAGATTTTGATAACTTAATTCTTTTTAACTAATTAAATCTGGAGAAAAGAATTATAAATAATTTTTTTTCAAAAGATAATTTTCTATTTTTAAATTCAATTAGTTAAAAGATTGAATGATTTATAATATACGTGGGAAACCTAATTTACTCAAAAAAATTTCGACGTTAGAAGATATGAAAAAATGACGTAAAGATTGTATATAATATGTTAAAATTGTTGAATATAGATAAATATCATGAAAGAATATTAGTCTTTTTGATAACATATTTGATAGAATGTCTTTTTTAAATTTATTTACTAATATTTTAAATAATTTTTATATGAATATAATACATACATATTATTTTTTCTTTTTTTATAAATTAAATAACTTTTACTTCAATAAAAAAATTTAAATTGATTCCATAAATTATCCTATATTCATTAGTTTTAATATTTTTTTAAAATTTTATTTTAAATCAATAAATGTCTAAAAAATATAATACTTTTATGTTTTAAAAATATTTATAATTATTTTTTAAAATAGTTTATTAAAAATAAAAAATAATAAAAATATATAACAATAATAAATTTTTAACAATTCTAACATATTGATATCTTGAAAAAATTGGAGGTAGAAGTAGCAATTAAAAGATAACTTTAAATTTGAACATGAGCAAGTAAAAAATATATAAAAAAAACAAAGAGCAGAAAATATTAATAATGGTAAGAATTCAGAGAGAAAAAAGGCATAACACTCTCGTAAAAAAGTTTTCAAAATAGTAAAGATAAAAGAAAATTTTTAAATCACTTAAATCATCTATACATTTACATAGAAATAATATTTTTTTCATTAAGATATTTAATAAGAACAATCCATCACATAAACCTTATCATAGAAAAGATATGCTAATAAAATCATGTTATATATACTGCGAAAGGTATCCATTAGGATCACGTTAAATTTTATTATTTTTTTAATAATATATTTTGAAAAATCAAGATTCTTGCTTTAAATTTTAGGATAACCTTTAAATAAAATTTTGAGAAATTTTTTTTCTCAAACTTAAACAATGCTCTCGACAGAAACATACCTTAATCTTAGTTTAAAAATCACATATGATAATCATCCTTATAATAATTCAAAAGAACTTTAGCAACCTACCTATGCAATGCAACCTTCAAGTTACTTATCTCAATAATGTAACTAAAAAAATTTAATATAGTATCACATCTCTAAATACTCAATGTGTAAAGTTAAGGACTTTTTGTTTAGGGCCAAGCACAATTGTGCTCCTTGACAAAGATATATATGCAACATGTGATATGATTCATCTGTCACAAAATGAATTGGAATGTAAAAATATTAATTTGGAAAGTCTTGAGAATAAGAATAATATAGAGTAAAGGAACCTGATACAAATTGTGACCTACCGAAAGTAACAAAGTTATTGAAGAAAAAATGTAACTTATACTGTGACTTATTATAAAAGCTAACATTATTAAGAATAGTTCTTTACTTAAGAACCAAAGACTCAACTCACATGGAGAGGAAAATTTTTAAAGAAAAATTTATTATTTATCAAACTATACACTAAATCTCTAAAACTTATTATATATAAAACCTAATTGACCTAAATTGAGAGAAAATCTAATAAAAAAGAAAATAAATATAAAATTCTAATTAAATTTTAAATTAATCTAAAATTTTAAAATAAACAACTTGTAAATTAATATCAAACCCTAATGTAATCTATAACAAATCAATTACAAATCATAAACCTCATCATTTAAGATCCTCAATAATATGATTACATAAATTAATTTATGTTTGATTTGATTTTGGATCAATATAGTCCTTTTTTTAAACTTCCTTAATGAGATCATGAAATATTTCTTTCATACATTTGGTCTTATTTATAGTCATAGAAACTTTCATTTCTTATAGAGGATCTTTCAAATGATCACTCTTTCTTAACGTGATGCTCATGTTCACACCAACATGTGTATCAAAATAATTAAACCTCCTTATTACTTGATAACTATATAAAATATATTTTTTTATTTGTCTACTATTTATTAAAAATATATTTTATCTATTTACTTATTTAAAATAATACTAATTATTTTCTTTTTAATTATTCTTTTATCATTATCTAAATGTTAAAAATATTTTTTTAAAAAAAGTAATGATGGAAATTATATTAAAAGGTAAAAAAATTAAATAAATATAGATATTGATATATCTTTTAATCTATATATAATACTTATTAGTGGAAAAATAAAAAGAAACAAATGTTATACTCTTGTTGTGAATTAAATGTATGTTAGGTCTCTTATTTCTTTTAAAAATTAATAAAGTTGATGATTTTATTTGAATATTTTAAATTGTAATCTAGTTAATTTTGATAAAGAGTAAGTCTTAACATATTAGATCTTCTTTTTTCTAATGTTAGTGATGAGGTAGTTAGAATTTTGTGTAAGAAAAGGTGAAAATACTTATAAAATTATTTTAACATTTCAATTTATTTTAATGAAGTAATAATGTATTAAAAATATGTTCCTGATTAACTAACACATATCTTGTATATAAGGTTTGGATGTGAGAAACTCAATCCTACTGCTAAAGCTCTTCCATAAGGTAAATTCAATTTGGTATGAATTTTATGATTGCTGAATATTCTAGAAATTTAAGTGAGAAAGGTTTGAATTATTGACTATGATCCTCAATTTGGTATGAATTTTATGATTGCTGAATATTCTAGAAATTTAAGTTAAAAAGGCTTGAATTATTAACTATGATCCTCTGCTATTAAGTGTAGGAAATGTTAAGAAAGTGAAGTTAAATTCTTATTGGAATTAAGATAATTCTTAACCTAGTGATTATATTAATGACAAATAATCCTATCCGAATTAGTTATAATTAATTTGGACTGACTGTGCAGATACAAAATAAATCTAATGAATAGATATAATTTAGATATAAATTAATTTTAATTATACCAACAAAAGTCTAATATAGTTATAGATAATTGTATCCTTTAAACATGTTAATAAAGATTTAAATTATGATCAAATGTATATAAAAAGTTTCGTTGAAAGAGACAAAATCTACTTCAATCGTTTTTGTCTTATAAAGACTAATCTTTAACTATCCATTAAAAAATAATCTTTGTAATAACAAAATTAATTTAATTATAATTGTTTAATATTTATTTTTAACATTTTTTATATAATATATACATATATATCTCAAATATAGGTTCGTGATCCAAAGTTTATATGACTTCAAGATTGATTTTCATATATTTTATTTTTAATATTTATATATATATATATATATATATATATATAATGGATCATTATAAAATTAAAAATTATTTTATAAAAAATCTAAAAAATAGAATTATTTATAATTTTTTTTATTTAATACAAAGTGTAAAAATTAAACAAAAATAAAAAATCATACTAACCAAAAATTGAGATTACAAAAACAAAAAAATATGATTGAATTAGGTTTTATATTTAATTTTAAAAATTATCCAATTCAATCCAAATCAAATATGTATATTTATAAAATTAACTTCTTACCCATACTTATAAAATCATATATTTAAGAAATTATAATACTTAGTATTTTTTTTATGATTTTACTTAGTTATTTTTATTATTTTTAATAATATATTATTTTAATATATTTAAAATTTTGTTAATTTAAAACTTATTTAAAGTTGTTTGTATGTCCCATTTGTTTTAGTGCATAAATTTCATATTTTATATAAAATAAAATTTATTTATCATCTTTAAATTAAATTAAATATAAAAATTAAACCATTAAATCTAATCCAAATTATTTTTAATTAAATTAAATTTAATTAAATATAAAATTTTATTCAAATTAATCTTAAATCTATTTTTATGATTAAATCAAATAATTATTTATCAAAAAAATTAATCTAACTCAAAACTAAGGATGGAAGTGAACAAGACCGTATGACAATTCGGCTCGTTTAAAGTCTAGTTTGACTCGGCTTATTTAATAAATAGATAGGCTCAGGTTTGTTAAAATATTTTTTTAGATAAACAAGTCAGGTCAAGACTTATAAAAAAAGTCTATTCAACCTATTTAGGACCTATTTATATTTAAATATTATATATTTATATTTATTTTATATTTTATTTACGTAATATATATATATATATATGTTTTAAATTTATTTAATGACATTTTTATCTTATAAACTTTAAGTTTGCAAGCATTTTTAATTAATTATTTATATAAGTTTTAAGTTTATTTATTAATTTTTTTTTGTTATGTAGATTTTTAAAGAGGCTTGTAAGTTTTATAGATTTTAAATCAGGTTAGGTCTGAACAAAAAAAAAACTTTTAAAGCCTCAAAATCTTTAAACAGGTTAAACTTGAACACTCAAAGTCAAACTCAGCTTGATTTACTTTCATCTTAAATAGAAATAACTTTAATATTAAGAAATATGTCTGCGAGTTTTAATCTGAATGTTTTCCTTTGCTCAGATAAGTATATAAGCTTAGTGATACGTGGTCAGGGCAAATTACCCAGCTTGTGGTGAATTTATTGACATTTTGACCTTTGGGGATTATTTTGACCGTAAATTGTGCTCTTTAATTGGACCTTGTTTTGGATTGATTATATATAGGCGCATAAATTAAAAGGATTTATAACTTTTGACTTAACTCAGCTAATTTTAAACCGTAAAAGAAAAGGAAGGAAATATCAGTCTAATTTTTAAAAAATTGAAAATGATGAAAAAAGGGAGTAAAAAAAACATTGAGCGACTTTGTTTATGATTTATTATTTAACAATTATTTTTCGTAATTTAAAGGATATAAAATGATTTGTTAAAATACCATTATTTTATTCAATTACTTATTTAATAGTTATAAAATGAGTGAATAATGTAAACACTTGTTGTGAAATTAGCAATTGATAAAACTTCACAACTCACTCTTTGCTTAAACACCATTCATCTTAGTGTACATGACCGATCACATTATTGATCAATAAATAATTGCTATAATTAATAATTAATAATTAATTATTACAACTAATTATTTTTTCTAGTCACTTCTATAAAATACCATTTAGAGGATTTGGGTGGGCTTAATTATAAGTCATTTTACCATTTTTATGAATGATTTATTATTATTTTTTCTTATTTATCGTTAATAATTAAAATTGGAAGAAATCTAATTAAAACTAACAAAAGGTAAATGTTGATATATTAAATAAGAGTAAATGTGGCAAGCTATAATGACTTTTTTAAAAGATAAAAAATTAACTTTAATTATTTTTATTGATGTACATAATTTAGTTAGATATCTTGTAAAAAGAATCATACAGAATTTGGAACACGTATTCTACAAGCAATTATCTGTAAATAAAACAATAACTTTTTAATATATATATATATATATATATATATATATTTAAGGGTCTACAAAATTTTTATTAAAAATTAAAGGTGATTCACATTTAAAAAATTAAAATTAAAAAACTTTTAACAAGACCTTTATTATTTTAAAATCGTTATTTTCAGGTATTAATTTTTTTATTGATTATGGATAGTTCGCAAGCTCATGCTAGCTAGCATTAATAGCGCTTTCAGTACAGTGTGGTATTATCTCTTTGTTATTCATGCTAACCCAATATCCTTCTTTAATGTTTGCATGGATCCACCAACTTCACAATTATCCAAAATTGTATACAAATATGGAGAATTTATTGATCCATTTCTCCGGTTATTTTAAATAGTCAATTCTGGGAGAACGCATCTATTGCATGACCTAAGTGTCTCTTCGTATATTTTACCATACCTTTCTATATATATGGAATTGGCTACCCATTATTTTCCATAACAGATAATATTATGAAAAATATAATCATATATAGGCACACTACATACATCCATTGTTGTTGCTTTGTTTTGTTAATTGCTTGCCATGTGATGTGGCATAGGAGGGAAGACAATGAAGGCTCCATTGAGGGATTTTGAGCGTGACCCTGCAAATAGGCAAGGGATATCAAGTTATATGGAATGAAATTAATAAAGGGCAATGATAATATTTGTAATTTGCTTGTTATAGTTATGAGTGAAACGTGCATTTTACTTTTATTTTATTTTTTCAATTGGAAGTTGAAGCCCTTTCACTTAGTGCTAATGTGCCTTTTGCTCTTTTTTTTTTTAATATTCTTAATGCTTCTTTTTTTTCTTTCAATTGCCGTTCAGGTGTCATTCTATTTCAATTTGCATATAATTCTACCTGATCATAAAGTATTGTTTTTTTAATAAAATTTTAAATCTGTCATTCGTTATTTCATTTTGGAAACTTAATTATTTGTTTTTATAAAAAAAAATCAGAAGAATTATTCTTTTTCTTGACATGCTTTGAACAAGTTTCGTTTGCCCGTTTGCGAACTGTACATTTTTCAACATGGCTTGATTTTCTTTAGATACATTTGTCTTTAATTAAAAAATCATTGTTATGCATGTTGGTCATGACTAAAACGGGTCATGCATTTTCATGAACCATACATTTCAAATTTTTTATGTGTCCGAGCTTAAAATTTAATTCTGAAGGGAATAGACTTAGGACCGTACACTACCAATGGGGATAAGACCAAAAAATGTCTGAAAATTTGTGAAAGTAGAATTAAATGTTGATTATTCCATATTATGGGATACATAACAGTTTATCTTTTTATAAACTGGTCGGTTTGCTAATGCAGTTTTAAGGGTTTAACAAATACAGATTCAGCTAATTGAATAATCAACATTTCAATATTCCAAATCAAAGGCAGAGTACCTTAGGTTCAATTTAGTAGGCTTGTAATCATCATGTTAACCACTGCAAGTTTGCATAATGATACTTAATTAACCATAAAAAAAAACGGTAAGGAAATTGAGCCCAAAACGAATTGAAAAATCTTTTCCAAAATTGTATCAACCAGAGGCTGTGAATGTTTAAAAAGAATTTAGATTAAGTTACATCTCCTTACGGTTCTCCCAATCCCCAAACTTAAGGACATAAGCATTACCTTCCTTTCCAATAGAAGCTTAAGCCAAGAAAAACAGGAGCATAACATTTTATTCTCCAGTAGGGAGTGGGGAAAGGGAGGCCTACCCTATAGTCTCTCTAACCACCGTAAATATTCTAACTACGTTCCTCCACTCTAGGCTAGTCCGCACAAAAATGATTCCTTGAACTGATTGATACTAAGGTAAAGCCCCCACAGATTTCAACACACAATGCAGGGGCAAAATATGCAAGTCACAAGAAGGCTGTCATTGTCATCTTCTTCTCTTCCTCCCTTTTCCTAGTTGTCCAGATTTATAAGCATGTTCTTGTTCTTGAAGGAATGCTTTAGCTCTTCCATATTTCTCTGCTCTTTCTTGTTCCAGTAAAGACCTCTCTTTTTCTTTCACCTCAAGTAAGTAGTAGTTGTCTTTACGCAATTCGCGAGCAGCACCTTTAGCTTCACGCTTCAATTGTCTCTTCAATTTTTTCATTTCAGCTCGTTCACGGTCCGGATCATAATCTCTGCCCTTGACATAGCTGCAGAACAAATATGACATTTAAGTGTTTAATTCGAGTTCCTTTTCTGATTGCATGTCTAAGGAAACATATTATCAAACGTCAGCAAGAGAAAAGGGAGGGACTTACTTTTCCTCAAACTTAGGATTCAGTAATTTGATAGGTACTGGCTTTTGTTTCCGCATTTGAAGTGGTCGCCTCAAAGTGTGATGTTCATCCACTTTCAACTTAATGAGCTCAGCTACATCTTTAATTTTATCTTTTAATGCATCTGACATATTTTTCTGTTCAGCTATCTCAGGTAACAATCTCAAAATTGGTAAGAATATTTCAGGAAATGAACTTAAGCCTCCATAGACGTTGATGAATCCTTGTAGAGTTTCAACAACTACAAATAATATACTAGCCCTGTAACCAAAGAATCATAATTAGCCAATATAAATGAAACCATAAACCTTGGAAAAGGAATCAACAATAAATGCTCTGCACATAGAAGTCCTCAACTTTAGCTGCATCCAGGATTAATTCTCTAACAGTCAACACTATAGCTATTGTACAAAATCTAGAGGCCAAGCCCTTGATAATGCAATTCGAGCACATCCATCCTATGCCCATCCCCAACCCTCTTTTTGTTGTCAAAAAGTACAAAGACCCCATTCAAAAAATCAAAAGCAATGTAGAGTTGAACATAAGAACAACATGGTGATAACTTCTTTTTTTTCCTGATAAATGGTGATACCAATTTATAAGTTACCTGAAACTATCAGAGGTGAAGAAAGGAGAGTCTTCTGGCATGTCTATTATCTTAAAGAAATTCAAAGTGCTAATCTCATTCCTTGTCTCATGTATGCATAGGAGAGGCTTGAGAGCTTTCAGCTCCATAAGATGATATAACTGGAAAAAAAACACAATATGATCATTTCAGTGTCAGACGATGAAATTGTAGAATCATCATGTAGTACAGCACCACACTGTTGATATTGATCCCCAAATGCAGGTCTAGCTAGATTATGAACTCAAGTGCTATATCATAATAGTCTTCTTGAATTGAATGAATCTCGAAAGAAAGAATGTTCTTGTACAAACAATGCTCATCAACTAGCTGTTAATTATATTTATAGTACAGAATTGAATTAACAAAATAAAATAAGAAAAGCAAAATGGCTCCTTATTTATTATTTATATTTGAGACTTGAGAGGTACTGAAGTTAGTAAGCTATTAGAATTGTACACTAGGAAACACATAAATTGGTATGAGCACCGGTAGAAATGTCCAAGAAAATGAAGAAATTGCTTGAATGTGTCTTCTCAACTGGATTTTGCAGTAATGAAAGAAACTGTTTACAAGGAAAAGAGTGAATGGCCTAAATGGAAATATTAGACAACAATAATTAGCACTAGTTTTAAGGAATTTGTTTTTCTACAAACAAAAAAAACTATAATATTTAAAAATTTGTTTTCCTGTCCAAAGAAGAGTGGAAGATATTAACACAAGATGAGAAGGATAGCATTCCCCATGTGTAAAAAGATACACACACACACACACAATATAATTCAAACTGTAAACTATCAACAAAGAAGTCATACCTGGGAATCTTCATGTGAAACATATTTACTTTCAGTAGTAGCCAACAGTATAGTTTGAAGAAATACTATTGCCTCAGGACAGAACTTTTGAGACTGTCTAAATACCTGCATTTTATATTAAGTACATGAGCAAGCTGCAAATGTAATAAATGAAAATCAGGAAATTGAAGTTCAGCAATGCAGTAAACTAAATATCCTAGAAAAGCAAAATCCAAAAGCAATACTCATTCATGAAAACAGATCCCACTTATCGATTTTTCCATGAAGACTTGGTAAGATGGCACCATTCCATGATAGAATTTAGGCATAGTTCTTCAGAACTATTTATTGATGATGCCACATGAGAAGGGTACAAGTTAAAGACAAAAAATAAACCCTATAAAGTATCTTGCCTCGGGAAGTACTTACGGAGAGAAGCATAGTGCATAGGAAACAGCCAATGGCAATATCCCGACCAGATACTATTGGGCAACGCATCAGATATTCACACATCAACAATGTCACAGGGGTCATAACTGGATGCCTAAAGTCAGAGCAAGGAAATATCATGGACCACAAACGCAAGAGAAACAACGTCTTTGAAGAAGGCCAACAGCTACTTTCTGTACCAACAGAAAGATTTTCAGACCATATGTTACAAAAACAGGTATCAAATCATACTTGTCAATAATAGTTAAGGCAGAGAATGGAACTATTCAGCTGCATTTCATTTTGACCTGAGTTCTTTATACTCTCAACAAATTGCTTTCTGGTACTTTCTATTCGGCGACGAGCACATATTGCAGCAAAATATGGGATTTCCATACTCATCTCTATCAATGGTTTCACCAGCATGTTAAGTAACTCAACATTCAACGGTTTCTTATTGGCCAAAACAGCAAAATACTGCAGCAATACTCCATAAAATACCTGAAAAGAGAGCACAGTTATAAATATTCCCATATAGTCAGACATATAATAACCATAAACCACAATTTCCTGATAAAATATTTAGGAAGAGTGTGAGAGTCTGTCATTAACCAAGTATGCATATAGACAAATGTTACATCAGAACTGGACTAGAAATAAAGAACAACCATCAAGCATATGTTTTACACAATTTTTAATGTTACATACATGCACAAACTAAATTTTGCTATACATCAATGACAACATGAACTACCTTTATTAATGATCTTTGATGTAGTTGTGGTTAAATGGAGAAGGGAGGGAGATGGGTATAAGTTACTGTTTAGTGATCATGCCATTGTACTGTTATGTTGCTCTAGGTTACATATTGTCCCTTCTTCATTAACACAAATAATTGCAACATCTTTATTTGATATTTTATTTCAATCTTGTATTTTCTTTTTATTCAAGTTACCTAGAATTAGGTAAATTCAAAGGGTTTGGATTTGTTGTGAAATTAGGCTTTAACCATGTATAAAGGGGGTAGTTTAGATGTTCTTAATTACAGAAGCGTTTTTTCCTTATTGTTAGCCAGGAGACTAGCACTCTGTTGGCTGTCTAGGATCACTACTCCTCAATTTGTTTCTCTCTCAATTTCTCTTATATATAGATATAATCCAAGGGCCTCTATCTTTAACTGATAACATCTCAGATAAAACAATCAATAGATTAAGGACACACATAAGCTCAGATATATGAATCCTTACAAAAAGAAAATCTAAAGGAAAGAGTTTCATACTTGCATCTTCTTTCGATTTTCTGCTGCCAGTGTTATGGGATTGCTTTTCCGAATCCGATTGATAATCAAAATAATGTCAGAATTTGAATATTTATCAACCAGAGAACATAATTCTTCAAAGGTCTTGGGAGCTTGAATAATATAAGGAATGTCCAACTCTTTTGACAGTTTTCCTCCAACATCTGTCTTCTTGGCATCCAAATAATCCTTATCTCTTTTTAAATTTTTGGCAGAATCATTTTTCTTGGCCTTTATATGAACCCCAGCATCCAATCCTTTACCCCCATCAAGTTCTACTGCAGCTTCTTCTTTGTCCTCATCACTATCATCTTCATCTTCAGTATCTGTACCAATATCATCATCATCACTCTGTTCCCAATCTTTTAAAGAAAGATCCTTCTTGGGTTTATCAAGATCCTCATCTGATTCTCCATCAGCATCTTCAGAGCTTCCCAAATCATCAGAATCTTCACCATCATCATCTTCGCTACCAGAATCTTCACCATCATCATCTTCACTACCAGAATCTTCCTCACCTTTTCTTTCAAGAATCTGATCAACCCAACCCTTCTTAGTCATGGTTTCTTCATTGACAGAGAAGGAATCACCAAGATCGTCACCAGAGAGAGATCTTGGTTTCTGTTTGGATGGTTTTTCTGAATCTTCATCATCTTCATCATCTTTATCATCTTCATCACTTAAATCTTCAGCAGCAACCATCCTCTTCTGTCGCTCTTCCTTAAATTATGGATAAAAGGATTCATTAGTTTACTCTATAAAATAAATACATATACAACTTTACCCCATCTGCCAATAGCATGTTTCCATGACCAGAACCCACAAAGTTACAAGGCAGCCCAACCTTACTAAGTGTCACAGCTCACTCACCCTCTTAAACAAGATACAGTATTATGCTAAAATCTAACATCAACCATGATATTAGTTTGGCACTCCTGGGTTCATTCCCATTCCTGCAGTCAAGTCATAACAATAATCCAAACTATCTTGACAGGTAGCTCTGCAGCATAGCTAAGATCAGAGCGATCTCAAAAATGTGGGAAAATGCTCCTTCATATGTGAGAGTAATTTATTTATAGTTTAATAACAAACTTATGATTAAAAGCCATGCTCTCATACCTCCAATTGCTCTAGACGTTCTTTTTCCTCCTGAGCAATCTCTTCTGGTGTCTTTGTCCTATCCGAAGGGCGAGCTCGCATTTCCAATCCCATTTGTTTGACAAGTTTGTCATATTCATCAGGTTTTTCCTGCCATAAAGAGGAAGTTGGAATGTAGGATATTCGTACAAGAGAGAAGAACCCTCATGGATAAATCAAATAGTACCTGCACAGCATTATTCATTGTATGAGTAGCAGGTATGCAGTCCTTATTGCTTTGTTCAGTTGAAATACTTTGGTTCACCAGTGCCTTCAAAGCATTCATCTTGTTAGGTTCAGTCAAAGATAACAAGGCCTTAGAATGAACCAAGGAAGTGAAGTTCCTATCCAATTCTTCCACCAAGTGTTCATTTTCTTCCTTATCTTTTGCTTTTTGAGCCTGGAAAATATTAGACAGAAAAAAATGAAAACAAATATAGAAGACAAATAAACTACCATAGTCCTGATCAAAGAAATATCCCACACCTTGTAAAATTTGCTTTTTGAAATAATTTCCTCCATCACTTCCTTCTTGCTTTTATGTTTCTGCATAAAACGTCACTGTTAAGAACCAGCTCCAAAGTGTTTAAAATACAACAATGGTGAAGAAGTTCAGCAAGGATAGGCTATTAAGATTTCATTTAATCACCAAAAGAGAAATCACTTGCAGATTACACGATCCATACATGATACACAACATCATGTACACAATGCCATCATAACAGGGGGAAAATAAAGGGTGCCAATATTGATAGAATAACACAAGCTTACATTTTCCTCACCATCTGCACCAATTTCCCCTGGAATCCGCACACTACGCTGAACCAAATTTGATCTCTCTGCAAAAAATCAGCATTCAACATAAACCCAAGATAAAAATTACACAACAGGTACACGGAGATGTCTGTTATTTAGAAGCAATCATATCGTGCAAGGCTATGATGGTAAAAAATAAAATCATCAAATCAACAACAGAAATGCCAGAAAAAAAAGATGTCCGACAATTAAAATTTCAGAATGTTCACGATTAAGCCATCAATTCCACACTCACTAAACAAGGTACATTGGAATAACCATCATGCATTGTCAACGTACCATCAGTTTCATTAATATCATCCTCAGGAAGCATGTCATCCTCAAAATCATCTCTTCCAAGAGAATCAATTCCTTCAAAATCATCTTCTTCTTCATCGGACAAGTGATACTTGTTCTTCTTGCTCAGCTTCATGTTCAACTACAAATCCCAAAGAACGAGAAATGAATTTTCCGAAATTTTCAGTATCATTCACAAGAGCTGATCCTGCTCGAGAACTTCCACAGAAGGAACTAGCCCTTCTTTCAGGAATTTTTCTCACACACAAGGTTCAAACTAAAACCTTACTTAAAAGAATATATTATATTGTAAATTGGCCAAGAAAAAGTGAACCTGGCGTTCACGTTGGGATCTCAAGATGGCTTTTCCGAACTCGTCGAGCGCTTCGTCTGTTTCACCGATTCGCTTGTCGACGAAGAGAGAGGACTTGGCGTTCTGTTGGTACTCTTTGAGGAGAGTGTTGTTGCGCTTCTCAATAGCAAGGGAACGGGCCAGGCCCATGCGACGGGCCTCACCCTTACGCTTCTGGCCGAGGATGTCGAATTTCCTTCGGGACCAGACGGACTCGAAGGGGTTGTTGGCCTTCGGTGCCTTCACCTTCATGGCTACGCCTTCAGGACCCGACTTGTTCTTCTTCTTTTTGTTCTTCTTCGTCTTTGTCGGGTCGGTGCTGCTGCGTTTCGATGATTTCGCCATGGAGCCACACGCAGACACAGTCACAGAGGGTTTAGGGTTTAGGTCCCGATTGCTGTTTCTGTTTAACTTCTGAAAGACAGAATGTTTCCTTTGTTGCTCCTGCGGTGCGGCAGCAGGTGGCAAGTGGCACAGGTAACGACTGTAAACTAAATTGAAATTAATAAGTGAAAAAATAATGGGCGAATGAATTAGCATATGGTATCTTAATATAAATAAATTTCATCAACCTTCAAATTTGTCATAATATATTAGTTTTTAAATTTTTATTAATGATATTAGTTTTCTTAAAACAATTAATATGATTAGAAAAATAAATTTATTTGATATATTTTTAAAGTTTAAAATTAATTTGATATATTCTTTAAATGATAAGAATTAATCTAAAAATTTTAAAAATTATTTTAAACAAAATTATAATTTAAAATAATTATGAGAATTTTTATATTTTATTTAATAATAATTTTAAATAATATATATAATTTTAGTTATAATTTATTGTGGGATTATAATCTTTTTCTTATAATTAAAATAAGATTTCAATCTAAAATTCTAATTATACTGCCTAACTTTCTATCATTAAACCTATTTTTTGGGTTGAATTATATATTTTTTTAAATGAAAAAATTAATTACTTTAAAATTTTAAAATATATTATGATTTTAATAGTTTTCTATTTTAATATGTTTATAAATTATAACTATATTAAATATAAATAAAAATATGATCAAATAAAAATTTAATAAAAAATAAATAAATTAAACGATTATATATATTATTTGGGTATGATATTTTAAATGAATTAGATAAAAAAATTAAATTAATCAAGTTTTAAATTTATCATTATTCAATTTAATTGACATAATATTTTTTATTATTCTTTAGAATGAATTATTTTATTAAATTTAAAAATTTAGAATATCAAATTTTTTAATAATTTTAGATTTTAAAAGCATCTTTAACTGTAGTGGAAGATTTTTAATGGAATAAATTAAGTAATAGATGAAATTTTTTATCCTTATAAAATAAAAATTAAAAAAATCTTATATAAATATATTTTATAACAATTTATATGTCCAGATATGTAATGTTAATGATTACAAGTGTAATATATTAAATGGAAGAATTGAAGGATGCGACAGAAACAATGAAAATATCCAAAAATACGCCACTTAGAAGGATATCTCCTCTTTATGTACGCTGTATATTTTATAACAATTTATAAGTTCGAATACATTACGTTGATGGTTACATATTTGAAAAGTGTGATATGTTTTTATAAAAAAATTTAAGGATATATCACAAACAATGAAGATATTTGAAAATATGTTACTTAAAGGTGTGCCTCTAATTCAGGATGGGTTATAAAATGAATTTTTAAGTATGGTAAGTTAAAATTTTAAAATTAACAATAAATAAAGGAAGAAAAAAGTTTAAAAATAAGTTAGAATGGGATGAAAGGGATATAAAAAAAATGAAAAGAATGAAGGTTATTTTTTTTAAAAAAAAAAGCATACACTTACAAGTAAATGAATATTTAATTTTATAAATATATTTATATAAATTAAATTATATTTATAATAATTTAAATATGTATTAATTTAAATGATTTAATGTGTATAATGTAATAAGTAAATTTTTAATAATATTTAAAATAATATTTAAATTAATTATAAATTTTATGAGATTAAACTATTAATTAAATTTTCATATAATTTATTTATGTTTAAATTTAAAAATGATAATCAATTTTTTAAAAATATATGATGTTATAAAGTTATAACATTAAAATAAATGATAATATTTAATCAATTTTATTAATATAATAGTAAAATAAACAATAACATTAAATTAATGAATTATAATTTAATAAAGTTATATATATTTAAAATTATATTTAATATATATATAAATTATAATGTTAATATTATTGTTATTATCAAATTTATATTTAATTATTGGTTAAATATTAAATTTTAGATAAAAATTAATAATAATATTTAATTTGTATTTTAATTTTTTTATATTTTAAAAATTTTTATATATTTAAAATGAACTTAAAATATATATATATATATATATATATATATAAACATCAATATTATTACTAAGATGTAAGATGTATATATACGTAAATTAATTTTAAAAATAAGTAAAATGTGTTATTAGCTACCAATTATTAAACATTACAAAAAATATTATATTAAAAAAACTAATGAAGGTATATATCTATTGTTAATTTATTACGTTATATTTTTTATATTTTATTATAGTATTATTATATTAAAATATCATTATGTTAAATATATTAAATTAACTTTTATATTTTAGCATATTTTAAATAATAATATTAAGATTATCTTATATTTTAAATACTAATGTTTAAATATATTATATTTAATTATCAGTTAAATATTAAGGTTTAATATTTTTAATTGATTATAATTAAATTAACATTTATATTTTATTATATCTTAAATAATAATGTTAATATTATACTATATTATATTTTAAATATTGATATTTAAATAATATTATATTTTAGTATATTAAATTATCAATAAAGTAATATTTAGATCTTATTATAATATATTTTAAATAATAATATTTAAACTACATTATATTTAACATATTTTATTATTATTAAGGTTTAACATTTTTTAATTGATTATATATTAAATTAATGTTTATATTTTATTATATTTTAAATACTATTATTTAAATTATATATAATAATATTTAAATTATATTATATTTTGTATAATACTGCTTAAGTTATATTTGATTAAATATGAAGGTTTAATATTTTTCTAATTTATTATATATTAAATTAAAATATATTAATTTTAAAATTAATAGTTGTATTTTTATTATATTTAATTAAAATATATTTGTCTATTATAGGTATAATAATGATGTAATTAAAAATATGAAGAAATGATTTAATTAATTATGATTTGTTAATTTATTAATGGTTAACTTATACTTTTTGTATAATTGGTAGGAGACAATTTAATGTCATTTTCATTACAATCTAGTTATGATATTAGATCGAAACTGAGTAATCCACCACTCCTAACTTTGAAAAACATTCATATATTCGAACAAATTTGGAATAGAGTATCAGATCAAAACTTGAATATTTGAAGAGAAACTATTTCATAAGAAGGATAATATTCCAAAGATTCTACTACAGATTGTTGAGCATTTAAGGAAAGCTGGTTTTTTTAGAAATTTCTCAAATTCAATTCTTTCAAAGTGATCCTCTTTTGAGTAAAGCTTTGGTTGAAAGATGAAGACTTGAAACACGCACCTTTCATATGCCACCAAAGGTATGTACAATCACTTTTCAAGATGTTGTATATTAACCGACCTACATAAAAATGACATTCCAGCTATTGAAAGTACTCCAGCTTGAGCATGGGAGCCCATTATGATGGAACTTTTTGAAATTTCTCCATTTGAAAATGAGATGCATGAAGCCCCTATAAAGAGACTTAGTTGAATCAACATTTTTCCAATATAGAGGATCAATTGGATAATGAAGTTCAGTTGCACATATATGTTCATGCTTATATTTTTTGATTTGATTGGTGGAGTAGTTCTTTATGATCATTTGAGCAGTAAGATACTGTTTAGGTACCTTCCATTATTGGTTGATTTCAATCAATGTGGGAAATATAGTTGGAGGTCAGTTGTTCTAGCATATTTGTATCGTGAGTTGTGCACTTCTACTAACTACAATAAAAAAGAAATGTGTGGATTTACCTTTTTTCTACAATTATGGGCTTAGGATAGATTTTCTCGTATTGATCCCATTGATCTTAACATAACAAATTTTATACTTCCATACGAATCTTGGTATAATAATTGTCAATTTTGTTTTATTTAATATTTAAAATTATTGTCATTTAATACATTTACTTTTATAGGTGAAGGAGACGTTCCTTTAAAGCAGTTAGACGGGATTGACAATTTTAAAACCATGAAACAAAAAAATGTAAGTAATTTATTTGTATGATGTTTAAAAATTATGTCATGAGAATTATAAATTTACATACTTACCTTTGTATTGTTTTATTATGTAGATTATATGGAAACCATATGCAAATGTATATAAACCTATTTCCTCAAACATGCAAAGACAGATATGATTTTTGGATAGTTGTTATGACATTATTTTGCTTTCGTATTTGAGAGTGGGCACCAACCAAATCATGTTGTGAGATAATTCAAAATGTTTCAACATATTCCCCAACCTCCAAGCCAACTAGAAAATATTCATGAGGTAACACTAAAGGGGAAGATGGACGATAACTGGATTCGATTTTATGCTTCATTTCTAGATTTATGGAATAACAAACAATAATTTGTATGCTTAGGGGATGTCTGATGATGTTGTGATGAGTGTTAATTTAGAATAAATGAGATGGTACACACATCATTCAAGGAGATGGATCACAAGGGAACATGCAATCAAAGGCCAAATAATAAGTCTAAAAATAAGGTATTTGGAATCTCCTCAGTTATATAAATATGATTGATGATTGATTAATTTATTGTTCTCTTATATGTAGGTTGATCAAGCAGAGTTAATCTATTACATCGTAATGAACTTGGATCATTCAAGAAGAGAGTTTAACAATCAATGTCATGATCGGGTTAAAATAAAATAAAAGTAAATAAAAAATATAGTACAAGACGTCTCTTGAGAACCTCATAAAATAATTTGTTTGAATTTAAAATTAGAGAAATGAGGGGTTTGTATTTTACTTTTTGTAAGAAAAATAAAAATAATAAAATTAATATTAAAAATTGATTAACTCACAAGTTCAATTTATAAACGGGATAATTATAGGTTCAAAACAATATTTTTGAAAATAATTTTAGTTCTTGTGATAACACCTAGAATTCAAATAATTAAACATCATTCGAAGTTCCCAAATCAATTCTAAAGAAACAAAGTCACCAAACCCTATAGGAAAGCCTTCAATTTTATTTAGTTTAAATTCAATCAAGCAATTGCCAATTAAACACATGATTTCCTACTAAAGTAACACCTAAAGTTTGAATTAATTCATGTTCAGACGATTAAGTATCATCTGAAGTCCCCAAATCAATTATAAAGAACCAAAGTTACCAAACCTTATAGGAAAGCCCTAATTTTTATTTAGTTTGAATTCAATCAAGTAACCGACAATTAAATTCATGACTTCTTACTAGAACAACACCTAGAATTTGAATTAATTCATGTTTAGACAATTACACATCACCCGAAGTCCCTAAATTAATTCTTAAAAATCGAAATTAGCAAATCTTATAGGAAACTTCACAACCTTGTTTAATTTTGCATGCAAATTAAAAAATTAAGAAAACCTAATTTTAAAATTTCAGCATGCAAAATAAAATAAAATTAAGTATCTAATTATATAATTACAAACACCAATTGCAATTAATTAAAAAGGAAGAAGAAGAAATCGCAACAAAAATTTAATTTAAAAACAAAACCTTAAATTCCTTACTTATAAAATTAAAACCAACGAGTTAACCAAAGAAATTAGCCTTTCGTGAGGCTTTTTCCGAAAAGAAGAAGAAGAATAAAAATTGAAACTTTATTGAGGATATCAAGTAAGTTTTGGTGTGTTTACAATTTTTTAGGATTTCCTCTTTCATAAACTACATTTTCTAATTAAAATTCAAAATTTAAAATTCAAATTTAAAATTTAAAATGAAGATAAAAATTGAATCAATTATTTTAAATGTAGAATAAAAATCCTTCAAGAATTGATTCTCTTGTCCATTTAGGTTTGCAATTGAATTTCTTATTTATTGAGTTGTTTGAATTCAAATTATGCACAAAATATGAGTCCTTGTCTGACATCTCTTTTCTCGAATTTTTATGAGAACGTCGGCTACCTAATTAGGGTTTTCACTCTGAACAAATATCATAGACAATTCTATCATTGAGATTCAAAAATGTCTGAGTTGTCTAAACAAAAACTTTGAGTCATAGATGGGTCCAAATAACTTTAAGATCCATTTCTCCTAGGCTATATAGGCATAAATATGATTTTAGGATTTTTATCATCTTTCTAATGCCTCTAAAATAACTCCAATCCCAATTTTATGATCTAAGATATGACATGCACAATGAAAAAAGATCAAGAGGTATGAAAATCCAAAAATTAACCAATTTTATCACCTAAGTCCAATGAAGCCCAATAACATAAAAACCACTCAAAATGATAAAATCAGACATGATTAAAACTCAAATAAGCCCAACACAAAATAAAAATAAGTTTACAAAAATCCACCATCAAAGTCCTTGCTACTCCTTATGGATCTCATCCATCAACATGCAGAAAATATGTTAGTGATGTTTGAAAAAGAGGATCGTGTTGTGACTGCTCAAATGGCTGCACCAGTTGCTACACAAGATTCACCTAGATAAGAGGTTCGTGCTAATATGCCAGATAACAGAGTTGAGCGGCAAGGGCTTCAACATTGTGATAGGTATTTGGAGCATCAAACTCATGTCATTCCTTCCCTTCCAACTTGACAGGAAGGACAATATTTTGTGTCATCATAGGATGTACCACCGTCACTACTGCTAACTTATGTTTATCTGTTACAAATATTTAATAATGATACAAGTCCATCATTTGCAAGACCATCAGAAGAAGGTCCATTTGTTACATCTAGTTGTTATGGACAGACATTGTGTGATGATATTTATAATGGTGACGACTATTAAGAAATGAGTTCATGTCCCAAGAATACAAAGTAGAATAACAGAGCTAGTGAGAAGATATTTTTTGACTAATATTAATATATGCCTATGTCTTAATTATCACTAAGAGGGTGATAGAGAATAAATCTTAATTACGAAAGACATAGAAGAAATGATAGTCAAATAATATCTATAATGTGATCCCAAAGACTTATGATGTTTAAGTTAGTCCTATGTCTAATTAAAAATGGTTTATCCATTTCAACAAGTTTTTGAAAGATTAAAATTAAACTTGTATGCATGACATGTTTTTCTAATAAATTGAATTGCTTGGGATAGAGTTAGGACACTAAACCTATGGTGGAATCCTATTGAGAAACTTAGTTTCTCACTCATTCTTCCTTTATTTTCTTCACAGACACTCATGATATCTTTTGTGAACGTGGTAGTTTTCATGGAAGTCAATAACGTAAATTCGATTGTGAACACTCATAAGTTGATGATAACAGTTCAAGCTAACATGCATATATACTTCTTTTTGGGATATTTGTTCATTTCGGTAGTAATGAGTCCATATTTATCCGCCATGAACTTTGTGATACCTTTAGAAGCATTCTACCCTGATGGGGTATTTCCACCTCTTCCCAGCTACAGGCACCACCTGTAGCATCCATAGAAGACACCTCATCATTTGAAGGGGAAATCGACTCGCAAACGTCGTCCCACTACTATATCACTTCACACGTCTAGTCATCGTAGGGTAGTTCTTTATATCTCAGGCTCTATCCTTTCCAAGCGTTCCAGGAAATGGTTGATGGGACTTTTACTGCCCTGAATGAGAGCTTGTAGTTGGAGCAACACCATCACCAATCTTTAAGTGTTCAACATAGTTTTTGTATTTGAAGGATGAGAGAGCAAGTCATACTAATAATGTACAATTTGTAAATAGATAGATGAATGTGTCCAATTTACTAATAGGTAAATTGTAAAATAGATAGTTTTGTATATGGTAAAAATAATTATGTATGTAATTAAGTATGTAAAGGCTCCAGTGCCTTAACCTAAATATGTCTGTATAAATAAAGATCGTACAATTATTAAGGACTATATAATCATATTATGCATGAATGTTGTATGTTTGTAATGTTAATAAGTTATACGTGCATGAGAGCATTTAATTCTTTACATTCTTTTACGAATGCTATTTCGACGACACTTGCATTTGATATCGAAGTGTTTTAAAGAAATTTTTTTCACTGTATTTTCACTAATAATTATTTTCTAAAAATTTCGTATCATGAGATATCAATCTATTAATGAAACCGAGTATATTAGGATTTTATATTAAGAAGGAGTTCACTTTCCATTTATAGAGTTTTTAACCATATTTCAAGGTTTTTTTTAACTATAATAGTATAACCAAACCTTTTGGAAGAAAAATGGTTGTTTTCTGTAGATTTTTTCTATCAATGTTAATTAAGATTTCACTTGTTGATAGATCCTTTAAGGATATCCTAAAATTTTCTAATTGATTTAGTTTAACCAAATCTTTTACAAGAAAAATTAGTTTTTTTAAAAAAATTGAAGTATTTTTACCTATAATTTCAATAAAAATGAAGTAAATTATCATACATTTTGTAATTAAGTCTTCTAATCTTAATATTTGACAATACATTTAAGTGTTGATATTCACACTAAAACATGAGATTTTTAGATAGGTATAAAAGCTTTGACATACTTGGATCAAATATAGATAGTAACTTTGCTAGTTCATGCAAAAGGGATTGATAGCTTTATTAATGTTAACAAAGAGTTCACTTTCCATTTATAGAGTTTTTAAATATATTGCAACCGTTTTTTTAACTATAATAGTATAACCAAATCTTATGGAAGAAAATTGGTTATTTTTAGAAGAATTTTTGTATCAATGTTAATTGAGATTTCACCCGATCCTTTAAGGATATCCTAAACTTTTCTAACCGTTTTAGTTTAATAAAATCTTTTACAAGAAAATTAGTTTTTTTTTTGAAATTTTAAGTATATTTTACATAGAATTTTAATAAAAATGAATTAAAATATCATATATTTTAGTTAGTTATTCTTATCTTGATCTTTGACAATATAGTTAGGTGTAGAAATTCTCCTAAACAATAGATTTGCAAATAGGTATAAAAATTCTGGTATACTTACATAAAAAAGGGATATAACTTTGTTAATTCTTGAAAAAAGGATTGTTAATACTATATTGCTATCTCTATTAATGTTAACAAAGAGTTCACTTTCCATTTATAAAGTTTTAAAACAAATTTTAAGATTTTTTTTAACTATAATAGTATAACCAAACCTTTTAGAAGAAAAATGGTTACTTTTAGCAGAATTTTTCTATCAATGTTATTGAGATTTCACTCATTAATAGATCCTTTACCTTATGTTTGGATGGAACATTTCAACATTTTAAGAAATTTGAAATACTTTGAAATTTAAAAACTTTCATTTCAAAAATACTTTGTTTGGATAAAGGAATTTAAATTTTTAGTATTTAAAATTATTTATTTGGATGGTGGATTTTAAATTCATTAATTTAAAACTTTTGTATTTATAAATTTTTATTTAGATTAAATAATTTAATTTTTAATACATATAAAATTTTATATTTAAATATTCATAGGTTTTCCTTAATTTTTATTGTGCAACATATTTAAATAGAATAATAATCTAATAAATGTACATAATTAAAATAATAGAAAATATGATTATATCATTTAATACTAAAAATATTGTATTAAAAAATGAAAGATAAAAAAGGGAGAGAGAAATAAAGCAATAATAGAGAGAACAACAAAAGAATAATATGAAAGAACAGTAAAAGAAACAACAATGTGGAGAGACAACTGTTGTTCATGGAAATAAGTTGAAGAACTTTGAGAAATTTTAAATTCCACCTATTTCGAAGTAGTTTTAAATTCTCTCATTTTAATTTGTTAAAATACTCTCTTAAAATTCATGTGATTTGAAATTTCTTACAGAAAAAAATACTCAAACAAGATATTTCAAGTTCTAGAAGTTTAAATTCTCTCAAAAATTATTTTCTCTCCATAAAATGCCTTATTCAAACACAAGGTTAAGGATATCTTAAAACTTTTCTAATCGTTTTAGTTTAACCAAATCTTTTACAAGAAAGGTAATTTTTTTTTAAAAAAAGATAGGCATGTTTTACATATAATTTCAATAAAAACAAAGTAAAATATCATATATTGTGTAATTAATTCTTCTAATCTTAATCTTTGACAATGTATTTAAGTGTTGATATTCGCACTAAACATGAGATTTGCAAGTGGATATAAAAACTTCGGCATACTTGCATTAAACAAGGATACTAACTTTGCTAATTCTTGCAAAAAGAATTGCTAAATTTCAATTGCTATCTCTACTAATGTTAACAAGAAGTTCACTTTCCATTTAAAAAGTTTTTAAATATATTTCAAGATCTTTTTAACTATAATAATATAACCAAATATTTTGGAAGAAAAATGTTTGTTTTTAGTAGATCCTTTATTGATATCCTAAATTTTCTAACTATTTTAGTTTAACCAAATATTTTACAAAAAAATAGTTAGATATATTTGAAATTTTAAGTATATTTGATCTATACTTTCAATGAAAATGAAGTAAAATGTCAAATATGTTATAAATTCTTCTTATCTTAATCTTTTACAATATAGTTAGGTATTAATATTCGCACTAAACATGAGATTTGCTAGTGGGTATAAAAACTTTGACATACTTGCATCAAGCAAGGATACTACTAACTTTGCAAATTCTTCGAAAAAGGATTTCAAATTCCAAGTTACTATCTTTATTGATGTTAACAAGGAGTTCACTTTCCATTATAGAGTTTTTAAACATATTTCAAGATTTTTTTTAACTATAATAGTATAATCAAATATTTTAAAAGAAAAATTGTTGTTTTTAGTAGAATTTTTCTATTAGGGTTAATTTAGATTTGACTTGTTCATAAATTCTTTAAGGATATTCTAAAATTTTCTAACTGTTTTAGTTTAATCAAATCTTTTAAAAGAAATGTATTTTTTTTTGGAATTGTAAGTATATTTTACCTAAAATTTCAATAAATATGAATTAAAATATCATATATTTCATAATTAATTATTCTTATCTTAATCTTTAACATTACAGTTTGGTGTTGATATTCGCACTAAACATAAGATTTGCAAGAATGTATAAAAACTTTGATATACTTGCATCACATAAGGATAGTAATTTTGCTAATTCTTGAAAAATTGATTGCTAATTCCTAATTGATATTTTTATTAATATTAATAAGGAGTTCACTTTTCATTTATAGAATTTTTAAACATATTTCATGATTTTTTTTAACTATGATAGTATGACCAAATATTTTGGAAGAAAAATGGTTGTTTTTTGGTAGAATTTTTCTTTCAATGTTAATTTAGATTTCACTCATTGATAGATCCTTTAAGGATATACTAAAGTTTTCTAATCCTTTTAGCTTAAGCAAATCTTTTATAAGAAAAATAGTTTTTTTTAAAATAATTTAACTATATTTTACCTATAATTTCAATAAAAATGAAGTAAAATATGATATATTTTTGTAATTAATTCTTCTTCTCTTAATCTTTGATTATATAGTTAGGTTTTGATATTCGCATTAAATATGAGATTTGCACGTGGTTATAAAAACTTTGGCATATTTGCATCATATAATTATAGTAATTTTGCTAATTCATGGAAAAATAATTCCTAATTCCTAGTTGCTATCTTGATTAATGTTAATAAGGAGTTCACTTTTTATTTATAAAATTTTTAAACATATTACATGATTTTTTTTTTAATTATGACTGTATAACCAAATCTTTTGGAAGAAAAATGGTTGCTTTTAGTATAATTTTTCTATCAATGTTAATTGATATTTCATTCATTGATAGATCCTTTAAGAATATTCTAAAATTTTCTAATCCTTTTAGTTTAATCAAATCTTTTATAAGAAAAGTGGTTTTTTTTTCAAATATTAAGTATATTTTACCTATAAATTCAATAAAAATGATATAAAATATCATATATTTATAATTAATTCTTCTAATATTAATCTTTGACAATATAATTAAGTATTGATATTCGCACCAAACATAAGATATGTTAGTGGGTATAAAAACTTTGCCATACTTGCATCAAATAAAGATACTAACTTTACTAATTCTTGGAAGAAAAGACTGTTAATTCTAAATTGTGTTCTCTATTAATGTTAACAAGAGTTCATTTTTTATTTTTAGAGTTTTTAAGAATATTTGAAGACTTTTTAAAACTATCATAATCTAACTAAATCTTTGGGAAGAAAAATAGTTGATTTTAATAGAATTTTCTATCAATATTAATTGAGATTTTACTCGTCCATGGATATATTCTAAAATTTTCTAACCATTTTAGTTTAACCAAATCTTTTATAAGAAAAATATTTTTTTTAAATTTAAGTATATTTTACTTGTACTTTTAATAAAAATAAATAAAATATTAAATATTTTATAATTAATTTTCTTGTCTTAATATTTGATAATATAGTTAGGTGTTGATATGACACTAACATTTACTTATGGGTATAAAAATTTTAACATATTTACATTAAGTAAGGATATAAATAATTTTAACATATTTACATTAAGTAAGGATATAAACTTTGTTAATTCTTGAAAAAAAGATGATTAATTCTAAATTGCTAACTCGTTTAATATTAACAAAAAATTCACTTTTTATTTATAGAACTTTGTAACATATTTTAAGATTTTTTTTAATTATAATAGTAAAACATATCTTTTAAAAAAAAATTGTTTTTAGTAAAATTTTTCTATCAATATTTATTTAGATTTTACTTGTAGATAGATTTTTTAAGAATATTTTAAAACTTTTTTACTATTTTTGGTTGAATTAATTTTTTTAAAAATAAAGTAGTTTTTTTTTTTTAAATTTTAGGTATATTTTACCTATAATTCTTGCAAGTTAAATCTCAATTTTTAAGGTTAAAATTTTTTAAAAAAAGTAAAATAAAACTAGATATTATGTACATTAAAGATGAAATTACTGGTGGTCAAATTAATGATAGTATTATGATTAATATTTGCTAATAAATGATTCCGATTTTTTTAATCATATTTTCTATTTTAGAATAAATTTATCAATACTTTTAGATAACATTTGATAACTTTTTTTTTCATAACTGGGCTATTTAATATTTACAATTGACTAATCATCTATCTAATAAAAATATCACTTAACTACATAATTCATACCGAACATCTAAGAACCTATTTTAGATTTTAAACCTCATTCGAATTGTTTTAGTTTTTAATTTTAAATTTTTAAAATTAAATCTATTATTAGTTTTGAGTTTTTAAAATATTATTGTAAAAACGAATTAACCTATTGTATCTTATTTATGATGAATTAAAAAATAGGTAAATAATAAAATTAATAAAAAATAAATCATTTTAAAATAAGTAAAAATAACTATTTAAAAATAAATAAATAAATAATAATAATAGTATTATTATTGTGATATTAATGATAATTATAATATAGTTACACCTTTTGTGTACAATAAGATGTACTTAAAGTTAAAAATAAAAATTTAAAATAATAATGAAGAAATTTTATTTTATTTTAAAAATGAAATTAAAATTATTTTAAAACTAACGTAAAATTATTTTAATGAAACAAATTTAATTTTTAAAAATTAAATTAAAAAATAAATATTTAAAAACTTGAAAAAATCCTTAAACAAAAAATTAAATATTAAGAATTATAGAAGATCATTTTTTATGTTATACGTGTTATTTTATCACAAGATACCAAAATTACAATCATATTGAAATTGATATGATTTACACACCAAAAATAACAAGGAGTTTAGTATTTAAGCTGCAATGAGAAAAAAATTGTATAAATGAAAATATTAAATAATAAGATAAATTTATAATTATGTTATATTTTTTTTATACCAAATTATATATGTTTATTCTATGTTCTTTGGAAAAAAATTGTAGTAAGAAGGAATTGAAGGATAAAAATGCCTTCACCATTTAATTTTTTATGGATGTTAACATCAGCACACTTCTTCATGAGTGACCATTATTGTCCTTAAAGTTGTAATGTATTAGAAAGTCAGCATGCGACTCTTCCTCATTGTCTTAACTAAGGAAGAATTTCTTCAAAGTCTTAGATTTATGGTAAATACTAATTTATTATACACCAATAAAATCTATGAAATTATAGGGAAAAAATCACATATTTTTTATATTCATTCTTGAGTCATGATAATCGTAATACTTTAAATTATTTTATTTTATTAAATATTAATAATAGGAAAAAAATATTTGTTATTGATTATTAAAAAGTTATTAATTTAAAGAATCTCTTAAATATGTTAGTATTTACCTTTTAAAATAAGTGTTTTTCAATGATTAATTATATTTTACTATCTTCAAAATCATCGGTCAACAACAATAAATGATTAAACATTTTTCTGTAATAATAATAAAATTATAATATTTATATGTAACAATAGCTATAAAAAAATAATACTAATTTACAAATAATTTTCTAAACTTTAACCTAGATCAATTGATTATATTTATTTAATGTAAGTTCATCCTCAGAAACAAACTATTCTTACGACCTTTTTCTATTTTTTATTGGAGGAATTTGATAGCTAACTCTTTCTCAATTTCTACAATTTTTTCTGGTTGTTGTTTTTTTTAACATTATAAAAATGAATTTCCTCTAATTATTATTGAATCTTTATTTTATTTTATAATTTTTCAACATTATATAATTTTTTTTAAGAATATACTGCAAGTATTTAGTATATATATATATATATATAATTTTAACAATATTAGATACAACCTCATTTTCCTAGAGTATCTATGCACTTTATAAATAGACTTTATTTAAAAAATTTTTAAATTTTGATTTATAATTTTTAATAAGACTTCTTTAGAGTAATTTTATTTAAAAAATAAGCAACTAAAGTTACCTTTTTATCTTATTTAAACTATATCGTAATCTATATTATGTATATTTTAAAAATAAATACACATTTTCGAAAATTTCAATTTAGTCATTTGTTGCTTTGGTAAAAATAGGGGAATAAAATAGAAAAATTTCCCATTTTATTATATTTCTCTCTGATTAGTTATTTATTTTCTTCTTAATTTTTTTTACCATCCACAAATGCATAAAGAATAGCATTCTTTTTCGTAATAAAACTTAGCCAATACGCGTTTGGTCACCTTAGAAATAACTAATCAACGTATGTATGTATCTCACAATAATGGAGCAATGTATTGTATTCCCCGCAAGTTGGGGAAGCTGCAGCTGGAAGCAAGAATAGAAAGAAGTGACTCCGCGTGACCGCGTCCACTATCTGACCAGTGACCAGCTTATGTTAATGAAATATTTATTTAATAAATTTTTAATATTTAAAAATTCATATCATAAATATGATCAATAGAATTTGTAAAAATAAATTAAATATTGTCTTAATAAGTTATATAAAAAAGTTCTTAGTTAAATTAATCTCATGCTTTTAAATTACTTGAGAAATTTTAAATTTTTTATATATTTAAAATTTGTTAGTTTTTGAAAATTTAAATGATTTTTAATTAAGCTTCTCAGCAAACATAGAAATTTAATTAAATTTTTGAAAAAGTTTAAGATTTAAGTGGTTAATTTAATATTCAATAAATTTTTATCTTTTTGGTAAATTTTAATTAATTTCTTATGTTTACTGAATCTCTAACAAAAATATAACTATGGACCTAATAAAAATAATTTAAAAATTAAAAATATTACTTACAAACTTTTGAAATATAAGAATTTATTTAAAAATGATTGAATAATTCTTAAACTAAAAGTTTATTGCAATATAAGTTAAAAAATAAGAATTATAAATTATTAATTGTTGGAAAAATATTTTTGTATTTTAAAAGTGGGTTCCAACTTTCAACTAGGAACCTTCAACTCACAATAGAACAAAAAGCTAAAACCGGCGAATGGAATCGGGGCATCACATTCACATCTCTATCACCATCACCAACAACAAAGCAAACCGCTTCTCTACGCTCCTCCACCTTTAATCTCGCCGTGTTCTCTTCTCTCCCTCTCTCTTTCTCACCAACTTCCACCAGATTCATCTCAATTCAAGGTTCACTGTCTCACCTCATTTTTTTGCTCTTTCAATCCAAATTTCTACTACTTTTTTAATTTTTTTTTGTGCTAGCGTTGCTTGATCAGTTAGTTTTGACTTCGATTTACAATTTTTATTTATTTATTTATTTTGTGGCGGTGGTAGTGTGTGTGCTTTTGACGAAGTCTATAAGTTTTGAACTGCACTTTTAAATTGTTGTGAACTGCATGAAGAGAGATTCGCTTGTTTCCATTAGTTTGATTCAACCGATGCTAATATGGAAGGAAAAGTAAATGCTATTGAAACCTTGTTGCAAAGTGAGGATCTTAGTGAATGATGGCGTCGTATTTTTGGAAGTTTCATGACCGATTGTTCCACTTTTGAAATTTTTAGGTTTAGTTTTCAACCTCAGTCCTCTACGTGAAGTTGGATTAGTTATGATAAACCTTTTCCCGTTTTTATTCCTTAGTTACATAACGAATGACCTTAAATTATTTCTGTTTTGTTTTGTTTTATTTGTTTAATGCTTCCAATTTATTGATTCTGGAATGCTTCTTTTATACTTGAATGTGTGTTGAATTTTTACTTCTGATCAGCTATTAGCCATATAGCTGATGGTAATGTTTGCTGATCGGTTGTCATTTATTTCTCTTGACAGAAGTAGCAGCTAAGGTCTCTTGGGTTCTTCTGTTGAGCAATAGTGCCTTGATTTTCATGTCTGGTAAAATGAACTCCTTGTTTGGCAAAACTTTTAGTCTTTAGTGTTTGGCGAAGTAGAAAATATAATACAGAGGCTTTAGAGGTGAACAAATAAAATGGAAACTACAAGGCGGTGGTTTGGTAAGTTGAAGTCAAAGGATAAAATGAAGTCTGCAAAAAACCAGGAAACTACGGGCATGGCAAAAGAAGCGTCAAAACCCCCAACAAATGATGAAGCCCCTTCAAATGTAACCAAGCAAAGGGTTGAAGCTGCAAAGCAGTACATAGAAAATCATTATAAGAAGCAGATGCAAAGCCTGCAGGAGAGGAAGGAAAGGTACCTTCAATTTATATATTTTGGGCCATAATGATGATCCAATCTAATGTTCTTGAGAGTTTTGTACCATATAAAGTAATTGTTTTAACACATTTATTGTCCTCTCTGAGCTGATTGAAATAAGTGATTTCCTTATTTCCCTTGCTGTTCTGTTGCCAAACTAGTATTCTTCTGCATTGGATTCTGGAATATAGTTTTGTATGACATTGTCTTTTGTTGTCCCTGATGTGATAATGTTCAACTACCTAATGCAAATGAAAATGATTTAAAGTCTTTAATAAAGCTTAAATTGAATACTTTTTGCAGACGTAATATACTAGAAAAGAAGTTGGCTGATGCAGAAGTCTCCGAGGAAGAGCAGAACAACTTGCTTAAGTATTTGGAGAAAAAGGAGACAGAATACATGCGCCTTCAGAGACATAAGATGGGGGCCGATGACTTTGAGCCCCTGACTATGATTGGGAAGGGTGCATTTGGAGAGGTATACTCTATCTTTATAAGCATCCAAGTAAAACCATCTTTAAGGTTTTTCCTATATGTTTGACCTTAATGGTTTTTATATTAACAGATCCTGGCAATAATGTTACTGTTTCCTCCAGTGACTAAAAGGACTTGAATGATATGTATGTGTGCAGACTGGAGATGTAGATTGAAACCATAAATTCTTATGAAGTTTATAGGTTTCTCTGACATTCATATCATTCTTGTCTGTTCTATTGTCATGGCTTTTCCTGATATTTAGAGGTGGACTGGAGTCCAAAGTTTGCTAATCATATCAAGTAATGGCAACAATATTAGTTATTTAACTCTGGTATGTATTCTACAGGTTTCTTTATACATATGTGAGAAAAATGTAGATTAAGGATATTACATAGGTTATGTGAGGGAGAAGTAGTTGCAGTGGATTTTTACATTTCAAAATTATTAGTGGTAATGGAATTTCACCACCAAAACCTCGAATTTAACAATTTTAAAAGCCTTTGTATTTTGACCATAGTCACAATTTACTATCTCCCCCCATGTCCTGCATACCAATTCAGGCAAACCCGTTCCCAATTCTTTTGCATGCCAATTTTCTAAAATTAGCTGTAAAATTAGTGTCCCAAAAGTTAAAAAATATGTTGAGGCACTGGAGCTTCCATCTGCAAAATTGGGGGTTTTCTGCTGGTTGGAAGAAGAAGATGGCGCAATAGCAATGTGTGTTTTTTTTAATGACAATAAATGAAGTAGCAAGCTATAGGTCATGGAATACGGCCAGCCTATGAGAGAAGGTGATAAGTCCACAGTCCACTCTTCTTTTTTGAAAAACCAAAAGCCAAAGATAAAAGATACAAGAATAAAAAATATCCTTCGAACAGGTTCTATTTGAATAAACATACCTAATATGTATTTATAATTTTTAATTAGTAAATTTTGTTATTAATAGTGTACCTGTGAATTCATTACAGTGTACTGTAGTGTATTGATTATGTATACCCCCCATGTATCACATAGGTGCATACTCAATAGGCTGTGTACCTGTACCACATATCAGAGAGTATTTCGAATTATGTGACTATGATTTTGACTCCATGCCGGATTAAATACTCTATTTTAATTTTTAACAATAAATTTTATGAATTTTTCCATTTGCAAAAAATACTCCAGTTTGTGTTATGTATATTAGCAGTTTCCATCATAGAGTAGCCTGTGGAGTTTTATAAGAAAGTTCGCTTGATGACATAGTATATATATTGCATAGACTCTTCGGCTAGTATTCTTTTTTTAAACTTTTGCAATTCCATCTTTTCATAGGTTAGAGTCTGCCGGGAGAAGGCAACTGGTCATGTATATGCTATGAAGAAGCTTAAGAAATCAGAGATGCTTCGGAGAGGCCAGGTATGAAATTATCGCATTGTTGGAGTAAATATTGTTTTCTTATACTTATTGGATACCTCTTTTGTAGGTTGAACATGTCAAAGCTGAAAGAAACCTACTTGCTGAAGTTGACAGCAATTGCATTGTAAAACTTTATTGTTCCTTTCAAGATGAAGAGTATTTATATCTCATAATGGAGTATCTACCTGGTGGAGATATGATGACGTTGCTGATGCGGAAGGATATACTGACAGAGGATGAGGCCAGGTTCTATGTTGGAGAGACTGTCCTAGCCATAGAGTCAATTCATAAACATAATTATATTCATAGGTAAACTCAAAGCTTAAACAATACATCAAATGATGGAAATTTTAAGTATACATACTTTTCTGATGTGGGTCAATGATACTTGTGGTGGTCTACTTCTGGATCAATAAATATTGATATTGTGATTCTTAAATGCATTCCAGAGATATCAAGCCTGACAACTTGCTGCTAGATAGAAACGGTCACATGAAATTGTCAGATTTTGGATTATGTAAACCACTAGACTGCAGTAATCTTCAGGAAAAGGACTTCTCTGTTGGAATTAACAGAAGTGGAGCCCTCCAAAGTGATGGGCGTCCTGCAGCTCCTAAACGAACACAACAGGAACAACTGCAGCATTGGCAGAAAAATCGACGAATGCTTGTAAGCCTCTCGATATTATTAGTATTCAAAAACACACTTGATTATAATATTCCCTATTAATTTTCAGTTGGCTCCCTTTTTTCAGGATAAAATAAACAATTAGTCCTTTATTCCTTATAGTTTCATCTGATTTAGATTTTAATCCCTATAACTTATTTTTGGGAGTAAATATAGTTGTTAGTCCTTGAAAGATTTTTCTTGTGTTGCTTGGTCCTTGAAAGTTTCTGTTTATGCAAATCAGCCCCTGAATTTGTCTACTTGTTAACAAGCTCTGCCAAAATTGTCAACTTGATATCAAGTTCATCTATTTGGCAACCAATTTGTATAGATGGATACTTTCAGGGACCAAAGGACACTAATAATATCTCAAGGACCAACTTCTATACATACTCTTTTTATTTTATTTGGATATCAATAGTTTCACTCATTTGAATTTTGATCTCAATACCTTAAGAGTTTGGAACTAAGGGCCAGTTTTCACAGAAAATTGGGTCTGATATCTTAATGTTTAGAAGTTATAGGCACCAAGTCCAAAAGTTAAACATATATGGACTGATATTTGGTAGGGACCAATATCCAAAAAATTGATAATACAGGGGCAGATATCCAAAAAATAATCTACAAAGGGTGGCCAAGTGCATTAGGCTCCCACCAAGTGAGGTTTGGGAAGGATAGATGTACACCACTTTACTCCTGTAAGTGGAGAGGCTGTTTCTAGGGTTTGAACTTGAGACCTCCAGGCCACAAAGGCAGCAGTTTTGCCATTATCCCTGAGGTCACCCTCAGGCCTCATCCAAAAGCAATAAACTATAGGGACCAAAATTCAAATATAGTATACTATAAGGACTAACTTTTTGGTTTAACCTTTGTTTTTTCAAACTTTTGACCATATTAATTGAAAATTTTCATTTCTTATGAGCATGCATATTTTTTAAAATTTTTTAATGTTGGATCTTGTCATTTATAATGTTAGAATATGTACAAAATATCTTAGATGGAGAAAATGATGCATACTATATTAGGACAAATTATGTTATTTGAAGTATAATTATGTTATCCTTTCTTTTTGGCAACCTTATTTTATTCTTGAGGATTTTATCTCATCTTTAGTAACTTATTGGTTGCCTACTTGATTGGGTTTCTTAACCTCATTCCTAGTATAAATTGGGGTTAGTGCTAGTCTTTTATAACATGTTATTTATACAATATGCCATTTTCTGTTTTGTTATGCGATTTCTTTATTCTCTTTTTCCCTCCTTCCATGCCGTGAACCTTATAGTTTGAACATGTATTAAAGCAGTGACATCCTCTGTAACCTGTTTTGTCACTATCTTGCTATTGAGTTCCTTAAAATTTGGAACTCAACTTTATATCCATTTTTCTCATCCCTTTCACTGTGCACAAATTCTGACCACCCAAACCCTAGACTTTCTAGTTTCTTCCTTCCAATTCATCAGCTTTCTTGTTGTATTCTCCTTTTGCCCTTTGTCTCTCAACTGTACCTGTTTCTATCTTCTTTCTTGTCAGTGTGTCTTCCAACCTGCTACTTCTACCACCATCTCCAGCATTTCCAGATCAACCAGCGCTTGAAATTGTGCCTCCATGAGGGGCCTGGATGCTGCACCTCTTGCTCCTAGCATCTATCAGCTTCTTGCCTGTAAAGTACGTCCAATGATGTTTTCTGTTGCCATTGCCACCATTTGATTGCTGTCATATTCTCTACCCAGATCTGTCCTTATGTTGTCCAATTGTGCACGTGCACTAGGTTGTTGTATACCTATGCTCAAAGTATTCAGGTATATTGTGATTGAGATTTTTTGGCTTTATACCCTGAACCATGACTGCTTCTAGTCCTACAATGTTCCCAAGGCTGAAACACCTATGTTTCACCCTTATTTGGCTGTTATACTTTGATGGTGACATCTCTTCATGTCAACAGAGATCCTTCCAACAGTCTATTGATGATCATACTAATGGTGACTTTTCTTCCTTTTAAGATCATTCCAGTTGCAGTAACTTATATTTCACCAATGAGTCAAATAATGATGAATTGACTGTGATTCATATTGGCCTCGCTTTGTGAATCATATCAATGTAGATTTTCCCTATCTTTCGAATAAGTCATGTCGGTGATGAATTCTCCGTGACTGAAATACTCACCAGCATAAGTTTAAACTTTAAACTAGTCACCAACTTTTTTCTATCATTTGAACTTTGAAGCCTCAAAATATTGTTTGGAGAAGTTTGAGCCTTGCTATACATGATTGAGTGCCAAGAATATTTTGACAGGCTAATGATCATTCCAGCCATCTTCTTAAGTTATATTTTTCGCAGTACTTATCTCTCTAACATTCCTAACATCCTTGAGTTGTTTTTCCAGCTGGGTTTTATGGAGCCCACTTTATATTTTTTTTTTGTTATTTTCCTTTTTTAGGTGTTCATTTGTAACATGCTTAAAACTTAGTTATGTTTAGCTTGTGGGGGCTATTAGAATATCTATAAAATATCTCAAGAGGGAGAGAATGATGCATAATAGATTTGGATAATAAATGTGTTACCTTAATTTTATATATCTTTCCTTCTTAGCAACCTTATCTTATTCTTGGGATTTTATCTTACCCTTCCAGTTTTGTACCCTTATTTGATCAGGATTAGGAGTGTAGCTCTTTATCTAAGTCCTAGCATAAATAGGGGTTTGCACCTTGTCTACTGGAACACATTATTCACACCATATATCAGTCTACTTTTTTGGTATTTGTAGTCTCTTTTCTTCCTTCTTTACCTTCAGCCCTATAATTTCTATGTATAAATTTGGTGGCCACAAGTTTTGTCTCAGTTTTGGCAAGTTTTATTCCCTCCTGTGATTGTATGGTGATGATTGATGTCATGGTGACCTTTTCTTTCTTTGCAATACTGCAGGCCTATTCTACAGTTGGAACACCTGATTATATTGCTCCAGAAGTTCTGTTGAAGAAAGGATATGGCGTGGAATGTGATTGGTATTATAGAAATAGAATATGTTTTCTACCTTCCCATTTCAAAAATCTCCCCAAGGTGCCCCTTGCTTTTAAAAACTTATTATTGTTTCAATGTAATGTCAATGCTTCCAGGTGGTCTCTAGGAGCTATAATGTACGAAATGCTTGTGGGGTATCCGCCCTTTTATTCAGATGAACCAATGTCGACTTGTAGAAAGGTAATTTCTGCACCTTGTGTTAATGGGTTCCATTCCAATGCATCATGCATTTATATGGGTTGAAATTCTGCTGTTTAGGACTTTTGAGTCCATTGTATTTTATAAGGCTCCTGCCCTTAGAAAAAGGCCCTCTTGCTATATAAGACTTTTGAAGTACATGCTAAGTAAAAATTACTGGTATTTCTTACAACCTTGCCATTGATAGTTTTCTGGATCTATTAGACCACCTTGCTATTGATATTTTCCTGAATCTATTAGACCATATTATCCTCACTTGTGTTTGGAGGTCCTAGGATTCCCATTAACATATTGAGCTTAGTGTTGTTAGTTATTGCTGTCACTACAACCCTAGCCCTAGCCCATATGGGTTAGGGCCAAAAGCTGGCATTTATTGGTCAAGTTACCAATTTCATTTTAAAGAATAAGCCAGGGCTATGGCCAGGGCCTCGTGGACCAAACCCTTGCATTTGCCCATCCTGATAAAGCCAACAGGTCTGCAAGACTACTAATATTTCTGCACCCTGCAGCTACACTATGATTCCAGTACACCCTTCCCAACTGCAGTTTAAGCAAAAGCACAGTGAAATCATCACAAACTGAAAGTGATTTCAAAGACACAGACTTGATTCATTAACAGCAAGGCAATGACAAAAAATGCCCAAAACATGAATTGTATGTTAAGGAGCCAATTCATGCAAAACTTCTATTTAAGGATTTCCACTATCAAGCAAAGGAATACAAACATGAATCCTTGCATTAGATGATAATCCCGGATATATTACAATGTGAAATTCTGGAATCCGCTTGTGACAAGCAAATGAAAACAAATCAATTTGTAGTTTTATGTTTATTTATGCATTATATGAATTAGGTGGTCCTATAAGTGTCTTTTATTAAAAAATTTGCAATTTAACTGAGGAAGAGAGCAAGAGATAATAAAAAAGAAGGTAGGAATTAGCCCAAAAAAGATTAAAAAAATAATTTTGAGATATTAAGGGGGTGTTTGTTTTTTAATTTTTAAAAACTATGTTGTAAAGTAATTTTTGATAGGGAAGTGAAAGAAAGTTAGTAAAGAAAAAAGAGAGAATAATATATGGAAAAATATAAATAACAGAAAGTTGAAAATAGAAAACTAAAACAGCTTAAAGTTTTGGTTTTTTAGTTTTAAAAACTGAAAGAAATATTATTTTTTTAAAACAGTTTTCAGAAACTCCATTTATTAAACAAGTTTTTTAGTTTTTAAAAACAAAACTGTTTTAAAGAAAAGGAAACATACAGGCCCTAAATAAGTTTGTTGAATTTATAATGTTTAAAATATAGAGGGAGAAAAAGATATTTGATATTGATTTAGATGTATTTCAAAATGGTGGGATGTTTTGATGTGCTCTCAAAGGTAGAGTATTAATCCTTATTTATACTAGTCATGATCCTAATTAATTAAGAAAACAAATCATGATAAGAAAATCTAGTACTTAAGAGATAACGAGAAAATAGGAAAACTAGTCCTTAAGAATAAGATATTTTTGGATTTTCATATATTCTAACACACCCTCATGCTATGAGACTAGGCTAATTTTTGGTGAAAACCGTAGGGTCAGACTCATCTCTGGAAAAGCTGTGAGGCCAGGTTAATATCCTAATCTCAAGAACATGCTAGAAAAACCTGGAGAGATACATGGGTGTTAGACCCTGACAATGGTTAGAGATTATTTGAAACACGTTAGAAAAATGCAAGGTGGAGGAGATCAAAACCTGATTAGAGCGATGAACAGTGCAAAACAGCAAAGAAACTGCCAAACTGGATAGTACACAACCTGGAACAAGGAAAAAGGAGATCAGTGTAGGGCAGAGGGAGGTGAATCTTGCACACCAGCAATGGCCAAAAATGTCTGACGTGCTGCCACATGCTGCCAAAGTTGCGGAAATGTCATCAGAGAAGTCACTGACTAGCAGTGAACAGTGACAAAACTTGCCAAAAAAGGGGAGAACAATGGCCAGAAAGAGTGTAAAATTTTGATGGAGGTGGCCGGAAAGGTTATCAACAAGGGAAACAATTATTTTAAAGGAAATATCATGAAAATAAAGTAGAAATCCAGATTTTAGGGAGCTTAGAAGTGAAATATTGGTGGGACAGGTCATGGAGGATGACTCTGCTTTGATACCATGTTGAAATTATGGTGTTTAGGTGTGGGGGAGAAAGAGAATAAAATAGAATTGAGATTGATTTAGATGTATTATAATATAATGAGATGTTTTGATGTGCTCTCAAACATAGATTATGGAAACAAATTGTTATTTATACTAATTATAATTATAATTCTAATTAATTAAGGAAACAAATCGTGATAAAATAAGGAATTATGGTGACTAATTTTAATAGATATTGATGAAATAGGAAAACCAGTGCTACAGGATTTTCTAAGATGGTTAATTATCAAAACTCATTTGAAAAAAGCTCTAAAGAGCAAGAAAGGAAAAAGTAGGAATTCAGTAAAAATATATAAAAAAGAATCAAACACTTCTATAGTAAATGAAGGATATCAGTTGCAAACTTGCAATAACCCTAATAATTTACTTTCCTATAAACATCTTTTGAATTTCTTAAATGCAAGAATAAGAAAAGAAAAACCATAAAAACATTATAAGATCTAAGAGACCAATGATCAATATGAGAAATTCCCCTTGAAATCAATCCTTAGCATGCAAAACTAAGGATGTCAATAGCAAAATTTAGAACTGGATGCCACATTAATACGTAAAAGAATGATAGTTATTGCAAGTCGAAAGGCCAACCATTCATATATAAACTAAGGGTACCCCTCATCCTACGAGTTAGCTTTTGGGGTTGAGATAGGTCCAAGCCTAATGCAACATGGTATTAGAGCTATCCTAGATCAGATAATGAGCCACCCATAGATATCCATTCCTGCAAACTTCATACTCGGATGTCTAGTTGTCCAATCTTGGGTGCGAGGGGATGTATTGCAAGTCCCACATTTCCCAGTGATATGATCAACCATGCATATATAAACTAAGGGCACCCCTCATCCTACAAGCTAACTTTTGGGATTGAGTTAGGTTCAAGTCTAATTTTCAACAATAATTACAAGCAACAATTGCTTTAAATCATCCCTTGACCAGCTCATGTACTGAATGCAAATCTTACCACATCAACAGACTGAAAATGAATCTTCACTTAATCAAGAATAACAACATCTAGGAAAGTCTAAATCTGCTGCTGGCAGAGGACATGCAAAGTGCGCCAGTGTACAAGTTTTGTTGTAGGACTGAGATCACATCAGCCAAATACCCTGTGCTTAAATTCTTATTGAACAATTTTTGGGGGTTGCATGCATAATTGAGACTAGAGAGCAATCTCTATGAGCTTCAATTTGATTACCTGGTACTTCATAAGCCTTTTGTGAATAGCCTTAGTCTTCTTTGGGCACAGATCAAGTGACTAGTACTTCTTGTAAGCTTCCTTTAATGCAGCCTTCTATTTCTGAGAAATCACTGTCAAAAACTGGGGAATGAGCCTCACCACCTTTTTGCAATCCCAAAACTGAAACAAGGCTTAAATGCAAACACCTCACTGGCAAAATGGAAAAAGAAACCCGTTAAAGTAAAACAACACCGGTGTGACCTTAGCACACGAAGCAAGGGAAGCTTGACCTTCAGATCCTTAAGCTAATTCAATAGCTGAATGCCCTCAGCTCCTGAACCTTGATAGCACAAACAATGTTTGACCACAAGAATTAAGAAAAAGAACCAGATAGCCAATGAAGGGTTTTAGAAATTACCCTGAATTCATGAGCTTTGTAAAACCAATGCTGAGATGAACAACAAAACGTGGAGAACATTAGGGTAATCGCAATTGCAGATCTGTGAATTAAGGAGCGCTAAGATGAAGCATAGATTGAGATTGCAAATTACCGATGGAGAATTAGGATTGCAGCTGGTGTGTTTGGACAAAAATTAGAATTAGGAAATTAGGAACTAATTTCATGTCTTTTAGGGCTTGCCCTGCTGATGGCCTGACCTTACCCCTAAAAATTAAGGCTGAGTAGGATAGGGTTAATAATTGTTTTATTAATTAAAATATAGGGCCGAATGGGTTAAAATCAGGGCCGAGTCAATGGCTAAAGCCCATTTTGACAGTACAACTAATTAAGACTCTTGGATTTGTGCCCAACCTAGAAAGCTGATTGTCACTGTTTCTTTTGGACATTGGCGTTACATATTATATTTATTAGTATACTTGTCTAATAAACGATAGGTGTGTACCAGTGCTTCATAAATGCCCCATAATACCATAACTGTTAAAACCATATAGCTTTAACTATTATTTGAAACATTATCTAGTAGATGTCTTACAGCAAATGTCAAGAGGCTTGAAAAACATGACAATAGCTGAGAATGTGGCCCTGGTTTAAATGGGAAACTGCAATTGCATTTTTTGGATAAAAATAATCTAACAGACAGCATAAAGTTCAGAAAAGCTTAGAACTATCAAATTTGGTAGGAGGCTGCAATTATTGTGTATTGATTTATGAGGAATAAGTTTCAGAAAAGAAAAAGAGATGGTTTCCTAATTTAGAGAACTTTTTTTTATGATATTATCTACTTTCTTCTTTTTATAGTTATTTGTTGCATGTAAAATATTTTTGTATCTTGTTTCCTTTGCCTGTTTTGGCATTTTATAATAATAGATGACATTGTAGTTATCCACCATTTATTATGCATCCATGGGTTCCTTTTATTCAATTGCTTTTTGTCTTTGCCAATTATGATCATATTTTATTTCACCTTCATTATGCAGATAGTACATTGGAGAACTCATTTAAAATTTCCAGAAGAAGCTAAACTATCGGCAGAGGCAAAGGATCTTATTTGTAGACTCCTATGTAATGTGGAGCATAGGCTAGGAACCAAAGGAGCCGATGAAATAAAGGTGTTGTGGTGTGTTCTTTTCTAAATTCTACAATTTACTTAGGGATACAGTTGCACCATAACCAATAAGCTGTTGGCATCTTGTGTCCAGGCTCACCCATGGTTCAAAGGTATTGAATGGGACAAATTGTACCAAATGAAAGCTGCTTTCATACCTGAGGTCAATGATGAACTAGATACTCAGAATTTTGAGAAGTTTGAAGAGGTATATTATATATCTTTATGTTCATGGATATAGAAGAGTTAATAAATTTTCATAGCAAACCAGTGCTAATCTCTTTTGTTTTACCAATGATGTGTAGGTGGACAAGGAAACTGCACCTTCCTCAAAGGCAGGGCCATGGAGAAAGGTTGGTTCTTGTTATTTAAATTTTGTATGTAGTTTGTCTACAAGAGTTGTGGTAATTGTACCATTTTGTTGATATCACTGACAAAGATTGGGCTATTGGTTTTGGTTTTTAATTTCACAATTAGTGTTTTTCATCTTGAATTATTTATTGTTATTTTTTATTTTGTAATCTTATCATATTTTGAATTATCTTATCCTACTTACTTTGAGAATGGTTTATTTGGTGTTCAGCTTTTTTGGGTCTATGAATAATAGACTTTTGGGGTAACACATTTGAGATGCTATTGATTAGTATTTGATATTGAATTTCTTTCATTCAGTCTATTACATATTAGAGTCAGAGGAGCACTCTAGGCAAACTCTAGGTTTATCAGTGGAGTAACCTGCCAAGAGGGCTACTCTTTGGTTGTCCTACATTAATTGCAGGGCGCTTCATTGAAGATTAAATGATACATGATCAGATTATTGGGTTATTTATCACTAGTAAAGCTGCTGTCATATGTTTTTGTCTCCATTTTTTTATTTATCTACCTATCAAGTAATCTATCCATTACAAATCTCATTGGTTTTTGTTGGTGAAACACAAAATGTTGGCCTTTTAACCTGTGATTTAATTGAGAAAATAAGGTGCTTTAAATTGATTTGAGTAATTTCCAGTAGGTTGATTAGGTTGTCTATGGAATCTGTTAGTATGCTTGTAGCAGACTGAATAAAAGCATTTGGTTAGCAAATAAAATTTACTTTGGATGATGCTGAAATTTGAAGAAAAGTCCTGTTAACAGTACTGTGAATACAATTGCCTCTTGATCTGAAAATCGTGGACCATCTGCATTTACAAGGAACATCATTGTTGTAGTTTGCTGAAGTCTATATTTCTTACTTAGTCGTGCCATTTGCTGCAGATGTTGCCATCTAAAGATATCAACTTTGTTGGTTACACATACAAGAATTTTGAAATCGTGAATGATCATGAAATACCTGGAATTGGTAATTTACATCTCCCATCTATCTCTCTAAAATAATAATAAATAATAATTAGTTTTATATAACCTTTTCATCTCATTTGTCATTTTCTTGCAGGACAAAAGTATTCCTGTTTAACATATTTTTATATTGTGTACTTAAAAGATTATTTTGACTGTTGAATTTATTCTCTTATCAATTTAATTTGATTCCAAAATAGTTAATCAATTGTGTTGTGTGAGAGAACAGGCCAATGTATTAACTCCTTGTTGGGAGGTTTACTGCCATAGAATGAAAAAACCTTTCAACTTGCTTTTAATTTTACAGTTTCCTTAGATAGATACCACCTGATTTGAGCTCATTTTTACTGATCCATTTAATTTGTCTTGGAAAAAGATGGCAGAGATTTCTTTCTAAAGGTTGTTATTCCTGTCTTATATACTGTTGCTTCCATGATAAACAAATATTAATAACTAATTTTGGATGCTGATGCATTGAGTATTTTGATTTCAATATATGGTAATTTTGCTGAAGATCATGCTGCTGAACCTTGCCAAGCTAAAAGAGAGCATTTCCTTTTTTTTTTTTATTTAATTTTATTTCTTCATTTTATAACTTACTGTAATTGATTGGCACTGCCCTTTTCCCAAGTAATTTGAGCTTGTGTATTGCATCAGCTGAACTGAAGAAGAAAAGCGCAAAACCTAAAAGGCCGTCTATTAAGGCCCTATTTGGTAAGAATATCTTATCATTTTCCTATTCTTTTTGAGATATTTGTCTTTCTATCTATCCAATGGTTCTCTTCACCAATGAAAGTGTAGTGATATACCAAATGGTTCCATTCTAGAACTCCACATTCTTCTTCTGTCTACTTTGCCTCACAGGGTAGCCTTTTCTTTCTGACATTTTAGAAGATTATATATATACATACATACATACACACATGTGTGTATGTATGTGTATTATGTTGTCTTAAAGGAAATAGATAAAATCAAAATAGGGAAGAGGAGAAAACCAAAAAAAGTTAAGCTTGACATTTGATATCTTACAAAACTTTCCCTTTGCACTTTTCCCCACCAAATCCCTATTTCTGCGCTTTCTAGGATATATGGATAGAAAAATGCATTATGGCCCTTCATAATTATTTTGGTTATGTTCAGAACCTCCCTTTGAAAGTTGGAGTGCTGTTAGGATGTATAATGAGAGTGAATAAGGACAGCTGTTAGTCCATTAGTTGGTTGGAGTAGATAGTTAGTTGAGATTGATTATAAATAGGAGAAATTTGATTGGGGGATGTGAATTCTGTGAATTTGATAGATTGTGCAAGTGAAAGGAGAGATCCTTTGTGAAGGGGAGACCCTTTAAGAAATTTCTATTCTCAATTTTCTGTTCTGTTCTTTTGCTCTTTCTCTCTAGTTTCCATCTTATTTTGTCTGGGTTTCTATAATTAGTCCAACCTGCGGGAACCCAATTCAGGAGAAAGAAGATTGATTAACAAATTGAAGCATTAGAAAAGGTGACCAGTGAGTAGTGTCCAACTTCAACCTCAACATGTCTCAAAAATAAAGATGATAGTGAAGGACTTGGCTGGAGTTAAAAGGTGGCTAGGAAGGTAGATGAGAAAACAGGGTATTGAAGAGAAATGACGATAAGGATTTAGTGTTTAAAGAGATAAGAAGGCCCGACACAAATTACTCGAAGTGCTAAAATGATAAGAAAAATTAGAAAATCCTCAAAATGGAGAAAATTAGGAAGTAGTCAACTCCTGCATCCCGTCAGCATACTATCTAATTATCTGTCTTAATTCATATGGTGTTTCCATGGCTAGATTTTCCCTCATTGAGATTATTCCTTATTAGCATTTGGTGACTCAATAATTGTGGGATGCTATAGATCCCACTTTCAATGTCTTGCCTGCTATAAGAATGGATGTCAAGTATGTATGGCTGGCTAATATATGGCCATGTACTCATTATATAGAAGTGTTACCTAAAGATCATGGTTTTAATAGCTAAGTTCGTATTACACATGACTAATTGCACATGAGTCTTTATTTACCCCCCTGTCTTGCAAATAAAAAATATTTCTAATTGGTATGTTTTATTTTGTCAGACTTATTCTTATAAACTGGCATACAAAAGTAGAATTAATCGCCTTTAAAATGTATTAATGAAAACAAATGCTAATCATGCACCAGTGTCCTTTCTGAGACTGCCATATCCCTGATGCAATTATTGCTCATGAGAATCTCGTCATATGAAGTTACCGTTACTTTTTGGCACTTGAAGATTGAAGCATAGGCTATTGAACAGGCCCATGCAGAGATTGTGGCTTAGGTCGATATACCTTCTGCTTTAGGTTGTTGCGTTTTTTAATGAATTAGTTTGTTGTATGACACAGATGATGAATCAGCTAGGACTGCCAATCAACCTGTCAGAGGGAGCTTCTTAAACCTCTTACCTCCTCAAATGGAAGTTCCTGAAAAAAGCGAATCACAATGATCTAAATATTTTTCAGGACTTCTTGATGGCCATGGAGATGACCAAATGTTGATGACTACTGATTGTTCTCTTTCTCACATTCTTTTGTTAGATTGGCATTGATAGATTTGGAAGCCAGACCCCGAAATTTCTGGTTTTGGATGGCTGGTTTTTCGCTAACTGATTGTCTGTGTAGAAAAAAAATCTTTGAAGGTGTATATTCTTTAATTCACCTTTTGTCAAGCTGCAATGTGTTTAATATTATAGTTATTTCTTGTAATTAAGTTACTGTTAATGTTGAAGTGCTGATAAAGATGTGCAATTCACACATTTTTGTCCTATATAGAGATTGGTTTGTCTGTAGGCTAACATTCTGTTATCTGACATCAGGGTCCCAACTTTACAACTGAAATCCTGCTTCTCTATTTGTCTTTTTTCTATATCATTCTTTAGTTGATGACATTCATAATACTTTTTTTTTTTTCAATTGTGCAACCCGTTCCAAAGAAAGACCTTTGGGGTATTTTCTTTTGACAAAATCTCTATTAAAGTTTTCTTTATTTGGTTACATTTTCCTTTCCCATTATAACATTAACTTTTATTTATATTTACAACTCATAATTTAAAATAACTCACTATCCCTAAGTAATACTCTCAGGCTCTCCTTCCCTCTATTTATTTTTTCAAACCAAGCCTAAACTTTGAGAAAAATTAATATTCTTAATTTGTTATTATTATAAAAAATAAACCGATTCAAATATGGATTATGCAAAAATTAAGATTTGTCATATCTTATCAAGTGGTTTTAAAATTTAAATTGGATCGGCCCATTTGATCGGTTGAACTTAAGAATTACCTAAGAGATCAGAACGTGTAATAACTCAAATTGGAAAATTGGATGGTTCAAGAATAGATTAAAAATTGGTTGAACCAATCATGAATTAGTAAAATTGGCAAAAGATTGTTGTTTAACAATTTGGATTGGGTTCTTAATGTAATTCAGGTCTGTCTTTTTCTTCTTTTGAAAAAAAATTCTTAGCATAACTTGCTTTGTGGTTTGATGTGGATAGACATTTAACAGATGTATAGAGAAGAATATGTTGGAATGTTGTGTATCTTGAGCGCATATTTTTATTATTTATAATCATCTTGAAATAATATAGATTTAAGAAGGAAGTTTAAATTGCACGTTAAACAATTTTTCAATTTTTTTTATTTAAAAAAAAATTTGTATTGAAAGATTAAAATTGAGTTTCTTTTTAATTAAATATTTTGTGAATATTTAAGAAAAAAAAATTAGAATATCATGAATAATAGAGAACTATGTCTTATTCTTGTTAAATCCAATAGAAATTTTACTAAAAGAAAATATAAATTTTTTCTGCCTCAAAAGCTAAAAATATTTTTGAAGAAGTCTTTATAGGTTTAATCATCTAAGAAATATGAAAGAAAAAACTGTTATCAAGAAATGATACATGAATAATGATAGTAAAAAAGTCTTAGTTCTGCAGCTAAGAGTTGAACAAAATGTTTTGGTCTAATGTTAATGAATGCAAACTTTTCTTGAGATAAAAGATAGATGTTCTGGGATAGATTAGAGTTTCTAATATGTTCTAATTTCTATTTAATGCACGACCTTATTTGTGGAGCGTTGCTGTGCTTTTGAGTTAATTTCATATTATGTTTTTTTAGTTGTAATAGCTAACTTTTTTCCTTTATGTGTAGGTGCATATACCAACAACTTCAAAAGTTTTTCTTTATATAGTCTTGTTTTTGCATAAACAAACTATAACACTTGGATTTTTTTTGTAAAAGACAAATTGGTGGTAGCATGCTGCCACTTGGTGAGCCACTCACCTAACTCCACATAGACACATAAAACTCAATAAAAAGAAAGAAGCATCCATATGCCTTAAACCAGAAAAGAATAAGGAATATAAAGCTGGGGAAAGCGTTGAAAGCTTGTCAGAAAAAAATTCACAAGCATCCATCAGCAAATTTGTGAAACCTTTGGCGTTGAATGAGAAGATAAATTTTGTGTGAGAATGTCTAGAAAATTAATGAATTATATAGATTTTTAAAGATAAATTTCGTGAGAAAGTCTAAAAAATTAATAAATTACATAAATTTTCAATTTCAGGTGAGGAAGTAAAACTCAGGTATAAAAGTAGTTTTAGAGTTTTTTTTCTAGAATGAAATTTTATTAATTATTTGATAAATTTAAAATTTATGTTTAATTATATTTAAATTTAATTTTTGATAGAATCTACTTGTTTATAGGAGTAGTTATAAAAATCTCTTATCCTAAAATAAAATTTTACTAATTATTTGATAGTTTAAAATTTGTGTTTGATTATATTTGAATTTAATTTTTGATAAAATTTTATATGATTATTGATTGGTGATTAGATTGATTAACGATTAAATTGATGTGATATAATATACTAGAATTGTAAATTTTAATTGTGTGATTTTCATTATACGTGAAATTTTGGATATAAAATTTTAAGTGCTCAATAATATTATTTGTGGATGACATACACAAAATTTTGTAGAAATTATAAATTCGTACAATTTTATATAAATTTAAGAAGTATAATACTTAAATCTAGAGTTGTTAGAAAAAGTTTCTAAAAGAAAATATTATTTAATAATTTTTAAATTATATAGATATATTTTCATAAAATAGGTATAAATATTCAATTAAAAATTTTGATGAAAAAAATTATTTACTATTTTATAAAAATATTCAAAATTTATTATTTTATAATAGTAATTTTTTTCCTTCGATCTATTCTTAATGTTCAATATATATTATATATATATATATATATAGTTTAATTAACTTGTTTTTATATATAGAAAACCTTATATTTAAACTTTAATATGTAAAAATAAAATATAAATATTAGAGTAATTCATATTAGTAATTACTGTATAAAATTTTTATAATTTAACTTTTCACATTGTCATATAACTACATAGTGTTAGAATAATTAATTTTTATTTCCTAGAAATAATTTTCTAATAAAATTAGAAAAATAGTAATTTAATTATAGACTTTTAACGAATCATTTCTATAAAATTTTGGTCTAAAATTTAATAAATATACTATATAAATTATTGAAGGACAAATATTCCTATTAGATTGGTCCTATTGTACTGGTTTCAAAATAACGAAATGTGTATTGGAGGTTAGGAACCCCACTTGATACATTAGAAAACATTTAATTAAACTAAAAATATATTGAGTTGAGTAATGAGATAATTGAGGACTATGAGGTCCTGAACTTTGAGAAAAAGATGAGGCCTTAAATGAAGTAGAAATGAGAATTAGAACAATTAATTAACATGCATTATGTGCATAAAAAGAAATAGTTTTATAAATCGTAAGGAGGGATAACATGCTAGTCCTCGTATGAAAAGTAGCTGATAAATCTAAGGGTCGGCTCATATGGAACAAAAGATCAAAGTTCATGACAATAGAAACTTCCAAGCTTAGGAGGTACGTGAGCTAGGTTTGAGTCTCCCAATAGCCTAATGTTGCTCCTTGTAGTCAGGATTACTCTAATTAAACTTAGCTGCCTCGATGAGACCTTGAAGAATATAATTACCAGTTTAGCAATTTGTGATGTTGTAAAATGATGATGATGATGATTTGAGCATTGCTAAAGGCATACTGTGGTTTAAAATTGGATCTCGATACCCTCATTGTTTTGATAAAGTGGTGATAATGTTTGTGTCCACATGCATTTATATATTGTAAGGATAACCAACTTTATATTAGTAAAGATTATTGTGATATAGGATGCAATAGATCCTAACTTTATCTTGAGTTTGTCATCATAGAAACTTATGAAAAAAGTAATAAAATAATCTTTTTCATATATTGCATATGATGATTATTTTCTGCTAGTTCTTTGAAGAGATCAAAAGAACTTATTTGTTCCTTATATTAAAGTATGATATAATGTATTATTCCTATATTTACTTTTACTTGAACGAGTGTCTTACTCCTCTCTATTATATTTTGTGTGTATAACTATAATTCCTTAGTGAGCCTACACTGTGGATCACCATCTTCTTGATGTTGAGGTGACTGTTGACGTAGATAATAGATAAAAGATATCTCACTCCGTGATCACAGACAACGACTACGAGGCAGGAATACCGGTTTGAAGAAAGGAAGTGAACCTTGTGGTCTTTAGTTTAAATATAGTAACTTAGTTTTATACATAACTTTCTTATCACCTTAGTCATGGTACTCTATATTACCTATATTCTAAAAATGTTGAACTGATATAAATATATATATATATATATATATATATATATATATGGTTTGAGAAATCAGGTACATCATGAACATATGATTATTTCATAATTAATACGTACATGTAAGGAGTAATGTGCGGATAAGGTTAAGGGGATATGAGTAATTTAAGAGCTGTGATACAAACTACTTAGTTGTTCATTCATTTTTCACTTTAGTTTGCTTGCTTTGATGAATGGACTTTTTAGACATTAGGTATCTATGAATGCTTTCTTTCAAGTGCACTTTGAATCTTGAGACACCATATGTTTGAATCATTTTTTTGAGTGTAATTCTCTCACTATATTGGATCTTGTAAGCTAAACAAACATCAAATTATATACATAATTTAGAGCTTGTGCCATTATTAAAAATTTGGGATATAAGAATTTCAAATATTTTAGGTTATAACACATCTAATAGGATATAAAAGAATCAATTAAATCCCTAAAATAAGGTAACAAATATATATAAAGATAATGAGGTAATCATGATATTTACAATAATGACTAAGAAATAATTAAGCTATCAAACATTTTCCTTTAGGCTGGAACATATATGTCATATGTGCTAAACTTATTACAAATATATTTAACTTGAGAATCACAGAAGGACGTAGTGAACATGCTATCCAACTAGTCATTGGAACTAACCAAATTTGTTCTAATTTCTTTGAAATTTCTTCGCATGATATTAGAACACGATCTGAACCATCATTCAAACATAGAAAAATAAAATCAATTCTTCGCATGGTATTAGAGCATGATCTAAACCATCATTAATGACTAGTGATAGTCCATTCATGGAAAGTAAAAAATCAGAAATAGCACAAAAAATGGAGATGCGTAAAGCCCATTAATGTTCATGAATTGAGGATAACAAGTCAAGATGGAATCTTTTTAGTTTGGACTATAATGATGTAAAGTAGTAATTGTACTAAGATATAGGAGCGAAAGTAGCCAGAGAAAGCTCCAAGGGGAGAAGTCAAAAGTATCCTAATTTGTGCTTCCTTGATAGGTCCATATCCTTCTTGGTATTAGTTTAAGTGAGATATTGGTTCTCCTTATTACAAGTCACAAACTAAATGGTCAAAATTTCATCCAATGGATAATGTTAGTTCGAATCTTTCTCAAAGAAATAGATAAAAAAGAATATCCTAGCTTGGTCATATCATGGTTTTGTCATGGTTGTTAACACCATGACCAATGAAATTAGAGAGAATTTCATGTATTATAGCATCACCATTGAGATGTGGGACTTAGTAAAGGAAGGAAATATACTCAAACGTAGACAACACCTTGGAAATTTGAGATAAAAATGGCTTGCTCCATGATCTTCAAAAAGAAGAGTCACAATCACAAAGTACTTTAATTCCTTGAATTGGCACTAGCTGCATCTTGATATCTATGAAGAGATATAGTAGAAATATCCCAAAGATAAGAAACAATATAAAAGACTAGTTGAGAAGGACCAAATCTACAAGTTCCTCATAGGATTTAATTAAGAGTTGGATAAAGTTTATGGAAGAATTCTTGGAACTAAGCCCTTACCAAAAAATGAAGAAGTGTTCTCTAAGATGAGGAAAGAAGAAAGTGGAAGAGAATTGATGCTAGCGAATCCTAATCCAATAAGAAAACTTAGCTATGGTAGCAAGGACTAATTAGTTTCATCCATCTTTAAAGAAAAATTGACCATGGTGTGAACACTATAGAAAACCAAGCCACACAAAAGATATTTATTGGACTATTCATCAAATCCAACTAGTGGTAAAGCATCCAATGAAAAGGAAACTCAAGGAAATGCAGCCTACATCGGCTCCCAAGATAAAAAGGATGACTTTTAATGATACTCCTTTTAGCAAGGAACAAATGAACTTATATAAAAACTTCTTCAACAAACTATACAAGATGCTAGAAAGAACAATAGTACAACCACCTTAGTACAAAAAAAGGTAATTTTCTTAATTTTCTAAATGTTGGTATAGAAAAACCAAGTCCTAGATTGTAGATTCAAGATCTTCTAATCATATGCTTAGAGATATAAAAACACCTAGTAATTATATGTCACAATCACTCAACAATCCAATAACTAATGGTACTTTCTCAAAAGTTATAAGTAAAGGTTTAGTCATGATTTCTAAGAATATTGTCATGGAATCAGTTCTCTATGTTCCCAAAATTGATTGTAATTTGCATTATATTAGCAAATTAATAAAGGATTTAAATTATGTTACTAAATTTTTTCTTGATTTGTATGAATTTCAGATTTTGAAAATAGGAAAGATGATTGGTAGTGCTGATAAATATACCGGACTTTATTTCCTTTAAGTTGATTGCTCCAAAGGTGAACCGAAGCTAATGCTTATGTAGTAGTAAATTCAAGAGCTAAAAGCCTTGTAATGATGTGGCACTACAGATTGGGCCATCCTAATTTTATGTACTTGACAATGGTATTCCTTTCATTTTCAATGATAATAAAATGATTTTCCTATGTAAAGTGTGATAAATGTCCAAACACAATAGAAAAACTTACTTAGCATATACTTATAAGCCATGACAACCATTTGTCCTAGTCTATAGTGATGTGTAGTGACCATCAAGAGTAAAAAATATATCACTAGCTTTAGGTGGTTTGATACTTTCTTGATGACCATACAAATATTTGCATTCCTAATGAAAAAAGAAAAGAAAAGTGGAAAGGATATTTGAAAGCTTTCTGGTGCAAACTTCATTTTAAACTAGCATCAAAGTTCTTAAAACTTAGAATGATTGAGTATTTTTACTTATCATTAAATGTATATTTCCAAAAGCATGAATAGGGTAGCATAAAGGAAGAATAGGCATATTTTGAAGGTCACAAGATTGTATATGATGACCACTAATGTCCTAGAGTATTTTTTAGAGAAAAGCTATACTTTCTATTACGTACTTATAAATAGAATGCCTTCCTAGGTCCTTAACTTCTACATCCCACAATATATCCTTCATACTTTGTACCCAACAAATTTAATTATCATTGCACTTCCCCTCAATATATTTGGATGTATATCCTTTGTCCATAACCACAACCCTTATCACAACAAACTTAATTTTAAATCCATCAAGTGTATCTTCATTAGCTACTCACCACACCAACAAGGCTACAAGTGCTACTCCCTAATAACTATAAAAATTTAATCACACTATGAATGTCACATTTTTTGAAAATTAGTCTTATTTCCCCAAAGTTGAAACATAGGGGGAGAAGACAACTACTGTAACAATGAAATTTCAATCTTTAAGAGTAGAAACAATTGAATTTGTTGAATCTAAGGAGATTAAATGTCTCAATTACATCTATATTAGAATCTATCGAACTAGGGGGAGGAGATTCTCAGCAAGAACTTATTACATAAGAAACCAATTTACAAGTTTACTTTATGAGAAAGAAAATGTAGAACGAGATAGGATAGAGCACAACATTGAAACATGTGTCATATGGAAAATTATCTTAGGAATCTAGAATTTTGTAAATTTTCTTAACAACATCAATATTTTAGAGAACATTCAAGAAGCTATTCAACTCCCAAAGTAGGCAATAAAAATGGTAGAAGAGGTGTAGGCCTTGGTGAAAAATGACACTTGGGTGCTCACTGCTCTACTACAAGGAAAAAATACAATTAGATACAGGTGGATTTTCTAATTTAAGTATAATTTTAATGGAACATAAATTGATATAAGGTATGATTGGTGGAAAATGGGTTCACTAAATCATATAGAATTAATTATAAGGAAGCGTTTACACCAATGACCAAACTAAATTCAGTGTGAGTTATCTTATCTTTGGATGCAAATTTGGATTGACCACCACGTCAATTGAATATAAAAGATGCATTCTTGAATGGTGAAATAGAAGAGGAAATGTACATGAAAATCCTACCAGGACTAAGTCTTTCAAAACCATTATCAAAATGTGCAAGCTTAAAAAATATGTATATGGCCTTAAACAATTCTCAAGAGCTTTGTTTGATAGATAGATTTGAGTTGTCTAAAAGGATGGATTATTACAATGTTAATTTGACCATACCATCTTTGTTGACCACTCTTTGGAAGGGAAGACAACCTTGTTTATAATATATGAAAATGATATAATTATCACAAGAGATGATCCTGAATAGATTAAGCACCTAAGAAACTCTTGGTTAAGGAATTCAAAGTCAAGAACCTTGGTAAGCTCATGTACTTTCTAGAATAGAAGTTGCAAGATCAAAGGATTGGGGATCTATTTATCCCAAAGGAAGTAGACATTGATCTTGCTACAAGAAACAAGGTTGCTTAGATGTAATGCTGTAAACACTCTAATAGAACTAGTCAAAACAAGCAATGCCGAAGATCAAAATCAACCAACTGATAAAGAGAGGTATCAAAGTTTGGTGGGAAAGTTAATCTACTTAACTCACATTGAATCTGACATTGGGTTTGTTGTGAATATGACCAATTGTCACATGAATAATCCAAATGATACTAACATGAAAGTTGTAACCACAATTTTGCAATACTTGAAGGGTACACTTGAAATAGGATTGTATTTCCAAAAGTACTAGAATAAGAGCATAGAAGTGGACATTAATTCAAATTGGGTAGGGTGCATACCAAATTGAAAATTAACTACAAGCTACTATTCTTTTGTTTGGGCCAATAGTCGCTTGGAGGAGTAAAAAGCAGCAAGTAATGGCAAGAAGCAATGTTGAAGTTGAATTTAAAGTCATGACACATGACACTTATGAAAGCATATGTCTGAAAAGGATGCTAGAAGAACTCAAAGTTCTTACTAGATACTCAGTAAGGATACTTTGTGATAATAAAGTTACCATTAGTATTAAATAAACCAATGCACTATGACAGAATAAAATATATGAAAATTAGTCGACATTTTATAAAGGATAATTTGACATTAGGATCATCAGTGTTTATCATGTACCTTCATGCAACTAAACAACAAATATCTTAAGTAAGGTTCTTCCTAGACACATGAAAATATCAAGACCAATATAGGCATAATAGAAATTTATCACCTACATTGAGGGGGAGTGCTGGTGGTTAGATTTTAAAATACCACATTCTATTTTATTTCTACCAAAATCAAAGAGGATCACTTATTTTATTTATTTAGATAGGACAAATCTTTTTATTTCCAAATATTACATATATATTATGTTTCCTTTTTTAGGTAGATAGGAGATTGTGATTCCTAATTTATAGGCTAAAATCAGTGTTTAGGTATGTATTCTTTCCTATTTGTACATCCTATTATAATCATTCAAACATAGAGAAAATAAAATCAGTTTTCTGCAGTTACCATACTAACAATAAAGGTAATGCGTTGATTTATAGTGGAAAAATAAAATAGAAAAACTAAGGGACAAAATATTGGAATTGTGAGAAGGAAACTATAAGAATTTCTTACTTGTTTCATTCATTGAGAAACATTACATTTATAGTAAACTGAGAATAAAAAAATAAAATTTACTTGCTCCTAAAGTCTAGGAACTACTTATTTGATCACAAAGTTTAGGAACTACTTACTTGCTCACAAAGTTTAGGAAGTACTTACTTGCTTCTAAAGTATATCAGTTACTTATTAATTAAACTGAATCAAACAAACTAAAGATAGTTACAAAAGCACATGTTTAACACTCTTACTTGCTTTTGGAATTGCAAACTCTAATTTTCTACCTTAAAAGTTCAAGTCAACTAATTGATCTTCAGACTTGCAATAAACTAAGTTTACTTCTCCATTTTGCAACATTTCTCTTACAAAATAGATCTTGATGTTGAAATGTTTAGTCTTCCATGACACATTGGATCATTTACAATTGCAATTATTGCCTAATTGTCAACAAAAATATCAATTTCATTCTTCTGCTGCATGTGTAAATCATATAAGACTTTTTTCAACCATAATGCTTGATTTGCACCTGATGTTGCTGCTATAAATTCAGCTTCTCCAATAGATTGAGCCACAATATCTTGCTTCTTTACGCACCATGAAAAAACTCCTAAGCTCAAGTTAAAACAATAACCTGAAGTACTCTTCATGTCATCAATGGATCTAGTCCAATCACCATCATAAAATACATACAATTTAAGTTCTTGACACTTTTTAAATTTGACACCATAATTAATAGTGCCTTTGATGTACCTTAGTATTCTTTTTTCTGCTTTTAAGTGTATCTCACTAGCACAATGCATAAATCAAGATAGGAGACTTACAAAAAATAGAATGTCTAGCCTTGTTGTAGTGAGATACATTAGACATCCAATAAAGCTTCTATAATATCCTTTATCAACTTTATCAACACCATCTTCTTTAGTTAACTTCTCCTTTTGATTCATTGGTGTGCTAACTGCTTTGCACTCCTCCATTTGGAATTTCTTTAATATTTTCTTTACATACTTCCTTTGACAAATAAACACTTCATTTTTACTTTGTTTGATTTCAATCCCAAGAAAATAATTTATGAGACACATCTCAAAAGCTTGCATCATTTCTTGTTTGAACTCCTCGACTAAGCTTGTATCATCTCCGGTCACTAAAAGATCATCAACATAGAGGAAGACTATGAGAAAGTTATTTCCCTTATGTTTCACATAAAGAGTGGACTTAGTTAAGCTTTTTGCAAAGCTTATGCTCAATAGGTGACCATTTGTGCGACTGTACCATGCTCTTGGTGCTTGTTTAAGGCAACAAAGTTCCTTTTTGAGAAGATAAACTTTATCTTTTTCACCTTTTTTCACAAATCCCTCGGGCTGCTCCCTATATATTTATTCTTGTAGAAATCCATTTAAAAAGGTTGATTTGACATATAGTTGGAATATTTTCCAACCCATTTGCACAACTACTATTAGCACAAATCTAATTGTATCTAATATGAAGATAGGAGCAAAAGTATCTGAATAATCAACATAAAAAATTTGCGTATACCCTTTAACTACGAGTCTAGCCTTGTATTTGTTGATTGAGGAATTTGCATTAAGCTTGGTTCTAAAAACCCATTAAACTCCAATACTTTTTTATCTTTAAGCTTATCAATTAGCTCCCAAGTCTTGTTTTTTTGTATCATAACCATCTCCTTCGTTGCATTCTCCTATTTTGGATCTTTTAGTGCAGCGTCATAGTCAGCAGGCTCACATATTGCTACACTACATCTTTGATAAATGTCTGACAGTAGCCTTGAGTATCGGATTGAAGGATCATCTTCTAATTCATCTTGGAATAACTATGTTGTTTGCTTCTCAAGTTGATTTTTGTTAACATTATGAAGGGATGAAATTGTTATTTATGAGTTCTTCCACTCCCATTGTTGATCCTCACTAAAATGGCCATCTCTAGTGATAGTCATCTTTTTGGTTTGAGGATGATACACTTTGTAGGCTTTTGAAATTGAAGCCCACAAAGATACCCAAAATTGCTTTTTTATTGAGTTTATCACGCTTAATCTATGACACGTGTAAAATAAACACAACCAAACACTTTAAGAAAGGTTAATGAAGGCTTAAATTCATACCAAGCCTCAAATGAAATTGAATCTTTCAAGGCATTGGTTGGAAGTCGATTGCGTAAGAAGACTGCTGTATTAGATGCCTTTGCCCAAAATGTTTTAGACAACTCCTTCTCAAGCAACATACATCTAGCCATTTTCATCATCAATCTGTTTCTCCTTTCACTAACCCTATCTTGCTCCGGAGTGTAAGGAGATGTGAGTTGATGTTCAATGCCAACAACTTCACAAAATAGATTAAATTGTGTAGAGATATATTCCTTCCCATTGTTAGATCTTAGAAATTGAATGTTTAGCCACTTTGAATCTCCACTATTTTCTTGAACTTCATAAATACTCCAAGCACTTCATGCTTTAACTTTCAAGAAAAAAATCCAACATATTCTCGTATAATCGTCTATGAAAAGGATGAAGTATAGACTACCTTGTAACGATGGTGTTCTTTGAGGTCCTGCCACATGTGTGAACTAGTTGCAGCCTTTGAGAGGCTATCCAAGATGATTTTGGGAATGAATTTCGATTTTTCTTACCAAATTAACAAGTATTACAATTTGGCAAATGATAAAAAAATACCGGTAGACCTTTTGCCATATCTTTCTTCTTCATGTTCAACATTCTTTGAAGATGACAATGACCGAGTCTCTTATGCCAAAGTTCTGTGGGATTAACTTGAGTATAATAGGTTGTCTGCTCCACCTCTGTTGAGTCAAATGAGAAGCTTTTACATCTCATTTTAATCCTTATAATCTCCTGAACAACAATGTCATAGGTAAGGCAGTGTTGATCTTGAAAGGATACTTTAAATTCTTTTTCAATGAACTGACCTACACTTAGCAAGTTTTGGTCAATGTCAGGAATATAAAGAATGCATGAGATTATTTTTGTACCTGAACCTGTTGAAATTACAATGGTTCCTTTCCCCTTTATAGAGATATAACCACCATTCCCTATTCTGATCTTAGAGACTTTAATGGGCTCCAAGTCCTTGAATAGAGCCTTGTCATATGTCATTCGGTTTGTACAACCACTATCAATCAACCAGCATTCTGAACTACTCCTTGTTGAAGAAATTCTTGCAGCAAATATAGGATCTTCATCTTGCTTAACAACTTGGGCATTGACTTCATGTTGTTGGAATTTGCTTCTATAGATCATTGCTTCATGTCGAAGCTGATTGCACTTACAACACTTTGCGTCAGGCCTTTTCCAACACTTGAATGGTGGATGACCAATTTTTCCACAATGTCGACAAGGTGGGTAATTTTTCTTTTTATCCTTATCCTTGCTTTGGTGATGGACATTATTTTCATTGTTTGCCAGCTGGTTCTTATAAATTTTCTTTCTGCTGTTTCCAACTTCATGATGCTTGGTTGGTAGAGCACCTTCAACCACATGTGATATGAATCGATGGGGTGTCTCGATCTTCACAATGTAGGTTAAATAAAAAATTTCAAGAAAATAGAAAATGATAAAGATAAATGGTTTAATGACCTGACATGAGCAAATAGCCAACCAACGTTATAAGGAACGTGACCTACTATTTAGACCTCTTGTTCAACCATGAACATGAGATAACCGATCCACACAACAATGGACTTGAGTTGAAGCATAAAAAATGGGCTTTTATGAACTTGAATCACCAACCTTGTAAGGAAGATCGACAAGACAACGTTTGATAAGAGCAATGAAAAGATATAGTTCTCATAATAGAGAAAAACATTTATTTAGATGAATAGAAATTTCGATCTCTCCGATTCATTGCTCATAGAAGAGCTATTTATACTTGTGCAATTACTAATATAAGAAAACTAGAACTAAATTCTAATAGAATTCCTCAATCTCTAATATGAGGAAAGCATGATTAATCCTAATAGAATCTATCTATAATATGATTAAATCTTAACAAATCTTATTCATATACTTTAAACAAATTTTAACAATTTGAAAACTAAATCTAATAAAACAAATAAAATATCTTCTAAAATTTTGTAGTTCTTTTGTGGAGATCTTTCTGATTTACGTCCATAAAAGTCATGATGTTATCTATTTTGTCTCTTTTAACCTTCCTCTTTTCAATGAGTCTTCTCTTCGAGTTATATCTTTTTCTAGATTGGCTTGATCATGCAAGATGGTATCGGAGTTCATATCAACATGATAATGTCTCATAAGCCTTCATTGCTTCTAGGCCTGGAAGGCATGTAACTCTTCTGACAAAGGGATTTTGGACAAATCCTTGGTATTCTCCAATGTTTTGATGCTTCATATCTCTCAAGAACTGTAACCAATTTTTTTTTTTACAATTCTAGAATTCAAAAAATCGGTGTCTAGTAATCTTACCTTGTTAGCTATGCTAAAAAACCTATTTGAATATATTTTAATTATCTGAGACTCCTTCATTCTTTGGAGCTCAAATTCCTTCATCAAATTCAGCACTTGCGTGCCTCGAATCCTTTCATCTCCTGCATATTCTCCCTTCAAATAATCCTAGATTGCTTTGTTGTTTTTAAAGTCATGATGATGGTGAAGATGGTCATTGAAACACCAGTAAAGAGACATAATTTTACCTTTTCCTTCCGAGTTTTTCTCTCCTTATGAAGTTTTATCTGGGCCATGGTGGGGTTATGTGATAGCGAAGGAACTTTGTAATCTTCTTCAAAAGCTTTCTAAAGATCTAAAGTCTCTAGGTAAGCCTCCATTTTGACAACTTAAAGATTATAGTTTTCTCCATCAAAAATAGGAGGAACAACTTATGAGAAATTGATTCAATATCCATATCACAGATTCATAAGAAAAGCAGCTCTTGATGCCAATTTGTTGGTTTATAGCGAAAAAATTAAGCAGAAAAGCTAAGGGACAGGATATTGGAATTATGAGGAGAAGGAAACTATGGGAATTGCTTGCTTATTTCATTCAATGAGAAACATTACATTTGTAGTAAACTAAGAATAACAAAAAAAAAAAAAAACAAAATTTACTTGCTCCTAAAGTCTTGAAACTACTTACTTGTTTACAAAGTTTAGGAACTACTTATTTGCTTCTAAACTTTAGGACCTACTTACTTGCTCACAAATTCTAGGAAGTACTTACTTGATCCTAAAGTATATGGGTTACTTATTAATTAAACTAAATGAAACAAACTAAAGATAGTTACAAAAGCATATGTTTAATATAATGTCAAGCCCGATGACTATGAGATAGTTCAATTTGTCTACCAGGTGCTAATAACTTCTCAAGCCTTTTAATGGCTCCTCCTGACCAAAAAAACCTTAACATTGAATCCACAAGGTATCACGAGAACAATGATCAATCGTTCCTATTTCAATAATAAAATTCAATGTATACTTACATTGAGTAATGATGACACTAAGAGTGGATTAGGCCACTTCAATGCACAAGAAATATTTAAGAAGATCCACGCCTTTTGTCTAAAATTGGCATGAAAGATACTGCTTAAGACATTGTATGTTAGTTATATCATTTTCAATGATCACAATATCATCAACAGTAGCAAAGATAGATACACTAGCTAGTCAAAGGAATGAAGAAGGCAAAAATGATGAAATTTACAACTAGCTATGCAATATTAGAGCAACGTAGAATTGAAACGATTAAACCAAACTTGAGGGGATTGTCTCAAACCATTGAGAGAACAATGAAATTGAAAAACTAGGCCAAATTCACTATTAGCAATGAAGCTAAAGGTCTAATCCATATAAACTTCTTGAAATTCATAATAAAATAAATATTTTTAATATCCAATTGGTAAAAAGGCCAACGATGAATAATAATGATGTGAATAAATATTTGAACTGAAGTAATCATGGCCATATGAGAAAAAATTGTCCATAATAAAGATCAAAGATCCATGTATAACCTTTTTCCTTTGGTGGGATTTTAAGCAAATAATACTTCTATTAGGGTCAATCTTCATAACGTAAACCCATTAGAAATTAACTGTGGACTTTCTACCATGTAAAGCAGACATCTTATCCAATAATGCTTTTTGTCAATCAAGATTACACATGGCTTTACTTGGAGTCTTACGAATGATATGAAATCCAAAGAAACAAATTCAACATAAGGAGATATATAGTAATAATTAAAACTATAGATGTAGAAAGGAGTAAGAATGTGAAATGACCAAATACTTTATGTAAAAAATAGGGAATTTAAGTGAAAGTGATGCAAAAAAAGGGAAGGTTTGAGCACAAGATGAATTTAAAGGATTAATTAAGGGGGTCATAACCTCAAAATGTCATTGATTAGTGATCAAAAGAGGTGGAATACAAGTAATTAATAGAGTTTAAAAAATGGAGGAATGGAAAAGATATTTGAAAAGTCTCTAGTAAAGACATCATGAGTTGTGGAGGAGAAGGAATAACTCTAAAAAAACATGACATCTATGGAGATAAGATATCATTCATGTTGAGCAAAAATAAATGATAGCCCTTCTGAATATATGAGTAGCTAGGAAAAATACATTTGGAAAGTATGTAAAAAGGTTTATCTTTACTTGAACTGAGATCATAGACAAAACATATGCAACAAAACACATGGAAAGGAAAAAAAAATGATCCTGTTAAGAATACAAAAGTATGCAACCTGATTAGGTAGGATAGATAAGGGCATACGATTAATGAGATAACATGTTCTGACAAGAACATCATCCTAGAAGTGAAGTGGAACATTATGGTGAAGAAGCAAGGTGTAAGCGATTTCGATGAAGTGCCTATTTTATTTTTCAGTAATACTATTCTAGAGGAATATATCAGCATAGGGTGTTTGATGAACAATACCTTGTGAGATTGAAATTGGAAGACATATATTCATGAGCATTACATGTGTACAAATCTTAATAGAGGTACCTAATTGGTTTTGAATTTTAGATGAAATATCTTGAAATATTGTAAAAATATCAGAACTATTTTTCATCAAGAATAAAAAAGTACAATGGAAATATTATAAAAAAGGACAAAATGGTAGTAACATATAGTTGAATTGATGCAACTAAGATCCCAAATATAAAACTAAACCAAAATAAAAGATGACAAAGAACTTTTTTTAAACATAAATAGTATAAGTATGACAAGTATGTTTTCTTACTGACAAGACTTATTCTAAGGATGAAAAATTGGATAGGTTAAGAACTATAAGATGCCATTTGTTAAGATTAGGATGACTTAAATGTTGATGCTTTAAGAGCTTGAGAAGCAATAGTAACACAAGAAACTAGTGATGAAAGATGATAGAATCCTTAAGATTCATGTCTTGCTCCAATCGACTGTTAGTGCATTGAGCCTAGATAAGAAAAAAAGTTATTAGCAGAAGAAAAAATTAATCAAGAGTGGGAGAGTTTGCTAATGGAGATTAAATTAAAATGATAACTAGGAACATAAAGCACATAATCTAATGAAAGACTAAGAAAAGGAAATGATGGACCAATTCCTTGAACTTTTATTTGAGAGTCATCTAACAAGGTAATAGAAGATAAGATATTCAAATAAGAGACATGAGAGAAAAGTGATTTGTTACAATACATATGATCAAATGTACCGAAGTAAAATATCTAAGGTTTAAAATGAAGACTGAGAAACAAAGGATATAAGATTACCACACTTAGCAACAACTATACCAGGAAGGGTTGACTGCATGACTGCTTTGTATTGGAGAAATCCGATGTAGTCAGCATAGGAAATAGAAACATCATTAGATGTTCCCAAAAAATCAAATTAAGCAACATTAGCATCTCTAGATAGTTGTCGAGCCTTCATGAGGCATTTTATTATAATAAGGCCATTGACTATGATGATTTCCATGTCCCCCATTTCATCTCTTAGTTTTCTGAGATGGTAGAGTATAGGAACATTAGGGCATTGAGCCAAACTAAATATTAGGCAAATTCATTATAAAAAAGATATCAAACTAATACAAAGGATGGTCCTATTTATAATATTCTAATAATAAACTCACCTATTAACTACTAGAAAACTAGTTAACTAACTATATTTCTAATAGTTCCTCTCAAGATGATAATTGGTTCACCAATTATGAGCTTGAAATATAGATAATTAACCAACCAAAATATGTTCTTGAGAGGATCAGTATTTTTTTACATCACCCATGACCCATATGCTAGGTTTGTTGGTGGATGAATACTCATCCACCTTTATTGCTCTAATGCTGTCAAGCTTAACATCAACAACCTCTAAATTTAACCTCTTAGAATTAAGAGCCCTACCAATGGCAAATAATACAACATCAACAATGAGATCCTTGCCATGATCTGTAACAACTTTATTGCCATCCTTTGTTTTGATCAACTGTGTAAAATCGGTCCTTAGATGCAAATTAGTTCCCTTGGCTTAAAGATTTATTTCAACTACAACTCTCATTTCTTCATCAAAACCTCTAAGTGGAAGTTATTTTTTGAAAACTAAAAGGATAATGGAACCCATCCCCTGCCAAATAAATGCAAACTTAACTGCATTATTAGATATTATACCCAACTCTTGTCCTAGAATATTTGGACATTGAGCCTTGCTGCTTGTAGCAATCAATATGTGCTTCATTGAAAATGAGAGATCTCTTATAGAAATGGTACCATGTGCAATGGAAGATCAGAACACAACACTAGTTCCTTGCTTAAAAGAGCTTGTTCAGCATTTAATCAACATTTTTAGTCAAGATCTTTCTAATACAACCCTCTTTAATTTGTTCAACAGATTCCAACACCTTCTCCAATGAGCCAAATTTACTGATTAATTGTGCATCATGTATGTCTCCAATTCCATTAACTCTTGGAATATTATTAGATCTATCTATAGAAAGTGCAATCATATTTGCAAACTGGGACAATTTCAAACCTCCATATCGGTTTGCAAATCCTCACTCCAAATGAAACCATCTTGTAACCAACATTAACACTCTATAAGGCTAATGTTCCAATCACATTGTCTTGATCTTATTGAGTCTTTTCTATAGAATCAGACTTGTAGGAGGAAGAAGAAGAGCCTTTTTCTTGGAAGGAAATTCCTTCTTGGGGTGCTTCTTGGAAACATGAAATTGAGTTGTTTGAGTTGAGTTCATGCTAATTTCTTGATCTTTGGTTTTACAATTACCTTTAGAAATGTAGTGCTATGGGTCACCATGCTTACAAGATCCATTTTGGTGTCTGAGGTAAAAACGAAGGTTGCTTTGACATGGTATGTGGATTGAATTGTCACCACTATCATTATCTTTCTTGGGTACAAGAACAAATTTAAATAAGTGATTTGAAATGCTGAGAAGTTGAAAAATGTTGTCGCTTAAGTTTAGATCTTGAGTTTCTTTTTTATCTGAAGATGTGAGCTCTTGGTGATTATTGATTTCATCCATGAATGTGGAAGAAAAGCTTCCAAAAATAAAGAGTTGCATTGACCATCTTAAGTCGTTTGGAGAATTAATGTTCCTAATGAGCAGGGGATCAAACTTTTTTTTGGTCAACCTTCAAAGATGAGAGATAATAAAAAGGGTAAGAAGATAAAAAGGAGGAGATAAAAAGGAGGAGATAAAAAGGAGGATGAAAGATGATTGGAAAGATGGTTGGAAGATATTGCAAAACCTGAGGTGAAGAAACTTGAAATTGCAGAAATAATGGTGAGTTCCATTGGAACTTTATACCGTTTTAATTTTCTAAAATAGTAAAATAACATTGAAACATTGAATCAAACTTGATAAATTCATTGTTGAAAAGATATCAAACTAATATAAAAAATATCCTATTTATAATAATCTAACAATAAACTAATTTAATAATTACTAACAAACTAGTTAACTAACCATATTTCTAACTCCATCCTCTTGTGTGAAGAGTGGGAGACAAAGGGAAAAAAATACCTAAACATGCAAGGAATAGAAATGCAATCATAATATGAGATAATAATAATATTTTACAATATTAACTAAGATAATTAAACTATCAAACAGGATAAAAGACAATCTCATTATTCAAAATTAATGAGAATGCTTGTGTTATCTTTACCTTATGGATGGTGATGACTCATGTGTTCTGTTCCAATCTTTTCCTTCTTGTTATTCAAAATAAAGAGTATCTTAATTTATCTAATTAAACGTAGCGAAGTTCCTCCACCACGTAGAAGCTTTCGGCAAATTAAGGAAAACTTATCGAAGATGATAACAAAATTTTGCACCTTTTTCTATGGAATGAAATAGAGTGCCTTTGTGACATTTTCTTTGCTTATTTGTGGTTACTATTAAATATTGTTTGCTTATTTTTGTATTAAATATTATTTAATATGTATTACAATATTAAACAATTATTAATTATCAATTCAACTACAGTTAGACTAAAAAATTATAAATCAATACCTGCATAAATTTAATATCTGATTAGGGATGGAAGTAGGTCGAATCGAGTTAGATTTTGAATATTTAAGTTTAGTCTGTTAGAAAATTTTGAGGTTTGAACCTTTTTTTTCCAAAAAAAAAAATTAATATATAGACTTAAAACCTATATAAATAGTTAATTAAAAAGGCTTGCAAACTTAAAACCTACAAGATAAAAAAGCCATTAAATAGACCTAAAATATATATATATATATATTAATATTATGTAAATAAAATATAAAATAAATATTATACAAATATACTAAAATAAATATAAATATATAAAATATATAAATATAAATAGATCCCTGAATAGGTTAAATTTTTCATAAGTTTAGGCTTGACTTATTTATCTAAAAAGATTTTTTAACAAGTCTGAGTGGGTAAATTTTAAAAAAATAAATTTAATAATCAAAATAAATATTTATTATGTGCATTTTTCAGAAAGATCAAATACACAAATTGTCTACTTTTTTGTTAACATGGACAATTTTTGGTGGATAAAACAGACAAGTCGTAGTTAAGCAAAGCATACTAGACTTTGCAGTTTCCTTTTCCTTTCTTCCAACAGAAAGATATAGATAATGTATGCATTAAAAGTGGCCGTCTCTCATATAAACAAATTCCTGAAGATAAAGACTCTTCATGAATGGGTCCATGCTGAAATAATCATGGAAGAACATCTAAAGAGGTATAAGAGGAGTCTATCAAAGCTTCATTAAGAAGCTTCGATAAGCTTTTAGCCTTGAATGAACCCAACATAGGATGAAAATTTACAGTTAGTGCATACCAAATTACCAATAATCCATCTGGTACCATACAATTTATAAGTTATTTTTGGAGAAGTAGGTTAAACATAAGACCACTTAAACAACAGAGTTGAATAGCAGTTTCTGTCATTTGCAGCATATATAAAGCTTCTGTCATTGTCAGCATAACACCATCCATCACGTCTTTGACAGGTTTTCAGCTATTATTTATCATTGACGTATTGACATATTGTCTCCGTGTGAAGTTACAAATGAAAAACAAAAAACAAATCATATTATAAAAACTATCATTTAACTACAATGATTAGTTTGAGAAGCAAATGAGCATCAGACAAGTTCAAATGCATCATATTCATAACCAAAGCTGCAACAAAAAACATGATAGTTTAATCGGATTCAAATTGTGAATCGGAAGTCCTAATTTAGAGTTCAATCCAAAAAATTATCAACACGAAGAAATTACTATTACCAAACTAAAAAATATTTTAGGTTTGCCCTTTAGACTATCCCTAAAGAAGCCATATAGCAGGTTTAGAATGAAAGTATGGATAGAGCAGCAATTCTTGCAGATCCAATTGACTATAGGAAGGAATGGAAGACACAATTAAAAGAGCTTAAAGATGAAGTTGAATTTTTGGAAGTACTGGACTGTGAGAAGAACACATCCCAAGTGAGGATGCCAACAGGCAAAGAATAAGAAGGAACCCTCTTAATCAGAGCTCTTCTTGCACTTAAAGGATACAGATGGAGGGACAAAGAATTCAGCATAACCTCTTCATTGTTTCCTCCAAGTCCTCCCTGAAACTTAATTTCAATACATTCTGTCTTGGTGACTTAATATAATCTGCTAACATGTTAATAGCAAGACCAATTTCTTGATTAAATTATACTGTGAACAGAAGCAAGGTAAAAGCTATACATCCATTTATTTTTATCTGTTGTGAGACAAATAAGGAAACAATCTATTGAAAGAAACATGCATGTGTTTTAGTCAATTAATTGATCTATTCATCCATTAAATACTCCTTATGGCTATCAATGTTTAATTCTAATATAATTTTCAAAAGAAACTATTTTTTAAACATCTATTGAAATAAAATTAAAATTTAAGATATTTATTTATAAAATTAATAAATTTTAATAATTAATGGATAAAAATTAAAGTTCAGAATGTCTAATTATAAAAAAGTTAAAGTTTAAAAATTAATTGGGACAATATTAAAATTTAAGATATCTAATGATAAAGAAGTTAAAGTTTAAGGAAGCTTGTATTTGGTAGGTTTATCTCACATCTAAATTAGGACAATTCATTGCGAGTTCAGCAAGCAAGTTATGTTAAAAAAAAATTATTCATTTGAATTTGATGATGATCATTTAAGATTATAAAAATTTTAGTTGAAGGTAGATCCAAGATATTTATTTTGATTTTATTTGTAAAAATTTAAATGGATGTAATTATAAATTAGCTGCTAGCGCAGACTTGTTTCAAAACTATGTTTGGTAGGATCTTCTTTCAAGTTATATACTCTATTCTTGATTGGTTCCAATGAAATATTTTTTTCTTAAAACAAAGATTTATTCTCTTTTTCATTTATTTAAGCTTATTAGTATAAATAGAAAAATTAATTTTAAAAGATAATATATAATTTGATAATCTAAGATATTATATTTAAGTATTTATTTAATTTTTCATGAGTTAATAAATTTTAAATTATTAATTAGTTTTTTATTTTAAAATTATTAGTACTCTTCATAAAAAATAATCAAGATTCAAAATATAATTAAAATTAAAATTAAAATTATAAGAAAATATGAGACACCGAGAAAGAAGGTTGAATGAGGTGCCGTAGAAAAATTATGACTTTTTGTATTTTAAGGTGATATGTTTATAAGATACCATGTTTTAAGACACTTAACAAAATACTACTCTAGTGTTTTTACACCGGAATAAACTTTTTTCCATAAAACAATCAAGACACTTTTTTGTCAAGTGAAATTGCTTCCTCAAAACCCAATATTACAACAAGGGTAAATGTAAAGAATACAACTTAGGTTATGAGTAGATAAGACACTTAAGATATATCACTTAGTTAATGTTTCTTGTCTTTTACTCATAAGCTTTGATCTTTATATAGTTAAGGATAAAATAGTTGTTGAGATACAGATAGAATTTACAGTGTCTTCTGCATGAGCATTGGATACATGGCCTTGGGTCAAGGGAAAGCAAGTTGCTTCTTTTGTCTAATCTACTTCGTGCATCAAAAGCTTTTTCATTTTTTTGCTTGTTACTTGTCACCTTTCGAAACATAGTAGGTTCTTTTCTTTTTAGGCTTAGGCTTTCTATGTTTGCAAAATTTAAAAGTTTCTTTTGCTGGTCAGTGATCAGAAAGAGGTTTTATTGCAAAAAACGTTAGCTGGGTATTCTAGCTAACCTATATTTCTTTCTTATTAAGACGATAAGACGCTTCGAGGTGTCTTAAGACACTTAAGATTTTGTACCTGATTGTGAGTGTAAAAATTGTATGCATATATTTTTGTCATTAATCAAAACATTAGTTGATTATTATATTTTGAGACTTAGTTTCAACAATCTTCCCCTTTTTATGATCGTAAAAATCTTAGCAAATAGATAATTTAGATAGCTTTTGTGCACATCAAATATAGCATGGATAATCTGAAAACTTCTATGTGTAGATAATAAGAAAATAGTTACAAAAATAGTATAGCTAGCAACATAAATTGTAATTATGCAAATTAATCAAGTTTTCCCCTATTTTAGCTAATAAAAAAACTAAGACTGCCTAAACAAATAAATTGCTAATGAATGAGCTAATCATAGAAATCCTCAAGCATATGATCCACATGCTGGTGAAAACGGCAGAGTCTATTCCTCAACTCGTTTAAGTCTGCTTGATGTGCTACAGGTGATGTTGGTTGTAACGTTGTTGGTAAACTTTTTTGTCTTTCTTGAGATATTCAGCATTCATGTGTCTTGGCCTTTTGCATTCATAATATATTATTTTAGATTTTGGAGTGTTTTAGAAGAAAATTGTTTACCTTTTCTTGCTGTGTAGAGTGTTATTCCTTTCTTTTTCTTATTCAATATATTATTTAGTCTCTTGGATATGAGTAACAGTTCTTCGTTTGTCCCATCACCTTCACTTAGGTCATCCAAACTGAACACTTCTTCAATATTCATGGCTTTTGCATAAGTTCCTTGGTCATGGAGCTTGCCTTTTGGGTCAAGTCTTTCCCCTTTTTATCTGGTTCCTCCTCATTTAGCTTAATCTCATAAATTTTGAGGGATCTTAGAAATTTGTCCTACTTGAGTTTCTTCAAGTCCCTAGATTCCTCTATAGTTTTTCTCTTTATCTTCCATCAAGGTGAAAGACTATTAAGAATCTTTATCATGGTATCCTCGTGATCGTAAGTCCTTCTAAGGGCTTTGAGATTATTTGTTACCATTTGAAATCTTCCTATCATTTCATCAATGATTTTTCTTACGTTCATCTTGAAGTTTTCATACTGAAACACAAGATAACTTATCTTAGATCTCTTCACTTGATTTATTCCTTCATGAGCAGAAGCAAGGCTATACAAGATTTTTGTAGTTATCTTGCAACCAAAGACTTTATTGTATTCATTTATACAAAGAGCACAAGTTAGCAGAAATTTGGCCTTGATATTGTTCTACATTTTCATAGTTTGGTCAACAATCCATAAATCCTTAGGAATTTTTGTATCATGTTCATCTAGAGGTACATAGTTACCTTTGGTGATAATATTCACCAGAGATTATACCGAGCAAATTTGATTATCATCTTCATTCTCTCTTCAGTAGGGATACTCTTCTCTAAGAAAGAACAGAGGATGGGTGATAGAGGCTCTTTCAGGGATGAGTTGTTTTCCTAATTCTGCCTTGGATTGTTAGTTCTTTTCACTTGTTAGAGTTCTCAACCTAAGAGGTTAAGCTCTGATAGCAAATGTAAGAAAAAGAGATACACACACATACGAAAGTTGAATGTGGTATTGTAGGAAAACTATGACTTTTTTCTTTTAAGTTGGTATGTTTACAAGACACTTAACTAAATACTACCCCAGTATTTTTATACAAGTCTCTCTAGACTAAACTTTTTTTTCCACAAAGCAGACAAGACAATTCTTTGTAAAATAACACTTTTTTCAAAACCCAATATTACACTAGAGTAAATGCAAAGAATACAACTTAGGTTATAAGTAGATAAAATACTTAAGATATATCACTCAATTAATTTTCATTGTCTTTTGCTTATAAGCTTTTATCTTTATATAGGTAGAGACAAAGTAGTCATTCAGAGACGAATGAGATTTACAATATTTTCTGCATGTGTATTGAATGCATGGCATTAGGTCAAGGGAAAACAAGTTGCTTCTTTCGTTTGATCTACTTTGTGCATCAAAAGCTTTTTCGTCTTTTTGCTTTTTCACTTGTCATCTTTCTAGGTTCTTTTCTTTTTAGACTAAAGATTTCTATGTTTGCAAAATCTAAAAGTTCGTTTTGCTGGTCAATGATTAAGACGATACAACGTTTTGAGGTGTTTGAAGACACTTAAACTTTGGTACTTGGATGTAAGCATAAAAACTGAATGCATATATTTTTATGATTAATCCAAATTTTAGTTAATTATTATTTTTCGAGACTTAGTTCCAACAAAAGTTAAAATTACAATAAAAAAGTAGCATGTAAAAAATTATAAATAAAAGTAAAATAAAATACTTAAGATAAAAATAAGTTATGCAGCAACTTGTTCAAAATGAAATTTGCTCATAAAATGCTTATAATTTAAGACTAAAAACTTAAATTTAAAATATAATTAATTAATTTGAAATTAGATAAAAAAAAATCCTTATGATAACATCTATGTAAATACGAAAAGAAATCTAGTTTAAAACATAAAAAAACATATACATGTTAATACAATAAATTTTTATTACAACTAATATATGATAAATAATATTTTTGATATATCATCTATATTGTTCAGAAAGATCAACTACACTGTTTGTAAACTTTGCAAGTACATGGATAATTTTGGATGGAGTTTTTCTCACTTTTCCATCCCATATTTTAGTACATAAAACATACTCTCTAGTATATATTAAATTGAGTGGACTATCACTTTCATCTTTCACTTTATTAACGTATTTTATTTTCATCCCAACTTTAAAAAATTAGGTCGTTAATCTTCCACTTTGTTATTTGTGTTTCACATTAGTTTCTAGGATCAATTTTCATAAACGATATGTTGATTTCTACTGTTAAATGTCACATTGGATGTTCAAATAAGCCTAAACATTATCATATAATACATTAAAGATTTTTCCACCTTACTATACCTATCCCCATCTTCATCTTTGTTTCCATAGTACTAGTAAATAAATCTCCAAATTGTTCACCTTTACTATTGCAATTTCTTTGATCCTTTTTGGTTGATCCTTAATGTATATTTGAATTGACATCATGACATTTAACACTACATATCAACATTCTATATATTAAAATTGACCACAACAACAAATGTGAAATACAAACGATAAAGTGAGAGACCAACAACCTAATTTTTTTAAGTTAAAATGAAAATGAAACATGTTAATAAAATGAAGAATGAAAGTGACATTTCACTCATTAAATCTATTCATAAAGAATACAAGTCTCACCTTTTGCTACTACCAATTCTTGCCTCCCTTACAAAGCACAGGTTTGTTGGTCTAGTATTGCATAAAACCCAATCCAACCCATAAGCAGCCTTAACTATTAGCAATTCATGCCAAAGTTCTTTCCACCTCATTACACTAGAGAGTATGGATATGTAAATAATAGAACATAAAAATATAAATCCCCATCAACATGAAAGCAGCAACCATTTAAAATGAGATAATGTAAACCAAGGTATATAATGAGATGTTAAATGCCATAAAACAGAAGAGAAAAACTGAACATTCTTCTCAGCTGCTTCCCATAACCTTAACTCTGAAAGGCTCCAAACAAAATTGGAATTGAACTAGTTTCATAATTTTCACTTGTACTGTTGCACAGCAGTCTCCTGTTTTACTCTAACCCATATTAGGAGTCATCAACTATTCAGAGAACAATTTCATTACCTCAATATAAGTAGGGATAAAACACACAAGTCCCAGTTAAGCAAAGCATGTTAGACTTTGGAGTTTCTTTTTCCTTTTTTCCAATAGAAAAATATATATAATGTATGTAAATTGTAATACATGTAGCCGTCTCTCATATATAAACAAATTCCTGAAGATAGAGACTCTTCATGAATGGGTCCATGCTGAAATAATCATGGAAGAACATCTGAAGAGGTATAAGAGGAGTCTGTCAAAGCTTCATTAAGAAGCTTGAATAAGCTTTTAGCCTTGAATGGACCCAACATAGTATGGAAATTTACAGAGTAAATGGACAATTGTGGATGTCTCAAGAAAGTAAAAGGGAATGCAGCCCTTGACAGTAAGTTTTCTGATTCTAACCACAGCTCTCCTCATTTCCTTTTTCCAGTACCAATTGACAGGAACTCAAAACTCCTTAGTGCATCATCACGAACCCCTCTTGTCCCCGCAGCATGGATAAATGACGATTTGGACTCAGAACCAGGTCGAATCCTCTGAGTAGTAGATGTACGACCACTGCTCGAGACCAATCTACTGGAACGGCCTTCATTAGGTTCACCGGAAGCGCTTGGTCTGCTGCTTGATATGACAGGCCTTTTTGACGCACTGCCATTACGAGAGGCACTACGAGCCCTGTTGAAATCAGGTTGCTGCAAAAGTTGAGTGTTAGATAGCAAGTTTTAGTAGCCAAGTTAACATTCATAAAAGTTGAACCCAAAAACAAAAAAACACAAGCTATATAAAAAATATGGAATATTGAGAAGAGGAAGAACTTAACCACATCTTTGGAAGATGGCACATCCTCTGAAGATCTATGCCTAGAATGATCATTACGTAGACCATGCCCAGAGACATTCTTTCTTGAAAATGCCTCCACTGCACCTGATAATCTATCCGGAATCTTTTGTCCAACTAAAATATAACTATGAGGAGTTAGCTGATGAAAGTTTATATTTACAGCTTGTAGAACTGAAATAACACCTACTTTTTTGTGTACCATGCAAACATCCAAATTATTAAAACAAAAGGAAATTATACTCCTCAACAGCCTGATATGAGAATAAAACACATGCATACAGATAGAACTTAAAGGTTAATGAATAACGTAAGAAATCAAAACTATCTATTGACATAACATTCAACTTCTTCAGAATAAAACAGATTCCAGATCTTGCAGAGAGCAAACCTGAAGGCTGTTCTAATCTCCCTACAGATGGTCTTGGGTTTAAGGCTGGTTTCGCACTTGCCTGTTGAAAATGCAATGAAAAGTTACCTTGACAATAACCAATATTGAATAGGAAATGAAACCACATTTATTGCCTCTTCACAGATGAAGACGACAACTACTAGAAGAAGTACTTACCCGAGCCCTAGAATTGGATCCAATTAAAGAGTACTTCAACGCAGTCCAATCGAATACATAGTCAAACTGACAACCTGCAAAAGCAACATATGTTAATGTACTTTCAAAGCCTTGAAAGAACTTTCAACTCAGGAACAATAAAGTTTATGATTCTACAAGTTAACCTTCTCTAATGAATAGGTCCCGAAAGAGTCCCTTAAGATATGAATAATCAGGTTTATCTTCAAACCGTAACGATCGACAATAGTGGAAGTAAGATGTGAACTCTAATGGATGTGACTTGCATAAGACCTGGTCCAGAAATCCACACTATAAATCTTTGCAACAGATGAAATATAGAAAAATAATTAATTGATTAGTTTGTTGCTCAGTCAATTGAATTCGGGAACAATATGATGGAAGAAGAAAAGAAATATCATATATGATGCGGAAAATCTTAAGAACAAACAAAATATACTGATGAAACCAAACTCAATAGAAGACCAAACATCCTTCAAACATGCCAATGATTAAAATAATCAAAGAATTTGTGAAAAATCCTCTTGCAAGCCAATACTAATACCTCTATTGGAGTGAGCATCTTCTTTTCACTTATCTTGTCATATTTCTGCTTTTTTGTACCAGCTCTCAAACCTTGCCAAGGGAGGCTGACAAATAATTGCTATAGCATGTTAGAAAATATAATAGCAATAACCACTAAAGAACTAAGAAATAAGAAATATCCATATTGCAACCAACCTTCCTCTCAAAAAGTACATTAGCATGTAACCAAGTGATTCTAGATCGTCTCTTCTGCTTTGTTCTGCAAGAATAATCAGAACAATAGTAAATGTACACCCATTTTGAATACGAGAATTTTAATTTTATAAACAAAAAGGCTTATTGATCAGAATCTGCAATAAATTGCCTCACCAACACCAAGGTGAGTGTTAACACTAGCATACCGAGCAGTTCCAGTAAGATTCTTGTTTTCTCTGTTGTGAGGAAAGTGGTGTGACCATTTATGAAACAAGAGAAAAGCAATGTGTAGGACAATAATTATTTTACTAATTTAAAGAAATAAAGAAATGTAATTCTGCATGTAAATACCACACTTTAGAAAAATTCAAGCTAACCACTATTGCAAATTCATTGACATCTATATCAACAAAAACTGACTTGAAAGATGAAATGAAATATAAAGAAATGAAAAATGACATGTTTGAAAAAATTGGAAACCGTTGTCTTGTCTGCGCCATTATCCACCCCTCCCTCACCCCTGCCCTAATTGATTAACAAGAACGGGAGATGAAGAAAGGGTTTGCCACTTGCTAGTCAAACTCAAGATATGTAAAAAAGTCATGCATTCAGCAGATGACAAATAAGTCAGCAATGAAACGACAGGAGGATTTTCAAGCATATTCCGGTGACAGATGCAGACTGGTAAAACTAGTAAAACTCAGGCTGCACCCACCCAGTTTATATCCCTAACAAAATCCAACTCTTTACCAACCCCAGAAAGACAACTAACATAATTCAGTAAAGCTAGGTAAAAGACAACCCAAGGAAGCAAGGATATCAATTATCAAGTACTACAGCAGGGAGACAGTTTAAACCAGTAAACTTCGAAAAAGTAACAACGGAAAGACAAGGACAGTATACACAAGGAACCAAAAGAAAACAAGCTACAGAGTCCCAAACAAAATCAGAAATTTGGTACCTGTATGGTATATGCTTATGTGTTAGAAGATCACGATACTTTTTAGCAAGGCCATAATCAATTATGTATACCTGCAATGTATAATACCACTTGAGATGCTACATAGGTGATCCCAGTATTGTGTGAGACAACCAAGATAAAAGTATAATAGTTATTGGCGCCAAAAGCCTTAAAACGTTTTCTTTTTTGTATACATGAGACCTGTCTGTGAGTTTAATAGATGCTTCGTAGGAAGAATTTACAACCAAGCCAGTTATAAGACCACATATTTGAATTGGTTCTGTAGTTCAGTTGGTTTCCAACTTTCAAAATTCGAAGTACATAATAATATTTTAAATATTTGTAAGCATACTAAAGAAGAATACTAAAAGTAAAAAACATGTCAAAGCTAATAATGTATTCTATTACTAACTCATTGGTCATTTGCCAAAGCATACACGGTTGGGAAGGGGAACAGGCCCAAACTAACAACTAACAACTAACAACTAACAAGAATTTCAAAATACAATGTAGTAGTAAACTAAGTAAAGGGAAATAATTAAACAGTCTAATGCGTTTAAGAGAAAAATATGTTATCAACCAACCACAAATGAAAATTGACTCAAAATTCAAGGCACAAATCTCAAACACTTAGATATACATTCGTATGAAGATTTAGATGGAAGATATGCTTTAACTAGGCATGGCAACGAGGTGGGTAAGAGGCAGGTTTCATGTTCCTCGCCCCATCTCCACCGAAGTTAAAAAACTAAACCCCATTCCTGATAATGGTCTTCAAGAAGAATATAACATATGAAAATAATGAGAATATGATTTAATTTCTTATTTGTAATGCAGGTTTATTGGGAATGAGAATGTACTATCAACAATATGCTATTTGTTTTGGATTCTGAACAGGAGGAAGTAGTCTAAGTATAGAAAAAATCACCTACCTATGACTGCTAAGCATTACAGCTCATAAGGAATTTACAAGAACAATGTATGAGACAGAAAGAGAGAATACAGTCTTCCTAAGAAAACTGCAAACTGATCCATTATAATAGTAAAAATCACCTACTCATGGTTACTACACATTACAGCTCATTCAGGATTTACAACAATCAGGATTCCATATACCGTTTTCCTAATATTATCAGATTCTTAATACAGAACTTAAAGAATGAGTTAGAGGGATAAGTCACGCATAAACTCCCAAGCACATAAGGCCGAATTCAAATAAACATTGGAAACAGAGCATACCTGATTTGCCTTGCGGCCTAAACCCATTAAAAAGTTGTCAGGCTTTATATCGCGATGCAGAAAGCCCCGAGAGTGTATATACTCAACTCTGTTTATCTAGGTAAATCAGATTGAGGTAAATCAGTAAAATATTTCAGTTGTATGTTAAAAGGATAGTTTTCTTGGAATTATAGTTACACTTACTAGCTGATCTGCAAGCATCAAAACTGTCTTCAGAGAGAATTTTCTACTGCAGAAGTTAAACAAATCTTCAAGACTTGGTCCAAGAAGGTCAATAGCCATGGCATTGTAGTCATCATCAACTCCAGACCATTTTAAATGGGGTATGCCAGCTTCAAATTAAATGCACATTAATCAGATGAGTTCATAAACTATCTAGTTTGTTTTACAAAAGTAAATCTTGGCTGCATAAATAGAAACTGAAAAGGAGTAAATTAGAAATAGGAAGGGAAAAAAAACTTACTTCCTCCTTGAAGAAGCCTATACACATTTGACTCATAGAGAAGTTGAGGATGCCTCGTCTTCACAGATTCCTGACAAGACAAAGAAAATTCAAGGAAAAGTATTGGCAATAGTGTAATGAAATGACTAGGTTTGTCATAAAACTGAAGTGATTGAATATACTGTCAACCATATGAATTACATTAGGCTCTCCAAAACAAAAAGTTTTAGGACACTAGCAATGATAATCATAAAGCACAATGTCATAGGCTAATAGCATGCCTGGTAAAAGTGAATCAATCTTGAAGTAAGAAACAGCACAGCAAATTACATGCAAACCAAATCCCAGACAAAGTAAAGATTATTATTTAACATTTTCCCTTTTCATAGACCCCAAAAGGGGCATGCCACAGTACTGAAGGGGAGTGAATACTTAAGCAGCTAATGAATACAGACAAAAGGGAGCAAACTCCAAAAGGAAATATAAAATACATCAAAAACTAACTATTCCATAAGCTTAAGCTGTTAGGAGAAAACATGTGAATGATTTTATATTACTACTCTAACGTGCCCCTTCACGCAAGAGCCCTTTAGGTTTGAAGCATGAATGATGCATATGGCCACCACCAACTTTGGGCTGAAATTTTACTTTTATTAAAAGAATGAGACCAACAAGGATTGAGCTCTGGACCAATTGGTTATAGAGTCTCTAATACCGTGTCATAAATCAACTATCCCAAAAGCTTAAGCTATTAAGTACACATGAATGGTGTTATATTACAACTCTAACAAGATAATTCCAATGATCACAACATCCAGTGCTTGAGGACCACCATGATAGAAATAGAACAGATTATACTATAACCTTTATGCCAAGACCATATAAAATAAAATATAATTACATTTACAGGAATAGTGTCAGATCATATGCCTATTAAAGTATATGACAGTTTTACTTCATAGTATATCCTTCTGTTTCTATATGGAAATTTTCACCACTTTCAGATGCAATCTGCCAGTCCCCTTTTAAATTTTTCAACAAACAAAATTTCCCATACTACAGTTATCGTCAAAATAGCCTCTTCAGAATGTAATCGCTCAGAAAGAAAGAGTGCAAGAAGCATGTACAAGGACTGCAAATCTTCCCTAACTATAGGTCAAGCAACCAGTATGCAAAAGCATAGCAACTAACACAACCTAAGTGGCATCCTTCATGTTAACAAAAATATGAAACAAAAGATACCAATCACTTCATTTAAAGAAAAGCACAACGCATTTATCCACCATGGAAAAAATAAAAACATAATAACATGAATAACAGAAATTCCAAAGCATGCAGCATAAAAAGTCCAGAGCTGCAGTCCACTCACAAGCTTAACAGCCACTTCCTCTCCACTTTGCACATTAACACCTAAAACAAACAAAAGCACCAGGAAAGGCCACAAGAGGTGAATTCCAAATTATTCAAAGATCACAAAGTCACAAACAATGCCACTGAGACTTTGATTAAGTGCATACCCAAATAAAGCTCCCCAAAAGATCCACTCCCAATTTTCCTTCCAAGCTTGAATTTTCCACCAATAGCATGATCCATCATCACCAACCCAATTAAACATACATACACCCCAAAATCAACCTCTTCTCCCTTACTAAATCACAAACTACTCTACCAAACTCAAAATTGCTTAGAAAATTATTAAAATTAAAATTTCCTATTCTGAATATCTCATCTCAGATCCATCAATCCGATGCCGTATTGATTCACTCAGAAATTCAGGCTTTCTTCTCCCAACACATAAAAAATCCAAAAATAAAAGACGGAAAGAGAAATTCTTTATAATAATAATAATAATAATAATAATAATAATAATAATAATAATAAATAAGAAGAGAAACAGAAAAAACGATGAAGCCGGAAAAGGATCTAATGCTTGCGATATTCGCGCAAAATGTGAGTATCGATTTTGGTGCGACCCTTTGGATCTGTGAGTGAAAGAGAAGTGAGTGAGTGAGTGAGTTTTCTAGCAAAATTATGAGATTCTAGGAAAGAAAATGCATGATAAAATGGTGACTGTGATTTGTGAAGCTATTATGATAATAAAAGAAAAAAAAAATACAATTATACAATAACTGTTATTATTATCAAAATAATAAATTAAAAGGATTTATTACTGAAATTTGTAGATCAACAATGAGACAAATTTTAACTTAATTTAGAGAAAAATATTTGTCTATTTATAGTAATCTTATATGATTTACTTTAAATTAATCAAATATTTAACATAATATCCGAATATTAATGGTCTTAGACAAAAAAATGGAAATTAAGATCGATGATTTATCCAATGCTTTGGTTTGACATAGGGTATGAAGATAATGATTAATTTATCTATCTATCAATCAATGGGATCCATGAGTCCTCCTGCAATGATTCTTTGTCGGGACGGTGTATATCATTGCGGCATTGCCTATTATATTAGATTAATTGAATCCTAAGATTATTTTTTTTATTAATTTAACACAAATGCAAAGCAATATCTGACTCTTGTCTAGATAACAAATAAAAGACAAAATAATTATCTTTTGACTTGTGCTTTTTTGGAATGCATTATTTTTTAGTTATGTTAATAAGATAATATCTACATGTATATCTTGTATTAAGAATTAATTTTCTATATTATACACATTAATTAATCATTTGATTGTTATATTTAATGTTTATTTACAGATTAGCTTTTCCGTAAAAAAAAAATTTAACATTTAGATCCTACGTAAAATTAATATTATATTCTTGTCCTTGTCATTTAAATTTGCTATAATAACAACATCGAATATGCTCACATATATAATAGAAGTCCCATGTGACATTAAATTTTAAATGAGTCTTAGATTTTAGTTCATACATTATAATAATATGAATATTTAAAAATCAATTTAAACTATTTTAAATTACTAAATTAATTTAAAGAAACTGAAAACTAAATAAATTGTTAGTAAAAAAATTAAAAATTGAAAATAAATAGCTTTCTATACAATTTTATTTATATTTTAAATCCTATAGTCAAAATCAATTTGAACTACAAATGTGTTAAAATTATATTCATTTTTTTATTCTATTTTCATATAAATAATAAATTAAAATATTTTTATTAAATATATTTATATTATTCTTAAGAAAAAGATATTTTGTGTTTATAATCAAGATTATGTTGTGATTTATGATAAAATTTTATATTTAAAGTAAGTTTTTTACTATTTATTGTGTATTTTATCATTTATATATTAGTTTGAGATTTTATATATACTTTAAGTAATCAATTTATTTATTTATTTATTAACTAAAAAATAAAGTGATATATTTTAAAAAATTATAATACAAATTGAAATAATCGATCTAATGCAAGTTGCAAGAGATCACATTCAATTAGTTTAATTTTCATATTATTTTAAATTAATCTGATCAACCACAATTTTTTATGCTGGGATTGAATACATTTTTATTTCAAAACTCATCCAAACCAAATTGAGAACACCTTTAAGTAACATTACACTTTTAGTACCTATATAAAATTAATATTACACTTTAATCTTATATAAAATTAACATTCTATTTTATTTTCGATGTAAAAATTATTAATTTGCTTGATTATTAATTATGTTTTCCTTAAGTTACTGGCATCATCTCTCAAACACAATAGCAAACTTTTAGCCAACAATATTGACTTAATCCAATATGTTACCTTATCATAAGAATGAAAATTTCTTATGCCACGAGAAAACCTTTTCTAACTCTTATTTATTAATGAAAAATATGGCTTAATTATATTTTTAATTCCAAAATTTTATAAATGTGCAATTTTGATTTCCTATAATTTTATAAATGTGTAATTTTAATTTCTATAATTTTAATTGTGGCAATTAAATTTTCATACATTTTTAATTAAATAAATATGATTTTACATCAATTTTTCATCAATTACTAACAAAATTTGGCTAATCTTACCGTATTTGTTATTGTATATTAATAAGATGGATTTAGTTTATTGTTAATTTTTAAGTTAGCTAATTAATTAAAAATAATGTCACGTGTTAAGATTATTCCAAGTCCTACTTTGTTTAGAAGGAAGATCAAATATGAATTTATACACTAAAGACAACATTTATTCTATGAGCTAGTTTTTGAATTGAATTAGGTACAAGCTTAATTTTTATAATACTATTATTGTATATCCTGATAAGTTAATGGATCATTTGCATGTGTTAAATCCTACAAACTTGTGTATTGCAAGTTTCACATTCTTTAGAAGGAATGTCAATCATAAATTTAAATACTAATACTAAAGGCAGAGTTAAATTAGGTCTAAACATTTTTAAAACGGTATTAAAGTGTATCCTAATATGTTAATGGACCCTCTATAGATGTTTAGTTCTACAAACTTCACATCTCTTGAATGTGAGAATGTGTATTACAAGTCCCACATTGTTTAGAAGGAAGGTCAACCATAAATTTATATACCAAGAACAACTCTCATCTTACAAATTAGGTTAAGAAATATAAGATAACTTCATTTTCCTTTATATCATTTACAAGACTTCGATAGCTTACAAGAAATATAAGTTTTTTTGTATAAAGTATTTACTTAAAAAAAATTTTAGTACACATCTTCAAATTCTTCTAAGTCAAGAATAATGATTTGATCTCAATAATATATTTTATTATGTATTTAATTAATCAAAATTATGATATCTCTTTTGAGATTAAAGTAAATCCACTTATGATTTATTCTCATTAAATTTAATTATCATCACTATATTGTTTTAATATAGTAAAAACTTATTAATACCATAATTTATGATATTTCTCAAATATTTAATCAGTATCATAGACATACAAACATATTTTTATTATAAACTTGTAATATTCAGTATGGATGATCTATAATTTCGTTATACTTCATAAAATTACTTATATTTTTATTTTATTTTATTAAGTATTGATACCATAAAGATTTTCAATAATATAACTCTAAAATATTCAAAATTTTTAAAGAGATTTTACAATAATATAATTTTGTGATAGCATTATTCTATCACTTTCCTTATGATTTTAACATTCAAAATTGTACTCGTTATACCTCTCTTTCAAATTTTGGCATGCATTTAATTTACATAAATATATCAAATATTATAACTTATGTAAAATTATAATTCATCCTTACTAGATGGAGTATAAATTATATCATATAATGATTATATTACTATATTTATACTACATGAATTTTTTTGAAATTTTGTCATAACTATAATATCATTTACATCTTATTTATTATAAATTTTCATAAGAATAGCATGCAAAGAAAAACTCAAATATCCCATTACTTTTCTACATGATCATAATATAAATTTTCATCAAATTAAATTTAGCAAAATAGAATATGATTACTTGTATATCTCATCTATAGACTTGAGTAATCACAGTAAAATATTTTAATTTATTAAAAATTTGTAGTATAAATAATCATTAATTATCATACTCATTTAATTACACCAATGTCATATTAATTAATAATATGATTTTTAAATTTAAAGCACTCATTCAACATTATAACTGATTAAACATATTTGTAAGATTTGTTAACACTTTATAATTTGCAACAAATAAAAGATAAATTCACACTCTATAATTTGTAACAAATAAAAGATAAATTAACAAATAAATCTTTAAGATAATATCATCACATGATAATGACCTAACAAAAAGTCTATATTTTTTAATTAAGTGATAATATAATAAAAGATAATTAATATATAATTTTTTAAACATTTTCTTAAAATAGGTGGAAGGCAATAAAAAATACTTGTTCACTTATATTTTTCATATAAATATTTTTAAAAAAATTTCAACAAAATCTCATAACATTTTACTTTCACAATAAAATAAAATATTGTATTACTTTCCAAACTTTCTTATAGTTGGTAAATAGTTAATTCCTTGTCCAAGAAAAAAGAAGAACATAAACATTCCAAATTGAAAAAAGATGATAGTTAAGTAAATAAGCATTAAAAAATAAGTCAATTCATAGTTTTAATTAATTTTTACTGAAGTACACTAATTGAGGTTTCAAAAGTTGAAATAATTTTTCATAGATAAATGTAGTAATTCACTTTTTTGGCCAAAAATATCAAATATGTTGGTGCAATGCTTTAACAGCTCATAGTCAAGTCAACATAATTTGTATATCAAATATAAAAATTCTATCATATTTTGTTATTTTTTTTTAAAAAATAATCAATATACTACCCACGTTACATTGTTACCATTATAAAACTATCTATTTTTTTTTATTGTTTATTATATCAATTGACATATGAGGTAAGTGGGGAAAAATTCAATATAGTATTAAAAACAAGAGAAACAACGTTTAACGTGCTAAGCAAATGACCTTTCAAAATTAGAAAAATTAGAAAAAGAAAAACTCACATATATACATACCAAGAATTTGCATATTATACAATCAATAAATATATATTTATTTTTATTACTAAAAATACATAATATGTATAATATCTAGAAAATTTTGATTCAGAAATAATAAACCTATTTTATTATATTTAAAAAATTAATTTCCATTTTAATAAAATTAGTATTAAAATTATTTTAATTTAATAGCATCTATATTAGTTAGAAACAATAATAATAAAAAGATATTTTAAGAATTAGAATAAGCATATCTTTATAGAGATAACATCGAAACAAATTCTTGAGACTGTTGAGAAATTTAAATATTATCCCGTAGGATGAAAGATATTATAACATTTGTGTGCTTACAGCGTGATCTCCTAAGATATTCAGTTGTCTTTTCTATGGACTTTGAGTGTTCAAGTCTGACCTATAATATCTAGAGAATTTTGATTCAGAAATAATAAACCTATTTTATTATATTTAAAAAATTAATTTCCATTTTAATAAAATTAGTATTAAAATTATTTTAATTTAATAGCATCTATATTAGTTAGAAACAATAATAATAAAAAGATATTTTAAGAATTAGAATAAGCATATCTTTATAGAGATAACATCGAAACAAATTCTTGAGACTGTTGAAAAATTTAAATATTATCCCGTAGGATGAAAGATATTATAACATTTGTGTGCTTACAACGTGATCTCCTAATATATTCAGTTGTCTTTTCTATGGACTTTGAGTGTTCAAGTCTGACCTATAATATCTAGAGAATTTTGATTCAGAAATAATAAACCTATTTTATTATATTTAAAAAATTAATTTCTATCTTAATAAAATTAGTATTAAAATTATTTTAATTTAATAGCATCTATATTAGTTAGAAACAATAATAATAAAAAGATATTTTAAGAATTAGAATAAGCATATCTTTATAGAGATAACATCGAAACAAATTCTTGAAACTGTTGAAAAATTTAAATATTATCCCGTAGGATGAAAGATATTATAACATTTGTGTGCTTACAGCGTGATCTCCTAAGATATTCAGTTGTCTTTTCTATGGACTTTGAGTGTTCAAGTCTGACCTGTTTAAAAATCTTGAGACATGAGCCTGCGCTTGTTAAAGGTTTTTTTTTTTGTTTTCTATCAAGATCTAGCCTGATTTAAAGCCTACAAGGTCTGTAAGCCTGTTTAAAAGCCTACATTACAAAAAAAATCAATAAATAAACTTAAAACCTATATAAATAATTAATTAAAAAATATTGCAAATTTAAAGCCTACATTAATATTATGTAAATAAAATATAAAATAAATATTATATAAATATAATATATTAAAATAAATATAAATATATAATATATAAATATAAATAGGCCCCTGAATAAGTTAAATAGGTTTTTTTATAAGTTTAGGCCTAACTTGTTTATCTAAAAAGGCTTTTTAAAGCCTATCTATTTATTAAACGAGTCGAGCTTAACTAGGCTTTAAACGAGTCGAGTCATAGACCCTATCGGACCGCATTGTTCACTTTAATCGATAAAACAAGAAATAGAACTATCAAGATCAATAAATTTGAAAACTCAACAGTAATAGTAATTTAGAAGTATACCCAATATTTTAAAATGGAAAGAGCTCGTTTAGTGTAACTTTCCAAAAATTTGATTTGATAAATATAATTAAATACTTGTTTAAAATTTTAATTAAATCAATTTAAATTTCAAAATTCAAGTTATGATTAATTTTGTTAGATTCAACATATTAAACCAAAAATCAGTTAGGTTTAATGTTTGAAATTGAAAAATAGTCAAATTTTATGTATGATTATAAAGCTAATATTAAAAATCACATTTAAAATAAGTAATCATAATTATAACGATATTAAAAGAATTAATTCAAAATCTTTATAATAAATATGTTTTTAATCTGGTAAGAGAGCTATGTTTAAAACTAGTAATAAATGACTAATTATCATAATTTAAAATAGGTAATTAGTAAATAATAAATTTGTTTTAAAAATTTAAAATTATAATAATTAAATTTAATAATTAATCTTTTAAAATATTCAATTTTTACACCAAATTTTGTGATTGGAATTTGTTTTCCTTTTTATTACTTAACCGGTTTGATGCTTCAGCAACATTCACTTGAAGTTGTCATTTGTGAAGGTTAATAAACTGATATTGTAGCCTAATCACAAGATGCACCCATACCTTGGCTTGCTAGTTTTCTTTTGGTGCCTAATTATTCAAAATTTTATGTTTCTTCAGTATATATAAATATAAATATAAATATATAAATATATATATATATATATATATATATAAAACACATTTTGTCAAATTCAAATGCAAACCACAATTATATTGATTAAAATTATTTCCAATGTGTAAAAAGTACATAGCATGCTCCTTTGGTGATTACTCGATCAGTTGCAGTATTACCTTATATGTCCTCACATTATGACCTATCTTCTCATACTTATTACCCCTAATTAGAGTGTGCTCTTGCTAACTTATTTGGATTTAGAGGTTCATCATTTGATTTATTTCCTAATGTTTTTTTTAGCACCTTTGTAAACTTGATGGTAGGAAACCCGAACCAATATTTATATTTCATGTATTTTTTTACATTTATGATAGTCAACATTACTTCTGCTTAATTATTTTGCTTAAGAGAATCTACAAAAATTAATTTTGCACATAGGTCTTGGGGGAATTGATTGATTACGAGTTATAAATCACGTAACCGATGCAATGTAATTGTAGTATATATAGGCCCATTTTTTACCATATCTTTTCAAGTTGGTTGGATTCAGGTTTAATCAGTTGTCAGATTTAGTCAAGTGGTTAACTTAAGTGTGATTTTGGATGGTATTTCTTCAACCCTTTTGAGAGTGTGAGGATTGAGGTTATTAGTAACTACCACATCAGTCTAGAGTGGACATCGATTGGTTACAAGTGGGTTCGGGTGGTAAATCTTGTAACTGGCACAATTCGATTGCAATACATATAAGCCAATTTCTGAATTCATTTTTTTTGAGTTGGTTGGGTTCAGATTGAATTGGCTGTCGAATTCAGTCAGGTGGTTAACTCATGTGAGATTTTGGGTGGGAAGTCTTCAAACCTTTTGAGAATGTGAGGACTGAGGTTATCAATGGCTACCACCAAAGCTCAGATGATGATTTAAGGGCAGTGAGAAAGAAGAGGGGGATTCCAGAGTTGGAGGAGGAAGTGGAAAGGAAAGAGCTTGAGCAGGAAGTGATGAGTGTTAAAAAGCGTAATAATGAAGATGTTGGGCATGTGAAAGTGGCAGTTAATAAATGGTGGATGTTGTAGCCACAAAAGACTAAGGAGAGAAAGAGGGGCTCAAGGGGGAGAGTTGCTTGAGTTTTAAAAGATATTGAGAAAATTTTTGTAAAAACTTGTGATTCTTATAAGGATGTAACCAGAATGTTGGAGACTAATAGAATCTCTCTTCATTTAAGTTGGATGACATAAAAGATTGTTCATGTCTCCAAATTCTTTGTCACTCATAAGTCATAGGTAACAAAACAAAATCATTCCAAATGCCTAACGAATTAAGCAAACAACCCACAAAATAATAGGCTTAAGTATGATTACCATATAGAATTACTCATCTGTTAGTCGAGTTTAGGTACCGATAAAATTAGATTCTAACACTGAAACTGACCATCCTTACCTACCTCAAACAATTTTCACAAATCTAAATCTGTTACCAATTAACTCGAGCCACATGATCTAGTGTTTAGGCCGATGAATTTTTGGGTTTGGTCAAGTCTCACACTAACACACACCCTTACATAGGTCCTTTTTTATTTTTTAAAATTAATTAATTTTTTGAATTTTTAAAATAAATAGTTAGGGATATTATTTATTTAATTTTTATTAATGTATTGCTAATTGTAACCTGAGTAACCCAAAAGTTAAGCTTTACTATTTCCCTCAACTCTTATCTCTGTAAAAACACCACAACATTTTTGCCCTTTGTTTTAAAGGAGGTATCATCCTATTTTTCAATAAAGTTGGATACATGCAAGCTCCCTCCATTAAATGCATATTTGTCTTCCCCCTAAACTATATATCAACCTCCAAGCTCACCCAGCTTCGCAATAGTATGTTCAGCTTATATGAAATTAACAACTCCTTAAAGAAAAAAGATGAAAGGTTTTACTAATAAAAGACGATCAAAGTAAAGTCTTTCACTAATGTCAAAGATTATCATAAAAATAAACTGTAAATTCTTAAATTATCTATTTTAAAATTTTAAATTCTTTTATTTAATAATTTAATAAATATTAATATGTAAAATATTTTTTTACAAACCATTAACAATAAATAAAAAAAATAAGGATACATTGTTAACCGCATTAAATTGATTACACATGATATTATAATATATATATATATATATATATATATATATTTTGATAGACACTAATTTAGATATGTTATTTTTTTATTTACAATAATACCGGAGAAAATGTCTTATTTCTTAAGTATATTAGGTTCGATTTTCTCATCAATGCCAAATTGATAGGCTCACTATCCATTATATACCATAATTTAGGTTTATTTAATGACATAATATAGGTTCTTCAAAAAAAAAATTGTCATATAAAATAAACATTATCTAATATATATGTAACTAAATACCAAACATATACAATATGCATAAATTATATATATCTATAACAAGATACCATATAGTTCTAATTTCATGATATCACAAAATTTCAAATAATTTCTATTTTCTACAACAATAGAATTTGTTAAACAAATTGACTACATATTATCATTATATCTCAACTCCTCAAATAAATCATATGCATCATGCCCTATCTAACATGGTCATCCATCAACATCCCCTTTTACCATCCTCGAACAACATTTATGTCGTTGAACAAATATTTTTCCTATACATAACATTAAATCTCTACATGAAACAAATTGTTAGTGATATAAAACTTCAAACTCTAGCAAATTGATTGACTTATCTTTGAATTCAAGTATGGCTCAATTAAAAGCCTCACATATATTATTGACTTGAAGGTTGTGTTTTGTGTGTACTATATGCCGATCTAGATCACATTTGAGATGGTTTTATCATCTGGTCATTTTATGTATGCGATAAATATAATTTTTTAATTAATTAATTTTTATATTTAGTTTATAAAGATTTTGTATATATTTAATGAAGTGATCTTATCATATTTTATGAGTATAAGTTCATAATGAGCGTAATTGAATTTCTCAACTTAATTAAACTTTTCATCCTAATTAAACATCTAAGATTAAATGTAATTATACTAATTGCTTGGATTCTAAATATAAAAAATCATAAAATTATTGAGGAAATAATAAAAAGGAGATATACAACTTTTACACAAATTAAAAGTTAAAAGCTAAATTGCTTGTTTAGTGGGTCAAAAATAGCTTAAAATAGTATGCAAGATTGGATCATATCATGAGTTACAACAGTTATTTTGGGTTGAAACTAGTGTTATTAGAAAACTAACATTCAAGGATTCAACTTTTGTGTAGATCATCAACTCAAATTTTGATATTCCAATGAAAAAAAGCAAGATGTAATAAAAGTCAAAGTTAGGTGATGATTGGTGAAGAAAAAGTAAAATTAGTTGTATGTTGTTAGAAATTTTCCAAAATTATATGTGAATGTACAAATTAGATGATATAAAGATTCAAAAATAGTTGGAAGTACTCTCAATTAAATGTATCAAAACCCCTTATAAAAACCCCTTATAAATAAGAATGTTTGCATGAGAAGAAACACACATTAGATATTAGTTTCAAAATTATTCTTTCTTTCTTTAGTAGTTTTGTCTCTTTCATAAAATGTTAAGTTTCTATTATCAAAACCCTTTTCTCAACCAAGGAGTGAACCTGTGAATGGGAGTTATTTTCACTAAGGAATAGAAAAAAAGAGACAGTGATACAAAGTAAAAAATAAGAGATGAAATATAAAAAATTATTAAACATTCCTAACTATGTAAGTTAAAGAAATGAGTTAAAGTCAGCAATATGTGAAAAATAATTGGGTAACCATCGTTTAAAGGAATAGAAAAGAAGGTCATGTATAAATAAATGATTTGTTAAACAAAATAGGAGATAAGAAACCAAAAATTAACAAATATCTTTAAAATACAGTTCATTACATGAGAAGAGGTTAAAGTTAGTAATTAAGAAATAGAAAAAAGTAATAGAGAAAATTATTAAAGATTCTTAAAATATAATTCTAGTCACACATGGAAATGAGTTAACGTCAACAACATGTGAAAAATAATTACAAAAACAATTGCACAATAGTTACCTTTATCTAACAAAGAAGTGAAATATATAAGTGAAGTTAGTTTCTATCAAAGAATAGAAAAAAGAAGAAGAAGTAAAGATAAGTAAAGGACTTATGGAACAAATAGAAAATAAGAAATAAAAATTATTAAACATTCCTAAAAAATATAGCTCGGATTAGACATGGAAAGGGTTAGAGTCACTAACTAAGGAATGAAAAAAAAAAGTAAAATAAAAATTTATCTATTAAAATAGGAGATGAGAAATAAAAAATTAATAATATCTCTAAAATATATCTAAATTCAAATATGGAAAGAGATTCGAGTTACTGATGTATGAAAATATAATTAGATCAGTCTTAAGGAAGTGGTTACCTTTGTCCAACCAAAAGTCAAATGTATGAGTAGAAGCTAGTTCTAATCAAATGAATAGAAACTAAAAGATAAGGGTAAATGAAAGACTTGTTAAACAACATAGAAAATAAAAAATAAAAAAATTATCAAATATTCATAAAATACAGTTCAACTCACACATAGAAAATGGTTAAAGTTAGCAACATATCAAGAATAATTGGATAACCATTACCTGTCTCTAACCCAGGAGTGAAATCTATGAGCGAAAAAAAAAGATAGCTTGTTGAACAAAATAGGAGATAAGAAACAACAAATTATTAAAAGATAGTTACCTGTTAACAAATAATAAAATAATTAGATGCAAGATTGTGTAAACGATTACCTTTGTCAAACTAAGGAATGTGAAACCTGTGAGGGAGTTAGTTTCTACTAAACGAATAGAAAAAAATAGTAAATAAAAGACTTCTTAAACAAAGTAAGATATGAGAAACAAAATTGTTAAATATTCTTAAAATATAGTTCAATGCAAGTGAGAATGGGTTATAATTAGTAGTCACCTGTAACAACAATAATTGGGCACATGATTGAATAAGCGGTTATCAAAGAAATGAGTAAATACAAGACTTATTAAAAATACCAGCAGATGAGAAACAAAAAAAAAAGCTATTCAATATCCCTAAATTAAATTACAGCTCAATTTAGATATGAAAAAATTTTAGAATCAGTGGCAATGAAATAGAAAAAATGTTAAAGTAAATAAAAAGTTTTAAAAAAATATGAAATGATAAATAAATTTTTTTTATTAAATATCCTTAAAATACAAAATACAGTTCAATCCAAACATAGAAAAGAGTTAGGGTTACTAATAACTTAGAAATAATTGGATAGTAGTTACCTTTGTCCAATTAAGGAGTAGAACCATGTGACTGAAAATTATTTCCTATCAACGGAATAAAAAAAAGTTAGAGTAAAAAAAAGATTTATTGAGTAAAATAAAAAAATTGAAAATAAAAAATTATTAAATATCCCAAAAGTAGGACACAATTCATGTATGGAAAGGGGTTAGAATCACTAATCAAGGAGTAAAAAAAAAGGAATGTGGAACAAAATAGAAAATGAAAAACAAAAAATTAGTGGTTACCTATGTTCGTTTCATAAGCTGAAAATTTGAAATAAAATAAAAAATGGGAAAAGAAAAAATATGAGAAGATAATGTATATAAATGATAAGAGATTATAGGAATGTAGCGATGAAAAGGTTAGAAGAAATTATTCGTTATACATGCACTTTTGCACGTTCATGGTAGTTGCCCATTAAAGGTCATGGAGCAAGCTGCCCACTAAAGGTCATAAAGTAGTTACCTTATCAAAAAATGGTCCTATCTTAACCTCCCTATGAATAGTGGCTTAAATAAAGGTCCCTGAGCACAAAACATTCAACATTGGTATTCCATCTAGAGTGTGAGCTTTGAGTGCTTGGAAGATCCCTGGAAGTGCTTTGATTATATTTTATTTTTCGAAAAGCTTCAACTCGGTTTCCCAAAGGCAAGAAAATTACATAGCAATGACGAGAGACATTTGATCCTATTTCACTGCTTTTTATGCTCTTTATATGCATAACATGTCTTACATTTGGTATTAGAGCGTAATTACCTTTTGTGATTTTTGGATAATTTGGTTTTGCCAGTTTTAAACAAAAACTAAAATCTAAATTATTAGAAAATTGATTTCTAAAATTTTTAAGCATTAAAGTATAACTTTCATGCTAAAAAAATTGGAGCTTGGTACTCCTTATGGTCTCTCGTTCTAATCTTTCCAAAACCAATTTTTATTGACGGAAACACTGTTCCCGCTTGACTTAGTGTATGTATGTTTTAAATGTATCTTTGGCTTGAACTTAAAAAAAGCACGATCTAGAAATTTTGAATTTAGAAAAGCTTCACGTACAGGGAACAGGAAATGACCTTTTAATTAATTTTGAATCAAACTACGCACATAACTTAGGAACCTGTGACATTGTACGCTTTCGTGTACAGCGAACAAGGAACGCATATTGGCGTAAATAATAAAAGGTTTTGGGAATTTTGAATTTATTTTCAAAATTTTTATAATATTATGTTATAATTGAATTATAATAATGATTATATGTGTATAAATAAGTTATGCATATAAATTTTTAAAAATTATTTAACTACATAAAATTTAAATTTATTACATAGAGTAATAGTAATAAATATTAACTTAATATCTAGTGATGAAAATAATTTTATTTAATTATTGTTTAGTCACAGTAGCTTTAGTTAGAAAAAATTATTTTGAAATCATATAAAGAGTTGTAGATATTAAATAATTTCATAAAATGTTAGAGATTAATGTCTTGTGATTAATATAATTTTTAAAAAGTAGCCATAACATCTTTAAATTAGAAAAAATTATATATAAGTCACCTATAATTAAAGATATTATTTGTAATTATTTTACTTTTAATATAATAAATTATTTTTGCAAGATCTTATTATATTATATTGTGAATTAATTGGGATGAAATATTAAATTATTTACTTAATTACCTACAGAAATTAAGGAAAGGAATATAATTTAATAGTTTCATCAATATGATTGTATGAGTTTATTTGAATTAGGAATTTAGCCCGTAGGCAATTTCTATGTCATAAAATTTATATTTTATTGTATAATTTACATTGGTAAAACATAATTATTTAGTTGCCTCATTTTATAAGCATGTTAAAAGAGATATTTTCTACGTAATTTTTCAACTTGTGAATGTATCTGATATGAAATGTGAAATTCTCGAACTTAAGGGCGATAATTATAAGATGTGGAAGGAGATAATTCTCCTTCATTTAGGTTGGATGAACATTGATTATGTCATTCGTAAGGATGAACCACCTCCAATTACAGAGATTAGTAAGGCTTATGATGTTGATCTATATGAAAAATGGGAGTGATCAAATCATCTCTGCATTATGTTTATAAAGATCAACATTTCTTTTACCATTCGGGGTTCTGTTGAGCAATATGACAATGTCTGAGTCCTACTGAAGGCAATTGATGAGCAATTTGAAACTTCAAACAAAGTCTTAGTGAGCACCTTAATTATGAAATTTTCTAACGCAAAGCTCACTAGTATTAAAGGAGTGCATGAACACATCATGCGCATAAGGGATATACTGGTCCAACTTAAGGCTTTTGAGGTTACTATGTTAGAATCTTTCCTTGTGCATTACATATTGAATTGTCTACCGCAACAATATGGACCTTTCAAGATTTCTTATAACACACATAAAGACAAATGATCTATCAATGAACTTATAACCATGTGTATGTAATAAGAAGAGAGGTTGCTTATGGAGGGCAATGAGAGTGCATATCTTGTAACTCAAGGAAGGAATAGGAATGACAGGTTAAAAAGAAAGGAAAGGAAAAATTGTCTCCAAAGGAGACATAAAGAAAGAATCCAAGTGCTTTTTCTGCAAAAAGAAAGGGCACATGAAGAAGAATTGTCTTAAGTTTCAATCCTGACTTAAAAAGAAAGGTAACCTATTCTTACTTATCTGTTATGAATTTAATATGGTTGATGTTTGTAATAACACATGGTGGATTGATTCTGGATCTACAATCCATGTTACAAATACCTTACAAGGTTTGCAAAACTTGAGGGAACCAGTAGAAGCTGAGTGATGTATCTATTCAAGAGATAAGATGCAGTTGCATGTGAAAGTTATTGGAACTTGAAAATTAGTACTTAGGAATGACTTTATTTTAATTTTAGAATAGACCTTTTATATTCCTAGTTTTTCTAGAAATTTGATTTCTATTTCAAGACTTATTCCATTAGGATATAAATTTAGTTTTATGAATACTGGTTTCAGTTTATATTTTAAATTTGAACATATTGGTAATGATGTTTTATGTAATGGTCTATATTCCCTCAATTTACGAAATACTATCACTCATGATGTTTTGCATGTTCAAACCGGTATTAAAGATATGTTATTGATGAGGATTCTTCTACCTTATGGCATCAGAGATTAGGACATATCTCTATTGAGAAAACTAAGAGATTAATGAATGACGGAGTACTTAGTGCTTTATATTTTACTGATTTTAAGACTTGTATAGATTGCATAAAGGGAAAACAAACTAACAAGTTTAAGAAAGATGCCAAAAGAAGTTCAACCATATTAGAAATCATCCATTTTGATATCTGTTGCCTAGATATGGATGCTCATGGACAAAAATACTTCATCATCTTTATAGATGATTACTCACAATACATGTATCTCTACATGCTTCACAACAAAAATGAAGCACTAGATGCCTTTAAGGTTTTTAAGGCGGAAGTAGAGAAACAATGCGGTAAGCAAATTAAGATTGTGAGAACTGATAGAGATGGCAAGTTTTATGATAGATACATTAAAGATGGACAAGCACCAAGTTCATTTGCGAGGTCTCTTCAAGAAAATGGGATAGTTGCCCAATATATCATGCCAAGTTCTCCTGATCAAAATGGTGTAGCAGAAAGAAGAAACTAAACTTTAATGGACATGGTTCGTAGTATGATTAGCAGTTCTAATTTGCCAAAATTCTTATGGGTTGAAGCTCTTAAAATGATAGCGTATTTATTGAACCGAGTTCTAAATAAGGCTATCTCTAAGATACCATTTGAGTTATTTAAAGGTTAGAAACCAAGTTTGCGACATATGCGTGTATAGGGATGCCTATCTGAAGTGAGAGTTTACAACCCACAAAAAAAAAAAAAAACTAGATCCAAAGATCATTAGCGGACATTTCATTGGATATGCTGAAAGGTCTAAAAGGTATAGATTTTATTACCCATCTCATAGTACTAGGATTGTGGAGTCAAGAAATGTCAAGTTTCTTGAAAATGACTTGATTAGTGGAAACGTCAGATCATTAAGTGAAAGATTCGAGTTAGAACAATCTAATCTACAACCTTCTTCATCAAGCCATAGTTGAACTATAGTTGTTCATCACACTCCTTCAGTTCGGGTGTGTGTTGAATAACCTGTTCCTGAAGCTTCGCAAATTGACAATAATAATCCAGTAGATTCTGTTCAACAAATGTTAGAAATTGATGAACATCTAGTTGAACAACATGTTCCTCAAGAAAATGTTGATGCAATATTAGAAAATATACTAGAGTAAATCAGCTATTCCAAATGACTATGTAGTGTATTTGTAAGAATGTGAGTATAATGTTGGAGCTAAAAATGATCCTGAATCATTTTCACAGACCATGAGTTGCAAGGAGTCAGAATTATGGTATAATGTCATGAAGGAAGAGATGAACTCCATGAAGAGAAACAATGTCTAGGATCTTGTCTTATTGCCTAAAGGTGTAAAAGCCATTGAGTGTAAATGGGTTTATAAAACCAAAAGGAACTCGTTAGGCAACATAGAAAGATATAAGACTAGACTTGTTGCAAAGGGATTCACTTAGTAAGAAGGAATCGATTACACAGACTTTTAGTCCTATATCTAAGAAAGATTCCTTATGCATCATGTTAGCATTGGTGACTTATTTTAATCTTGAGTTGTAACAAATGGATGTGAAAACAACTTTCCTGAATGAAAATCTAGAAAAGGAGGTTTATATGAAACAACCTAAAAGATTCTCCTCTAATAATGGTGAGCAATTGGTATGCACGTTAAAGAAGTCCATATATGGTCTAAAATAAGCATCTCATCAATGGTATTTAAGATTTAATGATGTTATCTCTTCATTCGATTTTGTTGAGAACATCATGGATCAATGTATATAACAGAAGGTTAGTGGGACCAAAATTTGTTTCCTTATTTTATATGTGGATGACATTTTGCTTACAACAAATGATAAGGGCATGTTGCATGAGGTGAAACAATTTCTTTCTGAGAATTTTGATATGAAGGACATGGGTGATGCATTTTATGTCATTGGAATTAAGATTCATCCTAATAGACATAAAGGTATTCTAAGTCTATCTCAGGGAACTATATCAATAAAGTCTTAGAAAGGTTTTCGGATGAAGGATTGTTCATCAAATGTAGCACCTGTTGTCAAAGATCATAGATTCAATTTGAATTAATACTCTAAGAATGACCTTGAACAGGAACAAATAAAAAACATTCCATATGCTTCTATGGTTGGGAGCCTAATGTATGCTCAAGTATGCACAAGACCTGACATTGCATTTGTTGTGGGAATGTTAGGAAGATATCAAAGTAATTTAGGTATTGATCACTAGAGAGCTGCAAAGAAAGTCATGAGATACCTTCAAGGGACGGAGGATTACATGCTTATGTATAGACACTCAGATAATTTGGAGATGATTGGGTTCTCCAACTTTGACTTTGTTGGTTGCGTTGATTCACAAAAATCAACATTTGGTTACATTTTTATGTTAGCCGGTGGAGCCATATCTTGGAGGAGTGTCAAACAAACCTTGACTGCTACCTCTACAATGGAGGCTGAGTTCATTTCATGTTTCGAAGCTTCGTCATATGGAATATGGTTTAAGAGTTTCATTTTCAAGCTTAAACTTCTGGATTCCATTTCTAGGCCAATAAAGATATATGGAAGAGGAAGGAATGGACCAGAACAGAGAAAGGAGAGGAGGGAGGTGAAGGGATAAAAGAGAGAGAGAGAGAGAGAGAGAGAGAGAGAGAGAGAGAGAGAGAGAGAGAGAAAAGAATAGGGATAAAGACACATGGGAAGTGATTATGGTAAGTGGAGAGTCCAAGATATATGTCCTTTGTCATTAAGTTTGTATTGACAAAAATAGTCACATATTCTTACAGAGACATATTAAGTAATCAAGTGGACTAACAAAAATACCCACAACTTTATACAGTATAATGAACTTTGAGCGAAAACATTGTAACTTTAATATTTTTATTTTATATAATAAAAGATATGAAAGATAAATATCAAACATTAATAGGAAGTTAATATTAAACACATTTAGACAGGAACATTGTAAATAGACGCTTCTATTTTATATAATAAAAAATATTTATTTCTTGATACTTTTCCTTCTACTTTATATAAAATGTTTACTTCTTGATACTTTTTCTTCTCTCTTATTTAGAGTTTCATTTACATTCGTTATTATCGCTCTAACTTTTTTTCTCTTAGCTTGCTATCTCTTTTTTTATACTTTATTTTTTCATCTTTCTTTTTTTTTATTGTCACTCACTTCCTCTTCCCTACACAGATTAAAGATAATAAGGTAAAAATTCATTACTTAAACTTAGAAAAAGATAAAAATATAAATAAAAATTAAAAATTAAAAAAATTAAAAATTAAAAAAACTATAAAATCCAAAAATTACAAAATATTAAGTATGAAATTTTAGCATCAGCAGCCTGAGATACATCCATATTTTATGGTAATACTATTATCGTAATTTTTTTTTGGATTTTTGAGTTTTGACTTCTGAAATTTTTTTTTTAATAAATTTATATTGTTGTCACTTTTTACTTTGTAAATTTTTCTTTTAATTTTTAAATCAAAAATTCAGATTTTAAAACTTTAGATTATGCTTTTCAATTATGAATAATTAATAGATTCAATGGCATTGAATGCCTTATCCTGCTCTGCCTATGTGGACTTTGCTCATTCAAAGTTTGTATATGTCGGTATTTAATTATTTTATTAATTATAAATATAATCTTATACTATATAATATGTACATACGGTCAACTTAGTTACCTACTAAAAATGTTATATTCACTCGAATCTGACTATAACAAATTATCCTTAACTATAAATAATTGACTAAAAATAAGCAAATCCAATTCAAAATATCTGTTCTACTCAAAATATCTTCAATTAAACATTTTCCATCCGGTGTTAAAATTTTCTCTACCCGTAACTATTAATAAAAGAAAATTATGAATCATAAGTGATTTTTTACGGACATTCTTTTAAATATTCTTTTAAAATCTTAATCTATGATATGTGGAATCCCTATTGAAAAAATGTGTTATATCTAATTGGTTTTTTACGGACATTCTAAGTCTCTTAAGTCCATTAAATTAATATTAGCCGAATTAAGGTACATACTTATGGAATTATTAATAAAAATAATAAATATCAATCAGTAAATTTTATTTAAATAGTTAAAATAAAAATTAGTTCAAAAATATATTTATAATATTGATTAAAAAAATCAATAAGATTTAAAATTAGTAATTATATACATTTTTCGGTGGAATTATCAATATATTTTATTTTCTAAAAAATACCTCTATACATAAAAAGTACCTCTTAACATTCAAAGCTTTTCCTATTTTTCCATAAATATAGAAAAGAAAAAAAAAAAAGGAGGATGGCAGAATTTCGTTTTCAGTCATAACTCATGCTTGTTTCTCGTTTCTACCATCAAATCTCTTTTCCTAAACTGCAACGTGGCTAAACAAAAGCCCAAAATCTTACCCAACTTGTTATTACCAAAAAATAAATTGAAAATTAAAAAAGGAAAGAAAAAACAAAGGAAGAAGAACCCAACCTGTGTAACAGAACAAAACCCACAACAGAAGCAGCACAAGAAAGTGTTCCATTTTCAACACTTACCAGATCCCAGTGATCGATTGCGTCGCCACTGGTACGTACATGCTTTTCAATTGCCTCTTTTCACTTCTTCAAATCCTATTCATATCATAACTCCTCAAATCTGTGCCCTAGTTTAATTTTTGTCCGATTTCACTTCCGAACACTCTCAGGGTTATGATTCGCGGCAATGCAATCTAACACGATTTGTTTCTTCCCAGATTTGCTGATGCACGAGACCCTCACACATCTTAGTCCTTCTAGGGTTTCAACAATTTTCCCAAATGCCGTGTTTGTTTTTTTTAAAAAAATTATGTATGAAATTATTGTGAGGAGATTATGATGAAGGAAAAATTAAAACTTTCATTGTGGAGTTTTATTCTTTGGTCGCTGTGTTTTTGTTTATATTTGATTGAATTTGAATAGGATTCGATTACGGGCTTGTTGGTTTGACATTAGGAAAATTAATTCCCGCACTTTTGCACTTTCTAGTATAAATAAATGGTTCAGATTAATTTATTCACGAATCTCAATCTCATTCAACGGGTTAAAATCAATTTCATCAAAATCAATTCTACTCAACTTCAAACTACGACTAATTGCAATTGGTAATATGGAATTGTGCTTTTGAGTTTTGATTCATGTACTTTGATGCTACTGGTTAGCCCCACATTTGATTGCCAATTTTATTTGGTTTGATGATATGCGGTTATGGACAATTTGATTAAGCCAATATGTTTTGTTCTAAACCTTGAAGTTACTGTCAGGTAAGGTAACCATGAAGGGCATTCTTTCATTAAGGAGGACGGCACTGGTTCAACATCAAAGTGAGAAGTGGGGCCTTGGTTTTAGATTGTTTAGCACTCAAGGTGCTTCAACTGCTAGTACTCCACAGCCTCCACCACCACCTCCACCACCTGAGAAAACCCATTTTGGTGGCCTAAAGGATGAGGACAGGATATTTACCAACTTATATGGGCTGCATGATCCTTTTCTGAAAGGTGCCATGAAACGTGGTGATTGGTATCGAACCAAAGATTTGGTGATTAAGGGTGCGGATTGGATTGTGAATGAAATGAAGAAGTCTGGCCTCCGTGGGCGTGGTGGTGCTGGTTTTCCTTCTGGCCTTAAATGGTCATTCATGCCAAAAGTATCTGATGGCCGCCCCTCCTATCTTGTTGTTAATGCTGATGAAAGTGAACCTGGAACTTGCAAAGACAGGGAAATTATGCGGCATGACCCACATAAATTGTTAGAAGGTTGCTTGATTGCTGGAGTGGGAATGAGGGCTACTGCTGCTTACATCTACATCAGGGGTGAATATGTGAATGAACGTAAGAATCTTGAAAAGGCTAGGCAAGAGGCTTATGCAGCTGGTTTATTGGGTAAGAATGCTTGTGGCTCAGGCTATGATTTTGATGTCCATATCCACTATGGTGCTGGAGCTTATATTTGTGGAGAGGAAACAGCCCTCTTAGAGAGCCTTGAAGGGAAACAAGGTAAACCAAGATTAAAGCCACCTTTCCCTGCCAATGCAGGGTTGTATGGCTGCCCTACCACTGTTACTAATGTGGAAACTGTGGCTGTTTCTCCAACCATTCTACGACGTGGGCCTGAATGGTTTGCCAGTTTTGGTAGGAAGAACAATTCTGGGACAAAGTTGTTTTGTGTGTCAGGGCATGTGAACAAGCCTTGCACTGTTGAGGAGGAAATGAGTATATCGCTAAAGGAGTTGATAGAGAGGCACTGTGGAGGTGTTAGAGGAGGATGGGATAATTTACTTGCTGTGATTCCAGGAGGATCATCTGTTCCTCTGCTTCCAAAGCATATATGTGATGATGTTTTGATGGATTATGATGCATTAAAGGCTGTCCAGTCTGGGTTGGGGACTGCAGCTGTAATTGTGATGGATAAATCTACTGACGTTGTGGATGCTATTGCAAGGCTCTCCTACTTCTACAAACATGAAAGCTGTGGGCAATGCACTCCATGCAGGGAGGGAACTGGATGGCTTTGGATGATCATGGAAAGATTGAAAGTTGGGAATGCCAAGCTAGAAGAAATTGATATGCTACAGGAGGTAACTAAGCAAATTGAAGGGCATACAATTTGTGCCTTGGGTGATGCTGCTGCATGGCCAGTGCAGGGTCTTATCAGGCATTTCAGGCCTGAGCTTGAGAGAAGGATTAGAGAGCATGCAGAAAGGGAGTTGCTGCAGGCCACTGGTTAGACTTATATTAAGGTTGTTTCTCAAAATATTTACCCTCATTTTTACCTCTTTATCATTTAAATATTGGACCTTTGCTGATTTTGTGTCTGATCAGGCTCTAAAACAGTAGACAAACATAAGGGTAAGTTTAAATATATACTCTTGTATTGATATATTGGACACAATGTATTAGACATTTAGAGATGTATGAGAGAGACATGTTCGGAAAACTTAAATTTCAGAGCTAGTATGAACTTAACTATATAACCTGGTGTCCGAGAGCTGAACTTTGGTAGCATGATATTCCAACAAAGTGTTAGATGCTGAATATTTAAGTATTGTTGAAACCGCTTTTAAGGATGTTGCTTGTTAAATTAACTAGCTTTGAGAAAGTTTAAGTGTCTGACCAATTTTTACTTTTTTCTATGGGATAAAATAATTTGATAAAAGCTAAGATTTGTCAGAAAGAATGAAAGTTGTGCCTCAAACTTTTTTTGGGTAAATTGCACCCCCCCCCCCCCCCCCATCCTTGAGAGTTGAGAGATGAATATGTGGTACACTTTGGTTCATTTTAATGTAAGGCAAGCTTATGGATATATATATTTTTTTACTTTCTATGATTATTGGCATTATGACAAATAGTTTTGAATCACTATTATCAATTTTGGCACTTTAGAAGATGAAATGAATATTTTGGGTTCAGTTTCAAAGTTGTTAATAGAGGGATGTTTAAAACTTCATTTCATGTTCTAAAAGTCTTCAAATCAATGATGTTAAAAAGTTAATTGATGGTGACTTTGAAAGTTGTGGAGACATTAAAAGTGTCCCTGGGAGGCTCATTCATTGTTACTTACCAACCATGGTAAGTGGCTTGTTTGCATAAATTGGACTAAAGTATTGTATAACACATTTCATCTCTCTGGAGAGGGGTGTGTAATTTACCCTTTTATTTTTGTTGTCTGTTTCTGATTACTGCTATTATAGAATGAATTTCCAATGAACCCATTTTGAATCAGTGGCACATTTCCTTTGGTTAGAGGCTTGGATTTCTTACAACTTGTACGTGGATCCATTTTTGAAATTCATATATGGCTGAACTGGATATTTGTTTTTCATAGCTTTGATTTTGATAGATAAACCCCATATCAGTAGAATGATTAGTTAGTTAGAGAGTTTGTTGGTTGGTTAGTTAGTTAGTTGGGGAGGCTTGGATAATTAGAGTGGTATGACATGTTGGCTATAAATAAGAAAGGGGTTGAGTCAGAGATTTTGTCTTGTGATTGGAGAGGAAATTCAGATTGTTGTGGGATAGGCCACTCAAAAGTCTTGGGAATCATGTGTTCTTTCTGTTCATAGGATTCATATCTTCTCTAGATTCTGATCCAATTTCTTTAAGATTTGTGCAGCATTCAGTTCTCATTGACATGTATTGCTAAAAGAATTATGTTTGTGTGGTATGCTTTGGTAGGATATTAATTATAATATCAAAAGTTATGTGAGGACAACATATGTAGTACATCATGATGAATTTGCCTCATAACGTTAGAAACTCTATAAAGTGAGAAAGTAAGGGTGTATCTACCCTCAATTTGAATCAAAGCACTTTGTAAACGTAACCCACTTTGTATCAAGGGTGGACACACCCTTGCTTTTTCATTTTACGCATTTTCACATTAGAGGAGGAGCCTAATTCCATTATGATGTCATTTTCTTTGTGCTAGTGTTTGTTATAGGTACCATTTTAATGCTCTTTATTATTTATGTTGTATAGCGTTTTACATGTGAAATTGAGGAGATTGAGAAGCTTATTGAACAGAAAAATTAACCTGAAAATAATGCTAGGCTCATAGCTTTATTTTTCAAAACGTTGGCATCTTTAGAATTGGCATTGGCCTGTATCCAAATATTTAAATATGAAAGAAAAACTTATACTCAAATATCAACATTAACAATGCTGGAAATTTTCTTTGCAATGAAGATGTCTGATTGTATAATGTCTGACTGTTCTTTATACTTGATCTGTATTAGGGGTGTGACTGTACTGGTGGATAGCAAGAATCAGAATAAGACAGTGCCAGTCATTTTGGAAAGATAGGTAACTCAGGTTACTGTAGCTTTATTGCTACTTTTATTTACTTTAATGCTGTAGCAATTATGGCCGGACCATACCTGAGAAACCATTTGGGCAAATTTAAACCTTGCACCTGCTTGTCATTTGACACATTTTCGTGTAATTTGTTAATAATAATCTGTATACTGTTATTAATTTTGAAAAACAATTCTTGATTATGTTTGTCATTATTATCATTGATGAATGATGATGGATGATGTCACTTGAGATTTAATTATTTACTACATTTGGATTAACTTTTTAGAAGAACATGTCATTGTTTGACAACCAGCCTCGACTTGCTTATATGAAATTCGTTGAACCATGCATGTTGTCCTATTTAAAAATTTTGAACTGAGTCTCGGTCTGAAAGGTTTTTTCTTTTTTCTGTTAAGGTCTCGCCTGATTTAAAGCATACAAAGCCTATAAGCCTGTTTAAAAGTTTACGGTACAAAAAATCAATAAATAGATTTAAAATTTATATAAATAATTGAATAAAAAAGTTTGCAAACTTAAAATTTACAAGATAAAAAGGTCATTAACTAGACCTAAAACATATATATATTAATATTATGGAAATAAAATATAAAATAAATATTATACAAATATAATATATTAAAATAAATATAAATAGATTTTTGAATTGGTTAAATAAGTTTTTTTTATCTAAAAAAACTTTTTAATAAGTTGCTTATTTATTTATTAAACAAGTTGAGTTAAATTAGACTTTAAACTAATCGAATCGTTAAGCTTTTGTCGGATGATGTTGTTCATTTACATCCTTAATGATGTAAAACATTTCTATAATTGAATGATAGAACCTTCACAATTTTGAGGTTAAGTTATTATCTTCTTATTATCCTATTTAAGAAGCACATTTACCTTTGGAAGTTTCCATTTCATAATTTTGAGGTTAAGTTATTATCTTCTTATTATCCTATTTAAGAAGCACATTTACCTTTTGAAATTTCCATTAGTGTGTTTTCAATTCCATGAGTTTCTATCTTTGAATGTTCATCAAATGTCCACTTCCACCGTTCATATTTGTAAGAGTCCTTTCAATAAATATTTTGTTATAAGATTTTTTTATTAAATTTTAGAAATATTTTTTTATATATTTCGTACATTTACTCTTTATTAAATTAAAGGTTTAATGATTTCAAAATGACATTATATGATAACGGAATTTAATTTTAAATAAAGATAAAAATAGAATTATACAAGTTTTTATTAAATATCAATACATCAATTAATTTTAATTATTTTTTTAATTTGTATAATTTGATAAAATGAATCTTATACTTAGGGGTATAGAGGGAGCATCTCTTATAATCTTGCTATTCTTTATATCAGCTGCAGCCAAAATTCTACTTATCATTCGGTGTTTTTGTTCTCATAACATTGTTGACCATCCATGATTTTTTGTGGGATCATCTTTTCTTCCTATTGTGTTTGCCTAATGTGTTTGTCTCGGCTATGCATGTGATTAAATGAAAACAAGCGAACAATGTCACTTTAAACGTTAAGATTATAAAGCAAACGCAACTTTTTGATGGACAGTAACAACTACAATGCACCTACAATGCACCCCTGCTAAGAACAATACCAGAAATGTCGGTGAAAAAGGAATGAATAGATGCAAAATCCGGATGTAGGCCGAGATATTTTTATATAATTACAGGAATGACATCTGGTTACATTTCAGATGTTTAACTATCTTCAATAATTAATTAACCATCATCATTATTAATTAATTAATCATATTTTTCTACATATTAACAATATAGGTAATCAATTAACAACATGCGCAATCAATAAGTTACGTAAATAATCAATTAATTATTTTATTAATCGATTAACTATCATAATTTTTTTTCATCGTCTATATTAAGTAGTTAATTACATTTTTTATAATGTTAAATTAATTGATTAGATGTTAAAGTGTATTTAGTGATGTTAGAGGTGTGAGTATTGTGCAGGTATCTCAGAATTATTTTTCCTCAAATTAAGTCTCCTAACATTCTTTACAAAGGCATCAACTACGCCATCCTTTCAAGAAGCGTGTCAGACCAGATCGCTGCAAAACCATAATGGAACAATTACCAAGGATAACTGAAAATGCATTTACAAGGACCTGTTTGGTTTTTGTCTCCATTTTCTTTTCCTATTTTTTTTAATTTTAATTAAAAAAAACATAATTTTATTTTTAAAATTTTATACAGAAAATAATAAAAAAATATTTTTAGTGAATGCTTTATAAAACTTTGAAAAGAAAACATAAGTTAAAAAAATATTTTGTAATTACAACGAAAAAGAAAATGAAAATAAAACACAAACTAAACGGGCCCTAAATATTCTCTTTTCACCTTGTGTTACAGCCCTGCAGGCTGCCGTATTATCTACAACTAACTCATCTAGGTAGGGATATTACTTTCTACGCCCCCGGTTTAACCTACATGTTTCTGCACCCAATTTAATCTTTTCTTTTTTTATTTTCAAAATTGCTTACCGGAAGTAAACTTCCAGAAATGTAGTTTTATATCTCCAGAATTTAATTTCTAAAAATATAAAAATATATTTTTAAAAATTAATACTCAAAAGTGTAAAAATATACTTTAAAAAGTATATTTTTATATTTCTGAAAATTAAATTTCAAAAATATTTATGTGAAATAATGCTTTCAAAATTTAATTTTCAAAAATATATTTTTGTACTTTAAAAAATTAAATTAAAAAATATTATACGTTGACATAAAGATAAATTTTTAAAAAATAAAATAAAAATAGATATTTGTGAATAAAAGAAAAAAGGAAGTGGGACAAGTAACACCTGTTTCTTATTCATCTAGAGGGCAACTCCATTTGATCCGCCTGGAATCTTGTAATAGCGCTTTTCAAATTGGAGTGTTGCTCAAAAATGAGTGAGATTTCATTAACCGTATTCCCAATCTGCCTGACAAGACCGAAAGGTGTCCAACTTTAATTATAAACAAAATGGCTAAGTTTCGAGATTTACAAAGAAGAGACGAGGTTACTCCAATTTTATTTTATTTTATTTTTTTCTATTCTCCACTTTATGATGCCCCCATTCCCTGTGTAAGGAAAATATTTTTGGTCCTAGACAAGGACATATTTCTTTATTAAAAATAGTAATAATCATTTTTTATGGTTATGAATTCTCTAGTTTAATTTTTTAAAAAATTAAATGGAAGAAGTTACCAAAGAAAGGAGGTAATTGCGGGTTATGAATTCTGTAATTTAATTTAAAAATAAAATAAAAATGGAAGAAGTTGCCAAATAAAAGAGGATTGCAACGGGAATAAACATTACATTAGTATTAAAAATTTACTTCCGCATAAAGTTGAGAACCAATTATAGGTTATAAAACTTGAATCCTACGTTAAAAATATAATGTGACTATTAGTTCGTGAAAATATTTTTTATTTTTATTGTCTGTTTTTTATTTTTAATATTTTGTATAAAAAATAATTTTATTTTTGTTATTTTAGTATAAATTTTTAAAATAAAAAATAAAATAAAAATAAAATGGTATTTTTTAAAATAAAAATAAAAACAAAATATTTTCTAAAACTAAACATCACCTAAAATTTATTCTAGGATCTGTAAAATATAAGATTTTAAACTCTCCAACTACAATGCTAAACTTTTATAGTGTGGTTTTTTCAAAGTTGTTATTGATTTAACAAACAACTTGTCCAAAATACTAAATAGGATACCCTAACCATCAATATGAGTGGAGATGTGAAAACAATTGGTGCTACAGGAGGATTGGAATTCCTTGTCCTAACCATAGTCTTCCAAAATTTATGTATGGGTTTTGGTGGCTTTTATGAGCCTAATAGTTAGTATGAAGTGATTCCACATTCTACTCGGAATAATGAAATGATTTGAAAGAATTTTTATTGAATTCATTGGAGATAGGAGATTCACATAAGACATACTTGCAGCAATGCCGAATGGTCAGCCAATTATAGAGCATCAAAGAAGAGTATGGCCATGAAGATATTTCGCATTCAATTGGGAATTTAGGTTTGATAATGCACTCCAATCCCCTATGCACTACCATACCCCGCTATGAGTTACTTATACTTTATAGTTTTCTTTCTTTTGGGCTTTTATCTTTTATTCTCTCTCTTTTTTAATCTTTAACATATACATTAATAAATAATTTGATTGCTTCATTATAAAAATTTGATTTTAAATATAATGTTCACTAAAATTTAATCCTAAAGTAACGTATATAACTAATTTAATTATACATCTTCATTATCCATACAATAAATCGATCTATTTATATTTTATAAATTTATTTTAATAATCTATTATTAAAATATGATAAATTATTAAAAAAATTATAATTAACTTTATATAAATGATAGTTATCTTAGTTATATATTTGATTATAAAAATTAATTTAGTAATTAATTATTAATTAAAATATTCGACTATATTAAAATAATTATTGATTAATTATCAAATATATAATTAAGTTAATTATCGTTTTGTATGTTGTTAATCATAATATTTTTTTATAAGTGATTATTAAATTTTATAATTAATTAATAAAAAAATTGAATATAAATAAATGAATTTATTCTAATTATATTTGAAAATTATTTTTGTTTAATTATTTTCCTTACTAGAGTAGATGAATGAAAATAAACTTTTACACCGTTGTTGAACATAAAGTTTCTTAGGTACATAAACGATATCCTTTGTCCAATTTTGTTCCTATGTCAATGGGCAATGCGACACATCTCCAATAGTGAGTGGGGAAAAGAAAAATGATCACACACTGAACACCTTAATGAGCTTCCAATGATCAAACCGATCCGAAGTATTATATTAGTTTTGACTCTTAAAGATGTTATATGTTCTTCCACTTTCTAATATCTAATCAACTACTCACTTAAATTCCTTTGATTTCACACATTGGTTTTCTTCTCCTTCAATTCTTCCCCAAGTAAATCTATGGAATCTGAAATTTCAGCTCTATACTCAAAGTACTTTGTAACAATCATGAAGAGCATGAAGTTAAGAAAATTTAGTGCTGCCAAAAATGCATAGCAGTAATCAAGATGAGAAGCATTCAGGTTGTTCAATATCCACCCTTTGTGACCATATTGTTCAGTGACTTTTGAAATTATGGAGAGAAGAAAAGTGCTAATGAAACTCCCAATGCCAGCAGTAGTCAAGGAATATGAAGTCCTAAGGCTCTTCATGCTTTCTGGGGCTTGGTCATAGAAGAACTCAATTGTGGCAACCTCAAAGAAGGCTTCACCTATTCCCGTAAGTATGAATTGAGGAAGCAAGATGAATATGCTCAAAGGAACTTGTCCTCCATTCTCAACTACCCCATGTTCTTTGGCTACTCTAAGTCTATACCTTTCTGTAACAGATGCAACCATCATAATCACAAAATGCATTATGATTCCTATGCCCAGTCTTTGAAGAAGAGTGATCCCTCTGGGATTCCTGGTAAATCTCTGCATAATCTTGACAAAGAAACTGTCATAGAGTATAAAGCAGAAGAACATTGTGAAACTTGAAAATGCAATTAAACTTGCAGGAGGGATATTGAAGCTGCCAATGCGTCTATCAAGAGTAACTCCTTGTTTTACAAAAAGGGTATTTAATTGAGAAACACTGTATTAGGAATAAATGTAGCAACCCAGATGGGGATCAATCTTAGGATTTGTTTAGTTTCCTCTACTTGAGTAACTGAGCATAACATCCATTCACTAGTACTTGAACCAGTTTCAACACAAGCCTTGTTGAGGAACCTGCATATGTATTTGTAACCAAAACGACATTTCATAGTAAAATCACACGTCAAATGGATGAGAAAATCGGATAGGATAGAGTTAGTACCTCATTGTTGGAGTGGAATTAATCCTAAATTTCCCTTTATTTGTGTACTCTTCAAAATCAAGCTCATATAACTCTCTAGAGTCTATAGGAACAGTTACCTTCCATTTCCTTAAAGCAGCTACTATGACCTTGGCCATTCTAGTGTAGGGACTCCCTAAGACCACTTTGTGTCTGTAGAGTAGTGTGTGCCTGCCAGGAAAATAATGATTGATATTGCTAGCCCAATAGTTGGAATTCCATAACCAAGAGTCCAACCCACATTATCTTGTATATATACTAAGACTGTGAATGAAAATAGGGTCCCAATGAGGATACTGGAAAACCACCCGTTGAAGAATGAGAGCTTATGTGCCTTTTCCTTAGGGTCAAAATCATCAAACTGATCAGCACCAATGGTGGAAATATTTGGCTTCGTTCCGCCAGTGCCTATTGCTAAAATGTAAAGTGCTCCATAGAACACAAGTAGCTGCATTGTGGAGGCTTTCTTGCATTTTGTCACATCCATTTCATGGCATTCAGGTGGCTTTAGGCTTGGAAAGGAAACTGATAATGTAAGTAGACACATACCCTGTTAATGCCAAAAACACATGAATTTTTCAACTCATCCAAAACACTGAACACAATTTGAAATTGGTGAACTCCTCATCAATTCTTTATTAAAATTGATAACTAACTTTATTTTTAAATTTAGCGGTAATTTTATATTGGCATAGATACTATTACGTATCAAGAATGTTTAATGTCATGAAATCCCTCAAGCGCTAAAGTGACCTATATTCTAACAATAAAGAACATGCACTTACAGATATGTTGGTGTAATTTCTTCTAGTAATGACAGGATTGGCTTTGACCTTGATAATGATAACATATACTTACCAATGTGATGACAGAAGCAATTACAATCACAATGGAGAATTCAACTGAGTAGAAAAACATACCAATAAATAGATAATAGAAGCAACGACAAAAGTCCAATAGCGACCAAGGTGAGCATCGGCAATATAAGCACCTAATATAGGAGTTATCCAAATGGTGCCAACCCAATTGCTGACATTGTTGGAAGAAGTGACAATGCCTTGGTGAAGCTTCTTTCTCAGATAGAGGACCAAATTTGATGATATCCCATAATAACTCATTCTTTCGAATACCTCATACACTGCATGGCATATATATTTCATGAATTTCAAATCAATTCAATGGGCAATAAGATTTGTAAATATTCACAATCTTTTAAGGAATATATGACAATATTGATTTATCCATGAATGAATGTACATATAACAATCTTTTTGTATATTCTAGTTTCTCTTTATCATTTTTGCCAAGTCCATGATAAAATCTTTCCTATCTTTCAAAGAAGAAAGGAGTAACCTTTTGGACAAAACTCAAGTGTAATTTCATCTTGCTTTGTATGCTATTTTTAATTAAAATTAAAATTTCATCTAACCTGCATCCCTTTAATGCTTATTTTTTTATTAAAAAATCTCAAACTATTTCATTGATATAATGTTTTGTTCCAATATTGTTCTCATTTTTTTAAAACGACTTTACTATTTCTTAATTTTATCATGACCACTTGATTTTTCCCCTTACCAACACTTCATATTTTTTTAAAATTTTATTATTAAGCTATTTTATTTAAAAATTAAGCTAATATTACTTTAGTATTTAATATTTTTCTTAAATAACTTTTATTTCTCAATGCAAGTAGACTATATGTTATCACTTGATTAATTGTTTTTACGCACACCAAAAGTATAATGTTAATTATTTATTCTAATTTTAGTAATATATTTTAAAAAAACATAGTGACTGTTTTATATGTTATAATTTCATATTTATTATCTAAAATGACTTTCTTAATTTAATTTATAATAAAGATATCACTATTACAAGATTAATTTTTTCAGCAATGCTAATACCTTGTCTTTAATTTTTTTAGGTATGCTATCATTATAATCCTCGTAAGTCGTAAGTGTTATCATGATAATAACTTCTTTTATTGGGATGTTTACAGTACAATTTGATTTTCTTTGGTTACACAGTAGTGCAGTACAATTTGAATTGATTTTACTAAAAAGAATTTATTAAAATTTAAATATATTATCAGAATTTATTGGGATGTTTACTAAATTAAATTTAAAAAGAATTTACTAAAATTAGAAACTAAGAAATATATATTTACTAATTATTAAAAAATTTAAATATATCATTACATATAATTTGATTCAATTCAATTTTATAAAAAAATTACAAATTAAATTGAATCAAATAAAAATATAAAATGTTAATAATTTTTTAATTTAAACCTTTTAATTTATTTATACGATTTTGAACAGATTCCTTCCATGAATAAACACCACTACTTTCTCACAAGATTGCAAAGTGGTTATTTCAATATTCTAGTCAGACACTATCTTTATTTGAATAAATGCAATATTCGGTAAACCTACAATAAATAAAGACTCTGCACCGAACGCATAATTAATGAAAAATGTAAAAACATAATATGTCTTTTATTTTTAATATATTTAAAAAAATTATTATGTAAATTAATTTTATGAAATTTTTTAAAATTATCTAATATTTTATCAAGTAAATTTAATTTATTTTAAAAAATATAATCGAATGTTAATTAATTCAAACAATTATATAATTTTAAAAATATTATTATTGATTATTCATATATGATGATAATTTGTATTCTTTACTCTTATTCTCATATATTTTTTTAAAAAATACTAATGTTATATATTTCATAATCTAATGTTATGCTCTACTATATGAATACTATAGATTAAAAAACATATTTTATTTTATTTTAAATGTTGTTAAAATGGAAAAAAATAATAAACTAATAAATTATTATTTTCATAAAATGCTCTATTAGAAAAATCCGGTTACAGTGTTGTTTTATTTTTTCTTTATAAAGCTAATAAATTATTTTTATTAATCTTTACTTAAAAAGTATATAAAAAAAACAGTGGATCTTTTCATACTCCCGAAGACAAAATATCATTTGATAACAGAATAATCAATTTGCTAATAAACACAAATTTAATAACATACACTCATCTCCCTACAAACAAAATGTAATTTAACACTTCCACGTTGTACCGAAATAAAATTTATTTTAAAAATAAATTAAACTGTTAATATAGATATTATGCATTTTAGTAAGAGTAAAATATTTTATATTAATAACTAAGTTTTGTTAATATTTTAAATTATTAATATATATTATCATTAATTAAATAGTATAATATATTATTTGTTAGTATAAACTTTACAAATTTATATAAATGATTTAATTTTTGTTAAATAAATTCCATACCCTATCCTAACATTTAACAAATCTTTGTGTGTGGATAAATATTTTTTGTTTTTTTATTTTAAAATAAGTATTTTAACAAAGTTACACTTTTTAAAGTATTTTAACAAAATCAAAATTATCCTAAAATAAAAAATAAAAATTATGATTTGTTAATACAGTCTTCTAAAATTATAAGTGAGAGTTTGAACAGATCGAAATATATTTACACTGTTGCTAATTATAAATTTTAAATATTTTTCACTGAGTAATTTTTTATACTAATTTATTTTCATGCAATTATTTTTCTTAACTTAGTAGTTTATCATAATTTTTAAGTATTAAAAATTAAATTAAAAACAAATAATCAAATAAAATGATTATTTCTATTCATAAAAAGCTATGTATTCATCTAATACTGAAAAAAAAAGCAATTTTATGCATGGTAGAATTTTATCAAATAAGAAACTGATGATACATCTTCATTACCACATAACAAATCATTTAAAAATAGTATGTATTTATATGTTATAACTATTTTACCTATGAAGAAGAATCAAAAAGTTTAATTTAAAAAATGGAAAAGAGAAAAAAAGAAGAAGAAGAAAGGCTTGGCAGCATATATAGTTCTAAAAGAGGTGCTAATAAAGCAAAAATCACCCTACAAAAGAGAGGAAAACTATACCAAGAAGAAAGGAACAAGCTTTCCAACCACCTCTGTTGGACCTGGGAACAGGTTTTCCTTTAAGATCCACAGTTCCATCTTGTGTGTATTCACTCTCATTAACGGTTCTTCCCTCTTCCATTGACTTCATAATCTTCTGTAGAAGCACCAATTAACATATAAACCAAGTATTTGTTTTCTCTGCCAACAACAGAACTATGCTAATTTTCACTCTGCTTTGAAGTGATCAAAGATGAAACCAAAGCCTTTACAGAGAAGGCTTCAGAGGTTAAATTTTATTTTCCATATTTCAAGATAACTGAAATTTTTTTTAAATTCTCATTTATTTTATCTGTCCTGTATACTTCCTCTGCTGTATTTTATCTATTAAGGGAGGAATAGACTGGTCTATTCTCGCCTCCTCGGGAATATACTGGTACTCAACAAGGTTGTCTATCTTGTTGCCTATGGTTTGTTTACAGAAGTCTGGAAGTGTTATCTTGGAGTTGTGTTCAATCACAGAGGTTGTGGTTGGTGTATTCATGTTGTGTAGATACTCTCTCTCTCTCTCTTACTCGTCTATATCATTTCATTACATGCACCCTCTGTTTTTAAAAAGGGGTCTGCACTAGATAGAGCTCGTAAGGCTCTGATACCACTGAGGGGCCGAGAGCTCCTTCATTACCATATCATATACCCAATTTCGTCTTACTGGTTTCGCTTTTCGTCCCCATGACTACTTTTTCGTCCCAGTACTTGACTACTTTCAGATGCATAATATGACAACAAAAGAGATCGTAAAAACGCGGATCAAAACTTTACAAAACCCGTTCTGATATGCAGGATCCTCTAATGAGGCAAGCATAGAGCATACTTAGGCTAAGATCAGAGTGTGTAGCAATGACATAATAAGACTTTCAGATTGAGAGAGAGAGAAAGATGGAGAGATTTAGTTACTCATGGTTGAGAATGAACACACTAGGTATTTTATTTCATTCGGTTCTGATTTACAACTGAAGCGCCATACCTCTTATATAGGCGCCAAGAAATAATTTACTGATTACCGGTTATAAACCGGGAATCCAGACACACTAATAGGACAAACGACTTTAAGCAAAAGATAACCTAAGTGATTCTGCCTTATCTTTGTTTCCTAATAGGACAAACGACTTTAAGTAAAGGTGACTTAAAGTGATTGCCCCTTATCCTTGTTACCTAATAGGACAAAAGACTTTAAGTAAAGGTGACTTAAAGCAAACATTATTAAGATGCTCTGTCCTCTCAGAGAATCTTCTACTTTAGTCTTTATTTTTGGTCAAAATGCACTCATGACTTGGAGATATATTCATGATGTGATATTCTTGCTCGTTTGCTTGTTCTTCCAGTTGAATCTGCTCCAGTTGGGTTTCGATGTCATTTGGATCCTGGGCGTCTTGCCATAACATATTTGCAGAATTTGTCATGCTGTTGTGCTCATTCATTTTGGGAATAGTGGCTTTTGTTGTCCCTTCATGCCTGTGTTCTTCAGGGATCTCCCAGTTTGGGAAACACATGATCTGAGGGTGTTTGACATTTAGACAACTATTCTTTGTCCCCTTGCTGCTGATCTTGTGGTTATTCAGCTCATACAGATAAAGAGCTAATTCCTCTTGATACCGAGGAGGTTCTTCATTTTGAGAGAATAATTTTAATTCTGGAATGGTGATATAAAAGGCGGCATTGTCTTGGGAATAGATATACCCTGTGAGTGGATGTTTGAAGTATGGCCTGTGAAGTACAACCACTGAGACAAACATGCTGCATTGTTCTGCATCAAACTTCCAGATATTGTAGGGATAAAGGTCATGGTGTAAATGCTTTATCCAGTCATGGATAGGGCAAAACCATTTCAGACACTTCCAAAGCAGAGACCCTTTGTTTGTTTTGTTTTCTAAATATTCAATCATTTTAAAGGTTGGGAAAATAATTGGATATTTGTAAAGGGCCGTGACGCACCAAAGGTACCATAGATCCATATCTGTAAACGGATACTCATCCATTAACATAGGATAGATGTTAAGGTATGGTGCTTGAGGATCAAACCAAGTAGGTTTTGGGGTAACTCTCTTTTCCTGGAGTAATCTGGCAAGATAATGAAACATATGGGACCTTGCAAACTGTTTTATATTTTCCGGGCTGAGTGTATGCAGAGTTTTTATCTCTGGTGGAAAATTTTCTGTCCCAGGTGATGAATTGGAAGGGTTGGATGAGGATGTCTCTGGCATCATCATTATGATCGGACATTCATGGGCACTAGAAATTAGGGTTACTGTTTTTGGCCTGGATAAGTAATCAGGAATCAGGTTCTGGTTTCCTTTGATGTGTTTGACGGTGAAGTCATATCGGGAAAACCATTCTTTAAGCCTGAGGATTTGTGGATTAGGTGGAACCCGATTCTTAAAATTCAACATTCCGGGGAATGAAGAATTGTCAAGTTGGACTTCAAATGAGTAGGCTCTGAGGTGGAAGTCAAACTTTTGTATTCCGTATTTGACGGCCAAGGTCTCTTTGAAGGTGGTATGATACTGGTGTTCTGTTGGTTTGAACTGACCACTAGCATGTCCACAATAGTATTTCTCACCTTCAACTTCTTCAATGAGGACAGCACCCCAGTGATAATCACTGGCATCCGTCTGTAAGATTCGTTTTCCTTATCCGGGAATCTTCAGAGGTGGAGGATTATTTACTGCCTCTTTTAGTTTCTTTACTGCTTCGGTTTGTTCAGGGCCCCATGCAGGAGCATTCTTTTTGAGCATTACTGAGAGTTTTGATGTCAGCCTGGAAATGTTAGGGATGAAGTCCCTAACATAATTGAGAATTCCCAAGAACTGTTGTATTTCCTTCTTTGTCATGTTCTCGTTAGGGAATTCAGGAAGTCTTTCAACCAGATGAGGTTGAGGCATGTACTTTCCTTGGGCAAATTTGGCTCCTAAGAAATCAATTTCCGTGGTGCCAATCTGAGACTTCTTTGAGGAAAGCATGATACCGTACTGGTTACAGATCTCATAAAACTCATTGAGTAGAGCTTTATGTTTCTCTATACTTGGGGAGAACAGCAGTACGTCATCTATGTATATCAGGGTTGTATCTAGTATGGGCTCGAAGATTCGAGTCATAGCCTTTTGGAATAGTGATGGTGCTACTTTTAGTCCGAAAGGCAGTACCGTCCACTGGTAATGTGCATTGGGTATGCAGAATGCAGTCTTGGGCCTTTCTGAAGGTTCAAGCCCAAGTTGCCAAAAACCCGATTTCATATCGAACTTTGAAAAGATATAAGCATTCCTGATATAAGAATAAAGAGTTTTTATGTTGGGTAATGGGAACTTGTCGTCCTTTAGGAAATCATTTAGAGGCCTGTAATCGATCACTAGTCTCTTTTTCCCCCGAACTCTTTCGGATCTCTTTTCAACATAGAATGCCTGGCAAGCCCAATCTGATTTCGTGGGCTCAATCAACCCCTGTTTCAGCAACTGCTGGCATTCATCATAGGCGGCTGCACGGTCTTCCGGAGACATGCCGGGATGAACTGCTTTAGTTGGGTTGATATCTTCATTCATCTTGAATGGAAGTTTAACATGGAACTCTTGGTTCTTCCATAACGGTTTTGGATGTCTAAATACATCATAGCTATCTGCACATAACTTCATGATCTTATTCTGGTATTCCTCAAAATCTGGAGGTGTGTCTACCAGATTAAAGATTCTCAAGAGTGGCACATATCTTTTGAATTTTACCCCATTTGGAAGGATTTGTAATCGATCAGTCTGTGTATATGTATCCAGGCCGATTACTATGTCCTTACCAGGAAGGTCTGTTCCTATCACTTTTGTCTATATCACACAGTTCTGGAAGAACTTAATACCAATGTTTCTCTTGGTAATGAGTTCTGTGGTGAAAGTCTGGCCATCAGCAGCCTTAAAGTGATAGAGTTCTTGTTCCCATGCTGAGGATGGGAGGATAGCCGGATTCATGAGTGTCCTCTGTGCCCCTGTATCCATATATGCAATTGCCTTGATTGGGACATCGTACTTCGATGGTAAAATGGAAACCTCGATGTTTGGTAACGTCGGAGAAGAAGATATGGCTGATTGTTCTTCTACTTTGTCAACTTCTTCAAACGTCAGGATTGGAAAATGAGGATCATCATCCTCATCGCTACTTGTCATTGCAAGCGCAAACGCGGTTTCTTCGTTGAATTCTTCCTGTTCAGTGTACAGGGATTCAACATCATCATTTTCTGCGAGCTGTAAGCTATGGACTAGCTTAGCTGCTTTGTTTTGTTTCTCAGGGCAATCTCTGGAAAAATGCCCTTTTCTTCCACAGATGAAACATCTGTCTTTTCCTTGGGTTTTTCCTCTGTTCTTCTTCTTTCTGAAGAACTTCATTCTTTTTTCCTTTTTTCCCGTGGTTCTCTTTTTGAGCTTCTTTGAAGTTTTGCATACGCAGTTCTTTTGTTTGCATCCAATTTCTAGAGAACTCTGCTTGCATGCTTTTGAGAAATCCTTTTCTCCTTCTAGCATTTTCTTTAGCATTTGCTGTTGTGCACAGATCTTCTTTCTACATCCCAGTGCAAACTGGTGGATCTGGCCAAAAGTCTTGGTAGAGAAATCTATCCCGTCCTTGGTTGCACTCCTGTACATTTCGTCTTGGATAGGCTCTGGCAAAGAGCTGATGTAAGTGCTTTTGAGGCTGGCGTCATTAAACCCGTTCAGTCGGTAATAACATTGCCCCATTCTTAAGAAATGTCTGGATAGGTCTCCTGTCTTTAGTGAACAGCATTTCATGCTATAGAATTTCTGCCGATTGATCTGATCTTCTATTTCGGCATCTCCAATGAATTCTCTGTGGAGGATTGTAATGACTGCGTCTGTTGACTCCATGGAGTGGAGGTGGTCTTGGTTTACATGGCCAAGGCTTTGGTACCATTCTTTTAGTATGCCGACCATCCCGGCACAGAATTCTTCAATTACTTTGTAACGGTCCATCTCCTTGACTAGTTTCTTGTCCATCCATGCTTTAAATTCAAGTATCCTTTTTGGCCATTGTTGCGGATCAATGTCTTCTAGTGAGAAGTACACTGATTTTGATGGCGGTACCGGAGTTACTAACTCATCTGGGTGAAGCCTAGATGTAGATGCTTCTCCTGTGTGGGTTGCCATAAGTATATTTGTGATGTCCGCATATTCTTCTTCTAGTCCAAAAGGGTCTGAATACCTTTCTTCTTGGATGGATTCTTCCTTTTCAGTTTCTTGGAGGAACTCTTCTTCTTCATTCGAATCCTCTCCTTCTGAATCGATCTGGACTGTCATCATGGTTTCTGGCTGTTTGTCAGTCCTTCTTTGGGTTTTTTCTGGTGAAGTCTGTGAAGCAGATTCTTCAACTTTTCTCTTATCTGCCATGGATCTTTCACCGAAAAGTGTTGACTTGTGTGGCATAACCATCGGTAACAATGATGGTTGCTGCTGGGGTTTGTTAAACATCATCGTTGGGCCTATTTTCCTTGGTGGAATTTCGTACGAAGATAGGGTGTCTCCAGGGAACATGTGAGGCCTTTTAAAATGTGTTTCAAACTCCTCAATCTTCTGTCGAAGTCTTTGTAGTTCATTGTTTCTTGCCACTATCTCATGGAAGCTGGCCTTTTTGGAATTTTCAATCTCAGCTTCAAGCAATCTTACTTGCCCTTTCAGATCCTCATATGCCTTCATCATTTTTGCGGAAAATCCTGTGAGCTGTCCCTCAAAGGTGCTCACTTTCTTTTCTATCCTCTGAAGGACAGTGTTTTGGGCAAGTGCGTTGTCTGTCTGCCAGTTTAATACTTCCTTCGCCTGGGAAGTAGGCTTGGAACTGCCTTCTGGCGTGACCTCCATGGATTGCACGTAAGGTCTGGTGACCACCTTTCTCGTTCTGTGGTCTCGTCTTTCGAGAGGTGGAAAATCTTCCTCGTTCATCATACAAGGGACAGTAGGCACCTTCTGTACCTGTGATTCCTCTTTGTATGAGTTTGAACCTTCTTTTGGTGGAGGCCATGTGATGAGGTCTTCATCTTCTGGTGGAGATGAGTATTTTTGCCTTGTACGCCTCAATCCTTCTTTGTAGGGCGGTAAAGGTTCTTCTTTCCTTCTTATTCCTACCCAGGGTCCGTCTTCCGGATCTGATCTTCTTCTAGGTGGAGGAGGAGACTTGCAGGGCTTTGGCTTTGCCCTCCATCGTCTTGTTTCATCATCATCATCTGAGGAAAGATCATCCTCACTGTCTGTGTAGTCGTGCTCATCGCAGCTGCATCCGTCATCGCAATTTGAGGGATCTACGTCCCATAAGAAATGGCCATCAAGTTTATCCGAATATATCACTTTTCCATCAGTTTCGAATCCCTAGATAGGGATCCTTTCTTCTTTCTCGCCAAGGGTAATCATCATACTGTGAAAGATAGGGGGAGTCGCCGAGCTCCTTTCACCTGGTTTACTGAAGACTGTCTTGACGGTGCCATCTACAGAGTTTTTTCTGAAATCGGCTTCTGTTGAGACCAATTGTCTCTGATGGGCTTTGAAGTTCTCGTAGTTGGTTATCCATTCTGTTGGTACCAACTTTTCCAATTCTTTCCGGGAGATCTGCTTCGGAATTTGGATGATGGATGGTGCCTCATTGCTGTCAGTAGCAATTACCATCAGTGCGTTCTCTTGGAAATCTTTATTTGAGGGGAGATCAAAACAATGATCTTGTACCCTCCATATAATCTGGTGGCAGAGTGAGGCTGCAAAAGCTTCCTCATCCTGTTCTGCTCCTATGATCTGAACTTGGACTTTAAACCGACTGGGGAGTGTCGGGTCCGTGAGTAGCACATTAAAATTGGGAAAGATTGTGAAAACAGCTTGACCGTTGTTGAGGGTCGTGATGCATGTCCCTAGGACAGCATGCTCGTAATCACGGTATGTGGTATCAAGTAACGTCACTCGAGCAGTGACTGGTAGTCCCTTCCTGCCATGATAGCTGAGGACTAGTCTGACAGCACCCATGTGGAGTGCTACATACCTTTCTCTTTTCCAAAGACTTATGAGGTCTTTGCTGATGAGAAGGTTCACATATTGTTCTTGGGAGGTGGCTTTTAAACCACACTGGTCGAATTTGTTGGTTTGAATTTGCTCCTTGACATGGAGTCTAGGAGTGGATACCAGCTTTTTTGCCGCTGATAACCAGCTGTTGCCTGATCTTTGACGTCGATACAGGTTATATGGACTCATTAAGGGAGGAATAGACTGGTCTATTCTCGCCTCCTCGGGAATATACTGGTACTCAACAAGGTTGTCTATCTTGTTGCCTATGGTTTGTTTACAGAAGTCTGGAAGTGTTATCTTGGAGTTGTGTTCAATGACAGAGGTTGTGGTTGGTGTATTCATGTTGTGTAGATACTCTCTCTCTCTTACTCGTCTATATCATTTCATTACATGCACCCTCTGTTTTTAAAAAGGGGTCTGCACTAGATAGAGCTCGTAAGGCTCTGATACCACTGAGGGGTCGAGAGCTCCTTCATAAATTTTTATTATTATATTATTTATTTATTTATTTTATTAATTAATATTCTTATAAAAGTATAAATATAATAAAAAAATAATAAATATAGCCATAAATTTTTAAAATAATAATTAAAAATATTTTTTTAAAATGATGAAAAATAAAAATGACAAAGGTAATGATGAGATATATTTTAGATAAAATGACGAAAAATAAAATTTAGATAAAATGATGAAAGATAAAAAAATAAGGTAATGATGAGATATATTTTAATGACATTAAACAATGAAATAATAAATGGTTGAAGAGAGAAACTTTAATTCTTGACTAAAAACATGAATCATGGTTAATTGATTGGACAATAACATGTATCTTAAGTTTTTAATAAAAGAATATTTATGTGTAACCAATTCATTAGCAAGGTAAGCATCCATTATTTTATTTTATTAAGCTTCTCTAAACATTTGTCAAAATACATATTTTAAGTTATCATATCTACCAATTCATTAACAAAGCAAGCATCCATTATTTTATTTTATTAAGCTTCTCAACATTTGTCAAAATACATATTTTAAGTTATCATCTCTTATCCGTGTTTTAAATATAAAGAAAGTAAAGGTAAAATCAATAATGCAAAATGAAAAGGATAAGTCTGTTATAATAAATGGCTAGATGATAAGTAATCTAAAGAATTAAGAAAGGAAAAAAGTACAATAATAAAATAACTAATTCACGTTTAAAAAATTATATACAAAATAAAAATTATATATATATATATATATATATATATATATATATATATATATATACGAGGAAGAATTAAGTTACTTTAAGAATAATTTTATTTAAAGTTACTATACTTAATAATTTTTATGAATAATTAAATTTCATCAATTTAATAGGTAAATTAATAAATTACATTATATAGATCATCCTTATAAAATTTAAAAAAATTTAATATTTAAAAAAATAAATTTAAATTAAAAGATAGTGTATCTCTTATAATATCTATTAAATAAATTATATCTAAATATTTATAACGTAATTTTTCAGCCTATTTTCATTTTAAATGATATTATAAAAAAAATATTTTTAAGATTGTATAATTACATGTACATAACTAAAATATAATATAATAATTTATATTAAAAAATATAATATTTATCTTTAATAAAAATTTATCATATATAAAATTTTATTACATTTTCTTAAATATACATTTTAAATTTCTTAAACTTTTAATACACTTGTAATAAAGTTTAAGATATATATATATATATATATATATATATTTTAAATATCAAAATTAAAATTAAAATTATAAATTTCATCCACATCACACGAGAATATATATATATATATATATATATATATTATTTAATATAAAATTTTCACCTAATATTATATAAATATACTTTTCATACATATTTTATTCGTACTTAATATAAATATTTATTTCCACAATCTGGGAGTTAGTATATATTTTTTTTTGTAAAATTTTTGTTACCATATATATATGATATTGTGATTTATATTTACTTTAATTTAGAAATTTTTTATCATAAATTTGTTATTAATATATCATGTTCTACTAAATTAATTATCTTATAAAAGAAGAAATTAAACATTCTTAATAATCAATGAAAATTTAAATAAATTATTTTATATTCATATGAAAAACTTTTTTTAATTTAAATATTAAATATTGTATGTCGATATATATATAAAAGTTTTTGAAAATTTTTATTAACTATAACACTCCTATTTTTAAATATTATACTTTTAATTTAATTAACTTAGTATACTAATATAAAGGCTATATACAATATTTTCATCATTCAGAAAGAATATTTAAATTTTCATTTTGAAAAATAATAGAAGGTTTATTTTAATAAAGTGATTAAAATCAAAATATATCTCTAAAAAAATTCATATTAGCTAAGTATTTTATTATTAAAAAAAAAATAAAAAGATATATCATTTTATTAAAAAATAAAATTAATTAATTATAAATTATTAATTTTTATATTATAATATATCTTTTTTATTAAAATATTTTAAAAAAATTGTTTAAAAATATATATATATAAAAGTATATTATTTTTCACTTTAAAGCTGGAATCCATCACAATAAAATAGAAATTTTAAAATTTCACAAAAAAAAAATACTTAAATAATTTTATACAAAAATAGTCCTATCTTTTTTAAGATCTCAATCTCATTTCTTTCTATCCATTCTCAATGTTATTACATTTCATTCATGAACATTAAACATCATGCATAATCATATATTTTAAATTATTTCACAACGTTATAACTTAAATTACGATGGAATGACAAATCTTGACATTATAATGGGGATAAATCGAAGATAGTTTTCATATTCTCCAACCTATATTCTCCAACTCCATTCCCTATCCCTGCTCTATCCTTATCAAGTTTGGAAAATTAAACCTAATTCCTACCTTTGACTAGGATCGATGATGCTTGTATTGTACCTATTCTTTTTATGTTTTTATTGCACTGATTTCATAATTTATTAGATTATTTTATTACTCTTTTAGTTTAACTAATTTTATTGAATGTTTTTATAATAATAAGGTTATTTTTATAATTTACTATATGGATAAGGGGAGATGGGTATCAATGCCCCTATATCCTGCCCCTACTCTCGCTATAAAATATTGTGTTTTACTCAAACTAATCTTCGATTTTAATCAACTCAGATTTTTCCTATCAAAATTGTAATGGGATGAGGTTAGTACCTTGGACATGAGTTTATTTGTCATGTCTATATGAATCCAGTAAAAAATTATTTTAAAAGATATAAAAGTGAAGTTTTTATCAAATTTTATTTTTGAAAAAAAATATTTAAAAAATTTAACAAAATTCAAGTTTGATAATTAATTACGAATAGAAAGGTGTTAACATTCTATTTTTTTTGTTCCAAAGACAACATCTAAAGTTAAATATGAAATTTAAAATAACTTGAAAAAATTATTTTTTATCCTCTTCTAAGAAAAAAATAAAATATGTTAATTATATATTTATATATAAAAATAAAATATGTACAAAAATAGCCTAATAAAATTTTGATCCTACTCATACATATTTTCTAGTGCGATGAAAAACTTAAGGTAACATACTTCTATCCATTTAATTTGTTGAGTTGGAAATGCAATTTTGTAAAAGAATAATTTTTGATAATATATATTTTATTTATAATTATTTGAGAAATAATTTTTGCAAGAAATTAAGTGTAAAGGAATTTTGTTCCAAATTTAATTTTGAAAAATAATTTTGTAAAAGAATGATTTTTGAAAATAAATTTAATTTTTTGATAATTTAAGAAAAAAATTTTGTAAAAAATTAATTGTGAAAATTTTTTGTTTGAAATTAACTTTTGGAAATTATTTTTTGATTATTTTTAATGTAAATTTTTTTTTGGATTTTTAATAATTAATTATTATTATTATTATAATTAATATTTTTAGTTCACATTTAGTAAGAGTTTAAGACAAACATATTGATGCATTGTAAACCCTTACAATTAAAACAAAATGATAGATAAAATTATACATTCATATATAAGATTTGTTGTATAAAATCTGGAATTAAAATTGATTTTGATAATTAGGAGAAAAACATATAATTTTTATGCTATAAAAATATTTTAAATGCATGTATACATAGAATTTAAGTTAAATGTATGGATGCACTATAAACCTTTATAACTCCAAAAAAAATACGAATAATGAAAAAGATCATATTATATATTCTAAAACTTATTATGTAAAATTAAAATTAAAATATTTATTTAATATATAATTGTATAAAAATATAAATTTAATAATATTATATATACTAAAATTGAAATAATGAAGATCTGGACTTGAATTTAATATAATAGATAAGGATGAACCAGATAATTAGATAAGAAGAAGAAGGTACAATAAAAAAATATACTTCCTCCATTCCTTTTTACTTGCTCAGAAAGAGTACAAATTTTGTTTCTATTTATTTGTTCATTTCAATTTAAAAAAAATATTAATTATTTTTTATCATATATATCTTTATATCTATCAACTGTAATAATTTAAAGGAAGATAAAAATAAAATTTATATAAAAAGGTAAAATAAAAAAGTTAATAGTTTTTTTAAAAAATTAACAACATTAATTATATTTTTTAAAGTTAACTATGTTTTTTAACAGTTGTGTTTTATTTAACAAAGAAAAACTAGTAGAAACAGTAGCATATACAATACATTTAATAAGAGAAAAAAACACTAATTTAAATATTTAAATCTTATCTTATCCCATTCATTAAGTCCATTTAGCTATGCCAGCAAATCTTCTTACCGTACTCCTTATTTTGCTTCCGAATTGACAAATTTGGATCCAAAAGAAGATAAAGACATACTAATAATGATCTAATTTTTAAAGAAAAATTGAATTATTAGCTAGATTAAATTGATTTATAAAAATGATTCTTAAAATCAAAACCTAATTAATTAACAAATAGAAATACATTAAGATATTACATATAGTGACCGTCATTGCAATTATAGGAAACATGATTGTTGGCAAGAACTCCTAAGGAGCATGTTCTAATGACTACAAGGAGGTGTGCGGATGAATCAAGGTTTGTGGTGAAGTGTGACTACCCTTTGCTTAAAGGTAGAGTCACTGAGTTGACTCACCAATTTGATGAGTCATGAGAATTCAGTCAAGATATAGGGTAAAAAGTAGACATGTTAACAAGGTGGGTTTCATGTTTCTTGTCCCCATCTTTGACACCCCATGTCCATCCTTATTTCTGTCCCCGTCTCTGTTGGGCTTACAATATTATACCTCATCCTTATCTCCGATCAAGGTTGGGAAAATCCGCCCTGCACCTGTTCACGGTATTTTTATATTTTTATTTTATAATTTTTTAAATTATTATATATTTTTAAAAATTTATATAGCTTATTACTTTTATAAGCTTACTAATTTTATATAATATTTTAAAATAATACGAATATTTTGGTAATTTTAGAAGTGGGGAAAGTACCCATATCCCCATACCTGCTCCTGTCCCTGTTTTCAAAAATCAGGTTTTATCCAAACTCATCCCCAACCTTAGTCAACTCGAGTTTTCCCCATCAAAATTGAGGTAGGAATGAGTTTTTCTACCATTCCTAGTAAGAAGCAACCAAAATCAGTGAACCTCACTGTTGTCTTGATTAATGGATGAGAGCAAAACTCCAACTCTACTAGGTCAAGGCATGCTTTTATTTATTAATGCTTGGTGGAGTTATGGTGATGCTTGAAAGGAAGATCCAACGATAACATGACCATGCTGATGAAGTATATGAAAATAATGATCCTGCATGATGAAGGAAATATGGAAAAAGATGGAACCAAAATGAGCATGGGGTGTAGCTATTGATTAGAGGAGGGAATCATTGATGGTGGGAATGAGTTGAATGTGTGTATATGATCATGGTCAAGGGAGATGATATTGCTGCCCTTTCAAACACTTTGGCGTGGATTTACATGAATGGGGTGATAAGAGTTGCTTTTGTGATGTTTTGTCATTATTATACATGCATGTCAAGGAGTGAGAAGGTGAAAAAAAGTCATGCGTGTGTTTACTGTATGGGTGCTACTATCCCAAAACCAAGCAAGAGGGAGAGTGGAATAGAGAATCTATGTAAGCATGTTGTTGTGACAGAAAATAAGAATTTTCAAAGAGTGTTAAGTAACATCGATTAAGGATTAGTTAGTTAACTATAATTGAATTATTATAGACGGTTAATACACATGTATATAACTAGTACAGGAGCTAGTTTTAGAATATAATAAATTTTCCTTCGTTTGCATTTTGCTTGCTCATGTATGATATGAATTCTCTTTTTTATTCCCATGCTTCATTGCACGAGGTCTAAGTATTTTTTCATGGTATCAAGAGCCTACCTACCAGGAGCTTTAATGTTGTTTCATAACTTTCCTGATCATCTTTGATTCTTGGATTCTTTTTGTCATGGATTTGATCAATTCTTTTAATCTATCAAGCCCATACTTCATGCATCTAAATAAAAAAATTTCTGCATTGTTACTATAAAGTTAATTGGAAAAATTATCACTCTTGGTCACACAATGTTACCATGATCCTCAAGTTCAAGAACAACCTATCTTTCATTGATGACACTCTCATAAAGCCATAAATCAGTGATCCCAAATTTGATCTTTGAGATTAATGCAACACTCTATTTGTATCTTTGTTCAACCAGTCCATTGATCCCTCCATACTCCATATCATTTTATGAATGGAAACGAATTTTGAAATATGAAAAGATTTGAAAGAAAGGTATTATCAAGGTGATGTTTTCCGAATTATTGAACTATAAGAAGAAATGTATACTTGTAAGTAGGGAAATCAATCTGTTAGAAAATATTTCACTCACTTTAAAGGATTATGACAAGAACTAGATAATTTTTTACTCATACCTCAATGTTCTTGTGCTTTTATGTGTATTTTCTCTGCTTTTTTCACTATTAATTTCTACAAAGAAAATAATTTTCATATACTTTTTGATAGGACTTAATGAGTATGACACTATTATACGGTCTTCAATCATGTTTATGGATCTCTTACCTGGCATCAAAAAACTTTTCTCTTTGTTATCTTAAGAAGAGAGGAAAATGGAGAACATTTTTTAAGAACCAAAAATACTAACTAATTCTATAGATGATAACAATATTGGAGAAGGAAAAGGAAGATCTTGGGGAAGAGGATATAAAGGCTCATCTTCGGGAAGAGGGAATGGAGGTCAAAATTCAAATTTCAAGAAATGCTCATTTTTCAACAAGATTATTCACACTATTGATGTATGTTTCAAGAAACATAGATTTCTATCCAACTATAAAAGAATGAATGCTGTCAATAATTACGTGTGCCATCTAAAAAAATGACAAATCTAAAGATCCTTCACAAGAACAAATTACATCTAATCAAAATTTCAATATTTCTCTTACCTCTTATCAACATAGGGAAATATTGTTTCTCCTTCACCAAACATTATTGCTCCAAAATCATAATGTGAATTAAATCTCCAGCGGTAATCCAAATTATATTCATCAAGAAACAATTAACCTCTGTCATTTCTCTTCTAAAAGGAGTTCTTAGATCCTTGATTTAGCAAGAGCTATAGACCATGTTTTCTCCTCCAATTATATTTTTCATTCCTACAGAAAAATAAAAATTAGTATCCACCTAATCATAATTAAGTCACGACAAACATATCAGGAAAAAAATTTTTCTTTCAAGTTTTCTTTATTTGACAGATGTATTATATGTCCTAGATTTTACCTATAATTTGATATTTATATCAAAACTTATAAATTCACTATCTTGCAAAATAACTTTCATTCCTTCTTATTATTATATTTGGGATCAACTCTCCTTGAAGATTATAGGTGCACTTAATCTAAGAGGAGGCTTGTATATTGTTACTGCCACCATTGATCCTGATCCTGCAAATTTTGTAAAATTTCCTTTCGTTAACAATGTTAAAATTGATGACTCTAATCTTTGGCATGTTAGACTAGGACACTCGTCACATGCTAAAATGGTTGTTATAAAGAAAACTCCTTTTTTCATTAGTTACAATAAATGCATTGATCCTTGGGATGTATGTCACTTTGCTAAACAAAAGAAACTCTTATTTTTTCAAAATAACACTTAATTCATTAATGCTTTTGATATGGTCCACATGGACATATAGGGTCCTATTTTCATTCCCTTCATTTTGGAACATAGATATTTTAATTATAATAGATGATAAAACCAAATTCACTTGGATTTATTTCATGAAATTGAAATATGAACCTAGCAACCATATAAAATATTTTTTCAACTTAATTGAGATTCAATTTTTTTCCAAATTAAAAATCATTAGAAGTAATAATGGATTAGAATTCAATATGAATTTGTTCTATGCTTCCAAAGGAATTGCTTATCATTCTTCGTGTGTTGAGATTCCTCAGCAAAATAGAATTGTAGAAAGAAAATATCAACACATATAGAACATAACTAGGACCCTTATATTTTAATCCAATATGTCTAATGCTTATAGAATTATGCTACTACCCATGTTGTTTATCGAATAAATAGACAATCAATTCTTAAGCTTAATAACATGTCACCTTATGAATGCATGGATAATAATGTCTCTGATATATCTAATTTTAAGGTATTTGACTATTTATCTTTTGCTCAACTCTTAAAGCTAATAGAAGAAAACTTGATCATAGGTCCAAAAGGTGTGCTTTCCTAGGATTCAAACAAGAAACAAAAGGATACATATTAGTAGATCTAAACATAAGAGAAATGTTTGTTTTATGAAAATCAATTTCCATATAAAGATGATAACACTGATTTGAGATCAATCTATCCTAGGACTACAATAGATCAAGTGCATAAGACTGCCTTTATCATAATTCTTTTTTCGACAATCTTTACTAAAGGCCTACTCATTCTGATGCTTTGAATGATACTTTGGATAATAGTTAAGACTCATCTCAATTGGAGTATTCCTTACATGATGATGAAGCAATATCATCTCCAATACAACAAAATGTCAAACAATCTAATAGGCCAAGAAGACCTCTTTGTTTTTTCAAGATAATCATTATGATCCTATATCTCAAATTAGTTTAGCTTTGTCCTTCTTGGCTAGATATTGTATTTCAAATTATCCGACATATGATAATTTGTCCCTTGCATACATATTATTTTCCCCATATCTCTTTACAGTAACTCAGCTTACATATCATGAAGAGGAAATTCATCATGATTGTTGGATCAAAGCCATCAAAAGTGAGCTATCTGTATTAGAACATAACAACATATGGACTTTATCTCCTTTACCACCTGATAGGAAAGTTATTGGTTAGAAGTGGATATTCAAGATCAAACATAATTATGGTGGATCAATTATTATCCATAAAGTAAGATTGGTTGCCTAGGGTTTTAGAAAATATCAAGCATCAAATACCTTAAGACTTTTAGTCCAGTAGTAAATATGACAACACTCATATTTCTTTTGTCTCTTTTATAGTGAACTAATAACATTTGCATCAGTTAGATATCAACACAACATTTTTACATAGAAACGTAACTAAACAAGTGTACATGGAAGTTCCTTAAAGGCTTATTGTTTCTCAAACTCATTTTCTCTACAAATTAAAGAAATCTACATATGGTTTGAAGCAAGCCAATAGATAAAGGAATGTCAAGTTAACCACCTTCCTTTGGATGATCTTATTTTGTTCACAAAACAAATTGACAACTTTATTACCATTAATTGTCTATATGGATGATCTTATTTTTTAGGAAATAGCCTAAGCGAGATATCCACCATCAAGCAACTCTTGGATATTAAATTCAATATAAAGGACCTTGATTGCTTGAAGTACTTCCTTGGTATGGAGATAGCCCAATCTTGCATAGGTATTGTTCTTTATAAAAAAAAATATGCTCTTAACTTGTTGCAAGACACTAGGTTACTGGCCACCAAGCATTATACTACTCTAATGGACTATAATGTTAAGCTCAGCACAAGACGCGATATACTCGTTCCAGATTTTATATCATGCAAAAGATTGATAGCAAGAATTCTCTACCTAACTCACATTAGACCAAATATCAGCTTTGCTATTAATTAGCTTAGCAAACTCTTAGATTTTCCTACCAACATTCACTATCAAGTTACAATTTGGGTACTTAAATACATGAAGAAGTCACCAGGACAAGGTCTATTCTTTCCATCCGACAATGAATTAAAGCTAAAAGGTTTTGCATATTTAGATTGAGGAGGTTTCATTAACACAAAAAGATCAATCTTAGACTTTTACTTCTTTCTAGGATCTACCCTTATATCCTGGAAAAGCAAAAAATAATCTACAATCTTCAAAACTTCATTGGAAGTAGAATAAGAACCTTATCCCAAGCTAGCTTCGAAGCATAACAATTGTCTTTTCTTCTTCAGGATATGACAATTACTCAATGAGATCCAATTCTTCTTTTTTGTGACAACAAATATGCTCTACACATAGTTAGAAATCCTATATTTCATGAGCTTATTAAGTATATAGATATTGATTGTCATATGATCTGTGATGAAATTCAGTCTAGGCTTCTTCACCTTATTCCCGTATCATCTGCCTTCCAAGTGTTGTAAAAATTAGGTATTTCAAAAGGGTTTTAAATATAATAATTAATATTATTAATTTAATTTTAAATATTCAAATTAATTTAAATAATTATCATTATAATTTTAAGATATTTAGAATTATTACTAATTATTTTAAATTTAAATAATGAATGAAGTGTTTTAATTATCCATTCATGGTTATTATATTTTAAAAGTTGACTGTTGAGAAATTATTATGGCTTTATTTCTTGCTGCTTTGAATTTAATTTCTTACCAGAATTCAATTTCTAGTCGTATTGGTTGCCCTAAAAATCTTCTATATATACCACTATTTCTGCTGGGTTAATGGTTAATGAGATGAATTTCTTGCTAGTTTTGTTCCTAAAAAATTCAAAAGAGACTGTTGTATCTTGGAGGATTACGCCATGGGTGGACAAATCCTTAAGGGCAGTGTCATCACACGCCTTAGCCTACAGACATCATCAAAATTATTCAACAATCTTAAGGATTTGCGCAATAATTTCTTTACAATGAATTATATTTTTCTTTTCTTTTGTAAAAGCACGTATATCTTTTTTAATTCTTATCCTCTACATTAATATTATTTTTTGCAAGTTTCAAGTATTCTGCTTAAAAGTCTGGTTCTACCTATGAATTATAGAATAGTTCTATTGTCCAGGGATTCAGAAAAGGAACAGAGGAAAATAAAAAAAATTTAAAAAAATAATAAAAATCAACCTTTTTTTAAATCCCCATATTTTGTTCTACTAAATATTTATCATTATCATTATTATTATTTTAATTTGATTATGTAATTTATCTTTTGAATCCTAATTGAGTTTGATCTTACTCTTACTCTTACTTTTTGATGATTACCTTGTGACGATTTTTAGTTTTAATTTTACCAAGAAAATTCATAAATTGTTATGATGATTAATTTTTGTTCAAGGTTTGTTTTTTGTTGGTGTTGTGATTGGACTCTGATAGGGGTAAGTGCCACTATGTATGACTTTTCTTGGAATTTAGTTGGGGTTCGAAAATTGGAATGTTATATAATTGCGGTGGTTGTTGTTGAGACATAGGTTTTTGGCTCGAAATCATAACCAGTTTGCTTGATATCTAATTTAAATTTCCGTAATAAATGTATTGTTTAGGCAAATGAGTGTTTGCTATTTGATCTTGAATGTTGAGAACATGCAAAAACTTTTGGGTTGATATTGCTATATGAGATTTTGTTATTTGTTTTATATGTCTATTTTTTTTTTCTAATTGTTTCTACTTGATATTTGATATATGGACAAAGAATCAAATGTGATGAGTACAAACGTTGGTTGTTGCAATCAAATAAATCATATAATTGATTTTGTTGAGTATATTCAAATTATTAAGAAAGTGATATTATTAAAAATATTTTGAGGTTGTTGCAAAATATTTTATTCTACCTGTGATGTTTAAAATATTCAAGAGATGCTATTAATTATGGTATGAAAAGTTTTTCCACCATATTAAAATAATATAGTGATGATAAAATTGATTTGTACGAGAATAAATCAAAATTAAATTTATTTTAATATTAAACAAGATATCGTGATTTGGATTATCCAAATATATAATAAAATATATTATAGAGACCAAATCATTATTTTTTATTTGGGAGAATTAAAGAATATGTACTAAGAAAAATTCTTAGTAAATACTGAAAAAAATAAGTTATGTTTATTGTAAGCATACTCATGATTGCCAAGGAGTAATAATGAAAATTAATTCATAGATATAAATCGAGATATGATCATATATGTCACAAAGTCTTGTGAATGATCACTATATAATTAGTGAAACCTATTTAACGCGAAGTCAAAATTAATTTGACCTTATTTCTAACTAACATCAGTGGGAATAAAGTTTTAGTCAAAATAAAATCAACAATATCAGGAACCCAACCTTTGTGATTGGAGATCACATGAAGAAGGTTCATATGACTAATACAAATTATTGTCGATCTTTCTAGCATTGTTTACTCTTTGTTCCTATGATGTGAGAAGTGTTAGGCTACATTGAACGAGAAGTTAAGTCTAAATTGTTTAATGAATATCATATCCCTTATAGGTGGTGTATGAAATGCAAAATACATTTGATGAAGTCACCTATATGAGTGTCAAGTGGGGCCGCTTGCATGATATTGAGACACAATCTTTAGAGCACTCATGAATCAACCAGCCACGTGCATGACCTATTTGTGCAAAACCGGCGAAAACGGCAAGAATTGTGGGGCGTAATATGACACGTGAATCTCTAGCTCACAACTAGATGTTTTTGGTTCATAGAAGTTTTGCTTCACCGAAACGTCGTTAGTTAAGTTTATTTGTCTAGGGTCTGGTGGTTCATGGTCCAAAAGACATCGGGATCTGATGCATTTACACTTGTGTTAACCCAATAAAATCTTTTTTTAATTTATTTTATTTTTAAACCTTTTTAAAATAGTGGGGGATTGTTGTAAAAATTAAATATTTCAAAAATGTTTTAAATATGATAATTAATATTATTAATTTAATTTTAAATATTCAAATTAATTTAAATAATTATCATTATAATTTTAAGATATTTAGAATTATTACTAATTATTTTAAATTTAAATTATGAATCAATTGTTTTAATTATCCATTCATGGTTATTATATTTTAAAAGTTGACCATTGAGAAATTATTACGGTTTTATTTTTTGCCGTTTTGAATTTAATTTCTGACCAGAATTTAATTTCTTGTCATATTGGTTGTCCTAAATTTTTTTTATATATATTATTATTTCTGCTGGATTAATAGTTAATGAAATAAATTTTTAGCTAGTTTTGTTCCTGAAAAATTCAAAAGATATTGTTGTATCTTGAAGAATTATGTTATGAACGGACAAATCCTTAAAGACAGTATTATCACACACCTCTACAAACATTATTAAAGTTATCTAACATCAAGTTGTTGACATGTTCACTGAGCTGTTATATCCCCAATCATTTAATAAAGTTATTTTAAGGTTAACATGATGAATGTATATATGCTAACTTCCTATGGATATTCAATTACATTGATTAAGGGGTAGTTCATAGTTAATACATATGTATATATAAGTAGTTTAGGAGCTAGTTTTAGAATATAATAATTTTAATTTCCTTTGCTTGTATTTTGCTTGTTCATGTATGATACGAGAGATTTATAGGGAAAAAAAATGAAATTTATAGAAGAAACATAATTTTTAATGGAAGATTAAGGCAAAAAAAACTACCAAGATAATGAAAAAGCTTAGCTTGGAGAAAAATAAAACTTAAAAATAGAAAAAAGATAGAAGGAGAAGGGTTCGGCTGGCATAAGGGAAAAAAGAAAAGGGCTTCCTCCTATTTACAGAGAAGAGAAAACTTACTTAAGAAGTTTATTTTTTTAATATTTTTTATACTTTTTTTTATTAAAATATTTTAAAAATTTCTTAATTTTTATTTATTTAAAAAATATATACATATGATAAAAATGAAATCAGTATACTCAAGTTACTTATAATGTTTCTAATAAGAGAAAAATACGAAAAGTTTACTCTAATTTTGATATCTTTACATTTAACCATTGTACTGAAATATCACAAAAATGGATTACTAAATTTTTTTTATTATTCATATTTTATTTTTAATCTAAAATATATTTTTTAATTTTTATTAGTCGTTTAATAATTAAATCAATTTTATATATTTTAAGAACTATTCTGATAACTTTAAATAGATATTTTAAAAAAAATTTAATTTTTTAATAATTAATAATTTATCTTAATTAAATTTTTTAATATATCATATTTAAATTTCTTTTAAAATCATTTTTAGGAATTGAAATAGTTATCAAATATATTATAATATCTACAGAATAAAAATAAATAAAGATGTTATATTATTCGCATTTGTTTTTATTATTGCTGTTAAAGTAAGTAGATTTTGATAAACGAAAAGGAATTATATAGTAGCATACGAAAGGGAATTAGATAACGTTAGCATAGTTGATAGGATCCAATCATGATAGCCGTAAGATATTAGGAAGAATTTAGATAATTAATTTCTGAATGCTATCCCACCTTTCTATCATTACCAAAAATTTTAATTTTAACGTTTTACATAAAATGTGACATAAACTAAAAGACAAATTAAACCAAATCCTTAAGATATTATCATTTTTCACCTAAAATTTTATATTTTTACTTTTATTTAAAATTTTTATATATAAAATTGATTTAATTATATTTTACTCAAAATTTATCAACTAAAATATTAAATTTCACTTAAAATAAGAGAAAGTTTTCAAATTGTGCAGTTCAAATTCTATGATATCTTATAAAATATTTTAAATTTTATCAAATTTTTGCAGAATTTATTATTTTTAAAATTTTAAAATTAGTTTATGTTCCAATGCTATTGAAAAGTTTTACAAAATTTGAATGAAAAATAATACTTTAAAATTAATAAAGAATGAAATTTATTAAGTTTTAAAATTAAAAGGATAAAATTTATTAAAGAAAAAAATTATATATAGATTAAAATTAAAATAATTTTAGTTAAAAATAAAAACCTTCACGTTGTCACGCAGTTTTTTGATTATGGAGGTTTTTTTTTTTTTTTTTACATTTTGACTTTGTAATTATAACAAATACAAAGAATAAGGGTATATTTGGTAAAATAAAATAGATAAATTAATTAAAAAATAAAAAATAAAAGATAAATAAAAGGTAAAAAGTTAGATGAAAATTAAAAGTTAAAAATATACTGATTAAAGTAAAAATATTTAGTAAAACATTAACTGTTAAAATAAGATACAATTATTTAATTTAAATTTAAGTATTATAATTTTTATAAATTATTAATTTTAATATTTGTATTATTTAAATTAAAATTATTTTAATAAAAATAAGTTTAATATTTTTAATTTATTCTTATTTATATATATTCTATTAAAAATATTATATAAATAAATTTATAGTTATTTTGATAATTATATATTATAAAAAAGAGCTTGATATATTTATTTATTTTAATATTTATAATTAATTTTAAATAAATATTTATATTTAAAATTAAAAATATTTATTGTAAATTTTATAAATATATTTTAAATAATATTTATTTTATATTTATAATTTTTAAAATAAATATTAAACATTTTATTATAAATAATTTAAACAAAATATTTAATAGTTAAATTAAATATATAATAGTAATTAATAATATAAAAAAATAAAAAAAATAATCACTTTAAAATACGTTACGTATTTATGTGGTTATTAAAACAATTATTTTATCAAATACAAATAAAATCCTCCTGAACAAAATTCAATTAACTATTTTATCTTATCTTTCTTTCGTATAGACGAAATATAAATGAAAAAAAAAAAAAAACGTTGAACCTCACACCCATAAAACAAACACAACAAACAAAGTTAGGAGATAGTAATAATATCCCGTTTACTTGTCTCACGCACATAAGAAGATGATCGCCTTTTTTTAATTTCACTGGAATTAAGTTTAAAACAAATTTTTTAATATTTTTTGGATATCTTTATAAATGAGGCTGCATGCATAACCTGTGATGACGTGTTCCAATATTTCTATATCATGCATTATATTCATAATTAATATTTTAAAATCTAACTAATACAAATAATAACTTTATTTATTTTAATATATTTTAGATTTAAATAATTATAATTATAAATTTGTCCTTTAGTTATTATTATTAAATAATTATTTATAAATTTTAAATTATATTAAATAATTTCTTTTATTATTATAAAAATAAAATTTTATTTTTTAATTTAAAATTAACAAACATAATTTTTATTCAATGAGATTGAAATTTTAAATTTTTTATTTTTATTTAAATATTATACTACAATTAATTTTATAATTTTTATAATTAAATTATATATATATATATATTATAAATTTCAATTAGTTGACTAATTATTTTATATAAAAATATTATATATTTTCTAAATTTTTATAATTTCAATTTTTTATATTAAATTAAATGTTAAATAAATCAAGATTATTAATAAAAGTATATTTGAAACTAATTTAAATTTACAAAAAAAAATTAAAATATACTATAAATCTAAATTAGTTGATATTAATTTAAATTAATAAATTTTTATCAATTTTAATATAAAATTTAGTTATTAAAATAATAAACATGAATTAATATAAAATTATATTAATATTTTAAAATAATCGTACTGTATATTTTAATTTTTTAAATAGAATAAAATAAACTTTTAAATTTTTAAAATTTTTTAACATTATAAATGAAATTAAATTATATAATGTAAATATCAATTAGTTGACAGTAACTTTTTTATATGAAAACATTATATATTTTCTGAATTTCATTAATTTAAAATTTTCTTTTAAGTTAAAAATTAAAAGTTTAAAATGAATTATAAATCTATATTAATTCATAATAATTTAAATTATTAAATTTTATTGTATTTTTTAATATAAAGTTTAACTATTAACATATAAAATAAATTATTATAAAATTATATCAATATTTAAATTAATTTATTGAATAATTTAAATTTTTATTTCAAACATATAGTAAAATAAACGTTTGAACTTTTAATTTTTTATATTTTATTATGTATATATATAATATAATTTTTAATTAGTTGGTTAATTTTTTTATAAGAAAATATGATTCTAAATTCGGTAATTTCAAATTACTTGAAATTAAGTAAAATGTTAAACAAATTCAAACGTATTAACGAAAAATATATTTACCATAAGTTAAATTTAGAAAAATAAATTGTATCATAATTCTAAATTAGTTTAAATTAACTTAAATTATTAAATTTTGCCGTTAAATTTTATTATAAAATTTAACTACTTAAATAATAAAAAAATTATTATAAAATAAAATTAATATTTAAAATAATTGTATTGCAGAATTTAATTTATGTTAACTTAAATTATTAAATTCTGTTATCAAATTTTAATATAAAATTTCACTATTAAAACAACCAAATTTTTATAATAAAATTATATTAATATTTTAAAATAATTATATTGTATAATTTATTTATTTTTTATTTTTGAATAAAATATAATAAATATTAATATTTTTAAAATTTTATATTAATACCAAATTAAATTATATGTTATAAAAAAATTTAGTAGTTAATTTGACATATAATCTTAAAAATTTAAAAGGTCTAATAAATTTTAATTATTTTTAAATTTAACTTAATATTAAATATATTTTATTAATGCACTTAAATTTTTTAAATATTTTACTTAATACCTAGTAATTGGAAATTACTAAAATGTTAAAAAAATACATTATATTTTTATATAAAAAATTACTATCAGTTAATTGAGGTTTATAATATACATAATTTAATTTGTCATATAATGTAAAAAAATTGAAAAGTTCAAAAGTTGATTTTAATTTTTTTAAAATGAAAGAAAAATTTAAATTATTCAATAGAATAAATATAAAATATTGATATAAGCTTTTTATAATTAATTTTTTAATAATTAAATTTTATATTTAAAATTGATAGCAAAATTTAATAATAGATGTTTTGGTGAAATAATTTAGATTTATAATATATTTTATCTTTTTAAGTTCAACTTAAGGTCATATATATTTTTATTTAACGTACTTGATTGATTTAAAATTTTATTTAACATTAAATAGTTTAAAATTATTAAAATTCAGAAAATATATTATATTTTTATATAAAAAATTACTGTTAACTAATTGAGATTTATAATATATATATAATTTAATTTGATTTATAACATAAAAAAATCAAAAGTTTAAATATATTTTTTATTATGTTCTTAAAAAGATTTAAATTATTCAACAAAATTAATTTAAAATATTGATATGGTGTTGTAATAATTCATTTTGTTTTAATAGTTAAATTTAATATTAAGATTCAAATCAAAATATAATAGTTTAAATTAATATAAACTAATTTAGATTTATAATACAGATTAAATATTTTTAATAAATTTTAATTCAATGTCAAATATATTTTTATTAATGAATTAGAATTTATTTAATATTTAACTTAATAAAACTAATTTAAAATTATTAAAATTTAGAAAATATAATATTTTTATATAAAAAATTTACTGAGATTTAGACTATATAATTTAACTTGATATATAATATTAAGAATTAAAAAGTGTTAACATTTACTTTTTTATTCCAAAAAGATTGGAGTATGTAATAAAATTAATTTAAGATATTAATAAAATTTTATGCTACTTCATTTTTTATTTTTTAATAGTTAAATTATATATTAAAAATTGATAGAAAATTTAATATTTTAAGTTAATATCAACTAATTTAAGTTTACAATATTGTTTAATTTTTTAAAATTTAACTGAATATGAAATTTGTTTTATTAATGATTTTGATTTGTTTAAAATTTAATTTAAGATTAAATAATTTAAAATTACTAGAATTCAGAAAGTGTATAATATTTTTATATAAAAATTATAATTATTTAAAATTTCAGATTATATTGTTAATTTTAAATTAAAAAAGAAGAATAATATCTTGTTATGAAAATAATAAAATATGTTTTTTAAAATAATATACTTTAAAATTTATAAATAATTATTTAATTAATCATTACTAGAGGATTCAGTTTGCAAGTTATAATTGGATAAGATTCTTAAAATTAAATATATCAAAGTAGGGAAGGTTGTTGACTGTATTAATTACCTACATTTTGATCGCATTAATTGTGAGTATAGCATATGACATAAATATATTAAACTACATCATAATAGAGGTACTATTCCTTTAAATTTTTAAAGATAAAAAAATATTAATTTTTAAAATAAAATTTTTCCAAAATATATTCTTAGCATGAGGTTAGAATAGTAATTAAAACATATTTCAAAATGTGTAATATATAAAACGTATTTATTAATATATTTTATGATTAAAAAAATGGTGAAACACATTTATTATTGCGTAACTGTAAAATGCATAAATAGATATGTTTTATGCATTTATTAAAATAAAATAATGTGGTTTTATGCATTAATTTAATATTTAGGCGTAATATTTGATAAAAAAATTTAATGTATTATAAAAATACCTCATTTAAGGAAAAAAATGTTTGACTTTGATTTTATGTGAGTTTGATGAATAGCTAATAAAATGAGACAAAAAGAATATTGACCCTCCTTTATTATGATTCTTATCATTTTACACCTTAAAAATAACATAATAATTTTCTCATGCTAATAAAAATTGAAAACATAAGTGTAAATTTGGATTAACGAAAAAAATATTTCAATGGTTAATTATATTTATAATATTATTATAACTAATCATAAAATAAATATTCTATTTAGATACGTTAGATAAAAATAATTTAAAATAATATATTTAATTTAAATTGCATAAAATATTTTTATAGTAAAATTATAAAAAGAACATGAATTTATTTACAATCATTAATTTTATATTTAAAATAATAAATTATTGATGATAAAATAGTAAAATGAAAATTAATTAAAAAATAAGATGAAAGTTTTATTCATAAACTTTAAAATTTTGTCTATTAAAAAGAAAATATTTGCAATTAAAAATAATATAATTTTAAATTTTTTATGTAATAAAATATAAACATGTTTAAATAATATTTATGAAATAAAATGAAATGTTAATATTTAAAATTTAAAAAATAAATATATTCTATAATTAAAAATAAATCCAAAACTTATATATCTAAAAAATAAACACATTTAATTTTTAATTATAGAATTATTTAATTTTAAAATCAAGATCTAACATTTTTTCTTAAATTAAGGATGCAAACATTGAAAATAAGGCAGTAAGCATCACGAGAGAGATAGAAGGATGCGTTGTTTGAGAAAATGGAGCACATCTCTATAACGCATTAATTTATGCGTTTCCATCAAATATTATAAATATTATATTTAAATAAATATTATGTATAAATTAATACATAAAGCATGTTGTTTTACCTGTTTTAATTAATATATAAAATGCATTTATTTATACATTTTAAGATTACATATTAATAAATATGTTTTACCTTTTTTTTTGTTTTTTAATAGTAAAATACATTAATAAATATATTTTACACATTACATATTTTAAAATACGTTTTAATTACTATTCTGAGGGGATATGTTATGAACAATTCCATTAAAAAATCTGTTTCAAAATTGACCCTAGTGGAGATAAAAAAGCCCGAAGATGATCTCAAATCTAGGGATATTGGTTCATAGGAACAATCAGCAAAACCATCTTTTATAAGTTCACTAAACTGGGAATCAGCAACAGACAAGCAATTACTAGCTGTTGTCACATTCACACACACGACACGTTCTCGGGGGTGTGTACACATCTCTATATAATCCTGCACTAAAGCTTCTGCCTTTGTACCATGTTCATGTTCTTTAAAAAACATATATTTTAAATGGCTTAGTTTTATAATAATTTTTTTAAGGGGTTTAGGGTTTAAATAGAGGTTATGATATATAATAAATTGCATATATATTCTATTATATATCCCAGCATAGATAAAATATATTTTAAGTGTATATATAAAAATTATATGAGTGAAAAAAATAAAAAAATATAGTCATATTTACTATACTATAAATATAATCTTAAAAGTTCAAAACGTATGTTTCTATTTGTTTAAAGATTGATAAAAATTATAACAAATAATAAAGAATAGAATATAATAATAAATTAAAAAATAATATTTTTAACTATTTCTATTTAGATTTAAAAATATATGATGGAAATTAAAATAAATAATAAAAAATATATAATAATTAAATTATTATCCAAATATAATAAAAAATAAAATAATTTTATCACTTTTACTTAATCATAAAAATTTAATTTATAATATAATATTAATGTTTTAATTTTTAAACAATAAAATTTAAATTTAAAAGTAAAATATTTGAATTTATATATTTTTTATCTTTCAAGTTAAAAAAATTATTTACCTAAAAATAACTATTAAAAATATAACTAAAACATAAAATATTTAATTATATATTTTATAAAAATTTAAAATTTAAATTTAAATTTTATGAATATAAAATAAGGCGGATTTATGTTCTTACTCAATCAAATTAAGGAGATTTACTTAACCATAGAAAGTTATTAGCATATATAATAAATGCATCCACGTTAACCATATTTTTTATTCTTTTCTATTTTTCCCACATGTGTAAATTTATTATATTCTTTTCTTTATTATTCAATGTAATTCATCACATCTTTTTTCTTGAACTTCATGCTTTTATTTCTCCCACACGGGTGACATATAATTTTTTTGCATCTTATTTATAACACATTTAATAATGTGTCTTACATGTTGTCTGTGATCTAATTTATTATGCGCCATAAATCCTGTTTAGATCTCGTGAGAAAATTGTTTTAAAACTACTCCATTTAAAATATCTATATTTTTTAAAGCATTCCGTCGAAATAAAAAAGTTCAAAAACCTTGAACCCAAACATCGTATAGAATCATCAAGTGATGATAGAGGCAAAGATAAAAGATAACCGCTGTTCATATAATTTTATAATAATCTACACATATATACATGCGGTTATAAATTTTTCTATGATGAGATGAATCAAGATATAAAGTTGTGTGTGCCTGTATAAGAAACATTTCCAAAGATAAAATATGAGTGATGCAAAGGCCATCTCCAAAAAAAAAAAAATTTAAAATTGTTTACATATGTAATAATATTTATTTACACAAATAATTTAAAAATTATTTAAATATTTTATTGTACTTTAAATTACTTAAAATAAATTATAATTATTCTATTAAAAATAATTTTTTATATAATATTTATTTTTATTTCTTTATTAATATAAAATTTTAAAAAAATTAATACACTTATCTCTCGTCTATCTCTTTTATTATATTTATTTGTCACTTATAAATGCAATTAGTGGAGAGAATCCAATCCCCATTAGAAGATGGCTACAGGCTTGTCAATGGCTCTTGTCCTGTTAATAGTTGCTTATACTTCATAGTTTTCTTTACCTTTACTTTTTATTCTCTATGTTTTTTATATCTTTAAATATATATAATAAAAATAAACTTTTTTTCATTCTCTCATAACCTTGATTGCTTCATTATGAAAACAAAATTTGTTCCGGACCATAGTGCTTATTAGGACTTAGCTAGTCCTAAATTTTACATAGCTGTTGAAGATAAAAAGTTTCATAGATACATTCATTAAGCAATATCATTAGTCCAATTTTGTTATGTGAATGTGCAATGTGACACCTCCAATAATGAACAAGGCAAAGCAAAATGATCACTCACTAAACACCTTAATGAGCTTCCAATGATCAAACCATTCCAAAATTCTATATCAGTTCTAACACTTTGACTTTTTCTTATAGCTTCTTCCACTTTCTAATATCTAATCAACTACTCACCTTCGATGTGACACTAGTTGTCTTCTCCTTCAATTCTTCCCCAAGTATATCTATGGAATGTGAAATTTCAGCTCTATACTCAAAGTACTTTGTAACAATCATGAAGAGGATGAAGTTCAGAAAGCTTAGTACTGCCAAAAATGCATAGTAGTAATCAAGATGAGAAGCATTGAGGTTGTTCAAAATCCACCCTTTATGACCATATTTTTCAGTGATGTGTGCAACTGTGGAGAGAAGAAAAGTGCTGATGAAACTACCAACACCAACTGAAGTCAAGGAATATGAAGTCCCAAGACTCTTCATGCTTTCTGGTGCTTGATCATAGAAGAACTCAATTTTGGCAACCTCTAGAAAGGCTTCACCAATTCCCATAAGTATGAATTGAGGAATCAAGATGAATATGCTTAAAGGAACTTGTCCTCCATTTTCAACTACCCCATGTTCTTTGGCCACTCTAAGTCTATACCTTTCAATTCCAGATGCAACGATCATAATCGCCAAATGAATTATGATTCCTACGCCCATTCTTTGCAGAAGAGTGATCCCTCTGGGGTTCTTAGTAAATCTCTTCATAATCTTCACAAAGACACGGTCATAGAGTATAACACAGATAAGCATTGTGAAAGGTGTAAATGCAATCAAACTTGCTGGGGGGATATTGAAGTTTCCAATTCTTCTATCAAGAGTAACTCCTTGTTTTACAAAAAGAGTATTTACTTGAGCAATCATTGTACTAGGAATAAATGTAGCAACCCAGATGGGGATCAACCTTAGGATTTGTTTGGTTTCCTCTACTTGAGTAACTGAGCACAACATCCATTCATTAGTACTTGAACTAGTTTTGGTACAGGCCTTGTTGAGGAACCTGCATATGTGTTTACAATCAAAACATTTCATAGTAAAATCACTGAACAAATTGATGAGAAAATAGGCTAGAAATAATACCTCAATGTTGGAGTGGAGTTAATCCTGAATTTCCCTTTATTTGTATACTCCTCAAAATCAAGCTCATATAACTCTCTAGAGTCTATAGGAGCAGTTACATTCCTTTTCCTTAAAGCAGCCACTATAACCTTGGCCATTCTAGAGTAGGGACTCTCTGAGATCACTTTGTGTCTGTAGAATGGTGTGCCTGCTAGGAATATGATGATTGATATTGCTAGCCCAATAGCTGAAATTCCATAACCAAGGGCCCAACCCACATTATCTTGTATATACACTAAGGCTGTGAATGAAATTAGGGTCCCAATGAAGATGCTGGAAAACCACCAATTGAAGAATGAGAGCTTTTGTGTCTTTTCCTTGGGATCAAAGTCATCAAATTGGTCAGCACCAATGGTCGAAATGTTGGGTTTGGTTCCACCAGATCCTATTGTTAAGATGTAGAGTGCACCATAGAACACAGCTAGTTGCTGTGTGGAGGCTTTATCACATTTTGTCACGTCCATTTCATGACATTCAGGTGGCTTTAGGTTTGGAAGAGCAACTGATAGAGTAAGTAAACACATACCCTGACAACGCCAATACATTGAATTTTTTAACCAATCCAAAGGGATTAACAATTTAACTTCACAACTCATCCTAAATGCTAAACACAATTCCAGATTGCTGGACTCCTAATCATTTCTTCATTGTAATTGATAAATAACTTTTTTAAAAAATTTATTTTATTTTTTTGTTTTTTCTTATAAGTATTGGTAAAGAAATTTATCAAAAGTGACCTATGTTAGTGTAATTTTTATCAAAAATTGGGATATACAAAATTTATCCTAGTAATGGAAGGATTGGCTTTTACCTTGATAACGATAATTAAATCCTTACGGATGTGATAAGAAAATCAAGTACAATCACAATGGAAATATTCAAATGTGAAGAAAGACATACCAATAGATAGATAGCAGAAGAAATGACAAAAGTCCAATAGCGACCAAGAAGAACATCTGCAACATAGGCACCTAATATGGGAGTAAGAAATGTGGTGCCAACCCAATTGTTGACATTGTCAGAAGCAGTGACAGTGCCTTGGTGAAGCTTCCTTGTTAGATACAACACCAAATTTGATGATATTCCATAATAACACATTCTTTCGAATATCTCATACGCTGCATGACATAATATATGTCATTAATATATATTCAACCAAATCAAATTGATTGCATAGCCCATAGCCTTGTGATGAGTATATGACAATGTTTATTCAACATTGTTTGTTGATTTATGTATAAGAGAGTGTACATGCAACAGGGTTATGTATGTTTGACTTTTTTTTGGTTGTATACTTTTACTAAGTTTATAAAAAATAATCTTTGCTAAAACTTTCAAAAATAAGAAAAGCAGTAATTAACTTTTTGGACCAAACTTTCATAATTAATTTTATGTTGTTTTGTAATTAAAACCAGACACTGATCGGTGTGTGGTGCGGGTGTCATAAAATTTTAAAATTTATATACTTTTTTGAATATATAGATTTAGTAATATTTTATTTAAACATAAAATAATAAGTAAATAAGATGTAAAACATAAAAAAAAATATAATTGATATTATTACTAACATGTTAATATTAAAGTTGTGGGTCATTTGAAATTATAAATAATATAGAAAAATTATATAAAATATATTTGATTTAAAAAAAAGATAAAATAATATATTATACACATAAAAAATTGGAATAATCTTACTTAGTTATTATATCGAATATATCAATATGGGATAACAATTATGATAAAAATAATTTTTAAATAATTATTTTAAAATTAATAATTTATAATGATATAATAATTTATAGTTGGATGATAGTATAAAAAAAGTTATATAATTATTATATTTTATGTAAATTCTACTAAAAGTTATTATATATCAAAATAAGATGATGTAATAAATATCAATTAACTTTAAATTATATAAAAAATTTAAACTTAATTTACTTTATGAAAATTTTAAATTTAACTATTTCATTAAAAATTTACATTTCTATCGTTTTACAAAGTTCATATATAATATTAATTTTAAAATATATAAACATTGCTACATGTTAGTTCCATTAAAATAATATATATATATATATATATATATATATATATATATTATCGATCCTGTGGAATGTAATTTTTATTGATCATACTGTTCATTTTGCGAATACTTTTTCCATATATATATATATTTATTTATTTATTTTAGATGTATAATTATATTAATTTTACCTAGTTAAATAAAGTATTAAATGATTTTAAACTAATCTTAAATTTTATAAATTTTATTTATACAATAAAATATTTAATTTAATGGTTAGTTTTATAATAAAATTATTAAACAATATAATATTTAACGTAACTATCGTAAATGTAAATCGATTTCTCATCATTTATATGTTTGAAAATTAAAAATACAATAATTAGTAAAAATTATTAAGTGCATACACATATTTTCTTTGAATATTTTATCTTTTTATATATTTAAAAAAAGAAAGATACACTCAAAAAATATATTTTTTTCTAAAAAAAGTTATTAAATTTTTTTTTTAAAAAAAAATTTGTTAACGTTGAAATATAAGAATATATATATATATATATATGTACTATTGAATATGGAGAATTTTTTTTATTTTTTCTATATATTTTTAAAAAATAAAATAATTAATAAAAAATATTTTTCTAATATTTTATATATATATATATATTATAATATTTTTAATTTTTATATTAATTTAAATTTTTATAAAATAAAATATTCACCAATCCAACTATTAAATTATATCATAATATCTCTATGATTATATATATATATATATATTAAATTTTAAATAACTTAAATATTTAAATGTATATTATTTAATAATAAATAAATATATATATATATATATATTATACTTTAAAATAAAATTATATAATAAAAAATTTATAAATTTATAATTTATATAAAAATTTATAAATATAATTTATTTTATTAAAAAAATTAAATTTATGATTGAATTGTAAATTTATATTTTATAAAAAATATTAGTTATTTATATTAACGAATGATAATATTATATATATATATATATATATATATATATATATATATATATATATATAAAGGAGTCATTAAACTATCTTAAAATTAATTTTAATTAAAATTAATTTATTAAATAATTTTTATAAATAATTAAATTTTATTAATTTAATCATTATATTAATATATTTTATTGTATAAATTATATTTAAATTTTTTATAAAATTTAAAAGTACTTAATATTTTATTAATCAAATTTAAATTAAAAAATATATATTATCTATTAACTTAAATTTATTTAATAGAATATTAAATTTTATAAAATTTTGTAAACATGATTAATATAATAAAATTTTTTAATTTAATAGATTAATAAAATTCAACTATTTATAAAATTTATTAAATAGAATAACTTTAAATTAAAATTGTTTTTAAAATAATTTATCTCTCTTTTTATATATTTATAGACACACACGAGAGATTAAATTATTTTAGAAATAACTTTATCTATCTAAAATTACTTTGTTTAATAATTTTATCAATTTAATTATTAAATTAATAAATTATACTACATAAATTATCCTTATAAAATTTTAATAAGATTTGATACTTTAAAAAGTAAATTTAAATTAATAGATAATTTATCTTTTATAACATTTATTAATTTGAATGTATTTAATAAAATATCAATTTTTTTAAAATTTTATATAATATAATTTATTAATTTAATAATTAGATTTATGTAATTTAATTATTTACAAAAATTAAATAGAGTAGCTTTAGATAAAGTTACTTTTCGGATAACTTAATCCTCTTTTTATATATATATATATATATATATATATATATTATTTTAATAAAATTATTTTCTGTAAAAATAAAATGAATTTTTTTTAAAAAAAATAGTGATACACTTATTTTTTATTATTTAAAATAAATATTTTAACAAGTTATACTTTTAAGAGCATTTTAACATAATTGAAATTATCGGTTGGTAATGCATTTTCAAAAATTAAGAGTTTTAGGTAAAAAAATATTTTTTTAATATTTTTTTTTCATTTTTTTATAAATTAATAAAAATATATTAAATTAACAAAAATATATTTTTATTATGATTTATACATTTAAATTTGGATTAAAATATTTTTTAATAAATAATTTATAATAAATATAGATTTATTTTAAAAATATCTCACAAAAATTAAAATTATTATTATTTATCTTTTAAAATTATTACTAAAATAAAATATTTTCTGTAGCATTTAAATGAATCAAAATATATTTAGAGTTTCACCAATTTTAAGTTTTATGATTTCATGCATGGTGAAAATTCATCTAGCAAGAGATTGGTGATGCATCCTTATTATCTCTAAACAAATCATTTAACAAATTCAAGTATGATATAACTATTTTGCTTATGAAGTTGAATCAAAACGTTCAATGGAAAAGGAGATACAAAAGAAAAGAATATATAAAAATTTAACCAGGAAGAAAGGAGAGAGGAAAGGTACCAAGAAGAAAGGAACAAGCTTTCCAACCATCTCTTTTGGATTTGAGAACACGTTTTCCTTTAAGATCCACAGTTCCATCTTGTGTGTACTCACTCTCATTCACCGTTCTTCCCTCTTCCATTGGCATCATAAACTTCTCCAGGAGCACCAATTAACATATAAACCAAATATTTGTTTTCTCTGCCAACAACAGAACTATACTAATTTTTGCTTTGCTTTAAAGTGATGCTTTAAAATATTCATAAATATGGAAATAAGCCAGACTGGATAAAAGTTTACAATCTTATCTATTTAAAATTTAGTTTGACTTTTTTATAGAAAAGACAATTTTAATCTTTTCAAAAAACTAATTAAAAAAAAATAAGCAAACTTATATTCATATTTTTTTTTATTTTAGTATATTATAGTTGTAAAGAAATATATAAAAGATAATATGTATCATGTAAAAATAAATAAAAAAATAATATTGATTAATTTTATGTTTTATAATAATATTTTAATTATTAAAAATGTCTTATGAACAATATTAATTAAAATTAATAAAAAGTAGAATATATGACAATTACTTTTTTATATAGTAATATTTTTTTAATAAATTTTAGTAATATGAAAAGATATAACGTAAAAGTTAAATATATTATAATTAATAAATATTACATTTAATAGTATTATTTAAGATAATATTATATTACGTTAAATAAATAGAGCGTTTAATACTAGATGTAGTCCATTTACTCATATATAGATTATAGCTCTATCCTTTCCTGGATTTGGTATTAGACCTTGACCCTTCTTTCTTCTGCGGTTGCCTGTCTCTCCAAAATTCTTGGTATATTCAATGAAGAAAGAAGATTTATCTGTAAGGATATTTTGATGTTTAGGACAAATTCATTTAAAGTGAGAAAGAGAATATACGTAGATTTAATATGTATATATAATATATATGTAAAAAAAGAAAAAAAAGAAAGAAAATTTTTACCCGTAACTTGCTGCTATAATGAGATCATAACTGCGAGTCTTAACCAGAAAAGTCACCGATTTATACTTTGCTTAAATTGGAAAGGGAGTTAATATAATAGTATGAGAATATATAACATTTTTTATCATTTATTTTTGACTTTTTTTTATTTACATTAATCTTGTATTTGATAAGTTATTTTAAGAAATTTTTTTTAAGAGAATTTAAAATTTTATATATTAAAATATTTTATTTAAACATTTTTTTAAAAATTTTAAATTTTAAAAATTTCAAGAGTTTAAATGAAAAAATTTAAAATTTTTTAACTTATTTTCGTAAACACGATTCTTCGTAAAATTTTCTTTTTTATTATCTTTTGTACTTTATTATTATTATTTTTAGTTTTTTTATAATTTTTTATATTTTTAACTTTTTTTTTCGGATATAATATTTTTAATATTAAATAATACAATTTTATTTTACTATTTTTAATTATGTACATTTATTGAATTATTATTTTATTTAAACATGTAGTACAATAAAATATTTATATATTTAAATTTTTTTATAAAAAAGGTAAAATTAAAATTAAAAATATAAATATTTAAATATAGTAAAAATTAAATTATTTAATTTAAATAAAAATTTATAATTTATAATCCAAATAAAAAACTTAAATACAAAAATTTTAATTTATTTATCTAAACTAGTGAGTTGACCCATGCGTTGCACCTGTTTTATAATAATACTTTTTTGTAATTAAGTTAAATTTAATTTTTCAATAATTGTAGCATGTAAATAGAATATAAAGGTTGACATAAAAGTTGTATCAGAAATTAACGTGGACAATAATATGTAATAAAATGGTTAAACAATAATAAAGCATCCAAATTGATAGGTTATCCTAAAATATATAAGTTAAAAATGTATAGTAAGTAAACGTGAGAAGGTAAATTTAAAAGTAAGTGATGTAAATAGGCATACAAAGATAAGTTAAATATTGTACAGTATTTAGTTGATGTGCAGAAATTTAACTGGAAAAAAAATTGTTTTAATTGTCATTGAAGACATTGATGACATTGGACCTTCTACCATGTGATGCAAATGTTAGTGTGTCCTCATCCTTAAAATTGCAGAAACCACAATATTCTGGCCACCTAAAGTCCAAGTGACCAATGTACTCATTTGTTCTCGGTCTTTGCATCCATAACATTCCGATGGACATGGAGGCAACATTGTCACAATCCAAGTAGATATCATGTGGCATGTGTTGAAGGGTAGCTCTTGCGAATGAAACTGGCAATGCCTATGAGAAATGGATGACAAATATACAAATGTTAAAAGTCACATATGAAACTATTTCCAAAAGGGTATATAAGTACAAAATGTTTAAATTTGTACCAGTTTATTTTGCAATTGGTATTTTGTAAGTGTTTTGCGACATGTGTAGTCGTAAGGTATGGGAGTTGAGGAGTACGACCCTACATTGATTCAGCATGAAAGTCAGCTATCATTTTTTTTATTTTCATGCTGTCAAAGGGGAAAGATCTTTCCTCCTTAAGGTACTTGATTTCCTTGTGCTTGAGGTTGTAAACACGAAGGAAAAAGTTCCTTTTTCTAGTATATTTTAGTTGAAGCCAACCTCCGTGGTTCAACTTAGGGTAGATGTCTTTCATCTCATCCCAGCCTCCATTGATGATGATGCTTCGAACCGTTTTAATAATGTCAAACATTATTTCTGTTTCAGCCGAATCATGAAATTTGATAATATCTGGTATTTCATCCTTGTAGCTTTTCACAAAAAGGGTAGGTAGAGATTACAACACCTAATAGAATGTATTATGAGGGCTGAGGTTAAAGTATGTAAATGTTAAAATTATGTGTTGTGAAAAAAATGGAATTATCTGACCTCATTTGGGTCATATTGCATCCAGAAAGTTGAACACTTTGGTACCCGTTGGTTGTTGCTTTGTCTAGGCTCCACGAATACTGTAAACATAATTGAATGATGTAATCCAAAAATTTATGAAGATGTGTGTGTTGTGAATTGTGTTCTAGTTCTTAGTTAATCATTTAAGAAAAATATGGTTCACAATAGATAAATATATTGTGGCAGTACTTGACAATTGATAGGACAGTAATGTTGTATGTAGAATGTATGAGGATTTTAGTGAGAGATTTGAAATTTATAGTGTTGGAAGTATATGTATAATAAATTTAGTTGGATTTACAAAATAATGTGTAGATATGATGTAGATTGGCAATGTTTAAAACAATAACGAACTTGTGTTGAGTAAATAGATTTTAGAAACCATTGATGGACTTGTAAATTCAGTGCTGTTTACATATATATGGAAAGTTGCAGATGACCATGATGACAAATGTATCTATATACTTTATTGGTAGATTATGTTAAGGGCTGGTACTTATACTGTAAATATCCACCCATGATTTGTGGTTAGTTCACGAAAGCTGACTAATTATAATTGTTATGAGAAGAGAATGGTATGCTTCATACTTCATAGGATCTAGTTTGACATTGTTGACAATTTTAAGAAATATATCTGCTTTAAAATTAGTCTGTGTGACATAAAGCACTGGGAAAAACACATTAAAATGTTATGGTTGTAGGATATATATGAGAATGGTTGGCTGTAATGGATAGTAAGGGTTTAGGAAGTATTTGTAATGTTGAATTTTTGAGTGTAAAGTTATGCTTGACATATGATGGTTTAAAAATTAAATACAGTTGACAATAACTGTAAATAAATGTGAAAATGATTGTAAAGAATAACATTTATATTAGTTGGTATATATAATTTGGTGTGAGGGAATGAAATAAGAAACTTTGTTATCAATATATGGTTACAGATTATGAGCCGTAAACAGTGAAGCAATGACAACAGAAAATAGTAGAGGTTAAGTTAGATATGATAATTTAATATCTTTGATAGAATATTTGCATTAGACATGGCATGGTTATGTAAAGCAATAATTTTATAGATACACCGTTCAGAGTCCTGCAAATGATTGATAACATACACATGTACATTGTTTGATAGATATGTTTCTAGTGGTAGTGGATGAAGAAAATTTACGTCATATTAATATATGGTTACATGGTATGTACAATATACTTCAAAGAAAGGCCAATAGAAAAGAGTAGAAAAGTTTTTTTCAAGTTTGGTGTGTGAAACTTGATTCCGTGATGGTAATGTCGGAGGAAGTTATGTTGCTGTTTTGACTTGTTCGCGGATTTTCTGGTTGGAGTATTTTTTTTTTTTTTGCACAAATGGTGTTGTACAATGTCTAAACTGATTGGCTTCTTTGGTTTATGCAGTATGTAGTAACTGTAAGTGGTAGTTTTCCAAGGGTTATGTGCGGGAAACCTAAAAGTTTTAAACCTATTTTGTGTAATATTGAATTATTTGTTTATTGGTTTATTTGGTATTAAATACATTTAATGAGCACAGTTATAGAAATTATGTAGGTGATAGATTTTAGGCAAATGTATATTACAGGTAAGTGTGAGGTTTAATGACATAAAAATGGAAGGACAATATCTGGTACGCATGGGATACCTTTTTTAGGTGGAAATTAAATCTTTTGGCTGCAGCATTGTATTAATATGAGAACAACATTTATACTAAGTGAAAAATCGAGAGTTTGCTGTTATAATTGAACCAAAGGAATGGGAAGCGATGTGGTTATAGATGTCTCATCATATATTTTATTTTGAAAATTAAGATTTAAATGTGCTTTCATGAATATCACCAGCTTTTGGATTCACGATAAAGTATGTTCAATTTGATGGCCGTATACCTTCTTGTGGAGAGATATGTAAGTAAATGAGATTTATTGGGATATTTAATAAATGCGGTTCATTGATTGATCAATGAACAATTTCTTCAAATATGTCTCGGGGGTTGTTGAATTGTTGTAGTTTTGTTTTGTAAATAAGTTGAATATTTGTTTGTAGAAGGGTGATACTTCTAACCTTTTGAAGTTGAATAAGTTTTTGTTTTAGTCTAAAAAAAATCATTAAATTTGAAGAAACCTGCAATTATACTCATGAATATAGTTAGTGTTAAAGATTTGATGTTAGAGGTGGGCCAATTTTTGTCATGTCAATGGTAAGATACCTGTATATAAAAGTACAAATTAAGGAATGTACAGAAATGTCATTGACCGTGGATACTGCATTATTAAAATGTCAAATAGATAACACATATTAAATGTTGTAAAGCATATGATAAAGTATGTAAAATATGAAATATAATGTGGAATTCAAGTGATAATTAATTAACATCATAGATTACAGAAGACTTCTTTGTAAACAACATTGAAAATCCTACTATGCACATGACCACTTTCATCTATTATAAGTAATTTCAGCCTATCTTTGTGTGTAACTCTTGAAACTATTACATATAGTTGACCATGAGAAAAAAGTGACTTTGGGATGTAGATTCCTGCATTTTTCAGTGACTAACCTTGACTTTTGTTTATTGTCATTGCAAATGAGAGTGCAATAGGAAACTGTCTTCTTTGAAACATGAATGGAATCCTATGATCAGAAGGTGTCAGTGACAATCTAGGTATGAAGATATGTTGTCCAACGTTGTTTTCAGAGATGACTTTTGCTTGCAAAATGTAGTTACCCATTTGTGTTATTACCATGCGGGTGGCATTACACTTTCATGCTGTGTGGTCAATGTCCATTAACAAAATTATTGGAACACCAACTTTCAGCTTAATTTGATGGTTTGGTAACCCAGAGCAGTTGATTATATTGAGAAACTCAAGCGTATGAATGTCATTTTGTTGGACTGAATATTCATTCATGTTTGAAGGATGGTCAGAACTAATATATGGGCAACTTTGTCTTGGCATGAGATGTAGCATATAGTCATTAAGTTTGTTGACAATATCATTTATTGGGGCCAATATTGCAAGATTGTGGAAGTAGTCAGGATTGTTGACATTGTTTATAAAGTCTGGGTAGGTTTCCTAAACAATAGATGCAATCGGATCTGCAGATTCATGAATGAGGAATTCATCAGGAATGTGTAATTCAATTGTGTCATCATTTTCATCTCCAATTGTTCCTTCACCAATGCTTAAGATCCATTTAGAGAATATGTGTAGGTCATTGTCTTCAATATTTGCACATAGTCCTTGTAATCTCATGTTCTTTGTCAAGGTTAACACTTCATAGAATTTCCATAGGTATGAGGAGTTAAGTGTTGCATAAACAACATCTTGTCTTGACCCTTTTGGAATGACCGGAAGAATTTGCCTAAAATCACCACAAAAAACAAATACCTTGCCTCCAAATGGTTTGTGACAGCTATAAGGATTTAAGAACCTTAAAATATGCTTGAAAGTTTTACCCACAGCTTCAAAACAATGTTTGTGTGTCATAGGTGCTTCATCCCAAATGATTAACTTAGCTTTAACAATTAATTCTACCAATTAACTACCTTGCTTTATGTTGCAAGTTGAATCTTCATCAATGTTGATTGGAATGTTGAACCTTGAATGTGTAGTCCTTCCACTAGGTAGTAATAAGGCAGCAATATCACTTGAAGCCACTGTCAGAACAATATCACCTTTACACTTGATTGCAACCGAGATAGTCTTCCACAAATGTTTTTCCCATACCTCCATAGCCATAGAGGAAAAAAAGTTTCCCTTCTCCAATGGAAATGACATCCATTATCTTGTAGTAAATAGAGTGTTGCTCTATTGTGATGGTGGATAAATATCTTTCATGATCTTTGGCCAATTCTTTCCTATCATACTGTAACTCATCAAGTATAAGCACATTGTTACAATCATTAATTGTTGACATATTTGGTTGAGGCATTGTTGGGTAGTAAGACAAACTTTTGTTGTGACTTTGCAACAGTTTACGGATTTCAAACAAAGCTAATATTTCAATTTGTTCTTCTGGTATAAGAAAATTTAGGAACATGCAAATATAGAGGTATATGTCAGATTGAACAATAAACATGTGTGTTAGTTCAATTAAATAACTATAGCAGGATGTGTACCTGGTTATTGCACTGCATGTTGTTGATTATTGAGTATATCATCCGTCAGAACTGGTCGGGTATTCTGCCATACAAATTCTGGTCACTCAAGTTGATCGGCCAAAAGTAATGTGGCGAACAATTTTCTGAGGGAATATGCACTCCCCCATTTACTTGCCTGCTTTATAGCATCTATGTATTCCCTGTCATCATCTAACAATCCAAATGTGTAGCAAGCTTCTTTGAAAGTACGATATGTTATGTTATTAATTGTTCGTATATCAGCATATGATTGAGGACCTCTAACTTTGTTTAATGGCAAGCACAGGTAATACAGTTCACCACTACCAAGAGGAACAAAATGAAGTATGCCAATAGAGAAACCTCATTTTCTTCTTGTCCATTCATGATGTGTTTGTTTCCAGACAAACTTTGTAGGAAATTTTTCATATGTTAAATATTTTGCTTCATTAAATTTTGCATTTGCTTCCATCCAGGCTAAAAACTTGGTTGTATGTGATGATGGGCGATCTGTTAATTGGTGGAGGGAGTCATGATCCTAGAAGATAATGTAATGTTATTCAGGTAGATGGAAAGAGAGTCTCTCAACAGCTGCCTCACAATGGTGGATGTCAAATGCAAATGTCCTCCAAACTGCTTCACGTGATGACAAATATCTACAATCATAGTATAACTTGATCTCATCAACAGTATTGTTGATGTGATCTTTATTATGACTTTGGTAAAAGGTTGCTGTGATTCGATCATGTCCCTTGTTAATATATTTAAACAAATACTTAATAAACCTGGATTGGTTGCACCACCCAACATTGATGTGTGCATTAAATATTAACAGTAGATGCTTATTATATGGGACTATGAATCTGTTGTCAATGATTAATTTACCTTTTTTAATTCTATGGCCATTGTCTTATCTTCAAAATATTGGATAACCATCATTGTCAATTGTTGTTCTTTCAACAAATTTCTTGGGAAAATATCTGATGCATCTTCCATTTTGCATGCATGGGGATGTTTTGTTCTTTCGACCACAGGGACCGTGTACCATTAATGTTTGCACAATGTTGAAGAGTTCTTTTTCTTCTTTGGAGTCCGGAATTTCTGCAGAGATGATTTTGTCTATATCATCTGTCGTGACATACTTGTTTCCAGGATGGAGGAAAACCAAAATATGGGCATGTGGAAGTCCTCGCTTTTGGAACTCAATTGTGTAAACAACTGTTTGAACACAAAAACAACCATTAGAATGTTAAAGATATCAGGTCAGTGTATATTTGATCTTTAATGGTACTAATATATTAAAGAAGTTGAACACATTATGATAAAGTATTAGTAAATTTAGTACCTGATACAACTTTACCAAAACACTTCCTTGCTTTATTTTCATAATAAGATGATCAAGCTTAATCTTAAATACATGACAGAGCAAGTCAGGTCGGTCTTTAGGCCTTAAACTATGATGCTGTAATGTTCTATGAATCTCAAGCCATTTTTTGTTGCATGTAAAGGTAATAAATAGGTCAGGATATCCATAGCATTTTGATAATTTTGGAACATGTACCTTGCACCTCCTGTGAAAGATAAGGGTAACACAATCCTTTTACCAAGTCTAGCAGGATTTTTTTCACCTCGTAGAATTGCCTCTGATACACCACTGTAGAGTTCGACCCTTAACTGTTTCTGATATGTTATGATATAGCAAAGTCGTGAGGACTCTATCATAGTATAGGCGTCAACCAAGAACTGTTGAAAAAGTCTTCTGGAGAGGAATAAGATAGGACTTTCATTATTTCTTTCGTACAGCCTAAATGCAACAAACTGTCTCAGACATTGTTTTTCTTCCCTGTGTTGAACTGTTTGTGGCAGTTGAGTTGATCATTGATCTACTTTTGGATAGAGGAAGACCTTCTAAATAACCATTTTCACCTCGGTGAAAGAGAAGTGGATATTGAAGTAGAAGATATGTTGCATTAAGTATTGATAAGCGTTTAATATATCGTGTTTGTGTCTTAACTATGACGTCTCTATCACCTTCTGAAGAATCTAGATCTCCAACAATAAGTGCTGCAACTTCGGATGTTGTAGGCAAATTATATCTTCTACCATCCTTACCTATTTTACCTATTATTCTCAGTTTCATGTTTGGGATGTTAGATCCTTTTAATCGATCTCTTTCCATTCTATACACTTTAACATAGGGGTTGCACTGATCAATCATGTGTTTTAAATCTTGGAAGATGGATGAAGTTTGTAGTTTTTCATCATTGTTCATTCTGCACCAAAATAAAAAAGGTACTTGTAATAATGTTTGGATGATATAAATCTTGAATAAGTAAATTGGACAATAAAATATTACAAACTAACCTTACAGCCAACATTCTGTTGGCTATTTCATTGTCTGTATCATAAATGTACAATTGAGAGAATTTTGGTGCATCCATTGGCAAAGGTAAAAGACTACTTATTCGGTGATAATTTTCTCCACATAATACAAACATGGGAGGACCATTTCCATCATTGACTGCTCTCTAAATTTCACCACCCATAGAAGTAAATGAAAACATCATGTTGAACAACCTTATATTTTGAGTGAAAAATCTACTTCGATCAATATCATTGTGCAGCAGCCTCAATAATGTAGGTGGTGCATTTTTGAGGTAAGGTAGTTTAACTTTCCTTGGCTACAACATAGTCCAAATCTCGGGTTGTCTGTGTGGGACCTTTTGTTTAGATGTTCAAAATACCACATTATTTCATGAAAGTAATGACATTCATGAGTTTGATCACCAATGTCCCAATAACCTATTAAAATTGAGGTATATTTAGCTATACATTGAGTTCGAATAGAATGGATAATATATGTATATAATTCCCTGAGATGTGGAAATGTGTATACAGATGGTTAAATTTTTGACAGCCAAAGGATTAAATTGATGGGGATAGAAGAAACCTGTCTGTGATTATTTCTGAGCAAAAATTGGGCTATGCTCATCATCAACATGAGGGTCATCAGTTTCGTGATCAATGTCCCAGTAACCGATGAAAATTCAGAATTGTTTAACCATATATGGTGAAGGAACGAGTTGGACTTTGTATGTATATAAACAACTGATAAGCATTTATTAATAAGGTTCAGTTAAGCTCAAAATGTATATTTATTACAGCAATTTGTGTTTGCTTTGGTAGGTAATGGACATAAACAAAATTCATACCCTTATATAATACTCAAACAATGTTAATTTTCAGACAAAACTAAAGAATACAATGGTAAATGATGTAACCTGATTGGGATTGATTCTGAGGAGAATGTGGCCCTTTATTATAATGTACATCAACTTCGTGGCTTTGCTGATTAATGTCTGTGTAACGGATGTAAATGCAGTTATGTTTAAGCACACTACAATATATGTATTTATTGTAATTATTAAGTGTTAGTAAGATGTTTCTTTAAATGTGTACAAGGTAATGATGACCAATTAGAGGTTTTGAGTACTATTGTGAGCTGAATGTTCACCAAGATAAAAATGCAACAGATAATAATGTCACTGACATAACTTGAATGAGATTGATTTTGACCAAGAATTGAGCTATGATCGTAATCCATATTCAAATAATTGTGTACTGTGTCTGCTTCATGATGTGCCCAAGATGAGCCCATTGGTTCTAAATTGGAAACACTGTTTGTTGAATTTAAATGGTGGGGGTACAAAGATGTTAAATCTTTCCCTGCATTGAATGTGGTTTACCGTAACATGTGTTAGTTCGTAAGAAAATATATTTTAATCTATATGAATACAAAAAGCAAGATGTTTTACTTACTATAGCTGTATTGAGTTAATGGAGTTGTGTTCGACATTTTATGGTGTATCAAATGTTGAGGTGTCATAACATGACATGGATGTAGATTTACATCAATATTCGTATGTGTTCTCAATCCTGAATGAATATGGTGTAATTCTTTGATTTTGTCATGAGCACAAAGTAAGTGATGATATAATTTCAAATATAAGTAACAATCCATAAATTTAAAACTGATTGAAAATGTACTTCTGCAGACAAATTGCCTGCATCATTTAGATGACCATGATGATTCAGTTGCTGTTGAATATGTGGTAGTGGTGTTCGTTAAGGTGATTCAAAGTTTTCTGACAAATTATGCATTGATGTCACAAATTGGTTGATTGTACATAATTTCCTATGCTTCTTGTTTGATAAATCATTTATTGCATTAAGATCAAATACCATTAATTATGGTTTTTTAATTATGTACTACGTATAATATTCCTCATTGATGAAATCTTTCATAAACTTACCAACGCAATTATTTGTTAAGGGAGTGGTAGGAGACATCCTTTTCTTTGAAGTAAGATCAGGTGTGAAAATAGTATAATCTTCAGTTATTACATTAGTAAATGTTTTCCTAACTATGACAACATAAAGAATCGGTATTTATATTCATGATGTTAATGTTAACGTTAATGTTATTGTTAAGAATAGTGGTTGTGACCATTGGTATTCACCATTAACCTAAAATGAATTTTCTTCCCAAAAATAATGATAATAGTGCACATACTTACCTCCTTGAATAGGTGGAGATAAAGTATGTTGGGTACATTGATTTTGCTGACAGATAATTCGCCATGAGATGAAGACATGTTTAACTAGTGTTAAAGGTTTTTGTCTTCTTGATGACAGAAGGTGAACTGCATCATATGTTTGACATAAATATTTAACTTATTGCTGCATTGATATATATATATATATATATATATATATATATATATATTAATGTAACATAGAGACTATCACTGCTTGACACAATGTGCAGTATACATAACATACCATTGCTGATTTCTGTCAAAGGAAATCCAGAAGAAAGGTTGTTCTCGGGTTCAGATGGTGTCCCTTGGTGACTGGGGATCTCCAATGCCTTCTATTTGTTTTGTTCCATTGTCATGTGTTGCTATGAACATACCAATACACAGTAATTTATTCAACACAAAAGGCGGGGTATAGTTAAAAGTTTGAAATTTTCCTACTGATTTGGTAATAGTGACAAATGCATCAGTACATCAGTACATATTGAAGTTAGCTTACACTGGAAGTCATATATTCTGATAGTTTAGGTGACTTTTGACAGGCTATCATTGGGAATGTGAACCTATAGAAAGTTAAACTTTAAAGTTATACTTATACTTATTTGCTATCAATATATTCATTATGCAATGCAATGTATTTTTAGAGTGCAGTAATTAATGTGCATACGATTTTTAAAGGTTAGTACATGCTTTATGGTATTTGCAATGAATACAAATGGAAATTTTCAGTTACCGATGTGCAATTCATACATATGGTAGAAATAAAATATTAATTTACAATGTAGGCATGTCTAATCTATCATGTTAGACAACTATTAAAACATAATTTTATTTTTTATCTTTGTTTCACGTTCGGTTATTTATAAAGGTATTATTTCAACTTTAGCGGTTGAATCCTTTACAGAATGTTCAATTCGTATACTATTTGACTTAATGGTACACAAAAAAAATTGTAATCAAATTTAAGAAGTATTTAATTAATAAAATTTCGGTTACAAACTTTGATAAACATTTATTAGGGAAATATGTTGATAAATAAACATAGAACTAAGTGCTCATTTTGAATTTAAGTATGTGTCATACAATACTTTATTTACAAATATATATTAAGTGCAGTCTGTATAATGGAAAGAAAAATATAAATGTGGTCCTACGACATTAGGCAATGATATGTTCCTTATCATATATCTGGTATGATGCAATTAAATTCCTACACATTAACATTGTCGGCTATTCTTCACCGGGGGTGCTTGTTGAATACCATGTATGGACGCCTGTGACTCGGTGTGACTTTACCGTTGATTACAGGATTGGATGAATAGTAGTCTGGTATGACCTGTGTATACATGTAACATCCTGGAGATGAAATAATTGAAGCAAGACATGCATCACTCATATAAAATGAAATCCACATAAGCAAAGGGAAGAACAAGTTAATTACCAATACAACATTGTTTTAATCAGCACATTCCAGCATATTGAGCTTAAGATAATACATATTGTAAAATTTTTTAAAAATGTCCCAAGCTAAGGTTTCTCCTTCTTGACAACAACCATGGTGTAAGTCTTTGTTGAGGATGTCTCTCCAATGTCATGATAGAAATGTCCATCCAAATGACTTACAGGATAAAAGACCCCACTGCAAGATTTACTTGAAAGTGTTGTGGAATCATTGTTATTTAGGGAGTCCTGCATATAATAATGTTTTAATATAGTTAGGCAACAAGTTATATTTGACTTTAAAGTAAGGTTGACAAAGATGTGCAATGTACCTTTAATGCATCGGTCATTGGTTGTTGAAAAATCGGTTCCTGCACAGAGTTCTCATCTTGCACCAATGGCTGTGAAATTCCAGGTTAATTTTAGCTCAAAAATAATGCACTGCAAATTAAAAGTATGAGCGTGTAAATGTATTCATGATTAAATTAACCTGGGAATCAAATATTGATTTGGTGGTTGGATCATCATCTTCTTGAACGTCCTAAAAATTAGTAACAACATTAGCTGAAGGTATGAGTAAAACAATTGTAAACTAAGTGATCTACAAACGTAAATGAACATTGGGAATTTAAGAAGGTTTTTGAAATGGTTGAAACTTGTAATCCATGTTTCATCTTAAATGATTCAATCAATTCAACATCGTCAGAGAAGCTTTTGACCGTGTAATTCTTCCACTTACTGTTCCTGTTGCCTTCATTGACATCAACTTTGAATAGAAACATATGTTCCTTAAGTTGGTATAATTTAGTCGGACAATCCAAACACTATGTACAAAAAAATAACATCATTTTCAATGAATGGACATACCCCAAATATATTGATTACATAAGCATACGATACAATAAGAACATACCCCATCCTTTTCCATTTTATTGAACATTTCAGTGGCGAAAATATGAAAATATTCAGCAACTTTGTGAGTGATCGATGACACGTAATTATACCTTATACCTAACAAAATGAGTAAAAAATTAAGCTACCATATCATAATTATGAATGATCGTTTCAGTGTTATTGTGCATACTTTGTGACTACATTATCACTGAAACAGAGATTTCCCGATTTTACTGTTTTTTGTGTGATTAAAACATACAACCTTCTGATTTTCTAACCTTTTAATTCCAGGAGCAATTTTGCCACAATGATCACAATAATGTTGATCTCTAACTGGTTGCACTTTCCTCAAGCACTTTGAATGGGATACATAAAACCAACCTCGACTTGTGTCTATGTCAAATACTCTCGCAAACACAACTGCTACACACTTTTGCACAGACAGGAATCAATTGTGGAAATCAGGTTCACATAGATCAAATATTAGTTGTTGATATAGAATTTTTTTACATACATTGTTATAGTTAATAATATATGAGAAATACCTATGAAGAGTCATACAAATCAGATATAAACCACAGAGGATTTTGAAGGAATTCATCACTTAGGCTTGTTGCAATTTTGTTACTGACTTGACTCATACTTTGGGTCAATGTTATTGAACTGTCACGATGTTTATAAGAATCAATGAAGAGAGGATTTCAGTCATACCATCCATAACAATATATATGAACTAATTCATCAACTATGTCATTTCAAGTTGTACTGTTGAAATGTATCGAAACACTTCTACATTATTGTACCTTTGCTTGTATTCATCGATTTCCTTGACACCATTGTTTATAATGACATGAGTACCATTGTAAGCATTTGAAACACCATATTTTCCTTAAAGATTACGTAAGGTATATGGGTAAACAATAAAATCCCAATATAATATAAAACATTATAAATTTAATTTACTGGAAAGAGTATAAAAAACCATTGAAAGATTTCACTCTGCATAGTTGCAAAAATAAGTATGACAGGAGTATTAGTGGTGGGGATATTGAAGAACTGAGCCATATGTTCTACATAACGCCCCCAAAGTATGCACTTCAACCTATTCATCCTGTACATAAAAGAGAATGACATAAATGCGCACTATATTATTCACATATTAATTGTAGTTTTCATGAATTTGAGTAGCTTACTGCAAATCCTCCAGAACAAAATCAATGAGGTTAGTCCTGTTTCCATTCACATATGCTTCCTTCATATCATTTCTCTCAACAACATGACCGATAACATCTACATATCAACAAAGATTTATGACTACAATAACGTATATTGCAAAGGAAGATGTAACATAAGCATTTAAAATCCAGGTTCATATAAGTCGTTACCAATGAGAGATGAGGCATATACACCAGGGCATATATCTGTAAATGATGTGAAATGGAATACATGTGTGGGAATGTTTTCACCTTCATCTCAGTGCAAAGTGGTTGTCTGCATAAATTTTAACAAATATTGTTGTTTATAAGTCCTAAATTTAGTGAAGTTTTGTCCTTCTAAAAGATTCTGAATAATGTATGCTTTGCCTTCCTGAAATTGTTGTTCAAACTGTGCCACCAAATTCTGCCTCACAATAAATATACATCGGCCAAGCTTGACACAATAACATTAAAATATAGTGAAACATATATGAGGTGTTCATTATGAGTAAAACATGCAATAGATAAGATGGAGACAACATAATTAAAATACAACCATAAATATATGATGGTTTCCACTTATTACCCACTCATCCACCAGAATCATGCCAATGGTTCCAACATGATCCGATTGACCATACATAGGAACCTTCCACCTTCGGGAAACCCTCACCCTTATTTTCCAATCTATTTTGGTAGCATCAATTTGTTGAAGTTGGTTGATCGGCTTTGGCATGACACCTACAATATATATTTAATAATAACAACAACCATCAGAAGAACCATTGATAAATACAACTGGTTCGTGAATAAAGAAAAATATCCACCACTTTAACACATACCACAAGCTTAACGTATGTGAACACTAATTTTCGATGATGCCTTCAATATTGACGTCCTTGGCTTCATATGCTATGAAAACTTATAGTATTTCAGCAACCACTTATTGGTACAGGTAGATAGATAACACTTTAATGGACACCTGTACCGATAGATTTTAAATGAAACACTAGTAGAAACTGTACTTACACAATCATTAATTATACTAACATTGAAAGGATAACTCAAAGGATATGCAACTCAAATTTTGTACACTATTAAGACTTATTAATTTAGCTGACATTCAGAACAAAACTGAAAGTATGGACCTTAAACTATCACCTTTAACAAATATTGCATAATTTTAATGAATCATTAATATATGCATAAAAATTAATCAACAACCACAATTAATAAAGAGGACTCTATTTTTATATTAACCAAATTGAACAGACAAAACTTTTAGTCGTATCATATAATATTTACATTTTCCATAATGAACATTTAAATGCATTTTGCAAATATTTAAAAAAAATATAACTTCACCCCAATAACCACGTAAAAAACAAATTCAACAGTACATCAAATTTCATCATATAAACATATGTAATGTAATGTATAGTAAGCCCTCAGTTTTGACATAAGATTTTCATAATAGCCGTTAAACGTTCATATATATATATATATCATATTATGTAAAAGTATAACATAATTAACACAACCATAATACAATCCTATAAATGCAGAACTTTAACATTCATCCTAAGTGGATTTTGCTGAAGTTGGAATTGAAGAATATCCCCCGCATGTAGGTGTTTCAACTGTATAAATTGATACCATCCACTGCTTATGTAACACTCATGATATGGTCCACTTCTACTCTTCAACATGCATTTCTGAGTCATGCCATCTTCATCAATAACATCAATGCATTGATCTAATAAAATATTTAGATTTCACGAATGCTCCGTAGGAATATACTGTAAGATTTACCACATAAATTTAAGATTCATATGTGTGATGAAACAAACATGCATGAAATTAATTACAGAAATGTAAACATGGCAATATGATGCATGAGACTATACCAATACTTATCTCCCAGAAGCTTGAGAAGCAGACACTTTAACGTCCCATATTAGAGGAGCAACATCTTCCACAATAACCACATCTGGCAGACCTTCTTTAGCAACATCCTCGTCGACACTTACAACATCCTGGGGCAACTCTTCAAAATTATTGGCGTCGTCATCATCATCAACATGAACAAAATCATGTTCAGGCATATACATGTCTGAATGCACATAACAACGTGGATAATCAATTTCATACTTAAACTCATTATATATCCTTATTTTCAGCTCATAACGGAAAACCCAATGAAGTTGAAGTGTATAGGGCGTTTCTAATTCATAGAAATGAATTAGATTACCAACAATCATATAAGGACCGTCAGTCCTCTCTTTAGCACTTACACTGTTTAGGTTTCCCAATCTATCAAAAACAGTAATTGTGCCTGGGAACAAGAATTTTCGAAATTTTGTCCAAAAGGCTTGGCATATAGGAATTTTCACATTCCATAAAAAGAAAATGTTAACTGAAAGATGCAAATTGGGTATAGAAATATACAAAATACCACATCATACACATAATATTGCAAACTTACCACTCCTGGGCCAACAATGGCTTTAAAATGATACTTGTTTGACATTGTTACCTATGAATTTAAAAACAAATAAACCACATCAAACGAAGCCTTTTAAAAACAACGAAGTTGAACCCCTAATCAGGGCATTCGAGAGGGACAGGTAATGGGATGATTGTTAAACCGTAAAAATTGCATTCAACATTTTGAAGTTACCTTGATACAGTGGATCGATGCTTGCAGAATTTTCGAAGGGGTTCAACGGAGTGAGTCAGTCTTGTCGAAAAAACCCACACGGCGATGATTTCTCCAACCACCCAATGAATCACAAACGGCTGAGATAAGAATGCTACAGACGCGATTTATGCTAACTGAGTGCTATAGACGCTCTTTATGGGAGGTGAGTTATAAAACCTGCGTAAATGAAATATAACAAACTCTTATCATAATGGCAAGCGTTGTAAGCATCAGTCAAAATGGGATAGAGAAGATACGTGAAAGATTTTTTTCTATCCATTAACTTCGAAATCCAACTACATGATAATGCATTTTTGGACGAAAAGGGAAAGTTGATCAGACCAACAATCTGGAACAGGCAAAGTGACGTATCAGTTTACACCTTTTACTAATGGATACATATTCGTCACAGATAGCCTGAAAGGATGAACTTAATATAGACGGAAACACGGTTGACATTTATTTTTACTTTATATAATAAGGGATAAAATATTTTTATATTAAAATATTTAAATTTTTAAAATATTAAAATATTTACAAAATATTATATATAACTCCAACGTTTGATTTTAGTATTGTTCTATTAATTATTTCCCATATGTTATCTTATTTAGTTAAATATATTTTTTTTTTCTAACGTGATCCTTATGTAATAACAATGCAATTAATTAGCTTGGCTAGTTTTCGAAATTACAATATTAAGATGGTGATATCAGAAATATATTGTGAGAAAAATTGTAAAAAAAATAATTTTAAATGAAAAAGAATTAAAATAAAAAATTTTAAAAAAAATCAAAAGATCAAAAGTTAATATATTATACATTCAACATTTTACATGAGGGATAAAATTTAGAATAGTTTTATATGATCCGGATTCAATTTCCCATCGTTTTTTATTATAAAAATAAGTAAATATTCAATGATACTAAAACAAACTATACATATTAATAATTACACATATTTTACTTCAATTGATATAAACTTTATCTAATAAAATAAATTATCAATATAATATTATAGACCTATGCTAATTATATAATCCATCATATAACCGATAGTTTTAGTGACGTAAAAAATAGATATAATATCAGTATACAACATTTCTTTAGTATAATGTGACTATAAGTATCAATAATTTAATTTTTGTCAAAGAAAGATTAACACTTCCGTATGTATGTTAAATTTTAATATATTATTAATATAACTTTTTTTACATTACTAATTAATTAAAAATTATTATGAACATAATTTTTAATTAAATAATAATATAAATTTTTTATATTATTAATATATTTTATTTAAATTTATATTTATTTTGTAATAATTTATAAAATTAATGAAAATAAAAAATATAGCTAGCTTTGATGTTTTGGTCAACCAATATTAATAATATAACATTTTTTTTTATATATATATATATATGATTGTAAATACCGTAATTTTTATCCTTCTCTTTTTTATATGGAAATAAATTTAAAAAAAAAATAAAAAAATATAATAAGCTGCAAAAGTCTAACTCAAAATCTGAAAATGAGAAAGTAAAAATGCACATATATTGCCTCCACTCTCTTAATTATTTGATGCCTATTTGGAGCTCTTCATTAAAATCTTTTTCTCACGCCCATTTTCATCCCACTCTAGCACTCACAATCAACAATGACCACCAGCAACTCTCTCATTATTGCTCGGCATACACTTATTCACAAAAAAAAAAAAAATTAACAACTCACGTCAGTACAGATGGGCATGTATGCTTCCACCTTTTCCCTGAAAATTTTGAGCAAATTTCATATCTGTCTCCACAGCAATGGATATTTCTCTCTGTTGTTAATACTTCAAAGGGAAAGAGTCCCACATGAAGTAGACTAGGGACCATTGAGGTCCTTATATAGTAGGACTCACCTTGGAGTTGTAAATGTGCCCTTACGCACATGAGCTTGGATTGATTTAGTTCAAAATTGGAAATCCCCCGTCCCCGGGTGAGTAGCCAAATTTGAAACATTTGTTTATCCGAAAAGTCTTATAATAATAAGTTTTAAGTTGCCACTTTTGATCTGATTATTTTTTTTTTAATGAGAATTAATTTCCGTTTGAAATTTCAGATTCAAACACAAAATTTTAATTGGTTTAATTAGGCCTTTAAATGGATTTTATTACCATTTACTCGACCATTTTATTCGTCCAATTTTAAAATTGCCAGTTATTATGCTGATTACCACTTTTGATCTGATTATTTTTGGTTTAATGAGAATTAATTTCCGTTTGAAATTTTAGATTCAAACACAAATTTTAATTGGTTTAATTAGGCCTTTAAATGGATTTTATTACCATTTACTCGACCATTTTATTCGTCCGATTTTAAAATTGTCGGTTATTATGCTGATTGCCACTTTTGATCTGATTATTTTTGGTTTAATGAGAATTAATTTTCGTTTGAAATTTCAGATTCAAACACAAATTTTAATTGGTTTAATTAGGCCTTTAAATGGATTTTATTACCATTTACTCGACCATTTTATTCGACCTAAACTTTCACTTCTATATAAAGGACACTCATCTTACCTTTTCGAACACACTCACAACCAAAGCTTTCATATTTTCTGCTGCTGGTGGGTTACTTATATCTTTGCTAGTTCTATTCCTGCTTTCCATTTGCAGATGGGTCTGTTGAATCCTGGGGGATACGCACCAAGGCGCAAATATCCTTGAGGACAGTGCTACCACACGTCTCAGACTATCAGTTTACTAACACTCTCTTAATAACAACTATCCACAAAAATCACATGTACTCTCTTCCCATATTTTTTTATGAGCAGCTTGGCTCATCATATATCCATGTCTCTCCCATTAATTTTCCACAATACTCTCAATAGCTTAGCACCTAGAATTGTCTCATACTCAAGCACCCATGTTATTCCAGCTTAAAGAGACTCACTCTTGGGCATCATGTTTAGCCCTCTCTTTCAACTACACTTTCATTTTTTCATACTCCCATACAAATAACCATAGACCCATCCTTTTTCTTATTCATGTTCCCATCCATGCACATAAAATATCAATAACCATATTTATCCCTTATGCACTCCCCACGTCATCCTTTTATTCTCCTCCTTCCCACTTATTAATCCTCACCATCACCCAAGGAAAAAATAACCAACCCACTCACTCTTTCTCGGCTACTCACTACAATTCCTAACACTTTCTTTTCTATGATTTTCATAGCAAACTAGCTTTTTCCCGACCGCTCCTAACTCTCAAAGCCTTCTTTTCATTTCATTCATCTGTCATTCACACTCCCTTGAAAGCACCCATATACACACCTTCATTCAACCATTATGTAGATCCTTCACTCTTCCCCTTTCCAATGCCCATAAGACTCTCATGGTCTCTTCCTCATCCAACAAACAAGACCTCTCTTCTCTTGCCCTCCCTAACTCTCTTAACAACAACTTCACATCTTTTTCATTGGCTTATTTATTCCAAGTTAAAGGAGCATCCATTTCCACGTCCAAAAATAACCATCAAACAACCCCTATTTCTCCATTCACTCTCACACAACCCCTGAACCCCACGTTTCTCACTTTTCCTTTTTCTCATTTTCACTCCTCTCTCAGCCTCTTGTATACTTTGTCCAATGCCCTCTCTAAAATCCAGCCAACACTCACTAGACTCCCTCTCTTCCAAAATCAACAGCACCTTCCAACTCCACATGACCCATTCTCTCCCTCTCTTCCAAAGTCAACAGCACCTCCGAACTCCACATGATCCATTCTCTACCCCACATAACCTCACGATTCCAGCTTCATTCTTATGCCGCCAACGATGAAAATGAATAAGATCATAGGATAGAACTCATATGTGGCTCTACTTGTTTAAAGCTCACATTAATTCCGTTTATTTAATAAATAGACAGGATCAAATTTATTAAAAAATTTTAATAAATAAACAAATCAATCTTAAATTTATAAAAAAAATTATTTAATTTGTTTACAGACGGTTTATCTTTATATATTATATATTTATATTTATTATATTTATATTTATTATATTTATTTTAATATATATATATATATATATATATGTTTTAAATTTATTTAATGATCTTTTTATTTTATAGGTGTTAAGTTTATAAATTTTTTTAATTAATTATTTATATAGATTTTAAATATATTTATTAACTTTTTTTAGAATATACGCTGTTAAATAAACTCGTAGATCTTGTAGCTTAACTCGACCTACTTTCATCTATGCACACATGAAAGATCCTGGCAAGTTTTTTATTTTTATTATTCATTAATGAGTTTGCTCAAGGAGTTAACTTATTAGCAAAAAATTTAAATTCATCTCCCGGCCATGTGGAAGGATGTGGTAACTACAACTTGATCACTCTTAATTATTTAAAATAAAGTTACCATCAAATTCATATGCTTGTAGGAATTAATATGCTAATAGTAAATTTATGTCAATGTTATTCTTTTTATCTATTTTATTTTTATCCATCACTGATTTCTAATCCATCCTCAAGTCATAGTTTTTCAATTAATTTTATTTGTTTGAAATAATTTTTTTTTAGTTGAAAAAAATTATAGTATTTATTTTTTAGCTTAATAATTGTAATGTTTTGATGAAATTAATTTTATTTTTTTATTTATTTTATCTTTTAAAATTTTAAAATAATTTATGAATATAAAAAAAATTATTTTAATTTTAATTTTTTAATTTAATATTGTTTAAGTGTGCTTTTTTTTCTAACTTAGAATAACATGTACAAAATATCTGTCTAGGTCATCCTTATATATTCTTTTTTAAATTGAATCTTTGTTTGATTTTTTTTAATTTAAATAATCTTAGGTCCTGTTCGGATATTTTTAGTTTTTAATTTTAAATGTTTTAAAAATTAAAATCAATTTTTGTTTTTAAGTTTTAATTTTTAAAAGTTATTCCAAAAATAAGTTAAATCTTTTTATTATATTATTTTATTATGAGTTAAAAAATATATATAAATAAAAATAAAAATTTAAAAAAATTAAATTATATTAAAATAATTTAAATTTTAAAAAATAATAAATTAAATATTATTATTATTATTATGGTGGTGATAATTATGATAGTAACGATGGTAATGATAACGATAAAAATAAGGATAATATTTATAAGGTAATGGTAGTGATGTGGTGGTTATAATATAAAAAAATGATATAATTATACAAATTTATATTTTATATATTATTTGATTGTTAACATTTAAAGTATAAAATTTTATGTATGTTATAATTATATATTTTATATTATTTAATATTTCTTTTACATAAAATAATTATATCTTATAATATTATATTATAAATAGTTATATAATATAAAATTATAAATTTAATATAATTTATATATAAATTAAGATTATTTAATATATAAAAATTGGATACATAAAAAATTAAAATTTTAAAATAATAAAAATAAAAAATTATTATTATTATTATTATGATTATAATTAGGATGATGATGGTTATAATATAAATAATATTATATAATTATATAATTTTATATTTTATATACTATTTGATAATTAATATATAAAACAATTATTTTATATCATTATTATAATATTTTTATATTATTTTATATTTATTTAATATAAAAATAATATATCTTATAATATAATATTATAAATAATTATATAATATAAAACTATATTATAATATTACAAATTTAATATAATTTATATATAAATAATATTATTTATTTTATTTTTATTAGATAAATAAAAAATTAATATTTATAAAATAATAAAATTTATTATTATTATTGTTATTATGATAGGATGATTAGTTTGGTTAGATTTAAGAATAAAAATATTTTAAAATTAAAAATAACATTAAAAGAATTTTTTTTTTTGTTTTGAGATTTAAGTCAGAACTTTTTGAAATTGTATTAAAAACCATTTTTAACGGATAGGTTTGTTTTTAAAATTAATTTAAAAATGAAAAACTAAAAATTTGTAACCATCCTAAACATGATCTTGAATATTAACTTAATAGATTACATATAAAAATTAATTAAATAATTTATAAAATGTAAAAAGTAAATATGTATATTTATGATGTTTTTTTTATATTTTCTTATAATTAAAATTTAGTTATATATTTATTCATATCATGTTTTTAAAAGAGATGTTACATCAAAGTTTAAATTTTTTTATTTAATTAATGTAATTAAACATAAAAAATCTAAATATTTTAATTTTAAAATTTTATACATATATATAAACTATTCTATCTTGTGATAATGAAAGAATGAACTTATGTTTTAAATCGGTGTATATGTAAATTTGAAATTTTTTTTTTAATTAAAAAAATTAGTTAAATATTTTATTATTTAATAATTTATTTAAAAAAATAATTTAAACTTTCATGTAACAAAATTTAAATTTATATATATACTATATTTTTTATCACGTATTTTTGGAATGGTAAGGATTTATAGTTTTTTCTTGTTTTAAATTTCATATGATAATTTAAAAAATTAAATATAAAAAATAATAAAAAATATACCTTTTCATTTACCAAAATTTATGATTTATTGAATCCGTTTTCATCAAAATTTCTTTTTCAATTAAATTGATAAAATTATATTTTCAAAATTTAGTTTTAATTTTAACGAAACTCTATCTAAAAATTTTAAACTATTATTTTTCAATCATAATGATTTTTTCAAATTTTAATTCAAAACAAGTGTCTTTGAAAATATTTTTAATTTATTTTATTAATAAAATTTTTCTTTAAATAAATTAAATTGTTAAAATATTTTATTCACCATATGAATAAATAGTATTAAATATCTATTTTTTTATTCTTCATGTACATATAAAAATTTAAATAGTTAATTTTTATCTTAAAAGAAATTAAATAAATTTTTTTAAAAATTATTTTAAAATTATATATTTAATTTAAAAATTTTATAAATATTTTTATTTAAAAAATAAAATTTAATAAAAACTTACCTTTATACCAATTTTAATAAATTTATCTTTTACATATTTATCGTCCAACTAGCAACAATGATGAATAAACATTTAATTATTAGAGAGGTTGAATAATTTAAACACCCTAATAACATAAATGTATATAATTATTGTGATATTAGTGTGTTGATATGTGCATTTATCTGGAATATATTTAAAATTTTAATTTATTAAAAAAGTGAAGATATAATTATTATTAAAATTTTAATTACAAGAATTTAATATATATATATATATATAACATATTATAAATCAATATGAATATCAAAGTAAATATATAAATATTATATTGTGATCGTAATTTAAATGATGAATTTATAAAAAATAATTTAATTTAAAATTATATAAAAAATTTATTATTAAATTTTATTTTTCTTAAAATATTTTATTTTTAAAAAAATATTTAATTTTAAAAAAAATTCATATTCTAAAATAAATTATAAATAATAAAAATGCTATTATTTTATTAATCCATTTTAAAAAATAAATTTTATTTGATTTATTTTTAAAATAAAAATAACATATTTAATTAATATATGTATTTATATTTATAAAAGGAATAAAATAAAGTATTTAATCATTCAAAAAGAAAATTTTGTTGGAAAGGAATTAAAAAAAGTTTGAAGAAATTATGTTTGAAACTTAATTTTGAAAAAGATATTGATGATTTCATTTGGAAAGAAAATTTTTTGAAAATAAAATTTGTAAAAATTTAAAATATTTTGAAAAATAAATATTTAATAGAATGTGAGTTTTGATTATTTTAAATAAGAGGAAATATATTTTTGATATTTAATAATATATATATATATATAAAGTTTAAGATAATATATGACTATAGTGTATATTATTATATATTTAAAATATATGATAATAAAAAATGTTATATATAAAAATTTAAAATTTATCATATAAGATTTAAAATTAAAATTTATTTATTAAATAAATATTTAATTTTTTAATTTAAATTTTTTTAAAATTTACATATATATTAGATTTAAAACAAGAAGATGTAAATTTTTACTATTATAAAAATATACAATATAGATTTTTATTATTACAAAAATATACGCTGATAAAAAATGTACACATATACATTTAACCGTTCATAGCATAAAATTTAAAATTTATTATATTAATCTCTTTAAAAAAATATAAAAATTTAATTTTATACAAAATATGTTTGATAAAACATTTTAATTAAGTAACAGCTAAAATTATTAGCTGAAATTTTTTTAGATATTTACTAATTTTTTGGAAGTTATTTCAAGTAGACTTTCATATTTTTCAGCTAATTAAAATATTTTTTTATTTTTACATTTAATATATTTTTATAATTTGATCTTTTATTTATTTATTTATTTTTATAAATTTAATATTATTTGATCTTTTATATTAATATTATTAATTTTGATAGATTTATTTTTATATTATTATAAAATATTACATTTTAAATTATTATTTTAATATACGTTATTTATTTTGATTATTATATTATTTATTTTATTTTATTAAAAATATTGTACCGTTTGATAAAATTAAAATTATAAAAATTATTAATTTTTTTTTAAAATTTTAAATTTATTTATGAAAAAAGTAAAAAAATATTTTTATTTTAAAGATAAAATATTTTATTTAATTAAATTTTATTAAAAAATATATCATAATTAATATTTTTATTTATTATTTTATATTTATTAATTAGTCTAAATACCTAATTTAGCATACACAACTTTCCAATAAATTAATGAATTACAAATAAATCAACCTACATTGGTCTATCAATTTAAAGAAGTAATTTACATAATGGTCCCACTTATCATGTCTAATCAAATGGCTTGGCAATATCATGCTAATCAAATCTAGCTTCTGAACAAATCATATGGGATTATTAAAATCGAGATCATGCTAATCTTTCATTGAAGTGTTAAATAACTTGTGAATTGTGATTAGCTGAACCAAATATATAATATATTTCACATGTCTTAAATTAGCTAACATCTGAGCTCTTACAACTATTTTGAATTAAGTATTTTTTTCCATATCCAAATATTTATGTTATGTGTTATATTGGTAGAGGTTAACATTTTAGTTCTGGCAACTATTTTGGATTACATATAGTTAGAATATAATTAATAGGTTTAACAACTTTAACTATTTTGGTATAAGTATATTCTAAAATTATAATTTACAAACTCACCTCTCGAGTAATTATAATTAAATAATTAACAACATAATCTCTATTAAGTTATTTTAAATTAAAAACATACCGTCAAAAATATATTAGAAATTTCAGGTCAATTTATAAAAAAAAGGTAAATTATATTATAAATTAAAATTAGTTGACATTAACTAAAAACATTAAATTTTGATGTAAATTTTAATATAAAATTTAGCTATTAAAATAATAAAAATTAATTATTATAAAATTATATTAATACCTTAAATTAATTATATTGCATACTTCAAATTTTTTTAAACATAAAATAAAATAAATGTTAATTTTTTTTAATTTTTAATATCATATATTAAATTAAATTACATAACTTAAATATCAATTAGTTAACAATAAATTTTTATATAAAAATATTATATATTTTCTAAATTTTAATAATTTCAAATTACTTGCTAGCAATTTAAATATTAAATAAATTCAAATACAATAATAAAAATATAAGTGGAATTTATAAAAATTAAACTATATTATAAATCTAAATTAGTTTATACTAACTTAAATTATTAAATTATGATGTAAATTTTTAATATTTTAATTATTTTAGTAGTTAAATAATTTGGATTTATATATAAATTTATATTTTTAAATTGATTTAAATATTAAATATATTTTTATCAATGGATTTAAATTTGTTTTACATTTTACTCAATATTAAATAATTTAATAGTACTAGAATTCAGAAAATACATCATTATTTTATATAAAAATTACTACCATCTAATTGAGATTTACTATATATGTAATTTCATTTGACATATAAAATAAAAACAATTAAGAATTCTAAATATTTATGTTATTTTTCAAAAAAAAAAAAGTTAAATTATGAAATAGAATGAATTTAAATATTGATAGATTTTGGAATAATTTGTTTTTTTTTATTTTAATAGTAAGGTTTTGTATTAAAAATGGACAATAAATTTATTAAATTAAGTTAATGTAAACTAATTTAAAATTATAATCAACTTTATTTTTAAAAATTTATATTTTTATCAAAATATTTGAATTTGTTTAATATTTTACTTAATATTAATAATTCAAAATTACTGAAATTTAGAGAATATATTATATTTTTATATAAAAGATTTACTACCAATAAATTAAAATTTATGTTATCTATATGTAATACAAAAATTAAAAAATAAAAACATTTATTTAATTATGTTCGAAATGAAAAAATTAAATTATATTATAAAATTAATTTAAAATATTTATATAATTTTGTAATAATTTATTTTTATTTTAAGAGTTCAATTTTATATTAAAAATTAATGAAAAATTAATAGTTTAAGTTAATGTGAGCCAATTTAGATTTATAATAGTGTTTAATTTTATAAATTTAATTTAATATCAAATATATTTTTATTTGTACATTTAAATTTATTTAATATTTAATTTCATATAAAATAATTTAAATAATTAAAATTTGAAAAATATATAATATTTTTATTTAGAAAATTATTACTAACTAATTGAGATTTATGTTCCATAACTTATTTGAAAAAAATTTAAAATATGCAGCAATATTTATTTAAAATATTAATATAATTTTATAATACTTAGTTTTTAACATTTTAATAGATCAATTTTATAGTAAAATTAATAGTAAAGTTTAATATTTTAAATTAATGTCAACTACTTTAGATTTACAAAATTTAATTTCTTTTCTAAACTAACTATGATTAATGTAATTCACCCATAGTTAGTGTCGCAATTGATATTATGATGAAATGATGAATTCCACAAAATTTAGAAAAAAATATTTATAATTGTGGAGTCGTCACTAAATTTTATTTTAAAAAAATTATAACAGATGAAGAGTTTTATGTCGAAGAGTTGGTTACGAACAAGGAAGTTGTTAGTATCTTATTCTTCCATTTCGAAGAATGGTACCTTAAACTGAATGTGTAATTTTAATATTTTTGAAAATAGTCTGACAGGACTTTGATTCTATTCCTACGTATTCTCTTATGTAATGAAAAATTCAAAGTTATGTGGTTCTAATTAAGAGACTTGGTTTCTAGAAAAATAAAATCTTGAGAGAGTTAAAAATTTGTAAAATTATATTAGAGTTTTATATTCATGTATGCACGAGGTTCAAATCAAGTAAAAGTTGTACCAGAGTTTATACAATGTTTAAGATACAGAAGGGTAGGATATACTATCCGTTTGTATTAAAAGTTCGTTGTATGAAATTTAAAATTTTAAAATATTAATTTTTTTTATAAAATTAATTTAATTTTAATGTATTCTATTAAATTTGAAAAAAAATTCATCTTTAGAAAGATTAATTTTGATTTAATGAAGTATATTGAGCTTGACCTAAGTTTTATTTAATGAAATATTTTGGGCTTAGCCTATATTAAATGCAAAATGATAAATAAGATTGATTCAAAATATATAAAAAAAAAACAGATTTGAGTATAATCATGTTATTTTAAATAAGAAAAAAAAACTAAGAATTTTACATTGAACAAATAAATTTTTTAATTTTTTTATCATTTTTATCTAGAACATGATAGGTCTACTTTCACTTAGTTTTACAGATCCAAGGTGCAGGAAAAAATAAAAATATAGAGGTAACTCCCTTCAAGGATCAAACCTGAAACTTGAACCTCTTTAGAATAGGCCAACTACTAAACCCAGCTTCAAATTTAAAGTTAATGCTTATGGATATTTATTTAACAACTTGCACACTAGCAACTAAACAAATAATTTATTTAAAGAGAACAGGATCTGGACAAGTCTCAAACTTAGAACCTGGGTATGGAATGTAAATGAGCTAACCACTAAACTAGACGTTCAAGGTTATGATTAATGTGCAACATATGTTATTAAGCATGGAAATTAATGATCATTTATACAAATTTGTGCCTAAAGCAATAAGATGTTCTATGTTTATTCATTTATGAACTAAAGGTTGTATAAATAATTGGGAAAAAGGGAATTTAGGGTTAGGCTTGGTGAATAGAGAGTAAAGGCGAGTTGAGAACCATGTGAACAATCCTTATGACCTCGTTGGTCGACTTGACCAAGTGGAGGCAAAGGCGATGAGAGTGAAACAATGTGGTTAACGGGAGCAAGTAAAGGTTGTGAGCGTTGATGAAGGTGAAAGACCTATCGTGTTCGTTCTCAAAGTGAGGAGAAAAGCTAGGAAAAGGTGACATTAAAGGATGAAAATCAAGACTATAGCAGAATCAAAGGAGGGCCATGTGTTTTAGGACTAGGGGAACAAGCCATCACCACCGTCAACAGAAACAACAATGATTTGGGAGTAGGGTGAAGCTGCAACCATGGAGAGGAAGGGCAAGGTTGATGGTGATGATGGACTTCCAATGGGACCTAGTCGTGTTCGCGAGGAATGCAGTGAGGAAGCCAAGATGGACGAGAAGAAGTACTACGACACCAAGCTTGAAATGGAATAGAATAAAGATTATTTTTATTAATTTTAACGCTAATCATTTTTTAATAAAAATTAATTTTAGTTTTTATTTAATGTATTTTCTACTGCTGTAAATTATTTGGAAAAAAAGAGACAAAATTGATGTGTATGGCTTGATATTTCTACCAGTGACATTGAAGACAAAGGGATATGGTGGTGAAGTTATCTTGGATGAACACCAAGTGTTTGTGAAATGGAGCAACTTTGATTTATCTTGTTAGAAGGGGGAGAGGAGTGATTCTAAGGATTTTATTGTATATTTTAATTAAAAATAATAATTTAACTTAGTCAATTCTAGTTTTGTAACTAAAACCAAGATTGGAAATTTTTATATAACATGAGTGTGTTTAAAGTTTTATTGGTGTGTTTGGGAGCATGGTGATTGTTCTGAAAAATGAGGTTCTAGATGCATGTCAGTGCATGGTAGTGGGCTAGAAGATATGTTTTGGGACCTTGCTAGTTTATATGCATAACTAGTATTGATATGTTGATTTTTGTATAAAGGTGATGAACAAAGAAGACTAGATATGTGTATGAAAATTACATGATATGGTAGCATTAACTATTGATGAAATTTGGCCTAATTGTTCGAGAATCTAATTTTTGATTTAATGTAGTATGATGAATCTAGTGTAAATATGTATGATAATATATGATGGTGAATGTTGGGGTACTGAATTGATGTGATGGACTGCGTAGGATAATGTTTATGCATGAATTTTGTTGTAGGAATAAGTAATGTTGATTATGAATGGACCATTGGCTTAGGAATGATGGAGGATGGCCTCTATATGCTTCTGGTTAACTATCATATCAATTTTATTTTATTTTGTATGTATGAATTTAGAGTTGGTTAGGAGAAAGTATATCTAACATGGATTATGTAATCTAGACTCTATGGATATATTTGGATTGTTGTGTGATGAAGTTGTGTGGTTTGGATTAGATAGGAAGATTGAGATTGTATGGGTTAAAAATTTTTATAGGTGAAATAACTTATGCGTGTGACAGAACATTTGGATGATGTAGGTAACATATGCTATGAAAGGATGTGATATCGGATGTGGTTAGTGAAGGAATCCAATCAGATAATTATGATATATATATATATATATATGAATTATATATATACATATAATCAGGTTCCAATGTGTATGTATATGTGTGAACATTTAATTATGTCTGAGGTTAAATTTATCAAAAGAAAACTAAAAATTAAAAAATTCTAATTCAAAAAATAATTTAGTCTAAAACCATTCAAAAATAAGAAGAAAAAATAACAAGAAAAATAAAAAAGAAAAGAAAAATGTAAGAAAAAGTCAAAAAAGGAAGAAAAAGATAAAAAAAATTAATAACAAGTAAATAATAATAATAATAAAAATCAAAAGAGAAGAAGAAAAGAATAAATAAAAAACAAATAAAAATAATAACAAAATAAAAAAAGAAAGGTAAAAATAAAAAATATATAAAATAAAATAAAAAAAAATAGAAAAAAAGAAACTTTCTAGTTAGAAAACAATTAAAAATTAGTTAAAAGTTAGTTAAGAATTGATTATGATTAAGAAAATAAAAAATAAAAAATAGCAGACCTGCGAAAATTTCAAAAAGGAAAAGGGAGAGGGCTCTTGATATAAATAAGAGGAGACGACATTTGAAGGGGGACCTCACTTCCGTCACGCTAGCATCCAAAAAGTGATCATAGCCATCTGAATTCTAGGGCCTTCCGGCGTTGGTTGCAACCTTCACTTCACTCTTGTGAAAGTTCTTTCCTCTAAAAAAAGAAGGAGCCACATCCAGAGAACCACCAGCAAGAATCACCAAAAATTTTGCATGAACAAAATTTTCATACAGAAGAAGATCCTGGAGCAGGTTGGCATGTTTTGCTGCGTTGAGGTCTCTAAGACGATCCACGAAGAGATCATGTTCCTTTGCAAATATCTCCAAGTAATTGCATGAGCATTTCAATCTATGCATTCTGCTTCTGTGCACACCATATCTTTGAATAATAATCGGGCAGTAGTCGCATTCTAAATGTGTGTTAATTCATTCTACTTCACTTGAACAGTTAAAATAGATTTGCTTAAACAAACCTTGATTGAATATTGACGGCATTCGTTATAGTTACTCTATGGTCTGTGTTCTTATGATAGTCATAGAAGTAGACTTGCACAAATAAAGTCAACTCTTGGATGGTAATTGAAGGTTAATTGCATCCTGTAGAATTATTTCAAATAACCTGTTTAGTGTGTGCAATTGAATGAAATAGAGAAGAGTCTTTGAACCATAACTTCAATTTTGTTTGTAATATTAGTCCATATACATCTCTGATTAGATTTTAGGACTCACTACAATAAGCTTTGAAATTGTTATGCTCTGTAATGGTACCATAGTCATAAGTCAGTTACTCCGATTTGAGATTCTCGGTGCATAAGACCACCGATGATTGGCACTGGAATCATCAGACCTTACCTGAGCGGATTCATCAAAAGTATAAATCAGAGCTCTTCTATTCCGAAATCAGGTAAAACCAACAGAATACACAATTGTTTCAGCTCTTTCCAATGATTAAGTGGAGTTCGTCACTGTTCTCTGTGGTGTATCACCTGAAGAGCTAAAACAAACTTCAGCTCATATTTTCAGTTTGCAAGTAGTTGTTATAATATGGCTCGTAGGTGTATGGTCTGAGCTAGAATCAGCTCTATTCTGGAAAATCACTTTATATCAGCAAGAAGTCCTTGTGATAGGTTCCCTAAGGTAATTTGATGATTAAATTCAAGGCTAAGAGCGTTAAGTTTGGAAGACGGCAGTGTACCAAAAACAGTGAATATTTCAAGCACAGCAAAAAGAAGGCATGCAACAAATGAAGTTGTAAATTACATCACAGTTGATACAGATAGAATGAGAGAATCTCCATGGGAGTATCATATAACATAGTATTCGGCATGACAATTTATTCATTCAATTGGTATGCTCTTTAGTGTTATTGCTGTTGGTACTCTGGCTGGTTTAGTCCCTCTGCTCATTTATGGACCATTTGCTAAAATTTTTCATACTGTCAGTCAAATAGTACAGTCATGGATACGGCCAAGAAGATAAGCAAAAAAATATGGTCATAAAACATGTGGTTCAGTAAATGAGGTGAGGTTTGCCTCTCTGGTCAATAGTAAATGCACTGTTGTCAACTGAACGAATACAGACTTGGCGTGAGTACCTATTCTATGGTTGGTGTATCCTTTCTGCATATGCTAAGAAGTTCTAAATTCACCCATCCCAATTGATGCTTATGGTGATATGAGTATCAAAAATGGGGCCAATCAGTATAACGGGAACTACTTGAAATTTAAACACTTTACTTGAGCCATTATGCCAAAACTGAGTGGTTGCATAGGTGCAACTAAGGCTTCTTATTTTTCTTTCAAGTCAGCAAAAAGTTCTAATGGCTAACCTTTTTGGAAAATGGTGGTGATGGTCTCACAACGGGACCTCCAGACTCATTGGCAACTACTGATGTGCCTAATTTTGGTGAAACTAGTAATGTGTCAAAGTTGGAAGAAAACCATCATGCAGAATCACGGGTGGACCAACCTTCTCGAGACATCCAAAATACGCACAACAGTTATGCATATGGGCAAGTTGTAGATGATTATAATCAGTTAGTTGCATAGTACTATGAACTTGAAGAGAAAAGGGTGAAGATTTTGGAGCAAATTAGTCAATATGGTGGTGTGAATTACCAATACACGGCTACTGTTTCTAGTTCTGATGCAGCATATGCAAATTCTCTAGATTGTTCAATGCCTACATACCAAGTTTCTGATCCAAATGCTATCTGTTCATGTTGTCCATGTTTTAGTCAATATCTGTTGGCACCATGCACATCAGTTCCTAGTTGTTCTCTAGGTGGATCATGTGTTGGTAAACCTTGTAGCACTCAATTTGAGGAAATGGGTCATAAAATGGCTTTTCCATGTGAAGATGGTGAAATCCACAAAATGGCAATTGGAGCAGCTACAGAAGGGCCTGAAGACTAGAAATGTGGAGGCTTCTTGATCCAGATTTGAATATGATAAAATTATGTGTCAAGTCTAGTTCAAAGAAATCATTATTTAATATGTTTCAACATGACTTAGTTTATGGTTCAAAGGCTGATAAGCAGTGCATGCAAATGAAATTTCATGAGGGATTCTCTAATCTTGGCATGCACGTTCATGGCTTAGCTCATGTTGTCTTTTCTCTCTTTAATTAAGATAATGAGCACTAAATCTCAGTTGGTGGCACAACTTAGGGGTTAGCCAACTATATACTAACTACCAGGCCTCATGTTCGATCCATGCGTGCAACCATTAATTTTAAAATTCTCGTTTGCTCGTTCATAATTGTAGGGGCAGTAGTGGGCCGCATATTCAAATTTCTCAAGTTAAGGTTTTTTCAAATATTTTTCCTTGAAATAAAATTTGGTTTATTCAAAATTATGAGATGAATAAACATTATGGAAAGCTTAACTAGAATTAGCGATATATAATCTATGATGATGAACAATTATAGCTTAGCAATATCAAAAATTTATTATTGTTGGAAAAAAATGAATATTTCAAAAGAATTTAAATTTAAAAATAAAATATTATTTAAAATATAATTATAATTTATTAATTACCTGTCTAAATTTTGACAATTAAACCTTTAATTAGATATTTTGTAACTATCATTCTTATTACTGATTTTAATTCCTTTTAAATGTGACTAAATACACTGAATCAAATTAATTACTGATTTAAATGTCCATTTAAAATTTCATTTGAATTTAAATCGATTTAATTAAGTTTTAAATGGTATTTAATTATATTTATCAGCAAACTGATTTTTGGAAAGTCTCATCCCTATATAAAGGAGACTATTCTTTCTATTTTAAAACACTCTCAACATATTCGAAATATATGTAACGTAAATTACTGATAGGGTTGGTTTTCCTAGTTTAGAATTTCTTACTAGTTCTATTTCCTGTTTTACTACGGAGGGGCTATTGAATCCTAAGGGATCACGCAGTAAGCGTACAAATCCTTGATGACAGTGCAATTACACGCCTTAGCCTAAAAGACCAAGAGATGATATCCTATTAATTTACAACAATCTCAAGGATTTGATTCGATATTATCTCTATAAATGTGTGTTTGTTCTAACTTTTTAAATATCTTTTTATTATTGTTGTTGTAGTTTTTGACTAATACAAAATGTTATTAAATTAACATAAATTTAATACTAATTTTATTAAATTCAAAGTTGATTTAAAATAATAATAATAATAATAATAATAATAACATTAATATTAATAAATAGATTGATTATGGTTATATCAAAAGTTTAAAAAAGATCATGCACTAATATGTCTATTATATGATATGGTTTATGCTCTATGTAGTAAGATGAATTTTAATTTTGGATAATTTATTATCTTTGATATGTTTTTTGAAATTAAATTTTAACATGCCATAAATTCGAATAATTATAAAATAATTGAGTTTATTATGTATTGATGAAACAAATGATATTTTGAATTAATTTGAAATTATCAAGAAGTGTGGGGATTAATAATATCATAAAATCATGGTAGAAGTTTCTCATAATAATAATAGTAACATTAATATCATAGGAATAATCAACAAAAATCCAATTAGGATATTTTTGTTTCCTAAATTCAAGTTCACACATAGACGAGATCACTTTACTCATCGTCTCTCACATGTGCGAGGGTGTAGATCACCACTTCTTTGTCCTTGCAACTATACACTACCATAAGTTTGAGCATAAATCTCAATTTATGTTAAAATTTAGATTACATACAAGAATGAAAACAATTTTATTAAGATTGTAACGTGCCCAAGAAAATTTACACCATTAGATAAGATATAAGAAGGAAAGGAAACATAATTAGGTTTTCCAAACTTTTTCATTCTTTTCCTTTTTTCTTCCTTCTTTTTCTTTTTCTTTTCTTTTTGATCTCTGTTTCCTTTTTCAAGAATTTAATTTGATTTAGTTATAATATAAGAGTACTTGAAATTACAGCAATTATGTGAGGGTACAAAAGAAAGTAATTTTAATCTTTTAAACTCTTAAAGGGAACTAAGTGATGTTCTAGATCCATGTTCATTCAACAAAATCTAATTTTTCCTTATTGTTCTCTTGTTATGTAATCAACTTATGCAAGCCTCAACAAGGTTACAAGACAAATTATAGAATGTACAAGTTGGAGGGAAAACACTCAACAAAGAGATAAAGAAGTTTGGTGTAACCTCAATTAGGCTTAATCCTTTACTAATGCTACTCTAGTATGAAACAAGATGACAATGAACATGGATAATTATCATTTTATTAAAATTTCTCATGTTCTTATTAATTTCAGTTAATGTATGCCACAAAATATTAGAAGGTTTTTCAACTTACCAATAACCTAGAAAAAAACGAGGTTATTACAAGGAATAAGCTATTTATAGAAAAATTTAAAAATGATATCACTCTTCAAACTTAATTTTTTACCATTTTTTTAATTTATTTAGAAATATTATTTCTTATGGTGGAAAGTATTATATACTAGAATGCTCTATTTAGGTAAAGATGGAAATATAGTGGAAAGAAATTGAAAGGAATGAAATAAGAGAGAATGAAAAATAATAGAAATTGAAATTGAATTGTTTGGTTGAAATGAAATGGAACGGTAAAGAACCCCATTTTTTTTTTTTACTTAACTTGTATTTGGATACATTGGCCAAGAATTGTATATTTTTATTTGTTTACAAAAATATCCCCATAGACAATGTTTTATTTTTGTTGACTAAATAGAGGATCCATGTAAAACTGAAGCTTGAGCCATACCTTCTTCACCTTACCAACTACAACAAAAAAGCACAGCAGTGGAGCACCTTATCTTCTTCACCATACCTTCTACTTTAAAACATAACAGAAAAAGAGGATGGGTGTTAAAAAAAACTCAAACTTTTGTGTAGAGCAGGTTTGGAAAATGTTGTTGAACAGTAGCACCGTTGTTGTGCCATGAAACAATCACTCAAAAAATAAATGAAAAATAAAATATCACAAGGTTAACAACTAAATCATACCAAAATAAAATAGCACTAATTTATAATGTTTTGTATATGGAGATATAAAGACATAAATCAAGGGCAGAATGGTCTATCAAATTTTAGTTCCAACTTTTTCAACAATTCCACTGCTCCTCATCTGTGAACACTTATAAATGGGCCCCACAGAAATTAAAATTTTCCTCCTATATAAGACAAAGCATACTAAATGAAGTTAAGATGGAAATCCATGCCTTTTTCTTACTCAACGTTTCATTCCCTTTCACTTCCGTGAATCGAAACAAAACGAAAGTTTGATAAGTGATTTTCAAAAGATAGTTAGGAGGGAGAAGATCTCACTCCTCAAAACTTAAACATTTACATACACACAAATTAACATAGGTAAAAAAATAAAGAAAATAAAAAGTAGAACTTCCATGAGTGGTGGTTGAGGAGGAAGAGGGTCTTCCTCCTCAAACTTAGAGGTCAGTAATATTATCAATGTATTCCCCTGTTGGGTGTCAATAATTGAGAAAGAAGTCCTTATACTTTACATTGTAATATTCATACTAAATACACATGTTATAGCTAGAGAATCATATATAGAATAAAATAAAAAAATAATATCAATGCATACAAAGATAAGTTTTGTACAAAAAATACATCAAAATTAAAAATAGCTAATAATCCTAACAAGAAAATAAAATATAATAATCCTAATGAAAATAAAATAAACTAAAATAAAATAAAATAAAAAAATATAAACAAAAGTCGGTCACTGAGTTCTCTCTCTCTCTCTTTCTCTTTTTTCTCTTAAACAGGTATGTCACATGCCTTAAATCTAGTTTTTTTGAATTCTTAATTTTTTCATAGCATGCTTAATTTTTTCATGCCTAACATGATTTAATCCAACCGTAGGCTAGAAATCATGTTTTAATGTGTTAATTAAGTGGTATAATTTGATTTTGCACAGTTGTACCTTTGCTTGCACGACTGTGCACATTCATAATAATAGGATAAACATGAGTTTAGCACGACTGCTCTCGTTTAAAATTGAATATCTATGATTATGAGAACAACTGTGTCCCTACTTCACGGTCGTACAAATTCAAATAATTTTCGGGCTTTGACATGAGCACGATTGTGCCCCAGTCTACATGGTCGTGCAACTTGATGTTTTCTAGACTTAAACACGAGCATGGCTAAGCCTCCTCCTTGGCACGACCGTGAAAATTCTATATTTGAAGGATCCATTCCCAACATAGTCGTGCCTTATGCTTAACACGATCATGCCTTCATCTACATAGTCATGCCAAATTATGGAGGTTTGTTTGATTTGATTGAGCATGATTGTGCTAATATTATTAAAATGATTTTATTTTAAAATTTTATTTTGTAGGAAAAGGCCTCCATGTATGCAGAAATGAATTCATCCATTCACCACTGACAAGCCAAGACCCTCACAGAACCTGGCCTACTCAATCGTCATGGATAACGTTCCCGGTACTCAGTCAAACCTTTAAAGGCTAAGCTCATTTGTGTTTAACTCCACGAAGAGCATTGAGAGGGAGTCCCCACAGACTCTAGGTGTAGAGGCATAGGTAGAGACCTATTGGATGCCCTAGGCTAGCTAAGGGTCACCTTCATCCCGGAACCGACCTATCAGGAACCCACCTAGTAGTTCCTTGCATCGCTCACCCTCTCCCCTCCCATACAGGAGATGCCCACTCATATTGTCCCGTATTAGCTAAGGGTAGCAGCATCAACTGACCCTAATAGATTTCAATATAGCCTAAGGGTTTGAGACTCCGGATGGCATCTTTATCGAGGAGTATTTAACTACCCTCAAAGATATGCTTGAGGAGTTTTTAGAGTAATATTTTTGGTATGAGATCATAAGGTCTTATTAGTATAACCCCTGTGTCCTAATATCCACAATCATCAGAGATATAGTCCTAAAAATGCTACATAGATGGATAACACTTGGGATGTTTGCTTAGAAAGACAGTACATGGGTTGTTTCAAGAATTCGTTTATTTATATTGTGGGTCACCATACGAGGGCGTTGAGTCGACCCAGGATGATTCCTCCTTATGGTCCTGTCAGGAGATACAGGATCGACAACAGATGAAGGAGAAGGGCTATATCGGCATTGGCTCACACATCATCGCCCTTTACCACCACTATGGAGTCTCCTGCACTACAACAACACAAGTTCATATGATTGCATTGATTAACTTGATTCATGGTTACACATGAGTGTGATCCAGTAAGGGTCCACAACACCTAAACTTTTGTGCCTTAGCAACAATAGGAGCCACCACAACAACAGGAGTAGGAGGCGTAAAATGATGTGAGCCTCGACATAGGTGTGGAGCACCCTAAGTCCATTCACTCTCTGATTGCCACTACCATCTATAGGTGTGAGTGATTAGCATTTACGACCACCTGGATGCGTAAGCTGTCGCAATTAGGCGCTAGTGGACTTTCAGGATGTGGTCTTTGTGAGGATGAACAATCAGTTCACCATATTACTCCAGTTGCTACATGGCTAGATGGGTTACCCACTATCTTAGTGACTTTATTTTATATTTTATCTTATTTTATTTTATTAGGATACTATTTTAGGACTAATTAGATATTTTTAACTTTAATGTATTTTCTATTTTTCTTCTTTTTGTACAAAACTTAAGTCTTACTGCATTATTATTATTATTATTATTATTTCACTTGATTCTCTAACTCTAACTTGTGCTCTAATATGAAAGGATAGCCTTAAAAGTATAAGAATTTCTTCCTTAATCGTTGGCACCCAAAGATGAAGATAGTGAGGGTAATGCTTACCTCTATGTTTAAAGAGAGAGACCCTCTCCTTTCTTTCAGGAAAGTCTCATTTCCATTCCTTCTCCACTTTATTTGTAAATAATTGTATGAATATAAATGTTTAAGTTTGAAAAGCTACCTTCTCACTCATAAATTTTTTTTATATAAAAATCACTTTTCATTCCTCCTCATTTTATTTCTCCTCACCTTAATGAATAATTTTTCCAATTAAATTAAGAAGGTGGTGTATGATTAAGTTTGAGGCGGGATATCCCTCTTGGATTTTTACTATAATTGTTTGTACCTTGCAATAACCTCATACTCTTATATTGTTGGTTGTTTTTGGATTTAGAAACCCTAAGCCCTAAACTTTAAAGGATTTAAAATCATCCAAGGAACTAGCTTTCTCTTAGAGTAGATCAATCCAACCAAATATTGAGAAATTCTTCGAATGAAGGTAATAAAGACCCATATCCATCCATACTAGTGGGTAAAATAGGTCCACATATATCTACGTGAATTTATTCCAACATATCTACACATTTATCCACTACTTTTCTCCTGGGTTTAGAATTAAGTTTATCCTTGATACAATCAACATTGACATCAAAATAAGAGAAATCTAAACCATGTTAGATTCCCTTTTTAACCAGCCTCTCAATTCTAGGTTTGGAAATATGTTCCAAACATCTATACCATAACATAGAAAAGTTCTTATTAGTCCTAGAATGTTTCTGACTAACAACAGAATGAACAAACATGTCACTTAGATTCCACATATAGCCCCTAACATAGAACTCTTGAACCCATAACAATGGATTTAAAATAAATCACAAGCTTTCCATTTCTAAACTCAAAGGTGTAACCACATTTATCCAAAGATGAAATTGAAATCCAATTCCTTCTTATAGAACGTAGATATACAACATTATTCAAAACCAAAACATATCCAAAAGGTAAACATAATGATCACAGTTTTTCTAACTTCATCTTCCATAATTATCCTAAATTAGCATCACACTAGTAGAAAAATAGCCTTTTATAACAGGATTTTACGTCAGTTATTCGCCAACCGATGTAGAAAAAAGGCGGTGGCATTTTTGTAAATAAATTTGACACTTTCTACATCGGTTACTTTACCACCAATGTAGAAAAATAGGCAGTGGCATTTTTGTAATAAAATTTAAACTTTCTACATTGGTTGCTTTATAACCGATGTAGAAAGTCACTTTCTACATCGGTTATAAAGCAATCGATGTAGAAAGTCAGACTTTCTATGTCGGTTGAGTAGTGTAACCGATGTATAAAGTTCTTTTTACGTCGGTTCTCTGAAACAACCGACATAGAAAGTCTATTTTCCCTCCTCTTTAGCTGATGCGACCGTTGTCGTCCTCCTAAGTGTAAACACTCCATTTACGTCCTCCTGCCCTAACTCATTCCTCTAAGCTGCCGTCGTTCTCAAAGCTGCCGCTGTCCGAACGCGAAGAGCACCGTCGTTGTCGAAGCACGCCGTCGTCGTCTACGCCATCGTCGTCGTTGTCTACACCGGTATGTAGCATTCTAGCTCTCTATTTAAGGTCTTTGTTTCAGTTTCTGCATTAGTTCTTAGCCTTAGCCTGTTTTGCCTGTTTCTGTTTTGCCTTAGCCTTAGCCTATTTTTCCTGTTTCTGTTTTGCCTTAGTTCTTAGCCTTAACCTGTTTTTCCTGTTTCTGTTTTGCCTTAGTTCTTAGCCTTAGCCTGTTTTTCCTGTTTCTGTTTTGCCTGTACCCTTAGCCTATTTTTCCTGTACCCTTAGCCTGTTTTTGTTTGTACCTGTTACTCTTAGCCTGTTTTTCCTTGAATAAATCAGGATGTTTAAATGAATCTATAATGAAGATGTTTATTGCTAATAGATTGAAATTGGTTCTGCATGAGGTGATGAATATTACGCAGAGTGCTTTAGTTTTAGGCTATCTTATAATAGATAATGTTCTGATTGGATTTGAGATTGAAATTGGTTCTGCATGAGATTGAAATAGGCTATCTAGTGCTAAAAATTCACATGTCTTTTGAATGGGCTCTTTTGGAAGCTGTATTGAAGTTTATAGGTTTCACTATTGCTTTGGTAAACTTAATCATGAGATGTGTTTCTTCAGTATCTTATTTTATTCTCCTTAATTCTGAAAAATCTGAAGTTTCTTTTAATTGAAACATACGTGAATCTTGTAAATTATTGATCTAGAACAAGTTGGATTTTAAGGCTATAACTTCTCATAATTAGTATCTTGGTCTTCATATGGATGTTAGGATAGGATGTTGAAAAATTTAAAGGATGGAAGGAGAGATTTCTGTTCAAAGCTAGTAAATAGATCTTGATTAAATCTATGTCATGAGATGTTTTAAAACTCCTTTGGAAAGTCTGTGAACGTATGAACTCTTTATTAGCTTAGTTTTGGTGGGGTTAGAAAGATAATAAACACAAAATTCACTAGATGATGACCTGCCATAGATTATGCAAAGACAAGATTAAAGAAGGGATCGGTAAAGATCATCACATGCTAAGAATTCTCATTTGGTGGATGATCTCAGTAAATATCATTGACTTTGCATCACATGCTAAGATTTCTCTAATATTTAAGTTAGGATAGACTCATTATAGATTCAAAAGACTATGAGAGATTATTCCTGAGATGACATCCTGATAGACTTCAGGGGCTAGTGGCTTGGTTGATTTAGTGATGTTTAAATGAATCTATGTGACTTCAGGGGCTAGTGTGGTGTGATTAAAGCTTTAAGAAAATTAACAGGTAGCTATTTGAGCACAATATAAATATGAATTGTATTTATTGTTTCTATTCAATATTTTTTCCATATTTGTTTCCTCTGCTTTTAACAGATACATGGCTGACCCTTCAGAGGTTCCTCCTTCACAAAGTGGGTCTGCGAACCCTTCTTCTCGGCAAAAGAAGGGAAGACGAGCCACACGGTTAAGGGAGTTAACCCTTAGTCGGAGCGGTGAGCAGAGGATTCCCATAAAGTTTGATCAGGCCACTGGGAATCCATTAGGGCCAAACAAGACAAAGTTTAAGAGTTATGTGGCCCTGCTTGGACGAAGCAAAGCCAATATTTTGAAAAAGGATTGGGATGATGTTGAGATGCAAGTTAAGGATCAAATTTGGGAGACTATCATGGTATTTAACTTTAAAGCTTTAAGTTTTTCCATAAATTTATCATTCACTAACCAATTACATCTTCTTTTATGTAGCTTACATATGATGTACCAAACACTAACTTCCTGAAGAGGAAGTGGCTTTCATTTGCTGGTGAGCGCTGGAGGGGCTTCAAGACACATCTCACCAGCAAATATATATATATATGGGTCACTCAAGGATGTGTCTCCTTGTGAGGAGTACCAATTCCTTGATCAAGACATTTGGCAGAGATTTGTTGAGTCTCGAATGGATCCTGCATTCGTTGTATGTATCTTTCTAATATATTTTTTTTAATTGACTAATATAAGCAATATTATGATTAATTGATTTGCTTTCTTATAACAGGAGAAAAGAAAGAAGGCTCAACAAATTTCTGCTAAGAACTTTTACCCCCACAGATTATCTCGTGGGGGTTATGAGTTGCTTCACGAGAGGCTGATGGACCAGAAGTCGAAAGATCGTCAGCAATCATCTGAAGCAGACCCCTCTACACTTCTCTCTCCACCCTCTCCACCTTCACGCCATGAGAAATGGAAGAGGGCACGCAAAAAGACATCTGAAGAGTACATATCAGAGCCTTCTCGCATTGTTACTGAGAAGATTGTAAATAATCACACAATTTTGTAAATTTCCTTTTTATTTATCTTCAAACATTTACATTACTGATAACGATCATTTTTTGTTTTGTAGGATTCTTTGGTTGAACAAAGCTCACAAGGAGTCTTTGTTCCAACTGGCCAGGATGACATCTTAAGTACTGCTATTTGCCAACCGGAGCATCCAGGGCTTGTTCGTGCAGTTGGCCGAGGTGTTGGCCTTAGACAGTACTTTGGATTGTCTTCTAGACAGACATCCAAAGAAAGTTTAGTGTCTAGAGATGAGTTGGACGCCATGCGTGAAGACATGAGGCAAGCACTGCGGCAAGAACTTCGAGAAGAGCTCAGACAGGAGCTTAGGCAGGAGCTTGCATCTTTGGGACTTTCCCAAACACAGACACAGGGTCACCATCCATCACCTTCTCCTAGGCGCGTGAGCACAAAGGGAAGTTGTGCTCCGACGGAGGAGCAAGTACAGGGAGAAGAGGATGTGGATGCAGCTACAGACGATTATGAGTTATATGTTGATGATCCATATCGTCTGGTAGCAATTGGGAAAGTCTACACCTTGGGTTCAACCATCCATCACCAGCAAATTGATGATGATCATGTTAGAGTGATGGTTGAACGGGTTGAAGATGCAGATGCTCTTGTTCCTGTCCCTACTGAGGAGGTTCATGTCGTGGGATAAGCCCCTAATCATTTCATTATATGGGCGAGGAGACTTGTGCAGCGAGTTCAACCTCAGGTATTAGATAATTTTAGCCTATGTTACTAATTTTTTAATATATATATATATATATATTGTGTGTGTCTATATATATATATATATTTCTTACTATTTTATGAATTTATCATAGGTTTATAAGGAAGATCGTGGGAAGAAAATTGATTTAAGTGATAAAGCAGATCTTCCTGAGCCTCCTCCAAAGAAATATGAGGTTGATTTGCTCACACGTCTATTTGGTATCGCCATGAACTTGGGCGACCAAACTTTGCAAATAACAATGGAACCGGATATCATAGGGAAGCCCACACATATCCCCTTCTATATTACTAAGAAGGATATATTGGAGTTGGTTGTGGGTAACGATCTCCTATGTGTAACAGTTCTACAATTATGGTTGATGTAAGTAAATTTCTAAACCTTACTTGAATTATTTCATTATCAAAAGCTAACATATGAAAATTATTCGCAATATTAGGTACCTGTATCGTATCTGCACTGAAAGAGGTAACTTACACCTCTATGGATTCTTGGACCCAGTTCATATGCAGAAAATTGGGAACAAGGCAGCTGAGATACAGAGATATCTTCAGAGGAGATTGCAGTCTGATAAATATTGTTACCTAGCCCCCTATTTTCAATCATAAGTCAATACTTAATTGTTTTATTTCATGAATTCAATTAAATTCCTAATTTTTGTTAATTGTCATCCATATTTTGTGGGGCCCATTGGCAATTAATCATTATTTGTCCCAAGCGGAATGTAGTTGTATTTCTATGCTTTGCTTGGCAAAAACCAAAGAAAGACATAAAGGACATTATAGATTTGTAAGTTTTTATGATTTTGGTATTTATATTCATATAACTTGTTGTTCTCAAAGGTATTCATTTGCTTTTTATTTTACTGTAGAGCAATGAATGCTCGACTTCGGTTAAAAGGGACGCATTCATCAAATATTAAAAAGCCTGTATGGATAATTCCAAAGGTAAGTACTTTATTAAAAGTTATTCAATTATTTTATATTCTGTTATCACCATCTCTACAAATGGTTTGATACTCTTTTTATTTTTTTGAAGTGTCCAAGACAACCCGGAGGAACCGAGTGTGGATATTATGTGATGAGACATATGTTTCTCATTGTCTCGGCTTCTATTGTTAACTCTTGGCACCAGATAATTACAATTGTTCTAATTTAATTATTTAATTTTAATGCATAACATGACATGTTCACTAATTTTAATCAAAAACATTTTGTAAATATTTGACAATCCTCAACCTCTGTTAGATGAAGAAATTGATGATATCATGAGACGTTGGGGGAAATTTCTGATTGAGGTTGCCAATTTGGGTTGAATTCATGGGATTTTTATATTTTTAGTTTGTTTTTATTATATTTTATAATAAATATTGATGTATTTATTTTAATTATATAGACTCTGTAATTTCTGTATTGTCTGCCTGATATTCTGTTTATATATACAGGTATTGTGAATAAATAATATGGTAATTTCCCTAAACGAAAATAACATTTAAAAAAAATAAACTTTCTACATCGGTTGTGACCTTAACCGATGTAAAAAGTGACTTTCTACATTTGTTGTGACCATAACCGATGTAGAAAGTCAGACTTTCTACATCGGTTAAAACGGAAACCGTTATGGTCACAACCGATGTAGAAAGTCAGCCTTTCTACATCGGTTGTCGTTTGAACCGATGTAGAAAGTGAACTTTCTACATCGGTTGTAGAATCGATGTAGAAAGTCTAAGTTTCTATATCACCCGCTTCAATACCGCTCAAATAACCAATGTAAAAGGTTCATAACAACCGATGTAAAAAGCTTATTTTCCACTAGTGTCACTTGGCTTCTTCAAGCTTGTGAACCCCATTAAAGAATTCACAACATAAATGGTTTCACCCAAGTCTAACCACCAAATATTGGGAGGAACATCAACTTCATTAGATTCAAAACAAGATAAAGCTAGGAGTATACCTTGCCTTTCTTATTTTCTCTTAAGAGAGAAATAGTCTTCCACTTTATAGCTATACTTCATGCAGGACCTACAATTTCCCTTAAAATTCTTCTTTTTAGGCTCCAACTACAATGTGTCTTCCTTTCTTTCTTGTTATCATTTAAGGCTTACTTTGATGACCATTCTTCCAATCTTTAGAACCAAAAGTAGAAGCTACAAACTTATGATCAAAACCCTTAATAGAAAACTAAATAGTATGAGATTTACCTTTTGTTCATAGACTCTTCCTTCTTGAGAAACTTTAGTAATCATATCATCAACAATACATTCATAATTTTGAGTGTGTAAGAGATCCTCAGAGAACATCAAACTAAAAGGGGGAGGGGGTTATTTAAGAATCTTCCAAATTAAGTAGTTGCCATTGATATCCATTTTCATGGATTTCAGCTTGTTACAACAATGCACCATCTTCAACATGTGCTCATGGACATCACTAACACCATCAAATTTGGTGTAGTCAAACAAAGAGAAATAGTGACTTTTCTTAGCCTTATAAAAATCTTAAATTTCTCTTGCACAAATTTTAAAAATTTCTCTTTGAGATACTCTGTCTAATAGACTTCTTTATTGTGTATTTCATCACCATTAGACTCTATTATAGTCTTTCCATCTTTGCCAAGCAATCTTCTGAGCATTAGTAGACTCAACAATAAGAGTCAATAACTCATCATTCCTTATAACTAAGTTCATATTAGCAATAGCCAAATATAGATATATAAATTCTTTTCAATCCTCATAATTAGTCTTATTCAATGTTTTTAAATAAGTGGAAAAAATAGTTGTCATAAAAATGAGTGGAAAATTTAATATGCATATTTTGTTATATAATTTAAAAAATTAAATGATCTTGTATACAAGGAAACATGCCCACTGACTGATTTCTCACTTACTATGATCTCGCCTAAGGATCTTGAGCCATAATACATAAGAAATATAATAATAATAATAATAATAATAATAATAATAATAATAATAATAATAATAATAATAATAATAATAATTATTATTATTATTATTATTATTATTATTATTATTATTATTATTATACAATTCACATAATTATATCACTCAAAATCTAAAACAGATATGATGTTGCAACCTAAATCACGATGGAAAGATGAATTTATAAAAAATAATTATGAAAATTTTGTAAAAATGTAAAGCCATCACCAAATCTTAATTTTAAGGAAAAATTTGAAAAAATCCTAAAAAACTCTAAGCTTGGAAGTCAATTACAAATAGGGAAGGTGTACAATACCCATCCACTCATTTCGAAGAATAGTACCCAAAGTTCAATGGACAAATTTAAAATAACTTTTAAGAAAAATTTATTTGATCCCTTTTAATGTGAAAATTAAATATTTAAATTATTTACATAAAGGAAAGAATAAAATTTAAATGTATGAAAAAATAGTTTGATAGAATATTTGATCCTACTCTTTTGTATTCTTGGTGAAATGAAAAACTAAGCATATGTAATTCTACCGCTTAATTTGTTTATAGAGAAATTTGATTGAGAAATAATTTAAAGAAACTTGTTTGAAATTAAATTTTTTAGGAGAATTTTATAGAAGAATTATTTTTTGCAAATGAATTTAAATTTTGTTTATTTGTGAAAGAAATTAATATTGAAAAAGCTTTGTTCAAAATTAAGTTTTTGAAAAAGAATTTGGATAATTTTTAATTAGTAAATATTTTTTAGTTTTTGTTATTTAATTCTAATAATTTTTAATTAATATTTTAAATTCACATATGCATAAGATTTAAGACAAACAAGTGATAGACCGTAAATCCATTATAATTCCAAAAGATGCAAAGCACTGAGAGGATCATACATTCATATCTCAAGGCTTGTTACACGTAAGATTCAGAATTAAAAAATATTTTGATAATTAATTATAATTAAATGTATAATTTTATTTTAAATTTAAAAATGATTACGAGAGATTTAAAATTTTTAAAAAAATTATTTAAAGTGATATTTTAAATTAATTAGATTATTATCAATTAACGTAAAAGAAACAAATTATAAAAATGAATTTAACTAACAAAATAAATGTTTATAAAGAAAGAGGTAGGAAGAAATTATCAATAATTAAAATAATAGACTGGAGTTTACAGATTACAAATTTATAGTTAGAGACTAATTGCCAATGACATTACTATGAAAATAATTATGGAGATAAATTAAATATTTGTGAAAGGCAAGATGATCCAATGATTGGAATTTATTAATAAATATAAATATTATTTAAAACTTATTGTTTTACAATCACCGCACCTTCTAATGTTTGCATTACAAATATTGGTTTCCTTGGAAAAATGTAATGGACTCATCCACTTGAAATATTTCCGAACCAAGTACATGGACCAGCCTGGAGCGTAAATGAAAGCGAGTATCAATTCGTTCATAAATATTAGTTAATGTTGCATTTTAAAGTCGAATAGGATTATTCCAATAGAACGAGACAAGTTTGTTATATCTCTATTTGTCACCTGAACATGTAATTAATAAATGCACTCCGATCCAAATGCCCAAATTAAACAAAAGAATAGATCAGAATGGTATAAGGGTGAAAGAGAACCAAACCCTCTCAAGTGACGACGTGGAGATTTGTTGAAGGCTCCCACAACGCTAACCTCGGGTAGAAATGGTGACGATGAAGCTAGGTAACGTTGCTGGTTCTTACCTAGGCAGTATGATGGATCTCCTTACCAACTAGGGTGAATGGAGTGAGAAAATAAGTACTGTGTGTGGAAAGAAGAATGGAGGTGATTTGTGATTTTGTGTTAGCGTCAAGGAAAGACGATCCGAGAGAATGGAGAAAGTGAGAGAGGTTTTCAGCGGTTCTCTCGTTCGTGGATCCCAGCTGTGCGTGAAAATGTTTGTCGATGGCCATAAGGGAGCAGGTAATAGAATGAGTGTGCCTTTTGTTGGGAGAAGGGAGGTGATTTTGTTGCTATGCTAGAAGGAGAGGGAAGTGTGGTATTTGAAAAAAAAAAAAAGAAAAGAAAAAAAGAAAAGCTTCTCTAGCTTATTCTCGAGGTTTGCTCAAACTAAATATGAGAGTATTAAATGAAGTAAATATGAGGTATTAAATTTTGATTGATGTAGCTTAATAAAATAATATTATATATAACTTTTTAATTAATATAATTAAATTTATTTAAATATTTTTAATAATTTAATTTGTAAGATTTTAAAATACTGTTATTATATATTAGTTTTTTAAAAAATATTTTTTTATATGTATTTAATAAAATAGATAATTAATATTTTAAAATAAATAAATATAATATTATTTAAATGACCTTTATATTATTTATTTTATTTTTTAATAAAATGTTATTTTAATTATTGTCTAAAATACAGAAATAAAATTTTAAATTTAATTAATACTTTAATTAAATTTTTACGTTAATTTCTTATAATAATTAAAATAATTTTAAAATTAACTTATTGTATTATGTTAATATATTAATTTATGTATAATTTAAATTAAATTTTAAATAAATTTATACTTATAAATAATTTATTATCAAAATTATCTATAATATTTAAATTTAAATTTAAAAAATATTATTACTTTAATTAAAAAATATTAAAATTAAATTTAAAATTAAATTATTATTTTAATTAATTTTAAATTTTAAATTTATAATATGTAAATAAATTTTACATATTCTGATTTACCTATAATATTTAAAATAAATTTTAAATTGATTTATTACTTATATTACGTATAATATTTAAATTAAATTTCAAATTAACTTATTACCTTCATTAATTTATTATATTAATTCTTCATAATAATTAAATTAATTTTTAAATTAACTTATTATCTTAATTACCTAATATCTATAATATGCAAATAAAATTTACCTTAATTACCTAATTATATTAATTTTTAAATTTATATTCTAATTTACATATCATATTTAAATTAAATTATAAATTAATTTTAAAATTTACTTATTCTCTTAATTACTTATTACGTTAAAATTAAATTTTATATTAAATTATTATCATAACTAACTTAATACATTAATTTGATATAATATTTAAATTAATTTTTAAATAAATTCATTATCTTAAATTAAACTATTATTTTCTTTAACTTAAAACACTAAACTAAACTGATTACCTTAATTAACTTCATCCTACATCTATAATATGAAAATAAAATTTTACATATTTTAATTTATCTATAATATTTAAAATTAATTTATTAGATTAATTTAATATAATAATTAATTAACTTATTAACCTTTACACCATATTAAATAATATAAAAAATACATAAATATATAATTTTTGTGATTTTTATTTTAATTTTAAAATAACTTAAGTTTATAATTATTTAAAAAAATTATCATAAACAAAATATTATATAAATTATTTTTATAAATAAAATTAAATATTGTTTAAATATTTTATTTTAAATTAATTCTATTTTAAAAAATATTTATTAATTAATAAAACTCCATTTAAGTAATGATAAAGTAAATTATAATTAATGACCTTAAGTTAAATTTTATTTCTCATCAAAATTATTTAAATTGTACAAAATATTAATTTTCTTATCATTTTATTTTAAAAATTTTAATTGCTTCTTTTTGCATTAATTTTAATATTTAAATAATATATATATATATTATTTATTATAACTTATTTTATCATAAAGTAATTATAACTTTATATCATAAAAATTTTATATAAATTTTTCAATTTTATTATAAAATAAAAAATATTAATGTAAAAAATATTATTACATGCATTAAAAATTATCTTTACAATAAAATATTAATTGTTATTAGTGTAACATAAGAAAGAATTAAAAAATTAAATTAAACAAATTTTTTATTTCATACCAAATTTGTATATTTAGTTTTCATGATAGATAAGCTTTAGTATATTTAGTTCTCATGATAGATAGGCTTCCAATGTTAGATAACACACAAAATATTTAGAATGTATTTCATAAAATATTTTAGGTAATTGAAAACTTAAATTAACAATTGAAAAGTTTGTTAAATATTTCACCTCTATTTAGTAAAGCAGTTTATTTTAATAGTTATTAATTTTTGTAGATAATTAATAGTATTTTTAAAAAAATTACTTAAAGTAATTTTTATGTTTTTACCTTTTACCTGAAATATTTTGTTTATTTTTATTACGAATATATTTTTATAATTTAATTTTTTATTTATCTATTTATTTTATAAGTTTAATATTATTTAATTATTTCATAAGAATAATTTTGATAGATTTATTTTTATATTATCATAAAATGTTATATTTTAAATTAATTTTTTAATATATACTATTTATTTTAATTATTGTATTATTTATTTTATTCTATTAAAAATATTAAATAGTTTGAAAAAAGTTAAAATTATAAAATATTATTGTAAAAAAATTTATTTTAATTTTATTTATGTAAAATTTTAAAAAAAATTTTATTTTAAAAATAAATTTATTTAATTAAATTTTAATATATTTTTTGTTAAAAAATATAACATACTTATCATATTTTAGTTTATTATTTAACCATAGCTTTATTTATTGTTTTTACATTTATCAACTAATTCAACAATTAATTTTATTAAACATCTTTAATTTAATTGGTAGCTTATTAACTTTTAGTTAACTTTTTAACTTTCAATTTTCACTTTCAACCTATCTTTTCTCATTTTTAAGTTACCTTTCTATTTTTCAGTTAAGTGATCCGTTAATTTACCAAACACATATGATATACTTGTAGAAAGATCTAAATTTAATATAAAATTGATAATAATACATAAAAATAAAAAATAATTAAAAAACATATAATTACATGTTAACAAGAAGAGTACAATATATTCTAACATAAAAAATATTATACGAAATATGTATAAAACAATTTAGATTCAGAAACAAAAGTACATTATATAATTAAACCATTTAATTTCGAATTAATAAGTATAAAATATTAAAAATATTTATAAAATTATGAAAATTAATAATAAAAAATTTTAGGCTTGCTAAGTGGCTCTACGTGCCTGCACGTGTTGGGCCTGTGAGTGAGAATGTCACTGCACTTGCTCTAGCATTCATAGGTGCTAAAATGAATCATTTTACCAGAAAAATATCTGAAAAATTCTTTCAATTGGCTTAATCATTTACTATAAAAATTAACATGAATGATCTCTGAATAATCCTCTCAAAAAGCTTCAATCATTTTTAAAATTGGTCAGATTAAATTTAATTTCAAATCTAAAATTTAAAGTATTTTCAAAATTGTAAATAAAAAAATGTAAAATTTTTGTTAAATATTTAACGAAAATTCATGAAATTTTATAATGTTGTTAGCAACATATGGAAAACAAAAATTCTCAACCAATTTAAAAAAATATTGATTCATTTGGTTGCAATTTAATTTAAAATTGAACATAACAAATGAACTTAAAATTATAAAAAAAAATAAAGTTTGACTAAAATAAACAACTTCAAATTTTATTTATGTTATTCGTAATCTATGAAAAAAATAAAATCCCTCATTCAATTTTAAAAAATAATATTTAAATTTCAACATTATACTTAGTATGCGTTATATATTGTTTCTATTTTTATTATTAATTGTAAATTATGTCTAAAATTACTCTGATACTAATTATTAAATATATAAATATATAAATATATATATATATATAATTAATTAACAACATATATTTATATATATATATATATAAAGAAACTCATTAAAGTAAGTATACTTGTCATTAGATTAACATCCATATATCTCTTATCATTTTTTAAGTGTACGGTCAAGATAAGAAGATTTTATGGGAGAGACTCTATTCTCTTTATGATGCCTTTTTTTCAATCATATATTTTCTCATAAAATATTTACTTATATATATTATCTAATGGTAAAACAGTATATTAAATCATCAATACAGATAAAAAAATCCCTCTATAAATACTAATTTGAATAATCCAACTCATTGACTATTTTATTATTACATTTATCAATTAAAATATTAATATTATAATTAAATAAAATAATTTATATTAATAATTATTAATGTTGATATAATAATTAAATAAAATTATTATTCTTCCACCTCCTAATATCTAATCAACTAAGTCACCTTTGACGTGACATTGGTTGTCTTCTCCTTCAATTCTTCCGCAAGTATATCTATGGAATCTGAAATTTCAGCTCTATACTCAAAGTACTTCGTAACGATCATGAAGAGGATGAGGTTAAGAAAGCTTAGTACTGCCAAAAATACATAATAGTAATCAAGACGAGAAGCATTGAGGTTGTTCAAAATCCACCCTTTGTGGCTATATTTTGCAGTGATGTGTGCAACTACGTTGAGAAGAAAAGTGCTAATGAAATTCCCAACGCCAACTGAAGTCAAGGAATATGAAGTCCCAAGACTCTTCATGCTTTCTGGTGCTTGATCATAGAAGAACTCAATTTTGGCTACCTCTACAAAGGCTTCACCAATTCCCATGAGTATGAATTGAGGAATCAAGATGAATATGCTTAAAGGAACTTGTCGTCCATTTTCAACTACCCCATGTTCTTTGGCCACTCTAAGTCTATGTGATAAGCATAGATTTCATAAATAATTATCTCTCACTTTTATCTCATTAAGACTTCTTATATGTTCAATTAAGTGGTCTTTGTCATATTTTATGAGTTTGGGTTCATATGAAGTTTAATTGAATTTCTTTGCTTACCCAATTAAAATGACACTATTATAGTATTTTGAGCATAATAGGAGTTTTAGACATCCAAAAATCATAAAATCTGTCTTGAATGAAAGCTTAAAGAAGTGTCCACAGTTACAAAGCAAAGCAGACTCTAAATGGGATGTTTAGGACTCCGAAATTATCTCAAAAGATGAGATAGTGTTGCTGACGTAGAATTTGAACAGTGTGCAAAGATCCGGCCATATCTTGAGATATAGAAGTCATATTGAGATGAAATCAAATTTGTTGGGCAGCTAAGATCCGGGGCTACAACTTTTGTTCAGAAGTCAAGCTCTAATTCGGACATGTGAACATCCGAAATTGCGGTGCAAGAAAGTCAAAATTGTTGTGCTCATTGGTGGCAAAAATTCAAAAGTGTTTTGTATTTTCAACAAAGCCCATATGAAAGCAATAAAATGGTAGAAAAGTAATATCCTAGTTGGTGACTTTTTGAAGATGATGCCTCAAAAATCCTCTATAAATAGAAGGGTTTACAAGAGGAGAAACAGACCATTTTGGAGATTAACTCCAATACCATTTTCTTTCTTTCTTTCTTTCTTTCTTTCTTTCTTTCTTTCTTTCTTTCTTGTTAGTTTTGTCTCCTTCATGGAAGGCTTAGGTTTTCTTTCTTGTTAGTTTGCCTCCTACATGGAAGGTTTAGTTTTTCTTTATTGTTAGTTGCCTCCTACATGGAAGGCTTAGGATTTATTTGTTGTTAGTTGCCTCCTACATGGAAGGCTTAGGATTTATTTGTTGTTAATTTGCCTCTTTCTTTGTTGTTAGTTTGCCTCCTTCGTGGAAGACTAGGTTTGTAGTTTCAATTCAAGGATTCAAGCTATTTTCATTTTAACTTTTAGGTCTTGATCTTTATTTACATGCTTATTGTGAGCACCAATTTTTGTCCGGATATAAATCTCCCTTAATTATTCATAATAACTTAAAAAATGAGAGCTCAAATGGTTAAAAGAAAGGAGAAGGAGTTGCAAAATTAAATAAGTAAGCAAGTAGATAATAGATAAAGAGGGTTGAAGAAAATAAACAAAATTCGGTTAGGTTAGTTAGGAGTTAGTTATAGAGTTAGTTAGGCTAAGGTTAGAAATTAACTCTCATTGGGTTAAGGAATCAAGGTTAAGCTAGGGGTATAAAGGGGATTTTGGGAAAAAAGGAAGGGGCACCGGATTTTTAGCACCAAAAAAGAAATAATCGTTGGTTTGGTTGAGAAATCTTGAAGGAATTGCAAAAGAATCCTCTGAAAATTCTGCTTCTACTCTCGGTTCCCTTGCTGAATTCTTGAAGAATTTTTCGAAAGTTCTCCTTCTGCTCTCTGTTCGCTTGCTGGATCCTTGAAGAATTTTCCTTAAATTCTTCTCTGTTCTCGGTTCCTTGGATTTCCTTCAGCAAGTATTCTGGAAATTGTGCTCTGTTCGGTCGGACTTTGCGGTATTCGTGTAGGAGAAACCAGTTTGTTCTTGCTTCAGATTCTGTTCATCCTTTCCACTTTACGTTACCAGGTTAGGTTCTTGATTCTTGCTATTCTCTTAATGATTAACCGTATTTCCAGAGGCTGCATAATATCCTCTGCCTTTGCTTTTTAAGAATAGTTTAAGCTAGGGAGGAACTGAATCAATGAAACGAAACTCTAAGAAATTGCAATCCCTAGCTTCAGCTTTGATTCAGGAATTCTGGTTAAAATTCATGTAGGATTCTAGAAGAGGTAACGATAAAATTATTTGTCACATTTACCTATTGTATTTCCTCTCTTCACTTGAAAGACTCAACTCTTAAAAGACATGTTAGAAAATCGTTCACCGCTGTAAATCTTGGAATTAATTTGCATGCCGAATAATAGTGTGTTACTATGCGATAAACGGATTTGCTATCTTTGTTAGTTTATCAAACTCTGCAACATCCATGTTTAGGCCTACCAGGTTTAATAGTCTGTCAACGTATAGGCAAAAGTATTGAATACTTTGCCTTTACAAACTAGAAAGTAATGAATTATAGATTAAGGATTGGTATAGGCTAAGGTAGGTATGCCTTTACTGACCTTCGGTTTGGATGTGGTTGAGTCTGCGTAGAAATTGGTTTGGATTGGTCAAGTTACCTAGGTTTGGGATCTAAATCCAGAGAAATGTAAGCCTAAAATATAGATTAACTGCTTAATCATGAGAGGAACTGAGCAAGTGATTGATAATTTGTCTCTGTTACTCGAATTAGCAATTAACCTCGTTGTGCTGCACAATTTCTGTTTGAGTTACTTGGTAACAATACACTGATTCATTACTCGGTCCATGCGTATTTGATCTATTCAATCTCTGATCCTTATATTGTTTGTTGTGGTAATCACAGATGAAATAAATCAGTATAAATGATACCTCCACACCTTATCTGCTATCAGTTGTATTGTAGAGACCATATACTTGGTGTGTTTGCAACTGGCTGGTTGTTTATTTACAGTGGAAATTCCCGAATGTGGTGGAATCTGTGGAATGCATGATGCATTTACTGCTAGTATTTTCTTGGTTGAATAATCTGTTATAGAGACTCTAGGATATCTTGCTTTGTAAGCTAAAAAGGAAATTGAAAAGTAAAAAATGATTGCCTACTGTATGCTATGTGTAACTGGACTTAAATCCATAACTTCCTAGAACCTCCAAATCCCAGATCCTGTTCCTTACCTAACCAGACCAATTCATCAATTAGGAACTACATGAGTGAATCAAAACATACACCGTGACCAAGGAGTTTCTAGTTAACCAAATAAGATAGTGATCCTGTCCAGATATCAGATGATTGCCCTGAATGATGAGGGGACTTAAAGAAATCTCCAATGGCCTTGTTTCCTATCTCTCTCCTGATAAGCTTATCTTAATTCCTTGGCATCCTATGGGGAACACAACTTCTGGCTGCAAATACACCTAGAGACTGCCTATGGCTGTACACCTCTTGTGGAGCCTCCATATCATTTAGTGTCTGATAAATAGGAGTGACAAACCAGGTTTGGGTCCACAAAATGTATACAGAAGTTCATCATGATTTTGTCTCCTACCCTATACATTCGGTTGAGAGCTTTGAGTTAGACGCTGACCTTAAGATTAAAATGAAAACCTTTAAAATCAGGGAGTCTAGTTCATCTGGGAATTAGGAATGAGTCTGATTTAGGTGCTAAAATTTACAGGCTGTGAGTATCCCTTAGAGATCACGAGTCTATGTGCTGTTCAGAGTCCATCCTATTCTAAAATTTGAGACAACCTCAATCTAAGGAAGAGGTTAAGAGCTCCAGTGGCTACCAGGCTAGCGTTTAAGTTGATAGGCAAGTATTAACTTTGTTACCCTGGCATAGCACAATTATGCAGACAAATGCTCACCACCTGACAACCAAAGTCGCTGTAAGCCTTGACATTTAGTCATGACAGCTATCTTCTTTAGGAACCATGGGCTAGAATTGGTTTCCAATGAGTCACAGCTCTAGTATTTGTGGCAAATACTGTGTTTAGACAATAATAGGACCCCTGGAGACTCCAGCCTTTAATTATCTGAAATCAATCTATGAATCAGGCCTACAAAATAGATTCATCTATCTTCTCTGGTATAGAACCTTGAGTTTGAAGCTTAAGTCTGAGCTGTAAATTAGGCATTAGAAATCTGCCACTCTTTGGATTTAATCTACTAGATCAGAATTCTGCCTACGACCTGTAAGCAGATATCTGGATATCTGGATATGGTTTAGTTTTCCCATACTAGATATCTGGATGTCCAACACAATTTTCAGGGTCAATATATATATCCATGACCAAGCAGAACCTGCTTCGAGTTCAACAATTTGCAGGGAACCAGGTCCGTAGGCTAAAGCCTAATATTCCTGTTAAGTATATGTTGATTCTGCCCACTTTAGGTTCTATATTAGAGTAATCAGGCCAGGAACTAGTTAAGCACATGACTTGCATCAGGCTAATAGGATCTGAAACTGATTGAACACTAAGTGAGAGGAGTTGTCAGGCAGATAAGAGTCCTGATGGAGCTCTGGGCCAGGCAACTTTTACCTTTCAACTTTCTGAAACTGTAGCAGCAACCTTGCTGCATAATGATCTCATATTCTCAGACCTGCATACCTATAGTAGAAGCCTAAACCAGACAATAGGTCAATGGCTCTAGCTTCAGAGCATGGCAGGGGTAGGAGCCTTGCATTAAAGTTTGTAAGGGATACTAAGGGCTTAGCTGTTAGGATAGACCTTAGATGCTTGGTCTCATCTTGGTACCTAGTCATGAACAGATAATCCTTGATCACCTTAACAAAACTTAAGACTGCACATAGAACCAGAAATCAGGTTGGTCGTTCCTATCACTAAGGAGTTTAGACTTGAGTAAGTAGGGATCAATTGCAACAAAATTGATCTTATCTAGTTGAGCAGCCTGGGCCCTATTCTCTTTTAAGTTCCAGGTTTGTTTGTACAGGTTCAGGTATGGTCTCCCAGTTTCTTTTCTTTTCCTCATTACCCTGTAGGACTTGAACCTTTATTATCATAGAGACCTGAACCTGGAGTTGGAATCCTGATTGGAGGGTTAAGAAAAGGCTTAGAATGTAATAAGGGTCAAAGTTAATTTGATAAACAGGAGATGTAATTCATCATCCATCCCTGGTCAAGTAAAGACTAGATCAGCCTATAGAAGCTTGACTTTAGGAACAAAAACTGTTAGCATTGAGTTGGCACCTAGGCTTGGGATTCGAGGTCCAGTTTGGTCTCAGATTCCCCAAGCTGGTTTCAGTCTTGATCAAAGAAGTTAGATGATGAATCTTGAGCCTATAGGGCAGCAAACCATGTTTTAATTTCTTTTGAGTCTTAGGTTTGTTGCATATATTCTGTCCGTGGGAAATACATAATAAAGTTAGGAACAGCTCATTCATTTGAGTTTTAAACTATGTCTGATGTAGAACCTAAGTAAAGCAGAAATTAATCTAAAAGGGAATTCTTGTCAAGATAAAGCCTAGATGTGATAGTGACATTTGGCTTGGGATAGATCTGGGTGTTATCCTTACACAGGGTCATTGTATCAGTCCCTAATTCTCATCCCTCTACACAACCAGATTTGACTAGCCCAAAATTGGTATAGCAGCAAACCCCACATGAGGCACTACAGGTAGCGTTCTTTGGTTAACAAAATAGGCCATAGGTCAGCAATAAACACAGACTTGGGACATTATGGGCAGTGGCTTTAAAATTGAAGATACTAATCTGACTCCTCAGGACATCCTTGGCTATTAAGGTTCAGGCTTAGTAATTTTGCCTCAATACTCTTGAACCCCGGATAGCTGCTGACTTGTCTGGTTTGGCCTGTAGGGAATATGGTGAGTTAGGGCCAGTATGAACTTATAGGTGCCTCATGTCTTGTTGCCTCTTGACTTAGCATTGCTATGGCAGGTTCTAGGCCAAGCCCAGTTCATTAACAGGAATTTTCATGATCAGTTAGCTCAAGTAACAGGTTAGATCTAGACCAATATAAGGATGTTGAACCCAGTCACCACCTTGTCAGGGTCCCCTCATACTGTTTTCCTAAAAAACTGTCAGTGATTGGTCTTAGCAGCCATGAATTAAGTCTAAAGTTGTGTTATTGGTCTCTCGGCATAATAGGAGGTAGTGACGTGTTGAGCTTGAAATTCTGCTTGTGGTTTTAAAGGATTCCAGGGGAACTTAACACCATGTTCATTTTTGTACTAGATGTCTAACAAGCCCTGTTTCTGGAAGTCATGTAATGGATCTTAAAACCTCATGCAGTGGTGAGGAATTGTAAAGTCTTTTTCCTGGACTATAGGTAGGTGTCGTGATTTAATCTAGCTATAAACTTGTGAAAACCTTATGCTCCATATGTTTTAACACCTGGCAGCAGAAGTCTAGAACTTAGATTGGATTCAAATCTATCATTTCCCTGACCTTATGGCCAGGGAAGAAAACTTTTGGGCAATTAAAAGGCCAGGGTGCCGAATCCTAGGGGAGCAGGATATTAGGAGAGGTATTGAAAGGGAATCTTTCAAAACTGTACAACATTGGTTTAAAGATTTAAATAGGAGAATTGGTAGAATTTTGATCAGAATTATATCCAGCAGGTAAATCTCATGGGACTGATCTCTGTGTTTATGGGAATTGAGTCCAGAATTGGGAGTATGCTCTGCAAGTCATAAGTTCCATGGACCAGATTAAATACATGACCTTAGCTTGAACTGGGTTCTGTCAATTAGGGTAGGACAGGAGGTTGAGACAATAAGCTGGTAGAGTTAGGCTAGGCTGAGACTGTAAATAGAGGAATGCAGGTTGGCTGTAGTAACACCAGATGCAGTTCCAGTTCCCAGTCTTTTATTTTGAGCCAAAAAGGGTCAAATGAATTGGTAAAACCTGAAGCTTGATAATTTGCAAAGACAGGATTTAGTTATCAGGAACCCAGTCTTGAGTCTATTAAGACTAGTTCATCATATAGTTAGCGGTAGTAGGCTTAGGCTAAAAATCTATTGTCATTTATCTTTGCATGAGAGCCACTAGTCACTAAACCCGTCTCAGCAGCAGATTCATTGCAAAATTAAATTTCCTAAGAAAACAGAAATTACACTATGTTGAATGAGTGATGCAAACTACGGATCTCTATCACCCTATACATTCTTAGGCAAGTGAAGGACATTTAGTCACAAGTTCCAGTATGCTATTCCTTAGCCAGCACAGAAAATGGATTACTCTTAGGACAGCCACAGAAACTGGTCCATTACAACCCGCCTTTGATTGATTAAGTCCTTAAGTACATGGGAAGGTCTGTCTAGCTTTCGAACCTAATATGCTAAGGAAGATTCTTGTGAAAGAGTGATGCAACTTAAACATTGAATGAATCAAGAGTAAATTGGTCACCATTTGACTTGAAAAATGAAAGAATAAGCAGCAGATTTAAGCATCATGAACTCGGAAAACTAAGAGAAGTAGTGGATCTTATACCAAACAAATAATGGGGGAATATATCATTGTGCTTTCTCATTTCAATTTTTCTGATTCATGTTCTGTTTTCACTAAGTCACTCTCTAACTCAAATTTCTGGTTGCTTTTATTTTTTCGAAATTCATGTAAACGGGTTCTGACGCGAACGAGTAGCATTCTCTACCGTGTCGTGTTTTAATTCGTGTGTGATCCAAATACGGCTTACGACGATTTAGGATCTCGCAAGCATGAATTTTTGAAAACTGTTACTTTCAATAAAATCTTATAAAAACGTCTGTTTTATTTTATTTTATTTTTTTTCGAAATTCATGTAAACGGGTTCTGACGCGAACGAGTAGCATTCTCTACCGTGTCGTGTTTTAATTCGTGTGGGATCCAAATACGGCTTACGACGATTTAGGATCTCGCAAGCATGAATTTTTGAAAACTGTTACTTTCAATAAAATCTTATAAAAACGTCTGTTTTATTTTTTTTCGAAATTCATGTAAACGGGTTCTGACGCGAACGAGTAGTATTCGCTACCGTGTCGTGTTTTAATTCGTGTGGGATCCAAATACGGCTTACGACCATTTAGGATCTCGCAAGCATGAATTTTTGAAAACTGTTACTTTCAATAAAATCTTATAAAAACGTCTGTTTTATTTTTTTTCGAAATTTATGTAAACGGGTTCTGACGCGAACGAGTAGCATTCTCTACCGTGTCGTGTTTTAATTCGTGTGGGATCCAAATACGGCTTACGACGATTTAGGATCTCGCAAGCATGAATTTTTGAAAACTGTTACTTTCAATAAAATCTTATAAAAACGTCTGTTTTAATTTTTTCGAAATTCATGTAAACGGGTTCTGACGCGAACGAGTAGCATTCTCTACCGTGTCGTGTTTTAATTCGTGTGGGATCCAAATATGGCTTACGACGATTTAGGATCTCGCAAGCATGAATTTTTGAAAACTATTATTTTCAATAAAATCTTATAAAAAACGTCTGTTTTAATTTTTCAAAATTCATGTAAACGGGTTCTGACGCGAATGAGTACCATTCTCTACCGTGTCGTGTTTTAATTCGTGCGGGACCCAAATACGGCTTACGACGATTTAGGATCTCACAAGCATGAATTTTTGAAAACTATTATTTTCAATAAAATCTTATAAAAACGTCTGTTTTAATTTTTTCAATAAATTTCTATTAAAGCGTCTATTTTTTTTAAAGAAAAAAATCACTCTGTATTCCTTTTAGAGATCAAGTCTCTTAACCAGAACTACGTAGCCTTGAGTTTCCCATTGCACCAGGGAATACGTAGGAGCAGGATCAAGTCCTGTCAGGTTATTTTCTATAAACCTATTTATTTTCTATTCTATTTTAAGGGATCAAACAGTTTTCAAAATATCACACACTCAGTTTAAGGGTACCGTTCTTTGGAACGGGCGAGTAGGGTGCCTAATACCTTCCTTACTCGTAACCGACTCCCGAACTTCAAATCTCATCCTTGAGTTAGGGTTTTTCCAAATCTTTTCCCTTAAAACAAAAAATTTGGTGGCGGCTCCACAATCAAATTAATTCATTTCAAAATTTAGCGAGTCTGTCGTCTCGTCGTAATTACGGTTATGACAGATGGCGACTCCACTGGGGACTTTAGAGAGTCAAGCCCATCTAAATTGAGTGTGCCTGATCCCTTTCCGCTTGTTTGCACGATCCCTTTCCTGTTTACTTGAATGATTCATTTATCTGTTATCTGTCCAGATGTTTATTTTATAACTCTAGGATAGACGAACGATAAACTGTTATATATGTTTGTACAATTTCCCCAATTGCAGGTATCCCCAAAAGGTCTGTATACCCTTCACACACAACACATGCATGCATAATCATGAGTGGGGCCCTGTACCCGGGTCTGAGCGAAACTCAGGAATAGAGGGGTCTAGTGGTGCCACCAGGGATGCACGTCCCGGTAGGCTATCATGAAAACCTTAGCTAGAGTGCGTCCTTTTCCAGTGTCCTGTAACCAGTAGCGTTCTCTACGGTTGCAGTCAACACTATGGATTTGGAACTTGGCTCTAGTAACCTTTATACCCCAGGATTATGACCTACCTTTGGCGAGATACATAAAATAGACATCCTAGATCCATAGGACAGGTAACCTCGGACTAGGACACGCAAAAGGGTATACACTTCTATGACAGGTACTGATTCGTGCATATATTGCTTGTGTACAGTTATTCCAAATAGGGGAACGTAAAAAAAAAAAAAAAAAAAAGAGAAAAAGAAAAGAAAAGAGAAAAAGAAGAAGAAAGAAAAAGAAAAAAGAGAAGAGGGTGATGACTAAAAAGATACCCAGAGGTTGTTGTAGCTTCTGTTTCGAAAATCATGTTCTTAGTGCATTATAATCCATACCACAATTTAAAAATGTATCATATCACGCATTGCCTTAGTCCATAATGTATCATACTCAAATTGTTGTCATTCTTGCATCTTGCCTTAATTTACATAATTTCACGCCTTATATTTGATTACTCTGTCAAATAACTAACTCATTTATTTTCTTGATTTTCTTTTCTTTCTTTTTATTTTTTTCTCTTTTGAGGGGATCAGATTCTCATTTGTGTCTAAAGGAGGTGAAATGGAAATTAATGTCGGATCAGAATTAAGAAAGAAACGAAGAATCGGGGCAAAAATGATGGATCTAGCGAATTTAGAATCTTTCGCCGAAAGGCTGCAAACAATACAAAAGATGGCCTTTGTCAAAAGATATGGTAATATACTGAAATTATTGAAAATCAAAGTACAAGAAGAAGCCATCACTGCCTTTGTCCAGTATTACGACCCCCCACTGAGATGCTTTACGTTCACAGACTTTCAGTTAGCACCCACTCTAGAAGAGTACGAACAAATCATAGGCCTGCCAATGGAGGGAAGTAGGCCATACAATCATCTTGAGCATAGTCCTTCATTTCGAGCTGCGATTCAATCTATGGGATTGCAACACAGTGATCTCCTCACGGATTTCCAAGAAAAATATCAATGCAAAGGCTTTACAAGGGATCTCCTAGAAAGGCATTTGCAACATTTGGCAGACAATAACAAATGGGAGACCTACATGGATGCGCTCGCTCTTGTCCTTTACGGTTTGATATTGTTCCCTCAGGTTGATGATTTCATAAACACAGTGGCCATTGGTGCATTCTTATCTCGCAAAAACAAGTCCGAGAATCCTACCACTGCAATACTTGCTGACACATATTGTGCTCTGAATCTCTGTTATGAAAGGAAAAAGAAAAAACTGATATGTTGTCTACCAATTTTTTATATCTGGATCACGGCACATGCGTTCAAAAGAGAGGTAAAAGTCCAATGTCCCATCTCGGACTTGTTGTGCTACCAAATCAGAAACATGACTGGAAAAGAGTGGGCAGAATATCTGGCTAGTTTGACGGAAGAGAAGATTAGATGGCAGCCGGCTTGGCAGCAAAAGACAACGATCATTTATCATTGCAAAGGTTTTCCCAATGTCCCTCTAATGGGAACAAGGGGTTGTATCAGCTATAATCCCATACTAGGGCAACGTCAGCTAGCTTATCCCATTCGGAGTCCTCCAGCCCAAGAGCTATTGACTCCCGTCACTATATATTATGAAGGGAACTTTGCAGAACCTCTTCGAAAGGTGCGAGAAGCTTGGGAGGTGGTAACACGAAAAGGAAAGGAGTTAGGAGTCAGAAGTTGTGCAGCAAAGGAAGAATACCGACAATGGGTAAGGGAACGGGTGCAACAAATCAAGTTACCCTTCAAACCACAAGCTGCAGCTTCAGGAAGTCAACCATTGCCTGAAACATTCGAAGATGAGGCCGTCAAAGAATTAAAAGCAAAGTTGGAGGGCATGACTGTCAAAAACAACAGGTTGGAAGAAGAGTTGTTAAAGGCCCAACAGGAAATTGCCGCGCTTAAGAGAGATGGCCAAGAGAAAGATACCGCTTTGGAGGGAATTCGTCAACAGCAAAAGTCCGAGCGAGAGCACGCAGCTAGGGTCCACATGAGCCTTCAAGCTGCTAATAAGGAGCTGGGATTGAGAGCACAAGAAAGAGATGCGGCCCTCCAAGAAAATCAGGGAATGAGGGATGCTATTGAACAAATGAGAAGCCGAATTCGCCAAATCAGACGAGAGAAAGGTCAAGCCCTGGGAGAAAGGGATAGAGAGTTGGCAGAGAAAAACCAATTGATTGACGAAAGGAATGAGTTACGCCAATGGGTAGAGGAGTTGAAGCAACAAATAGAGAACTTGTTAGTGGCATGCGAAAATGAAGTGAACGAGAAAAAATGGAATGTCATTGAAGTCATTAGGATGCAGCAAAGGGGGATAAGTGATCTGCAAGATGAAATGAAATGGTATCAAGACACAGCGGATTACTGGACTAGATGTTTTGGGAGGTTAGCTAGTTTGGCTAACACTGCTATCGCCGAAGTACCTCAGTTGCTCAAAAGAGCGGAAGCTTCACTGCATCCACTCCATACGCCGGCTGAAGTTGAAGAATTTATCAACTTTTGTAAAGAGTTAATCATGAGAATGAATCGATATGTTGCTCTAGTTGAAAAAGAAGAAAAGGATGTACCGTGAATATTATGAATAAAGAATCTACTTTTTTCTACAGTTCTTGATGTCGCATTAATTTCCATTTCATACTTCATCTCACAAGCACAATCATCCAATCACAAATTTATCGAGATATCTGATCCCCGATATTTAATTTATGATTTAAAATTTGAGATTTTTTTTTCTTTAATACTAATTAATAAATATTGAATTTACAGAAAACAAAATAGCGGATTCACACATTCCTCAGCATTCCTATAGCACACGTTCAAAAACCAGAATGATGAATGAGCTAGAAGCACAAAATGAAGAGCTGAGAAATGAGGTTGCTGATCTGAGAGATCAGCTAGCAAAAGTCATGAAGCTGCTGGAGAAGAATGCAGAGGGACCCTCTGGGGCAGAGACAGCAGCTATGACCGATACATCAGGCCCTGTACAGGTGGTAATCGGTCGTGAATGGCCTCCTTACGGGATACCACCCAGGTTTGCACCTTCAGCACAGGGTGTTCCCACAAATCCTGCTGAGAATCCTCTCACTCACACCCAATACCCAAATCATCCTACTACCTACCCACCACATATAAATCAACCAGCTACTTACCATACAAATCCTACTACCTACCCACCACATATAAATCCACCAACCACCTATAACACAAATCCTACTGCTTATCCTCCACATACGGGACCTTCAACTTCTTACCCACAAAACACTAATCCCAACTATACATACATGAACACTACTACCATCGAGAATCCCACCAATTCCATCCCTATGACTACCTACCCACTAAACCCACAACAGCCACCTTTACCTTTACCAAACACCTATGGCCAGACCATCCGACCTACTGGGCCAGCAGTGAATGAACAGTGGTCAAATACCTCTGGACAGGAGGCACCTCTCAGTGGTAGATGGAAACACCTGGAAGAAAGAGTCAGGGCCATTGAGGGTAGCAGTTATGGACTAGTAGATGCTTCTGATTTGTGTCTAGTCCCTGACGTAATAATCCCGCCCAAATTCAAAATGCCTGAGTTTGAAAAATATAAAGGAACGGGGTGCCCCCGAAGTCATCTGACGATGTTCTGTAGAAAGATGGCTTCGCACGCACACGATGATAAGCTCCTGATCCACTGTTTTCAAGATAGTCTCACGGGAGCTGCAGCCAACTGGTACACTCAGTTGGAACGCACCCACATCCGATCCTGGAAGGATTTGGCAGATGCCTTCCTTAGGCAATACAAATATAATATAGAGATGGCACCAGATCGGTCTCAGTTGCAAAATATGATCAAGAGGGAAGATGAGACCTTTAAAGAATATGCTCAACGATGGAGGGAACTGGCAGCTCAAGTTCAACCTCCTCTATTTGAAAGAGAGATGATAGGGACGTTTATGGACACTCTCCCTGCACCATTTTATGATAAGATGGTGGACAGCGTTTCGGCCAATTTCTCCGATATGGTATTAATCGGAGAACGAATTGAAAGCGGCCTGCGTCGCGGAAGGATTGTGCATAATACGGTTGGCAATGTAAATGTGAAGAAGCCAACCAATAATTCCTGGAAAAAAAGGGAAGGGGAAACCCACCATGTCACGTATGATCCAAATCGCTCCACACCTACACCACCTAATTACCAAACACCTTACCACCCTCAGTATGCACCATACCCTCAGATGGTGGCCGCCTCCCAACCTAACTACCAACCACCTTACACACCCCCCACAGTTTTCCAGCAAACAACTCCACTCATGACGCAACCACAATCAACCATACCCCAACCTCCACAAAAAGCCTGGAGTCAAAACCCTGGCCCAAACACTAACCAAACTCAAAGAAGGCCAAATAATGAAAGAAGAGTTATACACTTTGACCCTATCCCTATGACCTATACTGAGCTTTTACCCCGCCTAATACAGAACTCTTTAATCGCACCTTGTCCTATGAAGCCATTGGAACCACCATTTCCCAAATGGTACGACCCGGCTGCTAAGTGTGATTATCATGCCGGGGCTGTGGGACACTCCACTGAAAATTGTCAAGGTTTAAAGCATAAAGTCCAAAACTTGATAAACGCCAAGTGGTTAAATTTTGAGAAGGATGCTCCTAATGTAGGAAATAATCCCCTGCCAAATCATGGGGGGCCAACGGTGAACTGCTTGGAGGTGGAGTTTGAGGTGAATATGCTTAATGAGGCCTTCCCTGGTTGTCCCAGGCCTTTAGTTATCAGATACTCCGAAGAGCCAGCTGTCCCAACACCGAATGGCTTGAGATCGATTACTATAAAGGTGCCGGGGCCTTTCCCATATAAAAGCAACAAGGAGGTACCTTGGAAGTATGATGCTGAGGTATCCGGGGGCAAGACAGAAGAAGAAAGAACCGAAGTCACCACTAGTGCAACTACTGATGTGGTGAATATAGCTGGAGTCGGGGGTATGACCCGGAGCGGTCGCATCTATTCCCCTATGGAAGAGAGGAGAGGAAGGCCCTGCGGGGAAGCAATTTTGGCTGGTCCTGAGCCAGAAGCAAATAAAGAAGAAGAAAGAAGGGAATTGAAAAAGCCTGTTTCTGAAGAAGATGCCTGTGAATTTCTAAGGATGATCAGGCAAAGTGAGTATTCAGTAATTGAACAATTGAACCGTATGCCAGCTAAAATTTCCCTGTTGGCATTAATGATGAATTCGGAGCCTCATCGAAAGGTGTTATTAAAAATCCTCAATGAAGCGCACGTGGTACATAATCTCTCAGTAGAGAAGTTCGAAGGGATTGGAAATAACATTACCGCCAATAACTTCCTCACCTTCACTGACAGTGAAATTCCCGAAGAAGGGGCTGGGCATAACAAGGCACTGCACATATCAGTAAAATGTAGGGACCATATCCTGGCTCGGGTCTTGATAGACAATGGTTCCTCATTAAATGTGATGCCTAAGATGACCCTGTCTAAGTTACCCTATGAAGCATCCCACCTGAGACCAAGTTCAATAGTGGTTAGGGCCTTTGACGGATCACGAAGGGAAGTTATTGGAGAGATTGATCTGCCAATACAGATTGGCCCGGTTATTTTTGAGGTGACTTTCTAGGTGATGGACATCTTGCCTGCATATAGTTGTCTCCTGGGAAGGCCATGGATCCATTCTGCTAGAGCGGTTCCATCCACTCTTCACCAAAGATTGAAATTTATCGTAGATGATAGGCTGATAATTGTTTCTGCTGAAGAGGATTTTTTGGTCAGTAAACCCACCAATACTCCCTACATTGAGGTCGCTGAGGAAGCCTTGGAAACTCACTTCCAGGCTCTAGAAATTGCTAATGTTACCACTGTTAAGGAGGGAGAGGTGGTGGACCAGCATCTGCCCCCGAGAGCTCTGTTAATGATGGCTAAAATAATGTTGAAAAATGGATTCCAGCCCGGAGACAAACTGGGGCAAAACAAGGGAGGATTAACTCAGCCTTTGCAGTTGATTAAGAACAAGCACAGGTTTGGGTTAGGGTACAAACCCACTGAGGAGGAAAGAAGAAGAATTAAGGAAGAAATGGAAGAAAAGAAACGGGCTAGACTGGAAAAGCGAAAGCCCCAGATAAAGAGGGTCCCTCGGCTTCACATTTCAGAAAGCTTTTGGAGTGCTGGGTTTGAGACTCCAGATGTGATAGCGGCAGTTGATAAAGAAGAGCCGCTCAACATGGATGACTTGGTGACAGCTTGTCCACCAGGACATGAGCTAAACAATTGGGAAACCATCGAGCTTCCCATGATTTTAAATTCAGTCTACATGTAATTTGTAATTGCTGTAAAATTTTGTGAATAAAATTTTGTACATATGATTGATCAATGAATACCACTGATTTCTTTCAGAAATATTTACTTCCTCCCTCCAATACATCCATATATCTTATTCTTTTCACATATTTGCAGATTCGAAAACAACTTGCCCAATGACGATCACGCTAGTATTGTATTGAATAATTTTGGCTGTCTTGTTAATCAAGCGGATGAGGAAACAGAATTTGAATATGAGCCGTCTGGGGAATTATTAAGGCTGGTTGAGCAGGAATCTAGATTGATACAACCTCACCAAGAGTCTGTCGAATTGATAAATCTGGGGACTGAGGAGGATAAAAAAGAGGTGAAGATAGGCGCGTTCAAAAACCGCTCTCGATTAGTGTCGCTGTTACATGAATATAGAGATATTTTTGCTTGGTCGTACCAAGACATGCCAGGATTGGACACATCTATTGTGGAACATAAATTGCCTTTGAAGCCTGACTGCCCACCGGTGAAGCAGAAGTTGAGAAGAATGAGGCCAGAGATGTCCCTAAAGATCCGAGAAGAGGTGAAAAAGCAGTTTGATGCGGGTTTTCTGGCTGTAGCAAAATACCCGGAGTGGGTCGCAAATATAGTACCGGTCCCCAAGAAAGATGGAAAGGTAGAATGTGTGTAGATTTCAGGGACCTAAATAGGGACAGTCCAAAAGACGACTTTCCCTTGCCTCATATCGACGTATTGGTTGACAATACTGCCCAGTTCTCTTACTTTTCGTTCATGGACGGTTTCTCTGGATATAATCAGATCAAGATGGCTGAAGAAGATATGGAAAAAACCACCTTTATTACGGCTTGGGGAACCTTTTGTTACAAAGTCATGCCGTTTGGGTTGAAGAACGCTGGGGCAACATATCAGAGAGTTATGGTAACATTATTTCATGACATGATCCACAAGGAGATCGAAGTATATGTGGATGATATGATCGCCAAGTCGGGAACTGAGGAGGATCACCTCGATAACCTGCAAAAACTATTCGAACGCCTTCGAAGGTTCAAGTTGAGAATGAACCCAGCTAAATGCACTTTCGGTGTGAAGTCAGGAAAGCTGCTAGGCTTCATTATTAGTGAAAGGGGAATTGAGGTTGACCCTGATAAGGTCCGTGCAATCTTGGAGATGCCAACCCCAAAAACAGAGAAGGAAGTGCGAGGGTTTCTTGGAAGGCTAAACTACATCGCTAGGTTTATTTTCCAGTTGATAGCTACATGCGAACCGATTTTCAAACTCTTGCGCAAAAATCAGCCCATCAGTTGGAATGAGGATTGCCAAGAAGCCTTTGAAAAGATTAAGCTCTACTTACAAGACCCTCCGGTTTTAGTCCCTCCAGTCCCAGGGAGGCCATTAATTCTATACTTGACAGTAACGGGCAACGCCATGGGATGTATGCTCGGTCAACAAGATGTAACTGGAAAGAAAGAACATGCCATTTACTATTTGAGCAAAAAATTTACCGATTATGAGGCAAAATATTCCTTATTAGAACAAACCTGTTGCGCGTTGGCATGGGCCGCTCATCGTTTGAGGCAGTACATGTTGAGCCATACTACTTGGTTGATCTCTAGGATGGATCCAATTAAGTACATCTTCGAAAAGCCCGCTTTGTCTGGACGGATTGCCAGATGGCAAGTTTTGCTATCAGAATATGATATCCTGTATGTTACACAAAAGGCAATTAAAGGTAGTGCGCTGGCAGATTACTTGGCTCAACAGCCTCTAAGTGATTATCAGCCGATGAGACAAGGGTTTCCAGATGAAGATCTAATGGCAGTATTCAGTGAGCCGGTACAAGAAGTAAAAGAAAAGTGGACGATGTTGTTTGATGGGGCGTCCAACATGATGGGTCATGGCATAGGAGCCATATTAATCTCCCCAGAAGGACAGTATGTACCTATCACAGCCAGGTTAGGTTTTGATTGTACTAATAATGTGGCTGAATACGAAGCTTGCATTATGGGAATACAAGCAGCAATTGATGCTAATGTCAAGAACTTGGGGGTTTATGGTGATTTAGCTCTAGTTATCCATCAGGTTAAAGGTGAATGGGAAACTCGAGATGCAAAGTTGATCCCATACCAAGCTTATATTAAGGAATTGTTGGAGCACTTCGAGGATGTCACTTTTGCACATATACCTCGAGAGGACAATCAATTGGCTGACGCCCTAGCCACCCTCTCGTCCATGTTTAAAATAAGTAAAGAGGAGGATATGCCCCTTATCCAGATTCAACGCCGAGATCGACAAGCCTTTTGCCAATCAATTGAAGAGGAACAAGATGGGCAACCCTGGTATCATGATATCCGGCGCTTTCTGAAAGACAAGGAGTATCCCAATCATGCCTCGGAAAATGACAAAAGAACATTAAGGAGATTAGCTGCCAGTTTCTTTCTCGATGGGGAAGTTTTATATAAAAGAAATCATGATATGGTCCTACTCAGGTGTGTAGATGCGGTAGAGGCTAGAAAGATTGTGAAAGAAGTCCATGAGGGATCTTTTGGTGCCCATGCTAACGGACACGCAATGGCAAGAAAAATCCTCAGAGCAGGATATTACTGGTCGACTATGGAGACTGATTGCTACAAGTATGTTAAGACTTGTCATAAATGCCAGGTATACGCTGACAACATCCACGTGCCGCCTACGTCCTTGAATGTATTATCTTCACCATGGCCATTCGCTATGTGGGGAATGGACGTCATTGGGCCGATTGAGCCTAAAGCATCTAACGGGCATCGTTTCATATTGGTTGCCATTGACTATTTCACTAAGTGGGTCGAGGTTGCCTCCTACGTCAGCGTAACTCGGAGCGTGGTCGTAAAATTTGTAAAGAAAGAGTTGATCTGCCGGTATGGTTTACCCAACAAAATCATCACAGATAACGGTACCAATCTTAACAACAAAATGATGAAAGAATTGTGTGACCAGTTCAAGATCCAGCATCATAATTCCTCCCCATACAGACCAAAGATGAATGGAGCGGTGGAGGCAGCCAATAAAAACATCAAGAAAATTGTCCAAAAGATGGTGCACACATAAAGATTGGCATGAGATGCTCCCCTATGCCCTCCACGCATATCGTACTTCAGTTCGTACCTCTACTGGAGCAACTCCATTCTCGCTTGTTTATGGAATGGAGGCCGTCCTTCCTATCGAAGTAGAGATCCCCTCATTAAGGGTGTTAACGGACGCAAAGTTGGAAGAGGCAGAGTGGGTTCAAGCCCGGGTTGATCAGTTAAATTTGGTTGATGAAAAAAGATTGGTAGCGTTGTGTCACGGACAGCTATATCAGAAAAGAATGAGGAAAGTATTCGAAAAGAAAGTCCGTCCCCGAGCATTTCAAGAAGGAGATTTGGTTCTCAAAAAGTTATTACCTATGCAAAAAGCGCTACAAGGGAAGTGGGCCCCAAATTATCATGGGCCATATGTAGTCAAGAAGGCTTTCTCGGGAGGAGCGTTGATTTTAACTGATATGGATGGGAATGACCTGGCGAATCCAACCAACGCTGATTCTGTAAAGAAATATTATGCGTAATAAAAGCCCGCTAGGTCGAAAACCTGCAAGGGCGACCTAGGCAAAAGTTAGGGCATCCAAAAAGCCCGCTAGGTCGAAAACCCGTAAGGGCGATCTAGGCAAAAGTTAGGGCATCCAAAAAGCCCGCTAGGTCGAAAACCCGTAAGGGCGATCTAGGCAAAAGTTAGGGCATCCAGAAAGCCCGCTAGGTCGAAAACCCGTAAGGGCGATCTAGGCAAAAGTTAGGGCGTCCAAAAAGCCCGCTAGGTCGAAAACCCGTAAGGGCGATCTAGGCAAAAGTTAGGGCATCCAAAAAGCCCGCTAGGTCGAAAACCCGCAAGGGCGATCTAGGCAAAAGTTAGGGCATCCAAAAGGCCCGCTAGGTCGAAAACCCGTAAGGGCGATCTAGGCAAAAGTTAGGGCATCCAAAAAGCCCGCTAGGTCGAAAACCCGCAAGGGCGATCTAGGCAAAAGTTAGGGCATCCAAAAAGCCCGCTAGGTCGAAAACCCGTAAGGGCGATCTAGGCAAAAGTTAGGGCATCCAAAAAGCCCGCTAGGTCGAAAACCCGCAAGGGCGATCTAGGCAAAAGTTAGGGCATCCAAAAAGCCCGCTAGGTCGAAAACCCGCAAGGGCGATCTAGGGAAAAGTTAGGGCATCCAAAAAGATGCGCTAGGTTGAAAACCCACAAGGGCGACCTAGACAAACGTGAGGAAAATTCCTATCGTCGTAAGATGGCCCTCAAGAATAGGTGAGAACAAGAATGTGATACTGGGGCAAAGGATAAAAAGCAGATTGATTCAAAAGCAGTCAGGTCAGTATTGGGCAAATACTGGAGCAGATTGATAAAGGTGAAATAGGCCAATGTTGAAATCAGTTCGAAGCTTATCAGAATAAGACTGGGCTAATACTGGGGCAAAATGTTGTTTCCTAATAAGCATGGGTGATAAGACAGGAAAGGTTATGGAAATACAATACTAGCATTGATCGTCTCGAAGGCACAAGACCATCCCAAATTCCATCCCCAAATACATACTCCTCTAATTCCTTGTTCTGTTTACTTTTGAAATTCAGCCATTTTACTAATTCAATTGTATTCGTTGATCAAGCATATGTATCGAATTAAGTATAATACAGTAATTATTAAATACTAAGACTGTTTGAATCATGGTTAGAACGAGAATCTCGCAATTGATAGTCATTTAATAACATTGAATGATTCTTCTCTCCGCAGAATAAGCAGTGTGATGCATAAAGTTAGCCAACAAAATCAGAAAGGGAAGGCCAATCGCAGGCTCTAGCTCATTCTAAAGGTCATAAGAATCGTGCTATAGGGAAGCTGTGAATTCGAAGTCCGCTAAATAAATAAATATTAAAAGCTCTCCAAATCAAGTCTTCTTGCATTTTAATTTCCTGCATTTTGGCCTATCACATCAGGCCCCTCATGTTTAAATTTCTGTTCAAGCCTATCACATCAGGCGCTGCATTTTAATTTCCTGCATTTTGGCCTATCACATCAGGCCCCTCATGTTTAAATTTCTGTTCAAGCCTATCACATCAGGCGCGACATTTTAATTTCCTGCATTTTGGCCTATCACATCAGGTCTCTCATGTTTAAATTTCTGTTCAAGCCTATCACATCAGGCGCTGCATTTTAATTTCCTGCATTTTGACCTATCACATCAGGCCCCTCATGTTTAAATTTCTGTTCAAGCCTATCACATCAGGCGCTGCATTTTAATTTCCTGCATTTTGGCCTATCACATCAGGCCCCTCATGTTTAAATTTCTGTTCAAGCCTATCACATCAGGCGCTGCATTTTAATTTCCTGCATTTTGGCCTATCACATCAGGTCCCTAATGTTTAAATTTCTGTTCAAGCCTATCACATCAGGCGCTGCATTTTAATTTCCTGCATTTTGGCCTATCAGGCCCCTCATGTTTAAATTTCTGTTCAAGCCTATCACATCAGGCACTGCATTTTAATTTCCTGCATTTTGGCCTATCACATCAGGCCCCTCATGTTTAAATTTCTGTTCAAGCCTATCACATCAGGCGCGGCATTTTAATTTCCTGCATTTTGGCCTATCACATCAGGCCCCTCATGTTTAAATTTCTTTTCAAGCCTATCACATCAGGCGCTGCATTTTAATTTCCTGCATTTTGGCCTATCAAGCCCCTCATGTTTAAATTTCTGTTCAAGCCTATCACATCAGGCGCTGCATTTTAATTTCCTGCATTTTGGCCTATCACATCAGGCCCCTCATGTTTAAATTTCTGTTCAAGCCTATCACATCAGGCGCTGCATTTTAATTTCCTGCATTTTGGCCTATCACATCAGGTCCCTTATGTTTAAATTTCTGTTCAAGCCTATCACATCAGGCGCTGCATTTTAATTTCCTGCATTTTGACCTATCACATCAGGCCCCTCATGTTTAAATTTCTGTTCAAGCCTATCACATCAGGCGCTGCATTTTAATTTCCTGCATTTTGACCTATCACATCAGGCCCCTCATGTTTAAATTTCTGTTCAAGCCTATCACATCAGGCGCTGCATTTTAATTTCCTGCATTTTGGCCTATCACATCAGGCCCCTCATGTTTAAATTTCTGTTCAAGCCTATCACATCAGGCGCTGCATTTTAATTTCCTGCATTTTGGCCTATCACATCAGGTCCCTCATGTTTAAATTTCTGTTCAAGCCTATCACATCAGGCGCTGCATTTTAATTTCCTGCATTTTGGCCTATCAGGCCCCTCATGTTTAAATTTCTGTTCAAGCCTATCACATCAGGCACTGCATTTTAATTTCCTGCATTTTGGCCTATCACATCAGGCCCCTCATGTTTAAATTTCTGTTCAAGCCTATCACATCAGGCGCGGCATTTTAATTTCCTGCATTTTGGCCTATCACATCAGGCCCCTCATGTTTAAATTTCTGTTCAAGCCTATCACATCAGGCGCTGCATTTTAATTTCCTGCATTTTGGCCTATCAGGCCCCTCATGTTTAAATTTCTGTTCAAGCCTATCACATCAGGCGCTGCATTTTAATTTCCTGCATTTTGGCCTATCACATCAGGCCCCTCATGTTTAAATTTCTGTTCAAGCCTATCACATCAGGCGCTGCATTTTAATTTCCTGCATTTTGGCCTATCACATCAGGTCCCTTATGTTTAAATTTCTGTTCAAGCCTATCACATCAGGCGCTGCATTTTAATTTCCTGCATTTTGACCTATCACATCAGGCCCCTCATGTTTAAATTTCTGTTCAAGCCTATCACATCAGGCGCTGCATTTTAATTTCCTGCATTTTGACCTATCACATCAGGCCCCTCATGTTTAAATTTCTGTTCAAGCCTATCACATCAGGCGCTGCATTTTAATTTCCTGCATTTTGGCCTATCACATCAGGCCCCTCATGTTTAAATTTCTGTTCAAGCCTATCACATCAGGCGCTGCATTTTAATTTCCTGCATTTTGGCCTATCACATCAGGTCCCTCATGTTTAAATTTCTGTTCAAGCCTATCACATCAGGCGCTGCATTTTAATTTCCTGCATTTTGGCCTATCAGGCCCCTCATGTTTAAATTTCTGTTCAAGCCTATCACATCAGGCACTGCATTTTAATTTCCTGCTTTTTGGCCTATCACATCAGGCCCCTCATGTTTAAATTTCTGTTCAAGCCTATCACATCAGGCGCGGCATTTTAATTTCCTGCATTTTGGCCTATCACATCAGGCCCCTCATGTTTAAATTTCTGTTCAAGCCTATCACATCAGGCGCTGCATTTTAATTTCCTGCATTTTGGCCTATCAGGCCCCTCATGTCTAAATTTCTGTTCAAGCCTATCACATCAGGCGCTGTATTTTAGTTTCCTGCATTTTGGTCTATCACATCGGGTCTCTCATGTTTAAATTTCTGTTCAAGCCTATCACATCAGGCGCTGCATTTTACTTTCCTGCATTTTGGCCTATCACATAGGGCCCTGTATGTTTATCCACAGGTCTTGATTTCTTTTTATTTACTAAGGCCGGACAAAATTGGCTCACGTCTTTACTCATTTATTACTTCGATAATACAAGAAGCATTCTTGCATTATCTAGTAAAAACTTGGTAAAGAGGGGCAAACTGTGAGCACCAATTTTTGTCCGGATATAAATCTCCCTTAATTATTCATAATAACTTAAAAAATGAGAGCTCAAATGGTTAAAAGAAAGGAGAAGGAGTTGCAAAATTAAATAAGTAAGCAAGTAGATAATAGATAAAGAGGGTTGAAGAAAATAAACAAAATTCGGTTAGGTTAGTTAGGAGTTAGTTATAGAGTTAGTTAGGCTAAGGTTAGAAATTAACTCTCATTGGGTTAAGGAATCAAGGTTAAGCTAGGGGTATAAAGGGGATTTTGGGAAAAAAGGAAGGGGCACCGGATTTTTAGCACCAAAAAAGAAATAATCGTTGGTTTGGTTGAGAAATCTTGAAGGAATTGCAAAAGAATCCTCTGAAAATTCTGCTTCTACTCTCGGTTCCCTTGCTGAATTCTTGAAGAATTTTTCGAAAGTTCTCCTTCTGCTCTCTGTTCGCTTGCTGGATCCTTGAAGAATTTTCCTTAAATTCTTCTCTGTTCTCGGTTCCTTGGATTTCCTTCAGCAAGTATTCTGGAAATTGTGCTCTGTTCGGTCGGACTTTGCGGTATTCGTGTAGGAGAAACCAGTTTGTTCTTGCTTCAGATTCTGTTCATCCTTTCCACTTTACGTTACCAGGTTAGGTTCTTGATTCTTGCTATTCTCTTAATGATTAACCGTATTTCCAGAGGCTGCATAATATCCTCTACCTTTGCTTTTTAAGAATAGTTTAAGCTAGGGAGGAACTGAATCAATGAAACGAAACTCTAAGAAATTGCAATCCCTAGCTTCAGCTTTGATTCAGGAATTCTGGTTAAAATTCATGTAGGATTCTAGAAGAGGTAACGATAAAATTATTTGTCACATTTACCTATTGTATTTCCTCTCTTCACTTGAAAGACTCAACTCTTAAAAGACATGTTAGAAAATCGTTCACCGCTGTAAATCTTGGAATTAATTTGCATGCCGAATAATAGTGTGTTACTATGCGATAAACGGATTTGCTATCTTTGTTAGTTTATCAAACTCTGCAACATCCATGTTTAGGCCTACCAGGTTTAATAGTCTGTCAACGTATAGGCAAAAGTATTGAATACTTTGCCTTTACAAACTAGAAAGTAATGAATTATAGATTAAGGATTGGTATAGGCTAAGGTAGGTATGCCTTTACTGACCTTCGGTTTGGATGTGGTTGAGTCTGCGTAGAAATTGGTTTGGATTGGTCAAGTTACCTAGGTTTGGGATCTAAATCCAGAGAAATGTAAGCCTAAAATATAGATTAACTGCTTAATCATGAGAGGAACTGAGCAAGTGATTGATAATTTGTCTCTGTTACTCGAATTAGCAATTAACCTCGTTGTGCTGCACAATTTCTGTTTGAGTTACTTGGTAACAATACACTGATTCATTACTCGGTCCATGCGTATTTGATCTATTCAATCTCTGATCCTTATATTGTTTGTTGTGGTAATCACAGATGAAATAAATCAGTATAAATGATACCTCCACACCTTATCTGCTATCAGTTGTATTGTAGAGACCATATACTTGGTGTGTTTGCAACTGGCTGGTTGTTTATTTACAGTGGAAATTCCCGAATGTGGTGGAATCTGTGGAATGCATGATGCATTTACTGCTAGTATTTTCTTGGTTGAATAATCTGTTATAGAGACTCTAGGATATCTTGCTTTGTAAGCTAAAAAGGAAATTGAAAAGTAAAAAATGATTGCCTACTGTATGCTATGTGTAACTGGACTTAAATCCATAACTTCCTAGAACCTCCAAATCCCAGATCCTGTTCCTTACCTAACCAGACCAATTCATCAATTAGGAACTACATGAGTGAATCAAAACATACACCGTGACCAAGGAGTTTCTAGTTAACCAAATAAGATAGTGATCCTGTCCAGATATCAGATGATTGCCCTGAATGATGAGGGGACTTAAAGAAATCTCCAATGGCCTTGTTTCCTATCTCTCTCCTGATAAGCTTATCTTAATTCCTTGGCATCCTATGGGGAACACAACTTCTGGCTGCAAATACACCTAGAGACTGCCTATGGCTGTACACCTCTTGTGGAGCCTCCATATCATTTAGTGTCTGATAAATAGGAGTGACAAACCAGGTTTGGGTCCACAAAATGTATACAGAAGTTCATCATGATTTTGTCTCCTACCCTATACATTCGGTTGAGAGCTTTGAGTTAGACGCTGACCTTAAGATTAAAATGAAAACCTTTAAAATCAGGGAGTCTAGTTCATCTGGGAATTAGGAATGAGTCTGATTTAGGTGCTAAAATTTACAGGCTGTGAGTATCCCTTAGAGATCACGAGTCTATGTGCTGTTCAGAGTCCATCCTATTCTAAAATTTGAGACAACCTCAATCTAAGGAAGAGGTTAAGAGCTCCAGTGGCTACCAGGCTAGCGTTTAAGTTGATAGGCAAGTATTAACTTTGTTACCCTGGCATAGCACAATTATGCAGACAAATGCTCACCACCTGACAACCAAAGTCGCTGTAAGCCTTGACATTTAGTCATGACAGCTATCTTCTTTAGGAACCATGGGCTAGAATTGGTTTCCAATGAGTCACAGCTCTAGTATTTGTGGCAAATACTGTGTTTAGACAATAATAGGACCCCTGGAGACTCCAGCCTTTAATTATCTGAAATCAATCTATGAATCAGGCCTACAAAATAGATTCATCTATCTTCTCTGGTATAGAACCTTGAGTTTGAAGCTTAAGTCTGAGCTGTAAATTAGGCATTAGAAATCTGCCACTCTTTGGATTTAATCTACTAGATCAGAATTCTGCCTACGACCTGTAAGCAGATATCTGGATATCTGGATATGGTTTAGTTTTCCCATACTAGATATCTGGATGTCCAACACAATTTTCAGGGTCAATATATATATCCATGACCAAGCAGAACCTGCTTCGAGTTCAACAATTTGCAGGGAACCAGGTCCGTAGGCTAAAGCCTAATATTCCTGTTAAGTATATGTTGATTCTGCCCACTTTAGGTTCTATATTAGAGTAATCAGGCCAGGAACTAGTTAAGCACATGACTTGCATCAGGCTAATAGGATCTGAAACTGATTGAACACTAAGTGAGAGGAGTTGTCAGGCAGATAAGAGTCCTGATGGAGCTCTGGGCCAGGCAACTTTTACCTTTCAACTTTCTGAAACTGTAGCAACAACCTTGCTGCATAATGATCTCATATTCTCAGACCTGCATACCTATAGTAGAAGCCTAAACCAGACAATAGGTCAATGGCTCTAGCTTCAGAGCATGGCAGGGGTAGGAGCCTTGCATTAAAGTTTGTAAGGGATACTAAGGGCTTAGCTGTTAGGATAGACCTTAGATGCTTGGTCTCATCTTGGTACCTAGTCATGAACAGATAATCCTTGATCACCTTAACAAAACTTAAGACTGCACATAGAACCAGAAATCAGGTTGGTCGTTCCTATCACTAAGGAGTTTAGACTTGAGTAAGTAGGGATCAATTGCAACAAAATTGATCTTATCTAGTTGAGCAGCCTGGGCCCTATTCTCTTTTAAGTTCCAGGTTTGTTTGTACAGGTTCAGGTATGGTCTCCCAGTTTCTTTTCTTTTCCTCATTACCCTGTAGGACTTGAACCTTTATTATCATAGAGACCTGAACCTGGAGTTGGAATCCTGATTGGAGGGTTAAGAAAAGGCTTAGAATGTAATAAGGGTCAAAGTGAATTTGATAAACAGGAGATGTAATTCATCATCCATCCCTGGTCAAGTAAAGACTAGATCAGCCTATAGAAGCTTGACTTTAGGAACAAAAACTGTTAGCATTGAGTTGGCACCTAGGCTTGGGATTCGAGGTCCAGTTTGGTCTCAGATTCCCCAAGCTGGTTTCAGTCTTGATCAAAGAAGTTAGATGATGAATCTTGAGCCTATAGGGCAGCAAACCATGTTTTAATTTCTTTTGAGTCTTAGGTTTGTTGCATATATTCTGTCCGTGGGAAATACATAATAAAGTTAGGAACAGCTCATTCATTTGAGTTTTAAACTATGTCTGATGTAGAACCTAAGTAAAGCAGAAATTAATCTAAAAGGGAATTCTTGTCAAGATAAAGCCTAGATGTGATAGTGACATTTGGCTTGGGATAGATCTGGGTGTTATCCTTACACAGGGTCATTGTATCAGTCCCTAATTCTCATCCCTCTACACAACCAGATTTGACTAGCCCAAAATTGGTATAGCAGCAAACCCCACATGAGGCACTACAGGTAGCGTTCTTTGGTTAACAAAATAGGCCATAGGTCAGCAATAAACACAGACTTGGGACATTATGGGTAGTGGCTTTAAAATTGAAGATACTAATCTGACTCCTCAGGACATCCTTGGCTATTAAGGTTCAGGCTTAGTAATTTGGCCTCAATACTCTTGAACCCCGGATAGCTGCTGACTTGTCTGGTTTGGCCAGTAGGGAATATGGTGAGTTAGGGCCAGTATGAACTTATAGGTGCCTCATGTCTTGTTGCCTCTTGACTTAGCGTTGCTATGGCAGGTTCTAGGCCAAGCCCAGTTCATTAACAGGAATTTTCATGATCAGTTAGCTCAAGTAACAGGTTAGATCTAGACCAATATAAGGATGTTGAACCCAGTCACCACCTTGTCAGGGTCCCCTCATACTGTTTTCCTAAAAAACTGTCAGTGATTGGTCTTTGCAGCCATGAATTAAGTCTAAAGTTGTGTTATTGGTCTCTCGGCATAATAGGAGGTAGTGACGTGTTGAGCTTGAAATTCTGCTTGTGGTTTTAAAGGATTCCAGGGGAACTTAACACCATGTTCATTTTTGTACTAGATGTCTAACAAGCCCTGTTTCTGGAAGTCATGTAATGGATCTTAAAACCTCATGCAGTGGTGAGGAATTGTAAAGTCTTTTTCCTGGACTATAGGTAGGTGTCGTGATTTAATCTAGCTATAAACTTGTGAAAACCTTATGCTCCATATGTTTTAACACCTGGCAGCAGAAGTCTAGAACTTAGATTGGATTCAAATCTATCATTTCCCTGACCTTATGGCCAGGGAAGAAAACTTTTGGGCAATTAAAAGGCCAGGGTGCCGAATCCTAGGGGAGCAGGATATTAGGAGAGGTATTGAAAGGGAATCTTTCAAAACTGTACAACATTGGTTTAAAGATTTAAATAGGAGAATTGGTAGAATTTTGATCAGAATTATATCCAGCAGGTAAATCTCATGGGACTGATCTCTGTGTTTATGGGAATTGAGTCCAGAATTGGGAGTATGCTCTGCAAGTCATAAGTTCCATGGACCAGATTAAATACATGACCTTAGCTTGAACTGGGTTCTGTCAATTAGGGTAGGACAGGAGCTTGAGACAATAAGCTGGTAGAGTTAGGCTAGGCTGAGACTGTAAATAGAGGAATGCAGGTTGGCTGTAGTAACACCGGATGCAGTTCCAGTTCCTAGTCTTTTATTTTGAGCCAAAAGGGTCAAATGAATTGGTAAAACCTGAAGCTTGATAATTTGCAAAGACAGGATTTAGTTATCAGGAACCCAGTCTTGAGTCTATTAAGACTAGTTCATCATATAGTTAGCGGTAGTAGGCTTAGGCTAAAAATCTATTGTCATTTATCTTTGCATGAGAGCCACTAGTCACTAAACCCGTCTCAGCAGCAGATTCATTGCAAAATTAAATTTCCTAAGAAAACAGAAATTACACTATGTTGAATGAGTGATGCAAACTACGGATCTCTATCACCCTATACATTCTTAGGCAAGTGAAGGACATTTAGTCACAAGTTCCAGTATGCTATTCCTTAGCCAGCACAGAAAATGGATTACTCTTAGGACAGCCACAGAAACTGGTCCATTACAACCCGCCTTTGATTGATTAAGTCCTTAAGTACATGGGAAGGTCTGTCTAGCTTTCGAACCTAATATGCTAAGGAAGATTCTTGTGAAAGAGTGATGCAACTTAAACATTGAATGAATCAAGAGTAAATTGGTCACCATTTGACTTGAAAAATGAAAGAATAAGCAGCAGATTTAAGCATCATGAACTCGGAAAACTAAGAGAAGTAGTGGATCTTATACCAAACAAATAATGGGGGAATATATCATTGTGCTTTCTCATTTCAATTTTTCTGATTCATGTTCTGTTTTCACTAAGTCACTCTCTAACTCAAATTTCTGGTTGCTTTTATTTTTTCGAAATTCATGTAAACGGGTTCTGACGCGAACGAGTAGCATTCTCTACCGTGTCGTGTTTTAATTCGTGTGGGATCCAAATACGGCTTACGACGATTTAGGATCTCGCAAGCATGAATTTTTGAAAACTGTTACTTTCAATAAAATCTTCTAAAAACGTCTGTTTTATTTTTTATTTTTTATTTTTTATTTTTTTTTCAAAATTCATGTAAACGGGTTCTGACGCGAACGAGTAGCATTCTCTACCGTGTCGTGTTTTAATTCGTGTGGGATCCAAATACGGCTTACGACGATTTAGGATCTCGCAAGCATGAATTTTTGAAAACTGTTACTTTCAATAAAATCTTATAAAAACGTCTGTTTTATTTTTTTTTCGAAATTCATGTAAACGGGTTCTGACGCGAACGAGTAGTATTCTCTACCGTGTCGTGTTTTAATTCGTGTGGGATCCAAATATGGCTTACGACGATTTAGGATCTTGCAAGCATGAATTTTTGAAAACTGTTACTTTCAATAAAATCTTATAAAAACGTCTGTTTTATTTTTTTCGAAATTCATGTAAACGGGTTCTGACGCGAACGAGTAGCATTCTCTACCGTGTCGTGTTTTAATTCGTGTGGGATCCAAATACGGCTTACGACGATTTAGGATCTCGCAAGCATGATTTTTGAAAACTGTTACTTTCAATAAAATCTTATAAAAACGTCTGTTTTATTTTTTATTTTTTATTTTTTATTTTTTTTTCGAAATTCATGTAAACGGGTTCTGACGCGAACGAGTAGCATTCTCTACTGTGTCATGTTTTAATTCGTGTGGGATCCAAATACGGCTTACGACGATTTAGGATCTCGCAAGCATGAATTTTTGAAAACTGTTACTTTCAATAAAATCTTATAAAAACGTCTGTTTTATTTTTTTTCGAAATTCATGTAAACGGGTTCTGACGCGAACGAGTAGTATTCTCTACCGTGTCGTGTTTTAATTCGTGTGGGATCCAAATACGGCTTACGACGATTTAGGATCTCGCAAGCATGAATTTTTGAAAACTGTTACTTTCAATAAAATCTTATAAAAACGTCTGTTTTATTTTTTTTTCGAAATTCATGTAAACGGGTTCTGACGCGAACGAGTAGCATTCTCTACCGTGTCGTGTTTTAATTCGTGTGGGATCCAAATACGGCTTACGACGATTTAGGATCTCGCAAGCATGAATTTTTGAAAACTGTTACTTTCAATATAATCTTATAAAAACGTCTGTTTTAATTTTTTCGAAATTCATGTAAACGGGTTCTGACGCGAACGAGTAGCATTCTCTACCGTGTCGTGTTTTAATTCGTGTGGGATCCAAATATGGCTTACGACGATTTAGGATCTCGCAAGCATGAATTTTTGAAAACTATTATTTTCAATAAAATCTTATAAAAAACGTCTGTTTTAATTTTTCGAAATTCATGTAAACGGGTTCTGACGCGAATGAGTAGCATTCTCTACCGTGTCGTGTTTTAATTCGTGCGGGACCCAAATACGGCTTACGACGATTTAGGATCTCACAAGCATGAATTTTTGAAAACTATTATTTTCAATAAAATCTTATAAAAACGTCTGTTTTAATTTTTTCAATAAATTTCTATTAAAGCGTCTTTTTTTTTTAAAGAAAAAAATCACTCTGTATTCCTTTTAGAGATCAAGTCTCTTAACCAGAACTACGTAGCCTTGAGTTTCCCATTGCACCAGGGAATACGTAGGAGCAGGATCAAGTCCTGTCAGGTTATTTTCTATAAACCTATTTATTTTCTATTCTATTTTAAGGGATCAAACAGTTTTCAAAATATCACACACTCAGTTTAAGGGTACCGTTCTTTGGAACGGGCGAGTAGGGTGCCTAATACCTTCCTTACTCGTAACCGACTCCCGAACTTCGAATCTCATCCTTGAGTTAGGGTTTTTCCAAATCTTTTCCCTTAAAACAAAAAATTTGGTGGCGGCTCCACAATCAAATTAATTCATTTCAAAATTTAGCGAGTCTGTCGTCTCGTCGTAATTACGGTTATGACACTTATTAAGTGGTTTCTACTCTACTTCACTATATTCTTCAATTTTATTCTTTAATCAAAGTTTGATCGGTTGACGTATTTTGATTAATGCATAATTGATTTATAATTGGTTTTTGATTGGTAAATCATTTTCCAAAAGTTTGAAGAGTAGAAATTAAGTAATTTAATTGAAGGTTTTCATTTTATTACTTACCTCAACTGAATACTGATTATAAAATTGGTTTAGATGAAAGATTAAGTGGTTACTAAGTCTTGTTGATCATAATCAATTGAATTCTGAGAGGTTTCTCAGTAGAGAATTCAAGGATCATTGTAGGGGTTCCAGATGATCCTAGGTTGATAAACACAATGCATGATTTTAGTGATCAATGATTAGTTATGAAAATAGCCTCTGAATTCCTTGAGTTGATAATTGTTAAGTCAAATTAATTTCAGTCTGTATTTTGCATTTCGCACTTAATATCATATATTTACAAAATCCTCTTTTTCTAACTTTCTCCTAATTTGCTTAAGAATATGAAATGGTCTTTGGGAGATGACCTAGGTTGCACCTTATACTATACCAATAGTTTGGGGGAAATCTAGAAATTATTTTTGCGCGTTTGAGACGAGCGTGTCAAAAATTTGGCGCCGTTGCCGGGGACCATTTAGTTTCCTAGGCTCATTTAGGAGTTTGTATAAAATTTTTAATCTTTCTAACAATTTTTTTTTATTTTAGGTATATTATTCTTGGATTTTCTGTATGAATTCACCTTTTTGTGTATGACCCGATCCAATCCTGAACATTTATATGCATATGATCCTGAGATTGATAGAACATTCCACCATTTGAAAAGAGCACATAGAAGACATTCATCCAGTAATAACCAAGAAAGTAACAGTAGTGATTTTTCATCTTTAAATTTTGATAGTTTCAAATATTCTGCCAAGAACATGGCTGATAGAACCCTAAAAGAATTAGCTGCACCTGATGTTGCTTATCAACCATTGTGCATTCAATACCCTGATGTTGATGCACCATTTGAACTGAAGTCTGGATTAATACATTTGCTACCTAAGTTTCATGGCCTTGCAGGTGAGGACCCTCATAAACATTTGAAGGAATTTCACATTGTGTGTTCCACAATGCGGCCACAAGGAATTCCTGAATATCATATCAAGTTGAAGACATTTCCTTTCTCCTTAAATGATGGAGCTAAGGACTGGTTGTACTATCTACATCCAACATCTGTTACAAGCTGGAATGATATGAAGAGATTATTTCTGGAGAAATTCTTCCCTGCATCCAGAACGACAGTTATCAGAAAAGAGATTTGCGGCATCAGACAGAACTCCCAAGAAACTCTCTATGAGTATTGGGAGAGATTCAAGAAACTATACGCCACTTGTCCACACCATCAAATCAGTGATCAATTACTGATTCAGTATTTCTATGAAGGACTCATGCCAATGGACAGAAGCATGGTTGATGCAGCTAGTGGTGGAGCACTTATGGACAAAACTCCTACAGCAGCTCGAGATTTGATTGCCAACATGGCAGAAAATTCTCAGCAATTCAATTCTCGAACTAATTCCTTGCCTAAAGGAGTCCATGAAATGACCACCAAGACAGACCATACACGATTGGAGAACAGAATTGAAGAACTAACCTCCATCGTAAGACAGTTGGCCATCAGACAACAACAACAACTTAATGTTGTTGACAAAACCAAAACATGTGGCATCTGCACTTCTGCAGATCATCCTACTGATGCATGCCTAACATTGCAAGAAAGTGAGACACCTGAGGCTGCAGTAAATGGTATTTTTGGCACAGGACAACAATACAGGCCTTCTCAACATTATCAGCAACAGAAGTTTGAACCACCTTCTGGATCATACAATCCTAGTTGGAGAAACCATCCTAACTTGAGATATGGTCCTCCACTCCAACAAAGGATTCAAACATCTGACTCCCAAAATAAATACCAACCACCACCATTCAGACAACAACAACAGCATATGCAGCAATCTGTACCCTCTAATGCTTCTGAACCCTCTCTTGATGATTTGATGAAGCAATTAGCAACCAACAATCTTCAGTTTCAACAAAATGTAAGTTCTACCATTCAGGATTTACAAACTCAAATTGGGCAGTTGGCTATCACTGTCAACCAATTGAAATCTCAAGGTTCTGGTCAACTACCTTCTCAACCTGTCATAAATCCCAAAAGTGTGAATGCCATGACCTTGAGAAGTGGGAAGAAAGTGCAGACAGACCCTACAATTTTAAAGCAACAAAGCTTCAATCAGACTAATCCACACCAAAAAGAAGCATTTATCTCCACACCTGGAGACATCTCTGATAAGCCATCTGAATCAGAGGGAAAGTCTGATGAAAAAGTACACCAGTCATCGATAAGACATCGAATGATCAACAAAAAGAAGCTTGCCGTAAACGATCTGCACTTGAAGCATCTGATGAAACAAAAACCCCAAATTGTGCTGATCAGAAGGTATCTTTACCTTTTCCAAATAGAATGGTCCAATCCAAGCCCAATGTTCATGCAGAATTGGATAAGGAGCTTCTAGATACCTTCAGGAAAGTGGAAGTCAACATACCACTTCTAGATGCTATCAAGCAAATTCCCAAATATGCCAAATTTCTAAAGGACTTGTGCACGCATAAGAGAAGACTCAAAGGGGATGAGAAGATTAGTGTGGGACGCAATGTTTCTGCCTTAATTCAACCCAGCCTCCCTCAGAAATGTAAAGATCCAGGAACTTTCACCATTCCTTACACAATAGGAAACTCTACATTTGGTGATGCATTGCTGGATCTAGGTGCTTCCATTAATGTTATGCCCTCATCAGTTTATAAATCTTTGAATCTAGGAGAACTGAAGCCAACTGGTGTGGTGATTCAATTAGCCAACAGAAGTACAGCACATCCAGCTGGAATACTTGAAGATGTGTTAGTTCAAGTGAATAAACTGATCTTTCCAGCTGACTTCTACATTTTGGATATGGAAGATGAGTCATCCATCAATAGAGCAACCTTGATCCTAGGGAGACCTTTCCTCAAAATTGCAAAAACAAAGATAGATGTGCATACGAGGACTCTCTCTATGGAATTTGGAGATGATATCATCCAATTCAACATATTTGAAGCCATGAAGCATCCCATAGAGAATCATTCACTCTTTCAACTTGATGCTATAGATCTTCTTGCGAATGATTATTCTATTGACAATCTACTTTTTGAATTTTTTTTATTTTGATTTAGATTACTTAGATAATTTTACTTACACATGTGATGAATTTGATCCATGTATTGTCTGTTCCAGGATTAATGCTGCAGACCAAACTTCGTTGAAAGATGACATGTTAGATGCAAGTGTTACAGACATTTCAATCTCAGATAGATCCCTGCCTTCCATAATACAACCACCTCCTTTGGAGTTGAAACCTTTGCCTGAACATCTAAAGTATGCTTATTTGGGGGAAAATGAGAAGCTTCCTGTCATTGTAGCAAAGAACCTTCTACCGCAACAAGAAGAAAGGTTGTTGCAAACCTTAAAAAACCATAAACAAGCAATTGGATGGACTTTGGCTGATATTCCAAGCATTAGCCCATCTACTTGTAAGCATAAGATATTGCTGGAGGAAAACACCAGACCTGTTAGACAACCACTTCTCTTTGGTGAGGTATTTGATGTATGGGGTATAGACTTTATGGGTCCATTCCCTGTCTCTTTTGGCTTTGTTTACATTCTGCTAGCTGTTGATTATGTTTCAAAATGGGTGGAGGCAAAAGCCACTCGTACTGATGATGCTCGAGTTGTTGCAGATTTTATCAGGTCTAACATTTTTAGCAGGTTTGGCATTCCCAGAGCTCTAAATAGTGACCAAGGTACTCATTTTTGCAACCGCACAATGGAAGCCCTACTCCGCAAATATGGAGTCACGCATAAAGTCTCCACCCCATATCATCCTCAAACAAATGGTCAAGCTGAAGTTTCTAATCGAGAGATCAAGAAAATCTTAGAGAAAACAGTTCAGCCTAACAGGAAGGATTGGAGTTTGCGCCTTGTTGATGCGTTATGGGCATATAGGACAGCCTACAAGTCACCCATTGGCATGTCTCCCTACAGGATTGTCTTTGGTAAAACATGTCATTTTCCAGTTGAATTAGAGCATAGAGCATTTTGGGCAGTAAAGAAATGCAACATGGATCTAGACCAAGCAGGAATCCATAGGAAGCTTCAATTGCAGGAACTTGAAGAAATTCGATTGGAAGCATACGAAAACTGCAAAATTTAAAAAGAAAAGGTCAAAGCTCTTCATGACAAAAAGTTGGCAAGAAAGGAGTTTTCCGTTGGACAAAAAGTTCTCCTTTTCAATTCTCGGCTAAAGCTTATGCCTGGTAAGCTACGCTCTAGATGGTTAGGACCATTTGTAGTTACTAATGTTTTTCCTTATGGTGAAGTGGAAATAAAAAATGAGGTAACTGCAAAAATCTTCAAGGTGAATGGACATCGTCTTAAACCATTTTTCGAAGGTTTTCAAAAGCACACGGTAGAAGAAGTGCATTTGCACAATGCCACATACTTGCAATAAATTCAAGAGAAGTCTCCCTCTCTCTCTCTTTCTCTCTCTCTCTCTCTCTTTCTCTCTCTCTTTCTCTCTCTCTTTCTCTCTCTCTCTCTTTATCTCTCTCCCTCTCTCACATTCCTCGCTTATAAGTTTCAACTAATCTCTCAACTTCCTTCTTCACCTCTTAAATCATCGCAACTATTACACCATATTGAGCTTGCAGGAATAATAACTTGAGTGTTTTAAGAAAAAAAATGGAGAAAGCTCTCACCAGGATCAAAATTTTGTTCCCTACTCTCCCCAGAAATTTTCTTAAAGATATTTACAATTGCAGACTTGAACGATTGAGAGCATTAACACTCTTAGGCCTTCCAGAAGATGTCCGTTGGATCATTGAAGCTAAGGTACGTTTAGCAGGTGAATTTCAAGAATCATTTGTTAAAAACATGCCAGGTATGGGAAGAAGTTCCTATGCAAAGAAGAGAAGGGCAAAAAGAATTGGAGTTTGCTACCGGTGTGCAAGATGGACCTGTAACACAAGATGTAAGAACCCTGGAATGGTCTCAAGAAATCGAGAGGACAAAATTCAATTCATAAAGGATGGACTGAGTAAGGAGTCATTGGATGATATCATTCAGACTCTTGAGACGCATCCTAGTGGGCATGTACAAGGAGTTCTTCTTGATTTGTTTGAACTGTTCCGTAAGGAAAAAACACGTTATAGTCTTGGGAATCTGACTTTAAAAGACCCTGTTTTCAGTTTACAAGAAAACTGAATGGGAAGCACATCCTCGACTCTTAGAAGGCGTTTCAGCCGTTACTGGACGTAAAACCAGAGGAAGATATGAGCCACAATCACAACTACTGTTCATTCTCATGCGTGTATGTTTGTCATTTACATTGTCTTTTCAATTTATTGGGCCACCATTTTTTGAAAATTTCACCCCTGCTTAAAGTCTTTCCCTTCTGACATTCACCTTTTCCTTGAACAAAAAATTCAAACTTTTGCAACAAAAATTCAAACTTTTGCAACAAAAATTCAAACTTTTGCTACCAAATCCTGATCCCGCACTATTCAAGCGATCTCCTTGTCTGATATTGAGTCCCTATAAATTATCAATCTCTATGACATATTTTTTCAAAAAAAAAAAAGACAGAAACACCGTATATGGATAGGATCAATACTATCTGTGTTTTTGGTGGGTCTAACCTTGGAAAGGATGGAGAATTTCAACATGCAGCTTATACCCTTGGTAAGGAATTAGCTGCAAGAAAAATCAATCTTGTTTATGGGGGAGGGATTCAGGGTTTAAAAGGATGTGTTGCAGGATCTGCACTCACAAAGGGGTGTAACGTCTTAGGTGTTGGCTTAAAAAATGAGAGCACCTCCCACTTCACCCTGGGTACTGAATTGAAGGTTGCAACCATGCATGACCGTATGAGACACATGTTGGTTAATTCTAATGCATTTATTGTATTATCTGGTGGTCTTGGAACAATGGAAGAAATTTTTACCATTATATTTTGGGCCTATCGGAATTTTCATAAAAAACCTTTGGGCTTATTGAATATTAATGGCTTTTATAATGGTTTGATATCCTTTTTAGATCATGCAGTAGAGCAGGAGTTCATGCCACAATCCATGCGCAACATCATAGTATCTGCTTCAACTGTTGAACAGCTACTTGAGATTTTGCAAAATCCTACATCTGAGCTCAATCAAGCAATGCAGCTGGTGAACCAACCAAATCAGGATGGCAGAGACAAAAGAGAACCAAATACCACTCTTCAGTTATAACTTTTCCTTACTTTGGTGGTTTTCTCACATTTCTTTTCCTGTTATATAATTTCTATCTAAGACATTGGGGACAATGTCTTGGATAAGTTGGGGGAGGATGGTCTGATATCTAAAAAGAAAAAAAAAACAAAAAAACAAAAAAAAACCCAAAAAAAAAAATTAGGTTAGAATCATAAACTTGCTTTGAGTAAGATGGCTGAATAAGGAGTTACACTTGACTCTTGATACGCATATTATAATTAAAAAAAAATATTTTGAATGTGGAAGTATGTTTTTCTTTAGATTTCATAAAATAATTGAAGCAAAATGATTTACATTTCGAGATTAATTAGTTTGGCAACACATATTTGAACTGGATAGATTAAATTTGATAAATATATTACTTGTGAGATTTTGAGCCTTATTATTATTATTTTCTTTCTTGTGTGATTTTCATCCATGGAATATGTTACTTCAGAACTTGCATTGATTCTTTTTGAAGCTACATTTTCACATGAATTGTACAAAAATGATTGAGGCACTGTTTTTCTTGAACAAACCACTTGGCCAAATAACCAAACCATATAATTTTATCCTTTGATCAGCCCTTTGAGCCGATTAGCCTTTTCTTCTTTTTAGCTCACCACAAAAAAAAACAACTTTGTCTGACCATAGAAGGTGAGGAATACTGGATTTATCATACCATAAGTGTTTCAATAAGTGTGGGGGAGATTATTGTTGTGTTCATCGATATCATGGTTGAAAAAAAAAACCGAAGCAATATAATAAATAAACTATTATATTGAAAAAAAAATGAGGAAGTGATATCTGTTTCTCAGACTTGCACTTAGACTCAGTTTTCAATCCTCATCATTTTCCTTGGTCAAACATTGTATCTCTTCAATATATCATTTCATCTTTCTAATCCCGTTATAACCAGAATAAAGACCTCTTGGTTTGTGCATTGCATGTGTACATAGTAGTAGAGAAGTAGAAGATATGCAAGCCTATGATAGTTCATCTTTCATGGATTGAATTTGAGAGAAACACTTACCAAATCAAACACTTGAGAGATTCAGAGTATATCATGTGAGGTTTTATCTTTCTCAATCTATGTTTTTCAAATTAAAGTTGCCTTTCTAAGTAATTTCAAAAATGTGATGAAAGAATGCTTCATGAAATTTTGTGAATTCTTGAGAAATCAACTCAAAACTTTGATGTTCTTTCAAAAAAAAAAAAAATAGTCACCAATCCTTAACTTAAGTTTGCCCGAGACGTGCAAAAGGTAAGTGTGGGGGAATTTGATAAGCATAGATTTCATAAATAATTATCTCTCACTTTTATCTCATTAAGACTTCTTATATGTTCAATTAAGTGGTCTTTGTCATATTTTATGAGTTTGGGTTCATATGAAGTTTAATTAAATTTCTTTGCTTACCCGATTAAAATGACACTATTATAGTATTTTGAGCATATTTTGTGGGGGAATACTGATTATAAAATTGGTTTAGATGAAAGATTAAGTGGTTACTAAGTCTTGTTGATCATAATCAATTGAATTCTGAGAGGTTTCTCAGTAGAGAATTCAAGGATCATTGTAGGGGTTCCAGATGATCCTAGGTTGATAAATACAATGCATGATTTTAGTGATCAATGATTAGTTATGAAAATAGTCTCTAAATTCCTTGAGTTGATAATTGTTAAGTCAAATTAATTTCAGTCTGTATTTTGCATTTCGCACTTAATATCATATATTTACAAAATCCCCTTTTTCTAACTTTCTCCTAATTTGCTTAAGAATATGAAATGGTCTTTGAGAGATGACCTAGGTTGCACCTTATACTATACCAATAGTTTGGGAGAAATCTAGAAATTATTTTTGTGCGTTTGCGACAAGCGTGTCACTATACCTTTCAACCCCAGACGCAACCATCATAATCACCAAATGGATTATAATTCCTATGCCCAGTCTTTGAAGAAGGGTGATCCCTCTGGGTTCTTAGTAAATCTCTTTATAATCTTCACAAAGACACGGTCATAGAGTATAACACAGATGAGCATTGTGAAAGATGTAAATGCAATTAAACTTGCAGGGGGGACATTGAAGTTGCCAATTCTTCTATCAAGAGTAACTCCTTGTCTTACAAAAAGGGTATTTGTCTGAGCAACCGTTGTACTAGGAATAAATGTAGCAACCCAGATGGGGATCAATCTTAGAATTTGTTTTGTTTCCTCTACTTGAGTTACTGAGCACAACATCCATTCACTAGTACTTGAACTAGTTTTGGTACAGGCCCTGTTGAGGAACCTGCATGTGTTTTCAATCAAAACAACATTTCATAGTAAAATCACACATCAAATTGGTGAGAAATCGGCTAGAAATAGTACCTCAATGTTGGAGTGGATTTAATCTTGAATTTCCCTTTCTTTGTATAATCCTCAAAATCGTTCTCATATAACTCTCTAGAGTCTATAGGAACAGTTACATTCCTTTTCCTTAAAGCAGCTACTATAACCTTGGCCATTCTAGTGTAGGGACTCTCTGAGATCACTTTGTGTCTGTAGAATGGTGTGCCTGCTAGGAATATGATGATTGATATTGCTAGCCCAATAGTTGAAATTCCATAACCAAGGGCCCAACCCACATTATCTTGTATATACACTAAGGCTGTGAATGAAATTAGGGTCCCAATGAAGATACTGGAAAACCACCAATTGAAGAATGAGAGCTTTTGTGCCTTTTCCTTGGGATCAAAGTCATCAAATTGGTCAGCACCAATGGTGGAAATGTTGGGTTTGGTTCCACCAGATCCTATTGATAAGATGTAGAGTGCACCATAGAACACAGCTAGTTGCTGTGTGGAGGGTTTCACACATTTGGTCACATCCATTTCATGACATTCAGGTGGCGTTAGGTTTGGATGAGCAACTGATAGAACAAGTAGGCACATACCCTGCCATTGCCAATGCACAATGAATTTTTCAACCAATCCTATGGGATTAACAATTTAACTACACAGCTCATCCCAAATGCTAAACACAATTCCAGACTGGTGGACTCCTAATCATTTCTTTAAAATGGAATTGATAATTAACTTTTTCTTTTTTAAATTTAGTTGTAATTTCCTTGACAGAATTATATATATATATATATATATATATATGAAAATATGTGCTATTTGTGAAAAAAGAAGAAAGAATTTTTTTTTTAAAAAAATATTATGATAAGAAAAAATATAAAAATATAAAATATATTGAAATAAAAATACTCTTGGCATCTGTAATAATTGAAATCCTTCTATATTATTAGGAGTAATATTCTAGTGACATAAACACTACCACGTATGAAAAATGTTTTATACCATAAAAATTGGTTGAGGGCCAAAATGACCTATATTCTAACAACAAATAACTAACATGCGCACTCAAGAGTCAAATTTAAATATATATTTTTTTCATAAACATTTTAGTGGTAAAAAATGATAAAATAAATAACTTTTTTCTATAAATTTAAATCATTTCATGAACATTAATTTTTTAAAATACTTTTCATTCTTTAAAACTGAATGTACATAAGTTAATCTTAATTAATTGGGTAAAAGTTTGATTTTTATTTTTAAATTTTTTTCTTATAAGTGTTTGTAAAGAAATTTATCAAAAGTGACCTATGTTAGTGTAATTTTATCAAAAATTGGGATATACAAAATTTATCCTAGTAATGGAAGGATTGGCTTTTACCTTGATAACGATAATTAAATCCTTACCAATGTGATGAGAAAATCAAGTACAATCACAATGGCAAAATTCAAATGTGAAGAAAGACATACCAATAGATAGATAGCAGAAGAAATGACAAAAGTCCAATAGCGACCAAGAAGAACATCTGCAACATAGGCACCTAATATGGGAGTAAGATATGTGGTGCCAACCCAATTGTTGACACTGTCTGAAGCAGTGACGGTGCCTTGATGAAGCTTCCTTGTTAGATACAACACCAAATTTGATGATATTCCATAATAACACATTCTTTCGAATATCTCATACGCTGCATGACATAATATATGTCATTAATATATATTCAACCAAATCAAATCGATTGCATAGCCCATAGCCTTGTGATGAATATAAGACAATGTTTATTCAACATTGTTTGTTGATTTATGTACAAGAGAGTGTACATGCACTACAAAAAAATTATAATTTTTTGGCATTTCATTTCCGGCGGTTACAAGAAACCGTCAAAATAATTTATAATTTTCACTGATTCAACCTGCTATAAACTATATGCCTCGAACCTTCAAAGATATGGCTCGGCAGAATTTAGTGGCTTAAGCTCTCTCAAATGAAAGTTGGATTCTTATAAATAGATATTTATAAGTTCTCGTGGCAACACTCCTATCGCAGTATGAAAGAAAAGGTCTCGTGGCAACACTCGCTCCATCTTTGGGTTCAAACTATCGATATTTACAAGGTATCTCTCTTTTTTTCTCTCTCTACCATAGCCATAGCCATAACCATAACCATTGTTGTTTATTATATTCATTCATTATGCATGTTTTCTATTTTTTCTCTGCAAATGTTTCAAGTAAGAGTTAATTTCAAAAAAAAATGTGCAGAAGTAAGAAGCAATGTGAGAAAGGAAGCATGAACCTACTGTTGATAAGATTTTCGCCATGTGCCACATCTTGGAGGTTTCTTCCTCAAAGTTTTCTTGCCTTTCTTTTTCTGTTCTATTCCTTTTTACTTTAATTTAATGGTTTGAGGTTATTTTACTCTTTAATTATTTATTTATCCCTAATTAGGAGATCACTTTGTTTTGCTTTGGTCTTGAGTAAAATTGTAAACTGCAACTTTAAATTTTTGCAGGATTTTTTATTACATTACTCTTATTTTTTCCTTTTTTGAAAAAATTTTGCAGGTTCAATCCATCTAGTAGATAATAGACATACATCAAATGTGAGCTAGAGAATGAACTGGAACAGAGTATTAATGATGTGTTTGAGAGGTTCGATATAGATCCATTGGTTCTGCTTCTTGCTCAGGTCGATTTGAAACTTCTTATTTGCTATATTTTTTTACTATTAATAAAATTTCCTATTAATCTACAAATTTTCTTACTTTTGTTTTCATGTTCTAAATCATTTGATTCCTATTAATTTACAATTTTTTTTCTTTAGGGATGCAACAGGTTTATTGACAAGAAGTTAGAAAGTAAATGTAATTTAAGTGATTACTCTCATCACTTTCTATAACGAGCGATTTATCGCAGGGATCGAATCTTCATGTTTTCACTTATAAGGAGCTTCAAGAGATCACACACAACTTCAGCAAATCCAACTTTCTGGATTTGGAAAGGTATATAAAAGGTTTATAGATGACAATCTTATGCCTAGATTGGAAGCTCAAACTGATACAGTTAAGGTCTTAAACTTGGATGGAAAACAAGGCCTCAGAGAATGGTTGGTAAGAATTTGCTAAACATCTCAATATTATTACCGTTTATATTACTGTATTTCAATTGATAAAAATTACTATTCTTTTTTTTTTAAATTATGTATAGGCTGAAGTTATCTTTCTGGAACAAGTGAAGCATCACTTTTTGAAACACCTAGATACAGAAATGTTAAAGCCTTAAACATTTTATTGGATGTTGTAAGTTTTCATTAGTCTTTGTTCACTTAATTTAAACAAAATAGTTAAGTGATGAGAATCTGTTAACTAAATAAAATTAAATTGACTTTTACATAATCCATTTTTTTTATTAATTTTAAAATATTGTGGCGGTTTTAAACCACCAATAAATATGTTTATTTTTTGGCGGTTTTACCGGCGGTTAAGAAAAAATCGCCAGAAACATTAGTGGCATCCGTAATTTTGACGTTTTTTAAAAACGCTGGTACTAATTTTTGTGGCGGTTTTTAACCGTCACAAACTGTATTTTTAACCGATAGAAACATTGTATTTTTTTGTAGTGATGCAACAGCGTTGTGTATGCTAATTGACTTTTTCTTGGTTACTTTTACTAAGTTTACAAAAAGAATAAATAAATAATCTTTGCTAACTTTCAAAAATAAAAAAAGAAGTAATTAAGTTCTTGAACAAAACTTTCACAATTATTTTTGTGTTGTCGGTGTCATAAAATAATAAAATTTATATACTTTTTAAATATAAAAAATAAGTAAAAATGTAAAAAAAATTATAATTGATATTATTACTAACATGTTAATATTACACTTATGGATCATTTAACATCATAAATAATATAGCAAAAATTATATTAAATATATTTAATTTAAAAAAAAAAAAGAAATATTATATTCAAAATAGATACACATATGATAATGTTAGTTATTATATCGAATATATTAATATGAGATAACAATTATGATGTGGATATAATTTTTAAAATAATTATTATAAAAATTAATAAGTTATAATAATATAATAATTTATAGTTGGATGATAGTATGAAAAATATTATATTATTATTATATTTTAATTAAATTCATTAAAATTTATTATATATTGAAAAAATATTATATATTACAATAAGATGATGCAATAAAATACTGTTTAACTTTTAAATTATATAAAAAATTAAACTTAATTCATTTCATGAAAATTTTTCAATTTAACTACTTCATTACAAAATTTACATTTCTATCATTTTCCAAAGTTTGATATATAAAATTAATTTTAAAATATATAAATATAGCTACATTTAAGTTTCATTAAAATATAGTGTGAATCTATACAGAGAGTCATCAATATATATACGAATGAATTCTACTACTATAAATGTGATTGTTTTCAGTATAACCTCAAAAATCATTTTTTGAGCTACCTTAATAGGATACCAGATATATTTCAACTACACTATCAAGACTTAAATGTAACTTTCATTTTATCAAACGCTTGATTTTGTCAATAACTTTTTCATATATTTTAAATGTATAATTATGTAGATTTTGACCTACTTAATTGATATATTAAATGATTTTAAATTAACTTTAAATTTATAAATATAATCTCTATAATAAAAATATTTGATTTAATGGTCGATTTAAAATAAAGTTATTTGATAAAAATTTATTAAACAATATAATCTTTAGTGTCACTACAGTAAATATAAATTAATATTTTCTGATTTTTCTTTTTTTTTCTCATATAAATTTGGTAAATAAAAAATATAATAATTAATAAAAATCATTAAATGCATACAATATATTTTCTCCCTATCTAGTTACAACAACTAATAAAAAATATATTTGAAAAGGAAAAGATAAAAAAAGTTATAATTTTTTTAATATATATAATAACTAAGATTAAAAAATTTATTATTTATTTTTAAATTTGTCATTAAATTATATTTTTTTAATGTTTGAATGAATAATTTTCACTAATATTAAATTTTATATATTTTCATGATGAAAATTCTTCTACCAATAGACTGATGATGCATCTCATTATCTCAAAACAAATCATTTAACGAAATCAAGGTATAACTAACTATTTTGCTTATGAAGCTAAATCAAAAGGTTCAATGTTAAAGGAATTACTAAATAATAAATAAATAACAACCTTGGCAGAATAGCTTTAACCAGGAAGAAAGGAGAGAGGAAAGGTACCAAGAAGAAAGGAACAAGCTTTCCAACCACCTCTTTTGGATTTGAGAACATGTTTTCCTTTAAGATCCACAGTTCCATCTTGTGTGTACTCACTCTCATTCACCGTTCTTCCCTCTTCCATTGGCATCATAAACTTCTCCAGGAGCACCAATTAACATATAAACCAAGTATACGTTTTCTCTGCCAACATCAGAACTACGCTAATTTTTGCTTTGCTTTAAAGTGATGCTTTAAAATATTCATAAAGATGGAAATAAGCCAGACTGGATAGAAGTTTACAACCTTATTTATTTAAAATGTGACTTATCCGAGTTCTTTATTAAGATAAACTTTAATTTTTTTTACAATATTTTAAATAGATAAATCAGATTTAGATTCATAAACTTTTTTTTATGTAGTGTTATAGTTGTAAAGATAATATGTATCATGTAAAAATAAATTGACAATAAGAATATTGATTAATTGTATATGTTTTATAACAATATTTTAATAATTAAAAATGTTTTGTAAATAATATTAATTAAAAATATTAATTGAAATTAATTAAAAAGTAGAATATATGACAATTACTTTTTTATATAGTAATTTTTTAATAAATTTTAGTAATATGAAAAGGTATAACCTAATAGTTAAATATATTATAATTAATGGATATTACATTTAATAGTATTATTTAAGTTAATTTCATATTACATTTAATAAATAAAGCATTTAATACTAGATGGAGTCCATTTTACTCTTTCTTCAATGAATAAGGAAGGTGTATCTGTAACGATATTTTGATGTTTAAATGAGAAAGGGAATGAATAAAGGGAATGAATAAAATTGGGTGATCGTATATCCGCTATAGATCATGTGTTGAAAGTAACAAAAATATGCTGTATCCTATTAGATAATTAATTCTTACTTCTGTAAAACAAGAGGCGGAGTATCAATTGTAACACAATAACCCACGGATCATGACAAAATCCATTTAAAAAAGAAAGAAATAAAAAAATATATGTAAAACTTAGTATGTATAGAAATATAAAATTTTACCCTTAGAAAAAGAAGAGATAGAAGCAGAAGAAGGAAGAGGAATAGATCACCTTTGGTAAACCTGTTGAAGAATTAGTATATTGACCTTTATAAACATGATCGTTAGAACTCATGGTGGAGGATGCATCATAGGTGAAACATTTATCATCCAAATAATGGTGTTGCCTTTGAAAGTGCTATGATAATGGCTACCCATAATAGATGGATGTCAAACTCATTCTCCATTTTACTCATCTACATCTATCTCAATGTCCAGGTGTTGATGATTCATGGCGCCAACTCATTAAAGAACCATAATCATATACACAAAAATGAAAGAACGGAGTGAGACATATCGTTCAAGTAAAAGTCTACGTAAGAGTAGAATATTATTTTCAATACAAGCAACATAATCAGTTTTATATCAATTGCAAATAATTATCATGATATGCAATATATGCAGGTAATTTTACTTTATCTTCTTCATAACTTTCTATGATGACAAACTCAAGATTAGACTGGAACTTAATACATTCTGTATCACATCAAGGATTACTAATTTAGAATTGGTCATCCTTACAATATGTATAATATATTTAGGCCCAAATTATCATCTTTCTATCAAAATAATGGGATACCAGGATCCAATTTTCAATAATAGTGTGTCATTGGCAACCCTAATGTTATCATCTTTATTATTTGACATTTCTACAAAATAACAAAATTGTTTGAGCAATAATAATAGGTTTCATGGTCTCATTAAGATGACTAAATTTGATTAGAACACTCTAGGATACAAGGAACAATCCAAAACCATTGGAAGACTCAAATCTAGCTCACATACCTTCTAGGTTTGAACATTTCCATTCTCATGAACTTTGGTCTTGTAATGACTTAGATCACCATGAAAGACGAAAAAATTTAAAAAGGTTTAATTTAAAAAAGGAGGAAAACATCACAAATTTTATTTTAAATTAAAAAAATTAAAAAGCCTTTTATTTTAAAAAAATAAAAATTAGAACTAGTTTGGAAGAAATATAATAACTTGATCTCATGGTACTTCTAATACATCTCCTAAGCTTATTATCTTAAATCAATATATGATAATTTTAAAATTATTTATTTTAACATTTTAAATAAAATACAAATAAATAATATATTTTAAAACAAATAAATTAATAAATAGATAATTTATTAGATTAATTAATAAAATAAAAATAAAAATTAAGTGTGATGAAAATTAATTTTAACTTAACGATTTTAATTCTTGTTTTTATGTATTCTTTGTTGTAACAAGAAATTTAAAATTACTTACTTTTTTAAAAAATAATTTTTGATTCATTAATTTTAATAATAAAAAATATTAAAAAAAATTATAAATTTGAGAACACCAAAATATCACAACTTTAATGTTTCAAATTAAAAAAATTAAAGTTAACAAAATGTTCCATCTAAATTATCCTTTGATATAGAATTAAATTAAATTAATTAAAAAAATAAATTAAAAATTATCAGAATATTACAATTCAAATATCCTTAATTATTATTATTATTATTATTATTATTATTATTATTATTATTATTATTATTATTATTATTCATCTATATAATAAAATCACTTAATTGTTTCATGATTCCTAGAAATTTATTCTTTTTTATTTTTTTTTATTTATTCTTAATTTTTATTATTATCGATTCTTTATTTTTCTTTATAATAATAATAATAATAAATAACAATTAAATTAAAATAAATAAAAATAATAAAAATAAATAAAAATTTAGAATTAAATTAATAATTGAAGTTAATAATTAGAAGAGTATTAATAATAATAATAATAATAAAATATAATCAATATAAATAAAAATTTAAAATTAAATTAATGATTAAAATCAATAATTAAAAGAATATAAATAAATATATCGTAAAATCTACTCGAATTAAAAAAGATTGAAAAAATATTTATATAATAAAAAAATAATATGATAAAAAAAAAGTTCTAATTTTATTATTTATAGAATAGCTCAAATAATAATAATAAATTATTAAATTAAAAATATAATAACAACAATAATAAATTATAGATAAATAGAATACATTAATTTAAAATATTTTTAAAATTAAAATAAATAAATAAAAATAAAATATAATATACAAAATTTAGTATTCACAGGTCAATTTCCATCATAATATCCACTTTTCAATTTCCTTTTAGATTAGGTTTGCGAATTATCCTCGTAATAATAATTTTTTAAAATATTTTTATGTACATGATTTATAATCAACAACTTTTATAAATATTTCATTTTTTTCCTTAACTAATGGTTTTACTTTCTTCTCAACACTTTGGATTTTATTGTTTTTTTTTTCATTCAACATACACACACGTTTACTCAAAAGCTGTTTAATTTTTGACTCAATCTCTCTAGAAAATTAAATAGGATTTTTAACCTTCAATCATGTGTTCATTTTAATCTTGTGGAATCTTAAATTAACTTTTGTGTCTGTGTGCTTTTGAAAACAACTTCGTGCTAAGAGTCAAAATCACACATTTTCAATGTAATAACACACAATAGCATGAGCTCTAGAGATGTCTTCTTTATTGTTGGAAGTCATGTTGTAACTTGATTATTGCGTGTGTGTGTGAATCACAAAAAATAATCAGAACACACTATTTATATCTTCTTCATTTGTTTTGTTCATTTCGTGTCGATGGTTCAACACAACTGGGTTCAACTCGTGCATGATCATACTCGTAGTAAAAAATAAAAAATTTCTTTAAATATTAATCAACAAATTGATAAATTTTTTAGTACAAAATGAAATTTCGCTTTAGAGCGAAACAAACTCTAAATCAACTCATACATTCTACCTGAACTCTTCTTTTTGTCTGAAATTTAAAGAACAATGTGGTGTAAATAATCTTTGATTGAAAAATTCCAATTTCAGCTTAGTCTTCTGCTGCAAATCTACCCAATACACTGGCCAAAATAGATCAAAGGAAAAATTTTGAACAACCGTAGAAGAAGTAATAGACTGCCCAAAGTAATTTTTTCTATACGTTCTCTCCAATTTCTTTCTAATTTGCCAAGGTGATCCAACAACTCTTACCGAGGTTAAAGCGAACCACCGAGTTGAAGAACTTCGTATGAACCAAGAGTGCAATCTCATAGAATTTCAGGCGAAGATTAAAAGGAAGAAGAATCTCATAAAATTGAAATATTTTCTATTGAAATGGAAAGCACTTGACGTTGGTAAGGCAACGTGTAAATTCAACCGAAAGCTAAGTGTTCTTAGTTGCACGCCAATGGCTGTAATCTTAGGAGAAAAATCTAACGTGAACCTCTTTTTTCCATAAATAAAAATCGGAATATTACAGTAATAAATATTTATTTATGATTTAAATGTGAATATATATGTGATATAAATATTTTTGTAATTTAAATATTAATCACTTTCCTCATAATACATATATTTATCTTTAATATTTAAATATTTTCTATTTTTTTTAAAAAATTCCATTCTCATATATTATAATTTTTACATCGATTGTTAAAATACCAAAAGTTGTCCATGTGAAGTATTCATTGCATGCGATATGACTATCTACTTATTTAATTTGAAATTTAATATGATATTATATAAAATAATTTATATTATATTTTTTATCTATTATCATATTTAATCCTATGATTTAAAAAGTTAAATATTTAAATTTAAATAGTAATGTATTTTAAAGTACAGCTTTCATTCTCATGAAAATTATGAAATACATAAAATTGTATTATACATAATTAAAACATATAAAAAGCAATAAATAAATTTTCTATACTTACAAATACGAAAAACATTATAAAATTATAAAGTTCTTGATTTAATTTTACCACTATCAACATTATACCTTTATTATAGTAAATATGTATTCTAATTACATAAAACAAAATTGTATATTGTAAATATTTGTTTGTATTACTTAAATATTAATACATTTGTATGAAATATTTCCGTTTCCAATTTGAATATCTATCTATTAGTTCTAACTATCAATATAATTTTATGTAAAATGATTTAAAGTTGTCTTCAATCGTGTTAAAAATAACTTAAGAATTAATAAAAATTATAACATAATATATTTATTATAACATATATGAACCTTTATCGAATTTATACATTTAAATGTAAATCTTTTACTATTATACAGCATAAATAATAAAATATAATAGCTTTAGATGAATTTAAATTATTTATATCTCAATGCCTATTTACAAAGAAAAGACAAACATGTTTTAAATTAAATTTAAGACATGTAATTTGAATTCTATATTTTCCTGTTATTTTCTTTAATAATTGTTCTCCTAGACTTCTTTCCAATCATATCATATCATATGTAAATTTAATCTTAAATATAGTAAAAAGAGCAACTATACTAAATCTCAAATCATATCATATATAAGTTTAATTTTAAATTTAATTTGTTATACACAGCTATATTGTGTACTATAAATTAAAGATTAAAAAAATTAATAATTTTACGTAAATTATCTTGTTTTAACATATAATATATTATTTAATATATAAGTAAATATTTGCTATTTAAGTTTAGGAATTTTTAAATTACATAAAATTTGATATATATATATATATATATATATATATATATATATATTATGGAGATAATAATATTATATAATTTAACGATTGTAAGTAACAAATCCATTTCCACAATTAGGCAGCAATCAAATTAACATCATTCATCACTGCCTGTAAACGCTGAGCTATTTCAACTACTGTTTGGAAAATCCAAAGAACCTATCTATTATTCCAATGTCAAGAATTCCAACAACTGCAACACTCAGTTTGTAACCTCAAACTTAATCAAATATCTTCACAATCCCTCATATGGTTTGATATGGCCTTTGATGTCACAGAATTTGTATATATGGATTTGCTATATCTAAATAACCCAATACATGCTTAATCGTGAAGGATGTCACTGAATTTTTCATTGCATTCTTTAGAAGATTAGTTGGTCAAAGCATATAAATAACAGGTAATTCCATACTAAATATATAGATCGAGCAAGTTTTCAAGCTAAAGTCATGAAAAATTATTTCTTAATCTCATGATTTAGACAAAATTTCACATTAACTCTAAGGAGGTGTTAGGAACACCAAACTTTTTTTCATTTTTGAGAATCGTCTTTTTCAGAAATTATGTTTGTATAAAAATTATAATTATCAATAATATTATAAATATATTTTATATACTTATCTTTTAAGGAAATGTTATTTATAATTATGGTTCTTAGGAATTATAATACTATTGTTTGGAAATATTATCAATATAGAGAAGATCAGGTTATTTTAGAAATAATTTATTTTAAGATTATTTTATTTAATAATTTTATTAAATGATTAAATTTTATTAATTTAACTATTAAATTAATAGATTTTAAAATATAGACAATGTTATAAATTTTTATAAGATTTAAAGATATTTAATATTTTATTAAATAAATTTAAAATAATCTATATTAGAAAAAATATGTTATTTGTTAAAAATAAAGTTATATGATGAAATGTTAAATCTTTTTTAATTATGTGATTGTAAACGGGATCTAATTAATAAAATTTATTAATTTAACGATTGAAAATTTGTTAGAATTTTTAAATTATATATATATTTTTAACCTTATTTGCATATTAATTTTTATATATACGTACTAATTATGAAATAGTTGTTGTTTATCATGTATTTTAATTTCTCAAATTATACATATATTTAAATAAATATTTTTTTATAAATATACATACATCCTTATCAAAGGTATATAAGTTTAACATTTACAGAATATAAGTAATTTAGAATACTATGATTGAGGTGACAAGATAAGTACGTGCAAAATTAAGTTACTCTATTTAAACTGAAGATCATAAGATTTACTTCTTTTATTTTTTTTTTCTTCAAACTGATACTACTGCCTCATATTCGTTGATTATGGTCACAACGTGAAAGACCTCTGTCTATTATTTATGTCAACGATAATCTCAATGTCGAGAAGAGAATGACTCACGTTACAAGCTTACCAAGGAATCGTAGTTACATACAAAGAATATAAAAGTGGAGAAGTGAGATATTTTATTCAAGTAAAAGTAAGAATATGAGTAGTCCATTAGATCATACTTTTATATAAATAACATATAAGTTCTTTGAACTCTCCAAAGAACTATTATAAAACAATCATCATATGCAATGTATGAATAAGATTACTCTATCGTTTACTTTACAAGTTTCTATAATGACAAACTTAGAATTAGATTGAGATCGACTGCATCATATTCCATAGTAATTTTCACTAATTTGGAGTTGGTCATCCTTATGATATGCACATGCATATGGAGTCAAATCTTTATCATCACTTTATCAAAATAACAGAGGTACCGAGATTAATTTTCAAACAATAGTATGCCTCTAGAAATGTTCAAATCATCATCATCATCATTATACTCATCATCATTTTAAAAAATCACAAAATTATTCGGCAGGCGATGATAATCTTCAAGGTTTCGTCAAGACAATTAAATCTTACCAAAACAATCCCAACTATAAGGAGCAATCTTAAGTCATTGGGAGACTCAAACCTAACTCATGTATCCCTTTAGACTTTGAAGTTCTCATTATCATGAGCTCTGGTCTACTTCTGTGTGAGCCGGCTCTTAGATTTTCCATCTTCCTTTTATAGAATGGCTTGCAAATCATTCTCCATTAACCATTTATAAAACAATTTTTTTTATGCACATGATGCATGCCAACTAATTATTCTAATTCTCATTTCTACTTCACTCAAAGGTCTAGCCTTCTTTTCAAAGTTTATAATTTCAATCCTCATTTAATTATCTCATTATATAACTCAATATCCTTTTATAATTCAATTAAGTACTTTCTAATTCTAATTATCTCATTATATAACTCAATATCCTTTTAGAATTCAATTAAGTACTTTCTAATTCATCAAATGTGGTTCTTAACCTTCAATAAATATTTTATTACTTCAAAATCAGTATATCAAGATCAGTTTAATAGAACTTTTTGTCCTTCAATAATTTATATAATACACTTCTTAAAGCATAGATCAAAATTTTATATAAATTATTCTTTTAAAATTTATAATTAAATTATTATTTTTCTAAATTTTTATAAAATTATTTAGAATAAATAAAAATTAATTATTCTAACGCTATTTAGTTATAAAACAACATAACAAGTTAATTTATAAAATTCTTATAAAATAATTATTAATATAAAATTATTTTTATACTTTTATATTTTATTCTTATGATTAATATTTAAATATAAAATTTTCTATATATAAATAAATTAATTAAATGCTAATTATTTTTTAAAATATTGAGAATAGATTGAAAGATATAATAATTGAGTTTTATAAAGTAATAAATTTTAAATATTTTTATAAATATAAAAAATAATTCAATTTTTTATTAAATTTTTTAATTGAATATTTCTTTATATCTACTACAAAAATATATTTGTATAATTTAAAAATATTAAGTAGTATTTTCTTAAAAAAAAATTAATAACTTTAAATTTAAGAATATTATAATTTTTAAAATTTATATAAATTTATAATGCATAAAAAATTTGTGAACGTAGTATATATATTGTGGAGTGTCTAAAATTTTTATGTTTAAATTTTCATCTTTAAAGCTTTAGTATGTTATTTTTTATTATATTATTTTATATTAATTTAAATAATTTTATAATCTAATTGATAACGAATCCAACTATCAATTAACACTCTTACAAATTTAATTTAAAATTTAAATTTAAATATAATTAAATATAAATTTTTAAATAATTAAAATTTTATTTTAAAATTAAGAGAAATTTAAAACTATTACTACACTCTATTCAAATCTGCTTCTCTTACCTAATTTATTTTGGTATCAGTCCTATTTTTTATGCCTCCAACTCGCCTTAATTCCTTCATTCAGGTACCACTTTATTTCAGAATGTGACCACTAAAACTTTAAAAATTAGAGATAAAACGAAGCTGAATTTCGAGGAAGGAAGAAATGACGCACCGGTTACAATTTCACTTTGTTTGCCACATTTCCCCCGTTTGGTATGTCCATTTTGCATGAAAATGAACATGGAAGCTAGGGGAAGCTTTCTGTATAATAAAGCCAAGTGGTCCTTTTTTTTTTCATCTTTTTAAGAAATCTAAATGTTACAGCATTTAGAAAATTTAATCATTTAAAAAAAATTAAGTAAAGTAATTTTAATATAAATTATTTTTAAAATAATCTAACTCTCCTCTTATATATATTTAATTTATTTATAATTTAATTCTCTCTTTATATATATTTTTTCCTCAAAAATTTAAAGACAGGAGATCACACTATTTTAGTATAAAGTTAAACAATAATATAAGTCCGAGTGAAAAATTATATAAGAGTACTTAGTGTGTGTTGGAACCAATTGAAAAAATAGACTATTTCAATATTCGATTATTATATAATCAATTATTGATTAAATTTTAGTTTAAATCAATTATGTTTAGATATGATAGATAAAATTTATTTTTATTAAAATAATTTATTTATTTTTTTAACAATGTAAAAAACGGTGAAATTTAAATTCTCAATCTTTTATTACTAGTGTAAAAATGAGTTTTTATAACAGGATTTTACATCGGTTCTTCAAAAACCGATATAAATAAAAATGTGGTGATATTTTTGTAAATAAATGTAAACTTTTTACATCGGTTCTTCAAAAACCGATATAAATAAAAATGTGGTGGTATTTTTGTAAATAAATGTAAACTTTCTACATCGGTTCTGAGAAACAACCAATGTAGAATGTCTTCCCCTATCACTTATTTTTCGACGTTGTTCGTGTTTAACCTCATTTTCCAAAACCTCAGTTTCTCGTTTCGACCTGTTCTCTCTATTTTCATTTAAGTCTTAGACATTGTCGACGTCTTTGTTGTTTCTCATTTCACTCCGTGCTTATGTTCGTGGTCGTCGTTGCCGTTACAACCATTTCGTCTGTTCAAAGTTGTCGTCGCGCACCCTAAGGTTTGAAGTCGTCTTTATCGTTATTTATGCATCTCATTCTATTATTATGGTTGAAATTTACATTTATTTTGGTTGTATTTGGTAATTTTCAAGCTTCTTATTTGACTACCATGTTGTGTCGTTGCTCAACTACCGTTGTGCCTTCATTTGGACACCGCTTGGCCACCGCTCAACCATTGTTGTGTTGACTGTGAGGTATCTTCTATGCACCTCTACTTTGTGATTGCAGATGTGAAAGTTTGCTTAGGGTTTTGAGTTTAAATATGTTGGTTTGTTTTCTTGAGTTCAAATATGAGCATACCCTTAGTTTCCCGTTCAAGGTTGAATATAATGAGTATATTACTAAATAAGTAAATCATTCATTATATTAAATCTTGAATTGTCCAAGTTGGACAGTTTGGGACTAAAATTTTTTATTCAGTAGTTAACAATTTCTTCATAAATCTTGTAAATTGTACTTGATGAAATTTTGGTTTAGTTCATTTTGCATTGTCTCTGGGTACATGCATTGAAAGTTATGTACTTAGAGACTGAAGCGAAATGCTGCCGAAATTTCACCAAGTATGATATTCAAGATTTTAGAAGTGTGTTAATCGATGAATAAAAAACTTTTTTCTCGAATGGGATAGGTGATAAGCATAAATTTTATAAATAATTATCTCTCACTTTTATCTTATTAAGACTTCTTATATGTTCAATTAAGTGGTCTTTGTCATATTTTATGAGTTTGGGTTCATATGAAGTTTAATTGAATTTCTTTGCTTACCCGATTAAAATGACACTATTATAGTATTTTGAGCATAATAGGAGTTTTAGACATCCAAAAATCATGAAATCTGTCTTGAATGAAAGCTTAAAGAAGTGTCCACTGTTACAAAGCAAGAGCAGACTCTAAATGGGATGTTTAGGACTCCGAAATTATCTCAAAAGATGAGATAGTGTTGCTGACGTGGAATTTGAACAGTGTGAAAAGATCCGGCCATATCTTGAGATACAGAAGTCATATTGAGATGAAATCAAATCTGTTGGACAGCTAAGATCCGGGGCTACAACTTTTGTTCAGAAGTCAAGCTCTAATTTGGACATGTGAACATCCGAAATTGTGGTGCAAAAAAGTCAAAATTGTTGTGCTCATTGGTGACAAAAAAATTCAAAAGTGTTTTGCATTTTCAACAAAGCCCATGTGAAAGCAATAAAAGGGTAGAAAAGTAATATCCTAGTTGGTGACTTTCTGAAGATGATGCCTCAAAAATCCTCTATAAATAGAAGGGTTTATAAGAGGAGAAACACACCCCTTGGAGATTAACTCCAACACCACTTTCCATCTTTCTTTCTTTCTTCTTAGTTTGCCTCCTTCATGGAAGGCTTAGGTTTTCTTTGTTATTAGTTTGCCTCTTTCATGGAAGGCTTAGGTTTTCTTTCTTGTTAGTTTGCCTCCTACATGGAAGGTTTAGGTTTTCTTTATTGTTAGTTTTCCTCTGCTTTGTAACTGTGGACACTTCTTTAAGCTTTCATTCAAGACAGATTTCATGATTTTTGGATGTCTAAAACTCCTATTATGCTCAAAATACTATAATAGTGTCATTTTAATCGGGTAAGCAAAGAAATTCAATTATACTTCATATGAACTCAAACTCATAAAATATGACAAAGACCACTTAATTGAACATATAAGAAGTCTTAATGAGATAAAAGTGAGAGATAATTTTTTATGAAATTTATGCTTATCATTCTCCTACATGGAAGGCTTAGTTTTTCTTTATTGTTAGTTGTCTCCTACATGGAAGGCTAGGTTTGTAGTTTCAATTCAAGGATTCAAGCTATTTTCATTTTAACTTTGAGGTCTTGATCTTTATTTATATGCTTATTAAGTGGTTTCTACTCTACTTCACTATATTCTTCAATTTTATTCTTTAATCAAAGTTTGATCGGTTGACGTATTTTGATTATTGCATAATTGATTTATAATTGGTTTTTGATTGGTAAATCATTTTCCAAAAGTTTGAAGAGTAGAAATTAAGTAATTTAATTGAAGGTTTTCATTTTATTACTTACTTCAACTGAATTCTGATTATGAAATTGGTTTAGATGAAAGATTAAGTGGTTACTAAATCTTGTTGATCATAATCAATTGAATTCTGAGAGGTTTCTCAGTAGAGAATTCAAGGATCATTTTAGGGGTTCTAGATGATCCTAGGTTGATAAACACAATGCATATTTTAGTGATCAATGATTAGTTATGAAAATAGCCTCTGAATTCCTTGAGTTGATAATTGTTAAGTCAAATTAATTTCATTCTGTATTTTGTATTTAGCACTTAATATCACATATTTACAAAACCCCCTTTTTCTAACTTTCTCCTAATTTGCTTAAGAATCTGAAATGGTCTTTGGGAGATGACCTAGGTTGCACCTTATACTATACCAATAGTTTCGGGGAAATCTAGAAATTATTTTTGCGTGTTTGCGACGAACGTGTAAAAAATTTGGCGCCGTTGCCGGGGACCATTTTAATTTCCTAGGCTCATTTAGGATTTTGTATAAAAATTTTAATCTTTCTAACAATTTTTTTTTTACTTTAGGTATATATTCTTGGATTTTCTGTATGAATTCACCTTTTTGCGTATGACCCGATCCAATCCTGAAAATTTATATGCATATGATCCTGAGATTGATAGAACATTCCACCATTTGAAAAGAGCACATAGAAGGAATTCATCCAGTAATAACCAAGAAAGTAACAGTAGTGATTTTTCATCTTTAAATTTTGATAGTTTCAAATATTCTGCTAAGAACATGGCTGATAGAACCCTAAAAGAATTAGCTGCACCTGATGTTGCTTTTCAACCGTTGTGTATTCAATACCCTGATGTTGATGCACCATTTGAACTGAAGTCTGGACTAATACATTTGCTACCTAAGTTTCATGGCCTTGCAGGTGAGGACCCTCATAAACATTTGAAGGAATTTCACATTGTGTGTTCCACAATGCGGCCACAAGGAATTCTAGAAGATCATATCAAGTTGAATGCATTTCCTTTCTCCTTAAATGATGGAGCTAAGGACTGGTTGTACTATCTACATCCAACATCTGTTACAAGCTGGAATGATATGAAGAGATTATTTCTGGAGAAATTCTTCCCTGTATCCAGAACAGCAGCTATCAGAAAAGAGATTTGCGGCATTAGACAGAACTCCCAAGAAACTCTCTATGAGTATTGGGAGAGATTCAAGAAACTATGCGCCACTTGTCCACACCATCAAATCAGTGATCAATTACTGATTCAGTATTTCTATGAAGGACTCATGCCAATGGACAGAAGCATGGTTGATGCAGCTAGTGGTGGAGCACTTATGGACAAAACTCCTACAGCAGCTCGAGATTTGATTGCCAACATGGCAGAAAATTCTCAGCAATTCAATTCTCGAACTAATTCCTTGTCTAAAGGAGTCCATGAAATGACCACTAAGACAGACCATACACGATTGGAGAACAGAATTGAAGAACTAACCTCCATCGTAAGACAGTTGGCCATCAGACAACAACAGCAACTTAATGTTGTTGACAAAACCAAAACATGTGGCATCTGCACTTCTGCAGATCATCCTACTGATGCATGCCCAACATTGCAAGAAAGTGAGACACCTGAGGCTGCAGTAAATGGTATTTTTGGCACAGGACAACAATACAGGCCTCCTCAACATTATCAGCAACAGAAGTTTGAACCACCTTCTGGATCATACAATCCTAGTTGGAGAAACCATCCTAACTTGAGATATGGTCCTCCACAACAACAAAGGGTTCAAACATCTGACTCCCAAAATAAATACCAACCACCGCCATTCAGACAACAACAACAGCATATGCAGCAATCTGTACCTTCTAATGCTTCTGAACCCTCTCTTGATGATTTGATGAAGCAATTAGCTACCAGTAATCTTTAGGTTCAACAAAATGTAAGTTCTACCATTCAGGATTTACAAACTCAAATTGGGCAGTTGGCTACCACTGTTAACCAATTGAAATCTCAAGGTTCTGGTCAACTACCTTCTCAACCTGTCACAAATTCCAAAAGTGTGAATGCCATGACCTTGAGAAGTGGGAAGAAAGTGCAGACAGACCCTACAATTTTAAAGCAATAAAGCTTCAATCAGACTAATCCACACCAAAAAGAAGCATTTATCTCCACACCTGGAGACATCTCTGATAAGCCATCTGAATCAGAGGGAAAGTCTGATGAAAAAAGTACACCAGCCTTCGATAAGACATCGAATGATCAACAAAAAAAAGCTTGCCATAAACGATTTGCACTTGAAGCATCTGATGAGACGAAAACCCCAAATTGTGCTGATCAGAAGGTATCTTTACCTTTTCCAAATAGAATGGTCCAATCCAAGCCCAATGTTCATGCAGAATTGGATAAGGAGCTTCTAGATACCTTCAGGAAAGTGGAAGTCAACATACCACTTCTAGATGCTATCAAGCAAATTATCAAATATGCCAAATTTCTAAAGGACTTGTGCACGCATAAGAGAAGACTTAAAGGGGATGAGAAGATTAGTGTGGGACACAATGTTTCTGCCTTAATTCAACCCAGACTCCCTCAGAAATGTAAAGATCCAGGAACTTTCACCATTCCTTGCACAATAGGAAACTCTACATTTGGTGATGCACTGCTGGATCTAGGTGCTTCCATTAATGTTATGCCCTCATCAGTTTATAAATCTTTGAATCTGGGAGAACTGAAGCCAACTGGTGTGGTGATTCAATTAGCCAACAGAAGTACAACACATCCAGCTGGAGTACTTGAAGATGTGCTAGTTCAAGTGAATAAGCTGATCTTTCCAGCTGACTTTTACATTTTGGATATGGAAGATGAGTCATCCATCAATAGAGCAACCTTGATCCTAGGGAGACCTTTCCTCAAAACTGCAAAAACAAAGATAGATGTGCATACGGGGACTCTCTCTATGGAATTTGGAGATGATATCATCCAATTCAACATATTTGAAGCCATGAAGCATCCTATAGAGAACCATTCACTCTTTCAACTTGATGCCATAGACCTTCTTGCGGATGATTATTCTATTGACAATTTACTTTTTGAATTTTTTGATTTTGATTTAGATTACTTAGATAATTTTACTTGCACATGTGATGAATTTGATCCATGTATTGTGTGTTCCAGGATTAATGCTGCAGACCAACCTTCGTTGAAAGATGACATGTTAGATGCAAGTGTTGCAGACATTTCAATCTCAGATAGATCCCTTCCTTCCATAATACAACCACCTCTTTTGGAATTGAAGCCTTTTCCTGAACATCTAAAGTATGCTTATTTGGGGGAAAATGAGAAGTTTTCTGTCATTGTAGCAAAGAACCTTCTACCACAACAGGAAGAAAGGTTGTTGCAAACCTTAAGAAGCCATAAACAAGCAATTGGATGGACTTTGGCTGATATTCCAGGCATTAGCCCATCTACTTGTATGCATAGGATACTGCTGGAGGAAAACACCAGACCTGTTAGACAACCACAAAGGCGTTTGAATCCAACCATCCTAGATGTGGTAAAGAAGGAAGTAGGTAAGCTTTTGGCAGCTGGTATCATCTATCCCATCTCAGACAGTGATTGGGTAAGCCCGGTGCAAGTAGTTCCTAAGAAGACTGGTATGACTGTAGTCAAAAATCACAATGATGAACTAATCCCTACCAGAATACAAAACAGTTGGAGAGTGTGCATAGATTATAGGAAGCTTAACCAAGCTACTCGCAAGGATCACTTCCCTTTTCCCTTCATAGACCAAATTTTGGAAAGATTAGCAGGAAAATCTCACTATTGCTTTCTGGATGGTTTTTCAGGTTATTTTCAAATACATATAGCCCCAGAAGACCAGCATAAGACCACCTTCACTTGTCCTTTTGGTACTTTTGCCTATCGAAGGATACCCTTTGGTTTATGCAACGCCCCTGGAACCTTTCAAAGATGCATGGTAAGCATTTTATCTGATCTCTTAGAAAGTTGCATGTAAGTGTTTATGGATGACTTCACTGTATATGGTTCTTCTTTTGATGCATGCTTAGAAAGCCTTTCTAAAGTTTTGGACAGATGCATTGAGACTAACCTGGTTTTGAATTTTGAAAAATGTCATTTCATGGTAACAGAAGGTATAGTCTTAGGACACTTGGTATCTAGCAAAGGTTTAGAGGTTGATAAAGCCAAGATAGACATTATTACTTCTCTACCTTACCCCACTTCTGTGCGAGAAGTACGTTCTTTACTTGGTCATGCAGGTTTTTACAGAAGATTCATCAAGGATTTTAGCAAGATTGCACAACCTCTTTCTAAACTACTACAAAAAGATACCAAATTTGTGTTTGATCAAGCATGCAAGGATTCATTTGATGAACTAAAGAAGCGGTTGACAACCACTCCCATCATTCAACCACCTAATTGGACGCTTCCATTTGAATTAATGTGTGATGCATCTAATTATGCCCTTGGTGCTGTACTGTCTCAAAGAGTTAGCAAGAGATCTCATGTCATTGCATATGCCTCTCGCACACTTGATGCAACCCAATCCAATTACACAACTACTGAGAAGGAGCTGTTGGCAATTGTGTTTGCATTAGATAAATTTCGCTCCTATTTGCTTGGATCTAAAGTTATTGTCTTCTCTAACCATGCAGCTTTGAAATACTTGCTTAAGAAGGCAGATGCTAAGCCAAGACTGATTCGCTGGATGCTTTTGTTGCAAGAATTTGATTTAGAGATTAAAGACAAGAGTGGTGCAGAGAACCTTGTAGCAGATCATTTAAGTCGGATCCAGCAACCTTGTGAAGAAACTTCAATTGCAGATTAATTCCCAAAAGAGCATCTCTATCATTTGCACGGGAAGGATCCTTGGTATGCAAATTTGGTAAACTATCTGGTTGCTAAAGAAATACCCAAACACTTCACCAAATCGCAAATTGCCAAGTTGAAAAGTGATGCCAAACACTACATATGGGATGAACCATACCTTTGGAAGACATGTAGTGATCAAATCATTAGAAGGTGTGTTCTAGATCATGAAGTTCAGTCTGTACTTACCTTTTGCCATTCCCTAGCTTGTGGTGGACACTTTGGGCCACAACGGACAGCTAGAAAAGTACTAGACTTAGACTTTTATTGGCCTACAATATTTCGTGATGCACACAGATTATGCATAACTTGTGAGCAGTGCCAAAGAATAGGGAGTATTTCGCGCAGAAATGAGATGCCCCAACAACCACTTCTCTTTTGTGAGGTATTTGATGTATGGGGTATAGACTTTATGGGTCCATTCCCTGTCTCTTTTGGCTTTGTTTACATTCTGCTAGCTGTTGATTATGTTTCAAAATGGGTGGAAGCAAAAGCCACTCGTACTGATGATGCTCGAGTTGTTGCAGATTTTATCAGGTCTAACATTTTTAGCAGGTTTGGCATTCCTAGAGCTCCAATTAGTGACCAAGGTACTCATTTTTGCAACCGCACAATGGAAGCCCTACTCCGCAAATATGGAGTCACGCATAAAGTCTCCACCCCATATCATCCTCAAACAAATGGTCAAGCTGAAGTTTCTAATCGAGAGATCAAGAAAATCTTAGAGAAAACAGTTCAGCCTAATAGGAAGGATTGGAGCTTGCGCCTTGTTGATGCGTTATGGGCATATAGGACAACTTACAAGTCACCCATTGGCATGTCTCCCTACAGGATTGTCTTTGGTAAAGCATGTCATCTTCCAGTTGAATTAGAGCATAGAGCATTTTGGGCAGTAAAGAAATGCAACATGGATCTAGACCAAGCAGGAATCCATAGGAAGCTTCAATTGCAGGAACTTGAAGAAATTCGATTAGAAGCATACGAAAATTCCAAAATTTACAAAGAAAAGGTCAAAGCTTTTCATGACAAAAAGTTCTCCTTTTCAATTCTCGGCTAAAGCTTATGCCTGGTAAGCTACGCTCTAGATGGTTAGGACCATTTGTAGTTACTAATGTTTTTCCTTATGGTGCAGTGGAAATAAAAAATGAGGTAACTGAAAAAATCTTCAAGGTGAATGGACATCGTCTTAAACCATTTTTCGAAGGTTTTTAAAAGCACACGGTAGAAGAAGTGCATTTGCACAATGCCATATACTTGCAATAAATTCAAGAGAAGTCTCTCTCTCTCTCTCTCTCTCTCTCTTTCTCTCTCTCTCTCTCTTTCTCTCTTTCTCTTTCTCTCTCTCTTTCTCTCTCTCCCACTCTCACATTCCTCACTTATAAGTTTCAACTAATCTCTCAACTTCCTTCTTCACCTCTTAAATCATCCCAACTATTACACTACATTGAGCTTGCAGGAATAATAACTTGAGTGTTTTAAGAAAAAAATGGAGAAAGCTCTCACCAGGATCAAAATTTTGTTCCCTACTCTCCCCAGAAATTTTCTTAAAGACATTTACAATTGCAGACTTGAACGATTGAGGGCATTAACACTCTTAGGCCTCCCAGAAGATGTCCGTTGGATCATTGAAGCTAAGGTACGTTTAGCAGGTGAATTTCAAGAATTATTTGTTAAAAACATGCCAGGTATGGGAAGAAGTTCCTATGCAAAGAAGAGAAGGGCAAAAAGAATTGGAGTTTGCTACAGGTGTGCAAGATGGACCTGTAACACAAGATGCAAGAACCCTGGAATGGTTTCAAGAAATCGAGAGGACAAAATTCAATTCATAAAGGATGGACTGAGTAAGGAGTCATTGGATGATATCATTCAGACTCTTGAGACGCATCCTAGTGGGCATGTACAAGGAGTCCTTCTTGATTTGTTTGACCTGTTCCGTAAGGAAAAAGCACGTTATAGTCTTGGGAATCTGACTTTAAAAGACCCTGTTGTTAGTTTACAAGAAAACTGAATGGGAAACACATCCTCGACTCTTAGAAGGCGTTTCAGCTGTTACTGGACGTAAAACCAGAGGAAGATGTGAGCCACAATCACAACTACTATTCATTCTCACGCATGTATATTTGTCATTTACATTGTCTTTTCAATTTATTGGGCCACCATTTTTTGAAATTTTCACCCCTGCTTAAAGTCTTTCCCTTCTGACATTCACCTTTTCCTTGAACAAAAATTCAAACTTTTGCAACAAAAATTCAAACTTTTGCTACCAAATCCTGATCCTGCACTATTCAAGCGATCTCCTTGTCTGATATTGAGTCCCTATAAATTATCAACCTCTATGACATATTTTTTTCAAAAGAGACAGAAACACCGTTTATGGATAGAATCAATACTATTTGTGTTTTTGGTGGGTCTAACCTTGGAAAGGATGGAGAATTTCAATATGCAGCTTATACCCTTGGTAAGGCATTAGCTGCAAGAAAAATCAATCTTGTTTATGGGGGAGGGATTCAGGGTTTAAAAGGATGTGTTGCAGGATCTGCACTCACAAAGGGGTGTAACGTCTTAGGTGTTGACTTAAAAAATGAGAGCACCTCCTACTTCACCCTGGGTACTGAATTGAAGGTTGCAACCATGCATGACCGTATGAGACACATGTTGATTAATTCTAATGCATTTATTGCATTACCTGGTGGTCTTGGAACAATGGAAGAAATTTTTACCATTATATTTTGGGCCTATCGGAATTTTCATAAAAAACCTTTGGGCTTATTGAATATTAATGGCTTTTATAATGGTTTGATATCCTTTTTAGATCATGCAGTAGAGCAGGAGTTCATGCCACAATCCATGCGCAACATCATAGTATCTGCTTCAACTGTTGAACAACTACTTGAGATTTTGCAAAATCCTACATCTGAGCTCAGTCAAGCAATGCAGCTGGTGAACCAACCAAATCAGGATGACAGAGACAAAAGAGAACCAGATACCACTCTTCGGTTATAACTTTTCCTTACTTTGGTAGTTTTCTCACATTTCTTTTCCTATCATATGAAATTCCATCTAAGACATTGGGGACAATTTCTTGGATAGGTTGGGGGGAGGATGGTCCGATATAATAAAAAAAAAACCCAAAAAAAATAAAAATAAAAAAAAAATAAAAAAATTAGGTTAGAATCATAAACTTGCTTTGAGTAAGATGGTTGAGTAAGGAGTTACACTTGACTCTTGATACGCATCTTATGATTAAAAAAAAATTGAATGTGGAAGTATGTTTTTTCTTTAGATTTCATAAAATAATTAAAGCAAAATGATTTACATTTCGAGATTAATTAGTTTGGCAACACATATTTGAACTGGATAGATTAGATTTGATAAATATATTACCTGTGAGATTTTGAGCCTTATTATTATTTTTTTTCTTGTGTGATTTTCATCCATGGAATATGTTACTTCAGAACTTGCATTGATTCTTTTTGAAGCTACATTTTCACATGAATTGTACAAAAATGATTGAGGCATTTTTTTTCTTGAACAAACCACTTGGCCAAATAACCAAACCGTATAATTTTATCCTTTGATCAGCCCTTTGAGCCGATTAGCCTTTTCTTCTTTTTAGCTCACCACAAATCAAAAAAAAAAAAACAACTTTGTCTGACCATAGAAGGTGAGGAATACTGGATTTATCATACCATAAGTGTTTCAATAAGTGTGGGGGAGATTATTGTTGTGTTCATCGATATCATGGTTGAAAAAGAAAAAAAAACTGAAGCAATAAATTAATAAATAAACTATTATATTGAAAAAAAAATAAAATAAAAAAATAATAAAAAAATAATAAAAAAATAAAAAATGAAGAAGTGATATCTGTTTCTCTTACTTGCACTTAGACTCAGTTCTCAATCCTCACCATTTTCCTTGGTCGAACATTGTATCTCTTCAATATATCATTTCATCTTTCTAATCCCGTTATAACCAAAATAAAGACCTCTTGATTTGTGCATTGCATGTGTACATAGTAGTAGAGAAGTAGAAGATATGCAAGCCTATGATAGTTCATCTTTCATGGATTGAATTTGAGAGAAACACTTACCAAATCAAACACTTGAGAGATTCAGAGTATATCATGTGAGGTTTCATCTTTCTCAATCTATGTTTTTCAAATTAAAGTTTCCTTTCTAAGTAATTTCAAAAATGTGAAGAAAGAATGCTTCATGAAATTTTGTGAATTCTTGAGAAATCAACTCAAAACTTTGATGTTCTTTCAAAAAAAAAAAATAGTCACCAATCCTTAACTTAAGTTTGCCCGAGACGTGCAAAAGATAAGTGTGGGGGAATTTGATAAGCATAGATTTCATAAATAATTATCTCTCACTTTTATCTCATTAAGACTTCTTATATGTTCAATTAAGTGGTCTTTGTCATATTTTATGAGTTTGGGTTCATATGAAGTTTAATTGAATTTCTTTGCTTACCCGATTAAAATGACACTATTATAGTATTTTGAGCATAATAGGAGTTTTAGACATCCAAAAATCATGAAATCTGTCTTGAATGAAAGCTTAAAGAAGTGTCCACTGTTACAAAGCAAGAGCAGACTCTAAATGGGATGTTTAGGACTCCGAAATTATCTCAAAAGATGAGATAGTGTTGCTGACGTGGAATTTGAACAGTGTGAAAAGATCCGGCCATATCTTGAGATACAGAAGTCATATTGAGATGAAATCAAATCTGTTGGACAGCTAAGATCCGGGGCTACAACTTTTGTTCAGAAGTCAAGCTCTAATTTGGACATGTGAACATCCGAAATTGCGGTGCAAAAAAGTCAAAATTGTTGTGCTCATTGGTGACAAAAAAATTCAAGTGTTTTGCATTTTCAACAAAGCCCATGTGAAAGCAATAAAAGGGTAGAAAAGTAATATCCTAGTTGGTGACTTTCTGAAGATGATGCCTCAAAAATCCTCTATAAATAGAAGGGTTTACAAGAGGAGAAACACACCCCTTGGAGATTAACTCCAACACCACTTTCCATCTTTCTTTCTTTCTTCTTAGTTTGCCTCCTTCATGGAAGGCTTAGGTTTTCTTTCTTGTTAGTTTGCCTCCTATATGGAAGGTTTAGGTTTTCTTTATTGTTAGTTTTCCTCCTACATGGAAGGCTTAGTTTTTCTTTATTGTTAGTTGCCTCCTACATGGAAGGCTAGGTTTGTAGTTTCAATTCAAGGATTCAAGCTATCTTCATTTTAACTTTGAGGTCTTGATCTTTATTTACATGCTTATTAAGTGGTTTCTACTCTACTTCACTATATTCTTCAATTTTATTCTTTAATGAAAGTTTGATCGGTTGACGTATTTTGATTAATGCATAATTGATTTATAATTGGTTTTTGATTGGTAAATCATTTTCCAAAAGTTTGAAGAGTAGAAATTAAGTAATTTAATTGAAGGTTTTCATTTTATTACTTACTTCAACTGAATTCTGATTATGAAATTGGTTTAGATGAAAGATTAAGTGGTTACTAAATCTTGTTGATCATAATCAATTGAATTCTGAGAGGTTTCTCAGTAGAGAATTCAAGGATCATTTTAGGGGTTATAGATGATCCTAAGTTGATAAACACAATGCATGATTTTAGTGATCAATGATTAGTTATGAAAATAGCCTCTGAATTCCTTGATTTGATAATTGTTAAGTCAAATTAATTTCATTCAGTATTTTGTATTTAGCACTTAATATCACATATTTACAAAACCCCCTTTTTCTAACTTTCTCCTAATTTTCTTAAGAATCTGAAATGGTCTTTGGGAGATGACCTAGGTTGCACCTTATACTATACCAATAGTTTCGGGGAAATCTAGAAATTATTTTTGCGCGTTTGCGACGAGCGTGTCAATAGGGCCTTACCAATAGTGAGGATAATAAATTAACAATTATGAGTGACAAGGTTAATCCTAAATCATGTGTCAATGATTCTTGTATAGTATGGATTGTAGTTGGATAAATGTTAAACGAACGAGCGATGAGTATGAGAATGGGGTCGAAGAGTTTTTGAATTTTGCCCAGACAAATCTACCTCAAAGTAATGGACAATTTTACTGTCCGTGTGTTAATTGTCTAAATGAGAGACGTTTGGGTGTTGGTCAAATTAGAGAGCATGTTCTTTGTGATGGATTTTGCAAAAGTTATACAAAATGGACATGGCATGGTGAGTTATTAGGCATGTCAAGTGTGTCACAGATCGTGGAGGTTGATATAAATATAGAAGATTGGGTAGAGGATATGATTCGCGATGTAGGGCATGCGTCATTTGAGCGGGCAAATATGTATGGTAACTTGTCTACTGATTCAGAGAAACCTTTGTATCCGGGATGCACTATGTTTACACGATTGTCAGCAGTGTTAAGATTATTCACTCTGAAGGCAAGGAATGGGTGGAGTGATAAAAGTTTCACCGAATTACTTGAACTGTTGGTAGAGATGCTTCCGGAAGGTAACACATTACCAAAGCGTAATTATGAGGCAAAGAAGGTGTTGTGTCTGATGGGTATGCAGTATAAGAAAATACATGCCTACCCCAATAAATGCATGACACGCTCGTCGCAAACGCGCAAAAATAATTTCTAGATTTCCCCCAAACTATTGGTATAGTATAAGGTGCAACCTAGGTCATCTCCCAAAGACCATTTCATATTCTTAAGCAAATTAGGAGAAAGTTAGAAAAAGGGGGTTTTGTAAAGATGTGATATTAAGTACAAAATACAAAATACAGAATGAAATTAATTCACCCAATTTTTTTATTTTATTTTTTATTTTATTTTTTTTTTGGGTTTTTTTTTTATTATATCGGACCATCCTCCCCCCAACCTATCCAAGAAATTGTCCCCAATGTCTTAGATGGAATTTCATATGACAGGAAAAGAAATGTGAGAAAACCACCAAAGTAAGGAAAAGTTATAACCGAAGAGTGGTATCTGGTTCTCTTTTGTCTCTGCCATCCTGATTTGGTTGGTTCACCAGCTGCATTGCTTGACTGAGCTCAGATGTAGGATTTTGCAAAATCTCAAGTAGCTGTTCAACAGTTGAAGCAGATACTATGATGTTGCGCATGGATTGTGGCATGAACTCCTGCTCTACTGCATGATCTAAAAAGGATATCAAACCATTATAAAAGCCATTAATATTCAATAAGCCCAAAGGTTTTTTTATGAAAATTCCGATAGGCCCAAAATATAATGGTAAAAATTTCTTCCATTGTTCCAAGACCACCAGGTAATGCAATAAATGCATTAGAATTAATCAACATGTGTCTCATACGGTCATGCATGGTTGCAACCTTCAATTCAGTACCCAGGGTGAAGTAGGAGGTGCTCCCATTTTTTAAGCCAACACCTAAGACGTTACACCCCTTTGTGAGTGTAGATCCTGCAACACATCCTTTTAAACCCTGAATCCCTCCCCCATAAACAAGATTGATTTTTCTTGCAGCTAATGCCTTACCAAGGGTATAAGTTGCATGTTGAAATTCTCCATCCTTTCCAAGGTTAGACCCACCAAAAACACAGATAGTATTGATCCTATCCATATACGGTGTTTCTGTCTTTTTTTTGAAAAAATATGTCATAGAGGTTGATAATTTATAGGGACTCAATATCAGACAAGGAGATCGCTTAAATAGTGCGGGATCAGGATTTGGTAGCAAAAGTTTGAATTTTTGTTGCAAAAGTTTGAATTTTTGTTGCAAAAGTTTGAATTTTTTGTTCAAGGAAAAGGTGAATGTCAGAGGGGAAAGACTTTAAGCAGGGGTGAAAATTTCAAAAAAAATGGTGGCCCAATAAATTGAAAAGACAATGTAAATGACAAACATACACGCATGAGAATGAACAGTAGTTGTGATTGTGGCTCACATCTTCCTCTGGTTTTACGTCCAGTAACGGCTGAAACGCCTTCTAAGAGTCGAGGATGTGCTTCCCATTCAGTTTTCTTGTAAACTGACAACAGGGTCTTTTAAAGTCAGATTCCCAAGACTATAACGTGCTTTTTCCTTACGGAACAGTTCAAACAAATCAAGAAGGACTCCTTGTACATGCCCACTAGGATGCGTCTCAAGAGTCTGAATGATATCATCCAATGACTCCTTACTCAGTCCATCCTTTATGAATTGAATTTTGTCCTCTCGATTTCTTGAAACCATTCCAGGGTTCTTGCATCTTGTGTTACAGGTCCATCTTGCACACCTGTAGCAAACTCCAATTCTTTTTGCCCTTCTCTTCTTTGCATAGGAACTTCTTCCCATACCTGGCATGTTTTTAACAAATAATTCTTGAAATTCACCTGCTAAACGTACCTTAGCTTCAATGATCCAACGGACATCTTCTGGAAGGCCTAAGAGTGTTAATGCCCTCAATCGTTCAAGTCTGCAATTGTAAATGTCTTTAAGAAAATTTCTGGGGAGAGTAGGGAACAAAATTTTGATCCTGGTGAGAGCTTTCTCCATTTTTTTCTTAAAACACTCAATTTATTATTCCTGCAAGCTCAATGTAGTGTAATAGTTGGGATGATTTAAGAGGTGAAGAAGGAAGTTGAGAGATTAGTTGAAACTTATAAGTGAGGAATGTGAGAGAGAGAGAGAGAAAGAGAGAGAGAGAGAAAGAGAGAGAGAGAGAGAGAGAGTCTTCTGTTGAATTTATTGCAAGTATGTGGCATTGTGCAAATGCACTTCTTCTACCGTGTGCTTTTGAAAACCTTCGAAAAATGGTTTAAGACGATGTCCATTCACCTTGAATATTTTTTCAGTTACCTCATTTTTTATTTCTACTGCACCATAAGGAAAAACATTAGTAACTACAAATGGTCCTAACCATCTAGAGCGTAGCTTACCAGGTATAAGCTTTAGCCGAGAATTGAAAAGGAGAACTTTTTGTCCAACGGAAAACTCCTTTCTTGCCAACTTTTTGTCATGAAGAGCTTTGACCTTTTCTTTGTAAATTTTGGAGTTTTCGTATGCTTCCAATCGAATTTCTTCAAGTTCCTGCAATTGAAGCTTCCTATGGATTCCTGCTTGGTCTAGATCCATGTTGCATTTCTTTACTGCCCAAAATGCTCTATGCTCTAATTCAACTGGAAGATGACATGCTTTACCAAAGACAATCCTGTAGGGAGACATGCCAATGGGTGACTTGTAAGTTGTCCTATATGCCCATAACGCATCAACAAGGCGCAAGCTCCAATCCTTCCTGTTAGGCTGAACTGTTTTCTCTAAGATTTTCTTGATCTCTCGATTAGAAACTTCAGCTTGACCATTTGTTTGAGGATGATATGGGGTGGAGACTTTATGCGTGACTCCATATTTGCGGAGTAGGGCTTCCATTGTGCGGTTGCAAAAATGAGTACCTTGGTCACTAATTGGAGCTCTAGGAATGCCAAACCTGCTAAAAATGTTAGACCTGATAAAATCTGCAACAACTCGAGCATCATCAGTACGAGTGGCTTTTGCTTCCACCCATTTTGAAACATAATCAACAGCTAGCAGAATGTAAACAAAGCCAAAAGAGACAGGGAATGGACCCATAAAGTCTATACCCCATACATCAAATACCTCACAAAAGAGAAGTGGTTGTTGGGGCATCTCATTTCTGCGCGAAATACTCCCTATTCTTTGGCACTGCTCACAAGTTATGCATAATCTGTGTGCATCACGAAATATTGTAGGCCAATAAAAGTCTAAGTCTAGTACTTTTCTAGCTGTCCGTTGTGGCCCAAAGTGTCCACCACAAGCTAGGGAATGGCAAAAGGTAAGTACAGACTGAACTTCATGATCTAGAACACACCTTCTAATGATTTGATCACTACATGTCTTCCAAAGGTATGGTTCATCCCATATGTAGTGTTTGGCATCACTTTTCAACTTGGCAATTTGCGATTTGGTGAAGTGTTTGGGTATTTCTTTAGCAACCAGATAGTTTACCAAATTTGCATACCAAGGATCCTTCCCGTGCAAATGATAGAGATGCTCTTCTGGGAATGAATCTGCAATTGAAGTTTCTTCACAAGGTTGCTGGATCCGACTTAAATGATCTGCTACAAGGTTCTCTGCACCACTCTTGTCTTTAATCTCTAAATCAAATTCTTGCAACAAAAGCATCCAGCGAATCAGTCTTGGCTTAGCATCTGCCTTCTTAAGCAAGTATTTCAAAGCTGCATGGTCAGAGAAGACAATAACTTTAGATCCAAGCAAATAGGAGCGAAATTTATCTAATGCAAACACAATTGCCAACAGCTCCTTCTCAGTAGTTGTGTAATTGGATTGGGTTGCATCAAGTGTGCGAGAGGCATATGCAATGACATGAGATCTCTTGCTAACTCTTTGAGACAGTACAGCACCAAGGGCATAATTAGATGCATCACACATTAATTCAAATGGAAGCGTCCAATTAGGTGGTTGAATGATGGGAGTGGTTGTCAACCGCTTCTTTAGTTCATCAAATGAATCCTTGCATGCTTGATCAAACACAAATTTGGTATCTTTTTGTAGTAGTTTAGAAAGAGGTTGTGCAATCTTGCTAAAATCCTTGATGAATCTTCTATAAAAACCTGCATGACCAAGTAAAGAACGTACTTCTCGCACAGAAGTGGGGTAAGGTAGAGAAGTAATAATGTCTATCTTGGCTTTATCAACCTCTAAACCTTTGCTAGATACCAAGTGTCCTAAGACTATACCTTCTGTTACCATGAAATGACATTTTTCAAAATTCAAAACCAGGTTAGTCTCAATGCATCTGTCCAAAACTTTAGAGAGGCTTTCTAAGCATGCATCAAAAGAAGAACCATATACAGTGAAGTCATCCATAAACACTTACATGCAACTTTCTAAGAGATCAGATAAAATGTTTACCATGCATCTTTGAAAGGTTCCAGGGGCGTTGCATAGACCAAAGGGTATCCTTCGATAGGCAAAAGTACCAAAAGGACAAGTGAAGGTGGTCTTATGCTGGTCTTCTGGGGCTATATGTATTTGAAAATAACCTGAAAAACCATCCAGAAAGCAATAGTGAGATTTTCCTGCTAATCTTTCCAAAATTTGGTCTATGAAGGAAAAGGGAAGTGATCCTTGCGAGTAGCTTGGTTAAGCTTCCTATAATCTATGCACACTCTCCAACTGTTTTGTATTCTGGTAGGGATTAGTTCATCATTGTGATTTTTGACTACAGTCATACCAGTCTTCTTAGGAACTACTTGCACTGGGCTTACCCAATCACTGTCTGAGATGGGATAGATGATACCAGCTGCCAAAAGCTTACCTACTTCCTTCTTTACCACATCTAGGATGGTTGGATTCAAACGCCTTTGTGGTTTTCTAACAGGTCTGGTGTTTTCCTCCAGCAGTATTCTATGCATACAAGTAGATGGGCTAGTACCTGGAATATCAGCCAAAGTCCATCCAATTGCTTGTTTATGGCTTCTTAAGGTTTGCAGCAACCTTTCTTCCTGTTGTGGTAGAAGGTTCTTTGCTACAATGACAGGGAGCTTCTCATTTTCCCCCAAATAAGCATACTTTAGATGTTCAGGCAAAGGCTTCAACTCCAAAGAAGGTGGTTGTATTATGGAAGGAAGGGATCTATCTGAGATTGAAATGTCTGCAACACTTGCATCTAACATGTCATCCTTCAACGAAGGTTGGTCTGCAGCATTAATCATGGAACACACAATACATGGATCAAATTCATCACATGTGCAAGTAAAATTATCTAAGTAATCTAAATCAAAATAAAAAAATTCAAAAAGTAGATTGTCAATAGAATAATCATCCGCAAGAAGGTCTATGGCATCAAGTTGAAAGAGTGAATGATTCTCTATGGGATGCTTCATGGCTTCAAATATGTTGAATTGGATGATATCATCTCCAAATTCCATAGAGAGAGTCCCCGTATGCACATCTATCTTTGTTTTTGCAGTTTTGAGGAAAGGTCTCCCTAGGATCAAGGTTGCTCTATTGATGGATGACTCGTCTTCCATATCCAAAATGTAGAAGTCAGCTGGAAAGATCAGCTTATTCACTTGAACTAGCACATCTTCAAGTACTCTGGCTGGATGTGTTGTACATCTGTTGGCTAATTGAATCACCACACCAGTTGGCTTCAGTTCTCCCAGATTCAAAGATTTATAAACTGATGAGGGCATAACATTAATGGAAGCACCTAGATCCAGCAATGCATCACCAAATGTAGAGTTTCCTATTGTGCAAGGAATGGTGAAAGGTCCTGGATCTTTACATTTCTGAGGGAGGCTGGGTTGAATTAAGGCAGAAACATTGCGTCCCACACTAATCTTCTCATCCCCTTTGAGTCTTCTCTTATGCGTGCACAAATCCTTTAGAAATTTGGCATATTTGGGAATTTGCTTGATAGCATCTAGAAGTGGTATGTTGACTTCCACTTTCCTCAAAGTATCTAGAAGCTCCTTATCCAATTCTGCATGAACATTGGGCTTGGATTGGACCATTCTATTTGGAAAAGGTAAAGATACCTTCTGATCAGCACAATTTGGGGTTTTTGTCTCATCAGATGCTTCAAGTGCAGATCGTTTATGGCAAGCTTCTTTTTGTTGATCATTCGATGTCTTATCGAAGGCTGGTGTACTTTTTTCATCAGACTTTCCCTATGATTCAGATGGCTTATCAGAGATGTCTCCAGGTGTGGAGATAAATGCTTCTTTTTGGTGTGGATTAGGCTGATTGAAGCTTTGTTGCTTTAAAATTGTAGGGTCTGTCTGCATTTTCTTCCCACTTCTCAAGGTCATGGCATTCACACTTTTGGGATTTATGACAGGTTGAGAAGGTAGTTGACCAGAACCTTGAGATTTCAATTGGTTGACAGTGGTAGCCAACTGCCCAATTTGAGTTTGTAAATCCTGAATGGTAGAACTTACATTTTGTTGAAACTGAAGATTGTTGGTTGCTAATTGCTTCATCAAATCATCAAGAGAGGGTTCAGAAGCATTAGAAGGTACAGATTGCTGCATATGCTGTTGTTGTTGTCTGAATGGCGGTGGTTGGTATTTATTTTTGGAGTCAGATGTTTGAATCCTTTGTTGTTGTGGAGGACCATATCTCAAGTTAGGATGGTTTCTCCAACTAGGATTGTATGATCCAGAAGGTGGTTCAAACTTCTGTTGCTGATAATGTTGAGGAGGCCTGTATTGTTGTCCTGTGCCAAAAATACCATTTACTGCAGCCTCAGGTATCTCACTTTCTTGTAATGTTGGGCATGCATCAGTAGGATGATCTGTAGAAGTGCAGATGCCACATGTTTTGGTTTTGTCAACAACATTAAGTTGTTGTTGTTGTCCGATGGCCAACTGTCTTACGATGGAGGTTAGTTCTTCAATTCTGTTCTCCAATCGTGTATGGTCTGTCTTAGTGGTCATTTCATGGACTCCTTTAGACAAGGAATTAGTTCGAGAATTGAATTGCTGAGAATTTTCTGCCATGTTGGCAATCAAATCTCGAGCTGCTGTAGGAGTTTTGTCCATAAGTGCTCCACCACTAGCTGCATCAACCATGCTTCTGTCCATTGACATGAGTCCTTCATAGAAATACTGAATCAGTAATTCATCACTGATTTGATGGTGTGCACAAGTGGCGCATAGTTTCTTGAATCTCTCCCAATACTCATAGAGAGTTTCTTGGGAGTTCTGTTTGATGCCGCAAATCTCTTTTCTGATAGCTGCTGTTCTGGATGCAGGGAAGAATTTCTCCAGGAATAATCTCTTCATATCATTCCAGCTTGTAACAGATGTTGGATGTAGATAGTACAACCAGTCCTTAGCTTCATCATTTAAGGAGAAAGGAAATGCCTTCAACTTGATATGATCTTCAGGAATTCCTTGTGGCCGCATTGTGGAACACACAATGTGAAATTCCTTCAAATGTTTATGAGGGTCCTCACCTGCAAGGCCATGAAACTTAGGTAGCAAATGTATTAATCCAGACTTTAGTTCAAATGGTGCATCAACATCAGGGTATTGAATACACAACGGTTGGTAAGCAACATCAGGTGCAGCTAATTCTTTTAGAGTTCTATCAGCCATGTTCTTAGCAAAATATTTGAAACTATCGAAATTTAAAGATGAAAAATCACTACTGTTACTTTCTTGGTTATTACTGGATGAATGCCTTCTATGTGCTCTTTTCAAATGGTGGAATGTTCTATCAATCTCAGGATCATATGCATATAAATTTTCAGGATTGGATCGGGTCATACACAAAAAGGTGAATTCATACAGAAAATCCAAGAATAGTATACCTAAAGTAAAAAAAATTGTTAGAAAGATTAAAATTTTATACAAACTCCTAAATGAGCCTAGGAAACTAAAATGGTCCCCAGCAACGGCGCCAAATTTTTGACACGCTCGTCGCAAACGCGCAAAAATAATTTCTAGATTTCCCCCAAACTATTGGTATAGTATAAGGTGCAACCTAGGTCATCTCCCAAAGGCCATTTCATATTCTTAAGCAAATTAGGAGAAAGTTAGAAAAAGGGGGTTTTGTAAAGATGTGATATTAAGTGCTAAATACAAAATACAGAATGAAATTAATTCACTTAACAATTATCAACTTAAGGAATTCAGAGGCTATTTTCTTAACTAATCATTGATCACTAAAATCATGCATTGTCTTTATCAACCTAGGATCATCTGGAACCCCTACAATGATCCTTGAATTCTCTACTGAGAAACCTCTCAGAATTCAATTGATTATGATCAACAAGATTTAGTAACCACTTAATCTTTTATCTAAACCAATTTCACAATCAGAATTCAGTTGAAGTAAGTAATAAAATGAAAACCTTCAATTAAATTACTTAATTTCTACTCTTCAAACTTTTGGAAAATGATTTACTAATCAAAAACCAATTATAAATCAATTATGCATTAATCAAAATACGTCAACCGATCAAACTTTGATTAAAGAATAAATTTGAAGAATATAGTGAAGCAGAGTAGAAACCACTTAATAAGCATGTAAATAAAGATCAAGACCTCAAAGTTAAAATGAAAATAGCTTGAATCCTTGAATTGAAACTACAAACCTAGCCTTCCATGAAGGAGACAAACTAACAACAAAGAAAGAGGCAAACTAACAACAAATAAATCCTAAGCCTTCCATGTAGGAGGAAACTAACAACAAATAAATCCTAAGCCTTCCATGTAGGAGGCAACTAACAATAAAGAAAAACTAAGCCTTCCATATAGGAGGCAAACTAACAAGAAAGAAAACCTAAGCCTTCCATGAAGGAGGCAAAACTAACAAGAAAGAAAGAAAGATAGAAAGAAAGAAAGAAAATGGTATTGGAGTTAATCTCCAAAATGGTGTGTTTCTCCTCTTGTAAACCCTTCTATTTATAGAGGATTTTTGAGGCATCATCTTCAGAAAGTCACCAACTAGGATATTACTTTTCTCCCCTTTTATTGCTTTCACATGGGCTTTGTTGAAAATGCAAAACACTTTTGAATTTTTGTCACCAATGAGCACAACAATTTTGACTTTCTTGCACCACCATTTCGGATGTTCACATGTCCGAATTAGAGCTTCACGTCTGAACAAAAGTTGTAGCCCTGGATCTTATCTGTCCAACAGATTTGATTTCATCTCAATATGACTTCTGTATCTCAAGATATGGCCGGATCTTTGAACACTGTTCAAATTCCACGTCAGCAACACTATCTCATCTTTTGAGATAATTTCGGAGTCCTAAACATCCGATTTAGAGTCTGCTCTTGCTTTGTAACTGTGGACACTTCTTTAAGCTTTCATTCAAGACAGATTTCATGATTTTTGGATGTCTAAAACTCCTATTACGCTCAAAATACTATAATAGTGTCATTTTAATCGGGTAAGCAAAGAAATTCAATTAAACTTCATATGAATCCAAACTCATAAAATATGACAAAGACCACTTAATTGAACATATAAGAAGTCTTAATGAGATAAAAGTGAGAGATAATTATTTATGAAATTTATGCTTATCAATGCATACTATACAGAAATGGGTTTGAAGGATTACATGAATACCCTGTGTGTCAAGTTTCACGTTACAAACTGAAGGATTGTGATTCTATTTGCAATGAGAGCACAAAGCGGCCTCCAGCCAAAGTGTTGTGGTATCTTCCAATAATTCCAAGGTTCAAACGATTGTTTTGTAATAAAGATGAAGCAAAGAACCTTAGATGGCATGTAGATGAAAGACTGATTGATGGAAAACTTTGTCATCCAGCTGATGGTTTGCAATGGAAGATGGTTGATCAACTATATCCCAATTTTGGGAATGAGCCAAGAAACCTAAGGCTTGGACTTGCAACAGATGGAATGAATCCCTACGGTAATTTAAGTAGTAAACATAGTTCATGGTCTGTACTTTTGATAATTTACAACATTTCTCCGAAGTTGTGCATGAAACGTAAATACATCATGTTGTCTATGATGATTTTAGGTTCACAACAACCTGGAAAGGACATAGACGTTTATCTTACTCCTTTAATTGAAGACTTGAAAAATTTATGGGAAGAAGGTGTGGAGGTGTTTGATGCGTATGGTAATGAAAATTTCAAGATGCGGGCAATGCTTTTTTGCACTATTAATGACTTTCCAGCATATGGAAATTTATGCGGATACAGCGTTAAGGGGCACAAAGCATGTCTTATATGTGAAGAAGGCACAAGTTACCATCAACTGCATCATGGAAGGAAGACAGTTTATCTTGGTCATCGGAAATTTCTCAGGACTAATCACCCTTATCGTAGATTAAGGAAAGCTTTTAAGGGTTGTCAGAAAATGATGTTGCTCCAAAAGCCTTAACTGGACAGCAAGTCTATGATCGGGTTAAAAACATCAAAACTGTTTTCGGAAAGACTCAAAAAAAGGTCACTGAGACAAGGATATGGAAGAAAAGATCAATATTTTTTTATCTTCCATATTGGGATGAGTTGGGACATAAAACTTTTACTATCTTATGCCAATTAGAGATGTATTTTCCTCCATCATTTTTTGACATTATGGTTCACTTGGTTGTTTACATAGTGAGGGAGATCAGATTATGTGATCCAGTTTATCTAAGGTGGATGTATCCAATAGAACGATACATGAAAATATTAAAAGAGTATGTGAAGAATCCACACCGTCCCGAGTCATCTATGATTGAAAGATACATTGCAGAAGAGGCCATTGAGTTTTGTACAGAGTATTTGTCAGAGGTGGAACCCATAGGAGTTCCTAAGTCTCGTCATGAGGGAAGACACAGAGGTAAAGGTACACGAGGCATAATTGTGAAAAACATGGGTCATGTAGAAGTCCTTCAAGCACATTTGTATATTTTGAATAATACCGATGAGGTTCAACCTTACTTATCTACTCACAAAACTATGATAAGGGAGGAGAATGTTCGAATGAACGAGAAATAGTTGTTGAATGAGCATAACTAAACGTTCTTAAACTAGTTTGATGAAACAATTAAGAAGGATGATGGTGCTTCTGATACATTGAATTGGCTAGCAAATGGCCCAAAATTTGATGTCATATGTTGGACTGGATACGATATTAATCATTTTTCATTTTACACAAAGTCTCAGGATGATAAAAGTACCATGTAAAATAGTGGGGTTATGGTGGTAGCAGATTCGATGCATTTTGCAAGTTCTAAAGATAAAAATCCTGTAAAGGCTTCCATATCTTACTTTGGAGTGATTGAAGAGATTTAGGAGATTGATTACACCAAATTTAGAGTGCCTGTTTTCAAATGCAGATGGGTTGATAGTAACAGTGGTGTGCAAGTCGATGAATTGGGATTTACATTGGTTGACCTTCAAAAAGTAGCTTACAAGGATGATCCTTTTATCATGGCCCACCAAGCAAAACAAGTGTTTTATGTTCAAGATCCTTGCTCCAAAAGGTGGTCAGTTGTTCTTCAGACAACAATCGCTGGTGATGACACCAATGATCTTTCAAATATTGATATTTCTTAAACTTCGTTATCATCAAGGATATCTAGTATCAATGAAGAAAATGAAATAGATGATGTACATGCTATTCGAGATTATCATTATGAAGGAATATAGGAAAATATTACTACATGATCCAAGTTAGTTATTTATTTAATTATTTCATCATTGTATGTTAACCGATGTAAAAAACTTTTTACATCGGTTGTAGGTCCAATCGATGTAGAAAGTATATTTTTTACATCGGTGGTAGGCCCAACCGATGTAGAAAGTCATACTTTTTACATCGGTTCCAGAGCCGATGTAAAAAGTCTTATTTTCTATATCGCCTGCTTCCGCATAAATAACCAATGTAAAAAATATATAACAACCGATGTAAAAAGCTCATTTTCCACTAGTGTATACATTAAATCAATTTTAATGGCTTAAATAATTTAATTAGTTTAGATTGTATAAAAGAATTACTTTTTTTATAAAATTATGAAGATTGATATAAAGTTATTGATTTTATATTTGAAATAATTAATTTTTGAAAATAAAATAATAAAAAGTTATAAATTAATTTTTATGAGTTACCAAACATGTTTGAACAGTATTTTGATTAGAATATTAAACAGAATTCACATAATCATCCTAAATAATTATTCCCAAGCACACACTTAACTCACCCTCTAAGTTTATTGGAACTTATTTGATAAGAATATTTTGGTCTAATAGTGTAATGCATGCTTAATTAACACATGATATGTCACAATGGTTAATTGATGAATGAGTTGGTTGATCGATCTGCTTTACTGGATTATTAAATCGAATCACAAAATAGGGGCAAACAAAAAAGCTATTCTCCTGTGTGCTTTACCTTCTTTTGTCTCCTCATGTTGCGAAGAAAGTAAAGTGATGAAGTGCACCATTCGTTTATGTTAGATAGTTCATTATGATTTGGTACGCCGGAGTTTGAAATGAACTGCACCGGTGCAGTTTTGAGTCCAACCATTTTCATCAGTAACACAGTAAATATAAAAAGGTGTTTTCTTCCATCTGATAAATTTGGAATACTAAATTTTTTTCATAAAAAATTAATAAAATATTAATACATATTCAATATGATTATTCATATTTAATATTGATTAAATATGATATAATTTAATAAAAATTTACAGTTAAAGATAAGAATTTTTAAAATTTTGTTAAAAAAATTCTTTTTGTAAAATTTTTTACATTTTATTTATGATTTAAAAAAAATTATTTAACTTATTTCGTTTTATTAATTTTTATTTAAAAAAATTTACAGAAATTTTTATTTAATATTTTAAAATTTATAACTTATTACAAAATTAAATTTATATTTATAAAAATTATTAAAAATATTATAAAATTAAAATAATATTTTATTTTTATCTATTTTTATTTTTTTTCAATATTTTTCTCTTTCTTTTTCTCTCTTTCTATATATATATTTACTTATTTAATTAAATGTATTTAAAATTTAATTTTTAAATTTTAAAAATTAAATTAAATCTATTTATATTTATGTATTTATTTATATATATTTAATTAAATTTACTTACAATTACTTTTAACTTTTAAAAAATAATTATTAAAAAAAAGAGAGACATAGAAAAATAGGTAAATATATAGGTAGATAAAGAAATAAAAGAAGAAAAAAAAGTAGAGATAAAAATTTTAATAAATCTTTAAAAATTAAAAAGTTTTAAAAATTATTTTTTAATAGTTAAAAAATTAATAAAAATAGTAAAATATTAATTTAAATTTTAATAATTATTTTTTATAAATTAAAAATAAAATTTTAAATAAATAAATATATATAAATAGATATACAGATATAAATATATTTAATTATATATATATATATATATAAATATAAAGATAAAGATAGATATATAGATAAAAGTAGATTTAATTTAATTTTTAAAATTAAAAAATTAAATTTTACATACATTTAATTAAGTAAGTGAATATATATATATATATAGATATATATATATAAAGAAAGAAAGAGAGAAATATTGAAAAAATATTTAAAAAAATAAAAATAAATAGAAATAAAAGCTTATTTTAATTTTTTAATATTTTTAATAATTTTTATAAATAAAAATTTAATTCTGTATTAAGTTATGAATTTAAAAATATTAAATAAAAATTAATAAATTAAATTAAATTAAATAATTTTTTTTTAAAATCATAAATAAAATGTAGAAGATTTTACCTAAAGAATCTTTTAACAAAATTTTAAAAATTTTTATTTTTAATTACAAATTTTTATTATGAAAAGAGGTTTGGTATCCTCAAATTTAGGAAAGTACCAAAAAAAATCATCATATAAAAATATTTATTTTACCATATAAATTGAATAAAAAATATTATAACTTAGTTAAAAATTTAAAATTATTTATTTACTATTTTAAAATTTTACTTCTTATCAATTTTAATTTTTTTTTTACTTTTTAATGAATGAAAAAATTATGTGTAAATAACATTATTAAATATGTAAGGCACTCTTCTTATACTGATGTTTAAGACGGATTAATGAATTCTCGCAAAATAAAATTGAAATCAAAATGGTTTGAAACCCAGAAATATGATCATCTGAACAAATATCTTGAATAAATATTATCATTTATTATATCCCAATTCCCAATTCAGCTGAAAACACTACAAAAAATTATATATTTAGAGACCGAATTTTGTAACTACATAAATTCGGTCACTAATAGAAACCAATTTAGTGACCGATATTATTTAAACTAAAAAAATTTTATCAAATTATTTTGCTACTGAAATAGAGACTAAATTTTCGGTCGCAAAATAAAAAATTAAAATGAAGTAGCTAATTCGGTCACTAATTAATTTTTTTAATAAACAGTGTTTAGTAACTGATGTATTCGGTCTCAAAAAAATTTTTGCTGTATTCAATTTTCCCCCTTTTGTCATTTGAACCCTAAACGTTCACTTTCTTCTTCTTCTGACTCACTCTCTTCTTCTTCTCGCCCACTCTCTTCTTCTTCTCGCTACCAGAGCTCTTATTCCTCCCAACTCTTACTAACCATTACTGCTCGTCTTCTTCCTCCGCCGTTACCATCGCTCGTCTTCCTCCCTGTGGCCTAAGCTCCGCTGTTACCGTCTATTGCTACTCGTCTTCCTTCCCGTCGGCGTAAGCTATCACTGCTCCGCTGTTACCGTCTGTTAGGACTCATCTTCCTTCCCGTGGCGGAAGCTATTGCTGGTCCTCTGCCTCCTAGTATTTCGAACTCCTTTTCTTCTTCCAAGCTCCACTTCTCCTAGTCTTTGAAGGTCATCTTCTTTCTTCTCGTGTTTGAAGCTTCTCCTCTTCTCCAGGCTCCATCATTGCTCCTCCGAAATTTGTTTAAGGTGAATTTATTTTCTTCCTTTCTTTGTGTATTTAGGGAGCTAGGAACGTATTTATTTTGTAAAATTTCTTTTCTTGATTTGTTTTCTGGGTGTTGTTGTGCAGAAATATTGGTGGTTTTGCTTTGTTGGAACGAAAAGCTAATTTTGGAATATAAGGTAAATACTTTGTCATAATAAGATTTTTTTAGGAAAATTAGCTCCTGCTAGATTCTTGCACATTTGTTTTAGTTTAGTGTTTAGGGTCTTTCTCCCTGCAAGCTTGTTACTGCGGAGGGTGATTCAGGGAGACAATTTGTGTATATATGTTCATGCGTGTATGCAATTGTATAATTGGTGATTTTTCATTCTAGTAGTTCTTTAGTTGAGTAGGATAATAGCTTGGGTCGATAGCTTTTTGTTTTGAAACACTTCCTGGAGACGTCCTGTTGTTCTGACTTGATCCAAGTAGGGGAGAAATTTTGCGATATTGAATGACAAAGTGTGGATTTGCCTGAAAAATTATCAATTTAAACTATGAACTATGGTTCAGGTTGATTTATTGTTAGCATGTGTTTATATGAGAAAGAATGGAGGTTAATTTAGTTTCATGAACTTATTTTTCTTAAAATAGTTTTGAACTGGGGTGTCATTAAATTAACCAATAGTAAAACATTAAAGATGAAAAATTATACTCAACCTTACCTGCACATTCTTGACCACAAAAGAAAACTCTGAAACTCTTGGGCTCAGTTAGAGGCATGTCCTTGAGCAAATCCATTTATGGTTCTGTCTTCTCATTCTGGTCGAATCTTTGATAAATCCCCTGACTCATTCCAGAGTTGTGTAAAGGTGTTCTGGAGAGATCAATATCTTCAATCCAAGGATTTATCTGCAGTGTTTCCATAATTGTCTGCAGCAATGACTCTCCCTGCACACCTTTGCAGCCTTGCAGAGATAAGCTTTTCAAGCTAGCATTCTTCTCCAAACAGTTGAAGATTTTAACAAAGTCATCTGATCTCAAACTCTCATCATCATGAATCCCCAACTGCCTCACTGTCTCATTGGTTATAAAAAACTGTACAATAGCAGTAAGACCATTCCTCCCTATTCTTGTTCTCCCTTCTCCAAAAGTAACACACTTCAAAGTGGTGTTGGCTTGCATTTGCAGTGCTGAAAATATACTCAGAGGGCATAGTAGATGCTCCACACCTATTCCACCGAACCAATTTCTAGTTAAATGTAAGGTCTGCAAACTACGGTTCTTAAAGAGGCCTGCTGCAACATACACAATACCCTTGTCTTTAAGGCATGATCTAGACAAGTTGACCTCTTTAAGGGTCTGGTTTTGCTCTAAAACCCATCTAAATTCCTTAGCACACTGTGACTTTAGCTTGACTCCAGTCATGTCAAGCGACTTGACCGTGAAGTTCATTCCCAAGGAACAAGTAACCCTGCAAGTACCTGAGAGGTTAAGCTTGTACATTCTAAGTGTGCTGTTCTTAGGTACAAACTCAACCACCTTGGAACTTTTTTCTCCATTTGCTCCACTCCAAACATGAACTTCCATGCTTCTGTTCCTTGCCAAAACTGCATATATGAGAGGGGTTGCTGTGATGGCATTTGAGTGAAAAATTGTCAACAGTTTAAGAGTTGAGTTAATTTCAATCATCTTAGAAAGTTCTTCAGCACCTCTTGATCCTATTGAATCTTCCCATATCTGCAGCTCCTCCAAACTATCATTCACCATAAGAGCAGAAGCAATAAGTCCAGCTCCAACTGAACCAATACTTGACTCTGAAAGCATAATCTCTTTGATCACTTTATTTGCCTTCAGAATGTCAGAAAGGTCAGATAGGCTTTTTCCATTGAATCTGTTTCTTTTAAAAACAACTTGCTGTATATTTTGGTTTCCCCCTAACAAGATGCCAAGATTTCTTACCTGTTGTGAATCCCATTCAACTCTATGGAACTCCAAGTTTCTCAATGTGGATTTGGTGTTATTCGGTGATGCTAGTGTTGTCAAAAGGTGAGAAAATATTTTTCATCTGTCTACATTTGTGATAAACAGTTGAGGTCTTATCTTAAAAAAGAAAAACAGATAACTTAGATTCATCTAATTATAAATATAAATAGATGGAAGATGATATGTTTATGTGGCACCATATCATCAATTGTGCTGTGTCCTATATCTAACAACTTCTTCACAGGACAAAGTTGATGGTCTGTCCCACCTCACCTGTCAAAAAATAACTGCGTGTCGATTTTCTTTGGGAAGAATAGCTTTTGTCCAAATTTTGATTGTACGTGGAAGTTAGTTAGCTCCATTCCACCCAACAACCTGTTAACACTGAGGGCGTTGGTAGACTGAGCTTTGAGTCTTGGCCAAATCCTCTTTTTTTTTTTGGGTTGGGAAAATGTCTCATTGTAGCGTGATAAGGATAGGACAGTTCAGTTATAGTTTTTTTGGTGTAAGAAAATTGGCTTACTTTTATGTAGCTTGAAATAGATTGGCCCAAAAAGTACACCAAAGCAACAAAAAAAAAACTGGTAGAAATAGTGCATTCAACATATTGACCAATTGACAAAAAAATGGAAATATAAAATGAATTCAGTAATTGGTCCTTTTCACTATATTGAAGCACGTAGTTTTGACATGAAAAATAATATAATTTCACTATATTCAATAAAACAAATCTAACCTAGCTGATCATCGAGCAGATCAATTAGTAAAAGACTATTCTAGCTTAACTAGTCTTGAATTCAAGTTTTAAAAATGCAGTTATACTAAAACTTGGTAGAAAGAGCTTTATTATCCTTAATCATGTTTGGCTCGAGCTTGAATAGAGTGGATCAAGCTAAAAAAAAAGGGGTCTAACCCAGTTTAAGGAAATTTGATTAAGACATTCATAGGATCTTAATGATAGCATAAAGTAAAACGATTCTAAATAGGATAGATTCTTTTGAAAATGAGATGAGCTGGGGGAAAACACGTATATGTTTGTAAACGTACACATACCATAACTGCTATTTTTCTCTGTGGACTTTAGTTTCAAGAAAGTGCACAAAACAGAAATCTCTTCTAACAATGGAATTGTAATATTTTGGGAAAAGCTTTCAATGTCCACAAAAGAGGGGAATTAGCACCATTCAATCTATAAATTGAAATATATATATATTATAGTCAACTAACAAATGAACGTATAGTCCTCTATTCAATTACCTACAAAATTTCCAGAGTTTCCTTTTCTGGTTGATTGGAATAAAGTGTCATGTGATAAGAATAACTAGTCTAAATCAGTTCAATAGGAAATATTTTAGCAGTTTTTGTACATGTGTCACAATCTAACTTACTGATAATATTAAATTCGTAACATTATGAATCAATATTTTTCTATTTTTTTCATGTTCACATCATCATATGTGAATCCAATTTTAAATTAAGTAAAACTAATTTTAATAATTTAAATGTGTTCAAATTACTTTCAGCCATATTTTCCAATGAAATATGTCACTAGCAGTAGGAATGGATTCGGAGTAAAAGATCAAACAACTAGCTCCATTCTCCAAGGTGATCCGATTGTGTAAGCAACACCATCATAGGGGTGGGTTTTTCACTTTTTCCACCAAAGCATTAATAGTCTCAAATGAAATGAAGTTGTGTTGTATGAAAACCACAATATGGGATCCATGTTGCAGACACAATCATGTCAGCACTTAATATTACCTTGTACAGTGGACTATTGCATTATTAAACTCAGTGCAATCAGCAAGTCCTAGTCAACTAGTGCTATAGGGTTAGTATTTAGATAGGTTTCATATGATATTATCAGATCAAGTAAATTAACTCTATCCAATGTTTTGTACAGTTTTCGGTAATGTTTTGTAAATAACTTCTAATTTTACAGTTTTCGGTAATGTTTTGTAAATAAGTTTAAACACGACAAATAAATTATATTAACTCTATCCAATGTTTAGCATATTTAAAAGAAGAAATAAAATAAATATAAGATTAAAAAAATAAATCAAGTGAGGGTAGAATATACAGTTAAAAACCATAGAGCACATCTAACTTTTCTGTTAATTAATATGTTATAACAGACTTAGTTCAGACTTGTTAAAAATTAAATATACATGCCAAAACTACAAAGCCCGTTCTACAGTCATTAACTTAATTTCTTTTTATCTCTATTTTTACTCAACTTTCTTTCACTTATTGTATCATAAAAATCTAAATTTATTGAATATCTAAATTATCTATTCAAATAAATAATTTATAAATATAATATAATGATTTAAATTTATGGTATTTTAATATTAAATTTATAGGCAAATAACCATCCAATTATGATATTATACTTCTTGTTACTATTCGTTTTACTAATTTTAAAATTATTATTTGAAACCTTTTATTTATATCATATTAGCAAAATATATAAGATATATTAATTTATAAATTATATTTATTAAAATTTTCATATTTAATTCCTTTAAAAACTATAAATTTTAATTATTAATAATCATTCAATAATATATGTAAAAAATAATTAATTAATTTAATTTAATTTAAATTTTTTCTACTTGACAATTTGTTGAATAAGATGAATATATATATATATATATATAATTAAATACAATATTTTTGTTTCATTTAATAAGCATCACCATTAATTATTAAACGTGTAGTTATCATAATGCACGTATAGCTCAGAAATCTGATTGAGACTTTAATGAAATTGAATTAACAATTCAACTCTATTTCTGTTAATAATAGAGTGAGGCAAAAATCAAAACAAAATAAATAGAAACATAATTATTTATATATATGGAATAATAAATAATTTACTACACCTACACTGTTCAATTTTAGTCCAGAGAAATTGAATCAATTTCCTTCCTCTTAGGTCTGTTTTCTTTTTACAGAGATATATGCAATTATGTATACTATTTGTGAGAAATTGGAATGGAAATGAATCAATTATCTTATAGGAATTTATAATTTGATATATTTAAAATTTGGTAAATAAATAGATAGATGTAAATTTATTATTTTATTTTAAATAAACAAGTTAAATTTAAATTTGTTAAAAAATTATTATATATAATATATAATCAATCACTACTTAATAGTTGCTACTATCAACTGTTCACTGCAGATCAAACTTTCTTCTGTCTGATTTACAATTATTTGGATCCAACAAGGAACCAAGAAGAAAGTGTGGAAGAAGTTTAACACTTCAATTTAGCATTTTCACTAGCAAATAAACTCTTAATCAGGTATGTTCTTTCAAATGAAGTGCTTAAGTGAAACAAATTTTATTATCTATTTAGGACCTCAAATATTTCTTTTTTTATTTTAATTGAATACTATCAATTGTGTTTGGTTAGTTTTGGTTTATAATAGTGATCACCTACCTACATGTTTAAGTTGTGTTACTTAGAAACTAATGCAAAACGTTGTTGAAATTTTTTTAAATATAAGATCTATTAAGAATTAACCATTAACCAAATGTAGAAAAACTTTCTTCTTGAATGGGGTATGAATGAGATGGTGACTTTTAAATAATAATTGTTTTTATTGATATAGTTACTGCCGATGGAAATTCCTGAAAATCGACGATGGATATATAATAGGTTGGATCATAATAGACATGTGAGGCATGAATTTGTAGAGGGAGTAAATGAATTCATTCAATTTGCAACTAACCAAGAAAGCTTTCAAAGCTATCCAAAAGTGAGGTGTCCTTGCAGGAAATGTCAGTGTAGACGATTTTGTTATGCAGATGATGTCATGGTACATCTTTATGAGAAGGGATTTATGGAAAACTACCATTATTGGACAAATCATGGTGAAACAATGACACTACATCCTCCTGCTACAGTGGAAGGGCCATGTTATAGTTATGGTCAAGAAAGGGTAGAATTCAATCCATTTGAGCAATTGATAATGAATCATGTTGGTCCAGAGATTGCCAATGTCATACAACAAGATGATGGTGGAATGAGATCCGAAAACTTGGAGGAAGATCCAAATCCAGAGGCTAAAAAATTTTATGATATGTTAACTGCTGCACAAGCTCCATTGTATAATGGATGCGAGAATTACACAGAACTATCAGCTTGTATGGAAGCATTAAGTATAAAATGTGATTCAAATCAGTCTGAAGATAGTTTCAATCGATGGGTTCAGTTTATGGGCAGGGCCATGCCAAGCGGAAACAAAATGCCTACAAATTTTTATCATGCTAAGAAATCAGTAGATGGTTTGGGATTAGGTTTCATAAATATTGATTGTTGTCCACGTGGATGCATGCTCTATTATAATGATGATGCAGATGAAAGTATTACAAGTTGTAGGCTTTGCGGTGAAGACAGATATAAGATAACCACTAGAAGGGGAGTTCAAAGAAAAATCGCTAGAAAAAAAATGTGGTACTTCCCGATTACCCCAAGACTGAAACGGTTATACTCTTCAATGGCCACTGCATCTTACATGCGTTGGCATAATGAGAACCAAAGAGAGGTTGGTGTCTTATGTCATCCGTCAGATGGAGAAGCTTGGAAGCATTTTGATAGGATGTATCCTGAGTTTTCTCATGATCCCCGAAATGTAAGGCTTGGATTATGTGCAGATGGTTTTGCCCCTTTTGGTCAATATGGTAAGACATACTCATGTTGGCCTATCATTTTAACTCCATACAATCTTCCACCTGGGATGTGCATGAAAAGAGAGTTTATGTTCCTTACAATCATTATCCCTGGTCCAAATAATCCTAAAAGTAAGATTGATGTTTACATGCAACCGCTTATAGAGGAATTGACACAATTGTGGAATGACGGGGTAGTTACATACGATGTATCATTGACACAAAATTTCTTAATGAAGGCAGCTTTAATGTGGACAATTAATGATTTCCCTGCTTACGGCATGTTATCTGGATGGTCAACTGCAGGAAGACTTGCTTGTCCAATATGTATGGAGCGATCAAAAGCTAGCTGGTTATACCACGGTCGCAAGCATACATTTTTTGACTGTCATCGACAATTTCTTCCTACTGATCATCCGTATAGAAGAAATAAAAATGGTTTTAAGAGAAATTGTGTCGATACATCCTCCTCTCCCCCTCGTTTGACCGGAGAAGAAATTTTGCAGAGAACTTGGCAATTGCCATTCATATGGGAGTTTGATGGACAAAAATTGCCTGGTTTTGGTGAACATCATAATTGGACTAAAAGAAGTATATTTTGGAAGTTACCTTATTGGAAAACACATCTTCTTCGTCATAACATTGATGTTATGCACACTGAACGTAATGTGTTCATGAATGTATTTGACACGGTCATGGATATTAAGGGTAAGACAAAAGATACAGATAAAGGAAGAATAGATTTAGCCAAAATATGTAGACGACCGGAGCTTCACTTACAAGAGGTTGGAGGTGGAAAGTATGTAAAACCCAAGGCTAAATATGCATTTGACAAGTTTCAAAGAGTAGCTGTTTGTGAATGGGTTAAACAACTTAAGTTGCCTGATGGATATGCTTCAAATTTAAGTCGATGTGTTGACATGGGGTCAGCAAAGTTGCATGGAATGAAAAGTCATGATTGTCATGTATTCATGCAACGATTACTTCCTATTGCGTTTGATTCTTTACCAAATGCTATTTGGAAGCCACTTGTTGAACTTAGTCACTTTTTTAGAGAACTTACTTGCACAACTTTATATGTAAATAAATTGATGGATATGGAATCTACTATTCCTATTTTATTGTGTAAGTTAGAGCAAATCTTTCCTCCAAGCTTCTTTGATTCTATGGAACATCTTCCCATTCACCTACCTTATGAAGCACGAGTTGGAGGTCCGGTTCAATATCGTTGGATGTATCCGTTTGAGAGGTATCAATTATTTTTATATTAATCTATTTATACACTACTAATTTTTTGTAATCTTTTTTAACTAAAAACTCATTTAATACATTATTTCATTTTTAGATTTCTACGTTCCTTAAAAGAAAAGATCAAGAACAAGGCAAGGGTAGAAGGTTCTATTTGTCAAGCCTATTTAATGGAAGAAACATCTACTTTTGCTTCTTTTTATTATCCATCGCACATAAATACCCGAAGAAGTAGAATGCCACGTAATGTTGGAGGAGAATGTTGTTCATTGAGTCCACCAATTTCAATTTTCAATTATCCAGGACATGGAAGTGGTAAATGCATTCAATATTACTTAGAAGAACGTGAAATGAAAGCTGCCCATTTGTATGTTCTTTTGAATTGTGAAGAAGTTGAACCATATCTAGAGTAAGTTAAGGTTCAAATTATCTTTAAATATTTGAATCTTTAAAACATGTTTCATTGTCTAATTATCAAATGTATGCTTTATTTTGTAGCAAGTATGCTGATTTTTTAAGAGAGCTTCAACCCGGTATTTCTGACTCTGAAATTGATAATGAAATTGCTTCTCATTTTCCTTTATGGTTTACAGAATATGTACGTCCCTATTATACACATTATTCAAATAGTATTATATTTTCATAATAAGATTTACGATTCCAACAAAGTTAAGTTGCTTATTATAGGTTCAAAATCCACAAAATCAAATTGAAGATCCACTATTGATTTCTTTGGCATGGAGGCCAATAAGAATGGTGCAATCATGGCCTATTTACATTGTAAATGGATATAAATTTCACACCAAGACATGGAGTGAAGGCATGCAAACTTCTAACTATGGTGTGTGTGTACGAGGCACCAATGGTCAATTAGAAGATGATTTTTTTGGAATTTTAACTGATATAATTGAATTGCAATATACTGGCATGCCCACTAAAAAGATAGTTCTTTTTAAGTGTGATTGGTTTGATAACACCCCTAATCGTGGGACAAAGATAGACAATCAATATGGAATTGTTCAACTCAAACAATCAGAAAGATATAGAAACTTTGATCCGTTCATATTTGCTCAACAAGCTGAGCAAGTTTATTATACACCATATCCAAACGGACATCGTGGTTGGTTAGTTGTCATTAAGACAAAGGTGCGCAGTATGATCACAAATACTGTAGTTAATGAAGTTGACAATGACATTGCATATCAAGATGTTCATGAAGTTCATGATCTCCATGTCATGTTAAACATTGATGCAGACGTTTATGATGATACTCTTGTTGATATGAATGGTGTCGGTGAGGAAGTTGATATAAATTTGCTTAATGAAGCTGATTTGGATGAAAATAGTGATAGCACTTATATGTCAACAGATAATGAATATGATAGTGAAGGTGGGAGTGATTTAAATGATCCTAACTCAACTTAATTAGGTAATCTTCAATATTTTGTCTTCTTTTTACTGTATTTTGCTATGTTAAACATTTTACATTAATTACTTCTAATATTTTATGTATACAGATGAATGACAACACAACTAGAGGTAGAGGTCGAGGTCGACCAAGAGGCCGAGGCAGAATTTATGGTAGGATATCTCCATCACATGGAGTAGGATCTTCTGATCCACAAGAGATGCCTCATACTCCGACTTCTGTAGCTGTGGGAGTGGATGTTAGATCAGGATCATCATTGCCACATATTGATACATCAAGTCCACCCACCCCCCACACGGGTGCATCTACCCCTACATCTTGTACATATCCTTCCTCCACACCTGCATATTCTGCTTATCAGATACTTCCATCTCTACCAGTAATTGGAACTAGAGATCCTACTGATAGGAGGGTATGGATTAGCCCAGGAGCTAAGCATGAGTAAGTATTTTGTTTTTCTTAGACTTCATATGATTAATAAGTTTTTGGTTTCTTACTTAAATCAAAATCACTATTAACATTATTTTATGACAGCTTCTTGCCTCCAGATATATGTAGTAGAGATATTACGAAAATTATTAAGTCAAAATTTGATGATTCTTGGCCTACTTGGAGTTCTGTTCCTGCAGAAGTTAGAAAGATGTGGTTTGAAGAATTTCAGGTAACATTGCATTTAATTTTTTTTATTTTTTTAGCTAACTTACCTATTAATCATTATTTTTTATGCATTATAACAAATGATGCAGAAAATGTATAAGTGGCTGCCACAACATAATGTTACCATCAGAACAACCTTTGAACATAAAGGTTCGGTAATGATGAAGAATACAATGAATAAGGTGCGGACTGGAAAGGATAAGGGTGTTTGGATTACTCCTGAGGTTAGACAACGATTGGAACTTCATTGGGCTGGACAAGACTTCCAAAAGAGAAGCACTATTGGCAAGAAAAATCGAGCTTGTGATAGTGGAGCCTCAAATTACACCGGTGGTTCTGTATCTGTTGCTGTGCATCGTAATAGGATGGTACTAAAAAATTAACTAGTTAAGTTATTCTTATTAATTTTAATCATTTACAAATTTAACTTCATGTTGTCTATGTAGAGTAAGGAGCTTGAACGAGATCCAACTGCATTTGATATTATGGAAAGAACTAAAAAGAATAAAGCTGGAGAATGGATCAACAACAAGGCAAAGAATGTTGCTGTATGTATATGTCAACTATAGTTTTATTTGTGCAATTTTAAATGATTATTATTTTTTATTCTAAACGTAACTTATCTGTACTTATACTTCTTTTTAGGATGAATTTGTTCGTCGTCGATCTGAATCCGTTCAAAATGATTCTACTGAACATTCTGTAGCCTCTGACAATGTCATTTTTTTGGATGTTGTTGGAGGACGGAACAAGAAGGGACATGTATATGGTTTGGGTCAATTAGGTGATGAATTTGTTTATTCATCTACTAATTGTTCCCAACCTAATGTTGATGTTGGGACCAACTATGAGCAGGTCATCACCAACCTCACTGAAGAGCTACAACAGACAAGAACAGAGTTAACTCAGGCACATTCAAGGATAGATAAGCAAACAACCGAGCTAACTGAGACAAGAACGGATTTAAGTCAGACTAAACAAGTTCTTCAACAAATAGTGCAGCATTTAGGATTACCATCTAGCTCTAATTTCATGAGTTCCAATGAGAATGAATCTGCTAACAATGCTTCTGCTGTTCGCGATGATCATGATGATAGTCAACCTCCAAGTAGTGATCATGATCAGCATTGAGATTTTTATTTATGTCATTTATGTCAGTTTGTTTGTATAATGATAATATGACTTATACTTATCTACACTTAATTATGTTTGCATTATGTCATTTATGTGAGTTTCTTTGTTTAATGATTTTTGATTTTGAATTTATAATTTTTTTAATAATGATTGTGTATAATCTCATATATCCAGGTTTGTTTTAATTAATTTTTATGTAAATAACAAATAAATAAATTAATTTTATTAAATATAATTAGTGACCGATTTTAAACCGATTAATCCGTCTCAATTTTAGTCACCACTAAACAACATTAGTGACGAATTTAGCAACCGATTTTAGCTGCCGATTTTGCGACCGAATATTCCGTCTCTAATTTAACCTTCAGCATATATATTAATGACCAATTTTGCAACCGATTTTAGCTACCGATTTTGAGACCGAAAATTCAGTCTCTAATTTAGTCACTAGCAAATTATTTTAGTGACCAATTTAGCGACCGATTTTATCTGCAGATTTTTGCGACCGAATTTTTTGTCTCTATTTTAGTCACCTGCAAAATGTTTTTGCGACCGGTTTTGTGACCGAATTTTTGCAACCGGTTTTGTGACTGAAATTTCGGTCGCTATTTTGGTCTCTTAAAATAAATTATGTGACCACGTTAGCGACCGAACTTAATTTTTTTGCTACCGAAAATTTCGGTCACTAATTTCCTTGATTTTGCGACCGAATGTCTATTTCGATCGCTAACATCTTTTGCGACTAGGGTTTTAGCAACTACTTCTATTCGTTCGCAAAATCGGTTGTAAAACTAATTAGTAACCGATTTTTAAAAATTAGAAACCGATTTATTCGGTCACTAAACTTTATTTTTTTTGTAGTGAAAATGAAAGAATAATTTATGTTCATTGATCAGTGGAGGCAGACTTGGATCGTTCCTTGGTGCAAATATCTTGAACAATCAAAGCTGAATCATCACCACCCTCAGATTCTTTGGATAAATCAACCTTAACACTTTTCTCGTGATAATTATGTGGCGTTTTCTCAGAAGCAATGTAACTCGCCATCTCTTTTAATATAGGAATTTCATCGTGACATAAAAGATTTGATCCTTCTTGTGAAGTCCAAGTTGAAATTTCACCACCAAATTCATTGAATACAACCTTCACACCTTTCTCAGGAATGTGTGGTGTCTTCTCAGAAGCAATGTAGATCACCATCTCTTTCGGTTCACGAACCCTTCGACTTAATCGTTTCTTGTTACTACTGACACAAGAACTCGCATCGCCCCTCCACTTTCGCTTCCCTTCATTGCCTCCTGCCATGTTACAGCTAGCAACAACACTAACACTTAAATTCTTCCTAGTTATTATTTAGGATATAAGAATAAACAAAATTTCAATCTTTTATGTTATTTTTTAATTAATTTTTATTTATTTTATTTATTTTTGAGTTTTGAGTTGAATTTTGTATCCATTTTTTTTAAAAGTCTTTTACAGCTATATAACATTTGTTATGTATTTCTTTTTGAAGCGTAGGTTTTATAACATCATTCTCAACTTTTCAATTTCTAATTTTTAAATGTTAAAGCATTTTTACATAGAACATCTATTTTAAATAACTTTTTAAAATTTATACATTCATAAAATCTTGAGCTTTTCTGTTAGTTTTTAAAATTTTTATCTGTTTTTGAATTTTTGTTTATCAATTTTTAAAAAAATATTTAAATTTTAAAATAATGAGACGTATATTATAAATAAATTTTCAAAATTGGAGCACGCAAAAAATTTTAACAAGAATGAACAAAGCAACCAGTGTGTACTTTTATTAATAAGTCATATTCATAGGGACACATTGTTAGCAGAATAAGTCGTCACACTTATCTCTGGTGTTTGTTTTATCCATTATGTTAATGTTAGTATTTCACCTTATTTTTAGGAAGAAATTAAGGGATATTAGGAGTTTTAGTTGAATTGGAATCTATTTAAATTGTATCCTGCACAAGTAATGTATCTATCAGCCTCAATAAAATTAGGTTTGATCCAATCTTCCCCTTTTTATGTCCTTTTAGTAATTACAAGCACACACATGTATATATAAGCATGAAGGTAATTTTAATCGACGAATCAATTAATTGCAATTAGAAGTAAAGTCACATGACTCAACCAAAAATGGCTCCGTCTCTTCCTTGATGAGTTTTCAGTAAGACCTTATGGTTTACAGAAAATGCTGAACCAGCTAGTGATTGCGATGTTGTATCAACAAATCCAAGTGAGGTAAAAGATAATTAAACATAAACTTAAAAAATTAGGACTAGTTGATATATAATTAACAACTTTGAAAGCATTACTACAGTTGCAACGAACAGAGCATAAGAAAAAAGGAATATAAACACTCACAAATTTGGCGTCGCACGAACAAGCAATTAATGGAGATCCTGCATTACAATCGTACACTGTGCTTTCAGTTTGGAGAAGAATGGAAGGTGATGAGAGAGAATGGAGAACGCTGTGTGCTGTGCGGTAACGGAATGTAGGGTTGGGAGGAAGAAAAATAACTAACTTGGTGTGTGGCCTTTCCGTGCAATTGGATATAAATTAATAGTTTAAATTATTAAGTTATTTAGACGCAGACAAAAACGAGGAGATTCAATACGGTTCGTTTACAAAAATCAACCCTTTCCTTTTGGTAACTGCAAGTATAAGTTATTTCTCTCTCCGGTTTCAATCTTCACCGCAGATGATTAAGCGTAAACAATTCCACTTTTTGGCGTAGTGGTGATGTTGAATCATCACTGGAGGCAGAGGGATCAGGATATTCAGTTACTACATTATAGTTGTTAAACAGAAATAAAATGGTTCATGTTTATCTAAATTTTTTATCATTATAAAATTGAAAGATAAATGTCAATCGTTATATTTATAATTCAATGATTGCACAATCTTCAATTTTTTCACCTAAAAAGAATCTGAAGTTAGGTAGACTAGCTTGAACGGTTGGAACCTTCGTCCCAGCAAATTGTAGAGAAGAGGAGTTATGCAGTTATTAAATTTCCATCGTTGAGTAGAAATCTGATGATTTATATTTATGTAAATTTTTTTTATCATTATAATAATTATAGTATAAATCTAAATCGTCTAATATTCATTCAATGATCTATCGTACAATCAATTTTTTTAACTTGAATGGTTGGATCCTTCGTTGGTGCAAATTATAGAGGAAAGTAGTTTACTAGTTTTGCAATGTCAAAAGGGAGGATTTGGTTGCACCACACTTCAATGTCTAAGCTGCATTTTTATCTTCAATCACATCAATTATAATTAATTTTAGCAAATCAGAAGTTAATAACTAACAGAAGTTAATTAGTTTATTTTTAATTTTTCAATTAATTGATTCATCGATTAAAATTATATATTTTTAAATTTTATGAAAATTTATATATATAATTTACTAAATATTATAATTAGTAAATTTTATATTTTATATAAAATTATTAAGTTGGTGTAAATTTAAAGTTTAATATAGGATATCAATGGATTATAACTATATATATATATATATATATATTATTAAATATAATATAAAATTAATTTTTATAAAATTTTTATTATTTTTATTTTTAAATTTTTTAAATTTATTATTTTATCTATATATTTATTGATTCATTAATTTTATATTTATTTTTTAATCTTTTATATTTCAATTATTAAAATTTATTTTTAAAAATGGTTATTTCATTTATTTTATTTATTAAAATTTCATTTATCTGATATTTTTATTTTTTTATGAAATTTATATTCATATAAATTTATTATTTTATTTATTAATTTTCATTTATTTTATTTATTTATTTTTTACCCTTTATACTTCAACCTATTAAACTTATTTTAATTTTTTAAATTAATTTCAAATCTTTTAAAAAATTGAAAAAATAATTCTTTTAAAAAATTACAAAATTGTTGTTTATGTATTCATATGTTAAATAGATAAAATAATATATATATATATATATATATATATATATATATATATATATATACGAATATAATACTTATCTAATATTTTTTATTAGGATATAAAGATTTATTTTTATAAGTCATGCTAAAGCTCTTCCACTAACAATGGTACATATCACCTTCTATCAACAAGAAATCCTACATGCTATTTCTCATATTTTTTCTTTAAAATTCTTAAATTTAATATTTTTTTATTTTCAATTTATTTTAACTATATATATCTATATATTGATTCATTGATTTTCGATTTTTTTTTTTTGTTAAAATAGAAGTATATACTTGAATAAAGTAAAATCAGTATGTATCCTAATAAAATATATAATGGATGGATTGTTGTAAAATTTGTCAAATATTTAACTAATTACATAAAAGTTAAATTTTATATTAAACTAATTTATTTTATAAAATTTGTGAAATTGTATATCATTTATTTAAATATGGAGGATATATTTCCAAAAACACGAGTAAAACATAAAATTCTTCTAGGCAACCGGTACAATGCCTAAAAGGGGCCTAAATTCATTTTATGTCATAAGGTTTAAATTTATATACTAATTAATAGTCATAACTTCTATCTGTTGCTACTCGTTGAATAGCATTCTTTACTTTCGTATGTGCCATAAATGATGTATTCCTTCGTTTAGCTTTGAATCCATAAAATTAAGCTAATCCTCCTGAAAAAAATATTTTTTACACAATACATTAATATAAATCAAAAGTTTTGTATTCAAAGCTTTAGTGTACAATCATTTTAAGAAATTGAAGGGAAACATTATCAACTATAATGATCCTATTCTCATCAAGTAAAATTTTAATCTATTATTATTATTATTATTATTATTATTATTATTATTATTATTATTATTATTATTATTATTATTATTATTATTATTATTATTATTATTATTATATATGTATAATATAATATTAAATTTGTTCAACTAATAATGTTATATGTCAAATTCTGCATAAAATTCATACATAAGTTATATTTTTAAATTTCTTGTTTTATTTATATATTTCTTGATTTATTTATTTTATTTTTTATCTTTTATATTTTAATCTCTTGAACTTATCTTTTAAAATTTATTATTTCATTTATATCTTTTGATTTATTAATTATTTATTTTATTTATTCTATATATACTACAAAAAAATTTATTTTTAATTAAGGTTATTTTTTATTTTATTATAATTAAACCATTGTCATATTATTTATCCATGGTTATCCAAACCGTTGAAAAATAATATGTAACAAAATAAATTATCAATATTTTTAAACAGGTTAGGATAAATCCTATCTAAACTCTTGGTATTTATCAATATTTTTTTTATAATCTTTGTTAAATTTTAAATAATTTAAAATGATTTAAACCTTTGTTACTTACTCACGGTTCAAATAAAACCCTTATTACTTGTTTAATATTTTCCAATAATTTAAACATTCGTTATTTATTTACGGTTTGAAAAATATTTAATAAATTATTATAGTTAGATTAACCTTTACTAATATTTTTTTATTTTCTCAATGCTTCTAAGTTTGATCAATTAATTAATTAATTAATTAATTAGTTAAAATAAATGACAAACACCTAGTGCAATGATAAAAAAAATAACACTAAGAATTGAAAAAGTTATATCAAAATATGCATTAATATTTTTTAGAATCTTAAATAATAATGTAATTATTTAAACTAGGATTATAATATCTTACATCAACATTATAAATGCACTGAAATATTAAAAGTACTTAAACTCAACATTCATTGAACATAATATGGAACAACACAAAAGAAATCAGATCCTGTTTGTGGTATTACATTACCATATGTTATTATATCCTAATCGACAAAAAGATGAAGTAGCAACCACTCGTTCAACCAAAACCCCTTAAACATCCTGTAATAGAAAAATAAACAACATTTTAGTCAAAGTTGGATAAGAATTTACTTTCATATATGAGAGAAAATCAATAAAGAGAAGGAACACAATCATTAAAGGAAATATTTTAGCTTTATCATATGGAACAAAAAAGAAATCAGATCCTATTTATGTAGTATTTACCCTACACATGTTATTATATCTTAATCCACAAAAAGATGAAGTAGCATACACTTGTTCAACCAAAACCTTTTTAGCACCCTGATATAGAAAAAATAAATAACATTTTAGTTAAAGCTAGATAAGAATTTATTTTCATTTATGTCACAACCGAAATTACGACAAAAATGACGAACTCACTAAAAATTAGAAAGAGTCTTTTGTGATCCTGAACTCGACACCAAATTTTTATTTTGAAGGAAAAATATTTGAAAAGACCCTAACAAAGAAAGAGTTCTAGGTTCGAGAACCGATTATGAACATGGAAGATATTAGAATCCTACTCGTCTGTTGTGATTTTAATATCTTAAAAATTGTTTGATCCCTTGAATAAAATAGAAATAAATAAGTTTATGAAAAATAGTTTAACATGATTTGATCATGCTCCTACGTATTTCCTGGTACATTGGAAAACTCAAGGTTACATAGAGGTCTGGTAAAAGACTTCATCTTTGGAGATTTTGCAGAAATAAGGTTTTCTAAAGAACGAAGAGTCTGTTTGGAAATACTTTGAATATTTTAATAAAAATACTTAACTCATATATGCACAAGGTCCAAGACAATCGATGGTTGCATTGGAACCTATACGATTCTCAAAATAACATATGATAGAGTATGTTGTATATCTATATTAAGAGTTCATTGTGTGAAATTTAGAATTTTGGATATTTTAAAATAAATTTAAACAAAGAATCATTTTTAAATATTTTACTTCTAAAATTTAAATAATTTTCTAAACCCACATACGCATAAGATCTGAGACAAATGAGAGTTGCACTGGGAGCCTATACGATTCTCAAAATAGTAGAGGATAGGATATGATATACATCTATATTAAGAACTTGTTGTATGAGATTTAGAATTTCGAAACATTATTTTTTAATTTAAATCAAAGTAAGTTTTGTAGGATATCTAATTTAAATATTAAGTGAAAGAATATAATACTTAAATACAAACAATCCTTTAAACATGTGTATGCACAAGATTCCAGGAAAATGAAGGTTGCATCAGAATTTATATGATTCTAAAAATAGCAAATGATAGGATATGCTACACGTCTGTATTGAGAGTTTGTTGCAAAAGTTTAAAGAAAATATTCATAAAATAATAAGAAAAAAGAAATTTAATTTCGTCATGAAACAAATTTATATTTTAGTAAAAAGAAGAAAGAATTGAATTAAGATATAAGAAAGTCATAAAGAATGGGTTGTTTGTTCGAAGAAAGAAAGATATTTTTCTTCATTTAAGGAAGACTAATTCTATTTTATGAGATATGTTGGGCTTGACCCAAATTAGTGGTAAAAGGGCAATGGCTTGACCCAAATTAGTTGTTTAAAGGAATGAATTTTTTGTTGAAAAATAATAGTTTGACTTCCTCAATATTTCTTGTTTAAAATTTTTATTTTCTAAGTTTTAATTTACTTTATTAAATTTAAACCAAACTCACCTCAAGGAAGACTAATTTTTATTTTATAGGGTATGTTGGGCTCAACTCAAATTAGATGTAAAAGAGAAATGGACTTGATCCAAATTCATTGTAAAAGAAAAATGAGCTTGAACCAAATTAGTTGTAAAAACAGAATGAGTTTAACCCAAACAAATTTTTCAAAGGAATACATTTAAATTTTATTGTGTCATTTGAATTAAATAAAAAATTTTATATTAGAAAAATAAATTGTGAATTTCATTTTATTTTTGTTCAAAAATAGAATTTGGTCTATTAACAAGTAAGCCCATTTTTGTAATTTTTTTTTAACAATATATGGCTTATTTTTATTCATTAATCTAGCCCAATTATCAAATAACAGATTTAAAATAAAAAATGCACCATGTCAAGTCTAGAAGTTATTACCCACATATTACCTCATAGTAGAAGTGACAAAATTTCACAATAAATAGCATCCTTCTTTCATATATTCCAAAATGAAAAGTAAATAAAGAGAAATGGAGATGAAAAAGATAAGATTATAGTTAAAACAACTTAAAATAAAAATCATTACAGAAGAAGTAACCATAATCATAGTAAATAATAAATATCACATTTTGATCATATCAGGAGGATAAGAAGAAGAGGAAACAAATACTCTAAAAACCTGATAAGCATAGATTTCATAAATAATTATCTCTCACTTTTATCTCATTAAGACTTCTTATATGTTCAATTAAGTGATCTTTGTCATATTTTATGAGTTTGGGTTCATATGAAGTTTAATTGAATTTCTTTGCTTACCCGATTAAAATGACACTATTATAGTATTTTGAGCATAATAGGAGTTGTAGACATCCAAAAATCATGAAATCTATCTTGAATGAAAGCTTAAAGAAGTGTCCATATTTACAAAGCAAGAGAAGATTCTAAATGGGATGTTTAGGACTCCGAAATTATCTCAAAAGATGAGATAGTGTTGCTGACGTGGAATTTGAACAGTGTGCAAAGATCCGGCCATATCTTGAGATATAGAAGTCATATTGAGATGAAATCAACTTTGTTGGACAGCTAAGATCCAGGGCTACAACTTTTGTTCAGAAGGAAAGCTCTAATTCGGACATGTGAACATCCGAAATTGCGGTGCAAGAAAGTCAAAATTGTTGTGCTCATTGGTGGCAAAAATTCAAAAGTGTTTTGCAATTTCAACAAAGCCCATGTGAAAGCAAGAAAAGGGTAGAAAAGTAATATCCTAGTTGGTGACTTTCTGAAGATGATGCCTCAAAAATCCTCTATAAATAGAAGGGTTTGCAAGAGGAGACACACACCATTTTGGAGATTAATTCCAATACCACTTTCTTTCTTTCTTTCTTTCTTTCTTTCTTTCTTTCTTTCTTTCTTTCTTTCTTATTAGTTTTGCCTCCTTCATGGAAGGCTTAGTTTTTCTTTCTTGTTAGTTTGCCTCCTACATGGAAGGCTTAGCTTTTCTTTATTGTTAGTTGCCTCCTACATGGAAGGCTTAAGATTTATTTGTTGTTAGTTGCCTCCTACATGGAAGGCTTAGGATTTATTTGTTGTTAGTTTGCCTCTTTCTTTGTTGTTAGTTTGCCTCCTTCATGGAAGGCTAGGTTTGTAGTTTCAATTCAAGGATTCAAGCTATTTTCATTTTAACTTTGAGGTCTTGATCTTTATTTACGTGCATATTAAGTGGTTTCTACTCTGCTTCACTATATTCTTCAATTTTATTCTTTAATCAAAGTTTGATCGGTTGACGTATTTTGGTTAATGTATAATTGATTTATAATTGGTTTTTGATTGGTAAATCATTTTCCAAAAGTTTGAAGAGTAGAAATTAAGTAATTGAATTGAAGGTTTTCATTTTATTACTTACTTCAACTGAATTCTGATTGTAAAATTGGTTTAGATAAAAGATTAAGTGGTTACTAAATCTTGTTGATCATAATCAATTAAATTCTGAGAGGTTTCTCAGTAGAGAATTCAAGGATCATTTTAGGGGTTCCAGATGATCCTAGGTTGATAAACACAATGCATGATTTTAGTGATCAATGATTAGTTATGAAAATAGCCTCTGAATTCCTTGAGTTGATAATTGTTAAGTGAAATTAATTTCAGTCTGTATTTTGTGTTTAGCATTTGATATCACATCTTTACAAAAACCCCCTTGTTCTAATTTTCTCCTTATTTGCTTAAGAATCTGAAATGGTCTTTGGGAGATGACCTAGGTTGCACCTTATACTATACCAATAGTTTGGGGGAAATCTGGAAATTATTTTTGCACGTTTGCGACGAGCGTGTCAAAATTTGGCGCCGTTGCCGGGGACCATTTTAATTTCCTAGGCTCATTTAGGAGTTTGTTTAAAAATTTTAATCTTTCTAACAATTGTTTTTACTTTAGGTATATCATTCTTGGATTTTCTGTATGAATTCACCTTTTTGTGTATGACCCGATCCAATCCTGAAAATTTATATGCATATGATCCTGAGATTGATAGAACATTCCACCATTTGAAAAGAGCACATAGAAGGCATTCATCCAGTAATAACCAAGAAAGTAACAGTAGTGATTTTTCATCTTTAAATTTTGATAGTTTTAAATATTTTGCTAAGAACATGGCTGATAGAACCTTAAAAGAATTAGCTGCACCTGATGTTGCTTATCAACCATTGTGCATTCAATACCCTGATGTTGATGCACCATTTGAACTGAAGTCTGGACTAATACATTTGCTACCTAAGTTTCATGGCCTTGCAGGTGAGGACCCTCATAAACATTTGAAGGAATTTCACATTGTGTGTTCCACAATGCGGCCACAAGGAATTCCAGAAGATCATATCAAGTTGAAGGCATTTCCTTTCTCCTTAAATGATGGAGCTAAGGACTGGTTGTACTATCTACATCCAACATCTGTTGCAAGCTGGAATGATATGAAAAGATTATTCTTGGAGAAATTCTTCCCTGCATCCAGAACAGCAGCTATCAGGAAAGAGATTTGCGGCATCAGACAGAACTCCCAAGAAACTCTCTATGAGTATTGGGAGAGATTCAAGAAACTATGCGCCACTTGTCCACACCATCAAATCAGTGATCAATTACTGATTCAGTATTTCTATGAAGGACTCATGCCAATGGACAGAAGCATGGTTGATGCAGCTAGTGGTGGAGCACTTATGGACAAAACTCCTACAGCAGCTCGAGATTTGATTGCCAACATGGCAGAAAATTCTCAGCAATTCAATTCTCGAACTAATTCCTTGTCTAAAGGAGTCCATGAAATGACCACCAAGACAGACCATACACGATTGGAGAACAGAATTGAAGAACTAACCTCCATCGTAAGACAGTTGACCATCGGACAACAATAGCAACTTAATGTTGTTGACAAAACCAAAACATGTGGCATCTGCACTTCTGCAGATCATCCTACTGATGCATGCCCAACATTGCAAGAAAGTGAGACACCTGAGGCTGCAGTAAATGGTATTTTTGGCACAGGACAACAATACAGGCCTCCTCAACATTATCAGCAACAGAAGTTTGAACCACCTTCTGGAACATACAATCCTAGTTGGAGAAACCATCCTAACTTGAGATATGGCCCTCCACAACAACAAAGGATTCAAACATCTGACTCCCAAAATAAATACCAACCACCGCCATTCAGACAACAACAACAGCATATGCAGCAATCTGTACCCTCTAATGCTTCTGAACCCTCTCTTGATGATTTGATGAAGCAATTAGCAACCAACAATCTTCAGTTTCAACAAAATGTAAGTTCTACCATTCAGGATTTACAAACTCAAATTGGGCAGTTGGCTACCACTGTCAACCAATTGAAATCTCAAGGTTCTGGTCAACTACCTTCTCAACCTGTCATAAATCCCAAAAGTGTGAATGCCATGACCTTGAGAAGTGGGAAGAAAGTGCAGACAGACCCTACAATTTTAAAGCAACAAAGCTTCAATCAGACTAATCCACACCAAAAAGAAGCATTTATCTCCACACCTGGAGACATCTCTGATGAGCCATCTGAATCAGAGGGAAAGTCTGATGAAAAAAGTACATCAGCCTTCGATAAGACATCGAATGATCAACAAAAAGAAGCTTGCCATAAACGATCTGCACTTGAAGCATCTGATGAGAAGAAAACCCCAAATTGTGCTGATCTGAAGGTATCTTTACCTTTTCCAAATAGAATGGTTCAATCCAAGCCCAATGTTCATGCAGAATTGGATAAGGAGCTTCTAGATACTTTTAGGAAAGTGGAAGTCAACATACCACTTCTAGATGCTATCAAGCAAATTCCCAAATATGCCAAATTTCTAAAGGATTTGTGCACGCATAAGAGAAGACTCAAAGGGGATGAGAAGATCAGTGTGGGACGCAATGTTTCTGCCTTAATTCAACCCAGCCTCCCTCAGAAATGTAAAGATCCAGGAACTTTCACCATTCCTTGCACAATAGGAAACTCTACATTTGGTGATGCATTGCTGGATCTAGGTGCTTCCATTAATGTTATGCCCTCATCAGTTTATAAATCTTTGAATCTGGGAGAACTGAAGCCAACTGGTGTGGTGATTCAATTAGCCAACAGAAGTACAACACATCCAGCTGGAGTACTTGAAGATGTGCTAGTTCAAGTGAATAAGCTAATCTTTCCAGCTGACTTCTACATTTTGGATATGGAAGATGAGTCATCCATCAATAGAGCAACCTTGATCCTAGGGAGACCTTTCCTCAAAACTGCAAAAACAAAGATAGATGTGCATACGGGGACTCTCTCTATGGAATTTGGAGATGATATCATCCAATTCAACATATTTGAAGCCATGAAGCATCCCATAGAGAATCATTCACTCTTTCAACTTGATGTCATAGACCTTCTTACGGATGATTATTCTATTGACAATATACTTTTTAAATTTTTTGATTTTGATTTAGATTACTTAGATAATTTTACTTGCACATGTGATGAATTTGATTCATGTATTGTGTGTTCCAGGATTAATGCTGCAGACCAACCTTCGTTGAAAGATGACATGTTAGATGCAAGTGTTGCAGACATTTCAATCTCAGATAGATCTCTTCCTTCCATAATACAACCACCTCCTTTGGAGTTGAAGCCTTTGCCTGAACATCTAAAGTATGCTTATTTGGGGGAAAATGAGAAGCTTCCTGTCATTGTAGCAAAGAACCTTCTACCACAACAGGAAGAAAGGTTACTGCAAACCTTAAAAATCCATAAACAAGCAATTGGATGGACTTTGGCTGATATTCCAGGTATTAGCCCATCTACTTGTATGCATAGGATACTGCTGGAGGAAAACACCAGACCTGTTAGACAACCACAAAGGCGTTTGAATCCAACCATCCTAGATGTGGTAAAGAAGGAAGTAGGTAAGCTTTTGGCAGCTGGTATCATCTATCCCATCTCAGACAGTGATTGGGTAAGCCCGGTGCAAGTAGTTCCTAAGAAGACTGGCATGACTGTAGTCAAAAATCATAATGATGAACTAATCCCTACCAGAATACAAAACAGTTGGAGAGTGTGCATAGATTATAGGAAGCTTAACCAAGCTACTCGCAAGGATCACTTCCCTTTGCCCTTCATAGACCAAATTTTGGAAAGATTAGCAGGAAAATCTCACTATTGCTTTCTAGATGGTTTTTCAGGTTATTTTCAAATACATATAGCCCCAGAAGACCAGCATAAGACCACCTTCACTTGTCCTTTTGGTACTTTTGCCTATCGAAGGATGCCTTTTGGTCTATGCAATGCCCCTGGAACCTTTCAAAGATGCATGGTAAGCATTTTCTCTGATCTCTTAGAAAGTTGCATGGAAGTGTTTATGGATGACTTCACTGTATATGGTTCTTCTTTTGATGCATGCTTAGAAAGCCTTTCTAAAGTTTTGGACAGATGCATTGAGACTAACCTGGTTTTGAATTTTGAAAAATGTCATTTCATGGTAACAGAAGGTATAGTCTTAGGACACTTGGTATCTAGCAAAGGTTTAGAGGTTGATAAGGCCAAGATAGACATTATTACTTCTCTACCTTACCCCACTTCTGTGCGAGAAGTACGTTCTTTACTTGGTCATGCAGGTTTTTACAGAAGATTCATCAAGGATTTTAGCAAGATTGCACAACCTCTTTCTAAACTACTACAAAAAGATACCAAATTTCTGTTTGATCAAGCATGCAAGGATTCATTTGATGAACTAAAGAAGCGGTTGACAACCACTCCCATCATTCAACCACCTAATTGGACGCTTCCATTTGAATTAATGTGTGATGCATCTAATTATGCCCTTGGTGCTGTACTGTCTCAAAGAGTTAGCAAGAGATCTCATGTCATTGCATATGCCTCTCGCACACTTGATGCAACCCAATCAAATTACACAACTACTGAGAAGGAGCTTTTGGCAATTGTGTTTGCATTAGATAAATTTCGCTCCTATTTGCTTGGATCTAAAGTTATTGTCTTCTCTGACCATGCAGCTTTGAAATACTTGCTGAAGAAGACAGATGCTAAGCCAAGACTGATTCGTTGGATGCTTCTGTTGCAAGAATTTGATTTAGAGATTAAAGACAAGAGTGGTGCAGAGAACCTTGTAGCAGATCATTTAAGTCGGATCCAGCAAACTTGTGAAGAAACTTCAATTGCAGATTCATTCCCAGAAGAGCATCTCTATCATTTGCACGGGAAGGATCCTTGGTATGCAGATTTGGTAAACTATCTGGTTGCTAAAGAAATACCCAAACACTTCACCAAATCGCAACTTGCCAAGTTGAAAAGTGATGCCAAACACTACATATGGGATGAACCATACCTTTGGAAGACATGCAGTGATCAAATCATTAGAAGGTGTGTTCCAGATCATGAAGTTCAGTCTGTACTTACCTTTTGCCATTCCCTAGCTTGTGGTGGACACTTTGGGCCACAACGGACAGCTAGAAAAGTACTAGACTCAGGCTTTTATTGGCCTACAATATTTCGTGATGCACACAGATTATGCATAACTTGTGAGCAGTGCCAAAGAATAGGGAGTATTTCGCGCAGAAATGAGATGCCCCAACAACCACTTCTCTTTTGTGAGGTATTTGATGTATGGGGTATAGACTTTATGGGTCCATTCCCTGTCTCTTTTGGCTTTGTTTACATTCTGCTAGCTGTTGATTATGTTTCAAAATGGGTGGAGGCAAAAGCCACCCGTACTGATGATGCTCGAGTTGTTGCAGATTTTATCAGGTCTAACATTTTTAGCAGGTTTGGCATTCCTAGAGCTCTAATTAGTGACCAAGGTACTCATTTTTGCAACTGCACAATGGAAGCCCTACTCCGCAAATATGGAGTCATGCATAAAGTCTCCACCCCTTATCATCCTCAAACAAATGGTCAAGCTGAAGTTTCTAATCAAGAGATCAAGAAAATCTTAGAGAAAACAGTTCAGCCTAACAGGAAGGATTGGAGCTTGCGCCTTGTTGATGCATTATGGGCATATAGGACAGCTTACAAGTCACCCATTGGCATGTCTCCCTACAGGATTGTCTTTGGTAAAGCATGTCATCTTCCAGTTGAATTAGAGCATAGAGCATTTTGGGCAGTAAAGAAATGCAACATGGATCTAGACCAAGCAGGAATCTATAGGAAGCTTCAATTGCAGGAACTTGAAGAAATTCGATTAGAAGCATACGAAAACTCCAAAATTTACAAAGAAAAGGTCAAAGCTCTTCATGACAAAAAGTTGGCAAGAAAGGAGTTTTCCGTTGGACAAAAAGTTCTCCTTTTCAATTCTCGGCTAAAGCTTATGCCTGGTAAGCTACGCTCTAGATGGTTAGGACCATTTGTAGTTACTAATGTTTTTCCTTATGGTGCAGTTGAAATAAAAAATGAGGTAACTGAAAAAATCTTCAAGGTGAATGGACATCGTCTTAAACCATTTTTCGAAGGTTTTCAAAAGCACACGGTAGAAGAAGTGCATTTGCACAATGCCACATACCTGCAATAAATTCAAGAGAAGTCTCTCTCTCTCCCTCTCTCTCTCTTTCTCTCTTTCTCTCTCTCTCTTTCTCCCTCTCCCTCTCTCACATTCCTCGCTTATAAGTTTCAACTAATCTCTCAACTTCCTTCTTCACCTCTTAAATCATCCCAACTATTACACCACATTAAGCTTGCAGGAATAATAACTTGAGTGTTTTAAGAAAAAAAAATGGAGAAAGCTCTCACCAGGATCAAAATTTTGTTCCCTACTCTCCCTAGAAATTTTCTTAAAGACATTTACAATTGCAGACTTGAACGATTGAGAGCATTAACACTCTTAGGCCTTCCAGAAGATGTCCGTTGGATCATTGAAGCTAAGGTACGTTTAGCAGGTGAATTCCAAGAATCATTTGTTAAAAATATGCCAGGTATGGGAAGAAGTTCCTATGCAAAGAAGAGAAGGGCAAAAAGAATTGGAGTTTGCTACAGGTGTGCAAGATGGACCTGTAACACAAGATGCAAGAACCCTGGAATGGTTTCAAGAAATTGAGAGGACAAAATTCAATTCATAAAGGATGGACTGAGTAAGGAGTCATTGGATGATATCATTCAGACTCTTGAGACGCATCCTAGTGGGCATGTACAAGGAGTCCTTCTTGATTTGTTTGAACTGTTCCGTAAGGAAAAAGCACGTTATAGTCTTGGGAATCTGACTTTAAAAGACCCTGTTGTCAGTTTACAAGAAAACTGAATGGGAAGCACATCCTCGACTCTTAGAAGGCGTTTCAGCCGTTACTGGACGTAAAACCAGAGGAAGATGTGAGCCACAATCACAACTACTGTTCATTCTCATGCGTGTATGTTTGTCATTTACATTGTCTTTTCAATTTATTGGGCCACCGTTTTTTTTGAAATTTTCACCCCTGCTTAAAGTCTTTCCCCTCTGACATTCACCTTTTCCTTGAACCCAAAATTCAAACTTTTGCAACCAAAATTCAAACTTTTGCAACAAAAATTCAAACTTTTGCTACCAAATCCTGATCCCGCACTATTCAAGCGATCTCCTTGTCTGATATTGAGTCCCTATAAATTATCCACCTCTATGACATATTTTTTCAAAAAAAAAAAAAAAAAAAAAAAAGACAAACACCGTATATGGATAAGATCAATACTATCTGTGTTTTTGGTGGGTCTAACCTTGGAAAGGATGGAGAATTTCAACATGCAGCTTCTACCCTTGGTAAGGCATTAGCTGCAAGAAAAATCAATCTTGTTTATGGGGGAGGGATTCAGGGTTTAAAAGGATGTGTTGCAGGATCTGCACTCACAAAGGGGTGTAACGTCTTAGGTGTTGGCTTAAAAAATGGGAGCACCTCCTACTTCACCCTGGGTACTGAATTGAAGGTTGCAACCATGCATGACCGTATGAGACACATGTTGGTTAATTCTAATGCATTTATTGCATTACCTGGTGGTCTTGGAACAATGGAAGAAATTTTTACCATTATATTTTGGGCCTATCGGAATTTTCATAAAAAACCTTTGGGCTTATTGAATATTAATGGCTTTTATAATGGTTTGATATCCTTTTTAGATCATGCAGTAGAGCAGGAGTTCATGCCACAATCCATGCGCAACATCATAGTATCTGCTTCAACTGTTGAACAGCTACTTGAGATTTTGCAAAATCCTACATCTGAGCTCAGTCAAGCAATGCAGCTGGTGAACCAACCAAATCAGGATGGCAGAGATAAAAGAGAACCAGATACCACTCTTCGGTTATAACTTTTCCTTACTTTGATGGTTTTCTTACATTTCTTTTCCTGTTATATGAAATTTCATCTAAGACATTGGGGACAATGTCTTGGATAGGTTGGGGGGAAGATGGTCCGATATCTAAAATTAAAAAAAAAAAAAACAAAACAAAACCCAAAAAAAAAAAAACAAAAAAAACAAAAAAAAAAAAATTAGGTTAGATTCATAAACTTGCTTTGAGTAAGATGGCTGAGTAAGGAGTTACACTTGACTCTTGATACGCATCTTATGATTTAAAAAAAAAAAAAAAAAAATTGAATGTGGAAGTATGTTTTTCTTTAGATTTCATAAAATAATTGAAGCAAAATGATTTACATTTCGAGATTAATTAGTTTGGCAACACATATTTGAACTGGATAGATTAGATTTGATAAATATATTACCTGTGAGATTTTGAGCCTTATTATTATTTTCTTTCTTGTGTGATTTTCATCCATGGAATATGTTACTTCAGAACTTGCATTGATTCTTTTTGAAGCTACATTTTCACATGATTTGTACAAAAATGATTGAGGCACTGTTTTTCTTGAACAAACCACTTGGCCAAATAACTAAACCATATAATTTTATCCTTTGATCAGCCCTTTGAGCCGATTAGTCTTTTCTTCTTTTTAGCTCACCACAAATAAAAAAAAAAAAAAAAAACAACTTTGTCTGACCATAGAAGGTGAGGAATACTGGATTTATCATACCATAAGTGTTTCAATAAGTGTGGGGGAGATTATTGTTGTGTTCATCAATATCATGGTTGAAAAAAAAAAAAAAAAAAAAAAACTGAAGCAATAAATTAATAAATAAACTATTATATTGAAAAAAAAAATAAAAAAAAAAATTGAAGAAGTGATATCTGTTTCTCACACTTGCACTTACAATCAATTCTCAATCCTCACCATTTTCCTTGGTCTAACATTGTATCTCTTCAATATATCATTTCATCTTTCTAATCCCGTTAGAACCAAAATAAAGACCTCTTGATTTGTGCATTGCATGTGTACATAGTAGTAGAGAAGTAGAAGATATGCAAGCCTATGATAGTTCATCTTTCATGGATTGAATTTGAGAGAAACACTTACCAAATCAAACACTTGAGAGATTCAGAGTATATCATGTGAGGTTTTATCTTTCTCAATCTATGTTTTTCAAATTAAAGTTGCCTTTCTAAGTAATTTCAAAAATGTGATAAAAGGATGCTTCATGAAATTTTGTGAATTCTTGAGAAATCAACTCAAAACTTTGATGTTCTTTCAAAAAAAAAAAAAAAAAAAAAAAAAAAAAAAAAGTCACCAATCCTTAACTTAAGTTTGCCCGAGACGTGCAAAAGATAAGTGTGGGGGAATTTGATAAGCATAGATTTCATAAATAATTATCTCTCACTTTTATCTCATTAAGACTTCTTATATGTTCAATTAAGTGATCTTTGTCATATTTTATGAGTTTGGGTTCATATGAAGTTTAATTGAATTTCTTTGCTTACCCGATTAAAATGACACTATTATAGTATTTTGAGCATAATAGGAGTTGTAGACATCCAAAAATCATGAAATCTATCTTGAATGAAAGCTTAAAGAAGTGTCCATATTTACAAAGCAAGAGAAGATTCTAAATGGGATGTTTAGGACTCCGAAATTATCTCAAAAGATGAGATAGTGTTGCTGACGTGGAATTTGAACAGTGTGCAAAGATCCGGCCATATCTTGAGATATAGAAGTCATATTGAGATGAAATCAACTTTGTTGGACAGCTAAGATCCAGGGCTACAACTTTTGTTCAGAAGGCAAGCTCTAATTCGGACATGTGAACATCCGAAATTGCGGTGCAAGAAAGTCAAAATTGTTGTGCTCATTGGTGGCAAAAATTCAAAAGTGTTTTGCAATTTCAACAAAGCCCATGTGAAAGCAAGAAAAGGGTAGAAAAGTAATATCCTAGTTGGTGACTTTCTGAAGATGATGCCTCAAAAATCCTCTATAAATAGAAGGGTTTGCAAGAGGAGACACACACCATTTTGGAGATTAATTCCAATACCACTTTCTTTCTTTCTTTCTTTCTTTCTTTCTTTCTTTCTTCCTTTCTTTCTTTCTTATTAGTTTTGCCTCCTTCATGGAAGGCTTAGTTTTTCTTTCTTGTTAGTTTGCCTCCTACATGGAAGGCTTAGCTTTTCTTTATTGTTAGTTGCCTCCTACATGGAAGGCTTAAGATTTATTTGTTGTTAGTTGCCTCCTACATGGAAGGCTTAGGATTTATTTGTTGTTAGTTTGCCTCTTTCTTTGTTGTTAGTTTGCCTCCTTCATGGAAGGCTAGGTTTGTAGTTTCAATTCAAGGATTCAAGCTATTTTCATTTTAACTTTGAGGTCTTGATCTTTATTTACGTGCATATTAAGTGGTTTCTACTCTGCTTCACTATATTCTTCAATTTTATTCTTTAATCAAAGTTTGATCGGTTGACGTATTTTGGTTAATGTATAATTGATTTATAATTGGTTTTTGATTGGTAAATCATTTTCCAAAAGTTTGAAGAGTAGAAATTAAGTAATTGAATTGAAGGTTTTCATTTTATTACTTACTTCAACTGAATTCTGATTGTAAAATTGGTTTAGATAAAAGATTAAGTGGTTACTAAATCTTGTTGATCATAATCAATTAAATTCTGAGAGGTTTCTCAGTAGAGAATTCAAGGATCATTTTAGGGGTTCCAGATGATCCTAGGTTGATAAACACAATGCATGATTTTAGTGATCAATGATTAGTTATGAAAATAGCCTCTGAATTCCTTGAGTTGATAATTGTTAAGTGAAATTAATTTCAGTCTGTATTTTGTGTTTAGCATTTGATATCACATCTTTACAAAAACCCCCTTGTTCTAATTTTCTCCTTATTTGCTTAAGAATCTGAAATGGTCTTTGGGAGATGACCTAGGTTGCACCTTATACTATACCAATAGTTTGGGGGAAATCTGGAAATTATTTTTGCACGTTTGCGACGAGCGTGTCAAAACCGCTACAGTTTTAGTATCTTGGGGCATCATTCACTATAAACAAGTTTCTGCAGAGCCATGAAACATGTAAATTAATTTGTTTCATAATCGAAATTGCCATGCAAAATTCATATTATTTTTCAGCAAACAAAATTCTCCTATAGCTAAATTTCACAACCAACATAAGAGAAGGAAAATAGATAAACATTAAACTTCAAAGTAGTCCAAAAATAGATCAATAGCTAATTATCTATAACGTAAACGCATGATGCCAAACATTACTAGGAAAAATAGGTGGATGATTTTTGGTGTCTAACATTAGATATCAAAATTGTCAAAATTGAATTTCAGTTTATTAAAAAACAACAACAAGATTGAGATATGAAACAACGTCGAACTTTTAATTTGCACAAATCAAAGTGATTATATAACACCCTAAAAACGAATACCGATTTTATGCTTAAGTTGTTCTTTCGATTTCATTTTTAGTTTGTTATCTCATGATGCAGAATTCATTTTAGAAAATACTTATATGAAAATATGGTAAGTTTTTTAAAACTGTTTGATATAAAATGCACACCTCGTTGATAAAACATGCATAGTGGTAAAATTAATTGCTAAACGAGTTCTGCACGCGTTCAAAATTTTAAGAGCATAAATTGCTTATATTGTTCTCTTTAATTCTTAATTTACATGTAGACAGTTAAAACAACATAGAATCATGTCATACATATCTTAACATAATTGTACATATCATCCAAACATCATATAAGTCTTAGGCACATACGCCTTATCATATAATTATTACAATCATTAATTTACATTTGTCAAATATACATAACATATTATTTATTATTAATATTTAGGATGCTTGCATCCTTCTAATCACAATATCAACATGACGTAAATTTTCTTGCATCCTTCTAATCACAATATCAGCATGATGTGAATTTTCTTCAGAAAAGAGTGTTTTGCATCCGCTTTAACAACGTGAATTTCCACCATCACGTACAACATCCAGAATGTTTGGGAAGAAAGTGGAAGAAGTAGGGATGAGAAACTAAGTTTCTTAATAGACTTTCTACTTTGTTCTAATATCATCACTTTAATCTCAGCCACTTCAATTTATTTTAGAAATCATTTCTTCCATAAAAGGTTACTTTTAATTCTTTGAAAACATTTCTTTGAAGTGGATAAATTTTATTCATAAACATACATCTGAGTGCTTAAATATACATTTTTCTTAACATTCATAAACTTTGGAATCACAAATAAGATATCATTCGACATATAATTATTCTATGTCTTAAACTTTATTCTTTACTACTTTTCTTTATCTTCATCATTTCTTTGTCCAACCTTTGGAACATTGTATGAATCTAGTTTCACCATCTTTAGGAGAAAATAATTAGACATATACATGTATTAAATTTGTCAAAAAATATCTTCTCACTCACTCTACTCTCACCTCCTACTAAAAATTAAGGATATGAGCTCATTTCAGATGGTCGTCACCACCTTATTTGCAAAGGACTCAGTGCCTTAACAGTAGAAGGATTTTTAGCAACCTTTGCTTCCTATAAGCAATCTTTGGCTTCTCTTTAGTAGGGCTTTTTAGGGGCTCCTGGAATCTAGTGTGCACAAGGCACAAAGAGAGTTGTATTATGTTTTCACATAACGTTTGATTTAGTGATCCCTTAATATTTTTAAGTTCATTTCAATGGCTTCCAAATAATTATACATGCTTAAATAAATTTTCAACTAATATGGAATGCACATGTAGGTTTCGGATCCACATAAACCAATCCCATACATAATCATCATCCTTTCTTACTTATGAGCATTCATCTTTCAATTTTACATACATAGAGTGTATTCATATTTAGTAATACAAGTTGACTGATATATCACAAATACAAGTCCAAACAATTGTCTCAATTCGGTTTTTAATGTTAAGTCACTCAAGGAATCTATTCCATTCAACCTTCTAAATAACCTCTCATTCTTTCCTTTTCTCAAATTTACAATTGTTTATTAAGATTTTACATCTTAGAATATTAATCTAGTGGTAAAATGGCACCTTTTTAAGTTCTTTTCTCTTTGTGTTCTCTTTTGTTCTAGTCTTATGCGTGTCCTAATTATTCTAAGTTCAAGTATTAAGTATTTACAAACTTTTACTTATTGAGGACATTTTTTATTAAACATGACCGAATGGTAATTTGTACCTTTGTCTACTTTCTTTTCAACCTTTAATTCTTCTTATAACATTCTAAGACTTCTTAAGTTAGGATTTTTAAACTCCATTTCTCTTTATTAACCTAGAATGACCAAATATAAACTCTATGATCCTAATTTCTTCTAATTCATTTCCTCCCTTTTAATAAGTTAATTTAGGTTATTTTAAGTCTAACTCATTCATTTGAATCCAACTTAGATACTTTTAGAACTTTCTTCTCATTAAGATATGCCATGACTGAATTACTTAGTGAACTTATAACTTCATGTTTAAGTTCTAACCATCCTTCTTAATCATGCCTCTAATAAATCTTTGAAATATGTTACCTTGAGTTCTCCTTTTTACTACATTAATAATTAGGTCTAACTGACTCTTAAACCTTTAAAATATTTTTTATTCTAAACCAAATAATATCTAATTAAGGCAAGTAGAAATTAATTAATCTTCTAGGTCAATTTATTCCTAAATGGTCGAATGACCTGCTTCCTTAAATCATACCTTTTATACACTTTAATTATATTTTTGCTTACATGTTTAGGATCATTATTTGGGCCTAGTTAAGGATTGAAACTCATTCTTGGTTAATTTAAAATATGGTAGCCGAAGTCCAACCTCCTACACTTAGGTTTCCATAATTTCCTTCTTAACCCTAAGATCATTTACCTAAAAAGATCAATAGGTCTCTTTATCCATCTTAAAAATTTTTCATACTTTAAATTTATTTTATTCACATGAAAAAGGTTCTTAATTGGAAATTAAAACCTCTTTTAAGTTAATTAACCACTAAGTGACCAAATGCCACTCTTCTAGGTTTAGGGTTTTCTTCTCTTAACCCTAGTTAACTTAAGTTGACCATTTATTAACCATAGTTGACCTAAGTTGAACATTACTTAGGACCAAGTTTAGAGTTCAAAATTGACTTAGTTAAGGTAATTTTAAGTCTTTTTACCTAAAACTTAATGGAATGGCCGAATTTCACATTTACCCTTGCTTAAGTTATGATAAATTTTCTAGATACCAATCTTAAGCTTCTTTGAGAATTTTACCACTTAGTAATTTTTGGATTTCACCTTAAGCTTACCTAGGCTACATATTCTGAAAATTAACCTTTTAAACGTTGGTTAAACCTCCAAATAAGTTATTTACTTGCTGAAAATTGTTGATTTATCCTTAATCACATTTTAAACCCATTTTTGCCAAAATCTCTCTAGGGTAGCCAAATGCACTCCTAAAGGTTTTTAACCTATTTTTACTTTGATTAACTTCGTTCAAAGGTTAATTTAGTTTATTTTAAACCTTATTGCAAAGCTTAATTTACTTAGAGAAATTTTAACCAAGTTAAACTATGATTTTGGAGTGGTGGCCAAAAGTCTTCCTTAGTTAGCCAAAGTGATCTCTTCCAAGCTTTCATCTCATACCACCTTGGTTCAGTGGTGTTATGCTTTTGCAACCCCTCTTGTCTCTGGTCCATGTTTGTTTTTTCCATGTTGTGATGCTTAGGTGCTGATCATGATGAGTCTTAAGTTCCATACAAGGATTTTTCCATTTTTGGGCTAAAAATAACATCTTTTACTTGGTAGCTTTCTAACTATTGTCCAAAGGGAACCTTTGGAACTTATTACATAAATTTATTTCACCTCTTAACATACATAATCAAAGGCACAAATCCAGCACATAGATCATACCGAACTCATCACAAGAGAAAAATCACAAGGTCAAAACTAAATCATAAAAGAAGCATGAAAACAACATCATAGCATATATTTTTCCAAGCCACAAAGAGTAGATTCTCATGATCTACTCCAAGATCTATGTATCCTCTTTCAAATAAACTTTAAAATTTTTTTAATTTTAAAACAAAACCCATCGATTAAATTTCTTCTAAGTGCCTTAAAAGCACTTTTAGCCGAACAAACTTTGTTTTTATTTTCAAAAATCACTAAAAATTGGTGGGGCTGATTTTGAACAGTTAAAATGAAATTTTAAACTCTCACAAGTGAAAAAAAAAATAAGATACATAGATCTTGGAGAAAATATGCATGAAAGAAAACAAACACACCATAAAAAAAACAAGTTAGAAGCATAAAAAGATAAGTAGAAGGATCCTACTTGTTGAAGACTTCCTTAGTATTTTGTGGGGATTTAAAGGCTACCTTGGGTCTTCTCTTGTCTACTCTGAACGTGGACAAGTGATGGTGGTGGGGCTTTGATGTTTATAGCTTTAATCTAGCTTAAGTCTTAAAGATAAAGACATAGGCTTAAAAGTGTAAGTTTTGAGTGATTTGAGGTAAGGTGAGCTTAGAGAGAATTGAGAGGATTTTGATAAGTGGTTAGGCTGAAAAATGAAGAAAAATGGGGTCTCAAGGGTGCCAAAAAAATTTGGACACTTATGGGTCAAGTGAAATTAGTTTTGCACTTAGAGGTATTTTGGTAATTTTACCTAAATATTTTCTATTTTTTAAAATAAATGAAAATTTAAGGAATTATCCTTTTAGGTATAGATTAGTTTTAATTAGGCTGATTTTACCTCTAATTATGATTAACTTAGCCTAAGCATGCTTTATTTTTAATTAACCAAAATCAACTAGTCTTAACCATGGTTAAAAGAACCTATTTACTATTCACTTTTATCTTTTTGTGGAAGACTTGGTTGATTTGAGTTTGGTGATTCATCACCACCTTTCTAGATACTGATTTTCGTGCATATTAGTGTGGGGATCCATTCTTGGCTTACTCATCACATTATCTTGCCTTCCCGGCCTTCCAATGGTGTTTTCATAATTTTTCTAAGTATTATCAGAAATTTTTTCAAATTATTCCTATGAAATTTCGAAGAATTTTTGGTTCATTCTCATGTTAATCTAAGGTCATTTTCTATTTTTATGGGAATTGACTAGCTTTGTGCAAAAAGTATAGCTCTTAGGGGTATTTTGGTCATTTTCAAGGTTTCCAAAGGGAGTTTTTATTCTTTCTTAGGTTTCTAAATTTTTCTCACTATTTTTAACCATCCATGATGTTTTATAATCCCTTTAGTTTACTTGTATTTCCATTCCTTTGGCTCATCATTTGAGTTGCCCAGATAGAGTGGCATTTTCATCATTTGCACCATACTTTCAAATTTCTTTACTTTTGACTTCTAATTCTATCTAGTTTCATTTTGAGAGTTATTGGTAACTTCAAATATTTATCATAGAAAAATTAGGATGTTACAAATTGAAGAGCTTCAGTTGCTGTTGCTTCTTGGTGATGCTATTTTGGTCTAGAAGAAGAATCAACTTAGAAGATTTAGAAGGCTAGTCCATCAAGAAATTCTTCAAAATTCTGAAATTTCCTCTAAGAATGAAGAGTTCTCTCTGCTTTTATAGGGAAGATCCCCTCCATAAGTCTTCACGTATATTGGTACATCGGTCAATCAACTTCATTTAAATTGGGTGGAATTGTGGCGATGAAAGGAAGAACGAATAAGAGTGAAATCAACCAACAAGTTAAATTGATGCAGTTAATCACTGTTTGATCCTAGTCTGTCCAAAATTAATTTTGGAATGTACGTTATCTGATCCCAATCCTCCCTTGTTCCTTTATTACATTGTTCCATCAACATTGGGTAGTCATCAATCTCCAAAACCTTAAGCGAAGAGAGGTGTGTCGAAGAGCTTCTGGTATGGATCTTAATCCTTCACAGAAAGCAATAGACAAATCGAAGTGAGTGCAAACCTTCCCAAATTTGCTCCAATAAGCACTCAAGTGGAGGACAATCACCTATGGTCAAACCCTCGTGCATATTTTCTTTTTCTTTTTTTATAGGCAAAGATTGAATCACTAATGTGTAACTAATTAAACCAATTTAATAACTAACTTGATAACTAATTAACTAATTGCAAACAATTTTTTTTATGTTTTCTGCTATTATTTTTTTAAAAAAATATTAAGTCATAAAAGCTTCTTTTCAATTTAGGTCTAATTATGGTTTTTTTTCTATTTTTATATTATTTTATGTTTTAGGCTTCCTTACTCATTTTTTTCTGTTAATTTTATTAATTTGAACCAATAAAAGCCTATATGCTCTTCTTATCTTTAGTTTTTTTGCCTTAAATTTAATAGATTGAATTAAAATATTCTCAAACATAATTAAGTATTCACAATGTGTGAGCAAAAATCAATAAAAAGAAAATACACAATCATTCAAAGAAGCATTTTAGTATTATAATATGGAACAACACAAAAGAAATCATATCATATTTATGTGATATTATACTACCAAATGTTATTATATCTTAATCCATAAAAAGATGAAGTAACAACCACTTGTTCAACCAAAGCCCCTTGTAATAGAAAAATAAAGAGCATTTTAGTCAAAGCTAGATAAGAATTTATTTTCATATACGAGAGAAAATCAATAAAGAGAAGGAGCACAATCATTCAAGAAAACATTTTAGTATCACATGCTCAATTCATAATTATATAAACATAAGCATTCTTTGATGGTAGAAATAATGTATTATATTTAAACTTAATATGAACCAGCTTAACCTACACATTCTCCAACAAAGATAAACATGAACTATAGTTTTAAAGTGATTTTACCAAACTTTACAAATGAACTACTCCTTAAGTCCAAAATTTGTTGGAGAGTCACTAGTCAATTTAGTTGGATGTACCATTGTTTGATCTGATGCTTGAAATATAAAGTAAGATACAATTAGAAACATTAAAATTATATTGCATAATATAAAATTAATCCAACCTATCAATATTACCGATAAAGTGTGAAACATAGCTAAGTTTGAAGGAACTTGACCTTGGAAGTTATGCATAAAAAAGTTCATTATTGCATCAAACTTTTTATTTTGTTCAACAAAGTTTTCATTTTGTTCAAGAAACTTTTGATTATGTTCATCAAACTTATCAAGTTTTTCATTCTATTCATTCAGTTGTGACTTCAATGCAAAAACTTGATTTTCTAACTCCTTATAAAAAGATGTAGACGAGGTCATCCCACAATATGAACAAGAGAAACTTCCAAAAACTTAAGATGGACAAGGACCCAATTCCAACCCCCACATATGATCACAAAATTCTTGACTTCCTAGAACATGAACCAAGAAATCTTGTATTGATATATTTTGTGAAAAATACATGAAACTTGATTCGTAATCTTGAATTTTTTCTTGCAAAAGTCATAAAAAGCAAACATATTATGTCTATTTTTAGTTTATAACTACAATACAAAAAATAATATAAAGCAAACGTAATGATTACAAACACTTAGCCAACAAGGATCCATATTATCACTCATTATGCTTCACCATACAAGTTGAATTTACACTAATTTCTCTAGCCTAATCATTTACAAATGTTTCATTTTTATGCTTATGTGTGGATATCCACACTTCTCCTCTACTAACTTTGCAGCCACACTCTAGTTCCTTCGAAACCCAATAGTGTGAAATATTTGTTAATAACAAAAGTACATACTCATTATTCAAAGTTTGAGGTTACCATCTCTGCCTTTTTACATGTGAGGCTCTTGGATCCACATGTGTGAGAGATTCTTTTCTTCATTTTATTATCTTTATTTTTTTGAATAATTTTTTAATCATTGATAAAGATTAAAAAAATATTACAATTTTATTTTAAAGACATTCAAAATCATAAGAAATAGATTTATCTAAGTTTTTACATAACAACAGTAATCAACAAAAGCATCTCAATAGTCTCTATCTACTCCTTTTAGGATCATTGCAAATAAGTTCATCTTTAATACGTGTTTTATCATCTCTTTTTTGTCACAACTCTTACTTACCCTCTCCATCTTACATTAAGTACTTTTAGGATGTAATTTTCATGAAGATTCATATCAACATCAAACTTAACCTTCAAATTAAAATATAATAATTAGTACATATGATATAATTGAGTACAAATGAGAAACAAATTTTAAACCAAAATAGATGTTGTCTATTTTAACTAATAAATTAATATTATCGTTTGATTCAGTCGCGGAAAGTAACAAACGACATTTGGCATTTTGGTGCATCTGAAACTATTTTTCTTTAAAAAAACATTGAGTTGGATTAATTAGAGTAAAATCCAATACAAGCACTAGTCTGGGTGGTGCCAACCATGAAGCATTTGGGTTAGCTTTCATCATTAAATGATCTCCATTGACCCAAATTCCTAAGGGCAGTGTCTAGAAGCACATATACAGCAAATTTTTGAAACAAAGTGCATGGCATAGCCACAATATGTTGTAAAAAAATATTAAATTATGCTACAATCATATAATCACCTAGTTGAACATGAAGAGCATGAACAGAGAAGGAATAGACGGTCTTGTGGAGGATAAATCAAGTAGAAGAGAAATATGCATTTCTAATATATTTTTCAGTTGAGCTTGTAATGCAACCAAAGCATGATTGTGTAAAGTGTCAAAAGTAGAATCAACATAGTAATCATGATATATCGCTAGTTAACTAGATATATGCGTTTCCATTTTTGGCATCTACTTTTCACTCAATCTATTGAACCTTCAGTTAAGTAAAATGATTGCAATAACCTTCCTCTGACTTTTCTATTTAGTTTAACCTATTTTATATCCGTATTTTAATACGAGGACTGGATATGAACCAGTTAAAATGCTACATGGACATATGGAAAGTAGTGTTCGCTACTAGATTAATTTTAAGAAAATTTCAAATTAAAATTCCACTTATATGATTGTATAGGAAACTAGTTACTAACCACAGAATGAAAAAGATTATGGACTTCTAACAGTCCTCAAAAGCCACAAAATCAAAGTCAGACAGCATAACAACAATTAATTTTAGGCAAGGATGCAGTGAATGCAACATTTTTTATTTCCTCATCAATTCTAAAAATCACATAGCCATGAACTTTCTCCCTCATTAATCTTATTTATGGTGAAAATGCCTGACTATAGCTCAAGGTGAAGGAGGCAAAGAAACACATTGAAAACAAGTTTCTTCAAACATGGATTTATGTTGGTAAATATCACAAGAATGGATTTTTGAGCTCACCAACCTCTTATTCCAAGGATGAATAAACATTTTGAGCTCGTAAGCCTTTCACTTCTTCTGTATTCATTTACATAAAGATGTGATTGGTACGGAAGGCACAAACTAATATTCATCTCAAATTTTCAACCTATCAATTTTCTAAACAGCATCTTGCAACAATACATAGTGACTGTTTAAGCCATAGTATTTAGATAAGATGTTACGATAAAGAAGAAACATTTAACATTATACATCAATATTTTGCAAATTTTTGTATTATAATGACACCACACATCAATAAAACATATTTGTATAACTTATACCATGTTGGACTTAATAGAGGAGCAAAACTAATGGAGTGTATAACATTAACATGTGCAGCGAATCAACAAAGAAGAAGCTTTCTAGAACATAAAATTTCAGGAATCAATTAATAAGTTGTGACTTCTAAGTATATGAAAATTAATTAGATAAGGATAGAAACATGAATTTCAACATAAATTTCATGCAAACCAACCTGATCAGCAACATCATACATGCAGATGTATTTGCTACTTCCTGCTACTAATATGTAGCTTCCATCAGCTGAATAACACAACGTTGTGAAGCACTTTCCCAAAGTTGAGTTAGTAGCAGACCTACGATCAGTCATAAGATGCCCACCAGCAATATCTTTAGAACCTTGAATAGTGTACATCAGCAAACCATATATTGGGTCCCAAAAATGAATTTGGCCATCTATTATGCTGCAAGCTAGTTTCCTTCCATCTGGACAATAAACTACTGTAAGAGCATCATGTGGTGAGGAAATGTTTCAACTTCTTATTCTTAACAACATAATTTTCTAGACACATTTACAACATATTTTTAAAAAAATTATTACTTATTCTCAAGTCTCAACTTTCACCAAAGCACAAAATAATAGAAAACCACGTTCAAGTTATGATGAAAAAACTACATCCTCAACAACTTTAATATCACAATCTTCATGTTAAAAATTAAAAATATGTAAATATAATTACCAAATTTGATGATAGTGTCAAAACAAGATTTTTCCTAAATCCTCCAGCACTTCCAAGAGTGAAAAACCTGCAGGATTCTGTTCGATAATTAAAAAGGAAAAAAACCAATTAAATCAAATTCTATAAAATGTTTAAATTATTATTTATGCTATCAAATTTTTTAGTTATTTTATCAAATACCTTATAATCAATAATTTTATCATTTTCGAAAATAGCATTTAACAAATTTTAAATTTAAGTTAGTTTCAATATAAAAAATAAAAAATACAAAATAATAATATTATAAAATAAAATATACAACAAGATCAAAGTAAAAGAAAATGCAAAACCAAATGCATAAAGAATGAAACCATAATGTAAATACATGAAGTTAAATAAAATTTTTCATATAAATTAACTAAAACTTAGAAAGAAAATAAACAATGTTAAGCTTATCTCAAAAATACATAAAAATGAGATGTTTTATTTTGAGAAGAATCAAACAAAAATTTGTTTGTTTATATTACTTTCTCTAAAAAAATTTAAAAATTTTTAATAAAAAAAAAGATTTAAAAAGTTTTCAAAAAATGAAAATGAAATGTACAAGAAGTGCATACAAGAAGGAAGACACGAAAGAGTAAATGGGAGAAAATAAAAAAATAAATATATTATCTTAAAAAAAAAACTCTTACTGCCCCTTTGTTTATTTACGGTTGACTCAAATTGTAAATAATTTTAAATATCATAGGTTTATAAAATTGTTGATATTATTAAATTTTTTTATAATTTTTTAAATTTCAATTAATAAATTATTATTAAAAATAAATTATTTTTTTTAGTATTATTTCTTCATGTGTTATATTTCATCTTTTAAACATAAAATTTCAAATTTTTAATTAATTTAGAATTTTTCAAAAAGTTAAAATAAATATATTAAATTTTAATAAGTGAAAAATTCTTATTATATATTTATTAAATAGATAAAATACATAAAAATTATACTATTATAATACCTATTTACTATTTTTTATAAAGATAAGTCACACCAAGCTCTTCCACTAAGAATGTTATGTTACTTTTCCACAACAAAAAATCGTACATGTTATTTGTTAATAATCTTTATCTTCTAAATTTTTAAAATTTAATATTTCATTCATTTCAATTATATAGTTCTTGATTCATCAATTTTGTATTCATTTGATAGTTCTTTTTTCTCTAAACTACATCTATTTACTTGAATTAAGTAGAGCTACTAAGAATACAAGTATTCAACATAACTACATGATCACAATTAAAACTTGATATTACTTAATTATGTTAGATCAACCCATTGGTTGATTTACGTATTTAATGGTTATATATTTTTTTTTTATCTTTTATATTTTAATCTCTTAAATTTATCTTTTAAAATTTTTAATTTTTTTTAAAATTGAAATAAATATTATTAGTTTTAATAAGTAAAAATTTGTGTTAAATAAATAAACTAAAAATATATAATAATATAATACCTATTTAATATTTTTTATTTAGATATTAATTCATCCTTATAAGTCCTAAGAAAAGATTAAATAAATCAATAATTAATACGTTTTATGGTTCAAAAGAATCCTATGAATAATCACTTGTGGACTATCAATAATTTGTGGCTAAAAAAAAAATCCTATGATAATCCATAACAAATATTGGTAATTGATTATTAATAAGTTATATTGTTCGAGAAACTTCTCCAAAATAACTACTAATAAGCTACAAAATAATCAATTCTGAAATAATCAATAATCAATCAATTTTGTGACGGAAAGAATCATCTCAAGCCACTGTTAATCAATTCGCAAAGCTGATAATTGATTATCAAAGAATCATCTCAAGCCATTGTCAATCAATTAGAAAAGCTGATAATTGATTATCAAACACAGTTTTGTGGATAAAAAATTTATCTCACATCACTCGTCATCAATTTACTAATATTGATAATTTATTATCAATCAATTCTATTGTAATAATCGATTTTTTATGAAAAATAATATATGTAAAACATGTAAGGTGCCATCATTTGGGAGTGTTACTTTCCTTTAGTGGTGAAAATAGATTACATTATATTAGATTTTAGATTTTAAGTGTAAATTTTAAAATTTTGAAGTTAAAATTTAAATCTGTTTTCTATTATATATTATTTTAATATTAAAATCTAATTTGTTTAATGTCTATCAAATTTATGAATCTATTTAAAAATTTATTATATAAAAAATCAACAAATATACCTCTTTCTATATATATAATTAAAAATACTTACAAATCTATTTAAAATATATAATATTTAAAAAATCAATAAATATACTTAAAATTTATGTATATAAATAATTAGAAATATTTAAAAATTTAATATATTAAATAAATAATATATATATATATATATAAATTATATATTATATATATTGTATATTATATATTGTATACTATGTACTATATATATCTTATATTTTATTTATTATAATATATTAAAATAAATTATAAATTATATTTTTAAATAATTTTTTTACATGTTTAAGTAAATTTTATTTACATAAAAAATTAATAAATCTAAATTTATCTATTTATTAAATAAAATAATTGAACTATGTAAAAAAAAAACACTTGATTTTATATGTACGAAAAATAACTTACACTTAATTATATTCGAATATAAATTGTTAAATTAGTTTTTAAAATAAAATCAATAACTTACATCCTGATATAACTGAGGGTGTACTATTTTTTATACATAACTTAATCATTTCTAATTTATTAATGAGAATAGATTAAACTAGATTTTAAAAAGATCAGCTTGTAAATTTATTGAATAATCTGATTCATTCTTATCTTTATCATTTCCTAACAATCATATTATTCAAAACAAACAGAAAAAATGAAAAATTATATATGTAAAATATATTAAAAGTTATTTATAATTAAAACTGTTACAAAATTTATTTGTTAAATCAATGCTTCTATTAGTTAGCATAAGAAAGTGATTTTTGACATTAATTCATATTTATAATTGATGTAAAAGATAATCGATTTCTATATCAATTATTTTTATATTAATTTAAAAATAATATAAAAGCTGACAACACTTTGTAAAAAAATTAATATTATTTATTATATTTATTTTAATTTATTAAAAATTTATCTTTCTAATTTTATAGGGTACAAAATTATTTATTAAACTTTTTTTGGTAAATTAAAAAAATATATTAACAAAGTACCAAAAATACTCAACAAAAAAGTATAGAGCAATCTGAATAACATCATATTATTTATTAAAGTAACGTCATAACTTTTGTTTAATATAATTTTTCAATACATATTAACAACACTTTATTTAATCTTTGTTTATTACAGGATCTACCTAATATATTTGTTGAGATATTATCATTTGTAAAACTTTATTAATTATAATTTTCGAACACTTAATTAATAGCTCATAAGATGATTGATTTAATCATAATTTAATCTTTTTAAAAAGTTCTATGATTAAAAGATCTAGCTTTTAACCTGAAAGGTTGGTGCAGTGGTAAGGTCTCGTTGTGTTCACCGTGTGAGGTTGATGGCGTAAGCTTCTGTGTTCGAACTTCATCATCATGTGTAAAATTTCTTTGGGCTAGGGAAATCCACCAACCTTGAGCAGAGTTTAGTGATGGACCCTTTGGTCTTGGGAATACCTGGTATACTTCTTAGTCGATCCATATTTTTTTCACCTTCCATTTATTTTATACTTCCCCTTTTTTAAAATTTTTGTTATTTTTATTTTATTTTTTTATTTTCAATATATATTTCATAAATTAATTTATAAAATATAAAAAAATACATTATGTAAATTAGTTTAGAAAATATATTTTTATATTTTGTAAAGTAGTTTATAAAATATATTTTACAAATTAGTTTATGAAATATATTTTACAGAACGTATTTTTATATTTTACAAATTAATTTATAAAATATATTTATTAAAAAATAAAATTTTAAAAATTTTAAAAAATAGACATGATGTGAAAAAAAAAAGGAAAGAAAGGATGCACAAAGTAATTTTTTCATAATCCATCTTATAATAAATAAAATAAAATAAATATGGATAAAAATTTACTGGACTAGGCCCAAATCTCATTTCCCTCAACACGAACACCGGCAATCAAGGAGAATTACTTTTAACATTTTTTTTTTATTTTTTTTTTTAATTTTTTTTTTAATTTTATCTTTATAAATATATTTGACAAACTAATTTATAAAATATATTTTTACATTTTACAAATTAATTTGTAGAATTTTCAGAATATAAAAATAGATTTTATAAATTAATTTACGAAATATATATATATAACTAATTTGTAAAATATATATTTTTATATTATATAAACTAATTTGTAGAATATATATTTAAAAAATAAAAATTAAAAAATGTAAAAAAAAAAAAAAAAGATAGGCCAATCAAGATACACCCTGAAATTGAGGTAATAGCTGAAAGCCTGATCCAAGATGAATCTGACCTAGGCATCGAAGGGTAACCCCTGCACCTTCATTCTAGGCAATAAGAGCTCATTGCCATGTTTTCCGCACATAGCTCATGCACCAAGTGGTGACTAACCCGCCAAGCCATACGGTACAGCCCACGGCACGATTACCCAAAGTAAGCACTATTTACTAATGGCCTAGCTATTGGAGTGTCATTGGTATTCTCCAGATTTTAGTGACCTAGCTCCGTTTCCTTATTTCAAGTATCTTAGGCCTCATTCGAAAGCCCACCTAGTTCATACCGGATCAAAAGTTTTGACATATAACTAATCAAAAGATAATTTAGAAAATTATTTAAAAAAATAATTTAACATTTCCACATAAATTGAACAAACTAACAAATAACAAATGGTGCTAATTCAACTTTCTATTATAATTTTATATGATGAAATGCGTACCTCTGTTTGAGTTTTTCTCTTTATATAAAAAAAAAAAGTTGAAATTATTAGAGATTATATAATTATTTTTTAAAATAAAAGATTCATCTGAATATATATATATATAGAAAGAGAAAGAAAGAGTATGTTAGAATTATTTGATTTCAAATCTCAAACTTAACATTTATACATCAATTTAATAATTCTTTATAAATACAAAATTTACTCATACAATTGTTAAATTATTTTATAATAAATTTATAATTACGTATATTAAATTTTAAATAATTTTAATTTTTACAGATATGTTATTTAAATATTAATATATATATATATATATATATATATATTATATGTTAAACTAAAGTTATGCAATAAAATATTAATTAATTTTTGTTGTAAGAAATTTTATAAATATGATATATTTAATAAAAAAATTTAAATCAACAATTACATTAATGAATTTTATATAAAAAATTATTAAATTAATATAAATATTAAAATTTAATATCTAATATCAACGATTTAAATTATTTATATATATATATAATAAAATCAAATTACACCATGTAAATTATATTAACATAATTATGTAGCTTATAATTTTATTAGTTAATTATATTTTAAAATCTATCATTAGATTATAAAATACTATCAAATAGATTATATTTATAGAATTTTACATTAATTCATAGTTATTTGATACTTTAATAATGTAAACTAAAATTTTTATATACTTTTGTATGATATATAACATTGAATTTATTATAGATTAACAGCATATCAAATATCTTTAGATTGATGTAAATTTTTTAATTAATAATTTATTTGATAATATTTTCTAATGTATAAAATAAATTTTAAAATATACTTATCTAATAAACAGTTATAAATAATACAATTTAATTCAATATATATATAATAAAAAAATTTGATATTAAATATTAAATTTAATATTTATATTAATTAAATAATTTTTTTATGTAATACAACATCCAACAATCTAACCGTTATATCTTATAATAATATTTTTATAAAAATGATATATATATATATATATATAATAATATTTATATTAAAATGTAAATAATTAGACATTTGTAAGTATAATATTCGATATAATAAGCTGGTTTTAATATATATATATATATATATATATATATATAATTTTTTGTAAAAAATAATAATGATAGCATGCACACTGCTTGATAAGATATTCACCATTTTTTAAAAATTATAAGCCTTCACATGTGGTATTCTTAGCAAATGGAAGAACTTGGCCAGAAAGAAATAAAAGTTTTAGAAAATTTTTGGAGAATCCAACATTCATCTTTGATCAAATTCAATCGTAGAATTTAAAGTTTGATCATATAGGAGTTTCTAGAAAAATAGAGATTATATCGAACTTCAATTTCTTGTAAGAATATGAGACTCAAGTAGAGTTAGAAATAGTTTTAGATATTCCTTGACTTCAAAATGATTTTTTTTAATTATAAAAAATTTAGAACTTGATGTATAATGATGTTTAAAATTTAATTTGAGTATATGTTCATGTTTAATATTGAATTTGGTAGTTAATAGAAGTATTTAAATACTTCTAAATATGTTATTTTATCTAAGTGTTATAGAATATAGTCGTGCCAATGCCAAATAAGATGAATTTATAGGTTTAGAAATTTAGTACAATCATGTTGAAAGTACGGTGTACCAAGAATAAATTTATAAAATTTTTGAATTTATAATTTAGTACAACTGTGTTGAAAGTTAGCATGACTGTGTCAAAGACAAAACATATGAATTTTCATCATTTTGAGTTTAGTATGGCCGTGCTGAAAGTTAGCACAACATGCTAAAGCAAAATCATATAAATTTTTTATTTTTGAATTTAGCATGATTGTGCTAAAATCTAGCACAACCATATCAAGAACAAATTTAGCATGATTGTACCAAAATTAAGCATGGACATACCAAGAAAAAAATGTATGAAGGAGAAAAGTCTTGCTAAGTGAACAAATATGACCATACTTAGTGAATGAGAAAGACCTTACTAAAAGAAAAAGCATAGTCTTGCTTGGTGAATAAGAATGACTTTACTAAAAAAAAAACATGATCGTGCTAAATGAAAGAGAATGGTCCTGCTCAATGAACGAGCATGACCATTTTAAATGAATAAGTATGGTCATTTAGACTTCAAGCAAGTCCTTACTAAATGGTGAAGATAAAGATAATAAGGACGAAGAAAACCATGAGCATGAAAAACATGGTTGTACCTTAGAATCCACACGACTAAGCAACGCTGCATTGATACAACCATGCTAGATATGGAGCAAGCGTGTACAACTTACTTGAAGATCAAAAATTGTATAAGCTTTTATTGAGTAGCCTGGAAGTCCAAAATACAGCAATATGTATTGTTGTTAAAATAAATTGAATTGATGTGTGGAGGTTAGGAACCTCATTTACTCTATATAGATTATGTAATAAATTCTAGAACATCTAAGTGAAGTATCTATGAGAATGATATAAACTTATATAAAATGAGATAATAAAGGGAGGATTCAACCTCATTTGATGTATTAGTAGTTGAATTATGTTTGACGAAAATGTTGAGTAAAGCCTCCATGATCGGTGGAAGAGAATAATGAGGTCTTGACTTTTGAGAAGAATGACAGGTCTTGAGTTGAGAATGATGACTGAAATAATTAAATAGATTTGTTTCCATGCATCATATTCATAAAAGTATTGTTTTGGAAATCTTCAATGTAGGAGATAATTTGCATGCCCTTTAAGTAGGGCAACTAAGAAATCTAAGTTCAACTCACATGGAAATAGACCATATTTCATGAAAAGTGAAAATTTTTGAACCTAAAGGATACATGAGTTAGGCTTGATCCTCTCTAATAGTTTGGTACTACTCCCTATATCAGGAACTACTTTGGTCAGACTTAACCGCCTCAACAAGACCTTAAAGAATGTTAAAAAAAAATTTAGATTTTTGAAAAATGTGAAATTATAATGATGATATTGTTGTCGAGGGTAAACTTTGATTTGAGAAATTGGATCCTATTACACTTCATTATTTTGATAAATTGATGATGATGTTTTAAATGCACATGCATATGCATATCGTAGGGATGACCAACTCCAAATCAGTGAAGATTATTATGGTATGAAGATGTTGTAAGTCTAAGCTTAATCTTGACTCTATCATCATAAAAAATTTCAAAGAGAATAATAAAGTAAATATATTGCACAAGATGATCCATCTTCGTGATCGTTTTTTGAGATTATCAAAGAACTTAATGTTGCTTATCTTAAAATGTATATGATGCATTATTCTTATGTTAACTTTTACTTGAATGAAACGTCTCAATTCTCTTTTATCTTGTAGACCATGGATTCCATAGTAGAACCACAATGTGAATGTCCTCTTAATGACATTAGATGGTCATCAATATATGAGCAAGATAGAGGATCTTTCACCTTATGAATTGCATGCTACTATACTGAGACAAAACTTCCAATTGAAAGAAGAAAAGTCTAAGGAGTTAACCTATATAAATCTTGTACTTCTATCTTAGTAACACCAACCTAAATTGCTCATATCATGAATGTGTAAAAATTTTCATAGATGATTTAGAGGGTTATTACATTAACAGTATCATAGCAGTTATTTCCTATAATCCTAGAGGTAAAGGCCCAACATGCTTACTCGTATGCCATTATGTTACTATCTTTGAGATAAGATAGTAATATAAGGATGTTTTGAACGGATTAACTTTGAACATCAATTGGCGTTTACCATACATGTTAGAAATAAGCAAAGTGTGGTAGTTGCCATTCAAAGATTTATTGGTGTCTATATTCGAAGAGAGGAACTTCTAGGAAAAAGAGTTATAAAGTCTAATGTGTTACCTTATATTACTCTGATTGTATTTATTAAGATGAATAGTGGGAGTATGAGTTTACATGGATATTAGGAGTAATTGAATAAGGTCACCATGAAAGATAGATACTCACCATTTTAAGTAAATGATATTGTGATTTATTCTATAGGTATGGAGGAATATGAGGATTCTTTAAGCATGATGCTCCATATGTTGAAGGGAGAAGAAATTGTAGGATAAATTCAAGACATTTGATTTTCAAATATCCAACGTGCAAACTTTAGGAAGTATGACTTCTTAGGAAGGAATTTTAGTAAATTCTAGTAAGGATTAAGGTGGTAATTAAGTGAGAGAGACCAAAGAATGTTATTGAAATTAGAAGTTTCCTTGTTGGTTGGATATTATAGGAAGCTATTTGTGGTTTTTCATGATCAAATTTATAAGTATATTAATTAAGGCACTGTAAACCCTTACCATGGAAGGAAATATGCAAAAAAAAGTTTTCAATTATTTTAACTAAATTAGTTTCCACTCTTGTCTTAATCATATTAGATCCTACTAGAGATTTTGAGGTTTATAATGAGCTTCTTATACTGGGTTAAGTTATATATTGATGTAAGATGGAAATGTCATAACCTATGCACTTGGCCAAACACGATTACATGAGGAAGATTATCCTACAAATGACTTGGGATTAGCCTTCACAATGTTTAATTTGGAAATTTGAAAAAAAAAATAATTATGTGAAGTTAAGTTTAAAATATATAGTGATCCTAAGAATCATACGTATTTGTTTGGATAAAAAGAAATTTAATAGGAGATAGAGAAGATAGATGAAATTTATGGAGAATCATGATTTAAGATATTACTTAAGATTCAATAAAATAGTCGATGACTCATGAGTTAAAATTAATAAAGAAGTTTAAGCATTCAAATTTTTCTACTAAAGTAATAAGTCAAATCTTATATCCAGGCTTGAAATTTTGTGTATAATCAAAGATTAAATTAGAAAAATACATGGAAGAAAGGAACATATTCACTACTACAAAATTAATCTTTTACAGTTTATATTTTAAAGCATTTTATAAATAAAATTTTTAAAAAAATAATATTAAATATCTTTTAAAACATTTATAAAAAGAAAATCTTTAAAATATAAAACTATTACAACATTTATATTTTAAAATGTTTTAAATACTAGTATAAAAAAATAATACTATTTTACAACACTTATAATAATAAATGCTTTAAAATTTAAAATATATTTTACAAATTATTATAACAAAATTTTACCTTTTTTGAAACATTTAACTTTTTTTTAATTAAGATAGTAAGGATTTAACTTTTTATTATTAATATTTTAAATTTTTTAATATTATTTGAATTTATTTAGTTTGTCCCGTTGCACTGCTACGTGTACTTTTATAATCTGAAAAGTAACTGTACAATCTCTTTTTTTTTTTTTTGTTACAATAAGGGGCGAAGCCCAAAACTCAAATTAAAATTCTACGAGGTATGCCATAACCCTCTTGATTTTCTTGTAGCATTTGTATCAGACTTGGTGGGGGGTCATTCCAGATCCGGACTTGCTCCCCTTGCTTAAGACAAACAGCAGCCATTGCATCAGCACATCTATTGGCTTCTCTATACACATGTTGCACAGTAACCCTCCACTCTCTGTGGATCAGTTCTTTTAACTCTCTTATCACTCCATGATGAAGTCTGGTTGGAGTTTTACAGTTCAAAATTTCAACCGCTACCGAGGCATCGCTTTCAACCATGATCTGTCTGAAGCCCAGCATCCAACATAGTTTAAGGCCTTCCGCTATTGCATAAAGTTCAGCAGCCAGCGAGTTAGTAACAACTAGTTTACTTGTGAATCCTTGTATCCATTCTCCTGAGGAACCTCTAATGACGCCTCCACATCCTGCTCTTGCATACCTGGTAAAAATCCCATCAACGTTGAGTTTAACCCAACCTTGATCAGGGCGAATCCAGGAAATTAAGGAGATATATTCTTTCATGAGGTCTTCATTCCACCTTAAAGTGTATTGTTGGTGATGCTTACGGACCTGAACAGCCGGGGATAGCGGTCTCACAAAATCATCTTCATGGACCGCTAAGTTTCTCCAATACCAAGCTAGCCAACATCCTGTAGCGAAAATTTCAGCCCAGTTGATTTCAGGTGAGAAAAGCTTGGGGTTCATCAAGTTCTTTCTCAACCAATCTCTATTGGAATCCGCGAAGAAGGCTTTCCAATGGCATCTCGGCACCAGTTGTTTCCACATCGGCTTAATTACTGGACAATCTCTCAACGCATGTACTTGATCCTCTGAGGAGAGGTGACATACTAAACAGAAGTCTCCTTCTCCACCCCATTTGTTGGTGATTCGTCGCGTGGGTAGCCTATGGTGAGCTGCCAACCACATAAAAGCGCGGATGCGTTCAGGAACTTGAAGTTTCCAAATTACTCTCCACTTATTGTTTCTATTGCCTTGAGAGGAGTTCCTGAGCATACTATAAGCACTAGCCACAGTAAAGTCGCCATTTCCTTCAGGACACCAGCAGATTTCCTCTCCTTCTGCACCACTAGCCAGGCTGGTATTGGTGGCGAAAGTATCCTTCAATTTGACCATGGCTTTCCAGAGCCCTGAGTCTGTCTTTTTGGCCTCCAAACATCCTGTTTCTTCACTTTGTCTCCCATATTTTCCTTTTAGGACTTGAGCCCAAAGGCTTTCTGGTTCGGAGTTTATCGTCCACAGAAGTTTCAGTAAGAAGGCCTCATTCATAAAATGTAGATTCTTTATCCCGAGCCCTCCTTCTTCCTTGTTTTTGCACACTTGTTGCCAAGAGATCGCATGTCTTCGCTTCTTCCCCTCTTCGTCACCCCACAAGAACTTTCTTTGGTCCTTTTCCAGCTCATCAAGGATTCCTTTCGGAATGCTCTCATGTTGCATTGGGTATAGCACCATGGAGCTCACAGCAGATTTTACAAGGGTTGTGCGACCCGCAAGGGAAAGACAGGAAGCCTTCCACCCCTGCAGCTTCTTTTTGACCTTTTCTACTGCAGTCTTGAATTTATCTTTCCTGTTTTTATGATGCACAATGTTATCACCCAAATATCTGCCTAATTCTTCCACCTCCTTGAAGCCACTTTTGAGGCTTATTTCTCTTTTATTGGCGGCTGACACATTAGGAGAGAAAAAGATAACCATCTTCTCCTGGCTGACCCGATGCCCTGACATCTCTCCAAACTTCTGTAAACAGCTTTGGATAGTCTCAAGTTGCGAAAGACTGGCTTCCGCAAAAAGGACCAGGTCATCAGCAAACATCATGTGGGATACAGAGGGCCCATTTCTCCCCGCTTTCATCCCCTTCCACTTCTTTTGTCGGACACTATCTTGAATTAAGTGTGTCAGTTTCTCCATCCCTAAGACGAACAGGTAGGGTGATAGGGGGTCTCCTTGCCTGAGTCCACGAGATGTAAAGAACTCTTCTAATTTGCAACCATTCCAGATAATGTTTGTGTTGGCTGTTCTAATACACGCCATGAGTCTAGTGATCATGGTACTTGGGCAGTGGAGCTCCTGAAGGACTTTTTCCATGTAATCCCAACTAATACGATCGTAAGCTTTTTCAAGGTCGATCTTAATTGCCATGAAGCCTTTAACTCCCTTCATTTTCTTCATAGAGTGTATCAACTCATTAACAATAATGATGTTGTCATGTATGTTGCGCCCCGGCACAAAACTGACTTGGAAGGGGGAAATAAGTTCACTGATCATACATTTAAGCCTCTTGACTATGATCTTAGAGAGCCCTTTATATATCACATTACAAAGAGAGATAGGCCGAAATTGGTTTACCTTTTCTGGAAACTCCACCTTAGGAACCAAGGTAATCAGAGTTTTGTTATACTTCATAATGTTGCCTAGGTTCTCCCACATCCCTTTCACAGCTTCTATAACTTCCGGTCCAACAATATCTCAATTCCTGTGAAAGAAAATGGCAGGAAACCCATCCTCCCCCGGAGCCTTGAGACTGCCAATGGAGAAAATCGCAGATTTGATTTCCTCTGCATCAATGTCCTTTTCTAACCCCTGCCAACGAACATCTTCAATGGCCGGCCAGGAGAACTTGGACTGATGCCACGACCTATTACCAGAATTCTCAGAGAAGAGATTAATGATAAAAGAGTTGACTAAGTCGCCGACTTGCTGGTCTCCCTCGATCCACTCATTAGAATCATTTTTTAACATACTCACCCTATTTCTCCGTCTTCTTACAGTAGTTTTGGAGTGGTAGAACTTCGTATTTCTATCCCCATCATTCAGCCATTCAGATCTAGCTTTTTGGAACCACAGTAATTCTTCTTAGTTTAAAACTTCCTCAAGCTCTTTCTTCAATTGCTGATCCAATTTCTCAAGGAACGGGTTGTTATTCTTTTGGTCCACCCGTTGGATGCCTTCAATTCTTCTAATTAGCTCATTTTTCCTTTTCCTGATATGCCCAAAGACATTGGTGTTCCAATCTTTAAGTTTTGGAACTAGACCTGATATTTGGCATTCAAAACCTGTATCCCTTGTCCAGTTCTCCTTCAAGAAGCCTTTAAATTCCTTATGCTGTAACCAGACTGCCTCAAAGCGAAACGGTCTGTTCTCTGGGTTGACTCGTTCCTTTAATAAGTGGATAATAAGAGGGTGATGGTCTGATTGGAGACGAGGCCCCACTTTGACAAACCCATCACAAAATTCCCTTCTCCACTCAGAATTGCACAGACATCTATCAAGCCTTTTAAACAGCCTGTTTGCAAATTGTGTTATAGGCCCCCGCCAAGTATACTTTGGGCCTTCAGAGCCCAAATCAATGAGGTTACATTTGGATATGTTGTCAGAAAATCTCTTACACTTTCTTTCATCTATCACTCCACCCCCACGCTGTTCTTCAGGAGAAGCAATGTCATTAAAATCTCCCGCTAACATCCAAGGGAGAGTCGTATTAGAAGCTATAATTTCCAGAGATTCACATAATTGTCTTCTTTCCAATTCTCTTGGGCTCCCATAGATGGCAGTGAACATCCACGGTCTTCTCCCAAGCCCACTGATATGGCAGTGAATGAATTGGAAATGCTTGGCTACAACTTGGATTTTAATGGATTCGTCATCCCATAGGATCCAAATTCCCCCAGACATACCTCTAGCCTCCTCAATGATATGGAGCTTAAACCCCATTCGCTTAATAGCTTTAAGTGCATTGACCCCGCTACAACGAGTCTCCACTAATACAACAATTTTGGCACGGAATCTATTTTTGATTTTTTTAGAGCTGTACTGAAAGCCTTTCCAGCAGCTCATTTTGCGTTCCATGTAACTATCATTAAAACTGATAGAAGAGCAAGGGGGTAACCAATAGAAGACACTTAATTATGCACCTGAGATGAGCCAAACCCGTTCGGCTCGGGTTGCTCATTGGAATTCGGCCTCTAAAGACTCCATTGATTCCCTACATCGGAGAGACCAGGGAAGAGGTTAGGGTCAGGTGGAATCTCCTCTTCAAGCTCCATGACATTTTCAGAGAGGCACTCTAAAAATTTGTCTGGATTGGGCTCAGCCATCATAGTTTCCGGTAGCCCAACATCTGAGTCTCCATCCTTTGCTGGTGACTCAGTGGGCTTAATATCTAGGGCCTTTGGGGGGTTCACCTTAAGCCCATTTTTGTTCTCCTCTGAATGCCCAAAGATGTCGCCTTACGAGCCCCCTTGTTGATCTCCGTAAATTCACGTTTTTGGCCCAAGTTGCTTCCATTCTTTGCCTCCTTTTCGCCCCTGGGTTGACTTATTTAAGAGTGGACCCCATCCTGCCCATTAGTTACCTTCTCTTTCTTCTTTTCTATACCGCTCGCCTCTGACATTTTCTTTCCACTATTTTCCATATCAAGCTTGGCAGTAGAGCTTTTGGGCCCCACGAAATTATCCCCCTTTAAGTTACTAGGAGGGATATTGGTACCATCATGGAGGATATCTCGAGGGACTTCTTTCTCTCCCCCCGTTGCTTTGTCAGACTCCAACTCACTGAGAACGGCAAACCTTGAAGAGACATTTTGCTTTTCCTGTCTCCCATTCTGCCCCTCAGACAATTTCTTGCTGCTCTCTCGTTGACCTCGTTTCCTCCCTTTCCTCTGGTCATTAACTTTCATCCATTCACCATAGCCATTACCGCCTCCCACCTCCGTTTGTGGACCTTCTCCGTCCTTTGTCTGGTTTTGCCCTCCTCCAAGCATGCTCTTATTTTGCAGCTCCTCTTTCTTCTTTGGACAATGAATTTCCTCATGTCCAAACTTGCCACAAGCAAAACAGATCTGATGGAGGCCTTCATACTCAATTTTCAGAAGGTTTCCATCTACCTCATAAGCTGGAACCAGGGGAGCATTTAAGTCAATCTCAGCACACATTCTTGCATACATGGTTCTAGCTCTCCTGAGAGTCATCTCATCCACCTTTATAGTCTTGCCAATCTTATTTCCAAGATTATAGAAGAATTTTCGGTCATAGTAGTCACCTGGGAGACCAGGGAGTCTAACCCAAATAGCTATATTACGGATCTTCTCAGCTCTAGAGTTGAAATTCCTCTTCCATGTCTGAACAGTGAGATAGTGATTATTAATGAGCCAGGGACCACCCTCAAGAGCAAAGAAGTAGTCATCAATGTCTTGGAAAGAAGCAATAAAGAAGTTTTTGCCTATATCTGATAGTTCCACAGTACCCGCTTTTCCCCACATTAACTGGACCCTCCTTCTTAATTGCATGTAGCCAATACTACCACCTAAAAGCTTTATAATGAGAGATTTTCCCCTTTTTTTCTCCAGTCTTTGTTTTTCCGTTTCAGAGAACTCAAGCCGCGGCCAAGCTTCTGTGTCTGTGACTGTTACTCCTATTTTCATGTTGTCTTCATCACTGTCTACTAAGTTACCATCCCAATATTCCTCAACAACCTCATCCATGGGGTAGTTCTTGTTATTCGACTGACCAAGTTTGAGAGCGTCCTTGTACGAGACGGAGCCTGCCGAACATGGTTTCTCCAGTGGTACCCCAGCTCCGGTGGGTAAGGGTGTTTCAGGAACTGCACTAACTTCTTCATGCATCCATTCTTCATCACGGGGAGGGATAGCCACGTCACCAGAGAATCCACCATCTTTTTTCTGGGATTTATGACTTAAACCCTTCTCCTTCAGCACTTGGACCGCTGCCTTAGCAATAAAATCAGCCAAAGAAGGTTCTTTAGTGACCAGGTTAGCGGACTCTGCATTTTCTATCTTATTCAAGTTTTCATTGATGCTTCCAATCGGCGACGGACGTCCACCAGGGGGGCGGTCAGGGGGCTGTTTACGTCCACTCTCATCCCTTCCTCCACGTGGAGATCTCTCTCTCTCTCTCTCCCTTTCCACACTACGATCTCGTTCTCTCTCGCTCATTTCGTTATTGTTTTGAGTTTTTTTTTTGTTTTTTTTTCCTTTATGTTCAAGCAGGAAAGTATGCTGCAGTTTCTCAACCTTCTTTACTACAATTCCTTTTCACTAACCCTAATTTTCTTCGCTTCTCATTCTTCCAAACATTTCACAACAAACAACAAATAGAACAATTTCACGTTTTGAAACCTTGTTTTCTTCTCAGGTTCTTGACCTCACTCAACAGAGTCAATTCTAAATCAAGATACGTTGTGGACAGACATAGCTAACCTGGATTGATGGATCCCCTCAGCTCCGTCGTGGCCTTGTGGAAAATCTCCTCGAATGTCGGCAAGCTTTTCCACGTTGCTTAAATTCAGAGACAGAGGCACGACAGCACGTGAATCGTGATTCCTGTGGCCAACTTCCAAAATCCAGAAACCCTTCTGTTTTCTCAGTTTCTGTGAGTAGCTGCCGTCGTTCCCTCTTCGGTTTCTATTTGAGGAGTAACCCACTGGCAAAGGTGCATTTGGCACAACCTTCGAATCCCCACTCCCAATTTTGATTAGTGACACAGCCTGGTGGTCAAGTGCACGCGCTAATCACCTCCTCCGCAGCGGCTCTGCTCTCTCGCTAGAAATCCGACCCACGCTTGAATTGAACTCCGGTGAATTGGACTCCAGTGGCGGTGAGCTCAGATCTGAGGAATTCCGGCGAGATCAAATCAGAGTATACGCCAAACGTCTCATATTTCCAATTCCGACTTAACCTTTATGAAACGACCATTATCTCTTTTCTTCTTCTTCCCACTGTGCTACCTTTACGAAATTCCTGAGCTTCTTTTCTTCTTCCCATTACGTAGCTAACTTCTGATTCATATCCTCTTTTTCTTCTTCTCCGCTGTGCTGCTATGTTCATGCTTATTGCCATTATTGATTTGTTGTTTTAGTTGGTAATTATTTTTTATTATGTGATTTTGCATTTGCTTAATTTTTGCTAAATCTTAAGTTCTCATTTGCTCATTCCCTTATTATTTCAAGAAGTGGACCTACAACTTCAGTTTTTTGGTTTCATGATTTAAGAAATGGACCTGCATCACCTGGAAAGAGGTGAGTTGGTTCTCCTTGGCCATTTAAATTTTATGTTCATCACAATGTTAATGGCTTTCTTTACGCCATCTATTTGGGGGCAATGCTCTACATGCAATTTTATTTGCCTTATTAAAACCCTTTAAATGCATAAATTATTAGTAAGAATCTAAAACGGATATATAGAATTAGAAGAGAATGAAAAAAATGGTTCGAAAGGAAAGATCTTACATTCTCCATCATTTGACACCCCGCATACACGCTCATGCTAGAGTTGTTACTTGAATTAATTTATACACTTTACCGTCTTTAAAAATTCTCTTATTTAACTAGTCCAAAAGTTAAAATGTATAACTTGATTTTAAGTCTTGAAAAATTTGTAGAGGAGTGAATAAGAGAGACTTTTGCCCGTGGGAGGAGGTACCAGACAAATGGAATGAATGATATTTGCAAATAGATTTAGCTAATGGTCCAAACTACGAGACATATCGGAACTTAAGAACTTGATATTTGATCAATTAGAAAAAATGAAGTATATTTAGGAATAAACAACTGGCATTATATATTTGTATTAATTACATGCTTTATGATTCAGAAAATTAGCCAGTATACATGCACCTTACTTTAACAAAGTACAATATAAGAACCACACATATTATATAGCATCCAATTCTTCAACGGTAAACAGGTTTGAATGGATGCTGGCTTCTCTTTTGAAATCTGATCTAGTAACTGAGCACAATTATGCTTATATTATGTAGGACTGTGTCAAAATTATTTTGCATATTTTCTACTTGTGTTGCTTCTCTGCATAGATATGCTCATTTAACTGAGTATGAATGTGCTAAGATCTGCAACTATGTTGGAGATAATTCTACTCCTTTTGCCTATATTGGATTTGCGTAGACATGTTGAATGAAATGAGCATGGATTTGTTGAGATGTGCACGGTTGTGTTAAGTTTTTAGTAGATCTGAACCTAATTTTATTACGTGATTTCTTCTTTTTTACCTTTATTACAGTGCCTTTTTTATTTTGTTTTTGGCCCATTTTTTTTTCCTCGATTTGAATTTTAGGTTCTACATTACAACTCTTAAATGAAATAAAAAAAATTAGGTAAATTTGCGAGTATTATATTGGTAATTATATATAAATTAAGTTTTATTTTTGTTAATAAATTAATAAAAAACAATTTAATAGTGTGTAGCTTAAGTGGCACTATATCTAACATGTCTTAAGGTAATTCAGAACTGACCACATTTGTTTATATATACTCAACGTGTCCACATTTTTATCAATATAAAAACTTTTAATTTTAACAAGTGTGCCTATGTCATAAAAAGTTTTGGAGTGGGTATATACTATTTTATTAGAATGTTGACTTATCTCTTTTCATCCTAATTTCTATACTTCAAATGTCATGTACTTAGATGTATGTAAGAATATAATTTTTTATCTGCATGCAAATTAATATGTTTATTATCCTTATATTGTACCAAGTATGAGAATTAAGCATGACATATAACTATGTTAATGAAATTTGAACTATCTCATTCTAATGTTGATAAGAAAATTTTATTTTAATTAGATTGAAGAAAAATTTAAATTTATTTTAATAATTCTAATAATATTAAATTTTTATATTTTTAATAAAATATAATTTAATTTAGTATTTATATTTTATTTTTTTAAAAAATTTATTATTTATTTTATACATTATTTAGATTAAAAGTATATTTGATATTTGATAATGAATAACATATCATGTGTGAAGGGTGTAATGGCTTAGTACATTGGAATCTAAGTTTGTACAGAAAAATTTGATGATATAGGTGATCCTGTTATAGAACACCAAAAGGACAGAAGAAGAAAGGCATAAGAATTAGACACAGTTGAGACAACTATTAATTTTAACAGCATTATGCCATTATCGATGTAGAAAACCACAAAAATTATATGTTTCATACCCAAAATTTGTTGAATGTTTCATATGATGAATGATTACTGTGGTTCTGATGGACATATTAGTCATCATCACTGTCTTGAAGACAGCCCAATCCGCAGTGACTATTGGACATCACTTTATCATTTATACTTTATTGGTATTGATGTTAAAAATCCAAAGACATTGAATTTTTCCAATAGGATTTACATTCCAATACATCTTACCTTTTTTTATCTTTTTTTTATCACATTATATATTATTTCTAACTTTTTTTTTACTTTTTATCCTTCCTTATAGAAATTTCTTAATTATAGTTTAGGAGTAGTTGAATAATTACAACTGTAGTTGAATAATTACAACTGTCTGAAGCTATTTACAATTTGGTTTAATGGTGTTAGATTCATTTTCTATACTTGTGGATTGATGTTGACTATGATGTTGATATGACATCAAAAGTTTATATCTCTGCTAACTGTATCTCAAACTACAAGTTTATTTTTTAAAAAATTCATTATACTATTTATCATTAAAGATTATTTAGATTGATTCTAAGTTGAAGCTTGTGAAATCTAAAACTCGTAAGGTAATTTATTTTTCCTTCATTCTTTAATTATAGCATTACACATGCATAATATAATATGTATACATGCATTTTACCTTAGCTTCCTATTCAAGAACAACTTGTATATTATGTTTAGCATAGTTACAAGTTGTTCTTGAATTGTCCAAAAGTGAAAAATCTAAGATTATAAATTTGTATTTAGTAAATTATTGTATGTCTCAATTCTTGATCTAAGAATATCATTGGTTGACATTTTTCATTATTCTCTGAGTACATGCCTAATATAGGAGATAATATACATCACCTATATTAAGTTGTGTTCTTAGAGAACAAAGGGAAATTACTGCCGAAATTTAATAATCTTGGATAAGATACGAGCCCCACCTTTATAGGATGAAGTAGACATCAAGCATATAATCATTGTATATTGACATTAATTTTCCAAACTGAAAATTGTTGTTGTTAAGTAGGAAGAATCAATTATGGATCGAAAATGGATGTTTTTCAATCGTTTGTCAGATGAATATGAGAATAGAGTAAAAGAGTTTATCAAGTTTGCAGTTGATCATGCACAAAATCCTGATAAAATTATATGTCCTTGTTTAAGTTGTTGTTACTCAAGGAGAATTAATGTGGCTGAGTTAAAGGATCATCTAGTGTGTTATGGAATAGATCAAAGTTATACATGTTGGACAAGACATTGTGAGACAAGGGACGATTCAAGTAATCTTGAAATGTTTGAAAACACAGATACATATGAAGGTGATCGAATTAATGATATTGTAAATGCAATGGAAGAGGATCTTCAAGATTGTCCTGAAATGTTTGAGAGACTGGTAAATGATGAAAAGAAACCATTATATGATGGTTGTACAAAATACACAAGATTATCAGCAGTTTTGAAGTTGTATAACTTAAAAGCTAGTAATGGATGAGCAGATAAAAGCTTCACAGAGCTACTTACACTTTTGAAAGATATCTTGCGAGAGAATAATGTGCTTACCAATCGAACATATGAGGCTAAAAAAATGTTATGCTCTATTGGCATGAGCTATGAGAGAATAATTGTCCCAAATGTAATGCCATGCGATGTAGGAAGAAAGAATCAACACCAATAAAGGTGGTTTGGTATTTTCCCATAATACCGAGATTCAGGCATATGTATCATAGTCCTGAAAATGCAAAACAATTGACATGACATGCAGATGATAGAATTAAGGATGAACAGCTTCGACATCCTGCAGATTCACCTCAGTAGAGCAAAATTGATCACGACTATCCTGATTTTGGGCAAGAACCAAGAAACATACGTCTTGCATTGTCTACTGATGGAATGAACCCACACAGCCTTCAAAGTAGCTCTTATAGCACTTGGCCAGTGATTTTGATGATTTACAACCTACCTCCATGGTTGTGCATGAAACACAAGTTTATGATGTTGTCTATGTTAATTTCTGGACCTAAACAACCAGGAAATGATGTAGACGTATACTTGGCTCCTTTAATTGAAGATTTGAAAAAAATGTGGGAGATGGGTGCGGAGGTGTTTGATGGGTACATGGAAGAAAGATTCTTATTAAGGGTTATGTTGTTTGGTACAATTAATAATTTTCCAACATATGGTAATTTTTCAGGATACAGTATCAAAGGTCAATGTGCATGTCCTATATGTGAAGAGAATACAGATTAGAAATGATTGCAACATTGTAAGAAAAATGTATTTCTTGGACATCGTACATTTTTACATCCTAATCATCCTTATGAAGGTGGAAAAAAATCTTTCAATGGGAATATTGAATACAGTAGGTCTCCTATTCCATTGACAGGTGATCTATTGCTTGAAAAGGTAAAGGATTTGAAGATTAAATTTGGTAAGCCTTTTGCCAAAGAGCTAGTTACAAATAGATGGAAGAAAAGGTCAATCTTCTTTGAATTGCGATATTGGAAGTCATTATATGTAAGACATTTTCTTGATGTAATGCATATTGAAAAAAATGTTTGTGAGAGTCTCATTGGTACATTGCTTAATATGCAAGGAAGGAGTAAAGATGGCATCAATTCAAGATTAAACTTAATTGATATGGGAATAAGGACAGAATTAGGACCGGTATAGAAGGAAAAATGTATGTATTTACCTCCAACTGCTCATACTCTATCTAGACAAGAGAAAATTACATTTTGTAAATTCCTTGATGGAGTTAAAGTTCCAAAGGGTTACTCTTGAAATATTAGAAACCTTATATCAATGAAAGATCTAAAATTAGAAGGTTTAAAGTCTCACGATTACCACATCCTCATGGAACATTTGCTACCAGTGGGTATACGTTCTATTTTTCCCCCAAAAGTACGAAGAACTATAACTAAGTTATGTTTTTTCTTTAGGATGATTTGTAGTAAAGTACTTGATCCTGCAAGGTTACCTTCTTTGCGTAAAGAAATTATTATAACTTTGTGCGAGCTTGAGATGTATTTTCCACCTTCATTCTTTGACATAATGGTTTATATAATCATTCACCTTGTTATAGAAGCTCAATTGTGTGGGCTAGTTTATATGAGATGGATGTACCCGATCGAGCGTTATATGAAGATATTAAAAAGGTACGTGAAGAATCGAAGTTGACCAGAAGGTTGTATTGTTGAGAGATATATAGTTGAAAAAGCTGTTGAATTTTGTACTGAATATTTCAACCAAAAATGAATGGAGATCATTTATAGCTAAGCGAAAAGATCCAAAGTTTCAGGTAATACGATGTGATGCATAACATATAATTAGTTATATTTATTGTTTATATACATTTGAAGCATATATATTTATATAAGTGTCTTTTCAGGAAATAAGCAATAAAAATAGAGAGCATCAAATCCTACATATCCATATAGGAAATCACGTACCGGTTATGCTTGACTTGAGCAAAAGATGGTCAGCTAGGCCTATTTATATGATATGGTAGAGATTTTTTTTAATATATTTGAATAATTATTTTAATATATAGATTGAAGAGATTTGATCAAATGTCACATCCATACCTCGTCATGTATTGTGGAAGGCTACTCGTGTTAATAAAAAGGGAGAAATTGATAATGAAAAAGTTGTTGAAGTGCAGGCTTATTGTGTAAGTTTTTCTCTTTTTTTATTTAATTTTTATTTTTATGATAATCTTGATCATGAAAACTATCTTTTTTTCTTATTTATGCTTCTTAGGGGTCATTATCAAAACTTGAGCCACAAGAATCGAACTCCCATGATGATATACTTGCTAAAGCATTAAATGTTCCAGAATATCCTGGTCGTGTTAGGGGTGTAGGATTTGGTGTGTCACAAAAACAGTATTTTTCAGAGCGCAAACAGTCAGGACTAAATGATACACTTAATGAAGTGGCTAACTTGAAAGCCATGATGCAACATCTCATAGGAAAAATAACTGATATGGAGAATAAAATGCAAGAAAGGGAAACAATAAATAGATAACCTGATGTAGCTTGTCCTAGCATAAGAGATAATTATGCGCTTGTGTCTTACAACCTTCCTGAGGTATATTTACCATAAGAAAATCATACTTATTATTAATTTATATTTAAAAATATTAATATATATAACTTTTCATTGGTATAGGGAATTTCTTCATGTCATCTTTACTTATCAACTCCAACACATCGTATGGTTGGAAAAGGAAAAGTACATAACACACCTAGAGCTACAATACATAACAAGCCACTTCCTGCCAACTATGTAAGGGTTCTAATTGAGGTTGTTGATGAGCCACATGCACCTTTGCCAATATCAGATGATTATGAAGGAATCACAGAACTTGTAGGAGTAATAGGTGCATATGTAGCTTGGCCAGTCAATCTTATTGGTTTGGATACTACTGTATGTATACTACTTACCATTTTAAGAAATATTCTCCTTTTTCCTTATTCAATTCAATAGCTTCGCATGATTTTTTCACATTTGAGTTTGATACTTGTGTATATGGAACTTCACAAATTATAGGTTTTATCTATGAAATAGTTCTCATTTCAAATTCTTGGACAATCCAAAGGAAAGAAGGATAAAGTTTCAGGGCATACAAATGAATTAAAAACAACATTAAATAAGAAAAAAGGAAAAGATGTGATTAAGGAGCCCCCCTTCTACAATCGATTTATGCACTCAAATGCCATTTTTAATTTACCTTAAAATACATATGCAAAGTAAGATGCAAAGTGAGTATCAACTTAGTATAGAGATGGAAGAAAGCATATTTGGTAAACCATTTGTTGATTACCTTGGTTAACAACAAATCAGTGAGCTTCTCTATCATGAGCAGATAGGTATCTCTGTTATTTGCACATACATTAGGTATTATATACCAATATTATTTGTGTATCCTTTATATCTTTTAATCTTAATTTATATTTGTATTTGAAGTTATAATAATTCATTTTATATATCTTCGTTTAAGGTACTTGTATTTTGAGTTGTTACTCCCAACTGAAAAGACGAAGAGGTTTTCATTCTTATCTCCTCATCTAACATGTTCATTAGCTAACAATTCTTTCCAATATGTAGCTAATGTTCTTAGCATGTTTCCAGAAGAAGAAAAGTTATTTTTGACTCCATATAATGTAGGGTGAGTGAATTTTTCATAAATTGGATTTTGAAATGAATTTAAGCGAATGTCATTTGTTTAAAAGTTACTAAATAAGCATTATTTGTAGGGAACATTGGGTGTTAATTGTTATTAATGTCAAAATTGAAACGATATATTATTTGGATTCTATGCATGGAGATCCAAGAAATCGTCCATATTTGAAGAATATGTTTAAGCGGTAAACAATTGTTAGTTATTAATAGATTTATGTGAATTATAAATATTTACTTATATTGTTTTTATTTATTATTTTTAGAGCATTCCAAATTTATCCAGCTGCCAAGATAGTTAAGATGCAAAATCTAAATCAAATTCAATTAGTTGGATTCCTATAGAGGTATTTATAAAACTTTACACTATTATTTGAAAAATTATATTATTAATTTAATAAAATTTCATCTTTATTTTAATAGTGCCCTTGTCAAATAAATGATGTAGATTGTGGTTATTATGTTATGGGATTTATGAAGAAAATCATTTTAGAAAATCAAAATATGATCCCAATAGAGGTATGTAATTTTAAATTTACTCTATATTTATTATGATTCCTAATTTATTTGAAACTTTATTATTGTTTCATGCTAACATGATTTTATTTGTGTATATTGCAGTACTTTCCTAACTATAGATGCACCACATATTCTCATTCTCAATTAGATGAAGTTAAAAAAAATTTATATTTAGCAAGTTTATATATCATATGGTTTGATCTAACTTGACATATTTTGAATATATTCTAAACTATGAAGCCATGTTGGTCTAAGAAATTTCTTGAATGTGATTAGCTTATGATTTCTTTTTGAATTGAACATCTTTATTTGAAGATTAGAGAATTTTACATTGCTAGATATTGAATTTCTTTTTTAAAATTATTTTGATAATTTTGGTAGTCTTTATCCACTGTGATGTTGATAAAGAAGGAGAAGATGCTAAAAATAAAATAATTAAAAATAAATAAATTATATTACAGCGCTTTTATATTGAAGTGTTTTATAATGTATTACTTTTTCTACTGCCTTTTACAACACTTGTATAATAAAGTATTTTAAAAAAAATATTTTACAACATTTACATATTAAAACGCACTTGAATAAAAGACTAAGCATCACTAGGAAGATAAAGAAAATTCAAGAAAGAAAAAGATTGCATTATAACTTGCCTCAAGTTACGAGGAGAAATAATTGATATGTTAAAAGTTTCACATCATGCCTTATTGATCCAAACAATCACTCACCATTTAAATGTGTTAAATGAGAAGGCTCTCATTTACTTAAAAGCTATACTATTAGGGAAGAAGTATGCACCATTATAAGAAGTTCAAACATCACTATCAATATTATCTAATATAAAGGAAAGAAATTAGAAGTTGATAGGGATTACTTAGGAATTATTTAAGGAAAAATTTCTTAAAAAATAATTTTTTTTGAAAATAAAGAATAAGGAGAAGAATTTTTAGAATTAAAACAAAGAAGCATGACAATTAAAATGTATGAAATCAAACTTTAACAACTTTGAGAATCGACTAATGATGAAAACTAAAAAGGAAGTCATACTAAAATAAAATAATAGAACCAAAACAAAGGAAGTCATACTAAAAACTACCAAGATTCTTCAGTATTTATTTTCTTAAGAATCCTAGAGATCCAACACAATGACTAAAAGAATAGGAAAGAGAACTGGTAGTACAAGATGTTGCTTCACTTATGGTGGGCTACAATACATTAGTGAATGTTTGGAAGATCATATTATCTACTTAGATGCTAACAACTTGATCATAATTTTTGATATTATTCAAAAATAAGGAAGGAAGATTCATACAATGATAACTTTAACAACAACTATCACCTTATTAATAATGATAAAACCAAGAATAATAATACTCAAGTAGAAAGTTTCTTATGAAGAGGGGTATTTTGTATGACTTAAGTACTTCTAAAATGTAGAATACTTATAATGATAGAAAGTAGTTAAACCTATATGCTAATACTTTGTCATTCTATTTGATTATTTTTATACCTAGTAGTACTCCATTTAGCATTACTTAGATTTATTTAAATCATGACAATTAATGGTTATGATTTTTTTACTAACCTATATTTCTTACCACTTTTCAAAATTTGAATTCTTCTTGAATTTTACTTATTAGTTATGATTTAGGTTGTCTTAAATTATATACCAAGACTTGGTATTTCATACTATGGAAGTGCTTTGTCTAAGAATTTAAGATTTTGATATACCAGTCAAGTGAATAGTAATAGTTTGATTTTTTTTAATTTAGGAAAAGAAAACTCATCAACTAAAAAGATCTTATCCCAACACTATTTGTTCCAATCATGAGTCTCTTATTTAAGGACATGAAAGCTCATACTTCAAAGAGACTATTGATATCAAGAATGATAAGAATCTTGATTACCAAAGGATCCAGGTTTATATGATGACAAAGTGTCAAAAAAAAAGAAAGGACTTTAAAGAAGAGAGAGATCACACCAACAATAGTTTTAACTCAAATCTAAAAGTTAAGAAACCCTATGTTAGCATTTATGAATTGACTCACAACTCAATAATGAAATGCTTCAAGTGTAAAAATATGCATTACTAGGAGAAACTATCCTATCAAGAACAAAAGTTATTATGAGTATAAAAAGGTTAAAATATTTAAGTCGTAGTTATGGTGAGATAAACCTTAAGTGAAGATGATAACAGTAAAAAGTGTAACCATGAACATAACAATGGTGATAATTACCAAATGAAGGAATTAGAAGAAAATAGACAAGTATGTCTACCATAACAAGATTTGAGTTGTTTGTGTGGAACCTAATATAAGTAACTTAAGTATCTCAAGTAATTAGTAATGTTACTTTTGGTGCATTATTTCACCTTATTATTATAAGTCAAGAATGACATTTGTGAGAAGTTCATTTCTTTAATTGTATTATTATGTTATCTTGCTTTTATGGCTACTTTTATTGTTACTAACATATTTAGAATTTGCTTAAGTTGAAATTAAGATTTCTCATTGAAATTGTCTCTTCTCCACTCCTACTTTTAAACTTTGTGTTCCATTGATTATTCCCCTCCCTTCAAATCAACAGTTACTCTTCAATTGAACTAGTTATTAAATCAATCATGTTTCAACTAGAAGATTATTCTAAATATTAGCAAATGATACTTCAAATAAGTTATAATAATCTAAATCTTAGCTTAAACTATGAAAATTTTCTCGAGATTCAATGACATGTTTTAAAATCTTTAACCTTCCTCTATGTAAGTCTTTTATTTTGAAAAAAATTCAATCCTATTTGGTAATTGTTAATCCTATTTACGAGACACTCAAAGATAAGATGTTAAGAGATTGAGTATAAGGTAGACGGTGGAAGCGATTAACTTATTAGTGATTGGTCCTTAAGCATAGTAATGTAGCATTGAGATTGATTAACCCAATGTTTGGGCTAAATGCACAAGGATTAATAGTTAGAAAATTTGACCATAATCTTTTATAGGGGAAGTATGTCAACTTTGAAAAGGTTACCAAATAGTTGGAATGAATAATGTTGAAGTTAGTAAAAGTTGCTTCGAATGAAAAAAGTGATACCACTTTGAAACTTGAAGCAAATATAAGAGTTACATCCATAATTATTCTCCTGAAATAAATTTCAAGGATGATTTTTTTTTTGGAAGATATGTAACATTATTGTTTATATATATAAAATATTTTGTAAAAAAATGGTGGCATCATGCACACTTCCACATGGTGAAACACTTACCATTTTTTGAAAAGCATAAGCCATAGAATGTGGCATTCTTACCAAATGGAAGAACTTGGTAAAAAGAAACAAAATCTTTTTGGGGAAATTTCAAAGAATTCAACCTTCATTTTTGACCAAATTTGATTGTGTAATTTAAAGATTGATCATAAAAGATTATACAGAAAAATAAAGATTACATCGAATTTCAACTCTAGGTAAGGGAAAAAGAATCAAGTAGATTTAGGAGTAGTTCTATAGCTCCGCTGGCTTTAGAATGAATTTTTTTTTAATTCTAAAAAAATTTAGAATTTCATGTATAATGATGTTCAAAATTCAACTTTGAGTATGCTTTCATGTTTTATGTTGAATTAGGTAGTTAATGAAAGTATTTAGATGCTCTCAAATATGTTATTTTTCCTTAGTGTTATAGAGCACAGTCATGTTGAAAATTTAAGTCAATGTCAAATTAGATGAATTTCTAGGTTTAAGAGTTTAGCACACTCTTGCTAAAAGTTAGTACGATTGTGTCAAGAACAAATTTATACAAATTTCTGAATTTATGATTTAGCATAACCGTGTTGAAAGTTAGCACGGTTATGTCAAGAACAAATCCTATGAATGAATTTTGATTTTAGCACAGTCGTGCTTAATGTTAGCACAGTTATACCAAAGTCAAATCATATGAATTTGAGTTTTTGAATTTAGCGTGGCCATGTTAAAAGCTAGCATGCCCATTCTAAAGTAAAATCATATAAATTTTTGGAATTTTGAATTCAACATGGTTGAAATATAGCATGATTGTACCAAGAACAAATTTAGTATGGTAGTATCAAAATTAAGCATGACCATGACAAGAACAAAATGTGTGAATAAGCAAGGCCCTACTAAATGAATGAGTAAGGCCCTGCTAAATGAACAAGCATGGTCTTGTTAAATAAATGAGTATGGCCTTGCTTAATGAATGAGCATGGTCACACACACTTTAAGGGAGATCTTGTTAAATGATGAAGTCAAAGATAAGCAAGGACAAAGAAAACCATAAGCATGCTAAGGATCAACACATGTTTACCGAATATTAACATGAGCATGCAAAGCATGAATAACATGATTGTACCTTGAAATATACACAACCAAGAAACATTACATTAATACAATCATGTAAGATATTAAATAAGGACGTACAAATTACTTGAAGATCGAAAATTGTTTATGTTTTTATTGAGTAGCTTGAGATTATAAAATGTCAACAATATGTATTGCTGTTAAGATGAATTGAATTGGTGTATGAAGTTTATGAACCTCACTTACTAGAATATAAATTATGTGTTAAATTCTAGAACTTTTAAGTGAAGCATCTACGATAATGGTATAAACATATATAAAATAAGATAATAAAGGAAGGATTGTAACCTTATATGATTTATTAGTAGTTGAATTGCGTTTGAAAAAAATGTTGAGTAAAGTCCCTATGATACGTGAGAAGAAGGTAAGACTTTCAATTGAAAATGATGAATGAAACAATTCAATGAATTGGTTGTTAAACATCGTATGCATAAAATTTTTACTTTAGAAATATTCAATATAGGGAATAATTTGTGAGGCCCTTTCAGTCAAGCAGCTGGGAAATCTAAGGATTGACTTACATGGAAATAGATCATAGTTCATGAGAAATAAGAATTTTCAGTCTAGGATGTATGTGAATTGGATTTGATCCTCTCCAATGGTCTGAGGTTTCTCCATGCATTTGAGATTGTGTTAGTCAAACTTAGCAGCCTTAACGAGACCTTAAAGACTATCATTATCGGCCAAGCAAATTTTAGATTTTTTGAGAAATATGTGAAATGGTGATGATGATGATAATGTTATCAAGAATACACTTTGATTTGGGAAATTGGATCCTAGTTCTCCCATTATTTTGATAAATTGATGATGATATTTTAAGTCCACATGCATATGCATATCGTAGCAATGACCAATTACAGATTAATGAGGATTATTATGGTATGGAACATAATAGATCTTAGCTTAATCCTAAGTCTATCATCATAGAAAGGTTCAAAAAGAATAATAGAGTAAATATATACATACATTGCATACAATAGTCATATTTGTAACATTTATTTAATATTATTAAAGAACTTATATGTTTCTTATCTTAAAACATATACAATGCACTACTCATATGTTAGCTTTTACTTGAATGAAACATCTTACTCTTCTTTACCTTGTTTTTTTCTATGAGACTATTGATTTCATAGTGGAGGCACAATGTGGATCATCCTCTTCATAACATTAAGGTGGTTGTCGATATATGAGCAAGATACAAGATCTTTCATCTTACAATAACAAGTTGCTATTTTGAGATAGAACTTCTAATTGAAAGAAGAAAAGTCAAAGGAATAAATCTAGATAAATTCTGTATTTCTATTTAGTAACACCAACTTATATTGTCTATATCTTGCATGTGTAGAAATTTACGTAGGTGATTTAGAGGGCTGTTACATTCAACAATTGGATATATATATATATAGAGAGAGAGAGTCAAGATTCATTGACACCAGGTGTCAAACTTTAGACTTATATCAACTTAATAATCTTATATTGAATGCAAAATTCACTAATCCAACCGTTAAATCATGTTTTAATATCTAGTAGATCAAATATATAAATTTTCACATAATTTCGAAATCTGTTGGTGTGTTTTCAAACTATTGATATTTACATATATTTATATAATATATGAGTAGTTAAAATAAAGTTATAAGATGAAGTATCTATAGATTTTCAAATTCTGTGAAATTTTATATACATGATCTACTAGATTTTATAACATGATCTAACGGTTGGATTAGTAAATTTTGTATTCTATATATAAGATTATTAAATTGATGTAAGTTTAAAGTTTGACACCTGGTGTCAACAGATTTCGACTTTTATATATATATATATATATATATATATATATATATATATATATATATGTATATATGAGCGAGAGAGAGAATGACAATCCGTTGATACTAGATGTCAAACTTTAACACTTACACCAACTTAATAACCTTATATAAAATCCAAAATTCACTAATTCAACTATTGAATTATGTTATAATATCTATTAGATCATGTATATCAAATTTTAAAGAATTTAAAAATCTGTAAGCATATTATTCAACTATTAATATATATATATATATATATTTAAATAATATATGAACCGTTAAAATAAAGTCATAAGATGAAATATTTATCAATTTTTGTTTTGTGTGAAATTTTATATACATGATATACTTCCAATAATTTTTGCATTTTATATAAGGTTCTTAAGTTGGTATAAATGTTAAAATTTAATACTTGATATCAATAAATTCTGATTAATATATATATATATATAATATTATACGTTAAAATAAAGTTATAGATAAAATATTTATTAATTTTTATTTTATCTAAAATTTTATAAAAATAATTTACTTTATTAGATATTTCAAATAAATTATTAGATGGATGAATATTTTATTTTATTGTATAGTATATATTTATAAAATTTTATAAATTTAGAAGAGATTTAATAATTTAGTAAATAATTTAAAATTAATATATATTAAAAATTATATTATCTGTTTAAATAAAATAATATAATAAAATAATTTTTTAATATATTGTAAATATTAAAAGCTTAATCTATATAATAAATTTATTAATTTAATAATAAATTTATATATAGTTTAATATATGTTGTTAAGAGTATTACACTCAAAATAATAAATGTCTCGAAGAATAATCTCTTACAATGTTCCAGAATTATGCTTCTGGGCTTCTTCAAATTAATCTAATACCAAAAAATTCAATTTCAATATCTCACGCTGTTTTCATTCGTAAGGCATGGTGTAAAAATTTCTCCAAAATATATTCAAATAATCAAAGCTTATCTTTTGACAAAGCTGTGAGAATTTGTCTAATAGTAAAGTATTGAAAAAATTATATAAAATCTTAAGTTCCAATATTATTACTTTAATTGAACATTAAAAAAAACCTTATCCTTAACAGGTATCCCAACTCGGAGGCAAGATGTGTCTTAATAGCAGTGTTCCAACCTTGAAGGTAGACCACTTAAAAATTTCTTTAAAATGTTTGGTGATGGAGCATTTTCCTTTTAAATTTTCTGAGTTGAACGTTTTGAACACACAGGCTAGTTTTTGAAGTATATCAGATGATTGAAATTGATGTGTTTTTAGGACAACACAAAGCTTATCTCCAAACTTTTCTCAAATTTATAACATTGTCATTTGTCAACGTTTGCGGTTCAGATGAAGTACCAGCGGTCATGTTTGTTTAACCCGAGCGCTGTTATTGGGAAACCACTCTTAATTTCCTTGAATTTCTTCTAATTTGATTTAGAATAAGGCAATAGAAAGTACCAGTTAGAAGTTAAAATCGTGATACTTTTAAAAGTGAGGGTCATGTTTTTCTAGTAGCCACCATATAAAAGTCTAGTCAGGACTCATGATATATAGAAATAATAACAATATAATTATTATTGTAAAACTGATATTTATTATTATTATGATTTATCTAAAACAATAATATTATGTTTATCTTATTAATTTACATAGCCATACATGATCACACAAAATATGAATATATTTTATTGTGTTCAAATTATATGATTTCATACATTTGTTAAGAATATTACATACACTCAAAATAAATAAATGCCTCCGAAAAATAAACTCTTGCATTGTTCCAGAATTATGCATCTGGCTGCCTAGTTTATACTTTAAAATAATCTAATACCAAAAAATTCAATATTGCAATATCTCATGGTGTTTTAATTGGACAGGCATGGTGTAAAAAAATTCTCCAAAATATACTCAAATAATCAAAGCTTATCCTTGACATGTAACCCAGCTCGGAGGCAATATTTGTCTTAAATTCTTAATAGCAATATCACAGCCTTAAGGTACAAGAAATGGTTAATTTTCAAATTAGATAAGTCATATTCAACTTTTAATTTATTCAAAAATCTAAACCTACCACTTCTGTCACCACATACGGCATGCCACATAGCCCATACCATATTCTATAAATACCTTTTCATTGCAACAACAAAAACTCACATCTAAACATTGTTACAAAATCCTCTCACCAAACCACAAGAAGTTGCATTATCCAGTTAACCATGTCAATTAGGTTATTAGGATCCTTCACCCTTGCCACGTGGCTTCTCATGGCCACAACATCACTAGCCCAATCCAATAACCGCTATATCCTTGACACAAATGGTGAACCCCTTGAAAGAGATGAAGAGTATTACATAAGGCCAGGCATAACAGACAATGGAGGACGTTTCACATTGATAAACAGAAATGGGTCATGCCCTTTGTATGTGGGTCTTGAAAACAGTGACATGTCACAAGGTTTGGCAGTGAAATTGACCCCTTTTGGGAATGAAGATGAAGAAGATGTGAGAATGAATTGGGACTTGAGAGTGGCATTTGAGGCTTCATCAACATGTGTTCAATCCACTGAATGGAAATTGGGTGAGAATGACACAAGGAGTGGAAGAAGGCTCATCATTACTGGCAGAGATGATGGTAGAGGGCAATATGGTAATTACTTTAAAATTATGGAAGCACAAACCTCAGGTATGTATAATATTCAATGGTGTCCTACGGATGTGTGCCCCACTTGTAGGTTCAATTGTGGCACTGCTGGTATTCTGCGTGAGAATGGGAGGATTTTGTTGGCACTGGATGGAACTATGCTCCCAGTTGTGTTTCAGAAAAAGGAAGACTAATTTTGGAGCTGTTACATTTGATGCTTAGTTCTTTTTTATGGTAAATAATGACATAGATATATGATGGAGCTATCATCCATTTTTATTGGATGAGATTAATAAAGATATATGTTCAATATTCTCTGTTCTGGTTTTATAGAATAAAGCTCCAAATGTTATGTAATTCATTTACTACACAGTTGATTTCATGTTATAATAATAATTTCATTAATGTATTTCTTCTCTTGCTGGTTTAAAATTTTGTTTTGAAGTACAATGCGTGTTTGCGGTGCCATATGATTTAGTTTTAGACGAAAAATCATCGAAACTAGTTATAAAAAATAATTGTGCTTTCATTCGGTTGGATTGAAATATATTAGAAAAATTAAATTAATTTTTTATAGTTTGATTTGGTTTCATTTTTATTTTATTTTAAAAATATAATAATAAATATTAGTTAATAAAATAGATAAAATAATAATCTTTAAAAATTTTAAAATTTGCATGGATTAAAAGTGAATTAATAATTGTTAATAAATATTATATTTTAAAAGAATTAAATCTTATATTGTTTAGAATAAAAACCAATACAAATTTTATACACTCCTTTCCTCCTTAAACTTGTGAACAAATAAGAATTGAAGTCTCACGTGCATAAATTTGAACTGTCTAAATTCAAACGAGCAATCCTCCTTGCATGCCATAATACTTTCAATTTTATAGATAGACTTAGTCATATTCATATTTTTATTTTTAATAATTATTTTCACAAACTAATATTATTTATTTATTTATTCGTTATTCATTCCATATTATTAACCATGATTGTTTGATATTAAAATCGATGTTATTTATTTTGATTAAACCATATTATTATAATCATTTTAAATTATTAATATGATTTAATTATCTAATTTAAAATCTTTTTATTACATTATTAATTTAGATTTATATTTCAAAATGTGTCTATATTAACTGAATCTCTTTTAATTTGATTATTTTGATTTAAATACATATTTATTTTTATTTAAATTTTAAATTTAAATTTAAATTTAAAATTAATTTAATTATAATTTTAATTAAGATTTGTTACCATTTATCATTAATTATTTTTTTCTAAAGCCTCATTTTTATATAACAAAATCTCAGCTTATTTCAATAAATCATAAATATTTTTAAAGACAGTCTAACTACACTTCTTAGAATAAACATTTATAACAATAATAACATTTATATTCAACATGTTTCAAGATAAAATTTAGATAAACATATTATATCATATATTAAAAAATAATTAATCAAAAAATAATTAAAAAAATATAACAACTAACAATAAAAGATGTCAACAAGTTATATAAATTTAAAACTTTATAGATACATTTAATTATATTTTGATAAATTTTATTAATATAACAACAAAATAAAATATTTAATATAAAATATATGATAAAAATTGAAAAAAAATATATAAAAATTTCTTTAGACAACAATTGTGAACTTTTTTTTAATAATTATTTTCAAAAATTAAAATTATTTATTTATTCAAAAAATTCTATATTTGAATGTTTTATTTTTTGTTATCCAGTGTGTATTATTAACCTTGATTGTTTGACTCTAAAATTGATGTGATTTATTCTGATTAAATTATATTATTATAATTATTTTAAATTATTAATATGATTTAATTATCTGATTTAAAATCTTCTTGTTACGTTATTAATTTGGATTTATATTTTGAAATATGTTTACAAACCTATTTTAATCCGATTATTTTAATTTAAATATAAATTAGTTTTTGTTTGAATTTTAAATTTAAATTCAAATTTTAAATTAATTTAATTATAATTTTAAATAAATTTTATTATCATTTATCAAGAATTATTTATGTCTAAAGCATCACTCTTATGTAATAAAGTCTAAGCTTATCTTTTTTCACAGAAGATTTCCTTCTTCGTTGCTTCATTCTTTTCTTTTTTTTTTTTTTTGCACACGAGTCTATTGAATTATGAAAGTACCACATCAAGACACAAATACTTTTGAACACAATGCACCTACATGTTTCATATTAAACCTTTACAACAATAATAACATTCATGTTGAATATCTTTCAAGATAAAATTTAGATAAACATATTATATAATATGTTAAAAATTAATTAATCAAAACATTATTTTATATATATATATATATATATATATATATATATATATATATATATATATATAACAATTAACAATAAAAGATATCAACAAGTTATATAAATTTAAGACTTTATAGATATACTTAGTGATATTCTGATAAATTTTATTAACATGACAACAAAATAAAATATTTAATACAAACTATATGATAAAAATTAAAAAAATCTAAAAAATTATTTAAACAACAAGTGTTAACATATTTTTCTTTTAATAATTATTTTCAAAAACTAAAATTATTTGTTTATCCAAAAATTCTATATTTAGATGTTTTATTTTTCGTTATCTATTTCATATGATTAACCATGATAGTTTGATTCTGAAACCGATATGTTATTTTGATTAAACCATATTATTATAATTATTTTAAATTATTAATATGATTTAATAATCTGATTTAAAATTTTTTTATTATAATAATAATTTATATTTATATTTCAAAATGTGTCTATTAGCTGGATATGTGTTAATCTGATTATTTTGATTTAACTATAAATTAATTTTTATTTAAATTTTAAATTTAAATTAATTTAATTATAGTTTTAAATAAATTTTGTTACTATTTATCAACAATTATTTTTATCTAAAGCATCATTCTTATATAACAAAGTTTCAACTTATCTTTTTTATTGAAAATTTCCTTCTTCACCTATTCGATTCTTCTCTTTATTTATCTAGTCCTACTTCTATTTTCTATTTGCAGATAGTCTAATCAATTCTGAAAATACTATAACAAGGCACAAGTATTTTTAAAAACAATGCAACTAGATTAAACATTTACAACAATAATAACATTCATATTTAATATGTTTCAAGATAAAATTTAGATAAACATATTATATCATATATCAAAAAGTGATTAATCAAAAAATAATTAAAAAATATATATAACAAATAACAATAAAAAACGTCACCAAGTTATATAAATTTAAGACTTAATAGGTACACTTAGTCATATTCTGATAAATTTTATTAACATAACAAAAAAATAAAATATTTAATACAAAATATATGATAAAAATTTAAAAAATTCTTTAGACAATAAGTGTCAACATATTTTTCTTTTAAAAATTATTTTCAAAAACTAAAATTATTTGTTTATCTGAAAAATCCTATATTTGGATGTTTTGTTTTTTTTTATTCATTGCATATCATTAATCTTGTTTGATTCTAAAATTATTTTTTTATTAAACCATATTATTATAATTATTTCAAATTATTAATATGATTTAACATCCTCTCGTTACATTATTAATCCAGATTTATATTTTAAAATGTGTCTATCTAACATGTTTTAATTCGATTATTTTAATTTAAATATAAATTAATTTTTGTTTGAATATTAAATTTTAATTTATATTTTAAATTGATTTAATTATAGTTTTAAATAAATTTTGTTATCATTTACCAACAATTATTTTTGTCTAGTTTTGCTCCTACTTTTAATTTGTAGATAAATCTGTTGAACTCCAAAGATATAGCAACAAGATACAAATATCTTTAAAGACACTATAATTACAAGTCCCAGGTTAAATATTTATAACAAAAATAACATTCATATTCAACATATTTGAAGATAAAATTTAGATAAATATATTATATCACATATCAAAAAATAATTAGACAAAAAAATATAACAACTAAAAATAAGATATGTGAACAAGTTATATAAATTTAAGGCTTTATAGATACACTTAGTCATGTTCTGATAAATTTTATTAACATATCAACAAAATAAAATATTTAATACAAAATATATGATAAAAATTAAAAAATTTAAAATTCTTTAAACAGCCTGTGTCAATTAAAAAAATAACAACTCAATAATACAAAAATAAAAATATATAAAGTTATATAAAATTTGGTATGGTTTAATTTTAGAAAGAAAAATTGCAAATCGATGAATTGCATAAAAAATTGTAATTTTTAAAAATTTTAATATTTTTCAATTTAGTTTAATTTGATTGTTCGATTTAAATTAAATTGGTTTGGTTATTAAACATCTGTACTAAACGCTACAATAATTTTTATATGTACTTTTACATGGTAATTTTATCTTATAATTCTTTTTTTTTACTAAAATTATCACATAACATTTTTTTCTTATTTTTTATACTTTAAAATCATTTAACCTTTTGTAAAATTTTCATCAAAATTTAACAAAAAAAATTTGTTGTTAGTTTTAGATTTATATCATTTATATTTTTTTATTACTAATTCTTTATATTTTATATTTTATTTTTTGTTAAATTTTATTTATATCATTTATATGTTATTTAACCTTTTATATCTTCATCTTTATGAAATTTAATTTTTATATTATTATTATTTTTAGGAATTTTAAAATTTAATAAAATGTACCAGATTTTTTAATAAAAAAATTTCTATTCAATTTAAATAATATTGTTCTCGAAAGGATATCCGTACTCTTATCAAGGTTTGGTAATTGGACTTACCTACTTACGGAAATTCATAAAATTTTCGCCCTTGACCAGTAGCATGAGATTTTCACGTTTTATATTCTAGATCAACTATTATTCTTTTGGTCCCGTGACGTTTTCATGTTTTGAATTTTTTGTTTAAAGATTTATTAAATATGTCACGGATGTCAAATATTGATTTTAATGATAAATTATTTATGTAATTTTAAATTAGGAGTGATGATTAATTAAAATTTTCTTCAAAATATTAATTTTAAAATTTTAATTCTTTGACTTGATCTTCAATTTATTATTATTTTTTATTATTATTATTATTATTATTTTAATTTATATTTTTTCCTATAATTGAAAGGATTTCATCCTATGTTTATATTATTTTTATTTTAAGATTTTATGAAAAGTTATTGATAAAAGTAAAAAATAAAAAATGAGCTATTTTTAGTAATCATCAATAAAATTATTACACTAAAAATGAAAATAAAAGTAACTAAACACCACCCATATATTAATATCATTTTTAGGTAATTATTGAAACATGTTGGTTGTACATTTTATTTGGAATATTTTGGATAAGAAAAAAGAAAAATAAAAAAAAATATTATAAATATTAATTTTTGTTCGGATAAAAATATTTTTTTATTAATTAAATAATTAATTTACTAAGCATCTTTAGAGGTTAAAAGCCTAAATTATTAAAATAAAAGAGAAGAAAATACAATAAGTAGATAAATAAGTAAATAGATAATATTTAAATTTAGAAAAAAACAATAAAAATAGAAAACTAAATAGAATTTAGTTAGATAGTTTAGAGGTAGTTATAGGTAGTTAGGGTTGTTACAATTAGGGTTAAAAATTAACTATGGATTAGGGTTAATACTTCCATAGTTAAGTCAGGGTATAAGAGAAATTAGAGAAAAAAGGGAAAACGGTTACTGGATTTTGGTACGAAAATTCAAAAAGAAAAATCTTGAGCTTTTTCTCTCGGCTGGGGTTCAGTTTTTCTCTAGTTTGATTTGGTGGAGTTAAGGGAGATACTCCAAGCTCGGCTTTTGGGATTCTGGTTTTGGAAAGGTTCCCACAGCTTCCGAAATTTCTACACAGTTTTACGATTCTAGGTTTTTCACTCTTCTTATGACAGAGGATCCAGATTTTGTCCTTGGTCTGGTTTTCAATCCCTCTTCAAGTTCTTGGTGGAATCACGGCCTTGCTTTCCAGGTATATTCGTATTCATTATTTCATCTTTTGTGGCAAAGTGATTCTCATTTTTGTCTAAAAGCTTCGAATAGGCTAAACATATGAAATAGATGAGAGTGATGGTGCTTGAATGTCTGCATTAGGTGGAAAGTCAGAATTACTGTTCAAGTTACATAAGTGTGTTTGATGTTTGTATAAGGTCGAGGTTTTTAGAAAATCTTTGAAATCTGAGTGTTGCATTTGACTATTATGATTTTAATTGCTAATCTTGAAATAAGTTGGTTTGCCAACCATAAATTGACCAATCACCGGATATAATTCAGCCTAGGGAGCAAGAATTTGTGATTTGCTATTATATGACTAATTCTTAGACTAAGTATCCATTGATTAACTAGATGCTAGTTGTGATTGCAATTCTGTGACTTTAAGGTCAGGTGCTTAGTAAAAAATAATTCTGGTAGTGTCTGTTATCAATGAACCTGGTCTAGTAGTACTAGTATACAGCCAGCCTAGGATTTGGTTGTTGGCATGAACACTTAGATTAGCTAGCAGCAAGCCTTGAGTCCTTGCTGTGAGCTGGCCATAGTCTGTCTTGACGCCAGGCTCTAGTCAATTATGGGCAGGGGAGCGATGCTGATATCCTAGCTGAAACCTGTGGCCAAATCAGATTTAGAGAACTAGAAGATCGGCACCTGGTAGTAACCCAAATCTAGCTCCATCATAGGATGTGGGAGAAAACCTATGGGTAATGTACGATGCCATTTCCCAAAACCATTAATAAGAATCAATAGGCATGGATTCAGTATTTGAGTTACCTGAGGGACAGCTTATACCAGGGTAATAGTAGTGGCAGAGGTCATGTATTGGGGTCTGCATTGGGTTCCCAAAGGCTTTGCTTCTAGGAAATACCTCTAGTATTGTTCTCCTTATGGCACCCAGCCATGAACAGGTGATTCTTGATCATCTCTACAAAACTCAGGACTAAAGGTAAGCTGGTTTTAAATCTCATATCAGGCTAAGGGTAGCTGGCACTAATGGTTAGGAAATAGCTAATTCAGTAGGTATCAAAGGCAGATAAATATCTGACTCAGGTCTACATTCAGAGCAAGAGACCAGGTCTGTTGTTTCTGTTGGCAGCTACCTATACCTGACCTCAGATCCCCAGAACTGGATTTGGCCTTAGCAAGGGAGGATAACCCAAAGTTTTGAGTTTAGCCTATAGATCAGGTTTAGAAACCAAGATTTCCCCATAAATCTTTAGCAAATCAGGATGCTCTCGCTGGGTAGGTGGACTATAGGGTGAATGACCTAGGATAACTAGGTTAAGAGTCTAAGGGAAATATCAAGATTTTTTTTTTTATTAAAAACCAGTGGCAACCAAATTGGCATGAGCCAGCTTAACAGTTTGATTTTGATTTCTTTTGAGCCCTGGATTGTTGCACATATTTTGGTTGGATCTTGGGAAATACAAAGAGTAAGTACTAGGGACTCCTAATTCAGTAAAGGCTTCTCAAGCCTGATTCTGGGTTGGGCAGATCTACCATGGCCTAATATCCTGTTAGCCTTTTGGGCTCTGCATTATTTTAGTAGATTCTAGGCCAGATTGGACTCAATGACAGAACTTCTTGCTCCAAGCAATCCTAGCTTACCCTTGGCATCCTTAAGTAGATTATAGGAAAAGGTTTCGAAGGTAATAAGAGTCAAAGTGAGTTTGAGAGCCTTAGTGCAGTGCATTAATAATCCTAGTTCATGGCATGCATAGATAGTTAGGTCAGTCCTAATGGCATATCCAGATTTGTTGGGGCACTCGGCTAGTGCAGAAAATAGATCATCCCTAGGCTAGCCACAGAAACTGGTTCACTGCAACCTGCCCCTGATTGACTAGATCATTAGGTACATAAGAATGAAGTTTCCATAAAGCAAATTTTGGCTGATTTAAGCTAGGTAAATGTCCTAGATTTGTGACTTAAATTCTGAAACATAAAAGGCTGGTAATGAGTTATAATTCATTAGCTATTCTTGGTCAAGCAAAGACTAGGCCAGCCTGTAAAAGCCTAAGACTGAGGGTTGAAGTTAGTTCTGCCAAATTGGCAGGTTTAAGGACTGCCACAGTTGGCGCTGATTTAACATATAACCTTGAGATTAGGGGTCTAGTTTGGTTTCAGGTCCTCAAAGCTGGTTCCATTTCCGATCAGGGAAATAACATACAGTCTTTGTGCCAAACTGAGAAAGGGGTCCAGAAACCATCTTCTGTAGTAAGCCAGTTTTCTTTCCCTAACCAGGTTCCCTTGACTTAGTATTGCTATGACAGATTCTTAACCAAGGCCAGACTAGCAAGTTCCCATCCATTGGCCCATGTTCCAAAACTGCAAGTAGAGTTTGGTCCCCAAACTACAAATGTCCATAAAAGGTTCAGAATTAGTAATCTGGTTCTAATCCTTTTGTGAGTCCCGGATACTAGCATATATCCTGGTTTAGTTTTTGAAAATGTAGAGAATAAAAGTCAGAGGCTCATGTTCAGGTGGAAGATCCTTAGACCTGTTTCTGCTTAGATGAATTTCAGGAAGACTGATATCCTTTTGCCAATTGGCTTTGCACTATTTTGATAAATGGCTGCAAATATGTTCTGGTTCCAGGGTGGTTTCTGTGTTGTTAGTTATTATATCAGGTCAAACCAGTCCTTGAATTGTTATTAAAATCCAACCAGACATCTCCTTTGTACAACATTGGTAAAGTCTGGACTAGAATTAGATTTAGCAAGTAAATCTCTTGGAGCTGATCTCTGTGTTTAAGGGAATCAGTCCAGAACCTGGTATGGCTTTGTAGGATACAGGTGCTACTGATCAGACTGATTTAGTTCTACAGGAAAGTGAGTCAAGTCTAGAGTACCTGAACATCACCCTCCTAAAATTGTATCTGTGCTAACATTGCATCTAATTTTGTTATTATGGCCAAATCCTACCTGATAGGTAGGACACCAAATACTTGGCCTTAGCTCGAATTGGAGTCTATTCATTAGGGTAGGAAAAGGTCTTGAAGCCTAAAGCTGGTGACACTAGGCCAAAATGAGATTAAGAACAGCGGGAATGCAGGCTTGCTGTTGTAACAGTACCTGATACGGGTTACACCACAGGACATTGCCATAAGCTGTAAGTTGCCAAACCTCTGCAGTTTCTGAATTTTACACGTTAGGAAAGCCTAGGAGCCTGAGTCGAGCTGGGTCAAGGGGAGCCAAAGCTTGGTTAATAGATACCTGTCATGTTAAATCCATAGTGAGGAAATCAGGTTCATAGGATAGGCCTGTTATTCCTGCTGAAGGAGTTTTAGTCATGTCATCCTCAGGTCTTGTATTAGATCACTTAGGTATGATAAGAGAGTAATTATAATTCGTACTAATTCAAACACGGTTTACGATAGTTTGGATTATGCAAGCACGTCTGTTTTCAAAACTCTTTCTCTTTTCAAAAACGTCTGTTTTAAATTATCCTCAGATTGTGCAACGGATTCTAATGCGAGCAAGTAGCGTTCTCTACTGTTTCATGTTCTAATTTGTGCTAATTCAAACACGGCTTACGACGGTTTGGATTATGCAAGCACGTCTGTTTTTCAAAACTCTTCCTCTTTTCGGAAACGTCTGTTTTAAGTTTTTCTCAATTGTGCAACGGGTTCTAATGCAAGCAAGTAGCCTTTTCTACTACTTTGTGTTCTAATTCGTGCAAATTCAAACACGGCTTACGACGGTTTGGATTATTCAAGCATGTTTGTTTTTCAAAACTCTTCCTCTTTTCAAAAAAGTCTGTTTTAAGCTTTTCTCAATTGTGCAACGGGTTCTAATGCGAGTAAGTAGCCTTCTCTACCGCTTTGTGTTCTAATTCGTGCTAATTCAAACACGACTTACGACGGTTTGGATTATGCAAGCACGTCTGTTTTCAAAACTCTTTCTCTTTTCAAAAACGTCTGTTTTAAATTTTCCTCGGATTGTGCAACGGATTCTAATGCGAGCAAGTAGCGTTCTCTACTGCTTCATGTTCTAATTCGTGCTAATTCAAACACGGCTTACGACGGTTTGGATTATGCAAGCACGTTTGTTTTTCAAAACTCTTCCTCTTTTCGAAAACGTCTGTTTTAAGTTTTTCTCAATTGTGCAACGGGTTCTAATGCGAGCAAATAGTCTTTTCTACTACTTTGTGTTCTAATTCGTTCAAATTCAAACACGGCTTACGACGGTTTGGATTACCCAAACACGTCTATTTTGCAAAACTCTTCCTATTTTCGAAAACGTCTGTTTTAAGTTTTTCTCAATTGTGCAACGGGTTCTAATGCGAGCAAGTAGCCTTCTCTACTGCTTTGTGTTCTAATTCATGCAAATTCAAACACGGCTTACGACGGTTTGAATTTTGCAAGCACGTTCATTTCCAAATCCATCGCTTTCTTGAGAAACGTTAGTTTTAAAACTTTTTACTTAAGATTACTCTTTTCTTCTCCAAGAGATCAAGTCTCTTAACCAGAACTACGTAACCTTGAGTTTCTCATTGCACCGGGGAATACGTAGGAGCAGCAGGATCAAGTCCTGTCAGGCTATCTTCTATAAACCTATTTATTTTCTATTCTATTTTAAGGGATCAAACAGTTTTCAAAATATCATATACACCTGTTTATTTTCTATTCTATTTTAAGGGATCAAACAGTTTTCAAAATACCATACACTCAATTTAAGGGTGCCGTTCTTTGGAACGGGTCAGTAGAGTGCCTAATACCTTCCTTACTCGTAACCGACTCCCGAACCTAGATTTCTTCCTCAAGATAGAGTTTTTCCAAATGTTTTCCTTTAAAATAAAATTTGGTGACGGCTCCACAATCCATCAAATTAAATTCTTTTCAAAATTTTAGTAAGTTCATCGTCTCATTATAATTACGGTTACGATAGATGATTCGTCTTGTCTGAATTACGGTTACGACAGATATAATATATAATATTATAACAAAATAGATATAAAATTACAAAATTTTGTTAAATTGTATAATCATTAAAATTATTACTTATTATCCGTACTTTAATTAGTTAATGATTTTATCTTCCTTCTCGTTAAGGGTTGAAGAATTTTACAATGTTATATGGTTTTGAATTTACAAAAGATTGTGGTGAAATGATGAGAGTCTTTATACTATGAATAAACTGCATAGATTATATTCCCCAACGAAAAAAAGTTTGAGATGTGTGAAGGTAATTTTTCAGGAAAAATTCTAATCTTATAGATAATGAAAACCTTTTGTTGTGAAAAAAAATAGTTTTGTGACTTTAATTACGTGGATTTTTCATATTTTAGATGATTAATTGTCATTTTGAAAAAATGGTCGTGTATTAAATTATTTATTTGTATTTGGTCACCTTTCATGAGTGTCTCAATATATAAGTGTCGTCGTCAAGATGCGGATTTGATTCTTTACAGTTAAGATTTTTTTTAATATTCAGTTAAGTTAATTATAACAGTTGAATGATATTAAATAATTTAGATTAAAAATTATTTTTAATAATAAAAAATCTAAATAATCATATATCATGGGATCATCATTTAACGATGATGATTTATTAACCTAAATAATAATAAAAAAATTAAATGAAAAGATCTGTTTATTTCGAAATGCACATCTCAAAATCGATGCTGTCAGCGCATGTGTATATACACACACGAATACAAAATTATTAAGAAAAAAATATTTTTTTATGATAAATAAAATAATAAATATATCTTTGATAAACCGACATTGGGACGGTAAACAAATAAATAAATAGAACAGTAAAAATAGATATTTTAGAAAATAACGAAAAAAATGCTATCAATTTTATTTAATTTCAAAAATAAAAAATTATTAAAAATAAATTTATAAAATCAAATTTAAATTCAAAAATTAATTAAAACATTATTAACATCTTAGCTATTTATTATAAAAATAATTACTTTAAATTAATTATATAAATTTATCTTGACTTTAAAAATATTTATTTAAATTTTAATATATATATATATATATATAATTTTATTAGCAGAATCAACATAAAAATATTTAGAAGAAAGTACTAAAACGAGTAAAATTTACAAGTCAGTAAAGTATAAACAAAAGAAGTATCTTTCCAAATTTTTAAATAAAAAAAAGAATAAAATGAATGCTTAAATATAAATAATAAAATTAATAAAAAAAATAAAATTAAAAATTAAAAATAAATGAGAGAAAAAATATATTTACAAAATTTTGATTTGTACAAAATCAATATGCATCTCGTATATTCAAGTGCAATAAAAATAAAAAATGAATATAGTTCTAAATTATTAATTATTATAAAAAATTGTAAACATATGATTTTTAAAAAATAAATTTAATTTTTGATAATTTGATAAAGAAATTTTAAAAACATAATTGTAAAGAAATTTGTTTAAAATTAATTTTGAAAAAAGAATATTAAAAAAAATATTTTTATTTTTTATATTTAATATTTATATTTTAATTAATATTATAAATTTATATATTCATAAAGTTTAAGACAAATATGTTCATGCACTCTAAATTTTTATAATTCCAAAAATATGTAATAGTAGAAAACATTATACATATAAATTTAAAATTTATTGTATGAGATTTAAAATTAAAATATTTATTTAAATATAAAATTTAAAATTTTAATATTTAAAAATAATATTTTAAATTTATATATATATAAAATTTAAGACAATAGACTATTGCATATAAATTCATACAATTCTAAAAAAATATGTAAAGATAGATAATGTTACATATATAAATTTAAGGTTTATTATATAAAATTTAAAATTAAAATATAATTTTATAAAATATATAATTATCATATCAAATAGAAATGGTAAAAAATTAATCTTATTTATTTATAAAAAATATATTTATTTAACTTTTTATTGTTTAAAGAAAAACAAGAATATTGTCAACATAATATAATATTTCAAATAGTATTTTAAATTTAAGTATTCACAAGATTTAAATTAAACAAAGATTGTATCTAAATTTATATAATTTTTTTAAATATGATATGATAAAATATGTTACATATATATTTAAAGTTTGTTGTGTAAAATTTAAAATTAAAATATAATTATTTTAAAATAAAATATAAATATAAATCTAAAAACAACTTCATTCAAATAATTTTTATTTAAAAAATATTTATTATCAAGCAAATAGAATTAAAAATTTGTTACAATACTTAATAACATTCTGAAGTCAAGTATACATGAAGATTAACAACACAAACATAAATTTATACAATTTTTTAAATATACAATAATGCATGCTACATATATGTATTTATAATATTTTACGCAATATTTAAAATTAAAATATTTTAAATTATTTAATTTTAAAATATTATATATATATATATATTTAAAATAATATTTTAAAATTCACATTTGTACACAATTTAAAACAATAAACAATTATTCAGTAGATTCTTAAGATAATAAAAATATATTATGATAAAGAATGTTATACATAAATTTATAGTTGATTGCATAAGATACAACATTTATTTAATTATTTATTTTTAATAAATATTTAGCTATAAAATCATGAAATAATATGGTAGAATAAGTATTTATATAAAAAAATCAATTTAATTATTCATTTTGACAAATATTTATATATGAAAATATCAATTTGCATCAAATAGAATAATCATGGAATAAAATAATTTAATAAATTAAATATATTTATAAAGAAGAGAAAAGAAGAAAATATCAATGAATATAAGAAATGGACCAAAGTTTATAAATTGTAAACTTATATAAAAAGATAATTATAATATTATAGAAATAAAATAAAATTATATTAATATTTCCTAAATTTTATTAATAAAACATTTATATTACTTTCAATTTTTATTTTCGTTCAAAATTTTTTTAATTTATATAAAGATATATACACTTCTTAATTATATAGTTCTACATAATTTTTTTTAATATTTTAAAATATTATATATATATATATATATATATATATATATAAAGGACGTAAAAGAATGTTAAAAATGATAAGATATCAAATATTTGTTCATGTCTCAGAGATATTAATATAATTTATCTTAAAAATAATTATAAAAATAAATTAAATATTTGTAAAAAAATAGTTAATGAATTAAATTAGTTTGATAATTAAAATAAAATTTACTAATTTAATTTATATTTAAAATAATAAATAAAATAAATAAATCAGTAACATACATAACATATTAAAAGAGTGGAAAATTTACAATATATTATTATACAATTTCTAACACTGATTTTTTTAGAGACACAATTTCTGACACTGATATTAACAATTATGTATTTTCTTTATATTATTTTTTAATTTATATTTTTGTCAAAATAAAGACCATGCTACAAAGGAAGAAACCAAACTCAATTTCAATTGAATCTAACATGACCTCACAAAATGACTATTGGGCTATGGAATTTAATATCAAGTTAGCATTTTCTTAATAAGACAAAACTGACCCGTGACTTGCTTTTCCATGATCCATTCACACGAAGCTTCATAAAGTATGAGTGGGTGTTGCTCATGTTTAACTGCCAGGTGTGTGAGAAGGAAAGTTTGAATGCCTATTGGAGAGAGAAGTAGTGATCTATGATATATGGATGAGGTTTTCTTTTGCTGCCAAATAGAGAAGTTGAGGTTTGTGTGTGTCCTGTTAGTGTTAGAAAATTATGAGAAGGAAAATCTGGGAGAGGAAGAGTGGGAATGAGAGAGGTTTCAGGGGCAGTGTGTGTGATGTGAAGGGAAAGTTCCCATGAGTGTTCCTTTGTGAGCAGTTTGTGTAAGGGGTAGCTGTGAGTATTGCTGCCTCTTTGGTGCTCTTTTAGACTCCAAAGAGAGGTGAGTGAATATGGAAGCATCATAAAAAAGAGAAAATCTCAAAGCCCTGGAACAGTGGTTGCTACTGCCATTTTAGACTCCAAAAGTGGGAGGGGTGTCCATTTTGTTTGCCCTTATTGTTTATTTTTATTTTTAATTAATTTTTATAAATAAAATAAAATGATAAAAGAGAAGGTTAAAATTGAATGCCTACAATTTGTTTATCTTTCGACACAAAGGATAAGAAACTTAGAGAACCATCCAATTTTATTTGAAACAAAATAAGTCATATAAAATATATCAAGAAAAAGGAACATCCATTTGATAAACCTAAACAAAAATTTTTAAAAATTGCAACGCATGAGGTAAAACAAAATTAAAACAAATGTTTCATATAAAAAATCTAATAAATTTTAACATATAAAATAAAAATAATAATAATAATTTGACAATCTAGACAATAAATTTAAAAAATTTTAACACTCAAGATAAAGAACAAAGCAACAAATATTCGATAACTTAGATTTAACATTTGAAACAAAAAATGTAACGGATGTCCAACAATCTAAACAACATATCTATAGAATTCAAACATTTGCGGTAAAGGAAAAAGTAATCGATACTCAGCAACTTAGGGCATAAATATAGCAAATTTTAACATCTGAAATCAAGAAAAATATAATAGATGTTCAACAATCTAAATAATAAATTTAAAATATTTTAATATTTAAAATAAATAAAAATATAATAAATGTTCGACATTTTAAACAATGAATTTAAAAAGTTCTAATATCTGAAATAAAGGAAAATATAACAAATGTTTAATAATTTAAATAACAAATAAAAAATTTTAATACTTAAGATAAAAGAAAGTGTATTATATGTTCAAACACCTAAATATATAATTAAAAAAAATCTAACTTTTAATATATATATATATATATATATATATATTCATTGTGTGTGAGACCCTCTCTCTCCTACTTGTCTATATTATTCCATTACATGCACCCTCTGTTTTGAAGGAGGAAATAGAACTAGTTAGAGCATGTAAGGCTCTGATACCACTGCTGGTCCGAGAGCTCTTTCATTACCATATCATATACCCAATTTCATCCTACTGGTTTCGCTTTTCATCCCCATGACTACTTTTTCGTCCCAGTACAGATTACTTTTGAATGCATAACATGGCAATAAAAGAGATCGTAAAACATGGATCAAAACTTTACTAAAAACCGTTCTGATATGCAGGATCCTCAGGGAGGCAAGCATAGAGCATACTAGGCTATGGTCAGAGCATGCTGTAATGGCACAACAAGACTTTCAGATCAAGAGAGAGGGATAGAGAAATTTAGTTACTCATAGTTGAGTGGAAACACACTTGTATTTATTTATTGAAACTCTTCTCTGCCCTTACAACTGAGTTGATTTGTGTGGCATGACCATTGGTAATAAAGATGGCGGTTGCTGCTGGGGTTTGTTAAACATCATAGTTGGGCCTATTTTCCTAGGTGGAATCTCATATGGAGATAAGGTTTCTCTGGGAAACATGTGAGGCCTTTTAAAATGCACTTCAAACTCCTCAATCTTTTGTCTGAGTTTCTGCAGCTCATTGTTCCTTGCCACTTGCTCATGGAAACTGACTTTTTTGGAGCTTTCGATTTCGGCTTCAAGCAGGTTTACTCGCCCTTTTAGATCTTCGTATGCTTTTAGCATCTTTCCAGAAAATCCTGTGAGTTGTCCTTCAAAGGAGTCCACCTTTTTTTCTATTCTCTGGAGGACGGTGTTTTGGGCAAGTGCGTTTTCTGTTTGCTAGTTTAGTACTTCTTCTGCCTGGGAAGTAGGTTTGGAGCCACCATCTGGTGTGACCTCTGTGGGTTGTACGTAGGGTCTGGTGACCACCCTTTTTGCCCGGTGGTCTCTCCTTTCAAGAGGTGGGAAATCTTCTTCGTTCATCATACAGGGAACAGCAGACACTATTTGTACCTTTGTTTTTCTTTTGTATGAATTTGAACAGTTTTCAGGTGGAGGCCATGTAATTAGTTCCTCATCGTTTGATGGAGGTGAGTGTCTTTGTCTTCCCAGATGTTTCAACCCTTCTTTATAGAGAGGTAAAGGTTTCCTCTTTTTTCTTATTCCTACCCAGGGTTTACCTTTTGAGTTTGATCTTCTTTTTGGAGGAGGAGGAGGTTTGCAAGGCTTTGGTTTTGCCCTCCATCGTCCCGTTCCGTCATCATCATCGTCAGAAAAAAGGTCATCTTCATCATCGGTGTAGCCATGTTCATCACAGTTACATCCTTCATCACAATTCGTGGGATCTACATCCCACAAGAAGTGACCATCAAGCTTATCTGAGTAAATCACTCTTCCATCTGGCTTGAATCCCCAGATAGGGATTCTTTCTTCCTTTTCACCAGGAGTAATCATCATGTTGTGGAAAATAGGAGGAGTTGCTGAGTTTTCTCCTGGTTTGCTGAAGATGGTTTTGGCAGTTCTGTCTACAGAATTTCTTCTGAAGTTGGCTTCAGTTGAGACTAATTGTCTCTGATGGGCTTTGAAGTTTTCATAGTTGGTTATCCATTCTGTTGGAACCAACTTCTCTAAATCCTTTCGAGGAATTTGTTTTGGAATCTGGATGATTGATGGTGCCTCATTGCCATCAGTAGCAATCACCATTAAAGCGTTTTCTTGGAACTCTTTATTCGAGGGGAGATCAAAGCAGTGATCTTGTACCCTCCATATGATTTGGTGGCAGAGTTAGGCTGCAAAAGCTTTCTCATCCTGTTCTGCTCCTATGATTTGAACTTGGACTTTAAACCGACTAGGGAGTGTCGGGTCCGTGAGTAACACATTAAAGTTTGGGAAGAGCGTGAAAATAGTCTGACCGTTGTTAAGGGTCGTGATGCATGTCCCTAAAACAGCATGCTCATAATCACGGTATGTTGTGTCGAGCAACGTAACTCTGGCAGTGATTGGGAGTCCCTTCCTGCCATGATAGCTGAGAACAAGTTTGACAGCACCTATGTGGAGTGCTACATACTTTTCTCTTTTCCAAAGATTTATGAGATCTTTGCTGATGAGGAGATTTACATATTGCTCCTGAGGGGTGGCTCTTAAGCCACACTGATCGAACTTGTTAGTCTGTATCTGTTCCTTGACATGGAGTCTAGGAGTAGATACCAGCTTTTTTGCTGCTGATAGCCATCTGTTGCCGGATTTATGTCGGCGGTATAAGTTGTATGGACTCATTAGGGGAGGAATAGATTGGTCTATCCTTGCTTCTTCGGGAACGTACTGGTACTCAACAAGATTGTCTATCTTGCTGCCCATGGTTTGTTTACAGAAGTCTGGGAGTGTTATTTTGGAATTGTGTTCAATGATAGAGTTTGTGTTTGAGGTGGTTGGTGTATTCATTGTGTGTGAGACTCTCTCTCTCTCCTACTTGTCTATATTATTCCATTACATGCACCCTCTGTTTTGAAGGAGGAAATAGAACTAGTTAGAGCACGTAAGGCTCTGATACCACTACTGGTCCGAGAGCTCCTTCATTACCATATCATATACCCAATTTCATCTTACTGGTTTCGCTTTTCGTCCCCATGACTACTTTTTCGTCCCAGTACAGATTACTTTTGAATGCATAACATGGCAATAAAAGAGATCGTAAAACATGGATCAAAACTTTACTAAAAACCGTTCTGATATGCAGGATCCTCAGGGAGGCAAGCATAGAGCATACTAGGCTATGGTCAGAGCATGCTGTAATGGCACAACAAGACTTTCAGATCAAGAGAGAGGGATAGAGAAATTTAGTTACTCATAGTTGAGTGGAAACACACTTGTATTTATTTATTGAAACTCTTCTCTGCCCTTACAACTGAAGAGAGATGTCTCTTATATAGACACGAGGAAGGTTCAACCGGTTACTGGATGAAGACCGGGAATCTAGACACACTAATATCATTACAGACCATTATCTTATAAAGCAAACTACTTTAAAGGTGAAAAGACTAAAACAGACATTATTGACAAGCTTTATCTCTTGTCAGAGAATCTTCTACTTTAATATTTATTTTTGGATAAGATGCACTCATGACTTGGAGACGTGTTCATGATGTGATGTTCCTCCTCGTCTGCTTGTTCCTCCAGCTGTATCGGCTCTAATTGAGTTTCGATGTCTATCCTTTCATTCGGATCTTGGGAATCGTGCCATAAGATATTTGCAGAATTTTCTGTGCTGATCTGATCATTCATTTTGGGAATAATAGCTCTTGTTGTCCCTTCATGTCGATGTTCTTCAGGTATTTCCCAGTTTGGAAAACACATAACTTGGGGACGTTTAACATTCAAACAAGTATTCTTTATCCCCTTGCTTCTGCACTTGTAATTATTCAGCTCATGCAAGTAAAGGGCTAACTCTTCTTGGTAACGAGGAGCTTCTTCATTTTGAGAGAATAGTCTTAACTCTGGTATGGTGATGTAGAAAGCTGCATTGTCCTGGGAATATATGTACCCTGTGAGTGGATGCTTAAAATATGGCCTGTGAAGGATAACCACTGAGACAAACTTTCTGCATTGTTCTTGATCGAATTTCCAGATGTTGTAAGGATGAAGATCTTGGTATAAATGCTTTACCCAATCCTGGATAGGGCAACACCATTTCAAACATTTCCAAAGCAAGGACCCTTTGTTTATTTTATTTTCCAAATATTCTAACATTTTAAAAGTTGGGAAAATAATTGGATATTTGTAAAGGGCCGTGACACACCAAAGGTACCATAAATCCATGTCTGTGAACGGATAATGATCCATTAACATAGGATAAATGTTAAGGTATGGTGCTTGAGGATCAAACCAGGTTGGTTTTGGAATAACCCTTTTTTCTTGGAGTAGTCTGGCAAGATAATGAAACATATGGGATCTCGCAAAATGCTTTATATTTTCTGGATTGAGTGTATGCAGAATTTTTATTTCTGGTGGAAAATTCTCAATCCCAGGTGATGGGTTGGAAGGGTTTGGTGACGATGCTTCTGGCATCATCATTATGATTGGAAATTCATGGAGACTGGAGATCAGAGTCACTGGCTTTGGCCTAGATAGGTAATCAGGGTTTAGGTTTTGGCTTCCTTTTATGTGTTTAACCGTGAAGTTATACCTAGAAAACCATTCCTTGAGTCTAAGAATCTGTGGATTGGGGGGAACCCGGTTCTTAAAATTCAACATCCCAGGAAATGAAGAATTATCAAGCTGGACTTCGAATGAGTAAGCTCTGAGATGGAAATCAAACTTTTGTATTCCATATTTGACGGCCAAAGTTTCCTTGAAGGTGGTATGGTACTGGTGTTCTGTTGGTTTGAACTGACCACTAGCATGTCCACAATAATATTTTTCTCCTTCAATTTCTTCAATGAGGACAGCACCCCAGTGATAATCACTAGCATCAGTTTGTAGAATCCTTTTTCCTTCTCCGGGAATTTTTAGTGGGGGAGGATTCTTTGCTGCCTCTTTGAGTTTTTTCACTGCTTGGGTTTGTTCAGGGCCCCATGCAGGAGCATTCTTTTTGAGCAGTACTGAAAGCTTGGATGTCATCTTTGAGATGTTAGGGATGAAGTCCCTAACATAGTTTAGAATTCCCAAGAATTGTTGTATCTCTTTTTTAGTCATGTTCTCATTGGGGAATTCAGGTAGTCTTTCAACCAGATGAGGTTGAGGCATGTACTTTCCTTGAGCAAATTTGGCTCCTAAGAAATCAATCTCTGTGGTGCCAATTTGGGATTTTTTGGAGGAAAGCATGATTCCGTACTGATCACAGATTTCATAAAACTTGTTGAGCAGATCTTTATGTTTCTCTTCATTTGGAGAGAAAAGCAGTACGTCATCAATGTAGATCAGGGCTGTATCTAAGATGGGCTCGAAGATACGAGTCATGGCCTTTTGGAACAGTGATGGCGCCACTTTTAATCCGAAAGGCAGTACAGTCCACTGATAATGTGCATTGGGTATGCAGAATGCAGTTTTGGGCCTTTCTGATGGTTCAAGCCCAAGTTGCCAAAAGCCCGATTTCATATCGAACTTTGAGAAGATATGGGCATTTCTGATGTAAGAGTAAAGGGTCCTTATGTTGGGTAATGGAAACTTATCATCTTTCAGGAAATCATTTAGAGGCCTATAGTCAATGACTGGCCTTTTTTTTCCCCGAACTCTTTCGGATCTTTTCTCAACATAGAATGCTTGGCAGGCCCAATCTGATTTTGTGGGCTCAATCAACCCTTGCTTCAGTAACTGCTGACATTCGTCATAAGCAGCTGCACGGTCTGCTGGAGACATGCCAGGGTGAACTGCTTTGGTTGGGTTGATGTCTTCATTCATTTTGAATGGAAGTTGGACATGGAATTTTGGGTTTGTCCACAATGGTCTTGGATGCTTAAACACATCATGGCTATCCGCACATAATTTCATCAGCTTGTTTCGATGTTCTTCAAAATCTGGAAGTGTATCTACCAGATTAAAGATTCTTAAAACTGGCACATATTTTTTGAAGAATCTGTTGAACTTTACTCTGTTTGGAAGGATTCGTAAGTGATCAAGCTGTGTGTAGGTATCCATGCCAATTACTATATCCTTGCCAGGAAGATCTGTTCCTGTCACCTTTGTCCATAACACACAATTTTGGAAGAACTTGATACCAATCTTTCTTTTTGTAATGAGTTCTGTAGTGAAGGTCTGGCCATCAGCGGCCTTAAAGTGATGGTTTTCCTGTTCCCATGCTGAGGATGGGAGGATAGCTGGATTCATGAGAGTCCTTTGTGCTCCTGTATCCATATATGCGATTGCCCTGATTGGAACATCATATTTTGAAGGCAAGATGGAGACCTCAATATTCGGTAATGTTGGAGAAGAAGATATGGCTTATTGTTCTTCTACTTTATCAACTTCTTCAAATGTCAGGACTGGAAAATGGGGGCCATCATCTTCATCACTGCTTGTAATTGCAAGAGCAAACGCAGTTTCTTCGTTGAATTCCTCCTGTTCAGTGTACAGGGATTCAGCATCATCATCTTCTTCCAGCTGTAAGCTATGGATTAGCTTGGCTGCTTTATTTTGTTTTTCAGGGCAGTTTTTAGAAAAATGTCCTTTCTTTCCACAGAGGAAACATCTGTCTCTTCCTCTGGTTTTTCCTCTGTTCTTCTTTTTTCTGAAGAACTTCATCCTTTTTTCCTTTTTTCCTGTAGTCTTTCTTTTGAGTTTGCTCGAAGTTTTGCATACGCAATGCTTTTGCTTACATCCAATCTCTAAAGAACTTTGCTTGCAAGCTTTTGAAAAATCCTTCTCTCCTTCTAGCATTTTCTTCAGCATTTGCTGTTGTGCACAGATCCTTTTTCTATATCCCATCGCCAATTGATGGATTTGACCAAAAGTCTTAGTAGAGAAATCTGTCCCGTCTTTGGTTGCACTCCTGTACATTTCATCTTGGATAGACTCTGGTAAAGAGCTAATGTATGTGCTTTTGAGGCTGGCATCATTAAATCCATTCAGTCGATAATAACATTGTCCCATTCTTACAAAATATCTGGATAGATCTCCTGGTTTTAGTGAACAGCACTTCATGCTATAGAATTTTTGTCGGTTGACCTGGTCTTCTACTTCAGCATCTCTAATAAATTCTCTGTGAAGGATTGCAATGACTGCGTCTGTTGATTCCATGGAGTGGAGTTGGTCTTGGTTGACATGACCAAGGCTTTGGTACCATTCTTTCAGTATGCCGACCATCCCGGCACAAAATTCTTCAATGACTTTGTAACGGTCCATCTCCTTGACTAGTTTTTTGTCCATCCATGCCTTGAATTCGAGTATTCTTTTTGGCCATTGTTGTGGATCAATATCTTCCAATGAGAAGTATATCGATTTTGATGGCGGCGTTGGAGTGACCAACTCATCTGGGTGAAGTCTAGATGTTGATGCTTCTCCGGTGTGGGTTGCCATCAACACATTGGTTATATCTGCAACTTCTTCTTCTGGCCCAAAAAGGTCTAGATACCTTCCTGATTCTTCCTTATCAGTTTCCTCGAGAGATTCCTTTTCGTCGTCTGAATCTTCTCCTTCCTCTGAGTCAATCTGGACTGTCATCATGGTTTCTGGTTGCTTGTCAGTTCTTCTTTGAGTTTTTTCTGGTGAAGTTTGTGAAGCAGATTCCTCAACCTTTCTTTTGTCTGATATGGATCTTTCACCAAAAAGAGTTGATTTGTGTGGCATGACCATTGGTAATAAAGATGGCGGTTGCTGCTGGGGTTTGTTAAACATCATAGTTGGGCCTATTTTCCTAGGTGGAATCTCATATGGAGATAAGGTTTCTCTGGGAAACATGTGAGGCCTTTTAAAATGCACTTCAAACTCCTCAATCTTTTGTCTGAGTTTCTGCAGCTCATTGTTCCTTGCCACTTGCTCATGGAAACTGACTTTTTTGGAGCTTTTGATTTCGGCTTCAAGCAGGTTTACTCGCCCTTTTAGATCTTCGTATGCTTTTAGCATCTTTCCAGAAAATCCTGTGAGTTGTCATTCAAAGGAGTCCACCTTTTTTTCTATTCTCTGGAGGACGGTGTTTTGGGCAAGTGCGTTTTCTGTTTGCTAGTTTAGTACTTCTTCTGCCTGGGAAGTAGGTTTGGAGCCACCATCTGGTGTGACCTCTGTGGGTTGTCTGGTGACCACCCTTTTTGCCCGGTGGTCTCTCCTTTCAAGAGGTGGGAAATCTTCTTCGTTCATCATACAGGGAACAACAGGCACTATTTGTACCTTTGTTTTTCTTTTGTATGAATTTGAACAGTTTTCAGGTGGAGGCCATGTAATTAGTTCCTCATCGTTTGATGGAGGTGAGTGTCTTTGTCTTCCCAGATGCTTCAACCCTTCTTTATAGAGAGGTAAATGTTTCCTCTTTTTTCTTATTCCTACCCAGGGTTTACCTTCTGAGTTTGATCTTCTTTTTGGAGGAGGAGGAGGTTTGCAAGGCTTTGGTTTTGCCCTCCATCGTCCCGTTCCGTCATCATCGTCGTCAGAAAAAAGGTCATCTTCATCATCGGTGTAGCCATGTTCATCACAGCTACATCCTTCATCACAATTCGTGGGATCTACATCCCATAAGAAGTGACCATCAAGCTTATCTGAGTAAATCACTCTTCCATCTGGCTTGAATCCCCAGATAGGGATTCTTTCTTCCTTTTCACCAAGAGTAATCATCATGTTGTGGAAAATAGGAGGAGTTGCTGAGTTTTCTCCTGGTTTGCTGAAGATGGTTTTGACAGTTCCGTCTACAGAATTTCTTCTGAAGTTGGCTTCAGTTGAGACTAATTGTCTTTGATGGGCTTTGAAGTTTTCATAGTTGGTTATCCATTCTGTTGGAACCAACTTCTCTAAATCCTTTCGAGGAATTTGTTTTGGAATCTGGATGATTGATGGTGCCTCATTGCCATCAGTAGCAATCACCATTAAAGCGTTTTCTTGGAACTCTTTATTCGAGGAGAGATCAAAGCAGTGATCTTGTACCCTCCATATGATTTGGTGGCAGAGTGAGGCTGCAAAAGCTTCCTCATCCTGTTCTGCTCCTATGATTTGAACTTGGACTTTAAACCGACTGGGGAGTGTCGGGTCCGTGAGTAACACATTAAAGTTTGGGAAGAGCGTGAAAATAGCCTGACCGTTGTTAAGTGTCGTGATGCATGTCCCTAAAACAGCATGCTCATAATCACGGTATGTTGTGTCGAGCAACGTAACTCTGGTAGTGATTGGGAGTCCCTTCCTGCCGTGATAGCTGAGAACAAGCCTGACAGCACCTATGTGGAGTGCTACATACTTTTCTCTTTTCCAAAGATTTATGAGATCTTTGCTGATGAGGAGATTTACGTATTGCTCCTGAGAGGTGGCTCTTAAGCCACACTGATCGAACTTGTTAGTCTGTATCTGTTCCTTGACATGGAGTCTAGGAGTAGATACCAGCTTTTTTGCTGCTGATAGCCATCTGTTGCCGGATTTATGTCGGCGGTATAAGTTGTATGGACTCATTAGGGGAGGAATAGATTGGTCTATCCTTGCTTCTTCGGGAACGTACTGGTACTCAACAAGATTGTCTATCTTGCTGCCCATGGTTTGTTTACAGATGTCTGGGAGTGTTATTTTGGAATTGTGTTCAATAATAGAGTTTATGTTTGAGGTGGTTGGTGTATTCATTGTGTATGAGACCCTCTCTCTCTCCTACTTGTCTATATTATTCCATTACATGCACCCACAGCAAATACATAACCTTTTAAAGTTTACATTATTTATATAATTTAATCTTGATTATTCATAATAACAACTCAAAGTTGAATGTTTATTTCTTTATTATCGCATAAAATATGTTCATATTAGATATTGGGTATCTACATTATTTAATATTTTTTATAAAATATATGATTTATAAATTTAATTATTAATTTATAAATTCTTATAAAAGAGATTAATTTTATAAAATAAAAATTAACATCTAAGATAAAGAAAATACAACAAATGTCTGTCTAGACAACATATATAAAGAATTTTAATATTTGAAATAAAAGAAAATATAATTAATGTTCGGCAACCTAGATGATAAATATAAAAAAATTTAATATTTAAAAAAAATATAAAATATAATAGATATTTAACTACATAGATAACAGATTTAAAAAGTTCTAATACTTGAGACAGAGAAAAATGTAACAGATGATAAATTTAACAAATTTTAATACCTGAAATAAAAGAAAATGCGACAAATGGTTAGTAGCCTGAATTTTTTTAAAAAAATTCTAACTTTTAATTATATATATATATATATATATATACTATAATATAATATAAGAACAAGAATAACCAATACATATGCTTTTAAAGTTTACATTATTTATATAATTTAATTGTGATTATTCATAATAAAAACTCATCGTTCAATGTTTATTCCTATATTATCGCATAAAATATGTTTATATTAGATATTTGGTATCTATATTTAATAATTTTTTTATAAAATATGAGATTTTATAATATATATATAATTATAAAAATAATATTTTATGATTCAATAGTTAAATTTTAAAGTTTTATATTTTATAAAAATATTATTAATTAAATAATATAAATATCAATATCGAAATTCAATACCTAAAATGGAATGGATCCTAACTTTAGATATGTGCATCTCTAAGGTTAATGAAATAAGTAGATCCTATCCCTACGTGCGTATATCTTCAATTTTAAAGATCCCTACGTGCGTATATCTTCAATTTTAAAGAAATAAATAGATCCTATTCATAGGTGTGTACGTATGTGGATAAATAATTTGCTCTGTTCATAATAGACATTTTTTAAGCACTCCTTCAGCTAAACTATCAAATTCACATTTTAAGTCCCTTACACTTTAATAGCTTCCATGCAGCTAAACCATATTATCATTGTGAACTAGATCCTTCTATTTTAAGGCACTGAAGGTATTTTTTTAAAATTCTAATGAGATTATTTAAAAAATAAATATTCTAAATAGGATTGTTTCGAAACAAATTTCTTGTAGGGGTTAAAGCAATAAGTACGCTGCATAATATAATAAAATAAGTAACGTGTAGAATGTATTTTATAATGTTTTATATAAATAAAAAATAAAAAATAAAACATTAATATAGTTGTCAAAGATGAGGTGAAATACACTTAATAATATTTTTAGAAGTAAAACATATTATTAAATATATTTTAAATATGTTTTTTGATACACATAAAATACAAGCAATGCATTTTATAAATCTATAAAACATATTACTTTACGTATTGTATGCTCACTATATCTCACAGATACATAAAATACTTTTACATATATATATATATATATATATATATATATATATATATAAAGTATTATTTTTTATATATAAATAAAATGTATAAAGTTATGTGTTTTTTATCTTTAAAATGTAGTATTGCATTTGTAAAATGCATGTATAAATACCTGTAAACCCATACAAATTTTCCAAAAGTAAAAATAAAGTTGATGAATTCTGATTTAGAAAAAAATTCCCAACAATTTCAGTAAACTGAGTAAATTTTAGTGGTTTTCAAATGTTAAGCATAAAACTTAGCTTATTAATTTTACCTTTGTTATGAAGTATATTTATTTTTTTATGTAAGAATATTTTAAATAATTATTGTTAGAGTATTTTATAAAATTTTAAAATTGTTTTTTATTTTTAAAAATGTTATTTCTAAGTTATTAATTTGTTCAATTTGTTAAAATATTTTAATTTTTAATAGTTGTGGAATTTATGGATAAAAATTTATTATTATTATGTTTTAATGATAAAATTTTTTAAAGGTAGGATGATGTTAGTTTTAAAGGAAAGAAACTAATTTAAATTAAAAAAAATATAAATTTAAATGAACTTAAAAAAAATTAATAAAAAGTTAAAATTAATTTTAAATTAAATATTTTTTTTAATAAGTAGATTTTTATTTTTCTTGAAAAAAATACAATATAGCAGGTTTTCAATAAACAAAGATCAAGACATTAAATATATAATTAATATATTTAAAAATTTTTGATATTGATACTTAAAGTATATATTAAAATTAATATATTTGATAGTTTAACTATATTGATAAAATATGGAGGTGTTGAGATTAAGATTGAAAATGATAGAACATCATTAACAGATATATTTAATGAATTAATTAAAAGATTTGTTAGAACAATAATTAAATTTATTATTAATTTATTTTAATATTGTTTGGGAATTATAAATTTATCAGATGATAATAATTAAAATTATTATCTATCTTTAATATACAAAAGAAGTAACAATGATAATGATTAAGATGATAAAAAATATGACTGGGATAATTTGAGCCACATAGATGATGAGAAAGAACCTAATATTTTAGTAAGGTCATGACTAAGTTAGTATGGTAGGATGTCTACATTGTTTGGTTTATCTCAAGAACAAATGGGGTAATTATGTAATGATAATTGAAATGAAATTGATTGTGCTGAGCGCCTAAATGTTGTTGAGCGAATTGAGTCTGATGTTGATTTGAAGTTGAAGATGAACGTATGTGGCAGCCCAGATAAAGAATTTATAGTATTTTTTTTTAAAAAGGAGTTTACATTTGTTTGTGATTGTAGAATGTTTGAAAGTTGTGGGATTTCATGTTCTCACATCTTCTGTGGCATGAAACATTTACATATAGATAGCCTTCCTTCCACCTTAATTTGTAGAAAATAGTCAAAGTTTGCTAAGGTGGAGTACTTGCTTCTATATGTAAAAATGATAATGAAGTTGACAAGGAAAAAGGTTGCATGCTTCGTGAAGGAGCCCTAGCTAGTTTATGCAACAGGTTAGTGAAAACTTGGTTGAAAAATGGGTCAAATTTCATAGAGGCAACTGAAGATATTAACAAACTTATTTTGAAGTTTGATAGACGAACAACTATTAATAGTGGCCTTGGGAATTCTCCTTCGGTTGTTGGTGATCCTATGATGGTAAAAACCAAAGGTGCACCAAAGAAGAAAAAAAGGTGTTAAGAGAAAACATTGCAGTAATTGTAGAAAATTTGGACATACTATTAGAAAATGTCCAAAATTTCTTTCAAGGGATGTACTCTACACTATAGAGGAAGATATAAGTACATCAGAATCTGATGATGTAAGGAAATATATAGTGTTATGATTAGTAAGGTTAATGTTAATATGTTTTATGTTAGTTTATTTTAATTTAATTCCCTCTTGTGCTTATGCAAAATAATGGGAACAATGTTGGGTTTGGAATGAAAAATATAATGGATGAAGATGTAATACTAACCCAATGTTCAGCCAAGGTTTGTTAGAAATTGACTCTTTTTTGTGAAATATTTTTCATTGAATTTAATTTAATTCCCTGTTGTTGCTTATGTAGAATAATGAGAATAATGTTTGGTGTGGAATGAAGAAGATAATGGATAAAGATATAATACCAACCCAATGTCCAGGTAAGGTTTGTTATAAATTGACTCTGTTTTATGAAATAATTTTCATTGATTTTTATTGTAACACATTTTTCTTTTCAAAGGTTGTTAAGGGTGATGATAGAGATTGTGAAGCTTTATACATCCCAATCCTCAATACTGTACCCCCTCCTATGATGAAAATAAGTTTCACTTCCCTTTTACAAAACTTGCATCATTTAAAGAAGACGGGAGGTTCTGCTCATGTCAAATAATCGTCATCTAATGCTGCTTATATGTTCTCATATTCATAATTATGTTTTTATTATATTGCGTAATGTGCATTTTGTCTCATTTTTTATTTACTTTGTTTTTTATAAGCTCAGACTCTTGTTAATGAACGAAGATGTTGACCTTGTTAATGAACGTAGCTATTCATAAATGATATTGAACAATGTATACCTTATGACAGAAACTCTTGTTAATTAACGATGTTATTAGTGAACGGTGTTAAATGGTCTTCTTAATTGATGTTTATATTATAAATTCACAACTATTTTTGTTTTTAGACTTGAAGGATAAATTAAATTAAACCTTTTATATTATTGAATGATTAATCATAATATGTTAATTGATGTTAATTTTTTCTCTTTAAATAAAACATTTAATTAGTTAAATAATAATATTATAATTATTTAAATTGGATATTGCATCTTAAGACAACAAACGAATTGATGGAATAGAAAAGCATAAAGGCTTAAACTTAATCTTACCGAGATTTACATTTATTCAAAGCTAAGAAGAGTAATAATGTATTAAATAGACTATAACAATTTGTTAAGTAAATAATTTTGTATTTATAAAATTAAAATTCTTTTAAAAATATTAAAAATATAAGTTAAATTTTGATAGTAATAATTTTATATTAATAAATGATTTTATAATAATTTTAAAATTAATTATGAACATTATTTATGTCAAAATTTAATAAATAATAACAAAATAATACTTTATTATAGTAATATAGATACAATTTGATGGTTAAAAACTAAAAAAGATATTTTATTAAATTTTTTATGCTTGTAAATTATAAAATAAAATATTATAAAAATTATTAAAAAGATAGAGAGAGAGAGTAAGAAAGAGAGAGAAAAATAATTTATGTAAATGAAAATTTAAATTTGCAAAAAATAATGAATTTAATATTTATGTCATGAAGTACAAACTATATATAATAAGATACTACTTTTACCTATGTATAATGTAAACACCCATTTATGTCCGAGGCCCCACCCCCAATTATAAAATTAATCAAGAAACTAATACTAAGTTAAAAAGAAAAAAACAAAATTTGGAAATAAAAAAAATCAGAAAATTAAAATATTAGATAAGAATCATAACAAAATTAAAAAACCAAAAATCAGAAATTGAAATGAAAGAAATAAAATACAAGGGGTATTTGCGGAATAAAAATAAAAAAACAAACAAAAGGCAGAATAGAGAGAGGGCGGTTTTGGGAAGATATAAAAGCAGGGCAAGGAGAGGCAGAGGGGGGGATTTTGATTACTGAAATTTGAGAGGGGAGGCTTCTACCACTGGGGTAAACGAAAAAGGGGGCCAAGAATTTATCAAAGAAAGGAAGGAAGGGAAGGTTTTTAGGGGGTACAGGGATTTTAGGTTCTCTGATTTTTCTCTCCGCAAGAAGAAAAGATTTGAGGATGGCATGAGAGGACCTTGGAGCGTGATTTTTCGTTCGTCCCTGATGACAGAATCCTCGTCTTAGTAAGTTCAAGATCATTCTTGATTAATTTTTATCATACGCAAATCTTTAATTAATCTTGTGCAATCTCTGTGAATTGTTTGATTTAATTCGAATTCATACGCCTGCGTGTGTCAATGATGTGTTCGACTAATGAAAACCAATAAGTTGAGCCATGCAAATCTTGAATTGATAACTGTTTTTGAGATATATACGTTCCGGATCAGAATCAAAACATGTGGCTCAAGATGAATTGATAGATTTCGATTCGTAAGACACAATGGAAGAAGCTCCATCCATTCAAGCTGCATCAATGAAACAAATAAAATCATGGGAAGTCATAGAAAATCTGCACAATCATATGTGTTCAAATCGGTGAAGGGTAAACAACCTCCTCACACCTGCGTGACTACATCTTGGATTCAAAGAGACATGTCCAGACTTATAATGTCATAGCCACCGAAATAAAGCCTAGTGTGCATGCGTGAAACGACCAAATTAGTACCTTGGGTTCAAGTTCCTGCAGAATCATATCAAGGAAGAGTTATGCAAAGGTTTATATGAAACGAGCTATGCACATCTTAAGACGTTGACGCTAATCTTCTTCAAATAGGGGACCACACTACTATGCTTGTTTATTCCCAGGCCAGAGTCTAATTACTGGAGCTTTTCTTTGACGATGAGAGTGTTGGGCAAATAAGTAAGATAGGTAGAATTTGAACTTTAATGTATGCCCAAAATTTACGCATTATTTAGGCTATTAACACTACTTAGACTAAGCAGCGTGACCCAGCGTAGTGGTTAAGCTCGTTGCATGCAACCCGAAGTCCCTTGCTTCGATCCTCCTCGCATGCTTTTCAGATTTTCTCCACAATTTCATACTCTTCCCAATTCCATACCCAAATTCACCCATTAGTCACAATAAGGTCATACAATTCTGATTTCTCCCTCTTAATTTTAAAATCTGCCCCCTAAAATTACCAATCTACCCTTGAAATTTTCACTAATTCCAAATCTATCCTCACAATGGGAAAGTACTATACTGCCCCTGTGGAATTTCACAATTCCCAATAGGCCCTAGTAAAGAATGTACCATACTACCCCTATGGAACTTCATAATTCTCAATCTGTCCCCTGCCTGTAAATTACAATACTACCCTTGTCGGAAAAAATAAATAAAAATTCCAGAAATTATAAAAAATTAAATAAAAAATTCCAGAAAATCAGAATATTAATAAAAAATTCCAGAAATTAAATTTAATAAAAATTCCAGAAATTAAAAAATTTTAATAAAAAATTCAAGAAATTAAGAAAATTAGCAAAAATTCTAAAAATTCCTAAATAAACTCATAAGATTTTCAAATAAATTCATAAAAATTTCTAATAATTACCAAATCATCCTAAATTTCCATAATTGTAAAATTACGCCAAAATTCTATTTGTAACCCAAAACTCAAAAAATGAAATCCTTATCTCAAATTCAAGTTTTCTCTTATTCAAGAATCAATATCATTTGCAAATCGTATCTTTTCAAAATTTAAAATTTTTTTTCTACTATTTTGTGATTTCTAAGTCTCACGCAATGGACTCTAAATGGGGAGCTGGCGGTTTACCTGCTGTTCAACGTTTAGTAGTTCATATAGGCCCCTGTGCTGCCTTAGCCGCCTCGGGTCTTGTGCATGAGTGGACTTAAGGTCCCCTTCGAAATAAAAAACATCTTTTCCTAAATATTTTGGGATTCTAGGTCTCACGCAATGGGCTCTAAATGGGGAACTGGCGGTTTACCTGTTGTTCAGCATTTAGTAGTTCGTATAGGTCCCTGTGCTGCTTTAGTCGCCTCGGGCCTTGTGCATGAGTGGGCCAAAGACCCCTCCTAAAAATAAAGCTTCTTTTTGAATAGCAAAATCTTCAAACATTCTTTCAAAACACTCTTCGAAGGTCATGCCTTCACAAACTAGAACTACGTAAGCCTTGAGTTTCCCATTGCACCAGGGAATACGTAGGAGCAGGATCAAGTTCTGTCAGGCTATCTTCCATCAAGTAATTATTTTTCATACTAATTAAAGGGATCAAACAATTTTCAAAATCACACACTCTGTTTAAGGGTACCGTTCTTCGGAACGGGCGAGTAGGGTGCCTAACACCTTCCCTACTTGTAACCGACTCCCGAACTTAGAAGCTCATTCTCGAGTCAAGGTTTTTTCCAAATATTTTTCCCTTCAATAAAAATTTGGTGGCGGCTCCACTTCAATAAAATTCATTTTTAAAATTTTAGCGAGTTCGTCGTCTCGTCGGAATTACGGTTGCGACAGATGGCGACTCCACTGGGGACACTTAGAGAGTCAAGCCCAACAATTTGAGTGTTTTAATTTTGATCCCTTCACTGTTTATTTGCACGATTCATTTATCTATTTGTTTGTTTACTTATTTGTTGTCTGTTTGTTCATTCTCTGTATAACCCTAGGATAGACAAACAATAAATTGCTATATATATCTGTGCAATTTCCTCAATTGCAGGTATCCCAAGTTTATGTGCCCTCATACATTGCATATGCATTTATCATGAGTGGGGCCCTATACCCGGGTCTGAGTGCTACCTAGGATAGAGAGATCTAGTGATGTCACGCTGGGGCCTACGTCCTGTGTGGCTATCATGAAAATCCCAGCTAGAGTGCGTCCTATTCATAACGCCCCATAACTAGTAGCTACTTCTACTGTTGTGGCAAGCATTATGGACTGGAACTTGGCTCTAGTGACCTATACACCTTAGGATTAATAACCACCTTTGAGAGGTTCATATAAAAGGCCATAGATCCTTAGGACAGGTAACCCACATAAGAAACAAAGAGGGCACACACACCCTTTTCAAGATACAAGGTTCACCGCTCACAGGCACTTATTTAAACCAAACCATCCGAAGTGGCAAAAGGGAGTTGAAAGCTAAAATTGGGGAGATAAAAAAACAAATCAAGATAAAAATCAAGAAAATAAAAATAGAAGGAGAAAATTCCTAAGAAAATTAGAAAAAGTATTTTGAAAATTTTGAAAAGATTCCAAACAAAAATTTAAAAGGGCATTTTAGAAAGTAGGAAAATAATCTTTCAAAAATACTGGAAAAATATAAAAAGATTCAATAGGAGAGAAAACGAAATTTTGAAAACCTAAAGAACGCTTTCTAGAAAGATTTCAGTAAAGATAAAAGATCTTCAAACAAAACTAGAGGTTTTCTAGCAAAATAAAAAGTACCAAAACTTCTAAAAACAAGTTCGTTAAAAATCAAGAATGAATAAATAAAGCAACTTTCAGTTGTTTTCAAAAAAGTCAAATTTCAAAGATTCCCAAGATTTATGCATAATATTCATGCATTCATGCATTAAATAAATTTATCATCGGAAAAAAGATTTCAAAAATCATTCCACATTACATTATACTCATTTTATCATTCGTGATTGTTTGCATTCAAATTATTTCACAAAAATTAATTTTTAACTTCACCAGAAAATTGGAGAAACACAGCTTCCTCGACATCCTTATAGAACTCGAGCACAATCAAGAATCATGGATGAGTTGGAGAGACAAAATGAGGAGCTGAGAAATGAGGTCAAATCACTGAAAGAGCAGATGGCCAAGCTAATAGAAGCCATCCAATTGTCAAAACAAAAGGAGGCGACGGAATCCTTGCCACGAGAACCAACCGACCCAACACACCCTCCTGGCTTCACTCCACCATTAAACATACCTTCGCAAACAGAAGGAGTTCACAATGGGTTTCCTCATGGGTATGCACCTTCATACAACCAAACACAAGCCCAAACACAAACTCAAACACACTACCTACCTTCTAACACCACAAGCATCCCCTATGCCATTCCAAACCATCCTTCAAGTGAAGATACAGAAAAATGGAAGGGTCTAGAGGACAGGATCCGGGCAATTGAGGGAAACGCTTATGAAGCCAAAGATGCATCTGATCTATGCTTGGTACCAGACGTGGTCATCCCTCCAAAATTCAAGGTTCCTGAATTCGAGAAATACCAAGGAACCAGTTGTCCAAAGAAACATCTGACTATGTACTGTAGGAAGATGTCTGCATGTACTTACGATGAGAAGCTTCTCATCCACTTCTTCCAAGACAGCTTAACAGGGGCAGCTGCAACCTGGTACACTCAGCTAGAGCGGACACACATCCGTTCATGGAGGGATCTGGCTGAGGCTTTCCTCAAACAATATCAGTACAATGCCGAGATGGCTCCCGATCGAACCCAACTCCAGAATATGGCCAAGAAGGGGGATGAGACCTTCAAGCAGTATGCTCAAAGATGGAGGGAGCTAGCTGCTCAAGTGCAACCTCCACTATCTGAAAAAGAGCTGGTCAGCACGTTCGTAGACACACTCCAAGATCCTTTCTATGACAAGATGATTGGCAGTGTGACTTCTAGCTTCTCTGATGTCATCATCATTGGAGAAAGGATCGAGGGTGGCATGCGTCGAGGAAAAATCATGCACAACGCCACAAGGACAGTTGGCGCCTCTACAGAAAAAAGGAGGATAGGTGAAGCTTACAATGTGGTTTCTAATCAAGGCCAATACATTCCTCAAATGGCACAGTATGGTCCAACTGGCTTCCGACCACCACCGTATACACCATACACACCTTACACACCATATCCCTACATCGCTACCACCTACCAAACACCATACCCTCCTACTTACAATTACGCGACACAAGTCCGGCCACCAACACCATACACGGCCCAAACACAAGCCATAAGCCAAAATACCAACCAAGGTCAGAAAAAGGAGAAGAAGCCTGTCCAATTTGACCCTATCCCAATCTCCTATACCGAGCTGCTACCTCGGTTGATTCAAAACTCTCTGGTCGCGCCTTATCCTTTGAAGCCTCAAGAGCCACCATATCCTAATTGGTACAATCCAAATGCCAGATGTGATTACCATGCAGGATTTATTGGTCATTCTACTGAGGATTGCCTAGCGTTGAAGCGAAAGGTACAAAGCCTGATTGATGCGAAATGGCTGGATTTTGGGAGGCTTGCTCCTAATACAGAAAACAATCCGTTGCCAAATCACGAGAGCCCGTCAGCCAGCTGAAAGAGACGGGAATAGCACGACAGGGCGCCTTGTACAAATTGAGGATATTCACCCAGAAATTCTCGTACTTTTCAAAGTTAATCTTTTGTAAATAAATTTCAATGATTAATACAAAATTTACTTTTTCATGTTTCTTGAGCACGTGCTTTACATCTTTGGCTTTACTTCTAAAAAATTTTTACCCTTCCTTTTCATCATTCAAGCCCACTTCTTCTTCCTATATCCAAAAAATAAATATCAATTGGTGATAATACCAGTGCTGTAATAAATAATCTTGAACGTCGGATTAATCAAGCTCAAAGAAAAAAGCCCAATGAGGAAGCAGAATAACAACCAGGGATTCTAGATCCCTATTCAAAATGTCCTGTCAAATAAAACATCCCGCTGGAATCAAGTCTAAATTCAGGCAAAATTTAGGGATACAAAATAAGATCCGCTGAATTGGAAGCCAAGATGACCCAGGCAAGGTCAATGTCAAAATTCAAAATTCAAAGAAAAGAAGAGGACCTGCTGGATTAAAGTAAAAAGTAATAATCCAGGCAAAATTAAGGTCAAAACATGAAATTCAAGAAGAAGAGAAACCCGCTGGATTAAAAGCTAAAAGAATCCAGGCAAAAGTAGGGTTAAAGTTCAAAATAATGATTGACAAAGTCATGATTAGAAAAAGGTCTTGTTGGTTTCCAACAATAATTCAGGAAAAATGAAGATCAAACAAAAGCCCGCTAGGTCAACAATCAAGAATGACCTAGGCAAAAGTTAGGGCACAATCAAGCAAAAGCCCTCTAGGTCAACAATCAAGAACGACTTAGGCAAAAGTTAGGGCACAATCAAAGCAAGAGCCCGCTAGGTCAACAATCAAGAATGACCTAGGCAAAAGTTAGGGCACAATCAAGCAAGAGCCCGCTAGGTCAACAATCAAGAACAACCTAGGCAAAAGTTAGGGCATAATCAAGCAGAAGCCCGCTAGGTCAACAAACAATCAAAGACGACCTAGGCATAATCAAATAGAAGCCCGCTAGGTCAACAATCAAGAACGACCTAGGCAAAAGTTAGGGCACAATCAAGCAGAAGGCCCGCTAGGTCAAACCCGCTAGAAGACCTAGGCAAAAGTTAGGGCACAATCAAGCAAGAGCCCGCTAGGTCAACAATCAAGAACGACTTAGGCAAAAGTTAGGGCATAATCAAGCAGAAGCCCGCTAGATCGACAAACAATCAAAGACGACCTAGGCAAAAGTTAGGGCATAATCAAATAGAAGCCCGCTAGGTCAACAATCAAGAACGACCTAGGCAAAAGTTAGGGTACCAAAATCAAGAGCCCGCTAGGTTGAAAACCCGTAAGGGCGACCTTGGCAAAAGTTAGGGCAATACAAAAGACCTGCTGGGTTGAAAACTCAAAAGAACAACCCAGGCAAAAATTAAGGTCAAACCAAGAAATCCAGGACAACATGATATCCTGCACCTCATATATTCCTAAAACTGGGGCAAAACTTTGTCATTTTCTCGAGTTCGATTAATTCGACAATCAAGATTATGAAAAGCAGCACTGGCATTTTTCACCAAAAGGTGCCATTTGGGCAATCGAACCCACATCTTTTGTCATCTTTCCCTTTCAAGTACACTACCTCAAACATCCTTTGCAAATCTTCTCTATATTTTTTCATTAACCATCCAGAATCACTTCGCACACCTCAATAGCGCACATGCCAAAGGAGATGTGAAAAATGTAAAAATAAAAAGGATTAATTTTGAAAAGTTATGACAAGTCGGATGAATCCTTGACCGTCGCAACACGATAGGATTGTTTCCCAGGGATTCATCTTCCTACCAGCCATGATGCCACAAAAAGGAGTGTGTCTTATTCAATACTGTTGACCACCGTTGGATCTCGAAGATCTTGGAAAAGAAAGTTCCAAAACTGATCAGGAGCCAAAAGATTGACCAAAACACCAAACTTAAGTCAATCTAGCTCGTCCTGATTTTTGATTCTTGTCACACCAACTAGGGGGTTGTCGAGGAAGGATGTGTTAAAAATCAAGAGAAACAAAAATTTTACACCATTCCATGGTTTTCATAGCATTTGTTCTATCAAGTAAATATTTCAAGCATCAAAATAAGAGCCACATTACGGCATACATTCATCCCACAACATCCATTTCATCCAGTAATTATTTGAAGCAACAAAAAAGGTGTTGCATCATTTCTATTCAAGCATCACAAACATCGCAATAAGCATTTTGTCATTTCATAACTCATTTTTCAAAAAACTAATTAAGACCTAGGTAAAATTGCCTGAATCGATCATAATTAAAAGATTTCCAAACTGGGGCAAACGCTTGCCCATACAAAAAGGGGGGTCAATTTGAGGTCATCCTCAAATTCTGAATCTACTCAAACTGGGGAAAACACTTGCCCACACAATTCAATTTGAGGTCATCCTCAAAATCAAGTTCAAACTGGGGCAAACACTTGCCCACAAAAATTTAATTTGGGGTCATCCTCAAATTTTGAACCAAGAACAAAACTGGGGCAAACATTTTCCCGGAAAATTCAGGTTGAGGCAATCCTCAATTCCTCAACGTCAGAAGAATCAAACTGTGGCAAACATCTGCCCACACCATCCAATTTGAGGCCATCCTCTAAATCGAGTTCAAACTGGGGCAAATGCTTGTCCACACAATTCAATTTGGGGTCATCCTCAAAAACAAGTTCAAACTGGGGCAAACGCTTGCCCACAAAAGCTCAATTTGAGTTCATCCTCAAATTTTGAACCAAGAACAAAACTGGGGCAAACATTTGCCCTAGAAAGATTTAAATTCAAGTTCAAACTAGGGCAAACATCTGCCCGAGAAAATCCAAGTTGAGGCAATCCTCAATTCCTCAACTCCAATTGAGTTCAATAGGGCAAGGTTGCCCAGAAAAATTCAAGTCAAGCTTATTGAAACCCTTCAAACTGGGGCAAAACGTCGGCCCAAAATTCTTTCAAATCAAGATGCCTATCAGTTATCAAGAAATTTCCAAACTAGGGCAAAATGGTTGCCCAAGTCTCTTCAAGGAAATAACTATCAAGCGCAAGGTAAAGTGTTTCATTCATTCCTGCTCACTGGCCTATATTGTTAGGCCATAGCATTACATCTTTCCATTCTTGCTCACTGGCCTATGTTGTCAGGTCGTAGCATTGCATCTTTGCATTCTTGCTCACTGGCCTATGTTGTCAGGCCGTAGCATTGCATCTTTCCATTCTTGCTCACTGGCCTATGTTGTCAGGCCATAGCATTGCATCTTTACATATTGCTTTCAGGCCTATGTTGTTAAGCCGCCATAGTTTAGATTTATCGCTTTCAGGCCTATGTTGTCAGGCCGCCATAGTTTAGATTTATCGCTTTCAGGCCTATGTTGTCAGGCCGCCATAGTGTAGATTTACTGCTTTCAGGCCTATGTTGTCAGGCCGCCATAGTGTAGATTTACTGCTTTCAGGCCTATGTTGTCAGGCCGCCATAGCTTAGATTTACTGCTTTTAGGCCTATGTTGTCAGGCCGCTGTAGCTTAGATTTACTGCTTTCAGGCCTATGTTGTCAGGCCACCATCAAGTTTACATTTCTGCATCATGGCCTATAATGTCAGGCCGCCATCAACTTTTAATTTTCTGCATCATGGCCTATGTTGTCAGGCCTTATCAAATTTTTCCTGCACATATCCTGTCAAGCAGGATTTCATTTGCATTTATCCTGGCAACAGCAGGATTTCATTCGCATCTTCCCGGCAACAGCGGGATCTCATTTGCATTCTCCTGTCAACAACAGGACTTCAAGCATGTTTAATTTTCTATCCACCTGTCAAGCAGGTTTGCATTTATCCTGGCAACAACAGGATTTCATTTGCATCTTCCCGGCAACAGCGGGATCTCATTTGCATTCTCCTGTCAACAACAGGACTTCAAGCATGTTTAATTTTCTATCCACCTGTCAAGCAGGTTTGCATTTATCCTGGCAACAGCAGGATTTCATTCGCATTTTCCCGGCAACAGCGGGACCCCATTTGCATTCTCCTGTCAACAACAGGACTTCAAGCATGTTTAATTTTCTATCCACCTGTCAAGCAGGTTTGCATTTATCCTAGCAACGACAGGATTTCATTTGCATCTTCCCGGCAACAGCGGGATCTCATTTGCATTCTTCTATCAACAACAGGACTTCAAGCATGTTTAATTTTCTATCCACCTGTCAAGCAGGTTTGCATTTATCCTGGCAACAACAGGATTTCATTTGCATCTTCCCGGCAACAGCGGGATCTCATTTGCATTCTCCTGTCAACAACAGGACTTCAAGCATGTTTAATTTTCTATCCACCTGTCAAGCAGGTTTGCATTTATCCTGGCAACAACAGGATTTCATTTGCATCTTCCCGGCAACAGCGGGATCTCATTTGCATTCTCCTGTCAACAACAGGACTTCAAGCATGTTTAATTTTCTATCCACCTGTCAAGCAGGTTTGCATTTATCCTGGAAACAACAGGATTTCATTTGCATCTTCCCGGCAACAGCGGGATCTCATTTGCATTCTCTTATCAACAACAGGACTTCAAGCATGTTTAATTTTCTATCCACCTGTCAAGCAGGTTTGCATTTATCCTGGCAACAGCAGGATTTCATTCGCATCTTCCCGGCAACAGCGGGACCCCATTTGCATTCTCCTGTCAACAACAGGACTTCAAGCATGTTTAATTTTCTATCCACCTGTCAAGCAGGTTTGCATTTATCCTAGCAACAACAGGATTTCATTTGCATCTTCCCGGCAACAGCGGGATCTCATTTGCATTCTTCTGTCAACAACAGGACTTCAAGCATGTTTAATTTTCTATCCACCTGTCAAGCAGGTTTGCATTTATCCTGGCAACAACAGGATTTCATTTGCATCTTCCCGGCAACAGCGGGATCTCATTTGCATTCTCCTGTCAACAACAGGACTTCAAGCATGTTTAATTTTCTATCCACCTGTCAAGCAGGTTTGCATTTATCCTGGCAACAACAGGATTTCATTTGCATCTTCCCGGCAACAGCGGGATCTCATTTGCATTCTCCTGTCAACAACAGGACTTCAAGCATGTTTAATTTTCTATCCACCTGTCAAGCAGGTTTGCATTTATCCTGGAAACAACAGGATTTCATTTGCATCTTCCCGGCAACAGCGGGATCTCATTTGCATTCTCTTATCAACAACAGGACTTCAAGCATGTTTAATTTTCTATCCACCTGTCAAGCAGGTTTGCATTTATCCTGGCAACAGCAGGATTTCATTCGCATCTTCCCGGCAACAGCGGGACCCCATTTGCATTCTCCTGTCAATAACAGGACTTCAAGCACGTTTATTTTCTGTCCACCTGTCAAGCAGGTTTGCATATATCCTGGCAACAGCAGGATTTCATTTGCATCTTCCCGGCAACAGCGGGACCTCATTTGCATTCTCCTGTCAACAACAGGACTTCAAACATGTTTAATTTCCGTTCACCTGTCAAGCAGGTTCGCATTCATCCTGGCAACAGCAGGATTTCATTTGCATTTTCCGTCAACAACGGGATTTCCATCAAGTTTAAACTTTTGCATTATGGCCTATGTTGTCAGGCCACCATCAAGTTTAAATTTCTGCATCATGGCCTATAGTGTCAGGTCACCATCAAGTTTACATTTCTGCATCATGGCCTATGTTGTCAGGCCTCATGAAGTTTAGTTTTCTGCATCACGGCCTATAGTGTCAGGCCACCATCAAGTTTCCCTTTCTGCACATTCAAGTTTTCTTTTCTGCACTCCGGCCTATAGTGTCAGGCCACCTTGTACATATATTACGTTTTAGTCCTTGCATGCTCTCCTGCCTCAAATAGGCCCTTCTCACCTCATTTTTCTTGTACTTCAACAGTATTCATAGCCTAATCAGGTTATGCAATCAAACCTTTCATACTTAAACTCTATCGGCACATAAAGCCGGCAACACCATTTAACCGCCACCCTCCAGGCATCCATGAAGTTCATTTTAAGCTCAAGGCTTCTAGTGTTACTCTCGGACTTTATTCAAAAAGCCTGCCTCGGACATAAAGTGTTCACGTCTTTACTCATTTCCTATCCCGATAATTTAGAGAATTAATTCTCATATTATCTGGTAGAAAAATGAGTAAAGAGGGGCAAACTGTAAACACCCATTTATGTCCGAGGCCCCACCCCCAATTATAAAATTAATCAAGAAACTAATACTAAGTTAAAAAGAAAAAAACAAAATTTGGAAATAAAAAAAATCAGAAAATTAAAATATTAGATAAGAATCATAACAAATTTAAAAAACCAAAAATCAGAAATTGAAATGAAAGAAATAAAATACAAGGGGTATTTGCGGAATAAAAATAAAAAAACAAACAAAAGGCAGAATAGAGAGAGGGCGGTTTTGGGAAGATATAAAAGCAGGGCAAGGAGAGGCAGAGGGGGGGATTTTGATTACTGAAATTTGAGAGGGGAGGCTTCTACCACTGGGGTAAACGAAAAAGGGGGCCAAGAATTTATCAAAGAAAGGAAGGAAGGGAAGGTTTTTAGGGGGTACAGGGATTTTAGGTTCTCTGATTTTTCTCTCCGCAAGAAGAAAAGATTTGAGGATGGCATGAGAGGACCTTGGAGCGTGATTTTTCGTTCGTCCCTGATGACAGAATCCTCGTCTTAGTAAGTTCAAGATCATTCTTGATTAATTTTTATCATACGCAAATCTTTAATTAATCTTGTGCAATCTCTGTGAATTGTTTGATTTAATTCGAATTCATACGCCTGCGTGTGTCAATGATGTGTTCGACTAATGAAAACCAATAAGTTGAGCCATGCAAATCTTGAATTGATAACTGTTTTTGAGATATATACGTTCCGGATCAGAATCAAAACATGTGGCTCAAGATGAATTGATAGATTTCGATTCGTAAGACACAATGGAAGAAGCTCCATCCATTCAAGCTGCATCAATGAAACAAATAAAATCATGGGAAGTCATAGAAAATCTGCACAATCATATGTGTTCAAATCGGTGAAGGGTAAACAACCTCCTCACACCTGCGTGACTACATCTTGGATTCAAAGAGACATGTCCAGACTTATAATGTCATAGCCACCGAAATAAAGCCTAGTGTGCATGCGTGAAACGACCAAATTAGTACCTTGGGTTCAAGTTCCTGCAGAATCATATCAAGGAAGAGTTATGCAAAGGTTTATATGAAACGAGCTATGCACATCTTAAGACGTTGACGCTAATCTTCTTCAAATAGGGGACCACACTACTATGCTTGTTTATTCCCAGGCCAGAGTCTAATTACTGGAGCTTTTCTTTGACGATGAGAGTGTTGGGCAAATAAGTAAGATAGGTAGAATTTGAACTTTAATGTATGCCCAAAATTTACGCATTATTTAGGCTATTAACACTACTTAGACTAAGCAGCGTGACCCAGCGTAGTGGTTAAGCTCGTTGCATGCAACCCGAAGTCCCTTGCTTCGATCCTCCTCGCATGCTTTTCAGATTTTCTCCACAATTTTATACTCTTCCCAATTCCATACCCAAATTCACCCATTAGTCACAATAAGGTCATACAATTCTGATTTCTCCCTCTTAATTTTAAAATCTGCCCCCTAAAATTACCAATCTACCCTTGAAATTTCCACTAATTCCAAATCTATCCTCACAATGGGAAAGTACTATACTGCCCCTGTGGAATTTCACAATTCCCAATAGGCCCTAGTAAAGAATGTACCATACTACCCCTATGGAACTTCATAATTCCCAATCTGTCCCCTGCCTGTAAATTACAATACTACCCTTGTCGGAAAAAATAAATAAAAATTCCAGAAATTATAAAAAATTAAATAAAAAATTCCAGAAAATCAGAATATTAATAAAAAATTCCAGAAATTAAATTTAATAAAAATTCCAGAAATTAAAAAATTTTAATAAAAAATTCAAGAAATTAAGAAAATTAGCAAAAATTCTAAAAATTCCTAAATAAACTCATAAGATTTTCAAATAAATTCATAAAAATTTCTAATAATTACCAAATCATCCTAAATTTCCATAATTGTAAAATTACGCCAAAATTCTATTTGTAACCCAAAACTCAAAAAATGAAATCCTTATCTCAAATTCAAGTTTTCTCTTATTCAAGAATCAATATCATTTGCAAATCGTATCTTTTCAAAATTTAAAATTTTTTTTCTACTATTTTGTGATTTCTAAGTCTCACGCAATGGACTCTAAATGGGGAGCTGGCGGTTTACCTGCTGTTCAACGTTTAGTAGTTCATATAGGCCCCTGTGCTGCCTTAGCCGCCTCGGGTCTTGTGCATGAGTGGACTTAAGGTCCCCTTCGAAATAAAAAACATCTTTTCCTAAATATTTTGGGATTCTAGGTCTCACGCAATGGGCTCTAAATGGGGAACTGGCGGTTTACCTGTTGTTCAGCATTTAGTAGTTCGTATAGGTCCCTGTGCTGCTTTAGCCGCCTCGGGCCTTGTGCATGAGTGGGCCAAAGACCCCTCCTAAAAATAAAGCTTCTTTTTGAATAGCAAAATCTTCAAACATTCTTTCAAAACACTCTTCGAAGGTCATGCCTTCACAAACTAGAACTACGTAAGCCTTGAGTTTCCCATTGCACCAGGGAATACGTAGGAGCAGGATCAAGTTCTGTCAGGCTATCTTCCATCAAGTAATTATTTTTCATACTAATTAAAGGGATCAAACAATTTTCAAAATCACACACTCTGTTTAAGGGTACCGTTCTTCGGAACGGGCGAGTAGGGTGCCTAACACCTTCCCTACTTGTAACCGACTCCCGAACTTAGAAGCTCATTCTCGAGTCAAGGTTTTTTCCAAATATTTTTCCCTTCAATAAAAATTTGGTGGCGGCTCCACTTCAATAAAATTCATTTTTAAAATTTTAGCGAGTTCGTCGTCTCGTCGGAATTACGGTTGCGACATATAATGTAAACAACTCCTGAATATATTTGAATTAAACTCATCATTGTGACTCTTCCCTTTCTCCCTGAAGAATAGATTGACGCTTCGGTTTTGCAATTTTCATGCGCAATCCAGAACAATTATGACGCTTCAAATTTCCATTTTTCAACCGTTCTTTCACAATCAGGTAAAAGTATATATATGTTCTTATTTGTCAATAATGTTTTAATCCTTAATCCCTAACCCTAAGTCCCAAATCGTAGTATCATTCTCAACACAATTTCCATTTCTGGATAGCATGGGTGCCAAAAGGAGGAGTCTCCGACTCAACAGAACTGACACAAAAGCAAAAAAAAAACCAAGACATACACAATGAATCAATGTCTTCCCCTTCATTCAACAAGGCGAAATGTGGAAACCCGAAAGATACACCGCTGCCAAATGTGCCTCCTATCATCGTTCTTTCCTCTAGGTATTTGATTTTTATGGTTACATGCAACATAATTATTTTGTATATGCCACAATATTATCCTAAAATGCGATGGTTTTAATATCTAAAACATTCAAAATGAAAGCAAAGTGAAGGCCTTTACAAACCCTAAATAAATTTCGTATTGGGACAAAAGAGGAAAAGATGAAGAGAAGTTAGTTAGTGACCAACCCTCTTATGCAGTAATATTTTCTCCAATAGTTTACTAATTGGAGTTTATTTTTCCAAAATTTTATCCTTAGTTTACTCGTTCACTTTCTGTAACAAGAACTAATACGCAAAGTACAGACAATGGAATGTTCTATTCAAGAAATCAAGGAAGCATTGTCGTTGATCACCCACATTTTAAACAAGCAAAGCACCACCCAACAGAACTTTGATCTGAACCCTTTCGAGGTCCACTCTTATTCAACACCTAGACAATCTGGTCTAACCAATGAGGTTAGAACAAAACTTATTTTAAAAAAGCTGGAAGAGGAACAACCACTAATGCAAGATGCCACTAAAAGAATATATTTCACCAAAGAAGCTTATTTTAACCAATCTCAGAGGACATTACCACCAGATTTTTTTCTCAAAAGAAATAGAAGTTAGGCCCACAAAAAAGTTTGTGTGCTATGAACATATCCACTGGTTTTTATATCAAACCCCAAACTTAAACTAAAAAAAATCCCACAAAACTTGGTGTAATTTATGCACCTTTCGTTCCTTATGTAAGTTTTATCTTAGAATATTTTTTAAAATTATGGTTTATCACTAAAATTGTATTTAACTCATTTTTTCTAACATGTAGTGGATATCTTCTCTGTTCAAGCCAAAACAGGACATCCGCCTCAACAGTATTCGGATGTCTATCGCGTCCTACATTTTGGAAGAACAAAGAAAGATTTTAATGACTTGTAAGACTTATTTATATGGTAACATTATTTCATAATGTATGACATCTTATACCCATATAACTCCTAATGGTAGGAACGAGATTTTGGTTTCTCCGCACACTGATTATTATCAAGGAAGAAGAAACAATTTTGATTGTCTCAAATCAAAAGGACTAATTGAGCAAGAGGTAACACATTTAATGCATGTAATTAATTGATGGAACTTATACTAATATATGACAACATGTAACGATATTTTTCTTAGGTCCTTGACTTGGTTACGTGTCTTAAAACCTTTGAACAAAATTCTACAAAAACTCCTACTACTGATTGGTTTCTACTAACTTCATTCTCTGTAAGCATATACTCAATCCTTCTACTAATATTCACTATTTTATATCAACTTTGTTGATTTCTTTTATATTTTTTTTAATTTTAGCAGTTTATCTTGGCTGCTTGAGACTCGAGTTCAAAATGTTGGTGAACTATTATAGACAACGGTTCATGGGCTACGTTGATTATGTTAGCAAGGTGATAAATCCCATTATTGTTGGTTTTTTACATTTCATTTAATTTTACTATAAAGTATGTAAGAATACTGATATATTTAGTATTAACTTTTTTATTTTTATTTATCAAGATTTATATGCCCATAAATGAGGACAATTCGCATTGGTATTTGCTGAACTAATTCCCCTCCAGAGAAATGTTGGAAGTTAGAAAAGGGTTATTAAAAAAGTGGTAATGTCATTTACTTTTTCTAATACTATTGCATTGTACTATTACAACAATGCTATTTCAATTAACAATTTTCTTTACAAGTCATGTGCTTTGAAGAAATGTTTAATTTTTCTAATTTTTATGAATTTGATGTTACCATGAGACCATTGGTCTCGAATTATGAAATAGTGATCCCCAAAGATCTAAATATGCAAGACAATGACTCGTAAGTAATTAATTTCATATCATGTAAATTTATATTTTTTTAATGCAATATCTAAATTCTAACTTTACGTCAGGAATGATTGTGGTGTTTGGGTAGCCACATGGATGATGAATCAAAGTGATACTGATTTCAACCTTCAGGTAGGTATTGTATATTGTATTACCAAGTTTAAGTTGTCATAACTTGAACTAAATTTTTTAATTTCAAACTTGCAGATCGACCAAGGAACAAGGTTGAAACTTGTTGAACTTGTAATTCATCCATACAACACAATTCCCGGACATAATTAACAAGGCACGCAAACACCTTTAACAGTACAAGGATGGAGCTAGAATGGATAAATTTTGATAACTTTGTTACTGAATAATGAACAATCTCTTTACTTTTTTTTTACGATTTTTTATTATTTTTTGTTAGTTTTTTTTTTGGGTTTCCTATTGAACAAATATGTCTTTTATTTCTTAATTTTTATATTTATGCTTGGTTAATTATTATTCTTGGTTTGTTTGGTTTCGTATTGGTCTAGAATGTTTTTTATTTTTTAAAGTATAGATGCCTATGCTTTAGCTAGGAAAGTTCTTACCTGATGAAATGATGTGAGCATCACTATCCATTGAATGAATTTAGAATATTTTAGTAACTTCAACATTTAAAATCTTCATTGGTTGAAATAGCTTTTAGCCTTTTCAGTTGTTTCATTCTTGCTGACTGCGATTAAATAAAGACATAAAATTTTAGAGGGCATTAGAGTATACTATTTGCATGCATGAAATTTTGAAATAAGTAAGCTATAACTTAAAATAATCATAACTAACTAAAATTTATTGGAACTTATTTTATCACTTTAGAAAGTGTCATTAGCCAACTTCTCAATTTTCTTTTTAAAGAACTTTGCTGTGCCCCAAATATTGGTATTATACATAGAAAGTGTCATTAGCCAGCTTCTTAATTTTTCTTGTAAAGAACTTTATGATGTCCTAAATATTGGTATTATACATCGAAAGTGTCATTAACCAGCTTCTCATTTTATCACTTTAGAAAATGTCACTCTAAAGGTTAAAACCTTGTTTTTTATGTTTTTAGAACAACTAAATTTTTCAATAACCATCATTGGCTTCTATTAATAGATCACAATTTCACATATAATTTAGGATGAGACAAATGGAGTTTTCAATAGACAGAATTTAATTGTGAAATATTTATTTTTAGGATGAGACAAATTATGTATCTTTACATTAAATGTTTTGCTTTAACAGTTTCAACTTTCGGTAAGTGAACGTCTTTCATTAGATGTCAAGTTTCAGTGAAACTAAGTTCCGTACACAGACTGAACCCTACTGAGTACCTCAACAGTCCTACTTGCGTCAACCTCAATAACCACGGCCAAAAGTATTCTAAAAGGATACACTCATTTTAAGTAAAAGATTCTTATACAACATATTTATGTATTTGTTTATAAGTAGATTTTCAATCATACGTCATATAAATACCTCGTATAATACTATCATTTTCCTTACACTTGGGAGAAAGAAAAATTGAAACACCAATAAGTAAAAAAGGGAGAGAAATAATTAAGAAACCATGCAAAACACTGTCGGAGAATGAAAATGGTAATTAAAACGATTAGATACTGCAATAATGATTAAATGTCAATAAATAACTATAGTTTCATAATTGAAAAGACTATACACATGATTTCTGGGTATAACAGAGAGCATAAAGAAAAGGTTTGATGCTTCCCAATCTTCATTTCTTCAATGTTTAACCATACAATTATATAACCACACCATTCTTTCTAGCTAACATTAAGAATTAAACAACCCATTGCCATTATCAACAAGGTCGAGAAGACCAGAAAAATTTTTCGATGCATTCCTTCACGATACTTTGATTCAACCAACATAACTTGTAACTTCTCAATGTGACCATCCTTGAGGTTAACTGACTCTGCAGCTCCAATATTTCTTTATTCAAAACTCCGCATTGAGAACATTTAGAATAAACACGATCAAAGCAGGGGTCCAACCAATCATAATAAGAACAACCCTTAATGATATTTTAACAACAAAACATCAATACCTAACAAAATACATGAAACTTTTAAATCAAAATTTAAGAATGCAAATCACCATACTTCATTATTATTAACACTTTTATTTAAACACTTATAGTATCTCCTTCCAAAATTTTTAATTGACTAAGATGTCCTCAAAATTGGAGGTTAACCACAAAAACAACGTCTTACATTAGAAGTGATTGAGGAATCTATTTGTGAAGCCATTGATTCAATAGCTAGAAGAACAAGGCAATACAAAAGTTAATAAAAAAAACTTGCTAAAAAATTTATGGTGAGGAAAATATGAAATAAATTTACATAACTACACTACTATAAAAAATTCATCATGCATGACTAAAGGAAACATTTGTAAAAAAAATTTTTTTCCAAAAATAAAGAAAAAAAACAGAGTATTAAAAACCCCTAAAAAAAATAGAGTTTAAAAATGAACAAGGCATATCTTAAATTGTTCTTCCCCAAGGACGATAATTTACTTCGAAGACCCTAACACAAACCACAAAAGTATCCTAAATAAATATCACATAAAACTTAAAAATGAAACGAAAACACTAACAAACCATACCTTAAACTGTTTGCTTGACCAGGTTCTTCCTCCCGAGGATAATGATATTCATTGAAGAGCTTAACACAACACAAAAGTTAAATAAAAAAAAATTTATAGAAGACTTAAAAATTAAAGCAAAACAGAGACTGAAAACCCATACATTAAACCGTTTACTTGATGTCGTCGTCCTTCTTCACCTGATGATTTATGACGAAGAGCTTCAAACGGAAAATGAAAATACCCTAAAAATTGTGCAAAAATTTAAAATTCTGCAAATATTACAGATTAAAGGAAAACACACACTAAGAAACCATACCTTACTCGAAGATTTGCATTCCTCCTTACCTCATGATCTACACTGAAGATGATTTCTTAGTTTCTCCCTTTCGGATAAAAATCCCGTCTCATTTTATAAGCCACGGCCATTACCTAGATAGACTTGTCTAGGGTTTTTTACCTTGATCAAGTATAAACTATGGTTAAATAAAAAATAATAAAATAAAATTAACCGTAAATGAAAATGAGTTTTTTAAAAGCATGAATAAAGTTTAAGACGTTTTACATAAAGGATCTTTCTGCAAAACTTTTATTCTTATGAATCTTATGTGTAATAATTTTTTATCCTATTTTATCTTTGATCAATATTAAATATAGACAACTGTATTGGTCATGTGTCAAATTTCAATTGGTCGTTTAAGATAAAGGGTTTGGTACCTAGATTTACAATGGTTGCACCTTATTTTGCCTTTGCATGCCAACTGCCACTTACGTATAAATTGTTTGTCATGTGGCCGCTCAAAGACAGCTGTACTGCTTAACTCGTTAAGCACTACACCAATCCTAGCCTCAGTAAGGAGATCTTTGAAATAATGTGCGTTCCCTTAAGCATTTCTATACTTCTATCTAAAAGCTTTATATGTTTTTCGGTTCAAGGTATACCAAAGGAATATGGGAGCATGCCCGACGTCAACAAAGAAACCTTCAACTGAACATTTCCAGGAAGATCAATAAACTACATTGGAATTCCGTTATAGCAACCAACTACAACTGCGTTCAGATTTTTCTAGGCTATTTCTTTGAGGTCCGATAGCATCACTCCTAAGATTCAGGTAAGTGTAAATGTTTTAGCTTCACCTAAGTATCGTCATGGATTAATGAATATCCATCAGGTCCTTTAATGAGCACAAAAGGCAATGACTTCAGATCCCACTACAATTCTGAGTCAGCAAAGTGTCTACCAATCAACAGTTTTGTCTGTGAGGTTGAATTCTTTGGATTTATCATAATGAATGTACCCCTAGTTGTCCCAAGGAACTGTTGTTCGCCACTGAAACATACTGTTTTCCAAAGTGCATGCATGAGGGCTCCATTGACTGTAATAAAACCTGCAATGCATTCCCATCCGCGCCCTGGACCTGCGTCAAAATACCGGAGCTAGTGTTCTTGAACCGGGATAATGCAAAAGATCGGAACCTCCTGAAGTAGTGTGAACCAGTGCTAGTAGCAGGATTATGGGAGCAAAACTGACTCTGATGTCCATCTTGTCAAATTCATCGATGCAGCAAATGTTATTGTCAACAAGCTTCAAAGCGCCAGCCTCAATACAAAACTCCCCGATTTCTGGTTCCTTGGCAGCAGTTGCAGTCAAGCCAGCAGCAGATGATGATTTCCCAAAAGTTTACGCAGATCTTGGAACTATGCATGAAGTATACATAAGAAACTGAGACTTGGCACAGCTGGGATCAATACAAACGTTTAAATCTCCTCTCAGGTTGATGCCTTCATGACTAAATTTGTGGACTCCACCCATAAGCATAAGAAGTATAGCTCGCTTTATATCTAGATGACCAAAAACAGTTGGAGCCATGCCTTTAACAAGTTTAGTGAAGAAATTTGGAGTGTTCCACATCTTTGAATTTCATCGAGTTCCTGTGCAGTAAACTGTTGAGCATCCTTCTTCCGGATGCCCGTTTCTCTTCTAACACCACAAATCTGAACAGAGTTGGCAATAAAAGCTAGACGATAGGATAGGTCTCTGACTCCCAAAGCCTTAAGCCCCTTGCACCTTCATTTCCAGTTGTAGAACCCTTGTGTTGAGAGACTTCTCGACGGCACTCTGCTCTCTCACCAAGAGAGGCCAATATAAATATGTCAGGTATAACAACTACAGGACCTGTGAAAAATCACCGTGTCACCATCCCTGGCCTGTTCCACAATCTCATGACGAAGTATGACCTGGGCAGAGAGCCTGCAGATACCTCTTTGGACGTCTTTTGCATTCTGACCCTTTTCCAGTCGATAAACTTGCTTTCTTAGCGCAGCAGTGCCCATCTTGTTCAACTTCTACAGGTGGCATTTACACAGATTGTTGGCTTGGTATACTTGAATTGTTGCTCAACATTCTTTATAACCCTACCACAATCTAGGCACTTGAAAATTCCTTGGAGAAGCTCAGGTCGAACCTTACTTGTCCTTGTCACCACTAACTTGGCCACAAAAAGAGAAGGAGGATAGCTTCCGACGGTTTGGGAATCAAAGTTCGGCTTGGCGAGCTTGAGCAACAGTTTCTTGTGCATTGAAATCAAAGAAGCGAACTGCATTGAACTCGTAAGTCAATCTTGTGAGCAACAAACACTTGCTTTTCTATTTCCATATCCTCCTCTTGCATCATCGTCTTTTATAAACTGAAATTTCTCAGTTTATCGTGAGTTGAATGTTCCAATTTCACTCCAAAACTATCTTGAAATTCGTGGCATAAACCACAATTATCGACCAAAGTCTTACGACTCTATTTCTTTAATACCGATCTTACTTGAACTCAATTAAACATTGTTCGATTCAATCAAACAGAACCAGAACAATCTCTAATAAACAGTAAGGATTGAATTCAAATAAAAGCAATCGATTCAACAGTTTCGCAAGGAATTTTCGTTATCATTCAGTTGAGTTGTTTATTCTGCTTCTAAATGATAAAAAAAAACGAAGATAACCAGGTTTATCAAGTGAATCAATGATAAGTTATGCATGAAATTGACCTTGAACTCATCTAATGATAGAGAGCGAAGAACAAAAGGTCTTGCCAGAAATTGAGCTTTCTCAAAGCAGAGTGAAGATCCAAGCTAGGATCAGAAACATCGAGAAGCCTTCCGAATTAAGGTGATTCTCCCTCTTGGACCAGAGTGTGAAGGTTAAGGAGATGTCATCTTGGAGAATCAGCAGTGAGAAGATGAGAGAAATTGAAAAGAACTTCTAGTAGCAGAGGGGAGATGAGAGAAACTGAAAAAAACTTTGAGTAGCCGAGGGAAACTGAGCCTTCTTTTTCAGATTTTTCTATCACCAACCTGGGACGCCTTTCCATCTAATTTTCTAATATTTAAAAATTTTGAATTTCTTAACTTACCCTCTGCTTCTTTACTTATCATGTTTGTTCTCCAACTACCTAACTAACTTGTAACTGTCTTTTAACATAAAACAATTTTTGTTTAAGGCTTAACAGTTTTCCCTTTTTTCAATAAAGCATTACCAATCTGTCCTTCGATCTAATTTTTATTTTTTTTTTACTTTTTAATTTTTTACCAAAATTCTTTTCACTCATTTTGTTGTTTTTATTTTTATTTTTTTGTTTTTTGTTTTATTTTATTTCATTTTATTTTGTTTTAATTTTTAATAATTTTGAATTAAATTATTTTTGGTTAGAATTTTTAATTTTAATTTTAATTTTAATTTTTTATTTACTTACAAATTTTACTTCAAACATAATTAAATATTCATAATCACTAATGTTATCCATTGTTCCTCAATTGCTCCCCAGTAATTGCTCCCTTCTTACTTTTAGGTTATTAAAATTTGCTCTCCTTTTCACTACAGCAACTATCAAAATACTCTTTGAAACAATTTTTGCAAAATTTTTGAATCGTGAAGGAAGAAAGGAGCATGTAGGACTACATGAGCCATGATGCTTCTTATAGTATTCCTCTAACAACTCCTGCAACATTCAAAATTTTGAACGAGTGAAATGTATTACTTTATGCGTTTTATTGACAATGTAAAATGTATCAAGTAATGCATTTACATAGAGTGTAAGACATTTTATCCATTTTACGTGTAGAAATATACGTAAAATATATTTAATAATATATTTTATTTCTTAGAAAAATGTTTATTAAATATGTTTTACTCCATTTTTCACAACTCACATCAATATTTTATTTTTTATTTTTTATTTATAAAATGCATTATAAAATATATTTTACATAATGCTTATTTTATTATACGTCACATTACTGTTTTGATTTTATAGAATATTTTTATTTTGAAACAAACTCATTTAGAGTTAATTTTTAAATAACTTTATTGGAGTAAGTGATAAAAAAAACATTACTAATGTCATCCATCTCCTATCAATTGCTCTCTCATAATTGTTTCCTTTTCTTACTTATAGGTCATTAAAATTTGCTTGCCTTTTCACTATAGCAGTTATCAAAATTCTCTGAGACAATTTTTGCATAATTTTTGGATGGTGAAATAAGAAAGGAATATGTAAAACCACATGAGACCATGGATGCTTCTTATAGTAATCCTCCTATGACTCTTGCAACATTTAAAATTTTGAAAGCATAAAAACATTACTTTATACGTTTTACAAACAATGTAGAATGCATCAAGTAATGTGTTTTACAGATGGTGTAAAATACATTATTTTATACATTTTATATGTGTTAGAAACATATATAAAATATATTTAATAATTCATTTTACTTTTAAAAATATATATTTTTAAATATATTTTATTTTAATTCCAACAGATCACATTAATATTTTATTTTTTATTTTTATAAAATACATTATGAAATATGTTTTACATATTATTCATTTTAGTATGGATCATCATTACTATTTTAATCCTACAAAATATATTTATTTCAATACAAACTCATTTAAACTATTTATTTTTAAATAATCTCGTTTAGTTAAGTCATCTACATAAAACATTATTAATGTCATTCATCGTCTGTAATTTTTCTTTAGCTCCCACCACCATAAAGATAAATAATATTCAGCATAAAAAATTTTATAAAATTTTTTTACAAACAACATGAACTACTATTTAAAAATAAAACTTCTAATTACTATGTTAAAGTTTAAGTTTTTCTAACTAAATATGTATATACATTTTATTTTGAATTATTTTAGTCCTTATATGTTTGTTATAATATCTTATGTTATAGTCTAATGTTCACATCAACATTAAGTTATATCTAGTATAGAACTACACATTGATAGAGATCAATCTTCACCTCACCTTCTAATGAAATATAATAGAAGGATTATATGTATGATAAAGATTTTTGTTTTCAAATAAATTTATTTATATAATTTAAACCCTCAAGTTAAACTTAATATCACAATATATGTATTTAAATTAGCTTTTGAAGGGGAAAAATATATTTTTTTTCTATAGTTTTCTTATAAAGCTTTTAAAAACACTCATAAATATTCTCTAACAAGTCTCATATAAGTATTTAAGCCTATAAGTTTACACATGGATAAAAAGAAAAAAAAAATCAAATACTCACTTCTACTTTGTTCCTTGATGCATGCCACGTTTTTCAAAGACCAAACAGGTTAGGTCCAAAATCCAAATCAGCACACTTTAAGACTATCACGCATGCCACGACATATACTCCAAAAGCTATAGTTCAATTAAATTCTCTTCTAACATGAAATGGCTTGCAATTAACAAAACCATCCTAAAGTCTTTGGTTGTTATATATATCCTCCTCAACTTTCCAATATCCAATCTACTAATTAATCTCTTGGAATCACTTGGGTTGACACAATGGATGTCTTCTCCTTGAGCTCTTCCTCAAGCACTTTTATGGAATCTGAAATTTCAGCTCTATACACATAGAACTTTGTCACAAAAATGAAAAATATGAAGTTCAAGACGTTTAGTATAGCCAAAAGTGCATAGTAGTAATCAAGATGAGAAGCATTCAAGTTGTTCAAAACCCAGCCCTGGTGACCATGTTCCTTTGTGACATGTGAAACTACAGAGAGAAGAAAAGTACTTAGGAAATTCCCAATGCCTAATGTAGTCATTGAATATGAAGTGCCAAGGCTCTTCATGCTTTCAGGGGCTTGGTCATAGAAGAACTCAATTTTGGCAACCTCTAAAAATGCATCAGCTGTTCCCATAAGAATAAATTGAGGAAGCAAAATGAAAATGCTCAAAGGAACTTGTCCTCCATTTTCGACTACCCCATGTTCTTTGGCTATTCTAAGTCTATACCTTTCAGTTAGAGATGCAATCGCCATAATCACTGTGTGGATTATGAGGCCAATTCCAATCCTTTGGAGAAGGGTTATGCCTCGGGGGTTCTTGGTAAACCTTTGCATAATCTTGACAAAGAAACGGTCATAGAGCACTACACATATAAGCATGGACAGAGTCACAAATGTGGCTAAACTTGCTGGGGGAATATTGAAGCTACCAATGCTTCTTTCAAGTGTAACACCTTGCTTCACAAAAAGGGTACTTATTTGAGCAACCATTGCACTGGGAATAAAGGTAGCAACCAAGATAGGGATCATTCTTAGCATTTGTTTGGTCTCCTCTACCTGGGTAACAGGGCTTAGCATCCATGCACTGGTGCTAGAACTAGTCTTCACACATGCCTTGTTAAGGAATCTACATATATATGAGGCAGAGCCAGAAAAAATATAGATCAATCAAAGTCTTTAAGAGTAAAGATGCAGTGAACAAATGCCCGTTTGGATAACTTGTAAAACAAAATTTTTGGAGACCCATCTTTATCATACTTAACCATTTAAAAATCAATTTTATCAAAATCTAAAATAAACAAACATGTAATAATATTAAAAAAAAATCTTAGTTTATCAATGTTTCACATTCATGATAGTTTTAGGTTAACTAATAATTTTATTTTAGGTAACCAACTATATTTATCTTATTTATTTCAAAAAATTTGAAAATTTTTGGGTATCCAAGAATACCCAAGCCAGAATGTAGCTCCACCCATACATATGTATTTGTAAGACATGCACACGTTCACATGATAAATTAATAATATTTTATGAGATTGTCTAAATTATTTAAATAAAAAATTCTATCCTAAACATATTAATGAGATTTTGCTCATAAAAAATTAAATAAAACAACAGATTTTTCAATACAATATCTTATTTTACTCATCTACTTAAAATGAGGTTCTTCAACTATATAATAACTTCAACAACCCCATATTTCATATAGTAAAATCACACATCAAGTTAATTAGCTAAGAAATTAAGATAGAATTTAGACCTCAAGGTTGGAGTAGGATCAACTCTGACTTTCCCTTTCTTTGCATACTGTTCCAAATCAAGCTCATATAGTTGTTTAGGGTCACTAGGAATAGACACTTTCCTTTTCCTTATGGCAGCCACTATGACCTTGGCCATTTTAGTGAAAGGACTCCCTGCAGGTAATTTATGTCTATAGAAGGGTGTGCCTGCCAAGAAAATGATGATAGATATTGCAAGTCCAAGAGTGGGAAGAGCATACCCAAGTGTCCACCCCACATTATCTTGTATATAGACTAGAACAGAGTTTGCAAAGAGAGTCCCAATGAAGATGCTGAACATCCACCAATTGAAGAAGGAGAGTTTATGCCTCTTCTCTTTGGAGTCAAAGTCATCAAACTGGTCAGCACCAATGGTGGAGATATTGGGCTTGGTTCCACCAGTTCCCACTGCTAGAGTGTAGAGTGCACCATAGAATAAAGCTAGCTGTAATGTGGAGGCTTTTTCACATTTTGTCACATCTATTTCATGGCATTCAGGTGGCTTTAGGCTTGGAAGGGAAACTGAAAGTGTAAGTACACACATACCCTGCCATTACCAAAATACACATGAATCATTCAACAACACTGATGAAGGTTTAACAAGATAACTCATCCTAAACACTAGACAGGATACCTTAACCATCAAAATCAGTGGAAGTAGTTGGTGCTACTGGAGATTTTGGATTGAAAACATGTAAATTGTAATAAATTCATATGGGTATAAATGGTGGCTTTTATGTCTAACACTTCTTATCAAGTGATTCTATTTGTTTATTGCATGTAAGGAGGAGGTTAAAAAATAAGAGAAAGGATAACAATATATTTTTGAAAATATACTATTTAAATTTTTTTTTGTAATTAATTCATTTTTTTTTAAAATAAAGTACTTATTTTTAAATTGATTATTATTTAAAATTGTTTTTATGTTTTTTTAAATGCACCAAACACAATAAGAATATATTGTTATTATTGGTAAAAAAAAAATAGATTGAGAAACACAATTCAAGCACATGACTTTTGGAAAGATTATGGCAAAACAAGTCAAGGATAGGTGTCCTATCACTAGGATTATAGCAATTATATATGTGTTAACTTGTCTAATCCAGCTTTTTAACACAGTTATGATGTGCCTATTAAATATGTATATTTGATTATTGATTATGTTGAGTAAGCTTATAGTTTTATTAGGATAAAATTTAACTTTATTAGGTTAACTATCATACTAGGATAAAATTTAATTTAACCCAAACTTTACATTAAATCTGAACCCAATTGTAAGAATGGGAGAGAAAGAGTAAAATTTCGGTTAAGTTAAATTTTACCTTAATAAGATAGTAACCACACTTAACATAATTAATAGTCAACTTAAAATATTTAACAATCACCTCAGCACTTTAATAAAAATTGGATAGAAAGTTAATAAATGGATCAAATTAGCTTGATTAAAAATTTTATGAAATTAAAATCGTGCGACTAAAAATTAGGAGATCGAAATTAAATAAATATTAAATTTAAAACAAAAATGCAATCAAATCTAATAAAATATTTTAGATATCAAAATCATTTCTTTGCCACATAGGAATTTCATTAGACATCAGCATATATAATTAAAAATTGGACGGTGAGTTAATATATAAATATATTTGCTTAGTTAAAAATTGAAAGGATCAAAATTGCACAATTAAAAGTTGAGGGAGCCAAAATTGAACAAGTAGCAAATTAAGAAAACTTAAAATACAATTAAGTATTATAAAAAAAAAAGTGCATTAAAGAGTATATTTTACAGGAAATTATTTAGAAAAAATTTAAATAATAAAAAATGTAATTAATACAGAGAAAAAATAAAAAATATTTGAAATTATAAAAAAATCCAATTAAAAATAATAATGAATTGGTCACTGTTTATCCTTCCTTAGGTTGATGTAAAATTCGGAAGAAAGAAAATAGATGAAGAAAAATAAATAAAAATATTTTTTATGGTTTAGTTAAAAAGAAAAAAAGAAAATCAAAAACTCGCATGAAGCTTACAAAAGTTTTTCTCAATAATTGAAAATAAAATGAAATGAAAAAGTTTATATTTACTCACTTATTCACTATTATATTTAAGATGTAAATATCTTGTAACATAATTTTTATTTTTATTTTCTTTTTTCTTCCATTGAATTAAGATGAAGAAAATAAAATTGTTCCTTTTTATTTTTTCTTCGTAAACAATGAAAGTTTCAAAAATCAAAGTAATCATTAAACAGTTGAAATCATTAGTTTATTATTGATTATTTTAACCATGATCAAATAATATAAAGTTTGATGGGTAATAATTAAGTATATCTTAATGTAATATAATATAATATTATAAGTCATGAACTACTGTAATCATTAAAAAAGATTGATGTAAAATTTTAAATTAATGTAAAATTATAATATTATATCCTTTTGTAAGATAAAAAAAATTACTAACAAATTGGGTTATTTAATAGTGATTGATAGGTGAACCTCATCCATAACCTTTTTTAATTTAGCATTAGGAATTCAATAGATGAAAATAGATTTTAGTTGAATAAATAATAATAATTGGTTCAAGTTGGTACTTCATCATTGAATTTAAAATTAGTTAATTATTTAGGTTATACGAAATATAGACACTGACTAATTCACTCGCTAATCGCTATCCAATCTAATTTTTCAAGCATGGCAAAAAACTAACTTTTCTCTTCTTTTTTTTTTTTTACTTTTTTTTTATCTCATTTTTTCTTTATATCCAGTTGAAGCATAAGACAAAGTTTACTGATAGACTAAATCACTTTAAAAGAATATATTCTAATTTAAAATATAAGAGTGAATATAAATTCTTTTGTGATGTAATGTTAAGAATGCAAATTTTACAATCGTTATACTTTGAAAATAAAGCTTACACACACTAAAATTAACTTATGTTAGTATAATTTTTTAATAAAAATTAGAATATTAATCTCAATATTATAAATTTATAATATAATATATATTATATTTAGAAAAATTTTATATAAATATTAATATATATTATTAATATATTAAAATTAATAAAATATTTATTAATATAATTTTTTAAAATTTATATTAATAATTTAATTTTTATTACAGAAATTATATTTACAAAACAATGCTAAGCACAAGAGTTAACCTCAATAGCATGATGGTAGGAATGCGTGGTCAAAGACTAAAAAAAAAAAGAAAATTAAGGATAAAATTTAGTGATTTATTATTTTTAAATATATATGCACATTGCTTTTAAAGGAGTTGGGTGTTGGGAGTTGAAAACCATTAGTGAATACTGCCTGTATTGTCTGTTCTCATTTGGCCGTTGAAGAATCCAATGAACACATTTATTAGAAAACAATCAACGAAATAAATTTATGGTACATAATGATTAAAAAATGACAGCTTTAAGTCAGAGGGGAAATATAAGGGGAAAAAATTGGGTATAATAATTAGATATTGCTAATATTATTTTAAATAAAAATTTTAATTTATTTTGATAATTAAAATATTAAAATTAAAATCACATTATTGTAATTAAATTTTAATTAAAAAATAATTTTAGAAATATCTATAATATTGTATTTAAATTTAAAATAATATCTATAAAATATATTTTTTCTTTATTTAAAATAAATATGTTATATTTTAATTTTTCATATAAATAAAAAATTCCTAATAATAATAATAAATAAGTATAAATATTTTATTTTTTATAATTATTTATGTTATTAGAAACCAATTTTAAACACTAATATTATTAATTTTATAATTTTATTTAAAATATTTTATTTATCTTATAAGATCATAAAAGAAATATTAAATATTCAAAGCTAATAGTTAATCATGTTAAGAATTATATTAGTGGAAACTTTTAAAAAAAGACTTATTTATATAAATTGAATTCATATATAATATTAATTTATCTTTCAACAGAAAAAACATATTTTTCAAAATAGAAGAAAAGGTAGGATAATATAAAAAAATTTCAGAAGATGAAAATGTAATTTTTTTCTTAATTTTTATATTCTATATTCATTAATTTATCTTTTATTTTAATTTCTCACTATAATTATTTAAGAGTGAATAATATGAATAAACGACAAATAATATTATTTAATAATCTTGCTATAATTTTAATTTTTTATCTTTTATTTAAATTTAATTGATACTATTAAACAAAAAATAAATTTAAATGAAAAATTGACTAAATGAGAAATAATATTAAATTGTATATTATGTTATTTTAAGTATGTCTTTAATAATCTCTTCATGAACTACATGTGTTTCATAATATGATATTTTCAATTTTATTTTATAAAGAATGGGGTATTTCAAATGTGATAGAGAAGAAGTACCAATAAATAGATGATGGAAGCAATGACAAAGGTCCAATAGCGACCAAGGTGAGCATCAGCAATATAGGCTCCTAAGATGGGAGTTATCCAAATGGTTCCAACCCAATTGGTGACATTGTTGGAAGAGGTAACAGTGCCTTCGTGAAGCTTCCTTGTTAGATACAATATCAAATTTGATGATATTCCATAATAAGCCATTCTTTCAAATATCTCGTACACTGCATGCCAAATAAAATGAATCAATGGCTAATATGGTTTCACATATTATTGCATTCTATTAATGAAGGATGGCAAATTCAATTCTAATATAAGGTGTATTTGAATAAATAATTTAATTAAATATTTATTTAATTATTTTTTATTATATAAAATTTATAGTATAAATTTGATTATAAAAATTTAAGAATCAATTTTTAAAAATATTTTAATAAATTATAAACACTATAATCAATTTGGTAATGAATGTTGATGTAATTGATAAAAACTAAATTCTAAGTTCATAAAATGTGAGCTTAAATTTTATTATTAATATAAAAAAATTTGTTGATGAAAGTTGTATAATATTTTTATAAATAACATTTCTTAAAATTTGAAATAAATTTTAACTTTAATAAGCTTTTAAAATTCAATTCATTTATGTTTTTCACAATGTTATTCATAATTTTAAATAGAGATAAAAGTATTTTGACTTAGATTTAATTAAAAAATTTGAGATTTGAGTTTGAATTTTTTATTTATTAAATATATTTTTTTAAAATCTAATTTAATTTAAAGTTTACAACACATACAAATCTATTTAAAAGTTTACGTTAGAAAAAATATTACTATATATACTTAAAATTTATATTAATAATTAATTAAAAAGACCTACAAACTTAAAATTTACAAGATAAAAAAATTATTAAACAGACTTAAAACATATATATATATATATTATTTAAAAGATTCAAAAATTTAAATTTTTTTATAAAAATATATTTTAATATTTTTTAAATTATAAAATTTATCAATTCAGTTTTTATTAGGACCATTTTAATAATAAATTAAAATTATTTAATATTAAAAAACTATGCCACTATTTATTTTAAAATATTACACTAAATAACGTGTTAAATATAATATATTCTTATACAATATCATATAAAAAAAATTAAGAGTTGAATTATAGTTTTAATACATAAAAAATTGAAAAAAAGAATTCTATTTTAAGAATAAAAAAAATTATCCAGAATTCTTTTTATTTAAAATTAAAATTTTTAATTTTTAATAAATTATGTAAATATATTAATATTATATAAATATAATATATTAAAATAAATATAATATATAATATAAAAATAAATAATAAATATATATAATATATAAAAATAAATAAATTAAATAAACTTTTTATAAATTTAAACCTAATTTATTTATCTAAAATAATTTTTTAATAAATTTAAACTATCTATTCATTAAATAAATTAAATTAAATTATTATTTATTAAACAATTTAAATCAAATTATATATTCATATTATACGAACTTATTCTCTTTCCTCTTAATTTTAAGATATGTCAATATGCTTTCTGATGTTACCTTGGTTTTGATATCTCTCTGCTGTTTTGTTGATAAATTTTCATCATCACCCTTTTTCAAAGGAAGAAATACAACCGCATAGACTTTACTATTCCCTATTAGCTGGTAGGCATGCCGTATTTGGCAGAAAAATTACCCTCTACATTATTTGTTTTTAATCAAAATTCTTATAACTTTTATGAAAAAATGTTAAGGGAAGTTTAAGAAAATATTTTTATTTTTATATATAAAATAATATTTATATTTTATTTTTAAAAATTTATATAAAAATTAAAAAATTATTATTTTTTATCAAAATTTTAAAAATAAAAATAAAATAATATTTAATGTTACAAACAAATTACCTAACCCAAGGACAGAATATTTTTTTTTTATTTGTTTACATCCCAGGACAGAAGTTGGTATTATACAGTATTTCTTGAAGCTTTTTTTTAATCTGTTTAGATGGGTAAATCTTCTCCTATTTTATTTTACAATTTTTTTTATATCTATCTTTATTTTTTTTCTCTTTTTTATATACATATCATATCTTACACATTTACTTATTTTTATTCTAAAATAGAACTCTCCAATACAGGTACAGGAAAGGATTCCTATATGAAATAAAAGTAATGAAAATTTTATTTTTATTTATCTATTTAATTTAATTTTAAAAAATTAATGATTTTTTATATATAAACTCTTATATCTATCAACTAAAATAAATGAAAAAATAAAAATAAAATTTATATAAAAAATGGATTAAAAAATAATAAAATTAATTATATCTTTTAATATTTATATAACTTTTGTTTCTGTGAATGACCATATGCATATATATACATTTGTTTCTACCGAAAGCTGCAACATCCACCTACCACTGCGTCAAGAAATTCAGTGGTCCATTAATTTTTAAGTGCTAGCTGGAGGAAGGCCCTACAGTAGATTAGCAAATACTGAAACCTACTTCTCAACTGCATATTGCAGCCTCTAAAGTAGAGGCCAGGCATCCTTCTTACTTAATAGAGATAGCTATTTGGAAAGAAAGAGAAATAATAAATATGTATGTAGAATTTGATCTATACCTAAAAGAAAAAATTATATATAAAAAGATAAAAATAAGAAAAAATAGAGATGAAAAAGAAAATTATCCATAAGTTGAGAGCTAAAGTGTAAAGCTTCAAAACTGAAGAGAAGTTGAGGAATATTACACATATATTATATTTAGAAGAGTTTATGAAAAATTTAGAAAAATAGTTTATAAATTTATTTTTATAAATTTATTAATGTAATTTATTAAAATATTCTTAATTTATTTAATAAATTTTATGATTAGTTATATATCAATTAATTTAAGAATTTACTTATTTTTGAAAAATTATGATCAATTTATATTATGTTTTGATGTATTTTCAAGAATTTATAAATAAGTACTTAATTATATAATATCCGTAGTTTTGAAAATATGTAGTGTATTCATTATTATTTTAAAATAAGAGTTATTTAATTTTTTAATAAATAAAAATATTCAATAAATGGTTTTAAACATTTTTAAAGATATACAATAAGAATATCTATATAGTATATTTTTATTGATAATAATCTTATAATTTAATGTTTTGATAACATTAAATATTATAATTTTTAAGTAAAAATTTACTATTTTTTCATTCGTTTTTATTTATTATTATTTTAAAAATTTATTTCAATTATTACTTTTAGGCATTTAAAATAATATTTATTATTTTTCTCCATTATATTCTTAGAATTTTTCTAACCAATATTTTAAAGATACAATTTAAGAAATAAAAGTTGAAAGTTTTTATTGAAAATAACGTTAAAATATTTTGAAAATTACAATGATTATACACTTATAATATTTTTATTAGAGAAAATAATAAAAAACTATATAATAATTTTAAAATAAATGAATTTTTTAATCTATATACAAAAATCTTAAATAATGATAAATAAAATAAAATAAGACAAAATATTATTAATTTTTTTATTATGCAATCTTATATATGCATTAAAAAATTGTTAAAATAAAATATTTTAATATTTTTACTATACATGCTCAAAAGTGCGCTCACGTAAAAGCAGGCAAGAAGCAAACAAGACCAGGGTTAAGGTCTTCCATGTTCTGTGGAGACAGCACAACACAAAGAACTATCTTTGTTTCTAAAAGATCTCTAGGAGGAGATGTGTGTTTTTTGTTAATTGTTATCAAAACATCTTAAGGTTTCAAATGTTTTGGGAAATTACTTTTGATATTAATGTTTTAAACAAGATCATGAAAATGACCATTCAAGAGAGAAAAAGAAAGAGAAAGATACCAACAACAAAGGAGCAAGCTTTCCAACCACCACTTTTGGATTTGAGAATGGGTTTCCCTTTAAGATCCACAGTTCCATCTTGAGTGTACTCATTCATGACCCTTCCCTCTTCCATAGGCAAGTTTATTGAACAGCAATAAGAACCACTTTCTATTTTCTCCTTTTACTCTTTCAACTTCTTGATGAAAAAGAAAACAGGAAGAACCAACACACTGTATGTTTTCTGCACAAGTAAAAGTTTGCTAATTTGCACTGTGCTTTGAATAGTGATCATGAGACCAAACTACCTACCCTTTATAGAGAACTTCACCTCATTGGAGCACTTCTAATTCTAGCTTTAAGTGGGCCAATTATTATGATTTCATCAGCCGCTATTTTTGGAGAAAATAATTTTTTTATGAATGAAAAATTTAAAAATAATTTCCTACTTTTTTATTTATTATTTAAATTATTTATACATATTAAAAATTTATTATTCTTATTTATATTAAAATTATTATGCTAATTTTTTCTTTTATCTATCATTTTGTTTCTTACATATTAAAAAATTTAATTGATATCCTTGTTTGTATTAAAATTTTTATTTAATTTTATGTTATATCCTTAAAATTTTTTATTTATTTATTTCTTTTATTATTAATGTACTGGTAAGAAATAAAGATATAATAGAAATAATAGTAAAAGTTATCTTGAATTTTTAAAATAGCAATTCAAAAGAGAATTTTTATAAAATGATAATAGCTTAAAAGAAACAGAAGGAAGTAATTATTATTATTTTTAATCTTTCTCATAAATTAATATTATTATAAAAGATGATGATATAATGGAAAATAATAAGAATTATTTTAAATTTTTAAAATTATAAATAAAAACAAATATTTTAATAAAAAAATGAAAAAAATTTCAACTAATATTAATTTTTCAATATTTTATTTATTTTCTTGATTTATTATTTATTATTTATTACAGATGATAATAATTAGATAAATATAAAAATATATGAAAAAAAATAATTAATACTCTCTTAAAATTAAAATAGACAAATATATAAAAATAAATTTTTTTAATTTCTATAGATAAATAAAAAAATGGAAGAAGTATTAATTTTTCATTATATATCTCTTTCTATATTTAATTTTGAATTACTATTAAATATTTGTATTTATTTTGTTTAAATTGTTTCCCCTTTGTTTCTTGTGAAATAATCGTGTTACACATCCTAGGAAATGTAGCTACCCTGGGACGAGTTAAAAAGCTAGCATTTATTTGATCCAATTAGAAGTCAAATGTCATTACCTGTCAAAAACTTAGAATTGATTATATTAATTTTTAAAAGATTAAATATTTATTTTAATTTTAGTTATATTTTTATTTTAATTATTGTAAAATAATTAAATAAATTCATTTTGTGCATTTTAAAAATATAATTTCTATTTTTTATAAATTAGCATGACCAATTCTAAATTTTTTAAGATTAACAATGATTTACACAATCAAATAATTTGAGATTATGAGTCAAATATATTAGTTTTTTAATTTTATAAATTTTAAATCTATTTTCGAGATGATAAATTATCCGTAATTCTTGGTTTTTCCATCTCGCTATTATTAGTAGTCTTTTTAACTGTTTTTAATGTGTTATGTTAGAAATATATACATATATAAATAGATTATACTTTAAGTATTTAGATTTTTTTTATTTAAAAAATTTTAAATTTAAATTTAAGTTTTTACTTATCATGAAATTTTTTTTATAAAGTTTATCTTATTATAAATTTTATCAAGTTTATAAATTTACTTAAATATTTATAATATAATAAATGTAGAAAATATGCCTATAATTTATATATATATATAAATAAATAAATTATAAGCTTAAAATTTTATTAAATTAATTATATTATATAAATATAATATAAAATAAATTATAAAATCATAATAAATTAATATATATTCTTTAATAAGTTTAATAATTTTTTTATAAGACTAATCTTAACTTTTTTATTTAAAATAACTTTTTATAAACCCTAAATCTATTTACTTAATAAATAAGTTAAATCAAATTAAATTTTAAATAATCTTAACTTATTCCCATTCTTAGTAACATGCAAAATTACTTACATAATATCAACTATCTAGTATTTCGTTTCCATTCACATTACTTTTCAACTATTAATATATCTAATTTTTATAAAAGTTAAGAATTAATAATTCAATTTTTACAAAATTTAACAATCATTTATAAAACTGAAATTTATCCATCCAACCTTCACTTTCTATGTAGGCTCAATCAGGACCATCATATTAATCCTTGCTTTTATAAAATTTAGGTATTAGAGTTTTAAAAATTACGTGAATGTGATGTAGACATGTAATTGTTGATATGGTGTCATTTTATCCACCTAGACAATCTCACAAATCATTTAAATATATCAACAGCTTTTAATAAATTAATAACATTAATAGGATAAAATGAATAAATTGACAGTCTATAATCTCAAGAATGGATTTAAAAATTTAAAAGGTAAAAGATTAACGTATCTAATACTTATAATTTTCAAAATCAATTCAATCATCTACTAATCACATAGGTTACATTGACTTTCGTTTTAATAATTGATTGATACTTTTAGTGAAATAACATACATAAAAAATTTAATTAAATGTTTATTCAAAATTTATAAAAATTTATAATATAAATTTAATAATAAATTTTATTAAAATAAATTATAAAAATTACAAACTCTTCCATATTGATATATAAATTTTTTACATATCCTTAAATATTTTTCCTAATTTATAAAAGCATAATTCATGTTTATTGTAATGATTTATTATAACAATATAATTTTTTAAAATTAAATTATTAAAAATATTATTTATTTTTTATAAAAAAAATTATCAGCTTAAAGATAGTTGGAAACTTTATTTTTGATTTTTTTTTAATCTAAATTTAAGTACTTTAATCTATTGAAATAAAATTCTAAAAAAAAATTCAAACCAACAAATCTAATATAAAATTACGAAATAATGAAAAGCATTCTAGAAAAAAAGATAGAGTAAGATATTGATAAAAAATAGAACAACCTATCTAATTGGTGTTGTTAAACTCTTTGGGATGAACATCAAATGATTGAAAATAAAAAAAAAATTATTACCAGGTATTCCTTTTAAATATTAAAGATAAGGATGGAAATCAGGACATACTACTCGATTTGTTTAAAACCTATATTGGTTTGACTTATTTAATAAATAGATAAACTCAGATTTGTTAAAAATCTTTTCTAGATAAATAAGTTAGATCTAAGTTTATTGAAAAGTTTGTTTAACATATTCAAGAACCTATTTATTTTTATATATTATATATTTATATTTATTTAAATAATTATATTTATATAATATTAATATATTTACATAATTTAATAAAAATTAAAATTTTTAATTTCAAACAAAAAAATTCTATATTTGTAAAAAAATTTAATGTTTATTATAATAATTGTGTATGTTACTTTAATTTTAAAATAAGTATTTTATATTTTTTTTAGTTTTAAATATATCTAAATATGTGTATATATGTGTGCATGCTGCCTATGTACGTTATATTTTTCTTTTTATATGTTATTGTATTTGCATATAATTAGTGTTCAATATAAATGTTCTAATATAAATAAGGTAACGAACCTTTTATCTTGTTGGCTTTAAGGTTTACGTCTTTTCAATCAATTATTTATATTGATTTTAAGTTTAATTATTGGTGTTTTTTGTATTATAAGCTTTTAAATATGCTTATAGGCCTTGTAGGTTTTAATACAAGTCAAACCTTGATAACAAACAAATCTTATGACAAGTAACAGACTCATGCTTAGGTCTCAAAATTTTTAAATAAAACTTAAACATTCAAAGTCTAACTCGATTCAATCTTTTTTCATCTCTAATTAAATGATGTGTAAAGCAGCTTGATGATGGATCAAAGTAGGATCACTCATCAACTAAGAAAGTTACTAGACAATATGAGTAATATCATGTCTATTCATGGTGAGGTAGAGAAGACATCTCACAAGTCGTCCATAAGATGGAATATCATCATATGGATGGCTAGAATCATGATAGAGATGGGTATCAACAACTAAGGGTGTGGAAGTTGGTTTGCAATCAAGCATACTCAAGTCAATGAGGAGGTCAAGACAATATTGGTGTTGGTTAATTGAGATTTCTTGTCAGAATGAAAATGAAGGAGATTCCTTGTCAAGTTAATTTCATATAAGATAATGATGATATGCTCTGAATACTTAGTGAAAAGTGAGTAATTTGAGATGACTTGGGTGAAGCCCGAGGTCAACAATAAGGAGGAGAATCATTCATACCACTTTTGACTAGCTTGCTTAAGTCCATATGGTGATTTCTTTAGATTAAAACCCTGTGGAAAAGCCATGTAGAATAACACCCTTGTTTCATTCATATCAATACTACCCTTGTTTTCCTACTATAGTCATCAATAATGATTAAAAAGTAACAAAATATATTTATTGAAAAAGTCAAAAATGGTCCCAGATATCTACATGTAGTAATTCAAAAGGGGTCGATACTCTGATAGTGCTAATACTAAAAGGAATATGTTTTTACTTAGCATATTGACATACATCACATAGAACATTATTTCCAACAACAATATTTGAACAAATATGTCTCAAAGTAGTTATTCTGCAGGATGAAGCATGGCCTAGTTGTAGACGCCAAATCAAGCAGGAGGTCTTCATACATTCATCAGTTGCACTTGAGTTTACAACATGGATTTTGTCTTTCAGTAGATAGTATAGTCTATTTCTATAGTTATCTGAATCAATCATCCTCAATTATTAATCATGAATAAGATATCTGTTAGTATTGAATAACACATTACAATTGGATATACATACCAATTTAGAGATACATATTCGATTAACCTTGAATTATGGTAAGTATAACATTTTTTTCAAATTAAAGAAGTTGTTTATTTCCACCGTACCAAATATTTTAGCCATAATAGAAGTTCCATTTGGTAATATGACCATTAGAGGTTTTAGTAACCTTGTGCAATCTTTAAAATTTTCTAAATTATTACATATATGATCTAGCATGTCAAAGTCTATGATCCAAAGTATCTACATCAATTAGAGTATGCATAGAGTGATTACCTTTGTTTTCTTTGCTCATGTGGATCTGATTGGAGCTATAGGTTGATGGAGCATAATTACCTTTAATAAGGTTTAAAATACTCTTGTATTCATCTGGAGTGAAAGATGGAATGATAACAAATCTCTTTCTACTACACCTGTTTCAGTTGATACAATATTAGTGTTATGTGGTCATTGAACTTGTGATGGGAGGGAAGTCATGCTTCTTACAGTAACCATCTACAATGTGCCCATTCTAACTACAATATGTATATACTTTACCATTCTTGGTGTCAAAATTTTCCCTACCTCTTTTGTACGACCTTTTGTCTCCTATATTGATCATGGCAAGTCTTTCTTCTATAAGGATTAAGTTGCTTTATTGCTCATGGTGCAATAGCATTGAAAATAATTTATTTATTAGAGACAAGGGATAAAAAAGCAAGATTTGGAACTTCACAGTGCTAAAATGTTCATTTAATCCGGTTTAGAATTTGATGGTATAATCCTGATCATCATGATACTTTTTGAAATTTATTATGGCATCACATTGGCATTTGACATTGCATATGCACTCTACATTTGGCTTATAGTTTTCAAGCTCCGCCCACAAGGCCTTTAGCTCAGTGAAATATTCTAGGTAGAAAAGGTCCCCTATTTGAAGGTGTGGAATTCTTGATGTAGTTCATAGATGCGTATCAAATCACCTTGTAAAAATCTTTCCCATAAATCATACAAGATTTCTGCAGCAGAATCCATGTATGTTATACTTTGATCAATTTGTTGAGAAATTGAGTTCAACAACCATGAAATAACAAAATTGTTGCAGTGCTCTTAAGGTTTGAACATTGGGTCAAATTGATCTAGCATGGACAAGAGTCATCCAAGAACTTAAATTTGTTCTTGAAGATCATGAATTTTTTACAAATTTGCACCAAGAATGATAATTATTTTCATTAAGAGCTAGACTAGCCATTAACATAGAGGGATTTTCACTGTGTTAATGTAGAAAGGACTCGTTGGGTTTTGGGTGAGATCTTCCATTAATACAGAAAGTTGGCTTGATATTTGTCATGGCATGATGGGCAAGTATGCAACAGAGCTCCTTGGCTCTCATATCATCAAAGTAAAAGGAAGCAAAGAGAAGAAATCAAAATGGAGTCCATAGTATCTTTCACGCATTGGATTAAAATGAGTGGGAGAGAAAAATTGAAATATTATTAGGCAGAATTTGATATTTATATACATAATAGAAGAATTATCTAACTAGTAAATGACTAACTAACTGACTAATTAACTTTAAATATACTTATTACATTACTTTTTTTTCTTCTTTTTAATACATTAATTGTAATATCAGAGTTCATATTTAAAAAAATACTTGAAACCTAAATTAAAAAAATACTTGAAACCTAAATTAAAAAAATAAACTATAAAAGAACTCTTTATTAAATAAAGAAAAAAAATTATCCAATTAATCTTAAGATAAAATGTTGATAATAAGTTCTACATTTTATAGTTGTTCATCATCATTTAACTGATACATCTTTATGAAATTAATTATTATTATTATTATTATTATTATTTTCTTACAACTATATTGGATGTAGATTTGACAACTATGCATACATATAAAAAAAATCTTTAAAGTAGTTTTTATTATTTTTTTAGTATATATTAAATTAATTTTTAATTTTTGATTAATTATATTAATTTTAAAAAATTAATATACTAAAAAATTAATTGAAAAATTAATATGATTAATAAAAATAATTTAAAATTATTATTATTATTATTATTATTTAATTAAAAAATTAATATATTTAAAAATCATATTCAGCATATTTTACAGTTAGGTGTAGAAGTAAATAAGATTGTTCGATAAAAGTCTACTATTCAATTTATTTAAAACTTAATTTGACTTAACTCATTTAATAAATAGTCATATCCAGACTTGTTAGAAATATTTTTACATAGACAAGTCAGGTTTAGACCTACAAAAAAGTCTATTTAACTTATTCAAAAATTTATTTATCTTTACATATTATATATTTATTATATTTATTTTAATATATTATTTTTGTATAGTATTTATTTTAATATATTATATTTATATAATAGTAATATATTTACATAATTTGTTAAAATTAAAATTTTTAATTTTAAGTAAAAGAAATCTAGATGACTTTTTCCTTATCCTAAACATAAAACTTTCCTTTTCTGTTTTTGTCTAACTCTAGAAATTACACTTCTTTAATTATAATATCTCAAAATAAATAATTATAAATTTTTTTAATATTAGATAATTTTGATTTATTTTTTCACAAGTGATACTAGTAAGAACTGGATTGATAGGTTATATACCTTACAAAATGCTAAAATATATTTTCATAAAAGGATTAAGTTTATAAATTTTTTAAATTATATATATATGTGTGTTTTAGATATATTTATTAATTTTTTATTTTGTAAATTTTAAATTTGCAAATATTTTTAATCAATCATTTATATAAATTTTAAATTTATTTAGTAACTTTTGTTAGAATGTAAACTTTTAAACAGATTTATAAATTTTATAAATTTTAAATAAGATTAGATTTTATAAAAAAAATACCTTTAATAAATAACAAACTTAAATTTAAATTAAAAAATTAAATTTAAATACTTAAAATTTAAATTTATAAAAAACTCCCATTATTCTTATATTTTACTAAAGAAACTCTAATAACTGCAATTTTTTTTAACGTTTAGTCCACTTCACTTTGATGAGAGAAATTTTTTTTAAATTGATCAATTATATAATATTAATAAAAATAAATAAAATATTAAAATATTATATTTGTGTTAATTGATTATTTTTTATTTAATTTAACAAATTATTTCATTAGATAATATATTTATAAAAAACAAAAACTAATATTCCATCCTTTTTTTTCCAAAATCCAATTTCCAACTAGACTTCAAGTCTCTATCGTTATTTGCTTTTTGATTAGTCTTTGATTTTGTCGATTATATGTTACTAGTTGCGCTGGTTTCTACTATTTTTCCTTTGAATTTCACACATAATAATAATTCATTTACGAATTTCATTTTATATCTTTATATATGAGAAACTCATTTAAGGAGTCAACTTAACATGGATTTGGTGATTGTTTTTTAAAGTGCACTTTGACTATCACCGACTGACAGTGAGATAGTAATCTCTTTCAAGATATAATAATTATCAAAGTGGACTTTCCATTTCTGAATAAAACTTCTTTCATATGTATGCATGACATCGCTACTTTTATCATGACATTTGTAAACGTATAAATACATTCAATTCAAACGGAAGTTTATAATTAAAGATATTAATAAATCGATTTAATTTAATATATATTTAAAATTTAAAATTTAACTAAATAAAAATTACCAACTAATTTTTTATTAAATTGAATTAGATTTTAAATTTCATTTTAAAAATAGAATTTATATGTAGGTATATTTTATTTATAAAATTAACTTTTATTGATATATATATATATAATTACATATTTATAACATTTTAGTATTTCATTATTTTCATAATTTTTTATTAAATTTACATTTTATTATTAGTTTTTATAAATATATTATTATTTTATTAATTTTAAATTAACTTTATCTCTAATATTTTTTAGTATACAAATTTTAAGATACATTAACAAATAAGTATCATTTAAAAATAATTTTATGTGCTGTTTTCTAATCAATTAGCTAAAAGTAAAAATAAATAAAAAAGTAAACTATTCAATCTAAAACATTTAAATTAAATTTAAAATTTTGTTTAAATCAATCCAAATCAAATTATAGTATATTTTTATAATCAGATTAAGTTATTTTTATCTAAAATCCAATTTTAACTAAATTATAAATACTTCTAATTATGAATTTTATAAATAGATATATTCTTATTTTGATCCCCGATTATAATATATATTGTCGTACTAATCTCTAAATTAAAGACAGATAGATAAAGTTTTATTTATTTTATTTTCGGTACATTAATATTCAAGAAAAGATTAGTATGTCTCATAAAAACATACAAAGAAGATTAACATGACTGATAAATTAAAGTTAAGGACATAGATTTGTCTTTTTAAGTCTAGAGCCCAACATGAAGTAAAGAAAAAATGGTATGTACTCGATGATAAACACGTAACTCCATTATCAAGGACTCTCAAGTTCATAAATATGTTTTCACACACAATTGTGGGTGTAAGTTTTTTATTTTATTTTTAAATTAAAATAAAAAATAAATTTATTTTAAAAAAATAATATTAGATTAATTTTATTATATTTTTAAAATAAGCTTAACATAAATTTAAAATAAAAATAAATTATTTTTTATTTTATAAATTTTTATTTTTATTTTTAATATAAATATTATAAATATATTTTAATCATAACCACCAAATTATCATAATCATTAAATTATTTCAATATTAAATTATTACTATTATCATCGATGATAATAATAATAATAATAATAATAATAATAATAATAATAATAATAATAAATTTTTATTTTTATCATATTTTAAAATTTTTTATTTATTATTTTGATATGATTAATTTTTTAATAATAATTTTTTATTTATCTATTTTAGTTTTAGATTGATTTTAGTAAAAACATAATGAAAAGGAAAAATGAAAAAAAAAACTATATCAAAAAACATAAAAATTTAGTTTTATTATTATTATTTTTTGATAAAAATATCATATTAATCCTTCAAAATTTTTATCATTAGCTTTGTCATTATATTATTATTTTAATTTTTCTTAAGAATTAATTTAATAAAATTTTATTTTTTAAATATTTTATTTATTGCAAAGTTCAATTCTTAAAAATTTATTTTACGCACTAATTGAATTTATTTGTAAAGATAAATACATTAAAATTTATATAATATAATTGAAAAACTAATTTAAGGACAAATTAAAATTTTTTAAAAGATTAACTCAATCATAAAAGCTTTTGTAAAACTCATATTATAATAACAATTTAAAATTCTAAAAAACTAACTTCATAATTAACTTAAACTTTTTTTGAAAGAATAATTTAGTAATATTTTTATTTTGAAATAAAAAATTGGAGTAAGTTTTTTAAATGATATATCAATAGAATTTCTAAATAAAAATCATTACAGTCAACGGTATATTCATAGCGATGCGTCGCCCAAATGCTTACTTTACTACGGCGACTGCGACAGTAACCAAACATGTTAACATTGAATTTTCTCTTTTAGCTAATATCTAAACTTTATCAGGACCAAGCACAAATTTAATCTAATATATAACTTCACGGTAAAAAATATTTTTATTTCATTTTAATATAATTGATATTTTTTATTAAAAAATATATTTTTTAATAAATATTTTTTATAGTTATATAAATTAATATAAGATATATTTTAATATAAAATATATTAAATTTTCACAATCATATCATTTGAATCGTTTACTTAAATATTTTTTATGAATAATTTTTAATAAATATAAATTTATCAAAAAAATTAATAAAAATCAAATTTATCATTATTTATTTTTTAAAATTATTATTAAATTAAATTTTTTAATATTTATTAAAAATTAAAAAATAAAATTTTTGAAAATATATCTAAAAATTAATTAATAATATTTAAAATTAAAATTTATTCGATGAGATTGTTTGATAATGATAGAATATAGTAAAAATGATAAAATTATTTTAGATTAAAAAACAAAATAAAATATTTAAATTAGTTTAGATAAATGACTTAATTTGAATAATTAAAAATAATGAGAATTAAATGTTAGCAATTAAATTAAGAAAATCAAAATCATATTTACAATAAAGTAGAGGAACTAAACGTAATTAAGCTTAAAAGTATTTATTTTTTATTCAAAAATATGTTTATCTTACTTTAAAAATTTACTATAAAATATTGATCGGTTCACACTAACATGTAGAAATGACGCAAATAAACAATTAGAGTTAGCTTATTGTCAACTTCGAGATTGATGTTAAAATACTCTTTGCTATAAATGTTAGCGTCGCACATGATAAAGCCAACGTTAATTAGCATCACTTTTTCTGATTACTAAACCAACACTAATTAGCATTGGCTTAAGCTAACGCATTAACATCTATGTTACCTTCTTTTAAAAATGTTAATTATTTTTTAATTTTTATAAATTTTTTACCTATTGTAAACACACATATTTATATATAAATATAATTATTAATATCAATAATAATTAATAAATTGATAATAAAACTGAAATATACCTTTCAAATATTGGCAGTAAGGAATGCATCGAGCAATAATAATATTATCAACTTGTGTAAATACTCCAGTAACGATCATCCACCAAATCCTCAGGGTGATAAGAAAGAACTCATTCAAGTCCAACTCATGTCTAATCTCTCCTAAAAAAATATTGTATTATCTCACAATAACAAAACAAATAAAAAATCATAGTAAAAAATATTGTATTACGATTGAAGGTGGATCCTTTATAATCACATCATCAACATGGAATGTTTGTGCTTGCTGCTTAGCCTGTAAGTCTAGATAATGTGATCCCTCAACTTGGTCTCCCTCCTTCTTTAATAATTGACAACTTGTCCTTCGAAGAATGATAAAACAATCTCTGTAGATTGAAACACAAAAGTAAGATATCAAATTATGTAAATGTTACTAAAACTTAAAGAAAAATGGTAGCATTTACCCTTATTAGGGACATTTTTCAAAAATTTAGTATCCTAAAACTCTATACATACAAGGGTTTTGCGTTAAACTTAAAAAAAAAAAAAATAGGTAACATAACCTTTACATAATGAACATTTAAAAATGTAAAAATTATAAATAAATAAATAAATAAATAAATTCTTAATCCTTAAATACTGAAATATTAATATTAGACCTTTTAATATCCAATCCTAATATCTAAAATTAAAAAAAAACGAGAGTTTTAGAAAAATAACTTGCAAACTTTTTATAAAAGTAAAAATTATAGAAAAAAAAGCTAATTAAAAAGTAAAGAACTCATTTAGATGTAAAAATAGCAAAAAAAATAGGTTGAATTTTTGAAGTTTTAGAAAAAAAAATGGACGTAGAATGAAGGATAAGAGAGAATTGAAGAAGAAAAAATATACCTAAAAACAAAATGTAACAGAAAAAAAAAGGAAAGATAACATTATATTTTTCATTAACGCTGATCTGACGGGATTTTATAATAAAAATTGATGTTAGTCATAGAAGATAATAAACTCAAATCTAAATTTAATGTCAAATGTTTATCGCATCATCGTCCAAGATCAACATTAAATATTATTAAAAAAATTTACATATTAATGTTAAGTTTGGAGTGCGATAACATATGTTAATAATGTTAATGTTGTAAGTGACCTATATTTTACAACTAAAATAACATTTTTTAATGATTATTATAATTATGATATTTTAAATAAATTATTTTATTAAAAAAATATTATTGTAAAGTAAATTAAATTAAAATTAAAATAATAATTTTATAATATATAACAAATATACTTAATTTCATATTTTTGAAAATAATTGTAACCTTGTTTAAATGTGAAAGAGAACATTTAAATAAGTGAATCAGTTCAATTAAAATTAGTTAAGACTCTAAAATTATTTAGAGAAGTTAATGGTTTAAAATAAAGTATAAGATAACAAATTTAGTTATTATGAATTAAAATGTAATAATAACTTTCTCATTTTTATTTTTGAATTAATGGCGAATTCAGATTGCTGTGCTACAATTAGGCAAATTCTATGGATTGTTTTATGATTATATAAATTTATTTTAATGATGTATATGTAGTGAAATTTTTATTAGCTAAAATAAGTAATGCACCAAAATCTTTCAAAATATAAAAATATTATAGAAATTGTTTGTATGATATTATATTTTTTAATATAATAAATATTTTTTATAGAACTTATTACTATGGTTTTACCTAATAAAATTTTGTTGTTAAGGATCAACTTGTTTTAAGTTTATCAACTTATAATTTTGCTTAAAATTTTAAAATATAATAAGGCTAGTATATTTTAATTTCTGATATAAATTATTTAATAAAATAATAGTATATTGTATAAATTTATTATATTAAAATAAATTACAAAATTATTAAATATATATATATATATATATATAAATAGACACAGACACTTAAACATACTTAATAACAAATTTTTCTATAAATGTATAGCTCGCTTATTTATATAAAATTTTATCTATTTAATAAACAAATTAAACGAAACTAAATTTTAAACAACCAATACAATAATCTCCGATGGATTCCCAATTCTCTTTAACGCATATGTTTTGGCACATTCAATACTAAACAAAGTACCGTCGTCTAATGGATTTATAAAATATAAATACAAATACCATCTAACAGCCTTTTTAATGAAACAATCCTATACAATTACTTAATTAAATATATTTTTAATCTCACCATCAAATATCATTATTATTTTAATAATTCAATAAAATTTATTAAATAAATTTTATAAATTATTTTATATTTATTATTTTTAATTTTATAATAACTTAAACAACAGCTTTTGTATAAACATTGAATCCTTAATTTAAGTTGTTATCTCAATACACTGCAATAATATTTTAACATAAGATGCAATTACTGAACTTAAAAATCAAAATAAGCACCCCTTGAAGGTGCTCTAATGATGTTTCATTTAAACACTTCAACAGATTAAATTTTGCTATAGCAATGCAAAATAATGTCGAGCAATCCAAATTAACTTGTACATCACTCACTAAAGGGGAAGTCAGAATGCTGCTTAAATTATGGAAATATATAAAAATAAAACTTGAAATGTTAATATCAGGTTTTACATTTGATTCTAAATATTAAAAATAAATTGTTTTTAATATCTTTTACTGACCAATATTTTAAGAATATTTTATTAAAATAAAAATATTTTTTATCAAAATTTATTAAAATTCATAATAATTTTATATTATATTTAATAAAAATTAACGTTTAACTTCTTAATTAATATCGTTATGATATTTGTTAGTATTTTTATTTTTAATTGAAAAAATTATTATATAATATAATAAATATATTTTTCCAATAAAATTTATTTCTTAAAAACTAATGTTAACAAAACAGATACAAAACCCTACCTAGATTGTTGGCAGAAGTCTATTTTTCTACTCCTATTACAATTATTACTGATGGGTTCGTGTTATCATTTCTGTCACCAAATTTTAATAAATGTTATTTATTAGTATCTCTCTCTTTTCAGCGTTTGATGTATTGTCATTTGAATTTCGCCATTTATTTGTTAACCAACTTTAGCAAATGTCATTGAATAAAAAAAGTCAGAATGCCACAAAATTGGCTGTGCATAGAACCAAACTAAAAATTTAATGATGAAGTACAGGCTGTGAAGTGCTTATATCATTTTGTCTTCCTAATCAGCATTTCAGAAATATAATTGTAAATTAATTTTTAAGAATGAGGACAGTAAGGTATAACATTTCTTTAAGTGACGATTATAAGATTTATACAGATTTTGGTGGGTCGTCCCATATCGTTACGTTGGATTCTAGCCTTTAGTTAATACATATTAGTAGTTAGTGTAAGATAAGATTTTTAGTGAAATTTTTGGGTTTAGTATCCATTGTCATAAGAATATCACCAGATTTTTTAAATATAAATGATCCATTTACCTTCTATTTTTTTAATTAATTATCAAATTTAATAATTAATTATAAAAAAATATTATGATTAACAGTGTAAAAAATAATAATTAAATTAATTATATATCTAATTATTAATTAATTATCATCATATAATCCATTACCATATATTAGTAATCAATTATTAAATTAATTTTTAATAATTACAAATATAATTAAGTTAATTATATTTTTTTTAAAAATTAACTATAATTTTTTATGATAATCGATTAACAAATACAAAATTTATAGATATAAAAAGATAAAAATACTATAATTATATTTATTTATCAGTTTTAAAATAATAATAAAAATTAATAAATGAAAAATATATTAAAGATCACAGTAAGGATATATCTGTAACATTAAATGATACAATTTTTAATTCTTTAATAACTTTCATAAGAGAAATAATTAGTAAATAATTAAAATCGTTAAAATTTATCAATATTAGTTCAAATGTTATATATATGATTTATTTCAAGTAAAACTTTGAATTAAATTTTTTTTATAAAAGAATTGTATTGAAAATTTTAAAGTTTTGATCTAATAGAGTTATTTTCTGAAAAGAATGCCTGATTAAAAAAAGCGTTAAAATCTTGATTAGCAATGTCAAAAAGTCTGTGACATTATACAGAATAGAGGTTTCTTGGTAACTGGGTTTGTCCTACTAATGTAAACGGGCTACGGGCTACGAGCTTCGGACTCTGCGCTAAGTCTGATATGTTAATAGAAAACACTTCTCACACGTAGAAATTTATATATATATATATATATATATATATATATATATGTATATTTATATATATATATGTATGTATATATATATATATATGTATATATATATATGGTTGGATATATATACATTTTTTAATTTATTTTTTGAAAAGAATTTATCAATTGTTAAATAAATTATGTAAATAAATAAATGATATTATTATATTAAAAAAATTATTACTAAAAATATTTTTTTATCTCTATTATTAGGAATGAAAAGAAATAAGATCAGAACTTACGATGTGTTTAAAATTAATTTTAATTTGATTTGTTTAATAAATATAGGTTCATATTCAATTTGTTTAAAATCTATCTTGACTTATTTTATTTAATAAATAAATCAGACTTAAACTTGTAAAAACGTATGTTTAATAATATATTATATTTATAATATATATATATATATATATATATATATATCTCGTGTAGGTTTTGGAGACTTTAAATTAGATCAATGTTGACAAAAAAAAATTTTTAAAAAGTAACAGACCCAAACTTAAGCTTCAAAATTTTTAAACATGTCAAACTTAAATATTTAAAACTTAACTTGACTCAACCTACTTTCATTCCTACGCATTATGTAAGTTTATGGAATATTGTTTTGCACCTCCATAAAATATAAGAAATTTACACTTCCTATAAAAGCATATTTATGTCCTTGTCATAACTGTAATTACGACAAAATGACGAACTTGTTAAATCTTTTAAAAGGAATTAATTAGATCATGGAGTTGCCACCAAATTTACTTTTATAGGAAAAATATTTGGAAAAAAATCCTAACTTGAGGAAGAATTCTAGGTTTGGGAGTCGGTTACAAATAGGGAAGGTATTAAGCACCCTACTAGTCTGTTCCGAGAAATGGTACCCTTAAATTGAGTGTGTGATTTTGGTAATTTTAAAAATTGTTTGATCCATTTAAATAGAATAGAAATAAATAGCTTTGTGACAAATAGCCTAACGGGAGTTGATCATAGTTATACGTATTCCCTGGTTAATGGGAAATTTAAGGCTACATAGTTCTGGTTGAAGATTTGATCTCCAAAGGTAATTGAAAAAATAAGGCTTGTACCAAATTGAAAAGATAAGTTGAAAGCGTCTTGAAAATGTTCCTAAACCACATGTGCATAGGGTTTGAAAAAAACAAGGGTTGCACTGAGATCCATATGGTTTATAAATACTGAACAATAAGGTATACTACCAGTTCGTATTTAAAACTCATTGCATAGAACTTAAAATCTTAAAGTGCTTGCAAATATATTTTGAAATTTACTTTTGGGAGTGGTAGGAAAGCAATGTTTAGATGATTTTCCGGATTCACATATGCACAGAGCCTGAGGCAAATGAGGGTTGCACTGAGACTTATATGATTCTCTAAATATTGAAGGGCAGGGTATGCTGCACGCTCAAATTCAGAGCTTATCGCGTGAAATCTTTGGATATCAGAATATATTTTTGGAACTTTGATTTTTGAAGGTGATATGAAATGATACCTTGGTTCCACATATGCAAAGTCTGAGATAAATGAAGGCTGCACTAAAACTCATCTGATTCGCTGAATATCGAAAGGTAGGGTATTGTGCACATTCAAATTCGAAGCTTATTGCGTGAGATCTAAGATTTAAAATCTCAAAGCATATTTTGGAAATTTGATTTTGAAGAGGATAGAGAAATGATAACCTGGATCTACATATGCACCGAGTTTAAGGCAAACAAGGTTGCATTGAGACTCATATGATTTTCTGAATATTGAAAGGTAGGGTATGTTGCACGTTCAAATTCAGAGCTCATCGCATGAAATCTTAGGATAATCAGAATATATTTTTGGAACTTTGATTTTTGAAGGTGATATGAAATAATACCTTGGATCCACATATGCACAGAGTCTGAGGCAAATGAAGGTTGCATTAAGACTCATATAATTCTCTAAATATCAAAAGGCGTGGTATACTCCACATTCAAATTCAGAGCTCATTACGTGAGATCAAGGATTTAAAAATCTCGAATCATATTTTGGAAATTTGATTTTGAAAAGGATAGAGAAATGATACCTTGGATCCACATACGCACAGAGTTTGAAGCAAACAAGGGTTGCACTAAGACTCGTATGATTTTTTAAATATTGAAAGGCAGGGCATGTTGCACGTTCAAATTCAGAACTCATTGCGTGAAATTTAAAATTTTTAAAATATCGAAGTGTATTTTGGAAATTTGATTTTTTTTAAAATATAATAGAACAATGATATATTTTTTAAATGTTTCCCCATTGAAGTTTTCCCAGATGGGTCCCCAACCTGATTTAATATAAACCACCTTCATCAACCAGGGGATCAATCATAAGGGTAATATTTTTTGAATTCATAGGGGATCCATGAATTGCTAGAATTTGCAATATATGTTGTTTATCAGTTATAATTTGCTAATTTTTGATTGGCGGAAGAACCAAATGATCTATTTTCAGCACCTTTACTTACGAGAGGTTGTTGTCTAATTCACCTTTTGGACTCTAAACCCCCTAACACTCAATCCTAGTGGAATGGCTTTGGCAAGTTCGATTACATCTCGTCTTCCCCTTACATATGGAACATTTTGCTCTTTTTCTGATTCTACAATTATCCCTCCACTAGCTCAACCTGGTAAGTCTTGGTTGGAAGAACTTGAAACTAATTTATCTATTAACGCATATCTCTTATCATTACTACTGGTTTGGAGTACCTCAGCTTGGGGTTTCTGTACTCTATTTTCAGCAATGCAACCAACTGAGGAAGCATTGGTAGCTCCAAAGCCATTCATCTCTACAACATCTTGTTGTTCATTTCCTGATGCAGGTCTTGATTTAGATCTCGAAGATAAACTCCCACTATTTGATTCCTCACAAGTTTCATCGAATTATGTGCAAGTTACACCTTGCACAACTCTGCAGAATTATGCAGATAAAGAAGGGGGAGTGTTACAAATTAGTGCCTTTAGACCTATCATTTCACAAGAAATTCTCTTTTTTCTGCATCTAAATAAGTTGTTTCATTACTGATAATTGAGCTCTCTGCCTTGTAAGTGTAATCACTTCCTTGCCGAATTCCTCAACCTCAGATAATAAGAAATATGCAATCTGATAAATAGGTTTCTGCAATGGTTTACTACATAATCTATATAAGCTAAGTGATGTGGCCAAGAGTGAAATAGCTAGTTCTGATGCCTTAATAGAAGATTCAGTATACATGCTAGTCTTAAGATTACCATTATCAGATTCTGGAGTCTTTGGCATGGAATTCAAAGCACCAGCAGTAGTAGTTGAGCTGATTGAGCTTCCCAGCCTTGAGTTCGAAGAAGCATCCAATTTTCAGAGAAATGGATTCACCCCGAATTGATAATACAATAGTAGATAGTAGTGGCAGAACCTTGTTAATACTTTTATTAGAGCCATAGTTAACTACTGGACCACCAGTAGCAGGTTCCTTTGCTGAAACATCCAAACCAAACATTGAAGTTGATTTGGTGGACTATGTTCCCTGAGTTACCTTGATACTGATGTAAGTTGTCTGGTACAAGTTAATTACAGGAACAACTAGTAGCTACTTATAATCAGCAACTTGGGCGATATATTAGTCTGCCTCTCAGGGGATATCATATCTTTTTCAGGGAGTCCATCCTATGTAGCATCAATAACTATTTCACTCCTAACAGGGTTATGACTAGGATATGGATCCATTGTTGGAACATGCACAAGCAAAGGTATCCAAACAAAGACTGGTTAACCACTTTATTGATGTACAAGTATAACACAAAGCTGTTATGAAACTCTTTTATAGTAGTGATGAAATTGAACATAGCATCATCAATAACAACATGAATTCAACCAAACCATCGAAATTCACAGATGTACATTTTGGTTTCAACCCTGATCAAAATCAGGATAGAGCACTAGGTGAGAGCTTCAATGAGCATTAAGATTATCTTTCCCATACTCGATTTGGTGACTAAGTATTACTATGGACTATCAAGTCTTGAAACTTGCACTAGATTGCCTGTAATTGGTATTTCCTCATGTTGATTTCTCCATTGGCTGAGACCTCTCCTTAATAGGCACAGGTGCTGATATGATTGGACCTATTTGGTAAGCTAGAGTTTGATCAGAGGCTAGGGGTAGCATATAGCAGCTGGAGTTGTCATTCCCTAGAGTCATACCGTACCTAACTGGTGGCTACCCTGACCTTATAGATAAACCAGACCATAGACTTGTAGGAAGCTTCCTGTTGCGTTTCATGAGCCAAACCTTTTCCAACCGAGAATGAATCGAAATGCGAAAACGAAAATGGAATGTCTTAAGAATCGGGATAAGATAAGGTAAGATTAGGATAAGATAAGGTAAGATAAGATAAGATAAGATAAGGTAAGATAAGATAAGATAAGAGGTGATAAGATAGGTAAGGTAAGATACGATGAGATAAGATGAGATAAGATAAAGGAACTCGACACAAACCGCGACCTGCCGGAGAGCACCAAAGTTATCAAGAGGAACGTGACCCTTACCGCGACCTACCGGAAGAACCAAAGTTATTAAATGTAGTTTTTTGCCCAAGAATCAAGGAAATCAACTCACATAGAGATGAAAACTCTCAGAGAAAATATGATTATACCTCAAAATCTGTCTTTTCACTGAACCCCTAACACCTATTATATAGCTAACCTAATCTAGTAAAAAAGATAAAAAATTAGAAATCCTAATTAGATTGCAATTTGAATTGAAACCAATTTAAAACAAATAACTTCTAGATAAATATCAAATCCTAATGTAATCTATAGCAAATCATAAACTTTATCACTTAAGATCTTCAATGATATGACTACATAAATTAACCCATGTTGGAATTGGGCTTGGATCCACGTAGTCTTTTTCTTGAACTTCCTTGATGAGACCTTCAAGTGCTTGTCCATACGTTTGGTCCTATTTCTTGTCATAGGACATTTGATTCCTTATAGATAGATAACCTCTTAGATGATCACTTTTGGTTATCATGGTACCCACGTTCACATCATTCCCTCCTTCTCCAAGAGGATCGCCCTTGAATATTGAAGGATATCTACATCAAATAAGGATAAATCAAAAATATTGAAAGTGGTACTTACATTAACATAGCTACTTGGAAAATCTATTTTATAGGAATTATCGTTGATCCTTTCAATCACTTGAATGGACCATCTCCTCTACGATGTAATTTGGAATTTTTTTGACTTAGATACAACTCCTTTTGCAAGTGAACCCACACCCAACTACCACGGTTAAAGACCACTTTGGTGCACCCTTTGATTGCCTGTCGAGCATCATGTTCATTATTTTTCTCAATATTAACGTGAACCTTGGCATTAAATTTCTGCACAACTTCAACCTTTTGTTTTCCATCCAAATTGAGAGTCAATAGCATGAAATGGTAAAACATCTAAAGGTGATAAAGGATTAAATTCATATACAATCTCAAAAGGTAAAAAGGAAGTAGATGTACGAACAACTCTATTATACGTAAATTTGACATGAGGCAAACAATTCTCCCACACCTTTAAATTCTTTTGAACTATAGTATGTAATAAGGTGCCTAAAGTTCTATTCACAACTTTAGTTTGTCCGTTTGTTTGTGGATGAGCCACAATAAAGAATATTAATTTAGTGCCCAACTTACCCCACAAGGTTTTCCAAAAGTGAATAAGAAATTTAATATCTCGATCACTTATAATAGTTTTAGGTAAGCTCTGCAAATGTACAATCTCTTTGAAAAATAAATCAGCAATATGAGTGACATAATTAGTTTTAGAATAGGTAATAAAATATGCCATTTTGCTAAACATCTGTACAACGATAAAATTAGTATCTTTTCCTTTTGAGATCCTAGGCAGCCCCAGTACAAAATCCACAGAAATATCAGTCCACGGATATACAAGAACAGGTAAAGGTGTATACAAGCCATGATGCATTACCTTAGATTTTTCTTGTAAGAAAGTAATACATTTTTCACTAATAAGTTTAACATCAAGCTTTATTTTTGGCCAAAAAAAATGTTCGTGTAAAATATCATAAGATTTTTGAATGCCAAAATGCCTAATTAATCCTCTTCCATGAGTCTCTCTAATAAACATTTCCCTTACGCTATACTTAGGTACATGCAATTTATTTCTCTTAAACAAATATTCGTCTTGCCTAAAATAGTCATCAAAACCATGCCCAGAACACACCTTCCACAATTGTTCAAATTCAATATCATCCGCATAAATGGTTTTTAGTAATTCAAATCCAAGTAATTTGATTTTTAATGTCGTAAGTAATACATACCTTCGTGACAACGCATCTACTACAATGTTTTCCTTTCCCTTTTTATACTTAACATAAGGAAACATCTCATCAAATTCTAGCCACTTGCCATGCCTTTTGTTGAGCTTACCTTGAGACTTTAAAAACTTCAAGGTGAGTTGATCAGAATGGATGACAAATTCCCTCGACCAAAGGTAATGTTGTCAAGTTTGTAAGGTGCTCACCAAGGCATAGAGCTCTTTGTCATAGGTTGGATAGTTAAGCATCGCTCCACTAAGTTTCTCACTAAAATATGCTACAGGTTTGGAATCTTGCATTAAAACAGCTCCTATACCCACTCCAAAGGCATCGTATTCAATCTTAAAAACTTTATCAAAATTAGGTAAATTTAACACAAGGGCATTGGTTAACTTATCCTTTAGCAAATTACAAGTCTCTTTATGTTTTTATCCCATTTAAAATTAACATTATTTTTAACAAGTTTATTTAAAGGGGCAGCTATAAAACTAAAATTTTATACAAACCTCTTATAAAACTTGCTAAACCATGGAAGCTTCTTCCTTCATTAGCATTTATAGACATGGGCTATCCTCTAATTTTCTTAAATTTTTCTTCATCAACACTAACTCCTGTAATCTTGTTGACGACTATACAATCCACGCACATGTGCCATGTTCCATCCTTCTTTGATACCAAGATAACATGAAGTGTACATGGGCTAAGATTTTCCCTCACAAAGCCTTTCTGCATCAACTCCTCTACTTGCCTCTGAATCTTCTTAGCCTCTTCAGGAACAATTCTATAGGCTAGTCGGTTTAGAACCACAGCACCAAGGATAAAATCAATTTGCTGTTTAATACCTTTTATAGGAAGTAAACTTTTTGGTGGTTCTTTAGGAAATAAATCATCAAATTCCTACCACAAAGATTCAACCACACTAGGAAAACAAGAATTATGATTGTTAGTAAGATAAATATCCTTATACATGAATACAAGAACTTGTTTCTTTGCCCTCAAAACACTCTTGACCTCCCCTTTGTGAGCAAATACACAAACTTTATTTTCTTTTTCTTTATTTTTTGATTTTTCTTTCTTTTCACTCTCATTCTTTTTTGACTTTCTACTTTTTCTTCACTCTCAATTTTATCTCTCTTTTTTCTTTCTTGATTTTCTAATTCTTTCTCATTCTTTTTTTGACTTTCTACTTTTTCTTCACTCTCAATTTTATATCTCTTTTCTCTTTCTTGATTTTCTAATTCTTTCTCTCTCATTTTACATTCTTTTGAATTTTTCATTTGACCAGAATAAGTCTCCTTTGGTTTAGGATCTTTCTTCTCATTAGACCAATTAAACTTCGATGATGAACTAGAAGAATATTTGTGAATGCTTCTAGATTTGAGTTGTCTTTCCACCTAAATAGTTTTATGAAGCAATTCATCTAACTCCACATAATGTTGTTGCTCCACCACATCAACTATCTCTCTTTTCAATCCTCCAACGAATCTTGCCATAGTGGCTTCTCTATCCTGCTCCACATTGGTCCTTATCATGACAATTTCCATCTCCTACCCATGGTGCCTTGAGTAAGGCTTTGTTGTTGTTTTCGGTGCAAGTCCCTATGATAGTGACTTGGTACAAATATTTTTCTCATGCCTACTTTCATCTTTTCCCACATTTGGATAGGTCTCTTTCCATATCTCCTCTTATTAAGGATAAACTGATCCCACCAAATATTAGCATAATCGATAAAAGAAAAACTGACTAGTCTTACCTTTTCTCCTCCAAGTAATTCTGACAATCAAACACATGCTCCACTTTTCTCTCCCACTCTAGATAAGTTTCAAGTTCGTTTTTTACTTGGAATGGTGGAAGGGATAATTTAATACTCCCAAAGTTGTTATCAGTTTCTCGATATCGTCTTCTTTCTCTTAAACTTTCACTGTTTGATTCTAAGTTCTTCCTCCAATCTCTTCATCACGGTGAAATAATCTTTGGGGACTGCTTCAATGAGAAACCCGAGACTTCCTTCTCGAACAACCTTCCATATCCTCCAACCTCTTATTCAACTATTGGAATTGATCTTGAACTGATTTTATGAACATTTTTAGACCCATTTCAAAGGAACGTGACCCTTACTGCGATCTGTCGAAAGAACCAACGTTATCGAAGGTAGTTCTTTGCCCAAGAACCAAGGGAATCAACTCACACAAAGATGAAAAACTCTTAAAGAGAAAATATGATTATTCCTCAAAATCTGTCTTTTCACTGAATCCCTAACTCTTATTATATAGCTAACCTAATCTAGTAAAAAAAAAATAACAAATTAGAAATCCTAATTAGATTGAAATTTGAATTGCAACCAATTTAAAACAAAATAACTTCTAGATAAATATCAAATCCTAATGTAATCTATAGAAAATCATAAACTTTTGTCACTTAAGATCTTTAATGATATGACTACATAAATTAACCCATGTTGGAATTAGGCTTAGATCCACGTAGTCTTTTTCTTGAACTTCCTTGATGAAACCTTCAAGTGCTTGTCCATACGTTTGGTCCTATTTATCATCATAGGACATTCGATTCCTTGTAGATAATCTCTTAGATGATCTTTTTGCTTATTGTGGTACCCATGTTCACATCACCACAAACATTTAAAGGAAGTTATTTTATACCAATGATCCATCTAAGTTGTTTATCATTCCACCAAGACCTTTAACATGTAATTAGATGAAGCGAACTTCCAATTGTAATTAGAAAAGCTTACCTATCTCCTATACTATATGTTCCTACTTAGGCTCCTGTATACTAAGCTACCAATATTGACTCCTTTCTGGCAACCTCCTTCTACTAAGTGAAACTTCTTATAAATATGTACAAATGCTAGCTTTTGTGGATAGTGACTAACAAACTTGAACCTAAGCAAGGATGAATGACCTATCAAATTGACCTAAATTAGGTTATTTGGAACACAACCTTGTTGCATTTATTCCTTAATCACCAAAGAATCCATATATAAGTTAGTTCCATCGAAGCTTCAGTATAAGGAGACATGAGGTTTATCAAGCAAGATTCATTTGTGATTCTCATTTCTTGGTACCTATGGACTGTAAGTTTGATGTATTTAGATGATAATTTCACCTATCACGAATCAGGTTAAGGAATTTATTGGAAGAAGTTCCCCTAAGTGATGCGGACAATGACAAAGCTAAATCTGTATTTCCTAAATTGCCTATCATTCGGCTAAGCATTGCAGAAATGAACACACATATACACTAGTCACTGCAATTACATTCTTAAAAGCTTTATCTTGACAAGGTTTCCTCATCTTCATACATGATTTAAACAAGTTATAGAAGAAATCATAACACAATTGCGACGAAGCAACATTTAATCAGAATCTAAAACGTAGTAAGAGGAGGAGAGTGCGCAAGGAACCTAACCTAGATTATGTTAGTCCTAGAGAGTACTAGCACTCTTTCCACCTCCGAAATGAAATTGAACCAACTCTGAGAGAGGTTGATTTCCAATGCAGGAAGATTTTCGATCGAGAGAATGTTCGAAAGTCAAGAAAGCTGCGAAGAGCTTCAAAATGTCTTTGGGAAGCAAAGAAAGCAGAGCAAAGCAGAGAGGAACCGAGAGAAGCAGAAAAGAGTCTCCAAGATGCTTCTAAAGAGTAAAGAGAAATCCCAAATGTTCTAGAGAGAATTCCTTTTGGAAACGATGAGTTCTTATACTAAGAAAACGTGAATCCCCCTTTCTCTCTTTTCAAATTCTATTTATATCCCCAGTTAATTGTACCCGTACACTGACTATATTTGTTTAACCTCTAAATTGTTCTAACCTTGGTTGTAACCGCCTAGTGATTACCTTCATCAAACTAACCGTTTTTATTATATTTTTTTAATTTGCTACTTGCAAGTTTTTGTTTATTGCTTTTCTTTCCTTCTCTTCTTTTGTATTCTTTACCTCACCATTAGCTAAAACTTTAGGCTCAGCTGATGTTGCTTTTTTTATTTTTTTCATTTATAAATTACATATATTTATTTATTTTTTCTATTTGTTATTTCTACTTTTATTTCTTTTTATCTAGATTAACTTACCGATTCTTGGACTAAAATTGGTGTTCACAGTTTTTATCTTATCAAAATTTTTACTTTGAGAAATATATTTTTTATTTTGAAATTAAAATTTTAAATTTATTTTTTTATTTAATTTTAAAAGATAAAAAATACATTTTGAAGCTTTAATTTTGAAATATAAAAAAAATTAAAATTAAGACTTTAAAATATATTTTTAAAAAATTATTCTAAAATCTAATTCTAGGATACAAAGATATATTTTAAAAATAAAATTTTAAAAGCTCATTTTTATATTTTTACGAAAAGGTAAAATTAAAATAAAATTTAAAAAAATAGAAAGAATGCTAATAGATTAAAAAAAATACAAAAACTCATACCTAGTTTCTGAACCAAATCCAGATTCTATAAATCCTATTAGTCCAATGAATGAGTTCTTCTTACTTCAATCCAATATTTTAATAAATGAAAAGATTTGAATAATATATAAAAGAGATATTATATATATAATTTATATATAAGATTTTAAAGAAAGAACTTAAAATTAATAGATATTTTATAATATACTTTAAATAAATAATTAAGATAAAATTTATATTTTTATATTTTAATTTTATTTTTATTTTGGGTTGGTTTCTAAATTTTTATTTTATTTTAATTATCAATTTTTTAAAAATTTTAATTTTACCATTTAACTTTCTATGTTTTATTTTAATCTTCAAACTTTATTTTTATTTTAGTTTAATGTAAAATTTAGAAGATAAAATTAAAACAAAAAATAAATTTAGAGGATCAAATTAAAATAAAAAAATAAAGTGATATGTTAAAAATTGAATTTTATGTCTAATTTAATTCTAAAAGTTAGTTTATGAGGTAAGAATTTTTTTTTCATCATATATATTGACCACAATTCTTATTAATATGGAACTCTAACACACCTCATCACATCACATGCATAACTTGGTATTTAAAGTATGGATAATTACATATGAACTAATTTCATAATTGATCATTTGCAAGAATCCTAACATTGGATCTATGATAGATTTTAATATTAAGTTATAAATTAAATTTTGAATGTAACTTAACCTTAAAAGTTAGTTCATAGGATGAGGATTTCCTTCATTTTATATATACATGGTATTAGAGTCTATCCTAAATGTTCAATCATGTAGTTGGTCCATCCACAATTGTCCATGCTCAATATATCTAGTCATGGACGTGAGGAGTTTGTTAGAGTTCCACATTGATTGGAAATATGACCAACCAAAAATATATATGACTAGGACAATCCTCACCTTATGAACTAACTTTTGTGGTTGAGTTAAATCCAAAACCTAACTATACTGGATCTAATTATGTGTGAATATGGATTTTTGGATCTTTTAAGGTTTAATTTCTAAGCTTAACTAAGTTCAAAATTTTTTAATATCTTTTGACCTGTGCTCATTATACATACCATACTTTGAATTGTACTTTTGATTTTGAAGTAGTTCTTAAGTAATTAAAAAGATAATAAATAACCATACAAATGTATAGATATATTAGAAATTTAATCAAAGGTGAGTAAAGAGTAATTTATATCTAAATGTGATTCACAAAATTTGTCTAATAATCCACATACATTTTAGTAAATTGGACATATCTTAAGCAAAAATTATTTTAAGTACCAAAGTTTATAGTTGTAGAAATTAATTATCTACAATTGTTATTCATAATGGAAGCAATTTTCAGTTTTAAACACATAGAAAAATATAAATAATAGACACATTTATGGAATGATCTAAAATTCAGGTTTCTCAATTCAAATTTATTGCCTTTATAATCACAACACTTAGTAGTTTGTCAAATTTTTATTGTAGGCTTTTAGCTTTAAAAGGTAATAATTTGCCTTCTTCTTCATTCTACTAGAATTTTTCTTACATCATGTTCATTCTTTTATCATGTTGTACAAGAAAGTTATGAAAAACTTAACCTTTCTGATTCTCTATGTAAAGATTTTTAAGTTTATATTTTAGTTTCTTTTTAATTATCATTCTATTATTTTTGTCTTAATTTCTCATAAGATTTTATTTATGAGTGCTTATTTAAATTTTTAATTATTTTTTACTTTACAAAATGTGTTTTATTCTATTTTTATGTGAGAATAAACTTGTAGTTTGATTAATACATCGTGTTTAGAAAGAAATTACGAAGAACTACAAAATTTTGTTATAGGTTTGATTAATTTTTTATTTTTAGGGTTAATTTAATATTTTGAATTATGCTTAATTATCTAAGATAAGGTTAATCAAAATTTAATAGAAAAAATTTGAATTAATTAACTCTTGTTTAATAGAATTTGAATTAAAAATTATGAATGTAATTATAATTATTTCTTTGAATCGCCTAATCAATTTACTTAGGAATTAGGTTTGTCGATCTTTGATTCTATTTTTTTTATTAAATTAAATTCTTAATATTATTTAAAATATAAAATCCTTTTTTAATTTGTGAATTCAATTGATTGACCTAGATTTTTGAAAAATGATAAAAGTTCTTTATTTTATGTTGTATTTATTATTTATTTGATCCATGACATTAATATAATGACTTAAAAGAAGGTTTAAGATTATATCTTTAATGTCATTTAGTATTTATTAGTACTGTTTGTGATAATGATAAACCAAGACATGCAACATTCAAATATTATAAGTTTAAAGTTTCTAAAACTAACTTAACCAAAAGAATATGAATATTTAAGATTATAATTATTTCACTTACAAATATCATTGATAATAATAAAGAATTTCCTTAAATAGTACTTACAACGTTTATGTTACATAATGGAAAAAAAATCTATATTCCTAAACTCTTTCTCCACCAATTTAAAGGATAAATAAAATTTTAGAGGCAACAAAAAGAATAAATTATAAAAATAAAAAAAATTAGTAAAAACATTATAGATAATTTTTTATATGTTCACGGATTTAAGTATAATTTACTTTAAATAAATTTTTTAACAATGAATGTAGTGCCTCATTTAACAAGTATAAGTGTATAATTAAAAAAACAATAAAAAAAATATTTTTTACTACCAATATATATGATAATCTTTATAAAATTGATATGAAATAGTTAAATTATTCATATATAACATGCAATTTTTTTTAAGTAATGATAAAAGATAACTTGATATAAAAGAATCCGGCATGGAAATTTTAAACATATTTTAATATTTTTTAATAAGAATTTATGAAAGGTTGCTAAGTTCGACCAGAGTTGTCCCGACTACAAGTAGCAATCCTAGGGCATTGGGAGGGTCAAACTCAGCTCACATACCACCGCCTACGCTCGGAAGTTCCCATTAACGTGAATTCTAATTTACCTCCATGTGAGTTGAGCCTTAGATTTTCCAGCTCCCTTTCATAGAAGGACTCACATATTATCCTCATAACAATTTACAAAACACTTTTATGCAAATTATGCATGTCAACTAATTATTCTAATTCTTATTTCTATCACACTTAAAGGCTTCACCTTTTCTTCTCAAGGATCATGATAATCCTCAATCAATTATTTTATTATTCAACTATATATATATATATATATATTTTCATGTTTAATTATCTACTTCGTAACAAATTAAACGAAGTTCCCAACTTCTAATAAATATTTCTTAAAGTTTGGATCAATAATTTTATAAAAATGATTCTTAAAAAATTTAGAATTAAATTATTAATAATCTCATTTTTTAATTTATTAAAAAAACTTTTAGAGGAAATAAAGTTAATTACTTTCGCTCTATCTAGTCAAAGGACAATATAGTAAATTAACTTATAACAATTTTATAAATTAACTTCTAATATAAATTTCTTCAATATTTTTATATTTTATTCCCTTATAATAAGAAATATAAAAGGTTTATATATATATATATAAAACCAATTAAATAATAACTATATTTTTATATATAGTAAAAATATTTTGGAAGGAAAAGTAATGCCTATTATAAAATATTAAATTTTGAACCTTTTTATAAGATAATAAATAATTCATTTTTCCACCAAACTTTTTAATTGGGTATTTTCTTACATTTACTTAGTGAAAATATATTTGTATAATCTAAAATTTATTAAATAAGATTTTATTTTAAAACTTTATTCTAACAACTCCATATTTAAATATTATAACCTTTATAATTTATATAAAGGTATACAATTTTATAATACTTACAAAATTTATTAACGTAGGCTATAAATATATATTCTTAAGGATAAAAAATTTTATATCACATTTTCACATATAATTGATCCATTTAATTTCTAATTAGTCCAATTACCAATCCATAACTATATAATATTTTATCTACATTCAAATTCAAATATAATTACAAAATTTTTTAACTATCATATGATCGATAAAAAATTATTTCTAGAGTAAATAGGTTCTAGAACGACCCCGTAAACAATTTAATTTCATGCAAAATTAAATTTAGATATAATAAAACCTAAATTTTAAATTTATCACACCATTAATAAATTTTCTTCTAGAGTAAGAAGCTTTAGAGTCTCCTCTCTTTATCTTAAATTTGAAGATTGATATAATTTTTTATCTTAAATTTATCACACCATTTATATTTATTTTTTTTCAAATATTATAACTATTGTTATTATGATTGTGATGATAATAATAATAGAGGTTATAATATAATAATATAATTTTTTATATATTATTTAATAATTAATATAGAAAAATTTATTGTTATAATATATTTTATAATATTAAATATTTATTTTACATAAAATAATATATAGATATATTTATTATACATAATTATATAATATAAATAATGTTATAATGTTATAAATTAAGTATAATTTATATAATAAATAATATTATTATTTTATTATAAATGTATAAAAATAGATAAATAAAAACTATTAATTTAAAAAATTAATAAAATAATAATTTTTCTTAAAACAATACAAATTTTAAATTTAAAAAATAAAATTAAATATTATGATGATAATTATGATAATAATAGTAGTTTAGTGATAATAATTTTAATTATGTAATTTGATAAAGTTAACAATAACAATATTTTAAAGTTTAAACAATCATCAATAAATAATTTTTTAATATAAAAAAATTAAAATTATTTTTATATAATATATTTTATTTTTAAAATTAATTTAAAAATTAAAAATTAAGAATTTACAATCATTCCAAACTTAACCTTAAATAATTAAATTTTAAAAACTTTAATATTTACTGGTTATTGCTAACAAAATGATGAGTTAGCTTTTCTTCTTATTTTTTTTTCCTTCGTATTCAAGCAAAGCATTAGTATCCACTTATTAATATCCACCTCTTATTGTATATAACAAGATAAGTAAGAATCACAAACAATTTATAGATATCCTTCCTGCCTTGTCCAGTTCCGAATTTGAGGAAAAAATCTGAGTGAACGGCGGAAACCGATTTGGATACAACTTAATATTTGAAAACGATGACAGATATGAGAATCAAGATATCCATCCACATAATATATTAAATTATAAAAATACTTTTATAAAATTAATTAAAATAAAAAATATATAATAATTAACCCATACCGGAGTGGAGCCGCTTCTTGCTGTATGTGTAATGATAAAGCCAAGGCAGCTAGTGGGTATATAATCGCCACGACCCTATTTCAATCCTCAAGATTAGTGGTACTATTCAGTCACGGGTGTGGGTGGAGATGGAGCAGAACAAAGGAAGCATAGTTGCAAGGCTTCAAGGTTTGAAGCACAAGTGTGGTAAGTCTTACAATCAGTTGGCAGAGGAAACTGGACTCACCAACGTCTATGTTGCTCAGCTTCTCAGAAGACAGGCTCAGCTCCATCCTCACACTGTCCCCAAACTTCGGGCAGCGCTGCCCGACCTGCCCGAAGACCTTCTGCATGAGATGATGAGACCCCCTTTGAGGTCTTATGATCCTAATCTCATCCAAGACCCCACTGTCTACAGGTCCCTCTCCCATCTTCACTCATTCTAATTATTTCTTTCTATGTGTTGATTGCTATTCTCTTTCTAAAAATGTTGGATTGTCAGGTTGAGGTTGTCTTTGGAATATAATTATGATTGATTGATGATCAAAATTCATGATTGACTGAATGAATGATAGAGTTAAAAGTAAAAACCTTTTATGCTGTTGATGGGGTATTGGAATTAAAAGCTGCAGTTTAATTTATATGTAGTTGAAGCTAGTTCAATTCATTTAGAATATGATTTTTAAAATCGTAAGTTTTGGCACTCATATATGCCACTGCTGATGATCAAGCTGTTGTGAAGTAAACATACATTTATTGTCTTATCAGTGGTGTAATGAGTATGGCCAATTGTCCTGTTAGCATGACATCATAGCTTTGTTTCATGGCTATGCGAATTGGGTACGATGCAGGTACTTCAGAATTTTAAGATTGTTGTTGTTCCTTTAAATTCTATAAGTATCTGGTATAGGTATGATACGAGTATGTCGTCAATTTTAAAGTATCTGTGTATTAATGTATCCTGGTGAATTATTGTTTAGACGCTGGGTGAAAATTTGGTCTAACTTATTTGAAAGAAACAATAATTTATTTTTGCCAATTTTCTAAGAGCTTTTGGGGAAAAACCAAAACACTTAATTTCCTCAGAAATAATTGTTTCCCAAACATGCTGCCGTGCAAGCTTGCCAGTGAAAGCTGTCAAATGTTGTTTTTTATTGTCATGGATGTCTTGAAGTAGACCTACTTCTGTTTCTTAAAAATGTTTACATGAATCTAAGTTCTGTAGGACATATTCTTGTGAATCCAAAATGATTGGCATGTGCACATGTAGTTCTGTTATAATGTGCTTTGAGGATTCCAACTTTGGGAGTATGTTATGCTTAGCAACTGCCATTTTTGTATGCTTAGTTTGTAGGATTATGCTGATCTTTTGTTTTATAGGTTGAATGAAGCTGTGATGCATTTCGGGGAGAGCATCAAAGATATAATCAATGAGGATTTTGGTGATGGAATGTAAGTTTTGGTTACATAAAGATAAATTTCTCCAACTTGCTCGAATAGATTTGTCTGGTGTGTTATCACTGGTGTTCAGTTGATAATGCCATTTGATTGTATTGTATTTTCTTGATTGTTCTGCTTTAAAGCTCTTTGATGAGAAAAGGTATATTGGTTTATGGAAATGCTTAACATTTTTGTTTTGATATTTCGCCCCTATTCAAAATGAATTTCTTTATCTTGATTAACTATAAACTCTTGATGTTAAAATTTAGTTTTATTTCCTGATTATGCAGTGGGTTGTGCATATTGTTTGTGCTTGATCTATGAACAAAAATGTATGCTTAATGTGTGTTGATGCTGGGTAATAAAACAAGACTTCTATGTTATACACTTGGGGCGAACTGCAGAATTGCTTAGAGAGAATCTTCAATTGATAGTACATTCATTATGTATAGATATCTCTATTGATTAAGGGGGCTAGAGGAGGATTTTAGACCAGACCCACAAACATCCTACTTTTATGAAAGTTTTCAACCTTACTTTACCAATTTCATTGATTATGATTGTATGCTCACTATATGTTTTGGGGTCGAATGAGGGAACAAGTCTCAAAGATTTGTTAAGGTCTTGCAGAATCATTGACAAAAACCTTGCTTTCAGCATATGTTGTTTTCTATCTCAAATTATAGAGGAAGGAAAAAAAACTACTACAAGGATAATTCAGAATACTTTATAATTTATTAAAATGTGAAGATGTCAGAAATATGAGAAGTCTCAGTTGCACTGCAACCTGTAGGCAAGGTGATAGACTGATTGGTAAGTTGTAATCATACTGAGTTCCAAAATAAAGTCTCTAAGCATAGAACTCATTTTAAAAAGTTAAAGGTTGGGGCAGTTAGTGGATAATGATGTATCAATTGTAGAGAGAGTCTGTAAATGACTGTGATTGATGGAAGTTAGATCAATGATGTGGTGCCATTCTTTATGATTGATGTCTACTTTGATCTCATTAAGCCACAAAAGTAGGAAGTTTAATATTTTCATTGGGGCAGTTCTTCCGCCCATCATGCTTAGAAATGTTGTCTGCATTATATATTACCTGATATATGACATGCTAGGATATGGAAAGATATTTTGCTTTTAAAATAGTCATTCACAAAGGTCCTGCGGTGTTTATCAGTTATCACAATCAGATCCATTATACTACCAAGTATGTTATTGCCAAACTCCTATATGGGTAAGGGCAAAAGAGAGAACATAGGTTGTAACAAACTTGCATTCATGGTAAGAAGTGTGGAAAGCATTGTAGGTAAAATCAGATGCTGAGTGTGCATATAAGGGGGAGACGAGAGGGTAGGCAATCAATTGGGTGTCTCTTGATATAGGCAGACTGGCAGAGAAGTTTTTCTTCCCTGATTTCTCTATTCCTAGCTCTCTAACTGCATTTTCCCTTTTAAATCAAAGTGAGATTATCTGGAATTTCCCCTATTAATTCCATCGTAAATTCAGTTCCTCTTAGTTGTACGGTAAAATTGTGCTATTTGAGGACAAAGTTTGCATTGGAATGTTGTTATAGGCTTTGACTGATTAGTAAGGGTGGTAATTGAATCAAGCTATTTTTTTGGCTCAGTTTGAGCTACTGGCCGATGTGCATATGTGCACTTGTTGGTTGTATGGCTAAAGGATGCGAGGAAGATTTTGGATGTGATAAGTGATGGCAATGTGGTTTAATGCCGGATATGCCATTGCTATCAAGATTCAAATGCCATGATATGGAAGTCTGTGATCATAATGATCCTAACAAGTGCTGTCCATGGACTGTCAAATTCATTACTGAGATTCATATTTAAATTGTGTGTGCAAATTCCATGAGGTAATTTATGTGACATAAATTTGAAAATGAACTAGTCCTGAGTCCTAATACCTAAAAGGTAGAGGTTGATGTTCTATCTCTGATAGTCTGAATGAGGGTAGAAATATAGCATGTTTTGGTGGTAGCAAAAAAGAGGTCAATTTGATTAAATGTTAGTATGAATTAAATAAACACCTATTCATATGCTTTGTTCTTAAGATGTGCTACCAAATACATGCTTTGACATCTTAATATTAATTATTAGAAGATTAAAATATTCCTAAATATAAAATCCCCAGATTCGTTCAGAGAGATCATTGTATATCTTGGTCTAGTTCAATTGTGTTTTGACTAAAGAATTTATTGAAAGAGAAGATCATATATCCCTCTAACATCACACCCCCTCCCCCTCCAAAAAAAAGAATAAAATGAAATAAAATATAAAGCTCAGAAGAGCTCTTCACTCCTCTGTATATTATTGTATGTACTCTTCTTAACGGTAATCCAAAAGTATATGTTTTGTTTTTGTTTAATTCAATTATGACAGAATGGAAGCATGCATCAATCATTTTGCGTTGTTATACTCTAGCAAGGTTGCTCATTCCTTCTTATTTCAAATGGAAATTTCTACATATTTGGGTCAAGTGCAGGTCCATGTTTGTTCTAAATGATCAGATTCCTTAACTTTCTGCCAGAGTGTTAGTTCCTACTAGGTTTTTTTCAGGGGATAGAAATCACCTGTCCCTGTTTCCCATTCCCTTCCATGTTCTTCCAATAGCAAAATGACATGGTTGAAAAGTAACATTGTCTCTCCTGTATGTTAAGTTTTTTGTTACTGTCATCTTTCTAATGGGGAGACATGGACTCGGATACACAAAGGGAGCAGTTTATTTGGATCCTTGTGCACGATGTCTGTTCATAGGTTTGCAAGTTGGTCTTTTAAATGTATCTTCCTAGGTTATTCTCATGATCTTGTGGTTATCAATTCACCAATCTGAAGGACAGTTTTCCAAATTGTGAAACATGAGATTCATTGTTCAATGTTAACCATGACATAAAATGCATATTCTATGGAATTAAATATGATCCATTCATTAATAAGTGATAAATATCTACATTCAAAGTCAAATAACACATTTCATACCAAAAACTTGGAACTCTAAAGCTCAAAAGTAAATCAAGATTCAAGTCATGTTGTCAGATGCCTTCATTTTTAAAGGTAGAGGATCACAGCTATTAAAGTAAAGGAGGAAGACAGTAGAGTTAGTGCCCAAGAGAGTTATGGAGCATCAATCTAGAGGAAGAAATGATGAGTTAGGAAGTGGGCTGGTTATCTTCTGATAAACTTTTGAAAACAAGAAGCAAAATGACAACAAGGTAACAGTTTTGTAATTAAAAGTCAGAACAGATAAAGTTTTCATAAACCGAACTGATCCTTATATTTTTAGAAGATTTTGAGATGATGCTAACAGATGAACATAAATAAATGCTAAAAAATTACTGTCTATAAATATTAACTTCAAATATTTTGTTTCTCACTGTTACATTTGTTTGTTTCTTATTTAGCATGTCAGCAATAGATTTCTACTGCTCAGTTGACAAGGTTAAAGGAGTAGATGGGAAGGATCGAGTGGTATTGACATTTGATGGGAAATATTTGGCACATTCGGAACAGGTCAGTTTCTTTTCCTTTTTCCCTGTGAGATTTTGTTACACAGGCATAATCAATAAAAGGAATGAAAAGGGAAGAGGAGAAAGGAAACATGCTAACACTTGATGACAGTATGCAGCTAAAGCAGAAAATTGCTACAATGCTGCATCCTTGTTGATTAAGAATATATCATTGTCAATTATTTGATATGGGAAAATCATCATCATATTCACTCAGCTGCTGTAATAATCCTCACTAAATTTTCCAAGTAACTTACAACTAAATATTGGAATTATTTTTTCATTTAAAATGTTTTTCTTTGTCCTCTTTCTTCCACCAAAATCTAGGATGACCCTAATTCTTATTTCATCAAACCTGTTGCTGATCTTCCATTCTAACCAATGATGTTCCGATCAATTATGTTTCTATAAACTCTAAACTCATTTTATTGCTATGCATTTAATCCTATCCAAAAACTGGTCAGCTTGTGCCTATAGGAATTAGTTCTTCTTAGGAAGCAGTTCATGCGGTATGTTTCCTTTCCTTCACCTAAACTTTATGTATTTCAAAATTTTTCCAATGTGAACAGAAATCTGAGAACATGGTTTCAAGAGCAAGGCCACTGGAAAACAGTGAGTATCCTCATGCGAAGACCAATGCCAAAATCTCAGTCGCCGGTCTACCTTCAGATGCATGATGTGTGATCTGTAATACTACGAGCTGTATCTAATCTCTGCTACATTGTATTGCCGATAGAGAGACACGCTGGAAAAGAAAAATAAAACTGTTAAGGTTTTAAATAAAAGTAGCGACCATGGTTATTTTATACAATCGTTATGGCTTTGGAGATCTCATGGCACTTGTACCTTAAGTTTTAATGTCAGATACTTAATAAAGATGGAGAAGCTCGTATTGTGCTTGTTTCAGTAAGTCAAATAAATAGAATAATATTCCTTGCATCCAGCTTTATTTTGTCGTGGGTATAATGTGCTAACTTTGAGATAGTATGTGTTAGGGTTTTTTTATTTGTATTTTGTTAGAGCAAATTGTACTTGCATCCCATGTGTTTTAACGAAATTTTGCCAAACCACCTCTTAAGTGACATTGCTTGGTTATGATGTTAAAAAATGTTGTGAAGACAAAATAACCCTTCAGATAACTTAGATCTCTCCACCTTTTTGGTCACTTCTGTTGTTTCTACCATAGTTGGCAGTGTTGTAAGAGGTTGTGAAATTGAGAATACGAGAGGTTGAGAAAAGATAATGATGAAGTTGGAGTGGAAGTGAAGATGGTTGGAAGTAGTAATAAGAGAAGAAACATTATGAACATAATGGATTTGTAGTTGTTGCTGTGTTTGGGATGAGAAGGGTCAGAGGAAGTGAGGAGAGATTTATTGGATTTGATTTCGGAAATGGGAAGAGGAAAAAAGGTTTTCTATCAAAATAATTGAATGAGAGAAATTTCTATTACTGTAGTTTAGTATTTGGAATGATGTTAGGGTAAAGAAAGTAGAGTAGTGATTTCCATTAACTTTGGAAGGGAAGAAAGTGGTTGTTGTCCAAAATTTATTAATGAGTATGTAAACTAGGTTCGGTTTAGTCTCTTAACATTGTCAAACACATAGAAGTATCCGGTATAATAAGACTGAGTGTAACAAAACACAAAGAGGTATCGGAGAAAATTTCATTAAGAAGTGCGAGTATAATTTTCTTTTTTTTAAGGTAAGTTTGTGGGGAGAAATTCTTTCTTTTGTATCAAATGATATCCTTTATGTTTTGTTTGGAGAAGAAATAGGAAGGAAAGTAAAAGAAGATATGAAAATATTTTTTAGTATTTGTTTGCGCACGAAAGTAAGAGGAAAGGAATAAATTTTTATAGATTTTATCAAATTTAAATTTTTTAGAACTGAAAAAAAAAAAAGAAGCTTATATCCTTTTTTGTTAAAAAATTTATCTTTTTTATAAAAAAAATAAAAAAGATGCCTTTTTTATAAAAAAATCTAAATAAAACATGTCGTTATTTTTTTTTATTTTCTAATTCAATTATTGAAAAATATAAAAATTTCATTTTAGGTTGATTTTTTTTTATAAATTAATATTTTTGATTGCTATTATATTCAAAGATCAATCAACATACTTTTAAATGAAATATAAAATTTATATTTGCATATTTATTCAAATAATAGTCAATAGCCTATATTTCATAATTTTTATTTTAATATATTTATTTTTAATTTTAAAATTATATTTTATATTATAAATTAAATAATATATTTTAATTAACTATAGTATACATAATTTTATATCTAATTTGCATTCAATCATGTACAATTGTACCTAACAAACTAATAAAATCCAACTTGTGTACATCAGAAAAATAATTCTAGTTTAATAATATATTTTAAAATAATATTATTTTTAAAAATATATTTTTTATCAGTTATCTAAAAATATAAACAAAAAATCAAAATGCTGTTCCTTTTTATTTTTAAAAATATGACATATTAATTAAAAAATACAATTAAAAAAATACTAACTAATAAACATCGGTTAAAAATTAATATGAAAATTTTATTAAAATATATTATTAATATATTTTAATATGATTTTTAATAAAAATATTTATTTTAATTTTTAATTAATATTTTTATAATATTAACTAATAAAATCATGTAATTAATATCTTTGTTTATATTACAATTATTACTAATATTTTAATGTAAAATTAAGATTGGTTGATATTATATGTTAAATTTTAATATTTATAAAAATTAATAAATATTTTATTTTAATAGTTTATATATTATTTAAATATATATAAATATCAATATTTAAATAATATATTTTTAAATTTTTAAATTTTTTAAAATTTAATATATATAATCATAAAAATATTATAATATAATTTAATTATTAAAATAATAAATTTTATATTTATATAATATTATTAAATTAATATAAAGGTTAAAATTTAAAAGAATCTATTTTTTAAGTATAACTTTCATTCATATCTTTCTCATTAATTATAAATATAAAAAATTAAATAAAAAAGAAAATATAATTAAAAAATTTTTTTATTATTTTAAAATTTTAAATAAAAATCACCGAACACAATTAGAAATTGATGCATCTTAATTAAAAATCTTAAATTCGAGCACCGAATGTGTTAAAAATTTAGACAAAAACTTTGTTATATATAATAATACTATCTAGTTCGAATAAAATTGATATTTGCATATTTGTAGTTTAACAGAAATTTACATAAAAACTGTTAAATGAAAATAAATTTATTTTTAAAAACATACAGATAAAAAAGGTAATTACAGATGAATTATTAGATTTCAATACATTATTTATTATATGCACTCTATTCTATTTTCACCTTTTCAGTTCTTTAAAAAGCAAAACCTTCGCCATAATATCTTGAAAACCTTCTGCTTCTGCTTTTGTTTGCAGTGAATATCTGATCCGCAATGGTAGCGTCAGTGGCAATGGCCAGACTTCTTTCTCCCTCCTCCCTTCGCTTCTCTCTCCTCCATCTTCCGCCTCCTCACCACCGCCGTCCCGACCACCCTCAACCTTGCTCGCCGCTCCTCTCCGGCTCCGTCATCCCCTGCCCTCCAGTGCCGGACATACTGCACCGGAAACTCGGCGCACTCACCGCTGAACACGGGAGGTTCCTCTTCCACCTCCTTCAGCGACCGTCCTCCAACGGAGATGGCGCCTCTGTTCCCAGGGTGCGACTACAATCACTGGCTCATTGTGATTGACAAGCCCGGTGGCGAAGGCGCCACCAAGAAACAGATGATCGATTGCTACGTTCAAACCCTCGCCAATGTTCTTGGCAGGTCTCTCTCTCTCTCTATAGAATTCTGTTTCTTTTTCCATTTTTATTTTCTCTTCGATTGTGATTCTGTTTTGTTTCAAAGTTGAAAATATAAATGATTTTGATAGGATTAATTTTAAATTGTTGAATAGAATTGGAATGTGTACCAAAATTGATCTTATTAGAATTTGTGTTGTTTGCTGGAAAATAAGAGAATCGAATATAAGATTCTTGGCAGGTCCCACTCCTGAAATTCTGTCATTCTTTTTTTCCATTTTGCTTATGATTTAGTTTTTATTTTACCGGTTTTTTAAATGTTTTCTAAGCGTGAGTACACACTAAGAAATAGGAAATATATAAATAGTAAAATTTTATTAAAAATTGATGTGTTTAATTTTATTAATATATTAAATTATATAATTTTTAATAAAAATTGATTATATATAAAGGTTTTTATTGAGTTCCTTTTATCCTTGACTGACCAAGGAAAAGGAAGTAAAAAAAATTTAGATTTCTAAATTTGGATGAATTTAGTTTACCAATTAAATTTTGAATCCAGAAATTTTTTTCTCGAGGAAGTTATTTTTTATTTATTTTAAATTGTAAAAATTATTAAATATTTTTAAAAATAAATATTATATTAATAAAGTATAATAAAAAAATAATTTTTTATAGTTAAATATTTTTTAAAATTTATATAATTTAAATTTTATATTATTAATATTTTTTACTTTCTTTTATGTTCATTTTGATAACAGAAAAAAAATCTAAAATTTTATTTATTTAAATTATTTTTTTTTTATTTTATTTTCACCTTATTTCTTATTTTTCCATTTTCTTTTTTTATTTTTTTCCTTCCTATTTTTTAGCCTGCACAAAGTATTAAGGGAAGTTTGAGAATTAAAATTTACACGGGATGAAAGTTATTTTAAAACTAAAACAATTATATAATATTTAAATTAACACATAAATTTTATATTATTTTATTATTTTATTATAAAATTAGAGAATGATTAGTAGAAGAAAAAATTGTCGTAATTGATTCTTTTTTCTTTTTCTGTTTTAAGCATTGAAATTTGATGCCTTTTCCCCCATATTTTTAACCTTTTTCCTTTGGTTTTAAGCGTCGAAAGGTGATGCCTTTTTTGAGTTCTTTTGGTTGTTTAATTAGTTTGGGGTTTACAGGGCTTCTGTGTTACGCTGGAAGATTGAAAATTTTCATTTTTATGACTCTGTTTCATTTGGTTTTAGGTTATTGTGTATTCTCATGAACTGTAATTTATCAAGTTACTTAGCTGTTCGGTTTAAGCATAGAAAAATATGTTTTTGGTTAAATTGTGTTGGATGTTTTAATTAGGTGTAGCTTATTGACTGTTTAATGGGTATCTCTTAAAGCACGGAGACAGCTAGTGATAGTACGGTTTTTTTGGTGTTGGTTTTCAGTGAAGAGGAAGCTAAGAAAAAGATTTACAATGTGTCCTTTGATAAGTACTTCGGATTCGGATGTGAGATTGATGAGGAGACATCTAACAAGCTGGAAGGTCTGTCATGGAAGTGTTCTATGCCTTACTGTTAGCATTTACTTTTTGTTGTGTTTATATTCACTCTTTCTGTTTCTCGTTGAGTAGGGTTGCCTGGAGTTCTGTTTGTTCTCCCAGATTCATATGTTGATCCTGAACACAAGGACTACGGGGGTGAGAATTTAACAATGCATTGGTTTAATTCTTCAGTTTTTGCTTTTCTGTCTTTGTAACATTCACATTTGTACAGCCACCATTTTCGTGCAATTCTAAGATAATAAGATTGGTGATTATGTTTTACCGGTCTATCTAAGTTTTCAAGCTAGCATTAATATGCAAACATATCCTATCTATCCCTTTTGACTAAGAAAAAGCTAGTGTGATTGCATGTGGTTTAGCTTAAAGAGTTTCGGGGCTAACTTTAAACCAACTTAATGAAATGTAACACGAGATTGATTTTTCAATTTTTTTTTAAATGCCAGTCCATCTTCAACAAACTAGACTGTCTTACAAGGTTTGGCTTTATGCTTTGGACTTGCATCAAATGTCACTCTTTCTCTGTTCTGTGCTTTATACGTTGTGGAGATGCCGATCCAGGGAGATGAAACATATTGCAATTGTCAGCCTATATACGTAGTCTTAGTAGACTTAACTATATGGAGATGCATTGCCTTTGGTATGAATAAATAAATAGTAGTCTGCTACATATTTTTACATATTTTTTAGCTTGTCCTGTTGTCTACATAAATATTTGCAGCCTGTTCAAATTGTCATAACAATTGTTTTATAGCCAAAATTTATCTGGAGTCCATCTTAGCAAAGCTAATAACTCTTTCTGGGTAATGTCTAGCTTTGAATGCTAATGGACTGACATAGAATTTAGTTGCAGAATCATTGGAGTGGATACATCAAACCACATAATATCCCCCTCCGAACCACTCTCCATAGGCCTGTAGTCCTTTCTTTTTTCTGTTTGATAAATCAGATTTCCAATGATTATTTTACAAATTTCAAATTTTTAAAAATTGAATATTCATCCTTGCTAATGTTATTCATGCTTTTTTGTTTTTTCCCTCTTCATCATAGTCTATCTTGGCAAAGCTAATAACTTCTTCTGGGTAATGTCTAGCTTTGGATGCTAATGGACAGATAAATTTTCCATCCGATCCTGTCCTTTTGCTTCATTAATTGAGCAACTGCAGAATCATTTCAGTTGATACATCAAACCATGTTGCATCCCCTTGCTATCACTCCATTATTAGGCCTATAGTGTCTGTTTAGTTTGATAAATCAGAGGTCAAATCCAATAATATGTTTGTACAAACTTCAAATCACAAAATTCATTATACTCTACACTGCTGATGTTATTAATGTTTTGTTTCTCTGCAATCCATACCGTATACCTCTGTATTTTATATATGCCCTTCCAAATATATTTTTATTACTGTCAGTGGTTCCTATTTTTCTACTGGACCAAATTTAAATGTTCTTCTATACTTTTGATACCGTATTCAGACAAAATCACAGAGTGTAACCATTCATCAATGAGAATATAACATGTACTAACTGTTAATTATTTTTTATTGGCAAACAACGTTCAAAGCACCTATAGAACAACTCATAAGTTGTGAGACTTCTGTCGAACGATTTGTTCACTTTCATCCCTATCCTTTTCTATTATGTACCATGACTAAGGTTGATAATTCTTTCCAAATGTGTTGGTGCAGGGGAGTTATTTGTGAATGGAAAAATTGTCCAGAGACCACCTGAAAGACAGAGAAGAGTGGAGCCACAGCCACAAAGGCAGCAGGAAAGACCAAGATATAAGGACAGAACAAAGAATGTTCAACGCAGAGAAAACACACGGTGAAGGAGCAATTTGATGATAAGAGGGAGAGGTATTGATGCTTTGGAAGAGTGGTTGGATGCCTAATCTTTCTGGTGGGAAATGAATGGTAGTAGTTAGAACGATGTGGCGATGTTGAAACTTTATCAAGAGTAATAAAAAATAATTAAAAAAATTCATATATTATAAAATTAAATGTCAAATTTAATAATTTTTAATTTGGACAGCACATTTGTTATGATGAGATTTTTTTTCTCTATTTCAATAACTTATATGTAGTTATCATATCATTTAGTGGTTATTTTAATAATTTTGGTTATTAAATAAAATCACAAGTGCATTAAGTAAGTTATTTTCTAGTTTTTGTTACATCTGAGGGCATAGATGAAAGATGTGAGGAATGCATTCTTGTTAGAGAATAACGTTGTGCTGCAAAACGCAATAGCTAAACTAGCAGAAAGAGTTGGATATAAACTAGGTTATTACTTATTTGAAGACTATAAATTCTTGGAGAGCTCAAGATGGTGGATAATGAATTTAAAAGACACCCCTGCATGATAGTTCAGATATTGCGATGTATTTTATTAGTTGATTGGACTGATATTGCAGTTTGTAAAATGATGTGTATAATGTAATTTTATTATCAATTTCACACGAGTATATACAGTGTCGAGAACATTGTGAAATTAAGGTTAAATAATTTTATTTTAAAAATTTTTAAAATTAAAATTAATTTTTGTTTTTAATTTTTAAATTTTAGAAATTGTTGTAAAAAAGATTAAAATATTTTGTTATGAATTTATAAAAAATATATAAATAAAAATATTAATTTAAAAATTAAATTATATTAAAATAATATAAATTTAAAAATTTTAAAAAATAATAAAAATAAAAATTATTATTATTATGATAGTTATGATAATAATAGTAATAATGATAATAATAAAAATATAAATAATGTTTATGAAATAATGATAACAATGTAATAGCTATAAATTTATAATATAAATAATATTATATAATTATAAATTTATATTTTATATATTATTTGATTATTAATATTTAAAATAAATAAGTTTATATATATTATAAGATTAAAAAATTAAATATAATTTATATATTAAATAATATTATTTATTTTTTTATATATACAAAAATTAGATAAATAAAAAATTTTAAATAATAAAAAATAAATATTATTATTATTATAATGATAATAATTGTATTAATAATATTAGTTATGACGATAATGATAATTATAATATAAAAATATTATATAATGATATAATTTTATATTTTATATATTACTTAATAATTAATATATAAAATAAATACTTTTATATATTATTATTTTTTATATTACTCAATATTTATCTTAATTAAAATAATATATATTATATTATAAAAAATTATAATATAAAATTATATTATAATACTATAAATTAAATATAATAAAAATATATATCAAATAATATTATTTATTTATAAATTATAAAAATATATAAATAATTAATAATTAATTAAATTTTTTAAAATAATAAAAATAAAAATTTAAAAATAAAATATATTATCATTATTATTATTATTGTGATAATTCTGGTAAAAATAAAAAATAATGTTCATAAAATAATAATAGTGGTATAATAATTATAATATAAAAACATTATATAATTATACAAATTTTTATTTTATTTATTATTTAATTATTAATATTTAAGATAAATAATTTATATATTATTATAATATTTTTATATTATTTAATATTTATTTAATATAAAAATAATATATATTATAATATTATATTAGAATTATATAATATAAAATTATATTATAATATTATAAATTTAATATAATTTATATTAACTATTATTAGTTATTTTATTTTTATTATGTAAAAATTAGATAAATAAAAAATTATTTTTTTTAAATAATTAAAATACATATTATAAAATGATGATATAATGGTGATAGAATAAAAAAATTTTAAAATAAAAATATTTTAATATTATAACAACAATTAATAATTATTTTTTTAGTTTTGAATCAAAACTGTTTTAAAATATGTTAAAAATTATTTTAAAATTATTTTTATCGAACAAATTTTACTTTTAAAATTAATTTAAAGATTAAAAACTGAAAATTCACAACCACCCAACAGAACCTAAATTATTCAATTATTTCATATTTTCAAAATTACTTAATAGGTTAAAAGCAAAAAATCAAACTTTACTATTTAACTGGATCAAATTTTAGTTTAATTTTAAAAATAAATTTAATCCAATTCAAAAAAAAATTGATGTATAAAATTTTACTTATAAAATTAAATTTTATTTTATATTTTTATTTATATATATAAAAGTATCATGTTTAATTATTTTTCATAATTTTTTTCTCTCAATATTTCTCAAGATACATCTTAATATTTTAATGAATTTATACGTATATTAGTTCTAGAATAAGTTAAAGTCGTTGTCACATTTTATTTTTTATTATAAATTTTCTGATTTATTTAAAAATAACTTTTAATTATAAAAAAATAAATACATAATTAAATAATATTTATTTATTATTTCCTTCAAACTTTTTTATAAGAAATAACCATCAATACTTTTTTTTTAAAATATGAGAATTATAATACTATTTTTTTATTATATTAATGGCAAATTTTTTTATATTTTATTTTATTATAAATTTTGTAATAATAATATATTTGTCCACTTTATATATTATCATTTCAAACATTTAATATTATAGCTAGTCCAAAAATAAAATTTAAAATTATAATATATTAATTATTTTTACTATCTTTTATTATTCTTTATTTTATATCAAGAATACGTTTAATCAATTTCAAACCATGCATATGAAAAAAGAACTAATAGAAGCAACACTAAGCTCATTAAATCTCTTTAATTGAAGTCTAATAAACAATTTCTAGACAACAAAGAAAAACTGTTATATTCTTCCTTACTATAATGATTAATTTATATAACTTATACTTGTTATATTTAAAAAGTTTTAGAATATTTATAGTTAAAATGATTAGATAATAGGCCAATAAAAAAACGATTGGAGAGATCCTTTTCATCTCGTACCAACATCTACCTCTTCATTATTTGTGTAAAAAATTATCATAAATAAAGGTACATGTTATTCCATATACTATTATTCTATTAGAATTAAGATTCACTTTAATGTTAAAATATCATTGTAAATATCACTATTTTTTACTTAAGTGTTTTTTTAATAAAAGTTACAATATTTTTTCTATTATTCATAAAATTTGACAATGAAGTACATAAATTCTTTTTGTTTATACAAAATTATTTTTAATGAATTAAATATTTATAGAATTTACTATCATTTTATTTTTCAACTTATTTATCTTTTACAAATTATTGTCTTAAAAAAAATTTCATTAATTTTCAACTTTCATTATTATTTTATAAATTTGTCTTTGATGCTATTTATGCAGGAATATTTTGCATTGTTTGAAATAAGTGAAAAAACTAACTTGCATGATTTTTAAAAATGAAAGATTAATTTATATCATGTTAAAAGTTAAAGATGAATTTGTAAAAATTAAATATATCATAAACTAAAATGCAGGTAGACTCTTATTTATATTTTATAAAAAGAAATATAAAAATATTTTTGAATTAAATTAAAAAAATATCTCATATGATCCAAATCACTTTTAATTAAATTATACTAATTAAATATGATATTATATTTTAATAATTTTAAAACTAAGCTACAACATATTTTATGCTTGAATCAGATAAAAATTATTTAAAAATTTATCCAAGATAAACTTTAAGCATCCTTAATAATTTTGATATCAAAATAAAGCTTCTTTATCCTAATACAACAATATTAAAAATATTTTATCTAAATAATGTTGTTTACAGGGTAAACACTTAGGGTCGTTACAGTGGTTGTTATACTTTAGCTATGTATAGCAAGTTCCTGCATAAGCAAGGGAACGGTGGCTCAACATGTGATCCAGAGAACAATGTTAAGTCAGATCGAACCTACGAGACTGGTTTGTGGCTCCTTGTCAGCATGTGCCATAAGTTTCCCCCAGTGACCTTCACATACATGAGAACTTCATTAATGGGAAAAGTCAGGAACAAAGAGACATGAGGGGAAGGTTAGTGTATATATGTATAATATGCTTCGTTATTAGTTAGTATACATGCAATAGGTTAGTATAATTGTATGATTTTTAAAATTTTCCTATGGTAATTTATAGCTTGGAGATGACATTTTTTTAACATTGTTTTTACCTCCAATGTTAAAAAAATTAACTTTTTAATTGTCTAATTTTTGTGTTAAAATACTAAGGTGTTATACTAATAGAAATGTTCTATCTAAACTTACTAAAATCATCTTTTTTATTTATATTTTGAATGATGTTGTTATTTTTATGTAATTTTTAAATATTAATAAAACATAAATGATAATAAAAGTTATAAGTTAAGGTTACCATAATCTTATTATTAGTTAAGGTAAAAGTTTTTTATTATAAATAAATAAGTAGTTGAATATAATTATTGTTTAAAATAAATATTTATAACACAAAACGAAACATACGTAGAATAGTTTATTGTGATGAATTTAAAATTGATTTTTAGAATCTTGTAATTTTAGAATTTTAGAATCAGTTATTGAAATTAATTATTTAATGACATGTGAATATTTTATATGGATAAATATGTGTTAAAGTTAAGTTATAAATTATTATATCTAAATCTATAATAATACTTAGTTATTTATTGTTAAGAGAAAATTTAACACCCACATATTTTTTTAAAAATATATATTAAGTAATCTATAAGGGTTTAGAGGCAAAATTTGAAATTATTTACTATTTTTTTAATTTTTATATATTCAAATATAAAAAAATAATTTAAATAAAAATACATTTAAAATATTATATTAATTTTTAAAATAATAATATATTGATTAATATTATTATATATTTCATAATTTAATCAGTATATATTTTTAAATATTGTACATTAGAAGACTTTAATTTTCAAATTGAATGTAATCTATGCAAATATTTGTAAAGGTTATAAATTCTTTTGGGATAGGAGAATAGATTTTATTTAAATTAATTTTTTCTGTTTATTGTTTTTTATAAATTATTTAATATTAGGTAGATTTCATAAAATTTATCATATAAAACAATAATTTTATAATTTGTTTTGTTTTTTATTTTATTTAAATATATTAAGTTAGGATAGATAATTTATTATATTAATATAATGTGTTTTTGTATGTTCTAAATTTTTTAGTATTTAATTTTTATTATTTATAATTTTATTTAAATATGTTAAATTAAAATAAATTTATTAAATTAATAGGACGTATTTAGATATTTTCTATATTATTGTTTTATTATTTTATTTATCTTATTTATCATTATATTAAAATATATAAATTAGAATAGAATATTTATTTAAAATATTAAAAATAATTTATTTAAATAAAAATATATTTAAAATATTATACTAACTTTTAAAATAATAATACATCAATTAATATTATTACATATTTCATAACTTAATTTAGTATATATTTTTAAATATAAGTACATTAGAAGACTTTTGTTTTAAAATTGAATGTAATCTATGCATAGATTTATTAAATATATTAAAATAGATAATTTTTTAACGAGTACTCTTTTGATTTTTCATTTCTATTTTTATGCAGTTATGATAGATTACACATTATTTTAATTAATACAAATAATATCATGATTTAATAATCCATTACTTCTAAAATTTCTAAATGTTTATATGTCAGAACAAATTTGAATAGAGTACTTGATCAACTGCTTAAACTTCTTTGTGCGAAACAGTTCCGTAAGCGTGATAATGTAGCGAGCATTATAGATCAAATTATACTTTACTTAAGAGAAACTGAATTTTTTGGTACGATTCTTTTCTATCAAAACTAAATCTAGTCTTGGCTTTGGTTGAAAGATAGCATCCAAAAATACATACATTCCACATGTAACACCTACAGTTTTAGTTTTCTGATGATAGACTTTCTGGATTACAATTTTTTTTTAGAAAAAAGTAAAGTAAAAATAAAAATAAACTTTGAAAGAAATTAGAAAACTTTAAGTAAAATAATGAAAATATCTTTACATTAAGATAATGATAAATAAATGTGCAGATAACTTAAAATAAGAATTAAAAAAAAATTTAAATACTTAGAATTCATTAATAATGATTATGAAGTTTTGAAAAAAAAATAAAAATAAAAAAGGATAAAAATACTATCGAAAATGTTAAAAAATATATTTAGAGAGTTCTATCTCCTATACGGGTTAAATTACTTTTGGAATAATATCAAATGACATAAGAATAATTTAGGAATAAATAAATAAGTGTTATAAATATTAAAAAAGTTGTTTGAAAACTTTCTGAGAAATCTCAAAAAAATTACCAAAATGTCAGTAGAAAGTTGGGATGATCACAAATTGTAGAGCAGAGGGACCTAGAACTTAAGGCTTATCCTCATGCATGAAGTTCGCATATGTTAAATGAGAAGATGACTCACCCCATGAGTCATCAAACTTTTAATGGCATATAAGACAAAAAAAACATTTTATAAGAAGAGATAAAATTAAGTTAAGTTAAATCAAAGTAATTTTGATTAAGTTAAAATTAACCATATTTAAGATAAATTAATCATAATTAATATTATCATTAATCATGATTAATTTTAAAGGATAATTTCTTGCATTTAAATTTAATTTTGAACATAGAAAAATGGATTAAAATGCCCTTAAGTGGGAAATTAATTCTCATTTGTTCCAAAGTGACCGAATTGGTTATAGACAAAGGGGAAGCTCATTTTCTTCATCCACATCCTTCTAAACACTTGTGTAAGCTCTCTAACTTCATTTTAAACTTCAACTTCTCTTAAAACACATAAATTTACACTAAGCTTGAACTTCCATATTTGAAATTTAAGTGATAGTAACCCAAACAAACAAAACTCCACCATCATCATTGGAGGCATTCGTGTGGACCACAAGGGAAAGGAAAACCACTTCAAAAGACCCACCAAATCCTTCTATAAGTCTTCAACAAATAGGGCTTCTACCATACACTTTTTCTACATTTCTCTTTGTGTTTTGGCTTGTTTTCCTTCTCTTCTTGGTGGATCCTTCTTTAAATTCTATGGATCCTACTTGTTTGAGCATGATGAAGTTCAAAACTGCCTTTGGTTGATAAAAATAAGTATCACCAAGTTTTTAGTGATTTTTGGAAGTTAAAAGAAAATTTTGATGGATTAAAGTGTTTCTTAGAACCTTTGGAGCAATTTAATTGGTTAAAAATTTCTTAAAAAATGATTTTTAGTAGTTTGGACAGATTTAAGAGCTTTTGTTAAGAGTTTTGAGATACTCAAAGTAAGGGATGAATAGAACTTGGAGTAAATATAGTAGATCTCCACTTGGTTGTCTTGAAAAAATGATTTCTTTATGATCTTTATAGTAAAAGTTATGAACTTACTTATGTCTCCTCTTAAAAGATTTAATCTTGAACTTAGACTTTGATAAAAGTCTAGATCTGGACCCATGTGATTATAATCCTAAAGGACTACAAAATTTAAGTCCTGAAAGTTACAAACATAACTCCAAAATTGGATCTTAAAGCTAGTGAGAGCAAGTGGACTTGTGGACTAAAAAGTTGAATAAGACTCTTAAAACTCTCCATAATCATAACCAAAACCTATGAAGCTGGGGAAAATCTTGACGGCCAAAAAGCAAATGATGCAATAAGTGCTAAAATTAATGGTGCAAAGGCCAAGTGAGAAGAAATTTAAGAAAATGACCATTGCTTGATTAAGGGTGCAATTCAGCCACCTTAAGTTAATAAAGGGAAATTGAGTTAAAAATTTTGGTTAAGGTGTAATAAAAAGTCTAACTATGTACAAGAAAAGAATTAAAATTTTAAGAATGATTTGGTAATGGTTTGGGAATCATTTTTCCAACTTAGCTAATTAAAAGAAAATTGAGTTAAAAATCTTATCAATACTTAAGAGTGAACTCACCCATGCACAAGGTGGTGATTAAAAGTTTAACTTTGAAATAATGAGAGCTTAATGGCCATTCGACCAAGGTAGCATAGTTAAAGAGAATAAAACTTTAAAAGCTTCTAGGTTAGTTTAACTTGTTAGCCTACACCATAAACTAAGTGTAAATCATCCTCTTAAGTGTAAGAAAATGAACCATAATGCCCTAGAAACTCAAACATGCAATTTGGCCAACCATTAGGCAAACCCACAAAATATGTTGAATTGGATGCTAAAGAATCTTTAAGTGAAATATGAGTGAGAAGACTTAAATCCATAAGCAAGAAAACAAATAAGTAAAACAAATTAGTGGATCAAACTTAATTAGCTAAGTTAAAGGTCAAGAGAGCATAAAATTTCTAACAGTTAAACTTGGAATGAGGTAGTTGTACCTAAAACACCTAATGTGGTGAAAACAAAGTGGATTATCTTAAAAAGGCCATTCGGCCAAATACACTAAATCTCACCATGTCATAAGCCTAAATTAAAAGTATAAGAGAATCTTAATCTTTGAGAAACTGAAAGGTTGAGAGGTAACCTAGAAAAATGAGTAAACTAAGTTTCCATGGGATATTTCTCATAAAACTTAAGGAATAAAAAAAGATGGACAAATTCTTGAAGAAAGGTTGTATGTTATCCAAAAAATTTATATCAAACATAATTAAGAAATTATGATTAGAAGGTAGGTTTCTAATTAAAAACACTTATATCATCTTATTATGTTACTTCTTGACTACACCAATACATGCTTAAAATATACGAAATATAATCTTGATTATTTAGAAAAGTGATGTGTCATATGATACACATGAATGGACGATAAATGTGAAGGTATATTGGATTAAAAGTTGTATGTACATGACATATTGGTTGGATTGTTTGAGCATGCATGTTATTAGAAAGATTTAAAAAAGAATCTAATTAATTAAAGGATCATTAAAGAAAGAACTTGTGTAAAAAGTTAATACTACTCTTAATGTGTCTTGTGCACATTTAGAAGGCAAAAGGGTCCTTCTAAGATGGAGACAAAAAGGTTCTCCAAAAATCCTTTTATTATGAAGTGTCAGTCTTTAATGATTATGATGGTGACGACCATTAACAAATGAGCTCATGTCCTAAGAATATAAGGTAGAGTAACAAAGCTAGTGAAAAAATATTATTTGACTAAAATGTATGATATATCTATGATATAGATTATCACTAAGACAACGATAAAGAAATAAGAAGAATTATGATTAAGGTATGAATGAAATGAAAATCAAATGATATCTATGATATAATGTAATGAGATCTCAAGAATATGTAAAATGTATGAAATCAAGAATAAATAACTTGTATGCTTAAGATAGAAACTAGTTTCTATAATTGTAAAAAGAATCCATTTCGACTAAGGATTTTTTTTTTAAGTTAAAAGTAAACCTGTATGCTTGTCATGTTTCTTAATAAATTGAAGTGGCTGAGTTAAAAATGTTGACGCTATCCATAGAGTAGAATTTTATTGGAAAACTTAGTTTCTCATCCCTCTCTCACCATTTTCTTTCCCAGACACTGAGAATATCTTTCACGATGATAATGGTGTTTGTCGAGCTTAACAACATTAATTTGTTAACTAATGCTTATAGGCGATTAGCCATAGACCAAGCCAACATGCGAATTTTTTTTTTCTTTGGGTCATATCTTCGTGCCTGTTGTTTTGAGCCTAAACTTATCTACTACCAATTTCGCAATACCTTTAGAGGCTTTTATGAAATCAAGAAGAAGAATAACAATGAGAATAACAATGAGGACAAGAATTGAAACTTTATTGAGAATTGTAAATAAGTTTTTGTGTGTCTACAATGTGTAAGGGCTTCCCCTTTTATAGACCTAGTTTGCTTATTCAAATTAAAAATTTAAAATAAAGATAAAAATTGAATTGGTACCCTTGTTCTACTAGATTTGCATTTGAATTCCTGTTTTACTCTGTCATTTCAATTCAAATTATGCACAAAATATGGGTTCTTATCTCACCCCTCTTTTCTTGAATTTTATGAGCGCGTTTATGGATGAATTAGGGTTTTCCTTCATAACAAATATTGTAGAAAATTGTATCCTTAAGCTTCAGAAATTAACCCCATCTAAAAATAACTTTTATAGCCCTAGATATCTTTGTTTTACCGGAACATGTTTGGGTTGTCTTGATTGAAGCTTTGAGTTACGATTCGACCCAAATAAATTTATGGTCCATTGCGGTTGGGTACATAGGGATGTATTTTATTTTAGGGTTTTGTCTCACCTTTCTAATGCCTTCCGAATCACTCCAATATCAATTTATAGCCCAAGATATGGCTTTCGCAATGAACAAAGGTCAAGAGACATTAAAATTTAAAAATTAACCAATTTTATCACTTAAGTCCAATGAAGCCTAATAATATAAAAATACTCAAAATGATAGAATTAGATATGATTCAATCCCAATTAAGACTAAAACAATAAAAATAAGTGTATAAAAATTCATTCATCACACTCATAGCATTTAAATCATCTCATTTTCACATAATCCATCAACTAATGGAATCATATATTTATGCACAAAGCATTTCATCATTCAAGAGATCACATAGCACACTTACACATGATTAGACACACTCATGCATCATCATGATAAATGAACATTAATAATTCTCCAAAAATTTACTTTCTTAGTAGAAATCTTTACTTGAATATGATCCTTAAATTTTTTACAGTATGCACAATTTTTCTAAAATGGTCCAAGTTAACTTTATTCTTTATGTTTTATAATAAATTTTTAAGGAAAACCTACATTACTCATCCTTTCTAAGTTTTTCTTGACCTTTTATTTTTCTAATAGTTTGTTGATATTTTTGTCATTAATATAATTGAGATGGTTGAATGACCTATTTTCCTTAAATCACTTAACCACTTTCCTTCTTAAGTTCCATTGCCAAGGAATAACAGTAATTAAATCTTCTTGATTGTTGGTACTTAATTTGTAGAACCTTGTCCTCCTATAACCAAATGGTCTTTTTTATTTTTTTAAAATTCAATATTCATTTTGTAATTCTTTTTGGTCACTCTTATAAACTTAGTACCTTATTGGAAGAGAGTTTTTTAATTCTTATCTTTTTCATTGATTTAGTAGCTTACTTATCGATTTCTTGGCTTAAAATCACGTCCATTTGTTTGAGATCATTCTTATAAATTATATTTTACCTAGTTTTTTTTTCCTTAACAATTTTTAATTCCATTATACCCTTATTTCTAGTGTATAGTTGAATGACCTAAATCCAATTCTAAGATAACTTAATTTATTTTTCTTGCCCCTAAAAAATTATTTCTCTTAGGTTCTTAGCTTAGGATTGTTAAATTATTAAATCTAATAATTTTTCAGCCTTTCCTCTTAAGTTAGGTGCTAAGGTTGAATGACTATTTTGTCTACTAAAGCTTTGTAATTTAATTTTTCATAGTCCCATGTGTAAACCTTCTATAATAAGATTAATGGAGGCTAACAACTATCATTTCTTTGTATGATTTAAGCTTTTCCTTCATTATGAAGGAGGGCATGATCGAATGACCATTATTTTCCCAAGATAGCATTTTTTTTACAACTTCTACCATTATAACTCTTAGATATAAGTCAAGAAGCTTAATAAGGATGTTTTTATCTCAACTCCACCATGTTCTACAAGTATTTGTCCTTATTATATGGTCTTTGTCCTTGAATAAATATGGAAATTTTTCTTATATTTTCTAAGTTCATTAGTTCTTTTCCTTTCCTTTTAGTCATAAAGGTCCAATTTTTAGTTCTTAAGTTTACTTTTTTTTATTACATCCACTTAAAGTGGTGTGAACAAGGGCACCACGATAAACAAAAGAGATCATCTTGAAGATTATCTACAAGGAATGGAAGGTCCTATGAAGCGGAATAGGACCAAACGTATGGAACAAGCACTTGAAGGTCTTATCAAGGAACTTCAAGGAAAGGACTATGTGGATCCAAGCCCAATCCCAACATGGGTTAATTTATGTAGTCATATCATTCAAGATCTTAAGTGATAAAGTTATGATTTACTATAGATTACATTAGGAATTACTTTAGATTACATTAGGATTTGATATTTATCTAGAAGTTATTCGTTTTAAATTGATTGCAATTCAAATTGCAATCTAATTAGGATTTCTAATTTATTATCTTTTTTTACTAGATTAGGTTCACTATAAATAGGGGTTAGGGATTTAGTGAAAAGACAGATTTTTAGTATTAATCATATTTTCTCTTTGAGAGACTTTCATCTCTGTGTGAGTTGATTCCCTTGGTTCTTGGGCAAAGAACTACCTTTGATAACGTTGGTTCTTCCGGCAAATCGCGGTAAGGGTCACGTTCCTCTTGATAACTTCGGTGCTCTCCGGCAGGTCGCAGTTTGTGTCGGGTTCCTTTACCTTATCTCACCTTATCTTACCTTACCCTTTCTTATCTTATCCTGATTCTCAAGATGTTCCGTTATCGTTTCCGCATTCCGATTCATTCGCGTAGGGTGAATCATATCATTTGGCATCAAAGCTTCGGCTCTTGGAATCAAGTGTCATCTATCCTTTGTTTTATTTTCTTGTGTTAAAGTTGTTACCTACCAAATATTCCAAAAAAAAAAAGAAGAAAAAAAAATTGTGATAGAAAAAAAAAATAAAAAAGAAGTTGTGATAGAAAAAAAAAAGGAAATTCAAGACAATTGAAAAAAAAAACAAATCAGTCTTCATTCAATATAATTTCTTTAAGTTCTTAATTCTTGACCAATATTCCTTACCTTATTCATCTTGTGTATCTGTGACTCTTTCGTTATCTGTGGGAAGATCAACTTGTGAAGTTCTTAGTTCAAGGATTTATAAGGAGAATTGAGAGGTAAAAGACAAGAGTTGGTTAGAGCATTATAGAAAAAGCCAATTCGAGTGTAAACACGAGTGAAGAGCACCAATATTGAGGGCAAACACTAAGGGAGTGACTTGTGAGGCCTTATTATTCTAATTTATTTATTTTGTTCAATTTGCAGCATTGCCAACATGAGTAGTGAACCCCATCAAAATGAGATGGATCTAAAAGTATTCATGAAATCAATTCAAGATCAATTCCAACAGTTGAACAGGAGGTTGGAGGACATGGAGGATTGTTCGAGAAGGAGATCTCGGGTGTCTTGTAGAAGTAGTCCTCAAAGATCACTTCACCACGATGAAGAAACAAATTGGGGGGAGAACTTAGAATCAGATGGTGGATGTTATACGGAAAGAAGACGATATTGAGGAGAAAAGGATAGCAACTTGGGGAGTATTAAATTATCCCTTCCATCATTCCAAGGAAAGAACGAACCTGAAACTTATCTGGAGTGGGAAAGAAAAGTAGAGCATGTGTTTGATTGTCATAATTACTCGGAGGAGAAAAAGGTAAAACTAGCCACTGTATCTTTTAATGATTATGCTAATATTTGGTGGGATCAATTTGTCCTTAACAGGAGGAGGTATGGGGAAAGACCTATACGAACGTGGGAAGAGATGAAAGTAGCCATGAGACGAAGATTTGTACCAAGTCACTATCATAGGGACTTGTACCGCAAATTGCAAAGTATTACTCAAGGCGCTATGGGTGTTGAAGATTATTATAAGGAGATGGAAATTGCCATGATAAGAGCCAATGTGGAGGAGGATAGGGAAGCCACTATGGCAAGATTCATTGGAGGATTAAAAAGGGAGATAGCTGACGTGGTAGAACTACAACATTATGTAGATATGGAGGAATTGCTTCATAAATCTATTCAGGTGGAAAGACAACTCAAATCTAGGAGCACTCACAAATATGCTTCTAGTTCATCATGGAAGTCCAATTGGTCCAACAAGAAAGAGGGGCCTAAACCTAAGGAGGAATCTCATGGAAAATCCGCAGCACTTATTTCCAAAGGTAAATTTGAAACTAAATCCTCTAATAATTCAAGTCACATTCGTTGCTTTAAGTGTCAAGGTCTGGGGCATATTTCTTCTCAATGTCCGAACCAGAGGACTATGATCATTCGTGACAATGGCGAAGTGGACAGTGTGAGCTCAGAGGAAGAAGAAATGCCGAAGTTGGAGGATTGTAGTGATGTGGAGATAGCAGAACCTGTGCATGGATAAATCTTGGTCACAAGACGTGCATTGAACATTCAACCAAAGGATGAAGGAGATTCAGAGCAAAGGGAGCATATATTCTACACTCGTTGTCATGTGAACAACAAGGTATGTAGTATGATTATAGACAGCGGCAGTTGCACCAATGTTGCTAGTACATTGCTAGTAGAGAAATTAAACTTGCCTACTAAAAAGCATCCCAATCCTTATCAGCTACAATGGATGAATGATTGTGGGGATGTAAAGGTTAGTAAGCAAGTCTTGGTGTCCTTTTCTATTTGAAATTATAAGGATGAGGTGTTGTGTGACGTTGCCCCTATGCATGCTGGGCATTTATTGTTAGGACGTCCTTGGCAATACGATAAGAAGGTTATGCACGATGGATTTAAAAATAGATATTCTTTTGTAGTGGATAATCGAAAAATTGTATTGATTCCATTAAGGCCCGTTGAGGCTTATTCTGACCAAATAAAAATTTTAAAAGAATGTAAAATAAGAGAAAAAGAATTAGAAAATCAAGAAAGAGAAAAAAGAGAGAGAGAATTGAGGGTGAAGAAAAAGTAGAAAGTCAAAAAAAGAGTGAGGGTGAAAAGAAAGAAAAATCAAGAATTAAAGAAAAAGAAAAGAAAGTTTGTGTATTTGCTCACAAAGGGGAGGTTGAGAGTGTTTTGAGGGAAAAGGAACAAGTTCTTGTACTCATGTACAAGGATATTTATTTTACTAACAATCATAACTCTTCTTTCCCTAGTGTGGTTGAATCTTTGTTGTAGGAATTTAATGATGTATTTCCTAAAGAATCACCAATGGGTTTGCCTCCTATAAGAGGCATTGAACACAAAATCGATTTTATCCCCGGCGCTGCGATTCCAAACCGACCAGCCTATAGAACTAGTCCTGGAGAGGCCAAAGAGATTCAAAGGCAAGTAGAGGAGTTGATGCAGAAAGGCTATGTGAGGGAAAGTCTTAGCCCGTGTGCGGTTCCTATTATTTTAGTACCAAAGAAGGATGGAACTTGGTGTATGTGTGTGGATTGTAGGGCTGTCAACAAGATTACAGTAAAGTATCGATATCCTATTCCGATGTTAGATGATTTACTAGATGAATTGTATGACTCTTGTTTGTTTTCTAAAATTGATTTAAAAAGTGGATATCACCAAATTCGTATGAAGGAGGGTGATGAGTGGAAGACTGCTTTTAAGACAAAATATGGGTTATATGAGTGGGTTGTTATTCCATTTGGTCTTTCTAATGCACCGAGTACTTTCATGAGATTAATGCATCATGTCTTGTGAACTTTTATTGGAAAATTTGTTGTTGTCTATTTTGATGATATTTTAATATATAGTAAGACAATGCATGAACACTTAGATCACTTACGTGCTGTGTGTACTGCCTTACGAAGCCATGAATTGCATGCTAATATTGAAAAATGCATTTTTTGTATGGAATCAGTTGTCTTTTTAGGGTTTATTGTAAGTTCTCAGGGAGTTAGTGTTGATGAAGAAAATGTTAAGGCAGTTAGAGATTGGCCCAGGCCTACAAATGCTAATGAGGTAAGAAGTTTCCATGGTTTAGCAAGTTTTTATAGGAGGTTTGTACAGAATTTTAGTTCTATAACTGCCCCTTTAAATGAACTTGTTAAAAAGAATGTTGGTTTTAAATGGGATGAGAAACATGAACAAGCTTTTAATTTATTAAAGGACAAGTTAACCAATGCCCCTGTATTAAATTTACCCAATTTTGATAAAGTTTTTGAGATTGAATGTGACGCCTCTGGAGTGGGTATATGAGTTGTTTTAATGCAGGATTCCAAACCTGTAGCATATTTTAGTGAGAAACTTAGTGGAGCGGCACTCAACTATCCAACCTATGATAAGGAGCTCTATGCCGTGGTGAGGACCTTACAAACTTGGCAACATTACCTTTGGTCGAAGGAATTCGTCATCCATTCGGATCATCTTAGTTTGAAGTTTTTAAAGTTCCAAGGTAAGCTCAACTAAAGGTATGCCAAGTGGCTAGAATTTATTAAGATGTTTCCTTATGTTATCAAGTATAAAAAGGGAAAGAAAAACATTGTAGCTGATGCTCTGTCACGAAGGTATGTATTACTTACGACTCTACAAACTAAATTACTTGGATTTGAATTACTAAAAACCTTGTATGCCGATGATGTTGAATTTGGACAATTATGGGCAGCATGTTCTGATCATGGTTTTGAAGATTATTTTAGGCAAGATGGATATTTATTTAAGAAAAATAAATTGTGTGTACCTAAGTGTATCATAAGAGAAATGCTTATTAGAGAGGCTCATGGGGGAGGATTAATGGGACACTTTGGCATTCAAAAAACTTATGATGTTTTACATGAACATTTTTTTTGGCCAAAAATGAAACATGATGTTAAACTCATTTGTGAAAAGTGTATTACTTGCTTACAAGCAAAATCTAAAGTAATGCCTCATGGCTTATATACGCCCTTACCTGTTCCTGAATATCCATGGACTGATATTTCTATGAATTTTGTATTAGGGCTGCCTAGGACCTCGAAAGGAAAAGATAGTATTTTTGTCGTTGTAGATAGGTTTAGTAAAATGGCACATTTTATGCTTGTTCAAAAACTAATGATGCCACTCATATTGCGGACTTATTTTTCAAAGAGATTGTACGTTTGCATGGCTTACCTAAGACTATTGTAAGTGATCGAGACGTTAAATTTCTTAGTCACTTTTGGAGAACCTTGTGGGGTAAATTGGGCACTAAATTATTATTCTCTACTGTGGCTCATCCGCAAACAGATGGACAAACTGAAGTTGTGAATAGAACTTTAGGCACCTTATTACGTACTATAATTCAAAAAAATTTAAAGGATTGGGAGAATTGTTTGCCTCATATTGAATTTGCATATAATAGGGTTGTTCACACATCGACTTCATTTTCACCTTTTGAGATTGCATATGGATTTAATCCTTTATCACCTTTAGATGTTTTACCGTTTCCTACTAATGACTCTCTTAATTTGGATGGAAAGAAAAAGGCTGAATTTGTGCAGAAATTACATGCCAAGGTTCGCGCTAATATTGAGAAGAAGAATGAACATTATGCTCAGCAGGCAAACAAAGGACGCACCAAGGTGGTCTTTGATCCTGGTGACTGGGTGTGGGTTCACTTGCGAAAGGAGCGGTTTCCAAATCAAAGAAGTTCCAAATTACATCCTAGAGGAGATGGTCCATTTCAAGTGATTGAAAGGATCAACGATAATGCTTATAAAATCGATCTTCCAAGTAGCTATGGTAATGTGAGTGCCACTTTCAATGTTTCCGATTTATCCTTATTTGATGCAGATGACCATCAAGATTCGAGGACGAATCCTCTTGGAGAAGGAGGGAATGATGTGAACAAGGGCACCACGATAAACAAAAGAGATCATCTTGAAGATTATCTACAAGGAATGGAAGGTCCTATGACGCGGAATAGGACCAAACGTATGGAGCAAGCACTTGAAGGACTTACCAAAGAAGTTCAAGGAAAGGACTATGTGGATCCAAGCCCAATCCCAACATGGGTTAATTTATGTAGTCATATCATTGAAGATCTTAAGTGATAAAGTTATGATTTACTATAGATTACATTAGGATTTACTTTAGATTACATTAGGATTTGATATTTATCTATAAGTTATTCGTTTTAAATTGATTGCAATTCAAATTGCAATCTAATTAGGATTTCTAATTTATTATCTTTTTTTACTAGATTAGGTTCACTATAAATAGGGGTTAGGGATTTAGTGAAAAGACAGATTTTCAGTATTAATCATATTTTCTTTAAGAGACTTTCATCTCTGTGTGAGTTGATTCCCTTGGTTCTTGGGTAAAGAACTACCTTTGATAACGTTGGCTCTTCCGGCAAGTCGCGGTAAGGGTCACGTTCCTCTTGATAACTTCGGTGCTCTCCGGAAGGTCGCGGTTTGTGTCGGGTTCCTTTACCTTATCTCACCTTATCTTACCTTACCCTTTCTTATCTTATCCTGATTCTCAAGACGTTCTGTTATCGTTTCCGTATTCCGATTCATTCGCGTAGGATGAATCATATCATAAAGTCTTTGGGACCATGACCATAATAGTCTTTGTTTAAGGTTCTTAAGTTTTAAAGTTAAAGATCTTGGCTTTATATGGAAAATGGATCAAACTTTCAATTTCAGAGAAGATAAGACAATATATGATCACTTTAGCCTGGAATAAGGTAAGATTCTCAATATTTACTCTAAACTCTAAACAACCTTGTAACACTTAATTATGTCCGAGATCAAATTACTATTTGATCAATCAAGTTTGGCAAATATGAAATTAAGAATGGAAAGAAAATAGAAAACTCGGAATGATTTAATATAAATAAATAAATAATATAAAAAATAAAACAATTTAACTGAATAAATAAAAGAATAAATTTGGTAGAATGTCATTTCTTCTCATTTCTTCTCAAAATATACATATATATATATATAAAATAAATCAATAAAAAATAAAAAACTATTACAGGTTAGTTAGGAGTTAGTTAGGGTGGTTACCTAAGTTAGTTAGAAAAATTAAACTGAATCATCTATAAATAAAAGAAAAAAATAAAATTAAGGGGACTAGGCTTCCATTTTTGGAAAATCAGAAGCTCTCAGGGTTTTTTTTGGATTGTTTTGAAAAAACAGAAGCTGGAATTTCTCAAGGTTTCTCTCTAGCTACAAAGACTTGGACACCAACCACAAAGATTCTGAGAAGGTTTTTCTTCTTTACAAAATCTCCAGAAGGAGCTGATAAGGAAGATGAAAGTAGTGAACTTGATAATGGAAGCGCCAAAAAGGTTCATATTAAACGTTTGGCCAAGATGAACAATTCGGAAGTTCCTTGCTTCTGGCTTTGCTCATTGAGCTCTTCGACAAGCAAAACCACAGCGGAAGAAGGAAGAAGCTCTCTGTAAAACCTGCTCAAGTCTCAGTCCAAGGTGTAGGGGAGGCTCTTTCTTGGAAGTTGATTGCACTCAGGTCAGTAACTCGCATCCATCTCCTTCTGGTTTATACAATTAAATCATCATCTCTTCCTATAGAATTTGTCTCAGCTACCGAGCATAGTAGCAATAACGCCTAAAAATGAAAAGTGTAGAAAACCACGATTTTTTTTCCACACCTTGATGTATAATTCTTAGTCATATAAAAAGAAAATAGGATTACATGTATTAAACAACGTTCTTGAATTTGTCCCCTGCGTAATCACAAAGGAAGTTGAGTTGCATGATCTTGACATGGCACATAGATTGGGAAAGGAAGAGGGATCTCTGTGAGCTCTTAACCAAGCCATAGGTTGATTGAAAATTCCTAGACCAGTAGGAATGACATAGCATTAGGCATACTAGCCTGGTATCCTTTGTAGAAGGTTCACCATAGTTGATTTGATGGCCACTTGTGAAATCTTACTAAGCATTGCCTAGAATCAATCATGATATGAATACAAACAAGGATCTATGGCGAGGATCTTTAGCAAATTATGTGTCTTGCCTTGAAGACTGAAAAACCTGTAAGATCTCAATCTGCTATATTGCATTCCCAATCTCTATCGATTTCAAATTTCTTCGAAGCGTCGAGGAGCCTAGGGTCATAAGAGTGAGGGCATAGACATCTAGTGTTGTGTGAAAGTTAGGATGCTGATTGTTGTGCTTAGGTTACTGGTTATGAATAGAAATTGGCTACCCTTGTTATTAATTGGTATCAGGTAGCCTATGTCAGTAAAGAATGTTTTGGATTATTATGCTTACCTCATTCTCAAATAGTCATGAAATTTACTAAACCCCCTTCAATCTACAGAAGTATATGATCCACATATAGGCATGAGGTCACAATTACCAAGCCTGCCTTTTGTAAAAGCTCAAAAATGCTACCTACTGCTTTTCTGGCTGACTTGCTCAAGCATATCACCACAAGAATGACTTCATACAGGGGAAGGTTATTTTTTCCTTAGATTTTGTACTATTGGCCATTTTTTGTTGATGTTAGGGGAGAAGTTTGTGATCCTGATGTAAATTTTTGGCTTGAAATGCCAATTGGCATGGGTGAAGGTTGGCCCACAAGGCAAGATGGAACAAAATTGAGTGTTACTGTCAATGATGATCTATATGCACTTGATCCTTCAAATTCTTTTGACTCTGCAAAGACCAAGGTCTATGATTACGAAGGTGATACATGGAGGGTAGTTGCAGGAGATGTTCTTATTCATGATTTTTTTGATTCAGGATCTCCTTATCTTTTAGCTAGCTTACTTGGAAAACATAATGTAATTACTAAAGACACCAATCGCAACATTATAGTGTTACAGGTTGACATGCAAAATGATTTAGCTTCCTCCTAGCCATTATTATCAGCAGATAACTCATCCAGTGAACTTACTGAATCATCAAGTGAATTGAGAAAGAAATATGGTTGGTTTTTGCTTCTAGGAGTGGTAGATCTGCTGAGCTAGTTAGCTGTCAATCCCTTAAAGTTTAATTATTTGGAGCTAGAGTCCCCTCATGGCTCTGATTTCAAATCATGTCTATGTTGGCGGTATGACTGCTAACAAGCCACAATGTTAACCATGATTCAAAATTGTAAATTGTCCATTCTTCACTTCACGACTGATCCATAACATGTGATTCTACGTTACTCCTACGCACAAATTAACATATAAAAATATCAAAACATAGTGCTCCGACTTTTACTACATCTACAGACTTTGACCCAAAACGGTAGAAAATATGAGCAATATATACGTATGCTCAGTTGGATTCTCCATGGATCAACAAAACTCCTTAAACAAGAGTCCTAACTCTGTGAAGGGCCATGAAGTCTAGGTAACTTCTTTTTAGAACCTGCCCAAGTTTAAGAGTCCTTTAAGAATAAATCATTTGACATCCCACTTGTAAATTGGGAGACTAGTTGAGAAATTATATGCCTTTAAGAAGAAGCTTTTGTCCAAGAAATCAAGTCCCTGCCACTCGCAGAAAAGAGAGTCCCTGGTGAAAAGCCTACTGATGAGGGTACTCCTCCAATTGGCCCCCACCAATTGCATGTGCAATTAAGCAAGATAAATGGTAATAATTTCTGTTATCATTTGGTTCAGTGTACAGAAGCTTGAAACAAGTAAAATGAGGCTTGCTATAAAGGCCAGTTTTATATGACTTTGTTCTCTTGCTGGTTTTGGTATATGCAACCTTGTTAAATATGACAGCAGTTTGCTTAGGGGGGTGCCCTCTATGTGCAACTAACTCTAAGGCCATGTTTGATGCTTTGCTATTTCTCTATACGATCAGTTCAACTCACGTTGGTATTTCTTGTTATACTGTGCTTATTGTTGGTTTATTTGGGGTTAAGCAACATACATTATGGAACCACATGCTGAAGCTGATCATGACTATTAAATCTCCCGTTAGTTATTTAATTATACTTGCATCGATTTTAATTAAACGCTACAACTTAGTCTAGTGGTATCTTGGTTCCATACACCTTGGCACCTTGGGTTAGATTCCTACATGGTCTTTGTTTCTTACAATCATACTTCCTCATTTATTATCAAGCCTAAAAGATCAGCCCAAGCACTAGACAAGCCCAAATATAAAACGAAGATGGATTATGGAATAATAAGTCCAATTCTACATAAATATGTCTTTAATTTTGGGTTTTATTCGGTCAAGGCCAACATACCTCATGAATAAAAATTAGCCTTTCCTAAAGTAAATTTAATTTAAAATTAATGTACAAAAAATTAAACCAAGATTTTAAATAAGAAATATCAATGAAGTCAAAATATTATAGTAGTACCCAAACTCACTCCTTTCAACAATTAATTTTGGGTCAAGCTCATTGCCTTCGATTTTGGATCTTCTTTTATCTTTAATTGGATCAAGCCCAATATGCTTCATAAGTCAAAATTAGCCATTTTTTCGGTATATTTTATTTAAAGTTAATATACAAAGCAAAATTGTTAAGGAAAAAAAACATCTCTTTTCAAATTTTCTGAAATTCGTGAAATGGATTCTAATACGAATAGGTAGCGTTCTCTATTGTTCTGTGTTTTAATTCATGCAGATTCAAGCGTAGCTTACATCAGTTTGGATTTTGCAAACACGGGATTTTAGAAAATTGTTGTTTTAACTAATTTTGTTTAAAAGCATCTATTTTCAAATTTTCTAAGATTCGTGTAACAGATTCTAATACAAACAGGTAGTGTTCTCTACTATTCCGTGTTTTAATTTATGCAGATTCAAGCGTAGCTTACATCGGTTTGGATTTTGCAAACACACAATTTTAGAAAATTGTTGTTTTAACTAATTTCATTTAAAAACATCTATTTTCAAATTTTCTAAGATTCGTGTAACGGGTTCTAATACAAACAGGTAGCATTCTCTACTGTTTCATATTTTAATTCGTGCATATTTAAGTGTGGCTTACGTCTGTTTGGATTTTGTAAACACGTGATTTGAGAAATGCTGTTTTAACTAATTTCGTTTAAAAATGTCTGTTTTCAAATTTTCTGAAATTCATGTAACGAATTCTAATACGAACAGGTAGCGTTCTCTACTATTCTGTATTTTAATTCGTACAAATTCAAGCGCGGCTTACGTCAGTTTAAATTTTGCAAAACACATGATTTTAGAAAATTGCTGTCCTAACTAATTTCGTTCAAAAAACGCCTGTTTTCAAATTTTCTGAAATTTTTGTAACGGGTTCTAATATGAACAAGTAACATGCTCTACTGTTCCATATTTTAATTCGTGCAGATTCGAGCGTGGCTCACGATGGTTTGGATTTTGTAAGCACGTGATTTTAGGAAATCGCTATTTTAACTAATTTCGTTTAAGAACGTATGTTTTCAAATTTTCTGAAATTCGTGTAATGAGTTCTAATACGAACAAGTAGCGTTCTCTACTATTTCGTATTTTAATTTGTGCATATTCAAGCGCGACTTACGTTGGTTTGGGTTCTGTGAATACGTGATTTTAGAAAATCGTTGTTTTAACTAATTTCGTTCAAAAAAATCAATCTTGCCTGAAATCATTCTTATCTTCTTACAGAATTCTCAATCTTACAAAGTCCTTTTATTTTCCAAGAGATCAAGTCTCTTAACCAGAACTACGTAGTCTTAAATTTTCCATTGTACTCGGGAATACGTAAGAGCGGGATCAAGTCTTGTCAGGCTATTTTTCATAAACCTATTTATTCTATTTAAAGGGATCAAATAGTTTTCAAAAATATTAAAATCACACATTCAGTCTAAGGGTACCGTTCTTCGGAACGGCCGAGTAGGATGCCTAATACCTTCCTACTCGTAACCGACTCCCCGAACCTAGATTTCTTCCTCAAGTTATGGTTTTTTCCAAATGTTTTCCCTTAAAAAATAAAATTTGGTGGTGACTCCACGAGTTATAAATTCTTTCAAAAAATTTAGCGAGATCGTCATTTCGTTGTAATTCCAGTTACGAAAAACCTCCACTTGAACAACTTTCAAGAATTAAACAAGATTTCTTAAATCTGCACTAAACTTTTTTAAAAAGTCATATTTAATCAATTTTAACTAATTAAAATGCTCTAAAAGCACCAAGAAGGACTTTAATCCATCAAAACTTCAATATGGTTTCTAAAAATTATTTAAAACTTAAAAATGTTCATTTTAAAGGCGTAGGAAGTTTTAGATAAAATAGAACTCAAGGAAGTTCGATCTTGGAGTTTAAAGTAGAAATCCACGAAAATAAAGAAGGATAAGCAAAAATAATCAACAAAATCTCTTAGAAAGTTTTAATGGAAGAACATTCTACTTGTTAAAGTTAGAAGGGATGTTTGATGACTTTTGTGATAAATAAACATCCCCTTGGTGGTCCCAAAACAAAAATACTTTAAGAAGAATAAAGGAATTCTTTCTTGCTTAATTTTTGTGCCTAAACTTTAAAGATGGAAACTTAAACTTGGTTAGATGTTGGCTTAGGGAAAGGATGAAAGTGAGAACTTGATGTAGAGAAATTTTTCTAAGTGTTTTAGGTGAGTGGGTTTAATTCGACCACTTAGAGATTATTAGGGGTTTAATTTTTAATCAAGGATAAAATGATAATTTTACTTTTTTAAAAATAATTTTAAATGGTGAAACCTTATCTCCTAAGGTTAGTCATGATTTAATTAACTTAATCATGGTTAAATATAATTTAACCATAGTTTAGTTTTACCTTATCATGGTTAAAAGAACTTAACCACGACTAGTTGTCTCTCTCCACATTAATTCTTTTTTGTCTTTTGGTGAATGAATGCATGAGTGACTCATAGCTCCATTAATGAAATGTTTATTACCTTGTCAAATCATCTAGGAGAACATGCTTGAAGATGAGCACGAGCCATAAGTCTCTAGCAATAGTTTCTATCTTACTTAGGCTATTGGAGACATTTTTGTCATTTTTAAATATTTTCCAGAAAAGTTTCTAGACATCATTCCTAAAGCTTATATTCCTTGATTAGTCCTTCCCAGTTTATTTCTAGGTTGTTTTACCTTTTTTCTAAGGCAGTTTAACCCTCATCGAGAAACTTGGGTTCTAAGTTTTCTAAGTTTTCACTATAAATTTTCTATCTATTATCTGTCACTAATTTCTTCCAACGAAATTATAGTAATTATTGATAAGTTTTAAGTTTCTTGAAGATTTCTAAGCTCCTATCTTGAGCTACCTATTCTTTATCTATTGTTATTTTTAACTTATGAGCATTTTTATCATTTCTCAAAGATTTATAATTTCTCTAAAATCTTTAGATTTTTTGTTTCAATTCTTAGTTTATATTTAGAATTAATAATTTCTAAATCATAAAATCAAGTATAGAATTTTAGGGTGCTATAGACTGGATGTCATATCTACATACTTAATGAGAGTAAACATCGTCCTGATTTTTTCTTATGCAATCAACCAACTTATAACAATATTTTTTACTATTATTAAATTGAGCAGTTGTTTGTGCATCTCACTGCACTAAGTATTTTACCAATCTATTATAGATGCATTAAAAATATTAGTGATTGGTATATTATGTGAACCTTTCAATTTTTTATTCATTGTTTTAAACAAGTTCATGATCATGTGTCTGTATCGTCTGTCATGCTCATCATATGATAAACTCCATTTTTCTTTTGATATAGTATTTGCAACACCCTCAAATTTGCTAACAAGCTCCTATTTGTTTACCTTTTTATCGCTAACATTTTTATTGTTTAATTAACAACAAGCAAAAATTTTCAAGAATTAAAGAGAGTGAAATTGAGAGTCAGCCCTTTAGAAAAAAAATGATTAGTATAGTTCTAATGTTTTAATGTAATTTTTAATTGTAAAAATGATAACTTTGAAATGTGTTTGTTAATGACTTTTCTCAACTATTTGATAACTAGATTGAATTTTAAGAAATAGAAATAATGGAAATTGAAAAGTTAAAATAAAACTCATCAACACTCCCTCTCCCATTTCTTTCACAACAAACACTTTACAGTCAGCGGTCGTAGGGCTCTCCTCCTTCTTCCAAAATCATCAAAAAATCCTCATTTCTTTGTGCTTTCTTGTTGGATTTTGGCTTACTTTTCATCAAGGTTGGTATTTCCTCTCCTTTTCTCCCTAAATTTCTTCATTTTACTTCACTCATGATTGTGTGAATAGTGCACAATGGTGCACTCTAAAAATTTAAGGCATTTTTATGGAGAGAAAAACTTGTAGATTTTCCTCATCCTTAATCTAGGGTCAATTTGACTTAAGGAGAGATAAGGAGAGGAGAATGACTTTCATGAAATTGGATTCAAATAGAAGTAGATGAGTTGTCTCTAACTCAAAGTTAATTATTCTTTGAATGAAAAAAAAATGGTTAACGTTAAGGGTTGGGGCCTAATAGGTGGAAGTAACCATTTTGTGGGATCAGAAGAAACTAAATTGTGTTGATTATATATAGGTGTAATTATGTTGTATACAAATTTCTATGGATTGGCTAAACTTGAATTTGAAATTGTGTGCTTGGTTATATAACACCTAGTTGGGCCATAGATCCTAGGATAGATAACCATTGGTTAATTGAGAAGGTATATGAATTTTAGATTGTGCATGATTTGAACATTATATGTTTCGAGTAATATTTGGTTTCTTGATAAGTATGAGATAGAATTTATCCATGCCTATAAAAATTTGGAAGAAATGGATTCACCACTAGATTAAGGCAGGTTTGATACCTTAGAATGCAAATGTTGATTTTCTTTTTGTGTAGACTCTTGTGTGATGTTTAACCATTTGAACTTGTAAATAAAGTGAAATCTTCCTTTTACGAATAACCTTGGAATGAGGAAATAACTTATAATTAAAAAAGGAACACTTTCCCTATGAATGATTTAATTATGGTTTGAGATGAGATATGGTTTTTTGAAATAATCCTATGGAGATGATGAAACAGATAAAAGTAGATGAATTTTCATGTGTGGAATGAGTTTATGTAATGAACTACATGTATGTTGAAAATTTCATGTAAGCATACATTATATATAAAGTTTTAGATGGTGAACTGGAAAGTAACAAGGGAAATGTTGAGAATTCGTAAGGACCGGGTTTAAGAGCGTTGGGGGTAATGATCAAGTGTGACGGCCTACAAGGGGCCTAGGGTAGCTTCCTAGTACCGGGACTATCATGATTGAACTTGACCATCTTGCCTTGTCCTGAGGATTGTCATGGTCAATGAGTAGTCTTCCCATTTATCCAGCTAGCAAATATTTATTGCTTACCTACGATAAATATGGAAGTGAGTCAACAATATGATAGCATGCGACTATAAAGGGATCATGAGTCTAACAACTTCCCAAAGTCATAAGTTTGGGCTCACATGCATGATATCTTGTGAGTAATAGACCAAAGGTTTGATGAGATTCAACATGGTTTATGGCATATTGAGTCTTTAATGAACCTAAGGATCTGTTGCCTTGCACTCATACATTACATAAACATTTCTTTATTATAATTGTTTTTGAGACCAATGTGATTATGGTTGGAAGATAATTAGCTTATGAATTAATTTTCATATGATTACTTAACTATGATATTGAAAAGTGTGATAATGTTTGGTGCAGTGTTTGATTCATCTATTTGATTCCTATAACTTTTACGAATTTTCTATGTCCTCATTCCTTATATTCTTTTCATGCATATGTACTTTACTTGAGCTAAGAAATATCCTCATGGCATAATCTTTGTTCTACCTTCGGGTGAACATGCATTGAGGCTAGAGGTCACTAGCATGTGGAGTCACATGCCAGGAAGGCTACTTTTACAAGGGTAGTTACTTTTGGATTGTTGTAGAATGGGCTAGATCCGTGAGCCCTTGCTATCCTTATTACTATTATGATGATTTTATCTTTTCCACTCCCCCCACAACATAGCTTCTCACCTTTATCCTTTGTCACCACCTCAACCATCTTCATTAGATGATGACTCTCATCCCTCTTCGTCTTTCTTAGTGTCCATGACTTCTAGCATGGTTGCACAATCTCATCCTTCTAATGTAAAAAGGAGGATAACCTCAAGAAAGTATCGATCTCTATTCCAGATAGGGCCATCCTTTGTCGAACCTTCTTATCACCCCTCAAAAAGGACAAAAGGGTCTAAGGAAGATGGTTTTGATTTAGGGACCTTGCCCCATCCTCCTAAAGAGGAGAGTTGGGCAAGGAGGAAGATAAGGTATCTTTTTTATACAACCTTGGTAGGGGTAGTGATGATGGGACTAGAAGGAAGGAGTATATCCTTAAGAGGTGGTAGTTTCTTTTTGTTCTCAATTGCTCTATATAGTGATCTCATTCCTGCGTAGTATATGTATTGGTCTCGTGGGTTCCCATTTATTTTGAAAAATTTATTAGAATGTAATTATTTTGAAGTACCATTAATTAAATGATATTCATTAACCTATATATACATATATGCATGTGCTTGGTAGTCTTAGTAAAGACCTTGCTTATTTGGATCATTATTGTTATGTCTCTTCTTATGTGTGAGAATAATGTAGATGTTGAATATATAAAGTGTATGTGATGATATGACTTTTATTTCTTTCATATTTATAAATTATAGACAATATATGAAAAAAAAAATTATCCTTAATTTTTATATCGAAGGCTTAAACATTCCATGTTTATATGTAATGTGATATTATATTCTTAGTAGTAGTAAGGAGCGTCACATTTCATGGTAATAGAGTAGTTCATCCCATAGGCCTAGGGAAAAGTGCTTATTTGTTGTGCACTCTTGCGTTATGACCTTTGAAAAAAATGATAAGTTAAAGTTAAATACAAAGTTGTGAATTAGGACTATTCCTATATTACAACTATCTAAGAAGGAATTGTTGTTTTCCTTTCTATACAAGAACAAAATGATAATAAGAAATTGGAGCATCCTAAAAATGAAACTTATTTTATGCTTAAGTTGTATTCGTCTTTTCATTATTAGATTTTTACTTCATGACACAGAATCTTTTAGAAATTAATGATATTGAAAATATGAAAAAAAAAAATTCTCTTAAAACTTTTCTAAAAATGCAAGTCTCATTGTAGCAATCATCGTAGTAGAAAATAAACAATCAAATGCTGTCACTCACGTCTTAACTTGCTTTGATTGCTTGTCATATAACAAAATAATGCATACAAAACTTGCTTTATATTATTTATACAACCATTAATAATTATTACATATGCTTAAGTATAGAGATTAGTACTAGGGTATTAATCCTTTTTCATACATCATATACATATACTATACAAATATTTCACACACTACATATTATTACACATAACCACTACTACCATACTTAATACATGATTATTTATATCATATACATTATATTACCATTCTACATATCACTTATTTATATTACATTCATCCTTAACTATCATACAAAATGTAGATTATTGAGTAAGACATAAACTTCACTTCTGTAGGTACAAATAATGCTTCATAGTGGGGGCCATGACGCTCTAGCTACAGGCTTCCATCCATGGCGTAATAGGCTCCATCCCATCTCCTGAAAAGCCTGGAATGGGTATGACTTGAGAAAAAGGCAATTACCTTATGATGACTACTCGTGGGAGGGACTGTAATAGTGCGAAGGAGTCTGTGAATCGCTTTCTCCTTCAGAAGAATAAGAGACTACCATAAGTGCTATTGGGGGTGCATGATAATCTGGTGGCAAATGAAAATCCATGTTCAGATGAAAGGCCTCAAGAGGTATGGCAAATTTAGTCATAAAAAAGTTGGAGCTTAGCATCACTAACACAATAAGGTGACCTAAAGAAAAATAAACTCTCACATTGGCTTGAACCATGATGACTAGCCCATGAGTGTTAGCAGATCAGTTAACATTATTAAGCTTGATGAATACGACTATTATCGTGAAAGACATCTTCAAGGTTTAGGAAGAAAATGATGAGAGAGGGGTGAAAAACTAAATTTCTTAGTAGGATTCTACCCTAGAATTAATGTCAACATTTTCAATGCTACAACATCAAATATATTAAGAAACATGACATATATACAAGTTAACTTTTAATTTTTAGAAAATCTTTACCTAAAATAGATTTCTTTTTACAAATGTAGGAACCAACTTCTATCATAAGCATACAAGGTACTTATTCTAGATTTCATACATTTTACATACTCTTAAGATCACATTACATCATATCCAAGATATCATTTAACTAACATTTCATTCATGCCTTAATAATAATTATTCTCATTTTTCTATCACTCCCTCATGATAATCTATATCATAGGCATATCATATATTTTAATCAAACAATATCTTTTTATTAGCTTTGCTACTCTACCTTTTATTCTTAGGACATGGGCTTATTCATTGATGGTCGTTACCATCATAATCATTAAAAAACTAACACTTCATAATAGAAAGATTTTTGGAGAACCATTTTGTCTTTTCCTTAAAAGGACCCTTTTGAATGCACAAGACACATTAAGAGTAGTAATAACTTTTCACATAAGTTCTTTTTTTAGTAATCTCTTAGTGAATTAGGTTTCTTTTTAAAGTTTCTAGATAACATGCATGCTTAAACAATCCAACCAATATGTCCTGTATATATAGTCACTAATCCAAACTACCTTCAAATTTATCCTCTATACATAAGCATCATATGACACATCATTTTTCTAAATAATTAAAAGTATATCTTATATACTTTACACACATATTTGTGTACTTAAGAAGAAACATAACAAATTAGCATAATTATTTTAATTAGAAACCTTCCTCTTAATCAAGCATCCTTAATTATACTTGATGTAAATTTCTTGAACAACATGAAACCTTCCTCCAAAAAAAATTTCCATCTTACTTTATTCCTTAAGTTTTATGAGAAATTTGTCATGTGAACTTAGTCCAGTCATCCTTCTAAGTTATCTCTCAACCTTTCTTTCTTTCAAAGATTAAGTTTTTCTTAATATTTTTAATATAAGTTTATGAAATGGTGGAATTTAAGACTAGTTGGCCAAATGGCCTATTTAGATATATGTTTATTGTGTTCAATAATTTGGATGTTTTATGCATAACTTACTTATTTCAAGTTTGAGTATTAGAAGTTTTATACTTTCTTGACTGATAACTTTACTAATCAAGTTTAAGCCACTAATTGATTTATTTGTTTATCTCTTTGCTTACGAATCTAAAGCTTCTTACTCATATTCTATTTAAATGTCTTTAAACATCCAATTTAACTTACTTTACCTACTTATCTTATGGTTAGTTGAACCTAATCCCTAAGCCCCTAAAGAATTATGTTTCATTTTTTTTTCTTACATTTAGAAGGTGATTTGTATTAGCTAGGACTTAAGCTATTAAACTACACTAACTTAGAAATTTTTAAGACTTTTCCTTCTTACTTAATAGGCATGGCCAAATGGTCCATCACACTCCCACAACTGCATAATTGATTTCTAATCATTGCCTTATGCATATTTAGGTTCATTTTTAAGTCTTAACAAGATTGTAACTTACTTTCACAAAGTTTATCCAAACTATTACCAAGTCTCTTTTAAACTTATAATTCTTTTCTCCTACATGGTTAGACTTATCATTACACTTTAATCAAAATTTTAAATCCAATTCCCCTTAATTAATGGAGAGTGGGCGAATCCGCACTTTGTCTAAGCAAGATCTTTTTTTCTCAATTTCTTCTCACCTGACCTTTATGTCATGAATTTTAGCATTTGTTACATATCATGCTTTTGGGTCCATCAAGGTTTGTCCTTACTTCATAGCTTTGGTCATGATCATGGATGGTTTTAAGTGTCTTGTTCAACATTTAATCCATAAGTCCTCCCTTGCTCTTACTATCTTTAAGGTCCAATTTTTTAGTTAAATTTGTAACTTTTGAGATTTAACCTTTTTAGTCTTTTAGGATTATTATCATATGGATCCAAATCTAAACTTTTACCAAAGTCTAAGTTCAAGATGAAATCTTTTAAGAGGAGACATAAATAAGCTTACATTTTTTTGTCATAAAGAAAGTATTTTTCAAGACAACCAAGTGAAGATCTACTCCAAGATTTGTCATTCCTTACTTTGAGCATCTCAAAACTTTTCACAAAAACTCTCATATCTGCCTAAACCATTAAAAATTATTTTTAAGAAATTTTAATTGATTAAATTGCTTTAAAGGGTTTAAAGAAACACTTTAATCCATCAAAATTACTTTTAACTTCCAAAAAAATCACTAAAAACTTGGTGATGCTCATTTTTAACAACCAATGGCAGTTTTGAACTCTACCAAACTCAAGTAAGCGGAATCCATAAAATTTAGAGAGAGATCCACCAAAAAGAGAAGAAAAATAAGTTGTAATACATAATTAAAACTTAGAAAAAATATATGGTAAAAACCTTACTTCTTAAATACTTATGTAAGGGTTTAGTGGGTCTTTTGAAATTTATTTCCTCTCCTTTATGGTCCACACAAATGCTCCCAAGGATAGTGGTGGGGCTTTGCTGGTTTGCTTGTTATAACTTAAACTTCAAATATAGAAGTTCAGGTTTAGTGTAGGTTTTGGTGTTTTAATTGAAATTGGAGTTTTGGATGAGTTTAGAGAGTTTGCTAAAGTGTTTAGAAGGTTGGTAATGAATCAAATGAGTTTCCCTTTAGCCTATAGCAAATTTGGCCACTTTAGGGCATTTAAGAATTAAATTCTCATTTAAGGGAATTTTGGTCTATTTACATGTAATTTTCATTTTTCAAATTAAATGTAAATGTAAATGTAAATGTAAATGTAAATGTAAGGGATTATCTTTTAAGATTAGTTCAACACTAATCAAGGTTAATTTATTTCAAGCATGAATAATTTTTATTAATTAAGATTAATTTATTTTAATCATGGTTAATTTTATCTCTCATAAATATTTTTGTCTTATAAGTCATTAATGGTGTGATGACTCATGGGATGAGTCATCCAATCATTTCTCACATGCTATATTCGTGCACATGAATAAGCTCCAAGTTACAAGCCTTTCCTTTGCATTTTTTTACCCTCCCAACCTTCTAGGGGCATTTTTGGTATTTTTATGAGAATTTTCTAGAAAGTTTCCAAACTATTATCCCAATATTTCTAATGCTTATTGGTTCATTTTCAAATCATTTTTATGCCATTTACCTTTTTTCAGGAAACAATTTAATTCTTACAGGAGATTAAGCTCTCTAAGGGAATTTTGGATGTTTTTGGTGGTGTTTTCGTTCTCCCTTTGTTTCTAATATTTTCTTATAGCTTTCTAACCATAATTGATGAATTCTATACCTTTAAAATATCTTTTAACTTTTATTTTGTGTTACTTGCACATTGATTTATGCCATCCTAGTGCAAGGTTATTTATTCCTTAATTTTTCTCAATTTTTGTTCTTATGTTTGTTTTATTTCTTATTAAAGGTCATTTATAACTTAAGAAGTCTATCATTAGAAATTTTAGGTGTTACAGGAATCATGATATGGTCGTTGCCTTGCAATAATTAGCAGATGTATTGGAGAGAGAGGATAAATAGAAGCCCAAGAGTTAGGCTTGGACCAATTTGAGAAGTGGAACCCTCCCCATTTTAAAGGGGGCTACAATCCTGATGGTGCATAAGCTTGGGTGATTGAATTGGAAAAAATATTTAGGACAATAGGTTACAACAATACTAGTAAAGTCACATATGTTACATACATGTTACAAGATGATGCTAAATACTGGTGGGACAACTCTAAAGCCAGATTGGAAGTAGAAGGATGGGAAATCACACGAGATTTATTCAAGGAAAGGTTTTTTCGAAAGTACTTTCTAAGGATGTCAAAAACTATAAGGAGATGGAGTTTCGGAAGTTGACATAGAGGAGTATGTCAATAGGCGAGTGTGCTACCAAATTTGAAGAACTTTACCGCCTCACACAATTATGTTGCCCTTTCCATTTAATAACTATCCACTTATTTGTTCTTTTCGATAAAATAGCTCTCATTCTTCACAAGCATATGTTTGCATGATTAAGACACTTCGTATACAGTAACATTTGATTTGATTTAATCACAATATATGTCCAATGTATTTCATTGTATAATGCTTAACTGCCAACTGCACTTATCTTTACTTTCAAATTATAATCCTATATAAGGTTCATCACTAATTTTCCAGTTTGATGGCATATCTAAACTTGAATAATTTATTTCTTCATTAGGATATTTCTAATTAATATTTGTATAATATGGTGACACATTTCAAAAATAAGTATAAAATTATTATCAAGTTTTATCCATGAACAAGTATATTTGTTGGTGTAGAAAGAGGATGTTTCAAACATTTAATATCAATCTCATAGAGACTATACCAATAATCTATGTGTGAATTTAAGTTCTAACTTTTGAGCTCATCAAATAAAAGTTTTATGTGGATGCTTTCAAGATAAAATAAGTTTTTAGAAAATTGCAAACAAAAGAAGATAATGCAGGTTATGGATAAACATGAGACTTCAGATCCTCTTTTGAATTTATTTACTTTTCTCCCAATTTTCCCTTTACAAATGATTTATTGATATCAATTACTAACCATCTACAAGGCTACCACTACCCCTTGATCTGATTTTTCTTCTACTTACTATTCCCATTGATCCTATAAGATAGATAAATAAAAAAGACATAAAGTTTAAAAGGGTGTTATTTACATGTTAGGAAATTAATTGAATAGAAACTCGGACTTTTGATTAATCCTCCAAGACCCTTAAAGTCAGTTATCTAACAGTTCTATGGACTGGAGATGGTATGATCGCTTATCCCCTGACTAACTTACAAATTAATAAGATTAACTACTTTCTATTAATGAATTAAGCATAGTAAGGTAACTTAATTGTGAAAAATGTTTAATCATTCATAAAGTGAAAAGGAGAAAAAGGAAGTTAGAACGAATTACAAGTGAATAATGCTAAATTATGTAGTAATTATACCTAATGTCCCACATATAAAATAATAGAATAAAAGTTTATCAACCTACAAACCAATGAACAAATAGTTCTGTAACATAATTTCTTTGAAAATTTGAAGGTTTAATTGTTGGTGTTGGGTAAAATATCTTTGCTCTTGTGGTTGATTTCTAAGTACAGACGAACCATTTGGACCAGCAAACGAAATAAGAATTGTTACTTCCAAAAATTATTCAAAAATTAAACCAAAGAAATAAATATATTTCAAATTATATTACTTACCACCAATAGACATATTCTTGAATTCTACCATCACGACAATTTGTCTTGGCAACTATTATTGAACCATCAACCACATAAATCTTAGCAAATAATTCAAGCATTAGCAAAAATGACTATTACTCAAAAATATTTATCATGCATTTCATATCTTCATTTTTATAAATTTAAAATTCACTATATTTATTTTTGTCACTAGAAACTAAAATTTTACCTACTAAACCCGAACCAAATTAATTTGATAATAGTTTTAATTTTAGATGAATTTTTTCTTTTAATTCATTTAGACTTATTTTTCACTTGATTTGCATTACTTTTTTACTCCCTTCAAAAGTCACTCCTTCATTTCCTTCAAACATTTTATCATTATAATATACTAGAATAATTATATAATTCATTTTAATGTATTTAACTATATAATGATGATAATGCAAAATATTTAAAAATAAATAAATTAAAACTAAATAATATCACGAAACATAAAATTCAAATATTAAATATTTTTATTATGATAAAAATAGTACCTAAATTATTTATCAAAAATATATATCTAAACTTTACACGCTCCAATTCTTCAACAACATCACAATACTCAAAGTTGAGAAAACATTTCACATATCAATGTTAGTAGAAAAATATATCCACAACTAATAACTTCCTTTGAAGGGATGTCACCCTATTTACATGTGTACAGTGTTGTATCACATGCAAACAATGAGAAATTCACAAGGGTTATGACGCCTCATTACCCTGAGCCTTGCTTTTCCCTAATGTGGCACTGATAAACATAAGCAACAACTTTGGCACAGTGTTGTATCACATGCAAACAATGAAAAATTCACAAGGGTTATGACGCCTCATTACCCTGAGCCTTGCTTTTCCCTAATGTGGCACTGATAAACATAAGCAACAACTTTGGCACATGTTTTTGATGACTATGATGCTTCCTAAGAAGGGGTCACACTTGTAGCATCTTTTCGGAAGGAGTAATATTTCTTCCTATTACACTTGTCCAAAATAAGTCACACTTAAGATGTATTTCCTCCTTATGTGACACTTATATGTAGCGTATCCCTATGTTAAGTAACATATATGATACCTCCCAATTCTTAGTAAAATAATATATTTTTTTTCTATTTTAATAATTAGTTTCTAAATAATGTTTTTTAATAATTAGTTTTAATAAAAATATTATTAAAATAAAAAAACCATTAAAATAATATATCTACTTATAAATTTATAATTACTTAATTTATTTTTTATTTTTAAAATTTTGAAAATTCTTAAACATTACATAGTTCAAATTTTTTTTCTCATGCTATATTGTTCAATATATAAAATTTTTTATCTTTTCATTTCTTATGTAAATCCTATATAAAAAGGTAGCTTAGATCAATATATATAAAAGATTAGATAATATTATCTTTATTTTGTAACTTTATAAAAAAGTAAACATTTAACATAATTTAAAAGAAAAAGAGATTAAAATTTATTTTAGAAAAAATTGAACTTAAAATGTTTTATTTTTTTTTCTTTTATCATTACTTTATCTTAATATTTATAATTAAATATTTATATATATTTTTAAAATATTTTAAATATAAATATATATATATATTATAAAAAAGTTGATATAGTAATTTATTTCTAGCATAAAAGATAATCTAAATAAATCTAGACAATTATTTAAGTGTTTTAGTAATTATTAGTTATTATAATAATTAATTTAAAATTTAAATTCTACACATGTTATCAATATAATAAAGTAATATATAAAATAAAAAATTTGGTTTAAAAGTTCAAATAATTTTTTTTAGTATTTATTATTAAAATATACTCTTGATTTAACTTAAATTCTTATGTATTTTTTTAATAAAATACAAAATCTACATAATCAAATGTTAAATAATAAAACAATATTTTTCAAAAGAATATTCTAATCTATATTATCAAATTGATACTATTAAATATAATTTAACATATTAATAATATGATACTATTTTTATTTTATTTATTATTTTAAAATTTTAAATAATATTTATTATTTATTATTTATAGAAATATTATTTAATAAAAAAATTATTAAAAAGGATTTTATTAAAATAATTGAACACATAATAAAAAATTATATAATAATTTTAATATAAAAAATATTAATTATTTTTTTATTGTATAAATATTTTTATATGTCAAAAAATTTTAAAATCAAACTTATCATTAAACTTATTCAAGATTTAATAATTTAATCGTAGTTAAATTTTAGTTGAACCAATATTAATTAAATATCATTTTAAAATATTTATAATATATATAATATATTAAAAAATATAAAAAATATAAAAAATATATAATAATATAATATATTAATATTATAATTTAATAGAATTAAAAATATAAAATTATATATAATTTTAAAATTTTAAATTTAAATTATATATAAAATTAAATAAAATATAACAAATTTTATTTTTTATTAAAAATAATTAAAGTAATATTATTTTATATTTATTATAATTTTTTATGGACACATCAATTTAAGTAATATAATATAAAATAATTTTATAATTTAAATGATATGTAGAGATGATCGATTTTTAGTTCAACACATCAATTTAAGTAATATAATATAAAATAATTTTATGATTTAAATGATATGCAGAGATGATTGATTTTTAGTTCAACTAATTGGTTGAATCTAATTTTTGATAATTATGATTAATATTAAAAATATTTAATATAACTTTAATTTGACTTATTTTTAAAAAATATAATATTTCTATATTTTTAGAATAATTTTTTAAAAATATAAATTATTCTTTTTATAGTAATATACGAATAATATTATTTATTTATTTATATTTTTTATTTAATAATTAGTAATTTTTTAAAATAAAAAAATAAAACAGATTCATATATGTTAATATTTATATATTTGATAATTTTTTTTAGAAAAAACTGTTTCAAACATTCTATTAAACACTATTATGAAACTTACTGGAATGGTAGGTTCTTTTCGTCATCTGTGTATTCTATTATTAGAACTGAGGGTACTTCGACTGTCGACGTTTTTAAAAGGAGTCCATGTATGGTCGTAATATTTTTGAAATATTGAAAATTACATATAAGTTTAACATAATGAAAAAAATTTTAAAAGCAAAATTTTTCAACTGTGGGGATATTTATTTATTTATTTTAATTACAGAACTAAAAGGAGAAAAATGAAGTGAGGGAAATGGTACGCATTGCGTAGATTGTAGATAACCCACCCATCTCTCACGTTTCGTTCTCACTCTACGCCGCCGCTACCACCGTCGCCAACCACCGCACCTTAACCCTTCGATCTTACTCTTCAGGTTCTCTCTCTTCTCCGTCTCGATACGCGGTAGCATTTTGCGTTTTTGAATATTAGGTTTTGGTTATCTGTTGCTGATGAGGTTAAGTACCTACGAATTAGGTTATGGGATTTGAAAGGTATCGCGGATTTTAGAAGGAAGCATAAACCCTAGCTTAGAGAATTGAGGAGGAATGCAATTGCAATTTAGCATATTAAGATCGTAGGTTAGCTTATTAAAAGGAAAAAAAGAAGAAGAAGAAGAAGAAAAATGCCTGTGTATGTCTAACTTCAAATTCCAAATGTTAAATACTAGTAGTTCTGTTCTTTCTGGATATGTATACTACAAGTACTTTCAAGGTTTTGTAAAGGAGAAACTTGGGGTGGCTGAGAATGTGATAGATAGACTAAAAAAGGGGAAATGAAAAGAGAGCAACGAGTACTGCTAGTCACACACACGCACACATATATATTAATTTTGTCATTTCTTACAGTTCAAACATTAGTAGTTGTAGTAATAATTATTGTTGCTGTTATGCTAAGCACTTATCCCTTAAGGTTCAAATTTGATTATGGATTTTGAAACTTTGGGCATAAATGACATTACTTGGGCGGTGGTGGAGTGCTTCCTCTTTAGGGGTTATTATTTGTAAAGCTGTTCAATTACTTGGCTAAAAAGGTTAAAGGAAACCTGGGATTTTTAGCTTGTTGGGCTCTGTGGATTTTTGTAGGTCTACTTTGGTTCCTTATCATTTTACCTTGGTTTTGGACATGCTTACTTAACATAGCCAGTGGGCAATTCCTTAATGTGTGCTGTTAACAGATGATATTGCTCTAGTGGTGGGGTTGGAAGAGAGGGAATAAATGTTAAAGTAGATTTATGGAGTTAAGCGTACAATCGCATGACTTCTGTTTATGTAGAAATAAAACAAGACTAACCAGCTTGGAGGTGAAAATTGGAGATCATACACATGCTGCACCATTTAGGACATCTTAATAATTAGAGGTAGCAATGTCTCTTAAGCTGAAAGAAAGTTTTTATTGCAAGACTAACAATGCTGTCTGGTAAGTTGTATCATTAAAAGGATTTAAAAATTATGTCATCTGGTCTATTTAGCTGACCACCCATCTAGTAGGAAAAAGTTTTGGTCTATGTTGTTGTATCATTATGCAATGAACTAACTTTAAGTTTTTTTTCCCTTTCCTTTTCCCTCCTTTCAAAAGTTTGCACTTCTTTTATTTAGTTTGTTCTCTTGAAGTTAAACTTCAGTTTGTTAATTATGTATTATGCTTTTTAACTTACTGTTGACAAAGTCATCATCTGGAGTTTAGATTTGCTGATCAAATTAGCTGCTAATTTGTATAAGCACATCTTTCTAGAGACTGGATCCATATGAGAAACAAATGTATATGTTCTATTCATTTTGTCTTTGATCATTTCTTGATAACATTCTTGGAAGAAATCAATGAACATATTAATGCTTGAAATGGAACTTTCTGCTTTGCATTTAGTGGAACAAATTGTTGCATATAGATGTTAGATGCATATTTGTGGTTGTGACCTCATTGTTTTTCCTTTTTGGCTTCTTCAGGAATGGTATAATTTATCTTGGGATAGTTTCAAGATTTCAACTTGTTATTTCACTGATGCTATTCTTAATCTCTTAGTAGGGACATAATTAATTTCTTTTGTAATTTGTTTGCATCATACAAGATGAGCAGATCTAATCGTCCAAAGGAGAAGCATGGAAAAAATAATTGGCTTTCTGAGGATAATTGTGATGAAGAGAGTGCAGCCCGTACAAGGCCATTTAGTTTTGAAGAGATTATGCTTAAAAGAAGAAACAAAGAACTGCTTGAAAATGCAAAAGACCCTGCACCTGGAGATTCTTCGGAGAAAATTGCTGGTCATTTTGAGTCTGCCAGAATCTATAAACATGATAAAATCTCATCCTTTGGCATGGAGAAACATGCTTCAGACGAACTAGTGAATATAAGTTCTAGAAAGAAGCTTGGAAGCACCTATGTAAAGGAAGATTATTTAACTGAAGGGAAAGATAGAGCAAACTATACTATGGAAACCAAATCAAGTGCTGGATTAAATAATAAAGGGAGGATAACTAAAGAAAAGACTGCAAAAGAGATGCGTGGTTATAGAAAAAATGATCGAATCAATGATAATTCTGAGTATAAAGCTGGAAATAAGCATTCAAGAGGTTCAGTTATTAAGGATGGTTATGCAGAAATAGATAGACCAAAATCTGAAAAAAGAATAAAGAAAAAGACCCACATTGAAGAGGATGAGAATCCTAATAAGTATGTTACTGAAAAAAGGCATGACAAAGATAGAGAAAATAGGAAGAAATTGAAAAAGTGGTTAAGCAATGATTCTGAAGAAGTTCCTGAAAAGAAGCATTATAGAGAATCAGATAAGGATAAGCAAGCAGATAGAGCAAAATATGACAGAGAAACCAAGAGAAAATACCGAAATGGAGATGATGAAACTCAAGGCAGGAATACATCAAGGAAGCAAGATCATGTGAAACATCATAACCTACATACTCAGGAGAGGAAGGAGAGGCGGGAAAAGGTGAAGTCACATTATGAAGAATCAGCAAAGAGAAGATGTTCAAGAAGTAGAGAGCGTGAAGATAGAAGAAGATCCCCTTCTTTTTCACCAAGGGAGCAAAAACGTACTTATCAAGATGGAGAGCGTAAAGAGTCGTCCATGCTTTCGCTGAAAGATAGTTCCCGAAGAAAGCATTCCGATGTTGATAGAAATAGAGTATCTGCTAATGGTTCAAGTAGTCACCATCATCGACATGGTGGCTCCACTAGTGGACTGGGTGGATATTCCCCAAGGAAGAGGAAAAGTGAAGCTGCTGTTAAGACGCCTTCACCTTCTAAGCATTCTCGAGAGAAGAAACATGCTGGATGGGATCTGCCCCCTGCAGGGACAAATAATCCTTCTCCAGCTGTTGTTTCTTCAAGTTTTCAATTATCTAATTTTACTGCATTATCCAACATGCATAATGTGGCTTCAGCTAGTTCTCTTGATCTATCCCTTGTGAAGCCTCTGCCAGTGTCTTTTCTGAATGATGCATCAACTGGGAAGAATGCCAACATTGATTCTGTCCAATTGACACAAGCTACCCGGCCTATGAGAAGGCTTTATCTTGAGAATCTACCTGCTTCTGCCACTGAGAAATCTGTGATGGATTGTTTCAATAACCTCTTGCTCTCTGCCAGTGTAAATCATATCCAGCAAGCTCAACCATGCATCAGTTGCATTGTCAGTTTGTATTGCAAAATTTGAAAATTATTTTTTTCCCTAGTTTTATGATGCAATGGGTTTGAGTTTGTTTTTGCATATCTTTCCTGCAGTTGCATAAAGATAGGGGGCAAGCACTTGTAGAATTCCTTACTGCTGAGGATGCATCAGCTGCTCTTTCTTTTGATGGCAGTACTCTATTTGGGTCCATTGTGAAAATTAGACGCCCCAAAGATTATGTTGAAGTTGCAGTAAGAATGAAAACCTTATCCATTCCTTTATTCTTCCATTTGTCTCATCTAACTCTATGAATATAATAACTGTGAATGTTTGATGCTTTTCTCTTCTTGAATTAAATTTTTACTTTTACTTCTTTATAGATATTACATTCAAATATTTCCCCTACCAAAACGTAGTTAATTCACTCAAATAACCATGCAACCATTTATAGAGAAGTGTTAGATGAAAATTGTCATACCACTTATTTTGTTTATTGCACCTGCTTTAAGTTGACACATCTATTTTGATTTTAGTGGGAATTTGGTATAATTAATGATGCTTTGATGATAGTGATGTTTCAATTTGAAAAGATTTCACTTATTATGCTTGTGCATTCTTCTTTACTTTTGTTTATGTCTGTAGCTGTCTTGAATTTTATGACATGATCAATCTACAATATTTTTGTATAAAATGCATTATTATTAATCATTTAATGAGTGAAGTCGTGGATTTTTCTGATTGGTATATGGTTATTTATATTCTGAAGAAATTTGGCGCCTATTAAGGGAAATGAGCTACACACAGCCCTCCCTTCACTTAATTTCTATATTGATGTTACCTTAAGTTGATTTCCTTAATATAGATACCTGGTAGTGTTTTCAGGGTAACAAAAAAAAAAAAATGCTCTATGGTTCCTGTTGTAAGTGCATTTTAATCACCGTAAATGAATGAAATACTAGTATTTGCTTAGGTTTTCTGTAATTGTTAGATATTGTGTGGTAAAACAATATTTTCAATTTCCATTAGTTACCAAACTGTAGTTTACACTAAATGGATCTTAGAGGATCCTGATTTTTACTCTTATAAGAAACAATGGAATATAGCTCCTTGCAATGAGGAAAGTCAACTTGATACGCTAATAAACAGAAAATAAAGTTAGAAGTGCAAACAAATTTTTGAGGGTCTGCCAACATCTCTGTTTAAACCATTACACAATTTCTTGCCTAAATCCTACACTTTCTTCTCTTCACATTTATCTCATTCCTCCAAACTGAATTCCATCATCTCTCCTTAATCCTTATTTGCTACTGCTAGATAGGCATCCTGTTATGCTGTAATTGAATATTAACCATTCTGTCCTTACCCCCCATATGTGATGATTCTCTACTTTCCTCTTTCACCTTGTTGCATAGGCCTTTGTACCTGGGGTCTATCAGATCTTTTATGCGTTACGATTGCTCATTATGAATGAATCATTCTATATTGTATGTATGCTGTCATACTGCTGAGACCTATCTTGCCTTTTTGAAAAGTTTTAGTTAATTTTCATTTGTTGGTTACCAAAATGCAGTTTAAAGGACCCCAATTAATGGTGTGGATTTCTTAGAAAATACTACTTTTCTGATTTCAGATATGTTTTAAAACTTTCTTATTTATATATTTCAAGATGTAACTTCTTTATGAAAAGGTTATGTGCTATGTATAATATGTAATTAGTTCCTACTTAATTCAATTTCAAATCAATGCATCATTGGTGTGTTGAAAGACACCGTTTTATTCCCATTATTGAGCTTGCCATCATAATCACTGAAATTAAGGGATGATTTATATTATTGTGTATCTGCAAAGGCTGTATCCCCTTATCTAACATATGTACACTTGATGCGAATTTGTTGATCTTTTGTATTCTTAATGTTGTCAGACCAGTCTGAAACTCTTCTGTTTTCCTAGAAATTAACCTTTTCTGTTATTCTGTCTACTTTCTGTCTACAGAGAGATATCTACTTATCTAGGCTGGGAATGTATAAAATTTCATTTTTTTGTTTGTGCCCACTAGATTGAAGCTGAAAGTTAGTTTGAGGAAGAATAACTTCCAATCTTTCTGTGTTAGAAAGAACAACTTCCTGGGAGAAGCTGTAAGCTAAACACCCAAGAGACCAAAAGCCTGTTTGGTTTAAAGTTGGGTAGAATTGATTTTGATAAAATTAATTTTAACCATTGAATGCCAATGAGTTGTGTGCCTATATCAATGTCAGCAATAGATTGTACATTGGAACATGTGCCACAGTAGGAGAGATTTATTCTGAGTAATTGTAGGACTGGCATTTAATCATATTCCATGGCAAGTAAAGGGAAAATGCATTCTCAGTAATTTGAGAATGCTACTCCAACCGAATTCTCCAACCAAATGCTGCAAATGACTGCATGAACAGCACACTAACACAATCCTTGCCTCCTATTTTTTCCAATCTTTATACCAAATCACAAAATGGTGGCCCAAAGTTCAAGTAAACACCTGGTGCTTGCCAAGAATTCAAACTACATTATTCTAATGGGAGCTGGCCACTTTACAGTACAAAATGATTGCTTAATGTTTTTGAGCTGGTTGCTGCAGAGATTGTTTAATGTTTCTTTGGTGGCATTGTAAAGCTTATGAATTTACAACAGCTTTTTAGTATTAATCATGTGAAGTACTGGTATTTGATTGTATACAGAATACAGGTAATTGAACCTCTTGCAACTGGCCTATGTATATTTAAACTTTGGAAAATCTAAATCTTTTAAGTGTTTCTTTTGCTCTATAGAGGTATGAAAAATGTACTTTCATTTCAGGCTTATGTTTTATCCAAAATAAAAATTTCATGCATGTGTTTCTTATATGTCAACGGTGGCCACATCATAAGTCAGTTTGATAATTTCTGTGTTCAAAAGAAAACTAGTGACTTTTTAATTGGTAACTGTTGTTTTATATTGAAGTATTTTTTTATGATGCATTTTGGGATAACTTTAATCCTTATACATATTTGTTAGGTTTTAGGACAAGATACCTATCCTATTGTATTTTTATCTGCTGATATGCTCATCAAAATGAACCCAAAGGTGGGTAATACTGCATTGGTTGCAAATAAAATCTGCATTGTAAACTTATGTTTGAAGAATACTCAAGAGTATTGGATTCTAAATTTGGGTCATACTTAAAAAAGCATTATAAGAAACTTTTAAATGAAGGAAAAAAATTCTAGTTTAATTCTCTTTTCCCTAACGATTCTTGTGTCAATGAGGCCTAACTTCTAGTGGCTGCCTTGTCCTCATCCTTGAAGGCTTAAATCTCAACTTTACTTAGCCTTAAAGGCTTAATCCTGTCCTCTGGGTATTGCTGGTAAAGGTGTTCTTTATGAACTTAGAATTTTGTTTCATGACATATCTAGTCATAGGTTTCTTGGACATTTGGCCGATAAATTCATATTGTTCATATCCAAATGCTAGAAACTGCTTCTGTAGCTTCAAGAGCTTTATAATTCACATGGAGTGATCTGCTTGTTCCATTTTATGAGATATTTTCTGACCCTAGTATTGGAATCTTTTACATAGGATGTTTATATGGGGTATATCGTAATACACATTTGGATGGTGATGAAGCCGACTCCTAATTAAGAAGACTTCCGGGTGTATTGACAAGTTTGATGCGTTACCAGGATTTAGCTGGGCAATGTTTCAGGGTTATTGTTCTCTGACAATGCTATTTATGATCTCATGCTTTCTTTGTTATATCGAGTTCAGCATGTAAGTGCTATGGGTTGCAAGTTATTTCTGAGCTTCTTATGTCACACTTGGTTACAGTGCCTGCTTTGTACTTGTCCTTCGGATCCTGATTTATCTTCATATCCAAAATCCCTAGGCTTGAACATTTGGGTTATGTTGTGTGCTGAAAATGTGTCATCCTTAACTAACTTAGATGAGGTGCATCTTACCTTAAAAAAGGGCAAGGTCACCGAGGTGCATTCACCATTCCTTGCTTGATATCTTCTCCACTTTCACATAAAATTTTATGTGCATTAATATTTATAACTTGACATACACCACAAACAATGCATAAAGAACCTTGCTTAATTTGGAGTTAGTTTGATTGCATATCAATCTAAATGGTTCTTTTCTCACTGTAGTCAATTTTAATATGTAAATGTGTGTGCTTAAAGGAATGAATAGTGTTTTAAACAGTCTTCTAGTATTTCATCCTTACATGGCATCCTTTGTGAGGCTGTATATACCTGTGCTGTAACTTCAATACTGAAGGGTGATTTGGTCTAATAGTAATTTTGTTTATGATCACAAGATCACTTGATTTTGTGGCAGAACAAGTATGCCGTCTTGCAGGTAGTTGTGACTTGCCATGTAATTGCATGACAAAATAATGAGATTATTTTGGCTGTGTTAGATGGAGACCTCAATTTTATCTCTTAAGTTTATTTTTTTATAATGACCTTTTTGATACTATGCGGGTGTTTTACATCTGAACTGCATTAAAAAATATAAAATATCTAAGTGTTTGGAAACTTTTTTTTTTTTTTATGTTATTTGATAGTATCAATATGTAACTGCATATGGTATTAATGATTTGATTTATGGAAATACTGACGAAATGGTATTTCTTGAGGTGGTATTTGTAAATAAAAGTAATCTTGAATTTAATTACTTTTTCTTTTTCCCTCAATCACCTACAAACCACAAAAGAAACATCTTGTTCTTTAACAGTTTCTGATCTCTAAGTTCCTCTTTTGAGGATTCTAGCTTTTGAAAGAGGAAGCAGTTTCTATTTGTGTAGGATATTTTGTTGTATGTATACATGGAACAGAATCTCTAAAGAATAATATAAATTAATTAAATGTATAATATTGTGCTTGCCTAGATGTTGGTTACAAATTTCAGTTTATTTGGCACATTTCTGACATAAGTGAGAAGTTGCTGGGACTGGGAGGATTTTGTATTGGTGGCTGATCTTTTACGTTTTTACATGTTTGTTGCTAAGTAACTTATGTTATTTATCTTAAAAGTAAGGTTAATGTAAGCTGATCTCTTTTAATCTTCTTAATTCTGACTCAAAAGTTATTATTTCAAACTAATGCCTTTTTGTAAGCTTTACAATTCTAAGGTATATTGTGGTTATCATCCATGTAGCAGGTTTTCAGACAATTGCTATTTTCATGCAGACTGGTGAACCAGAGAGATCAGTGGATGCTGCTGTTACAATAAGTGATGTTGTAATTGATTCACCTCATAAGGTATGCCTGCAAAACAATAAATTTTACTTTCATATGTGTAGAAGTGTCCATCTGAATGCTGAGCATGCACTTTTCTTTAATATGCATGGTTGAATTACTCAAACTCTTAACACTACATCACATCACCTTTTTCTTACAGTGGAATGTGGAGTTTCACTGTGGTAGATGAGTGTTAATATTAATTCTGTAAAAGCAGTATAAAAATGTTAGACCCAAGAGTTTGTACGAACAAATATGACAGTTTATTTGATAGAAGTTCTGGATGAAACCAGAATTAGAGTTCTACCAGAGTTTCTCAGGCCTAAGCTCTAACAGAATTTTCCTCTCTCAAACATACACTCAAAAAACTTGCCGATGAATGACCACCGGCAAACCATAGATCAAAGAATCTCGTACTAACTGCCACCCACTTCTGTAACTGCCTAAATAACTGCATAAAGACAGGAATAATACATAAAAATAATAATTCAAACCCATATCTACCTGAAGAACTGCCTAAAGACACAATTACTACACAAACCAATTATTCAGGCCAAGCTAGTCTAAGTCTGTTTCTAATTTATTTTCACAGAGACTTTCTAAGATCTATCTCCTTTTGATGCTTGCTTGGAAAGGAACAGCCTTGTCCCCAAGGCTGAAATCTAGAAACTGGCCCTTGATAAGTTCAGCATCCTCCCTTAAGCAGATTGCTTTCAATAGCAGCCCCTCACTTCTGGAAATGGAATCAACAAATTCAATCACCTTTATTTCTCCCTGACACCTTCATCATCTTCTCCAACAATCAGCAATCTTAGTTTATGCTCTGGGCATCTATGCTATGGCCCAAATTGTTGGCTACATTGAAAACATTGGCCTTCCCTCTCCTTCAAATGTCTTCTTGATAAGGCAAGTACTTTGTGCCCTGGTTCCTAAGGGTGTTAATATATTGCGGTTGCTTTCCATCGATTTTAATAAAATTTTAAATTCTCTGATCCGATTTTGGACTAGATTGGATGATTTGATTTTTATATTTTATTGTTATTTTAGTTAGAAAATGGTAAATAACACTATAATTATTTTTTTTTTCTATGTAACAAAATTTATGTGATAAAAAATGAGATATAAGAACCACTTTAAGTTACTTTAAACCTAATGAACTTATAAAAACATTAAAATAATAAGATGTATTTTTAGAAAATGAATAATAAGATGTATTTTTAGAAAATGAATAATAAGATGTAATTTTGAAAATAAAATTACAAAAAAAGTATTACAATTTCATAAATATATAATATAAATATGAATGAGAAATGAATTTTATAAATAAAATTATATATATACACACAAGTTCAGTTTGAATTGGATTGAATTAGTTTTTAAAATTGGATCTGAAATGTAGTTCATTCTAATTAATTTTTTTTTTCTTTTGATTTTTCAGTTTTGCGGTTTATTTACATTTTTCTTTTTGAAGAAACTTAGATTTCGATTCTCATATTCCTTTCCATTATCTGAGCGTAATTGTTTTGCCTAATTGAGTTTGAACCATACGATAAAAGTTCTGAAATAGCTGTGCCACTTCAGTTTTATCCTTCATCAAGGATATCCACGTTATGCACAAGCAATCATCCATAAATGAGACAAATCACTTAGCACTAGAAATATTAGCAACAGAAACAAGTAACCATACATTAGAACGAACAAGATCAAATGGCTTAACACTTTTATTATTGTTACTAAAAAAGGTTGTGCAATGATAGTTTGCAAATTGACAAATATCATAATGAAAGGACTTGAGAGACTCTTTTGTAAACAAAAAAGACTCTTAGACCTAAGCATACTAAATGATGGATGATCTAAATGATTGTGTAGAAGCCAAATTTGTGATTGTGTGACTCAACTCGTTTAGAGAAAAGACCATGACTCCTTTTGTCTAGCATTATCCTTCAATCCTTTGCTCTGCAAATAATATAACCTGCCTTATTGTTTAGCAACTCTAATTGTCCATCTTGTGGTATGATCTTGAAAGACAATGAGAAGGAGAAAATGTTAATGTACATTTCATGTCTCGAGTGAGTTTTTAAAGTGAGTTTTTGGATAAATATAAGATTATTAGAGTTGAGGAACATGGATCATATCATTTATAGGATTAATGAAGGATTAAGGGAAATGTTAGTGCTTCCGGCAATTGGAGTATGAGACACATTAGCAATTGTGATGTGCTATTTGCCAGAGGAAATAGAATAAGAAAACAAGGTGTCATATGGTTAGTAGCTTCATAGACATAGTATTAGTACTAGAAACATTAAAGGAGAACTTAGACTTCTTACAAGTGATGGCTTGAGAGAAAGTGCCAGATGGCTTATGGAGGATTTGATAAGGGTTTTTAAATGCTCCACCTCTACTCTAAGTGCAGGTATCTCCTCAACTTGTTGAGATGATTGATCACTACTCATATCCTTTGCATCTGAGACTACTTGATGAGTCTATCTTGGTGCTAGGCTCCTAAATTCTCTTGAGCGATTGTGGACCTTTTTTTCCCCTAGAGCTTAAAGCAAGATTCCTTAGTGTGTCCAATCCTCCTACAATGGGAGCACCAACTATTTTCCTTTTGATGGCGGGTTTCCCAAATTCTGAAGTGTTTGTTCCATGCTTAGGAATCTTACTGTAAGCCAAAGTTGAATTTATTGATCCCTTAGTAGTTCTCTCATTTATCATCACCATTTTGCCATTCCCCTCTCCTCAAACAATATAGAATGCCTTAGAAAGTGAGGGAAACTTTTCTTTTTCTAGTATTTGTACTTGTATTGGTTTGCGTTCAAGATTAAGGCCATAGAGGTATTTGAAAATCTGAGAAAACTCAATGGATTGAGCCAATGCAGTAGCATCTTCACTATTTATCAACTTCAAATTTTGGTTGGGGCCATGTAGGTTTTCATAATAGTTTGTCATTGAAAGAGATCCTTGTTTGGCATTGAAGATTTTACTCTCCAACTCATAACGAGGGGAGATATCCTACTCCATGGAATAGGTTTGACTGATCCCAAATCTCTCGAGTAGTAGAGGAAAACATGTTTTGTCTATTTTCTAGAATTATTGTACCCCATAACCAGGTCATAATTGGAATCCTCATCACCCCATGTTTGAAACTCTACATCTTGTGGTTGGAGCCTTTCCTTCAATGTGATTCAGTCACTTTCTTCCTTTCAAGGTTCTTTGGATGAATTGGGCCCATCGAAGATACTTATGACCATTAAGTTGGTTAAAGGAAGGCAACGCTAGAAGTCATTGAAGGTCAAGGATGCTGGTTGAACTTTAGTGGGTTGCAAAATAGCCTTTGGTCCTTTGCAGCACCAAACAATATGTTTGGTGTTCAGGTTTGAGAGAGGATAGCTTCAAGAGTCGTGGCTAGACTGGATGATGGTCTCAACAGAGGGAAGAGAGGTGCAAACAAGTGTAGGCCATTGTGAGGCTGAATAGAAGCCTATGCAGCGCATATGCATTTACATGCTGAAAACATGCCACTGATAAAAGATGCGTGACTATGCATTGAACGAAGCTAGTCTGTGGACCATGTTCCAATTGATCTTGTGGATGTGAATGGGGGGAAGTGTTTTCAACGGGATTAAAGCAACTTTCAATGAGGATTGTGGGAGCTGAATACACATTACAACAATAATTATATATAATTGTTTAAAAATATTAAAAGAGAAGTGCATAGAGAAGATATGTGAAGTCCACAACTAGCACAGAGGTGTGTGTGCGTGTTTTTTTTATAAATGCGTGCAAGGGTTTGACATAGAAACTAGAAGATGATAGGAGTCATAAGACGAAAAGAGTACCATTATACTAGTAACAAATTAACAATGGATCCTCCCCCTTTAGCTAGTTAAATGTATGTTCAGCTTCAGCATGTTATAGATATCATTAACCTTCTATCATGGAAGTGCATTGGAGGAAGCATTAGCTAGCCTGTCTATTGTTTAAATATGCTTTGGTCTAGTTAAATTTTGATGCTATTTGTCATGAATAAGATGACTAGAAACTTTGATGCTCTTGGTCCTCTCAAGAAATACTAATTTTGTGATTCTATAATCTCTTGGATGACTTGATTCGCCCATGTCAATTTTCTCAATTGCATGTCATGTGAACATTGCCCTATATTCAGATTTTGTCCTTGATTGTGCAACAACATTCTTCATCTTGCTTATTCAACACTATATTTCCCCCACTATTGTAATCAAGTGCATAAACTCACAAATATAGAGAAGAAAAATAAGCACAAATATGTCATTCGACTTGATCTACTGCAAACTATAGGTTTGGAGCCTTGGGAAAAATAGAGAAACTTCAATAGATCAATGAATATTACTAGGAATTGTTTCTCAAAAGGTCAAACACTAGTTCCAATTTTTTAAAACGGTAGTTGGGCCTGCTCCTTTGCTTTTAGTATTAGAATATTGATAGAAATTGGTACCAAGAGTGGTTTTTATTGCAATGAACCCCTAATTCCAAAATCTGATTGTTAGGATCCAAAGTAATTTACGGGCTCAAAGAAAAAAGGAGCTGCAGTTGTCTCATGGGCCCAAGATATGGAGGGTCTATTCCAGGAGAAATAGAAATGACTATAAGGGGTGAGCTGACAGTGAGAGAAGAAGAAGAAAGGAATGTCCGTTACTAAGAAGGGAGTGGGTGCATGTCTATATAGAAGGATTTGTTAGAGAAGAGGGTATGGAAAAAAGAATCATTTTGTTATAAGGATGGAGAGCAATAACTCTCTGTAGGAGTTTGACTCTGGGTAGTAGTGGTGTCTTTACCTTACTGAATTTTCCTTCATCTTTTGATAATATACACCATCTATTTCTCTCCTATTTTTTCTGCTTTACTATTTGTTGTCATTGCTAAGAATTTGGTTTGTATCAAACTGGTTCGACTTGTTGGATACGAAAAGGAGAGAGCAGCACATTTATCAGGGAGAGTTGACGAATGCCACCCAAGATGGAAGCTAAGGTAGCAACTCTGGAATATGAAGTAGCTAATCTTTGATCCTTTTTAGTTACAATGTAGTCCAAGGCAGAGGAGAATCAAGGGGAACTGATAGTGATGCTTGCAAAGAGTCTTGGGTTAAATTGTTCAGATCAAGAATAGGGGGAAGGCGAAAGCAATAGTCTGAAGGAAGGAATTTCGTCTGAGGAGTCACAACAGTTGAGGAAAGAAAAAGAGCAATATGAGAAGTCAACTTCTTTGAGGTTGAAAAGGTTACAAAGAGTTTTTAATTCCTTGATGTCCAATGAATCAGAATTAACATGGGATAGACTAAAAAAAGAATTATTGGAGAGATATAACCATTATTAGCTCTTCAACAAGTCAGAAGTGTGGATGATTATATTCTAGAGTTTGAGCGTTTGATTGCATGAGCACCACGATTACCTGATGAACAAAATATATTGGATATTTCATTCATGGATTGAAGGAGGAAATTAGGGGAAGAGTGCGGAGCCTGCAGACATTAGGATCTTTAACTTGTTCACGCGGGATAAATTTGGCAAGAGGAATGGATAGTGAGTTCCAGGGGAGAACTCGTCATCAATCTAGGGTTCAATACATGGGTACCAAATCCAGATACAGGTTGAGTTCACTTACCTGCACAGGCCCAAACATGATAAGTGGCCCAAATAATGCACATAGGAAAACTCGATCAGAGTGGGTGATGGTTTGAGGAAATAAGGAAGGGAACCCAAGCAGGCAAGTTGGGTCAGTGACCAGACAAAATCCAAATTATGACAAATCACTTATATTCAGAAAAACAAGGGCATACAACATTTGTCGTACCATGAGCTTTTGGATCGAAAACAAAAAGGCTTGTGTTACCAATGTGGAGGAAAGTTTCATCCACTACACCAATGCCCTGATTGTCAATTAAGTATCATGGTGACGGAAGAAATGGATGAGGAAGTGAAGGCTAATGCGATCACAACGAAGGTTGAAGAGGATGAGGAACTGGATGGGAAGTGCAACGTGATGCATTTGAGTAGTTTATTGAAATCCATAGAGGGCAAACCACGGACTCTAAAGCTCAAGGGGTTAATCCAAGGGCTACCAATTTTGATTTTGGTTGACAGTGGGGCCTCACACACTTTTATTTCCAAACAATTGGTAGCATCCATGGGCTACCCTATAGAAGCAACTAAAATGATGTATATTCGCCTAGGAGATGGTTATAAGGTCGTAGCTCAAGGAAGGTGTAGAGGAGTGGAGGTGGAAGTAGATGACATTAAATTTTTGGTAGATACTCTCTTATTTAATTTGCAAGGAATTGATGTTGTTCTCGATATCGCATGGCTAGCTTGCCTTGGAGAAATGTTGGTAGATTGGGGAAAGCAAATCATGAAATTCCAGATTGACAATGAAGGGAGGGTGCAAGGACCAACTTGATCTAGTAGCCTTACAAAGTTTTGTACAAAACCAACTTAGTTGATTGTAGGGAACTTATTCTCTACAAAAATGCAGGTGAGGAATAAGGAGGGAGCTAAGGATTTTTTTGAGGGGATCAACTTTGAACAAAGACAACAACTTAAGGCATTGCTAAGTCAGTTTGAGGTAGTTTTCATTGAACCAAGAGGGTTACGACCAAAATGACAGATAGAGCATGCAATCAATCTCTATGAAGGAAAAAGGCGTATCAGTGTTAGGCCTTATCATTATCCTCACCATCATAAAGCTAAAATTGAGAAGTGCAGGAAATGCTAAGTTCGGGAATTATAAGTCAAAACCTAAGTGCGTTCTCTAGCCCTGTGATATTGGTAAAAAAAAATGCAACATGGAGAATATGCGTTGATTATTGATCTCTCAACAAGATAACAATACCAGATAAATTTCCAATACTAGTAATAGATGAATTATTGGATGAATTACATGGTGCACAGTTTTTCTCGAAGCTAGACCTCAAATTCGGTTACCATGTATTGGTCAAAACTGAAGATGTCCACAAGATTGCGTTTTGCACCCATGAAGGCCACTACAAGTGCTTGGTGATGCCTTTTGGGTTAATGAACACTCCATCAACATTTCAAGCCTTGATGAATGAAGTTTTTCAAAAGATGTTGAGAAGATTTGTGTTGGTGTTTTTTGATGATATTTTGATATATAACTTGGATTGGGATACTCATTTGTTGCACCTAACTGAAGTGTTGACAATCTTGTGGGAGCAAAAATTGGTGGCTAGTAGGAAGAAATGTTCCTTTGTTCCATCATCTGTTGAGTATTTGGGGCATGTAGTTTCTAATGAAGGGGTAGCCATGGACCCCAATAAAATTGAAAGTGTTCTTCATTGGCTAGTACCCAAGAATGTCAAGGGAATGAGAGGATTTCTTGGTTTGACTAGTTATTATCAAATATTTGTTCAAAACTATGGCAAAATAGCTCGATTGTTGACTACTGTAACTAAGAAAGATGGTTTCAAGTGGAATTCTCAAGCTCAACAACCATTTGAGTTATTGAAGAAGAAAGTCATAGAAGCACCAATCCTTGCCCTACCAGATTTCTCCTTTCCTATTTCTATTGAGTGTGATGCATGGGGCCTAGGAATAGGAGCCATCTTGATGCAAAATGGCAGGCCCATTGCATTTTTCAGCAAAGCTTTAAGTGAGCAAAATTTGTCTAAGTGTACCTACAAGAAAGAGCTAATGACAATCTCACTAGCAATACAACATTGACATCCTTTTTTGTTGGGAAGACACTTCACGGTGTATACAGACCACAGTAGTTTACGCCAATTGCTGCACCAAAGAATTTCTATAATGGATCAACAAAACTGGGCAACTAAATTGGTTGGCTATCACTTTGACATTCTATACAAACCTGGTTCTAAAAATAAAGGTACTGATGCCCTTTCTAGGATGTATGAAAATTGAGAGTTAGGTGCTTTGATATCTCAACCTATGTGGGTGGATGGAGGACAGTTAGTGGAGGAAGCTCACAAGGATGGAATCTTGTTAAAAATCATTTCAACAAGAAGATCCAACAGCAAAACTTGGTTTTTCTTATGAGGATGGGGTTCTATTATATGGAGGGCGGTCAGTGATCTCAGCTAATTTAGTTTGGATTCTCACTCTACTCCAAGAGTTCCATGCAACCTTGCAAGGTGGGCTTTTAGGTTTTTACACAACTTATAGAAGGCTGGCCACTAATCTTTGTTGGATAGGCATGATGAAAACAATCCAAGCATTTGTAAGAGGCTGTGATGTTTGCCAACGACAAAAATATATGGCAACTTCACCTGGAGGACTATTACACCCTCTCGACATTCCAGAGCAGATTTGGGATGAGGTCTCTATGGACTTTATTAATGGCCTACCAAAATCAAAAGCGTTTGATGCTATCTTTGTTACCGTTGATAAACTATCCAAATATGTTCATTTCATTCTTCTTAAGCACCCTTATATTGCTCGGAAGGTGGTGGAAGTCTTTGTAAAAGTAGTGCGATTGCATGAAGTTCCCATATCTATTGTTAGTGATCGTGACCCAATCTTCAAAGTACAGGGTACACATCTCATAATGAGTTCTGCCTATCATTTGGAAATCGACAAACAAACCGAGGTGGTGAACAAATGCTTGGAGACTTATGTTGCTTCATCGCAGATCAACCTAGGATATGGGTTCACTGGTTGCATTGGGTTGAGTATTGATACAACACAACTTTTAATGAATCTACAGGAGTCACACCCTTTGGGGTAGTCTATGGGAGGGTACCCTTGACGCTTATTCGTTTTCTTCATGGAGAGATCAGGGTGGAAGTTGTTCAACGAAAATTATTAGATCGGGATGAGGCTCTTCATCAATTAAAATTCCATCTTCAGCGAGCTCAAGAAAGAACGAAGGCCCAAGCCAATAGTAGGAGGAAGGAATGCAATTTTATAGTTGGAGAGTGGACGATGTTCTTAAAGCTGTGACCTTAGACAAAATTCAGTTGCTTCAAGAATCAATGCTAAGCTCTCATCTTGTTACTATGGTCCTTTCAGGTGATGGGACTTATAGATGGAGTAGCTTACAAGCTGCAACTTCAAAAGTGAACCCTGTGTTTCATGTGTCATTATTAAAGAAGACAGTGGGTAATTACAGAGATGAACATGATTTACCTTTGGGTTTAGATGGAATCACTCAGATGCATTTGAACCAATTGCTATTTTAGCCACTTGTTCAATCACTAAGGAAGGTGAGGATATTTCTCAGATGTTAATTCAATGGAAGGGAAAACTTGTGGATGAAGCCACATGGGAAGATAAACTCACCATCAAGAGCCAGTTTCCTAGTTTCAGCCTTGGGGACAAGGCTGGTATTAAAGGATGGGATAATGTTAGGGCCTAGAGTAATTTACAGGCTCAAAGAAAAAAAAAAAAGGAGTAGTAGTTGTCTCATGGGCCCAAGATATGGAGGGTCTATTCTAGGAGAAATAGAAATGATTATAAAGGGTGAGTTGGCAATGAGAGAGAAAAAAAGAAAGGAATGTATGTTACTAAGAAGGGGGTGGGTGCGTGTCTATATAGAAGGATTTGTTAGAGAAGAGGGATGAATGGAAAAAAGAATCATTCTGTTATAAGGATGGAAAGCAATAGTAGTGGTGTCTTTATCTTATTGAATTTTCCTTCATCTTTTGATAATACACACATCATCTATTTCTCTTATTTTTTCTACTTTACTATTTGCTGTCATTGTTAAGAATTTGGTTCGTATCATTGACCAATTGTGGAATAGATTTGGTAACAGAGCAAAAATGATTACAATGGATCTCTGAGTTACTTGAGTGACCTAGCTCACTCCCCATTTTCCCACTTACAATTATGGATCCCCTCCTTGATTACTATTATCCTCTACTTATTCTTCTAGCAGCTAACTGATCTCTGCCACTACTAACTTATTATTTTTACAATAATAATGATCCTTAAAGTTTGGTTTCCATATTTTATCATCGATGTTTTCTTATTTGATTAGCATTAGGACTATAGTACTAGTATAGATACAAATTAATATATTGCTTTATGTAAAATGTCATTGCATTCTGTATGTCAATATTATATTTATTTCCAAAGGCTAACTCAAGATGGAAGGATTGCCCAAGCCTTGTAAAGCGTATCTTGACTTTATTCTTAACTATTCTGGGACATCTTAATACCTCCCTCATGTCCAAGCTGAACATGTGGTGTGTGATATTTTTAGGAGTAGGCATTTGTGGATGGCCTTACATTAAGATTAGATAGACTTTGATACCTTATTAAAAATCTAAACCTAATTCACTCCCAAAAGCTGGCTCAAGAAAAGAAGATTGCCTAAGCTTTACAAAGCATATTTTGACTCTATTCTTAGCCAAATAATATTCTATTATGTGGTGTTTGTTCTTACTTTTTTTCCTCCACCAAAATCCTTATAATTTCAACATCTGCCATTCAACTACTTGGGAAAAGCTTGTTATGTCACACATTGTGTCCTTTTCTTGTTGGTTGGGTCATATGTCATGACCAAGCCCAAAATAAAAGGAAAGCCACTATGGCATTTAGTAAGTGGTATTGGATGACTATCAATTGTGTTATAGCTTTAAAGTTGTAGCAGTTTTGCTGCACTTGTACTCAATATAATTCATTATTAGACTTAATTGTACCTTTGGCCCTTCAACTAATTAAGTCTATTTTTAAAATTAAGCAAATTTGGCCTTATAGTTATTTTCTTCTATCTATCATCCTCAAATTCTTGTTTTTATTCGGAAAAAGTTTCTTCCACATATCAAAAGTGACTTACACCAATTGTAAGCTATTTCATCTTTTTTTCTTTTTTTTTTTAAATGCATAACCGTGGGATTAGGATGTAAGGGGGTGGAAACCACTTTTGACGAGTATCATTGTCCTTTTTATTCATATATTTGGGGGTTTACGATGAATTTGTGATATAAATAATTTTAAAAGTTTAGAAGTAAAAATTTTAGTGAAAATTTGATAAAATTTAATGCATTTTAAAGGACTTGAGATTGGTGTTTGAAGAGGAAAAAATTTGAGATTTCTTTATTAATTTGGGTGAAATTTGATTTTTTGCTTGATAAGTTTTGAGCAAAAGAAGGCTTAAAATTGTTAGAGTTACACATTAACTAGAGATAGGACTAACCAAATATATATAAAATGAGGACAATCCTTACCTCATGAGTTAACTTTTGGGGATGAGTTAAGTCCAAATCTAATTTTTAACATGGTATCAAAGCCTATTTTAGATGCTTTATTGGGATGCCACAGATGTGTAGTCTTGCAATTTGTCTACCTGCAAGTGCCTAGTCCTGCAAACTTCACATTTCAGATGTCCAGTCTTGAGTGTGACTGGGGCTATTAGATTCTCATTTACTAAAGATATGTCCAACTAAGTCTATATAAGGTGAGGGCAATCCTCATTTCATGAACTAATTTTTAGGGTTGAGTTAGGCACAAATTTAATTTCTAACAAAAGCAATTTAATTGGTTTGGGAAAAAAACTTTGGGGAACCAGAATCACAGTCCAAACTAAAGGGACCAAAAATACAATTAAGCCATATTATTACTATAGTGAGGCCAACCTATAGAAGTTAGAGCATCACATTCACATATGTCTATTTTCTTAGACATGTCAAAATGAATATATCCTGAAGAATAAAGGGATCATCTTGCATAAACAGACTATTTGATTAAATTTATTCATTGTTTTTTTTTGTTGGGCATACCTCATACCTTTTCCCGTTGTGGTATAACTTTTTAGCTGTAATTAATGCATGCATTTCAATTATAATATGTACAGGTCTTTTCAACAAAATAACTTGATGCAATTTCTCAGTGAACTTGATTTTGCTTTAAAGGATCTCCTTAACTGGTTAGGTTGACTGTCAAGTTCTTGTTTCCTTACATCATACCTTAAAGTGTTCTGGGTTTTGACATTTGATAAGGATAAGGATCCTTGCTGTCACTGTTTCTGATTTGGGTACTCTATGTCATTCAACTATATTTGCTAATTAATATCATGTGTGCTTTGCCCTTTTTTCGATTCAATTATTTGTTTGTCTAGTGATTGCATCTTCTGTGTTGCCGCAGATCTTCGTCGGTGGAATTTCAAATCATCTTTCTTCCCAGATGGTAATTATCAAGAAATGAAAAATCCTTTTTTTTTTTTTCAAAATTTAACCTTGTGCGACCTATTATCTTTTTTACTTAACACTTAGTAGCCAATTGAACTTTATCTTTCATGTGACTTAGACTAAATTTATTTTTTATATTTCTTTCTCTAGCTTATGGAGATTGCTGGTGCATTTGGATCTTTGAAGGCTTACCACTTTGAGACTGAGTTCAGCAATGGATCATGTGCTTTTCTCGAGGTAAGACTGCATTTCTTCCTTATTCTGTCTTTTAATAGTTTTCTTTTATTTTGCACACACTTATCCTGATTGCATACCAACCTGAGCTAGCCCAATTGATTCAAGGTTCCTTTCATCACTTATTTGTTGAAATGGTGAATTCGTTGAGGTATTTTTGTGTTTATCATTTGTAAATACTTGTGTTTTTCAGTATTTTCCATTTATGTTTTCTAAAACCTCCCATGTGTTGCATACTTTTCATCAATGCATTTACAAATTCCGTCTCAGTCCAAGAAAAGAAAATATTAAATATTTTTCTCCTGCCAGGGTGGGGGTGGTTGTTGCCTTGGCGCAAAAAATCTTCGATCATTTGGTGGGACGGCTGACTCTGCTTATTGAAGCTTCTTTTGCTTCCCTTAGTTAATCGTTACAGTTATTTAAAATGATGATTTGTGACTCCTTCCGGGCCATTTGAGTGGTCTTAAAATACTCAAATCAGTAAATGGACCACTCCTTGTAATTCCAGCAGACAAAATTAACCTAATTGAACTGCTGGCTTTGGGTTGGTTTATCATATGTGCACATAAACTTATACACACAGTTTACTTCTTTGTTACATCCTGGAGACCGCTTAGTACTTAGTGAGCCATTCTGTGTAGAGTATTTGGCAGGGTAAACCCATTATGTCCTTACGGTTTGACTCCTTTAAGTGAGGGGTGCATGATAATTGGAAAATCTTGCTGGTAGATTTTAACAATTTTATTCTTTGTTATAAGTGTAGATGTACTTTTTCAGCCTTTTCAATAAATAGTAATAACTTAGCCCTTTCCTTTATGCTATGTTTGGATGCGAGGACAGAAGATAGAGAGGAAAGAAAATACAGATAACAATGTGTTTTTTTTTTTGTTTGGTTGAATGAGAAAATGAAAGGAAAAAGGAGAGAAAGTTGACTTTTAGGAGATAAAAATTTAATTTTTTCTTCTATTTTCTCCCAAATTTTAGTTTTAATTTTTTTTTCTCTTTCCCTGCATTTTTTTTTTCTTCCAATACAAGGTCTTAAAGTGCATCCCTCACATTAGAGAAGTTAAATTTAAGTGCAAAATATAAACAACTTGATGGGTTTGCATATTATGGATCTCTCCTAAAACTGATCCGTTTGAATTCTTCCAAAAGCTGTTATTTTTTCTTCTTTTCAGTACTTTTTTCAGTTCTAAGATGAAAAAAATGGGAAAGTCAACATGTGCACTGTTATTTAATTTTGTTGAATGTTGATACTTATTTCTAGTTTTATTTTCCCTCTCGTCTCTTTTTTTGGTTTTAATGATCACTGATTTGAGCAAACTGTGTCAGTATGTAGATCACTCTGTTACCATCAAAGCTTGTGCGGGTTTGAATGGGATGAAGCTGGGAGGGGAAGTACTGACAGTAGTTCAGACTACGCCTGAGGCATCATCACCGGAGGTAACTTCATCCACTCATCATTATAGTCTTGTTCTAATCTTTGGATGTGATTGATTGCCTTTGAATTGTGTCCATAATTTTTTACATGATTGAAGATGGTTCCTTACTAAAATAATATTCCAGGAAAATGCTGGTAAACTGCTGTCTTATGGGATTCCAGAGCATGCAAAGCCACTGCTCAGAAAGCCAACACAAGTACTAAAGATTAGAAATGTGGTATGAAATTTTTTATTTAGCTTTTTTAGGGTTATTCTATTTTCGTTAAGTTTCAATGGTTTTTTTTTTTCTATTTCTTTTTAGCTTAAAAAAAAATGTTGTGGTAAAAATAGTATTATTTGACATGGTCTGGATTCAATTTTTAATGCCTTTACTGCTAAAATCATTGTGTTCGGTAAAAGAGAACATGAGAGAAAACTTGAGAGAAAGAGGAAGTGTTGGGAGAAAAGATAATTGAAACCAATATACTGTTGTATTAATCAATAGAAAACTATAGTAAAATTACAACAAAATGACCAATTCTCTTCCTAGAGTACAAACTCCACGGAGCAAGGCCTCTGCCCAAGCTAAAGTTAAAACGATGCTGAAAAATGAAGATTCTCTCTCCTTGCCTTCATTCCTATATAACAAATCTACTTATACTTAGCCTTCTCTTGTGTTCACTCATGCAAAATAGAAAAAATCATAATGAACTAAATCATTACTACCTAACCTGCCTTGTGTCCCTCCTAGTTAATCTTTTTGCTCTTCTTGGTGTAGACCTTCTAGGTCCTAGGCCTATTTCATTGACCCACTACTAATTGTTCTCTGTAAGAAACTAGGTATCTTATTAAGAAGAAATAAGGATAAACCCTGATTACAAAGATAGAACATGGCATAACTTTGAGGATCTGCAACCTTCCAATGCCCAAAAGCCCCAATTTTCTCCCAAATGACAAGATATCCTCTCTCTCATTCTCTCTTATATTTTTCTCTATTTTAGCTCAACTAACTAACAAATATATCAACTAACTAAACACTAATTATACCTCTAAGACTCTTTATAGTTAGTTAGAGTCTTGGAGGTCTTATTAGTGTTTAATTAGTTAGTTAGTTAGTTGAAATATCTATTAGTTAATTGGACTAGAACAAAGAAGAATTAAGGCAGATGGCTTGTAACTAAAGGAGAGAATGAGAGGATATATTGTCATATGTGAGAAAATTGGGACTTTTGGGCATTGGGAGGTTGCAGAAAACCTCAGTTCTGCAATGTTCTATCTTACAACTGGTATTGAATCTTGAAGATGATTCCTGATTTTGAAGGAAAAGAAGTCTACTGGTGGCTGATTAATGTGGTGCAGCATTTTAAGGCTGTAGGGACTAGGGATACTTGAAGAAGAAAAGGTAAAGATGTTTGGGAAGGTCATGCAAGCACAGACTTTTGTTTGGTGGTTTGTGTGGAAAGAGGAGCATCCCAATGCATCATGGTGAGACATTGTGAAGGCTTTGCTCAAGCAATTTCAGCATGAATAATATGACCCAGATCTGCCAGTTTTGGGTTGAAGGCTTGAAGCAACTGGAAGGGGGAAGAGCAAGATGGAAGTCAAGGCTTCTTTGGCATATCGGGCCATGCCCAAAGTAGTAATTTTGGGGTTTAATGAGCAAAATCCAACTCATTTAGGTGTCATATTGAAGGAAAATGGGATGTTTGATGACCCATGATGAGCTGTTTTGCAAATTTCAGATTGTTACTGGCAGTGTTTTTGCAGGCCTTGCAGATTCTCCACAAGAGATTTACACAGGGAGTAGAAGCTGGTCTCGTTGATGCTTTTGGGGGGGGGGGTTGGCAGCTGGAGAGTCTAAGGGGCATTTTATTTGTGACCCTGGTGGAATTTATTTTGGCAGCTTGGAGAATTTGCCCAACACTTAAAGGAAAACTTGGGCGTTAAATGTCCAGCAATGGGACCCTCGTGGAAATGTCTAGAGTAACTACCACCTGGTGGAACATGGTCTTTAGCAGCTACAAGCTATCACCTTGAGGGCAAAGTGAAACTTTAGGAGGGGAGTATTAATAGGTAACCTCATAGTTGTCCTAGAAGTATAATTAGTGTTTAGTTAGTCAGTTAGTTGATATATCTGTTAGTTGGGCTACAACAGAGAAGAATTAAGGCAGATTCTTAATAAATAAGAGGAGAGATTGAGAGGATATATTGTCAATTTGGAGAAAATTGGAGTTTTTGAGTATTGGGAGGCTGTAGACCCTCAAAAATCTACAGTGTTCTATCTTCTAATTGGAGTTTATTCCTATTTCTTATACCCAGTTTCTAACAGTCTCTAACAAAAGATGACAGAACAAATCTGATTTTATTAATTGAAAAGTGACAAAGTGATTGCAGAGTATGAATCCTGTGGTGCTCTATTTGCAGGGCTTGTAGCCTATAGACCAAATACTGACAATTGTATGACTTCTACAGAAGCCACTATTAACTAACTGTTAGAAGTACAACTACCGTACAGAATAAAGGACAATGACTTAGGTTTATACTCTTAGCTATTCTTTTTAGCCTTCTATCAAGGTCTATGCTAAAAGGTGTGGAGTGGTTGTAGGGGATTAGACCTGGGAACATCCGTCACTGTTGACTGCTTTTCTAACAGAAATGGTTGTTAGGCAGTTGAGAGAATAATCAATCAAATGAGAGGGAAATAAGTAACATAGAAGAGGGGAGAAGGGTTGGTTTTGGAAGTGTGTGAGAAGATTGAGTAGGAGAGTGAGGACACTCAACTTGGTTGAGTGCAAACACTGTATACTAGAGTTCTTAGCTCTTGTACTTGACTCTGAATCATCTTGATTCAGAGCCAAGGTCGAGAAATCAATTCAATAGAAGGATTCCTACTCATTCTAGTTTTAGAATTTGGTTGATCCCTGTTTCTATCAATTTTTTAGTTACATGTAGAAATACTTGTTGCTGGTACATAATCCATAGTATAATCCTTGTTAGCTTTCACATGAAAAGGTGATGTGATTTAGACTTGTTGGTGTTACAACCAGGGTCATGGCGGGATGACATATAAGAAAACATTGAAATAGAGGAGTCGACATCATAATTTATTAAAGAAAATTTTGAAAAAATTTAAAATTTATGACCTTCGAAACCAATTTGGACTTGGGAGTCGTTTATGCATAGAGAAGATATTAGCATCCTACGATATCTGTTAAAAAACGGTTACCCTCTAGTCAATTATAGGAATAATATTTAACTTTAAAATGTTTATTTCACTCGAAACATCTATTTTTTTATTTTTTAGTTATTTGGTTCAAAAAGAAAATTTATTTCGCATTGTGTTCAAGTTAGCAAGTGGCTCCTTAATAAACTCTTATAAACCAAATAGTGTCAAAGGTGGATCAACTACTCAACACTTCTTATCATTGTGTGGATTAAAAAATAATTTTAGCATGTCGAAATTTTTGGGATTGTAAAAAGAGAAATTTTGATTTCATATTAGGTGTATAGGAATTATTATATTTTCACTTTTGAGAATAGAGTTCTTTTTATATTAATTTTAAAAAGAATAAATTTATTATGGCACAGGATCCAAGGTAGCAAATGGCTACTCAATAGATCTATATAATTCAAGTAACATTAAAGGTGAATCAATCACTCAGTTAATCTTGTTCATCGTGCTGATTCAAAATAGTTTTAGATATTTTTAAAAAAATATTTTTTAGTTTTTTTTTTTTAATTTTTGGAAGATCTTTTGAATAAGTGAGTTGTTTTAGAAAAGAAATATTTTTGAGGTTTTACATGACATGACAGCATATATATGAACATTATAACAATATTAATAAAACATAAATCCTAACTTAAATTGTTTACAAAAAATTTCACAAAATAATGAAACTAATGCATACCACTTTATTTTGCACATATTATTTACAAAATTATTGACAAAAAAACTAACAAAGATTAAATTTGTTCATTTCTAAGCAATATTGTTTACTTGCATTTATGATATATTTACAAAAATAAATAAATAAAGCAAATTATACAAGCAAACCAAAATTATGAAAAAAATGGTAAAGAACATCAAAGTCTAATGGGATTCATCTACATATTTTGTTTCTTTTTTGTTATGTTATTTAAAAAGAGAAGGAAAAAAATTAAAACTTTAAAAAGAAAAATAAAAGGTTGTGAATAAAGAACTCTAGACAAAATAAATAATATTGTGAACATTCCCCCTAACACCTAGGGATGAGTGTAAAATCCTACATTAAGAACGTATAAGAAAGATGATGCGCGAGGGAATTATCAACAATGTATGTTGTTATTAATTTAAATTGATTGAGATACTTGAGATTAATTGGTTTGGAAAAGGTGATAATTAAGGAGCAAATTTCATAAATCAAATTGTATTGGAAATTAGAAATACATGATAATCATATATCACGTCAAAAAAAAGAAAAGAGGTTACTTGATTTTAAACGGATGGATTTGATCTCTCCTATGCCTTCCGTAGTGCTTCTTCTATTGTCATTTCAGCTTACTTTCTTTATGATTTTTACTTTATGATTTTTGTTGGTTCCTACTTAAGCCTTGCCTTCCTCTCTTTCTTGATCTATTCTTGTGATACGTATCTTCCTTTAAGGCTTTCTCTCTTTTTTGCTCTCTTGTGATACGTATCTCTTTTCTCTACCTCTCCTCTAACTCTTCTTTCTGATCTCTGGTGCTTCTATTTTGCGTACATATTCTCCCTTGTCTTTTCCGATGATCTCCCCTAATACGTCTTTTCTTTTTTATCACTCTTTCCCACTTCCCAAAACTACCTTATCCACTATCCCACTACTTCCATCATGTATCTGAAAAACTAACCTCCCTTATCTCAAGTAAGTTCTCTTATCTCCAACATCATCCACTATCTTTTAACTTCTCAAAATTTAAATTATTTTATTTACATTTTAATTTATTTGATTTTTTATTCATTTAAACATGATTAAATTTTTCAAGACAATAAACTTTTACTTTTCACATTTTATAATTTTTATTATTTTTTGAATTTTAAAATATATATTTAGACAAAATTAGATACTCACAGTTGGTCAAATATATATTTCTTTTTAATATTATTGTTAATTACATTGGATATATTGATGATTACTATTTTAATTCTGTTTGTATAATATAAATAGTTTGCAGCAGACTCTATTTCATCTCTATCTGACATGGCAACTGAAGAAATTTTGGAGGATGTACGGTTGGAATGTGCAAGGTGATTAAGGCTTTTTCTTTTCCTTGGAATTATTCATTATTTGAAAGTGTATAAATTATATACCTTTATCTTGCAGGTTTGGGACTGTTAAGTCAATTAATGTAGTCAAGCATAGCAGTGACAAGAATTTAGCAACCAAATTAGAAGAATATGAAGTCATAAACAAAGTGGATTCTAAAGAGGCTTCTCAAGACACACTCTGTATTACTAATAATACGGAATATAGTTTTCCTGAAAAGGCTACTTACCCTGAATCTATAGGAACAAATGGAGTGGAACTCCATGATAGCAAAGAGTTGGAAGAAGATAAAGTTGATGATGGTAGCAATGTTAATGTTGATAAAAATGAAATTTTTGACAATAAATCATGTCAAGAACACCTTGTGAGTGATGCTTCAGCTGAAGATGTGGGCAATAAGAGCATACCTAATAGTATCATTCAGGAGTGTCCTGATCAACAGGATACACCCAATGATGGACCTGAATTTCATGATAAAATGGTTGCTAATGATATTGATTTGGATATTGAAAACAAGACGATGGGGGACAATACCTACTCAAAAAACACATCTACTGCATTTGAGGAAGGCTATTCTGAACATGATACCAGTTCAGAATTGGTTGGTCTCAAAAAGGACATTGATGAGGGAGATGATATTTACAGCCATGTATTCGAACCAGGTTCAGTTCTTGTTGAATATGGAAGAGCTGAAGCATGTTGCACCGCAGCCCACTGTTTGCATGGACGTTTCTTTGATGGCAGAATGGTGACAGTGGAGTATGTTGCTCTCGATCTATATAGAACAAGATTTACAAAAACGAGCATCTCAAAATGAGCAGTAACTGTTTTTTGTGTGATGAACATCTTTAGTATTTGAATGATTGTGCAAGAATGCTTCAATCAATCTGATTGATTATGCCAGCATGCTTACTGGTGTTCAATGTGTGGGGACAGATTTTGGACTTTAAGATTTACACTGCTGATGTTTAGTATTTTTGATATTTGGAGTGGGAAAAAAGCTTATTAAGCAGTGTCATTTTGAGGAAAGTGCAGTATAGCATACATCAAGTTTGGAGGTATAGACTATCTGCTGAGGATTTGTTTTTTGAGGTCGAGCTATGATGAAAAGTTTATTGTTTCGTACCAAATGTTTTAACTGTGAGTTAGTCTTTAAGCAGGTGGTCTCATGCTTTTTGGAGATAGTGTATAGGGTTATGTAGCATTACAAACTGATTGTTGTATCGTAGTTATTTTAGATGGTGATTACAGGGATATACCAAATGTTAGTTAAACTCATTAACCTACAATTACCATAACTTCTTACAGCCCTTTTTTATTAAAACTATTGGCTCGACAATTGTATTACTTGGAATGTCGGATGTTAACAGGGTTACGCAGAGAGAGATTAGATATTATTGTAAATTAAAAAGTTTATTAGTTCAATCCATTTTATCATTGGAATGATCGATGACATTGTGGGTCAAAACAACACGAAAATTTGCTAAAGAGCCAAATATTATTCAGCTTAATGACGCAGAGTTGATGTGATTTTAAAGCTTATAACTAAATGATATTGGGGTTGAATATCCTTAACTTCTAGAGCTTATTCAAGGTAGTGTTTGTAACCAATTCATTTTATAATTTGGAACTGGTCATTTTTAGTTTCGATATACTTCTATAACATTGTCACGTGCGTGTTTGTTATTATTGACAATCCGGTGTGTCAGATTATTGGTGCATGTTATTCAATTAAGAGTATAATTTCCAAGTAATATTAAGACAGTTTGTCTTGGTAGTGCTAATGATTGCACTTATCATGCTTTTAGTGATTATATTTTTGCCATTATTGTAAGCATTGGGATACCTTGTTGCTTGGGTTCATATGCCTCCAATTGAAAGTAACAAAGCTCCCAATTTTGCCTAGGAGGATACTATTTTAAGTGTTGCAACACTTTTTGGCGTAAGGTTAACCATATATCACAACCCTCCCCGATATAGTTAGATTTTGGCGAAAAGCCATATATTTGTGACATAAGAATTTTCATATATGCGACCTAGTCATAATTGCACCAGAGTGCACCATTATGATTACGTAATGAAAATTGAGTGTATATGCTGGATTTGAATGTTTCCAACTAATTGGAAAAAAAGTATTTTTTTTAAAGGCTTAATTGTATTTTTGATTCTTTAAATTATTACAATATTTTCACTTGATCCCTAGAAAAGTTGTAATTGTAATTTTTTTATCTGATTATTTTTCGTTTGTTTAGTCCATTAACTATTTAAATAATGGAGGATTAAATGAGAAACTCGTATTATTTAGACATGTTAAATGAAACTCATGATGTTTAAAGGATGAAAAGACATAATTAAACCTTCTTTAAATATCAACAACTGATTATTTAGGTCTACGCATAGGGCAATGAGAAAACCAACAAAGTTTAACTCAATCAGTAAATACATTAATACTTTAAACATGTTGACTGAAGTTTGAGCCTTGATTGAGTATGAAATAGATTTTGTTGAGATGTAAAATTAATTTTGCTAATCTCTAGGCCTTAAAAGGGATTAGCCTTAGACTGATTTTCTTGATTGAGCACACACAAAAAAAAGGCAATATGAAAAAATAACATTTGAAAATGATAACAAATGAAGTGGCACAACAATTTCCTAATACAAAAGGGAAAACTAAATCTTTTACTAGCTATATATAAATGCTTGACTCAGGCATAGTAGAAGTATGGTTGACCAGTGATACAAATCTTAATAAAAGGAAAGGGAGCAACAAATGAAGGTAAATAATTCAAAATATTCTCCTAATCTATAAATAAGAGACATATATAATCGCAAATTCTGAAATGATATGAACATAAAAAATAGTTCAAACTTCAAATGCCATAAGAGAAAATATAGAATCAAAAGAAAATGGTTATCAACAATATATTTGAACATAATGTAACACACAATGTAACGGGAAACTCGGAAGTAAAATTATTGAAGAATATTGAAAAAGAAATAATTGGCCAAAATTGAAAAATGTGTTGCCTTGAAGATCACTCATTCGCAAAATATTAGGATTTTGAACATGAGTTAAACCCCAAAAATGGTTATGGTGGAGCTGAAGTCTAAATCATAGAAACTGCAAAATCTATTAATGAGTGGGTGCTTTTAAGTATTAGTGCAAATACTTGGATTGCTGTGCAAACCGGAAACAAAAAAAGTGCTTTGCGGTAACAAGTTACCATTCCAGGAATAAGTTTAAAAGTCATTGTATTTGGGTCGTTAGTTTTTTTTTTTACAATATAAAAAATATGAGAATCGAATTTAAATTTCAAGTAAAACTATTTTAATTTTTAACCCTTCACTAATAGACCAGTTCTAGTAGCTTATTTTAGTTTTTAGTTAAAATATAATACAGATAAAATGCTCCAAAACAATTGCAAAAAATAAGGAAAATAGAAAATTCATTTTACTTGGTAAATATGGGTAATGCAAATATGGAATCATAGGCTGCAATCTTGTACACAAATGAAAGTGACTAGTCCCATCTTTCACGCTGCTAAGTTTTACATAGTTGTATCTTCTGATCTTACTCTTTGCTAAGTCATAGTCATTAGAGAAGCCGCTTAACCATGTGAACAATTAGATCATGATTTTTTTTTAATCAAAACTTATTCAATGTTAAATAAATTGTATTTGTGAAGGATACTGAATTTATTGGTTCATAAATAGCATCCTACTAAATACTGATAATTGCAGGACTAAATTAATTTAATTTAGCTTACAAACTGATAAGTAAATCATGAAATAATTACAATGCGCGTCATCGTGGCAACATTAGCGGGTCAGTGTTTTCGTTTTGGTCAAGTTGCGGATCATTTGAACACTGCTTCAATTTCCGATACTATATATCTCGAATGTAGTTGTTTTAGGAGAAATGATATTTATACAATAAATATAAACAACAAATATATAATAAATAGATATGTGTAAGAAACGATAGGTGATGGGATGGAACCAAAATATAGAAAAAAATGTGTTGTATAAGTTATTATATAAATTTATTGTATAAATAATATATTTTTATCTTTATTTTATAATTTTTTACTTATAATTACAAAGTATTATCTTTTTGTGTTGAATATACAAAGTAATTGATGAAAATAACAAAATTAGTTCTTTGTGTTTAAGATTATTTTTTGCTTCTAGAATGTGAAGGAAATGATAAAGAGAAGACTAATAATATATTGTATAAATAATATATATTCTTAAAATTAATTAATAAAATTAAAATAGCATTTCAATAATACTAATAATATAACTTTCATAAAAAAATAATAATAACAGCATACCAACTAGAAATGAAAATAAAAGATAAACTAATAAACACCGCCCAAATTTATACCTGCACGAATAACTTGTTAATGTAGCTATGAATGGATGATAATGGTAATGAATTCGGATTTGATAAAAATTACATCTTTATCTCCATACTTAAGTATATTATATTAATTAAGAACATGAAAGGATCCAACCAAACAATAATATATGGTGTCTCCTGATGAATTTAACGTCATGGTGGCGTCAATATCTAATCAATTATGACTTTGAAGCTTAGAATCATCACGAAGCTCCTACATGATGAGCCACTACATCAATTAGGAAGAACCAGACCGTAGAACTAGTCCTTAGTTGGATAATCTACAGGAACAAAAACTGTTTAAATTCGTTGAAAGCTTTGCATAATGTGTGATAGAGTGTCCCATTATATGCATCGTTGACATTTCCATACAAATTAATTCATTATTGATTGGAACAAATCAAATGTTATAACTTTATGTGATGTCACAGTTTCAATGCTCTCACTGTGAACTCTTTAGTGGGGTTTAGTGTATCATATGCTATACATCAGTGTACTAACAAATTATAAGGTAGTTGATAATTTTCATGACATCAGCCAATTTCACATCAAATTATTGGAGGAACTTTCCAAATCATGGAATGTTTCAGATCACATATTATATAACCCAAAAAATTATTTAATTTTTCTGGTTAATGCATGGAGAGAGCATGTATCAAAGTAGGAGTTAGGTTCAAAGAAGGATAGATTTTAATAATTGTAAACAAATAAGAATAGGACAAAGATCTCTATAGTACATTTTCCTTTTTTATTTCTCTCTCTCCCCCCCGTTTTTTTAATTTTATTTTATTGCTTTCTTTGGCATGTTTGGGTTTGGCCTAGTGGTAATATCCCTGTCACTACTATGTTATACAAACTCCACTCAAAAGATTGAGTAGCCCTGTCATTTGCTTATTAGTCTAAAACATTAAATGAAATTCAAAGTTCCCCACTCAAATGAGAGCCCTTCAATAAATTATGCATTCTACTACTTGGTTGGTTCCACCTCAAATCGAGAAAATGGAACTTTCTCAATGATGATACCTTTAATAACAACATATATGGTTCTGTTCTATAGCTAAACAAAGTTTAAAACAAAAACAAAAACAAACATCTGGTCCTCATTTTTGGAAGCTCTTTACATATTTTTGTTCCTACATTCAAAGTTTGATTTTTCTTTTTAAATAGAAAATAAATTAATGTGTTTTGATATACACAGAAAGGTCAGAAAATTCTCCTTAAAACTTGATAATAATTATATGCAATTTATGTGTATGGTGGTATATGTTATTAAGATTTAAAAAAGAATTAAGCAGATGTATAAATTTTAAGCAGAAATTGATATACAAATATTTGAATTTTTTTTAAGGGTAAACAGTATCAGTGAACATGGATACAAACTCCAATATAACGGTATAAACACTTGGAAATGAGATAAATTGAAAAAAGAAAAGAAAAGTAGAAGGCGAAGATCTTCAACATCAAGACAAAATATTTCAAAGAGGTACATTCTTTGTATAATATGGTTTAAAAAGTGAAGAATAAGGAAAGAGAAAAAATAATTATTAAAAATAGGAAAAGACAATTAATAGACGTGGAGTGCTTTTGCTTCCTAAATGGGTCCTCTTGGTTCCACTAAGATTAATTAAGATTTCTGGATAGCAAATGAAAATGATAGTAAATATAATGAAATTAGTTATGCTAAATATTTAGTGGAGGGAAGGAGAGAGGCTACCTTTGGAATTGGAGAAAGGGTCAAAGTACATATGAGGAAGGGGCACAGGACTAGACTGCATTTGAGATTTAAAAGAACCATATGGGATCAAAGATGGGCCCATACTAGAAATTAGATTGAAAATGGAAACAAAGTTACACTATGGATAGATCATGGAATGAACCACTAAAGACAGTCTAAAAAGATGGGTTACATGGAACCAATTTACAAAAGCACAAGTTAATACAAAGATAATTAACTTAATAATGATAAACAAATACTTATTTTTATTTTCTTATTTTCATTTTTTCTTCATTCTATTATATTTTTTTATTTTCTTTGTTATTTTAACATTGTTTTGAATTTTTCAATCTCTTTTAGCTGTACACTTATATTTTTTTAGATTAATTTATGTAAAGATAAGCTAAAGTAGAATCAATTTGTTAAAGATAAATCATTTAGCATGTAGATCAACCGATGAGAGTTAATCCAATTTAATTAAAAGTTTTAAATACAAATTTTGGATATACTATTATATTAAAAATTTAAAGAATTTATTTTTATAATAATTCAACTTGATTCGAGCAAAATATTTCTTGGTGGACATTTATGATTCCGACAAAAAAGAAAGTGTTGAAAGATAAGCTAAAATGGAAACAATATGTAGAAAGATTGAAATGGAGTCAATATGCGGAAAGATAAGTAAAAGTAGAGTCAATTTGCACAAAGAAGTTGGAATGACAATAATTAATGATATGCCATGAAAAGAACTTGAGACTAAAAATTCAACCCAACAAAATTCAGGAAAGAGATACGAAGAGCAAACAGGCCGTTGGTAATGGTAATGGAAAATTACTTACAGATATTCAATGGCTACAAATCAATCATTTTTTTTACTTGGAAAGTATTATTGATGACTAAATTAAAAATTAACGTATCACAATTAGAAATTAAAATTACGGTCGGACACCGAATAAAATAAAATAAATAATTTAAAAATGGAATCATTATAAAAGTTTTTAATTTCTTTTAGAAGAAAAAATATTAAAAAAAATTCTTTGAATAAAAATGAGTTTGGAAGTCGTTTAAATAAATGTGTAGGATATTATTTATCTTTTTAAAAAAATGATACCTTAGTTTGAACAAAATTATACATCCTAAAATAAATAAATAATAAAATTAAAATAAAAATATAATCTAAATAAAGTAAAATTAAAATAATAAATTTAATTTTTTTTTTCTATATATTTCTTCGTATGATAAGAGATTTAACAATATGTAATTCTAGAAAATAGTTGAAGAACAAATTGAAATTGACTTGAAAAGAAAACATTTATAAATAGGGAAACATGATAGATATTTTGAAAATGTTTGAAAAATAAATGAAAATCTTGTCTCAAAAATGATTTCTGGAAAGTGAATTTTAAATGCGAGAATTTTAGTTAATAAATTTTGGAAAATAAATTTAAAATGAAGAAATTTTGATTGAAGTAATTTTGGTGAGAGACTTTTGGAATGAATTTTGTAGAGAATCATTTCTGATTTATGAAGTAAATTTAGAAAGAAATAAATATTTTATATAATTTTAAGGAAAAGATATAATTTTTTAAGAGAAAATTTTGTTTGAAGTAATTTTTATAGAAAAGGAATTATTTTGAAGCAAATTTTAAAAGGTCTTTTTTTTTTTAGTTTTTGAAGTAAATTTTGAAAAAAAAAGAAGATATTTTAGATAATTTTGCAAATAGATTTTGATTTTAGAATAGATTTTTTAAAATATTTAAATTAATAAAATAATTTACATAGCACATAATCTACGATAATCATAATTACACATAAATTTCTCTTAATTATAAAAATGAATAAAAATAAAAATATTATTCATTATTAACATCATCATTATATATGGTTGTGTAAATTTATTTAAAAAAAATTAGAACATATGTCACAACACACTTTACATAAATTCTCTCCAAACTAATATTACAAGAGGATAGAATATCTACATATTTGATAGGATAAGGATATATTCACATTACAAATCGTTACATAATTATTACTATTACAACATAATATGATTAAAATAAATAAAAGTATAGAAAAATAAATTTTAAATATAAAATATGAAATTTAAAGTAAGTATAGAATTTAAGATTACAGGAATATACAAAATTTCTGTCAGTATTAATAGCACGTAAAAATAGAATAGTTATGTACTCATATTATTGCTACAAAATATTAAGATAGCAAGTGTAATTCATTTTTAATTTTTAAAAAAAAAGAGAGATGAAATATTTAAATTAAACTGAAATTATAAATATTTCATAAAATAATAAAATTAATAACTAAAAAATAATAACAATGAACAATTAACAATAAATAATGAGATAATAATAACAACAATATAAATAAATTAAAAGAATTTTAAAATTAAATTTACTTCTATTTGCACATATAATTACAACATCTATAATCATAATAAAATAATAAAAAATTAAATTAAATTAAATTAAAAACCTTAAAATTAAATTATTCATAAATAATAAAAATAATAATAAAAAATTACAAGAAAAAATAAATAAAAATTAAACAAATCCATTTAAATATTTATATAATAAAATTAATAACTAAAAAATAATAACAATGAACAATTAACAATAAATAATGAGATAATAATAACAACAATATAAATAAATTAAAAGAATTTTAAAATTAAATTTACTTCTATTTGCACATATAATTACAACATCTATAATCATAATAAAATAATAAAAAATTAAATTAAATTAAATTAAAAACCTTAAAATTAAATTATTCATACATAATAAAAATAATAATAAAAAATTACAAGAAAAAATAAATAAAAATTAAACAAATCCATTTAAATATTTATAATAAGATTAAATATATATATATATATATATTTTACTAATTATTTTTCTAAATTTAAAATTTATTTTGAAACAAAAGACTATATTATTATTGTTGTTGAAAAGAAAGTGATGATATAATTTTTGTTAATTTATCTTTTTAATTCTTGAGCTTTGAAAAGATTAATTTATTTTGGAAAGAAAATATTTTTTTATTTTTAAAAAGAAAGATATTTTTAATAAATATCAAATATTGATTTAGGTTTTGTAAGAAGACTTTTTTAACTTTAATCTTGTACAGAGAATTTTTATTTTTAAAAGGGTTGAAATATTTTTCAATCCTTTTGTGCAACAATTGTAGTACTAGTATAATTATATTTAATTCGAAGATGGGAAAAAAATATCAAAATAATCGATATAAAAAATTTGTGCATACCCTTTAACTATCAGTTTGGCCTTCTATTTCTTAATTGATCTATATTAAGCTTTGTTCTGAAAATTCATTTAGCTTCAATGACTTTTCTATATTTAGACCTATCAACCAACTCTTATCTTGTTTTTTTGTATCATAACCATTTCCTCTTTCATTGCATTTTTCCATTTTGATCTTTTAGTATTTCTTCACAATTAGTAGGTTCACATATTATTACATTACATCTTTGATAGATGTTTGACAGCAACCTTATGCCTCAAATTGGAGGTTCATCTTTTAATTCATCTTGCAACAATTCTATTATTTACTTTTCAAGATGATTTTTGTCAATATTATGAAGTGATGCAACTATTTTTTGTGAGTTCTTTCACTTTCATTGCTAATCTTCATTAAAATAAACATTTCTAAGAATAGAAACTTTTCTGGTTTGAGAATGGTATACTTTATAGGCTTTTGAAACTGAATTGTAGCCAACAAAGATACCTAGAATTTCCTTTTTGTTGAGTTTGTTATGCTTAACCTATGGCACATGTGTAAAACAAATACAACCAAACACTTTAAGAAATGTTAATGAAGGCTTAAATCCATACCAAGCCTTAAATGGAGTTTTATCTTTCAAGGCTTTGGTTGGAAATTGATTTTGTAAAAAGAATGTTGTATTAGCTACTTGTGCCCAAAATGTTTTAGGAAACTCCTTCTCATGCAACATACATCTTGTCATCTTCATCATTGATTTATTTCTCCTTTCACTAATCCCATTTTTCTCCAAAGTGTAAGGAGCTATGAATTGATTTTCAACACCAACATCTTCACAAACTAGATTAAATTATGCTGATGCATACTCTTTCCCGTTGTCAGATCTTAGAAATTGATTGTCTCCACCATTTTCTTGAACTTCATAAATATTCCAGCCATTACATGCTTGAACTTTAAGAAATAAATCCAACACATTCTTGTATAATCATCTATGAAAAAAGAATGAACTATATACTACCTTGTAATGATTGTGTTCTTTGAGATCTTGTCATATCTATGTGAAGTAGTTGTAGCTTTTGAAAGGCTTTCCAAGATGATTTTGGAAATGAATTTCGATTTTTTCTTACCAAATTGGCAAGAATTACAATTTGGAAAATGAAAAAAAAATATTGGTAGACCTTTTTACATATTTTTCTTCTTCATGTTCAACATTCTTTGAAACTCGAATTCCCTCATAAAATTCAGCACTTGCATGCCTTGAATTCTTTCATCTCCTGCATATTCTTCCTTGAAATAATCTCAAAGTACTGCATAGAAGGAGTAACTCATGAGAAATTTGATTTAGCATTCATTTCATAGGTCTATAAGAAAAACATTTCTTGATAACAATTTGTTGGTTTATGGTAGAAAATAAAACACAAAAGTAAAAGGGACATTATATTGAAATTATGAGAAGAAAAAATTGGAAATTGTTTACTTATTTCATTCAATGAGCAACATTATATTTATATCAAAATAAGAAAAACATATAGCAACCATATAACAAAAAATAACAAAAACTGACTTGTTCCTAAAGTCTAGGAACTACTTACTTGATCATAAATTTTAGAAACTACTTACTTGCTCACAAAGTTTAGGAACTACTTACTTTTTCCTAAAGTATGAATCAAACAAACTAAAAACAATTACAAAATCATATGTTTAACCTTACAACCTGGGAATTGATATATATATATATATATTAATCAAACTTATTGTGGATATAAATGATTGAAAAGGAAAAGGAGCCAAGACTTTGGGAAGGATATTAACAAGTTAGCCATAGGTAGAGAGTGGGAGTAGCTTCATGACTCTATCATGACAATGTTTGTGCATAATATGAGAGTCGATGTCAAGGTGCTTTGAACACTCATGAAAAATAAGGTTGGTGATAATATGAAAGGAATTCTAGTCTTCGTAGTATAATACAACTTAACACAAGCATGGGAGGTTGAGATCACATAGCAAATGAGCGAGCCATTAAAGTTCATACATGGCAAATCAAAGGCGTGCTACTTTTCTTTTGAAGAGGATTTGGTAGTAGTTGGCTACTTCTTGGAACAGAAACTAATGAGAGTTTTATTAAAAAATAAAAAAATATTCGATTATAGATATTCAAAAGTTTGGATAGCCTCCCCAATTCGTGTCACTGAAGCTATGAAGATGAATATCAAAAGAGCGAGAGTAGAACAAACCATATGCTAGAATTCCTTTTAGATAGTGCAATACTCTCATTATTTCTAGATGATGTATGATGGTAGGATGGTTTATGAATAGGATGATAAATATGATGTTGGATCATGTGGTAGTGATATAGAATATGACCAATAAGACGATGTTAAGTAGGAAAATCTATATATAGGTTATCATTGTCTTGATGTAGATGAAAGCTAGATGTGAGAAGGGTGGAAGCAGGTTTGTAGATAAGCATACTACTATTAATGAGAAAATTTAGATAATACTAACATTGAATAAGTGTAATTCCACAAGTAGAGTATGAAACTTTGAGCCTCAGAATTTTTTAGATGCCCTATGTCCTTAATAGCAAAGTGAGCATAGGTAGGCCTGAAAAAGTTATCTCCATGATGGAGTTAATTGTTAAGATGATGTCATCAACATATACGAGTAACATAATGGTGGAGACTAAAATGTGTTTGATAAGAAAATGAATGATCAATGTTATATGATGAAATCAAAAATTGATGAGTAAACATGATAACTTCTTGTACCATTTTCTTCTCATTTGTTTAAGTCTATATAAGGATTTCTTTAGTTTTCATACTTTGGTGTTGACAGTTATCAAGACTAGGTGGAAGAACCATATGCACATCTTCTTGTAGATATCTATGGAGGAAGGCTTTGTTCATGTTTAGTTGTTGAGCATGCCATTTGCAAATGGCAACAAGTGCAAAAACTACTTGGATAGTAGTTAAGACTACTTGGATAGTTGTGAACTTAACTAGTGGGAAGAATATGTCAAAGTAATCAATTCCCTCAATTTGAGTGTATCCTTTTACAACCAAATGTGTCTTGAATCTTTCGATTGTCTATTAAAATATTTTTTGAATTTATAAACACATTTACTTCAAATAGGGATGATGTTGGGAGGAAGGTTAACAATATCCCATGTGTTTTTGGCTTGAATTGTTTGTAGTTCAGTCTTTATAGTTTCTTACCAACATGGAAGTTGACAAGCTTTATAATATGTTTGAGGTTTAATGTGCTAGGAAAGAGTTGTGAAGAAAGTTTGATGGGTAGTTAAGATAATTTTGTAAGAGACATAAATAGGATACTTGGATGATGAAGTAGAATGATAGCAATGATAATCATCTAAGTGTGAAAGGATCCTTTTTCTTACACAGAGGTCGTTGAACATTTATCTCGATAATTTTCTTAGGCAGAGCTTGTAAGTATGACTTAGAGTTGATATTTCATCGTGTTTTAGGTTGATTTTTGCAGGATTTATTTAATCATTAATAAATAAGATATGAGTTAATTTATACGAAATGTAATTGTCGACATAATGCAATTATTGGTCTTGTGATCCACATAAGGGAATATCATTTCGTGAAATATCACATGTCATAGGGTGAGAATTTCTTTGGAGTTAAGATCATACTTTATGTATCCTTTCATGCCAGATTTGTACCCAAGGAATACACATTTCCTTACATGTGGATCAAATTTAGAGATACAAAACATAAGTAGAGGCATAACATAAGGAGTCAAAGACTCTTAGATCATTGAAGCAAAACTCAAAAGGACATTTGTGTTAGAGTAACTTTGTATCACCATAAAGATTTGGTAAGTTTAAACTTGAAGAAAAAATGCTTTAGCTATATTTAGAATGATCCAGTGTTTCCTCTTAACCCCCTATTCTACTGGGAATTTTCAACGCAACTTGTTTAATACATGATGCCATAAAAACCATAAAGGTATTTTAAGCCAAATTATAAACTATTATTTAAGCGTATTTGTTTAATTTGAGTTGAAATTGAATTTTAGTCAATGTGACAAATTTGTGTAGATATTTTGGTGTTTCTAACTTGAGTTTTATCAAGATTATCCAAATGTATTGTGTATGGTCATCCATGGTGGTAAGGAAATATTGATGCCCACTTAGTGATAAGGTAGAGAATGGCCTTCATATATCCATGTGTACCAACCTAAATGAAAGAGAAGATTTGTTTGAACTCAAATGAAAAGACAATATTTTTGTTTCACAAATTTGCATATATCATATGCTATATTTCTAACAACAACAATTTTTAGACAAAAATTTCTAATTATATCAAGTCACTTATATGAAACTTGTCCAAAAAGCAAGTGCTACAATAAAGAAGACCTTGAATCAATAATGGTTGAATTGATCATCCAAATGTTTCTTTGACATTAGGAAACATAGTAGATTATTTTTAAACATTCAGCTCAACCAATCATCTTATAATTCTGATTCGAGATAATGTAGTTGACAAAGATGAAAGATACTTTGTACTTTGAAATGCATGAAAGCATAGAAATTTAAATTAGATTTAACTTTAATTGAGCGAGGTATATAGCATCATGCAAAATTAACATAGGTCTAAGTTGAATTTTGCTAGCAATGCTTACATTCATAAAGTTTCTACTAGGTAGCTTAATAATTAGGTATTTTGTCAAGTATGTGTATTAATCAAATAGATCTAAGTCTGTGCAAATATGATCAATAGCATCTAAATCGAGAATCCAACCATTTGATTGTGTAGCTATAGAATATGTCATGTGATTAACTTTGTTTTCTTCTTCCATTTTTGCATATACTTAATTAGTGTGTCTATTGCATTAGACTTGTCTTGATCAAATTCATAAAACTTTGATATTCGTCTTAAGTAAGAATTAGAGCTTTATCTTAGTTTTCTATTTCTTTGATTTCTTGATTTTCATCAACAGTAATATTCAATGCAAAATATCTTTTAAATTTTGATCCTTGAGGGAATTTGTGCTTCTTGTAACAAACCTTAACATTATGCTTTATACATCCATAATATGTGTAAATTTTGATACTTCTTCCTTTATTGAAGGATCCTTGATCTCTTTCATATGACTTCATATCCACAACATTTATCATGGCTTCAATTTCTTCCATAAGAGTCAGTCTAGTCAAATGTTCATGTTGTAAAATCATAGAAAAAATCTTGTTGATGGTTGGCATCGAATCGAGCTATAGAATGTGAGAATTGATAATGGAAAAATACTTATTCAAACTTGTTAGAAAAAAAATTATATAGTCTTAGTCTTAATATTTTCTGAAATTCTTTTTTACATCATATTAACATTTTACATTTATAATGTAGTCTTGAACAGGTCATTAATTTTTTATTTAATCACAAAGAATCTTTAGCTCTTATTAAGTATGCAATAATAAAGAGAGAACCTTGCTTGAATATATAAATTTCTTGTTGAAATTCCAAATTTCAATTAGATCATTTTGAGAAAATATTTTTTTTAGATCTCTCCAAATTCCTATTGCTAAATCAATGAAAGTAATACTTTGTATGATTTCTTAAAATATCAAATTTAAGAGTCATGATATGAACAGATTATCGAGCATTGCTCTCAAAACTCATACATTGAATCAAAATTTGTTACATATTAAAAATATTCCATCCAATAATTTAAATTTTTTTCTTATATCTCTTTAAAAATCTGAATGAAAATAATTAACGGATTTGATTACACACCAACAGCTGAATTAGTTGTATTTTTATTTACTAATAACTCGATGTAATGAATGAATGGAAGAAATTATTTTCAAAGTAAATAACACAATAAAATTATAGACATTTATATAGATTTTTAAAATAACACTGAAGAACATTTTATACATTTTTATAGATTAATATCAGGATCTAAAAGAACAAGAAATAGATGGATGATTATTTGATTTACTGTAATTTAGTCCTTATACCTTGAAAGAAACCATATATTTTTCAACTTTCAATTAATATGATGAGATTTTAGATTTAATAAAAATTAGAACATGGTCGTGAATTAAAGTAAAGGATGATAATTTTTCTTATCCTTTTCTGTGTTGGTTAAATAATTTTATGAATTGTATCTTATGTTGTTGTTGGTATTAAATTTAGTATATTATTTAATTTTTTTTTATATTAGTAGACATGATTATTTTATCCTTTCTTTAGATGTATTCCTATTTTATATTAATTATTTATTTCTATTTTTTTAAAAAATATTTAATGTTTAATAATATATTTTTAATTTATAAAAAAAATGTACACATTTAAATAAACATAATAAAAATATAATAGACTATCCTTATTTATAATATTGAAATTGTATAATGAAAAGCATAAGAAATAAATAAAGGCAATTAATAAATATTCAAAATAAAAAATAATCAATTAATTATAGATGAGACAAAAATATACATTTGTTTCCATTATAATTGGACAAGTTGACTAAAATGCGAAACGTGGCATGCTCGAATTGTCGATGTGGAATGTAATGGTGGAATATCAAACGTCTTTTTCATTGGAAAAGAAGAGATTTTTATGTGATACTATAATAGTTATGAACACTCAAACAGCAATATGTGGTCTTGGATCCATTTATTGTACTTATTATGGTGATATTCAAACTAGGCACTTCAAGCACCACCAGCCTTGATGGCTATTATTCTTAGAAAAAAGTAACAAGAATTTGGGTGGGATTCTCCAGCTGGAGATTTCATTTGTAAGCACCCTTTTAACTCTCATTGCTTTGGTTAAAGGAACTTTTTATCTTTATGCTATCAACAAATGAATTGTATTTAGAAAATATCTGTAGAGGTAAAGATAAAAGATCATCAACTGGACTTTTTTTTTTTTTTAACAACTACATTTTTGGGGTGACTTTATAGTATGTTATACATTATTTAATGGAAAATAATTATTCATTACCTTTTATATTTTAAAATTATACGTAATACAGTTTCATGTATCACACATATTACCACATTAATTAATTATAACTAATAGAAAAATTGGCTAAAAAGACAAGTTTGAGTGAGTGATATATTAGAGATATAATCAGAACCAAACTTAGAGTCAGCTCCTAATTTTAGTTTAAAATTCTAGATTATTTTAAATGAATAAAATTCTTTTGATTTTTAAATTCTATATTTTAAATTTGAGTACTCATTTTTCCAAAGTAATACTTTAAGATTTATTTATTTTTAATTTATATGTATATAGAATTTAAAGATAATTGTAAAATAAAATGTTAATTAGTTACATTTATTGGATAATATTATCGGTGAGAAAAGGGCACGCCACGTGCCAAATTCAAAGTGACGTAAGGATCAAATAATATCTCATCTTTTAAACTCTTATTTTTAACAACAATATGAGGCTGTTTTTGAAAAAATTATCGTAGATAAATTAGTTTAAAATTAAAAAATAATTAATAGTTGAAAAGTTATATATATTGAAAGATAAAAATTGAAAAATGGTAAGTTAGTTGATTGAATTAAAAGTATTTAATAAAATTAATTATTTTATAAAACTAAAAAATATAATTATTAGATTATAACTTAAAATTTGATAATAAATATTAAAATATTTATAAATTTTATATTTAAATTTATTTTAAATCATTTATGAAAGAAAATTATTAATAATTTTTGTAAATTTTATTTTTATATATAAATATTTTATTAAATAGGACAATAGAATACTAATGATTTTATATTATATTATTTTCATTACTATTATTATTATTTTTATAAATAAGTGATATTTAATAATTTTATTGAAATTATTTTCAAAAACATTAACGATATGGACATTTCAAAATAATAATGATTTGATGATTTCGTAGATCTATGATTTTTAGGAAATTTTTAAATATTATTATAGCACATAGCCTTTCTCCTAAAATAGAAACACCTTATTTATCGTTAGTTATTTCCTAATTTATTTTTTTTAAAATTAAATAAGAAAGAAGTTACTAGATATGGACAAATAATCGCAAGAAAGTAGATAATACAGCAGTATCGTTTCTTGATTTTATAGTTTCATCGATGTTACAATATTTATTTATTATGAAATGTTTCTTTCTTTTTAAAAAATTAAATATATTTCTATTTATTTATTATTTTAATATATGTGTAAAATTTAAAGTAATATTTTTTAAAAAAATTAATCATATTTTATTTATAATTTAAATTTTAGCAATAAAAAATATTTTATTAAAAAATAAAATAAATGTTAGAATAATTAAAATATTATAGGTAAAAAAAATATTTTGAAGTGAAAGTTAAAAAGTTGAAATACTATCCGGTAGAGACATGTTTAAAAATATTTTTATAAACAAGTTTTTTTATTAAACAAAGTTAAAATTATTTAATAAATTTTTCAATTTTTGTATGAGATTATTTTTAATTTTAAATTTTGAAAGTAATTTTTTAATTTTTTAGTTTTATTTTTATGATTTTTAATTGTATAAAATTTATTATTTTGATTAAGATAAGAAATCATAGGATAAGATAAGTTATTTTTATCATATTGATAAAAGGTGAGTAAATATAAAATTAAATGATCGATAATTATAGAGATTATATGGTGATAGCACCAACAACGGAACATGTTAGATATTAGTAGCAATAATCAAGAATTTCATATAATAATATTAATAGAAGATGTTAGAAAATAATATAAGAGTAAAGTTAAATAAATGGAGAGGGTCATGCAATAACATTAGTGGAATTGTGTCGTGATTATGAAATAGCAATTAGAGTGATGAAAGATAATAGTTAATATCTTTTTAATAGAAACATTAATTGATGATGAAAAGATAAAAAATAATAATAAATAATGAAATTAGAGAATATCAAACAGACAATGGTAGATAAAAATATAATATTTTTAATATTAAAATTATAATTATAAATATTTTTTATAATTTTGAAAATTAAGGTAAAACTTTTGAAATTGAATTAAAAAATATTTCAACCCCTTTTTTTTAACAATTTTTTAAAAATTTATATTTAAATATCAAAATTTAAAACTTGGAATTTTAAACAGAATTTTAATTAATAACATTATATTTTAAGTGTTTTAAAACTTAACATTATTATTGAAAAATTTAATCATAAAACGCCCTTTAATATTCAGAAAAAAAAGTTATCTGACAAATAAATTTTTATTTCCACACTTTCGTTCAAAAAATAAAATTAATTAATCATTTAGTCATAATTGTAAATTAATGTTTAATTTTTATAGTTCAAAGAAAAAGAATTCTACCCATAAATATTAACATACCTTTATTTACATTTAGTTATAAGTTATTGATTTATTTTATTTTTGTAATTTTTTTAAAAATTATATTAACATTGGATAAAAGATATAAACAGATGAATGAATAGTTTAAAATCATTTTAAAAAGTGGTTATTGTGGTTAATTTTTAAAAAATAAAGTTAGGTTATGTTTAAATTATTTTTTAATTTTTTCTATTTTTAAATATAAATTTTAAAATAAAATATATTTAGTTAAATTTAAATTAAATTAAATTATATCTCAATTTTAAAATAAAAATAAATTTTTATTTTTTAGTTATAAAAATATTTTATTATTTTTTATCTTTAAAACAACCATATGTTACTCTTATAGTCACTATTTACACAGTCATATCATATATTTTTTTTGTTAATTTTGTTATCAATATTACAATTTTTTTTATCTATTATTATTATTATAAATTAATAATATATTTTTAAATATTATTATTATCTTTATTATTATTATAATTTAACCTATTAATAATAATAATAATTATTATTATTATTATTATAAACATCAATAAAAAATTATTTTAAATAAAGTAAAGTAAATAAAAAGTTAGGATGATATGTATGGTTTAGGTTTAAAATTGAGTATTAAATTAAAATTTAAAAATTAAAAATTACATAAATTTAAAATTAGTAATAGTTTTTAAGAATTTTAAAATTAAAAACTAAGATTAAATTAATCTATTAAATTCTAACAAATTTACAAAAGAAATTGAAAAAGGTAATCCACAAATTAGTTCCTTTAAAATATTTTAAGTTATTTCTTAAACTTATAAAAATAGTAAATAGATATTTAAATTATTTCTTTAGTCGAGTACTTTAATTTTAGTTTTAAAATTTATATACTTTTAAGAAGTAAAATGATAAATAAAAAAAATTAGAAACTATTTAACTTAATTTAGAAATGGTAGGAACTAATTTAATTTTTTTTTCATATGTAAATACACTTTTATACTTTAGAAATTCATAATTAAGTTTTTAAGCTTATAAATTATTTTTAACTGAATTACTATTAAGTTTTGCTAGATGCAATGAAGTAAAAACTATAAAATCTTTTAAATTATCTACACAATTTCAATCCTGTAAATATATAAGATATCTAATTTCATGCTATTAGGCTAAAAACATAAAAATTACTTACAAGATATGAGATTTTACATAAAAGGTTTATGGTTATAAATTTTATAATCATTTGAAATGTTTTGTCATTCAAATTATAAATTTATTCCAAATTTTATAATCATTTGAAAAGTCTTGTCATTCAGATCATAAATTTATTCCAAGGGGTTGCATGCATTCTTGAAAATTTAGATTATTCTTCATTTTTCATATTAATATCTATATTCAGGTTTAGTGAGGATGATCTATGTTGCAAGTTCGTTATAAGTTTCAATTTCCATGAGATTTGATGACCATATTTACATCATGATATGGCTTTTTATGTTATAGATCTACTAGAAAATAATTCCATACACGAGGAAAAAGGTAACTACTTGATATAAGATAGAGTATAATTTTTTTTTAAATTCTTTTAGTTTTTTTACTTTTTGAATTTTTAAATTTTTTTTTGCTTTTTTTTTCTTCTCTTTTTTTGTTTACTTCTCTCTCTTTTTTTTTTTATTCGAGAACATGCTCCATCAAGAAAGGGTATTTCTTGTTTTTCATTTCCATTTACATAAGAATGAATAGTATAATTTACATTTTGAATAGGCATGAATACAAAAAGATAAATATGAAAAAAAAATATGTAGTAAAATAATAAAAAAATGTTAACCTCAATTCTTATTATCATTCAAAACTGTCTCGTAGGAGAGTTACATAAATATTTATAATAAAACTAAAATCCTAAATATTTAATAGCTACTAAAGTACTAACATAGTTAAATAAAAGTAAATAAATTCTAAAAAGGCTTAATAATCGTTAGGATCAAGCCTATTAACATAATAAACTAAACTTGTGTTATTAATTATTAGAGTACACATAAAGTTCAAATCCAAAATATAAACATAAAGTCTTGTGCTCTTTTCTTTCATATCTTGAGTTGCCTTAAACATAGTTATGACTATGTGATTTAAAGTTTCTTTGACTTTCTTTGTTTCTGACCTCCTCATAAAACCTTTAACCCCTTGTTGGAAATCTTCCTCTTTATCTCTTTTATTCTTTATCATTATCTCTTTTTTGTTTGTATCATCCTCTCATTCTTTAAGTGAACTCATCCTTGAATTATAGATATTATCATTGATATTTTGTAACATTTGGAAAGATCCATGTCCTCTTGGTTGAATTTTTTATTTTCTTTGCAAGGGAAATCGCTCCTTTTGTAGGTAAACCCAAATGTAATCCCTAGGTTTAAACACAAATTTTTGTTGGCATTTCGGTTATAATGTTCAATTTCCTTGTAAATTTGAGCCTTAACTATAATTTTGTTCATGACTCTACAATTTGTGTACATCCTTTGTGATCCATCCTTTTTAAGTACTAAAGTTAAAGGTATTACATAAGGACTTAAACTCTCTCCAACCTATCCTTTTTCGAACAATTCCTGTACTTGTTTTTTAATGTTCTTTGTCTCTCAAGGGTTGATGTTATATGCAGGTCTATTAGGTGGAGAAGCAACAGAAGCAAGATCTATTTGATGTTCTATTCCCTTCATTGGTGACAAACCATGAGACACTTCTTTGGGTAAAGCATCATGAAATTCTCGCAAAGTAGCAACAACATTACTAGACAAAGAGTTAATGTTAGAGTCTAAGTAAGAATCCTTATACAAAAGAAGGAATAAAGTCTGATTCGTAAAATAAGCCCTTTCATCTCACTTTTATTAGTAAATAAACTTTCTTCCTTTTTATTTCTCCCTTTCTTTTGAATTTTTCCCTCAAAATCAGAAACTTCCTTTTTCTCCCTCTAAACTCTCGATCCTCTTGCTCTCTTTTTGTTTTTATTTTTATTCAATCCTCACAAACTTTCCTAGGGGATAAAGGGTACAAGTGTTATTTTGTGACAATTATGGATAAAAGAGAATTTGTTGGAGAGCACATCATGTTGAGCACACTTATCAAATTGCCAAGGTCTTCCAAGAAATATGTGACTTACCTCTATGGGAACAACATCACAAAGAACATGATCTTCATACTTTCCAATGGAGAAATTAACCATCACTTGTTGATTTAGCACCAATTCACCACTATCACTTAGCCATTAGAGCTTATACGATCGTGGATGTGGTGTATTCTTTAGGTTCAATTTAGTGACCAATATGGTGCTTGCCATAGTAGTACAACTCCCTTCATCAATAATCATAGAGCATATCTTCCCTTGGACAAGGCAACGAGTATGAAAGATATTTTCCTGTTGATTCTCCTCATGCTCCTTAGGTTTACTTCTAAATAACCTCCTCACCACCAACAAATCTCCATCTTGTGCATAAGTTGTAACATCAGTCTTCTTTTCACTTAAGGAAGAATTAAAATCGTCCCTGGGAATACTCTTATTATTTCTCATCATCATAATATTTTTATTTGGGCACTAGGATGCAATATGCTCCCTTCCTAACCACTTAAAGCATTTGATATCCTTATTTTTAGAAGAAGTAGTGGTAGGGATAGACATTATAGTACTTACTGCTTCCTTAGGATTAGAGAAAGAGATCTTCTTCTTTTGTTTCTCCTTCCAACTTGAAGAATAGTTAGAAATAGATGGATTCGTCATAAATTCCTTCCTCTTCAATTGTTGCTCCACCTTTATGGCTTGATGAACTAAGTCTTCAAACTCCATATAATATTGCAACTCTACAATATCTGCAATGTCTCGATTTAGACCTTGAAGAAACTGAGTCATGGTTGCCTCCCTATCCTCCACAAGTTTGGCCCTAATCAAAGCCACTTTTATCTCCTTGTAGTATTCCTCCATTCTCCTGCTCATTTGCATGAGTATTTGCAATTTATTGTACAAATCCCTATGATAGTAGGAAGACACAAATCTCCTCTACATCATGGTCTTCATTTCATCCCAACTATTGATAAGATGTTCTTTAAATGTTCTTCTGTTCTTTTATACTTGATCCCACCAAATTAAGGCATAATCAATGAACTCAAGGACAGCTAACTTTACTTTCTTTTCATCATTGTAATTGTGGGAAGAGAAATTTTTTCAATCTTTATCTCCCATTCAAGATAAGTTTCAGGGTCGTTCCTCCCTAGGAAGAAAGGTACCTTGAATTTTACGCCTACAAGTTTATTTCGTTGCCCACAATCTCTTCCGTCTCTTTAATGTTTTCTTCCTCTTTCATGCCTCCTTCTTTCTTTCCTTTTTCTAGGAGAATCATAGAAGTTATTATCCCCGTGAGACAAACCTTCATGGTTAGAATCCTTCCATGGATGGATGTTCTCCGATGGTCGGAAGTCCTAACTTTCTCCAGTTGGTTAATTCATTGATTCAACTCCATATTTTTCTTATATAATAGTTTCTCCAAGTGTTGAGTTAATGCTTGCATTTGTTATCTCATACTTCTTATTTTAGGAAAATTGGACTATTCTCCCTATCTGTACCATATTAACAAGAAATAAATAAAGACATTACCACTCTACTCACGTGTTTACACTCTTGAGTTTTAATCCACTCATGTTTTGCACTCAAAATAGGCTTTTATCTAATATTCACTCTTGCCTTTTACCACTCAAGTGCCCTTTCAAGTTCTTAAATCAAACCGAAGTAAATATAGGAAAAACTTAACACTCAAGAAGCCAAGTATAAGGAAATACTCTAAAGAAAATTGAGGAGACAATAAAGACAAACAATAAAATGTTAAGAGAAATATTATGCATACTCAAAGAATAGAATGCTAAACAAGACAATTAAAGGGGAAAACATTGAATTTTTTTTTAAACTTTTGTGACAAAATTAAATTAAAGGTAATTACTTTTTATGAAATGGGACATAAATTATTTTTGAATTTTTTTACTTTTTCAATTTTTTGAATTATTTTTTATTTTTTCTTTTTATTTTTTACTTTTTTGCTTTTTTTTTATTTTCCCTAGAACATGCTTCAATAAGATGAATATGAAGAAGAAAAGAAAATATGTAGTAAAATAATAAAAAAATGTTAACTTTCAAACTCTAGAATTCAAGCTCTAATTACCATCTGATGTGAATTAAATGGATCTTTTCTTGAGTTGGTTTAGTTTGACAAAAAAAAATAGAATTATAATGGAAACAAATCAAAATTAGAATTTTGTTAATTGTAAAAAATAAAATATGAAAATGAGAAGGAAGGAGGAAAGGTATCAAATCGTCAATTCTATAAAGAAAAGAGTGATAAGCTCGATGTAGAATCGCCACAAGAGTATGAGAAGTCTTTGATAATATCCAAGCAATGGTTCTTTTCAAGAAATCTAACCCAAGCTCTCTCAAAGGAAAATCTCAGTTCTTATTATCATCCAAAATTGTCTCGAAGGAGAGTTACATAAATATTTATAATAAAACTAAATTCCTAAATGTTTGATAGCCATAAAAGTCTGACCTACTAACATAGTGAAATAAAAGTAAATAAATTTTTAAAAGGTTTAATAACCATTGTGATCAAGTCTGTTAACATAATAAACTAAACCTGTGTTATTAATTATTAGAGTAAATATAAAATTCAAATCCAAAATACAAACATAAAGTCTTGTGCTCTTTTCTTCCAAATCTTGAATTGTTTTAAACATAGTTATGACTATTGATTGATTTTTAAATAAGCTTGCATGCCTTGTACGCTTTAAATCAAACTAGACCTTGATAAAAAAAATCCTTTGATAAGTAACAAGTCTAGGCTCAGGCCTCAAAATTTTTAAACAGGTTAAGTTTAAACACTCAAAGCCTAACTCGACTCAACCTACTTCTATCCCTAGTCTCGGTTACAAGAAGCAACTTAGGCCACTGGAGAGGCTCCAAACTAACTCACATACTTCCTAGGCTCAGAAATTTCTATTTCTCATAAAGTATGATCTATTTTCATGTGAGTCAATCCTTATATTTTCAGTCTCCCTTTCACATAAGGGCTCATAAACTTATCCCATGACTTTGAGATTTTCAAACAAAATATTTTATGCAAATGATGCATGTCAATCAAATACTTAATATATTTCTCATTTTTCAAACTTATTTCATATGAAGACCTTATATTCTTCTCAAAATTAAGCCTTCACATCACTCCTTCATTCAATTAGTGCATAAACTCTACTTGGAAGCATTTTAAATTTGAATACAAATCTTCCAAGATGGTACATGAGATTCTAAACCTACATTCAATTATTCATCTCCTAAAAAAATTCATACTTGTTAGTGATTAGGACCTTTTAGTCCCCAAATCATAACAATAAATATTTTAATTAAAAATCATTAATTATTATGTCTATCTTCTTGCACGACCATATAGATTTTGTGAAATTGAACTTAGATTGACCTTCTCAAGGTTTCTTATATATTTAACGATAGTCCATCTAAGTTTCAAAGCCAACATTTAGTTTAGGTTTCTTTACCTTTTAGAATATCCTTTGAAGAGACAATTTATTCTGAAATGGTCTGGGATATGTTTAAAGATGTATTAAGAATACATTATCTAAGAAGCAACCTTTAGTTTGAAACAACCTTGTTTGATTTGAAGCAGTATCGTCTTGTTTAAAACATTATCTACATGAACTTATTTGTAGGTACCCATCTACAAACTCATCTCTTCTAAGGCCTTGTTTGCGGTATCATTTGTCTAAAACATTTCCTAAAGAAGGATTCATCTAATGTGAGACTGTTTATAATGTAGTCCATAGGAAATTCGTTTATAACATTCTTTGTAGAAAACTAATTTATAGAGTTGTCTATAAGAAATTCGTCTATTGATTTATAGAGACTTGTATATAAGAACTCGTTTATATATTTATCTGTAGAAACTTGTCTATACACTTATTTATAGAACTCGTCTAAGGACTTGCCTAATATGGACTCGTGTAATATGAACTTGTCTAATATAAATTTTTCTAAAGACTCGTCAATAACATTGTCTCATCTAAAGTGACATATGAGAATGTTTAATCCCACAAATATAATTTTAACATCTAAGAACATTCAATTGTTCTTAGTTTATACTATAAAATGTATAGAACCTCATAAATAGTTCTAAATTTCAAGAAAAACATAAACAAATGAATTTATAAGAATTCAAGCAAGAACTGAGATATATATTTTGGAGTCAATAGGAAATATAGACTACCCCTAAATCATACTTGAGTCTTCTTCCTAACCTACAGTTGTGATGTAGGATTTATTTTCCTGGACATTTCAAGTTAATTAATCTTCAAATTCAAATATCCATTTGCCAAGGATTTGTTGAAGAGATTTCGTGAAAAGCAACCAAATTATTCTATTTCCTTCATTTACCAAGCCAAAGGAGTTTGGGAAACTTACTATACTTTTGGAGCTATTTTTTCAAGCTTAAAAAATGTTATCAAAGAAAGATAAAAAATAAATTAGATGGAAAAAACAAGGAATAATCAAAGATAAATTACAAAAGTAAGGAAATTTCAAATATGTTGGAGGAGTAACAACAAAAATGATTGTAGAGGTAAAGTAACACATTAACATGGTCAAAAGGTTAGACAATTATAGCTATATTTTCAAGCTTATAAATAAAAGGAAGTAATATCCCAAAGTTGTACTCTTCTTTAGAAGAAACATTATTCTTGAGACACCTACCTATATTAAGTTTTCTATATAAAAAACTTAAAATGATTATTAAGGATATGCATATTTTTCCTTTATCTTCTAGTTCCCTTATTTGATAGTCGTTGTCCTTATCCTTAAGATTTTTCATCGTAATTACAACTTACTAGCTCAACTTCTTTCATTTATGATAATTGTTATTCTTGATTGAGAAGTTCCTTCAATGATGCAAAATTCTACAATGTAACATTTACCTATTGAGTTGGGAATTGATTCAAATTACTAAGGTAGGTTTCTTAAATCTTAAATGCTTGACCTTAAGTTACATTAGGTATTAGTATGACATGTTGTTTCTTTGAATTTTTTTCTTCCTCTTAACACTTTGTCATTGTATAGGGAAAAATCTTTGATAATCAAGATGTTTTATCATTTCTCTTCATCCTAGTTTCCTTAAAATATGAGCACTCAACATCACATCCTAAAAAATGTAAACTCACGGTTGGAGTCAACAATGTGGGAAAAAGGTCTCATTAATTGATGAGTTTCCTTTCCTTGAACTAAAAATCTAACTCTTACTATTCACTTGATGAGTAGACCACCAATCCCAAATGCTTAAATAAAGCACTTGTATACGTGTCAAATACCAATGTCTTGGTAAAACAATCCAATAAAACATGAATTATAGGTAACAAATTTAGTTTGAGAATAATTCACATTTTATAAAAAGTCAACAAAATAATGTTCATAGAATAATTATGACCATCAATTATCCTAATTCTACCAAGTTCGAGTAGTACTAACTAGAGTCCTACTAGGTGGAGAAACAATCAAGTAGAATGATATAACAATAATAGATAAATGTGAGTACTTTCCACCATTATAAATGATTGATAAATAAGAAATACTTTTATTATATATTATGTTCAGGAGACCTCATTTCCTCTCAGGACAAAAACCTCCCCTTGAATTCTAAAATATCCTATTTGAACATTATTGTTTATGTTCCCTTCATTATTATTGAGGTAACAATTGTTGGTATCACTGCAGGTATGTTCTTTTTTTATTTCTGAATAACATCGACAAATGTGACCAAGTTGTAGCACATATTTTACATAATATGACCTTTTATACATTTACTAACATAATGTGTTCCTTTACAAGTGAAGCGACACCTAGAGCTGTCAATTTAGCGCATTCAACCCAACCCAACCCTAGCCCACGTGGGTTAGGGTTAAAATAGCCCATAGATCCACAAAACCCACTTTTGCAAAGCCCATAGGGCCAAAAAGTTCACTAAATTCCATGGGCTAAGGCTAACCCATAGGCTGAAAATTTATAAAAACTGTTATATATAACATATTAGCTTTAAATTTTTCCACCAATACAAGGTACATGATCTACATAAAAGGAGCAAGAAACAATATGAACAAACCATACATAATTACAGTGTCCATTACTCCACTATAAGATTAAGAACAATGAATCTCATGTTTAGGAGTACTACCCATAACTTGATTTATGCAAAGCAAGCCAAAGATAAAGTAACAAATTTACATGAATAGTCTGGGAACACAAAATATTGATTTATAAAGTGGACAATCAACAACTTACATGTTCATTTTAAATATCACATTCATATATCAATATATTCAATGGAAAAGAAACTCAAATCCTAGCATACAATAAAAACAGTTTATCTGATAAAATTCAGAGACTAAACAATTAGGTCCTAGCACCAACATAAAGCAATCTGAAATGAAACCAAATTATCTTAATAATTTTAACTACTTAATGTGAGATATAAAAGTAAATAAAGTACAGAATGCTCGTTATTCAGTTTCATCAAGAGATCATTGTAACTTGATAAAATAAAAAATTACTTACAATTAGTCTCTAAATTCTCCATGCTCATTAGATTCCCCTATTGTTATCTCAAAATCAAAAATATTATCCTCATATTCATCATCTGAAACTCAACCAAAGAAAATGATTAAAAAAATAATTGTAAAATAATTATGTAAGATAAGGAATAGTAATGAATAATTTTTCTACAAAATATTACCACTAGGATTTTGAGCAAAGTCATGCAACAAATTTCTAGTGAAAATTAACATTTGGACATTCTTAGGAAGAGTAGAACTTCTATATTCTGTAAGAACACATCCTCCAATACTAAAAGCAGACTCAGATGCTACTGTAGTAATTGGAATACTGAGCACATCACATGCCATTATAGAAAGAGTGAGAAATTTTTTCTCGTTGATCTTCTAATAGTGAAGGACATCAAAATCCTCACTATCATCCATATCTACTTATGATTCATCCAAATAGATATCAAGCATTCTTACCACTAAATGATTTAGCTTCATTCTTATGCATTTTATAATCCTGCAATATATAAAATATTAATTAGTTAAACAAAAGAAAATGAAAGAAATAAAAGTTAAGTTAGGATAAAAAACTTACACTAAAAACTCTTGATCTCTTAAGCTTATTTCCTTTTTCGCTTAACTTAGGCAATAAAATAACTTCATTGGATGATTGGAAAAGAGAAACACTTGGGATAGGAAAAATGCTAACATATTCTTCATAAAGCTTCTTCAACTTATCTTTCACATTTCTTAGTATAGCAATAATTCAAGAAATCAATCTTCAATGTTGGATCAAGAATAGCTCCAAAAGCTAGTACAACACTGTACTCTTTCCAATACTTATCAAATTTTCCTTTCATCCTCAAAGACATTTCCCTTATTACATTATCATCATTTTCCAAGTTTACTTCAAGGAAACATTCAATTTTTCAAACTTGCATAAAATAAAAATTTGAGGTAGGATAAGATGAACCAGATATCATATTTGTGATCTCATAAAAAGGTTCTAAGAATACACAAATTTTCTCTCCTCTATCCCATTCTTCTTGAGATGGACAATTTTTATAATTTCTGTCAGCCGCTTTGAAAATATTAAAAGCTCGCTTGTATTTGATTGCACTTTCAAGCATTAAATATGTAGAATTCCACCTAGTAGACTCATCCAATCTCAAACCAGTGTTCATATCTCAACCTACACTACCAACACAATCTTTGAAAAGAAATATTTATCCTTCCATCCGAGTTTCTAACATACTTAACACTCTCTCTAATTTTATACAGAGCTTCAGTCGCTATTTTCAACCCTTCTTGAACAATCAAATTTAGGATATGTGCAGAAAAATGGACATGAAAATATTTACCATCACATAACAAGTTACCTTGAACATTAAGATGGTTCTTTAAATTTCTTGCATGCTATCATTAGAGGAAGCATTGTCCAAGGTCAAAGAGAACACCCTTTTTTCAATTCCCCATTCCTTTAAGTAGCTAAATAAAGTGTGTTCCAATTCAACACCGGTGTGGGGGGTATCATTCGACAAAAATTCAGAATTTTACTATTCAATTTCCAATTCTCATCAACAAAATGGGCAGTTAAAAAGATATAACCCTCAGTGGTAGTTGCTGTCCACACATCAGAAGTTAGACATACTCTATTAGGAAGCCGACACATGATTTCCTTAAGTTTCTTTTTCTCTTTGATATATAATTTTTTAACATTTGACATAGTGGTGTTTCTAGAAGGAATTTCAACACTCGGATTCAAATATTTTACCCATTCCCTAACACCCCCATATTCAACAAAGTTAAAAAGAAAATCGTGTCTAATTATGAGCTTGGCAAACATGTTGTGTTGAATATCTTGATTGATCTTTCTTGAGGTACACTTATCATCTTTCACCTCCACACTTGACTCAAAAATTTTACAAACTGAAAGATGACGACTTAAATGTGAAGTCCCATAATTAAACTTTGGTTTAGGATTCTTGCCAACTTTATACTCATGACCACAATAATTGCATGTAGCCTTTTCAAAACCATGTTTATCCATTCCAATCTTGGTAAAATATTTTCAAACATTTGACAACTCCTTCTTATTTGTCTCAATACTTTCAGATATTACAGGAGTTTTAGAAACATCATCATCATCCAAATTAACAATACTCTTACTCGTAGACTCCATAACCAATTTTTAAGTTCCTACGCAATAAAATTAAATAATATAATTAAAAATACTTTTATTTTTAAAAATAATGAATAGACTCATGTACCAACAAAGAAAGCAGAACCAACAATTTAAAAAATAAGAAAAAAATTTCATTGGATAAAATAAAAATAAAGTTAATAAATAAAAATGTTACCTCTCGTCATGTGACTTCTTCCTATTTTGTTGTTTGGAATAGATCACATAGCAAGTTTCTGCAGATTAAAAGGCCTTGGTTGACATAGGATAATGTATTTATAAATCTATTAATAAATTTGAGAAAGGTACTAGGAAAAAAAGACCACCTCTATGGAAGTTGTATGAATAATATATTGAACTCAACAATAGTAAATAATGTTAGATAAAAACAATATGATGACTAAATATATAAACCACTACCATTATATTTAAAAGAAACAAAAAGATTAATCATAAAAGCGTTGTGCCGGTGTTGGTTTCTGTGGGCGCCGGCGAGCAGGGTTGTATGGCGTTGATCCACCTAGCTGATGGAACTTAAGTTCTGCAACTCCTATATTATTTCTTTGTGTCTTTTATATTTTGCTATGCACCGCTTTTTTTCCGGCTAAACTCCTATGTTTTTTTGTATTGAATTGTTGTATTGTTTGGTTTGGAGTTAATTTGGAAGTTTTAAGCAGCTCAACAATAAAAGTTATGTTATTAACTTGATGTGAAACTTTGTGTTTGATTCAAATTTGAAACCCCGTGATTTATTTATTAAGTTCTTTAAATATTATTGGTTAAAATGTTGAGTCTACTCTCCATGAAATGTGTTTAAAGAGTCTTAGGTGTCCATGCATTGGATAGAAAGATAAAACGAATTATTGAAATTTTAAACCCTGTAATTTGGTTTTTTAGGATAACATATTGTGAGAGAATAAATGATAAAGAAGTTAGAACTAAATTTGTAACATTTGTTAAGGCCCACTAACCATAAATAACGGTGCATGAATTAGCACTAAAATGTAATTTATCATGGTCACACTCTGGTGTCTTTTTATTTGCCATTTTGTTTGATACAGACATATATGTATGAAATAATATTTTATAAAGAAATTGGTGAGAGTGGAGGCATTGTGATTATTGAGTAACCGCTCATTTTGACTTTTGAGGAGCATTGACAAGATTGATGAAATAAAAAGTGCGGGTTGGGGTTGGCAGGTTTGGGTCATGACTCCACAGTATCAAAGTGTTCTCAAATTTTCCGAAGGGTAAATAAGGAAAAGAAAAAGAAATGAATATTTCAAACAAAGGCATAGACATGGTGGGGGGTGTAGGCATTTAGAGTTTCATTTCTCCTCTTTAGACTTTTATGGCCTTGGGCTTAGAATAACGACAAGCCTAATTAATTATTCAACTCCCTGCCTATAAACATATGTTGAATGGAGTGGTCGAAAGGAACTTGTTAGTATTGTTGGATGCATTTTCTAGCTGTTATTTGTATTTGTTTTTTTCCTATCCATGTAGTATTAATTACCAGTTATTTATCTATTATGATCTATTAAGAATAAAAACACAAATTCATAACAATATGGATATCCATCTTCTAAGACTTAAAAAGAGAATGACTTGCCCAATTGAGTGATATATGAAGATAAAATTGAATGGTCCCTCTGTCTTCAAGCCTCATAAACAAAAAATTGAGCTGCCCAATTGCATATGTGAAGACAAAAGAATGTCAAAAAAAGTTCAACAACTAACATAGCTGAATGATATTCGACCGAGTACAATATTGTACTCCATATGGTGTTGGCAAATTTTAATAAGTTAATAGGCTACCACATATTCATGAATTGTATCAAGGGTTACCCAACATCAAAGGTCTTCAATCAGTCACATGATAATCAATGAGTAATGAATGATATTCGAACCAGTAGAATATTGTTCATCCTAATCCAGCAACTATTTTCTTTAAAATGATAAGAATGAAAATGAATGTGCATGTTCTGGTTCTAGACTCTAACACATATTCAGGCCCAAACATCTTTACCCCATCATGTCAAGTTATAATCTATTTCAAGTTAAGAGATGCCACAAGTGTACCTATCAGCAAATTAAACAAAACCACACCCTTTACCCACTGGAATTTTCACAGAGACAACCTCACCCTTTACCCATTGAAATTTTCACAGAGACACCCTTAACCATTAAGTACTTTTTAGCAAAATGAACTTGCTAAAAGATGAGAAAACTCCAATCGAAGAACAAAATCCCCAAAAACGAAAAGGGAATACCTTATTGGTTGATTGAAGAATGAGTTATCCTCTCTTGCAATTTACAAGTTCGCAGTTCACAGTTCACAATGGTCTCTGTTTGCAGTTCGTAATTCACAATGCTCTACTTCGCAGAAGGAATCAAGCTCTTCTTTGATAGGGTTTAGTTTTGAATGAAAAATGCAAGAGAAATTTTAAAATTGATACGTATCTCGTTTGAAAAATTGGAAATTAAAATTTTTTAATTTTTAAAATTAGATTTTTAATTTGGGAATTAAAACTATTTGGATGAGGTTATTTATTTTTGGGCTGAACCCACCCCTAACCCATAAAAATAGAAACCATATGGGGCAGGGCTTATAAAAGCCCTATTTATCAAATGGGTAAATTATAAAAAACCATTATACAGGGCCACGTGGATCAGCCCCTGGCCTAAGGGCTTAATTGACAGCACTAGCGACACCTTGTACCACTAGTACTCCTTCTTATTCCTCCAATCACTGATTTATACCTCTAGGATTCCTAAGAAAATAAATACTAAAAAATATTAATAGTTTTTTATATTTCTTTTCTTTTGGTTTTGAAATTTCTTGTCATTTTCACTTATAACTTTTTCAAATGATAAAAATCTTGGAGACTAATATCCTCATTGATCTTCAACCTTAAATTGTCCTCAAAGTTAATGTAGTTGGAAGGATTGTCTTGAGCATATTGATGATGTGAAAAGTAAAGGGGAAACTCTTCGTACTTGATGAATTATTTCTCTAATGGTCATGCTTTCTTACTTTGGTTATAAGAACTCTATTATCCTTTTATTTTTGATGTCTTGAGTAATACCTTTTAAAGAATATTTATTTAAATAGATTTCAGTCATTTCTCTGAGACTTCAACTTCTAACCTATTTCTTTTATATTAGGATAATGTCAATGGAAATGTTTAAAATCCTCATAGCGGTAGTACTCATCTTTCTCAGTAGTGTAGTCTCTAAGTTAATGAGATTTTCTCGCCTAACACATTTGAATAATGTATAGTTGCTTGAGTTAATAGTACTTGAGTGGAACTTCTGACTTCTCAATTATTTTATTTCATAATTGAGAAAAATTACAATGTGATCTTTCTTTTTCCTTGAATGTTAAATTCCTATCATTTGAGTTGTAAAATAATAGAATATATCTTTTCTATTAACGTACTCTTTTCTCCAATGATAAAAGCCTAACTCCTTTTTTCTTAAGTTCCTCTAAGTACTCATGCTTTGCCTTTAAAACATAAACAATCCTTCTTATTTTCAAAAATTCTTTATGTTTCATAGTCTAATAACATGTTCCTCTATTCCTTGTACCTTTGTACTTTGATCCTTTATTGCCCACAAAATTTCAAGTTTACATGTATAAACACTCAACTGAAGTACTTCAGTACATAAATTTAAATGCCTAAATTCCTTTATCAATTTCATCTTATAAGTCATCATACGAGTCCTAAGTAGAGACTTTCTACTTAAAATGTATATTAGAGCTCACGTTTGATTTGATGGTTGAAACTTAATTATCTTATTGACTTTTCTTTGATAGGATCTTCAATCATAATTCTGAATAAATTTTATCTAACTTCTTTATCTTATATTAGATCTTTTCATTCAAACAAATACTTAAGATTTTTAGAATTACTACGAATTACAAATCTAATTCCATAAACGTATTACTCATAAATTTCAAAGCAACCAGTATGAAAGTTAATTCTTAATCATGGATAGGACAATCTTCCTTATATGAACATATTTGTCTAGTTTCATAAGTTATAAATCCCAACTTTGTATCAATATATAGCCTAATCTCTTGTAACATCCTAATAACCTTTAAAAGTTTTTGGTATCATAAAGACAGAAGGAAAGTTGTTGTAGTTTTTAATTTTTGAAAACTTTTTTTTTTCACATCTTTACTTCCATACTAAAGATTTTTCTTTATATTCAATCTAATTGTAAATAAGACTAATTATGGAAAAACCTGTGATAACTTATTTCAATTCATTCAATCTAGAACACTTCAAATTTTAGTAATATCTTTAGGTTTTTTCTACTTAATTAATGTCTTAATCTTTACTAGGATCTGCATAATTTCTTTCCTTTAAATTATATATCCGAAAAGTTTCACCTTAAATATTCAATTATCACTATTCTTAAATTCAACTTATAATTTGTTTTCTTTAATATTTGAATTACTATCCTTAAATGATTCCAAGTTCCTCAACATTCATAAAAGAAGTCAAAAGATCATCTAATTTAGAAGATAGGTGACTATCATTCACAACAACCTTGTTCACTTACCTATAACCCATTGTAAATTCATACTACCTTTATTCTTCTTAATAAATAATATTGGAGCATTTAAAGGTATCATATTAATCCTAATAACTCTTTTTCCTAAATATTCTTTTTCTTGTTACTAAGCTTCAGTAATGATCCAAATGATGGTTGTCATATTTTTCTTATTTTGAGTTATGAGATCTAATACGTATAACATCTACCATTAAACTTAACATGCAAGGTAAAATCTTCTGATGTTCAAAATTAATCCCTACAACATAATCTCATATTAGTATCTTATCATAAAGCTAACATCATAAGAACACATTAGCAAGGATGTTAGACTTTATCCCCAAGCTGTAGAAAGAAATGCTCTGATACCATTAATGTAACAATATTCTAAATTACCTACACAGGTTTCAATCCTTCCAATACATAGGAAACCTAGGTTTGTGTTATTGGGTTAAAAACACAAGAGTTACATGATCTGAGACTCCAAGAAGAAAGCTCATGATTATGAACTTCATAACCATTTGAAATGTATTATTGTTTAGATTGTAACTTTGTCCTAAGGGGTTGCATGCATTCTTGGGATATTAGACTATTCTCCATTCTCCACATCAATATGCATCTTCACGTCTAGTGAGGACGATCTATATTTCAGGTTCACTATAAGTTTTAACTTCCTATGCTGAATCGAGAACCATCTTCATATCACGATGGGACTTTCACATTGTAGATCTAATAGGAAATGATTCCATACACAAGAAAAAAGTAGCAGGGAAGTTAGATAATTCTTTCAAGTAGTAATTTTTACAAGAGTATTATATTATTTTACAATGTAACATAGATAATAGTAAGTTCTTTGATAATTACAAAGAGCTATCATAAGATCAATCATGGTACACGATGTACAGTATAATTATTCCACCATTGTATTTATAAGTACACATCCATAAACCTTGTACATAAATACACTGATCATACTATCTGTTATACAAACCTTAACCAAGGATAAAATTAATACAACAAATGCACATGATCTATTCTACCATTCTTCTCTCAAATTTATATAATGATAGACTCATGATTAGAATGAGATCAACTTTATCGTTTATCATAATAATCCTCACTAATATAGAGTTGTTCATTCCTACGATATGCATATGCATAAAAGTATAAATCATCATCATGATATTATCAAAACAACAAAAGGTACTAGAATCCAATTTCTCAAATCAAAAGTGTGCAATCGAAAACACTATCAACAACAACAACAACAACAACATCGCCATCATTATTTCATATTTCTTAAAAATCTAAAATTGGTCAATCGATAATGCTAATCGTTAGGGCCTTGTTGAGACGACTAAATCTGACTAAAGTAGTCTTGGATACAGGGAGAACCCCAAGCCATTGGAGAGACTCAAACCTAACTCACATACCACCTAAGATGAGAAGTTTCAACTTTTTATGAACTATGATCTATTTCCATGTGAGCCACTCCTTAGATTTCTTGTCTCCTTCTCATAGAAAGGATCACAAACTATCTTCGACATTGAATATTTCCAAAACAACATATTATGAAAATAATGCATGTAAAAGATACTCAATATATTTCTCATTTCTCAAACTTATTTCATATGAAGGCCTCACATTCTTTTCAAACTGAGAACTTCACATCCCCCCTTCATTCCACATATGAATAAACTCCATTTAAAAGCACTTTTAAGTTTGAATACAAAGCTTCTAAGGCACTACATTGGATTCTCAACCTTCATTCAATTATTCCTCATACGAAACAATCTGTATTTGTTATTGATTAGTACATTTCAGTTTCCAAATTATAATACAATATTTTAATTAAAAAGTCATTACACTCTCGTACTTATCTTCTTACATGACCATTTCAATTATGTGAAATTAAACTTAAGTAAGTCCTCTCAAGCTTCCTTATCTATTTGATGTTAGTTAATCGAAGTTTTAGAGCCAACACTTAGTTTAGGTTTCTCAACCTTCTAAGATACCTTCTAAAAAGACAATTTACTTTAAGAATATCTTTGAGATCTATTTAAAGATGTATTGAGAATATATCATCTAAAAAGTAGTCTTTAGTCTAAAACAATCTCATCTAATCTGGAGTTGTATTGTTTGATTTGAACTGACCTCGTCTTGTTTAAAATAACATTATCTTGTGTAAAACATTATCTCGAAGAACCCGTCTACAAACTTAGCTATAGGTACTCATCTCACTTAAGGCCTCGTATGCAATATTGTCTCATCAACAATATTGTCTAGAGAAAGATTCATCTGAAATGATCATCCATAATAAAATCATTTATAATATTATTGGTAGAAAACTAGTCCACAAACTTATTTACAAGAAACTCGTTTATGAATTTGTTTATAGAAACTTGTATATCAAAACTCTTCTATAAACTTGTATATAGGAACTCTTCTATAGACTTGTATATAGAAACTCATTTAATATAAACTTTTTTACAGATTCATTTAATATGAACTTGTCTACAGATTCATCAAGAGCATTGTCTCGTCTAAAACAACGTTTAAGAATGTTTAATAACAAATATAATTTTAACATTTAAAAACATTCAATTATTTTTAGTTTATACTGTAAAATATCCAAAATCTTATATATAGCTCTAAACTTGAAAAATAACATAAATGAATCAATTTACAATATTCAAATAATAATTAAAAAATATATTTTAGAGACAATAAAAACTCTGAATTAAACTTAAATTTTATCTAAATTTTTTTTCTTACCTAAATTAAAGTTTAATCTAGAATCTATGTTTTTATGCTTCAACTTAATTAATCTTCAAATTATAATATCTATTTGACAATAATTTGTTGAAAAGATTTTAAAAAAAACAACGAAATGCTTTTGTTTTTTTTCTTCATTTGCCCAACCAAAAAAGTTTTAGCTTTGGAACTATTTTCTTTTAGCTTTAGAAATGTTATCAAAGAAAGAAAAAGTGAATTGGACGAAAGAAAATTGAAGACTAATTGAAGATGAATTAAGAAGTTTCAAAAAAACTCTATCAAATTTTTTTATATTTGATAGCAATTGTTGAATGCTTTATCGCATATTAAATCCATGAAAAAGATCATAATGTGAGTAGTGTGCTCATATTTTAGTGTTGTCATTTTATTTTTTAATTGAACAAGAAAGGAATAATTTTTTTCTTCAATGCCCGACACTTTAATGTTGGTGGAGATGCTCCATATATAGATTAATCTATTTTTTTTAAAACAAAAATATGAATATTATAAAAATATTATATTATTTACTCTATTTTTAATAAAAAATTTTAAAAAATAATATAATATTTTTATACTTGAAATTAAAAATAATAATAAATTATAAATAGAAAAAATTTAATTAATTATATTTATTAATTAGATTATTCTCTTTCTAATTCTACAAATATCTTTTATTACAATTTTAAATTGTTAAAAATGATATAGGAGATGATAAAATTACATATAAATATTAATTTTTATGTTCCTATATCTTTTTATTAATAGTTGAAATTCTTTTATTAAATAATCAAAATTCTCTAGCCATTAAATAAGAAGTGTAGGAAGGTGGAAGCTAATATTCATCTATAGTTACACTCTTTTATGAAATATACGTGTATATATTCAAAATGTTTTTAGTGCATTTTCTTGTACTCCTAATCTTTACTGTTTTTAGTGCATTTTCTTGAACTACTAATCTTTACTCACAAGTTTCATTCCCTCCCAGACACATTTTTTTTTTCTCTTGTCTTCTTTTTTATTTTTTCCTTTTTTTTAAAGAAAAGAAATCACCTTTATTGCTGGTCTTTAAAGATAGGGGGAAAACCAGTTTTGATGCTGACACTGAAGCATCAACGAATTGGGTTCACAAAAGAAGAAAGAAAAAAGCATCAACGAATTGGCATTTGCGACTTAACGTTTTCTTTCACTCTCACATGCTTTGCATTCATGAAGTATACTAATGGAATTAAATTATTTAATTTCCACCGACCTAGATATTTGTCTGCTCCTAGTTTATTGGCCAAAATTTAAGTGTGGTACGACCATAACAACTGAAATTTTACTCCAATAATATGTGTCGACCATATTAACTTTAATAGTTATCGAGGTAAAATTAATTCCATTTATACAAATATATCAAAATTATTTATTTATTTCACAAATAAATTACAGAACCCGAAAACCTTGTTTTATATATGTTGAGCCTGTGAATTTACCCAATACAATAATGACATACATATTATTTATTGCGTAAGCGTCAAGTTTAACATTCTCCATAATTTCAACATTTTTCATGTTTTGTTTGATTTCGATCATACCTCTGAAAGTAGATTGTCTTATTCAAGGAAACATATGATAGAATAAAGTCACTGTAATATTGAATGAAATTATGTTGATTCTTTATGCATAATATTATTATTATTATTATTATTATTATTATTATTATTATTATAGCTAACAAATAGGATTAGGAGAATTTAACTGAGTTTGGTTGCCACCCAACTATAGAAAATAAATATATGTTGGAATCCATGTAAGCCTAAACTTGATGGAAATAAAGCCTTTGGTTAAAAATATTTGAAGGCAATAAGGTTAACCTATTATGAAATTAGGACATAGATGCACGAGCCTCAAATATATAATAATAATAATAATAATAACAATAATAATAATAATAATAATAATAATAATAATAATAATAATAATAATAATAATAGTTTTATAGATATCATAGCAATAACAATGTTGTAAATTTAATGAATTTAGCCCCGGATTAAGCGATTCCCAGGCGAACAAATTAACTCCCTTTCGTCGATAACAATATTCAAGCTTTTTCTGAATATATAATAATGGTTATGTTAACAAATTAAAAGATAATTTATCTGAAAAATAATTAAAAATTAAAAGATAAAAATAGAAATTTATCTAAAAATTATTAACTTAAATTAAAAATATTTGATAAAATTAATTATTGAACTAATTAATAAATATAAAATAAAATATAATTAAGAATAAAATTAAATAATATATTAGAATTTGATAAATATGATGTTTGCTTTAACCGTATATTCATGGTAATTAAATAAAATTTTATCTCTATAAAAGTAAATTTTTTTAATTTTTATATAAAATTTTAAATAACATTTAAAAAAGTAATTATTTTCACAATTTTAATTTTTATCAATAAAGATCAAATATTTTATTAAAATATAAAATGAACCATAATAATTAAAATAAATAGACTAATATAAAACTAATATTTAATAAAAAAATAAAAATATTAATATTAATAATAATATTACAAAAAGAAACAAATATTAAATTTATAAAAATAAATATTAATGGCGACAAAAAAATTATTTCACTAAATATAATTAAAATATTTTAATAAAATTTTTACTCAATAATTTTAAATTTCTATTTAGTTCAAATGCATAAATAGGCGAATAGGATGTAATGTAACAAAATAAAATGGAATAAAGTTGTCATATGTTTTTTTCAAAAATATTATGATAAAAAAAACACGATTATTTAAGAAGAAAATAGAATGATTCAAAAATTAAAAAAATTTTAAATTTTAAATTTTAAAATTATAATTATTTTAATTTTAAAATATTTATTATTTACTAATTATAAATTTAAAAATTATGATAATTAACTTTGAATTACTAGTTTTAAATAATTTTTTATCATTAAAATTAAGGTGTGATTTTATTATTGATTTTAAATATTTACATCTATTAACAAATTTTAATATATTTATAACCAAATTTTAACATCAATCAATATTAATTATGTGATAACATATTTTATTATTAATATTTTTTATCATTTAAATTTTAAATTTAAATTTAACTCATTCAATTATTTTTTAAAATTCATAATCAATTATATTTACTACCCAATTATGTAACACGATCAAATTTTTAATTTTATATCTAACAAGATATTTTAAATATTTCCATTTTATGCTATGTTTTATTTAATAAGGATGAACTTTAATTTTACACAATTTATGATCTTTGAAATAATTATATAAATTTAATTTTATATATCTAAATTTGAAAGAAAAATGTAACAAACATAATTTTAAATTTTAAAAATAAAAAAAGTTATAAAATAATATTATAATAAAACTATAATATTGTAAAAATTTATAAAAAAAATTAAATATATTAAAATTATATTATTAGAAATTTTTTATGATGCTAACATTTAATAAAATAAAAAATTGATGATCTTGTTGTTTAATTTAATTATGTTTAAATTATTAAAAAAAATTATTAACAGTGAATAGTATAAGTTTATTATAAAAGTAATTTTTTATATCTTTAAGTGAGATATAATAAATTAAACTAATTTAAAATTAGTTTAAGATTCAATTTGACTTTATAACTTATTTATTTCTGGTAAAATTTGAATTAAAATTTAAATTTGATAAATAAATAAGTTGAATTTAAATTATGTATAACTTAATTTGTTGAATTTAAAAATCAATTTTTTATATATTTAAATATTTTTTATTTTGTATTAAATAAATAAAATATATAATTTAATCAAAATATATATTATTATAAAAATTTATATATTTAGATATTTTTTTATTTTTAAAATTAATAATAAAATATAAATTTAAAATCTAACATACAAACTAATTATTTGATTTGTTAATTATTAATAATAATTTAAATATAAATATTTATTTATTTATTTTATATAAAATATAATTATATTTATATTTTTAATTATATAATTATTTTTTTAAAAGATATTAATAAGTTGTAAATTTTAAATATGTAGAATTCAAATTATTATAACTTTTGTTTTTAAGTAATTCAAGCTAATGAAGCAAGTTGATTGGTTAACAAGTTAGAATTGGGTCGATTCAAGTTTAATAAAAGAGTTCAACTCAACTCAATCATTTTTAAAAATTTATTTGATTATATATTTCATAAAGCAAAAACTTATTGAATGATGAAAACTTAGCTTTTATAATTGAAGATCCCACGTTTGTGTAGGCAATAATAAATTATTATTAATTCTTTTAATATTATTAATTTTTTCATTCATATGGTTCAAAGAGTCCTAAATTGCATTGAACGATAGATGTTAAATTTAATTTTTTAATAATTATCATATTTTTTATAAATGATATATAAAATGTATGATAGACTTACTTATAAAAGTACAATTTCTTTATTGAGGTATAATCTTTAGTGCACTCAAAATTTTTTTAAAATGTATATGATCAATCTATGCAAAATTATTAAAAATGACAAGAATTTTAAGATGTAATATACAAGTAAGTATGTAATTTATACCAATAATTTTTTAGTTCATAGAAGCTATTACAAGTTAAATTTATCTATTTATAATATGGTTCGTAATTCAAAAAATATCAGATTTGATGTATTTACATTGATAATATAAATTTGACAAAAAAATTTTATATTTTATTTTATTAAAATATTTTAAAAATATGTTGAAATATATGAAGAATTATTATAAAAATTGGTATTTTAAAAAACTTTAAATCTTAAAGTTAATTGTTATTATTTTGAGTTTAAATATATTTATTATTTACTAATTATTAATTTTTAAATTATGATAATTAATTTTTAATTACTAATTTTAAATAAATTTTTATTACTAAAATTAAAGTTTAATTTTATTTTTGAGTTATGTTGTAATTACCAATTTTAAACGTTTATATTCATTGATAAATTTTGATATATTTATATTAATTTTTAAGATAAATAAATATCTATTACGTGATAATATCTTATTACAAATATTTATTACAATTTTAATTTTAATTTTAAAATTCAGATTAAACCCATTTAATTTATTTTTAAAATATACAATCAATTATATTTATCATTTAATTATTTATAATTAAATTTATGTTATATAGTTAAATTTTTACTTTTATTATATATATATATATATATATATATATCATAGAAGGATTTTTTCATTTTATGAAGATATTCTAAATATGATAGATTAAATTTGGTAATTTTTTTTATTTTTTACAAGTTTTTTTTATTATAAAAAATTTATTAAATTTTAAAAAATTATACACATAAACATATAAATTCTTAAAAATAATGTTATTACATGCATTAGTCTAAAAGATAAAATAAAAAATTTATAAATAATATTATAAATACATATAAAATAATAAATAAATTAATTAAAAATTAAAAAAATATTTATAAATTAAAAAATTAAAATTAAAATATTAAAAATCAGTTAAATATTATAAGTTAGAACATTAAATTAAAATTAATTGATAAAATTAACAATTGAATTGACTATAAATATAAAATAACACATAAAAATATAGTTAATTATTACACTCAAATTTGATAAGTATGGTATTTTTTTAACAAAATTTATTAAAATTTAATTAAATAAAATTTATTTCTTTAAACATAAAATATTTTCCTTTTAATTTTTTATATAAATAAAATTTAAAATGACATAAAAATTAATTTTAGTATACTTTTATCTTTATAAATAAAGATAAAATATTTTGTGTAAAAATAAAAAATAGTATAATAAATCAAATATATATCTTAGTACTAAAATAATAATTTAAAGTATAATATTTATAAAAATATAAAAATTATTAATGTTATTATAAAAAATTAGATGGTATAAAAATAGTTAAAGAGGAATTCAAATAACAAAAATAATAATAAAAATAAAAATAAAAAATATTTCTATTAAAAGTTAATAAAAATTGAAGGTTTTTTGAATTAGAATATAAATCCGTAATAATTATCCAAAAAAAAATAGTAGTATGTAGTTAGAAAAATTATTTATGAAACATAACTAAAATGTTTTTTTAATAAATTTGAGTTATTACTTTCAATTTTTAACTAATTATAATGTATTATTAAACTCACAATATAATTTATATTAAATATAGGTAAAATATTTAAAAATAAAATTAAAAATTACTTGATAAAAACTAATAATAATAATAATAATAATAATAATGTAAAAGGAATGCATTTTACACCTAATTAAAAAACTTCAAAATTAGTTTAACTAGATATAAATCCAAACATTGTTCGGGTATGCCATAAAATTGTTTTAAATTCTATCTACTTAGGATTAAGATATTTTTCTTACACGTTGAATTTTAAAGTTAACGATATAATCTATTAGATTAATAGGAATTCAAGTCATGACATAATTTATTTTCTTAAAATGTACCTCAAAAAAAGAACAATAAGTTGTTAATTTCATCAAAACTAGGAATTAAATTAAAGTACTAAAATCATAATTCAAAAACAGTAATGAACAAAGAAACGAACAAATCAACTTGATATAATATTGAGATTAGAGTTATTAATCCAATTTATCTCATATTATCTAATATGGATAATGATTTTATGCAAGTCAAATTAAAAAGATTTAAAAAATTTTAGACTTTTAAAATGATCTTCCAAACTTTGTGCGTCAGCCTGGTTTATAAACCAACTTAAGATCTTCCTTAAGTCAAGTTCATTATTCATGATTAAAAGAAACTTAAGTTCATTATTAATGAAGAAAAGTCCATTAAAAATTAAGAAAATCCTAAATACTGAATGGTTCAAACTAATATTTTTGAAAATATATTTAAATTGATCCATTTTACCAGCTCTAACAGGATTGCAAGAACTTAGTTATTTGATTCAATTCTAATTAATTTAAGTAAACAAGATAGAATGAGGAAAAAAATTAAGAAGGGTGATTAACTATAATGTGAAAATGATAAAAAAAACAAAAATCAACTATGAATTAGAATCACATTCTATTGCTAATATTCAGTTTCACAAATGATCTATTTGTGTAGGAGAATTGGGGGAATGTTACTTCTCATTCTTTCAAACAATTTTAAATTCAAGAACCAGCTGGCAGCTAATATAAGGAAAATGATAATAATAATGATAAACGTTCACAATCATTCTTCATCATTGAGGTTATTTTTTTTTTCTTCTTTTTATTAATGTATATCTTATTATTGCTATTATTTCACAAATTATCTATAGTTTTGTGTAGGTTCGATGTTTAATTTATTATGATGTGTGACTTTAATATTATTTATCAATAGTGATATTTCTATTTCATATATACAGTGTACAATAATTTCGTTAATTTATAATATAGGAGTGAATTATTAAAAAAAAAAAGAGCGGTATCATCCTGTCTCCAAATTGGTAGAAGAAAAATAGTGATATTTTATAAAATAAAATACTTTCTAAAATACATTGCATTCTATTTCGTTTTAAACATTTCGAATAATAACAGCTAATTACTATCAGACGAATTTTATTTTTTATTTTTATAAATTATAAGGAAAGGAAATAGAAAAGAAGAAAATAAAACTGATTGAAATATTTTCATGTGATGGCGTTGGTCGTTTGAGTTCTGTTGCGTTACGATCACTCTTCTGGTTTTAAAGAGAGAGAACACAAGACAGGCATTCTAAATATAGTGAAGATGAGGGACTCAAACGTAATTTAATAAAGTATCTTTAATCATCTAGTTTGAGCCGTTTGCATCCGTATATTTGTACAATAATTTATATTTGTATATTTTTTTTAAAAATCAAATGGTCATAAAAGAAATAAAATAAATTGTAAACTATTATGCAAATATAAAATGATCATTTCTCTTTATTACAAATAGTGACAACTAATTAATATCATTCGATTCCATTATCTTTATCTTCATCTATCCACTATTTTGTGATTTAGCTTGCATTAATTCTCTATTAACAAAAGGCCATCTAGAAGATCTACGACATTATATGTTTTTTTTTTTATCAACAGCTTTTAATCTTGCCAGTTGAATTAACCTCCGTTGGCCTAATGGAATAAACAAATTTCGAGATTAGATTAATTTGCATTGGATAAACCATTTGCTTTATTGAGGCTATCATGTTTACAATTTCAACAAAATTAAAGCTAGGAAGAAGAAGAAGAAGAGAAACAGGAATTTAACTAATTACGTTCCGGGTAGAAACAACATTAGATTTGTTTGGCATAAACCATTGATGTCACTGGTAACATGTTAAAAGAAAAAAGGGATCATACTCAGATTGCACTTAAAAGCACGTGAGATTCTATCAATATATATATATATATATATATATATATATATATATATATATATATATATATATATATATATATATATATATATATATATATATATATATATATATATATATATATATATATATATAACAGAGTTCAAGGTAGGAGAGGAATTGAAGAAAGAATAAGCAGCCTCTCATTTTGACACCTAAGCCACCTTTATGCATATATGATACAAAGGAAAAAGATTATGCTCTTGTTCAATTTAACACGCGCAAATGATGCAGATCCTACTTAAGTCTAAGCCTCATGATTACTATTAGCGGTATGCTATATATGCATTTGCGTGTCTAATTTCAACCAAAATTCAAACATTAGGAGTTAACGTTTTGTACAAAACTACGTCAACTGCATTAATTAATTAATTAATATATTGCATGCGTGCAAGTGTATAGAATACGTGATTTATCATCTTTAGTAAGCAAGAAACACACATGAGAAAAAGAAAAAGGAGAAGGTTAGTTTATATATATCTATATATATAAAACCAAATGCCACTTCATCTAACCCACTTCCTTGCCTAAACTATGCTATTGCTTGCCACCATATCGATCTGCTAGCCAATAGCCATGCATATAATGGATTAAACACTTCTAAGTGACTATATATATGAGTTCGATTTTAGAAATTTACTAATATATATCAGAATATCTTTTAAGATTCAAAAGCTACTTTTAAATATACTAATAAATTATCCGTCAATAAAATTTTTACAGAATAAAGTTTGAACTTATATTTTTATAAGATACGGATTCAATTTTTATCAGCTTATCAATTTCTTTAGCGATGATTTTTTTTCTTTCAACTTATGCATTACTCAGTTTAATGTTGAAATATAGCTGGTGAAATATTCAAGATGAAAAATAATAAGATTAACAATAATAGAAGGGATTTAGTTTTGATGTATTTTTATTATGATTTTTTATATTATTATTAAATTAGAAATTGTAGTAAATATAATTTTGAAATAATTATTATTACATTAACAATTTTTAATAATATAATAATTTATAATTAGATATAATGTAAAAAAAATTACCGTTGATAAAATTTTTACAATTTTTTTTAGAAATGGTATTTAATTTGAAACTAAAGAAAAGAGGGAGAGAACGGAATGCATTGCTTAGTGGTATGATTATTAATAAAGTACAATTGATTGAAAATGTGGCCTATAGAGAGAGAGTAGATGTAATTGCCATACAGATGCTGTTGATCTGTTCCACTGTTGACATTCAGCACTATATAAGGAGTAATTATACTATGTACTAATTAAGGATACCTTAATTTAAAGTAAACTTGATCTTATCATAAAATTTGTAAATTAAGTGAGACATGAGAGCCGTACCGTGTGACTCTTACGAATGGATAGAGCCATCATGCTATAGATCAGGGAAGAAAACAATGCCAAAGGGTTATTTTGATGTAAATTAAAAAATTATATAACCCTTGTAAGTTGTAAGGAGTATTTTAATATTTTAAAAATATTTTATATAGATAAAAAATTTAATTTTTATATTTAAATTTTTTAATTTGGATATGATGGATTTTAAATTTAATTTTTTATTTTATTTTAAATGAATGTAATTTAATTTTTATTATATATAAAATTAATTTTAAATATTTATTAATTCTTCTTAATTTTGATCTACTTTTTTATTCATCGATAAATTAGATATATGAATATTTTTATTCTGATGTTATGCAATATATTTAAATAAAATAATAATTTAGTAATTTTATAAAATAAAAAAAAATGATTAAATATAATTGAATTATTTAAATATTAAAAATATTATATTAAAAAAAGAAATAAAAAACAACGAAAGAGATAAAAAAGAAATAAAAAATAATAATAAAATAAAAATAATGTTATAAAAAAGTTGTTATTCATAAAAAGAAGTTTTAAAAATTTTAAATTTTATCTATTTAAGAAGAATTTTTAATTTTTTAATTTTAATTTATTAAAACACTTTTGAAATTTATAAACTTTAAAATTTTTTGAAAAAAATTAAATAAAATATTTTAATATTTAAAACTTTTAATTTTGTTTTAAAATTTATTTTTCTTCTTAAAATGACTCATAAACATCAAGGTAAGAATAAGTACAAAATTTAACTTAAGAAGTAATTAAGTTAATAGGTAAAACTAAAATTATAAATGAATAAAAATATAAATAGTACAAATACCAAATAAATTAAATAATAATATAAATGAAAAATGAAAAGTAAGATAACTAATAAGTTTGTAATTCAAGTGTGTTTGTATGTGAAAATGTACACTTTACAAACGATCGATACACTTCATTTACAGAACAATCAACAAAGAGAGGAACTAAGTAGAGTTTTTTTACTAAAGAATGTAAGCTTTAAAGCTTCGTAATAGAGCCCATGTTCTACCGTTTTAGCAATAAATGAGCCATGGAAACCAATTCTACAGATAGGAAGTTAAAGGAAGAGAGTAAGAACTAGAATGTTCCAATGTGAGACACAAAAAAGAGAAATGATTTTTACCAGGTAGGATAAGAACAAAAATTAAAGCCCATATATTTCTTATTATAATTTTTAATGTAATTTCTATTGAATTTTAGCATGTTATGGACAGCATTCCGGTTAAGCAAATTATTTTACTAATACATCAAAAGGTAATATGCTAATTTTCTAAGATCCTATACTACTACATTAAAGTCATATTAATATTTAGGTGTTTAATTAACTTTTTTTTAGCAGCCTTTATTTAACATAAAAAAATATTAGTTTCAACATTATAGCCTTCAAAGTCATCTAATATTAGTATAATATATTATACTTCTTCCTTTCTTTTTTTATCTGGGCAGAAAAAAAAATACAAAACTTGTTCCTATTTTTATGTTTATTTTAATTTTTTAAAATATTAATTTTTTTTACATTTACTTTTATATCTATCAATTGTAATAAATAAAAAAAATAAAAATAAAATTTATATATAAAGCACAAATTAAAAGGGTAATTTTTTAAAAAAAAATACTTAACAATATTAATTGCATTTCTTAACACTTTTACATTTTCTCTTTCTGAACAAATAAAAAAATAGAAAAAATACTACCCTATAAAAAGAAACTAACAATTTAAGTTTTATTTGACAAAAGAATATGTCATTTATTCCTTTTCTAACTATAGCAGTATGGGGAAAAGAAATTAGGCACTTTTCATAAACCTAATCCTATATAGTACGTCTTATCCTTCTCTCCAAGCTTGTGAGATTAAAACACCCTTAACAAATTAAATTTTCCAACAACTACAGTACCAAAAGATTCCAAGACTTTTGCATTCCAAATCCTGGTGTCCATACTCAAAGACATTTTCACTTGGTCATTGACCTTGTGTGAATTGAATGTAAGTTATCTATATCTTGGTCAGCCTTAAAACCTATATAATGTCCTTAATGCAAAAGGGTTAGCAGCCAGAAGTGCCCCCACCCACCAGGCACTAAGCATTGGCAATTTTTGTATTTGAACTTAGCATTCACCAAAGGCCAATCCTGTAGATTCCCATTAACTTAAAAAAAAATTTGTACTTGATAAGGGATATTGTATTAGTGGGAGCAACATAATTTTGGCCATCCTAATTCCAACGTCATCCACACTAAAATCAGAATTATTGTATAAAAATATAGTCCCACTAAAACACATTCTTTGTCACCTTCACTGTGATAAACAACTCACCAATAGTCTAAGATCCTCTCTAGAATCTAGATTCGTCCAAGTTCCTATTTGCATTTAGAAAGTTGGTGTATATTCTGGTGGGGAATTATCTGAACACGTCGTTTTGGGTATCCAGAGCTTGGCATTACCACTTGTGGCGGCTTGCTATGTCAGATATTTGTTAAGCAATTTAATTAATCATCACTCTAATTATAAAATTTTATTAGGTCCACTGTTATATACTAAAAAATTCATTGATTAACAACTCTTTTTCTTTTTTTGTTATGAACAACTTCAGATTAGATTATTTGATCTGATTTGTTACCACACTTGAATCTAATTCGCTCGTACACCTCTTCTTGATCATCACATTCAACAAAACTATCAAATCACTCATCAATTGATCGAGTCTCAAATTAAATCTTCAATCATAAAGGCAGACAGGCTCATATAGAGAATTATAGCCTTAAACTTACACCATTCATATTATCAATTTTAAAATGTTTAATGATTAGAAATTTACAATGTCATACATATATCGTATAAACAAAACATGTAAACTCTAATAGTAACTTACTTGTATTCAAAGTTTATATCTAAATTGTTTAGATATCGTTTTGTTTGGGAATGTTTTAATCTATATGTACTATTATTTTATAAAATATTTACTCAATACTTAAAATATTATTATAAATGATTTATCATATTTTGAGATTCTTGCAAAAATAGAATCTGAAACTTACTTTCATTTTAGGAAATTGAAACTGATTTGTATATCTACTCAAGGTTACATTAAATCAAGATTATTAGAACTAACTTTCTTAACAAAATTTAAACTATTAATTTATATTGTTATATAATATATTATAAAAAATAAATATGTTAATACAAAATAATTAACATATATTATTAATATATAAAAAATCTAATTCGAAATTTATACTAAAAATTTACATTTTATTAAATAAAAAATATACTAAGAAATATTACTTTAACATTTAACAAATTTTATTTACTAATAGATATGTAATAATTTTTATAATGATATATATATATATATTAACATTATTTTCTAACCGAAATTATAGTTTTACTTCGCTAATACGTGTTAGTATTTAATATCAATTCAAGAAATTTTACTTTTTTCTGAAGTTGTCATTATAATAATGTGATGATATTTTAAATCGTCATCAATAGTCATTATTACGCAAACTACGGTTAAATTAGTAACGGTTTTATAATTTTACTAAAAATAACTTTAATTATAACAAATAAATCGTCACTGATAAATTTGACAATACTAATAAATTATTTGTCATTATTTAGTAATTTTTAATTTATAAAAATAAAAAATAATATTTTATTTAATTAATATATTGTATAGTTCAGGCACCATTTATTTTATCTAATTAGTAGTTCTTTTTTAATTATTTATTTTATTTAATTAAGTTGCTGCCTAAATGAAAAATTATATTAAACTCAGATTTTTTTTTTTGTTTTAGGAACGAGAAATTCACTGCTAATCCACTTTCGACCTTTGGTTCTAAGAATTATTCATTATAAAATATTGCATATACTAATATAATAATCACTAGAGGAAACTAGATTTTTGCGGCGGTTTTATTCGCATTTATCGGCGACTAAAATGCCACCAAAACATTCATGTGACGGCTCAAAAATTGATGCTGGTTTCACCGTCGAAAGAATTTTGCGGCAGTTACAAAAGTGTCACAAAAATCTGCTGCACAAATTTAGCGGTGTTCTGAACCGTCGCAAAATACTTGTAAACCGCTGCTAAATACTGGTAAAACAACAACTGAGTGGCTCCAAAACCGTCATTAAATGGTTATTAAAACCATCACATAATATAAAAAACTATCTAATTGTTAGTTCTCATGGTAACGGCTTTCCTCTCACTCATATTACTACCATGATAAATTACAAAATTTGATGTCATAAATAATTTTTAAAATCTTAAATAAGTACTCCAGATTTTTAGCATCATCTAGATTACAATGATAGTATAAATAATATATAAAAGAATAGTTTAAGATTAAAAATTTTAAAAAAAATATATTTCATCTTTCAAGTCTTAGTATTTAAATCGACTCTAAAAAATTCAGGTATAATTATTAATGATTTTTTAATCAATTTTTACAAAAAATATAAAGATAATAGTGAATTTTGATTTAACATCAAAATTAAGCTTTATATATGAATGGTTAAAATTGATCATTGTAATTTATAAATAATTATTTTAATTACTTCATCCGTATTTATTTTTTTAGAAATAAAAACAATTTTTATTAAAAAAAATATTAAAGTAATAATAAATTTAAATATACATAAGATGTACTAACCTATATATCAATCACATTAATTATTCAATACTTATGTGACTTTCTTCTTATAATGTTTTGAGGAATTTGATCTTGAGGTTGATCTCGTACAGGTTTCACAATTTAAACTTTCATGTTAAAATTTTGTAAGGAATCTTGAGCATAAGCTCACTTTGTGGTGATATAAGGGATGCAATTTGATTCATGAATGAACTAGTAATAGATGTAGAATGAGCTTTATGAATGAACTTCTTTGTCTTAGACATTTTTGTAAAACCAAAACGTTAGTATTATTTAATAAAATAATAATCAACAAAGAAGAACCATGTTATTTATCATATAAGAGGTTTGTAATAAAAAGAACAATTAAAAACTTTACCTATTATTATCATATAATCATATTATTATCATCATCATCAACAACATTTTTATTTATGATAGAAGTTGAATGATCATCATCTATAGTAGGTATTGCCACTTCTATTCATTCAATTTCATATGTAAAAATTTGATCCAAGTTAAATTATGGAAAAGATCCATTAGATACTATCATGTCTTCATATAAGTTTCTTGATTTTAAATGAATAGGTATAATCCAACCCTTATCATTTTCATCATCAGCATAATAAACTATTTAAGCTTTAGAAGCTTTTATATATGACTCATCATCTTCACTTTCTCTTGTGTGTACTAGTCTTGCAAAATTAATTGAGGCATAACCCAAATTATCTATTTTTATGCCTTTAGGATCAATGGTATTTTTCCATTCACATTTAAATTAACCTTAAATAAGCCGTTATAGCTAAGTTCAATTATGTCTATCAGTTTTCCATAGTAAGACATCCATCCAAATCTCATTTGAGTATCATTATTGTTTGAGTAACTTCTAGTGTTAAAAATACCAAAAATCTCATTATTTTTATTTTTCATTCTCTTATCTCAGGTCAAACTTTGAAATTTGTATCCAATAATATTATATGTTGTGAATCTTGTAACTTACATTTCAAGATCTTCAGTAACATAAAGAAGAACAAATTTATCTGCTCCATTGGGGTTGTTCTCATTTTCAAAAATATAAATAAAAATTTATAAAATTAGTGATATTAATATTACCAATATTCATTTCTTATAATTGACAATTATTAAAGTTTAACTTACATGAGTAGAAAATCAACCAGCAATTCTCTAGGCACCTTCTTGTCTATATCATTTGCATTCCTTGTACGTCTTCTTAGTTGTCTTCACACAATTTCTCTATAGCACCTATATAGCATTAAGTTAATAAATAGAGTTAAGGATAATTTTACTAAGCCTTTTACATAGATATACTTACTAAAGATATTGATCAACAATAGGAAAATTGTTTAACACACGTTGATGTACTTGTAATCTTTTAATAGATGTAAGCCTGAAATATGAAGAATCACCAGTTGGTTTTCCTACCAGTGGAAACAATTCAACTATTTGTTTGTTAGGTTGTATATCATTTGGCTTATCATCAATACGAGTTTGATACCATGAACAAAACTTTAGGATCTCCTCCATTAGGTAACCTTCAACTATAGATCCTTTTACTCTGTCTTATTGCATACATATGAATTTAACGATCCTAAGTACCAATTAAATCATGACAAATATGTGATCAATAATTATCCTACAAAATATGTTTGAAAAAATCATATTCATTGACCTCTCTATAGGATACATCCATCAATAATAAACAGGACCTCCAAGATTAGCTTCTTTAATAGGGTGACAATTAAGTGACATAGAGTGATACAATATCATTTTGTAATTGTTTTAAAGTTATAACACCCAACTTCACCACATAATTGTCTAAAGAATGAGCAAAACTCATTCAAAATGGATGTTTCCTTATTGGGTAATGTACCCTCATGGCTAATGATAGGAGTTTCTCCATTAATATATGACAATCATGACTTTCTAGCATCCCGTTTAAGTGAAGTTTGTCGACATAAATACATATAGAGATATTGCTTAATTAGCCATCTGGTACGATTATACTCCTTAAAGTTTTTAAGAAAGTCTTCTTCCCTTAATTGATTAATGTATAAATAGCTAATGGATACTTTCTATTTTTATCTCACCAAAGATCATGTCTAACACTCATGCTTTGACGGTCTCGTTAAGCAAATATATGATCTTTTGACTTTTAACCATCACCAGCAAGGTATAGATAGTATTGCCTTAAACACTCTTCTTAATATGCATGACATCTAGATTATAGCACAACAAATTGTGCTTCAGATATGGAAGACAAAAAAAAAAAAATACAATTTTCTTCTTCTATTGTGAAGCATTGTCTTGTAAGGAGCAATTATGGTCACATGATCTTTCATCCTCCACCTGTTTCAAATTTTTTTACCAAAGGTGATGTCAATATCCTTTATCTATTTAGAAATTTTAGAGTTAGATAATGTTTTTGGTGGATTATGCATATCTTGTTCTCCATTAAACCAAACCTTATTCAATCTAAACTTGTTTCCTTGATGAAGAAAGAAAAGAGAATGTACAAAACATCATTTTTTACTATGGCAAAAGGTGATAAAGATTACAATCAAAGTTACATGTGGGACAAGCTAATCCTATGTACGAGTTTCATCCAAAAAGGGTTTCTAAACTAGGAAAATCACTAATTATGCACATCAAAGCTGCATGCAAGTTAAACATCTCTTTTGATGGAGCATTATATGCATCTACACCTCATGATTCCTTCAATTCCTTGATTAGAGGTTCTGAGTAAACATCTATATCATTTTTTAATATTTTTTACCATGAATTATTATTGAAAGGATAAACAATGACGACTTCATACAAATTTATGAAAAAGTATAAGGTATGAGAACAACTAGTCAAATGTTGTATGTAGTACTTAGAAGGTATGAGAACAACTGGTCAAATGTTGTATGTAGTACTTAGAGTATCAAAGAGATTAAAACCTTCAGTAGCTAATACAAGATGAACATTTTGTGACTTTGATAAAAATAAAATATTAGCTGCATCAAAGCTCTTCCAAACTTCAGAATCTTTTGGATATCTTATCATCATGCCATCGTCGTTAGGAACATCGCATGCCATCTCATATTAATAGTCTTTAAATAAAAGAATAATCTCTTCAAACATAAAAAATAATGCAAAAAAATAATGTTATTTATAGATTAATCTAATACATAATATTAATAAATTTCTTCCACTAAAATTGTTATATGGTATTTTATTTTTTTTAATTATTTCACTTAGTTTTCTCTCAATACGTTATTATATTTTTAACCTTACAAAGTTATTTAAAAATATATTTGTAAAATTAATTAAAAAAAAATAAATTTTAAATTAAAAATTATTATTTTATTAAATAAATTAATCTTAAATAGAAAAATAAAATATTAATTTATATAATATTTACTAAGTCTTAAATATTGTATTATGTTTAACCTTTTCTAAATAATATTGGAATATATATTTTAATTTTTGATGTTAGAAAAAAATTATAATTTATTAAATTAAACAATTAAAATATTAAATAAAAGAAACATGAAATCATAGGAATCATATATATTAAAAATTAAAATTTAATAAATTAATAATTTTAAATTTTTAAATTAAAAATATTAACATGAAAATTTTAGTAAAATATCTTATACTATAAATTGATATAAATATACTAATAGTAAAGTATAAATATTAAATTAAAGGTTAAAATTTAGTGCAGGAAAAAAAAACAACAATGATAAACGTATATACTTTACTCATTTATGTGTTATATTGTATGTACATAAAATAGGAGGTATTATATAAAATATTTTTAATTTAATATGAAAATTAAATTTTTTATAAAAATTATAATTATTTAACTATTTTATATTTATTTGTTTATTCCAACATTTTATTTATTATTTATAAAAATTTATATTCACAAAATAATCTTAATTTAATTGAATTAAAAAAATTAGTATTTTACATGAAAACGAACTTTAAATGAAAAATAATCAATAAAAAACATAAAATATAGATTTTAATAAGTAAATATAATTGTAACGCACATATACGTGTGTTTATATATAGAAACAAAAAATGAGAAAATTAATAATTTTTATTTTATTATTATCATTTGAAATATCGACATAAAATATTTTGTACATCATTTAAGTCTATCTAAAATTATAAAACACTTTTTAATTACATTTCATTGTTCTTTTGTTAATTTTTTTTAACATAAATTAGACAATATCAAATATATCATCAAACGTATACATAAATATTTTAAAAAAACTAAAATATTAAACTAATACATTTCGTACAGTTTTTACACATTAAATTACCTATATATATAAAGTATTATTATATATATGTTATTTATATTTATACATTTATTTTATAGTTTTCACATGCTATATAATATTTTTATTTGATAATTTATTTCATTGTTTAATTTAATGAACGAATATTTAGTCTGTATAAATTGAAAAATGGTGCATTATAGATCGATGGAAATGTCATTTCTTTTAAAACATTACAGTTTTAAACTTAATACTACAAATATGAAAGATAAAGAAACATGTATAAAGCATGAATATTATTCCTATTTATATTTTATAAATCTAATTTTTAATAAAAAATTAAATTTAATCATAAATGTATTGTTAATTTTAATATTAATGATGATTTATAGTGAAAATTTATTTGTGATATACGTATTTTATTATTATATATAAATGACAGTAAGAATTTATGATTTGATTATTATTATAAATTTTATTAGTATCAAAATAAAATTTAGTCACAAATTTTATATAATTAATAAGCGTTACTTAATTTAGTATTTAAAAATCATATTTTTTTTATAGTCAACCTATATTATGATAAAATTAAAAAGTATTAATCTTAATATTGAACTTAAGTGTTGTTTATATTTAAACTATATTAATATTTTTTAATTTAAAAAAACTCTCATTTTTATAAAAAATTATATTTTAATTTATTTTACTGTAAGCAAATATTTTTAAAATATTATTTCTTTTAATTTTTAATGTCACCACTTATCATTGTGCAACAAATTTTAAACATATCATTATTAATCCAAAATTTTAAAATATTAAATAAAGTTATAAATTAGGCCTTTAATAAATAGTAATAGTTAAAAATAGAAATTCTTGACAATAGTAAGAACTTGAAAATAGAAATAAATACTCTCTACAATTATATTTAAATAGAAAAACATGTTAAAATAAAGTATTATTAATATCTCGAAGAAATATGGCATAATCTTTTGAAATAAAAGAAATGTTTGCCTAATTTGAAACTTTACTGAATTTTTATTTTATTTATTAAGCTCCTAAATTAAATTGTTCAAAAGGAAAAATTCAAATTTACTAGGTAGGTTCCAATCATGTATAATTTAATTAGTTCCTCAACTCTTAAAAAAGTGTGTTCCAATTCTAAAGATTTTTAACATATGTAGAATAACTTTCATTTTCCAAATTTATCTCAAGAAAAAATATAAATTAGTACCTAAAAATTTAAATTATATGTTATTCTGTAAAGATTATGAATTAAATTGCGCATGATCCTAATTTTAGATTGCTAATTTTCATTTTTAATGATAATTTTTCTAATAAATTAATAGAGAAAATATTCTACATATATTAAAAACCTTAAGGATCAAAATGCACTTTTTTAAAATATGAGAACTAATTAGCTACATACAACTCAAACCTCAAGGTTCTAGTAATACAAATTCAAAATAAATTGGTGATAATACAAATCATTAATTTACAAAAAAAATATTTAAAGTTTACATTTATTCCCTCTATTTAAAATTTATAGATATTTAATTTTTTTCCAAGATTAAAAAATAATATATTTTTTAATTAATAAAAATATTATACTAAATTATCTTTAATATTGATTGTTGAAAAATCTACTTACAATATTAAAAAATAATTACATTTATTATTTATTTATAAGCTAAATTGGAATAAAATTTTTTATTAAAGTCTTAAAGAGTCACTTTATGTGAAAAGAGTTTTTTTTTTTTAAAAAAAATCGCTTAATTTGACATAAAGGAAGTACATGACAATTGGGATGACAAAAATATAGATCCCGCATAGCAAATATTTACATATTTATAAAATGGATGAAGATGAATATTATAATAAATACCATTTAAATATTTAAAAATTTATAAAATAAATTTTTATTAAATATTCTTAAAATGTTATAATTTGTATTATTCTTAATAAAATAAAATTTATTATATATTATTTTATAATAATAGTTTTAATATACTAACCTATATTGATATTATATAAAATAATTTATATTATATGATATTAATGTAATATATTTTATAATATTATTTTTTTTATAACTTTTAAATCATTAAATATTCTTAAATATCGTTATCTGCACAAATATCTTTTAAATTTTTTAAGTACGGAATATTATCCGCTTTTATCCTACTTCGTTAATATTTCTAAATTCTAATCATTATAGAATAAAGTAAAACATTATTAATATATCTTGAAGAAAGATGGCGTATTTTTTAAATAAAAAAATGGTGGTGCGATTTCAATATTTAATATTAGGAGAGAGAGCATATTTTATTCAACTTTTAAAAATTAATTATAGATCCATACATTATTCAAATGCTTAAGATATTTCATAAAGCTGAAATCTATAACATATGTGCACTCAATAATGATGACTAAGAGAGATAGGATAAAATCATGGTATAAATTATGTATGAAACTAACTACACTAAAAGGTGTTTGTTAGATAAGTTAGGATTTTTATTTTTATTTTGACTAAAAATCTTGATAAAATAAATTATTTAAACTTAACACCAATCGATTAAGACTAGAAATTATATAAAATAAGATTAGATTAATTTAATTTATTGATATAATATATAAATAAATTTGAACACTATTTATGGTTAAATTATAAAATATAATTTAAATTAAGGTATATTTTATAATATATTTTAAAATAAACAAAATTTATATAAATATAATATTATAATTATATAAAATATTTTTTATTAAGTTAAAAATATTTATTATTAATATAATTTTATTATAAAACTATAAATTGTAATATTATAAAACATTAAATGGAATTAGAATGTGCATGTTATTGGCTTCAGATTTCACATTTCACTGATTCATATTTTATTATATATTTATCTTTTCCGTTAGTATTATTATATATAGATATGGATTTTGCTAAGCGCATGATCGCCAATATGGGAAGAAATAAGTGCTATTCCTGTTGATTGCTATTATTGGCCTAAAATCAGCCAATAATTTGAAAGCACTTGAAGAAGCTTCGAACAAAATTAAATTGGCACAGAGAAGATGGATGCTTACCTATACTGTTTCAAAAGAATAATTTAGTCTTTCCTGTGGAATCGAATCACTTAATTTAAACCAACACATCAACAAGATATGAAACGGACACATAGTGACAATATGATTCATGGGTGCCTTGATTTTGCATCATATTCTTAAAATTATATTTTTTTCAAATTCTCTGACATTTAAAATGAAAATTTTTAAAAAATTATACTCTTATATTTTATTTTAAGGTATAATTAAAAAATAAAAATTAAAAAATTATATCTATATACGATGTGGTAAAAAGTAATAAAAATAAAAGATGTAAAAAATAAAAAATTTAATTTAATATATGATGTGATAAAAAAAATTATAAAAAAATAAAATATATTTGAATATAAATACTATTAATATATATGATAATAATTTTTAAATTAATATTAACATCATCAATATGAATTATTGTGAAATAATTTGTAAAACGTTGCCTTTTATTTAATGTTAAAAATAAATATTTTTTTAAATGTATAAACGTAAGGGAGAAATCATAGAAATAATTTTCCATATAAAAATGATGAAACATTTTAGAATATTCAAAGTAAAGCTTAACTGATTTGTTTTTAAACTTTTCCATTCTTTCTTTTAACTCAGAAAATAAAAATCAGTCCATACATAATCGTAATTATTTTTTTAATTATTTTTCGAATGCTTTAAAACTAATTAATTTTATTGTAATTTATTTAAAATTTGAATTAATATGCATGTGCATATAATATTACAACGATAGATTAGTATTATATGTAACGTATTCCCGTACGTATCAGTTGGCAATTCCTACCAGATTATTACGATGAATCGCACATTGTAGGTAGGATATGGTTGAAATATTGCCACCAATTATTTTCAAAATTGTCAAGAAATTTTGAGCCGTGTTGAAATTAAACACAAAATAACTTAAAATTAAAGGTAATAAGGAAGTCCAAAACCTGCTTGTGATAGTTGTTACAGGTTGTCATAGATCGGAAACACGATAAAATGATATATAAAATGCAAAATTAAAAGCATTCTTGTAAACTCTGACATTAATCATGGCTTAGCAAGAGCCACCATTGTTTTTAAATGTGAGGGGTGTCTCTAGGGTAACATACACCTTTACATCAGATGAAAGGAATATCATTGGCTTTATCATTAATTGTGTTTGGGGTTTTTTTAAATGTTCACAAAGAAAGAAAGAAAAAAAAAAACCTACATAATAGGAAGCAGAGGACAAGTTGGGGACTCTTAATTATGGGTTGTGGAAGATGAGCTAGCATGGAGAAGCAATAATTGGGGGTCCTGCATTGAGTTCCACAACTTGTTACTTGTGTAGATCCATGATGTAAGAGCTTTTCCCTACCTCAATTAAGGTGCATTAATAATTCTCTTTAATTGGGAATATTCTGAGTAGATACTTCACACTAAAAGTATAAGCCCTTTTTTGGTCTCCACTAGGGAAAAGAATGAAGCTAAATTGTTTCAGAGTTCTAACTTAAAAAGCTTTTAATGTACATATGGATCAAGGCAAAAAGTTATAAAAGCTTCCAAATTTGGATCTTCATAAAAAATGTTATATAAAAAGCTTTCAGATTTAGGTGTTGAAGCTTTACTGTTCATTTGTGTTTTAAAGAATTGATGCCATGTCATAACTTGCATGTATTAGGGATAAAAATAAGATAAAATGTTTAAACTCTAAATTCTAAACATCTAATAAAAATCTATAACTTATTTGTTTAAAATTTAATTTAATTTAATTTTTATAAATAAATTTAATTTAAATTTATAAAAAAATTTAATTTAAATTTATAAAAAAATTTGTTTAATCTATTTAAAAATCTGTTTAAATATACAAATTTATTATAATTTTATAATTTATTTTAATAAATATTTTAAGTTATATGATATGTAATATATAATATGAAAAATATAAGATATATAAGATATAATATAATATATATATATAATATAATATAATATATAAAATATAAATTTATATAATTTATTTTAACATGTTAAATTTTTAGATATTTTTAATTATTTATATATAGATGCTTTAAATTTATTTTTAATTTTTATTATATTATAGATTTTAAAAAGATTTGTAAATTTTTAAATATTTATATATATATATATATTAATTTTTTTATATTATAAACTTTTAAATAGATTTGTTAATATAATAAACTTTAAATAAATTAAACTTTGATATTAAAAAAAGTATATAATAAATAATATGCTTAGATTCAAATTTTAAAAGTTTTAAATAATTTATGTGAAATACTTAACACGTAACGTGATCTATTTCTATCCATCTGAGGTATCGTTCGTTATATAAGTTTGCAATTGAATAATCTTTTTCTTCAAAATCTTCTTTTAAAGGAACATTCTTTAGACATGTATCAAGATGAAATAAATCCAAAAATTTATTCTAATTTTAATTATTACATATTTTAATAATATTTTATTTTTAATATTTTTTATCACATTATATTCTCCTCGTCCTTCCCACTATTAACTTTGTTGTCCTTGCCATTGACACCATGTAGAAATTGCTCCCTCTAGGAAAGATTTAAAATCCTCGTCATCTTTTTCATTATCGAGGAACGATGCTCTCACTTTTGTTCACCTCCTCTCTCTCTCATATTATTATTTTTTAAATCTAGTTGATTTTTAGAATTTTGCATATCATGATGTTTGCTTCTCATTGTTAGATCTCTCTATGAACCACCTAGGATTTTGGTTTGTGTAGCATAACAACTTCAAGTTAGAGCTAACGTCAAGGAATGTCCTCTGACATTTATGTCTTTATTAGTACATTTTAATGACAGTAAAAATTTATTTTATAGAGATTTTAAATTTGTACTTTTACATCTTTTATATATATATATATATATATCATCTCCTTTCTATAATAAATATATTAGATATTTTTTTTACTAGAATAATTAATTGAATTATTTTATATATTTTTTAATTGATAATTATAATATATTAAAATGTATTTTTTGTATTAAAAATATTTAAAATTTTAGAGTATTTCAACAATTTTTTTGGAAAAGGTTTTGTATAAAGTTAGGACCATTTAAAAAATGACACACTAATTATTTTATAAATGATATTTTTATAAATGATTTTATGTCACAACTAGGTCCACATAAACTAGGTCCGCATAAAGAAATATTGGGAGAGCAATTATAGTTTATATTTTATATATAAACTATAATTGTTGATATCTGTTTTACACTCAAGTTATATCGTAGATTTATTAATAGTTTGTTACTTCACGATTTAAAATTTATTTATAAAATTATTATTACAAAAAATATGATAAAAATTTTCTTTTAAAATATTTCTTAAAAATATGAGCCTCGTCATAGTAATCAACATAATTATAATGAATATTCTGGTGTCGTTACGTTAATTTTGAAAATTTTCATTCTTTTATTTGTCGTGTTATACATTCATTTCTATAATAATATTTACATTATTAGTTATATAATTAATACAATATACAAACAATAATAAGTTAAGACTTCTAGTGAGTCCTTTAAACAAAATAAAGGTTTCAATACCCTTCACAAGTTATAGTCATCCAAAATAAAATGTACAAAGTTAGACAATGCAAAATGAGGTCTTTTATAACTCTTCCCACGTTTCATTCCATGATCATTCATCTCTAGTTCGGGTTATTTGTTTCAAATAAATTTCTGTCACCGCAAAGAGTATGATCGAAATATGGAAAATAAATGGAAAGTAGGGAGTGAGAAATCGTAATTTTTCAATAGGTGTCATTTCTAACCCAGTCACTTCAGTTTATTGAGAAAAGGTGACAAAAATACAAATTTAATTATTTTTTTTTAAATTATACTTATTTGAAGTAGATTCTTTTTAATAAGAGTAGAAGGTCAATCTTATACAGCATGCAATTCATAATATTTTGAATCACTTTTTCATATAAAATCTCTTAGACATAAATCTCGTATATTTTTTAGATCATTTTCTTATCATAACATAGATATTGTTTGGCACTTACTTATTTTATGTCCTAATCATAATTACTATTATTCTCTAGTCACTCTCTCAGTAATGATTTCATTTAAGGCATAACATTAACAATTTAGTCAAATAATATCTTCCACTTGTCTACTACTCCATCTTTTGATCTTGAATATGAGCTCATTTTGGAGGTTGTCACTATCATAAATTTGGAAGACCTGCAACTTCCCCATAAAAGGATTTATTTGAAGCCCTATGGGTTCACAATAGAAGGTTATGTACCTTTTGATTACCATAAAAGGATCTACCGCATTTTGGGTATGCACAAGCCCTAGACTTAGCACACTAAGATTAGTGTTAATTTTTCACATAAGGTTCTTTTTTAGTGATCTCTTAATTTATTAGGTTCCATTTTAAGTCTTCATATTAGGATGCATGCTCAATATTCAATTAAAATAATATGTACATATAGCACCCAATTCATTTATTTAATCTCAAATCATGGAACCAAATAGACATACACAAGTCATCATGTCACACCAAAAGATTGCATAACACATTATATCACTCAAGAGAGCACATAACATTTACACATATAGGGACATGTTCAAGCATCACCATGATAAATAGAGCATTAATAGTTACTCCAAAAGTTCACTTTTAGTAAAAATATTTACTTAAGCATGGTCCTTAAATTTTGGACAATGCACATTTCTTCTAAAATTACCAACTTGATCTTATTGTTTATGTTTGATGATAAGTTTCTCAAGAGAAACTTACACCATTCAACCTTTCTATGTAACATCCAAAAATTGAAGTCCATTTTTATCCTTAAGTTGTACATACGGTTTCACTATTAGGATGCTACTTCTTGATGAAAAATCTTTTAGAAACTCCTAACTTCCATCATTGAGGTTGGTCTTTCCCACTTGGTAACAACCTCTATTTTATCCTTAAGTTGTACATACGGTTTCACTATTAGGCTGCTACTTCTTGATGAAAAATCTTTTAGAAACTCCTAACTTCCATCACTGAGGTTGGTCTTTCCCACTTGGTAACAACCTCTATTTTATTAGGATCAACAAACACTCCCCTTTATGACACTACATGGGCTAAAAAATTCACTTCCTTCATCTAGAATTCACACTTAGACAACTTGGCATACAATTCCTTACCCTTAAGAATCTCTATTACAATTCTAAGTTGTTCTTCATGCTCCTCTCTTGTTTGGGAATAAACAAGGATGTCATCTATGAATACGACTACAAACTTATCCAGGTAAGGTCTAAAAAGTCAATTCACGTAGTCCATGAAAACCGCAAGAGCATTAGTCAGTGCGAATGACATAATTGTGAATTCGCAATGGCCATAATAGGTTCTAAAGGGTGTCTTAGGGATATCTTCGTTTCTCACTTTAATTTGGTGGTAGCCTAATCTCAAATCAATCTTTGAGAACACTGCAGCTCCTTTCAATAGGTCCAATAAGTCATCTATCGTGAGCAATGAGTATTTATTCTTAATGGTCACTTTGTTCAATTACCTGTAATCTACACACAACTTCATACTCCTATCTTTTTTCTTCATAAACAATACTAGAGCTCCCCAAGGTGACACACTTGGTCACACAAACTTCTTAGCTAGCAGCTCCTTTAACTGAGTTTTCAACTTAGCTAACTTAATAGGTGACATTCTATATAGAACTATGGATATGAGTGCAATTCCAAGTACTAATTCTATCGAAAATTCAGTTTTTTTATCAGAGGGAATCATTAGGGAATACCTCAGAATACTTTCTTACTACATGGATTTCCTTAATTCTTTTCTTTGTTTCAACCTCACTAGTAAAAAGGAGAATGTATCCTTGCATTTCACTCCTATTACTGCCTAAACTAAGAGAGTTCAAAAGAAGTTCTACATTTTTAATAGAATAATTAACAGTAGAAGAAAAAGACAATAAACTTATTCAGATAGTCAATATATACATGATTCCTAGAGAGCCAATTCATTCCTAAAATTATATCCAATCCAACCAAAGGCAAACAGATAAAATCATATTTAAATACTTTATCAATTAAAGAGAATGTACAATTTAAACAACTTAGACAAGTTTTTACCAATTTACCAGTAGGAGTAGAAATCAACAAATCATATGGAAGTTCATATAAATAATCTCAGTCTTTTCACGCAGTCATGAGACATAAATGAATGTGTGACACCAGAGTCATATAATACATTTAATGTTTGACAGTTTCAAAGACACCTACCTCTCACAAGTCACAAGATCAATGGAGCGGTTCGCTTCCTCAGCATTCAGAGTAAAGACCTTTCCTTGATCTTAGGGTCTATTGGGAAGGGTTAGTGTCCTCTCTGTGAAGTTCTTGGAAAAGTGGTCCGTCTTGTATAGGTATAACATACATTTTGACCCCACAAATAGGGCCTACCTCCATGACTCTTTCTGTACTTCTTGTATTGCAAGCTGACAAGTGGTCTTTAGGCATTAAAAGATTGCTCGTGTGGTCTCTTTCCCTTTTTTCCTTTCTAAGGAAAGGGTCACTTACTAAATTTTGATTTAAATTGGATTCTCTGAGGCATCATCCTTCTCCTTTAAGTTTTAGCCTTGACAGTGACCAATTTCTTCTTACACTCTTTGCTTAGTCAGTTTTTGTTGACCAACTGGGCAAAGTTTTGAATCTTCATAGGACCCATGAGTATAAGGAGGTCTTCCCTTAATCCTCTTTGCTACCTTTTACACCTCTAAGCCTCATTTGGATATCTTTGATAAAGAGCAAAATACTTACATAGTTGTTCAAACCTTACTGTGTACTCAGCTACAAACATGCACCCTTGGTGAAGATGAAGAAACTATGCTTCCTTCACGTCCTATACTAACTAGGGAAAGTACTTCTCATAAAATGCCTCTTTGAAGAATTCCCAAGTGATGGGGTTTTCGCCAACTTTTAACTGTCTTCTGACGTCCATCCACCAGAACTCAATATTAGCTTCTAGTATATAGGAAACATAGGTTGCCTTCTGCTCCTCATTGTAGTCTGTGACTGCAAATATTTTCTCTATGGCCCTGATCCACTCATTGGCCTTGTAAAGGTTCAAGGCTCCCTTAAAGCTTGGTGGGTTTTCCTTCCTGAACTCTGTTAACCTATGATAGGGGGTTTGCTGCAGAGGTGTTTGCAGTACCCTTGTTGTTCTCTGATTTCCTATCCATCCTATCCATCATGCCCTACATGACGATCGCCATGTCTATCAAGGTGGCGCTCAGATCTGTTGAGACTTTTGGAGTCTTAGCCTTTCTAGTGCAACTTTTACCATGTCTTGTCTTTGCCATTGGTTCCTGAATACACATGCCCAGAAAGTAAGGTGATCAGGCTCAATACTAAAATCAAGCATGTTAACAATCAATCTTAGAAAGCATAAGGCAATCATGCACTCAATTTACTATCTAGATTCAAAGCATGACTTATAATTCTAACGTAGAGAAGATACACATGCTCTAAAAGTATAGTCAAACCATCCTTAAGCTCTTTAAGGATGAACTATTTTGATAATGTAACACCCTAAAATTGAAATATTTTTTTACGCTTAAGTCGTACACAAAATTTCATTATTAGACTGTTACTTCATGATGTAGAATCTTTTAGAAACTACTATTAGTGAAAATATAGTAATTTTTTTTCTTTTAAAACATCTTGATTAAAAATGCAAGCCTTATTAAGATAACTGCCGTATTAGAAAATAAATAAGTGAACGTCATTGCTCGCTTTTAATTAATAAATTGTCTGTGTTGTTTCTCCCAATTTTCTACTTCTCTCTGTTAAGTAGAATTACAAGTTATCACAGTTATAAACATGTCAGAAATTATACAAATTTTATAGTTATACAATCCATATTTCTATATACTTAGTGAAGTTCAGTTAAGGCATATATGCCTTTACAAACCTAGCTACATATATATAGTTACTATTACCATATACATACATCTCATATACTATGATAAAAATTACATACTAAATAATTAGAATACAATCATCCATCTATATTACTGAATATATATTATTTGGTGAGACATAGTTCCTAGCAATTATCCAACTGTGATGGTCTCGAGGCTCCAACCATCCAAATTATGTTATTACTCTCGATGAACACCACCGCTTCCACAAATGGAATTATTGGAGTTTGGGAAGAAAATGGTGGGAAAGGGGGGGGTGAGAAACTAAGTTTCTCAATAGGATTCTACCCTAAGGTTAGTGACATCATTGTCATCCCAGCCATTTTAGTTTATTAGAAAACATCATGCATACAAGTTTTTTTTTAATCTTTGAAAAACTTTAGTTGAAGCGAATTTCTTTTACATAAATCAGAGCTAGTTTCTAATGAAGCATACAAGTTACATAGTCTAAATTACACAAGTTTCATAAACCTTTGGGATCACATCACAAATATCACTTAGCTATCATGTCATCTATGCCTTAACATAATTCTTTTCTTTTCTCTATTACTCTTTTAGCGATAATGTAAGACAGTCATATAATACTACTTAGTCAAACAATATATTTTCACTGGCTCTACTACTCTGTCTTCTATTCTTATGACGTGAGCTCATTCCTTAGAAAGCCCTTTGTCTCCACCTTAGAAGGACATTTCCCTTTAGTGATCCCTTAGTTAATTAGGTTCCTTTTAAAAGCTTCCAGATAACATGCATTCTCAAACAATCCAACCAATACATCATGCGCATATAGTCTTTATTTTCAAACTACTTTCACATCATCATCCATACATGAACATCATAAAATACATAACTCTAAAAAATCAAGAGTGTTATTCATACACTTCACATTCATCTTTGTATACTAATAAAGAAACATAACAAGTTGGCATGATATTTCTAAATAGAAACTAAACTTCTAACCAAAAATTTCTGAATTAAGCTTGTTGTTACATTCTTGGACAACATGTAAACTTCCTCCAATAGCTTGTCCATTTCGCATCATTCATAACATTTTCTTTTCTCAAAGATTAAGTTCTTCTTAATATTTTTAATGTAAGATTATGGTATATAGGATTTCTTTTCTAGTTGGACGATTGACCTTTTTAATTGTTTACCCTTTGTGTTCCTTAAATATAATGTCTTACCCATAACTTACTTAATTTAAGTTTAAGTGTTATAAGTTTTATGCTTGTTGACTAATAACTTGCTAACTAAGTTTGGTCCATTAATGAACCACTTGCTTGCCTCCTTGCTTATGGATTTAAAATTTTCTACTAATGCCTTATTTAGTTATCTTTAAACATCCAAAATAGCCTACTTGCCTATTTCTTACCTAGGTGACCGAATTCACACGCCTTACTCCTAGGGTGTTATGGTTCAAATTTTCTTCTCTTAAAGGTTGATTTACAATAAATAGAACTTAGGCTATTAGTTCCTACCACCCTTGGAAATTTTTAGAACTTTTCCTCCTTACTTTGTGCGAGTGACCGAATTCTCACTCTTTTCATTCTACTCTATAATTAATTTATAACCATAACCTTAAGCATTTTTAGATTCATCCTTAAGTTCTAGCAGTATTTTAACATGTTTTCACCAATTTCAACCAATATGGCTGAATTATCACTCCACTATGTCCAAGTTTCTTCCAAATTTATAATTCCTTCCTTATACTTGATTAGGCTCCTCTTTATACCTTAATCAAAATTCTAAACTCATGTTTCCTTAATTGTATGGAAAGTGGCCAAATGATCTAGGTGGTCAAAAAAAGGTTTCTTTTTTTCAATTTTTCCTATCTTGGTATGGATTTTGATTCTTGGTACATCACTTGTCCTTAGGTCCATCATGATTTTTTCTTACTCCAAATCTTTGTTCATGGACATAGAAGGTCTTAAGTGATTTTTTTCAACTTTTAGTCCAAAATTCCATCTTTACTCTTAGTAGTTTTTAAGTTCAAGTCCAAGTTAAGTTTATATATTTTACTACATAGACTTTCTTAGTCTTGTAAGAAATTTAGCATATGACTCCAGATTAGGAATTTTATCAAAGACAACTTCATGATTGAAGATTTTAAGAAAAGATATAAACAAGTTTCCAACTTTGAACATAAAGATCTTAAAGAAATCATTTTTTAAGGAAAACAAGTTTAGATATACTGGATCTACTCAAGGATATATCCATCCTTTACTTTGAGCACTTTAAAACATTTCTCATAAACTCTCAAATCTTCCCCAAAGCATAAAAAATTAACCTTAAGAAATTTTAACCGATTAAATTGCTCCAAATATTATTAATACCACTTTAATCTATCAAAACTCTTCTTTGACTTCCAAAAATCATTAAAATTTTTGTGATGATGATATTTAACCATCAAAGGTAGCTTTGAGCTCCAAAAAGTTCAAACAAAAGGGATCCATAGATATTAGAGAGAGATCCACCAAAAAGAAGAAAATCAAACCATAATTACAAGATTAAAAGTTTAGAAAAACATATGGTAAAAACCTACTTGTTGAAGAATTTTATGATGGTTTTGGTGGGTCTCTATGGTTGATATTCCTCCTTCTTGGTGCTCACAAGGCCTCTTAGTGTTGGTGGTGGGGCTAGGTGGATTTTTCTTAATTTAACTTAAATCTCAAAGATGGAAGTTTAAGCTTCGATTGAAATTTTGGGTTTTAGGAGTAGTTTGAGTTTAGAAGATTTGTCTAAATGTTTAGGAGATTTATTATGAAGCAAATGATCCCTCCAAGGCCTAAGATACCATTTCACCATTCTTGGGAAATTTGAGAATTAGTTTCCCACTTAAGGGTATTTTGATGAATTTGCATGTAATGTTCATTTTCTAAAATAAATGCAAATTTAAGAAATTATCCTTTTAGAATTAGTTTAATGCTAATTATTTTTAATTTTTCATTAATTAATATTAACTTATTCTAAGCATAGTTAATTTTAATTAATAAAGGTTAGTTTACTTTAATCATGGTTAATTTTATCTCTCCTTATTAATACATTTGTCCTACATGTCATAAATGGTGTGATGACTCATGTGGTGAGTCATCACCTCTTTTTCATATGCAAATTTTTTTCTCAATGGATTGATGAGTAATCACCTCATTTTTAACATGAAAATTTTGTGCTCAATGATAAGGTCGAATTTCTGGCTTCTACTTCACATTTTCTTGCCCTCCCGATCTCCCAAGGGTATTTTGATAATTTTCTGAGAATTTCCTAGAAAGTTAACAAACTATTCTCCAATGTTTCTAACACTTATTGGTTCCTTCCTAAATCATTCTTATGTCATTTTTTTACTATTTTTCTAGGAACAGTTTAGCCTTTATATAAGATAAACCTTTCTAAGGGAGTTTTGGACATATTTGGACAATTTTAATGGTGTTTTCGTTCTCTCTCCATTCTATTCTTTTCTTATAACTTTCTAACCATCGTTGATGGATTCTAAACCTTTAGATTATCTTTTACCTTTTACCTTTTATTTTGGGTTTCTTGCACATTTATTTGTGTCATCATGATGTAGGGGCATTTTCATTATTTACTAAAAATTCTCTAATTTTCTTAGATATTTCAAGAGAAATTTTGTAATTATTAATTTCTAGTCACTAACTCAAGTAGAAAAATTGGGGGGGTTACATTCATATCTTGATAAATTTTAGAATTTTACTATTCCTTTGTCTTGCCCATGGCCAAATGGCTCCCTTGATCACCAAGAGGCCATTTTCACCAACTTTTCTCTCTATACTTTGGATCTAGGACCAAGACACTTTGTCAACATATTTTATTTGTAGATCTATCAAAAGTTTTCCTTAGTCCATGGTTTTGGTCTTGGATGTGAGAGCTTGAACGCTTTCTTCTTTTTCTAAGTCCGTGAGTCCATTACTTTGTCTTTTTGTCACAAAGATCCAACCTTTAACTTTTTCAAATTTAATATTTGTGTCTTACTCTTTAAAGTTTTAGGTTTATGTTCATAAAAGTACATATCTAAGTCTTTTAAGCATTAAAGATAAAAACTTTAACTTATCAAGAGAAAAGTTACAAGCTCCAACTTTTAAAAGAAATAGACAACACATAAACCAATTTACACTCAAAATAAGACAAGGTTTTCAAGCTTTTCTCAATATCTAGATCCGCCATCACTTGATCACATTCAAGACATTCTAAACTTTTCAAATATTCCCAAAAATATTTAAAAATAATTTTCAAGAGGATTTAACCGATTAAAATGCTTAAGAAGTTCCAATAAGTACTTTAAGTCATTAAGACTTTACTTTGGGCTCTAAAAATTATTTTAAATGCAGTAAGACTTATTTTAAGATCCTAGAAAAATTTTAAACCCAACAATACTCAAATATGTTGGATCTTGAATTTTATAGAAATGATCAACAAAGATGAAGAAGATTAGGAAAAAAAAACTTAACAAAACGCTTGGAAAAATTTAAAGGTAAAATATCCTTTTTGTTGAAGACTAGAAAAGGTGCTTGGTAAATTTTTGAAATGATGATACCTCCCATGTATCTCCACATATTGAACTCCTTGAGGAAGGATGGTGGGATTTTCTTTCTTTATTTGATTATAATTTAAACGTCAAGGGTGGAAGCTTAAACTTGATTAAGTTTTTGGTTTAAGAGTATATGAAGGTGAAGGCTAAGTTTGTAGGGACTTGAATAAGTGTTTAGAGGAGCATTGCTGGAGACAAAGGAGACACAATGGGTACCTTATCGAATTTGGCCACTTATAGCTTTTTAGGCATTATTTTAACTAAAGAAAAAATAATCATTTCACTTGTAATTTATCTTTATTCAATTTAATTGTAAATTATGAAGACTTATATCTCAGCCTAATCATGGTTTATTTAACCTAATCTTAGTTAACATAACCTAACCATAGTTAGATTTTAACTTATTATGGTTAATTTTCTCTTTCCTTATAAATATTTTTGTCTTTTTGAATGTTTAATGCATGGTGACTCTTTGGCTCCATAATGACATTTAATTTCATTGTCAAATCCTATAGGAATTAGTGCTTTGAAGAAAAGCACTGGCTGCGAGCCTTTGCTGGCAATTTCTGGCCGGTGTGGGCTATCAAGAGCATTTTGGTCATTCAACATAAATTTTGCAGAAAAAATTCTAAACTTCATCCTTAAGGTTTCCAATCCTTAATTACTCATTCCCAATTAATTTCTAGTCATTTACTTATTTTCTAGGGTAGTTTAGCTTATACAGGAGCTAGGATTCTTTATCGGTGTTCTGAACATTTATAGTAAGGCTCTCATTTTTTATTTGTTACTAATTCTTCTTATTGACTTCTAAGAAATTATTAATGGGTTCTAAGCTTCTCAAAAATTTTATACATTTTTTTTGGGGTTGTCTATGCTTCATCTGTTGTTATCTCAGCTCAGAGATATTTTTGTTATTTTTCAAAAAAATTATAATTTCTATAAATTTCAATTTCTATCTTTTTTTTCTCTTGACATTATTAATTCATGAGTTATGGAGTTTATCATGTAAACTTTAAAGGGTTACAATGCACAAAGGACACTCCATAATTCTCGCTCATTTTCTAGCTCATACATAGTCCCTGAATTCACACACAATAGCAAGAACAGATTCTCTCGCCTCATTATCTTGAATATAGCAGTTAGGGAAGGCTTCCGCCATGGGTCACAATTCCAGAGAAGACAACAATGCTCACCATCACTAGCTAATCCTTCATCAATCGCATAACCATAGGATTTCCAGCTAGTATATATATTTTCAGACTTTATATTCATCTAACATCTAATGTCCATTGCTTTGTACTTTTCAAGTAACCATCACTCTAATCCTTCTTCATTCCACCTAATTATCCAATCCATACGTTGAGGGACAAAACAGAGTGTAAGCTTTTGTATTAAAATAATCAAGGTTATGTGTTAAAATAATATATAAGTCTAATGTTGTTAACATTAATCCAGGACCTAGTATCAACTTTAGTCTTAAAATTACGAATTAGTTTGGGCTTTATAGACCATTAGCCTTCAATATATAAATGCATGCATTGCTTGATTAAATTAAGTTCAGTCCCACCAATTTAGATAAGCTTTACGGGGTAAAATGTTCATCTAAAAGACAAGTTCTAAATTTCCCATTTGGATTGGACCATAATTAAGTTAGGCTTTGCTTATCTTAAAAATTTGGGCTAAACATGTTTTGGGCCACAATGCTCATACATTTTCTTTTTCTTTTGGATGGATAATAAGTATAAATAAATAATAAATAAAATAAAGTAATAATAATAATAAGCAATATGCTAATTAAATAGTTGGGATTAATATTTTTCTCACCTCATTACATTTATTCATTCTTTGTAAATTGGTAATAACAATAAAAAATATTTTAACTTATAATTCTCCACCTTTAATTACTATAAATTTAATCAATTATAAGTCTCTCGCAACTAACTCTGATAACTAAAATGAAATATTAATATACAATAATAAAATAAAAATCAATGAGGTCTTTCGTCATCTATTCATGGACCTAGAATGCTAGAGGGATAATAAAGCTAACACAAAACAAAATGACCAAAATAGGAAGAAGAAAAATTACCACCAGGAGCATTAAATAGAAATTTGTTTCTTTATATCATAAAGAAAAATTGTTTAGAATATTTCTAAAACTAGTTGGCTTTTTTTTTTTGTTATGGTTTGGTTATCGCTGTAAGGGTTGCTTTAGTAAATTTTGAGTGAGGCATGGTTAACGGTAGTGGTTAGGTTAGCATCGTGGGGTGTAACACCCATAAATTCACATAATGAACTCTTAAGGTTACAAATAACCTTTAGTAAGAAATAAAGTAGGAATAAGAGCAAAAGACAAAGAGATTACAAAATATGATACAAATATGAAAATGTCCCTGCACCTGAGTAGCCTAAATAATGTGTAGGAAAAATGTAAAACAAAAGGAAAAAGATATTCTAAGAGATTAAAAAAATATTAAGAATGCTTAAAAATTTATAAGAAAATATTAGTAATAAAGAAAATACAAAAAAGCTTTCAAAAAATTCTGAAAACACCCTTAGAAAGTTTTGTTTTCTGCAAAATGCTAAATTATTCGCAGAAAAATATCAAATGACATTAGAATGACCCGGGAATGAACTATTAAGTGCTAGAAATGTTAGAGGAACTATTTGGGAGCTTATAGGGTAATGCTAGAAAAAATTATGAAAATACCTCTGTAGGGCAAGAAAATGTGAAACAGAAGTCAAAAGTGACCTCACATTGCTTGCATGAAAATTTCATATGAAAAATGTGGTGAAGACTCACCATATGTGTCATCACCTTATTTATGGAATATAAGACAAAAATCATAAATAAAAAAATTATTTTTATCATGGTTAAAATTAATTAACCTTGTTTAATTAAAATTAGCCATGCTTAATGTAAGTTAAACTTAATTAGTGGCAAACTCATCCTAATTGGAACTAATCTAATTCTAAAAGGATAGTTTCTTACATTTGAATTATTTTGAAAAATGTAAATTACATGCAAAATTACTAAAATTTCCTTAAGTTGGAAATTAATCCCTAAACTACCTTAACTTGGCCAAATTCACTTAGAGAATTTCTCTAAACTCTCCCAAAGTTGAATCTAATCCAAAAATCCTAAACTGCCACCTTAGTCCAATAAAACTTTCACCTTTGAAATTTAAGTTAAAATCAACATCTAATCATCAAACCCCACCACCACGACTAAGAGACCTTTGTGAACCACCAAAGAGGGGACCAAGATCAACCATCAAAGCCCCACAAAAACCCCACATCAAGTCTCCATCTAGTAGAATTTTACTACTTTGTCTTTTAAGCTTTAAATCTTAATTTTTATGGTTTATTTTCCTTTTTTGTGAATTCTTTCTTCAAGATCCATAGATCTCATTTTGTTTAAATTCATGAGAGCTTAAAATTGCCTTTTTGAATGGTTAAATATGAACACCATCCATTTTTAGTGATTTTTGAGATTTAAAGTGAAATTTGGATGGATTAAAGTGTTTTTACCCATCTTAAAATTTCTTAAAAATTAATTTTGATTCTTTGGGAAGATTTGAGAGGTCATGAGAAATTTTTTGAAGTGTTCATGCTATGAGATAGATGATCTTGGAGTAGATGTAGTGGATATACACTTATATGTCTTGAAAAATATTATCTTGAAGTTTTTTGTGTTTAAAGCTTGAAACTTTATGGTTTTCTTAATATTATTAAGTGATGTAATATTAAGTCCAAATATGAACCCTTGGACTAAAATACTTAAAAGTCTATGAAAAATTAAACCATAAGTTTTATTTGGACCTAGATCTAAAATATACTAAGAGAAAATTGAAATTTTGGGACAATAAATGGAACAAACTTCACAAGACACCTGTGACTTTTCTTAGCCATGACCCAAGCTAAGGACTAAGGAAAAATATTAATGGTTTCAAGTGTTAAAGATGCTACAAGTGTACAAAAATATGGTACCAAGGTTATATGAGAAGAATTTTGAGAAAATGACCTTAGATGCTCAAAGCGAATATTTGACCACCTTGGTAAAACTTGGGTAAAAATCTATGAAATTTCTATAGATGGTATAAATGATGAGATTAAGTCTTAATTGGTGTAAATCAACTCTTGAGAGGAGGAGAATTGAACCAAAATTCCCTAGAATTTAATAGAGATCATTCGACTATTACTTAAATAATTAGGAAAGAATGAGTTTAAATTTTTTCTTAGGGTTAATTAAGTACTCTTAGCATATGAATAAAAAGGATTAAAAGTGTAAGAACGTTTTAGGAATGGTTGGATGACCATTCGACCATGATGGCTAAATTAGTGAAAGGAAGTTAAAATTTTCACTATGATTTAAGCCTAAACCTAGGTATGCATAAATTAATTTATTAGGAATGAACCATAGGGTTGAAAAGTTGTAATTGACCATTCGGCCATGTCCTCTACGAGTGGTTGAGAAGTCTTAAAAATTTCTAAGTTTGGTAGTGTTTAATGGCCTAAACCTCAATTAGTAGAAATCATCTTCTAAGATAAAGAAAAAAGAACTAGAAGGCCTTGGGAACTTGTTTATGCATTCAACCAATTCTCAAGGATTAAGAGAAGTTTGAGTTTAAGTCTCAATTTTGGTGACAAGAGGATCCTAAGAAGGTTAAGGGAGAAGTTGTGAAGTGGGTAATGGAACTAGCTTAAAAGCTTGCTAAAAATTAAGAATGGATTTTTAGGTAAGCTTAAGGAGATGATCGAAAAGTAATGATGGAGTGAAAATGAGAAGTATGCATTTGGAAACCATAATTTAATTGAGGAAAAATGAGTTTGAAATCTTGGTTAAGATACAATAAGGACCTTTTTCTATGAAAAATAAAATAAGTAAGAGTATAAATGAAGTTTGGCAATGGTAAGGACACCATTCGACCATGTATGACTAAATTGATACAAGTTAAAATCTTGCTAACACATAACCCTTAAATATAGTTTGATTAGGTTATGTATAAGACATGTAAATTGAAGTGCACAAAGTAAAAAAAAGAGGTGTCATTCGGCCACCTAAGGGAAAACTTCTATGTTTTATAAAATCATGTGAAATAACTTGACCTTTGAGAAAAGGAAAGGTTGAGCAACAACTTAGAAGGTTGAGTGGAATAAGCTTCCATGAGTGATTCATCATAAAATATTATGAATTAAACAAGTTAGACATGTATGGGTATTTATGATACTATTGCCCAAAAATTAAATGATGAGTATAAGTAAGTCTTAATGTAGAAGACAATTATATTCTTAAAAGTTTTAAGCAAACTTGTGTACTGCTTTGTTAATGTACAAAATCTAATATGAGATGATGATTACTCATGAATGTGTAAAGAATGAGGTTATGTATGATGATCATGTGTGATTGATGCTGTGAATATGTTCACGATATATTGGTTGGATATTGATTAAGCGTGCATGATTATATAGAAGCTTTTAAAATGAACCTAAATGGTCAAGGGAACACTAAAGAAAAACTTATGTCCAAAGTTAATCTACTCTTCATGTGCCTTATGCACATCCAGAAGGCAACTGAGTCCTATTAAAGAGGAGGCAAAAGGATTCTCCATAAATCCTTCTATTGTGAAGACGCAAAAGGATTCTCCATAAATCCTTCTATTGTGAAGACAAACGGGTTCTTCACTAATTATTGATGGCAACAACCATCTAGGAATGAAATCATATCCTTAAGAATAAAAGATAGAGTAGCAGAACCAGTAAGAAGATATTATTTGACTAATGCTAAAGTATGTCTATGTTTTAATTATCACTAAGACAGTGATAGAAAATAGATATGAAAATGTAAGATAGAAAATAATGATCAAATAATGTCTATGATGTGATCCCAAAGATTTATTATGCTTAAGAAGTTACATGTCTATGTAATAATGGTTTTCTTGTATAAAAGTAATCCACTTTAGTAGGAGTTTTTGAAAGATTAAAATCAATCTTGTATGCATGTCATAATTTTTGTAATAAATTGAAGTGGTAATTTTTATAATAAATTGAAGTGGCTGGGATGAAAGTGATGAAATTAAACTTAGGGTAGAATCCTTTTGTCAAACTTAGTTTCTCATCCCTTCTCTCCCTATTTTCTTCTCAGACGAACAAAATGTCTCCTGCTATGACAGTAATGTTTGTTGACATTAGCAACGTTAATTGGACGCAAACTCTCATGGGTTGTTGATTGCAGCCTAGGCAAGCGTGCGAATATACTTTTCTTTAGGACATCTTTTTTTTTTGAGGTCATAAGTTTGAAGTTCTTTATGATGGACTTCATTATTCCATTGGAGGTTTTCCATCCGAATTGGGGTTTTCTTGCCTCCTCCTAGCTTTAAGGCGCAAAGAGTCGCAACCACTAAAGATTCTTCTTCATCTGAAGGGGAAATGGACCCACAGACTCCGTCCCACTATTACAGTTTGTCGCACGTCTAATCATCACAAGGAAGCTCTCCTTACGCCATGCCCTTTCAAGGTTACTAAGAAATACCAAATGGAACTTTTATCTCTCTGGATCAAAGCATGTGGCTAGAGAATTTTCATCATTAGTCTTGAGATGGTTTGTTAAGTTCTTGATGCTTATAGAAGAAGAAGAAGAAAGTCGTACCGATAATATAAATTTTGTAAATAATTGGATGTAGGCATCCTAATTACTATTATGTAGTGTAGATTGGCTAATGTATTAGGGTATAGACTAAATATGTATGTAATTAAGGTATGTACATTATTGTATGTAATTAAGTATGTGTAAAGGCCCTAGTGCCTAAGACTAATTATGTATATGTAATAAGGATTGTATATTTATATGAAGTTTGAATATTTATGTGTGAGTGATGTTTAAATTGGTTTATTGCTGATTAGAGACAATTAAAACGAAGGAAGTAATTCATATTGGTAATAACCTGTAAGCACACAAGAATGGTTACTAATTTATTTTCCACTACAAACGCTATATCAACGAGGCTCGAACGTATGAATTAAGCATAAAAATAGTATTCATTTTTATGGTATTATATGGAAAGCTTTATAAATAGAATTGATAGAATTCATATACGGGGATGAGATTCGAAGAACTCTTGAGGGATAGAACGTTTATTCCAGGAGTCTCGGAGAAAGCCTTTTCAGTCTAAATAGCTGGTATACCATCCCATTGTGTTCAAATTCTCCTTATCCTTTCCAAGTATATTCATGAAACCATCGTCTTTTATTTATCTCAAATACATGGTTTGATGGATTTATGCAAATGAGTTGCACTTGTTGTTATTGGTTGAATTCAGGTAGACTTTTCCTTTTGTTCATTTCATGATAAATTATGCCATAACACATTCATCCGTTTATAATGGGATAAGTCGTGACATATACCATTTTATTCCTTAGATTACAATATCGGTATAGTTAATTCCCCATACAATCCTAAATAATAAGTTCGAAGGTATATACAATCCCAAATAGTATAAGGAAATTAAGCTAGGAAAATAATAATAATGGGCCTCACCTTTGCTTACCTCTTCACTGCTACCAACATCTTTAGAGCATATACCTCCATCCCCAAAAAATCATCTCCAATCGTGCCTCAGAATCCTAGTTTTCTCAGTATAATATAAGCACTGAAACCATAAAAACCAATGTTAAAGTAAATAGAGGTAGGATACAAGGATGCACCAAATTCAAAACTAGTCTTATAAAAGGAATAGAAGTTAGGAAATGAAAAAAACAAGAGTTTAGGAAGCTAAATCTCCAATTTAAAGTAAATGCAAAACCACCATCAGGCCTCTATTTGCCATTAGTGCCACCATAAGCTTCCCAACTATTGTTGTTAATGCTAGCCGCATGCAAGGATAGTCTAACCCCAAGCATGCCGGCTGCATTTTTCTTAACTCCTGTCTCTCACAAAAATCATCTTCCCCAAGGGATGAGTGAAGAAAAATATTTCCCCCAAGCGGTACTTCCTGGTTCCTCCTTAGATGGTCAAGTTATTCCATGGTTAGGGGTGATGATGACCATTTCAAGAAATGTTATCCCGTTCCGTGCTCTCGTAGATCCTACAGGAGTTCATGTCAAAGGGATGCTCACTTTCGTCCTCTGCCCACATAACCTCTGGGCCAGGGTAGACCCTCGTCTTCACTCTTAGGGGCCACACAAGGGTGATGGCAGTGAGGCCCTTCTTGATGACACTTCCATCCCTTCACACATAACCCTAGCAATTCTCTAATTAATCCAGCCTAATTGCCCCATATTAATCTTCCCTTCTCTCTTGCTAACCCTCAAATAAGCATTGCTGGGTAGGAAGAGTCTAAATTCATAAACTTACTTGGCACACGTTATGGGCTTCTAGGTGGGAGAGTGTGAGTCATGAAAACGGGGTGTTAACTAGGGCCTAATACATGAGTGGAAAGACCAAACTGATAAATATACATAATTAGCCTAATTCCTCTAAAAGAAAATAAATAAAAATATAAGGAAATTAGAACTCTATAAAGAAAAGCCAAATTAATTATATTAATTAGGAGGCATTATCAAAGTCTTGTAAGTTGAGATTTCCTGGCCGATTTGAATGGAGGGGCCTAATCATTATTGGTTGCCCAATTAGAAGAGGTAGTCACAAAATGGTCATGTAAGCTTGATTATGGTGAGGAACCCAAACCAAGTGTGAGCCACATATTTCTTAATTTGGATTTATTGATAATAGCTTACCTCAAGTTGCATTGTTGTGTAAGTGTTAAGCGCATTCATGATGTTCTTAGGTAATGCCATTATGGGCCTATACGAAAGTAATAAGGCGAGCATCATCATTATTTTTAACATCCATCTTTTTCATATCCAGTTACCTTGTGTACCCTTACAAAATAAAATTTTCTCAAACCCCTTTTTAAGAATAAAAAGTCATTTATAATTTTTTATTTTTCTTTTTTTTTAAAATTTTAAATATCACGCAACGAACTTCTAATATAAATGAGTAGTATACTCTATCGTTTTATATTCTAAGAATGGTATAAGTCTCGATACAACCTTCACTTGGATTGGACCTTTTGCCTATATGGATTTAGAAAATTATTTAAATTATACGATGGATTTAATTTCTTATAAAATTCTCATTTAAATTTATTCTGGTATTCAAAAAACTAATATTTTAAAATTTTTAAATATCACGCAACGAACTTCTAATATGGATGAGTAGAAAACTTAACCGTCTCATATTCTAAGAATTGTATAGGTCTCAGTTCCACCTTCGCTTGGCTTGGACCTTATGCATATGTGGGTTTAAAAAATTATTTAAATTATACGATGAATTTAATTTCTTGTAAAAGTCTCATTTAAATTTGTTTTGGTATTCAAAAAACTAATATTTTAAAATTGTGAAATCTCACGCAACGAAATTCTAATACAAATTAGTAGCATACTCTACCGTTTAATATTCTAAAAATCGTATAACTCTTAGTGCCACATTCGCTTACCTTGGACCTTATGAATATGTGGGTTTAGAAAATTAATTAAAAACAAAAGATTTGAATATCGAAAGCCAAAATATTATCTAACAAAAAAATTCACTTTATTTCAAAATTTAAATTCAAGCAAGGTTCTTCAAATAATTTCTCAACAATTTTTTTCCAAAAAATTAAATGGACAAAACTACATACGTCTTGAGTTTCCCATCGTATCTGAGAATACGTACAAGCAAGACCAAAATTCTATCAGACTGTTTTTTGTACATACTATATGTATTTCTATAAATTTTATCTTATCTTTTTTCAAATATTTAATATAAAAAAGGATGAGATAAGTTTTTCTTTAAAATTATTTTCAGATTGTATATAAACTTTGGGTACCGTTCTTTGAAACGGGTGAACACGGTGTCTTGCACCTTCCTTATTCATAACCGACTCCCAAACCTAGAGCTTTTTAGGATTTTCTAAATTTTACCATTAAACATAAGATTTGATGGCAACACCACGATTTTAAAAGGCTTATAATTAATTTTTATGGATCCATCATTTCATCATAATATTAGTTGCGACATGTAGCATACTCTATCGTCTAATATTTTGAGAATCATATAAGTTTTAGTCCAACATTTGCTTATCTAAAACCTTGTACATATATGTAGGTTAAGAAAATTTATTTAAATATTTAAATAAAAAATTTCCAAACTAAAAAATATACCATCTTATTTTTTTTAATTTCAAAACCTAAAACTTTATCTTAAAATTATAAATCTCATGCAACAAACTTCGCACATGAATGTGAAACATATCCTATCATCTTGTATTCAAAGAATCATATAGGTTTCAGTGTTGCTCTTATTTTCCTTAAACCTTATGCATATATGGATTTAGAAAATTAAGTAAAAAATTTTAATATAAAACCCAAAAATATTTTCTAATTAAAAATAAAAAACTTTTTCTAATTTAAAATAGCTCATTTTCAAAATTCAATTTCAAACAAAATTTTTCCAAGATATTTTGAATTAATTTTCTCAACCAAATTGCTTCAAAAATTAAATCGATAGAATTGTGTAGTTTTGAGTTTTCCATCATAATAAGGAATACTTAGGAACAACATCAAAATTCTATTAGACTATTTTTTGTATTTATTTTATTTTATTTTTTCATATATATAAATTCATGTTTTTAAACAATTTAAATATCTAATTTTCATATTAAAAGGGATCAAATATTCAAAATTATTTTAAAATTGCACATCTAATTTTAGGTATCATTCCTCAGAATGGGGAAATAGGATGCTTGCACGTTTCTTAACTAACTCCTAAACCTAGAACACTTTTGGGTTGCGATAGATAATTATTTTAGGTTGCAACAGATAACGCTTTATTCGGAATATTCATAGAGTTAGACTTGTTTTAAAGTTTAAAGTGAAATTCTATAATAATTATGAAAAAAAATCTATTTAATCCATTTCTTTTATTTTGTGTTTAAATATATTTGTTGTAAGTTTTAAATTGTAAATCTTTATTCCATATATATTAGTTTTACTCCATGTACATATTTTTTATTTTTATTTTTTTGTGTAAGCCATTTTTTATTTTATTTGTACATTATTTAAATAATTGCATTCTAAATATTTTCTTAAACTCAAGGATAGATACTTTTATGTTGTACATATTTGTTTGTATATGTACTATATATATTGCTTATGCTGCTTTCTATGCAAGAATTTTGGGTTTGAGAGGTTTCTATGCCCTCCACACATCACTCCTATCTAGCATATGCACGTAATGAGTGGGACCCTATACCTAGATCTAAGTGAAGCTTAGGATTAGAGGGGTATAGTGATGTCACTTTGTATGAAGGTCTTGTTTAACTATCACAAAAATCTTAACTAGATTGGTCTTTTTCTGTAATTCCCCATAACTGGTAACATTCCTTACTAGTGTGGTAAGCATCATGGATTTAAACTTGACTCTTCTAACCTTTGAATCTCTTGGATTATTAGTCATCCTGTGTGAGTGTCATACATTAAAAACACTTAGATCTAGAGTGTAGGTTACCAGAGTAAGGACACAAAGGAGGCCATGATTCCTTTTATACTCATTCATCCATGCATCATTCATTCATTCATAAAGAAATCATACAAATTATTGGATTCAAATAAGAGACAGAAAATTTTTAGAAAAATAAGATAGAGAAAATTAAAAAGAATGAAAGAGAAAAAATAATGAGAAATTTCAAAATAATGAAAAGAGAAAAAAAATATTAAAAATAAAGTGTGAGAAAATTAAAAAAAATAAAAGAGAGATGAAAATTAAAAAATAATAAGCAAGAAGATTGAAAAAGAAAAAAGAAAAAAGGAATCCCAAGAGTCCAATAATTCGTATGATTCCATAAATTTGTAACTCTCTAAAATGCTTATTTTAATTTCAAATTTTCTAAACAATAAAGCATTTTACTGAGTTAATGATCCTATTTTGGATTTTAAGAAAAAAAAATAAAAAAATAAAATCAAAATTCTCATTACACAACAAGTGTATTTTCGCATGAACACTTCATTCATATAATCATTTCTTTCAACCATGCATAAAATAATCCATCAAGCATGCATTTGCATGAGCATGACGTTCATTTCAAAAATTAAAAATAAATATCTCATTTCTCCTACATAACATTCATGTATCAATTGTGTGATATCATGCCATCGTATCATCTTGCATGAAAATAAAAATAATAAAAATGCTTCTCATATGGATTAGGCATATGCATGTGTTCAAAAAATTTCTTTTTCATATTTATCACTGTCGCAATCGTAATTCAGACGAGACGAAGAACTCGCTAAATTTTAAAAAATGAATTGATTGATAATGTGGAGCCGCCACCAAATTATTATATAAGGGAAAATATTTGGAAAAATCCTAACTCGAGGATGAGATTTAGGTTCGGAAGTCGGTTACGAGTGGGGAAGGTGTTAGGCACCCCACTCGCCCGTTCCGAAGAACGGTACCCTTAAACTGAGTGTGTGATTTTGAAAAACTGCTTTGATCCCTTTAATTAGAGTTAAAATACATAATTTGATGGAGGTTAGCCTAACAGGACTTGATCAAGCTCCTACGTATTCCCTGGTGCGATGGGAAACTCAAGGCTTACGTAGTTTTGGTATGTTTGAAGGCTTGACCTTCAGAGATGCTTAAAAGAGATGTGACATTTTTAAGAGGTTTTTTTATTTTTTGTAAGCACCTTAGTCCACTCATGCACAAGGCCCGAGGCAGCTACGGCAGCACGAAGGCTTATACAAGCTACTAAACGTTGGACAACAGGTGAACCGCCAGCCCCTCATTTAGAGCCCATTGCGTGAGACCAAAGATCCCAACATATTTAAAAAAATAGTTTTTATTTTTGGAAGGACCTTAGCTCACTCATGCACAAGGCCCGAGGAGGCTACGGCAGCACGGGGGTCTATACAGACTACTAAACGTTGGACAGCAGGTGAACCGTCAGCCCCCCATTTAGAGTCCATTGCGTGAGACCAAAGATCCCAAAATATTTGAAAAAGTGTTTGTTTTTTGAAGGGACCTTTAGTCCACTCATGCACAAAGCCCGAGGCGGCTACGGCAGCACAGGGGCCTATACAGACTACTAAACGTTGGACAGCAAGTGAACCGTCAGCCCCTCATTTAGAGCCTGTTGCGTGAGACCAAGGATCCTAAAATATTTGAAAAAAGAACTTTATTTTTAAATATAATAAAGATAAGAAAAGGAATGACTTGATATGAAAAAGGAATTTGTTTTGAAGTGAATTTAATTTTGAGTTTTTGAACCTTGACTTGATCAAGAATGAGCTTGACTCGGACTTGATAATTTTGAGGAAAAGCATTTGAAGTTGATTTGGAAATTTGAGAGGGGGAGGATTAAACTAAAAGTTTGATTTAATTTTATTTGAAGAAAAGAGTCAAAAAGGGGAATTTATTTTGAATGTCGGGCTTGAATTGGACTTGATTTAACATAAACTTGACTTGATTTGAAGTTAAGGAAAAGAATTGCGAACATGCTTCAGTAATGAAGCGATAGCAATTTCATTTCAAATCCAAATTAGACAAATAATATCATTACAGAAACTAGAGAGAAATACCAAGAGAACACAACAAAAATCACCAAAATCAGAGATCATGTGACCAATTAAAAACGAAAATGAAAAACAGAGATGAAGATCAAACTCAAGAACACACAAGATTTTGGCGCCAAAATTTGAATTCAAATCTTAGAATTTTTAAAAAATATTTTTTGGCAGATCTGAAAAATCAATACCAATCAATTGAAAGATATAGATTATAGGAATCAAACAAAATAATTTTGACATAAATCCAATCAGAAATGAGCAAGTTATACACAAATCAAAAAAGCTAGGTTAATTTGTGCACCAAGATGAACATGCTTCGGTAATCAGGCGATTAAAATTTCATTGCAGATCCTAATTGGACAAATAATATCATTCCAGAAACTAGAAAGAAAGAAAAATAAGAAATAAACAAAAATCATGGAAATCGTAGATCATTTGACCGATTAAAAACAAAAACGGAAAACAGAGATGAAGATCAAGCTCAAGAACACACAAGATTTTGGCGCCAAAATTTGAGTTCAAATTTCAGAATTTTAAAAAAATATTTTTTGGTAGATCTGAAACTTTAAAACCAATTAACTAAAATATATGGATCATATGAATCAAACAAAAAAAGTTTGACATAAATCCAACTAGAAATGAGCAAGTTATGCACAAATCAAACAAGCTAGGTTAATTTGTGCACCAGGATGAACATGCTTCGGTAATCAGGCAATTAAAATTTCATTCCAGAAACTAGAAAGAAAGAAAAATAAAAAATAAACAAAAATCATGGAAATCGTAGATCATTTGACCGATTAAAAACAAAAACGGAAAACAGAGATGAAGATCAAGCTCAAGAACACACAAGATTTTAGCGCCAAAATTTGAGTTCAAATTTCATAATTTTTAAAAAATATTTTTTGGTAGATCTGAAACTTTAAAACCAATTAAATGAAATATATGGATCATATGAATAAAAAAACAAGTTTGACATAAATCCAACTAGAAATGAGCAAGTTATGCACAAATCAAACAAGTTAGGTTAATTTGTGCACCAGGATTAACATGCTTCGGTAATCAGGCAATTAAAATTTCATTTCAGATCCAAATTGGACAAGTAATATCATTCCAGAAACTAGAGAGAAATAAAAAGAGAACGCAACAAAAATCATACAAATCGGAGATCATTTGACTGATCCAAAATGAGAACGAAAACCAGAGACGAAAAATGAGCTCGAAAATCCGAGAAGAAGCAAGAAACTTAAGCAGAATAAAAGTAGGATCTAACCTCGATTGGAAGGTGATGAAGAACTGGTTTGAAGGCAGAGGTAGAGAGTCTCCTAGGTCCTCACTTCAAAAATTCTGAAAATCCCCTCCCTCAAGTGCTTCTCCTCTCTGCGTTGGTCCCTGATTTCTTCCCCAAAAAAATGTCAAGAAGCAAAAAAGACCCCTTCTTTTCCTATTTGTAGGTATATATAGACACCTCCCCTTCTTGGCAAGAGTCAAGCTCTTTCAAAGAGTCAAAGGACAACCCCTCTCTCTTAGCAAGGGCAAGTCCTTTCAAAGGGCCAAAAGCCACCCCTTTACAGGAGCCAAAAGCCAACCCCTTGATTTCAAAATTTTTGTTTCCTATTTTTTATTTTTCAATTTTCGTTTTTTACCTTTTTTCGTTTTTTCTTTTTATTTTTTATATTTATTTATTTATCATTTTTACTTATTCTTTAATTTTCCTTTTTTATTATTTTTTTTATTTTTTTCTTTTTTGCTTTCTATTTTATGTATTTTCTGTTTTTTTTTCCTTTCTGCTTTTTATTTTATATCTCTTCAAATTTTTAATTAACTTAATTTTTAGTTAATTTTAACGATTGGGGACCTCGGACATAATTGAATGTTTACAATCCAAAAAAAAATTCAGCATTCATGTCCTTTGCAAAATCTGACAATCATTGTGAAAATAATAAATTTTTTATCCATAGCATCATCAATCATAAATTTTGATATCATCACATTTATTCCATTAATTTACCATGTATGTGTTCATTTGCATCCATAGAAAAATCATAAAAAGAAATACTACTCTTTTACATATTGATAATCGTTCATTAGTCATTCTTCTTTTTATCACTCATATCCCATACATAAAAAAGAAAAAAAAAAATTATGCTCATAACCCTTTCGCATCCAAAAAGTAAAATGGATATTTCTAATTCATGTATAATATCATTTTTCCATAGTTCATTAACATATTCACGTTACAAAATATTTATGTTCTTCATTCCTTAAAAATAGTTTCCTAATTCATCGTCTATTTGCATAAAAATATAAAAATATATATTAAAAAAATTCATTCATTTGCTTTTATCTTAACCGTGTATGTCATTCCATTCTCATACTTGCATCACATATAAAATAAAATTGAAAATTTTTTGTCTATTTTATGCTCTTCGTAAGCATTATGTTTCTTGTTCAAAAAATAACTTTGATTTCACTTGACTTACGAATAAATTTTCTCATTCTAACCTCTTGTGTTTCTTATTATTAAATGTTTGTCTCAAATAAGAAATTTTTAGTCCAAATTTCATTTGAATGAAAATATTGAAAAAAAAATACCAATCAAATAGACCACCTATTTTGTACCTCATCTTCTTCACCAGTTCCTTCATTTTGAATAAAAAGTTTTAAAACCTCATCGTTTTCCATCACCCATGTTTATGTCTACCAAAATAAATTGATTGAGAAAAAAATAGAGGATGATGCCAATGCAAGATCCCACCGCTCAAAAATATAATTCAAAAATGATAAAGGAAAACATGTTTACAAGCAGATTTCGTCAATGATGAAGGCCTCATTCATTTTCCAAAATAACAAGGAGTATAAGCCCCTTTATACCCCTTTGAGCTTATAAGTAATAGTGTTTTCCTTTACAACACATAATTCCATTTTAACCTAGGGAAGGATAATCTTTTCAACAAATATTATTTGTATTTGAATATCAATGATTATTTTGCTTCATCTATTCAAGCACTTCATCCATTGCCAATCTTGTTGAGCCAAAAACAAAAAATTCTTTCTTAACCTATCAAAATAATACATAGGGAACAATTAGATTTTCATAACCAAGTGATTCTTGTTTTCAATATGTTAAATTCAAAATGAAGTTAAAGAATTGAAAATTCAAAAATAAATAAAAATTGATTGATTGAAAAATCAAAATGATGAAAATAGAATCATAAAAAAGAGAAGAAAAAAATAAAATAAATAAATATCCCAGTCAAAGAATTAGATAAAAATAGAAAAACGAAAAAGAATTAAAAATTTTCAATTTCAAATTAATTAAATGCGTGAGCAAAATTATGAATTTTCAAAAATAAGTTCTCATTGAGACTCAACTTAATTTTTGGATCATTATATCATTTCTTTCATAAATGGTATCTTTTACCCATTAATCTCATTACAACTCCAAAAAATCTTCTTGGTAATTCAATGCAATCAAAAATTTGTTGAAATTAAGAATGAATAAAATTATAAAAAGATGGGTAGGGTTTACAAATCAATTTTGAGTCTTGTAACTTTTTCTTTTCAAAATAGAAAAAACAAATAAATTTCTTGAATAGAATATATTATCATTGATTGCTTGCATCATCCTACATCATTCTTGCATTATTTCTAACATAATCAAATCATGTCATTGCATGAGCACGTCATCAAGCATAGTTGTATTTCAAGCATATCATAGCATTAAAAAATAATAAAATCAAAACATCTCATTACATACATCTTATATCATGCATTATTTTCATCCTTCATCACTTTTAACATTATTTTCATGAAAATCTATCTTGTTAGTTAATAATCGCTTAAAGTACCTTCTATCATTTTTAAGTATTACATCGAAATAAAAAGAACACTTGCTAGATATTTCATCTATTTTCAAACCTTGAGCATACATCCCATGACATTTTGTTAATGCATTGCATATCATTGAATAAAGCTATTTAAAAAAATCAATCAAATCATTTTGTCTCATGTTATTCCATAAATAGCATGAGCAAGTGGAAGAATCCATAACTGGGGCACTTGCTAATTGCCTAAACCATTTTAAAAGAATTGGGACGAATTTTTTTCCTAACTAATTCAAATCGGAGCAATTTCAAATTTCCTAAAATCAATTAAAAATAGGGAAAATAATCCTTCTTCAATTAAATGGTTTTCTTTCTTTTGTAATTCATGCATCATGCATTGTTTGCACAATCCACATCTTTTTTTGCTTTGTAATATATGTTAGAAAAACAATAAAAAATAAACAATGCAAACTATCCCATTGCGTATTCACACTTTGTTTGCTTTCAAATCTTGATCATACACCCAATGGTAGTTTATCCATGCATTCATACATTGCATATCATTGCAGGAAAATATTTCAAAATATTTTAAACCCTTTATCTTATATCATGCATAACATATCCATGCACCTTATATGTAGCATGAACTAGTTGAAGATTCCAAGAAACATTCAAAATTGGGGCAATCAATAGTTCCCCAACATTATTTCAAAACTAGGGTGAATAAACCTTTTTTTCAAAGAGTTTTTCTTCTCTTCTAGTCCATGCACCACGATCATGCATCAATTTAAATTTTCAAAATAATCATACGTCATATTGAATCACCTATTTCGAACCATGCATCAAAATCATCTTGCATACTCTCTACTATATTTTTACTTTTCTCACTTAACCACATGCATTTTCTTAGCATCTTGCACCATCTCATATACATATATACACATCATGCACCAAATATTCATATGATTCATATGTTCATTGCCTAAAGTCCAGATGTTATAAGGTTTTCAATGGCTTCATGTCAACTACTACAAGCTTTCATTTCTGCATCTTCACTTACTAAAATTGGTATTTCAATTTTTACATCATAATTATCATGCCATAGTCCATATAGATATTTTATATTAACCTCTTATTTTCCAATCATGTTATAGTGGATGCTGCTTGTAAGGGGTATCCCAAAAAAATTCCTTGGAAATACTTGAAGCTTCATGGTAGAGTTAACATCTAATAGTTATTAATGGTGTTCAACTAACAAGCATGAAGAAAAAAAGACATGTTAGAATGTATCAAGTTGATTAGAATTCAGTTTTGGCAAGTTAGATGGAATCCATCAACAAAAAATGGGAAGCTCTCATGTTAGCTTAATTGCAAACTGTTCCACCTATTTTACCCATACTTACAACTTGCAATCTTTGCAGATTCATAAGTTATGGTAATAATGATTGCCTAGTGGGTGTTCATCTTGTCCAATAGAAAAAAAAAACTAACTAATTGGATAATAGATATAACTCAAATTAAAAAAATTATCTCAATCTAATTATGGTAGGTGGTAGAATAACCAAGATCCAAGCTCTAATAAAAATATGACCAAGCCACCTATAATTCAAAACCAAAGCAAAAACAAGCGAGAGAAAAAGGATCCTTCTTTCCAAGAAACAATGATTCAAAATTTTCAAAGCCACAAGTTATAAACTTAAGTTATAAAAAATTAGCTAACATAAATCATCAACCTCTTAAGTCAAAAAAAATACTAGGAACATTATCTAGACAACTGAAGGTAAACTTTAAGGAACAAGTCAAGATAATTACTTTTAGGAGTGATAAAAAGATAAATATGCATACAACGAAGGGGAAAAAGATCTTGATTCAGGAGAATCATAAGGTTTATACTAACAAGAACCTAAGGGATAAAAATAAGTAATAAAGGTGGTAATGAAAAAATTACAAAAAAAAAATATTTTGTAGAAACTTATCAAGCTAAATACTTTGAAAGGATAAAAGTTAACAAAAGTGATCTTTAATTAGAAAAATTTTTAAAAAATTTAAAGCAGCTAAAGATTAATGTCTCTTTTATGAAAGTTATAATTCAAATGTCCAAACATGCTAAATTTCTCAATAAGATCTTGATAAAACAGATAAAATTAGAAGAATATAGGACAATCAAGCTTACTAAGTAGTGTTCAATTATTCTGCTAAAAAAATTACCATCAAAGCTTAAGAATAAAATTTTTTTTGCTATTCTTTATTATTGATTCTCATTTTAACAAAACGTTATATGATTAAAGAGCTATTTCTTTGTATCCTAGAGATTGCTCCATCACACGTCTCATAGGCATAATAGAGGATATTCTTATTAAGGTGGGAAAGTTTATTGTTCCTATTAATTTCATCATTTTAGATAAAGAGTAGGATGACAAAGCTCTGATTATTTTAGGACAACCTTTTCTAGTCACAGGAAAGACTATCACTTATGTGTAATAAGAGAAGCTCTATTTTAGATTGGATGATGAGAAAATAATGTTTAAAGTACTTGATTCCTTAAAAAATTCCTCTACTTTTTTATTTTTTCAATGTTATTAATTCTTTGGACAATTCACGCTTGATTTTGATATTAAATTTTAATCAAATTTGACCCATTTTTAATGAATATTATGTTCTTTTATAAAAGGATGAGTGAACATAATCGAACAGGTCTCTACATCTTTTCACACCTTTCTAACCATCTTTCTTACTACACATCTTTCATTCACTTTCTCTTCCTTCAAAGCATTCAAGAGCTATCACAATGTTAGTTCAAATTCTTCCTTCCATAGAAACATTGTCATCCCTTTTATTTTTTTATAAATAAATATCTTTTTCAATCATGTTCGTCCAATTATTTTAATTCATACTAAAAATTGGTTATACTTAATAATTTTTACATTATTTAGATAATATATGATATTGTATTATTTTCAAATTGATAAATCTATATAATTTATATTAAAAATTAGTTACACTTGATAATTTTTACATTAATTAGATAATATATGATATTATATCATTGTTCAATTGTCGAATACCTAAAAACTAAAGTTTAGAGGATTAATCATAATTTAAGATTTAATTAATTATTAAATTAATAAACTCGTCAATACATTATGCTTCTTTTATTTTTTAGATTGTATGATTATTAATGGTAATATATTAGAAAAGAGAATATTGATATTATATTATTTTAAATATTAATAAAATAGAATGAATGATTGATAATTAAATAAATAATTTATAATAAAATTTTAAAAAGTATTAAATGAAATTATAAGTGAAACCATAAAATCAAAGTCTTTTTATATGTAAATTTGAAAATTTAATTATTTATTTATTTATTTTGAAATTTTACTATTTTTTTACTACTATTTTAATTAATCAACCATAAAAAAATTATTGTCTTTTCAAGTTTAATAATAAAAAATAACTAATCTAATTTTTTTTAAATAGTCAAAGTAAAAATAATAATAAAAATTTAATATTCTTTTTTTTATATTACTCATTTTTCTTTATTTATTATTTATTACACATATCCGTGAGTAAAATGAACCACATCTACCTTATATGGCCAAATTTGACTCCTCATACTATAGTTGAAGTTAACAATAGGAATTGGTGAAATTAACATTGATATTATTTTAAATTTTTGTTTAAAACTTATCTGTATCTTAAAATTGATGCAACCATAAAAAAATTATATTAAAAAAATATTTATAAGTAATTAATATTTATAAAAATACTAAAATATAAATCAATGAACTTTTAAGATTCTTTCATCATTTATAATTAGGAATAAAAATGAATAAAATCGTCCAACAAAAATTTACAATTTAGCTTATTTAAAGTTTAATTTATCTTTATTTATTTAATAAATAAATAAATTCTGACTTATTAAAATATCTTTTTAAATATATAAGTTAGATTTAAGCTTATTAAAAAGTTTATTTATTCTGCAACCTATTTATCTTTATATATTCTATTTATTATATTTATTTTAATATATTATATTTATATAATATTAATATATTTACATTATTAATTAAAATTAAATTTTTAATTTTTACTTTTTATTTTTTAATTTTAAACAAAAAAAAAATTTACAATATTTATTATAAAATTTATATATATTATTTTAATTTTTATGTATATTTAAATTTATATATTTGTATATGTTAGGTGCATGCATTATATATTTTTTATATATTATTATATTTGTATATAATTAATGTGTAATATACATATTATAAAATTATATAGTTAAGGTTATAAATATTTTATCTTACTGGCTGTAATATTTATACCTTTTTAATCAATTATTTATATAAATTTTAAGTTTATTTATTAAACTTTTTGGTATTTCAAACTTTTAAACAAGTTTATAAATTTTAAAACAGATCAAATATTAACAATAAAAAAATTTATAATAAATAATAAATCTAAACTTAAATCTTAAAATTTGTAAATAAATTACACTTAAAATACTCAAAAATAAATCAATCTTTCATTCTTTCTTAAAAGGCGTCTCATAAGTATATTTTATAGATAGCTCCTACATTTGGATTCAATTACTATCCCTCCATAAATTTAGATTCTAGAGTAACTTATTCGGCCATTACTAACCTACCTAAAATGCTGATAAATCATGTCAATAAAATAGGTGTTACAAACAATCCTTTTATTTCAAATCTCCCATAAAGTAAATTTTAAAAATAATTTATTTATAATTTTGTCTCAATTAAATTAGGTAAATTATTAGAATTAATTTATTAATAAAAAATTGAGATAATTTATTTAAAATTTTATGTTTAAATCTTATTATTCTTAAAATAAAATTTTAATATAATATCATAGATATAATGGATGTTTTTCTCCCATTAAAATTAAAATTTCACCTAAAAATTGATATCAAATTTTAGCGTTAACATTTATTGTCTTTACTACTTACATTTAATAAAAATCGGCATTAAAAATTGAGATTAATCATCAAGATAAAAATTTTAATTTTGATTTAATATTGTATCTAAATTTTGTTCTTATTTTTATTATTATAAAAAATTTGAGTGAGTTGATCATAGAGTATAAATTGATAACAAAATAGAATAGAAGATGTATTAATGAGAAAAGGAGTAAAGCCTCCAAATTTCTGTGCTGGACCAATACCATTTATCATAACAACCTCCCACTTGTGGACAGGAAGCAAAGGTACCATGCATTTATTATTAACACATCTTATGGCCTATATAATCTTGTGGACAATAAACCAAATTCCAATGTCAAAAAGAGAAACTCTACTCTCTCATTCTTTCAAAATCCTATATAAGACAATTTCATCAATGTTGACCATCAATGGATTTCATAACCCATAGTATGTTCCCGCACGTGGTATAAAAATAGTAAATATATTTAATTAAATATTTTATATTTTTAAAATAAATATTAAATTATTTAAATATTTCTATACATTTATTTTTAAATACAGTGTTAAAACGGGCTAACCATTCAATCCGATTTAAGGTTTTGGTACCATTAACCCAATAAAAACGTACATACAAAATAAAAATCTAAGCTTTATCCAAATTTTGATAACCAAAAGTCATCCAAATCCGCTTTTTATCTTTAAATAGATTGGTTGTCCAACGAAAAAAGTTCAAAATTTACTTAAATTTAAAATTTAAAACATATTATATTTTAGCAAGTTTAATCATGCTTATTTAACTTGACTAACCCATTTTAACACTTCTAGCACTAACAAAAAAAAAGAAAAAAAAAATAGCTCCGTAAATCCTAGAAAGAATCATCTTTGGACGCTAATTTACACACATAGTTTCCATTTGTAAAAACTTGCATTACAAAGATAAAATAAGTGAGTTTCTTTTATTAATTAATTAATTGTTTGATAGTTAACCTTGTAATCCTTCAGTATATATATTTTTTATTCAGTGTTTGAAAAAAGAATATACTTGGTTTAAACCGGGAACACATTAATTAATGTTAAAAGAAAAAACCCGAACATTGTTAGAACCATCTCCCATTGATCCTAACCATAAACAGCTCCTCCTTAAGTATAGTTAAGCATGACACCATATTATAATTAAGACTTTTCCAAGCCTAAGGCATATATTATTAGTCTAACCGTGGATTAACAAAGTAATTATGATTTTTCATTTATGTGGTTGGGGTGTGGGGTGAGATTGTATGGCTCCAAAGATTTTACCAAACATTTCATATTATAATTAACAAAGCTACGTAAAAATACTTCATGAAATCCAAGATTTTGAGGCTTTGAGTTTATACTTCTTTTAAAACTACCCAACATTAACACTGTCAACATGTTCTAAATATTAAATAAAGGGTAGGGGATACTCGGATTGGCATAAGCCTAATTTTTACATGATATCAACTTGTACAACACGAATACTAATTATCCTATATACGAACACTGTTTTTCATCTTCCTAACATTTGAAACATTTGAATTGAATGGTTGAGAATTTTTTAAAAAGAAGTGGTCAGAGAGTTTATATTCGGATACTGTTTGGTATACAGAAAGATCATTTCCGGTACAACATTGGAACAAAATATGTGACACATGTTTGTTTTTAATTAATTTACTCAAAAAAATTATTTTAAAAATTCTCAAATATCTATATCATTATGATTATAAAATCTTTTCAACACAATAAATGTTGAAGCTAGAACAGTTAATTAAATTTTCAAAATATACGAAACCAATATTTGAGATATGTCATAAGATTGTTAAAATAGGATAGAATATATCTGGATTTGAAACGGAATTACTTTGAAAAACTTTATATATACCATGGAATCAAATTTTATTAAATCTACATCAATATCTCATAAAAAAAAATTCATGTAGAATGATAGGATTAAATTTTAAATAACTTAATAACAAGCTAATATTGCTAAAGAAGAGAATACTTTTATTTATAAGAATTTAAAATAACACGTGGACGATTGTTGGAATAAAATAAGGACTTTTTTCTCTATTCTGTCAACTTAGTTTTCTAAAAAAATCCAAAAGTTTAAAATTTCCGTCTCTAAGTACAATATCTTATTTTAAATGAGAAATTGGATTTTATATATTATAATTATTAAAATATTAGTTAAAGTCAAATGACAAAACTCAAAATGAATGAAATTGATGAAAAAAATATTTAATATATATATATATATAATCATTTAAACCGAGTGATCAATCCAAAAGGACTAATTATTTATTTGAACCTATTGTTACATATTTTTCATACATTCTCACAATTAGTATTTTTTAACATTTATAATTAAAATCAAATTGAAATTCATAAATGTTTATATATATATATATAACAAAGTTCTGTTGTAAAACATAGATTAATTGTGCAAATTTATGAACACGGAAAGGGCAATTCTCTAGTGCAAAAATAAGTTTTTATAACAGGATTTTATATCGGTTGTTTAGAAATTGATATAAAAAAATGTGGTAGCATTTTTGTAAATAAATGTAAATTTTACATCGGTTTAGAAAAGAACCGATGTAAAAAGTACTTTCTACATCAGTTCTCTTTTGAACTGATGTAGAAAGTGGGTTTTCTTTCAAACTTTGTACATCGGTTACATACAAAACAACCGATGTAAAAGTACTTTCTACATCGGTTGTTTTATAATCGATGTAGAAAGTAAATTTTTTTCAAACTTTCTACATCGGTTCTAAGAAACAACCGATGTAGAATATCTTCCTCTATCACTTAATTTTCAACGCTAGTCATCTTTAACCTCATTCTCCAAAACTCCAGTTTCTCGTTTCGGCTTGTTCTCTCTATTTTCGTTTACATCTTAGTCATTGTCGCCATCCCTGTTGTTCGTCGTTGCACTACATTCTTACGTTCGTGGTCGTCGTTGTCGTTGCAACCATTTCCTCCGTTCGAAGTTATTGTCGCGCACCCTAAGGTTTGAAGTTGTCTTTGTCGTTATTTATACATCTCATTCTATTATTATAATTGAAATTTACATTCGTTTTGGTTGTATTCTATAATTTTCAAGCTTCTTATTTGGCTACCACTGTGTTGTGTCGTCATTCGACTACTTTTGTACCTTCGTTAGGACACCGTTTGGTCACCGCTCAACCATTTTTTCTCTGCTTTCAACTTTCAACAGGTACATGGCTGATTACGATATTTTTTTTCATCTTTCGACACTTGCTTGATGTAATTTTAAGTTATTTCATTTGTAAATTAAAACTTGATAATAAATAATGATGTATTTAGTTTAAATATATAGATTATGTGAATTCTGTCTTGTCTATCAGGTAATTCTGTGTGTATATACAGATATTGTGAATAAATAATACGGTAGCATGCCTAAACAAAACGAACATTTAAAAAAAAAAAAGAACTTTCTATATCGGTTAATGCCTATCACCAATGTAAAAAGTACACTTTCTACATCGGTTGGGCCTATAATCGATGTAGAATCAGTTAATGCCACAATCGATGTAGAAAGTGTACTTTTTACATCGGTTCTGGCTACAAAAAGTCTTATTTTTTGTATCGCCTGGTTCAACATCGCCCAAATAACCGATGTAAAAAGACCATAACAACCGACCGAGGTAAAAAAAACTTATTTTCCACCCATGATTTTAGTATATTCTTCCCACCATATTTTAAACCAAAACCTTAATATATAAAGTATACATAGGACTCCATCTATTTTAAAGGATCTTGTTAATCAGTGTCTATATAAAAATTGAGAATCAAAGTAAAAAAAAATTATCTTAAATTATATTAAAATGCATTAAAATTATGATAAAAATATATTAATAAAATTATAAAAATACTAATTAGTAACTTTAGGGAACTAATTCAAAAATTAAAAATAAAAATTATTTATTACAAAATATAATTAAAGTATCTATTTTATAATTTTAAATGAATTTTAATTTGAGTTTTAATAAAAAAAAGTTTACTAACCAATATCTAAAAGTATCGCACTAACATTTGTTAACAACAATTTTTTACTTTTAATTAATTAATTAATTAGTATTTTCAATTTAGTTTTATCTTACTTTTTTACATTTTTATTTTTTTAATATACAATTTCTTTTCTTTTTTACTCGCATTCCACTCATACTTTACAATGGTTTAAGTTATATTTTTTGTTGACAATGTTTTTTAACAGCACAAAATAAATAGAATGTTTTTCATTTACAATTTCACCCACACTTTGATAATGTTTTCTAAATATTAGAATGAAAGAAATATTTTTATATTTAATTTTATATATGCTACATATTAAAAATAGAACAAAACAGAATATTGTAATATAAAACAGGATATATTTTAATTCCAATCAAAATGATGGAACACATTCTACACATACTGTACATAGGGTCTATCCCTCAGTGGGTATAAGCTTGTACAATTCAAATTATTTGATTTTAATGACTCGAGCAAAAGCAAGTTATCCCATTTATCATCTTATTAATTAATTTCTTGTAATTTCAATCCACATACTCGATCATAAACTCCACTAATCACCCCACAATACCCAACCTTGATGGATTTAGGTTGTTAAACATATTGAAGGCATAATTATCTTCGTTTATATGTGGTTACGGTTGAAGATTACAACTGCTATAAAGTCATGTCAAGCATGCTTTAATATTAAGAAGATTATTTTAAAATTATTTTTTTTTTATAATTTTTTTCATACCCTATCATTATTATTAATATTTTAAAAAATTAAATCTTACATTATTTAAAATAGAAATTAATATAAATTTTATATATTAAGTTACTTTATAAGTTTATAATCAAATAAAAATTAAAATTATATCTGTATGAAGTTAAATTGATTAAATTTAAAATAGTAGAATTTTAGCAAGATAATTAAATTATTAATTTTTAAGGATTTAAAATTTTATTTAATATTTAAATTATTATAAATTTTAATAGTACTTTTATTTTTATATATTTTTTATTATATTATATTTTTTACATTTTTATATATATTTTTTCATCTGCTAACATAAATAGGATGATGTATGTATAAAATTATCAATTTAGCAAAATAAATTTTATTCTTTAAATAAATTTTAATTTGGTTGATTTATTTAAAAAATTATATCTATTTTTATATAATTTTTGTGGTTGCTTGTGTAAGTTTTATTTTTTTTTTAATAATGATGTGTAGGGTAGTAAATTTTGGATTAAAAAAAGATAAAGGTAATGTTAGACTCTAAAAAAATATATGTTCCAATGTGTACTTTTTTACTGGAGAATTTTGATATAAATAGTATAATACAAAGCTGATTTCAGCCCTAAAAATTAGCTAAATTTCTATAAATGTTATCCTACAATTGTGCTATTATAATTACAGCTGTACAATAAATTTGGCCAGATATTCTGTCAGAATATTCTGCTAATAATGGCAAATATCCAGCAAATAGATTATTCTGCTAATTAGGGCAAATATCCAGCAATCAGATTATTCTGCTAATTATGGCAAATATTCAGCTAATAATATTCCAGCAATTAATTCCATTGACATCCCCCCTCAAATTGATGCTGGTAAATCGACAAGCATCAATTTGCTGACTAGGAAATGATGTCGCTGACGTGGTAAGGATTTGGTGAAGATGTCAGCGACTTGAACAGACATAGAGACATGAGGGAGAGTGATTAGTCGGCGGTCATAGGCTTCTCGGATGGAGTGACAATCAACCTCTATGTGCTTTGTTCGTTCACGGAAAACAGGATTTACTGCAATTTGTATGGCACTTGTATTGTCAGCATGTAGTGGAGTTGGTTGTGTTTGGGTGAAACCAAGCTCGGAAAGAACACCACGCAGCCAAATAATCTCAGAGCATGCAACAGACATGGCACGATATTCTGCTTCCGTTGATGACTTAGAGACCGAGTCTTGTTTCTTGCATTTCCATGAGATTGGAGTATTTCCTAGAAACATACACCAGCCAGTAGTATATTTCCTTGTGTCTGGATAGCCAGCCCAATTAGCATCGCTGTAGGCTTGGAGTTGTGGGGAGGAACCAGCAGGGAAGAATAAGCCATGGTTGGAGGTGCCAAGGAGATATCTAATAATGTGGTGGACTGCTGAAAGATGGAAATGCCGAGGTGATTGCATGAATTTGCTGACTGTGTGGACAGCAAAAGATATGTCAGGCCTTGTGATGATTAGGTAGATAAGACTACCGACCAGCTTGCGGTATAAAGTGGGGTCTATTAGAAGTTCACCGTCATCTCGTCTATATTTCACATTAATTTCCATGGGGGTGTCAACAGGAGTGGCATTTTGGAGATTAGCTAACTGATTGAATATACTTGTACTGAGTGACAAAGATGGATTGGTCTTGATAATGTACTTCTAACCCCAAGAAGTAAGTGAGGTGGCCAAGGTCTTTCATGTGGAAACTTGAATGCAACAATTTCTTAATTGTAGAAATAGCCTCAGGATCAGAACCAGTCACCACAATGTCATCCACATAAACAAGGAGGACCACAATTCCTTTAGAAGTCCTTTGTAAAAAAAGAGATGAGTCATACCGACTTTGTGTGAAAGAAAATCCAAGTAGTGTTGTTCGAAACTTGTCAAACCATGCTCTCGGTGCCTGTTTTAAGTCATATAAAGATCGTTTTAGTTTGCAAACAGTATGAGATGATGAGGAAGGCATACCTACAGGAAGTTTAATGTAAAATTCCTCCTTGAGGTCACCATGGAGGAATGCATTCTTAACATCCATCTGATGTAGTGGCCAAGATTCAGATGCAGTAATGGCAAGAATAATGCGCACAGTAGTCATTTTGGCAACAGGTGCAAAGGTTTCCTCATAGTCAAGGCCAAATTCTTGCTTATTTCCAAGAACAACCAGTCTAGCCTTGTAACGATCTATTGAGCCATCTGAACGAAGCTTTATAGTGAATACAAATTTGTTGCCAAGAGGTTTGACAGATGGGGGGCATGGAACAACATCCCACGTCTGATTTTCTTCTAATGCTAGAAGTTCTGTTTCAATAGCTTGCTGCCAGCATGCGTGCTCCATTGCCTGTTTATATGAAGAGGGAATAGGAATAGAAGCTAAAGTTCCTGTCAAGGATAAAGGGGAAGAGAAACCATACTTTTCTGGTGGTTTACGAACGCGAGAACTACGTCGTAAAGTAACTGGTTCTGGATCTTGCACTGGATCAACAGCCAGAGATTGATCGGGAGGGGGCCCGGAAGATGTGGGAGGCTGATGTGGACTGACGACCTGACGTCTTTGGTATACCAAGAGAGGTTTTGGTGTTGCTGGTTTTGCATAAGAGTTAGGAAACAATGGCAAAGAAGATATGGAGCATGAAGAGAAAGTATCATGGTTAGTTGCAAAAAAATATGTATTTTCTTGAAAGATCACATTTCTAGAGACCCTAATTCGATGGAGATTAGGATCATAGCATAGAAAACCTTTTTGGTGAGCAGAATAACCAAGAAAAGCACATTTAACAGATTGAGCTATGAGCTTGGTGCGTTCGTGTGGGGGAAGATGGACATAACAAACACAACCAAAGATGCGAAGATTAGAATAAGTGGGTGGGTGTCCAAATAACCGTGAGTAAGGTGAATCATTCTTTAATGATGGAGAAGGCATGTGGTTGATAAGGTGAACAGCAGTGGAGAGAGCTTCACACCAAAATCGAGATGACACAAGAGATTCCAACATGAGGGTACGGACAACATTAAGTAGGTGACGATTTTTTCTTTCAGCTACCCCATTTTGTTGGGGAGTAGAAGGGCAAGACCTTTGAGATAAAATACCATTTGTTTGCAAGAAGTCTTGGAATAGATGAGATGTGTATTCGCCCCCATTGTCAGATCGAAGTACTTTAATTTTTGGGTCTGAACATAGGCATGAAATAATTTAAAAATAGAAAATACTTCAGCTTTTGAGCGCAAAAAATAGACCCAGGTGAAACGACTATAGTCATCAATAAAAGTGACAAAGTACTTGTAATGAGCATGAGATATGACAGGTGCGATCCCCTATAAATCACTATGAATTATATCAAAAGGTTGTCTTACATGTGATTGGTGAGATGGAAACGGTAGAATTTTACTTTTACCAAGTTAACAAGAATTGCAATCAAATTGAACAGCACTAAGAGATGAGGATTTTTTATTACCAAGAACACCATTTTGCAACAAATCATGAAGTACATGTGAGTTTGGATGTCCAAGACGCTTATGCCATATTTTGGGATTAACAATAGCAGAATTGTAAGAAACAAAAGGTAAAGAAAAACATGGAGACTATGAGAAAGAAATAGGAAAAAGACGTCCAACTTTAGGCCCCTTCGCGATCAATGTCCCTGAGAGTCGATCCTGCACAAGACAACCAAATTTTGAGAATTCAACTCGACAATCATTGTCAACTAACTGACCAATAGAAATAAGGTTATTCTTGAGACCAGGTGAAACAAAGACATCAGTTAAAGAGGAAGAAATATCACCAATTGCAGTGATAGGTAAATGGTTTCCATCAGCAGTATGAATTTAGAGATTTCCAGAATATTTGGTGACATTTGTAAGGGTTTCAGCATTGTTGGTCATATGATTGGATGCTCCGGAGTCAAAATACCAAGGGAAAGAGGTAGAACAAAGTTTACCTGAGAGTCCTAAGGCAGAGAATGCTGAAATTATCATTTGTTGAACAATTTCAGGTGTCAAAGTTTGAACAGGGGCAGGAGCATTTTGTTGCATAGAACCAGGACCAGCAGAAGAACTAGCAGAGGCGGTAAAGGCTGTAGCATTTTTCTTAGGTGGTCTGATTGGACATTCTTTAATAATATGACCATCTTTTTTGCAGTAGTTGCAGAACTTTTTAGGACAGTTTGAAGCAAAATGACCAAAACCTTTGCAACAGAAACATTGAATAGTACTCATGTCCCGTCCTCAAGGCTTGCCTTGGACAGCATATGCAACTGGAGGAGAGGTGGATTTTTGTTGTTCCATGGCTGTTTGAGTAAGAAGACGCTGTTCTTCGCGAAGAAATTCATTGAGGCACACATCCAAGGAGGGTACTGTAGCTCTATTCATGAGATTGGATCGAATACCTTCAAAATCATATCTTAATTTCATAAGAAATTGAGCTCTCTTAGTAGTTTCATGTACTGTTTGCACTGAAATAAGGCCCTCAGTGGACAGAGTTGCATAGACAATGTCAGTGTATTCAGCCCAAAGATTCATGAAATGGGAATAGAAGTCAGAAATGGAGAGACTTTCCTGTTGAAAAGTAGCGATTTCATGTTCAAGCTGGAACCTTCGCGCAGTGTTGTTTTGGCTATAGATTCTCTTCAGGTAGTCTCACATCTTTGCAGCAGTGGTGAATGGTCTAAGATTGAGGACAATACTAGGATCAACCGAGCCTATGATCCATGCCATGACTTGAGCATCTTTGACTTCCCACATGGCATATTCATCCTTCTGTTTCTCTTTGTCAGGGATAGGACTACTACCATCAACATGACCCCAAAGGTCCTTACCTTTGACAATAATTTGGAACTGGAATGCCCATGTTGAATAGTTCTTTCCAGTAAGACGAACCAAGAAGACATCAAACTTTTCAGTAGACATGATGCTGAGAAAAAAAAATTACAAAGAACTAAGGCTGAACAACGAATAAATTGTAACAAGAGCTTGGACTAAGGCAGGACAGACTAGAAACAAAGGAGACAAGAGACTGAAAATTTCTGGTGGGGCTAGAATAGAATCGTAACCAGCGGTGATACCATGTTAGACTCTGAAAAAATATATGTTCCAATGTGTACTTTCTTACTGGAGAATTTTGATATAAATAGTATAATACAAAGCTGATTTCAGCCCTAAAAATTAGCTAAATTTCTATAAATGCTATCCTACAATTGTGCTATTATAATTACAGCTGTACAATAAATTTGGCCAGATATTCTGTCAGAATATTCTGCTAATAATGGCAAATATCCAGCAAATAGATTATTCTGCTAATTATGGCAAATATCCAGCAATCAGATTATTCTGCTAATTATGGCAAATATTCAGCTAATAATATTCCAATTAATTCCATTGACAGATAAAAAATAAAGAAAAAATAATAGAACAACTATGTATAAGACTAAGTATATTTAGGTAATGTTTGTTATCTACCACAGTTGTTCACATGTTTTGCATAGTTGTGCATTCTGTATGATCATGCACAAGACTAAGCATCTTCAGGTAATGGTAGTTATGTTTCCTTCATGATCATGTACATGTATCAAATCAAATGGACATGCAACTTTACATATTTATATACTAGACTAATCACACTTGATAATTGTTGAAGTCTTTTTCAACTATCGAGCATGTTACAAGTTCAACTTTATTGATTTGTTAGGAATAAAATTTTATATTTGCAAGACATTTTATATTTATAAGTAGAAGAAAACTTCTACCTCTTTATCTATAAATGGAAGGCTAAAGGATATTTTAGAGGAAGCGTCAAACTCACTCACCACTTTAATACTAATCATTTCATCATTCCATTCTACTTATTTTTTTTTTATAAGATCATTTTTCACAAAATATTTAAAAGATTAAGTTATATTACGATTTTAATTATATTTATTTTTCTTCTTTGTTTATAAATTTTATTCTTAGATTAGTTTGTAATTTTTTATTTTTATTATATGTAACTAATTTTTTGATAAAAATCTTTGATGACCTACAATGTAACTAATTGAGTTTAATTTTTTTTTAAAATAAAAATATTCTTCTCACAATTATATAACTAATTGAGTTTAAATTTTTTAAATAAAAATATTTTTTTATAATTATATTTTTTCTATTTCTTTTCATTAAGGTTCATCAAGATATTCCTAACTAATCAATCCTAATAAATCTTTGTTCATATTAATAGGTAATGGTAATATTATTAGTTGATAGATCTTTAAAATAAATTAAATCTAGAATTTTGGATCATTAATTAAATTCTACATTTTTAATTAACTATTTAATTAATAATTTGTTGACAATTTAAATTGTTTTTAAAATAATTATGTTCCATAATCATAAAGATAATAATTAAAAATATTATTATTAAATCATTATTAGGTAATAGTAGTATCAAAATAAGTAACTAATAATTATTTAACATAATTTTTTAAGAAATTTACAAATTAATTTGGGTAAAAGTCCCAAATAAAACTAGTCATATATAATACATTTCTAATGTCACTATTTGTCTTTCCTTTTTCTCTATGTTTATTTTTTTAATTAATTAATACTTATCACTAATTATTTTTTACTGGCTCAAAAATCAACAACAACAATTAATTTAATACTTGCTGGGATAGTTTCAAACGGATGATACTAACAACTTTAAAATACTTTCTAATACTAATTTTAAAGGATACATATGCTTGTTAAAAAAACTCACAACAATCCTTCCCAAGAACATGTTTATTTTAGATAAAGTTAAAAATTAAATCCTAACAAATATACTAAAAAGAATATAAATATGTAGCAACAGTGATAAACTTTTTGATGGTACGGTCAGAAATAATTTGGATGTTCAAAATTAATTCCAAATCCATCTTGTAAAGGAAAATAGTACATAAAAGCAATGTAAGCACCTCTTAATAATGTTGTCCACACGACTCCTCCTCTTATAAAAACCCCTCCATCACATTCTCAATCTCTCAGCCCACTTTACACAACCTCTTCTTCTTCCACCTTATTCCAACTTTCTTTCTCTCTTCACCACATATCTTGGATCAAACCGAACCAAACCCAATAAAAAATGGTGAAATTCTCAAAGGAGCTCGAAGCTCAACTAATACCAGAATGGAAGGAAGCTTTTGTCAACTACAGGCAGCTCAAGAAACTGATAAAGAAAATCAAACTCACAAGAATTTCCAAGGAGCAACAACTAACAACCCCTCAAGGGGACTTTGGTTGTTCACTTTTTGATTCCCTTCGCTTCATAACCAACAAGTTCTGCAGTTCAGACAATAATAAACAAGATATAATACGGGTAAAGTCCTAGTGTAAGATCATTGCGAATGGTTAACTAATGAAGTTTGTGCTTGCTTTCTTCTTTGTTATTTTTCACCTATTTTTTATGATTCTCATGAAATAGAGTAATGTTATTTTAATGCGTATTTTTAAAATACTTTTTTATAACAATTTTGTTTGTCTATCTCTATTATATTATTTATTTTATCTTACACTTTTTGCTTCGTTGGTAAAATTAATTTTTTTCAGTGCTTAGTTCGTTAAAAATTGAATAGTAGTTATAGAGACCATGTTTGGAAGTTTTGCGTGTGCTTTTGTCTTGAAGTGTTTTTTTGCCTTCTTGCATTAACTTTTTGGAAAAAGAAGACGGAAAAGAATGACATCATTTTCAGACTAGGGAAGTTAATTCTCATACTTTGCTCAAGAATTCGTGGTTAACACAATCCTCTTTCATTTTGGTTTCCTCTTCAATCTTCAAAAGCTAGCTACCTAGGTGGTAATTTTTTATGATATAGACACAACTCAAGTCATCACCAGTTTCTAACCAAGGGAATTGAAATTAGATTTATATAACAGCCACGTTAGTTCTAGTTTTAATTAATATGAACCACGAAAACGTAATGCGATATGATGGCATTGGTCAATGACCTATTGGTTGCACACTACAATCTAAAACTTATTTTTGTAGTTCAAACGAAAAACAACTCATGATGAATTGTTGAAGCAATACGTGTTTGATATATTATTTTTATGTGTATTCACTTGTTCATGAATTAATTAAATTGATATTTTAAAATATAAATTAATAATAATTTTTTTTAATTTGAATACAATGTCATAAAAATTATTAATAATTTTTTAAAATTTGAATACAATGTCATAAAAATTATTAATTTTTATAATAATTATTAAAAATTATATTTAGTATAATTTTTAATTAATTGGTTATGTAAAAAAAATTACATTTTGCAGCATATTAAAATTAAATTTTTAGAAAAATATGTTAAAAATGTGTTTCCAATATTTTTTTTATATACATATATGTGAACTTGATATATGTGGTTAATTATTTTCTGAGTGAGGAGTAATAATGGAGTGAATAAAATAATAGTCAAAAAGATGAAACAAGAATGTGGAGCGAGAAAATGGCATTAGGGACTCTCTAAAGTGAGTTTAGTGGCCTTTGTTTTCTGAAACCCCTTTCTGCTTTTGCTTTGGAGAGTATATTGTTCTCTCACGAAATCAAGGGATTGGCGTTAGTGGGACGCACTATTGTTCACATATACATCACAAAACCATGGTGCACCATCCTAGAGCTAAAAAATAAATGCACAAGATGATCATTAATGTAAACTTATATAAAATAATTTTAAAAAGGGTACCTATATATATTGCTGACATACATCATTAAACCATGGGGTACTATTCTAAAAGTAAAAAAAAAAATCTATTTTTTATAGACATTTTTCATTTTTCTCTATTTTTATATTTTTCTCTCACTTAAGTACACGTTAGATCTCACATATCAACTTTCTATCTCATTCTCTCTTCAAATTGAACCTTTTTCGGGAAGGATCCTAGTCCCCACCCTAGAGCTAAAAGATAATGTACAAGTGATCATTAATGTAAACTTAAAATTTACATTTTTGTGTCCATAAATGTAAGCTTATATAAAACGATTTTGAAAAAGGGTAGCTATATGTATCGATAAATATGCACATTAATTAATTAATTGAATTTTGTGTTATATAGGTGAAGAGAAAAACCATAGAAGAGAGTGGAGAAGAATTGTATGAAACTGAGCTGGTGCAATTGTTTTCGGAAGAGGATGAAGTGCAAGTGTTTTTTATGAGGCTAGATGACGAACTTAACAAGGTGAACCAATTCTACAAGAAACAAGAGAATGAGTTTCTTGAGAGAGGAGAAACGTTGAACAAGCAGCTTCATATTTTACTAGACCTTAAGCAAGTTCTTGGTGACCGTCGTTGGAAAAATCCACCACCAAAAGCTTCTAATACCGGAAATTTTCCCCATTCTTCAGGTCAGTTCTCTTTATACTTTTCTTGTTGAATATAAAATTATATATTCATGAATTAACAAATTAATTGAGTTATAAAAAGTCGAAGTAGGTGCTGCTTAACATGTACCATATTAATTAGTAATAAGTTTAGAATAATTCTTATAAAAATAATTTCTTTTTCTTGAACTATTATTGTGGAGTGAATTTAAACACAGCATATTTCAATACGTTATTTTGTCCTCCCACAAATTCTTCTACACATCATTTTATTATTTTACAAAATATTAAATAGAAATACATATTTAATTTCTTGAAAATATAAAGTTATTTAATATTTTCTTTTTTAATAGTCAGAATGATTTGTAAAAATAAAGGTAAGAAAATTTAAAATTATTATTTTCTTTTGTAAGTTGAGCTAATATTTTATTAATATTGTGATAAACTTGTTTATATAACTAATCAATATAAAAAAAAAACATTGTTAATAGAATAATTGATGAGTACATTACAAAATTGAATTTTTGTATGCATACAAGAAAATTTCTGCTGCCAATATGTAATTAATGTTTAATGTCTCTTCTCTAAGTCGTGCAACTTGTGGAAATTGTATTTTTAAGTTTGTGATGTGGCTCAAAATGCAATACATAATTTGCAAAATAAAGAAGAAAAAATAAGGCTGTGTTGTTTGAGAAAATATTTTTCTATTTTATTTTTAATTTTTAATTATAAAAATATTATTTTATTTTAAAAGTTTATATAGAATACAATAAAAAGAATAATAGGTTTGTGTATTTGTTTGTGCAGAAAGTATTGGAGAATCAGAAGAAACCAATTCAAAAATTTCACAAATGAATGAAATAATCACAACATTAGAAAGAAATGGCCTAAGTTTTGTGAATTCAGCAATGAGGGTAAATAAGGGGAAAAAGGGAAAGCCTCAAGTGGCAATGAGAATTGATGTTCCAGCCACCACCCCAACACGAGCATTCACTGCTGTTACTTCCATGTTGTGGGAAGATTTAGTGAATAGCCCAATGAAACCAGGGCATGGTCATGGAGAATTCATTAACAAGAGAAAAATTCAACATGCTGAGAAGATGATTAGAAGTGCATTTGTAGAGCTATATAAAGGCCTTCACCTTCTCAAAACTTACAGGTTATTACTTATTCATCTATTTATTTATTTATTTATTTTTTATTGTTGTTATGTTTATATATGATTATGTTTATGTGTTGATATTATTATATATCTTGGAATTTGATGGAAAACAAAGGAAAGAATGGAATGTTGATAATTTGTTGATATGCTAATCTGAATTAGAATGATGGATAAGGATTAATGGTTTGTATAGTTTAAAGTTAAACACTTAATTTTTATATTTTTAATATAAAATATATATTTAAATAAATATATTTTTTAGACTAATTTATAAATATATTTAATAATTTAAAATTAATTTTAATCAATTTTAAATCAAGAAACCATTGCATTAATATATGAGCCAAGATGTTTTTATAAACTTCTAAAGAAAATTTTCAAACTATATATTTAAATAAAAATATAAATTTATATTAATTTATACATTTATCTAAATAATATTTAATAATTTAAAATTAATTCTAATCAACTTTAAATTAATCACACTCTATATTAATATACGTGCAAGACGTTTGGACAAGGTCCTAAAGCAAATTTTGTGAACGCCATCCCTAATTAATCCAATCATGATCCAAACTAGTAGTGAACAATTCCAAGTTGGTGTTTGAACAAAAGAAAAATCCAAATTGGTGATCCTTCTTATCAAATTTAATTATAGTTAACCTATTTCTTGTTTCTCTTTCCGTCAAAAAGTAAAAATCAGTTTCAAGTCCTTGTTTGTTATTCCTATATAATTAATTAACTATAATCACTGACGTGCTTCAAATCACTAATATATGTCCTACACACCTAATAATTAATGACATATGCTAAAACCCCTTTTTAATTATATTAAAAATATATATTCTAAATGTTATTTTTCTGGTCTAATTTGATGGAGTAGAGCCGTAAAGAAATTACTTACCATCTTCAAATACTATGGTTGTGGGCAACTTTTTTGCCACTATAATATAATTGGAGGTACAGGTAACAATAATTAGACATTTTTTATTAGAGATTTTAAAATTATTTAAATCAAGCCATCTAAATTATTAGGGTTGTTTTTTTACGATTAATTAAGAATTATAATAGTTACATGAGATTTTAAATTTAAATCTCATACGTTTTTATATTGTAAAAATAAAATAAAATCAAACCATCCTAATTTGTGGTTTATGCTTTGATCTTTATTCAACTAAGACAAAATACCCTACCTTTTATCTAAATTGTAAAATAGAAGTTTAGCCTAATTTAAACAAACAATTTATTTTTAAATTAGACTGAATTAATCTAAATTTAATAAACGAAAATTTGGATAAATCAAGTAAAAATATTAAAATCGATTGGAAATTAAAATTTAAAATTTTAACATATTTAATTGAATTAATCTGGTTCTGCTAGCTTTAATTTTTACGTCATTGAAAAAACAATACCCTTAATTTAAATGCAAGTACATGAATTGAATATATATATATATATATATATATATATATATAAGGAGAAAAATGGATGATATATATTCAATTTACCTAAAAATAGAGTATTATAATAATAATAATAATAATAATAATAATAATAATAATAATAATAATAATAATGAGATATACGACAGATCATATGATAAAAAGGAAGAAAAATAATAAAAAATAAAATTAAAGAAAAAGTATATATATATATATATATATATTCATCATTATTTATATAAGAATGAATTTTTGAATAAAATTTATTAAATAACTCTAAAAAAAGACGAACGGAAGTGTGATATCTATCTGTTACTGATTAAGCACACAAAACGTCCAAAATTAATTGGCAGAAAACAAGTGTTGGAAAAGTTGCGGTTAGAGAAAAAAGAAGATGCATAATGCGTTGCTTCTTTGTTTGGGATAGTCGAACAACTTTACACATGATATAGCTGATGCAGATACCGGTGACATGTTTAAATGTAATAATTCAAATAAGAAACTGTTTTTTGGATTCTTTTTTAGCTATATAATTTTTACTATAAATTATATTATCTTTTTTTTTCTCTCTCAGTCATATTATATATTTTTCTCTAATATGATCTTATCCCTCTCCTTATTATATATCTTGTATATTTTATTGTACAATTATTATTTCTTTTATATTTTGGGTGCCAAGAATTATTTTGGTACAAACTTTTTTTGGGTGCCAAGAATTATTACGTATCAAGTCCAAATAGCTTCATTCACGCAAGTACATGCCATTGAATTTCCCATTCCTTTACGTAATATGTGTATGTTTCATTAAATGATGGGTCATATAGGCCATACCCACTTACTATGTGTGCCCTTTTTTTAATGACTAATGAAAATTTTCTAACCACATTATATATTCTTTGCAGCTCATTGAATATGGTAGCATTTTCAAAGATACTCAAGAAATTTGACAAGGTGTGGCTTCAAATACCTCAATTTTTTATACATTACACTGATGAACATGAACAAATTAAATGTGCAACAGTACACTGAGAATTTGAGATATCTTTTTTTTATTTGTTCGGTTCCATTTTGTGTGTCAATGCATAAATCTTCCTCTTAGGTGTCACTCTATGGTAAGAATACTAAAGACAAATGAATTAAAGTGAATTAAAAGTCGTGCTTTGTTACATAATTCATCACATTTCAAACTAACTTGCAATTGCAGGCTATATTCCTCACATGAAGGTTATGAGAGACATAACAACTATCTCAATATATATATATATATATATATATATATATATATATATATATATATATATATATATATATATATATATATATTTATATATATATTGTGTGTGTAACTAACTAAATTCCCAAACCCAACTATATATGACTCACACATATATAGCATGACATAAGATATGGCGACAAAACAGATACTCACTTCCACCCTTTTCCTCTTTATAGTTATAGGGTGATTTATTATGTTTCAATCATTGGATACTCACTGCTGCTTCATATGCATCTCTTATGTATTAGAATTTTAATTCATAAATAGTGGGGTGTGTGGCCTTATTTATCAACATAATTTATTTGCCAAGTATATAGGGAAAAACATTTGTATTATACAAAAAAAAAAAAGTCCCTTAAAAAAATTGTATTATAGTAACATTTAAAAAAACAAGTAAATAAAAATTATTTTGAAAATAAATAAATATAATAGATCCCTTTTATATATAGGTCCCATTTTAATGTAACCTACTTTTTTATATAAATATTGATTGTAGAAGAATAATATTATAGGTCTTATTTTGATAAACGATTTTACTTTTAAATAAATTTAAAATTTAATAATATTTTTAAATGATTAAATTTAATCGATCTAACCATTAAATTAATAAATTTTATTATATAAATTAAATTTATCAAATCTTTTAAAATTTGAAAAGAATTACATATTTTATTAAATAAATTTAAATTAGTGTATAATATATTTTTCTTAACCTATGTTAATTTGAATTTATTAAATAAAATATTAATTTTTTAAAATTTTATAAAATAAAATTTATTAATTTAACAATTAATTTGATCAAATTTAACATCATAAACAAATTATTAAACAAGTAATTTTAGAATAAGTGATTCATAAAATAAGTTTGATACATAAAAGTGTCACAAACAATTTTTTTAGCATTTTAAATTTTTTAATTAAAATTCCTATGATATGAACAAAATTATATCGCCATGTGATCAGGTGTCTTGTCAAAAGGCTTCAGCAAATTATTTAAAAGAAGTGAAGAGATCTCATTTCATTAGTTCTGATAAGGTACCCTTTTTTTCCTATATCCATTTATTTTAGAAGGAGGGGAAAAAACAAATTAACAAGTATTCAAATTTCAAGAACCCCTTGATCTGATTCTTCTCAAGTTCTTGGTGAGGAGAATGCGTTGCACTATATGGCATTCTAATAATTGGTGGTTATTTGCAATATAATATTTTGACTCAAAGGTTGTTAGATTAATGGACGAAGTGGAATCCATATTCACAAAGCACTTTGCCAACAATGATAGGAAAAAGGCAATGAAGTTTTTAAGACCCCAACAGCCAAAAAGTTCTCATGTGGTCACATTCCTTGTCGGTAATGTCCCCCTCTCTCTCCCCTATGTCCTAACATGTCCTTAACAACTTCAACTATTCATGTATATTCATGAATATTTAACAAAAAGTAAAGAGTGTTCCTAACAGTGTGTTCAAAAGTCAAAACCATATAATACTTTATGTCTAATGATAGCTACATCAATTCAAAATAATGCAATATCTGATATGATTACCACATAAGCCAAAATCCAAATAAAATTTTCATTTGTTGCAATTAGCCAGTGGCCACTAAGTGTGGTGAACCCACTAAGCTTATAGGTCAATTTTTATCTTCCTTTTACATTGGAATTTTAATAAGTGAATCATTTTTTTACCCTTATATTAACATGTCATTGATGTTTCTATCTTACTTCTTCTACAGGGTTATGTACAGGTTGCTTTGTTTCCTTGTTTTGTGTATACATAATCTTGGCTCATTTGTGTGGTGTATTCTCCCCTAGCTCAGAACCAGCTTATATGGAAGCAGTCTATCCTGTTTTCAGGTGCTACATTGCATGGTTCCTATTAGAATTTAACTTCATACATGACTTTTATGTATGATATTCTAGTTCATACTATTCAAAATCCTAACTCTTTAACCAAAATTAATTAAACATAAAGGACTAGAGTAATATACCAACCAAATTAGTCCCAAAATTATAAGAATGGACTCTGGCAATTTTTCTCTTCTAGATGTCAAGAAATTATCCTATATAGACCAAGTTCTTGATATGGGAATAAAAGTTTCAGTTAAACCTGTCTTGTCTAATTCACTTTTGAAATTATAATTTATAAACCTCTAAAGTGCACATAAAGGGGAAAATATTAAGATTGCAGGAATTGACTTTAACATCTAATCTGCAGAATTTAAAACTAAGGCACCTATGTTATAGCTGCTAATGGTTACAATGATTTTGTGCAGTGTGTTTGCATTGTTAAGTCTACACTTGTTTATGTATGGATGCAACCTGTACATGTGGAAGGGTACAAGAATCAACCATAATTTCATATTTGAATTCTCACCAAGCACAGCACTGAAGCACAGAGATGCATTTCTGATATGCACTACCCTCATCACAACTGTGTTTGGGGCAATGGTGATCCACCTGCTTCTAAGGGCTGCAGGTTTTTCTCCTGGCCAAGTTGATGCCATTCCTGGAATTCTTCTTCTGGTTAGTCATATGGCTATTGCATTTCCTTGTTACTTGAAAGAAAAACTAGTTTGGTTTGTTTGAAATTTTGGAAAATGTTTTGTAATAGCATTTCTAGTGTTCAAGTTAAATCTTTATGCTGATTTATTATCTGCCATTTTCAGTTCTTTGTAGCCATTCTCATTTGCCCACTTGACATTTTTTATCGCCCAACTCGTTTCTGCTTCATCCGCGTTATTCGTAACATAGTTTGCTCTCCATTTTATCAGGTAAATTTCTTAAGAGAAATACACTTCTTGTAATGTGTCCACCTTTTATAAAGTCAAAACATTTTCTCTCCTAAATTGATCATTTTCTAAGAAGATTAATATTTTAAAAATAAACCAATTATAAAAAATGTTGAAAAGTATGTTCAAAAAAATTTGTTGCTACCTTTCCTCAACTTCTTAAGTTCATGTACCTTTATTTAATTAATTATTCCTACAGGTTCTGCTGGTAGACTTTTTTATGGCTGACCAACTAACTAGCCAGGTGATCTAAGCATATCCTACAAGTTTATTTGTGTTTCCCTCTGCTTTCAATTTGAATCCTAATCAAAAACTAAATTGTATGTTATTGGTTACAGATTCCATTGCTAAGGCATTTGGAAACCACAGGTTGTCACATTTTTGCTAGAGTCTTCAAAACACACCACCCTGAGGCCTGCCATTCTGGAAGGCTATATGTAGAAGTAACTTATATTATCTCATTTTTGCCATATTATTGGCGCGCAATGCAGGTATTCCTTTGATGCTTATTGATGATGTAGATTCTTTATTATTAACATATCAGACTAGGAAATTAATTAACTACTTCAAGAATTGTGCATATGATATATTTCTTAAGAGAAATTTTCTTATGTGGTCTTGTTAATCTTAGCCATTAAGATTGATTTTAAGTATTTAAAAATGATAATTTTTTATTGAAAAAGTACTTATTATACTCTTTTATTTTTCAATAAAAACCTACCCATTTTTAGATGTTTAATTTTTTTATATATATTGTATATACCCCACCCATAATGTAATCAACTAATACATGTTATTTGAATGTGATTACCAGTGTGCAAGACGATGGTTCGATGATTGTGATGTTAACCATTTAGCTAACATGGGGAAGTATGTTTCGGCAATGGTTGCAGCATTTGCTAGAGTTACATATAGCAGGCAAGAGAACCATTTATGGTTTGCTATAGTCTTAATAACCTCTGTGGTGGCCACATTGTATCAATTGTATTGGGATTTTGTAAAGGACTGGGGGTTCTTTAATCCCAACTGCAAAAACCCATGGCTCAGAGATGACCTAATTCTTAAGAATAAATGCATATACTATTTGTCTGTTGTAAGTTCTCTTTACCACTTTGTGATCTGAATATTGCAATGTGTCATAAAATTAGATTTGAACGTTGTCCTAAGAGTGGTATTGAATTTCAGGCATTGAATGTTGTCCTAAGAGTGGCTTGGGTTGAAACTATCATCCATCTCAAAGTGGGGCCTGTTCAAACAAGGACAATAGACTTTTTGTTAGCTTCACTAGAAGTTATTCGACGAGGGCATTGGAATTTCTACAGGTGTGCTTTCTCAAACATTTTACAAGAGCTCAAAGTTACTTTTTTATTGTTCATAATGTCCTTCTTTTACTGCATCAATTTCATTTGGTCAAGACTATTGACTATAAGATGCATTGCTCCAATATCACATCTTAAGTGATAATCTGTTAGTAGTTGTAAAGAGCCAAATCATGCAAAATAAGACGGTTTATAGCCAATAGTACTATAATTATAAAATGAGAAGCTATGATAGAAATCTTAATACTTGATTATAAAGGTTGTGAAAGTATGCTATTAAAATCATATCATGTAGAGGTGATAAAATAGGTTATCCAGTTTTATTTAAGTTAACATGATTCAGATTTTAGGCTCTATCAGTCTGGTAAAAAAATAAAACCTTATTTTTGTTTGGGTTACAAAAATAGAAGTTAAAATCCTGTCCAATGAATTTGACAAGTTCTTTGTGAATAGGTTGGAGAATGAGCATTTAAACAACGTTGGTCATTATCGAGCAGTGAAAACAGTTCCACTACCATTTCGCGAGATAGACTCAGACAGCTAAGGCGATTTTCTCTTACATGTACAGAATGTCCTATAAAAGGGTCAAGTAATGGCCAAAAGGGAATAAAATTTTGAACGTGAGATCCCCTACCTTACATCGGATACTAATTGAAGTGTCAGTAGAAACCAATTGTAATGCAAAAGAAAAGTGCATTAAAGATGTCATTTTGTCCGGTAAATTGGTTCTCACACCGTTTGGATTTCATGTTCTAGGTCAACATCATTAGCCACCAAAAAAGCAAAAAAAAACTTATCTCATTTTGTGATCTATTTCTGCTTAAATTGGTTTTAATAACCAATTCCAAGCTTGTGTATCAAATACGTTGTAAATTGTAATTAAGAGAATTAGAAATGTTCATTGAAATAAGTAGAAAAGAATTATATCAGTCTAACAAGATCAACATCTTAAAAATATAAAAATAAATTTTGATCTTCAAAATATACATGCAACAATACATTGTTCCTTTATTTGCAAATATATGAATCCTCCTTTTGTAAAATATAATTAGTTAACCAAAACTACACCACATATCGGTTTTGATAATGTTACATTTTTCTTCAAATTAATTCTTTAAAACGATTACATAAATTTGATGTTTCACACCAGTGAAACATCCCTTCTTTTATACTCCTTAAGAGAGCTTGTGTGTGTACATTCTCAACCAAATATGTACACATCTCCAAAAGTCTTAAGCTAACCAGAATCTGCTTAATCCCATTCAAACCGAATTCGACTCATTTAATATGCATCTGACAAATCAACCATCTATTCACCATACATACTTATGTCAAGTTCAAATGTAAATTTAGAATCATATATGCTATTACAGGTGTTCAGATTATCATTTTATTTCAAAATAGATTGTCTATGAAAATATACAAAATCAAGACAAACCAGTGGGTTGACATAAATACGTATTCCACATCTAACAGACTGATCAGTGATCAGCGGTCAACCTGGAAAAATGAGGCTATTGCATATAATATTAACACCCAAGCATTCACATCTAACATAATTTTCCCTGGGGAAAATCAAAACACTAGTCCTTCAAAAAGCATATCGAGTAAAAACAAAAGGCAGTAACACATCCCTAAGCCTTAAGCAAATTCCTGTTTTGTAGTTACTAGAAATTCATAATTATCAAACTATTAGATGCTTCCACATAGCTGGTCGATCTCTTGATATCAGAAGAGCACGAGATCCCAGATAATCAAAGGAAGGCCAATACAAGTCATCTGGGCCAATAACTTCTCTGGAAGTTTGAGCACTGGAGTAATCCATGTTAAAAATCCTCAGTGCATCATCATCTTTCAGTGCATGAAACACAAATAGTCCTAGGCCACAAGCACCCATGACAAAGTCAGAATTACCCCAAACTTGGGAGATCGCTGTATGATGTGAGTGTGCATTGGACTCTGGAAGAGCATAGGTGCCAAACAGCCCTTGTCTGCGCAATGAAAATTGTAGCAGTGATGAGGACTGCTTCTTGCCCATTGAACTTGCGTTCGTGCAACCAAGGAACACAGAGTCCCCACTAGAGAAAACAGATTGCACATTGACACCATGTTTTGCAATCCGAATGCCCACACCGGACGGCTGGCGAAAGTCCAAGACATTAATAGAATCTGAAGTGCAGAACACACCATCGTTTCCTTCAGCCTCTGCTGAGCTTACTCTGCATTATTTAACATGGTTAACATTGGGAAAGATAATAGTGAAAATGCATGACCCTCAGCACTAATGAAAATTCCTTTATCCTGACAAAAATCAAGTTCTTTGTATTCCTGCCTTCATGTTATCCAATTACACGATGATAAGTCGATGTTCTTTCCAATATTATTAAATATCTTCTCATTAAATATATGTTACAGAATTTTAAAAAACTATCCACAATCCCACATCATTCAGTTGGATATCTTGACCATGAAAATTTGTCCCTCGTATTAGTCTAATGAGAATTATGAGTGCAGTTCATCCTTTCAAATAATACATCAGATTAGTCCTTAAAATTAAGAGTATCAGTCAATTTAGTCCTTAACATTTTGAAAAATAAATGTTATTTTAATAGCTGAAATAATCAAATGACAATCATTTTAATTTTTTAAATTACCAAATGACAGTCATTTTAGTTCCTAAAATTATACCAATAAAGATTTAAATGACCTATATTTGATAATTTCAAAGAAAAAAATTATATGTTTTAATTTAGAAATTAAATTGACTTATTCTTATAATTTCAAGGAGTAATCTAGTGTATTACTCCTTTCCTTTGATTACAAGACAATTAAAATAGACTAAAGATACATGTGTTAGTGCTACTCATAGATAGAATAAATACAGTAAATATTTAAGACAGTTTTATTGTAGAAAAAGTAAGAATGCATACCAAACTTGTTAAGAGGCAAACAAATAAAACAGTGAGCACGAAATGCAGAAACAGGACATGTTAGTTAAAGACAAGAAGCAAGAAGCTAAGGTTCAAATCCAACTCACCTTTTCCGAACACCTCCACCCAACTCTGCATCAGTGTTACTCACATGGAGAGCAGAAACTTTTCGACCACCTGAAGGAACAGAGACCAGAGCCTGAGGATAAAGTGAGTTCACATCCCACAAAGAAATGGATTCAGCTTCAGCCACAACTATTTTTCCTCTGTTCCTCCATTGCAAAGGGCTGGAATATTCCATTGCCAGAACAGGCTTCTGAACGTCCCATTTCATGATTTGCTCTCCATCACGAACATCAAAAACTTTCACAGCTCTTTGTGAGCTGGCAGTGGAGATCATGAGAGGTCCACAGGGTTTATACCACCATTGCATAGCTTCTGCTGCCACAATACCAGATGTAGAATTCCTTCTTTGAACAATGTTGTTAGGCAAGGGTCTGAGTGCTGTTCTGGAGGAGGTTGTTCCAGTCTCAACTTGGAGAGCTCGCACTTCCTTGGTGTAAAAATCCCACGAGCAAAACCCTGAATCCATAGTACTGCCAGCAGATGCAGCCACTACAAACCTTCCAGAGCAACCATCTGAACCGGGCGCACGAATCACCCAACAATCTCTCCATATATTAGGTGACACTCCTGGCAGCGGCATATATACAGCTTTTTCCTGAAAGGATGATAAATTTTCAGATGTAAATTTGCTTTTTCATTCCTTCAACTGATTTCAAATGTGAAATATTATTACTTTTCATGGAAAACATCCATATCATATGATATCATGCCTCAGCCTCTTTGTACCTGTTTGAAAACTTTTATTATGAAAAATAATTACACTCTTTTCAAAAGCTATTTAGGAAAGCTCTGAAAAAATTAGGATATCATTTTTTTTCGAAATAAACCGAACCATACAAGCACCAAATGGATAGCATCATATTAAGAGATGTCAATTAACCACCACATGACTCCTCTATATCAATATTCACCATTATCTATACGCAAATCAAAAGGTGACCACGGTGGGACCAAAGTTAATGATATAGGTTGATATTGCATGAAGAACCTCCATACAGACTATTATTTATTACCCCTTATGGATATCATTAATATCATATCATATAACTTAAATCTAAATGATTAGTAACAAATATAAAGATGATAATGGTAATTAACCATCACATGAGATTGAATCATCTAGCATAATAATGAATATTCAGCATTATTTATATCCAAATCAAGAGATGAACTTGATGAGACCAAAATTAATGATATAGGTTGACATTGTATGAAGAACATCCATACAAACTATTATTACTCTTTGTGGATGGCATTAAAATCATATAACTTAAATCTGTGTGTTTGATTCAGTTTAATTTGGAAAAATAATCATCAGCATGACCCTCCTAAGAAAGCGTTTAAAAAATAAATAATTATTTCTCCAAATTTAAGTTGAATCAAACATACAATAAATGATTAGTAACACATAACGAGATGATAATGGTAATTAACCATCACAAGACATTGAATCACCTACCTTATATTCAGCATTACTTATACACAACCAAAATTAACAACTCCACAGATTGACTATTCAAATTTGCAATGAAAACAAAAAACATACCTCACAATTGGCAATATCAAAATAGGAACAAGAACCATCATGGTGAGCAAGGAGCACAGCCTCCCCTTCAGACACGAACCAGCCACCAGAAGCAACTTTGTTACCAATCTCATTCAGCTTGAAATTGAAAGTGTCATCCATCTCCTCCACAACATACGCTCCGTGCTGGTTCTCCCGATCATCAAATTCCTCAAGCTTCTCATCGGCCGCAAGTAGCACATCAATGTCAGACTTCTGATTATTCCAAGCACCATTCCCACCAATTCCATCACCACCATCAGTTTCCTTCACTTCTTCACCAGCACACACCTTCCCCTTCTCGGTCTCATTGTTAAGAGATGCCAAGAACTCCACCTCCACCATGTTATCATCAACAGAACTCAGCACCTTCTCTTCCACCTTCACAATAGAGTCCTTAACTGCAACCAATGTTCGATCCCGGAGCAGTTTCTGGTGAGGGAACAACCGAGCCTCAATTTCCTCACTGTTTACTCCTTTGACCAAGCTCTTACTCTTACCTTCATCAACTAAATCTTCACCACCTAATTGCTTACTACTACTGCTATTTCCGTTATCATCATCATTCTTCGAAACAACATGAACCATGGCCTTCTCAATCCCCGAGATCTTGTCCTGAATATCTGAAAGTATCACCTTTGATGCGTCAGGGTTGTTCATATCCAACATCTCCTTCGTCTTCTTTATATCTGAAGCTATTCTCTTCACTTTTCCTTCTAGAAACGCGAGCTTATCGTGAAGCCTACTAGGGTACCTGTTGTTGTTGTTGTTGCTGCTATTTCCGTTGCTACCATTGGTGGTGGTGTGCTGAACGTCTTCGGAATTTTTGTTGACATCGACGCTTGACCTGGCGGTGGTGGAAGGTTTGGGCTTTTGGGTTGTGGTAGAAGGTTTGGGCTTTTGGGTGGTGGTGGTGGTGGTGGGTTTGTGAGTGGGTCTGGGATTGGACTTGAAGTGGGCCGGGTTGTTGTTGGGTAAGGCCCGATCGAGGGAGGAGCGAGGGAGGGTAGGGTGGAATTGGGGACTGGAGCTGCGGCCTCGAGGGAGGGTTTTGTTGGAAGCAGATCCGCGAGAAGAGGATCGGCGAGGGTTAGTGTTTTCTTTGAGGAGAGAAGGGGATGGGAATTTGCGGGAGGTAGAGAGAGGGGTTATGGAGCGAGTGGTGGGGCGGGGACGGAGGGCGGAGCCGTCGTCTCCGCCGCCGCGGCGAGTAGACATGGCTGAGTGATGAGTGATGGCTAATAATGAATTAATTAATAATTAATGTGAAAAGGAAGGGGGTTTGGTTTTTGTATTGTGGGAATTGAAGAAGGAATGAATGTTGGTTTGTTTGAGAAAGAGAACAGTGAGAGAGGACGCGGCGGTGGATGTGTGCGGACTGCGGAGTGAGCGATTGGTACACATATAAGAGCGGGAATTCGTTGCGATTTTGAGATTTGAAAATTTTGAGCCTTGATTTTTGTATGTTTCTCGCATGATTTCAGCAATTCTCATTTCTAGGTTTTATTTTCTCCAAAATCTCCCATTGTGAGAGAGAGCTATCACACGACTAATTGTTTTAGCGGATTTTTTATATATACATAAAAATTTCATTCAAAATCTTACTTAAAAAAATAAGTACATATTATCACATCTTGATTTATATAAAAATATAATAAAATGATTCTTCTAATGATAAAATTAAAAATAAAAAAGTATTTGTAATATACAAAGTTATTAATATTTTGTTTGGTTTGTATGAAATAAGGAAGAAATAAATAATAATAATAATAATATTTTGGAAAAGTTATATCTTTCATATTTATATTTAAATGAAATTATATATAATATTTTTATTAACATTACTTTAACAATTTTTTATATATATAAAATTATGAGAAATTAAGAAAATTTTAAGTAGAATTAAAAATATAGAAATATCTGTGTAATTTTGTTTAAACACAAAAGGGATTAATGTAATTTGTTCTATTATTTTTATTTGTAAATTTTAATAATATGGATAAGGTTTAATAAATATCCTTAGAATTAGGTATATGAATCAAAGTTTGTGGGTCGATTTACAAGCCTACAAGTTAGGTGAGTTTGCACTGATAAAAATATTCGTTGATTTACATGTGAATTTTTTTTATCATATCCCTTTTAATCCACAAGTTAAGTAGGTTTGGCCTAAATATTAACAAGTCAACTCACACACTTATTTTTTTTTTTCTTAAAATAAATTTTTTTTTAGTTTTTATAAATATTTGTTAACTATTTTAATAGTTAAATAATTGAAATGAACCGAACACAAACTATTATGTTTCTTAACATATTTATTTTACGAGTCATTCTAACTCAACCCATTTAATAATAGGCTTATATGAACCAAGTTTATACGGGTCAAGTTGGTCCGGATATCCCACAATTGATATCCTAACCAAAATTATTATAAATTTTACTTTCTCAACAAAAGTTTAACACGTAATTTGAGCAACTAAATGAGACTCTTACACTTAACTACAAAGGTTAATATGTATGATTTGGACTTTTTATACTCAAAAGATATTAGAATATTAGATAATTAAAAATGATTAAAAAATTCTACCAAAATAAGGATGATTAAAATAAATTATTCCAATCATCCCAATGATAATATTTGCACCCACATTCTTTACATAAAAATTTCACATTAAAATAAAATGTATGTATAATTTTTGCTACTGTGACTTTGTTGAAATAGAAACCAATTTAAGCGTTGAAGTATTGTTATGGATCTTGAGAGAGAAAAATGAGAAGATATAAAATAAATATGTATGTTTCAACCACACAATAGAATATGTATTTATAGTAGGAATCATTGGTATAAGAGTTAATTATAAAAAAATATTTGATTATCTAATTATCATAATTATAATGATATAATTTTATTAATTACATCATTACTATAATTACAAAATATTACAATTATCTTACTTATTTCCAACTTTCTTTAATTACAACATTATTACTCTGTTTAAATAGAATTTAATACTCTCATTCAAGTTGGAGCATATAAATCATATGCACCAAACTTGTTACATATATAGTTAATTCTAGGGTTTTTCAAAAATTTAGTGAAAACATCCTCTAATTGATCATTAGAGTTAACAAAGCTAGTGTTGATATTTTTAGATAACATATTCTCTTTAATGAAGTGGCAATCTATCTCAACATATTTGATCCTCTCATGAAATACAAGATTTGAAGTAATATATGGTGCTACATGATTATTTCAAATAAGTTTCATTTGATTTATTTTACCAAACTTCATCCATTTGAGCAATTATTTGAGCCAAATAAGCTCACAAATAGCTAAAATTATGGATCAATACTCTATTTTTGCACAAGATCTTCCAACAATACCTAGTTTCTTATTTTTTTTCTAAAGAAATTAAATTATCATCAATAAAGATGCAATAATCAGAGGTGGACTTCTTATCGGTGGGAGAGCCCATTCAATTTGCATCTAAGTATCCTATAACTTGAGTATGACATTTATCTTCATATAAAAGATATTTTCCTACACTTCCTTTAACATAATCAAGGATGCAAATTACTACATCCCAATGTTTTTCACATGAAGAGTTAAAAAACTAATATGCGACACTAATTATAAAGGAAAATTTTAGACAAGTGACATTGAAATAATTCATCTTACCAACTAGTCTCATACATCTCTCTAGGTTTGAAAATGACTCCCTTTTATCCTAGTAGAAGTATTACAATAAGATTCATAGAAATATCAATATGTTTGACATTTATTAATCTAGTTTCTTCTAAGATGTTCATTGCAAATTTTATTCGAGAGATCACAATGCCATTCTTAAATTACATCATATTTATCCCTAAGAAGTATTGAAATTAACTAAGGTATTTTATTGAAAATGATGACAAAGGAGTTATTATAACTATGAAATGTCATGGTCATCTACATATGTTATTAGGTAAACTCATCCTAAGACCAAATGACAAAAGAAAATTTAGTGTTCAGCTTCATTTCAAGTCAAGCCTAATTGTTGAACCCCAACACCAAATTGGTCAAAGGAATCTATCAGAGATTGTTTGAGGCCATATAATGAATTTTGAAGATCATAGACAAATCTCAAAGACTCCTCCTAAGCAAAAAACCTAGGATGTTACCCATATAAACTTCTAAGATCATCATGAAGTAAGGCATTATTTATGTTAAGTTTGTGAAAAGGCCATTAGCAGATAACTATAATAAGTCAAAGATATATATATGTACCTTTAGTCGCTAAGGAGCCTTAAGTCAATTCACCTTGTTGTCAAAAAAAATTTTGACAATATAGATCCATCTACAACCAACAATAGATTTTTTTAGGAGGAAAAAGAATCAATTCCAAAGTACCACTATATTGAAGAGTACTTATCTCGTCAAGCTTAACTTGTTTCAAACTAGAATGAGAAAAGGTCTCACCTACATACTTAAGAACAAAAATAAAAGATAAAGAGGAGAGGCAAGAGTAATGGAAAAGAGATAAATGATGGTAAGAAATAATGACATAGTGAGGGTAAAATTACAAGTAAAAAGTGTACCTTTACTAGCCATAGTAGGAATAACAATTAGAGGAGGCAAATGAGGTGGTTCTAAAGATATAGTAGTAATGTTAACATTTATTAGTGATGGTGCTGAAAAAGGCTACTAGTGTTGATAGACCTCTAAGAAATGAGTAGGAAGAGAAGTTGGTTATATCAACGACTTTGCTGGAGGACAAAGTGAGCAAATACTAGTAGAAAGTTCAAGGATAGAAATATTGGTAGAGAAAAAAGGATATGAAGTGAAAACTATTTTCAAGTTTTGAATCTTGAAGAAGAAGAGAGAGAGGGTTTGAAGTCTTTCGATGATTCTATATAGCTGATGAAGCTCCCCCAAATCAAATGGTAAATCCTTTTCCATTTCTTCACCAAATTGGAACTCAAGTGATGGGACTAGATAATGAAGTTTTAAAATGCGTTTAAGGAATATGTTAGAACAAGCTATTGGGAATTACCACAATAAAGGGTTTCAAATTGAACAAAATCCTCTAACTAAAGTTTTAGGGAAGATAAAGGTGCTAGGAATCATGGAAGAATTTGTGGAAAGCCAAGATAAAAAGATTGTGGGTAGCTTAAAGGAGGAGTAAGATATCGGCATAATAGAAGGAAAATAACTAATTAAAAAGTTAACTCTGAGATGTATTAGAGTGGTTTAAAATAAAAATGTTGTAAAAATCTAACAAATAAAATAAAATATTTTAAAATGCTGTAAAAATAAAATATATTATAATATTATTATTTTAGATATGTTTAAAAAGTAAATTTTTTTATTTTTTAAATCATCATTTAAAACATTTAAATTTAAAAGAGTTATAATAATTATTTTATTTTATAGTATTCTATTTTGATATGTTGTAAAGATATTTTATGTTATTTTTTAAAATAATTTGTTTATAAAATACTTTAAAACATATGTTTTAATAATTTTTTTTTGTAATAAACAACATCATTTTGTTGAGAATATGAAGATATGATGTCTAATGATTAATTTCATGAGAAATTATGAAATTATGAAAAAAGTTATATAAGTATTCTTTTGCATTATTACTTTGTAAAATATAAATGAGAACATCAAAGTGAATTTTTATTTTATTATAAAAAATTAAAAGATAAAAAATAATTTAACATTATTTTATTAAATAAATATATATAATGAGAAAAATTATCAATAAAAATGTCAAAGTACTTAGATCCTAAAGTAGAAAGGACATGATTAGAATCCTAGATATTTGAATGAACTAATTGTTAAGTATTATGAATGTGTTTACCTACTTGATGAGATTTACAAGGTAATGAAGAATGTATGGAGGGGATTTACACTAATTGCTTCAAGTTGCCAACATTGGGGGTGGCCTAATTAAGCATGAATCACGAGTGGAGAATCCATCATGAAGACAATGTGAGAGGAAGTTCTAAACTGGTAGGGACCTTGTGACTCACATCTAAAGCTAACCATCCTCCTAAATCTCTAATCCACCAAAGTGATAGAATCTTTCATAAATGAAATAATACAATCTAGGATGAAGGTGAGATGACTAATAAACAATAAATTAAAAGGGAAACTAAAAACATAAAGAACATTATCAATGGATATAAATGACAGAAGGAGAATAATACCAATTCCTTGAAGTCATGTTTGAAAACCATTAGCCATATTAGAATGATGTAAAGAATTATAAAGGAAAAAAGTAGAGAAAATAGATTAATTGTTACTAATATAATCGATGGCTCCAATATTAAGAATCCAAAGACATGGAGAGGAAATGTAAAATAGATCTATTCAAAAAGTTATCATAAGAGATAAATGATGAGCGATGAATGAATGGTGTTGCAATAGAAACAATATAGACTTGGAGACCAACTTGAGCAACATTAAACATATGAGAGGGGATCATGGAAAGCAACATTAATATCATACTAATCCTTGGTAGTGCTATAGTTAATTTGGAAAGCTCTATAGATAATAAGTTCAGAATAAACTAAACCAAACAAGAGTCCTCCACTGTCACACCCAATTACTTTAATCTTGTTGTAATGTTGGTCATATCAATGGTATGTTCTTGTGTGCTCTTTGACCTATCAAACTTCATGGTCGTGAGCCAAGACATTAGTGTAACAGGAAAGGGAAAATGATTTTCCACAAACTTAATGTATTCTTTAACATTGGTTTTTGTGGAACGATAACTTTAATATTGTTTGCGATAGTTGAACATGATGCTCAATCTATTACATTGTTCTCCTGCCTTAAATTTGGACTTTTTTTACTCAGCACTGTTATTAGTAATAATTTTTCTTTCAAAAGTGATAAATCAAAATTTAAAACACCTGAAAAAAATTTTGCTTGCTCACTTAATTTAGAGAAGTTCAAACCATTAAAAATTGTAATAAAAGAAGCTTATAAATAAATAAAAAATTACTGTAAAATAAATCATACGTAAAATACTTGACTAAGAAAATATTAAAATCATATCATAGTTCACCTTTAGATAAATACTATAAAATATTAAATAAATATCACTTTTATTAATATAAAAAATTAAAAATTCTTAACTGAACACATATAACGTATCTATTAAGCATATGAGAATTCAATGCAAATGAGAATGTTGAGACAAAGGAAGAAAAAAAAATCCCACAAATCTTCTTTGGTTCATTAGAAAGAGCATTCGGTGGAACATGAACAATATGGCTGGTCCCGTTATTGTTAACAGCTACAAGAAGTGCCTCGAGCTTCTCCGTCTTCCCCTCATCTTCTTCACCAAAATTGACAATGTTAAGTGCCACACTATTCTTTTCAACTTTATCCGAATCATCTCCAATCTTTTCTTCTCATGATTAACGGAACTAAAAATCATCACACGAAATTAGATTCATCTAACCACCTAATTCCAGTTCTAAATTAGGAAAAGAAAAAAAATCTAACTATATATATATATATATATATATATATATATATATATATATATATATACTTCATATAATCTTTTTTTAAAATATCGTTTATTATTATATAGCATGAGGGAGACATAATCATCTAAAAAGTAATATTGCATAACTAAAAAAGAGTTATACAATATAATATATTTTTAAAGTTTATTAAAATTTTTAAAACTTGAAAAGTTTGGACGTTTTAGGTTTTCTAACCCATGTTATCATTTAATAAATTTTACATAGATGATACTAAGTAAATATAAATTTTCTCTGCATTTACAAATGAAACTTAAGTAAAATTGATCTATTAATAAAGGGTGTGTGGCTTTATTTTATCTAAGCGATAATATTCATAAACTAATAAAGTTGGCTATATGACCAAATAACTAATCATTAATAATAGTGAAACTGTAATAAATAATCATGTGGACAAATAAAGTTAAAATAAAAGAAGTGAAGAGAAATATGGAAAAAGAAATAACATTATGAAAGATTTGGTATGAAAAGAATTGAAGTCTGGGATTGCTTCAATAAAAGAATCGACTCAAAATTCTGCAATAATTTACAAATTGTAAAATAACATATTTTTCTCGCTCTCTCCCTCCCTAAAATAAGTTGATTATAATTATAATCAACTTATTATTCTCACACTCTCACACTCACTCCAATAAAAACCCTATTGGGCCCCGTGGGTGCTTTCAGACCCAGATCCACAGTCAGAAATAGAGATATCAGTTAGAGAGTCTCCTTTGGATGATCTTCTAGATGAAGGCTTTCGCACTGAACCATCTTCGGAGTTCTTCGATTTTCTCCTGTTACTTTTGGCGCCACTTGGTGGCATATCTTGCGATGGTGACTCACCGCCATGGTTTGAGCCACGACGTCGTCTATGTCTTGAACCTCCTGTTGACTCGTGAACTGATGAATCTGCGGATGGATCTGATGATCGCTGGTGACGACGTGTCTGCTTTGGTTTCGTCGTGTTCGATTCACTGTCCATCGACTGGTGTCGAGATTTCGGTATCATATGTCGACTCTTTGCTTTTGAATTTGATGAATTCTTCTCTTGTTCTGCACAATTCAATTACTTCCTTTTAACTTCATAATAAGGAATCAAAATTGCTTCGCAGACAAACCAGTTAACCGGTAAATTAGCTTCATTTCATTTAAGAAAATATTTGACTTCATTTTTTATTTTTAAAGTTTTGATGTTGAAGAGAGGAAATACAGAAAGTAAACATAAAAAATATTTTTATAAATCTAATGTTATCTTAATCTTTTATTTTATGTATTGTAAATAAAGAGATTAATTTATATTATTTTAAATAAATGAAAGAATTAATTTATAAAATTTTAAAAATAAGAAATTAATTTATTATATGTTTGAAGTAGAAGATTAATTTGTTAGTTAATTTCATGAGAAATATGTGCCAACCTCGAACCGTCTCTGTGCCGTCTGATGGGGTATCTTTTCCTCCTTTGTACTCCGTCATCTACGTAAGTTTTCAAATTGTTCACAAATTAATGTTTCTTGAGGAAGAATTATTAACCAAAAAAGAAAGATTATGAGATAGGAGAGAATGATAATAGTACCCAGCTTGGTGCATTTGCTGATGGATCATCTGATCCAATATGTGCCACGTGCTTTACATCAGTTGGCAAACCAATTTGAAACTCATCTTCTTTCTCATCTGCAAAATTATTACCATTATTAGTTCACTAGCTTACAATTTGTAATTTTAAAATTTCAGATTTTAAGCATATTTAAACTAACATAAGAAGAAATGTAGTGTTCACAATGTTCTTTTATGAAATTAGAGATAAATAGAAAACATGTAGCAGTTAATTTCACATCTTTGAATTCACTGCTATCAAATAGTTCTTTTTTCTTTTTTTTTTTTATCAGGGCATCAAACAGTTTAACAAAGCAATCTCTAGGTAAATATCAGTAATAAAATGAAAAACTTTTGAATATATTTATCAAAGAAAAGTCAAGAAAAAAATTGTATATCAGTGATCCCTCCCTTACACAGAAATTCTCAAAATCAAGCAGAAATTTTTTATAAACAAATAAATATATTAACAAAAAGAGAAATATAAGAAATACTCGAACCATAATGCAAAGAATTACTGAAAGCATCAAGCAAAAGATAGCTAAATTCCAACAAAATTTAAAAAAAAAATAATTGAAACACAGCAATATATTCCTAAACTCCTAATCAATTCCTTTCCCTTTCATTTTCCTCTCTTAATAAAATGCAAGTGCATGCGTGTCTCTTTATATATATACTTAAGGGGTTTGTTAAAGAAAAAAAAATACAGAGAGAGATGTTTGATAAAATTCACTTGCAATATGAGGTCAAGAAAAATGTAATTTTCATTTTAATTTCTCTATGAGAATGGAGATTGTACTTACCGAATATTTGGGATATGTGTTTTAGCCCTTTTAGGAGGCCTTTCACCTTGGTCGACATTAATCTATATAGATGAAGTTCTTCGATATATTTATACACCAGAAACCTTCCACTTCAAAGGCGCTGGTGCTTTCACTCTTCAATAGAACCAACAATAATTTTCCCTGAAAGAAAATTTAACCCAAGTGATCATATAAGAAATCTTCTTGCCACCAATTCATCTTTTGGCCATATTTCTTAATGACACAATAAATTAAGAGACAATTCATGATAACAACCTCTTTCTATTGAAAGGAAATTCTATGTCCAAATAAAAATAGAATTGATTTTAATGAAATCGATTTTGAATCATTAAATAAGATAAAGATGTATCTCAACCATATATCTTTATTAGAATACATGTTTTTTATTAAGAAAATATAAAATTAAATTCTCAAAGTCAAACCAAAAAATTAATCCTTCTTAATTTTTAAAGAAATTGTGAAATCAAATTTCACATCTAACACAATCAGACTCTAAATCATTCTTCAAAATTCACTTATTCATAAATTTATACATCGATTTTTTCGAATAAAAAAGTTTTGTTCATGTTCTCTTTAATTTCATTGCCTACAAGGACTTCCAACAGGGAAAATATTTCATGATGGAATTTCAGTTAGAAAAAGAAATGAAAAAAAAATATAAAAGATCAATTACAACAAAAACACCTACCTGGGTCTAAATTTGAGAACAAACACTTGAATTAAGAATATATAACTGGCTTCCAAATGTTGAAAGTTGAAGCCACAAAATCTGAGGCATGTACCACAAGTGAAGAACAAGACACAAATATATATATATATGTATGTATATATATATGAACACGAGTTGGCAAGATGGGAGAGATATGTTATGCAAAGAAAAATACGTTCATATTTCTTGGTTGGTTGTGTAGGAGAAAAAAACCAACCAAGAAGAGGGAGACTTTGGAAAAATCTCAAAAGTGAAAACAGAAAGTGGAGTGCTTTTTGATTCACCACCACCCCAACAGTTTGAGAGTCAAATCAAAACCAGCAGCTTAACGTATTTTTAGGTGAAAATCCAGATATGTAGTACTACAATTACAAATTTCAGGTTCAAAGGCTATATTTGGGCTTGGTGTCTTTTTAATTAATGGCTTCTTTTCTGATGAAAACACGAGAAACAAGGTTGAGAAAATAATAATTGGTGAACCATAAAAAAGCTAAACTCGTTCTATTAATAAGAGAAGAGACAATTGTTGGGTTGGAATTTTTCAACTTCGCATTCTTTTAAGTAAAAAATTGTGATAAAAGTACATAATTATTTGAATGAATATTGAATAAAAAATTTTAAAGCATGTAATTCTATATATTATTAGTAAATATCTTATATAATATTAGGAATGTTCATGAATTGTTGTGTCCTTCAAATCCCGTCCAGCTTAAAGTTACTTTTTATGTATTGAAGTTTTAAAAAATAGGTTTGAATCATTCTTCAACTTATTCTATTACAGCCTGTTATTTTAATTTTGTAAATTTATATATTTTTAACAATTATGTATTAGTAATAAGATTTCTTGATTGAATGGTTAACATTTTACATTAATACAATATTATATTTATATTAAAAGTTTAATTTTAAAACATTATCAACGTAACAATTTTTATACTATTAACCAATTAAAATTCACAATTGACATAATTTTTTAAATGATTTGATAATTCATAATTGGACGACAATGTGAAAAACTTTGACTACGATAGTGTATTCTAATTAAATTTTTATATTTACATTATTTCTTTGAAATAAATACTATTTTATACTTTTTAATTTTATAATTTAAATATTTATAATGTTAAAATGAACATATTATATAAGTACAATAGATCAATCCAATTTTATGCTATTTATTATTAAATTAGTTTAAATAATTGATTACATCAAACTTTACACTTATAAACACTTCTATTATATATTATATTAATATTTTAAATATAAATATAAGAACATTTGAATAGAGTCATTAAATGAATTAATTCTAATTTAATCATAGCTCTATTGATTAGGATCTAAAAATTCCTTAGGGTCAAGTGGGTTAGGATCAATCCATAAACCAGTCTTTACATAAAAAATTATTATTATCTTAAACTGACTACAAATTTTAGTTAAAAAATAAAAAGGTTATCGAATGAAATTACGAACGTCTATACTTTTGAAGATAATTATAACTAAGGATATAATAGATTGAACCAACTCGGAATTAGTTCGAGACTTGATTCAATAATTAATTTGTTGAACTTAATTTATGAAACAAGTAAGTTGAACTTGAACTAAAAATTAAACTTGTTAACTAAACCAGCTGAACTTGAGCTATGTATAGCTCTACTCGTTTGATTCATGAACTAGCTTGTTATATATAAATTAAATTCATGTAATTTTTATTATTTTTGTATAAAATAGATAGAATATGTAACTTAATCATAATATATACTATTATAAGTTATATGTTTAGAAAATTTTAAAATTGGTAACAAAATATAAATTTAAAATATCTAACGTAGAAATTAGTTATTTAATTTACTAATTATTAATAATAATTTAAATATAAATATTTATATTTTATATAGACTATAATTATATTTATAATTTTTAATTAGACAATCATTTTATCAAAAATATATTAGTAAATTACAAATTTTAAATATTCTACATTTATTTATTTTAACTTTTAGTTTATGTGACTTGAGTTAACGAGCTAGCAAGTCGAACCAAGTCGTTCACCTTAGTTCTAACAACGAAAACATTTCAAATAAAATAAAAAAAAATTTGTATTAAGTAAAAAAAAAAATGTAATTGATGTCATGTCCTTCACTTCATGAAGATTAAGAAAAGTAAACTCTAAAGAATTATAAATGATAAGCAATATACGACAAGTTCAAAACAATTTACAATCTTAAAAGAACATTATTCACATATTATATGTAAAAAATCAAAACAAATTTGTCACACAGGAACATTGACAATGTTATAAGATCAATTCATCTTAACAATTTTCTCCAACCAAGATGTTATATCTAATATAGGTAGTCACTCATATGGAATTTTTTTAATAACAGGTTCTGCTATATTAGTAAACTTAAGTAAAGTTTGTTTAACTTTATAAACTTATATGATTATATTTTCTATTCTATGAAATTTTTGACTAAAAATCGCTTTAGTTTGGAATTATTTTTTTCTTTATTACTCTTATAAGAACTGTTCCTGTTGACTGAGGTGTCAATTTGATCCATCCGGTCTAACTCAACTTTAACCCATATGAACTGAGGTCAAAATAGCTCATAAGTATACAAAACTCACAATATAAAATTAATTAAATCCTATGGATCAAGGTTACCTATGAGCTTTTTTTTTTTTTCTTCAAATATTTTTATTTTGTCTATAAATTTTTTTTTCTTCTCTAGTTTTTTTTTCTCTCTTAAAATAAAGTAGTAATGAAAAATTAAAATAAATAAGAAAATTTAGAGAGAGGAGAAATGAAAAATATGAAGAAAGGATAATTTTAGAGATAAAGAGGTAAATATATTAGAAAAAATAAATTAAGAAAAGATAAAAATATAAAAAAGTTGAGAAAAATTTGAAAAAGAAAGAAAAATTCCAGAAACAAATGAAAAAATAGTTAGAGAAAAATAAAAAAATCTAAAAAGAAAGATAAATAAATTATAGAATATTTTAGTATAATAAAAATATTAAAAATTATTTAAAGAGAGAAATAAAAAAATAAGAGAAAAAATTAAGAGAAAAATTGAAATTTGAAAATTATATGAATTTAAATTTTAAAATTATATTTTAAAACAAATTACAACATAGAAAAAAAAGGTTAGGGCTAATCCTAGAACCAACCCTAACTAAATCTTTTAGATTGAGGACCATGTAGGTTAGGATTTAAAAAAATCTTATTTCTAAATGAGCCACAAAATGTACGTGGCCATTAGACATGGCAACGGGGCGGGTCGGAGGTGGGTTTCAAATTCCCCGTCCCCGTCCCTGACACCCCGTGCCCATCCCCGCCCCCGTCCCCACTCGGGTTTGGGGAAACCCGCCCCGTACCCGTCTACGGTATTTTTCATATTTTAATTTTAATTTTTTCATAATTTATTAAATTATTATATATTTTTTAAAATTTATAAAATTTATTATTTTTATAACCTTATTAATTTTATATAATATTTTAAAATAATAAAAATATTTTAGTAATTTTAAAGGCGGGACGGGTTCAGGGACGGGGCAGGTATAAATATCCCCATACCCGCCCTTACCTCCGCTTTCAAAATTTGAGTTTTACCTGTCCCTGTCCCCGACCTCGGTTAACTCGGATTTTCCCTGTCAAACTCGGGGCGGGGACGGGGCAGACGGATCGAGGACGGATCAAGTTGTCATCCCTGGTGGCCATAGAGTCATGGTCCATCTTAACAACTCTACATTCAGAAGAGCTTCCAAAATACTTGTAGAAATAATTTATAACTTTCATTAATTTTTTAAAGTTATTTTTTTAAAATGAACTCATTTTCACTTATGTTTAACAAGTATCATGATCAAAATTATACCATAAATCCTAACGTGATAGAAATTTATTGAATAAGTGTTTTTGATTCTTATTAAATACATAATTAATGAAGTTATTTATTTAAATACATTCAAAATTTAAAAATATAAATTAAAAAAATGATCAGTATTATGAAAATATTATGTATAATTAATTCAATTAACATTAATAAATTAAAATTATAAAAATATGCATAATTAATTAAAAATTAAAATAGAAAATAAGAATTACATGTGCCAATTTTAAACAAATAAGAAAATGTTAACAACACACTTTTTAAAACGTACTCTTTGTAATTGATTAATTTTTAAAAAATTAAAATAATTTTTAAAAAGTAATCGTGAATGTTTTGACTTTTGAAAAAACTAACCAATCATAAAGAAAATGTTAAAGAATGTGTTGGAAAAAAAATTGTTGATAACAATTTTCAGATGTTAAATTTCATTGAAGGTATTACACTCCAGTTTATTATATGAGTGGAGTATCTGGGATATGTTATTCCCTAGCATTAAAAAACAAATAAATAGTGTCATAGAAACCATCATAATATAAACTCATACCCACCAAATTGGCTTAAACAATCCTATCAAAATGCCAATAGAACTTCTCTATAAAAGCATCCAAAGTTCTAGAGAAAAAGTGCAATTTGATTCAACCCAAATGTAAACGAGGTCTGTTCCTCATTCTATTCCTTTAACCACTTTCATAAATTCTGTAATTGAAATACATGCCACAAAGTTAAGTTGAATAATTAAGTACTGTTCTTCTAGCCAAACCAAACTGCACTTACCAAGATTTCTACCTGTGAAAATAAACTAGGCAGCAGCCTTGTCCTTGCAATAAACTAACTGATAGTAACAAATTTGATATGCCAAAAATACATTATATTATAAAATAATTAGCCGTACAAGATTGGAGTCAATGCTTATTTATCATGGTACTTGAATTGGATGTCAAAAGTGAAACATGAGTTTAAAAACTCCGCAAGAAACAGTGAGCATGCAAGAGCCAATCGTTTAGACTGTTTGACCATCAATACATAATTTACGACGCCTTCATATCATCCAAGCCAAAACGAGCCTGCGCCAAAAAGAGCAAAAATTTAAATATGTCACTTATGATTTCCAAATTTCTATAGTTATTTATTTAAATAAGTAGTGTATTGATTTCACATATTCTAATTACCTGTTAATCTAAATACTTCTAAAACTATGATAAAATTATTTTTCCCATGGAATTGCCTGGGGTTATTAACAGAATATGCTGTAATAATGAGGCTGCATTTGAAATCAATAATTTAATAGAGATATTGCTACCAGAATATGGTTTTATCCCAGATTTGAGATGCATACAGTTCTATGCCATCTTCCATCCCATTCAGATCAATGTCATCAATGATCATCATAAGCCAAAAAATGATCTAAGATATCTTACCAGAAACTTGTGATTCTCTTCAAGAAGAGGAGAAAAGGTTGTACAAAATTTCTCTATGTCAGATTTGATATTGCCAGAACCTCCTATCACCTCCATGAACTTCTTCCTGTCGGGAGCAAGCTTCATGACTACCTGTTGATCAAATATTTAATGCATACTAAAAGTGAATTCGGTGAATAACATAAAACACAATGACAACACAAATAAAATAGCAAACACAAAATAAGGGAACAATGATAGAGATAGAGAGACATGGAAGAACTGCATGGTGCTTAAATGCTAACTAGATTACAGTGAGAAACTAGAAAATGAACATGCAGGTTTATTTAATTGTCGGTATTTAAATGCTTCAATGACCTCAAATTGCCCGATACATTTATTCAGGAACCTTGATATGCTGCTGGTCAAAATATTGAAAATTAAGACAGAAATAGTTCGATAGCTAAATGCATATTTCATACTTTAGGATGAGGCCTAATTGACAGCCCAATTATGCAAATAGTAAACTCAACACATTTTCTAATTTGACTATTTTAAGGTCCAGCTATTGGCATTCCGCAGAGTTAGGCCAATAAGAAGGAATATTAAATAACTGAACTTGAATAAACTATGTTTCTATCAAGAAATATCACATTGTATTAAAAAAGCATCAAAAACATTACAGTGAAACTTGAACTAGCAAGCCAACCATGCCACTTCTTCAAAGTCTTGTTATAGGAATCTGTACATGCATGTGACATTGCCCAATCTTCATGGTCGATTAAGTTTCGGAATAAAGCCACCAAGAAATCCATTGCTCTGATTTTACACATTAGAGAAATAAATGCATCATAAAGAATATTGCATGAACAAACAATGGCAACTAATAATCATTAGCTAAGGTCTCGGACCACCAAATAAAAAATTAAAAATTACTAGGATTATCATGTTACTTCCTCAACATTTTGATAAAGATAAGCTAAACAAACTTGATAACCTCAAAAGAAATAATAGAAGATAAAAGAACTGAAGCAAGTGTAGAGGATCCATCATAATGCTGAACAATACAATAACAACATTAGTGGTTTCCCACTTTGTGGGGTAGGCTACATGATTATCATTATACCATGTCAAAAACCAAGTGTTCAAAAAGGCCATTTAGACCTGCATCTATTTTTTCTTCAAACCCTCAGTGTTTTACTAGGTCTTCCTATACCTCTATTTATTGGGCTTCAATTAGTCTTCATAATCAACTCTTCTTACAGGAGCTTCTATTGATCTACCTCTCATGTGGCCAAACAATCTTAGGCAAAAAATAATCATCTTTTCCTTAATGGATTCTATTCTACCTACCTTTTTTTGGCCCTTTATTGAGTGGTTTTCAATACCATAAAACCCCACTGGTGTTATGGCTATTGCGTAAAACTTTCTTTTGAGCTTGATGAGCATCTTCGATCACAAATAGCACCTAAAGCATTTCTCTAGTTTCATCCATCCAGTTAAATCCTGTGGTTTACAATTCGCTTGATTTTTCTATCACTTTGTCAAACAGATCAACGGTACCAAAACATGTGACTTGGGTATGATATGATGCCCAATTTCCACCTCAAACCCTGTGCTAGTGTTTGTCTTGTTGAATTTGCATTCCATATATTCATTTTCCTTAATTGCAAATCATACAATTCCAGAGTTTCTGTATGCAATTCAGTTTACCATTTGTTCCAAACAGATCAGATAGAGTTATGGCTTTGATCATTTAAAAGGAAGGAAGAGATAGGCATGGTCTTTGCTGATTTACAAACAGATTTGAGATTTTTTATGTTAAGCATCCTTGCATCTGCACATGCGTGGATTATGAATACACAAAATTGGCCATAATTAATAGAGATTATAATATGTCTATATAATCTCTATTAATTACAGCCAGTTTCATGTTGTATTATGATCCTAATTTTGGAAAGAACACTCCAAAATACTTTTTGAGATTCTTTCCAGAAATGCATCTAGGTATAAATGCATATATTAATTATTATTTTTTTATCTAATCTTTTTTCTGTTGGCCATTCTAACTTCATAGACAATGCAATCTATACTTGAAACAAAAGTTGCTAATCCTATTATATATTATAGAAAAAAGTTCTCCAGATAACAGATTTGGAAATACATGAGTTAAAAGCAACTGCATGGTGTTCATTACCTTGTCAACCAAAGAAGTGCATTTGTAGAACTGGATGATGATTTAGCGGTTTTACTTTCAATCTCTGCTTGTAACAAACTGTACAAGTAGTTAAATCTGGATGGATTGGTGGAATATAAAGATTCCAATCTCTGTCATGAAAATCAATACAGCAGTGTGAGAACGTATAGCATATGATTCCAATATTATAAAGGTTTTGGTACAAACATACACATATTATTGTTAAACAAGTTAAAACATAAGTTTTTTATGCTAATTAGATAGAAACCCACAAATAGAAACAAAATGAATCACAACTGAGCACTGTGGTAAAGGCATAAAGCTATACCATGTTATCTTAAGAGGAAAAGAATAATACATCTAAAGCAATAAGAAAGCATATGACAATTGATATGTATGTTCATGACTTCGTAGAGTTAGACTGAGCAACCGACAAAAACATACCGATATGTTACCACCTATGTCAGATTTAACAAGGGCCATAGCAGCTCCAAACTTATCTGTCATAATAAAAAGTGTTAGTTCTTCAAATAAGTATTCATTTAATGCTCAAGCAGGCACTAAACCAGAGAATGCATAGGTTCACAACTGCATTGCAAATGTTGCAGTTGTAAGTTAGACTCTAACATTAAAACTACTTCCACACATTAAAAGGCTTAGACAAGTTTCTCATCTAGAAGGACTCATTATTGTCCTGTTTTGTACATCCCTTATCCTCTCAATGAATTCTGTCCATTTAAAAGAAGATATATATACCTAAGGGATCAAGAAAGATAATACTAAAACTTAAAAGCAAGAAAACATAAGTCTTTTGGAAAAACTAACTTTTATGCATCTAGTCTGACCCAAAGAGGGAACAATTCATTAAGATTTAGCAAATATAATATCAAAACATTCCAGATTATAAAAAGGATAATTGGATTTGCCCCCAACCAGAAAAATAAAAGAGAGGGAAAATATACAAAATTCAAATTAGATCATAGCCTTCTTTTCTTTTATTATTATTATGCCAATAACAAGGTAAGGGACCAAGAACATGCACCTATTACAGGTAATATGTGCTTGCACGCATCCAAGAAAGGCTTGCTAAGAATTTCTCCATGCTCAGACTTTACATGTTCAAGTTCATCCAATGCAGGCTTGAATACAGTCCCCTCCATTTTTTTGGCTTTGCTGCAAGTGTCAAACCAAACAAATACATAGCATCAGTTTAACAAAGTTCAAATCTAAAAATCAAGCACACAAATATCATTTTTCTTGCTCCCAGCAGACAAATTAAAGAATCTGAAATTAGAGGGAAAATTTTCAGCACTTTCATGGTAAGCATGGTGAAGTGAGGATAGAATGAAAGCACTAACTGTGAGAAATGTCCTAGAACCAATCAAATCACTCAAGGAAAATTTTAAAGTTGATTGCTCATAACCCATCAAAAGCTTAAAATCTACTTCCAACTATGTGGTTCTAGATTCTATCAGATCATTACAATTTGCTTTCCTAACATACATAGCACGTTACCAACACGTTACCAACGGAGATAGGGAAATAGGAGACAAGATTTTGGGGCCATGAATTTCGGGATGACACGCCCCTTTGAGATATGCCTAATTAAAAAAACGATTTGCTAGTTTCCATAAAGATCGAAACTATGGTTTCGGTTGTCTCTAGAAACGAGCAAAAAAAAAAGAAAAAAAAAAGAAGCATGCATGGATGAACGCAAACTAATAGAAGAGAGATGATATACATACAAAGTATGTTGTAGAAAGAATCTCGGAGACTGTGATCTGATCAAAAAATAGAACGAAGTTGCAGTTATAGATGGGAATCAGATTCCGCCATCTCTCTTCCCCACTTAGATGCAATTATTTATAAATACATGTGCACAGATACACATATATTTTAAAAGACATTATGTTAAAATTTTATATTAACCTCAAATAAATCAAAATTAAATAATTACTCTTTATGTCAATAATAAAAACTTTATAATAATACCAGTATTCTTAAAATTCAATGTTAATTTTTTTTCAAAGAATTTTCTAATTTTTTAATGTAAATTCTAATTTTTTATTTTATTATTTGATATCAATTATTTTTATTATAATGTTTTTTTTTCATATTTTTTCTTCTCTCTTGTATATATATTCCAAAAAAAATCTTAAAAATAATTTATTTAAAATTTATCAAGGATTGTAATTTTATTTAACCAATATGATTATAATCATATATATATATATATAATAAATTCATATTTAATTTATTGAAAAATAAATTTAATAATATATTTACCAACATTAAAATAAATATTTCTCATGTTAAAATTATTTATTTATTAAATATATAATTTACATATGTTAATTTTTCAATTTTTTACCAATGTTTTTATAAAATGTCAAGTTAAATAATAAAAAAAAAAGTATGTAAATTTCAAAAACTATCATGATATTTCTTAGATAACTGACATCTGATATTTTTTTCTATTATAATACAATATTTGTAAAATTTATCATCTTTAATCTTATTCTTATATATTTTAGTGAAAAACTATTTGAATAGTATTTATCTGATTTAATTTTTGAGATTTTAATTAATTATATATTTTAATTTTAAAATTATAAATAAATAAAATTATTTTTAAAATAACATATACTTGCATTATTCAATTGAAAATCATGTAAGTGCATTACATTGTAAAAATAACTACGGAAGATTATAAGAAAAAATAATTTTAACAACGCATATGCATATATGATTTTGGATATCACCTCTGAAAAAAGAAAAAATAATTTTAACAACGCATATGCATATATGATTTTGGATATCACCTCTGAAAAAAAAAAAGACATTTCTTAGACAACTGATATTTTTTCTATTATAATACTATTTATAAGATTTATCATATTTAATTTTATTCTTCTATATGATATCGCCTGTGAAAAAATATTTTTATATTTAGATTGAATTTAATAATGCATACTCTCTCTTTATATAAATATGTATTACGGTGATTTATAACTTAAACAGTATTAAATGCATTCATTTAAATGCTTTTAATTAAATAAAAATTAAATATTTTAATAAAAATATTTTAATTTATTTAATCTATACATTATACAGTTGATGAATAAGGTAAAAAATTAATTACTAAACTCTGTAAAGGAAATTACTTTAATTTTATTTATAGTAAGAGTTTAAAAATTATGTTATATGTTATCATATGAAAACATGACACATAATATTCATTTTAAAGTGAAAATTAATTAAAATATTCTATTATTGGTTTTATAATTGTTAATATTTTAATACTTTGTCTTAAAATTTTATTTTTGTTTATAAATAAATGTTTTTTTCATTTTAAACATATTTTTATGTTATGTTTCTTTGGATTTTTTAATAATACATTAAAGTTAAAAATATATATTTTAATATTTTAAATTTAATTTTTTTAGCTTATAACGCAAGATAAAATACAAATTCTCATTATTTATAAAAAAAGAGATTATCTAAGATGAAATTTAAGTTACTTTAAGAGTAATTATTGTTAAACTTATTTTTTTATATTTTTTTACGAATATAAATTTACTTGATTCAATAATTAAATAATATGATACTAAGAAGTTTATCATACAAGCAAAATTTTAGATAAATTGAACATTCTTAAATATATAAATTTTTCAATCTAACAATTAAAGTTGTTAAATGTTGATTTAGTTTAAAGTTAACTACACATATTTGTTAAATATTTTTTAGATATTATATATAAATTAATATGAATAGCTAATTATTTTAAACATATATTTTACATTGAAAAGTATAAGAGTTTATTTTCTAACTTTAAAACAAATCTGTTCTAAATATATATTTTATAAAAGGTAATAAAGAAAAATAAATCTCACAAAATTACTCTTGATCCCCAAGGCACACCCAAGTAGACGGGTAGTGACACATGTGAAAAATAACAAATAAGAATATTTTTTATATAAAGATGAAAGAATAAATTTAAATTATTAAAAGGAATCAATATTGATGATTAAATTTTATTATAAATAATTATGATTATAACATGGAATCTATATCCTATGAATCTTTAAAAAAAAGCCACATAACATTTTTAAATAACCATATGACTTTTAAAAAATATATAATTTTGACCATTCATATATAATTGTGTAATTTAATTTTTTTTAAACTTTTATATTAAAATGTTTCATTAAATAAAATAAATTCTTTATATATATATATATAATGGAATTAAGTATAAACAACAAAATGAAAGGTCTAAACTCATAATCAACATTTATATATTATTGTATGTTAACTTTCTTATATTATTTAGAGACCTTTTTTAATGTTTTTATATTAAATGTGAAGTTAATTTTTCTACATATTTTTAAAAATATATCATTTTTTTACAAAATTAGCATAATATTAGTTTTATTGAAATGTATATTTATACAGAAATATCGATTTAAGTATCATACAAGAATCAAAGAGATGTTGATGTCATAAACATACCCGCAGTGTCCATGTTTCATAGTTTTTAACTTTGTTTTTAAGAACACCATGCATTTTTATAGTTTGCTCTTTTTTTAGACGTGAAACTTGTCTAGTTAGGGATTTTAAGGTAAATCTCTTTATTCTGTATGAAAATGACTACTAACAAGATTTACAATAAATAAGAATTAAAATAACAAATATTTATTACTCATCAAAATCTAAACAACAAAATACATAAAAGCATTAACCAAAACATCTTACAACAAAAATATAAAATTTCAAATTAGGTTTGGGCCTAAGGATATAGAAAAGTATTGGGCTTCTCCAACATCATGTCATCCAAATATTGTTTTTAATTTGTCACATATAGGCCCAAAAAAATAAACTTGTCACACAAACACGACGATCATATAGTGTGGTTTTGGCCCATGCGTGTCCATCTTACACGCATCTTTCTTTATAATTGCAACTTAACAAAAACCCTAGTTCTTACCTCTCCCTTCCCTCTTCATCTCTTTCAGCAGTCACAGAAGCTCCATATTCGAAAATGGTGAGCGTTCATTGCCTAAACCTTTTGTCACTTTTTTTTTCTTAAAACTTGTGTGTTTCTGCATCTGGATTTTCGGGTTCTGAACAAAATTTTGCTGATTTTTTGTTCTTTTTGGATCTGTTTTGTAGCCTTTCAAGAGGTACGTTGAGATTGGTAGGGTTGCTCAGATCAACTATGGCAAAGAGTATGGGAGGCTCGTCGTCATCGTTGATGTCATTGACCAGAATAGAGTATGCCCCATTTTGTTTTCTTTCATTGATTCGTTACTTTTCAGTAGATTAATGGGGGCCCTTTTGTTTGGCTTGGTTTCTTATGAACTCGAAGCAAAAAAAGTACCATTTTTTTCATCTGGGTTTGGCTGAAATGTTGTCATGGTTTCCATTATAAGAAAAGAATTATTTTCTACGACTGTTGATTGGTTTTGGTTTTGGTTTTCCTTTTTGATTCTTTTGATTTTTGTGTTTTTGCTTTTGAAGCTATTTTGTAGTTGTATTTTGACTGGGTTATGAGGTTATTCGTATTTTTTGTTCAGCAACTAGATAAATTTTTGAGCAATTTAGGAGTCTAGGTATTAATTTGGTATACGGTAATATCCAATTCCATTGAAGAAGTTAGAAGTGTTCACCTTGCTGATAGGTTGAATGTATAGTTTGTCTTTTTTTCTGTTTTGTTGTTTTTTTAAGCTATCTGATTTTAGTTGTATTTCAACTGGGTCATAAGGCTTTGTATACCTGTGAATGTGTAGTATCAAATAAATGAAATTTGAGATGTTTGGGCCGTCTAGATATAAATTTGGCATGTGATAATATCAAATTCAATTGAAGAAGTTAAGAGTTGTAGACATGGTTGATAAGTTGGATTTGCCTGTTAAAGCTCTCGTGTATTTGATGGTGCAACTGTGTAATAGCATGATTTTGTGTTCCTTACGTTGACAGGCTCTTGTTGATGCCCCCGATATGGTGAGATCCCCTGTGAATTTTAAGAGGCTGTCACTCACTGACATTAAGATCGATATTAAGAGGGTCCCCAAGAAGAAGGATCTCATTCAAGCCATGGAGGCTGCTGGTTAGTACAAGTTTTTATGAAGAAATTGTTATTTTATTGGAAGCATTCTTTTTGTTCACCTGATTGTTTTCTTGTTGAACAGATGTCATGAACAGGTGGGAGAAAAGTTCATGGGGCAGAAAACTGATTGTGCAGAAGAGGAGGGCATCCCTCAATGATTTTGATAGGTTCAAGATAATGTTGGCAAAGATCAAGGTTAGTTTCATTCTACATGTCCATACTTTTATTTTTCAAATATTTGATTGTAGTAGTATTACCCTTCTCCCTGCTGGTGATATGGCTTTTAGGTATAACCTAAAGGAATCTGTTCTATTATGTGATGTATCATGATGTATATTTATAGGAATTAGAAGCTAACACTATTACACATTTTTAATTTGTGCAGAGGGCAGCTGTTGTTAGGCAAGAGCTTGCTAAGCTGAAGAAGAGCACATCTTAGGCATGATTCATGTGCAATTTTCAAATTTTGTTATGAATTTCCTTCAATTAGAATGTTTTGGTTGTTACATGAGTTTTTATGTATCAATGAGAGATTTCTTAGAAAGCTTTATTTTGAGATCTTTCATGTTAGTGGATTTGTGTCAGCATTTCCAATCTCATTGTTAGATTATCTGGTGCCCATTTTGGCTTTTGCTTGCAGATGTTTGAATATTGGTTTTCAAGACTTAAAACTAGTAGAAATCTTAAGCTTCAGGAACTGCTTTTTATTTTTTTATTACGATTTTCTTGTGATTGGTTTATTCTTTTCCCCCCCTAAACTTTTACTTGCATGTTTCCATGATGGCTTCCTTGGTTACCTTTGGTATTTGGTATGGTGCCGTTTATAGTTAGTCTATTCACCATAAACTAGATTAATTAAATTTACTGTGTTCAAGGGGGCGTTTGGTAACTTGTTTATGATTTTGATTTTATTAAACACCTGGCTTGCTTGAGTGTGAAAGTGATTGAAATTTTTATATCTTAATTTGAAAAACCGATTTTAGCCTATTTTGTGACTTTGCTATGAATTACCGTCGTCAAGGCAAAAGCACCTACTCCGGATTTGTTCAGGTTATGATTTATCCATGAACCAAATAAAATACCAAATAAAAAGTGTGGCTGTAAGAATAAATACAAAAGGAGCATGATATCTGGATACTAGCTGAATGAATATGATTTGTTCAATATGGTGAATCGGAGTTTGGGGGCCATGTGAATATCAAACTAATCAGATTTTAAGGTCCTTTTTGGTTTGGCAGTGAGAAATTAATTCACAATTTTTAGTAAATATATATAAATAAATATTAATAGAAATTTGTAGATAAGATTAATTTACGTATGTAATTTTAATATATTTAGCAAATTAAAATTAATTTTAATAAATTTTAAATCAAATAGATACTAAATTGTCCAAATTTTATTCTAGTACAAACAGTATTAAAGAGTTGCATACTTGTGGGTGCTGATGTCCATGATTCTTGTGGGGTGTATCTTAAAATGAAACACTTGGGGTTTGAAAGGTTTAGGTTCACTCCCCACTAGCTAAATAAAATAGATTCGTTTGTTTGGATTTTTTTCATAAAAAAAGTTTTTTTAAAATAAAAGGATTACTTCTAAACGTAAAAAATAGAATTTTGAAAAGAAAAGTCTGTTTATTTTAATGCCATTTTAAATAACTTAAAGAATTGAAATTTTATATCTATCTTTTAAAGAGAATAGAATGACTTAATAGCCAAGAAGAAGGGAAGGGTTGAATAATAACTAATGCATACTACATAGAGCAAAGTATTACTGAGCCAACCTACACATTCACATAAATTTAGTTAAAAAAATTGAGAGTAAATGGAGCCTAAAATTTCATTTTTTAATATACATTGCACAATTAATCAATAAATCCAATGGCTACAATATAAATATAAATAAAGTCTTTACTGAATTGCAGAAAATTGTAACAATCGTTAATCCTTATATATGCTGAATTCTTGGAGAAAGGCCAATCTCCATATTGTAATGAATCAAAATATTCAAATCGTAATCCCTGTATTATCCATTAACAAAATTCTAATTCTTGGGAATTCGAACAAATTATTATGCTGTTGTATTCGATTTTGATGCGCACTTACCCAAACAAGTTTCACACTTACATTTAACAACGTGTATATTTTTTTAATGAATTAAATCAGAAGCGAGAATATTACCTTTTAACTATGTAAATTTTTAATTTGAGAGGACAAAAAGGGAAACAAGAAATTAATTTTAATCCTGTGTCCATAAAGATTGTTAGAGAAAAATTTAGTAGTAAATAAGGAAAAAAAAAGAAGCAACTTGATAATATTATAAAAGCATATGTCAGACTACATTTTCAAACAAGAAGTTAACATCTCAACTAAAATTAGTTTCCTTGATGGCTGGAAAGTTTACAGGGATTTGACCAGATTCACATTTGCATTTTACATGGATGAAAAGTAAACTAGAAAAAAAAGAAAAAGAAAAATAAAAATAAATAGGAGGTACAGAAAAATATTAATTAAAATGCACTGACAGTGTAATTTTTTTTATTCCATCATTTAACTATACAATATGAATAAAACAACATTCCATCATTCAAAAGTCATATATACTGAAATTCTTAATTAATTGATAGTGTAAAGAATTTTACAGTTACAATGTATCAAAATTCAAATCTAAAAAAATATAATAAAAAATATATTATTATTTAAATAGATAAAAATAAAAAATGCAGAATTTTTCTTCCATTTGTTTGACGAAGTGAAAGAGAATGTAAAAAAATATAGTAGAAAATTTTATTTAAAGAGATAAAAAACAAAAAAAATGGATTTTTTCCTGCAATTGTTTGAGTGAAATATAATAGATAAAAAATAATATGTTATCTTTCCTCTAATAAAATAACAAATATTATTTTATTTTATTCTATTCTATTCTCCAATATTTTTGGGGTCCAGTCACTGGAATCGGCCTGCATCTTTGGCAGTTTTTTAGTATAAATACATACTTTATATTGTTTATGAGAATTTCTATCAATAATAAAGAAAAAATTAATAAAAAAAAATAGCGATGAATGTCAGCTTATAATCAAAATAAAAATACCCCCTCACAATCTTTGTGCATTGAACGAATAAGTAACTAACTCGAAATAAATAAATTAACTAAATAGTTGTACCTAAAATAATCATTAAAAAAGGCATCCAAATCACATTGAAGTACATAGATAAAATGTAAGCTAACTCGCCATCAAGTTTCTGAAGCATCTTAGCAAGTTTGTTTTCAAGGCGAGAATAAATGGAGGAGGAAGAAAATTAGTATATTATTTGTTTGGGTGGATATAAAAAACATGAAATTAGTAAATGGTGGAATCTATTGTCTATATTAAAAAAGAAGGCATAATTGCAGTGTTAATTCTTCAAGTTTAATAAAATATGCAACTTTTGTCTTTCAATTTTCTGTTGAATAATTTTAATTTTTTATTTTCAAATCTTAACAAATTTAACTTTTTACTAATTTTTTAAATAAAAATTTTAAACTATTATTTTTATCTAAATTTTTTTAATGATATTGAAATATGAAATAAATTTTAATTTTAAAATATTTTTTTTCAAAAATTTGAAAGCTTTTATAAGATGAAGTTTTAAGGTTTGAAGAAAGAAAAGTTGTTTTTTTTTTAGATAAAATTTAATATTTTTGTTGATAAGTTTGAACACAAAATAATTTTGTTCATTTAATTTGTAGATATTTTGAGTAGAAAATATGAATTATAAAATTTTAGGTAATTTTTTTTATGAAGAATCAAATTTATTAAAATTTTAAACCATTAAAATTTATTTAGCAGGGAAGAGTGGAGATTGAAATAGTTTTACCTCAGATCTTGAATTTAAATCTCATTGCTTTTGTAATTGGTATAAAAAATTAAATTTTATAATAGAATAACTCAAACTGCATATGAATAAACTAGAAAAAATATAATAAGTAAAATTTATTTTTATAAAATGTGAAAATATTAAAAAGGAGAAGAGGAATGTGGATATTTTTATTTTAAATTATATTTATGTAATATAAAAATATAATATTATTTTTATTAAAATATTTTAAAATAGATCTATTAATATTAGAAATATTTTTTTATATAAGTCCTTTATTGTTTTATTTTTATTTTTTTTCATCCAGTTAAACATGTAAATAAGTTTTTATATTCCTATATTTATTTAAATAACATATCTTTTTCTTTTATTTTCGCTGTAATTTTCATATTTCAATTTCAAATTTTTTTTTGGAAGAAGGAAAAGGGAAGGGGAAGCAACATGAATATTGATCTGCTAGACTTCACTTCAAAACATTTTTTTTGGACCCAATGTTTATTATTCCTTTTGCCTTCAAACTCTTTTTCTATTTAATTTTTCTTTGGAGATCTAATTAGCTTCGTTATGTCGTTAATTTTGGTCAGAATCATGGCATTAGGCATGCTACAATGATTTTGTTTTTTTGGCAAATTGATAGATATATATGGTCCGGCTGCTTGTGATTTTTTATTAAAATATATTTTTTAAAGAAAAATCATTTAATATTTTTATTTATTTGTTTACACTTTAAAAAAGGTCACAACTTGTAAAAATTAATTATTTTGAAAAGTTATTTTGATATTTTTCTTTTAAAAATAAAGTTATAACTATCGTTTTTGATTTTATATATATCCCAAATAGCTTTTTGATTAATCATTCAAAACATAAAAATAGTTTTGAATATATATCAGCATGTTTAAAAGAATGAACTATCTACCAACTATATCAAACTTTGTTACTAATGATAACTACATTTTTAGTTAGATAATATAACTATTTATAAAAAATTATAACTTACTTTCCACAAAATATTTAAAATATAAATATAACTTTTTTATCTGAGCTTTTGGTTTCTTATAACCGATATGTGATTCTATCCATTTAACAAAATTTTGTTTGATTTTAGTTTTTTGATTTTTAGTTATTAAAATAAACTTTATTATCTTTTAAATTTTTAATCTTAAAATCCTTATTTTTACCTTAAATTTTTTAAATTCTTAGATTCATTGAATTTTTCTTTCACTTAAAATTCATCGATCAAAATAGTATATTTTAATTAAAATTAAAAATTTTAAACTTTCCCTTTTAAAAAGTTAACTTTATATCATACAAAAAGTAACTTTAGTAAAAATAGAAATTTATAAGCCTTTTGAATATTTTTTTCATCTCAAATATATTCTAATTCTATAATTATTTTTAAAAAATTGAGTTTTATGTAAAAATAAAAGTGGTTAAAGGGTATTATTATAATAGAAGATTAAAACCTAAATTTGAATAAAAATTTATTATAGAATTAAAACTTTCATAATCATAAGAAAAGGGGAACATAAGTTATTAGACTTAAAAAAGAATTTTTAATCTCTTATTTAATTTTAGTTTTGATTTTAAATTTTACCATCTATTTTCTTATTATTTGGATCTCTTATTTTATATATTTATTAGATTTTAATAATTTTATTAGTTTTATATATTTTTAATCTCCAAAATTATCATTATATATAATTTTATTTTAAATTTATTATTTTATCATATTTTAATATTTTAAAATACTATTTTGGTTCTAAAAATTTTAAGTTATGTATTTAAAATTTTAAATATATTATTTTTATTTAGTTATTATTCACATTTTTGGATAAAAGGACTTACGACCAGTTTAAGACTAAACTATGACACTTTTTAAGACTGAAAATATGTATGGTGTGATTTTTAAGAATTAAATTTTATATTTATTTAAATAACAATATTATTTAATAGAATTTTTTAATAAAAGATAAAAACCATTTAACCAATTAATTTTTTTAATATAAATTTTTGTAAAATAAAAAATTAAGAGCATTATACAAATACAGTAAGGATTAAAATTAAAAAATTTAAATTTTTATTAAGGCAATAAGGCTTTTAATAGAATATCTAAATAAATATAAAAATCTTTTATAAAAAAATATTTTAATCCTTCGTGTCCCTAGTGTTTTATTTGGGTAAATTAAAAAATAGTAAAAAATTAAAATGAAAGAAAATAAGTAAATAAAAATGTAATTTTTTATTTTTAAAGAATTATTTAATAATTTAAAATAAATAAAAAATAAAAAAATTGACCCCTTATTTTTTAAAAAAACATAAAAAAGAAAAATAAAATTTATTCAACTTAAAAAATAATTTTTTTATTCAAATAAAGGATAAAGGTTGTTAGAAAAAAATTAAATCCGGAAAAGGGAAACAATTTAATAACATTTTTGCATTTTTTTTCATTTTAAAAAACATTCTACGTTACACTGCATATACAAATAAAAGTTGGTCAGATCAATATTTTCACTTTTATTTGATGAAAAGTGAAATAGAGAAAAAAAATAAAAAGATATCTTATTTAAATAAATAAAAATAAAAAAATTGTTTTTTATTTAGATAAAATAAATAAATAAATTATATAATACAAAATACAATATTAACTTTAACTTTTAACTCAAAAAATTTAAATTTTGTTCTTTATTTTTTCAAAATATAATTTTTTTATATTACAAAAAATAATATATCTTTATAATTTTTTTTAAGAAAACATAGCTCCTTTTCCTCACCTCACGTGAGGGAGGAAGTTTTTTTTTTCTAATCCTAAAAAAAACTTTATTTTTACTATTATAACTTTTACATAAACATTGAAATTTTATATTTTATATTTTTTTTTCATCTTTTCTGTCTTTTTTTTAAAATTTAAAATATAATGTTGGAAATGGGTTAAATATGTTTTTAGTCCCTCTAAAATATTCAAATTTTGGTTTTGGTCCCTTAAATTTAAAACCTTGGTTTAGATCCTTCATTTTTTAAAATACATTGATTATAATCCTTATATTAACTTAAGTTATATTAAATCAAAATAGATTAATCATGATTTGAGGATTATAATCAAAATATTTCATAAATAATTAAAACATTCTATAAATGGTCAAAATTTTCTCTAATAATGATTGATGTAACTTGACTTAATGTAACTTAAATTAATATCAAGGATTATAATCATGATATTTTAAAAAATAAGGGACCTAAACCAAAGATTTTAAAATTGAGGGACCAAAACCAAAATTTAAATATTTTAAAGGGACTAAAAACATATTTAACCCTGTTGGAAATATATGTACAGGTATAGGTGGGCTGAAAAATCTAACCTGCTTAACCTGATTAAACCGGGTAAAAAAAGAAATTAACGGATCGGACGGATCAATAATCAAATTAATGAGTCAAAAAAATTGAAAAAATGTGAGTAAATGGAGGCGGGCTCGGTTTATAGAATCACTAACCGAACCAACCTGCCCAAATCCAAATAAATAATATTATTGTATATATATATATATATATATATATATATATTATATTTTTATGGTAATGGGCTAATGGTTTTATTCTGGTACCCAATAATCCTGCCCTTGTTGCTGCTAGTCCAATGTGTTTAGGGCACACACACTTAGAAAATTAGGGTTATCCACTTAGGCACTTACCATTTTATCCTTAGCTCTTGCGTCGCCCTCGTCTCTTTTAGTCTCTCATATACAAAGTCTCACCTTACCACTTAGTCTCTGTGCCTCCCACTTTTTGATTCTTTCTCAATTCCTTAACCCCTACCTTCTAAGTTGTCTTTGTCTTCCATAAGTTGTCATATTCATCCTTACCTTCTGAAATCTTTGTTAAGGTTACCCTTACTTCCAAAATCCCTAAAGGTAATGTGTCTTTTATCTACTTTTGATTTATTATTTGGAGACTTTTTTAGGTTTCGATTTGCATTTTATTTTAATGTGTATTTGTTAATCATCATATCATATATGTTTTTTCTCATATGTTACTCAAATTTTTGCTAGGGTTTCCTTAGCTTTCAGATTTTTCTCTTTTCTCCTCTAAGGGTTTCGTATAGGATCAGGTCTTCAGATTCAGTATTGTCCTATTCGAAGCCTAAAGTTCTAATGGTAATGTATGTTTTTCTACTTTTGATTTATTATGTGAAATTTATTTTAAGGTTTGGTTTGGTTTTAATGTGTATTCGCTATGTATTGATTGAAGGATGATGCTATTTTCTGCAACTGAATATTGCGGAACTGTTCAAATCTCTTCTTCCCGAAGGTAAAATCATAACTAGCCATGACTACTTTGTTATTTTCCATTTTAGTTTTTTTATGAGAAAATTTTCAATGATTCTAAATTTTTGATATATTAATCTTTTTGATATATTGATATTTTTTATACATTAAAATTATTATTATTTTATATCTTAATTTTTTTGTAAGATGCTACTAAAAATTGAAAGTGATTTTGATTTAAAAAATTGATATGTTAAACTTTTCTATATTTTGATGCCATAATTAGAATTTCTGCTCTAATACTCTGTATACTTTAATACTTTATAGTTGTTATGTTCAATTTTTTTAATTAATGTATATATTATGTTTGTTGTATAGCTGTCATTTGCTAACCCTTCCACATAATCTTTGTGTTAGTCATGGATGAAGTTATTGGTTGAGTTAGGGCACTAAGTTAAGGCAAGTGGGAAGAGGATAAATTGCTGACTTGCATTTGAAGGTTTACTTGTTAAAGAGTGATAATTGGGCTCTCTGTCAAGTTCATTAAATTTGCTTATGAGGCTATTTTTTTTTTTATAAATATGGCTCATTGTGCATTGACTATATTGTTGTTGACTTGACTGAGATGGAACATACACTCTTCAGATACACGTTGCCTATATGCATGCTTCATTCTAATCTATGATGCCTTTGTAACTTTGCTGAGATATCTGGATAATCATTTCCTCCTTGTCTTTGAATTTTGTATGTCCCTCCCTATAATCATCCTTTTCTATGATGATTTATATCTGAGAATTGTTTCTGTTTTTAAATCTGCCCTTTACATGATGATTTACTGCTAATATTTTTTCTAAGTATTCTTTCCTTCTTCTTCCGTGGTTATACACAATGTTTGTACGTCGTGGTTTAATATCAAAGATGCTTAAGTTGAGATATATTTTTGTTTTTAAATTTGCCCCTTATATGATGATTACTTCTGATATTTTTTCTAAATATTCTTCCCCTTAAGGATGCTTAGATTGAAATATGTTTCTATTCTTAAATCTACCCCTTACATGATGATTTACTTATGATATTTTTTCTAAATATTCTTCCCCTATTCTTCTATGCCTATGTACAATGTTTGTGCATTATGGTTCAATATCAAGGATGTTTAGGTTGAGATATGTTTCTGTTTTAAATTTGCCTTATATATGATGATTTGCTTCTGATATTTTTTCTAAATATTCTTCCCCTCTTCTTCTATGCTTATGTACAATGTTTGTGCATTATGGTTCAATATTGAGGATGCGTAGGCTGAAATATGTTTTTGTTTTTAAATATGCCCTTTACATGATGATTTACTTCTGATATATTTTCTAAATATTCTTCCCCTCTTCTTCTATGCTTATGTACAATGTTTGTGAATTATGGTTCAATATCACGGATGCTTAGGCTGAGATATGTTTCTATTCTTAAATCTACCCCTTACATGATGATTTGCTTCTGATATATTTTCTAAATATTCTTCCCCTCTTCTTCTATGCTTATGTACAATGTTTGTGAATTATGGTTCAATATCAAGGATGTTTAGGTTGAGATATGTTTCTATTCTTAAATCTACCCCTTACATGATGATTTGCTTCTAATATTTTTTTTAAATATTTTTCCCCTTTTCTTCTATGCTTATGTAAAATGTTTGTGCATTATGGTTCAAAATCAATGATGCTTGGGCTCAGGTATATTTCAGTTTTTAAATCTGCCCTTCATATGATCATTTACTTCTTATATGCTTTTTGAAATATTCTTTCCCTATTCTTTTCTATGATGATATTTTTTTGAGAATGGTTCTTTTGTATGCACAAATCATGATCAAAATTCTGTGATGATGCTTTGATTTGAATCCTTCATATATGCATGCCCAAAGCATGAACAAATTTCTATTATCATGTTGTTCTTTCCATCTTTTCTTTTGTGCATGCAGATCATGTGCATACATCCTTTATCTGTGATGATTAATTCTGAGATAATTCCTCTAAATTTTATTTTGTGTCCAATAATTAATGAAGTGGAATGGGTTTATGTGGACTCGAGTCAGGGTTTAATCTTAGGTTGAGTTAGCCAATAGTCATTAAGGTGCCCAGAATTTGAAGCCTTAGATAATGTAGGGTGGCTGTTGACATAGACTTCTTTATTCCAACAGGATGGAGCAGTCCAGTCAACACCTCCCACCTTCAAATACCTCACAACTGCCAATTGTCTTAGGCAATCAAGGGGCTAAACCAGCTCTTGCTCCACCGACTTCAATTGATTCTAATTTCACACCTCCTACATCTAAAAGTGTTAGAAAAAGGAAGCCTAATGCAAGTGGTTCCTGAGCAACTTCTCATGTTTGGGAAAATTTCACTAGGTTACATGTTGCTGAAGGTAGCATGTCTAAAGCAGCATGTAACTACTATAAGAAGAATTTCTATTGTCACCCTAAAATACATGGCACTTCTAGCATGTCATCTTATCTAATGCAATGTCCCAAATACACATACGCTATCACAAATGATCCAAATCAAAGGATCTTAAGTCTTGGATTGAATAAGATTGGTCAAGGTAGTGAGGTGCAAGTTGTTAGCCAAAGGTTTAACTCAAATGCATGAAAAAAATCTTTGACTATGTTTGTGATATTAGATGAACAACCATTCAAAATAGTTGATGGTGAGGGTTTCAAATTGCTCTTGAAACAATTACAACCTCAATTTTTCCCTCCTTCTTAATAAACCGTTGCCAAGGATTATTATCAACTATACCTTGATGAAAAGATTAGGTTGAAAGCCCACTTTAGATCAAATTACAATAGGATAACTCTCACAACTGATTGTTGGACATCTGTCTAGAATTTGAATTACCTTGTCTTGACTGCTCACTTTATAGATAATGATTGGAATTGTAAAAAACGTGTTATTAGCTTTTTAATTGTTCAAAATCATAAGGGTGACACCATAAGAAGGCAAGTTGAAGAGGTTTTGAGGGAATGGGGAATAAAAAATGTCTTCTTCTACACCTAACAATGACGTGGCTATTTCATACTTGAAAAAGAGATTAAACACATTTAATGCCTTGGTCCTCAATGGTGAATTTTTTCACATGAGATGTTGCGTACACATCTTAAATTTGGTTATGAATGATGATCTAAAAGACATGCATGCCTTAATAAATAGTATTAGAATAACTGTTAGATATGTGAGGTCTTCACCTCAAAGGTTACCAAAATTCAAGGAATGCATTGCGCATTCTCAAATTTCTTCTAAAAAGCTGGTTTCCTTGATGTTCCAACTAGGTGGAACTCCACATACCAAATGTTGGAGATTGCAGAAAAATTCCAACTTGCTTTTGAAAAATTAGAGTTTGAGGATGCTAACTTTAAGGACTTCTTTGGGACAACTTCTACTCCTTCTAATTTTGATTGGGAAACTGCAAAAGTATTTGTAAAGTTCTTAAAAATATTTTATGATGCAACCAACACATTTTCAACTTTAACTCATGTGAGTATAAATTTTGCATTCCATCAACTTGCTATCATTTGTTGTGAACTCAATCAAGCATCGATGAATTTGAATACAATTTTGGCCAACATGGGATATGAGATGAAAAAAAAAATGACAAATATTGGGGGCAGGTTATTAACATTAACCATCTTCTCTATTATGGCATTATTCTAGATCCTAGATTCAAGCTTAAGTATGTAGAGTGGTCTTTTAAAGACACGTACATGAATGATGGTGACTTTATAAGTGGGCTTTCTTTTAGTGTTAAGCACAACCTGTCTAGACTTTATCAATGGTATGCTACTACCCATGGCCACCAAAATAGAGATTCACAATTAGTCCAATCTCCATTATAGTCCTTTCAAACCCCTGAAATAGCCACCCATGTTGCAAGAACAGATGCATTTAAGGGAGAAAAATTTAATAGATAAAAAGAATGAACTTGAGAGGTATCTAGTAGAATCTTGTGTTGATGGTGATGACAAATTTGACCTCTTGCTCTGGTGGAAATAGAATTCTTCCAGATTTCCCATTCTTTCTACATTGGCCAAGGATATGTTGGCCACACCAATTTCTACTGTGGCTTCTGAGAGTGCTTTTAGCATTAGGGGGTAGGATATTGGATACATTCAGAAATTCTCTCTCTTCTGAAATGGCTGAGGCACTAATCTGTTGTCAAAATTGGTTAAGATCATCACTTTATCAAGTTAAAGAATCTTATATTGGGGAGGACTTGGAGATTTCTGAAAAAAATTTATCAGGTATTGATTAATTACTCATAATTGATACTATATTTCATATATCCATGTATAATAATTTTATTTTGTACTTTTTTGTATTTCCTTAAGAAATGTGTTTTTGTGGACAATTTGAATCTGGACCAGCAATTGAACGCACATCATCTGAGTCATAGCTAATGAATATTGGCTAAGAGTAAAAAGTAAGTGTTAATGCATTTTTTATATTTCAATGATTTTTTTTTCCAGAAAATAGTGTCCTCTTACTTATATTTAATACATTTCTATTGTCTCTATTTCAGATTTCAGTTATGATTTTTTGGAGTCTCAATATGTGAGGCTCATCTTTAAATATTATTAATTGCTTTACTGATACATATTTTGGTTGCTGATTGGACTAAATGTAGGTTCATTTTTTCAATTTTGCGATCTTTTTAATTTCCTGTTAATTTCATATTTTTAAAACTTATTAACTTATTGATTTAATATTCTACTCTGATTGGAAATGAAAATGTGAAAAATTATGTATGTTTGAATAAATAATCATTCCTGATGCACATCTTTTTTGCAAGGTAATTCTCACTTTCCTATAAATTCTTATTTTGTAATCTACTTCCTGGTTTATAACTTCATATCCCTATTATTTTTTCTTCTTCGATATTTTATTTATCTCAATCTATTTGTATTACATAGGTATTAATATGTTGTGTGCTAGAATCTAAATAGAATTTTGACTATTGAGATTGGTGCTCACGCACTCATTTACTAGTGTCTCTATAGTTTTAGAATTTGGAGGCTACTTGATATTTTATTTTATTTTTGTTAAGAATAATAAAAAGTTCATATATAAATATTTTGTAATTAATTAATATTATAATATTTTTATATTTTATAATTTATTAAAATTATTATTGTATGTATTGTAATTTATTAGGAGTGTGCTTGTGAATTTTAATTTAATTTTATTGTTGATTAGGAATAACAAAATTAACAAAGTAATTTAATTTTACTTGTTTAATATGATGAATTATTGAAGTTATAATATTTATGCTTTAATTTTAAGTAAAAATTTATTTTTTTTATAATCATTAATTTAATTTTTAATATACATTATATTTAATTTTTAAATTATTAACTATTGTTTAATTTTTATTTAACATGATTTTTATGGATAATTTTTTATTTTATTTTAATTAATAAAAAATATAGATAACAGAATCAAAATTCTAAGTTTTATTATAATAGATTAAAAAAAAATTAATTTCAAAAATTAATCTAAAAAAAATTGATTCAATTCTGTGATCCAAACCCAACTATATTCATCCGACTCAATTCGACAACTCATTCAATCCGATTATTTTAATGGGCAGAAACGAAAATTCAATTTTAAGTCACAGGTTACAGTAAAACTGGATGGAACTAATCGAATTCGTCTGAACTCAACCTCTTATAACCCTATGTACTGTATGTACAGGATAGGTAACAAACTTGTAACCATGGATATTTGATGTAAGACTCACTTGGATTCAAGTTTTTAAACGAGTATTTGTAATTAAAGTGAATGAATACTTTTTTACTCATTTTATAAAATGGACAGCGGTAAGAATTGTTGTAAAAAAAAAAATATTTTAAAAAAATTTAAAAATTAAAAAAAAAATATAATTATAATTTATTAATTATTTATATTAAACTTTTCATTATAAATTTTGTAACCATCATTTTTATTATTAATTTTTATTTTTATTTTTTTAAAATTTGACTACATAAATTAATTATTAATTTTAAATGTTTATTTAATTTTTTTTAATTTAAATTAATTTAATTAAAAATTTTAAATAATATTTAATTATATTTATTGATAAATTAATTTTTAAAAAATCTAATTCCTATAAAAAATTATTAAATTTTCTATTTTATCATTTTACTAATTTTAATATTTATTTTAATGCAGATAAATATATTAAATTCAAAAAGATCACGCAGTAAATAAATAGATGTTAAAAAAAATACTATAATCATATGTTTTAATCTATAAAATAATATCTAAATATTTCAATAAAAATTAGGATATCAATTAAATAAAATTATTAATTTATCCTTACATATATAAATATACATTCTAATTTTGTATAATTGTATTTCTATTTTTTAATCCTCATTCTTATCTGTCTCATATTCATAAATCAATGTTAAATATTTTTTTTATTGAAACTAAGTATTTTGAATTTTTTCTTTATAATTTTCAATGTTAATAGATATTCATAGATACTCGTAAATATATGCCAAGTTTGATGGATGCAGTGGATACTAATGCTGGTAGGGGTGGGTACAAGCAATTTATTTACTTGTAGGGGTGGATAGTGAGTAACTACTATTAACCTACTGTACTAACATCCCTAAAATATACGTCCTTCCACTCCAATTCAAAATTCCAATATTGTTATAGTTGCCTCGAAAGCTGTGTCTCCATTCTATTAATGTTACCGTCTTTCGTCTTTTAATAAGAATCTTCTGAAAAGTTTGTCTTGTACTTTTTATAAGTCTCCCTTTGAATTATTTACTGTATTAATTATTTTTTATAAAATTAAATGTGACAATTAATTTATTGGACTCTCTTTCATGAGAATAGAAGAGATTTACCATAATTCTCTCTCTGATTTACATTAGTTAATTAGGTAAAAGAAAATAAGAATAGTTTCGGGAAATGCAAATTATTAACAAATTTAATCCTGTGAACTAAGGTAGCTCAAGGTCTTGCTAACCATCTTAAAAAATATTGTCTTGCTAATCAGTATTTTAAGAATAATGGTTAAAAAATTAATATGATTTTTTATTAAAAATTATTAAAATCATGGTAAAGATGAATTAATAACATTTTTAAATATTTTTTTCAATTTTTATTCATTAACCAATGTTTTAAAGGTATTAGTTAGTATTTGTTATTAACAATTTTTTAATTCTTGTAAAATGATAAAAGAATCTTACACATAAGATCAAATATATATATATTTTTTTCTCTAATAAAGTAAATTGTTTTTAATAGTTTTTCAATTAGCTGAAACTTATTTTATTTTGAAAAAAATGTTTAAGCACTATTTGGTTGAGTAAATTTTTTTTAGTATTTTATAGCAATTTTTTGAAATACTATTCTAAATTTTCAACTCTCTTAAATAAAATTATCTGTTTTTTTTTTTTTAACTTTCATCTATGATATATTTTTCATAATAGCTTATTTATATATTATTTTAAAAATCCAATATCCATTTATTTTTTCCAAAAAGTGTTATTTAAATTTTTACATATAAAAAATTTAAAAGTATATATAATTTTAAAGGAATAAAATTTTATTAAATTAATTTTTATTTTTTTAAAAGTAAAAACAAAAACATTTCGCAAAAAAAGACAAATAAACAAATGGTATAACATCCGTTGCTGATGAACAGGATAGATCACTCAACAAAATCGTTAAATCTCATTTGCTTATAACATAAAATTGTCAAGTCAATAATATAAATTTATTTTTGTTAAAATTTTATTTAATAATTTTTTTATTAATAATAAAAAATAAAAATTATTATCTAAATAGTAAAATCATAAATAATTTAAAAGAATTAAAATATATAAACACAATTTTTTTAAAATATATAATTTTAATTTTAATTTTTGATGAAATAATTAATATAATTTTACTTTATTAGTAAGTTCAACAGTTGCCTTTTATTTAACTAGTTTATTTTTTCATTTTTAACTTTTCATTTTTAGTTTACAGCTAATTTTTTTATTTTAAAACTTTTTAAAATTTAAATTCAATTTAATTTTAAATTTTAAAATGTGATTATAAAGTAAATCAGTTTATTTTTTTTATCTTACCTTTTCAATAAAAAATCATAAAAAATATATAAATAAAAATTTATTAATTAAAAAATAAAAATAAAATTATTTCAAGATAATACAAAATAAAAATTAAAAATTAAATTAATAATAATAATAATAATAATATTGTTAAAATTATGATAGTGATGATCATAATAATAATGATAATTATAGTAAAATTATGATATATATATATATATAAAATGAATTTAGAGTTGAAAATAAAAAAATTAAAATTAAAATTAAAAAAATTATACAAAATTTATATTTTTAATTTTATAAAATTAAAATTATTTTGAAAATATATTAAAAATTATTTTAACTAAACATATTTTATTTTAAAATCTAATTTAAAATTTAAAACTAAAAATTCATAATATTCCAAACAATATCATAGTTAATTTTTTTATTTTAAAGTAATTATCTATTAACTTTATTAAATAGATTCTTATTTTATGAATTTAATTTTAACATATTATCAATAAATTAAAAATTATAATAAATATAAATTTTAAATATTTGTTATAAAATACAATAATTTTTAATAGTATAATAATTATTTAATTACATTGGATTGAATTCTTATTTTTTTTTACCAACGAATTCTTAGTTTAATTATTAACACCTTTACTTTGGTGGAGTCAATTCTTATAATATAAATATAAACAAGTCTTTTCAACGAATTTCTCTGATGATAATAAAAAAAATTAACCTAAATAATTAGAATCGGTATCATGAATCGGTTCAGTTGAACGGAGTTAAATTTATGTAAATCTATTCGATAAAAATATGGAATGAAAATTTTAAATTTTAACTTCAAATTAAACCTAATGTTTTTTTAATTCAATCTAAATTTAAATTAAAAAGTTTGCAAATTTTTTTTCCTAAGTTTAAACATAATTTTATAAACCCAATTTAATAAATATAAACATTTTTAATCTAGCCTATTATAACCTAGGACAATAATATATTTTATGACCTTATAATTAAATAGTGATGCATGCAATAAAATAAAAATACCCCACCCAATCTTCGTACACTGAACAAATAAGTAACCAACTCAAATAAATAAATAAAATAGTTATACCTAAAATAATAATTAAAAATGGCATCCAACTCACATTAAATATATGCTTAGATAGATGAATGTAAACTAACTTGCCAGTCATCATGAAGTTTCTTAGGCACCTTAGCAAAGCAATATGAATCGTTAGTGGTCCATAAATATTTATTATTCTCTTTGCTTTCAACTTTTTTCTATTTAATGTTTCTTTAGAGATCTAATTAGCTTCGTTGAGTCATTATTTCTGGTCAGAATCATGGCAGGAGGCATGCTACAATGACTTTAGTATCTTCACATGTCTTGTATTCAGATTAACCAGTTGACTATTTTGCAAATGGATATGGATTTCATTGAATAACTTTTTGGTTAAATTTAATTATTAAAATAATTAAAGTCTCTTAATTTTTTGAATTGCTGTAATTAAATCCCTTCATCAGTGTTCTTTATAAAAAATTTTAAATTTTTTTTTCTCAAATTTTTGTACGCTTAATCTATTAAACTATATATTTTAAATTATCTTCTACTTAAAATTTATCAACCAAAACTATTATATTTTAACTAAAATCAGATAGATCAAGATAAAATTGATTAACATATGCATTTATGCATCAAAACATATGGGTGTTGAATGGTTGCATCCAAAAATAGCATCAAGTTAGGATTTGTTTTTGGTATGCAGTGATGAACCCCACCTATTTGAGGTAGGAATGTTGATGTTTGTATATATGTAAATTAATTATATATTCTTATATTTTAATTTTTAATCGATTAACTTGTTAATTAATTAATCAATTCTTTTTATATTATTAATTACATTAATAATTTATTAATCATTTAACTATATGATAATCCATTTTATCATCTATATTAAATTATTAATTATTTTTTATATTATTAATCATCAATAATTAATTAAATAATGATTACATAACTTATAATTAATTAAATATAACAGGATAAAATTACTGCACATAGTACCGTGAACCCTTTCCTTACAATAATGTAATATGAATCCTATTAAATTCAACTACTTATTTGTTTGAGGAGTAGCACGTATATGTTAATGATAATGTTCAAAGTTATGGGAGGGATACTCCCACTATTTTGGAGAGCAAGAAATGATAGGACTAGGTAGCTAAATGGCTCAACAAGATCTCTAAAATTAGGTTTCTCTATCACCATTTTTTTTTCTTTTGTACCCTTTGCACAAAAGAGGAAAAAAGTGAAAAAAATATCATTGATAACATCTTGAAACTAAATTATACCATATAGTTTATTTTTTTTAACTAGATTCAAAATAAAGCATATATATATATATATTAATAGATTATTTTTATAATTTTAAATAAAAATAGATTAATCCTATAAACATGTACAAAATTGTTGATATATTATAAATATAAATATTTATTTTTTAAATTAAAAAAATTTAAATATATATTTTTTGATTCTACTTTTGTGCATAAAATATTTTAATTTTTTATTTAATTTTTTAAAATAAGAAAAAATATATTTTAAAAAATAAATTGTACGAATAACATTAATAAAACAGTATCATTTAAGATTATAAATAACTTCAAAATTTATTATATATACTTTATATTTATTATAATTTTCAACCATTATTTTTTTTAATTAATGGCTGTGGATATATTTTATCATGTAAAATACATCTTTTCATATGGTCAAATCTCTCTCTATTTCTCCTTTTTTAAAATTGTTTTTTATTACTCTCAAATACTATTACTTAAATTTAAAGATTTCCGTTTCCAATATTAAAATTTGATAATTTTAGTCTCTTAGTTTAATTTTAATAATTTTTTGTTTTTCAAATTTTTCAATTTTATGATTTTAGTTTCTTTATTATTATTATTTTTTAAAATATAATTAAAATTAATAAAATTGGATACAAATAAATTAAATTTAATCATTTTTAGTTTGAAGTTCATTTTAATTAATAGTTAATTAATAAAATTGAAAAAAAAACAAGATTTATTAATAATTAGATAAAAAGATAATAAAGGGATCAAAATTGATAATATTTAAAGTAAAAAAAAATTAAAATTACCAAAAATAATGCAGGAGAATCAAAATCATAAAATCTAAAAACTAGAGTAAGAAAATTAAAATCATCAAATCTAAAAATTAGGGATACTAAAATGTATTTAAGCCTAAATTTAATTAATCAATCATGATTTAATTTTAAATTTAATACATCATATTAAATAATATATAAAGATAATACATTTTATTTAAATAATTTATTTTCATAATTTTTTACTTAATTTTAAAAATATTATTTATTTAAAAGTAATGATCGATTTATATAAAAAATTATCTTATATCTATTTACATTTAAAATTCAACAACCAACCATTTTTATTTTTTTTAAAAAAATGTAAAAAAAATTTAATAATTATAAAAAATTTCTTTATTTTATTCAAAAGTATATTTATCTTTATATATTATATATTTATATTTATATATTATATAATATATAATATTAATATATTTATATAATTTATTAAAAATTAAAAATTTTAATTTTAAACGAAAAATTTTTTTAAATAATTTTTTCATTATTTTCATAATAGAAAATAGAACCCTACTTCATTATCATCATCTATCTACGATTTTAGAGTTTCGGTTTATATATTTCCAATGTCAAATAAAATATGGTTTATATAATTTATTTTCATTCAACTCTTAGTTTTGAGATGATCTTGTTTAAAAAAAATATGTTATATGTAATATTATTTAGTATAATATTTTAAAAATAGATGGTGTCAAAATTTTTAATGTTTATTATAAGTTTGTGTATGTTACATTAATTTTAAATTAAGTGTTCTAAATTTCAATTTAATTTTTATGTGTACATAAATTTGTATATACATGTGTGCAACATGTATCCTAAATTTTTATTAAATTTATTATGATACTAATGATAATTTAGTAATATAATATTTATTTAAATATTTTTATTTTATATATTGTACTTTATTGTGAATGTGATGCAAGTAATAATATTATCTGAATTAAAGATGATATACTAAATTTATTATTTGTTAGATAATTTTAATTTATTTTTTATATAAGTGGTATTAGTAAAAGTTGAATTGATATGTTCTACAACTTAAAAAAAATATTAAAATATATCTTTATAAAAAATTTTAAATTTACAAATATTTTATATATATAATATTTAAATTTATTTAATAATTTTTTATCTTATAAAATTTAAATTTATAGATCTTTTCAATCAATTATTTGTATATATTTTAAATTTATTATTAATTTTTTTATATTATAGTCTATAAGTTAGTAGAAATATATTTTAAAAAAATTTAGACTATTTCAAAGTTTAGTTTGAATTAACCTATTTTTATTCCTAATAAAAATAAATATAATATTATATATATATAAATTATTTTATTTTATTTAATTCCTATCTATATTACGATTTAAAACTTTTTTTAAACGAGAAAATTTTTATATATTTTCTTTCTCATTAAAATATACAACTTCTTTTATATTAAATATTTAATTTTATTTTTATTATTTTTATTCATTTCAAATACTATTTATTAAGTTTAATTTGATTTATATTTTTAATCTTGATACTCTATGTCAAATTGAAGATGCTGTACTTTCTTTTTACAGATAAATCAAATTTTACAATTATTTCACTATGAATCATCTTAATTTGATGGTTTTATTTAAAAATTAAAATTTTAATATATCATATTAACAAAAGTGACATATCTCAATTTTAATAATTTTTATTTATTTCAAAATATCTTATATTTTTAAATTAATATGTTTTTACATCATAAATAATCAAGATTTTATTTAAATTGAATCATAAACTAATCTACATACTCGATAGTATATCTTATTTAATACAATAGAACATTTATTATTAAAAATAAAAATATGTTATCATCTTTAAATTTAAAATATTTATACTAATAAAAATAAATATTTAAATTCAACATATTATATATATTATTTTAATTTGTTATTATTGAATAATTCTAATAGTTTCAATGGGAAGTAGTTGAAATAACTAATATTTTATAATTTAAAATATTCATAATATTAAATGTTTAAATTAATTACATATATTTTTTGTCTTGTTAACATAAATTTTACAACAAAATAAGAATATAAAAATAATTTATTAATTAATACAATGAAAAATAAGATTATATTTCTTATATTTAGGTCAAAATATTTACAATTATTTTTTATAACAAATGAAAAACTAAATTAGAATTTCATTTTTTACAATAAAAATCTCATATTATCCTTTTTTTTTTAAAAACAATTACAAATAAAAACCGGTCAAAACTTACCTAATGCATATAAGGCAGTTAAGGAAAGGACACAAAAACTTCCTAGGAACAATTGAGTAATCAGTTAGATATTCTACAGAATGAGCAGAATCATTAAACGCAATACTATTTTACTAAATTACCCTCTTATCCCATAATTGCTCTATCATGCTATTTCAGATATTAAAAGTCAAGGATAATCTTAAATTAATTTTTAAAAAATTAAAATAATTTTTCTTAAAAAATATAATAATTAGAAACAAAGGGAATATTTGTAGTTGTGGAGTTGATGAGTTTATTTGATCCTTCCTATTGAAGTCCAAATTTTGTTAGTTCAAACTTCAAATTGGAGAGCCTGCACAGTTACATTTTATTCAAAAGGTCCTCCTAACTGATAATTAAAACCAATTAATTTTATCAATTGAGCAGCTACTTTTACCTTACTCAACACCTCTATTCAATGTACCCCCACAAAGCCAAAAAGAATAAAGCCTATCAATTTTCTATCAGAAAATATTGTTTTCCTACTCTTTCTTATCACCATCTTTGTGAAAGGGCCACATATTCTCTAAAGGGTTTGATCAAATCGTTAGAGAAAAATATGGGAATAAGAGATTTTCATATCAATCTTAAGGTACGTCAATACCCTTTTCCCTATTCCAATATTACATTGAAGTTCTTTAACATTCAAGAATGGATATCCAAGTTATGTCTGATAGACGTAATAAAAAAAGTTACTAGTGAAAAAAAAATGGTCTTGACCCTTTTGAGATTTTCTTCTCCATGGTATTGGTAAATTTTTGTTCATATCAATGATTACTAATTGACACCAATAGCTAATCTCTCTATTGAATTGGACAGGCTTTCAGGGTGAAACGTTTTTTCTTTGGTAGAAAGAGGAATCAACGGACTGCAAAGAAGCCTTCATGGATGATTCCAATAACACATGGCTATCATGTGGTGGAGCATCATGTAATCAGAGGGGGTTCTGATGACTTGGACTTTGATTCAGTTGTGATACAGAGAGAGCAAATGGATCACACAGAACTGTGGTATTTTGGAATCTTTGATGCTCTAATTGGAGATGGAGTTACCAAGTACATGCAATCCCATTTCTTTGACAAGAAGCTCAAAGAGGTAATCAATCAATGTTGTGTTAATCTTTCTCCAGTGTACTATATGATTTGATGACCAAACAATGATCTTGTGATTGATCCTATATGGTTTTTCCATTAAAATGCTTGGGACAAACATTATGCATCATCCAACTGCACTGCCTCTAGAATGCCCTTGATAGATAATGTGAAGTGGGTGTTTTATTTGGCTGAAGAGAAAATGAAAGGAAAGTGAGGAGAAAAGTTGACCTTTTAAAGACAAAAATTCAAATCTTTTCGTTTCTTTTTTGTTTTCTCTTTAATTCAAATTTTAATTTTCTTTTCATCTTCTTTCCAACCAAACACAGGGTGAGTCTTTCAAATAGAGGAACCCCAGAGGACAATAATAACAAACTGATGTTTGCTTGATGACCTGTGGAAATGCTTCTTTAGGCAGTAAAAGGGACAGAATGCAATAATGCATTATGATTGATTGCTTTTCACTCTCCATTTTGATATGGTTTGGAAAAAGGGGAAATGACATGGGATAAGGAAAACATGTAACTCACAGCTAGTTATATATTCAACCATAGCATATTTAATTTCTTCTCAAATTTACAAACTTAATCTTGACATTTATTGTCAAAGAGAGATCAAGATTACGCACAAAAATATAGATACTATACCATAGGTGTTTTTGGTGCTATTCTCCAATTAAAACTGGACAAAACTTTCCTATTTCGTTTATATTAATTTCTGGTTTCTTTGATGTCTCTGATGTTTCAATTACATGTTAGTTTCATATGAGGAGAAAAACCAAAGAAACACTCAAGAGAGCTTACCTAGGTGTAAGAACAAAGATCAGGGAGGCACATAAACTAGAAGAGGAAACATGCAGAATAGGTTCAACATCTGTGATGGTGATAAATGGAGAAAAACTAGTAATAGCCAACATGGGAGATTACAGAACTGTTTTATGCAGAGATGGTGTAGCTTATCAGACAACTGGAAGATACAATCTATCATCCAAAAGACATTGGTATCGCAGACTCTTTTCAGGTATCATAGTCATACCTTTTTGTCATTATTAGAGTGACTATGGCTTTCACTTAGGAGATGGAAAAACAATAATAACTGAGAAGCAAATATAGACTTGACTGAAAGAGCCAGTTGTGAAATTAATCCTGAAAAATTGCTGCAAAACACAAGCTTCTTTTTCCTTATTTTGCACTCAATTGAGATTTCAGCTTTACAAGAAGTGGATCATACCCTCACATATATATATGATATGAGAATTTTGTTTCTTTTTTGTTCACATTCCATAAGTGGTTACATGTTTTGGTTCACACATCTCATAATGGATGCTATGCATGTGCACAAAAGTACGCATGATAGCAAGTGCATCAGACAATACAAAGCATTCTAAAGGGTCAGAGCTTGTGGTGGGAAGTGATAGGATCGACTCTGACACTGAATTTTTGATCCTAGCAAGCAATGGCATATGGGAGGTAAGCTCCAAATAGTGTATGTCACAAAAAATACTTCAGTCATTAGGATGCTTTCTTAAAAACAAAGGGATAAAGAAAAGGGTATATATGTTTTTAGTTTATATAAATATGTTAAATTTGATTTTAATATTCAAATATTGTTTATATTAATTTTAATTTTCATAATTTTTTAAAAATTCTCTTTTATCACATATTGATAACATGATATGTATCTAACCATATCATGTTATTATAAAGTGATAACAAAAGTCAAAATTAATGAAATATTTTTAAAAGTTAAAATTAAATTTAATTATATTCATAGAAATTAAAAATAAGTTAAGTTGAGAAGAAAAAAGTAGTAGCGGATGAATCTGAATGTATATTTGCAGGTGATGAAGAACCAAGAGGCTGTGAATCTTATAAGGCACATAGAGGATCCACAAGAAGCAGCTCAGTGCTTGGCAAAGGAAGCTTTGGTTAGGGTGAGCAGAAGCCACATTTCATGCTTAGTAATTCGCTTTGATTAATATTTGATACCTCACCAATCACCATAAGGGTGTGAATCTTCTACTTCTGTGTAATGTCCTCACAGTTGGTGAAATCGAAGTGCACTAATGCCCATTGAAGATTGGGGTGGGGCCATTGAAACTTCAATTCACAACTATATTGTCTAGGTGTTTGCACCTTCATTATGTCAAAAACCAATAAAGAAAAATAAAAAAGGTGCTTATATATAGGTCTAGTAGGTTCATGAGCATATTTTGGTAGCAATTTTAACTCTCTTTTTTCACCTATGCAATTCTTAGCCATGATTTGCATTAATGTTCAGAAAGCTTGTTCATATTGAGTGTGTTCCTGAGCTGTGAATAGGGTTGTTAAATAATGGATTCAAAAGCTTCAAACCACTAGACTGATTAAAATAACTGAACACTGAAGAAATTGTTACAAAAAAGTATTTTTCTTATGTAATTTGGTTAGGATGTTAGTTCTCATGTTTAATACTGAATAAAAACAAGTCAAATTGCAAACATGCTAATTTTATATTTTTTAAGTTTACTCTTATACAAAATTTATCTAAAATATATTTTATTAAATTTGTTTATAAAATTTAAGATTATTTTAATTTGTGATTTACAATTTAGACTGAATTGTATGAGTATTTTGCAATGAACTTTAATATTTTAACAATTTTTTAAAATTTATTACATTTACCTTTTTATTTAATAGGTGATATCTCTTGAATAAAAATTAACTATTAAAGATAACTATTTATACTTTAGCTAATAATTTTTTATTTATTAAAAAATTAATGGGTCATCCTTAAAAATAAAAAAAGGTTAATAATCGATTTAATTGATGTAGCTAAAGCATAAAAAATTAAATTAGATTAATTTAATTTTAATATTATTTTTAACTGATTTAAACTGAATCGTAATTCTTTTCTCATAAATAAATTAGATAATTTTTACTAAAAATTTAAAATAAACAACAAATTTTTTAATTGTATCTAGGACAACTTTTTCATAAGGTACGGAGTCACAAATTATATTTATTAAATGATTAACTAAGTATATATTTGAATTAGTTAAAAACAAATCATTTTAATAATTAATTATATAAAATAAATTCTATATTTGGATATATTAAGTAAAAGGTAATTTTAAAATAATCTATCCTATTTAAATTACATAAACGAATTATTATTTCTGTAATAAAATTAAAAATAAATATATAACTATTTATTATAACTAATTTTCATTTCAAATAAGTAATCGTTAAAGATAAAATAAGAAAATAAAAAATATTAAAAATAAAATGATAAATTTAATCTTAAATTTTCAAATTTTCCTTATATATAATCCAATTTTAAATTTTTACACAATATTCCCTTAGCATATTTAAATAATAATTTCTAAACTTTTTAAAAATATAATTTCAACTTTTAATTAATGAAAAAAAATCATACCCTGTTAAGATTTTCCTAAAAAGTTCCATAAAGATATAATTAAAGAGCATTTAAAATCTCTAATTTAATATTGACCAAATTTGTGCCTTTTGTTTGATATTATTTTTAATTCATGAACAATGCTAATATTTTAAGAAAATTGATAAAAATTAAAAGTAAGAAACTATAAAAAAATGTTATAAATATATTAACATATTTTAATATAATTGTAACTAAAATTTATTTTTTATTTTAAAATGGTTTCAAATTTTTAATTTCTTATTTATTTATACATTGTAAATTTATAATGGTGAGTCAGACCAATTTTTACAATAATTTTTAAAAATTTAAAATTAAGACTGAAATTAATTTTAAAAAATTAAAAAAAATTAAAAACTTGACCGTTGATTAAAGTATGAGCTGGATATTTTTTGAATAATTTGAATCATAAAATTATTTTAATAAAAAATTAATAACGCATTTTAAAATTAATGAAAACATTAAGTTATCTGACTAATTAATAAAACTGATAATTGATTTATATATAAAATAATATTATTTTAATATTTTAAAGATAAAATAATTTATATTTTATTTTTTATATAATTTAAATTGAAAATTTTAATTATAATATTAATATATTTTTATATATTATATATTATAAATATTTTAAAAAATATTTAATTAATACACAATTTAATCATAACCCAACCTTTTAAATTTTGAATCATTTTAATTACCAGTTAAAAATCTTGATTAAGATGTATTAGTCGCTCGAGAGCTTTGTTAGCCATAGTGCCATACCCTTCAAAGGGTAAGTTTGACTATCTTCGAAAGTGGGAAAAGGGTTTAATTGGGATCCCACAGGGAATGTAATAAAATTTATCCACAGTATTGAACTACTGGTTACGTGTACGGTTAAATTTTAAAGTTTTTATTTTTTTAAATGAACTGTTAAATGATTATTATAAAAGTTTGACTATCTTTTTTCTTAAAAGGAAAGTTTGACTATCTTTACCGTTGGTTAAAAGATGAAATACTAACCCATTCACAGGAAAATTAGTGAACTTATTATCTGGTAGATTCAACTCAAAAATCGATCTAGAACAGTAGAAAAACAAGTGGAGAATCGTTTGCTTTTATTTTTTAATTCAATTAAAATTTTCTTTAACCAAACAAAGGTATAATGAAGTTACCACCTGAATTGTTGTTATTTAGCCTCCTTTTAATAATTTTTATCTAGCAAGACATAATCATTTTAGACTAATTTAAAAAATTAATTTCCTATAATTTTATAATAATTTATCTTTTAATATGTTATATAATATTTAAAATATTTATTTTTTATTAGTTCAATTATTGTTAAATTATAATCTAGTAAAGATCTTCTACTAAAGTTATCATTTAACATTTTGTAAATTTTTAATTTTTAAAAAACCCGTTCAGTTTAATTACTTTCTCAATTCAACATTAAATTAAAAATATATATTTTACACCATAAATCACACGAGCAGAAACATTGGTTTTATTAAGTAGCCTTTATCTAAGACCTAATTTTTAAACATTGATCTTTACGCATTTACAAGAATTTTTGTGAAACTTTTTGTAGTTGGGACGAGCCACTTCCCTCCCTACTTTTCACTCAAAATGGATATCGTTAATCAGTGTTTTAAAAACATTGATTAAGCGTAGTAGAAAAAATTATTAAAAATAACATAAACATTAAATATATTAAAAATCATAGAAGGACATACAAAATAACAATTTTCATAAAAACTTTTTAGTTTTGATTTCTTAATCAGTATCCTAAACACGTTTATTAGTTTTTTCCTATCAAAATTAACATGTAGAATGGAAAAGCTTTGGCCATTTATTTGGAGAGAATTGAGACCAATAAATTGTTTATCGTCACAATATTATATTATTGTCCTTTGATGCAATTCCAACTTCACTTGAAATTCTGCTGGTAAATCGGTAAGTAGACGGATTTTTTATTTGTTGTGTATTCTATTTTGGATCAAGAAGTAGATGGGATAAAATGGTAAGTTGACGTTTTTTTTAAAAAATAGTTTGAAGTGTATACTCCTTTTCTTTTAACTATTTTTTAATGTATATAGAGGAATATATAATAAGAAATTAATAATTAATAGTTAATAATTAATAATTTTTTACTAAAGTTTTATATTTAATATTATATATATATATATATATTCAATTTTATTATTTTTAATAAAAATTTACTATATTTTTATATGTTCTTGAACATGAATTGAACTTTTTTTTAAATAACACATCTAGTATATATGATTTTTATTCTAATTTAAAATAATAACATGCAATTTTTTAATATCAAAGAGGATGAAGTTAGAAGTTGAATAAACCAACATTATAAAATTAGAGATTTTAAATCTACTTGAAAAAGGCGTGTTTTTTTTTTTTATCATATGGATTCAATAAATGATTAAATTAATTAAATTTATTTTTATTTTTTAGTCAATCAATCCATTTCATTTTAAATCTAAATCAAATGCAAGTAATTGTTTGATTTTTGGATTTAGTTATTTTGACTTCAACCAGCCTAATTAACCTTATTCTTTTTTTAATTTTTAAACTTATACATTTTATATTTTGATATACTTTTATCAATTATGATAATTAATTTTATCAAAATTTATATTTAAAAAAATATTTTCTTTTTATATTTTTAATATTTTTTTATTTTTTCATTGTATGAGTTATTTTTTTTATTGTAAAATTTATTGTAAGATCAATAGTAAAATTTGGATGAATATTTTAAATGATCAAAAAATTAACATATTTATACGGAGAATAATCTAATTTTATTGAAATAATATTACATTATTTTTTTTATGTCTTAATATACATGTTAGGACAAGAATCTTTCATTTATATTTTTTTTGTCACAATTTTTATTTTGATTGGCCCAATAAAAGATACATATAATCTACTTTTTCTTTATCATGAATATTAGGTCCACTAAATTCTATATAAAAATTCTCATTACACTTGTCAATTGGATTTAAGCCCAATAAATACCTACACATAGTTATTTTTAAAACTTATAACGGATAAAATTATATAGACTTACAAAAAAAATATCAGGTTATTCCTTCAACTTACTTTTACAAAATCAAAATCATCAATCGATAGAAGTTTAAATTAATATAGAAATTTCAACATTCCCCCATCTGGATAATTTTTTTTTGAGTTTTATTTTATTTTAAAATACATTTTTGAAAATAACTCCCAAATCAATCAACCGTGGCCATAAAGAATAACTTGTACATAGTTACTATAAAAATATGTTCATCTTAGTTAACAAATTCATTAGTCAAGAGCTACAAGTGATGTTAAACTACTAAGAGTTTAGTTCACTAATGATCACATAACTAATAATCTCGTTGTCATGATTATATTACAAAATGTGCAAATATAGGTACACATCGTAGCATAATTATGATATCTTTTATGCTATTATGTATGAATCTTACGTCATGTCTTCCAAACAAAATACAACCAATCTCTCAAGGAGATTGTAAACCATGTTTCATTTGAAATACTATTCCTTTAAGGAATCAAGACATTTCGAGACAATCACAATATAAAATCGTTCAATGATAATTATATTAATAATAATATGAAACATCAATATGAACATAAATTCATCAAGATGATTACACAAGTCTAATATAATAAAGGTAAATATGAAATAATAATAATAATAATAATAACAACTCTCACTAACCAAATACATTAAAAGATCTTACAATATCCATATTCTCATGTTTTATAAGTATTATAGGTCTAAGTCATTGGTTAGGAGTCAACAAACATCTTCTTAGTGAAAATATATTCAACAAAAATCTATTCATTTCAATCATATCTCTAATCACAAAAAACTTAATACTAATATGCTTTGAAGCTATAGTGATTATATTATTTGTGATTAAGAAGACTGTAGAGATGTTATCACAATAAGTTTACAATGGTTTATAAACAAATATTCCTAACCATATATCATGTGATGCATCTTTATAATAAGCAGTAAACTCAACATATGATGGAGGAGGCTTTCAAAGTTAGCTTAACACTTGATGCATGAAAAATGTGAATGTAAAAATCGTATGTCAAGTTTTATCCAAGGGAAAGTATATACATCGGTGTAGAAAAAAAGGATATTTGAAATCTCCAGTGTTGATCCCAGAAGAGATTATGCCAACAATTTATGAAAGAAATTTAAATTCTAACCTTTGATCTTACCAAAAGGAAATTTTGTTACAAGTGTAAAGAATAAAAATAAGAAATCATGTTTAAAGAAAAATAAGAAATGGAGAGCACAAGTGTGAAGATATCAATAAACATGAGAATTTATATCCCATATAAATTTTCCAATGTTTACTCTCAAATTTCCTTACGAATGATTTAAATATTAATTTCTAACCATTCTTTCTAATGCTATTAATACCCAATGATCATACAATAGTAATAATATTTTCCCTAAGTACTATTCTCCATGATCATGCAAGGTAAATAGTTAAAAGAAGCATAAACATTTCAAATTTGTTAAGTTAATAACTAGTTAGAAGCTTAAGATTCTGATTGATCTTCTAAAATTATTAGACTTAATTACCTTATAGTTCTATCAATTGGAGAATGGTATGATCACCTACTCCCCAACCAACTTAGAGATCAATAAGAGTATCTAATTCTCATGAATGGATTAGGCATAATAAAGCAACATAATTACATAAAGAACCATGCAATCATTCATAATAAAAACATATAATCATCACAATAAAAAACGAGGTTCAAACAATTACATCACATATTTCACTAAAACTCCATGATTTGGGGTTTAGTTACACATAGAAAAAGAAGATATTGAGAAAGCTAACCTAACAAAATTATCCATAATCCTAATCTTAAGATAAGTAGTACAAAGATGTGGAGCTAGCAAGGCTGGTAAGAGATTTTTCAATTTGCACTGTGTAGGATTCCTTTTGCCAAGACCTTATAATAGGATGCTAGGAGAAGAAATAAGAATAAAGGAATGGAAATGAAAAATGAAGGTAAAGAAATGTATGAACTTTAGAGAAAGTGAGGTGTAGGAAGGAGGTGTATGAGAGGTAGTTTTCTTTCAACGCATAGCCTTCCTTTTATATGAATGGATTAGGCTACCTTCGTTGCAAATCAGGTTGATCTAGGTTGGCTCCTCAATCATCACGGTTGCTCTAGATCACCTACATTATTGTTAGGATTGATTTGAAATCCTCTTCTACATCATAAAGGGCATCATAAAGGCTGACCTGGATCCTTTCTAGCATCTTTTAGGGATGGCACAACCGTGCTCGGGTTTGTATGACTATGTCATAAATCTTGGTTTATTGTGAGGGTATGCTCATCCAGCACAATTGTGTTGACTTCCTCCACAGGAAAATTTTGTCCTTATGCTACTTCTTCATATTTTCTTGCTCTTTCTATCCTTCTTTTAGCATAAAATCTTCTTAGTTTCTGATTCTTTGCTTACATGACCATTCTTACAAAAATAAAAGAAATAAGATGGAATTATGATCGAATAATCATTTATTACCTAGTAATTATAAATAATTTCTCATAAATAATTAACAAAATGATGGTTTATGAGCACTCTTTTAAGATATAACACCTTCAACCAACTTGAAAATATATCTAAAAAATATATCATCATCTAGACCTTTAGCAAAATATAAATTAGAGTAGCCAACAACCTTTAGATTGTTAACCTTCTTATAAACAAGGTTGTTAACCTTCTTATAAACAAGCATGTATTCATTTATATTTTTCAAATACATGATCTTCTTAGCAATAACCCAATTAGCATATCCTGGATTTAACAGGAACATACGAAGTATACTAGCAACAAAAACTAAATTAGGTCTAGTGTATACTTCAACTTACATCAAACTTTTCACTGTACTAGTATAAGGAACATTTTCCATAGAGTCATTTTTCAAGATCATTCCTAAGACATTAATTCTAACATAACTTACCACCTTTGAAAATATGAACATCATTGGATTTACAGGTTTTCCTCTTGAATCATTTCAAAATTCGCTTAATATAAACCTTTTTTTGATAGATAAAAAAATTTACAAAATTTGTTTCTATTGATCTTTATTCTTAGGACAATTTTTTTTTCTCCCAAGTAATTAATGTTAAAATAAATTGATAACATATTCTTAGTATTAATTATCAAATCATAATTATCAGTGACAATTTAGATGTCATCTATATAAAGAACAAGAATAACAAACTTATGTTAAATTTATATATCCAATTAACTTAATTAATCAATATGTATTTGGAGATACAAATTACAGTACATATAACACACACGCGGCGAGGTGATATTGATTTTTTGAATTTCTATATGCTAGGCTAGATTTACTTAGAAAGCCAAATTTTGATTTTTTAAATTTCTATATGCTAGACTAGATCTACTTAGAAAGCCAAAATGGAACCCAAAATCTTATAAAATAAAAATAATTCTTGTTAAATGTTAATTCTAAAATGTTATTTATTGAAAAACATTATATAACCATTATGTAAATATTTTCAAATTCTTCTATGTATTTATCAGTCATACTTTTATACATTCTTTATTCTTCACTTGTTTACATTTAGATTTCTCCTAATATATATTTTTTGTTTAAAACATAAGCACTAACATTTTTTTTTTAAAAAAATAGAAGCACTAATATATATATATATATATTATTTATTTTAGATATTAGAATTGAAAAATGATTTCCTATAACACCTAAAGACATAATAATTTATGATAATTTTTTTCATCCATATTAGGAAGTACATATTTATACTTATAAAGATGTTATGAGATTGTTTTAATATTTTTTATATTCCATTCTCAAGTTCATTTTTAACTTTAAAATCATGATAATGACTTTTTTTTAACACCGGAAGCATTCTTCCTACCATGCCAAGATCCATGTTGACAACCCCACCTTTTTAACCACTTCTTTTCTTTTCTATTTATATTTTTTATATTTTTTTTGTTTGATTATAAAAATATTTTTTATTTTTTATTTTTAAAATTTTATATTGTAAAAAATAACAATTTTTTTTATTATTTTCTATATAAATTTTAAAATAAAAATAAAAAATTGAATAAAACACAACTTATGATATATTGAAGAGCTTTAAAGAAATTGGTGTTTAGAAACAGAATTATGGACATACCTTTAGAAATTATGAGTAGAAGAAGAACAGAAAAAATAAAAAATTTGATACACCTTGCGACATGGTTAAATCTTGTATAGGCCTATAATGAGTAGTTTAACAAAAGTCACTGTCCTTTAAAATTTTTATACTAATTTGATTTCAATAATTAGCATTTTATTATTTTTAATAATATTTAATATTAACCTTTTCTATTTGCAATTTTTTTCAGATAAATATATTATATATACCTTTCAAAACAACCAAATGAATGTGTTTGCCATCTCAAATAATACATCTGAAAAGCTTAAATATTTCTTGAGGTATGTACTTGAACATTAACGAAGTAAACTTTTCAAAGCTGAAGCTCTTATAACTTTATTACTTATTAGTATATTTTTACTTTCATATTTTATGTAATTTAATTAAAACATTTCATGACATATTTCTTCACGTTAATTTCTCTTCTTTAAATCATATATTATAATATATTTTAAAAAATTATAAAATATTAAAATAATGGAGGAGGATTAATTTCTCTCCTATTATACATATTTTAATTATTATTATATGATATTATATATAATGAATTAATAATATATACATCCATATATCCATGAAAAATTCACAATGAGTTTTCTTCATAGTTTTTGTACTTTGAAAAGAATATTGTTTTGTTAATTATTATAAATTATAAAATTGTAATTTGTTACAAACTTAAAATTTACTTTTCCTTTTATAAGTGTAAAATGGAAGATGGTGGTCATTCGTTGAGTCAACCAGTTACAACTTTAAGTGCCCTCAACCAAAAATAAATAACTCATAAACAGAAATTTTATGTGCAAGTTCTAATTCGATATTTGAAGTTGGACAGTAAATTCATCTTTTCCAACCAATGATGATGAAAATTCATCAACACAAATAGAGAATGGGAGGTTGAAAAATATGACTTGGTAGCATTTTACAAAAACAATAAATAAATTGAGAGGAGAAGACTCAGTGTAATTATTGCAAAAAGTTTCTTGGTGGAAAATCAAAGAACAAAATAAAGCACTTACACCAACACATGCCACCATGAATTCAATGAAAGATTAGCATGAGAGGTCAAACAATTGTCTTACCTAAAATTTTGAAAGGTAAACAAGAGGTGGTTGCCGTAACTTATGAGATAGCAAATGCAAAGAAAGAGCTTGCAAATGCTATTATCATGCATGGGTATCCACTTTGAATAGTGGACCACTTTGGATTTTTACGATATATATATATATATATATATATATATATATATATATATATATATATTCACTCCAACCTATGTTTCAAGTTCCTTCCCGAAAAATAATCAAGAAAAAGATCATGAAAGTCTATGAAAATGAGAGGTTATTGGCTATGAAGTTGATAGATACTAATGAAGTAAGGGTAGCTATAACATCATATTTGTAGACAACATACAATCAAAAGAGAGGATACATGGCTATTATAGCTCATTATATTGATAGCTCTTGGAAGTTACAAAATCACATTTTGAGGTAAAAATTAATCAACTTATTATACTTGTAACTTTTTTTAAAATTTTTGTAACTTATTATCTTCTAGTTATATTTATAATCATTATTTTTATAATAGGTTTGCTTATGTTCCTCCTCATATTAGTGATAGGCTCTGTGATATATTGATTGATTATTTAATGGATTGGAATATTGATACAAAGTTGTCCACAATTACTTTAAATAATTGTAGCATAAATGTTTCAATGATTGCTAAAATTAAGGAGAAGTTGAGGCCAAGTGTTTTATTGAAGGATGATTCTTTACTTCATATGCATTTTTGTGCACATATCTTGAATTTGATTGTAAATGATGGATTAGATAAGGTAAAAGATGGGATAGAAAGAATTCAAGATAGTGTATCATTTGGAATAGGAACACCTAAAAGGAAGAAAAAATTTGAGGATTGTGCTAAACAATGTTGCATTTCTTACACTACAAAGTTATGCCTAGATTATCCAACTAGATGGAATTCAACTTTGAAGATGTTAGAGGTTGTTATAGCATACAAAGATGTTTTTAGTCGGTTGAGACAACATGAGTTGCAATATACTCATTTTTCAACAGCTTTACAATGGCGGTTTCCGTATGATATTTGTGACAAATTAAGAATTTTTAATGATGTCACTAAATTGATTTCTAGCACTAAATATCCAACTTCAAATATTTATTTTTTTCAATATTTGTGAAATCAAGTTGGCAATAACTGAATGACTCACTTATTCTTCTAAGTTAATTTAAAACATGGCAAAGAAAATGTCAAACAAGTTTGAGAGTTATTGAATTGTGACATTGAAATCAACAGGGGTTGCCTGTGTATTGGATCCTAGATACAAAATGGAGTTACTTGAATTTTATTATGAGAATGTGTATAAAGTTCATTATTTGTCACCGTTAGAAAAAATTCGACAATTGTGTTATGATTTGCTGGTCGAATATCAATTGAGAACATGTAAAGAATTGGTTGATGGTTCTCCATCACATGAGACTGGAGATGTTGTTCAGGGTGGGAGATTAAATGCCTATTATGATAGATTTCTTAAAGAAAGAAAAGGGATAGGCCTATATTTGTTAAAATAGAGTTGGATCATTATTTTGAGGAGGGAGTTTTACCAATGAAATTGGATTTTGATATTCTAACATTGTGGAAGGTTCATAGAGTTAAGTATCCAACATTGCAATTAATTGCAAAGGATGTGTTAGCTATTCTGATCTTTACTATGGCTTTTAAATCATCATTCAATGTTAGTGGTCATATAGTTAACCCTCATTGTAGTCGATTACATTGGAGTACTTTAGAAGCTTTGATATGTACTAGAAGTTGGTTATGATGCACAGAAAATGCAAGTAAACTTTTTGTTTCTTTTCTTAATCATCATATTTTATATAACTTGATATTTTTCTTTTTATATATCGGGTTTATATTTGTAATTTATTATTTGTAGGAAATAATACTTCAAAGTCTAATGCAGTTGAAGAATTAAATTGTACTTTTGTATTTAATGAGATACATTCTGATGATGAAGGTAAAAAATATTCATAATTTTATATAAACATTTGAATGTAGTTATAACTCTTGATGATTATTTTTTATTTTTTGAAGATGAATTGTCCAACAATGTTTCTCATCAATTGGTATTGAATGAATAAATTGGATATTTCATCTTCATGTTGTTGATGAAGGAAGAAGTTTGTTCTTAGAATCTTTATTTTATGGTTTAGTTTTTAAAGAACCTTGTACTAAACATATAATTTATTTGAACCATATTTATATTTTCTTATTAATTTACTAGATTTGAAGTTTATTTTTATGTAGGATTTCATAATTTGTACTATCTTATATATTTTTAAGGTATTTTTATGTTTATTTTATAATTTAGTAAATTAATATTTAAAAACTTATTTGTTAAATATAAAGTTCTACTTAGTTGAGCGAGGGAAAGGGTGAGGAAAAAAACCCAAATATACATAAAATTATAAAGATAAGTGCGGGGGATGGGGGTGTTTCCCTGACCTCGATCAAGTACAGGGCTAGGGATCACCTTTAAATCCTCGATGGAGATGGGGGTGATGAGGGGTATTGTTTTGGGATATCAGGGACAGGGATGGGGAACTAAAATCTGCCCATGCCTCGCCCTGTTACCATCCTTAGTCAGGGTAACCTGCAAAATCAAACTTAGAATAGACAATGACCTGGAGTTGATCAAACTTCATATAGGTCAACATATAATCGTTTGTTCCTTGAAAATATTTCATGACCTTTTTAATGGTTTTCCAATGACCGAAACCTGGGTTTCTCAAGTATCTCCTTAATGGATTAATGGCAAAAGCAACATTGGGACGAGTAAAAACTTGAGCATACCTCAAAGTGGCTGTCCACTAAAGACAGTAAGGAGAATATCATCAATATACGAGAGTAATGAACTTGCTGCCATTGGCTTTTAGATAAATTTGTTGGTTTGATGCATTTTCCTTAAAGCTAATAAAAGTGACCACCTGATCAAATTTTAAGTACCATTGTCTAAAGGCTTGTTTTAACCCATAAATGGATTTTTTCAATTTGCAAACCATATATTCTTTTCCTTTTTTAATAAAACCATCAGGTTGAACCATAAAGACATCTTCAATTAAATCTCCATTCAGAAAAGCTTTTTTAACATCCATCTGATGAAGTTCTAAATCAAAGTGAGCCATTAAAGCCACAACAACTCAGAAAGCATATTTAGTGGAAACAGGTGAGAAGTCTCCTTATAGTCAATATGCTCTTTCTGATTATATCCTTTTGCTACTAGTCTACCTTTGTATCTCTTAACTTCACCATCTGAACTATGTTTGGTCTTGAAAATCTATTTGCATTCCATTGGTTTGGAATCAACAGGTAGTTTTCATTGATTCTAGAATGCTTATGGCCAATAACAGAGTGAACACATATCTCACTCAAATTCAACACATATAGCCTATCACATAAAAATCCCAAACCAACAATAATATAATTAAAAGAAACCATAAGTTTTCCATTTCCAAATTCAAAAATGTAACCACATTTATCCAAAGTTGAAATTGAAATCAGATTCCTTCTTAAAAAAGGTACACAGACAACATTATTCAAAAGAAAAACATGTCTAGAAGGTAAATATAAAGACACTACTCATATGTCTTCTATAGTTGCTCTAGCCCCATGTCCTATAATGATCCTAGATTCAACATCACTTGGCTTTCTTAGGCCAGTGAACCCTTAAAAGAATTCATAACATGAATGGTTGCACCTAAGACCACCAAGTGTTGGGAGGAATATCAACCACATTAGATTCAAATCAAGCTAGAGCTAGGAGTATAACTTGCCTAGGTTGCTTTTCTTAAGAGAGAAACAGTCTTCTACTTTGTAGTCATACTTCTTGTAGTACCCATGATTTACCTTAAAGTTCTTTCTAGGATCTAACAACAATGGTACCTTTCTTGCTTTCTTGTTATCATTTATAGGCTTGCTTTTGTAACGCTTCTTCTAGTTTTTAGTACCAGAAGTAGAAGTTGCAAAATTATCACCATATGTACGTGTACAAGCTGAGCCCACGAGTAGGAATGAAGCTAGACCAACTCTAGTGGCCATGGATGCCAAAATGGGCCAGTTAACCCATAAAAAAACTTGAAAAATTATATCAATTGGCTTAACCATTTTTTATGAAAATTTAAAAAGATAATCTCCCAATAATCCACTCAAGAAGCCTCAATCAATTTTGAAAAAGGTTTATTGGATTAATTTTAGTTTCAGATCTAAAATTTATAGGGTTTCCAAAATCATAAACAAAAAAACACAAAATTCTCCTCCAATACTCAACAAAAATTCTCAAAATTTCAAAGTGTTGTGAGAAACACTTGGGCAACCAAAATCCCTCAATAAATTTCAGAAATACTAATCCATTTGGTCGTAATTAGATTCAAAAGTTAACATAAAATATAAGCTCAAAAATTGCAAAACAAAAAGAAACAAAATTCTACTAAAATAAACAACTATTTTCTCCTAATTTTATGTATGTTATTTCGTAATCCATAAGAGAATAAAACCCCTCAATTAATTTTTGAAAAATAACAACTAAATTACATCATTGCAAATTTGAGCCTACAAATATGTTATGTATACTTTTTATTTTTAGAATAAGATTATAAAATGTATCTAGTCAGCTTTGATACCAATTGTTAAATTTATATATCCAATTAACTTAGTTAATCAATATATATTTAAGATAAAAATTACAGTATAATATATATATATATATATATATATATATATATATATATATAAGAAAAGAATAAAAATGCACGTATCTCTCATCAATTAGGATCTGTGTATATGTGAATTTTTCTTAAATGTGTTGAAAAAAAGAGAATACTCTACGAGAGGGAAATATTGTTCCTTTTCTGATGTCTTTTAAAGTCTCTATTTTTTTAAAGAGATTCGTTTATATAAACTATCTAATAAGGAGCAATCTATTAAGCCATCAGTAGAGATCAATGACCTCTCTATGACACTTATTGAATAATCCAACTCGTAACTGACTATTCTCACCAAGAGCTCCTTATAACATTCATCAATTAAAATATTATTTCATAATTAAAATAATAATAATTCATATTAATAATTGATTAATGTTGGTCCAATAATTAAATAAAATGTTACAAAAATATAAAAACTTATCCCATAAACCTTGAGGCATATGTTTTATTCCACCTTATTTTTTATAAATCTTATAAATGTAAGTAAGTAATCAAATTTAAGATATTGCTACTAATGAGTCTCCTTCAAACCATAAATTTATTTCTTTAATTTATACACTAGATGATCTTTGTTACTTTATGAAATCCTATAATTGCTACATATAAATATTCTCATCAAGATCTCTATTAGAAAAAATTCATCTTTACATCCACATGATGCAACTTAAGGAATAATCATAAAGGAATCTTGTAAGAAAATTAGGAAAAAGGTTTTATTTTATATTTAATGTCCTACTTTAAATAAAGTCTTTTGTCATTAATCTTTCTTTAAAGTGTTCTACATTTTTCTTAGAGTCTTTCTTAATTTTAAATATCCATTTACATCTAATGAAAAAAAACAACAACAAAACCTTCCACTAACTTCCACACACCATTGTAATTCATAAAGAATATTTCATTACCCATTACCTATATCAATTTATCAAATAAGACACTAGAACCTACCTCACATATAGTTCTTTGGATTTAGCATGTAATTAATGTTAAAGTTTAAGTTTCAAAAAACATATAATAATTGGACTCTTACCTTTTTCTTATGTAATAATCTAAAATAAAGGAACATCAACTCGTTCTTTTAGATGTCACATATCTCCTAAAATGTTTTTTTTATATAGTTTCTTAGGTACTTTATAAACTAGTTAATATACAATCTATTTTGCAACATAGGAATTTGAAGAATAAAATCTCTTCTACTAAAATGTTTTTCATAATTAATAGAGATATTTAAATATTCTTTATCATTTTTTAAAATGTTCACAAAAATAACCTCAATTATCCTTATTCTGCAAGTGGAACAATAAAATCTATAGCCTTCATTATTTACGAGTAACCAACATAATAACACCTTATAATTTTAGGACTTAATTTTGGTGCAATGGGATAATAGATTTTCACTTTAATAGTACAACCTTACACAATGGTTAAGACTAGGTTTCCATCCCTTAAAATACTCAAAAGGTGTTTAGGAATGCACTTGAAAGTTATCTTATTCAAAATATACATAATTATTTTTATAAGATTATCCTCCAAAGTGATTTAGCTAAACTAGAGTGACTTATCATAGACCTTAACATGTTCTTTATAGAAGTCATTGTTTCTTATAATTGTTTCCATTTAAAAGTTTAATACTATTTATAGTGTTATTCATGAAAAATTAACAAGAAATAAAAATAATAGTAAAACCATTAATAATATGGACAATCAACAGAATAATTTTTAAAATTTAGGATTTAACACATGTAATATAAACTCTCATATGAGTTTATGTTATATCATACAAAAATTCAAACCTGTGGATAGAAGAATTTTAATATCAACATCATTTCTAAATTAACATATCACAACAAATTAATCAATGAATTAACCCCTATGGTTGAATTTTTACAAAAAAATCAATTCATGTAACACAACTTCATAATAATTAACATTTAACAGAAAATACTATCAATTTAGTTAATGACTCATTGTAGTGATGTACATCCATTCAATCAAAAGAACTCCCAACAAGGATATATAATTGCCTTATTCAATTCCATTTTTTCAAACACAAACAAGAACACAAAAATTAATTATATATATTACTATACAAAGAACGAAAGATTATCTTTTATACATATAAATTCCCAAAACATATACAATGAATTCCATGAAGAAAATATCATGTATAACCTTTTTGAATTTTAATAAAAAAATAAATCTCAAATCTATTTTGTTTAAGATAAAAATTATTAATCCTAAATTTCTAAATCTTAACTAATTTAGGAAAATCTATAACTTGAAATTTTAAGATTCTAAACCTAGTATAACCTATCTCTTATACCACATTTAAGAAAATTTGATATGATCTATACTATAATTTAGAAACCAAAATTAGGAATTAATAGGAACTACATACCTATTAAAAACACATTGAAAATATTGTCTTTCTTTGTACCAAAATGTACACGTCATGAATTGAGTCTTCCATATGTAATCTTCCTCTATCACAACTCTCACTTTGACGAAATTGTGAGTAGTATAAAAACGAATGAGGATCATATCCTCTTATAGAAAAATACATGTAACTTAATTTTATTCCATCATAAGTATTAGGCTCATCAGATCCTATACAAAAATTCTTAACACGTACATTGTATTTTCCAAAATTTATAACAGACATTTAAAATTATATGGATTTATAGAAAAAAATATATTATTTTACACATTCAATCTATTCTTATAATCAAAATTATTAATCAATAGAAGTTTAAATTAAAATAAAAATTCCAACATGTCAAACAGTGGTACAGCAATTATAATGCTAAAATGAAAACGCTAATGTAAACTAAGGCTCAACAATGATGGTACAGACCATCGTGGGCGCAACAAAGCCAAGAAGAGAAAAGATATCTACAACATCTACCAAAGCGATTAGTGAAGGTAATTATAGCATCTAAAGTAGACTCAAAGATACCACAATCAACACTCAAAAAGCTAGTCCACCATTATCTCATGATTGGGTCAATGTTTTAATTTTGTTTTACCAATGTTTTAATTTATATTATGCCTACTGCTATGATTCAACACACTATATATTTCTATTAAAAAATTAAAAATTTGGGAATTCCTTTATTTCGACAAAATTTTATCATTGTATAAAATTGTAAAGTAAAAATAACATTATTTTTTAACATGTAACTTTTGTTTATTTATGCAACCTTCTTATTTAAAGTTGGTAAAATAGATTGATTCAATCAAGCTCAATCTATAAAATGAAGGATTTGAACTTTAAACATTGATTCTAAATTAATATTTGGATTTTTTTTAATCTAATGTGATCAAGCTCAATCTAAGTTTGACATGCAAAAATCTATCCCAAAAATTTTTAAAAAATAAATCTTTAATAGGCTTAAAAATATCATTTTAGAAGTCTACTTTAAACCTTAAATATTAAGTGATAAATAACTTAATCTATGTAAGTGTAATCTATACAAGTTTTAATAAGCAAAGTGATTACAATATTTTTTTAAAATTTTATTAGGAAGTGTGATACTAGATTTTTCCTACTTATGGAAAGAATTGTTAAATATACAACTTTTTTTTTCAATTTTATTAAGAAGTTTGATACTAGATTGTTCCTATTTATGAAAATTAGTTGTTAAGTATGTCAAGATGCAAAAAACTAGGACATGTTATTATTAGGGTAGTTCTTGAGATCTTTTAGGATCACATGTTCTTAAAATGTAGGCTTGCTTTTAGGGTGATCACGAGCTAGTTTTAACTTACATTGATTTTTCCATCAAGCCATCTATATTTTAGACATGGCAATAGGTTGAGTGGGCAATGAATTTTATGTTTTTATTTTCGCTCCCATCCCTACTTGGGTTGAAAAATTAAATCTTTTGTTTTGAATTGGAAAAATCCACCTCTTTTAATCTAATTAATTTTACAAAATATTTATATAATAATAAAATATTTTTATAATTTAATATATCAGGACAAGTCAAGGATCAGGTTGGATATCATTATCCCCAAATCCACCTGTCTTTCAAAAATTAGGTTTTACTCGAGTTTGTCCCTATTTTCGATTAACTTGAATTCTGTATCAAATTAGGATGGGATGGAACGAGTATATATGAATATGAATTTATTTTCCATGTTTACTTTATTTGATAAACTATACTATAACTTTTTTCTATGTATGATTATTTTATATAACAAATAAAAAATAATTATTATCTTAAAAATATAAAAATATTTAATATTTCTATTTAATAATTTAAAATTTTAAAAATTATAAAAATAAAAAATATAGATTTACTCTAGTTGACATATTTTTCACTTGTCACGACTCAATTAAAGACAGGTCAAATCCAAGCTAACTTGCAATTTGATTATAATAAATAAATTTAGATAATATATATATATATATATATTAAAATTTAAAATTAAATAAATTTTATACAATAATATTTTCAAACTAATTATGTTAACATAAAAAATATGATTAAATAGAATTTTTGACCAAAATGAGACTTCAATCGAAACAAAATACCTACATGAGATACTTTCATAACATAACAAATTAGCAGTAAAGATAGTAACAACTATTATGCACATCTATAATACATAATGTAACAAAGGAAATAAAACCCAAAAAAGCATGTAAAAAATGTGTCACAAGCATGCTTTGTCGTTGCTCCAAGGTGTTGTATGCAATAGCGTCTTACTATGGTGTGACTCACCTTTGAGATGTGCCATAACTTACTTCTGTGACTTGGAGGTAGTTTTGGTGATGGAAACCATAGGAACATGGAAGTTAAGGCTCTCCATTGATCCAATCATTTGTTTTTCATCAGATATCATTGTTTATGAGTAATGTGTAGCTATAGTTTTGGAATAAAATAAGTTAATAATTATAGAGTTATAATTTTGTAATAAAGTGAATTAGTGGCTCATAATACTTGTGTAGTTGTGATATGTAACTTTTGATCTCCTAAAATTATTTTGTAGTAACTATTTACCTATAAATTGACGTATTTGTATTACAAATGATTATAAGAAAATATACAAAAAAAAATTACTTCTCTTCCTCGTTGTCATAACCGTAATTACGACGAGACGACGGACTCGCTATATTTTTGAAAGAATTTTAATTTTGATTGTGGAGCCGCCACCAAATTTTATTTTTAAGGGAAAATATTTGGAAAAAACCTAACTTGAGGAAGAAATCTAGGTTCGGGAGTCAGTTACGAGTAAGGAAGGTATTAGGCACCCCACTCGCCTGTTCCAAGGAACAGTACCCTTAAATTGAGTGTGTGATTATTTGAAAATAGTTTGATCCCTTAATTAATTTGGAAATAAATAGGTTGAGGGAGGTTAGCCTGACAGGACTTGATCCTGCTCCTACGTATTCCCGGGTGCAATGGGAAACTCAAGGCTACGTAGTTCTGGTTAAGAAAATTACTTTAGTAGAAAAGGAGTGTTTTGAAAGGAGATTAAAAGGAAAATTCTTGATCCACATGTACAGAGTCGAAGGCAAGCGAGGGTTGCACGACGACCCATATGATTCTCCAAACATCGAAAGACAGGGTATGCTACACTTTCAACTTTGGAGTTCATTGCGTGAGATCTTGAATTATTTGGAACTTTGAAAATTATATCTTGGAGAAAAGGGAGTAATTTTGAAAAGATATTAAAAAGGAAGATATTCAACTTTGGATGCTTTAAGCTTTTGCATTGTCTTAAACTTTTGGAAGATAGGTCTGGGATTCTAGGCTTATGGGAACCTTTAGTATTATCAAATTATTCGTGAAGCCTAATCAGTTCAAAATCAACTGTTGATCAGGCTATTCGAGCTAATTTCCTCAGATTTTAATCATATTGTTCGTCTTTATCATTGAGATGTCTTGAAGGACTCTAGAACTTTACCTAATTCTGTGGGCAGCTATGCTTATATAGAAACCGCCCATGTGCAGAACCAAAGAACCCAGAATTAAATTGTAAACCTGAACATGACTCATAAAGCTAATAAGCTACTCTGGGAATCAGAATGTTCTACCTGTTCAAGGCTAACATTGTTAATGTTTCATAATGCAGTCCTTTGAACAAACTTGACGAAATCTTAGAGGCTTGTCAAGCCTTAGTGTACACTCTTATTACCAATTTATCAGTTTTCGCCATGAACGAGCTTAATTACGCATTAAGGGCTTCCAACTTTATTTTCAGTCAGGTTCTTTTACTCAGGACCAGGATGGATTCTTTGACATTTCCTGCATCCTGGTACTTTGCTTATCCCTATGTCTAACTGTTGTTGCCTTAGCTCTACCAGATCAGGGATTGACTATTGTTAGATCATGGAATGCATTCTCTTTTCCTATTTTAACGAACCTTAAAATCTGTCTTGACAGCTTCAGCAAAAACTCATAGTCTTGGGGAATTCAAAGAGACTTACACAAAACTTGCAACCATATTAGGCCTAGGAACTGCTGACTTAGAACACACAACAGTTTGTCTAAGTGAGAGTAGAAACTCTGCCCAATAACAGAACTCCAACTTAGCCTCTTAAAACCACAAGTTGCTGGAAATACCATTCCATCTCACCACCAGACCAAGAAGGGTTCTAAGGCACACTGCTAGACGCCTAGCCAGGAATCTTAACCAGGGTGAATTCTGTATCAAATGACTGGATCCATCCCTGGGTACAAGGTTGTAGCTACCTGGAGGTTCTTCTTATTCCTAGAATCCTTTAGTGCAAGATGGAAAGCTGCTATTTGGTGCTGGCTATTATTCTCTGGTCTCTGTATCCTCACTACCAGTTCTGTAACTGCAACATCCGGACTTGCCTACCATGAGTCAGGATATGGGATTTATAGTATTCGGCCATTTAAACTGACTCTTAGAATCCCCAAGCAACTATCTGGAGGTTTGGCCCAGGGTATAGGCAAGGACTAATTCCAACCTATTAGTTTAACTTTACTGATTTTTCACTGAAATCCAATTGAGATCCTGACCTGAATTCAAACAAATCTACCATGCCAGTGACTGGGCGTCAGGTACCAGTCCTTGAACTCAAAACATACTATTGTGTCCCACAGGCTAACCTATAGTTTAGAAACTGAGTACATGAACCTTCTGCATCAGCCTACTGTTTTAGTTCCTGAACCTGAGCCATTTATTTAACTACTCAAGGGTATGTTTTATGGATAGTAGTTTTTCTAATCTTTCTCTATTCTGGCATATGTTGAACTTCTGTGGCTCTAAACATTGGTGCAGCTAATCCTGGCTCAACATGGTTATGTTTATAGAATGAGCGATGGTACCGAAGTTAGCTAATATCATCACTTTTGGAGCTTATGTTACTGTGCCCTGACTCAATGCCCTGTCATGTTCTAAGATAGATTTCCTGAAATTGCCACCCTTTTCTACTCAAAGAATGGATTTAAACTCTGAATCTGTGTCTCACCTATGTCAGTTACCCTATGTCTGTTGACGACCTAAAAGAACTGATTTTCATGGATCCTATTTTATATTGGTGAGCATAGTACCAGGAATCAAGGTAATGCTTATCAGAATTTCAATTTACAGGGTTATTATTAAGACTAAATGAACCAGTCACACATCAAAAGCCCTACCCTGTGCTGTGGTGTGATTCAAGATACCTGATATGATCCGGGTCCAGGCACCAATTAAAAAAACTACAGAAGTACATCAGATGAAAAGCAGATTTACAAGTGCCCACCATAGCCTATATTCAACAAGTTGGCAATCCTTTCCCCAACCTCTAGTTGAGAGATGGCTTATACTGCTAAATTGAAGATCTACTGAACTTGTATCAGGCTTAAACATAAGTAAGTATAGAGAGAGTCAGGCCTACTGCCAGTACCAAACATTTGCCACAGACCAGCATTAGGAATTTCTTATTAGAAGCAGAAACATTCACTGGTCTAATAGATCTGTATCTATTGGTTTCTTATTGAGATTTTGACCAGACTCTCTTAATTCCATGGTATTCTTGGAGACTGCTAGGGTGAATCCTTCTTGTCAAAATCAAAAGCTCTTAATGAGCCTGTTACAGTCTCCCTCTATACTGTGCAACCAATCAATTTATCTCCAACCTTACTTCTGCCCTGAGGCCCCTAGAAGTCTGTTAATCCCAAAATTATTTTTCAGGACACAGAGGGGATTTAGCCAGACCTGCAACTTCCAAATGGATTACCAGACCATTGCTACAAGACTCAGGCAAGAGTAGACTCATCCTGAGTAATCTACCATTTGCTGAAATCCTTACAGAATGTGTTTTGGACCGGGCTGAGACTCATCTTGGTGCCCAACTAGTCCAGAAGGGTAACTGCCTCTGGCCTTACACCAGCATCTATGACCCTAGATGCTGGACCTTCCATTCGTCCAAGGATACCTGTCATAATTTTCAAACAGGCAACTTACTTCCTAAGTAGCTCTTATTTAGGTAACCATTGAGCTTTCTTATAGGGATCAGTTATTTTTCTGTCAGTTTGGCCATATTAATGAGTTACTATGATCAAGGCTTCTCATGCCATCACTATGGAACTCCTATTGTCATAGGCTAAGGATCAACATCCCATCATATGTTCATCTTTGACAGACTTCCTCAAACTGCCAACTCTTACTTACTAAAGACATCCACTCAGGTTAAAGCTATTTTAATCCTATTGTGTTCTACTTTTCTGCATTCAGGTTTTACTCCTCCTACTAACCAAAGACTTTTCACTATATTCGGGATTTGATACTGCTCTTCAACTCCTAGTTCTTGGGCAAAAATGGTCTATTATGAATTATGAGTGTATTTCGAATAATCACCAAACAATAACTCTCATATGAGTCAATCGATTTTGATCCCTACAACACTAAACCTTGATTAGATGATTACCAAACATGGTCCAGACAGAGCGACAGCAAACAGGTACAAACCATTGAGGCAATATGCTAAGATATATGAACTTCCAGGAATAAATTCAACTTTTAAAATTTCAGAAAGATGCTATGCTAAAACAGAAATGGTGAAACTTACTAACCTGAAACGAAGTGTATCTTATAAAACCTTGAATCGATTCCCGAGTTTACTACAATGGAATTCGTGTAAATTTCTTCCTACCGAAAGCACTGCGGATCCAATGCGAAGGTTTTCAAGAAGCGTAGAAGTCAATGATCGTCCACAAACTAGAGAGTCGAAGGAAAGGAGTCTGATTCTTCTTTCAGGAAACTCAATATTTTCAATCTCAGCAGAAACACGTGAACAGGTCAAGCTTTTCGTCAAGAAATTTCCACTGAAATTGTGGTGGATAATGAACAAGACTATATCAACTCCGAGCCAAAGATTTCTCCCCGAGCAGTGAAAGATCTGAGACCAATTCAAAGGAACCAGAGCATGATTCCTTTCCTGAAGTTTTGAAGAATGTTCTTGCTTCCTAGAGAAATTCCGCAAGTTCCCTCCCTAGAATCCCGAAACCAGCTTGAAATCTCTCTTCCCCTATACCTCTGTGTTCTCAATTCTGTTTTCTGCGAAAAAGTCCCCTCCTATTCTTCTGAGAAGCCTTTTATACCCTTCTTTTGCTAGTGTTATACCTTCACCCCCCCCTAACTAATCTCTAACTACCCTAACTAATTCTTAACTAACCCTAGCCTATTAGGATGGGGACCAATCCCCTCTCTATTTTCTCTTTTTTCCTTTTTATTTATTATGGTTATTATTATTATTATTATTATTATTATTATTATTATTATTATTATTATTATTTTTCATTTCTTCTTATTGGCCCTCTTCTCTTTTCCATTAATTTTTGCCTTGGTGATTCAATTAAAACTCCCCGGACGGAAATTGGTGTTCACAGTTTGCCCCTCTTTACTTGGTTCTTACCAAATAATACGAAGATACCATTCGTATTATACAGGTAAGAAGTGAGTAAAGACGTGAACCAATTTCGTCTGGAAGCCGCAGAGTGCGTTGGTACCTTATTGTGCGTTTTGAAAATTCGCCCCTACATAGTCTTGTGTGATAGACTAATATGCAGAAAATAAACATGGAGAGCCTTGTGTGATAGGCTGGAAATGCAGAGAAATTAAACAGGCGGAGTCTCATGTGATAGGCTGAAATGCAGAAAATAAACATGCCGAGCCTCGTGTGATAGGCTGGAATGCAGAAATTTAAACATGCAGAGCCTGGTGTGATAGGCTGGGAATGCAGAGAAATTTAAACAGGCGGAGCCTCATGTGATAGGCTAAAATGCAGAATATTTAAACATGGAGAACCTCGTGTGATAGGCTGGAATGCAGAAAATAAAACAGGCGAAGCCTCGTGTGATAGGCTAAAATGCAGAATATTTAAACATGGAGAGCTTTGTGTGATAGGCTGAAAATGCAGAGAAATTAAACAGGCGGAGCCTCATGTGATAGGCTGAAATGCAGAAAATAAACATGCAGAGCCTCGTGTGATAGGCTGGAATGCAGAACTTTAAACATGCAGAGCCTTGTGTGATAGGCTGGAATGCAGAAAATAAAACAGGCGAAGCCTCGTGTGATAGGCTAAAATGCAGAATATTTAAACATGGAGAGCCTTGTGTGATAGGCTGAAAATGCAGAGAAATTAAACAGGCGGAGCCTCATGTGATAGGCTGAAATGCAGAAAATAAACATGCAGAGCCTCGTGTGATAGGCTGAAATGCAGAAAATAAACATGCAGAGCCTCGTGTGATAGGCTGGAACGCAGAACTTTAAACATGCAGAGCCTTGTGTGATAGGCTGGAATGCAGAAAATAAAACAGGCGAAGCCTCGTGTGATAGGCTAAAATGCAGAATATTTAAACATGGAGAACCTCGTGTGATAGGCTGGAATGCAGGAAATAAAACAGGCGAAGCCTCGTGTGATAGGCTGGAATGCAGAACTTTTAAACATGCAGAGCCTTGTGTGATAGGCTGGAAATGTAGAGAATAAACATGCAGAGCCTCGTGTGATAGGCTGGAATTAAACATGCAGAGCCTTGTGTGATAGGCTGGAAATGTAGAGAAATTTAAACATGCAGAGCCTCGTGTGATAGGCTGGAATGCAGAAATTTAAACATGCAGAGCCTTGTGTGATAGGCTGGAAATGTAGAGAAATTTAAACATGCAGAGCCTCGTGTGATAGGCTGAAAATTTGACATGAATTAAGATACCACAAAAACTTGATTTGACTTTTATTTAATGTTGCAGCCTCTGAATCCACAGCTTCCTTATAGCACACTTCTTATGTCTTTTTGAATGAGTTAGAGCCTGCAATGGGTCTTCCATTTTGCTCTTTTGGCGAACTGTATGTATCGCAACGCCTATTCTGTAGAGAAGAAATCATTCATGTTATTAGATGACCATTACTTGCGAAATTTTCGATTTCACTGTGATTTGAACAGTCTTAGTATTTAATAATTGCTGTGATATGCTCAATTTTGTATATATGCTTGATCAAGGAATACAATTGAACCCATGAAATGGCTGAACTTTTAAAGGTACAAAGAAAAGAAGAATTAGAAGACTAGGTATTTGGAGGTGTGGTCTTGGATGTTCTTGTGCCTTTGAGACGACCGGTACTAGTATTGTATTTTCATAAACTTTCCTGCCTTATGGCCCATGCTTATTAGGAAACAAAATTTTGCCCCAGTATCAGCCTAGCCGAACGACTTGCCCCAATATCAGCCCAGCCCTGTTCCAAATCGGCCCTAAACCGATTTCAATGTTGGCCTATTCCTCCTTTATCCATTCCTGGCCCTTTCATCGATTTGCCCCTGTACCACATTCTTGTCCCCACTCATTCTTGAAGATCATCTCGTGATGGTAAGAACTTTTCTTTTATTTGCCTAGGGCGCCCTCGTGGGTCCTAACACATTTTTGATGCCCTAACTTTTACCTAAATCTCCCTTGCGGGTTTTCGACCTAGCGGGCTTTTCAGATGCCCTAACTTTTGCCTAGATCGCCCTTGCGGGTTTTCGACCTAGCGGGCTTTTTGGATGCCCTAACTTTTGCCTAGATCGCCCCTGCGGGTTTTCGACCTAGCGGGCTTTTTGGATGCCCTAACTTTTGCCTAGATCGCCCCTGCGGGTTTTCGACCTAGCGGGCTTTTGGATGCCCTAACTTTTGCCTAGATCGCCCCTGCGGGTTTTCGACCTAGCGGGCTTTTGGATGCCCTAACTTTTGCCTAGATCGCCCTTACGGGTTTTCGACCTAGCGGGCTTTTTGGATGCCCTAACTTTTGCCTAGATCGCCCTTACGGGTTTTCGACCTAGCGGGCTTTTATTAAGCATAATATTTCTTTACAGCATCAGCGTTGGTTGGGTTTGCCAGGTCATTCCCATCCATATCAGTTAAAATTAATGCCCCTCCCGAGAAAGCCTTCTTGACTACGTATGGCCCATGATAATTTGGGGCCCACTTTCCTTGTAGCGCTTTTTGCATAGGTAATAACTTTTTGAGAACCAAATCTCCTTCTTGAAATATTCGAGGACGTACTTTCTTTTCGAACGCTTTTTTCATCCTTTTTTGATATAACTGACCGTGGCATAATGCCACCAATCTCTTTTCATCAACCAAGTTCAACTCATCAACCCGGGTCTGTACCCACTCTGCTTCTTCCAACTTTGCATCCATTAACACCCTTAACGAAGGGATCTCTACTTCAATAGGAAGGACAGCCTCCATCCCATAAACAAGCGAGAATGGAGTTGCCCCAGTAGAAGTACGAACTGAAGTTCGATATGCATGGAGGGCATAGGGGAGCATCTCATGCCAATCTTTATATGTGAGCACCATTTTTTGAACGATTTTCTTGATGTTTTTATTGGCTGCCTCCACAGCTCCATTCATCTTTGGCCTGTATGGGGAGGAATTATGATGTTGGATCTTGAACTGGTCACACAATTCTTTCATCATTTTGTTATTGAGATTGGTACCGTTATCTGTGATGATTTTGTTGGGCAAACCATACCGGCAAATCAACTCTTTCTTTACAAATTTTACGACCACGCTCCGAGTTACGCTGACGTAGGAGGCAGCCTCGACCCACTTGGTGAAATAGTCAATGGCAACCAATATGAAACGATGCCCGTTAGATGCTTTAGGCTCAATCGGTCCAATGACGTCCATTCCCCACATAGCGAATGGCCATGGTGAAGATAATACATTCAAGGACGTAGGCGGCATGTGGATGTTGTCAGCGTACACCTGGCATTTATGACAAGTCTTAACATACTTATAGCAATCAGTCTCCATAGTCGACCAGTAGTATCCTGCTCTGAGGATTTTCCTTGCCATCGCGTGTCCGTTAGCATGGGCACCAAAAGATCCCTCATGGACTTCTTTCACAATTTTACTAGCCTCTGCTGCATCTACACACCTGAGCAGGACCATATCATGATTTCTTTTATATAAAACTTCCCCATCGAGAAAGAAATTGGCAGCTAATCTCCTTAAAGTTCTTTTGTCATTTTCCGAGGCATGATTGGGATATTCCTTGTTTTTCAGGAAGCGCCGGATATCATGATACCAGGGTTGCCCATCTTGTTCCTCTTCAATTGATTGGCAAAAGGCTTGTCGATCTCGACGTTGAATCTGGATAAGGGGCATATCCTCCTCTTTACTTATTTTAAACATGGATGAGAGGGTGGCTAGGGCGTCAGCCAATTGATTGTCCTCTCGAGGTATATGTGAAAAAGTGACATCCTTAAAGTGCTCCAATAATTCCTTAATATAAGCTTGGTATGGGATCAACTTTGCATCTCGAGTTTCCCATTCGCCTTTAACCTGATGGATAACTAGAGCTGAATCACCATAAACCTCCAAGTTCTTGACATTAGCATCGATGGCTGCTTGTATTCCTATGATGCAAGCCTCGTATTCAGCCACATTATTAATACAATCAAAACCTAACCTGGCTGTAATAGGTACATACTGTCCTTCTGGGGAGATTAATATGGCTCCTATGCCATGACCCATCATGTTGGATGCCCCATCAAACAACATTATCCACTTCTCTTTTACTTCCTGTTCCGGCTCGCTAAACACTGCCATTAGATCCTCATCCGGAAACCCTCGCCTCATCGGCTGATAATCATTTAAAGGCTGTTGAGCCAAGTAATCCGCCAATGCGCTACCTTTAATGGCCTTTTGTGTAACATACATGATATCATATTCTGATAGAAAAACTTGCCATCTGGCAATCCGTCCAGACAAAGCGGGCTTTTCGAAGATGTACTTAATCGGATCCATCCTAGAGATCAACCAAGTAGTATGGCTCAACATGTACTGTCTCAAACGATGAGCGGCCCATGCCAATGCGCAACAGGTTTGTTCTAACAAGGAATATCTTGCCTCATAATCGGTAAATTTTTTGCTCAAATAGTAAATGACATGTTCTTTCTTTCCAGTTACATCTTGTTGACCAAGCATACATCCCATGGCGTTACCCGTCACTGTCAAGTATAGAATTAACGGTCTCCCTGGGACTGGGGGGACTAAAACTGGAGGGTCTCGCAAATAGAGCTTAATCTTTTCAAAGGCTTCTTGGCAATCCTCATTCCAACTGATGGGTTGATTTTTGCGCAAGAGTTTGAAAATCGGTTCACATGTAGCTTTCAACTGGAAAATAAACCTAGCGATGTAGTTTAGCCTTCCAAGAAACCCTCGCACTTCCTTCTCTGTTTTTGGGGCTAGCATTTCCAAGATTGCACGAACCTTATCAGGGTCAACCTCAATTCCTCTTTCACTAACGATGAAGCCTAGCAGCTTTCCTGACTTCACACCGAAAGTGCATTTAGCTGGGTTCATTCTCAACTTGAACCTTCGAAGGCGTTCGAATAGTTTTTGCAGATCATCGAGGTGATCCTCCTCAGTTCTCGACTTGGCGATCATATCATCCACATATACTTCGATCTCCTTGTGGATCATGTCATGAAATAATGTCACCATAGCTCTCTGATATGTTGCCCCAGCGTTCTTCAATCCAAACGGCATGACTTTGTAACAAAAGGTTCCCCAAGCCGTAATAAAGGTGGTTTTTTCCATATCTTCTTCAGCCATCTTGATCTGATTATATCCAGAGAAACCGTCCATGAACGAAAAGTAAGAGAACTGGGCAGTATTGTCAACCAATACGTCGATATGAGGCAAAGGAAAGTCGTCCTTTGGACTGGCCCTATTTAGGTCCCTGAAATCTACACACATTCGTACCTTTCCATCTTTCTTGGGGACTGGTACTATATTTGCGACCCACTCCGGGTATTTTGCTACGGCCAGGAAACCTGCATCGAACTGTTTTTTTACTTCTTCTCGGATTTTTAGGGACATCTCAGGCTTCATTCTTCTCAACTTCTGCTTCACTGGTGGGCAATCAGGCTTTAAAGGCAACTTATGTTCCACAATCGACGTGTCTAATCCCGGCATATCTTGGTACGACCAAGCAAAAATGTCGCTATATTCATTTAATAGTGATACTAATCGAGAACGATTTTCGAACGCGCCTATCTTCACCTCTTTTTTATCCTCCTCAGTCCCTAGATTTATTAGTTCGACAGTCTCTTGGTGGGGTTGTATCAATCTAGATTCCCGTTCTACTAGCCTTAATAATTCTCCAGAAGGCTCAAATTCAAATTCTGTTTCCTCGTCCGCTTGATTAACAAGACAGTCAAAATTATTCAATACAATACTAGCGTGATCGTCACCAGGCAAGTTGTTTTCGGATCTGCAAATATGAAAAAGGATAAGGTATGGGTGTATTGAAAGGGGAAGAAAATATTGCTGAAAGAATTCTATTATATTCATTGATCAAACATATGTACAAAATATCGTTTTTTACAAAATTTCACAGCAATTACAAATTACATGTAAACTGAATTTAAAATCACAGGAAGCTCGATGATTTCCCAATTTTTTAGCTCCTGTCCCGGTGGGCAGACCATCACCAAGTCATCTATACTGAGCAGCTCTTCTTTATCAACAACTGCTATCATATCTGGATTCTCAAACCCGGCACTCCAGAAACTTTCTGAGATATGGCGCAGAGGGACCCTTTTAATCTGGGGTTTCCTTTTTTCCAATCTAGCCTCCTTTTTCTCTTCCTCAGTGAGTTTGTACCCCAGCCCATACCTGTGCTTATTCTTAATCAACTGCAAAGGCTGGACTAACCCCCTGTTGTTTTGCCCCAGTTTATCTCCGGGATGAAATCCACTTTTCAACATGGTTTTGGCCATCATTAATAAAGCTTTTGGGGGTCGATATTGGTTCACCACCTCTCCTTCTTTAACCGTAGTAACATTAGCAATTTCTAAAGCTTGGAAATGAGTTTCCAAGGCTTCTTCAGCAGCCTCGATATAAGGAGTACTAGATGGTTTGGTGACCAGAAAGTCTTCTTCTGCGGAGACAATAACCAGCCTATTGTCTATAATGAATTTCAACTTTTGATGCAGCGTGGAGGGCACGACTCGGGCCGAATGAATCCATGGTCTACCGAGAAGGCAGCTATATGCCGGCACAACATCCATCACTTGAAAAGTTATATTAAACAGAATTGGACCAATTTGAACTGGCAAATCAATTTCGCCCAATACCTCTCTCCTAGACCCATCAAAGGCCCTCACCACCATAGAGCTTGGTCTCATATGAGCTTCTTCATGTGGTAGTTTAGCTAAAGTGATTTTAGGCATCACATTTAGTGAGGAACCATTATCTATTAACACACGGGCCAAGATATGATCCCTATATTTCACAGATATATGCAAAGCTTTATTGTGCCCTGCTCCGTTATCAGGGATCTCACCGTCTGCGAAGGTAAGGAAATTGTTGGCCGTAAGGTTATTAGCAATACCTTCAAAATTCTCTACCGACAAGTTGTGAACCACATGGGCCTCATTCAAAATTTTCAATAATACTCTTCTATGGGGCTCAGAATTCATCATCAATGCTAGTAATGATATTTTGGCAGGGATGCGGTTTAACTGTTCGACAACCGCGTATTCACTCTGACTGATCATTTTTAGAAATTCACAAGCCTCCTCATCAGAAACTGGTTTTTTAAGTTCCCTTCTTTCTTCCTTTTTGCTAGAGTCTGGCTCGGGACCTGCCAGAATGGCTTCTCCACAAGGTCTTTCTCTTTTATCCTCTATAGGGGTATAGATACGACCACTCCTGGTCATTCCCCCGATCCCCGCTATGTTTACCACCTCACATGTAGGATCTTTAGAATTCTCGGATTTCTCTTCTTCCTGTTTTCCCCCAAGAACTTCAGCATTATACTTCCAAGGCACTTCCTTGTTGCTCTTGTATGAGAATGGTCCAGGCAGTTTTATTGTGATAGGCTTTAGACCATCAGGTGTTGGGACAGCCGTGTTATCTGTATAACGGATAATCAGAGGCTTTGGACATCCCGAGAATGCTTCATTGATCATATCAACCTCTTCTTCTATACAATTCACTGTAGGTCCTTCATGACTTGGCAACGGATTATTCCCTATATTAGGAGTATCTTTTTCAAAATTTAGCCACTTCGCATTTATCAAATTCTGCACTTTGTATTTGAATCCTTGGCAATTCTCAATTGAATGCCCGACTGCCCCAGCGTGATACTCACATTTAGCAGACGGATCATACCATTTCGGGTATGGTGGTTCTACAGGTTTCATGGGACATGGGGCTATCAAAGAACTTTGAATCAAACAGGGAAAAAGCTCAGTGTAGCTCATGGGTATTGGGTCAAATTGTACTGGTTTTCTTTCATTGTTATTTGGCCTTCTTTGGTGGGGGTTAGTGTTAGGGCCAGGGTTTTGGCTCCAAGATTTTTGTGGAGGTTGGGGTATGGTTGGTTGTGGCTGTGTCATGGATGGGGTTGTTTGTTGGAAAACTATAGGGGGTGTGTATGGTGGTTGGTAGTTAGGTTGGGAGGCGGCCACCATCTGAGGGTATGGTGCGTACTGAGGGCGGTAAGGTGTTTGGTAACTAAATGGTGTATGTATGGAGCGATTTGGATCAAACGTGACATGGTGGGCTTCTCCTTCCTTCTTTTTCCAGGAATTATTGATTGGTTTCTTCATATTTACATTACCAACTGTATTATACATGATCCGTCCTCGGCGCAAACCATTTTCAATCCTTTCTCCGATAAGTACCATATCAGAAAAATTTACTGACACACTGCCGACCATCTTATCATAAAATGGTGCTGGTAGAGTATCCATGAACATCCCAATCATTTCCCTCTCAAATAGAGGGGGTTGAACCTGAGCAGCCAATTCCCTCCATCGTTGGGCATACTCCTTGAAAGTTTCCTCCTCTCTTTTGGTCATATTTTGCAATTGGGATCTATCAGGTGCCATCTCTATGTTGTATTTATACTGTCGGATAAAAGCGTCAGCCAGATCTTTCCATGAGCGAATGTGAGTCCGCTCCAATTGAGTATACCAGATAGCTGCAGCCCCTGTAAGACTGTCTTGAAAACAATGAATCAACAATTTATCGTCATATGCATGAGATGCCATCTTTCGGCAATACATTGTCAGGTGACTTCTCGGGCAGCCGATCCCCTTATATTTTTCAAATTCTGGCATCTTGAATTTGTGAGGAATGATCACGTCGGGCACTAAACACAAGTCGGGTGCTTCTATTGCGCCATAACTACTGCCTTCTATAGCCCGGACCCTTTCCTCTAAATGCTGCCACCTTCCACCTATCTGAGCCTCACCATGGATAGGATTATGTGATTGCATTCCCACTGCTTGATTATCGGTTGTAGGCATCCCGTATGGACCATGATGCCTTAGTATGTGAGTGGAGGGAATTGGTGGATGAGGTGGTTGATAAGGGTTGGATGGGTGTGTGCCTTGTATGTTAGAGCCTGATGGGTTTTCGGTGACGGCAAAATTGGTGTAGTTTGGATTGGTATTTTGTGGTATGGATGAAGGGTTTGTTGGGTTGATAGCAACGCCTTGGACTGGCAGCAGGTTGGATAAGGGGGGTACGTAGTTGGGTGGTAGCCCGTAAGGATGCCATTCAGGATCCATGACCTCTTGTAGAGGCATTGACACACCAGCTGTGCCCTGATTTTCTACCCCAGCGGGTCCCTCTGCGCTCTTTTTTTCCAACAACTTCATCATTTGAGCCATCTGTTCCTTTAACTGAGCCACTTCGTTGCGCAGCTCTTCATTCTGTGCCTCTAACTCATTCATGATCCTGACTTTAGAGCGTGTGCTATAAGGATGACGTGGAACTCGTGAATCTGCAATCTTGTTTTCTGAAACGAAGATATGTTAGTTAATTATAAGTATTCTTTATAAATTTAAGTATATGCTAGATGTGTGCCTATGATGGAGGACCCGTTATCTTGGCGAGTATTTTAACCGCGAGCGTGCTTTGGGTGAGTGTGAAATGGAAATTAATGCAGTATCAGACACAGGTATGTAAGAAAGCAAATTCATCATTCATATTATAGAATTTTTCAAGGTACAACTTGCTCCTCCTTTTCAGCTAGAGCGATGTATTTGTTCATTCTCAAGATCAATTCTTTACAAAAGTGAAGAAATTCTTCAACTTCGGGTGGAGTGTGTAGCGGATGTAATGATGCTTCGGTTCTCTTAAGCAACGGCGGGATTTCTTCGATAGCAGTATTCGCTAAACTAGCCAATCTCCCAAAGCACTTGGTCCAGTGATCAGCCGTATCTTTGTACCATTGCATCTCATCTTGCAAGTCACTGATACCCCTTTGTTGCATCCTGATTACTTCAATAACCTTCCATTTTTCTTCGTCGACTTCCTTTCCCCATTCAGCTAATAAATTCTGAATTTGTTGATTCAAGTCTTCTATGTGTCCTTGCAGCACCCTCTTTTCATCTAATAGACGACTTGTTTCTGCTTGTGCCTTATTCTTTTCATTCGTGGCTTGGTCCTTTTCCCGCTTGAGCTTATGAACACGATCCCTCAGTTGCTCGACTGTATCTCTCATCCTCTGACTCCCTTGCAGAGCTGTGTCTCTTTCCTGCGCCCTCAGTCCCAATTCTTTATTAGCTGCCTGGAGACTCATATGAACTTTAGCTGCGTATTCTCGTTCCGATTTCTGTTGTTCTCTAAGACTTTCCATGGAAGTTTCTTTTTCTTGGTTTTCTCTTCTTAGTTCTGCATTTTCTTGTTGGGTCTTCAATATCCTTTCCTCTAGTTTGCTATTTTTTATGGTCATGCTTTCTAGTTTTGCCCTTAACTCTTTAACAGTTTCATCCTCAATGACTACGGATTCTTTTTGACTTCCAGAGGTGGACCCTTGCGGTTTGAAAGGCAACTTAATTAGCTGTACTCTTTCTCGTACCCATTGTTTATATTCTGCTTTGGCCGCACAACTTCTAACCCCCAACTCCTTTCCCTTCAATGTGGTCATGCTCCAAGCTTCTCTAACTCTTCGAAGCATTTCGGCAAAATCACCTTCATAGTTCAGGATGAACGGGGTTAATAACTCGCCTGCCGGGGGTTCCTTAATGGGATAAGCCAATTGTCTTTGCCCCAGTATAGGGTTATAATTGATGCAGCCTCGGATTCCCATGAGTGGAACATTTGGGAACCCCTTACAGTGGTAAATGAGAGACGTCCTCTGCTGCCAGGCTGGCTGCCATCTAATCTGATCTTCTGTTAAGTTGGCGAGGTGGGCAGCCCATTCATGACTATTCATCTCTTTTAGTGGATAACACAACAAGTCTGATATAGGACATCGTACTTTAGTATTTCTTTTGAATATGTGAGCTGTTAACCAAACATACAGCATAGGGAGACAACACACGAGCTTCTTTCCTTTTTTCTTATGGCAAAAATCCAACGTACCATACACGTCAGCTAAAAGAGCAACAACGGGATTTTCCATTCTAGTTTTCCTGGATAGAAATATGTCGATAGCTGCTTGATCCACGAAGCCTTCTATGCTAGGAAAGAGCACCAGACCATAGATGGTGAGAGCTAATACATCTGAGAAGACATCCCACTGGTTACCGCCAGCCAAATATCGCAGATAGTCTTCAAGGAACTCCCTGGAAAGTCCCCTTATTCGGTTCTTATTCTGATAATCCTTCAAAAGATCACTATCCCGTAATCCCAAGGCTTGTGCTGTCACTCGGAACGAGGCGTGGTGTTCCAAATGGTTATATGGCTTACTTCCTTCTAATGTCAAATCCAGAATCTGCTCATATTCCTCCAAGGTAGGTGCCATTTGGAAGTCAAGGAAAGTGAAGCATCTGAGGGGGGGATCGTAATACTGTGCTAAAGCCGTGATTGCGTCTTCCTGTACCCTGACCTTTAACAAACCCAATATATTTCCGTATTTCTTCGTCAAAGACATTTGTTGTATGTTGGTCAATTTATTTCCATACTCTTCTAAAACCGATGACTCTACCGGCCTGGCGCTAATACGTCTCTTCTTCCTCAACTGTACTGTTTCTGCATTAATTTCCATTTCACACTCACTTCTTTTATACTCTTCAAGAATCTGGGTCCTCAAAAGAAAAGAAAATAGAAAACAGACGCACAAGTCAGATATTTATAAAGCAGATGAATGCATGGTAAGGTAGGACTTATGAAGATGAAATGCTTTCATTTCGATGCATGTTATGGTTGATGTACATGCATGCAAGATGTTATGTGAATTTAAAACATGCATGCGATATGCATATAAGCAGGGCTCTTGTACTCTGCCCCTCTTCTTCTTTTTCTTTCTCTCTCTCTCTTTTTTTTTTTTGTGTTGTTTTTTTTTGTTTGTTTTTTTCTTTTGTTTTTTTTCTTTTGTTTTTGTTGTTTTTTCTTTTTTGTTTTGTTTTGTTTTGTTTTTTTTTTTTTTTTTGTTGTTGTTTTTTTTTGTTTCTTGTTTTTTCTTTCGTCGCACTATACAAAAGACTTGATTTATTTATCATATAATAAATGAGTAGAAAAGAACTGTGTGCCCTTTCAGTGTCCTATAACGGGTATCCTGTCCTAGGGAGCTAGGCTTCTCTAATGCATGAACCTCTCATAAGGGTAGTTTGTATTCTTAAGGTATCAAGGTCACTAGAGCCAAGTTCCAGTTTACGATGCTTGCTACAACAGTAGGGAATGCTACCAGTTGTAGGGCATTGTAAATAGGACGCACTCTAGCTGGGGTTTTCGTGATTGTCAAACAGGACGTGCATCCAAAGTGACACCACTAGACCCCTCTATCCTAGGCTTCACTCAGACCCGGGTATAGGGCCCCACTCGTGATAAATGCATATGCAAGGTATGAGGGCACACCAGTAATTGGGATACCTGCAATTGGGGAAATGTACGAATATATATATTGCAATTTATAGTTCGTCTACCCTAAGGTTTATGTAAAGAATAATTAAACAGATAAAAAGCAGATAAAATGAATCAATGCAAATAAAATGGAAAGGGATTGAAACAGAACACACTCAATTGAAATGGGCTTGACTCTCTCAATATCCCCAGTGGAGTCGCCATCTGTCATAACCGTAATTACGACGAGACGACGGACTCGCTATATTTTTGAAAGAATTTTAATTTTGATTGTGGAGCCGCCACCAAATTTTATTTTTAAGGGAAAATATTTGGAAAAAACCTAACTTGAGGAAGAAATCTAGGTTCGGGAGTCAGTTACGAGTAAGGAAGGTATTAGGCACCCCACTCGCCTGTTCCAAGGAACAGTACCCTTAAATTGAGTGTGTGATTATTTGAAAATAGTTTGATCCCTTAATTAATTTGGAAATAAATAGGTTGAGGGAGGTTAGCCTGACAGGACTTGATCCTGCTCCTACGTATTCCCGGGTGCAATGGGAAACTCAAGGCTACGTAGTTCTGGTTAAGAAAATTACTTTAGTAGAAAAGGAGTGTTTTGAAAGGAGATTAAAAGGAAAATTCTTGATCCACATGTACAGAGTCGAAGGCAAGCGAGGGTTGCACGACGACCCATATGATTCTCCAAACATCGAAAGACAGGGTATGCTACACTTTCAACTTTGGAGTTCATTGCGTGAGATCTTGAATTATTTGGAACTTTGAAAATTATATCTTGGAGAAAAGGGAGTAATTTTGAAAAGATATTAAAAAGGAAGATCCTTAATCTACCTGCACAGAGTCGAAGGCAAGCGAAGGTTGCACGACGACCCATATGATTCTCCAAACACCGAAAGACAGGGTATGCTACACTTTCAACTTTGGAGTTCATTGCGTGAGATCTTGAATTATTTGGAACTTTGAAAATTATATCTTGGAGAAAAGGGAGTAATTTTGAAAAGATATTAAAAGGAAGATCCTTAATCTACCTGCACAGAGTCGAAGGCAAACGAAGGTTGCACGACTACCCATATGATTCTCCAAACATCGAAAGACAGGGTACGCTGCACTTTCAACTTTGGAGTTCATTGCGTAAGACCTTGGATCATTTGGAATTTTGAAAATTATATTTTGGAGAAAAGGGAGTAATTTTGAAAAGATATTAAAAGGAAGATCCTTGATCTACCTGCACAGAGTCGAAGGCAAACGAAGGTTGCACGACGACCCATATGATTCTCCAAACATCGAAAGACAGGGTACGCTGCACTTTCAACTTTGGAGTTCATTGCGTAAGACCTTGGATCATTTGGAATTTTGAAAATTAGTTCTTAAAAAAACTTTAGGGATTTGCGAACAGAAATCTTAGTCATAGACTTATAACCTGATCACGGATGTTACAAGTTGTGGAATTATATGTGTGAGGTTTTAATTGGATGCTTTAAGCTTTTGCATTGTCTTAAACTTTTGGAAGATAGGTCTGGGATTCTAGGCTTATGGGAACCTTTAGTATTATCAAATTATTCGTGAAGCCTAATCAGTTCAAAATCAACTGTTGATCAGGCTATTCGAGCTAATTTCCTCAGATTTTAATCATATTGTTCGTCTTTATCATTGAGATGTCTTGAAGGACTCTAGAACTTTACCTAATTCTGTGGGCAGCTATGCTTATATAGAAACCGCCCATGTGCAGAACCAAAGAACCCAGAATTAAATTGTAAACCTGAACATGACTCATAAAGCTAATAAGCTACTCTGGGAATCAGAATGTTCTACCTGTTCAAGGCTAACATTGTTAATGTTTCATAATGCAGTCCTTTGAACAAACTTGACGAAATCTTAGAGGCTTGTCAAGCCTTAGTGTACACTCTTATTACCAATTTATCAGTTTTCGCCATGAACGAGCTTAATTACGCATTAAGGGCTTCCAACTTTATTTTCAGTCAGGTTCTTTTACTCAGGACCAGGATGGATTCTTTGACATTTCCTGCATCCTGGTACTTTGCTTATCCCTATGTCTAACTGCTGTTGCCTTAGCTCTACCAGATCAGGGATTGACTATTGTTGGATCATGGAATGCATTCTCTTTTCCTATTTTAACGAACCTTAAAATCTGTCTTGACAGCTTCAGCAAAAACTCATAGTCTTGGGGAATTCAAGGAGACTTACACAAAACTTGCAACCATATTAGGCCTAGGAACTGCTGACTTAGAACACACAACAGTTTGTCTAAGTGAGAGTAGAAACTCTGCCCAATAACAGAACTCCAACTTAGCCTCTTAAAACCACAAGTTGCTGGAAATACCATTCCATCTCACCACCAGACCAAGAAGGGTTCTAAGGCACACTGCTAGACGCCTAGCCAGGAATCTTAACCAGGGTGAATTCTGTATCAAATGACTGGATCCATCCCTGGGTACAAGGTTGTAGCTACCTGGAGGTTCTTCTTATTCCTAGAATCCTTTAGTGCAAGATGGAAAGCTGCTATTTGGTGCTGGCTATTATTCTCTGGTCTCTGTATCCTCACTACCAGTTCTGTAACTGCAACATCCGGACTTGCCTACCATGAGTCAGGATATGGGATTTATAGTATTCGGCCATTTAAACTGACTCTTAGAATCCCCAAGCAACTATCTGGAGGTTTGGCCCAGGGTATAGGCAAGGACTAATTCCAACCTATTAGTTTAACTTTACTGATTTTTCACTGAAATCCAATTGAGATCCTGACCTGAATTCAAACAAATCTACCATGCCAGTGACTGGGCGTCAGGTACCAGTCCTTGAACTCAAAACATACTATTGTGTCCCACAGGCTAACCTATAGTTTAGAAACTGAGTACATGAACCTTCTGCATCAGCCTACTGTTTTAGTTCCTGAACCTGAGCCATTTATTTAACTACTCAAGGGTATGTTTTATGGATAGTAGTTTTTCTAATCTTTCTCTATTCTGGCATATGTTGAACTTCTGTGGCTCTAAACATTGGTGCAGCTAATCCTGGCTCAACATGGTTATGTTTATAGAATGAGCGATGGTACCGAAGTTAGCTAATATCATCACTTTTGGAGCTTATGTTACTGTGCCCTGACTCAATGCCCTGTCATGTTCTAAGATAGATTTCCTGAAATTGCCACCCTTTTCTACTCAAAGAATGGATTTAAACTCTGAATCTGTGTCTCACCTATGTCAGTTACCCTATGTCTCTTGACGACCTAAAAGAACTGATTTTCATGGATCCTATTTTATATTGGTGAGCATAGTACCAGGAATCAAGGTAATGCTTATCAGAATTTCAATTTACAGGGTTATTATTAAGACTAAATGAACCAGTCACACATCAAAAGCCCTACCCTGTGCTGTGGTGTGATTCAAGATACCTGATATGATCCGGGTCCAGGCACCAATTAAAAAAACTACAGAAGTACATCAGATGAAAAGCAGATTTACAAGTGCCCACCATAGCCTATATTCAACAAGTTGGCAATCCTTTCCCCAACCTCTAGTTGAGAGATGGCTTATACTGCTAAATTGAAGATCTACTGAACTTGTATCAGGCTTAAACATAAGTAAGTATAGAGAGAGTCAGGCCTACTGCCAGTACCAAACATTTGCCACAAACCAGCATTAGGAATTTCTTATTAGAAGCAGAAACATTCACTGGTCTAACAGATCTGTATCTATTGGTTTCTTATTGAGATTTTGACTAGACTCTCTTAATTCCATGGTATTCTTGGAGACTGCTAGGGTGAATCCTTCTTGTCAAAATCAAAAGCTCTTAATGAGCCTGTTACAGTCTCCCTCTATACTGTGCAACCAATCAATTTATCTCCAACCTTACTTCTGCCCTGAGGCCCTTAGAAGTCTGTTAATCCCAAAATTATTTTTCAGGACACAGAGGGGATTTAGCCAGACCTGCAACTTCCAAATGGATTACCAGACCATTGCTACAAGACTCAGGCAAGAGTAGACTCATCCTGAGTAATCTACCATTTGCTGAATTCCTTACAGAATGTGTTTTGGACCGGGCTGAGACTCATCTTGGTGCCCAACTAGTCCAGAAGGGTAACTGCCTCTGGCCTTACACCAGCATCTATGACCCTAGATGCTGGACCTTCCATTCGTCCAAGGATACCTGTCATAATTTTCAAACAGGCAACTTACTTCCTAAGTAGCTCTTATTTAGGTAACCATTGAGCTTTCTTACAGGGATCAGTTATTTTTCTGTCAGTTTGGCCATATTAATGAGTTACTATGATCAAGGCTTCTCATGCCATCACTATGGAACTCCTATTGTCATAGGCTAAGGATCAACATTCCATCATATGTTCATCTTTGACAGACTTCCTCAAACTGCCAACTCTTACTTACTAAAGACATCCACTCAGGTTAAAGCTATTTTAATCCTATTGTGTTCTACTTTTCTGCATTCAGGTTTTACTCCTCCTACTAACCAAAGACTTTTCACTATATTCGGGATTTGATACTGCTCTTCAACTCCTAGTTCTTGGGCAAAAATGGTCTATTATGAATTATGAGTGTATTTCGAATAATCACCAAACAATAACTCTCCTATGAGTTAATCGATTTTGATCCCTACAACACTAAACCTTGATTAGATGATTACCAAACATGGTTCAGACAGAGCGACAGCAAACAGGTACAAACCATTGAGGCAATATGCTAAGATATATGAACTTCCAGGAATAAATTCAACTTTTAAAATTTCAGAAAGATGCTATGCTAAAACAGAACTGGTGAAACTTACTAACCTGAAACGAAGTGTATCTTATAAAACCTTGAATCGATTCCCGAGTTTACTACAATGGAATTCGTGTAAATTTCTTCCTACCGAAAGCACTGCGGATCCAATGCGAAGGTTTTCAAGAAGCGTAGAAGTCAATGATCGTCCACAAACTAGAGAGTCGAAGGAAAGGAGTCTGATTCTTCTTTCAGGAAACTCAATATTTTCAATCTCAGCAGAAACACGTGAACAGGTCAAGCTTTTCATCAAGAAATTTCCACTGAAATTGTGGTGGATAATGAACAAGACTATATCAACTCCGAGCCAAAGATTTCTCCCCGAGCAGTGAAAGATCTGAGACCAATTCAAAGGAACCAGAGCATGATTCCTTTCCTGAAGTTTTGAAGAATGTTCTTGCTTCCTAGAGAAATTCCGCAAGTTCCCTCCCTAGAATCCCGAAACCAGCTTGAAATCTCTCTTCCCCTATACCTCTGTGTTCTCAATTCTGTTTTCTGCGAAAAAGTCCCCTCCTATTCTTCTGAGAAGCCTTTTATACCCTTCTTTTGCTAGTGTTATACCTTCACCCCCCCCTAACTAATCTCTAACTACCCTAACTAATTCTTAACTAACCCTAGCCTATTAGGATGGGGACCAATCCCCTCTCTATTTTCTCTTTTTTCCTTTTTATTTATTATGGTTATTATTATTATTATTATTATTATTATTATTATTATTATTATTATTATTATTATTATTATTATTTTGCATTTCTTCTTATTGGCCCTCTTCTCTTTTCCATTAATTTTTGCCTTGGTGATTCAATTAAAACTCCCCGGACGGAAATTGGTGTTCACACTCGTGTGTGTGTGTGTGTGTGTGTCTATATATAAAAGTACTTTCACCTCTAGAATACTACCAACAAAGTGGTGGTATCAGAGCTGTAGATCCTGGCAGCTCTAATACAAAAAAAGAAGAGTGAAGAGTCATGGTTTTCGCAAATACCTCATCAGTATCAAACAACACAATTTAAAACAATGTTCAAGTTCCTCTATTTGAAGGAGAAAATTATGATTTTTAGGTTGTTAAAATGTAGACATTGTTCGCTTCCATACATGTATTACATTTAATCAAAACAAAAGATGCACAACTAATAACTACAATTGTTCATACTATTGTTGAAAATGAAGAGTTGAGGAAGAAGAAAATTATAGATGCTAGAGTTTTTGGGATGATTTAAAGAGAAGTTTCTCTTACCATATTCCCAAGGATCATGAAGGTAAAGACGTCCAAGGAGGCATAGGACATTCTACAACAAGAATTTGAAGGAGATTCTAATGTGAGACTTGTTAAACTTCAATCTCTTAAAAGAGATTTTGAAAATAAAAAAATGAAAGAAAATGAAATATTGATCGATTATTATAATCGATTATCAGAGATGGTGAATCAAATGAAGTCACACAGAGATACAATTGATGATTGTAGAATTGTTGATAAACTTTTGATTAGTTTATCTGGAAAATTTTGATTCGATGGTGGCTATTATTGAAGAAATAAAGGACTTATCAACCATGACCATTCAAGGGTTGATGGGTTTGTTGAAATCCTATGAGCAAAGATTATTACGTCGTATTGAAAAAACTATTGAAAATATGTTTCAATCTAAGCTCATCATTAATCCCAAAAATGTTAAGATTTTCAAGTCAAATAGAGGTGAGTCTTCTAGAGGTGAAAGACATGGAGAGGTTAAAGAGCAAGAAGAAACTTTTGTGGAAGAGGAGGAAGAGGCAATTTTGGAGGACAAGAAAATGATGGTGGATCAAACAAATGGTGTAAAATTTGTAAGAATAATAATCATGATGAGAAATATTGTTGGAACAAAGGCAAACCTCAATGATACATTTGCAAAAGGTTTGGTCATTTACAAAAAGATTGTCGTTTTGGAAACCTACAAGAAGTTGCATTTCCAGAAGCCGAAAATAATGGAAGAAGCAATGAAGGAAACCTTTTGTTTGCTTGCCAAAAGGCGTTTGAAGAGGAGAAAATTTATGGTACTTGGATAGCAATTATAACAATCATATGATGAGAAATAAATATGCTTTTCTTAACATAAATTATTCATTTAGCTCAAAAGTTAAATTGGACAATTGAGAATATATTAAGGTTGAAGGCAAAGGAAGCATTAGAGTTATAACAAAATAAGATAACAAAACTATTCATGACATTCTTTATGTTCCAACACTTGATGAAAATTTACTTAGCATTTGGATAACTTTTGGAACATCATTATTCTCTTAAATTTAAGAATAGAGAGTACATAATTTTTGGCTCCAAAGGAAATCTTGTTATGGTTTTCAAAATAAGAAAAAAAATAAAAGTTTTCCTCTATTTTTTAAGTATGACAAAAATTTCAACATGATGGCTAAAGAAACACTTGACTCTAATCTGTGACACAAAATACTTGGGCACTTGAACTATAGTAGCCTCAAGTTACTATCTCAAAAGAATATGGTGTATGGGTTACCAATAATTGAAGAAAATTTTGGTGTATGTGAAGGATGTGTACTTGACAAGCATCATCGTCAACCATTGCCAAAGGAAGGAGCATGGAGAACCAAAAAAATGCTGGAGTTGGTACACACTGATATGTATGGGTCTATGAGTACCTTATCTCATGCAAAAAATAGGTATTTCATTTTATTTATAGATGATTTGACTCGCATGACATGAGTGTATTTTATGAGGAAAAAATTTGAAGTCTTTGTAATATTTAAAAAATTAAAGCGTTTGTTGAGAAGTAAAGTGACAGGTTCATAAAAATGTTGAGAAGTGACAAGGGAAAGGAGTATACCTCCAATCAATTTGAAAAATTTTGTAAAGATGAGGGAGTGAAAAGATAGTTGACTGTTAGTTATACACCTCAACAAAATGGAGTGTTAGAAAAGAAGAACTAGACTATGATGGAGATGGCCAAGTCCATGATGTTCGAGAAAGGAATACCTAAAGAATTTTGACCTAAAGCAGTAAACACAGCAGTATACCTGTTGAATAGATGTCCAACAAAAGCCATGTGGAACAAGACACCATTTGAAGCTTGGAGGAAGGAAACCTTCGATAAACCACCTTAAAAATTGTGGGTGTTTTTGCTATGTCCAAGTTCCAAAGGAGAAGATGATAAAAGCTTGAAGAAACAAGCGAGAAGTGCATCGTTATTGGCTATAGTTCTATGTCAAAGGGCTATAGACTCTACAACTTCAAAATCATAAATATGGTTGTAAGTTGTGATATTGTGTTTGATGGGAAGGCTTCCTGGAGTTGGAAAGAGAAGAAAGTTGAGCATAAAATTGTCTTAGTTCCAATTTTACAACAAAATGTAACAGCTAAAAATGAGTAATCAACCCCCTCAACACCAAGTTCTCCATCCTCAACATTAAGTTCTCCCTCATGATCTCCACACTCAACTTGAGTAAAAGTGAAACGTTTAATTGATATCTATTCTAGATGCAACTATTGCTTGATAGAACCAGAAAGTTTTGAAGAATCAATAAAAAAGATGCTTAGAGGAATGCTATGCAAGAAGAGATAGATGCAATTGAGAAAAACAAAATATGGCAACTAGTTGAAAAGCCAAATGACAAAAAAGTTATTGGCTTGAAATGGGTGTACAAAATGAAACATAATCCAAATGGTTCAATCTAAAGAACCAAGGCTAGATTGATGGTGAAAGGATACGCACAATAGCCTGGAATAGATTACAATGAGACTTTTGCACCTGTTTCTCAATTGGACACCATTAAAGCCATTATTACATTGGTCAATCAAAAAGGTTGGAATTTATAGCAACTTGATGTAAAATCTGCATTTTCGAATGGAGAATTGAAGGAAGAAGTTTATGTGTAATAACCTCAAGGCTTTATGATTAAAGGCCAAGAGGAGAAGGTGTACAAATTGAAAAAAGCTCTCTATGTGTTAAAATAGGCCCCTAGAGCATGGTACAATGAGATTGATAGCTACTTCATGGAGAAAGAATTTCAGAAAAGTAAAAGTGAGTCTACTTTGTTTGTCAAGCATTAAGGTAAGGTTGATATTCTTATTGCAGCTCTTTAGGTTGATGATTTGGTTTATACGAGCAATAACAAAAGGATGATTGAAGATTTTAAGATGGATATGATGAAAAATATGAGATGAGTGATCTTGGATTGTTACATTATTTTCTTAGTATTGAAATTTATCAAGACAAATATGGTGTATTTATTTGTCAAAAAAATATGCTGAACTTTTTTTGAAAAAGTTTGGAATACTTGGTTATAAACTTGTTGATACTCTTGTGGTGGTGAATGAAAAGTTTAAAAAAGAAGATGGTGGAAGATTGATAGATGCAACCATGTATAGAAGTTTGATTGGAAACTTATTTTATCTTATTGCTATATTTGACTATGTTGCTAGTTTACTCTCAATTCATGAGTAATCCAAGTCATTTACATCTTGGAGTAGCAAGATGAGTGCTAAGATATGTTATGGACACAATGAAGTACGAAATTGAATTTGAAAAAAATTCTAGAGTTAAAATTAGAAGGCTTTTGTGATAGTGATTGGGCAGGAAATGTTGATGATATGAAGAGTGTTTCAGGTTATATGTTTTCTCTTGATTCTAGTTCAATTTTTTGGTCTTCAAAAAAAAAAAAATAGTAGCGCACTCTTCAGTAGAAACAGAGTATCTAGCAGTTAAATTGACTACTTAGCAAACACTTTTACTGAGAAAAATTATGGAAGATATTGGAAAAAAATAAAATAAAAGTTCATAATTTTATTGCAATAATAAATCTACTATTACTTTGACGAAAAATCTAATTTTTCATAATTGAACCAGACATATCAATATAAAGCACTATTTCATAGGAGAAGTAATTGAAGAAGGCTTGCAGTTCACAGGAGCAACTAGCTAACATTTTTACTAAAGCACCGCCGCCAAGAAGAGAACTCCAACAAATTAGAAAAGCATTGTAAACACTCAATTACGTCCGAAGCTCCCAGAAGCTAAATTTATTAATTAACACTAATTTAAATAATTAAAAAAAAACAAAAAATTAAAAAAAATTTAACAAAAATTAATAAAATTAAAAATCTGGAAAAAAACAAAAATTAATTAAGTTGAAAATCTGAAAAATAATTAAAAGAATAAAATAAAAATCTGAAAAAATAATTAAAAACATCGAAAAATAATTAAAAGAATTAAAATTAAAAATCTGGAAAAAAACAAAAAAATCTGAAAAAGAATTAAAAAAAAATATATACATATAAATAATAAGAATTTAATAATTGAAAAATCTGAAATGAAAAATAAATCTTTAATTTAATCTGAAAAAAAATTAAAAAATGATAATATGAACAATAAAAACAGTTAATAAAAATCTGGAAAATAAATTTTTTTAAAATCTGGAAAAACAAAGAAAAAATCTGGAAAAGAATTAAAAAGTGGAAAATCAAAAATAATAAAAGATAAAATCTGGAAAAAATTAAAAATAGTTAAAAATCTGAATAATTATTAAAAAAAATTTAAGTAAAAACTGAAAAATAAATTTAAAAATAATTAAAAAAAATCAAAATCTGGAAAACAATTATTAAAAATAAAAATATGAAAAATAAAAACTGTTAAAAGAAATTAAAAATAATTAAAAAAATTAAAATTCTGGAAGAGAATTAAAAACCTGAAAAGTAATAATAAAAATTAAAAATCTGGAAAAGAATTAAAAAATTGAAAAGTAATAATAAAAATTAAAAATCCGGAAAAGAATTAAAAAATTAAAAATCTGAAAATATAATAATCAAAATTAAAAATCTGAAAAGAAAGAATAATTAAAAATCGGAAAATAAAAATTTTAAATAAAAGAGGAATAAAAATAATTAAAGATCTGAAAAATAAATTTTTAAAAAAAAAAATTGTAAAAAAAAATCTGAAAATAAAATTTTTTTAATTACATTAAACAGAAATAAAAATAATTAAAGATCTAAGAAAGAAATTTAAAAATAACATTAAATTAAAAATTTTAAAAATATGAAAATAAAAATTAAAAATTGAAAGGGTAAAGGTAAATAATAATAATGAAAATAAATAAATAAGTATAGAAAAGAATAATAAAGAGTAGAAAAAAAATATCAATAAATAGAATAAACAAAATAGAAAATCCAAAAACAAATAAGAAAAACATATGAAATAGTAAGAAAAAGAAATTAATGATGGGAGACGGAAAAATAAAACAAACAAATTAATTTAAAATGAATAAATCAAGGAAAATTAAAAAAAAAAAAAAAAAAAGCAAGAGGAGAGAAGGGGTCGCACTACAAATAAGTGCTAATTTCTTCCTTCCGGGGGTTTTTTTTGGGGTTTGGAAGATTTGAGCGATTTCCTTAGGCTCTCTCTTAGACTTTCTGATTGCAGCAGTACAGGAGGTGTTAGGAGCTCAGCCAGACTGTGTCACGAACGTCCCACGATTAAAGGCTTAATCACGATCGTCACGACCGCACACGTCGAGGTTAGTCCTTCCCTCACTGAATACTCTAGATCTAGGATTCAGCACGAGCACTTGTGGGTGTCGAATAAGCTGCTGATATGCTTCAAATGGTAAATGCTAGCATACGTGTTCAATAAAATGCATCTACGAAATGTTGATTTATTGCCTTGTGCCTGTGCAAAAGAAATTTGAACATCTATTTGAACATCTAGAGTAGAGCACATGACTTGTGTCTAAACCCAAGCGGGTAATGCAATCCTGGAGACGAGTTCGTTCTAGGCTAGAAATGGCTCATGCTCTGTTTCCCGAAATGGAGGGAGATGTAGATGGTATACGGGTTGAGTAAGAGGATAAGCCTACTTAAGTTCCCTTAACCAGCCGATCTACCCACGTCCATCGCACCCCAAAACTTTAGTGAATCGGCCTCCGATCTACTGACATTGAGTTGAACCCATGATAGCTAGGGAATAACCCGTTCCAAACTTCCTGGATGATGCGTGAGCTTCGTCGGAGATTCATGGAGGTGAGCGGTGTCGCATCCTCCCAAGGCGGTGTCCCGGGAGATAGCCGCCGACGGAAGAAGTAGACATGAGGAGAAGTCGTAAGCTCCACCAAGTAAGATGGCACGAAACGGGAACAAGGGAGACTCGATGGTACCCAAGACGGACACGCGCTCCAGACGCGGTTGCTGACGCTCGGGGTGAAGGTCGAGCCATGAAGGCTAGGTATGGACAAAAGGGGGCCAGGGGGTTTCAGTTAGGAAGAACACCTGGTTGTAAATTCCAACAATTCCTCCCGACTATTTAAAATTGCGGATAGGTCCCCCAACTTTCAATAATTGCATTCCGATCCTCACATTTTTCATCTTTGCATTTTGGCCCTCCAATTTTTCCATATTTACATTTTAACCCCCCAAATTTTTATATTTTCGTTTTAACCCCCCAAATTTTTCATACTTTCATTTTGGCCCCTCAAATTTTTGTATTTACATTTGGACCCCCCAACTTTTCTTATTTACATTTGGACCCCCAAACTTTCCATATTTACACTTTGACCCCAAACCTTTTATATTCATATTTTGCCCCCCAAATTCCCCGAAAGTACAATTAAACCCACGTTCTTCCAATGCTTACAAACCAAGATAACGATTAAATAAAAGCATTTTTACTTTCCTCAATCTCACGCAATGGGCCCTAAAAACGAATTGGTAGCTTTTTCTGTTGTTCGTTGTTTAGAGATCTGTATGGGTCCAAGTGCAGCCGTTGTTGTCTTGGGCCCTGTGCATATGTGGATTGGGATTGCTCCTCCTCTCCCTCGTTTTCAGTCAAATGAAAATCTCATTTTTGCTTTCCTTAATCTCACGTGATGGGCCCTAAAAACGAACTGGTAGCTTTTTCTGCTGTTCGTTGTTTAGAGGTCTGTAGGGGTCCAAGTGCAGCCGTAGTTGTATTGGGCCCTGTGCATATATGGATCAGGATTGCCCCTCCTTTACGTTGTTTTCAATTAAATAAAAATCTCGTCTTTGCTTTCTTAATCTCACGCAATGGGCCCTAAAAACGAACTTGTAGTTTTTCCTGTTGTTCGCTGTTTAGAGATCTGTATGGGTCCAAGTGCAGCCGTAGTTGTCTTGGGCCATGTGCATATGTGCATTGGGATTGCACCCTCAAAATGTTTTCAAAAAAAAAAAAAACAACAACAACATGTTTTATTTTCAATTTAAACTCTATTCGAAGGTCAAGCCTTCAAATCAACCAGAACTACGTAAGCCTTGAATTTCTCATTACACCGGGGAATACGTAGGAGCAGGGTCAAGTCCTGTCAGGCTAACCCCTCTCAAATATTTATTTTTGCGCTAATAAAAGGGATCAAACAAATTTGAAATAATCACACACTCGGTTCAAGGATACCGTTTTTCGGAACGAGCGAGTGGGGTGCCTAACACCTTCCCTATTCGTAACCGACTCTCGAACTTAGAATCTTATCTTCAAGTTAGGGATTTTCCAAACTTTTTCCCTTGAATAAAAATTTGGTGGTGACTCCACACAAATAAAATAAATTAATTGTAAAATTTCAGCGAGTTCGTCATCTCGTCGGAATCGCGGTTGCGACAAACATTAAGAGTTAAGAAATATCATATTAAAGGAGAATATGTTGATGAGTAATGTGTAGTTACAATTTTGAAATAAAATAAATTAATAGTTATAAAGTTATAATTTTGTAATAAAATAAATTAATAGCTCATAATATTTATAAAGTTGTTATATATATAATTTTTTGATCTCCTAAAATTATTTTATGTAACCTTTAATTTTTTAAAATTATTTTATAGTAATTATTTATCTATAAATTTATATATTTGTATTACAAATTATTATAAAAAATTGCTTCTCTTGTATATATTTTTTGCAAGCATAATAATTAATAGTGGCATCAGATCTCCGGCTACGACGACCTCGTTGGTCTCTTTGCTGCTGCAGTTTGAGAGTGTGGAGGCTGCAATTCGTCAAAGTGATGAAGGCATGGCATGAAATTCAATGACTAACATGCTTGGGATGTGGGAACCAACAGAATTTCAGAAAGCATAGGATAACATAGACGGCAACGTCCAAGATTTTCAATGGAAGAATGAATGCATATAGTTAGAGGTTTAGGATGATGAGTCACACCATGACAGGACTCTTCGACGTCACAACATCCTCTAGCTCAGACATACAGCAACACAGCATGCTTGTGACGCATCTTCAAGATGTTCCACAACATGTATCACATTTTTTGTGTTCTATGCACAGGTCTCATTGCCTTTGTTATGCACAATTATCGTTACAACCCTTGCTAGTAATTTATTATGAAAATATACTATATAGATGTCTTGTTAAGATCAAAGTCCTACTTTGATTATAAATCCAATTAAACGCAAGACATTAGTAAAATGTTATCAATTTTGTTAACCCATAAAGGTTAATTTTAAAATCTAAACATCTTAAAATGGTAATTTTTTATTAAAAATATTTATTACACTTTTATATTTTTAATATAATGATATTTATATTTCTAAGAAAACTTATCATTTTTAAACGTTTAAAATTAACTCTAAAAACTAAAGTTAATAATTTTTAAAAACTATAATTTACCTAAAATTTTAAACAAAAGTATGCCTTCAAATATTATGTTACATTATTTGTTATGCCTTCAAATATTATGTTAGATTACATCAAGCCTGGCCAACCCAAAGTGTAGTCCGAACCCAATTGAAAAATCCAACATGTCTAAATTTTATAATCCCAATTAACTATGGACCGAACAGGATTACAGGGCTAGGTTAGGTCTTAAAACCTCCATGGTTGCAGCTGGTACTAGAGTGAAGGATTTGAATTTTTTTATGGACCATAAAAAAAATGCCATTTTGAATTTTTATCTTGAAATGTGTCAAGTGCATGACCTAAGTAGATTCCAACAAAAATATACTACTACTACAACATATTTTCAGCTAGATAAATAACACATGACCATTGAGGCCTAAAGAAAAAAAAAATGAAAAGAATCAAGTAGATGGTCACTGCATCAACATCTATGTCCATGTTATCTTTTTCTCTTTGTTACTTCGAAATGGCGATAACAAGGAGAAGGAGCGAGAAGCTGCATAAGAATAATGTTTATCATGTCCATGTTCAGAATATTAATTGGAATCTAGATTTTAAGATATCAAACAAGAGTTTATAATATTCAAATTCAATTAAATAAACTGAGCAAGTGCTTACTCTTTTGAGGAGTTGCGCTGGTTGTGGGAGTTTCATCTCGAGAGATCAAATTCTTCAGAGTAAAAACTAAGATACACACCAAATCCAAGCATGATGGTTAGTTTGAGTATAATAAAAATTGAATGCATAAAAAGTCCTGTAAAGCAAAAGTTATAATTTTTATAGTAAAATATCTGTATTATAAAAAAAAATCAACAGTTTAATGTGTTTCTTGTTTTCATTTTCACTTAATATGTTTCCATAGATAATTACAAAAATACCATCTTGTTTTCCCTTTATTTTACATTCTAAAAAACAATAAAAATACTTAAATGATGTTTTCACTATTTTCTGTCAATTCTTGAAAAATAACAATAAAATAAAATCAATTGGTCATTTTTTGTAATTACAATTGAAAATATATTAACTAAACATGAAAACAAAACAAATCAAATGCACCTCTGGATATTGACTATGCTATCGGTAATTACTCAATCATTTGAGTCGAATGATTGACTTTTTTTCTAACCTTAGTCATTTATGTTCATTTTACTCTAACTCTCTCTCTCTCTCTCAAGTACCATGCAGTTTTCAAGATCGAGAAATCAAATCATTTCTGAATGTTGTATGTAAGAGAAGTCAACACCAGATCATTGTCCCTATCCATGACAGCAAGAGGAATGATGTTGGTAATCCACATATAATGCAGTTTAGGTTAATGCACATCTCAGAGGATATACTAATCATATTATTAGCCATAAAGTTTTATGAGATGTTTATAATGTAATGTCATAAACTTGTAATCTTGAATCTACAAAGTGGTAATGTTCCAATGGTTTTGTTATATATTTCACTTTTTTATAACCTTTAAATGGCTAAAAATGAGAAAATGAGAAGGGAACACAGTATGTATATCAATATGGGTTGTGTTCTGTAGGAGGAAGGATCCCTGAACTCATTTAGGTGTTGCCAGCTTTGAACTAATGGATTTCAATTTCACAGTTTTGTCCTTAGAAGACACATCAAAGTTGTGTAACTTGTGTTTGCTATTTTCAGCTTTAAAATAATAGGATGGAACTCATGATTTTGTGTTCAGCGTATCATGGTATCAACCATGTGATTTGTAAAATTGAAACCTTAGACGTTATAAGTGAAAGCGTAGTAGTGTACCATAAAGTTCTCTAGAAATGTATCTCTAATATATGTTATAGTAATATGCTGATTGCCAATAGGATCATATTTACCTTCGTTAGGGGAAACTTTAGTTCCAATCTCATTTCCTTCGGAACCATCAATACCAGCATTATCTGATTCCATGTTGCGTCCAGCAGTAGATAAGTTATGATTCTTCTTTCCAAACTTTAACAGCCGTCTCAACCCTTTTGATGATTCCTTTACCTGAAGCTTCTCGACTACTTCTGGAATCTTCTCAAGTGTTGAGTTTCTGGAGTCTGTCACACGTGCTCTAAAAGTCTCCACACCAATTGATGCAGTTTCCAAGCTTGAGGGAGGTGCTTTGCCATACTCAGAGTTTCGAGTACTACGATCTTCCAGAGAAGAAACTCGGGCATATGGGGCATGACATGTTTCCTCAGGATCATGATTGCTAGTTGAATTTGAAGGTTCTTTCTCTGTATTATTCGTTTTAACCTGATTTTGGAAGATAATATATTCAAAGTTAATTCATGTCTTGAGAACTTCTTCCATGCAGGCAGAATTTAGAAAAACAATACAAGCATGCCAATAACAACAAATCAAATTAATGTTTTCTTGCCCATACAGTTATATGGCTCGAATAACATATCATTCCTGAAATTAAAAATCAAATATGAGCAAAGTTTCTCCTTATCATAGAATTGAACATAGACTTCTCTTCCCTACAAAATATATATTTTGTATAAATTAGAACTTGTGAAAATGCAAAATTTTAAGGTAGTGCACTGGCATTTGATGTAGCATAAATTATAGGAAATATATAAGCTGCAGTTTCAAGCCTCACATATAAAAACAAGTAATATTACTATAAAGCTAAGTTGATTGCAATATTCATCATATTTAGCATTAATTTGTTTTAAAGGTCATATGCTGTCAGACAGATAGAGCATTCATAATAATTCATGACCTTGTTCACATAATATTTTTTATCATGCTGATTACAAGAGTATAAACTAACAAGACAGTTAATATAAATCTACTTGTAAAGTTATGAAAACACACCTTGGATGATATGGGTTGCACATGTGATTTGTTCTCCAAGGTTTCTGTATCTGCTGAAACTGGTGCCTGAACAGCAACATAACTTGACACAATCTCAGTTTTCTCTGTCACTTCATCATTGTCACACTGTCTCTTTGGTATTCCAGTTTCTTCTTTTGATTTGTCATCATTAATATCAGGGGTACAAGGTTTTTCACACTCAAGCATCACAACAGTCTTCTCAATTATAGGGTTGTCATCTTCATCATCATCGACAGGTGAAATTCCAATTTCACTTTTCTTCAGCACAGTACCTTCTGAATTCATGGAAGACTTGTTACCATTCAGCTTCTGTGTCCTCTCTTTCATTGATGATCTGTTTTGGGCAGTGTCATTCGCTTTAGATGTTCGGATTTTGAGTTCTGGGAGGGTTGAAGTCATGTTTTTATCATGATTCACAATAGCAGAAATCTTTCTGCTCTCAGTCTCCTCAGCTGCTTTAGTCACCAAAATTGTCCTAGTGCTTCGTGGTTTAACCGAAGAAGTTTGACTAACGGTCCTCATTTTAGGTTCTGATAGTCTTCTAATTCGTGCCATTGATGCCTTAGCATCTGTTGTACCATCACCCTTCTCTTGCTCGGATTCAGGCAGAGAAGGTGCTGATAAGCTTAATTTGTTGGTAACTGAGTGGTTTCCAGTACTCAATCTGCTGGTTTTTGAGGCTTTTGAAGAAACATTGGATCCAATAGAAGCAGTTCTGATATGGAATCTTTGGAAGGGTGAGGATGATCCTGGCTCTGAATCACTAAATTTTGATCCTTTATGGGAGCTTGGCGAAATTTTTGTCGGAAACTGTTTCTTGGGTAGCTGTGATGATGGCATGGGTGATTTCATAGCAATTGAGACTGTCCTGGCAGCAATTCTCTTCTGTCTCTCCATCTTTAAGGCATCTAGGCGTTTTCTCTCTTCCTCATCCTAGTTATAATAAACAAAAGAGAAGAAATAAATAGATTTAAGAAACAGATAATGATCCTAAAAATTACTAGGCCATATACAATGAGCAACTGCAATTTACTTTAAACAACTTAAAGTATAATAAAACATTTAAGCAACTCTCTTTTTTGAGTTGCTTGTATAAGTAACCATTGTTACACATAAGCAACTTCTTTGAATAATCAACTCTTATGGAGATGGTATCTCTAATCCACATTTATATATTAGATTAGAATTGTCATTCGGAATGAGAAAGTTTTTAAGAACTATTCTCTTTCCCTTTAAGTCATGTAACTTCCCTGTATTAAGCATTTAATTTTTTAACATTTTTATTTCTTTCAATATTCCCTCTATTTCCTTTTATATGTCCAGATATAGTAAAAAAGGTTGTTCTTATTTGTCTATCCATTTAAATATTCAAGAAAGTATTAATTAATTTTTTTCATATATATCCTTATGGTCACCTAGTTATTATAAACTACATTAAATTATTGCATCTAATATTTCCAATGCTAAGAATAACTTTATATTAGAAAGTAAATAATTTTAAAAGAAAGTCAACAATATTAATTGCATGTCTTAATATATGTGTTTTTTCTCTATCTGAACATATATGAAAAAATGGACAAGTACTAATTTGATTTAAATTTTGAATATATTAACATATTATAATAAATTTGAAAGTATCTTTATTTTTAAGATAAATTAAATTTAACATTATTTTAATTTTTAATCAATCTTAATTTGAATTTTTTTAAATTTTAATATACCAAATCAAAAAAGATTTTATGTTATGATATTAGTAATTTTTCTTTAATTTTAATAGTTTTATCCCTTTAATTTCTTATTAACATAATATAATATAATATTTATTATATTAATAAACATATTTACCAACAATAAAAATCTTTCCTATTTTTATTTATAAATTTTATTTAACTTTAAAAGTACCTGTACATTGAACAGGCAGCACCATGCTAGTTAATCTAACGTGGAATACTTAAAATAATGTTAAATTTACTTTTGAAAGTTATGTTAAGCATATGCAATACAAACATGAAAGAGGAAAGGGGGCTTTTTGAAAAAAAATGCATCTTACCAAAAATCAGGTAAAAGAAACTGTTTATTGGCTTGAGGTGATTTTTGCCATGCGATAGACTATCCCATTATTTTAATATAAACATGCAGGTGCATATCATTCAAATGTACGATACAAAAAATAATAATAAATTATATAATGCAGGTGCGTATCATTCATATGTGCGATACAAATAAAAAGTAATAAAAAATTATATACATGTCTCACATTCTAAGTGGATAAGACTAGAATGAAAAATAAAAAATGAGTAACATCTAGTTGCCGGACGAGATTAAGCTAATACTAATTGAGCTTTTGCATTGAATCACACAAGTTTTTTTTACCAATATAGAGATTTCTTATATTTGTCCAGCATTTGCGTGTCTTTCAAGCGATACTGCATTTTTATTTTTATTTTCCTTGTGTCCAAAACAGGTGCAAGACAATATATTTTTAAACAATCTTGCTGATTAGTTGTCTGAGACTTCATACTTTTTTCTGTTTTATTTGGATAAAAAACTAGTTAGATGCTGTAAAAGCCAAATTGGTGCCAGCTTAGTCTCACCCAACTATAGAACCTTACTCAATTTTTCTTAATTTAGTCTAGTCTCGCCCACCTAGGATGTGATGTGAGAATGCATATATATATATTTTTTTTAAATTGTTATTTCACATCATACATGTAAGATGATGATACACACCTGTGTTTTATGTTAAAATAATGAGATCATCTGCCAATTGACAAAAAAATCCCAAATCTGTAAATAATTTTCTTTTCATTCCATAGTGGTAAATAGTTTCAAAAAATGCATTTTTTTAGGTGAAAAAGCAGGAAGGCGGCGGGGATTAGTAGTAATGCAAATATAAAAGATTACCTTTTCTTTCTTCATTTTCTGAAGATCAGCTTTGTAGTTTCGTATTCTTTCAGCGCGTGCTCGTGCTTCATCCAATGGACTCAGTTTATTAATCTTTCCTCTCCTTATTGGCCCAACAGTCTTTCTTTTATCAGAACTATTAGGATTAGGCTTTGATTTCTGGTCCTTGTCAAACATCTTAGATCCTGATCCTGGCTTTATGTGAGCCCATGCTCCTTCGTTCTTTCTATCTTGTGAAGCACCACCACCAACCTGGGCCTGCATTTCGTAGTCTAAAGCAGGGTTGTAACCCAATGATCCCTTCTCTGCTCCTCGTTCGGGTATCAAGTTCAATTCATCTGGTAGAAAATTGGAAAATTTTTCTTCCTTCATATGCATCTTAGGGAACTCTGAGTCCATATCAATAGCATTTCTCTGAAGATTTTCAGCATCATTGACTCTGACTGACCTATATTCAACTATATAGGAGTCATCGTCATCGTGGAACAACTTCCTTTCCAGTTTATTGCTTGAATAACCTTGTCCAGTGACAGCAGCCACATGTGATGAATGGTGTAAACTACTAGACTGACTTTCTTGTTTAAGAACAACAAAATCATCATCGGTCTCCCTCTTATAACTAATCCTCCTTCTTCCATCTATTTCTAAAGACTGTACATCATCAACAGACCTACCACTACCAGACTGTCCTGACCTTCTAGAGTTCAAGAAATCATCATTGGATGACCTAGGCATGTGGGTCAATCCATTGCTAATGCTATGCATATCTACAGCTCCACCTTCTTGGACTTCATGAATATTCTGCTTGGTTAAATCCATAGGATCACTGACTGCAAGATGTTTTCTTCTTCTCACATGATCAACCTTTGACTTATCAAGCCTGTCTTCATCTACACCTCTCAGTAAACAATTTTGGAATGCTAGCCACTGCTCTCCATCAGCATCTTTCCCACAATCTGTTACTTCCTTCTCAGATGAACTCAACCTTTTAAAAGATTCCTTACTGGCCCCTCTTCTTTTTGAGGTCTTAAAAGATTCCTGAGCATCTTTATCTTCATCAGTTTCAGAGGCAGAATCTGAACCTGATCCACTGCCAGAAGAACGTTCAGTCTTTCTTATGTAATTGATGTTCCTAACGACCACCTTCTGTCTGCCTGATCTGCTAGTCTTCTTCCGTCCTTCTCCAGTTTGTGAACTTTCTCTCTCCATATCCACTTCATCCTGAAACCTTGTTTTGGAAGATTCTAAATTACAAGGGTCAGATTCAGAATTGTTGCTATTATCCAACGAATGCCTTCTATGCCCCATAGGTGAATAAAATGGCTGCATAAGTGGGCTGTTTCCTGGATAAGTCGTGTAGTAGGGTATGCCTTGCACTGGATATGGCTGAAACATTGGTAAAGCACCTGGGGGAGAATGAACAGGCCAAGAGGAGAAGCCATTTTGTGGAAATTGTCCTTGAATATTTTCTTGGTGGCCAGCAGTTGGTTTTTTGTCCGTCGAAAACACATCTGCAGACACGTCTGCAGACACATCTGCAGACGCATAAACAATAATGTCAGTACATGTTTAAGGGAAAGGAAACATAGACATCAGGAATTTGGTTAACTTGCTCAGATCTATTATTCTTGGCAGGCAGCTTTGGTTCAGGAAAACCCCAGTTAATTCTTCCTTACATTAGCCATAGAACCTAATAATTGACTCAACGTGAGATGTGGCAAATCTCTCACAAATGACAAGATGCCCTCCTTTCCTCTCTTCCATACTACTGACTATAAGTTATAACTTACTAACTAAACTAGTAAACTAATAGGTTATGTAACATCCTAAAACCCATTATAAGAGTGTACAGCTTCCAAACCACCTTTGGTCTCATATATCCCCAATGGATCTTCCTCCACCTATTTTCTACCCTTAGACCCAATCAAGAAAGCTGTGGTAATAATCCTTTCAATGACCTCTAGGTTAATGTGAATGTATACACAAACTTACAAACAATGCATGAATATACAAGTTCAAAATGTGCTGGAGTTGTCAGTTACCGGAATTAATTTTCCCGTTACTTTCTGAGTCCAATTCAATATGGGATGGAGTGACCATATTGGAAAGTACAATGCCTGATGCCTTTATTGCAGAGAAGTCTGCACGATTGGGCGTTGCTTCAGCAGCTTCAATTTCAACCCATTGGCCACTTTCATGCTTTCTTTTCCATAGAGACATAAAATTTCTACATGCATCCCTGAAATGGGACAAAATTAGAATCAGCACGATTAGCCAGAAATCATATGTTAACAGCCAATTTGTTAAGAATCCAACATCTCCCAGACCAATATTTAAGGTAAAAAATGGTTAAGAAAATTATTCTTACACCAGGCGTGATGCTCCAAAGCATTCAGCAAATGAGATCAAAGCTGCCATGTAGACAATGCCAAAACCAGCAGCAACAGCACGTGCAAATGCCATTCCTTGCTCTTTCAGCAGAACAGATTTACGTGTCTCCAGGACTTTCAAAAGCTGTGCTCTAAAATAATTATTCATAACGAAGGGAATACAACATAAATGTTACCAACAATTTTACACAGTGAACAAAAGCTCAATGAATATAACTAAATAGAAGTATTGTTTTCTAGATATGTACAGTACACAATAAGGTCTGGATGTTAGCTTAACTAATTTTTATTACAAAAATTCAGTCAATGTCACTTCATTCATCATATGTTAAGTATGATATTTGTTTCAGTCCACTAAATTCAACAAGGAGTCCTTATATACATCTAAGTTAGCTTAACTAATTTTTATTACAAAAATTCAGTCAATGTCACTTCATTCATCATATGTTAAGTATGATATTTGTTTCAGTCCACTAAATTCAACAAGGAGTCCTTATATACATCTACTTAGTCTATTCACAACCCCAATCAAGGGGGGGGGGGGGGGGGGGGGGAGATTGTAAATTTTACAATACAATTTGTTAGAATAAGCTACTAGAAATTGGTTGATTTTAAATCGCAATACAAGGGGTGAAAAAAGTCAAGGATAAGACTTGGTCAATCAGCAATCAACTGTTCCCAAGTGTAATTCATGTATTAAGTAGGAAAAATGAGATTGTAAATTTTACAATACCATTTGTTAGAACAAGCTATTAGAAATTGGTTGGTTTTAAATCGCAATACAAGGGGTGAAAAAAGTCAGGATAAGATTTAGTCAATCAGCAATCAATTGCTCCCAAATGTAATTCATGTATTAATTAGGAAGAATGAGATTGTAAATTTTACAATACAATTTATTAGATTAAGCTACTAGAAATTGGTTGACTTTAAATCGCAATACAAGGGGCGAAAAAAGTCAAGGATAAGACTTAGTCAATCAGCAATCAATTGCTCCCAAGTGTAACTCATGTATTAATTAGGAAGGATGAGCAACTCAACCCAACCAAACTTTAATTTAAAATGTATAACAACTTAGACAGAGTTGTCCCAAAAGTTTAAGTTTTCAGAGATTCCTTGGATAAATTCTCTACACTCCACCACACCAGTTAAATAAGCCAAAATGCCCCCCCCCCCCCCAAAAAAAACATAATGCGCTGCCTTTCAACATGCAGATATTGATATAGTGGTAGTACTGGTAAGTGGTAACCACATATCATTGAGGGCTAAATAAAAAGTGACGGCCAAGTTTATACAAGAGTCCTCTTCTACATTACTCTTAACAGTTTGTTCTACGTTCTGTGTAATGGAAAAGAAATATGTCCAAACTAAAACTAAGTTCCATTCTATCTGACTTATAATTGGAGCCTAAATTAACAGCAATGGCAGTTGGCCATACTGATATTTTTTGCATTATTTTCTCTAAGCATATAAACCGGATTTTCTCAGGTGATATCCAGGTCTGGCATGGACACTTGATGAATTTTACATTAATCATACCCAACCACCAATTAAAATTTTCTACTCATTCTGCAAGGGACGGTCATAGAAAAGAAAGGAAAAAATTGAAGTTTTGAATTTACTTTGAATTTCCTTCCAATTTGGTGCTTCCATTTGCTTCAGGTGGCTGTGCGTCAGACTGGCACAGATTCACACAGGCCGATTAGAAAATAATAAATCAATATAAAGGTTAGGGTATTCAGATTTCCTAACCTTGTAAAGTACAATAGCTTTCTCCTCATTAGAATCCTGCTGAACCTTCTTCCCTGAGCAATGCAGCAAGATTTTTTAGTTGCGAAGAGTAATAAATTTCAGCAATGTTTATATATACCCATTATTTTTTAGGACAAGTTAGTTAATAGTTTTACACAATAATAACTCGTAACTCGTAAGAGATGTACTAGTTCTTTCAAAATTACCTCCGGTGACTTCGACTTGTTTTATTTGGTTTTCTTCCACCTGCAGATATACAAGTTAATTTACACAGACCTTTAATTGCCTGAGATTGAATTTAAAAATGCTATTAGATATTTACTTACAATGCTCATCCCTATCAAATTATTCCCTTGAATTGCAATTGCCTCTTCAATTTGTAAGACTTCAGATTCTATAGTATACACACGTTCCAATATCTCAGGAGTGCTCACAAAGCGAACAAACCTACAGAAGCAGAGAAAATTAGTTTGGCATGCTACTTTATTCAAAATTCAATGTCACCTAAAGCATTTGTAAGAGAACAAACTTTAAGTTTCCAACCTTAGAGTTACAAGTGATTAATCTATGTGTTTAAAGGCATGGTTTCACTGCCATTTCCCCAGTACTTCCCTCTGCTTTGAAAAAGAGTAAGAATACAAGAAATATAAAAGAAGGAATTTTTGGGTAGATATTACATTAAAAACTGGACCTCCAAAATGGCATTCTAGATCCATGTTGAGTACTGGAAGAAATGATAACCTCGAATAAGCATATTTAATGAAAGATCAGCACAAGAATAACTGACAAAAAAATTATTATAACAAGCCACACCTTTCAACAGTTCCTTTGGTAAACCACGAAGCATCACTCCCAAGCTCAGGCACAAGAACAATTGAATAACCTCCCTTAGCCATTTGATCTTGAGCAGCCTTCAGGTGGGACAGAAACGGGTTGAGCAAACCCGAGGCAATCTTCTCCTTCTTCCCATTCACAGTTATAACCAAGTCAAACCTGATTTACGGACAAGATGAGAGTGAAAAATCAATGCAACAAGTCAGGCAGCAAAGTTTTGAGTGACCTCTCACATAGATCAAAATTAGTGACTTAAAAACTACAGGTGAAAACAAAATACATTCTCAGTAACTACCCATTTCTGAAACTTAAGTTGTAGTACTGAAGCTTATGAGCAAAAGCACTGCAATATTCAAAGCACTTCAATTTCGATCACATAAAAAATTAACCACCTAATTTAATCTGATTAAATACTTGACATCAGCTACAAAATTTATAAAATAACTGGAAGATAACAACATTCTAGTTGCAAAAATAGAAATCATGTTAGCTCCAATCATATCAACACATTTCAGGGTAAAATTGAAATGCACCACTTCACATTTAAATGAATTTTAGTCCTCTAACTTATTATTATTATTACTACTTCTATAAAGGTAACCATCTCCATTTTAATTCACTTTAATAGGACTATCAAATATCCCCCAACTGCTTCAAAACATTAAAAAAAGAATCAAACTTAGTTTCTTTGTTTTTTATTTTTTGGTTGGGGGGGGGGGGGGGTTGAGAAATGGCACAGATGGAAGAAACCCAATAAGATGTTAAAACCCATTGATGAATGGCAATCATCACTATTACCTGGTTCTAGTTGGTGTGAGCTGAAACACAGCTGAATCCAACCTTGCTGAAGAGTTCATTGTGACAACCAACCCAAGAAGCTGAAAGAGAGGGAGAGAGACACTAAACCAGCAACTGGGTTTTCCCACACATGAGTCCCTAAAGTGAACCTCAGCTAAGACACCCAGAAAAGAAAAAAGCAAAGTCCCAAAATGGGTTTAATCTTTGTGACTCAAAAAGGCAACCTTTGCTTGAAAAACATGTTTCAGGGCTAAAAAAGGAAAAAAAAGGGTAATAAGTTGCTAAGAAGAAAACTTAGAAGGAAGAAAGTTGAGAAGAAGAGAAACAGAGGAAGAAAGTGTGAGACAGGATCCAAGGTTGCTCTTCTTTGGATACCAACTCATAGATCATAGCACGGACCATCAACCTTCAGCTTCTTCAAACACACCAAATATCAAAGGATGAATTTTTGGAATTATGGAAAAAGAATGAGGGTATAATCGGGATTTTGCTTAAAGTTGACAAACGGCAACTAGTGACGCATTCAGACATATACTTGTCTATTGATAAGGACGTTCTTCTTATCAAATTACTATATTGCCCATAAATTTTTTTCTTTGTTGTTTTTTATTGTAGAGTGCCGTTGGCGTTTAAGAATTAACGCGCTGTTTTCAGTTTGGTGTAAAATTAAAATTAAAGTTACTGTTTGGTTTTGTAGTTGAAATCTCAATTTTTAGGCTTTCTAATGAAAAATACATGTCATGATAAAAATTTTAGGTTGTTATTAATTAATTTATTTAAAATTATGATTAATAAAAAATAATAACAAATTTCAAGCATAATTTTTAGAGTTAATTTTAATTCAAATGATAAATTTTTATTGAAAAATATTTATTATATTAAAATATAGATATATAATAAATATTTTTCTAATTTAAGATTAAAATTTTGGATTCTTAAAATCGGTTAAAAATCATAAATTAATAAATAAATAATTTTTTATTAAAAATTATGGTATGTTAATAGTCATAAATCTAGTGTTTACAAAATGTAGTAGACCTATAAATTACTAACATATCATTAATTAATAATTAACTATTATAGTTAATGGTATGTTAATAGTCGATTGATTTAATACATTTAAAGTGAACTAATTTAGTTAGAGCAGGTTAGGGTAGATGGTCCAAGATCAAAGTTACACGTTTAATTAAGATCTCATTTTATTATTAAGGTGCTCAACTTATTTAATAATTAAGAAATCATTCTAACGAAATTTTATTATAAGTTTTGCATGCATACATGATCACCGGAATTCTTGAAATCGTCACTTGAAAATCTTTTGCTACATTAATAAATGGGTCTAATAATTACACTGTCTGGATAAGGAATTATAGATATGATCACTTGCTAATGACATTAAAATATGTTCACTTTGATTACGTTTGTAATTATGAAGTTATAATATAACATATTAATATAATAGCTCACTTGCATTTGTATGATGTAAACATGATGTCTTTTTCTCACTTTTAAATTGGTTAAATGTTGTTGTATAGTTATATGTCTTTTGGCATATTATTTGATAAGGACACTACAAAGGGAAAAATTGAAGCCAAATGAAAACCATCACCTGACAAGGTATCAATGGATTGATTTTTGCATTATTATAAGTTTTTTTTCCGAAGGTATTAGAAGAGACATTGCAAAGGGTAAATATCCACCTATAAAATTATGAACTAGCATAATTTGTTCTGATTCAAAGGAAGGAGCTTCTTTTGTCATTCTTAGCAAGTACAATAGTGGCTTCCCATGCAGCTTCAAGTACCAGTGTTTTGTGGTGAGGTACAACGTCCTCAAAAGTTTAAGAGATCTATTTAAATGACTTTAATCTTTCTCTTTCTACTTTCATTGCTAAACGGAAGATGCGAAACACATATGTTCACAATTAATATCCACACCTAAAAAATCAACTGATCATAAATAGAAAAATCCCAAGAACTACTCAATTCATAAAATATGAATTCAACATGATCAACTTTTATTGTTACCTTTTAAATTGGCTTGGACTTGCCAGATGGTCCCCTCCATTATGTTCTGTGATTGTTGGTTCTACCTTGATTGTTCCAACTGGCTGTATTATTAGTGGAGTGAGGGCAAATGTTCTTTCATTAGCATGATCAATGTCAGCATCCACCAAGCATAGGGAGTTTCTTGTAGAGTATATAGGCAAGTTTGTAATTGTTGTAATTGAAGAAACCCTTTTACCTTCAACTTTGCTAAAGCCTTGTAGATATTTTCCTTGTAGTCCAATGGATTCTTCAAAGTGTTCTTGCATTGAAATATGTTTGCACGAAATGTTATGAAATTCTTATTGGGGTTGACTAGATGGTGTAAGAAAAAACTTGGTATATTTCTGCATGCATTAATCTCAAGTTTCAAAATTTTCAGATTCTTATCTAATCGTATGATATGGTCTTTCATACATACATGTAACCATTTGCTTCCTATTCACTTTTCTTTAGGTTTTGTTTGGAGGAGGATTTTAATATTGTAAAAAAATTTAAATGCTTAAAAATTTAAATATTTTTAATTTAAATATATTTATTTTAAAATTATTTTATTTAAATAAAGGAATTTAAATTTTTATATTTAAAATATTTAGTTTGGATGAATATTTTTAATTTTTTTAAATTTTAAGTTCTTATATTTTAAATATTTTATTTGAATAAAATAATTTTATTTACATATAAAATTTTACTTTAAATATTTAATAAAATTAAATAAAAATGAAATTTTCAAAAATTAATATATTTAAATAATTTGAATAATTTTTTTAATCTTTGTAATTTGATTAAAATTTTTATGAAAGGATAAGAGAGAATAAAACAATTGAATATTATATATTTGGTATGATTTACATCAAATTTATAATTTTTATTTTTTTCAAAAGTTAAAAATTAAAAAATAAAAATTTATTATATTGATAACTAAAAAAATTCATCTTAAAATAGGTGAATGTAATCCAAAAGAGGAGGGAAATTAGAACAGGTGAATGGAGTCCAAGTGAAGGAGGAGGTTGAGGTTGTGCATAAGATAAGAATTTCTAAAATTTTCTATAATTTGGTGGTATTTTAAATCTTTTGAGATTAAGTTATTATACTCTAGATTCGTTAATGGATCACTTGTGTTCAATCTGGTTATGGAGTTGAGTTAAGTTATTCATCCTAGATTTGTTATTAGAGATATCATTCATATAATTGGTCCACCCATAATTGTCCATCTTCCATATACCTATTTTTTGCATGAGGGTATATGTTAGGTTCAAGCCAAATTTAAATAAGTTAAGGACAATCCTTGCTTCATGACCTAGTTTTTAAGGTTGAGTTAAGTTTAAGTTAATTTATATAAACATGAGATCCTTTATATAAAAAAAAATTAAAAAAAATATAACAACTAACAATAGACAAATGTCTAATTTTCAATATGATATCAGAGTTTATCTTAGATCCATTAATGGACCACTTGCAGATATTTAATCCTGCAAACTTCACATCTAGATATCTAATCCTGAGGATGAGAGAATGATTTCAAGTTTTCCCATTATGTAGAAGGAAGATCAACTATAAATATATAAACCAATGACAATTCTTCCTATATGAGCTAGTATATAGGATTGAGTTTGACTCAAATCCTATTTATTAACATGATATCAGAATTTATTCGAGATATATTATTAGAGATATCATAAATGTTCATTCCTACAATTGGTCCACTCATAATTGTCTATCTTCTATATGTCCATTTTTAAGCATAGGGGATATGTTAGGTTTAAGCTCAATTTAGATAAGATAAACTTAATGAAAGCATACTTATTTTTTCTAATAATGTAAAATTAAAAAAAAATAATTTATCAATGATGTTTCTACTTTATAAAAATTCTATAAGAATACATTGTTTAACATCTTGTATCTTGAGTTGTTGGATGAGACCAACTATAAACAATGGTGCTAGAAATTGCTTATATTTAGAAACTAAACCAATCCATTCTAAATCGTACATTTATAATTTAGTTTAATTTATGATTTCTTTATGTAAAATTAAAATGAATTAAGCCACATATAATTACATATATTTTAATTTTATCCTTATTTTAGTAATTAGTATGTATTAATATTTTTAACATATATTATGTATTAAATATATTTTTGTTTGTAATTATGGATTGTAAACTTTTTTTACTATGTATTTCATTTTTTTTTTATAATTTTAAACATAACGTTCTATATTTTTTAGTAGTATTTTTTTAAAATTTTTTAAAAACAATTAAAAAATTGAAACAATCAAATCAAATTTTGAAAAATTGATTTTTAGTTTGATTCTATATATTCTAACCTAATTAAATCAATTTATTAGTAATTTTATAGTTGGTTTAGCTAATTTTTTTTTCTCTAAAATCAAATCAAACTGCACTACAAATATCGTGATTAACATGTCAATTACAGCAAATTGTAGTTGTACTGCATATCCACATAAGAGCGTTTAATTAATACAATGATTCTATTTCTTTAGAATTAATTTACTTTTGAGTTCTATGATCCTTGCCATCACTAAGTTGGAGCCACTTGCATCCCCATCGAAATTCTGAGATATATAATATATTAAAATGAATTTTGTCATTGGAATTATAATATTAAACCTATATGCCTTTTTCATAGGTAATTGCTAATTACTCAAGAATTATTAATTTTTTCTTCATATTCTTTTTACATTCTGTCGTTAGATATATGTTGTAAATTTTGGACATACCTAACATGTAGTTTAAATATGAGAGTATATATAATTTAGTCATTAGTGTAAAAATAATGGAATCTACCTGCGTAAGTTGGATTTCTATATGATATGCTTAAACATAAAATGTAACTGAAGCTATATGTAAAGTCGAGATTGCTTCATAGTTGTATGTAAAGTTGGGATTGCTTGACTGCAAGATCCTAGAATTGAGCCCAAGGATTGAATTTTCAAATGTTTATGCTTCGTCAAATAGAGGTTACTTTAAAACAAAGTTGTGTAGAAATACAAAATATATAGTGATATCAATGTAACATAACAACAAACCGTAGGGACGAGAACAACAAAATCAATAACAAAATAATCTTGCTCATGATAACAATTAATAGATGCCCAAACACAAATATACACCTATGGAGACGTTCTCATCAAATTTATGGTGGAAAATACACATATATACCTACAAGTTATGAGATGACCAAAGAAAATAGGGTTTGAAATAAATAAACAAATGCAAGAAGAAAAGAGAATAACATATACTCTTTGCTATACTAATGTTCTAACACACTAATGAAGTACTAACATTAAAATTTTATAATTTTAGTAGGATTAAAAATATTTAATCCTATTTTATTTATATATTTCTTATTTCATTCAAATATTTTTTCATTTATATGTTTCTTGATTCATTAAATTTTCATTTACTTAATCTATATATTTCTTCATCATTTGTATTTCAATTTCTTAATTTTTTTATATTTTATATATTTTTTAAATTTCTCAATAATTATATTAAATACGATAACTTTTAGTAAGAAAACAATTCTTATTATATGTCTCTGTGTTAAATTGATAAACTAAAATATATATACTAATATAATATCTATTTGATTACTTAGATATAAATTCTACTTATAATTTCTAATAAAAGTAATATTAAAATAAATTTCATTTAATTTATCTGTGTATATTTTATTAATAAAATGGCACAACTCTATAATCATAATTTGTATAATTATCTGTTGAAAATTGATAAGAAAATTTTTTATTTTGATAATAATAATTAGTAAATAGAATAAAAATGATTATAAATAAATATTTTATAAATTTAATTGAAATATATTGTCACTGTAAATTTGTCTACATCATCAAACAACTAATAATCATTATAAATATAATTTTTAAAATAATTATAAATATAAATTGTTTATTAGAATTTATTTAGAATGCAAGGATAATACCATAATAAAATTATTAAATTAATAAATTATCATATCTAAAATTTTTACATTGTTAGTGTATTAAAAGTGCTCTTTTTATTATATGTCAATCAACAATTAGATAATAGCACAAAAAAATTGACACTGTGAACGTATTTTAATTAAACTCTTAAAATTAAAAATATTAAACTTGACTTTTTTAAAATTGGACATCAGTATAAGCTTAAACATATACTATGAATAATTTTTTTTGAGATTAGATAAATATAATTTATTTTTTGATCAATTGTTATATATGTTTAGTGATTACCATAATATGAATTTATATATATAATTTTTATACTTATATTTTAATATTTAAAAAATTTAATTCTTCAAATATTTATACTATATATTAATTCAATCTTCTAAATATTTATGAAATTAAGTCTTTTCAATATTGAAAAATATAAAAATAATTTTTAATTTAATTTATAAGTTAATAGAATGATATTTTAATGTGATTTGAAAGATTTATTTAATATTATAATTTTGAAACAGTTAAATTTATATTAAATAATTCCTTAAATACTAAATAAATATTTTAGTACTTTTTAATAATCTAAAAGAATTTATCTATCAAAAATAATGTAAAATGAATAAAAATTTACTTAATATTATTATTAATTTATTTTAAATAATTGATAATAATAAAATATGATATATTTTATAAACCTATACACTATACAATACAAACTTTAGTTACACCCTTAAAATTTGTGAAGCCCTACTGTCATCTAGGCAAGTATAACTTCTTTTGCAAGAATGATAAATTTTAAGTATTACTCTATCCGCTCTTTTATATTTATCATATTTTTTATTTTTAATTATTTAAATTTTAATATAATATTTATTATTTTTATTATATCTTTTCTCCATATAATAATAATATTAATTGATAAAAAAGTAAATTAATGAAAGAGATTGAGAATATAATAAGAAATTAAATAATAACTTTAACAGAAACAAAAGTATTAATTAATATTTTCAATTTTTAAAATAATTTTAAATAATAAATAAAAGATAAAATAAGTAATTAATTAGTAGATATTACTTACCATTTTATTAGATCTTATCGGACTTGTTTAAAGTTTCACATATCTAAAAGTCTATTTATGAGCCAATTTCACATTAAGGCTTATAAACAGACCATAAACCAAGTAGGGTAATAAATCTATTATTATAAATAAATGTATATTAATAATAATATTATATTATAAATATATTAAATACATATTGTTAAACAAGATAACCTATCTTTTTATAAGCTCTGAAGTGTAACCTTTTTAGGTAAATTGGCATTAAAAAGTTCGGATTTAGATATTTTAATAAACATGCAAGGTCATAGTCTGCATGAGTTTTTCTTACCTATTTTTACCTCTACTTGTCGTGTAATTTTTTTTTAAAAATTCAAATATTTTTTAAAAGTATATAATAGAAATGCATAATTAATTTTCTGATCAAATTTTAATTATTCAAATATATCTTTAAAATATATTAAAAATAAAAATGATAAGGACATATTAATAATTAAATTAAATTAATGAATTTAAGGGAGTGTTTGGTCGTAGGTAAAGAGATTCTCTTAAAATTTTTTCAATTTTTATGTTTGATATGAATATTTTTAAAAAATATTCTTCAAAAACTAATATTTAAGAATATTTTTTAACTATGTTTCCCTTTAAAACATTCTTATTCTTATGGGAGGAGTGTGAATTCAAGATTTTTATAAGAGTGGAAAAGTTTTAGCTATACTCATTTGACATCCCTATACCAAGCACATTTATAATTTTCCCAACAATTATAATTCAATAAACATAATTCTTAAAAATTATAATTCCTTAAAATGAAAAAAAATCACCTATACCAAATATTTTCTAGATTTAAAATGTAAAACTATTAGTAGTAACATATGTCATTATTTAAGGGAAAGTATAATAAAAATTAGTCACCTTATACAATATGGAGTCTAATTTTATATATAGAAATATATTATAGTATTATCATAACAAAATTAAATATTTTATTTTTGCAACATATTATATTGTTATTTATCTATTCTCTTAGGTAGGTAAGTATTATTTTCTACTAATTATATATTTATTTCTATAATTAAAGTAATATACGTGAATGGTAAATAAAACAAAGTCTCTTCTTACTTGAGCAACAGTGATTCCTCAATTTTAATGGTGTTAGGGCTGAGTGGACCCAAAAAACAATGGGGCTTATGCATATAAGCACATTACATGAGAATTTGTATATTAGGAAAAGAATTTCATTGGGCTGATTTTCCAAATTTTCTAAAGTAAAATATAAATAAAAAATAACTATTTAGGCCATTAAAAATTTAAAACTTCTGACAAAATAACAGAATTATTTTTAAAATTTTTAAAAGGAAATTAGCGGTATTAGTTAAGATTTGATTTCATGTAGATTTAGTTAGATTAGATTTTTAATGATCAAGCTGTTTTGGTAGGAAAATAAACTTGCTTAGGATAAACCTTGAACAGGAAGTATATCTATTTTATTTATTTATTTTTAAATACAGCGCCCCTTTTCTCTCTTTATACGGAATGCTCTTCACACCTTTCTATTATTATTATTATTATTATTATTATTATTATTATTATTATTATTATTATTATTATTATTATTATTATTATTATTATTATTATTATTATTATTATTATTATTATTATTATTATTATTATACCATTTCTGATTTATCTTTTGCTCTGTTGATCATGATATTAAACTCAAGTTTATTTACGGTCATCTCACAAGCCATGTCCCTTCAGAGAAATAAATAATAAATAAAAGGAATCGTCTCGTGCAGATTCTGAATAGGAAAATTATCTGAAAATAAGTGAAAAGAAGAGAAAAATAAGAAAAAAAAATATATGATATAAAAAATAATTAAATAAAAATATTATTAAAATATATAATAATTATGATTCTTTCGAATAAAATATTTTTACCTTGACTAATTCTTCAGAGCATATGATCAAATTTAATTTTCATTCTTTATGAAATAACACGGAACCTTAGATCTTATAAGTTTTAACTAATCAACAACTTTAACCTTACAACTTATCATCTAATTTTGTGCTTGGTTTGTAATTAATTCACTAAATTTACCTTTAAGTTTTTTTAAGTAGAATAAAAATGATAAAATTTAAATTTATACTATTATATAAATTATTCTAATTTTTAACCGTTAAATTAATCTTAATAAATTAAATTTATTTTGATTATTATTTTATATATATAATGAAAGTAATAAGATTTAAACTCAAGATTTTACGTTAATTATCTTGATTAATTATTACTAAAATTTATTAAATTTATTTAATAATAATAATTTAAAAATTAAAATAGCTTACATAAGATTATAAAATCGAATCTAATCGGTTTTTATCTTGTATTTAAAATTTTTTGCCACTAAAAAAATTATAATCAATAAATTGAAGGAAAAAGTTAATTTTGTTTTTAAAATTTTAAAATATATGTATATATATAAAAAGATAAAACATGAGTGAAAAGTAAAATTAATTATATATAATATTAATTTATATTCAAATAAAAATTTAATTTTGATACATTATTATTATAAAAATTTTATATTATCAACTGATTTAAAATTATAGTAGATATAATTTATGAAATTATTATTATAAAATTAGTAATTTTTAATAATATAATTAGATAATAATGTAAAAAATATACCATTACAATATTTTAATTAAATTCTTAAAAATAAAATAATTGAATTGATAGAAATATTTCTGAACTGTAACCAATATACGTTAAATCAAATAATAATTATTTTAAATTACTCGAATAGATCAAATAATAAAAGATTGAAGTAATTTATATAATATTTTATATTTAAATTTTAGTATTTTTATTGTAAAAAAATTATTATTTCAAGACCCAATAAGTCATAATTGCAAAGAGATTTAACTATGTTAAAAGTTGAATTCTTCATATTTTTGAAAAATAAAAAATAAAAGGGATTACGGGACTCAGCTTTACTTTTTAGTTAAGCCTAGAAAATTATGAACTTATTTGTTTAAAATTTTAAAAATATAATTCTGTAACTTAAATTTCTTTTTAGATTTTTTGAAACAATTATTTCTTCTTTTATAGATATTGAAATATAAATTAAAAAAACTTAATTATTATAATTTTTAAAAAAGTATTTGGATTAAAAAATACTTTTTCTTTGACAAAACTAATAATAATAATTTTTTTTACAGGTATACGCATTGGATTTGTCAACTCACGTCAAAGGTTAATCTTTATATTTTAATTTTTACATATATTTTTTTTCTTTTGAATTTCATTTGCTTGACTCCTTTTTGGTCAGATTTTTCCACAGATCTTAGTATTTTTTTTCTCCCAATAGTGATTAATTTCTCAATAAATTTTATTTATTTCTCTTTTCAACAGCAAAAAATATTGTATAATGAATGGCAAAATGCTAGCTGTTTTACTCTGCCAACTCAAGGAAAACACAATCAATCGCTTATAGACTTTCAATATTACAAGATAAACTGATCTTACACTTTCATTTTAGGTGACGTTTATTTTTAAAAAATATTTTCTGTTTAATTTTTTATTTTTATTTCTATTTATAAAAACATTATCTTGTTTTTATTTTATTTCTATTCATAACATTTTGTAAAGAAAATAAACAGTAAAAACAAAAATGTTTATATTTTTATTTTTAAAAACAAAAAATATGTTTGTAAACTAAATATCATCTTAATTTTTTTTATCTCTGCATCAAATAACTTTACATTCCAAGACTAAAACATAAAAAATAAACTTGTAATATGCTATGACCAATAAATTTTCTGTATACAATAATAAAACTAACAAAATTTAAATTTATAATCTCATATAAACTATCTTAAACTTTTATTGTTAAACTAATTTTAATAACCGATATCATAATTTAAAATCCTAAAAATTATTTAAAGGCAAATGAACAATTTCTAAAGCTTTAGTTCTAAATCCAATGTTTGCCCATCTAAGTTGTCATCATCCACATTAACCAAATCAATGAAATCATCTTTCTTGATGGGTTTCTCCAACTGCATGAGATATGCCTTAGTGCCATCATCATTAATAACATTCCAAGGAGCCATTTGCCTAATTGGTTGTGATGATGAACCAACTTGGCTAGTAGCATTGGAAAATGGGTTTCTTCTTGGCAATGCCATATGTTGTGGTGGTGATTGGAAAATCCTGCCATCACCCATAATAGGTGTTGGTGGAAAGTGATGTGAAGCAAGTTGCATTTGAGAATTGACATGTTGTGGAGAATAGAGCCTTCTTATTGCAACCTCTTCACATGCCATGTGAGATTCAATATGGGCTAAGAGGGCCTGAGTGCTTGTGAATCTTTGGTTGCACAACCTACATGAAATTGGGCTTGTGTTGTTGTTAAAGGGTGCAGGGTGTTGTGCATAATTCAACACATTATGCCCCAAGTTTACAAAGCCATTGGCCATGGTGGTGGAACACAGAGAAAAGGGAAAAGGGTTTAGGGAAAAATTAGATCAAAGAAGTGAAGGGGTAGAGCTTGTGATAGCTTGGTAACACTTATTGAGCACTCAGATAACTCATACATGGGTCTTTTATATAGTAGACAAATGACAATGTAAAATATATTTCGCATTAATTTGCATATAATATGGTGTGTGGTACATATGATTTTGACACCTAATTAAGGCCTGATTGGTTTACCGTTGCGACGTATGCAAGCTAGAGTTTGAGCCAAACCAATTATCTTTGCTTTCAATATTTTTTTGTTTAAAACGTAAAATCAAACAGGCATTTGGTATATTTTACAAAACATTTATGACATTCTATAAATAGAAGAGCATTTGATTCATTTAACCTAACTATATATCAATAAATGTATTATATGCCAATTATGGGGACTACTAATGTAAAGAGAAACAAAGAAAGTATTTATTATCATAAGATTTTGACTTTGTTATATCTGCCTGAAGTGGGTAACTGGATTGCAAAGAGAACCGAAGAAAGTTTGTTAAGGTAATATAATAAACTTTCCAAAATATAATTTGAAGTTTTGGAAACAAGCTCGTGTACTCAATAAAATGTTTCAATTGTTTAGGTTTAATTTTTCATATTATATATAATCTCATTTGCATTATATTATGCATGTATTTATTGTCTTCCCATTTGTATATTTAAATAATCTATATATGTATTTAAGCTATTAAATAGTGTAGAAGTTTTTCCAGGAATATTCCATATATATCAGCTAAGTTTATCCATAATAGAAAAAGATAGAAAAAGAACAAAACTTAATGCTAGATCTTCCTTACAAAGTAGGAAAAAATCGTAACGATTCGGCATGAAATTTCCCTGCTGCAAAATATAATAAATAGAGTATGTTTGGAGTCACTAATTTTAGGAATTATTCAATCAAAAATAATTTTTTTAGAAATAGAAAATGACTTAATTTTGGAAATTTTTATTCAAATTGTGTATATTTAGAAATTCACTTAAAGTTGGTAAAATTGAGTAGATTCGATTTGATTTTTAATTTAAATTATTTAAATGCGGTAAGTTTATCCTAAATTTTTATCCATATGTTGCCGATTCAATTAAGGTGAAAAAGAAAAAAAATTAAAACAAAAATATTTTTACCCATTTTAAAAGTTGTTCCAAATATAAAAATTATTTTCCTGATAAATTCAAACCCTAAACTCTAAACCCTAAACCCTAAACCTCCAATTAAATTTAATTTTTTTGGAACTAATTAAATTTTATATTCATTCTCCTTATCTTCCTTCTTGTGTTATTCAATAAAATATTTCTTCAGAAAAATATATTAATTAAGAGGGATTTTGCTTGATAATACCTTATCAAATGATTTCATTGACACAAAATACTTGAACTTTATTTCATACATTCAAGATAAAAATATAGATAGAAAGAGTTTAATTTTAATATGTTATCGGTATAAATACTCTTACGTACTCTCAATCAATTAAAATTTATGACTGGCATAATTATTAAATTAATTATTATAAATTAAAAAATTAATAATATAATAATTTATTGTTATATGACAATATAAATAATCTTTATATCATTAATATATTCTAATTAAATTTAAATAGAAATTAGTATAATATTTTAACAAAATATACAAATAGTTGGCTTCATAGTCATAACGCATTACCTGATTCAATGCCACATGCATGATATTATATTGGTTTGAATAAATTTTTAATTTTACAAATATGGTCAAATTTAATTTTAGTTTATTAATTTTTATTAACTTAAATTTTTATAAATTTAAATTTTTTAAAATATTCTTTATTTATTACTTGACACATTTAGCTATATTGTGTTAATAATAATTCTGAAATAATATGTGATGTAGCATATTTAGTTGCGTATCACGTGATAAATAAAAGTTATTTTAAAAAAAATAAATTTTTAAAGATTAAAATCAAGAAAAAATTAAATGGGCAAAAATAAATTTAATTATATTTATAATAGCTAAAAAATTATATATATATATATATATATATATATATATATATATATTTACACGTATATATAATTGAGTGTTTTGTGATAATCATTTTTTCTATTTTTTATTTTTTATTTTTTTATTTAATTGATTTGTTTAATTTTTTTGTATTTATTTTTAAAATATTAACTTTATCTTTATTTTTTCATCGATTAAATTATATTTATTAAATTCATCTTTTTAGTCATTTCATAATATAAGTATCATATAAGGTATACTATTACAAATAATACATACTAATAATGTTAATAGTGATAATAATAATAATTATTATTCTATTTATTAATGATATTTAATTTTTTTATATTTTTATATTATTATTATTGTTAATATGCACAAGATAATAGTGAATAAATTTTTCATAAATATTATGATTATTTTTGTATTTTTAATATTTTATAAGAAACTACCTAAACAATATAGAGATAAAACCACACATTCATTTATAAAAAAAATTATTAAATTATTAAACTCTATATAGTATAAGAAATTAATTAATTTGAATAATTTGAAAAAATAAATTTTAAAAATAAAAAAAGATTTTCTGAGTGCACTATATTTAAAAACTTAGAACATGATTCTTTTTCTATTTGTATTTTAAATATTTTATTATTTTTCATATTAAAACCTTAGATTATAAGTCTATAACTCCGGAATTCATATATTCACCAAAATTTTAAAATACACTATTTAAAGACAATTTCATAAGAACATAAATTAGTAGAAAAATCTTCAAAAATAATAATTTTTTAAGAAAATATTAATATTCAAAATTTAAAAATACAGAAAACTAAATTTTCCAAAAAAAATTAATAGTTCAAAATAAAAAATAGAGAATTGCATTAAAACTTTTAAAATTTATTGAAAAAAATATTTTATACTTGTTTATTTTTAAATTGTTTTTATCTTTTATATATATATATATATAATTATAAAAAATTCTGAAAGATTTATATATAATTGAAAAAATATACAATATTATTTTTTTATATAAATTAAAACATGTCTAGGTAAGTTTGAATAGTAAAAAGATATCGTGTATAATTTTATTATAAGACGAAAGATTCCGTATAAATTCCAAAAAACAATATCCTCAATCTTATTAATAAGTCAACATGCCTTATCTAATTTATCAAGACAATTGCTACCAACAAAATTACAAGAATGAACAATATTTTTTAAATAAAATATTAAAATAGCACGTATTTTTTTTTAATATTTTTTCCTTTAAAATAACTTTTTATATCCTTTTAACAAATTGGATTCTTTGAACCAACGTATTGACACTTTTCGGGTGGTAGTATATGATTAAATTTTCAAATTACTAATAAATATTAGTCAATGTAACAAATGGGTAATGATTTTGAAAAAAAATTTCATCTTTCAAATGGTTGTAGATTTAAATCCTTTGAAGTTGAAAAATGAATATTAAAAAATTGATAGTTTTAAAAAATAAATAGTAGAGATTTTAATTTTTATTAAAGAAATATTTTAATAATGATTTAATTGATATAGTTATAAGAATTTAATGCATTGTATAAATTGTCTTAAAATATATATCGAAAATTTTTATTTTTTTAGTAAAAGTTTCACACAGTTTACAAAATTAATTTATATTTTTATTTTAATTTATTTTAATAAATGATATGTTGTTTAAAAAATATATAAATAATTACTATATATTATATATTTATAAATATTTTAATTTTTTAAAATTAATTTTAATACAGTATTATATAAATATTTTAGTATGGTTTATTAATTTTTTTAATAATATTGCAATTTTCAAGACTAAAAAAATAGTATAAAATATCTGTAAACTTTTAATGTATTCCAGTTAAATTTAATTTTATGTATATAATCATAATAATAATATAATATAAATTTATGTACAGCTAGATTAATAAAATTTTAATTCAATAAAATATATTATTTTACTAAATTTAACACTTAATATATTAAATTTCTATCTATATGTATGGCACATAATATTATATCATTTTTGGAAGTAAATAGTTATCTCAATCTATATATTTTCTAACGTGTCACATGGTTTTATTTATATAAAAAATCATATTTTAATTTTTTATTTTCTTAAATCTAGTTTGTTTTAATTTATTTCAATATTAATACTATAACTTTCCATATTTTTAACTTCAGAATTCATAATTTTTGTTATTATATTAAATTAATATTAAATTTATAAAATTACTTTATTTACATGATTTAATAATCAAATTAAAATTTAAAATCCTTAATTATCTATTTAATTGATTTCTATATAAATATTCCTAAAATCTTACTCCATGCTTTCTCATATAACTGATGTTTTAGAATATATTACGAGGATTAAGAGAATTAATAATTCTTCAAAAATATTTCCTTCGAGGAAAACAAATAAATGTCTTATTAATATCAATATTATGATAAATTAAAAATATAAAAAAATTATTAATTTATATATTAAAATTTTTAATATATTTTATATTTAAAATAAATAATAATAATAATAATTTTTTATAAAAACACCGAAAGAAATATCAAAAGATAAAATTGAATATGAAATTAAATAATTTAATTTCATGAGACTATTATTTCTATTAATACTCCATCTCTTATTATGAAGAAAACAATCTATCACCAGAAAGTTTGCAATTGTCAAAATAGATCAGGATCTTCAATAGTTTATATTTAATATAGTGTTGAATTAAAACCGTTATAATTGTTGGATTGAGATTAAAAGTTTTAAATTTTAAGTTAATATTTATAATAATAAAGAGTTTAGATGAGTATAAATCGTCCAATTTTGTTTAATGTTCATGATTTATTAGATTAGATACTGCACTAAATTTAAACTGTACAGGATCCTTTTTCTAAAAGGGATGATTCTTTTTGTTTATGTGCGAGTTCTATTAAAAAGTTCTTCTAAAAAAATAAATTGTTTAGAACTTATTAAAATAACGAATTTTTTTATAATTGTTAAAATTTTATATAAAAGAAGAAAGAAAGAAAAATAAAAATAATATATATTTTTAATATTGTAAAATGAGAAGAATTTAAAAAATTAAAATTTATAACATTTTAAAATCTTAAAATAAAAAAGAAAAATACTTTCATTTATTTAATCTAACTATATATATATATATATATATATATATATATATATATAGTATAAAAATTGTAGAGACTAATAGAAAGAGGAAGAAAGGGCTTTGATTCATTTAACATCATAAGACTTTGACTTATTAATATCTATCTAATTTTATTATTAGAATGCATAGAGAATTACTAAGGAAAGTTCATTAAGGGAAATGCATATAGAGGGAATTTCTATTAAGGTATGTTTAATAAAAAGTTAAAAATAAAAATATTTTACTAAAAAATATTATTGTAATGAAAACATTAAAATATATTTACTACTAGTTTGTCTAAGTAATTTTATAAAATATATTTAATACTTCACACGTTGTGTTTATGGACATACAATAAAAAATTCCTATATTATAAACTTTTAAAGTCTTAATTAAGTTTGGAAACAAGCTAGTGATACAACAAAATAATATAACTATTAAATTTATTTATTTTCCACAATATCTCAATAGTTAATTATCTCATAGATATGATGGTATTCATTAAATACTAAATTAATAATAAATAAATTTTTATCTGAAAGAAATTTGAAAACAAGTTATAAAAAGTTTGTTAAGCAAGAGCTTCATAATTTTTAATTAAGTCAACTTAAGTTTTAATATATTTTTGGTGAGCTTAGCTTAATCATATTTTTTTTACAAACCAAATTTAAAATTTAAGGAAATATTTTATTTCAAAATATATAAATATAGTGATGTGAATGATATTTTTGAATATCTAAAAAAAATATTTTGCTAACAATTAATTTTTTTAGGAATCTTTTTATATTTTTAAAAATAATTAAACCTATGAATGGTTCATAATACATTTTCCTAAAAATATAACTTATATAGTTATAAAATTATATTTATTATTTAAATGTTATTTTTTATTTTTATGCAATATTTTTATTATATTACATAAAAATAAAATAACATAAGCATTACAACTTCATTATAAATAAATTTTCATAACATTTATTTATAATAATTATTATATTTTAATTTAAATAATAATAATTTAAAATAACAATTGTGATTAAATTATGAAGAATATTTTTATCAGACTAAAATTAATTGATTTTTTGAATTAAAAATTTGTTATTTAAATAATAGTTATATAGTTTTTTTCATAAATTTAAAAATTAAATAATATATATATATATATATATATTTATAACTTTTATATAATATGCATGTAAGTTTTAAAAATAAAAATCTTTTATATGTAATAAATATATAACTTGGATATATTCCAATTGGCAACCATTTATAATGGTGTGAAACAATTAAATTTATACGTTATTATTATGTTACTTTATTTGATTCTTTTTATACATAACGGTACTAAGGTTAGTATTACTTAAATTTATTTGAATTATAACAATTGACTATTACTTAAATTTATTTGAATTATAATAATTGACTATCATGATTCTTTTATAAATTTATTATGCTCATTTTTTTTAAATTTTAAATCATCCTTAAATTAAATTGGTTAGTTATAACATGGGTCATCTTAGATTATTATACTAAAATATTGGTATTTTGAGGTTTTTTTATCTAAATATTCAAAATTTTTGATTTACTAATTGAATGAAGACTTAGATGTATAGTTTGAAGTGAGAAAATTCATCAAACTAAAAAGGATTCTCTTCTTATTATTGACTCTAGTTATGATTTTTTGCTTTGAAAATGTAATGTTAGAAACTCATACTTTAAGAAAAATATAATATCAATAATGATAAGGAATTTCAACTATTAAAGATTCAGAGAGATGATAATGAAGTGTTAAAAGGAATAAAAGAAATTTAAAAAGACAAAATATCATACCGACATTTGTCTTAACTCAAGAGTCAAGAAGCTTATCTTAACATGTGATTGACCCATAACTTGATAGTATAATGCTTGAAGTATACAAGTTTGCATCATTGAAAGAACTATCCAATCAAAAATAACAATTATCATAAGTGTAAAAGGTAAAAACACTTAAGCTATAATTACAATGACGTCAATCTAAAAAATATGACAAAGATAAAAATCATAACCATTGCAATAACTGTCACACAAGGAGATAGAAGATAATGGAAAAATTTATCTACCATAACAAGTATTTAATTTGTATTAATAAACAACTTAATGTAGAGAAAGTGTCTTAACAATAATGTCACTAGTGGAGAATAATGCAACTTTGATTCATTACTTTCCTTTATTATTGTAAAACTAAAAAGATATGTAACTGTCTATTTATTTTATTATGTTAATGTGTTATTTTTTTCTTAACTACTATATTGTTTCTCTCCAATATATTTGGAATCTTTGAGTGTTGGAATTTAAATCTTATGTTAGATTAATCTCCTTTTTCATTTCCAATTTAAAACTTTATATCAAATTAGTTATTTCACTTCTTTTAAGTAAAAAATTATCTCTAGATTGTACTGGTTATTAAATCAACCATATTTTATTTTGATAATTGTTTTAAAATACTAAAGAAAAATATTTATAACAATTTACAATAATCCAAAGATTAACTTGATTACTCTTAAATCATGAGTTCTTTTTCCTTGAATTTTTGTAGTAGTTTATACTAAACTTTGATAAATTTAAAAATTTCTTGTACATTATCAGACTTTACTATCTCATTTCTTGGACCAATACGACATCCACAGAGTTTGGAAAATTTAAAAACTTTCTATGTCAACTTTTAAGTTGTGAGAATTTGCCTTTAAGATTCAATGGCATTTCTTAAAATTATTACTATTTCTTTACATAAATTTATTATGTTTGATAGGATTCTATCTCGTTTAATAAATGTTAACCTTATTTTTTAGTACTAGTAATTGAGATTTTGAAAAATGAAACATAAGATAAATGGTAGAATTGATTACGTAAAATATTAATTCTCAAGCATAATAATGTAACGTAGAGACTAATAATCCAACGTTATGCACTAATTGCACAAGGATTAGTAGAGGGAAGATTTGATCATTGTCTTTTATAAGTGAAATATTATCCTAGAATCTTGTATTAAAACATACAAATTTTGAGGTAAAATTTTTTTTTTGGAAGGAAGAAATGTGACATTGAATTTTTATTTCAAAGAAATTTTTTTTTTGCATGAAGTATATATATAAGCAGCCTTTATTCCCTCCATGTGCATACCATAACAAGTGGTTTCTTATCCCATCAATAATCCACAAAACAACAATTAGTCATCTTTTCAATTGAAATAGGAGACGCAAACATATTTCCAAAGTTTTTCTACTTCATTCTTCTATTGTTGCTCTTTAAAGTTCACAGCCCAACTTTGAAGCTTTATCACCACATGTATTGATGGATTAAACTAGTATAGAAAATCGAAAAATTAAGTTTGATGTGAGGAATTCAAAAAATAGAATTAGCATCAAACTCCAATCCTAAGTAAGGTAAGAAAACTCATGTAAAATGTAGAAGGGGTTATAAAGCTTTTTTTTCTTTAGAATAAAATTTATTTTAATACTTTAAAATTTTAGAAACTTATATTTAATGATATTTATTTCAAATTTTATACTATGAGTACAGTCATGCAGGAGCTAAACCTAATTGTGCTAAATCAACAAGGACAAAAGGATCAAGATGAAAGAAAAGTTGAGCACGTTTTACTCTCGTCAAAGCATGAGGAGGAATGCAATTTGGTTTCCTCTTGTGGCTGATGTTATATTGTGGCATAAAACAATGGTGTAATGCATCTTTAGGATTCATGCTATAACATGGTTTCAATGTTAGCCTCTATTATCTATGCCTCATGCTATAGTGTAGGTAAACCACACTATAGTTGACTTCCAGTGATAATTTCTAATTCTTGTGTTACACGTTGTAATTATATCATAGCTTAACTCTCAGTAGGGACCAATTTTCAATAATATATAAAGGGGAAAAGGTTAAATGAGGATTTAAGGAGATCTTAGAACTATAATAGTTATTAATAAAAATTTATAAATTGATTGAAATGAATTAATGATTGGAAGTTATAAACCTTGCTTAATATCCTAGTGGGATTCAAATGAAAATTAAAAGGCTTTTGGGTAAGCATATGAAAGAAGATTATGAGGTTTTATGTTTTGAAAAAAAGATAAGATCTTGTATTAAGGAGAAAAAATGGAGTGTTTGTAGAAGTTTTTTGATCATACATCATGATATGATTCACCCCTTAAAGAATGAATCGAAATGTAAAAATATTAATTTGGAACATCTTAAGAATTATGATAGGATAAAGTAAATGAACCCAACGCAAACTACGATCTATCATCAGAGAGTACCAAAGTTATCAAAGAGAAATATAACTCTTATTACAACTTGCTAGAAGAACCAACATTATAAAGGGTGGTTCTTACCTAAGAACCAAGGGAATCAACTCATGCAGAGATGAAAACTCTCAAAGAGAAGTATTATTATTAATCAAACTTATGTTTACATTGAATCCATAAATTCTATTATATATAAAACCTAATTGGCCTAAATTGAGAGAAAATATAATAAAAAGGAAAACAAATATGAAATCTTAATTAAATTGAAAATTAATCTAAAATCTTAATTTGATTTGCAATTAATTTAAAATAAATAACTTGTAAACCCATGCCAAATCCTAATGTAATCTATAGAAAACAAATCAACAATATGAGCAATATCATTAGTTTTAGAACAAGTAATAAAATGTGTCATTTTGCTAAATTTATCCACAGCCACAAAAATACTATATTTTACATTTAGGGTCTTAGGTAGTCCTAGTACAAAATCCATAGAAATATCATTCAGGGATATTCAAGAACAAGTAAGGGAGTATATGAATATGAAACATTACCCTTTGATCTTGCTTGTAAATAAGTAATTTATTTTTTACAAATAAGTTTGACATCATGTTTTATTTTTGGCCAAAAAAATGTTTTTGTAAAACATCATACAAGTTTTTTGAATGTCAAAGTGCCCCATTAACCCTCCTCTATGAGTCTTTCTAATAAGTATTTCCCTTACACTACATTTAACCATGTAGTTTATTTTGCTTAAATAAATATCCATCTTGCCTAAAATAATCCTCAAAACCATGTTTAGAACATGTTTTCCACAACTGTCCAAATTCAACATCAATAGCATACAAGTTTTTTAGTAATTCAAATCCAAGTAATTTGGTTTATAGAGTTGTAAATAACACATACCTTCGAGATAATACATCAACGATAATATTTTTCTTGTTTTTTTTTGTATTTGATAACATAAAGGAACATCTCAATAAATCTTATCCACTTAACCTGTCTTTTGTTTAGCTTACCTTAAGACTTTAAAAACTTCAAGTTGAGATGATCAGAATGGATGAAAACTCTATCGACCAAAGACAATGTTGCCAAGTTTGTAAGACCCTCACCAAGGCATATAACTCCTTCTCATAGGTTGGATGGTTAAGTGTAGCTCCACTGAGCTTCTCACTAAAATATGTCATAAGTTTGGAATCCTACATCAAATTAACTCTTATACCCATTCTAGATGCATTACATTCAATCTTAAAAAATTTATCAAAATTAGGTAAACTTAACATAGAAGAATTGGTTAACTTATCCTTTAGCAAGTTAAAATATTTTTCATGTTTCTCTTTCCATTTAATAATAACATTATTTTAAAAATATCATTTAAAAGGGCAGTTATAGAACTAAAATTTTGTACAAATCTTCTGTAAAAACTTGCTAAACCATGAGACCTCCTTATCTCATTAGATTTGTAGGTATAGGTTATTCTATAATTACCTTGACTTTTTCTTCATCAACACTAACTCCTTGAGAACTGACAATAAATCTCAAGAAAATAACCGATTCTATACAAAAAGTGCACTTCTCAAGATTAACATACAATTCATGGGTTCATAAAGCCGCACATATAGCATGTAAGTAATCTAAGTGTTCATTCATTGTCTTTCTATAAAAAAAATATTACCAAAATAGACAACACCAAATTTTCCAATATAAGCTCCCAAAACATGATGCATTAATCTCATGAAAGTGTTTGGTGCATTAGAAAGACCAAATGACATGACAACCTATTTATATAACCCATATGATATCTAAACAATATGTGACTTGTATGCATAAGGGAAACGTCACACAACATAACATCCTTAGACTTGCCTACAGAAAAGGACACCAAGACCTTCTTATCAATCCTTACATCCCCACATTCATTCATCCACTGCAGCATATAAGGATTAGGATGCTTCTTACTAGTTAAGTTTAATTTCTCCATTATTAAGGTACTAGCAACATTGGTACAACTGCCACCATCTATAATTATACTACATACCTTGTTATTCATATGATTCATATGACGAGTGTGAAAAATATGTTCCCATTGCTCTAAATCTCCATCATCCTTTGGTTGGATGTTCAAAGCACGTCATGTGACTAAGATATCTCCATGCACGAGTTCTCTACATCAACATCACTATAGTTCTCTAACTTTGGCATTTCTCTTTCCTATGAGCTGACACTCTCTATTACGCCATTGTCAAGAATGGTCATGGTCTTTGATTTGGACATTGAGAATATGTCCAAGACCATGACACTTAAAGTAACAAATGTGACTTGACTTATAAAAGGATTTAGTTTTAGATTTACCTTTGAAAATAAGTACTGCTGACTTTTCTTAGATTCCTCTTTTGGTTTAGGACCTTCCTTCTTGTTGGACCAATTATATTTCTATGACGATCTAGAAGCATATTTGTGAGTGCTCCTAGATTTGAGTTATCTTTCCACCTGAATAGCTGTATGAAGTAATTCCTTCATCTTCATATAATATTGTAACTCCACCACATCATTTATCTCTATTTTTAATCCTCCAATAAATCTTGCCATAATGACTTCCCTATCGTCTTCAACATTAGCTCTTATCATGAAAACTTCCATTTCCTTGTAATAATCTTTAACACCCATGGCACCTTAGGTAAGACTATGCAGTTTTCAGTGCAAGTTTTTATGATAGTGACTTGACATAAACCTTCTTATCATGACTACTTTCATCTCTTCCTATGTTCAGATAAATATCTCTCCATACCTCCTCTTATTAAGCACAATCTAATTCCACCAAATATTTGTATAATCATTAAAAGATACAATGGCTAGCTTTACCTTTTTCTCCTTCAAGTAATTATGACAATCAAACACATGCTCCACCTTTCTCTTCCATTTAAGATAATTTTTAGGCTCATTCATTCCTTGGAATAGTGGAAGGGATAATTTAATAGTCCCCAAGTTGCCATCCTTTTTCTTCTCAATACCATCTTCTTTCTCTGAAACTTTCACCTTCTGCTTCTAAGTTCTCCCCCCAATCTTCTTCTTCATTAGGGTGAAGTAGTCTTTGGGGACTACTTTGATGAGAAACTTAAGACCTCTTTCTCGAACAATCCTCCATATCATCCAACCTTCTATTTAACTCTAAAAATTGATCTTGAACAGATTTTTTGAATATTTTCAAATCCGTTTCATTTTAATGGAGTTCACCATTCATGCTAGCAATGCTAAATTGAATAAAATAAATAAATAAATTAGTATAATAAAACCTCATTAATCACTCCTTTAGGTTTTACCCTCAACATTGATACTGTTCACTCATTTTTACACTTAAATTAGCTTTTTCTATAATGCTCCCACCAACTTTTTTCTTTTACCTCCTTATTCTCCTTATAAGCCCTCAAAGCAAAAACTTCACAAGTTGATTTCCCGATAGATAACGAAAACATTATAGATACACAAGATAAATAGAGTAAGGAGTACTAGTCAAAGAAATAAAGGATTAGGATAATCCAGAATCAAGAACTCAAATATTACACTAAACTAAGATTGAAGGTTATTTTTCTTTTAAATATCAAATTTTCTTGAACTTTTTTTGAATTTCTATCAAAAATTTTTTCACTTTTTTATTTTTTATTTTTTATTTTTTTTCATACTTTCCTTGTTGTAAACACTCAATTATGTCTGAGGGTCCCAATCATAAAATTAATCAAGAAACTAATACTAATTTAAAAATAATTCAGAAAGAAATAATGAAGACATAGGAAAAAATAGAAAAAAACAGAATAGGCAGAAAACAATACAGAAAGACAAACAAACAGAGAAACAGACAATAATAACATATATGATAAATAATGAGAAAAAGAAAGAAAATTAAAACAGCAAAGTAACCAAAATAAATAAATAAAACCAAAATCAAAAGAAAACAATAAAAGAAAATTAAAAAAAATAATTAAAATCTGAAAAAAGGGGGAATAAAAAGCTAAAATAAAAAATCTGAAAAAATAAAATCTGAAATTGAAGAAGAAAAATCTAGAAAATTGAAAAGGAAATTAAAAGTTGAAGAAAAAAAAAATAATATAATAATAAATATAGAATAAAAATAAAACAGAAAAAAAAATAAAAAAAACTGAAAATTGAAAACAAAATGTAGAAAATAAAAATGGAAAATCTGAAAAATAAATCAAGAACTATAGAAAAAAATAAATAAAAATGTTGAAAATAGAAAATAATAATACTAAAAATAAAAAAACGAAAAAAATCATAAAACTAACACAGAAAATGAAAAAGAATTAATAGTTAGAACAAAATTAACATAAATTTGGAAAAGGTAAAAATAGAATTTGAAATTAAAAATAAGAAAAAAATCAGAAATAAAAAAGAAAGACAAGAAGAAATCAAAAATAAAAGAATTAATCAATTTTTTTAAGACAGAAAAAGAAATAAACTAAAACAAAAGATAATAAAATATATAAAAATGGAATAACAGAATTACAAAAAAAGGGAAGAACAGAAAACTAATTTTAAAAGGAAAGAAATCTTGGAAAAAGGGGTTGGGACGAGAGCTTCACAATTTTCCTCTAAAAACTTTCTCCACCATCAGGGGGTGGCTCGATTCTGTGCTCCAAGAGTTCCTCTGGAGATTATCTTCGTTGCTGGAGAAAAGGAAGAGAAAAACCTCCAAGAACTCATCACACCTGTAGTTTTTCAACCACTTCCAGGTTCATCTAGCTTCTGCATATAGCTTTTATATGAATATATATATATATATATCACAAGAATTGGAGTGAATCTTGAAATCCTTTGCTCTGTGTATGGTATTCGGTTTGTGCATTATTAATAAAATAACATGATTAAGGTAGCTTAGGTTCAATTTTGCTTTCCTAAATTCTGATTCAAATATATGAAATTCAATGGTTGAAAGGCCCTAAAGAGCTTTGGTTTCTCTGCATAAAAATCTAGGAAGAAACTGACTTTCCTAAGACTTAGTAGAGGATTAATGATCAAACACAACATAGAAGCGATTCCCGCATCAATAGGCCAAGATCTTACCTCTTTGCCCCGTATATGAGTAAATTAAAACCTCTCTCTCAAGCCAAATAAGTCTAGGAAATCCCAAACAATTCCATGTAATTTTGAGCCACCTGCAATCTTTTGGTTGTACACGCATTTGAGGGCTACATAAGTGAGAAAACAGATTTTAGTTCTAGAAGCATTGGCCTAATATGAAGTGATGATGTGTGGATGTGGCCGACTTTGCTATGTTAATGCTTGAGTGAATCTTTGTGAAAGATTTGATATTCCACATTGTAGCCTATTGATGGCAACTTGCATAAGAGCAAAGAAAGGTTCTGCATCGTATGTCTGTGATGACTACTGAGCTAAGGGAGGGAGCTTCGAATCTGGTACCATCTGTGCAAAATTCTGATGAATGGAAATTGGAACATAAGCTCGCAGCACTAGACAGGTTCACTGATAAGAGAATCTCTCATCCTGGCCTTGGCTATCTTGTCTTAACCAATTGTGACCTTGCATAGGTTGTTGACATCACTAGCAACTTCAAGCCATAATTCATATATACTGTAAGGTCGTCAACCAAAAGGTTCCAAAAAGAAGGACAACTGCATCTAAAAAGCCAACCTAATGTGAACGCCTTTGACCCTGTTCTCATGTCATTAGAGTAATCGTTTGTGCATCAGCAAACCCTGCTCTGTTTGGGGAGGACGAGGCTAGTGAAACCATCAAAAGCATGCTTTGGTGTGAAAGGAAGACCGAGTTACCCCGTGACCCTCAAGATGGTTACACGATGTAGGCGTGCAAACTGGGCAGCCAAAACATAATATTCCCAGGGATATAACATGTTAGATCAAGTACAATAGAGAAGATATCTGCATAACTTACGGTAGCAGAATTCACATTCCCTAAGGCATATTAATCTGTTCCCACATCACGGGTCTTATATGGCAAATGCAAGCTTTAAACCACCACAACTCTCTCTAATATTCTTAGTAGAAAGGTCTCCTTTTAAGGTGCAGAGCGTGTTCTTCCATGAGGAATTCAGTGTTTGATATGGCAATGCGTCCGCCAAAGCCTGTTTTAAATCTAATCTAGGGAATTAGAAACCTAACCACAAGGTTGGTGTAGTGGTTCATTTGCCGCCCACCAACGACCATGTTCCCTGTTCGAATCCCCATTGAAGCGCGTCCTTTAAATGTTTTCACTTTTCCAACACTGAACCTTTGTCCAGCAGCCTTTGTCCAGGGCATTTCTAATAGTAAATGAGGGGACATATGCTAAAAGCAATCAGCTCAAATGGTTAGGAATGCAGCCCCACTACACAGGATCTCAAGTTCGATCCTCATGGGCAGCATGGATTTTAATTTGCCCCTTTCACTTTGTCAAAATGACAAATCTACCCCTGTAGGACTCTAAAATGCCCAAACTGTCCCAGGTTTCCAAAATTCCAGAATTACCCCTCCAAGTTTCCAAAATTCCAGAATTACCCCAGATTCCAAACTCCCATTTTTTCCCCTACCAGTATAATTACCGTTCTGTCCCCTAGCTTTTCCCTTAATGCCAAAATTATCCCCAGCTCTAAAAAATTCATAAAAATTCCATAATTTCTAAAAAATTCATAAAAATTCTGTAATTCCTAGAAAATTCATAAAAATTTTATAATTACTAAAAAGTTCATAATTAAAAATAATAAATAAAGATTGCTAAATAAATCCCAAAGTCTCTAATAATTACCAAATCACCCCAAAATTTCCATAATTACAAAATTACACCAAAATTCCTTTTTACTCCAATTACCTCAAAACTTCAAAATGAAACTCTTCTATTAACTTCAAGTTTTCTTTTACTCAAGGATTAATATCATTTGCAAATCATTTCTTTTCAAAAACTTTAAAAATCTTTTTCTAAACATTTTTGGATCTTTGGTCTCACGCAATAGGCTCTAAATGGGGGACTCGCGGTTCACCTGCTGTTCAACATTTAGTAGTCTGTATAGGCCCCCATGCTACCGTAGCCGCCTCGGGTCTTGTGCATGAGTGGACTAAAGGTTTCCTCCAAAAAATAAAAATCCTTTCAAAAACAAAATCTTCAAATACTCTTTTTCAAGCACCTTCGAAGGTCAAGCCTTCAAAACAAACCAGAACTATGTAAGCCTTGATTTTCCCATTGCACCGGGGAATACGTAGGAGCAGGATCAAGTCCTGTCAGGCTAACCTCCATCAAATTATTTATTTTCACATTAATTAAGGGATCAAGCATTTTCAAAAAAATCATACACTCAATTTAAGGGTACCGTTCCTCGGAATGGGCAAGTGGGGTGCCTAACACCTTCCCCCACTCTAACCGACCCCCGAACTTAGAATCTCATCTTTAAGTTAGGGTTTTTCCAAACTTTTTCCCTTAAATAAAATTTGGTGGCGACTCCACATTCATTAATAAATTTTATTTTTAAAATTTCAGCGAGTTCGTCGTCTCGTCGGAATTACGGTTGCAACACTTGTCTTTCAAATACTTGGTAAACAAGAACTTTAATATTGTAAGAGATAAAGATATAATTTTTTTATAGAATTTATGGAGTATGTGATAGACAAAAAAGATAAAGAAAAGATGAATGAGAAAAAGGAAACTAGAAAATAAGAAAGACAAGAATAAAATAAAATAAGGGATAAATGACACATGATTCTAAGAGTCGAAGCTCTAGTACAATTTACCCTCCACAAAATGAATCGGAATGCAGAAACATTAATATGAAATGTCTTGAGAATCAAGATAGGATAGATAAAGGAACTTGACACAAACTATAACCTATTAGAGAGCACCAAAGTTATTAGAGAGGAATGTGACCCTCACCGTAAACTTCCAGAAGAATCAACGTTATGAAGGGTCGTTTTTTGCATAAGAACCAAATGAATCAACTCACAGAGAGATGAAAACTCTCAAAGAAAAGTATTGCTATTCATTAAACTTGTGTTTATATTGAATCCCTAAATTCTGTTATGTAGAAATCTAATTGGCCTAAATTGAGAGAAAACCTAATAAAAAAGAAAAAAAATATGAAATCTTAATCAATTTACAAAACAATCTAAAATCTTATTTTGATTTGCAATTAATTTAAAACAAATAACTTGTAAACTCATATCAAATCCTAATGTAATCTATAGCAATTTAATTACAAATCATAAGTATTATCACCTAAGATCCTCAATAGTATGACTACATAAATTAACCCATATTGGATTTGAATTTAGATTTAGATCAACGTAGTTCCTTTCTTAAACTTTCTTGATGAGATCTTGAGGTGCTTGTTTCATACGCTTGATCTTATTCCTAGTCATAGGACATCTTATTCCTTGTAAAGGATCTTTCAAGTGATCATTCTTCTTTAACATGATGTTCACGTTCTTATCATGTCATGTTGGGGATAATCTACAATCTTGAAGATTATCATTACCGATTGATTAATTTCGCAATTTTATGAAATATTGTGAAATGGTATGAGGATGATAATGTTGCTAAGGGTACACTTTAATTTGGAAATTTGATCTCAATCCCCTATTAATTTTATAAACTCATGATAATTTGGGTCTGCCTCTATTATGCATATTCTACAGAGGAAAAACCTTAGAATAGTGAGACTTGTCATGGTATATGATGCATTAGGTCTCAATTTAATCGTGAGTCTGTCATCGTAGGTATTTGAGGAGAGAAAGGTGAAATAACTCACATGCATCCAATAAATCTATTTTGACCTTGGATTAGGTCTGTGTGATTCTTGATGATGTTTATGTGTATATATATAATTATTTGTAACTACTCTTTTGTAACTTTACTTGTACATAATGTCTCGTAGCTCTTCTCTTATGTTTCTATATGTGTAACTACGGTTTCCATAGTGAATTTGCAATCTAGATCACCTTCACTAAGTGTGGAGATAAATATTAACATGAAGAATAAAAAATAGTCCAACACCCTAAGAATACATGCAACCACTATAGAGAAAAGTTATAGTAAGAATGATGAGAATTTACAAGAAGTCATGGCGTTTATAATCGTTGGCCTTCTTTTTGGAGCCCTCAATTTTGCAGGTGACTTTTGTATTTCCAGTTCAGTAACATTAACTTAAATTGTCTATATATTGAATGGATTGAAATCTATCTAGATGATTAGAGGCTGTTACACCTTAAAAAAAAAAGCATATAATCATTCTAAAACCTAAAAGATCAAATTAGACTATTTTGTTTTGTATTATTTTTAAACCAATCCAAACAAGTCTCATTTATTAGATTAGATGATTTTTTATCTCAAAAATATTCCAAACAAATTATGAGCATCCTGAAGTTTTAGATTTTCTTTAGAATTTTTCTCACATTTTTTCTTTCAATAATAAAAATTCTCCTAAATCAATTCAATTACCCATGTTATTAAAGAAGAAACTTAATTTTGTTTCAATTCTTGATATATTTTGTGTGTATTAAATATAGTTGATTTTTCTAATATTTTATTGACATTGGAATAATTAATATACATTATTCTTTTGAATTAAAATAAAATTAATATTTTTTAAATACAAATAGTTCATACTTAACATAATAATAAAAGCCTAAGACAGTTAAATGTAACTTCATAATTAATAATAACTTGCTAATAACACAAGTTTACTATTTTAAAAAAAAAAGCCAACTAATAAGAGGCTCTCATTATATCTTCTCTAGATAATCTTTCTATTCCTTCCACTACAAAGGTAATTTGGTTTCTCATTTCATTTGTGTCTTTCTTATGCAAAAGGCAAGATGTGAGATGTTAGATATTTTTAGCAATTCCAACATAAAACTCACAACTTGTTCATTGAATTTACTAAATCATAAAAAATATCATCATTGTGCTTTACCTTCCAACTTTATTTTGTTTTAGCATCATATGGTGATTTGTTAATTAGGCTTAATGCTTTAGTAGCATTATAGGTTTACACTATTTATGAGTCAAAGTTTCATATCCTTCCAAATTAGTTTAACTCACCATCCTATGTTGTTTGATAAAAAATATCATTATTAAAGAAGCATTATTTGGCCTTTCTAATTGAGCACTTGTTGTTCTATCTTTTCCATATGCAATTTCCAATCTACCAAAGTATGGGAATGGTTGGCCATACAAGCAAATTGCTACATTGTGAGAATGCAAAAAAAAAAAAAAAAAAAACAAACATGTGTATGAAGTTTTAATTGATGTAAACTAAAGTAGCAAAAGTATACTATGTCATATTAACCTTGCACCATTATTTATAAATTTATTTCTTTACAATAATCATCTTCCTAGTAATCATTCCACCCAATTATAAAGGTATTTTTCTAGTTCTTTAGTGTAACTCAGTTTAGACATGCCTGCAACAACATTCTAGTCATCATCTACTAATTTCAATAAACCTTCAACTAAGAATGCATCTTCCATGGTCCATTGTTGCTTTGCACATTTTTCTTGTTAGAGTTTTAGAGGGTTCTTCCATCTATCCAACAACTACATAAGTATGCAAAATAAAATTAAAAATACTATAGCAAAAAAAATTATTATATTTTAAGCACACCATGTTATACATACATACATATATATATATATATACATACATACAAACATACATATATACATATATACATACATACATACATACATACATACATATAAAGGGAGATAAGGGATCATGACGAAATTTAATTGTTTAAAAGAGTTATTGAATAGAGTAACTTTAGCATAAATTAAACATATACTCTGGATTCTTTAACTAAATAAAGCTCTAAACTAAAAACTATCTCGAGAGATGAGTTGGAGACCATTAAAGAAAATGAGGTAGGAGATTTTGAGGAGCTTGAAGAACAGTTTATATATGAAGTTTGATAGTAGATTAGAGAGGATTTTAGACATGATGTGACATCTTTATGCCTTTTCCAAGAAAATACACAGGTCCAACCCTATTTTCCCCTATATGCTAAGCACAAAGGAGAGTTGTGCATTCGGATGGAAAATATATATTTAAAGAGTACATTCTTGATATCCAAGATGACTATAAGCTATATGCTGAGGATCTTCTCCATTCAGTCGTCATTGGAAAAGTTTATAACTTAAAGTCAATCATACACCACAAGCAAATAAAAATTGATAAGGTAGGGGTGGATGTTCAACATGTTGAAGATACAAATACTTTTTTCCTTATGCTCACCAAGAAAGTTTAAATAGTGAAGCAAGATTTGAATCATTTCATTTTGTAACATCCTAATAATGATACCATCCTACACTTAAGTCATATCGCAAGTTTATTATTAGTTTGTTACTTCATGATGAAAAACTATTTGTTGGAAAATACTTGTACTGAAAACACAATATAATTTTTCTTTTGAAATATTGTTGAAAGTGTGAGCCTCGTCGTGGCAATTAATGTGACAGAAAATAAATGTTATGACATCATCACTCACATGGAAATTAATTAAATTTTACAATAATATTTACATCATTAGTTATATAGATAATGCATTACATGCATAATAGTAATTTAAAAACTTCTAGTTAGTCCTTTAAACAAACTAAAGGTTTCAATACCCTTCACAAGGTATAGTCATCCAAAGTAGAAAGCACAAAGTTGTAAAATAACAAAATATTGTCCTCTATAGCTCTTCCTAATTCCAATACACGAGCATTAATCTCTAGTCCATGTTATTTTTTTCCACATGGACCATTGCTACCGCAGAGAGTATGATTGGACTCTAGGAGAGAAATGGGAGGTAAGGTGTGAGAAATCGTAATTTGTTAGTAGGAATCTACCCTAAAGTTGGTGCCATCATTTCTAACCTTGTCACTTCAGTTTATTAAGAAAATATGGTAGGCATACAAGTTCAATTAAAATAATATTTATCTGAAATGAATCAATTTAAACAATGGCAAGGATTAAATATCATACAAGCATATAACTCATAACATTCTCATCCAGTAGTCTCCATCTCAGTGACACTTCAACATATAACATACCATTATACTTTGAATGACACATTATTAAACATTTGTCAAGAAATATCTTCTCACTTTCACACATACTTAACTTTATTTAGGATACGAGCTCATTCCTAATGGTCGTCACCATCTTAGCTTGAAGCCCTATGACCTTTAACATGGATAGTCCCAAACTTCCGCGCATGCACAAGTCACTGACTTGGCACTTTACAAGTATGTGCTTTTTAAGTTTTCAAATTAAATTTTATTTAGTGGCCCCTTGACTTATTAGGTTCCATTTCAAGTCTTTAAAATAGGATGCATGCTCAATATTGAATAAAAATGCTATGTACATATAGCATTCAATTCATCCATTTAATACCAAATCATGGAATCATATAAACATACGTAAGTCATCATGTCATCCAAGAGATCACACATGTCATTACATCACTCAAGAGAACACATAGCAGATTTACACATATAGGGACATGCTTAAGCATCACCTTGATAAATAGGACACTAATAGTTACCCAAAAGTTTGTTTTCTTAGTGAAAATATTTACTTAAGAATGGTTTTTAAATTTTTTACAGTATGCACCTTTCTTCTAAAATTGTCAAGCTGACATTATTCTTTATATTTTATGATAAGTTTCTCAAGGAAAATCTACACCGGTCATTCTGTCTAGGTTTCTCTCAACCTTTCCTTTTCTCAAATTCCTTTTTGATGTTTTTCTCCTCTTTAACTTTACGGTGGCCTAATGGCTATTATGCCGTTTAAGTGGACATGAATCTTATTTAACTAATTTTAAACTTCCTTGGCTGAATGATCCTTTTCTAATTTCATAAAAATGTATGTTCATATAGACCTTATAGCCACTTTTGTTTCTCAAAATTTATTCCTAGGAGAGATTAACACATAACTTTTGCCCATTAAAATCTATCATGCCTAATTCTTTCTTCTTTGGTTGAATGTCTTTGTGAGTTTCAAAGAGGTTGTTGTTCATCTTTCTATGCCCTTATGGCCAATTTGTTAAAATTTAATCTTGTTAAGAGTGAATCTTTGGTCCTTTACCTAATGAACTACTTTACTAATATTCTTACAAGTGTATGTCAAAATGTTCATGTCTTGTCTCCCTAAACTATGCCTACTTGATTTTAGTTTCTTTTTACTTTTTTTTTTCAAAGTGCTTGGTCGAATGGCCATTGAGATCTTCCATGGCCACTTAACTTAGCTTTGTTGGATCTATGTGTATGTCATTAATGTTAAAGTTTATGGATAATGTTTAATTTTACATCTTTATGAATTTTAAGTCTTTGCTTTCTCATAGATGAAGCCTTGGCTGAATTGTTCCCATACATCTAAGGTGACATTTTTAACAACCTTTTTTTCCATCTTAGCTTCTAGATCTATTGTCTTAGCACTTAGTAATCATGATTTGTCTCAAGGTCAACCAAGTCTTTGATCTTATGTAATGGTCCTTGTCTTTAGTGCAAAGTTTACATCTTTGTTTAATTTTCTAAGTCCAAAAATTCTCCACTTTTTAACTTAATATTTTAAAGACCGGGCCTTTAAGATTTATAAGTTAAAGTTTGAATTTTTATCCTTACAGCTTTGAGTCCATGGCTATAGTTTTCCAGTTTTGATGTTCATAACTTTACATTTCAAGACCTTGACTTTTTACAGTAAAAGGAACAAACTTTCACTTTTTAAGAAATAAAGCAACACATGGTGGATTTATCATCAATTAAGATAAGGTTCACATAGTCCTCTCTAAAATCTAAAAAATATCAATTTGAGCACCTTCCAAGACTTTGAATAAAACATTCAAATCTTCCCAAACTTTCTAAAATCATTTTTAAGAAGTTTTAACCGATTAAAATGTTATAAGAATACAAATAAGCATTCTAATCTATCAAAGCTTCATTTTGACACCTTATAAATTATTTAAAACTTGGAAATATTTATTTTAAGGGCTTAGGGCAGCCTTGGACTAAAGAGTGCTCAAGAAAGTTAGATCTTTGAGTTTAGAGAAGAGATCCATTAAGAATAAGAATAATAAGCAAATATAGTTAATAAAAATAGTTAGAAAATTTTAGGGAGAAAACATTCAATATCTTCTCAAATATCTAAATCCATCATTTATTTCAAGACTTAGTTAAAACCTCTAAAATCTTCCCAGAAATTATAAAAATTATTTTTAAAAAGATTTAACTTATTAAAATACTTAAGGAGTTCCAATAAGCACTTTAAACCATTAAAGCTTCATTATGAACTCTTAAAAGTTATTTAAAAAGTAGAAATGATTATTTTAAGAGCCAAGGGAGTTTTTAAACCAAATGATACTCAGGATGATGGAATCTTAAATTTTAGAGAAAAGATCCACAAAGATGAAGAATATTAGACAAGAATACTTAACAAAAATGCTTAGAAAAGTTTAAAGGTAGAATATCCTACTTGCTGAAGCCTTAAAATGGAAACTTGGTGGATCTAGTGATGGAGAATCAGCCCCTTGATGATTCCATTTGAAATTTCTTCAAGGGAAAAGGAGGAGTCTTTCTTGCTTAGTGTTTACGTTTAAGCTTAAAAGATTGAAGTTTAAATGTTGTTAGATTTTGGCTTAGGGAAGTTTAGATATGAAAGCTTAATCTGGGAGAGTTTGCTAAGTGTTTTAATGAGTGATTTTTCTATAGTGAAGATGACTAGACTCTTAGTAGATTTTGTCTACCTCATAGTTGGTTACTTAGGGATTAAATTTTTAACTAAGGGAAAAATGGTCTTTTCACTAATAATTTCTATTTTCAAATTTAATTGTAAAATATGTGTAAATTATCCTTTAAGACTAATCATGGTTTATTTACCCTAATAATTGTTTATTTAACCTAATTATGGTTAATTTTTAACTTAATCATGATTACTTTAACTTAAGTATGACTAATTTAACTAACCATGGTTACTTTTATCTCTCTTCATAAATATTTATATCTCTTATGCCATTATGGCTTGGTGACTTATGGTGTTGAGTCATTTCCTTATTTAATACTTGTTAATTTTCATGCATGATGAAAGGCTTTAAGCTACAAGTCTTTCCGTGACAATTTTTTCCCCTTCTGATCTTTCAGTGGTATTTTGATCATTTCTTGAATTTTTTTTAGAAAAGATTCTAAATTGTTTTCTTGGTGTTTTTAACCCTTATTAATTCATTCCTCGCTTATTTTTAAGTTATTTTCTATTTATTTGGTAACAATTTAGCCCGTACAGAAGTTAGGACTCTATAAGAGTGTTTTGAGCATTTTTTGTGGTGTATTTGCTTTTTTTTTCGAATCTAATTATTTTATATGATTTATAATCCTTATTGATGAGTTCCAAGTCTTTAGAATATTTTCTATCTTTTTATTTTGAGTTGTCTGCTCATTATCCATTGTTGTCCCAACGTAAGAGTATTTTGGTTATTTTACTGAAAGATTTCTATTTTCTCTAAATTTTCATTTATATCTTTGTTTTATATTTTTCTAGTATGAATTCATGATATTAGATGTCTATTATGGAAATTTTTGGCGTTACAGATTTGACATCGTAAAAGATTTGGCTAGCGAGTTGAAGATAATATATTCAATCTTTACAAATATTTACTTTTGTTTTTCTCATATTATACTTGATTTATGTATAATGTTTACTTTAGGAACTTGATATCAGTGCTAATAAACATCTTTTAACAAAAAAAAAAAACTTGAAGTTGATTTGCTGGCATGTTTGTGTATAGTGGCTATTAATATGGGAAACCATCTTTTGCAATGTAATTTGGAAGATGATATCATACGTAAGGTTGCTTCAATGTTGTTTTATATCACAAGATAATAAGGAGCTTGTTGTGGGAAATAATTTGTTACAAATCGATACTACAATTATGATTGATGGAAGTACATTTCTAAACCTATATTAATTAGTATTAAACTTTTATAATTAACATTTGTTCAAAACGTTAGGTATCTGCATCAAATATGCGTCCTAATAAGGAACATGAATGTACATGGATTCATTGGCCTTGTTCACATAAAGAGAATGGGGGAAAATCAGCCAAAAATATGTGTCTACATTTAAAATAAGATACATGAAGAAAAAATGTCATTTAACATCTTGTTTCATTCATAAGTAAAAGTTTGCAATTGATTGTAAATTTATATATGACTTTGATAAATTTTTATCCAATTTTATAGGCCCATTGTTAATTGATAACTATTTTTTCTTCGCAAAATGCTATTATATTTCCATGCTCAAAACGGAATAAATTGAATAAAGAAATCAAATAGATTATTGATTTGTAAATATTTTATAATTTGATATGTATTTACATAATTTGTAAGCATTATTCATATATAAGACTTGACTGAGTTGTTGTCTTGTATCATATTTTTTACTATAAAGCTGTGAATGCATATCATTTGTTGAAAGGAAAAGATTATATAATTATAAAAGAACTACATAGATCTACACATGTGAAAGTAGTTTAATATGAAGATAGTATTAATGTATTTCATTCTTTTTTCTTGATATCATTAACTCATTATATTTGGCTTTTTGTATTAATTTCTAGTGTCAAAAATAAATTAAAGGTATAGGATTTTCTACTTTGCCTTTTGTAAGCATTAAATCTTATATTTTATGGTTGGTTTTCTTTCTTTTGTGGATCATTTTCATAAAATCCATAGATCTATTTTTGTTTAGACTCATGAGGGCTCAAGACTGTCTTTGAACGGTTAAAAATAAGCATCACCATTTTTTTGAGATTCCTTAAAGAGAAAGTAAAGTTTGGTTGGATTAAAGTTCTTCTTGGAAACTTAAAAGCAATTTAATCGGTGAAAATTATTTAAAAATTTATTTTGATGCTTTGGGAAGTTTTGAGAGGTCATAAGAAATTTTTTTGAAGTGGTCATGATATAGGATGGATGGATCTTAGAGTAGATCTTGTGGATCTCCACTTTATTGTTTTGAAAAAAATGTTATCTTGCATGTTTTTATGCTTAAAGCTTGAGAGTTATTGATTTTCTTACTATGATGGACTTTTACAATAATATGTCCAGATCTAAACCCATGGATTAAAATATTAAAAGGTATAAGAATAATTACTTCATAAATCTCAATAGCTTGCTTTGAGCATAGATATAAAAAATACTAAGTAAAATTTAAAATTTTAGGACCAAAAAAATGGGACAAGCTTCATAAGATACTATAAACACCAAATTATGTCTGAGACCCCCTTAGTTTTAAAATTAATTAGTGAACATTTAAATAAATTAATAAAAGGAAAATATAAAAAATAATAGATAGAAACAGTTAAAAAAATAAAAAAATGAAAGAAAATAGAAAAAAGAAAGTTTGAAGCAAAAGGAAATAGAAAAATATAATCTGAAAAATAATGAAGAAAAAGAAAAAAAAAACAACAAACAAAAAAGGTAGAAGAAATAAGATAGATAAAGTCTTTCATGACAAAAATAGAAGGTAGAAAAAGATAAAATCAGAAATAAAAACAAAATAAAAAAAATGTAATGATCGAAAAAAAAATCTATTAACAACAGAATAATAGAAGAAAACGTATAAAACTTGCAAAATAAGGAAATAAAAGGTATTAGAAATTAAATAAAACAGAAAAAATTAAAAGGTAAAATAATGTAAATAGAATTATAAACAGAAAAAAGAAACAAAAATTAGTGAAGAAAATCCTTAAAAAAGAAGAATAACACATAAAAGAAAAGAAAATAAAAAAAGAAAGAAGAAAATAGAAAAAGGCAGGAAAAAGGAGAAAAAAGGAAGAAAAACGGAAAAATGAGTATAAAAGGAAGGGAAGGATACAGGGAGAGGGGTTCAGAAAATTTTGGGGAGAAGACCCAAGACCTCTCTAGAATTTCTCCGGAGTTGCTCTTTGATAGGCGATTCTCTAAGAAGATTAAGGGGCGTCATCTTCTGATTCTCTGAAGACGGGGATCCTCAAGTTCTCTCTCCATCAGCAAGGAAATCTCCATAAAAAAGGAGCTCCTGGAGGTTGTTCTTGAATTACACGAAGGAGAAGAAGTCTGCGATCCTTGACAGTTACATCACAACAAGCAGAGAAGGAGAACGCGGCTCCAACTTCACAGGTTTGTGTTCTTCTCGTGCGCTTAGTACAGAGCAATTTTTGTGGCTTGATCGTTCTGCACCTAATTACTTTTGGATCGCATTGTGAAGAATCTGTGCATTAATTTCCTTTACCAAGAATCGCCCCTGATATGTTAATTTTTCCTAGCTCATAGTGAGGCTCTGATTGCATGTGATACGAGAGGCTTAGCGTAGTTTAAATGCAAGGCATGCATGATGTTTGTGATTATATCATCTTCGTGTTTGGATATTTGTTGACTCACCTGTTCCTGTGAATAATTTGTGGCCATTGCTTAAAACCACGATGATTGAAATTGGTGGCATTGAGATAAAAGAATCCATGAATAAAGCGTCGAGTAAGTCGCTAGCAAATGCCATAATAAACATGCAAGTGTTAAAGTGAAATGTAATTTGTGGAATATACGGCTGAGCTCTTTTGTCACCTAAGGGTGAGATGTAAACAGTAGGAGAAGGGACTGGTTACTGCAGAGCATAGTGTAAATGCACCCATCAATAATGGCCGCCCTACTTTAATGCCTTGTGTTAATAATCCGAACTTAGAATTCTGGTTGCAGACCCGATGGCATTCTTTGGAATTCCTAATAGGAAAATCAAACGATGACATGCACGCGTACACTGACGCTAGAGAGGCTGAGATTCCCAGGTTTGCTACAGTCCCTCGAGAAGTCTTCTAAAAGTTCTAGGAGGCCGTATTCACGCCAGTTTTCAAGTAATTCAGATTATACAGGAGTCATTCCAGTGGCCCTCATGGTGACGTTGGAAGTGGAAATTATTCATTTGGGCAATACATCTACCTAGGAGATGCCCTCCTATCCACTTAATTTAACTTCTAAAAGCAACCTCAAAGCTTGAACATGATAGGTTTCCTGTTTGCGCATGCCGAGCCAACATCGAAGGAAATAATCATCCCTGTGAGCCAAAGAAAAGAGATTAAGCCATGCATGAGCTCTTGAACGATGGCATTTACAGGATTTGGTCACTCAAGATGGGGCCTGCTGGGTCTTCAAAAGGGGTCATCCTATATGCGAACGTCACAAGAACCAAAGGATCAGACGCACCTACGTGAAAGAAAATGGTCTCCTGCAATATGTGTTAACTGAGGTGTTTTAAATGGGATTAATGCTGCTTCAGCTTAAGATGCAAGGAGTTATGGTACTAGTCTTAAAGGCTTCGAAGGAATGAGTGCATGTAGGTTGCCATGATTCATCGAAGGAACTCAACGTGTAGATTGCCATGATTCTGGAGGAGTGGCATGAAACAAACGATTAAGTGATGAAGACCTTGGTTCGCGGAGCAGTGGAAGAGAGGACCGATCTAAAGCTCTCGCATAGAAAAGGGTGAAACTCCATGCACCCAAGACATACTTCATGCCATAGGTTAGGACTTGTCTGCCTATCCTTGCCCTGCTTGAATGCACCAAGTACACTTCAACTATGATCGTGAATGGCAACATACACCCGCACCCGAGAACCACCACATGCAATCACGGAAGTCCCCCATGAGTTCAAGTTGCTATGCTAACGTTGGCAACCGGGGCTGGCACGCGACGTGCTACAATGAGAACCTCAAGTTTGGGCTTCACAGGATCCTTGCATCCGAGCCTCCCATCCCACTCACGACACCATTTGAACAATGCTTAGAAGATTGATGCACGTCAACAAGTTCTGTAAGGATAGTTTGTTCTTTCTTTCTCGAGCAAGGTTCATATTTGGTTGAGGGAATACAATGAGGAGGGGCGAACTTATAAAATAATAGACTACCGGAGTAGTCTCAGGGTTTGTCTTTATGAGGCCTCCACAGATTACCAAGCCCCATGCACGTCGGATGCGCCCTCATGCAAAGATAGGTGAATTAAAATCAAGGGAGGGGGGCCACCAGCATGTCATCATTGGAATAAAGGGAATGACCCATTCTATTCACATATACTTAGCCTGCTGAGTATGAGCTACAAATTTGTGTAGCACGAGTGGTCAAACACAAGGCTTGCTACCGCTGGGTCTGCGTGTTCGATCCCGTGCCTTGCAATCCATTTTAAATTTCTAACGTCTTTCATGTGCCCCGAAAGTATACTCTAAAGTTAATCTGGAGCATAACGAGCATTAGTTGGAGGTGTAGCCCAGTGGTTGGCACGCTGCATGGCATCCCCGAGACCAGCCTTCGAGTCCCACGGGGTTAATTTAATTTTCAATAAATCCTCTTTTTAACTTTTTTCTTCAAATAAAATCAAATTAAAATTCGATTTTAATTTTTTTTCCCTTAACTTTCCAAAACCACTTCAATGGCTTTTCTCAAATCAAATTCAAGTTAGAATCTTTCTCAAGTCCGAGTCAAGCTTATTTTTAATCAAGTCAAGTTTAATTTTCCAACATTCAAAATCAAATTCTATTCTTTCTTCAACCTTGAATCAAGTTCATTTCTTATTTCAAATAAAACTCTTTTCAAAAGATTTTTGGATCCACAGTCTCACGTGATGAACTCTAAATGGGAAACTGGCGGTCTACACTGCTGTTCGATGTTTAGTAGTTCGTATAGGCCTCCGTGTAGCCTTAGTTACCTCGACCTTGTGCATGAGTGGGTTGAGGGTCCCTCCCAAAATAAAATTCTTTTCAAGATGCTTTGGGACCTACAGTCTCACGCGACGAACTCTAAATGGGAAACTGGCGGTCTACACTATTGTTCGATGTTTAGTGGTTCGTATAGGCCCCTGTGCTGCCTTAACCGCCTCGAAACTTGTGCATGAGTGGACTAGAAGTCCTTTCAAAAATAAAATTCTTTTCAAAAGATTTTGGAATCTATAGTCTCACGCAACGAACTCTAAACGGGAGACTGGCGGTCTACATTGCTGTTCGATGTTTAGTGGTTTGTATAGGCCCCTGTGTTGCCTTAGCCGCCTTGGACCTTGTGCATGAGTGGACTAGAGGTCCTTTCAAAAATAAAACTCTTTTCAAAATGCTTTGGAATCTATAGTCTCACGCGACAAACTCTAAACGAGAAACTGGTGGTCTACACTGCTGTTCGATGTTTAGTGGTTTGTATAAGCCCTCGTGCTGTCTTAGTCACCTTGGACCTTGTGAATGAGTGGACTGAAGGTTCCTCCAAAATAATAATAATAATATAGAAATCTTTTCAAAAACAAAATCTTCGAATACTCCTCTTCAAGCACTTTCGAAAGTCAAGCCTTCAAAACAAACTAGAACTACAAAAGCCTTGAGTTTTCACTTGCACCAGGGAATACGTAGGAGCGAGATCAAGTCCTGTCAGGCTAACCTCCATCAAGTTATTTATTTCCACGCTAATTAAAGGGATCGAACAATTTCAAAAATCACACACTCAGTTTAAGGGTACCGTTCTTCGGAACGGGCGAGTGGGGTGCCTAACACCTTCCCCATTCGTAACCAACTCCCGAACTTCGAATCTCATCCTCGAGTCAGGGTTTTTTCCAAATCATTTTTCCCTTAAATAAAAATTTTGTGGTGACTCCACATCATCATTTTAAAATTTTCATTTTCAAATTTTAGCGAGTTCGTCGTCTAGTCGGAGTTACGGTTGCAACAGATACTTATGACTCTCTTTGACCATGACCCAAGCTATGGAGTTTGGAAAAACCTTGTGTGGATCAAGTGCTTAAGGTGCTACAAGTGCATAAAATCAAGGAACCAAGGTTGTATGAAAAGGAAATTCGAAAAGGTGATCTTGGAAAATCTAAACAGATCATTTGGCCATAAGGGTGAAGTTAAGGATAAAATTTCTTAAAATTTATAAAACTGATACAAACCATATGAATAAGTTCTAAATGATGTGAAACAACTTTTGAAAGAAGGGAAATTGAGTTAAAATGACCTAAAAACTACTAGGTGTGCATTCGGCTACCTTAGTTTAATTCAAGGAAAAATGAACTTAAATTTTGGTTAATGATGCATTAAGAATCTTCATTTGGTAAAAGGAATATTTAAAGGTGTAAGTAAGGTCTAAAAGTGGCTAGGTCCATAGTAACCAAAATTGATGAAATCAAGTGAAATTCATAATTAATACCTAAGCTAGATTTCAGAAATGCACAAGTTGGTAATTAAAAATGAACCATGAAGTTGTAAGGAGGAGAGAAGTCATTCGACCATGACCCTTAGAGATAAGAATTCATAAAAATTAACTAAACATGGTAAAACTTATAGCCTAAACTTCAACTAGAAGGATTCATCAATCTATGTTAATTAAAGATGAAATTTGATACCCTAAACATTAGGAGTGACATTCGGACACCTTAGGGTTAATGATTCAAGGAGGAGTTTTAATTTTTAACTAGATTTAATTAAGCATCCTTGGCATATAAGTATAAGGGACTAAAAGTGTGAGGAAGTTTCAAAATGGTTAAGGGATTCATTCGGCCACCTTTGGGTTAAATTGTCAAGAAGGAGTTTAAAATATTAACTAGGGTTAGTTAACCATCCTTGGCACATAAGTAGAAGGGATTATAGGTGTGACGAAGTTTTAAAAAGGCTAAGGAGTCCATTTGGCCATATTAGCTAAGTTAGTGAAACAAAGTTAAGAATTCACTATGACTTAAGACTAAACATAGGCATGCACAAATTAAGTGATTAGGAATGAACCATGAGGTTGGAAAACTACATTAAATCGTTCCACCATGAATTTCAAGTATGATGAAGAAATCTTAAAAATTTTTAAGTTAGGCATTAATTAATGAATTAGACTTCAATTGATGAAAATCAACTCCCAAGACAAAGAAAAGAAAACTAGAAGGCCTTAGAAACCATAGACTTACCTTCGGCCACCCAAAGTCAAATAAGAATAAGTAAGTTTGAAAACTTGGTTTAGATACATTAAGAAAGCTTATTATGTAAAAGTAAAGGATTAAGAGATTAAATAAAGCTGGGTAATGACATGTGCATCATTTGGTCATGCATAACTAAATTGGCATATATAAGATAAAAACTTACTAACACATAACCTTTAATATTAGTATGAATAGGTTATGCATAAGACTAGTAAATTGAAGTGCATAAAGAATAAAAACTTAAACGATTCCATTCGAACACCTATTAGAGGAAAACTTTTAAGTTTGTAAGAAAATCATGTGAAACTAAATGAACTTTGAGAAAAGGAAAGGTTGAGGGGTAACTTAGAAGGTTGAGTGAATTAAGGCCCCTTAAGTGATTCATCATAAAATGTTATGAGTTAAACAAGTTGGACATGTACAGGTACATGTAGTTATGTTATCCAAGTTTGATCGATAAGCCAACTTGTGATGCTTTACGAATGTATAATGATTTAATGTGAGTTGAATGATGAATGGTTATAAATGTTTAAAAGATGATGCTATGTGTGATGTGTATATATGATTGATGATGTGATAGAATTTGAGATCTAAATGTACATAGCATATTGGTTGGATATTGATTGAGCATGCATAATTATCTAGAAGCCATTAAAATGAACCTAAATAGTTTAAGGGATCACTAAAGAAAGCTTATGTGAAAAGTTAATCTACTCTTAATATGTCTTGTGCACATCCAGGGGACAATCATAGTCCTACTGAAGAGGAGACAAAAGGGTTCTCTTAGGAGGCCAAAGGTATTGTCCACAAATACTTCTATTATGAAGATAAAAGAGTTCTTCACTTATTATGAGATGGTGACAACCATCTAGGAATAAACTCATATCCTTAAGAAAGGAAGGTAGAGTAGCACATTTAGTAAGAAGATATTGTTTGAATATTTATAATGATTTTCTATGTCTAGAGAGTTCCCGAAGGTGTGGAATAGAACTTAAAATTCCCTGAAGGTATGAAATAGAAAATTAATGAGAAAATGTGTAAGATAGAATAAAAAATGAGTCAGATGATATCTATATTGAGATCCCAAATATTTATGAAATTTAAGGTAGATATATGCTTATGTAATAATGGTAGTTTTCTATTTAAAAATAACTACTTCAGTAGGAGTTTTTGAAAGATTAAAAATAACTTTGTATGTATGTCATGATTTTTCTAATAAATTGAAGTGATTAGGATGAAAATGATGACACTAGAAGTAAAGTAGAAACCTACTAAGAAACCTAGTTTCTCACTCCTTCTCTCCCCACTTTCTTCCAAGATGATGATCATGTCCTTCATGACGATGATGGTCTTCATAGAAATTAGAAACGTGAATTGGTCAATAAACCCTTATGGCCTGTTAATCACAGCTTAAGCCAATATGAGGATTTACTTCCTGTTAGGACATCTTTTTATCTCCGAAGTCATGAGCCCAAATTTCTCCACAACGGGTTTCGCAATTCCCTTGGAGGCATTTAACCCCATTGGAGTCTTTTCGCCTCCTCCCGACTACTGTAGGTAACAGACTTCCACTGCTGGGTAATCCTCTTCCTCAGAGGCAGAGACAAATCCACAAACCTCATCACATCACCATAGTTCATCACATCTTTAGTCCTCGCAAGGATGCTTTTCATATCCGATGTCATATCTGTTTCAATCATATCAAAAGATTCCTGATGAGACGTTCATATCCTTGGATCAGAGCATGTGGCTATAACATTTCCATCACGCAGCTTAGGAAGGTCCGTTGATCCCACAGTTTTATTTTCAAAGAAGCAGAAGTTGGAATGTCATACCTATAATGTAAATATTTGTAAATAGTTGGATGCACATATCCTATTTACTATTACATAGTAGTAAGCTAGTTTACGTATTATAATATGTAGCGAATATGTACATAAAGTTGGTATGTATATTATGGTGTGTAATAAAGTGTGTGTAAAGGTCTTAGTGTCTAAGATTGTTATGTACATGTAAAAAGGATTATATAATTATATAAAGCATGCATGTGTATGCATGATTTATATTTAATTTGCTATACTATTGACAAGAGACAAATGGGGCAAAGAGAAAGATTCGTAATGATAATAATTCTATGTGCACACAATGAGGCCTCATAACTTATTTACTGACACGAATGTTATATTGACGAGACTCGCAATTTATAACAAAACAGTTGTTTTTTTAAAAATATTATCATATTTTCTCTAATAAGTATTTTCCAACAATTCTGCATCATAAGATAACAAACTAATATTGGAATTGAATGAATGACTTAAGCATAAAATCAACATTCATGTTTAGGGTGTTATATGAAACAACTTAACCTTCGAGTAAAGGAATGGTTGAGAGATAACTTAGAAGGATGAGTGGACTAAGTTCCCATGAGTGGTTTTCATAAAGCATAAAGAATGATTACAACTTGGCAATTGAAGAAGAAATATGCATGTTGTCTAGAATTGAAGGACCATGCTTAAGTGAACATTGTTACCAAGAAAGAGATTCTTTGGGTAACTATTAATACCCTATTTATCATGGTAATGCTTGAGCATGTCTTTATATACGTAAATGTGTTATGTTCTCTCCCAAGTGATGTAATGAATATGATCACCTCAATTTCTATGCATGTATGTTCAAAAACCAATGGCAGAGGCAGGGCAAGGCAAGGTAGAGGTCACACTAGAAATGTAGAGACACTCGAAGTCCCAGGGGACTTGAGCACCACCTTGAGAGACATGGCAACTATCATGCACGGTATGATAGACAGGATAGATAGATAATCGGAGAACAATGGGGGTACTACAAACACCTTTGCAGCAAACCTTGAACGACATACGTTTGAGAATTTTTAGGAGGAAAACACACCAATTTTTAGAGAAGCTATGAACCTTGACAAGGTCAATGAATGCATCACGGCTATGGAGAAAATATTTGCAGTTATAGACTGAAATGAGGAGAAAAAGGCAACTTATGCTACCTATATGTTAGAGGTAGATGTTAAATTCTAGTAGATGGGTGCCAAGAGACTAATGGAGGCTAGTGGGAACCTCATCACCTAGGAAGTCTTCAAGGAGACTTTTTATGAGAAGTATTTTCCACGATCAGTACGAGATATGAAGGGAGCTGAATTCCTTCGTCTACAGCAAGGAAATATGTCGGTGGCGGAATACACAATAAGATTTGAGCAACTATGTAAATATTTTTCTTTGTATTAGAGACATCGTGACGAGGCCTGGAAATGTAGGAGATATCTAAGGGGATTAAGGGAAGACTTCCTTGTAGTCGTGGATCCTCTAGAGATCCAAGACTTTGCTCAATTGGTTAACAAATGCTGATTGAGTGAAGAATGCAAGAAGTAGTTGGCTACTACTAAGGCTGAGGTGTATGAAAGAAGAATGGCGCCTCAGAGGAATCAGTTTAAGCCAAGGATTGGAGATGACCATTTCCTCAAAGAGGAGATAAGGGAAAAAATTCACAAGGGCAACATGATAGTTCCTAAAACCAATCCACCAACCTTTGATGCCAAAAGTATGGGAAAGATCTTGGAGAAAAACCTTGCTTATGGGAACAAAATATCTGCTATCGTAGTGGCAAGACTAGACATTACATGAAGGATTGTAGTGAGAAGCTACCAAACCCTCCTAAAAAATCTTAGCATTAGAAGAAGGTCCTCATTAGGGCACCAGGGATTACATGAATTTCTATATGAATTATTGATCCCCACTTTTACTGATAAACTGGTAAAGACCTATCTATGTTATCTAGATTGTTCTTTGTCCTTAGTTGATAGAATATTTTAATATGATTCTACCTGTTTTCCTTTCTCTAGATTGGATATAATTTTAGGGATGGATTTCCTATTTAGGAATCATTTATATTTTGACGGTCTGAATAAATCTACTGCCTTTCTTTTGTTGTGGACAATTATGTTAACATCATCGAGTGTCTTTTGAACTCACTCAATCTACAAAGTAATAGCTGTAAAAGGCAAGTTTACATTCTCTTTTGATTAATGAGGTCGAAATAGACCAAAGGCATGCGGTAAATTCTATGAGTGAAATAAGCTCCCTTGAGTGATTCATAATAAAATGTCATGAATGTAACAAGTTGGACATGCATGGGTATATACGATTATGTTACCCAAGACTGAATTACAAGCATAACTAAGTCTTAATTTAGAAGACTATTATATAGTAGAGAATGTTTATCCAACTTGTGTTGCTTTATAATTACATAAAGTCTAATGTAAATTGAATGATGGATACTCATGGATGTTCAAAGAATTATGTTATATATATAATGATCATGTATGAATGATGATGTGATAGAGATTAATACCTAAATGTGCATGGCATATGGTTGAACTTTGATTGAGCATGCATGATTATCTAGAAGTCTTTAAAATGAACCTAAATGGCTTAAGGGATCACTAAAGTAAAGATTTATATGAAAAGTTAATCTACTCTTATTTGTCATGTGCACATCCAGAGGGCAACAAAGTCTTACTGAAGAGGAGACAAAATGGTTCTCCATAAATCCTTGTACCGTCAAGATAAAAGGGTTCTTCACTTGTTATGTGATGGTGACGACTATTTAGGAATGAGCTCATATCCTTAAGAATAGAAGGTAGAATAGTAAAGCCAGTGAAAAGATATTGTTTGATTGTTTATAATGTATGTCTATGTCTTAAAAATTCACCGAAGATGTGGAATAGAAAATAAACTTCTGAAGGTGTGGAATAGAAACTAAAATTACCCAAAGGTGTGGAATAAAGAATAAATGAGACATTATGAAAGACATAGATGAATTGATAGTCAAATAATATCTATGATGTGATTCCTGACTTATGATGTTTAAGCAAATTATGTGGTTAATTATGATGATAATATTTCACTAATGTGCATGTATTCCTATGTATTCAAACCCCAAAAGGGTGGGATAGTGATTGAATGAAATGTTATGAAAGACATAGATGAGATAATAGTCAAATGATGCTTATGATATGCTTCTATAGATTTATAATGTTCAAGTAATTTATGTACTTGATCAATTTAATATTGTTTGGCTTGTATTAGTGTACACCTCTATCTTAAATATCACCAAGAGAGCAATAGAGAGTAAATGAGAAGTAATGTAAAATGTATAGGGAACAAAATTTAAATAATATTGAGGAAAGTTTATCCCCAATTGTTTCCAGGTGATGAATTTTGGAAACAAAATTATTTTAAAAGGGTGGGAATATTGTAATACTCGTAAATTCTCCTAATGAACCATTTAGGTTATAGATAACCTTTAGGGAGAAATAAAGTAAAGACAAGAGTAAAAAATAGTAAAATTAAAAAATTTGGTGCAAATGAAAAAAATAACTCTACACTTGGGCAACCCAAATAATGTGCGGAAAAAAATATAAAACAAGAGTTAAAAGATATTCTAAGGGATTAAATAGCATTATGAATTATTAAAAAGTCATGAGAAAAGCTTAGAAACAAAGAATGGACAAAAAATGTCTTAAGGAACTTTGAAAACGCCTAAAACGCCCCTAGCAAGCTCTATTTTTTTCTCAAGGCTAATTTGTTCCTAGAAAAATATCAAATGACCTTAGGTTAACTCTGGAAACCAAAAAGTGTTAGAATTATCAGAGGAACAATTTGGAAACTTCTTGGATAATGTTGAAGATAAATTACGAAAACATCCCTAAAAGGCCTAGAGGGCAAGAAAGTGTGAGGAAGAAGCCATAAGTAGGCCCTACATGGTTTGTACGAAAATTCTATGTGGAAAACATGGTGACAGCTTACCATATGAGTTAACACAAAAGTAAATGTATAAAAGAATAAAAGTAATAAATATAAATATTCTTTTAATCATAGTTAAGATTAATTAACATTGATTAATTAAAATAAACGATGCTTAGAGTAAGTTAAACTTAATTAGTGAAAAATAAGCATTATTATCACTAATCTAGTCCTACAATGATAATTATTTACTTTTAGAAAATAAAAATTACATGTAAAATTACCAAAATATTCTTAAGTAATAATTTAATTCCCATATGCCCTAGGTGGATGAAATTGCTTAGGAACACCAAGGAGGGGGCTCGTTTACTGTAGTTTCAACCTTATAAACACTTGGAGAAGCTATCAAAATTTTCTTAAAGCTTAATCCATCCAAAAACTCAAAGATTGCACCTTAGGCTTAAATTTTCATCTCTGAAGTTTAAGCTAAACTAACACTTAACCACCAAGCCCCACCGGCCACCACCAGACTTGGGGGCAATTTTGTGGACTATCTAAGAAGGGAAAGATCAGCCCAAGAAGTCCTGCCAATAACCAATCAGTAAGTCTTGATCAAGCAGGATTCTTCTACCTATTTTTTAAGCTTTAAATCTTGATTTTCATGATTTATTTTCTTCTTTTTGTGGACCCTTTCTCTAAAACTCATAGATCTCATTTTGTTTAAACTCATGAGAGGTCAAGGCTACCTTTTAAATGATTTGAAATAAGCATAACCTATTTTTAGTGATTTTTGAAAGGTAAAAGTGAAGTTTGGATGGATTAAAATGCTTCTAGCCACCTTAGAAGCAATTTAATTGGTTAAAATTATTTTAAAATCCATTTTGATGCTTTGGACAGTTTTGAAAGTTCACGAGGAAAGTTTTTGAAGTGTTCATGTTGTGGGATTTACGGATCTAATGGATCTACACTTACTTGCTATGAAAAATACTATCTTTGAGATTTTTATGCTTAAAGCTTTAAATTTGAAGATTTTCTCAATATTGTGAGATATTATACTTAAAGGTCTAGATCTGATCTCATGGGTTAAATGACTTGAAAGACTATGAAAATTTTACCACAAGTCCTAAGAGCTTGATACTGACTCAGACTTAAGATCTACCATGAGCAGAATGGAGTTTGGAACCAAAAATGAGATAAGCTTCATAAGACACTTAGAAACTTCATTAACCATAATCTAAGCTATGAATAAATGTTAAGTCTTGGTGGAATTAAGTTTTAATGGGATTGCAAGTGCACAAAACCATGGAACAAAATTCATATAAGAATAAATTTTAGGAAAAAGACCTTGAATGCTCAAGGAGGAGCATTTGGCCATTTTTGGTTAATTAGGGTAAAAGCTCTAAAAATTTCTAAGAATAATCTAAACCATGAGACTAAGTCATAATGGATGTGAATTAACCCTTAAAAGAAGAAGAATTGAATGAAATGCCCTAAATTTTAAAAGGGTACAATTTGGCCACTCCTTGGTTAATTAAGAAAAATTGGGTTTAAATTTTTTACTAGGGTTAATCAAGGACCCTTAGCATGTAAATAAAAAGGACTAAAAGTGTAAGAAAGATTTGGGAATGGTTAGGATGACCATTCAGCCATAATGACTAAAATGGATGGAATTAAGTTAAAACTTTATTGAAAACTTAAGTTTGAATCAATGAGGTATAAGTTGATGAGTAAAAATGATTCATTGAGTTGTGAAATTGGAATGTGACCATTTAGCTATAGCTCTTAATAATGAAGAAAAAGTCTTAAAAACTTCTAGACTTGGTAATGAGTAATTTGCCTAGACCTAACTTAGTAGGAAGCATCTTCTAAAATTAAAGAAAACCGAACCATGATGCCCTAGGATTTAAATGTATATATTCAGCCACTTCTCAAGTATTAGGAGAAGTTGAGTTATAAATCTCAATTAAGTTTCCAAGGAGATCCTAAGAAAGTTTTAGCAAGAAAGTTGAAAGTGCTAAAGAAACTAGCCTAAAATCTTATTAAGATTTAAGAATGGATTCTAGGAGGATTTAAGAAGATGATTGGAAATTGATTATGGGATAAAAGTGAACTTAGAGCATTCGGCCACCTTGAGTTTAATTAAGGAAAATAATTTTAAAATCTTAATTAAGGTGTAATAAGGATGCTCACCATGAAAAAGAAATTACATAAGGGTTTAAGAGAAGTTTGGCAATGGTATGGGTACCATTTGGCCATGTGAGACTAAATATATGTAAGTGAGTTAAAATCTTGGTTACACATAACCCTTAAACCTAATTTAATTAGGTTATGCATAAGACATGTAAATTGAAGCACACAAAGAGTAAATAACTCAAGTGGTGCCATTCGGCCACCTAAAGAGAACTTCTAAGTATTATGAAATTATGTGAAACAATTTAACCTTTGAGACAAGGAAATGTTGAGAGGTAAATTAGAAGGATGAGTGAACTAAGTTCCCATGAGAGGCTTTCATAAAGTACAAAGAATAAGGATAACTTGGCAATTATAGAAGAAATTTGCATGTTGTCCAAAATTTAAGGACCATGATTAAGTGGTCATTGTTACCAAGAAAAAAGATTCTTTGGGTAACTATTAATACCTTGTTTATCATGGTGATTCTTGTGCATGTCTTTATATGTATAAATGTGTTATATGTTCTCTCAAGTAATGTAATGAATTATATGATCTCTTGGATGATATGATGACTTGGGTATATTTATATGGTTCCATGATTAGATAGTAAATGAATGAGTTGGGTGTTGTATGTGCATAGCATTTTGAATGAATGTTGGGTATGCACATATCCTGAAGACTTGAAATAGAACCTAATAAATCAAGAGATCACTAAGGGAGAGCCTTATGCGAAAACTTAATACTACTCCTTGTATGATAAGTCTAGGACTTGTGCACACTTAGAAGATGATAGTTCCTTTTATGGCGACCAGAAGGAAATGGATCATTCTATGGCAACTAGAGGGCGGTGAGCCCTTCTATGATAATCAAAAGGCAATAGGTTCTTCTATGGCGACTAGAAAGCAATGAGTCCTTCTATGGTGACCAGAAGGTAATGGACCCTTCTATGACGACTGGAAAGCACTATGTCCTTCTATGATAATCAGAAGGCAATAGGTCCTTCTATGAAGACCAGAAGGCAGTGAGTCCTTCTATGGCAATCAGAAGGCAATGGATACTTCTATGACGACTAGAGGGCAATGAGCCCTTATATGATAATCAAAAGGCAATAGGTCCTTCTATGACGACCAAAAGACAATAAGTCCTTCTATGGCGACTAGAAGGCAATGGATCCTTCTAAGGCGACTAAAAGACAATGGGTCCTTTAATGATAATCAAAAGGAAATGGATCCTTCTATGGCAATAAGTGGAGTAGTAAATAAGTGAAAGATATTATTTGACTAGATTGTTAATGTTGTACCTTAAAAGTAACCATCACTGAGAGGATGGTTAGAGAATAAATATAACTATGATTAAGGCATGAAATGAATAAAAGTCAGATAATATTTAAGTTTTGATGAGAAAGTAAACTAAAGGATGGATGAGGTTGATGTCTAAGAGAGTTTATATGTAAAGAACGATTCAAATGTGTGAATTGCATGTTGTATGATATTGAAGTAAAAGAAATCCACTTCAGCTAAAGATTTTGTAAAAATTAAAAGTGATCTTGTATGCATGACATGTTATAATAAAACTAAAGTAGCTGGGATGAAAGTGAAGTCTTTGGCTTAGGATAGAATCCTACTAAGAAACTTAGTTTCTTATTCCTACTCCTACTATTTTCTTCCCAGATGATCCGGAGGTTGTTCATGAAGACAGATAGCCCCGGACTTGAAGCATTATAAAACCTCTTGAAGAAGAAGGAATTTATGTCATGACCGATGATGTATAATTTGTAAATAGTTGGTTAACTTTATAAGGATAGATAGTATTAGTGAAACTTGCTATGGATATATGTAAATAAATTTGTAAAGGCTCTAATGCCTTAACTGCGCTATGTATATGTAAATATTATCTGTATAATTAGAAGTTGAAGGAATGTTTATGATATCTGATAGTTATACTACTACTTGATCTAATAAAATGAACAAATAAACCTGTAAAAGCAACCTAAGCGTTGTTTTAATTTTATATGGATGAGGATGTTCATTTATTTATTTACTACTACGATGAGGCTCACATTTTTCTACTATAGTGATTCATTTTTAAAAGAAAAAAATTTATTGTATTTTCACTAAAAGTTATTTTCTAAGGATTCCGCATCATGAGATAACAATATGAAAATGAATAGCTTTAGCGTAAAGCAGTATTCATTTTTAGGGTGTTATATTATGGTATTAGGGAAGTTCATCCTTAAGGAGACTTAGGATGGTCTAACTATGCTTCTAAAGCATGTGTATGATCTTTGTGATAGGAATTAAAAGTCATGCTTTGAAGTTAGTTAGTTAAGTTAGTGCATGATTGTCTTATGTTTTTTAATGTTAGTTGCTAACATGCTTGATTTCAGTATTGAGCTTGATCACCTTAATTTTTGTACAAGTGTGCTCAAAAACCAATGACAGAGGTAAGGCGAAGTAGTGGTCGTACTAGAAATGCAAAGACACCCGAAGTCCCAGGTGACTTGAGCACCACCCTGAATGACATGGCAACAGTCATGCAAGGTATGGTGGATAGGATGGATAGACAATCAGAGAACAACAGAGGTACTATGTCTACAATAAACCTTGAACGACATAGGTTCGCAGAGTTTCAGAAGGTGAACCCACCAAGTTTTAGAGGAGCTTTGGACCTTGGCAAGGTTGATGAATGGATCAAGGCCATGGAAAAAGAATTTGTAGTCATAAACTGCATAAGGAGAAGAAGGCGGCTTATATTGCCTATATGTTAGAGGTTGAATTTTGGTGCCCATTGAGACTGTTGGAGGCTAGAGGAAACCTCATGACCTAGGAAGCCTTCAAGGAGACTTTCTATGAGAAGTATTTTCCACGATCAGTTCAAGATGTGAAGGAAGCTGGATTGCTTCATTTGCAGCAAGGAAACCCATATTTTTCTTTACAATTTCATTTATGGATTTCGTTAACATTCTAAAATTGTTTAAAAACTCCTATAAAAACTTGTCAATTCATGAAAACTCCTAACATCATTCACAGATTTAGGAGTTGGTCAATCTCGAGTGGTCTTAACTTTTTCTTTATCAACTTGTATGCCTTTGGAATTTATCATAAAACCAAGAAAAGCCATATGATTAGTGAAAAAGTACACTTATCTAAGTTAGCATACAATTTCTACTTTCTAGGCATATACAAGACAAACTTTAGATGTTGAACATGTTCTTTAAAACTCTTGGAATAATTAAAATATTATCAAACTATAATAAATTTTTAAAGAAATTCACGCAATCCATGGTTCATAAGTCTTATAAACATACTAGTTGCATTAGTTAAACTGAAAGGCATTATCAACCACTCATACCATCTATGTTTAGTTTTAACTGAAGTTTCCCATCCATCCCTTTCCTTTATCCTAATTTCATGGTACTCACTTTTTGAATCAATCTTAGAGAAGAAACAAGCATCCTGCAATTCATCAAGTAAATCATCAAGTCTAAGGATAATGAGTCTATACTTAACTTAATGTTGATGATGGTCTCACAATCTATGCATATATTCCATGATCCATCCTTTTTTGATACCAAAATTACAAGTATAGTACGAGGACATAATCTCTCTCTAACTCATCCTTTTTCTAACAATTTCTTAACGTGTTTTTTAATCTCCTTTATTTCTTAAGGATTGCTCCTATATAAAGGTATATTGGATAAAAAAACACTAGGAGTAAGATCTATTTTATGTTCTATTACCTTCATTGATGGTAAACCATAAGGCACTTTCTTGATAAAAACATCATTAGATTCTTGGAAAATCAACAACATCATTAGATAAAGAGTTAGTGTTAGAGTCCATGGAAGAATTTTTGCATAAAAGAAGAAATTAAGGCTAACTAGATAAGTAAGCTCTTTTTACCTACTTTTATTAGCAAGTAGACTCTTCATATCTTTTCTCTTTTTTTACTCATTCTCTCTTTTCTTTTCTTTTCTTTTATCCTTTTTTTTTTTCAATTTTACCCTCAAAATCAAGAACTTTATTTTTTACTCTCTTTTTCTCTCCCTTTAAACTCTTAATCCTCTTGCTCTCCTTTTGTTTTTATTTTATTTGATCCTCAAAACCTCTTTACAAGATAATGGTATAAGCGTTATGTGGTGAGAATTTGGAATAAAAGAGAATTTGTTGAAAAATCCATCAGGTTGAGTGCACTTATCAAACATCCATGACCTTCCAAAAAGGATGTGGTCGGCTTCCATAGGAATAACATCACAAAAGACTTGGCCATACTTTCCAATAGAAAAATTAACCATCACCTGTTGATTCATCATTAATTCACCATTATCATTTAACCATTGGAGCTTATATGATCATGAATATGGTGTAATTTTTAGGTTTAGTTTGGTAAACAACCTAGTGCTTGCCATGTTAGTGCAACTCCCTCTATTAATTATCATGGAGCACACCTTCCTTTAGACAAGACAATGGATATGAAAATATTTTCCTGTTGGTCTTCCTTGTACTCTTTCAATTGACTTCCCAATAAATTTCTCACCACTAATAAATCTTTATCTTGCACATAGGTTGTACCAACATTTTTCTCTTCTCTTAAATAAGATGAGGAAGAATTAGAATCTTCACTGAACAATGATCCCGTTATCTCTTATCACCATAGACTTATTAATTGGGAATTGGTATGCAATATGCTCCTTTCCTAAACATTTAAAATATTTTATATCCTTATTTTTAAAAGAATAAGTAGTAGAAGGAATAGTAGGGATAGGTTTCTTAGTACTTTCTACTTCATTAAAGCTATAAAAGTAATTATCCTTCTTTTGCTTGGCCTTCCAACTTGAAAATTAGTTGGAAGTAGATGGTTTCTTCATGGAACTCTTCCTTTTCAATTGTTGCTCCACATTCATGGCCTAATGAACTAAGATTCCAAGTTTTGCATAATGTAACAAGTCTACAATATCTCCAATATCTTGGTTTAGACCATGGAGAAACCAAGCCATAGTTTCCTCCCTATCCTTCACAGTGTTGGCCCTAATTAAAGCCACTTCCATCTCCTTATAGTATTCATCCACACTTCTACTTCCTTGTGTGAGCCTTTGAAATTTGTATATAGTGGAAAGGCACAAGTCTTCTCTGCATCATAATCTTTGTTTCATTCCAAATGTTGATAAAATATTCTTAAAATATTCCTTTATCCTTTTACACTTGATTCCACCAAATTAGGGCATATTCAATGAACTACAAGGTAGTTACCTTCACTTTGTTTTCATCATTGTAATTATGATAAGAGATAATTTGTTCAAATTTTATTTTCCATTATAGGTAAGCTTCAGGATCATTATTTTCTTGAAAGGAAGATACCTTAGATTTCACATATCCAAGTTCATCCTATTTCCAGGTCTCTTCCACCTCTTTCATGTCTAATCCCTTCTTCATACCTCTTTATTTTTCCTCTTTCTCTTAGGAAATTATGTATGTTATTATCCCCATGAGTATTTATAAGGGGTTTCACATGAGTATTTATAATCAAACTAAAATTCTAAAATGCCTAGTAGTCATTATGAGCCAACCCACTAATATATTAATAAAAAATTAGCAAATTATAAATAAGTCTTGATAATTAATAAACCATCATTATATTGATTTATCTATAGGAAGTTAGTTATACATACTATATAATAAATAACTACTTGTCATATTTCCACTCCAGTTTTCTTAATTTTGCAAGAATGGTTACATAATCATAGAATTAGAAAATAAGTAGATTTTGGACCAAAAAGAGGAAAAACAGGCCATGAAAGATGAAAAGATAAAAAGGATAAAAATATCCCTTGAAGGAAGCCAACATACCTATGCTGGCTGAGCATCCCTCACAGCGGATTAGGAATTTTGACACATCCATACATACCTGAGCACGACTATGCTAGATGAAGGAACATGGTCGTTCTAACCTTTAGAGGTTCCATAGATTACCTAAGTCAATCCTAAATGATGCAAGAAAGGATTCCAATTTTCCTTGACAATGTTGTAGGTGACCCAAAGTAGTCGTGATGGCTGAGAAGGAAACTTAGGTCAACTTGATTTGCAACAGAGGCAACCCTAACACACGCCTATAAAAGGGAGGTTATGTCTTGGGAGAAAGATATGCCTTACCACTCTCGAGATCCTTGAAGAGGGATCTTCTAACCCATCTCTTTCTCTTCCCTCATTTTCCATCTTCATTCCTCCATTTCATTTCTTTTTTCAACATCTTCCTATAAGAGCTTGGTGGAAAGAATCTCTGCATAGTACAAGTTACAAAATCTTTTGTCAACCTTGCTAACATTATGCTTTTGTATTTCTTATCTTAAGATTAGGATTATAGATTTTGTTAGGATGGTTTGTTCTCATTATTCATTTTTTGCTACGTGTAATTAACCTCCAAATTATGGGACCTTGGTGAATCTTGTGATGTAACTATATGAACCTTATTTTTCTTAATGAATAATTTTATTCCTTCATTATGAATAAGTGCATGATTTCCTATACAATTGTGTTGTTTTATTATGCTTAATTCATTAATGAGAACTAGCTACTCTTATTGATCTTTGAGTTGGTTGGGGGTAGAAGATCATACCATCCTCCAATTGACAAAACTATAAGGTAACTATATCTATGGGTTTTGGAGGATCAATCAGAAATCTATACTTCTAACCAGTTATTTACTTGATTTTAATTAACAAATCCAAAGTGATTTATACTTCTTTTACTTATTTACCTTACATGATCACTGAAGGTAGTACTTAGGAGAAAGATTATTACTATTGCATGATCATTTGATAATGATAGTATTACATGGGTGGTTAGCAACTAATGTTTAAATTGTTCGTAGGAGAATTTGGGAGAAAAAAAAAAGTAAAGTTATAAGGGGATCCAAAGTTCCTTACTTATCCATAACTTCGCACTTGTGTTCTTCATTTTTTATTTTCTTTTATTTCTTATTTTCTATTCTTATCCCTCACACTTGCATAGAAAAATAAACTTCTTTTGGTGGGTTCAAAAGTTAGAATTTAAACTTCTTTTATAGATTATTGACATAATATCTGTGGGATTAACATTGGGCATCTTAAATACTCTTTTTCTACACCGACGAATATACATATCCATTGATAAAACTTGATATAGTTTTTACTCTCACGTTTCTCACATATCAACAATCATTACGTTAAATCTATTAGCATAATAAACTAAATCTAAGCTATTAATTATTGAATTAAACATAAAGTTCTAACCTAAAATATAAATAAAATAAGTATTAGAATAAAATAAATTAAAATTGGTTCTATTATTCTAAATCTTCATTTTGAATACAATAGACCAACATTGTGTTCTTTTATTTCAAGTTTTGGATTTCGTTAAACATAGTTATGATTATTTAATTTAAGGTTTCTTTTACTTTCTTTACTTCTCCAAGATCTTGTACGAGATCCTGCTTCTCTTTATCTCGTTCGTTATATATCATTATTTCTTTTTGGTTCTTATAAAAAATAATAGAGAAAGTTAAGGAGGTAAAAGAAGTAATTAAAAATCATTTTGAGCATTTATTTCACTCAAAATATTCGGAAAAGTCAACCTTGGAAGGATTACATTTCAAAAAATTGTCGGAGCAACAGAATCATTTTTTTATCAATGAATTTTTAGAGATGAAAATTAAGGAAACGGTGTGTATTTGTGACAGTTCAAAAAGCACAGGACAAATGGGATTGATTTCACCTTTCTAAAAGAACACTAGGAGGTGGTGGAAAGGGAGATTACCTTTTTTTTTTTTCTTAAGGAGTTTTCATGGTAAGTTGGTAAAAGGAAGTAATAGTTCTTTTATTGTCCTGATTCCTAAAATGTCTAGTCCACAAAAGATTGATGAATATCTCTATATATCTCTAATAGGTTCGTGAATAAGGTGTTGGCTAAGCTCCTGGCTAACAGGCTAAGTATGGTGATAAAAAAATTAACTAAAGAAACATAATCAACTTCTGTGAAAGGAAGACAAATTCTAGATAGGGTACTGATTGCCAATGAGGTAGTGGATGAAGAAAAAAAAAGGAAAATAATGTGCTTTGCTAAAAAATGACTTTGAAAAGACATATGATTCAATCAGTTAGACTTTTCTAGATGACATGATGTGTCGAATAAGATTCTTAGTTAATTGGAAGCGATGGATTAGGGAGTGTTCATAAGTAATATCAATCCTAACAAAAGATAGCCCAATGGAGGAGTTTTATCCTTCACAAGGGTTGAGACAAGAAGATTCCTTATCACTTTTTCTATTCCTTAGGATGGTAGAATGGTTGGGGTGTATGGTGGACAAGTCCATTAAGATAGATTTGTTTAAAGGATTGAAGGTTGAAAATAAACAAGTGGAAGTATCACATCTTTAATTTGCAGATGATACGTTAGTCATAAGGGAAACATGAATAAGCAACATTAAGGCTATGAAATGCATGTTGAACTTGTTTGAAGTTATGCCATGCCTAAAATAAACTTTCATAAAAGTAGCTTGATGGCGATCAATGTGGAGGATGATGGGTGTATATATGCAGTTGAGGTACTCAACTATCAAAAAGAGAAAATTTCATTCTCATAATAGGGACTAACTATCAAAGGTTCACTAAGAAGATTATAATTTTGGAAATCTATGATCGAGAAAGTGAAGAAAAGATTGAGTTTTTGGTCTAACAAATATCTCTCGGCTTGTATTATCCTCGTCAACTTTATGTTATCTACCTTCCTAACTTACTTTCTCTCCTTTTTTGCAACTCGCAGAGGAGGACAACCATTAAAAGATGTTTTTCGAAGCCTGTTTAGTATAGATAAAGACAAAGATATTGATGTTAGAGAAATGGAAGTATGGTAAGAGGGAAGGTGGAGTTGGCACTTCCAATAGAGGAGGAAGCTATTTTCATGGGAAGAAACTTCATGTGCCTAATTGTTAGAAAGGTTAGAAATATACGTAGTTAAATCTGCATATCGAGCTCTAAACTCTGACCTCAAAACCTTTCAAGACCATACCTTGTCATATACACAAGGAAAAGGTTCCACTAAAGGCGATAATTTTTTCATGGCGTATGTTCCACGACTGTGTCCCATCAAAATTGAATCTTTCAACTGAGGGATGGTGCAAGAAACTAAGATCATGAGTCAAAGATGTAGCTTGGAGCAAGAAAGCACTGGACATAGTTTCTTTAGATGCCCAACAGGGAAAGAAGGTGTGGTATGATGTCCTAGGCTGGGAAATTTTCTAAGCATTGCAAGGTACAAGTATCGAATATTTTGAACAATTTTGCAGCCTTTTGTTACTAGGAAACGTTCATAGACAAATATTGATCACCATTTAGCATGCTACAATTTGGTCTCCTTGGCTAAAACAGAATTTGCTATTTTTTTAAGGTGATGAAGGAAATATATTAAACATTCTACATGTAATACAATCTAGAATTTGGTGGTGGCCGAGAGATAAAGCATCACAATTCAAATATTCTCTGTACTGGTGGATTCATGGGTCAATCCAATGTATATTTTCCTTATCTTAGTCAATGAAGAGGCTAAAGTCCTGTAGAAGTTTGATGTCTACACTGATACGAGATTCTGTTTATTGGATTATGCAATGAAGGTTCTTTGTAAGGTGTCTTTGTCTTTACAATAGAATCTTGGCCCATGATTATCCAAAAATGAGCACTCTTGGAGGGAATATTTTAGGAGGAAATTGCAGGGCTGAGATCTAGGTGCAAGGGAGTCCTCTGTTGGTAATTAACAAAATGTGTGCAACTTTCATAAAAAATGTTGAATTGGGTATAGTAGACCAAGCATAATGGTAGTTATAATATTGCATGTGGTGGTTGATTATACTCGAGTGTGGATGAGTTAATTATTATATAAGAATAGGAAGGTGGGTCAATGTTGTAATGTAGTAAAAGGTAGGCCTATTACTTGCTTCAATGGGTGTCATTGTGGGCTAAACACGTATGCAGTTCAATCCTCACATCACTCCTCACCATTTTATCTCTTGCCTACCTCGTCATTGTCTTGGTGAGGTGTGAGGTATGTTACTTATAGGTAAGTTGGGTGCTAAGTTTGGCACATATGTTGGTATCACAATTTTAATAGGACTTTGTAAGTAGGGTTATCTTTTTGTTACTATTAACACAACATGTAATACTCATTGTTTAATATCAAACATTTGTTTCATCTTTTCTAGAGAATGAGAGAATGAGGATATATCTTGTGTTTTCACATTCTCTTATCCAATAATATATTTTACTATGTTTAATTTTTAAAAAAAATATATGTATATATGTATACATATATATATTAGAAAAAGAGACAAATCAAGATTTAATGACAAAACATCAAAAGTTTAGTTTAAAAATTATAAATAATATAGTCTAGTGATTAGTTTGAGCTTCCATGATATTTGAGCAATAAAATATTTATTTTCGTCACTCTAGGTTTATGTTGCATTTTTAAAATTATGTATGACTCATAATATTTTAAATAAATTTAATAATATTATCTTAGTAGGAGCATGATCCATTTCAATTCTAATATAGTTTGTTTGGTTATTTTTAGAAAATTACTTAAACAGTTTCACACCTCCGAATAAAATTATCATTATATTTTTATCTTCTTTATCTTGTTTATTCTATGTGCATGAGATATGTATCGTGATTTTTTACATATCCTTTATTGTTGTTTTTATTTATATTCTTTCTTTATATAAGTATAATTAAGGGTATAATTAATATTGAAGTTGATGAAACTTGAAAGTTCAAAAGCTTCATCATCGTCATTGCAAATAAGTTCTACAACCATGTTTAAAATTTTCATCCTAAATATTAAATTCCAAAATACAATATATCTGTTTCAAAATTAGATATTATACATTTATGAAATTATGATTTCAAAATATAAAAATATATTTTAAAATTATAATTTCAAAATATAAATAATAGTTTCAGAAATATAATTTTAAAATTTAAAATTCAAAATGTAAAAATTAGATTGTAAAAATAATTTTTAAAAATAAAATTTCAAAATATATAAATACATATAAAAATTAAATTTCAAATATATTTTGCTTCTAAAAATAAGATTTTAATATGTAAAAATATATTTTAAAATCTTATTTCTAAAATGTAAAAATACATTTCAAAAATTCTTTTTGGATAACTTTATATTTCAGAATTTTATTTTCAAAAAATATAAAAGAATATTTTAAAATTTTAATAATATTTTAAAAGAAATAAAGAGATAAGTATGAAAAGTAAAAGCTAGAGGTGTGTATAGCATGGACCTCTCAAATCGCGGTTAATTTGGGAAATTATTTTTTCACCCCCCAAATTTCTTTTTGTATCTCCTTTTACATGAAAATATCAAAACGCCTTTACTGATTATAACACACTGAGCAGCATCTTTCTTTATTTTTCTTTCCTCTTTTTGCCATTGCTATTTTTTTTTTCTCTCCAACATATTATATTGTTAATTGAGTATAAGTTGAGTTGCTATTGTTGGTCGGAGGAGGAGATGAGGAAAGTACCATCAGAGAAGAAGATAAAGGTGAGCTGATAATGAAATTAGATTTTATATTCCGCAAATTAATATGCGGAACGCTAAAAACTTTCCGTAAATTAATTTGCGGAATTCATTAGTATAGTCTGTAAATTAATTTTCGGAATGTAACTTTTGTTTCTCGCAAAATTGTTTACAAAACATAAAAACAGTTACCTTCCGTAAATTAATTTATGAAATATAAAAAGTTATATTTCATAAATTAATTTACGGAATATACTTATGTATTCTGTAAATTAATTTGCAGAATATAACCAATACGAAATGCATCAGTGTCGTCTTCTACCCTATGATTCAACACAAAAATTCAGCTACGCCTATAACCCTACATCTAGCATACGAAACGAACTACAAACTAGAAATGAATTTAGAATTGAAGGATGAAACTTGGAGCTTGGATTGATCCTCTTTGTTTGGGTTGAGTGTAGACTTGCAAAAACAGGAAGCCGATTGCGAAAGAGAAGAAACCTTGCGGAAGAGAACTTTTTTTCGGAAGAAAAAATGGGATGAAGGGATGTTGAGGGTAGATTCATATAAAAAATTACCAAAAAATTAAAAGGTGAAAAAAAAAGGAAATGCAAAAAATAAGGTCCTTAATTTGTTTAGGCTACTTACCTTTGATCTATCCAACTCAATAGTTTTGCATGTCATTTTCTTCATCTAAATCAATGACCCATCTTCCATTATGTGAGTTGCACATTATGTCAAGACTACCCGTGTACATTATTTGACACCCCCTCCAAAAAAATTCCCATGCACCAATTGTATGAGTTTAAATTTTATTCTCCTCAACTTTCTATCAAGATTACAATGTACCTTATTTGACACCACTCCAAAACAATACCATGCTCCAGTTGTATGAGTTCAAATTTTATTCTCCTCAATTTTCTCCGTATAGTATCTTTCCACTTCATTGGTTTAGTCAACCCTAGAACAAAGGTTGCACAAAAATATCTTAATAAAATTTGATGTTTAATTTTTAAAAAATTATTTTTATTTATAAAAATACCGTATTATTTTCATTTTATTTTTTGTTTTCAAAATTTTACACTAGAAATAGTGAAAAATAAAATAAAATAAAAGGCTATTTTTTGTTTTCATTATTTTCTGGATAATATGTTGTTTGGCAAACTAAACACTACCTTACATTTCCTTTATTGAAGGATTATTTTAGTTTTCAGAGGAAGAAAAAACCAGACCACGTAGAAAACATAAAGATATTGTGAAATTAACTCAAGTGATGATGCTGACAAGGCCAGTTAATCTTTAACTGATGTCAATGTCAGACAATAAAGCAATGAAGGTGCATATTTAGTTCAGCTTCTTTTCTCCTAGGTTTTACCATCATCACCAACCACATACAACACCTTTTCCTTGAGTTTCTCTATTATCTGCAGAAAAGACAACAAAATGTTATTATAAAAAATTGCATAGAGCAGCACATGTTTGGATGTGGTAGAGTTGCTTGATGCATACCAAGCTATGATCGTTTGCCCATCTTCTGACGGAACTGGCAGTATTTCTGAGGTGAGAACACTGAACAGACTCAAAATTCAAATAATAGGTCGAGCTTTCAGTAGCATCAGCAACCCATATACGGTTTGTATGGTCCTTTTCCCTTTTTATAAGATTACAGAAACCAACCTGCATATAACGAAGATACGGTTTTCATCCAACTTTTCATCCAACTTATGAAGCAATGCAACTTTAGACATGTCTAGACAACCTAAATACGTAATGTTGACATTTTACTTGTAAGTTGTGGGAATTGTTTTGTTGAAACCTAATCTGAAATATCTACCAGTATATGTTAATCTGCTACTTTATGTCCAAAATTTGGAGATCACATTTTTCTTTTGTAACAAATATGAAGGATCAAGCAGTAAATACTGTTGATAAAAGACTAATGATGATAGCAACAAGGTTAGAGTTAATTGGTGGAAATAAATCAAAATCCATAATGCATAATGGATATGACCAAAATGGCAACAATAAGAAAAATAGTGCATTGAAATTACCGTAGATCCCGCAAGGTTATAGTTAATTGGTGGAAATGAATCATAATCAATCAATGGAGAGCAAAAGCAGATGGCAAGCAAAGAGTTGACCAACTCTTCTGACTGTAAACCATTCGTGATGGATCCATCAGTCACAAAAACCCATTGCTTCTTTTGCTGACTAGATGTATAAACCTCTCCCACATGTACAACATATGCAGCAATATCAAATTCACTGTATAAGAATAATGACAACCCAATGTCAAATATTTTCTTGCTATTCTTTTTATCTGGTAACAGAAAGATACTTATAAATGGACTAGAGCGTCAAAATACTTGGAAAGAGGGATGTCACCCAAGCTTGACAATGGGATTGATTTTCTACTGCTGAAAAATGACCTACAAATGACAAAAATAAGCCGGATTCAGAATGTCACAACCAGAATGCAGCCAAGTAGAAATTCATTTTTTCCATCTTATTAAATATGCTAGATACCTACTTAAACTTTTCCCTTGCATTAGAAGACAAAGGCAACCACTTGGTAGAAGATCCCCTAGTCTGGAAGTGAAGGATATCACAATCAGAACTCGATGGTACGAGTCCTGCAATTGCATATGCTTCTCCCTCGACCAAAGCCTGACACTGTCACATTAGTTACAAAAAATAAAGAAATTGTGAGAAATCTCATGATCTCTACGATAAACATTTACAACAAGGTAATGGAATATGGTAATTAGCTAGGCGAGGCATGCATGAGAAAAATTTTGTATGCAAAGCTACAATCACAGAATTACTGAATAATTATGAACACCAGAAAATACAGCTAATCCTTGCAATTGGCTCACCAACCTCACCTGCTTCTCGGTTGGGTTCCAGATTGTTACAATGCCTTCTTTAGGCTTGTCTTGTTGAGATTTATAAGTTAATCCAACTACCCGCAGTCTCATAAATGGTGTGACATCTCTATTTCCCAAGCCAGTGTCTTTCAAAGCTTTCTCTACTGATTTTTCTATCTCTGACTGTCTGATTGCCTGAAGATGGATGTGAAACCATAAATATGTTTCTGCGTATACTCTTCTACTAAGATAGGAAACATAAGCTCACATTTAATTTGGCCTTAAAAGTTGCGAAAGAACTAAGCTGCTCTGGACTCATATCTGCCATTAGGAATTCAGGTTCTGCAGCTGTCTCCAGCATGTTATAAATCTTAGCACCTTCACTATCACTTTCATCATAAATATGTGTCCTTTCCTTCTGATACTCTGAAATGATGCCATCTACAACAGCAGAACGTCTGCGGCCATATGTGGATCAGCCATAGCATAAAACAAACAATATTGTTGTAAAAATAACTTAACACACCAGCATGATAAGCACCTGAAAAAAATTTTCTGGCTTTCCAATTTGAACACAAGTCACAGAATTATGTAATATAAATTTCCTCTGTTTCATTTTATTCAAATGCACTCCATTATGTAGCTAAACAAAATTTAAAAAATTTACAGTGGCAACAGAAATTATATTTCTTATAAATGTTAACGAGGTCCTTTTCTCCTATTCTTATTGTTAGTAGCCTGGTTGTTTACCGGTTTTACCACCACAAACAGCCAGTTCACATGTTGCAAAGCGTGTTTGGCAGAAGGAAAAATTTTCATTTTAATTTTTATTTTTATTTTTGGAAACCCAAGAAAGTGCATTGAACTAAAAAACAGTCTGACCATAAGAAATACTCATCCAAGGAACAAAATAATGTTACAAGGAGTAAAGAGCCAGTGCCCAAAGAAGCATTCCAAAGCCTACAACCACAATTTAATATCCCAAGGAACCAAAAGTAAGCCCAGTATCTCAATAAACCAACCTAAACGAGTTATAGAAAAGAGGAAAAGAATTACTGATGCGTCTATGGTGCACACCTCTGTTATTTATAATCATATACTAGGATACAAAAGAATCAAACACATCCCCTAAAATAAGGTAACTGCTATCTACAATACAAAACATGAGATAATTAGGATGTTTACAATCATAATTATGCTATCTAAGACAAGTAATAGCTACACGGCCCATTACACCGAACAGCTCACAGAATAAACCACAATTTCATTTTCCATTAAATGGAAACACTAGTAAGTGCTAAAACAAACAGGCCATAGATCAGGCATATCTTAGAAGAAATCCATTGAACTCCTATGTTCATCAACTTGGATTAGCTCATGAGAGAATCATGTGTCTCAACTTAAGAGAGTCATCAATGCAACTATTCCACATCAGCAACTCCTGAACATTTTGACTAAAGATTTAGAACTGCAGGCTAAGCCAGCAGTGGCGCTGGCTATCAGGAAGCATTTGAATGAGCCACAGAGGTGTTTATCCGGTGGGACTATCTTCCAACTCATGAAAATTGTTGGGAAGATTTTGAAACTATTCAGCAACAGTTTCCTCATTTTCACCTTGAGGACAAGGTGAGCCATGTGTATACCAAGAGAAAGAAGGGCTTAACCAGAGTTAAAAAGTGATGATGAACCACATGCATATGAAGTGAGAAACAAGAGGAGAAAATTACTAACAGAGAACATGCTAAGGGAGGATTTCATTGGAAGAGAAAGGGAAAGCAATAGCAAGAAGGACCACTGTTGCATGCTTAGCAGGGGAAGGTAATTCAGGGAATCATACCCGAATTGAAGGGGAGAAATATAGAGGGGGAGACAGGGAAATAGAGAGCAGGAAAGGATTGGAGTATGCTAGAATATATAGCTATTAGAATATGTAGCTTACAGCTTTCTCTAGAATGTTCAAATTCCATTTTCTGTTAGACAGTTATAACAGCTTCTGTTATGCTATCCCTGCATGTACATATATAAATTCTGAACTCTTGTAATTCTGACTTTTGAAGATATTCAATATATCAGTTTTACATTTTTCTAACAGAGTATTCCCTCTTCTGCAGAATATCCATGGTTATTTTCCAATTGTTTCTGTTTCTTTTGTTCCATGTTGACAGAAGAATTCTTCTACTGTAAAGAGCTGGGTATCCTTATTTTTATGTTATATATTATTGAACTTATTATAGGCAGTTGACAGCCACATAAAAATTTTGTAGAATCTTCATGACAGGGATGAATGATATGTTACCAACTTGGATTATAACATTTCATAACTCTAAATCTTCAGCATACCAAAATGTTTTATATAAAAAGAAAGCGAAAAACAATGAATTTCTATACAAGTAGGTGCTCTGTGAATTGCAAAGTAGGACCCAAAAGATAATCAGAAGTTTCTTTTCATCTCCTTACTTCTAAGATCTTAGACTTACCACCTTAGTTTTTCTACACAATCTAATATTTTGCAGCAGGTATAACAAAAAAAATATGAAATTAAAAATTTAGCCCATAAATTTGCAATATTGTGTGAAGCACACCCACACATGGAGAAAGAGAGTAAGAAGATACAAAATGCAAGAACAAAAGCTCATCAACAAGAAATATTCAAATCAGATAAAGAAAGGAGATAGATGGGCCAATATTAAGAATTTCAGATAGTAAGCTGCAGTGATTTCTTCTTAGTTCTTATGAGTAGAAAGCAAGATAGATGGATAGTCTAAGAAGTCACCTCTGATTGTACAATTCCATCATTTTAATCTCCATCCTCTCTGATATGATAACAGACCGTCCATTGCTTAACCTAATGAGGGAAAACAATTATCAACATTCTTCATTGATAATTACAGTATATTTCTGCAAGGTAATTTATTGTACATATTCCAAGTGAAATTGTAGGAAATACTTTATTAGAAGTTACCTTTCCTTATAAAGAATGGGATATTTGCGAGTAATTCCAGCCAAAGTTTGTGGGACTAGACCGCCATTGCTTTTTATGCAGTTTAAAGCCAAAGGTGGACCAGCAATCTTACCTGCAGATTAGCTCAAGATAAACTCATGGAACAAGATGCTACTTTTCTACAAAATTGACAGCATTGGCATCCATATAATAAAAGATGCTTACAAAATCCTAACCGTTCTGCCCAGTGAGCTCTATATGTTCCATTTATGTGCAGCAATAAGCTAATCGTTGATGACACCTGAAATTAGAAAAGAATTAAAGGAAACAATTTGACAGGAATACACACAAACACAGACATATATGTATGTATATGTATATGAATGTGTGTGTCTGTCTGTGTGTCTGTGTATACAAATATATGGACACACAAACACACACATATAGATATGTACATACATGCATACATGTATATATGTATGTATCATAATCCTAAGCTATAGAAAACCTCAAGGGGTGAAACCGGTCCATTCCAACCACATAATCCTGCCCCCCAGATCTGCATAAGGCATATGTAAACAGAATTCAAGATTATCAAAATGTATAATCAACAAAGGTAAGATAAACAATAAATACAGACAACACATTACTCGAAGTTTCTGTCCAACAAACAATTTTCCAGCAGCTTGTTGCTTTGACAATGGAACATCTAAAATGGCATCCATCGAATACCTGCAAGGGAAAATCATTCTGTATATCAGGGAACCTCATATATCTTGCAATCAGACAGCATGTAAGTTGAAAATCCAACCATCCATCAGTTAGTTCAACTTTTACTGGTTCTGTTTTCAGAGCCCCAGTTTGTGTCTCCAAAAAAGTCCCACTTTTTGGTACATGATTGGAGTGAATGCTAGATATGCAGAGAATCATCATCACAGAAGGTAATGCATCCCCTTCGAGAATTTTCTTGATGGTAGACCGGTGGCCATGATTCACTTCTCTTTCATATCTACACACCAAATGGTATCACAAATTACATACCTGTACAAATATTTTGGCTTAGAGCAGTTACATACCTGTACTTCAGTTCCTCAAGCACATTTGCTATGGTAAGAAATTTTCCAGCAGATTTAGCTGGATAGTATCGCTCGTAGCAAGCCAGTTTCCAGACTATCCACTTGTAATGATTCTTGACCCACCTAGAGAGATGTGCCATGGAAATGTAAAACTAAGACTAAGCTAAAAGCATTTTTTAAGTAACGATCAACCAGTAATACATATGAAAAGCACTAAATAGTACTGTAAGTAACGAACTCCCCTAAATTATAAGATTTAACCACAAAGGAGCTTAAACTTAATGACGTATTTCCATGTTGTCCAGATAACAATCGAATATACCAAGTTACAATGACTTTCTGACACTTCAAGTAGCTAACTGATCTAACCTAGTACAAATCAAAAACCACATTGCAAAGTGATAGGATGAGGTGCAAGCCCATTATAATGAGTGTCTATCAGAGAAAGGGTAGAAGGGAAGCAGAGAATAATTATATCTAGAGTTAGTTACTGAGTAGTTGTATTCTGTTATATGAATTGTAATTCTGTTTGTTTGGTAGTTGAGAATAAAGAGGAGAGAATCAGAAGGAAGGGACATCAATTTGTTTAGTGATGTCTTGGAAGGATAGTTCTGAATCTCTCAAACACTCAGATTACACATTCTTCTACCCTCTCTCAGGCAATGGTGGTGCCAGGAGGTTGTTCTCAATTCAATAATATCGATTTCTCTTTACCAGTTCTTTCACAAAGTTACTCCTTAACAGATCCCACAGATACCAGAAGCAAAAGTTCAGGATAGAAGCAATTTACTTTTCAGTAGCAAAATTCAAGGAAGCTCCATGGTCAGCCAATAGATGGGCAAAAGCTTCTGCTCCCATTCCATTATTACCAGACCCTTCATGAAACACATACTTGTCAGCATTAACTGATGCCACCTGTCTGATCAGGTTGGGAAAATGCTGAAACAAAATTCACTTTAGTGAACAAAGTGTTGTCAGTGCCAATAGAATCAGGTATTTGCAGAAGTATACAGATTACACTCACCACTTTCTTCTCTAATGGAGGCACAGCAAAAAATTCCTTGATGTATATCCTTGGATACTGAACTGGATATCGGGTAGAAACCCTTGTTTTGCATCCAGAAACACCAGAGGGCAATCGAGACAAATCTGAAGATCAAACACTTCAAATAGGTATTGCAACTAATAAAAATGAAAGGAACGTACTACAGACTCTTACCCTATGCTTACCATTAGGGGAAATTTCAACATCCTTGACAAAAGGGACAGAAATTTTGGAACTACGAGGCTTTTTAAAGGGAGAAACAGTTGCCCGCAATCCTAATCTCCTTTTTCCACCAGCAGGCTGCCTATGGTTTGTTTGAGCTGTGTTAATGGCATTGGAAATATCAACCAATGGCCTGCGTAACAACATACCACATGAATCTATTTTTGAAGAAAAACCATCCAATGAAGAATGATATACTGTTGAATCCAGCACTTGGTTCCTTTCATACAATGATTTCTGTCCACAAGCATCAGTAGTTTTCCAGCTATAACTGCTTTCATCCCCAACAGCATCAAATTCCATGATTAAGTTATTCCTATTACCTTCACCAAGAAACTTGGTTGACAAGTCCTTTTGTCTAGTAGACTGCAAGGGGTAAGTGAAATTCTTGGTCACATAATTTCTCTCTGGTGTTACCTGACAAACCAAAGGAGTGTTACAATCATTTCTTTCACTAGATGAAGCAGCATCATTTTGTCTCTCAAAGGGAAACGAAAATAAGGAATTGCCAGCATCCCCTCCATCAAAGAAATCCCCCACATCCGGGTCACCAAGAAGGCTCCGAGCACGCTGCAGCGCATGGTTGGAAATGGATATAGACCTTCCACCTGCAGTGTGGAATTTAATTGGAGATTCCTTAACAGCAGCGCTACATGTACCTCCTCTTTGCACAACTTCTTCAAAATCATTCTTCAATGCAAGCCTACTACCAACAGAAGGACCATTGATAACTTTCCGTAGCTGTAACTGAGGTGCTGGTTGTTCCTGTTGTTGTTGCCCTCCATATGTTTCACCAATTGTGCACAACATTTTTGTATGCTGAGGACTTTGGATATTCCTATCAACATCAACAGTGTCGAGTAATGTCTTTGCTCTGATCAAACCATTAGAAGATATAGTAACTCTTTTCCCAGAGCCTGTCTGAAAAAGAGAATTCGAGAAGCTGAGACTATCTTCCATTGCACGCTCTTCACCTGAAATTTATTATTAGGATCACATATTACAAAAAAAAAAAAAAAACAAGGTCTTTGGATAATTAATTTTGCTATTTTGAATTATTTAAACAATACCGCGAGCAACAGCGTGGTTGCCAGGAACAGTTGGAGTGGCTGTAGGAAACAAGATTAGTAAAAGAAGAAGAAGAAAATAATAATAATAAGATTGAAAATAGAAATTGAAAAGAAAAAATTGGAACCTTGGAGAAGAAGATGAGCCATGGAAGGGAGGGGAATGGAAGGGGGCAAAGGGGAAACATTTGTAGCGGCTTCGGTGAGTTGCCAGTGATAAGTGTTTGGGGCATCGGAGTCGGAGAGAATGTGCCATGTACACATTGTTTTGTTTTTTTCGTTCGCATTTGTGGGATAACGAAACACATTAGGGATTTTGATCAGTGTTCGCTTTTATTTTGGGGATGGCGGGGAAAGGTTTGATTCTAAGCTCAAGGAAGGAGGGAAGTACAATCGTGGGCCCCTGCTTCTTTTTTGAAAACAAAAAACAAAAATGAGCTTTTACCTCATTTTTGAACAAATAAAAACTTGTTAAAGTTTTTAAGTATGCTTAAAATTGGGTGTGGTTTTAAAAAGAAAATAAAAGAAAAATTGTGAAAAAAAAATTAAAATGGCTTATTGCAGTTACCCAAAAAAATTTAGAATGTTAAATCTTTGAAAAGTCTAGGATTTAACTATGTGTTTTTTCATAAACTTAGCCTATATAAATTAGATAAAAGTTAAAAAAAAGTTAAAAAATACAAAATTAACAGATGATAAATTAATAATTAATTAAAAATATTTAATAAAATTAATTATTAAATTAATGTATAAATATAAAATAATGAATAAAAATATAATTAACTAAAAATGATAAATATGATAATTTTTGCTTTCGAATAAAAGTATACTAAAATTTATTTTTTGAAAACAAAAAAAAGTTTTAAATTTATATAAATAAATTTTAAAAAATTATTTATTTTTATAATTTAGATTTTTATTAAAAAGTTTAATATTTTATTTAAAAACAAAATAAATAATATAATAATTAAAAAAATAACATATACTAAAATAATAATTAAAAATATAATATTTTATAATAATATAAAAAATATATGTTAAAATTAATAATATTATTATAAAAAAATAAATAATATTAAACTTATAGAAATAGATAGATAAACAATGAATTAAATTATAAAAATATATTAAAAATAAAAAATAAAATAAAATAAAATATTTCAGATAAATAAATTAATTCTAAGCTGAAGGAAGGAGGGAAGTAGAATCCCGGGTCACTGTTTTTTTTTTTTTTTGAAAAACATGAGCTTTTACCTAATTTTTAAATAAACAAAGATTTATTAATGTTTTGTAAGTATGTTCAAAATTGTATGTGATTTTTAAAAGAAAATAAAAATACAGAATTTGAAAATAGATTATTTTAGAATAGCTTAATGCAGTTATAAAAAAATAGTATGTTAAGTCTTTTGAAAATCTTTTTTTAAGTTTTAACCATGTGTTTGATAGAACTATCATATAAATTAGATAAAAATAGTTAAAAATTAAAAATAATTGAAAGTTACTAAAATAATAGTTAAATTAAAAATATTTAATAAAATTAATTATTAAATTACTTGATAAATATAAAATTATTATTATTTAATTGCTCTACTTCACATAAAAATGTTGCGTATTTTAGTTTAATAAGAGTAAGTAATAATCCTACCTATATAATGTATATGTTTTTTTTTAAATTATATTTATGTATTATTAAATATTATATTAAATAATTTTTTTATTGTATTATATTGTATAAAAGATCAAGTTAATATATCATGTACTTGAATAATTTTTTATTATATAAAGAAAGGTAAAATTACATAGTATAAAGAAGTTGAAATAAAAATTATTATTCAAACATTCTTAACATCTAGATACAAGATATGAGGTCTTGTCGTATAAAATGAAAAAGTAATTATATCTTTAACTTCAAAATTATAAAATTCGTAAAATCGTGACCATCCATTAGTGAGGTGATTAATATATTTTGTTATTTCGTTCATTCTGAACCAAGACATATCTACTATCATTTTACCAATTTCATCATATCTTAGACAAACATCAGAAGGCATATTAGGTAGCGCAATCGTGGTATATGCATGAGCCATTGCCTGTTAATAAAGTTTATGTTAGAAACTAATTGAAATACAATATTTTAGTAACAGAATAACACATCTAAAACAAAGATTAATGTTATTACCAATTTGTTGTTCATCAGGAATGCAGTCATAGTTTTTTTTCACATACATAGTCATATGGTCTTGGAGGTAGATTAGGATCAGCATACATTGATTCATATTGAAAATCTTGTAGTAATTTTCGTAGCTCAATATTGTTGACAGTGATGCTTTTTTCCTCAAGTGAATAACTAATTTCGTTATGCCTTGAGTTATAAATCTTCATATTGAAGTTTCCTCTCTAGTATATTTCATTAGGAGCCACCCCCATGTTTCAACTCTGGATACAGTTCTTTCAAATTCTCCCATCCTTCAAAGACAGATACTAATTTTGTTGTCTTAGTAACATCCAAGGAAATTTCAGTATTTATTGGATCTCTAAGTGTGATGATATTTGGGATGTTATCTAAGTAGCTTTTCAAGAAGAGGGAAGGAAAATACTCCAACATGTGACAAAATATGTACCACAAAATGAAAATGGTTATGATAGTTGTCGTATTAATAAAAAATGATGAACATAGACTAATGAACAAACCTAATCACGGTCATATTGCATTCAGAAAGTGGAAAATTTACGAACTCTAATAGATGATGGTTGTCCAACTTCCATATTTGTAAAAGAATATTGAAGAATGTATGAAGGAAGAACAAAATCAAAGTTCGGAAAAAATAAAATAAAGAACTCATAAATTGGACAACATGCAAGGAAGGTTACGAAGTATAAATTTATTTAAAAAGAATCGAACATGTTCAATGAATGCAGGGTGTAATATTCAGGTAAATATTTACCTGATTGGTTTATGTAAATGAAAATATTGAACAAATGTGTGATATGTTTTCAGATTTTTTACTTAATATTTGATATTAATAGTAAAGTATATATCTTCCTAAATTCCATTCTTAATTGATGGTATTCACTTGTGGTAGTTAGAATCGTTAAGAAATGTAAGGGGTAGCAGTTACATTTGATTTGAAAATTGTAAATAACCGATGCACAATGGAAATGAAGTAGTGAAGTAGTCCTACTTTTACCTTTTAAGATAGTTGTGTACCAGTTGAAGCAAACGTAAGCAAAAATTCAAACCAAAGAGTAAGCAATAGTATTTCAGAGTAATGAACACGATATGAGATATCTTTTATCTTTTAATCTTTAATCTTTAAATTTTTAATAAAGAGAACTATTTTGATTGGGAGGATGGAAACAACATTTAATGCAGGTGCTCTATACATTAGGATAAACTTTCTATCTCACTCCCTGAGCAAGATTTTTAGGAAACATAAAATGTATTTAACATGGCTGCTACATTATGCTGAAATTGTTATTTTCGGGATACACTACTAACATAAGACACATTCTGATAAATAATTATGATCATAAATCATAAATGTGCAGCTAAAGTTGTAGAGTCTTGATGTTAATCAGTCGCTCGTTTCACATATACATAAATTCTGATTAATACTTTTTATCGTAAATCATAATTTTGTAGCTAAAGTTGGAGAGTCTTAATATTAATCATTCACTTTTTTCACGCATCATAAATCATAAATATGCAGCTGAAGTTGTAGAGTCTTAATATCAATCATTCACTCGTGTCAGGTATACATAAATAAATGATGCAATGAATGTTTGTTTGTAGGGACCAACCAATCGAATTCATGGTTTATCAGCATCATAAATTAGAAACAATAAATATGGAGAAGAAGTTGCAGAGACTTCATATTCATGATTTATCCATCAAGAGCATGAACTATAATAAATATGGAGGAGAAGTTGTAGAGAATTTATATTCCTCATTCATCCAGGATAAATATATGGTTTTGTGATGCAACCAACCAATGAAATACACAGAACACAACAACTTGTTTGTACAATAATATCATAATCAATAATCAATGTTGATATATTTTTATAGACAAATGAGATTTATGTTTTCAATCAGCAATATTCATCCTATTTCCAAATAGCATCCCACACATGTCTTCCAGTTACAATAAGCGTGTTGTGTTATTGCATTCATTTTCATTACAAATTAGTTAGACTTAAACATAATACAAAAATTATTTGGATCATATTTTATGGAGCCAGTTTTCCTAATCAGTTACACCAAACTTTTTTCCTATTGAATATATTCAATATTTCACATCCATTGTAGATATCCAACAATATTAATAATTAAACCAAAACATATATTTAAATTACATAAATTGAAGGGAAGTTTTCAATCTAAAATAAAATTTAAAAGATTATATATTGTTCAATTTTTCATATCATGCAGAACATGTGCCTTTTATGCATATGATGAAATGGTAATAGTATTTCCTCTTTTAAACTTGTAAAAACCACAAAATTATGGCTAGCCTTTCGTTAAGTAACCAATGAAACCATGTGTGCCTTGTCTTTTAGATCATTCTATTTCAACTAACATCCATCCCATGTTAGAGTAGTCCAAAATCACAGACGAAGGCATATTATGCAATGCAGCTCTAATGAAAGGTAGTGGCATTTCCTGTGAATCAAAAATACTTCAAAAATGAGTAATAAGTAATAACTAAGAATTCAATTATAAATGTTAACTCTTAGTGATGCTTAAAATCTTACCGATCTATTATTCAACTCCTTTATGGTAAGATTTTTTTCACATTGAAAATCATATACTCTTCCAGTTAGAGGTTTGGGTTCATACATTGGGTAAGCCTTAAATTCATCCAATAGTTGTTTGAACTTTACACTGGCTAATGGAAACGACCTTCGTTTAGTAGGGTAACGAACTTCTTTGTGATTAAGATTATACACACGTATGTTAAAGTTTCCACCCCTAGTGTATTTCAGTTGCAGCCATCCCTCATGTTCCAAAACTGGGTAGATTTTTTTTCATGTTCTCCTATCCTCTATTTATGGATACAGAGTTTGTAGTTTTTATGATGTCGAACATGATCTCAATGTTGAGAGGATCTCTAAGCGTGATTATTTTAGATAGATCATCCATGTAGCTTTTCGTAAATAATGAAGGAAAAGATTCTAACACCTAAAAATGTCAAAGTAATATAATTATATTGATGTTAATGTAAATATTTAGTAAAAATATGAATGAAAATGACTAACCTCATCAGGATCATACTGCATCTAAAAGGTGTGACATTTCTTCTCATCAACATTTGTGGATGATTAGGCATTTTCCATGTTGCTAATAATACAGATATATTAAACATTGTACAAAATTTTAGGTTGGGTTAAAACATGAAAAGTAACTACAATGTAATATACCATCTAATGTAATGTAATGTTTGATCATATATATGGCCAAGGTAAGTATTATTCTAACTAATGACAATGTTGTTTAATATGCTATTGACAAATTTTGTTATGTTGTTTGGATTCCATTTATTATAAGTAGGAATAGTAGAACATGAAACCAATACAAAAACATATACTGATATTAATATTTTAATTGATGAACCATGGAAATTCTTATGAGAATCAATTAGAATAGAAGTTGTGGACTGAAGCATACCTTGTATATAGGAATCTAAAATTGTATTTCATATGATGATTGATGCAATGCAGAATAAGCAGAGGTTTTTTGTAATAGTCACTAGTTCTCAGAACTAATATGTTACTGGTTGAAAAGTACTATTATTACAATTCAATAACAGAGTATGATTGGTTAGAATATTGTTGCGTACCGGGTGAATGGAGTGATGCGATAATTTTTTAACTATTCATAACTAATAATTCAATAGAATAATTATTCACCAACTATAAATTGGGGAAATGTGAAATAATTAAGAAATGGCAGCAATAGTTGAAATAATTAAAATTACTGGAAACTGAAGAGACACTTATATGAGAATGTATTACAGTTTTACATTAAAACACATGTCAAACAAAGGTAGAAGGTTCTTATTATCTTTTAGGGTGTATTTGTAAATTCAATCTTTCCATCTTTTACCATTAATAAAAAATGATACCATAATTGTTTTACAATTGAAGAAATTATGAATGAGGAATAAAACCTTATTAGCAGCTGATGGCAAAGAGCGCACATCATACATTGCGAAAAACTTCTTTATAAACAACATTACATATGCTACCACTACAATGTCCTTCTTCATCGGTTATAAGTAGCTTCAATCCCTTCTTGTTGGTTACTCTTAACATAGCAATATAAAGTTGACCATGAAAGAAAAACGACTTTGGAATATAAATTCCAACATCTATCAATGACTGGCCTTGACTTTTATTGATTGTCATTGCAAATGGGAGGAAAATAGGAAATTGTTTTCATTGGAATTTAAATGGAATTCTAGTATTTGATGGAGTTAATGAGAACCTCGGAATAAATACTTTCTACCTTGCATTGCTTCCGGAAAGGACCTTCGCTTTTAAAATGTAATTACCCATCTGAGTGATGACTAAACGAGTGTTGTTATACATTTCAGAAGTCTGATCTATATTCCTTAATAGGATAATTGGAACACCAATCTTAAGTCTTATTTCATGATTTGGTAGACCTGGGCAATTTATTGTGTTGAGGAACTCAAAAGTATGAATGACATCTTCTCTGGTAGAATGTTCATTCATATTGCAGGCATTATCAAAGCTCAGATATGTTCGGCTTTCTCCAGGCATCAATGAAAGCATATAATCATTGACATTATTTACAATCTCATTTGTGGGTGCTAGTATTGAACGATTCTAAAAAAGGTGTAGGTCATTCTCCTTCTGTACAAAATTTGGATACGTACTTTCAACGATATAGTGAATTAGATTACATGACTTTATTATAAGGAATATCTATATTAATGATCTCCTTATTTTCAGCACCAATGTTTAATATCTAATTAGAAAATTTCATGAGTTCTTCCTTCTCAATATTAGATGATCCATTTTGCAACCTTATGGTTTTGGTCAATTTGAGCACTTCACAAAATTTTCAAAGATATGAGGAGTTAATAGAAGCATGAACAACATCTTGTCTTGGCCCTTTTGGAATTACAAGAAGGATCTGTCTAAAGTCACCACCAAACATAATCATTTTTCCTCGAAATGATTTGTTTAAGCTCTCTGGATTTGAGAACCTTAGAATATCCTTGAAAGTTCTATCGACAACCTCAAAATAATATTTGTGTGTCATTGGTGTCTCATCCCAAATGATAAGTTTTACTCTAACTATTAATTCAGCCAATGCACTATCTTGTTTTATGTTGCATGTGCAATCCTCATTAACCATAATTGGAATGGAAAACCTTGAATGAGCTGTCCTTTCACTTGGAAGTAATAATACTGCTATTCCACTTGATGCCACTATAAGAATAATGTCTCCTCTTGATCTAATTCCAGAAGATATAGATTGCCACAAAAAGGTTTTCCCAATTCCGCCATATCCATACAGGAAAAAGATTTTACTGCTCCCAACATAAAATGGTTCCATGATTTAGCTATAAATGTTCCTTTGCTCATCTATCATTTTCCCCAAAAAAAAATTCATGTTCTGATGCCATTTTTTTTATCATACTGAAGCTCATCCATAATAACTCTGTTATTACAATCAGATACAAAATCTATGTTAGGTTGAGGGATAGTTGGATATTCAGATAATCTCTCTCCAACAGTTTCTGGATCTCGTACAAAGACAAATGATGAGTTTCTTCATTCGTTAATTGCAAATCCGATGTTTAAAAAAGGCATGCATATATTTTAACAACTTTATAGTTAACATATAAAACAAATACACAAAATAAAGCAACAACAAACTTACCAGGTTGCTACAGTGAATGCCTTTGCCTGTATACAATTTCATCACTCAAATATATGCATGTATTGTTCCATACAAATTCTGGTCTTTCAATCTGGTTAGATATCAATAGAGTGGCAAATAATTTTCTGAAAAAAAAAAGGCAATCTCTCAATGATTGGCTTGCTTAATGACATCAATATATTCTTTACCATAATCTAATAAACCCAACAAATAGCAAGCATCCTTAAATGTTGGATATGTATTGTCATTTACTATACAAATGTCCCTGTATGATTGGACACCTCTGGCTCTATTCAATAGAAGTCTCAAATAATACAACTCACCACTCCCAAGAGGAACAAAATGAAGTCTACCAATTGAAAATCCTCTTTTCTTAATGGTCCACTCATGGTCAGATTGTTTCCATACAAATTTGGTAGGAAACTCTGCATATGTCAATGTTCTTCCTTCGTCATATTTCCTATTAGCTTCCATCCATGCCAAAAAGTTGGTTATGTTAGATGATGGTTTATTAGAAATCTCCTCCAATGTATCATCATCATGAAAAACAACTAAATGTTGGTTAGGTAAGTGGAAAGATAATCTTTCAATAGCTAGTTCACGAAAATGAATGTTAAAAGCAAATATCCTCCATACTGTCTCACATGATGACAAAAACCTATAGTCGTAGTATAATTTGATCTCATCAACAGTATTCTCCTTATTAATAGTTTGACCACTTTGGTAAAAGCATGTAGTCACACGATCATGACCCTAGTTGAAATATTTAAAAAGGTACTTGATAGATCTTGATTGATTACACCACTTAACATTAATGTATGTATTTTATTTCAGCAGCAGATACTTATTGTATGGGACAACATATCTGTTATTAATACTGACTTTATCCTTTTGAACGGTTCAACCATTATCCTACCTTTGGTATAGTGGATATCCATCATTGTCAATGGTTTTTTTTCAACATATTTTTTTGGATAATGTCTTATGCATTTATCAGTCTGCAAATGTGGCGACTTTTTATTTTGGGCACCACATGGTCCATGAATCATTAACGTTTTTTCTGAGGACCGTTTCGACTTTCTCATAAAAAATTTTAGCACTAATTATACTATCAATGTGATTAGGTGTGGCATACTTGGATGATGAATGAAGAAACACCAAAATATGAGCATGGGGTAGACCTCATTTTTTAAATTCAATTATGTAAACAACTGCTTGAAAACAAAATAAGCATATATCAGATTTAGCATATTAAGGTACATAGATATATTAAGTTATACATATTACATAAACAATTAACATAAGGAAATTATAATAATAACAAATAAGATATACATACAATACCTGACACAACTTTTCCAAAGGCATTGCCTTGCTTTATCTCTCTTATTAGTTCATCAAACTTTATCTTAAAAATGCGACAAAGCATATCTGGTTTATCTTTTGCATTTAAACCCTATTTGCTCAACGCCCTCATAACCTTAGACCACCTTTGATTACATGTAAATGTAATAAATAAGTCAGGATATCTGGCCCATCTGCAAATAGCCATTACATCTTGATAATTTTGAAACATATAGCGAGCACCACCAGTAAAAGTATAAGGCAGCACAATTCTTCTACCTACAACTAAAGGATTATTTTCCCCTTTTAGAATTGCCTCAGCAATACTATTGTACAATTCAGCTCTCAATTATTTTTTGAGTCTTTATGTATGACAAACATGATGATTCTATCATTATTGTATAATTGTCCACCAAAAAATTTTGAAAAAACCTTCTTAACATTAAAAGAATGCGACCCTCATTACTTTTGTCATGTATCCTGAAAGCAATGAATTCCCTCACACACAACCTTCTTCCATGACTTTATTCTTCCCTGTTAGGTAGGATTTTCTTTTTCCTTGATCTATTGTTCCTGAGAAGAATGTCTTTAGAGTAACCATCTTCACCTTGAAGGAAAAGCAAAGGATACTGCATAGGAAGGTACATAACATTTAAAATTGACACACGCTTAAGACAATATGTTTAAGTTTCAACAATGACATCTCTTTTGGTTTGTTCAAAATCAAAATCACCAACAATCAATGGGGCAACCTCATATGTTGTTGGCAAGTTATACCTTCTGCCATCATGACCCCTTTTATCTATTATCCTCAACTTCATATTGGAAATACCACATTCCTCAAATCAATCTCTAACCATTCTATATACTTTGGCATATAGGTTACCACCATCAAGCATTTCCTTCAGATCTCGTACAATTGATTGATTTAATGAGCATTCATCACCTGTCATGCTACATATCAAATAGTACAAGTAAGAAAATCAACCTTCTACAATATTTGACATTCTTTTTATAATGTTCTATTATTCTATATGGTCCAAAAGTAAACATAATCATTGAAGACTAACCTTACAACAGACATCTTGTTTGTTACTTCATTCTCAGCATCATAAATGTATAATTGTGCAAACTTTGAGGTTTCACCTAAAAAGGTAGCAAAATCCCAATTCGGGGGTAGTTTTCTTTATTCATAACAAACATGTGCAGGCCATTACCATCATTAACCTTTCTGTCAATAGTTCCACCCATAGATGTAAAAGAAAACATTATATTGAATGGACGTATATTTTGTATGAAATATTTATTGTGACTATCATTATTACAGAACGAATTTAGCAAATTCAATGGTGCATGTTCAAGGTATGGTATTTGAATTTTCCTTGTCCACAACACATTGCAAACTTTGGGTAGCTGAATTGTACATCTTTTCCAATCTTTCCAAATACCACATCAATGCACCATAATATTGACATTGTCATGATTGATCACCAATGTTGCAATAATCTATCAAATATAAATACATGTCCAATGAGGGATTATTATTTAAGTAAAATAGCACAACTGTAAAAAATTCAACAAAATCAAAATATTAAATAGTTATTAACCTGTACTTGGGTTACAGACATTATTATGTTTTATGTAGGCTTCATCATCTTCCACCATACTAACAACATCACCTTTGTAATATGCAATTATTCACTTACAAAATTTTAAACATAAATATATTAAACAAAAAAAATTATCAAACAATTGATGCTCCTCATTCACCTGGCAATGTATTTTCATGGATCTCGTTATCAGACAAGGTGTACAAAGTTCAGTAGGTGTTGATGTTGTTGTGTTCCTAACATTAAATATTATATGAAAGAACTTTATGTGGAACCATCACATGCTTCCCTGGATATTATTTTGTAAAACTATTTCATGACAAATAATTGATTACATTGAATGGATTACTTTAAATAAAATTGAACCATGGGTCCAGTTTAGATTTTTTCTTAACAATAATTGCTTCAACTTACGCGTTATCATTTCTGTTAATGGCGAGCTAAGATAGGTCTTCTTATTTGATGCAATATTAGGAGTAATTAGATGGCATAATGAAGAAATCCTAACATCACTCCTTTGGTTAGTAAACTCTGAAAAATGACAAAATACATATATCTCGTTACAATTTTCAAATCCTTACATAAAATGAGTCCAAAATAAAAACATCAATAAACAAACAATAATTAAATATGATTTTGTTGAGACTTTACTATTAGAAGAATTTACATCATTTATAATGAGACTATCAGTAACTAGTTGATTAAGAGGAACTGTTTTCAACTTCTGTTGTGATTTATCAAATCCTGCCAAAACATGTTTACCTGCAAATAATTGTCTATGCCTTTTGATTGATAATTCGTTCACTGTTTACAATATAGAAGACTTTTAATTATATCTATTAGTGGTGAAGGATTGCACATCCCTTTGTTGCTTAAAGCTTGAGGAGTTCTTGGACTCCATGAAGAATTTCTTACCACCTTCCATTATCAATTTAAAAATTTGTTATAAAATGCAACTTCATTCTTACGATAAAGGATTGGAGTGAAGGAAATTTAAATAACTAAAAAATATTAAATGAATAATTAGAATCAATTACCTTCTTCAACATTGATCAAGTAATTTTTTCCTCCACAACCCATCCATTACAACCTGTCATTGCATTACCAATTTTGAGCTACTCAAAAAATGTGCACACACAATCTGCTTACTTTGCTTTTATATATATATATATATATATATATATATATATATAAATATATATATAAATATATATAAAGAAACTCACAAATAAAGTGAAAGAAAGTTACTAATTGATGTAGCCATATTTTATATTTTTTTAGAAACGGAACAAACAACTGAATTTCCATTTGTAATCCATTCAGACTATAATTATCCTACACTACTATTAATATAATTAACAGACATCATTATTGCCTCTCTACGTATCTACCTATATAGTAATACACCAAATCATTTTACATGCTGTGTACTGACATTTACTATCAACGAAATTATAATTTGACTAAAAATAATTTTAATTCTTTTATTGGCCACCATTATAATATATACTGTACCACTAGTACAAAAATAGGTTTCTATAACAGGATTTTACATCGGTTGTTTAGAAACCCATATAAAAAAAATGCGGTGGCATTTTTGTAAATAAATGTAAACTTTTTATATCGGTTCATAAAAGAACCGAGGTAGAAAGTATTTTTTACATCGGTTACAAAACAACTGATGTAGAAAGTACTTTCTACATCGGTTCTCTTTTGGACCGATGTAGAAAGTGAATTTTTTTTTAAACTTTCTACATCGGTTACAGAACAACCGATGTAAAAAGTATTTTCTACATCGGTTGTTTTGTAACCGATGTAGAAAGTGGATTTTTTTTCAAACTTTCTACATCGGTTACAAAACAACCGATGTAGAAAGTACTTTCTACATCGGTTATATAACAACCGATGTAGAAAGTGGATTTTTTTTAAAACTTTCTACATCGGTTACAGAACAATCAATGTAGAAAGTACTTTTTACATCGGTTCTAAGAAACAACGGATGTATAATGTCTTCCCTTATCACTTATTTTTCGACGCTAGTCGTCTTTAACCTCATTCTCCAAAACCCTAGTTTCTCGTTTCGGCTTATTCTCTCTATTTTCGTTTACGTCTTAGACATTGTCGTCGTTCCTGCTGTTCATCGTTGCACTCCATTCTTACGTACGTGGTTGTCGTTGCCGTTGCAACCATTTCCTCCGTTCGAAGTCGTCGTCGTGCACCCTAAGGTTTGAAGTTGTCTTTGTTGTTATTTATACATCTCATTCTGTTATTATAATTGAAACTTACATTCGTTTTGGTTGTATTGTATAATTTTCAAGCTTCTTATTTGGCTACCACTGTGTTATGCTGTCGTTCGACTACCGTTGTACCTCCATTAGGACACCGTTTGGTCACCGCTCAACCATTTTTTCTCTGTTTTCAACAGGTACATGGCTGGTTACGACATTTTTTTGTTCAACTTTCAACACTTGCTTGACGTAATTTTAAGTTATTTCCTTTGTAAATTAAAATTTGATAATAAATAATGATGTATTTAGTTTAAATATATAGATTATGTGAATTATGTATTATCTGTCTGGTGATTCTGTGAATAAATAATACGGTAGCATACCTAAACAAAACGAACATTAAAAAAAAATGAACTTTCTACGTCGGTTAAGATTATAACCGATGTAAAAAGTACTCTTTTTACATCGGTTGAGCCTATAACCGATGTAAAAAGTACACTTTCTACATCGGTTATGGCCTTAACCGAGGTAGAAAGTATGACTTTCTACATCGGTTATAAGTCCAACCGATGTAGAAAGTGTACTTTTTACATCGGTTCCAGAACCGATGTAAAAAATCTTATTTTCTATATCGCCCGCTTCAACACCGCCCAAATAACCGATGTAAAAAGTCCATTACAACCGACGTAAAAAGCTTATTTTTCACCCGTGTACCAACTTTATTCTATGGGAATAGGTTTTTATTAACATCATTAACTTATTTCTACATGACATTTACCTGGAAAGGATTGTTCTCCATTTATAATCCATTATTATTATTATGTACAAACATCAACCAAATTACTTTAACATCCATTCATTATCCATTAACGTTGGATACAAACATTTAGAATGGAGACAATAAATAATTACAAAGAAATAATTCCAAACATTGTTACAATGGAGACAATAAATATTTCCAACAAAATTTAGATTTTGTACAATTAAGTGATACATTCCTTAAATGTTACCCATACAACTACAATACTTAAATGGAATTTTAAGTTTATCCACATTATTGAAAATCAGCAATCAAAAATATTACACAACATTAATACAAATCTAATGAATTGTTAACATCATTCTTCTTAATTTTCCTCATGCTTATCTATATTTTGTCTTTCTCTGCATCGAATGTTTGGATCACAACATCTTGACGGTTGATAAATGTTTGAATGCATGGATCTTGAAGGAGTTAGAGTATCATAGTGATTGTCTACTTCCTAATTGTAGGCGTTGCAACATTAATAAGTCATAATTATTAAAAACAGAAATGTAATGGTAGAATTGAATGATTACATGTCTAATTTATATATAACACAAATATACCTGTTGAATATCATTCAGCAATTGTACAAATATTATTATACATACATACAACCTTGCATATATTTATCACAAACAAACTAATGTTGTATCATGTTAGGCAATGAAATTGGAAACCAAATAACCGAACAATATATCACAAACACATCAACAGTAAAAAAGGACAATAATTGATATTATAAACACATCATCATTTTAACGATTCATGCCTTTCATCAACATGAAATTACAAATTATTCAATAACTATGCCTTAAAATCAATTGTATTAAGTAACAAATTGTCATTAACATTTCAAATGATGCCTTATTTTTATTTTTTTTTTGCTTAATTACAACTGTCTTCCATATTTTATTAGTTGATGTCTCAACTACACGATCAAAAATTGCTTTTTCAACATCATTGTCCAAAGCTAATCACTTTCCAGATAACTTGCTTAAAGGAGTAATAGAATCAAGGTCTTCATCTTCTTCCTACAGGTTAGGTAACAGATATTATGTCCAAATTTTGGTGCTATAATTACCTAACATGAACATTGGATACCTTAAAAGTATCAGGGACTTGTTGGGAACACATAATATCCTGCATAGAATTCTCATCCTGCACTAATGGCTACAAATATATTTTTACATCAATAAACTTAATAATATATATAACAGAATTTGAAATCAAACATTTCGGTAGTACAAGTTTATACGAAGGGAAACCTAAGAATTAATATTAGATTTAATAGCTCTATCATCTTCTTCATCATTATCCTACAAATTTGACTTAATTTTGATGTTACTAAGATAAAAAAAAATATAAGTTTACCACCTCTTAGTAATTTATTAATACTGTATACCTGCAAGTCGTGTTTATCCTTAAAGCTACTAATCAATTCAGCTTCATTAGTGAATTTCTTAACTGTGAAACTTTTCTACTTATTCGTAGTATTTACTTCATTAATCTCAATCTTAAATAAAATGTCTTTTCCCATTAAATCACCAAAGTCTGAAGGGTATTTTAAACCTTTGTTACCCTACAAAAATGTGCACACAGAATAACAACATACAAATCGTTACAATAACCAAAATGCACCTAATAACAGAGGAAGTTTTTCTTCATCAAAGCCTTTTTATAAGTCATTCAAAATACATACCTCATTTTTTTTCATTTTGGTATCCATGTCTTCGGTAAAAATGTTAAAATAATTAGTAACTATTCGATCAAAGAAAATAAATGATACTGAACCTATATCATCTGTTACATGAACTTGGACATTGTACCTAATATTAAAAAATTCAATGAAAAAACTTAAAAAACAAAAGTAAAATTACTATTTCATAACTTTAAGTTTGCAATATTGTCACCTCTTAAGCCCTGCTACAAATTTTCCACAATGTTCATAGTAGAACTTATTCCCAACATGTTCTACTTTCCTCAAACAATGGGTACATGATACATAATACCATCCTTTTGTGGTATCTATATCAAAAATTTTGGCCAACATTCAATCAACACACTTCTACAGGAAAATTAATGCATTACACATCGTTGTTGTCAATAAAATTTGAACAAAATATCACAACATTAAGACAATAAAAGTTGTCAATATCACCTCTGTACATTCATACAAGTTAGAAATGAACATCATTCGACATTCAAGAAAATCATCGTTTCGGAAATAAGTTGTATGGCTACTTATCTGACTAACCATTTGTGTTAATGATTTCGTACTATCTTTGTGGTTAAATTATATGCAACAAACTAATATTCTCATTATCCTTTGAATATGACATTAAGGAACAAAAATATGTTTCTGACGTACTTAACTATTACAAACTTTAAAATACCTCTATCTGTATTCATCAACTTCTTTATCCTCAACATTGATGAGAAGTTGCATTCCATTGTAAGAATTTAACACACCAAATCTTCCTAATAAACAATCATAAATGTAAACAATATTCCATAACGTGTCATAATAAACATCACATAACAATTGATTATCAATGTCATATAAAAGATTGACCATTAAAGGACTTCAATTTGCATAACTATAGTATGACTATGACTGGACTTTTTGTCTCAGACTTCAAAAAAAAATGTTGAAACTGATCCGCATATCTCCTAAAGGGTGCATTCTAATCTATTCGTCTTGTACATAACCTAACACATAAATTTCAACATTTGAAAAATTTTTAACATGTCTCTGCATTGAATTTATTTGTCCAATGTATTTAATATAAAAATGTTTTAAAACCACCATATAACATAATTGTTCAAAATTTCTCCAATGAAAAAGATATTTCCAAATTATAAGGTCAAACTAAATATATTGCCTTCTAGCAATCTTCAATTTACTGCAAATCCTCCAAAACAAAGTCAATAAGTTTGCACTTCTTTCCATTGGCATTGGTTTCCTTCATCTCATCCATCTGGACAATATGTCCAATGATAGCTTAAACACAAATGGAAACGTATTAGATTTTTATGTCATGGTATGCAAAACTGTTCAAAATAAGCATTGAGAATAGGGAATACCAATAAGATAAGAAGTGTCCACCCCCGAACCTATTTAATTGAATGAAGTAAACAAAAACACATGTATAGGAATGTTTTCTCTAGGATTTGACTTGATCTTTGTTGTCCTCAAAAAGTTGAAAATGAATTCCTGTTTATAAGTTCTAAACTTTATGCTTTTTTGCCCGACTAAAATGTTCTCAATTATATATGTTTTCCCTTCACTAATTTGTATTTGGAATTGAACAACCAAAGATTGCTTTATGCTTGCAATACACCTACCATTCTGAATACAATAGCTTAGTGAAATGCACAAGACTAATGCAATATGACCTCCACTTGTTATTATATTAGGGATTCATATAAATTAATATGTTTAACTTTTCATCAACCAATAGTATATCGATGCTTCTAATTTGTTGTGGACTCCCAAATGTTAGAACCTTCCACAACCTTAATACACGAACACGAATTTTTCAATCAATCCTGGTTGCATTAATGTTCTCAATTGCAGATACTGATTTTGCCATCCTACAATACCATACACAATTTTAACAACAAATCAACAAATATAAAATAGGTTATAATAAACGTAACAACACAGTGAAAAAAGGGAAAGATATCACATTGCATACCTTACAGGTACGTAGTGTTCTGTTGAGTAGTGTGTTGGATATCAATTAAATGAAACAAATATTAATAAGAGTACCAGTTAAATAACCAACTGTTAAATAACCAAATTTTAATATGATTAACAAGAGGAATATAGAAGGAGAATAGTTTTGCATATAGCCTTCATTAAAAAATACTTCAAGCAATATTAATAATATCTGACAAAATAATAGAGCTCTGTTGCAAATAATAATAACCCTTACTGCACATATAACTAAACATTTCTGCCATTTAATATCCATGCGTGTATACTACTTAATTAAGCATGCTTTGTTCAGTAGTAATACAAAATAACTCTAACAGAAAACAATCATCATTTTTGCAGTTAAAGTTAAAGTAATCAAGATTAAAACATGTGTGCTGAATTCTTCTTAACAACATTATGTCCAATCAATTCATTTATGTTAAAATCCAATACATATAAAAACATTAATGGTAAGGAAAATTTATGAGGATAGGAACAAAATAAATACATTTAATTTTTCTCATCAAATCGCTTCATGAAAGCAACTGATATTTATTGCAAAAATTATATTTCCATACATATGAGTAACATTGTTTGATTGAACAACACAATAGTTTACATTCATGACGGTTATTAACTAAAGGGTTTAACATCAGATGTACTAAAAACATGGTACATTTTACAACTGAGATCAAGCAATGAGCTTATATTGATTGCAAAAATTATATTTTCATTAATATGAGTAACATCAAGGATTCCCACCATATAGATTGTATATTGTTATATTAACAGTACATTGTTTGTAGTACAATAGTTTACATTCATGGTGATTATTAAGTAAAGGGTTTAACATCAACAACACTAAAAACATGGTACATTTTATAACTAAAATCAAATAGTAGGACCATAATGTAAGACCTATAACTTGGAACTAATGCTTATATCCTATAAAAAATAGTAGATTTTATTGCATTAAAAATTTGTACAACATGAACATCTCAAAAAATGACCTTGCAAACTAAAGAATTTTACAACTGATAGTGGATAGTGACATTCATTCTCAATGGATTATCATGAAGTTGAAATTGAAGAATATCCCCTTCATGTAGCTGTTTGGACTGAATGAATTGATACCATCCACTATTGATATAGGACTTATTGTATGGTCCAGGTCTACACTTCAGTATGCAAGTGTGAGTTACCCCATCTTCATCAATAACATTAATGGAATGATGTTCTACCATATTGAAAATTTAGCATTTAAAGAAGCTACTAAAAAACCATGCATTGAATAAATTATACCAATTTCAACATGTAAATATCCTTTAATCAAATTATACTAAAACTTGTGTGCCAGAAGCTTGAGAAGCAGTTAGTGTAAGGTCCCACTGTAACAGGACCCACTTGGGTATCATCCTCATCATTATCATTATCCAATACAACCACATCCGGACGTACCTCCTCCTCCTCCTCCTCATCCACATCATCATTGTCATATCATCAACATCAACAAAATCATGTTCATCATCCGAAACCACAACATGGTCAGGTATATCCATGTTTGGGTGCTCATAGCCGCTCAGATAATCAATTTCAAAAAGAAACTGATTGAATATTCTTATCCTCAGTTGATTCCAAAAAATCCAATGAAACCCAATTCTATGGGGAGCTTCTAAATGGTACAAATCAATTAGACATCTGATTCCTAACCTGATATAAGCTATGTTATCACTCTTTTCAACAACAACAGTGTGGATGTTTCCTCTTCCATCATCAACACTAAAAGGGACAGCGAATAGGTAATCCCAAAATTTCTGCCAAAAAACTTGACATATAGGAATCTCCACCTTCAGAAACAAATCCGTTAATAAAACACAATATTAGAAAAAGTCAGCAAATTTGGAAAATACCTCTTCATGGCAAAATGAATGACAAACTTACAACTTCAGGACCAAAATGCATTCAAAGTGATACGTCATTGATATTCAATTCTGTGAAAAAAAAATGATGAAGACAAACCAAAAAATAAAAAGACCGAAAGACGTTGAAATGGTTGGATGTTGAAACCTAAACACGTCGATGACGAATGGGAAGTAATGGGACCTTTCAGTAATGTACCTTCAACTTAAAGACATTTACATACCTTTATAAGATGGAAAAAATGTAACAGATAATGACGTTTGAGCAATAATGGTAAACAATGGATAGAAACAATAGTGTTGGTTGATGTTTAACAAATTCACATACCAAGAATCGGTAGAATTAGTAAAACTGCTTGATAAGGGCGTTTCGACTATAATGACGAGTGTTGTAAGTTTGATTTTGAATTTAGGAAGAGCATAAGGGCAACCATTTTTATTCCCTCCATTAAATGAGTTATAATGGGTGTGAGACGTTTGAATTGTAGAATTTTGAATACTACTCGAAAATGGAAAGTTTTCAAATACCCATAATTGACTCTTTTAAATGAAACTGTTTTAAGACGGGTGGCTAATTACAGAAATAGCCTTGTTTATAGATGAAAAAGTTGGTAGCAAAAGATTGGAAGAGAATGGATATTTTGGCAGCAAAAGATTGGGAGTGGAAGAGAGTGGGTGTTTTGGTAGAAAGATATTGTGGCAGAATGGATGTACATTTAAATGGAAAAATAGATATCCCAGGCACTACAAGTTTATATGATAAAGGATAATCTAATCTATCATAAATTACTCATTCTAATGATCAAATATTATATTTATTAATGAATCATATGCATGATTAAATATCTTTTATAATTAATATTTATAACTTATATAATATGTATTATATTTTAAATAGTTGATTAATGTTAATAACAAATAAAATAGAAAATTAATTATTAGTAATACAACAAATAATTTTTTTATAGTGTTAAATTTTAATAAATTTTTTACAAATTGAGTTTTTATTAAATAATGAATAGATTAGTTTAACCATTTAATTTTCTGTGTATATGTAAAAATTATGGAATGTAAAATTGATGTATGAAAATAAATGTATCGTATTAATGATAAAAAAATGTTTAAAAATATGATTAATTATTTTTTAGATATAAAAATTTTATGTTTAAACTTAACAGATAAAGGATTTGGTTCAATCTTTTATCTTTAGCCAATAAAATCCTTTAAATTTTTGATTTATTAATGAAACATAATATCCAAAATAACTTTTTAATCAATTTTAATAACCATTAAAAAATATATAAAAGAATGAACGTTTGCAAATCAAAATTTGATAAAAAAAATAAATATTTAATATTACATTTCAATCTTTCATCTAAATCGATATAGTTTTACAAAATTTTGATATATGTTTCCAAAATTTGAACAATATTTTTATAGAAAATTTGTAATCACTTTTAATAATCATTGAAAAAAACATTAGAACCTGTTTGCCTGGATTTTAGTTTTAAAAAATTTTAAAATTAAAACCAGTTTTTAATTTTTGAAAACTATTGGAAAAGAAAATCAAGTAACTCTATTTTATCACTTTATTATAAATTTATAAAAAATATAAATAAAAAATATTACTTCAAAACAATAAATTATATCAAAATAATATAAATCTAAAATAATAAAATTAAATATTATTGTTATTATAGTGATAATAATTATAACAGTAACGGTAATAGTAACAGTGATAAAAATAAAAATAATGTTTATAAGGTAATGATAATGACATAATAGTTATAATATAAAAAATATTATAAAATTATATAAATTTATATTTTATATATTTTTTATTGTTAGTATTCATGATAAATAATTTTATATATGTTATTATTATAATATTTTACATTATTTAGTATTTATTTTATATAAAAATATATATTATAGATAGTTATATAATATAAAATTATATATCAAACAATATTTATTATTAGTATATAAAAATTAAATAAATAAAAAATAACAAAAAATTAATTTTTTTAAAATAAAAAATAAATTATTATTATTATATCGATGATGATAATTGTGATGATGATGCTAATATAGTGGTAATAGTGATTATAATATAAAGAATTGTATGTAATCATATAATTTTATATTTTATATTTTATATACTATTTGATAATTAATATATAAAATAAATAATTATATATATTATTATTATAATATTTTTATATTACTTAATATTTAAATAAAATAATATAACTATATTATAAAATTTACATAACATATAATTATATTATAATATTATAAATTAAATATATTTTATATCAAACAGTATCATTGATGTGAACGTGGGTACCACGATAAGTAAAAGAGATTATTTAAAAGATTATCTATAAAAAATTGAGGATTATATGATGAGAAATAGGACCAAATGTATAGAATAAGCACTTGAAGACTCATCAATAAAGTTAAAAAAAAAAAAAAGACTACGTGGATCCAAGCCAAATTCCAACATGGGTTAATTTACATAGTCATATCATTAAAGAACTTAAGTGATAAGATTTATGATTTGCTATAGATTATATTAGGATTTGATATTTATCTAGAAGTTGGTTGATTTAAATCGGTTGTAATTCAAATTGCAATCTAATTAGAATTTCTAATTTCTTATCTTTTTACTAGATTATGTTAGATATATAATATAAGTTGAAACTCAGTGTAGAGATAGATTTTGAGGAATAATCATATCTCTTTGAGAGTTTTTTTTTGTGAGTTGGTTGCCTTGGTTCTTAGGCAAAGAACTAGCTATGATAAGGTTGGTTCTTCTGGCAGGTCACGGTAAAGGGTGACGTTTCTCTTGATAAATTCAGTGCTCTCCGACAAGTTGTGGTTTGTGTCGGGTTACTTTATCTTATCTTATCTTATCTTACCTTACCTCTCTTATTACATCTTATCCTATCTTATATCATCTTATCTTACTTTTTCTTATTTTATCTCATCTTATCTTATCTTAACCTATCTTATTTTACCTTATCTTATCTTGCCTCATCTCATCTTATCTTATATTATCCTAATCTTATCCTATCTTATCTTATCTTATTTTATCCTGATTTTCAAGACGTTTCATTGTCATTTCCGCATTTTGATTCATTCGCGTCAGGTGAATAATATCAATCACTCATTTGTGAATCTATAAAAAATAGATAAATATTTTAATTATTTTAAAATTATAAGAACATAAATTTTAAAAGAAAAAGTTATTATTATTATTATTATTATAGTGATAATGATGGTGTAGTGGTAGTGGTGAAAGTAAAAATAGTATTCGTGAGATAATGATAGTGGTATAATAATCATAATATTAAAAATATTACAAAATTATGTAAAATTTTATCATACATATTATTTAATTATCAATCCTCAAGATAGATAATTTTATATATTATTATAATATTTTTATATTATTCAATATTTATTTTATATAAAAATAATATATCTTATAATATTATAAAATAATTATATAATATAAATTTAATATAATTTATATATCAAATAATAATATTTATTTTATTTTAATATATTAAACATAGACAAGTAAACACTTAAATCTTTTTATAATAATAAAAATAAAAAATATATTATTATTACTATTATTATTATAGTAGTGAACATAACAAGTAACGATAATTATGATAGTAATGACAAAAAATGTTATAATATGATGATAATGGTATTGGGTGATGTGATAGTGAGGTAGTAATCACGATGGTGGCAGTCATGTTTTAGTGGTGGTGATGAAATTTGATAGATTTAAAAATATAAATATTTTAAAATTAAAAATATCAATCAATAAATTTTTTTTTGTTTTAAGATTTGAATCAAACTACTTTGAAAGTGTGTTAAAAATAAATTTAAAATTATTTTTACATTCTATTTTTAAAATTGATTTAAAAAAAACTAAAGACTTGCAACCACCTATTTAGTTTGTTGAGAGATTTAATATTGTTATGAAATAAATATTAAAATGGTACAAAAATAGAAGTTGAAAGACTAAATTAAAAAAAAATTCATGGATAAAATCCAGAGTTCTGGATGGTTTCTCAGTTTTAAATTTTAAAATTTGTAAGAACTAAATCCAATTACAGTTTTGAGTTTTTAATTTTAGTTTATAGTTTTTAAGAGTTTTGCAAAAGTAAATCAATTCAATCTATTCTATCATTTGATTGTAAATATACAAAGATAGATAAATAAAAAATAGGAAGAATTACATTGACACTCCTTAAAATTTATCAAAAAAATTATATAATACCTCTCTTTTTTTTTACATAACCCCTCATATATCTTTATAATCATAAGAAGGATATATTGTATTACATCTTTATTTAAATAAAAAAATTTGTGTAAAGTTAAAAAAATAGGAGTACCAAGCTATATTTTCAATGAATTTTAGAGAATGTTAATGTAATTTTTTTTAAAAAAAATATTGCCATAATTATGATGGTGGTGATAAAGATGGCAATGATGATAATTATTATAGTGATGATAGTGATAATTAAAAATATTATTATTATTATTATTATTATTATAGTGATGAAGTTAATGTTGATGAGATGATGGTAGAGATGTTTAAAGTAATAGTTGTTTTAATATAAAAATATTATATAATTATATATTTTTTATTTTTAGATGTTATTTGATAATTGGTATATAAGATAAATATTTTTATATATTATCATAATACCTTTTATATTATTCAGTATTTATATTAAATAAAATAATATATTTTATAATATTATATTATTAGTAATTATATAATATAAAATTATATTATATTATTATAAATTAAATATAATTTATATATCAAATAATGTTATTTAATTTATTGTAAATTTATAAAAATAGATACATAAAAAATTATCAATTAAAAAATTAACATAAATAATTATATTATAATATTATGAACTAATTATAATTTATATATAAAATAATGTTTTTTAGTTTAATATAAATTTATAAAAATTATTAATTAAAAAATTAACAAAAAAAATTAGAATAAAAAATTAAAATTTTAAAAATTAATAAAAATTTAAGAATGATGTTGATAATTATTATTATTATTATTATTATTATTATTATTATTATTATTATTATTATTATTATTATGGTGGTTGGAATGGTAATGGTTGTAATAATGATGATTTTAATTTAAATAATATTATATAATTTTATAATTTTTATTTTATATATTATAGATAATTATGTGATATAAAATTACATAATAAATATTATAAATTAAATATAATTTATGTATCAAATAATATTATTTATTTTATTGTGAATATGTAAAAAGAGATGAATACAACATTATTAAATTTTTTAAAATAATAATAATAATAAATTATTATTATAATAATGATAATGACATTAATAGCAATGATAATGGTGATAATGGTTGGTAGTAGTAATAATGATAATGTGGTTTTTATGGTAGAGTTGAAAATGATAATATTTTAAAATTCAAAACAACAGTCAAGAAATTTTTTATTTGATTTTAAGAATTGGATAAAAACTATTTTAAAAATATGTGGTCTAAACTTACCCTTTAACTTGGAAATAAAAAAAAATATTATATGACGTTTTGTTTGAAAAAATATTTTTTATTTTTATTTTTATTTATAAAAATGTTATATTATTTTTATTTTATTTTCTTTTTTCAAAAATTTTAGCAAAGATAGTCAAAATAGATTTTTTTTATATTTCCTACATAAAATGTTTAAAAAAAAAGAGAAGAAAATAATATGTCATTTTGGTAAATAAAAATGAAAAAAAAATAGAAAACATCTTCATAAACTAAATACAACCTAATATTGCTAAAAAGAGGTTGTTAAATTGCTTTTTTTTCCTAAAATTTTTCTTGCATAAGTCTTAATTTTGTGATAAACTATAAAAGTATATTAAATAAAAAATAAAACATAAAAATAATATTTATTTATAAATATATTTATAATTATATTATAAAATAAGTTAAGAATAATTTTAATAAAATTTGATTACAACAACTTAAATATTGTATTGTCATGGATATCGACTTCATAGATTATATAAAGTTATTGGATTAAGTCAAAAATTAAATTTTTTAAAATATTATTTATTGTAAGATCTTTTTTAACTTTTTCATATATCTTTTTCTTTGTATAAATAAAAACCATAATATCAATCATTGTTATTGATATTTAAAATAATCTTCTTTACATAGGTTGAAATAATCTTAATTAATTTTGTTATATTTTTAAAATAAATGCCATACTCATAAGATGCATAGTATGTCGTGATATATTCAACACATCTATTTTAATATTCTCATTTTTATTACTTTCATTTTTTTTTTCTTAAAGTTTATCATTCATTATTATAAAAAATAATTTATTATATAAAACATGTGGTATGATATCATCTAATTTTTACATCCAAATTACTTTTATACTGTTTTTTTTTGTTAAAATTGTAATGAATAAACTATGTTTTATGCTAAAAATAATTATTAGATTTCAAAATTTACTTATAATGTCAAGTTTAGAATTAATCTATTCTTTTATTTCCTTAATTAAAAATATACCGTATGAAAACAACAAATATTTAGGAATAATTTTTTTTTATAAATCTCTAGTGGGAACGTTCAAAACCTGATTAAACAAATGCGAATTCAAAATTGAACTATAATCTAAATCTATCCTTATAAAAAAAATGCCACACCTTTCAAATTCTCACACGTGCAAATATTCCATCATACATATTTTATATAATTTTTTCTATAATCTCATAGTTGGTTCCAACTCGAATAATGAAGGATGGAATATTAGACCCCAACAGCCAATATAAAACAGGTGTAAGAATAAAATTTGATTAAGATAACATAGTATTATATTTTTAGAAGGATTAACCCCATATAATAATTTTAAAGTTATTATTTTAATTAACCACTACTGATCCAAAAATGAAATTATCATCCAGTTCCAAGATAGTTTTAATACGCTACCACCTCTCTCCCATGTTCCATTTTGATAATTAAATTCAAGGATTAAATATGTTTATATATTTTTGAAATTTTAAAATTTTAAGAATAATTTTTTATTTTTAAAATAATTAATTTTAATTTCTATTTTTTAAGATATATTATTTTTAATTTTTTATTATTAATGTATTAAATATTACTTTATATCATGTGTAAAATATTGGTTAGTTTAGGAACTAAAAAAATTTATTTTAAAAATAAATGATTAAAATTAATTGTTAAAAAAATTAAATTAAAATTTCATAATTTTAGAGAGATTAAAAATATATTTAATCTTAAATTCTATTTTTTGTATTTATAAAGCTCTGATTCCAATTAAAACTATCATAAAAAATGTTTAATTATAATTTTCTATATTACTATTGAATGAAAGTTTTGGAAAATAAAAGATAAGTTTCATAAAATGAAATTATTTTTATCAACGGAAAGAAGCGTATTACTATTTTAAGATGCAAGTACAATTTATGAAAAAAAATTCTCTTACACAAGTATAAAAAAGGTCATTGATAATAATAAAATAATGCTAAAATTAAATTTCAAATAACAGACGTCATTAGATCTTACTTAGTTTGTATTTTATTTTATTTTTTAAATATAAAATTATCATTTTTAATTTTTAATATGAAATAATAAATATTTTATTATTATTTTACTGTATTTTTTACAAAATTTTAAAAAATAAAAATTATATGACAAGTTTGTTATTAAAACTGAAAAATAGAAAAAAAAATAGGCCCTAAAATTTTATTCAATTATGTGGCTCTTTTTTGTGGAATTTTTCTGCAATAATTTCCTAAGACTTTTACTGAGTTTTGTACAAATATGAATACTTCTTAAGGATTTACAGACATAGGAAAGTTTAAAGTTTTATGAATATTATTTTGCAACAAAAACATGATATTTCCTACAATTTTCCCATGGAATCATTTGCAATAAAATTTTGCAAGAAAATCCTCCAAAAAAATTTCGTAGGCATTTAGTGCAAAAATTTCTGAAATTTCATTTTTGGGATTCATTTAGGAATTCTGGGACCTGTGGATTTATCTGCAAAATTTTGCAGAAAAATCTCAAAAAATTAATTTAACCAAACTCTTGTAATTTCTAACAAATGTTTCTGGATAGAGAATATTTTTTAATTAAACATAAAAGAATTAATTTACCTGATGTTAGTTTTGCTTATATTTAAAGTATAACTTAAATTAAAAATAATGATCTAAGTTAAAAACAATATGGTATATATAATTTATGTTAAAAGTATGTATGTTTAATTATAAAATTTAAATTAAATATACATCATTATTTAAGATAATATTTTTTTATAATATATTAAATTATTTAAATTAATTATTCATATTATTTTGTAATTATATAAAATAATTCAAATTAACTTTGTTAATTTAATTATTTTTAATTATTCATATGCAGGATGGATTCTTCAATGAGTATTGGTACCGTCTATTTTAGTGTTTATATGACCAACACAAGCTCTAGGGATCTCCGGTGACCTTACTAATTATTTTAGCCTCTATAATTATAAATCATGATTCAGTAGTTTATATTTCTGTATCTTCTGTTAATCAGGTGGAACCGTTGAGAGTTTGAGTAAGTTAAAGTTGACAAGGGTAGTGAAGTTGAGAATCCGGAGATAAAGGAGGACCCATATGAGGAGAGGACCAAGTTGGACTAGAATGTTTAAGTGCATGGGATGGGAGGTGAGCAAGAGGTCAAAGTGGTTTGTTGTGATATTAGTTATGGTTCTGTCAACTATTTTGTTAGGAAAAATTCCATCATCCATATACAGTATATTCATCCTAGTCTATCCTATTTTTTTAATTGTGATGTTTAAAAACCATCATAAACATTTATTTAAGGACAATTATAATTATTTATAATTTTTTAAACGTAATAAAATAAAAACATCAAAATGAATCAAGATTGATGTGACTGTGTATATATACAATAATCATTATTTATTTTGTTGTTTAATTGTTCTAGAAAATTTTATGATTTCTTTTTTTTTTTTGGTGGCTGGCTGTGTAAAGCAATTGAGAATCCAAAATGTCTCTATTGTGCTGTGATGATTATGGTTATTACGTGCTTAGAAATGTGTAATTTCCCTTTATGTAATACTTTATATATATATATATATATATATATATATATATATATATATATGATTGCGCACCTATAATATGTGCGGAAGTAAGTTAAACTATATACAATATAGAGAGAGAAAAATTAAACTTTTATTCCTGTGCTTAGAATAAATTGTTTAAAGAAAAGTAATGCTAAGGGAGTATATATACACTTGTTAATGTAATTGGTTAAGGTTGTTATACTCCATACTGTCATCATGATTTTGTTTTTTCAACTGTTCAAAGTAATGCTAACGGAGTACATATACACTTGTTAGTGTAGTGTGTTAGGGTTGTTATACTTTATACTTTCATCATGATTTATTTTTCACTTATTGGATAAATCATGTTATTTGATCACATTCCTTATTTTTTCTTATTGTATCTAAGACATTCTTTTTTATTATCACTTATACCTGAGCAAATGGTTGATAAGTCCATTGGTAAAAATACGTACAATCTTTAATTTTCATGAGCACTGACCATATAGCCTAATTATTAAGTTACGATCATCTTTATGCATTTGTCACCACAATTCATTATCCCTTACCTTACCACTAACATAGTTTCTAAGATTAAATATATTTTTAATTTCTTTAAAATTTTGATTTTAATCATTTATTTTTAAAATATTTGATTTCAATCTATTATTTTTTAAAAATAAACTGATTTTAATTCCTAAAATACCTCAAATTTAACACATTAACAATGAAAGATTAAAACAACTCTTTTAAAAAATGTGAAACTAAAACCAAACATTTTAAAAATAAAAAACTAAAACTAAAACTTCAAAAATTTTGAGAGATAAAGAACGTTTATCGGTAATTTCTATTTGCTTCTACGGTTTAAGATACAACCTCGAACTCCACTTCTCATGTTTCGATGCACATTTCTTTTTCTTCCTCAGACCTAATTTGCCCCGCACACACACTAGGTGTTACTGGGCACTTTGAGATAGTTTCCGCCTATGCCTGTGACTAATTACCGCTATCCTTTTTTTTTGGGGGGGGGGGGGGGGGGGCGACTTCAATGACAGTCATGGTTCAGATAAACATTATAATTAATATAATCAAAACAAATTTGAGATGCTTACACATCAATGTTAAAACTGAATAACATCATTCAAACAACTGAATACATACATCAAACTAAAATATCCAGTATGCACAAAAAAAGGGTGTTAATTATCGTACCAGACTAACAGCATAAATAAAGGAACGTCATTTACAACATTGAAATCATGTTGGTTCAAATGCAAAATTTTCCCCTTCACAAAATTATATACAATTAAAATTCTTGGCAGATCCCACAAGCTTGGGTTGGTTCCCTGTGGCGTAACTCCAATGTTTAACATTGAGTCTCTCCAACACGTCCCGTGATAATACTCCATCGATCGCCAGTAGTCCACACTGATTCGCAGACAGATAATGTACTGTGAGCAAAATATCAGCAGTTATAAAGAGGATTACCATAGCTTATTGTATTAGAAATTACCCTTCGAGGGTTGTTCAATCCAAGGGCCATTCATCACATTCAGTACACTGCATGCCTCACTATATTGCAGATCTGGTAATAATTTTGGGGTAAGTAAGAAACACCTGCATAAGATTAATGATAGCTTATACATTAGCCACCAATAAACGCTAGGAAACAAAACATATTAGAGACTGACACACCTGCAAAGATCAACCTTAACTGTTCGTATTATGCATGCAAAGCATGCAATCATAACCTACCAGTTTGTTTGCCTCACATGTAAAGCTCAAATTATTTAATTAGATGCTATGCACAAATCTGGGAGGCTGATGATACATGTAGCTAACGGGTCCTCTCTCAGCTGAAGTGACCCATCCAGATATTATAAATAGCCCTTGTTTTTCCCTTTTAATCTATTGGAAAACAAAAAACAATCTTGACTCAACCTAATTAGGTATGTTGCATGTACTAATCAAGTTACAACATCAAACTGAGCAAGGAACTGAAAAGATCAAGTGATAGTACTCACTGTGGTGTATTTGGCTTACTTGCTGCTCTCACTAGTTGCTGGAACATCTTCCTTTCATTTATTGGGTCCATCCCTGATAAAAGTACAGCAAAAAGTCTTTTGAGTGCTTATGCATCAATCTGGAAAGAATTTACTTCAAACAGTAACCAACCTTGGTTGATCTCATCAACAACTCTAAATGGGCAGTTTGTAAGATCTTGAAGAGAAACAAGATAGACAATCGTTGAAACTGATCGCTCCTAGAAAACCAAACCCCAAGATTTGTTAAGGGAGGAAAACATAGCATGAATGTAATAAGAAATTAATTCATTGTAATACCCCTCCAGATTGATGATGGGCACTCAGAACTTGAAGCTGACCGTTTTCTCTGAAAGATAATATATAAAAGATATATACTGTAAGATGGAATGAAAAATAAAAAGAGAAGCCGGGAAGTAAGGAGTGGCAAGGGTGTTGTACCCTTTGCAATTATTACCCAATATGTAGTAACATGGCTATTTAATTGAGAGAATTGTTAACATATTCTTTTGATCACACTCTTCAATACATCTCTTCTGATGGATTTGTTTTTTAAAATTTAAAATACTTGTAATTTGATTACTTTTAAAAGTGTTTTCTTTTAAAAAATTGATCAATCAGAAAGTGTTAAGAAGTGTGTCATTAGCATTCACCATTTCATTGAATTATAAAAACAGTATATGATGATGACACTCCATTAATCTTAAACAGGGTAGGTATGTATCAAAGAGTTGAGATATTATGTAGATACAAGGTATCCTAGGAGAAATGATACAGGTTGGATTTAGTTGACTTTTTTCCCATTCAAGCATTTATTTCCGATTTGATTTGCATTGATGTAAACAGTCTATCTTTAGGACATTATATAATTGGGATCATATCTTTAGACTTAGCTCCATTCTTACCTTAGTTCTGCCTTCTCCTTGAATCTATATGTTCATGTATCCTCTGTACAGTTTTATCAATTAGAAATAGTCGTATTTTTCAATTAGTTCCTCTGGTCTCTAGCGAAAGCCCAACTAGTGAACTGAGAATTTGAATCTTCATCAAATGGAGCAAATTTAAACTGAATAATAAGAAAAGATGAATTTTTAGCATTTTCTTGCAGGTCAAATTCAATTTATGATGCGTCTAATTACTGTTATCGTCAATAACCGAGTATTAGTAGTAGGTCATAAAGTCAGGTTTCGTTTATATTGAAGTTGACTGGTAACCCAAAGTCACATCAACTAACCATAAAAGATTGAACAGTGATCTTGTGAAAGCATATGTCCTATGCAAAGTAACTGGTTAAGGACAACAGTCACCTGAATTTAACTTTTATAAGTATTCCAAATTGATCAAAGTCCATATCATGCTCATCTGAGAAGAGAAACACAGGTGAGGATAAAAGAATAAGAAAAACCCAACACATTCATGTCAATCACCATCAGACAAACCTAGTGAAACTTCTCCAGCAACAGCCATCTCTTGAAAATTACGACTGAAAGTTTCATTTATCTGTGCCACAAGGTTTCTCAACGTCGGAAGCCATTTTCCCTGCAGAAAAACTAAAAGTATTGAACTTTTCTCTTGACAATTTTTTAAGACACCAAAAACACATGATTTTACATGCATGTTCACTCTGCCAATAGAAAAAGGGTAAAGATTTTAATAAAATAATTGCTCAACTCCCTATAGTTCACAATCACTTCATCTAATCATAGAAACTGGCTAATATTATATTAATCATAGAAATTAATATCAGATCACATTCTGCAATCCCCACTGAAAAGCTTAACAAATCTTTCAAGTGAAATTGTTCTTTAAAATAGTATCAACTCATTTTAGCTTTGGGCTAACAACTCCAAACATCATGGCTTCCCCTCATTTGTTCTAAGATTTTACTGGTGATCTTATTTGAAATGATAGATCAAATCATTTCCTCTATGCAGTTCATTATCTATCAATAAAGGTTCAGCAATCCATTTTGGCCTGTTGCTCCCTATCTCTTACTGAGATAAATTGTAATTGTTGGAAATATGTAAACATAGTTGTTAGCTGTGTTAATAGCCATTATAATAAGAGTCATTAGGGTTAAGATTTTATGTTAGTATTGTGACCATGGGCCTAGCTTAATATAGTATTCTTATGTATCAGTCACTTAACCTAATATATGAGGGTCTCTCTACAAATTGTACAGTACCCAATTCCAGTTCACTCCTACGATTTCGATCACCCATAAGAAGTCTCTCTCGGCCGCCTAAAAATAAAAAACCTACTAGCAGCTTCAGAAAAGGCCGACCAAAGCTGCTGGGGAAGAAGGGGGGTGAAAATTTTTCTTGATGGCCAGTTTATGAAGAAAACTGCAGAACCGTGATTTAGTGCCGTTTGGAGAGTTTTTGAGCATAGTATGGAACTCACTATTTTGGCTGCTCATGACTCATGTTTTGGGGACAGAGTAGGGCATTGTTGAGATTGGAGCAAAGCCCAGGTGGTCCCATGGCTGTTTGCAGGAGTTTGGTGGTGTTCTGGGACATTATAGTGCCTTCTACTTGGATTTTGGGGTCACACTTGTGCATTTCATTGTTGTGGTGTTGTTGGCTAAATGATGTTTGAATGAGGATAAGGATGAATGCAGAAAGCATGTTACTGAGATTGTTAATACTTACTCCAAACTTGCTTATATCAAACTTGATGGGAATGGTGAGAACTATGTGAAGTGGAAGTATTTGGTTGAAGTTAGTTTAGGTGGAATGGGAAAGGATGGTCATTTAACAGAGATACATCCAAATGATCCAGAGGCAGCGACAGTATGGAATACAAAGGATGAATGGATCTGAGCATTGCTTGTGAATTCTATTGATAGGCAGACTCAAGCAGTTATTACTCATGGAAAAACCATGAAAGAGCTGTAGGATTTTCTGTCATTTATTTATGAAAAATCTAACAAGTTGAATTGGTTATATGCTCTTTTGCATGAGATCTATCATCTTCTGCCAAATAAGAGGAAGTTGATCGATTACTTCTGAGAGCTACTACAGAAAGTGATTCCTTTGATCGCTCTACATTGGCAGTCCAATCTGGAGGTTATGGTGAAGGTAGAGGCAGTCATGGCCATGGTGGTTGCCAGGTGCAGTGTTTTAATTATTCAGACATGGGTCACTATTGGAATCGATGTCCTCATCCCTCCACAGAATCAGCAATATTCACAGTCACACGGCAATCCTTGCTTTGCCCACAGTGTCTCTATAAGGAACCAAAGCAAATGCGGACAAGAAAGATGAAATATTACTGAATATCAATGTAAAAAGGGATTACAAAGCCTGTAACCTTCTATTTTCCTTAACCACCCAGAGCCTACAGCTCCACAGAGAGGATAATCTCTACCCAAGCTTACAGCCAAAAACGAACAACATTTCTGATAAGATGCTTCCTCTCCCACTTCCACTAACATAACTAACCCAAGCATGAATACCCATTTCCACATAACCAACTTGTCATGCCAGCATGTTTCCCAAACGTCCATTTTCACCCTTTTTTGTCTCTTCTGGTATACACCTTCCAGACCCTAGTCCCATGATTTGATCCATTAGCTAGCTGGTCCTGTTTTTCCCCATTAGCCCTTTGCTTCACACCATTGATCCTAACAATCTCAGACTGATACTGTCACTCAACAAAAGGAAGGGAGTACCGTGGTTATTCCGCTTCTGCACTTGATTTGGCCACTAGCGTGTTTGCTTCCTCAACCACCAAGATACCAAACTTGGTCCAAGGAAAAATGCATGAACCCGACATCGACCTTCTGTCATCTTGTTAGGTTTTGAAGTAATAGAGACAAGAGAGAATGAGAAACTGAGTTCAGAGGGAGAGAAATTAGAGAAACTCTGGGAGAAATATAAATTCTCTTTTGTTGATACTGAAAGTCAATTATGTACAAGAGGCTTGATCTATTTATAGATCCTAAGAAATATACAGGAGAAAGCTCAATACACTTAGATAGCTATCTATACATGGGAATGAGGGTACCGATAAAGAATTTGAGAATGAGAGAGAAAAGTAAATTGGTATTTTGGAACTAATGTATAATTGATTGCAAATACAAAGGAACCAATCCATATCAGTTAAGCTTGATCTACAACCTTTACAGTAATATAACTGTCACATGATAATTGATAACAACTAACTAATTAAAACTGAAAGTTCTAATTGAAACTTAGCATTGGAATATATTAAACATGTGAAAAATGTGATGACGGGATATTTAGCATGTGTATTAAAACTAGTTTAGATTAGGAATTGAAATTAGTTTAGATTAGATTAGACTATGATCTGAATTATCCCATTCAGTTCCAATTCAAATTTTAGTAGTCAACTCATCTATATTGTTTGGTTTTCTTTCCTTTGTAGCAGATTGGTCAGTACCCCCTAACCAACACTCTTTATATTCTACACTTGACTACATGAATAACAAAACATTTTCTCTTCCACTAAAATTACATAATGTAATATAAAAATCCTTCATTTGCCTTCATCTAATAACTTAGGCTTTTTGGATAATTGGTTTTTGACTTGGTATCAGAGCCACTGTATGACCAAGTGGTCTAAAAAGTTCCATCCTCACTGCCCCCACCCTTCTTGTAAAGGTTGAAATTTAGTACAAGGTAGGTGGATCTGTACACTATCCACACTCAAGTCCCAACGGCTACTGGTTGAGGGAGCATGTTTGAGATGTAATATAAAATCATTCAAGTGTCTTCATTTAAAATCTTTAGTTTTCGGGATAGTTGGTTCATGATGCTCTATATCGTAACATTCTATTCATTTAAAGAAAGCTGACAATTAACTGACCTTAATGTTATTTAATTCAACCAGACACCGTGTAGATTCCTTCTTGTCTGCTTCAAGTTTTGCTGCAAGATCTTCAATCTGTAAAGTAATTGTAAATACAAATGGCACGTGGAAATAACCCAAACAAATTACAATAGAAAGAATACCTGTCGTTGACGATCTTCATACTGTTCCAATATGTTATGATTGACAAAAAGGATTGAATTGGCTTGAGAAGTGATATCTTGGATAGCTGCTTCCAATTCCTCAACTGTAGTAGGCATCTATGAAAATAAACCCAAATATTGTTAGAGTGCCTGCCTACTCACCTATATGTATAAATAATAGAAACATAGTATTTCACTGAAACTGTGTATTTCAGTAACAATGAGAAGACAAAACACAAACAAAATGCTTATGCTTATATTTATAACAATAATAGTGTAATTATGTGAATAGGACAGATTATATTCTTCTATGTTAATTAGTGTAACTATATATTCTTGTAATTATTATAGTACTTACGATCCTAATCATTGTTGTTAAGATAATGATTAAGATGCTGACATTGCACCATGATCTTTGGAACCAGATGCAAGTAAGATCAGTTGCAAGATTGCAATTTGGTGAGATCACAGCAAGATCAACAATCTTGCTGGTAGGATTGTGAAATCTCCAATCTGATTTGATCTTGGGTCCAACGGATCTCCAGGTCAGATTTCAAGACCCAATACAAAACCCACCTTTTCATCCAATTTTTTTACCCAATTCTTATGCTTCCAAGTACCTTCTGTGTTCAGCTCTCTCTGCTTTGCGATGTTGGGTCTGCAGTCGCAGTCCTCTGGTGTTTGTTTTGGTCTGTGTATGCACTTTTGAACTTACATTTCTTGTGAAAAACATTATGTCATCACTCATGTGACTACTTATGAGTTGTATTGGATCTTAATCTCATGGTTTCAGTTTAAGTTCAGTTCAATGACGTGATTTTCCACATCTAATGTTATTTTCTACAATATATATATATGTTTTTTAAGTATAATTTTCCCTTTTTGTTAGGATCTTACGATTCATATTACAATCCTACTATTTAAAATCTGTCACTCCCCTGTCCTGAACCTAAGTAAGATCTCATTTTGGCAACATTGCTCCTAATATAAATATATGCTCCACTGTGTAATTCAATGATGGGATATCCATTGCATGTCTCTGATTTTCTCCCTTTCTCAACATAAGTCAAGTACTAGGGTATTGCAACGGGAACTAGTGCTTAGTTTCTAAAGATGAGCAGAGGTAATGGAAGTTCAATTGTGTTAAGGTACCTCCTGCATTGCTTTGCCTTTGGTTGTTCAATCTAAGGAGGATATTCCACTTCTCCCATGCATTCCTTCTTTCCTTCTAACAATATAATGAGAATAGTTCAGAACATGGAAGAGAAACTACATATTATTGCTGAGATATCTTTTATTCAGAACCTGTATCATTGAGACACAAACCCAAAGCTGAAGAGATGAAGGTACATCACGACAATTCCAGAGAAATTTCCCTTTCGCAGGGATATTTGAGAGTCTGATCTCTCTCCCTCCCTCTTTCACCATACACAGATCCAAAACTGACCCAGTTAATTCCCCCTAATCCCCTTTTCATCTGGGAGTTCCTTAGCTATCTCTTAGAGTATTACTAGCTATTAGTAACAACCATGGGTCCGAATTCCCTATTTGCACACAATACATAGCCCCAAAAATTTCACCCTGTTCACATGGTGAAAAGCTAGAAAATTATCACCATATCCTACACCAATCATCTAGCCCAGACTCTGGTCCTGTATGAGCAAAGAGCCAAAAGTAAAGGTCATGGAACAATTAACAGTACAAGATGACTAACAAAAATCAAATTGAACGTGCAACCAGAAACAAAGACTTACAAAATCTAAGGACAAAGATGGAAGAGTAGTAGCTTGATGAATGCCACTGGCTTTTATATTAGAACCATTTGCAAGCTAGAGGGCATGATTTGACATTGGACACAAATATGATAAGATGCAGGCATACGAAAAATTTTAAAAATCATAGGACATACAGTTATAATACAACGTATTAGTCTAAAATTAACATAAAATAAATAAATTATAAGAGAATTTGCTTTAAAAATGAGTAAGAATCATTGTAAACATAATAAAATGTTAAAATTTATTTAATTATGGTAGTATTCCAATTATTATTGGTACAAAAATTTAAACAAAAAATTATAAAAAATGCATAAAAAGTATTTGAAGTGTCCATACAATATCCAACATGAATACACATTTGACATGATTGCAATACAACATGGATACCCTTTAGAAGTGTTTGTGCTTCTTAGTCTGCAAGAGTAATGTGACGAGGATTTATAGTTGTGGTAATTTAGAGAAGACAATGGATTACCAGCTAAATGATCAGAAGCATCATAGTCCAAAATCAAGGGTCCAACACAAAGATTGGGAGGAACAAACTAAAGAGTTATCAGTATGAGCAATCATGGATGATGATGAGACTCGTGAACCCTTATGTTGCAAAAACAATCCCAATATTCATCATCAGACAACACATTCTAATTATTTCTTGTGTATGACCAAAACATTTACAATAGGTGCAGTGAGTGCATCCTCCATCACAATCTCCTCTATCATCAAAACCACAACTAGTAAAACTAGGGACAAAGGCTAAGGGTTCTTCACCTATTTATGAACTATTTCTTGGTGTTTCCTCCTAAGCAGGAAATTGATTCAAACAATCAATGATATCCTCCACCGAAGGAATACCAGAGGCTGTCAGGATCTCATTCTGAACAAATTTTTAATTTTTCTGCAAACTAGGGAGGACATAGATCTTATAAATGATCTTAAGCTTATCCACCATCTTTGATAGTTGACCACTAGTCATGAGAAATATATAGTCATCAATTGTTGACTGAGCTCTAATAAGATATGATAGAAGAACATCTTCAGTCATATAGAGTGGCCAAGTTAAGGGCAATGTCTAAAGTTGCAGGATATCGTTTGAATAATGCTTCAAGCTTTCTTCCATATAACATAGCATGTGGGGTAGCAACAATAATAATTCAACAATTTTGAATCAATGGACTGCCATAAGGCAACTAGCTGACAATTTGCCTGCTCCAAATCTTCGCATATATCTTAATCAATCCCCTCAGATTTTATAATTAGATAATTGTAAAGTTTTTACCATAAAACCAAATCTTAACAGTAGCAAACCATGTCAAGTAGTTCTTACCCGTAAGTTTCTCTGATCTTACAGTGGGACTACCGGATAAGACAAAAGACACCAAACCCTTATTCAAGGATCCAGAACTGCTGGAGTTAGTGTGACTGTGTAAGACAAACCCGTGACAACAAAAGCAACAGAAACACACAAATCTGAATCACAGCAATGAAAAATAGAATGCCCCAAATAGAGTCGGGGCAAAAGAAATTTTCTCTCAACAGAAAAACGCTGAAACAGCCCAAGAATAGTCTAGGGCATGAACCAAACAACCAAAAAAGGAGGAAATATATTTGAACCCACTGACCAAATAGGGTTGAAACAGAACCATGAACCTCCTATGAACAACACCAGACCGGTAGCGCAGCAAATGGGCTATGGGAAGGTATCAAGTGGAACCCACATGCCAACGAAAAGCACTCCGGAAAAAAACTGCATGAGGGCCACGTGGATAAAGATTCCACAACACACTCAAGGGACAAACCAGTTGATTGTCTCTGAGTTGAAACAGCAGTGCCCACTTGTACACCTGACAACAACCAACAAGGTCAACATCCTTGATCACAACTGAGAGGGAAACTAGGGCATCAAGACTAGAAAGCTCTGCTAGCAACTTGAAACAGGGGTAAAACTTTTAGATTGAGAGAATTTCCATAAGAAACCCTCTCAGCTCAAAGATTTATAATACATGCTCTGTACAAGAGAATCCCATTATTTGGGAAAGTATCACTTAAATCACAACACAATTACTTATTCTCTCAGTAACTAAAAAAATCAAGAAATACAAACAATGTAATCAAATCAGATCAGGTACAATAGGAAGTATTGTGCCAAATCTTAACAAAAATATTGTGTTTGTAATCTCGACAATCTCCAATAGAGTAGCTGTGGCATCTAATTCCACCCAAACCTCCTCCCTGAACCCATTGAAGAAATTCCCTTGAGGTATTCTTGATCCATACCTTCAGGGGATCAGCATATAGCTCAACCTCCTGCCATTTACCTCAACCCCTCCAACTTTAAGTATTGGACCATTAGACAAATTTCCAACACCATAAACTTATCAAAACCCAAATGACATTATTGTTAGAAACTCCTCAATAGATGTCCAATTAAAATATTATTATTGGTTCATACACTTGAGCCAGCACCATATGTATGGACACTTCAAGGATACTAATTAAAAGAATCTACTTTTTAAACAGTCAAAAATTCATCTCAAAATATAATATAAAATATTTTTAAAAATGCCTTAGTATTTTGAGGCTCATTATCATAGGTAAAAAATGTAAAACATAGCATGTTGTTTTGAGAAGGTGAATATATCTTTCTTGAAAGATACAATTCATTTTCTTGTTTAGATATTTTATTTTGCGACAGAGAGGTCACATTGTAAAATGATGTCTATTGACATTCTTGTGATGCTTATTTTCATCTAAAGAAGATGAATATACAAATCTTGACTATAAATTAGTTTTTTTGTTATGCTGCTTATATTTAATTTAATTTGCTCCTTCAGTGCCAGAACCCACACTTCAATGGTCGAAACCTCTTGATAATGGCACCCCCTACCCACCAACACACAAATGGATTTACTACTCATTTACACTAAATTGAAACCAACTTAATGCCCCTTCCTCTATTTGTTCCTACAGTCCATAGCCTTCTTGAAGCAAGTCATTAACTTGGAAATACCACTTGAATTAATTGACCTGCCAAAAAGCATCATCACCCTGAAATAAAGGAATTTTTAATCTTCTTGATCAGTTTTCATTGTGACCACATCTTCATTTTCTCACATTTTAGCTTCCAGAAGTTCTTTGGGATTCTTGAATTTCCCTTTCCCTCGTCAATTGATGCCTTTCCACCTCCCTCTCCCTGATCCAAGATTTGTAACCCCTCTCCAATGACTCAATTTTTTAGTCGATTCTAGTACACACCATGAAACCACAAAATTTCCTAGATTTTTGGGTGCTCTGATACCAATTAATAGAAATAATTCAGACTTCAGAACAAAGAAAAAGTTTACATATTATTGCTGAGATTCCCCACTACTAAGAACATGTATCAATGTTTTACAAGCCTAAACCTAAAGACATGATACTAAAGTGGCAATTATGGAGAATTCTAACTTTCACCAAGATAAGAGCCCAATTCCCCCTTTCCTTTCACTCTTCTCTAATCCAAAACTGATGCAACTGACTCCTCCAATTCCACTTTTTATTTCCATTCCATGTGTGAATCTTTTAACTATATCTGTTAGACTGTTGCTGGGTATTAGTAGCACCCTCGGATCTAATCCTCTACTTGACCTCCTGTCTCCTAACATAGACCTTATTAGTTGGAAGCTTCTTAGCACAATACTTCTATTCAATAAAACAGAAGTATCTAAAACTATTGGGCTGCCACTAATATTAAGATAATTAAGTATGCAGAAAAAATGTAAAATAATTATTTGCCAAAAAAAGAAAGGCAACAAAAATCTTGCAGCACATAACATCATTCAACGGAAAATCAGACAGCCTTTTGTCATTAAAAGCCCTCCCACAATTAGTGAGAATGAGATTACTCCTTCTTTTCACATTATTTCAATTTGAGAACAGGTAAATTGTACTAAAATCATGTTTGGTAACAAATTTGTTTTTGTACTACAGTGCTCAATGAGAAAAATTGTTCAGTGAGATATACATAGAATTACCTGAGTTACATCAAGTTTACTTTGTGGGAGACCTATTCTTTTCAATAATAGAAGATTAACATGGAAATTGATATTTTTGCATTTATATAGCCTTTCAACATCTAGTTCTTCAAACATGGAAACAACCAAACATGTTGCCATGTCCAGAAAGCATCACCTTCAAGATGAGGTTGGTGATTGCCAGTAAATAATCAAAACAAAAAAAGAAATGCATACTGCGATTTGAGTCTCTAATGCAAACCTCAAGAAATTCCTTCTCTAGCTCAGGTGTAAGCCGAGCAATTGATTTAGCATACTTCAAGGAATCTGTAAGCTTCTGTCTACAATTCTCAGACTCTTTCTTACCTAAACAAATAAAATCTACAAATCAGCAACATATTTGTAGCTTGCAAAATATAGAAATTAAAGTCTATTTGCTTTCTCACAGTTATCAAAGTGCAATGATGCTTGCAGAGCAAAATTCTCATGCTGCTTCAGACTGGCATCCATTTCTCCAATCTACAAAAATTAAAAATGTAAACATGAGAACAAGAGAGGCAGACAAAGAAAGTGAATGTAGAAAACATACACATAAACACAAGATTTTGCAAAATGGCAGCCAAAGTTGGGATGCAAGATGAATGCTAGCCCTTGGAAATTCATATCCCATGGTTAAGCTTCTTTTGGGTCTCTTATTTCCTTTTTCCTATGCTTATCCTAGAATCTCTAATTTGCACAATTCTCCAACAATTAGGTCTTATTGTTCATCCATTCCCCTATTTCCAAGAACTTTCGTTGTTTTAGAAAACAGGACAGGGAACTCTCTGGATTACAGTCTCCAGACCAGATGATTTGGTCTATTGACTCTTCGGGTTTATTTCTTGTAAAACTTCCAGTTCTTCACTTCACCTCCTTGCCATGACTGCTATTTCCAATTTTCCATCTAAATAAGCCCATTTGAAAATCAGCTGCTCCCTCAAAGATCAAATCTTTTGTTTGCACAGCTGTTCTAAACCAGATTATTACCACACATTTTACTTCAACTTTGAAGAGCTCTCAAATTGCTGTCTCCTGATTACTGCATGATGTGTAAATCAAGTTCTGAAATGCTTGTCATTTGTCTTTGAATTGCTCAGCAGTTTCCTGTCTCTAGAATATGTTTGGTGTTTTTTGTGAAGATTGTGCTTGCCTCAAGGATCTCCAAAAGGTCTTATGTGTTAACTTTAGAGGTTTTGGGGCACGAAGATAGATGCTAAAAGGCTTTGGTATCTCAATTGGCAGTTGTTTGATGTATATGGCTGTAAAGAAATGCTAAAATTTTTACAGGACATATGTTGCTTCTCGAGTTCATTAGGGATTGGGCAGTTATCTTCTTTATGGTCTTCAGGAATGGCCATTAGGGAGGGTGTCTTTGACAGATTTACAAAGAGATTTGCCATGTAATTTTACATGTATATACTCTTAGCTTTGTTGGTTTCTTTCATTTCTTTGAGTTAAGATGTGTTTGAATTGGAAGGAAAGACAAAAAGAGAAGAAAAGGATAGATATTCTGAGATTATTCATCTAAAGATACAAGACAGAAGTATATACTAGCAGTTGAAACTAACTGAGTTAGTTACAAAACTAAATGGTCGTTGCAACTGTTGTTATCATTTTAAACTACTAATCTAATATCCTTTTAACACTGTCCCCTCAAACTGAAGTGGTTTTGAGTAATGACAATGGATCAACCACTTTCAGTTTGGTTTGGAGAATGTTGTTTCCTAGAGCCTTTGTCAGGATATCAGCAATTTGATCTTCTGAAGGAATGTGACTAACAGAAATGCTTTTGTTAAGAACTCATTCTCTGACAAAATATAAATCTAGCTCCATATGCTTTATTCTAGAATGAAGAACAGGATTGTGGGCCAAAGCCACTGAGCTGAGATTGTCACAATAGACAATTGGTGTAGGAGAATGAGTTTCCAGTTCCTTGAGAAGAGACTGAATCTCAAGAACTTCTGCAACAATGGTGGCCATGCTGTGATATTCCACTTCTGCAATAGAACGAGCTACAAGAGTTTGTTTTCGAGACCACCAAGAAACCAGATTTGGACCGAAATAAAGACAGGCACCAGAGGTGGACCGATGGTCATCAACATCAGCTGCCCAATCTGCATCGCAGAAGGCATGGACAAAGTGCAGAGGGATGAGGAGCAGTTGAAGTGTAGTCCATGACAAGTTTCCAATGACTATCAAGTGGTTGAGATAAGAACTGACAGGCCTTGTTGACACTGAAACAAATTTCTGGTCTAGTAATGGTTACATATTGGAGAGCACCCACAACTGAGCGATAAAGGCTTGGGTCTGAGAAATAGTCTGAACCATATCTGGACAGCTTAGACCCTCCAACCATAGGAGTGGAAATACCTTTGGCTGCTGACATGTTTGCTTTGTCAAGTATATCACAAGTATATTTTGATTAGATATTAAAAGTGAACCATTAGGAAGTGTTTTAACTTAAATGGCCAAGAAATAGTCGAAGTTCCAAAGCTGTTTGAGAGCAAAAATAGAATGAAGCTTGTCAATGAATTGCCGAATTAGGATTTATGATGTGCCTATGATGAGGATATCATCAACATAGACCAGAACATAAAGTTTGCAGGAAGAAGGAGAAGGGTCATATTTACATGCCTTGAAACCAAATTGTTGAAGAGTAGTGGCCAATTTAACAACTAGGTCTTTGGGGCCTGTTTTAATCCATAAATAGCTTTATTGAGTTTACAGACCAGAGATTTGTCAACAGATTCAAATTCAGGTGGTTGGGTCATGTAGACTTCCTCATCTAAGGAGCCATTAAGGAATGCATTATTAACATCTAATTGTTGAACAGACCAATGGTTTGTTAAAGCAAGGGTGAGCATGATTCGAATAGTGACAGGTTTGACTACTGGAGAGAAGGTTTCAGAGTAATCAAATCCATGTTGATGAAAATCCTTGGCTACCAATCGAGCTTTATAGTTAATTAATGGATTTGTCTGAATTTTCTTTCACCCAAAAAACCCATTTACAACCTATAGGTTGCCTGTGGGAAGGAAGAGGTACTAGAGTCCAAGTTCTGTTGGCAAGAAGTGCTGAGTATCCAGCTTGCATAGCAGCACATCAATTTGGATCTGAGAGCTTGCTTGGTTGAGGAGGGCTTCACATGAGATAAAAGTAAAGTTGGATGACGTTTATGCTTGAAGATGCCAAATTTGGATCTGGTTTGCATATGATGAGTAGGAACAAATCTTGTCAAAATGGGTGAAGAGGCTGGAATAGGTTGATGACCACTATCAGAATTGGGAGAATCAACATCTGGAATATTTACAGGGCTGGTTGGAGAGGCAGATACAAGGGTTACATCAGTAAAATGAGGCTGAGGAGAGACAAATGCAGGAGGTTCAGAAGTGGGAATGATGGAGAGGGAAGAGGGAATGATATGAGGGACTTGTTTAGGATGTGGAGATGGATAGAGATCAGAATAAGGAACCTCCTTTTGTTAAATAGAACACCTTTGGAGATGTAGAGCTTGCCCTCTGCTGATAAGCATTTGTACCCTTTGTGACATGATGAATATCCAAGGAAAATACATTCTTGAGAATGAAATTGCATCTTGTGCCTATTATATGTTTTGATGAAGGGATAGCATGCACACCTAGAGGTTCGAAGGAAAAGGTGATTATGATCAGTTTTGAATAATTTGGTATATGGAATTTCATTGTTGATTGAAGTGGAAGGAAGACGATTAATAAGATGTACAACTGTAACAAAGGCATGATCCCAAAATTTGTATGGTAGAGAAGCACGAGCTAAGAGTGTTAAACCCATTTCAACAATATGTCAGTGTTTCCTCTCAATAGTGCCATCTTGATGATGAGTGTGCAGGCAAATGATGCGATGATTGATTCCAAGGTATGCATGTAGCTTTGCAAAGGGGCGGAATTCCCCTCCCTAATTAGTTTGAATAGACTTGATGGCTTTGGAGAATTGAACTTGTACCAAAGTCTTAAATTGCTGAAAAATATTTAGTGCTTTTGACTTGTGTTTAAGTAAATATATCCATGTATAACAAGTGTAAGCATCTACAAACATTTGATAATAAAAGTAGCTACCAGAGAAGATTATAGGAGTTAGTCCCCATATCACAAAAGATAAGTTTCAATGGTTCGGCATATTGGTGGAAGAAGATTGAGCAAGGAAGCAATGCATTTTTCCCAAGCAACATGCAGTGCAGAAATCCAATTACTTTTATTAGAAAATGAGATATTATTGTGGTGTAATATAGCTTTGAGGACCCCAAGATGAGGGTGTCCTAACCTAGTATGCCATAGTGGAGGAATTAGAAAACTTATGTGTAGGAGATGTTAGTGGCAGCAATAGATGATGAAATCGATAGAGACATCAGCTTCAAGAGATCCTTACAACATAACACCATTAGAAACCTGAGATTTTACAAAGCAGTGCTTAGGATGAAACTCAAAATACACATTGTTGTCCCATGCAAATTGACTGATGCTGACCAAATTTTTGGTAATACACAAAACTAAGAGTCATTAATTGTTTTAATGTGAAGAAGAAATTCAGAAATGGATCGTGTTCCTTTCTTTGTGTTACGGAGCTCAGATTGTAGCTGTCGTGTTGTGGCACATGTATGGGAATGAAAAAATTTATGAATCTCATCCCAAAGTTGCCATGAACATTGTTGTTAAAATCACGAGTTTAATCTTAGAAATGCACGATCAAATGATTTTTAGTGGACAGCACGATTTGGGTCGCATGTGAAATCTTAATTTTGTGGGATTGTTGTGGGATCGCCGTTTTGGATCCTGAAATCGTAGACAAGTTCAGAATCATACGTGTTCTCTGTAGTGTGATGTGGATCTGAATTTGGGTCCTAAATTAACGTGAGGATCTGAAATTGGCTCCCCAATTAACATGCGGATATGAAATTGGGTTGCAGCATATCCTATGGGTTCAAAATTGGGTTTCACAACCAGTTTACTAACCCAATTTTTTTTGTACGTTTTTAAGCCAAAGCAAGCTGTTACGGACTTACGATTCATGAAAACTGATTATGATTCATCCAAACATTCCAAAACAAGAATTTGTGCTATAATCCCTTGACATCCAACTTTCTCAGCTTCTCCACTTTTTGTCTTCTCTTCTTCCTCCAAAGACCAAGCGTCAACCTGCCTGCCTTCATTCTCTGTTCTGCATCTGCCTCGTTCTCCGTTCTGCACCTACCTTTGTTCTCTGTTTTGTTGTGGTTGTGTTCTCAAAATTTGGATGAAAAACATGGCTTCTGGAGTGGTAATGGGGTTGGTGATGAAAAACATGGCTATAATCTCTGTTTTGTTCTGGTGGCTTCATTGCCTGTTTTAGAAAAGTTCTGGATGTTTTGCCTATGCATTTTCAGGTTAAGTTTAGTTAATGATACAATTTAGAGGTTTATTTACATTATCTATGTTAATTTTACATGTTAGTAAGATCTTACGATCAATTTTACGATTCTATGATTTACGATTTTCTTCCCCTTTTCTGATCCCACTTAAAATCTCAATTTTGACAACCTTGGCCACGAATGCATGCAACCTACAACATGTGAGAATCAATTTTGATAGATGAAAAGAAGCCAAGAAAATAGAAGTTGATCATGTTGTTCCCACTACAAATAGCTCTTGTTAATGTGATTAAGGTTTTGATCTTCCTCTATGCAAAATTGAGATGGAATCTCTGGATTCACAATGAATTGATGAAGACGATGATGAGCTTTAATAAACACTTCAACTTGTTTCCAAAGGAGAAAAATTTTCTCATCAAGACGAATAGAGATGGTGTGACAGAAGGTCAATGGAGCATTTGTTGGAATTACCAATGCCGGAAGCGCTGTTGCCATCGGAGATCCACTAGTATTGGTGGTGTTGGGAGGATTAACTGAAGAGGCTATGGATGAGGATCGTGCATAAGCTCTTGATACCGTGTTAGAATTGGAAGGAAAGACAAAGAGAGAAGAAAAGGATAGATTGAACTCTAAGATTATTCTATATTTGGTATATTCATGTAAAGATACAAGACAAGTATATACTAGCAGTTAAAACTAACAATCTAACTAACTGAATTAGTTATAAAACTGAATGGTGGTTGCAATTGTTATTATCATTTAAACCACTAATCTAATATACTCTTAACAAGATGTCTAATATCAGTTAAGAATATGGCCCCTAAATACTCCTTTTAAAGCTTAAGGCAATCTTCCTCTCTTAAACTAGTTTATGAGAATGAGTTAGACTCATGTTTCTAATAAGATATGCCTATCTAGTTATAATGTTGGGTTGTCTATAGATGTCCAATCCTGGAAACTTCACACACTAGATGTCTAGTCCCAAATGTGAGGGAGCAGCGTTAAGAAATCCCACATCGACCAGGAATATGGCCAGAATAATCTTCAAGGCTTGAGGCAATTAGCTTTTGGGAGTGAGTTAGGCTTAGGTTTCTAACAAAGTTAAGCTCAACTTTCTAACATGATATCAAAGTCTATCCATTAATAATGTTGAATCACCGACAGATGTCTAATCCTGCAAATTCCACACACCATATGTCCAACCTTAAACGTAAAGGGGTGTGTTAAGATGTCCAACATTGACTGGGAGTAGAGCCAGAATGCTGAGGCAGTCCTCTTCTCCTGAGCTAAGTTAAACCCAATTTTCTAATATGGTGTCAAGAGCTTATTCAATCTTAATGCTGAGTCATCCGCACATGTCCAATCCTACAAACTTCACATATCATATGTTTGGTCCAAGACGTGAAAGAGTGTGTTAAGATGTCTCACACTGGATAGGAATAGAGCCAGAATACTCTATAAAACTTGAGGCAATCCTCCTCTTTTGAGTTAGCATTTGAATGTAAGTTAGGTTCAGCTTGCAAGATTGGACATTTGCAAGTGACCCAATATTAAGACTAGATAGGCTCTAATACCATATTAGAAAACCAGACCTAATTCACTAGAAAAAGCTAACTTACTCTCAAAAGCTAGCGCAAGAGAGGAAGACTACCGAAGCTTTATAAAGAGTATTCTGGCTCTATTCTATTCAATGTGAGACATTTTAACACTTAGTTTAGTTTTTGAGGATTTCCCAACTACTTGCATTTGTATCTCTCCTTTCATTTTAATAATATCTTTATAGAAAAAAAAAAAAAGTTTACACTATTAAGACTTTAGGACAAACAAATAAAGGCCAACAAGTTTTAATACATGATAATAATTCATTGCTTTAACTTTGAAGAGGTAATACCGGTAGACTAAGAATTAGAAGTTAAAAAATTAATTGATAAAAGTTTTTCTACACACATTAAAGAGTAATAAAGTCAGTTCCATGTCTTCCATGCAAGCAGCATAACTATTATTTGATTACCTTCGCATCAAACTCAATGAAAGCCATTCGATGTTCAACTAAACTCCGTCTATAACTCACAGCTTCAACTAGAAGATCCTGTCAAAAATAGGATGAAGATCAACAGGATAGAAACAATATTCTTCCTATGCGCACCCTGGGGGAGGGGGGGTAAACCAAAAAAAAATTGTGAAAATAAAATGATATTAAGAAGCAATGAAAGAAAAGAGGTAATTCACCTTAATTTCCATTGCATTACGAAATCGCTGAATGTTATATTTTTTAGCCTGATCAACAAGCTTTGCTATCTCAGTATCTATATCATCACGTTCTTCCATCAATTTTAATATTCCTTTCCTTTGAGCTAAAGGTCAAAACAAAAATATTCATTTTAGAATATCAAATCAAATTATTAATTTGAAGCTTTCATATCTTATAACATAGCAAATTCTACTTACCAATGCGGCTAATGATTGCTTGACGTTTTTTATGTTCATTCTGTACTGTAATACTCATGCCCTCCTAAAAAATTAAAGAAAAATCATATTTCAAACCTTAGTTATACAAATTTAACCCAAATTAGGCTAAATTAGCCTTAACACACAGATGCCAATACAAGAAAAGTTCTACAACTGATAAATTAGTACATAGAAGTTAACATGTAAACTTTCAGCAGCCTACCCACTGTTTACGAAGACTAGCAGCTTGATTCACCAAGCTTCTCTCCTCATCTTGAAACCTTTTAACACTTTCTTCCAAGGTAGCAATGGCCTCTTCAAGCTCCCTTTGCTGGGAACTCAGCATTTCAATTTCTCCAACATTCAAATCTAAAGAGCATAACAAGAAGAGAAAAGGGATGATAATCAGGAAGCAGCAGTTAAACTAGATTGCATGATCCATATGTTGATTCAGCAAGATTTCAGAGTGGCATACTATTCAATAAAAATTGCGGGCGTTCCACTTGTTGAACAACAGCTGAGATATGATTCCCATATCTAGACTTGGACCAACGGTAGTGATTTTCTGGTGTCCATAAATCTATAATTCCCAAGTTTGGGACCTCATCAGCATTCTGATCAGTTTCTTTCGATCCAATATACTGAAAGTGAAATACAATTAGCAAAAAAAATATATAAATTGTATCCATAAACATATAGCTGGAAGCATCTCTCAAACAACCTGTAAATTTAAATTACAAATCTACAAAGAAAGCAATAGAGGCTTACTGAATGATCTAGACTAAACTGGCTAATTAAAACCTCCTTGACAGCAACAGGAGCATCAAAAATTTGATCAAGCCGGGAGTAGATACCAAGAGCACGCTTCTGGTTAAAATAATTAAATAACAATAATGAGATATCTAGGTTGATTAAATGCAAGTTGATAAAAAAATGCCATACCACACTTACATCTTCTGATATTTCAAAAGGCTCTCTTCGGTGCCCATCATCACCAGTATAATTTAACACTGGCACATCAAAGAACCGCAGGTGCTTCACCAAAAGGTCCCGATCACCAGAATCTTGTGTTATGAAGGACTGGATTTGAACACAAAGTAATCAACAACGGAGATAAGAACCTGTATAACTATTCTAACTTCCCACCAAAAGAAAGCAGGATAAAAAAAGCAGTAGCAACAACCAAAATTTATCAACTTTATGGGAGAAGAAGAATTTTGCATATAAAAGAGAAGGATGCAGACAAAAAAAGAAATATTACAGAAAGTTGTCTGCACAACCAACATCAGAGAAGCCAGTTAAACAACAGGCTGTGGAGCTAAAAACAACTACTCCATAAAATATTTAAACAAAGAATCTACATATAACAGCCAGAATGTTCATGACATTTGAGTTCAAGAAAAATCAGCAGAAGGTGCTTTTGCAGCAACAAAATAGAGACCATAATTTTAATCAGATATCTAGGATTACCTTCCAAGTGTAATTAGCAACTTGACCCTCTAGATATGCAGCATGAACCCTATTTGGGACATTCACCTGAAATTTCTCTCAACAATTTAACAGACCTAGTAAGCAGCCCAAAAGGCTATAGCAGCATGAGTTTTTGAATTGTACCTCAACTAAAACTGGGCCATAAACCTCCTTATTGAATTCATGGCGATGTTCTTGGACCCATTTATAAGCTTCAAAAACTTTTTCAGCTCCTGACTTTTGCAATACATGCAAACACTTTGTACTTTTATTATTCATTTCTGTCAACCTGCAAATATTACAATAGAGATATCAAATATAACAATTTGCACAAGTAACCAAGATGAAGTGTACTACATCTTTAATCTTAACTTTTACCTCTCTTTACACTGCACCATGGAAGACTTCTTACGCTTTATTTCATTTTCTGCTTGAGACCTATTCTGCCTCACTAGATTGGCAGAATAATCCAATTCCCCAATTTCAGCTTTTAGCCTTTGCTGTTGGGGGAAGAAATCACTTTAATATAAGAGCTCAAGTACCAAAGAAAAACACATGTTTGTGCAGCGCCACTTCAGCTAAAATTAGTAATGAATATTCAGAGTGAAATGAGAACAATACCCATAAAACTGATTAATGCAATCTAATTGCATTTGAGCTTGGAAATATATATGCAGCTTTAAGTCAAACAGATTTGCATAGAAACAAAAATAAAAAACACTTTTGGCCAGCAGGGATACTGTGAACCTTTGGATATAAACTGCTAGAATTTTGTTCAAGACAGTGGGATTACTGTGAGATTGTTGCAGTGGGGAATACTCATCCATATGTGCTTTGGAGCAAGACACAAACCAGGAACGGAGCATTGACGTGAGGATCATGGCATATGGGTAATAGTGAGATCACTGGGATGTCAGGACACGGGTAAATTTTGTTATGCTAGCTCCAACCTTGTCTCGATATTCAGTTTCAGACAAATTTGCCCACAAACATCATTTTTTAAGCTAATAGGCAAAGCCCAAGCCTACCGGCAGACAATTTCTTAGGAGAGGTGGCATTGTTGGGAATGAGGGGAAGGGAAAGTTAGTTAGGACAATGAGAATATTAGTTAGATGACATGGTGAGATAAATAGAAGGATGTAGGGGAAAGGGCTACATTCTATCTTGTATCATTGAGAGAACCGAGCATTAGCTTTGTTGTGAAAGGAGAAATCCTTTGTAGTTATAGTTTCCAGATCTTTTTCATGCAGCATCACCTTTACTATTACCGATACCATAACCTCAGTTTCAGCAATTTAGTCAAATGTTTTTGCCATTTGTCAAAGTCAATGATATCAATGCTACCAAGTAGCACCACCAATATATATCAGTGGTAAACTACTGTCATCACAGCAACAAATCATTGTTGTTATTCTATACCATACCAATGATAGCTGGCAATGCATTATCATGCTATCAAGGAGCCAAGTGGATGTTAACATTCGTGCAATTTCAAAAACAAAATATTAAGTCACTTAGGCCATCATGTCTTGAAATTTTTAGAAAACAAAAGAGTCCATAATGGCAAAGATTATAGCAGAGTATATCTAATGACAAATTATACATACATGCATACATACATATATATACATATATATATACATACATATATATATAGGGGATATATTTAGTCTTGTGACATGATTACTTATAAAAGTCTTATGATTTTTCAAAAAACTTATATGATTACTTAACCATTTATGGTAAGATTTAATGGTCAATATTTATTTCTCACATGAAAAGAAAAAAAAAACTTTCACTTTATATGTCTCCTACATACATACATACATACATGCTAAAAGATTACTTACAAGCTCATCCTTAGGAGGTACATAAGGGGGTAGATGTTCAAGTTCAAGTTCGGCAGCAGCAAGTTCCTCCCTAGCTTTTATAAATTTTTGCTGTTGAGTTTCTTCCTGCCTCCTCAACTCTTCCATGTCTTTGTACTTTCCTCGTAGTTCCACATCCTACGAAGTGATAAAATGAATTAAAATCACACACTTTAACTTCATCCAACAGGGTACAAAGATAAACTCACAAGCATAATACCATGGAAAAATATCAGATTATTTTAATGCTCAGTTGATAGGAACTGGATCAGTAAAAGAAAAAGAACATAATTTTTATTGACTGAATGAATATCCCAGGTTATTCAAGAGAACCTGGACTCTCCCCAATCTCACAAGAGTACAATCCTTTCTCCAATTGACATGGTAGATTTCCCTCTCAACCCTTCCTCCTTATTTACTGGCAACATACCTTATTTCTTCTAACTATCCCAACCCAACTAACCAACTACTAAACAACCAATGATACCTATCAATGCCCCCCACCACTCCCAAAAAAACACCTGCCTTGTCCTCAAGGTGAATAGCTTGTAGCTGCTAAAAGCCAAATTTTACTAGGAGCTAGTTGCTGAAGACAAGTTCCACCTGGGTCCAACCGCTGAACGCATAGCTATGTGTTTAAGTGTTGAGCAAGTTCTTGGAACTGCCAAAATAAATTCCATCAGGGTCAAATAAAAAGCCCCTTAGACCCTCCTGCTGCCAAATACCCCTGAAAGCCTCAAGAAGACCATCATCTAGTCTCTACTTAAATGTCTTGCAGAGAATCTTCATGGCCTATAACACCCAGCCAGCAACAATCTGAAATTTTATGAAATAGCTTTTCATAGGTCACAAGACTGCCAAAGAGATTTGGGTATCACTGGTCTCTTACTGCAATGATTTGTGCTGGTCATTTAAAATTAGCCAGCTGGATTTTAAATCCAGCATTTTCAGTAAATATGTAATTGTAAATTAATTAGCTGTTACATCGAGCTAATAATTAGGCTGTATTAAACTACATATAATAGACAATTCTCCAAGGGGAGAACACAGTTTTATCTCAATTCTTCCACGTTTAACAAAGACATCCCTTTTCCTTTTATACACCAACTCCTCAATTCTTCCCTATTTTCTTTTACAGCATCCCTTTTTCTTCTACTTTGGGCTAGGGCCAACATGCCAAAGAAGCCTCATAATGCCATACCCTTTAGTCTTGCTCTTCCCCTTTCCAATTGCTTCTTGATGTAGCAGCCCTATTTGCTTGTGTGTTGCCCTTTCTCCCTTTGTCTTCTGCACAAAGAGCTGGGTCCAAGAGTTTTGGCCATACATACTTGACCATCCTGGTTGACATTTTTCCTAATCATAGCTCTCGTTCCCTAGAAAACAACATTCCTACTCTGCTGCAGAACAACAACCTGTTCAGTTAGACTGGTTTCGGCTATCACACTTGTAACTTGGCCTGGCAATTCTAGCAGGGAATGTTTATCCTAGACATCTGAGTTCTTGAAATCCCTTGCCATTGAAGATGCATCTCCCCTCATGGAGGAGCCTGAGTCTGGTGGTAGCTTGACTGAACTTCCAAAAAATCCAAGGTTTTCTAGTGTTAGAATATAAAGTTAATAGGAATAGTGTAGCTTATAGTTTTATCTAGAATGTTCACATTCTGTTTTGCTGTTAGGTAGTAACAACAGATTCTGTTACAGCAATTACTATACGAACACATAAATTTAAACTCTTGTAATGCTAACTTTTAGTTAGATTCAATATATCAATTTAGTATTTCTAACATGGTATCTAGAGCTTTTCTGCTTGATCCTGAAAAATGGTTGTGCCACCTAAAACTTCATCCTCGCAAACAGTGGTTCCAACTACTGTTACAGTTATTTTTTCCAACCCTATTTCTATTCATCTCAATGAGAAGAACTATACTTCTCTAGAAACAACAGGTCAAGATTGTTATCAAAGCCCATGAACTTCATCACTATGTTGCTAATCTGGAAATTCCATCTTTATCTACGAAGATCATCAAGATCATGGACAGGTTAATGAAGTTTATTTTGTTGGGAGCAACTGGACCAGCTCCTTTTCTCTTGGTTGCTTTCCTCTCACTCAATCAATTCTCACTCGCATTGTCGGATGCATCCACTCATGGCAACTCTAGGACAAAATCCACACATTCTTCAGTTTGCACACTCAAGCAAAGGCTCACCAATTCCAGTCTCAACTCTGAAATAACAAGAAATGCTCTCGAACAATCTCAGAGTACCTTCTCCAAATCAAAACTATTGTAGGCTCCCTCATCTCCATTGGCAAACCAATGCTTTGTTGTGATCATGTCGATACCATCCTTAAAAGCTTACCTGATGAGTATGATGTCTTTGTGACTGCAATCAACACCAAACTTGACTCCTACAGTGTTAATAAGCATGAATCCTTACTTCTTGCTCATGAAGCTAGGCTTGACAAGAATCGCCAAGCATCCATCTCTAATGCTCTTTCCGTTAATCTGATAAATGTCTCCAATCAAGATTCATCCAATCCCGCTTCTACAACATCCAAGACATCCATAGCTAATTTTCCCATCCAAAATTCGCCAGTTATTTACAACTTGTATCACTCTTCTTAGAATCAACCTCGTGGTCCTGGCCAAGGATTTCATGGTCACAATCAAGGCAAAGGTTGAAATGCATCATATCATCATTTTGTAAGTTTTGAGATATATCATAAACCTGGACATGATGCCCTTGCTTGCTTGCATTGTTTCAACTATGCCTACACCAATTCCTACTCAGAACCTCCTTACTATGGTTTGTTGCAACCTTAGCATCCTCCACATCCTATGGCAAGATCATCTTTTCCATAACCATAACAAATTACTCCTTATGAGATTCCTCATCCAGCTTTGCCACCTCAAAGCTTGCCTCATTTGAATGCCCTTTTTTTTGCCATACCTCATCCTCCAACCTCTTAAGAATGATTCCCTAATTTTGGAGCAACTCATCATGCTACTCTTTATCCTAAGAACTAACAACACAACACACCATTTCAAAGGCCAGAGCAAGTGTTCATTACCAATGGTCACTATTTGTCATCACTGCCATTGATTAATCATATTTTCGATCACTTGTCTAGCCACACACAACACTAGCTTTCATCCCAAATGTTGTTTTGTTAAATCTCAGGGCACACATGACATTGTACTTGAAGGATTCCTGGGAGCTAATTGTATCTATAAATTTCACCATTGTATCTATTGATTTGTCTATTACTCCCATTGTATCTATCATATCTACCATTATGTCATCCTTATCCTACACTATTTGGCATAATAAGTTAGGCCACCCACACCATACTCTTAAGTCAATATTACAACATTATAAAACTCTAATCATAAATAAAGAAAACTTCGATTTTATCTCTGTCATGTTACCTCGGCAAGACTCGTTGATTGCCCAATCTTCCTCATTTTCTATCTACGAAAAACCACTAAAATTATCTTTTAGTGATTTGTGGGGGCCATCTCCCATGTTGCTTGTTACTAGTTTTTCATAATATATCACCTTCATTGGTGCATGCACTCACTACACTTGAATTTACCTATTAAAATCAAAATTTGAAACCTTAATTGTATTTAAATTGTTCAAAAATACGGTAAAAGTTCAATTTCCTACATTGATAAAGTCTGTCCAAATTGATTCGGGAGATCAATTTCATCCCTTTGCCACACTACTAGCTGATTTTGGCATCATACGTAGAATTATTTGTCCATACACCACCAAAATAGCATTGTTGAAGGAAAGCATTGTCACATAGTTGAAATCAGTCCTACACTTATAGCTCATGCATCTTTTCCTTACAAATTCTAAGATTACGTGTTTCTCATCCATATGCATCTCATTAATAGTCTTCCTGTAGCTTCTATTCATGGCAAAGTATCCTATACCGAGTTGTTCAAGATTGAACCTGACTATAATTTTCTTTGTACATTTGGATGTGCATGTTATCCTTTCTTAGAGTCAGCATCTATCTTGGCCCAAATCTTGTATGATGGTGGTCTAAAAAGTAGCCACCAGTTGCTTGCTCTAGCGTTGATGCAGGATATCGCAGCTTAGTTGCTATTGTCAATTGAAATTTTAAGGATTCAATCTCTTCTCTAGGAACTCTAGGTTCCTATAACCACACCCATGATATATTGTGATAACTTAAGTACTATGTCCATAACTCACAATCTTCTTCTTCATTCACAAACCAAAGATAACTCACAATCTTCTTCTTCATTCACAAACCAAACACATGGAGCTTGACTTATACTTTGTCCGAGAAAGGGTTATTAACAAAAGTCTCAATGTTTGCCACATTCCACATTCCATCTTGGGAATTACAAGATTTCATCTACTCAAACTTAGAGTGATTGATCAGTTTGGGAAAAATTCTCAACACACCTGAGTTTGAGGGACCTATGTTAGAATATATAGCTAATAAGAATTGTATAGTTTATAGTTTTATCTAGAACATTCACATTTTGTTTCACTATTAGTTAGTTACAACAAATTCTATTATAGCAATTACTATAGGAACACAAATAGATTCAAACTTGTGTAATCCTAACTTTTAATTAGATTTAATATATCAATTTAGTTTTTCTAACATCTAGTCACTGTGGGGTACTTCTACCCTTCCTCTAACCTATATCGTTTGCTCTCCCTACCCACTTATATTCCACCATGACTTGGCCTTGGATGTGATGGTGTTCCTTTTACAATTTTGAATTATGACTTCTTTGGAGCATACCTTTTCTTACATCTTTATCTCACTGTTAATCTACATCACTACATGCATCTCCAATCAAGTCTGCAATATCAATTTCTTGCACTTACACCACTGTCCTTGCATGCATTTCCATTTTTTTCCATTTGTTTCTCTGCCACAACTATCTCAATATTTGTCTCTTTCTTCTTGCTCAAGAGATTCTCCCTTGCCTTTCAAGACCTCACCTTCCCTTCCATCATAATTTTTTATTTCTAATACCTTTTCCGATTCCAAGATTCTTGATTCTTCCACTTCTTGTCCTCATCTTCAATCCAAAATGGCAAATCAGGTTCATATTGTGGTAGGAATCTCTTGAGCTCAGCATTGACAAACTCCCACCATGTTGCATTTTGAGTGCTCTTTTTCAGCAAGCCCACTAGTAGAAAGCTTCTCCTTTTAATGCAAGAAAAAAGTCCATATTAATCTTTCCCCCTTTGGTACATTATTGGCTGCAAAATATTGCTCTATTTGGATCAGCCACCAATAGACTTCCTTCCTATCAAACTTTGGAATCATCTTCAAGATTCGATATCCATAGCTCCCAAATCGAAGCTAGTTGTAGGAACTGGATCAGTAGAAAAGAAAAAAAATCGAATTTTTATTGAATGAATGAATTTCCTAGGTTATTCAAGAGAACATGGACTCTCCCCACTAAGAGTACATTCCTTTCTCCAATTAACAAGATAGATTTCCCTCCCTTCCTCCTTATTTATAGGCAACATGACTCAATTCTTCTAACTATCTATCTCAACCCAGCTAACTAACTAATTATTCTAACCAACAAAAGGCTACCTATCAGGCTCATAGTGCCAAATAACAATTTGAGTCAAGAAAATGCATGGATGAAAAGGAAGAAACAAGTTTGGGATCTTGTGAAATTAAAAAAAAAGGAGTCACAAATGGAAGAGAAAAATTACCAATTGGTTCTCCTTGTCCATAAGTAACCTTCGCTTATTGGCATTCTCATTTACACGACTGCTAACCTTTTTACATTTTGCATCTAGAGCAGCCTTCTCCTCTTTTTGCTTCCTGAAATGGCATGATGAATAATGAATTATAATCTGTCATATGAGATCATGACAACATATGGGGAGGAGTTTGCCACACTCAGACACATTCATGAGTTAATAACAATAATACAATGGTGGGTATAGCAATCCCACCTAGTTAGACAAGAGTAGGCGGCTGTTCTTGAAATAATATAGTGGCAGATCTTTTAGGAAACCACCAACCACAACTAAATATCACAATAAAAGTACCATGATCATAAGACAAATAAATCTCATCACTCAATAGGCCAACAATCAAAAGGGTGTAGAGGCTGGTGGGAAGGGACTTTTTGTGTTCTGATATTTTCTTTTAGGCTGAAGCTGCGCAAGGAGTTTTTTTTTAGCATTCTCGAACGAACATAGCCTTGGAACAAGGATTCTCCCTTGTAATAGTTTTATTCAGTAAATAATACAGATACTTTGCTTCCTTTTGATTCTTAGTCTCACTCAAACATATACTCACTTCATTTCAGTCCTGCATTATGGAACTAAAGTTTAAACTTCTACATACCTTCTTCCTACATGTAAGGTAGACTCAGAGTTTCTAAAAAGGGATGAGACATGTTTTCTTTCCTTGACAGGGATTTGCTTAAATTTGATACGCTAATGTCTTTGGATTATGTATCAAGCGACCTATTATGTATTTAATCAAAAGTCAAGAACCCCAATAACCACCCATTCTAAAATATATGCATCACCCGCATCCAGCAATTCAAAATACCAAGCAGATCACAAATTAAAACAGTTCAGTATGAGTATAGAAGTAAGAAAGACCTCCATACTTAATGGGTTCTTTAAGATCATTTAATAACTTTGCAGCTTCCTCCAATGCCTTCGCTGCATCATTTTCACATTCCTTAGCTTCCCGGTACTCTGCCTGCTTCATATCATACTTCAGCCATGGCAATTTCTTTCTCATTGATTCAGCCTACATAAAAAGATATAAACATATTTTTTCTTTAAAAAAAACTGAGACAGAATGTTTCAAGGCATAAGGATCAGAAAATCTCCTAAATTAGAAAAAGAAAGGATGGGCTTAGCATATCAGAAAAAAGAAGAAGAAAAAAAAAAAGCATCCGCACAAGGAGCTCAAAGATTGTCTTATATGAGACATTCTGACAGATGTAATCAACAAAATCTAATATAAACCTTAGCAAGAAGTTCATCTCTTTGACGAACACGTTCAACATCCTTCTCTAATTCAGCATTTCTTTCCTTCAACTGTTTCAAAGTTCCTTCATTTTTCTCCAGAGACTGAAACAGTATTAGTGAAGTGATTCTCAAGTTTACAAGCAATAAAGTTTTAGGAGATCATTAAGCCCATTCCTTAGGAAAGGGTGAACTTACCAACTCAATATGCTTCAATGAACTACTTTTATCAACTAGTGCACGATGATGCTCTGGAAGCTGTGGATCACCAACAGCCTTTTCAGTCTCTTCCAAAAGTTGCACAGGAGTTAACTTTGCAAACTCACAGACCCTGTCTTGCGGTAAAAACTACAAAAGCCAAGGATTCCAAACAAGCATGGTTATTAAATCGGGATTCAAATGGTGAATCGAAAATTCTATTTTTTGAATCGTGAATCAAATCGTATCGTGAATCGTAAGATACATGATCATTAAATAAAATTAATATACATAACTTGAATAAGTGAATAATTCAATATGATATGTCATAAATAAATTTTTAATTAATCTAAATTAAATTATTAAAGATTAAATTAAAGTCATAACTCATAAACATAAGTTTAATTAATCTTTAAAAAAATCAATAAGATGTTAAACTTCTTAAATATAATGTTAATTAATTCCTAAAATTTAAAACAGCAAAGAAAAAAAAACAGCATGTAATATAATTTCTATGAATTAAAGGAAGAAATCAAATATAGAATTAAATTTAATAAAAAAAATGAAAGAATGGAATCACAAATTAAATAAAAAAAATAAAGCACTGCTAACCCAAAGCTTAAGCTGTTGCGGTTGCTGATTCTGAATGAACGGAATAGGATTATAGGAAATTAGGAATAGGAAAAGTATTTAGGGATTTATAATTGGAATTGTATATGTATAACCCTTTTTATAAATACAACAGTGTCAGCCAAAGTCCCATATCCAAATTTTAAAAGCCCAAAACAATGGTGAGGGTCCAGAAAAGGTTGGGAAAAAGGTTTTTTTAGGTTTTTAAAAACCGGATCACGCATGACCCGACCCATTTCTGGTGCGCGACCCGATTCCTCCAGATGCTCCAGCCGCGCAGCGATACGCGCGATTCACTGATCTGATGCGATTCCAAGCGATTCTGCTATGATTCCGGCGCGTGTTTGATACGCCTTCCGATTCCTATCGTTTTGGTTGATTTTGTAGCATATCATGAATCGTTTCATATGATTCATGCGATACTAACTACCATGCAAACAAGTAGTTGACTAGGAGAAAAATAAAAATAAAGTACTAGCCCAACATTGAACCTAAATTGTAACTTGACAATAAGCATAACACCTATTGTCAGATAAATAAAACGACTAAAGGAGTGTACAGTGTACACTAATATGAGGAGATGGAAAGGCAAAAATGCAGATAATTACACAAATAAACTGGGATAAAAGGGATGATGAAATTTTCATTTTTATTTAGAAAAAGAGAAATAACAGCACACAAAGCAGAAATTTTCCTCTGTAAGGGAATGCTTTGGAGTTGGATTTTTGAGGGAACTGAAAGGGAGGGTAAAAATTTCATTTTCAATAAACATTCTCTAATTTGATAAATTTTTAAAATAAAAGAAATAAAAATGATATTTTTATGATTAATGTAATGTACTAATATTTTGTTTGTTTTCATAATCATGGACCTTTCTTGATTTAAAAAATAATAATTGCCATCCCTTTTCCAAGCCCTCTAAAATCTAACTCCCAAACATACTGTAAGGGGAAAAAATATGCACATACATGAAAAAGGGTATGCTTACTTGAGTCAAATTATTGACTTGAATGTTAAACCTTTGAATACTTTCAGCCACATCCTTTTTGGGTACTACATTTCCTGAAATGAACACATTGACAGATCACATAATTATTTGATCAAACTCTTTGAAATTCAGGTAAACATATGAATAAGAATAATGAACATAACACTAAGCAGCCAGCATTGCTGTTAATGTCAAACCAGAAGCCAATTTTTTTTAAATTCCATAACCAGCCAATTTTAACTTTAACCATCTTCTATTGCAGTTAATATCAATCTAGAGTATTAAACACCCCACCATTGAGCAACCATTCAGACTTGTTGCTAGTATTAATTTTACGCATAATGGTCATGCATTCCTCTTTATGGTCCCCTCTCAAAGAAATTTTAATATAGCCAGATTCTTCTCCCTGCTTCACATATGCCCCAATACTTGTGGCACGCCCAAGCAACTGCAAGAAACAGAGTCATCATATAGTGCAGTTCAAAAATAGCAATCTTAAGAATCCTGCTGAAGTGCAGAAAACCTCAAACCAACCTGGGGCTCTCCACAGAGGCCAAGAGCAATAGCACACACAAGCGAACTTTTACCAGAACCATTAGGCCCAATTACAAGATTCAATCGAGGCCCAGGTTTGCATTTTAAGTAATTAAAAGTCATGAAATTACAAAGCTCGATCTCGAGAATATTTCCCGGCATATAATCATCGTCCCCCCTGAAACAAAGTTTCAAACATCAACTCCATAATCACAGCCCTTTCATCATTTTCAGAAGTTAAGAACGAAATTTTCATTTCAATTTCCCCAATGCCATAAAGTATATCACGAAGTCCAGAAAAGTAAAACAGAAGAGTAAAGGTGAAAGGGGAAATTTTCACTAATAAACTAAGAAAAATATAGAACGTTTGAAAAATTAAATAAGGATGATTTGAAAGAGACACAACAATCTCATTTTGGAATTTCTCAAATAAATCACCCCTCCAAATACCTCCACCCTAAATGACAATTCAGTTCCAGGCAAACCAAAAAGACGAGTATCAAGTTCAAGTTTCCGACTTCAATCATTCCGTTTCCTTTACTTGACATACAAATGGCACGGCCCTAACGCAGAAATTGCGAACGAAAAATGTAAACAAAGAACAAAAGAATGATCCAGAGTGATAACGAACCTGGTGATTTTGGGGCGCTTAAGGGGGCGAGACTCCGCCATTGGTTGTGTTCTTCGCAAGTGAAAGTCTCCGAAATCCCTAGGATTTGGAAATTGGGATTATTGATTAGGGTTAGATTTCAAAGAGAACATTCGAGAGGGAGTGTCAGAGAACATTTGGCGCCAATAAGTGCCTCCGGTTCCAGCCTTTCACAAAATTCAACAAGTACATCAATTTTTATTCCAAAAAAAAAAAAAAGTTTAATCAATAATCAACCTCAATCACTCTATATTTTTCATCTGAAGATCATGACGGTAGGGTTTTGATTTGATTGGATTTTAGAAAAAAAAATATTTAAATAAATTCCAAAAAATATTTATAATTTATTTTAATTTAGTTGAAATATATTATAAAAATTAAATTAAACTAATTTATTTTTTATAGTTTGTTTTCAATTTTTATTTTTTTATTTTTTATTTTTTATTTTTTATTTTTTAAATTAATTTATCTTTTATATTTTTGTTTTTCTATTTTTTATTTTTTATTTATTAAATTTAATAATAATGATAAAAATAAGTTGATAAAAAAGATAACATAATATTTTAAAAAATTATATATTTCATAGTTTCATATGTAAAATTTTATCGTATAAAAAAAAGTTTATGATTATTATGAAGCAAAATATATGGTATACAATATATATTTTATTTATCTTTAATATTTTTATAAGAAAAATTCTTAATCCATTAATCATATTTAAAAAAATTATTAAATTATTCTCATTAATATTTATTTTCGAAATAAGTATATGAAAGAAAAAATAATCAATTATTTTATATTTTCAATAAAAATTTGGTAAAAATACAACTTAAAAATATATAGACTTATATGTGATTTGATTTGGATTTGTAAAAAAAATCACAAAGTAAAATTTAATTATAAAAAAATACATGTTTATAAAAAAAATAATTTTTAAATTTTTTATTGAATCGACTTTTAGTTTGGTTATATAATTTATATTTGATTGGTTTTGTTTTTAAATATTCCTATAAGTTAGATAGTAACGAAAATTGAGTTAATTTATATTAAATTTTTAAATTTTATTATTTTCATTATACACCAAAAAATATTCCTTTTAAATTTTAAATTGGTATAGTAGTTGTATGTCTTTCAAAGTATTTTTTAATTTATTAATTGTTTAAAAAAAATTTAAAAATTATTGTTTAAAAGTTAAACATGAATTACTTAACATTAATCAAATGTTTATATAAAAAATAAATCAAATTTTTAATTATATATGTATTATAATACTGTAAATTACATTAAATAAGTTGTTATTTATATTTTAGGTGATGTTAATAATAAAAAAATCATTTTTTATTTTAAAATAATTAAAAATGTAAAATTTATAATTAAAAGTTACAAAATAAATGAAAAATTGAAAGATAGAAATTACAATTGATTATATATTGCAACAAAGAATATTAAAAATATTATATATGTATAAGTGTAAAATTATGAAACCAATTAGGATTTAACCTGATATAGAAGATTGATGGATAAGTTGAACTATCTCAATATCACTTATCTAGACATTTCCTTTAAATTTAGTGGGGTAATTTTGTTTCTTGACTCTTAACGTGAGGAGCATTATGATGTCATAATCCACATCCTCAATATATCAAAGGAAGTATAGGAAAAAGGTCTCTTATATGAAGATATAAATCATACCCGAGTTAAAGGATATTTAGATGCAGATTGGGTTGGCTTTCCTATTGACAGGAACTCCACCTCATGTTATTGCATCCTTATTGTTGGTAATTTAGTTTCTTAGAAAAGTAAGAAACAAAATGTTATTGCAAGATCCCATGTAAAAGTAGAGTAGTGAACCATGACATTAACCATTTATAAGGTCATTTGGGTCAACCAATTGCTTAAAAGAGATATGGTTTGGTGAGATTAGTCAAATAAAATTTATTTATGATAATAAAGAAACACTACATATTGTCTCAAATCTTGTAATCTATGAGATGATCAAACATATTGAGATAGATTATCACCTCATAAGAGAGGAGATATTATTTACAAATATCATTATAGCTTTGTCAACTCGAATGATTAATTGACGGATTTTTAACTAAATCTTTGAGAAACCCTAGAATTAGTTACATATGTAACAAGGTTGATGCATATGATTTAGATACTTTAGCTTGGGGAAGAGTGTTGGGTTCTATGTACATAGGGTAATGATATTATAATTAGAGAAAGATAAAAACAAATAAATAGAATAATTATAATAATGTTGTAATTAGGGGAATTATATCATTGTTCCGTTGTGTTTTTGAGACACATAGATTTATTATATGCCTTCTCACTTCTTTCTCTCAGTAGATAGCTACAGAAAAGCTTAAATAAGTTGAAACTATGAAGGCACCTTACGCAAAAGATGAGTTTATGGCAACACTTTTTTATATATTCATGGAAAATATGATTGACTCAAGAATTAATATATAAAAGGTAAGAATAATGATATTGAGAAAATGAAGAAAAAAAATACAAGAATGGATAGGGAAAAAAGAAAAGGAACAAATTGAGAAAAGGTTGCTTGAGGTAAAGAAAAGGTTGAAAGAATTAGGAACACAAGATTAACCTTGAGTATCCTAGATTTTTCATTCCAATAAAAATTGTACTATCAAAGAAAAATACCGCTACCATATAAATTATATCATTATCACCATTAAAAGACAAAAAACTCCTTCTTAAACCAAAAACACAATTACCTTCACCAAAATTATCTATATAAATGTTCTAACCACTCCATCGAAAAAAATAAACACCACCCTTTTTTTATCCCAAAGCACACCTACACCACTTTCATCACTACCTAAGAAAGGAAAAACTCTTTGACCTCTCATAATCTTCAAAAGGACACAGAAAAAGATTGCCGCATAAAAATAACCACCTCCTCCACTAAAAAAGTAGAAGAAAACTAAGTTGATGTCCAATTTTGACACCCAATAAAGAAAAATGAACAAAAAAAGTTTACTAAATTAATTTCATCATTACATAGGTTGGAACTTAAATATCCTTCCAAATGTCTAGTTTAGATAATTCATCATGAAGTGACCAAATATAGGAGAATCTTGATGAAGAATGCTTACAAAAGCAAATCAACGAACTTTAAAGGTCTATCAAATAAAGTCTTGCAGAGGCATGGATGAGATGACTGCATGCATGTGTGTACATGATGTATACAAGTTTCCAATATCACTTTCAAGTTAGAGAGTGGTGAATGTTCACCATTTTAAGTTTGGTTAAAAGGATGGATAATGATTAAGATAAAATCCTTATAGTGAATACATTAATTACCTTTTTGAACAAAGGAATAGGAAGAAATTTCATGAGCCTTTCAATTCTTTTCAAACAAGATGGAAATCAATCTCTAGATATTTTATGTGTTCATTAAAGATAAGTTTATGAGTTATATATGGAGAGAGCTTTTATTATTGCAAGAAAGATATGTGTTCATTAAAGATAAGTTTATGAGTTATATATGGAGAGAGCTTTTATTATTGCAAGAAAGAGAAGGTGGTTGATGATATTTGTCCCTTAAATCTGCCAGAACATACATCTCTCAAATTGATGCATTAGGACACGATATTCAACTTAAAAAAATGATCAAGTCATTATGATTTATTTCTTTTCTTGTTGAGAAACTAAACTAGACTCTTAAAACAAACAAAAGCAAAAAATAAAATGTCAATTATCTATATTGCTAAAGCACAATGACGAGAGAGAAAAGATTTGAGGTAAAAATATTCCAAAACTTGGAGCATTTCTCAAATATTCAAGAACCCTGATTAGAATTATATGATGATATGCAATAATTTCCATGAATTGGCTAATTTTTAGGTTTCATACATAATGCTAAGACGTGTGTAAGTGAGGTACAAAAGACGTCCAACTAAACATTAATAAGAAGATGGATTATGATAAGCTTAATCATTATGTTGAGACTATGTGAAACACTACCAATGATCATGTAATAATTCCAAACAATATTTTTTTCATGTAAAGTAATACTTCATATGAATAAACCATCACTAGATCTAAAATATACTTAACTTTTCCTAGATCCTTTACTTCAAAGATACGCAGATAACCTTTTTGAGTGATTCAAACTCATCAAATAAATTCTGAACAACTATAATATACTCTATATAAAGAGCATAATGAAATTGAAGCATCGGCTTCAAGTAAATAGAGAGTGATTAAAGCTTCCTTACTTGTAATAGTGCTTAAGGAGGAAAGAAATTAAGTGTCATTTCAACTTTAAATTATTGCTTGAAGCTATATAAGGATTTTAATAAATGATATATTTTGTTTGATTTACTTGTAGAAACCCCATATGTGATGAAAGTATAACCAAAAGGTACAAGATAAACCCATCACTTCAACTAGTCTAATGACATGTGGAAGAATTAAAAGAATGAAATATTTATTTTCAATGAAGAAAAACACAAATGTGGGCTGGATTACATTGTTGGATATGGGAAATTTGAAGAAAAAGGACTAAAGTGTGCATACATGTTGTCGTAACCGTAATTACAATGAAATGACGAACTTGCTAAATTTTTTGAAAAGAATTTAATTGATCAGTGGAGCTGCCACCAAATTTTATTTTAAGGGAAAATATTTGGAAAAACCCTAACTTGAGGATGAATTCTAGGTTCGGGAGTCGATTACGAATAGGGAAGGTGTTAGGCACCCTACTCGCCTGTTCCAAAGAACAGTACCCTTAAATTGAGTGTGTAATTTTGATATTTTTGAAAACTGTTTGATCCCTTTAAATAGAATAGAAATAAATAGGTTTGTGGAAAATAGTCTGACAAGACTTGATCCTGCTCCTATGTATTCCCTGGTGCAAAGGGAAATTCAAGGCTACGTAGTTTTGGTTAGGGGACTTGATCCCCTGGAAAATAGGAAAAATGTTTACAGGCGAAATTGATTTCTTGAATGAAGTTAGTTAAAACAAGGATTAAACTTACGTGTTTGCAAAACTCAAACCCCCGTAAGCCGTATTTGAATCTGCATGAATTAAAATAAGGAACAGAAGAGAAGGATGCGTGCCTATATTAGAATTCGTTGCACGAATTTCTGAGAATTTGAAAACAAACATTTGGAATGAAAAACAGAAATTTCTTGGAAAGACATCTGCGCAAAGTTCAAACCGTCGTAAGTCGCGTTTGAACCCGTACGAAATAAATTACAGAATAGTAGAGAAGTCTGTTTTCCCGTATTAGAATCCGTTTAGACGAAGTTCCAAAAAGACGGATATTTGGAATAAAAAACAGGAATTTTTCGGATAAACGTCTGTGCAAAGTCCAAATCATTGTAAGCTACATTTGAACCCGCACGAATTAAAATACAGAACGGTAGAGAAGACTACTTGCATGTATTAGAATCTGTTTAGACGAAATTCCATAAAGAAACAAATATTTTGTATGAAAAACGGAAATTTGTTAGAAAGATGCTTGCGCAAAGTCCAAACCGTTGTAAGCTGCGTTTGAACCTGCACGAATTAAAATACGAAGCAGCAGAGAAGGCTGCCTGCCTGTATTAGAATCTGTTTAGATGAATTTTTAGAAAAAACAAATATTTTGAATGAAAAACAGAAATTTGTCGGAAAGACGTCTGCGCAAAGTCCAAACCGTCGTAAGCCGCGTTTGAACCCACACAAATTAAAATACGAAACAGTAGAGAAGGCTGTCTGCCCGTATTAGAATTTGTTTAGATGAATTTCCAAAAAGAAACAGATGTTTTTTAGACAGAATTAATAAAAACAGTGATTTTCTAAAATCACATTCTTGTAAAACTCAAACCGTCGTAAGCCACATTTGAGTTTGCACGAATTAAAATACGGAACAGTAGAGAAGGTTACTTGATCGTATTAGAATCTGTTGCATGGATTTTAGAAAATTATAAATACTTTTGGAAAATTTTTAATTGGAAGAAAAGAAGAAAAAACGTATATAAAGATAATGGTGCCTAAAAAAAAAATAAAGTAATAAAGGATAAAAAATGATAATTAAAGCAAAGTTAGGTCATCTCCTTATATAAGAGGAGAGATTGAAGAAGTGCTCCTTATCCAATGTGGAACTTCTTTCCCACATCCCAAAATTTAGAGAGAGGACATATCCTTATATAAGAGGAGGAGGGCTTAGAGAAATGCTCCTTGTCCAATGTGGGACTTCTTTCCCATATTTCAAAATTTAGAGAGAAGACATCTCCTTATATAAGAGGAGAAGGGCTTAGAGAAGTGCTCATTGTTGCAATGTGGGACTTCTTTCCCATCTCCCAAAATTTAGAGGGAGGACATCTTCTTATATAGGAGGAGGAGGATTTAAAGAAGTGCTCCTTGTCCAATGTGGAACTTCTTTCCAATGTAGGAGATTATAAAATGGAAGACTTCCACTCTTCCAATGTGAGACTCTCAAAGTGTTTTTTCCTTTTTTGGAATTCTTATTTTATTTGGTGTGGTATTTCTTTTTCTATTTTCTTATTTTCTTATTTTTACTATTTTTTATTTTTTATTCTTTTTTTTGTTATTATTATTATTTATTATTTTTACTCTTTTTCTTTTTCTCTTTTCTTTACCTTTTTCCTTGCTTAAAAATTGGCCTCGAACATAATTGAGTGTTCACACATGTGTTCAATAACTTTTTAGGTAGAAATTAAAGAATTATGAAGGCATTATTAAGAGTAGAAGTAAAGACCTATCTTTCGCACAAAGTTTATATTAATTATATGTTATTTTATGTTATTTATAGTTTGATTTAATTGAACACTTTATTTTTAATATTTTTTAATATTTTGAACTTGCTCAACCTCACTAATCTTTCCACTAGTAAAAGGACATTTATCATGGTTATTAAAACTCGACTAGTTGGATCAAAAACCAATCATATGTTTGGTTTATTAGAACTAAAAAATGATTAAGAGAAAAAATCAAAACTACATTAATGAAATTAATGAAAACCTTTTCCCATATTTAGTTTTTTATTTATTCTTTCATGCAAAGCAGAGTACAAGCATAACATTGTCCCTCGTGCCTTATTACGTGTCGATTGAAACTCCATCATCATTGAAGTAGTAACCATTTCTCACAACTAAAATGAATCTTAACATTCATGTATATGTTGTTGGCTTGTTGCTCCTTGTTGCTTATCATTTGCTCTATTTTATTTGTATGGTTAAATGCTAGATCTAATATTTGTTGTGTGTTGCCATCTCTTACCCATGCTATGTGTGTTTGCTGCCATTGTGTGAGATAGAACCAAAGAGATGAAATGTGAGATGCTATTTGGTTGGAATGGGAGGAAAGAATGTTAGAATATATAAGAGAGAAAGTATGGTCTATGCTTGGATGTTTATAGCTTTGGTGTGTATGTAGTTAGTGACTTTTAATTATTAATGGCTTTGCTAGCATTAAATAAGGAAGTTGATGACATTGGTGTGTATAGTTAATGAATGTCGTTTTATAATTATGAACCATTGTCATTTATCAATAGTATATATATATATATATATATATATATATATATATATATTTCGAAATAATGGTATAACAATGATTTAAATATACATTTAATATATTATACATGTATACTTGCCGAGAAGTTTTTATGTGTGCTTCAAAGTAAATTTAACCATCTGTAGATGGAACTTTGTATTTTTAATCATATACATTTATCATATTATCATATTATATATTTTTCATTATTTTTACTATATTATATATTATAAGTATATAAAAATATATATTTAATTAATACCAATCCGATCATGGTTCAATCATGATTGAACAATTAAACCTTGAACAAGTGTCAAGACTAGTTTAATTTTAAAAACTGTGATATTTATGATCGCATAATGAAAATTTATGAGCTAAGCCTCTATGAAAGAAGTCACATATTCATATTTTGAACAATTTGAATGAAGTATTATTCAAATTGCATATTGTAATTCTATTCAATTCTTTTCTAAGCTCTCTTGTTTGATGGTGAATTTTTTGAATTCTTATCACTCTTAACTTTCTTCTCTTTTATAAAGTATGAAGAATTCAATTTATTCTCTTTAAGTTATGGCATTTCAAACTTATCAATCTAAAGTTTTCATATTGTTTTTTTTTATTTTAATTACTAGATACATCATATTTCGGTATTAAAACTAGTTTATCTTTCACTAGAAAAAATGTCATTTTTCTCTTATTCATTTCTTATGATATACTTGCTTATTTTTCATAATTTTTGGAACTAAAATTGAACCCAAAAATTTATTATATTTTTTATTTAATTTTTAAATATTTGAATCTAAATTTTATGATGTGAGATCACGAATTATGATCAAGAGATGAAAGATAAGCCTAAGGTTTGAATTGACTTATTAACATGTGAAGATCCAAAAGAATGGAGTCTTTACTATCTCCGGAACAAAATACAAAAGTGAGTTGGAGTACATTACTAAATTATGAGGACACTTGAGGAAAAAAATGTTGAAGTGCGTAAATTTTGATAGGTTGAAATTGAACATTTTGAAGGGATTATAAAGGGCAGATGTGGAGAGCCATCTTTTACACAAAATTTCCTATTAATATCATGTTATTTTGTTTTGATTTATGATTTGAGCAAATGGAGAACTTTATTTTTAATGTTTTTTTTTTGTTTTGGAGTTTTCCAATCCATTAGTAAATGGATATTTAAAATGGCATAAGGGGAATTTATTGGAAAACCATTTATAAAACGAGCCATATACTTACATTCAACATATGTTATGTATATTTATATTTTTTATTGTAATTCTATCCAATTTTTATCTAAGGAAACTCTCTTGCTTGGTGAAGAATTGTTCAAATTATTATCATTTTCATATTTTTTCTTTTTTCTACAGTATGGTGAATTCAATTGGTTCTTTTTAGATTGTGACATTTCAAAATGATTCATATAAAAGTTATATATTTCTTTTATTTTCATTTTAATTCATGGGCATATAAATTGGGACCTTATGTACATAATGTCTAGTTGGTGAATGTTTCATTTGGGGATAGTTGCTAATGCCAACATCAATCTATTTATGTCATCGGAAAATATATCCAAGTTATCCAATCCTTTAATCTGTGTATTCTCTTAGGACTAGACAACCCTTGTGACTTTTAATGTTATCATTTTCCTTTGAAAACCTAACTGTTGAAAACTAGTTTGATTCCTAATGGACAATTAACAAGGGTACATGTATGATTCTTGTTGAGCACATGTAGTTCTTAATGCATAGCTTCCTTTCAATATGATATTTGGATTACTTCACTAGAATTCTTGGCTTATAGTCATTGTCAATAGCAATGATAAAATCTTATTAGGCCTTATGAAGGTTCGTATATCTAATAAAAAATATATATTAGATAATAGGGTTCAATTTTTTTAGAAAAATCTCAAAGATATTATTAGGTAGTTATCTAACCTAAATAAGTCTTATGCTTGCTTCATGTGTTTGAGAAATATTCTCAATGATTTTTTGTTCATAATTTGTCATTAAAGGTTTTTAGTAATTGTTTTGTTGGACTTTGTCATATCGATCTACCAGATTTATCTCATTAAGTATTTCAATTGAATCAATGTTTTAATGTGTCCCAAAATCCAAGTTAGCACTTAAACATGTACCATTTTAACTAATGATTATGCCATGCATCAATTCTTTACATTTCTCACATTGTAAACATATAAAATTAACCATGATTAATTGGATCATCACAACTCTTGAATGAGATATAAATCTTGTAAGATGCTACATTTTAAGACATAAAATTTGCTCAACTTGCAACATCAATGACTAAAAATTGTTTCATACCACATTTATATAAAAACACACAATTTATCACTTATTCTTCAATTTTTTCATGCCCATTAACGAGTCTAGATGCATAATATGGAGAACCAAATATTCTTAGCTCCTATAAATTAGGCGCACTCCCTTGTAAACACTTATACAATGATATATTGTTAAGCACAACAACTAGAACTCGGTTGATTAAATAGGTTGTATGAAACAATGTATGTGCAACTATTTTTTGGGCACATTAAATTAGATGATCAAAGCTTTGCTTATGTTCAATATATGCTAATGTTTATACTTAATTCTCCCATTTGTTGGAGATTTTCAACCAACTAATTCATGAATGTTTTCTTTGGAAACATAGTACTTGGAGCTCAAAAATTCTGTTATGTTATCACTCTTCATTTTTATACATATTTTAAATTAAACTTTAATCATCCTTATAAGTTTTGAATATGTGTGCATGTTTTTTTCTTAGTTGTATGATTTTTACTTAGTTTTTTTTTTAAGAATTATCCATAGTTATCGTGTATGATAATCTAAAACTGTTAAGAAATATTGGTGACCATGCACATATTTAGTAGAAAATAGACCCTATAATTTAGATAAGTTAAATCACACATATTCTTAAGATTCAAATTAATAAGTGGAAATGATAATTATATTTATTTTGAAAAATTAAAAGCATTATAATTTTTACATGATACAAATTGATGATTTTTTCTAAAGATCACTAAGTTTCTTATAAGAAAGGTGCCCTAAGCAATAATGCCATGGGCCACATCTAGGAAACAAAACAACAGACCTTACTATCCTTTTAAGTGAATCTTCCTCCACCTTTAGCATGTTAGCATGCATATTGAATATAATCATTCTATTACATTACTCAAACTAATCATCTTCATTTTCTTATCCTAAACATGGCAATAACTACCACCAATAGACCGTGTAATCTAATCCATAGAAAAATTTGGACATATATCAAGTTCATGTTAAATATTGACAAATACAAAGTGTTAGTAGAAACCAATTGAGGTGAAAATCTTATTTTCCCAACATACTCTATAGTAATCATGGATCCATTTTCCAATTTTCACTCATAGAATTTATTCTGCTATGTGTGCTAAACTAACACTTACAATAACATATATGATAGTAATGTCAATTAAGCCCCTAGCCCTGGGGCTGATCCAAGTGGCCCTGTATGATGGCTTTCTATAATTCACCCATTTGGTAAATGTGGATTTTATAAGCCATACCCCATACGGTATTTACATTTACCAGTTAGGGATGGGTTTAGCCCAAAAATAGTAACCTCGTTTGAATAGTTTTAATTCCAAAATTAAAGACCTAATTTTAAAAATAAAAAAAATCTAATCTTTGATTTTCCACAACAAGATACACATCAATTTTAGTTTCTTCTTACAATTTTCATCCAAAACTAAACCCTACCAAAGGAAGAGCTTGGCTTCATCATTTATTTCATGGTGCTTTTGTTATTGCAAACTTTGAACTGCGAACTGCAATAGAGAATATTGGACTAAACTCATTCTCCAATCAACCAAAGAGGTACCCTTTTCTCATTTTTAGGGCTTTTATTTTTTACTTTGCAGTTGTTAGACTTGTTTATCTATGTTTCGATTTTCTATGTTCCTAGTTCCTTGTGTTTTCTCTAATGCCTTTTAATATTCTATTTAATATTTATGGCTTTGGCTTTGTAGTCCTAGATTTGTTGCATTAAGCTTAAACTTCATATTTTTATTAGGATGGGTTGGATTTGTAGGTAAACCAAGTCATTTGTTGGTTATTTCCTTTTCATCATGCTTTGAGTTTTCCTTAGTTTCATTTAGCCTATTATTATAATAACAGTTCATGAAAAGGAAAACAATCATAGGTGTAACGATGTTGTTCAACTATTTATGGTGCTTTTCTTTCATGCTGACATCAGGTAGCAACCTAACATGTTAGAAAATTGAAGGATAATGCAAATGTGAATTGAGAATGACTTAAGACAGGTTGGGTTCATTGGCCTTAATGATGAGGAACTAAGAAGGCCATATGAGTCGATGGGTTTGATTCTTGCTCCATTCAATAGAATAAATAAAAAATGAGAGCTAGAGACATCAAAAGGAGAATAGAGAGAAGTGAGAGATGTGTTGTTTTTTTGTTCTTTGTGAATTGAGAGTGAATGCCACTCCTTGTTCTCTCTCACTTCAAGTGGTGGTGGGATACTTGAAGTAAGACTTAATTGAAATAAAAAGAAACAAACAAATTTTGCACCCAATCTTAGTAAGGTTCAATATTTGGTTATAAATAATAGGATATCTTTGGCTTCATCTAAGTTTAAAATAGCATGGTGGTGTATTTCGTATCTTTGTGGCAATGTATTCACTACTGTTTTCTATCTACATGTATTTCTTTACCACTGAGCCCTATGCTTGTGAATGTCGCAACCGTAATTCCGACGAGACGACAAACTCGTTAAAATTTTAAAAATGGAATTTATTTTCATAATGTGGAGCCACCATCAAATTTTTATTTAAGGGAAAAGATGTGGAAAAAACCCTGACTCGAGGAAGAGATTTAGGTTTGGGAGTCGGTTACGAGTGGGGAAGGTGTTAGGCACCCCACTTGCCCGTTCCGAAGAACGGTACCCTTAAACTGAGTGTGTGATTTTTGAAAATTGTTTGATCCCTTAATTAATGTGAAAATAAATAGATTGATGGAGGTTAGCCTGACAGGACTTGATCCTGCTCCTACATATTCCTCGGTGCAATGGGAAACTCAAGGCTTACGTAGTTCTGGTTTGTTTGAAGGCTTACCTTTGAAAGTGCTTGAAAAAGAATATTCGAAAATAAACATGTTGCTTTGAGAGGATTTTTATTTTGAAAGGACCTTTTGTCCTACTCATGCACAAGGTCCGAGGCGGCTAAGGCAGCACGGGGGCCTATACGGACTACTAAACGTTGAACAGCAGGTAGACTGCCAGTTTCCCGTTTAGAATTCGTCACGTGAGACTATAGGTCCCAAAACATTTGAAAAGAATCTTATTTTTTGAAGGGACTTTCAATCCACTCATGCACAAGATCCGAGGCGGCTAAGGAAGCACGGGGGCCTATACGAACTACTAAACGTCGAACAACAGGTAGACTGCCAGTTCCCCGCTTAGAGCCCGTCGCGTGAGACCGATGAATCTAAAGCATTTTGAAAAGAATTTAATTTGAATATAATAAAGAAAAGAAATGACTTGATTTGGAAAAGGAATTTGTTTTGAAGTGAATTTGATTTTGAGTTTTGGGAAATGAAAATTGACTTCATAAAAAATGAGCTTGACTCAGACTTAATAATTTTGAAGGGCTCGAATTTGAATTGGATTTGATTTTATTTGAAGAAAAGGATTAAAAGAGAGTTTAGTATGAACTTTTTGGCAAAAGAATTTGATTTTATTTTGAATCTTGAGGAAAGGAATTAATTTGAATTTTGAAGAAAAAAAGACTTTATTTGGATTTTGGGAGAAAAGAATTTAATTTAAATTTTGGGATGTTTAGGGGTTTAATTGCAATTTTGAAGAATCCAGGGGTTGCACCATAATTACTGGATGTCTAGGGGCATAACTATAATAATTAGGAGTATAGGGGCCTAAGTGCAATTACTGGGAGTCTAGGGGTTTACTTGAAGTTTTGGAAAGTTCAGGGAATGAATTGTGATTATGAGAATTGCAGGGACTAATTTGGGACTTTGGTGGGTGGAGGCTAGATGGCTTGGGAGAGGCTTTGATGGCTCACATGACTTGGAGGAGCTTGGTGGCTCCCACGGCTTAGGCGGCTTACATGGCTCGTCGACTGGGTGATGGCTTGGAGGCTTGACAGAGTGGCTTGCGACTTGTTTAAAAGGGAAAATGGTATTTAAGGGGTTTAAACCCGCGCCCTGAGAGTGTTGGGTTAGCTGACCAACCGCTCATCCACTTCACAAGTTGGTTATAATCTTGCTTCTCTATACTTATAAGGGGCGTCCAAGTTTAATTGTTTTTTTAAGAGGAGAAAATTAAATGGACACCCAGGGATCAAGGCTACGTTGCCTTAACATATTGCGACCGATTTGTTTTGACACGAGTTTTTGACGTTTTATACCCCTACTCCTAAAGACCCACAAACTTAAACTCATGTACGCAGTATCTACTCCGAATAGACGCACACTAAGTGGGGTGTTTTGGGCCTCAGCACAAAGAGCATGTCCTCACTCTTCTTCTGTTCTTGGTCCCTACTTGTTGCACGTCCCACCCCAAAGACCGTATCGTGCATGGTTTTTCTTTTAAAGCTAATTTGGAAAATGCGACAGAATCTCCTAGCTTATCGAATTCAAGCTTTGTAATCGAATGTTTTTTGTAGGAGGGTTCTCTGTGATTTAGGCTTAATGTTTTGGGACCTCTTCAGTGTATTTTACTCAATTTATTCACTTAGGCACGTGACTTGGGGCTTCCCTTTCTCAAGGAGGAGAAGACACTAACTCAACATCTCAATGAAGGGCAGTATTGGCTCGGTGTTATTACGTGCTGCCTAAGCCATTTGAGATGCATGCAATTCTTAAAGCTTGCTTAGGACAAAGCGGGACCCTTTCTTCATTTTATGATGTCTTGATCATCAATCCAAAATAGATATGAACCCTGCGTCGTTCTGGTTTCTTTATGAGCTACAAGAGACCCTTAAAGGAAGGAGGCCATTCTATTCGCGAGCCGCATGAACCTGGATGTGTCACAGTATCTGCGTGACCATAAGTAGGGGCTGTTGTTGGCAGCATTACGAGCGGGTTTGGTGATCTATAGAGGCTTCATAAAGACAAACCCTGAAACTACTCAAGTTTTCTACGACTTTATAAGTTCGCCCCTCCTTATTGCATTCCCTCAACCAAATATGAACCTTGCTCGAGAAAGAAAGAACAAACTATCTTTGCAGAACTTGTTGACGTGCATCAGGAACTATCCCCATGGTCACCCATTTCCTTGAGAGATGGTCCAGCCACATCCCCGAAGGTCTGGTTTGAGTTATGTATAATAGCAACAAAAAATACAGGGATAGATTCAAGCTATAGTAAGGCGGTTAGATCCAAACCGAGCCAAGGGTCTTCATATTTTGGCTATGGCTAGTCCGGGGGACCCATGGATAATTTCTTAAAAGAATTCATGCAAACAAATTGAAACATTCCTTAAGATCATGGAAAAATCGAATCAGCGTTTATCTAGGGACTTATCATGTGAGATGCAGAAGTGTATGCCCGGACGCAATGATCAACCATGCAGAATCACATGCAATTTAGAAAAAGACGAGAAACCAACCTGAAATCTCCAAATGCGATGTTCTTCTTCTTATCACGGTGTCGCCATGACTGATGCAAGCTCCCTCTGCTCTTCCCAAGATCCTTTGCCAGGACCTCTTCCCCCCCGAGTCTAGGAGAAGTTTTTCTTTAAAAGATCCCTGAGAGCAAATTGGAGAGTCCGAGAGCACCCCCTCCTCTTTTTTTCAGTTTTCTGCCTCTCTCTCTATTCCTTCCCCCTTTCCTGTTAATTCCGTTTTTTCTTTTTCTTAGTTCTTTTTTCTTTTTCTGTTTTAAGATCTCGTTTTTTCTGTTACCGCCTTTCTTTCTTTTTTTGAAACTGTCTTTCTCTTTAAAAAATCTGTTATTAAAATTCTTTTAATTTCTATTTTATTTTTTCATTTCAAATTTCGTTTTTATTATTTTTATATATTTATGTTTTCAAAATTGTTTATTTTGTTTTAATTTCATTTTTTTATTTCCAAATTTAAATTCTTTTCTTTTTTAATTTTTTCAAAAATTCTATTTTATTTTTAGTTTCTTCTTTTTATATTATTATTATTATCTTTATTATTTTTTCATATTTTCATTTTTTACTTTTTTATTTTTTGTTAAATTAGTTTTTCTGATTACTTTTTGTATTCTTTTAATTTTTCTATTTTCTTGTATTTATTTCTACTTTTTTATTTTTCTACTTATTTATCTATTATTTTTTATTTTAGATTTTTTCTTTTTGATTTTATACTTTTTTCTATTTTCTTTCATTTTTTTACTATTTCTAACTATTATTTTTAATATTTTCTTTTATTAATTTATTTAAATATTTTACTAATTAATTTTGAAACTAAAGGGGGGTCTCGGACATAATTGGATGTTTACCGTGAACCATCAAGTTTACCAAAGTTCCCATCCACCAAAGAGTTGGATGTAAAACTGAGAGAAGAAGAAGTAAAAAGGTTTTGTTATTATTTGGATAACTTCAATATTGACTTTTTCTTGGTTCCCATTAAAGTTTATTTTCTTTTAACATTTTCAAGCAATAAGCTCTAAGTGCAAAAGCTAATACAATTGATGGTGCTAGAAGAGTTAGAGTACGTGAACACAGTTTGGTTGCTCTAGCCCTAGAAGCCAATGTAGAGATCCAGACAAACTTAGATGTATTCTAGATATTTCCATTATGTTTGTCTTATCCACCATGTTTATTACTCACTTGACCTTAGTTAGTTATATTGTTGTTGAGGTTAATTTTCTGTTCCCTCTACACAACCAAGTTCATGCGCTAATGTTTACGTATATCATAAATCCAACCTTACTTTTTACTTTAAATACATGCACTAATATTCATGATACCCTGGTGATTGCATCATTTCATGATAAATTCTATCAATTATAAAGCTATTAAGAACTCAAGACTAATATTTTAGAGCTTTTTTTGCTTAGGATTCTCCAATCTTAAGTTAGCTGTTAAGAACACAAAAGTTCAAAAGTACCTTGATTTTAATTGTGTGAATTTCAAGGTGGTCCAAGTTTAGGTGTAGGAACTATTAGTTTAAGGTCTACACTAGCAATAACAATACTAGTATTAGCATTTTTTACTTGTTAATATGCCTAGATATTCCAATGGTTTGACAAAATTCAAAGACAAAATGATGGGTTCTCGGTAAACTGGCCTAGAAAATAGAGATTCTTAAGGCCTTACCCTTTGTCCCTTTTCTCAAATTTGTTTAAGATAACTTTATAGGGATTTGTGAGGTGAGGCTTATGATGTACTCCTTTTCTTTTTGAAATCGATCTTGAAAATTCTTTAAGGGATCTCTTTTTCTTAAAGTAGGGCATGTTTTGTTCTGTATTTGACACAAAAAGCATCAAGGTGCTCCTTAGAAACCCAACCAGAAAATGAAAAGAGAACTTGTTGCTCCTTATGTTTACCCTTTGTTTTCCATCACAAGACCAATTTCATTTGCATTTACATTTTGCAACACAGTCACGGATGCATTACAATTGTTTCAGCCTTGGCCCATTCCCTTACCTTATACTCCATCCTTTTCTTTTTGTAAGTTTCTTTTATCAACTTATATATATTAAAATAACATTCAATAAAGTTTAAAGTTAAGTGTCCTTTTAATCTAATTTTTGTTTTCTTCAATCCTTATGATAAAGTTTCTTATTTTTTAGTCCTTTTGTTTTGATGCTAAATTCTAAATTTTAGCTTTTAATTCTTAACATAAATTTGTAATTAAATATTTATTGATTTAACTATTATTTACTTAGCTAAATTTGATAATGTATTCGAATTCATACATTTAAAAACTTAATATGTTCTCATCTAACATTATACATCATTCCTGAGTTCAATATATTATTTACTATAATGCAAATGTTGCCCTCTTATCCTTCTTAAAAAATTATCTAATTATAGTCAAATTCATACTACTTGCTTAGTGGTGGTCCTCTTTGACTAATACCTTTCTTAGATTTTTTAATAGATTTATAAATAAATTATCCTATGTCAAGTAGGGCCTTTTAATATGGAGAAACTTGTTGTGTGATCTATCCCAAGTAACAAAATAGGAAGAAGTCACATGATAAGAGGTAACATTTTTATTTATTAACTTTATTTTTTTTATCTAATGTAACTTTTTATTGTTTTCTAAATTATTGGTTTTTCTTTCTTTGTGGGTATATGAGTTTATTCATTATTTTTAAAAATATTTTTAATTAAATTATTTAATTTTATTGCGTAGGAACTTAAAAATTGGTTATGGTATCTATAAGTAAGACTATTGTTAATTTGGACAATGATGATATTTCTAAAACTGCTGTAACATATTTAAGTATTGAGACAACTAAGACGAAGTTGTCAAATGTTTGGAAATATTTTACCAAGATTGATATGAGTAAACATGGTTTTGAAAAAGCTACATGCAATTATTATGGTCATATGTATAAAGTTAGTAAGAATCCTAAATCAAATTTTAGTTATAGGACTTCATATCTAAGTCGTCATCTTTCAGTTTGTAAAATTTTTGAGTCAAATATGGAGGTTAAAGATGATAAGTCTATCTTAAGATAGATTAATCAAGACATTCAATGTAATATGTTTGCCAAGCTCATAATTAGACATGAAGTTTCCTTTTAACTTTGTTGAATATAAGGGTGTTAGGGAATGGGCAAAATATTTGAATCCTAGTGTTGAAATTCCTTCTAGAAACACCACTGTGTCAAATGATAAAAAATTATATTATTTAGTTTAGCGAGAGTGGAAAGGTCGTAAGCAAGTGGCTATGGGGAAGTCAGGGTATAAGAATCACTAATTGGAATGGTATCAAAGGCGGCCATGGGGTCAGAGAGAAAAAGAAACTTAAGGAAATTATGTGTGGGCTTCCTAATACAGTATGTCTAACTTTTGATGTGTGGACAACAACTACCACTGAGGGTTATATATGTTTAACTGCTCACTTTATTGATGAGAATTGGAAATTGAATAGTAAGATTCTGAATTTTTATCGAATGATGCCCCTATATCGATGTTGAATTAGAAGGCACTTTATTTAGTTTCTTAAAGGAATATGGAAATGGAAAAAGGGTGTTCTCTTTGACCTTGTACCATGCTTCCTATAATCATAGCATGCAAGAAATTTAAAAAAACCATCTTAATGTTCAAGGTAACTTGTTATGTGATGGTGAATATGTTCATGTCCATTATTCTACACATATCCTAAATTTGATTCTTCAAGAAGGGTTGAAAATAACAACTGAAGCTTTGTATAAAATTAGAGAGAGTGTTAAGTATGTTAGAAGCTCATATGGAAGGATGAATATTTTCAAAGATGGTGTTGGTAGTGCAGGTTTAGATATGAACGTTGGTTTAAGATTGAATGTGTCTACTAGCTGGAATACTACATATTTAATCTTGAAAGTGAAAACAAATACAAGCGAACTTTTAATATTTTTAAAGTGGCACACAAAAATTATAAAAATTGTCCATCTTAATAAGAATGAAATAGAGGAAAGAAAATTTGTATATTCTTAGAACCTTTTTATGAGATCACAAATATGATATCTAGTTCATCTTATCCTATTTCAAATATGTATTTCATGCAAGTTTGGAAAATTGAATGTCTCCTTGAAGTAAACTTAGAAAATGATGATAATATGATAAGGGAAATATCTTTGAGGATGAAAGGAAAATTTGATAAGTATTGGAAAGAGTAAAATGTTGTACTAGCTTTTGGAGCTATTCTTGATCCAACATTAAAGATTGATTTCTTAAATTATTTCTATACTAAACTTGATTGTTTAACTATTGAAGATAAGGTTAGAAATGTGAAAGACAAGTTGAAGAAACCTTATGAAGAATATGTTAGCATTTTTCCTATCCCAAGTGTTTCTCTTTTCCAATCATCTAATGAAGTTCTTTAATTGCCTAAGTTAAGTGAAGAAGGAAATAAGCCTAAGAGATCAAGAGTTTTTGGTGTAAGTTTTTTATCCAAACTTAGCTTTTGTTTCTTTCATGTTTCTTTGGTTTAGCTAAGTAATATTTTATATATTGCAAAATTATAAAATGCATAAGAATGAAGCTAAATTATTTAATGGTAAGAATGAACTTGATGTCTATTCAGATGAATCACAAGTAGATGTTGATGATAGTGAGGACTTTGATGTCCTTCACTATTGGAAGATCAACGAGAAAAAATTTTCCACTCTTTTTATAATGGCATGTATGTGCTCAGTATTCCAATTATTATAGTAGCATATGAGTCTGCTTTTAGCATTGAAGGATGTGTTCTCATGAAATATAGAAGTTCTACTCATTCTGAGAATGTTCAACTGTTAATTTGCATTAGGAATTGGTTGCATGGCTTTGCTCAAAATCCTAGTGGTAATATTTTGTAGAATAATAATTTATTACCATTCCTTATCTTAGTTAATTATCTTACAATTGTTTCTTTAATCATTTTCTTTGGTTGGGTTTCAGATGATGAAGATGAGAATAATATTTTTGATTTTGAGATAGAAATAAGGGAATCTAACGAGCATGGAGATTTTAGAGACTAACTGTACGTAATTTTTTTTGTCTTTCTTCAAATTAGTTACATTCTATGCTTTATTTACTTTTATATCTCACGTTAAGTAGTTCAAATTATTAAGATAATTTGGTTTCATTTAAAATTACTTTATGCTTGTGCTAGGATCCAATTGTTTAGTCTCTGATTTTTATCGGGTATCAGTTTTTATGTCTGCTAAGACCTGGGTTTCTTTATCATTGACTATAATGATATATGGATGTGATATATGACCTGCTATTAAAAGGGTCTAGGTTAGGAGGAAAGGGAGGCGGAAAGGGATCAAATTCAAAACATGTTAGCTTTGTAACTAAACAAAATAGCTAACTAGTTGATAGTGTCGTCAATTAAGTTCAGTAACTACAAAGTTTAAATTTACCATCACTATTGTGTTGGTGTTCCAATTATTATTATTAATTTTATTTTTTTATTGTTGTTGATATTATTATTAACTTTAAAAGGTTGTCATTTTGTCATTCATGTATATATAAATTGAATTTTAAAAGTTTAAAAGATCTACAATACATGTGTAGCCAATATGTAGAAATTGCATTTTTTTTTTTTAAATTTTAAGCTCATAGAATGACCCTAACCCTAAATTTAGTGGACTTTTTGGCCCTGTGGACTTTGCAAAAGTGGGCTTTATGAGCTATTTTATCCCTAGCCCATGTAGGCTAAGGTTAGGTTGGTTTAGATGAGTCAAATTGATAGCTCTAATATATGATATATGACTTTTATACAAAGGATCAATGTATGTGATAAAGTGGTGAGATTTCAAGTAGAGGATAAACAATTACCTATCATGAGCACCTTTCTCTTCTTGTGCATATCACTTGATTTAAGGTGTAAGGCACATATGTTACCTCTAACATTTTCAAAAGATTCAATAGTCTCCTATATTCACATTATTCACAGTGATCCACCTTCTCTGTACTTAGGACCTAAGGAGATATATATGTTTCTTGTGACTTACCTTAATATTATAACCTTATTTTCTGGTGAGTGCAATACTTTTTATTATTTATTCCTCTTCCTATGCCATAACCCTTTTTAGCCCTTACCAACATTAATAAACTCTTTCAATTCATTGATAAATTCAGTTCCACTTTGACATTCATGTTGCAAAATCATTAAGAACACCTTTTTTATACTAAACAGAGGTTCCATGTTGAAGATCTACGATTAAGTCGTCACAAAATTCTTAATCAATCTAGTTAAAAAACAAAACACATAATCTTATTGCTTGAAGAGTCTAACATTGCACATGGTAAGACACTTTCCATCACACTAAACATATGCATTATGGAACAAGTTTTTAACTCTCCTCTTCCTAGAGAATTTTAAACTTGTGAAATAAATGGTTAAGAGCATTGTTTATTACTTTCATGCAAATATTTCTTGATGAAGCTAGAAAACTCTCACCAAATCACTTTGGGAGAAATAACCCCTAAGATCTCTACATATAGAATGCTTTATCAATATAAATGATACTACAAGCTATGAAGGAGTAATAAAGTTTACTAGCCAAAAATGAATTAGGTTGTTATAACGTTCTCATGCTTGAGAACTTAGTTAAAAATTCAAGTGTCGGTGTTAATCCATCAAGAATCTTGACTTTATTTTTGGAGCTGAGCGCCCTTTATATTGACCTTACCTAAGAATAATAGTTGCTTCCATTTAGAGGTGTAGTCATCATTGATGTGAATAGATTCTTATAAGAATAAATGTAGTACAAACTTATCATTTTGTACTTATGAATCAACCATAGCTTCATTTCAATTATTCTTTTATTGTTGTTATGTCACATTTCTCACCATGAACATAACTAGTAGACCTTTGAAGATAAAAAATTTGATATCATTAAGAAGTTTTGGAATTTAAGGGATAAAGAACAAAATGATTGAGAGAGAAAAGTGAATACCTAATTCGTTCATACACATTAGAAATGAATAAGTACAAGTGACAATGTTTATGCTATCGAGTGAAACATTGTTGAATAACCTTACACATAGAAAACAAATTAACTTTGCTTTAAGAGTCACATGATAATTTTTGGAAAAAGGTAGACACTACGTCGTAAAAGAACTAATGCCTTAAAAGACAAAGTTCGAAATACCTCTTATGCAACCTAATTCTAGTCTTACTCCTCGAGGTTAATACAATGACACATAATGGACCATGCACCCAGAACCTACGCATGTTGGAATCTCACACAAGATTGTTCAAAATTTGGAGGAAAGCAAAATGTGAGTGGAAAAGTTGAGAGATGTTGTATCGAAAAGTTAAATGTGTTTGCTTTATATAAATAAGAGGGGAAGTTGCATTTAGCTAAAAAATAATACGATGTTCAAAATTTTAATGCATAATGGATAGAAAATAATTGCATGACAACCAATAATTACATAGCTAAATATTAATCGTCCAACCGCTAAATAATAATAGTATAATGGATAAAAATAAATTCCAATTAAAATTGCAACTAATGACCATATAACAACGTAGAGTAATAAATTGTCATTTCATAGTCATTTACCAATAATTCTCCACTAGTGGCTTTGCAAATAATAGGAAAGTTATGGAAAAATAAGGTTAGTTTTTGTGCTTAAGTGTTAATATCTTAAAGATCCAATTAACATTTAGTGAGGTGAGATAACAAATTTTTCCAAAAAAAAAATTTAATTTTGAACTTAGTTCAACTAGTTGAAGTCCTCACTACACGTTGAAACATTAAAAGAGATTCCATGATAAATTTTAAATTAAAGTCATTCTCAATTTACTTTGGAATTTATGAGACTGTTTTAGAAAGATTATCTAATCTTTCATAGATGAAAAATTTTATAATCTCTCTCACATATTTATTCACATAGTTTAAGTAATATCGCAAACATTGAATGTATCTCAAAAGCACATTTAAGAATTTTGAGTAAACTTTACTTTAATATTTAAAAGTACATTAAGTTTGATAGAAAAACACTACATTGTAAATACACCAATTAATCTCAAAATCATCACCAGTAAGGGTTAAGAATCAATTTCAAAGGTTTTACAGATACATCAAGTTCATTTCAAAAGCACCACTATTAAGGATTATGTATCTCTTTCAAAGAGGTATAAGGCACATCTCCCTGAAAGAATCTAGGACCATTTTCCTTTTTAATCCTCTACTAAAAGGATTAACAAGATTTCTTTAATTTTTACATTTTCAACAGAAATTACACCATTATTAATTAATTTCCTAATAATGTTATGTCTAACATGTATGTGTCTTTTCTTTCCATTATAAGAATTGTTGGTAGCTACTCTAATTGCTACTTACGAATTGTAGGGAAGTGATACTATTGTTGTAGGTTTTCCTTATAAAGGTATGCTTGCTAAGATATTTCTTATCCATTTTGATTCTTGACCTGCTAACTCAAAAGTAATAGATTCAAATTCTATAGTAAACTGTCCTATTGAGTTTGTTTTTCAAATTTCCAAGAAATAACATCTCTATCTAGGTATAAAAAATTCACTGGTGGGGCTTATCTCATCATTATCTGATACCCAATTAGCATTACAAAATCCTTCTAGCACTAAAGAAAATATAGAAAAATACAAAGCTCTGGTTTATAGTACCTTTCTAGTATTTTAAAAGAGGATACAAACCAATATAGTGCTCATCACTAGGATTATGAGTATAATGAGTTAATATGCTCACAACATATGCAATATTAGGTCTAGTATAATTCATTAGAAACATAACACTACTAAAAGTTTTAGTATACTCTAATTGAGATAACTCTCACAAGTAGTATTCTTTTTGAAGTACACACTTGCATTATAGAGAATTTTACAACGCATTACATAAAAATTATTGAATTTTTTTAACAACTTTTCAATGTAATGTGATTGATTCAAAGAAAATCCATCTTTTGTCATGCTTATTTTAATTCTTAGAATCATATAAGCTTCCCTAAAATATTTTACTTCAAATTTGGAACATAAATGAAACTTTATTTCATCATATTCAAACTAGTTTCAAAATAAGCATATCATTCATATATAAACATATTATAATAGAATCATTTTTAAACAATTTTGTGCGTACAAATGTATATGGGGTGTTCACAATATACACATACTCAATTAAAACAGTGTTGAATTTTTTATACCATTGTTTTGGTGCCTGTTTTAGTTCATATAAAGTTTTTTTTTTTTAAATTTTCAAACTTTATATTCATGATTAGAAATAACACAACCCTCTGGTTACTTCATGTAAATTTCTTCAATTAAATATCCATTTAAAAATACTAATTTTACATCCATTTGATATTTTAAGAGATTATTTATTGTAACTAAAGCAATCAAAATTCTAATAATGGATATTTTAGTATGTGGTGAATAGATATCAAAGAAGTTTATACCATGTTTCTGAGCAAAACCTTTAATTACTAGCCTCACCTTAAATTTTTTTTTATAAAACTATCAAGTCTTATTTTCTTTTTAAAAATTCACTTACCGTCTATTTGTTTGCTAACTTTGGATAAGTTTAACAGTTTCTAAGTGTGATTACTCATGATGAAGTCTAATTCATTTTTAATAGTTTTTTTATTCAACAGGAAGAATCTATGAACTTTATTTCTTTCTTATAAGTTTTAGAATATTTTTCTAGCAATTAAGAAAAAAACTAGTTCTCCAGACAATATATCAATTTTAATTAAAAAATATTTATAAAGTCTGGTCCAAAATTAATTTCAATTTGTTACCTTTTACTTCTTCTAGGTTTGGTTATTTTAAAATTAGAAGTATTTTCAAATATAGGCATAGAGAAAAATTATTCAAAGATAAGGTATATAAATGTTTGTAGATACAATAATATTTTTCTTATAATAAAATATATTTTCAAAAAACTCAACATCTCTAGATTTAGTAAGAGTATTATCATTCAAGAACATAAATCGATGGTTGCAACAGTATCATGTGCATAACCAACATAAATAGTGTAAATAGTCGTAGCATCAATATTTATCCTTTTAAAATCTAGCATTCCAGCTTTAGCCAAACATTCTCATATTTTTAAAAAAATAAGTTTGGAGAGTAACCTTTTCATAATTCATAAGGTGTTTTGTGTAGATTTTTATGAGGCATTTTGTTTAAATATAATATATAGTCAAAATAGCTTCTTCCCACATGCAATCCAACATACCAGAATTAAGTAGCATAGCATTCTTCGTATCTTTTAATGTTCTATTTTTTTTAGCTATACCATTTTGTTGAGGTGAATAAGGAGTAGTGTAATCATGTATAATTTTATTTTTTTATAAAAATTTTTAAGATTAGTTGTATTGTACTCACCACCTTTATTTGATTTAAGTCTCTTTATTTTATGGTCTATCTGGTTTTTTGCCTCAACCTTATATTTTAACATCATTTTCATCTTTTGATCTTAAGAGATAAATCTTAGTGTACCTATAATAATCATATGCAAAAGTGATATAACATTTTTCCTCCTCTACTAATTATACTCTTAACATTTTTCCTCCTCTACTAATTATACTCTTAAAATCTGCCAAATTGAAATATTTTCTCGTTTCTTGTCTTTTACCACTCTTATTCATTTTGAAATGACTTGGACTGAAATAACATTTTATTTATTCATAAAATTTGTAGATAAATAAGTCTTTAAAATTTTACCACCAGTTTCATATTAAATACATGTCTAACTAAAGAATATTTTGGAATAGAGATTTCTCTCCATACAAAATTAATTTTAATCTAATTTTTTATGATCCTTAAATTATTGGTGTAGTAGGCCTCAACAAAATTTCGTGATTTAGTAAAATCTATATAAATTTTAGTAAATAGTTTGATACATTATATTTGAAGAAAATCTTTGAGATGAAAAAACCTTTTAGATGAAATAGTTACATGTAATAATAACTAGAAAATAGTGTTCAATTTAAAATTATAACTAACAATTATATAATAATGTAGAGCAAACGGACAAAATTTTAAATTGTAAACTTATTACCTGGTAGCCATTTACCAATAAAAAAATATACAGAATGATAAATGTATAGAATAATCTTTACAAACTCTCACATGATGATAATATTATGTCTAAGGATTTCGTGTTTATAAGATAATTTTACGTTTATAATATTTTTTTTAGTGAATTATAAAAAAAATAGCTAAGAACACAAGTGTGTAAATTTAATTAAAAAAACAATTATATACTTAAGAAACTTTGGTATGACCAATTGTTAAAAATTGAAACTAATTGAAACTATAATAATAAAAAATAAAGTTATAATAATTTTTTAATGGTAAAAAAATAAAATCACAATAAATAAATAAATAATTTGTAAATTAAGTTTAAAATAATTAATAATTAATCTAAATATTTTTAAAATATAATAATAATCAAAATTAATTTTAATTATTTAAAATTGTGCATGGTTATCTTGGATGTATTTAGCATATGATTTGTGTTAAAAATATGAATGGAAAAGACACTAAAGGGAAGAAAACACGAGGTCTTGACCTAAAATTTATTACAATTGAAAAAATAATATAGGAAGGGAGTGAAATGTGTATTTTCAATGACAAAAGTAATTTAAAATAATTTTAAAAAAATTATATTTTGAATTTATTATCAATATATTATTTGGAATTTTCTAAAAAGAAAGATAATTAAAAGGAATAGGTTTTATTGCTAATATTTTTGGAGTTTTTTTAAAATACAATCAAAATAACTAAAAAAATTCTCAGATTACTTAAACTTTATTATTTTTATATTTTTCTTTTTTTTTGTATTTAATAAAAAAATAATAAAATCAAAGTTGTCGAAAATGGTTTAAGACAAAATTGAGTGTTCATATGCCAAATGTTACTAGTGAAACAAAAGGTTTATAAGATATTTCATTAGACAATTTATAAAAACGTTCGTAAGTTACTTCATCACAAGATTTATAAGATACTTGATCAAAATATTTATTAGTCATTTTGTGAAGGTTTATAAGGTACTTCTTCCTAAGGCTCTTATCACACTTTATTAAAAGCTTATTCTTCTTTTGTTTAAGAAGTTTCTTTTGACATTTTTTGAGGTAAAAATATGTTCTCATTTCTTGTCTGTTACCACTTTTATTTATTTTATAATGATCTAGACTAAATCAACATTTTTTTTATTTATAAAAATTGTAAATAAATAAGTCTTTAAAATTTTACAACCAGTTCCATATGAAACACATATATCTAAGTAAAGAATATTTTGAAATAAATATTTTTTTCCATACAAATTTAATTTTAATCTAATTTTTTATGATCCTAAATTATTGATGTAGGAGACCTAAAATATTTTTTTTGTGATTCAATAAAATCTATATGGTTTTTAGAAAATATTTTTCTACACTATATTCAAAGATAATCTTGAAGTGAAATAATTATATACTTTTTATTAAATAAAAAAAATATTTATACAAATTATCTTGATAAAAGAATGATTAACTAAAAGTTTTTATAATTGTTATAAAAAGGATCTTTTAAAGAAATTAGGATGAAATTGTGTATCATAAAAATATTAAGATGAAACAATAAAAATTAAGATATTGTTGAAAATATAGCGATAGTTACAAATTTTTGATCACTCGTCAGAAATTAAAACAAATTATCTTTTAAAACAGACTAAAAAACTGATTTATCTTAAATTTTTCTAGACAATAAAAGTATAAACAAATTTTAATTATTATCCTAAATAACCTTTCTATTTTTGTGCAAACAAATAATGACACAAACTTGATAGTGATGGATGATGTTAGTAATAAAATGAAGGTAACCACTGTAAAAATAGAAAATCTTAACAAATAAAAAAGAGATAAATAAAAATATAGAAAATAAAAGATATTAACAAAATAAATATAGTCATTTAAAGGTGGGTACAAAGAATCCTTGTATTCCTACCTAATTTACAATATAAAAATAAGAAATATAATATTTGGATGTAATCAACAAGATTGTAATTGCATTTAAAGTTAGCGTAATAGAAAATCTAAGTTATGATGGACCCTAAAGGATCATATGTAGAGTTGTTAGTCTTTCTTAAAGTTATTAGTAGATATAATATTATTCCAAATTCTGACTAGATTATAAATGTGAGTGGTTTGCATCTCCCACTTCTTCAATTACAAAGTAAATTTTTTAAGTTTTGGATCCAATATAGTTTACCTTCACATCTTGAAGTCGTCCTTTAATGTTTTCTTTTTCTTTTAAATTTATTTTCTCAAATTCAATGAGAAATTCGTACATAAATTTATTTTAGTAACATTGACATATGGTTGTTATTTCATTCCCAATCTCACTTGAAAAAGTGTCTCGTGCATGAGATATTTAATATCATAATCATTCGACTTGCAATTCGATTCTTGAATTTTATGGAAAAGTTCGGTGCTGCTTTATACTTTATCTTTTTATTCTTTTTCATTACCCTTCATCTTCTCCCATTTCTTTAATTTTCTTGCACCTTCAAGGCCCAAAGTTAATTTTATTATTGAAGAGTGATCCTTTATATATAGGTTAGAAGATTACAAATATAACCACTTTAACAAAAGAATACTAACTACCATATTACTGTAACAATGGAAAGGTATAGGCAATAACAGAAAATAGAATGTTTATTACTTTTTTCTTCTAACACTCTTAGTATTCTATCTCTAATTCATTTATAACTCTTGAAAGCAACTTGTGCAAATTCTTCACTTGATCTTTTTTTCACTATACAATTGTAGTGGAAGTGGTAATTGTTAGTAAAGAATGGTCTGAGGTATCTGATAGCACTAAGCAGGACCAGAACTAGCAAAGCATAGGAATAACCCAGCAGAGTGTGCGAAAATGACAGTGTATTGAAGTGTATGGAATAGGTAAGCTGTGTCTCTACATATAAGAGAGACACTTCAGAGGTACTTTAAAATACTTTAAATTATAATTAAGTAGAATTTGAATTTTGAGTTTAAACATTTGAAATAGAATTTAATTACATTGAAAATAACAGACGACTTTTGAATTGATAATTAAACAGGATTACTGGTATTTTAAACTAAAATAAATAGCCAATAAGTTTCATAATAAAATCTAATAAGATTAATAATACCAGTAAGTTTTATAATAAAAACCCAACAAGTAATAATAATACCGGTCATTTTGATAATAAATCCCCATAATGGTTAATAAAAGGCAATCAAAGGGCAACGGAAAAAATAAAGCCTTAAAATGGAGATTTTCGGGTAAGCAAATATTGAGGGGAGGGGGGTTTTCGCCGTTTTGAACTAAGTTGGCTTAAGCTCATGTGCGCGAGGGCATGTCTCTCTTACTTGCTTGTCTACAAGCCTAATGTGTGCCCCATATATAAAGCCTAGAAGGGACCCTTTGCCAAGCAATGTGGAACTTGGTCCCTTTTGAAATATCACCAACAATCCCCCACATATTTTAAGGGTTTAAAACATTTGTTATAGAAAAAAGGAGAAGAAGAAGAAGAAGAAAAATACAGTTGGATTTTCGTTTAGGTATAATATGCATAAGGTTTGGTGTCTTTTGGACTATGAACCAGACTTTAGACAGATGAGCTTAACTTGATGTGTTTTGGTGAAGCATGGCTTCTATGAACCAAAGCCACATTAATGTAAGTTAGAGGCTTGTCTATCACTTATACAACCACAAATGCGTTATAGGTCATGCACCAGCCTGGTATCTCATGAATGCTCTAGAGATTGTGACTAAATCTCATACAAGCGGCCTCATTTGACATTCATATAGGTGACCTCATCAAGTGTATTATGCCTTTAATACACTATCCATAAGGGATATGAGTGTCATTAAAACCATTAAGGTTTTACCTCTCGACTAATGCAGCCTAGCACTTCTCTCATCATAGGAATAGGAAAATTAATTAGTGCTAGAGGGACCAACAATGACCTGTTATTACCCATATGAACCTTCTTCATGGGGTCTCCAATCACAAAGGTTGGGTTCCTATCATTGTAGATTTAATTATTGGCTTAAGTCTCATTCCTCTTGATGTTTCATAAACCATTTTTCTTCCTAATGGTTTGGTCAGAGGATCGGCCAAATTTACCTCTCACTTCACATAATCAATGGAAATAATTCCATTCTTTAGCAACTGCTTTATCACATCATGGCTTAGATGAATATGTCGATTCTTACCACTGTAAGAGTTGTTTTTTGCAATTGCTATTGCAGACTTATTGTCACAATGCATAGACACTGAGGGTGTTGGTTTGATTCCTAAGGGAATATTTGCTAAGAAGTTTCTTAGCCATTCAACCTCGTTTCCAGCTAGTTCCAGAGCAATAAACTCCGACTCCATAATGGACTTTGCAATAATAGTTTGTTTAGATGATCTCCATGATAATTCACCACCTCCTAGTGTGAATACATAACCACTAGTGGATTTTGTCTCATCTAAATCTGAGATCCAGTTTGCATCGCAGTATCCTTCCAATACAGCGGGAAATCCATCATATAAAATACCATAATTAATGGTACCTCTTAAGTATTTCATTAGTCTGACTAATGCAGTCCAATGCTCATTATTAGGGTTTTTTGTATATCTACTTAATCTCCCCACAGCATAGGCTATGTCTAGTCGAGAGTAATTCATTAAGTGCAACAGACTCCCAATAATTTGTACATATTTTGTCCATGAGATGGGTTCTCCCAAATTCTTCTTTAAGTGATAATTTCCATCATAAGGAGTACTCACGGATTTTGCGTCATAATGACCAAACTTCTTAAGAAGTTTCTCGATATAGTGTTCTTGAGATAGTATTATACTATCTCATTTCCTTATAATCTTAACACCCAAAATCACATTTGCTTCACCTATATCTTTCATGTCAAATTTGGAAAAAATAAATTCCTTAATACTATTCACAACATCAATACAAGTGCCAAAGATAAGTATATCATCAACATAAAGGCATATAATCACATTCATTATTTTCTACTTTAGTATAAACGCACTCGTCACTTTCATTAAATGAAAACCTGTGACTTACAAGAATGTTATGAAATTTTTCATGCCATTGTTTAGGTGCTTGTTTTAGTCCATACAAAGATTTATGAAGTTTACATACTTTATTTTCTTGACCGGTAATCACACTAGCTTCTAGTTGGACCATGTAGATTTCCTTTTCTAAATCTCCATTTAAAAAGACAGTTTTAACATCCATTTGGTGTATAATTAAATTATACATAGATGCTAATGCAATCAAAACTCTAATGGAGGAAAGACTAGTTACAGGGGTAAAAGTGTCAAAGTAATCTACGTTATGTTTTTGGGTAAACCCTTTTGCTACTAAGCGAGCTTTATATTTTTCAACAAAACCATCATGATTATATTTTCTTTTAAAGATCCACTTGCAACCTATTGGTCTAGCCCCTAAGGGTAAGTCTATTATAGTTCATGTGTTACATTTTCTAATAAATTCAAGTTCACTTTTATTCACATTTTTCCAAAAAAGAGCACTTGAAGAAGAGATAGCTTCATTATAGGTTAATGGATCATTTCCCATAAGATATAAATAAAAGTGATTGTCAAACGAGGTTTCTTTTCTTTGTCTCTTACTTTTTCTTAACTCTTCATGTGAAGGTTCATTATCTTTATGTGAAAGTTCATTATTTTGATTGTATAGATTAGGTTCTTTAGGCATACTTTCAATTTTCAAAGGAAAAATATTTTCTATAAATTCAACATTCTTCGTTTCTATTATAGAATTTTTGTTAAACATATCACCTTTTAAGACTAGAAATCTATAAGCTGCACTATGTTGAGCGTATCCTATGAACAAACAATCAGAAGTTTTAGAGCCTATCTTTCTTTTTTTAAGATCAGGCAACATAACTTTAGCTAGACACCCCACACTTTAAAGTAATTTAAATTAGGTTTATAACCCTTCCACAATTCATAAGGAGTTTTTCCACTTTTCTTACGAGGATTCCTATTTTGTATGTGACATGAGGATAATAAGGCTTCACCCCAAAGGTTACCAGGTGCATTAAAGCTAATGAGCATGACATTCATCATTTATTTTAGTGTCCTATTTTTCCTTTCTGCTACACCATTTGATTCATGTCAGTAAGGGGGAGTTGTTTCATGTATTATACCTTCCTTTTCACAAAACTCATTAAAGGTTATATATTCACCACCCCTATTGGATCTAATTCTTTTAATTTTCCTATTAAGTTGGTTTTCTACTTCTCTTTTGTATGATAAGAACATGTTAAAGGCCTTATCTTTGTTCCTAATTAGATATAATTTGGTGTACCTAGAGCAATCATCTATAAAGGTTACATAATATTTCTTACCTCCTCTAGTCATAGTTTCTTTTAAGTCTCCTAGGTTTGTATGAATTAAGTTAAGCAATTTTGTTTCTCGTTTTACTACAAAGCATGTCTTTTTGGTTGATTTTGATTCTATGCAAATCTCACATTTATTTAGGTTTTCATCCTTAATTCCAGAAATCAGACCACTACTTAGTAACTTTTTAATATAGGAAGAATTTACGTGTCCTAATCTAGCATGCCACAAATCATACAACACAATCATATAAGCAGAAGAAGACGAAGGATTCTCATTAATAATTTCAGAAACATTCAATACAAATAAACCTTAGTCACAATACCTCATTGCCCACAAACATATCATTTTTGGTCATCACAATTTTATCTGACTCAAAAGAAACCTTAACCCCACTTTTTCCCAAAAGAGCCATAGAGATCAGGTTGGCTCTAATGCTTGGTACATGTAGTACGTTTTGAAGTGCTAGAGTTTTTCCAGAAGTGAGCTTGAGAAGAACTTTTCCCTTCCCAAGCACGGGTGCAGTTCGGGAGTCTCCAAGATAGACAATGTCTTCTCCTTCCCCTACAGAAGTGTAGGAGGTAAACACATTTTTGTTAGCACATTTGTGCCTGGTAGCCCTAGAGTCTACCACCCATTTGCTCACATTGGCCACGATAAGAGCTTGAGATACAACAGCGGCTACCACATCATCTCCTTCGGTCAAGTTTTCCTTAACTTTAGGAGGGGCAGCGTTTCAGTTTCTGTATCTACATGCTAGTGCATGATGCCCTGGCTTTCCACAAACATAGCAAGAACCCTTCTTTTTGAAGGAAGTAGGATTAGGTGACTTAAGTAATTGAGAAGAAGGTTTACGGTCGTACCTGGTCTTTGGAGACTTCTTTGTTTGCAGCAGATTTGCTCTTGTGGCCAAGGATTTTGCTCTTGCATTTTTGATCTCCTTCCGATTAGTGTCTTCAATTATGATGTGTGTTATTAGGTCCGCAAGTGATAGCTGTTCGTGTTTATGTTTTAGTTGTTGTTTGTAGTCACTCCAGCTTTTGGGTAACTTCTTGATGAGGAAACCAGCCACCAGTTGGTCTTGCATGGTGATGTCTTCAGCTTTGAGGTCTTCTAAGAGTTTGTGATATTGGTTTCTTTGCGTTTTGATGTCTTTGTCATCGGTCATTTCCCACCGGTAGAAGTTGCCTATGATGAATTTTTGCTTCCCAACATCTTCAGCAGTGTACTTTGTGCGCATAAACTCCCAAATTGCCTTGCCCTCCTTATAGGAATAGTAGACATCGAACAACTCATTAGACAAAGTACTTAGAATGTTGTGTCAACATACCTTATTTGCATTGGTCCAGTTTTCAGCATATTTTGGATCAAGGGGTTTGTCATCAACGAGTGCATATGCAACTCCATGCATGTCTAGGATGGAGTGGATCCTTTCTTGCCAGCGGCGATAGGCTTGTCCTCCAAAGACCTCAATCTTGGAGACATCGGGAAGGGGCTTGGCACATGCAACAGGAGCAGCAGGCTGATAGGGAGGAGCAGCAGCGACGTCGTTTGAGGACTGAGAGCGAGTTGGTTCGGTTGCCATGGAAACTATCCTTGAGATTGTTAGTAAAGAATGATCTGAGGCATGTGGTAGCACTGTCCTCAAGGATATTTGCGCCCAACTGCAATATCCCCCAGGATTCAACAGACCCGTCTGCCAAAGAAAGCAGGAACAGAACTAGCAAAGCAGAGGAAGAACCCAGTAGAGTGTGCGAAAATGATAGTGTGTTGAAGTGTATGGAAAAGGTAAGTTGTGTCTCTACATATAAGAGAGACACTTCAGAAGTACTTTAAAATACTTTAAATCATAATTAAGTAGAATTTGAATTTTGAATTTAAAAATTTGAAATGGAATTTAATTACATCGAAAATAACAGACGACTTTTGAATTGATAATTAAACAGGATTAATGGTATTTTAAACTAAAATAAATAGCCGATAAGTTTCATAATAAAATCCAATAAAGATTAATAATACCAGTAAGTTTTATAATAAAAACCCAATAAAGAATAATAATACCGGTCATTTTAATAATAAAACCTCATAATGGTTAATAAAAGGAAATCAAAGGGTAACGAAAAAAATAAAGTCTTAAAATAGAGATTTTCAGGTAAGCAATTTATTTTTAGATTTTTCAGATAATAAAAAATTTCGTGGCCCTCAATATTGCGTGCAGGGGTTTTTTGCCGTTTTGAGCTGAGTTGGCTCAAGCTCATGTGCGCGAGGGTATGTCTCTCTTACTTGCTTGTCTACAAGGCCAATGTGTATCCTCATATATAAAGCCTAATAAGAACTCTTTACCAAACAATGTGAAACTTGATCCCTTTTTGAAATATCACCAACAGTAATATCATAACATCTAGATAATGAGGCTTAGAGGATTTGCAACAAATTTTTTTATTTATCTTCTAATCTAAAATATTTGTCATCCATTCTTTTAAAACTTCATATTCTCCATAATGACAATGCTTAAGCTAAACATAATTTAACACTTTATTGCATTAACTACTTGTTATATCATTTAATTATCTTTAATTTTATTTATATAAGATTGGGTCAAAATTTTGTTAATTTGAAAAAATATATAAATAAAAATAATTATAATGTGTGCACAAGTGATAGTAATATCTAATCATCCTTAATCAATCAATTTATAAAATCTATGAAAAAATTGATACAATACATTAACCATTGTAATTATTATTTAATTTTTTTGGAAAAAAATATAATAAAAGATGGTAAATTAAAAAAATATTTTATTTGATATATTAATGATAAAAATAAGATTAAATATTTACTGTAATATATTCTTCAATCAACTATATTAAAGATTAGCAAAATCTTTTTTTGAAATTTACTGTTTATGTGAATTCTTCATCTCACCAGTTATTTTTTAAAAAATTTAACGTTTAAAATGAGTACAATATTTTTATATTAAAGAATATAATATTAATTCTAAAGTTGTTTCAAAGTTTTAAAAGAAATTATAAAAAATAATTATAATTTCAAAAATTGGTTAAAGGTAAATTTAATAAAACCATAAAAAAATGTTTTTAAAATTTTCAAATAAACTAAATATGATTAGTATGTTCAAATTTAAAGACATAATCCATAACTTGATTTCTAAAAGAAGCAATTTTATTGGATTAAAATAATGTAATACAGAATGCGTTTGAAAGATAATTTGATTAAATATTTATTTAATAAATTTTTAATATTAAAATGTTTTTTATAAATTTTTAACAAACTTTTTTAAATAGTAGAAACGGAAGTAGGACGAACTGGGTTAGATTTTTTGTATTTAAGTCTGACCTATTTAAAAATTTTGAGACCTAAGTCTCTGAACTTTAAAGATTTTTTCTGTTAAGATATGACAATTTGAAGCTTACATTGCAATAAATGTCAATAAATAAACTTAAAACTTATATAAATAATCGATTAAAAGACTTGCAAATTCAGAGTTTACAAGATAAAATGACCATTAAATAAATCTAAAACACACATATATATATATATATTATGTAAATAAAATATGTTAAAATAAATATTATATAAATATAATATATTAAAATAAATATAAATATATAATATATAAATATAAATAAATCTCTAAATAGGTTAAATAGGCTTTTTTATAAATTTAAGCTTAGCTTATTTATCTAAAAAAACTTTTTAATAAACCTAATCCTATCTATTTACTAACTAAACCGAACCAAACTAAGTTGTAGATCGCGGTTAAACGGTCTTCACTTCCATCCTTACTAAACATCCAAAACCAAAAAATATAAAATAATCATATTATAATACACATAAACATCACCTGAAAGATACATGGAGTCGGTGACCAGAGTGAGTGGAGTAATTGTAAAGGAAAAGGGGCAATCCTGGAGTTATTGCTCGAATTGAATCTTAGTGTCACCGTGGCAAGCCAACAAAACCAAAAATAGATATAATAAAACCAATTTAGACAATTTCCTAATAATTTGCATTCAAAATTATTGACAATTCAATTCATGAGTTAGATGTGGTAGCATGAAGAAAGTGCCAATGGAGGAAGATGGCATGGCCTAAAACAAAACCCCATTAAAAAAAATTGATAAAAAATTTGAAAAGAAAGACCAAAAGGGTGATCATAAATGTTGAATACTTGAGAGTTGGGAAGCATGTTGGGAGACTCAAGCAAAGCGGTAGAGCTATTTTCAAGGGGAATGGTGAGACAAGGTGATCGAGATGCAGGAGAGGGTGAAGGGGTTGCTGAACAAGTTGCACTACGAAGCATTGTCGTGTTGATGTTTTCACATATTAAACAAATAATTATTTTCACATGAAGTAAGGTAAACAAATTAAACATGCTCATAATTCACATACTCTAATGCCAATGATTATTAGTAAAACCATATCTATATTAATAAAAACGTAAACATTTATATAAATTTTACCTTCTTTGAGAAGCAACAAACTCTTGTCAGATCATGTTCTTCATCTCCCCTGTTCCTTACCATAGTTATAAATTTGTGAAAGATAAAATAATTGAAATATACATTAACATAGATAATGAAATGGAAGCGTTGAATAAAGGTAAATATTAGAGTTGCATGTAATGCATATTATTGTATATATGAAAAAAATTAAGCATTGTTGAAATGAAAGGAATATGTTCATTCAAACTTTTGGAGTTTCTATAAAATCAATTCATAAATTCTTACCTACTAGAAAAAATTAATAAATAAAATACCTATCATAAGATTCATACAACAGTTTGTATTATATTCATAATAAAATAGCTTTTATGTTGACCATGAAAAACAAAGAATCATATTGAGAAAGGTTAATTAAAATTTAAAAATTAGAAAAGTTCATCAATTAACCAACTTAATATTAAATTACTTTTATTTTAATTGTTGCAAAAAAAAAAAAAAAACTCATACATACTAGTGTTATGTGATAACATACCTATAATGTAGATATTTGACACAAAAAACAAAGACTAAGATACCTATAACTAAAATGCTTGAGTTACCTCCTTATTTTACACACTTGTACATTTTGTTAGTGTGCCAATAATTATAATATGCAACCAAGTATTCACAACTAACCTGATAAGGCAATAAAGGCATTTGAATGCTTGTCATCATTACAATGCATATTTTCAATCTCCTTTACTTCTTTCACCATTTCACTAGTTAGCTGCAAATTAAGGACATCAAAATCAAATAATTTAAAAAGAAACAGAGAATATATTAGGTAACAAAGGAAACTTGAAGAGATGGTACTGATAAATTTAACATAACTCTATATAATATAAAGTAATTCATAAATTATTACCTAAGTGGTTAAAATTTTACATTAATGAATACAAATAAATGTATGGCAAAGCTAAACAATCTATACCTTGTAAATAGAATGAATAAAGAGTGTTAATAGGTTATTTGAAGTCTCACACAATTTCATGAAAACTATCTGTACCAAAAACTTAGGATAACATCTAAAATTAGTAAATTTTTATTTAAAAATATACTTATTAATTATTATATTTTTATGTAATAAACACTTACTTTTTAATATAAATGTCCTATTTTTAATTGCATAAAACCATCTTGTTGAGGTTAACATATTTTATTATAACATACAAATTTGTATTCCTCAAATAGATAAAAGAAGACTAACCTTGGAGAACTTATCTTTGGCAACATCACCTTCTTCTGGAAAGTATCAAAAACTACTAAAAAGTTAATTTTAATTGGGTTAAATACACTCAAGCTCAAAAATTAAATTGGGTAATTATGTAATATTCATAGTTAGCCAGCTAGGCACGATTATGAGAGAAAAGGACCTGAAAACCTTCTTTCATGTTGTATTGCTAGTATTATGGTTCATTTGAAAGTTTCCAAGCAAATATGGTAGGATCGTCCTTATATGCCATCATGGTGTTTTTTTCTTATCAGTACAACCTGCATATTGATAGACCAAAGAAAGTTAATTATAATTTTATGTTAAAATTGCAAAAAAAAAAAAAAAATTACTTATGTTTTAATTTTTTTAAAATGGAAAAGCAAGCAATTATGTTTTAAAATAAATTAACCAAACACACTTAATTTTGACACAATCCTACCTACAACCATCATGCCACGCTTCATCGTAAAAGTGGCCATTGGTAAAGTAGTAAACCCTAAATCCATGTATTTTATCTCCAAAATACTCTCCAGCATATCTATTCCCATTTTTGCAGCACAAAGGAATACAACCACCGCAAGATTTAATTTTTGAAATTATCTTTTGTACCCTTCCATCAAATAACATGTTAATTGAAAAGAAAAACTTTGCAACACTGCCATTAGCAAACAAAAATACACAGATTAAGAGACATGATGAATGAATTGAAAACCTAAGTAGGGGAGACAAAGCCCTTCCAATAACGCCTTGATTACATCCAAGCACAAGCCGGTACAAGTTTTAAACTTTCAAACATTTAAATAAAAGTAAGAAATTTCTTGCAATGATATGAAAGTATTAGGTACATCAAATTGCATTGAGAATTTTGCTTTGGAGAGTCTAAGTCTTGCATGAAAGAGACTTGTTCATCATACCAATACGAGGATTCCTACTTGCACACTTTACACATTGTAGTTATTGTCTTCTTGAATACTCTACAAACTACCCATCCTTCTTCCTACTTCAGTCACCCTTTCAAAATCAAATCAGTTCACATCAACTATAAAATCAATCTTTAGTTTAGACCATATCTTCAAAAATTAATTCACCAAATATATATATATATATATATATATATATGCTAATGCAAGTTTATCAATTGGAAAATGAACTATATACTGTATATAAATTAATGCTACATCATTCTCTTTTTCTTTTATTCTTGGACTACTAATGCTTTTTCCCAATCATTTTTAACTTGCTCGTTGTATACTTGTGTATACCAAATTTGCTATTAATTTCATCAGAGAGGACGCCTATGACTTTCTAATTATACAATGAACTCAAGTGGCTCGTTACTTTTCTATGTTGTTCAAAATTGAAGATAATTTAAAGGAGTACTAATGCATGTATATTTTAAAGAGTTTTTTTTTCGCATCAAATTATACTATTGGCTTTTACCCTGTAAAACACCTTTTTTATCGCCCTCTTTTTTTACTCTTGTCAAATAATTTGGTATAATAAGGAATAAAATTGTTTGAATCAATTAATTTTTTTAAATGAGAACAACTTTGTTACACTAACAAGGAAAGCATTTTTATACTTAATTAGTGGTGTATAACTATAGATAACAGACAATGCTGATGTATAGTTAAGTCAAATGAATCTAGTCTCTCTCATCAACCATTTCAAGCTAATTAAATTAAGGTATATGATTTTGAGTTGGAAAGAGTTTTAATTAATTTATGTTTTTTTTTTTGGAAAGCGCATGATTTGCGAAATTAATTAACTTACATGTGGTGTGTGACCTATTCTTTTAACACAATTTATTATCAAAGATAAGGCCTTTACCATTCAATCACTTGAGTTATTCTCCATTGGTAGAGAGAAAATAATCATTATCTTGCACCATAATAAAGCCAATTTAGTCATTATTATGGAGATAATATTCCCCTTTTGTGTATAATTAATTAATAAAGTATATTATGACATTGTTTGTTCCTTTTTCGTTTTTTTAATCCTAAAAATGCTTAAAGCTAGATAAAGTCTAAATTAATTCTAAAAACTCAAAAAAAGAAGCCAGAAGTTACCAAAATTTCACAAAACCTGTTTCTAGTCCAATCTGAGTCATAATTGTTCAAGAAGAAACCACATCAATCCTTATCCATATTTTCACGGTCAAGATCCAGCATTTTGAAAGTAAACAGCAGAAGCAATTGACGAAAACGAAAGAATTGAAAAAACGAAAGAAACCTAGAAACAACAAATTAGGTAAAGAATGATTTATTTATTAGAGAAATGACCATCATTTATTTCTAATTTATTTTCTTATTATTTCTAGAAGAAGAGATTTATTTATAGTATTCACTCATTTTTTGTGATGGGTGAGTGAGCTTGCTGATATGAGATTGGGCATGAGGGCTCAAGCGAGTGGAACATATCTTCCCTCTTTTATAATTTATTTAGTTGATATTAATTTTTAGTAAATTTGGAATATATATTCTTATATTTTATTTATTTTTTAAGATAATTTTTGGTTAACTTTAGGGTGGTGCTTTTCTCATTAATAATTTTTCATAGTTTCTTTTCTTTTTAGTAAAACTTTCTTTTTAAAATAATATATTTTGTAAGTAATATGGTAAGATCACTCAAAAGATTTTTATATGTATTTTCTAAATCTTAAAGTTTGGTAGTTACCTCAGGATTGATGTTTGTCATAAAATAAATTTGAGTTGATTCAACAACTTCATCTTCTAAGATACTACCATCCAAGTCGTCTCATGTTGAGACAAGACCTTTCTTTCGTCTGGGTTTATTGAACTTTTTGTCTTTTTTAAGATTTGGACATTCAACTTTCATGTGTCCTACTTTCTGTATTCATAGCATATTATATCAGATTTTGAAGTGTTTTTAAAAAAGAATTGTTTACCTTTGCTTGATCTGTCAGGTTTTATCCCTTTCTTCTTCTTGTTTATTATATATTATTCAGCCTTTTGGATATGAGAGACAATTCTTTATCAGTTCCTTCACCATCACCAAGATCATCCGAGTTGAACGTTTCTTCAGCATTTATGGCTTTGGTAGAAGTACCTTAGTCATGGAGCTTTGATCTTAGGGCAACCTTTTTTCCTTTCTTATATGGTTCCTCTTCGTTTAGCTTGATCTCAGATTCTCAAAGATCGAAGGAGTTCATCTAGCTTGAGTTAAGTCCTTATATTTTTCTATAGATGTTTTCTTTATCTTCCATTGAAGAGAGAGACTTTAAGAATCTTTATCATGATGTCCTTAAGATCATAAGTCCTTCCAAGGGCTTTGAGACCATTTTTTATTATTTGGAATCTTCCAATCATTTTATCAATGGTTTCTCCATCTTTCATCTTGAAATTCTTATATTGGGATACAAGATAAGTTATCTTAGATATCTTTACTTGTTTTGTTCTTTCATGAACGGAGGCAAGGCTTTTCTAGATTTCTTTAACTGTCTTGCATCTGAAAAACTTTATTGTATTCACTTCTGCAGAGAGCACAAGTTAATAGAAATCTAGCCTTGTCACTGTTTTTCATTTTCATAGTTTGGTCAACAATCCATAGATCCTTAGGGATCTTTGTACCATGTTTATCTAATAGTACATAGTCACCTTTTGTGATAATGTTCCAGAGATTATACTGAGTAGATTTGATGAACATATTCATTCCATCTTTCCAATATGGGTAATCTTCTCCAAGGAAGGGTTGAGGTTAAGTAATAAAGGCTCCTTCCAGGATAAGTTATTTTCCTGATTTTTCCATAGATTGTTAATTCCTCTTTACTTGTTAAAGTGCTTGACCCAAGAGGTTGTGCTTTGATACCAAATATCAGAAAAGAGACGACACACAGAAGGGGGTTGAATGTAGTATTGTAGGAAAAATTTAAATTTTTCTGTAAACAGGAAAGTTATAAGACACTAGGTGTCTTACGACACTTAATTGAGCGAAGAGAAGGAAATAAATAATCACACTGTGAGATTATATTGGTTCACCCTTATCAACCTAAGAGCTACCTATTAACACGCAACAAGTATTTCCACTATGTTGAAAAATAATACAAACACCAAGTATCACTGGATACTTTTACAAACAATACTATCTCAATATTTTTATACTAGCCTTTCCTAGCTTAACCAATATTCCCAGAAAGTAAGTCAGGCACTCCTATGTCTAACAATATACATCGCTTGAAGATTACAACAAAAATGAGAATAAAAAATTTCTCTTAGGTTATAAGTATTTAAAATGCTTCAGAGTATCACTAAATTAATGCTCACTATCTTTTGCTTATAAGTTTCAATCATTATATAGGTGGAAACAAAGTAAACGTTGAGAGACAAACTTGTTTTATAATGTCTCCTGCATGAGAAATGAATGCATGGCCTTGGGTTAAGGAAAATCATGTTGCTCTTTTTCATCTAAACTACTTCATGCATCAAAACCTTTTTTCGTCTTTTTACTTTTTGCTAAGAAACTTTCTTAGCACATCTAATTCTTTCTTCTTTAAGCTTTAGAATTTGTGGTATGGCAAGGTTTGATAATTCTTTTTTGATAGACTACAATCTAAAAAGGGCTTAACTTCATGCAACAACAGTTGGATTTTCTTAATGTCATATGTTTTGTTTCAGCTGAGATGATAAGAAACTTGAGGTGTCTTAAGACGCTTTAGGCTTTTGTACCTATCTGAGAACATAAAATACTATATGCATAGGTTTTTGTCATTTATCAAAATGTTTATTAATATATTTTATGACTTATTTCCAACAATTAGAAAATAAGTGAAGGTAACCACTTTGAAAATAGAAAACCTTAATATGCAACAAAGAGATAAATAAGAATATAGAAAACAAAATGAATATACTCATTTATTGGTGGCTACAAAGAATCATTGTATTCTTACCAAATTTACAACATAAAAACAAGAAACAAGAAACATAATATTAGAATATGATGAATAAGATTTTAATTACATTGAAAATTAGCATAATAGGAAATATAGGTTGTGATGGACCTTAAATTTAGTACCTTCTTTTTCTTCTAAACTTGCCTTCTCAAATTTAGTGAGGAACTCGTACATAAATTTTTTTAGTGTCTTATAGATATTTAATATCATAACCATTCAACTCAATAATTTGATTCTGGAATTCTTTAGGAAAATCTGGTACTGCTTCATGCTTTGCCTTTTTATTCTTTTCCACCACCCTTTCATATTCTCACATTTCTTTAATTTTCTTGCACCTTCTAACAAAACAATGAAGCCCTAAAGTTAATCTTATTATTGAAAAGCGATCCCTTATTCATAGGATTGGAGGATTACAAATATAACAACCTTAACAAAAAAAAAATACTAACCACTATATAACTATATAACAATTGAAAGATATAGGTAATAATAGAAAATGGAATATTTATCACCTTTTTATTCTCTATCTCTGAAGCATTTAAAACCCTTGAAAGTAGCTTGTGTAAAGTCTTCACTTGACCCAATTTTTCTTTGCTATAAAATTGTGGTGCAAGTGGTTATATTATAATATCTAGATAACAACACTTAAAGGGTTTACGACACATTTTTTTTATATATCTCCCAATCTGAGATATTTGCCACCAATTCCTTTAGAACTTCGTATTCCTTATGATGGTAGAACAAAGCTCAAGAGTTTATAAATATAATGAAAGAGATTATTGAAAACATGAATGTGAGAGAGTGAAAGAGTAAAACTGAATTTAAAAATTCTTTTAGGCGATGCTTAAGCTAAACATGATTTAACACTATGTTGCATTATTTACTTGTGAATAAATTTTACTTTATTATTTAAAAATACATCAAGTGTGTCACAAAAATACTATATTGTAGATACATTAAGTGTGTCTCAAAAGAACTATCTCATAGATACATTAAGTGTGTCTCAAAAATATTCTCATGTATACATCAAGTGTGTCTTAAAAAGAACCATCATTAAGGACTATGTATCTCTTTCAAAGATCTTACAAATACATGAAGTGCATCTCAAAAGCATCATCACTGAGAGTTATGTTCCTCTTTCAAAGGAGCATTTTCTCACGTCATAGGAATGAAAATGCATCATATAAAAGTAATCATATGACTTAGTTTAACCAATAATTGAACATTTACCTTACTTTCCTCTTGTTCAAGGCTTAAGACTCACTCACTCAATAAATTCAAGACCACTTTCCTATTTAATCCTACAGTAAGAGGATTAACTATATTTCTTTCACCTTTTATATATTCAAGGAAAATTACATCATTCTTAATCAATTACCTAACAAGGCTATGTTTAACATGTATGTATCTTTTCTTTCCATTGTAAGCACTGGTTTTAGCTACTCTAATTGTTGGTTATGAATCGCATTGAAACTATGGGTGTAGGTTTTCCATATAAAGGTATGTCTTCTAAGAGACTTCTTATCTATTATGCTTCTTAACCAGCTAACTCAAGAACAATAAACTCAAATTTCATAGGAGACCGTGCTATGCAAGTTTTTTTTTTTGTGTAGATTTCTAAGAAATAACACCTCCACCTAAGGTGAAAATATATTCATTGGTGGAGCTTACCTCGTTATTATCTGATATCCAATTAGTATCACAAAATCCTTCTAATACTAATGGAAATTTAGAAAAATGCAAGCTCTAGTTTGTAGTACCTTTTAAGTATTGTTGAAGATGATGCAAAGCAGTCTAGTGCTCATCATTAAGACTATGAGTATAATGACTTAATCTACTAATAACATATATAATATAATATTTTGTATAATTCATTAGATGTATAAAACTATAAATAATTTTATCATACTCAGATTGTGATATACTCTCATTAGTAATATTCTTTTTGAAGCATATTCACATCATATGGAGTTTTAACAAGCATTACATCAAAATTGTTGAGTTTTTTTAACAACTTCTCAATATAATTTGATTAGTTTAGAGAAAAGTCATCATCTGTCTTTCTATTTTAATTTTTTGAATCATACTTCTAAATCCTTCATTTCAAATGTAAAACATAAAAGAGACTATCTTATTTTATCACATTCAAACTAATTTCAAATATCATCATATGATCCATATATAAACCTACTATTACATAATCATTTTCAAACAACATTGTGTATACACATGTATTTTGAGGTGTTAAAAACAAACTCATGCTTAGTCAAAATACTATTGAATTTTTATACCATTATTTTGGCGCTTGCTTTAATCCATAATTTTTTTAATTTGCAAAATTTATGTTCTTGACTAGAAATAACATAACATTTTTGTTGCTTCATGTAAATTTCTTCATTTAAATATCCATTTAAAAATATTATTTCTACATTCATTTGATGTATTTAGAGATTATTTATTACAGCCAAAGTAATCAATGCTCTAATAATAAATATTTAGTAACTGGTGAATAAGTATAAAAAAGTCTATATCATGTTTGAGTAAATTCTTTAATTACTCACCCAACCTTCAATTTTTCAATAAAATCGCTAGGTCTCATTTTCTTTTTAAAAGTCGACTTACTATATCTATTGGTTTTCTACCTTAGGGTAAGTCTACCACTTCCCAAGTGTGATTACTCATGATAGAGTGTAATTCATTTTTAATAGCTTCTTTGCAAAAGAAGAATTTATGGATTTTATTAGCTCATCATAAGTTCTAGAGCCTTCTACCAGCAAGTAAGAAAAAATTAGTTCTTCAAATAACATATCAATTTTAGTTAAAAGGATAGTTATATAGTTTGGCCCAAAATTAGTTTAAGTTTATTTCCTTTTACTTCTCCTAGGTTTAGTTATTTTGGATCTAGAAGCATATGCAAATATAGGCATGGAAACAAAACTAGCCACAAATATAGGTATAGAAATATCTATAGATATAATGATTTTTTTCTTATAAGGAAAGATATTTTTTTTCAAAAAACTCAGCATCTCTAAATTTAATAATAGTATTATCATTCAAGAATGTAAATCTATATGCAGCACTATCAAAAACATAAACAATAAAAATAGTATTAATAGTCTTAGCACCAATGTTTTCCTCTTTAAAATCCTATTTTGCAACCTCAGGCAAGCACCCCCATATTTTGAAAAATGATAAGTTTGGAGAGTAACTCTTCCATAATTCATAAGATATTTTGTCAAGATGTATACAAGATACTTTGTTTAAAATATAACATGCAATCAAGATAGCTTCCCTTCGTATATAATTTGACATACCAAAACTAAGTAACATACTATTCATCATATATTTCAATATTCTATTTTGTTATTTAGTTATACAATTTTGTTGATATGAATAAGGTGTAGTGAACTCATGTACAATTTTATTTTTCTCACAAATTTTCTCAAGGCTAATTATATTGTACTCACTGCTTCTATCTAATCTTAGCCTCTTTATTTTATCATCTAACTAGTTTTCTACTTCAACCTTATATTTTAAAAAGATTATTTTAATTTCTTTTAATCTTGTGAGATAAACCTTAGTGTACCTAGAATAATCATATACAAAAGTGATATAATAGTTTTCCTCTTCTATTAACTGTACTTTTAAAGTTTGTAAAGTCTCATTGCACCAATTCTAAGAGCTCAATTTGCTTATTATTCATTATTTTAAAATATTTTTTTAGCATGCTTAACTTCTACACATATATAACATTGAGTTATTTTTTCATCAATCAGTGGTACCAAGTTCATGTGTTTAAGCCTTTTCATAAAACATAAACTAAGATGTCCCAGTCTATCGTGTCAAATATTAATAGACTCCACATTATAAATAAAAGTAGAAACATTATTAAATTTCTTAAAGGTGTTTAAAACAAATGGACAACCATTCAAATAATCATTTTCCATAAATCATAAATTTCCTTTTTTGGTAATGACTACTTTATTATCTTCTAGCATACTTTTTAAACCTACCTTATTGAGTAATGCCCCATATATCAAGTTTCTATACATGGAAGGAACATACAACATATTGGTCAAAACTAAAGTTTTTCCAAAAGTTAATTTAAGTATAATTTTTCCTTAAACATATATTCTAGCAATTGTAGAGTTCCTTTGTAGACTATGTTTCCATTATTGACTTCTTCAAATTCCTGAAACACAAATGTGTCTAGTTTCTTCCGTGTCAAAGATCTATTCAGTTACATTGTTGAACAAATTTTCTACCATCACCATTGTTGTAATGACTTCTTCACCTTCAATCAAATTAGCTTATGGTTTTGACTAGTGTCCATTATGTTTTGTTATAAAGGTTACATCAATCAACTTTGTGTCCAAACTTTAACCTGTTGCATGTTGCTTTACCTTTTTTTTTCTTGCCACTTTTTGTTTATAGGTTTCTTTTCTTTCTAAAACATGTTTCCATAAGAACCACCACCAAACTCAACTAAGTTAGCATTTAAAAAGTTTTGAGAAACATCTTGATAGTTATTTTTAAGGCGATTTTCCTTTTCAGTTCTCATGTAACTAATGGGTTCTTGTAAACTGAAGTCTTTCTTCTTGTACTTGAGATGGTTTCTAAAATCGCACCATGGGGGAGGAAATTCTTCTAGAGTTTGGAGAATTTCACACATCTTCATTCCTTTATTTAGTATATTAGCAAACAAGTTTTCATACTTGTGGACTTGTTCCACAATTGGTTTATCAACTACCATTTAAAATTGTAGCCACTTTTTGGTTATATTTTTTTTTTCTAACATCATTAGCCCCATACTTTGCTTTCTAACGTTTCCCAAATGGATTTTGCTGACTTGTTTTACACAAATAATTCAAAGAGATTGTTAGATATGTGATTAAGAAAGAGACCACATACCAGTTTATTACATTTGTCATACATTTTTAGGTCCTTGACAACTTTTGCTTTAATATCGTCATTGGCTTCATCATTAATGACATCCATTTGTGAAGGGTTTGTTAATAACACTTGATAAATCTCAAGTTGCTCAAAGAAGATAAATAATGCCAAGTGTAGTTGGTCCCATCCAAATGTTTAAAATAAGAGATGTTAGATAACATGTTCTTGTTGCATAACAATGTTATAAATTTTTCTTTCAAATGGTTGAAAAGAAGATAGATGTCATGTCATGGAATAACCATACTTTGAAAGCAAATATGGTGCAAATTGATTTTGATCTTGCTTTCAAAAATTATCACACCACCATACAAGGGACTATATATTCAGAACTTATATAACTCTCATACAAGATTATTTAGAATTTTGAGATAACAGAATATAAGTAGAAAAGTTATGATATTTTATATTCTTTAAGTGTATTGTGATAGTTGTAATAATAATTATCTTTTAATATAATAAGATAATATTTTAGATTTTTAATATAAGATTTAAATATATTTTTAATTGTTATGAATATAACGATTTATAAATATAGAATTTATTTTACTTTATATTCTCATCTTAATTTATTAAAATTTTTATTTTGGATTAGATATATTTTTAATCATTTAAAATAAATAAATTTTGACTCTTGTATCTTGATTTTAAAATTTTTAATTTTAATTTCTTATTTTCTTAGATTCTCTTCAGAATGATTTTTAGTTTTTAGTTTTAAAAATTTTAAAAATTAAAATTAATTTTTAATTTTAATTTTTAATTTAGTCTTTAGTTTTTAAAAGTTGTTGCAAAAATAGATAAAGTCATTTCATTATATCATTTTATTATGAATTCATAAAATTACATAAATAACAATATTAATTTTAAAAAAATAAAATATATTAAAATAATAAAATTTTAAAATTTTAACAAATAATAACATCAATTATTATTATGATTATTATTATTATTATAGTAATGATGATAGTAATAGTAATAAGAATAAAAATAGTATTTGAGATAATTATAATAGTATAATGGTTATAATATAAAGAATATGTAAATTTATATTTTACATATTATTTGATTATTAGTATTTTAAAAAATTAATTATATATATATTATTATAATATTTTTATATTATTCAATAAATAATATATATTTTAATATTATAAATTAAATATAATTTATATGTTAAAGAATATTATTTTTTGTATAAAAAATTAGATAAATAAAAAATATAAAAAATAAATATTTTAAAATAAAATATTATTATTATGGTGATAATAATATGATGGTTGTAATATAAAAAATATTATATAATTATACAATTTTATATTTTATATATTATTTGATAATTAATATATAAAATAAATAGTTTATATATTATTATTATAATATTTTTATATTATTTAATATTTATTTTACATAAAATAATATATAGTATTATAAAAATTTATATAATATAAAATTATATTATAATATTATAAATTAAATATAATTTTTTATACTAAATAACATAATTTATTTGTAAATTTTATAAAAATAAATAGATATTTATTAAAAAATTAAATTTTTAAAAATAATAAAAATATAAATTCAAAAAAAATTATAATAATAATAATAAAAATAAAAAAAATGTTTTTAAAATAATAATAATAATATAATAATCATAATATAAAAACATTATATAATTATTTAAAGTTTTATTTTAAGTGTTATTTGATTATTAATATCAAGGATAAATTATTTATATTTTTTATAATATTTAATATTTATTTAATATAAAATAATATATTATAATATTATATTATAAATAATTATATAATATAATATTATATTATATTATTATAAATTTAATATAATTTATATATATTAAATAATATCAATTTTAATATATAAAAATTATATAAATAAAAAATTCAATTATTTAAAATAATAAAAAATAAATTATTATTATTATTATTATTATAATTATAATTAATGATAATTTTAACACGATGATGAAAATGTTAATACTTATTGATGAAAAGAATAATAATAATAATTAATAGTAATTATAGTATAGTATGATATTAGTAATATTATAATAAATTTAAAATAAAATATTTTAAAAGTAAAAATAATATTTAATTTTTTTAATTTTAAAATTATTTTTAAAATATATTAAAAATTATTTTAACTCACAATCACCAATAAATCTTAAATATTTTAAGTATGATTCTGATTTAAATTAAATTAATTATTATAAAAAAATTTGTTTATTTTTTAAAATATTTTAATTACAATTAATTTATTTTAAATTAGTATCTTAGTTAAAGAATTTAAAAAATCATGAAACAAAAAATTTAAATTAAAATATAAATATTTTAAAATATCTGAAAACATATTTAACTTGGTATATTTTTATCCTGTCATTTCCAGACAATTAAAAACGAAGCTTGCTTTATTTAAAGTATGTTTAAGAGATTATATAAATACAGAAGAAAAGCATCCAAACCAGAAGGAAGAAGGTTTTGGAAGGAGCAAACACCTTCGTCGTAAAACCCTACGAAAACGTTAGGAACCAGAATAGTAGATTTTAAGGTTTAGAGATGGCAGAAACAAAAGAAGGATCGGGTTCTGAGATGTCTCTGAAGGATCAGGGCAACGAGTTTTTCAAAGCAGGAAAGTATCTCAAAGCTGCTGCACTCTACACTCAAGCAATCAAGCAAGACCCTTCGAACCCCACTCTCTATAGGTACTCCTTTTTCTTCCAAATTTCTCATCTTTTTTCTTTTTAGTATCATTCTCCATTTTATTCAATTGGTGTGTCTCAAATTTTGTTTCTGCATTCTGTCCCCCGTTTCCCCCGCGTCTCTGGTTTATTTTGTGCCCTTGTTTTGTAAAACTAAATCACAGAAGTGTTTTTTTGGTGCGTGTTTTTATAATCGTTATTATTTTAGATTAGTTAGAGTTTCAGTTATTTTAGACTGTGAAGTGTTAATCCAGAATTGGTGTTTTAGGGACAGTTTGGCCAGTCCATGTGTTACTTGGATTGGAGTTAGATTGGTATAAAAAGTTCTCTTTTTGTTAGTTTTGAAGCTGTGCAGTTTAGTAGACTGGATTGTTGAACATGTTTGCTGGATTGTCGTGAGCTCTTATACCGGTTATTGTGTGTGGTTAGGGGCGGGGGTAGACTGTATTGACTGTGGAATAGCGCGTTTGTGATAGTCCCAAACTAAGTGACTAACCCTGTAAATAGAACACATAACAGCAAACAGTGTGACACGCATATATAGTTTCTGTTACTGCATTTGAACCCTTAGACAGTGACATTAATCCTGGCTATTGACTACTGAGAAAATAATTCTCCAGATGCTTATCATGAAAGAGCATTTTGCTCATATTATGGTGGTGTCTTTGAATGCTTAACTATTTCATGAATCATGGTATCCTTTTTGATGCTTAATTTTCATTTGATATTTGTATTTTGCCAATATCACACAATTTAATTGAGTTTCTGATCTTATCTAATGCCAGATGGCTCATTGCTAGAGATAATTTGATTACTAACATGGTCATTCTAGAATGTGTTGTGTGATACTTAAAGCTACTGGCTTGCTCTTCCTTATGCAATTTAAGTAATTTGGATCAAAGCTTTTCACATGTGGGGTATGTCGCATGCACTCAATGCACATGTATCTTTTCCTGATGTAGTTTCTGTTCATGCGTTATCTACTAGTAATCGTGCTGCCGCGTTGCTGCAATTGGATAAGCTTAATAAAGCTCTTGATGATGCTGAGATGACAATAAAATTAAAACCCCAATGGGAAAAGGTAAATATATATAAAATTTATTAATATTTGAGTGTTTGAACCCTTGTAATACAATTGTTCAGTGATTCTTCTTGAATACACTTCCAGGGATATTTCAGGAAGGGAAGCATATTGGAGGCCATGAAACGATATGATGATGTATGTATATAATAGCCTTTTATGGTTTTGCCTATCTTTTAATTGAAAGCAAGGTATTCTGCTACATTTTTGGGGTTTTGATCCTAATGTGTCTGCTTGTGGAAATATTTGTAGGCTCTAGCTGCCTTTCAGATAGCATTGCAGTATAATCCACAAAGTCAAGAAGTATCAAAGAAGATAAAGAAGATAAACCAACTAGTTAAAGATAGCAAGCGAGCTCAAGAAGTGGAGAATATGAGATCCAATGTAGACATGGCCAAACATTTAGATACATTGAGACCTGAAATGGTTAGTATACCTGTGTTTCTGTTTTATTCCTAGGACTGCTCAACAGACATGTGCTTTCTTAGATATTCTTTTGCATTAATTAATATATGATGTAGAAAGGGTAAGGGAGATAAAGAAGGAAAGAAGGTATTTAGGAAGAGAGACAGAAAGGATGGAGAAATACAGAACAAAGGGGGAACAAGTACTCAAGGAAGGATAAACAGAAGTTTAGGGACAATGTATTTTCTTAAATTGAGTCTAAAGTGTCAAATTCAGTACGTACCTATCCTTCTATAGGCTAACTCCATATTTATCAATCCTAAATAGCCAACCAGAGTGGCTGACCCTAAAACTACTATAGCGGGATAGCGAAGAGTGTGATGACTGCTATTTTGAAGATTTTAAATACAAATTAAATATTCTACACTACACACATATAAATGCTCAAAAATAAAAAAAATTAGTAATTGAAGATATATTCATAATTAGTACTTTCTCCAGTCCTTTTAATAAGAACCAGAGTTTTTTGTCCTGATTCTTTTTACAAGATCCAATCCACATTGCTTGTTGAATTAATTGTTTTTTCACAAAAATTATTCTTGATTAAGTGGAGAGTGATTATTTAGTGGAGATACAATAATTAAGTTGAGAGAGATTAAAAGAAACTGTTTCATTAATATTAAGGGTAATATTGGAAAATTCATATAAATTAATGTCAAATGTAATGCATTTAACTAAATTAATTAAATTTCTTAATTCTTGTGAGTTAATTAATTCTTTTAAAAAGGACCAGAAGGGAGTTTTAAAAATCAATCTTTAGCTAAATACACAAATCAATAATCGCAGAAGTCAAGGAATCAAATAAGTATAAGCCTTTTAGTCTTAAAATAAAATAGTAAACTATGATTGGAATTGATTTTTATTGTAGTATTGGTGTGATCTTCAGAGAATAAACTCTGATTACCAGGAATATTCGCAGCAAACTGTATAATGGGGTAAGAAGGAAATTCAGAAAATAATACGTTCTCTGCCCAGTTCTAAGCCACCCCATACTTCCCAAGTGAATTCCTATCCTCCACTCTTTGCATCCCTCCATTCATTTTCACCCTCCCTATCGCTGATTGTACAATCTCCTCTCTCATTCTCTTGCTGCCATGTGTCAGATTTGTTAGGTGTCAACCAAAACCTCTCTCCTAGCAACAGATTTCCCTTCACAACTTTCCCCATTATTTCCTACCCTGCACCTGCTCCATTTCTTCTTTCTATGATACACCCATTGGAGGCCCATCAGAATACAAAAAAAGACAAAAACAAAAAGTCAGTAATACTGCAGTGAAACAGTGGCATGCCAAAGGCTAGACCTGTGTGAGACAGAAAATACATGTGTGAAAATTGAGTGGTGCTAAAGAGGACATGCAGAACAGAGCAATGGGTTGCATAGCTAGGTCAGAAAGCGCTGGGATGGCTGAGCAGTGAGTCAAAGGGATTGCAATAACCGAGAAAGTTGTGGGTGTTTGCAGGAGAGCTTCGAGCAAGGGTTTTTGAAACCATTACCACTGATGAAAAAAGAGAGTTAGGAAATAACCCTCCAAAAACCAAGTACAACAATGCAGAAAATGGGGGGCAAAGATGGTTTTAGCCACTGTTCACATTTGCTGGTGTGCAAGCTGCAAATATACATGATTTTTGGCACAATAGCGGCCACAACAGGTGAGAAGCCAAATTGCTACACTGTACTGCGATTGTGGTGCTATTATGCTCTACTAACAACTGTGGCTAATCCATCCTGATAACCAAGCAATCCAAAATTACTATTAGCTCCAAATAACCTGAATTTATTAAAAATTCATTAATAAAACACAGGATTAATCAATAAATAGCAATATACCTAATAAATAAAAATATATCCTTCGAATTCCTAATCCACACTATGCTAATATTCCCATTTTCCCATCATTCTCCCATGGTTATTTAAATCATATTCTCTAGTTTCAAAGTGTTGCAACAGCATAAAGTTGTCCTTGAAAGGTTTAAGGCGGCCAACTGGTGGTATTGGAGGCAACATCAGCGGTAACAGTTTTGGATTTTAAAACTTCCTCTTGAGTACAGAATAAAAGTGAGGATAGCCAACGTTAGTAGTGTTTTTGTCTCTTCAATTTTCTTATACAGACAAACAGCACATGTGCTGATCTTGAACTTCCAACCAAAATGGGCGGTTAAGATTAGATTTAAGTAAACTAATGACCATTTATGTATGATTAACTCTTCTCACCTCCCATACTCTATGTATGATTGTATGACTAAGATTAACTCCTCTTATGCTCTCACAAGACTAACTCCTCTTTGTGTTATGATCTCATGTTTTTACCTTTTACATTTCTCTCTCCCATGTCTGAGCCAAGTTGGGATTTACAGTTTTGACATCCTTGTTGCTACCAGTCATTTATATGACAATTAGATGCAGGATATCAATACATTCAAAACTGAGTAGTGCATTTATTCCTCCAAATTTGGCTGAATCAACACCAAAGACTCCAATTCTCTAAAATGGAGAAAACCCCCTGAAAATTGAACCCAGAATCTCAAACATATCTCACTCCTTTTTGTTTATTTAGTTGCTGAGATGTTTTGTTTTATCTGCTTCCTTTAACTATGGATTCCTTGTTACTGATATTTATGAGGTATTTATATACATCGTTTTAAAAATTTTCCAAGTGAGGATTGAAATGATCTCTTCCTTGCAGTCTGGAAAGTATGGATCTGAAGAATGCTGGAAAGATATGTTCTTATTTCTTGTTGAGACTATGGAGACTGCTGTAAAATCATGGCATGAAACTTCTTCAGTGGATGCTAGAGTCTACTTTCTTCTTGATAAGGAAAAGACACAGACTGATAAATATGCCCCAGTTGTGAATATTGATAAGGTATATATTTTCTTGTTATATCTTTATGTGGTTGGATATTTAATTTTTAACTTTATGCTTAACAGTTAATATGCATGTTTATTTAGCTTTTCTCTATTGTTGGCTTATGATTATTAACTCAAAATATTTCCCTGTGGTATTGTGAGTTTTAATCTTTTTATACTGTCTCATCTCCTTTATCAGGCCTTCGAATCACCACATACACACAGCAGCTGCTTTCCATTCCTTAGGCAGTATGCTGAGGAATCTTTCTCCAAAGCAGCCTGCTTGGTGACTCCCAAAAGCATCATTGCTTATCCACAGGTAACTGTTGATTTCTTAATGCATTAATTAATTTAGGGGTGAAACTTCCGCAGCAGAAAATGTAGGTGGTTAAGAAATTGCACAGTTAATGGGAAATTTTATTAGGAGGTTTGTGGTACTTTTGGGGCAGATCCCATCTTCAACTAGATAGGAAGAGGAATGCTATTTGCACACCTAGTGTGCATGGTGTGTGAAATTTGGATGTACAAAAAATCTCTAAGCTGATCTAGTTATCAGTTTAGGTGGGGCCAGAATGAGCGCTGGTAATTCAGATGCTTTCATGTCCATTGGTGTGTTGTGAATTTTGTAGTCTAGTTCTTTGTGGAAAGAAAATAGGAAGAGGTCTGTAGCATCATTCTTTTAGTAAAATATAAAATTTTGTGGGATTTGATACCATTAAATTTTTTTGGATAAAACTGGGGATGGTGAAAGAGGGGATTGTAGGGAAAGGTTCCCCACCTTGGTTAAAACTAAAGCCTGGGTCCACTGCCTGCAGTTTAAGTTGTGCCACTGGTTTAATGGCCCAAGTGGCATCAATTCACTTAAATTTGTACTTCAATAAAATAGATCTTTGTAAGCAACAAAAGGGGGGATGGTAGGTAAATGTTTCCTGCCTTGGTTAAAACTTAAACCTGGGTCCACTGCCTACAATTGAAGTTGTGCCACTGGTTTACTGGCCCAATTGGCATTAATTCACTTAAATTTGTACTTCAATCAAATAGATCTTTGTAAGCAAGAAAAGATTCTCACTGTCAGAAACTTCTAAAGCCTGACATGATCTTAAAGGGTGCATGTGTTTAAAAAAGGGCAAAATAGGTAAAAAAAATCTAGAAATCAAAATAAAGGTCATTTCGCCTCCTTTCCAAAGATATTTTGTCTTCTTTCTTTTACTTTATAACTCCCTTTTCAATTATTTTTCTTTTCTAGTTTAAATCTCATGTAGGCTAGCATGAAAAGGTTTTAGCTAGAGACTAGCTTAATGCTTGCCTTTTCGTCCTCTCTTCTCCATTCCCTTTGATTCTTTCTATCTAAATGATTAGTTTTATTCCCCCTTTTTTTGGGCTGGTCAGGTTAATACAACAATAGAAAAGCTTGTTACCTGCATGGATTGAATGTTGCCATTGTTTTTTGTCCTTTCTCTTAGAATTTGTCTTGGGGCTATCCTCCATCTGATCAATTCTTCTTTTTGGGACCTAAACTGGTGCAATACTTGGTTGGAGATGGGTTGATATCATACCTTAATGTTTTTCTTTTGGATATGTAAAGAATGAGGTATATGGTCAATGTTGATTTTCAACAGATTAGCCTACAAATTCAGTTCCATATGCATTTTTAGGTTAATTGTGCGGTTCAAGCGCCTGGTTTTCTAATTCAATTAGAATTACGAAGTCTGAAACTCTGCAAAGTGTATTAATGACATTCTATATCTGCAGGTCTGGAAAGGCCAAGGATCAAGAAAATGGAAACATGCACAGAATGATGGTTTCTTTGTTCAATTTGAGTCACCTTCCCTGCGAAAGCTGTGGTTTATACCGAGTTCAAATGAAAAGGGACAGACACTGTGCAGGTTTCTCTTCCACTATCTCATGCATGCACTTATTTAGTGAATATAATAGTTTATGGAGGGTAAATTGATAGGATAAATTCTTCTTTTATTAAAAAGTGTGTAGATGCTTATAATAACGATTTCTATAATCTGCTCTTTCCCTTTTGCCTATTATTTACTAATTTCTATCCACCCTAATATATTAAATTAGAGTCCACTTTCTTAAGAGTGGTCTAATCTTTTAGTCTACCTCTCCTTGAACAATGACATGTTATTCTTAACTTATTTTGATTCTTTTGAATTCATTATGCATGCCTTTATACTTTTAATATTTTTTGTCTTTCTACCAGAAATATTCATAAATTTTTTTAATCTAATATAAATTGCCAAAACTGAACCAAAGCCTAAAATATTGATAGGAAAAACTGAATTTTATATAGGATTAGATTTGTTAGTTGAATCCAATTTTAAAAATTGATCCAATCCAATTCGAATTGAACTTATACTCATTATTATTTATAAAATTATTGTATCACTCATGTTTGTATCAGTAGATATTTCTGAAATCATCATACCTTTTTTTGTTTTCTCCATGGTCTTATTCTCTAAAGAATTTGGTTCCTCTAAAATGAGAGGTGCACTTAGAGAATAAAATGTGGAGTTATAGCCATTGGTTAGAAAATCAATGGCTGGGGTTGTGATAAAATACATGTGCTTATATAACAAACTATGTAGTTATTAATATTTACTCTGTTGATATTCAAGTAAGTGTTTATTTATAACCCCCCCCCCCCATGTTACCTTTAAAGAACTGTTCAATTTAGAGGGGTCAAATCCTTCTCTAAGTTACATTTTATTGTTTTAAGGCTTAAATATGTTTTTAATCCTTGTAAGTATGACTAAATTTGATTTCAGTTCTCCACAAATTTATTGTTGGTTTTGATTCTTATAAATTTTAAAAATTTTTGAAACCATCCTTGTCATTATTTAATAGTAACATGTTATGCATTTAGTAATGTTGCATTGATGATTATGCTGAGATGGCATGTGATATAACATGTCTAGATTTAAGTTACGTCACCAATAAGTGGGGATAAAGACTATTTTTTTTAAAAAACATAAAATTTGTGGGTGTCAAAATCAACAAAAAATATTTTTGAAAGACTAAAATCAAATTTAGCCATATTTATTGGGATTAAAGATATATTTTACCCTTATTTTAATATTATTAATAAGTATTAAGACGATTTACATCAGTTAGGAATTGACCAAAGTAATCTGTGTAAGGCAAGAGTAGTCCTTTCCTGAGCTGATTTATGGGGCTGAGTTCAGCTTGATCTATTTTTAATGCGGTACAAGAGTTTATTTAGTCTTGATATTGGGCTACTCATAGATGTCCAGTCCTCAAGTTAGATTGGATTTAATCAAATTTAAATTTAACATCAAACTGATTGAATGGTAAAATAAGAAAACCGATGAAATCAGATCTAATGGGTTTTCTCTTTAAAATTAATCATATTCAATTAACCAACACCCCAACTTGTAATCTATACCTTCATATATTCTGCTTGAGTTAATTAAGCATATCTCCTTTGTAATTTTAAATTTTTTTCTCAAATATTTTCTCTTTTAATTTATATTATACTTAAATTTAAAATAACTGTGCTATGCATATGATACTTTAGGTTTTGTTCCAAATGCAGATGTGTAAAATATGCTGAATAGTTTTACTTGGTAATCTTTTTTTTTTGTTGGGGGTGGGGGGTGCAGGGTGGGATAGGAGTTATTGGAAGAGCAATTGGGGTGATGATTTTACCTTCATTTACTTATTGCAATGAGTTTTACTGTCATTTGCTAAACCTATAAAAAGGAACTTTAGAATTTCAAAAGATTTTTCTCCTTGTTAGGCTTTGTTTGGTGTGTTCAGAAAGTCATACTTCCATCAAGTGAAATATGCACAAGGGAGAAAGTTTACTTTTAAAATTTATTTGCTATTAATATTGTTTTTCTTACCCCATTTTCTTCTTCCATAAAGGAAGTAAAGATTTTATTAACCTTTTGTTGTGCATGAAGTGGAAGTATCGGATACACATTATCTAGCTAAAGAGTTACCCCTGTAAAAAAATACAAATTCTTGTTAAAAGCTGCTTTCCTGCTTCACGGTACTCTGCGTACCTGTTTCTTTCCGACATGTGCTGATTCAAAATGATGATTAACTCAGCAAGATCTGCTTCTATTGTATGATCTTCTCGCAACTAGTCTTCCAAGTAGCAATTCTTGATATCCACAGCATAATTTGGTTTTGATTTGAAATGAGCTTATGGTGTGTAGATGTTGTGCTTAAATATATATTGCCTAAATTTTGTTTAGTGCCTATTCAAAGGATCCCAACATAATGAGGAAGCTTGCTAGGCTAGCTCTGTTAATCTAATTTCTCCAGTATTATTAGTTTGAAGTTTTTGCTGTTATACATTAACGTTGTGGCACCAGGCATTTCTTGTACTTTTGGTAATAGAGATTTAGTTTGGGATTAAAAAATTAAAACTATTTTTGGTATTTGCTATTTTCAGGGATCCAGAGGTTTTGGACATTGGTGCTCATGAAGTTCTTCCCCGGTTATTCAAAGAAAAGCTGGCCCGTTCTTAGTGTACTTTACTAGTATTTGGTGTATATTTATTTCGTACGGTAAAAATGACACACTCACAGGAAGGTTTACATGTTCCACAAATACAGATGCCGATGTTTCATTGTTTCTTGGAATGTGACAAATGCTGGCAAGATGTGCTTCAAATTTTTGTTGGATCCCTTTATTTATTTATTTATTTTTAATTAAAATTATGCAAGTGATCAAGTAGTTGCATTTTGGCGATTTTTTTAGTGTTTGCTCTTTGTCTATTCTCGAGGTTAGAAGACTGGCTTTTAGTTTGTTTATTCTAGACATGACGTTTCTATGTTGCCAAATAGAGTATTGAAGTTGAACTTGGCAGTTAATGTTGAGGTTACATCAACAATTTATTTTTGTACCCTCCTTTTGTTTGTCCATTGCAAGAATTTTCTGACGATCTTTGAAGTTACAGTATCAAGCATATTAGATAAACTTCTGAAAGGTGCGGTTTTAAGTCTGAAACTAATAAAGCTGTCAAGTTCTTACTCCTGAATTGTTAGTTCAAGTCATATTCAGAATTGATCATAAGGCAAGAGTTGTAAAGTTTCTAGCAGCTCAGGACCGCAGGTTGGTTATGTTGGGTGAGAAATTTTAAATCTCAGTAATTTTTCTAAATAAAAATAACTAATTGAACGGTTAACATAAGAGCAAAGTGAAAGGGTTGATGAAGATATCTCCTATGTTTTACCTTTAAATCCATGTTTAGTAACATTAATTTAGAAAAATAATCGCTGACACGCTCGTCGCAAACGCGCAAAAATAATTTCCAGATTTCCCCCAAACTATTGGTATAGTATAAGGTGCAACCTAGGTCATCTCCCAAAGATCATTTCAGATTCTTAAGCAAATAAGGAGAAAATTAGAACAAGGGGGTTTTTGTAAAGATGTGATATCAAATGCTAAACACAAAATACAGACTGAAATTAATTTCACTTAACAATTATCAACTCAAGGAATTCAGAGGCTATTTTCATAACTAATCATTGATCACTAAAATCATGCATTGTGTTTATCAACCTAGGATCATCTGGAACCCCTACAATGATCCTTGAATTCTCTACTGAGAAACCTCTCAGAATTTAATTGATTATGATCAACAAGATTTAGTAACCACTTAATCTTTTATCTAAACCAATTTTACAATCAGAATTCAGTTGAAGTAAGTAATAAAATGAAAACCTTCAATTCAATTACTTAATTTCTACTCTTCAAACTTTTGGAAAATGATTTACCAATAAAAAACCAATTATAAATCAATTATACATTAACCAAAATACGTCAACCGATCAAACTTTGATTAAAGAATAAAATTGAAGAATATAGTGAAGCAGAGTAGAAACCACTTAATATGCACGTAAATAAAGATCAAGACCTCAAAGTTAAAATGAAAATAGCTTGAATCCTTGAATTGAAACTACAAACCTAGCCTTCCATAAAGGAGGCAAACTAACAACAAAAAAAGAGGCAAACTAACAACAAATAAATCCTAAGCCTTCCATGTAGGAGGCAACTAACAACAAATAAATCCTAAGCCTTCCATGTAGGAGGCAACTAACAATAAAGAAAAGCTAAGCCTTCCATGTAGGAGGCAAACTAACAAGAAAGAAAAACTAAGCTTTCCATGAAGGAGGCAAAACTAACAAGAAAGAAAGAAAGGAAGAAAGAAGGAAAGAAAGAAAGAAAGAAAGTGGTATTGGAGTTAATCTCTAAAATGGTGTGTGTCTCCTCTTGCAAACCCTTCTATTTATAGAGGATTTTTGAGGCATCATCTTCAGAAAGTCACCAACTAGGATATTACTTTTCTACCCTTTTCTTGCTTTCACATGGGCTTTGTTGAAATTGCAAAACACTTTTGAATTTTTGCCACCAATGAGCACAACAATTTTGACTTTCTTGCACCGCAATTTCGGATGTTCACATGTCCGAATTAGAGCTTGCCTTCTGAACAAAAGTTGTAGCCCTGGATCTTAGCTGTCCAACAAAGTTGATTTCATCTCAATATGACTTCTATATCTCAAGATATGGCCGGATCTTTGCACACTGTTCAAATTCCACGTCAGCAACACTATCTCATCTTTTGAGATAATTTCGGAGTCCTAAACATCCCATTTAGAATCTGATCTTGCTTTGTAAATATGGACACTTCTTTAAGCTTTCATTCAAGATAGATTTCATGATTTTTGGATGTCTACAACTCCTATTATGCTCAAAATACTATAATAGTGTCATTTTAATCGGGTAAGCAAAGAAATTCAATTAAACTTCATATGAACCCAAACTCATAAAATATGACAAAGATCACTTAATTGAACATATAAGAAGTCTTAATGAGATAAAAGTGAGAGATAATTATTTATGAAATCTATGCTTATCAAATTCCCCCACACTTATCTTTTGCACGTCTCGGGCAAACTTAAGTTAAGGATTGGTGACTTTTTTTTTTTTTTTTTTTTTTGAAAGAACACCAAAGTTTTGAGTTGATTTCTCAAGAATTCACAAAATTTCATGAAGCATTCTTTCATCACATTTTTGAAATTATTTAGAAAGGCAACTTTAATTTGAAAAACATAGATTGAGAAAGATAAAACCTCACATGATATACTCTGAATCTCTCAAGTGTTTGATTTGGTAAGTGTTTCTCTCAAATTCAATCCATGAAAGATGAACTATCATAGGCTTGCATATCTTCTACTTCTCTACTACTATGTACACATGCAATGCACAAATCAAGAGGTCTTTATTTTGGTTCTAACGGGATTAGAAAGATGAAATGATATATTGAAGAGATACAATGTTAGACCAAGGAAAATGGTAAGGATTGAGAATTGATTGTAAGTGCAAGTGTGAGAAACAGATATCACTTCTTCAATTTTTTTATTTTTTTTTTAATATAATAGTTTATTTATTAATTTATTGCTTCAGTTTTTTTTTTTTCAACCATGATATTGATGAACACAACAATAATCTCCCCCACACTTATTGAAACACTTATGGTATGATAAATCCAGTATTCCTCATCTTCTATGGTCAAACAAAGTTGTTTTTTTTTTTTTTTTTTTTTTTATTTGTGGTGAGCTAAAAAGAAGAAAAGGCTAATCGGCTCAAATGGCTGATCAAAGGATAAAATTATATGGTTTAGTTATTTGGCCAAGTGGTTTGTTCAAGAAAAACAGTGCCTCAATCATTTTTGTACAAATCATGTGAAAATGTAGCTTCAAAAAGAATCAATGCAAGTTCTGAAGTAACATATTCCATGGATGAAAATCACACAAGAAAGAAAATAATAATAAGGCTCAAAATCTCACAGGTAATATATTTATCAAATCTAATCTATCCAGTTCAAATATGTGTTGCCAAACTAATTAATCTCGAAATATAAATCATTTTGCTTCAATTATTTTATGAAATCTAAAGAAAAACATACTTCCACATTCAAATTTTTTTTTTTTTTTTAAAATCATAAGATGCGTATCAAGAGTCAAGTGTAACTCCTTACTCAGCCATCTTACTCAAAGTAAGTTTATGAATCTAACCTAATTTTTTTTTTTTGTTTTTTTTTTTTTTTTTTTGTTTTTTTTTTTGTTTTGTTTTTTTTTTTTTTTTTAATTTTAGATATCGGACCATCTTCCCCCCAACCTATCCAAGACATTGTCCCCAATGTCTTAGATGAAATTTCATATAACAGGAAAAGAAATGTAAGAAAACCATCAAAGTAAGGAAAAGTTATAACCGAAGAGTGGTATCTGGTTCTCTTTTATCTCTGCCATCCTGATTTGGTTGGTTCACCAGCTGCATTGCTTGACTGAGCTCAGATGTAGGATTTTGCAAAATCTCAAGTAGCTGTTCAACAGTTGAAGCAGATACTATGATGTTGCGCATGGATTGTGGCATGAACTCCTGCTCTACTGCATGATCTAAAAAGGATATCAAACCATTATAAAAGCCATTAATATTCAATAAGCCCAAAGGTTTTTTATGAAAATTCCGATAGGCCCAAAATATAATGGTAAAAATTTCTTCCATTGTTCCAAGACCACCAGGTAATGCAATAAATGCATTAGAATTAACCAACATGTGTCTCATACGGTCATGCATGGTTGCAACCTTCAATTCAGTACCCAGGGTGAAGTAGGAGGTGCTCCCATTTTTTAAGCCAACACCTAAGACGTTACACCCCTTTGTGAGTGCAGATCCTGCAACACATCCTTTTAAACCCTGAATCCCTCCCCCATAAACAAGATTGATTTTTCTTGCAGCTAATGCCTTACCAAGGGTAGAAGCTGCATGTTGAAATTCTCTATCCTTTCCAAGGTTAGACCCACCAAAAACACAGATAGTATTGATCTTATCCATATACGGTGTTTCTGTCTTTTTTTTTTTTTTTTTGAAAAAATATGTCATAGAGGTGGATAATTTATAGGGACTCAATATCAGACAAGGAGATCGCTTGAATAGTGCGGGATCAGGATTTGGTAGCAAAAGTTTGAATTTTTGCTACAAAAGTTTGAATTTTTGTTGCAAAAGTTTGAATTTTGGTTGCAAAAGTTTGAATTTTGGGTTCAAGGAAAAGGTGAATGTCAGAGGGGAAAGACTTTAAGCAGGGGTGAAAATTTCAAAAAAAACGGTGGCCCAATAAATTGAAAAGACAATGTAAATGACAAACATACACGCATGAGAATGAACAGTAGTTGTGATTGTGGCTCACATCTTCCTCTGGTTTTACGTCCAGTAACGGCTGAAACGCCTTCTAAGAGTCAAGGATGTGCTTCCCATTCAGTTTTCTTGTAAACTGACAACAGGGTCTTTTAAAGTCAGATTCCCAAGACTATAACGTGCTTTTTCCTTACGGAACAGTTCAAACAAATCAAGAAGGACTCCTTGTACATGCCCACTAGGATGCGTCTCAAGAGTCTGAATGATATCATCCAATGACTCCTTACTCAGTCCATCCTTTATGAATTGAATTTTGTCCTCTCGATTTCTTGAAACCATTCCAGGGTTCTTGCATCTTGTGTTACAGGTCCATCTTGCACACCTGTAGCAAACTCCAATTCTTTTTGCCCTTCTCTTCTTTGCATAGGAACTTCTTCCCATACCTGGCATATTTTTAACAAATGATTCTTGGAATTCACCTGCTAAACGTACCTTAGCTTCAATGATCCAACGGACATCTTCTGGAAGGCCTAAGAGTGTTAATGCTCTCAATCGTTCAAGTCTGCAATTGTAAATGTCTGTAAGAAAATTTCTGGGGAGAGTAGGGAACAAAATTTTGATCCTGGTGAGAGCTTTCTCCATTTTTTTTTTCTTAAAACACTCAAGTTATTATTCCTGCAAGCTCAATGTGGTGTAATAGTTGGGATGATTTAAGAGGTGAAGAAGGAAGTTGAGAGATTAGTTGAAACTTATAAGCGAGGAATGTGAGAGAGGGAGAGGGAGAAAGAGAGAGAGAGAAAGAGAGAAAGAGAGAGAGAGGGAGAGAGAGAGACTTCTCTTGAATTTATTGCAGGTATGTGGCATTGTGCAAATGCACTTCTTCTACCGTGTGCTTTTGAAAACCTTCGAAAAATGGTTTAAGACGATGTCCATTCACCTTGAAGATTTTTTCAGTTACCTCATTTTTTATTTCCACTGCACCATAAGGAAAAACATTAGTAACTACAAATGGTCCTAACCATCTAGAGCGTAGCTTACCAGGCATAAGCTTTAGCCGAGAATTGAAAAGGAGAACTTTTTGTCCAACGGAAAACTCCTTTCTTGCCAACTTTTTGTCATGAAGAGCTTTGACCTTTTCTTTGTAAATTTTGGAGTTTTCGTATGCTTCTAATCGAATTTCTTCAAGTTCCTGCAATTGAAGCTTTCTATGGATTCCTGCTTGGTCTAGATCCATGTTGCATTTCTTTACTGCCCAAAATGCTCTATGCTCTAATTCAACTGGAAGATGACATGCTTTACCAAAGACAATCCTGTAGGGAGACATGCCAATGGGTGACTTGTAAGCTGTCCTATATGCCCATAATGCATCAACAAGGCGCAAGCTCCAATCCTTCCTGTTAGGCTGAACTGTTTTCTCTAAGATTTTCTTGATCTCTCGATTAGAAACTTCAGCTTGACCATTTGTTTGAGGATGATATGGGGTGGAGACTTTATGCATGACTCCATATTTGCGGAGTAGGGCTTCCATTGTGCGGTTGAAAAAATGAGTACCTTGGTCACTAATTAGAGCTCTAGGAATGCCAAACCTGCTAAAAATGTTAGACCTGATAAAATCTGCAACAACTCGAGCATCATCAGTACGGGTGGCTTTTGCCTCCACCCATTTTGAAACATAATCAACAGCTAGCAGAATGTAAACAAAGCCAAAAGAGACAGGGAATGGACCCATAAAGTCTATACCCCAAACATCAAATACCTCACAAAAGAGAAGTGGTTGTTGGGGCATCTCATTTCTGCGCGAAATACTCCCTATTCTTTGGCACTGCTCACAAGTTATGCATAATCTATGTGCATCACGAAATATTGTAGGCCAATAAAAGCCTGAGTCTAGTACTTTTCTAGCTGTCCGTTGTGGCCCAAAGTGTCCACCACAAGCTAGGGAATGGCAAAAGGTAAGTATAGACTGAACTTCATGATCTGGAACACATCTTCTAATGATTTGATCACTACATGTCTTCCAAAGGTATGGTTCATCCCATATGTAGTGTTTGGCATCACTTTTCAACTTGGCAAGTTGCGATTTGGTGAAGTGTTTGGGTATTTCTTTAGCAACCAGATAGTTTACCAAATCTGCATACCAAGGATCCTTCCCGTGCAAATGATAGAGATGCTCTTCTGGGAATGAATCTGCAATTGAAGTTTCTTCACAAGGTTGCTGGATCCGACTTAAATGATCTGCTACAAGGTTCTCTGCACCACTCTTGTCTTTAATCTCTAAATCAAATTCTTGCAACAGAAGCATCCAACGAATCAGTCTTGGCTTAGCATCTGTCTTCTTCAGCAAGTATTTCAAAGCTGCATGGTCAGAGAAGACAATAACTTTAGATCCAAGCAAATAGGAGCGAAATTTATCTAATGCAAACACAATTGCCAAAAGCTCCTTCTCAGTAGTTGTGTAATTTGATTGGGTTGCATCAAGTGTGCGAGAGGCATATGCAATGACATGAGATCTCTTGCTAACTCTTTGAGACAGTACAGCACCAAGGGCATAATTGGATGCATCACACATTAATTCAAATGGAAGCGTCCAATTAGGTGGTTGAATGATGGGAGTGGTTGTCAACCGCTTCTTTAGTTCATCAAATGAATCCTTGCATGCTTGATCAAACACAAATTTGGTATCTTTTTGTAGTAGTTTAGAAAGAGGTTGTGCAATCTTGCTAAAATCCTTGATGAATCTTCTGTAAAAACCTGCATGACCAAGTAAAGAACGTACTTCTCGCACAGAAGTGGGGTAAGGTAGAGAAGTAATAATGTCTATCTTGGCCTTATCAACCTCTAAACCTTTGCTAGATACCAAGTGTCCTAAGACTATACCTTCTGTTGCCATGAAATGACATTTTTCAAAATTCAAAACCAGGTTAGTCTCAATGCATCTGTCCAAAACTTTAGAAAGGCTTTCTAAGCATGCATCAAAAGAAGAACCATATACAGTGAAGTCATCCATAAACACTTCCATGCAACTTTCTAAGAGATCAGAGAAAATGCTTACCATGCATCTTTGAAAGGTTCCAGGGGCATTGCATAGACCAAAAGGCATCCTTCGATAGGCAAAAGTACCAAAAGGACAAGTGAAGGTGGTCTTATGCTGGTCTTCTGGGGCTATATGTATTTGAAAATAACCTGAAAAACCATCTAGAAAGCAATAGTGAGATTTTCCTGCTAATCTTTCCAAAATTTGGTCTATGAAGGGCAAAGGGAAGTGATCCTTGCGAGTAGCTTGGTTAAGCTTCCTATAATCTATGCACACTCTCCAACTGTTTTGTATTCTGGTAGGGATTAGTTCATCATTGTGATTTTTGACTACAGTCATGCCAGTTTTCTTAGGAACTACTTGCACCGGGCTTACCCAATCACTGTCTGAGATGGGATAGATGATACCAGCTGCCAAAAGCTTACCTACTTCCTTCTTTACCACATCTAGGATGGTTGGATTCAAACGCCTTTGTGGTTGTCTAACAGGTCTGGTGTTTTCCTCTAGCAGTATCCTATGCATACAAGTAGATGGGCTAATACCTGGAATATCAGCCAAAGTCCATCCAATTGCTTGTTTATGGCTTTTTAAGGTTTGCAGTAACCTTTCTTCCTGTTGTGGTAGAAGGTTCTTTGCTACAATGACAGGAAGCTTCTCATTTTCCCCCAAATAAGCATACTTTAGATGTTCAGGCAAAGGCTTCAACTCTAAAGGAGGTGGTTGTATTATGGAAGGAAGAGATCTATCTGAGATTGAAATGTCTGCAACACTTGCATCTAACATGTCATCTTTCAACGAAGGTTGGTCTGCAGCATTAATCCTGGAACACACAATACATGAATCAAATTCATCACATGTGCAAGTAAAATTATCTAAGTAATCTAAATCAAAATCAAAAAATTTAAAAAGTAGATTGTCAATAGAATAATCATCCGCAAGAAGGTCTATGGCATCAAGTTGAAAGAGTGAATGATTCTCTATGGGATGCTTCATGGCTTCAAATATGTTGAATTGGATGATATCATCTCCAAATTCCATAGAGAGAGTCCCCGTATGCACATCTATCTTTGTTTTTGCAGTTTTGAGGAAAGGTCTCCCTAGGATCAAGGTTGCTCTATTGATGGATGACTCATCTTCCATATCCAAAATGTAGAAGTCAGCTGGAAAGATCAGCTTATTCACTTGAACTAGCACATCTTCAAGTACTCCGGCTGGATGTGCTGTACTTCTGTTGGCTAATTGAATCACCACACCAGTTGGCTTCAGTTCTCCCAGATTCAAAGATTTATAAACTGATGAGGGCATAATATTAATGGAAGCACCTAGATCCAGCAATGCATCACCAAATGTAGAGTTTCCTATTGTGCAAGGAATGGTGAAAGTTCCTGGATCTTAACATTTCTGAGGGAGGCTGGGTTGAATTAAGGCTGAAACATTGCGCCCCACACTAATCTTCTCATCCCCTTTGAGTCTTCTCTTATGCGTGCACAAATCCTTTAGAAATTTGGCATATTTGGGAATTTGCTTGATAGCATCTAGAAGTGGTATGTTGACTTCCACTTTCCTGAAAGTATCTAGAAGCTCCTTATCCAATTCTGCATGAACATTGGGCTTGGATTGAACCATTCTATTTGGAAAAGGTAAAGATACCTTCTGATCAGCACAATTTGGGGTTTTCTTCTCATCAGATGCTTCAAGTGCAGATCGTTTATGGCAAGCTTCTTTTTGTTGATCATTCGATGTCTTATCGAAGGCTGGTGTACTTTTTTCATCAGACTTTCCTTCTGATTCAGATGGCTCATCAGAGATATCTCCAGGTGTGGAGATAAATGCTTCTTTTTGGTGTGGATTAGTCTGATTGAAGCTTTGTTGCTTTAAAATTGTAGGGTCTGTCTGCACTTTCTTCCCACTTCTCAAGGTCATGGCGTTCACACTTTTGGGATTTATGACAGGTTGAGAAGGTAGTTGACCAGAACCTTGAGATTTCAATTGGTTGACAGTGGTAGCCAACTGCCCAATTTGAGTTTGTAAATCCTGAATGGTAGAACTTACATTTTGTTGAAATTGAAGATTGTTGGTTGCTAATTGCTTCATCAAATCATCAAGAGAGGGTTCAGAAGCATTAGAGGGTACAGATTGCTGCATATGCTGTTGTTGTTGTCTGAATGGCGGTGGTTGGTATTTATTTTGGGAGTCAGATGTTTGAATCCTTTGTTGTTGTGGAGGGCCATATCTCAAGTTAGGATGGTTTCTCCAACTAGGATTGTATGTTCCAGAAGGTGGTTCAAACTTCTGTTGCTGATAATGTTGAGGAGGCCTGTATTGTTGTCCTGTGCCAAAAATACCATTTACTGCAGCCTCAGGTGTCTCACTTTCTTGCAATGTTGGGCATGCATCAGTAGGATGATCTGCAGAAGTGCAGATGCCACATGTTTTGGTTTTGTCAATAACATTAAGTTGCTGTTGTTGTCCGATGGCCAACTGTCTTACGATGGAGGTTAGTTCTTCAATTCTGTTCTCCAATCGTGTATGGTCTGTCTTGGTGGTCATTTCATGGACTCCTTTAGACAAGGAATTAGTTCGAGAATTGAATTGCTGAGAATTCTCTGCCATGTTGGCAATCAAATCTCGAGCTGCTGTAGGAGTTTTGTCCATAAGTGCTCCACCACTAGCTGCATCAACCATGCTTCTGTCCATTGGCATGAGTCCTTCATAGAAATACTGAATCAGTAATTGATCACTGATTTGATGGTGTGGACAAGTGGCGCATAGTTTCTTGAATCTCTCCCAATACTCATAGAGAGTTTCTTGGGAGTTCTGTCTGATGCCGCAAATCTCTTTTCTGATAGCTGCTGTTCTGGATGCAGGGAAGAATTTCTCCAAGAATAATCTTTTCATATCATTCCAGCTTGTAACAGATGTTGGATGTAGATAGTACAACCAGTCCTTAGCTCCATCATTTAAGGAGAAAGGAAATGCCTTCAACTTGATATGATCTTCTAGAATTCCTTGTGGCCGCATTGTGGAACACACAATGTGAAATTCCTTCAAATGTTTATGAGGGTCCTCACCTGCAAGGCCATGAAACTTAGGTAGCAAATGTATTAGTCCAGACTTCAGTTCAAATGGTGCATCAACATCAGGGTATTGAATGCACAATGGTTGATAAGCAACATCAGGTGCAGCTAATTCTTTTAAGGTTCTATCAGCCATGTTCTTAGCAAAATATTTAAAACTATCAAAATTTAAAGATGAAAAATCACTACTGTTACTTTCTTGGTTATTACTGGATGAATGTCTTCTATGTGCTCTTTTCAAATGGTGGAATGTTCTATCAATCTCAGGATCATATGCATATAAATTTTCAGGATTGGATCGGGTCATACACAAAAAGGTGAATTCATACAGAAAATCCAAGAATGATATACCTAAAGTAAAAACAATTGTTAGAAAGATTAAAATTTTTATACAAACTCCTAAATGAGCCTAGGAAATTAAAATGGTCCCCGGCAACGGCGCCAAATTTTGACACGCTCGTCGCAAACGCGCAAAAATAATTTCCAGATTTCCCCCAAACTATTGGTATAGTATAAGGTGCAACCTAGGTCATCTCCCAAAGACCATTTCAGATTCTTAAGCAAATAAGGAGAAAATTAGAACAAGGGGGTTTTTGTAAAGATGTGATATCAAATGCTAAACACAAAATACAGACTGAAATTAATTTCACTTAACAATTATCAACTCAAGGAATTCAGAGGCTATTTTCATAACTAATCATTGATCACTAAAATCATGCATTGTGTTTATCAACCTAGGATCATCTGGAACCCCTACAATGATCCTTGAATTCTCTACTGAGAAACCTCTCAGAATTTAATTGATTATGATCAACAAGATTTAGTAACCACTTAATCTTTTATCTAAACCAATTTTACAATCAGAATTCAGTTGAAGTAAGTAATAAAATGAAAACCTTCAATTCAATTACTTAATTTCTACTCTTCAAACTTTTGGAAAATGATTTACCAATCAAAAACCAATTATAAATCAATTATACATTAACCAAAATACGTCAACCGATCAAACTTTGATTAAAGAATAAAATTGAAAAATATAGTGAAGCAGAGTAGAAACCACTTAATATGCACGTAAATAAAGATCAAGACCTCAAAGTTAAAATGAAAATAGCTTGAATCCTTGAATTGAAACTACAAACCTAGCCTTCCATAAAGGAGGCAAACTAACAACAAAGAAAGAGGCAAACTAACAACAAATAAATCCTAAGCCTTCCATGTAGGAGGCAACTAACAACAAATAAATCCTAAGCCTTCCATGTAGGAGGCAACTAACAATAAAGAAAAGCTAAGCCTTCCATGTAGGAGGCAAACTAACAAGAAAGAAAAACTAAGCTTTCCATGAAGGAGGCAAAACTAACAAGAAAGAAAGAAAGGAAGAAAGAAGGAAAGAAAGAAAGAAAGAAAGTGGTATTGGAGTTAATCTCTAAAATGGTGTGTGTCTCCTCTTGCAAACCCTTCTATTTATAGAGGATTTTTGAGGCATCATCTTCAGAAAGTCACCAACTAGGATATTACTTTTCTACCCTTTTCTTGCTTTCACATGGGCTTTGTTGAAATTGCAAAACACTTTTGAATTTTTGCCACCAATGAGCACAACAATTTTGACTTTCTTGCACCGCAATTTCGGATGTTCACATGTCCGAATTAGAGCTTGCCTTCTGAACAAAAGTTGTAGCCCTGGATCTTAGCTGTCCAACAAAGTTGATTTCATCTCAATATGACTTCTATATCTCAAGATATGGCCGGATCTTTGCACACTGTTCAAATTCCACGTCAGCAACACTATCTCATCTTTTGAGATAATTTCGGAGTCCTAAACATCCCATTTAGAATCTGATCTTGCTTTGTAAATATGGACACTTCTTTAAGCTTTCATTCAAGATAGATTTCATGATTTTTGGATGTCTACAACTCCTATTATGCTCAAAATACTATAATAGTGTCATTTTAATCGGGTAAGCAAAGAAATTCAATTAAACTTCATATGAACCCAAACTCATAAAATATGACAAAGATCACTTAATTGAACATATAAGAAGTCTTAATGAGATAAAAGTGAGAGATAATTATTTATGAAATCTATGCTTATCAATCGCCTTTTTTTTAAAAAAAAAAATTAAGTTGAACTAAACATGAGGTAATAATGTAAAAGGAAAAAATGATCATAGGGTCCTGTTCACTGTCAATTATGATGAAGGATCAAATATACATTCAATTTGTATTTAAATTTTGAACAGGAATAGTTGTGCTTGTTTAGTATTTCAATATAATAATGTGTGATAAAAGAGTTCTTTAATTTTCTCCATATAAATGATTTAATTCAGGTGCACTCCAAAGAACATGGTAAAGATATCTGGTCCCTCCTTGGATGCATTTGGAAACAGTAAAAAAGAAAGGATGGCAATTGAAGGGGAAATTAGCTTATGATAATAGATGTAAATGGGAATATTAACTATACATTTTTTTTTTACAATTTTTAATATTGTATTATTTGATAAACTTACATATTTTATAAAACAATAAATGAGATTTATTTAATATGAAATACAATCTTCATTAAATGGTAGGATTCATATGGATTTTATTCAACAATGAATAGGGATGAAGTGAATAAGGTTGTCCGAGGGTCTATGGCGATAGGGGTCTATGGTTTGTCTCGTTTGAAATCTGACTTGGCTCAGCTCGTCTAATAAATAGGCAGACTTAAACTTGTTAAAAAACTTTTTTAGATAAATAAGACAGGCCTAAACTTATATAAGACAGGCCTAAACTTATAAAAAAGCCTATTTAACATATTCAGGGAATTATTTATATTTATATATTTTATATTTAATTTATTTTAATATATTATATTTGTATAATATTTATTTTATATTTTATTTACATAATATTAATATATATGTTTTAGGTCTATTTAATAATTTTTTTATAGACTTTAAGTTTGCAAACCTTTTTAATCAATTATTTATATAGACTTTAAATTTATTTATCGATCTTTTCAGTAATATAAACTTTTAAACAGACTTGTAGGTCTTGTAAGCTTTAAACAAGGTTAGATCTTGACAGAGAAATAAGTCTTGACAGGTAACAGACCCATACTTTGATCTCAAAATTTTTAAACAGGCAATGCTTGAACACTTAAAATCTAACTGTTATGTTGCTATCATTTATCTACTATATTTCTTGTAAGCAACTTACCTTAGTTTGCAGAACCTATATTTCTTCTGAAAGGATAAGACAGAAAAGTAATATAGTATTAATAGATGGACTTCTGAAAATTTGAGATTCAAAGTGATGAATTGAATTAAAATATCATTTAATAGCAATTTATCTGAGAATGTTGTAGCGTTCCTTTATCTACTATGTCTATGGTTAGGTAAATTAGCAAAATTGATCAATTTATACACGAGCAAAAAATAAAAAATTAGAAACAGTAAGCGTGGTGGGAATAATTGCTCTTTGTAAAATTTATACACAGTTCATAAACCGTTAAAATGTTCTCATAGTGTAATCCTCAAGACAATAAGTACAAGAAACTCTTCTAAAATTGGACTTCAATTAAATCCTTGCAAGGACTCTGGATTTGTAAGGGCGATTTTTGTTATTTGTTTTGGAGTTTGAAAAGAGAAGGAACTCTGGATCATGCAAAACGGGTACCCATTGTTGTAGTTTAAAGTGCATTAACAGCACCTATGTCCATGAGGCTGCAGCCAAAAGAAGCAATAAAACCTGATCAGATCACACAATATTACCAATCCAAGTGGCTTGACCTGTAGCATGCTTGATTCAGCTTAAATTTAAAGAAATAATTGTTTTTTTTTTCAAAAGTTCTTTCAGAAAGCTGAAAGAAATAAACGATTATTTCTTTAAAATAAGCTGAATTAAACATGCATATGACATTTTTTTATAACTTATTTTACACAATCATTCAATTTTATGGTAAAAACATGTCACATGAGAATGGTAAGTAGCAGTACTCACGTCATATGAAGCAAGAGATCTGCAGTAATTAGTGTTTGTGAGCACTGTACTTGTAGAGCCACACTCACTTACTGTGGACCTATCAAGCTTTATTGACCATGGATATTGGTAGTTTTGGGCAGTGACACCAACATGTGAAGATGACCTCTGCATCCTCACTGGCCTTGGGACATTCCTTCCTTCCACTGAAGCTCTTCGCCGGCTCGGTTGCCTCTCATATGAATCTGGCCTTGCCTTTGGTGCACTCTGTGATCTAACTTTGGCTCTTGATGATTCTGTGTTAGCCATGTAATTTGGAAATAAGGGGTAGTCATAGGACATGGTTTCTGTGAAGGCTGGTCTAGGGAAAACAAAAGGAAGCTTTGAATCCTCTACTCTTGACACTGCAGAGTAGAAATGGGGACTGCTTTGTGCTGTGCCGAACGAACAGTCCTCAAAATGAGCACTGCATGCTCTTGGACTCAGTTCTGTCAATGTAGATGGTGCAGGTGATATATTGTAGTTTTCTTCCTTTGAGTATGAACCATTTGATGAATAATATGTAGAAAATCTATGCTCAGACAATTTGAGGTGTCCATGATTTGCAGTGCTGTTTCTGCCTCTTGTGTTACCTATGGATTCACAAACATCCATCTCCACAATCTTGGTATTCTCTTCCAAACCCCCGTCCATTTCCTAGATGAACAAAACCATATTCTATATCAATGAACTGAAGCACTTAAAATGTTATTTTCCTTCATGTTTGGTTAGAGTATATTATTTGTGTTTTTAAGTTCATCATCTTTTTCCCATTGCTTTTGCAGGATGTTCACCCACAATAAGTATCTCTCTGGCCATGAATTGAATACTACCAAGTGTGTTTTCATTTATAATGTGTCTTTATATTTACAAAATTCAAAATGAAAATTTATCATTTTCTTCTACATAGCTTCTACATTAAACTGAAAAGACCAATGCTAATCATTCCACAGATAATTCACCTTAATCTATATGGACAGAAAATAAGAAAATTCACTTAAAAAATTTCAACCATCATTCTACAATTTAAAAGTAGGTAGCAACAGTTATTGAACTCACACTATACATATGCATGAAGAAGTTGTCCTCTGTGATTTTTCTGTAGGGTGATAGCTTCTGATTACCCTTTCCTTCTGACACCACTCGAGCTCTCTGAGCACGAGCCCTGGCTTGTGCTATGACCAAAGCCTGCATGCATCTTAGTGTCTCCCTAGCCTGTTTTCTCACCAAGTGACCCCTTACTAGTGCCTGCAACTTCACTAATCCTCTAAGAGCACATAATGCCTTTCTTGCCTGTCACATTAACATTGAAACATTGCTCATAGTCACACACATACCAACACTAGTCCAATAAGAATGGAAGAAAAATTAGAACTAGGTTCCACTTAATGTAACCTACCAAGTAGGACCTAAAGACAGATTGAATTTTAATGGCTGCAGCCTCTTCAACACTTCCTGTTGATCCCTTGCAACTAGGATTCAAACAGAACACAGCATCAGATACAGCTGCTGAGGCCAACATGGTGTGTTTCCTATGATCCTTCTCAGCATCTGTGGCAGTTTGCAATGTCATTGAAGCAGTGACAATAGGTTCTGCAAGGTTCAATTCCTTGGAAGCTGATGATCTCCTGAAACTCCATCTTCTTTTTTCCTTTGGAGTAGTTGAAATTGGAGTACTTGGATTTTCTGTTCCATTTGACAAACACAGGTAGTTGTTAGTGGCACCACATTTTTCCTTCTCTTTTTCTTTGTCTTTCTTCCCTGTCAACAAGTTTCTAAGCCATTTGCTTGTTTTCCCCATCTCTTTCAAAACATGGATTGAATAGTAAGTATCATTCAACAACTTAGAAGAAAGTAACAAAATAAAATGTAAGATCCCTTCATATCTGTATTTGATAAGTTGCTTTCAATACCATATGGCCCCCCATTTAAAAATGGCTAAGCTTTCTGACAACCCCTAAACTATCTCACTATATATTTTCCTTAGTAACTGTCACTTTCAGAGTATGTTTGGGTCCCTTTGCCATGTAATTAGGTAAGGTCCTGTTTGTGTAAGAAGAAGCATAGAAGCAACTTCCCGTGATACAGATCCATTGCTTCTATTGAAAATATTTGTACATTTTGTGTGTGTGTGTGTGTGTGTTCTTAGAGGCTTGACAAGGGTGTTTTGGTGATTTCAATTGTTGGTTAATGTGAAATGGGTTGGATCAGAAGCCATGTGAAAAGTACGTCAACAACAACTGGCAGAATCCTTCTAAAAAACTCACATTTGGGTAGGAGAGTGGCTAGTTGCAGTTCCATTTTAGGGGTCATTGTGAAACACAAAATAGTAGTCCTTGTGTGACCGGGAATCACTAATAATAAGACTGTGTTTCTTTATTGACCAAAAAATAAAGAGTCTCTTTCAAGTTTTTCAAAATTGTTTTTGAGAATATAAACTTGTGAATATAGCAATCTCATGTTTGTTAAAAATAAACAAAATTTCTAGGCATAGTTGTTTCTTAGGAGTTAATCAAACTTACATTTTGTTTGACTTTCATTCTCATGGAAAAAGATGAAAATGCAACATTCTGATTGAAAATTTTAAAGTTATTATATATTTCAATCAGTAACTTTCTTTTTTATTTTTTCTTCTATTATTTCAATTTTAAAAATTATTCTTAAGAATATTGAATCATTACCAAACATATATTTTAATTTATTCAGAAATAACAGTTATTCTAAAATAATAATACTCTTAAATATAAATAGAAACTTGCACCTTCCTATATTTCTAATCTAACCATAGGATAATTTTAAAAAATAAAAATAAAAAATCTAATAATTTGTACTTGAATGTATGTCACTTTTGATGATATGTAGAACGGACTTTTCCCCTTCTAAAAACATCATTACAGGAATTGTTATTTTCAGGAATGTAATCACATATCATGAAACAAAGGCCATCTTAACTTTTTGTGCAGATGTCATATGGGTTTGCACGTGCCAGTATTGTCCATTGAAGCTGCACGGATTCAAGAGCTTTTATGCTCTCTGCTGAGCAGAATGTGTTACAAGTTTCCTGGGACATTGCTTAATACATGTTTAATAAATATTAAATTTAGAAAAATCATGACTTTTTTCAATGAAAAATGTTAATGTACCCTTGAAATATTGGTTAAAAAAATCAAAATTATAAAATTTTTATTCAAAAAATATTATCAATACATTTTTGTAATTTCCAATCTAATTCCATTGTGAATTTTAGTAAAAATTTTATATTTTTATATTTTTTATTTTTAAGATATTAATATGATCCTTTTCCAAAAGCTTTCAGGAAGCTAGCAAGAATAACTGATTATTTTGTAAATAAATTAAACAAACAATAACTTGCAAGCGATTTTATCAAAATATATTTCAGTTAGCTTATGTTACTATCTCATGCTATGCTAATAAACCCATGAGAAAGGACCGTCATCATGAGTACCAAAGTTTTTAAATAGCTAGATTAGTTAGCTTAGGAGAGATGACAAAAATGTACTGGAATTAAGTGCTCCATCCTCCATGTGCTTAACTCCACTCAGTATCAAAGTACATTCAAGACAAAGAAAAAGGTAACATTTCGGTTTTAATGGATGGATTTTTCAACGTTTATAAAAGGGTAGAAGAAATTGTGACCTTGCATCCTAAAGTTCTAAGATGGGGCATTGCATCTTCATTCCTTTGTGAGTTGGTCTTCCTTAGTTTAGCTCAAGTGACGGTTATTCAACCCTTTTACTCAAAATCTAGAGGTTGGCTTAGGAAACAAATAGACCTATGTTTTTGTTTTATGTGCATGACATAAAAGGAGTTAAAGTGAAATTTTCTTATATACATGTATAGTAATATATATCTGTTTATATTTAAATATAGATTTATTTTTTATTTTTTATTTTTTTAAAAATTTGTTAGATGAAAAATGTTGATGAATGGATAATAAAGAGAATATTAAGATTGGAAGTTAAAATTACAGTCGGTGCGGAATAAAATGCAGGCAAATAATGTACTGAACAAAATTTCAATCAAGAAAAGGACAAGTCTGTTGAAGCAGTGGTTGTTTACAGATGACAATCAATTTAATATGAGTAGGGCCCATGTACCTATCATAGAGTTGTGATTTGTGTTGTTATATGAATCATATCTTTGCTTAAACTAATATTCAGTTGGCAATCACATGGCATGTTTAATTATAAGCCCCCCATTTGACTAGCCATTCTATTAGGGAAATAACACTTTGGGATTTGGCCCATTTATTTCTCATTCTTATTCTCTACTTATATTTTTTTTTATGGTAAATAAATTAAATTAGAAGTTTATATGATCAAAATAATATATTTTGATATATGAGTTCATTTTACTAGCTTGTAGTATGTTTTGAAGCAATACTTTATATGCCATTTGAATTTATAAGTTTTTAGCTTTTTCGTTTTTCTACTTTTATTTTCACTATCTTGTCACTATTTTGTCAAAATTTCTCCCCTATTCTTTTTAATTTTTTTATGTTAAAAATATCTCAACACTCTCTTTCGCTTTTATCAAATATAATTTCTTTATAGCATAAAATTATCAAAATTATAATATAAATTCATTTATATTATCTCATTTTATTTTAAAAACATTTTTTAAAAAATGATATTATCTACTGCCTTTATAAATACATCCTTAATTCCTTTTTGATAAGTTTATTATTTGATATTATCACCCAGCAAATTCCCCTTTATTATCTTACATGTTGTGAAGGTTCATTTGTGTGCTTGTGTGGAATTTAATTAGTTCAATTTCATTATAGTTCCTGTATGGTTAATTTAGCATATCTACAGGAATATTTTTAGAGGAAGTTTAAAAGTTAAATTTCATCACAAGGTAACAAGTTATCACTATTTAGTTTTCATAATATAAATTTGGTTAAATATGTATTTATGAACTTCTAGGTCAACAATAGTGAATAAATGAGAGACCAAACAAGTTATGTATCTTTCTTGTAAATCCTAAACATAAATTGTTTAGATGTGAAGGGTCTAAACTTACAATATATATATGGCACTTAAGGTTACCTATTCTGCAGGTTTTAACTGAATTTCACGTGAAGCATTGAAACGAAACCTTGAAGAATACTATTGTGGAAAATCTCTTAAACGGTTCAAGTGATGCTCACATGGGTTTCAAAGCATATTCCAATGCATGTGAAATTTATCAATCCATTATCAATTTAAATTATCATGTGTCCTAATAACATTTTCATTCCAATATATTTTATTTTTTATATATTTCTTATCATATTATATATCAAATTATATATTTTTTTTCTCTTTTTATTTTTAAATTTCTTCTTTTGTTTTTTCCATTTTATTCTACTTATCATGTGGTCCTACGACCACTCCAGTGATGCAAATTTTCCTGGCTTCTCACAAATCTAAAATATATGTGATATGGACATATCACTTGTATCAAAATCCACTCCTATGAACATGCTATGTCTGCATTTGAAGGTAGCATGAAGATGTTGGTATTGAAGGATGTAAATGGCCTAAAGAGTATGTGCAAGCATGTTTGTACATCTAAAATGATGCATTAGGGCCTTGTGGTCCATGATGCTACGCTAATTGCCAACTTAAGGGTGTTTCATTATTCAATTAGCTCAGGATACCTGCCACCATTCCTTGTTATAAATAAAATAAAATATTATGTTAAGGATGTATTTGATATAAATTTTTTTCATTTTTATAAATCATGTTTTGTCAGAAATCATAATTACTAAAATGTTAGAAGCATGTTTGGTATATTTAAAAGATTTATGGGAATTTTATAATAAGTATGGTTAAAATCTTTTCATTTTTATAAAAATTTTATCCCTAGTCATAAAAATATTTTAGTAAAAAATATACTTTGAAAAATATTTCTAAGAATTTTAGTTTCCTTATATATCAATTATACAAAATTAATATTCTTGAATTAAGATTCATATAAAATTTTAAAAATAAATCTTTAACCAAACACCTCCCTAAAGATTTAATTAATCTAAAATTCAGATTATTTAGACTAAAAAAGTATAGAGTACATTTTAGAAGATTAAGGTTTAAAGTAATAATCGTTGATTGAAAATGAAAAAGTTTTTAAAAATTTATAATTTATTTATGTATAATATATATATATATATATATATATATATATATTATATTAGTTCAAGTTTTCAATCTAATAGTTAATATTAGATTTTACTCTTTAATTTGCATTATATGTTTTAGGTGAGATATAGTGGCTTTAATTTTGTTCGAGGCTCAATAATTATTACAACAAAAACATTCGTATTCTTTTACATAGAAAATGATAAATACACGTATGCACAGTAATTTCATTTATTAAAATATTTTAGTAATGCGATTATTGATAATTAATGATATAAACAAAATAGTTAATAAATAATATAAATGATAAATAAATAACGTGTAAGCGGTAATCAATCATATATATGATTAATTAATTATTTATATGTTAATAATATAAAAAATTTAGTTAATCAATTATATATTTAATTAATTGATTAAAATTTAGGATGTAAGTAGATGTAGTTATTATGCATATGTATAAATAATATGACTTTTTTTACTTTGCAGGTTGCAAAATTTTATTGTATTTTTTTAATATATGTGTATAATATCATGTTATTATCTTACAAATCATTTTAAAGATAGCTACACTGATGCACGTATCATTTTACAGATTTTATAAACATCTATTAAACCTATTATTAAGTGTAAGGTAAGAAGTTGAAGGAAGAAATTGAAATTTTGTTCACCTGAAGCAAAGTTCTTTCTCTCATATTTTTGTATTCTTTTCACTTATAACATAGTTTAAATGTTTTAAATTTAAAGTATCCTAAAATATATAGAACTTAAAATACCACTTTATTTATATCTTTTTTTAAACTTTGATCGTTTGAACTGACCTTTAAAAATTAAATTTTAAGAAAATCAAAATAAGCATTATGTAAGAGGAATTTACATGGTTTGGCTGAAGTTTATGAAATTTATAAATAGACCTCATGATTTGTAACAATTATTTTAAAAATCATATTATCTGTTTCTCAAATTTGTAAGTTTTTTGAAGATTTTTTTTTCTTTTTAATTTCATCTTTAAAGCTTAAAATTTTTGAATCAATGTTTAAGTTCTCTTTATTATTGGAGCCGAACATTAATGTAATAAATAAGAAATTATTAGGTGTTTATTCCATAAACATCTATGGTGTTCAATACTCCAAACTCTTTTCTAATTTTTTTTACTTTAAATTTTATGCATTTTGAATGTTTTAATTTTAATTTTTTTTTCTATTTATTTTGATGCTATTTCGTGTGTGCCTTCAAGTACAGATGTTACGAGGTTATCTACATTTAAAATTTTATTATACATTTTTCTTGCTCAAAAGATTGTAAATTTCAACCATATTTTTTTTATTTATGATTTCAATCACGGTAGTTATTTAAGTTTATTAGCTAATTATTTAGTTTCTTTTAATTATTAAAAAAATTATTTATACAATAAAAATATACAATATTTCATATAAATAAATAAAAATAGAAGATAAATTAGATAATAAGATGAAAAAAATATGCAATTTTTAATAAATTATTATATTATTTTATTAATATATATATATATTAAAATAAAACAGAATCAATTGATATGAAATATTAAATTTGTAAGCTTACGTTATTTAATAAATTTTTATATATAAACTTATATAATTTAACTATTAAATTAAAAATTATTAAAAAATAAATTAAATTTATCAAACTTTATATCAACTAAAAGTTAATTAATATTTTAGTATATTCTCTTTATTTCTTTATATTTGTCTAGGTATAAAACATAAAAAATGTATTTAAATATTTATTTATATATTTAAGAGAATATTAATTAATTTTTATATATCTTTTATATCCACTTAATTATTATTAACCATAAAAAATTATTACATTTAATATTTTTATTATTAAATAATAAATGATAAAAGATTAGAGTAAATTTTATAAAAGAAATTATAAAAATAAATAATAATTTTAATTATAATTTTTGAAATATGTAATTTTTTATTTGAATAAATAAAGAAATGAAAAGTATTATTTTATTTTAATCTATAATATATTATTTAAAATATATATGTTCTATGAGATAATATACTTATAAATATTTAAATTATATAATTATTAAATTAATTATTAAATTAACTAAATATAAATTGAAAATAAATATCTATCATTAGTTAGTGTGAATTTTCTAATTAGTACATACATGAATTAAATGAACCAATTTATTGGCATACTTGTCTATCGTTAAGTGCTTCGTCATTAATCCTCCGTCAGTTAATTAAAAAATTTTCAATTCTAATATACTTTAACGTGTTTGATTAAATACCTTCACAGTTATTGGTGAGAGTGATTATAAAAGTAATGAATTTAATTTTTCTATATTGAAAATACAATTTTTTTATAATAATTTATATATGTTAAGTAAGTAAATTATATTATTGGTATAATTTTTTTAAAATAATTATTACAGAAATAAATAATTTTTAATTTATTGATAATGTATTTTTTTTGTATTATTAGAATATTTTAATTAAATTTATATCAAATTGGTTTATTTTGACAAATTTTCAAAACTCAACTCACTTAAAATTTTTATAATCATATATTTAAATTAGTTTATAATTAATATTGATAAACAGTTTTATCCCCAAAAATTATTGATTTTTTTAACCTTATTTATTATATTTTTATTTTTAATAAAACAAATAATTTTAAATAAAAATTATTATTTTAGATATTTAAAATTAACTTTAAGAGTTAAGGTTGATATTTTTCAAAAATTAATCATTTGAGTTTTAAAATTATAAATTATAAATGTAATACATTTAAGTTAGGAATATAAAGAAATCTTTTATCCTTGTTAATCATTCAAATTTGATTGTGTCCAGAAAAAAATAAAGCATTCGACCATGTTTAAGTTATTTTTAAAAATATTAAATTACTTTTAAAAATTTGATTTTATAAAAATTTATTATTTTAAATAATAAAAATTAAAATGTTGACAAGTTAACAAAATCTTTTTCTATTCTTCATTAATAAATAGTATCCTTTGTAATATAAAATAGCAATAGCTTTTCTAACTTTTTTATGACACATCATATTAGCTGAGAGTTGTTAGTAGATTTGTTTTCCTCTTTCTCTAACTTTTATCTTTATGTGTCAAGTACTTTCCATTGTGCAAATCAAAAGGACTCTATGCAATTTTAAGTTCATCCTTTCTAAAGGAATTTTTATTTATTTGCACATTCTAAAATTGTGAGGATAAAGTTAGATTTTTTTTTAAATTTTAATTTTTTGTTCTTTCGATTTATAAACATACATTTTTAATTTATATGGTTATCTCTATGTCAGAAGTTGAAATAGGGAAGTGTTTGTTGAGATAGCATTATTCTTCTTGCAATGTTTTTTTTTTTTTTTTTCTTCATTGCTCTATGCATAATTTTTCACTTCTGTTCTTTCTATGCCTGTTCCACTGTTAGGACCAAAATTGAAGTACACTTTCTCAATTTTCTTTTTCCTTTGGTTTTATGAATTAAAAAAATTTTCATTATTTTTTTATTTAGTAGAGATATGAATTAAATTTTAAATTTTATATATATATATTTTATCTTCCATTCTCATGCATGTGGTGCCTAAAGTGATCTTAGTGCATAACTCTTCGTATTTTTTATGAATTATTTTGAAAAAATTTAAATGCTTAACAATTTAAATATTTTTATTTAAAAAATATTTTTTTTACAAATAATTTAAATTTTTAATATTTAAAATTTTTAGTTTGGATGTATCATTTTAAATTTTTTTAATTTTTAATTTTTATATTTTAAATTATTTTTTGGATAAAATAATTTGATTTTTTATAAATATAAATTTATATTTTAAATATTTATTTAAAAATTAAAATAACATTTTACTTATTTGAAAATTTTAAAATGCATTTAAATTATTTTCAAATTTTAATGTTTTTATATGTTTATTGTATCTTTTAAACTAGAATATAAAACAATTAAATTTATAATTATTTTGTTAAGTTACTTTGAATAGTATATGAAAAAACCACATAAAATTATAACTGCATATTAAAATAAAAAATTACTTTTTACAATTGTAACCAAATAAAAAAGTTTTTATTTACATAAAAGATAAATAATTAAAAAAATAAATTATATTTTTTTAAATTTTAAATTATTAAAAAACTTGAACACAAAAACCCTTTAACTGGAAAACAAGAAAATATTAATTAAAAAAGAGATTAACTTTAAAACTCTTGATATGAAATTCTAAAATATTGTTATTTACGTTGAAATATTTAATCGACTGTTTTTATCTACTTATTTTTTATATATTTTATAATTTTATTTTTAACCGTAATTTTACTAAGATATGAACCATAATTTGTCCACAATAAAAAATAAAATCTAAAATAAAAAATTATTTTTAATATATTTTATATATTTAAATTTAGAAAAACCTATAAAATATTATAGAATTATATTTAATATATTATATTTAAAAAATCATCATTTTTTAATTATAATTTTAAAAAAATTAGTTAAGGAATCAATAAATATAATATTTTACTAAAAATATATTAAAATTTATGATAAAAATATACTAATATTTTTAATTTTGTTATAAAATAAAAAAATATTTTCTATTCTGTAACCAATGTTATATAGTTATCTTTTTATATTGGACATGAGAAACTTCACAGAACTTGGTATGAGTCTAGATCATTTTAAATAATATATATATATATATATATATATATATATATATATATATATATATATATATATATATATATATATATATATATATATATATATATATATATATATATAAGATAATAAAGACATTGAAAAGAGAACGGAAGAGATAGAAGGATCAAAATTATCTCAGTTTTGGTTTATTTTAAATCCATCCATTTTAATATATTAAAATTCTTTTTTAAAATTTCTTGAATTTAAGATGTTTAATTTTCAAATTTTTTTATATTTTTAATATTTTGTATAAGAAATAGTATAAATAAAAATATTTATTTTTTATTTAATTTTCTATTTTTATTATTTTTATTTAAAACTTTAAAAGTAAAAAATAGAATGAAATATATAAGGTATAATTTTTATAAATAAAAATGAAAACAGAAAATATATTTTAAAACCAAAGCGTTTTTTATAAAAAAAAATCTAAACAAAATATTTTAAAATTTTAAATTTTAAATTCTTTATTAAATTACTTTTCCTCTAAAAATATTCATCCAAACCATAATTGCTAATCACTGACGTATCAACGATCATACTTGCACTTCAGCTTAAATTATCACATTCGTTCCACCAGCAATTAATTTACAAAATTGCACCAGTAAAAAATATTACACAGTTGTTTAGACCGAAATTTATATTTATACATTTTTGATTCACAGTAACAACACCAATGGAATTGTGGAACATTGGCAAGAATTTAGATTTTTACATTTTTGATCTTGATCAAGGATTTAAGGTTATCTATTTAAACTTTTTATTTTGTAATTTAGCTTTTTTTTTTGTCATTTTTATTCTATTTTACGTGTAATCTTTTTACAATATCTATTGTTTTATTTTAGAACTATCATTTATTTTTTATTTCTTGGATCATTAGCTATATTTACTGATGTTCTTGACCATTTTATTAGTTTTTAAAAGAAAATATTTCATATGATCTATAGTTTTGCTTTCATGTGATTATAACGTCGTTTTTATTTTTATTTTATATTTAGTCATGATATATAATTTATTTGTTTTGCCCGTGTAGTACTTTTATATGTTAACATCATTTTTTTTTTTTTGTAAATATTTTTTTCAGCAGCCTTACCATTGTTTCTTTTTCACTTTTTAGTAGAAATAAATTAATTTGAATTCTCTAAAACAATTTTGTTGATGAGATAAATCGGTATTTTGATACATAGAAACAAAAATTTAGGTGTAGAAACATTAGGTATTTTGACCTCGTATCATTGTTTCTTTATTCACTTTTTAGAATCAATAAACTTATTTAGATTCTCTAACATAAGTTTGTTGATGAGATAAATAGGTATTTTGATATTGTACCTTGTTGCAAGATCAAGACCTTTGAATACGTTTAAGTTAATTTGGGTTATATAAATTTAAGTCTTTTTTATTTAAATGGTTATGCATTTTACATTCTTTAGAATAAATTTAATGTCTTAATTATCATTTTACATGTAACAATCTTAATAGTTTGCTTTGAACCAATCATATTTAACAGAGTTAAAATGTCTAGCTTATACATGAATCATGCATAAAGCTTTCAATAAAGATGGTAGTTCCCGTTCAACCAGAAAGTAATGCACAGAACAGGGCTTTTGGTATAAAATTGTTGTTACAGAAGCACATGTACATGTACATGTACATTTTATGGATATATCTTCTTTTCTTAAAGAATAAAATGTAAAACTGAACCATATTTATATTTGAGATTGAAGATAAACATCTATATTTTATAAGAATATTACTATTTCTATAAATGTTACATGAAGTTTATCAAAAAATCATAATTCACTGAGAGATTGAGTTGAAACTCAAGAATATAAAATTGAGTGATTTATTTTGTAAAGGGAAAGTGATGTTCATTGCATAAGTGAAAACAAAATAATGTTAATTTTAATTGTGATTATTTCACAGTTATCATGGTTATGAGAAAATTTAATTTGCAAAGTAATATATATATATATATATATAAATGACATGAGAAAAATAAAAAATAATAATAAATTTAATAATAATTAAAACTAATGGATTTAAGGTGAAAATAGTAAGTGAACATTAATAAGATTCTTTAGAAAAATATGTCTAATAAAATGTAAAATAAGAAAATAGAGTTGGATTGTAAAAATGGAATAAAGAATAAATTAAAAAACTATTTTTAAAAAAATATTATATAAAAAATAATTTATATGGATTATTAAATAATTTGATCTGGTAAATTAAAATTAAGATTGTATACTATTTAAATTTATATGAATTATTATGTTATTCTTTAAGTCATTATAATTTTTTAAAAGAAAACGTTAACTAGTATCTTTCAATTTAAAATAAAAAATAAATTATTGATGATTTAATATTAATTTTTTTTAGCAATTTCAAAGGTTTAATGTAAATTTTTTTAATATAGTTTTATTACTAACTAAATTTATTAACTATCAAAAAAATATTTTTTAATAACGATTTTAAATAATAAATAGTAAGGATTTTAATTATTATTTATTTTTTTTTACAAATTTTTATTTGTTAAAAATTATTTGTAAAAAAATGTTTTACTAAAATTTAAATAGTATAATCATTAAAATTTAATATATTTATGTTAATTTAATATATTTTATGTAAATTTATACAATTATCATAAAATATTTTAAAAAAAAAATTATTTATTTTTAATGAATAAACAAATACAAATAAGTTATATGTCTGATCGTAAAATTGTAAATACTACTTCAACAGTTATAATTAGAGAAAACAAATATATTTGAAAAATTAAAAATAAAAGAATGGAAATTAAGGAAAGAATTGGACATCAACGGAAAAAAAATTATAGATACCATAATACCAATAATTCTTTTTTGGAAGAAGGGTAATTAATGAAAAGATTGAATTAATTATAAGTAATGAAACTATAATTTATGCTGCTACACAATATAGTTATTTGTTTGATAAAAAAAATACAAAATTAAGTTATATAAGCTACAAATATTTTTGTCAACGAGACGATAAAGTAATGGATACTCCACTAAAATATAATATAACATATTATAAAAAAGAGAAAAAAAAAGATAAAACAAAAAAAAATTAAAATTAAAAATATATAACCGAAAAGTGATATGAACTTTATAAGAAGCTGCATTATTTATAAGGATACGTTATTTATTTAAGTATTTTAAAATTTTTCTTCAAAGTATATGTAAATTTTATTTAACTCTATAGTTTCATTATTTATAATTTTTTTTATAAAATTTAATGTTTTATGTTTTTTCAAACAAATTTCTTTTGTAAATTTAATATGTTGTTTATCATATATATATATATATATATATATATTTCATAAATTTTAATTTTTATTATAATATTATAAATATAGAAAAATTAAAAACTTAAAATATTCTGTACAAAGCACAGATTAAGATACCAGTGGAAATCGAAGATGAAGTAATTGGCATCTAAGTCAAGATGGATGCAAATTGAATTTCATTAATCATCAATCAATCAGACGGTATGAAAATCAAAGATGAAGTGATGGAAATCAATTAAAGATGGATATGCAAACTGAATTTCTGTGATGAATATGATATGATAATATAGAATATAGGAGTTGGAAAAAATAAGGTATGATAAATAATAATATAATGTTATCCTATTTTATGTTTTTATGTAATCTGCATCATCATAATAAATTAGATAATATAATATTATTTTATTAAATGTTTAATGTGAATAAATATTAATAAGTATGATATATTTTATATTAAATATTGTTTTAAATTAATTTTTAACTTAATCTTAATTATTTAGTAGAAATGTATATTATTATTAAAATATAAAAATATTATTAAAATTTAATTTTTATATAAAAATAATACTAAAGTTTGATATTAAAAAATTGATAATATTTTCTTAAATTTTTTTATACTTAAAATTAAAATATTTTTTGTAATAATTATAATTAAAAACTAATTATAAAAATTTAAATTATATTTTACAGAAATAATAAAATATTTATACATTAAAAAGTTCAAATAATATTTTCTATCAAAGTTATATTTTAATATAATCAAATTAATTTTGTAAAATGTTAAATATGGTAAGATATAAATGATAAAAAAAGTCATCATCATATCATATAATTTTTAGCCAGTATCTTTACCCAAATAAAATGTGAAAAAATTAGGATAATATAATTCACCGACATACATTATTATATCTTATTAATTATATAAATACCAAAATAGAATAAGATAAGATAAATTATCCTTTTTTTTTTTTTATCCTATCCTTCCAACAAACCTACAAATATTTTCAAAGAGCTATAAATATGAATTTAATAATCAACTCGCCTGAAATAAATAATTCTGATTTATTAATATTTTTCTTACTTTCTCATACGTATATATATAATAAAAATAAATAACGTGATTATATATATATATATATATATATATATATATATATATATATATGTGACTCACAAGTGAAGAAGATAAAACAAAAAAAAAATTGAACGAAAAATTTTAAAAAAAGGTTGATTTTTTTTTTCGAAAACATTGTTTATATTCACGTTGGCCGGTTGCATGATAAAAAAACTTATGGTTATTATTATTATACGTGGAATTTTACAATAAAAATATTTGTTACATCTTAAATAACATGTTTAAAGTGATAAAAAGTAAAAAATAAAAATAATATATAATATAAGAATGAAGATGAGGCTAGGACTCAACTTCCAGAAACTCACTGCCATACGCACTGCCTTTTTCTATTGTAATCGGGTTCCACGTTTAATTTATACTTTCTCTGTTTTTTATTCAAGTTGAGAATATATATATATTTAAAATATAATTAATATTTTTATTTGATTTTCAATATAATCAGATTTCACATTTTATTTTTATATCTTTTATTTTTTAATTTATTCAGATAGAAATATATATTAAAAATATAATTAACTATTATTTTTAAAAATTATAATTTATTTTTTATAAAACTGTTTTATATCTCTTTATTTATTATAATTATTATTTATTTAATATTTGTGATTATTTTTATTTATTACAATTGATAATAATATGATACATTAAAAATAAACTTGGAAAATAATAATTAACATTCTAAAGAAATAAAAAGAAAACGTAGGAGAATATTCAAACGTGTCTCATTTTTTGAAACCTGTCCACAAGTCACTTATATAAATGCAACAAATATCCAAACATCTCACCTTTGTCTTTAATTGCTCTCTGTTGTTTTATTGTGCTATGTAAATTGTAAGCTTGTCCATTGCACTCTCTTTGAATGTTAGGGAGGGATGGCCTTTGCAAGTGTCTTGGTTCTTTTTGCACTTCTTATGCAACCTCTTTTATCTACAAGTGCCACCCTTTTCCCCAACTTGGGTCTGTAATATCTCTTCTTTAATCTATTTTTTTATTTGTTTATTGGGATGCTATTTATTTGTTGATTTTCATTTTTTCATTTCTGAGCTTGAGATTTCTTGTGTTCATCTAAGGATTTTGGATTTGTCTTGTTAAATAAAAGCACAACTTTTATCATACAATTATTTTCATGCTAGAATTTTTTTTTACTTTGGCTGGCCTTCTTAATCTTCTCAATTTCTTTATAAAAAAAAAAAAACAGCTTTGGAATTGTGAATTGCTTTGACTTGATGATGTTTTGTTTTGTTTTTTCATGTGAGATGAGTTCAGGTGATGATTTCTGCAAAATAGCCCAATGTGGAAAAGGAACATGCAAAGCTTCTAACAACAGCATTTTCAAATTTGAATGCGAGTGTGATTCGGGTTGGAAGAATCTTGTAGATGTGGATGCGAACTTGAATATCCTTCCTTGCATAATTTCCAATTGTAAGTGCCCCCTCTTGGCCAAAAGTGCCAACAAAAAAGTTGGTGTTCACTATTTTTCTCTTAATCTAGAACTTGCCTATTTTAGAGATATATAAAATTTTTTAAAAGTAATCTTAAATTTTTAAATATTATTGAAATATGTTCCAAATTTATGTTAATTACATTTTTAGTAGAATATATATTTTTATTAAAAATGCAATGATTAACTTTTTAATTGTAAATCCAATTACTACTTAATCGTGACATTATCTTCTATTAAAAAAATAATTGAGTAACCTCCCAGAAGTCAGTGCTCAAGTTGTATAAATAAATATTTTAGTTTTTAATTTTTTAAAAAATCTTTATTAGTTCTTGATTTCATAAAAAATATATATTTTTATCCTTCAATAATACTAAAAAGGGATTGAAGTGAATACGTTTTTGTGAAGTTAAGGAATAATGAAAGATTTTTAAAATGCCAAAGGCTAAAATTAGCCATCCATATAATTTTGAAGACTAACCTGAGAGTTTATTTAAAAAAAATTTGTTAATGAATGTTAACATTCAGTACCATACAGCGTTAATTAAAATGGGACATAAAAAGAAGAGGATTTCTGTGTTTATATGATAACCTATTGAAAATTTTTATTTGCCTTGAGTTGTAATGAACTAAGAGCATTGAGTCAAAATCCAAATTTGCAGTATACTAATCCAATAGAGTTACTCATGCTATGCAATGTTTGTGGCAAATTGTTTCACTTTATAATTTTATTTTATTTTTAAGAACTTAGTATATGTCAAATGAAACTGTACAATTTACCAATAAACAACAACAGTGACGTTTCTGCTGCAGCTGCATAAAAAATTTAGGCATTAGTTCATATAACCATAGATAGAAATTGTTAGAATAAGATTAGAATTATGATTGACTTAAACAGTTCATGAATTTTACAAGTGACTATTTAAAAGAATTTCATTCTTCTCATATGCTGAAATATTTGCATAATATCCTTTGCAGGTACATTGAACTACACTTGCTCCAATGCATCTCCTACTACTCCTCCATTTCAAAAAAGGAATGATTTCAATACATCGATCTTTGAGGGTAACTGAAATATATAACTACAAGCATCACATATTTCAATTTGATATTCTTGAGATATCACAGATAAAAAGATAATTTTTTTTTCTTCAAAAATTACTTTTTAGCAGTAGTATAAATTTTGATAATTATACTATTTAAATCGTTATTAAAATATTTTTTTATAAATATAGAATTGACAGAAAGAAATTTGTTAAAGGTTAAAATGAATACAAATTATCTTTTAAAACTACCATTGAATAAATTTTTCTTTGTGTCATAACATTTTGTTGGTGCATTCTTGTAGCTTGCCATTGGGTTAATTGTGGAGCTGGCTCATGCAAGGAGAAATCTCTGATCTTATGAATGCGAATGCAAAGTTGGCTATGACAATCTTCTCAAAATTGATTTCTTACCTTGCGTCAAAGAATGTATGATTATAAACCTCATTCATTGTTAAAACCATTTACTCTAGGGGCAAGATATGTATATGGTTGATGTTATTCTATAAAGATGTTATGATTTATGTTAACATTATGTCCCAAAGTAGTTGAAGATAACTACGTAAAATCTGTTTGGTTACCTGTTGAAAAATTAATTCTTTCACATTATAATAAAAATTTATAGTAGCTAGATCAATTTTAACATATATTTTAATTTAAAATTAGTTTATTAAAAATTAATTCTACTTAGTTTTAATAGATATGGCACCTTACTTGAGATGTGAAATTTGTATTGAAGGTTCCTTTGGCGCGGATTGTGCTGGCATTGGACTATCAGTAACTACGAATGAGGGTAAGATCACAAATGTAACTCTAAAATCTCATAAGAAACTTAACTTTGATTCAATAAATAAACCTACCTTAAACAGTTCAAAAGGAAACTTTTCTTTAAAAATTATTTTGACATAAACAAGGTTCTACTGTTAGCAAAATTCCAATTAAGCTTGTTAATCTGTCTAATTTTATTTCAGAAATAAACTTGTGAAGCTATTTACTGTACATTGTTCCAGTCATGTTATAACATTATATAATCCTAATTATAACACCTTGCTATATTTAATGTTTTTTGTTTATCAGGTAGCTCGATTCTACGAGGAAGTTCCCTTTGGTTGGTTATGCTGATTATGTTCATGGCAAAGCTCCTGATGCAGTAGGATAATTGCTGGATGGTTTTAGCATAATCTTATTTGATTCCATTAATCATATTATGATCCAATTTCCTTGTTATTTTTTGTCCTGATTTTTTAATTCTCTTTAGTTAACTATTTTTACTCTGAATTAGTTAACTATGTTATGAATTAACATGTCAATTTTATATTTGACGACAAAATATCAATTGTAGTGTTAATGAAAGTATCTTTTAGAAAATCGTTTTATTAATTTAATAAGTTAGAAATATAAAAGGTTAGAAGATGAATTTCGTAATTTTAAAATTATAAAACTATATTTTAGATTATTTATCTAGAATATTAATCGCTTATAGTTTATAAGATTTCTATTGAACTTGTTATCTTATATAAGTTTATTAAAACTTCGGCACATTGCTACTATTATTAGCATATTATTAGCACTTGAAAACTAAATTAAACGAAATTACTCAAGTGTTTTTATTAGAAATTGTAAATATAAGATTAAATGATATAAAATTAATTAACAAAATGTTAAGTATACAATGGCTATTATATTAATGTATATTTTAATTTTTTCTATATATAAAATCAATATATTTAAGAAAATAAGGATATCTCTAATTCATTAAAAATATTATTTTTATTGCTATTTGTTTGAAAGGATTTAAAAAAAATAATGGTTTTGTTAATTTCAACTCTTAACGTGCTATTTTTAATATTTAAATTAGTTTCTTTTTTAAAAAATTATTATGTTTTTGTATTTATATATAAAATAATTATTTTTTATATAAATTTATTAGTTTTCGTTACTTAAAATAATCTTTAAAGAGATGAAGTTAATATTTTAAGAAATAAAAACATTAAAATGTTAGATACATAAAATATTATGAAATATACAGGTGAGATAAAAATTAATAAACTGATTACACTTTATAAACAAAAAAAATATCTTGAAACACTCGAAGTAGAACAGATTTTTCGAATCATGCACCGATCATAAAATAAAAATAAAATATATATTGGGATATAGAATTATTGGATATTAATTATTATATTCGTAAATTTATATTATTTAATAAATTTTTTAACATTTAAATTTAGATAATTTAACCGCTAATTAAAGGTTAAGATGTAAATTAAGTCTACCAAATTTTATTTAAATTAAAAAATAATTAATATTTTATTTTACTCCTTCTGTAAATATTTATTTTTTAGATATAGAGTAAACAAATTTCTATTTATATTTCTATTTAGATATTAAAAAATATTAATGAATTTTTTACATATAATTTTATACCTACCTAATTATTATCAAATATAATAAATTATTGCATCTAATATTTTTATTTTTAAGTAATAAACGAAAAGAAACAAGAGTAAATTTTGTGAAAAATAAATTAAGAAATTTTCTTTTCTAAAAATTAATAATATTAATTGTATTTTTAATATATATATTTAAACAAATAAAAAATGAAAAAATTCTATTTATTTCAATTATAATGAGATATCTAATAATATATTTATAAATATTTAAATTATATAATTTTTTATATACATCATAGTAGTAGTATTAATTAATTTAACTGTTAAATTATTATATTTTTAAAAAAATTATTAAAAAATATAATTTAGAAATTTAATATCTACTGTTGCTTTGTATGAATTACCAATTTAACAGACTTTAGTTATCACCACTATCTCTGATTAAGTTCTCCGTGATTAATCATAGGTGAGTTAATTCAGTTTTTTTGTTACATTAAATATATTCTCCACAATTTAAAGAGAGTAAATATAAATGTTATTAAAAAAAATATTTTAATAAAAAGTTTAAAAGATAAATAATAATAGTTGTAATTTTTATCAATTTTTTAAAATTTATATTTATTAAAAATAATTCGTTGAAACATTTTAATAAAGATTCACATTATATAATTAACAGAATTAAATATAAAATTTTATCTATTTATACAACCGCAAAAAATAATTATTATTTTAAACGAGAAATTAGTTTAACTTTAACATATCAATATTAACTTTGTGTTGAATAAATAAATTATATTATTCATATAATTTTTAAAATAATTATTACAGAAATAAATTATTTTAATAATATAATAATTTATAAATTTTTAATAATATAAAAAATTAAATTCAGATCTAAATCGATTTATCTTCATGAAAAAATTTAACTTAAATTTTTTATAATCATATATTTAAATTGATTTTAAAAATATATTGACAAAAACTTTGATCGATCAAAATTATTGGTTCTGATCGCATTATTTCAATTTTGAGCTTTCAAAAAAGTAGTAGGTTGTTATTAAAAAAAACTTAAATATTTATTAGTATTTTTATTTTTAATATAATAAATATTTATTTTTTAAAAGTTATATTTTAAATGTGTAAAAATCAACTTTAAAAGTTAAATTAATATTTTAAAATTATAAATATAATTCATTTTAATTATAAATAACACAACTTTACCATTTCTAATCTCAAATAAACCTACATACTACACACAAGTTCGTAACTTGTTCTTTTTCTTCCCTCTTCAGTATGGTTGTTCTAAGTTTTTTCGCTCATTTCCTAACCATTCTTTGTTTTATTCAATGTAATAGAAAGTTTGTATTATATTCATATTGTTAAAATTTATTATAATTTCATACCATAATTGAAACATTTTTAACAATATTGTTTATTTTAAATATCATTAATATTTTAAAAAATTATTTTAACTTTATTTAAAATGAGTATTAATTTAATGATTAATATTGGTTTTTTAACACTATCTTTTGTTAATATTCAAGATTTTAACTATTAGTTAAAATAATTTTTAACTTTTATTTTTGATGTATTTTGATAATTTATCGTTTGTTCTAAAATATTATTTTTTAAATTATTATTTATGTTATAATATTTAATTTAATAATTAAATATTTTATTTAAATTTTTAAAATAAAATATTTAAATATTTAAATCATAAATATAAAATAAATATTTTCATTGAAATAGTATTTATATTTATTTGTAAATATTAAAATAAATAATTTTTAATTTTAAAAGAAATCTTTTTATTTAATAATATAAATTTTTAGAAAAAGAAGCAATCATAGATAATATAATAAATAAATAAAATAATTAAATATTTTTTTATAATATAGAATTATTAAATTAGAAAAAGAAGCAATCATAGATAATATAATAAATAAATAAAATAATTAAATATTTTTTTATAATATAGAATTATTAAATTAATTATATATTTATTTATATTATATCATTTTTGTTTAATAGAAATGAATTAAAAACTATTACCATAATTTTTAATATAATAATTTAATTTAAGTAAAATAAAAATTATGATATTTAAATTTAATTTAATAATTATATTTTTATTTATTATTTTATTTTATATTTAAAAATTAATATTATAAAATATCTTTAATTTAATTAATAAATTTTCAACTTTTATCATCTAATTAAATCTTTAACTTCTGTGTAATTTTTTAATTTCTAATTAAATTTTTAAATTTTAACTAATTTATCATAAGTTAGTTGACTAAAAAATATGAATATACCAGGTATAAATTTAGACACCCGCACAGTATAAAGGTATAATTTAAAGTTGTTATCAAACAAATATAAAAATAGTTACAAGTAATTTCTTAAATTATGGATTTAAAAACGGATACGATAATGCTTTACTAAATTATATTCTTATTCGTAATTTTTATCTTTTCATCTAATAAAAGAAAGGATCTTTGGTAATTAGAAGAAATTATTTAATAATTTTATTTAATAAAAAAAACCAATGATTCTCATTGGTCTTCTGAATTTGATTGTTTCCAGAAAAAAAAAAAGAAAAAACTAACGAGAAAGGAATTAAGGATGGTTGATACTATTGGACTATCCACGTGTTCATCATGTTTTGGCCATTCGACACATGCTGAGTTGGTTTTGGTTTTGAAATATGTTAAATTTAACTTTAAATATTTAAAAAATATTAATTTTTTATTAAAATAATAAAATTTTATTGAAAAATTATATAAAAATATAATAAAAATTTCTTATTTTTAAAATTTAAAAACAGAAAAATTAACAAAATATTTATTATTTTTTATTAATCATTAATAAGCGATTACAAGAATCAAATATGACAGAATTAACATCAAATCAAATTAAGATGGAAGCAAATTGAATTTCCTTAATCATTATTAATAAGAAGGTATGAAATAAAAACTGAAGTGATGCACATTAAGTCAGAAATAAATGTTAGACTTTTAACAATTTATAATTTTATCATATCAAAATAAAGAGCTATGACGTGTAATTTTAACAATCAAATCAAAAATTAGCAAATGATTCTCATAAATATTTTTACCAAATTTTATATTTATATAAATTTAATAAATTTTTATAAAATACAAAATTTACTAATTCAATCATTAATTTAAAATTTTTATTAAAATAGAATATATATATATATATAATTTAATACAAAATAAAAATTAATAAATATTTTATCATAAAATTTATTTTAACATCTAATATGTTATTTAAATATATATAAATATTAAATTTTTATTATCATATCTATAAATATTCAAATTATTTAAAATTTAATATACATTATCACAATAAATTAAATATAAATTTTCTACATAATTAAGCAAACCCATATTTTATCTATCCAAATGTGAATCTTTTCTCATCCTTGATGACAAATCCTTTATCAAGTATAGTAACAATCATAATTAGCTACGAAAATAAAAAGAGCTCTGGTTTTCAAAAATAAATACAAGTTTAAGATCTATTGACATGCTTGATACCTTTAATTTTAACTTGAACATTGAAAATATACAATTTACCAAAGCATATTTCTATATTTTTTTACTAGCCATGCACATATGAGAAAAACACCCCATAGCCTTTCATGCTTTCTCTCATACATATTCCAAGACCATATACAATTTACATCTAACTCCTTCACACCTTTTCCATGTATGGCTCATCAGTGGCTACCATTCTCTGTCACTCTCTTTTCATGTCATGCTAGAGTTCATTTTTACTCTCACACATCTCTAGATCATGAAACTTGAAACTTATGTAACCCACCAACCCAGTGAGTCAACTCATAACAGGAGAGATGAGATAAGTAAGGTTGGCCCCTGAACCTATAGGTATTTTTTACTCCATCACTCCAAGGTATATATGCCAGCTTTAGTTGTTTATCTTCAACCCTAATTATGTAGTTTAGGTCATAAGTTGTTAAATTATATTGATTATATATTTTTTTAATGGTTAAGGTATCCAAGCTAGGCTTTAAATGAACCAAATACTTAAGTTTCATTGAGTTTTTGATCTTATTAATATAGTTCTTAGGTATAATAGATTGAAAGAAATAGATAAATGGTTTAAGTGTGTGAATAAGGTTACCTAAATTTATTTGGATAAGGAATGGACAAATGTAACGTGGATTGACACCAAAACTAAATTTGTTTTGATTAGGTATTGATTTAATTAATTTGAATTAAGTAAAAATCTATTGAAATTTATGATTGGACCAAATTTATTTTAATAAATTTATTTTAATTTTAATTCATGAATTTTATTTTCGGTAATGTCAATAAATAAAAATTAAAATCACAGTTAATAAATATTGTTATGATGATATAAATATTTAAACTAAACATTTTTTTTAATCATTTAATGTGTCTTATACATGACTAGTATCTTTGGTGATGTAAACATAAGTATAACATCCATAATTTCTAAGAATGGACTCGCTAGGCTAAAAATATTCTTTAGTAAGAAATAAAGAAGAAAAAAGGACAAAAGATACAAATTAGATAATTTTTAACAATGAAAATATCCCTTACTTAGAAACCCAAACAAAAGTTAAAAGACACTCTAAAGGATTAGAATCTATCAATGATGATTAGAAAGTCATAAGAAAAGAATAGAATCAAAGAGAGGATGAAAGCGCCATCAGAAATACTTGAAAATGCCCAAACGTTCTTAGAAAACTTTGTTTTCCATAAAGGCTAAAATGTTTGTGAAAAAAAAAATGGCATAAAAATGATTTAGGAATGAAATATTAAATGTTAAAAGTATTGGAAGAACAATTTGGAAACTTTTTGAAAAAATTTTAAAAAAATTACCAAAATATCCCTAAAAGGCCAATAAAGTAAGAAAATGCGAAGTAAAAACTGAAAAATGGGCCTCATCCATTGAGCACGAAATTGGACATATGGAAAATAAGGTGGTGACTGACTCCATGAGTCATTACTTTATTAATGTCATATAGGACAAAAATATTAATGAGGAGAGATAAAATTAATCATAATTAAAGTAAATTAACTTTGATTAATTAAAATTAACCATGCTTAAAATAAATTAACCTTGATTAATGAAAAATTCAAAATAGTAAATTTTACACTGATCCTAAATAATAATTTCTTACATTTACATTTAAATTGGATAAATTACATGCAAATAGACTAAATTGTCCTTAAGTGGAAAATTAATTTCCAAATTGCCCCTAAATGGCCGAATAGCATCTTAAGCGATAGATGGCTGATTTGCTTCATAACAAACCTTCTAAACACTTAGAAAAATTCTCTAAACTCTCAAAACATCAAAATCTATACTAAGCTTAAACTTCTATCTTTGAAATTTAGGTTAAAACAAAACAAAGCCACCAAGCCCCACCACCATCACTAGGAGATCTTGTGTGGACCACTGAGTAGGAAGGAGACCAACTTCAAATACCCACCAAACCTTCGTAAAATTCTTCAACAAGTAAGGCCTTTACCATATATTTTCTAAGCTTTTGATCATGTATTTATGGCTTGATATTCTTCTCTTTTTGGTGGATCTCTCTCTAAGATCTATGGATCCCTTTTGTTTGAATTTTTTGGAGCTCAAAACTTTCCCTGATGGTTAAAAATGAACACCACCAAGTTATTAGTGATTTTTTAAAGTTAAAGGAAAATTTTGATGAATTAAAATGTTTGTAACAACCTATGGAGAAATTTAATCTGTTAAAATTTCTTAAAAAAAATTTTTAATGGTTTAAGGAAGATTTGAGAACTTTTGTGAAAAGTTTTGAAGTTATCAAAGTAAGGGATGGATAGATCTTGGAATAGATCTACACTTGTGTGTCTTGAAAAATATTTTCTTTAAGGTCTTTGTGTTCAAAGTTGTAAGCTTGTTTATATCTTTTCTTAAAAACTTTGATCTTGAAATTTAACTTTGATAAGAGTCCAGATCTGGACTCATATGTTAAATATCCTAAAATATTAAAAATTTATATCATAAAAGTTTATAAACTTAACTTGAAACTTGAACTTTAAAACTATTAAGAACAAAGATGGAATTATGGATCAAAAAATAAACAAGACATGTAAGACCTTCCATGACCCTGACCAAAGATATATAGTAAGGACAAATTAGAATAGAAAATTGAGAAAAAGTCCTTTGTTTTGGTCACCTAGTGCATTCGGCCACCTCATATATAATTAAGGAAAAATAAATTTAAAATTTTAATTAAGGTGTAAAAGGAAGCCTAATCAAGTATAAAAAATGAATTATAAATTTGGAAGAGACTTGGAAATGGTTGGATAACCATTCAACTATATTGGTTAAAATTGGTGAAAACAAGTTAAAACATTGTTAGAACTTAAGCATAAACACAAATATGCTTAAGGTGGTGATTATAAATTAATTATGGAGTAGAGGGAGGAAGATGAACATTCAGCCATACTCACTAGACAAGGAGGAAAAGGCCTAAAAATTTCTAAGGTTGGTGTAAATTAATAGCGTAAGTCCTAACTAGTGTAAATCACCTTTTAAGGGAAGAAATATTGATCCATAATATCCTAGGGCTAAAGGATGTAGATTTGGCTACCTATGAAATAAATAGGAAAAATATGTTAGTTTGGATATTTAAAGATATTTAAATAAGATATGAGTAAGAAACTTTAAAATTTATGAGCAAGGAAATAAGCAAGTAGGTTCTTTAATTGTTTAAATTTAATTACCAAAGTTATTTCAAAAAGTATAAAATGTATAACATTTAAACTTGAATTAAGTAAGTTGTGCATAAAACATTCAATTTCATAAACACAAAGAGTAAAACAACCAAATAGGTCATTCGACCAACTAGAATAGAAATCCAACATATCATAATCTTACATTAAAAATATTAAGAAGAACTTAATATTTAAGAAAAGGAAAGGTTGAGAGGTAATTTAGAAAGATGAGTGGACTAGGATCCTATGAGAGATTTATGATAAATATTATGAGTAATGCAAGATGGACAAGCTCTTAGAGGAAGGTTACATGTTATCCAAGAAAGTTACATCAAACTTAATTAATAAATTCTTGATCATAAGATTAGTTTCTATTTAGAACAATTATGCCAACTTGTTGTATTGCCTTATGAGTACACAAAGATGGATGTAAAATGTATGGACAATACTCTTGATTGTTTAGAAAATGATGTATCACATGATGTTCATGTGTGGAAGATAATGTGAAAGTAGTTTGAAATAGAGACTATATATGCATGGCATATTGGTTGGAGTGTTTAGGCATGTACATTATCTCGAAGCTTTTAAAAGGAATCTAATTAACTATGTGATGACTAAAGAAAAAATTTATATGAAAAGTTAATACTACTCTTAATGTGTCTTATGCATATTTAAAAGGCAAAGGTCTTTCTAAGATGGAGACAAAATGGTTCTTCAAAAATATTTCTATTATGAAGCATCTGGTCTTCAATGTTTAAGATAGTGATGACCATCAAGTAATGAACTCATATATTAAGAATAGAAGGTAGAGTAGTAAAGCTAGTGAAAAGTTATTGTTTGACTAAGTAGTATTATATGTGTCACAGCCCTTCAGATTACCTACATTCCTTCTTTTATTTTTGTCTCGTTTGTCATTCATTACGTAAACATACCATTTAGCAAGAATTTTACCAAGGTCCAAATCCATCATTGGACTAAATAGCTAACTGTATCTACACACACACACACACACACAGACATATATATATATATATATATATATATATATTGCTATTAATTGTACCTCAGAAATGTAAATAGTGTGAAGAACTATAATAGAATGACATAGTGAGATACAAAATAAAGGAATCACACAAAATCATACAGAATTTAAACTAGTCCATCCAGATGCAACCATGGAAAAATATCTGCATCTAAAGCTCTCCCTCAATAGCGAGAGGTTTGAAGTCTTAGAGGGGTCTTCTTCTACATCATCCTCATCGCTGTCATCCTCCCTCCATCTATATCCACTATCCCATTATCATACCCCCTTTCTGAAGGTCTTGTGTGTGTGTGAGAAGAACCTTGTTCAATGTGGCAAGGAGCAATTTGCAAAAGTTTTCGCAAAGTTGATTTCCTTGCAGTTTGATGTAAACGGGGTATTCCTCTAGGAGCAAGAGTGGGTGATACTATACAAACTCCAAGAATTCTCACTAAAGCAGAAGGTGGTCCATGATATGGGGGAGTGTCCCCTGATGACGTAGATGAAAGTGGTGAGATTGTCCTCCTACGATATATCTGTTGTGGGATAGGTACGGTGATGTTTGCAGGCATGACCATAGGAATTCGTGGCGGAGGATTAGGGATGGAAGTAGACCGAGCTGAGCTAGACTTTGAGTGTTCAAGTCTGGCCTGTTTACAAATTTTGAGGCCTGAGCCTAAGCCTGTTACCTGTTAAAGGCTTTTTTTTTTTTTTTTTCTGTCAAGGCCTGACCTGATTTAAAGCCTGTAAGACCTGCAAGCCTGTTTAAAAGCCTACATTACAAAAAAAATCAATAAATAAACTTAAAGCCTATATAAATAATTAATTAAAAAAGGTTGCAAACTTAAAGCCTACAAGATAAAAAGGTCATTAAATAGGCCTAAAACATATATATATATATATATATTAATATTATGTAAATAAAATATTATATAAATATAATATATTAAAATAAATATAAATATATAATATATAAATATAAATAGGCTCCTGAATAAGTTAAATAGGCTTTTTTATAAGCCTAGGTCTGACTTGTTTATCTAAAAAGGCTTTTTAACAAGCCTGAGCCTATCTATTTATTAAATGAGCCGAACCTAACTAGGCTTTTCGGACGGCCTTGTTCACTTCCATCCCTACAGAGGATGTATCGGGAAAAACACGTCGATCATCCAATTGGTTACCCTACATCTAAATGTACTTCTATGGTAACCTCCAGTGTTGGGTGGGTGTCAAACTCACTCCCCGTTCTCCTCGTCAACTTCAATTTCTACATCGAGATGCAAACAGTCCATATTGTAATCTTACTAGTATGATGAAATAACATATATAGAAGCAGAGTAGTAGGGGAGTAAGACATTTCATTCAAGTAAGAGATACTAAGGAATAATATAGTATGGTGGTAAACATAAATAATACAATCCATTAAATAATAATTACAATGAGCCACCATGATATGCCTACAAATAATGTAATTTAATATATATCATCCTATCCTAAGTTTCTGGGATAATTAACTCTAGATTATGATGAGATTTAATACGTCCCGCTCCATATTAAGTCTTATTAATTTGGAATTAATTATCCCTATAATATGCATAATGCATGTAGACTCAAATCACTATTACTTTATCAAAATAATAAGGAGTACTGAGATCCAATTTCAATTCATAATGTGGCTTTGGCAACATTAAAATCATCATCACCATCACCATTCTGCAACATTACGAAATTGCTCAATAATAAGGATAGTCTTCAGAGTCTTGTCGGGGCGGTTAAGTCCGATTAGAGCAGTCCTGGTTATTAGAGCTGTCAAATGGGCCAGCCCTAACCTATTTAGCCCTAACCTTAAGGGTTAGAGTCAAAAAATCCCTTAGGGCCAAAAAGCCCTAGATATAAAAAGCCCTTAGGGCCAAGTGGGCTAGGGCTAGCCCATGGGCCAATCCTTACATAAAAACTAAGATTAAGGAATAAGGATAACATGTATATACGCCTGACATCAAATGTAAATAAAACATGTTAAAGCCAAATTAAGACATTTCATGTTTAAATATGTAACATTCATCAACTTGACTTAGAGAAGAATATGAATATGCTAAAAGAAATTAGAAAAAACTATATCTAACAATATCATGTGAAATATGAATTACGCATATAAATTTAAATTTCAAGATCATTCATAACATCATAATGTTCAATCTTAATACCTTGTAACCATTTACAACCAAGACCACTAGTAATTTACAAAGAACATTACAAACATTAAAATTATTTTTAAGATAACAAGAGTCTAACTTTGAAGAACATAAGGCGATAAGTCAACAATAAATATCTCTACTACACAAGTTCAACGAATTTTCCAATGAACAAATAAATGACTTGAGCCTCCATAGTTACATAACAATAAATAACTCTAAAGCATGGAACACTAAAATTTTCTCATCATAAAAAGAAACCAAGTTCCAAGAAATATCATCCTTAACTTCAATGGTTTCAAAACACCTCCTTGCACCAACCAAACACCTGCATGTAGAGTAAAAATCCACCAAAGCATTATTTATAAAAATGATCAATTTTGTCAAACTCACCAAAGCCTTTATATGCTTTTAATATGATCTTGAAAAATGAACTCACTTACCACTAACAAGCTACATTAGTTTTCATTCTTCAATTTCTTATTAGTCTTCAATTTCATCCTCTAAATGCACATTCAACTCATCTATTCCATGACAAATAGAAGTATACTCATCTTCATCTAAAACTCACAAATCACAATCAATAAAAAATAATTAGATAATTAATCCCAACATAATCAATTAAAATTAAATAAAAATATAAAATTCATATAAATTTTATCTGTAGAATTCAAAACAAAACCATGTAACCAATTTCTAGTATAGATGAGCATTTGAATATTATCAGAAAGGGTGGAACTTCGATATTTAATAAGCACAAGTCCACCAATGCTAAATGCATATTCTAATGCTACTATAGTGATATTGGAATGCTTAAGCACACGTCCACGAATATGTAAATAAATATAATGCAAATAAATTTGAAAAGAATTTAGGTCGACATAATTTTTAATTCTACTTTTATATTTTTTTATATAAAAAAATAAAAAGTTATCTAGTTTTAAAAAGAATTTGAAAAAAAATAATTAATTTTTGTTTAAAAAATAAAATATTTGAAAAATAAATTTTAAATTTTTTTATTTAAAAATAAATTTTAAAATAGAATAAAATTGATTAAAATAAATTTTGAAAAAAATTAAAAAAACTTAGAGAAACTGAAAGAATTTTGAAGAAAGGATTTATATTTTTAAAATATTTTCATTGAATTAATTTATTTAGAATATTTTTGAAAACATTTTTTTCAAGTTTGAAAATAAATTTGAAAAAAAATTCATTTAAAGTAAATTTGAAAGAGAATAAACATAATTTTTGAAAAAAAATTAAAGTGAATTTAAAAAATAATTTAATTTTTTGAGATAAATTTAAAATGATGAAAATATATTGGATAATTTGAAGGAGACTGTATTTTATAAAGTTGAATTGGAGTAAATTTTAAGAGGAAGATATTTTTTTCAATGAATTTTGAAAAAGGATTTAATGTAAAATAATTTTGGAAAGAAAGAAAATAAATACAATTTTTTAATAAAATATATTATTCATGAAGAAATCTTGAAAAATATTTTTTTTAGAAAATATTAATAATAAAGAACATATTTTAAACAATTTTAATGATAAATTTTTAAAAAGAAAAAATTTTGATTGGATTTTTGCAGTGAGAGAATTTTAAGAAAATTTTTTAAGAAAAATATTTTTTTATTTTGAAAATAAATATAAAAAGATAAATATTTTGGATAATTTAAAAAACATATATAATTTTTATTTTTACAAAGAAATTTGATTAAGTAATTTGAAAAATATTATTTTTGGAACAAATTTCTAGAAACGATTTTATGGTTTTTTCAAATAAATTTTAAAAATAAAATGAATTTTTTCGAAAAGTTTAGAGAGGGAGGGTATTGATAATTTTTTAATTTCTTTTTTAAATATTTTGAATTAAAAGAGTCATCTAAATTCTTACCATTCTTATAACGTGTGAGGATAGAGAAGATAAACATATTCATCGTAACTTGTGTGAATTTAAAATGACCCATAAAATTTAAGATAACAAGTTGTATGTAAATTTTTTCAATTCTAATAATGTGAAAGCAGAAGATAGAGTAGCTACATTTAACATTATAATTCAATACATAGTTATTATTATTAAAATATAGCATGATTAAAATAAAATCATAAAACTTACAGGAAAATAAATTTTAAAAGTGAAGCATGTAACACCGTAACAAAGACTACACAAGAATTTTTTTATACTTATAATACAGGAAGATAGAACAGCTACGCATTTATGTTTTCATGTTAATAACTTAAAATGTTATTAGATAATTTAATTTTTTAATGAAAAAATAGTTTTTAGATGATAAAAGAGCATTACACACAAACGTTTTCAATTTTAATAACACGAGAAGATAAAATATATACACATTCAGATTATAGATTGGTGTTTAAAATATTGATGTAATTAATTTTCAATTTTAAAAATAAATAAAAAATATATTTAAGCTAAACTAACATTATAAATATTTAAAGATAAAAATAAAAATTAATTATAATAAAAAAATAATGATAGCAATAAACAAATAACAATAAAATGACACTAAAAAATCATAACAACATAAAAGATAAATAAATTAGTTAAAAGGTTGATTAGAGATATTTTAAAAATTAAATTTACTTAATTACATATTTAACAATAATATATAAAGAATAATTAATATCATGAAATAATATTAACATAGGAGAAAATACATAAATAAAATAAATCTTACTTATATATAAATAAATAAAAATAAATATAAAATGACAATAATCAATAACAAGACTAAAATAATTAAGATTGCAGAAAAAGTAAATTGACAAGACTAATGTAAAAATTAAAAATAAACTCATACATACTTACATGTTTAATAATAAAACAATTTATAAGAAAAATAAAAAATTTTATTAATCATTACTTTTATATTTTATTTTAATAATTATTTTTATATATTTTTTAATTTTATAGATTACAAATAATAATAATAATAATAATAATAATAATAATAATAATATTATTATTATTATTATTATTATTATTATTATTATTAGTAATATGAAGCATCTGCTAACTTAAGTTAGTATGCTAACTTAAGTTAGTATGCTAACTTAAGTTAGTATGCTAACTTAAGTTAGTATGTAGAAAAACAAAATATGGGTTGAGGAAGAAATCCGAATCAACCCCAACACCAAAAATTAGAAAAGATATTTTTATTATTTTTTGAAATGGACCAATGAAAATTCAGTTTAAATTAAATCATGGTTTTTTTTTTCACATCCTTCTTTTTTCTTTTTCATCTCCTTTAATTTTTTGAAATTTTTTTATTATCATTTTATTCTTAATATTTCTTCATCTTTTTTGTAAAATTTTTTTTTATTTCTTAAATATTTGTCTATTCCGCAAATTAATTTACGGAATGCATTAGTATATTCTGTAAATTAATTTACGGAATGTAATTTTTTATTTTTCGTAAACTAATTTACGAAAGATTAAATTTTTATGTTCCGTAAACTAATTTGCGGAAACAAAAAAAAAATTACATTCCGCAAATTAATTTACGGAATACACTGATGTATTCCGTAAATTAATTTGTGAAAAGTGTTTAATGTTTTGTAAATTAGTTTGCGGAATATAAAATCTGTTCGTCTTCTCCGATGCTCATCCGACGCTTCTTCAACGTTGTTTTCTTAGTTTTTCCTCCCACCAAAAGCAAAACCTAACATCTATTCAATTAATATAAAAGAAAATATAACAATAACGGGCAAATAGAAGAAGAAATGGAAAAAAAAAAGGAAAAAGGATGGAAGACGAAAAGACAGAAGGAGAAGAAGGAAGAAGAAAGGAAGGTTAATAGATAAGGGTATTTTTATTTTTTCACGTACAAGAGGGTGTAAACAAAATTTTGGAGGGTGAAAAAGTAATCCCTTAAACCAATGGCTCTCTCCTTTGCGGGCTAACGAGCACATAAGGCCCAAGGTCAAAAAAAGGGTTCCATAAGAAAAGACACGCGCACATCACAACATATGCATAGAGATAAAAAGGGAATGGAAAGAAGAGAAGACAAGGAAATCAACTGCATATTAATTCCGTATGAAGTTCCTAATTTCACCAACTTGAGTTAAAAGAACCAATTTGCGGATGGTGATCCATTTATTGGCATACTTTAGTTATCACCACTATCTCTTATTAAATGCTCCGTCATTAATAATAATGGTGAGTTAATTCAGAATTTTTCAATTGAAATGCCGTTAAAGTGTTACCTTCTACACAATTTTTCGACAAGAATGGATATAAAAGTCACCAGTTGAGTAAGCATAAAACTTTTTCAAATTTGATATTTTTACATTCCATCCTATTAGATGTATAAAACGGTAAAAATAAAATAAAATAAAATATAATATATAATATAATATAATAAAATAAAAAATATTTATTTAGATATAAATATTATTAGTATGAATAATAATAAATTTTTTAAAATTTCTTATAGTACTCTCTGTTAATTAAGTAAATTATACTATTGATATAGTTTTTAATACAATAATTATAAAAATAAATATATTTAATGATATAATATTTTATATTATTAGAATATTTAAAATAAATTTATATTTTAAATTAATCTATCTTCATAAATTTTAACTATCACCCTTAAACTTTTGATAATCGTATGTTTAAATTGGTCTAAAAAATATGTTAAAGTCTAATTTATTTTAATTTTTTTAATAATTAGATAAATTCAAATTTTTTTAAAAAAAATTTCAAATAAAATAATTAAACTTAACTTTAAAAAAAATCTGTTTAATCTATAATCAATTGATTTTTATATAATATATATTATATTTATAATATATATATATATATATTTTAAGTTTATTTAATAATATTTTTATCTTATAAGATTTAAGTTTGTAAACTTTTTTAATTAATTATTTATATAAACTTAAATTTATTTATTGATATTTTTTGAAATATAGATCTTGTAAACTTTAAATCAGGAAAAAAAAATTTAACAAATAACAAACTCAAACTCATACCTCAAAATTTTTTAACAGGTCAAACTTAAATACTCATAGTGTAACTTGACTCGCTCTATTTTAAGTACAAAATTTGGCACCTGAAAGAAGGATAGGTTACACCGGAATTATTGAAAGCAGCAAGTTTAGCAATGTGATTCTCCCTCTAAAGGATAAATGTTTTCCTTTCCACACATCCAACATAATTTTCTCTTAGGATTATCTCCAATTAGCAACCCTAAGTAGGAGACTGGCATGCTACCACTTATGAAGTGTAAAAATGTATATACATCTGATAAGAATTATGCAGATACATTAATCCCAAAGGAGATCAATTCAAAACATCCAAGCATCTCCTTGATATCTAAATATACTTTGTTTCGAAAAGGCTCCCTTCAGATTCAAACAAAAGACCAACTAATTACATTGCATCATACTAATCAATTCAACTAAGCTTCAAACTTTGAAAGCATTATTTAATAACTATTATTTAAGAGAATACTATAAATTAAAAATCTCTTTGCATAAATTTTGGCCAAAACCAATTAGATTACTCATATTTTATTTATTTTGGGGTTTAGATTTTCTAAAGAGGATTAGGGTTAGGGTTCCTAAACTTGAGGCAACCCTACTAGGAAAAAAGAGGAGATGAGTGAAAGGGGAAGAGAGACTTAGGGAAGCTATCACCGTTGGAAAGAGGGAGAAAACTGACGCTAGCCCCCTGGCTTTATCTATTCTAGGGATACTGGGGGGAGGAAGGGTGAGAAGGTTAGAGCAAGATGGAGAAAGGATGAAAGCTCACCACCATCCGCGATGACAATGACAAGAAGAGAGAGAGATGAGGATAGAAATGATACTTCCATGGTTACGAAGGAGAAGAGGGAGGACTTGGTTGCAGTTGTAATGGAAAAGTAGAGAGTTAAAGGAGGAAGGGAGAGACTTAGACCTCTTCTACAGTGACAGAGATTGGGTTAGATAATGATGTTGATGGTGAATCTTGAGCGTAGTTACAACGATGCAAAGGAGATGACTACCTAGGCGATGCTCCAAGCAACAAAGAGAAAAAATGAAAAAGCTACCACTATCGACGACGATGATGCCATGCTCTAGCAGGGAATTTAGGTTGAAGAAAAATTATTTATTATTTTTTAATTTTAATTAAAGATAAATTCTTTCCCTAAATTTATAACCTTCAATTATTTTTTGTTAAGAGATTGGGCTTGAATGGTGAATCTGTTGGCTAGTGAAATTGAAGATGGTAGCCATGGTTAATGATGACTAGAAGAATCAAGAAGAAGAAAAAGGATAGCCTTAGGATCCTTTTTTTATTTTGATATATTTTTTTAAAATTATTTCATACTAATGTTAAATTACAGCCACTCTTCGAAGCGGATCATGAGTAGAGTAAGTTATAACTTTGTGTGTGTGTATGTGTGCATGCTATTATTTTTATCACCAGTATTAGAGTAATATGAATGCAATCATCTTATCCCATAAATAAAATTTAGTCACTTTAAGACAAGAATCACATAATCCAAACACAAATTAACTAAACAAATCAACCAAGAAGACAAATAGAACAACGATTAAAATAAAGAAACGTAATACATAAGGGTTATTAAGAAATATTTTTATGCGATGTAGAATGCATTTGAAGAGTATGATGAAGTTCGGATAGCTCTTCCCTCAAAAACTAAATTCTTTCATTTGAATCCCCCAAAAAATCCCCATAATCCCTCGCCCTGCTTCTATTTTATAAAAGAGTTTTATTTATTTCATTTTTGTCTAGAAATTAGGACTTTTCTTGTCTATATTTTGAACTTGAAAATTTAGGAAATCTGAATTATGATCCTGCATACAACTTATCTGCTTCACCTTTTTTACATTGGCTTTAATCTGCTTTTTAACTCTCAAACTATAGCTTCAACATCTGTAGCCTATGTTGCCTAGTGTTATCTCTATTGTTGCTTGGTTGTCCTTTTACTTTGCCTTTTTCTTTACTTTTTATTAATTTTTATTTAAATTTTTAATATAATTAATAAATTGGATGCTGACATGACATAAAAACAATTTGGGAACAAATCAATAAATCTTAGAAATATTAAGAGAATAACTTGAGAACATCCTGGGAAATTCTCAAAAGTACTAAAATGCCTTTAGAAGGATGGGAGGGCAAGAAACTACGAAGAAGATGCTCGAAACTTGAGGTTTATCCTCATGCATAAATTTGACATGTGTTAAATGAGTGGATGACTCACCTTATGAGTCACACACCATTAATGGCATATAAGACAAAAATATTTATAAGGAAAGATAAAATTAACCATAATTAAGTTAAAGTTAATCATGATTGTAAACACTCAATTATGTCCGAGGTCCCTATTTTAAAATTAATTAATAACTAATGAAAAGAGAAGTAATTAAAAACATGAAAATTTTAAAAATTCAAAATTAAGAAAATAATAATCAAAAAAATGAAAGAAAAGAAAAATTAAAAATAAGAAGATTTCAAAGTTAAAAATAAAATTAGAAAAAAATTAAAAAAATAAAATCAGAATTTAAAATTAATAAAAAATAAAATCAGAAAAAAATGAAAAAATAAAATCAGAATTTAAAATTAAATAAAATTTAAAATCTGAAAAGTTAATGAAAAAATATGAGTAAAGGAAAAGAAAAGAAAAAATAAAAAATTCAAAATTTTAAAATCTGGAAAGGTAATAAAAAATTTAAAATCTGAAAAGTTAACAAAAAATAAAAACCAAAAAGAATATAATAATAGAATTAATTAATAAATCTAAAAAATAAAAATATGAAAATAGCAAAACAAAAATGATTGAAAGAAAAATAATAAAAATAAAAATCTGAAATTGAAAAAAATAAAGTAAAACGAAATGGAAATAGTAAAAAATTTTGGTTGAAAAGGAAAAACAGAAAATAAAATATATATAGAAAAGATAACTGAAAAAATATATTAAAAATAAGAAAAAGAATTAATAAGGGAAAATTAATAATAAATAAAATTCTAGAAAAGATAAAATAAAATAAAAAAGAAAAATAAAAAGAATAATCATAAATTTTTTGTTTTGGAGCAGGTACAAAATAAAAGAAAATAAATTAAAAACGAAATAAAAACAGAAATTGAAAGATTTTCAAAAACAGAAAAACATAAAAAATAAATAATAGAAAATTGTTTTAACAGAAAGACAGTTTTTAAAAACAGAAAAGGAAAAGGGGAGGGGGCTTCGTTTTTTTTTTCTCGACAGGGAAGGGAGGATAACTGCACAAGAGAGAGCAAAGAAAAAGAGGATATTGGTTGCCTCTTGGAGGGTCCCGGAGCCTACTTACAAGCTGGAGGTGGATCTAAGCCTTTGGCTCTAGCGTATAAGCCTGAAAGAACACACAGTACACAGAATGGGCGCTGGAAAAAGGTCCGGCAATCAATTTTATTTCTCTCGCCTACGAAGGCACGAAGATGAGTGATAAAGGCGGCAAATCGGGGGAATTCCAGGTGAGGTTTCGAACACTTGGATCCATTTTTCAATTGACCAAAATCTGGTTGCTCAGCGGAGGTGATGCTTGAGCTATATATTCTGTTTATAGGACCATGCATTTCTCCTCTTGTATAAAGGTTAAGATCTTCAAGTATTCATATATATGAATGTTTAAATGCAAATCATATCTCTGTTCGACGTTGATGCATTGTTCACAAATAGAATCCAGAATGTGTTGTTAATATGTTGTTACTAGGATATGAGGGTGTTCGATTTGCTATTAGTCGTCCCATTGGAAGTCCTCTTGTCCTGTAATCAAGAGTCAATAAAGAAGCTAAGAGTGAAACAAAATGGAGACAGAATAGAAGCCTCACGTGAACCAATTTAGGGCAGAAAAACAAATTACTTGAACCCTTAGCCAATGGTAATGAAATATAGAGTTATCTGAATGCATGGCTTAGATCAATTAAGCTCATGTAGGCCTAGATGCGTTAAGAAATTTGTCTCCTATCTTCCTTCCTAATGTGTAAGCCCTTAGGTGAATCTGCCAATGGTCATGATAGTGACAGAGAGTCGTATTCGAGTCGTTTCATCTGCAGATCAAACACCTAGGAGCCACTTTGTACCATTGGTTAGTGAACTACCCCCGACTGCCAGCCATAGCACCTTATGCTCTCCTAACCATAAGTGAGCATGAGTCCAGAGGAAGAAAATAAAGGGAATTCGGTGTAAGAGCTCTGGTACAGTGAAAACTCTAGTAATCGAGCGTGAAATCCTCATGGCCAAAGACCTTGCCAAAATTTGAAGTCAAATCATAACCCATGGTTACATTGGTGAGTGTTATGTTAAGCGATCATGGTAGGTAGAAGGCAGTTCTCTTCTTGGCTATTCGGCCTTTGCTTCGCTTCGATTGATCTGAATCATCATGTGGAGGCCTTCCAGTATTCAATTTAAACACCCACTCATATTTGAATGGGCAAGTCTTGGTACAAGTAGTGCTACACTCTAAAGGCAGACTCGTACGCTCTGGGAAGCATGACGAGTAAAAGAAAACCCCTTGTTACATGCCCTTCAATGCACAACGTGGGGTCTATGGTAGAACCATGCAATACTCCCATTTTCTCTTGTATTAGGATTAGGAACAATGGGGCCCAGGCGCAGCTGAAACAGCACCAATAGGTTATAGCATCATTGATATCAAAGTGAGCATGGCTTGCATAGGAAGGGCTAGAACACTTTTTTTGGTCTGCACAGCAAGCATGATGTAGCGGGATCCTAGGGGTTAATGTACCATATGCCTACTGTAGGGGTCTGTTCTCGATCCTGGCCTCCCCTCCCGTTGCCTAAAAAGCCAGCTTGAGTAGCCATTATAAGGTGGAGCTAACCACGAACTAAAAGCCAGAATGGTTGACCTCGTTCCAACTGTGCAAAATGGTGGAGTTCGAAGGCCAGGGGCTCATGAAGGTCTTGTAGAAATCCAGGGATCAACACCTGCGTATGAACCCAGGGATCAGTATACCTACATGTTTGACTACGTCCGTCCATGCAGGACCCATGTAAAACCCACGTGCTATGAAGAGTTGGGTTAAATTTTGATTGTGAGTATTATACACCCAACCAGGCGCTTGGCCTAGTGGGTGAGGCGCTGATGGACACCCTCTCACCTTGGGTTCGAACCCCAGCTATTGCCTTTTGTTCCATTTAAAAGAGGATGTCTCCCAAAATTGAAACATGAGAAATTACCATACTGCCCCTTACCATTTCCAGAAATACCCAATATGCCCCAAGACCAGAAATTACCATATCGTCCCTTACCATTTCAAGAAATACCCAATATGCCCCATGACTAGAAATTACCATACTGTCCCTTACCATTTCCAGAAATACCCAAAATGCCCCCAAACTTTTCACAAATTCCAATTTTGTCCCAAATGGCCTAATTACCAAAATGCCCCCAAACTTTTCACTGATTCCAATCCTCTCCCTAAACTTTCTACTAATTACAAATTAACCCCCAAAATTTTCCAAAATTGCAAATTAACCTCTAAAATTTCCATAATTCCAAAACTAACTCCAAAAGAATTTTTTTTATAATTCTAATTAATTCTTTCCTCAAATTCTAAAAAAAAATCCAAATTCTTTCTTTCACATAAAATCAAATTCCCTTTTTAAAAATCAAGTCAAAATCCTTCCATTCAAGCTAAATCCCAAAAGTTCAAAACAAGCTCTTTTCAAGAGAATTCAAATCAAATTATTTTTTAAATCAATCAAGATCAATCCTTTTTTCTTCTTCTTTTAAATCAAGTTTTTGGTTCTCGGTCTCACGCGATGAACCCTAGGAATGAACTGGTAGCTTTTCCTGTTGTTCGCTTCCTAGGAATTCATATGGGTCCCAAGTGCAGCCGTAGTTGTCTTGGACCCTGTGCATAGGTGGGCTGAAAACCCTTTTGTAAATAATGTCAATAAAAAACTTCAATTTAGAATTCCTAAGTCTCACGCGACGAATCCTAAGCACGAACTGGTAGTTTTTTCTGTTGTTCGGGGTTTAGGAATTCGTATGGATCCCAGCGCAGCCGTAGTTGTCTTGGATCTTGTGCATATGTGGACTAAGGATTCCCCTTAAAATATTTTCAAAACAATCAAGCCATTTTCAAATGGTACTTCCCAAGTAGCTTCGAAGGTCAAGCCTTCAAGCACTTTTCAAACATTCTTTTAAACACTTTCGAAGGTCAAGCCTTCAAATAAACCAGAACTACGTTAGCCTTGAGTTTCCCATTGCACCAGGGAATACGTAGGAGCAGGATCAAGTTTTGTCAGGTTAACCTCCATCAAGTTATTTATTTCCATGCTAATTAAGGGATCAAAATATTTTCAAAAATCACACACTCAGTTTAAGGGTACCGTTCTCCGAAACGGGCGAGTGGGGCGCCTAACACCTTCCCCACACGTAACCGACTCCCGAACCTAAATCTTTTCCTCAAGTTAGGGTTTTTTCCAAGTATTTTACCTTAAATAAAAATTTGGTGGCGACTCCACACATATCAAAAGTTTCATTTTCAAATTTTAGCGAGTTCGTCGTCTCGTCGGAATTACGGTTGCGACAATGATTAATATAAATTAACCTTGATTAGTGATAACTTAATCATGATTAATGTTAAAGGATAATTCCTAATATTTTCATTTAATTTTAGAAAATAAAATTACATGTTTAAGTAGGAATTAATCTCTTTTCACCATGCTTGGCTAAATTTGATTATATGCAAAAGGGAAACTCATTTTCTCCCTTAACACACTTCTAAACATTTGTTCAAGCTTACTAACTTCACTCCAAGCTCCAAATTCTCTTAAGATCAATAAACCAACACTAAACATGAACTTTCATCTTTGATGTTCAAGTCATAATCAACCAGACAAACCAAGCTCCACCACCATCCTTGGACGTATTCGTGTGCACCACAAGGAAAAGGGAAATCCACTTCAAAGACCCCCCCAAATCCTTTTGTAAGTATTTAACAAGTAGGGTTTCTACCTTACACCTTTTTCTAATTTTTTATTTATGTAATTTGACTTGCTTCTTTTCTCTTTTTGGTGGATCCTTCTTTAAATTTTATGGATCCCATTTGCTTAAGCATGATGAAATTAAAAAGTATCATTGGTATTTAAAAATAGGTATCACTAAGTTTTTAGTGATTTTTAAAAGTTAAAAGGAAGTTTTGATGGATTAAAGTATTTTTTTGGAGCCTTTGAAGTAATTTAATCGGTTAAAATATATAAAAAATAATTTTTTAATATTTTGGGAAGATTTTGAGAGTTTTTTTTTAAGTGTTATGAGATGGTCAAAGCAAGGGATAAATAGATATTGGAGTAGATCTAGTGAATTTCCACTTGATTGTCTTGAAAAATGATTTCTTTATGATATTTATAATAAAAGTTGTGAATTTGCTTATGTTTCCTCTTAAAATTTTTAATATTGGACTTTGGATTTGATAAAAGCTTAGGTTTAAATTGTTTTAACCATAACTTTAAAATACTATAAAAGTTAAGTTCCAAAAGTTACCAACTTAATTCCAAAATTGAGTCTTAAAGTTAATATGAACAAAGGTGAACTTGTTGACTAAAAGTTGATTAAGACAATTAAAACTTTCCATAATAATGACCAAAACTATGAAGAAATGATAAATTTTGATGGATCCAAAAACAAATAATGCAATAAGTGCTAAAATTAATGATTTAAAGGTCAAGTGAAAAAAACTTCGAAAAAATAACCCTTGCTTGGTCCAAGGTGCAATTTGACCAACTCAATTAAACTAATGAGAATTGAGTTAAAAATTTTGTCTAAGGTGTAACAAGAAGCCTATCCACATACAAAAAAAGAATTAAAAGTTTAAGAAATATTTGATAATGGTTTGGGCATCATTCAGCCAAACTTAGCTAATTAAGGAAAAAAATTAGTTAAAAATCTTATTAATGCTTAAGAATGAACTTAATCATGCATAAGGTGGTGATTAAAATTTCAACTATAAGGTTGTAAGAGCTTGATGTCCATTTAACCAATGAATGATACATAATAAAAGAAATCTTAAAAGTTTTTAAGTTGGTTAAATTTGTTAGCCTAAACCATAAACTAATGTAAATCATCCTCTAAGTGTAAGTAAAGATGAACCATAATTCCCTAGAAACTTAAGGATTCAATTCGGCAACTGATAAGTGTCAAATAAGACACTTATTTGGAACATAACTCAATGTAATTGCAAGTAATTGAAACATAAAACACCATTAAAACATGAGAAAATGACATAAAACTGAATAACCCATGCACAATCTGAAAAATACAGTTTTTAAAGCCTTTTGGTGATAATTTCTCATAAATCTAATGTGTTTTAACTTCTGCAAAATGTTATAGGATTCCACGTTGGCAACGTGACTGAACTTACGTGGAGCACATGAAGAGTTGAAGGGAAAGAAACAATCTATTATTCGCGTTGCGTTGGCAATGCAGTTACGCCGCGTTGGACACGCGACACTACAGACTAGTAGCTATAAAAAGTCCAGAACAGAACGAAAACAGGGCATCATTCACTCTATCCATGGATCTATCTCCAGAACGCAAACCCAGAGGATAGAGTCGTCGTCTTCCCAAACGTTGGTCCTATTCTGGGTGAAGGAAGAACCCTAGTGTTGAGGACAAAGTGCATCTGTAGCGTGTCTTCATGCTCATACATTTCTCCCTCTCCCCTATTTTCGTTCTGTATTATTATGTGTAGCTAAATCCCTGTTAGGGAAGGATGAATCCTTGACTGGTTCTATGTAATTCGGATGCTTTGCATGTATTCAAGATTTTTCTCCTTTAAACGTTGATTATTCATCTCTTTGCTCAATGCTTCTATGACTTGGCCACTTATAGATTGAACTGAAATTCTTTTTCGCAATTGGGAAATTGGTTTCTGAATTGGAACTGGGATTGAATAACATAATTGTGAAGGCTCTAGGGATAGAGGTTCGTATTTGTGAGATCGTTTGAATTCTTAAACGTAAGGCTCACTTCAAATTAGGAATTGCTAAGGGATTAGAATTCCTAATTTGAAGTGAAGAATTGCTGAGTCAAGGGATTGACCTTCAATCACTAATTGTGAATTCGATCTTCAACTATATTAAATCTGGAGTACATGTAATAATTCACTGTTATATAGGGGAAGTTTTGGTGAAATCCAACCCTAACATCTTCCATAATTTGAATTCTTACACATTTCTATTATTTGCTTAGCGTTTGACAGTTTAGAGTTTATTTTGAAGTGTTCCATGCGTATTGGTACTGAGTTCCAGATTAGTGACAGATTCTGTGAACTATTGTTATTTCCTGTTAGCGTTGCCTACGTGTTTCAATTTGCGTTGCCTACGCACCCCCAGATCAGAGTTCAATTAGTGGACTACTAGGAATTCAATATTTGAACCAAATCCTTGTGGAGACGATACTCTTACTCACTCTTTACTCTGTAAAATGATAAGGTGCACTTGCATTCATATGGTTTTTCACCAACAACAACCCTCAGTTAAATTTACAAAAAATGTTAAATTGAATGTTTAAGGATATTCAAGTAGAACATGAGTAAGAAATCTTGAATTCAAGAGTAAGGAGGTAAACAAGTAAATCAATTAGTGACTCAAACTTAATTAGTTGAGTTAATGGTAGAGCTGTCAATTAAGCCCCTAGCCCAAGGGTTGATCCACATGGCCCTGAAAATATTTTTTTATAATTTATCCATTTGATAAATAAGGCTTTTATAAGCCTTGCCCCATATGGTATCTATTTTTATGGGTTAGGGGTGGGTTCAGCCAAAAATAAAAAATCTCATCAGAATAATTTTCATTCCCAAATTAAAAACGTAATTTTGAAAATTAAGAAAACTTAATACTCCACTCAGCGAACATGAACGAACTACAACAGGACATTTTTCAATCAGCGAACGAACTGAAACAGGGATGAACGAACTTCAGCGAACGAACTGAAACAGGGACGAACGAAACATCCTCCAATCAACCAGGTATCCTTTTGCTTTACAAAATGAAATTTAAAATGTTACTCAAAATTTGAATCATCCAATTTTCATCCATTAGATTTGATTTGTTCACTGAGCCAAATTTATCCTTTCTTAACCAGATCTGAAACACCCAAATTCAAAATACTGCTCCATTTAAAAGGTATGTTCATTTCTTTCCACCTTAGGATTTTACCATCTTTGAGAAGTTTATTTTGTTAAAAATGCTTAACTGAGTTCTGATTTCACAAACTTGAGTTCTGATTTCACAAAAATACATTCTAAACCCAGTTATTGTTCATATTTTCTAATGATAAATCTGAAAAATTATCTAATGTTACACTGGTCTTTAAAACTAAAAAGCAACAAGAAAAAATTAAATGAAAAACTGCAGTACAGAGTGCTATGGTGGTGTACATGATAAAAACTCTTCTCTGGCTTCTACACCATTCAATGATGATGTCAAACTGTATTTTCCACTACATGAGACATATATATTATCTTCATTATATCTACTTAAATTATTAAAATAAAGAAACATAACTTTACCCGTGACCATGTGTTTGTGTTAATTAAGAAGTGAAAGATGTGACTTTAAAAAATTGTCAATTAGTGGCTTGGATTATTCTAATGGACATGTCTTGTAAATCATTTTCTTTTACCTCTGCCCGTGACTGTGTGTTTGTGTTCTTTTCTATATTATATTATATATATATATATATATATATATATATATATATATATATATAGTGTAAGGTCTCTGCTGCTTTACTCACTTTACGTCCTATTTTATTTTTTAAAATTTGAGTATTTTACATCTAGCATATTTGTCTAGATTCTAAAAGCTGTGTTGAGTTTTTCTTTGTAGTGTAGTGCCAAGGTGCCTATAAAACCGAGTTATATATATATATATATATATATATATATATATATATATATATATATATATATATATATATATATATATGCTCAGGGCTCGTGACCAATATTTTTATAAGTACAACTTTTGCCACTTATTGAAGTGCCATTAGAATAACTAGTTACTTTGTTTTTCTTTCTTTAGGGAAGAATGGATGCCTTCTGTATTGTGTATTATAGGATAGTATCTACTGAATCCAACTTGTCTTTGGTAAATCACTGCTTTTATTATGATACCATATAGTAAGATCCGGAATGTGCAACATTTATAAGAACAGATCTGAAATGTGGCTCCAATGATTATTCTTGATCTAGACACTATATAACTAATGTTTGTTAACCTTATGTGCTTCATGAGCACTTAGATCTGTAGGGTTAACTCTAAGTTCAAGCAAAAATTTGGTCACTACCTGTACTAGTGCTTCATAATTGTTGTTTGGCTAGCTTGTGGAAATAGATGTTCTTCCACCAGAAGCATTCCCTCTTCCACTCTAGTTGCAGTGTGTAAGAGATTAAAAGGGGAAGGCCAATAAAGATTTAAGAACACAATGTGGATGCACTAGACCAATGAAATTATCAAAATATATGTTGCATTTTTAATAATATGATAAATTGGGATCGAGTTGAATATGACCACATTCGAATTTCAATCACACAGCCTATATATCCTTTTCACTCTCCTACGGTCCTACTACTACACTTTTTCTTTCTACATTCTTTATTTTAATTGGTTATAGATGTTTTATAATTATTTTGTGTAAAAGAGATTTTAGAGTCTTTGAATATCAGGATATCTTTAAATCTTATATTAGTAGCATAGTGGTGATTCTCTTTGGCTTACCTTTTTTTAAGTTTATTAATAGATTTATAAATATATTATCTTATGTTAAACATGGTCTTTTAATCTGGAGAAACTTGTTGTGTGATCTATCACAACTAACAAAATAGGAAGAAGTCACACAACAAGAGGTAACATTTTATTTATTAACTTTATTTTCGTTTTATTGAATATAATTTTTCTTGTTTTCTAAATTGTTGGTTCTGTTTTCTTTGTTGGTACATGAGTCTATTCATTATTTTTAAAAATAAAATTATTTTTAATTATATGATTTAATTTTATTGTGTAGGAACTTAAAAATTGGTTATGGAATCTACGAGTAAGAGTATTGTTAATTTGGATGATGATGATGATGTTTCTAAAACTCCTGTAATGTCTGAAAGTACTGAGACAACTAAGAAAGAGTTGTTAAATGTTTGGAAATATTTTACCAAGATTGGTATGGATAAACATGATTTTGAAAAGGCTACATGCAATTATTGTGGTCATGAGTATAAAGTTAGCAAGAATCCTAAATCAAAGCTTAATTATGAGACTTCACATTTAAGTCGTCATCTTTCAGTTTGTAAAATTTTTTAGTGAAGTGTGGAAGTGAAAGATGATAAGTCTATCTCAAGAAAGATCAATCAAGGCATTCAACGCAACATGCTTGCTAAGCTCATAATTAGACATGATTTGCCTTTTAACTTTGTTGAATATGAGGGTGTTAGGGAATAGGCAAAATATTTGAATCCAAGTGTTGAAATTCCTTTTAGAAACACCACTGTGTCAGATGTTAAAAAGTTATATGTCAAAGAGAAAAAGAAACTTAAGGAAATTATGTGTGGGCTTCCTAATAGAGTATGTCTAACTTCTGATGTGTGGACAGCAACTACCACTGAGGGTTATATATGTTTAACTGCCCATTTTGTTGATGAGAATTGGAAATTGAATAGTAAAATTCTGAAATTTTTTCGAATAATGCCCCCCATATTAGTGTTGAATTGGAACGCACTTTATTTAGTTGCTTAAAGGAATAGGGAATTGAAAAAAAAAGTGTTCTTTTTGACCTTGGACAATGCTTCCTCTAATGATAGCATGCAAGAAATTTTAAAAAACCATCTTAATGTTCAAGGTAACTTGTTATGTGATGGTAAATATTTTCATGTTCGTTGTTTTGCACATATCCTAATTCAAGAAGGGTTGAAAATATCAACTGAAGCTCTATATAAAATTAGAGAGAGTGTTAAGTATGTTAGAAGCTCGGATGGAAGAATGAATATTTTCAAAGATTGTGTTGGTGGTGCAGGTTTAGATATGAACACTGGTTTAAGATTAGATGTGTCTACTAGGTGGAATTCTACATATTTAATGCTTGAAAGTGCAATCAAATACAAGCGAGCATTTAATATTTTCAAAGCGGTAGACAGAAATTATAAAAATTGTCCATCTCAAGAAGAATGGGATATAGGAGAGAAAATTTGTGTATTCTTAGAACCTTTTTATGAGATCACAAATATGATATCTGGTTCATCTTATCCTACTTCTAATATGTATTTTATGCAAGTTTGAAAAATTGAATGTCTCCTTGAAGTAAACTTGGCAAATGATGATAATGTAATAAGGGAAATGTCTATGAGGATGAAAGGAAAATTTGATAAGTATTGGAAAGAGTACAACGTTGTACTAGCTTTTGGAGCTATTCTTGATCCAACATTGAAGATTGATTTCTTAAATTATTGCTATGCTAAACTTGATTGTTTAACTGTCGAAGATAAGGTCAGAAATGTGAAAGATAAGTTGAAGAATCTTTATGAAGAATATGTTAGCATTTTTCCTATCCAAGTGTTTCTCTTTCCCAATCATCCAATGAAGTTCTTTTATTGCCTAAGTTAAGCGAAGAAGGAAATAAGCCTAAGAGATCAAGAGTTTTTAGTGTAAGTTTTTTATCCTAACTTAGCTTTTATTTCTTTCATGTTTATTTTGTTTAGCTAATTAATATTTTATTTATTGTAGGATTATAAAATGCATAAGAATGAAGTTAAATCATTTAGTGGTAAGAATGAACTTGATGTTTATTTGGATGAGCCACAAGTAGATGTTGATGATGGTGAGGACTTTGATGTCCTTCACTATTGGAAGATCAACAAGAAAAAATTTTCCACTCTTTCTATAATGGCATGTGATGTGCTCAGTATTCCCATTACTACAGTGGCATTTGAGTCTGCTTTTAGTATTGGAGGACGTGTTCTTACAAAATATAGAAGTTCTACTCTTCCTGAGAATATTCAAATGTTAATTTTCACTAGGAATTGGTTGCATGGCTTTGCTCAAAATCCTAGTGGTAATATTTTGTAGAATAATTATTCATTACTATTTCTTATCTTGCTTAATTATTTTACAATTGTTTCTTTAATTATTTTCTTTGGTTGAATTTCAGATGATGAAGATGAGGATAATATTTTTGATTTTGAGATAACAATAGGAGAATCTAACGAGCATGGAGAATTTAGAGACTGATTGTATATAATTTTTTATTTTATCAAATTGCAATGAGATCTTGATGAAATTGAATAATGAGCATGTTGTACTTTATTTACTTTTATATCTCACGTTAAGTAGTTAAAATTATTAAGATAATTTGGTTTCATTTCATATTGCTTTATGCTTGTGCTAGGATCCGATTGTTTAGTCTCTAAAATTTATCAAGTAACTATTTTTATTGCATGCTAGGATTTGGATTTCTTTTCCATTGACTATATTGATATATGAATGTGATATATGACTGATAAGCATAGATTTCATAAATAATTATCTCTCACTTTTATCTCATTAAGACTTCTTATATGTTCAATTAAGTGATCTTTGTCATATTTTATGAGTTTGGGTTCATATGAAGTTTAATTGAATTTCTTTGCTTACCCGATTAAAATGACACTATTATAGTATTTTGAGCATAATAGGAGTTGTAGACATCCAAAAATCATGAAATCTATCTTGAATGAAAGCTTAAAGAAGTGTCCATATTTACAAAGCAAGAGAAGATTCTAAATGGGATGTTTAGGACTCCGAAATTATCTCAAAAGATGAGATAGTGTTGCTGACGTGGAATTTGAACAGTGTGCAAAGATCCGGCCATATCTTGAGATATAGAAGTCATATTGAGATGAAATCAACTTTGTTGGACAGCTAAGATCCAGGGCTACAACTTTTGTTCAGAAGGCAAGCTCTAATTCGGACATGTGAACATCCGAAATTGCGGTGCAAGAAAGTCAAAATTGTTGTGCTCATTGGTGGCAAAAATTCAAAAGTGTTTTGCAATTTCAACAAAGCCCATGTGAAAGCAAGAAAAGGGTAGAAAAGTAATATCCTAGTTGGTGACTTTCTGAAGATGATGCCTCAAAAATCCTCTATAAATAGAAGGGTTTGCAAGAGGAGACACACACCAATTTTGGAGATCAACTCCAATACCATCTTCTTTCTTTCTTTCTTTCTTCCTTTCTTTCTTGTTAGTTTTTCCTCCTTCATGGAAGGCTTATGTTTTCTTTCTTGTTAGTTTGCCTCCTACATGGAAGGCTTAGGATTTATTTCTTGTTAGTTTTGCCTCCTACATGGAAGGCTTAGGATTTATTTGTTGTTAATTTGCCTCTTTCTTTGTTGTTAATTTGCCTCTTTCATGGAAGGCTAGGTTTGTAGTTTCAATTCGAGGATTCAAGCTATTTTCATTTTAACTTTGAGGTCTTGATCTTTATTTACATGCTTATTAAGTGGTTTCTACTCTACTTCACTATATTCTTCAATTTTATTCTTTAATCAAAGTTTGATCGGTTGACGTATTTTGATTAATGCATGATTGATTTATAATTGGTTTTTGATTGGTAAATCACTTTCCAAAAGTTTGAAGAGTAGAAATTAAGTAATTTAATTGAAGGTTTTCATTTTATTACTTACTTCAACTGAATTCTGATTGTGAAATTGGTTTAGATAAAAGATTAAGTGGTTACTAAATCTTGTTGATCATAATCAATTAAATTCTGAGAGGTTTCTCAGTAGAGAATTCAAGGATCATTGTAGGGGTTCCAGATGATCCTAGGTTGATAAACACAATGCATGATTTTAGTGATCAATGATTAGTTAAGAAAATAGCCTCTGAATTCCTTGAGTTGATTATTGTTAAGTCAAATAAATTTCATTCTGTATTTTGCATTTATAACTTCATATCAAATCTTTCTAAAATCCCCTTGCTCTAACCTTCTCCTTATTTGCTTAAGAATCTGAAATGGTCTTTGGGAGATGACCTAGGTTGCACCTTATACTATACCAATAGTTTGGGGGAAATCTAGAAATTATTTTTGCGCGTTTACGACGAGCGTGTCAAAATTTGGCGCCGTTGCCGGGGACCATTTTAATTTCCTAGGCTCATTTAGGAGTTTGTATAAAAATTTTAATCTTTCTAACAATTGTTTTTACTTTAGGTATATCATTCTTGGATTTTCTGTATGAATTCACCTTTTTGTGTATGACCCGATCCAATCCTGAAAATTTATATGCATATGATCCTGAGATTGATAGAACATTCCACCACTTGAAAAGAGCACATAGAAGACATTCATCCAGTAATAACCAAGAAAGTAACAGTAGTGATTTTTCATCTTTAAATTTTGATAGTTTTAAATATTTTGCTAAGAACATGGCTGATAGAACCTTAAAAGAATTAGCTGCACCTGATGTTGCTTATCAACCATTGTGCATTCAATACCCTGATGTTGATGCACCATTTGAACTGAAGTCTGGACTAATACATTTGCTACCTAAGTTTCATGGCCTTGCAGGTGAGGACCCTCATAAACATTTGAAGGAATTTCACATTGTGTGTTCTACAATGCGGCCACAAGGAATTCCTGAAGATCATATCAAGTTGAAGGCATTTCCTTTCTCCTTAAATGATGGAGCCAAGGACTGGTTGTACTATCTACATCCAACATCTGTTACAAGCTGGAATGATATGAAAAGATTATTCTTGGAGAAATTCTTCCCTGCATCCAGAACAGCAGCTATCAGAAAAGAGATTTGCGGCATCAGACAGAACTCCCAAGAAACTCTCTATGAGTATTGGGAGAGATTCAAGAAACTATGCGCCACTTGTCCACACCATCAAATCAGTGATCAATTACTGATTCAGTATTTCTATGAAGGACTCATGCCAATGGACAGAAGCATGGTTGATGCAGCTAGTGGTGGAGCACTTATGGACAAAACTCCTACAGCAGCTCGAGATTTGATTGCTAACATGGCAGAAAATTCTCAGCAATTCAATTCTCGAACTAATTCCTTGTCTAAAGGAGTCCATGAAATGACCACCAAGACAGACCATACACGATTGGAGAACAGAATTGAAGAACTAACCTCCATCGTAAGACAGTTGGCCATCGGACAACAACAGCAACTTAATGTTGTTGACAAAACCAAAACATGTGGCATCTGCACTTCTGCAGATCATCCTACTGATGCATGCCCAACATTGCAAGAAAGTGAGACACCTGAGGCTACAGTAAATGGTATTTTTGGCACAGGACAACAATACAGGCCTCCTCAACATTATCAGCAACAGAAGTTTGAACCACCTTCTGGAACATACAATCCTAGTTGGAGAAACCATCCTAACTTGAGATATGGTCCTCCACAACAACAAAGGATTCAAACATCTGACTCCCAAAATAAATACCAACCACCGCCTTTCAGACAACAACAACAGCATATGCAGCAATCTGTACCCTCTAATGCTTCTGAACCCTCTCTTGATGATTTGATGAAGCAATTAGCAACCAACAATCTTCAGTTTCAACAAAATGTAAGTTCTACCATTCAGGATTTACAAACTCAAATTGGGCAGTTGGCTACCACTGTCAACCAATTGAAATCTCAAGGTTCTGGTCAACTACCTTCTCAACCTGTCATAAATCCCAAAAGTGTGAATGCCATGACCTTGAGAAGTGGGAAGAAAGTGCAGACAGACCCTACAATTTTAAAGCAACAAAGCTTCAATCAGACTAATCCACACCAAAAAGAAGCATTTATCTCCACACCTGGAGACATCTCTGATAAGCCATCTGAATCAGAGGGAAAGTCTGATGAAAAAAATACACCAGCCTTCGATAAGACATCGAATGATCAACAAAAAGAAGCTTGCCATAAACGATCTGCACTTGAAGCATCTGATGAGAAGAAAACCCCAAATTGTGCTGATCAGAAGGTATCTTTACCTTTTCCAAATAGAATGGTTCAATCCAAGCCCAATGTTCATGCAGAATTGGATAAGGAGCTTCTAGATACTTTCAGGAAAGTGGAAGTCAACATACCACTTCTAGATGCTATCAAGCAAATTCCCAAATATGCCAAATTTCTAAAGGATTTGTGCACGCATAAGAGAAGACTCAAAGGGGATGAGAAGATTAGTGTGGGACGCAATGTTTCAGCCTTAATTCAACCCAGCCTCCCTCAGAAATGTAAAGATCCAGGAACTTTCACCATTCCTTGCACAATAGGAAACTCTACATTTGGTGATGCATTGCTGGATCTAGGTGCTTCCATTAATGTTATGCCCTCATCAGTTTATAAATCTTTGAATCTGGGAGAACTGAAGCCAACTGGTGTGGTGATTCAATTAGCCAACAGAAGTACAGCACATCCAGCCGGAGTACTTGAAGATGTGCTAGTTCAAGTGAATAAGCTGATCTTTCCAGCTGACTTCTACATTTTGGATATGGAAGATGAGTCATCCATCAATAGAGCAACCTTGATCCTAGGGAGACCTTTCCTCAAAACTGCAAAAACAAAGATAGATGTGCATACGGGGACTCTCTCTATGGAATTTGGAGATGATATCATCCAATTCAACATATTTGAAGCCATGAAGCATCCCATAGAGAATCATTCACTCTTTCAACTTGATGCCATAGACCTTCTTGCGGATGATTATTCTATTGACAATCTACTTTTTAAAATTTTTGATTTTGATTTAGATTACTTAGATAATTTTACTTGCACATGTGATGAATTTGATTCATGTATTGTGTGTTCCAGGATTAATGCTGCAGACCAACCTTCGTTGAAAGATGACATGTTAGATGCAAGTGTTGCAGACATTTCAATCTCAGATAGATCTCTTCCTTCCATAATACAACCACCTCCTTTAGAGTTGAAGCCTTTGCCTGAACATCTAAAGTATGCTTATTTGGGGGAAAATGAGAAGCTTCCTGTCATTGTAGCAAAGAACCTTCTACCACAACAGGAAGAAAGGTTACTGCAAACCTTAAAAAGCCATAAACAAGCAATTGGATGGACTTTGGCTGATATTCCAGGTATTAGCCCATCTACTTGTATGCATAGGATACTGCTGGAGGAAAACACCAGACCTGTTAGACAACCACAAAGGCGTTTGAATCCAACAATCCTAGATGTGGTAAAGAAGGAAGTAGGTAAGCTTTTGGCAGCTGGTATCATCTATCCCATCTCAGACAGTGATTGGGTAAGCCCGGTGCAAGTAGTTCCTAAGAAGACTGGCATGACTGTAGTCAAAAATCACAATGATGAACTAATCCCTACCAGAATACAAAACAGTTGGAGAGTGTGCATAGATTATAGGAAGCTTAACCAAGCTACTCGCAAGGATCACTTCCCTTTGCCCTTCATAGACCAAATTTTGGAAAGATTAGCAGGAAAATCTCACTATTGCTTTCTGGATGGTTTTTCAGGTTATTTTCAAATACATATAGCCCCAGAAGACCAGCATAAGACCACCTTCACTTGTCCTTTTGGTACTTTTGCCTATCGAAGGATGCCCTTTGGTCTATGCAATGCCCCTGGAACCTTTCAAAGATGCATGGTAAGCATTTTCTCTGATCTCTTAGAAAGTTGCATGGAAGTGTTTATGGATGACTTCACTGTATATGGTTCTTCTTTTGATGCATGCTTAGAAAGCCTTTCTAAAGTTTTGGACAGATGCATTGAGACTAACCTGGTTTTGAATTTTGAAAAATGTCATTTCATGGTAACAGAAGGTATAGTCTTAGGACACTTGGTATCTAGCAAAGGTTTAGAGGTTGATAAGGCCAAGATAGACATTATTTCTTCTCTACCTTACCCCACTTCTGTGCGAGAAGTACGTTCTTTACTTGGTCATGCAGGTTTTTACAGAAGATTCATCAAGGATTTTAGCAAGATTGCACAACCTCTTTCTAAACTACTACAAAAAGATACCAAATTTGTGTTTGATCAAGCATGCAAGGATTCATTTGATGAACTAAAGAAGCGGTTGACAACCACTCCCATCATTCAACCACCTAATTGGACGCTTCCATTTGAATTAATGTGTGATGCATCTAATTATGCCCTTGGTGCTGTACTGTCTCAAAGAGTTAGCAAGAGATCTCATGTCATTGCATATGCCTCTCGCACACTTGATGCAACCCAATCAAATTACACAACTACTGAGAAGGAGCTTTTGGCAATTGTGTTTGCATTAGATAAATTTCGCTCCTATTTGCTTGGATCTAAAGTTATTGTTTTCTCTGACCATGCAGCTTTGAAATACTTGCTGAAGAAGACAGATGCTAAGCCAAGACTGATTCGTTGGATGCTTCTGTTACAAGAATTTGATTTAGAGATTAAAGATAAGAGTGGTGCAGAGAACCTTGTAGCAGATCATTTAAGTCGGATCCAGCAACCTTGTGAAGAAAATTCAATTGCAGATTCATTCCCAGAAGAGCATCTCTATCATTTGCACGGGAAAGATCCTTGGTATGCAGATTTGGTAAACTATCTGGTTGCTAAAGAAATACCCAAACACTTCACCAAATCGCAACTTGCCAAGTTGAAAAGTGATGCCAAACACTACATATGGGATGAACCATACCTTTGGAAGACATGCAGTGATCAAATCATTAGAAGGTGTGTTCCAGATCATGAAGTTCAGTCTGTACTTACCTTTTGCCATTCCCTAGCTTGTGGTGGACACTTTGGGCCACAACGGACAGCTAGAAAAGTACTAGACTCAGGCTTTTATTGGCCTACAATATTTCGTGATGCACACAGATTATGCATAACTTGTGAGCAGTGCCAAAGAATAGGGAGTATTTCGCGCAGAAATGAGATGCCCCAACAACCACTTCTCTTTTGTGAGGTATTTGATGTATGGGGTATAGACTTTATGGGTCCATTCCCTGTCTCTTTTGGCTTTGTTTACATTCTGCTAGCTGTTGATTATGTTTCAAAATGGGTGGAGGCAAAAGCCACCCGTACTGATGATGCTCGAGTTGTTGCAGATTTTATCAGGTCTAACATTTTTAGCAGGTTTGGCATTCCTAGAGCTCTAATTAGTGACCAAGGTACTCATTTTTGCAACCGCACAATGGAAGCCCTACTCCGCAAATATGGAGTCATGCATAAAGTCTCCACCCCATATCATCCTCAAACAAATGGTCAAGCTGAAGTTTCTAATCGAGAGATCAAGAAAATCTTAGAGAAAACAGTTCAGCCTAACAGGAAGGATTGGAGCTTGCGCCTTGTTGATGCATTATGGGCATATAGGACAGCTTACAAGTCACCCATTGGCATGTCTCCCTACAGGATTGTCTTTGGTAAAGCATGTCATCTTCCAGTTGAATTAGAGCATAGAGCATTTTGGGCAGTAAAGAAATGCAACATGGATCTAGACCAAGCAGGAATCTATAGGAAGCTTCAATTGCAGGAACTTGAAGAAATTCGATTAGAAGCATACGAAAACTCCAAAATTTACAAAGAAAAGGTCAAAGCTCTTCATGACAAAAAGTTGGCAAGAAAGGAGTTTTCCGTTGGACAAAAAGTTCTCCTTTTCAATTCTCGGCTAAAGCTTATGCCTGGTAAGCTACGCTCTAGATGGTTAGGACCATTTGTAGTTACTAATGTTTTTCCTTATGGTGCAGTTGAAATAAAAAATGAGGTAACTGAAAAAATCTTCAAGGTGAATGGACATCGTCTTAAACCATTTTTCGAAGGTTTTCAAAAGCACACGGTAGAAGAAGTGCATTTGCACAATGCCACATACCTGCAATAAATTCAAGAGAAGTCTCTCTCTCTCTCTCTCTTTCTCTCTTTCTCTCTCTCTCTCTCTTTCTCCCTCTCCCTCTCTCCCATTCCTCGCTTATAAGTTTCAACTACTCTCTCAACTTCCTTCTTCACCTCTTAAATCATCCTAACTATTACACCACATTGAGCTTGCAGGAATAATAACTTGAGTGTTTTAAAAAAAAAAATGGAGAAAGCTCTCACCAGGATCAAAATTTTGTTCCCTACTCTCCCCAGAAATTTTCTTAAAGACATTTACAATTGCAGACTTGAACGATTGAGAGCATTAACACTCTTAGGCCTTCCAGAAGATGTCCGTTGGATCATTGAAGCTAAGGTACGTTTAGCAGGTGAATTTCAAGAATCATTTGTTAAAAATATGCCAGGTATGGGAAGAAGTTCCTATGCAAAGAAGAGAAGGGCAAAAAGAATTGGAGTTTGCTACAGGTGTGCAAGATGGACCTGTAACACAAGATGCAAGAACCCTGGAATGGTTTCAAGAAATCGAGAGGACAAAATTCAATTCATAAAGGATGGACTGAGTAAGGAGTCATTGGATGATATCATTCAGACTCTTGAGACGCATCCTAGTGGGCATGTACAAGGAGTCCTTCTTGATTTGTTTGAACTGTTCCGTAAGGAAAAAGCACGTTATAGTCTTGGGAATCTGACTTTAAAAGACCCTGTTGTCAGTTTACAAGAAAACTGAATGGGAAGCACATCCTCGACTCTTAGAAGGCGTTTCAGCCGTTACTGGACGTAAAACCAGAGGAAGATGTGAGCCACAATCACAACTACTGTTCATTCTCATGCGTGTATGTTTGTCATTTACATTGTCTTTTCAATTTATTGGGCCACCGTTTTTTTTGAAATTTTCACCCCTGCTTAAAGTCTTTCCCCTCTGACATTCACCTTTTCCTTGAACCCAAAATTCAAACTTTTGCAACCAAAATTCAAACTTTTGCAACAAAAATTCAAACTTTTGCAGCAAAAATTCAAACTTTTGCTACCAAATCCTGATCCCGCACTATTCAAGCGATCTCCTTGTCTGATATTGAGTCCCTATAAATTATCCACCTCTATGACATATTTTTTCAAAAAAAAAAAAAAAAAAAAAAAGACAGAAACACCGTATATGGATAAGATCAATACTATCTGTGTTTTTGGTGGGTCTAACCTTGGAAAGGATGGAGAATTTCAACATGCAGCTTCTACCCTTGGTAAGGCATTAGCTGCAAGAAAAATCAATCTTGTTTATGGGGGAGGGATTCAGGGTTTAAAAGGATGTGTTGCAGGATCTACACTCACAAAGGGGTGTAACGTCTTAGGTGTTGGCTTAAAAAATGGGAGCACCTCCTACTTCACCCTGGGTACTGAATTGAAGGTTGCAACCATGCATGACCGTATGAGACACATGTTGGTTAATTCTAATGCATTTATTGCATTACCTGGTGGTCTTGGAACAATGGAAGAAATTTTTACCATTATATTTTGGGCCTATCGGAATTTTCATAAAAAACCTTTGGGCTTATTGAATATTAATGGCTTTTATAATGGTTTGATATCCTTTTTAGATCATGCAGTAGAGCAGGAGTTCATGCCACAATCCATGCGCAACATCATAGTATCTGCTTCAACTGTTGAACAGCTACTTGAGATTTTGCAAAATCCTACATCTGAGCTCAGTCAAGCAATGCAGCTGGTGAACCAACCAAATCAGGATGGCAGAGATAAAAGAGAACCAGATACCACTCTTCGGTTATAACTTTTCCTTACTTTGATGGTTTTCTTACATTTTTTTTCCTGTTATATGAAATTTCATCTAAGACATTGGGGACAATGTCTTGGATAGGTTGGGGGGAAGATGGTCCGATATCTAAAATTAAAAAAAAAAAAAAAAAAAAAAAAAAAAACAAAACAAAACCCAAAAAAAAAAAAAACAAAAAAAAAACAAAAAAAAAAACAAAAAAAAAATTAGGTTAGATTCATAAACTTGCTTTGAGTAAGATGGCTGAGTAAGGAGTTACACTTGACTCTTGATACGCATCTTATGATTTAAAAAAAAAAATTGAATGTGGAAGTATGTTTTTCTTTAGATTTCATAAAATAATTGAAGCAAAATGATTTACATTTCGAGATTAATTAGTTTGGCAACACATATTTGAACTGGATAGATTAGATTTGATAAATATATTACCTGTGAGATTTTGAGCCTTATTATTATTTTCTTTCTTGTGTGATTTTCATCCATGGAATATGTTACTTCAGAACTTGCATTGATTCTTTTTGAAGCTACATTTTCACATGATTTGTACAAAAATGATTGAGGCACTGTTTTTCTTGAACAAACCACTTGGCCAAATAACTAAACCATATAATTTTATCCTTTGATCAGCCCTTTGAGCCGATTAGCCTTTTCTTCTTTTTAGCTCACCACAAATAAAAAAAAAAAAAAAAAAAAAAAAAAAAAAAAACTTTGTCTGACCATAGAAGGTGAGGAATACTGGATTTATCATACCATAAGTGTTTCAATAAGTGTGGGGGAGATTATTGTTGTGTTCATCAATATCATGGTTGAAAAAAAAAAAAAAAAAAAAAAACTAAAGCAATAAATAAATAAATAAACTATTATATTGAAAAAAAAAATAAAAAAAAATTGAAGAAGTGATATCTGTTTCTCACACTTGCACTTACAATCAATTCTCAATCCTCACCATTTTCATTGGTCTAACATTGTATCTCTTCAATATATCATTTCATCTTTCTAATCCCGTTAGAACCAAAATAAAGAGACCTCTTGATTTGTGCATTGCATGTGTACATAGTAGTAGAGAAGTAGAAGATATGCAAGCCTATGATAGTTCATCTTTCATGGATTGAATTTGAGAGAAACACTTACCAAATCAAACACTTGAGAGATTCAGAGTATATCATGTGAGGTTTTATCTTTCTCAATCTATGTTTTTCAAATTAAAGTTGCCTTTCTAAATAATTTCAAAAATGTGATGAAAGAATGCTTCATGAAATTTTGTGAATTCTTGAGAAATCAACTCAAAACTTTGATGTTCTTTCAAAAAAAAAAAAAAAAAAAAAAAAAAAAAAAAAGTCACCAATCCTTAACTTAAGTTTGCCCGAGACGTGCAAAAGATAAGTGTGGGGGAATTTGATAAGCATAGATTTCATAAATAATTATCTCTCACTTTTATCTCATTAAGACTTCTTATATGTTCAATTAAGTGATCTTTGTCATATTTTATGAGTTTGGGTTCATATGAAGTTTAATTGAATTTCTTTGCTTACCCGATTAAAATGACACTATTATAGTATTTTGAGCATAATAGGAGTTGTAGACATCCAAAAATCATGAAATCTATCTTGAATGAAAGCTTAAAGAAGTGTCCATATTTACAAAGCAAGAGAAGATTCTAAATGGGATGTTTAGGACTCCGAAATTATCTCAAAAGATGAGATAGTGTTGCTGACGTGGAATTTGAACAGTGTGCAAAGATCCGGCCATATCTTGAGATATAGAAGTCATATTGAGATGAAATCAACTTTGTTGGACAGCTAAGATCCAGGGCTACAACTTTTGTTCAGAAGGCAAGCTCTAATTCGGACATGTGAACATCCGAAATTGCGGTGCAAGAAAGTCAAAATTGTTGTGCTCATTGGTGGCAAAAATTCAAAAGTGTTTTGCAATTTCAACAAAGCCCATGTGAAAGCAAGAAAAGGGTAGAAAAGTAATATCCTAGTTGGTGACTTTCTGAAGATGATGCCTCAAAAATCCTCTATAAATAGAAGGGTTTGCAAGAGGAGACACACACCAATTTTGGAGATCAACTCCAATACCATCTTCTTTCTTTCTTTCTTTCTTCCTTTCTTTCTTGTTAGTTTTTCCTCCTTCATGGAAGGCTTATGTTTTCTTTCTTGTTAGTTTGCCTCCTACATGGAAGGCTTAGTTTTTCTTTATTGTTAGTTGCCTCCTACATGGAAGGCTTAGGATTTATTTCTTGTTAGTTTTGCCTCCTACATGGAAGGCTTAGGATTTATTTGTTGTTAATTTGCCTCTTTCTTTGTTGTTAATTTGCCTCTTTCATGGAAGGCTAGGTTTGTAGTTTCAATTCGAGGATTCAAGCTATTTTCATTTTAACTTTGAGGTCTTGATCTTTATTTACATGCTTATTAAGTGGTTTCTACTCTACTTCACTATATTCTTCAATTTTATTCTTTAATCAAAGTTTGATCGGTTGACGTATTTTGATTAATGCATGATTGATTTATAATTGGTTTTTGATTGGTAAATCACTTTCCAAAAGTTTGAAGAGTAGAAATTAAGTAATTTAATTGAAGGTTTTCATTTTATTACTTACTTCAACTGAATTCTGATTGTGAAATTGGTTTAGATAAAAGATTAAGTGGTTACTAAATCTTGTTGATCATAATCAATTAAATTCTGAGAGGTTTCTCAGTAGAGAATTCAAGGATCATTGTAGGGGTTCCAGATGATCCTAGGTTGATAAACACAATGCATGATTTTAGTGATCAATGATTAGTTAAGAAAATAGCCTCTGAATTCCTTGAGTTGATTATTGTTAAGTCAAATAAATTTCATTCTGTATTTTGCATTTATAACTTCATATCAAATCTTTCTAAAATCCCCTTGCTCTAACCTTCTCCTTATTTGCTTAAGAATCTGAAATGGTCTTTGGGAGATGACCTAGGTTGCACCTTATACTATACCAATAGTTTGGGGGAAATCTAGAAATTATTTTTGCGCGTTTACGACGAGCGTGTCAATGACCCCTAATAAAGGGGTCTTGATATCACATTTTTTGAGATTACATTGTTCTTAATCATATAGTGAAGTAATGGATACTATAATTATGCATGATTTGCTCATATTGTTGCTTGATCCTTTTATATAAACCATGTACATTGTATTGGTGGAAAAATTGAGAGCTAATATGTTATATAACAATTTTTAAAAATTTTCAGTCCATGGGTTGGCCCTAACCCATAAAATTTAATGGACTTTTTGGCCCTATGGGCTTTGCAAAAGTGAGCTATGTGGATCTATGGGCTAATTTAGCCTCAGCCCACGTGGTTTAGGATTGAGTTGGGTTGAATGCGCTAGATTGACAGTTAATGGTCAATAAAGTATAAAACTTCAAACACTCAAACTTGAAATAAAGAAAGTGTGCATAAAACTTGAAATAAAATATAAATTGACGAACACAAAGTAGATTAGTCTACCTAGGCCATTTGACCAACTACATTAAGCTACACCTATTCATAAATTTAAATTAAAAATATAAAAGAAACATGACTCTTAAGAAAAAGAAATGTTGAGAGATAATTTAGAAGGATAAGTGAAGTAAATTTTTATGAGAAACTTCTCATAAATCTTAAAACAGGATTCATTTTTAGAATATTACATTAGTTTCCACAATAAATAATGATAAGAATTGAATAATAATTCCTATCTTAATTGTTATTTACCTTATATAAGTTTATTAAAATAAATCTATACTAATTTAAATTTACAATAATATATTTTTATTTAATTAATTTTTTTATAAAATGTTAATTAATTAAATAAAATATATTTAAATATATGCAATGATTGATATCAGAGATTAAGTATTGTCATTTCAATTTATATGAACTTATTATATAGTAACTTAAATCTTATTCAACCTGATTTTTTTAAAAAACATGTTTATATATAATTAAATTTTGATTTTATACGATGGTTACTTCATTCTCTTTTGTTTTAATAAATAAATAAATAAATATAAGGTAATTTGTGTAATATTTAATAAAAATAATTAAAAAATAAATGCTAATTTTATTGATATTTAAAATTTATTAAGTAATTTTATATTATTTTAAATTTTTTATGAATAATTTTATTTTTTTATAAATTATTTTTTTATTCAATTAATTAATGCATAATGCTAAAAAAATATATAATTTTAAATTTTTTATTACATCAAAAAATATGTAGAAGCGAAAATTAAACTGTTAAGTCAAAAATTAAGTTTTACAATATTTGTTTTCTTTATTTAATTATCTATAACCTATTTATTTAAAAATATATTATTTTGATTTAATTTTTTTTATATATTAAAAATAGTAAAATAAATATTTTAAAATTATTATTATTTACATAATTTGATTAAAAATAACTCATCTTAAGATGAATATGTTAGAGATTCTATTAAATTAAATTCTCAATAATTTATACATATCTTAAATTTATTATATTTTTGTATACTATTTTTTATTTTTTTAATCTAAATAAAATTAACGGCGATTCTATTTATATTTTTAAACTTTTTTTATTTATGTTATGATCGTGATAGTATTTTAAATTATCACAAAATAAAACATCCAAAAAATATTTCATGTAATGTATAAATTAAGCTACTATTTATCAACTATAATAGATTATTACATCTAATATATTTCAAAAATGATGAGATAATATTAAATTATATGAAATAAATTAAGAAAATAAATAATAATTTTAAAAAATTTGATAATATTAATTATATTTTTAAATAGATATGTTTTTTTCTATTTAAAAATAAAATAAAATGAGATACTATTTATATTTTAATATATATAATATATTATTTAAAATATAATTAAATGTACACTATTAAATACCATATATAAAATTATTTAAATTATTTATAATCATAAAAATAATATCAATTAATTTAATTATTAAATTAATTAAATTTACTTTAAAAATTACTAAACAATATAAATTGAGGAATTTAGAATCTACTATTAATTCCACAAGAATTTCCTAACTCGCACGGTCATGAGTTAAAAGAACCAATTTGCAGGTCTTAACCAATTTATTGGCATATTTTATTTATCAGTATTATCTCTTGTTAAGTGTTTTGTAATTAATCATCTGTGTTTTAATTCATTAAGTAAATTTTTTAAAATATAAATTATGAAATTAAATAATAATTTAAAATTTAATATTATTAATTATATTTTTAATATATATTTTTATTTAAATAAATAAAGGAAAATAATATTATATTATTTAACGTATAATATTATTTAAAATATAATTAGTTATATAATAATATTTTTATAAATATTTAAATTATATAAAATATTATATGCATAATTATAAAAATAATATTAATTAATTTAAGTGTTAATTTTAAAATTGTTAAGAAATATATTTAAGTTTAGAAATTTAACATCTACTGTTAAATCCATGTGAATTTCCTAACTCGTACTGTCATCAGTTAAAAGAATCAATTTGAGTTAATTCAGAATTTTTTTTAAAAACAATCAATTCTAATGAATTAAGTTTTAGGAATCGAATGCGGAACTCTTACATTAAAATACTTAATCTCTAATCTTATATTAGATTAATTTTAATAGTTTAAAATAACTTGAATTTGACACTAAAAAAATATTTTAGTCGCATTTTTAATATATAAATAATAATTTTTTTATAAATTTAGATTCGTCAAAAGTTATTTATTAAAAATTTATTTTAATAAAGTTTTCAACTGTATAACTGTAAAAATTAAATATAAAATTTTATTATTTTAATGTATTGTTATCAATTTATATAACTATTAAAAAATAACTGTCATTAAAAAAATTTTATAATGCGAAACTGAATATAAAAATAATGAGTTTAATTTTAATATATTAATGATATAAACTCTTTTATAATATTTCATGTTAATTAAGTAAATTATATTGTTGATATAATTTGTAAATACTTATTACTAAAATAAATAATTTTTATAATATTACAATTTATAACTAATTGATAATATTAAAATATTTTAATTAAATTTATATTTTAATTAGTTTATTTAGATAAGTTTTTTTAAAATTTAACTCACTTAAACTTTTAATAACCATATAATAAATTGATTTAAAAAAATATTCATGGGAACCTCAATCCATTTTTTTTTTTCAAAAAGTAGTAGATTCTTACTAAAAAAAATATTTATTATATTTTATATAATAAATATTTACCTTCTTAATAAAATTTTATCATTTTTGCATGTTTAGAATTAACCTCAAAAGTTGAGGTTGGTATTTTTCAAAAATTGATCATTTATACTTTAAAATTATAATATAATACATTTTAATTAGGAACAGAAATTTTTTTCTATTTCAAGTCTTATTTTTTTTACTTATTGAATTAAACATAAATACAACTCAAAAATTTGTAACTTTTTTCACTCTTATAAACCATTCTTTGCTTTTTCTTCTTTTTTTTTTACTTAGAATCCTTTGACGATTATTTAATTTTTTTTAGTGTAATAGAAAGTTTGTATTATATTTATATTATTGATATTTATTAAAATTATATTTGATATAATTTTTAATAGTATTTTTATTTAATAATAATATTACTATATTTTATTAGTTGCCAAAAAAGTGAAAATATTTATTATTTAGTTTGACTAGACTATAAATAACAAGGTGGATACATGAGTTGAGATAGCAAGAGGTATGATAATAAAAGTTAAAGTTGTTATCAACCAAGTATAAAGATAAATACAAATATTTTCTTAAATTGTAAATACAAAGATGGAAATTATAATATTACACCCATATTCTGTCCGTATATTTAATTTTAATCTTTTTATCTAATAAGTGAAAGGATCTTTAGTGATTTTGAGAATTTATTTAACAAATTTATTTTTTTTAACTCAGATAAGTTGAATAAATTTTATTTCGATCAAATTGAGTGTTTATCCTTAATGAAAGACCATGATCCTTATTAGTCATTCGAATTTTATTGTATCCAAAAAAAAAAAAAAAACATTAACAAGGCCGGAATGAAGGACGGTTGATACTATCCAAAATTGTCTATTATGTTTTGGGCATTTTGGCAAGTGTTGAAATCCATTTTATTTTTGAAAAATGTTAAATTTAATTTTAAACATTTAAAAATAATAATTAATTTTTTATTGAAAATGGATACGTTTTTATTAAAATATTAAACTTTATTAAATTTAAAATTTTAACATATCTAAAATATAGTAAATAATCTGTTATGAAATTAAAGCTGAAAAATTAACAAATTTTTTACTCATGATTAATAAGCGCGTGTTAAAATCAAGAAAGTAATAGACATCAAAATAAGATGAAAGTTTGAAAAAAAATTATTTAAAATTTTTATACAGAAGATAGTAAAATTAAAAATAATTATTTTTTATTTTTATTATTTTTAATATAAAATTTTAAAAATAAAAAATAAAAATGTTATTTTTATAAATAAAAATATAAATATAAATATAAAAATATTTTCTGAAGATACGACCTAAATTCCTTTAATCATCATTAATTAAAGGGTACCTAAATTTCTTTAATCATCATTAATTAAAGGGTATGAAAATCAAAGATAAAGTGATGGACATCAAGTTAGAAATAAATGTTCGACTTTTAAACAGTTTTAACAGTTTATGGTTTCATCATATCAAAATCAAAGAGTTATGAGATATGGTTTTAACAATCAAATCAGAAATTAATAAATAATTCTTTCCCGTATCACATGTACGTATATATCACGTGTCAAGATGATAAAAAAAAACAAACTAAATAAATAAGTTCAACAAAAAATTTTGAAAAATAAGATTAATTTTTTCTAATGTCTATCCATGTTGAATATTATTTTTGAAAAATGTTAAATATTTAAAAATAATAAATAAATTTTATTGAAAGTGGTATATTTTTATTACATTACTCAAATTTATTAAAATGGTAAATTTAACCTATCAAAAATATAATAAATAAAAGGTTATGATAAATAAAGCTGAAAAATTAACAAATTCTTTTTTTTCCGTTTTTACTCATCATTAATTAATAAACGTGTATTATAACCAAAGATAAAGTAATGGACCTCAAATCAAGATAAATGCAAATTCTTTTTTTCCTTTTTTGATCATCACTAATAAACGCGTATTATAACCAAAGATAGAATAATAGACATCAAATCAGGATAAATTCAATTTTGTTTTCTTTCCTTTTTAACTCATCATTAATAAACGCGTATTGTAACCATAGACAAAGTATAATAGACAATAAATTAAGATAAATGCAAATCAAGGTGATGTTTGTTTTACGTTTACTATTTTTACTTTCTATTTTCTATTTTAAATATTTTGTATAAAAATAATTATTTTCTAGTTTTATTTTCTACTTTTACTATTTTTATTATAAAATTTAAAAAATAAAAATAAAAATAATATGATATTTTATAAATAAATAAAAAATTAAATATCACTTAAATTTCCTTATTCATCATCAGTTAGAGGGTATGAAAATCAAAGATGAAGTGATGCATATTAAATCAGAAATAAATGTTGTACTTTTAAATAGTTTTAACTGTTTATGGTTTTATTATTTCAAAATCAAAGATCTATGACATATGGTTTTAACGATCAAACCAGAAATTAATAAATAATTCTTCCTCGTATCTCTCACACACACCCACACACACACACATATATATATATATATATATATATATATATATATATATATATATATATATATATATATATGTGTCAAGATGATAAATTAAAAATAAATAAATAAATTGAACAAAAATTTTAAAAAAATAAGATAAACATTTTCTAGTGTCTATGCATGTTGAATTTTATTTTTAAAAATGTTAAATTTATTTTGAAAATTAATTTTAAACATTTTAAAAATAATAATTAAGTTTTTACTGAAAATGGTACATTTTTATTACAATGGTAAATTTTATTAAAATGGAAAATTTAACATATAAAAAATATAATAAATAAGCGGTTTTGAAAAACAAAGTTGAAAAATTAACAATTTTTTTCCCTTTTTTACTCATCATTAATAAGAGCGTGTTCAAATCAAAGACAAAGTAATAGACATCAAATCAAGATTAATGTAAATTAAGATGAAATTTTATTTGTATAAATATTTATTATTTTATTTTTATCTTTATTTTAAATATTTTGTACAGAAAAATTGAAAATAAAAATAATTATTTTTTATTTCTATTTTCTATTTTAACTTTATTCAGTATAAAATCTTAAAAATAGAAAATAAAATAAAAATAATATAACACTTTTATAAATAAAAACAAAAAAATATTTTTTAAAATAAAACGTGAGCTAAATTTCCTTAATCATAATTAATTAGAAGGTATGAAAATCAAAGATAAAGTGATGAACATGTAGTCGGAAATAAATGTTTGAACAGTATATGGTTTTTCATATCAAAATCAAAGAGCTATGACATATGGTTTTAACAATCAAATCGAAATTAATAAATAATTCTTCCTCGTATCTCACTCACTCACACACACACGTATATATCGTGTGTCAAGATGATAAAACATCAAAAAATAAATAAAAAATTAAACAAAAATTTTAAAAAATAAGAATAACTTTTTGTAATATCTATCCTTGTTGAAACAATGTTCATATTCTCATAGATCAGTTGTATGTAGCAAAAACTCTATGATTGTTACCTTCAGATGAGGCCAAGACTCAACTTCCAACTACTCACTGTGTCCATTCACGGCCTTTTTCATTAACTCTAATGTTTTATTATTTATTATAATTATAATTTTTTTTCTTATTTACTCCTTTAATATCAATTATTCTTTTCTTTTTTTATGCAAGAAAAAATAAAAATATTAAAAATATAATTAATATTATTAATATTATTAATTTTTTTAAAAATATTTATTTTTTAATTTCTTTTTTTATTCATTAGAGTTGATAATAATTAAATAGATTTAAAAGTATAAGTAGAAAAAATAATTAATACTTTCTTAAAAATTGGAATGAACAAATAAATAGAAACAATTATTTACTTTCATTCAGAATAGATAAAGAAAGACAATAATTAAGTCAAGGTAAATATAAGAATATATATAAAATAATTAATTAACATATTTTAAATGTTTAAAAATAAATTTTATTCTAAATACAAACCAGAAAGAATATTGAAAGGCATCTCACTTTCAAACCCGAGTCAATTATATATATATAAATGCAACAAGTACCCAAATATTTCACATTTGTCTTTATTTGCTGTGTGTTATTTTATTGTGTTATCCAAATTGTAACCCTCTCCGTGGCACTCTCTTTGACAGTTAATAATGGCCTTTAGAAGTGTGATCTTAGCTCTGTTTGCACTTGTTCTTGTGCAACCTCTTTTATCTAAAGGCGATGGTTTGTACCCATATCTTCTTTTTTTCTTCATGTTTATTGGGATGCTATTTGAGTCGATGATGTGTGTTTTGTTTTACATGTGAGATGAGTTCAGATGATGTATGTAGCAAAGTGGATTGTGGAAAAGGAAAATGCCAAGCTTCTCCCAACACCACTTACAAATTTGTATGCGCCTGTGATCATGGTTGGAAGCGAACTCATTCAGATGATGATAATGGCCTCGAGTTTCTTCCTTGCGTAGTTCCCAATTGTAAGTGCTTACTCTTGGTCAAAAGTAAAAATAAAAAAATTAACAAAATTTGTCCCTAATTTAATGTTAATCACAAATTCCTAGAGTTGTAATTGAGAGCATTAAGTCAAATTGCAAAATTAATTTCAGTATACTAATCCAATAGAGCTAAACATATTATGCAATGTTTAGGGTAAATTGTTTCACTTTATAATTCTATTTTATTTTTCTTACCAATGAACAACAAAAGTGACGTTTCTGTTACAGCTGCATCAAATACTTGATCATTAGTTCATAAAAATATAGATAGAAATTTTTAGAATAAGATAAGAATTATGATTGACTTAAACAGTTCTTGAATTTTATAAGTGTCTATTTAAAAGAATTTCATTCTTCTTAGATTTTGAAAATTTTGCATGATTTTGGTTGTAGGTACAATGAATTACTCTTGCTCCAATTCCCCTACTCCTGCTCCAGTTCCACAGAAACCACCAACCAGTAAATCGATCTTTGATGGTAATTGAAAGATATAACTACAAGCATCTCATATTTCAATTTGATATTTTTTTACTTATATCATAAAGTTTTGTTGGTGTGTTCTTGTAGTTTGCCATTGGGTTACTTGTGGAGCTGGCACATGTGTTAGGACATCCTTTTTCCACCATAAATGTGAATGCGATGCTGGCTATGTCCATCTCCTCAATGAAACTAACTTACCTTGCATCAAAGAATGTAAGATTAATGCAAACCTCACTCATTATTAAAACCATTTGCTCTAGGGGAATGATAGGTTATATGATTGATGTTATATATTGCAAAAAAATGTATGATTTATGTTCACATTATATCCCAAACTACTTAGAACTTGATTGGATAGTTGTTGAAAATCAATTCTTTCGTGTTAACATAAAAATCTATGATTAATATTAATTTTAACATATATCTCAATTGTATTTAACGATTAAAAATTAATTTTATTATAATTAATTGTACTTAATTTTAATACATAAGGGCACCTTATATAAGATTTGAAATTGTCTTCAAGGTTCTTTTGGCATGGATTGCGCTGCGCTTGGAATCTCAATAAACACAACTACTGGTGCGAGTGCGGGTAAGTTTTAGTTGCATAAATTGGTCTTTGTTGAGACCTTGCTACATGTTGTTACATATTCTTTCTAAAATCTCATGAGAAACTGAAATTTGATTCAATAAATAAACCTACTTTAAACAGTTGAAAAGGAAACTTTTTTTAAAAAAAAAAAAAAAGTCTTTTGACATAAAAATGTGGTCCTATTGTCAAGCTATTTATTGTACATTGTTTCAGGCGTGTTATAAGAGTATATAATCCTAATCATAATTCCTTGTTATTTAATATTTTTGGTTTATCAGCTAGCTCGATTCTAGAAGGAAGATCCCTTTGGATGGTTATGCTGGTTGCGCTCATGACAAAGCTCTACTTGCATTAGGATGATTGCTGGGTGGTTTTAGCAGAATCTCATTTTAAGCTATTTTATTTTGTCAAAGATTGATGCTGGCAATCATATTATAATTATTATTCATACTATGACTCATATGTGCGATGTATGGAAAAGAAATTATGTATTTTTTGTTCAAAAATATATATATGTTAACAATGGACATGAATTATGAAAAAGGAATAAGAATGAATTAAATAAAAAAATATGTTTTTATGAAGAATAGTAATTGCAAAAGATTATTTATGTCACTGAAAATAAATCAAAGATAATTTAAATAAGTTTATTGTGACATATAATAAAATCCAGAAGAAAAAATAGTCTGCTACTTACATATCTTCTTAATAAATTAAACTGCTTTGCATTGCAAAGGTGGATAATAGAAAGATAGACCAATTTAGTATAAACTAATTATCGATTCTAAATAATCGTTGCATTTTAGTGCTGAAAGTTATATTTGTCAAAAAATTATCTATTAAAAAATATTTTAATGATAATTCAAATAATATAATTATCAAAATTAAATATAAATTTATCAATTTAATATATTTTTATCAATTTATATAACTGTAAAAAAAACAATGATCGCAAAAAATTAATTTTTTAAAATATATATATTTCATACACATTCATGATAATAATAAGAAATGAAAATATCATGGATCTTATTTTAAAAAATTCAAATATACAAAGTAAAATCACGTTGATAAATATATAAATTATAGTATTAAATTGTATGCTTAATGTGAATTATAGAAAGCTGTCAAGAAAATGAAAGAGAGTAGAGAATTATGAAATTTCTATTTGAAATTTGAAGATTGATAATATGTGGTCTATTAGGATGCAAGAAATTAATTATCAATTAACTCACAAAAATTGCAAAATAGCTTAGTAAGACACCCTTCATAGTTGATCTTCTTAGGTATTTTATATCAATGAATATTCACAATCATCTGGCCAATTGATCAAAAGTTTCAATTAACTTTTGATCGCTCCAAGAATCAAATCCGGATTATGGCGTGGACGACTCCTTGGTTCCATACAATGCATTGAGGCCTTGTTTTGCTGTCATCAAAAGCTTTTCTAGCCCCCGAAACTGCTTCTAATCTGGAGATTGGTGCTAAGTGTGTTGATAACCTTGCTCCTCATGCTAACAGAGCATCTATTTTCCTTCCTAATTGTAGAAAGTCAGTGACATTTCAGATTGTAAACTCGAAGACACGCTGCATCCGGCTGAAGCATTCTATCACAATCTTTAGTTACATGCTTGCCCAACGATGAAATGCAGAACGCGTTAAACGGTTGAAGAGTATTGAGCTTTGGGAATGTTGACAAAGAATGTAGAGTATTCTCAAGCTCATTCTAGTCTGATGGATTCTAAGTTCTAATTAACTATAGGTGCATATGGATTAATTCTAACGAATGTGATCAGAATTCAGCTCTAGATTCAAGAATCATCTTCATGCAGACGTATAGAGGAGTTCACGGTCTTACCTGGAAATTTTGCAGGGAAGAACTACGAATTTCTGTGATTTTTTCCAAGGTTTCTAGACAAGGGAACACGCATGCTAGCTTCAGGATCTTCCTCGCCAAAGAATTCCCCACCTGTATGTTGGAAATTTTGCATAGAAGAGCTATCTTCTCCAAGCCTTTGGAGCCGATTCTCTGAAAGACGAGAGAAGACCCAAGCCTAAATGAGAGGACTTTTGAAAATTTTTGAAAAATGAAAAGGCCTCTCCCGCCAAATTTGCCTCTCCTCTTATTTATAAACCAAATAAACCAAATTTGAGGTAACTACCTTCAACTCAATTTCTAACCGTCCCAACTAACTTTTAAAATATATTTTTTTCTTTTATTTCTTATTTTTCTCATTTTTTTTATTTATTTATATTTTTTCTATTTTTTGGTTTTTTTCTATTATTATTATTTTTTATTTTTGTTATTTATTTTTACTATTATTATCTTTTACTTTTTTATTATTATTATTTTATCTTTATTATATGTTAAATTTGATTAATTTACTCTCGGACATAATTAGGTGTTCACAATTAACCAATAACCACCGTCACTAATTTTGTGAGTAGTTACTTGTTCATTAACAGAATGAAGGTCAAGATCAAAATACTTGGTGTGATGATGAGAGAAAGGGTTGGCTGAGAGCTGAATTGCATCTAGATTATCAAAATAAATTCTGGATACATTAATGGGAGAGAATCATAATTCATGAAGCAAGTTTTGTATCTAAATGAACTCAAAAATCGTAGAGGTAAAAGACTTATATTCAGCTTCAGTACTTGAACGATTAACCACAAATTTCTTTTTAGAGGACCAACTCACCAAATTAGAGCAAGGTAAATGTAAAATCCAGAGATAGATCTACGATCATCAGGATCAAAATGCCAATGAGAATTATCATAAGAAATAAATTGAAAATTGGTACAAGGAGAAAAAGAAAGGTCTTAAGAAAGAATGAATGTGCTTGTAAATATTGTAGAATGTGTTTCACAACTTTCTAGTAAGTATCAAGAGAAAGATGCATATATTGAAAAACTCGATCGATAAAGTGAGAAATCTCAGGTCACATAATAGTTGCATACTAAAGAGATTTAAAATAGAGCGATATAAAATGGTACCTAAGAAGGGTGAGCCAAAACAAGATGAAAGTTTAAGACCAAAAGTCATAAGCATAGGCATGACTTTGCTTGTGTACATCTTGGTCTTTTTAAGTAAGTTAGTGATATATTTAGTTCAAGATATAAAGATAGAACCAATGGAATGACGAGCAACCTCAACGCCTAGAAAATAATGGAATGGTCCAAGATCCTTTAAGGTAAAGGTAGTGTGAAGTTGTTTTGTAAGAGAAACAATAATAGAAAGAAATGATAGTAATAGGAATGTCATCAAAATATACCAACATATTGGTGACAGAGTCAATGACAATACATACAAAAAGAGAAGAATCATGTTTTGTAAGAATGAAGCCAAGAGTAATTAATGTATAACTTAGTTTAGCAAACCAAGCACATGGAACTTTCTTAAAACCATAGATGGCTTTATGAAGTTTGCAAACTAAATTTAAATTTTCAACAACAAACTTAGGAGGTTGAGACATATAAACATCCTCGGTAAGGTCATCGTGCAGGAAGACATTATTGACATCTAATTGAAAAATTGATCATCCTTTAGAGATATCAAGAGTCAGTATAATTCATATAGTTCTAGGTTTGACAATTGGACTAAATGTTTCCAAGTAGTCAAAACTTTCTTATTGATGGAAGTTTTTGGCTATAATACATGCCTTATACTTGTGAAAAGACCCATCAAGATGGTATTTGGTACGAAAAACTATTTATAGCTAATGGGTTTGCACCCATATGGAAGGGAAACAAGCATCCATGTCTTATTTTTTAGAACTCCATATTCATCTTGCATATCGTGAAGCTAGTGAGAAGTAGAGAGAACTTGTTAGATAGATGAAGGTTCAAGAGAGGTATTTTAAGCTTCAGGTTCAAAAATGTCAACCTTACTACGATTAGTCATAGAATGATGATTAATGAGAGGTGAAGATATCATTGATGATGTAAAAGTTTCTAGTTGGGCAAACAGAGCAATATAATCAATTATTAGAGAAGAGAACAAAGATAGTAATGGGATGGAATGGAAGGAAGTACAAGAATAGTAGGAACTTAATTTATTGATGAGTCGTTGGAATTAAAGAGAAGATTCATCGAGGATGAGAGTGAGAAGTCGCATTCACGTGGGAAGAAAGTTTCATCAAAGACAACATCACGAGTAATATATAGACACCTATCAATGGAAAGATATTTATAACCTTTGTGTGCAACATTGGTTCCTAGATAGGTATAGGGTTTGGATATAAAATACAACTTGTGATGATTGTATGGGGTCAAAAGAAGAAAGCAGGCACAACCAAAAGGCTTAAATGCAATGCAGTCCAATTTGACATGATAAAGATACTTCAAAGGTGATTGATAATTGAGAACTAAGGTAGGAAGAGCATTGATGGAAATAATGGCATGAAGAAACACAGCATCCCAATAGGAGAAAGGAAGCCCAAAATTAACAAGGAAAATTAATCAAATTTTGACAATGTGACGATGCTTATGCTTAGTTGTATTATTTTATTGATGTGCACAGGGGTCGGAACGATGTTGAATCCCATAATTTTGTAGATGATTTAACAATGAAAGATACTCAGAGCCACTATCAAATTGAATAACTTTAATGGACAACAAGAACTATGTTTGAACCATAGCCTGAAATGCTTGAAAAGTATTTAGAACTTGGGATTTTGAGCAAAGGGGATAAATCCAAGTACAATAACTAAAGTCATCAATAAAATTTATATAATATCATGCACCAGATATGCTGGGAACGATCATAGGTTCCTCTAAATTTATGTGTATTAGGGAAGAGGAATGATCAAGAGAAGAAGGATAAGGAAGTTTATGCATTTTTTATAAACAACATGCATGGCAAACACTGGTCTTATCATTGTGAAGAAAGGAAATATTACAAGTTGATAGTATTCATTTTACAATGAAAAATATGCATGACCAAGACAAGTATGTCATTCTAAAAGAGTAAGCTTTTGAGATAAGATATTAGTAAAGCAGCTAAGAGCAATTGATGAAGAGGAGAGTTATGGAGAAGTAATCACATCTTTGAAGACATAGAGTCCATTTTTAATGGTTCCACGAAAAAGAGTTTGACCTGTAACTTATGATTCTACACAACAATAAATGGGGTGAAATTCAAAAAACACATTATCTTAAGCGAACTAGGAAATGCTAAGGAGGTTTTTTATGAGATAAGGTACATGAAAAAAATGTTATGCAAAAATTTAATGAATTAGAAGGAGTTAATAAAATAGATTTGCCAATATGGTGAATTTTTATACTTTTTCCATTACCTTTATGAATAGAATCAATGCCTTAATAAACTAATGGTTGTTCAAGATTGGAGATATCAAGAGTTAAGTGATGCGATTTACCTCAATCTATATACCATAACAAGTCAAGATGAGTAAAGGAAACATCACTATGAGTAAGATGATTGAAACTAAAATTAGTATCAATTGTTGACACATAGGCTTGTTTAAAAAGGTCTTAAGTGAATTCTTGGAAGGGATGGAAATAGGTTGGGCCGAGTTAGGCTTTGAATGTTCAAGTTTGCCTTTTTTAAAAATTTTGAGACCCGGTCTAAGCCTGTTATTTGTCATAAACTTTTTTTATTGTCAAATTTTGACCTGTTTTAAAATCTACAAAGCCTATAATACAAAAAAGATTAATAAATAAACTTAAAGCATATATATATATATATATATATATATATAATTGATTAAAAAGGTCTAAACTTTAAAACCAACAAAATAAAAGGTTCTAAGCTTAAATATATCATTTTAGAGCATGTATATTGAGTATTAACTATATTCGAATATAATAACATATATTAAAAAAATATAACACAAGCACATAGCACATATACACGTATATATAATTTAGATACACATAAAAACTAAAGTAAAATATAAAGAACTTATTTTAAAATTAAAATAACGTACATAAGTTTTATAATAAACATTGAAGAGTTTCACAACTATAAGGTTTTTTTGTTTGAAATTAAAATTTATAATTTTTAATAAATTATATAAATATAATATATTAAAATAAATATAATAATTATAAATATATAATATATAAAAATAAATAGACTCTTGAATAGTAAATAGGTTAAACGAGTTTTTTAATAAGCCTAAATTTGGCTTGTTTATCTAAAAAAGATTTTTAACAAGCCTGAACCTTTCTATTTATTAAACAAACTAAATCAAACTAGGTTTTAAACAAGTCAAGTTGTAGACCCTTGTCGGACAGTCTAGCTCATTTCCATCCCTAATTCTTATGTAGTAGTAGTAGTAGTAGTAGCATCAAAAGGATTAGGGAAGTTATGGTTGTAACACTGATAACAATCCCAGGAAATATGACCTATCTTTCCACTGAGGGTGTGAGTTGTTGATAAAGAAGGTATGATTATTTATTTTATCATGTCCTCATAGAGAAGGATCTTTTTGAAAAATCTTTTCCATGAGAAAAGCTTTATCTTGAATTTTTAATAGAATATTCTAGTTACCTTTTTTATTATAGGTATGAGTAAGATTAGCTTGAAAAAAGGAAGTACAATGGTGATCTAATCATTCATCTTAAATCAAGTAATGATTCAATTTTGTTGACTGTATAAGGATCTACTCTTGTGATGATGGTTGTTACTAAAGAATCATATTCTTCATCTAAGTCATCAAGAATTGCTTCAATGTGGTCATCAATGTAAACAACGTGACTCGCAGCTTCAAGAGCATCAATGATTTTTTGGGTTGTTAAAAGGTAAGTATTGGCAGAAAAGGGAATCTTTTCTTAGAGATTTGAGTTTAACCTAGAGTTGTTTTACTCTTGCACAAGTCTTGCCGGAAAAAATAATTTTGATCTTTTCTCATAATTAATAAGAAGTGGAGCATCCAATCATGTGTGTACAAAACCTTAGTCATGGAGGAAAGAAGCCATGACAAGATCAACTCAACTTGTTATTCTTAATATGATAATGAAAGTGACGATTCTTGATCAAGAATTTCAAGGCTAAAGGAAGATGAAACGAAAGATGGCTCATTTTCTCCCGTGAGAAAACCATGCTAAAGCCTTTAATTATTGTTAGAGTTTGATGCTTCCAAGGGAGCAAATTATCTTCTATTAACTTGAAAGAAACTGGATTTGAGAATGTATGCAACAAAGTGGAAGTCATGGATGAGAACAAGTTCATAATATAATGTTAAGTACTGAGAAGAAACCAAAAGTAAGAAAAGGGAGAAGAATATGTACATCTATGTTATTGTGTTCTTACACCACCTTGATATTTATACAAAAGTTAATATAAACAAATGTTACAAAAACATAATAGAAATAACTAAACAATGTGATAGAAACTAACTAAACAAAAGTTAACTAACTAAGATAACCTATTGTCCTAACAAGGATTAGAGGGAAGGTTTGATGGGGAAGGACCCTAAGCCACATTAACTAAGGGAGAATCTTGAAGCAAATATGCTTCTTGAGTAAAAATAAGAGACTCAATCTCCATAACAAATAAGTGCCTTAACCATCAAGTAATTATGGTGCTAAATATGTTGTATGTTGTATGCATGCCCCCAAAAATATCCTCAACATGGTTATGTTCTTGGAAATTGGATCACCAATTGAACACAATAAATTGACAAGATCCTTAATTTAGAGTAAGAATTTAGAGAAGGTTCTCAACCATTTCTTGATTATGAGAAATTCTAATCAAAACTAGGTTGATTTACTAGATGTGGGCATGGAAATGGTTGTAAATATCTTTCCAAACTTGATAAGAATGGTGAAGGCCAACTTCACAAGCTAGAATAACGATAAAATGTCATTCCATCAATTTATCTATGAGGATTTAGACATAATTATTACACGTTTCATGACTAGTTACTTATAATTCTGCCTAATTTTTCTTATTTTTACAGAAATGATCACAGAAGCATAGAATCAGAAAATAGGCAAATTTTGAACCAAAAGAAAAGTAAAAAGAGTATAAAAAGATAAGGAAACAACAAAAAGATAAAAATGCTCCTTAAAAATCCCTCACAGCAAACCAAGGACTCCAACACAGTCGTGTAGATCTGAGCACAGTCATGTTAATAGAAGGTAGCATGCCCATGTAGAATAGCAAGCTCAGTCGTGCCAAACTGGAAGGCATCTGAAACAAGTCATGTCAACCTTAGTGATGTAGATGAAATCCTAATCAACCCTAACAATGGTGTAGATGATCTAGAGCAACCATGACAGATGAGGAATTAACTAGGTCAACCCGGTCTAAGGCAATTGAAGCCCTAATCAACACTTATAAAAGGGAGGTTCCACCTTGGGACACATCATCTCATATGTTGGGACACACTTATTAGGAGGGTCAAATTGCAGACACCTTCATATCTCCACACTCTAGGCATAACCCTATCCTACTATTCTTCATTCTCCAGACTCTCCATTCCCGATTTTTTCCCTAGTGCCCTCCTGTAGGATTTTGGTGGAAGGAATTCCTTCACAATAAAATCATAGAGTTAATTGTCAACCTTACTAGTTACCTAGTTTTGTATCTCTTATCTCAGGGCTTGGTTATGGATATTTTTGGACTAGTCTTTATCATGAGTAACTAATCCTCAATTCATGGACCTTTGATGAAATTTATGATGTAATAACATCATTTTTTTCCTATAAATATTATGTGTTATCATTATGAATGATGGTATTTTGTTTTATCAAATTGTGTTTTCTTATTATCCTTAATTTATTAATAGAAATTAGCTACTCTTGTTGATCTATAAGTTGGTTGGGGTAGACGATCATACCATCCTAGATTGATGAAACTATAAGGTAAAATCTATGGATCAATTGAAATCTTAGGTTTTTAACTAGTTAATTACCTAACAGTATTTAATAGTTTCATGTGTTTTATACTTCTCTTACTTATCTATCTTGCATAATCATTGGAGGTAGTAATTAGAAAAAAGATTATTATTATTGTATGATCATTGGATAGTAACAACACTAGAGTAGGTGGTTTGTAATTGATGTTCTAATTCTTTCACGGGGGAAATTAGGGGTAAGAGTAAGTAAAATCACAATGGGATTCAAAATTTTACATTTTTCCATAATTTGCACTCATGTTTTTTTTTTTTTTTAACTTTCTTTAAACTTACTTGATTTCTCAACCAGCACACAAAAATCCTCTTTTAGTGAGTTTAAAAGTTAGGATTCAAACTTCTCTTGTAGATTGTTGGCATAGTTTGTGGGATTGATACCTGAGAGTCTTAAATAACTCCTTTCTACATCTACATCTATATATATATAGATAAAAATATAAAAATAATTTACACTCATATTTTACACGTAACAAAACAAATAGTATTAAATAACAATAAAAGAAGTCATAACAAAAGTAGAAAATCCTATTGATCCCATTCAAGATAAACAAAGTTAAAAGGATCAAAATATTTGCACAAGCAAAGTTAAAAAGATCAAAATATTTGCACTAATGATTTGTAAGATCAAATTAAGAACCTTAAAAGAAAAAAACACAAACACCAAAAAGATCCTACGCTAGAACACAATAGAAAGAGTGGGTCAAAATAGAAAAAACAGAACAAGTAAGCTTATAAAAGCTTCCTGCAATGAAAAAATTCTTAATTGTCAAGACTTTAATGTTATGTAAGTAAACATGGTTCGAAAAAAGAAATAAAATAAAGATGAGAATAAAGTAGAATTTTATATTGAATGAATAAATAAAGTTAAAAGGATGTTTTGCAAGAAAATAAGACTATAATTTTAATTAACTTGAATAGTTTATGAATTTTATAAGTGAATATTTAAAATAATTTCATTTTTCTCGATCAATGCAAGGTTTCGCATGATATGCTTTGTAGACAAGAGAAGAAAATACAATGAATCAATCTTGGATGGTAATTGAAAGACACAAATGCAAGCATCTCATATTTCAATTTGATATTTTTTGAGATATCATAATATTTTGCTGGTGCGTTCTTGTAGCTTGCCGTTGGGTTGACTGTGGAGGTTGCTCATCATGCAAGTCATCCATGTTCTCATATAATTGCAAATGCAATGCTGGCAATTAGAATCTCAATTTCACTGCCTTCCCTTGCTTCAAAGAATGAAGATTACAAACCTCACTCAGTTAAAACCATTTGCTCTGGGGCAAGATATCTTATATGATTGATCTTATTGCAAAAAGATGTTATGATTATTAATGTTCACATTATGCCCCAAAGTAGTTGAATATAACTAATTAGAATGTAATCCATTACCAATTGAAAAATCAATTCTTGACCGTTATAATAAAAATTTATAACTAACATCAATTGTAACATATATCTTAATTGCACTTAATGATTTATAATTAATTTTATTAAAATTAATTCTACTTAATCTTAATACATAAGGGCACGGTACTTGAGCTTTTTGAAATTTACATTCAAGGTTCTCTTGGCATGGGTTGCTATGAACTTGGAATATCAAAGACAAACTCATCTACTTCCACCAGCATTGAGTGACAACAGTAAAAATGAGGTAAGGTCACAACTGTATTGCTAACTCAGCGTTTGGCTTTTTCTTATCTTTGCTCATCAAACTGAAGTTTTAGTTGCTAAAGTTGATCCTTATTGGTATATGTTGGCACATGCTCTTTCTATATCTCTTAAGAAACTGAACTTTGATTCAATAAATAAACCTATCTTAAACTGAGCATTTTATTATATAATTTCTTTATTAATATAATATTTTTATTTTTATTTTAAACTTTTTATTTTAAAAAATTATTTCACATTTAAAATATTAAAAAAATAAAACTTTTCTCCCTTCCTTGCTGTCCTTTTAGGAGGGATTAAATTTTAAATGGACCCTAAAAAATACATATTTTTTTCCTATGTTCATGTGCATATAAGCATTGTAAAATATTTCATCTTTCTTATTTTTTTCTTTTTTGTTTTCATTCAAATAAATAAAATATCTATGACCCAAATAAAAAAGATTAATTGAACGAAAAAAAAAAAGGGTTGACTTTTTTCAATGTATATTCATATTACAACATTTGTTGGCCGGTGGTATGACCCAAAAAAACGTTATGATGTTATTACTACGTGGAATATCATGATTGGCTTCATTGGGAAACATGAAGATGAGGCAAAGACTCAACTTCCAACAACTCACTGTGTCCACGCACTGCCTTTTCCATTGTAGCCACGTTCCACATTTAATTCCAATATTCAAATACGTCTCATTTTCAAATTTGTCCACAAATCACTTATATAAATGCGACAAGTACCCATATACCTCCCCTTTGTCTTTATTTGCTCTTTGTTCTTTCATTGTGTTGTGTAAATTATAGGCCTCTCCGTTGCACTCTCTTTGACTGTTAGGAATGGCCTTTGCTAGTGTCTTAGCTCTTTTAGCACTTCTTCTTATGCAACCTCTTTCATCTACAAGTGACTTCCTTTCTCCTCTGCTTTCCCCCATCTTTGGTTTGTAACTATCTCTTCTTTAATCTGTTTTTTTTTTAATTTGTTTTTTGGGATGCTATTTGTTTGTTGATTTTCATGAGCTTGAGATTTCTTGAGTGTTCATCTAAGGATTTTGAGTCTGTCTTGTTGAAGAAAAACACATTTTTAATCATACAATTAGTTGTATGCAAGAATTTTTTTATCATATATTGTGAGAGTTCCAGCTCTTGTTATCAGATCACCATGAATAACAGATCATGAGCATTTGACTTTGGTTGGCCTTCTTAATCTTTATCATCTTGTTGATCCAAATATGTCAATAAAGGGTCTTCTCAACCTTTTTTTAACAACACCTTGGAAATTTTGATGATGTGTTGTTTTGTTTTTCATGTGAGATGAGTTCAGATGATGTCTGCAAAGAAGTGGAATGCGGAAAAGGAACATGCAAACCTTCTAAGAACAGCACTTTCTTCTTTGAATGCGAGTGTGATTCTGGTTGGAAGCAAGCTCCTTCAGATGATGAGAGCGACTTAAAGTTTCTTCCTTGCATAGTTCCCAATTGTAAGTGCCCTCTCTTGGCCACAAGTAAAATTTTACCAAGATGAATACATTTCTTGCTTGAAAGGTGGATATTTTCTTTATACACATGTATCCTATTAGAGTTGTACCTTGGAATAATATATTAAAATTCAGTTATTAACTGTTTATATGCTGGTCCACGGTTACCTAATTTTAAAGATAATTACTTCCTCTTGTCCTTTCTACAAGAAATAACTACCAATATTTTTTTTATCCTAACTATAAGAAACATATCACCATTTTCTAATGTAATCCCATTATAAAGTTATGAAGCAGAGGTTTACTGCAGTTATTTGATAATCTTTCCAAAACTTTTCATTTGCCTTCAGTTGTAATTAATAAGAGCATTAAGTCAAAATGCAAAATTGCGGTATGCTAATCCAACTCTGCTACACATGATACTGAATGTTTGTGGCAAATTGTTTCACTTTATAATTTTGTTTTATTTTTATAAACTTGGTATGTGCCAAATGGAACTGGACAACTTACCAATGAACAATAGTGACGTTTCTGTTGCAGCTGCAACAAATATTTAGCATTAGTTCATATAAACATAGATAGACATTTTTAGAATAAGATTAGAATTATGATTGACTTGAACAGTTCATGAATTTTATAGGTGACTATTTAAAAGAACTTCATTTTTCTCATTTGGTGAAAGATTTGCATGATATCCTCTGTAGGTACATTGAACTACTCTTGCTCCAAAGCCCCTGCTCCTGTTCAACAAAAGGGAACAAAAGCCAATGAATCAATCTTTGATGGTAATTATAAGTATCTCATATTTCAATTTGATATTTTTTGAGATATCATAACATTTTGTTGGTGCATTCTTGTAGCTTGCCGTTGGGTTGATTGTGGAGGTGGCTCATGCAACAAGACATCCATGTTCTCCTATAAGTGTGAATGCAATGCTGGCTATAACAATATCCTCAATGTCACTGCCTTCCCTTGCTTGAAAGAGTGTAAGACTACAAACCTCACTCATAGTAAAAATCATTGACTCTAGGGGCAAGATATGTTCGGAAAATTATTGTTACATATCTGAAAATAGGGAGAATGGAATTAAAGGAAGAGAGATAGAAAGAAAGTAAAAAGGAAGAGAGAAATGTAATGTGATGGAAGGAGAGATATATAAAGAAAAATAAAATGCATTAAGATGGAAAAACTAATGATATATTTAATAATCAAAATCCAATATATGATTGATTTTATTGTAAGAAAATGTTATAATTTAAGTTCACATTATGCCCCAAAGTGATTGAAGATTAGAATGTGTTCTATTACCCATTGAAAAATCAATTCTTGCATGTTACAGTAAAAATTTATAACTAAGATCAATGTAACTTATATCTCAATTGCACTTAATGATTTAAAATTTTAATATATGCGGGTTCCTTACTTGAGATTTGAAATTTGTATTAAAGGTTCTCTTGGCATGGGTTGCTCTGAGCTTGGAATATCACTGACAAATTCATCTACTTCCGCACCACCAGCATTGAGTGACAACAGTAAGAATGGGGGTAAGGTCACAACTGTATTGCTAACTCAGCATTTGGCTTTTCCTTATTTATGCTCATCAAACTTAAGCTTTACTTGCACAAGTTGGTCTTTATTGAGACCTTACTATATGTTGTTACATGTTCTTTCTAAAATCTCATGAGAAACTGAACTTTAATTAATAAATAAACCTACCTTAAACAGTTGAAAAGGAAACTTTTCTTTTTCTTTTAATTCTTTTTTACATAAATATGTATCAAAATTGCAATTAAGACTCTTTTTCTAATTTCTTCTCAAATAAACTTGTCAAACTATTTATTGTACATTAATCCAGCCATGTTATTTAATATTTTGGGTTTGGCAGCTAGCTCTATTCTACAAGGAAGTTCCTTTTGGTTGGTTATGCTGATTATGCTCATGGCAAAGCTCCACTTGGAATAGGATACTTGCTGGATGGTTTTAGCAGAATCTCCTTTGATGCCATTAATTTGGCGAAGACTGATGGCAATCATATTATTAATTAGTTATTAGTATTTTACCCATATCTAGTACACAACATATTAAGGTTCAATTCCCTTGTTATTTTTTGCCCTGGTTTCTTCATTCCCTTTATACAACTATTTTAGAACATTCTTTTTTTATATCTATTTATCTCTTATATATATATATATATGAGTGAATTTATCTATATATATGAACTCTACAACATATATTAATATGATTGGGGTCTTGTAATTTTTTGTGCCTTCCAATTTTCATGAATTTATTGTTGCTTTTTTAACTGGCGTAGGTGCTAGTGTTTTCATGCAAAGATTACTGTATAAAGGAGAATGATTGTTAAACATTAAAATTGTGTACTTTTTCTTATTGAGGTATATTTTTGAAAGGTGCATGTATAAAAAAATTTAAAAACAGAGTATGAGATGGAGATAATAATACACAATGACAATTTTTTTATGTTTAAATAATAGTAATATAATGTACATGAGGCTTTGAAAAGTTGTCCATGGAAAATGTTCAAGAAAATGGCAATTTAGTTCAATGCAAATAAATACTTCACTTTAACTTAAATATGTTTTATTATAATTATATGGAAGTAATGCCTTTAATAATAAATATCTTGTAAAAATTAATGATTATTTTTTTACGTGGAATTATAAACAATGTTATAAAATTTGTATCGGTTATCGACTTGATAAAAATATAGATAACTGATTAACCTGGTAAATTATTAGTTGAATTGATTGATATATATTATAATTGTAAATTTTGTCTAAAAAAATTCCAAAACATCCCATACATAGACTAACATAAAAGGTTCTTACTCCAAATAGAAAGCTAGTATCATCATACAACTTTAACCAAACAACAATCAAGGTTCAATTAAGTAATATTAAATATTGATAAAAAAATTATTATTTTTTAATAGAATTTATCTTTAAATAAAATAAATAATACTTTACATAATAATATAGTGGATAAACTTTTTTCCTAGTATGAAATTATAGTTCAGTTCTATTTATAAAAAAAATTATGCCCTAAATCTTTGTTAAATTGATAATGGTAAATTTTGTTTGATTTCTTTTCAATCATATTTTTTTAAAAAAAATATCTATTTATAATATTATTAATATATGATTAATTATCTCATGTAGGTTGTTTAGTAAAAGTTGAGTTTAAAGGTGAGCAAACTCAACTTCACTTATTTTTCTAGTGAGTAAAAATTATATCAACTTGCCTCATCAACCCACCCGCCTAATGGATTTGGCTCACCAATTAAAAAAGTAAAAATTAAAAAAAATTAAAAAAGATTTTACAAAGATACTATGTCATTAAAATTCAATTGATAAAAATATTAAAAATTAGTAATAAAATTTAAAACAAAATCAACTTCTAAGTTAATTTGGCACATCACAGGTTGGCTTGCTCTAACCTATGGATTTGATGAACCAAGTAAAAAAAATATTCACAATGTTTACAAGCTATTGTTTTTTAAAAATCTATCTCACTCAAAACTCATGATGAATCAAGTTAGCTCATTGGTCATGATTCATTTTGATAGTTATAGTTGTACCTACAGTTGTTATTAAGTCATTGAAGAAAGAGGCTAGAAGCAAGAACTGATATAAACCTCGATACCACCTTACATGATCAAATCCACCTAAAAAATGATGTAACTCAGAGAGAAGACTCATTGAAGAAAGGAATGTTAAAAAGATAAAAGAAGTAATTGGAATACATGTAAATGTACTTAAAAAAAAGGAGGCAGATATGATTGTGATTTTAATGGATGCAAATCTGAAAGATCTCCATGAAAGGACTACAAAATTTAAGATATTTTATTTATTTTATTATTTAATTTTCAATTGTTAGGATTCCGATTAAATTATTTGACTAAGATTTGTTAAGATTTAATTAGGATTATTTTAAAGATTTGAATCATATTATAGATAGATGTTATTAGGATTTAGTTATAGTTTCCTTGTATTAGTAATTGCAGAAGTATAAATAGCTCTTCTATGAGCAATGGACGACATATCAGAATTTCTAGTCACCTAAATAAAGGTTTTTCTCTATTGTGAGAGCTATATCTTTTCGTTACTCTTGTGAAACGTTGTCTTGTCAATCTTACTTGTAAGATTGGTGATTCAAGTTCATAAAAGCCTCCGATTTGTGCTTCAACTCAGGTGCGTTGTTATGTGGATCGATTATATCGTGTCATGGTTAAGCAAGAGGTCTAAGTAGCGGATCACGTTTCTTATAACATTGGTTGGCTATTTACTCGTGTCAGGTTATTGAACCATTTATCTTTATCATTTTATATTTTCTTGTAATTTTTTTATTTAACTTACGCCGTGAAAATCAGGACTACCCCATCGATTCATACCAGGACCTCAGTCCATTGAATAATGGTGACAAATAATGTTTTAATGGTGGTGACGAACTCTATTTAAATTATGGGAAACTTTGTACAACAGTTCAAGAACATCATGATAAAGACAAGCCAAATATGTTATTCAGTATTCACATTCATTGTTTAGTTCACAAAAGAGTTACACAAAATCAAATCTCATCTCTCACGAATATAAATTAGAAGAAAATTAATCCAATTCAATCACATTAAGGATTCTCCTTAAGTCGCCAATGTTTAGCTTAATCCAACCAATACTTATCAACTCATATCAAAATTCCATCTCATTAATCGTCAAGTTAAATTGATCAGTTTGATCCAAGTTTAATAGCATTGAGTAGAAATATCACTCCTCAACAAATAAATATTTATATGGTTACATTTTCTTGAAGAAAAAAACAAGAATAAAATTGTTTACTTTAAGTTTAAATTGAAAGATGATAATCGAAAAAAAAAACTCAACAATAAACATCCCCTTCTTTTTCCATTGCTATGTTTATTCATCAATAAAGATTCTTTTTCATATGAAATTTAATATATCACATCATGTTTAAATTTTGTATTTCATTTTTTTTCTTAATAAACATTAAGAAACCATTTTTTTATATTTATTAGAAAAAATAAAATAAAATTTAAATGACGTATCATTATATATGAAAAATCAATTCCATCCATTTGATAGGATAAAAAAAATCATCAATGTTAAAAAATAACGAAGCCTACTGAATTTAATGCTGTTCATGGAACATGTCTACACTCTAACCTTAACAGAAAAATAATCACGCATATTTTGTGAAGCAACAACTGTCATGCTCCACCTAAACTAATAATTTCGTTTCCTTTTTCTGTCCAACATCACGTTAATTGCTCAAATTTTCCTTTGCTTAGATGTTAATACTGTTATAGTAGCATTAATGAGTTTGGTAGCCTCATTATGGATCATGATTTCATGAATACGATGCTTCAGATCATAGATGACAAATAGTGGTACTGGTAGTTTCGTTTCAATTATTCCTACAGTACGAAATCTGGCTGCGGACTTTCTAGACTGGCCACCCACACCCAATTGTTACCCGTGAGATGTGATAGTGAATGATAGTGTATGGGTAAGTTATCCAAGCTCTATTGCAGTTTCTTAGCCACTCCATTGTAAAAACAGTAATAAATTCAGAACAATATAAATTTGTATTTGAACATGTTATTTGACCTAACTAGCATAGTAAAAGAAACAAGGACAACCACAGTAGGGGAGGGGGATAGTTGTAAAATTCAATTACACTCTTCAATCCTCTATTCGCAGTATAGCCCATTACAATTAAATGCAAATAACACTAAAGCTTTAAGAGAATGCTGGAGTATGGGTAACAACAAACTAATATTTATTGCCCATAATTTGAAAATTAGTACATAACGCTACCTAGCTCTAGGTAGATACATATCTACAGATAAGTCTTGGAAGAGTAGGACATGAAAGGGGAAAAAATTAACAGGTTAAAACAACAATCATTCCAATGACTTGAGAAGCCTAAATAACGCAGCTGCCTCTCTAATCCGCGAAAACTCGATGCAAAATGCTTGAACTTCAATGAACAGATCTTTAACTGCAAGTTGGGGTCATTTACTAAAATCAGTAAAATATTGTTGTATTCACTTTCCTCCTTTTATGCCAGTAAATACACAAAATTACATCCAAAGCCGGCCAAAATAAAGAATAAGTACATTGATAATTGTGAATTAACACCAAAGAACAAAAACAAAACCCACATAAACCAGGCAAAACCAACTCAGTACTGTTTTATTTTTTTCCAAATAGACAGAATTTATAAAGAAAGGAGATTCAAATACAGGAGGATAAGAAATCATCAAAAAAGCAATCTAAGTAAAAGGACATAAAAATTAAGAATATGAAACATATCACACTGCCCGTCAATCTCTCTGAAGATCTGCCAATGACCCCCCTCCCCCTTCTAAAAAGTCCTTTAGCAATTAATTTTATACTAGCTTACAAATTCAGGAGCTTACTGAAGGTAATTTCTTGTAATAGAAATATTTCTAGATAGGTTCAAGAAAGAAAGCACAATCATAAGAACTTCAATTATGTGCCATCAACAAAGAACTTGTTATTTACAATATTATCTGCAACACTTTAAACAAATTCTGAACATGTTCAAGTATGCTATTTCCACACCTTCAAACTTGTCAGCAATCATATAGTTTTTCAGAGCAGAACTAGCTATTTGCCAACAATTTATCTTTTCTTCCCTTTCTAGTGACCCACATTTGTTAGACAGCAATTTAAAGAAAAATATGTTATACAATTAACAATATCCCAATTGGCTTGTATTATGTCAAATTCAAATATCAAATGAAATACTGCAGTAATGAGATGATAATTGTAACCACAGTCTACCTCAAAGGATAGAAGTGATAATTATAGACATAAAATGCGACTGCTCATCTTTCTAAGTGCTGTAATACATGCATAAACACAAAAATACAACATTCCTCTTACGAACAGTTTTCTGGCTTCAGCAGAAACTTGGTAAACTCACCATTAATAATGTTGTTTCGAATTAGGCTTTGCAGAAAAACACAAACAAGTCTCACAAGCCTGTTCTGCATGTATTTATCCTGAGAGAAAAAGGTTGAAAGCTTAGATGTTATTTATGAAAAAACAATAGCATAGTCATCATGTGAAGTGCAAAGAGAGAAATAGTTCCAAAAACAATTTCAAAATTTACATTTTTCAATGGCCATATTATTTGTTTGGATACAGCATACCACTCACGGCATAAAGCAACCATAAAGCCTTGCAGTAGAAAAACATCAATAATGAGCAAATCATAAACCCTTTTCAAAACAAAACAATGTGATACAATTATTCATCCAATTGGGTTAAACAGTTCAGCAATAAAATTAAATTATTTAATGATTAAAATATGTTCAAAGTGAGTATATGTTGCAACTCTCACCAGGTTAAATGAACCGCCACACACCTCCAGTTTTTCAAGTGCCATATGAAAACAAGGTAGAGGTTTCAAAACATTATAACAAAGGATCTTGCATCTATGCCAGAAATGAGTAAGAGACCACTTAGAGGTCAAACACTTCAAAACTAAGACTCAATTGCGGCAAAATATAACTTATTTTTGTGGACCATTATTGTGATCATTTAATATCCAATAGTAACATGCCTATAAAATCCAACACTATATAAAAATGGCTATTATGTGAATTTTACACCAGAGTTCACTGCCTTGAAATGATTTTTTGGATTGTGGAGAAAGGTACTCTGCCATACATATGCAGGTGATTAATTAGAAAAGGGCACAATTCCCCCCTAAGCACAAATATATATATACATGCATCACAGGGATTCATGTGGACACATTTCTGTCCAGTTCAAAGAATGTTGTAGTTAAGTCAAGGTGCTATCTAGGAAGCACTCCTATAATATCACAAGACATAGATTGGTCATTTCGGTCAAGTTTTAGACATAACAAACACCATCCTTTACAGTCAATTATTTTCCTATCCACTGTCTTTCCAAATTCTCCCATAATCTTATTGTCCTTAAGGTTACCATGCCACCTCCATCAGTGAATGAAATATAATCCAGAAAATCAGTCCGATATCCCTACACAACCTAAAATATGTGTTACAAAACTACCATGTGCAGCACTGCTGTAACTCTAACAAACATTCAGTTAGAATAATTCAGTTTCAGTTAGTTAGCTAGCCAGCTTTTGTCTGTTAGCTGTTATTAATTGTCATGTAACAGTTATCTTTCTGTATAGCATGTAGCACAAGCTTCACCAATATATAAATATCAGTTCATTAGTACTTTGTAAAATAGAATACTAATTCCAGAAATTACAGAATTTGCTTTGACTCAATTCTCTCATGATTAATTTCTTTCATGGTATAACAGAGCTCGGTTCAATCCTAGGCTCCTTCCCATGGGTTCCAACTCGACCCATCAATCATCCTTTTCTGTCCCCATCAACTTTTCTCACTCTTCCAATCAAGCTTGACAAGAAAAACCTCCTGCAATGGCTCCAGCAGGTTGATAGAGTGGTTCATGTCCACAAACTGCAAGGTTTTGTGGTTAATCCCAAGATTCCCACACACTCTCACTGAAGAAGATTGTGACACTAATTCTGTTAACCTTGCTTATCTACAGTAGGATCAACAGGATTTGTTGCTCCTCCCATGGCTTCTTTCGCCGCTAGCTGATTCCATTTGACTCAAGTGGTTGGCCTGCCTCACCACTATCAAGTTTGGGAAGATATTCATACCCATTTTATGCTCTCACACATGCCAAGTCTACCTAGTTTTGTTTGGAGCTTGGCACAATCAAGAAAGGGTCCAAAATGAATCAGAATTCTTGCTCTGAATCAAAGCTCCTGTTGACTTGTTGTGCTCAATTGAGGATCCAGGTTCTAACCATGACCATGTTTAGGTGATTCTTGGAGGCCTACCTGAAGAATACAATGCCTTTATCACCACTGTTACTAGCCACTTAGAGCCCCTCTCTGTTAGAGATTGAGTCTCCTTGCTCAAGCACACCTTGAACAGAACAAAGAAAATTTGTTTCAAGATTCACTCAATGTTAATGTGGCCAAGATCATCTAACTCAACCTCTCAGCCTCTTTCTACCTCAGAATCTTCTTCCTTCTAAACTCACCGATGCATATGGGTTTCCAGCTGGGACTCCTCATTTTACCAATTCTTCCCATGGCCATGGTATGTGTGGGAGATGATTTCATGATCATGGCAGTAGTCGTATTGGTCAAGGAAGAGGCTCTGTCTAGTGCCAAATCTGTCACAAGACAGGTCATGATGCTTCAAACTGTTTTCACAGATCTCAGTTGGTGGTACTGGTAATTCATCTCAGGCCAGTTATATCCCCAATTTCAAGGTACTCTCAGTCCCCTCTTCCTCAATCCTCACAAGCTGTATGGCCCACTACATTGCCATATCCACTTCCACCTCACTTCTCCTCACAGGCTTGGTATCCAGACTCTGGTGCCACTCACCATGTCATTTCTGATTTGCACAACCTGATGCATAGTACTCCTCAATGATGATAACCAGATTCTAATGGGCAATGGGCAAGGCTTGCCCATATCCTCCATTGGTTCAACTTCCTTTCAGTCTCCTTTACATTCTAACACCTCACTCACTCTAAAAAATTTATTATTGGTTCCTAGTATCACCAAAAATCTCATCAGTATCAGCAAATTTGTCTGTGATTAACTCGTCTTTTTTGAGTTTCACCCTCCTCATTGCCTTGTGAAATCTCTGGGCACCTGTGATGTTTTGCTCAGAGACACTCTTGGAGCTGATGGCCTCTACAAATTTTCAGATGTTAAGCTGTCTCCTACCAAAGCTGCTTGCTCACCATATTGCACACAATTCTGCTGTCAACCATATTGCTAGACCTAGTTCATATGATTTTTACTTATACAATGTAGTTGTACCTAGTTCTTACATGTTGTGGCACTATACTTGGGCATCCTCGTCATGAGGCCAAGCATAAAGTTCCTGAGCTTAGAAATATCTCATTTCTCTGCATGCTGCTTTGACAAGGCTCATCACTTTCCTCCTTCTCCTTCTTCAACCACCCACTTTACAGTTCTTGAACTAGTCATTAGTGATATTTGAGAACCTGCCCAAGTTGAATCTACTTGTAGTTTTCGCTATTTTTAACTATTGTTGATGCGTGCACACAGTATACATGGTTATTCCTGTTAAAGAAGTCTGATGCTCTCACAGCATTCAAAGAATTTAAAGCAAAGGCTGAATTACAGTTTGGCTCCTTTCTTAAACCAGTCCAAACAGACTTGGATGGTGAATGTAGGCCTTTCACCTCATGGCTCTCCCGATTAGGGATAGTTCATAGGCTCACTTGTCCTCGCACTCATCACTGAAATGGAATCGTTGAACGCAAACATCAGCATATTTGATTAATAGACTCCCCCTTCTAAGCACTTAGAGATCAAATACCTATTGTCAAGCTTACTGGACAAGCTCCAGATTACAAATTTCTTAAGGTCTTCAGGTGTGCATGCAACCCTTCTATAGACCTTAAAATAATCACAAATTGGAATACAGATCTGCAAAATGCATCTTCCTTGGGTATTCTTCAGTCCACAAAGGTTACAAATGCCTAAATAGCAACGGGAAAATTTGTTTCCAGATATGTTCTTTTCAATGAGCATCGGTTTCCACACTCCAACTTGTTTCCTCCAAAATCTGGCACTCCTGCTACTGCTCCTATGCAGACCTGGAACCCTCACTGTTTTAGCATCTATTGCTGCATCTGCCACTGATTCTTCTACAACTCAAGACTGCAACACCCAAGTCTCTCACTCAGATCATTCCATTCTACCCACGCTTCCAGCATCCTCTAATTCCAGACCTTCCAATACACACCCTATGCAGACTCACTCCAGATTTGGTATTGTCAAGCCAAGATTAAATCCCACTCTACTTCTCACTCATCTTGTACCTCCTGTTACTGAAGCCTTGGCTGATCCCAACTGGAAATCAGCAATGCAGATTGAATTGATGCTCTCCAACACAATTCAACAAGGGATCTTGTCCCTCATCCACCAAACCATGTTGCAATAGGATGTAGGTGGGTTTTTCAAGCCAAAGAAAACCCTAATGGTAGTAGTATTTACAATTATAAAGCTCAACTGGTTGCAAACGGTTTTTTATCAACAACCTGAGTTTGATTGCGTTGAGACTTTCTCCCCGCAGGTGAAACCTTTCACAATACACACTGGTTTTACCCTTGCTCATGCAATTGGACGACCATCTAGCAGTTGGGCATTAATAGTGCCTTCCTCAATGGTCATCTTGAGAAGAGGTCTGTATGCAACAACCCTCTGGCTTTGAATCAAGCAACAAGTCCTCAGTTTGCAAGCTTCGCAAGGCTTTCTATGGCTTCAAGCAAGCCCCCCAGACATGGTTTGAAAAAGCTTGGGTCTGCTCTCCTCAATTTTGGCCTCACAGGTAGTAAAGGTGATCCCTCTCTCTTCATTCTTCATTCCTTGCATCACTGCATCTATGTGGATGATATAACCATCACTGGCAACTCATCAACTGTTATCCAGCAGTTGATGGATAATCTGAACTCAGTCATTTTCCTAAAACAGCTTGGTTCCCTGGACTATGTCCTTGGAATTGAAGTGAAACATCTTCACAAAGGCTCCCTACTGTTATCTCAATCTAAATATATCACTAATCTCCTAACTAAAGTGAAAAGCTTGGAGCAACAGGTCCGCCTACACCTATGGTTAGTGGCAGAAAATTAAGCTTGAATCAGATTATTTTGAGGATCCTTCTCTTTATAGGTCAGTTGTTGGGGCCCTGCAATAAATCACAGCAACTAGACCAGAAATTAGTCTTTTCTGTCAATAAGATGTGTTTGTTTCTCTCTCTGCCTTTACAGGAGCACTGGAAAGCAGTCAAAAGGATATTAAAGTACCTTAATGGCAGTCTCATATGATCTACTACAAACAGCTATAGCAGGGTATCCTCTCAGCCTAACAGCCTTCTGTGATGCTGATTGAGCATCACACCCCAATGACAGATCAACCTCTGGTTCCAGTGTATTCCTAGGCCCCAACCTTATCTCTTGGCGATCCAAAAGGCAATAAATGGTAGCTCAGTCCAGTGCTGAGGTAAAATACAGAAATCTTTCCAGCACAGCAACTGAAGTTCTATGGATTCAATCACAGCTTAGAGAGCTCAAAGTTCTAATCGTGATACCAAAAATATGCTGTGACAATCTCAACAGTCTCCTTGGCCCACAACCCAGTGCTTCATGGTAGAACAAAACACATGGAATTGGATCTTTTCTTTTTTTCAGGAGATGGCCAAAAGTGACCTCACTGTCTGCCATATTCCCTCCACAGACCAATATGCTGACATTTTAACCAAGCTACTTGGAATTGGAAACATTTTCAGGAACTTCTCAGCAAGCTCAGGGTAGCAGATTGATTCAGAATAGAAAACTCTAGTTAGATCCCATCTTTGGATTAAGGGGGAATGTTATACTACTATGTGTAGCACTGCTGTAACTCTAACAAACCTTCAGTTAGAATAATTCAGTTTTAATTAGTTACAAAGCTTTAGTTTGTTAGTTGTTACCAACTGTCAGTGACAGTTATCTTTCTGTAAAGCTTTTAGCACAAGCTTAAACAATATATAAATATTGGTTCAATTCTAAATTTTAAAGAATACTAATTCCAGAAATTACAGAATTCACCTTCTCTCGAAATTGTCTCATTATCAATTTCATTCAATATGAAACAGAACACCAGTAACTATGAATACAGAAGCATAGTATTTTTGTGAAAAACTTTTGCTTTGCAGAAAATATGATTATGGCACAAAGTCAAAGTGACGTACCTTGATGTTCACACAGGATGATATACAATTAGTTATGTACATGTGAATGAATGCTGACGGTAGTTCAACTGCTGTTGTAAGCCTGTTCACAACTTCCATTGAATGTAGACTCATGTCCATACTGACAAGTACTGTAAAGTATCTGTATCCATAAATAAGCAAATAGAAATAAAGAAAATAATAGCGATTGAGCAATTTATATACTAAAGAACAGAAAATAATAATAGAGGTAAAATGCATACTCTGTTATTTCTGGAGAATTTATCAACTTAGTGAGAACATCAACTGCAATAAGGGGATTGTTTTCTACCAGCTCCTGAAAAAAAAATGAGAATAAAACATCAAGACCTAAGTTGGTCACATGATTCATCAAAAGGATTACAAAAACACGTACTGGCAACTTTCTTGGAGTCAATCCACAGTGATATACTAGCTTTGGATCATTTCCCAGCTCGACCAGGACTTGCTGGATTAAAAGAAAATCACACACATAGCATTCTTCATTAAACATTTGATAAAATAAGAACTATGGTACAGATATCACTTTCCATGCTGTAATGTGATGCAATTTGGAGCAACTAGATCATCTATGCTATCATATAAAGAAGAATCTTGCAGTGGATTTTTTAGCTTTTCTTAAAAGCCCAACCTAAAAGAAGGAAAACTTTTTCTTTATAAATGATTAGTAATCTACTTTCTACATAACAAGTTGCTTTGGATGCTAGGAAGCATCGACACGGCAGAAAGGCCAATGTACTGGTGTTGGACACCTCTGAAACAGAAGCACCAATATCACACTCAAATAAATGTCTGGAAGTGTCTGTCTTTTTATTCACCACAGCTTTGAACACGTCTGGGCCACGGATAGCCACGTTGCCATGAGGTGCCAGAAGTGATTTGAAGCCTTGCACTTTCTGTCGTCTTGCAGCATTGCGCAACTCCAGAAGACAGGTCATACATGACCCAATTAATTTAGAAGAAAAACCTAATTATCTACACCAAACAAAAATGGCAAGGAGCTATTAAGTTATACTTTTTTGTACGATATTAATATCACTGACATTCCATTCTACATAAACATGCTTGGTTGGTTTTCACTTTTAAATTTTTTTAACAAAAATTCAAATCAAGATAAATAATATATTAAAAAAAGTTTCATTGAGGTTGTAGTTCTGTTTTCTACTCTAAAACTTGAATAAAAGGGTTAAATATGATTTCGGTCCCGCTAAAATTTTGAAACTTTGGTTTTAGTCCTTCATTTTAAATCGCTTAATTTTGGTTCCTCATTTTTTAAAATAAGACTGTTTTTAGTCCCTAAAGCAATTGATGTTTGAAACGTGACATATATTGACGTTTGACATGTTAATAATGAAGAACTAAAAGCAATCTATCTTTAAAAACGAGGGACCAAAACCAATGGTTTTAAAATGAGGGACTAAAACCAAAATTTTAAAATTTTAAAGGGACCAAAAACATATTCAACTCTAAATAAAAATATTCTCTGATGTAAATATTTAAGAATTTAATTTTGATTTAATAACAGAAAGCTAGAATATTAGAATTATTACTGTATGATAAATATTTTATATTTTATGAGATTTATATTGATATATATATATATATATATATATATATATATATATATTATTTTTTATCCAGTGTTCTTGGTTGTGTCATATCCTATTATTTTTTAAAATGTGTCATGTTGCGGACTTGCCATGTGAGTGTGTTGAGTTGTGCCAGTCTCCCAAGTTGTATCCATGCTTTCCAAGTTCAGATGTCATACAAGCTTCTTTCCCTTGACATGTATGTTCAGAATCAGTTCATCATTTGTCCCTACTCCCTACATTGTTCTACAGCCCTCTCTAACTTTTTTAACTAGCTTTAATGGCTTTGGTCAAAGTAAAGAGACCAAATTTGCAATGTGCAATCCACACAATCATTTGGTTATTGTAACACTCATATTATAAGATGTTTCATGAGTTGCACAAATCATTTGAGATAAGATTAAGTTGGCCTCTGTTTAGTCCAAAGCAACATTGTCAACATTGCATGCACCAATTCATTGGATGGCCTGATTCAATGTCTTCATTTATAGTCTACACAAAGTCACACACCATTCTGAATTGCTTCCCTGAGCAGATTGCTCTGGGATCATCATGCCAAAGCATTGAATCATCAGCATGGTGCTCAAAAATGCACTGCTGGGGCAAATTAAACCAGGTTGGTATGTGCAAGACCCTTTAAAATTAAAAGAAATATATTTTTCCATTTTGGGGGACCAAATGCTGCACAACCCTTCCTCAATACTCAAGTGAATCTCTGGTTCTGATTCCCCCTCTCTACCCTAACCTACTGAACCCTCTCTTCCATCACTGTTCACTGCTGTTGCATGCTCTGTTCTCCTGACCATTGGCAATGTTGCTCTTTGTAGTCTGTTCCCTCTCTTCCCTCTGTTGACCATTGATTCTTCTCTTTTCTTCTCTGGTTCTCTGCTGGCTTGTTACAACATGCTCTATTGTTGGATACTTGAGTTTTACCTTCTATTTCCTTGTATGCTTTAGTTTTATGTCACTTGTGTGTTGTCAAAAACTTTTCTGGCTTATAAGTTGCATAAGACCTTAGGAATCTTTTTCAAATAAATTTTTGCTGTGATTTAGAGGATAGTTGAATCTTACAATTAACATTACAATCCTACATCCCCCTTCCATTCCAAGTTTCCAATGTAAAAACTTAATTTTAACAACCTTAGTAAGTACTAATAGCACATAGTCTTTTCGAGGATTATTCACTTGTCCTTAATGGAGATGCACATAGACTGGTATTTTTACTCCTAATGTTTTCTTCTTCTATCAAATAATAATAATAATAGTAATCACCTCTTGCTGTGCAGGCGCAAGGGCTCCTTTTAGAGCTTTTGCAATTAAGTCCCTGACTGCAGCCCCTCTGCTGGTATCAACACACATACCACAGTCCCACATAAGTTCATGATTGTCATCAGGGTTGAGCCATACTAGCTGAAAAGGGTTTCCCAGCATAAATAGTTTGAATAAATAAAGCTTCAAGAATCAAACATTGCAGAAGCAAATATGAAGTACCTCCCCATCAAGTATCGGCAGCCTTGGTGGAAGGGGTCTGATCCAGTGAGGACTTAACCCTTCCAGTGAAAGATTTGACAATAACCCAACTACTGCCTCCTCTTTATCTCCGGCACCAAGTTTAGGCTTTGTTCCAGGTCGCAAATCAAACCTATAAATAGGTCATTAAAATAATGCAGACCATATGAATTTTGACTTGTTATTCTAAACAAGCTATGGGAAATTATTGAAGGAAGCGAGAAAAAAATGAAGTAAAATTTAAAAAAAAAAAAAACTTTATGAATTAGGCAATTTTCTGCATAGGGCCATACTCTAGTGAATCTGCATCACAACTTGGGGGAATATCCGGGTCTGGGACTACATTTTTTACAGAGCCATCTTTAAATAAACAACGATATGATTCTAGATGAACTTTATCAGAAAACTGCTGCTTCAACTGATCTAGTGGAGGGAAGTCCTGAAATCAGAGAGGAAAAATAAGTATAGAAACCCTAAAGCAAGAGAAGGACTATCCGAAGACATTTGAGGATGCAGGGATACATCTCAGGGAAGTTAGATATTATGGAAGGACAATATTGAATATATTATTGACAAGTACTTTGCATATCTATAAGTAACTTACATGCAATGACTGATCAAATCCTTTCACATAATCTGATGCAGACTGTTTAAGAAACTGCAATCCTCCAACAAAGAAAAAACACATCAGAAATTACAAGCCACTAAAGATAAAACATCTAATGAAAGAGAACCAACAGCAAACACATTTAGATGCAAGCTGAAGGCAAAACAGGTAATAGAATCTAAAACTGAAATTCTGAAAATATGTTAGAAACATGTTTGACCAACAAACAACATTCAAGTTATTAATTTTTAAATCTAAAACAAAATTGACTGACCAATAAGAGGATGGATTTCATCAAAAACTTTTCCAGAGAGAAGGCAAGAGGTACATGGAAGGAGAATAAGAACTCTAACAGACAAATATGACAGCCATAAGAAACCAGCCAAAAGGAAAAAAGATTCAATCAAATCAGAAGTCTCTTAACTTATAATACAAGCCAGCAATCAGTCAAATAGATCCCCTTAAGAAACTGATTCTTTATATCATACATCTTCTGATCAAAGTTTCTACTTTCCAACTAAATACATCCAAATTACAGAAAACAAAGCACACCTTTGTAAAATCTTGCTCTGCTTATTCCACACTTTACTAAGAGGGGTTGTTGCAGAGTACCAATAACAGAATTACATAAAAAAAAGCTTACACATGTCTAATAACAATTTATATATAAATTTACTCTTCCTAGATTATTCAGTTTAGAGAAATTTGTAGTTAATAGATAACGAGAAATGATGTTTAACTGTATAAAATAGGAATTATGTTGAACACAAAACAACATCATTATGGAGGATAAATAAGGAGATAGCCATGTATATCACTAGTGTTAGACAATAAAAAGAATATACCTCTTTCCCACTGTTGGAGCTACCAACACCTAGTAGCTGCAGAATAAATGCCCTCTCAACCTTTTCGGACCCTTCATGACAGGAAGCCTGTAACCAAGAAATTATCCTTATCTCAACAGTCTTAAAACATAATAACATTAGATGTGCTGAGAAAAACAGCACCAGCTAACTTATAGTATAGAGATTTAAAATGATACAATATCAGTGTTTATCATTAACCTTTCATAATTATTTCAGCTTAGATTTTCATTAAGAGCTCCAAAAGGAAATGGACTAAAGAGAAACCTACAACAATCACTGAACATATTCAGCAGACAAGAATGGCTGCATAAACCAACTAACAGTACTTAGTACTGTCAATATCCAAATTCCAATGAGACCTTTGTGCAAGTTCTCTTTTTAATGGTATATCCTAATGTTCGCCATTCCTCTACCCTCTAATGGACTATCTTCCATTCGATCCACTTTTCTAACTTTCATGGCGGTCAAATTGCAAGTTAAAATCATAAACATTCTTCCCCAGAGTGACAATAGTGTTAACTCTGCGAGCTCACCATCTGGTAGACTTATGGTAAACTTGGTTCAATTAAACTCGAGATTAAGGATAAGTTTGTTACTTTAGCACTTTTTTAGGACTGCATTCTCATAATAAATAACCAACTTCTAATGTAGACGAAATATTGCTAGTTCTAATATGTTAGAATTTCAAATTTTCAGAATTTGGATTTGAGAAACAGTGAATAGTGGAAACACTCTGTAGCTTTCCATATTTGCGCGAGATTTCTGTCACAAACTTTTTATTCATTTACATACAGAGTATGAAGTGAGGAGAGGAACAGCTAGAAAAAGTGCATTGTGGCACAGATGCATTTCTAACAAGCGGTTTTTCCCATTGTGTTGAGCCATTTACTGTCTCATGATGACAATATTTTAATTAATTTCAATGATAAAGCCTTATTTAAGGTCTCTTCCCATCTGTTATGTTTTCCGTTGCATCTTTGTTAAGGAAATCACATCATCCTCTTGCACTGTACTTTACAGTCTCCTCTATAACTCAAAACTAATTCTAACCTCTAATTTCAATGAATTAGACATACCTTGTACTAACCCTACAAAAAAGATACAGCAACAACAATAATAAATGACTGCTTACATTTACAATAAAGCTTATGAAAGGATTTGAAGCAGGTTTCTGCGATGAATAAGCCTCAACTAGCAAAGCAAAAGCTATTAACCGCTCAGTGGTGCTGAGCACCTTATTGTCCTGCCCACAAAAGATACCAATTAAATGGCATTCAACATCGTTTCCAATCAAATAGTATGAAATTATAAAATAAAATAAAACACAGATGCCAAGATCCTTATTTGACAAAATACAAGATTTCCACCACATCATTTTATTTTACCACCATGTCACCTAATTATCTAAGAAAATAGATGGATGGTTAAAAGAAAATGACGACGCAAAATTAAGAACAATTCTAAAACCCTAAAGAAAGGGATTCAAGGAGAGAGTTACCTGTAAGAGGATGACGAGATAGGAAGAGAGAGTGAAATGGCGAGTTGGAGGGACGGTGGAGGTGAATTCGGCCAGGATCTCATGAAACGGGCGATGCTCTGCTTTGAGGAGAGAGTAAAGTGCTTGCGATTCTTCGCCGCTCAACCTTCGAATGCTCATTTTCCAGATTCCGATTCCTACGTTAGTTAGGGTTTCACAATTTGGGATTGGTACACAGTGGTAGTGCTCAGCTCAAAACGCGATTTTAGGTTTTTCTTCTCTCTACGTTACTGTTACCACCATGAACAAGCAAATGAAATTATCAACATTTTTTTTTTTAATTTGTTTATTGAACTCCATTGCTAGATTTATTTTTATATTGTCGGATACCTGTGCTGTGCTGCCTTCGTTTTTCTTTTTTTTTACTTTTTTTTCTCTGTTTCTCTCTTTAATAATTATCTTTGATCATTAAATGATACTTGACTCCTTTTTTTTAAGAGTAGACGTGTATTCTTTATAAAACAAAAAATATACTTTTATTCGAATCCAACTATGATAGAAATATTTCTCAGGTCTCGGGAACATCTGGCACGTAGAATTTTTTTCTATTCCTAAGAATTATATTTTTAAAAGTTATAAATATATTTAATATATTAAAATTATTTTTATAATATGACTAAATTTTCTATTTTATTAAACTTCTAAACTTTTATCCTTTCTATAAAAATATGTTGTTAAAAAATATAATTAAAAATATTTTTAAAAATTTAAAATATTCATACTAAATATAGAAACTAAGTATTTAAGTTATTTATTTTAAAAAATTTAAAATATACTACCTTAATTAATTATTTTTCAATACAATAATCATAAAGTTTGTTTTAAATATAAATATTGTTTAATAATAATCATACGAGGATCATTATGAACATTAATTTTTTTAAAATTTATATTTTATAACATGATATATTATATTTTTTAAGTATTAATTGAAATTAATTAACATAAAAAATAAGATAAATTATACTGATATTTTTTAAGATTTAATACAATTATATCTAATATTCATATCTTTTTGAAATGGATATAAAATCTCATAATTGTTTAATGTTTGTTATAACATTTACCTTTAAAAGATTCATGATATTAAGAGATCATGTACCATACACATGTCAATTAGTATAAGATTCTTCCAAAAATGTGTCTATACACTTGAACAATTTAAATAAATGACATCGTTTTGACAAAAAGAAGGAAGTTGTATAAGTTTGGATATTAACGAAAAGAAGGAAGTTGTATGAGTTTGGATTTTGTCTTTTGTTTTTACCTACAATATTAAGTAAGGTAAAGTGTGTTTCTTTCATGGTTATTTGGGTTTGAGTTTGGATTTTCCTTTTTCCTTCTTTGTGAGTTCTTCTTTTGTTTTGCTAAAAAATTGTCTCTTTACTATTATGTTGTTATTTTTGGCAAAATGAAAATGGCTTATTCTCTAGTAGCAGCAACAATAATGTAATTGTTAGAGAAATAAGAAAATATTACTATTGTGGAAAGCTTACAAAGACAAAAGTTAATGGAACAAAAGCAAATTCAAGTTGTTTATTTTACACTTGTAGATAAATTAGGTATGATTTTTCAATAGATTGATAAAGATGTTTTTGATAAGTATTAAAAAGTGAGAATAGACATGAAACAAATGAAGAAGAAGGCCAAAATAATTGAAGTTAGCTATGAATATTTGAAATTTAATGTAACTCTTTCACTATTTGTAAATGTGATTATTTTTGTAATTTTAATTACAATGTATAAGTGTATGATTGTTGCAATACGTGATTAATAAGGTTAATTAAATTAAGATTTTGGAAACATGTGACACCAATTTGTATCTTGTCATTGAAAATGTTTTCCAAAAATAATTACACACACTCTTTTGTATTTTATGTTAACTATACAGGATATTCCTACTTTATTAGGGAAGTAAAATCACTCCTTAAAGTATAATAATATAAAATGGTGTAAGTTATGATTTTGAAATATCAATAAAATAATTCATTTCTGATTTTCATAAAGAGTAAGATTTCAAAATATAAATTCATGTATATTGTCAACAACTATGTACACAGTTTACACTATTAACAAAAAATCAGGCACTAGGCATTATCCAAAGTTCATGATACAATCTAACTCCATGTACATTGATATACGAAAAAAATACACTATCCAAAATTTATTAGGTAAACCAAAAAAACAAGTCTTATATATCTAATCTCCTTATAAACCAATTTTTGTCCTACTTCTTATTCTTAGGGGTTCCATACTTGCCTGTCTTCCTGCAGAAGCACTCTATCTTCTCTTGTTCTTCCTTATCTTTGTTTCAAAGTTGATGATTGTTGAGTATTTTGGTTTTCCCTAAAAAATAAAAGTTTGTATAAAGTTTTTTACATCAATTTGTGACCAATATTGAATGTTTGGTAAACCTAACTAACCCGAGTAAGTGGTGGCTATTATGTCTAATGTCTATGTTTGTGAGTGCACATGGGTATCCATTTGTGATTCATTGGCAGAAGCATTTTCAACATTTTTCTAAAACACCATAAAATTCAATAAAAAGATCACGTCAGCAAGCTATAAATTTCAAAATGTAAACCAAATAATAGTAAGCCATCACCTTTTGGATTTTTCCCCCTTTTTCCCTTTGGCAAGTCCTATAATTATGACCAAATTGGTTGCAAGTAGTACACCTAATTATATTATATCTCCAAGTCACTTGAGTCCTTAATGGACCTTTAACATCATTTTTCTTATTGACTTTCCTTGATCTTCCTAGCAATCTTTTCGGTAAAGGTGTATCAATGTCAAGGTCACCATCTTTGTTGTTTACATCCACTTCTGACATTTGATGGATGATGTCGTTATAAGCTTTCATATAAATAGACATTGTAAAGGCTTTATCAACAAAAGACTTTACATTCATTCTTTTGTGAGCTATACAAGCACATGCATGCTTGCATGGTAGTCCAGTCAAGTTCTAATAGTTGCATCCATGTATCCTTAACCCTAAATTCACAACAAATGTTTTGTTGTCATTTTTTACTTCGTATTTTTATTTTCCACCATATGTCACACCATAGTATCTACCATTATGCATTGTCTTATTCATCATTTTGCTAATTTTTTGTGTCACTTGGTATTGATAGGATACACCTTGCTTAAACCATTTCTACATCATTCCCATGAGTTTGCATTGGATGGATTGCATCACACTCGAAATAGTCTTCTTCCTATTCTCTCCCAACCATCCATTAAGTGTCTCACACACATTATTAGCAACATGGTCACTCTTGGAAAATGGATCAATTGTATACCTTGCATGCATGTGTTTTGGCCTTTCTACAACAATCATCCAATTAGCAGCTTCGTCTAAGGTCTTTCTAATTGCTGACAATTCCATTTCAAATTGAGATTCATTGTATGTCATTGCACAACTCTAAAATTGAGTTAACATCAAAGATTTGAACCTTTGCTTAAAGTTATTCAATATATGGTTACAACAAAACTTAAAAACAAAAAAGACAGAAATGTGCATTGCTTTATAAACATACATTGACAAATTATAAAGATAATGTCACTCACCTAAAAACTCCACTAACAGTTTGTGTTAGCCCTTGCAATATAATGACAAATGTATTTTAAACATTGTTTCTTAATAAGGAAATATAAATTCTATTGGTTGTACATTTAAAAAAAATCGCATACATTTTGCATATCTAACATAATTATCAGTGCTTCATCCCTCCACTCAGGCATATATTGCAATGCCTTAAACAATAATGTCAAAAAGAAAAGTCATGAATCTTTACATTCAACCTCCACCAAAGCTATCACAATAGGAAACATGTTATTGTTTCCATCAAGGATAATAACTGAAAGTAAGACCCCCACCAAAAGGACCCTTAAGATGACATCCATTAATTTCAAGTCTAGTTCTGCATCCACTGACAAAACATTTTTTCATGACATCCAAACATACAAACATTCTCTTGAATTCAGGATTTCTATTAACCCAACTTTTTATCTCAATCTTCACAATACTACTAGGATTTGTGGTCCTAACTAGTACAATCCATGTAGGAAGATCATTATATGACTGTGCATATACACGAGTTATGGTTTGGTCGACCTTTCTCTTAGCGCAATACAATTCATTTAATTACTTGGCACAATTCCATATTTGAAAAATAATTCTTGTTTCATCGTAGCATAACTTATTTAGGTTCGACCACTAGCATGCTCTCTAATTTTTTTGCAATCCATGTAGATGTTACATCTGCATTCTTGTCCTGATAAAATTATGAAGAGAATTATAAGTTTTGATTTTGAATGTTACTTCATCAGGAGTTGGAGATACATATATCCTCCATATGTAACCCTCTGCCTCACATTGACATTGCACCTTCACTTTTTCATTTTTCACTCTTAGCAATTCAAAACCTTCTTGAATTGCATAGTCTCTCAGCACCTCCTTGAAACAAGTCATATTCAAGAACAACTGACCTACTTTTAGGTCAATACTATCATCAACCTAATATTCAAATTGGTTACCTATTGGTCCCCTCTCTACATAAATTTCACTCATGTCTTCATCACAATAAACTTCTCCAATGACATCTATTTTCTCCTCAAAATCACTTGTATTGCCATTATTTAGTCCATCATTGCTTGTAACATCATATTCACTATCATTTTTACTCTCTGTTTCAATCTCAAAACCTTCATAATAAGATATGTCTTCCTCACTTAAATAAATAGCATCCTCCTCAACGAATGTCTCAGCCCCCACATGTTCAGTTTCAGTTCCCACATGTTCATTCTCAATCCCCTATGTTCAATCCCAACCCTCTCAACTGTAGTGTCAACCCCTATAAGTTTAGTATCAGGCCCCCAAGTTCAATCTCAGCTCCCCCAATTTTAGACCCAACCCCAACATTTTCATTCTTAGAATTAGCCATCATGGTGACATTATCAATGCTCTTTTCAGTCACATTTGTAGTCCCAATTACATCCAAACCTCTTTTAACATACAAGTGAATATATGCATTTTTACCATTTATTTCAAATATTTTCAATACATCAACACTAGTTTCCAAAGGTAAAAGTTGACCATTAGTCTTAGCCGTAAAATAAATTTTGAAAGGATTGCAAAGAGGTAAACATTCATCCTCTAATAATATATTTAGAGCATCATTTGCATCAAAGATTCCAAACTGGTATTGGTCCACATTACCAATTTTATTGGGTTACCCATTCTTCTCAGTGAAATGGAAGAACATCCACATATCCAGGTTTAGGTCCCATGTATGACACTTCAACCATTTCATCCTATGTGGTCTTAGAAAAAATTAACTCAATTTAAATATAACTCACACCACAAGTGGCCCTAATAGAAACCAACAATAATAAACAATTTTCACAAAATGAAAACAACACAATAGGAATAATAAACAATACTTGTGGACCAAATAGATAACTCAAAGGAAATAGAAAGTACAAAATGTGTTTACCTTTTTGGGAGACAGCAGGCAAGTTGAATAAGATACTTTGCGTTGAAAGACAAGTGTCAAGTAAAATGAACACATAATCTTTACTTCACCTTAAGGATGAAATGTCAAGAACACTTATGCTTAATTTAAAGAATTATGAGAATCTCTAATTTCGATCCTAGTTTGCAATTGCTTATGAACTCTAATTCTGGTATGTTAATCAAATTCCAAACTTTTCTCGCGTTAAGATCATTCTGTAAGGAGGGAGTATTTTTATCTTTATAGTAATATTCAACGTCATTAACAAATAATGTTAGTGTAGGTGTACTTTCTAAAATAGTAAAAAAGATAAAGTTTCGAGAATAATTACGTTAAACTTTAAAAGTTATAAGTGTAATTTATTCCAAAAAATTAAATAATTGATTGATTAAAATTTTAGAAACTTAAAGAAAGTTTTGATTCTAATAGATTAAAATCATATTTTTAAAAAATTTAAATAATCAATTTTTTTTACCATTTTAAATTACAGAATTGATATAATGACAAGAGGTTAAAAATTAGAATGGTTCCATTAGGTTTTAGTTTAAACTTTATTATTTTTTTATTGTAAAAAAATTCAAATTAAAGAGAACATGTTAAAAAAAATGCTAGAAAGTATAGGTTTAGGTTAGAGAGCAAGTTTTATTAAAATTACTACTAAATATTTAATTAAATGTATAATTATTTTTAATTTAATTAACAAATTTTAATTTAAATTTCTATAATATAATTATGAAATTAATAGAAAGAATTTTTTAGATATAATAATCTTATTTAATTTAAAGTAAATTAGTTAAATATTTAATATGATGTTTAAATATTGATATTTAAACCAAAAAAAATCTATAAAAAATTACTTAATAAAATTTGAAAATAAAAATTATTTCTAATATTTCACCATTTTCTTATCATTTTATTTTATTTATTTTATTTTATGCTTGATAAATTCTTATATTATGAATTTAAATTTTCATTCTTAAAAATATAATAATATATCTTATTGTATTTTCTTTCTTAGTACAACATATTATTTCATTTTGTCATTATATATATACTACTTATCTTTGTATTTTCACATTTCTAAAACTATTACTTATTATAAAAAAGATACTTTTTACCTTCATATTTTTTTATATTATTTTTCTTTCAAATTTAAGATTTCAAAATTTAATTTCAATTACTTTTTAAATATTTATTTTGTATTATTATTTTATCTTAAGTTGAACAAAAATAATTTAGTGAATTTTATTTATTTATTTTAAGTATATATTAATAATTTTTCTTATCATCTTATTATAAGTTATTTTTTTATTTAAGTGTTAGATATATATATTTTTATTGTTCATTTCTTTTGCAATGAAAGTAACAACTTTTTTTAATGCAATTTTTTTTTGCATAGGATATGTTTTGTCTTCATCAAAATTGATCTGAATCATCCTTTAGAATTGATTTCTTTACAATTAAAATTATGCTTCTTTTCCTATAGTAACCATTTTATAAATTTCTTCATCAAATTTTACAAAATCTTATAATATTTTTTTCCACCAAGATTTCATAAACTATTAAGTTAGTGACCAATGCACCTTTTCTTAACATTTATAGTTTTTCACTTTCTCTATTCTTAATTAGAATTAGTGACATCTACTCAAATTTATCAATTTTACTTCATATCTTTCCAAATTAAATTAGATGAAACATATCCATATATTACCAATTCATTGCATAGAAAATGTGACATGAGGGAATATTTTGAAAACTAAATAAATAAAGTTTGGATCCTTTCTTGTGCATTTTTTTATGTCTATTTTCAATCATTTAATCAACCATTCAATTTTTTTAACCATTGGATCTAATATTTATGATAAAAAAAAGAAAAAAAGATAAGTTATGAAAGAGGAATAGAGGAAGAATGTATAGAAGAAGATCCAATTCCAAATAAATAACATTCACATTCACTTTTGTATTCATCTTTATGAAATATAACAATAATTTGGATATTAGAGTAGAAAAATTTATTCATTTGTCATTGCACAATGTCATCAAAATCAACCTATTCAATGACATTAAAAATATCAATATCTTAAATCTCCATTGTTATCTCATTAAACTTATTTTATGTAAAAAAAATTGCTACTTTAACTTCAAATTTAGATAAGACAATTGTCAACATTATTTCAAGATATATTAAGTTAAAATTATCCATTAGTTCATTATACCTATACTCATTTACTATTCTTTAAACATTATGAATAAAATCAACTAAGTTGTTTCTGCTTTGCATAATTCATTTGATAAATGAATTCATACCTTTACAAATAATATCGTTCTAATATCCATAAATAATCAATTATACATGTATGTCATTGCTTATAAGAACTCCACTTTATGCATTTTTTATCCACACATTTCCCCAAGCTTATATCTTTTTATAATATTTGCATACTCATCTTTATACTAATTTTGCCTAAATTTTGAATATATAAATTTGTTGAACTTCTAAAAAAAATTATACTTTTCATTCTCATGCACTTGAAGAATATGCTAAACATACAATAGTTGAAGGATAAATCTAAGTTATTCTGAACTATTTTACTCTATTTCTAATTTTATTAAAGTTAATTCTAAATATTTTTACAACAGGTTAGTATTGTTGGGGTTTATTTTACTTAGTTAAAATATTTTTTTTACTAAAAGACTATTCAAAATTTTAAAAATACTAGCCTAATCACTAGAATATAATTCTATAATAGTACAAATTTTTTATAACAATAACTTAAAATTTAAAAATAAATTAAAATATAAATTAAATTTTTTAATGATGATATAAATGTAGGAGTGAAAATGAGACAAACCATGGAATAGGAACCCACAATCTGATTTGTTTAAAGTTTGGTTTAATCTAACACTACACCAGAATTTGCTTATTACAACATACATTTTAAAGCATTTTATAAATAAAATATTTTAAAAAATTATATAAAATATTAATAAAATATTTTAAAAAATTATATAAAATATTTTTTACCATATTTATAAAAAAGGATGTTTTAAAATAAAATAAATATTACAACGTTTCTAAATTTAATTTCTTTAAATATTGATATAGAAAAATAATATATATATACATATATTTTATAATTTTAAAAAAATAAATATTCTAAATTATTTGTATTTTAGAACGCTTAAATTAAGAAATATTTTAAAATATTCTATGTTTTAACACGTTTCACAAAAGAAGCATTCTAGGAAATAAGTTTTATCTTCCATCCAATTATTCGCCTTCCTATTTTCTATTACTTAACATTGCATTTAGGATACTTTTACATTGCAAATTTCTATTTTTTTCTCTCTCTCTCATGGACATTAAGTCAAATTTATTGAATTGATCATGATTGAAAGTTCCATTGTTGTAACAAACCATGACATAATTGACAATGACAAAATGAGTCCTTTCTTCAACTTTTTCAATGTTCGTGCTGCACTCGTCTTCTTTTGTTTCCTATTCTCTTTCTTTTTAATTTTATTTATTTTGAAAATAATTAGATTTTAAGGTTATTTTGTTGTGTTGATAGGTATATAAACAATGTATGGAACCATAAAGAGTGGGTTGGAGTAGCTTCAATTGGAGAGAACCATAGTAAGAGGTCAAGGACTAGATGATGTTGTGATAGGGGGCACATTTTGGGATGGCAATGGAAGCCTTTTACCATTACCTTGGATTTGAATATAGAAACAATTTTGCTTTAGACTTGAACAAATAAATACAAAACTCATCATTTATAATTTTTGTTAGCATGTTTTTTTAATGTCTATTTCTCCATACTTAAAAAGCTTCAAGCATATATTATTTCTATTAAATACTGCACTAGAATCTTAGCTTTCTAGAAAGCAGGTTTATTCTATTAATGATTATGAAGATAAATAATTGAACACAAGATGATATGGTAAGAAATATGAAAGAAAAGGAGAGGATGTAGAGTGTGCTTTACTCCCAAAGCAAGTGTATGCATTGCAATATTTAGTATCCTAAAAATTTTTTAGTATAGAAATTGGGGTTCCTTATTTTTATATACAAGTATTGAGGATTCGACTTTGTCTCGGGAAATTTAAGTATCATCTATTTATTAAATATCCCTAGACTTGTTTTGAGGGTAAAATCATTGCAATTGTTTGATATAGATCAATAAGAAATAGTTGTTTAATATTTGCTATTTGGTTGTGTGACTACATCTTCAATAAAATCTCAACTTAAAATGGTATTATATACCACTTTTCTCCTTGATCACGTTAGATTTAAATATATTTTTATGTCAAATAAATCAAAATAAATACTTGTTATTTTGGTTAGCTATTTATTATTTAAAATAATTAAGTGAAATTAAGTTAACCACATATTATTTTATTAGTTAGTTGCTTTTTAGTGATAAACATGAACTCAAATTTGGTAACTAAATTTAAATATCGTTGAAATCAAAACTGCTATCAATACCATCTTACTATTTTAATGATATTTTCACATACATTTTCATACATATCACCTTTGGTGACTATAATTTGCTCTATTCTCTTTGCAAATATTAAATGCTTACTCAACCATATGCTTTTGGTTGTGTCCTGCCGTTAAGAACCTAAACTGAATTTAAACATATTTAACCATATTATAATTGATTTATTTGCAGAGTGGATAACACTAATTAAGAGGGTTAGATTAACATTATTTATTTCTTAATAATGGATATGAGAATCAACACTATCTTACCTATGAAATAATTTTTTATTATTTTTTTATAATTGGTGATTATGTTTGTTTACTTGCATGTACATCTTATACAATCTTATACAATTAAGGTATAATAAACTAATAAATATTAACAAAATTAATTATGATAGTACATATTTAGATGCTTTGCACTAGTCTTGTTACTATAGTAAGATTGGATGTATACTTAATAGTTATAAAAAGATCAAAATATTTTTATAATTAGTCAATTTTCATCTTACAATAATTAATATAGTTGTATATTAATCAATATGTTGAAGTGAAAAAGCTAAAGAAAAACTTGTAGGAGAGAATTCAAATCTCAAAATTAACAAAAATGTTTGGTATGTGGTTGATTTTGTTAAATATTTCCTATGAAAGAAAATATTAATAATTGATTACAACTATTTCAACCTTTATTATTTTTCAAGGTACTAATAACATTGTTAAAATCTTGTGCATTTATGGTAGGTGTGTTTATTGGGCAGGTAAAACATGACATATTAAAAAAAATTAAATTTAAAACATGATATATATTATTTAAAATTAAATTTAAATCATATATATATTCATAATCTATCATTTAGTTAGTATATATTTAATTTTTTTTATAAAACCCTTTTGAATACAAATTCTTATTTGAGATACACATAATTATATTTTTATAAGAAAAATGTCAATGATTACCAATACTAGGTTAACAAATTAAAAATAAAAATGTTTTATTAAAAATATTATCAATATACCTTTTTTTATTATTTCAAATATAAACTTATCTATGATCTTAGAACATCGATGAACAAAATCTTTTTAATAAAAAAACAAGTTTTAAATCCTTTCCAACACCATCTAAGCAATTTGGATAGCACTCAGCAAAAAGTGGATAGTTTGGGAGTTATAAGTAGGTGATAACATGATATTTCATTGAAATTTTTCAATGAAGGGGAAGAAAACCTTTTTGAGTATACCCTTTGTCAGTTCTCCAATATCATTGTGATAATGAGATTAACAATTTCCTACTTTAAAGTTTTGGTAGATTTGTCATGTTGAACTCTAAGTGGGTTGACTTTTATTTCACCTTTCCTTCCTTTCTCAATGTCATTTTTGCAATTCTACTCTAAGACTAAATTTCTCATATTCCACCTTTATAATGATGTTGACACATCTACCATGATATATTCTAGCTCCACAAGACTTACTTTCAATGTAGTTCCACAACTTTGTGCTATATGCGTGGGGCTTGGAATTTTGTGAATATATGATAAGTATATAAGGCATTCAAAATTTGCAAATATTGACTTGGATTTTTGGTTTCTATGTAATAACAACTTCAATTTTAAGATATCATAAACAATAAATATTAGCATAATGTAGTACACGTAACATGATGAAAATAATGTATACATTAATTCTTCCTTCAACACGAATTCACCATATTGATGCCTAATTAGTCCTTACTGAACTTTTCGCTATAGGATTCCATGTTAGAAAAAAAAATCATAAGTTATAACATTTATTCCTTTATTTTTTTTTCTTCTGAAATCACTATATAAGGTTAGGTTAATTAATATAACTACTAAATGGTTTAAATGATATTATTTTAGATATTTTATTTGTAATAGGAATACTAGGAAGATAATTTTTATAAATTCTTTGTAATTGATCAAAATTTTAAATTAAAACATTAAAACATTTTTAAATTAATTTTTTTTCACTTTCATAATCAAAATTTTAGTTATGTATATGTTTAAATTTGGTACACTTTCCTGAAAATGTAATGATAAGAGAATATGGAAATTACATTCTTATAAATTTAAATTTTGATGGTTAACAACATATTATAAGTTGCATTGTCGATCATTTTTTTTATAAATAAAAATTTAGTTTTCTTTTTGATAATTATTTTAATTTTAAAATAAAAAATGATTACACACTTGATGAAATAATTTATAATTATGCACCTATTTGATTTTAATAGGAATAAATAAATAAGCAAGTAAAGAAAGAAAAAAAAAAAGTCAAATGAGATGACATGTGAAGGTTCTTTGTGGGGATTAAAGCCTCAAGTACACCAATAATAAAAGTTGAGAACATCCTATGTCTTCTTATTTAACTTGATTGGAACTATAAAATTTTTCGAATCTTAAAAAATTAGCAACAACATAAAACACTATAAATTTATATGTAATATTATAAATAAATATATTTATTATTTATTTTCTTAAATTAAATATTTCATAGAATTTATATTTAATTATTTAAAAATTAAATATCTTAAATATTAATATATTATATAATATGTAGCTTGAATTGTCAAAATTGATAAAATATAAAAATTAAAATAAAAACTTTTTACAACATTTATTAATAAAATGTTTTAAAAGTTTTACCTGGTAAAGCATTTAAAAAGATAAGTGTTATAATAAATAATATTTTACAACATTTAAATAAACATGTGTTATAATAAATAATATTTAATTTGTTTAATAAATAAATAGGATCAAATTTTTTAAAAATATTTATATAATATATTTTTTATTTATTTTAATATATAAAATTTATAAATTTTTTAATTATATATATATATATATACTTTAGGTATATGTACTGAGTACTATAGGTTTTTAAGCTGATTCTTAAGATTGATAAATTTTTTTTATTAAATTTTGATATAATAAAATAATATAAATTGAGGAATGGTTCAATTTTCATGACGTAGGTTAAATAAAAAAATTATAAAATAATAAAAAAAGATAAAATAAATAATTTAATAACGTGACACCAGTAAATGATCAAACGTTACAAGTAACATGACATGCTACTTGGATTTCTTAGTCAACCACAAACATGAGATAATTAATCCATACAATAATGCAGCTGGGTACAGAAACTTTTATAAATTTAAATTACCAATATTATAAGGAAAATCGAATTACTAATCTTACAAGAAAAATCAACAAGATAAGTTTCATAAGACTAAAGAAAAGATATGATTATCATGATAAAAAAAATCTTTATTTAGGTTAATAGAAACTTTAATATTCGATATGTGTTTCATTACTTATAAAAGAAATATTTATACCTGTACAATTACTAATATAATAAAATTATAACTAAATTCTAATAGAATTTTTCAATCTCCAATATCTTAATATTATGATCAATTCTAACAAAATTTATATATAATATGATTCAAATCTTCAATATAATTCTAATTAAATTTTAGTCAAATAATTTAAATAAAATCCTAACAAACTGAAAACTAAATCTAATAAAACAAATAGAACATCTTCTTAAATCTTGTAGTTTTTTTATGGAAATTTTTTCGAAGTTGGTTCATAAAACTCATGTTCTTATCCATTTCTTTTTTTAACAATGCATTTATATAAATTTTAATTATCTTTATTAACTTTCATCTTATCAATGAGTCTTTTTTCTCAGTTACACTTTTTTTTTACATAAACTAGATCATACAATATAATATCGTTCATATCTATTTTATAAAATAAATGAGACTTAAACATCTAAAATTAAAGTATAGTCTAAATTATTTCTACCTTATTATAAATGTAAAAAAATATACTAATTATTAAAGTAATTATCTTATTTTAAAAATAGCTTATTTTTATTAATTTTGTGAACAAATTTAAAAGATAAAAATAATTATTTATCTAAAATTAATTCAAATATACATAAATTAAAAATATTTTTTAAATATAACAATTAATAATTAATTTTTAATAAAAATATTATATTTATTAATTTCTTCCTAAATGTTCATTTTATGTTTATTAATCCTTTATTCACACATGTAATTATTACAAATTGATAAAATAAGTAATAGTTAATTTATATAAAAAATTATTTTATATTCTACTATATCTTAAATTTAATATCTAATAATATTTTTTTAAAAATATATAAAAATAATAATAAAAATAAATTAATATATTTTTTATAAATATAGCACTTATTATTTGATAATTGATTACTAAAATTTAGTAATCCATTAAAAAAAATTATTCTAAACCGGATAAAAAAATATAATTAATTTAATTATATATTTAATTATTAATAAATTATTATTCTTACGTGATCAATTAACATATATTTATAATCACTTACCAAATTATTTTTTATTTTGATAAGTAAATATTTAATTGAGTTAATTATGTATAAAATCAATCATAATTTTTAATAATAATCGATTATGGAAGAATCGGATTAATGGGGCATTTCGGGTTAGGGTTTAAGACCTCTTCAACTCAAGGGTTATGATCCCGTCGAGTAAAAGGGAAATGTTGCTTCGTCCCATCGTCGCCGCCGTCCGTCACTTTTCGGCCGAGGCGGCGACACAGAAAGCTGCACGAACAGCCACAGCCGGCACCAGTTCTAGCGGCTGTCGAGATACTCTGGGGCGAAGGCTTTTGAGCCTTGTGTACCCAAAACGCAGTGCCGTCATCGCCATCAATAAATGGAAGGAAGAGGGTCACGCTCCCCCTCGCAAATACCAGCTCAATCGCATTGTTCGTGAGCTTCGCAAGAACAAGCGTTACAAACACGCCCTCGAGGTTGGTTCTTTCTTCTCATGTTCATGATTCTGCCATACCACTAGTCTCCTCTTCATAACTGTTGGTTGGGTGAAACAAAGATACTTTCGGGGAATTGAATGCTGGGGCCTCGATCATTAATTCGAATTTCGTGTTTTATGTGGTTATATATATCTTTTCGATACCATTTGCATATTATAACTCTCAGCAGCATACATGATTGTAAAAATGGTTGATAAGAAATTGAGAAATTCTCAAGGATTGGCATATTGATTCTGAGCATGTCGTCTTCCATCTACCTCTGGACTCTAATGATTGTGAGCTGTATCATATTAGTACTGAGCCTGATTCATGAGAGATACCCTTCTACCTTTCCTTTGCTTATTTTCCTTGGAAAGATTAAGATTAGTTGGGTAGAAGAAGTAGCATTTGCTATTTTACTCGGTGCAGCGATTGGGGTGATTCTTATTTTTTATGTTTTTTTGGTATTGGACTCCACTAGGGTCCACTGAAGGCCTCGCCACTAGAGTGATGCTTTAGGAATGTATAAGTGTTGATCCTTTGCGTGTGTGTGTGTGTGTGCAGGTCTGTGAATGGATGACCTTGCAGAAAGATATGAAGCTGGTGCCAGGAGACTATGCTGTTCACTTGGACTTGATAACTAAAATTCGAGGTTTAAATAGTGCAGAAAAATTCTTTGAGGATCTTCCTGATCGAATGAGGAGCCAACCAACCTGCACTGCGCTTCTCCATGCCTATGTCCAAAATAATTTGGTTGACAAAGCTGAGGCGCTCATGTTGAAAATGTCAGAATGTGGCTTCTTGGGATGTCCGCTTCCTTATAATCACATGATATCTCTCTACATTTCGAATGGGAAGTTTGAAAAGGTTAATGAAATCATTAATGAACTAGAGGCGAAAACTTCACCAGATATTGTCACTTTCAATTTATGCTTAACTGCTAGTGCTTTGCAGAATGATGTTGAAACTGCAGAAAGAATACTGCTTAGGTTAAGAAAGGCAAAAATAGATCCGGATTGGGTAACATACAGTACATTGACTAATATGTACATAAAAAATGCTTGCCTTGAAAAGGCAGGATCTACTGTGAAAGAGATGGAGAATAGAACCTCAAGGCAAACTCGAGCTGCATATTCCTCTCTCCTTAGCTTGCATACAAACATGGGGAACAAAGATGATGTTAATCGAATATGGAAGAAAATGAATGCTTACTTTCGCAAAATGAGTGATAATGAGTACATTTGCATGATATCCTCACTAGTGAAGCTTGGAGACTTTGCTGAAGCTGAGAATCTTTATAGGGAGTGGGAGTCTGTTTCTACGACCAATGATGTCAGAGTTTCAAACATACTTCTTGCTTCATACATTAATCAAGACCAGATGGAAATGGCTGAAAATTTTTGTAATCAGATGGTGCAAAAGGGCATCAATCCTTGTTACACCACTTGGGAGCTATTTACATGGGGCTATTTGAAAAGGAAGGATGTGGAAAATTTTCTAGATTATTTTAGTAGAGCTATTTCTAGTGTGAAAAAATGGAGTCCTGATCAAAGGTTAATAGAAGAAGCATTCAAAATCATCAACGAGCGAGCTCATACTGAGGGAGCAGAACAGTTGTTGGTTATCCTTAGGAATGCTGGCCATGTGAATACTGACATATATAATCTATTTCTCAAAACTTATGCAACAGCTGGAAAAATGCCTCTCATTGTCACCGAGAGGATGAGAAAGGACAATGTTAAGCTGGATGAAGAGACTCAGAGACTCTTGGATGTAACCAGTAAAATGTGTGTGAGTGATGTTTCAAGGATGTTGTCCTAAGCTAAATGCCAATTAATGGAGCCCTAGTAGCGTTTGGATGACGTATTAGAATGGATTGGAACAAAACGGAGTTCTATTTTATGTGTGGTGCATTTTAAAAGTAAAACAGAACATGGCATGGGGTTGAAAAGTAGCACATTTTGTTGTATTAAACGGCATGGAACCAATAGTCCAGAGCAATACAGTTCCATTTTGTTCTGTTCTTGCGCCAATGCTACCTTAAGTTAAAGTGGAAAGGCTTGAACGTTTTTTGCCTGCAATTTTTTTTTTTTTTTTTTGTATTATTCCTCCCATTTGTGAATATGCTAGTCAATGTAAGATAACTTAGGCAACTGATACCAATTTTGACTGAACCTTGAATTTGGAGGCAGAACTATTAGATATCACTGGTTCAACACTTCTATCTATTCTTGTTGGTATGCCCACAACTTGTCTCAATTTTTGCTCTTTTTCGGTAAATGAGGCTGAAGCGCAACTTGTTATAATTTCATTACATTGGTTAGTTCTACTTATATGGCATGGTGCTACCGATCTTTCTTTCATACAAATCTGGAAGCTTTAGAAATTATAGAAGTTGGTGAAGTTTGCCAAAATTTCTGCACGCTGTAGTTGTTTTCTTTGATTCTTAAACCCATAGTGAATGAGGTACGTTTCGCAGTTACCATATTCAGATCATTGGTAGTAATGCAATTACTTGCATGGCCTCCCAAGTCACCTTGGATGAGAGTTTTGTTGACCTAATAATTTAGCTCGCTCGGTTTCCTTATTTGGTATACAAATGTGTCTGTTTATTTTGGACATACATACCCAAGAAACTAAACCTTATTGACTCAGTAGTCAGTTCCACATGCTCATACTTTTTGCACCCTCTTTTTGTTTTGAGCCGTAATATCCAGATGTATCCGGTGTAGTTTTTTATCTTTTATTTTTAGTAAACTAAGTAATGGAATATATATATATATATATATATATATATATATATATATATATATATATATATATATATATATATATATATATATATATATATATATATATATATATAGAAGTAATTTCTCCGCTCCACCAACCATTACCGCAGCATACTAGCATTTTGGTGCATGTTCAATTTGTCATGTATCAACTTTTCAAATGATTTATTTTGATATCGGACTAGTTAGTGATATACTTCGCTCAAATTCCATTTGCAATATTTATCACCATTAGTACGGGACACTATATTGGTATGTTCCATATGATAGAATCCACGTGTTATCATGAATTCATCATATCCTCCCAACCCGCCTAATCCGCAATCAACATTTTGTCGTTTACGTTATTACATAATCCAAAGAGCTAGTATTTTTGTGGAGGGTTTCTTTTTTACAGCTTTGCGTTTGTTGAGATTACCAGTATTTTTCAACAATTGGTAGTTAATATTTGTTCATGTATCTTATTTTGAAATATAATCATAATAAATATTTTCAATGAGACAGGAAGATGATCAATTAATGTTAGGGTCAAATTTCAAAACAACGACACTATCAATAATTTTTATTAATTTTTTTTATCAATTTGACTATTATATTTAAAATTTTTATGTGGTAAATTAATTTTATAAAATTTATAATTTTAAAAATTAATTTTTGTTATATTATATTATTTTAATGTATAATATTTTTTAAAGTATAAATAAATAATTCTATTAAACTATTTATCTACAGATCTTTAAATTATATAAGATTTTATTAATTTACTTATTAGAATATTATTATACAATTTAATGATTATATCGATAATTTTTTATGAAAATATTAAAGGTGTTATTATACAAAATTTAACGCTTAATTGATTTTGATTCATTCTGTAATTTATATTTTAATTCAATAAGACATATGGCTAAATATTGATGTATTGATATTTTCATCTATTCTTCTATTAAAGTTGGCATATGACAATGTTTTTTAATTTTTTTAGAAAACACTTTCAATTTAATGACTTCATTTATTTTTTAAACTTTTTATATATATGTTTCTTGACCTTTCATCTTTTAATCTTTCAAATTTTAATTTTAAAATAAATAGCAACTAAAAGTATTTTTTTAATAGAACAAAAATAATTTTTTTTATTATATATGTTTGAGATTAATTTTGATATATTTATAATATAAGATTTTTTACATTGTCAATCCACAAGAAAATGTATCAATTTTAAAGTATTTATTACAAAAATCAAATTTTTTTAACAACAATTCATGATTGGATATCAGTGTAAAAAGTTTTTACATTATGTATGCATTCTGATTAATTTTCTCTCTCACTCCTGTTTCTCTCTATATTGATTTGAAAAATAAAAATATAAAACATATATTTATATAATATTTACTCCTTCTTTTTTTTTTCTATCCTGAATTGAAAAGAATCATAATGTTTAAGAAATGTAATTAATATTGTTAATTTTAAAAAAAATTATTTACTTTTATACTTTATCCTTTATATAATTTTTTTATCTTTATTTATTTATTACACTTGATAAATATAAGGGTATGTATGAAAAAATAATTATTATTCTCTTAAAATTTAAAGTAAATAAATAAATAGGAATAAAATTTTTATTTTCTTTCTAGATAGATAAGAAAGAAATGGAGAGAGTATTAATAGTTATTATTTATTTATTTGTAAATTCTATTATCTTTTTAGTCTTTGATGTATAATGTTCAAAATTCTTCATTAGGTCTTTTCCATATTACAATCAATTTCTGTGAGTAAACTGACAAAAATAAAATTTGTAAGGCCAGAAAAAAAATCAAGAAATATACGCATCAGGTAAATGAAAAGTTAATAAAAAATTAACTGAATTAACAAAATGAAAGTTAAAAATAAAAATTTAGAAAAAATTTTGTGTAATAAATTGGGTAAGGAATTTTATATTAGACAAATAGATATAAATATATAATTAAAATACTAAATTAAAAAAATTATAATTTGCATTACGCATTACGCATTACACGGACACAGAGACTGGTTAAAACAAAAAGCTATATGAGAAACTCCATTTCTCCAACTTTGGTGGAAAAGAATATGAAAACTATAAAAAAAATAAACGAAGTACGTGGTGGAGAAGAACCTTGGTTGCTATTAACGCAGCTTAGACAATTCTTTCATGCAACAATTCCAAAATGGTGGCAGAATTTGGTGTGGTTGTGGTGGTTTAGAAAGTTAGTTGCGAGGTTCCACATACTAAATCTTAAATAACAAACGCCTATTTTATTTTATTTTTCATTTCCTTTTTAATTATTGATCCTTTTCTGCATTGTTCTCTTAGTTGACTTTGAAAATAAAATTATTTAAACAGGTCAAAGGAGATAGTGTGACCAAAAACACATGAGAAGGGTAAGGAACAAGAGTGTTACGAGAAGAATAACTGCAACAACTCGAAATGGAGGGGTTTACCGAACCCAACCCCCATCCACGTCCACAACCATTCTAAAATGACCAATATGTCCCTACTTATTTCCACCACGGCTTCATCGTCCAAGGGAGCGTTAATCCTACGCGTAATTAAACGACCTCGTCGTTTACGAATTCCTGGTAGCGGAGAGGAGCACGTGTTGCGAGAGGAGCGTATGAAGTGATGCTCACTATGTGTATGCCTTTTTAAATTTTAATTATTATTTACATTGCAAACATTTTTTTTTTATATATATTTTTCCCATCCTTCTCTTCTTTAAAATCTGTCAAGTCTCAACCGTTTCAGAATAAGATAGCAACTCAGACTCAACTGTCTTCAAAGTTCAAAATCAACAACAGGAATCTTTTCTCTCTTTCTCTCTCTCCATGGCCGCTCTTCATGACGAAGGTGAAGTTGGTTTTGAAGAAGGAATGCTCTGGTTACCCTCTCATGTTCTGGACGAGGCATGCGGCACTAAGGTCATTTTTCTCTCTTCACTTTCCTTCTGATGATAAACTAAATTATAATCATCAGGCACTTTAATCTCTCAATAAATTAGATTTAAAATAATTCTAATCTTGCAATTTCAGATACTTATAGTTTCGAAAACTAAATTAGCCGATGCTCAGAGACTAGCACGATGTATTAATTCTCCTTTCCTTCTTCTCTTATTACTTCATTTGGTTTCCAAGTGAACAACTCTGTTGTCATTATTTTGCGAGATTACACTATTCATTTCTATCGAATTGGGAGTGATATGTTGGATTGAGGAGTTGATGTTAATAAAGTGAAGTGTTGGATTGAATTTGATTGTGTCTTGCTTCTCTTTTTGGATTTTATTTGTAATTTATAGTTATAATTTCCTGTAATTTGACTACTATTGAATTGTGTTATATGTGGTTCAATTTATCTTCAGGTACTTATGAGGAACCACCAACAAAAATTTCAAAACCGTCAGCAAATGCATCAACAGCATCCTCACAAATCACTTGGAGAACCAAAATCACAGGTACAGCTCTACTTAATTGCATCCATTTAATATTTCAATCCATCTCTGGTTGTGGCTGCCAAGAGATAGAGACTCATAGAGGATACTCTGTTTTTTATTTTTATTTGTTAAAATATTTCGTGTGTGTGTAAAAGTTTGGTAGGAAGATGCGGCCTGCAGGTGCGAATTAAAGGAAAGAAGGATATGATTAGGCTTAAACATTGATTAGGATACAGTGTTGTATTTTAAAGGATTTGAACATTTAGCCTTATAGGCTCCTTTTTTTCCTTTTACTTTTTAAGGCACACCCCATCATAGGTTTTTAATTTCGATTACCCCACTCTTGCATAAGAGGATGCAGATATCTAAAGTATTATTGGAAATAGAAAGAATATGTTGCATTTTCACTTCCTTCCGAAAATTGGTTGGATTTCTTTTTTTTAACAAAAACAAAAATAAAAAAGATGCAAATAAACATTAAATAAACCTACACAGGCAGATAACTTTTAGTGGCTTATCAGAAAAATTCTGAAGTATACAACATTAAATATATATATATATATATATATATATATATATATATATATATAAAGGAGAATTAGCTTAAATTTATCATGAATTATTCTATTTTTTAAATGATTAACTTTTATTAATCTAATTACTAAATTATTAGATTTTATTATTAAAATCATATTTATAAAATTTCATAAATTTAAAAGAGATTTGATAGTTTCTACCATTTACAATTTTATTTTCGTATACCTAATAGCTTCTTTTACTGAAATGTACTCTCCAGTACACAAAATCTACTTCAAGATCTTCGTGTCAAAGGCCCAAACTTGCCAATGCGGGACCTGGAATGCAAGCTATTTTCTTAGGATATGAGCGAAGATCATGTGGCACTGGCGTATTCTTACCCCAAAGAGTAGGCAAAAACTTCCAACCAAGCAAGTGGCCAGGTTGGAGACCTTGTATTTCCTTGCAATGACATACTGATATGTGCATATGTGCGGCATCTGTTTTAAAAACATGACAAATTCTCGCATGCAAAATGAATTATGTTCTTTTCTAAATCATGTCTTGGAAGTATTGAAATTCATGTTAACAATTATACATGTAAACATGCAATTCTACCGAGAACCTTTTCTGTTTGGTAGGTACAAAAGACTTGACAATTCCAGAGTTTGATTACTACATGGTAATTGGTTAATAACTAATTAATTAGTACATATAGATATTCCAAAGTTCTCACTCCATGTTTTAGAGAAACTGTATTCTCGAATTATAAGTTTGAAACATGGTCAAAGATTTTGCCAAGTGCATCCTCCTAAATTGGTGTTATATACTGATGTCTCAATACATGCAGAATTTGGATTTATATATGCACCTTATTTTGCAGCTTGTGCTACAGTCCTCCTTCCAGCTCGACTTGTTCAAGCTCTAAATCTTAATGTGCATGCATTAGGTGTGCAGACTTCACCCCCGCAAGGTCTTCAATCCAAATTTTAATTCTTATTGGTTTTAATTTCAAATATTCATTCAAATTTTATATATTTCATTCTAACTATCCAGAAATTTTATTTTATTTTTAAAGCAAATACCCTTAAATTTAAACGTTTTTACATAAGATATTGTTGAGAGAAAAGTTATTTACCATGGCCTTTCATGTGGTTGCAGTTCATAGATCTAACCCAAAATGCGGAGAAGCGTGTTATTCAATAAAAAAGAAAAGTGAGCCGAAAGATGTGTCCAAGCAATGTAGTTTTATTTCTCAGAATCAAAGTTCTTCTCCAGAGATATTTCTTCCAAAGGAATGGACTTACTAGGTACCTCTTCATTTGGAACGAGAGAACAATTAAATCTGAGGGGCACACAAAGGGGAGCTAACATATGTCCGTGTATATAAATAAAGTAATAAAATAAAATCATGAATTAAGAGTAAAAGCTAGGATAGTTAGAACTTTTAAATTACTTGCTAGCTGTACTTTGATTATTTGAATATGTAACACTCTTCAATTTGTATATAATTGCATGCTTCAGTATCAATATACTTTTAAGTCTTTGCACTGATATATTCAATAGATCTCACTGCTATTTCTGTAGTATTGCCAGATGGTTGGACTTGGCAAGTGTATCAAAGTTACGTGTAATAAATTGGAGAGTGTTAATTGTTTTTCAAGGACTTAGAATAGCCATACTACAAATTCACTAAATTAACATTAATGGGGCTATCTAGAGGTGTCGCCGAAGTACCCCTCGACACGGCAACATAATAGGTTTCTTGACTTGCCAAACAATGAAAAATAAATGCGTTTCAATTAAAAACAAAGCCAGCAAAAGAGCAAATTAACTTTGGGATTAATTTTAAAAAATGACGAAAAGGGTGATATGTACATTTCTTCAGTCATACATATGAAATGTAACTAGAGGTGTACATGGTTATACGGCCTCTTTGATATAGCTTTATGAGGAAAAAAAAACTTAAACTGATTAAAATGGATTAATTTAACTTTATAATTTTGTTTAAATTTAAACTAAACCAATTAAATGAAAAATAGTTGAATTTTTTAATTAATCTCGTTTAATATATTATTTTATATTAATTTCTTAAAAATTTAAGTTAATTAATATAAAAAACTATTTTTTTTTAATCAAAGTAGTCTTTATCGAAAAATTAGAGAAAAAGTTCAAGTTGATTATGGATTGTAACAAAAAAAAAGGGTTAATTACCGATTCAAAAGATCATTCATTTTAGCAAGCACAATGTTGTATTTTATATTTAAGTCAAAGAAAAAAAGAACGCAAAGAAGGAACTCTAATTAAAACTCGAAGTATTGATCGAAGTGTGGTTTCTTACATTAACATAAAGAGTTGATTGTGTAACTTATTCCATAAAATTTTAGAGTTTTAATCACTAAAATAGATTTTAATCTTTTAAAAAATTTAATTAAATCAACATAAAAATAAAAGAGTTTAATTGAATTTAAGTATCATGAAAGTAAGATTATTTCAATTAAATACACAAATATGATTTTAAAAGAAATCGATGATTAAATAAAATGATTTCAAAAGCCCAAATCCTAAACTTAAATTTTACGAGTTTTCTTATTTAGTTCGTTATCTTTTTTAAAACAAATCGTTTTTTTTAATTTACTGCTTAATCATTTTATAATCAAGTCACTTAATTTAGATAATTAGATTGCCAACTAGTATCTAATAACACAATTCTTATTAATATAATAGCTTTTTAATACACAATAAATCTTTATATTTGCGGTTCATCAATAACATTTTACATTTTACTGACAGTGTGGAAGAATTACTTTTCCAGAACTTAAATGTTGGATACTTTGAAGCAATTTCCATTTGTGCTATTAACGTTTAAGCATTATCCAATACTTGATCTTAGGTATCGAAAAAAGAAATCAAGCTTTACTCGCTAATGTTTGAACTTTGATTTCATGTTATTTGTAATTTGATTATGCATTACTTTCTTTGCTCTTTTTCCCAAAGATTTGATGCACGCATTCACAGAATATTAAGAATACCTTTTAATTTAGCTAAAAATACTCCAAACTAATGCTAAAGGTCTTCAATGTTAAATGATATTCAAGTTTGATTAGCATTTCAACTTCCACTTTATATATGCTCTGCAAATTTATCTCCTACTATTAAAATTGCTCCGTTAGTCTCTAAATTTCGTTGCTATCTTTAATTGGTTTGATGATATTTTTCCTTAACTTGAAATTAATGTATAAGATTAAATGTCGTATGCAATGTGGCTTGGACATTAAACCATCACGTTTTAATGTTAAAATGACTTTTGGGAATCTAAATCCCAAGACACTGTTATTTTATTTTTTTATCTATCATCTTTTTTTTTTCATTTTTTTTTTTGGGAAAAACAAGGGACTTGTACTGGTTTTTTTATCCATTATTTTGCACAAGAACATTTCCATGAAAGAGAAATTGAGAAAGGAAGCCTTTTGTTGACCTTCAGATTAAGAAAATAAACAAAAAAACTACTAAATGCAAAAACTTAGTGTATGAACAATTCACAACAAGGATATATCAATTTAAAAGGAACAAAAGAAACTTGTGTGCACAATTTTGAGACCTAAACAGATGCATATACCATAGATATGTAAATAAAATAGCATCATATAATGCAAAAATTTATAAATTATAATTTCTAAAGGTCTGCTCAATTTTATAATAAGTATGGAAGACAATAACCAAACAAGCTTACAAAACCATGGCATATAAGGGTCCTCCTGAGTTGAAATAGAGAATAGTGAAAGCGGAGAATTTTTACATGAAAATCTCGAACTTTAAAAATTGGACTAAGAATTGCACATTGCATTGCACAGTCCCTAGCAACACACTCATAGCATTCATTGTTTGCCTATATATGAAAATTCGTTTGCAGTTCGAGTTGGAGGTGTCATGTTTAATTACTATACTTTCTTGCTACTTAAAGACAAATTAAATAATGACTACAAACTGTTAGTCAGTTATCCAGAGAATTTTAAAATACAAAAACAAAAAATGGTTTCTATAGAAATTAGCTTCTATTCTTCAATCTTTCCTAATCATTCTATTTCTTTTTATCTGTTAAGAAAGATATGTATAAATATTAAAAAATGTAATTAATATTGTTAATTTTTATTCATTTTTTATATATAAACTTTATTTATTTATTAAAATTAATAGATATAAAAATATATATTAAAAAAATTAACACTTTCTTAAAAATTAAAGTAAACAGATAGATATGATTTTTTTTTACTCTAATGTGGAAAGATAAAAAATCAGAGAGAGTATTTACTTTTAATCTCAATTAAATTTTACCCAAATAACTTACGAGCATTTTCTCAAGTTCCTGCTCCTTGATTCTTGGCAACTTTGAGAAAGTTATTTTACCTCGATTTCCAGTATGATTTCCCATGCTTTTGATTCTATTGTCATTCAATATTTTTCGAAAATTTCTTCACCAAACATCTATCCAAAACTTAGGACTTCATTCCAAAATAGCCCAACGCATTCATAATTGCTTGAGAAACAGTTCTTTATAAGGGAGAGTTGACAAAAGAGGCATCAATTTATTATTTATATAATGTTTTCAGTTTGCTCTTATCGATACTTTACCTATTAATAATATTTAACCACAATTTATTGAAAATATAAAAGGTTAGGTGCAATTATTATGAAACGTCAATATAAAGAAGTTGCATAGGTGGCTTTACCTATTAATCATATTTAACTACAATTTATTGAAAATATAAAAGGTTAGGTTCCATTAATATGAATCATTAATATAAAGAAGTTCTATTAATCTCAAAAATAAAATTTTTTAAAATTAAACTGAATCAATTAAAATATTAATTTAAAATTTATTAATCTAATCATAATAAAATTATAGTTGAAAAAATATTAATTTAAAATATTTATGATATATAATATATTAAATAATAATAACATAATATCATAATTTTATATGTTAAAATTAAAAATTATATATCATTTCAAGTTTTTAATTCAAGCCATACATGAAAAACTAAATAATATTATAACATAATTTTTTAGTTTTTTTTTAAATATATCAAAATAAAGTCATTTTATACAAATTAAATTTTTTTAGTTTGTTATTTTGATTTACTAAATTTTTATTGATTTTTTTGATTTATTATCAATTTTGTTTGACTGCATTAAAATATTTAAAAAGATGATTAATTTATAATTAGAATGAAAATAAATAAGATTGATAATTGTTTATAATTTGATTTGTTTAAAGATTAATTTAGCTTATTTTGTTTAATAAATATAATTTATTAAATAATTTTTTTTAAATAAATAAGCTTGTTTAATCTATTCAAAAATTTATTTATTTTTATATATTATATTTATATAATATGAGTATATTTACATAATATGTTAAAAATTAAAAATTCTAATTTTAAATTTTAAACAAAAAAATTTTAGATAATTTTTTTATTATACTCAAAATAAAATCGTAGATAATTTATATATATATACTTTATATCTATTTAATGATTGTTTTATTTTATAAATTTTAAATTTGTAAACTTTTTATTTAATTATTTATATATATTTTAAATTTATTTATTAATTTATTTATTACAAATTTTTAAATAAATTTATAGATTCTTTTAAAATATAATAATAATAAAAAATTTATGACCAATAACAAACTCATATTCAAATCTTAAAATTTTTAAATAAAGACTAAATATTACTACAACTTTGATCTATTTTCATTTCTATTCGTAATTCAACTAATTTGACTAGAGGATTTGGTTCGATTTTTAAAATACTATCTCAAGCTAATTAAATTTTATAATATTTTTAATATGTTTAAGTATAGAGAATAAAATTAATAAATAATAAATTTTATTATTAATTGCAGAATTTAATGTAGTTAATTTATTGGATCTTATAAGATCTAATAAAATATATTATAAATAAATTTTTATTATTATCATTTGAAATAGATAAAAAATTAAAAATTATTAAAATTGATATAGTGATAAAAATTGAAAATTAGAATAGTTTATATAAATTTTTGGATTCAAATCTTATCATATTTCACATTATTAAAAACTGAAAAATTTAAAAGAAAATATAGTAACTTATTTTTATTTTAATTAAACAATATGTTACTAAATATTGAGTAATAAATATTAAAGATATATGGTACATTCGTAAAAGCCAAAGGCACCTAACTTTCTGCATATATGTAGGTTTGAGTTCATTCCCTTTATAAATGTAAAGTAAACAACAGTAACAAGCCGTTATATTCTTATTGGAAAAAGTTTAAAAACTAAAATATTCTCATTGAATTTAAAGGACGCAATAAATTTCTTTATATATCTTAATTAAGGTTGTAAAATCTGCTTTATTTATTTTTTCCATGGGTCACATAAATTACTTTTGATAAGGTCGAGTCTTATCCTACCCCGTTAAGAAAAGCTTATCACGAACTTAATGTGCCATATACTTAGTCATTAATTTTATATTAAAAATGTGTGGGACAATAGAAAGAATTGATTTATAGTAATTGTTAAGTGCACTTTGAAAGGTTGGGTGAAACACTTCTTATCTTAGAGTGCAATAGTTGATAGCCTTATCTTCAAAATTTTATTAAGCAATGAGCTATAAATTATACATAATGCAATCTCTGTGGATCATAGATCAGGCATATTGATAAGCCGATAAATTCTCAGTCTTCAAAATTAAAACCAATGATATATAAACCACTAGACAGGCCAAGTCGTCCACTTTATGTTGTTTCATGTGTGTCGTACTTGCTTTCTAATACCATAATATTAAGAATTTAATTAAAATATACTTATAATATAATTTTTTATATTATCATCTAATTATAAATTATTATATCCTTAAAAATTATTAACTTCTATAATAATTATTTTAAAAGTTATATTTCCATAATTTTTAATTAATTAACAGTAAAAAAAATATATTAAAAATGTATCAAAATTAAACTCTAATACTAAATAATACGTAAATGCTTCAACGACAACTATGTACGAAATACTTGCTATAATTTTGGTACATTTCATGTTTTTTAATTTTTATTTAAACAATCACATATCATTGCTTGAAATTTTTGTACGTAAATTCTTCATACGAATTAACAATACTCTTTCTAATGACATATTAAACGAAGTCCAGATTTTCCATACTGGGCTAGAGAAGGAATAGGGATTTTCCATAATATGTTGATTTGCCCCCTTAAACTCAGATAAGCCCATGATTCATACCATTACCAAAGTCCAGTAATTTTGACCAAACATAGATGTGGAATTATGCATGATTATCTAGCTGGCACTAACTTTGAGATAAATCAGATCAGTAACGACTTGTTAAAATAAATACGGGTTAAATATAATTTTTGTTTTTTTTTAAATTTCAAAATTTTAGTTTTAATTATTTAATTATAAAAATTAATTTTAATTTCTTATTTTTAAAATAGATTGATTTTAATTTTTTATTATTGATGTTAAACATCAGTATATGTACATCAAATATGAATTATTTTTAACATTAAAAATGAAATATCAAAATTAATTATTTTAAAAACAAAGGAGTAAAATTAAATACTACTCGTATTATTCATCTATTTACCAATGAAATTTAATTCAATTAATAAGGTAAATACTTTATGCTCACCTGTTTTGAGTTTTGATGCCTGATTTACAGATTGGAATTGGATTGCCTATAGTTTAAGATTGTATTGCATGAGCTGCTGTTATGATCTGATGATAAGTAATTTTTTAAACAATTTTCATGCTTTATTTTAATATACAAATTTAACATTTTTTAAGAGTCGAGATACAACCAGTTTAAAAGAATAAACTTGAGGAAATCGTGATCCTTACAAATTGATTTTATACATTTATTTTTATTTTATATTGAACTTAATTAGGTTTAAGTGATGTTTAATTTTATCATTTTAAGTAAGTTTTATGTTATCGGACTGCATTGTGTTTAAGTGAAAAAGATTGGTTAATTTTCAAATTTTAATGACTCTCGACCTTTGTTCATTGTGCAGGCCATATCTTGAACTATAAGATTGACATTGAAGTGATTCCAGAGGCATTAGAAAGATGAGACAAAGTTCTAAAATAAAATGTATCCTTATATGGCCCAACCTGGGTTATAAACATAGTTGGGCCGAACCGTGACTCAGAGCTTTTATTTAGACAGCCAGACATGTTCAAGTAAAATGAGCATATCTAGGGTTACAAAATTCATTTTCAGATGGGGTTAATTTTTAAAGATCAAGGATACAATTATCTATAACATTTGTCGAGAATGAAAACCTTAATTCGGCTGCCAACACATTAAAAAAAAAAACATTCAAAAAAATAGACGTGAGGTAAGGTCCCATATTTCATGCACATCTTGAATTCAAACTACAAAGTCAAACAATAATTCAAGTGCAAACCAAGAAGATCAAGGAAACCAACTCAGATTTTATCTTTATTCTAAATTTTGAATTTGAAGTTGAATTTTTAATTGGCAAACTAGGTTTGTAAAATGGGAAGCCCTTACACATTGTAGACACACCGAAACTTATTCATAATTTTCAATAAAGTTTTAATTTCTATCCTCGTTCTTATTCTCATTCTTCTTTCTTTCATAAAAAGTCTCATGGAAGACTAATTTCCTTGGTTGGCTTGTTGGTTTTAATTCTATAAGTAAAAGATTTTGAGGTTTGTTTTTAATTGAATTTTTGTTGCGATTTATTTTTGTTTCCCTTTTATACGTTGGAATTGATGTTTGTAATGATAAAATTAGATGTTTAATTTAATCTTATCTTACATGACGAAATTCTAAAACTAGGGTGTGCTTAATTCTCTAGTTTATAAGTAAAAAAGGGTTATAGGGTTTTCTATAAATTTAGTGATTTCAGTTCTTAAAAATTATGGGACTTCGAGCGATGCTTAATTATCTGAACATGAATTAATTTAAATTCTAAGTGTTATTCTACTAGAAAATCAGGAATTTAATTGATGCTTGTTTGATTGAATTCAAACCAATTAAAAATAAAAAAATTGTTTTAAAAAAATTTATATTTTTTTAAACCTATGATAATCTTGCTTATGAATTGAACTAATGAGTTAATTGGTTTTTAATATTATAAATTCATTAAGTTTCATTTTTATTTTACCTAAAGCAAATTATAAATCCTCCAATTTTTTCTAAATTTGAATTCAATCAAATTGTTTTCCAAGGTTCTTGAGAGACCACCAAGGTTGTGCCTTGTACTGCATATTTTTTTTATTTACCTTTATTTCATTTTGATCCGACCGCAACATTGGTTATCACAAACCAATATACTTGTAACACCGTATATATCTTAATATATTTGAATTTTAAATTTTATGATATAACGCAGTATAATTTAAAAATTTAGATGTATCATGTACTAAGAGAACAGAACATGAACATAAATATAAATAGAGTGTAGAAGAGAGAAAAAGACCTTCTAATAATTAATATTAAGAGCACATGGTTTTTGACAGGTAAATATAAAGAAAAATGAAGAAGAATAATAATAGAAAAATTATTAACTAACTAAAAACACAGAAACATAATAGAAATAATTTTATAATTAAATAATATATATTTGTTAATTTTTTAAATTGGAGAATGGATATCATATTTCTTTTTTGATTTAATGACATTAAAAATGGAAGGAAGGAGAGGTTTTAATGAAAATATTAATAAATTGTAGATTATTAATGATAGGTAAAAGATGAAACAAGTTAGTTTTAAGTTTTTTTATCAACAATGTAGCAATCAAGTTTAATCTATTTGGTTCTTTTATGAAAGGAGAAATTCTGAGTAATGTAAATCACGGATTTATTGTCCAAGCGTAGGAAATGAGAGAAAATGAGTGAATGTGAAAGTCTTGTAAAGGATATTGAAACTGTTGAATTTTATAAACTGTGGTAGCAAGTGATCGATATTCTACTTCATAAGATGACTTAGTTGTTGTTGTTTGTTTCTTTGATTTCCATGCAATTAAAGATGAACCAAGATAATGCAGTAGTCGATAATAGAATATTTTATGTTAGGACACCTAACCTAGTCGATATGACTAAAGGCCTTCAGTTGGAAACCAGAATTGGTTGAAAAATCAGCCTAAGACTAGGAGAAGACTTAATGTATTAAAGAATTCTGTGAAAAACCTGTTGATGAAGACTTGTAGGAGCTGAGAAATTGACCTAACGATTAAACAACATATGCGATATTAGGACACGTGATAGTGAGGTATAACAAGCAACTTATGAGTCTACGATAAGAGGTTACACCTATGAGAGCAGTTCCATAGGTTTTGCCAAGTTTAAGAAAAGTATCCATGCAAGTTATGAAAGGGTTGCAAGTTAGGAGACCATAGTTGAAAAGTAACTATAAAGCATATTTGCATTGAGAGACTAGTGGAGGATTTGTCCATTTCTAATCCAAGAAAGTATTTAGCTTCACCAAGATCCTTAATATAGAACTGAGAATTAAGAGAGCATTTGACAAATTGAATTTCGAACAAATCATTGCCTATGTGGAGTATATCATTGACATAGATGAGAAGAGCACTAGAACTATGAGATATGACTTTGGTGTATAATTATGTGATCAGCAGGACTTTGAATGTAACTAAGAGACTATAGAAAGAAGAGAGTGTGGAGAACCTCTGCATGCTAGCTTGTTTAAGGTCATAAAGAGACTTCTTTAATAGTAAGGCTTGATTATATTTGAAGGTGGTGACACCTTGAGGAACTTGCATATAATTTTCTTTGTCTAAAATGCCATAGAAGAAAGCATTGTCAACATCAAGTTGATGAAGGTGCTAATGTTGAGCAGCAGCACGGGAAAAAAAGAGCCTGAGAGTTATCATTTTGGTCACAGGCAAAAAAGTGTTAAGACAATCAATCCTTTCCATTTGGGTATATTCTTTGGCCACCAATCGAGCTTTATATTTGTCCACAGTGCCATCGGGTTTGTATTTGATTTTATAAATCCATCTACACATAATAGGTTTCTTATTTGTTGGAAGATCAACCAACTGCCAACTATTATTTTTCTATAAAACATTAATTTCTTTCTGTATAGTTAACTTCCAACAATTATGCTTAACACTTTGTGAGTAGGATTTAGGTTCATTAGTAATGATATTGAGAGTAAAAAATTTATATTTATTAGAAAAGTTAGCATAACTAAGAATAAAAGAAAGAGGATTTGGATCTAACAGTTATTTTTCACAAATCTATTTATTTTCTACCCTATTTAAAAGGATCTAACAGTTTTCAAAAATATCAAAATTACACACTCAGTTTAAAGGTACCGTTATTTGATCCGTACTAATTCAAATACGGCTTACGACAATTTGGATTATGCAAGCACGTCTGTTTTTCTAAAATTCTTCTGTTTCCAAAACATCTGTTTTTTTTTTATTTTTCTCAGATTGTGCAAACGGGTTCTAATACGGGCAAGTAGCGTTCTCTACTGTTACGTGTTTTAATCCGTGCTAATTCAAATACGGCTTACGACGATTTGGATTATGCAAGCACGTCTGTTTTTTCTAAAATTCGTCCTTTTTACCAAAACGTCTGTTTTCTATTTTCCTCAGATTGTGCAAACGAGTTCTAATACGGGCAAGTAGCATTCTCTACTGTTACGTGTTTTAATCCGTGCTAATTCAAATACGACTTACGACGATTTGAATTACGCAAGCATGTCTGTTTTCCTAAATCCTGTATTTTCTTAAGAAACGTTGTTTTGAAGTTTTTACTTAAGATTACTCTTTTCTTCTCCAAGAGATCAAGTCTCTTAACCAGAACAGAACTACGTAGCCTTGAGTTTCCCATTGCACCAGAGAATACGTAGGAGCATGATCAAGTCCTGTCAGGCTATTTTCCATAAACCTATTTATTTTCTATTCTATTTTAAGGGATCAAATAGTTTCAAAATATCACATACTCAGTTTAAGGGAACCGTTCTTTGGAACGGGCGAGTAGGGTGCCTAATACCTTCCTTACTCGTAACCGACTCCCGAACCTAGATTTCTTCCTCAAGTTAGGGTTTTTTCAAATGTTTTCCCTTAAAATAAAATTTGGTGGCGGCTCCACAATCCACAAAATTCATTTTAAAATTTGTAATGAGTTCGTCATCTCGTCGTAATTACGATTATGACACTTAATATATTTTAATCATTATGCATTCTAATAATATTTTTATTTAAATATATCTATTTTTTATATCTCGTATTATCACATCACATTTATATCATATCTCTCTTTTTTTTTATCTTTTCTTTTCATTTATTTTTTATATATTTAACAACTATTTCTCAATTAAAATTGAGTTAATCATGATTATTTACTTTGTAGTAGTTAATTGTTAAAAATAAATACTTAAATGCGAGAGATGGTCAAATGAAAATGTACAAAGTGAGAATAAAGGAGATGATGTAAAAATTAGAACCCTTCATTTTATGAATCTGTTTGATCATTGTTTATTTGGTAGAATATTTTATCCAAATGAAAGATAAAATAATTATTTATTTTTTAAAATAATTTTAACTTTATTTAATATAATAGTTGTTTTAGTAATTAGATAAAATAAGTAGTGTTTTTAAAATTTACTCATAGTAAATTTTAAAATTTTAACTATTAACTAAAAGTAATTATTTTATTTTTATCCTTTATATATCTGATAATTTTTTTTATTATAAAATATTACTTTTTATATCATTAATTAATATTATAATATTTAATTTAATTATTATATATTTAATTTAAATAATTTATAATAAAATATTTAATTTTTGTTTTAAAAATTATAAATATAAATAAATATTTTTTTATATCAATTTTATTTTAAATTAATATTTTAATTTCAAATAAAAATTTTATTTAAAAATACATTATAAATAATAAAATAAATAAATAAAACTATTAGGTCTCTTTTTTATAATATATAATTATCAAAATAACTATAAATTTATTTACATAATATTTTTAATAAAATATATATAAACAAAAATAGATTAAAAAAATTAAACTTATTTTTATTATACTAATTTTGATTTAAATAACATAAATATTAAAATTATTAATTAATAAAGAATTATAATACTTACATTTATGTCGATTAAATCTTTATTTATTATTTGAACTTTATCCGTTAATTCAATAATTAATTTTATCAAATATTTTTTATTTTAATTAGCATACTCTTAATTTTTAATTTTTTTAGCTAGCTTATTTACTAATTTTATCAAAGACACTATATATACATATTCATAGGATCAAGTTATTTCAAAAGTAATTTTATGTAAAGTTAATTTTTTAATAATTTTTATAAATAATTAAATTTTATCAGTGCAACAGTTAAATTAATAAATTATATTATATAAATTATTCTTACAAAATTTTATAAAATTAATTTTTTTTTAATATTTTAATAAATAAATTCAAATTAATGAATAATATACCTCTTATAATATCCGTTAATCTAAATTTATTTTTTAAAGTATTAAATCATTTTCAAAATTTATAAATTTTATAAAAATAATTTATATAATATAATTTATTAATTTAACAATTGAGTCAGTAAAATTTAATTATTTATAAAAGTATTAAACAAAGTAATTTTAATTAAAATTACTTTCAAAGCAACTTAATTCTTATATATATATATATATATATATATATATATATATCATAATTATAAATATCCAATTTAGACCAATAATTCAAACTTAAAATCAATTATATTATTAAATTATTTAAGTTATAATATTATTTTAATAAAAAGTCAACACTAAATAAGTATAACATATAAATGGATGAATGGAAAAATCAATAAAAATATATATAAACTAATATCATTTTGATATTTTTTATAAAAATAAAATAAAATAATTATATTACATTTTAATTAATTTTATATGTACAATATAAATTTAAATATTTAAAATATCACATAATTTTTAATTTTTAATAATAATTATTATAATATTAATATATTATATTATTATATATGTTTTTATATTTTTATATTTGATATATTATAAATATTTTGATATTATATATATATATATATATATATATATATATATATTGAAAATAAGAGAAATGAAATATTATAAGATGATGTAGAAAAGAGGGAAAAGGGAATGAATAGAAAACCGTGTAAGCTTAATGCCAAAAATAAATATAAAAAATAAGATTATTCCTTGTAATAAGAAAGTAAAATAGATAGTTGATATTAGCTCCTAGCTGCTAGTAGTATACATAGTGTCTGCTAATGTAATTTTTTTTTTAACTATTCTTCAGTGTATTCGAGTGTATTTGAAGTAATTTGTCTTGATAAATTATTTTTTATTTCTTGGAAATATTAAAAAAATAACGTTGACTTTCCAGAAGTGCTATTTTGTTTTCAAATATGCACTTAGAAAAAATTTCCAAATTAATTAAATTTTTGTACGCATGCCAGCAGCATATACTAAATAGAAAGTATATATATATAGTTTTTATTTTCTTTATGAATTTCAATTATTCTTACCACATGATTACATAATGAGTGCACTAAACAGAATTGCAACTAGTTTAATTAATTTACTAAAAGTCTAATAGCAATATTGCTGATTCCTAACTAGTTTGTTTTAGTTCATCAGCCTTCATCCTTGTACACTTACTACACTTGAGTTCAGATCCGGCTTGAAATTCAGATATACATTAAGCCAGAGCATAGCACGTATGAAGCAAATGAATGCGATTGGACGCAGGTGCGTAAAGGCGCGTGGCTTACAACTGGGAATTGTAATTAGTGAAGTTGGGAAAAGGGTAGGTAGGTTGATAGCTCTAGTCAACGGTGTGGGGTATAATTTGGTTAAGTGCCCTCTTCACTTCCACAATGCTGATCTTCTTACCGTTGGGATTTTCCTTAACCTTAGCCCTCAATTCCGCAACAAACACCCCATTGTTAAGGGAAGACTGAACCCCTATCACCTCTATCCGCACCTCTCTCAGCATTTGCATCACATCAAGAAGCAACCCTTCCCTATGAGGACACTCAATCTCCAAAAGCGCGTCGTTCTCTATGATCGAAACTTGCACTGACGTTGACGCCTCAACCTCAACCGCTTTCGTCTTCGCCGTCATCACTCCGTTACCTTCCACGATTCTCACCTTCCTCTTTTCCATCACCGTCACACCACTCCTCTGTTGCTCCTTGCTTGAACTGCTACTCGTCCTCTGAACCGTTACCGAACGTTGCTCTGCCTCCATCTGGCGGTTACGCGCCTCCAGGTCCTGGATCTTACGCCGTAACTGTTTCACGTACTCTATAGTGTCGCCGAGTATTGAGGCCTTGTCCATTTTGGTCACGAACGGCACAAGAGACCTTAATATGATGAACCTCTCGTTCAGCTTCTCGCGGCGGCGTCGCTCCGCCAGCACGTGGTTGGCGCTGAGCTCGTCTTGCGGTGTTCCTTTGCCGCGCAACCTGGCGGAAGGATCGGCGGTGACGGCGGTTTGGGGGGAAGTTTCGTCGGCGTTCTTGGCGTGGAGGTATGGGACTGTGAAGAGGATGTACTTGAGGAGAAACTGGTTGGTGCCGTCGACCGGCGCGTGGAAGTGGTGGTCGGCCAGGGGGGTCCACTTGGCGAAAGCTGATTGGGTGGAGTAAATGACGTAACGGACGGAGGGTGGTGACTCGATCCACCGAGTGGACTGGTTTTGGAGGATGTTGGATACAGTTTCAGAGTAGTGAGTGTCTTCTTGCGTCAAGTCTTCTAATGGATGAAGTGCTGCAAAGGAAATACACGCACATAAACATCTTAACTGTATAAAAATGACCTTGCAATCAAAAGACTGGTTAAAAATTTAAAAATATATATTTAAAATACAGTAAAGTTATATTAATCTTAATAAAATAATTTTTTAAATATTTTATTTAAATTTTTATCATAATTTTTTATATGAAAAATATTTTTCTCCCATGACTTTTATTAAACTCCCTTACATATCATTAAAAAAAATTAACCTCTATTTATTTATAGTCATTTTAGGAAGGGGAAACGATAAACATGAAAAAATAAATAATTTAATAAAAACGAAAAATATAAAATAATTGTAAATTTTAAGACGAAAAATATAGGATTGCATGGAGAAGAGAGCAAGGCAGATTAGTTTTAGTAGATATATAATTAGGTGTAACAAGTTAAAACTTGAAGTTAAGGGATGAAAAGTTTAATTAATTATATATTATTTTTGTCTGATGAATTATTTCTTTTTTATTTTGGAATGAGCTTTTGGTTTGTATGAGATGTATTATTATTTTTTATAAAATAAACATACAGTAGTTTATATTAAACATTCTTCATATTTTTTTTATTGTATCACTATATATATATATATATATATAGCAAAAAGCTTTATGTAGAAATAACATTTTTCATTTTAAAATAATGACAACAGTTAAAAATTTAGCAAAATGATAATTTTTTTATCAAAAGTAAATTTTATCAATTTAACATTTTATTTAATAGATTAAATTTATAAAATTTTCTGCAATTTTTTTAAAATTGATAGAAATCTATTGCTACATTATATTTTAAACGATGACACTTATTTAAAATTTGAATAAATAGTTATTATTATATCACATATATACTAATATTTAAATTATATGTAAAATTTTTATATTAATGATCATCATAATAATATAATACAAATTAAGGGTTAAATTAATAAAATTTATCTTTGACTAAAAGTTATTTGAGATGTTATTTTATTAAATTTAACATTCAACGATATATAAATAAAATAGAATAATAAATATTTTCATTTACTTATAATAAATAATCTTATTATATTAAATAGCAACAGATTGAAGAGATGATATTTTTAAAATCAAGGAAAAAATAATGAAAAAATATTTTTATTGATAAAATGATTTGTTGAAATTTTAAAATTAAATTTAAATTTGGAATGATTAATTATACAATAATTTTAGGTCTTAGTTCATCTAAAAAAGAAGAATATTATCATTTTGATAATGTATCAAAACTTTAAAATTCAAACCAAATAAAAATCATTTTAAAAATAGTGTTGGAAATAAATTAAATATTATAAATAAAAAATAAAAAATAAAATTCAATACATAATAAATCACAGAATTAATAAAGATAAAAATAACCCTTAAAAATATTCTAATTAAAAATAAAGACTTAAATTTATAATAAAAAAATGTCTGCACACATACTTATATGCTTGATTTTATGGTCAAAATCATAAATTGCTAGCAAACTCATTTTTTTTAAAAAAATAAGTCAGAGTATATGAAGCATATCTACTAACATACACATACTTGTTCTTTTAAAAAAAGTATATGTTAGCAAGTTACATCTTTGATATACTTAAAAAAATTGTTATTATAACTTACTAACATATTCCTATAAAATAAATGGGTATAAATTAGCAAATTCTTACACTATGAAACATACACATTCACATATATGGGAGGATCCACTTACACACATGTAAGATGTTCATTTTTACATCGTTTAATAACTCTTTGTTAAATAATTCTATTCAACAACTAACTTTTAAATTAAAAGTTTCTATTATTCAGATTATGTTTGTAAAGTTGTAGAGTAATCCAACAATATTTGATATTTCAGTCATGTGCGTTAGAATTAATGTTATATATTTTTTAAAAAATATTTAGATTATATAAATTTTATAATAGTTCAATTTTGATAAAAAATTGTTATAAATAATTAAGAAATATAAAATTCTAATATCATGATTAAACTGACAAAAATCATTAATTATATAAGAATTAATGTGACTCAAACCAGTATAATATGAGCCATGAGAATGCTTGTTTATAGTACGAAATAGAAATAATCAATATAGACTATTAGATATAAATTACTAAAATATCTAGATTAAAAAATATTGTACATAATATTCTAAAATATCATATGATCATTCATAAATTTTAATCATCAATATATGATTGTACAATTAGAAATTCAAATTTATCATTTTTATTTATATAAAAACAAATAATAATTTATAAATATTAATTATCAATTTATGATTATATAATTAAAATTTTAAATTTATTATTTTTATTTATGTTATAACAAATAATGATTCATAAATTTTAATCATTAATGTATAACTATATAATTAAAATTTTAAATTTATCATGCACTATTACAAATGTTATGTGTTTCACTCTCTCTCTCTCTCTCTCTCTCTCTATATATATATATATATATATATATATATATATCCCAAAGTTTTATATGAGCTTTGACTATATATTTGCATGGGGAGCATGATATTGGTTTACGTATAGTATGCGGTGAGGGAGTGACTACATGTGAGTCCTTCGTATTAAAATGTGAATTAATTATGAATTTTATATGCCTAATAATATTAATATTTTTATCTTATTAAATTACTTATTAGTTTTTTGCTGATTTTATATAGACATGTTTTTCCTCTAAGTGGTGGAAATGACGATCTATTTTGCAATGGGAATGGATATAGAGTTTAGATGTGACCGGCACCAAATGGCTACGACAAATGAATTTAATAGGATGGACCACATGTAACTGTGATGCTAGACTTCGGATAGTGCTAAGATCTTATCATATCACTCTGTGCAGTGTGGTCCTTCCCTTTCAAGTTAATGAACTTACCATTCTTTTTAGGCGTTGAATGTTTGATGTGAGTTTATGCAGTGCCAGTTTTTATATAATTCTATTTAACTACCAGTTTACCTGAAGCCGGTAGTTCAACTTGTAGCGCCTCTTGAATTGGGCCCCACCTCCGGGTCGACTCGGCCTGACCCGACGGGTTCCCTGCCTGACTCACCGCTAGCATATGAAAGTCTGAGTCCAGGTTGTTCGACCCGTCGTTCGGTGACCCCACCCGAATATCCTCCGGCATCTCCAGCTGCATAAGCTCGCTTGGCTCCGCCTCCGTCGCAATCTCCATTTCCGGCGTCGACGCTGGAAGGGTGATACGCCCTCCCGTTTCATCTTCGGAGCCAGATTCAGCTTCATCTTCTTCCTCGTCATCTTCTTCCTCTTCGTCTTCGTCCATGTCGTTTTGGCTGGGAATGGCGGCGGGTGGATCTGCCACGGTGTACATGACGGCAGGGATCTGGTCCGAGGAGGAGGTAGGGTTGGAGGTTGAGTGCTCCGAGAGTGCAGGCTTCGGCGGCAGAGGGTGATTATGGTCTATGAAGAAGCTTTTCACATGTTGGATGAAATTAATGTCTTCTTGAACCTATATAAGCAACAATCATGACTTGTCATTCATAAATAGTTCGTTAAAGGCATGGTAGGTTAGAGCATCACCAATGGTAGATGTTTATTTACTTCTCCCAATTAAATTAATCTGTTGCCAATTGAAGAGATTGTTTATTTAATTAACTTATTTTTTTAAAATATAAATATAAGATAACTTGCATGATATATTTAACAAATTTTATAAAGTTGTATAATTATTAAAATAAAATAAAATAACATATCATAATAAAATTTACAAAATAATAAATTTAAATAACTTTTTAAAATTATTCATCAGGGAGAGAGTGAGTGTTAATTACCTTATCCGTTGTCCCAAACTCAACGACGCCGTCCAGTAGAGGAATGCACACCACGGTCTGTAGTTCGCATGCACGAAGCCATCATAATGTAAAATATATTATTTTGCTGATTTTAATTTCTCTTTTGAATGTTAGACTCGAATGGATTATAAAATCACCAAAGAATTGTTACCTGTATACGAGCACTCTAGCCGCGCAAAATTTTGTGATAGTTGGGAAAACCAGAAGGAATACAAGCTAGTTAGTATATTGATTCATCAAGCTTCATCACATTCAATAAATTCAAAAGTAAAACCAGCTTGTCACTTAACAGCAGAAATTATATTTTTACTTTAAATTTATATATATTTTTTCACAACCAAAAAAAAAGAGATAAATATCAAACAAGATAGATAATATATATGATGAAGAGAGATTCAGAAAAAAAAAGTAAATTGTAAAAAATGCTATGAAAAATATAAATAAGTTTAATTTCTCTGCATTGCACCTTGTTCTTTTCCTATCTTATATTCTGCCCTCCCATCCCTTGAAGTAAAAAAAAAAGAAAAAACAAACAATGGTAAATTTGTCTCATACATATTGATTGATTATCATGTAATATATTTTATTAAATATTTTAGTTATTTTTAAAAATAAATATGAAGTAAAATTTATATTCTAATATAATAATATTTTTTATTAAATACTTTGTATTCTTATATTTCCTTAAAATTATTAATTTTGATATTAATACCTTGGCAAGAATAGCTCTTGAAAATGTCTTGCTGTCCACCTCGTTTGCACCAGTGAGCCATATGTGCTGCCTCCTGGCATATGCCTTTCCCGGCAACCTGATAATGCAATTCAATGATATGTGTCAAACCAAAAAAATGCAATCATTTTTCACCAATCCTATATTACTATAAGTTTATCAAAAATATAAATGTTGTAGTAATACAAATGTCGGCAGATTATTCACTGTTAGATTAAATTTGAATTTAAGAGAAAGAAGCTTATATAATGGGTTTTCTTAACTTTAGTCTCTTAAGATTGATTTTAAACCTTTGAAAATGATAAATTTTTATAAAAAAATTATTATTATATTTTTGTTTTAATAAAAAGTTATTATTTTTAAATGCTTAAAATTAACTCTAGTGACTGATGTTAAAATTTTCCATATATAATTCATAATTGACTCTGCAACATTTGCGCCATGGGTAGTTTTTAGCAATAATATCATAGTATGATTTAATTAAATGCATCAATTTACTCACAACATATTTTAACTGAAAAATATCAAAATATAGTAGTGGAATGAACACAGGTCATTGTAACTTTTACTCTTTAGACACTTGTATTAGTTATTTCTTTTAAAAAGGCAATATTCATTTTTAAAGCGTAAATTATCGAAACAAATACATTTTTTTTAAATAACTAATTAATAATTCAACACCAATATTAAAAGAATACGTTGTATAATCCTGCTCATAACTATATAGAACCTCAGCAATTATCAAAAGCAATGATTTGCTTCATAAATATGTGTGGATGAAGATCCTGTCATGTTAAAAAGGTATATTATTGATATTGTATATTTTAACAATATTTTTTATATTTTGATATATTTTATTTCTTTTATATCTTTCTTTTAATTATATTATATTTTTTTAACATATCATTTTATCTATTTTTAAATGTATAACAATATTTATTTATTCTATTGATAATATTTTTATAAAAGAGGGAAAAAATTAAAATAATTATTATAAGATACATCCTTATTTAAATTTCACATAAACGAAAGTGACATACATCAAATTAGTGCATTATTATCAGATTCCTAATCTAGTCCTACTCCACTCAACCCTATTAAACTTTTTCATTGTCTTTCTCTCAACAATAGCGTCTCTTGCAAAATTATATATATAGAAGAGCACCTGGATCTTGAATAGCTTTGCATGTGTGTGTATATACAGACCAACCTAAATTCATAACCTATACCTCTTCCATAATTGAGAACTAATAAGTCTTACTACAGTAATTATTAGGAACATGCACCCATCTTATATAGAGACCAATTGATGTTATATATCCTTTTGATGGGTTTGAAAACGGTATTAACAATTTGGGAGAAACTAGGAAGCTATAGAAACAGCTATCCTCCAAACTCCAAAGTCCTAATAAATTTTCCCAAATGAAAATATCATAGTGTAAAAAGTTTGAACATAGGAGGAAGGAAAGGGAGAGAAAGAGGGAAGTGTGATAGCAAAAAATTCCAAATGCAGAATGCTAGTACATATGGCTTTGAATTTTGAATGCATTAATTTGTCTGGTTTCTCGAAATATGCAACTCTCTCATGCAGCCGTCCTCTTCAAGCATATAATGCGCAACTAAATACTTGACCAGCTCAGCAAATTCTTATTTGCCAGAATGCTCCGAATATATTCCTCCAACACATTCTAACATAACTCTCAATATCAAACTTGTCAGATTCACAAATTTACGTAATTTACTCCTGAAACAAGAATATGAACCTCCAATCTAGGAAGGAGAAATAAAGTCTCTTAGCTACCTTTTTGGCACACACCAATTATACTATACGTGAAAAACTTCCAACTAAAAGTTATTTTTTAAATTAAATTGGAAAATCATTTACCGTCTCTTTTTCTGTATAAAGGAACAAACTTCCTTTTCAATATAGTCATAATGTTATACTTTTTTGAGGAGGACCTCTCTAATAATACAATCTTTTTTTAATATATAAATTTTTTTATTAATGAGTTATTTTTCTTGAGATTCATGAAATAATGTAGATTTTATTTATAATTTTTCAGTTGTTTTAATAAATTTGAGTAAATAAAAAAAAAAAAAGTATATTAGAGTGTGTTATTAGCATTTTCCACTTTTTGTTCCATTTGTTGTATATCTTGTTTGTCACTGACACACTTCATAAATTCGAACCTACCATTGCATTTAAGCTACGCTCACAAAAGCCTCTGTGGCAGTCTGCATGGCTCACCAAAATGCATTTCACACCCAAGGAAAGCGCATTGATACTTCATTGACAGCTTCTAGCCAAAGCTCTTTTATGAGAAAATGATTTAACGTCTTTAATTTTCTCTAACAAAAGAAAGGAAGGAGTTTGTTTTCGAAGCTAAGTTAGCGCAATTGGAAAGCTATTAAATTTTCACATCTACTATTGTTGCATTTAAACTCACAAGTCACAATAGCTAGCCTCTGCCTTTCTCTTTCACTGAGGGAGACTATTTTATTATTCACCCTTTACTAAAGCTATTGCTTCACTTATCCTCAAAAGGAAACTTGAGTTTTGTGTACTGAAACTATCTATACAGAAAGCGGCCTATCAGATACAAAAGTTGTTGATGAAAGGATTGAATATAGTTCAATATCTTTAAAAAGATCCTTAAAGAAATGATAACTTTAAAGAGAAAGTTAGCTAGATTAGATATCTATATATATAAGTAAAGATACAATAATTAAAGAGAAAAAGTTTATAACATGTAATGTAAATTAATTGACTTACCCAACACCAGGAGGAAAGGAGAATGAGACACACATCAGATAGAACCATTCAGATTCTGTCAAGTCCTCCGGCGACAAAGCAGCACAAGGGCGTCGAGTTGGTGGATTGGTTTCTCCGGCAGATAATGATTCATAGAGTTCTCTAAGTTGTTGACTTCTTTGGAGAGACGCTTCTTCAGCACTAACCTCCATTGGCTGCACCGTTTTCCGAGTCTTAATTGCCCCGTTGTAGTATCCATCACCCCAAACCAAAATCCTAAATCAACATGTAATATAATTAATATGATCTTAAAATTAACTTTATTATAATTTGAGAATTGTGAAATCATTATTACATTAATCAACGTTGTGACATACATACATCCATACATAGATGTGTCATAAAGATAGCAAGAATTGTTATAAGGATAATTATATATGTTATGGAGAAATTGTGTAACTAGGTAGCGAGGAAAGGAAGGAAATTAATTACGTACACTTGTTGTGGGCAAAGTTGCCAGAAGAGGCTATAAGTCCACTGAACAGATTGCACCGCAGCCTGCAACATACTTTGAAGCCTACTACTACCTAGTGGTGCAGCCATTGTTCCCAACAGGGTTTTGCACTAGCAGGCTTTCGGTTACTTCATTGCAATCATATCTGTGTTGCTTCAAAATGCTTAACCAAAAATAGGAAAAAAGTGGAAAAAGAGGAAAAATTGGGTTCTGAGTTTTGGTGACTAGTAAATAGCCAATGAAAATGAGTGTTTGTGTGGATCTGAGCCGAAAATCAAACCATTTATTCCGAATGAAATGAAGAGAGAAAAGAAGGTAAAAGGGGGGGAACTTCCAAGGAGAGAAGAGAAGGTCAAGAAATTTAGTAGTAGACCTGCAGATATGTGTGTGTGTATATGTGATATGTGTGTGTATAGGGTGTAGGAGAGAAAGAGATATTAAAAAGGTGTATGACTTTGAGGTGGATACGCGAGCGATCCAAGAATTACCATCTTTGTAAGAAGAAGATCTAAGAAGGTTTGTTGGATAAGTAAAGATGGGAATGAGAGAGAGAGAAAGAGAAGAAGAAAAGAGAGATAGGGTTTGGAACGGAATCTCAAGAGGGATTTGACTGGTTGGTCTACCAGACAGTTCTATTTATACAATAATATGCTTCTCATTTCTCAAGCTCAGGCTGCGTTTGTGGTTTGTTAGTTGAGTTCCGCGCTTTTTTATATCATTTCAAACAAAATCCAACTATTAGGTGTACAAAAATATGAATTTTTTTAACTAGTATTTTTATTAAATAAATATTAGTATTATTGAATGTGAAAAAAAAAATAAACATGATTCTAATTTTAAACCATATTATTACTTACCTATTACAGGTGAATTGCAAAATTAGTCATCTGGTTATATAATTATATTTGAACTATTATTTAACTAATTTTAAATTAAATAGAAAACTCGGGACCCAATGCCCTCTCTCTTCCGCTTGTTAGCTTTTGTTTTGTTTAAAGTGAAACAAAAACAGGGGGGGAATAATTTTGGAAATGTAAAATTTACGTCATTTGATTGACGAGAAAAATAATTTTAAAATTTTTAATTTTGTCTCACTCGGCACTTGCCGTTAAGAGAAATATTAATGAGTATACTTTTATTTTTAATACCTGTTTGCTTTAAAAATAAATAAAAATTAACTTTGAATTGTGTTTAAATTAATTTATTTATAAGTTTACGTTAAAATATGTATATATGATGTGGTATATCCATTCTTAATGTAAAACAAATTGGATCTAGGTATATTAAAAATAATCGATAAGCTAGGATGATAATCAATATCAAAAGAGTATTTATAAAATTACTCGTAATAATAAAATATTTATCAATCAAATGAGTTTGAGTTAAAAATAAGTAATTATTTATAAATTTTTAGAAATATAAATGCATATATGAATGCTATATTATACCTAACCCTAATCATAATAAGATAATATAATTTTTATTATATTTTTTTTATAATGAAAAATAGATCATTTATACATTTAATTGAATGATTGATCATTAATATGCAATAGAGTTTGAATAGATTAGCATAACGTCATAGATATATTTAGTGTGACTTTGTGTGATTCAAAATGAAGCCGTGTGTGTTTGTAATTAACTAATAATTTATTATATATAGTTAGGTACTATATAGATCAATTGTTATTACAGTAATGGTTTTACGTTGAAATAATTTTTATTAGTATACATTTTTTAAATAAAAATTTAATTAACATAAATTTATATTAATAACATGATATATTATAATTGATTAATCATTTTAAGAGTATAAAAAATTAAAATATGTTATTAATATATTAAATATTAATATAAAATATTATTTTTTTAAAAAATTTAAAATATATTAACAGAGTAATTTTTGTTCAATAAAATTTATTCTAACATCTAATAATTTTTATTTGTTAATAAAGGATAATTTTTTTTAATAAAGAGAGAATATTAATAAATGCCTTTAACGTACAAAAATAAGATAAATGCTAGCTACTACGTTCGTTAAGGATATTATATTAAATTAAAAATATTCTTTTCATAAAAGATCTCATTAATGCACTTGTACTATTATTTTGTTTTTATTATTAAAATGATTTTAATTATAAAATTATTTATCAATTTTTTACTGGTATCTTTAACAAAATTTAAATTTTTTTTAATAAAAATATGATTAACTTGTTCCTCGTGAATTTCAATAAAATTATTACAAACAAAATTGTTGTTTACTAAAGTTTTATACTTTATTTAACATCATTAGTGTATATATTTTTAATAAAAATTAAATTATTTGTATACTTTAGTATGATATATTAATTTAATAAATAATTTAATTAATATAAAATATTAATGATGCGAACATGAATCTTTTGTTAAATAAAAAAAATTATCTAAAATATTTTTTACAAAAAATTGGAAGATCTTATAATTGAGAAGTAGAACTAAACATACATATCAAACATTTCAAGGTTTTATTAAAGAAGTTCAAGTAAAGCAATGTATGGATCTAAACACAATTTTAATATAGGTTAATTTATATAGTTATATTATTAAAGATTTTAAATGATAAAATTTATAATTTGTTATAAATTGTATTAGGATTTGATATTTATTTACAAGTTATTTATTTTAAATTAATTGTAAATTAAATTATAATCTAATTAGAATTTTATATTTATTATTTTTTAATATATTGTAAATTAGGATTTTATATTTGTTATCTTTTTATTAGATTAAGTTATCTATATAGTAGAAGGTAGAAATTTAGTGAAAAGACAAATTTTATTAGATAATAATATTTTTCTTTGAAAGTTTTCATTTCTATGTGGGTTGATTCCCTTGATTCTTGGGCAAAAAATCATCCTTCATAACGTTGATTCTTCTGGCAGATCACGATAAATGTCACATTTCTCTTGATAACTCCGGTGCTCTCTGAAAGGTCGCAGTTCATGTCGGATTCCTTTATGTTATCTTATCTTGATTCTCAACATGTTTCATTATCGTTTCCACATTCCAATTAATTTACGTAGGATGAATCATATCATTTGGCATCAGAGTTTCGGCTCTTGGAATCAGGTGTCATCTATCCATTGTTTTATTTTATTCATGTCTCTCTTATTTTCTACTATCCTTCTTGTTTCTGTTCATCTTTTGGTTTAGCCTCTTTTTCTATTACCTACCCTATTAATTCTCTAAAAATAAAATAAAAAATAACTATATTTCTATCTCGTATAGTATTAAAGTTCTCATCTACCAAATATTTCGACACAAGTGAAAATAAAGAAAAAAAAAGAAGGAAAAGAAGAAGTTATGACAGAAATTCAAAAAAAAAAAAATTCAAGATAATTTAGTAAAAAAAAAAGCTTATTCTTCATTCAATATACTATTTGAGTTCTTATTTCTTTGACTAGTATTCCCCATTCATCTTGTGTATCCGTGACTCTTTCGTTATTTGTTGAAAAATCAACTTGTAAAGTTCTTGGTTCAAAGGCTTATAAGGAGAATCGAGAGGTAAAAGGTAAGAGTTGGTGAGAGCATTATAGAAAAAGTCAATTTGAGTGTAAACACAAGTTAAGAGCGTTAATAATGAGGGTAAATACTAAAGGAGTGATTGATGAGGTTTTATTATACTAATTTATTTATTTTTTTCAATTTGCAGCATTGCCAACATGAGTAGTGAACTCCATCAAAATGAAACAGATTTAAAAATATTCAAAAAATTCGGGATTATACAATGAAGGTTTTATAGAAAGAAGATGATATGGAGAAGAAAAGGATAATAACTTGGGAAGTATTAAATTATCCCTTTCACCATTCCAAGGAAAGAATGAACCTTAAACTTATCCTGAGTGCGAGAGAAAAGTAGAGCATGTGTTTGATTGTCACAATTACTCAAAGGAGTAACGATTATGCTAATATTTACTCGAATCATTTTGTGCTTAATAGGAGGAGGTATGGAGAGATATTTATCCGAATGTGGGAAGAGATGAAAGTAACCATAAGAAGAAGATTTGTGCTAATCATTATCATAGGGACTTGCTTCGAAAACTACAAAGTCTTACTCGAGGTGCCATAGGTGTTGAAGATTATTACAAGAAGATGGAAATTACCATGAAAAGAGCCAATGTGGAGGAGGACAGAGAAGCTACTATGGCAAGATTCATTGGAGGACTAAAAAGAGAGATAACTGATGTGGTGGAGCTATAACATTATGTGGAGATGGAGAAATTACTTCTTAAAGTTATTTAGGTGGAAAGACAACTCAAATTGAGGAGCACTCACAAATATGCTTTTAGTTCATTATGGAAGTTTAATTGGTCCAACAATGAGGAAGGTCCTAAACCAAAGAAGGAATATCATGGAAAGTCAGCTGTACCTAATTCCAAAGGTAAATTTAAAACTGAATCCTTTAATAAGTCAAGTCACATTCGTTGTTTTAAGGTCTACGACATATTGCTTCTTAATATCCAAAATAGAGGACCATGGTCATTCTTGACTATGGAGAAGTGGAGAGCGTGAGCTTGGAGGATAAAGAAATGCCAAAGTTGGAAGACTGTACTGATGTAAAGGTAGTAGAACATGTGCATGGAGATATCTTGGTCACAAGAAGTGTATTGAGCATTCAATTCAACTAAAAGATGAAGGAGATTTAGAGCAAAAGGAACATATCTTTTATACTTATTTTCATATGAACAACAAGGTATGTAGTATGATTATTGACAGTGGCAGTTGCACCAACATTTCTAGTACCTTACTAGTAGAGAAATTAAACTTGTCTTCTAAGAAATATGCTAATCCTTATAGGCTGCAATGGATGAATGATTATGAATATGTAAGGGTTAGTAAGCAAGTCTTGATGTTCTTTTCTATTGGTAATTATAAGGATACGATATTGTGTGATGTTGCCCCTATGTTTGCTAGACATTTATTGTTAGGACGTCTTTGGCAATACGATAAGAAGGTTACGCATGATAGATTTAAAAATAAATATTCTCTTATAGTAGGTAATCGAACAATTGTATTAACCCCATTAAGGCCTATTAAGGCTTATTTTGACCAAATAAAAATTTTAAAAGAATGTAAAATGAGAGAAAAAATTAGAAAATCAAGAAAGAGAAAAGAGAGAGAGAGAAAGAGAGAGAGAAAGAGAGAGAGAGAGAGAGAGAGAGAGAGAGAGAGAATTGAGATTGAAGAAAAAGGAGAAAGTAAAAAAAAAGTGAGAGTGAAAATAAAGAAAAATAAAAAAAATAAAGAAAAAGAAAAAAAAAGTTTGTATATTTGCTCATAAGAGGAAGGTTAAAAACGTTTTGAGGGAAAAGGAGCAAGTTCTTGTACTCATACACAAGGATATTTATTTTACTAACAATCATAACTCTTCTTTCCCTGGTATGGTTGAATATTTGTTACAGGAATTTGATGATGTATTTCCTAAAAAGTTACCAAAAAGTGTCCCCTTATAAGAGACATTGTACACAAAATTGATTTTATCCTTGGTGCTGCGATTTCAAATTGACCAACTTATAGAACTAGTCCCGGAGAGGCTAAGGAGATTCAAAAGCAAGTAGAGGAGTTGATGTAGAAAGGCTATGTGAGGGAAAATCTTAGCTTGTGTGTGGTTTCTGTTATCTTGGTACCAAAGAAAGATGGGACCTGACACATGTGCGTGGACTGTAGAGCCATCAACAAGATTATGGTAAAATATTGATATCCTATTTTGAGGTTAGATGATTTACTAGATGAACTGTATGACTCTAGTTTGTTCTCTAAATTTGATTTAAAAAGTGAATATCACCAAATTTGTATGAAGGAGGAGGATGAGTGGAAGACTTCTTTTAAAACAAAATATAGGTTATATGAGTGGATTGTCATGCCATTTGATCTTTCTAATGCAATGAGTACCTTCATGAAGTTAATGCATCATGTCTTGCGAACTTTTATTGAAAAATTTGTTATTATTTATTTTGATGATATTTTAATATATAGTAAGACAATGCATGAACACTTAGATCACTTGCGTATTGTACATACTTCCTAATGAAGCCATACATTGCATGCTAATTTTGAAAAGTGCACTTTTTGTATGGAATTGGTTGTCTTCTTAGGATTTATTATAAGTTCTCAAGGAGTTAGTGTTGTCTAATAAAAATTTAAGGCAAATAGAGAATGATTCACACCTACAAATGCTAATAAGGTAAAGAACTTACATGATTTAGCAAGTTTTTATAGGAGGTTTGTACAAAGTTTTAGTTCTATAGCTATCCCTTTAAATGAAGTTGTTAAAAAGAATGTTAATTTTAAATGGGATAAGAAACATGAAAAAGCTTTTAATTTGTTAATGGATAAGTTAACCAATGCCCATGTATTAAATTTACCTAATTTTGATAAAGTTTTTTTAGATTAAATATGATGCCTTTGGAATGGGTATATGAGCTATTTTGATGCAGGATTCCAAACCTGTGGCATATTTTAGTGAGAAACTTAGTGGAGTGACACTCAACTATTCAACCTATGACAACGAGCTCTATACCTTGGTGAGGGCCTTACAAACTTGGCAACCTTGCCTTTGGTCGAGGGAATTTTTCATCCATTCTAATCATCTAAACTTGAGGTTTTTAAAGTCTCAAGGTAAGCTCAACAAAATACATGCCAAGTGAGTAGAATTTATTGAGATGTTTGCTTATGTTATCAAGTATAAAGAGGGAAAGAAAAATCGTGTAATTGATGCCCTGTCACAAAGGTATGTATTACTTACGACCTTACAAACTAAATTACTTGGATTTGAATTACTAAAAATATTGTATGCTGATAATGTTGAATTTGGACAATTGTGGAAAGTGTGTCCTGACCATGGTTTTGAAGACTATCTTAAGCAAGATGGATATTTATTTAAGAAAAATAAATTGTATGTACCTAAGTGTAGCGTAAAGGAAATGCTTATTAGAGAAGTTCATAGGGGATGATTAATGTGACACTTTGACATTCAAAAATCTTATGATATTTTACATAAACATTTTTTTGGCCAAAAATGAAACATGATGTTAAACTTATTTGTGAAAAATGTATTACTTGCTTACAAGTAATATCTCATGTCTTGTATACACCCTTACCTGTTCCTTAATACCCTTGGACTAATATTTCTATGGATTTTGTATTAAGGGTGCCTAGGATCTTAAAAGGAAAAGATAGTACTTTTGTCGTTGTAGATAGGTTTAGCAAAATGGTACATTTTATTACTTGTTCTAAAACTAATGTTGTCACTCATATTGCTAATTTATTTTTCAAAGAGATTGTACGTTTGCATAGCTTACCTAAAACTATTGTAAGTGATCGGAATGTAAATTTCTTGGTCACTTTTGGAGAACCTTATGGGATAAGTTGAGCACTAAGTTCTCTACTTTGATCCATCCACAAACACATGGACAAAATAAAGTTGTAAATAGAATTTTAAGCACCTTATTACGTACTATAATTCAAAAGAATTTAAAAGATTGAGAGAATTGTTTGCCTCATGTTGAGTTTGCATATAATAGGTTTGTTCAAACATCTACTTCCTTTTCACCTTTTGAGGTTGTAAACGAATTTAATCATTCATTGCCTTTAGATGTTTTATCATTTCCTATTAATGATTCTATTAATTTGGATGGAAAGCAAAAGACTAAATTTGTGCAAAAATTACATGCCAAGATTTGCACTAATATTGAGAAAAAGAATGAACGTTATGCTTAGCAGGCAAACAAAGGACGCACCAAGGTGGTCTTTGAACTTGGTGATTGGGTGTGGGTTCACTTGCAAAAGGAGCGGTTTCCAAGTCAAAGAAGTTCCAAACTATATCCTATAGGAGATGGTCTATTTCAAGTGATTGAAAGGATCAACGATAATGCTTATAAAATTGATCTTCCGAGTAGCTACGGTAATGTGAGTACTGTTTTCAATTTTTCTAATTTATCCTTATTTGATGCAGCTAACCTTCAAGATTCAAGGACAAATCCTCTCGAATAAGGAGAGAATGATGTGAACGTGAGCATCATGTTAAGTAAAAAAAAATAATCTAAAAGATTCTCTGCAAAGAATGGAAGGTTCTATGACGAAAAATAGGATTAAACGTATGGAATAAACACTTCAAGGTCTCATTAAGGAAGTTCAAGAAAATGACTAGGTGGATCCAAACTCAATTTCAACATGGATTAATTTATGTAGTCATATTATTGGAAATCTTAAGTGATAAAGTTTATGATTTGCTATAGATCGCATTAGGATTTGATATTTATCTACAATTTATTTATTTTAAATTAATTACAAATCAAATTGCAATCTAATTAAAATTTCATATTTCTTATCTTTTTAATAGATTGCAAATCAAATTGCAATCTAAATAGGATTTAATGTTTGTTATCTTTTCAACAGATTGCAAATCAAATTGCAGTTTAATTAGGATTTCGTATTTATTATCTTTTTACTAGATTGAGTTATCTATATAATATGAGTTAGGGATTGAGTGAAAAGATAGATTTTAATGAATAATAATATATTTTTTTTAGAGTTTTCATTTCTGTTTGAGTTGATTTCCTTGATTTTTGGGTAAAGAATTATCCTTGATAATGTTAGTTCTTCTAGTAGGTCGTAGTAAGCGTCATGTTCCTCTTAATAACTTCGATACTCTTCGACAAATTACAGTTTGTGTAGGATTCCTTTATCTTGTCATATCCTAATTCTAAAGATGTTCCATTACCATTACTGCATTCCAATTAATTCATGTAGAGTGAGTCATATCAATAATTTATATTATTTGTATATTAAATATTAATATAAAATATTATTGATTAGTATAAATCTTAAAATTATATTAATAATTAAATTTTATTAGCAAATATTATAATAACTAATATTATTTTAATATTTGAATAATTTTTTGGACAATGAATGATAATTTTTTATGATAAATTTAATCAATTTTATAATAAAAAAATATATTTATTTTATTTCATATTTTTAATATTTTATTTTTTATCTTTATTTTAAAAATATTGTTGTTTTAAAAATTTAAGATTTATTCAATATTTTTCTATCTATATCTTCATTAATTTAATGGTTATGGATAGTAAGATTTGTTACTAATTATCTTATATTTTTAATTATAACTAATGTAAAAAGTTGGATAAAAATAAATGAAAAAAATTAAAGTATAAAAAAATATTTAATTTATAATAATATTTATTTTAATAGATTTTTAACTAATTTTTTAATTTACAATATCAATGAAAGATTAATTTTATTTTTCAATTTTATCTTTAAATAATTATTATAGAGAAAGAATTAAGATGAAAAAAAATTATATAATAAATTTTATAAAAACAAAAATATTAATTTTTTTTAATTTTTTTGTCATAATATTAAAAAATAGCTCTCTTTATCTTATATTATAAATTAAATACTAATTCATATATTTTAATTAAAAATAATTAAATTTAATAATTATTATAATGAAATAAATTTGACTGAAGTGTCTTATTAAAGATGTTGAAGTATATTAATCAAATAATTACACTTTAATTACTTCATCTTCTAAGTACTTTTATATTATTTAATATATTTTTATAAAATACTATTTAAAGAGCTATTTTATAAAAAAAATTAATAATAAATTTATGGTAATAATTAATTGATAACAACTATGTTTAATAATAACGGTATTATATAAAATTAATTAATTTATTTATATTTTATATTCTAAAATGATAATTTAAAATGAATACAAAATATTGTTTAATCTTTTATGTTTTTTTTTTGGAAGTTAGGATGAGAATATAATTCATTGTATTAGAGATTATGATCATTTAATGTAAATTTGAAAAGTTAAAATTTTTTATTTTTTATAATTTTTTAATATAATGATCCTAGTATATGGATAATTTATTTTATTAATTTTGTAGAAATTTTTTTTATTGTAATCTTATGATAGGTTTTGTATGAATAAAATTATAAAATTATAGCTCATATATTTATCTTTTTATCTAATATCATTCAATCTATTTTTTTGTTTAAAGTAAGACTTTGTGTTGATGAACGGTTCTTTTACTTTAAGAATTTAGCTTTCTCTGTTAGTGTAGTGGTCATCTCTTCTGTTAGTGTAGTGGTCATCTCTTCCCTGAATGGTTCTTTTACTTCAAGAGCTTAGTTTCTTCACTTGGTGTAATGATTATCTCTTCCCCTCTTTTCAGTATATTAAATGATCTTAATGTTAATAAAAGTGTGCAAGGTAATATTAGAATTGATGATTTTGGAGGTTTAATTAGGAATTCTCATGAGAACTAGTTCAACAGCTTTTATGGTTATATTGATCATTGTAATAATATTTTTGTTAAATTTTTTACTTTATTAAATAGTTTTCATTTGACTTAGAAGGAGGGTTATGGAATGTTATTCTTGAGCAGACTGTATGAAAGTAATCATTAGTATCAATAATAATTTTGCTAAACTTCACAAATATGGTACCATAACAAAGTAGATTCAAAAGTTGGATTATTGAAAATAAAATATCTTTTTTCATTACACTCTAAAAAAAAGATAACTTTTATGTTGATTTTTTTATTAAACTTAGAATAACTAAGGTGGACAAATTATTGATTCTTAACCATCATCCTCCAAAAATATCTTATTAATTATTTGATGATTCTTTTTTTTTTATTTTTTTTCTTTTTATGTAAAAAAAAACATACAACAAAAATTTATATATAATAATTTTTATTTAAAATCAAAAAATTCAATAAATTAATTATATAAATGATATAATTTTTAGTTAAAATTTACTATTTATTAAGTTTTTTATTATATATTTTTAGATACACAGTAAAAAGTTGTTATTAAAACAAAATAATTAGTTCATCAAAATCCATAAAAAGTAGTTTAAACATTTAATATGTTATAAATTTAAAATTTATTCTAAAAATATTTATATATTAAATATTTTAATAAAAAAATAAAAAATGAATAATATCTTGTTAATATAGATATCAAAATAAATTAAAAATATATATCTTTTATATTAATTTTGGGTCTATTAACTCAGTAAGATGTATAAATATATGTTCTGAATTAATTAGATAAATGATGATATAATTAATTAAATATTTTTAAATTTATTTAGCACAATAGTTATTTTAAAAAAAATAATTTTTTTTAAATTGATACTTTATGCTTATTAAATTCACATTAAACTAGTGAGTCGAATTAAAAATTAGATGTCATTCTAAATTAATTAAATTATAAAATTATTTTAATAAAAAATTAACAATAAATTAATAAAATAGATTAATTAATGAATCAACTAAATCGATAGATCTATATATAAAATAATACTATTTTAATATTTTGTAAAAATTATATATTATATTTTATTTAATTTTACATGTATAATTTAAATTTAAAAATTTAAAATGAGATGTAATTTTTAACTTTAAATTATGTAAAATTATAATTACTACTATATATTTTTATATTATATTATATATATATAAATATTTAATTAATATCAATTTAATTACAATTCATCATTAATTAAATTCTAAACTAGTGTTTTAACCAATTCAACAATCAATATAATGTTATAAATTTTATATTATTTTCACCAACTATCTATTAGAAGTCAATTATCTCTTACTACTGATTCTCAAGATTTTAACTACTATTTAGGTGTCATTCTTTCATTTTTATTCTTAATACATTTTAATAAATTCTTTTTTTATGAAATATTATTTTTTATAATATATTCTTTCATCCACACCTTTTCCTTTTTCCATTCAAAATTTTAATGTTATAGTATTTAGTTTAATTATTAAATATTTTATTTAAATTATTTAAAATGAAATAATTAATATTAGTTGATAAAAAATTCTATATTATAAATATAAAGTAAATATTTTTTTCGTAAAAATATTATTTAAAATTTATTTTTGAAATAAAAATAAATATTTTTATATTAAAAATAAAAAATATTTATTTCGTAATGTCCAATTGTTAAAATAATCTATTTTTATTTTTTATAATATAAAATTGTTAAATTAATTATAAATTTATTTATATTATCATATATTTTTAATATAAATATATATAAATAGAAATAAATTAAAAATTACTATTTTTTAATATAATGATTTAATTAAAATATAATATAATATTAAATTATATAATTACTAACAATTTATAATACTAATATTTTAGTCTAATAATCATATTTTTATTTATTAATTTTTTTTATTTTATTGACTAATTTTTTAAATAATTTTAATTTAATGGTTAATTTTTTATTTTTTTTAACTTGTAATTAATTTTTTAACTTTCAACCAACTTATTCACTTATTCTATTAAAGATATCCATCCAAAATTTTTATTAAAAATCACATAATTTAAAATACATTAATGGTATGAAATGTTACAAATTTTAATAAAAAATTATTTATGAATATTTTATTATATACCTTGTGATACATATTAAAAAAGTATTCTTATATTTAAAATAAAAAATTAATAGTTATTTTTTGAAAAAATTAGATGAAATAAAATATATGAAATGGAGGGAATATTTATCACTCCTTCCCTCCATTTTGTTTGACATTTAAAGTTTTGATACAGAAACTAAAAAAATATAATTAACATTTTGACGTAGAAACTAAGAAATTTAATGATTATTTTATATTTTATGAAAATTATTACTCCTTTATTTTTTTTAGTCGCTTAAGATTATCTTATACAGGTTGAGAAAGTATATAATATTCTCATTTATATTTAGATTTTCATCTAACTTTCTATATTAAAATTTATATCTTTTTTATTTAATAATTTTTATTAAAATTAATATTATTATGTAGAACAAATATATAATGAAAAATAAATAAATATTATTTTAAACTTATAAAATGATAATTAAAAAATAAAAATTTAAAAAATAGTAAATAAAAAAATGAAGAAAGTATATAATTTTCTAGTATATTTCTTATGTTCTTATTAACTAAATTTTTGAAAAAAAAATACATCAATAATAATTAAGATGATAATCAAAATATTTAATATTTTATTAATATTGTAAAATGATAATTAAAAATAAAAATAATTAAAAAATTAAATAAAATGGGACCGGGGCAGTAATTGATTAATTAATTCTTTTAATGGCTTGATGAATAAGACGGTATGCATTTATAACCATAATACGAAAGAAAATCATTGAAATTAAAATTGGAGCCCTGCAGTTCCGTAGAAAATATGTGATCTGCTTTTCTAATTAAGTTTGCGTATGATGATAGAGTCGTGCAAATCCGAAGGCCAGCAGAATTGTCCCCTAACCCGTAATATCAGTTCCCTCAGCACTCTGCGTGTGCTCTTTGTCTCCGCATATTTTTTGAAAGTTTTTTTTTTTAATATTTAAAGGATATGAATGTGAATTATTTTTTTTTAATTTTTGTTTGGACGAAAGAAAAAGCGATGGAAATAGATGAAGTCAAACTAAGCTTTGAGTATTCAAGTTTAATCTGTTTAACAATTTTTGAAATATAAATCTAGGCTGTTATCTATTAAAATTTTTTTTTTCAAGGCATGACTTAATTTAAAATCTACATGATTTATAAACATGTTTAAAAATTTATATTATAAAAAAATTAATAAATAAATTTAAAATTTATATAAATAATTAATTAAAAAAACTTATAAATTTAAATTTTACAAAATAAAAAAATTATTAAATAAACCTAATATATATATATATTAATATTATGTAATAAAATATAAAATAAATATTATATAAATATAATATATTACAATAAATATAATTATATAATATATAAATATAAATAGATTCCGGAATAGATTAAATAGACTTTTTTATAAATTTAGATCTGATTTGTTTATTTAATAAAGTTTCTAAACAAGTTTGAACCTATCCGGTCATTTTTTTATATTTATATTATATAAAAAATTATATTTTGTAAAATTTACAAAAAAAAATTTTAAGAAAAGAGAAAACAAAAGGATTCAATTTTTATTTTAAATTGTTAAAATTATTAAATAATTTTTAAAAGTAAAATAAAAATATATTAATAAAAAATTAATTTTTTAAAAAGTTATATTTATATTTTTAAAATATATATAAATTAAAATTTATACTATTAATAATTTTTTTACTTTATCTAAATAATTTAATTTTTTGTTTTATTTTTATTCCATTTTTTGTCTACTTATTTTTTAATAATAAAATAATTAATGTTTAATATGTAAATATAATAATTTATAATATATTAAGAATAAAAAATTAAGAATAATTTATTTTAGAAAATAAAAAATCAAAATCGTTTTAAAACTAAAAAATTAAAATTAAAATTCTATAATTTTGTAATGAATAAAAATATATTTAACGGAAAATAATATATTTTATGTTTTTAATGTCAATTTTATTAACCTTAATTCTTATAACTGATTTTAAACATAAAAGAAGAAATTTTATTGAGAAAGAAAATATTTATTACATTTTAAATCTAATATATGTTTATCACTTTTGATTATTTAAAATATATATTAAGAGTTAAAATTAACATTTATCATTTAATATGTCGTTAACACAATTTTTAATAAATTTATTTATTTATTAATTAGTCTTTAAAGCTTTAATTAGGAAGTTTATTCTTTAATTGCTTTGAAGAATTTTAGGAACGGTTGTCTTAATTGCTGTGACTAACCTTTTCTATTTTTCACTAAGTTATTTAATTACTTTTAAAAAATATTACTCAATATTCTAAAACTAAATACACACCTCTCTCTCTATATATATATATATATATATATATATCATAATTTTAACTTTATTTTAAATATTTTTAATTTTTAATATTTTAGTAAGATCTGTATTATTATTTGACAATTAAAATAATTTTAATGCACATTTCTTTCATGTCTAACACTAAATTTAGTGTATCGAATTTAACTAAAAATTAATAATAAAGTATACAGATCCATAGATTATTGGTTCTCATAAACTGTGTTGGGTGTTCTAATAATTAACTGATTTTAAAACTAATTTTAATGGGTGTGAATCATATAAGTTAGACTTCATTTTATTTTAAAAATAAATTTATTTTATATTTTTTATCATATCTTATATCATATTAAATTTGTTATCTACATTATGTACATAATGTTTTTTTTCATTTGGATATATATTCTTTTTAATTTTAATAACCGTAAGATAAAAATTATAGCTTTATTTATATAACTTTTCATAAAAAACGTTATATAAAAAAAATTAAATTTTTGTTAGTAAATTTTAAAATATAATTATGTATTGAAATTTTTAATATTTAATTTAATTATATATAATATTAAAAAATATATTTAAAAATTCTATATAATATTGATATAAGGTTTTAATCAAATTTAAATCTATCAAAAATTTCATTTAAAGAAATAATAAAATTTGCTCCAACATTTTGTATGAATACATTGGAATCCATTAAAAAGTCACATGTTTGCTTATTCATTATTAAAATTATAAATAGTTAAATAACACATATTAAAAGGTTAGAAATTCATAATAAAATAAATTAAATAAAAAAATATTTTCTTTTTTAATTTAGATTGTAATATATGTTTTAGTGATTAATGTTCATTTTTATCTTTTTTAATAAACCTGAATATTAAATTTATGTTTTTTTTAGCACATTATAATTCTTAATGTACAATATGAATTTTGTTTTTTATTTTATTCTTTATATTGTTTTGAAAAAATTTTAAATTTTAAAGATTAAGCTTTTTGATTTATAATTTTCTTAAAGATAATATCATGAATCTATTTATAAATTTTTTGAATTCATTTTTTCTTTATACAAGTGAGAATCCAGCAGTATCACTTATTTTAAATCAATTGAGTGAATATAACTATTATTTGTGGTCTCGAGTTATAACATTATAATCAAATAATAAGCTTACGTTTATTAATGGTTCATTGTTGAAACCAGAGATTGGATATCTCATGTGTTCTTAGTGGATATCAACATTGTGATATTATCTTGGTTTCATCATTCGCTTGCTGAATGATTCTATCGCACAAAGCATGTTGTGGATGGAAACAACTTTATTATAGAAATATTTTTTGAATTTTTAAATTAGTAGAAACAATATATTTAATAAGACAGAATTTTAATAACTACAACTTATTTCACTCTAAAGAGTTTATGGCAAGAATTGGAGAATTTTAGGCCAACTTCTAGTTGTACTTGTTAGGTTTGATATACATGTAGTTAGGTCATACAGGGGAAATGATTATCTAGTTGTACTTGTTAGATTTGATATACATGTATTTAGATCATACAGGGGAAATGATTATCTTATTCAATTTCTAAAGGGATTAAATGATCTATATTTTTATATTCAATCATAAATAATGTTGACGGACCTTATCCTCCAAAAAATATTCTTTTCTCCCTATTAGTTCAACAAGAGAGGAAAAATGAGAATATTTAGAAAAATTCAAAGAAAGAGGATCAAGAAACCAAAATATGAATTCTGGTAGAATAGGTAATTTTGGTTAAAGACAAAATATAAAGATTTATTCTTATTATGGAAAATTAGGATATATGGTGGACATATGTACCAAAAAATATTGTTACCACCACATTCTAAGAAGGGAGACAATGTAAATAAAAAAAGAAGAATATGATGATAATCAAAGCATTTATTCTCATAAGGATGAAACTAAGAGTATGGGAATGATGTTTACTCTAGACCAACATAAGAATCTGCTTACATCGTTGTTACAGTAAGAAAATCAAAACATTCACATTGTAAATCAAATTTCAAATACACAAAAAAAGGCTAAGCCCAATATTTTGTCCAATGTTAATTGCTCAAGTTCCTATATGATAGATATAAGAGTCATATATCATGTATCCCATTCTTTAAAAATTTTCAAGTGTTATAGAAAATCAATCCTATTTTTATTAGATTTCGAAATGATAATCAAATTCTTATTGACATTTTTAGAACTATTTTTTATAAAATAAAATCTACCTAACATATACACTTTACATACCTAGTTTCAACTTCAACCTTATATCAATATCAAAATTAACCAAATTATTATAGTGTAAAATAATATTTTCTAGTCATGTTTGTTAAATTTAGGGATTTCATATTATGAGGATGATTAGAGCAATTAGCTTAAAAGTAGGACTTTATCCAATTCTTCCTTAAGATTAGTTAAAGTTTTTAAAAAATTGTTTGAAGAATTTTTACACATATAACGCTGATATGTGACACTTGAGGTTGGGTCATTTATCTCACAATAAAATGATTGGTATTTGAATTCTTTTCCTTTCATTCAATGCAATGAGATTGCAAAGCCTTGTGAGGTTTATCACTTGGTAAAAAAAAAAACTTTCTTTTAATAATAACTATACTATTTCTAATTTATTTAATCTCATCTATCTTTAGGCATAAATATATTTTAACAATTATTGAAAATAAATATACATAAATTTCTATCATGAAACAAAAATCAGCAGCATCTATCTTAATAAAATCATAAAAATCATTAGGACTGATAATGGAATAAGATTTAACATGAAAAGTTGGTATGAATCAAAGGTGTCTTTCACCAAACATCTTGTGTAGAAATTCAAAAAAAAAAAAATAGAATGGTTGAGAGGAAACACCAATACATTATTGGTGTTGCTATATCAATTGGGATTCAATACTACTTTCCTAAAATTTTTTAGAACTATGTTGTTAATGATGCTATCCATTTAATTAATAGGCTACCCGTAAAAATTTGTACATAATTAGTTTTATTATCAAAATATGCATAATGATCTACTAGTTATAAAAGTTTTAAAGTTTTTTGGTTATTTATATTTTTCTTTAACCTTTGCTTCTCAAAGAATAAAATTAGATCTAAGGGTCAAAAGATGCATACTTTCTTAGGATTTAAAATTAGAACCAAAGAATATGTTTTGTATAATCTAAAAAAATAAGAAATTTCCAATTCTAGAAATATTATATTTTATGAAAGGTTTTTTTCTTTACATAACATTCTCTTTGGTAATGTTGAAACAAACACACCCATAATTATACTAAATCGACCTTTCAACCATTTGATAATCATTTTCCTGATATAAATGTAATAGAAGAAAACATTAATATAAATTATATTTCTAATAATATAGGACATAAATTACAACCTAATCACCAATTGTCTATAAAGTATTTCATATAATTGAAATACCACCATCTTATTTACAAGATTTCCATTGCACATTGGCTACTTCAAACTCTACATGTTTATCCACATCTCTCAGGTGTCATGGTTTTATTATCTTTCTTATGATTCAATATCTAATTCACACAAAGATTACTCCTTGGCCATTTCTTTTGTCCCTAAGCCTTATTTATTCCAAGAGGAAATTAAACATTATTACTGGAATAATATAACCAATGTTTTGAATTGACTATTCTGGAGCATAATCAAACTTGGACACTCATTTTCCTATCTCCTGGAATGAAAACTATTGGATGCAAATGGATTTTAAAAATAAAGAATGATGTATTAAGGAATGTGAAAAGATACAAAGCTAGATTAGTCATGAAAGGATTTACCTATATAGAAGGGATTGAATATTTGGAAACCTTTAGTCTAGTAATTAAAATGGCCATCATGGGGTGTTGTTGGTCATTGCATCTCTATATGATTGGGAGCTTCACTAGCTAGATGTAAACATTATATTTTTACATGGAGACCTTCATTAGAAAGTTTATATGACTCCACCATTAGGATTTTAGTTGCATGATTCTTCTTTGGTTTGAAAGCTTGACAAGTCTCTATATGGTTTGAAATAAGCAAGTAGGAAATGTAATTTAAAACTTATATAGATTTTATTTTCATTAAGTTATCATTAGTTTAAATTTGATTATTCTTTATTCACCAAGAAGACTTTTGTAGGCTTCATCATAATTTTTGTTTACATAGATGGTTCAATAATTACACATAGTGATTCTAATGAAATTCATTATATCAAAAGGATTCTTGATCAAAAATTCAGCATCAAGAATCTCGATGAACTAAGAAACTTTCTAGGGTATAAAAATAGAAAGATCTTCATAGGTATATCTTTGTATAAGAAAATATGCTTTGAATCTTCTTAAAGACATTGACCAACTCAGATCAAAACCTAGTAGCAATCCCAAAAATTACACTACCAGACTTCATCAACACCTAGGAGTTCCTTGTTTTGGTGTCCTTTCTTACAAAATATCCATAGAAAATGTAATATATTTTACACATATAAGACTAGACATTTCATATGCAGTGAATCAATTGATCTCATATCTAGATAATCCAACCATTTATCATTATAAAGATTCTTTTACATTCTCAAGTACATCAAACAAAGTCCAAGGAAAGGATTATTTTTTCCTTCCAACTCACAACTTCAATTGAGTGGGTTCAACGATTTAGTTTGGGGATCTTATCTTGATACTTGTAGGTCTATCATAACTTTTTGTCTCTCCTTGATAAGTCCCTTGTCATGGAAAAGTAAAATGAAGACAAATCTTCTTGATAGGTTTGTAAAGTATAATGGGTAGTTTATCTTTGGTAGGATTTTGAACTAGACAATCTTATTTGAGTTCAACTATTATATGATAATCAATCTACATCCTAGCTGTCATTCTATGTTATATGAGCAAACGACACATATTAAGATTGATTATCATACAATATGAAAAAAAGTTTGATTAGGCTTAATTCATCTTCTTATCTCCTTTGAAGAACAAATTGCAAACATTTTAACCAAACCTCTTGCCCTTAAGATTTTTCATTCTTTTGTTTTCAAAATGGAAATGTTAGATCTCAATATTTGAACTTAAAAAAAGAAAGGTATAATTAACTAATATAACTAACACCTATTTATCTCTTCTGTTTTATTTTACTTAGTTTAGTTTGTTATTTGTGGTTTAGTTGGTTATTGATCCCTCTCAGCAGATTAGTTATTTGAACAATTTTATGTAATTTGTAGCTCTTTTCTAATTTAGATTACAATCTTTTTTTCATTCATTTATGTTTATTGTCATATTCTCTAATAAATTGAAGTATCATATTTTCTCTTTTTTTTTTATCACACTATATTTTTTTTAGTATCTAAAATCCTTATTTATAAATTCTTTCTACTACGCATTGTATTTGTTATAAAAAAAATAGAAAATTAGTGTACAAATTTTAAATTAGATTTATCAATTCTATATATCATAAAAAATAGAAGGTCAATCATTAAGGAGGTTGCCTTAATGACATTGTTGAATGCAAAATGTATAGTCCCATGAAAAAATTAGATAAAAACTAAATACAAACAATAGATTTGACATAAAGTTCGCACTTGATAAATAAAAAAATTACATAAAGTGAAGAATAAGAAAAAGAAAGGTTAGAGTGGTAAACCATCGTTGCGAGAAAAAATAGAAAATATCTAATGATTGATTATGGAAGGAGTTTATTTTCTGTATTTATTTTGTCAGAGAATTTAATAAAATTATTACTTAATCAAATTTTTAATTTTTTCTATATTCAATTTTTATTTAAATTTTTTGTCATTTTTTATTATTTTCATTTTCTATTTTATAAAAATTATTAAATTTTTTTGGTAATTTTAGTTTCTAAAATTTTCATGTATACCTTTTAATTCTTTAAATTTGTTTACTTGCTTATATTTTAATATTTATAGAATTAATTAATCCTAAAAATATTACTTTATACAATTTAATGTTTAAATATATTATAAAAGGGAGGAAAGTAGATATAGATTTGGACCAGAAATTATCAATGAAGGCGATATGAGTTTTTAGGATTGTAATGCAATGGAGAAAGTTAAAAAGAAATAAATACACAATTGATGAATCATGAGAGTTAAAGAAAGAATTAAGATGAAAAAATAGTATAGAAAATATTTAAAAATTTTGCAAAAGATTAGTTTAGAATGTTTTCTCACTTGTCCCGCCTTAGTAAATCACAATTGAAAAACTTTTCTTTGAAGTTGTCCCTTATTATTCTTGTAAATTGGTGAAAATTGTTTTTTTTTTTAAACTTTGTTGTTAACTTCCAATTTTTTTTGTAGTGTTTTGTAAAAAAAAATATATATGATCAAGTTAATATATTTAATATAATTAATCATATTCTAGATAATATAAGATTCTAATATATTTTATTATATGTAGGACAAAATATTTAAAATGTTAAATTTAAAAGATTAGACATCTATAAGTATCTTTTTTCGGAATATATGATAAACTCTAATAATATATTAAATATGGAGTTTAGATTTAACTTAATCTTAAAAAATATTTCATAAGATAAAAATTTTCTATATGTTAATAAACATAATTGACCATATTAATATACATTGTAGGATCTAATAATTTGCACCAACGTTTTTAGGATTAATATGTATATTTATTTAAAACAATATTATCATTTAAATTTAATTTTTAAAAAGAGGAATTAATACTAATAATATTAGTAAAATGAAGATTTAAAATCATAAAAAAATGTGATAGATGATGTGATATAAAAATAATAAATAAGTTAATATATTTTAAACATATATCATAATTTGTTGTGCATAATTATATTATAGCATTTAAAATTATAAAATTAAAAAATATATTACTAAATATTTTTAAGTAAATAATATTATTACAAAATTATGTTAATTAAAATATTTTTTGTTAAATTGATAAAAAAATTTCTTAATAAAAATTATTAAAAATATAAAATACTAAAATGGGAGGAGTATTTTTTCAATATTTCGAAATCTTTATTTTCCATTTCATTTAAATAATTTTGGTTTGAATATTATTTTTCATTAATTTTATATAAAAATTGAATAAAAATTACAATAAATACATAAAAATAAAAAATAACTGTATTTTTATATAATTTAAGATATATTCAATTTTTATTCTTTTTAAAATAATTTTGATCCTTTTATTTTCCGTATTTGGTAAATTTAGCCTCTTACTAATTTATTTAAATTCAAATTCTTCAACTGTTAATTTTATATAAATTTTTGAAAGAATTTTTTAGTAGTATTGCAACCTGAAGTAATTGTAGATGTTGAAAAATAATAAATTTTATAAAAAAATTTAAAAAGATCAAAATTTTTTACAAGATGTTCGATTAAAGTTTAAAGAGAAAAAATGAAAATTTTGATCAGAAAATTTTAAATATAAGATAATTTAATTAATTTAATTTGATTTAAGTAAAATATAAGAATTATAAAATTTAGAAAATAGATAAATAAAATCAAATTTATCAATTTTTAAAATAAAGAAACTAAAATTATTTTAAAAAATTGAAAATAATTATGCACGAACCAAATTAGAGAAATAAAATTACTATTAAACCTAATAAATACTATAATGACACAAATATAATATAACTTCGTCTTTTCAATACACTATATTTTTGGATAAATTGTAAAAAATATATTATTTTAATAATCAATATCGTTATAATTAGGTATAAAAAATAAATGTATATTTAAATATGTTAGATAAACAATAATATTAAAATAATTTATTTTTCTTTGAATTATTTAAAAGATTTATTTATATAGTAAATTTTAAACCTAAATATAAATTTATTCATAAAAGGTGATTTTATATTTGAAATAATAAATTTTTAAAGATAAAATAAAAAATAAATTTAATAAAAATAATTTGATGATTTTTAATTTTTAATTTTTAATTATAAATTATAATTAATTTTTAAAAATATATTTCAAAACATTTTTAAGATAATAATAATAATAATAATAATAATAATAATAATAATAAATTTAATAAACACACATTAAACTTAATTTTTAAAACTGAAATATATTAAAATTAGGACGCCTAATCATCACCCATGATTGCTTATAAATTGGAAGCACACACGGCTGGGCCTGAGACTGGGAGACATACATATGAAATCGGACATTGTGACGCTTTATGCAATTTGCTTGAAATTTCAGAAACAGATGAGACACAGACTAGTAAATTGGCGGTCTTCCCAAGGAGCACGTGTTTCTCCTCCGAAATTCATAAAAACGAAAAAAAAGTAATATATAAAAATATATAATATTTTAAAATAAATAAATATATTTTATTTATGAATAAGTGATATATATAAGTAATTGAAAAAGTTGGGATAAATGTGGCTGCTCTATCATAATAGAGATCAGCCATTGCATCTTACACATATGCAAACTATATATGAATATGAGTTGATTTATAGAAGAATGTTTGGTGTGTCATGGGTGATAGGGTGGTTGACCAGTTGGCTAACTAATTCTTGGGTTTTTCAAGCCAGCAGGCCAATATACATGCTCTTCAATCATGCTTCTAGTTGTTTCTTTGGAACCATTTTGATTACTAACTGAAGGTATTATTAGTTCTTTCCAAACACGTACACAAGAAAAATTAAAATATTTTTCATATATTCAAATTAGCCTTTTTTTACCATTATTGATATAACTGTAAACAATAGTTATCAATAAAATAATAAACAATTTATATATGTAAGATAATTTTTGCCACAAAATAATTATTTTTCTATTTTCTGTTACTTAATTGAATAAAATAAAATTTCACATGGTGCAAATGGACTTGTGTGTTTTTTTATTATTAAAAGACCCTACATTATATGAAGTGACAGGCCCATGAGGTATAAAGCGTGTGCCCGTGACATTTATTTAGGACTTGTACCATTTGTCAGGTTGAGACTTATATTTCAAGGCCAGAAAATGAAGTTACCGTTCTCACTAACGCGGAATCAAAGGAAGCTCAAGATATTTGAAGTCTCGTCTCCCCTCTTTCACTTCGATATAATTTGCATTTCCACTTTAACCACAGTTGTTTTTGTTGTATCCATGACTTCATATTTTTAAAAGAATTCAATTCAAAAGACCACTTTAATAGGCGAGTAAGTCTTGAAACTTGAGCATCATATTAAAATTTCTTATATATTTATTAAATTTTGACTTATAATATTGATTTTCTCTAATGATGACTTCTCTTTATCAACATTTATTTAATGGAAGCCCTTCTACTATAGAATTTTACCCATTTATCACTGGTCAGTAAATTGTATTTTAATTCAATTTATAGGTAATTATTTCTGCAACTGATAAAGACGCAAGTGCATAGTTATATCACATAACAAAAAGAATATATACATAAGAATCATGTTCCTAAATATCAGTTTTAATTTAATTATCTAAATAAAAGTAAAATCAATTATATAAAAAGAGGAAAATGTGCAAGAAAATATAGGAGAGAAAAGATATAAAAAGAAAGTAATTATTTGTAAATAAAAAATATTTAAAAAAATATTTTTTTTTGTAAATTTTGATTGATTTTTCAAATAAATTATCCTGCATTAATTATTATTATTATTATTTAAGATATAATATGTTTAATTTAACCAACTATTTCTTTCGTGATAATTATATCAAATTAATTCTATAAAAAATTATGATATTTGTTGATTTTCAATAAATCTAATCCTATTTTATAATTAGGGTTAAAGAGTTTACTTTTAGTATTTTAAATATTAGGTTAACATACTCATAAACATTCAGAGTAATCAAAATATTCAATAACTAATAAAAAAATTCAAAAACATTTAAATTTGTGTTATTAATCTTAATTTAAAACATTTTTGGTTTCTAAATAAAAAACTTAATCAAGCATTTTAAAATCACAAATTATGGTTGAAAATATATATATATAAATTAAAAAAAATATTATAGAAAAAAAATGAAATTTTAATATATTTCTTAAAATTTATTAATATAATTTACTTTTATAAAATAAATTGAAATACAAAATCGTTAATTTGAAACGTCTTAAGAATCATAATAAAATAAAAAAACTTAACACAAATCATGATTTGTTGGAGAACATTGAAATCATCAAAAAAGAATCATGATTTGTTGGAGAACATTGAAATCATAAAAAAAGAATGTTACTTTATTAAGATCTACTAGAAGAACCAAAGTTATCAAAAATAATTTTTTACTTAAAAATCATAAGAATCAACTCATACATAAATGAAAACTATAAAAAAAGATTATCATTCATAAAATTTTGTTTATACTAAATTCCTAAATCTTAATATATGGAAAACTTACTTAGACCTATTATATAGAAAGCTCAATTAAATATAACAAGAAACTTACATCCTAAAAATATATACCAAACTTATTCCTAAATTAACATATATCTAATTAAAAATAAATAAAGAGTTTCATTATTGTTAAATTCTAAACTAACATTAATTTGGCTAAAAACTAGATAGTAGTCCTATCAATTAAGTTCCCTGATAATATGATTACATAAATTAACCCATATTAGATTTGAATGTGGGTCAACGTAATCCTTTTTTTTAAACTTTCTCGATGAGATCATGAAGTGCTTGTTTCATATGCTTAATCCTACTCTTAGCTATCCTCTCCTTTAGTGTAGAGGATCTTTCAAATGATTATTATTACTTGGGATGCTCACACTCACATCATTTTCTCATTCTCTGAGAGAATTTGGATCCTTAAATCTTGAAGGTCACCTGTATCAAATAAGGATAACTCAAACATTGAAAGTGACATTTACATTATCATAGCTACTCAAAAGATCGATCTTATAAGCATTATCATTGACCATTTCAACCATTTGAAAGAGACTATCCTGTCTAGAATGTAATTTGGAATTTTTCTTAACTTGGAAACCTCCCCCTTTTCCAAGTTAACTCATTCCTTATCATTAGGTTTAAAGACCACCTTAATGCATCATCTGTTTGCTTGCCTAATCTAATATTCATTTTTTTCTCAATATTAGCACAAACCTTGACATACAACTTCTATACAAATTTATCGTTTTGTTCCATTCAAATTATTAGAATCATCAGTAGGTAATGGTAAAAAATTTAAAGATGATAAAGGATTAAATCATATACAACTTCAAAAGGTAAAAAGAAAGTAAATGTGTAAATCACTCTATTATATCTAAATATTTTTTCGAATCTTTTAAATTCTTTTGAATTATAGTACATAATAAGGTGTTTAAAATTCTATTCACACCCTCAATTTGTCCATCTGTTTGTGGATGTGTCACGGTAGAGAAAAATAACTTAATGCCTAACTTACCCCCATTAGGTTATCTAGAAATGGTTAAAAAATTTAACACGATGATCACTCACCATAGTTCTAAGTAAGCCATGCAAATGCATGATTTCTTTGTACAATAAATTAGTAATATATGTAGCATCATTAGTTTTAAAACAAGTAATACAATATACTATTTTACTAAACTTATCCATAATCACAAAAATACCATCTTATCGATTCGAAATCCTACGCATACCTAGTACGAAATCCATAGAAATATCAGTCGAAAGGTATTCAAGAGCAGGTTAGAGAGTATACAAACCATGAGACATTACCTTTGATCTTGTTTGTAAACAATTAATGCATTCTTAATAAATAAGCTTAACATCATGTTTTATTTTGGGTCAAAAAAATATTCATGTAAAATATCATAAGTTTTTTTAATGTTAAAATGTCATATTAACACTTCCGCATAAGCCTCTCTAATGCTTCACACTACATTTGGGCACATAATTTATTTTACTTAAACAAATATCCATCTTTTCTAAAATAGTCTTCAGAATCATATTCATAACATGCCTACCATAATTGTCCAAATTCAACATCATTAGCATACAAAGCTTTTAGTAATCCAAATACTAGTAATTTCGTTTTTAGTGTTGTAAGTAACACATACCTTTGAGATAATACGTCACCTACAATATTTTTCTTTTTCTTTTTATATTTGATAACATAACAAAACCTATAAATTTTAGCCATTTAACATGTCTTTTGTTGAGCTTACCTTGGGATATCAAGAAATTCAAACTGAGATGATTGGAATGGATAATAAATTTCTTTGACCAAAGATAATATTGTCAAGTTTTTAGGACCTTCAACAAAGCATAAAACTTCTTATCATAGGTGGATGGTTAGTGTAAGTCCACTGAGCTTCTCACTAAAATATGTCATAGGTTTGGAATCCTGCACCAAAATAGCTCATATACCCACTCTAGAGATATCACATTCAATCTTAAAACCTTTATCAAAATTAAATAAATTTAATACGAGAACATTGATTAACTTATTGTTTAACAAATTCAAAGCCATTTCATGCTTCTCATCCCATTTAAAGATAATATTTTTTTAACAAGTTCATTCAAAAGGCCTCTTATAAAACTTGTTAAATCAGGAAAGTTCCTTAACTCATTGACATTTTTAGGCATAGGTCATTCTCTAACCGTCTTAACTTTCTCTTCATCAACATTAATCCCTGAAAACTTATAATAAATCTTAAGAAGATAATTAACTCTATTCAAACAGTGCACTTCTTAAGATTAGTTTGCAATTCATGGCTTCGTAAAGTAGCACACACAACACATAAGTGATTTAGGTGTTCATCTATTGTCTTTCTATAAATTAAAATGTTATCAAAATAGATAATAATAAATTTTCCCATAAAATTTTACAAAATATGATGCATTAATCTCATTAAAATACTTAATGAATTAAAGAGACCAAATGATATGATCATCTATTCATACAATCCATATTTTGTTTTAAAAATGGTTTTCCACTCATCATCGTATTTCATACGAATTTCGTGATAACTACTTTTTAGATCAATTTTAGAGAGCAAGCAAGAATCACATAGTTCATAAGTAAATCATCCAACTCAAGTATAGGATAATGACACTTTACTATAGGATAATGCACCACATCTTATCCATCTTTGGTACTAAAAGGACAAGAATCCACATACTGACTAATAATTTCTCTCACAAATCCTTTTTTTTTTTATCAATTTTTCTACTTGTCTTTGAATCTCCTTGGCCTCTTCAAGACTAGTGTTATAAGTTGGCTAGTTTGCAATTGTAGCTTCAGAGATAAAATCAATTTGATGCTCAATACCTCTTATGGGGGGAACTTATGGTGATTTTCTATGAAATACATCAGGAAATTCTTATAATAAAGATTCAATCACACTAGAAAAATAAAAATTATGATTGTTAATAAAATAAATATCCGTATAGTAAAAGAACATGCTCATTTTTTCTCAAAACACTCTTGACCTCTTCTTCTTGAGAAAATACATAAATTTTCTTTTGTTTTTCTTTATTTTCTAATTCTCCTTTCTTTTTGCTCCTACTTTTTTTTTAATTTTCCCTTTTTTTTCACTTTCTATTTATTCTCTTTTTTTCTTGATTCTCTATTTCTTTTTCTCTCATTTTACATTCTTTCAAAATCATTATTTGATCAGAATAAGTTTCAATAGGCCTTAATGGAATAAATACAATTGTTTGATTATCCATTGCAAGAAAATGCCTATTTTTAAACTCATTATGCATAACTTTCGTATCATATTGCCAAGAACACCTTAATAATAAGTCGTTACTACATAGAGGCAACATCATACAACATAACATCCTTATACTTGCCTACAGAAAAAGACACCAAGACTTGCATACTAAGCCTTACATCCCCACAATCATTCATTCATTATAACCTATAAGGATTAGAATGCTTCTCAGTAGGCAATTTAGTTTCTCTGCTAACAAGGTACTACAAACATTAGTACGATTGTCATTATCATGCTACATACCTTATTATTTACATGACAATGAGTACAAAAGATGTGCTCCTTTTGATCCGAATCTCTTTCATCCCTTGATTGGATGTTCAAACCACACCTTGTAACCAAGATATTTCAATGCACAAGTTATTCTACATCAACATCACTATAGTCCTCCAACCTGAGCATCTATTCATCTTTTCAGCTTGCACTCTCTACTTTGTCATTGTCAAGAATGATTATAGTTCTTTGATTTAGACATTAAAAGGAAATGTGCCCAAGACCTATGCACTTAAAGCAACAAATGTTACTTGACTTATAAGATGATTTGATTTTAGATTTACCTTTGGAAATAGGTACTGCTAACTTCTCCTTAGATTCCTCCTCTGATTTAGGACCTTCCTTCTTGTTGGACCAATTACACTTCCATGATGAGCTACAACCATATCTTTCCAACTAAATAGTTTTATAAAGTGAATCTTCCATCTTCATATATTGTTTTAGCTCCACAACATCAACTATTTATCATTTTAACCCTTTAATGAATCTTGTCATAGTTTCTTCTCAATCTTTTTCAATGTTAGCTCTAATCATGACCATTTTCATGTCCCTGTAATAATTTTCAAAATCCATGGCATCTTGAGTAAGAATTTTCAGTTTTCGATGCAAGTGTCTATGGTAATGCTTGACATAAATATTCTTGACATGGCTACCTTTAACTCTTCCCATGTTCAAATGAGTTTCTCTCTATACCTCCTCCTAGTAAGCATAAACTGATCCCACCAAATACTAGCATAGTCACTGAAAGATATAGTGGTCAGCTTTACCTTTTTCTCCTTCGAATAATTATGAGAATCAAATATATGTTCCACCTTTATCTCTCATTTAAGATAAATTTTGGTTTTATTCTTTCCTTGTAATAGTGGAATAGATAATCTAATACTTCCCAATTTATGATCCTTTCCTTCTCGATAATGCTTTCTTCCTCTGAAACCTTTACATTTTGATTCTGAGTTCTTTTTCCTATCTTCTTCATCAAGGTGAGGTAATCTTTAAAAACTACTTCAATGAGAAACTCAAAACTTTCTTCTCAAACGATCCTCCATATCATCCTACTTTCTATTCAACCTGTTAGAATTGATTTTGAACAAATTTTATAAATATCTTTACATTATTTTCATTTTGATAGGATTTACCACCCATGTTGGTAGTGTTTCAAATTAAACAAAGAAGAAAAATTAATTTAGTAAGTCTTACTAATTTATTCCTTGGAGTTTACTCTCAATATGACACTCTTATAATCCCTTGAACCAAGAACTTCATAAGTTGGTTTCCTAACAAATAATCAAAGAATCAAAGATACACAAGATGGATAGAGTAAGGAGTACTAGACAAAAAAAAAAGATTAGGACAATTCAGAATCAAGAACTCAAATATTAAAACTAAATAAAAACTAAAGGTACTTTTTTATATGGAATTGACTTGAAATTTTTTTAACTTGAATTTCTATCATAATTCTTTTGAACTTGGATTCTATCACAATCACTTTTTTTTCCTTTTTTTTTAATACTTTCACTTGTTTGTCAAATACCTGGTAGTCAAAACTTCAACATAGTAAGAGATATAAAGATATACTTTTTTCTTAGAGAGAAAATTTATGAAAAAGGATAAACAAAAGATGAATGAGAATAAGAAGAACATAGATAAATAAAGAAACACAAGAATAAAATAAAATAAAGAATAGATGATATCCAATTCTAAGAGTTGCAGTTCTAATGTCAACAAATGTGATTCAACCATACAAAATGAATTTGAAATACATAAACGTTTATTTGGAATATCTTGAGAATTAGTATAAAATAAAGAAATCCGACACAAACTACGACTTATCAAAGACAATAGAAGTTATTAAAGAGGGAGGTGACCCTTACCATGACCTAGTAGAAGAACCAATGTTGTCAAGGGTAGTTCTTTATCCAAGAACCAAAGAAATCAACTCACGAAAAGATGAAAACTTTTAAAGAGAAATATTATTATTTATAAAATTGTATCTACACAAAATTCTTAAATATAAGAAAACCTAATTGGACCTATTATATAGAAAGTCCAATTAAACATAATAAGAAACTTAAACCTTAAAAAGACATACCAAACTTATTCCTAAATTAACATGGGTCTAATTAGAAATAAATAAAATCTTTAACTATTATTAAATCCTAAACTAACATTAACTTGATTGGAAATTAACTAGAGTCATATCAATTAAACTCCTCGACAACGTGACTACATAAATTTAGCCATATTGGATTTGGATCAACGTAGTTCCATTCTTAAACTTCCTTAATGAGATCTTAAAGTGCTTGTTCTATACACTTGACCCTACTTCTAACCATTGAAACTCTCATTCCTTGTAGAGATCTTTCAAATGATCACTTTAATTATCATGATACTCACGTTAACATCAGTTATGAGGTTCTAAGTTTTGAGAAGAAAGTGATGACGTATTCCTTTGAGATGAACGTGAGGAATACAATAATTGTTTGACATGCATCATCTATATAAAAGTTTTTTTTTGAAAATTGCAATGAGAGGATAATTTGCAAGCCCTTTTATGAAAGGAGGTTGTGAAATCTAAGGGTTAGCTTATGATGTAAGTATACCAAAATTTATCATAATGTGAACTTTCAAGCTTAGGATGTACGTGAGCTAGATTTGAGTGTTCCAACACCTTGAGGATTCTTCTTGTAGTCGAGATTGTTCTTGTTAGACTTAACTGTCTCAACAAGATCTTGAAAAGACTATCATTACTGGTTTAATCAATTTCATGTTTTGGAGAAATGTTGAGAATTTATGAGATGTTGTTGGTGTTGCTGAGGGCACACTATTTTTTGGAAAATTGGATCTCAACACCTTCCATTATTTTGATAAAATGATTATGACATAAACCTATATGCATTTGCATATTACAAAAATAACCAACTCCAAATTATTAAGACTTGATAAAGTATGAGACAGAGTAGATTTTAACATAATCTTGAACCTTTCATCATAGGTACTTGAGGAAAAGATGATGGAATATCTCATGTATATCTATTACATTCACTACTATAAAATTGATTTTTTACAACTTATATTTTAAAGCATTTTATAAATAAAATGTTTTAAAAAATAATATTAAATATCTTTTAAACATTTATAAAAAGAAAAGCTTTAAAATATAAAAATATTACAACATTTATATTTTAAAATGTTTTAAATACTAGTATAAAAAAATAATACTATTTTTACAACACTTTTATAGTAATAAATGTTTTAGAATTTAAAATATATTTTACAAATTATTATAACAAAATTTTACCTTTTTAAAAACATTTAACTTTTTTTAATAAAGATAGTAAGGATTTAATTTTTTATTATTAATATTTTAAATTTTTTAATATTATTTGAATTTACTTAGTTTGTCCCGTTGCCCTGCTACGTATACTTTTACAAAACTTCTGAAAAGTAATTGTACGATCTCTTTTCTTATTCTTCCTACTGTGCTACCTTTATGAAATTTCTGAGCTTTTCTTCTTCGCGCATTGTAGCTAACTTTTAACTCGTACGCTCCTTTTCTTCTTCTCCGCTGCACTGCTACGTTTATGCTTGTTGTCATTATTGATTTTTTGTTTTAGCTGGTAATCATTTTTCATTATGTGATTTTGCATTTTCTTTAATTTTTGCTAAATCCCTAAATTCTCATTTTCTCATTCCCTTATTATTTTAAGAAGTGGACGTGCAACTTCAGTTTTTCGATTTCATGATTTAAGAAGTAAACCTGCATCACGTGGTAAGAGGTGAGTTGATTCTCCTTGACCATTTAGATTTTATACTCATCACAATGTTAATGGTTTTCTTTACGCCATCTATTTAGGGGCAATGCTCCACATACAATTTTATTTTCCTTATTAAAACCCTTTAAATGCATAAATTATTAGTAAGAATCTAAAACGGATGTATAGAATTAGAAGAGAATGAAAAAAATGGTTCGGAAGGAAAGATCCTGAATTCTCCATCATTTGACACCCTGCATACGCACTCATGCTAAGGCTGTCACTGGAATTAATTCATACACTTTACCATCTTTAAAAATTATCTTATTTAACTAGTCCAAAAGTAAAAATGTATAACTTGATTTTAAGTCTTGAAAAATTTGTAAAGGAGTGGATAAGAGAGACTTTTGCCAGTAGGAGGAGGTACCAAACAAATGGAGCGAATGATATTTGCAAATAGATTTAGCTAATGGTCCAAACTATGAGACATGTCAGAACTTAAGAACTTGATATTTGATCGGTTAGAAAAAATGCAGTATATTTAGGAATAAACAACTGGCATTATATATTTGTATTAATTACATGCTTTATGATTCATAAAATTAGCCAGTATACACGCACCTTACTTTAACAAAGTACAATATAAGAACCGCACATATTATATAGCATCCAATGCTCCAACAATAAATAGGATTGTGTCAAAAATATTTTGCATATTTTGCATATTTTGCATAGACATGTTGACTGAAATGAGCATGAATTTGTTGAGATGTGCACAGTTGTGTTAGGTTTTTAATAGATCTGAACATAATTTTATTACGTGATTTCTTCTTTTTTACCTTTATTATAGTGCCTTTTTTATTTTGTCTTTGGCTAATTTTTTTTTTTTGCCTCTATTTGAATTTTAGGTTCTACATTACAAGTCCTAAATGAAATAAAAAAATAGATAAATTTACAAGTATTATATTGGTAATTATATATGAATTAAGTTTTATTTTTATAAATAAATTAATAAAAAAACGATTTAATAGAGTGTGTAGCTTAAGTGGTAGTATGTCTAATATGTCTTAAGGTAATTCAGAACTGACCACATTTGTTTACATATACTTAAGGTGTCCACATTGTTATCAATATAAAAACTTACTTTTAATTTTAACAAGTGTGCCTATGTCATAGGAAGTTTTGGGGTGGGTATATATCATTTTATTAGAGTGTTGGCTTATCTCTTTTCATCCTAATTTCTATATTTCAAATGTTATGCACTTCGTTGTATGTAAGAAAATAATTTTTGATCTGCATGCAAATTAATATCTTTATTATCCTTATATTGTACCAAGTATGAGAATTGAGCACGATATAACGATCTCATTCCAATGTTGATAAGAAAAAATTATTTTAATTAGATTGAAGAAAAATTTAAATTTAAATTTATTTTAATAATTCTAATAATATTCAAATAATATTAAATTTTTATATTTTTAATAAAATATAATTTAATTTATTATTTATATTTTATTTTATTTAAAAAATTATTATTAATTTATACATTATTTAGATTAAAAGTATATTTGATATTTGATAATCAATAACATATCATGTGTGAAGGGTGTAATGGCTTAGTATATTGGAATATAAGTTTGTATAGAAAAATTTGGTGATATAGGTGATCCTATTATATTACAGCAAACGGACAGAAGAAGAAAGGTATAAGGATTAGATACAGTTGAGACAACTGTTAATTTTAACAGCATTATGCCATTATCAATGTAGAAAACCACAAAAATTATATGTTTAACACCCAAAATTTGATGAATGTTTCATATGATCAATGATTACTGTGGTTCTGATGGACATATTAGTCATTATCATTATTTTGAAGGCAGCCTAATCCGCAGTGACTATTGTACATCACTTTATCATTTATACTCTATTGGTATTGATGTTAAAAACCCAAAGACATTGAATTTTGCCAATAGGATTTACATTCCAATACATCTTACCTTTTTTTATCTTTTTTTTATCACATTATATATTATTTCTATTTATTTATTTATTTTTACTTTTTATCCTTCCTTATAGAAATTTTTTATTTATAGTTTAGGAGTAGTTGAATAATTACAACTGTAGTTGAATAATTACAACTATCTGAAGTTATTTACAATTTGGTTTAACGGTGTTAGATTCGTTTTCTGTACTTGTGAATTGGTGTTGACTATGATGTTGATATGACATCAAAAGTTTGTAACTCTACTAACTGTATCTCTAACTACAAGTTTACTTTTTAAAAAAAATTTCAGAATATTATTTATCGTTAAAGTTTATTTAGATTGATTGAGTTTAAGCTTGTGAAATCTAAAACTTGTAAGGTAATTTATTTTTCCTAATTCTTTAATTATAACATTACACATGCATAATATAATATGTATACATGCATTTTATCTTAGCTTCCTATTCGAGAACTTGTATATTATGTTTAGCATAGTTACAAGTTGTTCTTGAATTGTCCAAAAGTGGACAATCTAAAATTATAAATTTGTATTTAGTAAATTATTGTATGTCTCCATTCTTGATCTAAGAATATCATTGGTTGACATTTTTTATTGTTCTCTAAGTACATGCCTAATATAGGAGATAATATATATCACCTATATTAAGTTGTGTTCTTGGAGAACTAAGGGAAAATACTATCAAAATTTAATAATCTTGGATAAGATACAAGCCCCACTCTTATAGGATGAAGTAGACATCAAGCATATAATCATTGCATGTTGACATTAACTTTCCAAACTGAAAATTATTGTTGTTAAGTAGGAAGAATCAATTATGGATCGAAAATGGATGTTTGCCAATCGTTTGTCAAATGAATATAAGAACGGAGTAAAAGAGTTTATCGAGTTTGTAGTTGATCATGCAGAAAATCCTAATAAAATATATGTCCTTGTTTAAGATGTTGTTACTCAAGGAGAATTAATGTGGCTGAGTTAAAGGATCATCTAGTGTGTTATGGAATAGATCAAAGTTATATATGTTGGACAAGACATGGTGGGATAAGGGATGATTCTGATGATTCAAGTAATCTTGAAATGTTTGAAAACATAGATACATATGAAGGTGATTGAATTAATGATATTGAAAATGCAGTGGAAGAGGATCTTCAAGATTGTCCTAAAATGTTTGGATATATGATGCAGAGAAACCATTGTATGATGGTTGTACAAAATACACAAGATTATCAGCAGTTTTGAAGTTGTATAACTTAAAAGCTAGTAATGGATGGTCAGATAAAAGCTCCACATAGCTACTTACACTTTTGAAAGATATCTTGCCAAAGAATAATGTGCTTCCCAATCGAACATATGAAGCTAAAAAAATGATATGCTCTATTGGCATGAGCTATGAGAGGATACATGCATGTCCCAACGATTGTATTTTATTTAGAAATGAATATGCATACTTAAATAACTGTCCCAAATGTAATGTCATGCGACATAGGAAGAAAGAATCAACACTAATGAAGGTGGTTTGGTATTTTTCCATAATATTGAGATTCAAGTGAATGTATCATAGTCCTGAAAATGAAAAATAATTGACATGGCATGCAGATGATAGAATTAAGGATGGAAAGCTTCGACATCCTGCAGATTTACCTCAGTGGAGAAAAACTAATCACGACTATCTTGATTTTGGGCAAGAACCAAGAAACCTACGCCTTGCATTGTCTACTGACAGAATGAACCCACACGACCTTCAAAATAGCACTTGGCCAGTGATTTTGATGATTTACAACCTACCTCCATGGTTATGAATGAAACGCAAGTTTATGATATTGTCTATATTAATTTCTGGACCTAAACAACCAAGAAATGATATAGACGTATACTTGGCTCCTTTAATTGAAGAATTGAAAAAAATGTGGGAGGTGGGTGTGGAGGTGTTTGATGGGTACATGGAAGAAATATTCTTATTAAGGGTTATGTTGTTTGGTACAATTAATATTTTCTAGCATATGGTAATTTGTCAGGATACAGTATCAATGGTCAATGTGCATGTCCTATATGTGAAGAGAATACAAATTAGAAACCATTGCAACATTGTAAGAAAAATGTATTTCTTAGACATCGTAAATTTTTACTTCCTAATCATCCTTATCGAAGGTGGAAAAAAGCTTTCAATGGGAATAATGAATACAGTAGGTCTCCTATTCCATTGACAGGTGATCTATTGTTTGAAAAGGTAAAGGATTTGAAGATTAAATTTGGCAAGCCTTTTGCCAAAGAGCTTGTTACAAATGGATGGAAGAAAAGGTCAATCTTCTTTGAATTGCCATATTGGAAGTCATTATATGTAAGACATTTTCTTGATGTAATGCATATTGAAAAAAATGTTTGTGAGAGTCTCATTGGTACATTGCTTAATATGCAAGGAAAGAGTTAAGATGGAATCAATTCAAGATTAGACTTAATTGATATAGGAATAAGGACAGAATTAGGACCGGTACAAAAGGGAAAAAAAGTATGTATTTACCTCCAGCTGCTCATACTCTATCTAGACAAGAGAAAATTACATTTTGTAAATTCCTTGATGGAGTTAAAGTTCCAAAGGGCTACTCTTCAAATATTAGAAACCTTATATCAATGAAAGATCTAAAGTTAAAAGGTTTAAAGTCTCATGATTACCACATCCTCATGGAACATTTGCTACCAGTGGGTATACGTTCTATTTTGTCCCCAAAAGTACGAAGAACTATAACTAAGTTATGTTTTTTCTTCAAGATGATTTGTAATAAAGTACTTGATCCTGCAAGGTTACCTTTTTTGCGTAAAGAAATTATTGTAACTTTGTGCGAGCTTGAGATGTATTTTCCATCTTTATTCTTTGACATAATGATTCATCTAATCATTGACCTTGTTATAGAAGCTCAATTGTGTGGGCCAGTTTATATGAGATGGATGTACCCGATTCAGCATTATATAAAGATATTAAAAGGGTACGTGAAGAATTAAAGTCGACCAGAAGGTTGTATTGTTGAGAGATATATAGTTAAAGAAGATGTTAAATTTTGTACTGAATATCTAAGCAATGTTGATTCCATAGGACTTCCAAAATCTTGTTACCAAGGAAGAATAGAAGGTGAAGGGATTAAGGGAAATGATATAGTGACAATACCAAGGACTGAATGGGAGCAAGCACATTTATATGTTTTACATAATAAAAATGACGTTGAGCCATTTATTGATAGATATAAACATATACTTAGAAGTTTGAACCCAAACAGGAATGAAAATTGGATAACAAGAGAACATAACCGAGAATTTATAACATGGTTTAAAGAGCATATTTTTACAGAGTTAGTCGTGAATCCTTCTTCAATTTCAGATAGAATAAGGTGGTTAGCAAGTGGTCCCAGTGTTCATGCTCTTTCTTACCTTGGTTATCTTGTTAATGGGTATACATTCTATACAAAAGAACAGGATAGTCGAAATACAATGCAAAACAGTGGTGTGACCCTTGTAGCACAATCTTTGCATATGTCAAGTGTTAAAGACCAAAATCCTATATATGCAAATATGCAATATTTTGGCATCATTCAACAAATATGAGAGTTGAATTACACAAAGTTTAAAGTGCCTATATTTGGTTATAAGTGGGTTGACACTAATAACGGTGTTCAAATGGATAAGTCATGATTTTTGCAGGTGGATTTTAGTAGGGAGGGGCTATAAAAATGAGCCTTTTATTCTAGCATCTCAAGCTCAACAAATATTCTATGTCACTGATCCTATTGATAAGAAATGGTCAATTGTGCTTCTATCCAAAAAATATATATACAAATCATGATCACTATTATGAAGAGATTGATATTGAGGATGACCATTCTTAAGAATATCACAATCACTTGAGAGTGATCCAACAATAGATGATGAACTATATATGAGATATGATCAGGATGATGTAATTTGGGTCAATCCATTGTTTTGCATTAATAAGAGACAAACTAATGTTAATCCAACAAGCAAAAGGAAAAGGTTAGTTTAAACTTTGTATGTAAATTACTTTTGTTTCATATTTACAATAATGAATTTGTTGTATTTTAATTAAACATGTTCTAATATGATTGAAGGTAAATGGATTCTTCCCATGAGAATGATGCTCCTAACACTCAAAAAACGTGGAGTGACTATCATGAAGAAAGTTGTTCTTTCAAACAATAAAGGAATCAAACTTAAGGTAATACTTACTAATATAGTATTTTATCATGTTTCTTTTATAAACATTTATATTTTTCTATTTATATTTGATTAGGTTCAATGGAATTCTAAAGGCCAACCAATTAAGCCTAATGGAGATCAATTCATGAGGTATCTTGGAATTATTACTCGACAATTGGTCAATTAACTGTGATAATTGGAATAATGTTATCTTGAATCCTATAAAAAATAACATTTGGGATAATATAAAGGTAATATATTGACTTTTGTCTTAGTTAATTATTTTTGTTTCTTATGTATACATGTTAACATTGGCGCTTTGTTTATTTTATTTTCTAGACAACTTTTGATGTTCAGGATAGCCATCGACATTATACAATTATTGCAGCTGGAAAAATGCATCAATGGTTCAGATCTTATATTACAACTACATATTTGTATGATGTTGATAACAATCTAATTGATCCTCCACCTGAGTAGCCGCCCAAAGAATATGCAGACATAATAACCGAAAATGAATGGAGATTATTTATAGCTAAGCGAAAAGATCCAAAGTTTCAGGTAATACGATGTGATGCATAATATATAATTAGTTATATTTATTGTTTATATGCATTTGAAGCAGATATATTTATATAAGTGTCTTTTCAGGAAATAAGCAATAAAAATAGAAAGAGAGCATCAAATCCTACATATCCATATAGGAAATCACGTACGGGTTACGCTCGACTTGAGCAAAAGATGGTAACTTATTCTTATTTATATGATATGGTAGAGATTTTTTTAAATATATTTGAATAATTATTTTAATATATAGATGGAAGAGATTGGATCAAATGTCACATCCATACCTCGTCATATATTGTGGAAGGCTGCTTGTGTTAATAAAAAGGGAGAAATTGATAATGAAAAAGTTGCTGAAATGTGGGCTCATTGTGTAAGTTTTTCTTTTTTTTATTTAATTTTTATTTTTATGATAATCTTGATCATGAAAACTATCTTTTTTTCTTATTTATGCTTCTTTGGAGTCATTATCAAAACCTGAGCCACAGAAATCGAACTCCCATGATGATATACTTGCTAAAGCATTAAATGTTCAAGAATATCCTCGTCGTGTCAAGGGTATAGGATTTGGTGTGTCACAAAAACAGTATTTTCCAGAGCGAAAACGGTTGATACTAAATGATACACTTAATGAAGTGGCTAACTTGAAAGTCATGATGCAACATCTCATAGGAAAAATAACTGATATGGAGAATAAAATGCAAGAAAGGGAAACAATAAACAGACAACCTGATGTAGCTTGTCCCCGAATAAGAGATAATTGTGCGCTTGTGTCTTACAACCTTCCTGAGGTATATTTACCATAAGAAAATCATACTTATTATTAATTTATATTTAAAAGTATTAATATATATATATATATATATATATATATATATATAATTTTTCATTGGTATAAGGAATTTCTTCATGTCATCTTTACTTATCAACTCCAACACATTGTATGGTTGGAAAAGGAAAAGTACATAACACACCTGGAGCTACAATACATAACAAGCCACTTCCTGCTTCTAATTGAGGTTGTTGATGAGCCACATGCACCTTTGTCAATATCAGATGATTATGAAGGAATCACAAAACTTGGAGGAGCAGTAGGTGCATATGTAGCTTGGCCAGTCAATCTTATTGGTTTGGATACTACTGTATGTATACTACTTACCTTTTCAAGAAATATTCTCATTTTCCTTATTCAATTCAATAGCTTCGCATGATTTTTTCACATTTGAGTTTAATACTTATGTATATGGAACTTCACAAAATTATAGGTTCTATCTATGAAATAGTTCTCATTTCAGATTCTTGGACAATCCAAAGGAAAGAAGGATAAAGTTTCAGGGCACACAAATGAATTATCAACAACATTAAATAAGAAAAAAGGAAAAGATGTGATTAAGGAGCCCCCCTCTACAACCGATTTGTGCACTCAAATGCCATTTTTAATTTACTTTAAAATACATGTGCAAAGTAAGATGCAGAGTGAGTATCAACTTAGTATAGAGATGGAAGAAAGCATATTTGGTAAACCATTTGTTGATTATCTTGGTCAACAACAAATCAGTGAACTTCTCTATCATGAGCAGATAGGTGTCTTTGTTATTTGCACTTACATTAGGTATTGTATGGTATATTATTTGTGCATCTTTTATATCTTTTAATCTTAATTTGTATTTGTATTTGTATTTGATGTTATAATAATTCTTTTAAATATCTTCATTTAAGGTACTTGTATTTTGAGTTGTTACTCTCAACTGAAAAGATGAAGAGGTTTTCATTCTTATCTCCTCATCTAACATGTTCATTAGCCAACGATTCTTCCCAATATGTAGCTAATGTTCTTAGCATGTTTCAAGAAGAAGAAAAGTTATTTTTGACTCCATATAATGTAGGGTGAGTGAATTTTTCATAAATTGGATTTTGAAATGAATTTAAGTGAATGTCATTTGTTTAGGAGTTACTAAATGAGCATTATTTTGTAGGAAACATTGGGTGTTAATTGTTATTAATGCCAAAATTGAAACAATATATTATTTGGATTCTGTGCATGGAGATCCAAGAAATTGTTCATATTTGAAGAATATGTTTAAGTGGGAAACAATTGTTAGTTTTAAATAGATTTATGTGAATTATAAACATTTACTTATATTATTTTTATTTATTATTTTTAGAGCATTCCAAATTTATCGAGCTGCTAAGAGAGTTAAGATGACAAAATCTAAATCAAATGCAATTAGTTGGATTCCTACATAGGTATTTATAAAACTTTACACTATTATTTGGAAAATTATATTATTAATTTAACAAAATTTTATCTTTATTTTAATAGTGCCTCGTCAAATAAATGATGTAGATTGTGGTTATTATGTTATGAGATTTATGAAGAAAATCATTTTAGAAAATCAAAATATGATCCCAATAGAGGTATGTAATTTTAAATTGACTCTATATTCATTATGATTCCTAATTTATTTGAAACTTTATTATTGTTTCATGCTAACATGATTTTATTTGTGTATATTGCAGTACTTTCCTAACTATAGATGCACCACATATTCTTATTCTCAATTAGATGAAGTCAAAGAAAAATGGTGTTCTTATGTGGCCAAGAATTTTATTTAAATTATTTTTATTTAGCAAGTTTATATATCATATTGTTTGATCTGATTTGACATATGAATTATTTATATTTAGCAAGTTTATATATCATATGAAGCTATGTTGGTCTAAAAAATTTCTTGAATGTGATTAGCTTATGATTTCTTTTTGAATTGAACATCTTTATTTGAAGATTAGAGAATTTTACATTACTAGATATTGAATTTATTTTTTAAAATTGTTTTGATAATTTTGGTAGTCTTTATCTACTGTGATGTTGATAAACAGGAAGAAAATGCTAAAAATAAAATAATTAAAAAAATAAATAAATTATATTACAGTGCTTATATATTGAAGTGTTTTATAACGTATTACTTTCTCTACAACCTTTTTCTCTACAACCTTTTATAACACTTGTATAATAAAGTGTTTTAAGATATAATATTTTACAGCATTTACATATTGAAATGTTTTATAATGTATTACTTTTTCTATAATCTTTTACAGCATTTGTATAATAAAATGCTTTAAAAAATAATATTTTACAGTAGTTACATATTTAAATGTTTTATAATATATTATTTTTTTTATTGCCTTTTACAGCACTTATATAATAAAATGCTTTAAAAAATAATATTTTATAACATTTTTATATTTAAATGTTTTATAATGTATTATTTTTTCTATAACCATGAAATATTTTAAAAAATATTATTTTACTATATTTTTTTAAAACGTTTTAATATATTGTCTAATTTATTACTACATTCACATATAAAGCATTTAAAAAAATTGTAAAATAATTAAAAAAAATATTTTAATAATTTTTTTTGTATAGTGATTCATTTTCACATTATATTAGATCTATGTATTTATTTGTAATATTTATGTATATGATTTGGGCACGTATATATACTTAATTTATTGCTACTGAATGAAGTTTTATTTTTTTTTTATTATATTTTGTATGTATATTTTTTAATAAAACCGCGATATAGGTTGTCTTTATTAAATATGAAGATGGATGCGAACCTAAATAATAAAGAATAATATAATATGCTAAAAATAAAAATAATTCCTAAAAATAAAATTACAATATAAATTATATAAAGATGAAAAATGATGAAATACATAATTATTAGTTTTTTTATGTAACTTTATATTTTATAAGTAAATTTATATTTTAAATTCAACAATAAAAACCAAATTTACTTATATTTTATATGGATTTAAAATATATATTGTATATATGTATTTGATATAATTATCTTATAATATAATTTTTAAAATTTTTTATAAAATAATATAAATAAATAAATTGTAATATTTAATTAAAAAAATATAATTCATCTAAAATATTATTATATGAAGTATAATCTATCTTATAAAAAACAAAAAATAACCTAAAATTACTAATTCTAAATAAAAATACTAATTAATATACAAATAATATATATCATTTACATATGGATAATTTATAAGATGGAAAGTCTCATTATTTAAATATTATATTATTTTTTTTATATTTAATATAAAATTTATTATAATATTATATTATTTTTGTTTAAAATTTGCGTAAAATATATCTAAAATAACCTTTTCATACTTTAACGTTTTTTAACCTTTTTACTTTAAATTTATAATGAATAATCCTTTTTTTATACAAGTCAATTCATTTTTATCTATTTGAATAGTTGACATAATATTTAAAAAATTAGATTTCAGGTTACAAAGTTATAAGAGATCAATTAAAGATAGTTTATGAAAGGAATCATATCCTCTTTAGATATTCCTGTAAAAGATAATCCTCGTTAAGTCATCATTAAAATTTTTATTAGCGTGTCATATTATATTTACTTGAATATCAACATATTATTGCCAATAACTTATAATTTACTTCCAAATCATTTAAATCAACCTCATTTCCATAAAAAAAACCTAGTCCCACCTTTTCTTTAATTTAATTTACCTATATATTATTATATTTTAGTTTAAATAATAAATAAATTTGATAAAAATTATAAATTTAAAAATAATTAATTCAATTAAAAATTAAATTATATTTTTAGTAAATATATAATTTTAAATGTATCATTTAATTAATATTATTATTTATTTAATGTGAGTGATATATGTACGTATATAAGTAAGTAAATATATATATATATATATATATATATATAACTGTATATGAATAATAATATTCAAAAAATTTTAAGTTATATAATTAATTAAAATTTATATATTTTTTGAAAAACTTCACATAATTTTTTTTAATCCTAATTATTCATGATTAATATTTTTCTATTATATGGATGATGATCAATTTATCGTAAAAATAATTTTTATTAAAGTTATTTTTTTATATAATTTTTTATTATTTAAATTAATCCAACTATTAAATTAAATATTTTTATAATTTAAATTAAATTTATAATTTTTGTAAAATTAAAAAATATTTATATCTGTAATTTAATAGATATTAAAAGCTATATTATACGTTATTGGAAAGGATAAAAATCAAATTTCTATTTGAAAAGAATGAAAGTTACAAATAAAAGTCAAATAATATAAGAGAAGTTTCGTGAGTAAATGAAGATGAAAGTAGTTTCTATAAATATTTTTGTTAAAAAAATTATAATTTAAATATTCTGACAAATAAACCATTAATAAAATATGATACTTTTATTAGAGAAAAAAGTTAGCACAAATTTGAAATTATACTAGCAAAAGTGAAAAAATTGTTTGTTAGTATATGTATATAATTTGGAAAAAAAATATTTAAAAAATTATAAAGCTGGATATTTTTAAAAATTGTTTTTACTAAATTTTTTATTTTATAAATCTACTACTACATATTAAAAATAAGAATCTTATTATATAATGAGAACATTTTTAGGAACCGTTTTCTTTCTCGTTAAGTCCACATGGTTGGTTTTATATTAAAAATTTTATTTTAAACTTTTTATTATTTTAAAATAATTTAATATAAATCTTGAATACTGAAACATTATACTAAATTTAAAGATATTTTATTTGAGACAAATTTTTAAATATTGTGTTATAATTTTAATAATTATTTTTTAAATTTAAATATTAAAATTTTTAATATATTATTTAGTAATAAATATATTTATTAATAATATAATATTTATTATTTTTAATTTATTTTTATTCATAATTTTTATAAACTTAAAAATATCTATACATTGTACGGACAACATACTAATTTGAAGTAACTGTATGTGTCTAAAATTAAAATTGTACAGCGCACGAATATGCACACATGCCTTCATTTATTTGTTTGAGTAAAAAAAAATTCTTTTATAAGATTTGAAATTGATTAAGGAAACTAAAAAACAAAAGTAGAGCAGCAAAAATAACAAATCCCACAAGATCGTTTTTCATGGCATATAAATTGTATGTACAAAAGATCATCTTGCTTTAGATAATTTAAAAAATGAAAATTAAGAGAGAAAAAAGTAAAAGAATAAAAATAAAATAAAAAAATAAATAATATAAAATTTAATTTTTATTAATATATTTTTTATTTTTTAAATTATTTAATAATTTAAAATAAAAAATTAATTCTTTTATTTTTTATTTTTTTAAAAGTATTTTTTATAAATCCTATAAAAAATAATTTTTTCTTTCATATAAAACAAATTCAAACGTACAAATAAAAAAATAAAATCCTTCCAACTTAACAAAATGAAATCTTTTGGGATTATGGTGGTTGACTTAAACCATGATGTTGATGGGTAACTGCTAATCAGTTTGAAAAAGTAATGGTAACATGTCCCATTTGGGTCAGTGAGTGGGATCTCCATTTATTGTTCTGCCAGATATTTGTAAACTACCTACTGTCACTTTCTCCCATGGGAGGATATGCCTTCCCATTGCCTCAGTTCCATTTTGTTGAATACCAATTTTCATATTTAGTTACCCAATCTCACCCCTAATACTGTTCAACCCAATAACTTTGATCATTTAAAGGGTTATTGTTCCCTCTCTTACCATGGTTCTCCTCATATATTTTGAGTGTGAAAGTAGTCTTTTGAGTATAGTTTATACAATTATTCAATACAATTGATTTTAACATGTCTTTCTATTTTATTAATTATATTTATATTTATTTAAAAATTAATTTTATATATTTTATATTATATATCCTTACTTATGTATTATATACTTTAATTACATACCATTTTTTGTGTATGATTTTTATTTTTAATTATTTTTTCTCAAAACAATCTTTCAAAATTTTAATTGTTATAATTATTATTTTAAAAATCAACCCAATTGTTAAACTAATAAAGATGTTGTTTCTCATCTCATTAATCAAACTGTAGGGTTGAAATAATGATAATTGAATATATGTTTTAAAAAATTTATGCTATGTTAAAAAATAAATTAACCAAAAATATTAAGCAATTAAGAACGATAAAATTTAAAATTAATATAAATATTATATATAAATATTTTATATAATTAAAAATTAATAATAAAAGTGATATATAAAAAAAATTATATATATGAATTATCATATATAATTTGATATTGTAATTTTATTAAGTTAAAAAATATATTTTTATTATAAAAAAAATTAACAAATTGAAAATATTTCAACCAAACGTTCAACCAATTTTCAATTTAACCGGTCGAATTGGCCTAATTTTAAACTTAAAAACTTTAAGGTTTAGGATGGACATTATGAAAAATATTTAAAATGTTTAGAATGTAAAAAATATAAATTCGATGACATTCAAAAGATTACTATAAGATGGAAGGTTAAATTTTCGAAACGAAATAGTAAATATAAGTAAAATAAATTATAAAAATATAGGTAATTAAAAAAAATTAAAGTATGAGTAATTAACATCTTCAACTAAAATATTAATATAAAATTATAAAAATAAATAAAATTTAAAATTAAACATTTTAAAAATATTATTGTTTTAAAAAATTTTAAAAAATTAATAATTTAATTTATAAAAAAGGAATACAAAATATTTACTAAAAAATATTTAAATTAGGTGTTATATGGAGGAAAATATATCCTTATGTTAGGATTAAAATTTATGAAAATTTACTAATTTATATGTTACCGAAATTTTCTATTTACTTTAAATATTAAACATGAATAAATAAATAAATAAAATAAAATAAAAATAAGAATGCGATATATGATTTACTGTAAAACCTAAAAAAACATGTTATAGAATTTTTTTTTTCATATACGAATAGGGAAATAAGAATGTATTGAAAGTATCATGATCTAAATAATATTGGATGTAAAATATAATAAAATGTTCATTCAATATCATTTTATCTAAAATGAATTTTATTTTAAAGTTTTCATAAAATAAAATAATTTTATAAAATTTTAAATAATTAAAAGTTAATTAATATTTTATTATTTAATTCATTTAAATGTATTGTGTATCATTTAAAATATGTAAATAAATAATTATTCTTAAATTACATTAAATAATAATTTTCTAAAATTTTATATAGATAATTATTCTGTTATATAATATTATACAAGTTATTATATAGTTATATTAAAATTTATTTTTGAATAAAAAATATTATTTTATTAAATTCTTATAATTAGTGTTATTTAATATATATATATATATATACATATTTTTCATCCAAAATTTATTTATTTTTATTTTTTATCTTATTTTATTTTTGGTATAACCTTAAAATTCGATAAGATTTGAGTTTAGAATTTTATGAAAATTATTCAAATTTCTAACCTTTTAGAGGTAAACTAATTTCATTAGCCTGATTGTGTGTTTATTAAAATCAACCTACATTTATAGAATTAATTTTTAATAAATAAATTTAAAGTAACTTATTTTTTATTTAAATAAAAAGTATTAAAAAATAATTTTATTTTTTATTTAAATAAAAAATATTAAAAAATAATTTTTGCAAAATATATTGTTTAAAACTTTCATTCAAAATTAATTTCAAAGATTTTATTTAGACGTATTTATATAATAATAATAATAATAATAATAATTAGGTTTGCAATAATTTTTATAATAAAAATAAAAATTAAAAATTTTGCATAATATATTAATTTTTAAAATAAAATGCTTATCTTTATTTAATAGCTACAAATTAAATTAACATAAACTAGTAGCAAAAAAAATAGAAATAATTTTTATACTAAAATAAATTATTTTTTTTATAGATATTTTTTAAACGTTGTATAAATTGATATTAAATATATTAATGATTAATATAAAATATATTAAATTATGATAATTAAACTATTTAAATCATTAAATCATTATTAAAAATTTTAATAAATAATTTTTGATAAATATAAATTTATTAAAAAGTTATTAAAAATTAAAATCAATCACTATTTAACTTTTAAAATCATAATTAAAATATATATTTTAGTAATAATAACATAACGTTCATTTTTCGTTTGTTTTTTTTTTATATATTGTATAATTTAATCCTGTATTGAGCTTTAAACATGTTCCATCTCAGTTCAAGAAACCATGTCTAGAGTTCGGAATTGGTTGAAGCCAATCTATATATGATAATTATAATCGGTGTCAAGAATTATGCTTTTATCTTCATAATAATACCTAAAATAAATGTCATTTTCACATTCCTTCTATTAAAATGGTTTATAGCCATATGATAAATGCACTAAACATAAACTTTAAACTTACAAAAGCACACATTTATATAACATACCAATTGCTTCTATCCCACCAATCATTTGGTGCATCAGTATTGGTATTCTTCACATTATCCTTATCAATCAAGTGACATGACAAATGTATCGATACAAAACCCAACCTCACAAATTGAAAGTAACGAGGCTAGGGACAACTTCAATTGGAGATTACATGTAAACAAGAAAATGAGACTATTAAATGGTTCTGAAAAGTAAAAGCATAGAAAAAATTTAAATTAAAAACCAAAAGATTTTCTTCTACAATACCCTAAACCCATCACATGTGGAAGAAAATGAGAGCCTCGTCTATCATAGAATGAAACTAACGATAAGCAAGAGGAATGTGATGAAGGTTGTGAAAAATAAATTCACAATCAATGTGGATGGAGCAGAGCTTACTTATTGATCATAGCAAACAAGCAATGATAAAAGATCAACGATAGAAGCAGGAGAATTTAGGGGTTATTTGATTTGTTTTTGGTTTAGTTTTTTGAAAATTTGTTTTTAGAAAGAAATTGAATGAGAGTAAGTAAAAAAAACAATGCATGTAAAAATATAAATAACAATAAATTGATAAAACTAAAACAGCTTAAAGTTATTTTAAATTTTCAATTTAAAAAAATAATTTTTAAGAATTTCACTTACCAAACAAATCTTTTCATTTTTAAAAACAGAACTATTTTCAAAACAGGAATCAAACAAGTTTTTACTCTATCTTTTCACCAACAAATGTAGACAGAATTGAAGGTAGTGAACAGAAGGTGAAATCCATTCCCTAATTAGGATAATCAACATAAATGTTGCTGAAAATGAAGGTTTGAACATCATTAATTTTGGTTTAGAAGGTTGAGATTCTTAAATGATTCAGTGACCAAATAATAGTCTAGAACACAAGCACACTCCCTGACATAAGAATGCTACTCATATAGGGGCATCAAACAAGGTTCTATGAAGATGCCATACATGTGAGTCAAATTAAACAAAAAAAAAAATCAATTTTGACTTCACCTCAATGGACATCCAATGGTCACCACGCGGAACCAAACACGTTCTAAATGTCGTCTCATCACGATTCTGACAATGACTAGTTATACACCAATCCTTTACTTTTTTTTTATTTATATAAAGTTAAATTATTATGTCTAAGTGTTAAAATTTTATAATTTAATTTAATTTAAAGGCAAGCTTATTAACATTTCTTTCAGTTTATTTTTAAAAAATATTTACTTTTTTATAAGCTCTTTAGAAAGATATAAATAATGTATTATTCTCTAAATTTTAAAGCTAATAATGACATGAAGATTATTATAATTTAAATTTAATTGAAATAAACTGATAATATAAATATTTGTATATTATTATCTAATTATAAATTATTATATTATTAAGTATTGTTAAATTTTATAATAAATTTTTTAAAAGTTATATTCACAGAGGATTTTAATTTACTAACAATGTGAAAACATTTACATTAATAATAAATCAAAATTAAAATCTTATAATTTATAAAAGATTTATTAATCGAATGTAAACACTCTCGTGATCAACAAGTAGTAATTTATTTTAAAAAAAATCAAAAATAAAGATTTTTCATTAAAAAGTTTTAAGTATAAATGCTTGTTTAAAAACTTTATAAAATTACTAGTAATTTGACCAGCATAGTTTATGGAGGTGTTTGAAAGAGTTTACGGAGAATTCATAAAATTAGTTTGACTCCTATAAATTATTTTAAGCTTATTTTCATAATCTTCATAAAAATAATGACTTCTATAAAATTTTTTGAACTTATTTTAATATATATATATATATATATAAACAAAATAAGTGTTTGTTTAATTTATTGCAATAAGTTTTAAATTAAACCTTATCATATAAACTATTTTATAAAAATATTAAATAAATGTTTACTTAAATTTTTAGCTTCCTGTATAACTATCATTTTTTTCAGACGTCTCAAATTTTCTTTCGAGGAAACTTTTTTTTATAAGGTCGAATCAAATTATTTAATACACAAGCCGAACTTAGATGAAGTAAAATTATATGAAAAATGTGAGTTTTTACTCTCATTTCTATTTATTTATTATCACTTTAATTTAATAATTTTTATTTAAACATTTTTATTAATAATGTAACTACAAAAAAAATTTTAATAAAAATTTCTTAAACATAAATAAAAATAAATATTTTGGAATGAAAATAGACATATCCAACAAAATTATGCGCCGAAAAGAATACTGAAAACTAAGAGACTTTGATTATATTTTATTTAATTTTATATTTATAATTTATTAATATTTAAGATATAGTATAATTTATCTTTATTAATATATTCAATATAATGAGTTAAATATTAAATTCCAAAAAACAAACAATTAATTAAATAATTGGTGCGAGGCCGTGTTCTATGTCGGTAAAAAAAAAGAAAGGAAATTGACCGAATTAACATTATAAAAAAATATTTATTAACAAATAAAATTTTATTAAAGCTTAGAATAAAATCTTGTTAATAAAAATTTAATTTAGTAAAAACTAAATTATTATTATAAGTTTTAAAAATTTATATAAATAAATAATATATTATTTTATTTTATATGTTGATAATATATTAATATTTATATTAAAAAATTATTTATTAATATAATTTCTTTTACCGTTAATATATTCTCGTGATGTTTACTAATATTTTAGTTTTATCAGAAATTTTTATACCAACAGATTAATACAATATTAAAATAATAGTAAATGATAAATTTTTTACCGTTTAACTTTTGTATTATTTAATTTTTAATTATAAATTTGAATATTTGTACATAAAGAAGTTAATTTTTTATTAAACGCGTAGTTTTCTTATTGAGTATTTTATTTTATTGTTTATTTATATTTTTATTCTTCTCACATGTTTTTATTTCAATTTAATTAGTTTATATAGTTTTAATGTGTTTAATGTACATAATAATAAATTAATAAATATTATATTTTTATTAAAATTGTAATATTTAATGTTACAAATACATTGAACTATATGAGTTTTAAAAAATTATTGTACAAGTATATTCTTATTACATGATTTAGGTTATATACTAGAAAAATTAAATTAATTTAAATTGAAATATTTTAATTTAAACTAAATTTTTAAATTTAAATTTTGGTACGTTATAGAAATTTAATAGAAATATAAATTAAATGGGATAAACTAAAATTTTGAAATAAAGTCTTTTAGGTTTAATTTACTTTTGGTTCCTTTAATATGATCTATACACAGTTTTATTATGTCAAGATTTTTTCGAGAAATTTTAGTTCATATACTTTCAAAATTTAGTAAATTTGATCCATCACCTTTTCATTTAAAAAACTTATAATTTAAATTTTTACTCAAATTTTTGATAAAATTAAATAATTAAATTATTTCATATTCAAAATTTACTAACCAAATTATTAAATTTGACTCAAAATAGTAATAATAAATCTTAATTCAAAACCTAATTGAATACTTATAAAATTTTCAAATTTTATTTTTTAATAAAAAAATTATTTCTTCATGTTTAAAATCATTTAGCATTTCAATATTATATTAAATTTTATAAAAAAATTATATAAAATAGTAATTTAAAATTTAAACTAAAAAAGTTAATGGAAAATCAAATTTGTTAAAATTTTAAATTAAAAAATTAAAATTTCTCAAAAAGTAGTTCAAAGATCAAACTCGTATATAAATTATAAACTAAAAAGATAAAATAATATAATTAAGAAAATCATTAATTTTTTAAATATTTTTTAATAAAAATATATTATTTCATTAAATAATATCTTAAATTTTGAAATTCAAAGTTTGATACCCCATATCAATTTTAAATAATATGAATATATTAATTTAATTATCTTTTATAATTTGTTTGAATTTTATTATTTTTGTTAAATTTTTCCTTATCAAATAAAATAAAGTACTAATTATTTGAAAATTATTCTTAAAATATGTGATTTTATTATTATTCAGTGATGACGTTTTTTATTTTATATATATGTTTAAAGTTTTAATTTAAAATAAGAAACGAAACTAATTTATTTATAATATTAATATTTTAGAAATATAAAAATTGTTAAAATAAATTAATTTTTTAATAAATTTTATTTATATAATTAGAATTTAGATTTCTGTTAACATATTTAAAAAATTATTTATTAATTATGTAAAATTTTGTTCATAATTAAGTAATTAAGGAAAAATTTTGTCGCGTTTATTGAATTTTTCTTACGCTCAATCATTAGATTAAAAATATATTAAATATAATCATTTTTATCAATTAAACTATTTATGTTTGTGTCACCTATTTTATAAAATTATCACTAACTCGTACGGAGCACCACTAATTATTGTCGCATTGGAAGTCTACTGTATGTAAAATTGTAAAAATAATTGGCCTAATGCAATTGAATGGACAAACCAAAAAGCATTTTCTTTCCTTTAATATTTAAAAGAGCATCGATTGTAGAATTATTTTACTGAGTAAATCATCGCCTTCCACTTAAAAAATTTATAGTGGGTCTTATTAATTTAAAATAAAATTATTATTTAAATTTTTAAATTTTTTAATTAATTATTTAGTAAATTTAAAATAAATTATTGACTAAATTTAATATATTAAGTTAAGTTTTTATTTTTAAGAATAAAAATAATAATTTTTATTTTTTAAAAATATATCTACTGTAAAATAATTTAAACAATAAAACGGTAATTTAGTCGAATCTATTTTTACAACTTACTAAAAATAAATTATTTATAAAATGAATAAAAAAAGGAATTATGTTAGCAGAAGGTACGGAGGATTTCCGTGGCACGGACACTAATTAAATCACCAAAGTCCAAAAGCTACAAAGTTAAGAATCTTGAATCCTATCAACCTCAATTACTTTACTTTTTCCACTAATTATTAGGTACGGTCGTAAAAAAATATATAATTAAGTATAAGTGCTTTCCATCTCTGAACGTAATTGAAAAATGATTTTGGTCTAAACATGCTATACTTTTCTGAGTCTTTAATTTCTTTATATATATATATATATATATTAAATTTCTCATTTTTAAATTAACATTTTTATCTTTAGTAACTAATAAACGGTGACATAATTAATAAAATTGTTACGTGTCGATTATTTATATAATAACAATCATTTGAGAGATTAAATATTTAAAACACACAAATGTAGAATTAAAAATTTATAAAAATACATTCAATTACTGATATATGTAGTGTAAAGAGAAAAAAATGTGAAAGCACCAATGAGTTGGTGACACAAAAATAAATATTTACTTATAAATATTTTAGAATAAAGTCATAAACAGGAGTTGTTAGCTCCTAATAAGCCACTAATAAATCATGTCATAAGCAACGAGAAAATTCAATTGTATTTTGAGAATACATATTTTGATGATAAAAAAATATTTGTTATTAAATAATCCAAACCAAAGTGTAATATTAGGTATAAAAAATGTCAACGCGTGGTACGTACTCATTTGTGTCCACCCCAACATGGAGGCACGGATGAAGTACGGCATGGGCACGAGTGTTAGTGCGCACTTTTCTCCTTATTTCATGATAGAGCACCATTTATTATTATTATTTTTCTTCCTTTTATCATATTTTTTATTTACTATTTTTTAATGGATCATGTCCGATAACAATTGTCCTTCTCGACAATAAAATGAAATTGTAAAGAATAAAATTTAAATCTAATATTGGTTTATTTTGTTCTATTTTTAACTAAAATTAAAAATTCATTTGATAAATAATAAATATTAATGATTTATATTAATTAACAAGAAATTTTTTAATTTTAATTAAAAATAGGATAAAATAAAATTATAATATTAAACCTAAATTTGTTAATTATAAATCATATATCATATCTGAACGTACGGATGGATCCAAAATAAAAAAGTATAGCAATACGCGTTTCATTGTAATTGAAATTAGCCTACCCTTCTTTTCCTTAAAATAAGAACCATCTTTTGGAAGTGCTCTTGACCATGTAGGTTTTCTATCACAGGTGTGAATTATTATTAGTCACAAAAGCAGATATGAAGTTGCATGGAAAGAGCAGGAATCAATGTAGCAATCTTTTGAGATAAAGAGGACCATAGAACGCGGAATTTGGTGTGTGATGTATCCATATACCAAAATATAAAACCATGTTAAGAGATCAATCACATATATGCTGCATTTGTCTCGGTATTAAATTTAGTTAGGCTGTTTATGTTTTTTTACAATATAGAAAATAATAAATTTTAAATAAAATTATGTTAATATTTATTTTTTTACAACTAAATTTAAGGATAAAAATGAATAAAATTATCCACTTGGTTTGTTTAAAATTTATTTAGTTCGTTTAATAAATAAATAAACTTAAATTTATTAAATAACTTTTTTTATATAAACAAGATAGATTTAGATTTACAAAAAAAAAATTTAATCTATTTATTTTTATATATTATATATTTATATTTATTATATTTATATAATATTAATATATTTATATAATTTGTAAAAAATTAAAATTTTTAATTTTTAATTTAAAAAAAAAAAGAAATTCTAACTAATTTTTTTTATCTTTAAAATAAAACTTTTATTTGTCATTTTTATTTATCTTTGCAATATTATAATGCAACCCTTAGTTCCTTCTAATGTAACCTTGTACAAGAATATATGGTATATAACACATTATTTAATGTAATATCCTAAAATAAATAGTTATAAAATTATCTAATATTAAATAATTTTAATTTATTTTTTATATAAGTGATACTAGTAAGGATTATATTGATAAATTTTATAATTTTAAAAATATAAAAATATATTTTTATAAAAAATTTTAAACTTGTGAACCGTTTAAACAATTTATATATATATTAGGTATATTTAATAATTTTTTAATTATTTATTTATATAAATTTTAAATTTATTTAGTGACTTTTTTTAGAATGTAAATAAACAAACTAATAAATTTTATAAACTTTAAATTAGATTAAACCTTAAAAAAAATTTACATAAAACAAACACATACTTAAAATTTAAAATTTTTAAACAAATTAAACTTAAATATTTAAAATTAACTTGATTTCACCTAGCCTATCCATACTAATATATTAGGTTGTTTATCTTATTCGAATTAACTAAACGAAATAGTAGTTTTGGGTAATTTTGATTTTGGGAGATGAGTTTCAAAGCGAACATAATACATTCATTACACATTATATATAGATTGATGGGTATTTGTAGGAGCTTTCTCCACACTCCCACTGCGTTTAAAACACTACACCTATATATGTTTAGTTTTGAATTTTATGCTTAATGGACAATGGTTTGGCTCAATCTGTGTGAAGGAAAAGTGTATCTTAAATGGAAAATGGAATTGTTGGGCATTATTTAATTTGTAAATATTTCATAAACCATGTACGATTTATAAAAGTGATACTCTACTGTATAGGAAAAAGCGAATTTGATCACGTATGAAAAGTGGCCCCAAATGTGATAACCATCCATTGTATGATTGCAGGTTCCGTGGTTAATTTTTGTTTCATATATAAAATATATCCAATGCCCTTCGAATCCAGCTAATCAGTTCTTTGATGTTTTTCTTTTAAGCTCATCTCTAGCTATGAGTAAATATAATACAATTCAATCTTATAGACCCACATTCAAGATATTATTTAGGTAAAAATACTTTAGTATCGTAAAAAATAAAATAAAAAATTCAAACCATTAAATAATATTTAAATAGTTAAAATTAAAAAATATATTAATGTTTGTGTGTGATTGTGTAATTTAAATTTAGTTTTTTTCTTCATTCTAATTGGATGTTTTTACACAATATACTTTACATACGCATATATGTTGGGATAAAAGGTTAGATAGTAAGTATTTTTAATAATGTTTACTAAAAAATATATCAATTAAACTGTTACTTAATGTTATATTATTATAATAATTGTATATAAAATTTTATATAATTTAAATACTCGTAAATGGTAAATAGTAAATATTTATTATATTTTAAATATATATTACAATAAAGAAGGTCAATAGTATTAATTGATTTTTAAATTATAAAAAAATTTATAAAGTTATTTATATTATATATGAACTTTAAATTTAATGATTAAATTAAAAAAAATCTCTTTAATATAAATTTATTAGAGATATTATTTTTATATGTTTAACACTTTGTATTATATATATATATATATATAAAAGAAAAAAATAAAATAATAAAATTATTTATATAAAAATAATAAAAATAAATTTTAGCAGTTAAATGTTACCATAAAATGTCATGATTAAAATATTATAATTATGTAAATTTTTTTGAAATTATATAATTTTTAAAATATCATATAATTATAAATATATAAATTTTAAATTTTAAATTTTTATATATAATTATATAATTTAAATATATTATTATTATTCTCATATAAAATATTGTTATGACTAAGCACGGTTTTTCTTTTTGTTTATGAATTCCTTATAACACGCGCTTTACTCTGACAGAAGGGTCCCTTAATTTATTGTAGTATTTTGAACATTTTACATATGCATGATGGATATCTAAAGTAACTAACTTCGTAAAAGCAAAATTAATGGTCCAATAGGTAAAATAGTGTAGAATGGAGAGAAAGATGAAAAAATTATAATGTAATAGAATAAAAATTTTAAAAATAAAATATACCAAATAAAAATACTGTTAAAATATATAATAGTCGTAATTATTTGCCGAAAAATGCTGAAAATATTAAGGTCTATAGTTTCGGATTTTTTTCATTCAATAAAACATCTCTGACTGCTTTATCTATCTGATTTCACTACAAAAGTAAATGTACAGAGAGACATGAAATGTTCACACTAGAATTATTGCCTTTATTTAATAAAAAATCAATTATTAATATAAATATTATATATTATATTAACATTTAATATATTAGTAGAATATAAAAAATTTATATTAATAAAATTAATAATTAATATAAACTCATAGAAAAGATATATCAACGTATGCTAATTCATGATCAATGTCAATTCTCATTAGTATGTGACATTTTTTCTCGAACTTTAATTTTGCAATAAAAATTATTCTTTTCTGCCTTTTAATTTTTACATTTATCTTATACTTAACCTGTCAAAGTGAAATGAAAGGAGAGAAATTGAATTTTGAATTTACCTCTTCTTTATAAATCATCAAAATGTGAGAATGGGAATAGTATAAAGATTAAGAAGTAGGAAAATATCATTAGATTTTTAGCAATCAGTTAAGTCTGCATCAGAAAACAAAATCTGCTCAATAAAGTAGATATAGTCATAACAAAGGAATTGGGAAAAGAACATTCTTCATGTGTGACATAAGACACTGGTTCTTGTGTGCATGCGTGATTGCGTGTTTCTACAAGGTTTAGTACTATGGATATTGATTGGTAGTACTTGCCTTTTTTCAGTCAATAGCAACTTTAGTTTTTTTATTTTTTATCAATTTTAAATTAGTTGTTATATTTAAAAGCCTCTTCTCAAAATTTTAAGCCAATAAAAAAGGTTAATCATATTAATTCTTAAATTATCAGTGTGTTAAATTAGTCTATCCTCATAGGCTAATTAATTTAACCAATTTTTTTGAAAGTTTGAAGACCCAAGAAAAGGTTTTGTTTTTTAAACATATGAACTAATTTAAATTTAGTGAAAATAGTTTGGAAACTAAAGTGACAAAATTTACTTTTTCTTAATATAAAATTTCTATCTACCCATAATCATGGATTGAAAAGGAGGGAGCAATTGGGCCAGCACATCCACCAATTTGGTACTTGATCAACAGTGGATGCTCCTCTATTAGAGTGTCCAATGTTGGTTGCATGCTATATAAATATGATGACTCCCACAATAAGGTCTCCACAAGTGAACTAATCAATCAAATTCCAAGAGGGTATAGGAAAACAGAACAGAGGGGAAGTGAAGACAAAAATGGAATCAACTCATGTAATATCTATTGCAAATGGAGAAGAGAACATTGCTCCAAAGAAGAGTAATAAAACATTCCAATTTTCACTTCCACTTCCACCCCTTTTCTCCCGTCTTAGAGAAAACAAAATCCACTTCTCTCTTGTCCCTATCACTTCCCTGCAAAAGAAAGATACTAGAAATATTATCCACAGTATCAAAGTTGGAGTCTCCCTTGTTTTGGTTTCACTTCTGTACCTCTTGGATCCTCTCTATGAGCAAGTTGGAGAAAATGCAATGTGGGCTATCATGACTGTTGTTGTAATCTTTGAATTTTCTGCAGGTACTTTACTTTTAACACAATTTAATATTATTTCAAATCTTATTCTTCCTTGAAAAAATGCTACAAATTATACTGTCTTAAGTGCAATATATATAAACCAATTTGATCAACATGCAGGAGCTACGCTAGGCAAAGGTTTAAATCGCGGAATGGGAACTATATTAGGAGCTGGACTGGGTTGCATGGCAGCAGTTTTGGCCCAAAACCTTGGAGGGGTTAGCAACTTGATTATCATTGGTGCTTCTGTGTTTATCTTTGGTAAGTTTCTAAAATCAACCTTTTTAACTATTGGTTTTGTAATTTTAAATTAATACCAATGGAAGTTGTGAACTAATATTGTCTAAAGTTAATTGGTACCTATATGTTTAATTAAAGTAGGAGTAGTTAATTAGCTTTATGCAGTTTGTGACAAACATTAATTTCAGGCACTATTGCGACATATTTTCGACAATTGGCAAGCATAAAGAAAAGATACGATTACGGAGTGATGATTTTTATCCTAACATTTAATTTGGTTGTGGTGTCTGGAGTGCGCACTCATGATCAAAATGTGTGGGAAATAGCACGTGAACGTCTTTCAACAATCCTCATGGGTTTCATTGTGTGTGTTTGTGTGAACTTGTTGGTTTTTCCCTTGTGGGCTAGCGATGAACTTCACCATTCCACCGTCTCAAGATTCCAACACCTTGCCAATTCATTTCAAGGTATACTGCATCGTATACCAGCTTTCTTTTTTTATTTTTGTGTTTTTAGTAAATTTTTCTAGTTAACTTTAGTAAATAACTTCGTGTTCGAACTACTTATGTAAATAATGTACAAATTATATAAGTATAATTAATTAAAATGTTTATGTTGAAGATTATGAAAAATAATTTAATTGATAGGAAATATTTTTAATATTAATTTGTAAATGTCTCATTGTACTTAAGGCTAATTAAAGAAATTTAAATAGTAAAAAAGTTCAAAAATGAAATTTTTTGTTGACTGAATAACTAAATAAAAAAAATACTAATTTAATTTTATATAGGAGTTTAGTAGACATGCATCACAAAATAAGTATATTAGTAAGAAAAAGTAACATTGGCCCTCTTAAGGAGCATTAAATTTATCATATTAATTGCTTCTAATAAAAAATAAGTCTTACATAACTTATATTTTCTGCATAATAAATATTTTTTAACAAAATGTTATAAATACATTCTTCTTTTACCATTTTTCTAACATATTTTCGTAACATATATAGGGTGCATGGAGGAATATGTGAAATTGGGTAGTGAAAAAGAAAATAAGCCTGGGGCTAGCTTCACTGTTTGCAAGTCGTTGTTGGACACCAAATCAAAGGATGAGTTGCTGGTACGTATAGAATCTGTGTGTGATTGTGTTTCTGTTGTCTGATAGAATCATATTTTTATTTAAATATGTAGTTTATATATGAAAGGTTGAGATATCTTTCTAATTTCATGATTAATTTTATTGGGTAAAGTGTAATTTTTGTCTCGTGACAGAAAATATATTACGTGTTTCAGGCAAATTTTGCAAAATGGGAACCCTGGCATGGAAAATTTGGATTTTCCTACCCTTGGGAGAAATACCTAAAAATTGGAGAGGTTCTTAGAGAGCTAGCAGCAATTATTCTTGCTTTGGGATGTTGCCTCGAAGGCTCAAGAGAGGTAAAGTAATTTCAATTTTTTGTTGAATTCAACTCGGTTGCAAAATGACAATATATATAGACTTATTTTGGGTTCAAATGTTTAGCCCATTGAATCGGCCCAAGTGAGTGAAAGAGCCCAATTGGTAACAATTGGGTCACAGATTGCGTGGAGTCTGCGAGAGCTTGGAGAGAGCTTGAAGCAAATGAGGAAATGTGAAACAGAGAGTGAGATATCAAGAAAGTTGAAAGCAGCGAGAGAAGAACTAAGGTTGGTGATTTGGGCGTGGAAGATAGGGGCAATTGAGAAAAGTAGTGATGCAGTGGAAGCTTCGTGCTTCGTGTTCTTACTGAAGGAAGTGGTGGAGAAAGTAGAGGAACTGAGCAATAAGGTGGTGGAAGTTGGAGATGTTGCTGGTTTTCGTCCTCATTCAACTCTTGTTTCTTCCTAGACATATCTGAATTCACATTCAATAGGTAAACTAGCTCAGTCATAAAAATAAGAATCTACATTGTATTAAATATTTCACTTGATTATTCAAATTCCTGTTTCATCCACTGGAGATAGATGAGGAATTAGATTAGTTTAAATGAGATTTTAGGTTTCAATTTTATCAATTTTTTTTATTGTACACAACTTTAAAAATAAAATAATATTTCTTTAGGAATTCGAAAGCTTAAAATGTTATTGAGAATAGTATTTCAGAAAACTTTACTAACTTTCAAAAAAATATATCAATAGCTGCTAGAAAAGGTTATTAAAATCTATAAATTGTAGGCACATAACTATTCATAAATTATTAATGGCTACTAAAAAAATTATAACTAAATTTTAGCTAATAATTTTAATTTTCAGCCAATAATTTTAGCTTTGAACTAGTTAAAAATGCATTATTAAATATGTTTTTAATTTGCATTAAAATTTTTAAGTTGTATATACGTAATTTAAAACGATTTATGATCAAAACAACATTTATCATCACATATCAAACTAAATAACTTTTCATTTATTCATAATTTAAAATGCTAAAAATTATTTAAAAAATACTAATAACTACTAATTACTTTTTTAAATAAAACTAAATATTCTAATATTTTTTAACTAATAATTTTAATTTTCAACTAGTTAAAATATATTATTAAATATACTCTTAATATGTATTAAAATCTATAAATTGTTGTTGCGTAATTTAAAATAATCCATGATGAAAACAATTTGTATCGTCATAAATCAATCTACTTAGCTTTTCATTGACACATATTTTAGTTAAAGTGCCAAATGACGAGACATTCACATCCACAAAAGTAAAGTTTAAATGGCCGGCAACAATTAGAACACGGTTCTCTGTTATTGGCTCCGCTTGAGTTTAAGAATTTCAAATTTATAAATAATGCATCTACATATTATTTAAGAATCTAGTTGCCAAGGTATTCAAAGGCTGATGTGAATAATGCTAAATTAGGCTTAAAAACCACAGAGGTTATGCAATACTACAAAGCTGGAAAATGCTACTTAAGAGTTTCTACCAGACCTGAAATTGGTCCTAATTGACCCAAATTCTCACTCTCATTAATTTAATGATTTCATTATTAAAAACCAATTCAAAATTCAGAATGCATGGACTAAACAAGACTTTGAAGTTCCTGATTTTGAACTTTTACAGTTCCTGTTTATTATTATTATTATTATTATTCTTAAGATAAAATTCAGGTTACCCTTTCAGATAGGGTCTAGAGAGTAGCTTGTTAGAATAATAATTAGTTGAAGTAAGAGGAAAGAGTTGAAGATGGAGAATTCTCAGAAACTGAAATATGAGTTAGAGGACATCTTAATTTTGGTCTTTGTCACTAACTTAATAATTTTTGTACTTGTATTAACATGAGACTTGTAGCATTGACTATAGGTAATAGTCATCAATTAACTTTGATATTAATCATCCTATAAAGAGACAGAGAAACAAGCACCAGGCACACCATATGCCTAATCAATAACAATATACAATTTCAAGCCAGGAATAAAATTGAGTAAGAAATTAAAAGAAGTTGTAAAATTCAAAGACCAACTTAGAATTATATTATGTTTGTCTCATAATTTAGAATGAGAGAAAATGGAAACATCAATTGAGAAAACAAGATTTTCTAGATAAAACCCATGGACAAACATATTTGGATTATATGCCATCAATTTATTTTAATTCAAAGTGAATTATAATTTTAACTAATTAATAAATATATTTTATTTATTTTGTAGATGGTTTCACAAGCCTTTTCATAATATTCTTCTTTCACTTAGTCACAATTTCTTGTCTCTTTTTCTATCTCTTTAATTGAAAAAAACAACACATTAGCCATCAAAACTAATTGTTAGTTATATCAAAGAAATATTTTTAAATGATGCTATTTTTAAATAAAAAGAAAAAAAGAGAGATAAAAAAATTTCGAAACCGATACATTGAATCCTTTTTTCAATCATTTTACACTTTAACCCAGTTGAGTATAGGCAAGAAAAATATCAATACTGTAACAGGGTTAAATGGTTTATAAAATTAACGAAATTTAAATAGAAAATGTCACCGTTTCTATTATTGAACAAATAATTAACAAAAAAGTCAACATCCTTACCCACACGTCTTTTCTATCACTTCTTTTACATTATGTTTACGTTTGGTTAATTTTGTATAAGTTTATGTCAATGTCAATTACTTACATTATGTTTGATTATCATTAAACTACTAGCAAGTTTATAAATCGAAAACAACACATATTAGTAATTAACTACAATTCCACAAACTAATACGTTATTAACAGGAAAAAAAATCTAAGAAAAGGATATTATCCCCAGAAATCATTTTCCAACAAAGGATAAGTATTACATAAAATTGAAACGACTAAACAACAAAATTAAATATGAAAGAATTAATATTGCAATTTGATAAAATAAACAGACATAAAAAGTAAAAGAGAATTCTTCATAATGTGTCCATATGTATACAAATATAAAAAAGTTTGAAGAACAAAATATAAAAGGTATCATAGAAATTAATGAAAGAGAATAAGAAGATGGGGATTCCTTCAGCAATTGTAGCAACTGCGATTTGTTTGTTGTGCCTATGGTGTGTTGCTGAGAGTGTTCCAGACACCAACATCACTACCATTCTATGCAACACTGGAGTGTACACTCCAAGTGACCCTTTTGCTGACAGTTTATCATACGTTGTTGAAGAATTGGAGACAGAGACACCAAACAGAAAATAATTACGATTACTACAACATTTCTCCTTATCCTGATGCCTTTGCCTATGGACATGCGGCTTGCAACCTAAATCTCACACCCTCTGATTGCGAAACATGTCTTGGTGTTGCTAAAACTGTCATGTTCAGTGCTTGTCCCAGAAGTATAGGGGTTCGTACGGTGCTTCATGATTGCACAATAAGGTATGAGCAGTACCCTTTTGACGACTAAGGATACAAAATTGGAGCTTTGCTTTTTCTGTTTCTACCTTGTTTCTGAAGTCAAAATAATTTTGGGTTGATTTCAATTTGCTTATATAATTTTGGGATGGTGCTTCTACATATTCAACATGATCAAATTGTTAGTTGAATGTAAATCTTCCCGGTAATAAGATTTGTAAAGGTTATTAAGTGATTTTCGTTAAGTATTAAATTGGCTAATAATGATATGAAAATTGTCATTATAGTGTTATTATGTATGTTTTAGTTATTGTTACATCACCATATGTATGAATATATTTTTTTCCTGTAAACATTTTAAAATTTGGCTTTACTCTGTAGCTAAAAATGATTTTATTTGATTTAAATATATTTTTTAAGAAAGTCAATGATGTTTACCTTTACGGTTAAGTAATTTTTGTAAAATATTGAATTTACTAAGTATAATTTAAATCATTATTATGCATTTTAGGGTCATTATTTTATCATGTCATTTCCAGCTCATGTCCAATTTTCATGTCATTATCTTTTCTTTTCCTCCTCCACTCACCACCTCCCCATCTTTCTCTCTCTTGCTTCTTTGTCATTTTCTTAATCAGTGACAAAAAAAGAGATAAAAAATTATAAACTGATGATTTCAATCCCTCATTTGAACCCAACGTCTACAACTGTTTAATAAAGTGGAATAGAGGGAAAAAAAAATATCAGTACTGTGAGAAGGCCAAATGGTTTTTAAAATGAATGAAATTTAAATAGGAAATGTAATCGTTTCAATTATTGAACCACTAATTAACAAAAAGTCATTTATCTTAATGTGTGTTGTTTGATTAAGAGATTAATAATCAACTATCTTAAATACAATGATAACTAATAATCACAAAATAATAAATTTATTAATCGAAGTATCAAACAACACATTTACATTATATCCGACAAAAAATAGTATAAGAAAAGAAGATCCACAAAAAACCATTATCCAACAAAGGATGAGGACCTGCAATAGAATATTGAAACTTGGGTGTAAAGAGTAAACAAAATAAGAATTGCAAGTTGATAAAAGATAAATGAAAAGAGAAAAGGGTATGAAGAAGAGTGAAACCTGTCGACAAAATATAAAAAGGTGTGTGATAACTCATAAGCTTAAAGAAACTAATGAAACACAAAAAGAAGATGGAGATTGCAGCAGCTATGATTGGTTTGTTGTGTCTGGGGAGTGTTGCTGACAGTGTCCCCAACACCAACATCACCACCGTTCTATGCAACTCTGGGATGTACGCTTCAAGTGATCCTTTTTCTGTGAGTTTATCCTATATTGTTGAAGAATTGGAGACACAGACACCAACCCAGAAAAATTACGATTACTACAATATTTCTCCTTATCCAAATGCATTTGCCTATGGACATGCGGGTTGCAACATAAACCTCACAACCTCTGACTGCAAAACTTGTCTTGGTGTTGCTAAAACGGTTATGTTCAGTGGATGTCCCAAACGTATAGGGGCTCGTTCGGTGCTACATGATTGTACAATCAGGTATGAGCAGTACCCATTTGACGACTAGAGATTCCAAATTGGATCCACCACAAATATGGCTTGCTTATGAAGTCTGTGTTTTTGGGTTATGGTTCTTCTATAAATTGAACAGGTTAAAATTATTAGGCTGAATGTAAATCTTCCCAATAATAAAATTTTTATGAGCTTTATATTAACTTATTTTGATTTTGAAAAAAAAAATGGCATAAATCAGGAAAGGGTCAAACCGGATTATATGTCTGGGTTTGTAAGCTAAAAGATTAGGCATGTGAATAAGTGTTTGGTAACATATCAAGAAAGATTTGTTTGGAAGAGAAGAAAAGGAAAAGGTATGACTCTTTTTCCATGTATGAAAAGTTTTCAGAAACAAGAGAATTTTTGAAGTAATTTTAAATCGATTATCTAATTTTTCAACATTTCCAATTAGAAAGATTGTCATACATCTAAACATGGGAAAAAACCCCTCCCTCCTTCCTCGATCTCTTCCCTTTCATACAAAGCATAAGCAAATTGCAAAAGAGACAATATTCACATACATTAGAAAAAAGGGTTCATGTGTTTGGATAGGTTGAAAATTTACTTATGGTACACGAAAAATTGGATGAATACATTTACATTTTTTAATTGCAAATTTGGATAAATATATCACAACCGTAAAAGTTGGGATGGAAGGATCTATTTTGTTTTAAACACATCTTAGGCAAATAAATTAGTGAAAAAAGTGCAAATTTGATTGATATTTATTACTCATAAACTGATATAGCTGCTAATACATCAATTTGCAAAAGTTTCATACTGAAAATTTCAAATATCAAACCAATGATGTTTTCATCAATTAGTTACTTTATTAGGAATCTTATAGTTACAGAAAAGGAGTGCCAAAATTGATCATCTGGTAGATCAAAATTAGCTTATTCCGGTAAAATGAACAATGCCCTGCCATATCACAAAACATAATACCAGAATGTCATTAAAGCAGCAATACCACTTAAAATACAAAGTGTATCCAACCTACTTTCGTTTCTAATCTTCTCTTCTTTCAACTCATTTTGCACTTTAGAGTACATAAGACATGATTCAAGTACTTCACTATAATTTTTGCTCCTTCGGCAACTAAGTGCTTCCTTAAGAATAAGCAAACTGTTCTTTCCATTAACATGAGCACCTTCCATGTCTTCCAACTGCATACTCAGCTCTGTTAATTTAAGAGTTGTTTGAACTCCCTCTTCTTCAGTGTGAACCACTCTAAACTTCATAATGAGGATGCACTGCACCACTTGGGAAGGAAGAATGTCCTTTGCAGAGAGAACAGATCCAAAGCGAAAGACAAAATCCTTATCTGTTGGCCAATGTCGTTGGCCATCTAGAGGGCTCCAGCTAGTAAGATTAGCAGCTTGCTTCATTTTCCTGTTTACTATAATCCAACTAAGCAAGAGACCATCACGAAGCTCCTGCCATAGCTTACCGTCTTTCCTTTCCCTTTCCATGGAGGTAATTGGTGGCAATCCATCAGATACAGAAAGGGTTACCATACCATCATTGTTATCATCTCTATCAGCATAAGTTAGAAGATCGATCCGAAAAGGACAGTTGTAGAACCAACCATCATAGCCATTTGCATTTGGAATTCCCCATAGGACTTTGGAGCAGATTGGTTTCTCCTTGAACCTAATGTCCACAATAGAAACAAAATCTGATGGGGAGATGCTTTCAAATTCATTCATGTCCCCATAATATTCTGCCTCAGTCCAATCATCAGGGTACTCAAGACAGTTGTTCCATTGATACTCTCCAACCTCCTTGTTTACAATAAGAGGAAAACAATCTGCATAGAATTTTCGGAATCCGCCAATAGAAGATATTAAATTTTTTACATCTTCCCTGTTGGTTGAAGGCCACACAGATGAACACACATTTTCCCATAAACTCTCTTCTTTTGAGATGGAACAAAATGATGCACAAGCACAAGCTGCACTAGCCAATGTAGGGCCATCAAGACGTCGTAATATGTCATAGAAGAGATCACTACTCAATGGGGTAATACTCTCAACAGGAGCAAGTGCCATGGCAATAATCCTATAACTGTCAAAGAATATAATTCTTATCAAAAACTGAAAACAGAAATGCATTTATTTTTTTTTAATACAAGAAAACAGAATGAATTAGTGTTTTTGATACATTAGCCAATAATGAGGCATACAATGTTTTGGTAACATGGCACACACAATTCTGTAAAGCCTAGTGCCAGTACAGTGCTCCTGACTCACGAGGACCAACAGGAATCAATTAGTTTATCAGAGGCACCAAAATCTACAACTACTCAATCCAAATTTCAATGATGATCACAAGAATGTTCAATAATAAAACTATGCTTCATGAATATGCTTCAGAACTGCACTACACTGAATTTCATTAAAATGGCCAATCTTTAAAATGTCAATTTTTGGTACTTTGGCTGCCAAACCATTCCTGACACCCACCAATACAATATAACATGGGCGTGCTGGAGCATCCCTAGACCCATAGTCCAAATGTATAGCTGCTTAAGAAATTTCTTTATAGATATTCTAATATTCCTATAAACTAGATGTTGTTTGGTTTCCCATAGATATCTTTCATAAAAAGCAATCCTACTCCAGACATGGTCAAACACTAAAGATAAAAACCATTCCCAAATCCCAACAAAGTTTTATAAGAAATATTTAATTATACATTAAATCTGCCATAATCATATACATTAAAACCCATGTAACTTCCACGCCCTACCTAGAAATAGAATACATCACCTTTCACAGGCAAAGAGGCCCATGGATAGAGAAGAGAGCTGCACAAAATACATATGCTAGCATCAACTTATTGTATTGAGATAGATACTACAATAATTTCATGGGGTTTATGGCCTATTTGAAAACTCAATACAACTGAAATTGATTAAGTTTTTTTTTTTGGAAACATGTCAAAAGTGAAATTAACAGAAAAAAATATTGAAATGAAGATATCCAATAAGTGAGAGGTTAGTGTAAATGAAAATATTTTCCTTTAATAGTTTTATGAAATATTAAATACTACAAATTTCCCACAATTTCAAGCTTAAAATGAAAGAAAATACAGTACAAAATTTCAATGCAGAATTTTTCTTAGACAAAATTGGTTGAAAATTCCAATCCTAATGTTCAACAGATGTCAATGATATTGATAAGATCATAAGAGCACCAAGTTGAATACCAAATAAAAAAAGCAAAAAATTTAATTGCAGTACTTTGGGCACTTTTAATGTTGTTCTCCAATTAATGTTGAAGTTTTTATATTGGTAATTTATATTGATTATTAACGTTGACCTTTATTGTGCGGATTACTAGTGAAACTCTATTTTGATTAAAGAACAATACCTCAAATCTCTATAACCCTGCACCTAAGATTTGTCTAAATAAATAAAAAAAATGTCAAGTTAGTACATGTGTGGGTTACATAATTCACAAGTCAACATACACTAAGTGTAGAAAGTAAATTTCAATAGTGTGTTTAGTTTTCGTCAGGAATTTACAAACTATGGGTTGATTAAAAGTTATAAAAGTCTAGTAGCATTTAACCAACGATCCCTAACCATTATTAACCAAACATGCACCTAATTAATAACCTGCAATCCTTTATATGATTGCCGCAAAATGCCCTTTTACTTCAACAATACAAATTGAGCAACAAAAGGTAAACAACATCAAACATAAAACAAAAACAATCAGTAAAAGAAAACAAACTTAAGAAATGTCCCCCTCATGTATGGGAAATAAACAGAAAAATTGTCAAATTCAGCAAATTAAAATTAAGAGCAGATATGATCAAAGAACAAAGATACCTTCAAATTCAGCATATCAAAATTCAGAGAGAGAGAGAGAGAGGGTTGTCAACAGTCACCTTAAATATCAGACATGATTAATGATCAACAGAAGAAGCAAGACAAGAACACAAGGGGCAGAGGAAGTGAAAGGGTAAAAAAGTGATTTTGAAGAAAACCCAGATGAAAAAGGAAGAGCTATATTGTAGAAAGATCGGTTTAAGGGTGAGAATCCATTGAGTTTGGGAAGAAAGATGTTGGTGTTGGGTAATGGGTAATGGGTAATGGGTAGTGTGTTCTGGTTCATGTTATGAAGTGGTTTAAGAGGTCAGCGAATTCCTACTAAACTCTTGAGGTGAACGCCGTGCACTGCCCCTTCCATTCACCACACAGATTTTGCCACGACCAAAACCCTTTCTTACTAAAAGAATCTGCAACTTGTCAAATGGTTTCTTTAGGGATTCACGAAATCAATCGAATGAGACAAACAATCTGATACCATTAAATTTGATTTTTATTAAGTGGGGTTTTATCATATTATAATTTGATCATTTTTATGTGAATTTAATTTAAATTCATTGATAACCTAAAATTTGTTATGCCATATTATTCAATTTATAAATAAAAATAACTATTTATTATTTTATAAATTAATTAACTTTTATAGTAATTCTTTTAAAATTTATATTTAACATAATTATCATTTTAGTTCAAAATATAAAAAAAAAATTATGTTAAAAATATATCAAAATTAAACTGATCTTTATAAAAGCAAATAACTCTAACTAACCTTATTAAAAAATGAATATGAAGATAAACTATATAATTAAATGTAGATAATTAAGATTAAAATTTAATTAATTGTTATATGTATATATTTAAAAAATTATGTATATTTATTTTTAATTTAAATTATTTAAATAAAATTTAGTAATTTATTTTTTATTAAAATTTGATTCTCTCACTTCTATATTAAAAAGTTGCGTTTAATTTTATATATTACTAGTGTAAAAAAATACATTATCAACTAATTAAAAAATTTTGTAGATATATTTTTAAAAAATAATTATAAATTCATTTATTTTTAATAATAATAATAATGATAATCTATAATGTGATGATAGAATAAAAAATTTGTATTCTAAAGTGCATTGTAATTAAATTTTAAAAAATTCTCTCGTTTAATATATTTTTACCTGGTGTACATCCGCATCTACGCAAAAAGATGTAAGGTACATAATATATATATATATATATATATATATATATATATATATATATATATATATAATTTTTATTAAAATTCACCCATATAATTTTCAGGATGAATATCTTAATAATCTATACTTCTTAGCATATTTTAAAGTATCAAAGTATAAATTGTTAATATATTCTTTCAAAGAAATAAATGAATATATGCTAATAACCATAAAATGTTGATTACATCTTATTTTTATAAAAAGTATGTTAGCAAACTATGCCATTGATATATTTTAACAAATCTCATAGTTATAACTTACTAAAATACTTCTTCTAAAAAATAAGTGAGGATATATTAACAAATTTTATATATATGTAGAAATACACATGACAACAGAATGGATAAGACTTTGTTTTTATATTTAACCTTCTATCCTAACACTTATTCTCATCCCGTTTCTACTTCTACTTAAGTTGAAAAATTAAATATCATTCCTCATCTCTGTTTATGATTGGGATTTGGACAACAAATTATATACCTGCTCCATATTTTTATTATAATATATTATATTATTATATTTGTTAAATTTATATTTTAGTATTCTTTTATTAGTTTAACTAATTTTATAAAATATCTTCATAATAACAAAAAAAAATTATAATTTAATATATTAAAATAAGATCAAAATAAATATCATTATTTCTATATCCGTTCTTGTTTCGTTTTTAAAAATTAAGTTATACTCAAATTTAATATTGATCTAGATCAACTTAATATTTTTTATCAAAATCATGGAGCAACTATTTGTAAGTATAAATTTATTTATTATGTCTATATTAAAAGATGGAACATATATTTTAAAAATATTTTTTGTTTTAAAACTATAAAAATATAAATATAAATTATACAATTATACATTAATTAAAATTAAAAATTATTAATCATATAACCATTTAAAAAAGTTACATACATTTTTAAAAATTTTAATTATTTTAAATAAAATTTAATATTTTTTATAATATATATACATGTATATATATATTATACAAAATAAATAAATAAATAAAAACATGAAAGGATAGACATTAAATATACATTAAATTTAATAAAATAATATCTTTGATAACTTTTTTAAAAATAAATTTTATTTTAATACTTATTTTACTAAATTTCAAATACAATACTATTTGATCATGTCTCATGAAAAATACTCAATATTATGGTCCCAACTCATCATTTCACATTTATGTGATCATCATTTTATATCAATATAAATTGACAAAATCACAATAAAAATATGTATAAAAATATTTATATTCAAATAATTCCAAAATTAACCCATATCTTAAAAATATTAACTTAAAGAGTTAAAAGTAAATATTTATTAAAATATTAATAATATATATTCCTCCATAATTTTTAATACAATTTAACGTTACTTTTAAGAAAAAAAATTAACAAGATCCTAATAATTGAAATTAAAATATAAATATGCTTTTAAAGTTTGAAGGCATTAGTCAATTTTACAAGATTAGCTGTGAGCAGACAAACCCAAAATAATTGCAATAGATGACAGCTTCAAGGCACCAACCAAATAAGAACGACAACTTCTCGTGAATTGTTAATGACTGTACTTGTATCATATTTATGACCAACCAAACACCTCCAAATTTTACCATTCTCGAACAAAACCTTAAAATGTAAATTAAAAAAAAGTTTAAAATGTAAATTAAAAAAAAAACGGAGGAAAATGCCCTTGTCAGCTTCTGGTGGAATCTGACGGTGAAATACTTAAATAAAAAAAATTTGGTACGTAATTACAGTAAATTTATTTATAAATATTTTTACTTTCATTCGATAATTAATTATTAAAATTTAATAATTTATTAAAAAATATTGTATTAATAAATTAAAAATATTATTAACTCATTTATATATATAATTATTAATTAATTATTATAATTTGATAATTAATTGTTAAACTAAATTTTGATAATCATATATATATAATTTAATTAAATTAAATATTATTTTTTATAAAATTAATCATATTTTTATAATTAATTATCAAAATAATTTTAAAATATAAATTGATAAATTTACGTATGGAGAAGAATTCAACCGTTTAAATCATTGTGATGAACAAATGGTTTCTTTGTATGAGAATAGAAAAAAAAATAGTAGGGAAGGAAAAATTGAAAAAGAAAATAAACGAAAAAAATAATAAAATTATTATTTTTTAAATATATAAAAAGAATAAAAAAGTGAATAAAAATAAAAATGAATAAGATATGTGATAAGAATAGCTTGTTTAAAGTATAATTTGATTTAATTTATTTTAATAAATAGATAAATTTAAATATATTAAAAAGTTTGTTAAATAAATAAATAAGATTTAAATTTAAATTTTTTTATTAATTTATTTAAAAATTTATTTATATTTATATATTATATATTTATATTTATAATATTTATTTTAATATATTATATTTATTAATATTAATATATTTACTTAATTTATTAAAAATTAAAATTTTTAATTTTTAATTTAAAAAAAATTAAATAACTTTTCTTTATCTTCAAAATATAATTCTTTTTCATCTACTTCACGATGCTACACTCAACTCTTCATCCCTAAGCTATTTTATTAAAAAAGGTATGTTGTGTAACATTATTTTTAATAAATTTTATATTTTAAAAAATTTAAGTATTTTTTGTTAATTTATTTAATAGTTAAAAGTTTAAATATTTATTAAATTTGTTATAATAATATAAATATTCTACTAATATGATATTTATTTGTATATTTTTATTTTATATATTATGTTTTATTGTATTTATGATATAAGTTATACTGTTATATGAATTTAAAATAATAAACTAGATTTATTATTTTTTAATTAATTTTAATTTATTTTTTATATTAGTAATAGTAAAGGTTGAATTGATAGATTTTATAATTTAAAAAAATATTAAAATAAATTTTTATAAATTTTTTAAATAATATATATATATATTAGATTTATTTAAAAAAAATTATCTTATAAATTTTAAGTTTACAAAAATTTTTGATCAATTATTTATTTAAATTTTAAATCTATTTGTTAATTTTTTAAAATGTAAACTTTTAAATAGATTTGTAAATTTTATAAACATTAAATTAAGTTTGACAAAAAAAATTTTTAACAAATAACAAGTTTAGATTTTAAAATTTTTAAATTTAAATATTAAAAATTTAACTCAACTCAATCTACTTCCATTTTTAAAAATAAATAAAAATAATAATAAATTATGTGAGTTTTATTTTTATAAAATTGATGACTCAATAATATTAATGAATTAATATAAATTTTAATTTATTATTAAAATTATTCAATCGATTAAAATAGATTGGTAGAGACAAAATTAAAGTGACGGTGTGTTAAACGATTAACATATTCATTAATCAATCCCTACAAAAGTGTGTGGCTGGAAGAGTTATGTACGGATGTATATAGCACAAAAAAAATGTGACTCTAAAAATTGATTATTGGATGCTACGTTTTCTATAATCCCTATGTTATCATGTTATGGACGTTGAAAAAGCAAACAAATCACTAAGTTTAATTAAAAAAAAAAAAAATCACACTCGGTCTGGGTGTGATGAAGAAAATCCCACGTCCCCATATTTAGGGAGATATCAAGTTTGGATATCATGTTCAGTTGGGGAGAGAAGTGTAAGCTATCCATTCACGAATTAGTATAATCATTATTTAGTACATAATTTTTTATTTTTAAATTATTGAATATATTATTATTTAATTTCAGCAATTAATTAATTATTAAGTTTTAATTTAAACTTTTATTTTGAATGTCTCATAATATCTTGGATTATTCTTATATATTTTTTAAGAAGTTTATATTCTTTACAACTGAGCATGGAGGATGATTTAACTTAATTAGAGATTTTAAATTCAAGTTTTATATGTATTTTATGTTAAAAAAATTATTGCTCATAATAATCCTACTTAATTTGAACAAAACTGTATCTAATAAAAAATACAGTCTAAACAAAATCGAATGTAATCATAAAAATTATATCTTTATTAGAAAAAAATTTATGTATCTAGAAATTTTAACCTTTAGACAAATTATTTTTTATATTTTCGGATATTTTTTAGTTTATTGTTTTATCCACCTCTATATATTAAATTAAAGTTCAAGCATTTTGAAAAGTTACTTCATCTTGATTAAGCTTGTTCTATTTTACATTAAATATTTAATTTTTTATATTTTTATTATTTTTAAATATTAATTTAATTTAAACTTTGAAAATTGATAGAGTATAAAAATTATGAAAATGTTCTTCTTCTTTAGATAATTTGAATATCTTTAAAATTTATTATAATTTTAACTGATATTACTTTAAATTTTTATTTTTAATACATGAAATTAATAAAAATTTATGTTATAATTTTAATAATTTATTTTTAATTTTAAAAATTTTATTATTTAATTTTTTAATATAATGTATTATTAATTAATAATAAAAATATTTTTTATTTTTTATTTTTATTTATAAATTTATTTAATTTTAAATTATCCAAAATACATAGATAATATAATAATTATTATATGAATAATCATGTTATAATTTACATCTACATTGTTATGGTTAAATATTATAATCTTTAAAAAATAATAATAAAATAAAAGTAAAGTTAATTAAAATTCATTTAGGATGATCGTAAGTTTTTAATTTTAGTTTTTAAATTAAATTTAAAAGTAAAATTTATTTGATAAAAATAATTTTTAATATATTTTTAAAATAATTTTGACTCAAAATATAAAATTAAAAAAAATTAATAAATATATTTTTTAGTTTAGAAATATTTTCATTCTTAAATTTACTCAAATTCACTATCACCATCATCCAATAATATATTATTTTTATATAAAATAAATACTGAACAATAAAAAAATATTATAATAATATATAACATTATTTATTTTAAATATTGATAATTAAATAATATATAAAATAAAAATTTATATAATTATATAATATAATTATATTATAATTATTATATCATTTTTAATATTTTATAAATATTATTTTTATTTTTTCCAATAGCAATATCATCATTATCATAATAATAATAAAATTTATTTTTAAATTTTTATTTTTATTATTTTGAAAAAATTAATTATTAATTAATCATTAATTTTTTATAAATTCATAAATAAATATTATTAATTTATATATAAAAATTATATTAAATTTATAATATTATAATATAATTTTATATTATATAAATTTTTATTATATAATATAAAAAATATTATAATAATAAAATATAAAATTGTATATTTAAATTATTAAATAATATATAAAATATAAAATTATATAATTATATAATATTTATATATAAATTATATTAAATTTATAAATTTATATTATATAATTATTGATAATATAATAGTATAATATATTTTTATATAAAATAAGTATTAAATTTTTAAAAATATTATAATAATAATATACATAAAATTTTATATTTTAAATATTAATAATTAAATAATATATAAAATATATATGTATATAGTTATATAATATTTACTTTATAAATATTATTATTATTTTTATTATTATGATTACTATTATTACTCTTATAATTATCATAATAATAATAATAAAATAATAATATTTAATTTATTATTTTTTAAAATTTATATTATTTTGATATAATTTAGTTTTTTAAATTAATATTTGTATTTATATATATATTTTGTTAATTTATAATAAAATAATTTAATTTATTTTTAGAATATTTTTTAAAAAATAAAAATTTAAAAATTTTAATTTTAATTTTTAAAATTTTTAAAACTAAAAATCATCCTAAACCAAATTTAAGAGTTTATTTGATAATTATTTAAAAGTAATTTTTAACTTAAAAATAAAGGAAAAATATTAAAATATTTTTTATAAATTATTTGAAAAAAATTCAAAATAGAAAATTGTTTCAAAATAAAAAATAAAAACTAATTTTAGATGTTTTCTGAAATTTTTAAATTTAATTTTAATTTTTAAAACTAAAAATCATCCTAAACAAAATTTAAGAGTTTATTTGATAATTATTTTAAAAGTAATTTTTAACTTAAAAATAATGGAAAAAAATATTAAAATATTTTTATAAATTATTTTTAAAAAATTAAAATTAGAAAATTATTTAAAAAAAATAAAACTACTTTTAGATGTTTTCTGAAATTTTTATTTTGAAAAACAAGTAAAATTCAGAAGATAGGTGTTTTCATTAATAGAAAATGTGTAAATATCATTAAGCTTTCTCTTGCACACGTTTCTTCCTTGTACCATTCTTCAGATAAACTCGCACCATATTTTCAGATGAATAACAACCATCTTTTAATTCTATCTTTTATTTTCGTGCCTAAGGCTCTAAAATGCAAGAGAAAGAAAGATAAAAATGGATCTCCAATGGTTTCTCCTCCCATTCATACAAAAAATCTTATCATATGGAAAAAGAAATATTTAAGGGAAATCTCATATTAAAAATTAATTTCTCATATTTTTTTATTTCTTTTAGCTTTATTTTAATTCATCCGATTGATACTATAAAATAGAAGAAATTACTACTTATATTTAAAAAGATGGAAGGAAAGAAAAAGAAAATAGAAGTGAAGGAGATGAAATTTTAATAAAAATAAAATAAAATTCTTTTATTTAATTTAGTAAAAAGAAAAAAAAGAAAAAAAATGCCTTTATCAACTTCAGAACACTAGTCGATACAATTTACAAAATTTTGAATTATTTCTTTACTTCAAAGTTCCTGAAAGAAATAAAAAAAAATTTAGTGTAATACTTGAATATTTGTAATATTATTTTTAATTAATTAAAAATCAGAATTATAAGTGAGTGCGAATTACTAAAATAAAATTTTAATTAAAAAATCACAAAACACTTAAAAATAAAAAACTATATTTAAGTTTTCTCTCTCTTGTCATAAAAAGAAAAAACAAAGATTGATTTGGCACTCACATTTTGTGTAGACAAAACTTGATATTGTAATGACCATCCTTCTCCCTACAACTAAACATGTTAGCGAGATATCAACATCAGTCATTAACTCATGATTCGTCTTATGTAGTAATCCGATGCCTGCCATCATAGCCCTGTAAAGCATATTAACATAGTGTTCCCTTGCGGCATTTTTTTTATTGTGATTTATTTGTATTATTGATTCAAATGTAAATTGACTTGTCATAGATTAAGATTAAATTGATATACGAAAATTTGGTCTAATTTATTTTACGAAGACTGTGAATTTTTGATTGATTGAGTTTGATGATTTTCTTTATTTATTTTATTATTTATGATGTATTTTTAATAAATATATATTTTTAAATAAATTTTTTATTTAAAATTAAAAAAATTTTGAAAAATTTTATGAATATATTTTAAAAAATATTTATTTTATTACTAAAACCTTTATTAAAAAATTAAATATTTTATCATTAAAAATTAAATAAAATATTTAATAACTAAATTAAATAATATAACATTAAATAACAATATTAAAATAATATTTTATAATAAATAAAAAATTATTAAACATACGAAGGATAAAAATTAAATGATAATTTTTAGTTATTATCTAAAATATTAAAAATTGGTAGAAGTAATATTAGAACAATATTACATATTTCATCTAGTTATCAAAATAGCTATTATGTTAAATAAAATCAAAATTATCTTAAAAAAATTTTAATTAATTATTTTACTTTTCATGTAGATGTAATGTTCTGTCAAATACACTTAGAATTTAAATTATAAATTATAAATAATTTATTTAATTAGTTTCTATCAAAGTTTTAATTATTTTGTATTAAAAATAAATATTAAATATTACTTAAAATACTTAATTTTAAAAATAATATACAGATGGATTTCAGAATTGGGGGCCAACTCAAATCAGCTGGCAAAAACATATTAATATAATTCTTTGCCATAATTGTATTAGTCGAACACATTTATTTTATTAAATTATTAAGATGAATTTATAAACTCGATCCATTTTGTCTCATCTACTTTCCACCGGTGCCTAGGGACACCTTTCTGTTTTAAAAATTGGAACTTTTTAATAGAAGCTAATAATAATATTGTTATAATATGCATTGTCCATCCCAAGTTTTTTAAGAGTAGGCAGGGTTTATTTAGACCAAACACAAAGGATTCAATAAGACACATTATTATTTGGTTGCATTTAAGTTAGGTGGAGCTAATTTAAGCGCAACATCATTAGAACAATAAGATAAAAACTAAAAACAGAACTTACCATGTTCAAGAAAACACAATTTTTTTTTACTTAATTGTATTTTATCCTTTTAATTTAAATTACCTAATTTTAATTTTATAAAATTTTTTAGTTGACTAAGTATTCCTATTTTTAGAATTAAGTTTTTTATGGGTAAGAAAATCGTTAAATGTTAGTAAATTTAATATATTCATAAATTTTATTCTATCTAAAATATTTTAAATTTTTATGTTTATCTAAGTATTTAGGAGATTATGATGGATTTGGGATATAAAATAACTAAAATTCAGAAATTTAGTGAAAATTTAATTATATTTAAATAATTTTATAAGATATGAGATTAGGGTTAAAAGGAAAAAGTTTAGAATTTTATTTTTGAAAGAAATTTGATGTTTTAGTTGGTAAATTTTGAATTGACAAAATTTAAATAATTTAATTGATTCAATTTGTAAATATTTTGAGTAGAAAATATAAATATAAATTAAAATATTTTGGTCAGAAGAATATTAATTAAAAGAATTAAATTTTCCTAATTTAAAAATAATAATTTAACTGGTAAAAAAATTTATAAAATAAAAAACACAGGTGATTCAAACCGAAGGATGCTTATAAAAAAAATCAAATTGAAGTGAATAAAAATGAAATTAAACATTATTTTTTAGTTAGTTTAATCCTCTCTTATAAACCATGGAAAATACTAATGATGGAGAATTTTATATATTAAAAATAAGCTTAATTTTATTTTTATACTATTAATCAATTAAAATTCATGGTAGATGTAATTTTAAGATGAATTTTATAAAAAATGTTCTTAATAATTTATGACTATATGTTAATATAAAAAACTTTTACACTGTGAATATACTTTAATTAAATTCTTGAAAAGTGCTTCAAATCTTTTACCGCTAATTTAAAATAAGACTGCCCCGACAGTCAAAACTACACTTGCTTTACACCACTAAATAAATAAATTTCTCAAAAAATCACCTACAAAATTTTTCAATAAAAAGTTTGAAAATAATAATTTGTTAATATTTACTATTAAAAAATATATTTTTTTTCTTAAAATTAGACCTCTCATCTTTTCGTTTCTCTCTCTTAAGAGTTAATGAGTATATTTACCTCTCTAGTTTACCTTAAATATTATTAATCTTGATCATTAAATTATATATATTCTATAAAGATATATTTTAAGTGTTAAAACTCCACAATTTTATTATGTTTTATTTTGAATTTATTAATGTTCCCAATTTTTAATTTGAGATAATATCAGAGTGAATTTGTTTTTTTTAGAATTTCTGTTATCTCTTAACCTTTTCTTTGTCTCAATAATACATTAATGTTGATGTATTTAAGAATGAGTGAGAAACTTAAGAATAGTGGCCTCTCAACATTGTTTCAATCAACTTTCATATTCATGTATATTAAGGATGCTACAAAATAATTGAAAGATTTTATTTTTTATAAGAAAAAAAAGAGATAGATTTAAACCTATGAAATTGTTATTGAAATGGATATAGAAACAAATTTTTGTGGGGCAGGGGACAACTCACAGACAGAAATACTTTGATAAAAGTGTTGATAATAAAATTGTAAAAATATTCTCAAGAATTATTTAAAATTTATTACTTTATATATATATATATATATATATATATATATTAGATCAAAATTTTTTTGGTCTTTTACATTGCGTTGAGAAACAGAAGAAAAGTTTTATTATCTATAATAATCTTATTTAATTTAAATAAAATTGTTTCCTATAAATATATAATATTATTAAAAAAATTCATAAAATAAAGAGAATTTTAAAAAATTATTCTAACCTTTAAATTTCTTAAAGTTTAATGATTATTTAGAAATTGATAGAGTAAAATATTCTTTGGAAGTTATTTACGCTACCTTATTGATTAATCAACTAGTTTTTAAGTTTGATTAATCAAAATAAAGATGTTTGATAAAGAGTTGTGCTATTTATATATGTAGATAGTAATTATACCTAGATATACTTAATCGATTAATCAAGACATGTAATTAAATAACCATATTTATAATTAATTAATCAATTTTTTTATATTATTAATTATATATAATCAATTAATCACATAAATAATTAATTAACCATATTTTATTAATCGATTACTGATTACATTTTTTATTCATCATTTATATTAATTATTTTTTTATATATCGTTAATCATTGATAATCAATTATACAACTTGTAATTAATTATCAAAATATTTGTAGACATATGTTTACATATATCATTTTCGTTTGATAAATAAACTTATCTCATTATATAGAGTATTTTTTATATTATATTATATACTACTTAAAATATATTTAATATTTATTTTAATTTTTTAATACAATATCTGTTCTTTAGAAAAATAGATAACAACTCAAAATTAACTATAAAACTATAATTATTTAAAAGTATATTTTGTCCACAAAATGAAAACTTATACAAAACATATATAAACATTTTTTTATGATTTTATATTCTTATTTATTATTTTAACAACTAATTTTAGTAAATGTTTCTTATTCAATAAGTTAGCTTAACATTTTTCAACTAAAAATTAGCTTTTATGGCTGTTTTAACTAAATATAGCTTAAATTTTTTTGGGATTGAAAGTTTAAGAAAAATTAGGTTATATTTAGTTAAAACAGGTATAAAGTCAGTTAAAAGTTTAAAAACTAATTTGTCGTTAGAAAATGTTAAGATAACTTATTAAATCATTCACGTACTTCAAAATTTAATCTATACATATAAAAGAAAAAATGAATAGCGATTGGCATACTCAACCGTATAAGAAAATTTCTTTGTTTAGTAAATGTTTTTTCTTTATAGAATACCAATAACGATTTCATTGTAGTAATTGTTGCTTTAGTTAAAAACTAAAATTAATAAAATCTTACATAAAATCAACATTGTTTCAAAAAAAAGATTAAATAGATTAGTTTTACTATCAATTGAAAAGAAAATGTCATTGCATCCCAAGAAAGCTCCAAAGATAAAATTCAAACAGAATTATAATAATTTTAATAATTATTTTTATGAAAAAGTATCTATCATAATAAGCATTCAATTGACCCATTTTAATGGATACCAATCTGTTAATAAATAAAGTTTCCATTAACATAAATTATAATAGATATGATTATTTATATACTTATTTGTTCTTTTCTATTTCTCTAAATCCTTTATACAATTAATATATGAATTTAATTGAGATATAATTATAGTGTAAATTTTTTTACATTATCATTCAATTATTGATTATCATATAATTAAAACTTGTTAAATTTTGTAATAATTATTTTAAAAATTATATCCATAATAGTTTATAATAATTTCTAATTACTTGATAGTATAAAAACTTTTACATTTACAATGCGTAAAAACTAAACTCCTAATGTATTTTCAATTAATAAACTCCTTTTTCTCATTGAACCAAAGACATTTTCTAAGTTCTATCTAAAGCAAATAATTTTATCTTTCCTAATAAAATAATTTTAATCTCGACCAAATGACCGAGATATTTAAACACCCAATTACATTTTATTTAATTCAACCAATTTGTTAAGAATAAATGAATCAAGCAAAGTTTTACTTGTATTAAGTTCAACTTGATTAATATAGGAATAAAACCAGTTTAGTCAAGCGATATGTACCTCGACTTATTTAAAATAACAAGCTTAAAAGGTTTGACCATCGAGTCAGATTAAATTTAAATATAATTATCTCTTCGTATTATTGCCGAGATTGCATAATAGAAATGGATTTTGACTCTCATCTTCTTCATCGAATAAATTGGAATGAATTGTCATTTAAATAAATGATTTTTTAAAATAAAATGTCAGAAGTAAGGTGGACAAAACTTGGATATCCTTATTATCACTATCTTCCCAAATCAAATACTTTATTTAAAATTCCAAAATATATTCTTAATAGAGACCATATAATGTAAAGAAAAAAATATCAGATGGCAAAGAAGTAAGCAAAAGATTTCTTTTTATTAGAGAAAAGGAATTTAACACTACTCATCTTCGACCTAAGACTGTCTAAATGACACTCATCATCTAGTTTATATATTTTCTTTATCCAAACCACATGTTCTTCACAAAAAAAAAAACAATCTTATTCAAACTAAACACATTCTCAGCATAATAGGACTGGCTCTCCCAACAATTTTTTATAATTCATACACAAGATTCGAATTTGAAACCTTAAAAAATTAAACATATACCATTTAAGCTAACCACCCATTGGTGTATTGAACTTATGTTGGATGCAAAAATAAGAATTTGGGTGAAAAAGGTTTAGAGCAAAAATAAAGGAAAACTAAGGGATATAGACTAATGTAGCCGAAGACATCATATTGAAATTCTAACTATATATTGCATTCTATGTTGAAAAACTTCGCTAGACAAATCTTGAAAAAAAAAAGGGGGATTTAAAGCTCAATAATCAGTCCAACTCGCATGAATATGAGAGTTTTTAATTAACATACAGAGCCGTCACCTACCAATTAACTACTTCACCTTGTACCAAAAGCTACAACTATCTGCAGTTTTTCAGTTAAGAGGCATTAGGCATCTTTGGGAAGTCAGCAAAGTGTTATCGCAAACCCTGCCCTGCTCAATCATAGAACACCGTGAAGGAATTGTACAGAAGAACTACAAAGTATTTGTATTGTAATATAAAATAGCAACATTGAAAAGATCAACGTAACTAATCAACAAGAAAACTCCTTGGATACAACCACATGGCACAAAATTTGTTGATAAGCAACTTAACGGCCCCGGCCCCGACCACGTCCACGGCCCCGGCCACGCCCCCGCCCCAAAGGTTTTCCTGAAAATAAAATTAAAACTTTGAAAACCAGAAGCAGCCAGATAACAGCCAACCAGAACAAAATGTCTCCAGATGAAAATCGCTGTAGTCACAATCAAATAATGTACAATACCTGCAGTTGGTTTCTTAGGCTTGACCCTAGGTGTCTCTTCAACCAGCAAAGTCTCAAGATTCAAGCTGTCAGGAAGGATATAATAACGAATGTTGTTACCTCGCACGCTAAGATGATCCAGAGTCACTGGGTTTTTCCCTTTCAGTGTTAGTTTAACTGTTTTCAAATGTGTATTCATACTGATATCAACACCTGTAGCATAGCAACACGTCAGGATCAACATAACTAGTGCCAAAACACTTCTGGTCCCATCCCAAAAATATAAGACCAGGCAATATCTGCCAATATGTATTCACTAATTACTGACTAGAAATTTCCCTGATGATTAACTTATATTGCATTTGGATAATAAGTAGCAAGACACGCCAAGTTAGTATACAAGGATTCACCACCTTCACAAACCTACATATGAAGAATGTAATTATGTTCACTTACAATTCATGCGGCTGGTTACACTGGACTCTCAGATATCAAATGTTTAGTACAAGCAAATATAACAGATACAATATAAAACTTGTGAGTTTTCTATTTATTTGACAAAGTCAAACTAAACCAAGATGTTGTTGAGTAGAAGATTCCACAGTACAGACTGCATGAAGTTTAATCAGAGGCAATGGATGAGAACGATATGTTTCTGAAAAAATTGACCTATGTTAGATGAGATGTATAGGCTGATATGGGGGTCTGGACTGTACCACAGTATAGAACAGGCATAAAGAAATTAAAGAATAGACTTCCAAATTATGGAGATGCATTATGAGGATTCTAAATTTTAAGTCGTAAGCATACTCCTTCAGTTCAAAGGCCAGGAAATTGGTTACTTCCCTATATCATAAATGTAATACATTTTCCACCCATGCAAGCTATTCAAACTTCAGAGTTTAAGATGTCTCTTGCTAAAATGTAATTGGTAACAAACAATTTCCTCCTGCTTCAAGTGCAATGTTCAGACGGCAATGTCAGGCCACCATTTTATATCAAACATTACCATTATAATTATTTAGGAAGAAAAAGAAAAATTATCAACAGAAAAACGGAGGCATTACAACAACAGAGAGGGTAAAACATCATCCAAAACAGAATACAATGTATAACTATGAAAAGAAGCAGAAGCGGAACAAGAAAGAACAGGAAAAAAAACATCAGCACCAAAAGCTGCCCAATCTCTTTGCATATAAGAAATGGCAACTCCCTTGAAAAAGTCTAGAAACAAAATATCAAAGAGAAACCATAAACACAATCCTATGTTGTGAAAAGTTTAGGTGCAATCAATCCAAACATCTTGTAAGTCGAAACCTGTCAGTGTTATATTAGGATTCCCCATCATAAGCTTTTGAGTAATAAGGAAAGGAATTTTAGGAAAATGGCAGGGCAATCAGCCATTCATTGTCACATGACAAGGTGTACATACGGGAGTCACAGTGATAAACAATCAGATATCAGAGAGAGAAACCTAGATTGCAGCAGGAAAAAATGTCAAACAGTAAAATATGAAGCTAAAAATGATCTTAATTCTCGGCACCTGAACAAACAGATGTAGGGGGGGTAGAAGGAACACTGTATTTATCAATAGGGAAAACACTGAGCACTGAGCATTTTGCAATATGCTAATCATCATAATCATGACTCTTTACATCTTGTTTAAAGGCTAAGATGCCAGATGTAGGTATTAATTAATTAACGATAAGTGTTTAAGCGCGGAGAGTACCTAGGGTTTAACAATGAGAAGAGTGTACATATATACATATATTTAAAAATGGTGGAGCGGAAGAAGGAAGAGTAGGGGGAAAACCTGTAATGGTGCCATGAACAACGGTACCATTCTTGAGCTCGATTGACACAGTTTCGTTGTTTAACTTCATCAGAAACCTGCTCCGGTTTTCATAGAAAGGAGTTCGTTCAGCTTCAGAATTAAAAAAGAAGCAAAAAAGTAAGAGAAAATAAGAAATTGAGAAGGATGCGAAAGAGAAACCTGACGAGCTTCATGGTAGCGAACAGTATGAGCACCGCTTCCAACAACACTATACACCACCGAGAAGGAGCGGGATTGAGATTCTAGGACTCGCTGTGAGCACAAGTACAAGTACTCAGTTGTTTTCCGCCCTTCTTAGACGACACCGTTTAATATTACTCTACTGCACGCGCCTTATGATTTTGACAGAATGAATACCCAGAGTAACCCCCCAAATCTCGGTTTTTTTCATGGCAAAAAAATAAATCTTACTTTAACGTTTATACTAAGCGGTAATTTCAGCAGCTTATAATGTTTTAATTAAAATTTATTAATAAATTTTATATTAATTGAATAAAGTTTTAAAGAAAATATTTTTGTGATATTTTACGATAATTAAATTATTTTTCTAATTAGAAGAGGGCTTAATGAGGTTTTCAATTTCTCATTTTATTTTTGTCATTTTTTATAACTAATTTTTTATTTTATAAAATTTGTTGGTTTCGATCCTTATTTTTAAAAATTTATATTTGATAATGTTATTTAAATAAATATATAGTTTATTTCTTAAAAATTACATTGTATGTATTTTTAATCAATAAAATATTTTAATGTATAAATTGATATTAATTTGATTATATTTAATTTTTTATTCATAAAATTATGAATAATATATTAAAAAAATATAATTAAAATAGTATACTCAGGATTTCAAATGTATAAGTTGACATTCTTCTGAATCAAATAGTTTCCTAAAATATTAAAATGTGAGTAAATAAACAAATCCAGAAGCCAAATGGTACATGTTAGTACTTTTGAGATTAAAATTATGAAAAAAATTAATGGTAGAAACTAAAACTAACAAATTTTATAAAATGAAAAACTAAAATTATTAAAAATGATAGGATAAAATCAAAACTGAAAGTGAAATAAGTGATAAAAATTTGACTAAATCTTAAAATAATAATTAAAGCATTTTTAAAAAATTATATTATTCACATGGATTAAAATGATGTTTATTAATTTTTTTAATTATTTAAAATTTTAACATTAAATATATTTATAAATTTTAGAATAGTAAGTATTTAATATTTTAATTTATTTTATACTTGTTTAGTTTGGTGAATTATTTTTAATTAAAAAATATATTAAAAAATATATTATTTGCATAACATAGGTAAAAGATTACCGACGGTTAGATTAGTGACCTGGAAGGTTAGGCTAAACTACTTAGATTGAGAAAAATTTTATTTATATTATAAATGTATACTACAATTTTATAATTTGTACAATAAAAAATATGAATAATATAATAAAGAATTAAAAAGTAAAAATATATTGTATAAATTTTTAATAAATAATATATTTTTTAAATAAAAAATAAATATATTCTTTTTTAAGTGGTAATTAAAATTATGGTTAAAAAAATATTTACTAAACATCTAATGGGATGATTAAAAAATATATAAAAATGAAAGATGTGATAAATGATATGATGTAAAAGAAAAAAAAAGAGGTAGGAAGAAAGAAAAGATAAACAAATATAAAATTTTTTAAATCTTGATATAAATTTGAGAATGCAGTAGTAATTCTTTTCATCATTATATTATCATGTGTTTCAATTTATTTTTTTTAATTTTTTTCTAAACAATAAAAAATTAGTACAATATTATTTACAATGTTGAGTTACAATAATGATCTTGTAATGATGCTAATAATTTTTCTATGTCAATAGTACAATGTGTGGTAAATCAATTGCTTAAAAAATTTTTAGATACTAACCTATAAAATAAACAGATAGAATAAAATGTAGAGAAGCATCACTAAGTAAATGGATGTTCAAAATTCTCCATGCTAAGATGTTGAATTGAGTTTATATATCTTAATTGTTAACATTACTAATTATTGATATAACATATTGAGCTTCATAATTTTATTTATTTGATTATTTATATTTTAATTTTTTATCAAAATAAATCAAGTGATTATATATCTTTTGAGTTAATAAAAAAGAGTATTTTATAATTTATAGTATTATCTTACATAAACTATTTAAATAAGTATAAAATTAATTATTTCTTAATTTTTGAACTTACAAAAAAGATATTAAGACAATATCAAATAATATAAAGAGAATAAATAAATAAAATTAAAGAAAAGACGAGTATTTAAGGTAGAGAAGTACTTATGGAATAGTTTAGGATCTGATTTTACTTATAACTTTATTTAATTTGATTCCTAATTTTCTTAAAAGTTATGTTAGCAATTCTAATCATTTTTTCTAATACTGCAATGCTATGAAAGAAGAGATGAACTCCATGAAGAGTAATAATGTTTGGGATCTTGTTTTATTGCCTATAAGTGTAAAAGTTATTAAGTGTAAATGGATTTGCATAACCAAAAGGATCCATTGGAAAACATACAAAGGTATAAGGCTAGACTTGTTGCAAAAGGATTCACTCAATAAGAAGGAATCAATTACACATACTTTTAGTCTTGTATCTAAGAAAGATTCCATATGCATCATATTAACATTAGTGTCCTATTTTAATCTTGAGTTGCAACAAATGGATGTGAAAATAACTTTTCTAAATGATAATATAGAGGAGGAGGTTTACATGAGACAACTTGAAGAATTCTCAGCTAGTAATGGTGAGCACTTAGTATGTGTTGGTGTAAAATCGAATAAAGACAAGTGCACCTTATCGTTTCACAGAGTAAATAGTGAGTAAGAGTATCGTCTCCACAAGGATTTGGTTCAAATACTGAATTCCTAGTATTTCACTAATTGAGCTTGTATGGGAGTTCGTAGGCAACGCGATCCCGCACGTTAGCAACACGAATAGAAGAATAATAAACTTTACAGATTCTATCCTAATTCTGGAATTCGATTCCAGTATGCATAAAACATGTAAAAATACGTCCAAAGCTATCTAATTGTCACCAATTAATGTAAATGTGTAAGAAATCAGTGGATGAGAGGTATTAGGGTTAGATTTCACCAAAACGTCCCCTATGTAATAATGAATCATTACATGCATTCAAGATTAAATGTAATTGAAGATCGAATTCACGCATATTGATTGAAGGTTAATCCCTTGACTCAGCAATTCTTCACTTAAATTAGGGATTCTAATCCCTTAGTGATTCCTAATTTGAAGTGAGCCTTACGTTCAAGAATTCAAAAGCTCTCACAATCGCGAACCTCTATCCCTAGAGCCTTCACAATTATGTTATTCAATCCCAGTTCCAATTCAAAAACCAATTTCCCAATTGCGAAAAAGAATTTCATTTCAATCTATAAGTGGCCAATTCATAGAAGCATTAAGCATAGAGATGAATAATCAATGTTTAAAGGAAACGATCTTGAATCCACATAATGCATTCAAGTTACATAGGTTCAGTCAATGATTCCTCCTTCCCTAATAGAAAATTAGTTACACATAATTAGAAAGAAAGAAAACAAGGGGATGAAGGAATGTAGAAGCATGACAACATTGTTGGTGTAAAACCGTATGAAGGCAAGTGCACCTTATCGTTTTATGAAGTAAAGAATGAGTAGAGTATCGTCTCCATAGGGATTTGGTTCAAATACTGAATTCCTACTAGTCCACTAATTGAACTCAATTATGGGGTCATGTAGGCAACGCAAACAGAAATCAACAAGAATTCACAGAATCTATCACAAATATGGAACTCTATCCAGTATACAAAGAATACTTCAAAATAATATCTAAACTATCAAACACTCAACAACTAATATAAATGTGTAACAATTCAAATTATGGAAGATGTTAGGGTTGGATTTCACCAAAACTTCCCCTATGTTACCTTTGATCATTACGTATATTCAAGATAAAATGTGGTTGAAGATCGAATTCACAATTATTGATTGAAGGTCAATCCCTTGACTCATCAATTCTTCGCTCAAATTAGGAATCCTAATCCCTTAACAATTCCTAATTTGACGTGAGCCTTAAGTTCAAGAATTCAAACGATCTCACAATTGCAAACCTCTATCCCTAGAGCCTTCACAATTCTGTTATTCAATCCCAGTTCCAATTCTTAAACCAATTTCCCAATTGCGAAGAAGAATTTAGATTCAATTTATAAGTGGCCAAGTCATAAAAGCATTAAGCAAAGAGATGAATAATCAACGTTAAAGGAAAACAATCTTAAATAAATGCAAAATCTAGGTTACATAAGATCAGTAAAGGATTCATCCTTCCCCAACAGGGGCTCAGTTACACATAATGAAGAAGAAGAAAACAGAGGAAGAAGAGAAAGTCATGATCATGGCAGCACGCTGCAGATGCACTTCATCTTCCGTCCTAGGGTTCCTCCTTCACCCAGAATAGAACCAGCTTATGGGGAAACGATGGCTCTATCCTCTAGGTTTGCGCTCTGGAGATAGATTAGTGGATAGAGTGAATGATCAGATGATCGAGTGAATGATGCCCTGTTTTCGTTCTGTTCTGGGATTTTTATAGCTACTGGTTTGTAACGTCGCATGTCCAACGCGGCCCAACTGTGTTGCCAACGCAGAACCTTGTAACAGATTGCAGAAATTAAAACACATTAGATTTATGATAATTTATCACCCAAAAGACTCTAAAACTGTATTTTCCAGATTGTGCATGGGTTATTCAGTTTTATGTCATTTTCTCATATTTTAATGGTGTTTTATGCTTCAATTACTTGCAATTACATTGAATTATGTTCCAAATAAGTGTCTTATTGGACACTTATCACAACCCAAACTTGAACTCTTGCTTGTCCTCAAGCAAGCATTAAACTACAGGAACATAATTAATTCTGGATAACTCACAGCATGCATATCATTTCTCTCAAGTGTATTTCACTCCCCTTCTTCACTCTAACTTGCATCAATCAAAATTTTCAGATTTATTTCAAAGACAGTCCATCAAGCATTGGGAATACATAAAAAATAATTGCAGATTCAGAATATAGCATTAAATTGTGAGTAAAACAGTGTTTATATTATGGTTACAGCAGTTTGCTATTAAGGAAACATGACCTAGACTTGCGAACTCTCATAAGGTTAAGTGTTTCACTCTTTCTCTTAAGTGTTTGGGTTAGGTGTTTCTCTCTATGTCTCCAAATCAAAATTCCATTACCATAGGCTTGCCCCTATTCTCTATCTCTACCAATGAGTCACATGCTTACATAAATCAAAAGGTCTTGTAATGAGTTGTAACGTGGCTTAGGTGAAAGGTGGGTGGAATTTGGGAAGTGGGTTTATTTAAGTCAAAGAAACTATGAGATGGTTGGAGAATTAACTTTCCATTAGTTTGGAGATGCAAGATCACCCCATAGAAGTGTGTTCCTGTTTTCAATTTTTATTTGCCCTATTTGGGTATTCGAATCCCTTTTTTTGTTTTTGGAAACTCATTTCCACTTATATTGGTACTGACACCCTTAACCCCAAACCTAGAAATATTGATTGTCCTCAAGCAACCCCAAACTTAGAAATGTTGCTTGTCCTCAAGCAATCCCAAACTTAGAATTGTTGTTTGTCCTCAAGAAATTCCAAACTTAGTGTAAAACTTAACCTCAGATACAAGCAACCTTCTCCTAGTTCCTTTGGCTAGGCATATTCATGGTTTTTCACAGTCTTGGCTGGAAATTAGCTAATCAAACACAAAGAATTGGGTATAAGGCTCAAGGGGCTAAACAATGGACAGGAATGCAAGGTGGGTCATTTGGTCAAGTAGGTGCATATCAAAGAAGTGCCTTAATCCTGTTTATGCAAGCATGGGATACTGGATTTCAACTAAGAAACAGGGCAAGTTCTAGAATGAAACTCAATTTGTGACCATACACACACAAAAGAAATAAATGTTGAGGTCCAACCGCTCACAAGCAATTTGTGCAAGCCTAGAACATGCATTACAAATTAATTGTTGCAAACCATAATAGAACAACAAAGTAATTCTCATTCAATCATGCTACATTCTGCATCATGCAATTAAACATTGAGGAACTGTGAAATCTCTCCATGCTGCGGAGAATGAAGTTCTATTACAATTGATGCTCATTGGAGAAGGAAGAGGAATGATGTTAAAGATTGATTTGAGTGGTGGGGTTGAGAAAACCCCTACACTGTGCTTATTCAGTGGGTGAACTATGCATGGGTGTGCTCTGGTGATAAGATAAGTGAAAGTAGCAATGTGGTGCTTCACTCAGCCCAGACGCGTTGGGCACGCAAGGGTTAATTGCGTTGGCAACGCAACTGGGCAGAATGCAGATTCATGTGAATTCATTTTAAATTCTGCATAATCAATGTATCAGCATTCAAACAGCACTGTAATAGTTTGAGTTAGATTTCACTCATTGATCTAATGCACAATTCACTATTCTAAACCATTTGGAAAGATCTCACCAAGTGGTTAGGTTAGCTAAGGTCTTTGGTGTGGAACATGTGTGTCAAGCTGTGAAATTCTGGGCATGTAACCTGTCATTTCTGTTGCTCCTAGACCAGCATGAATAGTCAACTGCACTGCTTTTATTAATTCTACTTAGTATTTACATATACTTTTCTCAATTTAAATTAAAATGAAAGGGAAAAACTAGTTTTTTCAAGGGTTGCCTCCCTTGCAGCACTTGTTTAATGTCCCTAGCTTGACAGTTTGAGATTCAGTCAAGTGACTCAAGCTTGCAGGTAGTCTTCTCCCTGCTGATTTCGCCTCCATGATAGTGCTTGACACGTTGACCATTGACTTTGAAGCTTCTTTGGGACTGCATATCTTCGAGGGTGATGGCACCATAGTCTGAAACTTCTTTAATCACAAAAGGACCTGACCACTTGGACTTCAACTTTCCTGGAAATAGTTTAAAGCTGGAGTTGAACAGCAACACTAGTTGTCCAGGTTCAAAGACTCTATGTTTGATCAGTTTGTCATGCCATTGCTTGGTCTTTGCCTTGTAGATTTTTGCATTTTCGTAGGCATTGAGGCGAAATTCCTCTAATTCATGCAGCTGTAAGAGTCGATTTTCTCTGGATGTGTTAGCATTGAAGTTGAGAAATTTGGTTGCCCAGTATGCCTTATGCTCAAGTTCCACAGGTAAGTGGCAGGCTTTCCCAAAAACCAACTGGTATGGCGACATACCAATGGGTGTTTTGAAAGCTGTTCTGTAGGCCCAGAGTGCGTCATCTAACCTGTTTGCCCAGTCTGTCCTGGAACTGTTCACAGCCTTCTTCAGGATCTGGTTCATGAATGGAAGAGGGAAGTGATCTTTTCTGGTGGACTCATTAAGTCTCCTATAATCTATGCACATACGCCAACCAGTCACTGTCCTTGTAGGAATAAGTTCGTTCTTCTCATTAGGGATCACTGTTATCCCTCCTTTCTTAGGCACAACCTGAACTGGGCTAACCCAAGAGCTATCATAGATTGGGTAGATGATACCTGCATCCAATAACTTGAGGACCTCTTTCTTCACAACCTCTTTCATAGTTGGATTAAGCCTTCTTTGAGCCTGCACTACAGGTTTAAAATCTTCCTCCATTAGGATCTTATGCATGCAGAAGGAAGGACTTATTCCTTTTAGATCTGAAATAGTCCATCCAACAGCAGACTTGTGAGCTCTTAGAATCCTCAATAATTTCTCCTCTTCTTGTTCATTGAGGGAGTTGCTCACAATTACTGGAAATGTGTTCTTTTCCCCCAAAAATGCATAACGGAGGTGAGATGAAAGTTGCTTCAGTTCTGTCTACGGGCGGTCCACTTTTCCTTCTTCCTTTGGCAATCCTTCAGAGGGTTGTGAACTTGACTTCAAAGGAGGATTAGCTTCAAGTGTGGCTATGCATTCCTCCACATCTTGGATCTCTTTCTCTCTCTCCTGGCTCAGGCCTTTGGATTGCCAGAGTACTCCTTCAAGAATGGACTCACTGTCCTATTTTTTAAGAGGGACTGACAGTGGCGTTGCCAACGCGGTTACTGGAAACGTTGCCAACACGTCCATCCACATGCAATGTGGCTGTTTAGCAGGATGTTTCATAGCTTCAAACACATTGAACGTTACCTTTTCATCTTGCACTCTCAGCATCAGTTGCCCTTGCTGCACATCAATAAGCGCTCGTCCTGTAGCAAGGAATGGTCTTCCCAGGATCAATGGAATTTCAGCATCTTCCTCCATGTCCAACACCACAAAGTCAACTGGGAATATGAATCTGTCTACCTTAACCAAGAGGTCTTCCACAACGCCATATGGATATTTAATTGATCGATCAGCCAGTTGGAGGCACATCATGGTAGGCTTCACCTCCTCTATTTCCAATTTCTTGATTATGGAAAGGGGCATCAAGTTGATGTTGGCTCCTAAGTCACATAATGCCTTTCCAATCTGCAAATCCCCAATGGTGCAGGGAATTGCAAAAGATCCTGGATCTTTCAACTTCTGAGGTAGCTTCCTTTGAATGATGGCACTGCACTCTTCAGTAAGAGCTACAGTTTCGTCCTCCTTAAGCTTCGTCTTCTTAGACAACAACTCCTTCATGAATTTCGCGTATGAGGGCATTTCTTCCAGTGCTTCAGCTAGTGGTATGTTGATTTGCAGTTTCATGAATATATCCAGGAAACTAGAGAACTTCCTCTCTTCCTGCTGTTTCTTCAGCCTTTGAGGAAATGGGACATTTGGCGTTGCCGACGTAGCCTTTTCCCTGTTGGCCACAACTTCCTCAAACAATTGCTTTTTGCTTTTTCTCACTGGCCTGTCATGGAAGTCCTTCTTCTATTCTTCCTTTGCTGCTGATTGTGGATTGACTGCTGGTTCTCCTCCAGATTGCATTTCTGTTTCAGTTCTGGATGGTTGGTCTGCTAGATCAGCAGCATCATTGGTTTGTATGATTACGTTTTCTGTTGTCTTTGGTATTTTGGGTAACCTTTGTTCTATCATCTTTCCACTCCTTGTTGTGATGGCATTGCACTACTCCTTGGGATTCAGTGTTGTATCACTAGGAAAACTCCCAGTGTTTCTTTCTGTGAGTTGTTTGGACAACTGTCCCACCTAATTCTCCAAATTCTTGATGGATGCTTGAGTGGATTGCATGAACTTGCTGAGTATGTTCCCCAAGTCTGCAGAGTTGTCCTGTGGCTGGTTTGTCTGCTGTTGAGTGGGCTGTTGCTGCGCATACTGTCCGTTCCTCCTAGGGTTGTTCTGGTTCCTGAAATTAGAATTATATAAGTTAGAATAAGGAGGATACTTAGGCCTTTGTGACTGATCCATATAGTGCACTTGCTCCTGGTTGGAGGTTCCTGTTACGTCTATGTAACAACATCCGTTTTCATGTTCTCCCCCACAAAAGTCACATTTCAGGACTTGTGCTAGTTGAAGGTTTCCTACGTTGAAGACCTGTAACTATTTTGTCAAAGCCTCCAGCTGCTGTGAGATCAACTTGTTCTGAGAAAGTATTGCAGTTTGCGTGTCCAACTTCAGCACACCTCTCTTGGGAGCACTTCTGTCAGTTGGTGATTGGTACTCATTGGAAGCCATTATTTCAATCAGCTCCATGGCCTCCTCTGCAGTTTTAGTATTCAGAGATCCTCCTGCTGAGGCATCTATGATGAGTCTCATGGTGGGCTTGACTCCATTGTAGAAAATATGAACTTGATGAACATCGGAGAAGCCATGATGTGGACACTTCCGTAAAAGCTCCTTGAACCGCTCCCAAGCCTCATAGAGTGATTCTCCTTCCTTTTGACCGAAACAGGAGATCTCCCCTCTCAGCTTGTTGTATTTTTAGGGTGGGAAGTACTTCATGAGGAATTTGGATATCAATTCCTCCTAGGTGGTAATACTTCCTCTTGGTTGGGTCTGCAACCAATATTTGGCACGGTCTCTTAAAGAAAATGGAAACAATCTCAATCTGATCGCTTCGTCAGGGACGCCATTCATCTTGATTGTGTCACATATTTGGAGAAAGCTTGAAAGATGGAGGTTCGGGTCCTCCACTTCACTTCCTCCAAACTGGTCCTGTTGCACTAGATGGAGTGGTGCCGGTTTGATTTCAAAGTTGTTGGCAGGGATTGGTGGTCTCACAATGCTAGCGCTGCAACCTGCAGAATTTGGGATTGCATATTCTCCCAACGTAATTCTCCTGTTCAGTTGGTGTTCCTCCATGATAGAGTGATGCACAGGGTTTTCTTCGCTGGTCCCTTTCAGTCTCTGTTGCTCTTGTTGCACCTTTCGTAATCTCGTTTCCTTTCGGTTTCTTCTTGCGAGCTTTTCAATCTCAGGTTCAAAGATCAATTCTTGTTCTTGTTCACCTCGCATAAACAAGTTAAACAAGATTAAATCGAAGAAAGAATCAGTGTGCAAACAGAGTTAGAAATATCAAACAGAATTGCTCAATCTAGTGGCAATCATAGTACTCTTTAATATTGAAAAACAAATCCCCGGCAACGGCGCCAAAAACTTGTTGGTGTAAAACCGTATGAAGGCAAGTGCACCTTATCGTTTTATGAAGTAAAGAATGAGTAGAGTATCGTCTCCACAGGGATTTGGTTCAAATACTGAATTCCTACTAGTCCACTAATTGAACTCAATTATGGGGTCACGTAGGCAACACAAACAGAAATCAACAAGAATTCACAGAATATATCACAAATCTGGAACTCTATCCAGTACGCAAAGAATACTTCAAAATAATATCTAAACTATCAAACACTCAACAACTAATATAAATGTGTAAGAATTCAAATTATGAAAGATGTTAGGGTTGGATTTCACCAAAACTTCCCCTATGTTACCTTTGATCATTACGTATATTCAAGATAAAATGTGGTTGAAGATCGAATTCACAATTATTGATTGAAGGTCAATCCCTTGACTCATCAATTCTTCACTCAAAATAGGAATCCTAATCCCTTAGCAATTCCTAATTTGACGTGAGCCTTAAGTTCAAGAATTCAAACGATCTCACAATTGCAAACCTCTATCCCTAGAGCCTTCACAATTCTGTTATTCAATCCCAGTTCCAATTCTTAAACCAATTTCCCAATTGCGAAGAAGAATTTAGATTCAATTTATAAGTGGCCAAGTCATAAAAGCATTAAGCAAAGAGATGAATAATCAACGTTAAAGGAAAACAATCTTAAATAAATGCAAAATCTAGGTTACATAAGATCAGTAAAGGATTCATCCTTCCCCAACAGGGGCTCAGTTACACATAATGAAGAAGAAGAAAACAGAGGAAGAAGAGAAAGTCATGATCATGGCAGCACGCTGCAGATGCACTTCATCTTCCGTCCTAGGGTTCCTCCTTCACCCAGAATAGAACCAGCTTATGGGGAAACGGCGGCTCTATCCTCGAGGTTTGCGCTCTGGAGATAGATTAGTGGATAGAGTGAATGATCAGATGATCGAGTGAATGATGCCATATTTTTGTTCTGTTCTGGGATTTTTATAGCTACTGGTCTGTAGCGTCGCATGTCCAACGCGGCCCAACTGTGTTGCCAACACGGAACCCTGTAACAGATTGCAGAAATTAAAACACATCATATTTATGATAATTTATCACCCAAAAGACTCTAAAACTGTATTTTCCAGATTGTGCATGGGTTATTCAGTTTTATGTCATTTTCTCATATTTTAATGGTGTTTTATGCTTCAATTACTTGCAATTACATTGAATTATGTTCCAAATAAGTGTCTTATTGGACACTTATCAGTCATGTTGTGGACGTTCTTTTCCCTCAATCCTAGAGTTCCTTCGTCCATCAACCCAGAATCAGCGCCTAGGGGAACGACGGCTCCCCTCTCTGCGTCCTGGAGATAGATCAAAAGATAAGATGATAGATGATGATCATGATAATCCCCGTTTTCGTTATGTTATGGGCTTTTTATAGTTATTGGTCTGTGTCGTCGCGTGTCCAACGCGGTGCAGCTATGTTGGCAACGCGACGTGAATAACAAATTGCTTCTTTCCCTTCAAATCATCATGTGCTCCACGTAAGTTCAGTTACATTGCCAACGTAGAACCCTGTAACAGATTTGCAAACTTTAAAACACATCAGATTTATAAGAATTTATCACCTAAAAGGCTCTAAAACTGCATTTTCCAGATTATGCATGGTTTATTCAGTTTTATGTCATTTTCTTATGTTTTAATGGTGTTTTATACTTCAATTACTTGAGATTACATTGAATTATGTTCCAAATAAGTGTCTTATTGGACACTTATCACAACCCCAAACTTGAACTCTTGCTTGTCCTCAAGCAAACATTAAACTACTGGAACATAATTAATTCTAGATAACTCGCAGCATGCATATCATTTCTTTCAAGTGTATTTCACTTCCCTTTTTTCACTCTGACTTGCATTAATCAAAAATTTCAAAGATACTCCATCAAGCATTAGGAATAGAAGAAAGATGATTGCAGATTCAGAATATAGCATGAAATTGTGAGTAAAACAATGTTCATATTATAGTTACAACAATTTGCTTTTAAGGAAACATGGCTTATACAACAATTTGCTTTTAAGGAAACATGGCTTAGACTTGCAAACTCTCATAAGGTTAAGTGTTCACTATTTCTCTCGAGTGTTTAGGTTAGATGTTTCTCTCTATGTCACCAAATCAAAATTCCATTACCATAGGCTTGCCCCTATTCTCTATCTCTACCAATGAGTCACATACTTACATAAATCAAAAGGTCTTGTTATGGGTTGTAACGTGACTTAGGTGAAAGGTGGGTGAAAATTGGGAAGTGGGTTTATTTAAGCCAAAGAAACTATGAGAGGGTTGGAGAATTCACTTTCCATTAGTTTGGAGATGCAAGATCACCCCCATAGAAGTGTGTTCCTGTTTTCATTGTTTCTTTGCCTTATTTGGGTATCCGAATTCCTTTTTTTTTTAAGGGAACCCACTATCAATTATATTGCTACTGACACCCTTAACCCCCAAACTTAGAAATATTGCTTGTCCTTAAGCAACCCCAAACTTAGTGTAAAACTCGACCTTAAATACAAGCAACCTTCTCCTAGTTCCTTTGGTTAAGCATATTTGTGGTTCTTTGCAGTCTTGGCTGGAGATGAGCTAATCAAACACAAAGAATTGAGTATAAGGCTCAAGGGGCTAAACAATGGACAAGAATGCAAGGTGGGTCATTTGGTCAAGTAAGTGCATATAAAAGAAGTGCCTTAATCCTATTTATGCAAGCATGAGATACTGGATTTCAACTCAGAAACATGGCAAGTTCTGGAATGAAACTCAATTTGTGACCATACATACACAAAAGAAATAAGTGTTGAGGTCCAACCGCTCACAAACAATTTGTGCAAGTTTAGAACATGCATTACGAATTAATTGTTGCAAACCATAACAAAACAATGAAGTAATTCTCATTCAATCACGCTATATTCTGCATCATGCAATTGAACATTTAGGGACTATGCAATATCTCCCTACTGTGGAGAATGGAGTTCCATTACAATTGATGCTTATTGGAGAGGGAAGAGGAATGATGTCAAGGTCGATTTGAGTGCTAGGGTTGAGAGGACCCTTGCACTGTGCTTATTCAGTGGGTAAAACTGTGCATGAGTGTGCTCTAGTGATCAAATGAGTGAAAGTAGCACTTGTTGTGAAATAGCAATGTGGTGCTCCTCTCAGCCCAAACTTCTTGACTCTGACATAGAGCCGTTATCAGGCTCGGGTACCCGAGGGAGGCCTTTGGTTTGGTAGCAATCTCTTCCAATTCCTGGGCAATGATGGTGCCCAGGTCCAAGGGTTTAGGCTTCATAATTACCTAGACTAAAACAGCCCTCTTCTTGGCTACGTCATTCGAATGGAGCAGAGGTAGGATATTGGACTGCACGAAGGTGCACCAAATCTTCGCTCTGGGTACCAAATCTGTCTTTCGCAGCGATTTTCCATCCCCTAATTTGTCTTTCTGCTAGTCCCATCTTGCTTTAGGGACGCACAACACTTGCAGCGAGCTTTCTTTGTCTGCTGGGACATCCTTCAGCTTGCTGTATTGACAATTTCTTCTGGGGACATTAACCTCCAACAGTTCATTGAGCACCTAGGACTTGAATGAGATGGTTTTACCCCTTACGTAGGATGTAAATCTCGGTTCTGCCCTGGTCAGTACCAGGTTGGTGTAGAATTCCTTGGTTATTTCTTCGTAACCTTCTCCAGCCAGGCTGCAAAACTTGTGCCATTTTCTGTTTTCAATCTCTTCGATGAGGGAACTCTCCTGCAATTAGGCTGATTTTTCTATCCCCCACTATAGAGTTACCCTTAAGGTTGTCGAGCCGCTCCTCGTTCTCAGCAAATTTGAAACGGTGGGTGTCCTCAGCTCTTGATTTTCCACGGAGGGCTGCCGCTGGGGTTGTTTTGATACGCATGTTCCTTGAGGATGATGTCATTCTGAAAAAAAAAATTCAGTTAGTGGGTATAATAGATTGCAGCAGTTTCATTATTTTTCAAGAGGCATGCAGAGATTATTGTGGGTTTGAAAATGAAAGCCCCAAATCCTTGTTTGCATAACCTTTATTATTTAAGGTGTAACCCAGTTTCCGGTTTCCATGGATTGATTTTCTGAGAAGACCCAATGCATGCATGCCCAAGTTTCACCAAATGTTTCCTTTCAATATACCATTTTGAACTTACTCTTTTCTAAAGGGACTGACATATTTCCTGTTCATGGAATCGATAATCTCAAAATAGAGATGAAAAGAAACTTCATACCTTACTTCTCCTGTAGTTAAGGGGGTGAGGGAAACTGCTTTTTGAGTGGAAGACGAAGAGTAAGTTGAGTGGGAGTGTTTAAAGGTGCTTGGGTGAGTGAGAGTTCTTTACCTGGTGCCTTTTTATAACTGCTGTGTGGGATACGAGGGGTCAGACGCGTTAGGAAAAGATTAGGTCAAAAACCATTAGTCCCATTTACCTGTGACGTTGCGTTGGACACACGGCTAGGGTTACATTGGCAGTGCAACCTTGAGCAAATCCTTACAATTCCACTTGATAACCCCAAACTTGTTCCCTAGTGGCCATTTGTTTAACTTGTTTTAATTCCATTTATCAGGATAGAGTTGGTAATATATATATATATATATATATATATATATATATATATATATATGTTTTATTTTTATTTTTTTATTTTTATTTTTTTTTCGTCTCCTGATTGGAACTTGGAACCTTGTACGCCCTGTAGTTCAGTGGTCTGTGCTAATTCAATTGCCTTGCTATACCTTAGTCTACTTGTGTTGGTAACACTATTAGCACAAGGTCCTGTTGGTTCTAGCCATTTGAGCTGCTTTTTATCTGAGTTAGATCACACGCGTAACAAGTCAGGTTAGCCTTGAAGTTATAATAACCATGTGGATAACACAAAGTTTATAATCATGGAATTATACATATTTTGCAATACAAAAAAAAAGGAAAAGAAAAGGAAGAGTAAAGAAAAAAAAAGAACTAAAAAAAGGAAAGAAAAAAACTTGTTAGACGTTGCAGATATATTGGCATAGTTAATAAAAAAAACTAAGTCCTATTTATGGTGCTTAATCTTCTTCCATCTGAGCTGCGGTTGCTGGTCCAGCCTTGCTCTCAATGTCATCCAAGTCAGCCTATTGCAATATCAGCTCCTGCCCGACATTAGAGAGCTCGTGCCCAGTCATGTCTATCCTTCTCCCAATATTCATCAAGAGCTACTTGTTGACCTTCATCCCAAGGTGGATTTTCTTCACGTTTTTGCGTGTAACTTCGACTTGCTTGCCTAGGCGGCGCACAAGGAGATGCAGTTCACTCAGACGCTCTGTTTGCTCATTAAGGATCTCATAGATCCTTGGTGGGAGTAGGGAGTCGGGCTGTGTCTTGTGGAGGATGTGGCGCTCGATGTAGGGTTCGTCTAGAGTGGGGTGAGCGTCCACCTGGGTGCAGTCTTCAATCTTGATTCCCTGGGATTCACATAAGGCTGTGATAAGGCTAGGATATCCCAAGGGAGCGTAGCCCTTCCGGGCAATGTTCTTCATTTCTCGGGCGATTATATGGACGATGTCCATCTCGCTGGATGTCATTATCGTCCATAGCAGAATCGCCCGCTTGTTATTTACTTCATTAGAATGAAGCATCAACAGCAGGTTTGACTGCACAAAAGCGTACCAGATTTTGGCCACTGGCACTGAGTCGGCTTTGTGTAGGGACTTCCCGTCGTTTGATCCATCTTCCTTCAGTTCCCATCTGACCCCTGGTATACAGAGTACCTTTAAAGACACTGTCTTGTCTACTGGGGCACTCCTCCGGCGATGATACATGCACTTGAATATGGTGGGCCTGACTTCTAGCAAGTCTCTTATCACTTGTGGGTTGAAAGAGATAGTCTTCCCGCGAACGTAGGACGTATAACTGTCCTCTGCTTGAGTCAATGCCATGTTGGCATAGAACTCGCGTGATTTCCTCGTATCCTTGGCCAACCAAGTTGCATAATTTCTCCCACTTTCTGTCTTCAATCTCCCTTTCAATTGATGGAAACTCCCTAGTGCGTAGGTATAGTTTCATGTCCCCTACTATAGGGTTTCTCTTAAGTGTCTTGAACCTTTCCTCGTTTTCTGAGGATTTGAACATCTATATGTCTGTTGCCTCGACCTGAGTCTTTCGGTCGTCAGCAAGTGTAATCTTGGAGGAGGAAGCCATTGGAACAATTGTTGCATTGGTGAAGTAGGAGAATAGTTTGTGTGGGGGAGGAGCGAAGAGTTGCAATCAGGAAGTTCAAATAGATTTGGTGGGAGTTATGGTTATTGGGAAGCCTTTTATATTCATACGTGTGGGTACGAGGAGTCTGGTGGGTGGGTAATGGCTTGGGTAGTTAATACTGACTTAACTGTTTATGGGCCACTTTGGCACTTGTGCTAAGTGTTCCTTTTTGTCTTTTCTGATGCTTTTACATTGGATACGCAATCATGTTTGCGTTTACAACGTGATTCTTCATATATTACAGGACTGAATTTTGTACCTCTTATTCCCTTGGTTTCTGTTAGTCAATTGCTGGGGTTTATCTCCTTAGAGTGCTAAAAAAAAGAGAAAAAAAACTAAGGAAAAATTAAAACTACTTCCAAGGGTCGCTTCCCTTGCAGCGCTTGTATAATGTCTCTAACTTGACACAGTAAGTTTTCAATTTAGGGTCTGAAGGGTGCAGGTAGCCTTTTTCCTACTAATTTCACCTCCATGATATTGCTTGACACGTTGCCCATTGACCTTAAAACTTCTTTGGGCTTATGTACCTTCAAGTGTGATGGCACCATGATCTGAGACCTCTTTAATCACAAAGGGACCTGACCATTTGGATCTTAGTTTTCCTGGGAATAGTTTGAACCTGGAATTAAACAACAGAACTAACTGTTCAGGTTCAAAGACTCTGTGTTTGATCAAATTATCATGTCATTTCTTGGTTTTCACCTTGTAGATCTTTGCGTTTTCGTAGGTGTTGAGGTGGAATTCCTCTAGTTCACGCAACTGTAGTAGTCTATTCTCTCTGGCAATGTTGGCGTTGAAATTTAGGAACCTGGTTGCCCAGTATGCTTTTTGCTCAAGTTCCACAGGTAGGTGGCAGACTTTCCCAAAAATGAGTTGGTAGGGAGACATACTAATTGGTGTCTTGAAAGCTGTCCTGTAGGCCCAGAGTGCGTCATCCAACCTGTTAGCCCAGTCTGTCTTGAAGCTGTTCACAGTCTTCTTCAGGATCTTCTTTATTTCCCTGTTAGAAACTTCAACTTGACCGTTACTTTGTCGACGATACACTGTGGTGATTCTATGCCTGACACCATACTGCTTCCACCTGCTTGTTACAGAAGTGTGTTCCCCCATTACTGATTAGAATGCGTGGGACACCAAATCTGGATAGAATGTGCTTCCTCAGAAATTTGATTATGGATTTGTTGTCACATGTGTGTGTAGGGGTAGCTTCTACCCATTTAGACACGTAGTTCACAGCTAGTAATATGTATTCGTTGGAAAACGAGGTAGCGAATGGTCCCATGAAATCTATGCCCTACACATCAAATAGTTCCACTTCTAAGATGTTAGTGAGGGGCATTTCATCTCTCCTTGAGACATTCCCACTGCGTTGGCAAGCATCACATGCAACAGAAAAATCCTTGGCGTCCTTAAATAATGTAGGTCAGAAGAATCCACTCTGCAACACTTTTGCTGCTGTCCTTTTTCCATTGAAATGACCTTCATAGGCTGAGCTATGACAGTGCCACAAGATGTGTTTTTGCTCTTCGTGTGGGACACACCTTCTGAGCAATCTATCCACACATCTTTTGTATAGAAATGGTTCATCCCATAGGTAGAATTTGCTATCATGGTATAGCTTCTTCCGCTGCTGCCAGGACCATTCATTTGGAATAATCTGTGCAGCTTTGAAATTCGCTATGTCTGCATACCATGATGCAACAGCGATGGCTAATAGCTTCTCATCAGGAAACTCCTCATTGATTAAGACTTTCTCATCTTCTATGATTTGCGTAGGCAACCTGGACAAGTGATCAGCTACACCATTTTCCTTGCCTTTCCGGTCTTGGATTTCAAAATCGAACTCTTGGAGGAGTAGGATCCATCTGATCAACCTTGGTTTTGCCTCCTGTTTTAATAGCAAATGTCTCAAAGTAGCATGGTCAGTATACACAATCACTTTAGCACCAATTAAGTATGACCTGAATTTGTCAAAAGCATATACGACAGCCAGCAACTCTTTTTCAGTTGTTGTGTAGTTCAATTGTGCACTGTTCAGCACCTTGCTGGCATAGTATATGACATGTAGCTTCTTCTCCTTCCGCTGTCCTAACATTGCACCTACAACAAAATCACTTGCATCGCACATAAGTTTAAAAAGAAGACTCCAATCTGGTGCTGCAAGTATAGGTGCTGTGATTAGCCGTTCCTTAAGTGCATTGAATGCCTTCACACATGCATCATCGAATCTGAATTCAGCATCCTTCACCAAGAGGTCACATAATGGCTTGGAGATTTTGGAGAAGTCCTTGATGAATCTTCTATAGAATTCGGCGTGCCCGAGGAAACTTCTCACTCCCTTCTCATTTATCGGAGGAGGAAGACTTTGTGCCCCAACACAATGCCTTCTTGCACCATAAAATGACATTTTTCCCAGTTCAGCACAAAGTTGGTCTCCTCACACCTTTTCAGCACACAAGATAGGTTACTCAAGCAATTGTCATAATCAGAGCCAAATACTGAGAAGTCATCCATGAAGACTTCTATAAAATTCTCTACCATGTTGGAGAAAATGGCCAGCATGCACCTTTGAAATGTAGCTGGTGCGTTACATAACTCGAAAGGCATCCGGCGATATGCAAATATTCCATAAGGACAAGTGAAGGCAGTTTTCTCTTGGTCCTTGGGGTCTACCACAATCTGGTTGTAACCGGAATATCCGTCTAGAAAACAGTAGTAGGCATATCCAACTAGTCTTTCCAGCATCTTGTCCATGAATGGAAGAGGGAAGTGATCTTTTTTGGTGGATTCATTGAGTCTCCTGTAATCTATGCACATGCGCCAACAAGTCACTGTTCTTGTAGGGATAAGTTCATTCTTCTCATTTGGAATCACTGTTATTCCTCCCTTCATAGGCACAACCTGCACTGAGCTAACCCAAGAGCTATCTAAAATTGGGTAGATAATACTTGCATCCAATAGCTTGAGGACCTCTTTCTTAACAACCTCTTTCATGGTTGGATTCATTCTTCTTTGGGGCTGCACCACAAGTTTAAAATTTTCTTCCATCAGGATCTTGTGCATGCAGAAGGAAGGACTTATTCCTTTTAGATTTGAAATAGTGCATCCAATGGCAGATTTGTGAGCTCTTAGAATCCTCAACAGTTTCTCCTCTTCTTGTTTATTGAGGGAGTTGCTCACGATCACCGGGAATGTGTTCTTTTCCCCCAAGAATGCATAACAGAGGTGAGATGGAAGCTGCTTCAGTTTTGTTTGTGGGTTGTTCACTCCTCCTTCCTCCTTTGGTAAACCTTCAAGGGGTGGTGAGCTTGTCTTCATAGGAGGATTAACTTCAAGTGTGGCTATGCATTCCTCTACATCTTGGCTCTCTTTTTCTCTCTCCTGACTCAGGCCTTTGGATTGTCAAAGTACTCCTTCAAGAATGGACTCACTGTCCTGTTTTTCAAGAGGAACTGATAGTGGCGTTGCCAACACTGTTACTGGCAGCGTTGCCAACACGTCCATCCTCATGCAATGTGGTTGTTTAGCAGAATGCTTCATAACTTCAAACACATTGAACGTCACTTTTTCATCCTGCACTCTCAGCATCAGTTGCCCTTGTTGCATATCAATAAGTGCTTTTCCTGTAGCAAGGAATGACCTTCCTAGGATCAATGGAATTTCAGCATCTTCCTCCATGTCCAACACCACAAAATCAGCTGGGAATATGAATCTGTCTACCTTGACCAGGAGGTCTTCTACCACACCATATGGATATTTGATTGACCTATCAGCTAATTGAAGGCACATCATGGTAGGTTTCACCTCCTCTATTTCCAATTTCTTCATTATGGAAAGAGGAATCAAGTTGATGCTAGCCCCTAAGTCACATAATGTCTTTCCAATCTGCAAATTCCCAATGGTGCAAGGAATTGCGAAAGATCATGGATCTTTCAGCTTCTGAGGGAGCTTCCTTTGAATGATGGCATTGCACTCTTCCGTGAGAGCTACAGTTTCATCCTCCTTAAGCTTTCTTTTCTTAGACAATAACTCCTTCATAAATTTAGCGTAGGAGGGCATTTCTTCCAGAGCTTCAGCTAGTGGTATGCTAATCTGCAGTTTCCTGAATATATCCAGGAATTTAGAAAACTTCCTCTCTTCTTGCTGTTTCTTCAGCCTTTGAGGAAATGGGACATTTGGCATTGCCAATGTAGCTTTTCCCCCATTGGCCACGACCTCCTCAAATAATTGTTTTTTTCTTTTTCTCACTGGCCTGTCATGGAAGTCCTTCTTTTGTTCTTCCTTTGCTGCTGATTGTGGACTGACTGCTGGTTCTCCTCCAGATTGCATTTCTTTTTCAGTTCTGGATGGTTGGTTTGCTGGGTCAGCAACATCATTGGTTTGTATAATTACGTTTTCTGTTGTCTTTGGTAATTTGGGTAGCCTTGGTTCTATCATCTTTCCATTCCTCGTTGTGATGGCATTGCACTGCTCCTTGGGATTCACTGTTGTGTCACTAGGAAAACTTCCGGTATTTCTTTCTGTGAGTTATTTGGACAGCTGTCCCACTTGGTTCTCCAAGTTCTTGATGGATGCTTGAGTAGATTGCATGAATTGGCTGAGTATGTTCCCCAAGTCTGCAGAATTTTTCTGTGGTTAGTTTGTCTGTTGTTGAGAAGGTTGTTGCTGCACATATTGTCCGTTCCTCCTAGGGTTGTTCTGGTTCCTGGAATTAGAATTATAAGAGTTAGAATAGGGAGGATACTTAGGCCTTTGTGGTTGGCCCATATAGTGTACTTGCTCCTGGCTGGGGGTTTCTGTTACGTCTGTGTCACAACATCCGTTTTCATGTTCACCCCCACAAAAATCACATTTCAGGACTTGTACTGGTTGAGGGATTCCTACGTTGAAGACCTGCAACTGTTTGTCAACGCCTCCAGCTGTTGTGATATCAACTTATTCTGAGAAAGTATTGCAGTCTGCATGTCCAACTCCAGCACACCTCTCTTGGGAACGCTTCTGTCAGTTGGTGATTGATATTCATTGGAAGCCATTATTTCAATCAGCTCCATGGCCTCCTCTACAGTTTTGGTATTCAAAGACCCTCCTGCTAACGTCTATGATGAGTCTTGTGGCTGGCTTGACTCCATTGTAGAAAATGTGGACTTGATGGACATCGGAGAAGCCATGGTGTGGACATTTCCGCAAAAGCTCCTTGAACCGCTCCCAAGCCTCATAGAGTGATTCTCCTTCCTTCTAACCGAAACAGGAGATCTCCCTTATTAGCTTGTTGTATTTAGATAGCAAGAAGTACTTCATGATGAATTTGGATACCAATTCCTCCCAAGTGGTAATACTTCCTCTTGGTTGGGTCTGCAACAAATATTTAGCACGGTCTCTTAAAGAAAACGGGAATAGTCTCAATCTGATCGCTTTGTCAGAGATGTCATTCATCTTGATTGTGTCACATATTTGGAGAAAGCTTGAGAGGTGAAGGTTCGGGTCTTCCCCTTCACTTCCTCCAAACTGGTCCTGTTGCACTAGATGGAGTAGTGCCGGTTTGATTTCGAAATTGTTGGCAGGTGGTCTCACGATGCTAGCGCTGCAACCTGCAGAATTCGGGATAGTGTAATCTCTCAATGTAATTCTCCTGTTAAGCTGATGTTCCTCTATGATAGAGTGATGTACATGGTTATTTTCGTTGGTCCCTTGTAGTCTCTGTTGCTCTTGCTGTGCTTTTTATATTCTTACTTCCTTTCGGTTTCTTCTTGCGATCTTTTCAATCTCAGGTTCGAAAATCAATTCCTGTTCTTTTCACCTCGCATAAACAAAAATACACGAGATTAACTTGAAGAGAAAGTCAGTATGCAAACAGAGTCAGAAAATCAAATAGTATTGCTCAATTTAGTGGCATTCATAGTACTCTTCAATATTGAAAAACAAATCCCCAGCAACGGCGCCAAAAACTTGTTGGTGTAAAACTGAATAAAGACAAGTGCACCTTATCGTTTCACAAAGTAAATAGTGAGTAAGAGTATCGTCTCCCCAGAGATTTGGTTCAAATACTAAATTCCTAGTAGTTCACTAATTGAGCTTGTATGGGAGTTCATAGGCAATACGATTCCGCACGTTAGCAACACGAATAGAAGAATAATAAACTTTACAGATTCTATCCTAATTCTGGAATTTGATTCCAGTATGCATAAAACACATGAAAATACGTCCAAAGCTGTCTAATTGTCACCAATCAATGTAAATGTGCAAGAAATCAGTGGATGAGAGGTATTAGGGTTAGATTTCACCAAAACGTCCCCTATGTAACAATGAATCATTACATGCATTCAAGATTAAATGTAATTGAAGATCGAATTCATGAATATTGATTGAAGGTCAATCCCTTGACTCAACAATTCTTCACTCAAATTAGGGGTTCTAATCTCTTAGCGATTGCTAATTTGAAGTGAGCCTTATGTTCAAGAATTCAAAAGATCTCACAATTGCGAACCTTTATCCCTAGAGCCTTCACAATTATGTTATTCAATCCCAGTTCCAATTCAAAAACCAATTTTCCAATTACGAAAAAGAATTTCGTTTCAATCTATAAGTGGCCAAGTCATAGAAGTATTAAGCATAGAGATGAATAATCAATGTTTAAAGGAAATGATCTTGAATCCACATAATGCATTCGGGTTACATAGGTTCAGTCAAGGATTCCTCCTTCCCTAATAGAAAATTAGTTACACATAATTAGAAAGAAAGAAAACAGGGGGATGAAGGAATGTAGAAGCATGACGACATGCTGTAGACGTTCTTTTCCATCAACCCTAGAGTTCCTTCGTCCACCAAGCCAGAATCAGCGCCTAGGGAAACGGCGGCCCCCCTCTCCGCGTCCTGGAGATAGATCAAAAGATAAGATGATAGATGCCGATGATGATAATCCCCGTTTTCATTCTGTTCTGGGCTTTTTATAGTTACTGGTTTGTGTCGTCGCGTGTCCAACGCGGCGCAGCTACGTTGGCAACGCGACGCGAATAACACATTGCTTCTTTCCCTTCAAATCTTCATGTGCTCCACGTAAGTTCAGTTACATTGCCAACGTAGAACCCTGTAACAGATTTGCAAACTTTAAAACACATCAGATTTATAAGAATTTATCACCTAAAAGGCTCTAAAACTGCATTTTCTAGATTATGCATGGTTTATTCAGTTTTATGTCATTTTCTTATGTTTTAATGGTGTTTTATACTTCAATTACTTGAGATTACATTGAATTATGTTCCAAATAAATGTCTTATTGGACACTTATCAGTATGTAAGCTAAATAAATCCATATGTGGCCTAAAATAGGCATCCCATTAATAGTATTTGAGATTTCATGACGTTATCTTTTTGTTTGATTTTGTTAAGAACATTATGGATTAATGTATATACTAGAAGGTTAGTGAGAGAAAAATTTGTTTCCTTACTTTTGCATGTGGATGACATCTTGCTTGCAACAATTGACATAGACATATTGCATGAGGTGAAATAATTTCTTTCTAAAAATTTTGATATAAAAGATATGGGTGATGCATCTTATGTCATTGGAATTAAGATTCATTGTGATAGACACAAAACTATTTTAGGTTTATCTCAAAAAACCTATATCAACAAAGTTTTAGAAAGATTTCAAATGAATGATTGTTCACCAAGTGTAGCACCTGTGTAAAGCTGATAGATTCAATTTGAATTAATGCCCTAAAAATGACCTTAAGCAGGAACAAATGAAAAACATTCCATATACTTTTGTTGTTGGGAGTCTAATGATGCTCAAGTCTACACAAGGTCTGACATTACATTTGTTGTGGGAATGCTATGAAGATATCAGAGTAATCCAGGTATCGATCATCAGAGAGATGCAAAGAAAGTCATGAGGTACCTTCAAGGAATGAAGGACTACATGTTTATGTATAGATGCTCAAATTGTTTGAAGGTGATTAGGTTCTCTGATTCTAATCTTGGTAGCTGTGTTGATTCACAAAAATTAACATCTGTTTACATTTTCATGTTAACCGGTGGAATCATATCTTGGGGGAGTGTCAAGCAGAGTTTGACTACTACCTCTACAATGGAGGTTGGGTTCATTTCATGTTTTGAGACTTCCTCACATGAAATATAGTTAAGGAGTTTCATTTCTGGGCTTAGACTTTTGGATTTTATTTTAGGCCAATAAAATTTTATTATGATAATTCAATTGAAAGGTTTATGGCTAAAAACAATAAAAGAGAAAGTTAAAGTAAACATATCGATATTAAGTATTTATTCATTAGAGAATGTGTCAAAGATATGAAGATTATCATTGAATACATTAACATTTAGTTAATGTTAGTCGATCCTTTATATAAATTTAAGGACCATGTAATTACTATGGGACTTGGTTCTACTTTGTAAATTGTTGTTGTTAGAACAAATGTTAATGAAACTTTAATTTCATTTCTCATATCTAGTATTTGTGTATACACATTCATTTATTTGAGAAATATCACTACAGTATGGATCTAGAATAAACATTGAGTTTGTTCATTAAGTAAATTAGGTAAGATTTAGAAACAAGATAGATTGTGATACATGGAAGATACTACTTAATTTTAAAGGAAATATCATCATAGCTTATGTATTGTATTTCTAAAGTACATTAGTTCATAATTTTTTTTTATTGAAAACATATGGACCAAGTGGAAGATTGTTAGTTATGCATGCAAAACGAACATTGATGGAATGGAACTGCCCACCAACAATTATAAAGTAGTTTCATTTTGTATAATGGTCCATAACTTTCCTTCCATATACCCATGATCATACCCATTACCATCAAAGATATTTTTTTTATGAGAAAAACATCTATAAATATTTGTTCATCAAAGTTTCCTGAGCACAACATAAACATTCCAATATTTCATTTAGAGTGAGTTTTGGTGCTTGAAAGATGTTTGAGAGTGCCCCTATCCTGCATATGAAAGCAAGATTCATCTTACATTCAAATCGAGCAATTCACGTAATAATAGTAGGAAGTAATTTCGTTCTTATTTCACTGCTTTAAAACTCATTAGAATGAATATTTATCTTATATAATCTTTATTGGATTCTAGCTTGATGTTATTTTTCAACATCTCTTGGGTAAAATGTATGTATGATCAACAAAACTATGCAACTATTAATATATGAAATATCTTGATTTTTTTTAGCAAAATGTATAAATGATCAACAAAACTTAGCCTAGATTAGTCGATGAAACTATATTTATCATTTTTAATAAAAATTCTCATGGCTTGGTGTGATAGTGTAAGTTCAAATTCTTTTTTAGTTAATTGAAATTCCTTTTGCAAAAAAAATTTTCTTGAAGATAGTTCTAGGAGACTCTATGCTAGAGACAACCCAAGCTTTGTTATACTATTTGAATTAACTGTTGACATATTCAACTTAATACTTCTTGTCTTGTTCATCTTGATATATCTAACTTTAATATGCAAGAAATCTCATATGCAATTATTAGGATACATACATAATTATAAGAAATTTAAATTACAAAAATTAAGTAAAAAAATCCAATTTAGTTAAAATAGGCAAGTGTATGATGTTTTGTGTTTGTGTTAGGTACATTACATGTTTCCTAGGAAAATATTGCTAGAAACCTTAGATGAAAATAGAGAACTATGCACATTTGAGACTAACTATGACATGGTCTTACTAAAATACATTTTTACCCACAAGGGTTCCTTTGACCTATTTAAGTCAAATGCCAATGCATAATTGATCAAACAACATAAAAGGACGCTTGAACATATATGCAACTACTGAAAAGTTCCAGCAGAATATGTGCCAAAATGCATACAACAATGTGCAACCAACAAAGAACGAACATACGAGGAAAAGTTAATTGCATAATGCAGACCAATGTCACAACAAAGCATATACCAACCCAAATATATTCACCAACAACCAGTCCACTTATCAATGTATATCACTTAATTGTATCAATTTTAATTAGCAGAAAAGAATGCATTGAATTGGATCGTTAAACACAGGAAAAAAAGGATAAGAAAAATAATTCTCATATTGTATATTTTCTTGTATAAAAATGATGGAATGAAAATATCCAAAAATATGCATAAGTAAAAGTAAGGTAATCATGAATATCCATGCAATAAGCATTGTTTCTCTACTACATCTATGCCACCATCGTTTCGCTTGCTTTTACACGGGCTATGTAACAATGGTAATTTGAACTGGTAATTAGAGTACCTGCTGAAGCAATTGAAATACCACTTACTTTCAATTGAAAATCATATCCAAAAGGAGAATTGGAAAAGCTGATCCTACATTCTTAAATTTTCCATCAATTACGTCAACATGAAAAGTTGATATAAGATTTTACTGGTATAAAAGCCAGTATGGATGGTGTGGTGAGGGCTGTCATCGACAAATTTGATTGCTGCAACATCATTAGAGTTAGAGATGCTGAACTATACCCATTTGGTGTAATGACATGAAAAAAATTGGTTTAACAAAGCTTTTGGCAAGAAATTATCATATTATTATTTAATTTATAGATTAATATTAATTATTTAGATTATATATTTTATGTGAATTATTAATATTAATTATAAAATTAAATTTTTTATTATATACATAACTAATTGATATATATATATATATATATGATTATTTTAATACAAGTAGTTGATGATGGTTAAATTATTCTAATTTGATGTCTTTGGAGAGCCTTTGTTAAACTAACGTGAGCTGGAATAGTCGTTGATTTGGGAAAGCAAAAGCAGAATTGTTTGTTTTATTAAATATGATTTGAGCTGTGGATTGATAAAATATTATTACTTTACAGTTAAAATATAATAAACTGAACACTCTCACTATGGTAGACTGAAAAGGATCCACACATGTCCATGCAGAAATTGATATAAAAAAAATTGAATGTATAATAATAATATTTGTCTTGCAGATATGAGTAGAGGATGCTTCGGCTTGACCTCCCTGTCAATGCGAAGTTAATTATGTAGTTTCTTAGAGTGAAGAAGCTTGTCGGTGAGGTAAATTACAGTATAACTCTGATATTCGTAGCAAGTACAATCCATATATTTTTTAATTTTTAATCGCTACAATTTTTTTTTGAATTTTATAAACGGCTAAAACCTTCACAAAATTTTAAAAAATCATATATGTCACTGTACGATGATATTTTTATTTTTTCACTGCATTATTTAGATAAGATAAAACTTTTTTCTGTTTTTTTCTTTTCATTCTTTATTCTTATATATATAAAGTTTCCACACATGTTCTATAGAAAGAATCCATACTCGTTTGGCAGCGCGCAACCCAAGCCCCCAGCACAGGAAGAAGTGCTACAACGGTTTTAACTCTTCAATCAATAAAATTGATGTTTATAGTCTTCTAATTTCTTCAAATGGCAGGTTTACAATTAGATAATTATGTCTCTTAAATAAAATTAATATTCGATTTTCAACTATATAATGATAGTGTCACCAATATTTTTGCCCCCAAAATATAACTTCTGGCAGCAACCATAATTCCAATTAATTAATACAATATTAATATATAATGAGAAGAGACGTAGGAAAGGAGCATCTTCACTAATAATGGTTTTTTAGATATTGAATTATGGTCACGTCGGGCTATCAAGACTTTACTGTAAACATGCAGATATCATATTTGATTATCTGCTTACGTAAATTATAAGAAAAAATATATAAAAAAGATTTTTTTTTTTTACATTAATCTAAACATTTGTTAGATTTTATGATAAATTACACATACATTTTCTAAAGTTTAACAAAATTTGATTGGATATTTTTCATTTTTTACATTACTTTAATATTTTATATACATATAATTTTATAAAAAATGAAAAATTTATATAATTAAAAATATAAATTAAAAAATCTTTTATGTAATTAAAAAAAGGAATATCAAACAAAATTTTGTTAAATTTTTAAAAAATATGTGTATAATTTACTCTAAATTTTATTTTAACAAAATATCAAACACAAATAAATTAAAGTTATTACTGAAAGTGACCAAAATGATACAATACAATTTTCACACCAATTGATGGACATAATTTTAGAACCGATACATTTTAATCATTTTAATTATTATTTTTTACATGAAACATGATAAAAGAATTTAATTTATAAGAAAAAGTTAACAAAATTTTAATATATATTATATAAAAATTGGTTAAAATCGTAAATATATAATAATCTCTCAGTTCAGTGAAGATGAAAATATATCAAATTTGGGATGTGATCAAGGTTGATTAGGACAAAATTTTATTGAAATTTATTTTCAATTATTGTAAAGAAATTAGTTTAACTAAAATTCATTATATATGAAATCATCGTATGTAGATGCTCTATTAAATAAAGCAAAACTATATATGATCATCAACAATAATTTCATATATTTACCTTTTCTTATAAATTTTTATTTTTTTATCATACATTTTATAAGATCTTTCAGTTTTTATTATTTTATTCATTTTTAAAAATATCCATCACATTTAAATATACATTTATAATTTTCCATGTCTGATTCGCAGTAGCAAAGAGCTATGGTCTTGCATGTTTAATACACAATAATGAATAAGGTTAAATATTTATTAACCCTTGTCTGGGATAAAGTATTCAGACTTTTTTTATTATTAGATCCATTAAACGCTGTATTTATCAAAAGGAAAAATAAGAAAAATGTTTACATCAAGCTCGTGGGTGTGAATAAAATAAGGGAAATAACAATTATTGAAAGTTGGGAAAGGGGTTCTAGGCGGTGGATGTAAAGTTGAAATTTGCACACGTGGTTCGGCTTCCATAGAGCAAAGAGCTGAAGCCCAATCTGGATGTGGCTAAATCGAACTGTAAGAGATTGTTCTCTACCTGATACCCTCCAATCACAATTGAAGTCCTCGCGTTCTCACCACCATTCACAAATCCAAGGCATAACACCTTATCATCCTTCACACTCACCATTGAATTTGCTCCAAAAATCCTCCAAATCGTTTTCTCGTTCTGCAGCACAAGCTCAATGGTTGGCACCGACGCGCCTAGTCGCGTGCCCACCACGTTCTCACTACTGAAGCAAACTTCAAAGGGCGCCACGGGACCCACTCTTGTTATATTTCTAGCAGCAGAGGCCTTGATAAATGCCTCCGTCACCGCTTTGAAAATGGAAGCTTCCAGAACCGTGTAAGGGTTCACGGTACTGATCTTGGTTCCACCAACGCCCTCGCTGTTTATGGATAACAAACTCGTTTTAATGGGAACCGTTTTTTCATCGATTCTGATGGATTTAACGCCAATGAAATACTCTGCGGAAGCTTGTCCCTGCGGGAAAGCAGAGGCGGTGCTCACCGGGTTGATCAACAGTGGTGTGAAGGTCAACAACTGGGATGCGTCGATGTTAGGGAGAAAAACGTATGGGCCGTCTCCGAAGAAAACGACGCCGTTTGAAGTGGCGGAAGAGGAGAGGCAAATGGCGAATTTCCTGTGGAAGCTAAAAGCCGAAGCCAACTGAGAAGGTATAGCGATTTTGGTTCTACCGAGACCGGCCATGCCAGAGACCCCATTGGCGAGTCCTTGTAGTAAGAAGGTTGGGGCACAGGAGAATAGGAACTGAGAAACGGTGACGTTTCGTCCCGGGTTGAAGCCGTTAGTGGATTGGACTGAAACGACGTCGTCGGCGAGCTCGCCGCTTGTGGCGGTGTGGGTGACGGTGTTGTCCGGTAACACACCGCAGGTGTTGTTGTTGCAACCCGGCCTGGGAGCGGAGAAGCAATCACCGCATCCGCTGGCTCCGGCGAGGGAGCACTGGGCGGAGTGGCACCGTGCGGGGCGGTAAGTGGAGGAGGTGTAGTTGCGGTCGCAATCGACCCAGAGAAATTGGCCTCCGAGATCGAGGACGAGGTTAACTGGGACAGATGGGGTTCTTTGGTTGATGTGGGTAATGTATTGGAGCGTGGATGGGTCTTTTTTAACTGTGACAATGAGGGCTTTGGGCCTGAAAGATTGTTGAGCGAAAGTGGGTGCAATGAGGAATAGGAGGAAGAGAGTGAAGAGATATTGAAAGTTGAAATTATCCATGGCTGAAGGAATTATGTGGAAATGAAGTTGGAGTTGATAGTGGAGAGCTACATCTATTTATATATATGTATGTAAAGGGGATAGTTGCCCTTCTTGATTCCTTTGTTACGGTAAAGAATGTGGTGCCCAAGTTGCGTATGACAAAGACAACTCACATGTTAATTAGCGTCGTCAAATAAGACCGCCACCCTGTATCTAACCTTGTGTTATTTGGACGTGCTGAGATTAATTTTTCGCTCTTCACAATACGGAACATAACACCGACGATTCATAATATGATATAAAAATACATTATCTGCTTTCTGTTATGATTTGCTTATATTAATTTCCTACACGCTCCTTAAAGAGAATGACTTACCAAGCTTGTATTAAATTTTGACTTTTCCAATTAGGAGAATTTGCCGCTAAAGTCAAATTCTAAATAACTACAAACTCTACTGTTATTGTCATGAATAAATTATATGGATAATTTTATCGACCAAGAAAAAATAATTTATATATGGATTATTTTTTATCGACCCAAAAAGTTTTTAATTAAAGACAGATTTTATGAAGAGGTAAGAACGGACCTTCACCTCTTCTTTGCCAAATTTTAAAATAATTATATATGCAGATTTTAATTTTTTATTAGAAAATATAAATGAGATTTTTTATATATTTATTTATCTTTATATATTAACTTATAATTCTGATTTTTAAATAAACATATTTTTAAAAATTACTTTGATCCTTATTAAAATCACATGATTTTTTTATACTAATATTTAAGTTTTTTTATTATAAATTTTAATCCTTTCAAATACTTAACATTTAAATTTTTTATTTATAACTTTTAATCCTTTTAAATATGGATTTTTAAATATTGATATACTGTAAAAAATTAAAATATATTTTTAAATAAGTAAAATCTTAAAATTAATATAATCTTATTTAATTTCAATTTTAAATTTTATTTTTATATTAATAAAAATTATGTCTCATAATTTCAATAATTTTTTTCTTAATCTTATTTAATTTCTTATTAATATAATACAGTATAGTATAATATAATATTTATTATTAATAAGACTAAAATATAATATTTTTATTTATAGATTTTATTTAAACTTAAACTACATGGAAAATATGTTATATGCTAATGTATGTTAAAGTTGATTCACTTATAATCCTCTCCCTAAATTAATTTTGTATCTATCTGTAATGTTTTCCGTTATAAATTTGGAATTTATGCACTATACGAAAAATCCACCTGAAAAAGACAAGTTTGCCAATTGTTTATAGGCTGCGGGTTTCCTCATTGTATCTAACTATTTATCTAGAAACGAGTACGCGTACTTCAGTTTGATTTCTAATATTGACTTTAAGACACATCTCAATCTCAAACTTATCCATATGTCAATAAATGCACATCTATCCTTATATTATATTAGTTTGTTAACTTATTCAATTATATATCTTTATTTTTTAACATAATTTTCTTGACATTATAATTAGATAGATATTGCTCAGATTTTTGGACAAACAAGAACTGCACGCATTACACAAAGACCAATCTCTTACGAATATATAATATTAACATAAATACAAGCATTTTTTTACGAATGGTTGAAAAGTACTTTTTGTCTGACAAAAAGAAAAAAAAAACATCCCTTGCGTAGTAATCACAAAATAAAAATGCAAAGTAGTGCATTAAATTTTAATTAGTCCGCTAAACATTTTCGATGGGTGAAAATATTTTTTATAGGACATAAATGTATTAATTAAAATATAAAGGAACTCTAATTAACCCGTGTTCGTTGTTCATCAAAGTTCATACATATGTTTTAGTACAAGAGATTCATATCCTAAATTATCCCATTAATGAAAATATTTATACATGACAACTCATTAATTTTAGCTGTTGATTAATGACATTTCAATTTTAAACACTATTTAAGGATACATAACTTTTTTGAAAAAAATATATCAGAATACTCAAGTTGTTGGTAATGTATTGCTTAGAGGTATATTCTTGCCACATAACTCTTTTATTACTTATATTTTTCTTTCTCTCTTAAATCTCTCTCTCTATATCTCTTTGGTTATAGTTATAAAAAAAAAGTTATACGAAGTGTTATACAAATATAATTTTTCTTTTATTTTTTGGAAAAAGTTTTGATTCAAATGAGATATCTTTGATTTTTTCATGAAATTAAATTTTAAAAAGTCAACATATAAAAACTTACTAATCTTAGGACCTGCCTGTTTTTATTTTAAAATAAAGAAAAATTGTTTGTCAAATAATTTTTTTAAAAATAGTATCTCTATTTTAATTTTAAAAATTAAAAAATAAAATAGCTTTAAGTTGTTTCCATTTTTTATTTTCTGTTTTATCTTTAATATATTACTTTATCTTTTTTTTCTTTATTTACTCACTTTTACAAAATATCTCAAAACTAAAAATCAAAACATAATCAAACATCCTCTTAATTTTTCTGTTGAGTTTTCTCTTTTGCACAAATAAACTTTCCTTTTAAAATAAAAAGTTACGAAAGAAGTTCGTCTTAAGTCACAACTAAAACTTATTAAACCTTATAGCGACCTACTAATTAACATAATACTATCGTCAAGACTAGAATTTAATTAAGACACTTCATCGACACAATGCAGTTTAACTAGTTAATTAAGTTAAATCTCATTAGCTTTAATCATGACAAATAATTTAATTCTATATATTAAAGTAAATATATACTATTATCTTCAAGGTGATTATATTCTTAGTTTATTTTCCTTTATTTAACTTATAATGAATGAATATGTTTTTTTTTTTATTTTATCCACATGTTTAAATAGATCTTTATAATTTAACAATAGTTAATTTGAATACCCGGAAAACACCTTATTACAAAGCATTAAATCTCGAATCTCGAACCGGCATTTTATCGAATCTCTTCTTCAATATTTGGGTAGATATGAATAGTTAAATTTACAGCCATCAGAAACCGAGCTCATCTAATCTCTGACCCAATTTTGTCCATTACTATCTTCGGATTTGTCGGGTGTTGGATATAATCAGGTGGGTTTTACGGGTTTGGTAATTTTTTGGGCCATACAAATCTTGGGCCTAATTAAAAAAATCTTGTCCAATTTTTAATTTAATTTTCAACTTTTAATTATTTTTTAAGCGGGACGAACTAGAATCTTTTAAAAATCTATATCCAATTATTTGGTGAAATAATTTTCCTTCTTTTGAAAAATTACCATTGTAAAGTTAAATGGACTTCATTAACCTATGCACGCATGTGTTTCCAGCGTCCAAAATAGTGTTTTGATCAAAATTCATCAATCGTTGATAACCCAGGAAACAAAACAATCCCAAGGTCCAACTTTGTGCACGTGTCAATGTCATATGTTTCCCTGTCCCAAAATTAAAAACTTCAATGGCAAATGGCAATAAAAAAACTTAGAATAGTACAATAAGTAGAAACATTATAACAGATAAAATCCAAATATTGATAATGTCACCATTGACATACACTATAATAGTCACAACACAGTTGAATTCGAAAATTATGTCCTAAAGAAAAGACAACAATGATATTAAATTAATTAGAAAATTATTATTATGAAGTTATGAATCAGCAAGAATAAACTGAAAATTATTATCGGTCGAGAACAATTATAAGAGAGTTCATGATATACCACCAATTATTTAGGCAACAACAAGAATTTGCAACAGAACAAAACAAAACAGTTAGGATCGGAGATGTTTGCCACAAAATTTAGACTAATATAGTTTAATCTTTAGAGGACATACAAAATTTCTCCAACCATCAATTAAAGTAATGTCAAAATTTTCAATGCTCCATGTCATAATGTCATTCATGGAAATTCTGAGGAATAGCTAGGCGGTAGATTGCTTGGATTTATACCCGCGAGTGGCTGTTTGTTCTTTGTAAGTCCAATTTTACGGAGATGCTTCTCAACTACTACAACATGTAAATCATTATAGGTATAAAAGGATATAAAAAAAAACTTACAAATACAAACAAATTTGGGATTAATAAAATGAAATTGCATGTTTAATAAATCAGTTGCATCACTTAATACAAGAGATATCCACATAAGTTATTGTGGATATCAAAGATTTTAAGTAATATAAAAAAATGTGTAGTAATGAAACTTATTTACTTGATGCGGTGTAGATCACTTTTGAGGCATATATAGATGCTAAACTTAAATCCAAGCTGCCGTTTAGTTTAGTCTTCAAAATAATTACATGGCAACTCTATTTTTTTATTACCCAATTTAACCTTAAATCATAATGCAAATTTTAAGCAAATTCAACACTAATGGTTCCAAATGAACAATATCAATCAAATATTACTAAATGAATAAACTCCATAATTACAGCCTAGTAAAAATACGGTATTCATTATATCCACTTTGCTTGAACTTTGCCAATGCCAACAATTCCTTAAAATTGACTCAAAAATTGATAAGATTGCATCGAAAACTATAAAAGTTAAGTTTCACGCTTTGTAGGATGAAAAATAATCATTTAACACGTAGATAAAAAATCATAAAATTATTAAACACAAACTTTTAAAACAATCATATGGTCAATGTACAAGTTACTATTTCATAAATTTTAACATATAATCGATAAATTATTATTTTTTAAACTTTTTTTAAGAAAATTAATTTTAATTATGATATAATTTATAATTTATAATTATTTAATTATATAATTTTATTTATTTAATTTAATTTTTAGGAATGATGATATAAATAGAAAATTCAAAAATAAAAATTTTTTAAATAAAAAGCATGATAAAATGAACGTAAACATATGACGAATTTAGTGCGACAATGTCATGTCGACCCTGGTAATACTGGAGGCATTCCAATGAATCATACAGTGTTGCAAAAAACGACTTAAAATGGTTGCGAAAACTAAGGAAGTGGTTAGGTCGACACCGGTTCACAAAGTTGAAATCTTAATTTACTCATATAAAAGGGAGACCTTGTTACACCATATACCACATCACTCTAGGTCCTAGAGGCTATACCACTCTCCGGTGCATAGGTCTATCACTACCCCCAAAGATATACCATTCTATTCTTATATTTATTTAGGTATCCTCGGATCTTGGAGTTCGAAGCTCTTTCACATTATAAGTTACAACGTCCTATTATCAGCTTTGTCAGCACTACATTTTTGTCATTCTTTTCTTTAAGTGGAATTATGGATTATTTTGTTGGTTTAGTATGATCTTATTTGTATTATCTCTCTACGTGTAACTCATCTCCAATCTATACAGCTTTGGCGTCACCAATTGCACCTTCTTTTCTTTTTACTAATGAATGTGCGTTTCTATTCAATTGTATTTTCCTTATTGAGCTTAATTGATTGATTAGTAAGAATTAGTTACTCTTGTTAATTTATAAGTTAATTGGAGATAAGTGATTGTACCATTGTCTAATTAATATAACTATAAGGTAAACTGATTTAAAGGTTTTTGGGATCAATTGGAATCCTTGATTTTTAACTAGTTATTAATTGAACAAGTTCGAATGTTCTTTATGGTTCTTTTAATTATATATCTTGATACTTTAAGATAAAGAATATTGTTATTGCATAATAGAATGAGAATGAATGGTTAGCAATTGACTTTAAATCATTCTCCTTCCCTGGTGCTATTTTTTAGGAAGTCCTCTTTTACTCTTTTTTATAACATTTATGTGTATACAACTTAAATTTGAAGAGGGAGACCTTCTCCCTCCTATTCATTTATCAAAAATTCTTATCCTTCCTCTTAATTTGTTTTTTTTTCTACCATGGTAATTAATTTTTCCATTTGAATTAAGAGAATGGTAGAAGATTAAGTTTGAGGTGAGATATCTCCCTCCTAATATTTTCTTAAAATGTTTGTTCCTTGTGATATCCCTGTATGTTTAACTGTTCAGAATGATAAAATGCTAGTGGATTTAGGGTTTAGGGATATCTAATATTTTGTAGCAGACATTAACTGAACTTGATAATGACATGAGAACTTTTAATAAAAATAATTGATAATTAACCATGTTTCTTGTTATCTTGTCTCATATTAGAGTAGTTATAGTGAGGATTAAACTTAATTTGAGGTTGCATCCAACCTCTCTCTTTGTCGAGTGATTCTCCTTCAACTTCTACCTTCTCAAACTTGATTTGTAACTTGTTAAGTTGATTGCATAATAAGGAAAGGATAAAGACAAATTAGATTTATTTGATTGGACTTAGACTTAGAATATAATTTATTGTCCCTTCGAGCTTTTAATTTTTTTAATTTCAGGTATCCTTAGATTATAACTAAAGTAAAATAAATTCTTGAAAAAGTATGAGTGATAAAAAAAATAAAAAATGAAAAAATGATAGAAAAGAAAGAGAAAGATGAAAAATAAAAATAAAAAATAATGGGAAAATAAAAAAATATAAACCTAAGAAAATATGTTTGAAGTCTAAGGATGAAAATTATTAAAGATATAATGAAAAGAAAACTTTTACGTTCCTTTCCTTTGTATATCATACTTGTTCCCTTGATCATATTACAACCTTGATAAAAGACCTTTTGATTCTTGTATGTGATTTGACTTTTAGGGGAGATTTGAGATTATAGGAAAGTCTATGATAGTGTACAGTTGCGAGGAATAAAATACTAATGATTTATACCCTCAAACATTTGAAGACGGTGAAAAGAGTGACCCCTACATGTGACACTTGATGTCAAGAACTAAGATCCTCGTTCGATTATTGTTAATTGTTCTCATGATGGTAATTATACTTGGTTGCTATATGTTTAATATGTGACGTTCATATATTCTATACATGCTACATTTACATTCATTGAGATATTGTTTGAGAAAAAGCCATGTTTAAGTTTAAAGACATGACAAATCACCATTCTGTTGATTTATTTGCAAGAAATTAGTGATAATTACAATATAATTTTTAATTATTTAATTATAATTATACCTAATTTCTCTTGTTTTTTGTAAGACTGGTAGCGCAAGCAGAAAATTCGAAAATAGAAAAGTTTTGCATAAAAAATCAAATAAAATGAGCATAAAAAGATAAAGAATCTAGTGCGACAATGTTATTTTTCAGTCCTAATAACGCAAGAGGTATTTCAATCAGCCTTATTACAGTGCTGCAAGATGATTTATAATGGTTGCATGGCTAATGAAGCAGCTAGGTCAAACCCAGTCCATGAAATTGAAGCCCTAATCTCCACACTTATAAAAGGGTTTTTATTATACCATATACCATACCACTCTATGCCCCAAGGCCACACTACTCTTCGGGACACAACCTATCGCTATCCTGGAGATACGCCATTCTATTCTTGTCTTTTTTTTCGGTGTTGTTTCGTAATATCTTGGAGGCAGAAACTCTTTCATAATGCGAGTTGCAACATCCTATAAGCTAGCTTTGTTGATATTACAATGTTGTCATTCTTTTTCTATAATTAAGATTTTGGATTGTTTTATTGGACTAATATGCTCTTGTTTGTCTCGTCTCTGCAGGGGTAACTAATCTCCAAATCATGTGAATTTGATGAAACTTATAATGTAACCAATTGAGTCTCTTTTTCTTTTTATGAATGATTTTGTGTTTCTATTCAGTTATGTTTTTCTTATTATGCTTAATTAATTAGTGAAAATTAACTATTCTTGTTAATTTTTAAGTTAACTAGGGATAGGTAATCGTATCCTTACCTAATTAACAGAACTACAAGGTAAACTAAGTTTAAGGATTTTGTAGGATCAACCGAAATTCTTGATTTCTAACCGATTATTAACTTAAGAGTTTGAATGTTTTTTATGTTTCTCTTGATTATGTACCTTGCATGATCATTAGGGGTGGTAACTTAAGGAAAGAACATTGTTACTACATGATCATTGGATAAGAATGAGAACGGATGGTTAGAAATTGACTTTAAATCATTCGTAAAAGAGTCAGGGTAAAATTGGGTAAAGTTACAAGAGAAACCAAAGTCTAGTACTTTTTCATAAAATTGTACATGTGTTCTTTTATCTTTAAATTTTCTATTTTTATTTTATTTTTACATTTATTTTAAATATTTCTAAACAAAACTCTTTTCTAGTAAGCTTAAAAGTTAGGAATCAATCATTCGATTGTTAAAATGATCTCTATGAAAATGATATTTAAGATTTTAAATACCCTTTCTACATCGATGTGTGCACTTATCCGTAAATAAAATAACAGTAACACAAATAATATTAACAACCAAAGTGAAATGATAGCAAATAAAAAAAGAAAACTTTAACTAAGTGAAATGAAAACAAAGAATAATAGTGAAGACCTTGCGAAAAGGAAAATAAAAAACTTAGCTATAAATCACAACGATGACAACAAACATAAGAAACTCAATAACTTATTCATAACAACAAACACAAATAGAGAAGATAAACAATAATAAAAATGATAACTAATTAAAAAAATATGATAGAAAATATATAAAGTTAGAAACAAGAGATGAGAATAAAATAAACAAATCCAAAAATAAGAAAGAATAAGGGATAGAAGGTAGAAAAAGACTACTAGAATAGTTAGGAAGTATATGTCACTTTGAAACTAAGATTACAATTGCGTGGTTCCAAAAAAACCAAGTCCTAGTAAAAAGTTGGAGAGAAGAGAAAAGATCACAAGCAATGACAAAAAATCAAAATGAACCATAGAAGGAAAATAAGAGTTCAAACCTAGAATTTTTAATTTTGCATAAGCCATATAATAAATTAACAAAGTAACCTCAATTCAATATATTTAGACCTAACATATATCTATACTAATTTCATTCAAGTTCGATCATCGATAAAACAATATTTTACAGCCGCACTCGATCAAATTAATCCATTTAAAATTGTTCAATACACCCGAATTATCCATAATCCAACATATTTTTGCATAAATATGTCTTGAAACATTTAGGTGGTGTGATTTTGGTCGATCCATAATTGATTATTCATCAAATATTAAAGAAAACATCCACTCAATTCATATCTAATTTGTAAAGATGGAATTAAATTTGAAATATAGATTCCTACCATACTTTATAATAACTATAATATCATTCTAATAAGACTATTAAGCTATCATATTTTTTTCAAAATATAATTTTATTATTCAATTGTTTGTTTTATTTTTAGATTATTAATACTTATTTTATATATTATTTAATTTAAAATATATTTACTTTATTATTTATTTAAAATATATATACAATTACTGCAGCTCAAGTTCATTTTGAGGTGTTCAAGTTCTATGAGATGAACATGACCCTTGATTAAGTGTTCCCATATCGCCTGTCCGAGGGCACAAAGTTATTTTGTAATTGTTCTTGACACCACAAACTGAAAACTTCAATTCTTCAACATTAAATGTATATAACAAATATTTGAGGTGGTAAAAAAAGATAGACCGCAAATTAAATTCAAGCCTACAGTGGAATTTGAGCATTATAATGTAAGGAAAGTGCCATAAATTAATAATGTAAGGAAAGTTGATTTTATTTTATTTGAGCATTTACATTTATTGCTTTACAAGTTAGAAAATCTGCAGGATTCCACAAAATCAGGTTTCAAAAGAGAAAACCTCAACAGATTGAGTTTGCTTCCTAGATATCAAACTATTAAACTAACTTTCATAATTTGAAAGTAGATAACAGTTCAAAACTTAATTAAGGCATTCAACACCAACAAAGAAATGAAGAGGCAGATGCTAAAGTCATATCCAAATCTCAGTGTATAATGCCTTCCATCTATAATTCTAACCATTGGCGAGTGGCCAAATTTCTATAATAAGTGAACTTACCTTCGAATGTGACCTCCGTTTTTCTTTTAAACAATGATTGTATATTGCATTTTTACATAATGGATTATGTGGTTATATTATGATTTTCCATCAGAAAATTGAAAATCTTAGATCCGATTCGGATGACTTTTAATTTTAAAAATTTTAAAATTTAAAACTAATTTTTTTAAGTTTTTAATTTTTTTCATTTTAAAAAATAGTTTAAAAAAATTAAATTACTCTATTTTAATATTTTATTATAAATTTTAAAAAATATATAAATAAAAATATTAATTAAAAAATTAACAAAAATTAAATTATATTATAATAATATAAATTTAAATTTTAAAAAATAATAAAATTAAATATTATTATTATTATGATAGTAATAATGATAAAAATAAAAATAATATTTATAAAATAATGATAAAGGTATGATGATTATAATATAAAAATATTATATAATTATATAAATTTATATTTTATATATTATTTTATTATTAATATTGAAAATAAATAATTTTATTTATATTATTTTTATATTATTTTATATTATTTAATATTTATTTTATATAAAAATAATATATATTATAATATTATATTATAAATAGTTATATAATATAAAATTATATTATAATATTATTAATGTATATATCAAATCATATTTTTTAATATATAAAAATTAGATAAATAGAAAATTTAAATTTTTAAAAAAATAAATTATTATTAACTGATAATGATAAGAATATTAATTATGATACTAATAGTAATTATAATGTAAAAAACATTATATTATTATATAATATTATATTTTATATATTATTTAATAAAATATATAAAATAAATACTTGTATATATTATTATTATAATATTTTTTATATTATTTAAGATTATTTTATATAAAAATAATATATATTATAATATAAAATTTATATAACATAAACTTATATTATAATAAATTAAATATAATTTTTATATAAAAAATATCATTTATTTGTAAATAAAAATAGATATATAGTTAATAAATAATTAAATTTTTTAAAATAATAAAGATAAAATTTTTAAAAGTAAAAATTATTATTATCAAATAGATTAATTTATTTACTTTTCCAACCATTTTTAGAAACTAAAAATTAAAATTGAAATTTCAAAATTAAAACTGAACTTAATTTTTAAAATTTTCATAACTAAAATTTAAGAATATCCCGTATGAATCCATATTAAAATTTTGATTTTAGATTAAGGTTGCTTGTAATTTTTGCATCATCAAATGATTTTATCCTTAATTTTTTTCAATTTCTTCTTCTATTGTAATCAATAAGGTTTTTATTTTAAGATCAATTTAAGAATCTGATCTTAAAATATAGAAGTGATTATTAAATCATATTCATTTAATAGTCCATTAAAAAAGACTTGCATGTATTTGATATTATTAAGTGAAGATCTTATTATATTAAGAGTATCTCTAATTTTCTATATTGTAAGTTGAAGGATGTTGATAATTTTTTGATCTTTCTCACATTATTGAGCATGTTGACAAAATTGATCAATCTTAACTCTAATTGTGATAAAAAAAATAGATCTCAAGCTTTTTTTAAATTTTAAAAATATGTTTGCATCATACATTTATGTATGAATATTTATATAGATGAAGATAAGTAACCAAATCAGATAAATTGTTTTTATTTTTCCTAAAGTATGTAATCATCATTAATTCTTCTAGACATTTCATCTTCATTTAAGAGGTATATTTTTGACATTAATTTTTATTTTAAATATGAACTTTTACAACTTGAATCATATGATTATTTAAAGAACTAATTATTTTTATGTAAGAATATTTTATTATCAAATTTAACAAAAGTAAGTAAGAATGAAAATGATTCAAGTTGAGTTCAACTCAACTTGATTCAATAAAAATTTATTTGGCTTGAAATTTGAATTGAGTTTGATATAAACCCTTTTTTTTTCTAACTCAACTTAACTTTATTAAAGCTTGTTAACGGTTTGGTTCGAGTCATTAACTCGTTAACACACATTACATAAGCCAATAATTAAAATAGTTTAGATCCTAAATATTTAATAATTATAATTTATTAATATCTATTTTAAAAAATAATTATTTAATTAAAATATATAAATTATAGTTTATATAAAATAAATAAATATTTATATTAAATTATTAATAATAATAAATAAATTAAATAACTAATTTATATGTTGAACATTTCAAATTTATATATTGTTACTAATTTTAAAATTAAAAAATTATAAACATATAAGTTCTTAGCAATATATATTATCATTATATTATATATTTTATTTATTTTATTTAAAAATAAAAAATTATATAAATTTAATTTATGTATATAATAAATTGATTTATAAATTAAATAAATTAAACTATAAATAACTTAAAGTTAATTCGTTTATTTAAAAAGTTTAATTTTTAATTTTAATTTAATTGATTCATAAACAAAGTTACAAATTAATATATTTAAGTTAAATTTTAAATTAATTTAATTTATTATTAACCTAAAAATAAGAGTTGATATTACTTATGTGATGAAATGTAAAACCATTCCTAAACTTGAAAGCATAAGAATCAAGCTCTAATATCATAAAAGTATCATATAGAGGCAAGAAGGAAAAAATCTAATATATAAAATAGGAAAACAAAATTAACAGCAAAATAATTCAAATGTCGATGTTATTGTAGGAACAAAACATAAGCATAGTGTAAAAGAAAACTAACATAATTAACTAACAAAAAGTAAATACAACTAAAATAGATAACTAATCATATATCAACATCTCTTCTTATCATTGAAATATATAAAATATAAGGTATACTTTTCCTTTATTTTATTATTTTATTTTTTATTATATTATTTATTATATTGTATATTTTTTCTGTTATTTTAATTATTTTTGGAATGTATCGTGTACAGCAATATTTTTCCTAATTAATAACGTAGGGCACGACGTCGCCGCAGACTGTTGGTGAAGTTTGAAGGATCTACACTAGAAACCGTCCATGCCGGCGAGTTTCATGTGGGCATATGGTCACTCTATGGTAGTCTCACTTGTGGGGGGTTTCCGATTTGGCAATATGCAGAAGGCACGGATCCCACAGTGGCCATTCACCCACACCTTGGTGATCAGATTTAGTTATGACATAGATTGGTCAATAATATCCAGCGGATATATTATGTTATACAATAGAGGAAAAAACGTGCACAGACAGCTCTTTGTTACATAAAATATTGGAGACATGTGAACTTGTGAATGGTTTTCTAAAGGGATGGATTGTTCCTCACTCCGCTGATAAAGAACACGCCACTACCCGATGAAGCCATCATCACATGTAATGATCGAAATGATGATTCCAATCTGTCAATTTTAAAAATGATGAATCCACTCAAAAGAATTAACACGTGTTATTTTTTAGTCAAAGTTAAAATATCTTAATAATTGATATCAGTATTTATACTTTTTTATTATAACAATTCTAAAATTAAAACTTCAATTTCAACTCGAAGCAGGATGAAATACATATATCAATAATCAATTCCTAAATTGAATCTTCACATCTAAGTTTTGTCCCCTAACAAGGGGATATATATCTTACTTGAGCAACCCACTTTCCACTCAGGTGGACTTCCATTTCATAGCTCTAAAATGTCCCTTCCAGTATCGTTCCGCAGCTTTTTCTTGTTATTATTGCTGAATGTGATCTGCATCCTACTGTTTCCCACACCCACCCTCCAGACACAGAGTGTTGTGTTGGCACCTGTTTCCAAAGACAAATCCACCAATCTCTTCACCCTCTCTGTCTTACTCAAAACACCGCTTCGCCGCACGAAACTGTACCTTGACCTTGGCTTTTTGTTCCCCTGGACGGTGTGCAACCCCAACTATAACTCTTCCAGTTTCCGGCGTATCCCCTGCGACGAGCACACCTTCTGCGCTAACGTCGGATTTGGAGGACTCGCCTGCGACAACTGCATCGATCTCAGTCCTCCGGACCCCAAATGCATACCCAACAACTTCGTTTGCGGCTCCTTCCCAGAAAACCCAGTCACGAGAAGCAGCATTGCAGATAGCGCCCTTGTGGACACGCTGGCCTTGCCCACCCCTCAGGGCACACTTGCTCTCTTCCCTAACTATACCTTCTCTTGCTCAGACTACACTTTACTTAAAGGCTTACCCAAAAAGGTCACTGGTTTGGTGACATTGGGCCGCTCCAAGCTGTCTCTGCAGGCCCAGATCAGCTCTGCTCTCAACTCTCCACTATGCTTTGCCCTCTGCTTCCCTGCAACCTCCAAAGCTCAAGGTATAGCCTTCTTGGGCTCCACCGGGCCCTACAATACCAAATCCCAAATTGACCTCTCTAAATCCCTTATTTACACTCCACTCATAGTCAACCCTGTTGCTCTTGGAGATACTGAAATAAACTACGCTGATGATCCCCCTTCTAGTCAGTATTTCATTGGTTTGACTTCTCTTAAAGTCAACGGAAAACACGTTCCCATCAATGCAACACTGTTAAGAATCAATAAGGACGACGGTTTCGGTGGAACTAAGATCAGCACCGCTACTCCCTTCACTCTTCTGGAGTCTTCCATTCACAAAGCCTTCATCGAGTTGTTCGTCAAGGAAGCAGCTTCCCCTGCTTTTAACCTCGCCGTAACCACACCCGCCAAGCCCTTTAATGTCTGTTACCCTGCGGGAGACCTCACCGTAACGCCTGCAGGTCCACTGGTGCCGACCATTGATCTCGTGCTGCATGCTAAGGACGTGGTTTGGAGAATCTTGGGAGGCAATTCAATGGTAAGAGTTAAGACCAAAAAGAAGGACATGGATTTGTGGTGCTTGGGTTTTGTCGATGGTGGGGTAGACAAGAAGACGCCAATCGTAATAGGAGGAAAGCAGCTGGAAGATAATCTTCTTCAGTTTGATCTTCAGAATAACAGATTGGGATTCACTGCTTCCCTCTTGTCTCGTTCACTCTCTTGTGCTGACTTCAACGTCCCTGATTTTCCCCATAACAAGTAGTTCCAATGCTCACTCTCGTGCTGCTGTTTTATTTTCAGTGAATTGTTCACATGTTAAATTCAAAGAAAGCAAAGGTATTTTCAAAGCGTGAATACCGTTTTATGTAGCATCTACCACTGATTTATCCAATAATACAACATCCGTTTTATCTGAAAGTGTTTGCTTACACTCCACCAAATATTTTCCTTTGTTTATCTACGTCTCTATTTAGTTATTGAAGGAAAATAAAAACACAGAATAAATTAAATTTCATTTGGGATGAATATTATATAAAATCCATAAAAAATCTTCAAATGTTATGATAACAAATTTATGGATTATTATCTATTCATGTTGACTAGACGTCACATCATCAACGTAAGCATTTATGACAATTACGCTTGATCCTAGGAAAATGACAAACTGTAGCTAATATCATCCTTTATTGACACATTATCACATGACTGGTCGACCTTCCTAGCCTTCGTTTTTTTTTTTCACTAAATTTAAATTTCATAACATACAAAACAATATTTTTAGATAAAATAATTTTTTCAACCATAAATAAGAAAATTGATACTTGAATCCAACTTTAAAATCTTATCTTTCACAAATTAAACTATTCAATTTATATAATTTTAATAAAGAGAGAAAGTAAATATCTCTCCTACAAATAAAGTGCACAAGATTCCTTCATTAGTTAGAGAATCATACCAAATAGACAATATATATATATATATATATATATATATATATATATATATATAACTTATGGTAAATAACAACTAATCACAATATCATCATATAACTAATATTGAAATTATTACATATAATTATCATCATACATATATACAATAGTTTAGAGCTGACTAAAACAAATTAAATATCTTAACTACAAAAGAAAATTTTCTAATTTTTCATTGCCAGATATGAAGGTCTAGAATGAAAGCAAGTCATTTTATGCTTAGTCTCCAGATAGTAAAATTTACTCAAAAGGATCCTCTTCCATGTTATCATCTTGATCATCACCATCTCCGATTTCACTACCCTCACCTCTATTATTTCTTGCTACATCATCATCATCTCCATCATTCCCATTTTCATTCTCTAGGTCTATATGTCGTGTTGATAGTCCAGGAGGACTAGCTTATTTCCTTTCCAAATGAAGACTCGGAATCATTGCGTCATTAACTTCATGAGTGTTAAACGAAAGCAAAATCACATCTATGTTCAATAGATAATGGAATGAGGAGGTGGGGTATAAGTGCAACTAGTAGGGATGACATGCGCACCGAGAAGGATCTGTGAGATGAAGAAGAGAATGAGGGAGTTGGTGGCGGTTATGATGATCTCTCGCTGCTGGAAACACTATATGATATACATATAGTTTCTCTACATGTATATGGTATGGGATTTAGGATCATGGCTTTGCAGCATTTGGATAAGATAGTCAAAAGAAAATATTATAAGCATTTCTGAAGTTTTCTTTGGGAAGAGTTGATGGATAATATCTAGTCATTATTTATCTTCTTCTTCTTCTTCTTCTTTTTTTTTTTTTTTTTTTTTTTTTTTTTTTTTTTTTTTTTAACGAAAGAGCAGGACAGTTTATCATCTCATTCAATAATATGAGATAAGAAAATACCTTAACACAATTATATAGAAACTCTAAATATGTTTGCACAAATTTGTACCATCCACATTAATCATCCCATCTAGCAAAGTCAGAAATAACCAATAATATTTTTATGATAATATTTAGATCTAAAATTTTATTTTAAAAAGATTAAATTTTTTATCAGCTGGAGAAACATAAATTGTAAGAATGTTTATAATTTAAGTCAATTTTTAACAAGGCTAAACCAAATAATTAGCTTCTATGTTTGAATTTTTTATATCAATTCTTGAAATTTCACTTGTTTGATTTTTATTCTTTTAAATAGTTTAAACAGTAAATTTTCCATCACAATATGGGCAGTAAAAATAAAGTAAAATGATTTAGTTTAATTTTACATAGGATTAAATAATTTTTTTAAAGAAATAAAAATTAATAAAATAAATAAAATATGAAGATTAATGAAGACGAGAATATATAGCTCTTATAAAGGCTTTGGTTGTATATATTTTTTAAACTGTATTGATAAAAAAACAATACAAAAAAAATATGTAAAATGTCAATTTTCAAAATTTATTTATGAATGTATTTGACGCACACACTAAACATTCTTTTATTATTTAAAAAGTGTGATTGCACAATTTATAACTATTATTAAAAAAGATATGATAGAACTGACTAAATTTATAATTATTATTCATTTATTTATTTGGTAGTGCCTTAGAGTAATATGTAAGAGAAATCGCATGTTCCCCAGAAAAAAATATATGAAACCTCAGCCTAACGTCCAATTTGAAGAAAATCATGAACTCATTGTGTTGGGACAAGTTATAACCTTGGTGGTGTCGACGTGGAAGAATAACGAAAACTGGGTAAACTGGGTGGAAGATGAGAAGGGGTACTGATGTCACCCGTATTGGTAGCATTAGAAGCACCATGTTGAGTTGAGTCAATAACTGCTTCTGATTCGTTCTCTGGTGGGGTTCCCTTATTATCAGATTCACACCCCTTTTGGGAAGGCTCATTGTTCTTCTCTTCACTAAAATTAATCTTCAGATTTTGGACAAGCTCCAATTCTTTTATCATCTTCTTTTTAACCAGATCCTGCAGCTGCTCTATTCCTTGATGACCTTTCAGTATATCCTGCCTAACTGACACGTGTCTATTATTCTCTTGCTCATTTGGCACGTGTATGTTATTCTCTTGCATGCTTGGCGTGTGGCTATGACTATTCATTTCCTCCATGGATGGTGGTGGTGTGGGGCCTCCACAACCATTGAAATTTCCCTTCAAGAGTTCTTCAATTATCGCAGCAAACTTAATAGGATCAACTATGCTCTGCACACTCACTCTTCCTCCTACGTTTCCTTTGTTTTCAACCTCGATGTTGTTAACATCTAAATAAATAAATAAATAATATTACATATATATATATATATATATATATGGTAAAAGTTCCTGTTAAATTAAAATTATTAATTTGATAATATTTTTATGTATTTGGAGAAGTCGAGAAGGTGGACAAATATCACCATACTTCCAATCATTGTTGAGAGAATTTTCTTCACCTTGTTTTGGCACTTGGAGCAGTTTGGTATTATATTAAAAGTCTGCAACAATAATAATTTAAGGAAAACAACAAAATAGTAAAAAAAAAAAAAGATAAAAAACTATCTTATTAGAGGTTTTGATTTCAGGGTATGCACAATTAGAAGAAGTTCATCCTTGATGAATTAAGAATATACCTGCGGTAGATCCATTGGAGTATATATTGCAGGAGACTCTTTAGGATGTAAACAAGGAGCCAGTACCTCTTATGATGTGAAAAAACAAAGAGCAAGTTATAATATACGTAGAGGAGGAATAATGTTCCTATTTATTTAGGTCATGCATTCTTGATTTTATTCCATTACATAAAATACTAGCATGTTTTCTTTTTAATAAATTAGTTTTCTTACCCGTGTGGTTTACATAATTATCTATGAATAAAAAATAAAAATAATTTAAAATCAAATATTTACGAATCTTTACTTTTTAATAATTTTGACAATAATTTTATTTTATTATTTGATATTTTAATAAAGGATCAACTGAACTAAAAATTAAATTTATAAGAAAATCACACAAAAAATTATAACAATAATAATTAACAAAAGAAGTAATTATTCATGTTACCGAATCAAACACATACATATAAAATATAAAAATTATATTCATTTGTTAAATTTTATTAATTTAATTTTTTAATAATAACATATTTTTTAATACTTTTTAAAATTAACTTAAAAATTAAGTTAGTTAATTTTTCTGAATATAACAAAATATCTTCGGTCTACAATCAAAAGTCAACAATCAAAGAATAGTCCCTTCTTCAAAACGTAAAAATCATCTAATAAGTTATCTCTTCCAAAAAAAATTTAGTTCATATTTTTAATTAATAAAAATAATTTATTTTAATAAAATATTTATGGTTAGTTTGAATAAAAATATGATGTTATTATTGTTGTTTATTATTATTATTATTAAATTTATATTAAACATAATAAAATGATAATTTATTTAAATTTATTTAATGATTTAAAATTTTAAAATGAACTATATAATAAAGTTAGGAAAGAAAACAAAAAAGTGAAGATATATAGGAAAAATATTCACATAAAAAACATGTAAAGGGTTCTAACTTGTGCATGGTCCTGTCAAAGAAATCAAAGAAGTCTTGCTATATGGATGTGCGGACATATTGGATAACATGAGCACATGTTTGTAATGTGCAAGGTCATGCTCAATTTTTTTAAGAGTTTAAACCTAATCTTTAAGTATATCTTCATTTTTTATCTTTTTATTATCATATATTTACTTTTTTTATGCATTTCTTTCTCAATCCTAAGTTTTCTATTGTGTGTTATCGTTAGAGTAATAATTAAAAAAAAATAGTCAAATATTTAGAAGAATTAAAACTCTAATTCTGTAAAAATGGATCAGTTTTTTTACAAATAAATTAACAGACTAATAATTTATCAATACATTATAAAACCTTTAAAACTTAAGACAATTTTTTTAATAAGATTAAACTAATACTTGGCTTCTATATTCCATTTTTATGTTAACCTTTATAATTCCATTTTGACTATATTCTTTTAAATATTTTAAATAGTAAGTTTTCTACACTATGGATATTTTAATTATATAGTTTGAAAAAATAAAGTTTGGTAAGATTTAATTTAGATTGAGATTAAATAATTGTTTTTCAAAGAAATAAAAAATTAAATTAATAAAGTAAATAAAATATGAAGATTAATGAAGACGAGAATATATAGCTCTTATAAAGGCCTTTGTTCTAAAATAAGCTTTCAGATGTATAATATATGTGTAAATAACTTGTATTTTAAAACAATTCATTTTGGGAAAAAGATGCCTTATTAAGTATAGCATATGAATATTATCATTTAAATATGCAAGAAACATAGGAATTTATATTATAACAGTAAGGACTAAAATTTAAACAAAAAAAATTACAAACGACAAAAGTTACTGAAAAAAATAATATATTGAATTAGGTAAAATAAGAATGATTATCTATTTCATTTTATTTAAAGAAAATAAAATCGAACACACGGATAGAAAATAGAAAAGACCTTTTATAATTTTGTAAAAATGATATTCGTATTTTATATATTTATTTATATACATATCTTTACACCAGCAGTACATCTTTTATATATATATATATATATATATATATATATATATATATATATATATATATATATATATATATATATACACAATAGTATAACAAAAATATGTGAAATGTTATTTTTAAAATTAATTTGTGAATAAGTTTGGCGAACACTTTAAACATTCTTTTATTATTAAAAAAAGTCTGATTCCACAATTTGTAACTATTATTGAAAAAGATATGATTACATAAATTTAGAACAGACTAAATTGATAATTCTTATTCATTTATTCATTTGGAAGTTCCGTAGACTGATATGTAAGAAACCGCATGATCGGTAACAAAAAAAAAAAGAAACATGAGCTCCTAACATTCAATCTGAAGAAAATGGTGAAGTTATTGCGTTAGGAGAAGTGATGACCTCACAGCATGTTGCATCTTGACCCATCACTGAAATCATTGGCCCTTGGTGGGGAAGGATTATATCGAACACTGGGGGGAGGATGAGCATTAGTATAAAAAGCTTGAGTATTATCAGAACCTTTACTATTGTCTCCCATATTGGTAGCATTAGAAGGACCCTGATGGTTTGATCCAATAACTGGTTTTGATTTGTGCTCTTGTGGGTTTCCCTTATACTCCATAGCTTCTTTTAATATGTTCTCTTGTGGGTTTCCCTTATTATCACATTCAGACCCTTTTTGAGAAGGCTCATTGTCCTTCTCTTCACTGAAGTTAATCCTCAGATTTTGGACAAGCTCCAATTGTTTTATCTTCTTGTTTTTTACCAAATCCTGCAGCTGTTCTATTCCTTGATGACCTTTGAGTATACTCTGGCCAACTGACACGTGGCTATTATTCTCTTGCTCAATTGGTGTGTGCCTGTTGTTATTTCCTTGCATGCTTGTTATGTATCTGTTATTTTCTTGCATGTTTGGCATGTATCTGTTATTCCCATGTAGACTTGGCGTGCGGCTATAACTATTCGTTTCATCAATTGTTGGCAGTGGCATGGGATCTCCACACGCATTGAAGTTTCCTTTCAAGAGTTCTTCAATTATTATAGCAAATTTAACAGGATCAACTTTACTCTTCACAATCACTCTTCCTCCTGCATTTCCTTTATTTTCAACCTCGATCGAGTTAACACCTACAAATAAATTATGTTACATATATATGGTCAAAGTTCCTATTAAATTAAAATTATTATCCTTATAATATTTTTGTGTATTTAGAAATGTTGACAGAAGGTGGACAAATATCGCCATACTTCCAATCAGTGTGGAGAAAATTTTCTTCACCCTCTTTTGGCACTTGGAGCAGTTTGGTATTATGTTAAAAGTCTGCAACGGGGTAATTCAAGAAAAACAGAAAAATGAAAATGAAGAAGAAGGTAAAACTATGTTATTAGAGGTTGAGAACATGTTTGCACAATTAGAAGAAGTTTATCATTGATGAAATTAAGAACGCACCTGAGGAAGATCCATTGGAGTATATACTCCAGGAGACATTTAAAGTGTAAAGAAGGAGCCAGTATTGTTTAGGATGTGGAAAATCAAAGAGCAACACATTATATATATGTAGAAGACGAATAATCTTCCTATTCATTCAGGTCATAGATTCTTGATTTTGTGCCATTATTGCTTATAAAATTAGCATGCTTCTTTTTTCCTTTCAATAAATTTAATTATGATATCCGTGTGCTTTACATAGGTAGTCTATGAATAAAAAAAATTAAATGTCATTTAAAATCAAATTTTTACGAATCTTTTTTATTATTTTATTTTTCATCATTTTAATAATATTTTTAATAACTTTGATAATACTTTTATTTTGCTAATATTATTTGATATTTTAATAAAGGATTAATTTAGATGAAAAATTTTAAACTGTGAAAAAACTATGAAAATAATAATAATAATAATAATAATAATAATAATAATAATAATAATAATAATAATAATAATAATAGTAATTGATCAAAGATATGACATAAATCATATCTATTTGTTAAATTTATCCAATTTAAAATTTTAAAATAACATACTTTTTAATATTTTTAAAAATAAACTTAAAAATTAAATTATTATTTAACTATTTTAAATATATCAAGGATATTTCAAACTAAAAAATAATATTAATCTTTCAAAACGTAAAAAACATTAAAGTCAATTTTATCTTTTATCCACCAGTTTAGTTGATATTTTTATTCAATAACAAGAAAATAATTTTATGTTAATAAAAAATAGTTATAAATTATACTTTTTGTAATATATATTAAATGCAACATTTTTTAAAATTATTATTAAAATTAATAAATAACATTTTTTTTATATTTTTATAACATTTTTTTAAATATTATTAATAATATTTTACGACATGAATTAGATATAATATTTTTTAAAATATTACTAAAATTAATAGATAATATTTTTTATATTTTTTAACATTTTTTTATATATGGTAACATAATGAGTGAGTGTTTGAATTAGTTTGAATAACAAAAATATATATTTATTATTAAATTTATTATTTTATTATATACTTTTTAATTATTTAATTTATCAAACATAATGAAATAATACTTAACTTATATAATTTTATTTAATGATTTGGAAAGTTAAAAATAAATCATATAATGAAGGTAGAAATGAAAAACAAAAAAGGTGAAGATATATAAGAAATAAATTCATGTAAAAAAAACATGTAAAATCTAAACTGTAATAAATATTTTCGCAATCAGATTAAAGAGGTTCAATTAACTATACATATTTATTTCCTGACTAAAATATATTTTAAAGTTATTTTTTATAAGAAATTAAACGTGTAATCCAAAATATAAAAATTACATGCATAATTAGAAAAGACACTGCAAAGAAATGCAGATACTAGCGGAAAAAACAACTTAGGCATTAGACACGTAAACATGGGTCTTTAGTATAATTTTCATTTAGTAAAAATTGAACTACTAAACCAACAAAACTTATATAGTTAGTAGGTAACTATGATTTTTTAGTATGTATGTTAGAAATGTAAACTATAATAATGTATATGAAAATATTTTATTGAGAAATAAAACTCATTTTAATTTACACAAGAATTTACCATATAGCTACGGATACTTTCAGTAACACCAATTAAAATTGTAGCCATAAATATCTTATATTTATAGATATATAATAAATCATAGGTATAGGTATCCTATATTTATAAAAATTTAATTTTATCACTATATGTTATGATAATTTTAAATTTATAGATATAGATATTATATGCTTACATAAGTTTCACTCCATCACTATTTATATTATATTTATATTATATACCTATAGACATACTATAAATTATAAGTATAGGATTATATACTTATAAAAATCTTATTTTATTATTATTATTTTTATTCACAATTTTATCTGTATAAATTTAATTTATTAATAAATATTTTAATGATAAGTTTAATGACGGTAGATATAGATTACACATGTAAAATTTTAGAAACAATTCATTAAAAATTTACATTGATTTAAGTATAAAATTTTACATTTTTTTTATATATTAATATTAAAATATTAATAAATATTTAATATATAAAAAATATTTAAAATAATATTTTCAAGTATGTATAATTTTTATTAATAAATAATTATTAAATAAAAATATTTAAAAAATAAAATATATAAAAATTTATACTTAAATCAATATCAATATTAATAAAATATTTTTAATTTTTTTTATTTTTTAATATTATTTGAATATTTAGATAAATATTTAAAATTAAATTATATATATAATAAAAATTAAATTATCTTATCTAAAAATTTAAAATTGAAAAATAGAAAATAAAAAATTAAATAATTTAAAATCTTCCTATTATATAAAAAATTTAAATATGAAACTAATTTTTTTAATTAAAAAATACTTTTAAAATAAAAACATTTAATTGTATCATTCGTCTTTCCCAAAATTTTTCATTTTTATACAGTGCATTTTCTCACCCATTTGTACCAGCTACTGCCACCTCTCTTAAACCCTAGCACATTGGGTTTTTAATGGAAATCATAACGAAGAATCCTTACAAACTCAGCAACACAAACGACTTTCAATCTTGATTCTTATTTGCAACATTGTAAGTTATTCATCCATACTCATTCACCAATTTTGACGTTGTCTGTAAATTCTTCGATTGATATATTCTTTTAGATTTGTAATGATTTAGGTTAAGTTTGTCACAGAATAGGAAAAATCCAGAAGTTGAACATCCTCTGATGTTTTTTAATTCTCTTATTTTCTGTTGAATGAATTATGTATGTTTCAAAAGTTTCGTTGCTTGTTTTCAGTAAGCTTTTATAAATATAAGATTGAAAGCAAATTTCGTAGCCTGCAACTGCAAAATGGTGAAGGACATTGTAGCAATTAAGTGCAAGATTCAACTATGGAAGGCGAGTATCATTCAAATTTCAATGCAATGGATGTTGATCTCAATTTGAAGGCATTGCTGCTTGAAGTTGGCGTTGGGCCTGATTGTGTGTGCAGCGTGCGCTGAAATGATGGAGATTCACCCACGTTGACAGTGAGATGGTGTTTATTGAGCTTCTATGTTATTGTTGAGGTCTCGGGCCAACTTGGCCTTTTCTTCTTTCACTTTCCTGTTACTTTTAAGGTATTGTTCTTTATCTCATTTAATTTAATTAATAATATCCAATTCTCCTCTAATAACTCATTTCCTCTTCGTCAATACTAGTATACAACGAATCAAAATTATAACAATGTCAAGAGCATTCAAAATAATAAATTACTTTTCAATCATAACTTCCATTGAACTAGTAGATAACAGAACATAAGCATGTCAAATGTAGGGAAGGATATACAATCAGAATCACAGAAAGAGAATTGAATATGATGGTTGATTATGGAACGAAAACCAACGAGTTTAAGCCACATTATATATTTTAGGCACATACTAGTAAGGAAATTAAACTTTTCAAACTAAATAGAAACTCAAGAGAGAATGGTCATAAAAAAATAGATCATATGGGTCACATCACTGTCTAAAATTCCATCTTATATATTGTGGTGCTGTTTCATATTATATTATTATTATTATTATTATTATTATTATTATTATTATTATTATTATTATTATTATTATTATTATTATTATTATTATTATTATATATTATTGAATGTTATCAAGAGGTGTACTTGCGAGACTTATCTTCTAATCTCTTAATATTTATTTTTTAAAATTGGAAGATGTGAAAAAGGTTAGATTCTCTTTTCAAATATTATTTTTTTCCTTGTCGTTCTTGTTTACAATTTATGTATTCTTGTAGCTGAGGACTTCTTGAATTGATGTATTCTTGTAGCTAAGGAATTCTAGAATTGACATTTCCTCACATTCTTCTAAATTGGAATGGAGATTTTGTAATTGTCATTATACCCTGTCATGCAGAGAAAATTCTATATTTTAATTCATATCTAGTTAATAGATTTATAATTCTGAGTAATGCTAACTAGTAACGCAACTAATAAATATTTAGACTGAGTGAGGGCCGTTTGGATTAAACTTTAGGGGTTAATTTTCTTCCTTGCTTTAGTTTATAATATTGCAAAGACAAATAACATTTTAGGGTGATCCACCTATTTTGTTTAATCCATCTAATTAGTTTCTTGTCAAAATCTACTGCTTAGAATTGAGAGAAATTAAGATAAAGCAGGGCAACAATAGGTTCATGTGCAATAAGCTTGAAAAGCTTGCGGAGGAAGTGCTACGAATTGCAGAGAATACACCGGTCCTAGAGTGAATCAATTGTAAAGCCAAAACATATATAGCAGGTAATTGAAGTCTTAGAGTGAACCGTGTACAATATACTCAAAGGTTTTGTATGCAATTCACCAAGATGTAACTATATAATACTCACAAAGTGTGGATTAATCCTGTCAAATAGCTTTGCTTAACCCAGTGCAAGTTGCAGGTGTGGATGGGTTAATCCAAATTACAAGCCCAAAAAATTTGTATTCGAAAAATGCAATAATATAATTTTTCATTATATTTATTTTTTCTATCTTTTGGAATTTCACCGAATGTCAATCCATGTTACATATGGAATATATATGATGCATTCACGTTTCCCTTTCCTAACCAAAATGATGTATTGCTGTGGTCATTCAATTGTAGGTTCAGAACTATATTTATTGGTTACTAATTAATAATTGTAGGAAAATATTATATATATATATATATAATATTATTAGTTTATAATCCAGCCACTTATTTTGTTAGTATTCCAGATTTACCTTTTAACACTAATTGATTGTTTATTGATCTCACTATCCTACATATAAATGTTAAAAATTTCATAGCTATATATACAATGTTGTTGCTTATATTTTTAATTCTCACTTTATCAAATTTATATATATCTATTGATTTATTAAAATTAAAAGATTTCTACGGCTTCATCTTAAAGTTTTGCTGTAAGTTTATTTAGCATATTAAAATTTTTACTGCTTTGTTTAGAATACATTATTCTCTATATTTAAAGATTTTAGTGTTCAGAAGTTTATAGTCAAACTATATTAAAAAGGTAAAATAAATTAATTTCTGATTGAGAAAAGAAGACCTACAATATTATTAACAACTTATGCATATTAAAGCAATATATACTAACTTGTGCCTATGTTGTGAGACCAAAATTTATTGCTTGCAATCAAAGGCCTAAAGTCCTGTGGATGTTTAAGATTCATATAATTGAAACGCTTAATTCTATCTAGAAACTAATAATTTTTAGTGTTCTTGTATTAAATCAATCATGAATTTCCAATTTCATATCACAACATAAGTAATCTGTTATGATGAGCACACGTTTTTGCAAACATTATTTTATTTCTCAGGTGGAAATCTTTCAAAGATGTTTTTGAATTTATAGTTACATTCCATGAAAGATGTCATGTACTAGAAATCATGAACTCTAGGTGTTACTTCTCTTGCTACTCACAAGTGCTAACTAGCATCATCTTTATAATAAGATAGCCGGATAATAGATTGCTATAATAATATTTTTGATAAGATATTAGTGGATTTTAATATGTGGACTCCATAATTTTATGTAACTTTATGAATGTCTTTTGACCTGTAGGCACACTAGCTTTGATGGATTTTTCGGTATATAATACCATGATTACATTTTTTTTAATATTTTTTTTCTTATCACAAATGCTCACATATTAGTGTTGTTGCTTTCTGTAGTTGAGATCTAAGATTCTTCAGGTATTGTATTGTCTTTTTTTTATACTTTACTGTTTTCATTATCATTATGCAGAATGTTTTTATTCAATCAATACATAGTTGTTTCTCTTAATATTATTATCTATGTTTGTCATTTTGATTCAATAAAAATAAAGTAATATTTTATAAATATAAATATGATAGACTGACCTTCCATGTAGTTTATGGTACATAATTCTCAATGTTCGGAACATCATACATTTTATGATCTATGTCTATTTTTTTTGTTTACAATAATAATTATATTATCATTATTATGTATTTTATTTGATGCAGAAAAATAATCCAGTTGCGGAAGAAATCATTGGAAAGATCCTTACATTGACATTACAAAATTCCATCCACGAACAAATTATGTAATGTGTTACTATTGGAGCTGCTGTCTTCGTTGTTGTTAATTTTTTTAAGGATATTTTAATAGATTTTGTTTGTATTAATTTATAAGAAGATAATATTTTTTTCGATAGTTATTTTTATATTGAACTTGTAAGAATTTTTTTTTCAATATTTAGTCATTATTGATAAATTTTTTATTAAATAATTTTAATCTCTTATAAAAATCTATAATTTTTATCAATAATTATTGATTTATATGTACTTTTAAAACTTTAATATGAAAAGGTTGGAAACAAATTTGATATTTATTTTTAATTTATGGTGACTTTTATATATATATATATATATATATATATATATATATATATATATATATCCAATTGTTCTATCTGTTAATTAGATTCTGTAAATTTAAATTTAAATACTAGTAATAATATTTTAAAATAAAAAAATGACATATATAACTTCTAATATCTTAGTTCAAGATGACTTAAATTATTTTTAAAATAGAATTATTTAATTTGGTTAAAAATTATAAATAATATCACCAACTTATGATTTGTTACATGAACTTTCATTTACACCCTTAAAACTGTAGACAAAAATTGATTATGCAAAGTTTCTATCTATAGTCATGCAAAACCATAGATAAAGACTTGAAACAAATATGTGTATCAACTTTTATCTATGAATATACAAAGCTGTAGGTAAAGGTTCACAATTTTTACGTACAGCCATAATGAATAATTTATAGTGACACATAACTTCTCATGACTATTCGACGCACATAATGAATAAGGAATGAGTCCGACAATCCATGTACATAATGAATAAGGAATGAGTCCGACAATCCATGTACAGGGAACTTATTCCTATAGTTGATATACATTTAGTGACAAATTTTGCCTATCATTATAGGTAAAATTTATTATAGTGTTAGAATATGTAACTATAGCAGTGATGATTAAAATATTTTTTTTAAATTATTTATATAGTTTAATTTTGATAATTTATAATAAGATTTAGTAGTTAAAATTTATTTATTTTTTTTCTTATAAAAAATAAAATTTTCTATCCTAACAATTTCATGTTTTATGTTAGGTTCTATTTATTTTTATTAGATAAGTTAAGTCATTAATTTGTTAATATCTTGTGCAATATTGGTCAACTGTGGGTTTGTGGCTTGATGTAGAAGTACGGGTGGGAAAAAAAATTTGGGTCGTCCGAAACCGCCCAACTCGATGGTCCAAAGATATTGGATAGGTCAAGTGGGTATAGATGGATAAAACGGATTTAAAAAAATCGATTATTAATGATTTATATTGGGCGGATCCGGTTTAACTAATTACTAACTGAAGTTATCCAACTTATCCTACCAAGTATACATATTTTTTTGTTAATAATTTATAATAGGTAGGGGTAGAGCTGGTTTTAATTGAGTTTTCCTTTTCCTAGCCTAATTTGAAATTAGGATAAAGGAAGGAAGAAGTGGGGTGTTTGGTCATTAGTCACTACTAACTCGAACCCTTGCGCCGTTTTTTTGCTTCTTCGTTTGTCTCTTTACTTTTCTCGCCTCTTTGAATCTTTGTTACTGTTAACATACTTTTTTAGGGTTTCCCTTTTCACTCTTAATTCTCCATTCTCCATTATTGTATCTTCATTCTCCACTAACCTATAACCTCTTAACTCTAAATCCCTCTACACTATTTGTTCTCGGTCATCGATGAACAATATTGATAGTCAAATATTAGGGTTTCTTCAAATATCTCACCTATCCTTTTTCGTTTCCAAAAGTGTTGTTCATAGTTGTGAGTCTTGAGACTTCATTCTCTCCGACAGCGATATTGTCTTCATTACAGTCTCTAAGGTACATGTCTCTGTTGGAGTTTCATTTTAAAGCTTTTAAATTTTAATTTTTTTTATTATATTGTTTTAGATATAACTTGTATTCTTAATCTTGTTTACTTGGGTTTGATGTTAATATTTGTAAAAATGGTTGTTCGCTTGGTTTTAAAAGGGTGGATTCTGTGAAGTGGGGGAAATCATTAGTGGGTTCTTCATTGCTTAATTTCTTTGGCAAGGAAAATTATTGAAGGTAATTTAATTAATTTGTGTATAATTTAATTTTTTTACGATAATTTATATACTGATAATTTATTTGGTTTTAATGTGTTTATGGTTCAATCCTCTTTATTTGGTCTGATACAATTTGGTCTTGATAATTTATATAAATAATTGTGATTTTGTGTTTGATGTGTTTTTAATTTTTGTTCTACCATAATTTATTATGTTTATTAATCAATCTATCATTTGTTTGAATATAAGTTCTAACATGATTAATTATTTATTGTTTTGCATTTATCCAAAGGTGAATTGTTAATTTTCCTTTTAAAGGAGTTGAGGCCTTCATTATTGCATCTTGCATTACCTCTGTCAAGTTCTATTAATTTTGATATTGATATATCTTCATTATTGTATAATGGTTGATTATTGTAATGATGCGATAATGACGGATAAGGATGATGACTTGATTGAGATTGATTTTTACTTTTGAGTAACATGTTCCTCAATACCACTTGTGGTTTATTTTTTAAGCCAATGCATGCTTAATGAATAATATTTGTAGAGATTTTGATGATACTGGTTTTTGGTCTCCCTTGATTCTTCAAATGATCTTAGAAAATTTTAAAGTCCCTATTCTTAAATGATGCTTGATCAGAGAAATTTTTCAAGGTTCCTATTCCTCAATTAAACTGATCTTCTTATTTCTATTCTATGATGTATGATCTGAGAACCTTTTTAAATATCTTCTTCTTGTTTCTTATTGTATGATGTATTCTCTAATTTTTTTTAAAATTTCATCCTCTTATATGATGTGTAATCTGAGATATTTTTGAAAACTCATTTTTTCTTGTTTCTATTCTGTGATGTATGATTTTAGAACCTTTTAAACCCTCTTCCCTTTCTTACTCTATGATGTATTCTCTGATTTTTTTAAAGTTCATCCTCTTATATGATTTATGATCTCATATCTTTTTTGTACTTTACCCTCTTCTTCTTGTTTTTCTTTCGTGATGTATGATTTGAGAACCTTTTTAAACCCTCATCCTTTTCTTACTCTATGATGTATTCTCTGATTTTTTTTAAGTTCATCCTTTTATATGGTTTATGATCTAAGATTTTTTTTTGTACTTTACCCTCTTCTTCTTGTTTCTATTATGTGATGTATGAGCTAAGAACCTTTTTAAAACTCTATTCCTGTTCTAACTCTATGATGTATTCTCTGATTTTTTTTAAGTTCATTCTCTTATATGGTTTATGATCTGAGATGTTTTTTGTACTTTACCCGTTTCTTCTAGTTTTTGTTATGTGATGTATGATCTGAGAACCTTTTCAAAACCCTTTTCATCTTTCTATTCTTCTTATTTCGGTTATGTGATGTATAATTTGAGAACCTTTTTTAGACTTTTCTCTTCGTGTTTCTTATTCTATGATGTGTGATCTAAGAACCTTTTTTAAGACCCTTTTCTTATTTCTTATTCTATGATGTATGAGAATTTTTTTTAAGATCATTCTCTTCTTGTTTCTTATTCTATGATATGTGATCTAAGAACCTTTTTTATGACCCTTCTCTTCCTATTTCTGTTCTTTTTATTTTTGTTCTGTGATGTGTGATCTGAAAACCTTTTTTAAGATCCTTCTCTTCTTGTTTCTGCTCTTCTTGTTTCTATTCTGTGATGTGTGATCTGACAACCTTTTTAAAGATTTTTTTTTCTTCCTATTCTATGATGTGTGATCTAAGATCCTTTTCTAGAACGGATACTCTATTCTGGTTTTTTCTGTGATACTAGACCGAGAAATTCTTAATCTTCCTACTTTTCCAAAACTGATACTACATTCTGGTTTTTTTTTCTATGATGCTAGACAAAGAAATTCTTAATCTTCCCATTCTTCTAGAACTGATACTACATTCTGATTTTTTTTATATGATGCTAGACTAAGAAATTCTTAGTTTCCTACTCTTTTAGAATTGATACTACATTCTGATTTTTTGCTTCTATGATGTTAGACTGAGAAATTATTAATATTCTTACTCTTCTAAAACTAATACTACATTTGGGTTTTTTTCCTATGATGCTAGATTGAGAAATTCTTACTCTTCCTACTATTCTACAATTGATGCTGCATCTCGATTTTTTATTTCTATTATGCTTATATATAATCTTGATGTATTTATTTGAGTATGCATTTGGACAATGATGATTGATGATAAACCACTGTAGAATGTTTCCCTTTTATTCTATAATTAATTTGAGATGTATTTCTCATATAGGATAAATCAAGGTTATTGGGTAGTGATGTGTGCTCGAGTTAGAGTTTAGTCTTTAGTTGAGCTAATTGGGTGAGTGGCAGCTTTGGCAAGCTAAGTATAAGTGCAATCCAAAATCCCTTTTATCTTAATAGTATGCCTTGTTGGTAGTAAGTGACTATGACTTCTTCATTCTAACAATATGGAGCAGTCTAGTCAATATCTGCCTCCATTCTAACAGTAATAATTAACCATCAACTGCAGATGTTGGTGGAAATCCACAACCAGCAAATAGAGCTGTCAAATGGGCCAGCCCTACCCTATTTAGCCCTAGCCCTATGGGTTAGGGCCTAAAAAGCCTTTAGTGCCAAAAAGCCCTAAATATAAAAAGCCCTTAGGGCAAGTGGGCTAGCCCTTACATAAAAAATTATAATTATCTTAAACTACTAACTGCAAATTTTGGTTCAAAAATAAAAAGGTTATCGGATGAAATTATGAACGCTTGTACTTTTGAAGATGATTCTAACTAGGGATGACAATAGACCAAACCAACTTAAAATTAGTTCGAAACTTGATTCAATAATTAATTCTTTGAACTTGGTTCATGAACCAAATAAGCTAAACTTGAGTTAAAAATTAAACTTGTTAACTAAACCAGCTGAACCTGGGTTATGTATAACTCTACTCGTTTGGTTCATGAACCAGCTTGTTATATATAAATTAAGTTCATATTATCTTTATTATTTTTGTATAAAATAGATAAAATATGTAACTTAATCATGGTATATACTATTATAAGTTATATTTTTAGAAAAATTTTTAATTTTAAAATTGATAACAAAATATAAATTTAAAATGTCCAATGTGAAAATTAGTTATTTGATTTATTAATTATTATTAATAATTTAAATATAAATATTTATATTTTATATAGACTATAATTATATTTATAATTTTTAATTAGACAACCATTTTATCAAAAATATATTAGTAAATTAAAATTTTTAAATATTCTACATTTATTAACTTTTAGTTTATGTGACTTGAGTTAACGAGCTAACGAGTCGAGTCAAGTCGTTCACCTTAGTTTTAACAACGAAAACATTTCAAGCAAAATAAAAAATTTTATTAAGTGGAAAAAATGTAATTAATGTCATGTCCTTCACTTCATGAAGATTAGGAAAAGTAAACTCCAAAGAATTACAAATGATAAGCAATATATAGGGATGAAAGTGAACAAGGCCGTCCGACAGGGGTCTACGGCTCGGCTCATTTAAAGCCTAGTTAGGTTCGGCTCGTTTAATAAATAGATATGCTCAGACTTGTTTGAAAGCCTTTTTAGATAAACAAGTCAGACCTATGCTTATAAAAAAGCCTATTTAACCTATTCAGGGACCTATTTATATTTATATATTTATATTTATTTTAATATATTATATTTATATAATATTTATTTTATATTTTATTTACATAATATTAATATATATATATGTTTTAGGCCTATTTAATGGCCTTTCTATCTTGTAGGCTTTAAGTTTGTAAACTTTTTTAATTAATTATTTATATAGGTTTTAAGTTTATTTATTGATCTTTTTGCAATGTAGGCTTTTAAACAGGCTTGCAGGCCTTGTAGGCTTTAAATCAGGTCAGACCTTAATAGAAAAAAAAAAGCCTTTAACAAATAACAGGCTCAGACTCAGGCCTCAAAATTTTTAAACAGGCCAGACTTGAACACTCAAAGCCTAATTTGTCTCGGCCTACTTCCATCCCTAGCAATATACAACAAGTTCATAACAATTTACAATCTTAAAATAACATTACTCACATAATTATATGTGAAGAATCAAAACAAGTTTGTCACACGGGAACAATGACCAATGTTATAAGATTAATTCATCTTTAACAATTTTCTCAAATCAAGATGTTATGTCTAATATAGATGGTCACTCACTTGAGTTTTCTTTAACAAGAGGTTCTGCTATATCAGTAAGTTTAGATAAAGTTTTTTTAACTTTATAAACTTATATAATTATATTTTCTATTCTATGAAATTTTTGACTAAAAATCGCTTCAGTTTGGAGTTGTTTTTTGTATTACTCTGATAAGAAGTGTCAAGTTGATAGCTTGGTTACCTATGAGCTTCATTTTTTTTTCTTCAAATATTTTTATTTTTTCTATAAATTTTTTTCCTCTCTAGTTTTTTTTCCTCTTAAAATAAAGTAGTAATGAAAAATTAAAATAAATAAGAAAATTTAGAGAGAGGAGAAAGGAAAAATATGGAGAAAGGATAATTTTAGAGATGGAGAGGTAAATATATTAGAAAAATTAAATTAAGAAAAGATAAAAGTATAAAAAAGTTGAGAAAAATTTGAGAAAGAAAGAGAAAAATTCTAAAGACAAATGATAAAATAGTTAGAAAAAAAATAAAAAATATAAATAAATATAAATAAATTAAATAATATTTTAGTATAATAAAAAATATTGAATATTATTTAAAGAGAAAAATAAAGAAATAAAAAAAATTTAGAAAAAGGATGAAATTTGAAGGTTATATGGATTTAGATTTAAAAATTATATTCTAAGACAAATTACAAAATAAAAAAAAAAAGGTTAGGGCTGGCCCTAGGGCCAGCCCTAACTAAGCCCTTTAAATTAAGGGCCATATAGGTTAGGGATTAAAAAAGCCCTACTTCTAAGTGGGCCACATAATGAAGGGTCAAAACTTAGGGCTAAATGGGTTGGCCCTAGGGCCATGACCCATTTTGATAGCTCTACCAGCAAATGAATCTTCTATTACTGAACAAACCCATCCAAACCCTAAAAATTCCAGAAAAAGAAAGCCAAATCCAAGTGTAACTAGACCCACTTCACATGTTTGAGACCATTTCAACAAAATGGATGTAGTTGAAGGTGGTACACCTTAAGCTACTTGTAAGTACTGTAACAAGAGTTTTTATTGCCATCTTAAGATACATGGCATATCTTCTATGTTTTCCCATCTTAGAAGATGCCCAAAGTATACCCATGCTATCAATAATGATCCTACTCAAAGAATTTTATCCTTTGGGTATAACAAGAGTGTAGAGAGTGTAGGCTTGAATGTTTTTAGCCAAAGGTTCAATGTAGAGGCTTGTAGGAAGGCTCTAGCAACATTTGTCATCCTAGATGAACGACCATTTAAAATTGTAGATGGTGTGAGTTTCAAACTCCTTTGTAAGTAGCTGCAACCCCAATTTAGCCCATCATCTAGACACATAGTGGCCAAAGATTGCTATCAATTGTATTTAGATGAGAAAATTTGGTTAAGGGAATTCTTTAGGACCAATAATAGCAAAGTTTCATTAACCACAAATTGCTGGACTTCTGTCCAAAACTTAAACTATTTAACCTTGATTATCCATTTTATTGATAGTGAATGGAGCTATGTAAAAAAAGTAATCTTTTTTTCAGGAATAGAAAACCACAAGGATGAGATAATAAGAAAACAAGTAGAAGAGGTATTGAGAGAATGAGGGATTAAGAATGTATTTTCAATAACTGTTGACAATGCTTCTTCTAATGATATGACCATTAATTATCTAAAAAAATTAAATTCTTTCAATGCACTAGTTTTGAATGGTGAATTTTTTCACATGAGGTGTTGTGCTCATATCCTTAATTTGGTGGTAACTGATGGATTAAAGGATGTGCAACCCTCAATATCTAGTATTCAAAATGTTGTTAGGTTTGTTAGGTCCTCACCACAAAGATTGGCCAAATTTAAAGAATGTGTTGCACATTATAAGATTCTATGTAAGAAACTAGTGAGTCTAGATGTACCCACTAGGTGGAACTCAACTTATCAAATGCTAGAATTAGCTGAAAAATACCAAGCTGTATTCGATAGGTTGGAGTTCGAGGATCTTATTTTTAGGGAATACTTTGGGGCAGCAACTACACCATCTAATCTTGATTGGAAAAATGCTAAGGTCTTCATAAATTTCTTGAAAATTTTTTATGATGCCACTAATGTATTTTCATCCTCTACACATGTAATCATTCATGCTGCATTCCATCAAATTTCACTCATTTATTGTGAGTTGAATTAATCTTCTAATTTGAATACAATATTTTCTAAAATGAGGTATAAGATGAAAAAAAATATGACAAGTATTAGGGTGATGTGATTCATATAAATAACATTCTTTATTTTGAAATCATGCCTAATCCTAGATTTAAGTTTAACTATGTTGAGTGGTCTTTTCGTGATATGTATCCAAATGAGAATGACTTTCATGCTGAGTTAGCCTTTAGTGTCAAGTTAAATATGTCTAGACTCTACAGATGGTATGTTTTTCTCCATGAACAACAACATAATCTTACTTAATCCTCTCAATATTCAGTTAAGTTGAAATCATCCCTCCTTCAATTCCTAGCCATACTTCTAGAACTAATGCTTTTAGACAGCATCTGAAAGAAAAAAATTCAATTGATGCAAGAAATGAACTTGAGAGGTACTTAAGTGAACCATGTGTAGATGATCATGAGATATTTGATATACTTTTGTGGTAGAAATAAAATAGCTCCCGTTTCCTTATATTGTCCACCTTGGCAAGAGATGTCTTAGCCACTCCGGTCTCTACTATGGCTTCAAAAAGTGTTTTCAACACAAGGGGTAACATGTTGGACACCTTTAGAAGTTTTCTATCCCCTCAAATGGTTGAGGCTCTAATCTGTACACAAAATTGGCTAAAGTCGTCTGCTCAACACTATAAGGATTACCTCTTCAATAAGGATTTGGAACTTTTAAAAAAAGTGTTAGCATGTAATTTTAATCTCATTTATTGTTAATTCTGTTTTGTTGTTCTTCACTTATTTATTAATTTTTTTTAATTGTATTGCATATGCCTCCAAGAATTGGCAAAATCTAGAGGAGTTGGACCTGATGACGGAGTTGGAGTGGGAGAAGGCTCTTCCACTCAGTGAGAGCCAAGTAATCTTGGCTGATGCAAAAGTGTAAAACTTTCAATTCACTGATCTTGTTAATTTTTTCCTTTACATTTGTTTTATGATTTTTTTAAAAATATTTTTGCATGCTTTGTTACTGTTATAATATCTCAAATCTGCCATTTTTTCTTTTTTTAGAGTCTATTTTGACTCAATTATAATTTCTGGTTTTTAAATTGCCCTTTCCAATTGAGGTTTATTTTGAAATGAAACTTGAGGTTTATTTTGAAATGAAACTTACAATAGAGCCTTGTTGACGTTAATTCTAAAGTAAGTTAAGTTCAAATATTTAATTATCTTTCAATATCCGTCTTGATTAAGATTTTGTTCCTTATGCATTGTTCAATATTGTGATTCTTGTTTATGTATGTCTCTAACAATGAAAAATTTGGATTCATGATGTATAAGTGGTGAATTATTTAATGAATTATTGGTGATGCCTCTATGCTTCATTAACAATATTTTCATCTACTAATTTATTCACCTTATTGTTAATTGTTATGAACTTAAGGTCATAACTTTGACTTCGGGTTGTATATGCCTTTAAAGGTGGATAAAATATTCATTTATATTCATCACCTTCTGTTATATTGACAATTGATTCTGCTTTTATTGATATGTTAATTTCTAATCATAGTAAACTTTATTTGTTACATTATCTTCAATATATAATTAAATAATTTAATTTTATCCTTATTTTTCAGGTTGTGCAGGTCATTTGTGGTTATGCTTACTGCTACAATGATTGTCAATATCTATTAAAAATTAATTTATATAAATACTGCTGGATTTACAAATTTAAATTTATTTAAAATAAGTAAATTGAAAAATTGTAATTATATAATATAACAGGATACTCAATATTAATGTGTTTATATCTAGAGTTATAAATTAACATTGTTATGATATTAATGATATTATATTTAAACCTACTATTATGATATTAATGTATTTATATTTAAAGTTACAAATTAACATTGCTATATTACGATATTATGATATGATATAAAATAAAATTTTAAAAATTAATAAGATAAAAATTTAATTTTATGAATTGATAATTTTTCAACACTAAAATACAATATTAAATTTATCATAATTTAATATTATTTTTAAAAAAAATTAATTAAAATTTTTTTCAAAAAATTAACATTAAAATTTTAAATCCAAACGAAAATACCTGCTAATCCAATTCATAGCCCACACAACCAAGTTTAATTATTAGATAACAACAACTCATAAATATGACAAAAACAATTTGTGACAGTTCTGCATTTTGTAACCGCCCGAATCGCCCATTAAGCACCTGTATGAAAAAGAGCAAAGACAAGTGCAAATTTTGGAAGAGACGAAATGATTACAACTTTTCTAGCTGGGCCAATACTGCACAACAGTGTGAAGTTTTGTTAGTGAATGAAAATCTAAACAAAAGATAAATGAAGTCGCACGGAATATATATATATATATATATATATATATATATATATATATATATATATATATATTGAAAAAGTAAAGGTACTACAAAAATGTATAAGCATATAACACTATAAAAAATAAAATATAAGATATAATAAATTATAATAAAAAGAGATTAAAAAGTGTTATATAAAAGATAATGTAAATATATAGTGTAAAATAAGTACTTAGGGAAGAGGCTTTTCTAACCGATAGAACATGTGAAATATAGACAAATATGTGTTTTCCATACCAAGACCGTATGAAAACATTGTCATCATTAATTAAATTTTGAAGCGAGTATACATGCCACCTAAATTTAGCCAATATGATACCCTCATGTCATTTGTTCCACTACATTATATTTGGCGCCCTTAAATGAATTTCCTTTATTGCTGGGAACTTAAGGTTTTTTATCTTAATGGGGTAGAGTTTAAAAAAAAATCCCAAATGAAATTGTTTAAAAAGTCATTTTTCACAGACAATAAAAACAGTAATTCTAATTAGATTTTTTAAATATAAATGAGATTATTTAAGTTAATTAATTTGACAAGAAAGTATATATATATATATATATATATATATATATATATATATATAGCAGAGGCAACGTGAATTGTCCAGTGGTATGAAAAGTCGGATTGGTTGTCAGTAACTGTGGGTGGCTCGAATTTCATGGATAAACAGAGAATCCAAAGTCTTACTTATTAATAAATAATAAATGCGTAAACGCATTTAATTATGCCAGTAATTTTTTTATTTAATTTAAACAATTCTGCCACGTAGAATTTTTATTTTTTAATTATGTTACGCATTTAAAATAAGTAATATATAATGCAGAATTAAATGTGTTAGAATTACTGTTTTTACCTCCTGATGAGAATTATTTTTTAAACAACCTTTGAGGATATTTTTTTAAACTACTCCATGGGTCAAAAAGCCGTGAACTTAAACCTGCCATTTCACTCAGTTGAATTTGAAGTAAGTGAATACACATCATAAAATCCTTTGATTATAAAACTCAAACTTACTGATCAATTGAGTCACAACATTTTTTAATTGATTAAAAATATTTTAAATTTTGTTTGTTAAACGATAATTCACAGGAAGTAATTTGAAGTTACAAAATTTGATACATTTTACCTTCTAAAATTTATTCTACACGGATAGGATGAAAAATTAAGATACATCTAAACGTACTAAAATTTATCACATTTGCATAAGGGAAAGCAACTGTTTTACAAAATCAACTCGACTTACATGAAAAGCACACATGATTTTATACTTTAATGGTACGAAATACGGAATATAACAAAAAGTAGATTTATATAAATCATCAATTAACTTGATATTAGAGCTCAGGCATCGATATCCAATTCCAGGCGATTAACCCAATACAGCCTTGTGGCTCTATTATTCTTTGCAATGTTATGCAGGAGTTCAAATCAGAACATGCCCATCCATGACAGTTACAGCCTTTCCACGCATCAATATCCTTTTGCTCTGTTCATCAAAATGAACATGAACAACTCCACTTCTAGGTGATGCCTTCTCAAAAATGCAACCCATAAATTTAGTATGCCAACTACAAATAATTAATATCCAAATAAGTGAAGAGAAAACAGTACCGCATAAACACTGAGATCACTCTTCCCCAGCTTTTTGGCCCAGTAGGGTGCCAAAACACATTGTGCGCTTCCAGTGATAGGATCCTGAAGCAAAATAGCGAATCAACAACTGATTGCACATATCCTTAATTCTTTACAATAGAAAGAAAATCTTGGAAGAAAGCTTTCTTATATACAGTAACCTTGAAAGATTACACATAAAACAAACTGTTTTTTTAATTTACACATGTAAAATGCTACTTTCTAATAATCAAACTAGATTGAATGTTCGCTTGCTAAGCCACATATCCAGCAGAAATCCAAGTAAGAGAAACAGAAAATTAATTGGACAATTAGCAATGTGAGGATGAGTGAGTAGGCAGTCCCCAACCGCCAAACCATAAGTTTTCAGCAGTGTAGCGCTAATAGTCTTTTAACTTTTAAGCACATTGGACGCATTGAACGTTAAGCTAATGCATAACAGATTTGTGAAATGCTAATTTGTGTGATTTATTACAAAATTAGGGACACATCAGGGACTGTTTACTATTTTAGCTATTTAACAACTCAAATTAGCTAGCATTAAGCCACCAACATATTAATTACCTCATTGATTCCAGCTTTTGGAAAGAAGAACCGACAGTAAAAATCAAATCCAGACTCCGGAGGAGCAGCCCCAGAAACAAGGATGCCATCGCCAGGGCATTTTGCTATTGCAGCAATATCTGGCTGTAGATCAGCAACGGCCTTTCCTGAAGCAAGTTCAACCTAAGAAAACATCATTAGCACAGAATAAGCATTTTTTATGATTCAATTTGAACTCCAAAAACGTATTTCCCAGTAATGAACGTGAATGATTAACATAATATATTTTTGAACAGTATATATTACACTAGAAAAGAATTTAGCATACACAAACCGATAAATGTGTTTGATTTGATGGTCAAATTACACATAGACATGCAATGAGTACATTCTTGGGAACAAATCGGTTGTGACTACATATGCTAGGAAAGATAACAAAATTATAAACCAGACTTGTACAAGGAATTACCACGACTTCATCTCCAATGGTTGACTTCTTTATATCAATAATAGGAGCACCATTCAAAGCGGCAGAAATTTGTGAAATGACAGCAGAATTAACTTCAGTAACTGTATCAGCAGGGAAATCCAATTCAATGAAAAATCCATCCTCTGAGGCACCTTCTACATAAATCCCTGGGACCTTTTTGGCAGTTAGAACTCCGGACAGAGTCACAAATTCAATGATATTGGATTTCACCAAACCGGATTTAAAAAGAATGTGCGCAGATGCTAATGTGGCATGGCCGCAAAGTTTAACCTACCATTAATTAAGATGCAAAGAATGTTAACCAACCAAGCATTTGGTAAGGGAGAAGTATGCTATACAAAACAATACTTGTTCATTTCTAACTAAAAAAGTACATTCGTTGATGGTTAAGCATAATAGGTTTTACTTTCAATAACATAATTTACACATAAGAAAACGATACAGTGAAATTAATTAACCTCGGTTGCAGGAGTGAACCATCTAAGGTGGAAACGATCAGAAATTTCAGACTCAGAAATCCGAGTCAAGTAGCAGGTCTCAGAGATATTGAACTCGGTTGCCACGCCTTGCATCCATTTCTCCTCCCTCTCTTCCTCTAACAAACACACTGCTGCAGGATTCCCCTTGAATGCTGACTCAGTGAACGCGTCCACCTGTTTGTCAACTCACACATAAAAACAGTAATAACAATTAACAAATAAATCGTCGCACTTCACTCTGCACACACAAACATACCACAAAGTACTTGACAGGTTTCTTTGCCATGGAATACGCACAACACGGAAGAACTTGATGGATATCTTAGGAAATTAAGAAAATTCGGCGAAACTCGACTATCAGAGCAACCCAAGGCTATAACACAGTCCAGGTCCGCTACAACGTCTGTTCCTTCGAGTTTATATTTTGCCAAAATAATATTATATTTAAACATGACTCATGATTGCGCACACAGATTATAATTGATAGGATTAATTGTAGAACGCTGATGGCTCACAGAAATGGATCCTCTGAGTTGGACGATTTATGATTATTTAATTTTTTATTATTAAAATATTAATTTAAAATTCAAACCATTAGATATTGATCTAACGGTTGTAGTTAATTAAATCAGACACGGCATATATTTTAGGTAATTACTTCAGTATTTTTATAAAGTTGGAGATACCAAACTCTTTTTTTAAAAAATAAATAAAGAATTGATATGGGTTAAATATGATTATACATATTTAATTTGATCAAATATAATATAATATAATAAAAGTTTTGTACGAAAATTTTTAAATTTTATTAAAATACTTTCTTTATAATTTTAAAAAAATTATTTTTATTTAATGTATTTTAATTTATTATTTTTTATTTAACCTTAATTTACATCTGATCATGATAAAAGAATTTTTTAAAAAAATTTTAGATTATGACTTTTTTAAAAAAATTTATATAATTAAAATTTATTATTTTTATAATAACCATTTCAAAAATAATCTTTATTGTAAATTTTAATTGATTAATAATATAAAGATTTTTATATTAACAATTTATCAAAATCTAATTTTTAATATCATATTTCAATATTTTATATTAATAAAATTATTTATTATATGAATAATAATAATAATATATTTTTATATAATTGATTAATTTTTAAAAATTAAAAGACTGATTCCATAATTGATTAATTTAAAAAATATATTAATTTTTAAAAATTAACAATAGAAAAATCATTATTAAAATTTCTATAATTGTTAATATAATACATCATACTATAAAAATAAAATTATAATGTTTATGATAATATTCTAAAATTTATGAAAGGTTAATCTAACATAATATTGGATGTTATTAGTTAAACATAAATTAAAAAAATTATTTTATTTTTTAAAAATAATTGTTCTTATTTGCATCTTATAATCACTAGAGATTATTAATCAATTAAGATTTATGATGAGAATGATTTTTGAAATATTTATTATAAAAGTAATAAATTTTAATGATGTAAAGAAATTTTTTAAAAAAATTTATGACTTAAACAAATTTTTTCTAGGATTTTTTTACCATGTTCAGGTGTAAACTAAGGTTAAATAAAAAATAATAAAGTAAAATACGTTAAATAAAAATAATTTTTTAAAAATTATAAATAAAATTTTTTAATTTTAAGAATTAATATTTTTAAATTAATCAATTATAGAATCAGTATTTTAATTTTTAAAAATTAATCAATTACGTAAAAATTTATTATTAGTATTTATCATATAATAAATAATTTTATTAATATAAAATATTAAAATATGATATTAAAAATTAGATTTTGATAAATTGTTAATATAAATATTTACATTATTAATCAATTACAATTTATGACAAGGATGATTTTTGAAATAGTTATTATAAAAGTAATAAATTTTAATGATATAAACAAATTTTCTGAAAAAAAATTATGACCTGACCTAAATAAATTTTTTTAGATTTTTTTTACTATGTTCACATGTAAATTAAGGTTAAATAAAAAATAATAAAATAAAACACGTCAAAATAAAAATAAATTTTTTAAAATCATAAATAAAGTTTATTAATTTTTAAAAATTAATATATTTTTTAAATTAATAAATTATGAAATCAGTATTTTAATTTTAAAAATTAATCAATTATGTAAAAGTATATTTTAAAAATATATTATTAATATTTTTCATATAATAAATAATTTTATGAATATAAAATATTGAAATATGGTATTAAAAGTTAGATTTTGATAAATTGGTAATATAAATATTTACAGTGTTAATCAATTAAGATTTATGATGATGATGATTTTTAAAATAGTTATTATGAAAGTAATAATTTTTACGAAAGAAATCATGACCTAAATAAATTTTTTAATTTTTTTTTTATCATGATTAGGTGTAAGGTTAAATAAAAAATAATAAAATAAAATATATTAAATAAAAATGATTTTTTAAAATAATAAATAAAATATTTTACAAAAAGGGTGTTTTAACAAAATTTAGAAAATTTCTTAGCTTAACTGCAAAGTTGTTATTATACTATGTTATATTTGACTACATTAAATGTGGACAACCATATTAGATACATATCAACTCTTCATTAATCCTTTATTAAAAGGGGTTTGATACCTTCAGATTTACAAAGGTATCCGAGTACACACCTATATTTTAAACTATGCACAATATCCGGTGTCAGGTGAATCATTAATGTAAGTGGTCCATGTTGAATTTTTTAAATAAAAAAAAGAAAAAGACAAAAAGAAGAGAGCGGGAGAGAAACCAAGAAACATAAGAGAGAAAATTTGAAAAATTAAAAAGAAAGAAAAAAAGAGCAACCAAATTGGAAGATTAGAAATGAAAATATGCTTTATTATTGTTGAAATTTACTATGATGATCCTCGTACCGTGAGCTTTATTTTGGTATTAATAATTTTGTATTTTTCTTTATGTGTTACTTGACCTATATATTTATTGGTGGGTTTGTTAGATTGATATCCACTGTTGGTGAAAATTAAATTCTTTGTTGATCATTAGTGATTTTGGGAAGACTTGTTATGTATCCATTAATTTTTAATAGTGAAAGTGTTTACTAGATTATATCCTATGGGTTTTTCTCTTTCATTGAGGGTTTTTCTATGTAAAATTTATGCTCTCTGATATTATTATTTATTTGCTATATGCATGTGAGAAGTTGTACAACATTATCTGTTGCTTATCTTAAAGTCTTGTAGATGGAAATAGGCTGGACCAAATTAGGCTTTGAATGTTTAAGTTTGACCTGTTTTAAAATTTTGATGCCTAAACCTGAGCTTGTTATCTATTAAAGACTTTTTTTTTGTCAAGGTTTGACCTGATTTAAAACCTACAAACCTATTTAAAAGCCTACATTACAAAAAAGATCAATAAATAGACTTAAAGCCTATATAAATAATTGATTAAAAAGATTTACAAACTTAAAACCTACAAGATAAAAAGGTCATTAAATAAGCCTAAAATATATATATATATATATATATTATGTAAATATAAATATTATAATATAATATATTAAAATAAATATAAATATATAATATATAAATATAAATATATAATATATAAATATAAATAAGCTCCTTAACAGGTTAAATATGTTTTTTTTATAAACCTAGGCCTGACTTGTTTATCTAAAATGATTTTTAACAAGCCCGAGTCTATCTATTTATTAAACAAGCTGAGACAAACTAGGCTTAAAACAAGCCGAACCATAGGCTCATGTCAGACAGCCTTGTTCACTTCTATCCCTGTGTATAACTCATTTAAATTGCATAGGGGGAAAGAGGATCCAGTTTGCTTCCGTTTGTTTGAGTAATATTTGTTATCTTTCCCAATAACTGGTATCAGAGCTCCTTGGTTGGTGTTTTGGTTAGTGCATTTAAAATGAGTGAAGGGGATATTGCTGGAACTATGATAAAATTAGATTTCACAAATTACTCCATTTGAAAATCTTGAATGGATGACTTATTATTCTGTAAAGACTTATATGATCCTACTGAGGGTGATGGTACTAAACCAATAGATAAATCTAATGAAGAATGGAAGAAAATAAATAGAAAAATTATTGGTATGATGAGGCAGTGAATAGACCAGAGCATTTATCATGATGTATCTAGTGAAACTAATTCCCATAGCCTATGGAAGACGTTGGGACAAATGTTTGAGTCTAAAAATGCATAGAACAAGGTATTCCCATTTCGAAAATTGGTAAATTTGAAATACAAGGATGGTTCCTCAATGGCCGAGCATATAAGTAGTTTTTAGAATGTTATGAATCAATTGAACACTATTGAGATTTTGTTAGATGGTGAGATGCTTGTATTGTTGTTGCTTAGTTCATTGCTAGATAGTTGGAAAACATTGGTGGTATCTCTAAGTAACTCTACTTTTAATGGAAAAATAACTCTCGTAACGAAATTACAACGAAATGACAAACTCATGAAAACATTAGAAGGTTTAAATAAGATCGTGGAGTTGCCACAAAATTTTTATTTTAAAGGAAAAATATTTGAAAAAAACTCTAACAGAGAAAGAGTTCTAGGTTTAGAATCGATTACAAATAAGGAATGTATTTGCATCTTATTCACTCGTTCCAAACAATAGTACCCTTAAATTGAGTGTGTGATTTTAATATTTTTAAAATCTTTTAATCCTTTAAATAATAATAGAAAAAAACAAATAGGTTTGTGAAAACTGCTTGACAGGAATTGATCTGGTAAAGAGAATTGATCTCTGGAAAAATAAAAGAACTTTGGAGAATTGAGAATTTTGTGAAAAATTTATCTGCATGCACACAGAAATTAAGCCAAGAGTAAGTTGCATCTCAACTTGTATGAATTAAAATAAAAAATGGTAGAGAACGCTACTCGTTCGTATTAAAATTCGTCACATAATGTTTAGAAAATTTAAAATTTTAAAACAAAGCAGAAACAATTTTAAATGAAATTAAATTAAATATAATTTCCTAAAACTTACGTGTGTACAAGGTTCAAGTCAAATGTAAGCTGCATTAGAACTTGTATAAATTAAAATAAAGAACGGTAGAGAACACTACTCATTCACATTGGAACTCATTACGTAATTTTTAGAAAATTGAGAATCTTAAAAGGGGGAAACAATTTTAAACGAAATTAAATATAATTTTCTAAAATTCACATGTACACAGGGTTCAAGCCAAACGTAAACTGCACCTAAACCTGTATAAATTAAAATGTGGAGCGATAGAAAATGGTACTCATTCGCATTAGAATCCATCATGTAATTTTTAGAAAATTTAGAGTTTTCTAAAAAAGTTGGAAATAATTTTAAACAGAATTAAATATAATTTTCCAAAATTTACGTGTATATAGGGTTCAAGTCAAATGTGAGCTGCACCTTGAACTTGCATGAATTAAAACACAGAACGGTAGAGAATACTACTCGTTCGCATTAGAATTCGTCACGTAATTTTTAGAAAATTTATAGTTTTAAACAAAATTAAATATAATTTTCTAAAATTCACGTGTACATAAGGTTTAAGTCAAACGTAAGTTGTAATTGAACCTGTACAAATAAAAATATAGAATGATAGAGAATGTTATTCGTTCGCATTAGAATTCTTCATGTAATATTTAAAAAATTTAGAATTTTAAAAAACTGAAAACAATTTTAAATGAAATTAAATTAAATGTAATTTCCTAAAATTCATGTGTATACAAGGTTCAAGCCAAGCGTAAGCTACACTTGAACTTGTACGAATTAAAATTCGGAACGATAAAGAACACTACTCATTCATATTAGAATTCGTCACATAAATTTTGGAAAATTTAGAATTTTAGAAAAAAATATGGTTTATTTAAGTATATATTTGAATTAATTTTTAATTTCAACAAATTAATAGTCTACTCGGCCAAACCTGAATTGCTAAGCTAATCAGGTGATAATCCCTACCTCCAATTAAATTGGCAAAAATTTACTAATGAGTTATTTATTACTTGGTTGATTTATGAGATGGACTTAGTTGTATTTACCTTTTTATTTTTGCAGCAAAGTGGCTCATTTTCTTCAAAGAAAATAAAAATGGGTTGTGGGCCCAATGACCTAAGGCCAGAGAGGTGGAGATTTCTTCTTCCTTTAACCAAAAGGCATCTCAATTGAAATGGCTTCCCTTTTATTTTAGATAAAAAAGGGTAAGAATATTGACCCAAACTACCTTAAAAAATCTAATGAAGCCCAATAGATCCAATGTTCAAACCCAAGGTTGGGACCTTTCTTTTTCTATTTGGGTACTCAAAGTTAAGGACTTAATGGTCGGGTAATGAGGACTCCTTAGCATAGTTAGCTTGTAACTATGGCTTATTGACCTTGGCTTGGATTAAGGAGCCCAACTGGCCCAAACATAGAGGCTATAATCCATTGCCTATATCTAATGCTTGTTTCATCAAAGTATGCATCATGCAGCACCTTCACATGATATTAGTCTCTTTATAATCTTTCTAGGGAGCAATTTGAGTTCAAGTATGAAATTTTGTACCTCGGAAAGGTCTTCTCAAAAAACCACGAGTGGAAGGTGGTAATTAACCCCCTAATCAGATTCGGTTAGGCTCCTAATCTCTACACTGAATGGTCTTCATTGTCCTAACAGTGGCCAAAGCAGCATTTACATTTTGAGGTGTAATGACCCATTTTTATCTTGTTAATTCAACTGAAATAATCAGTATCAAGCCGATAGGTGAAGCTATTTAGGTGCCCATTGTATTAGTAGAAACAATCATAGTTTCCCACATAGAGATCCCCTTATTTCTAAGGGTGAAGGTTCTGCAGTAGGAGAAATAACAAGAGCTATACCAGCACCTAAACCAACCAAAGCACAACCTAGTATGAGAATATAGGGTCTGATATAGTAGCCATGACTATTTCTCCTAAAGTAAAGATAGCCTCTACAATGATGGTTGCTCTATTTCTTCTACTCCTACTGATTATCTTGCTACTGTATTCTGCGCTCACACAGGCCCTTCACAAAGGCCAACCCGATTGTGGATCCCCAGCAATGTTAGCTGACCATCTTGAGCTTGGCCCTTAATTAAAATGTTAGAGAGCCATAGGGATATCTAAGGAGGGGGAGTTAGTAAAAATTATCCCTAGGGTTTCAAGGAGTTCCGCTGTTGAAGCTCGAATCATTCACTAACCATTGTTTAGCATAGTAACCTTCTCCTTTGCAGAAGGTGCTCCCTTAATAATACTACAACAAACATCAAAGGCCAGTTTCTTTCCCCGAAATTTAGCACCACATAATGTACCATAACAATAAACCATTTCCTAAGCTAATCTGTTATAATGAAATTGGTTATTAACAAAGAAGTCTTATATTTGTTACTGGGCAGTATGACCACTTTATTCGTTCAAGGTTTTGAGGATGTGAAGCCTATTAGAAGAAATAGAAATCTCATTTGATGTTATGATTTCAACATTAATTTGCTCGTCAAAACCATGGAAATAGGTCCCTTCACTGCAACCATATCTGTTACATTAGAAGAATCGGTACCTGCCGCTAGTATAGTAGCATTTAGAGTCAAATAAGTTTGTGAATTTACTTGGATAGGCAAGTTGGTATTAACTGCATCAATTCATAAGTCTCTGGTCCTCAAGTATCTCACCCTCACCCGTAACCTCTTGATCCCTGATATTTAAAAATTTTTATCCTTTTCTTGCAACCTGCTGCTTCACATGACCCACAAAACCTAAACCCCTTTCCGCACATAGTCATGACAGTAATAGTTTTAAGATCAGAGAGCCCAAGCACCAGGTGCAATACATTCCCACAACCAACACCATAATCATGAATACTAGATGTGTTATGAGTTAGTTCCTTCCCTTCAAAAACCAGTTTTTGTTCTTTGCCTAGAGTAGGTTCTGACTCTTGGCTTCTAACCTGATTTGCATTATATAGGATTGTAAGATAGGAAGCCATAGTGCACTCAGGGGTTGTACTAGACTTTGGGTTCTGATTCTGCTAGTCAGAACTTGGCAAGGAGCAAGTTCATACTATAATTGGCCAAGAGAGCTCATTATCAGGTATGAGACTCACTAGGGAATATCTACATGTTTATAGTAAACGTCAAATGACATTATCTCAAAATAACCAATTAATGCAACTAGTGGACCAATTTTGTGTATCCTGAAATTTCCTCAAGTTCTATGAATAAGGATTACAAATTTCTAATGGCTTTCAATCCTAAACCTATACTCATACAACCATTTGGTTTAATCAATTACAACACTAGCAAAAAATTTACAGGTAAACCATGAGGTCAATGGGGATAGCCCAGCTGTATGATAGGATAAACTTTTCTAAACTCTGGGCATCATTCGTAAGGAAAGTGAAACTAGTATAACTAATGCTATGACATTTCCACCAGTTAAGTATCCTCATTGACTTGCGGCCTGCCTTGAGGATTGCATGGCCTTCATTATCAAGGTCAATACAATGCTCAAGAACCAAGTGATCTAACCATATGCCATGCTGATGCGGGGGTCAAGTCAAGCTCCGATAATTATTACTTACAAAAATCATATCTACGAAGTAACCGAACCAAATGCATGCAAATTGTTTATAATTTAATTAAGGATTCTGGATTGAGATTTGCATACATAAAACAGAGATCACAATAACCTATACATTTTCGTTTCTTCCTTGTGTTGTTAACATTTTCTCTCATAATTTCTTTACAATATAGTATTTGTTCTTATTCATTCAAACCACAGGGATAACCGGAACAGAATACAAGAAAGGATGCAATAATCTAATTGCATAGAGAAGAAGAAATGGATGCAGGAAACTGACCTAAATGATGCTAGCTTCAGGTGGTATGAGTACTATTTCCTGTTAAGGGGAATTGGAAAATGCTCTACACGACGTCAATCGTAGAAGTGTGAAGGTTTCTTCTTCTTCGAAAACAATGACAAGCTCTAGGAAGTACCAGAGAGAAAAGCTAAGAGCAACTTTTGAAAACTTTTTCTAGAATGAATCCAATCATGTCTTTTCCGCTTCCAATTTTCTATTTATATCTTCGACTAAATTAACTTAACTATGGTTTTATTCTCTTAACCCATAATCACTTTTTAACCATAGTGGTAACTAACTAACTAATAACTATCTCTAATAGAATAATATTTTTATTTTTCTCTTCCTCCTTTTTTGCTGTTTATTTTTTTTTGTTCATTTTGTTTGCTTTAAACCTAAAATATATTTTTTCTTTCCTTTTATTTACCATTATATTTTGCATCTCATTTTTAATTTTTATTTATTAATTTATTGCTGTGATTTTAATTATAATAAAATATTTTCCAAACAAAAATTGGTATTCACAATGACTTTTAATATGGTAAAAGACAGTCTCTTGAATGAAGAGACTAAGAGGAAGGGGCATGATTTTGCTAGCTCCTCAACTCACACTGAAGCTTTGTTTGTGGAGTCACAAGGAAGAAGTCAAAATAGAAATTTTCAGAAATTTGACGACCATAGCAAGTCATGAGGAAAGTCAATGTCCAAGAAAGAAATCTAGTGCTTCATTACAATAAAATGGGACACATGAAAGAATGTAGGTTTCTTCAGCAAGAGAAATCAAGGGAAAAAGGTAATAGTAAGAAAGAAAATAAAGACACTACTGCGGTTGTATTTGATGGGGAAGTTGTCATTGTTTATGATGATAATTCTATTAATCTCACATGCTAAGATTATGAATGGGTTGTTGATTTTTATACCTCATTTCATATCACAAATTATCATGAGTATTTTACATCCTACACTGTTGGAGATTTTGGACAAGTGAAGATGGGAAATTAAGGGGTAAGAAATATTATTGGCAATGGAGAAATTTGGTTAAATACTAATACCAGATGCAAGCTGCACTTGAAAAATGGCCGGCACATTCTTGACATGCATCTCAGCTTGATTTCAGTACAGGTACTTGATGAAGATGGTTACCATAATGCTTTTGGTGATGGAAAATGGAAATGCACCAAGGGAAATTTAGTGGTAGCAAGGGGAGTGAAGCGAAATACTCTTTATTGTTTATCTACAAAGTTGTCTACACCTCAAGTGAATGCAATTGAGGATTGCTCTGCTGAGCTATGGCATAAGTGTCTTGGTCACTTGAGTGAGAAAGGCCTTAACACTTTCTCCAGACATAGTTTGCTTCTAGTTAGAGCTACATCTTTAAAACTTCCTCTTATTGTCTTGTTGGTAAACAACATAAAGTTTCCTTTTGCACTTATCCTCCTCATAGAAGGCAAAGTATGTTGAATTTAGTTCACATTGATGTTTGCACTATGGATGCCAAATCCCTTAGTGGTTATTCTTATTTTGTTACATTTATTGATGATCACTCTAGAAGGTGTGGGCTTTTGTTTTGAAGTCCAAAGATCAAGTACTTAAAGCCTTTAGACACTTCCATGCTAGTGTTGAAAGAGAAACAAGTACATTGTTAAAGTGTTTTAGAGCAACAATGGTAGGGAATATAAGGGTCCGTTTAAGCATTATTGTAAAGATCATGGAATCAAGCTTGAGAAGACAGTTCCAGAGACCCACAACATAATGAGGTAGTAGAGAGAATGAACCGCACAATCAATGACAGAATTAGATACATTCTCTCTCATGCCAAATTGCCCAAAGCCTTCTAGGATGAAGCAGTGAGAATTGCAGTAGACTTAATTAGCCTTTCTCCTTCAATTCCTTTAAATGGTGATGTTCCAGAAAAGGGTGTGAAAAATGAAAGATGTCTCACACAATCACTTGAGGGTGTCTGGTTGTAAGGAATTTGTTCATATTCCCAAAGATGAGAGGACAAAGCTTAATGGTAAGTCTAAATAATGTATCTTCGTAGGTTATGACTGTGAAGATTTTGGTTACAGGTTTTGGGATCCAATTGATAAGAAAGTTATCAGAAGCCGAGATGTTGTTTTTCTTAAAGACCAAACCATTGAAAATATTAACAAGAATGAAAAACAAAAACAAGTTACTATTGGGTACATCGATGTTGAACCAAAGACTTCTACTAGGGTTACTAATCACGAGGGAGATGTGAATGCAGAAGTAGGAACAAAATCAATGGTCTTGAGCCTCAAATCAATGAACCTATTAATCCAATTTCTTCAGAACCATCTCTAGAGCCTCATATGAGAAGATCTATCAGAGATCAATATCCTTTATCAAAATATCCTCCACATGAATATGTATTGCTCACAGATAGGGGAGAGCTAGAAAGCTATGAAGAAGTTATGTCATATGAACAGAAGCATAATTGATACAAATATATGCAAGAAGAGATGAAATCCTTACATGAGAATCCACATTTGAGTTAATGAATTTTCCTGATGGCAAGAAAGCACTCAAAATAAATGGGTATTCAAGTTGAAAAAAAAAGAAGATAATTGTTCATAGGGAAGGTACAAGGCAAAGTTGGTTGTGAAGGTTTTAGTCAAAACAAAGGCATTGACTTTGAAGAAAATTTTTCACCTATGGTTAAGATGTCTTCAATCCAAGTGCTTAGCTTGGCAACTAGTTTGAACATGGAGATTGAGCAACTTGATGTGAAGATAACATTTCTCCAGGTGACTCAGAGGAGGAAATCTATATGGAGCAACTTGAAGGCTTCATAGTCAAAGGTAAAGAGAAGCTTGTCTGCAAGTTAAAAAAGAGCTTGTATGGGCTCAAATAAGTTCTGAGACAATGGTAAAAGAAATTTGATTCCTTCATGGTGGATCACAAGTATAGTAAAACTTCTTCTAATTGTTGTATGTTTACAAAGAAATTACCTAATGGAAATTTTATCATTCTCTTATTTTACGTTGATGACATGTTGATTGTTGGTCATGACATAAAAGTGATTGAGAATCTCAAAAGGGAGTTAAACAAGTCCTTTTCAATGAAGAATTTAACTCTTGCTAAGCAAATCTTTGGCATGGGGATTACTCGTGATAGGAAGAATGGTAAATTATGTTTATCGCAGCAAAAGTGTATTGAAAGGGTATTGGAGAGATTTGATATGGAAAATTGCAAAGCAGTTAGTAATTCATTTATAGGTCACTTTAAGTTGAGTACTAATCAGTGTCCTATAATTGAGAAAGATAAAGAAGAAATGCAGAAAATCTCGTATGCATATTTGCAGTAGGGAGTTTGATGTATGCAATGGTATGTACAAATCCATGTAAAGAGCACTGACAAGTGATAAGTGTTCAATAAGACACTTATTTGGAACTTAATTCGATGTAATTGCAAGTAATTGAAGTATAAAAGATCATTAAAACATGAGAAATGACATAAAACTGAGTAACCCATACACAATATGAAAAATGCAGTTTTAGAACCTTTTAAGCGATAAATTCTCATAAATCTGATGTGTTTTAATTACTGTAGTATGTTACAGGATTTCGCGTTGGCAACGCAACCGGACTTACGTGGAGCACATAAATATTTGGAAGAAAAGAAGCATTCTGTTATTCGCATCGCGTTGGACACGCGACGCTATAGAACAGTATCTATAAAAAGCTCATAACAGAGCAAAACAGAACACACTTTTGGTATCTTAGAGACATAGAACAGATCCGCCTTTCTGCTATCTATTACGCAAGAACCTTTTGGTTTCTAGGTTTGTTCTGGGTGAAGGAAGAAATCCTAGGGTTGAGGACCAAAGACAACTGCAACATGTCTTCATGCCCATGACTTCATCCCTCTCCCTTGTTTTCTTTCTTTATTATTATGTGTAACTAGATTTCTATTAGGGAAGGAGGAATCCATGACTGAACCTATGTAACCCGGATACGTTATACGTAGCCAAGATTGTTTTCCTTTAACGTTCATTATTCATCTCTTTCCTTAATGCTTCTATGACTTGGTCACTTATAGATTGAATCTAAATTCTTCTTCACAATTGGGAAATTGGCTTTTGAATTGGAATAGGGATTGAATAACATAATTGTGAAGGCTCTAGGAATAGAGGTTTGCGATTGTGAGATCGTTTGAATTCTTGAACTTAAGGCTCATATGAAATTAGGATTACTAAGGGATTAAGATTCAATATTTGAGTGAAGAATTGATGAGTCAAGGGATTGACCTTCAATCAATATTTGTGAATTCGATCTTTAACTACATTTTATTTTAAATGCATGTAATGATCTACTGTTACAGAGGGAAAGTTTTGGTGAAGTCCAACCCTAACACCTTTCATAAATTGAATTCTTTCACATTCATTTCAGTTATTGACTATTAAACAGTTCTGAGCTTATTCTGATTAGTTTTAAGCATATTGGAGCAGAATTCCAGCCTAGTGACAAAATCTGTGAATATTGTTATTCTATGTTAGCGTTGCCTATGCGCGCATTTGCGTTGTCTACACACTCTCATAACTGAGTTCAATTAGTGGACTAGTAGGAATTCAATACTTGAACCAAATCCTTGTGGAGACGATACTCTTACACACTTTTTACTCTGTAAAACGATAAGGTGCATGATAAGCATAAATTTCATAAATAATTATCTCTCATTTGTAACTCATTAAGACTTCTTATATGTTCAATTAAGTGGTCTTTTTCAAATTTTATGAGTTTGGGTTCATATGGAGTTTAATTGAATTTCTTTGTTTAACCGATTAAAATGACACTATTATACTATTTTGAGAATAATAGGAGTTTTAGACATCCAAAAATCATGAAATATGTCTTGAATGAAAGCTTAAAGAAGTGTCCATAGTTACAAAGCAAGATCAGACTCTAAATAGGATGTATAGGACTCTGAAATTATTTCAAAAGATGAGATAGCGTTCTGCTGCGGAACCTGAACAGTGTGCAAAGATCTAGCCATAACTTTAGATACATAAGTCATATTGAGATGAAATTAGATCCGTTGGAAAGCTAAGATCCAGGGCTACAACTTTTGTTCATACGTAAAGCTCTAATTCGGACACGTGAATATCCGAGATTGCGCTGCAATCAACATGAAAATTGTTGTGCTGATTGGTGACAAAAATTCAAAAGTGTTTTGCATTTTCAACAAAGCCCATGTGAAAGCAATAAAAGGATGGAAAAGTAAGAAAGCTGGTTGGTGACCTTTTGAAGATGATGCCACAAAAATCCTCTATAAATAGAAGGGTTTACAAGAGGAGAAACACACCCTTGGATATTAACTCCAATACCAGTTTCCATCTTTCTTTCTTTGTTGTTTTGCCTCCTTCACGGAAGGCTAAGTTTTTCTTTGTTGTTAGTTTGCCTCCATGGAAGGCTAAGTTTGTAATTTCAATTAAAGGATTCAAGCTATTTTCATTTTAACTTTGAGGTCTTAATCTTTATTTACATGCTTATTGAGTTATTTCTACTTTGCTTTACTATATTCTTCAATTTTATTCTTTTAATCGAAGTTTGTTCGGTCAACGTATTTTGATTAATGCACAATTGATTTCTAATTGGTTTTTGATTGGTAAATCATTTTCCAAAAGTTTTAAGAGTATAAATTAAGTAATTGAATTGAAGGTTTTCATTTTATTACTTACTTCAACTGAATTCTGATTATGAAATTAGTTTAGATATAATGGAAGATTAAGTGGTTACTAAATCTTGTTGATCATAATCAATTGAATCCTGAGAGTTTTCTCAGTAGAGAATTTAAGGATCATTTTAGGGGTTGCAAATGATCCTAGCTTGATAAACATAATGCATGATTTTAGTGATCAATGATTAGTTAAGAAAATAGCCTCTGAATTCCTTGAGTTGATAATCGTTGAAGTCGAATTAATTTCATTCTGTATTTTGTATTTAGAACTTAATATCACATCTTTATAAAATCCCCTTGTTCTAACTTTTTCCTAATTTTCTTAAGAATCTGAAATGGTCTTTGGGAGATGACCTAGGTTGCACCTTATACTATACCAATAGTTGGGGAAAATCTAGAAATTATTTTTGGGCGTTTGCGACGAGCGTGTCAGTGCACTTGCCTTCATACAATTTTACACTAATAATAAGTTGGAAAATGGATACTCAAATATCTCAGTGGCACTTTTGGAGTTTGTTTGTGCTTTGAGAGTGGTAAAATTGTGTTGGATGGTTACACAAATGCAGATATGGCTGGTGATGTGGATTCTAGAAAGTCTACTTCTGGATATATGATAACTTTTGCAGGTGGAGCAGTGACATGGAAATCTAGGCTATAGAAATATGTTGCCCTATCTTTCATAGGTAGAATATATTGATGTTACTGAAGCTGCTAAAGAATTTTTGTGGATGTAGAAATTCCTACAAGAGTTGGATCTGTCACAAGAGAAGTATGTTCTGTATTGTGATAGCCAGAGTGTAATTCATCTCAACAAGAACTCAACCTTTTGTTCAAGGTCTAAGTATATTGAAGTCCGGTACCATTGGGTACGAGATGCGTTGGAGATGAACCAACTATCCTTTGAGAGAATCCATATTGATGAGAATGGTTCAGATATGATGACAAAGACCTTACCCACAGAAAAGTTCTTTGCTTGTAGAAAGAAAGTAGGTTTGGTGATTATGGTCCCACTTGATTGGTGAGAGGGAGAATTTTCACATGGATCACCAATGTAAGTGGACCCACATTGACTTTTCAAAATAAAAGAAAGAAAAAGGAAAAAAAAAGTGAGAGAAGCCAAAAAACAGAAGAGAGAGAATTTGAAAATTTAAAAAAGAAAAGAAAAGAAGAGCAACGACGTAGAGGGAGAACGGAGACGGAAATGAGAAACCGATGTTGGAATATGGGAAGTGCAAATATGCTTCATTATTGCTGAAATTTTACTATGATGATCCTTATATTGTGAGCTTTATTTTGGTACCAATAATTCTATTTTTTTGTACCAATAATTCTATATTTTTCTCTCTGTGTTGCTTGGCCTATATACCCATTGATGGGTCTATTAGGTTGATATCCACCTTGTTAGTAAAGATTAAATTCTCTATTGATCCTCTATGGTTTTGAAAGGATTTGTGATGTACCTATTAATCTTTATTAGTGGAATTTTTTACTAGACTATGTCTCGTGGGTTTTTCCTTTTCATTGAGGATTTTCCAATGTTAAAATTTGTGCTATCTGCTATTATTTATTTACTCTGTGCATGAGGATAGTTGTATAACATTATTTGTTGCTTATCTAAAAATCTTGTAAAGCTTATTTAAATTGCATAGGAAAAAGATGGTTCAATTTACTTCTGCTTGTTTAAGTAATATTTGTTATCTTTTCCAACATCCAATTCCCTACAGCATGTCATAATTAAGTACTATTCCATCTATTTTAGATTGTATAAGTAATACAATCCTAATTATCATTAATTAAAAAAATTTATTCTAATTCATTTTACTTTTCTTTCTCTCTTTCTTCAAATTATGTTTTTCTTATTTTTTAAATAAACTCTGAAGTTAATTACTAATATTGTATGGTTTGATATTTTATATGGCTCCACAGACCTTAAAAACTCTTTCATTATAAAATTAAAACATTATTTGTTAATAAATAAAATTGTTAAAATTTTTATTAATATCATCTTCATTTGTTTAATAAAAATTAAATTGTTAATGTTGATTTTAGAAAGTTATACAAACAGATATATTAGATATATATATATAATTTATGATAGTATATATTAATATTTTTTGTGTAAAATAAAAATAATAATAAAATATATGTTAAAAAAATATATTATACTATCAGTATAAAATTTTTATAAAAGTAATAACAGTTTAATTTTTATTAAAAAAAACCTATGCTAACCGAGGTTAATCCATTATGAAGTTATAAATAAATATCTATTTTTTTATAGTGTTAGTCAGTTTTTAACTTTAACACAATATACAATATTATTCTTTTTAATAAAAATATAATAAAATAAAAAGGAATAAAAATTAATGACCTTTTACTGGAATTAAAGAATTTTTAAATTTTCAAAATTAAAATGTTCAATCTATTAATCTAAAAGATTAATTCAATGCCACAAATAGGTGGTGAGGTAAGACCAAAATAAAATCCTTCCTCTTAGTCACCTTCATTTTACTTATGTAATTGTTTGTTGCCTTGTAATCTATAGAACGAAGTGTTAATATGGTTCTAAGTCTTGAGATTGTGTGTACATGTAATTTGATAATGTAGTTAATTTTTCCTTTGATTGTTTTGGTAGGTAATGTTAAGTAATTAATTGTTTTCTTTAACATCAACTACTATTGTTGTCTTCCTTAGCCACTTTTGTTATCTTCCTCTCTATAAGCTAAAGTTTGTTTATTTTATAATACTTTTGTAAATTAAGAGAAATGTTGTTGTTATGTGAAATATATATCATCAGTGATTTAGGCTTACTTTGTTTTTTGGTTCAAAGTAGTTTGTGTGGATTTGGAACTTGATCTTAAGCATTATGTTGTTCCAACTTCCTCAACTTTTACAAATTCAACCCATGTTCAGAATGGTTCACCAGACTATTCATGGTGACTTTCTCATCCAAATTTAAGTTTGGTGATAAATGATTGTAAATTTTTAGTAAACTTTTTCTCACATATTCTAATATACTAATCTGTAGAAAGTGAAATAAGTTTGTTAAAGTATATTTCCCCAATTTATATGTGTATCTCTAACACCTTAAACTTTTATATGCTTATATAAAGAGTATTCCTTCAAAGAACATAGTTAGACAGGTTAATTCCATTAGTATCAGTTAGTAAAATCTAAATCCATTCCTATTCAGTATTATCCATTTTTGACCATCGAAATTGACTAGCAATACCCTATTTTCACTCATCTTGTCCTTTACTTATATTTGAGCTTCAAATTGGTGGAGTTTAGGTTGTTAACATATTTTCTACCCACTAAGGGTGGACATATTTTTGTACTCACCAAGACTTGAAAACCCGAATAGGTGGAATAAGTGGCGGGTAGGTTGGGTAACAATCGTGCTTAATTTTTGGATTGGAAAGGGTTTAGTTAAAGGATGTGGTTGGGCATATAATTACCCGAACTCGTGCATGGTTACCTGACTGTAATATTACAATATTTTTATTATATAAAAGTGGATCTTGCTCAATGTTAATTTTTTTTTGGTCAAGTGACATGAGGATATAAGGTTAGGTAGTAGTGGTCCGGTTAGGTGGGATGTGAAAGTGAAACCCTAGTCTCCTATTACTAATGACTAATAAGTCATTAAGTCTTGCATGTGTCGGTCTCATCTCATTCTCGTTTCTTTTTTTCTTCTCTCGACACTCGCTTAGTTCTCTTTCTTTACTAGGATTTTCTTCTTGACCTTAGGGTTCTCCCCTTTCATCTTCCTCTTCATCGTCGATTGTGACTTATGAGTCATCGAGTTATCTCAGTTGTCTCTGATTTGTTCTTTTGTAGGTTGTTGTCATTGCTAGGTTTTGAAATATTTTTGTCCCTCGTATTATTTGATATTACAATTGTATAAATTGATCTCTTTCTTCTCTTTTATTGTGTGCGCTCTTACAAAAGGTACGTGTTGTTCTTATTTTAGCGTTTGATTGTGATTTTTGAATGTTGACATATTAATTTTTGAGAAATTTTTTTACCTACTTTTGATCATGTTGCTGCTTTTATTTTGCATTATTCTTTTTCTCACATATTTGGTGACTTCACTATTGTTGCATCGCATATATTGCTTCCTTTTAGTTGTCTCTAACTCTCTACTGTTGTCTTCCCCTAGTGAAGGTAATTGTTATTTACTTGTTTGAGGATTTGGTTTTGAATGTTTTGATTATTGATTAATGTTTGTTGTTACTTGTTAGAATTTTGTGATATTTTTTTTGTTGTGTTTGTGTATTGTGATTCATGTGGCTTGATTTATGTTTTTGTTACATGTCACTTGCCTACCTCTGATAGTGAACACTAAACACTAAAAGATAAAGGACTAAGACGTATTTATTGAAAAACGAAAATTTAACATTTATATTGTTTAATTTTATTTTATTTTTCTAACCCTCAATTATGTTTTTATGTTGCAAATGGCTTCTGAAAGTCCATTTTTGTATTTTTGTTATTTTGTATTGATTAAGGAAGATATCAAGTGTTGGGGAAAATTGAAACCAAACTCTAGAGAAAGAGCTGAAGAATTGACCTTTATTAGGTTCTGTTAATTTCTCAAGTAATATTGAATTACTAATATATTTTGATATTTATGCATTGATGAAGATGATGACTTGATTGAGATTGATATGTGCTCTTGATTTACGTGTTCTCCAATACTTTTATGGTTTTTTTAGGCCAATACATGATGAATGAATGAGCTTTGCTGCTAAGTTGAGACTAATTTTGTATGAAAATATTCCTCCTTTCTTCTTTGATATGAATGAATTTGCAATGTATCATCCTTTGTGATATTGATTTATGATCTATGATGTTTGAGTTAAGATTAAATTATGCAATGACCTTTTTTCCGACATTTATGATACTACTCTTGTCTTTGTGTAATGTATGATGCTTGGCTTGAGAATTAATGTCCATGTTTTTCTATGATACTACTCTTTCACCCTTTTTTGATTTATGATGCTTGATCTGAGATTAAAATTTTTTATATCCTTTTTAACTTGTATGATGCTACAGTCTTATATCTCAATGATGCTTGATATGAGATTTTTTTAATCTTCCCCTAATTCTATGATGTTTGATATGAGAAATCTTTTAATGTCTCCCTTTTATGATAATACACACTGGTCTATGCTTGTATGATATTTGATCTAAGATTTTTTAATCTTCCTCTTCTTCTCTGATTTTTTTTTTTTATCTAATTTATGATCTAAGACTAAATTTTTGTTTAAATCTTCTATTCTCTTCTTTGATTTCTAATATTTGATACTTTGATTTGAGATTTTTTTAATGTTTATCTTCTTTTTTGATGATTGATCCGAGACTAAATTTTTACTTTTCTTTTCTCTTCTCTGATTTTGATCAATGACGCTTCACTTGATATTTTTTAATGCCTCCTTTTCTTCTATGATGTTTGATCTAAGAAATCTTTTATTGTCTCCCTTTTATGATACTACATACTAGTCTATGTCTTTGTGATGCTTTGATATGAGATTTTTTTAATGTTCCTCTTCTTTTCTAATTACTAACATGATTTATGATGTGAGACTAAATTTTTTTCCTCTTCTCTTCTTTTTGATCAATGATTCTTGATTTGAGACTTTTTAAAATGATTTCTATTCTTCTATGATGTTTGATCTAAGAAATCTTTTAATGTATCATTGTTATGATACTACATCCGGGTCCTGGTCTATGCTTGTATGATGGTTTGATTTGAAATTTTTTTAATGCTTCCTATTCTTCTCTGATTATTGAGTTGAGATTAAATTTTGTTTTCCTCTTCTCTTGTCTTATCTGATTTCTAATTTTTGAGCAATGAAGCTTAATATGAGATTATTTTAATGTTCCTTTTCTTCTCTTATTACTCATCTGATTTCTGGTATGAGGCTTAGCAAATATTTTTCTTTTCTCTTGTCTTATTTGATTTTTTATTTTTGATCAATGATACTTAATATGAGATTTTTTTAATGTTCTTTTTCTTCTTGTATTACTCATCTAATTTATGATTTGAGATTTAGAAAATGTTTTTTCTTTTCTCTTGTCTTGTTTGATTTCTAATTTTTGATAAATGATTTGAGACTTAACAAATGTTTTCAATTTCTCTTCTCTTGTCTAATTTTTTTTTTATCAACCGATGCTTAATCTGAGATTTTTTTAATGTTCATTTCATTCTTTTATTACTCATCTGATTTCTAATTTAAGACTTAACACATGTTTTCCTTTTCTCTTACCTTATCTGATTTCTTATTTTTGATCAATGATACTTGATCTGATTTTTTTAATATTCCTTTTTTTCCCTTATTAATCATCTAATTTCTTATCTGAGAATTAACAAATGTTTTTCTTTTCTCTTGTCTTGTTTAATCTCTGATTTTAATTAATGATGCTTGATCTGAGATTTTTTAATGTTCATTTTCTTCTCTTATTACTTATCTAATTTTTTATCTGAGGCTTAACAAATATTTTCCTTTTCTCTTGTCTTGGATGATTTCTGATTTTTTATCAATGATGCTAGATCTGAGATTTTTTAATATTCCTTTTCTTCTCTTATTATTAATAATCTAATTTCTAATTTGAGGCTTAGCAAATATTTTTTTTTCTCCTGTCTTATCTAATTTTTGATTTTTTATCAATGATGCTTGATCTGAGATTTTTTAATGTTTTTTTTTCTCTTATTACTCATCTTATTTTTTATCTAATACTTAGCAAATGTTTTCCTTTTCTCTTGTTTTGTTCAATTTTTTATTTCTTTTTTATCAATGATGCTTGATTTGATGTTTTTTTTAATATTTCTATTCTTCTTTTGTTACTAATTTGAGACTATATTTGTTTTTCCTCTTCTCTTGTCTTGTCTGATTTCTAATTTTTGATCAATGATTCCTAATATGATATTTTTAATGTTACTTTTCTTTTATTTTTACTCATTTGATTTCTGATTTAAGATAAAAATAATTGATTAAATCTTCTCTTCTTTGAGTTTTAGTCTACGATGCTTAGGCTCAAACTGAAATTTTGTTTTAATTTGAGATCAATTTCTAATTTGAGACTAAATTTATGTTTTAATCTTGTTTGATTTCTTATCTATGCCTATATAATACTTGACTTGTTCTTTTTTTAATCTCCTATTCTTGTCTGATTTCATATCTGAGACTCCATTTTCTTATCTCTTTTCTTCTTTAATTTCTAAGATGCTTGATCTAAGATTTTTTTAAAATTTTTATATTCTTCATTTTTTTACTTGATTTATGATCTGAGTCTAAAATTTTGTTCAAGTATAATCTGATTTCTAATCTATTATGCTTTGATTTGAGATATTTGTTTTGTTTAAATCTCCATGCTTGTGAGTATGTAATGGCCAATGATGATCAACAATTATAGAATGACTCTCCTTTATTCTGTAAATTGCTTAAGATTAAATTTTCATATAGGATCAATGAAGTTCATTGGATAATGACATGTGCTCGAGTTAGATTTAATCTTAAGTTCAACTATAGAGGTGAGGGACTTAGCAAACCAAACATAAGTGTCAAGTGCCACCAACTTATAACTTATGTTAATATTTATCCTTAGTTGGTAGTCATTGACTATGACTTCTTCATTCAAACACTATGGAGTAGTCTAGTCAACATCTTCCCACCTTTACTACCAAACAACCATCAATTGAGGATGTTGGTGGAAATCAAGAAATCGCAAGCCAAAACCCATCTTCGACTGAAGTTGTTATTCCTGAAAAAACCTAGCCAATCCCAAAAAATCCCAAAAAAAAAAACCAAATACAAGTTGAATTAGATCCACATCATATGTTTAAGACCACTACAACAAGTTTCCTGAGCTAAAGGTGCTACACCTCAAGTAGATTGTAAATACTATAAGAAAAGCTTTTATTGTCATCCAAAGATCCATGACACCTCTTATATGTCTTCCCACCTCATAAGATGTCCAAAATACACCTATGATATAAGCAATGATCCTAGTTAAAGAATTCTGTGCTTTGGGTCAACCATAAGTGGACAAAGTTTTTGACTTACATGTTGTTAACCAAAGTTTCAATGTAAAGGCTTGTAGGAAGGCTTTTTCCATCTTTATCATCCTAGATGAACAACCATTTAAAATTGTAGATGGTGAGGGCTTTAAACCATTGTGTAAGCAATTGCAACACAATTTAGCCCACCATCTAGACATGTTGAAAAGATTATTATTAGCTCTATTTAGATGAGAAAACCAAATTAAGGGCATTCTTTCTAATAGTATAGTGTTTCCTTAACAACAAATTGCTAAACTTTTATCAAAAACTTAAATTATTTAACCTTGATTATCTATTTTATTGATAGTGAGTGGAAATATAAAAAAATAATTAGTTTTCAATACTTTTCAATCATAATGGTGATACTATAGGCAAATAAGTAGAAGAAATATTAACAGAATGAGGAATTAAGAAATTTTTTTCAATTACTATTGATAATGCCTCATCCAATGATGTGGCCATTGCTTATATGAAAAAAAAAAGAGATTAAATTCTTTCATTGCACTAGTCTTAAATAGTGAGTTTTTTCACGAGATATTGTGTTCACATCCTTAACGTGGCAGTTAATGATAGGGTAAAGGACATGTAATCCTTAATATCCAGCATTTGGAATGTTATTAGGTTTGTTTGGTCCTACTCATCCCAAAGATTTAGCCAAATTTAAGGAATGTTTTGTCTATTATAAGATTTCAAATAAGAGACTAATGTGTCTAGATGTACCAACCAGATGGAACTCAACTTATCAAATGCTAGACTTAGTTGAAAAGCCACATTTCAGAGGTTGGAATTTAAGGAGCTTAGCTATAGGAAATACTTTGGGGGCAGAAACTACATCATCTAGTTTTGATTGGAAAAATGCTAGGGTGTTCACAAATTTTTTAAAATTTTTTTATGATGCCACAAATGTATTTTCAGCCTCTACACATCTAATCATTTATGTTGAATTCCATCAACTTTCACTAGTCTACTATAAGTTAAATCAAGTCTCTATGAACTTGAATACCATTTTTGCTAGCATGGGATGTAAGATGAAAACAAATATGATAAGTATTAGGGTCAACTTATCATATAAACAACTTTCTTTATTTTGGAGTGATGTTTCATCCTAGGTTTCAATTTAAGTATGTTGAATGGTCCTTTTGTAATATGTATCCAAATGAGAGTAATGTTTCTATTGAGTTAGCCTTTAATGACAAGTTCAATATGTGTAGATTGTACCAGTGGTATGCATCTTTTACGAGAAGAAACACAGTATTGTTGAATCCTCCCAACATTCACTTCAAGGTAGTTCATCTCAAACTTTCCCTTCTACAGTTGTTATCTATACTACCAGAACTAATGCTTTTAGGCCGCATCTAAGTGAAAAAATTTAATTGATGATAGAAATGAGCTTGAGAGGTACCTAAGTGAATCATGTGTTGATTATGATGACAAATTTGACATACTTTCATAATGAAAATAAAACAGTTCTCATTTTTCTATTTTGTCCATTCTAGTAAGAGATGTCTTAGCTACTCCAATCTCCACTATGGTTTTAGAGAGTGCCTTTAGCATAAGGGGTAGGATGTTACACACCTTTAGAAGTTTTCTAACCCCTCAAATGGCTGAGGCTCTTATCTGTGCATAGACTTGGTTAAAGTTTTCCACTCAACATATTAAGGATTTTCTCTTTAGTGAGAATTTGGAACTTTTAGAAAAAAAATTTAACAAGTAATTTTTATTTTCACCTATTTTTTAAAATTTATGTTCTCTCGTCCTTATATTAATTATTACTTTTTTCTATATTTGTATATGCTTCCAAGAATTTGAAAAATCTGGACAAAGTATAAATGAAGGTGGAAAAATAACTATAGTTGGAGAAGGGAGAAGGATCTTCTACTCCATCATAATCAAGGACCTTTGGCTGATAAAATAGAGTACAACATTAAATTTACTCCCTTCCCTTAATTATTAAACTCTTTACTTAATTTTTGTATTTTTTTAACTGTTATTGTATCTTCTGTTACACTTACAACATTCTAAATCTTTAATTTTTCCTTTTCAAAGTCTATTTCTTGATTCATTTTCAATTGATGTTTTTAAAATTGACCTTTTAATTGAGGTTTAGTTTGAAATCAAGTTCACAACCGATCTTATTTTGTAGAATAAGTTAAGTTTAGAATTTCAAATATTTAATTATCTTATTATTATTTCAATATTTCTATAGATTAGAATTTTATTAGTTATGTATTGTCCTATGCTTGTAGAAAATTTTTGGATTTACGATGCATCACTATTGAATGAATAAATGGTGACATCTATATGCTTTAATAACAGTTTTTGTCTCTAGTAATTCAATGATCTTCTTTTTAATGATTATGTACTTATGTTCTATTCTTAATTTTTGTTTTTGTATGCTTTTTATAGTGTAAATATGATGCTTGCATTGGCATGCCTCTGACAATAACATATATTATTCATTAATTCTACTTAACATGGTATGCTAATTTATGAATTAAGTGCTATTTTGATTTATGATACTATCTTCAATTTATAATAGATTAATTTAATTTTGTCTTCATTATTTTGTAGATTTTACATATAATTTATAGTTGTGTCCACTTCCCAAAATTATGTAACTGTGAACATTTGTTGATAATTTAAAATTGAATAAAAAGATAAATCTATCCTTTATTTTTTGTTATTTTAAATACGTTCATGAATAAATTAATTTATGTTATTTTAAATATGTAAATGAATTAATTTGTAAAATTTTTAAAATGAAAGATTAATTTGAACAAATTTAGAGTACGTTCATCAAGTGAAAGAATAATATAAATTGATATTGTGCTCGTTGTCCATAATTTGTCTTCAACTCTTTTTACCGTTTTCTTATATTTAAATCTCAATTTAATTAAATTTATGTTTATAATTATTTCTCATAATAATAATAGTCTGTAGATAGAACATATTTGAAGTTACAAATTAAAAAACTAAACCATACAATAAAATAGCTAAATCAGTTTTAATTGCATATAAAATGTGAAAGTTTTACGTGTAAAAATCCGAAATTTTCAAATCTATTATTTATGATTTGTGAACATTAAAATAAAAGCAGCGCCCTGCATGTTCAATATTTTGTAATATATATATATATATATATATATATATATATATATATATATATATATATATAAATTCAGTCTTGCAATTTTTTTTAGCCGCACTGTATAGGCTCAAACCGAATTAACCCTATACACTACCTAGTGCCCACCCATATACACAGCTAACATGACACAGAATCTGAGATCGATCACTAATTAATGGCTGTGGCAACAGAGTCCAATATTCATACGGATGTTAATTGAATTGGACTAATTCTACTAATCGAATCAATTAAATTGGTTTAATTCCTTTTACATTATTAAATTTAATTCGAACCATATTAACTAAATTAAATTTCTATTAGTTCAATGTTTGGATTTATATATACGGAACTGGTTTACATTATTTTTTTCAAAATTTTAAAAAAATATTAGCATTTTAAATATAGGAATTATTATTATTTTTTTATGTCAAATTGATATATTTCCATCACATATTAATAATATTTTTCTTATTTTTAAATTAAAATTTAAAATTAGAATAAAAGTTATTAATCAAATATTTGGGTTTGATGAGTATTTTTTAAAAGAAATCCAACCAATTTAACTCATTTTGATAGGTTTATATGTTTTTTTTAATAGGGGAAGCATTACCTGACCATTTTATTCAACTCAACAAACACAAAATGTTCAAAAGGTTTATTTTATATGATTATTTATAGAAGTTCGATTACAATTATTGTCGTCTAAAACATACATTATTGTAAGTAGATCTTCTACAAAGCCAAGAACAGGCCTAGATCAGAACACACCCTTCCATCATGGTAACAGCCTTTCCACGCAAAAATACTCTTTGGTTCTGTTCATCAAGATGAATATTGATAACTCCTCCTCTAGGTGATGCCTTTACAAATATAATCTATTGGTTAGTATGACAAACAGATAATCACAGTGAGAAGAAGAAAAATACCTGATAAGCATTGAAATCACACTTCTCCAGCTTCTTGCTCCAGTAGGATGCCAAGCCACAATGTGCACTCCCACACACATGATCCTGAAAAGGAAGTATGAGTTGTTTTAATTAACATGCTAACACATTAATTTTATTTTCATGTAATAGTACCCTGGAGTGTAATGGAAGATTGGACTTTCTTTTTATAATAAATATCTTTCCCATGATCCGAGAATGGACCTTGTAAAAATAAATAATAAGAACATTATATTATATGCCTTAACTTATAATGTTTTATTTATTTATTTTTAATTTGCTTGGATATCGTCTGTTTTCCATTTATTTCATGTATAATTAAGAAGAAATTGCCAATGCAACTGTACTGTACTTACCTCATTAACTCCATCTTTGGGGCAGAAAAATCGACTAATGAAGTCAAATCCAGAATCTGGAGGAGCAATTCCAGAAACAATTATCCCCCTCCCAGGACATTTAATTATTGTATCAAACTGTGGTTGTACTTCTATCACATTCTTTCCGGATGTGACCACAACCTAAAAGAAATGGTAAAGCTTCATGATTCATTGTGCACAAGTTGTTTAAAACACATTCCATTTGTTACTATTTTAAGGTAAACTAATTAAACTAGCATGCGATGCATACTATTATTTTGTAAGGATGCATAAAATAATAATTAAGTTGTAATGGATGAGTAACAATATATTAAATATGGAGGAGAGTAAATATAGCAATTACAAGTATGTCATTTCCAATTTGTGTCCTCTTGATATCAATAATGGAAGCACCGCTCAATGCCTCAGAAATTTGTGAAGTCTCTTGAAAGTTGAAATCTATAATAGGATGAGCGGGAAGCTCTAATTCAATATAAAATCCTTCTTTCGAAAAGTTTGCGACATTGGAATTATTGATCACTGGAATCTTTTTAGCAGTTAGTACGCCTGCTGGTGTCACAAACTCAGTAATATTGGTGTCCACCGAACCAGACAAAAACAGTGCGTGTGCAGCGGCTAATGTGGCATGGGCACAAAGTTTAACCTGAATGCAAGGGTGGTAAAATGAATGTAACTCCAATTTGGTCTCCTATCTATTTGCAAAATAATAAAATAAATAAATGGTACAAGTGAAAATTTATACAAGTTATGAAAATGTGAAATTGGAAGCTATTAATTATCATGAATATATTTTACCTCGTTAATATGAGTAAACCATCTTAGGCAAAAATGGCGATTATGAGAGGTTAGATGGAGCGAGTTAAGGCTGTGATGTGACTCAGGAATGCGAGTTAAGTAACAGGTTACAGGGGCATTAAACTCAGTGGCAACCGCTTGCAACCAGTCATCGTCCCTCTCTTCTTCTAAAAAACACACTGCTGCAGGGTTTCCCTTGAACGGTGACTCGGTGAACGCGTCTACCTGCGTATCTAACTCAGATTCAGTACACACCTACTTTGCATGACATTAGCAAAGTAATTAATAAAACAAGAGAGTTAATTCATACCATCCAGTACTTCACTGGTTTCATTGCCATAGATATACAAATAGGTGTCTCAGCTCTATAGTCCAAAACTGGTCAACCACCCAACCACCAGCGGCACCACCTCGTGTAATTGTATGCCTCTATGGGGATTTATATTACTACAAAACTTAGACAACTTGGATCTAGCACTAACTTTTTATTCATAAGGTAAATATGTATTATATTAAAAGTATAATAAATATTTTTATATGCTTAAATTGGCCTAGACATTTGGTTATAACAACACTGACATTATTATAAATATCTTTTTATCATTTGCACTGATAGTTTATATTAACTTTTATTACATAAATTATAAAAATGAAAATTTCATTTAATTAATACTAAAATTCCTTTAAATACACTATTTCAATTTGATCCTTATATAACACTATACTCAAAATAAAATCTGTGCAATCACGTGCACAATAATTCCGCAGTAATTCAAGTCGCCCATCACATATTCTTAATAAAATATGTGCAACCAGTCTGGTCCAGTTGCTTATATATCCCACCATAGCTGGCAGCTATATTTAAAAATTGAACCATTCCCACGTTGAATGCACAGCCAAATTGAAGAGGAAATTGAAAAATTAAAATAAAAAAAAATTAAACTTTTTAAAAATCATATCTTTTTGTACGGTTAGATTTGGTTTCTAGTTTCTTTTAGTAGAATCAGATCTGCTGAATCACATCTAATTTTATATATTTTTAATTTTTTATTATTAAATTGTTATCTTTTTAATTATTATTTATTGTCTATCTATAATATCTAAAATTTATATATTTTATTAATTTTTTTTATTATTATTTATTGTATTTTTTTATTTTTTAACATAAGTAATTTTATATTTATCCAAATTTTATATTAAAATATGTTTAAATATAAATGCTACTAATTAATGTTAGTTTTAATTTTTTTAAAATTTGTTATTTATTTATTTATTAATTTATTTTTGTTATTAAAAATTTTAAAATAAAATTAAAAAATCCAAGCAAATCAAACTATAAAACATTGATTTAGTTTCATTTAATTTTCCTAATCAATTCCAACTAAAATGAAGTAAAGTATCAATTTTTTTTATAATTAATTTTGATATTTTTTTCTTTAAATCAAAGTAAATCACACTATGAACATCCTAATATCTGGTTGTACATCTCCGTGAATTGTATGAGTTTGTAAATAAATGACTTCAAGTTGAGTTATGTATAATTTATTTGTTTAACTTATGAAGCGATTAATTTTTTATATATAAAAATTAAATTTATATAATTAAGTTTATTTTTATATAAAATAGATAATATAGGTAATATAATCATAATATTATTATATAAAACTATATGATTTTACCTTTATTAAAATTGATTAGAACCTTTAAAATTAATATGATACATGTACACAGTAAAATAGACATGTATTAGTGAAAGTAATTTGGATCTTGATATTTTTGCTTTAGATTATAATTATATTATATTTTTTATTTGAAAATTTATTTTTTCTTAAAATTAATAATAAAATGTGAATTTAAAATTTTTAATAGAAAAAATTATTTATTTATTTTGTTGATTATTAATATTTTATATATTTATTTTTTATATAAATTATGTTTACATTCATTTTTTGATTAAATGATTATTTTTTCAAAAATTATTAGTAAATATCTTTATATTTTTTTCTAATTTAAAAGTATCATTCCAACTTTTGTTGAGGCTTAAGGCTACAAAATAAGAGAATATGATAGTCTCTAATTTTTCGACCCTATAAAAATAAAATATCAAGAACATGATTAGTTGGATTGGTTGGACTCAAATCAGTTATTTTTCCAATCATTTCAATCACAGATCTATTTAACAAAAATTGTAATGAACCGGTCAGTAAAAAATAATAAACCAGTAAACCAGCAAAACTAATAAAAAAAATTAATTTATATATAAAATAATATTATTTTAATTTTTTTTACAAAAAATTAAAATTAAAATTTCTTTTATATATATAAATTAAATTTAAAATTTAAAATAAAATTTATTTTTATTTTTTAATTATATAAAATTTTAATATTAATATATTTAATTATTATAATTTTACTAAATATATATTTTAAATATTTTAAAAATAACATTAAATTAAGATTAATTTAATTATAATTTAAACCAATAATAGTTAAAATCTTGAATACTATTAAAAATGAATGTTTAAAAACTGAATCAATTCAACTTAAACTGTATAATCAAAGCAAACCAAAATCTAAAATAACTGAAAACTGAAAAAAAATTGAAATCTTTAAAACAACAAATTTTTATGCAGATAACTTTCATTATGAATCCTTTTATTAAATTAAACTGAATCAAATATATATTTTTTAATTTTTTTAATTTTTAACATATAGTTTGTATCGAGTGTTTTGTTTTGTTGATATGTAGAAATGAAACTTATTAAAATATAATTAAATTTATGTATAATGATTTAAATTTATATATTTTATTAATATATTTTATTGTTATTTTTTGTTTGATTATTTTTTTATGAAATATGATATGTTTATCTAAATTTTATCTTAAAATATGTTAAATATAAGATTATTTATTTGTATTTAATTAATACTAATTTTAATTTTTTTAAAAAATTATTTTAGCTTTTTTTAATTTATTTATAGTTTTAAAATAAATTAAAAAATTAAAAAATCAAATTAAACCAACCAAAAAATTGGTTTGATTTTTAAATATATTCTATTTTACCAATCCAAACTGCCATACGAACATCTTTGGAAGGAAGCGTTAAGGTTAGAAAAATTAATAATTATCAAAACTGTTACCATTTTAAAATTGTTTGAAATAATTTTTAAAAAATTTAATTAATTATTTATCTTTCAAAATACACAATAAAAATATTTATATCTATTGTAACTACTTAATTTTATTTTAAATAAACCTATATTAAGCGAAGCTAATCCAATATTAAGTGTTTGTAAATATCAACTCTTTTTAGCTTTTGGCAAATCCTTAACTTTACAAAACTATATATATATATATATATATATATATATATATATATAATGATAATAAAAATAATAAAAAATAAAATTAATCTTTTTATAAAACAAAAAACTGTTAATTTTTTTTTAAAAAATAAAATATTTAATTCATATAATTTTAAAAATTAATTTAAAATTTTACTTAATTTTTAAATATGAAATTAAATAAATATAATTCTATTATTAAATATGTGAATCGATTAACAAATATTTTTTTAAAAAAATCTCTACTCTTAACCAAAAAAAAACTTTTATTGCCAAATATTGTAGGTATTATATTTACATCGAGCATCTTCTTTCATCATTATTTTCTTTCCTTTTCAATATTATTTCTTTTTTTAAAATTTTTTCACCATATTAATTATTCTAATAAAAAATTTACAATTTTGATAGATTGAGTTAAAATAATAATAATAATATAAAAGTTTTTTATAATGTTATTTATTTATAAATTATAATATAACTGAATTCTTTTATTTTTATTAATTATTTAAAATTATAAATTAATTGATAGTGTAAAAATGTTCACACTAACAACATATATTAAAATTAATTTTTTAAACAAATTTATATAAGATTTAAATTTGATTCCTGATTAAATTAACTTTTTTTATTGATCCGTAATTTAGAAATATCAATCGAAATTTTTATTAAAATTTATGGGATACTACATATATATGAGAGTTGGGATAATATGATTTTTATTTATACAACATATAAAAATGGATAATTATTATTCTTATCACTTAATCAATAAAATGTCTCCCAAAAAAATTTACTAATTAAAATCCTAAAAAAAATTAAATCTAAAATGGGTTGATCATGGATTTTAATTATCCCAACCCGATCTTCACTATTGAGCAACCATAGTCTCATTCCAGTAGTTTGTTTTTTTAAAAATTATTTCATAAATTGCAAACTTGTGTTGTCCTTATCCGTATCTAATTTTGCTAAACATATTGGTTCCTTGTACAACTCATAGAGTGAGTTACTTGCCATCATCACGGACTTACAAATTTCTTGGGACAAAACTTTTGATCATGTTTAACTAGAGAGTGATTGTGCATCAGCGGTTCATGTGGTTGTGATTTGTGAGGAATCTCAATTGCGTTAACTCCGTTAAACATACAAAGCAGAATCCTTGAACAGCTAGAGTATGTTTCAGGGAGTTCGATTTTAATGGTAACAGAAAGGTATCAATTTTTCATTTCTAATAAATATTTTTAATTTAGTTATATTTTTAAATAAAATAATAAATTAACTTAAATTTAATATTTTATTTATTTATGTAATATTATATTTTTTAATTTAAAAATAAAAATATTTTCTTTCCTTTCTAGAAAATTGAAAAATTATAAATTTAAATTTTATTTTAAATATAAATTTTATAAGCGGGTGAATTGTCAATAATTCTATAAATATTCTTGGAACTGTGAAAATTTAATTAATTCATAAATTTGTAAGATTCAATTCATCTCAATATATCTATAAATGGTTAAGCTTCATATCCTTAGAATATTATCATGATTTTTTATTTGCTCTTCCATATTATCATCAGCCTCTCCCTTACTACTATCTTTTGTTAGTTTTTCCTGCAAGGTTATAGGTAGGTATGTCAATAAGATAAGTTTTACGTTTTTTTTTTTTATTTTTTTATTTTTATTTTTATTAAATTTAAAATATTAAATTCTATTTTCATTTTTACATGAATTAGAGAAATTTATTCTGTATCTATTTTTGATATTTTTATTTTATAATTTATTAAATTATAATATATTTTTTAAATTTATATAATTTATTATTTTTATAATTTTATTAATTTTATATAATATTTTAAAATTAAAAATTTAATAATTTTAAAAATAAAACAGGCTCAAGAGTAGAAACAAGATAAATATCAATATTTTTATATTTATTTATTTATTTTCAATTTTAAAAATTATTCTAACTCTAATCAATTCAAATTTTTTCTATTAAACTTAAAAGAGGAACAAATCAAACGAAATAAAAATAAATATATTTATCATATGTAGTGGTAGTGAAATTTTTTTATAACATAATAATATTTTTATTTTTATATACAACCTAAAAAATATGAATTCTAAATTTTATATTAAATTATTTTAATTATAAATTTTTTATTATTAGAGTCATTCTCATTTTATTTAAATTTTAGCATAAATCTTGTACAACAAAAATAAAAATAAAATAATTATAAACATGAAAAGAAGTCCAAAGTGATCTACAGTGGACTAAATTGTCAACTTTTTTGAAAGGACATTAATTTGTTTAAATGAGGAGTCTCGAATAATGGACATAAATGGGACATAAAAAAGTTAACTTTTTGTTGATATAATTAAATTTTTAGAAAATATCCTTATTTTACAAAATCAGAGCCATACATTTTTATATTAATATATCAATAGTAATTTAACGATAATGAACTCGTGTTTCATATTACAATCTGTCCTATCAAAATAGGTTTGGTCTGGTTCGATATGGTTAATAGATTTTACTAGGGCAGATAAAAATGTATGAGATATGTTTAAACTTTAAAAATAATAGATTAAAACTGATTCTATGTAGGTTATAAGTCTACACGGACCGATTTGTATTAAAATTAAAATTTATTTTTTTAAAATTATTACTTGATTAATAAAAATACATTATTTTTTACATGAAATACTCAGAATCAAGTAAATTTTTTAAAAATATAAAATACATATAACTTAAGAAAAGTTAAGTTAAAATTTATTAAGAAATATATCTGTGAATTTCTAAATTAAAAGCAATATAATTTATTAAAACTAATAAAATTAATAATTAACAATTTTAGAATTTAAAAAAAACATCGTTTAATACAAACGATCCAAACGATTTAGCCTAGTAAACTCTAAGCTTGTTCAAATAAAAAAAATATTTTTAAATTATATTTAAAATTTGAAAATAAATATTTAAATCTTTAAAATTGATAAACTTTTTAAAGTAAACGTATTTTACTAACTCTAGTTTGTCTACTTTAAATTTTTTTGTAATATACATATATATATATAACTTTAAAAATAATGCATGTTAAAAAATTGTTTGAAATATAAGATTCTTATTGATATGAACATTATTATCAATAAAAAATTAATTATTAGATTAAAAGTTAAGAGGATCCAACATGAAGTGGAAATATTATTGAAATAAATATTTTTAATTTAGTTATTTTTAAAATAAAATAATAAATTAACTTAAATTTAATATTTTATTTATTTATATAATATTATATTTTTAATTTAATAATAAAAAATATTTTTTCTCTTCTAGAAAATTGAAAAATTATAAATTTAGATTTTATTTTGAATGTAAATTTTATAAGTGGGTGATTTGTCAATTATTCTATAAATATTCTTTGAACTGTAAAAATTTAATTAATTCATAAATTTTTAAAATTCAATTCATCTCAATATTTTTCTTTCAAAAAAACTCACAACGTCAACACATCCTTGGAGTATCAGTGTTTGTCAGGGCAACCTAGTGGCTAATTGGTTAAGCTTCATATCCTTAGAATATTCTCATGATTTTTTACTTGCTCTTCAATATTATCATCAGCCTCCCCCTGGCTACTACCTCTTGTCAGTTTCTTCTGCGAGGTCGTAGTAAAGTTTCCCTGTAACATGGTAGTATTTTTATTTTTACATGTAACATGAAAAATGATGAATTTTAAATTTTATATTAAATTATTTTAATCATGAATCTTCTATCATTAGATTCATTCCAGTTATTTGAATTTTACCTGTTTCCTTGTACAATAAAAATAAAATAATTATAAACATGAAAAGAAGTCCAAAGTGACATCAATGGACTAAATTGTCAAAAGAACTTTTTTGAAAGGACATACATTTGTTTAAATGAGCACAGTTAAATACTGAAGATGAAAAATGGGACACAAAAAATTAACTTTTTGCGGATATAATTAAATTTTTAAAAAATCTCCTTATTTTACAAAATCAGTCATTTATTTTAGCCACACATTTTTATATTAATATAAAATAGTAATTTGATGATAATAGACTCGTGTTTCATATTACAATCTGTCCTAGAATTATCAAAATGGGTTTGGTCCGGTTCGATATAGTTAATAGATTTTAATAGGCCGGATAAAAATGTTTGAGATATGTTTAAACTTTAAAAATAATAGATTAAAACCGATTCTATGTAGGTTATAAATCTACACGGATCGATCTGTATTAAAATTAAAATTTATTTTTTTTTAAATTATTACTTGATTAATAAAATAAATTACTTTTTATATGAAATATTCAGAATCAAGTAAATTTTTACAAAATATAAAATACATATAACTGTTAAAAAAAGTTAAGTTAAAATTCATTAAAAAATATATCTATAAAATAAATTATTAAATTAAAACCAATAAAATTAATAATTAATAATTTTAAATTAAAAAAAATATCATTTAATACGAACGATATATCCAAACAGACTTAACTCATTAAACACTAAGCTTGTTCAAGTAAAAAAATTTAAAACTTTGAAATTGAAAATTTAAATCTTTAAAATAGATAAACTTTTTTAAGTAAACCTATTTTACTAGCTTCAATTTATTTATTTTAAATTTTTTATAATATATATATATATATATATATATATAACTTTAAAAATAATGTATGTTAAAAAAATTGTTTGATATCAACAAAAAAAATTAATTATTAGATTAAAAGTTAAGAGAATTCAACATAAAATAGAAATATTATTGAAAAAAATATCATGAACTTTCTTTTATGGATATAATTCTTAAGAAAATTATAGATTTTATCCTATTAGCTTAAGGAAGAATAATTTTATATTTTGTTTGATTTTAATTTAAATGTATTTTTTTAATTATAATAGTAAAAATAACTTATTTTTAATTTAGAATAAACATAACTTAACTTAAAGACTTGGTTAATTAAGTGAGACTTCAATTCTCATTATCAAGCAACCCATTTTTCTTTTGCTATAAATAAATTCTTAATGTATAAAAAATATATTTTTAATCATTTTTTAATGTAAAATCAAGTTATATTATTTAAAGATTTTTTTTTAAAAAAATTATTCTTTTTATTACTATTAAGTTGAACATCATTTTTTTAATCATTAAAGCATTTAATGCAGTGGATTATTGGTCTATCTCTATTAGCTAGTGGAATGGTACTTAGAATAAAATTTTATTTTACAACATTATTATTTCTCTTTCTTTTATTTAATTTATGTTCATTACTCTTATATTTCATCATTTAATTCTAACTCTTTCTCTTCTATTTTTTATGTCATTTAAATCAAACCTTTTACTTCTATTTTTTTATGAAATTTATTTTCATTGTTTCCATTTTCTTATGTAAATTTTATGCTTATTGTAATAATAGAAACAATAATGTAATGACAAAGATACAATAAATGTATGATAAATATAGTGAAAATAAATCCCTGCAAACTTGCAAGAACCTTGAGTAAGATAACAAATATAAAGTAGCAATTATAATAGTACAAATAAATAATAGGCATCAAAATTATCAACGTAGAAAATCTCCTCAATGTGAAAAGTAAAAATTGTGAATCGTCGAAACCTAAGAAATAGCTCCACTATAATCAAATAAAGAGTACAAGAAAAGTTTAAACAAGTGCATAAATCGTGCGTACAATAAGTCAATCCAAAAGCAACCATCCTTAGAAAGGAGAATCAAGAAGATAAAAATTATCTTAAATCAAAGAACGACTTTTCTCTTCCTTTCTCTTAGGTTGATTTGTTTTTTGTCTATATTTTTCCTTTATTTCACTTTTTTTAATCCTTCTCCATTTAAATAAGTAGGACATAAAATGAGCTACTATATTTGAGCTTATCTACACATAGGAAAGGAGCCTAATACCCAATAAATCTTTCCTTCACAACTATGTGGAGATAAGTGTCAATCCGACAATCTCATAATAAGCTTCAAACTTCTATCTTGGTAATACTTTATTTATCATATCAACATCATTATCATTATCAACTTTAGTTAATTTCAACCACCCAACATCCAGTACATTATGTATCCAATGATACCTCATGTCAATATGCTTGGACCTAGAATGAAAAGTTGGATTCTTACTAAGATAAATAGCTCTTTGAATATCATAAAATAACAAGTATTTATCCAAAACAAAACAAAACTCTTGCAAGAATTTCTTCATCCATAACAATTCTTAAGCTTTTGTAGTGACAATGAACTCTGCCTCAGTAATAGATAGTATTGCACACCTTTGCAATTTAGATTAAGTAACAACTCTCCTCCGAACTTAATCATGTAGCCTGAAGTATATTGTTTAGAATTAATATCTCCAACCAATATGAATATGTATACCCCACAAGAGTATAATTACCTCCTTCAAAGAAAATCCTAAAATTAGTAGTACCATCAAGATACCTCAAAATCCATTTCATAATATTTCAATGCTTTCTACCTAGATTTGATAGAAATCTACTGATTATACCAACAACATAGGTTATATGTAGCCTTAAGCACACCATTACGTATATCAAATTACCCATGATAGAAGCATACAGAACCTGTTCCATATAAAATTTCTTATCTTCATTTTAAGAACTCTGTTTAGCACTTACCTTAATGTGAGCAATAAGAGAAGTGTTTACCGCCTCATTTTTCATTGGAAATGTTTGCAACACCTTTTTAACATAATGTTCCTATGACAGCCAAAGTTTTTTCTCTTTTTTATTACACATGATTCTTATACCAAGAATCTATTTCATAATTCTCATGTATTTCATATCAAAGACCTCATCCAGTTGCTTCTTCAAGTTGTTAATCTTGAAAACATTTTTTTCTTGCAATGAGCATGTCATCATCATACAATAATCAGATAATGGAGTCATTATCAGAATTTTTTTAAAAATATACGTAATGGTCAAAAGTAGTCTCCTTGTAGCGTTTCTCACATATAATAGACTCAAACTTATTGTACCATTACCTCGAAACCTACTTCAAACCATATAAGCTTTTTGTCAATCTACACATATAGTCTTCCTTTCATTTGACCTAAAAGCCATCAAATTGTTTCATGTAGATCTCTTCCTCCAAATCACCATGGAGAAAAGTTGTTTTAACATCCATTTACTCTATCTCAAAATCAAGAATAGTAGCCAAATTCAACATAATTCTAATGGATGACATCTTTACAACAGGTGAGAAAAACTCATTAAAATTAAAACTCTTTCTTTGACTTAATCCTTTCACCATTAATCTAGATTTATACCTTGTAGATGTAAAATTTCTCTCCTACTTTACCTTGTAAATCTACTTGTTTTCTAAGGCCTTTGATAAGCATAAATTTCATAAATAATTATCTCTCACTTTTATCTCATTAAGACTTCTTATATGTTCAATTAAGTGGTCTTTGTCATATTTTATGAGTTTGGGTTCATATGAAGTTTAATTGAATTTCTTTGCTTACCCGATTAAAATGACACTATCATAGTATTTTGAGCATAATAAGAGTTTTAGACATCTAAAAATCATGAAATCTGTCTTGAATGAAAGCTTAAAAAAGTGTCCATAGTTACAAAGCAAGAGTAGACTCTAAATAGGATGTTTAGGACTCCGAAATTATCTCAAAAGATGAGATAGTGTTGCTGACGTGGAATTTGAACAGTGTGAAAAGATCCGGCTATATCTTGAGATACAGAAGTCAGATTGAGATGAAATCAAATCTGTTGGACAGCTAAGATCCGGGGCTACAACTTTTGTTCAGACGTGAAGCTCTAATTCGGACACGTGAATATCCGAAATTGCGCTGCAAGCAAGTCAAAATTGTTGTGCTCATTGGTGACAAAAATTCAAAAGTGTTTTGTATTTTCAATAAAGCCCATGTGAAAGCAATAGAAGGGTAGAAAAGTAATATCCTAGTTGGTGACTTTCTGAAGATGATGTCTTAAAAATCCTCTATAAATAGAAGGGTTTACAAGAGGAGAAACACACCTCCTTGGAGATTAACTCCAATACCATTTTCCATCTTTCTTTCTTTCTTGTTAGTTTGCCTCCTACCTAGAAGGCTTAGTTTTTCTTTCTTGTTAGTTTGCCTCCTACATGGAAGGCTTAGTTTTTCTTAATTGTTAGTTGCCTCCTACATGGAAGGCTTAGTTTTTCTTTATTGTTAGTTGCCTCCTACATGGAAGGCTTAGTTTTGCTTTGTTGTTAGTTTGCCTTTTTCTTTGTTGTTAGTTTGCCTCCTTCATGGAAGGCTAGGTTTGTAGTTTCAATTCAAGGATTCAAGCTATTTTCATTTTAACTTTGAGGTCTTGATCTTTATTTACATGCTTATTAAGTGGTTTCTACTCTACTTCACTATATTCTTCAATTTTATTCTTTAATCAAAGTTTGATCGGTTGACGTATTTTGATTAATGCATAATTGATTTATAATTGGTTTTTGATTGGTAAATCATTTTTCAAAAGTTTGAAGAGTAGAAATTAAGTAATTGAATTGAAGGTTTTCATTTTATTACTTACTTCAACTGAATTCTGATTGTGAAATTGGTTTAGATAAAAGATTAAGTGGTTACTAATCTTGTTGATCATAATCAATTAAATTCTGAGAGGTTTCTCAGTAGAGAATTCAAGGATCATTTTAGGGGTTCCAGATGATCCTAGGTTGATAAACACAATGCATGATTTTAGTGATCAATGATTAGTTAAGAAAATAGCCTCTGAATTCCTTGAGTTGATAATTGTTAAGTGAAATTAATTTCATTCTGTATTTTGCATTTAGAACTCAATATCAATCTTTACAAAATCCCCCTGTTCTAATTTTCTCCTTATTTGCTTAAGAATATGAAATGGTCTTTGGGAGATGACCTAGGTTGCACCTTATACTATACCAATAGTTTGGGGAAAATCTAGAAATTATTTTTGCGCGTTTGTGACGAGCGTGTCAGCCTTCTTACCTTCAAGAAATTTCATTAAATCAAATATGTGATTATTATGAAAAGACTTCATTTCATCTTACATTGCATCCAACCACCTTTGTTTTTATTCACATTCAATGTTCTCTTGACAACACTTCAACTCTCGTACACCAGTCAAGGTTACATACTCATAAGATAAATACTTGGTAAATGGTTATCTCTACCTATTAGACCTCATGAATTGGACTAGATGTGGTTCATGAGCATCACCAAAATTTTCATCATGTGATATCTCATGCTCCTATTCAATATCATTATTTGGAATATTTAACTCATCTTCAACCTAATGATCATTAACATAATCATGTTTCTCATCATTTTGAGCATGATTCTCAATAGTATCCAAATTATGGAAAGATGATTAAATTGGATCAATGTTAGACAAATTACTATCTTTCTCAAGTATATTCTTCTCCATCTTATCAATGGTTTGAATGGTTTGATCTTCGATGAACTTTACATAAAAACTTGTAAAATATTCTTCTCAATAGGATTATAAAACTGATAACTAAATTCATCTTAACCATAACCAATGAAAATCCATTGCTTAGTCTACACATCCAACTTGGATCTTTCATCATTAGGAACATATACAAAAGCCATGCAACCAAAGCTTCTTAAGTGATCATAATTGATGTCTTTGCCAAACCAAATTTTGTCTGGAACTTCAGTATTCAAAGCAACTGCATTACATAGATTAATGACATGCATTAACATCTACAATGCCTCATCCTAAAAATGTTTAGGAAATTTTGCTTTAGAAAGCATGTACCTAACTCTTTCAATCAAAGTTCTATTTATCCTCCCTGTTAAAAAATTCAATTGAGTTTTAGGAGGAGTCTTTTCATGTTTGATACTATATTTCTTGTAATAAACATCAAAAGATCCACAATACTCACTACTATTGTCAATGCAAATGCATTTGGGTTTTTCTTGACTTTCTCTCAACCAACGCTTGAAATTGTTTGAATTTTTCAAGCACTTAGTCTTTTTTCGTCAAAGCATAGACCCAAAGCTTCCTAGAAATATCATCAATAAAGGTAACAAAGTAATGTGCACCATCAAATGACTTTACCTTCAATGGGCCACAAACATTGAAATACACCAATTCAAGTCACTTTGATTTCATGGAGGGGAGATGTTAAAAGATACTTTGGTCTACTTACTAATCATGCAATGAAAACACTTCTTCAACTTTGAATTCTTCAATCCCATAAACACATCTCTTTTAGCTAAACAATTCGACAATTTTTCATTGATATGACTAATCCTTCGATGCTACAAAGATGCCTCCATATCCATGACATTCACACTCTCTCTAGCAACCAAAGTTTTTGACCAATACAACTTCGAATTTTTCTCCTTTATGACCATAACCAAATTACCTTTGGTGAGTTTTCATTTTCCCGAACCAAAATAGTTAGAAAAACCATAACCATCATACCTATGCACAAAGACCATATTAAAACGAACATCTAGAGCATGGTTGACCCCTCTTAGCAAAAACTTCATTCCCATGTTGGTTTGCAAGCAAACATCATCAACACCAGCAACCTTACACAAACCATCATTACTTATCTTTAGAACTCCAAATCACCAAAAGAGTAAGAGGTGAAGAACTCATTCCTTATTATAACATATGGTATAACACTACTATCAATTATCTACATTCTCTTATCTAATACAAGATTAACTTACTAATAAACTACTATTCTGTTGATTTATTTGCAAGAAATTAATTATAATTATAGTATAATAATTATTTGATTGTAATTCTACCTAATTTTCCTTATTTTACAAGAATGGTTACGCAAGAAGAGAATCCAAAAATAAGTAAGTTTAAAAACTTATGTGTTTATTGTGCATATAAATTTTTACTCATGAGAAAGTGCATCCATCGGTATAGAAAGGGTTATTTTAGAACCCTTGGTATCGCTTCCACAAAGACTATCAATTCTTAAAAGAATGATTGAGTCCTAACTTTTGAGCTCACCAAGAAAGAGTTTTTTTAGAAATATTTAAAATAAATATAAGGAAAAAAATAAGAGTAAGAAATTTAAAGACAAAAGAATACAGACACAAATTAAAGGAATGAGACTTTGATTTACCTTATAACTATACTCAATTTCATTCTAACTCCCTTATAAATGATTTAAAGTCAATTACTAATCATCCTTTCTCATTCTATTACTACCTAATAATCATGTAATAACAATATTCTTTTTTTTAAGTTACTATCTTCAATAATCATGCAAGGCATATAATTAAAAGAAGCATAAAGAATATTCAGACTTATTAAATCAATAACCAGTTAGAAATTAAGGATTTTGATTGATCCTCCAAAAGTCTTAGATTCAGTTTACCTTATAATTTCGTTAATTAGGTAATGGTACAATCACCTATCGCCCAATTAATTTAGAAATTAACAAGAGTAGCTAATTATCACCAATTAATTAAGCACAATAAGGAAAACTCAATTGATAGAAACACATAATCATTCATAAAAGGGAAAAGAGGGTTCAATTGGAAACATCATACGTTTCGTCAAAACCCTATGATTTGAGATTAGTTAAACATAGAAAGATAAGACAGATAAGAGCATACTAATTCAACAAAAAAATTTATATTCCTAATTTTAGAAGAAGAATGACACAACTGTAATGTCAACAAATTGACAATAGGATGTTGAAACTTACATTTTCTTATTTTCAGATTCTTTGCTTTTGTGATCATTCTTGCAAAATAAGGAAAATTAGGTGAAATTAAAATCAAATAATCATAACTTATATTGTAATTATAACTCATTTTATGCAGATATATAAACGAAATGATGGTTTATCACTTACTCATATCCACGTAGAAGAACGAGATCATCACAGGTGGAAGTAATGACATGATCATCATCACCATGATCTTTCTCTTTTGGCTTCTCATTTTTGCCTTTGTTCTCTTTCTTCCACTAAAAACAATTCTTTTGTATGTGTTTTATTTTGTGACAATAATGGTACTCCACATTATTATATCTAGATTTAGATTTACTTCTACTTTTTTCTCTACCATCCTATGATTCTTTTTCTAACTTCTCCTTTTATTTTCTCTGACCTTAGATTGAGATGAAGAATCATGTACATTCCTTCTTATGTCCTTATTAAGAACATCATCCCCTACTATTTACAAAGAGGCAACACCATCAGGCGCTAAGTTGGTAACAGAAACCTTAAATGTCTCCAGAGACTCGGGTAGAGAATTCAATAACAACAGTCCTAAAAGTCATCATCAAACTTGATACTCATTCTTGACATTTGATTAAGGAGTCCTTGAAATTCATTTAAGTAATCTAAAATAGAAGTTTCTTCTTTGTACCTCAAACTCACAATACAATTCAACAAATACAATTTATTAGTTCCTATTTTAGATGCATACAAATACTCAATCTTCTCCCATAAAATCCTAGCATGTTTCTTATTCGTAAAGTGGCTATACACATTACTAGCCATAAAAATTTCGAATAAAATCACATACTTGTTGTTGTAACTGTAATTACAACGAGACGACGAACTCGTTAAAATTTTGGAAATAATTTTATTTGATTATGGAGCTGCCACAAAATTTTATTTTAAGGGAAAATATTTGGAAAAACCCTAACTTGAGGAAGAAATTCTAGGTTCGGGAGTCGGTTACGAATAGGGAAGGTGTTAGACACCCTACTCGCCTGTTCCAAAGAACGGTACCCTTAAACTGAGTGTGTGATCTTGATATTTTTTAAAACAGATTGATCCCTTAAGTTTAGAATAAAATAAATAGGTTGGTGGAAGATAGCCTGACAAGACTTGATCTTGCTACTATGTATTTCCTGGTGCAATGAGAAACTCAAGGCTACGTAATTCTGGTTTAAGATATTCGATCTCTCGAAAAGTAGAAGAAGTGATTTATAGGTGAAATTGAGTTTGCACAACTCAAACCGTCGTAAGCTGCATGTAAGTTGGCACAAATTAAAACATGAAATCATAGGGGAAGATGTCTGTTCGTATTAGGATTCGTTGCACAAAATTTAAAAGGAAAAGTTAAGATTTTAAAAAAGAGATTTGTCAAACAAAAAAAATGTCCATGCAAAGTTCAAACCGTCGTAAGCTGCGTTTGAACCCGCACGGATTCGAATACGGAACAGCAGAGAGGGCTGCCTACTCGCATTAGAATCCATTTAGACGAAATTCGGAAAAAGGAAGTGGAGATTTTAAATAAAACAGAAATTTGTCGAAAAAACGTCCGTGTAAAGTTCAAACCGTTGTAAGTCGCGTTTGAACCTGTGCGAATTCGAATATGGAATAACAGAGAAGGCTGTCTGCTCATATTAGAATCCGTTTAGACCAAATTTCAAAAGGGAAGCGGAAGTTTTAAATAAAACAAAGATTTGTCAGAAAAACGTTCGTGCGAAGTTCAAACAATCGTAGGCCGCGTTTGAACTCGCACGGATTCGAATTTGGAACAATAGAGAAGGCTGCCTACTCGTATTAGAATCCGTTTAGACAAAATTCCAAAAGGGAAACGGAGGTTTTAAATAAAACAAAGATTTGTCGGAAAAACGTCCGTGCGAAGTTCAAACCATCGTAGCCTGCGTTTGAACCTGCACGAATTCGAATACAGAACAACAGAGAGGACTGTGTGCTCGTATTGGAATCCGTTTAGACAAAATTTCAAAGAGGGAAAGTTATATCTTTGCTAATTTTCAAACAGCACGTAGTCTTTGAGATCATTTGGTTAAGATGTGCTTGAAGATGGGCTTTTATGATGGCAAGGTTGGTTCTTTACCGGTAATGCCCTTGAGTGTGAATTAGCAACCATTTTACAACCAGCTTTGTAATCCATAATGGTATGTTAGAGCGGGTAACTTAAACCCTGAGACTTGAACCATTACTATTTCACATTCCCACTGACCATTCTTCATATGAGTATAAAGGCCAAGGATGCCGGACCGAATGTAGTGTAAGTGTTATAGCAATTTCGGAAAAGGGACGTTCGAGGATTAATTAACCTAGATCCATTACTAGTTCACTGACCTGCTATTTACCTACATCAATTTGTGTAGAACCTGAAACCTTATTTGCTAACACATGCTGAGGATGAGACCCGAACTGATTCATTGTTCATTAGGGGAGACTTAGTGTCAGGTTTCTGGGCTCTCTTCTGGTATCATGATCTTGATCAGAACAGAGTTTTTAACCAAGGGTCAAGTTTTTAATTTAGCTCCTGAAATTCAAGAATTGAATCTCTGAGTCTTAATGCTGCTCAAAAGGTTGTCACCCTTGACATCTCCCATGGCTGGTTTCCAAGTTCAAACAAGTTCATACTGAAGGCAAATCTTTTGCCTTGAAGTCATTAACCTTTGGCCTAATGTAGATACAATCTGGGATTCTCTCTTATTCCCCTCATTTTTGTGGACGTCGGGACCTACCCTGCAGAACCCATGAACCGCTGCTGTACCTATAGCTTCTTAGCTTCAGGATTTAGTTACCAACCTTCTTGCTATAACAGGCTTAAGGGGTCAGCCCAGTGATGTTCTGCAATGGTCAGAAATAGGCTCAGGTAACCACTAGTTTAGTTAAAATTTGTCCCTCCACTGCATGTAAGTTATGCATGTTAACGCCCGCAGGGCCCAAATCAGCACCCTTTCAGGCAAGGAAATACTAACTACTTGGCCTAAGGTTAGTAATTACTGCTGGTATTTGGTTTCAAACTTGACCCATGTGAATTGTAATTGAATTTCGGGTCAGACTAGAAATTATCAAAACAAGACTTATCAACGCCAGTTCGCACAACCATAGCCCCCTGGTATAGTAGTCAACTTGCCTCTAATGTTTATTGGGCTCTGAAAATTTTCTTTTTGCTGTCAGGAAAACAGGTACTAGTACCTACGTGTTAGGATTGGATCAGCTGTGAACACAGTCCTTGTTCCTGTTACTTAAGCACTCTACTGGTTGGAGATCGACCAAATTCTGCGTCTACCCTAATTCGAATATCATCCTAATGGCTAATGTCGTATATGCATGGGTTTTGGCGTACGGGTAATTCACAGCTGACACAAGGACTAGCAGATACTAGCATCCCAGTTCTCCACAATTGTTTTACAAGGGTTCTGCACAGGGCTACCTAATTATGAATAGGATTTCCAGCAAAATGGAGCCTTACAGTTGTGTATTTGATATGAAGGTAATCAGGCCCCCTTGGCCAATTTTAGATTTCACTCCTGTCAAAATGCACTGTGACACCAAAGCATAGGAATTCCTCTTTATTTGTTATGTTTGGGTCATGTATTTCTACAGATCTTAGGATATTCAACCAAAACACTAGGGGCAGATTTTTGGCCTGATGTTTCAGGCCGCCAGGCCTTAAGCCATGCTTTCAATTGATCCTAGAGTCAAACTCCTGTACCTACCTGCACACCCAGCTTCACTGGATTAGGCCTTGGTTTGATATTGATTCTGTTACTGTAATAGATTCAGGTAGTGTGACCTGGGATTCTCATTTTGTTCAAGGCTCCGATTTTGGAACCTTAGGGATGTATGGCCAATTGACAGTTCTGAGGAAATGATCAAGGAAGAAATTATTGTAGGGTGCAGCACCTAAATCTGCATTGGGCCATTACGACTATCCTGAAAACTTCCCATTCCACTTGCCGAGTGGCTCCCAGCCTACCATGCTTAAACTTCTACAAGCCAACATGGTCTTTGTTTGAACAGGAAAAGACAATGAACTGAAAACTGTAACAGAACCAGGCTGAACTGAACCAGTCAGGGCCTGCTGTAGGGAAGCTACCCTCTTATATCTTTTGACCCAACCAATCAGGTAGAGGTAATCCGAGCAATGGAAACTTGCTTTGTGTTCTAATATTGGGCAGCCTATAGGTTGGAATTTCATCTTGAATTCCCTAACTAACAGTCACATGTTCTCATTTGGTTTTAGGTTTTAACTCTGGGCATCAGGGTTTGAAATGGATCTAGACAGCCAGGTCTCCTTCCTATAAGCTTACGAGTACTAGCTACTAGGCCTACTGATGCTTGGTATGCTGAAGCAGACGCTCAAAGGGTCATTTCATCCTATTGTTTGCCCGAACACAGTATCTGCTACTGGGACTAAGGTCATAATTCATGGAACTGACCATTACCCGTGGCCCTTAAAGAAGATAGGTGTCATGACTGATATCAAGGCTTACAGCAGTTTTGATTGTTGGGGAATGGAGACTTAAGGAGAGGCAGAAACTGGTATTGTTATACTAAAGGGTTCTGAACGTATTTTCCAACGATCTGCTCAACTTAGCTACGAACTTCTATATCAAAACCCAGACTTATACACTAAAATCAGAGTGGCAGGTTCTCTTGAGTAGATGCTGATTCCTAGGTCAAAGCGAGACTCTCAGATTCGGACTGCCACAGGAAAGCAGTGCCAGAATTTCCAAACCAATTATCAAGAATTTGTGTAGTGAGATGGTAGGGGTAAGTATTTGCTTGCCGAATTATGCTATGCCTGGGAAACAAGATCAGTACTTTCCCGATCAGCTTAAACACTACCCTAACAATCACCGGAACTTATGACCTCACCGACAAATGTCTTTGTTCAATTATCACATCAGATTTTCCCTAAACTGAACTAGTCTTACTCTATTTAAATAGTGCTTTTGTTTAAAATATAACATTTAATATTATCAGTATATCAGATGCTGTGATTTTTTTTTTTAAAAATTATTATACATAAAATTTATTATGTATACATTAAAAATAACAAATTATAAAGAGGAATTTCATGATAGTCTCTTCATTCTTTTTTTATTTTTTGTTTAATTATTTTATATAAATTAATAACGTAAATTAATTTTTTTCATTTGTGATTAAATTTTTATGTAATTTCGTATTACATCCTTAATTTCATTCTTTAGTTTAATTTTTCCATCAATTTATGTTATTACAAAAATTAAAATTATAAATATAACAAAAAAATAATAAATATTATCTTGAAATTTTAAAATGACAAATAAAAAGGAATAGAGAAAGTAAATAATATATCTGATAATTTTATTTTCTATTAACTCCAATTATGGTGTTTGATTCATGTAATCAATCTAACTAACTTAGTAGGATGAGTTTTTTGTTATTGTTGTAATCGAATAATTCTTTAATATATATAACTTTTTACCGGTATTTGAACTATAATTTGTCAAACTAACAAATATTTTACCATTATATTAAACCTATCGAATACTGAAAATAAATTAGTTGAAAGTTGAAGAAATTAAATGAAAATAGTTGATAAATATAAAATAAAAAGTAAAATTAATTGTTGCATCAAACTTTAAAATTTGGTAATTAAATATTTTTCAATAATTATAAATTTTCATATTTTAATTTATTTAATTTATCATCTTAAAATTAGTATAATAAAAATAATAATTTTATTATCATTTATGAATATTTTAATTAAATAAATAAGATGATAAAAATAAATTTGTATCATTATTTTGACAATTAAGAAAATAAATATGTAAGTAAAAAAATTATTAAAACAATAAAAAACTTTTTAACTAAGATAAAAAAAAAAACTAAAAACGTTTAAAAAATACTACAAATTATTATTTTGCCAAACAAAACCATTATTGCTTGAATACGCTTGAAAAATATTCTTAAATTTACAAAGGGAGTCTTAACTTAAGTAGTAAACTAGGTCAAAGCTCCAACACCGGCCTACATTAGTCCCCTATGTGAGTCATTGCGATTTTCTAAGGAATATATTTTTTGTATTTTGAAATTATATTTTTAGGATGTATTTTCTGCATTTCAAAATATTTTTTAAAAATATTTTCTGTAATTTTAATTTTAGAATTATTTTAAAAGATTATTCTAAAAATTTAATTTCAAAAGCTTTTAAATTTTTTTAATTTTTAATTTTTATATATTTATGGAAGGATTAATTTAATTTCAAAAGCTTTTAAAAACAGTGTAAATAAAAAATTTCCATAAAAATATAATTTTATTTAACTTAAAATCATCATAGATATTATAATTTATTAAGGTTTTAGTTAAATGAATATTAAATATAATTAAATGATTATACAATTAATGATTAATATTTTCTAAAAATACTATTATTTAATATAATTAAATTAAAATTTTTAACTTAGTCAAATAAATAAATTTTTTATTTAAAATATTTATTATATTCTCTGCTAATTGCTTATAACAGAATGTAATAAGAAGTTAATAAATATTTTTTATTTAGAATAGAATCATTATAACTTCAGTATTTGGTTTTGCATGATTAACCAAATTTATTTCCGATATCATAAAAGATAAGGCAACATGAGTTTTAGCTTTGTGCTTCAACGTGACTTCTGATTTAAGGTTAGCAACATATTTTTTAAAATCTATTTTTTGAGTAATTTATTTTTTAAAAATATTAAAATATTTATCTTATCAATAATTTATTTTTTCTAAAATAAGTCAATTACAGAACATATGTTTAACATTTTCTTTGATCTAGAAGTAGTATATTTTATTTTTATTGTTAGTGGATAAAAGCAAAACAAAATGAAAAGTTAGAATGTGCAAGTAGTGCTTCCATTTTGCAAGGAACGGTCTATATTCTTCTGGCTATATTATAAGCAAGCTGCTGCACTAAGGAAAAATGTTACTCCCCTTCTTCTCCTATTTTGCTACAGATTGCTTTATTCGATTAAAACTTTCACGGTTCAAGAGGTTTATTTATGCGATATAGTATCGTAACATTTCAGTACTTCAATTACAATTGTTGCCATCGGAAACATACATTTTTGTAACTATATATTCTGCAAAGCCAAGAACAGGACTAGACCAGAACACACCCTTCCATTACGGTAACAGCCTTTCCACGCAAAAGCACTCTTTGGTTCAGTTCATCAAGATGAATATTAAGAACTCCCCCCCTGGGTGATGCCTGTACAAATGTAATCTATCGGTTAATACCACAATAACAATGATAACCCAATGAGGGGAAGAAGAGTACCTGATAAGCTTTGAAATCACACTTTCCCAGCTTCTTGCTCCAGTAGGTTACCAAGGCACAATGGGCACTCCCACAAACAGGATTCTGAAAAGAAATATGAGATATTTAACATTATCTCACCAGAGAAGTAGTATATTGATTGATTATGCAGTTCCAAAATTGCATCAGTATTGTTCATGTTGAGTTCAAAATCAAGATCTCAGCCTCCCCGCTAGGACTGTTTGTCTTCATTTATTTTATAATTGAGCAACATTATAGACAAAATTTTCAGCCACTTACCTCATTGACTCCATATTTTGGGCAGAAGAATCGACTATAGAAGTCAAATCCCGAGTCTGGAGGAGCAATCCCGGTAACAATTATCCCCCTTCCTGGACATTTAACTACTGCATCAATCTGTGGCTGTAGTTCCACCACAGCTGTTCCAGAATTGAATACAACCTAGGAAAAAATATAAGATTAAAAAATGTTCAATGTGCACAGGTTGCACACAGTAAGTGTAAAGTAGCATGAGATAGATTATAATGTTCTTTTGCCAAGAATCAAGCATGTAAACAGATATGCAGAATTCATCCAAAACTAACAATGATAAAAAATAGTTTCAACAGATGGCAGTATCACCAGGATATGCTACTTCCTCGGAAACAATTAACCTGCAATTGATTTACACCGGACAGTAACAAGAATGGAAGAGAACAGATATATGGGAATTACAATTAAATCATCTCCAATTTGTGTCCTCATTATATCAGTTATGGGAACGCCATTCAATGCCCTGGAAATTTGTGAATTGTCGACAATGTTGAAATCTGTAACAGGATCAACAGGAAAATTCAATTCAATATAAAATCCATCATCTAGCAAAGCAGCAGGGATCTTTTTGGCAGTTAATAGTCCAGATAGCGTCACAAATTCAATAACATCAGCATCCACCAAGACAGATGAAAATAATGTGTGTGCAGCCGCCAATGTGACGTGGCCACAAAGTTTAACCTGCATAAATGGTCCACATACTGTTATGTTGTTGGTTTAATTAAATAGTGCATTTAATAATATATGGAACTGAATATGAAGTGAAGAATATTGAAAATAAAACATGTAATGAAAATGAGAGCTAAGCTAACAATGATTAAGAATATATGGTATTGGTAAATTTGTTTGACCTCAGCAACAGGAGTGAACCATCTGAGACGAAAACAGGGATTAGGGGTTTGGTGGGAGTGGAGGACACGTGTTAAGTAACAGGTGGTAGAGATGTTGAACTCGGTGGCTACCGCTTGCAACCACCTGTCATCCCTCTCTTGTTCTAAGAAACACACTGACTCGGTAAACGCGTCCACCTGGTCAACACAGTATCCGAGTGGGTGCACATATTATCCCCTGCAACACTGTAATAATAAACAAATAGAGTTCGGTCGCAAACTTATCACATAGTATTTAACAGGTTTGTTTGGCATGGTCCCATCCATGGACAGAGTCAGAGTCCCAACTGAAGTGCTCAAAGCTCCAATGCAGCTACAGCTAACCCCATCGTGTTGTTTTCATTTCCCACTTACATTAATTATATACAACTACTACCTGTCCCGTTTGCAACTGTGTGTGGAATTTTTTGTACGAGTAATAAACATTTAAGCTAAAATTGAAAATTTGAAGTTTATTTTAATAATTATTAACTTTTTTTACAAAGTTATTATCGTTTCTAGAAAAATTTTTTTGAATAGATTTATATTTTTAACTTTTAGGTAAAATATTTTTTTATTTATTACTTTTAATATATTTTTATCATTTAATATTTTATTTATTTATTTATTTATTTTTATAAGTTTAATACTTTTTGATTTTTTCATAATAATATTATTAATTTTGATACATTTATTTTTATATTATTACAATATATATATTTTAATTTATTATTTAAATATATATTTTTCATTTTAATTATATATTATTTGTTTTGTTTTATTAAAAATATTAAACCATTTGATAAAAAATTAAAATTATAAAATTAATTAATTTTTTAAAATATTTAAAAATTATCTATGTAAAATTTCTAATAATATTTTTAGTTTAAAAAATAAATTTTATTTAATTAAATTTAATATATTTTTATTAAATATATATATATTATGTTTTAATCTATTATTCAATTTTATTTTATTTATTATTTTATATTTATTAATTAATTAATTAAAAAACTAGTTTTAGTAAAAAAATTAATTTAATTGATAATTTATCAATTTTTATCTTTTATCTATTTTTTTAGTTTTAAGTTTTATTTTTCAACTGTTAAATATTTTTTTAACTTTCAACTATTTTTTATGTTAATTTTATCAAATATATTCTATATCAAAATTAATATTTACTGCATAATGAAGATCAACTATAAAAGAAATAAAAATAAATAAAAGATATAAAGTTTAAGCATCCTATAATAAGATATCATTTATAATTGATATTCCCATGCCTTCTATACCAGCAAATGCTCGCAATCATTTGAACCAATTAATCTTATTTCAAGATAGGTTGGCTTATTAGAAAGAATTGTTCTTGTATAACTAACTCACAATATTTGTCGATCAATAAAAAAATTGTAAATCAAAATGTTTGTCTATTAAAAAAAAGTCCACCCCAAGTTCTTGTGGATAATCCATAATAAAATTTTGTTTTTATTATGAATTTCTCAAACTCAATAAATACATTTAAAGATTTGGCAGGAATAATTAGTACAAGAATTTGTCCTTTTATCAGAAATAATATTCAACCCTAAAATGACATTATCTAAATTTGTCTTCTGTAAGAAAAAAGTGCTGAAGACGATTTTGTCCTTAAAAATGTGTGCACGTAACCTTTTATAAGCAATCACAACTTGTCAAACTTCATTCAAATCATAACATTCGGTGTTATCCATTGTGTTGTCTAGTTTAGATAATTTGATACAAAAATTATTGAAGAATTATGTTTATTAAAATGAAACAGCCCATGATCCAAGGTTGCAAAATTTACTTTCTAAGAATAATTGTGGCAAATCATTTAAGACAAAGATTCGGAAGAACATAGAATAATTATGTACAAAGGAAGAAGAATTCATTTTACGAAATATACAGATGTAAGAATAACTGTAAGAATGCAATGTGACATTATGTTCAAAAAATAACTTACCTGTTTTGTGTTCTCTTTCCCTTCTTACAGAGCTATAGGAAGATGATTCTTGAAGTTTTTTCTTAAAAATGCTGTTAATGATTAATGAATGAATGAAGACTTGTCTGTCGTTTAATCTCAATTTATATATCACCTCGCGAAATTTTCTCTTAACAATGTTATTAATGGATAAATGAAGACTTGTCTTTCATTTAATTTCAATTAATATATCGTTGCACACATGTTCGAAACACCATTGTATGACCAATGAGTTATGTCGATGTAATAATTCCCGTCAGTTATCACAACATTCAAAATTAGGATGGAGAATGCATGAGAAAAAATGCTGAAAAAAGAAAACAAATACATACGAAAAAACCATACCTTGCAAGCCTTAACTAAGAGACCATCACAATGATGGTCGCTTCAAACTAAAAAGTAGAGTAAATAATTTTTACCATATAAGTTTTTTTTAGTATCCTTTGTCATTTTTATTTTCAGTATCCATTATTTTTAAACGTCAAAAATTGTGGTCCTGTTCGATAGTTAAAAGTTTCTGATTTTTGTTTTTAAATTTTTAAAATTAAAATTTATTCACCAAAATTAATTTTAAGTTAGTTTTTAATATATTTTTAAAATAATTTTAATTTAATTTTTTTTAAAAAAATTTGATTATTATTTTAATTTTAAAATATTTTTATTTTTAATTTTACTAAATCACCATAATCATCATTATTATCATAATAATTGTCATTATTATTATTATATTAAAATTATTATTATTATTATTTCACCATCACCATAATAATAATAATAATAATTTTTTATTTTTTATTATTTTTAATTTTATTTTTTTATTATTTTAAGAATATTTTGTTAATTTTTTAATTAATTATTTTTATTTATTAATTTTATAGATTCATAATTAAATAAATAATATTGTTTAATATATAAATTATATTTAATGTATAAAGTTATAATATAATATTATCATATATATATATATATATATATATATATATATATATATATATATATATATATATATATATGAGTCAATGGATAAAATCATCCTGACTTTTAAGTTTTTGCAAATTAGTTTTTGATTTGAAAAATTTTATTCTTTCTATCTTATAATTTTTTCATTCAAATTAGTCTCTATTTTCATTTTTTTTGTCAATTAAATGTTGATATGGATCGTTTAATATTATGTGAAATATTCTATAGACCAAAAAAAAAACACCATTTTGATATTGAAAGTAGATTTGGATAGTTCAATATTCAATATAATATCACCGTTGTCATTGTTTTCTTTGAACCATCCCAAATGATACAAAACTATGATGTAACAAAAACATGAAATAAGTGAGATGAATCCTCAATCCTCCATTCATAAATTGCAAACTACATATTCATTCATTATATGTTATTATTATCATCTTGGAATGGGAAACTAAATAAATGATGAAACTTATTATCTTATTTTCAACTTCAATAAATAGTATCCTCATCTTAGATCTCACCTTCAACTAATAATTTCTCTGCTTGATTTTGTAATTTAGGAACTAATAATTTTAAATAGAAATTAAAAGTATAAATTAATAATCTAAAAATTTTAGAGAAATTAGAAATATTTTTGAAAAATTATAAAAATACTCTTGGATAAAAAATAACAACAGATAAAGTATAGGCGGTTCGAGGCAAGAACTTAGAAACCTCCAAGTCCTTGACTATAGACTTAACACCCTATAATATCGTTGGAAGAAATTAGTGATAGGTAAAAGATAGAAACTTTATCGTAAAAATCTAAGAAACTCACAAAGAGCCCAAGTCTTCCAGAAAATGATAAACTGCCCTAAAAAACAAGTAAATGACTTAGAAATAAACCAAAAAGGACTAATTAAAGACTCATGTATTTGGAAAGTGCAAAGAAAGTTTCAAACTTTACTCAAGGATAAGCATGGATGAGGGACAAAGATTTGTAAGAACTTGATGGACTTGAGACAAACACAAACTTATTAAGTCCTTGACTATAGATCTAAAAGTTTTAGTGGTCAATGCTTGATAAAAATGTTATTTTAGGAGAATATAGTCCATTCAACCATGAATATTTCTATGAAGAAGAAGAGACATAAAATTTATAAATCTATGATGAATATTATCCTCCATTATTTCTAAACATATAAGATTTACACATGAAACTAGAAAAAAAAAAGTTAAGAGACTTTGGTGGGAAAAAATGGTCATTCGACCTTAGATCCTAAAATTAGGGAAGGAGATAAAACTTTAAGAAAATCAATCTTTTGGGAAAAGAAAACTAAACATAGTGACCTTAGGAGGTACATAAGTCATTCAACCATTCTTTAGAAAGAAAGGTGCAATGGAGCTACAAATTTTTAAAACTAAGTAATCTAAGAACTTAAGTCAAATCCTTAAGAAAATAACTTCTAAGGATAAGGAAAAATAGAGAGCAAGCCCTTAAAAGACATTAAGGTCATTCAGCTAAGGGGGATTAAAGTTTGACAAATAAGATTTAGTACGTAAACTCTTGAGAAAAGTAAAGGTTGAGAGGAACTTGGAAGAAATGAGTGATATAAGTTTTCTTTGAGAAAGTTATCATAAAACATCAAGAATGTAAAAAATTTGGACAATTTTTAAAAAAGTGTGTATGCTGTCCAAAATTTAAAGACTATCCATAAGAAAATATTTTACTAAGGGAGTAAGTTTTTGGATAACTATTTATATCCTATTTATCATAAAGATTCTGAAGTATTTATATTTATGTGCAAATATGTTATGTGCTCTCTTGAATGATGCAATGAACTATGTGTGAATTTATGGTTCTATATATTGATGAATTATGAGAGAATTGAATAATTTGGATGCTCTATGTGCATACAATATTGGCTAGGTATTGAGAAAGCATGTCATTATGAAGCATTAAAAATGGAACCTAATAAATTAAGATATCATTAAAAAAGAATATTATGTGAAAACTTAACACTATTTCTAGTATGTCAATTCTAGGACTTGTGCACACTCAGAAGGAAAAGGTCATTCTATGCTGAAGTCATAGGTATTCAAAAATCCTTTTATGGGGAAGTCATAAGTCTTTTCGAATTATGGTGGTGACAACTATCAAGGAATGAACTCATTATAAATTAAAAGGTGGAGTAGAATAAAAGTGAAAGATATTGCTTGACTAATTTTACTAATGATATACCTTAATTTAAATTATTATTAAGAGGGTGACTAGAGAATGAGAATAATTATGATTATGACATAAAATAAGAAAAAGTAAAAAAATATCTATGTGATAAGAAAATGATCTAAAGAATGAATATGTTTTATACTATGTTATGAGAATAACTCAAGAAATCGATAACATTGGTGCTTGCATGACATTTAACTTCTGACACTATTAATCCACTTCAAATAAGTGTTATCTTAAAAAGAAAATCATTGAACTCATATAATGATCTTAGACAAATCATTTTCCTCCTCTTCTTCATCCTCCCCTACCTTCACTTATTCTCTTTCAAATCACCATACCTACAAATCTACCACAAGGGCCTCTTTCCCCCATCTATAGACCATTACCTCTTCCACCCTCTCCCACTATCCCATACATAGATAACCCCACCATCTCCAACTTCTAACCACTCTACTCTGCGTCATCCTATAGAAAACCAACCAACCACACCTTCCCCCCACCTCTCCCGTTCTACATGCCTCCTCCATCCTCATTGATGATGTTGTCGTTGCTTCATCATTACATTTGAGGAGTTCCTCACCAACACTACCGAGGCCATAACCTTGTCCCCTCATCCTCCTTCCCCATCTCCCTCTCCTTTTATAGATGACTACTCTCTGACCCTTATTTTTCAAACTCTACCCTCTGCTCCCTAAGGCCCTTCCCTTCTCATTTCCTTACCCCATCTTGCCTTCAAACTTCTCCCCTACACCTCTCAAACATTTATTTTCCTAGATGGAAAACTTTGCATCCATAATTCTCCACCATCATTTTTATACTTGGTTGAGTCCATTACAGTCTCTTATAACATTCTCCACTAGTTATCTAAACAAGGTCTTAAAGTCATTAACCATCTCAAAATGGAGCACGAATACATTAGGAAAAAGATGCCTCGCTTCTTCATAATGCATTGGTGACCATACCTCATTTCCTACATGACTCCATTTACATCCATTCAAATTCAACCCACCGGCTAGCACCCTACCTCTCAATCGAGCCAGAGACAAGGTCCAAAGCTCATGTTGTACCCATTGGAACACCACCTGTTCCTAGTGACATGCCGAATGATCTCCATGATTGATAAGTGTCCAACATGACACCTATTTGGTGCAAATTCTGATATAATAATAGGAAATTGGAGCATAAATGATCACAAATTCATAGGAAATTGATTTAAAACTGAGTAACCCATGCAAATTCTGAAATATACAGTTTTAAAGTTTTTTGGTGATGAATCCTTGTAAATCTGAAGTGTTTCCACTGTGTGCAACTTGTCATAGGATTCTGCGTTGGCAACGCAACCAGAAGTGTGTAGAGTACATAAAAGTCTGGAAAATTTGATTCACTCTGTTGTTTCCAATGTTGGTAATGCAAGAGCCAACTAAGTTGGACATGCATGTAGCAAACCAACACATGTAAAGGGCCCAGACCTCCAGTGAATTGACAACTCACGAAGAATTATATTTTTCTCTCTCTTGGCAGTTAACCCATATCTTTCTTTTCGCTGGTTCAACTCCTGGTGGTGGACAACTTGTAAGGTTGAGGAATCAACGTGCAGCTGCCCCATGGATGCTCATGCCAAGCTTTCCATCTTTTTCTTTGTTTTATTCCTTTCTCATTATGTGTAATTAGATTTTTAGGGAGGAATCCAATTCTCAACCTATGTAATCTGGAATTTTTGTATGAATTCAAGTTCACTTTTTCTTAAATTGATTGTTCTTCTCTTTGCTTAAAGCTTCTATGAATTGGCCATTTGTAGATTGAATGTGAATTCCTCTTCACAATTGGGAGATTGGATTAGGAATTAGAACTGAGATGAACAACATAATTGCAGATGCTCTAGGAATAGAGATTCATGGTTGTGAGATCGTGTGAATTCTTGAACTTAAAGCTCGCTCTAGTTAGGAATCACTAAGGACTAGGATTACTATCTAGAGAGAAGTGTTGATGAATCAAGGGATTGACCTTCAATTAGTACAAGGGAATTTGATCTTCAATTACATTTTTAACTTGAATGAAAGTAATGATTTAAGATTGCTCAGGTGAAATTTTGGTAAATTCCGACCCTAACACCTTTCGTAAATTGATTTTTCCCTGTTGTGTACATTAAGTATTAGATAATCTCTGAGCCATTTACATTCTCGTATTATCAGTGCGGTCCATTTACATTCAAATCAACTACAACCTTCTCGTAGCCTTAGTTCAAATAGTGGACTAATAGGAATTCAGTTTAAATAGTGGACTAGTAGGAATTCAGTAATTGATTCAAATTCCTGCGAAGATAATACTTTTTCTCATTCTTTACTCAAATTTCTGCGAAGATAATACTTTTTCTCATTCTTTACTCTAAAAAATGATAAGGTACATTTACCTTCGTTCTTTTAATTTTTAATTACCAATGACTTCGTACATGCAGAGGTCTGGTTGACTTTAAGCTTTCCTGGTGGTTACGCTCATGTTACATTTGGCTAAATTGCACACAATGTTCATCCTCTTGTGTATTTGATGAAAAAAAAAAAAAAGGTTGATGAGTGGAATGCTCAACCTCGCCATCATTACTGCTTCACCATCATCTTGCTTGTCCACCATTGTCAATCCAACTACATAGCTCTAGCCATTTTCCCATAGTGTATACTATTTATTTTCCCCTTTCTCTGTATAGTTATTCAATGTTTATTGTTTTTACTAAGGTCGTCCTATTTGTTTTTATGGCTTATATGCCTCCTGCTCCTCCTGTACGATTCCCTTCACCTACTGCTCTATGACTAAACCGCTTTATTGTTCGACTATAAAAATATTTATACCCAGTGAATCAAAATTAAATTCTTAAAACAATTCATGCAGGACTTAGGCTTGATTTCTGATTCTAGTATTTTTCTTATATTGATCCGTAATTTATAAATATAAATCGATTGACAAAATTAAACTGATTAGACTTTTGTTTTGGCGGAGAGGATTGAAGATCTGCAAACAAAAGTAATGACCTCACCAATTTATTTAGCCCAGAAAATGTGATTACTATACCACACAACCAGGTCTATGTTTATCAAATACAGCAAACTTGTTTTTTTTTTTTTGTTATTATACAACATAATAACAAATCGGTACTCCAATTTATTCTGGCTACATATTCTGCAGTGCTAAGAACAGGACTAGACCAGAACAAACCCTTCCATCACTGTAACAGCTTTTCCACGCAAAAGCACCCTTTGGTTCTGCTCATCAAGATGAATATTGAGAACTCCCCCTCTGGGTGATGCCTGCACGAATGTAATCCATTGGTTAGTACTACAGTAACGAAGATAACCCCATGAAGGGAAGGAGAGTACCTGATAAGCTTTCAAATCACACTTCCCCAGCTTCTTGCTCCAGTAGGTTACCAATGAACAATGAGCACTCCCACAAACAGGATCCTGAAGAAGAAATATGAGATATTTAACATTATCTCACTAGTTCTACTTTCATATACTGAAGTGAAATGCAAGATTGGACTTGCTTTCTACAATATAATACAGTTCGCATTTTTTTAAATGATCCAACAATGGACCTCGTAAAAATAGGAAGTAAATAGTAATAATAATATTATGCGACTTCAGTTAAAATTTTCTTTCTAATATAATTGAAAGTGGTGCCGATAAAAAAAAATTTGAAAGTGGTGAACTTCTTGCTGTAAGACTTGACCTCAGATCTGCTCACAGGCCTGTAGATTGTAGTGTGAAACAAAAGGAAAGAAGAGAAGTAGTATTTTAAGGGATTATGCAGTTCCAAAATTGCATCAATATTCTTCATGTTGAGTTCAAAATCAAGATCTGAGCCTCACCTGCCTTGGACTGTATATTTATTTATTTCATAATTAAGTACACATTGCCAATGCAATAGGAGGAGCATTATAGACAAAATTTTCGGCCACTTACCTCATTGACTCCCAATTTTGGGCAGAAGAATCGACTATAGAAGTCAAATCCCGAGCCTGGAGGAGCAATCCCGGTAATAATTATCCCCCTTCCGGGACATTTAACTATTGCATCAATTTGTGGCTGTAGTTCTGCCACAGCTGTTCCAGAATTGAATACAACCTAGGAAAAAATACAAGCTTCATAAAGTTCAATATGCACAGATTGCTTGGTAAGAGTAAAGTAGCATGAGATATATTATAATGTTCTTTTTCCAAGAATCAAGCATGTAAAGAGATATGCAGAATGCATCCAAAACCAACAATGATAAAAAATAGTTTCAACAGATAGCAAAATCACTAGGATATGCTGCTTCCTAAGAAACAATTGACCTGCAACTGATTTACACCCGACAATAACAAAAATGGAAGAGAGCAGATATATGGGAATTACAATTAAATCATCTCCAATTTTTGTCCTCTTTATATCAGTTATTGGAACACCATTCAATGCCCCGGAAATTTGTGAATTGTCGACAATGTCAAAATCTGTCGTAGGATCAACAGGAAAATCCAATTCAATATAAAATCCATCATCTGGCAAAGCACCCGGGATCTTTTTGGCAGTTAATAGTCCAGATAGCGTCACAAACTCAATAACATCAGCATCCACCAAGATAGATGAAAATAATGTGTGCGCAGCCGCCAATGTGGCGTGGCCACAAAGTTTAACCTGCATAAATGGTCCACATACAGTTATGTTGTTGGTTTAATTAAATAACGCATTTAATAACATATTAACATATGGAACTGAATATGAAGTCAAGAATATTGAAAATCAGAAATGTAATGAAAATGAGAGCTTGGCAATCAATGATTATGAATATGTGGTAGTGGTAAACTTGTTTGACCTCAGCAACAGGAGTGAACCATCTGAGACGAAAACGGGGATTAGAGGTTTGGTGGGAGTGGGGGACACGTGTTAAGTAACAGGTCTCAGAGATATTGAACTCTGTGGCCAATGCTTGCAACCATTGGTCGTCCCTTTCTTGTTCTAAAAGGCACACTGCTGCAGGGTTCCCTTTGAACGCTGACTCGGTGAACGCGTCCACCTGGTCAACACAGTATCCAAGTCGATGCAGATCTTATCCCACAGTAATAAGTAATAACAAACAAATAGAGTTTGGTCGCAAACTTACCACACAGTATTTCACAGATTTCTTTGCCATGGATAGAGACAGAGTCTCGACTCAAGCGGTCAAAGCTCCAATGCACCTTCAGTCACCCCCAACTTGTTCGCTTGCGATTTGCGACTTCATCAAATGTATATAGTTTTATAAGCAACCCATAGCTCCTTAGTCCATGTATAAACGACTATTTTATTTTGTAATCAAAGTTCTCTTAACATGCCAAACTCAAATTGTATTCCTACTACCTTTTTTATTAACTTTTCTACCAATAAAAAAAAATTCTCCTACATTTCAAAATTGATTTATCATTATACCAAATGTAAATTGTTAAATTTTTTTTAAAAAATATCCAACCGTTAGATTAATGAGTAAAAAAATGTAAATTTCTATTTTTGTATAAGAGTATTATTACTCATGAAAATAAAAAGAGAACAAAAAAAATATTAATAAAATAAATGATGTAATTGAAAGCGATAAAAATAAATAAAAATGGTAGTCAAAATAGAATATTTTAATTTTTAAAAGTTTAATAATAATATCACTCAATTTTATTTTAAATTAATTTATTTTGTATTCAAAGAATTGGCTATTAAAGATATTAGTGAGCATAATTAATTCCATGATCCTTAAAAATTATAAACAATTTTGAAAAAAATGCGTTCAAGGTTACACAATAAAAAACTAATAAATAATAATTTTTTATTAAAATATATTGAATATTATCACTATATTAAATTCAGAAATTTTTAATAATATTTTAATAAAAATTTACTATATATAAATTTTTATTTTGCATACATTAAAGTAGAAAATTATAAAGAGGGATCTCATGATACTCTTTTTATCCTTTTATATTTTTTATTTAATACTGTCTTACACAAATTGATAAAGTTAATGGAAAATTTTACATAATTTCTTATTATCCTCTCAAATTTTCTCCTTACTTTACTTTTCTCATTAAATAATTATGAAAATTAAAAGTGTAAATATAATGGAGAAACAATATAAATACTATCTTGAACTTTTAAAAAGACTTGTTTCAATAAAAGTATTCTCTTTAAAAATGATAATTAAAATATTTTTTTTAAAATTTTGACAAACAAAACAGAGGTAATAAATAATATATCTGATAATTTGATTTATTATTAACTCCAATAATACTGTTTAATCCATGTAATCAATCTCAGTAGGACAAAGTTTTTATTATTGTTGTAATCGAAGAATTTTTTAATATTTTTTACTGTATTTGAAATATAGTTTGTCAAACTAGGAAATAAATTAATTTTTTATGTATAATGAAAGTAATAAAATTAAAATTTAGAATCTCATACAAAGTCTTCAAACCTTCTACCACTAGATTAAAATAAAATTGATTGTTGTTTCAAATTTTAAAATTTGGTAATTCTATATTTTCAAATAACAATAAAATTTCATATTTTTATTTTAAAAAAATTATATTAAAAATAGAATAATAAAAAATTAATTTTATTCTCATTTATTAATATTTTAATTAAATAAATGAGATAATAAAAAAATTTATATTATTATTTTGGCAATTATAAAAATAAATAGGTCAGTGAAAAGATTATAAAAATATTAAAAATACAAAAAAAAACTTTTAACTAAAGATAAAAAGAAAAACAAAAAACGTTACAAACTTCTATTTCGCCAAACAAAACCATTTTTGCTTTGAATAAGCTCGAAAAATATTCTTAAATGTACAAAGGAGTGCCTTATCTTAAGTGCTAAACTAGATCAATGCCCCAACACCGGCCCCATTGTGATTTATCACTTCATTAATAATGTATAATTTCTAAGCAACCGCCATCTCAGTCCATCTATAAACTATATTTTATTTTGTAGTCAAACATTTTCTTGTGATTCCAAATTATGATTTTTTAAAAAGTTTTTAAGGGTAAAAATTAGATAAAAGAGGTATAACGATATCACTTTATTTGTATATATAGACATATCTCTGATAATCCAACCTTAAAAAATGATGTTTATTAAAATCAGATTTGATAAGCTACAACATTGTAAACCCACAATCAACTATTTTACATATTGACTGTTGGCATCAACCAATTGAATACAAGTTGACAAACTAATTTACAGTGATATTCTGAAAAAAAGAAAAGAACAGATACTAAGTGTACATTGTCCATCCAAATACAAGAGGCAGGGAGTTTTTTTGGTTCAAGAGAGATCCACCGCTACGGTTCAGGATTTTTTGTCTGGACAGCATCTCTGCCTCAATAAGCTACCAACTACCTTCCTTGGACATTTTCAGAAAATGGGACAAGGTGATATTTGAGAGCTTAGGAGAACCCTTCTTCTTCTTCTTTATCCTTGTAATCTTGGACGACTCCGCACCATTAACATTGGTCACTGTATCTGACGCCAGATTGTAGAACTGTTCACATAATATTCCAACAAAAAATTAGATTTGTGTTAGCATACAAGAGTAGCAATTATTTGGATGTTGCCGCGTCCGAGGAAAATTAATTTGATTGGATGTAACCATTTAAATTAAGTATGCACTTTCAAACACAATCACTAGTTCGGAAGATATCCTTATGTAAAACATTTTCCCATGTGAAAATCACTTTCTGTTGGGTAGAAAATCACAGTCAAAAGAACTTTGTTTTTTACAGTTTGCAACCTATTGATGGAAGCTTTTCCTCAACAAACTGTTTTCACCTGAAAGTATTTTCTAGGGAAATTTGTTAGTCTGAAAATACTTTTTAGGAAGTCATTTTCTAATGATCAACTCTTACTTTTCATAAAATGTTTCCTAAAGTTCAGCCACACTTTCTGGACATCAACAAAGATAATGGAGCATCAAGTTTTCACCATTAACAAAGGGAGCAGCATATCTATATTACCTCACAAACTCCATGCAGTAATAATCTATGAAAGGGATCTTGAACTCGTAGTTCAAGAACATCCCCATCTGTGTTTTCTGTTATGAAGCCCCGTACACATTCCTAAAAGGGAAAAAAACACAAGTTCCACGTAAATGCCAATAAAAATATCTGTAATTATAACAAATGGAAAGCATACAAGCACCTATAATTTAGCCATTTTCATGTACAACACAGTAGAGTGGTAATCACTAATCAGGTATATACCTCATAACCCTCTATGAGTTCAGAAAGACAGCTGCGACGAAGTGCCTCCCTTGTTCTGCAATCAACTCTATGCCATCCATTCAACACTGCCATCTTGTCAGCATCAACATGACTTTTCCTCTTTTCTAAAGAGTTTTCTAAGGCATGAATTATATTAACCTATCAAAACAAACAACCCATATTGAGATGCTTATCAGGTGTCACCAAACCTCATGAAGATAAAATTAAAATGCAATTTCATATGACAACTAAGCAATTATCCTAGAGGTTATACTTTCTCCTTGACCTAAACTAATCTCAATCCTCATGCAAGCATACATAGCTTCACATGAATGCTTTTCCCACACAAATCACCATGTATATACAGATCATGCATAGCTGCATACCATGATCGCACTAAGAGACTCTCATGCACTATTACAATGGAAACACAAATCACAACCAAAATAACACCCAGACCCATTTTAAAAAACTTCTGAAGAGAAGTGGGAAATTTTGAAGTTATAACTGGCGATCAGTGATCACAAACAAATAAAATGCCAAAAAGTAATATTATTAATGCTTGTTTAATCAAATTGCAGGTGCACTAAATTGCTTTCTTAAATGGTAAAAAAGTTCAATAATATGTCTAACAATAAGAGAATTAAATTATAAATATAACCTCTTTATCCATGTCTATATTCCTGAATCTGTCCCACTCCTCCACGTTAGTCATGCAAAACATCGAAGGTGGAACTTCATCACCTGTAAAATCATCATTATTAACATAAAAAGGGAAATATCCTCTAATAGACATCACCTGTAAGATCAGAAAATGACTGAAAAATTATAATAGATATCACTGAAAGTTCAAAGTTGGATCAATTTCAAACTGTCCTAATGTAAATTTTGAAAGTTCCCCTTTTGATTCCCATGCACTTGTGATAAAGCCATAAACAAAAACAGAAAACCACATAACTTTAGTATGCTCTCTAGCATTGAAGAATTCAATTCTTGTTTTCCTAAATGCAACCATAGTCTTAGTGGGGAAAAAATGGCAGCCATGAATTCAATAAATAACACATACAGCAGATGACTCAGACAAATACCCCAAGGTGGTGGAGCAAACAAGCCTCTAATTTCCTCTGCATTTAAATGTGGCACCAGTTCCATCAAGAGACGATCATTTAACCACCTACGAGACCTTCGATTAGTGACCTGAACCAGGTAACATTAGTCTCAAGTTAATTCATAACCTAATAATAGTAAAATCAGAAAACACGTATCTTGTGATTGTTATCAGTCAGAGTAAGTAAAACTATGAGCTCATGTAAGCACATTTTCAATATTTATATCAACAATTACCAAAGATCAGCCTTGTAGGGGATCTACATATAACAAAAACAATAAAATGAGTAGGGACCCCTGCAGTATATCATTGACATAAATGCAGTAAAAGTTCTCAAAAGGAAGTGGTATTCACATAACAATCAGTTCATACAAAGAAATTGCCCACCTTAAGTTAGCATATGCTTCCTTATCAACCATTTTAGATTCCAAGAGTAAAAGTGGCTCATTTGGTAAAGGGATTCGAATAGGAAAATTATTAAACTATTTAAAATTACATATAAGTAGAAAACTAATAAAAAGTCAAAAAAACAACATTTGTGATTAGAGGTGAAAACTAATCAGAAAATCTCAATTGTTTCATTTAAACCTTCATCTTTCGCAAAAATCACTCAATCATAAAACACCATGCCACTACATTACCTCGTTGGTTTCATAATGTGATTACCAAATGTCCAAATAATGAATTTCTGCAAGTCCATAAACGTAGACAGATATTTGGCTCGGGACCGAAAAATAAGATAACACCAACCAGTTTCTCAAATGCATTCATTAAATTTCCATATCAAACAGCAATGAAAGACAAATATCCACTAATATCACAATTGACAATGAAAGCAGCAATAGAAATTAAGACACAACTACAAATTGTTTCTTTCACAACAGCATGAGCACAAGTAACAAGTATAATTGCAAATGGAACATACACAACCAATGGATGAATACAAAAGAACAACCAACCTTTCCTGTCAAGCTCTCAAGGAACTCTATCTTCTTTTCAACTGACATGCCACCGGATTTCGCACCATCTCCTGTTCATTTTCAACAAAATTATTAATTAATTTCAAAACACGAGGAATATGGATCTGAGCAGGCAAAATTCAATTTCTAAAATTAAATAAACTCAAGAGCAACTCCAGAAGCACGCAAGATTGAAAATTAAAGTTGTATTTACAAAATAAAAAGAGGAACCTTTGGGAGGGTCAATGACAGGGGATGAAAAGAGAAGGTCGAGGTCTCTGTGAAGAACCATGATTAGTTGACGAATGCAGCAGCAAGCAGCAAGCAGCAAGCAGATCAAGGAATTGGGATCGAAGACAAGATTGGAAAGAAACGGATTGGGATTAGGTACCACACAATCACAAACACAAACTCAGACCCTTATTGCGGATAATAATTTAAAAAAAAAAAAAAGAAATGAAGGAATATTCAGTTCTTGTGTTTGTGGGATTCTATTATGCCAGATCCATGATGGTGGCGGTGTCCTTGGGATGCAAGTAATGGACCGGGCCGGTATGTAACCTTTCTGACTTTTCCTTTGAAAGGTTTGGGCTGTATTTCAAACCAGTACGTTTTCTGTTTATTTAGTTATTTTGTTTTGATTTTAGTTAACAAATTTTCAACAATAATAAAAAAAGAGAGAAGAAAGTCGTTGGAATTAGCTCAATTATTTAATAAATTTTTATTTAATATTCTTTTCATTTTTATATTTATCTTTTTTATGTATATAATTTTTTATAAGAAATTGAAGAAGATTTATATAGTTAAGAATGATATATGATATTATATTTTCATATAAATTAAAGATGATTTGTATAGAATTAAAAAAAAAGAAATTAAGTAAAATTTTGTTAAATTTTAAAGAATGTAATGTAATTTACCTTATTTTTAATATAAAATACAAAAATAATATGAAATAAAAATAAACTATTTTAAAATTAATAAACATGTTAAAATATTATAATAAAAATACATCATTTAAATAATAAGACTAGAGAAAATAAACTGGTATATGAAAGTAATAAGTATTTATTATAAAAGCATGAACGGTATGGTAATTGAAAAAATAAAATTATACATATGTTTAATTTTATTTTGGATTGAATTGAATTAATTTAAAATTCAATCTAATTTAGAAGAATTATTTTTTGATTTGTTTGATTTTGAATTTTAATTTGAATTCTATAGTTTATATCAAATTTACCGGAATAACTGATTCCTTACCAAAATAATCAATTAGTGTTTAGTTAATAGATTAAGGAAAATATTTCTTATATAAGTCAAAATACTCTACATCCGAATATATTTAGCTGTGAAGTAAGAGAGGTGGTTTAGTAACTTTGTAATGCGACTATGGCAGACCTGGGCAGCAAGCAATGGAGAACATGATAGCAATGGTGCCTTGCATAACAGATAATGGATCCACTAAGGACCGTTCTGTCTATTAGAAAAAATAAATAAATAAAAATCCTTGTTTTAAGCTCCTAAAGATAAAATGTGCTTATTATAGGAATTTAAAAAAGTAAAAATAAATAAATATAGCAATATTCTTTATATATGAGCCCCGTTTTGGTATAACTATTATTCTTTTTATAAATATTAAAATTATAGATAAATAATAATATAAACCTCATTATAATAAATGATTTTAACATTTTGTTTTATCTATTAAAAGTTTGAAAAATTAATTTTAAATAAAATTAAAAATATTAAGTATTTCTTATTAATTTAAAAAATTATTTTATTTTTAAGTTTGATTTAGGTCTATAAATTTATTGTACTGGCTCAATTGCGTGGTATTTTTGTGGAACGTCACCGTTTGGAATATCACACGCATTCTTCACACAGGCACTTCTGTGATGACCAGCTGTGTAAACACAGCTGTGGGAGGGTGGATATGGCTGAGCGTTGGCTCTGTGTTCACTAGTTTTTAGGGTTCTTTTTCTTTTCTGTTTGGAGTTTTTATTTTCCTTATTTATGCTACTAGAATACATACTAGTAGATGCCATTCCTGAAAATTTTCACTTCAATTAACTTTAATTGTGATATAAGAACGTTGAAACAACTCCTTATTAACAAAATTGTGTTATACAGTTACTGTTAGTGTTGCTCTAACCAATCCCAAATACAAATCTTTATAAATTATTTCAAATATTCTCTTAAAAATGATAAAAGTGATATATGTATATATATAATTTAATAAATAAAATAATAAACAAATATTCTTAATCATGATCATTAAGTTTTCTTTTATTTTTCAATGTTCTTAGATAACGTATATGGTATAACCTTGTTCACAAACCATCTTTTACTAGTTACCTCCTCTAGTCAGAAACCATTTCCTCTCCTGCCGAGCATCTCACCTTTTATCAACAATCAATTATTCTTTATAAAAAAATCAATTATTTATAGAGATAAACTACATTCTTTTAAAATAATATTAGACTGTACGGATAGTTAAAATTATTTTAAAATTTTTAATAAATAAACTGTTAAAATTTTACATTAATTAAATTATATATATTTAACTAAATAACATAAAATAAAAATAATCATCACCGTACAAACTACGTTTAAGTTTAATTTTTAATCTAATCTTTAAAATTAATAGGATCACAGATTTTAATTTTAAAATTATTAAAAAATTAAAATAAATAAATTCTTATAAAAAAAAATTAAATATAATTTATTATGATAAAATGTCACATGAGATAATGATATGTAATATCCACTTTTTCAATTTTTTAAATGTAAATTATTATTATAGGATGTCACGTGTCAAATTACACATGACATCTTCTTTTTTTATAATTATTTAGATGTTACTTATTATTTTGAAGAACCACACTTCAATAACATATATGATATCCATTTTCTTTAGTCTGGTTTATTATCATAAGAAACCATATATCAAATGATACGTAACGCATCTTAATAACATATGATGTTTTATTAAAATGCCTTACATAATGTAATTAATATTTTTATCTTTTTAAAACAATATTTTTTAATAAATAATTTTAATTATAATATTATTTTGGTCAAAATGTTCAACATACATACACACAATTTAAAAATAAAAATGGCATAGGTTAAAATCTTGAATGACAAATCATTATAAAAGTTAAAACCCTTATCCTTGTGTGATCTGTTAGGGGTATAATCGGTACTTCAGCCGGAGCAGACACCAGCACCAGAAACCACAGGTAATATTGGCAGCACTGCATAATGCACATTGCGTGCGTACGTTGCTGGCAATAACAGAGCATCAAGAAACAGAACAGAAACAGAACAGAAACAGAGCACGCTAACATTCTCTCTGCAACTAAACCCTACCCGGGTTACTCACTCTCCTTTTTTTCTATTCATTTTTCCTTCTTCATTTCTACTACATTTCCTTTTTCTTTTTTTTTTTTTGCTCATAAAATCAAAACCATCGCTTTGGCTTCCAAAATACTGCAACATTGACACGTTCTTTTCTAACCTTTTCCTTTTTTGAGCTTCTCTTCAGTTGGTAGCGAGAAAGTTCTTTCCTTTACCATTTTCCAAGTTATTTTAACTTATAACCTATTTTATGTTTTTCTTTACTTGCAGGTGATACAAATTATATCTTTTTCCTCTTTTTTTTTTTCTTTTTCTTCTAATATCTTAGTAATGGAAGATCAAAGCAACCAAGAGAACCCTATGCAACTAGTGTCTTGTGACACTGGGGGAACCAGCAATGATGTCTCTCGTTCAGTGGAGGATCATCTAATTTCAAACCCAAAATTTGTGATGGCAGCTTCTGGAAGAAATGGGAGCCAGTGGACTTGCCTCCCAAAGCCTTCTCATAATTATATTGAATATCTTTCAGAATCTTCAACTTATATGCCTAACACTTCCGCTGAATATATGATTGGGAGCAGTTATGTACCCGTTGGCAGCATCAACGATGGTAATGGGGTCACTGGAACAGACAGAAACTTCTTTTACAATGATCCAGGAAAAGCTTGTACCTTTAAACCTATTGGTTCATCAAGTAATAACCTTCACATGAGGAAGGTAAGCTCATTGAACGGAAGAATTTTTTTTATTCAATGTATTGAAAATGAATATTGATTTTCATGCATGTGGATATGGATAAAGCTGAGTTCCTTGGATGGCAACTTAGTGGGTGTTTGAATTACAAACTTAAGTTTGAATAAATTTGATTTTGTTTGAAAGTGAGTTTAAAATGGTACAAATTATGTTTGAAAATTTTCTTATGAGTAAGTTTGTATTAAAATTCAATATAAAAATTTTCAACTCAAAGCTAAAGATATAATTTGTCATGTTCATGTACAATTACCAACTGAATTTAGAGGTTAAACCAACTTTGGAACTGACCAATCAAACATATTGGATTAATAATCAAAGCACATTTGCATGCATTCAATATGATTTTGGGATCTCCAAACTTTATCCAAACGGTACTTAAACTGAAGATTTTTTGTGTGTTTTCTGCAGGTTGGGTTTTGGAGACCTGATGAGGGAGAGGAAGTAATTAAAGTTGAGACTGGAAGTAGTCAAAATCTTCTTTATGCTGAGGTCGGTCAATGCGTTTTCAGCATGCATATATCTGAATTCAGAGGGATTTTGCTTATGCAATTGTTAAAATATTTTAAAGATTATTCTTTAATCTGAATTTTTTTTAATAATGATTTCTTCTATAATTTTGTAATAGGGTCATGCTTCATGGACAGCAGATTCAGTTGGAGAAAAGCATAATGCTTCACGACTTGATCCAATGGTAATGGTTGGTGCACCTGCTTTCCTTCCCAAACCAGGATGCAGCTCCTCAAAACAGAAAAGTGAGAAAACACGTGTCACTGACCGTGTAAGTTAAACTTGCCATTGCCATTGGCCACACTATTGCCATTTTCTCTAACAATTTCATTCCATTTCCTTACGTATGTACTCTCAAATATAGCAACGCAGGCAACGTATAGCTGAAAACCTCAAAGCCTTACACGAATTGCTTCCAAATCCAGCAGAGGTAATCTGTTGTTTATAAATAAATATTGGTCTACAAAAGCATATTTTTTAGTGACTCGTCAATTTATCATTAATAATGTCATGTTTCTCTCTTTGTTCACCTACTCAACCAGAATCACCAGACAGTGTCATTATGATATCTCTTGCATACATGAAACTGAAACAGTGTCTACAAGTTTTACTTTGGGCACTGTTTGGAGTAATCCTTAAGCAGCTCACATTCACAGACTGAATTTATAAGATTTACTAACTGAACTGAATTTTAATTGAAAAATGATAAACACATCCTCAACAGTATTTATACTTCAATATAATTTTTTTTGTACCCCTCCTTCTATCACATCACATTTCAAATTCTTATCTCTCTCTATCTTTTTTTCCTTTCTATCTCTCTATTTCTTACCACTCCATACATCTCATTTTTTTTTTTGTTTCTTCCTATCTCTCTATCTCTTATCACTCCATACTTCACATTTGGGATGTATGATAAACATTATAAACATTTTCCATTTCAATTTGTAGGGAAGTCAAGCGTACATACTGGATGATATCATTGACTATGTCAAATATTTGCAACTTCAAATAAAGGTATTTTTCAATCTCAAACTGTAAATACATGCTCAGGAAATAGCATGCATAGAATCACGGATGTGCTTCTGATTATTTTGTCATGTTATGTGCATATTAAATGGCATAAGGGACAAGAATACATTCTAGTTTCTACGTTAAGGACAACAACATTAGTTCAATAAATTAGGACAAGAATAAAGGAGATTGTTCCTTGCAGGAACAAAGTGGAAGTAGATTGCAAGCTGAATCAACTGCTATACCACTCACTTTTCATGAGGTACACATTTATATTTAATTTCAGTACATACACATAATCACAATGAATTCATGTGCTTGCCCAAATTGTGGTGGAAGCAAATAGTTCTCCATTTCACAGTGTCAAAGTAAAATCGTTGAATGCATAGCCTTCTATAATGCAGGGTTACGGCCATTATATCAATCAACAGATGCTGAATGAACCCCTTGAGGAGATAATGGGGAAACTACTTGAAGAACATTCAGCAGCAGCCAGTCAGCTACTGGAGAGTAAGGGTCTTTTCCTGTTGCCTATGGCTTTGGTTGATGATTTGACTGAAGCCATGCAAATGTTGGATGGGAATGCACTTGTTTGATAAAAGCTTTGTTTATTTATTTTAATTTGAATTCTACATTATGGTGATATCTATTGTCAATGTTTGAATCATTTCTACAGGATGCATACTGCATACCATGAGAACCAAATTGACAGTAGCACTAATACAATTATTAATTTTGTTTGTGTTACATCAACATTTTAGGCTTCTTCCAAACTATCTAAATCTTTCCCTGATAATCCAATCCTATGAGCTTAATATGATTATTATTGTTTGGAAAGACCATGTTTGATCAAATTAAAGGTGAGTTTTAATTATAATTGTAATCTTCATAGTATTAACATTTAACAATTTTGATCCCTCTAATTTCTTTTTAACAATCTTGATCTTCTAATTTTTGAATTTCTCAATTATCCTTTTATTATTATTTTATTAAATAAGTAACAAAATGATAAAATTAGATGGAAATGTAGTTAAATTAATAATTTTGTTTAAAATTAAGTTAAATTAATAGTTAATTAATGAAAGTAAATAAATTAAATAATTCGTCCAATGAATGATAATATTTTTAATTTTTATCCAAATTTATTAATTTAACTTAATTTTAAAATAAAACTAATTTAATTTTCACCCAATTTATTGTTTTATTGTTTATTTGATAAAAAATTAACAGAAAAATCGTAATTACAAAATTTAAAAGATAAAAATTATAAAAAATAATATAAAAAATTCAAAATTATCAAATCTCTATATTAACAAAATTAAAACAGCAATTAAACTTAATGGTACAATGGTTTCTAAATGACCAGGGACAACTGCTTTTTTGTCCTGCAGAAATCTATTGTAAATATTAACATCTTCAAGGAATAAAGAGATATCGCATTATCCTTGAATTAAGAGTAAATGTGTTTGACTGGGCTATGTTTGTGGATTAAACTTGAAGGTGTGCATAACGAAACAATAGAATATGTGTGTGAGAATGTCAACGGATTCCGATATTAACAAGTGAAGGGACAAAATTTTAGTCCATTAAAAATATACTTATATCAATCGGTCACCTTTCTACAGTACTGGTTCCTAAACTGCAATTAATTATTGTCCGCAGTTGAAATTTGAAAGATTACCTTGATCTTATCAAATGTTAGATTTCTTCTTTTAATTTTTCAAGTTAAAACGGCACCCTCTTTTTTATGATGATCTTAGAGCATGTAGAATTGTCTTTATAAAAATACTCGTTGGAGTTTGTCTTTATAATAATGGTCTCTAATAACGTAAGTCTGTCTGGGCTTAACGTGCCACAAATTTCTATTGTGTGTATTTTATTTCTTTCAAAATAATCGTCATTTGAAATTTTAGACAACTAAGAAAGCATGTAAAAATCTTTCAATTTCAAAGAATAAAGTCCATGAGTTGTTAATTCTCTTTCTATTTTATAAAATAAATATTAAATATAAAAATTCATATCTTGTCGTGCAAATCTGTATTTTTTATTCCCTCTGATTTTCATTTTAGAAACTTTGGTTCATTTAAAATTATTTATTACTTCAAAAATAAAAAATACTTATCCGATTCATTTTGAATGTTCTAAGATAATCATATAGAGTAAAAATATAAGTAATAATAATATTTTTATTTATATTAAAATTATTTATTATTTCTTAATATATTATAGTTAAGTCATCAGTATATCAAAATAAAATATTAAAATTTTTATTGACGTTATTAAATTAATAAAATTTCATAAGATATTTTATGCACTAACAAATTTTAATTTAACTTTTAATAAAAATTTTACCAAAATATCTAATAATCTATGAAAATCTGAGTTAAATGTTTGCTTTATCTTATCATAAAAGAATAAAGGTTAAAATTATTCTTTAAAATATCCATAAAAAAGAAGATCTTATATTCCAAAAATATGTTTAATGTAAAAATAAATTAATATTTATTAAAACAAAAGAGGAAAGAACTCTTTGCGAAGTAAAAAAAAAATAGACAACTAGGGATGTCCAAAAAACTGTTGTGAACCAAACCAAATTGAAAATCAAAGTAGTATTTTTAATTCATTAACCGAACAATATTTCAACACAGATTTAGGAAGTGAATTGCTTTTCAATTCTAATTCGATTAAATAATTATCCATCGATAAATCATCTAATTTGTATAACATTTAACTTAGTTGAATAACATCCTATTTCATACCATCACACCAATTTTTTTCTCCAAACTTTCTTTCACTTCCATTGTCGGGGCTTGATCAAAAGTTTCGACTTCATTGTATCCTCAAAGCTACACTCATACCTTGGATGAAGTTGAGGCGATGGAAGTGGTGGAACGTTGTTTGGGAAAGGTTGATGTTCTTGAGCTAGTTAAAGACAACTATGTTGGAGAAATGATAAGAAGAAATGATGTTTTGTCTGAGATTGACAATTCGCTGCAACAACTTTGTCAATCTCGCATTCTTTATGGTAAGAATGTAAAACTAGAATCAGTTAAAGAAAAAATAACCAGTTTCATCGAACGTAAACAACTAGTTTGATTTAGTTCTTCAAGTGTATAACCATTTTGGTTCAGTATAATTGAAACTTATTTCCAGCTTAGTTCGATTTTGTTGAATTTTTATGTCAAACCTAAACTTTGAGCAAGCCTACAAACAATTGTATAAAAGGATTAGTTGGAGTTTTTCTAACATTCAAAACATGCACTAACAATCTTAAGTAATAAATGAAATATTGTTTAAGTTTAGTTCAAGATATACTACAATCAACTAATTTCATGGAAGTATAGACAGAAGAATTGGTGTATTGAATACATAAACTTACTTACCAACTTACATTCATATAACTTAGTTATTTTGTTGTTATTATTATTTTCCTATTTATCTTTAAATAGTTTTTATTTATTTGGAGTATGAGAGCCTACACAAACTTTTGTAATAATATTAAAAATTTGAAATCTAGAAACTCTTGCAAAAATATTTGTAAGACACTTAAGGATGTCCATTTTTTGATTAAAAAAAAGTTTTTTTATGAAGAAGCTTGATTTAAAATCAAGGTCTAAATGTGGTTCTTGTATTTTAGTGGTGAAACAACATAAATTTTATTGTTTATCTTTTTATTGCTTAACCTTGTTATTTTATCTAACATTTAAGGACATTTGAAATAAAAAATTTATTTTTGATAATTTATTTATTTACAAAGATCATTTTATTTATGAAGTTTAAATATTAACATTCAATAAAATACTTAGTTTTAGAAAGATTTTTCCAAATATTTTGAAAAAAATTAAAAAAGAACATATAATTTAACCTCAGTTATTATATATTTTATTATTTTATTTTATGTTATTTTTAATTAATATTTTCTTTCACTTATCAACTATTGTTATTAATAATTTGTTGAAACTTTGAAAGCATATAAAATAAAATGCTTGAGGATAAATGAAAGAATATCATGTGCTGAGTCTCTTTTTTAACTTTAGATCTTCCCATAACTTATTACTTAATTTAGTAATATATATATATATATATATATATATATATAATATTAAGAATAAAAGTTTTATTTTAAAATATCGATTGAAAAGGAATAGGGGTCATCTTTTGATATCTTACTAACTCGATGGAGATAGCATTAGTGAAGTATAAGAGTAATATAATTAAATAAATTTGTAATTCCTTAAAATTTAAAATATTTAATAACCTTTTTAATGATTGAGAAAAGGCTTAAACTATAATTATTTTAAAAGGGTGAAGTATAATGCTAGAGAGTAGCAATAACACACTGTTTATGCAATAGAAATTCACTTCTTAAGATAATTTATTTTTCTTGTTCTTTTAATCAATCAAATAAATAGAATTTGGTTTTTCGATTAGTTGTATAAAAAGATAAATAACTAAAAATAAAAAAAATCATTTAAAGAAAGAGTTAAGGCTTATTTGTTTGATTTTTTTAATAAAAAGTACAATTTGTTTAAAAAATATTTTGCAAAATTTATAACAATTTAAAGTAAAAAAAATAAAAAAAATTCTTAAATGTTATTATAATTTTAAAACAATAAGTTCTAAAACGAAATTCTAAAAGATACTATATTAAAAAATTACCCTTTTAAAATTTAAACTTTAACAAAGCAATTCTAGAACAAATCAGTGTTTATTAAACAAAACCTATTAGGATTGTAAAATTATAATGCATTTATTTATTTTGGCATATCAGTTTTAGTTTTTATATTCTATTAATAATTTGCAATATTATTTTTAAAATAAGTATTATAAAGGATGTGTTGTTAACTATCTATTTTTCTATTAGGTACAAATTCGCAGCATGTTGGTTAGCAACTTTGAATTGGTACCATGAGAGTATGATTATCTCAAATGGCTCATATATTGGGCCAACTGCATTAAATGCACTCGTCATCAAATTGATCTTAAGTTACAACATTGATTCTAATTACATAAGTATGCAAATTCAGATTTTGATTTTTACTTACAAAAATTTAACTTAAATATAATTGCTTATTTTAATGTAACCAGGATGCATTGTCTTTCTTTTGGATTAACTATGTCATGTTATAATTTATGTTAAAAAGGATCCAATCATATAATGGGGATAAATATGTACAACATTCAAAAACTGGTTACAATATGAGGCATTGTGTTTATGGGGGCCACATAGGTGGCAAAATTCTGAGTAGGTAATAAACAAATTGAATGCTCATGTAGGAACTTACCTGCTCCACAATCAGAAATGGAATTTGAAAAGAGAATAAAGTTTAATACTGAGTATGACAATGTTAATAAAAGCATATCCAAAAATATAAATATTCCAACTATACTATTATTTAAATTTCTCTAAAAAAAATGAATTATCACAATTTTTAAACGGGGTTTCAATGTACGCTAACCTTGGTTTGAGGAGTATTTTAACATAAGTTTTATGTTTTACCTTCTATGACGACTCTTCCTACTTTCAGTGCCCAGTAAAGATCCATTCTACAACAAGAACTACATAAGTTTCTAATTACTAATTTGATTTTTATTTTTATATATATCTTTTAATTTTATTTTTTTATTGTAAATGATCAAATTTATAATGGAACATCATGTTAGCCTTCCACGTCATCACATCTTCAACTAGTCATTTAAAGGATGCCTCGTGCATATATAATATACTAGATAATTTTTTTTATTTAAACAGAGGTATTCAATATAATTTAAAAAAAAATCTTTATAAGTTGTTAAACATAATTGTTTAAAATTCATTTACTGTGAATTATATTTAAACGAAATATTTATTGAATTCTGATTAATAGATATTAGATAACGATATCTTTGCTCATTTTTGTGTTTATCTTTTGGCCTGTTTAAATATTAACAAATATTGTTTCAGGTTTATAAATTGAGCTGTTATGGTAAAAATTTGTATGTATCAAGTTCAAAAACTACATGCTGAATTTAATCCCATGTATGTCCATGTTTGTATGATTGTTACTGTTGAAGTGTGTGCATAAAAATTGTAAAATTGGAATATCAAACTAATTGAAGTACAATGATTATGATGTCGATGAACTGTTATAACTATTTGAAAAAGAAGCTCAAGAATAGAAATCAGGACAATTTAATGGATGTCATTGAGGAGTTCTCCAAGTTTTTTGCATCCAAGTTTTTAGCTTTATGAAAGGTTTTGTTAATATGTTTAACTAAGGTATGACTGAATGAACTTCAGGAATGTAAACTCAGTTTAAGTTTGGAATGATAAGTCTTTTTTATTAATTTAATTAAATTTTATTTAAATAAAATTTAATTTAATTAATTAAGATTTTATATTAATAAAATTTAATTTAATTTATTTTTTTCACTATCTTTTGTGCCCATTTAATTTAACATAAAATTAGTTTAATTTTAAATAATTTGAGATTAAGCATTGTAGCAAGATAATATACTTTAATGGTATTGTTGAAACATCTTTGTAACAGGTATAAATGGTGAAATAAAAGCTTTAAATACCAACAAATATTTATGGTGGTTTCTAATTACTAGTAAATAAACTTATATTTTTAGCAATTTTTATCAGTATTTAAGAAAAAATCATTGAAAAATTTTGTGGCATATGCAAAATTGACATTTTTTAAAAATGCTGTTAATAATTTTTGTAACAATTTTTAACCGTTAAAAATAATATATTTCTTTTTAATGATGTATTAAAATAACGTTTAAAAAATAACAATTTTTTTATTGGTATTATTGTAATATTTTAAGTTTTAAGTTTGAATTTAATAAACACATGCTCATGCAAAATTTACTAGTAAAGAAATAATTTTTAATTAAAAAATTTGTCAACAACATGTTGTTTAACACACTTATTCAAACATAATTTCTATATTGAAATGAGTTTTTTAAATTTTATTAAAAAAAATTAATTTTAATATATTATTAGTGTAAGAAAATTTTATATTATCAATCTATTAAAAATTATAGTATGATTTTTGAAATAATTATTTTGAGTTTTTAAAATTTTATTAAAAACAAAAGTAATTTTAATATATTATTAGTGTAAGAAATTTTGATATTATCAATCTATTAAAATTATAGTATGACTTTTGAAATAATTATTTTGAGTTTTTAAAATTTTATTAAAAACAAAAGTAATTTTAATATATTATTAGTGTAAGAAATTTTTATATTATTAATCTATTAAAATTTATAGTATGATTTTTGAAATCATTTATTTTAAAAATTAATAACTTTTAATAATAAAAATTAATAATTAAATGATAATATAAATCTTTTTACTACTAACATATTCTACTTAATTCTTTTGAAGCTCACATGAATTTTATCTAATAATAAATAATATGTTAAAAAATTATATTTTTTAAATTTTTATTTATAATATTTTTCTATCTAAAATTTTAAAAATAACTATTGTTATATTAATTTTATAAAAATTAATAAAATGTTTTAAATTTATTTTTATGTTAATTTAAAATTTACTCTAAATTTATTAATTTTATTTATTAATCAAAATATACAAATGAAAAATTAAACATCGATAAATAATATTAATAATTAGGGAATACCTCATGTAATAAACCACTAGTTAAATAATTAACTCCTCTTTTAAATTAAACACTGAATGTGGATGCTGCTTGCCAAATTGATCAATAAATATACCAGCAATGTAAATCACTCAAATAAAAGTGAGATCCGCCAAATTGATCAATAAATATACCAGCAATGTAAATCACTCAAATAAAAGTGAGATCCGTTCACAACATTATTGTTGCATTGAAAGACACCTGCCTCATCATTTTTATTATATTTATCTTCTAAAATATATGTTATTAAGTATTTTTTAAAAATATTTATTAAAAGTTTAAAAATTAAATAAAAATAAATTTTGGTATATTAAATAATTTTGTATTAGATTTTCTAAATCTTTAAATATTTTTAAATACTTATTAATAAATCTATTTTAGCTAAAGACAAATTACAGAAAAAAAAAGCCTAAATTAAAAAGAAAAGATATAGAGTCATATAAAAAATTTATTTAAGAATATTTTTATAAGAATTAATAAATATAATTATCGTAACCAAAATTATAATAAAATGATGAACTTGTTAAAATTTAGAAAAAATCATTTATGATCGTAAAGTTGTTATTAAAATTTATTTAAAAAAATATTTAAAAAAGTATAGAAGAAGACTTTTAGGTTCAGAAGTTTATTATAGATATGGAGGTTGTTAATATCTAGTTGTCCGTTTCGAATAACAGTACCCTTACATTGAGTATATAATTTTAATATTTTAAAAATTATTCGATCTCTTAAAATATAATAAAAAATAAATAGATTATGGAAAATAGTCTGACAGAATTTGATACGTATTCCAATGTAATGAAAACTTAAGGGTATATAGTTCTGGTAAAGGATGTGATCCTGCAGTATTGTGCGAAAACAAGATATAAGGAGACTTGTTTGAAGAAATTATTAATTCACATAGACTAGTTTAAAGAAATTCTTAATCCACATATGCACAAAATCTAAATCAAACGAAAGTTGTACTAAGACTTATATGATATTCTATTGAATGACAAAGTAGGCTAACATCCGTATTTAGAGCTCATTACGTGAGGTTTAGAAATTTTAAAACTTTAAAATATATATTTTTTAAATTTAAATGGAAAATAATATTTAATTGAATGGTTTGACTAAATAATATTTAAATATTTTTCTAAACTCATATATGTCCAAAATCTGAGGCAAACAAAGATTGCACAATGATATGTTACACGACTGTATTTAGATCTCGTTGCATTTAAAAATTAGTTCATGAGATTTAAAAATTTTGAAACTTTAAAATATATTTTTTAAAATTAAAATGAAAAGTAATATTTAATTGAAAGGTTTAACAAAATAATATTTATAGAAAATCTCTAGGAGTTCAAACAGAATATAAATTTTATCCAAAAATATAAAGTAAAAGTAGAAATGGAATGAGTATCAAGGGTGGTGGATATGTCAGTTTACCATGTTAGGATTGAGGTCATTTGCTTTGGGTAGAAAACATTATTGCTACTATTTCTCTTCACTCTTTAGCTCAATCATTGCCCTTGCATGAAATGAAAGTTTAAGATTGTCACTTCCTTCAAACATTTTCAATGAAGGCTTCATAATTACTACAACTCAAATATAGTGGAAGAAGAAATAGTCATTAGATAGTTATAGTTGAAACTAAAACCAAATTGGGGAAGAAGATGATGTCAGTGTTCAAATTGCAACTTAAATTAAGTGACAAGAACGGATCATCTGGGATAATGAGAAAAAGGATTTTTTGAAGAGGAAAGGAAGATGATGTTAAGGTTTAAAATTGAAAATCAAATTCGAAAGAAGGAAAATGAAAAGAGAAGGAAAATAAAAAATGATTTAGAAAACTATGTTAAAAATTTGTGACCGAAAATTCAATCACTAAATCTTGAAAAAATAAAGTTTGGCAACTAAAATTTGTAACCAATTTTAGTTTTTTTTTTTATCAAATTTTTCATTTCTAATTTAATCTCTAAATTATAAAATATAATTTGTTCGTTATTTATCCAAACATTCACTATATTAGTTGTTAATGGGACCAAATTTATGCGCTCACCAAATTCGATCACTAAGTTCATAATTTGTTTTTGTAGTGAATTGTTCTCACAATAATTCCCGATGAAAAACTAATTTGTTAACTTGGTGCATTTGGAATTTGAAATATATATATATATAGTCAGGATCTATTGATAGAGGTATCAAACTTAACACTTACATTAACTTAATAACTTTTTATAAAATATAAGATTCATTAATCCAACCATTTAATCATCTAATAATATCTTTATGATTATGTATATCAAATTTCAAATAATTTGGATATTTATAAGTATGATATTCAAATATTGATATTTACATATATTTAAATAATATATTAGATGTTAAATAAAGTTATACGATGAAGTATCTATTAATTTTTATTTTGTATAAATTATATTGATAAAACTTTTAACTCAGCACTTAAATTAATGAATCTTATATTCTATGAAAGATTATTAAGTTAGTGTAAGTATTAACGTTTTGACACCTAGCATAAGTATTAACGAGAGAGAGGAAAGATCTCTTAACATTATATATCAATATAATAATTTTTTGTAGAACATCAGATTCATTAAATCTAACCGTTAAATCATGTTATATTATTTTTATGATCATGTATGCCAAATTTTTAATAATTTGAATATTTGTAAGTATATTATTTAAATATTGACTAATATATATATATATAGAAGGGATCAAAGTAACTTTACTTAGAGTTACTCCGTTTAATAACTCTCATAAACAATCAAATTTCATATCCAACTATTAAATTAATAAATTATTCTGAAAAAATTTTATAAAATTTGAAAAAAATTTAATATTTTATTAAATAAATTTAAATTAATAGATATTATAAAAGATATATATTCTATTAATTTAAATTTATATTTTAAAGTATCAACCCTTTTTCAAATTATATAAAATTTTTCAAGATGATTTATATAATATAATTTATTAATTTAACAGTTGAATTGATAAAATTTAATTGTTTATGAGAATTATAAAATAAAGTAGCTCTAAATAAAGTTATTCTTAAAATAACTTGATCACTCCTCTTTTATTTATTTATTTATATATATATATATATATATATTAAAATAAAATTTTATAATAAAATATGTATTAGTATTTTTTTTATGAAATTTTTTACAAAACATAAACTTATAGATATTTTATTACATGATTTTATTTTGTGTTATTTAAATATATATAAATATCAATATTTGAATAACATATTTACAAACATCTAAATTCTTTAGAATTTGATATAAATAATCATATAAATATTATAACATAATTAAACGGTTAGATTAATAATATAAATATTAAATTTAATATCAAATAATAATAAATTTTGACTTTTATATATATATAATACAAATAAAAATTTTATTATTATATTTTTTTTACATACACTTATATCATTTATAAAAATTATGACATATATAATTTAATCATTCTATATTTTTTTTATAAGATTACATGTATATTTTATATGAGAAAATTATGATAAAATTAAATAGAATTATTATAATTTTTAATATAATTATATATTTAAAATTAAAATTCAAAATTGTGGGTCAAATTGAATTAACCTATACCATCTGATCCAATCACCTTCGATGATAGTAAATAATTGATGTCCTTTTATTTTTTTAAATAATATATACATATTAAACAAACCTTGTACAAGATAATGTTCATGTGACTAAAGTAGTACATGATTAGATAGTTCTATAATTGTATACAACGTGTGAGTCAAAAATATCTATATAAGGTAGAATTCATAAATAATTTGGTTGATTTCATTTTCAAAGATTTAACTCCTACTTTTACTAATTTATAAGTGTGAATATTCTATTTTCCTTTTAAATATATTGTTTAAATAAAGTAGAGAAACGGACTAATTAACGGCGTCCGCAAACTCAAAACCACCTAAAAGTTGTAAAAACTTACCTTTATGATGCCAAATCAGGTGATAATCATTGGAATATGTCATTAATAAAAGATATACAAGTGGATCATCAGTTAGACCAATTTTCCTTCTATTTCGAAACTTTATCAATGAATTAGTCCTTAAAATAATAGGGCAGCATTTATAATTTTATTATTATTATTATTATTATTATTATTATTATTATTATTATTATTATTATTATTATTATTATTATAATAATAATAATAATAATAATAATAATAATAGATTTATCACAAAACCCAAAAAACACAAGGGACTCAATACAAGGTTAATTACAGCTTTATCATCGTGTACCCAATTTCTATTAATTCATAAGTTATCAATTAATTCACAATTACAAGTCTTAATGTAAAGGAAAGGAAAAAAATATAGAAAAAAATTCAACCAAGTGAACAAATGTAAGGAATTATCTTAAACCTTACTTAGACTACTTTCAAGTGTAGCACTGCAAATCTTTAACTGCTTACACAATTTTAATGTCAATAACACTTACAAAACTTCAGCCAAACAAGCTTTTATATCATCCTTCTAAAAGTAAAATAAAAAAAATAAAGATATCATTATTGGAAAGGTCTTTGTTCAAATAATATTATATCATTCATTATTATTAATTTTTAATCTTTTTATACTATTTTTATATTTTATTAATTTTTTTTATCATAAAAAAATATTTTAGAAACCTCACATTCGTAGCTGATCATATTGCTTATCCAATAGCATTTATATATAAGTATACATTAATTCTATTTATATAATTACAAGGTTCAGTGTTTTACCTAAATAAAATAGAAATGAAAAGTCTCTAAAAGTTTAAATAAAATATAAATTTTATCCAAAAATAATGTAAATCAAAAATAGAAATAGAATAATTATCAAAGGGTGGAGATGTCACTTTACCATGTTGGGGTTGAGCTTCTTTTACTCTAAAGAGAATATATTACTGCTATTATTGTTATTCATTTTTCAGCTTGATAATTGTACTTGCACAAAATGAAAATTTAGGATTGCACGAAATGAAAATTTAGGATTGCCACTTCCTTCAAACAATTTTAATGAAGACTTCATACTTACTATAATTCAAAACATAATGGGAGAAGGAATAGTCATTAGATGGTTATAGTTCAAACTAAAACTAAATTTGAGAGAAGGAGATGATGTTAGGGTTCAAACTGCAACTCAAATTAAGTGACAAGAATGAGTCATCCAACGATAATGAGAAAAGGGATTTTCGAAGAAAAAAGAAAGATGATGTTAGGGTTCAACAATTGGAAATCAATTTCGGTAGAGGGAAAATAAAAAATGATTTATAGAATTAGCTTAAAAAAATTTGACCAAAAATCCAGTCACTAAATCAATTTTTTCAAAAAAAAAATAGTTTGGCAAACTGAAATTAGTAACTAACTTAAGTTTTTTATTTTTGTGATTGAATTTTTGATTTCTAATTTAGTCTTTATATTATAAAATATAATTTGTTGGTCATTTACCCAAGCGGTTGATATATCGGTTATTAATGGCAATCGAATTTATACAGTCACCAAATTCGGTCCCTAAGTTCATAATTCCTTATGCAAAACTAATTTATTAACCTGGTGCATTTGGGATTTGAAATATATATGAAGAGGGATCAAATTTCTTTAAGAATAACTTTAGGTAGAGCTACTTCGCTTAATAACTTTCATAAATAATTGAATTTCATCAATTTAACTGTTAGATTAACATATTTTATTGTGTAGATCAAATTAACGGATATTATGAAAAATTAACGGATATTATGAAAGATATATTATTTGACCATTAACTAAAGAATTTGATACTTTAGTAGTAACTTGATCCCTCTTTACATTTCTCTTTCTATAGTCAAGATCCATTGATACATGTATCAAACTTAATACTTATATTAACTTGATAAATTTTTACAAAATACAAGATTTGTTAATGCAATCGATAAATCATCTAATAATATCTTTATGGTCATATATTCAAATATTGATATTTACATATATTTGAATAACATATTAGATGTTAAATAAAGTTATGCGACAAAATATCTACTAATTCTTATTTTATATAAAATTTTATATGCATGATTTACTTGATAAAAACTTTTCAATCAATGCTTGAATTAGGGAACATTGTATTCTATGAAAGATTATTTAAATTGATGTAAGTATAAAGTTTAACACTTGATATCAGTGGATCCTTCCTCTTTTTATATATATATATATATATATATATATATATATATATATATATATATATATATATATATATATATATAAAGAGAAGAGAGATATGTTGACATCATATGTCAAGCTTAACTTAACACTTATATCAAATTAATAAATTTTTATAGAATACAAGATTCGTCATTTTTATAGAATACAAGATTCGTCAATCCAACCAATTGACTCATGTTACAATATTTTTTATGATTATGTATATCAAATTTTAAATAATTTGGCTATTTGTAAATATGTTATTCAAATATATATATATATATATATATATATATATATGAGATATTAAAATAAAATCTTGTGATAAAGTATTTATTAATTTTTGTTTAGTTTGAAATTTTATACAAAACAAAAACTTATAGATACTTTATTGTATGAATTTATTTTAACATCAAATGTGTTATTAAATATATGTAAATGTCAATATAAGGACAGAATACCTACAAACATCCAAATTCTTTAAATTTTGATCCAAATGATCATACGGTTGGATTAATGAATCTTGAATTTTATAAAAAAGATTTAGTATAAATGTTAAATTTGATATTTGATATTAACGGATCCTAATAACTTTAACATTTGTACCAACTTAATAACCTTATATAGAATACAAAATTTATCAATCCAACTATTGATTTAAAAGTTATTATCAAGTCAATCATGTATATAAAATTTTATACAAAATAAAAATTGATAGATACTTCATTTTATAATTTTATTTTAACAGCTTATATATTATTTAAATATATGTAAATATTAATAGTTAAATAACATACCTTCATATTTTCAAATTCATTGAAATTTCGTACATATGATCATAAAGATATTATAACATGATTTAACAGTTGTATTAGTGAATTTTCTATTCTATATAAAATTATTATATTAATATAAATGTTAAAGTTTGACACCTGATATCAATGAATCGCGACTATATATATATATATAATAAAAATAAAAATTGTATTATTGCATTTGTTCTGTACATACACTTATATCATTTATAAAAATTATGACACACATAACTTAATGATTTTATGATTTTTTTATGAGATTACATGTATATTTTACATAAAAAAATTATCATAAAATTAGATAAAATTATTATTAGTTATAATTTTTTAATATAATTATATATTTAAAATTAAAATTCAAAATTGCATGTTAAATTGAATTAACTTTTATCATCCACTAACAAAAAATAAAAATTTAATAACAAGATTTTACATCAGTTATTTAAGAATTAACATAAAAAAAATACAATATCATTTTTGTAAATATATTTTTAAGTTACTATATAAACACTCAATTATATTTGATGTCCTTAATCCTTAAAATTAATCAAGAAACCTACACTGAAATAAATATAAAAACAGAAAACAGAATAAACAGACAAACAGAGATATAGACAATAATAAAAATATATAATAAATAATGAGAAAATAAGAAAAGAAAATTAAACAAAAAAAACTTTTTTTAAAAGGAAATAAAAATTTTAAAATCAGGAAAAATTATAAATTAAAGAAAAATTAGGAAAAGAGGAAATAAAATTTTAAGATTAAAAATCAAAACTCAAAATCTAAAAAAAATAAAGGAAAACCTGGAAAATAAAATCAATACAAATTAAGGGAAAATTAAAAATTTGGAAAACAAATAAAAATTAAAGTTTGGAAATTAAAGAAAATTGTAAAATATAAAAATAAAGAAAAATAGAAATAAAAACAAAATCTGAAAAAAATAAATAATAATAATAAATAGAATCTAAAATTAGAAACAAAAAAAATAAAAGAAGAGAGAAAAAAAATAATAACACAAAGGATGGAAAATAAGAAAATATATATGAAGGGATAGAAAAATAAAAATAAAATCTGAAATTGAAAAATAAAAATTTTGGATAACTAAAAATAATGAACACAAAAGAAAATGGAAAATAAAAATCTGGAAAATAAAAGAAATGATAAAATAAAAAATAAATAAGTTTTAGAAAAGATATAAAATAAAAAAGAAAAATAATAATAAAAGTAAAAACACCAAAATCTAAAAAATCCCAAAAATATGTAAATAATAAATAGAAAAACAACAAAATAACTAAATAAATAAACATTAAAACCAAAAATAAAAAGAAAAGAAAAAAAAGTAATAAAAACAAAATCCAAAATAAAAATAAAAAATATAATAATAAATAAATAAAAATAGAAATTAAAAGGAAAATAAATAAATATAAAAGAAACGAAAAAAGAAAATAAACAAAAAAACAACAAATAAACAAAAAAAGAAAATAGAAAATTAGAAAAATATATATCTGAAATAAAAAAAAGGGATTTAATGAAAACGAAATCTAAATTCTAAAAACAAAAATTAAGAAACAGAAAATTAACGAAAACAAAAAAAAAAAAACTGAAAAACAAACTTTAAAACGGAAAACAAATTAATAAAGCGGAGAATGGAAATGAAATGAAGAAGAAGAAGAAAATTACAAAACAAAAAGTTCCCTCTAGAAGAAGAGGGTCGCCCCTCACTTCCATGAACGGGGGCTCTCAACCTCCATTTCTTCGCCGAAGAAGAGGCTGAACAGGGGAACCTTCAAAGGATCGATCCGTGCTTGATGAGCCACCGAAGAAGGCAGGAGGAAGACGCTTATAGGTTCAGATTCGATTTAGGCAACTAATCCTCTCATAGGTTCAGATTCGATTAAAGCCATAGGAAATCCGGAATAGAAATGATGAGATCACAAAATAAAAATGAACTCAATATGCTTATAATAGTTTCAACTCCTGCTCTAAATCTTGAACTGGAAGTTTGAATGGAACTCGCATACATTCGGTTGAGTCCTTGTAATTAGATTCTTGAATGATAAATAAATCCACAGTACATTCATTAGCAATGATTTATATGTGTTATTTAATGATTGGAGACCTGTAGCTGTAGAGCCATTGCCTAAGCCACGCATCTCCTTTAGAACCACTTGCTATATTTGATTTTCACCACCTTCACTTGAGTCAATAGTATGTCTTATATAAAGAACAGTCGTGGGGAGGTATTGTAAAATTTGATGGATCTTAAATGGACCCATAACTAGTGCAGAGTCAACTGGATAGAAGAGTAATCTCAGTGCGATTATTGGCTGAGCTAGAGGATCCTGTAGGTTGGGAAATGTATGCATGAGGAAGGGAAGAATGCATGGCATGTGTAAGTTGGTCCAGGTGAGGTGATTGGAGTACAGGAAATGCTTCAGTAGATGTGTGCTTGAAGCATCTTGGCTATGAGAGATTTGGCATCGAGGGTATTCAACTCTCCACACCTAGTCTTTTAACAGACCTTGGTTTACCATATAAGGCCAGTCAATCATCACTTGTGTCTATCACAGAAGGGGGGTCTTGGTCAACCTATGATGGAATCCAAGAGAGGACAAAACTTGTCGCTGAATAAGATGCCAGCTTCGACAGACTCTCGACGTCCATGTTATAGAATGAATCAATTTTCATGGAGACTTGGCTCGGGAGTTCGTTACCTTCATATCCTACCCCTGGAACTGCAATTCTGGCTACCCCTGTCTCATCAGTGTCCATGTTCCAGAATATGTCGTCTTGAACTTTCATTGTTCGCTTACCATAGCTTTCCCGTAATGTCATAATTTTCTCTTTGTCAACATCATACTCAGGTTTTTTCTCATGATATCCCAATCGCATACTCCAGTAATAGTTATAATGGCATCCAGGAGAATGAGTATTCATTCTGATGACAGCAGTTCGTGACCAGCATATACTTTGTCACGCATCCCTGGCTTACTACATTAGATAGCCCATCCACATGAAGGAGGTCATAGGTTCTAGGGTAAGTCGAAAGGCAGCCACCGTGCCCTTCCCGCATTATGAAGCCTTTAGCATCATTGGAAATGGTGAGTTATTGCGCCTCAGCCCGCAAACATATGCTCACATTCAAAAGCCAGAAAAAACCATGCAAAACTAGGCAAGCTTCAGGCTTGTGGATACAACAATGAGCCATGCAACCACCATGCAGACTTTGGCTCATGGTTGACAGCATGTGAATTTGGCTCATAATCGGCAATGCGTGAATTTGGCTCGTGGTTGGCAGCTTGTGAAAGGCCCAGGAATAAGGACTACTAAGCGTACAACCAGCATGCATTTAGGTAACTGCACGTGCTACAGTTATAAATTCCCGAAAGAATACTTTAAAATTAATTGAGAGCACTAGAAACTGAAATGAAGATTTGGCGTAGTGGTTAATTGTTGGCGCCAGCAACCCCGTCCTTGGGTTCGAACCCATCTAACACCTTTTTCGTCTAAAATGCTATTAAAGTTGCAAAATCTCTTAAGATTATAGTTGTAAAGGCAATCACAATTAACGGATCCAGCCTAGTTGGTCAGCGCGCCCTTGGAGGTTAGAGTATGCAGGTTCGAGTTCTGCTACAAAGATTTTAAGAAAAATGGGTGCTAATTCCCGTACCTTTAGTTATATCAATATTTAGTGTAACTTTATCATAATTGTGAAGTTGGTGTGGTGGTCAGCAGCCTCCAAAGCTTCAATGATCGCAAGTTCGATCTCTCCTGGGGTCCATGGGCTAGTTTTCTCTTAAAAATAGCATTTGAAGCCTTAATTAATCACATATCGCATTTAATTCTTTTTTCTTTTCTCTTAAATTTCCAAAACAAATTCAATTCAAGTTTAATTCCTTTTTATTTTTTCTCAAATTTCTAAAACAAATTCAATTCCTTTTCTTAAATTCAATTTAAATTTAATTCTTTTTTCTTCTTCTTTTCTCTCAAATTTCCAAAATGAATTCAATTCCTTTTTTCAAATTCAATTCAAGTCAAGTGTCACTTCAATCCTAATTCCTTTTTTTAAATTCAATTCAAGTCAAGTGTCACTTCAATCCCAAATCAAGCATAAATTCTCAAGTTCAAATCAAGTTTATTTTTAATCAACTCAAGTCCAATTCCCCTGAAATTTCCAAAATTCAAATAAAGTCATTTTTTTCAAAATTCAAATTAACTCATTTCCTCAAGATTCAAATTCTTCTCTTCAAAAATTCAAACTAAGTTCTTTTTCCTTAAATCAAATTCATTTTTTAATCAAGTTCATATTTCTCAAGTCAAGTTCAATTCAATTTCAAATTAAATTTAATTCCCTTCTCCAACTCAAAACCAATTCTATTTCGTTCCAAAATCAAGTTCCTTTTCCCTAAATCAAATTTTGAATCAAATTCATTTCTTAGTTCAAATCAAACCCTTTTTTCAAATATTTTGGGATCTTTGGTCTCACGCAACGGACTCTGAACGGGAAACTGGCGGTTCACCTGTTGTTCGACGTTTAGTAGTTTGTATAAGCCCCGTGCTGCCTTAGCTGCCTCGGACCTTGTGCATGAGTGGATCGAAGGCCCTTTCTAAACAAGAAACATCTTTTCAAAATATCATATTCCCTCTAAACACCTCGAAGGTCAAGCCTTCAAAACAAACCAGAACTACGTAAGGCTTGAGTTTCCCATTGCATCGGGTAATACGTAGGATTCAAACATTTTCAAAAATCACACACTCAGTTTAAGGGTACCGTTCTTCGGAATAGGCGAGTGGGGTGCCTAACACCTTCCCCACTCGTAACCGACTCCCGAACCTAAATCTCTTCCTCGAGTCAAGGTTTTTCCAAATCTTTTTCCCTAAAATAAATATTTGGTGGCGAATCCCACACAATCAAATAATTCAATTTTCAAAATTTTAGCGAGTTCGTCCTCTCGTCGGAATTATGATTGTGACATACTACATCAATTAAACGAGCATCTTATGTAAAATAATATTTTTACATCGATTATTAATGCAACTGACTTAAAAAGCAAACTTTTACAATTGAATTTTGTGTACCCAATGTTAAAAGTATCTTCTTCTTTTTTCTGTTCGAAGGTTCACAAGCTTGCTTTACTTACTGTTTCGTTCTCCCTCAACTTTGAATCTTTCACCAGAGTTATCTTCCTCATTGTCGAAGTTTTCATCGATGATGCTTCCTTCTTCATTGATAAAATTTCTTTCTCCATCATCGTCGAAGCCTTCATCATTTGTCTCTTTCTCTGGTTCCCAAATTTTCTATGAATGATAGAAACCCTAGACACATTTGATTTTATACGCTCTTTTTTGCCATCGAGGGTGAGTGTGCTTCTCCTTCCTGTTCCCTCCACATTTATTTCTTGGAAGAGTTCTTTTATTTGAATTTCTTACTTGCTTTTATATATATATTCTCAATTTCTCTTTTTCCTTTTTCTTTGCTTCGTTACTTTCATATGTATATCTATTTCATCATTGGTTAATATAGATGGAATTCTGGATCTATTTGGTTCTTATCTTCTTTAGCTTATATTCCTAGTGTATGCTATCACCAAATGATATTCACCTTTTGTAACTATTACCTCTTTTCTCACCATTCTTAAACACTAGTTATGCAAATATTCATTATCAACATTTCAACAGCTTTTATTTTAATATAGTTTTCTATATTTTTCTCTGTAATATCATATATTATATCATATTTTTATTTCTTTTTTTTATCCTATTTTACTTATTTTAAAATATATAACAACATTTTTCAAAATATAATTTTATAGAGAGGAAATATATATGATATTATATAACTATCATTATGTGAGCAATGAAGGAATAGAAAGGAAGAAGACATGTATATTTTCATTCATACAAATTTGTTTTCGTCTATTTGCTAAATAATTGTGATTAGGTAGCAATTTACTTTGCTTTATGTTACTTTTTGTTTTTCTCCTTCAACAATAAGTAAATGGACCTTGATTTTTGTTTTGTATCTAGAAGGTGGACCTTCATCTTACACTGGTGAAAATAAATTTGTTGACAGGTGGATGATAAATAGTTTTCAAGACTGTCATATCTCCTAGCTTTGATATTAGTGTTCAATTGTTCCAGGATAATCGATTATCGCTGCTTCAGCCTTGAATGTGAGAGGACTTAACATTACACATGTAAAGAGCCATTTGCAGGAATGTTGACATCTAGTAGGTTATATATATGACACTTAATTGGTTTTTATTGCTTGATTGTACTCTAGATAATTACAGATCCTTTAGTTGCCAAATATATATATATATATATTTCAATTCTACCTTTGTGTAACATATTAATTATATTTTGGAATTCAAATGTATCGAAGTAAAATGCTTGATGAATTTGCCAAGGTAAATTTTCAAAACCTTTATATTTTGTTAGCAAAAACCATGTTCTGAGCTCATTTCACATGGCATGCCCATTTCAAGAGTTTAGATGATATGCATGATTTATTCATTGTACTTTATTTTAGTATTATCGCAAAATGGGACAATGCGAGGAGGCCACCATATTTTGGATATGTATGGAAGACATGATGTCCCGTGACACTTTAGGGTTGATAACAAGAGCTTTTTATCATTATCTCTGCTAATGAAGTAACCACCTTATGAAATCAATGCTCATGGTTCTTTAGGTATTGAAAGAAAACTTGAAGTGGTAAAATTATAATTAATATAATGTCCAAAACATAAGGATATGTAAAGTTTTGATATATCTTTGATGTTCTCTATAAATTACACTTAACTGGTCTTTTCAATAGTCATATGATGATAAAATCAAGTTTAGTGTGGAACACAAATTTATATAAAATCAATTTATCATTATCAATGTAGTTACTATGTGAATCTAAAGGAAAGTCTTTATTTTTTGGAAAAAAACATGGTGAGAGAATATGATGATATGGAGGATCAATAATCTTTTGTGTGGTGAGCTATCCTTCCATAAGAGAGTGAATGAGAGAACTCCACTAATTGTATGTGTTTATCTTTATAATGAAAGGATTGAAAAGGAGGATAAGGGTCCAACAAAACATGGTGAGAGAGAAGTACAAAAGGTATGAATAATTAATATTAATATTAGTTATTTATATAAAATTGAATAGTCTGTATGGAATTATTAGTTTCTTTTACATTGATGTATGTTTGTATCCAAAATCTTAATTTTTAACATTTTACTTGTGTTTCACCCTCCTAATATGTATATACCCAAAAAATTTTAGCATTTTGCATGTGCTTCCTAGATACAGATGGTTAGTAGAGGATTAATTATAAGCCTATTTTTATTCTGTAATATATAAAGAAATCTACTAACCAATGGATTACCTCCTACTATCATTTTGCAAGATATATAGCATTTACAATATTATGTTGTTGTTGGGGATGAGATATTGACATGACTCTATCCAATAAATGTTAGAGGCCAAATTGACTATAATTCAATTTCTTTAAATAAAATGTTTAAGCCTTTTTGCAAAATTCCTCTCAATAAAATTCCTAATCTAATTAGGAGAAGTCATTTTCTATCCAGAGACTTTATATATTTACATTGATCAATCAAGAGACATGTGAAAGATAAAAAAAATCAACAATTTTAATGTCCAAATAGCCAAATTGGTATTGGATTTGGATATTTTCTTCCCCTGATGCACACTTTTAATCTTGAGATACAACTTTTTACTTTAATAATATAATGGTTCTTTATCTAAACTAGCAGGATCTAAAATATAAATATAGTGGATATTACTAATCTTGTCCACTTAGTAATAGAAGGTTAAGCAAGTCTGGTAGAATTTTTCGGGAGGATGATAAAGAAACTACTTTACAAACCAAAAATAGTTTTTACTTTATATCAATTAATATAAAAATATTATTATATTAAAATAACAAATGATAATGATTTTATTAACTAAATATTTATGAATAATAATTTTTTCTCGATGCAAAAATTCCAAAGTAAATTTCTAGGAAGATAGACGTAAGGTAACTAATTTCTATGCAAAATTGTAACTTTTTAGAGGAATATTTTAAATTCTCTTTTAATATTTGTAAACACTCAATTATGTCCTAAGCCTCATTTTTAAAATTAATCAATAAATAAATAGAAAGCAAAAAAAAAACAAATAAACAAAAAATAGAACAAATAAAAATTAAAAAAATCAAAAAATCAAAAAATAAATAGTAAAATAAAGTAAATAATAGAAATGAAAAAAATGGAAAACAGAAGAATAAAATTAGAAAAAATAAATAGAAAGTAAAAGATAATAAAAACGGAAAAATACACAAATAAAATAAAAATAATAATAATAATAAATAATTAAATATATATATAATAATCAAAAGAAAAGAAAAAAAAACAGAAAACTAATAAAACTAATAAAACAGAAAAGTAAAATCGAATAGAAAGGAGGCGGCAACGAAAAACAAATAACAAAAAGCCAATAAAAATGAAAAGAAAAAGAGAAAAACGGGGAAAAAAGGAAAAAGAGGAGATATGTGCATATATGAAGAAAGGGGGAGCTAGTTTAGTTTGGATTTAGCCAAAAGAAGAAAAGGGAGAGACGGATATAAATAAGAGACAGGGGATTCTTAGAGGGGGTTGGAAAATTTTCAGAGCATGAAGAAGAAACGATTGAGTTCCCTACTCGAAGGAATCCTTAAGGGTAAAGCCAGATATTTTCTCTGTAACAATGCTCTAATCTTCAGAAAAGTGTGGGATATACTTGTAAGTGGCTGGCTGAAGCAAGGAGGAGGATTATTCAGCTTGATTCAAGCTTAAGCATATAAAACCGAACGATTACATCAGGTTAGCTAAATCTATCCTATTCTTGAATCAAAGAATTTGATGATAGTTTATGCTTAAAACCAAGAATCTTGGATTCATATCTTGATATATCATATATAAATATGCATGATATTTCCATCCATGATTGAGTCGGGAGTCTGTTTTGGCCAAAATTATTTTCAAATTGGGCTTTCATACATCCCCTGTTGTAATATTGATAATGAATTTGTTAACTATTTGTTGATCTGTCCTTAAGAATTCTTTCCTGCTACATGGAGAAATATGGTTCAGGGAAGTTCCCCCTCTCCTTCCCGGATTCACATCGTGTTTCCAATCCTTCATAGACTGAATATTTGAGCAACTTGGGTTAACCATTACATATTAATCGAAACCACAAAAGATTGTATTTGGTTGGTAGGATCGATGGGCACTCTTCCATATTCAGAAACGAAGACATTGTTCTCAATGAGAGAGAAAATCATATATATATCTTGATACTTGCTCTTGAAGTTTTAATTGAAGAAGAGGATTTGTCATGAGTAAATCCCTGTTATAATCGGATGGTGTTGAATTCTCTTCTTGACATATCCAAGGAAGGAAACTCGAGACTCAGAAATCGTAAACGATACTTCTATTTGTAGAAGTTTGTAGGATGGTAGCCATGCACAAATATTGGGACATGGATCCAAACATATTCTCCTGATGTGGTACGAATAGTGACTCATACTAGACAATTCAGAGGCCAATTAACATCCAAATTGGCGGAACACCCAAGCAAGAGATACGCCAAGGAGAAAAGGTGGCGATTCGACTCAAGAGACAACATCCACCTCACATGGAGATAATTTGGTAAGGCGAGTGTATGGTGCCTCAGGTGGCTCTGCTCAAAATTTGGCCTAAAAGTACTGTACAAAGTTCATCACAATCGACCCACGAGCATCATACCATGAGTTATGTATGACATGAATGGTTAGGACGTGAACGGGAACCCGCCTACCCTGAATTCAATGCCGGTCAATATTAAAAGGATTTTCACTCGAGTTAGAGGACACAAAGCTAGTATGAAACTGGTCAAGAGTAAGGGTTAGTTACCGATCCCAGAGCATTGCCAGTATAAGACATTGGAACAAAGGAAAACTGACCCTACTACTCAAGAGATACTCCAAACTTCTATACATCATGACAAAGCCCTACAATGGTCGAACAATGGGTAGAATGAGCAGCACACTAAAGTGGTCATCCTATGAATCCCGAGACTATGGAGACAAAAGACAATTTGAACTTGGTGTGAGGGAAGTTGATAGCAAACCTATCAGTTACTTCATTCCTTAGCACATCATTTTGTTTGCATGGGTTGCCATGATAGTGATTCGACCAACAACACCAAGAGCCCGCCACTAGATAAATATCATCGGATCTGACCTGTAATAGTTGTCCCAATAATTTCATTTTTTTTTTATGATAAAGAGTGTGTCATGAGTAGCCTTGTTGAGTCACATTTCAACATATCTATCAGTTGGCCCTAGTAGGAAAGCACGGGAGATTTCGTTCTGTTCTTGAAGTTGACATAAGAAGTTGTTGTACATGAATAACTCTGCCACGACGTTCACAAAATGGTATGGGAATTGTTCTACCCATGCAATGGAGATTTTAGAGTAATAATGGATGTGTTTACTCTGACAGCAACACTGAATAGATAAGTGTAACTGAGGGTAAAGGCATAACGAAGGGGTGTTCATGCTACAAATCAGGTTTTCTATGTGCACTGGTTATGATCGGGCAATTGGTACCATCTGCAAGTTTAATGGTGAACCTCGTAGCACTCCGCCTGGTAAACATAAGAAATACGGGCTTTATATCTGACAATACCCCAAAATGGTCCTAGAATCACCATGTACAACATGCATGGGTTGTTGTGGCGGATGGAAAGCCTAGTCAAGGAAGAAATGTGTCTTCAGAGCAGGTTCCATGTAGAAGTTGGTGATTGCTATAGTTGCTGAGTTAGGGGGTTTATTGGCCTATATTAGCTACACTGTTTCATGTGATAGTAATTAAGAAATGCTGAAGTCAAATTTCTACGTGGAGTTCAAAGCTGTCCATACCACTTGGCTGTTAAATGATATGGACTTGTTATCAGCAAAATCGGGAAATTGATATCACTTTTTGTTTGTGATGGAAGAACATACCTAGCATTTTCTGATCTAGATGAAGTTATCTCATAAGGGGGAAAAGTCGATGGGTAATATGACATTTGAGGCTACTTCGAACACTCCATTTTGGGGTCCAGATCAGTGTGTTGTCGCGCTAATGACATTAGGTTTATGATTACCAAAAGTTGTTCTCGATCTCATCTCGATGTAGTTGTAAGCATGTTTTTCACATTCTCATTGAGAACTAGAACTCACTATCTTGGGGCCTACCATACCGCAATCGGGGCAATGGCTGTTGAAGATTGACTATATGAGGGGAGTCTTTGTAATTTTCAGAAAGTTCAACGTACAGATTAAAACAGGGAACGTCTTGCTATATAATGGTCATAGCATTGATAGACATAAGGAGCCATATGCACTCGGTTGGTGGTGTATGAGCCAGATTTACGTTCATGCATGCCACGTTTCTAATCCAAAGCTATCGGCCATAGACGAGCTAGTTGCACTGTATCTTGCAAACCAAAATATTTCAATTAAGTCAAACAGAGATGTATAGTTACTCATCCTAAAAGCAGGATCTCAAGACATAATTTTGAGCAAGCACGTCTCAGGAATTTGGCTCTCTCGATGATTATCAGAGATATATTTCATTGTGGGACCTGCATAAGCTTGTAGAGATTAGCACCTCATGCAACCCTCATGCGATCTTTACGTCCTCTAACACACACCTTAAATTTTAATAGGAGGAGTTGTAAACTTAACCAAACGCATGGTCCAGTGGCAAAGCTTGCCATTTGCTATGTCCGGGACCAGTGTTCGAACTCGTACTTCACCATTTTACAAAAAAATACTCCTAGGCGCTTACACTCATTTGGGCTATACCCCATATCACCAATGGGGTCCCGCCTTACAATTTAGGCTTAGAAATCCAATTGGAATAAACTGTACCTGGCGTTAATACCAACATCTAATTGGGACCCTCCCAGCCTTTCAATGGGCAGCCTAAATTGGGCTATGGGTTTATAATCAGGCCATGTTTAGGCCATAAGCTGGGCCAACTGTCGAACCTCCTCACGCGTCAAATTTCACTGGAAATCAGGCCATGTCGAGTCAAGTTGACTTCCCCCTCCCTTGGGCCTACTGAATTCCTTCTCTATTGGGTCAAACTAACGGTTACTTTTAATTGGGCCCTTCTAAAATCAAGGCCAATTCCTTTTAATTTATAATCAAATCACTTTTTAATTAAACTCAGTTCTCCAAATCATTTTTAATTAAACTCATTTCTCCTAATTTGGGTCAAGCCCAATTCCTTTTAATTTGTAATCATATTATTTTTTTTCTTTTTTTTTCTTCTTTCCTAATTCAATTTTCCTAATATGGGTCAAGCCCAATCCTTTTAAATCAAGTTCACCTTAACTCGAGCCCCAATTCTTTCTCTGTGTAAGCCCATTCATATTTTTATCTTTATCATTTTTCAAATTAAATTCCTTAATTCTAAGTCTCATTAATGAACCTTAAGCATGAATTGGTAGCTGTTTCTACTGTTTGATGTTTAGGAATTCATATAGGTCCCAGTGCAGCTGTAATTGTCTTGGATCTTGTGCATATGTGGACTAAGAATCTTTTTGTAAATAATTTCAAGAAAAACCTCATTTTTGAATCCCTAGTCTCACCCGATGAACCTTAAGTACGAACTGATAGCTTTTTCTGTTGTTCGATGTTTAAGGATTCGTATAGATCCCAGTGCAGCCATAGTTGTCTTGGATCCTATGCATATGCGGACTAAGGATTTCCTCTAAAACATTTTCAAAATACTCCTTTTCAAGCATCTCGAAGGTCAAGCCTTCAAACCAGAACTGCGTAAGCCTTGAGTTTCCCATTACACCAGGGAATACGTAAGAACAAGATCAAATTCTGTCAGGTTAACCTTCATCAGCCTATTTATTTTTACTCTAATTAAAGGTATCAAACAATTTTCAAAAATCAGACGCTTAATTAAAGGATACCGTTCTTCAGGAACGGGCGAGTGGGGTGCCTAATACCTTCCTCACTTGTAACCGGCTTGCGAACCTAAATCTCTTCCTCAAGTTAGGGTATTTCCAAGTATTTTCCCTTAAATAAAAATTTGGTGGCGACTCCACTTTAATAAATCCATTTCAATTTAAATTTTAGCGAGTTATTCGTCTCGTCGGAATTACGGTTACGAAAATATTTTTTAATGATTTTTTTATTTATTGAACAGAGGAAATATTTAAAAACTCTTATTATTCTTTACTTTTGTAACATGATATTTATTGTAGTCTTTTTTAATATAAAATAATTTTAAATGAAAGATTTAACACTAATAAAAAATTTTAAAATCTCACACACTAAAATGGCCAACCCACATCAAGTTAAAGTTTATTCATTTTGTTTGGTGTTATCAATGTTGATAATTTTCATAACCTATTAAGAAGATTCTTTACCTTTTATTGATATATTATTTATACTTTGCAGGTTTGGTTTAAAGAGTTTCCAACAAGGGTACTTGATTCTCTAACCCCTAAACAGGTGATGCATTGTAACAAAAAGAGGATTGCACCAATCTTATGAAATTGCTTTCTTCAACTAAAGCTGCATTACCTGACTGGGCAATTAATTTGATGGCACGCATTGTTGAGCTCGATTTTATTTAACATTAGGGATGGAAATGAACAAGGTTGTCCGACAAGAGCCTAAGACTCGACTTGTTTAAAACCTAGCTCGACTAGATTTATTTAATAAATAAATGCTCAGGCTCATTAGAATATTTTTTTAGATAAACAAGCCAGACTCAGGCTTACAAAAAGCCTATTTAGTTTATTCAGTAATCTATTTATCTTTATATATTATATATTTATATTCACATAATATATATATATATATATATATATATATATGTTTTCAGACGTATTTAATGACCTTTTTATCTTGTAGACTTTAAGCTTGCAAGCTTTTTTCATCAATCGTTTATATAAGATTTAAGTTTATTTATTGGCCATTTTTGAAATGTAGGCTTTGAAACAAACTCGTAGGCCTTGGAGGCTTTAAATCAGGGTAGACCTTGATAGAAAAAAAAAGTTTTTAACAGGTAAGAGGCCTCAAAATTTTTAAACATGTCAAACTTAAACAAAACACTCGAAGCCTACCTCGACTTAGCCTACTTTCACTACAATAAAATTTGTGATTTGTGGCGATTATAAATAAATTTTCTGGTGATTTTGAACCGTCACAAATATTGTTACCAACGTTTTAAAAAAATGCTACTTTTCCGGGTGCCATAAATGATTTGTAACAATTTTTTATTAAACACGGGTAGAACCGACGCAAATGGTAAATAAATTTTATTGGCGGTTAGAAACCGTCATAAATGTAGGAAAACTGCCACAATTTTTATTTTGGATTTAATATATTAGTGGCGGTTTTTAACCGCCAGAAATGCAAAAAACTGTCACAATTTTTATTTTGAATTTAATATAGTAATGACGGTTTTTAACCGTCAGAAAATTTTATTTAAAAAAATTTACATATCTTTAATCATTTATCTTTGTTTGAAATTTTTGCTATACACTTTTGGAATGTTAATACTATCATTTTTCAATAAAAATTATATTTTACATTATCCTTAAATAAAAAAATTAAAATTTAAAATATTAAAAGACTTGTAAGCATATATCTATATTTTACACAATTATTAAAACATATAGGATTTGGTAAATACATTTATAAAATAATTAATGAAAGAATTTTATTGAAATATGTTGCAACAATAATTTTCTAAAATATTCAAAACAACATCATCCAATGCAATCAATGGTTTATCTAAGTTTCGTGTGATCATGTCTACTAGTTTCACCACATTGAAATATATGATAATTGGAAGATCATATCTCTCCACAAAATGGCTTTTATCACTGGATAAATCATTTTCAATCTCTTATTCCAAAACAATTCAATAACATTTAATCTATGAGGCCATCACAATTCTAATATTAAAAAAATCAATGAAAGAATGATTTACTTCATACACTAAACATAAGTCGGACATGCATACATACCATAACATTGCATATGATAATTGGAATATCATATATCTCCATAAAATGGATTTTATCATTAGATAAGTCATTTCCAATCTTCTATTCTAAAACAATTCAATAACATCTAATCTATGAGACCATCACAACTCTGATCCCAAAAACTCAATGAAAAAAGGATTTACTTCAAACATTGAACATAAGTTGGACAAATAGTATAATCTATAATACACTTAAACTTGAACATTTAAAATACTTCACTTGAAGTGAAATAATCTATAATACAAGTCCTGCAAAGAGTGGTATAATATACAAATGATCAAATAGTATATCCATGTGACTTGAGTGGTTCCTTCCTATCTGTTTTTTTCAAACACTTCCTTCCCTATATTGTGAAAAACTAAAATGGCACATATGATTCAAAACGAACAAGGAATCCAACATAATCAATTTCCAAAATATTAGCTAATGTAATCAACAATACATTTTTATATGAACAATGGTTAAGTATATCAATCATGGATAGAAAACTGCATAGGTATAATAGTATATTCATAGTTTTGACTTAGCACTTTACTAGAAAGTTAGCATATTTATAGTCTCTACTTGTACCAAAAATTTCAAAAAGTTTAAGATTCAATAAACCTATATATTTCTAATGACGATTACTATCTAATGAAGATCCTTCTTGTGGTGTGGTTATATCTTGTCCGCTCACTTCATCCTATGAAAAATGAAATTACTGCATCACATTAGCTTAATGAAAAGGAGATATATCAATATTAAACATAAAGGAAATGTTAAAAAAAATATGGAATTATTACCATTAGATTAGTAGAAGTACCAAACAAAGCATCCAATTTCGCAGGAATGTGTCCCTCCTTCATTTGTATATATGCAAGCATCACATTTTGTAATGTTTTAACATTTTTCTCAAATGCAGCTAACTTGGTTTTTAAAGCAATAACCTCCTCTTTTAATTGAGAATTTTCAGCTGCACTAGAACTTGAGTGGTTGCAACCTACATCGCTAAATCTTGTAGTGGATGGAAATGCGACACTATGAAGACCTCCTAAGCCCAAACATCGTACACGTCCATGATGATCTTTTTCCAACACTTTAGCAAGAGCATCATTAGCATAAATTTTAGCAAAATCGACACTTTGACTTATTTCTGGAGTCACCTTCTCTTACACAATCAAATTGTCTTGGTAAAAATTATATTGAACAAAAAAAAATAAAATACAAACACAGCTATTAGTTAAATGTGAATTTCATAATATGCATCATGTGATCCAAAAAAGGATCAAATGTAACATACCACAATAGACCCCCGCCTCCTCATTGACATAGGATCTATTTTTTCTCTTATGGGTTGCAATGTATAACTCACCTCGACCCACAGCGCGTCCAAGCTCTACTTCCTAAGATACATCACCATATAAGTTCAAATGAAAAATAAAATTAACTATCCACTAATACCAATAATAGATCACAGATTACTTACATTTCATGATGTTTCCTAGACAATAGTTTAGACCCACTAGTATGTGGGATTATTTGTTTTTGTTCTGGCCTTAGCATTTTTTCGACACAACTCCTACAATATGAGAAAGTTATTACACAAGCAAGATAAAAAATAAATAAATACTAAGTATTTTTATTTAGTAAAACTACTTATACTCTACCTTCAAATGACTATCAACAAATGATGACCATTGATCTTTGTGAATACTATCAGGAACATTAGCAATTAGTTGTTCTCTTGACAACGAAGGATCAAAAGCTTTATTCCATAAGTTTATCTTTCCATTTCTATACTTTGTTGATATGGTAAGGTAACAATAACGTCTAGCAATTGATTTTGAAGATTGAAAATGAAATAGATTTATAAAAAAGAAAGAAGATATTAGTATTTTACTATTACATGTATAAAGATATTGAGGCTTATGAATATACGTTCAAAATGTTAAAGTAAGCCTCCTTGTATGATTTAGGTACTTTTGGCCAAGTACCAAAGTTAATCGGAACATTTCTTGAATCGGTAATGCAAATACTCAATTACATCGGAGGTTCTCAGCCACTAAAGTTAATTAACCCTAATTTAAATAATGTAAATTACAACAGAAAAACTTTAATTGAAAAATTAAAAAATTTGAGAAAAATCAAAAAGGAGGGGAAGTAAAGAAGGAATTAGGGAAAATCAAAAATTAAACAAAAAATAAAAAAAATCATAAAAAAGTAAAAAATCATAAAAAAATTTTGAAAATCAAATAATAGAAACAAAAAATTAAAAAATCAAAATTGAATCTTGGGAAATAAAAATTAAGGAAAATTCTCGAAAGATTAAAGAAAAATAAAAAAAATAAAAAAAAAGATATTTAAAATTCTGAAAATGTAAAGAAAAATAAAATTCTGGAAAAATTAAAGGAAAATAAAAAGATCACGAAAAATTGAATTATGGAAATTTAAAGAAAAATAAAATTCTGGAAATTTAAAAAAAATGAAAATTTTAAGAAGAATAAAATCATAAAAATTTAAGGAAAAACTAAAAATAAAATTTTGAAAACAAAAATTCAAAAATCAAAATAGAAAATTTAAAAATCAAATAAAGAAAGAAAAATGAAAATCTGAAAAATAAAAGAAAATTAACGAAAAACCTGAAAAATACAAAATTTAAAAATCAAATAAGGAAATTTAAAGAAAAATAGAATTCTGAAAATTGAAAGAAAAACTAAAAAGATAATTAAAAAAAATCTAAAAAATAGAAAATTTAAAAATCAAATAAAGAAATAAAAATAAAATTCTGAAAATTGAAAGAAAAAACTAAAGATTAAAGAAAAAAAATTAAAAATCAAAGAACGAAAATAGAGAATTTAAAAATCAAATAAAGAAATAGTAAGAAATTTAGAAAAATAAAATAAAAATTCTAGGAAATAAAAAAGAAAATATAGAAAAACTAAATAAAATTAGAAAAAACTAAAAAATTAAGATATGGAAAAAATTTGCAAAATTCGGAAAATCTAAAAAATTAAATAAAAGAAATTCTGGGAAATAAAAAAGAAAATCTTGAAAAACAAAATAAAAAACTAAAAAATTGAAAAATTAAAATCTGGAAAAAATCTGTAAAATTAGGAAAATCTAAAAAATTAAATAAAAAAAGAAATTCTGGAAATCAAAAAAATTGAATTCTGGAGATTTTAAGAAAAATAGAAAATTATAGAAAAAATTAAAAAGAAAGGAAATTCTGGAAGATTAAAAAACTGAAAAATTAAATAAATCCTGGAAATTAAATAAATTCTGGAAAAATAAATTTAAAAAAATTGAAAATTCTGGAAAATAAAAAATATTAATAAAAATCCGAAATTAAAAGGAAAAAGGAAAAGAAATGGAAAAGTTTAAAAAATATAAAGAAAACAAGAATTAAAGAAAAGAAAATAAAATTCTGGAAAATCAAGAAATAATTTTTTTAAATCTGAAAAATAAAAACAAAAACAAAAAACGTTAAAATAAAAAAAACTCAAAATTAATGGGAAAAATCTGGGAAATTAAAAGTAAAAAAGAAAAAGAAAATGGGAAAATGGAGGCTATAAAAAGGGAGGCATAAGGTGAAAGAAGGGGTTGGAGAATCATTTTCTGAAAATTGTAGAATCCTTTGGTTTGAAAAGTGAAGAAGCATTTGCTGAGAAAGAGACTGAGAAAGGAGAATTGGGGATCGATAGAATCCCTACGGGCAAACTGAGACGAAGAGTGCACAGCGTTGATCTACATCAAGCTTCAATCAGGTTAGTTAATTCTCCGCCATTGCTCTCCGAATCGAAGAGATAGTGCAACAATTCGTATGAATCGTAGCTAGATGCTGAGCCTATGTATGCTGTGAGATCGCGATGTTTTGTTATTGATGCATAGTTGATTAGGTGAAATGCAAGTATGATAATGCTGAGTTGCATGCCATAAAACTCATATGTGTTTGACGATATGCCTGATCGGATGAACAATGCCTTGAATTTGAAACTCCTCGTGTTAATCCGTAACCTATGCGATTCATAATTCCCACTCGAAGTGGAGAAGCATAGCCTTGCAAAATCTACATTAATCTTGCACAGTATCCACCAAAAACTTGTGAAACCGGATTAGTAATTGATTCATGTTATAAGGACAAATCGCTCCCCAATATCCTTCAAAGCCCCTCACAAAACGTAGTCAATTACTTTCACACCACTCATCCTCAATACACGCTCAACCAGGTGGAGCAAGGAAGAAGGAAGGGCCAACTTAGGTGTAGAACAGGGGAGAGCGTGCTCTGTTTCAGGACGAACGATCCGAGTTTGATCCTCTAAGTCCTCAAGGCCTTGCTCCCTTCGAAGCTACAAGCGTTGGCCGCCGAGAGGGATTGCCAGCCACTGAAATTCCAGCCAACTCCACGTCGCTGCCTTCCAATTTCGTCCCTCGGAGGGTAAAACAGAACACCGCACTTCCAGTTGGTGCTCCGGCGAGTCAAGTTGTTGGGCTGCTCCCCTGTTTGTCTTGTGCTTGAAGATGAAACAATTATTGCTCTTGACCCGCTTGGGCACCCTGGTCGTATGGCATACATCTCTCAAATTTTGTAGGTGAAAGAGCGTCACAAGGAAGAAGATGCGAGACATTCGTGTGAGGGGAAGCTAAAGCCATGGACAACTGCATGCACTCATGTATTTCCTAAGGGTTATATTAAGGTCAAAAGGGGGGCCATATAAAACCAGCAAGGCACTTGGCCTGGTGGTTAGTGCATGTGCTTGCAAGTCTCACGTCCCTCTCTTCGAACCATGGTGCAAGCCTCTTGGGATTAAATTCCCATTTTTTCTGAACCCAATTCTGTCCCTACCTGTAAAAAGACCAAAATGCCCCTTCATAAACCCAGAAATTCCAATTCTGTCCCTACCTGCAAAAAGACCATTTTTCCCTCCACAAAACCTAAAAATTCCCATCTTGTCCCTACCTTACAAAAAGATCAAATCGCCCTTCCTCTTTTCCAAAAATTCCTAAACTGCCCTCCCATTCTCAAAAATTCCCAAAAATTCCATAATTATTAATAAAATTCCCCAAGAATTCCATAATAATTAATAAAATTTCAAAAGTTCCGTAATTGTTAATAAAACTCCAAAATTCCATAATTGTTAATAAAAATTTCAAGAATTCCATAATTGCCAATAAAATTCCCAAAAATTCCATAATTGTTAATAAAATTCCAAAAATTCCATAATTGTTAATAAAACTCCCAAAATTTCATAATTGTTAATAAAAATTCCAAAATTCCATAATTGTTAATAAAATACTCAAAAATTCCCAAAAATTCCATAATTACCAATAAAATTCCCAAAATTGCATAATTGCTAATAAAATTTCCAAGAATCCCATAATTGCTAATAAAATTCCCAAAAATCCCATAATTGATAATAAATCCCCAAATTTCTAATAAAATTGCTTCCTTCCCAAAAACACCCTATGATTCTAATAGTCAAAACAATTTTCTCTCTTTTTCTTTAAAACAAAACTTTTAAAAATATTTTGGGATTCTTGGTCTCACGCAACGAACTCTAATTGGGGGGCTGGCGGTTCACCTGCTGTTCAACGTTTAGTAGTCTGTATAGACCCCCGTGCTGCCGTAACCGCCTCGGGTCTTGTGCATGAGTGAACTAGGGATCCTCCCAAAAATAAAAGCTCTCTTTTTCTTTTTTCAAAATATTTTGGGATTCTTGGTCTCACGCAACGAACTCTAAATGGGGGGCTGACGGTTCACCTGCTGTCCAACGTTTAGTAGCCTGTATAGACCCTGTGTTGCCGTAGCCGCCTCGGGTCTTGTGCATGAGTGGACTATGGATCCTCCCAAAAATAAAAGCTCTCTTTTTTCAAAATATTTTGGGATTCTTGGTCTCATGCAATAGGCTCTAAATGGGGGGCTGGCGATCCACCTTCTGTCCAACGTTTAGTAGTCTGTATAGGCCCCCGTGCTGCCGTAGCCGCCTCGGGTCTTGAGCATGAGTGAACTAGGGATCCTCCCAAAAATAAAAGCTCTCTTTTTCTTTTTTCAAAATATTTTGGGATTCTTGGTCTCACGCAACGGACTCTAAATGGGGGGCTAACGGTTCACCTGCTGTCCAACGTTTAGTAGCCTGTATAGATCCTGTGCTGCCGTAGCCGCCTCGGGTCTTGTGCATGAGTGGACTATGGATCCTCCAAAAAATAAAAGCTCTCTTTTTTCAAAATATTTTGGGATTCTTGGTCTCATGCAATAGGCTCTAAATGGGGGGCTGGCGATCCACCTTCTGTCCAACGTTTAGTAGTCTGTATAGGTCCTCGTGCTGCCGTAGCCGCCTCAGGTCTTGTGCATGAGAGGGCCAGAGATCCCTCCAAACATGACAATCTTTTCAAGATGCCACTTTTCCTTTTAAACATCTCCGAAGGTCAAGCCTTCATAAACCATAAATACGTAAGCCTTAAATTTCCCATTGCACCAGGGAATACGTAAGAGCAGGATCAAGTCCTGTCAGGCTAACCCCCATCAAGTATTTATTTTCAAATTAACTAAGGGATCAAACCATATTTCAATAATCACACACTCAGTTTAAGGGTACTATTCTTCGGAACAGGCGAGTGGGGTGCCTAACACCTTCCACATTCGTAACCGACTCCTGAACTTCGAATCTCATCCTCGAGTCGGGATTTTTTCCAAATCTTTTTCCCTTTAATAAAAATTTGGTGGCGACTCCACTTCTAATCGAATCAATTGGCACATTTCAAAAATTTTAGCAAGTTCGTCGTCTCGTCGGAATTACGGTTGCGACAGGTAACAACACGACCACAAGCACTAGAAAGGAGGGTAGTTGCTTCTCTAATGCCTCACTTTAGCCTATCAAATGACATTATTATACGTTGACCACGTGGCATCTCAAATACACCTTGTTTTGTCACTTGAATCTTCTTTATATTTTCTTCTTCATCTATCAAAATAAAACATAATTAGTTTAAGTAAAATATAAAATGTTAAACAGAAAAATAATATTACCTATAACTTGTACAATCCATACTCTACTAGCCTCGCGTCCTGAATGTTGTTGCTCAATGAGAGACATGACTGTGAATTAAAAATACAAAAGTATTAATCATGCAATACTTAAGTCATATAAATAATAACCATAAGTAAAATAATGTTTAAATTAATAAGTAGATATATTACCATAAAATACACTACCTCATAATATTTTCAACACGGATTATGGTTATGAATTCATTGTCTACAGTCTCCCTTGACAAAGTTATTGTGTCAACTTCATTTGAAAATAAAGTACTTAAGTCTTGTTCATGGTAGGCCTCACTTTCACATGTAGCATCTCCAACTTCTCCCATATCATACAAATCTCTTGGCATCATCTAAACAACCTCACTCCATCCTTTATTTACCCCATCATTAACATAATACACCATTTGTGCTTGTGAAGCTTTAATAAAGGGATCATGCTCTTCACGTTCACCAATGTGAATACATCGAGAAAAATTTACGGAGGTAAATTGCCAAGCATCTTTTCTAAATCCCCTTTCACGTGTAGTATCTGCCCATTTACACTTAAAAAGTGTAACTTTTAAAAAACCATAGTTGTTAAGCTCAATTATGTCTTCCAACTTTCCATAGTATGACAAATTTCCTTGCCTCATATTTGCATCAACGATACTTACAATACATGATGTACTTGAAGTTAAAAACACTCCATTATTTTGAGTTTTTAGACCTTCATCTCGTTCCATGGTTCTAAACTTGAATCCATTAATGTTATATGCAGTATATCTTCTTATAACTAACATCGGGCCTCTGGCTAAATATTTTATGTCATCAGGCTCTAAATCTGTAATGTATGGATTTGTAACCTAATTAAAGAATTATTTTAATCATAAAATTTTATTAAAATATTAATATAAAATTATTATTTGACTCACCCTATTCAAAAACCAATTCGCAAATTCTTTAGTAACTATTTTTTCTATCTCAGTAGCTGAAGGTCTTCGACTTCTTGTTCTCCTCTTAATAGGTGTTCTAAATTCACTAAAAGAAGCAAATTCACTAAAAGTTTTTATCATATAAAATATACATGCAAAATTTTGCATTAATATAAAATTATTTAATATTTACTTATATATATTAAATTTAAAATAATATAACTAACAAAATCAAATATTATTAGCAGATACTTATCTCTCTTAAACATGTTAATAGAGATTCAAATTCTTGTTGTGTGTATATAAACAAAAAATTATTGAAAGAAAAGAAACTCATTTAAAATAACGTGATTAAGCTTACGCTTTTCAATATTTGTTGTTTAGTCTGTGGTGTGCACGATGTCTAGCCCAAAGCCATTTGGAACAAGACGTGAATCTAAAATAAAAAAGAACAAAGCGAAAAAGTTTTCTTCGGCTGATCAAAGGAGAAGAAATATTTCACTCTAGACATGTAATGGAATACCAGATTCACGAAGAAGGAAGGAAGACGCGCCACCGTATCAAACATTAGATACAAGCTCATTGCGGACCCATTAATATTCTAATTGCACATTTAACATGGTTAGGCTCAAGGGCTTACGACATTTTGCCTAGGAATAACTATACATTGCAAAGGTGTCTTCATTTCCATAGTAAGCCTAAGACATTCTGAAAGATCCTCTTTCCAGAGACAATAAGATGAGGTGGTATATTTTTAAATTTGTTGAAATAAATTGAACAACAAAATATTTTAATAAGTGATACTAATAAAATTATTAAAATTAACTAAACAAGCTTATTATACAGATCGTAAATTATTTTAATAAAATTTTTATTACATCTTTTAAAACTATTTATATAATTGTTATAGTGTTAGTGTATTATAATTGGCAGGTTTAGGCAATATGGGTTATGGGAGAGATATGTAGAACCATACCCAGACAAAGACTTGATCTACACAGTAGGTGTTAGTGACTACACCAAAGATTGGTTCTTTGCTCAAGTTACCAGATAAAGATTGCGATTTTGTAATTGGTTTTACTTTGATGATGCAATTGATCATACAAAGAGTGTGGAAGGAAACAATGATGTATCTATGAGATTATGACATATGGAGCTATAACTAAAGATGTGCATCCAGAATTATACTAATAGTGAGATTAATTTGTCATTATTGGAAGATAGAAAATCAATCTATAAAATAGCAGAACTAATAAATAAAAAAGTGCAAGAATCTCTTATTAGAACTGCCTCGCACGAAACTTGGTGCATACATAGCAACTATTATATATGTGTTAGACATATATACCAATATGTGCATGAGATTCGCTGTCTGTAATCTACAATTAAGACAATACAAGTTTGTTGTTTTCTGATTCACTACAATAAACAAATTGAACATGAATCTCGTGCAATTATTTCATGAATATAAATTAATCATTCTTTGATCCTTATTTTCAGGTGGCTAGTAATTGCAGCAAAATTATCCAAAGAACTCATAATGAAATAAAAAATGTGCAGCACACACATTTGAAGAAGAGGCTATTGAAAAGAGATCATCAAACCAATTCACATGGAAAAAGGTTTCCAAACCAAAAATCAAACAATCTGGTTTAAATTCCTGCATTATAACTCAATCAGAATCTGCCAATCAAAATTTTAGAGAAATGGAAACTACATCCAACATTATAACTCAATCAAAAATGGATTTAGTATTGAATTGCTACAAGTAGTCGTACATTTCCTGATATGCCACTCTAAATGTTGATGACGTGCTTTCGCAATGCTTCATGCTCAAAATGTGCTCTACACTATACTCTGCACTATGCTCCGATTGTGCTCACTGCAATATCATAATATTAGAGAAGATAACTTTGACCCAATTTAAGAGTTAAGAAAGCAAGCTTAGTGCAAAATGGCTACTTACCAACAGAGGATAGCGAGGTACTACAAGGCCAGAGTGAAATTTTAAAATTTGATTAAGCTGAGTCGGAGCTGCTCCTATTGATTATGACTGGACAGCAGTGGACTCTTTCTCAAAGTTTGACCCTGCCATCACGAAGGAGAAAAAGCTTAATGGAAAAAAGCCTCTTGCGTTTTCAAATTTTTTGGGAACGTGAAAAGGAAAAAAGTTAAAAGAGAAAATGTTGAACCTAATTAGTCAGAAACCAGCTGAAAATGAAAAAAGAATAAAAAAAATATAAAATTAAAATAATAAATTATACCATATATTTATAAAAATTTGTTGCATTTAAATAAAATACAATAAATTGTAAATTTTGTGACGGATTTTTAAGACCCCGAGAAAATATCTGCCAAAAAATCTTCTTTTTTTTTTAGTGTTCCATCCCTATTTGACATCCATAAAATAGGTAAATTTATAAAAATACTCTCTACTTGTTCAAAATAGCAAATGATTCTAATTAATTTGATTCAAACTTTCTATTTGGTGTAGCACTCAAATATCTATCCATGTGTTCACAACTTGTAAAATTAAAGTTAAAATTACGCACAACTATATCAAATCTTGGATTAATACACATTGCTTGTAATTATCCAAAAATGACTAATTTTAATCTTCATTAGTAATTAAAATTTTTAAGTTAAAATAGTTTATTATTTATGATTCAATAAAATTATGAAGAATGTTATGGGTCTATATAGTCATTTTATTTTTATTACAGTTATGTACATATTGGAAATAACGAATTAGCAACGTTTACAAGTGGATGCAAAAAATCTACAAAGCTCGAACTAATAGAATTACAAAAAGAGATAGAATAAAGTTTATTCTTCAATTATGTTTGTTGTTCCTCTTTTCTTTTTACATTTATGGAACTATACTTTGAATTTTATGTTTATTTTTAATTTTTCACTATATTTAATTTAACTTTTGAATGTTAACTTAAAAAATTAATAAAAAATTTAAATACATAAAAAATTAAAAAATTAAAAATCAAAATAGTAAAAAAATTAAAACTAAAACTATGATTCAATTTAAATTTATTTATTTATTTATCTATTATTTTTAATATATTAATTGATAAAATTATTTATATCGCATGTATAGTTAATCTAATTATTACATAGTTTTTTATGTTAATCTAAATATTATTTGGATTTATTAAAGTTGATTTTAGTTTAATATTTTTATGAATTTTGATATATTATATTTATTTTTTCTATATATTTTAAAAAGATAGTGGTAGTTAAATTTATCATAAAATTTTTTATTTATTTTTTTTAACTTAATATATTGGTTATTTTTTTAATTGATGTAAAAGCTCTATTTTTATGTCAATTTTTTTTTAAAATCGATGTAAAAAATAAACTTTTTACATTGACTATCTTTTTAATAAATGTAAAAAAATTAACTTTTTACATCAATTAAATAATATAATTGATGTAAAAATTTATTTATTTTTACATCAATTATAATAATCGATGTAAAAAGTTAAATTTTTACATCGATTAATAATCGATGTAAAAAAATTTTCATTTTCTATATCAATTATTTTGATATTATTAAAAAATTGATATAAAATATAAAAAAATAGATATAAAAATTCTAATGATATGATTCAATCATCTTTATAAATGTAGAATTCATAAATAATATGGCTAATGTCATTTTTATAAATTTAACTCCTACCTTTACTAATTTATAAATGTGACTATTCTATTTTATTTTTGAATATATTGTTTAATTAATTGGATTAGAGAAACAGACTAATTAAAGGCGTCCACAAACTCAAAACCACCTAAAAGTTGTGAAAACTTACCTTTATGATGCCAAATCAGGGTGATTAATCATCGGAATCTGTCATTAATAAAAGATATACATGTTTATTAGTATTATCAGTTAGACCAATTTGCCTTCTATTTCGGAACTTAATTTATCGATGAATTAGTCCTTAAAATAATAGGGCAGCATTTATAATTTTATTAGCAGTAGTAGTAGAGATTTATCACAAAACCAAGGTAATTTAGATTCAATATTGGCAATTTGAGGACGGAATATGTACTATTCCAATTAAATATGTTCCGCACTAATAGAGATGAAAGTACGTTGACATATCAGTTATTTTGACGGTACGTCCATAACAACCCAAACTACACGCAATGGAAACTCATTCGTTGGAATAGTTGAGATTTTTTGGAGTTTCATTTGAGCACTTATTTTTAGTTTTGAGCAAGCCAAACGAAGCTGTGCGTATATTTGACCCTAAACCCACTTGGGGGTAAAGGAATCCATTTTTGATAGGGGAAACCGGGAAAGTACCTTCCGTAACCGAGTTGATCAATAAGCAAAATGATGGATCGTTACACTTGTTGTTATAAGAATCACAAGCCATGTCTTCCAAATTGAGATTCGAGTGTCATGGATATCAGATCACTCTATCAATGTCAACCTTAAAGTTGGACTCAATATTGCTATGTATCCAACATAACAGTGATCGTTCATAAATTAAGATCGTTGGCCAAATGAAATTGAAGTGGTGGTTGAATTGGAGAATAAAATAGGGTGTTAATTTGCCGGGGAAAACGACTATTCATATTAAGTTGCATGGATGAATTCGAACAATGATCCATACGATTATCCTGTACGAATCTCAACTCATATTGCTATGCTCAACCTTCGTTGTCATGCATAAAATTAAGCATACAATTCAGTGTCAAAATTGAAAGCAACCCAGTACCTTCACAACAAATACAGTTTGCTTAGGTCATGCTTCTATTTCACATAGTCCTTTCTATTCTTATATTAATGCTAGACATTGGGCACTAATCAATTTCGTCACTATGAGAAGCACATGCGCACAAATGACGAACAACGTTTTCTCATTATCTTATTACCCAGATAATTTTGAAATATCTCGCTAACTTTTTTTTATTTCTTTTTGTTTATGAATTATCCATTTTAACTTTTTTTTATACGTAATTACAAGTATGTAAAAGGTAATTTTGCTTGAATGGGAGTAAAAAAAATTCTTCAAATATTTAAAATAATTGTATATGTAAACTTAAATTCAAGATTAATAGTTAAGCTGAATTAACCTTCTCGAAATAGTTGATCCACACGTTTAAAGATTTATCCACTTTAAATTTAATCTTCTCACAAATAACCCTAATATTTTATTTTTGGTAATTAATATATATTTTTCATACAACAAATTACCTCATATGGATGATTAAATGAATTATGTAAACATACAGAGAATAATTTGTCATATACTGAAATCAAAATTACGAGCAGATTATCATATATACTGAAAGTTTATGCAAGCTAATTACCGTAGGATAAAAAGAAAAGCTATAATTCAAATAGGAATATTCACAAGGTAAACAAAGTTGAAACGAATAATAGACGATATAATTTTTTATTACTGAAAACTTTTATACTTTTCGTTTTTCGAACCTTTTAATCTTCAGTTAAATTCTTACTGCACGATAACATTTTGAATTTTTTTTCCAACACAGTTTTAAAGGAGGAAAGGCTGTCCCGTCCAACATGAATGGAAATCACACTCTTTATGCCATATTATATATTTTTTATTTACAAGTGATGCTAAGTAAAGTTAGCATAGTTATTTGCATAATGCTAACTAAAAGGAATATTCAAAGTAAAAAAAGTTGAAACGAATAGATATATTATTTATAATTTTGAAATTTTTTATACATTTTGAACCTGAAAAAAAAAAAAGATAAATGCATACCCCATTCGAAATATATATATTGGAATGAAAAACTAGAGTAAAATAATAAAAAAAATGTGATATGATAAAAAATAAATAAATATTGGACGAATGTCTAAAGAGAGGAAATGTTGTCCCATCCAACGTAAATCGAATTCTAACTTTTTGGGTCTTACTGTTTGATTTACTAGTTTAGTTAGCATTCATGTTAGGTTGCCTGGTTGTTATTTGTATAAATATATAACAGTTTATTATATAATTAGTCCATGTTTGATTACATATTATTTATGAAAGTTCTCTTAAAAATCTATAAAAACTAATTATTTCATCAAACTACTCTAAACGCACGCTATTAATAATATATTCAATCTAGACTTGTGTATAAATTCATGATTTTTCTTCTATCTTTGTAAATTTAAAAATAATCCAGATCAATATAAAACTAACACGTATATAAATACATTTATTATAGGATATTTGCTATAATGGACTCTGCATCATATTTGCTATTTTGGACCCGCAAATAAAATATTTACAAAGTAGTTCTTTGTATAGTTAATTAATAAAATATTTTTAAATTTTATTATTTTTTAATCTTTTTCAGTTTTAACCGAGTAACTTTCCCAACCTCTCGTCCTTCATCTTCGCTCTCGCTGCCTCCATGTTATTGCTTCTTAGTTTATCAGTACTTTGATTCCCAAAATTCTTGATCAGAGGATTTCTAACTCACAATTGCTTTCCATTCTCAATAGTTCATTTCATATGTAATAATACACTACCACCTGATCTTGACCCCAGAAATTAAAGTTGAAGAAACATAATGGTTGAAAAACCTCGTCTCACATCTCTTCCTGGTCATGGTGGGAAAAACACAACTCCATCCAATACCTTTCGTGTTCCAATATACCCTAATATCCCACCCAGTAAAAGTTGGAAAGAGTGTTTAAATTCAAGTCAAGAAAAGATTAAAATTCTTAACTTGGTAATGAAATTCAGCATGTATATTACAACTACTAGATTGTTGGAGTGAAAATTCCCCCTCTTTGATCCACAAATTTAAGAACAAAAAGAAAGCGGCCTTGATGTTTGGATGGGAAGATGAACTCAACGTGTCACAATATAAGAATGTGTTGATTTGCAAAATATTTTTATTAATATAAAGGATTAATATACAAAATATTTTATTTATAGACCCGTAGATATGATATAAATAAAGTAGATGTTGATTATAATAAATATATATATATATATAAACGTTTTATATTAATTTACGTATGTTACTTTTAGATTTACAAAAATATAAAAGAACATTGAAATTCATTTATAAAAAGAACTTTATTTTATTCTTATGAAGTTTTGGTACATTTTAATATGATAGATTAATTTAAAAAGGTTAGCTAAAATGAATTCAAATATTTCTCTTTATTGAAAAGTAAGAGAATATTTTACCCTATCATGTGAGACAGGCTGAGTGGAAAAGCTGGTCTAACCACTAAATGCTAGCTACCGCCTAGCGGAAAACACAGACATATATATATATAGACAAAATTGAAAACAAACAAAAAATAGAGAATAATAGGAATGACCTTATCATACACATATTCTTTATGCAATTTGGTGTTCTTTGCCTTATAACCCACTAAAGATAGAACCTACCGTGCCCACTGGTTTATTAGAAACAAGATGACTCCGAAGAGCTTCATTGAGCCTCCAGTGGACCATTAAAGTTAGTATAAAAGTTGAAGAATATTTGACAACACCAAGTTGACAATCAATAATTATATTCATGAACAGAGAAGCAGAGAGTGACAGTTTTGACCTCTTTCAATTTGTCTACGCTATAAATTCACCAAACCCCTCTCTCATTCTCAATTTACCACCTCACTACTTGTGTTACACCTCCTACACCTACACTTACACTTTCAAATATTCATCTATAGCTTTGTCTGAGTCTTATGTGAACTCTTGCTAATTTAAAAAAAAAAAAAAGAAATCGGCACCATGAGCATGTCACCATTTATGTGCAGACTAAGACAACCGCTAATAAACGTTCCTTGCAGTGGGAAAAAAATGAATGTGAAGCAAATTCAGAAAGAGAAGGTAGTGTTGGTGATGGGAGCCACAGGGACAGGGAAGTCAAGGCTTTCCATTGACCTAGCCACTTGTTTTCCATCAGAAATCATCAACTCCGACAAAATTCAAGTGTACCAAGGTTTGGACATAGTCACAAACAAAATCTCCAAGGAAGAACAACGTGGAGTGCCCCACCATTTACTAGGAACACTAAACCCCAACGCAGAGTTCACAGCTAATGATTTCTGTGACACGTCATCATCATTGATCCAATCAATTACCAAACGCGAGCAGCTTCCAATCATAGTTGGTGGCTCCAATTCCTATCTTGAAGCCTTAATCGACGACGATGACTACAAATTCCGATCCAGGTACGAATTTTGCTGCCTCTGGGTTGATGTGTCAGTGCCCGTTCTTCATTCCTACGTGGCAGAACGGGTTGATCAAATGTTCCGTAACGGAATGGTTGAGGAGCTTAGACCCTTTTTCAATTCAAAAGGGGATTATTCTCGAGGGATTACAAAGGCCATTGGAGTTCCCGAATTTGATGAGTATTTTAGAAGGGAAGCTTTTGTGGATGAAGAAACGAGAGAGAGGTTACTGGAAGACGCGATTAGTAAGATGAAGTTGAATACTTGCAAATTGGCTATGAAACAGTTGGGTAAGATTCATAGGCTTAAGAATTTTAAGAGATGGGAAATTCATCGTTTAGATGCCACACCTGTGTTTCGAAAACCAGCTTATGAAGCTGATGAGGCTTGGAACAAGTTGGTTGCAGACCCTGGTGCTATGATCGTTGCTCGCTTTCTTTATAATAACTCCAATGCTTCAAATCTTGTTTCTCACCTTAGAGTCCCAGCTTCCGACACTGTTATGGCTACTTGTTAGTTTTATTAATAACCATTTGTAATCATCACGGAACATGAGTTTTTAAGAAAATAAGAAACCATAAATTTGATACTAAAAAGTCAATCTTCTCCTTCAATTTATGGGAGTATGTAATGTAATGTAAGTGCAATTTTGACCTAATATAATCACTTCTTGTTCACCTTTAATGTTCACATTGGATAATGGAACCGTATCAATGATGTAAAAATTAATCATAAATGATTAAATACTTTTGTCCACTCTATTTTTTAAACCTACCATATCCTTATAATCTATAACACCTCTGTCTCTGTTGAAGTGGTTAATTGTAAGAACGAGTTCAATGAAGGTTAGGATGGGTCAAGGACTCAAGGCCCATCCCTCAATTTTCTGTCAAAGTATATAGATAATTCCTTATTAAAAAAATATATATAGTTTTATAATTTATCGATGTAATATGTGTTAGTTTAAATAAAAGAGATTCATATTCCTTTTAATTGAGTATAAAAAAATATTATTAAGAGGGTTTCTATTTTAACCTTAATTGTCATTTGAGAAACTTGTCCCTCATATTTTCTAGATCTATCATCCCTGATTGACAGCTATTAATGCTATCCTAAGCAAGACTGTCAAACTCAACTAAAATATTTATAAGTATTTATCTAATACAAAAATAATATTAAAAATCAAATCATAAAATCTAAACAAAATATAATAATATTATAATTTGATTAAAATTTAACATTTCAACTTCATAATAAGGCATGCTATAATAACAAAGTATGATAGAACTAGCTAAAACTATTCCAATTATCTTACAAACCAACTTATTTAACTATTATTATATGAAAATGATATAATTTTGAAGTTCTTAATCCGTATATGTTGCAATAGAAACGTATAAGTATTAATTAGAGAGAAGATATATAGTTTGTTACTTTAACATCGCATCGTTATTACACCTTCTTCAATGTTATCTACGATGCAAATTCGTCCTCCCCAATCCCTTAATCTCCGAAATTAGATCCTTTCGAATGCATTCTTTTTTCCATTTTTTTTTTACTATTTGTCCTGTTTTCTCTCTTTTTATCTTAAATATTATTAGATTTAACAGTTTAAAAAGTTAAATAATTGATTCAATAATTAAAAGGAATAGCCTGAAAGAAATATACATTGGAAGGATCCACACTCTTGACCTTCATCTTATAGGTCGTCGCATTCATGGATTTTCCTCCTCCCTTTGAGCTCGCAAGTTGTGGTCTTCATTGTCATAACTCAAGTCATGGTTGCAATTACAAATCATCATTTTGGAGTGAAATATTCTGGATCGAGATGGGGACAAAAGTGAAAAGTAGATAATACCCTATTACTTGAACGACAATATTGTTTTTGGAATTTTAGGGGAAATTTGTAAGATTCAAATAGATTTCTGAACATGGCCTTAGGATTCTAATTTCATCTCATGAGTTGCTAGAGTAAGAACAAGTACCCGAGTTTGAACATAAACAAGTACGTATGTGATTTAGTTCGATTTTCACATTTGAAAATATAAACTTATACAAGTTTATGACTTAACTATCAAGTTTGACAACAAAGCACCTGAGACTGTTTTGGAAGTGCTTATTCAAACAACTTTGGACTTATAAAGTTGCTTATGACCAACGTTCCAATAATTTTTTTACAATTTATTTCAAAAAACTCAAAAGTTATGAATAACCTATCATACGGTATAGTCTTCTTAACTAATTAAAAGCTTAATTAAAATATATTTAAGTAAAAATTTTAATTATACATTTATTCAATAAATTTTTGTTAAACAAAATATAGACTTGATTATGAAACTTTATTATTGAAATGAGGTAAAAAAATATTTTGATTAGGATAAATTATTTTCTTTTTCTTTCAAAAAAAGGAAATTGTATTTATATGCAAATTTTCTAAAAAATTCATACAATCAAAAAAGGAAAAACATAAAATACAATAATAAATATTATATAAATTTATGATATAAATAACAAACTCTTGAGAAAAAAAAAATATTCGAGTGACCCTCCCTTTGCCGAGCAAGACGCATAGGAATTATTCGAGATTGGCAATGCAATTGCATCTTGGGGTCGTGGGAACTTTCCAGTATAAATGTTAAAAGGATTAAAGGAAGAATGGTGCAGAGTGTGAAAAGATTCGATTAAATTGAAAAGTGTTTGATCTCCAACCATATGGATCCGTACATCTACTTGGAATTCCGTGTCTTTCAAATGACTCCAATAGCTGCTGTTTCCGTACGATGTATGTGCCGCACGTCACTAGGACTGTTTCGGGGATGGGATAACTTAAAATTGGATAGCGAATTAGCGGGTAACGGGTAAAATAGTAGTTATTACAATTTGGATATGGTCTCATTCTTTTTAAAGAAAGAAAAATATAAATAGTATTTTTAAGATATAAAATTTTAACGTTGGACTTAACGTTGTGGATGCAGTAATTGTCGTCCAAGATGAAAGATGATTTCAAGGATAAAAGTATTAATTGAGAGGTAGAGATGGATTTCAGTCTAAAATTTCAAAGATCTTGTTGACAGAATATGATAGCACAGTGAAAGAGTGAGAATAACACAATAGAAAAAAGATAATATAGAAGGTGAGAATAACATTAATGGAAAAAAATGAAAAAAAAAATCAAGAAAGGAACACTAGGATGGCATGAAGAAGAAAAAACAAGAATCAAATTGACCAAAAAAGAAGATTAGTAACACAAAAACAAGATATTAGAAGACAATTAAATTATTTTAGGGTTTAGAATTGTTTCCCTTAATTGGGAAGACCTAATAAATTTACCATAAAATAATAATAATAATATTATTATTATTATAATATTATCAAATCGGTTCAAATAATATATCATCCATCCAATCCCATCCGACGAAATTCAATTTTATCTTCTTTTTTTTTCACTTGCTTTATCCAAAAACAACCCGACCCAACCTATATAAAATACAAGCCTTTGATTTTGACGGATTTCAGACGGTTCACAAAAATTTTTCGAACCCTAATGTTAGCATGTGCGGTTCTTCCACCTTCCCTTACTTTTTTCACCTTCAGCTCCACGTAATTTTTATTTATACTCATTTTCCTTTTCTTTTTTATATTTAGAGGCTTAGGTGGTGTTTAGTTTTAAAAAATATTTTCTGTTTTTTATTTTTTTCATTTTGTATATAAAAGTGTAAAAACAAAAAAAATAGTTGTTTTCTATTTTTATTTTTTATTTTTACTTTTCAGTATAAAATTTTAAAATGAAAAATAAAATAAAAATATGGTGCATTTTTACAAATAAAAGTAAAAACAGAAAATTTTTTGTGAAAGAAAAAATAACCTTATACTTTCGCTCTGATGTAAAAACCGGTTTTGAATAAGACATTTTATATCTAAGACATCTGCCATCTTTAACTTTTTATTTTTATTTTATAATAAAGTTTATAAATCTTATACAAACTATCTTGATTTTTAATTATTACATTAATTTAATGGGTTTTATTAATTTTTTATTTAAATATATAATATTTTTTTAATTAGTTATATTTTATTTTTTTTTATGTTGATTAGTATCTTTTTTTTAAAGTTATAAAATATTATTTATTTTGAATAATTTAAAAAATTATAAACAACTTTTTTTGTTGTTATCCTATTTTTGTAATATGTTTTAAACATGAACAAATATTAAAATAAAAAGTGACTTTTTAATTATAAAAAAATGAATTTTAAAAAAAAATTCTACCTTAATTTTTTGGTTCAAACGTTCATATGATAGATATTTTAAGACGACATTATGAATCCAACTAAATATTTGAGTCTTTACCCTTTCTTATATGAGAGAAATTTATAATGAGAGTGAAAGGAATTAATTTTAATTATTAAATTTAATTATTAAATTTAATTATAAATGATTAAAATTAAAATATTAAATTATGTAAGTTTAAAAATAATCATATAATTCTTAAGTAGTTTCTAATTTCACTTTGTAAAAAAGAAAGTTATTCATCTAGACATATGGTTTACTTTTGATGGTTTGCTTTGTTTAGAGTTTGAGAAATGAGTGCAGTTATGTGGGTAAACAAGGATGTTTTCAATTGGATTTGTGTTTTTGTTAGTTATTTGGGTTTTCATCTTTGTATATCTTGTGTGATAGAGGGTTGTTTTCAAACTCTTAATAAATTTAATTGCTTTTAATATATATATATATATATATATATATATATATATATATATATATATATATATATATATATATATATATATGATTTTTGTTAGTTTGAATGGAACAAAAAAGGTCAAGATATGGTTTTCCTTTTTCCAAGTGAAGACAGTCCACTCAGTTATCTTTACAAACAATGCATCAACGGCTTTATGTTGTTCCTCCAGAATATTGCCTTTTTATTTTCCTGTTGGTTTGGATTCTTATATCCGTCCTTGCCTCAGCTTTTGGTCAAAGCAGTAGTCCCACTACCATTCAAAATAATATCTAAATAATAAAAAATTCAAACTAAACATTTATATAGATAGTATGGGGGTTTAACTTTTAGGAAATAATGTTTCAGACTTTCATTTGTTAGTTCAATTTATTTATTAATAATATTTTAATGGGTTAATTAAAAGGTTATTTTTTAGGTCAAAAGCAAATGTTTCACTTATTTTAGGGTTGAATAATCACTTCCAATTCAAATACAGGGATGATGTACTAAGCTTAAATAATTTATGTTCATTATTTTTCTCTAATTTCAAAATTTTTATCTTTTAATTTATTATAATAAAATAAATTGACTTATAAAAATATTTTATTATATTTTCTTCTTTCTTAAAGTACATGATATTGTGTTAACAAACCTTGAGAATGAGGTTTAGCACAAACAATCAAAGTGATTGTCACTCCGCTAATCCAAACAGCATAAGATGGGTGCTTGTAAGGATTTTACAACTCTCAAGTTAGTGTTTAGCACAACAAAATAGTAGTACTAGAACAAAGACATATTATGTTTTTATTGATTCATTTATAGGGATCTACTGAAGCGAGTCATTGTGAGATGAGAAAAGTGTAACTCCCCTAATCAACTTCAAATGCAGGGGATATAACAAGATAGTATTGTGAAATTTCTTGTATAGAATTTGTGATTATGGCATGTGAGCTTTCCTAAATTTGGAGCAACGTAGTATTCAATAGAATACATTCCAAGTATAGTTTCATTTAGATACAGCTATGTTCAAGTACATAAATAGAACAATTTGGCATATCTTTCATCCATTGGGTTGGCCAAATGAAATGAGTGGATCTGAGCCTTGAGAATCAAATTCGAAAGATGTGATTTCAACATAATGTAATAATGATATATTTTTATCTCTTCAATGTTGATGTTTATTTTTCTATTTTACATATTAAAATTTTAATTAAAATTAAATATACTTATATAATACAAAAAAATATTAATAACAATTATGATAACAAACTTCATTAAGTTATGTTTAATGTATATTTAACTTAATTTAATTTACCCACTAAAATAGATTTAGTGATAAAAGATTATAATAATTTATATGAAATTTTTAGATTTAAATTTTATTATTTTCATTGTACATAAAGTCTTTTTAATTTATTTTGTAAAAAATATTAAAACTTCTTAAATGAACTTTAAAATAAGAATCATTTCTACATATGCAATTAGTATGGTAAAATAAAAGTTATGGAAACGAAAATGACTAACCATGTTTTGGTATCTACTATAAAAGAGAATGGCCACTGTAAAGATTGCGCATTCTACCAAATGAGAGAATGAGTAAACAATGCTTGATCACACCAAAAAGATGCTTACTCATTCTATCACTATCACTATCACCTTTATGGTTGGCATGACTGCCCCAAACCCACCAATACCATACCCACAACGCCATCGCCATTACCCATAATTGTTATTGCTCTTATCTTATCATTGTCGTCAGGCCTATACAAGCAGATGATTATCACTCGGCCACGACGCATAGCAACGGTTAGAACCTTGAATTTTCTTATATAATATCCAAGGCATTCATGTATCTTACATGCTTAAAAATTATTTAAAAAAGCATAATATATGTTTTACACTTCAATATAGCCAATTGAGTAAGACCTTTGCACCTAGTTGGCTTTGATTCGACCATGCTTAGGTGGCACTCATAGTACAACGGCGTAGCTATGAGCACCGTTATCGTAGAGTATGAGTAGTAATATTAATAATAATTCACGATATCCTATAATATAATTTTGTAAGCACTTGGCATTGTCTCACTCACTCACTCACTCTCTGCCGATCGCCGCTACAAAGCTTTATTATTTATCTAATAGCCCCAAATTTTGGTTTAAAGCGCACTTTGAATTCATACTCTCCGTGTGCTTCAAAAAAGGTAGTGGACACTTTATTTTGTTCTTTCCCTTTCACTTTTATGAATGGTTATATACTTGTATTATTTTACATTATTATTGCTCCGAAAAATAAACGTCTTTATATCGATTTGCTTACACGAAAGAACGTAGCTAAACGCACCAACCTCCTTACAAAGCAAAAGAAAGAGTGAAAAACATTTTCTTGCTTCTACCAATTGGGTTTTGTCTTCTCTGATGGATGGTACAAAAGAGTAATTAGTTTACAACCAGAGAGGGAACTTTTCGGAAAATGGTGATGATAAAGTGCATAAAAGTTGGAACTAAAGAAATGATTAGTAACCAACAGGTAGATCCACGTTTTTGTTAGATCATATACAAAGTTTAGCTATTGGCCAATAATTTCGTAGGTTACTGATATTTAACTTTATTAGGAAGACCTGAAACTGACATTGTGGTTCTTGCTTTAAATCTAAACACAAGATTGGATTCTTTTCTACTACTAAAATTTCTTAGCATCAAAACGTAAGTTTGCCAATTACATTGGCCCACCGCATGAGTAAGTGACATTGCACGATTCACCAATAAAGATTGAGTACCGATGCAAAGGTCTTGTAAGGAAAGGAGGCAATCGAAGTAAAACTTCACATACACATTGGCTGTCCATTTCCCTACTCCACCGGCAACAGTTATCTTCTTGAGGGCTGTTGCGGTGATGATGCCGGTGCCTATGGCCATGACTGTGGTGAATACTGTGCCCCTCCTTCCCGTCAGGGGAGTGTGGAGGTGGAAGAGGTAATTGTGGTAACCCTGGGGTGAAAGGCAACATTGCACAAGCATAGCTTGCTAATTTTAGCTGAGTTGAACAAAGTGGGTGAAGAAATGCTGGTGGCAAATGAATAACTGGTGGCATGATCTGACTCTCCATTTTAGGCACATATGCCAGAAATGTCAGAGCGAGAGTTATTAAATTGAAAATCTTGACTTTCTTCATATGTAACTCTTCCCTCTCTTTGGCCCCTTACAATTAGAACTCCTTAAATACTTGCAAATTCATAGCTTGTTTACCTGGTGAGTTATAATTATATAAAATGTAATTACCAAGAGAACGAATTGATGTCCTGCTTGCTTACTATTATTTCTCATCCATTTAGTGTGATGGCTTTGTAGGTGATAACTAACAATTCTAATCGGGGGTTCCAACCACCAACCTTATTCCTGAACAATGTTTCGAACAACTCATCTCACAATGCGACAAGTGTGGGCAAAGGGTGTATCAGTTAATGCATAAATTAATAACATGCAGAACTTACGACGGAAAAACCAAATGGGGGGCTTTTCTAGCTGAAGGTCCTAAAATTTGAAAATGGAGTGACAGAAACTAATATCCAGTGAAAATGCATGGTTCATACTTAGCCTTCAAGAAACAAATGTTTATGTCTGCTGCTTTTACAACCTATATTAGGTTCATGCTTGTCGCTAGGGTTAATGATTGAAAGCTAGATGAGCATTTTCTGCTTATGCCCACACACTAAACATACTTGTTGATGATCCAAAATCTTCATCGTTTCTATGTAACTTCCACTGTGTCTTAGAATAAAGAGTACTTCAACCTAATTATAAATTCCACAAAGATTGACCAAAAGACGGGAGAATGTTTCTATTTTTATCCTGTTTGACAGCATAATTGCTAATGCATACCGGCTCATTATTAAAAAAATTGTAAATGTTATTTTAATACTTTCAAACACTAGTGAGATGACAGTTAGGACTACAATTCTCCTAAAGAAACATACATCATTGTCAATTCTTTATACCTTTCCTTAGCCTATTTCCAGCTGTTACTGAAACATGAAAATCAAATACTTCATTGTTACACTGAGAAGGTAATTTGATAGGAGCTGAACTTGGTCATAGAAGGATGAAACTCATTTCTTCAATCCTTAGCAGATAGATAAAGCGTTACTTTCTTTCACTTTGAATCATCAGAAGAAATCCACCATTCGATGTCTCCACTCTCCGGCAGCAGTTCAGCATTTTTTGCATTTTGTTAACTTCAATATATTGCAAACTCGGCCCGAGACCAAAGGGATTATTTGGAGCTCCTTGTTAAATTCCTAAATTGCAAAGCAGAATGAGTTAGACAATGCTAAATATTAGTTTATTCTCAACCTCCCTCTTGCTAGTCTAACTTTGGTATTTTACTATGCGTTGATAAAGTTGATAATCACATAGTCAAATTGAACACCATTGGCAAGTTGATGATATAAGTGCATTGCAACAAGATGGTGTCAGTAAGAAACAGTGTTTCCAACATTTTCAAGTAATAATTTAAAGTTGAAATTAAAATATTTCAATGAATGCAATGCAAGACTTTGATTTTGGTCATTTCAAAATCAGGTTAACTGTTCATACCATCATCCCAAGTAAATGGGAATTCTATTTAAACAGCAATCCTTCTTATCCGACATATACAAATTCGCTCTCAAGAAAGCAAACACAGACTCATAAAATGTTTATCTGAATACCGGGCCAAAAACTTTTTTACTGAAGCATTTCTTCAACAAAACGGTACCACTTATAGAGAATAACATTCAATTTTTGTACAACAATTATGCACTTGAAGATTAACAATCATATGAAGTGAGGAGAACCCTACATTCATACTTACCAACAATGGTCAAGCTTTTTTCTCATGAAAATCCTGCAAATTGAAAACTCTTCAATCATTTCGACACGCCTATTCACCTACTTTGGTGGCCAGCAGTTCCATATCTTTCTTAATGTTGTCCTGTTTCAACCTCAACTGCTCAGCTCTTTGGCGCCAACCCTCCTCCAACATCTCAACAAATTTATCTTTTATTTGGAGCAGCGGATCCCGGTCAACCAACCTATCACCTTTGTATGCTTCTCTCAATACTGCAGTTTCAATCCCACCTTTCAAGGACAAATAGAATATGCCAGAGTGCCTAGTAAAAGTGGTTGAAAAAGCATTTGAAAACCTATATTCATCACAAAACTTTCCAAGGATAGGCACAGGAATTCTCTTATGCAATGAAAGAGAAAGCAGCTCATGGAACACTCCAACGGACCTCTTCTCCATCTCTCTAGAAGCTTGATCCAAATGGGACACATCCCCATAAGGGGAAATGTAATCAAGTTCCATCCAATCCCTAACCCACTCCCTCATCTCCTTCTTCAACACAAACCCTGGGGGAAGCTCCACATTGAAACTGGGCCTAACCCTTATCCCCATACTCTCACTCTCCTCTTCCGCCCTTCGCTCAATAACAGATTTTGCAAATTCGGGGTTCCAAGAAACCAATTCTAGAAACGATTTACCCTCCCCAGGAAACCCAGTTAACCTAAAATATTGGGGGTATCTAGGTACCAAATCAACCAAAAAATCATTGGGGAACCCAAACTCCCTCTTCACATGAAGCAATTTATCAGCACTAACTACCTTGTTCTTAGACATCATCAACAATTTACAAAGCTTAGAAACGATTAAGGGCTCATTCTCCCTGAAAATCCGCTGTTCTTCCTCCAGAAATTGGTGAAGCCGGTCACTGATCCGGAGAAAGCGAACGGGTTCGGTTTTGGGTTTGATACGATGATAGTAGACATCGAACATGCCAGGGTTTTGATTCAGAAACGTTTCGACTCTGACCTTGAGGCGCATCCTTTCGCGGCGTTTCTCGAGGTAGCGAAGAGGGATAACCTGACCCGGTTCGTTGAGTACCTCCTTCACAACGCGAGCACATTGCTTGTAACGCTTATCGTACTCTATGGCTCGGTCCAGTGCTTGGTCTTTGCGCCACAATACTTTGAGGCTCGATATTGATCTTGCGTTAGGGTACCAACACATACTCTGGATTTTGGCTTTGAACAACATAGCTTGAGCAAGCCGCACAGCCACCGCTATGGTGAGGAGGAACCAGGGAGGGACTGTTTCGAAATTTGCATTACACATAACTCAAATGGGCTCGTATACTTTAACTTAAACGGGCCTGTTTTGGACCAGAAAATCTTAAATGGGCCTGTTACTGTAAAGGCTTCACTTTGAGCCCAATTTAACAGAGCTGAAAATGAAAACACGTTGTGGGAAGTACTTCCAATGATGTGACGGAAAATGGTATAAAGAAGCTTCCCTTTTTGTTGGCTTCGTTTCCATCCTTAGAGACTGTCTCTGTCACACCGATGTCATGATCAGTAGTTAATCATAGACGTTTAATCGTTTTTCAAGAATACATAAATTATTTGAAGCTTCTAATTGTATATCGAGGATGATTGTTCATTCAAGCTTCTTAGAGATTCAGGATAGGTAGTGAGAGTGTGAGGGAAAATGATTCCTAGACATTGCCAATTTGAATGGGAAGATAATCCAAGATAATCATTCAGTGATGCAAGGTATTTATGCCGGATAATAATAATAATAATAATAATAATAATAATAATAATAATAATAATAATAATAATAAAATAAATATGACAAAAAAATTTTATAAATTTAGATAGTGTTTAATTTCAGAAAATATTTTTTATTTTTAATATTTTATACAAGATATAATAAAAATAAAAAAGTAATTGTTTCTTATTTTTATTTTTTGTTTTTATTTTTTAGTATAAAATTTTAAGAATAAAAATAAGATAATATTTTTATAAAAAAAATAAAAATAAAAAATATTTTTTCAAACCAAACTAGTTAGGAGTTGAATCCTATTTACTTTAAATATTTCGCATTTGTCTTTATGAATTTTGAGCACATGATATTATTGTCAGGTTAATTTTAGGTATTATGTGAAGTTTTTTTTTTTTTTTTTTGGTAATGGCATTATGTGAAATTTTACTAGACCCTATTTCATTTTATGTGATTGATTCGGCCAGGTTTAGATTGAGTTCATATTCTATATTACGAGGGCACCATGATAAGTAAAAGAGATCATCTCGAAGATTATCTAAAATGAATGGAAGGTCCTATGACGCGGAATAGGGAACAAGCACTTGAAGATCTTATCAACGAAGTTTAAGGAAAAGACTACGTAGATCCAAGCTCAATCCCAATCCCAACATGGTTTAATTTATGTAGTTATATCATTGAAGATCTTAAGTGATAAAGTTTATGATTTATTATAGATTGCATTAGAATTTACTTTAGATTACATTAGGATAGGATTTGATATTTATCTCGAAGTTATTCGTTTTAAATTGATTGCAATTCAAATTGCAATCTAATTAGGATTTCTAATTTATTATCTTTTTTACTAGATTAGGTTTACTATAAATAGAGGTTAAGAATTCAAACATATTTTGAGTATTAATCATATTTTTTCTTTAAGAGTTTTTCATCATCTCTGTATGAGTTGATTCCCTTGGTCTTCGGGCATAACATTGGTTCTTTCGGCAGGTCGCGTCACGTTCTTCTTGGTAACTTCGGTGCTTTTCGGCAGGTCGCGGTTTGTGTCGGGTTCGCTTATCTCACCTTACTCTTTCCGATTCATTCGCGTAGAGTGAATCATATCATTTGATCTTATGTTTATGTGTGTATTTATGTATACATAATAAACAATTTACGATCAGTTTATTTTATTTTTTTTTTCAAAACTTAAAATTTATTAGAACTGATTTTATTTTTTAATAAAATTATTTTTGTATAGATGATAAAAAATTGATAAAGTTTAAAATTTTTAAATTATAAAATTGTATACACTCTTAATTCTTGTAGGATATGGTCATTCTAATAACAAGTCAAAGAAATATTTTTAAAGCATGGGACCATACTATAACTTAAATGTTAAGTAATCTTTCCTTTACCAATTAAGAGGCTTCCGTATTATTGAGAGCATGCAACGATATTAACCATGTTCAGTCTCTTAACGGGTAAAGAAAGCATGAAAAGGAAAAGATAAATTCATTCAATTTTATTATTTTTTATTAGATTCATTTTTTGAATTCAAAGAAATTTTATTATGTAAGCTAATGGATTATTCAACAAAGCAAAACTATGCTTAAAATTACAATTTATATTTTAATATTTTTATAATTTACAATAAAGATTAATTCCATCTACTATCAAATTAAAATATAAAAAACATTCTCCAATCTCCACTAACTTTTATTTTAATTTAACTTGTTTTAAATAATAAAAAAATACGTAAGCTTCAATGAAATCACCCAGCTTTGACCCTTCGTTTTTCGGCCATGCAATGTGTTTGGACGGAAATACCCTCCCTTTTAATGAAATTCACAGTAATATCCATTATCTTAACTCGGTCACACTCCATTTTTCTTTTTCTTTTTTTTCCAGAGAATAGGAAATAGCTTAATTTCCGTAAGCTCCTCAATTCGATTCCACTTTCACACTGATCAAGGTCACTTCTTCTCTTTCACCCTCAATTTTTGTTCCTCTTTCGATTTTTGGTTCCTAAATTCCTTCTCCTCTTCTTAATCACACTGAATTTAGGTATGTTGCCATTTTTTTTCTTGCATATCGTGAATGATAGGGTTTTTCACTTTAGTATTAGCAAGCGATTTTGTTTACCTACGGGTTTAGCAAAAATAACGAAAAAAGAGGTGGGGGAAGGGAGGAAGAAAGAGCTTTCAATTTCTTGCATATTCAAACAGCGAACTTAGGGTTCTTGACTCTCTTCTTTAACTAAATTTTATTCATAATTCAAGAACCATAAATTTTCACCGCTTCGAGGTTTTAATCGTTTTTACGTGATTCTAATTTACATGATTAAAACATCGATGTAAAAAAAACTTTCTTTTCTGGAACTTTGCAGATAGTCTGTCTTGATCATGGGTTTCAATTCGGTTTATAGAAGCTTGCAGGAGATATTTCCACAGGTATAATTCTTTACTTTCTTTTAATTCTTTTCTCCAAAAATGTGACTGCAGAACAATCCCTTAATTTTTTTTATGTATAATTATTAGTTGCTCTATGATCTAATGGTATTTGTATTATAGTTCTGAAAATTGTGAAGTTGATTCGGTATTCATATATAAAATTAATCGAATATAATGTAAGATTATGCATTGGACTCTAGTTGAGCATCAAGTGCATGAAGTTATATATTTTGGATGAATGGCTATTGGATTACTTGTATCATACCATTTTCACCCAAAATTCCTCTATTTACATTGATAATTTCCATTGTTACTATCACTTTCTATTCTCTCTCTTTTTGGGTGTAGGGGAATGGTAATTGGTTCATTGGTTGTTTCTCATAACATGATCAGTAGTAAAGTAGACATTCTACCCAACCTTTAAGAAATCCTTGAACTTGTGTCTGGGTGGAGCCATTTCAACTTTCAAGAAATTTAACATAATTAAATGCTTTCAATTTGATTGCATTCATTTTAAAAAATGTTGATTGGATAAAGGAATTTAATTTTTTTTGTTTGAATGGTGGATTTTAAATTTTTGCATTTCAACTTTTTTATTTAGATGAAGTAATTTATTTTTCACTATACAAACTTTTACTTTTGAATATTCATGGATTCTACTTAATTTGTTCCTGCTAGTTTTATTCACTGAAGAATTTAGAAACTCAAATATTTCAATCATGATGTTGTGCAATATATTCAAAATAACCTAACAATTGTATAGAATAAAAGAGATAACACAATACAATTAAACCATCTAATTATTGAAAAATATGTGTCTGGAAATGAGAAAGAGAAACGGAAGAGATGAGAATAAAGAGAGAGAAAACAACACCAAGAAAGAGCTGTTGTTTTGTAAAAATTTTGAATTCTATTTTAGAAAAAATTTAAATTTTCTCATTTTAGTTTATTAAAATATTCTCTTTTATTGGGATATATTGCGGGGGGAAATACTGGGCAGGTGTATGATTATCATTACTTGTTTCCATATGCTTGAGAATGAGCTTACTGATGCTTAGCATTATATGGGAATGTGTCTGACTTGGTATCAATACTTGCTCCTAATTGATGTCTGTATTTTATCATTTTCCCCTGAACAGGTTGATGGCAGGTTACTTAGGGCTGTGGCTATTGAACACCCAAAGGATGCTGATCTAGCTGCTGGTGTTGTTCTCGCTGAGGTCATCCCGTTCATGATAAAAAAATCACCTCCTGCAACTCCTCCGCAGGATAAGGTCAAAGGAGCTACAGTGAATGTTGAAGGTGCATTTAGTTATTATATAGAATCATTTTTATATCACTGTACCTTGCTTGCTGTAAACTGGTTTACTAATATATTTCTTATGACATGTTGAATCTATAGTTGAAAGTGAGGAGGAAGGTAATAGGTTGAGGCACCATCAGCTTGCTGAAGACATATCTGTGGGGCCTTCTTCTGCTCCACATTCTATATCTGTTGAAAATCCTAAAACTGCTAATTATTCTTTTGGACCTGATCTGAATATGGCTCTGGACGAGTTTACAATGTCAAGTGCCAGTAATTCTAATGATGTTGGAATGAATGGAATTAAGCAGCTAAATACATTTTGGAATGCTGAAGATAACTTCCATGGAGAGATTTCAAATCTGATTACTCAGGAGACATCAAATGGCTTTAGCCAGGAAGCTGGTGAAAATTTTGAGCAGGGACGACTTCATGTGGATGTTGACTGTGAAAATTTAATTTCTTCTGGTATATGTCAGGAGATGGGACCTGCACATAATTGCCTTAACAAGGAGGCTGCTTCCACTAATAACAATGACAATAGAATTGAAAACCATTTAAATGAAGAGTGGGTGGATTTTGTAGGTCCTTTGGCTGATGATTATGATGCCACTGTATGTGATACAAGCCACAGATTGGAAAGATGTGAAACTTCCTTGATCGAGATAGAAAATTCTGAGGCTCAAGCAGCTTGTCATGTTCAAGGGAATAGTCTAAATGCTAAAGAAAGTCTTAAATCAGAATTGGCTGCTGGTCCTTCTAGTGCTGTTGGTGAAACTAGTGATGTTGAAAATGAGATTGACGGGAATGTTAGCCAATATAGTCAAGTATGCAGGATTGATCTGCTTGAGGAGATAATTGATGAAGCAAAAACTAACAAGGTATTATTTATCCTAGATTCTTATATTTGGATGTTGGGAATATTAGCTTTATAATGATATATCATATATGGCAGAAGTTGTGAAACTGACATTAAAATAATTGTTGCTATATTGAATGATGACTTGATAGCTTAGTGATGATTAAACGACAGAGTAGATAACATAGCAAAGTGTAAGTCTTATTATATACAAAGAATGATATAATTACAGTTTAGTGATTGAAATCTGCTAAGACTTTAATACTACATATTAAGATTATTTGATGCTGATGCAGAAAACTTTGTTTTCATCAATGGAATCTCTCATCAACTTGATGAGAGAAGTGGAACTTCAGGAGAAAGCTGCAGAGCAGGCTAATGCAGAAGCTGCTACAGGAGGGTCTAATATTCTGGCCAGGGTAGAGGAGTATAAAACAATGTTGGTGCAAGCCAAAGAAGCAAATGACATGGTTGTATATGTTAACAAAAATTATAATCTAAAAGTTACAAAATCTTTGGTTCTGCCGTTCTGCCTGAGAACAAAAAAAATATATTTATCCTCAGTATTTTCTTTGCAGCATGCTGGAGAAGTTTATGGAGAAAAAGCAATTCTGGCAACTGAACTGAAGGAACTTCAATCACGTCTGCTCAGCTTGTCTGATGAAAGGGATAAGTATCTTGCAATTCTCGATGAGGTGCTTTACAATTTAATATGTTCATTAGAAAATTATTCATCATACCTTAGCTGCAGCACATGTTTCTGCCTTTCAGAATGCTTTGAAATCCTTACTGACTTTCAAAATAATCAGAATCATCTCACTGTTATAACATATGTACTAAGGAGGACATGTTTAAAAACATAGTTTATGAATTGTTAACCTATTCCTTTGTGCAATTGAATTGCTTAATTTGATGTCAAATAAATAAAATTACCAACATCTATTTGGTTCATCTCTTGGTTCTGGCTTCCAGATGCGCCAAATTCTTGAAACACGACTAGCTGCTGCAGAAGAATTGAGGAAAGCGGCTGAGCATGAAAAGCTGAAAAAGGAGGAATCGGCACGAAAGGCTCTTGTTGAACAGGAAGCACAGGTGGAGAAGGTAGTACACGAGTCCACAAGACTACAGCAGGAGGCAGAAGAAAATTCAAAGGTTACTACTAGTGTTTTTTTCCTGCTCCTAAACCGTTGAATTTCATTTCATTCCATGGAATCTACATGTAACATATTTTGAACGCATCCTCCAAAATGAACTTGTTTTTAAAGGGAATAAGGGTATATCCACCCTTAAACCTTTAGTGGTTTAAGATCATGATGCACTTTTAATTAAATTAAGGGATGATACACTCTTACTCACTTTGGAGGCAAACTCAAATTAGAGATTTTCCCCCAGAATTTTTTTTGACTTCTATTTCTTCCATTCCTCTGCAGTTACGTGAGTTTCTGATGGACCGAGGGCGGGTTGTTGATATGTTGCAGTAAGTTTCTTTTCTGTTCAAGTTATAGTTGCATTTTTCTGCCTGTTTCCAGTATGATTTTTTAAATCCAATTTCCTTCGTTGTTAATTATTAATTCTGTGATACTTGATTATAGGAATGCTTGTCATCCTTTTTAATGCAAGAATAATCTTGATTATTACCATGAAGTTGCATTTCAATATGGTCACTTTGTGGAACTAGAAGACATTTTGTTTGACATCATTTCCTTGAAATTATTGATTTGGTCTAACTAGGACATTAATGCTTTGTTTGAATGACATCGGAAATAGGAAGGAAAGAAAGAGAAGGAAAAGAAATAGAGAGAAAATAAGAAGGAAAAGTGAATTGTTTGGATGAACAAAAATAAGAATGAAAGGAAAGGAAAAAAGTTCTCTTGTCTGGATGGATGAAAAAGAAAGGAAAAAAAATTTAAATTTAGAAAAATAAAATTTAACTTAAAAAATTTGCTTTTTTTACTATATTTTTTGGTTTAACAATTTAAAATAAAATAAAATAAAAAGCCTCTCCCCAGTTCCTCTCCTATTTGGAAGGGATTAATATTTATGTGAAGCTTGCAGAAAATGTTTCCTTCCCTTCTATTTTTATGCACAAACAAACAACGGAAAATATTTTTTTCCTCCCTTTTTCTTCCTTTCTTTCCCCCAACTAAACAAACCATAAGATTCTTTTTCTTCCATCGGCATACATATCTTTGTACTGTCTTATGATTGATGACTTCTATAGTTGTGATTTTACAATCTCTCATCTAATATTACTTTTCATTTAACTTTGCAGAGGAGAAATTTCTGTTATTTGTCAGGATATTAGGCTTTTAAAAGAGAAATTTGATGCAAATATTCCATTGAGTAAATCCTTCACCTCAAGCCAGACTAGTTGCATCTTAGCTTCTTCAGGTTCGTCCAACAATACCGTGGCATCTGATGTGGGTTCTGTGCGTAGTGATTCATCTGAAGTAAGACAGACCTGTCCAACTGCTTCAATTGAAAGCCTTTCTTGCAAAAGTGGGCACGCTGAGGAAAGATCCAAAGCTGATCACAATGCTCTTCTTGATGATGGATGGGATATTTTTGAGAAAGATGCAGAACTGAATTCGTGAGTTTGTTGCAGGAGGGTAGGAGTTCGAGCTTATTGTTTATACAAATAAACCTTAGAATTCCTTCTGTGTCATTAATTAGCTGGATATTTGCTTATGTTTCAATTTCAAACGATCGTAATATATAGCATAAAATAGTGGCATACTAGCGTAACATACAACTTTTATATAGTCCACTTGAGGCTGGGTTCTCATTGTTTCGAAATTTTGTATAGAAAAGGTCATATAGAATCATTTTGAGTAAGCTTGATTTCTTCTTTTGTCATGTAATGGTGTGGTTTACCTCCATCTGAAAATGTGAGTTGTGAATGATGCAGTTTCTCTAATGGGATGTAGAAATTTATCAAAGGTGTGTTTAGTACATGGAGTTTTTTTTTTTTTTTTTTTCAAAAATCTTAATTTAGGAATGTTTGTATTTGGTATAAATGTTTTAAAAAACATTTGAAAAAAATTAACCTTTGCAAAATGTTTGTTATGTTTTCATTAAAATACTTTTGAGGATGAGAATTCAAGTTTTTTTATGAAGATTAGAAAGTTCTAATTCAAGTTTTTTTATGAAGATTAGAAAGTTCTAATTATGTTAATTATCTTTATTATGAATTTTTTTAAATACAAACATTTAAAAGGGTAACTGAACTAGTTTTGTTAGGTTGTTTTTTTTTTTTGGTTTGATATGGACTCGTGTTTTATTATTTGCTGTTTCTGAGGGTTTTACTTTTCGCACCCTTTTTATTTTTTCATTCCCTTCACTTTTTTAAAAATTTTTTATTATCATTTTACCCTTAACATTTCTTTATTTTTTTCGTAAATTTTTTTTTCTTCCGCATGTATTTGTTTATTCCGCAAATTAATTTACGGAATGCATCGATGTATTTCATAAATTAATTTGCGGAATGTAATTTTTTGTTTTTCATAAACTAATTTACGGAATGTTATATTTTATGTTTCGTAAATTAATTTGCGGAAACAAAAAAATTACATTTCACAAATTAATTTACAAAATACACTGATGCATTCCGTAAATTAATTTGCGGAAAGTGTTTAACGTTCCGTAAATTAGTTTGCGAAATATAAAATTCGTTTGTCTTCTCTGATGCTACGCTTAAAAAAAAGGTTAACAGATAAGGGTATTTTTATCTTTTTCATGTATAAGGGGATGCAAAAAGAAATTTTGGAATTGCAAAAAGTAATTTTCTTCTTCTGATAATAATGTGTTTCTTCTTTTTTATTTTTTGCACCATCTTTTTTATTATTATTATTATTATTTTAAAATTATCTTTAAATTCATATTAATTGTAAGCTGTGCTATTATTGTTTGAGTGATTTTCAAAATTTTAATTTTAGAATATATTTTTTAGGTTTTGGAATTAAACTTTGGGAATAGGTTTTGAAAATATATTTCGGAATTAAAATTTAGAAATGTATTTTTTGTATTTTGAGGTTTTAGTTCGAGAATATATATTGAAAAGTTATTCTAAAAATTTATTTTCGGAAGGTAAAAATTATATTATGATATTTTAATTTTCAAATGAAAAATTTAACATTTTAAAATTGTAATTTTAAAATATAGTTTTCATATAATTTTAATTATATTAAAAAATTATTTTAAAATATAAAAAATATATTTTAAAATTAAATTTTTTAAATATATTTTGAATAATTTTGAAGAAAAAAATTATTTTGAAAAATTCTTTGTTAGTCAAACGATTTACTTCTGTAACATAGCTCCTAAGAAACATATATAAATTTATTGAACTTAGAATGTGTTTGATAAAATAGTTAATAAATTAATTAAAAATTGAAAAGATAGCTGGATATTAAAAATTAAAAACTAAGTTAAAAGGTACTAAAATTTAAAAATTAATAAACTATAAATTAAATAAAAAATATTTGATAAAATTAATTAATAAATATAAAAATATAATTAAATAATAAATTGAAACATAATAAGTATATTATATTTTTAAAAAATATTTTAAAATTTAATAAAATAAAAATATTTATTTTAAATTTTTAAATAAATAAATTTTAAATAAAAACATTTTAAGTAATATTTTTATAATTTTAAATTTTTATCAAACAGTTTAATATAATAAAATAAAATATATAATAAATTAATAAAAATAAATAGTATATATTAAAAAAATAATTTAAAATATAATATTTTATAATAATATAAAAATAAATTTATCAAAATTATTAATATTATTATAAAATAATAAAATAATATTAAATTTATAAAAATAAATAAATAAATAAAATATTAGATTATAAAAATATTAAAAAATATATATATTTTAATTAAAAAGTAAAAATATAAAAACTATTTCAAATAGCTTTTTTAAAAACATTAACAACCGTTTAAAAAACTAATAAGTATTAAAATAATTTATAAAACATAACTAAAATGTAACAATTTTTTTTAATAATTTAATTTTTCATCATATACTTTTTTTAAGACGGAAAACGTATTTTGATTTAGCTAGAAGATCAACTTAAAAAAAAAAAAAATTTAGAAAAGCTATCTCGTCCCGTGAAAAAAAAAAAGAAATTAAGGCTGTGAAAATTATAAACAAGCGCATCAAAAGTTTTTTTATTTTATATATATATATATATATTTATGAATCTTTAATATTTATATTAATTTAATTTTACATAAAATATAAAATTTATTAATTATGTATATAAAATTTTTGCAAAAAATAAAAATTAATAACTATTTTATTTAATAATTTTATTTTAACAGTTTATATATTATTTAAATATATGTAAATATTAATATTTTATACTTACATATTTTTAGTTTTTTAAAATTTAATATACATAATTATAAAATTATAATTTTTAAAATTTTTTAAAAACATTAACAACAGTTTAAAAAACTAATAAGTATTAAAATAATTTATAAAACATAACTAAAATGTAACAATTTTTTTTTAATAATTTAATCTTTCATCGTATACTTGTAAGACGGAAAACGTACTCTGATTTGGCTAAAAGCAGGGATGGAAGTGAACAAGACCGTCTGACAGGGGCCTACAACTCGACTCGTTTAAAGACTAGTTAAGCTCGACTCGTTTAATAAGTAGACAGACTCAGACCTGTTAAAAAGCCTTTTTAGATAAACAAGCCAGACCTAGACTTATAAAAAAGTCTATTTAACTTATTCAGGGGCCTATTTATATTTATATATTATATATTTATATTTATTTTAACATATTATATTTATATAATATTTATTTTATATTTTATTTACATAATATATATATATATATATATATATATGTTTTAGGTGTATTTAATGGTCTTTTTATCTTGTAGACTTTAAGTTTGCAAGCTTTTTTAATTAATTATTTATATAGGTTTTAGGTTTATTTATTGATTTTTTTGTAATGTAGGCTTTTAAACAGGCTTGCAGGCCCTGTAGACTTTAAATTAGGCCAAACCTTGACAGAAAAAAAAAAAGCCTTTAACAGGTAACAGACCCAAGCTCATGCCTCAAAATTTTTAAACAGGACAGACTTGAACGCTCAAAGCCTAGCTCGGCTCAGCCTACTTCCATCCCTAGCTAAAAGGATCAACTTTAACAAAAAAAAAAATCTAATTTAGAAAAGTTATCTCGTCGTGTGACAAAAAAAAAGAAAGAAATTAAGGCTGTGAAAATTATAAACAAACGTATCAAAAGATTTTTTATTATATATATATATATATATATTTATGAATCTTTAATATTTATATTAATTTAATTTTATATAAAATATAAAATTTATTAATTATGTATATAAAATTTTTGCAAAAAATAAAAATTGATAACTATTTCATTTTAACAGTTTATATATTATTTAAATATATGTAAATATTAATATTTTATACTTACATATTTTAAATTTTTTAAAATTCCATATACATAATTATAAAATTATTATAATATAATTCAACGGTTGAATTAGTGAATCTTATATTTTATATAAAATTATTTATTAAATTGTTGTGAGGGTTAAAGTTTAACACCAATAACTTCATATTAACATATTATTTTTTTACCTAATTTATCTATATTTATGATCAATCTATATCTTCATATATTTTTTGTTTATAAATAAAATATGTAAATTTTTAGGAATTTTTAAAAATATCACAAATTAAATTCATATTATTAGACATTTTTATTATTTTAAAAGATTCTTCCTAACTTAGGTTATCCTTTAGAAATTTTCTAATTTTTTTTTATCAAAAGGTAAAATAATTTTTCAAAGTAAATTACCTTCTCTAAATGTCTTAATTCAAATCTTTTTTTTTATATTTTTTTTAATGTTTTTAAGTATTTTTAATTAACTAAATTTAATTTATCAAACATCAAATTTTAATTATCTAATATTGGTAATTCAATTTCTAAATTTGAATAGACAACAAATTTATATTAAATTGTAGCATAATTGAAAAGGTATTGTGACTATAACCTCTTGAGAAAAATTATGATAAGTCTACTGAATTTGATGTAAGATTTCAGGCTTACTGCTTTCTTAATTTTTATCAATATATTTTTAGATTAAACTAATATTAATTTTATCAATGACTTGAACTTGGTGGTTAGTTTGAATATAATAAGGTGTAGCATATGTAAATTTAATTTTTAAATTTTTTGTAATTCAATAAAACTTTAGTTCTTCTTAATTAGTTGTTAGTATTTTTGAAAAGTAAAATTATATATTTTTTTTATAAATTAATTACTTCTTCTTAATCGATATTTTTTAAAGCAATAACTTTGACCTATTTATTAAAATAGTTAACTATCACTAAAATGAAATGATGTCCTTTCGAAGAGGTAAGAAAAAATAATCCTATAATATTAAGAGTCTACCCTCTAAATAGTAAAAGTTTAATTATTAAATATAATTTTAATACTAGTACATGTTTTAAAGGTGAATGTTTTTTATATTCTTCCTATGATTTTGTGTACTTTGTACAATCTTACAAACAAAATATATATTTTTTAAATTAAAACTCACTTCATTTCATGGACAAGTTGATATGTAGCATATAAATTTTTATGAATTTTTGCCTATATTATATTCATTTTGGTTCAAGCTAGACACTTTAACAATATTCCACGACTCTTTTTCTATAAAATTCATTACTTAAAATTACATTGTTGAAAATTTATTTTCTTATAAAAAAATCTATATTTTTTTAAATAGTTTATAATTGGTGTTATCTAATGTTATTAAGATTTTTAATTTGCAAAATCTTGATTTTCACATTAGGCAAGTATTTTTTTATACTTGAAATTTGAAAAAAAAAAAACATGTTATGCATTATCTTATATCTTGATGTAAATATGTTTAACATTATTTGATCAATTTGAGTCAATAGACTTGTAGTTTGACTAAAATAACTAAATAAATGCTTATTTATACATATATAATTTCTATTCATTTGTCTAATAACTAAATTAGAATCCTTATAAAAAATTGTATTTCTTACATCTAAGTTAATTAAAATTTTCCAACCATTTATTAAAGAAAAATATTCAATCTCATTATTTAAAAAATATTATCCGATTTTTAAGATTAGATGAGTAGGATAACCTTAAGATATTATAAAAAACAAATTGATGCCTTTTCTATTTCAATGTTTAGAACCATCAAATATAATTTTCAAGATTTTAATTTGACCAAATTTTTTTTTCTAAAAATAGAAATTGAATGATCCACGATGAAATTAGTTGTGCTTAACCTTTTACCAATTTTAAAGGTGAAAATAACAATGTAAACTCAGTCAATGCTAAAATTATCCAAATCGATTATGTAAAAATAGTTTAGTTAACATGTACTTAATAACATCAAAATGAGCTAAAATAATCACGTTGAAAGGTTTTATGTAATGCTTCAATTTTATACATGATAAATACAAACATGAACAAAGCTTTTATAAATAAAAATATTTAACTTCTACATTTACAAAAAATTGACTTAAATAATAGATAGCCTTTTCGGTTTCATTTTCTCATTTTGAACCAATATGTTCCTGATAATGAATTTTGAAGATAGGGTTTATAATTTTATCGGCCTATCTTTTATTAGTGCAACCAGAATAGACAATTTGCTCAAATAGGAATCATCTTTAAGTTATGCGCTCTTATTTTTAAAAAAGTTTGTCAATGATGATCAAAATGATCTTTTCTTACTTTTAATTGAACAATAATGTCATATATATATATATATATATATATATATATATATATATATACTTGTAAATTTTTTCCAATTAATTCATGAAAAATTGAATTCATAGCTTATTGATAAGTAGTTTTAACATTTTTTCAAATCAAAAGGCATTACCATTCACTCGTAAATGCGTATGGCTCATGGGCATTGAAAAATCATTTTTGAAGTATCTTCTTCATTTATGAAAATTTTATTATACATAAAGTATCCTTCAAGTAAATTTAGCATGTAATTTTCTGTAAAAAAATCAATCAATTAGCATGTCTACATAAAATATTAAATATTCATATTTTGGAATGGTTATTTTCTTATTGGCTAATGTTCGAATAAAAACTTATGGCTTCTATTACCTATGTTTTTGTCAACTAATGTATGACAACTAAGTTCTCCTTTGGAATGATCATTTTTAACCATGGCTATTTTGACTAAGTTATGTTGAAGCTAATTTTCAGCCATGTAAGCCGAGATTGAAGTTATTAACTTGGAATAACTCATATATAACTTAAAATTCTATGGGCTTCATACATTAAATAATTGATGCATGTAACGAAGCCAAGACCTATTTCGAGTGATATTCTTATCGGTAATATACCTTCAAAGACATCTCTGCTATGAATGCTATAAGGGCCAACTTATGCCCAAATTTAATCATAGATTAAGTTGTCAAACTTATTCATTTTAGCCTTGAAAAAAATTTAATCACCATCCATGTATTTAACTTCTTTATCAGAACTTAAAAAACAAAGCTATAGATGGACAATGAATGATAGGGTTGAAACTTCGTGTATTTATTGTTAACCAAATAAAAGATTGTAGCTAGTCTTTGAAAACACAACTATAAATATAATCAGTATATTTTTGTACTAACTTGGATTTCAACAACTAGAATCCCTAATGTTTGATATTCTTTTCCCGAATTGTCTATTAAGACCATGTTGCGAGGAATTAGGTCTTTATGACTTTTATTAAATTGATTTAACATGAAATGTAGCATCAAATGGATGGATGTTCCCCATCGATTAAGACTTTATTAACGGATACACCTTTTACTCTAGCCGACACAAATAATGACTTAGGGTAACTCTGCATATCTTGATTATGCTTATAAAATAATACCTTTATTTGTCTTTGATTTTCAAAGTCATTAATGTAATAACATGGAGGATTATTATCATCTTCATTTTTTATGTAATAATCTTCCCTAATCATTGACTTTTCTATGATCAGTGAACTTTGCAAAGATCATGAAAACTACCCCACATGTCTCATGAAGTTCATCAGCAAATCCTAACTTAAACAAATTGATGATCATTGAGTCATCTTCCTACTGATTTGAAGACATAGGTCTTTTCTCAACATTTTGTTGATTTCTATTAGGCCTTAAAAATTGAGGTCTCTTTTGTTTAGCTGTGTTTCGGCTTTGCAAGACTTGAGCATATGTATTTCTGAACTGATTTTTGGCCTTCCTTTGGATCATCTCATATGTTGTCTTAGAATTTCTGTGAGCATGTTGTAATCGAGTACAAGTTAATTAGGATGAAGTATTCTCCCTTGATGAACTGGCTGATGTCCAATTAAAAATTTAACCATATGATCCTTTAAAGTTAACCATCTGCCAATCATTTGATTTAGAGGTTGATGTGTCAACTTACTGATTGGGAGGTACCTTTTGAGGTGGTAGAAAGGTTTTGTTAGGTCCCACTTGACTTTCAAGGGTCTTCGATCTCTACGAGTTCTGAGACCTATTATCGATCAAAATCATCTTTAGAATTGTGATAGTTTCATAATGTTTCTTCATCTCTAAATCTTGATAGGCCTTAGCAGTAGCCTTGATAAAGATGATAATGTATCTAGGACATAACATGACTTTTTTTTCAGAAGCCTTTTCCTTGGTCAAGAATTCAACCAAATGTTTGTTGAACTTTGAAAAAATCTATCTGAATTCCTTCTCAAAATGCTAAATGGGCATGTCAATTGCCTTCTTAATATCGCCAGAAGCTTGAACATCCACCATAAGGTTTTTCCATGTTAGTCTCGAGCTAAAGAGGATCACTGTTGATCTTCATTGCCATCTAATTCTTCTTTTCAAATCATAATCTCCCTTCTTAAATAGTTTTTTTGGATCAAATCTTTGAAACAAATATAATTGTTAGTCCAATGCCTAAACATATTGTGATACGTACAATATTTTCTTCCTTTGTGTTGATCTTCTAAAAGAATCTTATGATCACCTTTCAAATCTATTTGTTCATCTTTAAGAAAAATATAAAAAATTAGGTCAGCTATAAAAATATTAAAATCATTGGTGATTTGACTTATTTGGGTATAAAAAATCTAATAATTTTAGTTAGTCGCTTCCAAAAAAGAGGTAAAAATTATGATCATTTGATGAAAGAAAGCGTATCAATCATATCCTGGTTTCTCTTGTCCATTTGTTGCCTAAATGATTATAAGACATAATTAGTAAATGATGTGGCAGGTATTTGGTCTCTTAACACAGTGTGGGATGATGTTGTCCCTTGTGCCTAATGATTTACTCTAGGAATATTAGCATTTCAATTTGGTTGAGAACCTAGTATTAACGTCACATGTTTTGGTTATAGAATGATATTAGCGGTATATTCAAATGACAATCCATACAGAGGATTTAAGGACATCCTAGGAACTAATTCTTGATTAAGTATAATAGTTTGTGCAACTACCATTGTAGGATTTGACTGAGTTTATGCTCATGTATTTAGTATTAGTGCTTACTACATTATCATTTCTAGGACTTTCCTAAGTTAAATTTGTAAAATTATTATTCCTTCCTTCTTGATTTTGAGTGGTTGAAGATGAATTCCTATTTCTATTTTCATAAGATTTGTCCCACTTATGAATCTCATGCAATGAAAATCCTATTAATTTTAGGTTTAATTAGGACTATAAATAGATCCCATCGAACATATCAATTTGTTTATGTAAAAAATCAGTTTTAACTTTCAATTTAACTAATTATTACCACATATTTATCCAAAATTCTTAGGGTTGAATTGGTGCTACCTTTATATTAGGTTTTTTTAATTTAAATATGTTAATAAATAAATGATCAAGAAAATAAAATGAATCAAACAAAGAAAAACAAATGGAAACAATATTTTCAATTAGGACAGATTCATACTTACAAAGTCTTTTAATAAATTTTTTTAATAATTTTTTTTATTCAAGATATGACGATAGTTGAAAAAGAGTTCGATGAGCACAATAAATAACTACTTTATTTGGAATTGTTTCTCTATATTTTTTTACAATGATTGTGTATATTTATAAACTTTGTATAAAATAACAATCTCTATTAAAAAATATCTAAGTCTTCTATTCTTTATGTCGATATCTTATCTTCAATTAAATTCTTATCATCTTTGTTAAACGAGAAAATATCTTTTTTTCTTGGTCGAAAAAATTATTTCTTGCTTAAAGGATGTTTTGTACTAAGATAGTAATGCTTTATTTGAATGATGTGGAAAATAATAAGAAAAAAAAATAACGAAAAGAAAGAGGATAAGAAATAAAAAGAAAATATGAAGAAAAAATAAGTTGTTTAGATAGATAAAAATAGAAAGGAAAGGAAAGAAATTTTTTTGTATTTGAATGGATGAAAAAGATAGATAAAAATATATTAATATTATAAATTTTATTTTATATAAATTTATAAAAATAAAATTTAATTTTAAAAAATTTTAATTTTTGTGCAATATTTTTTTATTAATATAATTTTTATTTTTATTTTAAAAATATTTAATAATATATAATAAAAACAAAAACAAAAGATCTTTTTTCCTTCCATCTTCTCTCCTATTTTAAAAAAATTAAAATATATAAAATTTATAAAAAAATATTTTTTTTTTTTCCTGTTTAGACAAACATGTAAAATCTTTTAACCTTCTCACGTCTTTAACAATTGCGAACAAATGATAGACGATGGATCATATTGGGGTTTGGGGTGAAGGAAGTGGAGGGTGACAATGATGTTCACAAATTTGGAGGGTTACTGTGTATGATCTCGGTGCCTTGCTTCAGCCGTTGGGAGCGGGAATAATGTTTGAAGAGTATGAAGCTAAGGAAGAGAAGAAGCCATGCGAGATGATGCTGAAAGTTTGAGAAATTTCTCATTTTAATATATCTCAATTTTTTTTTATATTTTCCTTTTTATTACATCAAATTTTATATCATATTTATTTTCTTTTTTTATCTTTTTCTTCTTTTCATCCTATCCATCTATTTTTAAATGTGTAAAAGTAATTTTTTCTATTATAGAAATATCTCATATTTAGTTTTGTATTTTGATAATAAAGTATTAAAAAGATGTTGTGTTTGTTGAGTATCTCCCCTACTACAAATATAATAATAACTTGAGGAAAATATTAATGAGCTGCCTGTTTTATTCGGCACTCTCTTTTTGCTTCATTTCAGAACAAAAGGATTGATGATAACATATTATTTTTTTAAAAAAAATTAGTATATTTTTTTATGATAGATAAATTTTTTAAAAATCAAATTAATTTAAAAAATAATTAATTTATAAAATAATATGCTTTATTGTCTTTTTTTTTAAAAAAAATTAATCATAAAACTATGAAAAATGTGTTACAAGCATTTTTTTTTATAATCAAAACCAAAATTTATTAGCAAAGCAGAGTTAGTAGAATGAACTATTTGTTTTGATAGCACCAACTCCTTGCCTTTGTTAGATAATAACATGAAGAAAATGCTAACATTAACTTAAGACTAATTTTAAGCATTTAAAATAATAATTTATTTATTAAAAATAAAAAATATTTATCATTTTTATAATATAAATTTTTTGAATAATTTTTTTTTACTTGAAATTAACATTAAAAGTTAATATTAATAAAACCGACAATAGTATAATAGTTGAAGTGTTGGTTTTTCAAAACAACACAACGAAATATTAGTGGCCAAAACATTTTTTTTTTCTAGAACATGATGACCCTCTTTTATTGTAAAACCAACCAACCTTGGTTTGAATTTAGTTGCAAACACTGACAACTTTCAAATGCTTACTGGATGAGGTTTAAAAACATGGTTATTAGACATGTCCATTTTATTTTGCTGTGAAATGAAATACAGAAAGAAAAAGACAAAAGGGAATCAAAGATCATTGCGGGAGTGGTAGAAATATCTTGTGCGAGATAAGTTGTTCCACCAGCTAATATATGAACAAAGAATAGGTTTTCTTTCTAAAAACATTCTTGGTTTTTATTCTTTCTACTATTTGCTACCCTTAAGTGTTGGATGGCATCATATTCCATTCCAAACCGAGTAATTGACTATATTTTTTATTTCAAGCTTAGAAGTACACTGGCTACTCGTGGAATATGACAGGAAATCCATTATGTGGGCTTTATTAACTGTTCTAGATTTTTAACTTCCCTACCCCAGAAAAAGGGATGGTTAGTTCTTATCTTTATCCTTTTGGAACTTAGGAACTATGCTAGCTTGCTGATAAGTTCAGTAACAATGCAATTGCAAATCAATTAATTATATGAAGATAAAATTGTAATTGCAAAATAAGATTTAATATGAATACTGAAGAAAAAAATGCAATTGCAAATCAATCCATTATATTGACTTCTTGTGTGATAGGAAATGGTTGGTTATCCAATGACTTCATAGCCTTAAGCCAATCTCAATGGTTGCTGATCATAATATATGCTGGATATAAGGATTGATTTGTTATTTCTTCTCTATTTGGACAAAGGCATGGTCATCTAATTAACTCAACAAGTTTCAGAGAGACATTATGGGCTTGTAATTTTTCACTCTAGAAAATTAAGCCCCCAAATTTGGCGTTGTGACTGCATCAAGCAAGCATAAAGTGATAAAAATAAAAGGCAAAGACCATGTGTGTATGTGTGTGTGTGATATCAACAAAGCGAAGACATGAGACTCATTGTTGAAGGCATAAAGTGATAAAAATAAAAGGCAAAGACCATGTGTGCATGTGTGTGTGTGATATCAACAAAGCGAAGACATGAGACTCATTGTTGAAGGCATAGTATCTTCAAATTAAATTATAAACATATGCTATGCTAGTTTGTAATTTACACGTTCAACAGGAACTCCTGCTTCATCTAGCTTGTTTAATCACCTACACTACCCCCTAACATAAAACCAAGTCAATTTTGACTGTTTTAAAGTATTGACACCCCAAAGTTCTCAGAGAGTACAATACAATACAAGTATGGGTTCATCTATTCTCTCTCAGCAAAAATGCAACGCCAAATTCTGCTTCACCAGTGCTCTAACTTAGCCATTTCATCCACTTAGCTGTGATGATAGTTTAGTCATGCCAGCACAAGAGTAACACAGTGCATCTCCAGATTATGTAAAGTCTTGTCCTCTGCTGCCGAACTTGTTTGGAACACCTCCCCCATGATCGAATCTTTGAACCCCTCACTGAAAACACACTAGCTGCCATTTGCTCAGTACTTCAAACTTTGTTTATATGTGTGAAGTTATTCTTATTCAGGCTAATTGGAAAACTGTGTTTGTGATCTGAATGCTCAGAGCAAAGACTGAACCATATATATAATAGAAGAGTTTGAAGATATGGAGGAAGCAAATTTGTGGTGGATGACATGTTGTGGCCCATGGTTGCAGAAATGAGACATGTCCCACCATCCACCTAAGATGACAAAGTTATACCCATGAGCCTGTCTCCTTTGCCAAACCCGCTTGAGAGAGACTACTCATCCACTATTACTCACTAAGGGTCATCCTTGTCCCCTCATTGTTAGTGCCTATCCCTTTTGTGGGATATGTGTCTGCATCTACTTAGCTACAATGTATGTTATCTTTTATTTTGTTTTATTTTCTTTTCCTTATTTAAATAAGACATCATTGGGCACCTTTGTATCTATTAAAAATTATTGACCAATATATGGTGATAATGTAAAATAACACATTGATTGTTGTTAGTTGGCTGTTAATAACAACTTATTCTTAATGACAGTTATATAATAGGTCCAACCTTTGTTAATCAGCCTATTTATAGATCAAATAAAATATTAAATCAGTTGGTGGATCAAGTATTATACATGTAATTATGACTAAATAATAAGATTACCTAACTATGCAAAGGTTCAAAGGCATAACTCAAAATCAAAAAGTTTAATGCACTTAAATGGAGCTGCCACTTGTACCACTTTTGTATTTATGGAGTATGAAATTTCTTCCTCCATGAAACATCTTAGCCATTAATTTTAATTAAAGAGAAAAAGAGTAAAAAAAAAAAAGTGAAGGTGGAGATCTCTCTATAGAGTACTGAAGTCTAGGTGGATATAACAAATTTTCCAAGATGGAATTGTTACTGTAGAAAGTGGGGTTCAACCCTTAAAGTCCTAGTCGTGATTGACAAGATTCCCATGACTAACCGCTATTATTCTGTTTCAACAAGGTGAGTCATGTACACGATGATTGTAGAATATGGACGACGCTGTCTCTTGTCCCCTTATGTAAATTCCATCCCCACCCCAATAAAATGACCTTAAATTCCATAATTATATCTAACATCTTTTCTAAAGAAATATTAATTAACATTATCATCACTCAGATTTAATAACCCCAGTGAAAGACTGAAACACAATTAAAACACAAGCTTTTATTATAAAACATCTTGGCCCATTACAAAGAAGAAAAAAAAAACTTAAAACTTGACATTGAATTTGTGGTGTGTTTAAGTACCACACACTTGGATGGTACTGAATAGTGGTAACGCAATTGATGTATTCATCCTGAGATTGATGTTGAACACACCTTATATAGAACATGCTTTTCCACACGAGGCGATAACATAATCATGTGTGGTGAAGGGAAAAAAGTTGTTGAAGGTACTTGTGTGCCCTTAAGTAGAGTCCATGATCACGTGTACTGTGTTGCCTGAAAGCAGAACCAAGTCGTTGTCGTCGTCGACCTGACATGTCTGCCGCTTATCATTGCCGGCAGCCATAAATCAGGTCAAATTCCTTCACATTCCACTAAATGTTGAGGACCATCCTCGTTAATTTCATCTTCACGAAAACGTTATCTCACTGTCACATTCAAAACCATTAGTCCCACATTGCTGTGTTTCCAATTCCAAGTTAGACACCGTGGGCCGCATTGGGCCACTCTTTATAAGATTCAGTTATCGGGCTTTTGTATATTCACACTTACACGTGTGTCTGTGGGTCTGAGTTTTCTGTCATAGGGACCCGGCCCACGTGCAAAACTCTATCTTCATTTTTCATCTAGGCCAGACAATTGAAAATTCAAGTAGGAAATTTTTATCCTAATTAAAAAATGTTTTAAAAATTGTAAAATTTTATCCTAATCAGGTAAGATAAATAGTTATGCACCAAAAAATGGTTAATGATAAATAATGAATTAATCATTTTCTACTTATATTGTATTGCATTGGTTTTCTTCATTGCCAATAAAAGGAAATTTGTGTAAAGAAAACTTTCATGTCCTTGTCCCATTTCAATGGAAGAGTAAAACAAAATGAAAGGATAAGATATTTGTGGTGCAGCCGTGTGATTGTGTACCCCATTTGGCGGGTGAAACTTTAATGTTGGTCTAAAGTATGAAATTTCATCGCACACCTCTCACTATAAAGATTGTCTTGATAGAGGACTAAAGATTGTTCCTTGACTCAACAAAAGAAAACAAAATAATTGAGGACACTGATACATGTATGATATATCCATCCCTTCATAGCTTATGGGCCGTAGATTTCAATCAATGTTTCATTTGCGGTTAAGATGTTATGAGTATCTAAATAAAAAAATAAAATAAAATGATGGAGAAGTAATGTTATATCGAGCAAGATTTTTAAAATTAGACCTAAACTATTGGTTTTGAAGGTTAAATAATCTAATTATAGTTAAATTATGATTGAATCGATATTAATCAAATATTATTTTTAAAATATATATTATATTAAAAAAATATATAATAATAATAATAAAATATATTAAAATCATAATTTTATATAATTAAAAATTAAAAAATTATATATGTTAATTTTTAAATTTAAATTATACAAATAAAATAAAATAAAAATTTATTTTAAAATTTTTTAAAAATATATTAAAATAATATTATTTTATACAAAATCAATTTTTCATCAATTCGATCGATTTATTACTAATATTTTTTTAAAACAGTTTTATAATTCAATTAATCCGAAAAAATAACCATTTTTTATCCGTCAAATTCAACTAATCGATCCGATTTAGTTTTAAAATTATGATCTCGAGTAATAATTAATTTATATTAAAAAATATTTTATATCTATCTTACATCTCAAATACAATTTATTGATAATTTTATTTTTAAAATATTAAAAAAATGTACAATCATAAATAAATAGAATTAAATATAATATATTTTTAATATGTATGATAACTATTTTGATAATTGCATGCTTTAACAATCACTTGCAAGTGTAATTATACATCGATTACATGAGCATTGTTGCGAGACAAATCAGACCTACACTTTATAAGGAACTCAATCATTACGAGTTGAATCTTTAATTTTTTTTTTTAAAAAAATAGATATCCTTCATATCTTGTTTGAGCTAAAAATTTCCGTAGCATAACAGGAATAGTATTGAGCTCCATCTCTTTGATTATCAATATATGTCCGTTTTAAATTTGGCCCTATTAAAATAGTGGAGAAAATCGTGTTGATGTGTAATTAGAAAGAAAACATTGGAAGATACAACACAATCTTCTTAAAAGAAATATGAATATAAATATATTGACAGTTAAAATTTTTTATACTATTATTTAATCATTAATTGATATGTAATTAGAAATTATTAAATTTTATAAAATTATTTTAAAAATTATATCTATAATAGTTTTTAATTGATTAATAATGTAAAAATTTTTATGTATGGAAATTAAACTTAAAAAATAACACTGCATTGAAAATTAAACTCAAAAGAATATCACTGCATTCTCCAGCCAAAATATTTCATATTTCCATTAAGATGAGGCTTAGTTAGAAGCAAAATGGGAAATACAAAACAATGAATCAAGATTTATTTTTAACCAAGTGAAAATGAAGCACGTTTTGTTTTTCACGTCGAAGTTTTTGTTGTACAAGCAACTGCTAAGAGATTCCACTTCCTCAACCAAGCATGCTCATAGTGATGTCATGTACGTTTACTTAACAGAATTAAACAAATAGAATCAATTTCCTTGGAATCAACTTTTACAGAATAATTGATATCGGAAAGCCGAAAAACAAATTTGATACAACACAAATAAATTCATGAACATGAATATGCCTTAAATAATCAATCACATAGCACAAAAATCAATCACATAATTTTGAATTCTTTTGGTTTCAAATATCTTCAACACGAGCAATGGTTTGAAACAATTTTGGAGTCTTTCAAGCCACCCGCAATGCCTTCTTGATGTCATTCTGTCAAAGACACAAAGCAACAAATCGTGAATGTGAATTAATTTCACGTAGCACATTTTAGTATTTCACAATTCACACCCATGCCACAGAGAGAGAGAGAGAGAGAGAGAGAGAGAGAGAGAGTACTTCGATGGCCAAAGGTTTGGTGGTTGGGCTATAACGCTGGATGACATGCCCTTCCTCATCCAACAAAAACTTAGTGAAATTCCATTTAATCCTAGACCCCAAAAATCCAGATTTCTGTGCTTTCAGGAATTTGTAAACAGGTGCTGTATCTGATCCATTCACACGTATCTACACATAAAGAGGAATTTAAAGTCTAAGGTTAATACTTAATAATAACCCAATGTTTGATAAATAGGAGATTAAAAAAATTGCGGGTATAACTGCTGCCCCAACTGGTATTTGCATCACAGTTCATGTGATATGAAATATAATTAATTAATTAAGTTACAATATGGTTTCATTATTTGAATGGTGCAACTAGTATGTAAGAATAAAAAATTTCTCTAATTATATATCACTCAAATTGAAGTTGGAACATGCCACATGTTTGTAATGGATAATAGGAAATATCCTAACTATGGTCTAAATAACTTCCTACACTGTATTGTCCTGCAGGGGTCAGAAGCAGTAATGAATAACATAGGTCAACTCTTAAACATATGGGTCAAGTTGCATTTAATGAGAAAAATCAAACCAAGAAATCTCTATATTATTGTCTTGAGAATTTTCATTAATCGCCCCCTCCCCCTTCCATATTCTGGTTCTTCAGGTGCAAAAATATCCAATAACATGAAGACCATAGAGAAAGAAAAGGAAATATATCACAAAATGAGGAAAGGATCTAGATTGTAGAAGTAGGTCTTCACATTTGATAAGAAGAAAAGGAACATATATACCTTGCCAAAAATGGGATACTCAGCCTTGTATCTTGTACATGCAAACTCTTGTGCCTCCTGGCTAGTCCCTGGCTCTTTCTTCAAAAATTGGTTGCATGGAAATGCCAATATCTCAAGACCTGACAATTGATATCAACAAACAAATAGCATTCTCAATTTTGGTCTATCAATGATTCAATCTAAGTAAGTTAGAATGAAAAGGTTGTGGAAAAGCATACCCCTGCTCTTATATCTTGTGTAAAGCTGAGTTAACTGTGTGTAATTGGCATCAGCAAACCCACTGTTTTTTAATGTACATGAATTCAGTTAGCCACAGAAGGAGGAGAAGGAAAGACTGATTTTAAGAAAGGAAACACAAGAAGAAAGTTGAGTAAGAAAATGAAAATAACCATTTTGATGCAACATTAATTACAAGAACAACTTTCCCCCTGTAGGCATTGAGGTTCACGTCTTTGCCCCTGGCATCCTGTGCCAAACCACCACCAATAAAATATGTTAACAGATTTTTCATATAACAATGATAATAAATGGGTAAGGATTAGTCGAGAGTAGTTGACACTAAATGTAGGTACAAGACATTTACATCATATAATAATTTTTTATAAAATGTAAGATTCATGGATACAACTTGAATTCATGAAGATATTATATAATTTAACATTAGAGTACGAAATTTTACTTTCTATAAGTTACTAAATAATGTAAGTTTCCAACTTTAACATACAATGTGAACGGATCTTTACTCATAATATATTTGTATATGTACCTTGACTGTGAATTCATGAATGGAATTTTCTGAGAGTGATTGAGAAGCACCCATTTGAAGATGTCAAGAGTAGACTCTTCCTACTACTTTTTCTCCTCTTTCCTGATCTACACGCAAGAGTTTGAGCCTGTTTTATGTTTATGTCTCGCACAGGCAGAGTTCAACTATTTATAGCATTCTCATTCTCGATTCTCGTTCAACAAGTTGGTGATGTAAAATCTCATCAGATTGATGATGAAGTCAACTAAAAATTCCAGTTCAACAATTTTTTTTTTCAATTGATTAACTTAACTCTTGATACTAATCTACACTTACAATATTTAATTAGTGCTTCCTTTTTTTAACACGATTACAACCAATATGTTTTTTCATCAATGAATCAATTTTGCGCATTTCTGTGTTATTTAAACTATTGACTGATCACCTTACACCCTGGAATCATAACGTGGCTTGCATGACCTTTGTATCATGGGCATGGATGAAACAAGTTCCTTTTTATTGATTTACATTGGTTTTTTTTTTACCATACAAAATTCAGTGCGCCGCATGTCATATCAAATCCTATTACTGGTAAGTATACGTATTAGTCTTTTTTAATTGAATAAAATAAAAATATTATTATTAAAAATATATAAAAAAAAAACATTAAAACTATAAATGAGAGATGCTTAATTTAAGTTTAATCTAAAAAGTATAGATTGGAAAAATATCATCATTTATTAAAATTTAATTAAATATAGTTATAATATATACACTACCATCCAATTATGAACTGCTATATAGCTAAAAATTGTTGACTTTTTATAATTCAAAAATTGTATCCATAATAAATTTTAATTAACTGAAAATATAAAAAGTTATGTGTTGTATCGAAACTATTTTCTTTTTTAATTTATGATAATTTACGATTTATAGCCAAGTGTTTCAAAAATATTCAAACAGATTTTTATTTTTTTACTTTTTAAATACTTTAAACTCCAAAAATATGAATCAAAAAATGATTGTTATACATAATGTGAGATTGAACTCCTTTAAAATGAGAAGATACATTTTAAAAATTAAAATATATTAATAATTAACTAAAACTAAAAGTTAAAATTTTTAAATTTATTGTATATACTTAATTACTATCATAATCATATTAATTTTTAGTTAATGATTGTTAATGTACTTTTAAAAAAATTAAATTTACTTTTCTACAACAAAGAAAATGATAAAATTCAAATTTAAATCTTATATATACTTAAATTTTAAATTTTATAAATTATTGTAATCATTAATCTCCCATCATTAATCAATCATAGTAATTTAAAAATTTTAAATTTATCATATATACACTCAATTACTATCATAATCATATTGATTTTTAATTAATAACTGTTAATGTACTTTTAAAAAAATGAAATTTATTTTTCTACAACAAAAAAATGATAAAATTTTAAATTTTAAATTTTATAAATTATTATAATTATTAATTTCTCACCACTAAATCAATCATAGTAATTTAAATCCAATTTGTTTAGATGGATGAAAAATAAATTAAAAAAATTAAAATAACAATATAATAAAAAATCTATTATTTAAATAAATAGATATAGAAGTAAAAAAATATTTATGTACTTATTTGAATAAATGTAGAAAATAAAAAATAAATTGTATACAAATATTTTTTTATAATAATAATAATAACAATAAATTAATTTAATTTAATCTAAATTTTCATTGTAATATTTTGAAGTTTTAAAATTTATTTTTGAATTGTTATATAAATATTATTACATATTAAAAAATTAAAAAGATAGCCAAGAAAAATTTTCCCCTTCCCTTTACTTTTCTCACCCACTTTGAAGAGAAAGTCGAAATATGGGTCTCAACATTCCAATTTCATTCCTCTACACAAAAACAAATCATAGAAAATTACAAACGATAGATGATCACTTTTTCACCTAGTTTTCTTTCTATCTTTTTTCTTTCCGACCAACTTCAGTCAAATCAAACAGATCGTTAGTGAGAAAAAAGAAAAATAAAGTACACAGGAATTATGAAGTGTATAAATATAAAAAAACACTATCCATAAATAAAGGCACATACATTAGTGACATTGTACGTTTAGTTCGAAGATTAAAATTAAAAGTCATGCACCAGTCATGATGCTCAACACCTGCATAACAGTTTCAATTGTTTAGGAGCTTTAATGAATCATAAAATGCAGGGCGTCACCCAGTTGAATACGCACCAACTATTACAAATTCCAACGACGCGTTTTTATGAAAGGGGGGCCCAAACAACCCAAAAGTTGGTGCCCACTAAGACCATGTACTCGGCCGAGGAAACGACGCATTTAAACAAGGGATTGGATTTGACCCCAAAAACCAAATGAATGAGAGAATACAACTGAATTGCTAGAGGGAAGTTTTTCCTTATATTAAGAGAACAATTTCAAGAAACATCCCTGAAAATTTGTATATATTGATCTAACTTCTATAAGGGTTTCCATTAAATAAATTATAAAATTTGGAGCAAAAATTTTTTTTTGACACATGACAACCTAAATAGGTTACCCCTCTCCAACAACTTTACAATTACTCTTCCTGCCCTGCATTTTGCAGAAGAGGCTAAAATACATATATACAAAACCTAGTAGATCATCATGTCCTGTGCAGATTCTGCCGAACCCCACCACCGATTCTTACATGTACAGAATGATGGACCATAAATCACCTTGTCCACACCAAAGCTAGAGCTCAGGCCATTAGGTGGGTTATAACTAGCAATCAAGAAGGGAAACATAAGTACCAATAATACTAATAGTTGAAGGAAAACTCAAGTCTAGGCAAGGGATAAACAAAAGCATACCAGCCACGGTTTCTAGCTATTTTCTGATCATCTAGGCTGCTGCCAAAAGCTCGGACCTGAAATATAAATATTTAACAGTTGCTATTTCATGTAATAATATCCCAGAATTCAAAGGGGCAAAAACATCAAAATTAAAACTTTCCCTTGAGAAAAGAAAATGTGGGCAAGAGGGAAAGCACCTCTGTTGGCAACAGGAATTGCATCTTCAAAGGGTGGTGGTCTAAATGGCATGGAGTTCCTCTGATTCATAGACCGAGGAGGAAATCTCCACCCATGACCTGGTATTCTGGTTGATTCACACGGATGGCAACCATATGGGGCAGGCACACCTTTGTCCTGATAACGAGGACCTACCAAAGAAAGAAAGAAAATTTTACTATACATGACTAAAGCACACCATGGCATGGTCGATTAATACAAATATACATGACAGATCACAAGTCAAGAACAGTAAGTTATCCCCATCTTACCAGGATAAGGTGCTGGAACATTCCATCTATCTTGGTAATCATACGGAGGTGGTTTTAATCTTTCGTGATTATTATAGAAGTTCTCTCTCTCAAGGTTCTGCACAAACTGTTGTCTACTGGAGTAAGAAGGGGGTGGTGGAACCTCCCTCCGATGTTTCACATGCTGTTCCCCATGAACAAAAGAAAACTGATTGGATGGCACATGGTGAGGTGGCCGTATAGAATACCCTTTATTATGCATAGTAACACCATCAGAATGTTGAAAATTGTCTGGAGGTGGTACAGGAAAATTGTTGAAAGAGGAAGTACATTCTGGCACAGGCAGCTGGATTTCTCTATATTCTGGTACTTGATAGTGCACTGTATCGCTGATAGGCTGGCTACGCCTTGGTGCAGCCAAGGGCTGAGCCATAGAGTGAACTGGATCATCTTTCACAGTCTGCAAATCAGCTCAAGTAGAAAGGACTAAGTACACATGAATTGTTTATTACTTATTGGTGCCAAAAATCATAAGCAAACATTGTAAAACATACCTGGGAAACAGTATAAACTTTTGAATTAACTACAGTGTGATATGGATCAGAGGTAGATGGCATGTGTAGCATAGGAGGTGGGGGTGGAGGAGGAGGAGGAGGTGGGGGTGGTGGTGGAGGAGGAGGAGGAGGAGGCAAAGACGGTGGTGGTGGGGAAGATGAAGGCACATCCTGATGTAGAGGAGCAAAGGACAGAGGCAGGTTCTTCTCAAACTGCTTGGCATTTCCTCCATCAACATTACCAATCGAATTCATTTCAATATCGCAACAGGGAGCCACATCTTCCATTTCAAGTTCACCATCAACATCTTCCAAGATATGCCTGTGTTTTTCAATTGCAGAAGTCATTTCATGTACTTCATGCTCTGGAGTGACAGCCTCAAAGTTCCCACCATCAGAATCACTCCCTTCATCTTCATCTTTAACCATCCGGGGCATGCAGAATCCAGGCAGCTGAAAACTTGAGTTGCTACAAAATCAAATGAAAAATTAAGTAAACACACTCCTGAACTGCACAAAAACATTTTATCAAGCATTCGGTACTAGCAAATTCAAACCTTCCATATTCGTCAACAAGCATACCCTCCATTTCTCTAACAGGGTCATCTAAAGCCCTCTCTGTTCTTAATGATCGTCGCGAAAAGACACCTGCAGAAGCTGAACTGCTATATAAATCCAGTTCCCGGATATGATGGCGAATAATGGATTCTGGTAGGATTTTTCTCTCCAGCCAGAGCCTTAAAACCTAGCAAATTCAAAGAAGGTTAACAGAATGATGATCCAAAAAAACAGAGATGTAAGAAATGAGCTTACTGTTTAACTTCATTAAAAATTAACTTAATTAACTTGCCTTGAGACATTGCCTCCGGTTTTCTTGAGCCGAATTTCCAGGAGGAGCAGCAGCAGATAAAAGTCGTGGAAGGACTGCTTGGATAGCAGATGAATATAATCCACAAACATCACCTGGAAAATCAGACATATTTCGTATTCCAATTAAGTATCAACTGTCTGGCTTTGACATTTTCTTTCATCTCTTAGTCAGAAGGATCCAAAAGTGGCGAAGCAACAAACATGTTACCTTTCAAACCACGAGAAAACTGCGCAATAGAATCAACAAGAAAAAACAAATCCACCCTCCGGTGCAGGCTTGACTCCGTTTCCAGACGATGGGCAAGAATTTCCATGACCTGGAACACAGCACAAAAGCCCAAAAATTGTCGGTGGTATCAACAAAAGATGTGTAAAAGTTTACAAGTAAAATTCAGCAATTTTTGGGAAACTACACAGTCAACTGAAGGAATTTAACTCCCATCAATGTGCAGAAGAATTATAACACTGCATACATGTTCCAATTCCTTATATTCAGACAAACAATTTCAATGAAACCCCTACGTAAGACTAGAATCAAAAGCTTTCAACCTAATTCACACATTATTCGACACTCTTTTTTGTCCCCACTTCCACAAGGACATCAATAGCTGCATTAACAATCATACTGTATTGCTCTATACAAGAAGAGGTATCACCGCACTGGCATTAAGGAATGAACTGCAAAGAGAAAATACAGCATGACATTTAAAGTAATTTATTGTTAAATTAAAATGATGTGTATTCAAAATAAACTGTTATATAAATGATATAAGAGAAATGTTTCTTTTGAAAAGTAAGTATGTTTTTTTCTACCGACTTACCATCTCCTAGTTATAGTAAAATTATTTAGCATTTAAGGAAAGTAAAGAGAGATGCCAGGGACATCCCATTTCAGAGCTAATATTAGATAAAGAAACAGCAAACATACAGCTATATAAACAACTAAATTTTTCAATTTTCAAATAGTACAAACCCTTTTGAGGCATGGTCTGACTAACCAAAACTTTTTCAACAAGTAGCTATAACATCTCACTATACCATAGAATTTGACGCTAAAACTAATTTTATTAGTGATTATCAAGGACCTACTACACTCTCAATTATAATAATTTTACTAGAAATTAAACACCTCTCCACACTTAACATAATAATGCAGAAAATTCCAATAATAAGAATGTAAAAGACTGACAAATGAAAAGGCAGCTCTATCTAATACAAGCATGAATATTATATTTTAAAAGAAAAAATGGTTTGCTGACTCAAGACTCCATATCAAGCACAAAAACACAATTTTTCAGGACCCACGCTAGTGTAGGGACATTGCATCCAAATTGTTGGTCCCAAAAAACCCCAATGTTCCTTCCTAAGGAAATCCAAATTCTACCTAAACACTTGAATGTTAATATTAATATTGAAGTATACAAAAATTCAAAATTAGAATAGAGAAGAGAGGGGAATTACTTTTTTAAGAAAATAAAATATTACCTTAGATGCAATACCAAACTTTGCACAGTCAATAGCTATGCGTGTTGCTCGACCAATGCTCTCCTTCGTCCTTGTCAGTGTCCCAAGCATCGCTCCAAAGTACAACAGAGCAGCACGTCCTGCCTCACTTGATTTCCCCATAGATCTTGATTGTTGTGTTGTCACATATCCATCGTTACTTTCATCAGCAGGACCAGATAAAGTTTGCTTTTGATGTAAATGCACATCAGGGCTACAACTTCCATTGTGAAGGATATTACTGCTGTCTGACGTAGAAACATTGCAAACTGATGCAGTTGGAGGTGATCCATGTGGAACACAATCACCCCCATCTGTCAAGGATGGACTGGACCGAATGCCCAAACTACCCTTTTCACCCAAACAGTTGTCAGATGTAGAGACAGAATTCATATCCTCCTCTGCCCCTTTACATTTCACCTCTTTAACAACCTCGCTCCTGAAATTAAAGAATAGGCATAAGCTTTCTGGAACTGAAAGAAATGAAGCATGAATAACTTTTACTAAACAATTAATCTCCTTCAAATTCACTGTCATTAAAATATTAATTAAAAAACAACCAATTTACCATAAAGAAATCGACCGACTTGAACCCAACAAGTAGTTTATGGTACAAACTACAAAACAACTACTTAGAAAATGTATCATCTAAATGAGGAAAGCATAGCAAGCTTTAGTGGTTCAAGACTTGAACTTTCATTATTCTTTGTTCTTCTTTGCTTTGAGGATTTGCAAGGGAGAGTTAAAAGGGAAAGAACTATAGCAAGCCATAATTAAGCTTACATATCATTCGTTTTGCTAATATCAACAACTGCAGGCTTCAGGCACTCTGTATCCTCACAAGCAGCAACCTCATTTCGAGGCACATCAATATTATTTTGAGGTAAGAAAACATCACTTCTGTTCACACCCATTAGAGGGTCAAGGCGTATTCCGTTATGTTCTGAGGTATCAGATGCTGTATTTGAATGATTCACAGTTCTAATGTTGTCTTCATCATTTAGTGGTAATGATGAACCTCGTGAATCTTGATAGCTTCCAACCTCACCACATTTGGAATCAAGATTAGAAGAAATTTGTCCATGCAACTGAATTTTCAAATCTGCTTTAGCAGTCTGACAAACCACATGATCACCAAGCTCTTCAACACGATCTGTAGTACCTGGGAGTACATCCTTGCCAGTTTCATGTTGTTGTAACTTGCTCAACTGCTTAACCACTTGTATAGATGATTCATTCTCTGTCAAAATCATTGGATTTGAACTGGTTGAGAAACTATAGACATTGATAGGGGAAGAATCAATGTTGCAAGTATCCAACTTTTGCAGCCCTAAACCATTACCTTCTTGATTATTAATTGCTTTACACGGAGATCTCTTGACAGCAGATAAATAGCACGTACCACTTGATGTCATAATGGAGGATGATGCTTCCACATGAACTTGACCTTCTTCAGCAGCATTAGCTGACATGGCTTCTAAAGCACGATGGAGGCGTTTAGATGGAGGTAAAGCAGCTTCACCATCCACAGAGCAGAATGTTTGATCTTTCTTAGTATTACAAATCTGAGTGTTGGAACATGGAGCTGGAATCTTTGAAGGAGAAACATTATCCGAAGCTCCATTCAGGACGGATGAGTCTCCATCAGCCGGGCTGCCATTCTCACAATTTGAAGATGTGATTATCGGCTGGGGTGAGTTAGTACCCTCCTTACAGTTTTTTTCTTGAGTTTGGAAAGTGCTATGGAGTTCTGCCTCCACAGAAGATGATTTACCCATTCTGACTCTCGCTCGTTTCACAAGAGGCAAATGCTCATCTCCATCTTGTTCAAAGCATCTCACTTTTGAATTTCCACAAATATTTTGTGAACTTCGACCGGCATTCTGCACAACAGTCTCCTCCTCTGGCCTACTGGTTGGCTTGGAAACATCATTGGCTGCCCTTTTTCTATTTGGTTTTCTTTTCTTCTTATTGACTACAGCTTTTATTTCAAGATCAAGCCCTTTGTTCAACTCAACTTCTTCTGGGTATTCAATAGTTTCAGACTGTTCGAGTTTAAAATTTGAATCTATGGTACTACCCTCATTCAAGCTAAACGTATCAGAATCAATTGTGATAATTTCAGAACTGTTATCATCCATGCTACCATTTGAGACAAAAGCAGATGATTCAAAATCATTACAGCCAGAAAGATCAGGTGACTTCCTAACATGTTTATTCCTTCTCATGGATGCACTCTGAGCTGCATTAGTTGATGGGTCACAGGCACCCTTTCCACTGTCACTACAAGGTAAAACAAAGTTTTGAACCCGTGATGAGTTTCTAGACCTCCGTACTGAGGTATGTCTATGTGTTACACAACCCTGCAGGCACAAGTCACCCACAGATCTTTTTCGAGAAGAGTAAGTAACTGTCTTCGGTGATTTTACTGCAGCAGTGTTATCAGTAGGCTCCTCCAACAATACCTCCTTATTCTGAGATTCATCCTTAAATACAGCAGCTGAGTCATCCTCAGCTGCACATACCACCTCATGCTTGTTGATGATAGAAATTGAGGACTTCAATGGTAATGTCGGTGTCAACTCAGGAACACCTGCCTGATCCTTGGCAGATGAGTTAACTGGATTTGAAACACCTGCATTAGCAGCATCATCACCAGAGCTAGTTTCATCAGGCTGGGTCTCATTCTTTAATTTCTCATAACTATCAATAATCTCCTGAACAGCACGAACAAAATCAGCACCCTTTCCATGACGTTTTCCAAGAAGAGACTGTTTTTTCTCCTCTGTAAATGCTTCCACATCAGCAGGGTTGCAGAAAGCTCTACAAAGCAAAATACCAATTCAAAACCAACACAACTTGCAAGCTAAATGGATATAAGATGTCATGGGCAAAGGGGGAAAATCCTCAAAGGGAGTACAAAAACTTCAAAATAAAGCCACAATTCATATTTATAAAAAACACCATTTAATTACCAGTATTTAACCACCCATTAGTCCACATTATAACACAATGTAAGAAGTCTAACATAGGACCCTCAAATTTGGCTTAAGATTTACTGAAACTGCAGTTCAAATCACTAATGAAGAAATAGACTTTCAAGCTTCAATACCTGATATCATCCTTTCTTCCCCCTTCAGGTGGGTTTAATAACTTCAATCACGTTCAACCCAATTCAATCATGTTCAACCTTATTCAACACACAATTAAAAAGAATAGCAATACCTAAAAATGCTATTTTCAAAATTAAAATTAGCTTGAAGATCTTTCCCCAATCAGTTCAAAACTCAAAATATATATAAGCAGATTTCATATTTCAAACCATGCCAACCAGTGCCAAGCTCTCCAACCACAACTGCAACTGTCAAAACACTACTCCGCCGCAATCCACCCAAAAATTTTGAAAAAAAAAAAATACAACAGCAAAATAAGTTTATATAGTGTGACTCCTCACACTATGATTACAAGAATACTATTTTAGGTCACAGAAATTCTGAATATGAGATCACCAGATGAAACAAGAGATGCCAAAGTCAAAACAAATGGACTGACACTTTTATTATCTCAATTTTTGGGGCATGAATTACAGGATTCTAAAGATAAAATACTAAAGGACCAAAACTGCCTCCATATTTTTAAATATCAGTTTATAGATTAGAGCAAGACACAAAAGGTTATATAGGATGACAACAAACTTTATAATGCAGCACTTTAACAGAAAAAAGCAAACCTAACAATATAGATTTCTAAATATTCTCATGTCAGAGATATAGCAAGATTACTAAACTCTCACAGTTTGTTCAACCAGATTAAAACTTCCAGCCTAGGAGACTATCATTTTAAAAAAGTAGAAGTACCAACTAGAAAAGCATTTATCAGCTTCCAGGATTTCGCTTCTCTAAAGTGAGAAAGTAAAGAAATATCACCCTAGATTTAATGTTGGTTTAAGTTTATGAGGCACTTTAATCCAAATCAAGGATGAAGGCATCCTTACTTTATCACTTTACACACCTCAGTTTAGAGGAGCTAAATCAAACATTAAGAGTGAGGTCAACAGAAAAAAAATTAACAAAATCTAGAGGCCACCTTGCACAACAGCTGAAAAACAATTACAGATCAAAAGAAGCAATAGCCAACTAGACACCAAAACGTTTGATGTTGTTAAAATACTTGTTAGCCAATAAAATCAACAGAAGGTTTAGGTTAACAGTGGCACTATTTTCATACAGGTCACAAAAACTGGTAATTATATTTCTCTACAGAATTCTTGCAGGAAAATGACAATATGCAAATTATGCTAAAATTTTATATTTCAGACTATAAATTATTCTAACATCAGTGTTATGTTTGGAACTGTAATCTGCAAAGTGCTGAGGACCAGAGTAAAATTGTATTTAGGAAAAACTATACTGGTTAAAGTTTAGGGAATGTAAATGGCTCCTTTGAAACAGAATTTCAAATGCTATTTATGAGCACTGGTTTAAAGATGGATTTTATTGCACCATACACCACTACAGCTTAGTTCAAAGATCCTGCATTGAGTCCAGGTAAGAATTTAATCCCTTCTCACTTTAATACCAGTCCTCTTCACAGGTCCCACATCACAGATTCAGTTAGTTTCCCAAGCATATATCAGCTATAAAAATGCTAGAGATGGCCTTTCAAGGTCCTAGGAATAATGTTGGTAATGAAAGAATGGCATTAGACAAGTGGAATTTTTAAAAAAACAGAACCATAAAGTAACATGTTTTCACTTGGGCCTTTTTGTTTAAAACAAAAGGGTTAGGTTTTAGGGTTTTTTATGTTAGATCACATCAGGTTGATATCTTCACCTGACGGTACAAACCATGCAGCAAATAAAGACCAGCTTCTCCGGATTGCTTCTGGGAATGGAATCATGATTTCCTGTTTGATTTGCAGAGTCTAGCAGTCCAGGTGATGATTCTGGCCACACTCCAGTTCACCCTTGTGTCATTGAGTGAGTGAAGCATGTCAATTTGCATGATTCAAGATGTGAATCAAACACTTTATATAACCGTGCTCAGCAGAAGCATTCCAACCATATGTTTGCAATTCGCAACGGCCACGGCACAAATACATTAATGATAGAACAGGAGTGGCAGATGTCCACAATGTAACACTTCCTGATAGAATGCCACTATTTGGCATGACTAATTAGTCTGGCTACATTACATCATGTTTTGTATAAAAATGTTATATAGCTCACAAAAATTATCATATATGTCAAACCTCAAAATATGGTAGGGATTTAATCTTTTGATCTCCAAGTAGGTTCCAATAGTAGAAAATTTTACCTACTAGCTGAGGTTAGACCAAGGTAGGTAACAGCAGAAAGAAGTGCAATGCAGCCACCTAAAATAGACTATCGAGGTATAGTGAAAGGCAAGGTGGCCATTACATTGAAGATAGCAGGCATCTTATATAAATTTCACACCTTATAATACACACCATTGATACTTCAAATTCAAATTACTCAAAATTTATGACATGTTCATCATTAAGACTCAAATAACTAGAGGAAACAGAAAATGAAGCTATATGTCAAGCTTGTCAAAACAAAGGCTGGGGCTTGTGACTATTAAACCTGAGCCTAGCTCACTCCAAAAAGCTAGCTCAAGGGAAGAATGCACAACTCTTATAAGGTGTATTCAGGCTATATTTTTAGCCAATGTGTAACATCTTAACACACCCTCGTCACCCAGGACTAGACATCTAATGTGTGAAATTTGCAGTACTAGATATTTGTGGGTAGCCCAACATTAAGATGAAATAGGCTCTAATACCATATTAGAAATGGACTGCCATATTAGAAATGAACCCAGACTAACTATCAAAAGCTAGCTCAAAGAGAAAGATTATCCAAGCTTTATAAAAGAGCATTCTGATCATATTCCTAGTCAATGCAAGACATCTTAATAATGACATTGTGAATGCCCATCTTAAAAGGAAATAACAAAATCAAACTCCTAAATAACAAATTCAAACTCCTAAAATTTTAAGATAACCGAGATAAGAACCCTCTTATCCTTTATATTTTCTCCCTTTAATGCAAATAAATACACCAACAATTAATAAGCCAAAATGGAGATTGAAGAAACCACATATTTATAAAAAATGCATCTGACTCTCAGAATCCCATAACCAGATAATGTCATAGTTGATAATTGCTAGCAGTAATAATTCAAATTACAGAATGCAGAAAATATTTATCAGCATTAATGGTCTTTTAAGTATGGTTTGAACCAAAAAATATGCTATATAACATCAAGCAAACTATAAGTAAGCATCTCCTCAACAGTAAGCATCTCCTCAATGACAGTTATCCTCATGGGTGACTCGTGATGATTGAAACTTACCAGCTTGCTAAAACAATATCAAAATAGATAATGTACTCTCAAATAATCCAATAACTCGTACAAAAAAGGAAGTCAATGCTAGGTATAAACAACACATCTACACCTGCCTAATCAAGGTCCTAGGAATAATGTTGGTAATGAAGGGAAACTATTGATTACCATCAAAACCCAACTCCTCTCCACAAAATGCCAATCACTGGGATATCAAGAAGAACACAATCAAACCCATTGTTATTATTAGAAAACCAGACTTAACTCAATCTCAAAATCTAGTTCTAGGGAGGAGGATTACCTCAAGTCTTTTAAGGAGTATTCTAATCATATTCCTACATGATGTGGGACATCTTAACACACATCCCTCACGTACAGCACTAAGCATTTGGCGCATAAGTTTTAAAGAATGAACATCTGCATGTGGCCCAACATTAAAACTGAATAGGCTCTGATATCATATTAGAAAACTGAGCGTCCTTACCCCAAAAAGTAGCTCTAAAGAGGAGGATTACCTCAAATACTATAAGGAGTACCCTAACTATATTTTTAGTCAATAAGAAACATCTTAAAAATTATCAATCTCAAATAGCATCATGTAGTGGCCAACTCCAAAAAACACCATGGGGGGATGACCGCTAATTAGACTTTTTATATACAGATTAAATAAACAATTTATACTCCCTACATTCCTTTTTATAAGAAACAACTGCCAATATTTTTTTGGTCCCAAATATAAGAAACATAGCATCATTTTCTAACATATTAATTATTAAGTCTCTTTTATAATCCTTATTTTATTATAAAAGTTATATTAACAAGGCACTCATCCACAATTTTGGCCGCAATTTTGACCACTATAGTACTGCTTTGGCCGCAATTTTGGCCACAATTGCAGTTGCCATTCAAAAACACACCCCTGAAGCGCCACTATAGCGAGCTATTGATAACTATGATCAAACCTTACTAGTTACTAGTTAGCATGATATCCACAACCTACCATGATATTTTAAATATCTTATATGGACCATAAGCCTAATCTTCAATTGGCTAGGTTACAAAAATTGGACATGTATATTAGATACCTAAAGTTATGCTATGCAACATAAGAATACTACCAGCATTCAAGCAATCAAATGAGACAATACTTTGAATACTTACATTTGTTGGGTTCCAAAGAAGTAAACAAGCACTTTTTTCCAATCAGTGGAGTAACCCCACTTCTCCGGCTCACTGACCTGCCACCAGCAAAGAAGTTGATAGGTCAAATGAAATATCTACTGCAAACAAACGGGAAAAAACAACAAAATTCTTTTTTTTAACCTAAGGCCCAATTTTTCTTATATATTGATTTAGGGTCATTTGTTTAGAGGGTTACGAGGCATGGAATTTAAGGAAGTAAATTTGGATGGGAAGAAATGTTATGGAGTAACTTATTCCCTTAATTTAAGGGTAAAACTCTACCTAATCCTGACAAGGTAACATTTCCAAGTCTCACACTCTCACCTCTCTCACACACTTGCTATCATCTCTTGCATAGTTAATAATACTGGATAGTGGTGTGTAACGGCCAGCCCCAGAAATGCTATGGCAGGATAGCATACAGTGGGATGAGCACTATTTGAAATTTTTTTCTATAGATGTATAGTCTCTATATATGCCCATAATTACATATATAATGCTCAAAAACTACTCATGAATTCATAATTCATAGCATATGCATAATTCTCAGCAAAAAAACATAGCTCTTATGTAAAATATATAACAACAAAAGTGAAGGAACAAAATATTGAAGTCTTCAACATTCCAAAATTCCCTAATCTTTTAACCGAGAACAGAACAGAGGCAGCAGTACAGAACTGCAGAGTACAGTGAAGAAAGGGTGGATGTTGCTGGAAAAGCCGTTGGAGAAAGGTAGCTCCGGCAGAGATAGTCATGCAGCAGAAGAGTAAAACAGAGAGGTGGGGAAGGAGAGAGTATTGAACAGAGAAGGGGAGAAGAGAAAACATGAGGGAAAAAAAGAGGGGGTTAAGGTTTTTGGTTTTTTCTGAAGGGAAAAAGTCTGTTATCCTTAAAAAAAACCTCAAACTGTGTCATTCTGAGGGGAAAAGGGGAAGTTGCCTAATTTCTCTGCAGTGGCACAATAGCAAAACAAAAACCTTTGTTACAGCAAAACATCCCACGATGCCAGATCTGTGGTGGCTTAAGGCCACTCTGCCCTGCCACAATCTCACTGCTATCACCCACTATTAATAACTATGCTTTCTTATTGCTTTTGTGTATCTCAATATAGACCCTAATTTATTCTGATAAATAATATCACCATTGATGATGGTGTTGTTGTCATAACGAGGAATCGGGACCAAGGACAAAAATGGGATATACAGCAAGATTCTTGTTTCCATTAGAAAGAAAATGCAAACTACTTAAATCAATCTTAGATTCCCTTGGCCCTTGGCTACAGAACAGAGGGAATGGAGAAATAGGATTCCTCCATTTTAATTGTTTTTCTTCCTCTGTCAGTCTTTCTCAACAACCAAACAGGGTTACTAGAATCCCTCAGTTATCCTTGCATCATAAGGGGAATGATTGAAGACAGAAGCTCACAGATATTTAATTCAGATTCTATATAAACTTGCAAAATGAAAACGAAAAAACAAGGTGAAAATGGCTTAAACATTATTTCATTTATAATCAGACCAAATCTGATGAGAAAAAGAAATTTTCAGTCCACTGTTATCGTTCACTTCTGAAAAGGTTGCTCATTTATGATTTTTCCTTAAATTTTAATTAAGTACCAAGCATAGCTTTAGTAGCATGAATAATTCATTTTTGTTGTTTTTCTTTTTTTTCTGCAAGGAGGAGACAGACAGGAAAATCACTCGTTTCTATCTTCTCCATCACTGTTACCAAAGAAATAGGCTGCAACCTTCTCCATCAGAAGCAATACAGAATTAAGAATTTTCAATTAAGTTTTGAAAACCTACCAACCTCATTCAAGCCATACCCTAAATACATCTACAACATAACCATCTGAGTGAGCCAGGAAGCGTGTAAAATCCATGTATGATAAAGCAAGTTTAAGACTTTTAAAGGTAAGGAAAACAAGAATATCTAACAGCTATTTATGTTCTAAAATCACACAAAAAAGACATGAAATTTAAGTTCGGATCCACGACCATCCCTGATAAACTGTTACCCTAAACTTAATTCTAAAGTCTACCCAACATGCAGTCCAGTGATATATCAAAAACACCTTTTAACTGGACAATAAAAAAAAGAAAAAACAAACTTCAACTGTTAATTGTAAAATAGAAAGTGGAACCTACCGTGGCAGGCCATGCAGGGAAACCCTTAACTTTGGCAAGTACGAGATCCCCGACTTTCCATTGGCGGCGAGCAGCCGCCGCCGCTGCTTTGCTGGCGCCCTTTCTGCGGCTAGGCGCCATAGGAGGAACCCTGTAGTCAAATGAGGGGAGGAAATGATATGAACTGAATCGAATGCCGAATTCGCTCGATAAAGGACCGGTTTAGCACTGTGTGGAATTCACAGACGAAATTGGCAGGCATTGAAACGCGAGAGATCAGGGAGAAACAGAGAGGTGCGCCACAGAGTGTGTGAAATAATAAAACCCTAATTTTCGAGAGAGAGGGGGAGAAGAGTTTGAAGGGATTTTTGTGGAACGCAAGTGGTTTTCACACAGATATGAGTTGGTTAGGTGGAAACTAGCTAGGGTGCGCACGGACACGGAGTATGGGCTCCTAGTATCTGTGAAGTGGGCTAACATGCGCTCTATGCTAAGTAACATAGATAGAGAGAGTGAGTTAATGATAATGAGATGCCTATGCTTTTGCTCTTTGATCATTAGATACTTCCGGGGCACGTGACTTGACTGTGGCCTACATTTTTCAGCATATACTTACCATGGCCCTAGTTCAAACTTTTTACTTTGGGCCTTGTTGGGCTCACATAGGCCTTTGAAACTTTCAAGGTCATTCATTTTCGGAATTTATTTTTCGCATCCCTTTTTTCTTTCTGCATCCCCTTTAATTTTTTAAAATTTTTTTATTACCATTTTATTTTTTATATCTCCTTATCTCTTCCAAAAAAAATTTCTCTTCCGCAAATTAATTTACGGAATGCATAAGCGTATTCCGTAAATTAATTTGCGGAATGTAATTTTTTATGTTCCGCAAATTAGTTTACGGAATATAAAAATGTAACCTTCCATAAACTAGTTTGCGAAATATAAAAAATTACATTCCGCAAATTAATTTACGGAATACACTGATGCATTCCGTAAATTAATTTGCGGAAAGTGTTTAACGCTCCGTAATCTAGTTTGCGCAGTATAAATCCGTTCCTCCGACGTTCATTTTCTTGGTTTTTTTCTCCAACCAAAAGCAATAACCTAACATAGATTCAGTTAATAAGGAAAAAAGCACAACAATGACGAAATGGAAGAAGAAATAAGAAAAAAAAAAAAGAAAAAAGAAAGAAGACAGAAAGAGAAAGAAGAAAGAACAGGGGTATTTTTGTCTTTTCCTGTACATGGGGGTACAAAAAGAAATTTAGGGGGTGCGAAAAACAATCCCCTCATTTCCTTTTCATCTCTCGTTTTTTCTCATCATACCTTTTCTTTTTTTTATATATTTTATCTTTAAATTTATATTTTGGAAATTAAATTTTAAAAGTTTATTTTATATTTTAAAATTTAATTATAAAATCATATTTTTATACTTTCAAATTTTAAATGTTGGAAGTATTTGTTTTTAAAAATTTAAATTTTGATAATATGTTTTTACTTTTTTTAAATTTAAATTTTGAAAGTATTATTTTATATTTGTATAAAATATTTTTTTTAAATTTAAATTTTAGAATTATATTTTTTATTTTTAAAAATTAATTTTAAAATCATATTTTACACTTCCAAAATTTATATTTTAAAAAAATACATTTATATAAAATGTGCTTTTGAAATTTAAATTTTGAAAGTGTATTTTTATAATTTCATAATTTAAATTCGGAAAGTATAGCTTATCCCAGGTTTGGCAATGTTCACACATCAAATATACTAAATGAGTCAACCATTAATCCTTTCACCTCTCATAAAGGTATGACTATGCAATATACTTTATATTAAATGAGTCAACCTTTAGTCGTCTCACCTTTCATGAAGGTTTGACTATGCAATATATTTTTCCAATACACATTAGTGTGCATGTTAATTTACTAAACTTTACTTTTGATAAATAAGAGTACTAATTTAATGTTTAAAATGATGTATTAACACACATCTTACCATACATCATTAACAACGGTATCTAATATATCATATTCATATATCATATTTCATGAAATAAATATTAAATTTTTCATCTTTTATAAGTGCAAGTCAAATGCCAGATATATTCTAATTATATCATTCTACATTATGTTATCTTGGATATAATTAAACAATAAACACATTTTAATTATGTCAAATCAAAATATATGATTTTGTATGAATATTATACAATTATAAATAATTTTAACTGTACCAAATATCATCATATTTTATAGATTAAATAACTAAAATTTAATAAAAACAAATGAATTTAAAATAATGTTTAAATAAACATTTATAAAAAAATTTATTAAACTTTTTTACCTTATGTTTGGATGAATTATTTAAAAATAATAATTTTTAAAAATTTAAAAATTTTAAATATTAAAATATTTTATTTTAATATTTTTTAAAAAATTAAATTTTAAAAAAATATTTAATAAATTAAAATAAATAAAATTTAAAATTTTTTAAAATCTTTCTTCTCATCCTCGTAAATAATATATTTATTCACTCGCGTACATATTACCTGCTCCCTTTTCGTACGTGCATGTTACTAACTCTCTTTTTGCATTATTTATTGTTTTATTTTTTTATTAGGATAAAAAATGTATATTTATTTGGTTATTATAATATTTAAATATGTTGAATAATAAATTTTTTTATATATTTAATTTTTTATAAGCAAAAAATAAATAAAAATAAAATTTAGAAAGATTTATAAATATTGAAACATAAAATTTGTATATCATGCATGTTCCCAAAGCTTACCATTCGCTAGTGGTCAGCTTCCTTTGCATTTTTTTTTTCTTTGTTATGGTGCATTAGTGATTAACCTTTTAGAATAAAAATAAATATGATATATTTCATTACCTTCTAACTTCTAACCCAAATGGACTTCTAACCCAAACCCAAATGGACTTCTAACCCAAATGGGGTGAAGTGTACCTTCTTCTAAAATTTGCTGAGATAAAATATAACTCATGCAAATTCAGAAGAAATTAATGTAATTTTTTAATTAATAAAATATTTTAATTATATATATATTATATATCATTATATTTAATGCTGATTAAAAATTTTAAACATAGATTAAAATAATAAAAAAAATTTAAATGTTCTTTAACTGAATAATTAATTGAAAAATATTGGAAATTTAACAATAATTAACTGAAAGATATTAATTTTATTTAACAAATATCCATAATACATGTAAAAAAATAATTAAACATGTGACATAAAAATAAATTTGTTTAATGATTATCCCATTTTTAAAAATAAGAATTCAAAAATGTCATTATACCATATTAATCACATAAAAATATTAATAATACATTCTTTTAAATTATATTATTTATCATTGATTAAAATTTATTAAAAATAAAAAAAATCATATAAATCTCGTTCCTTATTGAATCTTATCATATATCCATACATTTCAACTATAAAAAAATGTTAAAAACTAGTAAAATATGTGTTAAAGAATATATATCAATCGATACTAGATGTCAAATTTTAGACTTACACTAACTTAATAACTTTATATAAAATGCAAAATTCACTAATTCAATCATTGAATCATATTATAATATCTTTATGATCTTATATATCAAATTTAAAAAAATTTAAAAATATGTAAGTATATTATTCAAATATTAATACTACCGTCATAAGATAAACTACCTATCAATTTTTATTTTATATAAAATTTTATATACATGATCTACTTGATAATAACTTTTAAATCAACGGTTGATTTGATAAATTTTGCATTCTATATATAAGATTATTAAGTTGATATAAATCTAAAATTTGATACTTAAGATCAACGGATCCTAACTATATATATATATATATATATATATATATATATACCCAAATTACAAAATTGCAGACAAGGTTCCATATGAAACAAACAAGCATCCCTCCTTTACAAAGAGAAATCATATTCTTACTACAAATTCAAATAAAACTATTTACAACAAAGAAAGATAAAAACAAAAAATAGAGACAAATATGAAATATAATCAAAGATATAATAAAAAAGATAAATGTGTTGTGTAAAATATTATATAAATTACACGTCTAATTTATAGACAAACTGAAGTCACTTTATTAGCACATTCTTTAATGAGGGGCTCTTACCTCCTTCCCTTACTTTTTTTTCTGACCAAGGATAAAATTCACAAATGTGTAGATGTTGTAATTCTAGCTAACATACCACCGATGGTTATCATCAAACCATAACCTTTAGTATGACACCATAGATGTGGTTTATTAAGTTTTTTGTTCATCGTAGTTCAAAATTTAACCTCGAAGTATTTAAGTACAGGATCACCAATGTACAGTTAGGTTTATTAAATGGAAAAACAAAAACTTAATTTCTAACACGCCTGTGCCTTAAAAATGGAGGATCATCCATAATTGCCATGTCTACATTTGTGTGTCCTGGTTTTCTTTTTTCCATTGGCACTATATTTTTACGTCCCTTGGAAGAGAAAAAGATTCCATTTCTAACTCGATTGCAAATGCAATGCATACTAATTCCTATTCACAATTATAAACTGTCAGATGATCAACCAATATGAATCAAAATGCAAGCCAGGACCAAATAGTTACCACGTCAAACCAATGGCTAAATCTAGCAATGCTTCTACTTGGCGTATTGTTTGTTGCTTTTCCTGTTGTTTCAGTCTATTTGCAACAGATTCAGGATCAAAACCTGGTTCATTCTGTATTTCACTCTGTTCAGAACGAACCTCTTGCAGTAATGCATCCACCTCCCTTACAAAGTCCACCCTCAAAAGAGCATCATCAACTTCAAGTGATGGTCGCAATGGCCCATGATGCTGACAGAATACAAGATTGAAAAGAAAAATTTATTTGGGGATACAAACATATGTGATTTCTAACAAGCAAATTTTAGTTTAGACGGAATCGGCACCATCTGACTTTCAGTTTTAACCAAGCCCTACTTAATATCAATGTATAAACAAATAAACTTGAATTAAGCTTAACCAATTTATATCAATGGTTAATTCAATTATTATTGTGAACATAATATTGTTAATCATTTATTAATTGAATAGTGTGCCTATATTTAACATGGTGAAGTAGCCAAACATCTGGTTATTTAAATATATATTTGGTTAAAACTCAGTGGCACAAATACTTCCAACTGCATCTTAGAATCTACCTTAATCATTTAGTTATATTAAACTACAGCTTCAGTTATTATCATTAGAAAAGGGGCAAAACTCAATTCAACCTTAAAGGAACTACTAGACATCACTTGACTAAAGTCTAAGCCATGTAACCCATTGGTGCAGCTTACCTTATCTATGTCAAATGACTCAAACCCTGGTGGAACAAGAATACTAAATGGATCCTCCCGTGGAAATGTACTAATCATGACCTTTTTACATTTCTTCAGCCATTCTTCAAAATCAAAGCCATCATACATAATCAAAAGATCATTGAGCAATCTCATCGCAGGGGTAGCCTCTCGTTTCAAGATCTCAGTCTACAATCAAAAACAGAAAATGAGGGGAAAAAACTTGGAAAAGGAGTATTAAGGTTAGATTAAACTAAGCGGGATGTAACATGCTAGAATTGTTCTAAATAGAAGCCAATACAAAAGTTTATGCAAATGCAGATATGCAAAGCAACAGGTCTAAAATATTCAAGGTATTTTGAAAATTGGGACACAAACAAAAATCATGTGCTTTCTGCATTAAATTCATCAAAGATTGTTTAAAAAACACAACATTATTAGAATAACTGATACCCCCAGTTCCTACAAAAAGCAAGGAATCCTTTCTTAATGGTGGTGTATATGACAGGAGATGGCCACTGCAAAAAATTAAGGAAGATTTGAGTCAATTACTCAATGCAAAACTCTGTCATGACCACAAGGAAATGCAACCACCAATGTAAACTGGGGAGGTTTTGTAGTACCCACTTGGCGTTACATGAATTATTATTATTATTATTATTATTATTATTATTATTATTATTATTATTATTATTATTATTATTATTATTATTATTATTATTATTATTATTATTATTATTATCTTTAAGTAGTTCTTTTAAAAGCTTTAGCATGAAAAATGCTATTTCAAAGAACAATTTAGTCTAAAATTTAATTTTATTTGAATATGATTTTTCTTCCCAAAAGAAGCACCAATTCTTGCTTCCTTTTAACAGCATATTTTCTTGTTCAGCTGTAACAACTTTAATACATTGCCCAAACAAATTCATCCTTGGACCCTTGAGATATCAAATTCCAGCAAATATCAAAATGGGTTCGTCACAGTTGAAGTGCCTGTGTGGAGAGAGAAGAGAGAAGGGGGGTGGGGGTGGGAGGTCAGCTTTTCAATGAAATGAAAGCTGGAACTCCTAATTAAAAGACCAGCTTATGTAGTAACAGTTCCAAACAAGGGGCAGTTATTACCTCAACCTTTCTATATAACAGATCCAGACTTCTAATGGCATCCTTTTCTTCCTGTAAACAGGTGATAAAATAATATATAAATCAAGATAGTGAGAGCAAGAGGAAGAAAAGAAATGTTACAAAGTTCTTTTAGAAGTAGATACTGTGAGTTAATTCTAAAATTCACTTCTGATAATCTCTTCCAAGTTTAAATTATCATAATGATATCCAAGACAGAACAAAATAGAGAAGGAAACATAATTAATTATGCTTTGCTTAATATGTCTATTGAGATAATAAATTATGTCTTAATCCTAAAATATTGGTACAAAGCCAACTAAATGATAAAGGAACAGTGTGATCATTTTAAAGCTTAAATGAAGACTGCAAATCTAATGAAAATTAATAGTTGGACAGAAATCTGCAGGGCCCAAAACAACAATTAGATTATATTTATCCACTCTTTCACCTGCCAAATTAAAGGATCACATGATACTTAAGAAAGCCATCCTTCCTTCTGTTGGTTAACTGGCTACTACATTGGTCACTGGCCAGTTATATTTCAACAACAATATTGAAATTTCATGAGAAAATTATAATTTGGCCAAGCTTCATTTCGAAAATTGTGGCATGATATAAGTTCCTAGTCAAGAACAATGCAGTGGCATCATAGCTGCCACTTTCCGTTTCACAAACTTCCCCTTATTAAAATAGTCCCTCACTTGTGGCATACAATCTTCCTTTGTGAAGCTGAAGAAGGTAATGTTACTCAAACACTAAAGAAACTAGTAATTTTTAATTATAATTTTAATCTAACAAGAATGTATCGTGTTTTCAAAATGTTTGTATGTTATTTTTATGTATAAAATGGTGACATCAGAACTTTAGTTTGTAATTTAAATATTAATAAAGGCTCTAATTTACCAAGATACTGCTGTGTTCATCATGTTGTCTAAAAAGATAGCTGGGGACACAAAATCCTCCAAATGCAAATGATTACCTTAGGAATAGGAGCTTTGAGAAAAAGATTTACAATCTCATAATCAGGTCTTCTTTTTCGACACAAAATAAAATCCTATGCACAAGTCAATTCAAATGTATACCTAGAATATTTCATATGATAAAATACCAACTTACATCACGCCGAGCAAGATCAAGGCGATTCCATATGACCATTAAAACAAGTTCAGTAAGTTCTCCTTTCTCAGCAGCTGCCTCAATTCTCTATCAGAAAAAAAGGTCAATCAGTATCTACATAATATGGATTTATAATGTTTTCTTTATAATATCACTATTTTCTTAGCTATATGAATAAATGATGCACAAGTTATCAGTAAATCACTATAAACTGAATATAATTGAATGAGAGGTAGACTTTATGCAAGAACATGCTAGGAAGGCTATCATGATGTGGACCATTATTTTCCTTTCTTATTTTGCCTTGCTTTTCCATAATTTTTTTGAAGAGATCTTTATCACAATTTCCTTCAGTTACAAATGCATATGTTTGTTTTAATTGTTTTTCAAACATGTTCAACTTACCAGTCCAGGTATCAAATTTATAACGTTAAGAACAACTGTGTTTTCAGTTTTAAGTTTGCCAAGTAATTTCTCATTTGAATTCATATTATAGTTAGTGACGATGCACGTTAAATGCAGTACAATTAGGTTCTTGATGCTCCCCAGAAATGAAAGACCATCCCTATACGGCCTAGAAAAAAACAAGCAAAAAACACTCCAAGCTTCCACTTGGTTACCCAACATTTTATGATGGTGAGTCCTAAACATTTATCCATTGTACAACATGCAAGAACATTTTTATGAGGAATTAAAATGCAATCTGTTGCAAATTTATCAATTGAAAATAAACACTTGCTCATGATGACATATTTTATCCGCATGACAATAAGTACATTGCTACACCAAGAAATTACCTCTTCCACTTCTTCAGCAGCTCTGATAAAGCTTGAAACCAATTTCCTTGCTTTTATGACATCTTCTTCTGGGTATTCCTTCAGCCGCAAGCCAATTTCACGATACTCATCAATCCTTCTTTCTTCTTCCACTTGTTCCTGTTTGCGCCTCTGATGCAACTCCTTATACTTTTCACGTTGTCGAGCTTGCCATTCCTATCCTAGAGAATGTTAATGAAATCTACCCAAATAAAACCTTCCACCAATTTGGTTTTACAAGACAGCATACATACACTCATGCCACAACAAAAATGAAATACTCAGATAGTATTAAGGTAATTGAAGGGAACTAATTTGACAATAGTGAAACCCCTCTTAAGACGATGATATTAAAACGGGAAAAAAATAATAATAAAGGCTTTGAGTTCAAATTCTAAGATAATTAAACAATCAAGATTAAGCAACACGTGGAAAGCGCATCTGATATGGCAGAGAAAGGTGCATACATACATCATCATAGTACTCCTTCGGCATTCCTTTTAGAAGCTCTTCTTCCTTTTGCTCGTTAACACATCTCCTTAAAACTGCGAGCAAAAACCACAACACAATGAAGGAAATAATCAATTCGAGAGCGAGTGATGGCCATGATACTATGAAATATATGGCGGCAATGACTAACCTGCGCCGGATGTGCATTTGTAAGAAGACAAAGAAGAGGGAAACAGAGGAAGCCTTGTTACCGCGATAGATGAAGAATAAAGGGGAGAAAGCGGCGTTAGAGAGAGAAGGTTCATCTCCACCGAGTGAGAATTGGGATTGTTCCCTTGAAAGCAGTGTTTACAGAGTAGAAGAGTTGAGTAACTAAACTATTGCTTGATAAATTGTACTGTAAAACTCAGTTACAATCTACCATACCTCCAAGACAAAGGTTTGCGAGCGCCAAGAGAACATGAAGAGGTAAGAAATGCTATTGCTATCTGTCTTCTATCCAAAGAGGGTTTTTAGCAGAGAGGGTCTAAGGCAGCCCAAGGATCTAGGAAAGTGCATATATTTAAATTAATTTAGTTATAAATATTATATTCATTAAACATGAATAATTAATATATATATATATATATATTTAAATTAATTTAAATTATAGATTTTATATTCATAAGTAATTCCAATCCAAATCATCCAATGTATATATAAAGTTTTAAATCAGTAATAGGTTTGTTTTTTCAAGACATAATATATAATATATTTATTTTACTTGACATTATTCTATCTCAATCTAACCATTATAATTAATTAAACTTGACACAGTATCAACTTTAAAGTGCGGCTAATCCGAATTCCTTTTTAAGACATCATACAGTAATTCAATTTCAGAACCGCTCAATGTATATTTAGGATTAAAATGAATTATATAATAAGACACATTTATAAACTAGTTAAATAATTTATTAAAATTATTATTTTTATTTTATTTTTAATATTTTAAATGTAAATTTTTATTAAATTTTTATATTTAGTTTTATTTAGCATTTTTCATTCAATAATAAAATTAACTTACTTGGTCTTTGCTAAAATATTATTAACCTTTATTAAAAGTTTATTCGTATGTCATTATAACCGGCATTTTGGTGGATTCAATATAATTCATTGTTTATGAAGTTAAATATATGAATTTTAATTTGATTTAATAAGGTACGAAAGTTAATTAATGAATATAATGAAGTAATTGTTGATCATGAGAAAAAATTATAAGATAAAGAACTTAACTTTTTATAAAAAATATTGATTATTAATATTGATTTATTTTACTGTTTGTTAAAAAATATTAAAAAAAATTAAAATTTAAAATCATTATAAATATCTTTAGCTTTTTTATAAACTAAAAAATATTAAGAAATATTAGAAGTACTTAATAAAAAGAGCGGTGTAAAAACAACCTTGTATTAGGGGTAGGTAAAAAAAAATAGGCTGTCTGAATCAGAATAATTTCAAGGTCCAAATAAAAAATGTAGATCAATTTGAATTAAATTGGGCAAATTAAGTCAACGTACATAGGTTTAAACGGTTAATGTCAAACGAAATTGGATGGAGATTTTATTATCCAATTGATCCAATTATAATATTAAATAATCGTTATAAATAATATATATATTAATATGTTGTGTTATATATGGACTTGTGGCTAGTCCAGTTCACTCAAAACTCTAGTTTAGTGAAACAGTCTTGGGTCTTCCCTGTCCTTCTTCACAAACACATTATCTCTGTTTTTTATTCTTTAACAAACACACATACTTTTTCTTTTTCTTTAAGTTCTTTCAAATTCTGTCGTATTCTTATTCTCAGGTCTCCATTTTGACCTTCCTGTGTTTTACATAATTGTAAAGTTTAGTTCGTTCTTCTTTTTTTTTATCTGTAGGTTGTTTGTTACTGTATATTGTTTGTCTGTCAAATGTTCAAAATTGAAAATCAAAAAATTTTATTTGGTTTTTTTTTTTTTGCATAGAATGATATCTCATAAACAATTTTGTTTTTATTTTTATTTCTTTAACCAAGTTAAAGTATAACTTATTGTTTTGTTGCCTGTTAATGGATATTTTTTTTTATTTTTTGAAGAAATTTTAGACATGAAAAATGTTATGACTAATTTTTATTTCTCTTTTAAGCAATAATTTTTTTTAAAAAAACTGTAATACTAAAGGATGGTATATGTTTATCTTCTCTTTTTCAATTTTTTTAGTATCAAAGTTTTTTTTTATTAATTTAGACTATGGAAAAAAATTTAATTTAAAAAATATGCAAAAATATAAAAAAAAAAAGTTCTAATATTTATGTTTTTGACTTATTTTTTTTTCACACTGGAAGTGGAAACTGACAAATTCAATCTGTTAACCCATTAATCGATTCATCAAAAATCCGATCTCCTGATCAACTCACGGACGAAATCGATCAAAACTGTCCATTTGATCAGGTAAGTGCAGATTCGATCTTTACTGTCCGAACCCACTTGCTGCCCACCCTGACCTGTACAATGAGGTTCACCCGAAAGTTATGCCCATAGATGCAAAATTAAAACTCCTTAAACCTTTATCATTTGCACCAAGTACAAACATCAAATTTGAACCTAATACATTATTAATGTTGTCAACAATATAAAATACAATTTATTGAATTATTTAACTAACACTGAACAGGATATAAAAAATTGTCATCAATTTGCTTGGTTGACGTCCAAACTCTTATTTTTATTTGTTCCACAACATTGTCATAATTTGTTATATATAAATTAAAAATTAGGGAATTCATTTTAAGATATAGAGACCAAATTACAGCAAACCAAATTTATCCTTCTATTTTATTATTTGTTGTTTTGAATCTTGTTATCAATTCATAGAACTGCACAAAATAATTTTTTATATTATTTTAAAAAATTGTGCAACAACTAAACAAATTTATACATAACTTTTATATCATATAGTTGTTTTATGATAATTAAAAAAGATATGTTGCGATGATTTTAGCTAAGTTATGCAAACTTCTCATGCTTCTACTTCCACAATTCCCATCTTGATCAGATTATGCTTGAAGGTATCTTATCTAAACAAGCTGCTAAGCAAAAGCATTCACCCTAAATGATACCAATTGAATTTAAAGTCTTTGAAGAAAGCATTTTCTTTTGTATGTCTTGACTATTATAGAATAGTATGTAGGTTTAACTGAGTATTATTCTAAAGGCTCATATTTTCATATCCATTTATCCTTCACATTATTCTACATATAAACAAAAGTAACAAGAGCTTGCAAACTAATTAATTGGTTAGATTCATACAAGGAAAATTCTCTTTTCCAATTCCAATTCCAATTTCAATCATCGTTTATGTGAATTCTAACATTTGCTAAAGATGCTTTCTTAAAATTTGAAACATTATAAAGTTTTGGATAAACATTGTAGAAGGTCTCCTCTTCCACCCAAACATTATGTCAAAAACAAGTGTCTCTCCGTTCTTGACTTTTTAATGCATGTTCTCTTTAAAACATGAATAAAATTGTATCATTCCTCCAAACCTTTAAGAAATATAACCGTCATCTTGAAGCAAATCTATCTCTACAATTTCATCTAATATCCTTATTTTTATATTTAACTCTTAGCACCCTACACCATAAATTGCTCTCCTTTAACAAGATTCTTCACCTCCACTTTCACAGTAAAGCTAGATTAAAATAGCTTACATCTCTTACTCCTAAACCCCACCCTTTGTTCTTTACAAATTACTTCTGATGCTACTTGGCAAACATTTTTATCTTATGTCCCTCCCTATAGGAAACATCTAAATAAAGATTCAAGAGTAAAGATGATACCTTTGGGAGCTTTGAAAAAGGAAAGAAAATAAATCAACAACGAATGTAAAACTAACTTGAGAAAAACTATTCTACTACCAAATGACAAATTCTTCAACTTCCATGATGACAATCTTTTCTTAATCTTGTCAATGATGACAAATGCTCTATCTCCTAGGATTAGCACCAATAGAAATCTGAAATATTGAAAAGGAATATGCTTTCACTTGATAGTTCAAGAACATAGCCACTTAAACATCCAATCCTATAGAACATTAATACCTATAAGTTGACTTTTGTAAAAATTTACCTTTAAACTTGAAGTAAGATCAAAGAGTTGCTACAGTGCCTTTAACACTTTAGCATTTGCATATGAAGGCCACCCCATCAACAAGGTTTCAACTACATATTGTAAATGACTAACACTTAGATTTTCTAAACCAAAGCCAAATCCATGTAATAATTTTAGCTCCCCTACTTTTTTTATCATTTCACTTAACTTTTTTGCGACTATGAGGAAAAGAAAAAGGGACAACAAATCCCCTTATCGTAAACCACTCCCTACACTGAATTCCTCTGTTGCGAAACCATTCACTAGAATAGACGATTGTCGATTTTAAGACACTCCAAATCCAATTATTCCATTTTTGTGAAAACCCCATTCTTCTTATCATGAATACGAAATATTCTCGATTTACTGAAGCAGAGGATTTTTCAAGATATACTTTGAATAACATGCACTATTTGTTTCTCTTTTTAGCTCTTTTCATTACTTCATTTATAATCAACACCCTATACAGAATCTATCTTCTTCTTAAAAAAGTTGTTTAAGTTTTAGAGATTAACTTTTATACCACTTTCTTAATTTTATTTTCCAACAATTTTGCTAGCACTTTGTACACACAACCAATCAAAGAGATGGATCTATAATCATTAATCCTATATGAAGATTTCTTTTTAGACATCAATGTAACAAATAAACAATTTGATCTCATTTTTTCCATTTTGATGGAACTCAAATAAGGTCATAAAATCCTTACCTAACATCTCCCACGACTCCTTCATAAAGCCAAAATTAAAGTCATCCGATCCAGGATTATTTTTCTTATCATAATCTCGTATCGTTACCTTAATTTTTTCCTCTCCAAATAATGTCATTAGCTTTAGAAAATCTGCTGATGAAATTTGTGCAAAATATAGTCCATCCAATTGAGGTCTCCCATTGTCTTGCGTCATGAATAACTTCTCAAAATAAGCTTTGATATCTTTCCTTATCTCTATAACTTCTATCTTCATTCCACTACCAATCTTTAAACAAAGGATCTCTGAAGTATTTCTTCTCTTATTAATACAACCATGGAAGTATTGAGTATTGACATCTCCTTGTTGCATCCATTTTAATCTAAACTTTTGAAAAAGAAGATTATCTTTCAAATTAAGAAGATGACATAATTGGACAACATAGACCCTCATTCTCCTTGCCTTTTCATTTTCTAAGCCAATGTTCTCCCATTTTAAATCCCATCTTAAAATTTCCTCTTTTGTTTCTTTGATTTACGTATCAAGATCTCCAAATAGGTCTTTGTTCCAAACCTTTAGGTTATTTTTTACTCCTTTGAAATTTTTTTAAACATAACTGGACCATCCCTCCACTTTTAATCCTTTTCAACTGATTTTCACAAATTATTTAAAACCAAAATATTTTTTTCCAAAAGTTCAAAACTCCAAAAGGTTTCAGACCCCAATTGATGTCTTTCTCTTTTATAAGCACTAAACAGTGATTTAACATTCCCTATTCAAATCCCATTAAGAGATGTTCCACCATTTTTCTAACCATCCATAAGATAAAAGGAATCAATATAATCTACTCAAGTACCTTCCACATGCGTTACACCAAGTAAATCTCCTCTCTCTCAAAAGAAAATCAAAGGCCTTTGCTAGAAAAAATAGAAAAATCTAGATATGAAGATAAACATGGAAAAATAAGTCAAACAGAACTAGAAGTAAAAGAAATAGAAACAAGAGAAAATAATAAAGTGGCAGAATTAGCATGTAATATAGGATCTAAAATTGATATATTATTAGAAATTATAAAACCAGAAGAAGACAGAATAGTTATAAATATGATGAGTGTAAATGAAAATTATGAAGAAGTAGAAGAATTAATAGGAAAAGAAGAAGAAGAACTAGAGAGTATTCGAAACGAATTTAAAGATAAAATAAAAATAAAAGATTATTATGATGGACAAATAAATATGGATTATGTAAAAGATGAACAAAAAAATAAAGGAACAAGTGGAACCAAAGATGGAACGGTGATAGACGAGAAAGTACAAGAATATTATCATAAAGAACCTTTAAGAAATTTCAAACAAGAATATGGAATAAATTATAAAAGTAATAAATCTCCTACCCCTATGGAACAATATGAAACAAGAAATATTCCTACTACTGGAATTTGGTTAGAAATAAATTGTAATACAGAATTGGAAAGAAGAATTGAAAAATGGAGTAAAAGCCAGTTAATAGCTTTAATCGGAAAGGAAATGGAAGTAAGTTTCTCCAGCATGTTAGTAGAAGCAAGTTTTACAGGAAATGTACAAAATTGGTGGAAAAGTAAAACTCATGAATTTAGAGAAAATGTTAGACAAGTAGAAGAACCATATAATACAAGGAAAGAATTCTATGCATTATTAATACGAAGATACGAACAAGTGATAAGAAATGAATTTATGGGTCAAAGTTTAACGTTAAATGAAAATACTCGAATAGAAAAGGCTATAGAAAAATTACATCAAATACAAATTTGTTCTTTAAATCCAGAACACTTAAATGGATATATTTGCGAATTTAAAAAATACTTTTATGAAGCAAGATTTGAAAATTATACAACTCAGAAATTTTATTTAGAAATGTTCTATAGAAAACTCCCTAAACTCATGTCAGAGACAATTTTAATTGACTACTACAAAGCTTTTGGAGAAAAACCAGAATTAATGAAATATTTAGATACTATGGGAATAAGAGAATATTATTTAAGAGAATATCTTTCTGAAAAATGTAAGCAAGCCTGGAGAAATATAAAATTTTATAAAACAAATAAAACTGTTTTAAGATGTGGAGAATTGGAAAAACCAACAAAATGGGGATGTAATGATAAAAGTATAAGAAGAAATAAACCAAAATATAAATTTAAAAAATATTCAAAGAAAAAATACTTTAAAAAATATAAACCAAGAAAGTTTTTTCAAAAAGGAAAGAGAAATATGAATTATAAAAAATATCCAAAACAATGTAAATGCTATAATTGCGGAAAAATAGGACACATAAGTACAGAATGCAAAGAAAAGAAGAATATAAAAAGAATAAATATTCTAGAAGTAGCTTATGAAAATAAACTAGAACCTATAGAATTAGAAAATCCGGAATTTAGTGACATAGAAAATGATAAAATAGAAATATATAAAATAAAAATATGTTCGGATGATGAAGAAGAAGGAGAAATAGAATATATTGATGATGAAATTTATATAAATATGATGAAAAAATTAGAAGAACCATCAACAAGTAATAATGAAGAATATGAGGATTATGAAGAATATAAGAATATAGGAACATTAACGAAGGAATAGTTCAAAGGAGAATAACGTTTAACAAAAAAACAATATAATAAGATAAAAGATATAAAATTAAATTTAAAACAAAATGAAATTGAAAATAAAGGATTTATGAAAAGAGTAAGTAAATTGTTAAAAATAAAAAGGCAAAATAAAAGCGCTTGTGTAGTATTATAAAGAAAACACCCTATAGAATCAACATTCGGAAGGAATACTTAGAATACCACTAATTAGTAAAAATTTAATTGAAAGAGAAATTGCGAAATTATCCTTTAAAGATGAAGTTACAGAAATCTATATATCAGGAGTACAATTATTAATAAAAGCTTATTTTAAGGAAGGAATAGATTCGCCAATAGAATTACTTGTAACTGACGGAAGAATAATAAGTAGTGTAAACGATAGTATCCTAGGAATGCTAACAGGAAATTTAATATATCAAAAATTAAAATTTACTTTAAATACAAATTTTGCAATTTCAAGATCAGATGAACACATTGATCAGTCTATTTTAATTTATCACAAATTAATTGGCATAAAAATGTTAGAAAAAACTAGAACAATTAGTATAACAGCCATGGTAGGATTAGTTTTTACTAATGAACATAATATATATAAAAAATCTCATGGAAGACTAACTATAGAAAAGAATTTTATTCCAATATTAAAAGAAGTACCAACAGAACAAAAAAATATTACTATTCCAGAACAATTACAAATTGAATTAGATAAAACAATAAATTACAATACTATAATGGAACCTAAAAGAATTATTACAAATGACATACTAGGACAAAGAATGATAAGAGTAAACACTCCTTCAGTAAATATAGATATTAATCCTAGACGAAGCTTTGATCATAGACCCAGAACCCCCATAAGTAGAACCAGATCTTTTAGTGAAACTGAAAAAAGAAATTTATTAGCAGAAATACCAATAAATTCAAATTTAGTAACTATTAGACCAGAAAGTTATCAGGAGAAAATATTAATAAAAATAGAAATAAAAAAGGAAGCTATTTGGAAGGAAGAAATAACATCAATAAACCCTGAATTACCTAGAAGCTATATTGAAGAAAGTTTAACAGAAGATAATCTAGAAATAAAGGAAGAAGGTATAAAATCAATTTCGACCACAAGATTTAATAAAAGAGATATAAAGGAAATAAAATTCTGGGTAGAAGAAAATACAAATAAAGAAGTAAAAATAATAATTGGAAATGATACACTGGAATTATTGAAACCATATAGAATCCATAAAGATAGAACAATGATAACCATAAATTATCAAGCTCTTGTAATTCCAAGATATCAATGAGTACACAACTATTTTATGTTTTAGTAAAATTTAATTATAAAAAATATAGAGCCAGAAAATATCATGCTTTGGTAGATACTGGAGCAAATATAAGCGTACCAAAATATAATGTATTACCACCAGAATTATGGAAAAAGAAAGAACATAGTTTAAAAATGGAAAGTGTAGGAAAAGAAATTCATATAATAGAACAAGAAGCAAAAAATATAAAAATACAAATAGGAGAATACGAGTTAAACATAAAAGAGTTAAACTTATATAATGAATCTTCGTGTGATATAATATTAGGACTAGAATTTCTAAGCCAATATTATCCAATTCATTTTATAGAAAGAGCCATAATTCTAACAACTCCTTGTAAATATGAGGCTTGGGGAATAAGAATAACAAATCCTTATAAAAGAAAAGATGCAAATTTTCAAAGGAAACAAAGTAGTCATGAAGTACAATTTTTGCCAAACAATAAACCAATTGAGATAAAACAAATAATGACAGTGTTAAATATACAAACTAGGATAACAAAAACTATTGAAGAAAGAATAAATGATAATTTTAGTGAAAATCCTTTAGTACATTGAGAAAAATCTAAGCCTATGGCAAAAATAGAATTAAAAGAATATGATAAAGAAATAAACTGTAAACCATATCCATGGACATGAGAAGATAGGAAGGATTTTGAAAAACATATAAACGAAATGAAAATGTATAATCTAATTAGAGAAAGTCAATCTAATTACTCCTCACCAGCAATGATTGTTATGAATCACAATGAAGAAAAAAGAGGAAAATCTAGATTAGTAATAAATTACAAAAAATTGAATGATCTAGCTGTAAGAAACAGATACCCTATTCCAAAAATGGATTTATTATTCAACTTAATAAAAGGAAAAAAATATTTAGTAAATTTGATTGTAAGTCAGGATTTTATCAAATAAAATTAGAAGAAAGTAGCAAAAAATATACCGCTTTCAGTACCTCCGAAGGACTTTACGAGTGGAATGTTCTCCCTATGAGATTTCATAATAGCCCAAGTATATTTCAAGAATATGTATCAAAAATGTTAATATCCATAAGAAGCTTTGCTCTAATATACATAGATGACATATTAATATTTTCAAGTAACAAAGTTGAACATGAAAATCATTTAGAACAATTTGTAAATCTCATCGAAAAAAAAGGATTAAATATATCTCCCAAGAAGATGGAATTAAGACAAGAAAAAATAGGATTTTTAGGACAAATTATTACTCCAAATGGAATAGAACTTCAGGATCATATAAGTAAAAAAGTTTTAGAATTTAAAAAGATAAAAAATAAAAAAGATTTACAATCATTTTTAGGACTAGTAAATCAAACCAGAAATTATATACCACATTTATCTAAATTAACTTCAAAAATATCAAAACTAGCGGGAAAAATAACTAAATGGGAATGGAATAATGAAAATGAAGAAATAGTAGAAAAAATAAAACTTTTATGCCAAGACTTACCAAAATTAAATATTCCCGAAGAAAATGAACAATGGGTAATATATACAGATGCCTCAGAAAATTATTGGGGTGCTGCTTTATATTATAAAGATAAAGAAAATAATGAACTTATAACCAGATATGCTAGTGGAAAATTTAATGAATCCCAAACTAAATATCATTCTAACTGGAAAGAATTTCTAGCTATAATAAAAGCAGTAGAAAAATTTGAATTATTCATAGTAGGAACAAAATTCATTAAAAAAACTGATAATACTCAAGTAAAAACCTGGTTAAGTAAAGGAATTAAAAATCAGAAATTATCAAATAAAATGTTAATTAAATGGCAAACTGATATGTTTTATTATGATTATGAAATTGAATTTATTAAAGGAAAAAATAACCTTGTTGCTGATTTTTCAAGCAGATGGAATCAGATAACAGTATAACTCAAACCAGCAAAGCTCCCCAGGGGATACCAGTAACCCAAATAATTCATATCTGGAACAAATTGGAATGAAATTCCAATTAATAGAATTAAACATAAATTTATGGACAAAACAAGTAACCGAAAATTTTACAAGAATATTTAATCAATTGGAAAATTTTCAAGGAAGGATAGAAAAATTAGAAATAAATTTAAAAGAAAAACCATAAATTTCAAACTCTGAAGAAAAGAAAAGTTTTTCTGAAATTATAAAAAATCAAGAGAAAGAAAAAAAAAACTTAAAAAGGATCTACCTCCAAAAATAAAGAAGATCAATTTAAAATAATAGATAACTTTAATTATCTAAAAAGATTAATAAATAATTTAAATCAATGTAATATAAATACTGAAACCATAAGTTATATTTCACATTTCGCAATAAATAAAGCAGTAATCTATCTGGGAACACCCCCGAAACTTGTAAAAGCTTTGTTCCAACTCGGATTAATCCAGTCAATATACCCCTCTACAAGCATGGAAGAAATATCTGAATTACCAGAACCTTTAAAACGAGCTGTAAAAACTTATTTTGGAATAATAAAACAACACAATGTATTCATTAGATGTTACTCAACTATTGCCCAAATAAATCCCGACAAATTTTATCATCCTATAAATTTAATAAGATTAGGAACTAAAAAAAACCTTTTGATTATGAGACCGAATTGAAAGAACTTATAAACGAAGAAGAAGATCTTCTCCGTAGTATATCAAGAATAAGAGCCCAAGATTATAATATAATATTTCAAGAAATGGTAAGAATAATTACAAACAGCGAGGAAACAGCCTGGGTTTACTTCACAAGCCCAACAACATTAATCTATACCTCTGGAAGAAAACCAAGAAATTATAATCAATTTTATGACAAAATCAAAAGTAATAAAATGGAAATTCCACCAAATACCAAAAAAAGAATTTGCCAAATTTTATCCGAATATTCAGTCCATTAGTGTAGTTATTGTGAAGACAATAAAGCCGAAAAAACAGCCTTTGAAGACTTGAACATCGAAGTGATTGAAGAGCTATAAAGATAATGGCAAGGACAGGAATCTTATCTCCAAGGAAAAAAAGACCGACAATGTAATCTGAGATCTTATCTCTATAACTGTAGATTTACCTTTTTCAACTGTAGATTTAATGCTGTATTCAATCCAATGTAAAGGTCTTTGAGTTCCGACCTCTATAAAAAGGGAACTCATCTATTATCAATAAACACACCACTCTTTAATACAATCACTACTCTCTCTATTCTCTACTGACACCACTATTCATACCGAGGAGCCGAGGAGAACGCGGAAGCGGAAGGATAAATTGTAAGTTTTACAAATTTAAATATGAGTAACTAAGCTCATAAAAAGGGATAGAAGCGGAGTATTAATTAATTTTAAAGTAATGAAATCTTGTTCAGTTTTCTTATTTACATTATGGTACGCCCCCAGTAGGAAACGAAGGGAGGCTGTGTTGAATATAGCTGAAGGGGAAAAGATAATCTATTTTTATGACAGAATGTTATCTATGCATGAAAAAGGCATAGCTTTACTTTCGTAACTCGGCTATATTTCGATCAAAAACATAATATAAATACGGGGCCTGAAGAATGGTATCAGAGCTTTGGAATTGATTAATATGAAACCTCTATCCCTTTTGTCTCCCTTTTGTCTCTCATTATCTCTATCCATATTTTATTCTCTTTGCTTTACCTTTATTTACTCTTTACTTATTATATGCCTATATCTGCAAAAGTAATAAAAAGAGAAATTAGAACCATAAAACGTACTTTGAAAATATTTAATCGTCCTGAGAATCTAGATTTGGAAGTTATAAGAAATTTAGAAGAATTATTGAAATCTTTAAAAGACGAACTTAATGAATAATTTAAAGAAAATTGAACCAAGAATGTATGGAATTAATGAAAAAGAATTACCTGAAAACTCGTTTGTAGAATATAATACTTTAGAAAATTTAGATTGCTTATTTACACCTTTTGTACTAGGAGGAGAAGGGATAGTACTTTAAATCAACTAAATTGGATAAATATGTATTTAATGAAACAATTTGGATGTTATATAGATACAAATATAAAAGAAAAGTTAGAAACAAATGATATAAATAACCTAATAAAAGAATTACCAAAATAATTAGAAGAAATAATAAATAATGAACCTCAAAAAACAAAAATAAAACGTTTAATTGAATATTCCAAACCATTTGAACAAAGGATTTACGAATTAAAAATAGATATAAAAAATAATAATAAAGATTTGCAAGTTATTAAAGAAGATTTAAGATTAATAAAGAATGTTTTAGGAATAAATAAAGTCGAACCAATACTCACTAAACCTACTATAAATATGATAAGAATTTTAGAAGAATTAGAATTAAATGAGCAAACAATAAGAGAACAATCACTAGATGAAAATGTAAAACAAAATAGAATATTAATGGAAGAACTAAAAAAGGGACAAGAAGTTATAAATAAAAATTTATGGACTATCTTTAATGAAATAGAAAAAATAGAAAAATCTAGATATGCTTTGATGGTAATTGCTACTGAAGGCAATGAATCACCATCAATTATCCAGATTCCAAAACAAATTCCTCGAAGGGAATTAGAAAAGTTGGTTCCAACTGAATGGATTACCAACTATGAAAATTATAAAGCCCATCAAAGACAATTAGTTTCAATTGAATCTAACTTCAGAAGAAACTCTGTAGACGGTACTGTTAAAACTATCTTCAGCAAACCAGGAGAAGGAAACTCAGCAACTCCTCCTATTTTCCACAATATGATGATTACCCCTGGTGAAAAGGAAGAAAGAATCCCTATCTGGGGATTTAAGTCAAATGGAGATGTTATCTACTCAGATAAGCTTGATGGTCACTTTTTATGGGATGTAGATCCCACGAATTGTGATGAAGGATGTAACTGTGATGAATACAGCTACACTGATGATGAAGATGACCCTTTTGATTCTGACGATGATAATGACGGAACAGGACGATGGAAGGCAAAACCAAAGTCTTGCAAACCTCCTCCTCCTCTAAGAAGAAGATCAAATTCAGAATTGTTAAAATGTTAAAATGTTAAAATATCTAGAAAAGGAAGCAGACAAAGGATCATTATTGTGGAATTGTTTAAAATGGTTTTGCCCCATTCAAGATTGGATTAAACAATTGTATAAGGATCTTCATCCTTATAACATCTGGAAACTTGATGAAGAACAATGCAGTAAATTTTTTTCAGTGGTTATTCTTCATAAACCTTATTTCAGACAACCACTTACCGGATACATATATTCTCAAGACAATGTAGTGTTCTATGTCACTGTACCAGATTTAAAGTTATTCTCTCAGAAAGAAGAACCTCCTCGTCACCAAGAAGAATTGACTCTTTATTTGAGTGAACTAAATAACTACAAGCATAGAAGTAAAGGGACAGAGAATTCTTGTTTAAATGTCAGACGTCCTCAAATAATGTGTTTTCCAAACTGGGAAATATCTGAAGAACATCGATATGAGGGCACAACAAGAGCCATTATTCTTGAAATGAACAGTCAGATCAGTACAGAAAATTCTGCCAATCTGCTATGGCAAGATTCTCAAGATCCAAATGAAGAAATGGACATTGAAGCTCGTCTAGAACAAATACAACTGGAAGAATGGAACCGACACATTGATGATGAAGAATATCGCATCATGAATAGTGATCTTCTTCTTGTAGGAGGAGGAGGTTCACAAGACTTTGGTTTTGCCTTCCATCGTCCTGTTCCGTCATTATCATCGTCAGAATCAAAAGGGTCATCTTCATGATCAGTGTAGCTGTATTCATCACAGCTACATCCGTCATCACAATTCGTGGGATCTACATCCCATAAAAAGTGACCATCAAGCTTATCTGAGTAGATAACATCTCCATTTGACTTAAATCCTCAGATAGGGATTCTTTCTTCGTTTTCACCAGGGGTAATCATCATATTGTGGAAAATAGGAGGAGTTGCTGAGTTTCCTTCTCCTGGTTTGCTGAAGATAGTTTTAACAGTACCATCTACAGAGTTTCTTCTGAAGTCAGATTCAGTTGAAACTAACTGTCTCTTATGGGCTTTATAATTTTCATAGTTGGTAATCCATTCAGTTGGAACCAACTTTTCTAATTCCCTTCGAGGAATTTGTTTTGGAATTTGGATAATTGATGGTGATTCATTGCCTTCAGTAGCAATTACAATCAAAGCATTCTGCTGGAACTCCTTGTGCGAGGGGAGATCAAAACAATGATCTTGTACCCTCCATACTATCTGGTGACAAAGTGAGGCTACAAAAGCTTCTTCATCTTGCTGTGCGCCAATGATCTGTACTTGTACCTTAAACTGGTTAGGGAGTGTTGGATCCGTAAGTAAGACATTAAAATTTGGGAAAATGGTAAAAACAGTCTGGCCGTTGTTGAGAGTAGTGATGTATGTTCCTAGAACAGCATGTTCATAGTCAGGGTATGTTGTGTCAAGTAACGTGACTCTGGCGGTGATAGGAAGCCCTTTTCTGCCATGATAACTGAGAACAAGTCTGACAGCACCTATGTGCAGTGCTACATACTTTTCTCTGATCCAAAGATTTACAAAGTCTTTTCTGATGATGAGGTTGATATATTGTTCTTGTGAAGTGGCTCTCAGTCCACACTGATTGAACTTATTTGTCTGTATTTGCTCCTTGACATGGAGTTTAGGAGTAGAGATTAACTTCTTTGCTGCAGAAAGCCATCTGTTACCAGATTTTTTTCGGCGATATAAATTGTACGGACTCATCAAGGGTGGGATTGACTGATCTATCCTTGCTTCTTCAGGAATGTATTGATATTCAACAAGATTATCTATCCTGTTGCCCATGGTTTGTTTGCAGAAATCTGGAAGTGTAATTTTGGAATCATGTTCAATGATGGAGTTTGTGTTTAAGGGGGTATCCATTTTGTTTTGACTCTCTCTCTCTTACTCATCTATTATTACCATGATACTTCATATGCACCATTTGTTTTGAAAAACAAAATGAGACTAGTTGGAGCACGTAAGGCTCTGATACCACTGTTGGGCTGAGAGCTCCATCATTATCATATCATATATCTAATTTCATCATACTGGTTTCGCTTTTCGTCCCCATGACTACTTTTCGTCAATGTAATCATTTCGAAGACAATAAAGTAGAGAAAACAGCTTTTGAAGACCCCAACATCGAAGTGATTGAAGACCTGTAAAGAAAATAGCAAGGACAGGAATCTTATCTTTAAGAAAAAAGGAACCGACAATGTAATCTGAAATCTTATCTCTTAGAACTCTACATTTATCTTTGCGAATTTTAATTTTAAATATCAAATCCAATGTAAGGGTCCTTGAGTTCCGACCTCTATATAAGAGAACTCATTTATCATTAATAAACACACTCTTCCATACAATCACTTTTCTATACACTGACACCACTCTTTACTCTAAGTGCGAGGACGAGCACAAACAAATCAGCAATTACACGCCAAATGTGTAAGTTTTACAATATTTAATATGAGTAGCTAAACTCATAAAAAAGGATAGAGGCGGAATATTAATTAATTTTAAAGTTACGATAACACAGTTTAGTTTTCTTATTTACATTATGATACGCCTCCAGTAGGAAACGAAGGAAGGCTGTGTTGATTATAGCTGAAGGGGGAAGAATGATCTGTTTTAGAAACAGAATGTTATCTATGCATGAAAAAGGGCATAGCTTTACTTCCATAACCCGGCTATATTTCGATCAAAAACATAATGTAAATAGGGGCCTAAAGAATTGATTTGTTTGTGCTCGTCCTCGCACTTAGAGTAAAGAGTGGTGTCAGTGTATAAAAAAGTGATTGTATGGAAAAGTGTGTTTATTAATGATAAATGAGTTCTCTTATATAGAGGTCGGAACTCAAGGACCCTTACATTGGATTTGATAATTTAAAACTAAAATTTGCAAAGATAAATGTACAGTTCTAAAAGATAAGATTTCAAATTACATTGTCGGTTCTTTTTTCTTGAAGATAAGATTCCTATCCTTGTTATTTTCTTTACAGGTCTTCAATCACTTCGATGTTGGGGTCTTTAAAAGCTGTTTTCTCTGCTTTATTGTCTTCGCAATGATTACATTGATGAACTGGATACTCAGATAATATTTGGCAGATTCGTTTTTTTGTATTCGGTGGATTTTCCATTTTATTACTTTTGATTTTATCATAAAATTAGTTAAATTGATTATAATTTTTTGGGGTTCTTCCAGATGAATAGATTAAAGTTGTTGGGCTTGTGAAATATACCCAAGTAGTTTCCTCATGGTTTGCAATTATTCGTATCATTTCTTGGAATATTATATTATAATCTTGTGCTCTAATTCTTGATATAGTTCTTAGGAGATCTTCTTCTTCATTTATTGTTTCTTTTAGTTCGGTTTCATATTCGAAAGGTTTTTTAGTGGTTCCTAATCTTATTAAATTTATAGGATGATAAAATTTATCGGGATTTATTTGAGCAATAGTTGAATAACATCTAATAAATACATTATGTTGTTTAATTATTCCAAAGTAGGTTTTTACAGCTCTTTTTAATGGTTCAGGCAATTCAGATATTTCTTCCATACTTGTAGAAGGATAAATTGATTGAATTAGTCCAAATTGAAAAAGAGTCTTTACAAGTTTCGGGGGTGTTCCTGGATAGATTACAACTTTATTTATAACAAAACGAGAAATATAACTTAAAGTCTAAACATTTATATTGCATTGATTTAAATTATCAATTAGTTTTTTTAAATATCTAAAATTGTCTATTATCTTAAATTGATCTTCTTTTTTTGAAGTTGATCCTTTTTCAATTTCTTTTTCTTTTTCTTTTTCTTGGTTTTTTATTATTTCTGAAAAACTTTTCTTTTCTTCAGTATTAATAACCGCTTGTTTTTATTTTGAATTTGATTTTAATTTCTCAATTTTTTCTTGTAGGTTTTCCAATTGGTTAAATATTCTAGTAAAATTTTCGGTTACTTGTTTAGTCCATAAATTCATATTTAATTCTATAAGTTGGAATTTCATTCCAATTTGTTCCAGATATGAATTACTTGGATCAGCAACAAGGTTATTTTTTCCTTTAATGAACTCAATTTCATAATCATAATAAAACATATCAGTTTTCCATTTAATTAACATTTTATTTGATAATTTTTGATTTTTTATTCCTTTGCTTAACCAAATTTTTACTTGACTATTATCAGTTTTTATAATAAATTTTGTTCCTACTATAGATAACTCAAATTTTTCCACTGCTTTTATTATGGCTAAAAATTCCTTCCAATTAGAATGATATTTAGTTTGAGATTCATTAAATTTTCCACTTGCATACCTAGTTATAAGTTCGTTATTTTCTTTGTCATTATAATATAATGCAGCACCTCAATAATTTTCTGAGGCGTCTGTATATATTACCCATTTTTCATTGTTTGCAGGAATATTTAATTTTGGTAAATTTTGGCATAAAAGTTTTATTTTTTTTACTATTTCTTCGTTTTCATCATTCCATTCCTATTTAGTTGTTTCTCCTGCTAGTTTCGATATTTTGGAGGTTAATTTGGATAAATGTGGTATATAATTTCGGGCTTGGTTTACTAATCCTAAAATGATTGTAAATCTTTTTTTTTTAACCTTTTAAATTCTAAAACTTTTTTACTTATATGTTCTTGGAGTTCTATCCTGTTTGGAGTAATGGTTTGTCCTAAAAATCCTATTTTTTCTTGTCTTAATTCCATTTTTTTAGGTGATATATTTAAGCTTTTTTTTCGATAAGATTTACAAACTGTTCTAAATGATATTCATGTTCTGTTTTATTATTTGAAAATATTAATATGTCATCTATGTATATTACAGCAAAACTTCTTATAGAGATTAACATCTTTGATACATATTCTTGAAATATAATTGGACTGTTATGGAATCCCATACGAAGGACATTCCATTCATACAGTCCTTCTGAAGTGCTGAAAGCAGTATATTTTTTACTACTTTATTCTAATTTTATTTGGTAAAATCCTGATTTACAGTCGAATTTACTAAATATGTTTTTTCCTTTTATTAAATTAAACAATAAATCCATTTTTGGTATAGGGTATCTATTTCTTACTGCTAGGTCATTTAATTTTTTATAATTTATTACTAATCTAGATTTTCCTCTTTTTTCTTCATTATGATTCATGACAATCATTGCAGGTGAGGAATAATTTGATTGACTTTCTCTGATTAAATTATACATTTTCATTTCATTTATATGCTTTTCAAATTCTTTTCTATTTTCTCCTGTCCAGGGGTAAGGTTTACAATTTATTTCTTTATTATAGTCTTTTAATTCAATTTTTGCCATGGGCCTAGATTTTTCCCAATGTACTAGGGGATTTTCGCTAAAATTCTTTTCTATTCTTTCTTCGATTGTCTTAGGTATTATAGTTTGTATGTTTAAGACTGCCATTATTTGTTTTATTTCAATAGGCTTAGTGTTAAGTAAAAATTTTACCTCTTTATTGTTTTCTTTGCTTTGAAAATTTGCATCTTTTCTTCTATAGGGATTAGTTATTCTTATGCCTCAAGCTTCATGTTTGCAAGGAGTTGTTAAAATTAATGCTTTTTCTATAAAATTAATTGGATAATATTGACTTAAAAATTCTATTCCTAATATTATATCACATGAAAATTCATTATATAGATTTAATTCCTTTATATTTAATTCATAATCTCCTATTTGTATTTTTACATTTCTTGATTATTGTTCTATCATATGGATTTCTTTTCCTACACTTTCCATTTTTAAAAACTTTTCTTTCTTTTTCCATAATTCTGGTGGTAGTACATTGTATTTAGCTACACTTATATTTGCACCAGTGTCTATTAAAGCATGGTATTTTCTAGCTCTATATCTCTGATAATTGAATTTTACTAAAACATAAAATAGTTGTGTACTCATTGATACCTTGGAATTACAAGAGCTTGATAATTTATAGTTATCATTATTCTATCTTTATGTATTCTATATGGTTTTAATAATTCCAATGTATCATTTCCAATTATTATTTTTACTTCTTTATTTGTATTTTCTTCTATCCAAAATTTTATTTCTTTTATATCTCTTTTATTAAATCTTATTATTGAAGTTGTTGTTACACCTTCTTCTTTTATTTCTAAATTATCTTCTGTTATATCTTCTTCAATAGAACTTCTTGGTAATTCAGGGTTTATTGATGCTAGTATTTCCTTCCAAATGGCATCCTTTTTTATTTCTAATTTTATCAATATTTATTCCTGATAAATTTCTGATTTAATGGTAGCTAAGTTAGAATTTATTGGTATTTCTGCTAACAAGTTTCTTCTTTCAGTTTCACTAAAAGATCTGGTTCTACTCATAGGTTCTATAATCAAAGCTTCATCTAGGAGTTATATTAATATTCACTGAGGGTGTGTTTACCCTTATCATTCTTTGTCCTAATTCATTATTTGTAATAATTTTTTTAGGTTCCATTATTGTTCTGTAATTTATTGTTTTACCTAATTCAATTTGTAATTGTTCTGGTAGTGTGATATTTTTTTGTTCTACTGATAATTCTTTTAATATTGGGGTAAAAAAAATTTCTATAGTTATTCTTCCATGGGATTTTTTATATATATTATGTTCGTTAGTAAAAACTAGTCCTATCATAGCTGTTATACTAATGGTTTTAGTTTTTTCTAACATTTTTCTTCCGCCTAATTTGTGATAAATTAAAATAGATTGATCGATGTGTTCATCGGATCTTGATATTGCAAAGTTAGTATTTAAAGTAAATTTTAATTTTTGATATATTAAATTTCCTGTTAACATTCCTAAAATACTATCATTTACACTGCTTATTATTCTTCCATCAGTTATTAGTAATTCTATTGGTGAATGTATTCCTTCCTTAAAATAGGATTTTATTAATAATTGTATTCCTGCTATATAAATTTCTGTAACTTCATCTTTAAAGGATAATTTTTCAATTTCTCTTTCAATAGCGTTTTTACTAATTAAAGGTATTCTTAGTATTCCTTCTATTAGTGATGATTCTGTAGGGTGTTTTCTTTCTAAGACTACGCACGCGCTTTTATTTTGTTTTTTTGATTTTAATAATTTACTTACCTTTTCCATAAATCCTTTATTCTCTACTTCATTTGATTTTAAATTTAATTTTATATCCTTTATTTTATTATATTGTTTTTCATTGAACGTTATTCTTCTTAGAACTATACCTTCGTTTATATTTCTAAATTCTTCATATTCTTCGAATTCTTCAGTGTTACTGGTTGAAGACTCATCTATTTTTTTCATCATATTTACATATATTTTATCTTCGATGTATTCTCCTTCTTCGTCTTCTGAGTAGACTTCAATTTTGTATATTTCTATTTTATCATCTTCTATGTCACTAAACTCGGGATTTTCTAATTCTATGGGTTCTAAATTATTTTCATAAGCTACTTCTAAAATATTTATTCTTTTTATATTTTTCTTTTCTTTACATTTTGTACTTATATGACCTATTTTTCCACAGTTATAACATTTACACTGTTTTGGATATTTTTTATAGTTCATATTTCTTTTTCCTTTTTTGGAAAAACTTTCTTGGTTTATATTTTCTAAAATATTTTTTCTTTAGGTATTTTTTGAATTTATATTTTGGTTTTCCTTTTATACTTTTATAATTACATCCCTATTTTGTTGGTTTTTTCAATTTCTCCACATCTTAAGACCGTTTTATTTGTTTTATAAAATTTTATATTTCTCCAGGCTTGCTTACATTTTTCAGATAAATATTCTCTTAAATAATATTCCCTTCTTCCCATAGTATCTAAATATGGCATTAATTCTGATTTTTCTCCAAATGTTTTATTGTAGTCTATTAAAATGGTTTCCGATATAAGTTTAGGGAGTTTTCTATAAAACATTTCTAAATAAAATTTCTGAATTGTATAATCTTCAAATCTTGCTTCATAAAAATATTTTTTAAATTCACAAATGTATCCATTTAATGGTTCTGGGTTTAAAGAACAAATTTCTATTTGGTATAATTTTTCTCTAGCTTTGTTTATTTGGGTGTTTTCATTTAATGTTAAACTTTGACCCATAAATTCGTTTCTTAATACCTGTTCGTATCTTCTTATTAAAAGTGCATAGAATTCTTTTTCTAGTATTATATGGTTCTTCTATTTGTCTAACATTTTCTCTAAATTCATGAGTTTTACTTTTCCACCAATTTTGTACATTTCCTGTAAAACTAGCTTCAATTAACATACTAGAAACGCTTACTTCCATTTCTTTACTAATTAAGGCTATTAATTGGCTTTTACTCCATTCTTCAATTCTTCTTTCTAGTTCTGAATTACAGTCTATTTCCAACCAGATTCCCGTAGTAGGAATATTTCTTGTTTCATATTGTTCCATGGGAGTAGGAGACTTTTGATTTTTATAATTTATTCCATATTTTGTTTTAAAATTCCTTAAAGGTTCTTTATGATAATAATTTTATATTTTTTCATCTACCATAATTCCATCTTTGGTTCCGTTTGTTCCTTCTGTTCCTTTATTTTTTTGTTCGTCTTTCACATAATCCATATTTACTTTTCCTTCACTATATTCTTGAATTTTTATTTTATCCTTAAATTCCATTCTAATATTGTCTAGTTCCTCTTCTTCTTTTCCCATTAATTCTTCTACTTCATCGTAATGTTTATTTACACTCATCATATTCATAACTATCTTTTCTTCTTTGGGCTTTATTATTTCTAGTAATATATCAATTTCAGATCCTACGTTACAGGCTAGTTCTGCTACTTTATTATTCTCTACTTGATCTATATCTTTTATTTTATTTTCTTCTATTTTTCCATATTTATCTTCATATCGAACTTTTTCTATTTTTTCTATTTCGTCGAAAATAGTCCATAAGTTTTTATTTATAATTTCTTGTCCTTTTTTAATTTCTTCTATTAATATTCTGTTTTGTTTTACGTTTTCATCCATAGTTTGTTCTCTTATTATTTTTTCATTTAATTCTACTTCTTCTAATATTTTAATCATGTTTACTGTAGGTTTAGTAATTATAGGCTCTATTTGGCTAACACCTAATACTTCTTTTATTAATCTTAAATCTTCTTTTATCACTTGTAAATCCTTATTATTATTTTTTATATCTACTTTTAATTCATAGATTTTTTGTTCAAAGGGTTTAGAAAACTCAATTAATCGTTTGATTTTTGTCTTCTGTGATTCATTATTAATTATTTCTTCTAATTCGTTTGGTAAATCTTTCTTTATATCTTTTAAGTCATATTTTTCTAATTTTTCTTTTATAGTAGTATCCATATAACATCCAAACTGTTTTATTAAATACATATTAATTCAATTTAGTCGATTAAAGGTACTATCACCTTCTCCTCCTAATATAAAAGATGTAAATAAACAATCTAAATTTTCAAAAGTATTATATTCAAAGAAAGAGTTTTCAGGTTGTTCTTTTCTATTGATTCCATATATTCTAGGTTCAATTCTTTTTAAATTATTCATTAAGTTCGTCTATTAAAGATCTCAATAATTCTTCTAACTTTCTTATAACTTCCAAATCTAGATTCTCAAGACGATTAAATATTTTCAAAGTTCGTTTTATGGTTCTGAATTCTCTTTTTATTATTTTTTCAGATCTAGGCATATAAAGAACAAATAAAGATATGGCAAAGAAAGTAACAAAGGGATGAGAGACAAAAGGGATAGAGGTTTCATATTAATCAATTTCAAGGCTCTGATACCATTCTTTAGGCCCCTATTTACATTATGTTTTTGATCGAAATATAGCCGGGTTATGGAAGTAAAGTTATACCCTTTTTCATGCATAGATAACATTCTGTTTCTAAAACAGATCATTCTTCCCCTTCAGCTATACTCAACACAACCTTCCTTCGTTTCCTACTGGAGGCGTATCATAATGTAAATAAGAAAACTAAACTGTGTTATCGTAATTTTAAAATTAATTAATACTTCGCCTCTATCCCTTTTTATGAGTTTAGCTACTCATATTAAATATTGTAAAACTTACAGATTTGGCGTGTAATTGCTAATTTGTTTGTGCTCGTCTTCGCACTTTATATATATATATATATATATATATATATATATATATCATAAAAAGGGATAGAGGCGGAGTATTAATTAATTTTAAGGTTATGAGAAGTTGTTCAGTTTTATTTATATTATGATACGCCTCCAGTAGGAAACGAAGGAAGACTGTGTTGAGTATAGTTGAAGGGGAAAGGATGATCTGTTTACAAAACAGAATGTTATCTGTAAACACCCAATTATGTCCGAGACTCATTTGAAGATAATGTATAAAAGAAATTCAAAATTAATACAAAATTAAAATTTGAAGACAAACAGAAAACAGACAAACAGAAAACAGACAAACAGAAAACAGGCAAACAGAGAACAGACAAATAGAAAAACGATAATAAAGTCAAGTTTTTTTACATAATAAAATTCTAGAAAAATCAGAAAAGAAAAATCGGGAAAAATAAATATTTCAAAATCTGAATAAATAGATATTTTGAAATCTGGAAAAATAATTGAAAGATAAGTAAACAATTAAAATCAAAAATTTCAAAACAAAGTAAAAAAAAAAGAAAATAGTTTTTGAAATAAAAAAATACCAAATCTGAAAAAAATAAAAATCTGGAAACTAGAAAAACCAGAAAATTGAAAAAACGGAATTAAAACAAATAGAAAATATTAAATAATTAAAAAATAGAAAAGAAATAAAAATAGAATTCACAAAAATTAATAAATAAAAATAATAAATGAAATTGCATAAAAATCTGTTTTAGAAACAAGAGATTTAAACAAATAAAAAAAAAAAAAGGGGAAAAAGGAAAAAAACAGAAAAACGGATTTTGAGAAAAGACGGAAAAAACGGCGAACGAAATAAAAAACCAAGAAAACAGTTTGAAGAAAAACAGAATGGCATGGGGGAAGAGGGGGAGGAGTTCGAATTTTTCTCCAAAAAATCTCTTCTTGATCTCTCTCATCTTCCATCATCGGAGGCAGGAGCCCAGGCTCCAATCCACATTATGTGTGCTTGGGAAAACCAGGAAGAAGAACCATCAAGAATCAGGTATGAACAAGATCGCAGTGGGAAGTCTAATAAGATGTCACAAGTTCTCTGACGAAGAGGGGAGCAAAAGACTGAGCAGATTCAACTTCAGCATAAGAAGATCCTCTATAGTCATTCGAGTCTTGTCTTAACCAGGTTAGCATAACTATCGATTAACGAATTCAGATCGGCATTATTTTGATGTTGGTTTGCATCTTTAACTAAGAAAGATGAAATATTAACGACCCTGGTATGACTCAAATCGGATTTAGAGTTTTTAATACTTACAAGAATATGGTCAGAAATTCTGTTGATAATGAGGGTGCATCACCTACATATTACCCCATAATGGCCATTAGGATATGACCGGCTCAATCCAAAAAACCCCACAGGTACAATTCACAGTAGTTGATCTAGGCTCGTCACCGCATGCTCGGCCTTGGGAATAATCCACACACATGCTTGTAAACAAGCTGCCGTCTTACCCAAATTGAGCCTTTATTCAAGAACCACAAATCCTAAGGGAACCAAATCTTCAAGTTCTTATAATTCTGGAGAAAAAGCAGTAAGGGAAGATTTTAATTTGAGAATCTTTCCCTGGCATAGTATTGAGCTTCCTACCTTCAGGATGTGAACCTACAGGTTAGCATACATCTTCCGGTAATGTGAACAAGTCTGGAGGTGTACCTCCAACATCCTGGATTGGATCCAGTTCAAATAGCCACTCATCACCATCTGAATTTTAATCATGAAGTCCCCATTGAAAACCTGTAGAGAGTAGTAGAGCTCGGTCCTTGGTCCCCATTTTAATCCCTTAGCTTTGCTTTCGGTGTTCATAATGGCCAACGAAGATGATGTGGTAGGATTCTGTGACATTGGTGAGGTTAAAATTGTTAAAGGTCAAAATTAAGAGTGACGCTACCAGGGTCCACAAGAGCAGGAAAGATGGTGCTCTAAGGGATGTCTCGTGCGTGCCTAAAAAATTTTCAATGAAACCCCAAACACCATGCAAAGCCTTTATCATTTAATTTAAAGTATCAAAGACACAATCCTAAGCTTGGCCTAGTGGCAAGGGATGCTGCCTGCCATCCTTAAGACCCCAAGCTCGAACCCCGCTTCCAACTTTTGTTGAATTATTCGTAATACAGCTCGAGCATGGGTTAAATTAAAAGAAAGGCATAAGGGATCCAAGGAGGGACGTGGATCAGCGGTCAAGCGACGGCGCCTGCGACCCCTAGTCTCGGTTTCGAATCCCACGAGAGGCGTTTTTGGTAAAAAAGAAAAACATTACAAAAGGCGCTTTGAAATTACCACACTGCACCCTGGAATTCTGTCAATTCCCAACAAGTCCCTACCTTTGAAATTACCTTACTGCACCTAGGGAATTCTCTTATTTCCCAGCAGGTCCTAGACCAGAAATGACCATACTGCCCCCTGCGAATTCCCAAAATCCCTTTTCTATCCCCAAATTCCAGAAATTAATAAAAAAATTACAGAAAATTGAAAAATTAATAATAAATTTACAGAAAAGGAAAATTAGTAAAATTTACAGAAAATAGGAAAATTTAATAAAAATCCAGAAATTACAAAAATTAGTAAAAATCCAGAAATTACATAAAAATTAATAAAAATCCAGAAATTACATAAAAATTAATAAAAATTCATAAAATTCATAAAAATTTATAAAATACAAAAAATCCAGAAAATTCATAGAAATCCCATAATTGCTAAACAATTACATTAAAAACTCAATTACCCCAAAAGTCAAAAAATGAAAATTCTTCTATTAAATTCAAGTTTTTTCTTTTACTCAAAGACAAAATAGTTTGCAGTTTATTTCTTTTCAAAATTCTGGAAATCTTTTTTCAAACGTTTTGGGATTTTTAAGTCTCACGCAATGAACTCTAAATGGGGAGCTGGCGGTTTACCTGCTGCTCCAAATTTAGTAGTTCGTATAGGTCCCCGTGCTGCCTTAGCCGCCTCGGGCCTTGTGCATGAGTGGGCCAAAAATTCCTCCCAAAGATAAAATTTTCTCAAAACAAGATCTTTAAAATAATCTTTTCTCAAGCATTTTCGAAGGTCAAGCCTTCACAAACCAAATAATCTTTTCTCAAGCACTTTTGAAGGTCAAGCCTTCATAAACCAGAACTACGTAAGCCTTGAGTTTCCCATTGCACCGGGGAATACGTAGGAGCAGGATCAAGTCCTGTCAGGCTAACCTCCATCAAGATTATTTATTTCACATTAATTAAGGGATCAAACAGTTTTGAAAAGTCGCACACTCATTTAAGGGTACTGTTCTTCGGAACAGGCGAGTGAGGTGCCTAATACCTTCCCCACTCGTAACCGACTCCCGAACCTAAATCTCATCCAGGGTTTTTCCAAATCTTTTTCCCTTAAATAAAAATTTGGTGGCGACTCCACATCATAAAACAATTCATTTTCAAAATTTTAGCGAGTCCGTCATCTCGTCGGAATTACGGTTGCGACAGATGGCGACTCCACTGGGGACATGAGAGAGTCAAGCCTGTTTGATTGAGTGTGTATTATATTTGATCCCTTCTCTGTTTATTTGCTATCTATTTGTTTATTCTTTGTACAAACCTTAGGATAGACAAACATTAAAATACTATATATATCTGTACAATTTCCCCAATTGCAGGTGTCCCAATCATTTGTGTGCCCTTATACATTGCATATGCATTTATCATGAGTGGGGCCCTACACCCGGGTCTGAGTGCTACCTAGAATAGAGGGATCTAGTGGTGTCACGCTGGGGCCTACGTCCTGTGTGGCTATCACGAAAATTCCAGCTAGAGTGCGTCCTATTCATAATGTCCCACAACTAGTGGCTACTTCTACTGTTGTGGCAAGCATTATGGACTGGAACTTGGCTCTGGTGACCTTTATACCCTTAGGATCACTAACCACCTTTGAGAGGTTCATATAAAAGGCCATAGATCCTTAGGACAGGTGACCCGCATAAGAAATAAAGAGGGCACACACACCCCTTTCAAGATACAAGCGATTTGAAGGCTACAATCGGGGAGATACAAAAATGAAATCAAGATAAAAATCAAGAAAACCAAAATAGAAGAAAAAGTATTTTGAAAAGATTGAAAAGAAAAAACAAAAACAAACTTAAAAAGATGTTTTAAAAATAGAGAAATTAGGAAAACAATCTTTTGAAAATATTGAAAAATAAAAAAAATTCAATAGACAGAAAAGGAAACATTGAAAACCTAAAGAATGCTTTCTAAGAAGTTTTTAAACAAAACTAAAGTTTTCTAGCAAAATAAAAAGTATCAAAACTTCTAAAAACAGGTTGTTAAAAAATCAAGGATGAATAAATAAAGCCACTCTGATTCATTTTCAAAATAGTCAAACTTCAAAAAGTCTCTAAAAATTATTGGTGCATAGCATGCGTTCATCCATTCATAAAGTTATCATTAAGATGAAAGATTTCAAAAAGCGTTCCACACATTCATACTCATTTTTGCATCAACATCGTTATCAATCATGATTTTTTCATTCAAACTATTTTTCAAAAATTAATTTTTAAACTTCACCAGAAAATTGGAGAAACACAGCTTCCTCGACATCCTTATAGAACTCGAGCACAATCAAGAATCATGGATGAGTTGGAGAGACAAAATGAGGAACTGAGAAATGAGGTCAAGACTCTAAAGGAGCAGATGGCCAAGCTGATGGAGGCCATCCAATTGTCAAAACAAAAGGAGGCGACGGAATCCTTGCCGAAAGAACCAACTGACCTATCATACCCTCCTGGGTTCACTCCACAAAACCCTTCGCCATCAGCTATGCCTCCGCCAACCGAAGGAGTTCATTATGGGTTTCCTCATGGGCATGCACCCTCATACAACCAAACACAAGCCCAAACACAAACCCAAACACACAACCTACCCTCTAACACCACAGGCATCCCCTATGCCATTCCAAACACCATCTCACAGGCCTATCAAACACCCTTTGGGGGAACACATCCTATGTTTACCCAAGGGCCTCACCCTGGGCACCTATCATTTCCTCATCCCCACCATATGCCTGAGGAATACCCAAGCCATCCTTCAACTGAGGATATAGAAAAATGGAAGGGTCTAGAGGACAGGATCCGGGCAATTGAGGGAAATGCTTATGAAGCCAAAGATGCATCTGATCTATGCTTGGTACCAAACGTGGTCATCCCTCCCAAATTCAAGGTTCCTGAATTCGAGAAATACCAAGGAACCAGTTGTCCAAAGAAACATCTGACTATGTACTGTAGGAAGATGTCTGCATGTACTTACGATGAGAAGCTTCTCATCCACTTCTTCCAAGACAGCTTAACAGGGACAGCTGCAAACTGGTACACTCAGCTAGAGCGGACACACATCCATTCATGGAGGGATCTGGCTGAAGCTTTCCTCAAACAATATCAGTACAATGCCGAAATGGCTCCCGATCGAACCCAACTCCAAAATATGGCCAAGAAAGAAGAAGAAACCTTCAAGCAGTATGCTCAAAGATGGAGGGAGCTAGCTGCTCAAGTGCAACCTCCACACTGCTCAAGGGCATAACTTTACTTTCGTAACCCGGCTATATTTCGATCAAAAACATAATATAAATAAGGGCCTGAAGAATGGTATCAGAGCCTTGGAATTGATTAATATGAAACCTCTATCCCTTTTATTACCATTCATTACTCTCTGCCTACTTTTGTTATATGCCTAGATCTGCAAAAGTTATTAAGAAAGAAATCAAAATCATAAAACAAACTTTGAAGATTTTAAAACGATCTGAAAATCTAGACTTAGAAGTTATAAAGAAATTGAAAGAACTAATAAGGCATTTAAAAGACGAGCTTAATGAATAATTTAAAAAAGATTGAACCTAGAATGTATGGAATTAATGAAAAAAAATTACCTTATAACTCTTTTATAGAATATAATACTACTGAAAACTTAGATTGTTTATTTACTCCTTTTATATTGGGAGGAGAAGGTGATAGTAATTTAAATCAATTAAATTGGGTAAATATGTATCTACTAAAACAATTTGAATGCCATATAGATAAAGATATAAAAGAAAAATTAGAAAATCAAAATATAAAAGATATAATTAAAGAACTTCCAAAAGAATTAGAAGACATAATAAATAATGAACCACAAAAAACAAAGATAAAAAGATTAATTGAATTTTCTAAACCAATAGAACAAAAAATCTATGAATTAAAAATAGATATAAAAAATAATAATAAAGATTTACAAGTAATTAAGGAAGACTTAAGATTAATAAAAAATGTGTTAGGAATTAATAGTATTGAACCTATAATAAATGTACCAACAATAAATATGATTAGAATATTGGAAGAGTTAGAATTAAATGAAAAGATGATAAGAGATCAAACGATGGATGAAAATATAAAGAAAAGTAGAATTATAATGGAAGAAATAAAAAAAGGACAAGAAATAATAAATAAAAATTTATGGACTATTTTTGATGAAATAGAAAGAAACAGATATGAAGATAAACATGGAAAAATAGAGCAAATAGAAGTAAAAGAAATAGAGCAAATAGAAAATAATAAAGTAGCAGAATTAGCCTGTAATTTAGGATCTGAAATTGATATTTTACTAGAAATTATAAAACCAAAAGAAGAAAAAATAGTTATAAATATGATGAGTGTAAATGAAAATTATGAAGAAGTAGAAGAATTAATGGGTAGAGAAGTAGAAGAATTAATGGGTAGAGAAGAAGAAGAATTAGAATATATAAGAAAAGAATTTGAAAATAAAATAAAATTTAAGGATTATGAAGAACGACAGATAAATATGGATTCTGTAAAAAATGAACCTAAGAATAAAGGAACAGAAGGAACAAGCGGAACTAAAGATGGAGCTGTAATTAATGAAAACATACATGACTATTATCATAAAGAACCATTAAGAAATTTTAAACAAGAATATGGAATAAATTATAAAAATCAAAAGTCTCCAACTCCTATACAACAATATGAAACGAGAAATATCTCAAATACAGGAATATGGTTAGAAATAGATTGTAATACAGAATTAGAAAGAAGAATCGAAGAATGGAGTAAGAGTCAACTAATAGCCTTAATTGGAAAAGAAATGGAGGTTAGTGTCTCTAGTATGTTAATAGAAGCAAGTTTTACAGGAAATGTACAAAATTGGTGGAAAAGTAGAACTCATGAATTTAGAGAAAATGTTAGACAAGTAGAAGAACCATATAATACTAGAAAAGAATTTTATGCTTTACTAATAAGAAGATACGAACAAGTAATTAGAAACGAATTTACGGGACAAAGTGTAACTTTAATGAAAATACTCGAATAAAGAAAGCTATAGAAAAGTTATATCAAATAGAAATTTGTTCTTTAAACCCAGAACCTTTAAATGGTTATATTTGTGAATTTAAAAAATACTTTTATGAAGCAAGAATTGAAGACTATACAACTCAAAAATTTTATTTAGAAATGTTTTATAGAAAACTGCCTAAATTAATATCAGAAACAATTCTAACAGATTATTACAAAACTTTTGGAGAAAAACCAGATTTAATGAGATATTTAGACACAATGGGAAGAAGAGAATACTTTTTAAGAGAATATTTATCAGACAAATGTAAAGAAGCCTGGAGAAATATAAAATTTTATAAGACTAACAAAATTGTTCTAAGATGTGGAGATTTAGAAAGACCTACAAAATGGGGATGTAATTATAATAGTATAAAAAGAAATAAACAAAAGTATAAATTTAAAAGATATCCAAAGAAAAAATATTTTAGAAAATATAAATCAAGAAAGTTTTTTCAAAAAGGAAAACGTAACATGAATTATAAAAAATATCCTAAGCAATGTAAATGTTATAATTGTGAAAAAATAGGACATATAAGTACTGAATGCAAAGAAAAAAGAAATACAAAAAGAATAAATATTTTAGAAGTAGCTTATGAAAACGAATTAGAACCAATAGAATTAGAAAATCACGAATTTAGTGACATAGAAGATGATAAAATAGAAATATATAAAATAAAAATTTTATCAGAAGAAGAAGAAGATGAAGAAAGTGAAATAGAATTTATAGATGAAGAACAAATAATAAATATGATGAGAAAAATAGATGAACCATCTACAAGCGAAAACGAAGAATATGAAGAATATAGGAATATTAATGAAGGAGTAGTTCAAAGAAGGATAGCGTTTAATAAAGATCAATATAATAAAATAAAGAATATAAAATTAAATTTAAAACCAAATGAAATAGAGAATAAAGGGTTTATGGAAAAAGTAAGTCGATTATTAAAATCAAAAAAGAAAAATAAAAGTGCTTGTGTAGTATCAGAGAAGAAACATCCTATAGAATCAACATTAACAGAAGGTATTTTTAAAATACCTTTAATTAGTAAAACTTTAATTGAAAGGGAAATTGAAAAATTGTCTTTTAAAGATGAAGTTACAGAAATTTATATAGCTGGAGTCCAATTATTAATAAAAGCTTATTTTAAGGAAGGAATAGATTCGCCCATAGAAATACTTGTAACTGATGGAAGAATAATTAGTAGTGTAAATCATAGTATTTTAGGAATATTAACAGGAAACTTAATATACCAAAAATTAAAATTTACCTTAAATACAAATTTTGCTATATTAAGATTAGACGAACATATAGATCAATCTATTCTAATTTACCATAAATTAAGTGGAATAAAATTACTATAAAAAGCAAGAACCATAAGTATAACAGCAATGGTTGGATTAGTTTTTACAAATGAACATAATATAAATAAAAAAACCCATGGAAGAATAACGATAGAGAAAAATTTTATGCCAATATTAAAAGAATTACCATTAGAACGAAAGAATATTACAATTCCAGAACAATTACAAATTGAATTAGATAAAACTATAAATTACAAATCTATAATGGAGCCTAAAAGAATTATTACAAATGACGAAATAGGACAAAGAATGATAAGAGTAAACACTCCCTCAGTAAATATAAATATTAATCCAAGACGAAGAGAACACCTATAAGTAGATCAAGATCTCTTAGCCTGTCAGAAAAACAAAATTTGTTAGCAGAAATACCTATAAATTCAAATTTAGCAGAAATTAGATCAGAAATAAACCAGGAACAAATATTAATAAAGGTAGAAATAAAGAAGAATGCTATTTGGAAAGAAATACTAGCATCAATAAATCCTGAACTACCTAAAAGCTATATTGAAGAAAATTTAACAGAAAATAATTTAGAAATAAAAGAAGAATGTATGAAAACAACCTCAGAAATAAGATTTAATAAAAGAGATATAAAAGAAATAAAATTATAGGTAGAAGAAAATACAAATAAAGAAGTAAAAATAATAATTGGAAATGATGCGCTAGCATTATTAAAACCCTATAGAATTCATAAAGATAGAATAATGATAACTATAAATTATCAAGCTATAGTAATTCCAAGGTATCAATGAGTACACAACTATTTTATGTATTGGTAAAATTTAATTATCAAAAATACAGAGCAAGAAAATATCATGCTTTAATAGATACTGGAACAAATATAAGTGTGGCCAAATACAACGTATTACCACCAGAATTATGGAAAAAGAAACGAGAAATTTTAAAAATGGAAAGTGTAGGAAAAGAGATACATGTGATACAACAGGAGTCAAGAGATGTAAAAATTCAAATAGGAGATTACGAATTAAATATAAAAGAATTAAATTTATACAACGAATCTTCATGTGATATAATATTAGGAATAGAATTTCTAAGCCAATATTATCCAATACATTTTATAGAAAGAGCAATAATTCTAACAACACCTTGTAAACATGAAGCTTGGGGAATTAGAATAACTAATCCCTATAGAAGAAAAGATGCAAATTTCCAAAGAAAAGAAAATAATAATGAAGTTCAATATTTACCAAATAACAAACCAATTGAAATAAAACAAATAATGATAGTTTTAAATATACAGACTATAATATCAAAAACTATTGAAGAAAGAATAGAAAATAATTTTAGTGAAAATCCGTTAGTACATTGGGAAAAATCTAAGCCTATGACAAAAATTGAATTAAAAGATTATAATAAAGAAATAAATTGTAAACCTTACCCCTGGACAGAAGAAAATAGAAAAGATTTTGAGAAACATATAAATGAAATGAAAATGTATAATTTAATAAGAGAAAGTCAATCTAGTTATTCTTCACCTACTGTGATTGTTATGAATCATAATGAAGAAAAAAAGGAAAATCCAGACTGGTAATAAATTACAAAAAATTAAACGATTTAGCTGTAAGAAATAGATCCCCTATACCAAAAATGGATTTACTGTTTAATTTAATAAAAAGAAAAAGTATATTTAGTAAATTTGACTGTAAGTCAGGATTTTACCAAATAAAACTAGAAGAAAGTAGTAAAAAATATACTGCTTTTAGTACATCAGAGGGACTTTATGAATGGAACGTCCTCCCTATGGGATTTCATAATAGTCCAAGTATATTTCAAGAATATGTATCAAAAATGCTAATTTCAATAAGAAGTTTTGCTGTAATTTATATAGATGATATATTAATATTCTCAAATAATAAAGCTGAACATGAATATCATTTAGAACAGTTTTGTAAATCTCATTGAAAAGAAAGGTTTAAATATATCACCTAAAAAAATGGAATTCAGACAAGAAAAAATAGGATTTTTAGGACAAACTATTACTCCAAATGGAATAGAATTACAAGAACATATAAGTAAAAAAGTTTTAGATTTTAAAAGACTAAAAAATAAAAAAGATTTACAATCATTTTTAGGACTAGTAAATCAAACTAGAAATTATATTCCGCATTTATCAAAATTAACTTCTAAAATATCAAAATTAGCTGGAGAAACAACTAAATGGGAATGGAATAATGAGAATGAAGAAATAGTAGAAAAAATAAAACTTTTATGTCAAGATTTACCAAAATTAAATATTCCTACAAATAATGAACAATGGGTAATATATACTGACGCCTCAGAAAATTATTGGGGTGCTGCTTTATATTACAAAGATATAGAAAATAATGAATTAATAACTAGATATACAAGTGGAAAATTTAATGAATCTCAAAGTAAATATCATTCGAATTGGAAAGAATTCTTAGCTATAATAAAAGCAGTGGAAAAATTTGAGTTATTTATAGTAGGAACGAAATTTATAATAAAAACTGATAATACTTAAGTAAAAACATGGCTAAGTAAAGGAATTAAAAATCAGAAACTATCAAATAAAATGTTAATTAAATGGCAAACGGATATGTTTTATTATGATTATGAAATTGAGTTTATTCAAGGAAAAAATAACCTGGTTGCTGATTTTTTAAGCAGATGGAATCAAATAGCAGTATAACTCAGACCAGTAAAGCTCCTCAGGAGGGATACAAGTAATATCAGTAATTCTTTCATGGAACAAGTTGGAATGAAATTTCGACTTATAGAATTAAACATGAATTTATGAACAAAACAAGTAACTGAAAATTTTACAAGAATATTTAATCAACTGGAAAATTTGCAATCAAGAATTGAGAAATGAGAAAGTAATAAAGAACAGATTATAATTTCTGAAGAAAAGAAAAAATTTTCAGAAATAATAAAACATTAAGAAAGAGAAAAGGAAATAGAACAAGGTTCAACATCAAAAAATACTAAAACCGACCAATTTAAAATAATAGATAGTTTTAATTATTTTAAAAAATTAATTAATAATCTAAACCAGTGCAATATAAATATCGAAACCTTAAGTTATATATCTCATTTTGCTATAAACAAAGCTGTGATTTATCCAGGAACACCCCCAAAAATCGTAAAGACATTATTCCAATATGGACTAATTCAGTCTATTTATCCCTCTACAATCATGGAAGAAATAGCTGAGTTACTAGAACCTTTAAAAAGAGCTGTAAAAACTTGTTTTGGAATTATAAAACAACACAACGTCTTTATTAGATGTTATTACACTATTGCCCAAATAAATCCAGATAAATTTTATCACCCTATATACGTTTCCTACTGGAGGCGTATCATAATATAAATAAAACTGAACTTCTCATAACCTTAAAATTAGTTAATACTCCGCCTCTATCCCTTTTTATGAGTTTAGTTACTCATATTAAAATTTGAGAACTTACAATTTCGTTTGCAGAAGAAGTTTGATGCCTGTGCTCGCCCTCGCTCCAACTAGTGAAGAGTGGTTTCAGATAAATATGTTTGTATTAAAGAGTAGTAGTCGTGTTTATTAATGAGAGAAGAGTTCCTTTATATAGAGGTCGGAACTCAATAACCATTACATTGGATTTAATAAAGTATTAAAGTTATAGCTAAAAAGTAAATGTACAGTGTTTGAGATAAGATTCTCAGATTACATTGTCGTTCTTTTTCTTGCAGTAGCGATAAGATTCTTGTCCTTGCTTTTCTTTTACAGTTTGTCAATCACTTCAATCTCTAAGTCTTTAAAGGCTGATTTCTCGGCTTTATTGTCTTCGCAATAATTACATTGATGAACTGAGAATTCGGATAAAATTTGGCAAATCCTCTTTTTTGTATTTGGAGGATTTTCCATTTTATTATTTTTGATTTTATCATAAAATTGATTAAATTGGTTATAGTTTCTTGGCGTTCTTCCAGAGGAATATATTAAAGTTGTTGGGCTTGTAAAATAAACCCATGCAGATTCCTCACTATTTGCAATTGTTCTTACCATTTCTTGAAAAATTATATTATAATCTTGTGCTGTTATCCTTGACATGCTTCTAAGGAGGTCTTCTTCTTCATTTATAATTTCTTTCCGTTCTGTTTCATATTCAAATGGTTTTTTTGTAGTTCCTAAACGGATTAAATTTATAGGATGATAAAATTTATCTGGGTTTATTTGGGCAATAGTGTAATAACATCTAATAAAGACGTTGTGTTGTTTTATAATTCCAAAATAAGTTTTTATAGCTCTTTTTAAAGGTTCTGGTAACTCTGCTATTTCTTCCATGCTTGTAGAGGGATAAATAGACTGAATTAGTCCATATTGGAATAATGTCTTTACGATTTTTGGGGGTGTTCCTGGATAAATCACAGCTTTGTTTATAGCAAAATGAGATATATAACTTAAGGTTTTGATATTTATATTGCACTGGTTTAGATTATTAATTAATTTTTTAAAATAATTAAAACTATCTATTATTTTAAATTGGTCGGTTTTAGTATTTTTTGATGTTGAACCTTGTTCTATTTCCTTTTCTCTTTCTTGATTTTTTATTATTTCTGAAAATTTTTTCTTTTCTTCAGAAATTATAATCTGTTCTTTATTACTTTCTCATTTCTCAATTCTTGATTGCAAATTTTCCAGTTGATTAAATATTCTTGTAAAATTTTCAGTTACTTGTTTTGTCCATAAATTTATGTTTAATTCTATAAGTTGAAATTTCATTCCAACTTGTTCCATGAAAGAATTACTGATATTACTTGTATCCTCCTGAGGAGCTTTACTGATATTACTTGTATCCTCCTGAGGAGCTTTACTGGTCTGAGTTATGCTGCTATTTGATTTCATCTGCTTAAAAAATCAGCAACCAGGTTATTTTTTCCTTGAATAAACTCAATTTCATAATCATAATAAAACATATCCGTTTGCCATTTAATTAACATTTTATTTGATAGTTTCTGATTTTTAATTCCTTTACTTAGCCATGTTTTTACTTGAGTATTATCAGTTTTTATTATAAATTTCGTTCCTATTATAAATAACTCAAATTTTTCCACTGCTTTTATTATAACTAAGAATTCTTTCCAATTCGAATGATATTTACTTTGAGATTCATTAAATTTTCCATTTGTATATCTAGTTATTAATTCATTATTTTCTCTATCTTTGTAATATAAAGCAGCACCCCAATAATTTTCTGAGGCGTCAGTATATATTACCCATTGTTCATTATTTGCAGGAATATTTAATTTTGGTAAATCTTAATATAAAAGTTTTATTTTTTCTACTATTTCTTCATTCTCATTATTCCATTCCCATTTAGTTGTTTCTCCAGCTAATTTTGATATTTTAGAAATTAATTTTGATAAATGCGGAATATAATTTCTAGTTTGATTTACTAGTCCTACAAATGATTGTAAATCTTTTTTATTTTTTAATCTTTTAAAATCTAAAACTTTTTTACTAATATGTTCTTGTAATTCTATTTCATTTGGAGTAATAGTTTGTCCTAAAAATCCTATTTTTTCTTGTCTGAATTCCATTTTTTTAGGTGATATATGTAAACATTTCTTTTCAATGAGATTTACAAACTGTTCTAAATGATATTTATGTTCAGCTTTATTACTTGAGAATATTAATATATCATCTATATAAATTACAGCAAAACTTCTTATTGAAATTAGCATTTTTGATACATATTCTTGAAATATACTTGGACTATTATGAAATCCCATAGGGAGGACGTTCCATTCATAAAATCCCTCTCTCATGTACTAAAAGCAGTATATTTTTTACTACTTTCTTCTAGTTTTATTTGGTAAAATCCTGACTTACAGTCAAATTTACTAAATATACTTTTTCTTTTTATTAAATTAAACAGTAAATCCATTTTTGGTATAGGGGATCTGTTTCTTACAGCTAAATCGTTTAATTTTTTGTAATTTATTACCAGTCTGGGTTTTCCTCTTTTTTCTTCATTATGATTCATAACAATCATAGCAGGTGAAGAATAACTAGATTGACTTTCTCTTATTAAATTATACATTTTCATTTCATTTATACGTTTCTCAAAATCTTTTCTATTTTCTCCTGTCCAAGGGTAAGGTTTACAATTTATTTCTTTATTATAATCTTTTAATTCAATTTTTACCACAGACTTAGATTTTTCCCAATGTACTAACGGATTTTCACTAAAATTATTTTCTATTCTTTCTTCAATAGTTTTTGATATTATAGTCTGTATATTTAAAACTGCCATTATTTGTTTTATTTCAATTGGTTTGTTATTTGGTAAAAATTGAACTTCATTATTATTTTCTTTTCTTTGGAAATTTGCATCTTTTCTTCTATAGGATTAGTTATTCTAATTCCCCAAGCTTCATGTTTACAATGTGTTGTTAGAATTATTGTTCTTTCTATAAAATGTATTGGATAATATTGGCTTAGAAATTCTATTCCTAATATTATATCACATGAAGATTCATTGTATAAATTTAATTCTTTTATATTTAATTCGTAATCTCCTATTTGAATTTTTACATCTCTTGACTCCTGTTGTATCATGTGTATCTCTTTTCCTACACTTTCCATTTTTAAAATTTCTCGTTTCTTTTTCCATAATTCTGGTGGTAATACGTTGTATTTGGCCACACTTATATTTGCTCCAGTATTTATTAAAGCATGATATTTTCTTACTCTGTATTTTTGATAATTAAATTTTACCAATACATAAAATAGTTGTGTACTCATTGATACCTTGGAATTACTATAGCTTGATAATTTATAGTTATCATTATTCTATCTTTATGAATTCTATAGGGTTTTAATAATTCTAGCGTATCATTTCCAATTATTATTTTTACTTCTTTATTTGTATTTTCTTCTACCTATAATTTTATTTCTTTTATATCTCTTTTATTAAATTTTATTTCTAAGGTTGTTTTCATACCTTCTTCTTTTATTTCTAAATTATTTTCTGTTAAATTTTCTTCAATATAGCTTTTAGGTAGTTCAGGATTTATTGATGCTAGTATTTCTTTCCAAATAGCATTCTTCTTTATTTCTACTTTTATTAATATTTGTTCCGGTTTATTTCTGATCTAATTTCTGCTAAATTTGAATTTATAGGTATTTCTGCTAACAAATTTTGTTGTTCTGACAGGCTAAGAGATCTTGATCTACTTATAGGTGTTCTTAGCCTATAATCAAAACTTCGTCTATAATTAATATTTATATTTACTGAGGGAGTGTTTACTCTTATCATTCTTTGTCCTATTTCGTCATTTGTAATAATTCTTTTAGGCTCCATTATAGATTTGTAATTTATAGTTTTATCTAATTCAATTTGTAATTGTTCTGGAATTGTAATATTCTTTCGTTCTAATGGTAATTCTTTTAATATTGGCATAAAATTTTTCTCTATCGTTATTCTTCCATGGGTTTTTTATATATATTATGTTCATTTGTAAAAACTAATCCAACCATTGCTGTTATACTTATGGTTCTTGCTTTTTATAGTAATTTTATTCCACTTAATTTATGGTAAATTAGAATAGATTGATCTATATGTTCGTCTAATTTTTGGTATATTAAGTTTCCTGTTAATATTCCTAAAATACTATCATTTTCATTACTAATTATTCTTCCATCAGTTACAAGTATTTCTATGGGCGAATCTATTCCTTCCTTAAAATAATCTTTTATTAATAATTGGACTCCAGCTATATAAATTTCTGTAACTTCATCTTTAAAAGACAATTTTTCAATTTCCCTTTCAATTAAAATTTTACTAATTAAAGGTATTTTCAAAATACCTTCTGTTAATGTTGATTCTATAAGATGTTTCTTCTCTGATACTACACAAGCACTTTTATTTTTCTTTTTTGATTTTAATAATCGACTTACTTTTTCCATAAACCCTTTATTCTCTATTTCATTTGGTTTTAAATTTAATTTTATATTCTTTATTTTATTATATTGATCTTTATTAAACGTTATCCTTCTTTGAACTACTCCTTCATTAATATTCCTGTATTCTTCATATTCTTCGTTTTCGCTTGTAGATGGTTCATCTATTTTTCTCATCATATTTATTATTTTTTCTTCATCTATAAATTCTATTTCACTTTCTTCATCTTCTTATTCTGATAAAATTTTTATTTTATATATTTCTATTTTATCATCTTCTATGTCACTAAATTCGGGATTTTCTAATTCTATTGGTTCTAATTCGTTTTCATAAGCTACTTCTAAAATATTTATTCTTTTTGTATTTCTTTTTTCTTTGCATTCAGTACTTATATGTCCTATTTTTCCACAATTATAACATTTACATTGCTTAGGATATTTTTTATAATTCATGTTTCGTTTTCCTTTTTGAAAAAATTTTCTTGATTTATATTTTCTAAAATATTTTTTCTTTGGATATCTTTTAAATTTATACTTTTATTTATTTCTTTTTATACTATTATAATTACATCCCCATTTTGTAGGTCTTTCTAAATCTCCACATCTTAGAACAATTTTGTTAGTCTTATAAAATTTTATATTTCTCCAGGCTTCTTTACATTTGTCGGATAAATATTCTCTTAAAAAGTATTCTCTTCTTCCCATTGTGTCTAAATATTTCATTAAACCTGGTTTTTCTTCAAAAGCTTTATAATAATCTGTTAGAATTGTTTCTGATATTAATTTAGGCAGTTTTCTATAAAACATTTCTAAATAAAATTTTTGAGTTGTATAGTCTTCAATTCTTGCTTCATAAAAGTATTTTTTAAATTCACAAATATAACCATTTAAAGGTTCTGGGTTTAAAGAACAAATTTCTATTTGATATAACTTTTCTATAGCTTTCTTTATTCGAGTATTTTCATTAAAGGTTACACTTTGTCCCGTAAATTCGTTTCTAATTACTTGTTCGTATCTTCTTATTAGTAAAGCATAAAATTCTTTTCTAGTATTATATGGTTCTTCTACTTGTCTAACATTTTTTCTAAATTCATGAGTTCTACTTTTCCACCAATTTTGTACATTTCCTGTAAAACTTGCTTCTATTAACATACTAGAGACACTAACCTCCATTTCTTTTCCAATTAAGGCTATTAGTTGACTCTTACTCCATTCTTCGATTCTTCTTTCTAATTCTGTATTACAATCTATTTCTAACCATATTCCTGTATTTGAGATATTTCTCGTTTCATATTGTTCTATAGGAGTTGGAGACTTTTGATTTTTATAATTTATTCCATATTCTTGTTTAAAATTTCTTAATGGTTCTTTATGATAATAGTCATGTATGTTTTCATTAAATACAGCTCCATCTTTAGTTCCGTTTGTTCCTTCTGTTCCTTTATTCTTAGGTTCATTTTTTACAGAATCCATATTTATCTGTCGTTCTTCATCATCCTTAAATTTTATTTTATTTTCAAATTCTTTTCTTATATATTCTAATTCTTCTTCTTCTCTACCCATTAATTCTTCTACTTCTTCATAATTTTCATTTACACTCATCATATTTATAACTATTTTTTTTTTCTTTTGGTTTTATAATTGCTAGTAAAATATCAATTTCAGATCCTAAATTACAGGCTAATTCTGCTACTTTATTATTTTCTATTTGCTCTATTTCTTTTACTTCTATTTGACCTATTTTTCCATGTTTATCTTCATATCTGTTTCTTTCTATTTTTTCTATTTCATCAAAAATAGTCCATAAATTTTTATTTATTATTTCTTGTCCTTTTTTTATTTCTTCCATTATAATTCTACTTTTCTTTATATTTTCATCCATCGTTTGATCTCTTATCATCTTTTCATTTAATTCTAACTCTTCCAATATTCTAATCATATTTATTGTTGGTACATTTATTATAGGTTCAATACTATTAATTCCTAACACATTTTTTATTAATCTTAAGTCTTCCTTAATTACTTGTAAATCTTTATTATTATTTTTTATATCTATTTTTAATTCATAGATTTTTTGTTTTATTGGTTTAGAAAATTCAATTAATCTTTTTATCTTTGTTTTTTGTGGTTCATTATTTATTATTTCTTCTACTTCTTTTGGAAGTTTTTTAATTATATCTTTTATATTTTGATTTTCTAATTTTTCTTTTATATCTTTATCTATATAGCATCCAAATTATTTTAGTAGATACATATTTACCCAATTTAATTGATTTAAAGTACTATCACCTTCTCCTCCCAATATAAAAGGAGTAAATAAACAATCTAAGTTTTCAGTAGTATTATATTCTATAAAAGAGTTATAAGGTAATTTTTTTTCATTAATTCCATACATTCTAGGTTCAATCTTTTTTAAATTATTAATTAAGCTCGTCTTTTAAATGCCTTATTAGTTCTTTCAATTTCTTTATAACTTCTAAGTCTAGATTTTCAGGTCGTTTTAAAATCTTCAAAGTTTGTTTTATGATTTTGATTTCTTTCTTAATAACTTTTGCAGATCTAGGCATATAACAAAAGTAGGCAGAGAGTAATGAATGGTAATAAAAGGGATAGAGGTTTCATATTAATCAATTCCAAGGCTCTGATACTATTCTTCAGGCCCTTATTTATATTATGTTTTTGATCGAAATATAGCCGGATTACGAAAGTAAAGTTATGCCTTTTTTCATGCATAGATAACATTCTGTTTTGTAAACAGATCATCCTTTCCCCTTCAGCTATACTCAACACAGCCTTCCTTCGTTTCCTACTGGAGGCGTATCATAATATAAATAAAACTGAACAACTTCTCATAACCTTAAAATTAATTATTACTCCGCCTCTATCCCTTTTTATGAGTTTAGTTACTCATATTAAAATTTGAAAACTTACAATTTCGTTTGCAGAAGAATATATATATATATATATATATATATATATATATATAAAATTAGTAAGTTGTTTATTTAAAGAAATAAATATTGATTATTAAATTTTATCATAAATGATCAAAATTAAAACACACAAGTCTTATGTGTGTTTTTTTACAATCATATATATCTTTTAAACATGAACTTTTAAGTAATCATATAATTTTAAAAATCTTTTAATTAAAATCATCTAAGCATGGTTGTGTGATTTAGATTTGCCATTGTTACTTTCATATGATAAAAATGACTTTTATACCAAATACAACAAAGACAAATCATTTAACACCAAAATATTTGATAGTTGCATTCGATGCTAAAATAATCCATCGTTAATATGTTGTGGTGTTTAAGAACTAAATTAATGAAAATGCACTTCAGTTGTTAAATTAGTCCCTTCTATTTGTTACTAGTTAGTGATTGGTTGGTTGAATAAAATTGTTTGGTACATTCTTAATGTAATATTTTTTAAAAATATTTTTACTAATGATTTTATATGATTGCTTTTTCTATCATATTCTTATTTAATATTATTAATATTATTTATATTTTCATATTTAAATAATATTAAAACTATAATGTTAATACAAAAGTAATAAATACTTTGCATAAAACAAATAAAATTGAGTATGTAAAATAAAATAAATTATTAAAAAAATAATAAACAAATTTTTATAATGAATCAATATAAATGAAAACATAAAAAACTCACTTGCTAATTCAATTGATAGGAGGGATAAACAAATATTGTGATGCGAGTTAACTGTCTCAAAAAAGATTAAGCTTATTATTAGAAAACATTTATGCAAAAAAAAAGGAATGTATTATTATTTTAATAACACTGCATGATTACATTTATATCAAGAGGCAAAAAGTGTTAATCAGCTATGTGTTGCAATGCAGTGAGCCTAACAAAATTGGTTAAGTGGTTAGGTGGGATTAGTAGGGATATATGAGTTATTATTATCGGATAATTGCCCCCGTCAAGCTCGGAAATGATAAATGTTAAGCATGCCAAACTTGGTAACAAAAGAACGAAAAAGATAAAAAATAAGGGATTTGGTGAACATATCCACAATTTGATCATGAGTAGAGAGGCAGGACATGCATAGTTCCATCTTGCCATTGTTCACGAACGATATGGTAATCAATTACCAGGTGTTTTATATATTGATGAAGGATAGGGTTAGCAGCGATATAAAAAGCATATTGGTTATCACAATAGAATGCTGGTTTGGAGATAGTAGAGAAGGCATGAAGATCACATAGAAGGAATGTTAGCCATTGAAGTTCACAAGTGGCAGTGACAGTAGTAAGAGCTCAATATTCCACTTTGGAGGAGGATTTGGCTACAATAGACTTCTTCTTAGATCGCCAGCTGATGGGAGATGAACCCAAGAAAAAGCAATAACTTGTTAATGATCGACAAGTATCAAGATAACCACCCCCAATCCACTCACTAAACCCCTTAAGGTGTAGGTCAGATGAGCAGGAGTAAAACAAACCTTGACCCAAACAACCTTTGAGGTACCGAAGAACTAGTATGGCTACTTGGTGATGAATGACAATAGGGGAGATCATGAATTGGCTCAGCTATTGAACAACATAAGCTATTGATCAAGTCTTGCAATGGTGAGATAAAGGAGCCGGCCAATGGGGTGACGATACCTAAGAATATCATCAACAATGGAGGCAGTATCTTGGGATAAGTGAGTGCTAGCTGCAAAGGGGTTGGAGATAGGTTTGCATTCTAACATACCAGCATAAAAAATGAGGTCCAAGCAATATTGGTGTTGATTAACCAAAATCCCAACATCAGAGTGGGAAACTTTAAGACCAAGGAAATAATAAAGAAAACCAAGATCTGTTGTGCCAAAATGGAAGCTAAATGACTGCAGATGGCATCTATCTCATCCATGGAAACTCCGATGACGACAATGTCATCAACATAGACAAGTAAAAGGGTTGTGGAGTGAAGGGTATGCTCGATTAAGAGGGAATGATCAGAAAGGCTTGAACATAGTCAGAGGCAAGTAGTGTGCAAGATAATTTTTCATACCGTTGGCAGCTAGCCTGCTTTAGGGCATACAAGGACTTGTTCAATTTGCATACCTTGTTGGGAAAGGAACCTTATAACCCTTCAGGAATTATCATGTATACATCTTCGTGTAAGTCACTGTCGTAACCGTAATTACAACAAGACGAGCTCACCAAAAATTTGAAAAAGAATTGATTTGATAAGTGGAGTCGCCACCAAATTTTTATTTAACGGAAAAGATTTGGAAAAACCCTAACTTGAGGAAGAATCTAGGTTCAGGAGTGGTTACGAGTAGGAAAGGTGTTAGGCACCCTACTCGCCCGTTCCGAAGAACGATACCCTTAAACTGAGTGTGCGATTATGATGTTTTTGAAAACTTTTTAATCCTTTTAAATAACGTAGAAAATAAATGTTTGTATGAAAATAGCTTGACAGAACTTGATCCTGCTCCTACGTATTCCCTGGTGCAATGATAAATTCAAGGTTACGTAGTTCTGGTTCGAAGGCTTGACCTTCAAAGGGATTGAAAAAGCAGAGTATTTTGAATATTTTAAGGAAAATCTTTTGTCCATATATGCATAGGATCCGAGGCAAACGAGGGCTACACAGAGACCCATATGATTTATGTATCCCGAACAGTAGGGTATGTTACCAATTCGTATCTAGAACTCATTGCGTGAGACTTGGAATTATTTAAAACATATTTAGTTTTTACACGTGTTCTTGGACCCACATATGCACAGAGTCGAAGGCAAGGGAGGGTTGCACTGCGACTCATATGACTCTTCGAACATTGAAAGACAGGGTATGTTGCACTTTCAACTTCGAAGTTCATCACGTGAGATTTAGGATTGTTTAAAGCTTTTGAAAAGAATTTGAAAAAATCAAATTTTGAAGATTAAAGAAGGGAGATCTTTGATCCATATGCACAGAGTTGAAGGCAAACGAAGGTTGCATTACGACTCATATGATTCTTCAAACATTGCAAGATAGGATATATTGCACTTTCAACTTCAAAGTTCATTGCGTAAGATCTATGATTGTTTGAGAAAATAGACTTAATTTTAAAATAGAAAAAAATGAAAAGAAATTGGGCTTGACCCAAATAAAAGTTTGATTTTTAATTAAAAGAAGATTAGATTTGACCCTATTTAAATGAACTTGATTTTTTTATAAAAAAGAAATTGGATTTGGTTTTCAAATTAGAAACGATTGAGTTTGACCCAAATTAATAAAAAATGATCTGATCTCCACAAAAAACAGAAAAATTGGATTTAACCTAAATAAAAAAATGTTGTTGCTACTTATTTGATGATTTAACAACTTAATTTTTATCATGTTTAGGCCTCCTACCATAGCCTAATTGGAATCCGTAGGCCCAAGCATGGCCAAATTTATGATCAGTACGGCTGCCCCATTTGAGGAATATCAGGGCCCAATTCACCATTAATATGGCTACACAATTTGAGGAGCAATTAGGCCCATTATACTGTTCAGCATGGTTAATTACATATAAGCAAATGAGCCCGATTCAGAATCAGCATGATTCATTAACATGGTAGCCTGCGCGGCCCAACTAACAATGTGGTCCATTGCGGCCCCACAGTTGCAAGCTGGAACAACTAGAATCTGCATGGCTTATTTGGAATGGCGGCCCTCGTGACCCAATTTAGGATGTGGCCCACTGCTCAAAACAAACCACTGCTTCCCAACAAATATAGATTGGCACGCACCAGAACTAAGATAAGAATGCATTCTGACCTAATGGAAGGTGTCGACAACTTTTGATCCATTTTTTGGGATGCATCCCAATTGAAGAATAGTTAGCATGGCCTGTAGGCGCGTGTGAGAGCATTTAAAATAAAATGCAGCATGCAAGCATCGAACCAAGGCCATGGTGTTTCGTGGGCAGCAAGTGATCCACGAAGTTGTGTACTGCTAGCTTAGACTTAATAGTCTTGCGAATTAACTTAACTAGTACTGGGGAAGACCACTAGAGTATTAAGATATCCAAGCAAATAGCTAGCATGGCCAGTAACCCATCACCAATAAATCCGCATGTTCTAAATGCCAATATATACCTTCTATGAAGGATCATGAACTGGAACAAAAGTTGGTCGTAAACTTGAACAATTCAGCAAAGCAGTAGTAACAGCACTCAGCAACTTGCTTGCCTTTAGTGCATCAAGAAACACACCGTTTGTACTTTGAGAAGCAATCACCAAGAATCCCTTTACACCAAAACAAAACTGTAGATCACAGAAGGCAGAATTCCAACCTGCTGGTTTTTCCATTTTTATCTCAATACAGTACCCCATGCCACAACTTTTCGTGACATATCTATAGAGGCAAGTCTATATCTCTATGGTAGCATCAGAAATGTCAATTATCCCGTATAGGTAAAGCATGCTTAGCAGTTGATGAGTGCAATTTCCCATAGGAAGGCTAGAAAGGGCTGCGGCAGCTCCAGATTTGTATTGGCAATACCAGACCCTTAGTTTTGGGAACGAATCAATGTGTATAGATTTTTTACAAATGTGGATTCAGAGAGAATTGGACAAAGGAGAGCATTAAACCTGCCATCAAATCTCTTGCTATAAATTAAGCATACAATCTCCTGTAAGATTAGGGTCTTTATTGCATCAATCCGCAACACCAAATTTTGCCAATGTGCTCACAGCATTGGCTCTGATAACTGCATTATGCAGTATCTGTATGGGCCAATAACTGAATTCACCTTCCCCATGACCTCAAAGGATTCAGCTCATGACAGCGAGCACATTGAGATCAAGCAGCAACAGTTCATACGGAATTAGTATCCTGCCTTTGTTACCCTTGTACTGGCTGCCTCAAAATTAGGTGAACGACTCATAAGCCTGCGCTTAGTGACCAAGTTATGTATGTGACCCTTTAAAGCTTCAGTAGGAGAACCTACAGCAAATACTTTGGGATGAGATGGCCCAATTTCTGAGCAAAGGTAGATTCTGTAAATTAAGCAAGAACGGCTGTGAAACATAACTTCGAATCAATGTTGGTAGTTTTTTTTTTTTCAGAAACTGGAACAGATTTGGTTGCTTTCCCCTGTGAATGTATTATGTCTATGTTTTCCCACCACCTGGTCCATTATCACAGTCTTAACAACCTCAACTGTTCCCGAGAACAAAATGTTTGTTTTGTCTTGAGGTATATTGATCCTCGATTCTTCTATAGTAATAACTTCAAGGAAGCCCACCAATAGCATCTATTGCTCTACCCCTGCTACAATTGCTTAGGTATAGTATTCAAACTCCAGGTAATTTCCTGATCACCAAGCTGATATAACTTATATTTTTAGAACTTTCATGTCTTCCCTGTTCTGCTAACAATTGGTGCAACACACCTCTTCATGCAAATCAGTGACAAATTCTCAGCCGCAGCAGCAGAAACTTTATTGCAATAACAGACCTCATTAGTATATTTGGAATTTCATCATTTAATAGGGTGTGATCTTGAACAGAAACTATGGAAGCAGTAGCAACAAATTTTTATGAGTCAACACAGTTCAAGGCCAAAACTAGTATGAGTGTGGAACTGAATTATATTGCTAGGCGGCTTCTAATTTGCTGATCAAATTCTGTAAGGTTATCAACAGCAAGTAGAACTTGCCAAACTTCCACTCAGTAAATGGGGAGAGCCTCCAATAATGAACCAGGGGTTCTCAGTTTTATTTTATTAAGCTCTGCATTCAAAGAAACCTGATAATACACTCGAGAAACCAGCTCAATTAAAAGTGCATCTGTTTGAAAGGAAGATATTTCTGATTTTGTTTCCAAAGAGATCATATGATGCTTCAGGATTCAATTAGATCAGAATTCAGTGGTGTGGTCAAACGATATTCATGGGAAAGAGCACTCACTAAGCCTGAATGACTCATGAAGATTCTAAACAGAATTCTCTAAACTATAGGAGACCAAGGTCTCACATATTAAGAATTGTAAGCAGTGTACCTGAACAGCCGTTTTTATCTTGCTTTCTTCACTACTATGTTGTGAGGACTGTGAATCAGGTCCGGATTTCTCAGAACAGCCCCCAAGACAGCTTCACTACCACCAGGGACTTGACATTCTTCATGAAAACTTGCTCAGCAGGTCTCCCAAAGTCCAAGACCTACTCTATTCGACTAGGGAGTTACAAGATTCATGGGCCAATGTTATGTGTCATTCTGAGAACACGCTTCTGGCTTTCCCAGCCACCACTAATATCCATCAAAACTGGAACAGGTTGACTTAGTTTGCCACACAAGAATGCAAGCAAATATACTGTTGCATTTGAGCCAATACTAACTCCCTGTATGAACTTCTATTGTAATTGGAATTATCAACGCCGTGACAGGAACTACCATGCAACTGAGAGTTTTCTGTGTAATTTCTGGCAGAAAAATAGGTTGGTAATCCCTTGCTCCAATCAATCAGCCAAGAAGGACATGACTGGCTGTAATTTGTTCGGACTAAATACTTGGTACCAAACGTGCAGTCATGAACACTGCTGCACTTAGATCCTTGTCCACTCTTTCACAAAGTGCCTGTAGTTTATAGCTTCTGAATGTGGCATTCTTCCTTCAAGATTAGCAAAACAGATTTCAGATGCTCGCTCAAGAAGGGACAATATAAGATTCAACCCTGGCTATAAGCAGACTTGTACCAAGAATAACAAGGAGTGTATTAGCTAAGAGAATTTCAGCACTTTGATTTTCTGCAGCCTGCTTATGACAGGCACAAGAGGCTGTGAAGTGTGTTCAAAATCAAAAGGAGCTTTAGCAACAACACCAAATGTTAACCAAACGAGATACAAAACCCAATTTTGCTGCAGGTGGCCCAGTTAGTTCAAGACCTCAAATCTGAACAGCTCAGGCATATACAAGGAGATGGCCAAAACCAGTGGAAAGAGATGCAGTATTTCTTTCTCCTCACCCTTCTCTTTTGTACCTCCTTTAACAAGACAATGTAGGGTCTTTCACCTACCATATCAGCTTGGCAAACAAATTGAGTAGCCGAAAAATTACAGAGGCGAAATTTAACAGGAAGTCGCTAGAATTAACCCTTCTACTGATCTCAAGAAACCCCGGCCAGTCTCTAACAGAGGTTTCCTCACCACTCTTAGGTGTTTATGCCTGGATGTGTGGTAGAAATATTCAGATAAGACACTCCCTCCCAGAGGCATTCATCCTTATTATTAACTTTAGTTACCACTAATGCATTTTTCACAAGGCCATAGTACAAGCAATTATGCTTGAGAATTCAGCCTCCTTGCTACTGTCGGCATTAACTACATATTCCCGTTACAACTGTTGTCACATCACTCACTGTACCAGAAGCAATGCCAGTTTCTTGTTTTAAAACAGTGCTCCTATCCTCACCATTCATCTCTTTGGAAACCGATGTTTAAGCTCATCTAATTTTGTTCTGATGTAGTGATTTGATTTTTAATTTGGTGTTAAGATCGTGAGAACAGTAAGCAACATTACACCAGGAGGATTAACATGCAGCTAAATCAGGAATTATAGATCAAACATACACAAGTGAATTCAATCATCGATGCAATTTTGGTTTGAATCTAAATTTCTACCAGAATCAGTAAGGGATTTGCGTTTACTCAGCAATCGAACTCAGATTCTCAGGAACAAGTAAGTGGTGACTCAGAATAACATACCTGTATGAAGCCACTGCCACATGGAGTATACTTGAGAATCTCTATGCTGGAATCAACGACCTCTTCTCTTCAATTGGCATAGAACTTCAATTGAGGTAGAAGCGGACTCTGATCGAGGTGGATCCTCTGGAGGCGTCACATTTCTTCTTCCTCTGTGACAAGGAAGACTGTCTTGAGATAAAAACTAGGGTGGAGATGAGGCGAAGAGAAGCTCCGAATAGAGAAAGCTGGGAGAACTCAAGGAGTTTTGCATGAAATCCAAAGAAACTCAAGGAGGTTTCCCCAGACCTTTTCTAAGCTTTTGCGCCAAAAAACCTTTTTAAAAAAAAAAAAACCCTCTCCAGAGGCATTCAGCTTAGTATTTATCTCTTTCTCGAATTAACCGTCCCCCCTTAACAAACTTGTGAAGTTCCTTTTAGCAGGATGACCTTCTGTTAGCTAGTGGTCTTCGGTTTTCCTTGCGAAGTCTCCCTCTTCCTTTTATTTTAGTCATCGCTTTCTTTTTAGTTTTTTTTTTTTTTAATTAATTTTTAACCATCTTAACTAACCTTTCTAACTAACTTCCTAATTAAAAAGAATTTTTTTTTTATTTATTTTATTTATTTTTCAAGTTTTATTTTTTATTTATTATTCTTTATTTCTTTTTTTTCTCTTTTTTCCTTTTACTTATTATTTTTTAACTAACTAACTAAAATTTTTCCTTTTCTTTCTTAACTTTGTTATATTTATTTTTACTTTTTTTTTCTATTTTTTCTATTTTTTTTATTTTTATTTGTTCTTCTTCTCTTTTTTTTTTTTTATTCTTACTCATATTTTTATATTTTATATTTTTATTTTATTTTTTTTCTCTTTTTTTTTATTCTTTATGATATATTTTTATTATTCTTTTTTTATTTGCTAAAAAAATTTGATCCCGAACATAATTAGATGTTCACGCTTATAAACACTCAATTATATCCGAGACCCCAATTAGTAAAATTTAATCAAGAAACTAACATTAATTTAATAAACAAACAAAGAAGCAGAATAAATAGATAGAAACAGAAAGCAGAAAAACTAATAGAAAAAAGAAGAGTAAAATAAATAAAAAATAATAATAATAATGAAAACAAACTGGAAATAAAAATAAAAGATAGAAAATCCAAAAAATCTAAATTCAATAAAAAAACGATTAAAAAATAAAGATAAAATAAAAAAAAACAAAACAACAAAATATAAAAATAACAAAAAGAAAGGAAAAAGAAAAAAACAAAGATAAAAACAATAAAATAAATAAATAAAAAATAAAAAAAATAAAAGATAAAACAAAAACAAAAAAGGGGCGGGAAATTCAAAGAAAAAGAGAGTATAAAAAGGTAAAAAGGTGTGCAAGAAAGGGGGGAACGAATTTTCGAGATTAGTCTGGGAAAAAGGGGGAGCTCCATCTCTCTGAGGAAGGATCCTCTGCAAACTCCTTCAAGGTCTTTGAAACTCATCCATTGCAAGGGTTTGGGGAATTCAAGCAAATCCTCTATTCGTTAAGGCAATCTACGTTCGATTCAAAGGAGCAGCAATAATCACCAGATCACACCAAGCTTTCTCTTCGCCGCATCACAAAAGATCAAGGAGGAGACCAGGTTCATGAGATTCCAAGACAATTCCAATTTCCATTGACGCCTCACAGGTTAGAATTTGTTTGATCTCGAACGACTCTGTTTTGAGCTGCCATGATAACCTCTGTGATTCATCATTAAATTAGCTTGAATGCAAATCTTGATTCGCAATCGAGGCAATATGACAGAATAAAGATTGAAGTCATGTGGATATAGCATAGATCTAACCATATTCATCCTACGTTACGATTGCTGTCTTTGCATGTGAGTCACATTGCATGTGTTTATCAACATGAGGTTGCATGCGCTTGCCTAGCTCTAAATCTATATCTGTTGTTGTAATATTTGGAATCAAATACTTTGCATGGATTCATTTAAAAATACGTCTTAATCAATGCTATGAGTATATGGTGGAAAAACAGAAACAATGGCAGGTTGCTACTACCCGCCGCATGGGCCTTAGACACATGGTCTTATATAAGGCGCATTAACCTGGGTAATGTTGGACATTGTGCACATCAACTAGCATAGAATTTCATGGTACAGGATTAGTAGCATGAAGTTTTGATTCGGTTCTAGCTCGAGAAGATCCTGCAAGACAAGGGCTAGGTAAGAAGATATGGTTGTTGGAAAGATGAGCAACCACTCTCGATAAGACTGAAATTCCAAGATAAGGTGCAGTCCAGTGAAGACACACGCCTTTGGATTAAGCTCTACACTCACAGCAAAACAGAAGTCTCTTAAGCAACCACAGGCCTAGCTCGGTATGCTCAGGGGGAACCTATCACTCTGCATATAGTAACTGAAAGATGTGAAGGCGTAGGTCTTATACCAACATGCGTTTTAAAGTTCTATACCTGCTGCATGATCCTGATTTCTTTTTCTGCATGGCAAAAACATACCTTTATCAGCATGGAGAAACGAGCCGTATGGGGTCCGCAAGTGCATATGTCAGTTTTATAAACTCAATTCTGGCATTCTGTTACGATGAACTAAGCTCCAGGGATCACATGCATGACTGTGGGGATGTCCCGATTCATTTTTGCCATTAGTCGAGACACTAGACTCCATGCTATCATATGCAGTAATAGCAGAGCCTCGAATGGGGACATAAGTCGACAAGCACTCCTTTACAACGCTCACCTCAATCTTTTCACCATAGAGACTAATTGAATATCTAGTTCAGCGCCAAAACTAGAAAAGGAAAGTGACGTCGTGGTAAAATTCAAGGAACTAAAGCGAGCATAGGTCCTGAGGTGAACTGGAAGACTTTGCAGGCTGAGGTGATGCAGATTGAAATGCTCCACCACGCAGATAACGACAGAACAAAATATTGTATTCTGGAGCTTCTCTTATGGCTTCATTTCTTGGCCATCAAAGGCAAGGCTGGAAGTAATGCTGGTAGAGTGAAGTTCGCATCAAATCCTATTGCCTTCACCATGCATTAAGGAGTTTGATTGCCAGAAAAACCCACCATTTTGCTCCTAGTTTTGAACGTCGATTTCCTAATTGGTGCAATCATTATGCGTATGACAATAACAGGGATCCAAGCACTGCACCAGAACAAGATGGGGGTTAAGTGGTTCGATGTGTAATAATGCAGAAGATGGGTTCAAGGTAGAAATTCTCATGCAAAGCATGCGTCAATTAGGAGTTGGTCGTAGCTATACGTTGGCAAAGGAGGTTGGAACATCCTCGTCTCAGGATCTGGGCCATGCTCGTCATAGTAAACTCTTTGGAACCTCTCGTATGAGTCGAATACGAAGGTCCTGACTTGTGGGATGAAGCCAAGGCGTTCACCTATTCTGCTGGTCGCGAAGCAGCGCCACATTGTGCATGAAAGCCATACCGATCGTGACCAGTGACAAGGGGCAGCCATGAAGAGATATTTAACATCATCAAGCTTGCATGAGGGAGCGTCAGTTAACAGACCATCGGGCAAAGGTGAATACGGTCCTAGCCTCAACTACCATGGCAGATGATGCGACCAAAGAATGGTGCTGGGTTCGGTGGGTCTTCGCCAGGCTTCGCTACAAAAGATGATGATACCAAGGGTGTTTCAAGGTCGTGGTGCCTTCAAGCTCTCGTTAATATAGACATTTCGATAACAAGAGGGCACGGTTTTCACTGTAATAGCAAGTAAGAATCGTTCACATGCATACAAAAGTGAAGCTAACTTGTATAGTCAGGGAGTCAATGTATTTGTTCGTGCTAATATCCATGTGGAGATTTTACTTCACATCACTAGTAGAAAAATAGCCTTTTATAACAGGATTTTACGTCAGTTATCTGTCAACCGATGTAGAAAAAAAGCGGTGTCATTTTTGTAAATAAATTTGACACTTTCTACATCGGTTACTTTACCACTGATGTAGAAAAATAGGCGGTGGCATTTTTGTAATAAAATTTAAACTTTCTACATCGGTTGTTTTATAACCGACATAGAAAGTCACTTTCTACATCAGTTATAAAGCAACCGATGTAGAAAGTCAAACTTTCTACGTTGGTTGAGTAGTGTAACCGATGTAGAAAGTTCTTTTTACGTCTGCTCTCTAAAAAAACCGACATAAAATCTGTTTTCCTTCCTCTATACCTGATGCGACCGTTGTCGTCCTCATAAGTGTAAACACTCCATTGTCGTCCTCCTGCCCTAACTCATTGCTCTAAGCCTCCATAAGTGTAAACCTAAGCATGACGTCGTTCTCAAAGCTGTCGTCATCCGAACGCGAAGAGCACCGTCGTTCTCGAAGCACGCCGTCGTCGTCTACGCCATCATCGTCGTCTACACCGTCGTCTACACTGGTATGTAGCATTCTGTCTCTCTAATTAGGTTTAGTTTAGGGTCTCTGTTTCTGTTTCTGCATTACTTCTTAGCCTTAGGTTCTCTTTTTTGTTAAATCACTCTGTTTTTCTGTTAGCTTATGTTTTGCCTTCTCTGTTTGTACCTGTTACTCTTAGCATGTTTTGCCTTCAATAAATCAGGATGTTTAAATGAATCTATAATGAAGATGGTTATTGCTAATAAATTGAAATTGGTTCTGCATGAGGTGATGAATATTACGCAGAGTGCTTTAGTTCTAGGCTATCTTATAACAGATAATGTTCTGATTGGATTTGAGATCTTTCATTATATGTAACATTTGACAAGAGGTAAATCATGCTTTATGCTAAAAATTCACATGTCTAAGGCATATGGCAAGGTTGAACGGGCTCTTTTGGAAGCTGTATTGAAGTTTATAGGTTTCACTATTGGTTTGGTAAGCTTAATCATGAGATGTGTTTCTTCAGTATCTTATTTTATTCTCCTTAATGGTGAACCGGGAGATAAATTCTTATTTATACTATTTGCTGAGTTCCTCACTGGCATGATTCAAGAAGAATAAAATCTGGGGTTAATTCATGGTGTAAAGGTGGCTAGGAATGCTCCTTCTATTTCTCGCTTGTTTTGTTGTTGATGATAGCTTAATTTTTTGTAAAGAAACTTTTCTTGAGGCAGAAGTATTAATGGAAATTCCTAAGAATTATAGAAAAGCTTGGGGAAAAAAAATTAATTCTGAAAAATCTGAAGTTTCTTTTAATTGAAACATGCGTGAATCTTGTAAATTATTGATCTAGAACAAGTTGGATTTTAAGGCTATAACTTCTCATAATTAGTATCTTGGTCTTCATATGGATGTTAGAAGGTCTAAGAAAGCTATCATTACGGGAATTCAGGATAGGATGTGGAAAAATTTAAAGGATGGAAAGAGAGATTTCTGTTCAAAGCTAGTAAAGAAATCTTGATTAAATCTATATCACAAGCAATTCCCATCTATGTCATGAGATGTTTTAAAACTCCTTTGAAAAGTTTGTGAACGTATGAACTCTTTATTAGCTTAGTTTTGGTGGGGTTAGAAAGATAAAAAAACACAAAATTCACTAGATGATGACCTGTCATAGATTATGCAAAGAAAATATTAAAGAAGGGATCGGCTTCAGAGACATGCAAATTTTCAATGATGATATGTTGTTTAAACAATGTTGGCACTTAATAATAGATAAGAAGTCAATTTTGTTTTCAAGACTTTTAAGGTTCAATATTTTCCCAAAAAGTCTTTTATTAAATCTTTTGTAGGATTCCGTCCTAGCTTTACTTAGAGGTCTTTGGGGTGGTAAGAAGTTTCTACTACGGGGTCTTAAATGGGTGTTGGGGAATGGATCAAAAATTCACATTTGCTACCAATAAGAGCTAATTTGCACATAAGAAAGATTATAGTTCAAACTGCTTGTCTATTTTATGATTTTGATAGTATTTATTCATTGGATCACTATTTCTTCAATTTCCCTCCTGATTCTAGCAGATTATCATTCAACTGTGGTTCAGATTGGTTGAAAAGTTTGCTAAAAAATCATGTTGAATTACCATTAGGAGAACACATTATGGTTTTGTGGACTTTATGGAAACATCAAAATGATATATGTTTCAATGGATGTTCTAGACAAATAAACTACATCAGATCATTGACTTTTAACCTATGGAACCAGTAAAGATCATCACATGCTAAGAATTCTCATTTGGTGGATGATCTCAGCTAAATTCAGAATTTAAACGCGAACAAGAATTTATTTGACTTTTAATCCATGTAGCTGCTAGTTTTTATGTTGATTATAGATTAGATGCAATCATTGTTGGGTGTCTTGTGATGTAGTGGGTTCTTTCTTTGATACAAAGCTGAGATTTCTCTAATATTTAAGTTAGGATAGACTCATTATAGATTCAAAAGACTATGAGAGATTATTCCTGAGATGACATTCTGATAGACTTTAGGGGCTAGTGGCTTGATTGATTTAGTGATATTTAAATGAATCTATGTGACTTCTTTTTGTGTCCTTTTTTCACTTCTGTTTGTGAATCTGTGTACCCTATGGTGAATTTAGTTTGTTAAGCATATGGCTCCCATGCATCTTAGAGACCAAATAATCAGATAGGATTTCAATGTTCAGTGTGGTGTGATTAAAGCTTTACAAAAATTAACAGGTAGCTATTTGAGCACAATATAAATATGAATTATATTTATTGTTTCTATTCAATAATTTTTTCATATTTGTTTCCTCTGCTTTTAACAGATACATGGCTAACCCTTCAGAGGTTCCTCCTTCACAAAGTGGGTCTGAAAACCCTTCTTCTTGACAAAAGAAGGGAAAACGAGCCACACGGTTAAAGGAGTTAAACCTTAGCTGGAGCGGCAAGCAGAGGATTCCCATAGAGTTTGATAAGGCCACTGGGAATCCATTAGGGCCAAACAAGACAAAGTTTAAGAGTTATGTGGCCCTCCTTGGACGAAGCAAAGCCAGTATTTTGAAGAAGGATTGGGATGATGTTGAGATGCAAGTTAAGGATCAAATTTGGGAGACTATCATGGTATTTAACTTTAAAACTTTAAGTTTTTCCATAAATTTATCATTCACTAACCAATTAAATCTTCTTTTATGTAGCTTACATATGATGTACCAAACACTAACTTCCTGAAAAGGAAGTGACTTTCATTTGCTGGTGAGCGCTGAAGGGGCTTCAAGACACATCTCACTAGCAAATATATATATGGGTCACTCAAGGATGTGTCTCTTTGTGAGGAGTACCAATTCCTTGATCAAGACACTTGGCAGAGATTTGTTGAGTCTCGAATGGATCCTACATTCGTTATATGTATCTTTCTAATATTATATTTTTTTAATTGACTAATATAAGCAATATTATGACTAATTGATTTGCTTTCTTATAACAGGAAAAAATAAATAAGGCTCAACAAATTTCTGCTAAGAACTATTACCCCCACATATTATCTCATGGGGGTTATGAGTTGCTTCAGGAGAGGCTGATCGAGCAGAAGTTGAAAGATCGTCAGCAATCATCTGAAGCAGATCCCTCTACACTTCTCTCTCCACCCTCTCCACCTTTACGCCATAAGAAATGGAAGAGGGCACGCCAAAAGGCATCTGGAGAGTACACATCAGAGCATTCTCGCATTGTTGCTGAGAAGATTGTAAGTAATCACACAATTTTGTAAATTTCCTTTTTATTTATCTTCAAATATTTACATTACTGATAACGGTCATTTTTTGTTTTGTAGGATTCTTTGGTTGAACAAATCTCACAAGGAGTCTTTGTTCCAACTGGCCGGGATGACATCTTAAGTACTGCTATTGGACAACCGGAGCATCCAGGGCGTGTTCGTGCAGTTGGTCGAGGTGTTGGCCTTAGACAGTACTTTGGATTGTCTTCTAGACAGACATCCAAAGAAGGTTTGGTGTCTAGAAATGAGTTGGACGCCATGCGCGAAGACATGAGGCAAGCACTGCGGCAAGAACTTCGAGAAGAGCTCAGACAGGAGCTTAGGCAGGAGCTTAGGCAAGAGCTTAGGCAGGAGCTTGCATCTTTGGGACTTTCCCAAACACAGACACAGGGTCACCATCCATCACCTTCTCCTAGACGCGTGAGCACAAAGGGAAGTTGTGCTCTGACGGAGGAGCAATTATAGGGAGAAGAGGATATGGATGCAGCTACAGACGATTATGAGTTATATATTGATGATCCATATCGTTTGGTAGCAATTGGGAAAGTCTACACCTTGGGTTCAACCATCCATCACCAGCAAATTGATGATGATCATGTTAGAATGGTGGTTGAACGGGTTGAAGATGCAGATGCTCCTGTTCCTGTCCCTACTGAGGAGGTTCATGTCGTGGGGCAAGCCCCCAATCATTTCATTATATGGCCAAGGAGACTTGTGCAACGAGTTCAACCTCAGGTATTAGATAATTTTAGCCTATGTTACTAATTTTTTAATATATATATTGTGTGTGTGTGTGTCTATATATATATATATATATATATATATATATATATATATATATATTTCTTACTATTTTGTGAATTTATCATAGGTTTATAAGGAAGATCGTGGGAAGAAGATTTATTTAAATGCTAAAGCAGATCTTCCTGAGCCTCCTCCAAAGAAATATGAGGTTGATTTGCTCACACGTCTATTTGGTATCGCTATGAACTTGGGAGACCAAACTTTGCAAATAATAATGGAACCAGATATCATAGGGAAGCTCACACTTATCCCCTTCTATATTACTAAGAAGGATATATTGGAGTTGGTTGTGGGTAACGATCTCCTATGTGTAACAGTTCTACAATTATGGTTGATGTAAGTAAATTTCTAAACCTTACTTGAATTATTTCATTATCAAAATCTAACATACGAAAATTATTCGCAATATTAGGTACCTGTATCGTATCTGCACTGAAAGAGGTAACTTACACCTCTATAGATTCCTGAACCAAGTTCATATGCAGAAAACTGGGAATAAGGCAGCTGAGATACAAGGATATCTTCAGAGGAGATTGCAGTATGATAAAGACTGTTACCTAGCCCCCTATTTTCAATCGTAAGTCAATACTTAATTGCTTTATTTCATGAATTCAATTAAATTCCTAATTTTTGTTCATTGTCATCCATATTTTGTAGGGCCCATTGGCAATTAATCATTATTTGTCCAAAGCGGAATGTAATTGTATTTTTATGCTCTTCTTGACAAAAACCAAAGAAAGACATAAAGGACATTATAGATTTGTAAGTTTTTATGATTTTGGTATTTATATTCATCTAACTTTGTAAACATCCAATTATGTCTGAGGCCCCCAATTATTTAAAATACTAGTTTAAATAATAATAATTAAATAGAAAGAGCAGCAAAGAAAAAAAAACAGAATGCAAAAAGCAGGAAACAGAAAACAAAATGAAAAAATAGAAAAAATAGAAAAAAGAAAAAGCCTTAAAATAAAAGAAAACGAAAAAATAAATATTTACAAGAATTAACTAAATAAAATCTGAAAATAAAAAATATAATAATAATAAAATAATAGCAATAATAAAGAAAAATGACAAATTACTAAAATATGGAAAAATAAAAAATAAAAAGTAAAAGGAAATAAAAATAAAATAATAATAAAAAAAAAAGGGAAATTAAAGAACAAATAAAAATGATAAATAAATAGAAAAAATAAAAAGAAAAAATAAAAAAGGTGAAAAAAGAAAAATTCAAAAAAGAAATGAAAGATCAAATAACAAAGGGTACATAAAAGCTGAAAAATCAAAAATAGGGAACAAAAATTTTAAAATCAACGGGTTGGCTTTTGGCTCCTAGAAAGGGGTGGCTTTTGGTCCTTTGAAAGAACTTGGCCCTTGCCAAGAGAGAGGGGGCTAACTTTTGCCTCTTTGAAAGAGCTTGACCCTTTTCAAGATGGGAAAGTGTCTATGTATACCTACAAACAGGAAAAGAAATGGGCTTCTTCACTTCTAATAAATTCCAGAATTTCTAAGGAGGAAGAGAAGGGAACGCTCTGAGTCATTGAGAGGATTTTCAAAATTTTCGAAGGGAGGACCTAGGAGACCCTCTGTCTCTACCTTTAATTCAGCCCTTGGCCTCCATGGAACCAGTTCTTCATCAGCTTCCAATGGAGGTTAGGTCCTACTTTTATTCCTCTAGTTTCTTGATTCTTCTCGGATTTCCGAGTTTATTTTCGTCTCTATTTTTCAGTTTCATTTTTGATCAGTCAAATGAACTTCGATTTTGGTGATTTTTGTTGAGTTCTCTTCGTCTTTATCTCTAGTTTTATAAATGATATTATTTGTCTAATTTGGATCTGAAATGAAATTTATATCTCCTGATTACCGAAGCATGTTCGCCCTGGTTCGCAATTGAACCTAGCTTGTTTGATTTGTGCATAACTTGCTCATTTCTGGTTGGATTTATGTAAAAATTGTTTTTTTTATTATTATGATCAATATCTTTCAATTGATTGGTTTTAATTTTTCAGATCTACAAAAAAATATTTTCTAAAAATTCTGAGATTTGAATCCAAATTTTGGCGCCAAAATCTTGTGTGTTCTTGAGGTTGATCTTCGTCTCTATTTTTCGTTTTTATTTTTAATTGGTCAAATGATCTCCGATTTATGTGATTATTGTTTTTTTGTCTTCATATTTCTCTCTAGTTTTTGGAATGATATTATTTGTCTAATTTGGATCTAAAATGAAATTTCTATCGCCTGATTACTGAAGCATGTTCGTCTTGGTGTGTAAATGAACCTAGCTTCTTTGATTTGTGCATAACTTGCTCATTTATGGTTTGATTTTTGTAAAATTTGTTTTGTTTGATTCCTATAATCCATATCTTTCAATTGGTTGGTTGAAATTTTTCAGATCTACCAAAAAATATTTTCGAAAAATTCTAAGATTTGAATTCAAATTTTGGCGCCAAAATCTCTTATGTTATTGAAGTTCTTGTGTAGATCTTTTTCTTTTAACCTTGTTTAGGTATTATTTTTCATTTGTTGATCCTTGTATATATATTTATTGGTACTAATTTTTTAGATCTACCAAAAAAAATATTTTTTTAAAAAATTTTTTAGTATAATCTACTTTTTGCTCACACATGATCTATTAAATGCAACTTCTAAAATTCGTTCAAAACATCGATTTTCACGCAATGAGCTCTAAGTGCGAACTGCTAGCATACCCTATTGTTCGACATTTAGAGAGTCATATGAGTCTAAGTGAAACCTTCGTTTGTCTTAGACTCTGCATATGTGGAACTGAGAGAATATTTGAAAATCAAAGAGTTCAAAACACTTCCAAAATTCCTCCAAAACCTTGGTTCTCACGCAATGAGCTCTAAGTGCGAACTGGTAGCATACCTTACTGTTCAACATTTAGAGAGTCACATGAGTCTAAGTGCAGCCCTCGTTTGTCTTAGACTCTGTGCATATGTGGATCCGAGAGAATGTTTGAAAATCAAAGATTTCAAAACACTTCTAAAATTCCTCCAAAACCTTGGTTCTCACGCAATGAGCTCTAAGTGCGAACTGGTAGCATACCCTACTGTTCGACATTTAGAGAGTCATATGAGTCTAAGTGCAGCCCTTGTTTGTCTTAAACTCTGTGCATATGTGGATCTGAGAGAATATTTGAAAATCAAAGATTTCAAAACACTTCTAAAATTCCTCTAAAACCTCGGTTCTCACGCAATGAGCTCTAAGTGCGAACTGGTAACATACCCTACTGTTAGACATTTAGAGTAATATGAGTCTAAATGCAACGCTCGTTTGTCTTAGACTCTATGTAAATGTGGATCCAAGAATGCATTTAAAAATCAACATTTTCAAAATACTTCTGTAATATTTGGTCTCACGCAATGAATTCTAGGTACGAACTGGTAGCATACCCTACTGTTTGATATGTAGAAATCATATGGATCCCGATGCAGCCTTCGTTTTCCTTGGATCCTGTGCACATGCAGACTAAGAATATTATTTAAAAAATCCAAAATACTTTCTCAATATTATATAAACCTTCTTATGAAGATCAAGTCTTCCAAAAACCAGAACTACGTAGCCATGAGTTTTCCATTGCATCGGGAAATACGTAGGAGCATGATCAAGTCCTGTCAGGCTAATCTCCATCAATCTATTTATTTTGATGCTAATTAAAGGGATCAAACATTTTTCTAAAATCACACACTCAGTTCAAGGGTACCGTTCTTCGGAACGGGCGAGTAGGGTGTCTAACACCTTCCCTACTTGTAACCGACTCCCGAACCTAAATCTCTTCCTCCACTCAGGGTGTTTTCCAAATCTTTTTCCCTTAAATAAAAATTTGGTGGCGGCTCCACTTAATCCAAATAAAAACATTTTCAAAATTTTAGTGAGTTTGTCGTCTCGTCAGAATTACGGTTTCGACAAACTTGTTATTCTCAAAGGTATTCATTTGCCTTTTATTTTACTGTAGAGCAATGAATGTTCAACTTCGGTTAAAAGGGACGGATTCATCAAATATTAAAAAGCCTGTATGGATAATTCCAAAGGTAAGTACTTTATTAAAAGTTATTCAATTATTTTATATTCTTTTATCACCATCTCTAATTATATTTGATACTCTTTTTATTTTTTTGAAGTGTCCAAGACAACCCGGAGGAACCGAGTGTGGATATTATGTGATGAGACATATGTTTCTCATTGTCTCGGCTTCTATTGTTAACTCTTGGCACTAGGTAATTACAATTGTCCTAATTTAATTATTTAATTTGAATGCATAACATGACATGTTCACTAATTTTAATCAAAAACATTTTGTAGATATTTGACAATCCTCAACCTCTGTTAGATGAAGAAATTGATTATATTAGGAGACGTTGGGGGGAATTTCTGATAGACGTTGACAATTTGGGTTGTGGGATTTTTAGATATTTAGTTTGTTTTTATTATATTTCATAATAAATATTGATGTATTTACTTTAAATATATAGACTCTGTAATTTTTGTATTGTCTGCCTGGTATTCTGTTTATATATGCAGGTATTGTGAATAAATAATATGGCAATTTTCCTAAACAAAAATAACATTTAAAAAAAAAACTTTTTACATCGGTTGTGACCTTAACCGATGTAAAAAGTGACTTTCTACATCGGTTGTGACCATAACCGATTTCTACATCGGTTAAAACTACAACCGATGTAGAAAGTTTACTTTCTACATCGGTTATGGTCACAATCGATGTAGAAACTTAGACTTTCTACATCGGTTTCTATATAACCAATGTAGAAAGTGTACTTTTTACATCGGTTGTAGAACAGATGTAGAAAGTCTGAGTTTCTATATCGCCCGCTTCAATACCGCTCAAATAACCGATGTAAAAAGTCCATAACAACCGATGTAAAAAACTTATTTTTTACTAGTGCACGCATAATGGTTCGTGGCACTGGATGCCGAATATGGCCCTCTAATCAGCCATCCCGTCAGACAAGTATAGGGATGCTATGAAAAGGCATGAGCAGAGCGAAGAGGGGGAGCAGCTTGATCAAGTGGCAGAGTGAGGCAATACCCTAAAGGTGAGGCCTGGAAATATACCAACGTTGACCCCGATTCAATTTCCAGCCGAGGAACATTGGGAGTCAGCAAGTAAACATGGAAAAAGTCCAAGACATGACGTGGTAAACTATAGGAAATGACGAGCTCCTCCCCTGCCCTATACTTTAATGAAGCATGCATAATCAGTCCCATGCATGAATGCAAGCCAGGTGCAAAAAGATAATGAGACTGGGCCCCGTTCTTGAATCAGGTTTAAACCAAAAAACGCGCCTCCTACACCTATACATGTCATTAAAGCAATGTTATATTACACAAGGTCTGAGTGGCTCAAGCGGTTAAGCGCTTCACCTAAGACCCCTAGGACGCGGGTTCGAATCGGCCAGGGAACAATTTCCCCTTTTTACAAGGAAGCCACTACGTCGAGCCTCCAAGCCGTCACCCAGCCAACGAGCCATCCAAGCCGCCACTTAAGCCAACCCACAAGGACAAGCCACATGCTCCAAGCCAGGTAAGCCTCCAAGCCACTGCGAGCCACCAGAAGCTCCTTAGCCACCTAAGCTAGCCCCAAGCCACCTACAACTCTCCAAGCCAACCACCAAAAGGAAGTCATGCAAAGCCATGCAAGCTTCTCCTAATTATCAAAACTGACCCCTAAAATTCCCTAATTACCAATTCACTTCAAAATAAATTCCTCTCTCAAATTAATATCTTTATTATATTTAAATTAAAATTCTTTTTCAAATATTTTTGGAATCTTTGGTCTCACGCAACGGGCTCTAAATGGGGAACTGGCCGTAGCCGCCTCGGACCTTCTGCATGAGTGGACTGATGGTTCCTCCAAAGAATAAAAAGCTTTTCAAAAAAACAAAATCTTCAAATACTTTTTTTCAAGCACTTTCGAAGGTCGAGCCTTCAAAACAAACCAAAACTACGTAAGCCTTGAGTTTCCCATTGCACCGGGGAATACGTAGGAGCAGGATCAAGTCCTGTCAAGCTAACCTCCATCAAGTTATTTATTTCCATGCTAATTAAGGGATCAAACTATTTTCAAAAGTCACACACTCAGTTTAAGGGTACCGTTCTCCGGAACGGGCGAGTGGGGTGCCTAACACCTTCCCCACTCGTAACCGACTCCCGAACCTAAATCTCTTCCTCGAGTCAGGGTTTTTTCCAAATCTTTTTCCCTTAAATAAAAATTTGGTGGTGACTCCACATCATCAAAATAAATTCTATTTTCAAAATTTAGTGAGTTCGTCGTCTCATCGGAATTACGGTTGCAACAACAATCACCATGTAAGAAGGAATTGTTGACATCTAATTGGTGAAGATGCTAACAGTGAACAGCAGCCAATGCAACAACGAGGCGAATGGTGGTGAACTTGGCCACTGGGGAAAATGCATCAAAATAGTCAATTCCTTCAATTTCACTGTAGCCCTTGGCAACCAAGCATGCTTTGTAGCATTCAATGTGGCCATTAGAGGAGCGTTTGATCTTATACACCCATTTGCTCCCAATGAGGACCACATTCTTAAGAATGTCAACAATGGACTAGGTACAGTTATGATTAAGGGCTTGGAGTTCGTTTTTCATAGCCTTCTTCCAATACGGATGCTGACAAGCCTCAACATAAGAGGTGGGTTCCTTTTCAAGAGAAATAGAAGTAAAAAAATTCTAGTAAGAAAGGGAAAAATTAACATAAGAAAGATAGGAGGAAAATGTCGTGTGATAGAAATAATAATCCTTCAAATAAGAAGGACTTTTGTGTTGGTGGGTGGTCATTAGAGAAAAATCCTTAGATGGAGCGGGTGAAGGAATCGATGGTTTTGGGTTGATTTGGATGGTTGTGTGGGAGGGTTTTTGGCAGTGTAAATGACGATGTGATCAACGTTAGTCCAATGTGCATGATGTTGTGAGGATTATAGGAAGATGAGTTCATGGAATTAAACATGGCGGAAGGTGAATATTTCATGATTGTGTAAGTTGTAAATGGTAAAAACTTTTGTTCTTGCCTTGTATCCCAAGAAGATGAATTTATGCGCGTGGGGATCAACTTTTGAAAGACCAACCTAAAGAGTTGAGGCATGACACAGAGAGTCGAAAACTCTGAGGTTCATGAATGAGGGCGATGTTCCATGTAGCAACTCAAATGGTTTTGAAGGTACGCGATGCATCAAGTATACCACGTGCAGAATAACATATGTCCGGAACTCCTTGGCGAGATAAGATTGAAATAAAAGAGCTTGAGCTATGAGGTCGTTTTGTCTTTCATGTGCAATACCATTAAGAACACCTTATTTAAAATGGGTAAAGGATTAATCAGCAGGATTTGTGATTTTACCATGGAAAAGTGTTCATTAAGACTAATCAAGAACCGAATCATATAGTCTTACTCTCTCTATATTTCTTGAGGTTACATGTTGCATCACATTGACACTTACAGAACATATACAATCCATAGTCGACCTATATTTCTCCAATTCCTCCCAAAGTACCTCTAATTGACACTTACAGAACATATACAATCCATAGTCGACCTATATTTCTCCAATTCCTCCCAAAGTACCTCTAATTATGTGAAATAACCTGTAATAGATATTGATTCTTGCCTAAAGGTGCATAACTCTTGTTGTAACTCTGATACGCGGATAAGATCACCTAAGAGAATCTTTCCTTCAAATCTTTTCGATCTCCACTGTGGATTCCATGTAAGTGATGCTCTGAGTGATTTATTATGTGACCAAATTTAAAAATCAGGATACAACCAAATTATTTCATCTCTTCTATGACTCGTAAAGTGGGTCAAATTTATCAGGTATAACCAGAGATCCATATAAGAATTTAAACTTATTTTTCAATATCATAGATCGTTTCATTGACTTGAACCAAATATGATAATTGTTACCTACAAGTAGAGGATTTGCCATGCAAATTGCTAGATTTTCACTAGCATGGATAAAAAAAAAAGGACTTGATGTGCGCTGGATCTTCCATCGAGTATGTTGTTGATTGAAAATTCATAGATGTGGAGTTTCTTCGAATTTTCTTATTCTTACGCCGTAGAGCTACAATAAATCTTTGATATCATCAAAGTAAGATTAAACTCATTATTAAAGAAAATAAAAGGTTTGTGCAAAGAGAAAAGATGAATGTATTATCTGTATTATTATTTTAATAACACTCTATGATTATATTTATATCAACTATACATTACAACGCATGTGAACCTAACAAAATTGGTTATGTGGTTAGCAAAATGGGACACACACAAACCTAAATGTTGAACCATCTCCCTTAATATCCTTTAGAACCATTGCAACTTACATCATGCCTCGTTTAAAGAAAAACGAACCATTTACAACTTTTCTTTAACATGATTAATATATATTTCATTTGTTGCAAGCTCAAAATATAAATTTGTGACTATCTTACAATAATAAATTATAATAACTTTGTCAGAGCTTAATATTTTTTAAGTTTATTCTCTAAATCATTACATGAAAAAATTTTAATCTTAAAATGAATATATTCACTTTTACAATATATATAAAAAAATTAATAAATATTTTTAATATATTAAAATAAAATTTAATTTATAGTAATAATTTATAATTTATTTATTAATTTATAACGATGAGTTGAATTATTTAACTATAATAATAATTTAATTATTATTTATAAATAAAAATTAACATTATATTTAGATCATATCATATTAAGATATATTATTTCTTTTAATGTTCTTAAAAAAATGAAAAAAAAAACTACCCTCAATCTTATAAATAGAATGAAAATACATAAACACATGTTATTAAAACAATATTTGCTTAACTTACTAATTACAACTGTAAACCACTCTATTACCATCCAAATAGAATAACCTAACCTGATGTGGATCCTATGTACTAAATGTATAACACTGTATTAATCAATTTATCATGTACATAATTAAATAAATAATCACATAATTAATTTAATAATTTAAAATAAATATATTCTAAATAATTAATTAATGTTAACTTATAAAATTAAATAAATAGTTAATAATTAATAATAATATTAATATAATATATCCAATTTTATCTTAGTGCAACTATTTTTTATAATTAAATATTAAAAAATTAAAATATTTAAAAAACATGAAAAGATATAAAAATATAAAGATAGAAACATTAGTTGCGGTGAAGATAGTGAATACTTTTTTTACAAATGAAACGAACATTTTTTTCTTTTAAACATTTTTATCATCTAATCGAAAAAAAATGATAATTTTTATTTATATTATGATTTAGTTACCTAAATTATATTTTACAATTGTTGAAGTGTACTAACGTCTTCATATTAATTTATAAAAAATATAATTATTTTAATATAATTATAAATAAATTACAAAAAAAATAGTTACACATACATTACAAATTACATAAAATAAATATAAAATAAAATAATAAAAGAACTACAATTCCTGAAAAAAAAAAGAAGCAAAATTTGCATATTGACGAACATAATGTAATTAAAATACATTACATACCTGATATATCAAATACATTAATTTTTTGCACTAATTCGCATTTTGTTATTAAATTAAACTGACGTTACTGATGTATAATATACCACCTACAACGCACCGCAAACAGAAATAACAACAATATAATTAAATTACACAAAATTATTTATTTTAATCGAACAAATGAATAAATAATTACTTCCTAACTTAAACTAAAGTAAATTAACTATTTTACTAACCTAAATTAAAAAATTACTATCCTAAATAATTTATTAACCTAGTTTAAAAAAATAACCGATTTCCTAAGATAAAATATTGACTATAATATAAATTATTTATTTACCTAAATTAAAATAATTAATTAATTTACCAACTTAAAATCAATAACTAATAAATTAATTATTCCGCTAACCTAAATTAACAAATAATAACTAATTCAATAAATTAATAATAAAATATTAACCTAAATAATAAACTAAATGAACTAAATTAATAAATTTATTAATCTGATTTACTAAAGTAAATAATTTAATAATTTAATAAATTTCAAAAAATTAACAATTAATATGCTAAATTACCACTAATTAATTTATTAATTAAATAAATAAACTAAATAATAATAAATGAAAATAAAAAACTAAATATATTATTTAATTAAAAAATAAAATTTAAAATAAATTAGAGGTGGGACTAGGGTGCAAGAGGGGCTGGTGTTGGGTTGCAGGGTACAAAGGAAAAAGGGAGAGAGCAGTGATACAGTCACCCTGAAGGAAGAAATGAGTTAGTGATAATAGCATCAGGAACGGAGAACGAAAGAAGATAACAAGCCAAAAGAAATACTATCTACATTTTACATTTTGATTCGGAACCGAGGGAGAAAGTCAAAAGAAATATGAAAAAATATCTTATTCTATGTTAAAAAATAGAAAGAAAATAAATATTTTTTATGTATTATATTTATATTTTATTTTACTTTATATAGGAAAGAAATTAGGAAAAAAAATTATTTTTATTCCATTTTAAATTGTTAAAATTATTATATTTTTTAAAATAAAAAAATCAAAAATATATTATATTAATAAAAATACAGCCAAACTTATAATTTTTAAAACTTAAATTTATTTTTATAAATTTATATAAAATAAAATTTATATTACTAATACTTTTTTTTCACTTATTTAAATATGATCAATAATTTTTTATTTTTATATAAAATTTTAAAATTTAAAATAATTATTTAAATAATTTTAACAAAGCATTTAAAATTATGAAAATTTTTAAAAATATTTTAATAATACAAAATAAAAAATTTTAAATTATATCAAAATAGGTGAAATTTTAAATTTTATCTTCGTATTATATTATTTTAAATATTTTTATTTACTATTATTACTGTAAATTTTTAAAAACTTTAAAATATATTTTATATATAATAAAAGTTAAATTATTTCATTTAAACAAAAATTTAAAAAATAAATTTTTTTTATCCAAATAAAAAATTTAAATTTTTTTATTTAAATAAAATATTTTAAAAATAAAAATATTTGAATTGAAAGTATTTAAATTTTTAAAAATTTTAAACTTATTAGAATGTTAAAATTATTCATCTAAATACAAAACAAAAAAATTAGAGTTTAAAATAATTTAATATAAAAATTTTAAATTTAAATCTTATTATCTTTTATATTAACTAAAACATAAAATAATTTATTTTTTATTTTTTATATCATTTCAACAAAATATGAAGATTAAAATTTTAAGGTATGAAATTAGTCTTTTTTGTTAAAAATTTATTTTTTAATTTTTGATATTATTTAAAATGTTAGCGATTAAATAATTGTTGAGTTACTTAACACTTGAATTATTATCAAAATACACCATTCGTTATTTAATTTTTTTTTAATTAAATTCACAAGTATTCATTAATAGGTTAAATATATATAACTAGCCTTAATAGTCGAATTTAATTGTTTAGACACATGAAATTGATCATTATAAACTTTTATGATGATATCTTTTTGCTAATTTATATATATATATATATATATATATATATATATATATATATATGGGATAAAATTATTTTAAAAATAATTTTATTTAGAGTTATTTTATTATTTAATAATTTTTATATATTATATTTTATTAATCTGTTGAATTAATAAATTATATTATATAGATTATTTTTATAAAATTTTATAAAATTTAAAAAATATTTAATATTTTATTAAGTAAATTAAAATTAACAGATATTACAATAGACATATTATCCGTTAATTTAAATTTATTTTTTAAAATATTAAACATTTTTTAAATTTTATAAAAATTTATAATAATAATTTATATAATATAATTTATTTATTCAATAGTTGGATTCATGAAATATAATTGTATATAAGTGTTATTAAGCGGAATAACTTTAAACAAAATTACTCTTAGAGTATCTTGATCCCTCCTCTCATATATATAGAGTGAACTACCACTTTAGTCTCTGAAGTTGTTATGAAAGTTCAGTTTAGTCCCTGAAAGACGTAAATTAACCTGTTAGTCCCTGACTTTGTTAACCGTGATTCACGTTAGTCCTTGCACTCAATTATCGTTAACGACGTGCTGACCTGTAACGTTAAATGCCACGTAGGAAGCCCATGTGTCATAAAACGACGACGTTTAACTTGTTTAACTTGTTTACATGTCGTCGTCATCTTCATCATTTAAAATGTTCAGAATTTGAAAAAAAAATTCCTAATTTGAAACCCTAATTTTGTAATTTGAAAATTGGGGCGATTGGGAAAACTAAAGTAAGACCCAACATTGTTGGAGGAAAATCAAGAATGTCCATACGCACTGGAGACTCAAGAATGTCACAAAGTATTCAAAAGGAAAATGAGCAAGTGAGATGCTTATGCAAATACAAAGCTGTTATACGGGTTTCAACCTCTACAAGGAATCCTGGAAAGCTTTTCTATGGATGTCCAAAACTGAAGGTAATATGATTTAATATACTTTAAGTTTTGTGTTGGTGTAATTTTTTAGAGATGTTTTAACATTGTTCATGGTGTATATAGGTGGAAGAAAGATGTGAGTTTTTCATGTGGTACAATCAGACTACTGAGGAGGAGCATGAAGTTACATCAGTAATGAATTGTGGTAAATGTAATCATGAAGAATGGAAGAAAATATCAAAGAAGATTGATGAGTTAGATATGAAAGTTAGGAGATTACATGTAATAGTATATTTGGGGTTGGGGTTTATAATAGTTGTGCTTGCATTTTTTTTGGGTTTTAGTTTTAATAACTAATGTAGCAGTTTGGTTTATGTAATTTTAGTGTTATCATTTTGTGTTGAAATACTAATGTGTTATGTATTGAAGTGGAGATTTATGAATTTGAGGACTGTTTGGAGTAAAATTTTTCTTTTGTCATTCAAGTTATTTTGCACATTGTTTGGGAAACTATGCTTGAATAAGTTAAGATTTGAAACCTTTATTCTGCATAGAAGGTGAGGAGTGTTTTGAAATCTCAAATAATGTATTACAGTTAGTGAATAATTACCAAAAACAATTATGAGTAATTGTAAATGAATATTTGAAAGTAAGAAACAAAATGTGTTCCTAGTACAACCTTTTTCAATTAGGATCCTTTGCTGCAACAAGGTGAAAGCTGAGAAAATTGCCTGATAGTTGACACTATAAGCACATGTAGACAACTACCACTCTGCTCATTGTTACAGAAGCTAATATAAGATTCAAATATGACATTTGACATAAGCATATGTACAAATTTCTGTTTTTCCATTTCTGTTCCTTTCTAATAAACACTCACCTATCAGCAAAAAAGAGTTTATTGTGCAAAAAGCAGCATGGAGTTGATAGAAATCAGCAAAAAACAGCTTGTGACCTTGTGGGAGTCATAACCTATTTTGGTAAGTTACAGGAAGATCATATTTTGCAGATAACATGAGGACTGTTTTGAAACCTCAAATAATGTATTATAGTTAGTGAATAATTACCAAAAACAAGTCTGAGTAATTGGAAATGAAGATTGGAAACTAAGAAACAAAATGTGTTCCTAGTACAACCTTTTCAATTAGGATCCTTTGCTGCAACAAGGCCAAAGCTGAGAAAATTGGTTGACAGTTGACACTATAAGCACATGTAGACAATTACCACTCTGCTCATTGTTACAGAAGTTAATATAAGATTCAAACATGACATTTGACATAAGCATATGTACAAATTTCTGTTTTTTTCTTTTCTTTTCCTTTCTAATAAACACTCACCTATCAGCAAAAAAGAGTTTATTGTGCAAAAAGCAGAATGGAGCTGATAGAAATCAACAAAAAACAGCTTGTGACCTTGTGGGAGTCATAACCTATTTTGGTAAGTTACAAGACCATATTTTGCATAGAACGTGAGGACTGTTTTGAAACCTCAAACATTGTAAATCAAAACCTGAATTGCATACATAAAAGGTGATGTAATCCCCAAAACAACCATTACAAGTGTTAACAAAATACTTTACATTGTGGATCATCAAATTGACCAAATAGGTCTCACAAAAAACATGTACATATGTATTAGGTTCTTGGCTTGGTAAAAGTAGGAGTTGGCATAAACTTTGATGGTTTGGTGGAATCACCAACTATTGCATTTGGATCACTTGGTGGTGGACCGTGTTGAGCAGATTTTTCAGCATTAATTGTTCCCACCTCTGCTGCAGAAGATGACTATTCTCTGCCTGAGGGGATTGGTTTGCTATAATTCTTCTTAATAGGTAATTTGGGTCTTGGTAGCTTCATAGGTGATTTTTCATCTCCAGGTGGGGGTTGTGATTCAGAGAAGACTATTTCATCTTGCACTATAGCAGCAGAAGCACCAGCAGCATGTGATGCACCAGCAGAACTAGCTTGGGCATGTGCCAACCTTTGCCTTTTTGCCACCACGCAAGTTTGTCTGTTATGGTTGGTATCACCACAAGCACTGCATTTGACCTCTTTTATCTTCCTCTTAAGTTTGGTTGGGTTAACAGGTTCTTCATGATTTTCTTTTCTTCTTTGTTTTTTTGGCCTCCCAACCTTCTTCTTGATTTTGGGAGGAACAGGTGGGATTTGGTCTGTGTGGTCCCAGAAGTCTTGCCCTGGCAATGCCTCTATATGATTAGCATAGGTGGCTTGGTATGAGGCCATTGTCAGCCAAGCACGACAATGGTCTTCAGATCTCTCATTCTTGTAAACAATAGTTGTTATGGCGTGCATGCAAGGCATACCTGCAGCATAGTAGGGATGAAACTTAAACACAATGCACTTGAAAACTAGTGACAAGTTTAGACACTAACCTGTTAGTTCCCAAAAACGACATGTGCAGCTTTGGATACCAAGATTTACAACTACTTTTGTTGGCCAGGATTGAACTTCAAACTTATGTCCATCATCATCTCCTACATTGTAGGTAAGTCATGTAATAGAAAACACATTAGATATAAATAACCTTATGTGCCCATGTAACAGCAAACATAATAGACAATATGAAAGACATATTGAATCCTAAACATTACCTGGCCATGTAGCAGTCCATTTATTTGATTCTTTTTTAAGTTTTTCAAGTCGACTTTGCTGAATTGGTGGTAAATGGCTAATGTGGCGAGCCAATTTCAGCTTATTTGTTGCTATACTGTTGAAGATTAACACTCTTATTTCCTCTAGCATGCTTATGATTGATTTCTCCCTGGCTGAAACTATCTTGGCATTAAATACTTCACAATTATTATTGCATATGTTGTCCACTTTTGGCCATGGTGAGAAATAAGCTTTTGTCCAAGACTCTTTTGGCTTTTCAGCCAAATAATCATGAGCTTTTGGGTTTGTTATCTGCAATGAGTTCATATTCCTGTGGAACTGGTGAGGCTCAGTTGATCTAGCACATTCCCACAGTAACATTCTCAGCTCCTTATCCTTCCATTGCTTGGAGAAATTTTTCCATATATGCCAAATACAATATCTGTGGGGGGCTCCAGGCATTACTTCCTGTAAAGCTTGTTTCAAACCCTGTAATGTGCAATCAAATCAGTACCTCACATAGTAAACCTTTCAATGGAATAGTTTGTTTCACATTGGTCCCTATGTAATTAAAAATGTCCCACAGTTATCCTTATTAATATTTAAGTTACTACACAGGCTTTATATACAGAATCTATATTTACGTGCAACATTTTCATGCAAACTTATGTACCTTCTGCATGTCAGAAATGAAGTTCCATCCATACTGAACATGGTCCCCTAGGTTTTCATGTAATAGTTCCAAGAACCATCTCCAATTCTCCTTGTTTTCAACATCAACCACAACATATGCAAGAACCCATATGTGATTGTTTGCATCCTGACCAACAGCAAACAACAGCTGCCCACCATAATAACCTTTGAGGAAAGCTCCATCAAGGCCAATCAATGGTCTGCATCCATCTTTAAATCCTTTCTTGCATCCAGCAAGACGTATGTACAATCTACGAAATACTGGAGGACTATCTACCTGAGGGATTGTTTCCATTTTGACAGTAGAACCTGGGTTCCACTTTAACAATTCTGCACAATAATCTCATAATCTTGCATACTGCTCCTCCTTAGTCCTTTGCAAGATATTTTTGGCTTTCTTAACAGACCTCCATATTTTAGTCCTACTAAGATGAAGTCCAAATTTTTGCTTGAAGTAGTCAATAATGTTACTTACCTTCATATCCTTGTCATTTTTCAGTTTTTTCACCAATTTCCCAATGACCCAACTCTGTGATGCTTGTTTATTTTTAAATACTCTCCCACAAGTATGTTCAGATTTAAATGTTTTAATTTGAAAACAGTGAAAGACATTACTATAGCTGAAGTAAATTTCCCATGAACACGTTTTTCATCACACTTTTCTCTTGCTCTTGTCTTGTCATTTTTTACCCAGGAGACCACTCTACCCAGTTGAATTGTGTACTCCTTTACAGCTTTCTTAAATGATTCAATGGTTGTAAATTCCATTCCAAGTTCTAATCTCATATGGCTAAAAACTGAATCTTCATTCCATTGTGGATAGGTCTCCTTTTCTCCATCTTCATCATCACTGTTGTGGGGAGTCTTCATTTCTTCCGATTGCCATGAACATCCACTTTCACTCTCATCAGACGTATCATGTGGCACAAAGTTAATTTCTTCTTCATCACTTGTTTCCTCTTCTTCAACTACAGCTTTACCCTTACCTTCAACAACTTTCTTACTACTTTGACCTCCTACTTTCTTTTTAGGTGTCCCTTTTGCTTTTTGCTATTTTCCTTTTGCTTTTTGCTATTTTCCTTTTGTTGGCTTTGGGCTTGGTGTAGGTTTTGATTTTGTTGCTGCTTTTGACTTTTGTCTTGGCTTTCGTGCTACCTTCTTTGTAGAAATTGTACCCACAGATTCTGCAGCCCTTTTTGTTTGCCCCCTAATCATATAGGTCCTTCTTTCTTGCATAACACCAACACCTCTATCACGAACCTCATTTCCAGCCCCACCATCATCTTTCTCACTTGCCTCATAACCACCAAACATATCAACTTCTTCACACTCACTTTCAGACTGCCCACCCTTATCACCATCACCCTCTCCATCCTCAACACCATCACCCTCTCCACCCTCAACACCATCACCATCTTCCTCTCTACCTTCACCACACTCCAACTCAACATCAAAGTGAAAATCAGTGGCATCATCTAGTGGTATAAAATTAGGATCATGTCCACTACCACCCTCTCCAACTTCAAATTCAGCATGTTCTTGTCCTTCCAATTCAGGACCTTCTTCACCTTCCTCAACATTTTTTAACAATACTTCCATATCTAATGCTTCATTGACTGAATGTTCAAAATATATATCCATTTTTCTACCATTTCTTTTGGCTACCTGTACCATATCTAGCAAATCAACATCAAGTTCCAAAATGCGAAGACCATCACCAAATTTCAAAGTGGGATTCAACCAATATACATTTTTAACATTTTGATATCCTAGACTTGCAGCAAACTTTTTAAAACTAAAAAAATCCAGCGTGTCCTCATCACAATCCTCCCATATCTCAACATTTCCCCATTTATACTTCACCACTCCACCATCATTAATAAAATTTCCACCATGATGAATAAACAAAGTCAAATACTACATAAAGTAAGACAAAATCACTTCACAATAAGGGACCACATATAATAAATGCATTATTTTAAAATACTATTCAGATTAGGGACCATATGTATTAAATATTAACATTTTGTCATACCCACAGGTTAGGAACCACATGCGAATACCCACATTTCTCACATCCCTAAACAACATTTCAACCCAAAACTGGGAGAAGGTCAAATGTGCCCTACAATTTTTCAATTTTTTTAAAAAAAAACGTCCAAAACAGTGTCCTTTTTCCACTAAAAACCCTAACCTCAACTTACCCACTATTTGTATTTACAGTAAAACATATATAAGGGTTGAATAATAGGCCAAATACCTCGTCCATTGTTGCAGAAAATAATCAAACCTCGTTTGCTGGAATTGATTGCTTCTTTGCGCTGTAAACCAGAGAAAATGACAAAACGATGGTTCTATGCACTATAAAACAGAGATACTACAAAACAAAGATAATGACAACGGCCAAGAAGACAAAATATTTTTTCCTCCAATTGATGTTAAAACCATTTTCATAACTGTTATAAACAAGTAAAACGTCGTCGTTTTATGATACATGAGCTTCCTACGTGGCATTTAACGTTATAGGTCAGCACGTCGTTAACGATAACAGGGGGCAAGGACTAACGTGAATCACGGTTAACAAAGTCAGGAACTAACGGGTTAACTTACGTCTTTCAGGAACTAAACTGAACTTTTATAACAACTTCAGAAACTAAAGTGGTAGTTCACTCCATATATATATATATAATTGTAGTTAAAATTATTTTATTAAATAATTGTTATAAATAATTAAATTTTATTTATTTAATTATAATATTAATATATTTTATTAAATAAATTTAAATTAACAAAGTTTAAAAATATATATATTAAACAACAAATATAATATTTTTATATTATATTATTATAATAATTATACATAAATTTTATATGATTTAAATAATTATATATATGTAATTTAATAATGATTTTTATTTATATTTTAAATAATATATTATATATTAAAATTAGAATATATAATATTAATTAATTTTAAATATTTTAAAATTTTAATGTATTATATAATAATTAGATTAATGTTATTGATTGCTAATCTATACACTGGCATATCATAACCAACCAGTAGCCAAGATCTATATAAAATTAACAGGCACATGCGCGGACTGGAAGCAAATCAAGCTAGCACAATTGGCACGTCATGATATATACGAAGCACATGGCAACTAGATAACAAATCTAACTAACTGGCACATAATAAAACAACTTTTGAATTGGCTAATCAATAATGAAAAATGGAGGGCAGAAGAAGTGATGGCTGTGGCAGCTGCAGCAAAGAGCAGGAGCGATGATGAACTCGTCAGCCGCAAGGAGGAAGTGATGGCAGTTAAAACAACTCTGAAAAGAGAGGAAGAAGAAACAAAGAAGAAGGAGAAAAAATAAAGAGAATTGCGCATTGTGGGTTATAATATGAGTGATTGAAATTAGTTGGTTACTATCAATTTTTATTTTTAAATGTTTTCAACCCATTTAAAATATTAACAATCAAATAATTATGCAGTTGCTAGTATTGAAAATAGCATGCAAAATGCGCTATACACTATGTAATTATTGTTTTTTTTTTACATTTTCGTTATTTGGTGATTGAATTTATAAGTAGTTGTTAATAGATCAAATAAGTTGATTAATTCTACGATTGTTACCAATTGAATTAGCGATATCTTTTTTCTAACTACAAAATTGATCACTAAAAACTTCTGTGACTATATCTCTTTTCAGTTGCTAATGATTGAAACAGTTTCGATCTCTAATTTCAGTAATATCATATCCGGGTTGTCCATGACGTGGCAATGAGTAGATTCACGATTAGTGATCAACATTATTCATTTAATTATTAAATTTAAAATTATATATAATAAATATTTTTAAAAATATAATTAAATAATTATAAATAAAGGATAAATTTATAATTATTCAATATATAATAATTTTATATATATAATTATCATCATAATATATAATATAAAATTAATAATTTATATTAATTTTGATATATACTATCATTTAATATTTTATATATAGAGAGAAAGAATTAGTGATGTTAACATTTACACTAATTTAATAATTTTATATAAAATATAAAATTTACTAATTCAATCGTTAAATTATAATATAATATTTTTATAATTAAGTATATCAAATTTTAAAATATATGTTATTTAATTATTGATATTTACATATACTTAAATAATATATGAACCATTAAAATAAAATTATGAGATGAAGTATTTATCAATTTTTGTTTTATATAAAATTTTATATACATAATCTACTTAATAAAAACTTTTAAATCAATGATTAAATTAATAAATTTTGTATTTTATACAAATTTATTAAGTTGGGATACATGCTAAAGTTTAATATATATGTCAACGAATTTTGACGTATATATAAGTTAAGATCTGTTAACAGTAGATGTCAAACTTTAACACTTATATCAACTTAATAATCTTATATAAAATACAAAATACATCAATTTAAAAAAATTTATCAAGTACATCATGTATATAAAATTTCACACAAAATAAAAATTAATAAATATTTTATTTCATAACTTTATTTTAACAGTTTATATATTATTTAAATATATAAACATCAATAGTTAAATAATATATCTACAAATTTTTTAAAATTTGATATATATAATTATAAAGATATTATGAAATGATGAGATTGGATTATTAAATTTTATATTTTATATAAAATTATTAAGTTAGTGTAAGTATTAAAATTTGATATCTAATATAAAAAATATATATATATATATCCATTAATACTAGGTATCAAATTTTATGTAAAATATAAAATTTATTAATTCAATCATTGAATCATGTTATAATATCTAGTAAATAATAAATATAAAATTTTATAAAATTTAAAAATATATTATTCAATTATTGATATTTATATATATTTAAATAATATATAAATAGTTAAAATAAAATTATAAACTATAATATTTATTAATTTTTTTAATATAAAATTTTATATACATTAGGGCAATCTGAATAATATATATATATATATATATGATACGTCATGACGCGTATGATATACAAGAAGCACAAGCTAGCACATAATAAAGACAACCTTCTTTAAGTTGGCCAAACCACGAATAATGATTGGTCATGGGCAACCAGGCAGTGGGGTAAGCAGGCATATAATAAAGAATTAAAGATAACATTTTAAGTTAGCCAACCAAGAATAATCATCATTCATTTCACCTCATGCAACAGCATCATCCAATCATCTCACCATGCCAGCTATCAAAAGACAGAGATTTTGGTGCCATTTATTAATATTTCACTTCATGCATAGTGGTTTGAGATTTTAAATAATTTATACCAAATTAAACTGACCCACCAAATTACAAAAGTTTCTTGCAAAATATTGCTATAATAAGTGTACTTTACTTGACGCACACTAAGAGAGTCATACAACACAACTTGTGAATAAAGCATAGAGTTGGAAATGGTTGATTCAACCCATTTCCTCTCCCATCATAACTCATCCGATCTATTTGTGGAACATGAAGACGATGAGCAACACCCCTCATCTCTTAGCTCCACAATAGACCTGTGCATAGGAGAACTCAACTGGACCCAACTATTCCAAACCTTTCTAATCTCCTTTTGTTGGATCTTTGATGGTCAACAAACATTCATCACTATCTTCACAGACACACAACCATCTTGGCACTGCACCGATGGTACATGCAACTCAGCAACCGACATGTGCAGCCTTCCCAAGGAATCATGGGCCTGGGATGGGCCTACACAAATTTCGATCATCTCAGAATGGGGCTTGGAGTGTAGGAGCTCCTTCATCGTGGGCCTTCCGGCTTCCATGTTCTTCTTGGGCTGCTTAGTTGGTGGGCTTGTTTTGGCCACTCTCGCTGACTCCTCACTGGGTCGCAAGAAAATGCTCTTTTTCTGTTGCCTCATCATGTCCCTCGCTTCCTTCCTTGCCGCTTTCTCAACCAACGTTTGGATTTATTCACTTCTCAAATTCGTCTCTGGATTTGGCCGTGGAACCGTTGGAACTGCAGCACTTGTACTTGTTTCTGAACTCGTTGCCAAAGGTTGGCGTGGCAAGCTTGGTGTTATGGGTTTCTACTTTTTCAGTGCAGGATTTTTTACTTTAGCACCTTTGGCTTACATAAACAGAGGGCTTTCATGGAGAAACCTATATTTATGGACTTCTATTCCATCTATTTTATACTGTGGATTAATCTATTCTTTTGTTCCTGAGTCTCCAAGATGGCTTCTCATAAGGGGCAAGAAAGAAGAAGCTGTGGAAATATTGAAAAGCATTTCACCTATCTCTCATAGTGACTTAAATTTGGCTATATCAAACATGTCCCTTGAGCAAGAAATTTGGAACGTTGATTTATACTCTGCACTTAAGATTATGTTGCAAAAGAAATGGTCTTTGAAAAGGCTAATGGCAACTACAGCCATAGGCTTATGTATTGGATTGGTTTATTATGGTGTGCCACTAGCCCTAGAAATTTTATCATTCAACCTTTATTTGAGTGTCACATTTAATGCCATGACAGAGATTCCAGCTACTTTGCTTATTTATGTCCTCTTAGGGAGGTTCAATAGGAGAAGCGTGATCTTCATTCTCACCACCATAAGTGGGATTGCATCTGTTTTGGCAGTTGTGGAAGGGAAGATAATGACAAGGCTTCAGATTGTGTTTGAGTTAATCTCTTTCTTCTGTGCTTGTTCCGCGTGTGATGTTCTTATAATATACACCACCGAGTTGTTCCCAACTTCTATACGTAACTCTGCGTTGTCGTTGGTGAGGCAAGCGGTGGCGTTAGGAGGTGCATTTGGTCCATTGTTGGTGGCAGCTGGTAGAAAGCATAAGTTCTTATGTTATGGAGTTTTTGGGTTGATAATAGGATGCAGTGGAATATTTCACCTATGTTTGCCGGAGACCAAAGGCAAAGCATTTTGTGATACTATGGATGAAGAAGAAACCAAAGACAAAGTGAAATTGTTGGCGTGATTTTTACGAAGGTTTTATTTCCTATCCACATACATGTGATGAAGTTATAGGGTATTAATTATTTTCAATTAATGATTTTTAATATATTATAAATGGTATATAAAGAGCTTTATATTAATTAATTTTGTAATAATCTAAAATTAGAATTTGAAGCGATGAGTCATGTGTTTGCTGCAGAGGCTTTGGGTTCGCAGTGGGCGATTATGATAAGGTTGGACGTATGCTTGAATCTTGATGAAGGAAAGGGAGAGTACTTGAAGGATTGTGCATGCATGGAATAACAACAGCACTGGGGATAGCTATGCAGGGATTCTTAAAGATTGTCTTTTCATGTCATGTGACTTTTGGGTTTTTTGTCTTTAGTCAATATTTGTATAATTGTCATAAGCAATGTTTTAGACCATATTGCTAGATTAGCGTTTAATTTCCCCCATTTATGCAGCATGAAGACGTAAGTACCCCCTAGGTGTTCTTTGCTTTTGCAAAATGATTGTACTCAATGGTTGGTGCTCTTAATAATATCCCCCCTTCTTTTATGAAAAAGAAAAGGACGTTTATTTAAGGTTAGAATTACCTTTATGTGTAAAAAAATAAAAATATAACTAAATTTTAATCATTTGGGATGTTAATTAGTTCTAAAAATATTAATTTTTATAATTTAATCTTTTAAATATATTAAAATTATTTTTATTTTTGTAAAAAATTAAAATATAATTAAATTAACATATTTAATAACTAAAAGTATTTAAAATACAATTTTTATAATTAAATTGTATATTTATTCAAATAATATATTATCATTTAAATTAAAACTTTTAATAATAGAAATTAAAATATTTTATAAAAATCATAATTATTAAAAATATAAACTAAAATCAAGTTGTAGAATTTTAAAATGTACCTTTTGTAAAACTTATGTTGAGTCTATAAGTACACATTTCATTCATCAATAAAGTACAAAACTTTATTTTTATTATGTTATATAACTGTATTCAATTCAAATTCATACGCAGGATTTATTATTATGTTCAGTTTTGAAAGATGTTGGTTTACTATGCCTACATTAATTTAATGCTGTTATGTTTTAAATGAAACTATACTCAAGTTATATTTGGAACTAAAATATAAATACTCATTCAATTAATTAAAATATAAATTTTATTTAATATAAATGAAGGTATCACACATCTAAATGAATACGAAAATGTCACCTCATTAATAAATTAATATACAGTAAAGTGGGAATTAAATAGTGATTACATTAAATTTTAAATTTATAGCAAAAAATTAAATAAAACAAAACCCGACACGTGAGTGATAATTCTCGTACAGACCGTCTTAATCGCTTTGCTGGGCTAATATATGAATAGTTCTTCAACTTACATGATTTTTTCAATCTTTAGATGTCATTCTCAATTTTAATCTTATCCATGTTTGTATCTTGTTTTATCCTGGTATTTCTTATCTTCTTCATTTTTTAACGATTTGTGAAATATGTGGCCATAACAATCAGTTTTTAATTGAGTCATTTTTATCATAAAAAAGAAGAAGCTAATCATCGTTGAGGAATATCTAAGATATGGCGCAGTTGTTCTTTAACTAAGGTAATTAATATAGAAACAATCAAAGTTATGCAATTGTTAATATAAGGAAAAGCAGCATTTTACAACTCAATTTTAATTAAGTTTGACTCATTTAATAAATAGATAGATTGTTAAAAAGTTTTTTTTAAGATAAACAAGACAGAGTTAAACTTATAAAAGAACCTATTTAACTTATTTAGAGGCCTATTTATATTTATATATTATATATTTATATTTATTTTAATATATTATATTTATATAATATTTATTTTATATTTTATTTACATAATATTAATATATATATATATATATATTTTAGGCTTATTTAATGATCTTTTTATCTTATAGATTTTAAGTTTACAAACTTTTTTAATTATTTATTTACATAAGTTTTAAGTTTATTAATTGATTTTTTGTAATGTAGATTTTTAAACAGACTTGCCTTGTAGGCTTTAAATCAGGGCAGAAACAGAAAAAGAGTTTTTAACAGGTAACGAATCCAGATTCAGAAATCAAAATTTTTAAATAAATCAAACTTAAACACTCAAAACCTATATTGATTAAAGGTAAAATCTATCTTAAGTATATAATTTAAAAACAAACTTTATTTTATAAATTAATTGTTAGAATTAAATTAAAAAAAAATTAATTTTAATATAATATAAAATCTATCATACATTTTTTATTAATGCACCGCCCACTTATCCAATCCTGCAAAGGGAGTTTTTTAAAAAACTATCATTTATTAATTTAAAGGCTGTGGTGATGCCAAATTACCTTTGGTGTTAGACATTGATGGAGCAAGACACTGGCCGGTTAGCTGTCAAAATTTTTCGTTATTGTGAAAATGAAATGGGAAGTTATATCTTATAATATTTTTTATAATTTTTATTACAAATGAAAAAAAAATTTGATATATGATATAATAGAAAGAAATGAAAAAAAAAGTATTATAGACTTCATTGTTAAAATAGTCTGAAGTGAAATTGGTTGGAGACATATATATAATATCAGAGGGGTATGCTCCAATATTCTTATTAAAAGAAAAGTATTACTTTTTTTAAGATTGCAAAATGAAATATAAAAATAATAAATTAAATAATAAAGGTCAATAATTATTTGTGAAAATTTAATTTGATTTTTTATTTATAAATTTTATTTTTAATGATATTTAATATAAATTTCTAATTTTAGAAAAATAAAATATGATGTTCCATTTTTTACAATGGTTTGACCTCCAACAGTTGATTTTGAGGGCTGTCGGTGGATGTGGTAGCAGGATTAACAGCACTTAACTACTCGTTCATACATTAATGTAGCTGGTCCAATAACACTTAACCACTCCAACATCAAACATGTTTATAATTTATACATCTGGATTTTATTTCCTACATTGGATCTAAAATTTTCAAATTACATAACGGTCCCTTCAGGGTGCATTTCATAAAATTAACTTCTTGCATCCTTAAAATGTAAAAACACATTTTTAACCGGAGTTTAATCATTTTGTGAGAAAAAAAAAATTAAAAAACCCTAACCCTCATTCTTCCTCTTTATCTGAATTGAGAAGAGACACCTTGACGGTTTCTTGCTCTTCCTCTTTTTCTCAATTTTAATATATCGTAGTTACGATATTGATGATATTAAAAGATCCAAAAAGTTCATTTCATTAAAATCATCGCAAGGAGACTGTTACGCGATTTTAAAATTCTTGATCCAATCAGAAAATACAATCTAGATGTATAAATCATAACCACATATTTAATGTACAAACATGGGCTTAAATGTAGCACTAGCCTCTGAAAAATGGTGGTGCAGGAAAAAAAAACTTTTATTCATTTGACTTTTTAGTATATATTTGATGCTATATATTAAAAAATTTAGATACAATAAAATTTTATTTAAAATTATAAATTTAATATGCTAATAATATTAAATATTATAATTTTTATTAAAAAAATATTATTTATTATCTTTATTCTATTTTTAAGAAAATATATTAAAAAATCAAAAATAATTTTATCATTTTAAACTAGCTTAATCCAATGATGGTGTTGAATAATTGCATCAAATTAAAAGCATTTTGGCCTACTTGCATTGGTTTGAAGTTCATCACGAGATTCAGGACGAGTAGATCACATCATGCCTAAGCCTAATGATGTATAGTATTTTTTTTTTACTATTATCGATTTTTTAATATATATATATATATATATAACAATATATAATAAAATTTAATTAAAATGATATAATTCAGTATACTTATAATATTAAATATTATACTTTTTATAAAAAATTAACTTCAATATATTATCTATATAAAAATTTATATTATTAATCATTCAAAAATAGATAAATAAAATTTTTAAACTAATTATTATAAAATTTAATAATTTCTAATGTAAAAAAGTTTTACATTAACAATACATTATAATTACATTTTAAAAATTTATTATTTATTATTTATTAACTTCTTATAATTATGACATATATTAAAAATAAATTTTATTTATTTAATTTTAATATATATATATATATAATTATATAATAAAAATAAATAATAAATTTTTTTTAAACATTATAATATTTAATATTATTAAAATAAATTTTTACAAAAATTTAATATATTATAAATTTTTATTATGTATATTTACATACATATTAAAACTATAATATTTTTATTTTATCTATTTTTAACTATTTATATATGCATATTTTAAAAAATTGCCGAATTTATTATGAAAATGGATAGTTAAAATTTGTTTCTATTTTTTTAAAAGAAAATCCTGATTAAATTATTTCATTATAAATTGACTTATTTTTCTTTATATACATAATTATGGCATAATTTTCATATTTTAAATGTTAATAAATAAAAATAATAAAATTTAAATATAAGTTTCATATAAATTACTCTTATTCTTTATTAGATGAATCGTAATAACTACACTTATTTGAAACATTCGTTTGGATCATTTCATAGTTATTTTATAAAATTAAAATCCGTTTAAATTTGAATAAAATTTATGTGCCTACATCAAACGGAATAAATTTCCGTTAGACTTTCACATCAATCTAAGACGAATTTGCTTTATATAGATTTTAATAAAATTAAGAGTAAACTGTCACTTTAGTCCCTGAAATTGTTATTAAGTTTCATATTAGTTCTTGACTTAAAGAAATTAACCTGTTCGTCCCTCACTTCTCAAATCGTGATTCACGTTAGTCCCTGCGGTCAATTTCTGTTGACGGCTTGCTGATGTGTAACGTTACATGACGTTAAATCCCAACGTAGCCAGCCACGTGAACCTCAAACGTCCTCATTGCGTCGCACACGTGGATTAACAAATGCTTCTAAATGATGTCGTATCAAATAATACTGAGATTTGGGATTTTAGAAAGCATCCCAATTTGAAACCCTAATTGATACGTAATCTGTGAATCCTAAATTCAGACATTGAATTGATTCGTAGTTGATGTCAAGGGTAAATGATAGAAGATGCGTACACACCCATTCCAATTCCAAACCCAGGTTCGTTTCTTCCTCTTTTTAGGATTTTTCTTCTTTTTTAATTTCACCATTCTCTACTATCCTCATGATTAAATTTTTTATTTTGAATTCACAGTTTCCTTTCTCGCCCTTTCAATTTTAGTGGGTTTGATTTTAATTTTTGATTGGTGGATCCTCATGATAGGTTGGCTCATCCCGGTGGACCCTTGGCCACGAATAAAGCAGCGGCTTTGTCAAAGTTTCTGGAGAGGAAGCTGAAGGAACCTAATGGATTAGCTTCTATTAACCTTGATCTTTTTGAACTCGCTGTCAATAATGCCAAACAAACTGTCTGTGCAGTTCTCTTCTCTCTTCCGCAATAGAAGACCCTTTATGTAGTGGATTCTTTATTTGGACTTTATTTTATTTGATTCCTAATGTATTGCTTGATGATTTGTGCAATTCAAGTTTCATCGCCACAATTATTTGAGCTGTGTGTGTTTTTGCTGTCAATGGTGTGGGAGTGCTGGGCTTGCCTTTTGATACTTTGATGAATATATTTTATCTTCTGGTTTTCTTCCACTATTTGACCAAAAATATTGAATGTAGTAGGAATGCCTATAGTAGGAAACTAGGAATAAAATATACCTATATAGAGACAGAGACATCAACCAGGCATGATTAAGGTTTACAATCTAGCTTGTTTGGGGAGTTAGTAGCTTTACTATGAGAGTATTTTATTCAAATCCAAGCATGGATGCACGCATGTGTGCAGGTAAGGCTACCAGATTAGAGCCATAACTTGCATATATCCTTTCTTATGTCTTATATCTACCTTTTAGCTTTTAACAATGTTTGACGCAAGTTTTTTTGTTGGATATTGGTTTTTAGTTTCTTTATGTGTCTTTAATTGAATTAGTATGGTAGTCATTGAGTGTAATCTTTTATGATTCCCTACAACTTTAGGTGGTACTTCTAATTCAAAACGAAATGTTCGACATGTGGACTCCTTTGGTGACTCTGATTCTAAGGTTCTTGCTTCATTACTGTTGGTAGTGTCTGGATAGTTTTTGAGATTTCTGCCTTTTTGTTTTCTCACTTTGTTTTTGATCTTGATAGGATTCAAGTGAAGAGAAACATAATAAACTGTCTGAATTAAACGAACAGAAGAAGAAGAAAAAGAAGAAAAACAAAAAAAAAACAAAAAACAGGTCATTACTCGTTAATGTGACTGGTTATTTTCCTTGAGACTTCTACAATTTATTAATTTAAGTAACCAGTCTTGTTTTGCTGCAGAATGTTGAGGACACTGGAGGTGTTGTGTTGAAAAAGCCTAAACAGAAGTTTAAATTCTGATCTTATTTGTACTAGCAAGCAAATTTTCGAAATAGAGGATTAGGGCCAAAATTTTTAGCCATGGTTTCTTTCCTCACCCAAATTTGTTAGTTACCAGTAACATGGAGTCACAGATACGACGCTGTGCCAGAGCTTTTGATTCAACTGACCTTTCTGATGAGCTATGACACAAATTATGAACCTTTTTTTTTTTAAATTTTATTAAAATTCTTTTAAGGTTTGATGGTAGAGGGAATTATTGTGTAAACAACTCTAATTTCCAAATGCAAGTTGGGTGATGTTATTTATATTGACATAGAGAACACTCAATTTCAGCTGATATAAGCACTTTCTTTCGTCTACCATCTCTTTTAATTTTACTTGTATTTTCTCTTGTCTTTTCTTTTGTTTCTTGTTTATTTTGTCGATACTTTTAGTTTTGTTAAAGAAAAATACAAAAAGATGCTCTCCAATTCTGATTATAGTTTATCCCACTATTTGTTTTGTAGTTTGCATGCACTATTCAGTTCTGTTATATGCGATAGATGTAAGGAGGGTATCTCTTGCGTGATGTGCAAGAAGTGTTTCCAGCTATAATATGCAAACAGAATCTGGCTCAATTCCAGTTAGGGACTATGCATATAATATGCACCTAAATGTATTACAATCAGCATTTCTTACCCACCCTCATGCTGTTTATTTTATCTGATGTTTTGCCTCTTTTTCGTTATAGTTAGACTAACTTTTTGTTAAAATAGAAATATCAGATAATATCAATACAAATCATTTTACACATTCATAACCACATCTTTTCATGAATTATTGGAAGGAAGGGAGCAATTTAGCTAATGGAATTACTCTTGTATATTAGATAGTCGCTGCATCAATCAACGGTGAAGTGATTCAGTATTATTTTGCGATTTACTATAATTGTTTTAGCCCCTTGATATGCAACAAGTTTGATCTCTTAGTGGAACTTGTTTTGTAAATTATTCTTCGAAAAAATCCTAAAATTTTACAGTCGATTTTTTACCTTGTGATCATGAAATGAATAAAAAGTCAAAGTGTGATGAATTTAAGGCAACCAAATGAAAAATGTATGAAACCAATTGGTCGTGGTGAGGGGTTGGAATTAGAGTAATTTCACATCACCAAAAGACATGTAGATGAGAGAGTAGGAACTTGAATTATAACTCCCTGCAAGAATCAATTTATCCTTATACAACTTCAATAACTCATTGGCTTCCTTCCCATGACAAGAAATAAATCTATCCAAAAAGAGCTTTTCATTAACACTAAAAATTGCACCCACACTCAGCGGATTCACAAGATCCTTAGATTTCAAAACGAGAACAACAGAAACCATCGGAGTGATCCGTTTTCCCAAGCTCATGGACAACACCAGAGGATACCTTGCAACATCAGAAGCCTCAAAACCCAACTTGTTCACCAGAAGATCCATGATAGCCTCAATCTTACATTCTGAAATAGACATATAGAAAGGATGGATTCTAAACGCCCCTAAAATATGATCATCACTCCAACCCCAATTTCTAAAAACACCTTCCTTTGCCCATGTAGATCTGCTCAGATACACCTTCATATGAACAACTCGATTTTTGGCTCGAAATGTTGGTTAGGATCAGTTCGAAGGAATTCTGGAACGCCACGGATTATTCCTAAGGTCTTGGCTTGGGAGAAACCGAGGTTGTTGAAGAACTCGATCACGGCATCTGGTTTCGCGCGATCTTCGAAACTCATGCGTTCTGCAATATCCAAACTAGAAGCTTGGGATTGAGTAACACTTGTGTTTAAGTCTTTATCAGGTAGTAGGCTAAACTTGGGTGCATAACAAATCGGGAATTTATGATTTAGATCAATTCCAGAAATTAGGGTTCCAAATAGGGATGTTTTCTAAAATCAGAAATTTCAGACCATTTGATACGACAACGTTTAGGAGCATTTGTTAATCCACGTGTGCGACACAATGAGGGCGTTTGAGGTCTACGTGGCTGGCCACGTTGGGATTTAACGTCATGTAATGTTACACATCAGCAGGCTGTCAACAGAAATTGACCGCAGGGACTAACTTGAATCACGATTTGAGAAGTGAGGGACGAACGGGTTAATTTCTTTAAGTCAGGGACTAATAAAAAACTCGAAAACAATCTCGGGGACTAAAGTGGCAGTTTACTCTAAAATTAATTTTAAAAAACAATTTTGATTGGATGTCAAGCGGATTTGGGTAAGGCAACTCTGACTTAAGAGTGGCAAAAGCAATTGTGGGCCACCCGATCCCGCCAATCTGAAAGTTAAACATCACAGAGAGGAAGATGGTCATTTCAAGTTAAATTTAATGATTAAAAATGAGGAATGTAAGACAAAGATGGATTTAGTTTTTACTATTTATTACTAATTGAATAACCTATTCAATTATTATGAATAATTTTTATATGTATTATTTGCATCTTTTTAAGTGTTGGGTGTGGTAAAAAATTAAAATTTTATATATATATATATATATATATCTATTATTTTATTTTTTTATTATTTATGTTGTTTTTTTTATCTTATGAAAATACGTTGTATGTCTTGTGAAGATCTGTTATTTTTTTTTGTGAGGAAAAGTATTTGTTAGAATTTTAAGTTTTGAAAGATTCATCTTTATCCTTTTTTTATAAATTATCTTTTTTTTACTGTTTCCTGTGGTTCTTTGACTAGATTTTGATTTTGCGTTGTTGAGTATTATGCTCTATTAAGGCAAATCTCCCTCTTCTCTTCCAATATTTTTTCATTCCTCTATTACCTTCCTAGTTACGATTTATTGTTGATTTTTTTTTCTTAACCGAAAGCCTCAATCCTCCCACCTTTATCTAATATGCCTTCTATTCTCATTTTAAGGGTTAGGGTTTATTTATTCTTCAAAATTTTCCTTCCATGTACCAACTAGCCACTAAAGAAGGCAGGAGATGAATTTGTAAAGGTAATTTCTTTTTTAAATTTTAGAGTTTTAGTTTTTTATTTTATTGTGATAAAATTTTTCATCATAAAGTTTGTTTGATTTTGATAAAATACTTTGGTATAATAACATTTTTTACTTTTACATTTTTCATTTTAAATTTTGTTTACTTTTACAGAAACTATACCGTGAAATATGCTACTTTCCACTGACATTTTTCGATAATGGATTAGTTTATTATTTTTTCTTATAGATTTGATTATTTGATATGGTCTACTCTGTAAATTCATGAACCAAAATTTTAAAAATATATATTTTTGACATTTTTTTGTTGACTCCAGTGGTAAGTCCAATCTAAATGTAACCGACCATTTTATCTTTTACCCGCTATATCCAAAACCCGATCTATTCGACAACAAATTTGGGCAGAAACGGTTCAATCTTTTATATCTATCGGGTAGCTATGATTCTTGGTTGAACAAATTGAACTCGTCCAAACCCGCCCATTATTCACCCTACTCTTACTTGTCCATAACAAAATTTTTTGTTTGGTTAAGTCAATCTTTACTCGTCTATAACCAAACTTTCCCTAATTGTTGGTCCATTCTCGTCCAAGTACAATGTCAAATAGGACAAGTTACATGTAATCGGATGGTTAGATTAGATCAATTGGATACAATTGGTTTAGGCTTAATTTGGATCTTAAATTTTTTGACAAAAATTTAAAATATGATAACTTAATGGTCATGTTTTGATGTTGTTTGTTATTGCCTACATGAATTTTTATTGATACATTTATTTGGATATCTATAATAGTTAAATTCATCTAATTTTTTCAAGAAAGAATTTTACATTATAATCACAACCATAAAACTATATTATCCAATATAGAAATATAGAAGTTAAAGTTAGACTCACAATATATATTGAAAATACAAAAAGATAATGAAATAAATTATATAAGCATACTTTTAATTAATTAAGAATGTGACTCTCACTCACTATACACAAATTGAATAAAATTGAATATTAACAATGCCATTAAATCAAAATTAAATAAATTTTTTACAACCAACAGACAACACAAATTCATCCATCAATCCAAGTCTTCTCCCCTAACCTATCAATGATTAAAGTAGAAAATTAAAAATTTATTAGGAACTTTATTTAAAATCTAGTAAAAAACTTCCTCATTGTCCATGTTTGGATGTGGTTGAAAATTATATTCAAGACCTAAAATACTCATAAATAGAAAGAAAAATGATTTTACAATAGAGAGAGATAGATAGAGAGAGAGAGAGAGAGAGAAATTGAATATAATTGAGCAAATAATTTCAAGTAATACCATTATAAGAGCCTAATAACACTTACATGATCAGAACATCATATTATTCCAAAAATTAACATTAAGAGATACACCATTATCATCATTTCAAAATAGGTGTTAAGATTTATCTAAACTCCAAATATGTAATATCCATAAGTTGTAAAATGTATGAAGCAAATTGAGCAAATATTAATATAATTGACTAGATAATATTCAATAATGAAATTAGAACAACCTAAAAGCATTTACAATGACAATATCAGATAACCCATTCATTTATCATTTCAAAATGAGTCTCAATATTTTTTCAGGCTCCAAAAAAGTTAATAATCAGAATCTATCAAGTGTGAAATAAAGAATTAAACTAGGAGTAAGTAAATATATAAAAAAGTTTCAACCAATTAAAACATACTTTTTATGAAATATAGCTTGTTACCTTTTTATCTCAGCTAACATGCATTGGTTGTGACTGAGGAGTTAGACTATCTAATGGTCCCTTAAATTTATGGCCAGCAACTAACCCATAAACAGTAGTACCCAGTAGTACCTACTTCAATGTTTGACATTTCTTATAAACAATGAAATAAAGAACATAATTAGTTCACATATATTTATGTAAAAAACATAACTATAAAATGTACAAAAACAATAACCATTTAAGTTTTTTTTTTGAATTTTCCAAGTCCTCACCAATGAGTAAATCCTTAAATAGGTAAAGAGAAAATCTTAACAAATTTTATGTACAAATCAATGCTTTGATCATTTTAGGGGATAAGAACTCTTGAATGCATCTAGCACCTTACCCCAATGCTAAGTGCACTCCTACATGCAACAGTGGAAATAGGTATGACCAACAATCCCTAGCTAAAGTGAACAATATTGGAAAATAAGAGGAGTTCTATTTTCACCATAGAAGTATATCAAATTTATCATCATCATCAATGTAAGACTTAGTTAAATATCTGCCAAGTTCATTCTTTTCATCAATAGAATTTTTCTCTCTAAATTGCTGTTTAAAAGCTGCAGCCCAAGAAGAGTGAGAAGAAATTTCAAGATTTGATGTTTCACAAGAACTCTATTGAGATGATAGTTAGTTGAATTAGGAAACCATATTTTTTTGTTCATGTACAAAATTAATTCAAGAATGAGAAGAAATTTTAGGAGTTGATGTTTTACAAGAATTCTGTTAAGATTATAGTTGGATGGACTGAGAAACCATTGATATAATCTTGAAATATTCAGTTTTACACTAGACAATAATTTAGTGGAAAAATTAGAATAATTCTTGTACATTGATAAGTGTCCAATAAGACACTTATTTGGAACATAATTCAATATAATTGCAAGTAATTGAAACATAAAACACCATTAAAACATGAGAAAATGACATAAAACTGAATAATCCATGCATAATCTGGAAAATACAGTTTTAAAGTCTTTTGGAGGATAAATTCTCGTAAATCTGATATGTTTTAATTTCTGCAATCTGTTACAGGGTTCCGCATTGGCAACGTAACTGGACTCACGTGGAATACATGAAGATTTGAAGGAAAAGGGGCAATCCGTCAATCGCGTCGCGTTAGCAATGCAGCTGGGTCGCGTTGGGGACGTGACACTACACACTAATAGCTATAAAAATCCCAGAACAGAACGAAAGCAGGGCATCTATCAATCAAACATTCACTCTATCCACAAAATCTATCTCCAGAGCCCAAACCCAGAAGCAAGAGCCGCCGTTTTCCTGGACGTTGGTTTTGTTCTGGGTGAAGAAAGAACCCTAGGGTGGAAGGCGAAGTGCATCTGCAGCGTGCTGCCATGATCATGACTTTCTCTTTTTCCCCTGTTTTCTTCTTCTTCATTATGTGTAACTGAGTCCCTGTTGGCGGAGGATGAATCCTTAATTGATCTTATGTAATCCAGATTTTGCATTTATTTAAGATTATTTTCCCTTAACGTTGATTACTCATCTCTTTGCTTAATGCTTTTATGACTTGGCCACTTATAAATTGAATCTAAACTCTTCTTCGCAATTGGGAAATTGGTTTAAGAGTTGGAACTGGGACTGAATAACATAATTGTGAAGGTTCTAGAGATAGAGGTTCACAATTGTGAGATCGTTTGAATTCTTGAACATAAGGCTCACTGCAAATTAGGAACTACTAAGGGATTAGGATTCCTAATTTGCTGTGAAGGATTGTCGAGTCAAGGGATTGACATTCAATCACTTCTTTGTTAATTTGATCTTCAACTATCATTTATCTTAAGTATACGTAATAATCAAGGATTACATAGGGGAAGTTTTGGTGAAATCCAACCCTAACACCTTCCATTAATAGATTTCTTACCCATTCAGATTGTGTATTGAGTATTACATAGTTTTAAATGTATTTTAAGGTGTTTCATGTGTACTGGAACAGAGTTCCAGGATTGTGACAGAATCTGTGAACCTTATTATTTTTCTGTTTGTGTTGCTGACGCGCGAGATCGCGTTACCTACGTGATCCCATAACTGAGTTCAATTAGTAGACTAGTAGGAATTCTGTATTTGAACCAAATCCATGTGGAGACAATACTCTTACTCATTCTTTACTTCATAAAACGATAAGGTGCACTTGCCTTTATTCGATTTCACACCAACAAGTTTTTGGCGCCGTTGCCGGGGATTTGTTTTTCAATATTGAAGAGTACTATGAATGCCACTAGATTGAGAAACTCTGTTTCATATTTCTAACTCTGTTTGCACAGTAATCCTTTCTTCAGTTTAATCTTGTTTAACTTGTTTATGCGAGGTGAATAAGAACAGGAATTAATCTTTGAACCTAAGATTGAGAAGCTTGCAAGAAGAAACCGAAGGGAAACAAGATTACGAAAATGCAACAAGAGCAACAGAGACTGCAAAGGACCAGCGAAGAAAACCCGGTGCATCACTCGATCATAGAGGAGCATCCGCTTAACAGGAGAATTACGTTGGGAGAATACGCAGTCCCAAATTCTGCAGGTTGCAGCGCTAGCATTGTGAGACCACCAATCGCTGCCAACAACTTTGAAATTAAACCTACACTACTACATCTAGTGCAACAAGACCAGTTTAGAAGAAGTGAAGTGGAAGACCCGAACCTCCACCTTTCAAGTTTTCTCCAAACATGTGACACAATCAAGATGAATGGCGTCTCTGGCGAAACGATCAGATTGAGACTATTCCCATTTTCCTTAAGAGATCGTGCCAAGTATTGGTTGCAAACCCAGCCAAAAGGAAGTATTACCACCTGGGAAGAATTGGTATCCAAGTTCCTCATGAAATACTTCCCACCCTCTAAAGACAACAAGCTGAGAGGGGAGATCTCTTGTTTCGATCATAAGGAAGGAGAATCACTCTATGAGGCTTGGGAACGGTTCAAGGAGCTTTTGCGGAAGTGTCCACACCATGGTTTCTCCGATGTCCATCAAGTTCATATTTTCTACAATGGAGTCAAGCCCGCCACGAGACTCATCATAGATGCCTCAGCAGGAGCATCTCTGAATACTAAAATTGCAGAGGAGGCCATGAAGCTTATTGAAATAACGGTGTCCAATGAGTACCAATTAGCAACTGACAGAAGTGTTCTCAAGAGAGGTGTGCTGGAGTTGGACACACAAACTACAATACTTGCTCAGAATAAGTTGATCTCACAGCAGCTGGAGGCGTTGACAAAACAGTTGCAAGTCTTCAACGTAGGAACCCCTCAACCAGCACAAGTCCTAAAATGGGACTTTTGTGGGGGTGAACATGAAAACAAATGTTGCGACACAGACGTAATAGGAACCTCCAGCCAGGAGCAAGTGCACTATATGGGTCAGCCATAAAGGCCTAAGTATCCTCCTTACTCAAACTCTTACAATTCTAATTTCAGGAACCAGAATAACCCTAGGAGGAACGGACAGTATGCACAGCAACAGCCCACTCAACAACACACAAACCAACCACAGGACAACTCTGCTGACTTGGGGAACATACTCAGCCAGTTCATGCAATCAACTCAAGCATCCATCAAGAATTTGGAGAATTAAGTGGGACAGCTATCCAAACAACTCACAGAAAGAAATCCTGGGAGTTTTCCCATCGATACAACAGTAAATCCCAAGGATCAGTGTAATGCCATCACAACAAGGAGTGGAAACATGATAGAACCAAGGCTGGCCACAGTACCAAAGACAACAGAAAATGTAATCACACAGATCAATGATGCTGCTGATCCAACAGACCCACTATCTAGAACTGAAACAGAAATGCAACCTAGAGGAGAACCAGCAGCCAGTCCACAACCAGCAATGAAGGAAGAACAGAAGAAAGAATTCCATGACAGGCCAGTGAGAAAAAGCAAAAAGCAATTATTTGAGGAGGTCGTGGCCAACGGGGAAAAGGCTACGTCGGCAACGCCAAATGTCCCATTTCCTCAAAGGCTGAAGAAACAGCAGGAAAAGAGAAAGTTCTCTAGATTCCTGGATATATTCAGGAAACTGCATATCAACATACCATTAGCTGAAGTACTGGAAAAAATGCCCTTGTACGCCAAATTCATGAAGGAGTTTCTGTCCAAAAAGAGAAAGCTTAAGGAGGATGAAACTGTAGCTCTTACTGAAGAGTGCAGTGTCATCATTCAAAGGAAGCTACCTCAGAGCTGAAAGATCTAGGATCTTTTGCAATTCCCTGCACCATTGGGAATTTTCAAATTGGAAAGACATTATGTGACTTAGGAGCTAGCATCAACTTGATGCCCCTTTCCATAATGAAGAAACTGGAAATAGAGGAGGTGAAACTTACCATGATGTGCCTCCAACTGGCTGATCGATCAATTAAACATCCATATGATGTTGTGGAAAACCTTCTAGTCAAAGTAGACAGATTCATATTCCCAGCTGACTTTGTGGTGTTGGACATGGAGGAAGATGCTGAACTTCCATTGATCCTAGGAAGACCATTCATTGCTACAGGACGAGCGCTTATTGATATGCAGCAAGGGCAACTGATGTTGAGAGTGCAAGATGAAAAGGTAACGTTCAATGTGTTTGAAGTTATGAAGCATCCTGCTGAACAGCCACATTGCATGAGGATGGACGCGTTGGCAACGTTGCCAATAACCGCATTGGCCACGCCACTGTCAGTCCCTCTTGAAAACAGAATAGTGAGTCCATTCTTGAAGGAGTACTCTGGCAATCCAAAGGCCTGAGCCAGGAGAGGGAAAAACAAAGCCAAGATGTGGAGGAATGCATAGTCACACTTGAAGCTAATCCTTCCATGAAGTCAAGTCCACAACCCTCTGAAGGTTTGCCAAAGGAAGAAGGAAAAGTAGACAGCCCACAGATAGAACTGAAGTAGCTTCCATCTCATCTTCGTTATGCATTCTTGGGGGAAAAGAACACGTTTCCAGTAATTGTGAGCAACTCCCTCAATGAACAAGAAGAGGAGAAATTGTTGAGGATTCTAAGAGCTCATAAGTCTGCCATTGGATAGACTATTTCAGATCTAAAAGGAATAAGTCCTTCCTTCTACATGCACAAAATCCTGATGGAGGAAGATTATAAACCTGTAGTGCAACCCCAGAGAAGACTTAACCCAACCATGAAAGAGGTTGTGAAAAAAGAGGTCCTTAAGCTATTGGATGCAGGTATCATCTACCCAATCTCCGATAGCTCTTGGGTCAGCCCAGTTCAGGTTGTGCCTAAGCAAGGAGGGATAACAGTGATCCCTAATGAGAAGAACGAACTTATTCCTACAAGGACAGTGACTGGTTGGCGTATGTGCATAGATTACAGGAGACTTAATGAGTCCACCAGAAAAGATCACTTTCCTCTCCTATTCATGGACCAAATCTTAGAGAGACTAACTGGGCATGCCTACTACTGTTTTCTGGATGGATATTCTGGTTACAACCAGATTGTGGTAGACCCCAAGGACCAAGAGAAAATTGTCTTCACGTGTCCTTATGGAATATTTGCATATCGCTGGATGCCTTTCGGGTTGTGTAATGCACCTGCCACATTTCAAAGGTGCATGTTAGCCATCTTTTCTAACATGGTGGAAAACTTTATTGAAGTCTTCATGGATGACTTCTCAGTATTTGGCTCAGATTATGACAATTTCCTGAGTAACCTGTCTTGTGTGCTGAGACGATGCGAGGAAACCAACTTAGTGCTCAATTGGGAGAAATGTCACTTTATGGTGCAAGAAGGCATTGTGTTGGGACACAAGGTCTCATCAAGGGGTGTAGAAGTCGATAAAGCCAAGGTTGAAGCCATTGAGAGACTTCCTCCTCCTGTAAATGAGAAAGGAGTGAGAAGCTTCCTTGGGCATGTGGATTCTATAGGAGATTCATCAAGGACTTCTCCAAAATATCTAAACCATTATGTGACCTATTAATGAAAGACGCTGAATTCAGATTTGGTGATGCATGTTTGAAGGCGTTCAACATACTCAAAGAACGGCTCTCCACAGCACCTATACTTGCAGCCCCCGACTGGAGTCTCCCATTTGAACTCATGTATGATGTAAGTGATCTTGTTGTAGGTGCTGTGTGTCGCAACCGTAATTCCGACGAGACGACGAACTCGCTAAAATTTTAAAAATGAATTTTATTTTGATTAATGTGGAGTCGCCACCAAATTTTTATTTAAGGAAAAAGATTTGGAAAAACCCTGACTCGAGGATAAGATTCGAAGTTCGAGAGTCGGTTACGAGTGGGGAAGGTGTTAGGCACCCCACTCGCCTGTTCCAAAGAACAGTACCCTTAAACTGAGTGTGTGATTATTTGAAAATGATTGATCCCTTAATTAATGTGAAAATAGATAGCTTGAGGGAGGTTAGCCTGACAGGACTTGATTCTGCTCCTACGTATTCCCTGGTGCAATGAGAAATTCAAGGCTTACGTAGTTCTAGTTTTGTTTTGAAGGCTTGACCTTCGAAGGGCGTTTTAAAAGAATATTTGAAGATATTGCTATTTAAAAGATTTTATTTTTGAGAGAGATCTTTGGTCCACTTATGCACAAGGCCCAAGGCGGCTAAGGCAGCACGGGGACCTATACGAACTACTAAACGTTGAACAGCAGGTAAACCGCCAGTTCCCCATTTAGAGCCCATTGCGTGAGACCTAGAATCCAAAATATTTGTAAAAAGATTTTTTAAGGTTTTCAAGGGGACCTCAAGTCCACTCATGCACAAGGTCCGAGGCGGCTAAGGCAGCACAGGGACCTATACGAACTACTAAACGTTGAACAGCAGGTAAACCGCTAGTTCCCCATTTAGAGTCCATTGCGTGAGACTTAAAAATCCCAAAATATCAAAAAAGTTTTTTAAAATTTTTGAAACAGAAATAATTTACAATTGATGTAAGTCTTTGTATAAAAGAAAACTAGATTTTTGAGGCAATTTGGAATTTTAAGTGTCTTATGATTTATTTTGGGATTTTTGTTAATTTTCTGAACTTTTATTGTCTTTATTGCTTTTCTGTATTTTTTATAATTTTTATGTATTTTTATTAATTTTTTATGAATTTTTTATGAATTTCTTAATTTTTATTAATTTTCTGGAATTTGTTAATTATTTTTTTTTATTTTCTGTAATTTTTATTAGTTTTTTAATTTTGTGTAATTTTTATTAGTCTTCTCGAATTTCTTAATTTTTATTAATTTATGGAATTTCTTAATTTTTATTATTTTTTTTGGAATTTCTTAATTTTTATTATTTTTTCTGTAATATTTGAATTTTCTGTATTTTTTCAAAAATTTTATTAATATTTGAGTTTTTTTTTTAATTTTTCAGGGGCAGAATGGGGATTAACAGAATCTCCCATGGGCAAAATGGTAATTCAGGTTATGGGACATGTTGGGAATTAGTAGAGTTCTCTAGGGGCAGGGTAGTAAATCAGCATAGCAAGGGCATGGTTGTAATTATACAGGCAAGGACCTGTTGGGTATTTTGGAAATTGACCAGGGACAGAATAGTAATTACACAGGCAGATATGAGATTTACAATGTAAAAGAAAGGGAAACTTATTCCCTGGCGGGTTCGAACCTTCGACCCAGGAGTGGGTGAGGATGTGTTTAGCCACTGAACCATGTCCAAATACATTTATAAATTCACACCCATTAAATATATAAGGTGAAGCCACGTTAAATATAACATTTTCTGAAAATGGTTGGTAGGGGATTCGAAGCCAGGTCCTGGGGCTAATGAGAGAAAGGCTAGCCACTAGGCCGAGTGTCTAGCTGGTACTCCTACACTCCAGATTTAATTTAAACCATCATTTAGAGGGGTAGTGACGTGCATAAATTCTGCATGGGGTCCTGTCCGTCGTGCTACCATGGGTTCAAAATCTGCATGGTTTTTCTTGGTTTCTAGGCTAGTTGGGAACTAAGATTAAATGTAGGTATCTTTAGTGTGTAAGACTAAATTGAACAGCCACAAGCCCAGCATCAAGTCCTTTCCAACGCTTGTTGCACCATTCAATGAGACTAGCTTGCCGACGTATGAACCAATTCTCCCAATGGTAACATCTCACCTTCTGCTTGCGTTAAGACTCTTGTGTGGTTGGCTCTTGCTGCCTGGACGAGTGCATGGCTTTTGTATGATCCATGTTGCTCCATAATTGATGCGGCTGCGACTCTACATGACTTGAATGTATAGGGCGAATGTATCTAAGAGTCTCGAGGCCTTCCGGATCACATTCTTTAGCATCTGATTGAGGCTTGTGACCCACGTAATGTTGATGTTCCTCCTTGCCCAGTAGCCACCATAACCGCCCCCCTATAACACTCTAGATGAGACGAATTTGATTTATATTGCATACATTGTTACCACATGGGGTTCTAGGCTGTCATGGTACCTCTATTGCATAATAGAGCATTCAGGCTGCCTATGGACGTCAAAGCCACCTAAATGGCACACGCCTAGGCTGAAGAATACGTACGCGCAAGCTCTATCAAACGATTTCAGGTCAAGATTCAAGGTTGATCTCCTAAAGGCTGACTTAATGTGGGTTTTGTTTCTTTTTGTAGCATTCATGGCAATTCAGAACAAGACCAATAACAGGAGCTATAATCATACAATCTTGGATAAGTACTAGAGTTATCTTCAGATCATCGAGATATTTTTATTCAATCTCATGAATTTATGTGATTCAAGAAGGTAGAAACGAAACCAATGAAGTAACCGCATTATCATTCACAAGATCGCTGAAGTTCTTCATTTTTTACACCATCCGAGCCCATTTATGCAAGATTTTTTTATTTAAAATGGGAGAGAAATCACTGACCTGTTATGGGGTTGAAGAGGAGCTCGTGCTACAACCAATGATCGCTAACTCTCTTCCTTCCTTATTGTGATCTTTCTTGCCAATATCACACCACTTCAGTCACCAGAAACCAATTTCCTTCCCCCCGTTGCCGTGATGAAGAGAACCCTTCTTCTTAATCTAGTCGTACTGATCAGGTCCCCTCTTGGAAGAGCATCCTCATGGCTAATATTAGGAACATGAACTTGATAGAGCCTCTCTGCAGGAGAACGTCTTCGTCCCCTCTCCGCTTGAGCCTGCCTCCTCCTTCCTTTTCTTGTTGCTCCCACTTTTCTTCCCATGAAAAAAACCCCAAACCAGAGCCCCGCCAGGCTTAAGAAGAAGACCTCTTTCTTTTCTTTCTCGGTTCCCCCCCTTTTTTTTTTCAACTCATTTTTGTTTTTAATTATTTTCCTTTTTCCGTTTTAAATTCGTTTTTTCTTTTATTTCTAATTTTTAAATTTATATATTTTTTAGCTATTCTATTTTCCTGTTTATTATCCCTTTTTTTTTTCAATTTGATTATGAATTTTTAATTTCCTTTTTTTAAAAATTTTCAGATTTTACTTTATCATTTTTTTTTCTTAATTCCTATTTAATTTTTATTTTCAGATTATTTTTCTTAATCTTGATTTCAATTTTTATGTTTTTCTTGTGGTCAAAAAAAATCCTCTTATTGATTTTAATATCTTTCAACTAAAACGTTGTGTTTTTTTATTTTGTTTATTTTTAATTTCATTTTTCTTTCTAATTTTCTTCTCCTTTTTATTTCTTCTTTTATTTTTTATTTTTCCAGATTTTCCGTTTTTAGTATTTTCTTTACTTTTCCTTTTTTGTTGTTTTTTTGTTTTATTTGTTTAAATCTCTTATTTCTAAAACATATTTTTATGCAATTTCATTTATTATTTTTATTTATTATATTATTGAATTCTTTTTTTATTTATTTTCTGTTTTTTAATTATTTAATATTTTCTATTTGTTTTAATTCTGTTTTTTTCAATTTTCTGGTTTTTCTAATTTCCAGATTTTTATTTTCATATTTTTTCTTTCTTTTATTTTTAACGTTTGTTTTGATTATTTTATCTTTGATTTTTAATTTTCTGATTTTTTTAATTTTCTGATTTTGATTTATATTTTTGAAATATGTATATTTTTTGGCTTCTCTCTTAGATTTTGTTTTTATTCAATTTTATTTATTTTCTTTTTACTTTTTCCGTTTGTTTTTTTTATTTATTTTTTGGTTTCTTGATTAATTTTAATGGTTGTGGACTTCGGACATAAATGGGTGTTTACACTGTGTTAGGACAGCGAAAGGACAAGAAACTACACGTCATATACTACGCTAGCAAGGTGCTTAATAGTGCACAATTGAACTATACAACAACTGAAAAAGAGCTGCTAGTCGTTGTCTATGCTTTTGAAAAGTTCAGGTCATATTTAATTGGTGCCAAGGTAATTGTGTATATTGACCACGCTGCTTTGAAACATTTGCTGTCAAAACAGAAGGCAAAACCGAGGCTGATCAGGTGGATACTACTCCTCCAAGAGTTCGATTTTGAGATCTAAGACCGAAAAGGAAAGGACAATGGTGCAGCTGACCACCTATCCAGGTTGCCTACACAAATCATAGAAGATGAGAAAGTCTTAATCAACGAGGAATTTCCAGACAAGAAGTTGTTGGTCATTGCTGTTTCACCATGGTACGCAGATATAGCGAATTTCAAAGCTGCGCAGATTATCCCGAATGAATGGTCCTGGCAGCAGAGGAAGAAGCTGTACCATGAAAATAAATTTTATCTGTGGGATAAACCCTTCCTGTACAAACGAGGTGTGGATGGATTACTCAGAAGGTGTGTCCCACATGAAGAGCAAAAAGACATCCTGTGGCACTGCCATAGCTCAGCCTATGGAGGCCACTTCAATGGAAGAAGGACAGTAGTCAAGGTGCTGCAAAGCGGATTCTTTTGGCCTACATTATTCAAGGATGCCAAAGATTTTACTGTTGCGTGTGATGCCTACCAGCGCAGCGGGAATGTCTCAAGGAGAGATGAAATGTCCCTCACTAACATCTTAGAAGTAAAGTTGTTTGATGTGTGGGGCATAGATGTCATGGGGCCATTCCCTGTCTCTTACTCTAATGAGTATATACTGCTAGTTGTGGACTATGTGTCAAAATAGGTAGAAGTTGTCCCTACACACACGTGTGATGCTAAATCTGTAATAAGATTTCTGAGGAAGCACATTCTATCCAGATTTGTTGTCCCACGCATTCTGATCAGTGATGGAGGGACACATTTCTGTAACAAGCAGCTAGAAGCAGTTTTGAATAAATATGGTGTTAGACACAGAATCACCACAACATATCACCCTCAGAGTAACGGTCAAGCTGAGGTTTCCAACAGAGAAATAAAAAGGATCCTGGAGAAGACTGTGAACAGTTCCAGGACAGACTGGGCAAACAAGTTAGATGACGCACTCTGGGCCTATAGAACAGCTTTCAAAACACCGATTGGTATGTCTCCATACCAGCTGGTTTTTGGGAAAGTCTGCCACTTACCTATGGAACTTGACCATAAGGCATACTGGGCAACCAGATTTCTCAACTTCAATGCTAACACATCTAGAGAGAATCGACTGTTACAACTGCATGAATTAGAGGAATTTCGCCTCAATGCCTACGAAAATGAAAAGATCTACAAGTCAAAGACCAAGCAATGGCATGACAAACTGATCAAACATAGAGTCTTTGAACCTGGACAACTGGTTTTGCTGTTCAACTCCAGGTTTAAACTGTTTCCAAGAAATTTGAAGTCCAAGTGGTCAAGTCCTTTTGTGATTAAAGAAGTTTCAGACTATGGTGCCATCACCCTTGAACATATGTAATCTCAAAGAAGCTTCAAAGTTAATGGTCAGCGTGTCAAACACTATCATGGAGGCGAAATCAGCAGGGAAAATACTACCTGCACCCTTCAGTCACTTAACTGAATCTCAAACTGTCAAGCTAGAAACGTTAAACAAGCGCTGCAAGGAAGGCAACCCTTGGAAGTAGTTATTTTAAAAATTTTCCTTTTTTTTTAATGTTTTTTGGTTGAAGAGGTGATCCCCAGAGATGGATCAATAGAGATCAAGCGGATAAGGGGTGCAAAACAAAAGAAAAATTCAGTCCTATAATGAATAAATCCTCATGTGATGAACGCCAATACGGACGCGTGCCCAACTCAATAGCACTACAACAGACAAAAGAGGGGGACATTCAACAAAAGTGTCAAGGTAGTCTATATCAGTTAAGTCAATATTAATTTCCTAAACCGTTACCCACCCACCTGACTCCTCGTATCCCACATATATGAATATAAAAGGACCTCCCCACTAACCATAACTTCCACCAACTTCATTTGAATTCCTTGTGTAACTCCTCACATTCTCGCAAAGACTGCTGTTATACTTCACAAGTACAACAACTCTCCAATAACTTCCCCCTCCAAAACTCCAGCCATGACAGCAAATGTGCAAAGATTCCAATCCTTGGAAAATGAGGAAAGATTCAAAACACTCAGGAGAAACCCCACAGTAGGGGACAGAAAACTGAAACTGTGCACTCGGGAGTTCCCATCAATTAAGAACGAAATCGCAGACAGACGTTGGGAGAAGTTATGCAACTTAGCTGGCCAAGGATATGAAGAAATCACTCGCGAGTTCTATGCTAACATGGCATTGACTCAAGCAGAAGACTGATATACGTCCTACGTGCGTGGGAAGACGATCTCTTTCGCCCCACAAGTAATAAGGGATTTGTTGGAGGCCAGACCCCCCCCATATTCGGATGCATGTATCAGCGTCACGGAAGTATCCCAATAGACAAACTGGTATCCCTGAAGGTACTCTGTATGCCAGGAGCCAAGTGGGAACTGAAGGAAGATGGCTCCAATGACGCGAAATCCTTGCACAAAGACGACTTAAAACCAGTGGCCAAAATCTGGTACACGTTCGTGCAGTCGAACCTGTTGCCAATGCTTCATTCCAATGAAGTAAGCAACAAGCGGGTGGTCCTGCTCTGGATGATAATGACATCCTGCAAGGTGGACATCGCCCAAATAATTGCTCGAGAAATGAAGAGCACCGCTCGGAAGTGCTACGTTCCCCTCGGATACCCCAGCCTTATCACGGCTCTATGCGAATCCCAGGGAGTCACTATTGAAGGCTGCACCCGAGTAGAACCTCACCTTACTTTGGACGAGGCCTACATTGGGCGTTACATCCTCCACAAGGCACAACCCGAAGCCCTCCTTCCACCAAAGATTTACGAAATCCTCAACGAGCAGACCAAGTGTATGGGCGAACTGCATAACTTTGTGCGTCACCTAGGCAAGCAAGTCGAGGTTACGCGCAGGAATATACAGAAAGTCCATTTGGGGACGAAGGTCAACAGGCAGTTATTAACAAATATCGGACGAAGGACAGGCATGACTAAGCAAGAGCTCTCTGATGTCGAGCAGGAACTGGTATTGCAATGCTCTAACTTGGATGACATTGAAAGTAAAGCCGAACCAGCAACCGTAGCCCAGATGGAAGAAGACTGATAAACATAGATAGGACTTCAATTTTTTCTCTTCTTAAGTTAACTACACTAACAGTGATGCAGCCAGCTGCAAGTTTTTAATTTTCCTTTTTGTTTTTTTTCCTTTTAAATCCCTTTTCCCTTCATACTTGTATTACAAGATAATTATGATCTCAGGAGTATACAACTCAGATAAAAAGCAGTTTAATTGGCTAAAACCAACAAGACCCTATGCCAACAACGTTACCAACACAAAGAGACTAGGACATTGTCAGGCAGTTAACTCAGCAAGGACCACTATATCATAGAGCATACAAGGCTTTCACCTTAAAAAAAAAAATAAATAAATAAATATATATATATATATATATATATTTTATATCGACTAATTCCCGCCAAAGGGGTGGAATTTAAACAAGCAGAATAAATGACTAGCAAGGAGCAAGATTGGGGTTACCAAATGCATATTCAAAAGTGACCTATCAGTGTAGTACTGCCGCGTGGCCAACCCAAAAAAATCACAAGGCAAGGAAGGTCAAAGATTTTGACCTAATCTGTTCCTAACGCAAGACCTTTCGTATCCTACCCAACGGTTATAAAAAGCAACAGGTAAGTAACACCCACTCACCAAAACCTCTAAGAGCTTTTATTCTACTTACTCCTCGTCTCCCCCTCAAGAAGAAAAAAAACACAGTCCCTTCACTTCCCCAACTTCAGGAAAATCAAGGTATGAAGTTTTTTTTCCCTCTCTTCTCACTCTTCCATTCCATGGTTATCAACTCCATCGACAGAAAGTAGGCCAGTCCTATAGAAGGAAGCAAGTTCAATACTGCATAATAGGGGGGACTTGGACATGCATGCGCTGGGAATGTTCGAAAAATCGACTCGGAGAAACAGAGCAATGGAGTACCTCGTGACGACCAACGAGTGATGCAGACTAGAATCTGGGGTTCCTATTTTCGAACCCACAACAACCTCTGAAGGACTAGTGAAAGGTAATAAAACTGCTACAATACATCATATTCACTAACTGGGATTTTCTTCCTTTTCAGAATGGCTTCATCTTCAAAGAACATGCGCATCAAGACAACCCCCGCAGCAGCCCTCTGAGGAAAATCAAGAGCTGAGGACACCCACCGCTTCAAATTTGCTGACAATGAGGAGCGATTTGATAACCTCAAAGGAAGCTCTGTTGTAGGGGACAGGAAGATCAGCCTGAAAGTAGGGGAGTTTCCCTCAATCACCGAGGAGATTGAGAACCGAAAATGGCACAAGTTGTACGGCTTGGCGGGAGAGGGTTACGAAGAAATAACCAAGGATTTCTACGCCAACTTAGTACTGACCAGGGCATAACCGAGATTCACCTCATACGTGAGGGGAAAAACTATCTCTTTCAAGCCCCAAGTGATCAATGAGCTGTTGGAGGTTAACATCTCCAGAAAAGACTGCAAGTACAGTAAGCTGAAAGATGTCCCGGTGGACAAGGAAAGCTCACTACAAGTACTGTGCATCCCTGGAGCACGATGGGACGAGAAGAAAGACAAATCAGGGGATGGGAAATCGCTGAGGAAGGCAGATTTTGTGCCCATGGCGAAGATTTGGTGCACTTTTGTGCAGTCCAATATCCTACCCCCTACTCCATTCCAACGATGTAGCCAAGAAAAAGGCTATTTTAGTCTGGATAATCATGCGGTCTGAAGCCTTAGATCTGGGCACCATCGTTACCCAAGAAATGGAAGAGATCGCCCCCAAACCAAAGGCCTCGCTCGAATATCCGAGCCTAATAGCTGCCTTATGTCAGAGCCAATGAGTCAACGTTGAAGGGTGCACCAAGGTTCCTCCGCAAGCAACCCTCAACGAAACATATATCGAGCGGCATATACTTATGGAACAGGAACCAACACCATGCAGGAAACCTGGACCATCCTTGACACCAAGAATATATGAGATGCTGACTGAGCAGAGGGAGCTGTTACTGGCACAGCAAGCCTCCAACCGCCAAATAGGAAGTCAGGTAGAGGCACTGCAAAAGTACATGCAAAAAGTCAACAGAAGAACAAAAAGAACCCAACGGCTCCTCAAACAAACTGGGACACACGTTGGGTTGCCTGATGAAGACCTCTCAGATGAGCCCGAAGAACAAGCTCCGCAATGGATCAACATAGAAGATAGTGAAAGCGAAGGAGGGTCGGCAGCAAGGAATAACATGGACGAAGATTGAACAAGTTACCTTGAAAAATATTCTCCATGAGATCAAACAACTTTTCTAGGACTTAGTTTTCTTTTCAAATTTTTTTCCTTCTTCCTTATGTAATCAAAAACCTTACATCAGCTCTGTAAACATCACACTATGAATTAAGTGTTAAACTATTACAAATCATACTTGAAAAAACTAACTCTAATAGGGTGCATTGCTAATGTGGATTGTTTAGGTACTACACACACCGAGTATACACTAAACCAAGCACACATCTCTAACTCATTTCAAGAGCACGCACAAAGTGAGAAGAATTTGAATAAATCATTACTCTTGCAGGACACAGGACATAACACCTTGCTAATATCAGAAAAGACTGTGTTGCCAACACATGCTGCTATGTTACATATTGGTGAGATCTTTCCAACTAACTTTAGAGGGTGAATGAAATCAAAGAGTGGAATCCAACTCTAACTACTAAAATACTGTGTGAGTGCTGACGTATGAATTCTGTAGAATACAAAATATGAATCTACATTCTGAACAATTGCGTTGCTAACGTAACTAACCTTTGCGTGCCCAACGCATCTAGGCTGGGTACAGCATCACAGTGCTATTTCACAGCGAGTTTTATTTTCACTCATCTGATCACTAGAGCACTCTCATGCATAGTTTTACCCACCGAATAAGCATAGTGCAGGGGTTTTCTCAACCCCAACACTCAAATCAACCTTTAACATCATTCCTCTTCCCTCTCTAATAAGCATCAATTGTAATAGAACTTCATTCTCCTCAGCATGGAGAGATTGCACAATCCTTAAATGTTCAATTGCATGATGCAGAATGTAGCATGATTGAATGATTATTACTTTATTGTTCTGTTATGGTTTGCAACAATTGATTTGTAATGCATGTTCTAGGCTTGCACAAATTGTCTGTGAGCGGTTGTACCTCAACACTTATTTCTTTTGTGTGTGTATGGTCACAAATTAAGTTTCATTCCAGAGCTTGGCCTGTTTCTTAGTTGAAATCCAGTATCCTATGCTTGCATAAACAGGATTAAGGCACTTCTTTGATATGCACCTACTTGACCAAATAATCCACCTTGCATTCTTGTCCTTTGTTTAGCCCCTTGAGCCTTATACCCAATTCTTTGTGTTTGCTTAGCTCATCTCCAGCCAAGACTGTGAAGAACCATGAATATGCCTAGCCAAAGAAATTAGGAGAAGGTTGTTTGTATTTGAGGTTGACTTTTACACTAAGTTTGGGGTTGCTTAAGGACAAGCAACATTTCTAAATTTGGGATTAAGGGTGTCAGTAGCAATGCAATTGGCAGTATGTTTCCTTAAAAAAAAAAGAAAAAAAAGGGTATTCGGATACCCAAATAAGGTAAAGAAATAGTGAAAACAAGAACACACTTCTATGGGGGTGATCTTACATCTCCCAACTAATGGAAAGTAAATTCTCCAACCCTCTCATAGTTTCTTTGGCTTAAATAAACCCACTTCCCAAATTCCACCCACCTTTCACCTAAGCCATGTTACAACCCATTACAAGACTGTTTGATTTATGTAAGCATGCGACTTATTGGTAGAGATAGAGAATAGGGGCAAGCCTATGGTAATGGAATTTTGATTTGGTGACATAGAAAGAAACACCTAATCTAAACACTTGAGAGAAAGAGTGAAACACTTAACCTCATGAGAGTTTGCAAGTCTAAGCCATGTTTCCTCAATAACAAATAGTTGTAACCATGACATAAACGCTGTTTTACTCACAATTTCATGTTATATTTTGAATCTGTAATTACCCTTGTTTTATTCCTAATGCTTGATGGAGTACCTTTGAAAATTTTGATTGATGCAAGTTAGAGTGAAGAAGGGGAGCGAAATACGCTAGAGGGAAATGGTATGCATGCTGTGAGTTATGCAGAATTAATTATGTTCTTGTAGTTTAATGTTTGCTTGAGGACAAGCAAGAGTTCAAGTTTGGGGTTGCGATAAGTGTCCAATAAGACACTTATTTGAAACATAATTCAATGTAATTGCAAGTAATTGAAGCATAAAACACCATTAAAACATGAGAAAATAACATAAAACTGAATAACCCATGCACAATCTGGAAAATACAGTTTTAGAGCCTTTTGGAGGATAAATTCTCATAAATCTGATATGTTTTAATTTCTACAATCTGTTACAGGGTTCCGCGTTGGCAACGTAACTGAACTCACGTGGAATACATAAAGATTTGAAGGAAAAGGGGAAATATGTCAATCGTGTCGCGTTAGCAACGCAGCTGGGTCGCGTTGGGGACGCGATGCTACACACCAATAGCTATAAAAAGTCCAGAACAGAACGAAAGCAGGGCATCTATCAATCAGTCATTCACTCTATCCACAAAATCTATCTCCAGAGCCCAAACCCAAAAAGCAAGAGCCGCCATTTTCCTGGACGTTGGTTTTGTTCTGGGTGAAGAAAGAACCCTAGGGTGGAAGGCGAAGTGCATCCGCAATGTGCTGCCATGATCATGACTTTCACTTCTACCCCTGTTTTCTTCTTCTTCATTATGCGTAACTGAGTCCCTGTTGGGGGAGGATGAATCCTTAACTGATCTTATGTAATCCAGATTTTGCATTTATTTAAGATTGTTTTCCCTTAACGTTGATTACTCATCTCTTTGCTTAATGCTTTTATGACTTGGTCACTTATAAATTGAATCTAAACTCTTCCTCGTAATTGGGAAATTGGTTTAAGAGTTGGAACTGGGACTGAATAACATAATTGTGAAGGTTCTAGGGATAGAGGTTCACAATTGTGAGATCATTTGAATTCTTGAACGTAAGGCTCACTGCAAATTAGGAACTACTAAGGGATTAGGATTCCTAATTTGTTGTGAAGGATTGTCGAGTCAAGGGATCGACCTTCAATCACTTCTTTGTGAATTCGATCTTCAACTATCGTTTATCTTAAGTATACGTAATAATCAAGGATTACATAGAGGTAGTTTTGGTGAAATCCAACCCTAACACCTTCCATTAATTGATTTCTTACCCATTCAGATTGTGTATTGAGTATTAGATAGTTTTGAATGTATTTTAAGGTGTTTCATGTGTACTAGAACAGAGTTCCAGGATTATGCAGAATCTGTGAACCTTGTTATTTTTCTGTTTGCGTTGCTGACGTGTGAGATCGTGTTACCTACGTGACCCCATAACTGAGTTCAATTAGTGGACTAGTAGGAATTCAGTATTTGAACCAAATCCATGTGGAGACGATACTTTTACTCATTCTTTACTTCATAAAATGATAAGGTGTACTTGTCTTTATTCGATTTCACACCAACATACATGTTAGTAAAAGATCAATCCTCATGTTTGAATTCAAATCTAGGATCAAGAATGACCTCAAAATATAGAAGTCGATTCATAGAAATGATTTATCCCTTATATTTTTCATACTTCTTCTCCATGCCATTATGGCCCAAATTATATTTAGATTCATAGAAGCTTGATTTAATTCATAATAAATTAAAGCAAGCTGATGAAAAATATTACATAATGTGACATGAGTTGAAGAGGAAAATATCTTACTCATATCGTAGAAGATCTTTAAGAATTGTAAGAACACCTTAGCATTGTCTCAATCAAAAGAAAAGAGAATAGAAACTGACCAAAAGAACTCCCTAAAATGGATCTTTATAATCTAATTTCTCAAAGGCAAGTTGATATTTCTCATCATCCTCCAACATGTGATAGGTTAAGTTCCATCTAGGCAAACAAATTTTTTTGCATGTAATTTTGGAGTGTGTTATACTTTTTTTTGAACTTGTCTAACCATTGAGGGAAGGATCTTACACATCTAACAACATTTCTAATGTTAGATATAAACGCATTCATGTCTTGCAATCCATCATTGACAACTAGATTCAAAATATGAGCACAACACCTTATGTGCAAGAACTCACCATTCAACACCAATGCATTAAAATAATTCATTCTATTTTTCAAATAAGAAACAACAACATCATTAGAGGAAACATTATCAACAATGAGGGTAAACATATTTCTAATTCCTTATTACCTTAAAACATCCTCCACCTGCTTATCTATTGTTTCATCCCTATGGTTGGGAACAATGAAAAAAGAAATAATCCTTTTTGGTAATTCTGCTCATTATTAATGAAATGGGCAATCAATGTAAGGTATTTTAAATTTTGGACAAAAGTCCATCAATCTGTTGGTGAGGGAAATTCTGCCTAAAGAAAGTCTTCAATCTAATTTTTTTATCCAAATATAGCTAAACATTTTTTTGGATAAAATGCGCTTAGAAGGAGGAGAAAATTGTAGTTGTAGTTATTTACATAGTATTTTGAAGCTTTGTCCTTCCATTATTCTAAATGGTCATCCAATATAACAAACATAGATAATGCTTTTCTGCATGTATCTACATTAAATATTTAGCTAATAACTTGCATTTGGCTATCCTCTACATTCTTACCCATACCAAAACTTAGAATTCTCTAGTTAGGATCAATGCTAATGGCATAATTGTATTTGGCACAACAAATTAAACTGGGTGATATGCTTCAAGTGCCACAAATTTTAGGATGGCAAAAAAAGTCTTCTTACAGATTTAGAGGATTATCTCAATTTTATCATCATAGATTAAGATATAAAATTAGAATAAGAAGAAAAGAAGAGTTTAGAACACAAATTTAGAGGATAATCTCAATTTCTCATCATAGATTAGGATATAAAATCACAAGAAGAAGAAGAAGAAGAGTTTAGAACATGGATTTAAGGCATAATCTTCATTTCTCATCATAGATTAGGATATAAATTCAGAAGAAAAGAACATAACAAAACACAAATTTAAGTTAAATAATCTTAGTATGCCATGATAGATCACAAAATTAAATCAGAGAGAAGAAGAGAAGATAATATAATATATATTTAAATTAAATAATTTCAATATGTTATAATAGATTAGGATATCAAATCAGACAGAACAAGAAAAAAGAATAAAACACAGATTTAGAGGATAATCACAGTATACCATCATAGGTTAGAATATAAAATCGGATAGAAGAAGAACAAGAATAAAACACGGATTTAAATTAAATAAATTCAATAAATCATTGCAGATTAAAGCACGTTTCCATAATCAAAATTTAACCAATCAACCTCAGCAAATCATCATAGGTCAAAGAAGAGAAGTGAGACCCCGAATTATTAAATAGTCGGGTTTAGGGTTGAGATATAGTAAAAAAAACTCAAGGACATATTTCACCACAAAATTTCATCATTGATCAAATAAAAAAAATGAAATTCAAATTTCATCTTGGAAATTAGATAAGATCACAAGAGAAATGGTGGAATAAAAAGAAATCTCAAATTTCATCATATATATCACAATTAGAAACAAAGTCAGGAAATCTTAGGAAATCATCATTAAAGTTAAGCATGCTTATATTAAAAATTATACAAAGAAAAAAGAGAAGAAAAATGATTCAAATAAAAAAGTCTCAAATCACAGCAAAATCATGTTTGTAAAAACACAAAAATAAAAACAATACAAGGGAAAGGATGAATACAAAAATAGGCCTTAGATTCCACCATAGATCACAAACAAAAGAAAAGTTCAAACAATCTCAAGAAATCATCATTGAAGTTAAGCATTCTCATATTAAAAATTATACAAAGAAGAAAGAGAAAGGAAAATGTTCAGATAAAAAGGTCTAAGATCACAGATAAACCGTGTTTATAAAAACATAAAAAGTAGAACGGCACAAGGGAAATGATAGATAGGAAAAAAGACCTTGGATTTTATCCTAGATCATAAATTCAAGCAAAGTTAAAACAATCTCAAGAAATCGTCATTGAAGTTAAGCATGCTTGATAAGAATAATTCTCCCATATTTAGCTCAATTAAGTGGTCTTTCTCATAATTTATGAATTTAGGTTCATGTTAAGCTTAATTGAATTTCTCAGCTTAATTGATTAAAATGACACTATTATAGTATTTTGAGCATAACGAGAGTTTTACGGATAAAAAAATCATGAAATTTATCTTCGAGGAAAGCTTAAATATATATATATACATCTTCAAAGGAATATCAAAGATGAAATGGGATATATAAAACTTCAAAATTATCTCAAAAGACAATATAGTGATGCTGTCGCTGAACCTAAATAGTGTTCAAAGATCTGGCCATATCTTGAGTCATAGAAATTATATTAAGATGAAATCAGATCTGTTGTTAAGCCAAATACCCAGGAATCCAACTTTTGTTGAGATCTCAAGCTCTAATTCGAACACGTAAATATCTGAAAATACGCTGCAATCAACGTCAAAATTTGTGTGCTAGTTGGTGATAAAAGTCAAATGTGTTTTGCATTTTCAATAAAGTGCATTGTGAATACAATAAAAGGATGGAAAAAATTAAAAATGGGAGGAAATATTCTGAAAATAATGCATAAAAAATCCTCTATAAATAGGAGGATTTACAAGAAGAAAATATACTTTTAGATATTAACTCCAATATCATTTTTCATTTCTCTTTCTTTGTTACTAGTGTCTTTTTCATGAAAGGCTAAGTTTTTTTTTTTTTGCTATTAGTTTTGTTTTCTTGATGGAAAACTAAGTTTTTAATTTCAATTTAAAGATTCAAGCTTATTTTCATTTTAATTATGAGATTTTGATCTTTATTTATATGCTTATTAGATTTTCTACTTTGTTTTACTATGTTCTTCAATTTCATTCTTTTAATCAAAGTTTGTTCAGTTGACATATTTTGATTAATGTGTAATTGATTGTTAAAATTGTTTTTGATTGGTTAATCATGTTTCAAGAGTTTGGGGAGTAGAAATTAATTAATTGAATTGAAAGTTTTTATTTTATTACTTACTTCAACTGAATTCTAATTATGTAATTGGTTTAGATATAATGGAAGATTAAGTGCTTACATGATCTTGTTGATCATAATCAATTGAATCTTGAGAGTCTTCTCAATAAAGAATTCAAGGATCATTTCAGGGGTTCTATATGATCCTCGATTGATAAACATAATACATGATTTTAGTAATTAAGGATTAGTTACGAAAATAACCTTTGAATTTCTTGAGTTGACCATGATTAAGTCAAATTAATTTCATTCTACATTTAATATTCAAAACCTAATATCAAATCTTTACAAAATTCTCTTCTTCTAACTTTTTCCTAATTTTCTTGAGAAGTTTAACTGGTCTTTGTAAGATGATCTAGGTTGTACCTTATACTATATCATAGTTGAAAAAATCTAGAAATTATTTTTGGATGTTTTTGACAAGCTTGACAATGCTTATATTAAAATATTTACAAAAAATAAAGAGAAGGAAAAAGGGTCACATAAAAAGGTCTCAGATCATTGCAAAATCATTTTTGTAGAAATACAAAAATAGAATAACTCAAGGGAAAATATGGATACAAAAACAGGCCTCAGATTTCATCATATATCACAAACAGAAGCAAAGTTCAGAAAATCATCATTGAAGTTAAGTATGATTATATTAAAAATTTAACAAAGAAGGAAAAGAAGAAAAAATGTTTAAATAAAAGGTCTCATTAGAGAAAAATCATGTTTGTAGAAACAAAAAAAAAACAATACAGGGGAAAGGATAAATACAAAAATAGGCTTGAAATTCCATCATAGATCACAAACATAAGCAAAGTTCAAGCAATCTCTGGAAATCATCATTGACGTTAAGAATGCTTATATTACAAATTAAATAAAGAAGAAAGAAGAGGAAAAATGTTCAGATAAAAAGGTCTCAAATCATAGTAAAATTATGTTGGTAGAAATGCAAAAAATAGAACAACACAAGAAAAAGGATGGATATAAAAACAGGCTTCAAATTCCATCATAGATCACAAACAAAAAGCAAAGTTCAAGCAATATCACAAAATCATCATTGAATCTAAACATGTTTATATTAAAAATTTTACAAAGAAGAAAGAGAAGGAAAATGGTTCAAATAAAAAGGTCTTAGATCACAACAAAATCATGTTTATAAAAACATAAAAATATAACAACATAAGGGAAAGAATGGATACAAAAATAGACCTCAAATTTCATCATAGATCATAAACAGAAGTAAAGTTCAGACAATCTCAAGAAATCATCATTGAAGTTAAACATGCTTACATTAAAAATTATACAAAGAAGAAAGAGAACGAAAAGAGTTCAGATAAAAAGGTCTTAGATTACAGCAAAATTATGTTTACAGAAACATAAAGATAAAACAACACAAGGGAAAGAATGGATATAAAAACAGACCTCGGATTTCATCATAGATCATAAATAGAAGAAAAGTTAAGGCAATCTTAGAAAATCATCATTGAAGTTAAGAATGCTTATATTAAAAATTTTACAAAAAAGAAAGAGAATGAAAAAATTTTAAATAAAAAGGTCTCAGATTTGAGCAAAATCATGTTTGTAGAAATACAAAAATAGAACAACACAAGGGAAGGATGGATACAAAAACAGGTGTTTGATTTCATCATAAATCACAAATAGAATCAAAGTTCAAGAAACCTAAAGGAATCATCATTGAAGTTAAGCATGATTATATTAAAATTTTATAAAGAATAAAAAGAGTTCAGATAAAAAGGTCTCGATTGAATCATTCATCAATGATCATAGAGAATCAAAATTCAATCAATCTCAACAAATAAGCATAAATCAAAGCATGCTTAATCTAAAAATTTTATACAACACTAGAAAAGGAAAAGGGTTTACAAAACAAGCCTCAAAATTTCATTCATTTATCACAAAATCAAGTATCATCATCCAATCAACCTAAGCAAATCATCATAGGTCTGAGAAGAGAATTATGGGAAATAAGAATTTTAAAATAATCGGGTCTAAGGCTTTATAGGTTTAGATATCATAAAAAAAGGCAAGGGTATATTTTATCTTAAAGTTTCATCATTCATAAAAAAAATGAAAGATAAATTTCATCCTCAGAAATCAAAATTGTATCACAAAAATGGGATATAGAAGTACATTGGGCAACATGTAACCTAATACTTAGTTCCATCTCAATCAAATCAGCAAAATTACAATCTTACCAAATATTATACAATTATAGGATAACAGCATCATAAAAAACAATAATGGAACCTGACTAAGAGCTTTAACCCTTGAGTTATTTCACCCTGTTAAGGTTCAAGCATACCAAGTTCTCCTATTCCCCAACCAACAGCAACCACTAATCCACCACCATAGAAAAATTATGAATTATTATATTAAAATAAAAGAATACACAAAGATTGAAGTGCATGCATTACCATTAACATATAAATGAAGAATTTTAAAAAATAAATAAAAGACGGTAGGTTACTATTATCTTACTCAATCACAGCTCCACCAATGCTCAATGATTTTCCTCACTTTCCACCATCCAGTCTTTAATCAAGAAGGAAACAACCAATCACAAATATTAAATAGAAAATCCTAATCGAAAAAAGTATAAAAAGTTATAAATTGAACAACATAATTGAAATTTTTTTTAAAAAGGATTGAAATTGAAAAGGTTACCTTCATTGTAAATGAATATCCACAAAACTTATACATTGCTGAAACCTTAATAGAGACAATATAACTGTCGGACATAATGAAGTCAGAAGACTTACAATTATGAATCCCAGTTCTGGAAACGAAAAGGGGTAGAAAAAGATATTTGAAGAAATCATAGTATTTCACACACAATATTGTTCAAGAGACTTTAGGAAAAGAAAAGGGTAGAGAAAAATTAGAGCTAAGAGGTTACAAGGTACTCGAAAGGGAAGCACATACCAAGGTTGGATGGAGATAGGGGAGTAGAGAAAGGAGGTAGAGCAAGGAAATTGAAACTCTAGCAAAGAACTAAGAAGAAAAAAGAAGGACTCAAGAGAAGAGAGTGGCACATGGGAATTAGGAAATAATACATTCATAATGGGCCAACTAAAAACCCAATGAAAAGCAGGCCTATTAGACATTTCCCTTAATGTATATATATATACATACATATATATATATATATACATACATATATATATATATACATACATATATATATATATACATACATATATATATATACATATATATATATATATACATTAAGGGAAATGTCTAATAGGCCTGCTTTTCATTGGGTTTTTAGTTGGCCCATTATGACCATATATATATGTATATATATATGGTCAGGCTAGGTCGAATAAACCCAAATACTGATTAACACAACCTATTCTACTGGATATAAACCAAATTATTTATTTCTGTCAACTTTGGTCTGCTTTAACTAAAATGGACTTGTCTGCCTAGTTTAGCAATTTTAAGCCCTTAAATCAAACAGTTTCGAGCGAACCAAAAAAATCTATCCAACCTTACTCAAAACATTATTTAGATATAAAAATAAATAAAAAATAATTTTATTTAAATGATAAAATAAAATTATTACTAAAATATAATATTTTTAAAAAATTATAAATTATATACCAATAAAAAATTTGATATAACAAACAATTACAATTTACTTTTAACATTTTAAAAAATGGAGTTCTCACTACAAAATCAATAAGTACTGAAACTTTTTATTTAAGTGAGATTATTGTCAAAATATTTTTATATGGTGATTTAAAATTATTATTAATTCAAAACTCGATGTTTGTATGTTTAATAACTTATTTTTGTTACAATTGATTATTTTTTAGTTTATTCATACTCTAAGAATTAAATAAATGGGGTTTTGAAGAGTTTGAAACTTGGACACTATTTCTTTAAAATTTGAATTCATTAAGGTGAAGTTACAAGACTTTTCTATTTAATTTAGACAATGAAATGAGTATAGGACTTCTCTTGGTTTTTTGTTTGTATTAATGGATATATATTTAGAAATGAAATATTACTATATTATATGTGGTTTCTAATTTGATGATTGAATTGGTTGGAGGTGAAAGTGTAACTTGTGTTGAATTAGAGAATTAATTAAGTTAGGTGTAAAATAATATATTAAAGTCATACTGAAATTATAAATTTAATTCGTGGTACTCCCTCATATATGAGATTTTTTATGTAGTTGACAATATGTTTATTAGAATTATGTTTATTAATTTTTGTTTGTATTAAAAATTTGTATAATTTTATATAAATTTTAGAAGTTACAACCATTAAATGTAAAGTTATTGGAAGAAGTTTCTCAAAGAAAACACTATCTAACAGACTAATAGGTTTTAAATTCTACAAAAATTATTTTCGTATAATAGTTATGAGAAAATATTCAATTGAAAATTTTATGAAAAATTGATCTATTTCTATTTTATAAAAATGTTTGAAATCCATTGTTTAAAAAAACACTCTTATTTTTTCCTCCAAACTTGTCACAAGACTTATAAAAAATATGTTTAGCATTTAATTGAATTAGTTTATATATGGAAAAAATATATTTAAATCTTGACATACGTGGATAAAATATAGAAAAGATGGAGAAATTTTGTATTAATTTTTTTATACAATTTTATAAGTTAGCTTATCAATTTTACTCCATAACGATATAACGTATAAAAGTTAAATTTTTATCCCCTTAAATAATTTTCTAAAAATTTTTAAAAAATAATAACTTAATTCTAAACTCTTAAAGATAATTCCGGTAAAATTTCATTTTATCTACATATAGTTTAATATGTGTGTTGGATTTTTGAACTATATTAATAACTTAATAGTTAGTTCTGAAATTTTTAAATATGAAAAAAAGGTTATACTTGTTTTAAATATATATTAATTAATAAACTTTTAAAAAATTAAATTAGAAATGAAAGGGTTTTAGTGATGGAAAATGACATGTGAGAGTAGATAATCTCAAGCATTGTTATGTTTTTTGAAAAAAACTTGAGTTATATGTCATTACTAGAAATTTTGATATGATCATGAAAAGGGAGAAAAAAATTTTCATTAATCAAGTTGATTTATTTTTAATTGTATGATTTAAAAAATTAATTCCTCAAAAATGTTGATGGATAGATGATGATAGATAATGTTTGAAAAAAAATAATTAAGGAGTGAAAATTTTGTTATACATCACACATCATATGCACCCCGATACAATATGATATTAACAACACTTGACGTGATCACTTATGATATTTGATGTGACCATCTTTATCACACTTGATATGTTGGTTATGATAATTCTTAACAGTATTTAATATAACCGTTAGTGACACTAGATGTGACCACTTTTATTATACCTAATGTGTTGGTTATTATAATATTAACAACATTCGATGTGATCGTCTTAGTCTTTGATGTAACCATGTTTATCGTACTTGATGTGTCAAATTAGAAGATTTTAATGGTAAAACTGGACCCGCATGCATAGCATATCATATGGAGATGATAGATATAAGATTGACAAGACATAATATGATATGAGAAATGTTAAGTTTTGGACAATAATGAATCAATCATCATGTAAATAATGTTATATTAAATTTATCATTGAACCTGTATACATGCATTGCATAATCGTGTATCATTGTGTATTGATTGTATGTAAATTCTATTAAGTATGATGAATTATGGATGATATAATTATATACATAAATATTTATTAAAATTTTGTATAATTATGTTGAATATTAATTTCTTGCCTTACATTATTAAATGAAATTTATGTCTCATTCCTTCTATTTGGATTGTTATGTATACATTTTTTTTATGTAGTTATGGTCTTCATCTTTCAGTGGATATAGAAATTGACCATGATGATGATTGAATTAGCCATCAGTCTTCTTAAGGAGAAAGTTATAGAAGTACCTACTTTGAAAATATAACTTTTTGGTTATCAGATCCAACTATTATAGGCCATTGACTTTGGATCCCGCTTAGTAATCCCGTAGAGCTGACCATACAAATTCCAAGTAATTTTTATCAAAAGAGGCCACCTCATTCAGCACCAACTCCTTCCTCCCCTTCTTCTCCCATATCTCAACTCATATTCTCTCACCACATGTTATGTCTATGCTCCCACCTCAATGTCCTATTAAGGGTTCGTTACGTCTCTCTATTGAGTCAAGATACCCTCGTACTTATGTAACATCTAGGAAATTAGTTATAATTTATTTCTTAAACTTCACATAGGAGAGGGATGGAGTTGGTACTTATTGAATAGTCAAGAGATATGAAACTAGGAAGAGAGGATGGTAACGATCAAGAGGGAAATAACATTAGGAGAGTTGGTAACAATGATAGTGGAGATATTGATGGTAGTGTGAACAAAATAATAGGATGGATGAAATTTCATCCTAATACATTTTATTATCTTAAGATTTGAGTATGGAATTATATACTTCTTTCTATATCTTCATGATCGAGGATGGAGAATTCAAAAGAAAAATTTTATAATTATGTTTTAACTTTCTTTTTGTTAGCTCTAAATTGATATATACATTTAAATTAATAGTTATTATTACAATATTATTGAAAAAATAATCCTATAAACATTATGTCAAATATGATATGTACTTTTTTTTACTAAAAAATATGTTATATATATTAGTTATATGTTCGATTTATAAATTTGTTAAACATTATGTGTTAAGCATATGTGTACATATATAAATTATCTATTATGTACTACTTTTAATTGATAATGATTTATTATTTATAAAAAAGATGCTGCAAAAAAAATTTACTCCTCTTTTTATTAAAATTTTATAAATCATATGATTTAATTAAAAAAATAAAATTTTAAAATTGAGATTTGATAATTAATATTTTTATTAATATAAACGGTAACTAAATTTAATTAACAAAATAGCCCTATATAAATGATAATACATAAACATTAATATTTCTATTAATATAAACACTAACTAAATTTAATATATAAAATAATTGTATATAAACATTAACCAAATAAAATAAATATATATTAAAAAATATCTTTTAGATGTAAAAAAAATATTTTAAGATGGATTTAGGTGTATTTGATTTGATATTTTTTTAAAATTAAGGATAAAATATTTTTACCTTATTTTAGGGAAGGTATTAAATTAAAATCGATTTTATTTTAATAATACAAATCAAAAAATTAAAGTACTCAACACATTACTACCAGAACCCAAAAAAAAAATGCATTCGCTATTTAAAGTCGTGTCAAATTCAAAGTTATATATTTTCTTATCCAAACTATTTTCTGTGACAAATTATTTAGCCGTAAATAATATATATAATTATATTAGATTTAACATATTTTATCGCCATCAAGTAATTATTTTTTAATTGAATCAAATAATTTTAATTAATTGATTACTTTATTGATTAAAGTTTCTTGATTTGCTTATTTATAAAAATTAACAGGTTAATTTTTTATAAATATTTTCAAAAATAAATAATAAAATATATAAGTATGTTAACTTTAATATGTTTTATAATTATTACTTAATCAATTTATTAATGTATCCATTAATTAAATCATTTGAGTTAACTAAATATCTAATTGATTAATTTTTTGCATTAATTATCTATAAACTTGTTAACATATTAATTTTTTATAAATTATTCGTCAATAAATAATAAAAACATATATTTACATTAAAATTCACATCCCTTATTATATAAAGTAGAAGTGAATGTAAACAGTGTTTCCGCCTAAATGCATCTTCCATTATTTTTCAATTAATGCTTGATACCTGTCCTTCATATTAAGTGTGGGTATTTTTGTCTATGAAATAAATGAAACAACTTAACATTAGGGTTTGTTTCTATTCTTTCTGCTTCGCTTTCTGTTTTCTGCTCTCTGTTCTCTCTGTTCTTTCTGTTCTCTTTTTTCCGCTTTTTGTTCTCCGTTCTCCATTGTCTTTATTCTTCGTTTTCCACTCTCTGTTCTTCATTCTCCGCTGTTTCCACTCTCCGTTATCTCTGCTCTCCACTCTTTGTCTTTCTTTATCTTTAATTGAAGTTTTGGTTTATGAAATAAATGAAACAATCAACATTAGGGTTTGTTTTTATTCTTTCTGTTCTGCTCTCTATTCTCCACTTTCTGTTCTCCGCTCTACGTTCTTCACTCTCTATTCTTCGGTCTCCGTTGCTGTCTCTGTTCTCCGCTCTCCGTACTTTGTTCTCCGTTCTCCGTTGTCTCTGCTCTTCGCTCTCTGCTCTTTGTCTTCCTTTATCTTTGATTGAAGATTACTGGGCTCAGGTATTATTATCTTTGTTACTTTCTTCACATTTCAATTCTTAATCATCTTCGTTTACCAATTATTTAATGGTTCTATTTTTAGGTTATATTGACTAATGATTTTTCTTCTTTTTTCCTTCAAATCTCTCTAATTTGTCTAAGCATAAATGTGCGGAAATATTCTTTGAACTTGAAAAGAAGTAAGGAGTCTTTCCTTTCCTGTTGCATGTACGTATGATTTCTCTACCATTTTTTTATCTTTTCTGAACTTGAAGAGGAAGACGGAGGTATTAGTGTGTTTTCCTCCTATTCTTTCCATTCTTTCTTTAGCGTGTATTTGATGATTCTATTTTTTGGTTATATTTGCTAATTAATTTTTCTTCAATTTTTCCTTCAGATCTCTCTAATTTGTCTAAGCATAAATGTGTCGGAAGCACTCTTTGAACTTGAAAAGAAATAAGGGGTTTTTCTTTCCTGTTGCATGTGCATATGATTTCTTTATCATTTTCTATCTTTTTTTGACTTGAAGAGGAAGACAGAGGTATTAGTATCTTTTCCTCCTATTCTTTCCATTCTTCCTTTTCCATGTATTTGATGATTTTATTTTTTGGTAATATTTACTAATAATTTTTCTTCTATTTTTCCTTCAAATCTTTCTAATTTGTCTAAACATAAATGTGTCAGAAGCATTCTTTGAACCAGAAAAGAAACAAGGAGTCTTTCCTTTCCTATTGCATGTGCGTATGACTTCTCTATCATTTTCTATCTTTTCTGGATTTGAAGAGGAAGACAGAGGTATTAGTATCTTTTCCTCCTATTCTTTCCATTCTTCCTTTACTATGTATTTGATGATTCTATTTTTTGGTTATATTGACTAATAATTTTTCTTCTATTTTTTTTTCAAATCATTCTAATTTGTCTAAGCATAAATGTGTCGGAAGCATTCTTTGAACTTGAAAAGAAATAAGGAGTCTTTCCTTTCCTGTTGCATGTGCGTATCATTTCTTTACCATTTTCTACCTTTTCTGGACTTGAAGAGGAATACAGAGGTATTAGTGCATTTTTTTCCTATTATTTCCATTCTTTCTTTACCATCTATTTGATAATTCTATTTTTAGGCTATATTTCCTAATGATTTTTCTTCTTTTTTTCTTCAAATTTCTCTAATTTGTTTCATCACAAATGTGTCGAAAACATGTTCTAAACTTGAATAAAAATAAGAAGTGTATTCTTATTTTCCTGCTGCGGTATTCCGTATGATGTCTCTACCATTTTGTATCTTACCTAAACTTGAAAATAAAGACAAAAGTATTAGTCTCATAGGTTTTTTCTGTTATCTATGCTCTGGAAGATATTGTTTGTGGTATTTAAGTTCATATAATATTACTTCATTTGGTATGTGATGAAAAAGTATTAAATTTTATTATACTTTTCTTTCTTTTCCCTATCTATTTTCACATTTTACTTTCTCAGGTAGGTACCAAGGTAACATACTGATAACAAATTTTTTTTAAGAAGGTACAATCTTTTGGTATCAACTTGCAATGTTTTCATATACTTTATTTTTACATGATTAATTGTTTATACTTATTTTTTTTCTAACGATATTTTTTTTCTTTCATGAATCTATATGGGTCAATTGAAAATGTTGTAGATTAAGGTAATTTTACATAGACAACCTTTTATCTTTCTCAATAGTATTTTTAATAAATTAGAAAATAAAAATTTATTATATGTATGAATGTTGTTCTCTCTCATACTCTTTCCCTTTATTTACCTTCAATTTTTTTATTTTTTTTTTATATTTTTTTATCTTCACTAGACTTGAAATGGAAGATGAAGGTATTAGTATTTATTCTTCCTATACTTTCTATTCCTTTTTACAAGATAAGTTCTCCATCACTATTCTTTTATACAATTTTATTCATTTCTTATGTTAATATGCATTTTTTGTGCACATATTCGTGAAAAAATCTCATATGCTTACATAAGTTTTTTCTGTTATCTTTGCTTTGATAGATATTGTTTATGATATTTATGTTCATATAGTATTATTTTATTTAGCATGTTGTGAAAAAGTTTTAGATTTTATTATAATTTTTCTATTTTTTTCAGTTTACTTTCGCAGGTATAAAGGTAGTAAGGCAATAACAAAAATTTCTTAAAAAGGTATAACCTTTTAGTATCAACTTACAATATTTTTATGTACCCTGTTTTTACATGTTTGATTGTTTATACCTACTCTTTTTTAGTGATAATTTTTGTTATGAATTTATTGTGGACCGATAACTTTTTAGCTTTCTTAATAGTACTTATTATAAATTGGAAAACAAAATTTAAAGTATGTAATAATGGTGTTCTCTCTGTTACTCTATTTCTTTATTTACACTTAAGCTTTTTTTACATTTTTTATGACTTGAAGAGAAAAATAAAAGGTATTAATATTTATATTTTAACTTTTAAGACATGTTCTCCACCACTGATTTTTTTTTTATAATTTTATTCATTTATCTCTCAATGTTAATATGCATTTTTGTGCACATATCATGTTCATGGATAAGTATCATTGGCCTTACATAAGTTTTTTGTGTTATCTTTGCTTTGAAAGATATTGTTTATGGTACTTATGTTCATATAGTATTACTTCATTTGGTACATGATCAAAAGGTCTTAAATTTTATTATATTTTTCCTTCTCTTTCCTATGTTTTTTTGTGATTTACTTTCTAATGCAATAAGATCATAGCCAAATAACAAAAATTTCTTCAAAAGGTATAATCTTTTGGTATTAACCTGCAATGTTTTAATATAAATTAGAAAACAAAAATTTGTGGTAAGTGGAAATGTCGCCGGCTCATTCTTCAATAGGCACGCGGTCAGAGTCCCCGGCTGGGCTCCTCCCACTGCTCGGGAGCTTACGGTTTCATGTTCTATTTCACTCCCCGATGGGGTTCTTTTCACCCTTCCCTCACGGTACTACTTCACTATCGGTCACCCAGGAGTATTTAGCCTTGCAAGGTGGTCCTTGCTGATTCACACGGGATTCCACGTGCCCCATGCTACTCGGGTCAGAGCGTAAGCTAGAGATGCTTTCGGCTACTGGACTCTCTTTGTTACTGTCGCAACCGTAATTCCGACGAGACGACGAACTCGCTAAATTTTGAAAAAAAGTTGATTTTGATGATGTGGAGTCGCCACCAAATTTTTGTTTAAGGGAAAAAGATTTGGAAAAACCCTGGATAAGATTTAGGTTCGGGAGTCAGTTACGAGTGGGGAAGGTGTTAGGCACCCCACTCGCCTGTTCCGAAGAACAGTACCCTTAAATTGAGTGTGTGATTATTTGAAAATAGTTTGATCCCTTTTATTAGAGTGAAAATAAATACTTGATGGAGGTTAGCCTGACAGGACTTGATCCTGCTCCTACGTATTCCCTGGTGCAATGGGAAACCCAAGGCTTACGTAATTCTGGTTTGATTTGAAGGCTTGACCTTCGAAAGTGTTTAAAAGGAATGTTTGAAAAGCTTGAAGGCTTGACCTTCAGGGCTACTTGGAAAGTAACATTTGAAAATGGCTTGATTTTTTAAGAATATTTCAGAAAAGCAATCCTCATCCACATATGCACAGGGCCCAAGACAACTACGGCTGCACCTGGACCCATACGAATCTCTAAACGACGAACAGCAGAAAAAGCTACCAGTTCGTGCTTAGAGCTCGTCGCGTGAGATTTAGGAATTCTAAAATGAAGTTTTTATTTGAAATTTTACAAAAGGATCCTCAGTCCACATATGCACAAGGCTCAAGACAACTACGGCTGCACTTGGGACCCATATGAATTCCTAGGAAGCGAACAGCAGAAAAAGCTACCAGTTCGTCCCTAGGATCCATTTGCGTGAAACCTGGAACCAATGAACTTGCAAAAAAGGGATTGATCTTGATTGATTTAAAACGAATTTGATTTTATGTGAAAGAAAGAATCTTGGGTTTATTTTGAGGATTTGATGGAAAGAGTTATATAGAGTGATGAAAAAATTCTTTTGGGGTTAGTTTTGTAACTATTAGGAATTTTGGGGTAATTTGGTAATTATTAGGAATTTTGGGACAATTTGATAATTAGTAGAAATTTTAATATTTATTTAGCAATTATGGAATTTTTATAAATTTAATTAGCAATTTTAGGGTTTAGGGTTTATTTGGTAAGGCTTGAGGAATTTTTATGAATTTATTTGGTAAGGCTTGAGGAATATATCTGAAATTATTGGAAAAGGTTAGGGGTAGCTTGGTAATTGTACTAGCAGGAGCATATTGGGAATTATTGGAAAAGGTTAGGGGTAGTTTGGTAATTGTACTGGTAGGGGCAGTTTAGGAATTATTGCAAAAGGTTAGGGGTAATTTGGTAATTGTACTGGCAGGGTAGTTTGGGAATTACTGGAAAAGGTTAAGGGTAGTTTGGTAATTGTACTGGCAGGGCATGCTGGGAATTACTGGAAAAGGTTAGGGCTTTTCTGTAATTTGGACATTTTGGGCCAAAGTAGGAATTTGTGGAAATGGTTAAGGGTAGAATTGTAATTTGTGGTCCTAGGGGTTATTGAATTAATAGGCAAAAGGTTGCATGTGGGGTTCGAAGGCGGGTCACAAAGGTGATCTAGCAGCACCCCAACCACTAGGCTAAGCACCTGGTTAGGTCTATTGTGTCCTGGTTTTAATTTAAACCATGCCCGAGCAGTATTAAATTAAATCAACAAACCACTAGGCTAAGCACCTGGTTAGGTCTATTGTGTCCTGGTTTTAATTTAAACCATGCCCGAGCAGTATTAAATTAAATCAACAAAAATTGGGAGCGGGGATTCGAAGGCGAGTCACAGAGGTGGTCTAGCAGCGCCCCAACCACTAGACTAAAAGCCTGGTTGGGTCTATTGTGTCCTGGTTTTAATTTAAACCATGCCTGAGCAGTATTAAAATAAATCAACAGAAATTGGGAGCGGGGATTCGAAACCTGGACTTGGGAGTATGGCAGCGTGCGCTCAACCACTTGACCAATCTCTTGTTTGAGTCTAGTGGTCTTGATTTTGCTATTAATATTTCAACTCCCACCTACAGTCAAGGATCGTGCAGAATTGCCTCCAGACACCAATGCACCTTTTACATTAGCTGTCCTAGGACCTTGATTCTGCTCGTTAAGCTAATTATTAACCTTATTTCTCAGTTTCAAACTTGCCAGTACTAACCCAGCTCTTTGTATTTGCCTTCACATTAATCAAGTTGTTTGGACAGAGGAATCCACTCCTCCCTTGATTGTATGCAAGAAACATGGCGATAGGCAAACAACTCTTTGCCACTGTATCTAAATGAAAGATGGAGCCAGGGGGTAGACATTATACTCCAGGACCTGCAATTATGCAAATATTACTTTCACTGCTTGGGTTCTGTAACCTCTTCTCCTGTAGTTTCCAAATCTTTTCAAACAAAACTGAACTTGCTGTCATGGCTGTTTTATGACACTGTGACCACTCATCTATATTCCCGCATTAGGGGTAGCTGATTTGCTTGATCATGTATTTTCCAATTTTAATTCTCTCCAAGTAAGTTGCTTCTTGAAACATATTTTTGCTGCTATTTAAATGACTCACTGCAGGGATTCTTGTTGTAAGGAAAAGGCCAAGACCAAATCAGAAAAGACATACTGAGATTTTCCCTATGTCGAATGGATTGATGCAGATTTGCAGCTATTTAGTAAAGATTCCATGTACATTCTTTAATTAATGAAGTGTCACAGACCCTCTATCATTATAATTGAAGCAACCCTGGCCTAATTCAGATCAATTGTAGTTCAATACAGGCAGTCTTGGGCTCTTGTGGTGCAAAGCAGTCTAATACTTGCCGTTTCAAGCGGAGACATTACCACTTTGGAGTTGTTATACTAAGCAACCAGCGCATGGCCTTTTGACCAAAGATGGGTGCATGGCATCAAGTCCAACTAATCTGGAGGCTATTTCATTATACATAGATTTTAGGTGTAGGAGCACGGCACCAGGTGGAGAATTGAACTATCTTTCCTGATCTTGCTATAACAGACCCTCATGGCATAAATCAGGGAAACAGTTGTATGCAAATCTTGATTGAACATTCACTGTTCCAGCCATTGGTAGTATGTCTAATTATGCAAATTGATTTGGCTAAGCATTATATGAACGAGTACTAACAGAACTGTGAGAATCTAATTGTATTTTTGAAATTCATATATCATTTCTGTGAAAGCCTATTAAAGAAATGATCCACTCCTAATCTGACTATTGAAAACCAAAATGATATCATGTTGACCCTTCAGTATATTCCTTTTAGTTTCTGGTATTCATCCGCTTAGGATCCGCTTGAGGGAGGATTTAGCTTTATCATGCCTTATTCATATGGTTATTAAATTAAGAAACTGAGTTGGAGCACTGACCTGAAGAGTATTGGTAAGAGTCAGAACCTCATCCTAGTCTCTTATCAAGGCTGAATGGACATTGATGGAGATCCTTCTCAAGATCAGTGAGGTCTCGTTCTTCTCTGATTCCCCTGAGGCTCGAGGAACACTCTTATCAGAATCCCTTCACCATGTCACTCTTGAAGGCGACCAAGATCACTCATGCAAATCTTGATCGAATACTTCAGGCTTAAGACCAGAGATTGTGATTGCTGCCTCTGAATATGAAGCTAAATCCAAGAATCGCTAACTTGACCTGGTGTGGTGCTGCTTCTTTGCAGAATGATCAATGATCCTGAGTTGAGCTAGCTTCCCTGCACACCGAATCTCTTCCAACTGAAATCAAACCTCCAAGAAGTAGACACCTCTGTTATGTCTCCTTCCTAAGCTCAAAAAATCCAAAACCAAGAAGAAAAACCCCCATGCTGTTATCCCTTTTTCTTTATATTCTGTTTTCTTTTTTAACCAAATGGTTTTTAGTTTTTTCTTGTTTTTCCCTTTTTCCGAAAAAAAACTCTCACTTTCTGTTTTTATTTTATTTATATATTTATGTTTTAATTTTCAAAAGTTTTTATTTATTTATTTATTTATTATTATTATTTTTTATTTTCTATTGATTTTATTTTGTTTTTGTTTTGTTTCTTTTTATTTTTAACTTTGAAATCTATATTTTTCTTTATTTTCAAATTTTCTTATTCCTTTTTCCTTATTTTTATATTTTTATTTTTTTTAGTTTCAGATTTTTTCCCTTAATTTCCTGTTTTTACAATTTTTATTTTTGTTTAACTAATATTTTTAGTTTTTTATTTTTTTTTTCTTATTAATTTATTTTATTTTTAATTTCAGTTTTTTTTTTCTTTTTCAATTCTGTTTTTAACATTTTGAATTTCTGGGGATTTTTATTTGCAATTTGTACACTAATTAAATTAAAATGGGCCTTGGACATAATTAGGTGTTTACAGTTACATTGTTCCTTTATTTACCCTTCAAGCCATTTTTCTATTTTTTTTTTTCCTATTTGATCTACTTAACATGATCTTATTATGTTTTCCTTTTCTATGATCATTTTTATATTTCATAAGTTACCATGTTTTAAGCTCTTTTATGGTGTAAAGTATGACTTTTAGGTTTCATTTGGAAATTTATCATCTGAATCGTTCATATTTCTATTCTCATTATTCATACCAAGTATCCATTGATTTAATTATTTATACTACCATATATTTTTAACTTATGATTTTCTTCCATGAATTTGTTGTGGGTCAATTGGCAAAGTTGTAGGTTGAGGTCATTTTCTTCTTATAATTTCTCACATGATTGCTTTTTGTTTGCCATATGTAACGTTATCTCACTTTCCATGTTTTTTTTTTCTCCTGCTTCATTTTGTTGATACCATGACAATTTCTCCTGTTATATTTAAAATGTCTTTTAAACTTCTAACTTACTAATATTTAGTATTTTTTTTTTTTCATATTTCCCAATTGCTTATACTTGCCTAATTGTTATACATTCACTGTTTTTGCCATTTATTTAATTCTCTTTCTATTCCGTGGTTTCTAATTTTAACTCCTTTCCATGTCTTCTCTATATATGAATTGAATTATATTTTATGAACATTTATTATTTTTTTCTTATTTTTTTATTCAATAAGCCCATTATTTATCCTTACCTTTTTTTTTCTTATTTCTTTGTTGGAAACTGACTTTCATTCATATATTCCACTCCTTGGTTTGAAAGAGGTAATCACTGTCCAAATATCTTTCCACCATGTTCCATTAATCATTTATTTGTTAAAAGTAATATTTTGTGTATGAAAGTTTTGATATTTTATAATGCATTTTATCTAGATCAATTCAAATTCTTGGTTTACAACAGTAGTTTGTTTAGTACTTTAAAAGAAACGTAAGAGTGACATTGTTATATTAATATAAAAGCTTATGTTGATTAATGTTATTGTTGAAAGATATACCCTTCTTTATTGTACAAACATCAAGTGAGCTTATTTGATCATTTTTTAAAAAATTATTTTCATTTATTATTATTTTTAGATAGTGTGTTGTTTTATTAGACAAATGATATGTTTATTATTTATGATTAATCCTTTATAATATAAAGTAGCGATTATAGTATATTTCTCCTCTTCGAATCCATCTCTTTTGTCCTTATTACTGGTAACGCTTAGCATAAAGTTGCAATGCTTGAGGCTCAATTTTTCATATCTAAATATCCTTCTATTATGTCCAATGTTCTTTACTTATTAATGTAGTTTCATATGCAAACTATCAAAATCAGATAGAAATGAAAGATACCCTTCAATGGTCCAAGTATGATAAGTTATGGTCTTTATTTGCTACATGTCATGAACGAAAGAAAAAAAAACTAAGATAAATAGGAGAAGATGTTAATTATTTATAATTATATAGTTATGACATTTTTTGATATTTTTTAGTAAATTTTAATTTTTAAATTTGTTTTTCATTGTATAGTATCAATGGATTGTTATAATCTGAGAGAGAATTTTTGGGTATTATGCTTGAAAAAATTACAAAAAAAATGTTATTCCAGAATGTAAGGTTGACTGATGAAAGTTTTCATATGTAACATAGTTTCTTTTATCTTTTATTCTTCTATTAAATATTTCATTTGCTATTTATTTTTTATTGCTGAAATGTATCATATACCAGTTCTTTAATATTTTTTTTATGTTTTAGTATATTCCTATAATTTTTGTCAATTTAACCTGCAGCAAGTGAATTCTTATAATTTAGATTTTTGTTTAACGTAAATTTTCTTCTTATAATTTTTCATATGGTTATTTTCTTGTTTGGTACGGGTGATATTATCTTAATCCTTACTTACTATAATCATTTGATATATTATTAGTCCTATGTTATACAATGATAATAACATTAATTTTTTTCGTGTGTTGCATTTAGTTAAATTTCGTTTGTTCTTTCTTTTCCTTTCTTTGCAATTATTTTATTACATTCTAGACAATTTGTTAATATTTTTTAATTTATTATTTTATTTAATATTTTAACTGTATCATAAATAGGTTAACAATATTTGTGAATTTATAATTTTTATTTAATGTACATATAAAAATTTACATAATATTTAAATTATATTATAAATTAATTAATGTACTATCAAATTTACATAATATTATAAAACTTTTATATTTGTAAAAAAATACAAATTTAAAATATTTTTATTAATTATAAATTATTATAGGCATAAAATATCAATAACATTTTAAATATATCTTAATTAAATATTAAAAAATCTGTATAACAAAATGGTTAAAATATTATGTATTAAATTTTTTTATATAATTTATTATTATTTTATATTTATTTAATTAAAATTATTTTTTATTTTTAATTTATAAATTTAAAAAATTATATTAAATATTTTTTATCAATAAAATTAAAAATACTAATAATAATTAAAATATACCTTCAAAATCCCGTGCAACCCACGGGTCAGAATACTAGTATTTTATAATAATTAATCAATAAATTTTATAAAATAAATTAATCAATTAAGTTATTTGAGTTAATCAATTATTTTATTTGTTATAATTTATTCAAATAATTATTTAAAAAATAAAATTTATTTTAATTTTCTAATTTTATTTTTATTTCAATTTGATTGTCTATTTTTATATTTTATTTTAATTCTTGATTTTTAAATATCAATCAAATAACTTTTTTCTATTAAATTTGTATAACTTTCTTAATAATATTAACATATCTTAAAATTAATTTAAAATTATTACTTAATATTTTCTATTAAGAAGAAAAAAGACTTTATCTTCATTATTCTCTTTTTTTATTGTATTCCTCCTCCTTTTGTACTTTTTTTTTTCCAATTTCTTCCATCGAGTCTAAACCAAATTCCAAATGCTACAACTAAACAAATCAACCACGACGTGGCTCATTTTGTTATGTTCACCATCTACATGTACCTACTAACTTTCCTTGCTTGTCAACTTTGGAATGATTCCAAAATCAAAGAAATCAAGAAAGAAAAAAAAAAAAAAAAAACAGATCTAACCAATAGGCAAAGAAGTGTTATACCAACGAACAGAGCACCATCAAATCTTACGCACAACAAAAGGGAAGAAGGAAGAAAAAGATGAGAACGGAAGATTTCTTTTTTTAAAAAAACATTAAATGATGATCTTAAGTTAATAATAAGAAGAGAAGTCAGTATCATTATTAATCGAATTAGATGAAATTAAAGTTGTTAAGATTGGTATAATATAATTTATGAGGTTGTGAGTTTAAATTTTATAGTTTTTTTATATATAAGAATTAGATGAAATTAATAAAAATAACTCATCTACTTGAAATTTAAAAATAAAAAAAAATAAAAGATCAAATCGAAATAAAAAATTAAAGAATCAAAATGTTATTTATCTTTTAAAATTATAGAAAAATTAATTTTATTTTTTATAGTTTTTTACTACAGATAATACTGATAATTACGTCAACTTTGACACACTTTATGACAATCAATCAATTAATCTCTTAAATTAAATCTATAACATTAAAGTTAATTAAATGTTTGATCGTGGAATAAAAAAAATTGCTGATAAACTGTTTGAAGTGCTAATACTAGAAGCATTATTTTCATTGAAAATAAATTTCTTAATCATTTTTTAGCAACTATATAACTCTAGCGTTTTATATAGTAAGTAATATTTTATTGAATAAAATCATAATATTTTTTGAAAATATAATTAATGATAAATTCTATTGCTAAGAAAGATTACCTTGAACTAATATCCTAAAAAAAATAATTAGTCTAAATTGTTCTCCACGATGTCAATTAAAAGAGGTTCTTTCAATTTATTCAAACAAGTTCATCAAATATAATAATTACTTCGTCCACATGAAATTTAATGAATATTCGAAATTTTAATCTTACATTTTATGAAATTTTATAAAATTTTGTTTGATATTTTTATCTTATATAAATCATTTCTATTTTTAATATAATTATATAAATAATAAAGATCCAAATAATATAAAAAATAAAAAAAGTAAAATTTTGCTAAACTTCATATATAAAATATAAATATAAATTATTCAATATATAAATATTTTTTCTAGGTGCACAGTTAGTTATATATAAATTGGTAATACGATATACAAGATATCCCATAAACTTTTCATTCATTTGCATTAGATTATTTGATTTATAGTTTAATCTTTTCTATTTTACTCAATTTATCATTTTTATTTTAAAAGTCTCTTAACTTTTCGGTTCTCTTTAATTCCTTTCTCATGGAATATCTCTTTCGTTGCTATTAAATTTATATTCTTTATTTTAAAAAATTTATTTTTCCAACTTTTTATTCTTTTTTATCTTCTTTCTTTTATATAAACTTCAATCCTTTTCTTATTATTCTCTGTGAACTAATTTATGATATTTTTATGATAAACTTAATTTATTTAGTCATTTTCTTATATTTTTTATTTTCTTTCTTTTTAAAAATTCAAATAGATTCTTTATCTTTCAAACAAAGTTTAAATAAATTTGTTTCTATTAACTTATCCAATTTAATTAATAATATAATAGTAATGATGTGCCATCATTATTAATATAAATACTATGATTTAATAATTTTTTATAAAAATAAGATAATAAAATTAATCTGTTGATCTGTATCTAATTTTTTATTTTCGGTTTAGTCTTCTAATGTTTTAAAATTTTCAAATAAATTTTTTATATTTTAAATAATTTTTAAATAGGTATTTTCCTGTTAATCCATATCTAACATCATTAATAATAATGTTAATTTATCTTCATTATTGACTTAAATATTGTGATTTAATAGTTTTTCTCTTTAAAAAAAAACATTTTACTTCATATCCTTACTCCCTTTTTTCTCCTCCTACCCCTTTTTCCGTTTTGGTCCATTCTGGTCCCAAAATTACAGAGAAAGGTTCAATCTTGTCCCACCATACCTGTCTATGCGGAAAATTTTCAAAATCATTTTTGTCCAAATGCTATCAAGAACTAATTTTTCAAAACCAAATTCTTATTTTTCAAAACCAACAAATAAAGGATAGAACAAAAATAAAAAGTAAAAAAGATAAGATAGGATGCAAGGTCAATAATTTTTAATAGACACACAAAGCTATGGGAGGAGGTGGTGAACGACACATGTAAAATATGGTGGTTATGACGAGCCATGATGATTTATGGAGTTGGTTTTATCGGTGGTGAATGACAACATGGGGAGTGATAAGCATAGATTTCATAAATAATTATCTCTCACTTTTATCTCATTAAGACTTCTTATATGTTCAATTAAGTGATCTTTGTCATATTTTATAAGTTTGGGTTCATATGAAGTTTAATTGAATTTCTTTGCTTACCCGATTAAAATGACACTATTATAGTATTTTGAGCATAATAGGAGTTGTAGACATCCAAAAATCATGAAATCTATCTTGAATGAAAGCTTAAAGAAGTGTCCATATTTACAAAGCAAGAGAAGATTCTAAATGGGATGTTTAGGACTCCGAAATTATCTCAAAAGATGAGATAGTGTTGCTGACGTGGAATTTGAACAGTGTGCAAAGATCCGGCCATATCTTGAGATATAGAAGTCATATTGAGATGAAATCAACTTTGTTGGACAGCTAAGATCCAGGGCTACAACTTTTGTTCAGAAGGCAAGCTCTAATTCGGACATGTGAACATCCGAAATTGCGGTGCAAGAAAGTCAAAATTGTTGTGCTCATTGGTGGCAAAAATTCAAAAGTGTTTTGCAATTTCAACAAAGCCCATGTGAAAGCAAGAAAAGGGTAGAAAAGTAATATCCTAGTTGGTGACTTTCTGAAGATGATGCCTCAAAAAATCCTCTATAAATAGAAGGGTTTGCAAGAGGAGACACACACCATTTTGGAGATTAACTCCAATACCACTTTCTTTCTTTCTTTCTTTCTTTCTTTCTTGTTAGTTTTGCCTCCTTCATGGAAGGCTTAGTTTTTCTTTCTTGTTAGTTTGCCTCCTACATGGAAGGCTTAGCTTTTCTTTATTGTTAGTTGCCTCCTACATGGAAGGCTTAGGATTTATTTGTTGTTAGTTGCCTCCTACATGGAAGGCTTAGGATTTATTTGTTGTTAGTTTGCCTCTTTCTTTGTTGTTAGTTTGCCTCCTTCATGGAAGGCTAGGTTTGTAGTTTCAATTCAAGGATTCAAGCTATTTTCATTTTAACTTTGAGGTCTTGATCTTTATTTACGTGCATATTAAGTGGTTTCTACTCTGCTTCACTATATTCTTCAATTTTATTCTTTAATCAAAGTTTGATCGGTTGACGTATTTTGGTTAATGTATAATTGATTTATAATTGGTTTTTGATTGGTAAATCATTTTCCAAAAGTTTGAAGAGTAGAAATTAAGTAATTGAATTGAAGGTTTTCATTTTATTACTTACTTCAACTGAATTCTGATTGTAAAATTGGTTTAGATAAAAGATTAAGTGGTTACTAAATCTTGTTGATCATAATCAATTAAATTCTGAGAGGTTTCTCAGTAGAGAATTCAAGGATCATTGTAGGGGTTCCAGATGATCCTAGGTTGATAAACACAATGCATGATTTTAGTGATCAATGATTAGTTATGAAAATAGCCTCTGAATTCCTTGAGTTGATAATTGTTAAGTGAAATTAATTTCAGTCTGTATTTTGTGTTTAGCATTTGATATCACATCTTTACAAAAACCCCCTTGTTCTAATTTTCTCCTTATTTGCTTAAGAATCTGAAATGGTCTTTGGGAGATGACCTAGGTTGCACCTTATACTATACCAATAGTTTGGGGGAAATCTGGAAATTATTTTTGCACGTTTGCGACGAGCGTGTCAAAATTTGGCGCCGTTGCCGGGGACCATTTTAATTTCCTAGGCTCATTTAGGAGTTTGTATAAAAATTTTAATCTTTCTAACAATTGTTTTTACTTTAGGTATATCATTCTTGGATTTTCTGTATGAATTCACCTTTTTGTGTATGACCCGATCCAATCCTGAAAATTTATATGCATATGATCCTGAGATTGATAGAACATTCCACCATTTGAAAAGAGCACATAGAAGGCATTCATCCAGTAATAACCAAGAAAGTAACAGTAGTGATTTTTCATCTTTAAATTTTAGTTTTAAATATTTTGCTAAGAACATGGCTGATAGAACCTTAAAAGAATTAGCTGCACCTGATGTTGCTTATCAACCATTGTGCATTCAATACCCTGATGTTGATGCACCATTTGAACTGAAGTCTGGACTAATACATTTGCTACCTAAGTTTCATGGCCTTGCAGGTGAGGACCCTCATAAACATTTGAAGGAATTTCACATTGTGTGTTCCACAATGCGGCCACAAGGAATTCCAGAAGATCATATCAAGTTGAAGGCATTTCCTTTCTCCTTAAATGATGGAGCTAAGGACTGGTTGTACTATCTACATCCAACATCTGTTACAAGCTGGAATGATATGAAAAGATTATTTCTGGAGAAATTCTTCCCTGCATCCAGAACAGCAGCTATTAGAAAAGAGATTTGCGGCATCAGACAGAACTCCCAAGAAACTCTCTATGAGTATTGGGAGAGATTCAAGAAACTATGCGCCACTTGTCCACATCATCAAATCAGTGATCAATTACTGATTCAGTATTTCTATGAAGGACTCATGCCAATGGACAGAAGCATGGTTGATGCAGCTAGTGGTGGAGCACTTATGGACAAAACTCCTACAGCAGCTCGAGATTTGATTGCCAACATGGCAGAAAATTCTCAGCAATTCAATTCTCGAACTAATTCCTTGTCTAAAGGAGTCCATGAAATGACCACCAAGACAGATCATACACGATTGGAGAACAGAATTGAAGAACTAACCTCCATCGTAAGACAGTTGGCGATCGGACAACAACAGCAACTTAATGTTGTTGACAAAACCAAAACATGTGGCATCTGCACTTCTGCAGATCATCCTACTGATGCATGCCCAACATTGCAAGAAAGTGAGACACCTGAGGCTGCAGTAAATGGTATTTTTGGCACAGGACAACAATACAGGCCTCCTCAACATTATCAGCAACAGAAGTTTGAACCACCTTCTGGAACATACAATCCTAGTTGGAGAAACCATCCTAACTTGAGATATGGCCCTCCACAACAACAAAGGATTCAAACATCTGACTCCCAAAATAAATACCAACCACCGCCATTCAGACAACAACAACAGCATATGCAGCAATCTGTACCCTCTAATGCTTCTGAACCCTCTCTTGATGATTTGATGAAGCAATTAGCAACCAACAATCTTCAATTTCAACAAAATGTAAGTTCTACCATTCAGGATTTACAAACTCAAATTGGGCAGTTGGCTACCACTGTCAACCAATTGAAATCTCAAGGTTCTGGTCAACTACCTTCTCAACCTGTCATAAATCCCAAAAGTGTGAATGCCATGACCTTGAGAAGTGGGAAGAAAGTGCAGACAGACCCTACAATTTTAAAGCAACAAAGCTTCAATCAGACTAATCCACACCAAAAAGAAGCATTTATCTCCACACCTGGAGATATCTCTGATGAGCCATCTGAATCAGAAGGAAAGTCTGATGAAAAAAGTACACCAGCCTTCGATAAGACATCGAATGATCAACAAAAAGAAGCTTGCCATAAACGATCTGCACTTGAAGCATCTGATGAGAAGAAAACCCCAAATTGTGCTGATCAGAAGGTATCTTTACCTTTTCCAAATAGAATGGTTCAATCCAAGCCCAATGTTCATGCAGAATTGGATAAGGAGCTTCTAGATACTTTCAGGAAAGTGGAAGTCAACATACCACTTCTAGATGCTATCAAGCAAATTCCCAAATATGCCAAATTTCTAAAGGATTTGTGCACGCATAAGAGAAGACTCAAAGGGGATGAGAAGATTAGTGTGGGACGCAATGTTTCAGCCTTAATTCAACCCAGCCTCCCTCAGAAATGTAAAGATCCAGGAACTTTCACCATTCCTTGCACAATAGGAAACTCTACATTTGGTGATGCATTGCTGGATCTAGGTGCTTCCATTAATGTTATGCCCTCATCAGTTTATAAATCTTTGAATCTGGGAGAACTGAAGCCAACTGGTGTGGTGATTCAATTAGCCAACAGAAGTACAGCACATCCAGCCGGAGTACTTGAAGATGTGCTAGTTCAAGTGAATAAGCTGATCTTTCCAGCTGACTTCTACATTTTGGATATGGAAGATGAGTCATCCATCAATAGAGCAACCTTGATCCTAGGGAGACCTTTCCTCAAAACTGCAAAAACAAAGATAGATGTGCATACGGGGACTCTCTCTATGGAATTTGGAGATGATATCATCCAATTCAACATATTTGAAGCCATGAAGCATCCCATAGAGAATCATTCACTCTTTCAACTTGATGCCATAGACCTTCTTACGGATGATTATTCTATTGACAATATACTTTTTAAATTTTTTGATTTTGATTTAGATTACTTAGATAATTTTACTTGCACATGTGATGAATTTGATTCATGTATTGTGTGTTCCAGGATTAATGCTGCAGACCAACCTTCGTTGAAAGATGACATGTTAGATGCAAGTGTTGCAGACATTTCAATCTCAGATAGATCTCTTCCTTCCATAATACAACCACCTCCTTTGGAGTTGAAGCCTTTGCCTGAACATCTAAAGTATGCTTATTTGGGGGAAAATGAGAAGCTTCCTGTCATTGTAGCAAAGAACCTTCTACCACAACAGGAAGAAAGGTTACTGCAAACCTTAAAAATCCATAAACAAGCAATTGGATGGACTTTGGCTGATATTCCAGGTATTAGCCCATCTACTTGTATGCATAGGATACTGCTGGAGGAAAACACCAGACCTGTTAGACAACCACAAAGGCGTTTGAATCCAACCATCCTAGATGTGGTAAAGAAGGAAGTAGGTAAGCTTTTGGCAGCTGGTATCATCTATCCCATCTCAGACAGTGATTGGGTAAGCCCGGTGCAAGTAGTTCCTAAGAAGACTGGCATGACTGTAGTCAAAAATCACAATGATGAACTAATCCCTACCAGAATACAAAACAGTTGGAGAGTGTGCATAGATTATAGGAAGCTTAACCAAGCTACTCGCAAGGATCACTTCCCTTTGCCCTTCATAGACCAAATTTTGGAAAGATTAGCAGGAAAATCTCACTATTGCTTTCTGGATGGTTTTTCAGGTTATTTTCAAATACATATAGCCCCAGAAGACCAGCATAAGACCACCTTCACTTGTCCTTTTGGTACTTTTGCCTATCGAAGGATGCCCTTTGGTCTATGCAATGCCCCTGGAACCTTTCAAAGATGCATGGTAAGCATTTTCTCTGATCTCTTAGAAAGTTGCATGGAAGTGTTTATGGATGACTTCACTGTATATGGTTCTTCTTTTGATGCATGCTTAGAAAGCCTTTCTAAAGTTTTGGACAGATGCATTGAGACTAACCTGGTTTTGAATTTTGAAAAATGTCATTTCATGGTAACAGAAGGTATAGTCTTAGGACACTTGGTATCTAGCAAAGGTTTAGAGGTTGATAAGGCCAAGATAGACATTATTTCTTCTCTACCTTACCCCACTTCTGTGCGAGAAGTACGTTCTTTACTTGGTCATGCAGGTTTTTACAGAAGATTCATCAAGGATTTTAGCAAGATTGCACAACCTCTTTCTAAACTACTACAAAAAGATACCAAATTTGTGTTTGATCAAGCATGCAAGGATTCATTTGATGAACTAAAGAAGCGGTTGACAACCACTCCCATCATTCAACCACCTAATTGGACGCTTCCATTTGAATTAATGTGTGATGCATCTAATTATGCCCTTGGTGCTGTATTGTCTCAAAGAGTTAGCAAGAGATCTCATGTCATTGCATATGCCTCTCGCACACTTGATGCAACCCAATCAAATTACACAACTACTGAGAAGGAGCTTTTGGCAATTGTGTTTGCATTAGATAAATTTCGCTCCTATTTGCTTGGATCTAAAGTTATTGTCTTCTCTGACCATGCAGCTTTGAAATACTTGCTGAAGAAGACAGATGCTAAGCCAAGACTGATTCGTTGGATGCTTCTGTTGCAAGAATTTGATTTAGAGATTAAAGACAAGAGTGGTGCAGAGAACCTTGTAGCAGATCATTTAAGTCGGATCCAGCAACCTTGTGAAGAAACTTCAATTGCAGATTCATTCCCAGAAGAGCATCTCTATCATTTGCACGGGAAGGATCCTTGGTATGCAGATTTGGTAAACTATCTGGTTGCAAAAGAAATACCCAAACACTTCACCAAATCGCAACTTGCCAAGTTGAAAAGTGATGTCAAACACTACATATGGGATGAACCATACCTTTGGAAGACATGCAGTGATCAAATCATTAGAAGGTGTGTTCCAGATCATGAAGTTCAGTCTGTACTTACCTTTTGCCATTCCCTAGCTTGTGGTGGACACTTTGGGCCACAACGGACAGCTAGAAAAGTACTAGACTCAGGTTTTTATTGGCCTACAATATTTCGTGATGCACATAGATTATGCATAACTTGTGAGCAGTGCCAAAGAATAGGGAGTATTTCGCGCAGAAATGAGATGCCCCAACAACCACTTCTCTTTTGTGAGGTATTTGATGTTTGGGGTATAGACTTTATGGCTCCATTCCCTGTCTCTTTTGGCTTTGTTTACATTCTGCTAGCTGTTGATTATGTTTCAAAATGGGTGGAGGCAAAAGCCACCCGTACTGATGATGCTCGAGTTGTTGCAGATTTTATCAGGTCTAACATTTTTAGCAGGTTTGGCATTCCTAGAGCTCTAATTAGTGACCAAGGTACTCATTTTTGCAACCGCACAATGGAAGCCCTACTCCGCAAATATGGAGTCATGCATAAAGTCTCCACCCCATATCATCCTCAAACAAATGGTCAAGCTGAAGTTTCTAATCGAGAGATCAAGAAAATCTTAGAGAAAACAGTTCAGCCTAACAGGAAGGATTGGAGCTTGCGCCTTGTTGATGCATTATGGGCATATAGGACAGCTTACAAGTCACCCATTGGCATGTCTCCCTACAGGATTGTCTTTGGTAAAGCATGTCATCTTCCAGTTGAATTAGAGCATAGAGCATTTTGGGCAGTAAAGAAATGCAACATGGATCTAGACCAAACAGGAATCCATAGAAAGCTTCAATTGCAGGAACTTGAAGAAATTCGATTAGAAGCATACGAAAACTCCAAAATTTACAAGGAAAAGGTCAAAGCTCTTCATGACAAAAAGTTGGCAAGAAAGGAGTTTTCCGTTGGACAAAAAGTTCTCCTTTTCAATTCTCGGCTAAAGCTTATGCCTGGTAAGCTACGCTCTAGATGGTTAGGACCATTTGTAGTTACTAATGTTTTTCCTTATGGTGCAGTGGAAATAAAAAATGAGGTAACTGAAAAAATCTTCAAGGTGAATGGACATCGTCTTAAACCGTTTTTCGAAGGTTTTCAAAAGCACACGGTAGAAGAAGTGCATTTGCACAATGCCACATACCTGCAATAAATTCAAGAGAAGTCTCTCTCTCTCCCTCTCTCTCTCTTTCTCTCTTTCTCTCTCTCTCTTTCTCCCTCTCCCTCTCTCACATTCCTCGCTTATAAGTTTCAACTAATCTCTCAACTTCCTTCTTCACCTCTTAAATCATCCCAACTATTACACCACATTGAGCTTGCAGGAATAATAACTTGAGTGTTTTAAGAAAAAAATGGAGAAAGCTCTCATCAGGATCAAAATTTTGTTCCCTACTCTCCCCAGAAATTTTCTTAAAGACATTTACAATTGCAGACTTGAACGATTGAGAGCATTAACACTCTTAGGCCTTCCAGAAGATGTCCGTTGGATCATTGAAGCTAAGGTACGTTTAGCAGGTGAATTTCAAGAATCGTTTGTTAAAAATATGCCAGGTATGGGAAGAAGTTCCTATGCAAAGAAGAGAAGGGCAAAAAGAATTGGAGTTTGCTACAGGTGTGCAAGATGGACCTGTAACACAAGATGCAAGAACCCTGGAATGGTTTCAAGAAATCGAGAGGACAAAATTAAATTCATAAAGGATGGACTGAGTAAGGAGTCATTGGATGATATCATTCAGACTCTTGAGACGCATCCTAGTGGGCATGTACAAGGAGTCCTTCTTGATTTGTTTGAACTGTTCCGTAAGGAAAAAGCACGTTATAGTCTTGGGAATCTGACTTTAAAAGACCCTGTTGTCAGTTTACAAGAAAACTGAATAGGAAGCACATCCTCGACTCTTAGAAGGCGTTTCAGCCGTTACTGGACGTAAAACCAGAGGAAGATGTGAGCCACAATCACAACTACTGTTCATTCTCATGCGTGTATGTTTGTCATTTACATTGTCTTTTCAATTTATTGGGCCACCGTTTTTTTTGAAATTTTCACCCCTGCTTAAAGTCTTTCCCCTCTGACATTCACCTTTTCCTTGAACCCAAAATTCAAACTTTTGCAACCAAAATTCAAACTTTTGCAACAAAAATTCAAACTTTTGCAGCAAAAATTCAAACTTTTGCTACCAAATCCTGATCCCGCACTATTCAAGCGATCTCGTTGTCTGATATTGAGTCCCTATAAATTATCCACCTCTATGACATATTTTTTCAAAAAAAAAAAAAAAGACAGAAACACCGTATATGGATAAGATCAATACTATCTGTGTTTTTGGTGGGTCTAACCTTGGAAAGGATGGAGAATTTCAACATGCAGCTTCTACCCTTGGTAAGGCATTAGCTGCAAGAAAAATCAATCTTGTTTATGGGGGAGGGATTCAGGGTTTAAAAGGATGTGTTGCAGGATCTGCACTCACAAAGGGGTGTAACGTCTTAGGTGTTGGCTTAAAAAATGGGAGCACCTCCTACTTCACCCTGGGTACTGAATTGAAGGTTGCAACCATGCATGACCGTATGAGACACATGTTGGTTAATTCTAATGCATTTATTGCATTACCTGGTGGTCTTGGAACAATGGAAGAAATTTTTACCATTATATTTTGGGCCTATCGGAATTTTCATAAAAAACCTTTGGGCTTATTGAATATTAATGGCTTTTATAATGGTTTGATATCCTTTTTAGATCATGCAGTAGAGCAGGAGTTCATGCCACAATCCATGCGCAACATCATAGTATCTGCTTCAACTGTTGAACAGCTACTTGAGATTTTGCAAAATCCTACATCTGAGCTCAGTCAAGCAATGCAGCTGGTGAACCAACCAAATCAGGATGGCAGAGATAAAAGAGAACCAGATACCACTCTTCGGTTATAACTTTTCCTTACTTTGATGGTTTTCTTACATTTCTTTTCCTGTTATATGAAATTTCATCTAAGACATTGGGGACAATGTCTTGGATAGGTTGGGGGGAAGATGGTCCGATATCTAAAATTAAAAAAAAAAAAAAAACAAAACAAAACCCAAAAAAAAAAAAAACAAAAAAAAAAACAAAAAAAAAATTAGGTTAGATTCATAAACTTGCTTTGAGTAAGATGGCTGAGTAAGGAGTTACACTTGACTCTTGATACGCATCTTATGATTTAAAAAAAAAAAAAAAAAAAATTTGAATGTGGAAGTATGTTTTTCTTTAGATTTCATAAAATAATTGAAGCAAAATGATTTACATTTCGAGATTAATTAGTTTGGCAACACATATTTGAACTGGATAGATTAGATTTGATAAATATATTACCTGTGAGATTTTGAGCCTTATTATTATTTTCTTTCTTGTGTGATTTTCATCCATGGAATATGTTACTTCAGAACTTGCATTGATTCTTTTTGAAACTACATTTTCACATGATTTGTACAAAAATGATTGAGGCACTGTTTTTCTTGAACAAACCACTTGGCCAAATAACCAAACCATAAAATTTTATCCTTTGATCAGCCCTTTGAGCCGATTAGCCTTTTCTTCTTTTTAGCTCACCACAAATAAAAAAAAAATAAAAAAAAAATAACTTTGTCTGACCATAGAAGGTGAGGAATACTGGATTTATCATACCATAAGTGTTTCAATAAGTGTGGGAGAGATTATTGTTGTGTTCATCAATATCATGGTTGAAAAAAAAAAAAAAAAAACTGAAGCAATAAATTAATAAATAAACTATTATATTGAAAAAAAAATAATAAAAAAAAATTAAAGAAGTGATATCTGTTTCTCACACTTGCACTTACAATCAATTCTCAATCCTCACCATTTTCATTGGTCTAACATTGTATCTCTTCAATATATCATTTCATCTTTCTAATCCCGTTAGAACCAAAATAAAGACCTCTTGATTTGTGCATTGCATGTGTACGTAGTAGTAGAGAAGTAGAAGATATGCAAGCCTATGATAGTTCATCTTTCATGGATTGAATTTGAGAGAAACACTTACCAAATCAAACACTTGAGAGATTCAGAGTATATCATGTGAGGTTTTATCTTTCTCAATCTATGTTTTTCAAATTAAAGTTGCCTTTCTAAGTAATTTCAAAAATGTAATGAAAGAATGCTTCATGAAATTTTGTGAATTCTTGAGAAATCAACTCAAAACTTTGATGTTCTTTCAAAAAAAAAAAAAAAAAAAAAAAAAAAAAAAAAAAGTCACCAATCCTTAACTTAAGTTTGCCCGAGACGTGCAAAAGATAAGTGTGGGGGAATTTGATAAGCATAGATTTCATAAATAATTATCTCTCACTTTTATCTCATTAAGACTTCTTATATGTTCAATTAAGTGATCTTTGTCATATTTTATAAGTTTGGGTTCATATGAAGTTTAATTGAATTTCTTTGCTTACCCGATTAAAATGACACTATTATAGTATTTTGAGCATAATAGGAGTTGTAGACATCCAAAAATCATGAAATCTATCTTGAATGAAAGCTTAAAGAAGTGTCCATATTTACAAAGCAAGAGAAGATTCTAAATGGGATGTTTAGGACTCCGAAATTATCTCAAAAGATGAGATAGTGTTGCTGACGTGGAATTTGAACAGTGTGCAAAGATCCGGCCATATCTTGAGATATAGAAGTCATATTGAGATGAAATCAACTTTGTTGGACAGCTAAGATCCAGGGCTACAACTTTTGTTCAGAAGGCAAGCTCTAATTCGGACATGTGAACATCCGAAATTGCGGTGCAAGAAAGTCAAAATTGTTGTGCTCATTGGTGGCAAAAATTCAAAAGTGTTTTGCAATTTCAACAAAGCCCATGTGAAAGCAAGAAAAGGGTAGAAAAGTAATATCCTAGTTGGTGACTTTCTGAAGATGATGCCTCAAAAAATCCTCTATAAATAGAAGGGTTTGCAAGAGGAGACACACACCATTTTGGAGATTAACTCCAATACCACTTTCTTTCTTTCTTTCTTTCTTTCTTTCTTGTTAGTTTTGCCTCCTTCATGGAAGGCTTAGTTTTTCTTTCTTGTTAGTTTGCCTCCTACATGGAAGGCTTAGCTTTTCTTTATTGTTAGTTGCCTCCTACATGGAAGGCTTAGGATTTATTTGTTGTTAGTTGCCTCCTACATGGAAGGCTTAGGATTTATTTGTTGTTAGTTTGCCTCTTTCTTTGTTGTTAGTTTGCCTCCTTCATGGAAGGCTAGGTTTGTAGTTTCAATTCAAGGATTCAAGCTATTTTCATTTTAACTTTGAGGTCTTGATCTTTATTTACGTGCATATTAAGTGGTTTCTACTCTGCTTCACTATATTCTTCAATTTTATTCTTTAATCAAAGTTTGATCGGTTGACGTATTTTGGTTAATGTATAATTGATTTATAATTGGTTTTTGATTGGTAAATCATTTTCCAAAAGTTTGAAGAGTAGAAATTAAGTAATTGAATTGAAGGTTTTCATTTTATTACTTACTTCAACTGAATTCTGATTGTAAAATTGGTTTAGATAAAAGATTAAGTGGTTACTAAATCTTGTTGATCATAATCAATTAAATTCTGAGAGGTTTCTCAGTAGAGAATTCAAGGATCATTGTAGGGGTTCCAGATGATCCTAGGTTGATAAACACAATGCATGATTTTAGTGATCAATGATTAGTTATGAAAATAGCCTCTGAATTCCTTGAGTTGATAATTGTTAAGTGAAATTAATTTCAGTCTGTATTTTGTGTTTAGCATTTGATATCACATCTTTACAAAAACCCCCTTGTTCTAATTTTCTCCTTATTTGCTTAAGAATCTGAAATGGTCTTTGGGAGATGACCTAGGTTGCACCTTATACTATACCAATAGTTTGGGGGAAATCTGGAAATTATTTTTGCACGTTTGCGACGAGCGTGTCAGGGAGGTTCTAACATTTTATTGCTTGACAACTACAACAATTAATGAAGATGTGATCTTCGATAGTTTCATTGATTTTGAGTGATATTCGATGATGAATGGAAGTGGCAGTGGTTTAGTGGTTTTGGTGAGGCTTGTTGTTAGACATGAGATATATCACAATTGAGACACATAGATTCAGGTTCAAGATGATGAACTTGTAGGGTTTGAGGGTCATGGTTATGGTTATGGTTATGTTATGGTGTTGTTTTTCGATGTTGGAGCTCTCGAGCCTCAATGTTAAGTGTGTGCTTGAAAAGGGAGGAATTGTGGGGGAGGGGAGGGGAGGGGAGAAAGAAGAAAAATGTATTTTAATTTTTTAAAACCAAATGATTAATTATAGTATTTAAATTAAAACTGATGATACGTTAACACTATTATTAATAGAAGAATTAAAGTAGTTAATAAAATATGACTTACTTAAAATTCATTTATAAGATAAAAATATTATTTACAACTTTTAAAAGATAAAAAACTAAACTAAAAATAAAAAATAAGATAGAAAGTTGATATATTAAATTTAACATTTTCTATAATATTTTCCATTTGTAATTTGTGAAGATGCAAATAACGTAAAGGAGAAATTTTACAAAAGAAGAGAATAATTTCTATTATGTAAAGAAAATAAGGGGTTTAGTCTTTTTGATTATTTCCTTTCAATATTCCTAAACGTTTCTCTTTTATTATTGTTTAGTTCATTTTTTTTTCAACTATTTTTTATTTTTAGATTTAATCAAATTTTAATATTTTTATTTAATACTTAATTTTTATTTTTATTTTTTTTATAATCTTGATCTCTTATTTTATAAAATTTTGTAATTTTAGTTTCCACTATTAAAATATTCTATAATGTTAATCTAAAAAATTTCATGATTATATTGGTTTAGTGACCATACTCTTAATGAATTACCATTTTTGTTAAATGGATTAAAATTTGTCTGAATTGAAAGGTATAAGAAAGTTATTTACTAGACTCATTGCATGAAAGCTATGCATCTTGTTAATAGAAATCTCTTCTGTTTTAATAAATATGATCCAATCATTAAACAAATTCAAGCTTTCCTTCCATCAAGCATACTTTAAAGAGAGACAACATCTATTGCTATGACTAAAAGGAATATCTCTAAACCTGATAAACTTTGTATTCTTAGACATCGTCTTATAGGAATGAATTATTGGCTTTTTACCATGGTTACTCTATTTCCTTTCTTATACCTCAAGTCTTACTTATTTCTTTAAATTGTGAATACAGATATATTATAACAAATTTAAAGATATTCTTATTTAAATAAATTAAATTTTTAAAATTATGGTAATCTTAATCAATTTTATTTTAAATATGGTTTTTAAATTTCAAATTGATATATCAAATTAATAAATATTATATTATAAATTTAATAATTTGTTTCTTTAATTTTAAAAACTTTATCCCTTTAATTTATTATTATTATTATTATAATATTCATCATTACTAGTAAATATATTAACCAATAATAAAAATATTTATTTTTAATTGATAAATTTTATTTTATTTTCAATTTTTTTACAATTTCACTCCTCTAACTAGTGTATCTTCTCTATCTTTTTTTTTCTTTCAATAAAATAATTTCAATTATCAATTTTGCCAAGTTTTTTTTAAAATTTAAATTTAAAATCACATAAAAATAAACAAATACACTAAACAAACCGATTTAAACAAAATCATAAAAAATTAATTTAATTATCAAATTACATTTCTGTAGGATAATTTTTACCTTTAAATAAGCATGTCTAAATCTCATAAAATTTATTGTTAAGAGATAATTGATTATTTAATTAAGAATATTTTTGATAAAACATTTCAGTTAATTAAAAATTTAAATTATTAGCTAAAAAATTTGTTCAAATATTTAAACTCTATTCAGTAAAATAATTTATTTTAATAACTACTATTTTATATAACTTTTTATTTTTTTAAAATTTTAAGTGAAATATTTTTTTATATTTATCCTAAATATATTTTTATAATTTAATTATTTATTTATTTATTTATTTTTATAATTTTAATATTATTTAATTCTTTTATAATAGTATTATTAATTTTTGATAGATTTACTTTTTATATTATTACAAAATATTGTATTTTAAATTAATACTTTAATATATTCTATTTATTTTAATTATTATATTATTTATTTTATTAGATTTATTGAACTGTTTGATAAAAATTAAAATTATAAAAAATTAATTTTAAAAGTTTTCATTTAAATTTATTTACATAAAAATTAAAAATAAACTTTTTTATTTTAAAAATAAAGTTTTATTTAATTAAATTTCAATATATACTTTTTTAAGAAAAATATATACTTATTATATTTTAATCCATTACTTAACTATGTTTTTATTTATTATTTTATATTTATCAATTAATTTTATTATATATTTTTAATTTAATTAATAATTTATTAATTTTTATCCAATTTTTTAATTTTTAATTTTTATCTTTTAACTAATTTATTCGTTAATTTTTCCAAACACACTCTAACCAGTTATTGTACCCAATTTGTAAGCATTAAAGGAGTTATTTGCACCTATTTAAACTTAAGGATTAATTTGCACTTGAGCCAGACATTGACGGTGCAAAATGTACTTTTTTATTATACATTTACTCTTTACAAGATTATTAATTAATAAAAAATAAATTAATAATAAAAATTATATAATATTTCAATATAAATGAAAATATTTTTAATTTTTTTAATATGTATAAAATAATCTTAAATTAAAAATTAAAAATATTTTTTGAATCCCAATTTTTATGTCAGATTATGAACTTGTTTACTTTCACGTTTCAACGGAGATAGGATAGAAATGAAAATTTCTTGTTTCTAAAAAGGCTCTGTTGTGGTGTTTTAAAAATCGGACTCAAACCCCGTTTCCTTTCATGCATAAATAGGCACTAAGTATACACAATATATTTTATTTTCTTTGAAATTACAATTTTAATTTTTTAACCGACAATCAGTTTGATTTTTTCATCATGATTTGTGAAATAATTAACATATTTATTAGATACCGTAAAAATTACAATTTTTTATTAGCAGAATTTACTTTCTAGTACTTTTTTCGATTTCTTTATAGTACTTTTATATTATTTTCTGAATTAATTATTTTTTATAAAAACATTCTAATTAAATAAAAAAGATTATTATATAAAAATAAAATCTTATAAAATATCTTTTAACATGTATATAAGGATATACAATAAAAAATTAATAAATAATAAAGCTTATTAAAATTTATAATATTTAATATTGTCAATATAGTAAATAATATAATTTTCTATTAGAACTTATTATATCAAGATTTTTATTGTATTCTCTTGGATATATATTAAAGATGATTTGCAAAATTTTTATTCAATCACACATATTAAAAATACATAATAATATTAATGTATTAATTTTTAAAACTTAATGTATTATTCTAAATTTATCTCTTTTTTAATAAAACTTCCTATCATATATTAATTATATCATTTTAAAATCATTAAAATTATAAAAACAAATATTAAAAATAATAACAAATATTTTTAAATCTTTACAAGTGATCTTATTTAAAACTACTAATTTTTTTATAAAAATAACCGCAATATATATTTGAAGGTATATATTTTATTTTAAAATTGATAAAAATTAATCATAGAATGTTGACTTTGTCACGCAGGTATATCATTTATATGTGATGTACATTAAAAATAAAGTTAACTTTTTTCAACATTCCAATTCTCAAGGATCCCATTCCTCCATCCATTTTATCATTAACCCTATTCCCAGAAAATATTCGTAATCGTATACATCGCCATCTCTGTTGCACAGTTTTTTTGAAGGGGGTCAACTCGACAGGAATATGTAGAATACCAAAACAGAATCAAATGCAAAAGAGAGGGAAAGGGGGGGGGGGTGACAAAAGTGCAGAACAGTGATCAATAATTTCATTTCAGACAAATGTTTTACGAGCAAAGGTATCATAGAAACCTACGCGAGACAGACCTGCAACAGCACCAAAACAAACTACATTTACATCTCCTAGACATGAAGCTAAGAAAATTAAAAATTGCCTCTAATCCTATAAATGCTTATCATCTCCCTCCATCCATGGCTCTCCCTGTAATTTTTAAAGGCGAGGGCAGAGGGTTGTGTACAGAAACCGGTCAGTATTCCCACTATAGCCTTTGCTTCACCCGCCTTCCATTTATGTCACTGCCATCAAGTATTGCTTCATTCCTATGCTTGCACAAGAAGTCCGAATGCTCAGTAAATCTGGCGACATACTCCAAAAGTTCAGTCAAAACAGATGGGCAACTTTCCTTCAAGTACTCAAAACCATCGGTCTGCATCACAGCTGAAGAAACAAAGAGAAAAATACTTCAGTTGATAATTATCGTTCTGGATGAAGAATAAAAGGGTACAAACAATTACTTTTGCTGTTGTTGATCCATATAACTTTACCACCACAAAATATTTGGGAAAAGCAATCTTATAAACCACTAATCAGGCAAGTCTAAGAATTAAGACTATATAGAATTCCTGCGGTAACTAAGCTAAATTTGCTTGAATAGATTAGTTGATTTTTTTTAAAGGAACAGCGCATGGCATATTTTTGTTCAAGTTCAAACTGGAAGGGACAAGAATACTGCCAGCAGCAAATTAAACTTTCAATGATAATCACTTACTGATTCAAGACATTTCAATGTCCCAATTACCCCCTAATATTGGACCTTTTTCTTGCAGTGTGTTGTTGACAAAAAAAAAAGTTACAGAACAAAAACAAACCTCTGAGATTTTCCGGCCTTGCAATGAATTTCAGACAGACTGCTTTCAGTTGAAAACAATGGTGCTGCTCTGCCAAGGCTAGAGTCGTAGCAACTGTGTTTATGGCAACATCTTCACAGAGACTTGCTTCACATATCAGCCTGAGTCTGTCTAAACCATACCGATCAGCTGCTGCTAGCAGATGCTGAGCCATCAAGGTAGTGGCCCATTTTGAGTTCAACCCAGTAAGCTCTTGCATGTCAGGTAGTGAGTCCCAGTACATAACATGAAGCAATGCCTGCAGAATAGAGAAATATGGTATAGTAAAGCAGACATGTTGCTCATTCCATATGCATGTTGTTAAGCTTTAATTGTGAAATTGTGAATCTAAATAATGCCACAATCTCATTAGACAGTGCTGCATGTAATAATTGTATGTAAACTGTATGGACTCCAGAAACCAAACATTTAAATTAAAAAAACTTTTTGTGTACACATATAAATAAATAATTGCCTGATTTATCCTCACTGAGTTTCACAGGATTAAACAAATTTCAATGTATTAATAAATAATAAAACTAGGGCATTTCTTCTTAAGGTATAAATATATCAGAAAGATAAGAAATATAAAATCAACAAAGAAAAACTATGATCCGCTATTACTATTTCTTATCAATTTCCTCTGCATAATTACGAAAAGAAATAAATCACATTATATTATACAAGATGTCCGTCCTATCATGTAATCAACCTCAAAGATCAAAAATCAAGTTGACAACAATATGGCACCAAGAAAAAGGGAACTGGTTAAATAAAACAGATTTACAAGAATTACTTTCCATTTCAAAACATAAAGTATAGATAGCATCAAACAAATTCTTTCTATGACCAAACAGCCAAGTGAATCTACCATTCTAAATATAAAAACACCACATCTACAGTACCAATTCTGTAACTGTACTAATTATTTAGGCAACCAGCTAGAAAACCTCATCAGAGAGGAACTAAGCAACCAGAATCAGAACAGAACTCATAATTACAGTCAATTTACAACGACCTAACCTCAATCAGGTTTTTTTTATCTTTTTGGGCTCTTTCAAAAAGCTTCACAGGATTTGTCAAATCTCACTTCTTGGTGGAATACCATCCAAAAAATACATATCTCTATCAATTCTTTTTGTGGCATAAATGAAGGGAAAGGGCAGAAAAGGTTGGTAAAATAAAAGAGAGGCATAACTTTCTGCATCAAAATATAATATAGATTAATGGTATCCTCTGCATTTTTTATTATTTGGTTTCTACTTAAACCTCCATGCTTTGTTCAGCAGCATCCAATAATCAATGATATTCCTAAATGGCAAGGGCACAGTAGAATTTTCAAAACATGTGTCCTTTTCTAATAATAATAATAACAAATTAACAACTGTTAAAATGAAATGTGTTCATTTCTCATTCGAGAAATACAAGATAAGACATGAGGATTGGAACAATCCCTGAAACCATAGTTTTTGCTAATACATTTCAAGGCAAAACACCCAACTAATGCAAGAAATAGGCACAGTTGGGCATTAAGTCGGTTATAAGTTGTAACAACATGCCTAACAATAGTAGTAAGGGAAAAACCAAGGAAAATATTGTCAAAAATCATGAAGTACAATGGGTAAATAAAGGGGAGAGACAAATAACCAAGACATAATTTTCAGCCACATCACAAACATAAATTAAAAAAGAAAACATAGAGAGCATTCATTCAAACCTTGAAAACTGGAGCCTCCATGTCTTCAACTTTTATTGAATGGGTATTCTGATCTTTCATTGGACCAAAAAGTTGAGCCCTGAAAACAGGTGAGCGAGCTGCTAGTACCAATTTATGAGCAGCGAAAATTTCTCCATTCACTTCAAAACTCACATCACTGCCTTTCCCACTTTCTAATAGCTTGCCGAATTGGTGACCAATGTTAGAAGGTGGAATTGGGACTGAATATATTCTCGGGCCCTCTGTGTGTGACTTCACAACACCGACACTACAATTAACACTAAGGCAATCGTCTTTAAGGTAGTCTGATGTCTCTAGTGCTGTTCTCTTAAAAAACCGCTTGTAACCCCTGAAACACCCAATTTCAAACAATTAGCCTCTTGACCAAATTGTTCAGCTTTCTTGTCACAAAGATCCATTTCTTATCAAGGACTATTCAACCAAACCAAAATCATACATTCTAGGGGGATACAGTTAATTTCAGTATACATACAAATACACTGGAAGTGTATCAAGCGAGGGCATGAAAAGAGCTAACTTTGACCATTTAATCTTACACGAAGGATCAAGATTAGTTTTGAGCTTTACCATTCATGTATGGTTGTGTGGTCAAGATTAGCTCTCATCACCTCTCATGCATTTGATGCGCGTGATCACTTCATGTTGTTTAAGGGGAGGATTCTAAACCAACCCCATTCACAAGTAATCTGAAGAATTAATAACTAAGCTTCAGTAAAGTAAGACATGTTTGCATGGCATAGAATAAAACTCTGAAAAGATACATCTCAAAAATAACATGAATCATCCCCCTGCCAGAAAAGGACAAAATTAATATTCCCTCAAACACTCCATCCCCTATTTTCCAACAAGATTGAAAACACACATTGAACCCCACAACCTATCTTTCCAAGAAAATTGGCGATTCAGAACTTTCCATTCATGAAGCTTTATACAAACTATTTTCAAATTCAGTTAAGAAAAAAAAACCACATAAGGATGTAGCCAAGCCTCCTGCAAAAAACATCCCACCCATTCAAAGATTGGTATTCAAGAACAAGAATCCCCCATCCGCAACTCTCCAATAACATATTAGGACCAGAATTAACCCAAGTAAATAAAAATCAAATTTAAAATTAAGGTAAATTAAAGAAAAAGTAATACAGAGCCAACACGCTCACCACATGCTACCACGGTATTTTAACGTGTACGGTCCACTTTCGAGGGTCCTCTCAAAATGGCTATGCACCTTGTGCCTCTCCTTCCCACTCTGATCCAAAAGGGTCAACTCGAAAAGAGCCCTAACATCGGTCCCTTCGCTAGCGAGCGCGATGAATAGAGACACGTACGTAGCATTGTCCTCGACGCTCTTCCCATCAGGGTAAAAATAGATCGCCCAATCGTACCCTCCCACAGAAAAAATGTCCGAGGCTATGTACTTCCCAATTCCAATCCCTTTCGACAGAGAATACCCCGTGATCTTGAACCGGTGCGAACCCCTCACCGTGTCGGTGATCGACGTCGACGATGTGGTTACCGGAGCAGAGGACGATGATGGCGACGGAGAATTGGAGGACGGCCTCGAAGTTTCTCGCAGAATCTTACCCATGCGCAAGACACGAAGGTGGATCAGCAATGCCTTGAAATTATGGGGAGAACTTTCAGAATCCAAACCCGATCGGGGATAGGAAAATAAAGGACTGAGATTAACGGGATCTACGATCTGCACGCGAAATCGCGAGAATGGGGTCCGTTGTAGGTCTTTATCTTGGGGAAGTGAGAGAGTTTGGGGAGGAAATCTAGGGCTTCAACAGGGAAATTTACGAGATTCTGAAGGACGAATTCTCTAGGGTTTGGATTCTGAGATATGAGGGAGAGGAAATGAATGAGAAATTATGGATGGCGATGACGACGATAGCTTTAAATGGCTTTTAAATATTTAACTTCCGACAATAGAAATAGAAATGTGTTTGATGCTGTGACGCGCCTTGCGCGTGGTTTTGTGACACGTGTGCATCAACGGTAATCAAATCCCCGAAGGAAAGGACTTACGACGACGGCGAGTGACGAAGTAAATTTTAGTCAGGTTCGGCGGCGCCTCAATTTCCTCTTCAGAACATAAAAAACACGTTATTTTAAAGTTTTTTATAACAGTTTTAATATGCAAAATGAAATGTTTATTATTATTAAATATTTTGTTGTAATTTTAATATTTTCTTACTTCTCGTGTTATTTATTTTTCATAGAACTGTATTTTTTTTAAGAAAATCAATGCTTATATAAATTATAATAATAACAATAAGGATGAATTGTTGACAATTTTTATTAAAAATTTAAATATAATTGTAAATATATTTAAACATTTAACTGAGATATTAATTAATGAAAATATTATCAGATAATTTTAGTTCTTAATGTGATAAATATTATAAAATAACTAAAGTAATCAAAATGAATCATAATAAAACGAAAAAGTAAAAAAAAAATTATTTATTTATTAACTATTGTTACTATCTTTGTTTTTATTTATTTACTTTAATTTAATTTAAGACAACACATTAAAATTAAAAAGTTTACTTATTAATTTTTGTTTGGATCAAAATAATTTTAAATTTCCTAATAAAAATCACTGTCACTTTTTCTGTAAAATAACTGTATCAGATTTAAGATTTACAAATTAAATACAAATAAAAACATAATTAAAAATATTTAAATAAATAAATAGAAATAATTTTTTATTAAAATAGACAAATAAAAAAAAGGAAACAACTAAAAGCATCCTTTTTTAGAAAATTCCCAATTTAGTGTTTGTTTACAAAAGTTTTTTTATAGTAAATAATTATATTATTTTTAAAAATATAAAATTACCCCAAAAAAATAATTTAAACATTTATAGCTATATAAATTATATTTACATTGCCTAGATACTTTAAAGTTTTAAATAAAATTTATAATTAAAAATAAGTTAAAAATAATAAATATAATTTTATTGATAATAATATCTACTATATTAAATAATCTAAAATCTTAAAATTAAAAACATTAATTAAACTAAGATAAATATTTTTATTATTATGACATAACAAAATTTAAAAAATAAATTTTAAATAAATATTATAATAATTTTAAATTTTAATTTATCTAAAAATATATTTTAAATTTGATATGATATATTAAAACTTAAGTTTTAAATAAAAAATAACATATCAAAAGATTAAATATTCAATGCTATAAAATAGAATAACATAATTTAATAAAGCGTTATACATATTAACAAAAAATTTTAAAATTCTATCAAGAGTTAGAATTAAAAATTATAATATAAAAATAGATTTTGAAATATTTTTAGTCAAAATTTTAATTTAATTTAGAAAAATAAATGTTCTCAATTTTAAATTTAATTTAGAATTAAATTGATAAAGTATTATTCTATTAGTTTATTAAAAAATAATCATATTTACATAATAAAAAGTTTCAACTTTTATTTGTATTCAAATTAATTCTTTTAATTTTTCATTGAACTATGATGAAGGATACAAACATTAAATTCAAAAAATAAGTAAATTTTAGTATAAAATATGATTAAGGATTATTGATACATTATAAAAAAAATTAATTTGAAGAAGATAAGAAAAGGTACAAAATTAAAGAAAAAATATTAGTAATAAAATACATATAAAAAGAAATATTTTAAAGATAAAAACAAATATTATTTTACATAAAATAAAAATTTTAAAAATTATATGAACAAAAAAACCTCATCTAGAAATCTAGAAATTAGAGAAAAATTCTATCTTTACATTTAGAATAAATAAATAAATAAAATATATTACAATTAGACATAATTTCATATTTTCATTCTTCTTTTAATTTTCTTCCTTCCATATAATTTCTTTCGCTGAATAATCAAAAATTTGAGTTGGAGTACGAGTTTTTATAATTTTTTTATTTATAGATTTATCTATATTAATTTACATTTTAATTAATTCCTATTATGTAACTAATATTTTACCAAGAATTTTAGTGGATTTTATAATGTAATAATTTGAGTTTTAATTTCCTTTTAAATGCATATTCTTCTTTTATAACTTTATATTTTATAATATTTTGCATGGATCAATCTTAATATTTTTTTATTTAATTAATCAATGGACATATTATTGTTGGATATTTAGGATAAATTAAACTTAGAATTTTAAATAATCAATTGAGATTATAAAATTTTAATAAATTATTTAATTAATAAAGTTATTGAACTTTTAGTTTTCTTTCAATTAATTAGGTTGTATAATCATTAGAAATAATAATTTAAAAAGAAATAATATTATTTTACATGAATATAAAAAATATTAACAATTGGCAATATAATTAAAATCTAAAATCAAATTAGATAAAGTTATAAATAAAATTAAAATCTAAACTATTTCATAATCATCTTTTAAACTATGAATATTTATTTTTTTATTTTATTTTATTTATTATCTTTGATTAATTAATATTATTACAAAGCTTAAAAATCTAGAAACAATTAATTCAGCATTTGTTAGAATAATTTTTATAAAATGATAATAAAAATTTAAAAATACTTTCTTTTACTAAGTTTAACGAATATATTTACTCGTTGATAAAATATATAATATTAATTTTACCATCCAACATTTTTATTTATTTTAATTCTTTTTGAAATAATTTAATATTTTCTATGTGACCTCCATTTTAAATTTAATAAATCATCTTATATGATGTTTTAAGAATCTTCATAGTTTAATTTTTAGCTTAAAAAATTATTTGGTCCAATTATAAAAATAAAAAAAAAGGTTTAATTTGAATTTTTTTAAAAATACGATCCAATTTTTTTAGCTTTAATTATAATGATTGTTAAATTTTAGATGTAAATCACATATAAAATAAATTTTTTTAAAATACTAGATATCTTCTCAAAAGTTACGACACGATTCAAATTATAATCATGAGAAAGTTTTTCTAAAATTGTAAATACATTTTCAAACAAAACTTCAACAATACATGCCACAAATTTGTATTTCTCTTGCAAATTTAAACTTGTCATTTGTTTCTCATATATATTGTATTTTTTATTTATTCTTTGTAAAAAAAATTAGTTATCCATTATAAAACATACATTATGTAACTTGAAATTAAACTATAAATATTGAAATAATAAGACTTAATTTAGACAATAAAATTATGAAAATAATAATTTGATAGTTCTATATATATATATATATATATATATTATGCCAATATAAATGATATGATAATTTTAAAAATAAAATTATACAAGTCTATATAACTTCAATTTGGATTAAATTTAATCAACCTTTTAAAAGTATACTTTAAGTCTATTTTAATTCAATAAAAACTTGATTGTTTTGGCTTTTAATTTATTCATTTTAAGTTATATCGATATTTACTTTTTGTCTGTTTGTTGTAATTTATATAATATTGCATCAATTTTATGATAATCATACTAACACGTTTTACTAAATCACAGGACGATGGATTGACCGAAACTGCATCTTCTTCTCCATTCATGTTTTTTTATTCTTCTCTTGTTGATCATGTTTTCTTCCATCTCTTCCTAAAATCCTATCATTAACTGTTATTACTACCTTCTACATTCATGGTGTGAAGTTTGAACGCAATTTCAAGCAGAGGTGTTATTAATTGGTCTAGTCTCACTAACTTAGGTTAGTTTAATAATAATTTTAATAAATTTAAATTTTAAAAGTTATGCCTAATTATTTCAAAAATAAATTTAAAAGTTATACATTAGATTATGTTTACCCTTCACCATAAATACATAATCATAAATATTAATATCATTTATTTTGGTATATATATATATTATAAAATAAATCTTACTTTTAATTTTATATATTTTTACCCTTTTAATTTAGTTATATATAATATTAAAATTGATAATTTTACAACAAATCAAGTTGTATCATTAAATTTTGACCATATCAACTTCAAATATAAATAAATGATTTAATAAAAAAATAAAAATAAATAAATTGATCTTAATTTATTTTACTACATGTCTAGTGTCAAACATAAATATAAGATATGTTATTGTATTACATGGGATGATCTATAATATTTATGGAATTTACTTATGATCATTTAGTAATAACGAGGTTGGATTGATGAATCCGTTTGAATCTAAAGGTTCGTTTAAGATAGAGATTACAGTAGAAGTTAATAGTTTTGTGTTTAATACAAAGGTTTAATTATAAAAGTAATGTGTTGTATGTGTTAAAAAAATTTGAAAAAATCGTTATAATATGTGATAGCACTGTGTATAATAATTTGAGCATTTATTTTGTGATTATTTATAATTTAGTTTCTTCTGCAATAAAATAAAAAATAATAAATCAAAAAATTTAATAGTATTAGTAATTTGAATATATCAAATAGAATTGATTGAATTCTTTATAAAAAAGTAAGGTTATTTGAAAATTAAATTAATTAATAATTAAATGCTTAAATTTGTGGTTAAGTAATTTAAATTTAAATTATAATTAATTACATATAATGTATATAATTGGGCTTAAAAAGATTTAATATATGTACTCACATTTAAAATAGGAAATATATTTTTAAATTGATAATAAATCATAGTTTTAATTTGATAATAAAAATTCATTTAAAATTAATAATAAATAAATAATTATTGTAATTTAAAATGTTTACTTAGTAAATAATAAATTTATTTTAAATTTAATAATTAATCTTTTAAATATTCAATTTTTATAATAATACAACGATATTAAGAATTTTTTTTTACAATAATACAATGATGTTAAAAAAAATAAAAATAACAAGATGAAACTTAAATGCGATTGAAAAAGAGAACTCAAATGATAAACTAAACAAGAACAAGAAACAAAACAATGGTGGTTCATGACTAAATTGCATTGCGGTGGAAAAAATAAATAAACAAAAGAAAAATAATGAAAAAATAAATAAATTCTAGTAAAAAATGACAACATTTTGATACTTTAATTTAAAAGACAAATGTGATGGTATAAAAAAGATGAAGTAAATTAAATTAGAAAATTAAAATATATAAAAAATTTAAATATATTTTAAAATTTTAAAATAATTAAATTTTAATTTTTTAATTTTAAAATTTTTTATTTAAATTTTTTATTTTTTTAAATATTTTTATTATGATTTTTATAGTAATCTAAATTATATTATATTAAAATATATTAATTATAATTAGAAAATCATAATAAAAATATTTTATAAAATATTTAAATTTTTTTCTAACGATAATTAATTTAGTTTGATTTAATTTTACTTAAGTTAATGTTAAGAATATAATTAAGATATTTTAAAAAATAAAAAATTTAAAACAAATTTTTTAAATTAAAAAGAAAATTAAAATTTAATTATTTAAAAAACTAAAAATATATATAAATTTAAAAAATTGAAAAATTGGTCATAAATATAAATTAAATATAAATGATAGAAATAGTATTTTTATCTTTAATTTATCTCATAGAAAATTACTAGAATTAAAATAATTTTTAAATTTTTAATTGCATAATATTAATTTAGTGCAAACAAATATTTTTAAAATTATAATAAAATGATGTAATTCAAATTAATATTTAAAAAATTTAAAATAAAAATTAAATTCCACTCTTTAATATTGTCATCAGGTTTTTATTTTGAATTATTGAAATAAAGGAAAAACCGGTGATGACTACTCCAGAGATTTGAGTCAAAATCCTGAACATGTGTCTATATTAAAATTAAGAGAGAGAACGCTCTTCCAGCCATAATAGTTCCATCTGCATTAAATTAAATACTCTCATAGAAAAATATATATGTTTTATTAGATAACAAAAATGAAAGGATCAAAACATTTTAAACTAAACCATTATATCATGTATCCATTGCCGTTGGAGGCTTTAGGTAATTTATATAAAATTTTAAGTTAAAATTTTATTATTTTTATTGCAAAATATATATTTTATAATGTAAGTAAAATCTTAATTATATAAAGTTTATGTATTAAATTATCAATTTCAAAGATAAAAATATTTATTTACTTGTATCTAAATTGTAGATATTTTTATTAAAAATAATTATATTTAAATATGTTTGATAAAAATAATTAATAAATTTATTAAAAATATTTATATTTTAAAAAACTTAAAATTTTACATTATTTAAAATAATAATAGTTATATTATATATATATATATATTATTAATTTGTAGTTGTAAATAAGTGAAAAAGCAAAATGATCTTACACATTTAAGATTAGGCCGATCTAATTCAATATTAACTGATAAAAATAAAATAATAAATAAAAACATAATTATTAGATTAAAATTTAAATATTATAATTATTTAAATATTTTATTATTAAGTGAAATTATTATATTAAAAATAAAGATAATATTTTAAATTTTATTTTAATTTATATATATATTTATATTAAAAATATTATATAAATAAATTTAATGTTATTTTATTGATTATATATTATAAAAAATAATTTGATAATTTTATTTATTTATTAATTTATTATTTATGATATTTTTAAATTTTAAATAAATTTTTTGCTTGAAAATAAAAATATTATTTTTTAATTTTTAAATAATATTTCCAAAAAATAATATTTATTTTATCTTTAAAACTTTTACAAAAAAAATTAAATATCTTATTAAAAATAATTTAAATAAAATATTTAATAATTAAATTAAATAATGTAATATTAAATAATAATGTAAAACAATAATATTTTATAATAAATAAAAAATTATTAAAATATATTAAAAATAAAAATAAAAATATAACTTTTAACTAGTAACTACAATTTTAAATGTTGATGAGAGTAACGTTAAAAATGTTAATTATTTTATTTAATTATTAAAGTACTGTTTCGTCAAACAAAATTGAAATCATCTTTAAAATATTTCAGTTAATTATTTCATTTTTCTTACACTAAAATACATTACTAAAAATACTCTTAAAGTTGGAAACATTTATACCATAATAAAACACAATAATTTTTTTATACACAAAATTCAAATCCAACATCTCACTTAAAAATTATATATCACTTGACTTAACTATTTATGTATAAAAAAATATTATCTTAATTTTATCAATTTTCATATATTATCATTCAATCAACTTAATTTTTAAATTTAAAAGCAATTAAGTTTTATTTAACCAAAAATAAATTAAATATTTTTTTTTAACGTTTAAGAAACATAAAATAAATATTAATATTCTGTTTGAATGATATAAAAATTTTTAAAAAAATGAAAAGATTAAATATAAAGTAAAAATAAAATAGAAAATAAATTGTTTAGATATATAAAAATAAAAGAAAAAAATATATTATCTTATTTGAATAGATAGAAAATAAAAATATATAAATAGTATAAATTTTAGTTTATATAAATTAAAAAACCTAATTTAAACTTAAAAATTATAATTTTTATTATATAAATATTTTATTAATAATTAAATTTAAAAAAAAATATTAATCTTTCAATTCTCTTTTATCTTATGTTTAAACAAGATATTTTAAGAAGAAAAAATTATAATTTTGAGAAAATTTAAAATTTTAGAAATTTAAATATTTTATTTGAATACTTTTTTAAAAAATATTTAAATTTTATAAATTTTAAATGAATATTTTAACAAACTAAAATAAAAAAATTTAAAATTAATTCAAAATAGGTAAAAGTTAATTTTTTTTGAAATCCATCAACTTATTCATTCCGATGAATATTAATTCTTTTTTTATCTCTTTCATTATCTCTTATTGTTTTTTTTTTACTTCCTTACATATTTCTTTCTCATATTATATATATATATATATATATATATATATATATTTTGGTAATATTTTAAAAGGGATCAAGTTTCATATTATTTGGCAAAAGGTCCTTATTGGACTTATAGACAAGCAAGTAAGAAAGACGTACCTTCGCGCACGTGAGTTTGCAAAAACGGGGAAAACCTCCCCGGCCAACAATATTAAGGGTCACGAACTTTTTTATTATCTGAAAATTTTAAAAATAAATTGCTTCAAAATTTCCATTGCCTTTTACTCACCATTGTGGGGTTTTATTATCAAAATGACCGTATTATTATTCTTTATTATTAGTATTATTAAATTTTATTGAATTTTATTCTGAAACTTATCAGCTATTTGTTTTAGTTTAAAATACTATTAAATCCGGTTTAATTAGCAATTTAAAAGTTGTCTGTTATTTTTGATGTAATTAAATTTTATTTCAAATTTTTAAATTCAAAATCACTTCAACTCACTACCTAAACTCGGTTTTCTCTCTACTTTGCTAGTTTTGTTTATGCTTTCTTGGCAGACGGATCTGTTGAATTCTGGGATACGGCGTTTTGGCACAAATATTTGCTGGAATGCTACCATACGACCCAGACTACTATTTCCTAACAATATATATATATATATATATATATATATATATATATATATCATTTTAAGTATGTATGTTTGTTCGATTATTATCCGTTTTAAATACGTTGCACACACAAATATTTGTATGTCTAATTTTTTTATAAATAAAAATAAAAACTAAGAGCAAGATTAAGAAGAACCTATAAATTATATTTAAATATAAATTTTTATGTACAATAAAAATTAAATTATTTAATTTAAATATAAAATTTAAATCTATCATTTAAATAAAAGAACTTAAATATAAAAAAATTAAATTTCTTTATTCAAACAAAATTTTTTAAAAATAAAAGCATTTAAATTTTTAAATATTTTAAATTCTTTCAAATGCCAAGAGAATGAAAAATCCATAAAACTTACAAAAATTAATTGTTTTTTATATAAAATAAATTGATTTAATTAAGAAAGATAATTTTTTTTCATTTTTTACCAATTTCTTCCTCTTATTCTATCCATCTAAATATACTTAAAAAATATAAATAAATTATAAATATTAAATCAAATTAAATTAAATTAATTTTATAATCTATACATATTATGATGTACATCACCAAATTTAACTTAATTATGTTTTGAAAAATTTATTATTATATAATAACTAATGGTATAAAAGTTTTCATCAAATTCAAATTAATCAAGAACGTATTTGGTTTTAAAAGATGCTGTTTTATTTATTTTTTATTTTTAATATTTCATACAGAAAATAATAAAAATAAAAAAATAGTTATTTTCTATTTTTGTTTTTCAGTATAAAATTTTGAAAATAAATAAATAAAAATAAAAACAGAATTTTTCTAAACTAAACTTTACGTGTTGAAAACTGAGAAATCCATCTTCCACGGGTAACATTAAACTCCACTCCATTCAAATTTTGAAAATTAAAAAAAAAAAAAATCCAAAAGAAAATTATCATGAGTATCGTGCTAATATTTTCCGTCTATTAAATCTATCAAATTATCAATTAGTAAAGAAGAGCAAGCATGCAAGAGGCGGGCCACTGAGGACAGATTTTTTAAGAAAAGAATGGTGCAAGATGTGGTACTAGGAGCTGGTAGGGTAGTTAATCATGACACGTAGACCATGGACATTCACTAATCAATTAACCCATGATTTTAACGCTCCATATACGTAAGCGAAAAATAACGAACGGTCCACATGAATTACTACTGATTGAGTAGGTAAGACTGAGGACACACAGTAACAAACTATCCAATAAGTCCAAGCTGAAGAGGACTACCTCCAGCCTGGATTTTCTCATCCCTCCGTGCTTTTGATTCCTACAGTTTCGGAAGTTTCCGGGTTAAACAAATGGATCACATAAAACCGTTTTTTATTTTTATCTTTTGAATTTTTGGGTACCACCCAAAGATTCAGATCGTTGAAAATCTTCGGGATTTGGGGTCCAGGGAGGGATAAGTCGATGAGGGCGTGAAAGAGCCACGAAAGGAGGGGAATTTCGGTTTCCGAAACCCGTTTCTCTCAAATAAAAGAAAAAAAAAAGATGCTGCAGATACAGTGTTTGATGGCTTCTCATCGATGCCCTCCAGGGCTTGTTTTGCAGCAAGAGCTGACCAGGGTCGACGTTACGAAGGTAACAATCTGGTTTATCATATGCACGTTACCAACTTGTTTATGATGAGCACACTTGGAATTTGGAACTTGGAATTCACTCTGTTGCCTTTTCTTTCACGAGTAGTGTTTTATTAAAATTCTGAAATCAAAGTAGTTTATCGTGGTTATGGTTGTCTAACTGAGTAATTTTATAATTGCCTAACCTTTTTTTTTTTTTGTGTTGAATTTTTGTACAAGACAGGGTTGTCTACCATTATTGCCTTCTGTACTGAAACCAGAAATAGTCAGATATCGGTCCCCATGTTTAAAGCTAAATCCATTTGAGGAGTCAAGCAAGGACAAAAAAGAGTGGCTCAGTTCTGATCAGATTGTCAATGTGAACTTGTCAGCTCAAAGGCCCGTGCTTATTGATGTCCAAGGTGTGCAGGCAGCTCATTGAGTTGTGTATTTGATCCAACCATTTGATGGTTAACTCTTTCTGCGATGTTATGTGATTGTTTGCTCCTTTCCAATTTGGCTAGCTCCTAGTTGCACCACTTAAGTTCTATTTAGTGATGTAATAACTAATAATCCTGCAAATACACTTTCAGTTTTGTTATAGTGGCTTATGTTTAAGTATGGGTGTCTTGGCCCAGCATGTGAACCTGGCTGAAAATCATGCAGTGCAAGTAGACAATGAAGTTTTGAGGCGCTCCTTGCAGTATGGACGCATACATATATTGTAATCAGTTAGTTGTTAGATCATAGACCGGACTATATATCTTAGCAACTATGGGGATTTGGTTGTATTGGGATTAGGGTTTGAGTTGAGAGCTACTCTTTGTAATCTTCATTGATCATTGTGAATTTTCTCTATGATTTGTGTTTGTGGATATAAGCCTATAGTTTGATGAAGGGAGAATGATGTCATCTTTTCCCCTTTTGTGAAGCACTGTGGTAGTAAGGACAATTTATTCCAGGAATACCAATCAAGGTGCCAGGGACATGCCTGATATCCAAGAATGGCAAGCAAAGGCCCATGAAGAACATTACCATGAAGGACTTTGTTCTCCTCCACCTGAAAGGAAGCTACTCAACTAGCCTCTAATTGCCATGGTATTTCCTTGGCAAGAGATGGGTGATGACCACCAAGCAGGACTACTAGTCAAGGGTGGGATTGGAATACATCCACATGGATCATTGGATGTGCACCTGGTTACAATAATTTCTTCATTATGTGTTGTGTCTCTCAAGTTATGCCCTTGTGGACAGCTTGAGCATGTCTCTTGTGCATTGATTATGCCTCTTTCTTTCTTGACTTGTTAATTTAGTGGTGAAATGTTAAATCCAATGACCAAAAGATTACAATAATACCTAATTAGTGAAGGTTGGTTTTCTCTCTCAGATATGATGCATCGGTAGTTGCTGCACTGATGTAAGTAATTGGAGGGCCTATGGTAGATTTGATTTTTGAGTCTGCATTTACTTCTGTGATGAATGTTTAAGATGATTTATGCTGCTAAATCTTCTGTTTTTATGTTATGTGTCTTACTGAGTAATTTCACTTATCTTTGGATGCAGCAACCTGTCCAAGCACACTGCTTTTTGGCTTTGGCATTGTTGAACAATGCACTGAGTATGATAAAATTTTGCAGTTTATCGTGTCTGAGACTAGTGAAACAGGGATAGCTGGAGTACATATGTCTTTGTTGTCTGAATGGATGGATTTGCATTTATCAGGCATTGATGATCCTCAACAACCATTGACACCTCTTTTCCCAAAAAACAAATTCTACATCCCGAAGCCTTTGCAAGATATTTTTCAAGATTCAGCCCTTAGTTCAAAGATTACAGTTCATCCAGATGGTCAAGTCACATTTATGGGTACTATAATTGAGATGAAAGATCTTATTTCTGTAGTTGCTGAGTCATACTTATCAGAACATGCACGTAAGGGTGAAAGACAGTCTCTGCTTGTCCCACACTTCAGTAGGTATAAATATGTGGACCTGTTTAAGCTTCAATTTATCACATGAAATTCTAACTGTTCATGTTACTTAAAATTAAATTTTCATAGTAGAACAGAATAATCAGCTTTCTTTCTTATTTTTTTTGTGTAGACAGTTGATCTATGAATGAACATTAGACTTAATTGGATTTTCAGCATCAAATTAAAGGCCTGGCTAATATAGGTTTTCAAATGTGTTTCTTCTCTACTGTATTGCAGATACTAGAGTCTTTGCAATTGTAAAGCCTTAATGTGGTTTACTCTACTGTAATGCATTCATGACAACTTGTTGAAGAATTATAAATGTGAAAAATTGATAACGAATGCCATGCATATCTGCTGTAGCTAATGAATGCTACATGATCAAATAAAAATGATATACATATTTTTGTCACTCTGAAGAATTACTTACCCTCTTGTTACACTTGTCTTGGACGGACTGTTATGTTAGTTTGGGATACTTTCAGTTAAGATAGCTGAAAATTTGGTCAATGGGATGATGAATAACTTCCTTTTTAACCTATTCCCCTCATATGTTTGAGTGTGTGTGTATATATATATATTTGATTTATTATACTAATTTATGAAGTGCATGTGTGGCAAGTTGTTATTATTGAGAAAAAAAAAATCCTTTTTTCAAAGCTGTCATAGGAAGTTGGCAAAAGAAAAGCAATTATTTCTCTAAAATAATCTTATCCAAAAACTCACTAACTTGTGTCATCTAATTCTGCAATAAATACAAAAAATTAAATGCTTATGAGATAAATAGTACAAGTTGGACTGGTTAAATCAATTGCTTTACTTGTTAGTGCATGGTGATTCTTCTTTCAACTGATTTTTCAACAAGTTTTTTATGTTGCTATTATATGCATAAGTATAGATATTACTTGTACCTTTTGAATCCCCACATTCTGATATTTTCTGAAAATTTGTGAACAGGATAAATATCAATGAAGTAGAAGTCGGAAATCATTCCTCCACATTGGATATTCATTCGACATTGACGGTTCCTTTAAGGAGGTATGCAAAGCCTCTCTCCTTACTTTGGGATATGCAAATATGCTCTTCTAGGAAGTTACTTTCATTCAAAAATTTGTTCATAATCATTCTATTCTCTGTGATGTCTTAATTTGTGTTCCACTGTTATGCATTTTGTTTCCTCCATGTAATGGCATTTACGGATAATCCATTTACAGACTGATTTTTGACGTAGGCATCTGATGAGGGACAATTATCTTGTAAAATCTCTTCTAATGCAATGTGTGTAGATATATGTAATTCTTTACCACCATAATATAGGGGAATTTGTTCAATTGATGGGCTGCATTATAGCTTTCGCATATGATGGCCTCATTAATTTCTTGCTCATGAAATATATCATGTTGATGCTTTTCTCTTTCTTAACAGTCCTGAGAAAGTCAAAGCCAAGCCATCACAGAAAAAGAACAAGAAAGGAGCCAAAGAGAGGGATCTCTACAAGAAGAACTACTTGCATGCATGTGAGAGCCTTCTGTCCTTAATGGTTGACAAGAGACAACACAGGAAAACAGCAATTCTGTCGCTGAAGAAGTCTGGTCCTGAGCTTCCTGAGCTTCTCACGCAATTTTCTGTTGGCATTGCCGGTACTGGTCTTGCTGTCTTGCTATCTGTGATCTGTAAACTAGCTTGTGGAAGGGTTCCTTTCTGTGCGTCTAAGCTCTTCAACACTGGGTTTGGATTTGGGCTGGTTTGGCTTTCCTGGGCAGTTACTAAGCTAAGGGATACAATTGTCAGCATGAACAAAAATGCTGGAAAGCTAGGACTGAAAGATGAGGAAATGATTCAAAAGGTGGACAAGAGCCTAAGAGAAGTTTACTTCAGAGCTGCGGCATTGCTAGCAGTGGCAGTGCTAAGACTTGCTTGAATACTATCTCCAAAGTTGAGATCGTGTGAGTTTGAAGAGCTGTAAGTGCCACAGGTCAAAATATGGGAACAACTGTTATACCTGATCTGTTGGATATCCATGGCCATGGCTTCTGGGGAAGTGATAGCAAAGCAATCTTATTTTCAAAGCAATTGAACCTTTGCATGATCTTGGAAGCACAAGATTGTGGATGTTTGGCTTGATCAGCACCTGGCTGGTGTATTTACGGTATGGTTAGTACCTTGTTTCTATAATCCAAGCAAGCAACATACTTGTTTGCATGGTATTTTAGCGGTCAGACAAATTGTAAAGTGTAATGTAAAATTTTGCAATGAGGTGAACTGACTGTTTTGGTGAAATTGTCAGGTTTTCCCTTTATCCTTGGATCAGTTGAATGGATTATCACAGCCAAAAGATTTTCAGCTCTCTCTATCATATTCTGCAAGAGTCATAATTCTTATGTGCGTAGTTAAAATGACAGCATACTTGCAGAAACATAACTTATAGACTGATAAACTGAATAAGCATGCTGTAGTGATTTACCCAAAAACACAGACAACTAATAAACATCAGGCAGGTGCATCAAGGCATGCTGTAGTGCTAGTTACTCTAATGTTATAGCAGTAATATATGATATGCAACTAAAACATGAAATGTTTTGGTCTTTTATTAGTAGTAATCTAGAATTTCTGGGAGTAACATAATTCATTGGAGTTGTAACAAATTAACGTGGTTGTTTTAGATTTTGGAAGAATTGATTTTTTTAAAACATTATTGTTTTTGTGAATTATATTTTACACATAAATTTAGAAGAATTAATTTTGTCTACAGTAAATTAACATCATTTTTTTAATTTAAATATTATATAATAGATTAATTATATTAACGTTATATTAAAAAAGTCATATGTTATATATATATATATTAATTAATTTAATTAAATTCAAATTAAGAGAAATTATATTAAATTAAGAGTATTAAGAAGATAAAATGAAATTTCAAATTCTGTATTTGAGAAAAATCTTTGCTATTAATTTAATATTCAAGACATGTTTAATGGGTTTCATGCCTACCATAAACTTTATTCAGGGAAAATATTGAAATTTTTACTTTTAAAATTTAATTACGTTCACCACAAAATAAAATTTGACAATTCAACGAGTACACCAAAATGGTTTTATTATTCAAAGTATTTTTTTCATTATCTTGGTGGAAACGTGACTGCTCAATTAATGAATTAGGCTGTTAACTACGTCTGTATATTTTGATTGTATTATAAGTTAGACCTCGTTTGATTAATTGATATGTGGATAGAACACTTTGAGTACATGGACTAAGTAAATTAGTCTGTTCGATTTCACAAAATATATCATTTTTTAACTTGATGTTTTTTATTTCATTTTTAAATATACTAAATATAATATAGAATTTATATTTTTTGTTCTTTCGTGTTTTAATACGTATAAAAAACTATCCAACACCGGTATATAAAATGTGAATATCTAATTGAATTTATTTAACAACATATATTTTATATTTTATATACCTAAACTTAATAATAAATATGTTAGAATGAAAAGTCATCGGATTGATTGAGAAGTTAGAAGTTAAGATAGTTTCTACGAAATCTTAAAATTAATTTTTCTTATTTTTATTATATATACTGCTATAATTGAGTGTTTGTTATTACTTTCATATGTTTCTGTTATTTTTATTTTAAAAAATAAAATAAAATATAGATATAATTAAAAATAAGAAAATACTAACTAGATAAAAATATTAATTAAAATCTCATTGGGAGATATTTTTTAATTTTTAATTTTAAAATTTTTATAAACTTAATTTAATTTTAAATTTTTAAAAAATTGTTATAAAAATAAATTAACTTATTCTATCATATTCTTCCATTGTAAATTTACCAAAAGTCAATAAATAACAATTTAAAAAAATTTAAAGTGTCCTAAAATAATAAAAATAATTTTTTAAAAAATAATAAAAATTTAAAAATAAATTATTATTATTATTATAATAATAATAATGATAGTTTGGTAGCGGTAATTTGATGATGGTGAAAGTGTGTATTTGTTATAGTAGGAAAAGAAAAACAAGATTAAGACCTAACAAAAGAAATGTAAGAAGAATCAACAAATAACTAATAAAATATTTTTGGAGGAGGATGGTTTAGAATACAAAACTTGTCTATTTTAGTTACTCCAAGTTTGGTCTATAAATGAGCATAGAAATTACCTTAAAATATGATGAAGGACGATATTCTAGTTTCAGTGATGCAAATTTTGAATATATTTTATTATGGTACATATTTGTGAAACCTAACAAAATTATCATTAAAAAAGTTGATTACTTCCATATAGTTTGTCCAAAAGTAACTATTTTATATCTCTCACTTCAAATCAAATGAAGGCTATTTAGCAAAGCAAGAAGCTCGACAAGAATATTATCACGATGACCAATATATCCATAAAAGTCACTCAACCATTTTTCATGAGAGTCCCTTATTAAACCTTCAAAACCACCAATCTTAGGATTGCCTTGCACACTCCCATCAACATAAAGGACTACTATATTGGGAGGAGGAGACAACCATTGCACCAAGCGAGAAGATTGAACTCTAGAGGTAATAGAATCATTTATCAAAATGAAATATTGTCCTAAATGAAAAATGGATTTAATGATATTGGATAAAGAGTTGAAGGTTCTAGTTATAACTTCAGAATTTTGTTCATGTCAAACCTGACATAAGATTACAATAAAGGAGTTTTCTATAAGATTAATGAAATGAATGATCCATGTAGTAGGATTATAATATGTGTAGATAGTAAAAAAAATATCTATACCCACCTTGCCCTATCCTGATTTTGATGGAAAAAAATTTGAGTTGACCAGGTTCGAGAAGATGTTCGAGTAAAACTTGATTTTTGAATAGAGGAGTGGGTATAGGGACATTGATATCCGCTCTTGTCCTTGAACTCACCTTGATATATAAAATTAGTAAGGTTATAAAAAATAATAAAATATATAATTTTTTAAAATATAATAATTTAATAAACTATAAAATAATTAAAGTAAAACTATAAAAATATTAGGAGCATGTGCAAGGAAGGTTTCCCTGACCTAATCATAAATGAGGATGCAGTTTAATTTTTTAACCTTGACAAGGATAGATGCGGGGATGGGATGGGTACAAAGGGTTAGGGACGAGCATAGAAAACATGAAACCCGCCCTCGACTCATCCTATTACCATGTCTAATTATATGTTAAAAAATCATGAAAGGTGAAAAATCTCCTGGTTTTTCAAATTTTCATTGAACAAGCATAATCTTTAATACAATGCAATATGTCCTCATTATGACTTCGACAATGAGAACACATAGGAGACTGAACAATATGTCATTGAAATTTGAGATCATTTATATGAATAACATTATGGAAGACAAGTTAAAGAAAAAAAGTTGACCTTCTTTATGATCAATAACCTCTTAAGCCAATTCCATTTCTTATCCTGAATGATGAGAGTGAGATATTGAGATTGAATTAGTCTATGGTAACCTTCCATGCCTATTTCAAATGATGACCCCAAATCAAAGAGTCTAATGGATCTTCACTTAGAAAATTTTTAAAGCTTTAGAATTAGTTTTGAATATGTATAAGTAAAATAGTGTATAACTAATGCAACCTGAAAGATGAATCATCTTAAACATCCATGATGGACAATTGAAAATCATGAATGTGAACATAGAAGACTAACTTAACAAGAGTTTTGGAACCAAACCAACAATAAAACCAAAAAAGAGATGTAGTCATTACCAAGCTTAATAATGAAACCATTCTTAAGATACCCAGTAACCAATTGCAAAGAATTTTAAAAGTAATACCCTTTAAAGAATTTTAAAAGTAATACCCTTTATTCTTATATTGATAACTAATATTACCATTGATATTATATTTGTGATTGATAATTTCAACCTATAATTTTTCTTTTTGATGAATAAATTATCTCATGTCATGAGATTTCCTAAGATTAAGGTCTCCTATATTTTTTGTTGTAGCATCCAATTAACAACATGAATACCACGATTTTTATTAGAAAACCAAAAAAATATATCTAAATATAGCATCTAGTTTATCATAAATTAAATAAGGAATCCATATATTTTGCATTACATAATAATGTAAAATATAAAAAAAAAATATAAGGGCCAATCTACCATCTTTGTTAAGTAAATTCTTTTTTCAGCTTGCAAGTCTATTATGAAGATTGTTCATAATAAAATAGAAATCTTCCTTTTGTTTCTCTACCATTAATAATAGGGAATCCTAAATATTTACCTATATTAGAAAAAAAATATAATAGAGTAATAATTTAAGTAAATTTTTCCCTTTTATTATTAGCAATATTTTTAGAGCATAAGGCCTTAGACATATGAATATTGATTTTCAAGTCAAATGTTAAGAAAAATCTCTTCATAACTTTATAAACAGTATATATCTATGAAGACTTAGTTTTAACTAAGAAAAAACAACAAATTATTTGCAAATAAAAGGTGAGATATTTGAGATCAGTTTTTGTTGTTGAAATAGGACACTATATTCTAAAGTAACATTTTCATTGATAAGAATAACTAAACACTCCATGCATAGAACAAATAAGTTAGAAGATAAAGGGTCTCCTTGTTTAAGATCTCTTTTTGGTTTAAAAATAGACATCTTCTCTCCATTCTAAAGGATATTGATTTTTGGAGTGATGACTAAAAACGCGATTAAATTAACCAGAGTAGAAGAGAAGCCAAAACCATACAAAGTGCTTTCTAAAAATCTCAAATTAACCTTGTCATAAATCTTTTCACAATCCAATTTAAAACCAATATCTCCAAATCTTCTAAATGAGCAAGACATAATGTGAATAATTTCTTGAAAATAATGACATTGTTTGAAGGTGCCTCTTCCAAGGATGAAGCTACTTTGGAGTATAAAATTTTTTTAAAAACCACGAACTGAAGACCATGAATTTTACTTTTCCTCCTTTTGACAATAGTTTGGGTATGGAAATATGAAGTATTCCTATCTCCAAATTGAACCTAATTTTATCTGGATTTTTGAAACCATAACATATCATTTGGCTTGAGAATATTTTGATATTCATATTACAATTAGTGGTGAAAGCTTCAAAGAAAGTGAGAAAACCATCAATAAGATTTTTTTTTAATACAATAACTTCTTTCAATCTTTTTTATTAGCAGAAATGTTTCCAAAAGTTTCCCTATTAAAAGAATAGATTTCTCCTTTATAAACTCAAGAACATTAGTGATATCACAAGGTTTTTAACAATTCCAATGATGGTTAACTATATTTAAATAATCATTATGATAGAGCTAAACTATTTTAAACCTAAAAGGTCTATTATTTATGTTTGTGAACAAAAAAACCATCACATCTTAGAAGGAAAAGATTATGATTTGAATGAACTCTAACCAAAGATTCAACAACGGCTTCCAAAAAGCAAGATACCACTTAACATCACAGAGGGACCCTTTGTCTAACTTTTTAGCCATGTAAGGTTGCTTATGAGATTTTTTGAGCCAAGTAAAATTATTAGCCATATTATAAAAATCAAACATATTACAATCTTGCATAGGATAATGCTCTAGAAGAAGAAAATCAACATCCAACTTACTTAAATGATAATATAATCTCATTAAAGTCATCAATTGTTAAATAAAAGATCTAAGACTCCTAAAATGATCTCAAAGAATATCTCTATGAGGAGTGATGTTAGTATAAACACCACTTAAAATGGTGGTGATGGTTTGACGTAATAGAAATAAATTTAGTACTAATAGTGATGGTAGTTTGATAGCAACGATTATAGTAGAATCATTATATTTTCATTTTAATTGATAAATTTAGAATGAGAATTAAAAATATTTAGAATTAAAAACAATGATAAAAATTCTTCTTTTTATTTTTAGAATTAAATTAAAATTATTTTAAAAGTAATTCAACTTAAAATTATTTTAGCTAAATAATTTTTTAAATTTAATTTAAACATTCAAAATCTAAAATATATAACCATCCCAAATAAAATTTAAAAAATTAAAATATTTTTATTAAAATATTATTAATATATTTATATTATATTTTAATATAAATTAATACATTTTTATTTTTATATTATAATAAATATTAATTAACAATTTTTTAAAAAAAATTAATATTATCTTAAAATTTTAAATTACATTTCATATTAATAGAAAAAATAGGGGTGTATAAATGTATAAGAAACATAAATATTTCCCTCACATCTGCATGTACATAGTAGTCAGTACTCAGTTATATGAGAATGTAAGATGTTAAATGTTTTTTTTCTTTAATTTTTCAACCATCATATAGTCCTTTACAAGAAATGATATTTTTACCTTTCCACAATGTTGTATATCTTCCTACACTTAGGGATGGGCAAAAAAGTTGGGCTGCCCGAACTCGCCCAACCCGATGGCCCAAAGATGTTGGGTGAGTTAGGCGGGTATAAACGGGTCAAAATGAGTTTAAGAAAACGATTATTAGTGGTTTATATTGGAGGGATTTGATTTGACTAATTACTGACTCAAGTTACTGGACCCATTCGACCCGGTACACATATAGTTTTTTTTTTGTTATAATTTATAATGTAGGTGGTGGTAGGCTTGGTTTTGATTGAGTTTTCCTTTGCTTGAGCCAATTTGAAATTAGGGTAAGGGAAGGAAGAAAGGGGATGTGGTCACTAGTCACTCACTACTATCTTGAACCCTTGTGCCGTTCTCTACTCCTTCGTTCGTCCTTTTCCTTTTCTCGCCTTTATGAATCTCTTTTACTGTTAATTACTCTGCTAGGGTTTTGCTTTTCACTCTCCATTCTCCATTATCGTATCTCTATTCTCCACTAATCTCTAACCTCTTCCCTCTAAATCCATATACACCTTTGGTTCTAAGTCACCGATGAACAATATTGTTAGTGAAATATTATGGTTTCTTCAAATATCTCACCTACTCTTTTTCATTTCCAAAAGTGTTGTTCATAGTTATGAGTCTTGAGATTTCATTCTCTTCGACGGTGATATTGTCTTGATTACAATTTCTGAGGTACATGTCTCTATTTGGGTTCCATTTTAAAGCTTTTAAATTTAATTTTTTGATTATGTTGTTTTAGATATAACTTGTATTCTTAATTTTATTTACTAGAGGTTGTTAATGCTTATAAATGGTTGTTCGCTTGGTTTTAAAAGGGTGGATTATGTGAAGTGGAGGAAATCATTAGTGGGTTCTTCACTGCTTAATTTCCTTGGCAAGAAAAATAATTGAAGATAATTTAATTAATTTGTATATAATTTCATTTATTTTTTTACGATAATTTATATACTGATAATTTATTTAGTTTGGTTTTATTGTGTTTAGGGTTCAATCCTCTTCATTTGGTCTTGATTCTAAGTCCTTATTTGAATCCCTTTGACAAAGCTATATAAATAATTACGATTCCGTGTTTGATGTATTTTTTTATTTTTTTTCTACCATAATTTATTATGTTTATTAATCAACCTATCATTTATTTGAATGAGTTTTAACCTGGTTAATTGTTTATTGTGTTGCATTTATCCAAAGGTGAATTATTGAATTTGCCTCTTGAAGGAGTTGAAGCCTTCACTGTTGCATCTTGCATTGCCTCTGTTAGGTTCTATTAATTTTGATACTGATATATCTTGATTATTTCATGATGGTTGATTATTGTAATGATGCAAATATGACTGATGAGGATGATTACTTGACTAAGATTGATCTTTTCTCTTGAGTAACATGTTCTCCAATACCACTTGTGGTTTCTTTTTGAGACCAATGTATGCTTAATAAATAATATTTTGCTGAGATTCTGGTGATACTAGTTTCTAGTCTCCCTTGATTCTTAAATTAATCTTAGAAAATTTTAAAGTCCCTATTCTTAAGTGATGCTTGATTTGAGAAATTTTGCAAGGTTCTTATTCCTTAATTATGCTTGTTCTGAGAAATTTTGCATGGCTGATTTTGTGTATATGATGCTTGATCTTACAAATTTTTGAAGTCCATGTACCTTAATGATGATTGTTCTGAGAAAAAAATTTAAAGATCCATTTCTTCTGTGATATTACATTATGGTCTAGAATGTGTGTGTTGAGGTCTTTTTTCTTGTTCTTCCTTTTATAAAAATCATCTTTCTCTTGTATGATTTGTGAACCGATATATTTTTTAAAGTTCATACTTTGTTCTAATATGACGTTTGTTCTGATATTTTTTTAAAGACTTTTCTTGTTTCTATTCTATGATGCTAAACTGAGAAATTCTTAATCTTCTTACTTCTAAAATTGATACTACATTCTTGTTTTTTTTCTATGATGCTAGACTAAGAAATTCTTAATCTTCTTACTCTTCTAAAACTAATACTACATTCTAGTTTTTTTTATGATGCTAGATTGAGAAATTCTTACTCTTCCTACTTTTCTACAACTAATGTTGCATCTAATTTTTTGTTTTTGTGATGCTTATATATCATCTTGATGTATTTATTTAAGTATGCATTTGGCCAATGATGATTGATGATAAACCATGGTAGAATGTTTCTCTTTTATTCTATAATTAATTTGAGATGTATTTATCATATGGGATAAATCAAGGTTATTAGGTAGTGATGTGTGCTTGAGTTATAGTTTAGTCTTAAGTTGAGCTAATTGGGTGAGTGACAACCTTAGCAAGCCAAGCATAAGTGCAATCCAAAATTCCTTTTTATCTTAATAGTAAGCCTAGTTGGTAGTAGTTGACTATGACTTCTTTATTCTAACAGTATGAAGCAGTTTAGTCAACATCTGCCCCTTCCAATAGTGAACAACCATCAACTGCAGATGCTAGTGGAAATTCACAACTAGCAAATGAAGCTGCTCGTACTGAACAAACCCAACCAAATCCCAAAAATTCCAGAAAAAGAAAGCCAAATGCAAGTGAAACTAGACCTACTTCACATGTTTAGGACCATTTCAAGAAAATGGATGTAGTTGAAGGTGGTACATCTCAAGCCGCTTGTAAGTACTGTAACAAGAGTTTTTACTGTCATCCTAAGATGCATGACACATCTTCTATGTCTTTCCATCTTATAAGATGTCCAAAGTACACCTATGCTATCAATAGTGATCCTACTCCAATGATTTTATCCTTTGGGTCTAACAAAAGTGTAGAGAGTGTAGGTTTGAATGTTGTTAGCCAATTGTTCAATGTAGAGGCTTGTAGGAAGGCTCTAACAACATTTGTCATCCTAAATGAATTTCCATTTAAAATTGTAGATGGCGAGGGTTTCAAACTCCTCTTTAAGCAGCTGCAACCCCAATTTAGCCCTCCATCTAGACACACAGTGGCCAAATATTTTTATCAACTGTATTTAGATAAGAAAATTAGGTTAAGGGCATTCTTTAGGTTTAATAGTAGTAGAGTTTCATTAACAACATATTATTGGACTTCTATCCAAGACTTAAATTATTAACCTTGATTTCCCATTTTATTGATAATGAGTGGAGCTATGTAAAAAAATAATTTTTTTTTCAATAATAGCAAACTACAAGGGTGAGATAATAGGAAAACAAGTAGAAGAGGTATTGAGAGAATAAGGGATTAAAAATGTATTTTCAATAACTGTTGACAATGCTTTTTTGAATGATGTAGCCATTAATTATCTAAAAAAATTAAATTCTTTCAGTGCACTAGTTTTGAATGGTGAATTTTTTCACATGAGGACTGGTGGTAACTAATGGGTTAAAGGATATGCATCCCTCAATATCTAGTATTCAGAATGTTGTTGGGTTTGTTAGATCCTCACCACAAAGATTGGCCAAATTTAAAGAATATGTTGCATATTCTAAGATTTCATGTAAGAAACTAGTGAGTTTAGATGTACCCATCAGGTGGAACTCAACTTATCAAATGCTAGAATCAGCTGAAAAATACCAAGTTGCATTTGATAGGTTGGAGTTTGAGGATCCTAGTTTTAGGGAATACTTTGGGGCAACAGCTACACCATCTACTTTTGATTGGAAAAATGCTAGGGTCTTCATAAATTTCTTGAAATTTTTTTATGATGTCACTAATGTATTTTCAATCTCTACACATGTAACCATTCATGTTGCATTCCATCAACTTTCACTCATCTATTGTGAGTTGAATCAATCTTCTATGAATTTGAATACTATATTTGTTACAATGGGGTATGAGATGAAAAAAAATATGACAAGTATTGGGGTGATGTGATTCATATAAATAACCTTCTTTATTTTGGAGTCATGCTTGATACTAGATTTAAGTTTAACTATGTTGAGTGGTCTTTTCGTGATATGTATCCAAATGAGAATGACTTTCATGTTGAGTTAACCTTTAGTGTCAAGTTAAATATGTCTAGAATCTACCAATGGTATGTTTTTCTCCATCAGTAACAACATAATCTTGCTCAATCATCTCAACATTGAGTTTAGTCTTGTTTAGTTGAAATCAGTCCTCCTTTAGTTTTTAGCCATACTTCTAGAACTGATGCTTTTAGACAACATATAAAAAAAAATTTAATTGATGCAAGAAATGAACTTGAAAGGTACTTAAGTGAACCATGTGTAAATTATCATGAGATATTTGATATACTTTTCTGGTGGAAAAACAAAATAGCTTCCATTTCCCTATATTGTTCATCTTGGCAAGGGATGTCTTAGCCACTCCGGTCTCTACTGTGGCTTCAAAAAGTGCTTTTAGCACAGGGGGTAGGGTGCTGGACACCTTTAGAAGTTTCCTATCCCCTCAAATGGCTGAGACTCTAATCTGTACATAAAATTGGCTAAAGTCATTCGCTTAACAATATAAGGATTGCCTCTTCAATGATGATTTGGAACTTTTAGAAAAAGTGTTAGCCAGTAATTTTAATCTTATCTATTGTTAATTATATTATGTTGTTCTTCATTTATTTATTAATTGTGTTTTTTTAATTGTATTGCATATGCCTCCAAGAATTGGCAAAATCTAGAGGAGCTGAACTTGATGGTGGAGTTGGAGTGGGAGAAAGCTCTTCCACTCGGTCACAACTAAGTAATTATGGCTGATGCGGAAGTGTAAAACTTTGAATTCATTAATTTTGTTAATTTTTTCCTTTACATTTGCTTTATGATTTTTTTTAAACTATTGTTGCATGTCTTGTTACTGTTACATCATCTCAAATCTGCCATTTTTACTTTTTGGAGTCTATTTTTTTGACTCAATTATAATTTCTGGTTTTTAAACTACCCTATCCATTAATGTTTATTTTGAAATGAAGCTCACGGTAGAACCTTGTTGACATTAATTCTAAAGTAAGTTAAGTTCAAATATTTAATTATCTTTCAATATTTGTCTTCATTATGATTTTGTTCCTTATGCATTGCCTAATATTGTGATTCTTGTTTATGTATGTCTCTACCAGTGCAAAATTTGGATTTATGATGCATAAGTGGTGAATTAATGAATGACTTATTGGTGATGCCTCTATGCTTCATTAACGATGTCTGCATCTAATAATTTATTCACCCTTCTTGTTAATTGTTATGAACTTAAGGTCATAACTTTGACTCCTGTTTGTGTATGCCTTTGAAGATGGGCAAAATATTCGTCCATATTCATCACTTTCTGCTAATATTGACAGTTGATTCTACTTTCATTGGTATGTTAATTTCTAATCACATTGAACTTTATTCATTACATTATCTTCAATATATAATTAAGTAATTTAATTTTATTCTTATTTTGTAGGTTGTGTAGATCATTTGTGACAATGCCCACGCTATAATGAGTGCCAACATCTGTTGAAAATTTATAATTTGTAAATTAATTTATATTGATATTGTTGGATTTACAAATTTAAGTTTATTTGAAGTAAGTAGATTGAAAAATTGAAATTATGTAATATAACAGGATACTAAATATTAATATTTTTATATTTGAAGTTACAAATTAACATTGTAATAATATGATACTTGTAAACACTCAATTATGTCCGAGGCCCCCAATCGTTAAAATTAACCAAAAATTAAGTTAATGAGAAATTTGAAAAGATATAAAACAGAAAGCAGAAAATACATAAAAGAGAAAGAAAAAAAAGAAAAGAATAAAAAAAAGAGAGAAGAGGAAAAAGAAAAAGAGAAAAAAATAAGAAAAGAAAAAAGAAGAGGAAAGAAAAAAGGAAAAATTCTCTTATGTGGGAAAGAAGTCCCACATTGGATAAGAAGGGATTCTTCAATCTCTACTCCTTCTATATAAGGAGAGATTCTTCACCAAAATGAGGGGAGCACTTGAGGGAGGGAATATTTTTTCAGAATTTTTGAAGGGAGGACCTAGGAGACTCTCTACCTCTGCCTTCAAACCAGTTCTTCATCACCTTCCCATCAAAGTTAGATCCTATTTTTATTCTGCTCAAGTTTCTTGCTTCTTCTCGGATTTCCGAGCTTATTTTCGTCTCTGGTTTTCGTTTTCATTTTTGATCGGTCAAATGATCTCCGATTTCGATGCTTTTTATTGCGTTCTCTTTGTCTTTCTCTCTAGTTTCTGGAATGATATTGTATGTCCAATTTGGATCTGAAATGAAATTTTAATCGCCTGATTACCGAAGCATGTTCATCCCGGTGCACAAGTGAACCTAACTTATTTGATTTGTGCATAACTTGCTCATTTCTGATTGGATTTATTTCAAACTTGTTTTGTTTGATTCATATGATCCATATCTTGCAATTAATTTGTTTTGATTTTTCAGATCTACCAAAAAATATTTTTTAAAAATTCAAATTTTGGCGTCAAAATCTTGTGTTCTTGAGCTTGATCTTCATCTCTGTTTTTCATTTTTGTTTTTAATCGGCTAAATGATCTCCGATTTCTGTGATTTTTGTTTCTTTTTCTTCGTCTTTCTTTCTTGCTTCTGGAATGATATTATTTGTCCAATTAGGATCTGAAATGAAATTTTAATCGCCTGATTACCGAAGCATGTTCATCTTGGTGCACAAATTAACGTAGCCTGTTTGATTTGTGCATAACTTGCTCATTTCTGATTAGATTTGTGTCAAACTTGTTTTGCTTGATTCCTATAATCCATATCTTTCAATTGATTGGTTTTTATTTTTCAGATCTACCAAAAAATATTTTTTAAAAATTCTGAGATTTGAATTCAAATTTTGGCGCCAAAATCTTGTGTGTTCTTGGGGTTGATCTTCATCTCTGTTTTTCATTTTCGTTTTTAATTAGTCAAATGATCTCTGATTTTGGTGATTTTTGTTCTGTTCTATTTGTATTTCTCTCTAGTTTCTGTAATGATATTATTTATCTAATTTGGATTTGAAATGAAATTTCTATCACTTGATTACTAAAGCATGTTCGCAATTCTTTTCCTTAATTTCAAATCAAGTCAAGTTTATTTCAAATTAAGCCCAATTCAAGCCCAAAATTCAAATCAAGTTTATTTTATTTTAAATCAAGTCCAATTTTATTTCAGTAAATTCAAATCAAGTTCATTTTGTTTTAAATCAAGTCCCATTTTGCGTTCCTTAATCTCACGCAATGGGCCCTAAAAACGAACTGGTAGCTTTTTCTGATGTTCGTTGTTTAGAGGTCCGTATGGGTCCAAGTGCAGCCGTAGTTGTCTTGGGCCCTGTGCATATGTGGATTGAGGATTGCGTTTCCTTTTTTTCAAAAATAAAAATCTTGTTTTGCAATTCTTAATCTCACGCGACGAGCTCTAAGCACGAACTGGTAGCTTTTTCTGCTGTTCGTTGTTTAGAGATTCGTATAGGTCCAAGTGCAGCCGTAGTTGTCTTGGGCCTTGTGCATATGTGGATTAGGGTTGCCTCTCCTTTTTACAAAATAAAAACCTTGCTCATTTTATTCATTGATTTTCAAAAAATAAAAATGTTGTTTTGCAATTCTTAATCTCACGCGACGAGCTCTAAGAACGAACTGGTAGCTTTTTCTGTTGTTCGTTGTTTAGAGATTCGTATAGGTACAAGTGCAGCCGTAGTTGTCTTGGGCCTTGTGCATATGTGGATTAGGGTTGCCTTTCCTTGTTCAAAATAAAAACCTTGCTCATTTTATTCATCAATTTTCAAAATAAAGATCTTGCTTTGCGATTCTTAATCTCACGCGACGAGCTCTAAGCACGAACTGGTAGCTTTTTCTGCTGTTCGTTGTTTAGAGATTCGTATAGGTCCAAGTGCAGTCGTAGCTGTCTTGGGCCCTGTACATATGTGGATAGGGATTGCCCTTCTCTTTCAAAATAATCAAGCCGTTTTCGAATATTACTTTCCAAGTAGCATCGAAGGTCAAGCCTTCGAGTGCCTTTCAAACACTCCTTTAGACACTCTTGAAGGTCAAGCCTTCAAGTCAAATCAAACCAGAACTACGTAAGCCTTGAGTTTCCCATTGCACCGGGGAATACGTAGGAGCAGGATCAAGTCCTGTCAGGCTAACCTCCATCAAGCTATTTATTTTCACGTTAACTAAGGGATCAAACAATTTTTAGAAATCACACACTCGGTTTAAGGGTACCGTTCTTCAGAACGGGCGAGTGGGGTGCCTAACACCTTCCCCACTCGTAACCGACTCCCGAACTTAGAATCTCATCTTCAAGTTAGGGTTTTTCCAAATCTTTTTCCCTTAAATAAAAATTTGGTGGCGACTCCACACGTAACCAATAAAATCCATTTCAACAAATTTTAGCGAGTCCGTCGTCTCGTCGGAATTACGGTTGCGACAATACTATAATATTAATGTATTTATATTTAGAGTTACAAATTAACATTGCTATGATATTATGATATGATAAGGAATGGAATTTTAAAAATTGATAAAGTAAAAATCTAATTTTTAACGGTTGATAATTTTTTAATACTAAAATACAATATCACAATCCAATATTTTTTACACAAAAAAAAATATTCAAAAATTTCTCAAAACTTTAGTATTAGCGATTTTTTTTACTTGATTCATAATATAGATCCAAAATGAAATATTGGTTAATCCAACCCGAAACCCACACAACCCAATTTAATTGTTAGGCGAAAACGACCCATAAATATGATAAGGACCATTTTTGCGGTTCAACATTTTAGGCTATTTTATGAAACTAGTGTTCAAAAAATATATATATATGTAAATAGGGTCGGATGAAAAGTATTTACCGAAATGAGATCGAAACAGTGTCTGAAATGCATAAACTTTTACGATTCACCCTTAAACGCATAAAATAATGCATTTCAGCCCCAAAAGCGCACAATATATTGTGGCAAAGGAGTAAAAAATTCCCCCCGACCCTTAAACACATAAAATAATGCGTTTCATCCCTCCTAAAACGCATAATATAAAACAACAAAGGATTAAAAAATTTCCCCTAAGCTCTAACGCATAAAATGATGCGGCAAAGACCCTATAAATTTCCCCTAAAGTGCATAATATAAAGCGGCAAAGGATTAAAAAATTTCACTAAGCTCTGACGCATAAAATGATGCGGAAAAACCCCCTGAATCGCACAATATAATGCGGCAAAGTATTAAAAATACGCTTTGACGCATAACTTTAAAAGTTAAAGCTATTAATTTAATTTTAAAATTTTTTATGATTTTTTATATTTTTTTAGTCTTCTTGTTTTTTCCATTTTAACCTTCTCTTCTTCTACCCTAAACCTAATACTCCAAAACCCTAAGTCAGAATCCAAATCCTTAACCAAATCTAACTACAAACTATACTAGAATTATCTAATCTTATCCTAACCGCATAATCTCTACACCATTTTAATATTATTAATCTTTTTTCTTTCACTTTTTTTAAACTGCAAACATCAAATGAAGTGGTTCCAAGTTGAAAAAAAAAATCACTTTCATAGTCGCATAAAATACTTAGAAAAGAAGAAGCAGAAACATGTATAGCCAAATATAATGATCCTTACGTATATTTATAATTGAAGAGGGTCGATGTTTGCCGCATAAGTTTATGCGCTCCGATAATTTTTTTTTAAAATTTTTTCTACATAATTTTGTGCGCTTCAGAAGGCTTTTGCCGTATCATTTTATGTGTCAGAACTTAAAATTTTTTTTAATTATTTATCACTTTATATTATATGCTTTAACAAGATGAAACATATTATTTTATATATTTAAGAATTAACAGAAATTTTTTATTTTTTTACCATATTATACTATACGTTATCGTATTATATTATACGTTATTAAGATTAAAATGTATTATTTTATACGTTTAAAGATAAACTGTAAAAATTTATACGTTTAAGATATTATTCCTACTTCATTTTAATAAATACTTTTTATTCAACTCTATATATATATATATTTTTTAACACTAACTTCATAAAATAGCCAGCATTTTATTACCCAAAGCCCCCCTTAAGCACTCCTCCCTACACTTATAATCTACAGTTAAAAAATTTAAAAATAAAAATACAAAATCGGCCGACTTACACGAAATATAATGGGATTTACCCATATGTACCAGCGTCTTTCAATCATTTCCATAACTGTATATCCTGACGTGTATGGATAACTACAGATTTTGTTTTTGCCTGCACTGACAATAAATACGGTGCAGCCACCCCCACCTGTAACATTTTGCACCCAGTGCAATTGCAGCCCAATTTTTCCCCGAACAATATAAAAAATAAGAAGGTACCGGAATTAAGTAAGTATAACAACAACGTAAGAAGTTTCTAGCTGAAAGAAAAGAAACTGATACGTCCCTTTTGTTATATTTTATTTATTAATTTGACGGTAGTTATTCTAAAATAATTATAATAAAAAATATGATGATTATATTTTTTTAAATCATAGATCATGACTACATTAAAAATATTTACATCACAAAATTATACGATTTATTGTAATTAGTTTTTTCAAAACTTAATTGTTTCTTCCATTCTTTATTTATTCAGATATATATATATATAATATAATTAATATTATTAATCTTTTAAAAATTATTATTTATCTTTAATTTTTGTTATCAATTTTTTTTCTTATTTGATGTTAAAAATGTATAAAAAAGTTAATTAATATTTTTTTAAATATCTAAATAATTAGATAAAAGTAGCTTTTTTTTTACTCTGAACACATACAAAGATTTTTTGTTTTTCCCATAAAAATGGTTATTTTATTATTTTTAGAAGAAGGTCGAGAAATATGACACAACATAAGCAATTATTGAGAAATAAAAATTCTCCAAAAATGAAATATACATAGTGTTGCTTAATGGTTATCATCTCAACCATGGGGGGCACGAGAATGTTATTGATTTTGTGAGGTGGGAAAGGAAGGACCCCTTAGCACGCACTATCCTGTTCTATTAATGTTCTTTTCCCCCTTTTGCCCTTTCCTTCACTTTACTCCTTGCATCAAATTCTATCACTTTTTCGCCATATTTTAAATTTTTTTCTCAAGCACCATTTTCCCCATTATCTTTGTGGAAAAGAAATAACGAAAGTTTCGTGCGACAAACACAATCAAATCATAGATTGATTTTCTTCCAGCACTTTCCGAAGCCCCAATTCGCTTTTCGATAGAAGCAATGACTTTGGGCGCTTAGTTTTCGACGAAGATGATTCCTTGGGGTGGCCTCAGTTGCTGTTTGAGTGCTGCTGCTCTTTACCTTCTCGGCAGAAGCAGTGGCAGGTATTATCAATTATTCTACTTGAATCGTGTTAGTTGCATTCTACAATATATAAGATTTTTTATCTTTTTTAATTTTTTGGGTACAGGGATGCGGAAATTCTTAAATCTGTTACTCGGGTCAATCAGTTGAAGGAACTAGGTATGTGTCTTTTTCAGGAGCTGGAAGTTCCATTATCGCCAGATTTTGTGCTTCTTATGCTTCCTGACTATACTTTTGCGTGTTTGAATTGCATTATTGTTGTTTTGGACACTGATCTTCAAATGCATGTTACTGGTCCCCGTTATGATTTTATAAATAATTGGATTTTGTGTCTAAGAAATGAAATTTTTACTTCTAAGTTTTTATCAATTGGGTTGTTTCGGTCGTCTTGCATAGGTGTTTACAACTAAGGTTGATCGTGAAACTGGTTGAAGGAAGTATAGATAAGCCCGTGTCAAATTTACTATCTCTTTTTCCACGTTGATTATACTGGGCTGATAGCTTAATTGCATACAATTGTTGGATTGAAGCATTTTAAGTTGTTAAGTTTTTGAATGGTAGCTTCCAGGGGCCAAATATAGGTGGTATCTAGCTGGAAAATACTAGTTGCTCTCAGATTGATCTTGTTTGGTTGTTTGGTGATAATCAATTGTAATGATATGTTCACCCATGTTGATGAATGCTGAGCTTTCTTTTGCAAGATCTTTTATTGTCACCATTTTGGTAACATTTTTGCATTTTGCAATTGTTATATGTTTGATACATAATCTATAAGATACTGGCCTCCTTGATATGTATTCCAGTTAGTACTTGTTATTAATGTAAACTAATGTGCATTTCTATGGTGCAGAAGAGAGAGGTTAGATACACTTCCATTTCATTATAGTTAACTATTTTTCTTGATAGTTAATGATAGAATTTGTGCTGCTGTGGTTGCTGATCATGCTTGGGATTATTCCCTTTGCAGCCCAACTGTTAGATGCTGAAATACTGCCCTTGGTTGTTACAATATCTGGAAGAGTTGGCTCTGAAACTCCAATTAACTGCGAGTTCAGCGGCTTAAGAGGTGTAATAGTTGAAGAAACAGTATGTAGACATATAGCATGAATAATCATTTTATAAGGATGTTGCTTATCTCATCTTAGTCCTTTTCAATTAATATTGAACCTGTTTTACTATTTTTATTTTAGGCAGAGCAACATTTTCTTAAACACAATGATGCTGGTTCTTGGATTCAAGATTCTGCTTTGATGCTATCTATGAGTAAAGAGGTTCCTTGGTACCTGGTGTGCAGTTTATCTCTATTCCTTTGTTGTTATTATGATTATCATTATTGCTTTTCAGACTGATGCACTATTTGCTTTTTAAACTCAACATTAAGCTTATGAAGTGAACAATCCCCTCCCGCTACCAAATGATACTGATGATGATGATAATTTTTTTGATAGAATGTATGTTCCCAGAGTAAAAACCAAATTCACTTGTAGTAAATATTTAGAATCATGGGTTTTTATGTATTAGGATGATGGGTCTGATCGGGTACATGTAGTTGGAGCTCGGGGTGCCACTGGTTTTGTATTACCTGTTGGAAGTGAGGCATTTGAAGAATCAGGTCGGTCACTTGTACGTGGAACATTGGATTATCTCCAAGGTCTCAAGGTGGGAGTGTTGATAGTTCACCCATCCAATCCCTTTTGATCTCCTCTCCCTACAAAAATAGAAGAGAGATAGAAGCATTGAGCTACTTATTTTGTAAACTGATGTAATTGAAACCATGTTTTCAGATGCTTGGAGTTAAGAGAATTGAACGGGTACTTCCAGTTGGAACTTCCTTGACTGTTGTTGGTGAGGTAATCTAATTAATTTCAAGAATATGGCTAATTAGTTTCTCAAGAGTGTTATATACTACAGAATTTCTTGTTAATTGGTATTAGCAGTGTTACAGAATAGATTGGTAATAGTACAAGATAAAACAGGAGCTATAATGGAACAGTCATTTCATTAAACACATGTTTCTGTGATATCTATCTGATGGCTTGAATTCTCAGTGTAAATTTTAAATTGTAAACATTTCTTGTAGATTTGATTATTTGTTACATTTTAACTGAGATGACTCCATGTTGTAAGTTATCAAACTCTGATCATAGTTGTTGTCTCTCACAAAATCAAATGCATTACAGCATATGATATTGAAATAAAAAGTTATATTCCGAAGAAAAAGGGAATACAAAATCTATTTTTAAACAAGGTCTTCCTTTCTGTTTTCATTTATCAACTTTGCAGCCATTTTTGTGTATATTAAATATTAAGCCTTTACTTATTCAATCTTTTCTTTTAAAATAATATTTAAATTGTTTGATCAGGCTGCTAAAGATGATGTTGGGTCCATTCGAATTCAAAGACCTCACAAAGGGCCATTTTATGTCTCTCCCAAAACAATTGATCAACTCATTGCAAATCTTGGGAAATGGGCGAGGTTACTTTTCAAACGCGTAGTTGCTTATTTTGTGTTTTGGTGTACCAGATTTTTTATTAACTAAATTTTCTTATCAGGTGGTATAAGTATGCTTCTGTGGGCTTGACAGTGTTTGGTGCTTATCTGATAGCCAAGCATGCTATTCGATACATATTGGAAAGACGACGACGTTGCGAACTGCAAAGAAGGTACACATCACTGGTGATTCTTCTCATCAGCGGTAAAAACTAAATACCACTGTGAGCTTTTTAATTAGGAAAAGGTGATCGAATGTTGTTGTTATGAACAAGAGTTCACCTTTCAAGTTTAATTGGAAGCATGCTGTATGTGAAACCACTCTATTCAACATTCGCACACAGCCCCTATGTCTTATTTTTAATCAGTATGAACAATTTTATTCAGGGTTCTTGCTGCAGCTGCTAAGAGGTCGGGACAAGATAATGAAGGTAAATTAAATATGGTTGGGACAAAATATTCGTTTTTGCAATGGCTTTTTCAGTAGGTACCTTAAATTTGTAATTCTTTCTCAGGTGAAAAGGCTGACAGCTTGCCAGATGGTGCTAAAAGGGATCGGTTAATGCCAGATTTGTGTGTAATATGCCTCGAGCAGGAATACAATGCTGTTTTTGTCCCGTAAGCCGTAGATCTCACTCTTTTTCTTTTTCTTGCTTGGAATAAAACAGTCTAAAGTCAATGCTTGGTCTATTATAACAAGCAGTACATTGAGAGTACCAAGCATGCTTCAATATATGCTAATCTCTGCTTTACCTTTTCCAAAATATCTCTGCCATTCTGTCTTTGATCTTTATTAACTATTATCAGACTTGAAAATAAAAATACTTGTTCATCCCAAATGATTCAAAACAATGTTATATGGCCAAAAATATGTCTGAGCTATATTTTTATATTAAATTCAGACTGAAATTTACACACACAAAAAATAAAAAAGAAAATCTGGCATTGCAGGAAACATTTCCCTTGAGTTAACCTTTTTCTTTTCCCTTGGTGAACTGAGTTAAAGTTCTTTCTTGTTTGTGTTATTTTCTTTACCCTAACCTCAACCCACCCAAACTACCCTTGGCTAGGCCCAGGTGGGCTTGTATAATTGTATTATACACACTGTTCATATATTCCTGCTACTACCACCCAAACTGAGATGTTCAAGGTCCTTAAAGTTGAGCTATCTATTTAATTCTCATTCTAATTAAAAGCACCTAAGGTCTATGTTATATTGTCAGGTGTGGGCATATGTGCTGCTGTATAGCTTGCTCTTCCCAATTGAACAATTGTCCTCTTTGCCGGCGACAGATAGAGAAGGTTGTGAAGACTTTCCGTCATTGAGTGAGTATTGAGCATACATGGAAGCCCAACCAAATAAAGTCACGTCAAACAAGGATCCGTGCCTCAAGAATCCATAAGTAACCATTTGGTCAATGCTGATTATATGAGTGATGCACTTTTTCATCAATCATTTTTGCAGACTTTCTCTGTGAGTGATTCTGAAATCAACGGCTTCAGACGAAATATCAATATGATTACTGATTGATTCTTTTGGCATCTAAAGTTGTAAATTTTTATCAGAACAAATTCCATGTTACTCCGAACTATTGTAAAGTTCTGTTAATAGGATATTTTGTACTTTTAGTACTGTTTCAATATATATGATGTAACTTGTCCATGGATTTCATTTTAGATTTGTATAATGCCTGTTAATGAATGCACTTTGTTAATCCTAACAGGAACTTGACTTATATACTCTCCAGTCTTAAACGCATGTATGCTCTTGGTACTGGATTGTTATATTTGTAATCGCGGTTCTATATATTATTATATTCCTCATAAACAGAGTATTTGTATTTTGGTCTCTGCATGTTGAATTGCGTCAAGATCATTTAGTTGATTTGGGGGTGGATGTTATGGTGGGTTATTAAATTGGCCATTACCATTGTGGTCATGTAGATCTGACGTGTGCGTACGTTTGATCTCCAGGTCACATTAGTTTGCGTGTTCCACAGAGTGTATAAATGAAAAGTGAAAAAAGGGCTATTAACCGCTGTTCATTGGAATTGATTCGTGAAAAGTTTGGAATATATCCTTGTCTTTATGAAGGATGGAAAGAAACGTTCACCAATGATGGAAAAGAATGGATGGTGAAATAGGGGATCTTTCGGGGCGAGAATAAAGGAGTAAAACTATATTTGGAATGCTTCGCTTTAGAACTCTAATAATGAATGCCTTTCTTTCTTTCTTGAAGGGCTTGAAAAGTTGAAATCATGGGGTTATATCCGAGCCCCTGCATGTTAAAAAAAGATGCTGGCTAGAGCTAGAATTCCTAGTTTATTACTTTTAAATTCTTTTCTGACTCGTATTGTTTATCACTTTGAAAATGTTAGTTTGTTTCAAAATATTTATCATTTTGGAAAATTAAGAAAATATATATTATGATATTCATTTTAAAATAATTATTGTTTTAGCAAAATATTTTTTTTCTTCCAAAATGACTGTCATCTCAGGATTTTATTAAATCATTAACTTTTTTTTTATCAATTCTGTCCTTAACCCTTTTTTCAGCAATAATTTTTTCCTACCAAAAAATATTTAATTAATAAGGATAATTTTATAAATTTATTCCACTTTTGAGTTATTTATTACTTTTCTAACCTTTGTGAAAAAAATTTAAACAGCAATAATTTTAAAATAAAAGGTCCCTTTTTTTTACTAATATTCTCATTTAATGGTATCTTAGTTAAATATTTAATTAATTTACAACTATATTATAACTCTTTTAATAAGGGTATATTATAAACAACTATTTTATTATAATAATTTTTATAATTAATATTTTTTAAGATGTAATAATAGAATGTTTGGTATATCGATTTTGTTTTGGAAATCATGTTTTCTATGAATCATAATTATTGAAAATATTATAAATACGTTAGTATCTTTAGAAGATTCACAGGAGTGTTGTAATAAGTATACCCAAATCTTTTTTATCTTCATAGGAATCTTGAATTTTCACCCCTTTTATGCAAATGTTTTAATGAAAAAATAATTAAAAATATATTCTTGGAAGTTGGAATGTTAGTTTATTGGGAATGTTTTTAAAAATATTCATACCAAATATAGAAAAACTAACTTTCATGGGTTAAAATTTCTGAAAAACTAAAAAAGAAATGAGGTGAGAGGAATATTAAATAAGCAACACTAAAATCACATAAATTATTGATTATTTTGCTTATTTATGCGTTCTAGGTATGAAATTAGAGATAAATTTTTTAAATTATTATTTTTAAAAAATATCATATGTTATTTTTAACTTTTTTATTTTAAAAAAATTAATTCAAATATATTGATTGTGTACAAAAATTTATATTCTCATCCAATTATTGATTGTTATATAATCAAAATATATAATAATTTAAGTTATTAATATTAGTCTAATGGTGAATAGTGAAGATTAAAATAGTGAAAATTAGAATAATTTTATATGATGTTATACTTTTTTAAATTTGAATCTCATTTTTCAAATTTTAGTAAAAAATATATAATAATTTAATTAAAAAAATTACATTTGTAGTAATTTAAAATTGATTAATAATATAAAAATATTTATATTGATCATATAAAAATTAAAATTTTTAAATTAAATTTTTTTAACCTTATATTTAGATAAAATAATTTTAAATACTAGATTACAAACATTTAAGTGATAAGAAAAAAAAATAGGAACACTGAAAATTTTGAATAAAGTAATCTTTATATAAAATTAAAAATATTTTACATTACATCTCTTTTAAGAAAATTTTTAAATTTCTTTGTTGTACTTAATTATCATTCATACCTTTTGTTAAACTTGCTTTATTTTTATCATCTTTTATTATTGATTTCACATTTTTTAGAATTTTAAAATTTTTCATTCAAATATAAAATAAACTACTTTTATATATATATATATATATAAGAAAAAAATTAACTTATTTTAAAAGTAAATCTATCATAATTTATTTCACTTAATAACAATTTTATATGGTTAAATTTTATCAATTTAATCATTAAATTAATATATTTATTATATAAATTATATATATATAATTTTAAAAAATTTTAATATTTTATTAAATAAATTTAAATTAATTTATATTAAAAGAGATATATTATCCATTAAAATAAAGTATTAAATTTTTTTAAAATTTTATAAAATTTTGTAAACATGATCTATATAATAAAAAATATATTAATTTAATAGTTAAATTAATAAATTTAACTATTTAAACTTACCTCTAGAATAAGTTAATCCTTTCTCTCTTTCTCTCTCACAAACATAAGTTACTATCACTTGACACCACGAGTCCATATAACACTTATATTAACTTAATAATTTTTTATAAAATATAAAATTTATTAATCTAACCTTTAATTTAAAAGTTCTTATTAGATAAGTTACATTTATAAAATTTTATACAAAACAAAAGTTAATAGATATCGTATTGTATGACTTTATTTTAATATCTAATACATTTTTATACGTAAATATTAATAGTTGAATTAATGCCTCCAAATTATTTAAAATTTGACATAGATAAAATTTAAAAATATTATAACATGATTCGATGGTTGGATTGATAAATCTTGTATTTTATAAAAATTACTAACTAGGTCTAAATATTAAATTTCACATTCACATTAGATATAAAACTTAATATTTACATAACTAAATAAATTTTAATATAATATAAGATTCATTAATTTATCCTTTTTAAAAATTCTTATCAAGTATTTCATAAAAAAAAATTAATAAATATTTTATTATATAACTTTGTTTTAATATTTAATATATTATTTAAATATATGTATTTATATATAAATATTTAAATTATTTAATATTTGATGAACATGATTATAAATACATTATAATATAATTTAATGGTTGGATTAAAAATTTTATATTTTATAAAAAATTATTAAATTAATATAAATATTTAATAAATAGTATCAAGATTCTAACCTATTCTATCTATAAATTAATCATATTTATCTTTTAATCTATACTTCTTAGATTTTACCTTACAGCTACGGACACAAAAGTATTTTTTAATTAATTTATTTTATTTTAACTTATACTTTTTAATTTTATCTAAAGTTTGAAATATGTATGTAATGCATGTTAGTTTTTACTGAATGGTAGCCATAAGTGAGAAGAATGACGTTTGTATTTTAGAATAAGTTTGAATGTGGATTGTTTTTTTAAAATTAAAAGAGTTATATAATGTTTATAGAAGTAAATAAAAATTTATTGATCTGTTATTTTATTTGTATTTTAAAAATTGTGAAATTAGAAAATGCTTATTTGATTAAAAAAATTACTCTTTCCCTCTCTGTCTCTAAAACCCAACTTCTAAACACTCTAGAAGGTGCAACATTAACATCAAGCTATCCAATTTCTAGACTTGACATAATTAGCAACTTTCGCATGAGGAGAGTCTCCCTCAGGTATAATAAATAAAAGATTTAGAATATATTGAAATAACAAAAAAAGATAATAAAACTTTTGATGAAGTTATTTTAATCTTATATTAAACTTTTTATGACTGCACTGGATGAACCCGTGTTCCGCATGTAAAGTTGTAGTCGCAGCCTAATTAGCTCTAGAACGATATTCAAATTCAGAAAACTCAAATGATTAACGAGGGTTTAAAAACAAATTATTAAAAAATTTCAGCATGCTATCACATTCAGTTTCATACAAATAGGAAGATAGTTCCATTTTGTTGTTCATTAAACATTTTCCTTAAGAATAGGATTATGGGTGGTTCAACAACCAGAACAATATAGACACAACAAAATTTATAATAGTATCATATTTTGGATTTTTTCTTCTTTTGGTGTTGCAGACACTGAGTATAATAAATTTCTTGATTAGACGTCGGTTTTCACCAAAAAGCCGTTATTCTTGGCGCTCACACAGAACCAGTAGAATCACGTTACCTGTGTGAGAAGCCAACGTGATTCTTGCAACCAGGCTTTGTTTAATTTTCCACTCTACAGCTACGAGACTGCTGAATCTTATTATACCAACTGGGTAAACAATTGAAACTCCTCATATCAATTAAAGTGTCGAATCTCATTTTTCTCCGTTCTTTTTTCCAATGGACTAAGCTGCCAAATATGCCAAGGACAAGGACATGGAAAAGTAACAGTGCTAGTTTTATTTGTTAGTTTCAGTTATAGGTGGATATATTATAATAGGAGACAAGAAAATGGGAATTGATCCCTTCCATTGAAATTAAGTAAAAGCAACCTCATTAGTCGCTATGCTTTAGGAATCTTATCCTTATGGTTCCTTCAATTAGCATTGGTTCCCACAAGGAGCACATTTCAAAAGTAGATATTTGTATTTATTTTTTAAATATCCTAGTCTTTTGATCTTTCCTTTTCACACTTTGGATAAACTCTCTATATAACATGAAAACAATCTTGTGCAACTCTTGCAGTGTTACATTGCACCGCCCCCACAATATTCTTAACTTAATAATAATAACCACCCTGTTTGAGTATCATACCCTGCAGTTTCTATGGAAAAAAACAACAGTTCTAACACTTCTATGTGCAGGAAAATCCGTGAAGCACTTACAGGAAATCCTGCTACCAGAGCCATTCAACGCATTTCAAGCTTTAATCAAGAACCTAAACCTGTTACCACCAAGACAAGTATCCAAACCAAACCACATCCACAACATAAGGCTCATACAGAAGCAGCAGGAACAATCCCTATCAAGTTTGATAATTCGACCCCAAAATTGAGGGAGAATGGAAACAAAGCAGTCTCAATTGTATCAAAAGAACCTCATCAAGCACGGCATGTTCCAAATCCCGTACAAGATCAGGCACAAGGTAAGAAATTAGTTAATATTAATGATATTTTCGATGATTACATTCGGCGTACTGGGCACAAACTCAGAACCGTATCAAAGATTGGTTGGGGTCAGAGCAACACTGTGGCTGCACCAGATAATGAGGCCAATGATACCAACAAAAATGAAAGCCATAAAGATCATTTTTCTGAGTTTATTCTTCGTGCTAAGAAGAGGCTCAGAACTAAAACAACAGTTGGAAAGAGTGGTTCCTTGAACAAAGAATAAGACTCTGAATATTATTGAACTGAGGAGCCTCACAAGTCACAAGTAATGCTGGTGTTGGCTGTGATGTGGTTGTGTGGGTATAAAAATAAGGTCACTCCTTGCCGGCCTTTGCCAACATAATATTTCTTTCCTATTTGTGCTAAACATATAAGTTGATGTCTTAATATATTGATCTATATTTCACCTTTGATTCCCCTCTTTTATCTCTGTTAACTTGAACTTTCTATCAGTATTACATACTGCTTTATTTAATTTTATGGTAATCAAGATGGCTCCTGCTGTAATACTTTTCATTTCGAATTTTCTAGTGCTATATATACATACAGGGAGTAATCTCATTCCGGTATTAGTAATTTATCCTAAAATTATTCTAATTTAAAGTCTTTATGAGATATAAATTAATAAATTTATTCTGTAAATAATATAATGATCATATATATCAAAATTTAGAAAAATTTAAAATTTACATATATATAATTTTATAATTAATATTTTTTTATCAAGATAAAGAGATTTTTGTAAAAAAAAAATAGAACTTTTCAAAGGAAAAAACTTTTAAAAACAAAAGAAATAAATAAGATAATTTTTTTAGTTAAATAATCTCTATAAAAGTAAATATGAAGAGATGTTTTTAAAAGAAAAAAATTTTAAAAAAAATGCACATATCTCTTCAATTAACATATTTTGTGAAAGGTAGTTTTTGAAAAACCTCTAAAAGGAAGATAAAAAGATTGAGAGTAAAAATTTTCACTTTAAACAAGTAGTTAATGTGCATCAAACACTTAAGTATGAGGAAGATAAAAAGATTGAGAGTAAAAATTTTGACTTTAAACAAATAACAAATGCTACATACATCAAACACTTAAGTATGAGACACTATAACCATATAAACAATTTATATAAAGATTATTTTTTAATCATATGTATGGTTAGATTATTTTTAATAAAGACAAATCTATCCTAAATACTAAATATTAGATTATTTTTCATTGATGCATAATATCATCGAACTTAATAAAAAAATTTCTTTCTAAACAACTTCTCTAATAAAATTATGTCTAATTTCTACATACTTTAATCTAAAGTGTTGAAAATTTTTTTTATACAAGTTAATAGCATCAATATCATAAAAGAACACGAAATATGTTTTTACAAAGAATAATATTTTAATTAATACTTTATTCATAGAAGTTGTAATGTATTCTGCTATAATTGTTGAGAGCTCTTAATTTCTTTTCTTCCTTACTTGTACTAATAAGACGATATCCTTCATTACTATTATTTTTTTTTTATAAAATCTATACCTTCTTACTTATTGTATCCATTTCTTACTATCTTCCCATTTTCTGTTCACTTATTTGTCTCAATGATATTTTTTAATTTTTGGTTTAAGAATAGATATCCGTAACTTATTCCATATGAATTGATTCAAATTTTCTTACATTGCCATGATCCATCCATAATCTTTTAAACTTTTTAAACTATCTTGGTCTCTATTTTTGAATTTAAAGTTAAATTGGATTGATATTCGAATTCGGATTATATTTGTAGACCTTCGGTCTTATCTCCAATGATGAGCTTAGATGGATGATGAAGTTTGAACTTTTAATTTTTCTCTTATTAAGAATAAGATGCTTGATATTGAATTTATAATGTCTAACTCCTTTATGTTAGGTCATTCTTAATTTCTTTACTAGATACTTTTATTTCTTTTTCAATTTATTTGCACCAAAATTCAACATCTGGTTCTTATATTTTCTATGAGAATTTTAGTTCATCACCCAATCTTACTTGAATAGATTCTTTTATCATTGAGATTCTAGAATTGTAGATTCTACATACCTTAAAAATACCTGAGTATTTAAGAAAGATTTTCGAAGAAGATTTTGAATCAAAATTTTTAAGTTGATCTTTCGTATTCAAAATTTATCATTCATATTTAAAAGTATCAAAGGACAATATGTTTGGTCTTCTTTCTTTTCATAATTTATAAAAATCTTTATTCAAGAATGATCTTATAGAAATTTTATTTTGGATATAATATGTTTTGTTAACAACATCTCTCCAAACGTATTTATGTATAGTTTTTATAAGCATGATTCTACTCATTTTTTTGTTCTAATTTTTTTTTCTACAACTTCATTAGGTTAAGTTCTTAGAGATTAAAACTATGTGAAATATCTTTGTCATTGTAAAATTTTTTAAAAAACTTAATTTTTGAATTTTCTATCATGTAAAAAATGTTTTAAAGTACATAAAAGATTAATCCTTATGGGTTAGAAAATAGATTCAAATTAATCTAGAATAATCATCAACAATAAACTGATTTTTTATCTTCAAGATTTAAGATGTTAGTAGGTTCAAATAGACCTATATGCTACAACTCTACGGATCTAAAAAATACATTATCGAATTTTAAAGATGTTTTTTTGTTATTTTCCTTTTATGACAAGTTTCACACAAAAGTTTTGAAATTGGCACGTCCCATGTTTTTGTTGTGTCAAATCCATGTTTAATTATTACTTAAGAAAATATATCTTATATGATTTAGCTTCTCCAAATCAATCTTGTAAAGATTGTTGTATTTATTAACAGTAAATATTACTATTTTGTCAAGTTTATGAATTATACACTCTTCTTTATTAAAGAAGACATTACATCCACTACACATAATTGATTAATGTTAACTAGATCATGCTTGAATTCTTTAACATTTTATTCATGATAGATAAAGTGTTCTTATTAATTTTATCTATTCTTTTGATCTGTCCTTGTTAATTATCTTTAAAGATAATTTTTTATTCTTTAAATGAATACTTATTGCTAGAGGATTAGGAATGTAAACCTTTCTCTTTTCCCATATCTTAAGCATACACTATCCATGTATGATTTGGGAGAATTTTTCTTCTTATTAATCATTTCTACAAATGAAAGAATCACAATCTTAGGTACCCATATTATTTTGAATCTTTGTGAGTTAGTTTCAAAAGCTTTAAGTTTTTGCTTGCTTTTACGATGACATTTGAATGTTGTATGTCCTGATTTTTCACAAAGAAGATATAGGTAGACACTAGATGAACATTAGATTTCTAACTTCAAATCTTGTTATAAGTGGTCTTCTTGTTGAGCCTTATTTCAAATTTGTCATTTGGATGTCAACTATTTTTTAATATCATATTTAAATTAAAATTTCATTGAAAATTTGGCAAGATCCATGGTATGTTCATTAATTTTATAATGAAGTTTAGATATTGCATCAAACTATTAACCTTACTATGGATCTTTGGATTTTCTTGAAGACTCAACTATCAAATAATTATTTTTTAATAATTCTAAATTCTTTTTCTTAATACTTTGAACTTTTTTTTCTTTATTTATAAATTTTAAACTTATTTTAATATAATTTATTTTGAATTTCAAATATCTAGAGATAAGAATGTTAGAATTATCAAGAAAATTTTTATAAGTTTGTTTAAGTTTAGACAAGAAGATTTTGTTAGAATTTATCTTATTATCATTGTTTGGGATGACAAAAGGCATATATGAACAAACATTGTAACTTCTTATTCACTTTATAAGCTATTACCATCTAAATATTTTTAATTAGATAAAATATTATTCTTCTTTTTATTCTTTAGGAATAATTTTTTATGTTTCTTTAATATATTGACAATTTTTTTTGATATATTTTTTATTTCATGCACTGAGCATTACATTTTATGGTAGATTTTAGATTTGGAATATTTCTTACCACTATTTAAAATTTTATAAGGCTTCACTCCTTTTTCCTTCCTTCTCCATATGTTTTTTATGCATCTAGTGATAAGAGACAATTTATTATTTGTCTTGCTCCTTTCTTCTTTTGACTTTTCTAAATTTTATGAAGACTCTTCTATCTTTATAGACTTTGAAGAGGTGATTGAATTGTATGATTGTTGGTTTGACTTTAAGGTGATTATTTTCTTGTTCTTCTTAGGAATGAAAGTATTCAACTCTGCTTCATGCACTTTAAGAGATCCTAGAAGCTCATTTTCCTTCAAGCTGCTAAGATCTTTAGTTTTTCAATAGTTCTTGCTTTGAGTTCCCTACTTAGATAAAGTCTTAAAAATCTTCCTAACTTTATCTTCATGGTCACATTCTTACTCAAATCTTTTATACCATTTATGAGAGTTTGAAACATTCGTATCATGTCATCTATAATATTGATATCTTTTATTTTGAATATCTCATATTGATGAACCAACAAAGACAATGTTTGATTTTAGAAAATATTTTCTTTTTTCACAATTTATAATACAAACTTTAAAAATAGAAAGCAAAATAAAAATAATGTGGTATTTTCATAAGTAAAAATAAACATAAAATAAAAAATATTTTCTAAAATGAAACACTACCTTATTTTATTTTATTTTTCACTTGGTGGGTTCATTCATTTATGAGAACCAAATTATTCTATATCTCTTTTATAGGATTTCAACTAAAAAATTTGTCATACTTATTTTTCCATGAAACATAAGTTAGAAATACTTTGTGTTTATATTTTATTAAAGTTCTATGATTTGTTTAATTGTCAATATTTCTTAAGATTTTTATTTTTTTGAATATTTTAGGAGCATACTATTCATTTTTTTATTACATTGTATATAATATAGTATGTGGATTGGATAAACATCTTTCTACGATATCTTTAGTATGGATAATTTTCACTAACAAAAGCTAATAAACTTGAGATGAATGCTCTTTTTGGATTAAGTTACTTAAATGAATTTATCATTATTTTTGGATCTTATATTCCCTCCAAGTGTAAAATATTCTCAATCTCAAAAACTCTTATACCAATTGAAAAAGAAAATTATGAAAAATTTAAGAAAAAAGGTTGAATTGGATTTTTTTTTTAAATTTTTTCAAAACACTTATAGAATTTTTTTAAAACAAATGTCTTCCTAGATGTAAACACTTGAATCTTCTAATTAAAATAATTTCTAAAATAAATATTTTATTAAAAATAAAATTTCAATATAAAAATTCTCAACTTTAATAGATATATAATATTGATTTTCTCTTAGAAAAATAAATACCAATATATATATATATATATAATATTGATTTTTCCTTAAAACCTAATGATTATATTTAATTTTTTACTTTCAATCAAATTTTTCATTAATTATTTTTTACATGAAAATTGAACGTTTAATTGTTTTTTAATTATTTTTGCACAATTTTTTCTTAGTTTAAATTTTTAATATTTTTATACAAATTTTTGAAATTTCTCACACTCCCAATAAATACAAGAAAGTAAAGTTTATACTATCTAAACAATAAATAGTAAATAAGAAATGATAGCAAAATATTTAAGAACTATGTATGCAGATTTGTAGGTACGTATCTGCTTCTTTAATGCAGCAAATCTTCTATTTATATTTTCATATAATTTCTTACTTGTTATGTTTTGAAATTTGAAAACAAACTTATGCAACATTTCATTTAATATTCAAGATTACTGACACTTTTTTTTTTTATTATTAGAGTAATTTTAACCATTATTTTTTTACCAATTATCTATCCTTTTTATTTTGTAAAAGGTTCATTTTTCATCTATTTTTGCATAAACTTTGAAAGTATCAATTCTTTTTATCTTAGAAGCTATATTGAAGTATTTGGTCATCTTTTTAAATAATATTTTAGAAAGTAATTTTAATCCTTACCTACTAGTGTAAAATCCTTGCAAAGGAAATGTTTTCTTCTTGATCTTCTTAGTTCATAAGATATATTAATAGAAACTTGTGAGAGGTTACATCTAAACTTGCTAGTATATAAGATATTTTATTAAATTTTAAATCTTTTATAATATTATCAAAAATTTTGAAATATCAATTATCTTATCTCTAATAATATAAATTATTTATAAAATTATTTTATATTTATAGCTTATGTATGTGATATCATAAAAAAATTCTTTTATAAATCAAATATACCTAACTTGGTGTTAATCTACTAAAGTATTAGCAAGATATTAATTCTTACTAATTAATTTTTGTGTTTACCTAACCAATAACGTTTGACATAGTGTAAATAGTTTTGTCTCTTAAACATGCTTACAGAGGTCCAATTCTTACTTATGTGCACAGAAAAATATTTTATTATAAAAAACATAACCTCCTTCCATAATCTCTACACTTTAAAGAAATTAATATTTAAATATAAGCTAGAGATACTTTTGATACACAAAAAAGAAATTATCTTCACTAATATTAGTAACATATTCAAATTGAATACGCTAAGTTTATATAAAATTTTATCTATTATAATAATAAGGTCATATGATAAGGTGAGGTCAAATTGAATTATATCGCTTGAAAATTAAAACTATGTATTTAGAATATTACCTGAATATAAAAACTCTTACCGTAGTATACTAAGAATTTGATCCTACAAAATTAATATCTACTGTATTCAGTAATATAATATGTAAGGTTAAATAAGAAAATGATTTCTTAAAGATGTGAAGGGATACTTGAAAAAAATAAAATTATATATTTAATCATTTTAAAATAATTAAATTTTAATTTTGATCTTTTAATTTTAAAATTTTTTATTTAGGTTTTTTATTTTTTAAAATACTTTGATTATGGTCATTGATATTAAATTATTAATTCAAACAAAATTACATTAAGTTAAATTAACCATTGTTAAATGAAATTTAGATATTTTATGAAATATTTTAATTATTATTTTTTAATTATGATTAATTTATTTTGATTTAATGTAACTTAAATTAATATCACAAATTATAATTAAGATATTTTAGAAAATAAGAATCTAAATCAAATATTTTAAAATTGAAAGATTAAAATCAAAATTTAAATATTTTAAAAAAATTAAAAATATATTTAACCTTTTAATTATTAATATAAAGAATCACATTGAAAAATTGTGTGAGCATTATGCAAGTATATTTTCTTTAAATATACATAAAACATGATTGGGTTAAACTTTTATGAATGGTCCCAAAATCATATCTATATCTTCAAAAATGAAGGTGATGAATTTTGTTGAAATCTCAAGGAAAGAATGTTAGAGTACTTACAAATTACAAATTACAAATACATTCTAATGCCTAAGTTAGTATCAATAGAATAACTGTATAAGCAAATAACTGCTAATGTAGCAAATGAAGTGCCGGTTTGAATAGTTCTGATTGTTAAATGCATCTAGGAGGTATAATTCAACATGACAGTGGAACTTGTAACCACTAAATAATAAATATTGTGTAATCATCTTGGTTGTGAATAGCATGAGCCTTAGAGTATGATTCTTTGTTACAAGGCTTAAGAAATGTTTGAGGGTAAGCAAGTTTTAGGGTATTGCGTTTTGCACCTTAAAACTAAATTTTTTTCAAATTTAAAAATATATTTTTTACACTTTAAAATTAAATTTTAGAATGATTTTTAAAATATATTCTGAAATTAAGATTTTGAAATAAATTTTTTCTATTTTAAAATGTATTTTTTGTATTTTGGATTAAAATTTTAAAATGTATTTATTATCACTAAAAAAATAAATTTATTTAACGAATATTTTGTAATAATTGTATAAACCTACATAAAATATATTAAATCAATACAAAATATATTAAATTTTAACTGTTATACTATAATACTATTTAAATCATCGTTAAAGTATCTTTCGATAAATAAAAATTTATAAAAAAAATATTAAAATTTAAACTATTACTATCTATTATTTAAAATTATTACTAAAAAAATATTTTTTTTAGTATATTTTCTAAAATTAAATAAAAAACATTTTAAAATTTTAATTTTGTAATAAAAAAATAAATTTTTAAATATAAAATATATATTTCAGAATCTTAATTTTGAAAAATAAAAAATTTATAAAGGTAATAATATAAATATAATTTTGTAGGATTACAAATTCCTTTTATTTTAGAGGGTGAAAAAAAACAATATCTCAAGTTTTATGAGGCCTTAGATAATGCTCCATCCGATGAGTATAATGGTCTTAGGTGGCCCAAATTTACAGTAAACAATGCTTTGGGCTCAAGCTCACAATCTACTGACCCAGACTTAAACATTTATGGCTAAAGATGGATGTGAAGGTATTTCTTTTACACTTTTTTTTATAACTTTTCGTACCCTTTTATTTTTTTTATAAAATTATTATTTTAAAATTACCTTTATCCGCTGTGTTATTACTTATTATCGTCTGAGTAATTTGCACAACTTTAATTTTGAAATTTATTTTTTACATTTTAAAATTAAACTTTTGAAATATAAAAAATTTTAAAATTAAAGTTCCAAAATACAAAAAGCACATTACAAAATGAAAAATTTAACATTTTGAAAGTTTGATTTTGAAATTTAAAAAATAAATTCAAAATTTTAGTTTCAAAATGTATGATAAAACTTATTTCAAAAATTTAATTTTAAAATATAAAAATTATTTTAAAATATAAAAATATATTATAGAATTAAAATTTCTGAATATATTTTATGGATTCTGAAATAAAAATTTCGGAATATATTATGGATAGAATCTCAGAATCCACTATTGTGAGAAAAACAAATAAATAATTATAAGATCTATTACAGAGGGTAATATTAATTTATGGTATTTTCTCCGGTACCTTTGTAAATTTGGGGGTACGGTACCCTGAACAATAAAAAACAGACATGTGTACAATAACATTTATTATGGTCAACTTTTATATTAGAAAAAAAAATTAAAATATTTATATTTTGATCCCATTTTTATCATAATCATATTTTATAATATTTGCACAGTTAATCATTTATGTTTCCTTAATTAAGGTACCGGAGAATGCACCTTAATTTATGTTTCCTCCACGTTCTGTTCCTTTCACAGCACGAGGGAATAATATAAGGCTATAAGAGGAACCATATTTAAATACATTTTATGATAATTTGATGATTTTTAAAAATACAAACATTGAAAGCAGCTATTTCATCTTTTTCAAAAATTAGTTAACTTTTCTACAAAAAGTATATCATTTTTTATAATTCAATCGACCTGATAGCCACCATAATAATCATAGAATGCCAACTATATGTTATAGACTTTTTATCCATTCAAAATTGTCACCTATCCAACATCTCATCTCAACTAATTAAGGTCGAGTGACATGTTGACCAATTTTTATTTTTTTATTTTTTAAAGAAAAAGCTCAAATGACTTCAATAATTTCAGCTGAGCAAAGCAGGGCTATAACTCTAATATATTATTATTGTCTTCATTAGACTACATCATCCTGCACTGATCGCATGTTCTTGGATCCAAATTAGATATTTCTTTAGGGAGAAACATTTTTTAAAAGCTATATTATTCTTAAAGTATATGAATAAAAGTATATTTATTTTTAAGTTATTTTATATATTAAAATCACATTATATTTTAAATTAATTTAAAAGTAAAATATCTTTATTAATTTATTTTAAAAATAATTTTCCTTAAAAAAAAATTTGGTTCCTTCGAACTCCTTGGGTCGGTCGGTAACCTATGGCTGTTTTGACATGGTGGCATGCATTCCGCCAACACTACATTGTTGTCGCTGTATATATATCAAGATCGTAGGGAGAAAAATGTAGTGCTTGAAGCTAGATGTAGTCATGAGGATATAATTATATTCAAATAATATTTTTCAATCATAGTTAATTCAATTAATAAGATCAAACAATATTAACAAAAAATCATTGTATATTAAAAAATTTTATTATCTTCTTTTGATACTCATTTATAAATCATAATAATAAATAAAATTTATCATTCTTTAAAAATTATGAAAATAATATTTTTTTTATATATATATATAGTATTTTATTAATAATTTTTTATGTTTTATCCTTTATTTTTATTTTTTTAAAATTTTTTATTTTAATTTTTAAATTCTTTTTATTATCAATATACCTTTCACATCCTCCTTTTTTACTTCATATTTCTGTGATTATTATTTTCTTTTGTAAAAAAATATTATTGCCGTCACCTAAGTGAACTTTCAAGTTTCAACCTTCAACAATTTTATTATTCTTTTTAAGGTTAATACTTTATTTATAATCTATTGGATAATGTATTTTGTTAGATAGGATTTTAGGTTTATAGTTCACTGATTCCGATACACTTTACGGTAGAAGACGAACCACAATGCTGATATATTTTATAAATTAATTTTCAGAATACATTTAATATATTTCATAAACTAGTTTGCGTAATAAATATTATGGAATATTATTTTTATGTTCTATAAATTAATATACGAAATATAAATAATTAGATTTTATAAATTAATATGCAGAATAAAAAATGTAATAATAGAACCAAAATTTTACATTATTTTTTTTAACTACTATATCAATTTCTTCTTCAATTTAAATTAAGAACTCAAATTTTTAAGTATATCTAATTAGAAAAAATTCTTATTTATATAAAGAAAAATTAATAAAAACAAAAGAAAAAAAATGTTTATTATATATTATATCATTAAAAATAATTTAATCTTTTCATGAGTAAAGTAGGTAAATTTTTTTTTTAAGAGGTGTTCAAAGTAAAAGCCTCCTTCTAAGGGGATTGCTTTTTGCATCCCTTCACTTTTTGCAAATTTTTTTTTCAATTATACCCTTTAACAAATACATTCCGTAAATTAATTTGCGGAATGTAAACATTTTATATTCCGTAAACTAATTTGCAGAATGTATTTTTACATTCCGTAAACTAGTTTGCGGAATGTATATTTTTACATTCCGTAAATTAATTTGCGGAATGTAAAAATTTACATTCCGTAAATTAGTTTGCGGAATGTAAAAATACATTTCGTAAAATATATTTCATAAGTTAATTTGCGGAATGTAAAATACATTCCGTAAACTAGTTTACGGAATATATTTTTTACATTCCGTAAACTAATTTACGAAATGTATATTAAAAAACGTAAAGAATAAAATAAAAATATCCAAATATAAAAAAACGAAATATATATTAAAAAACATAAAAAATAAAATAGAAATATTCAAATATCAAAAAAAGAGAAGATGTAAAAAGAAAAAATAGGGGTGCGAAAAGTAAAGCCCCCTTCTAATCTACAAGGGCCCGAACTGAAAATAGTTTTGAGGGTGTATTGGGTCAGCATGTATAATCTCATATATTTTATTTATTTCATGCGTTAGTTCACTCTTTCCTTTTCAATCACACCAATATTAGTTATGACGTCATACCCTTACTATAATTTCATCTACAATATAGTCTTTTCGGTAATAAATATTTTTTCAGTTGAAAAATAAATAATAGAGTTGTTTATGGGCAGTCAAGTTTAAAGGGAAAAAGATACCTGAACTAATTAAAAAATAATATATTAATCAGGAACGAGTTTAATTAATTTTATGTTTCCAATCAAAACTAAATCAGTTTATTAGGAATTTGTTAAATTGGGTCGAATCTTAAAAAATAAAAAATAATGGGTGGATAGAGTTAGTCAGGTTATTTGGATCTACTTAATTTATGAATATTTCTAATAAATAACACTTCATCGATAAATTTTAAAAAATAATACAAGAGAGTAGGGTAGAAGTTTGTACACTTTTATAAGTTTGTACACTTACTTTTTTCTTTTTCATTTGACATTGCTTTATAATACTATTCTGGGAACAAGTTGTATTCAAATTATAAAAGTGTATGTTACATTATAAATAAACTACAATTCAACTTAAGCGTGAGGTTTTTGTCACAGGATCACAATAAAGGTCAAGTAATGAATAAACATGGAAGGGACGTTAACACACTTTCAAAGGTTGAAAGTGTCTGCTGTATAGACAATGTTTTCCAGTCCTTCATAATTTTTTTATCCAAAATGCAGCACTCACACCCACTGTCTACTAGACGTAGTACCCCACGCCTGGTTGATATTTTAAAATAAAATAACAAAATTCAACCAAGAGAAAAAAAATAAAATAGTAGTATGGAAGGTCCAGGACTTATTAAAATCTTGTTACAATGTAGATCATTACTTGAAGTCAAAGATTACATTTAAATTATGATAATAAAAAATATTTATGAATTAATTAATTAATGGTTTAATCAAAGTTTAAGTGACAGTATATTAACAATGATTTAAATGATCAAATCAGTGTTTGGCCCCTTCATTTTAATATTGATTGAATTAAAACTGTTTTCTGTATAATAAAAGCCAGATAAATTTCGTTGTACTTTTTTCCTTTAGAGAAGTACTTTTTGAGATGTTGTAAACAAAAATAAAATAATGTAAAAAATGAAATAATAATGTCCTGTATCAAATACAATTTCAACTGTTTGATGGTTCTTAAAATTGTATATTTCTGTTGACATTTTTAAATTTTTTTAATAATATTGTAAATAAATTATATAGTTTAACTATATTATATGTTTACTTGTATCCATAAATATTATATATTTCTATAACAATATAAAAAAGTATTTCATGCGTTTGATTTAGTTTATTTTCAAAATTAAAATTAACTTCGTTAATTTATGAAAAAAAATTATTAAAAAAATGGATTACAAACAAAGACCCTTAAATTTCAATTTGTTTACAATTTGGATAATTATTAATTTTTTTAAGTAGGAGTAATTATTAAATTAAATGATATTTTAATATGTATTTATATTATAGATTAATTAATTTAATATTATAGATCACTATATAAGTAATTAAGATTAGATTGGTGATAAAAGGTTATGAATTAAAATAATTTTATATAAAAATTAGAAATTTAAATTTTATATTTCTATATTATAAAAAAATTAACTCACTATGTTAATCAATGAATTTTAATCTTTCATTTATATAAAATTGGATTTTAATTAATTTTATGCTATTTATCATCTAATTTGTAGAATTTCAAATGAATTTTAAAAAAATTAAATTATTATATCAGTCTTTAAAATTATATTTATTAATTATTTTAATTTTTAACAATCATAATATATTAGATAGATATTTTAAATTTTTTTTTTCTGTTATAACATTTAAACTAGTTAGTTGTTAGAATAGAAAATATACCTCTTTGCACTTATTTTAATTAACCATAAAAATAAGATTATAGTTTTTATTTCGCTTTCTTTTTTATTGATTCTTATTATGGTATCAACAATATAAAATATATGAACTTTTTTTTCTTTTTTTTTAAACTATTTTTTTTATTACAATGGTGTTCTCCGTTTATTATATTATTGCCGACTTGCAAGATTTATGCAACCTCTTTTATCTTTATCCCAATGAGACTCATTCCTTGGTTTTGGTCTCTACTTCTTTAACTGCAACCAATTTTCATTCTTGGAAGCAATGTATAACGATGTCCCTTCTCATCAAGAACAAGCTTGAGTTTATTGACGACACCATCAAGAAATCGACTTCTGCCAATCTGATCCTGCATTTTGGCAACATAACAACACTATGGTCCTTTCTTGGATTTTTTGGTGTCTTTCCCTTAAAATTGCCCAAAGTGTTCTTTAGATTAACAATGCCAAGATTCTTTGGGATGAGCTTCAAGAACGATTTTTCCAAATTGATATATTTCGTATTTATGATTTATAAGAGGATATTTTCTCCTATGAACAAGATGACAAAACTGTTACAACATATTTTACTGGCTTGAAAACACTCTTTGACGAATTTAACATCTTGGTCTCTATACCTTTGTGTACCTATAATGTAACTTGCACTAGTAATTTGTTGAACAAGATGCAACAATAGTGAAACTCTTTACAAGTTGTTTGTTTTCTTAAAGGTTTTATTGATCAATTCTCTAGTGTTCACTCTCAAATCATGCTCATATCCTTGTTGCCCTTCTTGAACAAGGTCTTTGGCAATGTTGTGCAACAAAAACACAATTTGATAATGAGCATAATAAGCATGTCACATCTACTTTCAATGATACTTCTTTTGATCCTAGAAAATGTCCTGGTGTCCTACCAACCCCCAAAGGGACTCTCCCCTCTTCCTCTAAGCAGGATGGCAAAGAGAAACAATGCTCTTATTGTGGAAGAACTAATCACACAGTAGATAAGTACTTTGGAAAGCATGATTATCCATCTTATTACAAAATTAGGAATAATAAAAAAGTCAATCTCACCACCACTACGTTTGATCAAGTTGATTCTGTAGCAATTACAATAAACTAGGTCACCATTGATCCCAAATACAACCTCATCGCAGAACAATACCAAGGACTTCTAACATTACTTTCCTCCCGAAATTCCAACAATAACCAAAACCATTCTCAAGTGAACTTTACTACTTTCGTCAATACCACTTCTCCTTATAATAATGGTAACATCCTTCCACCTATTTCGATTTTGGATTTTGGTGCTACTAATCATACATGCACTACATTTTCTTTCTTCACAACATATAGATTTTATAAACCAACTCATGTTGGCCTACCTAATGGAACCGAAGTTACTTTTAATATAAAAGGAACTATTCATTTACCTAATGATTTAGTTGTCAATGTCATATATCTTCCAGGTTTTCGTTTTAATTTGGTATCTATCTCTAAACTAACTCAAGACTTAGCTTGCTTATACATCTTCTCATTCATTTCTTGTCACATTCATTGTATGAGTGTCTCGAAGATGATTGGCAATGCTAAGGTCATTGGTGATCTCTATATTTTGTAAGGATTCAACATTCTAAAGCCATCCGTTCAATATCAACTTGGAACTACACCTAAAAATTTGATAAACTCTATTACTACCTCTTTATGGCACCATACACTCGGTTATTTGTCCATAGATAGGTTAAAAACTATGCGTAAACATTTTTATTTTATTGATATTTCTATTCCAAAGGATTGTGATATATGTCATTTTTCAAAACAGAAACAATTGCCCTTTCCTATAAATGACATTGTTGTCTCTGCTATATTTGATTTGGTTCATATGGATATTTGAGGTTCAACCTGCACCATTACTTTAAATGGTCATAGATATTTTTTTACTATTGTGGATTTTTTTTCTAAACATACTTGGTTTTTCTCTATTTTCTTGTTGAAAATTAGTTTAATAAGACCATTAAAGCTATTAGAATTGAAAATGGTAAAAAATGTTCATTAAAGAACTTTTATGCTAGCAAAGGTATCATTCATCAAATATATTGGGTGGCTACACAATAACAAAACGTTTTGGTTAAAAGAAAACATAAAAAAATTTTAAACCTTGCACGAACTCTCATGTTTCAACCTAACTTACCAAAGCTTTTATGATCTTACACAATTTATTTTCTTGTTTTCTTTGTTAACAAGATTTCTACCTCCACATTAAAAAATATTTGTTATATCAAAAGCTTTATAATAAACTTCCTGATCTTAGCATGTTAATATGCAAATTTTAATATGCAAAACAGATTTGATCCAAGAGTTAGAAAATATCTTTTTAGGCTTTAAATAAGGCATAAATGACTATATTCTTTTTTATCTTAAAAATAAGGAGACCTTCACTTCTTAACATGTCTTATTTGAAGAGCAAATCTTTTCTTTTCATGAAATTTTAAATGAATTGGACCTTATTGAAAGTACTTATGATAATTCCTTTACCCCTAAATGCTTCCTCTACACCGATTGATCTCTTAGTCCCTTTTTCTCACAACACACATAATTACAACATTGATATTCTTCCTACTAATATCACTATGACAAGACAGCTCACCAGGACTAGAAGATTACCTTTGTATTTGCAGGATTTTCATTATCAATTTCCTAACTCCACTACTCTCAACACTTCCAGCATATTAACATTATACCTCCTAAGTATCCACTCTCTATTGTTATCTCTTATGATCATTTGTCCAAGAAATACAAGTCCTGCATCCTAAACATCTCCACAACTGTAGAACCTAAGATTTATAGTTAAGCTGCAAAAGAAGACTGTTGGTAGAAAACAATGTAGGATGAGCTAGAAGCTTTGGAAAGAAACCATACTTGCAACATTATTGACCTTCCTGTTGGTAAGATTCCTATAGCTTGCAAATGAGTTTATAGAATAAAAATATAAACAAGATGACACTATTGACAAATATAAGGCAAAACTAGTTGCTAAAAGATTCACTCAAATAAAAGGACTTGGCTACATGCAAACATTTTTCCTAGTAGCCAAAATGACTCCTCTAAGGTAATTACTAGCCTTAGTTGCAACTAACTCTTGGCATCTATATCAATTGGATATAGACAACGCATTTCTCCATGGCACACTAAATGAAAAAGTTTACTTGAAAATTCTTCCAAACTTAAATATTAGCAAGCCAAAATCAGGTATGTCATCTACAAAAGTCCTTATATGGACTAAAGCAAGGAGACAGAAAATGGAATATCACTCTAATAGTAGCTTTCATTTTCGAAGGCTACACTCAATGTAGTTTAGATTCTACCTTTTTCATCAATAAAGACAATACTTCTTTTATATGTTGATGATGTTCTCTTTAGTGGTAAAAATCTCAATAAAATCAATAGGGTCAAAATTTTCCTTTATTCCAAATTTAGAATTAAAGATCTTGCAGAAGTCAAATATTTCTTAGATTTAGAGGTTGCAAGGTTTGTAAAAAGGATCTCTTTCACACACAAAAATATGCTCTAAAGCTTCTTGAAGATTCAAGATTGCTTACTGCAAAATCAACATCCACTCCTATAAATGGTTCTCTCAAACTCACTAAAAAAAGTAAGAATTCCACTAAAGGACATCAGCAACTATATGAGATTGATAAGCGGGCTTTTAATAGCTCACCACAACCAAACGTAACATTTTTTTTTCAGTCCAGTAATTGAGTTAATTCCTTTCTTGTCCCATGAATGTACATTAAAAGGCAACCATACAAGTCCTTCAATACATCGGGTTAGCACCTGCTCAAGGAGTATTCTTTCCTACTAATTCAAATATGAAACAACCTACAATAGTTCAAAATGGAGAGGTTGCAAAGACATTAGAAAATCCTTAACAAGTTATTGCATTTACCTTGGTAAGGCCTTAATATCCTAGAAATCAAAAAAATCAAACAACAATATTTAGAAGCTCTACATAAGCATAGTATAATACATTAGCTACCACTATTTGTGAACTCCAATAACTTCATTATTTTCCATCTAAATTACATTCTGCTCCTTTCAATGCTCACATCTTCAAGTTGGAAGTTAATAATATCCATTCTCCACTTTAAGGGAAGGCAACCATCATAAGATATTAGACAAATATTTTAAATATTTTTTTTCTATTATATTTCTTTTCTAATATAACACATATATTAATTAGTTGTTAAAATAAAAATAATTTATTTTTTCCTTTTTAAAATCAGATATATATAATCTTATGTAATCAGTCTCAATTAATCATAAAAGTAATATTATAGTTTTCTTTTCATTTTTTTTACTAATTTTTTAATTTATAAAAAATAAATTTTAATCTTTGAAATTGATAATTTTTAGTTAGTTAAATTATTAACATTAAGGCTTATCAATTTAATTATTGAGTTCCTAAACTATTAATCATTTTTGTTAACATTACGACTTATTGAGTTTAGAAACTATCAATCATTGGTGTTTCTGTCTTTAGTGTGCATAGTTAATTCGATTACTTATAAATCAATCAATAATTATTAAATCAAATTCATGATTATCAAGTTTTAGACCTAAATTTATTGTTTTAGTTTAAAAGCAAAATTTATGATTAATACCAATTTTAAGAAAAATTAATTAGCAGATATTAAAGTTAAGACAAATATTAACGTGAATATTCTATTTTACCGAAATGCAATTTTTTTTATTTTAAATTTAAAATTAAAAAATATTTTCTTAAAAAATAAAATAGAAGTTTATTTTGTTTAAATTACGAAATTTAATAAAATAAAAAATAAATAAAATAAGTCTTAAAATTTAAAATAAATAATAGTTTTAAAATTTTTTAAAAATAAATTAAATTAAATTAAATTAAATTATAATTGAAGATAAGGAGTAGCTTTGTTTTATTTGACGTAGGATTGATGATGAAAACGGGAGATGGTGAGTGTGTGGAGATAATTTTGATAAGTGGGAAAAGGTGATAAAAGAGCATATCTATTAGCAAAGAGAAAAAAGATGAGAGTACAGATATTAGAGTGTAAACTGAAAACGAAAAAAAAGCAATTCATATGTAATTTCAAAGAATAAATAACAAAGAAAGCAATTTGATGGAATAAAATACTTTCAAGAACACTTAGAATTACAAAGAAAATAAGATAATTCATTTGAGGCTAAAAAGAAAAATAATTTTATGATTTTTAGAATAAATACCGTCTCTATTCTTTTCAATTTCAAATTAATGAGTATCATGAATTCTCATTTGATTTAAAGAATTTTATATCTTAATTATCAATTATCATTCATTAATATTTAATATATATTGTAATAATTTTTTAATCAATTAATCTTAAATATCTTAATTAATGTGAACTAGAAATAAGTTGACAAGATCTATTACATGTGATCTTTCTTTTACGTTGCTAATTCAAACTTCTAATATTTTTTTTTTAAGTTTGGAGTTTCTGCTTCATAATTTTTTGTATAGTTTAAATTTTTTTATTTTCTGTCTATTTTTCAATAAAATAATAAAAGAAAGAAAATAACAATAAATGATATAGAAAAATTCTATCATATTTTGGTTATTTTAAATTTTTTTTATTTTCATTTTAATAGTTTGTAAATATAAATATGTAATTTTTATTTAGGAATTAATTTTTTTATTCTTGTCAATAAATCTTAATATTAAATAAGGTGAAAACTTAAGTTTTTTTTTAAATTTAAAAAATTTTAATAGTACAATCATCGTATGAGATCCTTATAAAAAATTATGTAAATAATATTTGAAAAAAAAAAATCTTATTTATTAGTTTTGTCATTTAAAGTGAATTTTTTTACAAATGGTTGTTGTAAATAATTTTTGTATGTTAGTCTTTATATTTTATTATTATTGTTATTATATGGTGTATCATTTATATATTACATACTATGTCATAAAAAAATTTAAAAATAATTTTTTTAAAATTAATACTAACCTTTTTAAAATATGATAAAATGATATAGTATAAAAATATCATTTTAAAAAAATTGCTACTAATTTTAAAAAGAATATTTTTAAACTTTTTTTCATGTGACAACGTACAATGTATACATAACATGTAAGATGATAATACTATTCCTAGCAAGTATAATTTTATTGGTATGTTGCATATTTGATAAGCAAGTTTATTGTATTTTTTTTATATTTTGTAACATCGTAAGCTTATAAGTATTCTATATATATAAAATTGATATTTTTATTTGGATTAATTTTAGATATTTTATAATTTTATTAATTTTAAATATTTTTTATTTAAATTAAATGCTTACATTATTTAATTAAATATTATATTTTAATCCTGCGTGTACTAATGAGTAACTTATTTAGTAAATTTTAAATTATTAAATATAAGTATTTTAGATTTTTTATTGATTTAACTTATTTTATAATTATTTTTTATTATTTATTATTAAGTTATGATAAGTATTTGATTTAATGTGATTTTTTTAACTTTTATGTTATTGAAAATATATTGAACTCATTTATGTTGAATATTTTTCTCAACAAATTATATGTATTCAAAACATTTATTTACTTAAAAAAAACTAAAATTTTTAACTTAAATTAAGTATCTTATTAATGTTAATAGAATCACTAAATAAAGAATTTAAATATTAGATTTTTCTAAAATTATGTATGGGATCACATCGTGTTATTATTATATCTCTTATAATTTTTAAATATTTTTGAATTATTTTTAAAATTATATATTATTCTTAATTTAATATTACTTTTCTATTTAAATTATTTTACAAAATATGAATGCTTATTATTTTATAGTGTGAAAGCTTATATATCTTGATTTGGTTGATAGGTTCTTTTATTTAATTTTATGAATTAGCATTAACCAGTTATTTAAAATTTATATTCAAATTATTAATATTAATTATTTATGAAACTAGTTAATGAATATAATATTAAATTTTGGGTATGCGTACTCAATGATGGACTATATTATTCTTTTTGAATGCCTATAGAAAGATTACATAGATCAAATGGTGAGGTAAGTTACTATCTCGCTCCATTAAGTATCAACCCAAACTCATGAGACAGACAATTTCTCTCCTCTTTAATCCTTTCTTCGAGAAAAAAGAAAATAAAATAAAATAAAAGAAAATAAAGACATGATCCTGATTTGACTTTATCATTTATAGAATTGAAGTAGAAATATACTATATATATATATAATTATTATCATCGTTAAATAATCTAAAATGAAGGTGGCAGATGCATAATGTTCTTTTTTTTTTTTTTAAATTTAAAATGTTTATAAATAATATACTGTCGAACGTATGTAGTAACTAGCAGGAGCTAATCTATTTCAACGGGTAATTTCAAGTTTAAGTTTTAGATATGTAATTGGATTAAATACTTAAAGAAAAATTTTGCTATCTATAATAATTTTACTCCATATATTCAAGCATAAGTTGCTTTCGTGGAATATATTTGTGATATCTCACAAAAATAAAATAAAATATAAATTTTGATATTAAATTAAAAATCCAAACTTACATATTTGGAAATTTTAGAAGAAAAATTAAACTTTTTTAAATAAAAATTATTAAAAATATAATTTTTAAAATAAATTAAATCAAACATGTACTTAATATAAGTAAAATAAAATAAAATAACTTATTGCTACCATTGTTAAAGTTTTAGAAGTTAATTAATATGTTTTTACCACCATATTCGACCACAGTATTTTAATTTGTAATTGCTAAAAAGTTGTTTCTTTGTTTATTTTGTAATTTTGATAATTATAAGGTAAATTAACGTCAACTGATTTCTGTTATTATTTAAAACAAAATCACTCACCCAATGGGCAAAATGGTGCACCCCCTCCTCCGACATGTTTCAATATTATATTTTGCAGAATTAATTATTTTTCTTATTAACCTTTGAATTACTTAAACAATTAAAATAAAATATGGAAAACACTTTCTTAACCATTGAGACAATTTATCAGTTTTTATTGAACAATTTATAAGACTAATCGTTTCATTATTAGTGCGTGATCATGTTTATTCTTTAATTTTTTATACTAACCTAGTTTATAAACATATAAAATAGTTATTAAACTTACTTTCATTACCAACAAAGCCTACAGATAGTTGTCTCCTATCGGTATATTGAAAAGGATTTAATTTTTTATTGAGTATAGAAAATATTTTATTAAAAGTAAAAAAAATTACTTCGTTAATTTTAAAATTCCAAAATGATTAATTTTAGCAATTAAATAATGATATATATATATATATATATATATAATATTTACTTTCAATACTTTAATTTATTTAAAAGATGAACATAATTATATTTTAAATTTAAAAACAATGATTTTTAAAATATTAATAATGTGATGTTTACAGTCATTTTTAAAGAACTAATTCATAAATTTATTTTCCTTTTTTATTAATATGAACTACTGAATATAGAAAACGCCTTTCCCCATTCGTAATGCAAAGTCTAATTAAAAATTCAAATTTCAGGATGACATTATTAACTAAATTCACTACTTCAATAATTATCACTAGCATCACGACTCCTGCCACACTTTGGGCTATATTAGCTATATGTGATTAACTTGTTTTTAAAAATTTACTTAAAAAAGGGATTTTTTAAATTTTGTAAAAAATATTTTAGCGATATTTTTACATAATATAAAATATTTTAATGTTTTTATGTTTAATTTTTACTTAAATAAATATTTCAAAAAAATTATTTTTATAATTTAAATTTTTTATCAAACGGTTAAAATTTGTAATATAATAAAATAAACAACATATATTAAAATAATAATAAGCATATACCCATCTTATGTAACTAATAAGTCGCGTTCACATTTTATAGAGGTTTAAATTTTTTTTATTCAACATCCCTTCTATTTTTATATTATTATAATTTTTATAATTTTTCTTACTGTATAAATTTTTTATCAATAATATATATTATTAAATAAATTAAATAAAATTTTATTAAATTTTAAAAATTATGAATATGATTTATTTTTATTATAACAAAATTTCTAGTATTTTTTTGGTACAATATAAAAATTAAATGAGATAACTAGTTGATCAATCCTAATTATTTAAAATTTTTAACATTTATTAAGTATATATTTGGATCAACTAAAAAAGAAAATATTTTTTAAATGATTGATTAATGTTATAATTATTTATATAAAAAATTATATTTAAATATATTAGGTGAAAATTAATTTTATAAATAATCTAATTTGTTAGAATCATGTAAAAAATTATTTTTATAATAAAATTATAAAAATAAATATATAATTATTTTTAATAGTTAATTTTATATTTAAAATAATTGATTAAAAATAAATAAAAATAAAATTAACTAAAAAAAAATCGATAAATTTTTATTTTAAAACTTTTTTATTAAAAAAAGTCTCTTTAAAATTAAAATAATATTAATTTTAAAATTTTTTATATGACACATTTTAAATATGTTTGAATATTTTTTCTTTTGAATTTTTTTTTAGAAAATTTAACTTTAAATGAGAAAAATAATTGAATCCAAGAGAATACGCTAATTTTTTAATTTAAAACCTGTTTATGATAGTGCTTAAACATTCCGAATTAATTTTTATACATGAAATGGTACGTCACTTGTTATTTATTTTCAATTTTTTATTTACCACAAATATTTAGATGATTAAAGTAAATGTAATTGGTCGAGATTATTTTAAAGATTTGTTTTTTTATTTTTGTCAACCTTTAAAAAGAGAATTAAAAGGGCATTATTTATTAAACTAATCTCAACCTAAAAGTTAATGTATTAAAGTACTGTTAAGGTATTATTCAAAGAGTTAAGTTAGTAACTTAGTCTAAAATATTTAAATAAAATATAATTTATAAAACTTATTTATACATTATAATTTTTTCATTTTATGAAAATAATTTAATATATATTAAAAATTACATACCTATACTTAAAAAAGTATTTAATTTAAAATATGCGCTCTAGTTTCATTTCAAAGTTTAGTGAAAAGAAAAGAAATATAAAATATAATAAAAATTTTAATATAACAAATCAACCTCATAAATATGGAATTTAATGAATATATATTATTATTTATACATATAAAAAAAATTCTTTTCATTTAATATCTCTGTGTTATAATTGAGCATGTGCAACAAACAAATATATTTTTCATTGCCATCCAAAAATCAGATTTCTATATAATATAGTATTCAGCATTCAAATTTATCCTTTACAAATATACAATGGCTTGTACCGCACAATACTGTGAAGAATGATCCTTCTCAAAATTAGTTCTTATTTTTCTCTGCACAATGAGTACACATTGTCTTTTCATCTTTGTTTCTTTCCCTCTGTTTTCTTGGCTATCATGCAGTTAAGGGAAAATTCTCTAGAAATCAGTATCTTCCAAAGTTTCCCACTTAATAAATGAATGGTTGAGATTAACCAATAAGTCATCTTTTCGGGCACTTGCAATGTTCATCCCTAAAGTATGAATGGCCGCTTCTAACTTTTATTTTCTCGGGCTAAAACCTACCTATTATATATGGTCCATGTAGAATTTTGATCCAAACACTGGTTCTTTGAGTTTTCTACTTGATTCTCTATCCCATGCCAAAGTTTCCCTAAGAAGTTGGCACAAGCATATTAAAAGTGAGTCTCCTCCGTGGATGAGAGTGATTCGTGCAGGAAGAGAGATTTTATCTTATAAAATATGGAAATACCTTCTTGGTAAAGTTGTTATTGGGAATTTATGCTCTGTTTGGTATTCATGAAAAAAGAAAAAAGAAAAAGGAAAAAAAAGTAAAGCAGAGTTAGGATGGCGAGAGAAAGAGTGGAGATTCCTTTTAAATTATTTATTAATATAAAAAAAGAGAGAAAAAAATCACTTTTATTTTATTTGAAAATTTAATATTGTTGTTATGAAAATTATTAAATGTTTATTAAGATGAGATCCATTACACTTTTGAGTGGTAGTATCTATTTCCCTCCCAACCTGAAGGATAAGTAGCATAACTAGTATCGCGGGGGTATTGCATTGTGATCAGCATCTTCTTTGTTTCAATCATTTAAGGGTATCATTGAATAAAATAGTTTAGAGAAAAATGAACGGGAGATAATTTTTATCGGTTTTTCTATTTATTTAAACTTCTAAAAAAATTGATTAAAAAAACTTCTAAAAATATTCAAACATACCTAATTTGCGAATCCAAGAGTGAGTGGGTTTGCATTATCTTCACTATTATAGGAATTGGGCTGTATTTGTTCATTTTATTATACGCGTATATGTTGAAAAATAATTTAGTTTCATTATTTGTTTCTTTACTTTCATTAAATAGTATTTTTCTTGTCAACACTTTTACATACACAACTGCGTTATTAGCTATTTTTTATTATAAATTTATTTCACTTTTACTACTACTACCAATAATTGGTGATGCATTTAATGAAGTAATAGAAATCCTACTTCATGAAAGTTTGATTATAAAATATAGAGAAAAAAAAAATAGATAGATTAAGAATGAATAGCATAACCCTCTTTTTTTTAAAAAAAAAGAAGCTTAATTTACACTTTTCTCTCATTTTATTTTAAAAATTACATTCTCTTCTCCAAGTAATTATTATATAGTATGCTTTGATTTATTTTAACATAAATCAATCTTTCTATTAGTCATGACTCATTATGAATAACTTTGAATAAACCTTTTATAAGTATTTTTTTCCTATAAATCTTATGGTGCTAATTTTTAAAATCGCCAATCCATTAGTCATGATGAAAAACATTGAATAAACCTTCCACATGTATTTTTTTTTTCTATAACTTTTATGGTGTTACTTTTAAAATTCGTATTATTGATTTTAATACTTTAGTAGATAAAATGATATTTTAAGCATTTATATAATTAATCTTAAAAAAATTTAGTAATATGAAATCAAAACTAGTGTTATTGGTGAAAAAAAATCACAAAAGGAGAAATGACCCTAAAATATATTAAATGACTATTATATCCTTGATATGATAATTTTTCAATAAATTTTTTATTAATAATAAATGTTTTAATAATATTAATTAAATAATAAATAAATAACTAACTTTTATTAAAAATTACGATAAGGTGAATAGGTAACCTTAAATATTATACTTTTTAAAAAATTATATCATTAATTAATATCTTTAAAACAATGTCTGACAAAATCATTTTTATTGTTGGATTTATTTATTTAATATTTATATTATCTTATATATATATATATATATATATAGTCTTTATGTATAAGACCTTTTTAACCACTTCATCAGAATTAAGGAATTTGATTAATTTAGTTAATGGTATTGAGCTTGCCAACAATTTACATCATTTTTAAAAATTATTCTTAATCTCCTTTTATCTGATTAATTAATGTGAACAAGATAAGTAATTGTGGCTAGTCACCTTCTCCAATATATTATCGTGAAAGAGAATAAAAGAGTCTGAAAATTAATTAACATATTTAATTAAGGATTTTTTATAAATAAAAAATAAATACAATAGATCATTTAAATATATTTTATAAAAAAAAGATCAAAGTAAATTTTCCGAAAATTTCTTTGAAAATGAATCAAAAGTATCATAAGAAAACTATTTTTAGGCCTACTATAAATTTTGATTGTGAATTTAATTTTCAGTAATACATTTTATCTTTTTTCAATTTTTTATTCTTGCTCCTCTTTATGTACGATATTTATTATAAGTCTCTTGTTAAAAAATCTTGAATTAAGAATTAATAAGGTGTTTTACATCAATAATAATTATTACTATTATTAAAATAAATTTAACTCATTTTTAAAAGTTAATTTAAAAGAGAAAAATTCTTTTAAATCTTATAAGTAGTATTTAGTCTATATTATTATTTAATTAGTGTAGAACATAACTATTATTAAATCAAAATTTGCGTCAATATCCAAACATTGAAAAAAATTATCCACTCAACGAACTTGAATAACATCTAAAACTCATAATTACTTAATTTAAGATGTCAGCCTGGTGATTTTAATTAATTATTTAGATTTAAATCTTGAAATAATAATTCTTAAAGAAAGAATTAACTAATTTAAATATACGTAGAATCGGAACTTCATATTTTTCTTAATATATATATAGAGAGAGAGAGGGGGGGGGGGGAAATTTACACCTCCAAAATTATTTGAAAATTTTAATATCATATGACAAGGTTTGCCCAACACACTTGATAAATTAAAAATTTTACGTCCAATTCAAAATGGTTGAAGCTAAAAAGACATAAAATATGCACCACAATAATCTGAAAATTGGATGTATTGTTGGTGCAAATTAGAAATTCAATAATGAATGTGAAGACTCAACGGCATCACGGATCCCTGAAAGGATATGCTTAATTATGATGAGGACTTACGTCACAAATGGTTAGTAAATAAGAAATTGCATTTTCTTTTGGGGTGAAATAGTAGGGTAAGGCCCTAAGACTTTGAATTTTGCAAATTTGATTTTACCAAATTTCTTAGACTCTAAATGGGATAACGAAGAATTGAAGATGTGACGGTCGTTTGTGTCCTCTCTATCCTAATGGGGACACTTTTCTAAAGGGTACTTTTAACATGAGCCTCTCGTGTGTTTGTGTGTGTGTGTGTGCCCAACACTTCACACTTTTGACTTCAAAAAGGGTCTTATGGGATGAGGCATCAACCCCTTTGCGCGGTGACTCTCACTCTTTCTTTTTTCCTCTCATTATTGTGTCTTAGTTTTCAATCTCAGCTTAGCTTAGCTAACCTTAACATCAAGCCATGAAGGACCAATTATTTTTTAATATTTTTTTCTGCCTTGTTTTGTTTTTTCAATCCTTCGTTTCAGTTCTTTTTGTCACCCAAGAATCTAGTTAAAAAAAAAAAACTTCTTTAATTATCGATAGAAAAAGAATCTAATAAAGCCTGTAAAGTCAGCGACGGACAAATATAAAGAACTAAAAAGTTGAGCATGTCTTTGTCATGGATTTCATCAATAAATAAATTTTTTTTTTCAGTTTTTGCATATTAAATAATTCGCAGGTAAAATATGAATTCCATTTCGTTTTTTAACAATTCGTTTATCTTGAAAATGCCGATGAAAACGTTTTGAAATTTGTTAATTGGAAATTATTAATGTATATATTAGTTATATAAAAAGTTTCAAAACAAGTTTTCTTTGATACTTGATTTGTTTTAAGTTTAAATTTTTTCTTCAGTGTTTTTTCTTTTTTAAAGGATATGCCTATTATTTGACCTTTAGATATTTGACCAATTTTGTTTCATAATCTTTGTATATTCGAAAAATACCAAAACTAAATAAAATATAGATAAAAGATTGAATAGATAAATATCGTATAATAAAAACTGCGGTTAGCCTCATATCTGTGTTTTACTAATTCAATATTAAATAGTTTTTATATGTACTATTAAAAAATTGGTATAAAAGTTAATACATTTTTTAGTTTTTATTTTTCAAAAAAAAATAGTAAATTTTAAATTCATATTATATTGATTTAATTTTCATGTTAAAAATAAATTTATATGAAAATATATAAATCGTCATATACATATTAATTATTATAGTACTAGTACATCATTGATATAATATTATGATTAATTATACTACTATTTTAGTTTCTATTAGGAAAAATTATACCACCAGAAACAATCTTAACGTTTAATGTTTTTTTTATTAGAATATTATCATCTTTTGCAGTGATATTCACAGTTTCCTATCTATGCAGTAATTTATCAATGAATTAACAATTCACACAATTACTTTATGTAATAAATGTGTTTAATTTTAATATATTATTAATATAAATAATTTTAAATTCTTAAATAATTAAATTTATTTTTGATATAATAAATAATTTTTAATTTTATAACAATTCATAATAAAATTATAAGATAAAAGTATTTATATAATACCAGTGTATTTTAAGAATTTAGTTGGGACAATATAAGATTTTTTATGCTATTATTCAATCATAAATTACTATATGTTCAAAAATTAATTTTAATAATACCAAAAATCATATCTATCATAATTTTAGTTGGTTTACAGCATATTAAAATTAAACTTGTATTTTAATTAAATTCTTATCTGTATAAAAGAAATTACCCAATCATCCAATAATGTGTAATAGCATAATAAAAATAGTTACAAAATAAAAAAAGTTGTCTAATTCATTAATTCACATAAAAATTTATCATTATATAATATAACTTTTACCAACAATAGTTTGTATACAAGATGACGTGATTCGTAATTTGTAATAGCATATATTGCCAACGAGTTTGACTCTTCTGCAGTAAAATTGTGTAATATTTGGTGCAATAAACTATATATTAACTCATATAAGTAAATAAATATGCATCTTATATCACACCAAATTCAACTAGCTGTACTGTATTTACTTTAGTAAAACAAATTTCAAATCGAGATCAGATTTAATATGGTAATTACATAATTATTTATTTCTATGGACTAATAAATGATTTATCGTACCAATTATTTTTGCAAGATTTTAATGCAAAAAAAAGCTGAATTGTGAACATCTAAGTTTCAAGTTTGATGTAAGAAAAAAATTAAGCATATCTTTGATTTAGGAAAACTGATATATATATATATATATATATATATATATATATATATATATATTAAAACATTACTTTTTATTTTTATTTTAATAAATTTTGCATAAAAAATAATATGTTATGCGAATCTTTTAGAAAAAAGGAATGAGATGAATTAGAATATATTTTTATAATTATATATAAGTAAAAGTATGGAATATAAAAAGGAAACATTTTCCCCTTTAGTTGAGATATATAGAATTTGATTGCGACTAGAACTCTTCTGGTTGGCGCAATGGTCACGAGATTAAAGAAAACGTACCTACCTTTTATTGGATGGAAGTTTGTGTTTCATAATTATTTTCTTCCTCTCAGTTTAACCTCCTTCAATATGCAATGTTCGTTTATTTCCTATTGCCATGCCATGTCAAGTTGGTTTGGACATTTGAATAGACTATTGATAATTTTTATCTACGTTGGTAAACAAAGTGACATCAAATACAAAGTGAATGAAACATCGTAAAGGATAAAGGTTACGTATATTTTGTTTTAAAAATGAAAGTCCAAATATTGTATACTACACCGACGTGACTTTGGCTGCAAAAGCGAACTCCAAATAAAGCTCTACCTCAAATAAATAAATAATGCATTTGTTTATCATCCATCAAATTTAAAATTGTTGGTGGGCTTGAATCTTTGGCGTCGGTGTATAAATTGTTTCATGATTATGTATAATAGACATTTCTTTTCATCATAATATAATATGATTTTTTAATAAAAGAAGGTGTTCCCTTTATTTCAATTTTCTAGTCACATTTATTTATTAGCTAAAGTTAAATTTCAATTAATGGTAAGTATTAATTGTGTTCATTACATTTATTGCCAGCCTCATTTAATTATCATATGATGTAAAATGAAAAGAATCTTCCATTTTTTTCAACAAAGATATTGCGTAATTTTCTACTTAAATATCATTTTAATGAGAGATTTTTTAATAGATTATGCTGATCATGTAGAATTATGGACTATTTAATAAATTTTATCAATTTAAATTTTCAATCAATTAAACTTTAAAAAATAAAATCATCTATTAAAGAATTAAGATTTATATTATTTTTTTGTAGTTTTAATTAATTAAAAAGTAAAATTATAAAAAATTTGATTGGATAACGAACCATTAAAGAATTTCTCCTTTTTACTATATATATGGCCTACGAATAAAAACTTCACACTAGTTCTGTGTTCTGTTTCTATACAATGTGAATTAAAGAATACGAGTGGGGGAGAACATTAATTTCACGAAGCATTTAGGCAACATTTGCCTTATCTCTGGGGAAAGCTTAAACAACCGAAAATTCTTAAAAACTTTATAGCATGTAAACAATAACAAAGGGAATAAGAGACAGCAAGTGTCTTTACAAGAAAGAAAGAACCCCCTTTTTAATTTGGGGAAAAAGGATCAAAAAGAAAAAATTAGGAATTTTATAATCTATATAGAAGCCAAACTAGCCAAGCCAAACGAAACATAAATGGCTGAGTGTGAGCGACGTCGTTTAGATATAGAAAAGAGCATGTGCGCATGCGGTTGGGTGAGCGGAAGAAAGAGGCGAAACTAGAGCCATCTCCACGGCACACCGCACAGAAACAAGATTAGTGTCTTACTCTAACATCACATGTAATGTGAAGATGTTGACATGTTCAAATCAAAGCCTCAAGTCAAGGTGACTTTACCTTAGTACCTGTGACCCACACACACCTTCCCTTCCAACTATGCTAAGTTCCAACCAACAATTGAGGCTCTCACTGGCCCCCACCACTATCACCACCTTCAACTCTATATTGTTCATTCATGGTGGACCTAAATAATGCTTCTATGGCCCATGGGTCCCACACACATGGGGCATGCCTTTTACATATTCCGCCATGTCATTTATTTTCGTCTTCACACCTTCATCTTATAATACTAAATGCCTATTTTGCCATCACATTTTCAACTCTTTGGATCCTTTTTAATTTTATTGTTTAACAATTAAAATATGGCCAAGAGATTGGTTGTAAAGTAGAGTATTGAACTTTAAGTTTTCTTTTTTTTTTTATTTTTCCTTTTTCTTAATTATTAAATTCGAAAGCACGTGTTTTTAATCTTGATTAATTTAAAGGAAAATAAAAAAATGATTTGTGTGTTTTTATATCTTCCGTTCCCCTTAAAGGAGGAAAATTTTTATGAAATGGAAGCTCTATTGTAATCTTTAGGTTATGCACCGTGGATTGTTATTTGTTAGCTTAGGATGCATACGTTTATAAGTTTCTATAACAAAATAATTAAAGGCAATTGTCATAATTGAAAATCATGATGTCTTAACAAAGTATATTGGGGAGGACATGCATAATTTTACTACGTTCACATTTAACTTCAAGCCATGCTTATATCCGAAAGGGTAAAACTACAAGCTATATGATCACATTCGCCCTTTTTTATTTGGGGTTTCGATAATGCACTTTGTTGATTATAAAATATAACATTTTTCTTACCATATGTGTGTCACCATTTTACTTATAACTTATTCTAGTATTGTTGATTGGGATTTTTATGAAGCCTTTCTACAAATGAATCGAAAAATTAAAAAAAAAAATAGTTAAAAGCATTGTATAAAGAACAATACGAAATGGTTGATCGATAAAATGTAATTATGTAATTGGTCTTAGGTACCACCTCGGACAAACTGAAGTACTGTTCCAAAACAAGGTAGATTAGGAATGGTAGTTGCAAAGGCTGTTGTTCCAGTGCGACGATGGTGTTTATGCAAGAAATGCTTCAATGCTCAAGTTAAAAGATAAATTTTACAAAATTTTAACTACTTAAGTGGGAACTTACTTGAGAATAGTTAAACTCCATTTATAGGTAGCGGTTTAGATTGATTTGGTAAAAGGTTCATTTCAGTTAATGTAAGCAATATAAATCATACCTGTAACATTTGTTTTGAACATGTAATAGCCCTACTAACTCTGTAATCGCGTGTAATTAGTTCTATGAATAAGCAAGAATATGTAAGGAGTGATTATTGTAATTGCATTGATATTGGCAGTGCCTTGATTCTAAATAAACTGAGACTAGTACATACACATAACAGCCAACAGGGTTAGAGACAAAATGGTATCCATTTTGTCTGTGATTATTGTCGTCTTGGAATGATAAATCTGAGATGACAAGGTCCATCTATAAGATGGATATAGAAAATAGACGTTATATTAATTAGAATAGCCAGATCTTACTTAAAGAAGGTTTACCCTATGTTAGTAATTAATGCTTATTTCATGTCTCTTGATAAGTTAACATTCGAATATTAATTAAAAAAAAATTATGATTAACGATGGAACGTATGATCGTTAAATTAGATAAATCAGTCGCTAAAAATTTTTGTGAACGATTCTAAAATTGACATGGAAACACATTAGCGATCGAATATTTTAATCTAAAAAATAATTAAACTTGATAGTTAACATAGTTTTTTTATATGTAGTAGGTGATCCAATTTAACAACCAAACAATCAATTATTAACTTCATTTGCATAAAATTTTTGAAAATATAATCAAATTTGTTACTAAAAAATGATCACAACATTAGTCACTAAATATCGATTGCTAATGGTGGTGGTTGCTAATTTGTTTTGCTGGTAACTAAACTGAAATAAAATATTTTACAAAATCGGTGCAAACAGTTGATTACAAAAGTGGTCGCTAAATTATTTTGCTGGTAACTAATTTTATGGTCGAATTTTTAGTGGCAAATTCGTTCACTACATATATTTAACTAAAATTTTTAATTTTTTTTTATTATATTAAAATTAATTGGAATAAATCTGAATGTATGAAATATATACACAATCATTATTAAATAAATTATAAATTTAAAAATAAAAAAATAATTAGACAAAAAAACTAACATAAATAACATAGTCCAAACATAATTAAGTGAATAATTATAAATTCATACAAAGTCATTATATAATAAAATTACATATAAAAATCTCAATGTTAATCGTGATGAACACTATTAAGAGGTTGACTCTCATCATAATAATCATAAACTTCAACAACATCATTAGCAAATTCATTTTCAATGGAGCTCTTGAGATTAGAGTTGGATGATAATTAAACTTCAACAACATCATTAGCAAATTCATTTTCAATGGAGCTCTTGAGATTAGAGTTGGATGATAATTCTAGCTGCACTATTTATTGAAGAACTTGTTTAGTCTAAACTCGAATGTTTGCCTATCTATCTTTGATTGTGTCTAAGTCAACTTTGTTTTTGTTTGATATAGCTCTTCATTGGTGTTGTTAATGATCTGCTCATAATTGGTCTCAACATCAATACTAGGTTGTGTATAGTTCGTGGATGAAAACACACTCTCATCACTTAGTTGACCCAAACCATATATATGTCCCTTCTTATTCCATCCTCCAATAACATAAAAGAAAATAGCATTGTCAAAGGTTGTAGAACGTTCACTAGTCTTATGTATATCATTTTGAAGAGATTTAGATCGATAACGAACAAATTCTTCCTACAAAGTATAAGTACATATAAGTATTTAGAATAAAAAGTAATAATTTAATGCACAAATAGAACTATAGTTGACATATAATATAACAACATTCTTTACCTTGTCGTTGATTCATTCTCCAACTTTATTCATTTTAGTCTTTTTCATAATATCAAATGCAGTTGGATTCTGTTCAAGCTTCTTACTTTACTTAGACAATACTGAGTAAACTTTTAAATAACTAAAATTAATACAAATAACTTAAATATTTCATTTCTAATTACCATCTTATTATGATGTACAACAACAAAGACAGAACTAGCAGTGTACAAAGGTGTTCCACTGTCATAAGCTTGATTTTGCTTGTTAATAATGCTCCTCTTTTGGAAGTTTTGTTCAGTTTTCAATGGAGGTCCAATCTTTGTCTAACCTTTAGAGTAATCTAAACATCTTTATCCTACAAAAAAAAATTGTTTCAGTGATAATTTTAAAAGATAAATAATGACGATTTTAACATTCACCAAACTCTTTTCTAATGAATCTATATTCATTAGAAATAATTTATCGAAAAGTATGTTAATGACAACTCAAATGGTATAATCTTGAGAATTAATACATTTTATATCAATTTATACAACTATTAGAAAATATCCATAAAAAAAAAGATACTTTTTTTAGTGTTTATATAAAGTGATATATCCTTGTTTCTTAGTTGATTAAATGATCATTTGATCAGTGAATTAAACTGGCGTGATGAATTATTACTTGGTCCATTATTATCGTTGTTATATAATTTATTAATATTTTTTTACCCAATTCCTAGTTAGATCACAATTTGTTGTAATTAATTTTTTAATTACATAACTTTTAATCTTTAAAATGTAATATTTTTAAGAAAATTATTTTATTTTTTATTAAAATAAAACATGAAAAGTATTTATAAAAATTAGTTAGTATTTGAAAGATATAATTAGTTAATTTTTATTATTTATAATATTTTAAATATTACCATTTTTTATATTTATACTCTATCATATTAATGTATATTTTTTCTTTTTATATTACACCATAATACTAAAAATATAGTGATACCATGCACTATTTAAAATGTTTTTTCAAACAACTTTTTTCAATAAGATTAGGCTTAGTAAATAAAAATTATTTTATCTGCTTCTTAGACATGTTCTTGTTACATAAATTTATTCTTTTTCAAATATAGTTATTCTTGGATTTTTTTGTCTATTATTTTTTAGTTACTTTGAATAAAATATTATTATTTTTTAAATTAAGAATCCTTTTTGACATATTTATACACCTTACATTAAGGGTTCCATATATCCTTTCTGTTAGCATTTCCTACATCTTACAATCAGTTAAGAGAAATACACTCATTCTTAATCATTCTAAACCTTAAATTCTAAACTATGGTTAAAAATAAATACATTCACTCTCAATCAATTTTAAATATTGTTATTCTATTAGGATAAACATTATTAAATTGATCAATTATTACTTCTTTGTTTTGATCAATAGGATCTCAACAACTTTAATTATTTGTGTGGGACCTATTCACCAAGGTTTAGGCATAACAATTATCATTAGATTTTTTTTATCAATAAAATGAAAGATATATTTATTATTGAATACAAGGGGTACTCACCTTATACATTTTTTTAAATGAAAGGCAAGCTAAAAGATTGATCCACTGATCCAAAAAATAAAAAATTGAGCAAGAAATTGTCTACGAAACAAAAGTCAATTCCATGATGAGAAATACACTTATTCTTAATCATTCTAAACCTTAAATTTGAACTATGGTTATAAATAAGTACATTCCATCTCAATCAATTTTAGATATTGTTATTCTATTAGAATGAACATTATTAACTTGATCAATTATTACCTTTCTGTTTCGATCAATAGGATCTTAACAACTTTAATTATTTATGTTGGAACTATTTAGGGAGGTTTAGAAATAACAATTATCACTAGATTTTTTGGTGAACAAAATGAGAGATATATGTATCGTTAATACAATTGGTACTCACCTTATACATTTCTTTTTAAATGAAAGGCAAGTTAAAAGATTGATGCACTAATCCAAAAAATGAAAAATTGAGAAAGAAATTATCTACGAAACAAAAGTCAATTCCATGATGACACCTTGACTTTGTCCAACATTCATAGTTTATCACATTCCCCCTCCTCGAAACACTATCTCATTTCTTGCTAACCAAATTTCCAAATGTTTACCATCCAAATGAACAATGTTGCATGCTTTACTCCACTCTAACAAAAAAATTCGTAGAATGTCCAAGTAGCATTAATTGTGTTTTGTGGAAATGGTCCTTGAATGCGAAGCCATCCCATAACTTTTCTCAATATGTATTAAGTGTAGTGGCAGTAAAAGAATAAGTGCTCTTAGGTTTCATTACTTTCACTATATAAGGGGCACAACAATAAGAAGCCTATGTTACTTTTCACTAGATTGTGCATTGTTGGCAATCTGCCTCATAGGTAATCTTCTTCTGAATGCCTTGATTTTGTAGGGCACCGGACAACTCCACAACTTCTTCAACAATGGATCACTATTTATCTTAATCTTCCTTAAGCCTATTGATAGAGATCCGATTAGCTTATCTAAATATTTCTTGTACAGCATTTTAGGGTTTGATTCAAGAACGAATCCTTTTGAAGAAAGAGAGAGTGATAAAGACTTAATCCTACTTAAAGACTCATTATATGCAATTTTGGTCCAAATCCAAGAAGAGATAACCAAAGTCCTAATGTTACTAGTGCAAGTTCAAACAATTGAAGATCTGTGATGAGAATATGATATAAAGAGTTATTCTAATCAAATATTTAAATTTATTATATACAAATCTACTTAAGATTGTAATTGATTTGCTTTAAATTATCTTAGAATTTGATATTGATTTATGAGTAATTTATTTTAAATTAATTGCAAATTAAATTACAATCTAATTAGGATTTCACATTTGTTATCTTTTTATTAGATTGCAAATCAAATTGCAATCTAATTAGGATATCATATTTATTATCTTTTTACTAAATTAGGTTATCTATATAATAGGAGTTATAGATTTAGTGTAAAGACAAATTTTTATTAAAAATAATATTTTTTTAAAAGTTTTCATTTCTATGTGAGTTGATTCCCTTAGTTCTTAGGCAAAGAACTACTTCTTGATAATGTTGGTTCTTCCAACAGGTCGTAGTAAGTGTCACGTTCCTCCTTGATAAATTCGATGCTCTCCGGCAGGTCATAGTTTGTGTCAGGTTTCCCTTAGTTCTTTGGCAAAGAACCACCCCTTGATAACGTTGGTTTTCCCAACAAGTCGCGGTATGAGTCATGTTCTTATTTGATAACTTTGGTACTCTTCGATAGATCGCGATTTGTGTTAGTTTCCTTATTATATTTCAATTTTCAAGATATTTCAATTAATATTTTCGCATTCTGATTCATTCTCATGAGGTGAATCATATCATCTGGTACTAGAACTTAGGCTCTTAAAAAATATGGTGTTATCTATCTTTTATATTTTCTTTATTATCTTTGTAAAAAATTAGAGAAAAAAATTAAAAAAATTATATAGAAAAAAGTGTGATAAAATAAAGAGTGCATAAAAAAATTATTATTGTAAAAAATTCAAGTATGGTGAATGGTTTGATTCGAGGATGAATCTTTTTGAAGAGGTGAGGAATGATAAAGATCTAATTAGCTTATCTAAAGATTTCTTATATAATATTTTAGGGTTTGATTCGAGGATACATCCTTTTGAAGAAAGAGAGAATGATAAAGATTCAAACCTACTTAAAAACTCGTTCTATGCAATTTTGGTTCAAATCCAAGAAAAAGTAAACAAAGTCTTAATGTTACTTGTACAAGTTTAAACAATTGAAGGTCCAGGATGAGAAGGTGATATCAAGACTTTTTCTAATCACATATTTAAATTTATTATATACAAATCTATTTGCAAGTGATTTATTCTAAATTAATTGCAAATTAAATTGGAATCTAATTAGGATTTTACATTTATTGTTTTTTTTATTAAATTTCAAATCAAATTGCAATCTAATTAGAATTTCATATTTATTAACTTTTTACTAGATTAGGTTATCTATATAATAAAGTTAGGGATTTAGTGTAAAGAGAGATTTTGATGAATAATAACATCTTTGTTTTTGAGAGTTTTCATCTTTGTATGAGTTGATTTTCTTATTTCATGTTTTTGAGAGTTTTCATGATTTTCTTATTTCATCTCTTAGTCGTTCCTACAGATCGATTTGTGGCAACTTTTCGGATAAGCAAATGTTTCCCCAAGGTGAGTCCTACTATATAAGGACCTCAATGGTCCCTAGTCTACTCCATGTGGGACTCTTTCCCTTTGAAATATTAACAACACAAAATTCTTCCCACCTTATCCAAACTACCTTTGACATGGTGTCATTACCTTCTTAGAGAAAGTTTCTTTTTAATTTTTCCAATTGCCTTATTATCTTTCATGTAGCCTTAAATAATGCAAGATAATACATAGGGAGATTACTAAGGGCCATATTGAGCATGGTTATTTGTCCACCCAAAGTTATCTTCCTAGCCTTCCAAGAACCCAGTTTATGTTGGAATAGTTCTATGACCTTACTCCAAAATGTAGCTCTCCAAAAAAAGGCCTAGATACATGAACAGTAATTATCCTTGTCTGCACCTTATCACTATATGTATGACTAGTTAATGGCATACTATATAATTTTATCTTAAATTATAGGGACATGGATTTTTAAAATGATTCTACGTCAATCTTTTCTCTATCTTGGAAAGATGTAAAACTTACAAAATCTATACGATACATTATTTCAAAATTAGAAAAATAATATAGATTATATATATATATATATATATATATATATATAAGTTTATTATTGTTGGTGTTTGATGGATATATCCCTCTCAATATTAGGTTAAGTGAAACACTAATAAGTCAATAAATTGGGCTACTTCATTTGCAAGGTGCACGGGAGATCAAGTAAATGAATCCTTGGTTTTAGTAGAAATTTGAGATTTTGTAATGTTCTCTATGCAAAGATTTGAGCTGCTTTCACCTTTCTTCATTTCTCTTGGAAAAGAAATATCAAGAGCATTTTGGTAGAATCTAATTTAAATATAGTAGCTCAATTTGCAAAATAAGATTATATTTCATCCCACCCTTATACATATTTTACCAATAGGATTCATCAACATATTAATAGAGATTAACATATGCATATATTTTATTATTATAAAGAGAAAAATATAAAAAATTAAGTTAAGTATCAGATGGCATCTAATTCGCATAAAATACTTGAAAATTTTCAATTATTTAATTATCGTCGTAGTGAAGTATCTTATTTATTATTTAGTTAATGTTTAAAACATTTATTTGATCGTTTAATTAGCTTGAAATTCTTTAGATTTTACTCTTCCATAAAATAAAATAAATAATTCATAAATTTTTAATTTAATTTAAATAAAAATAACAAACAAGTTTGATTATAATCTCATTTTTTAAAAGTTTATTTACATTTTAAACCACCAATAACCTAACTCACCTTACGGAAATATAGGCAAGTTAATTCTATTTTTATTTTTATTTTAAATTTAATTTTTATTATTTTTTAATCTCTATATATTTTTACATATTTTTATTTTTTTAATTATACCCTTTTATTATTTAAATGATAGATTAACTTTATCTATAAATATACAATAAAATTAACTTTATCTAATATTTTCAATACATTTTTACAAACAAGTTAGCCGCCCAGTATTTTTTATGAGATAATAATAAAAAAACCACCTTATTACCAATTACTAAATTTAAACTTAAATATTCTTGCATGTATGATTTATTCATTTCATAAAATGTATTTAGTTTGTTTTTTTATATATTTTATCTAGTTAATAATTTATTTGATTAATTGAGAAGCTTTTTTTAATAAAAAATATATTTGGTAAATAATTTTGTTTTACCAACTTATTACATTTTAGATACTAATAAGAGTTTAAAATTAAAAAATATAATAATTTATATCTAAACATATTTTTCATCTATAAAATAAAATTATAATTTTTTTAAAATATACATAAACATGGATTTTTATGTATTTTGTATTTATTAGATAATTTAATATTTATTAATATCAAAAAGTTACAATTCAATAAACTAAAGCTAATAACTTTAAGCTAGCAATTTAATTTAATTTTTAACTAATTTTAAAAATTTCAACTAATATATCAAATATTTTTATTAATTCAAAACATAATATATTGCAACTAACATACAATATAAAAGTTTATCATTTACTACCAAATAAAAATTATTAAGTGTCACAATAATTTTCATTAGTATAGTATTTGTTTAACAAAAATTAAATTATTAATGTAAATTTTAAAGAAGATCACATTAACAAAATAATATATTAATAAAAAAATTATTAGTAAATATATCATATTAATATAAATTTAAAATTTCTAATAATTTAATTTTGTCAGAAAATATATACTATTAAAAACTAATTAATATCAAACTACTAATAAATAATAATCATTTTTTGTTGTGATAAGAAGTATAGCAAGAGTTTCTTAAACTTAGTTTTGATCTAATTTTATTTATTAAATGAGAAAAGATATTTATTTTGAAATTTATATATAATTTTATGATTTATTTTTATAAAAAATAACATTGACTTTTATTTATAGAAACACAATAAAAATATCAATTATTAATAACAGAATATAATTTATCACTAAACATGATGGCAATGACTTTGCAAGAATTTTTTTTTAAATATATTTTATTATTAATGTGCAATGAAAAATAATTTTTTACTAATTTATAGTTAACAACACATTATTTATCACAATAGTTGTTCATAATTTGTTGTTAATCTAATAAAAAATGTTATCATGTTAATTGTAATTTTTTTATAATTTTTTTTAGTAATTTATAGCAATTTTTTTCTATTTATTTGTATCTTTATTCCCTAATCCAAATTTACAAGAATTTTTTTTATTAATTTTTTCTTTTGTCTAGCTAATTCATAATAAATTTTTAATTAATTTTTTCATTTTTTTTATCATTAATCCATATCAAATCCTTTACTAGTTTCTTTGTGTCTTCCCTCTCTAATCTACCATAAATGCTTCCCTAAATAATTTTTTAATTCTTTAATAATTCTAGTAAATCCTTTGATAATTTGTTAATATTTTTTCATTAACATGTAGTAAATTTTTTATTTATTTTTATTAAACTTTAATAAATCTTTAGATAATTGATCTTTAAAGAAAAGAAAAGTTTATTATCTAATTATAAAAAAAAAATAATCAAGAAACTAAAATTGTATATTTTTAATTAAGATAAATAGATATAACAAACATTATTAAAAAAATGATGTGATAATTTATGACAACCAAATGAAAGTAAATAACTATCAATGCTAACATTTTCTCTTGTTGCTGATTGGTTTATTAATTTATTAAATATTCAAAACCAACACTTTTAAAAATGTACCTAACATCCATATTATAAAATGTACATAAAATATTCATCTTAACTAGTAAAATCATAAACAAATAAAATGTACTATTATTCTACGAAATCACTATCGAAAAGAAAGATATATATAGAATTTAAAAATTATGTAAGTTTGGTTGTGATTTTGGATATTTATTTGGAACATGATTTTTAAGTTATTAACCAATTTTTCTTAATTTAAAGCTAAAATAGATGATAACAACAAATTTGAAATATTTGACAAAGGAAAAAAATTATGTAAAATAAAATCAAATCAAATCGTTTAAGTGTAATTGAAGTAGAAAAATACTTTCAAAGATCAAATGCAAAAAAAAATGAAGACTTTGGATAAAAATAGATATATACATTATTGTAAATCATTTAAAAAATTTTATTTTGGTATATTACAAAAATATTTATTTTTGTTTATAATGTTCATGTACATATACAACTTATAAAGAACTAATTAAAATACGAATAAAATAATTACAAGTACCATAAATTAATAAAATAAATATTTTTAAATATTTTAGAAGCCATGATGCTTTCATGGCTAGTGGCCAAACCTAATTTACTTGACACTTAGATTTCTAAACTCAATAAATAAAAATTAAAAAATAAAAACTAATTTCTTAAAGAATTAAAGATTTAATTTTATTAAAATTAGCATAGTTAGCATTTAGTCCCTAAAATTAATGATTTTAAAAATAAATTAATTAATTAAAAAACTAAAAAAAATTAATAGAAATTAACATGTTTGCAAAGATTTAAGATGTAATTAAAGAAAAAAAGTACAATTATTAGTAACCAATGTTGTTTAAAGGAAAAATAAAAAGTGAGTGAGATAAAAAAAAATGTAAATTAAGATTCTACTTTGTGAAAAAAAAATCACCCAAAAATAAAAAAGTAGTTGTATTCTATTTGGATGTGTGAAAGAAAGTTAAAAAGTAAAAGAAACAACAATATTCCAATTTGATTAATAGCTAAACAATGTGTTAGGAGAAATGAAGCACTTCAATAACAAGTTAATTTAGTTTAAAAACCCATTAACATAATTTGCATTGTTGCTAAACAATATATTAGTGTAGCCAATAAAAGCATCGATGGAAAAAATGAGAAAGGTTCAATAGTTTTGTCAAGTAAAAATGCAACATAACACTTTAATGTAAGACAATTATAAAAAAAAAAAAAGAAAAATATGGGGTAAAGATTTTTTAGATTTTGAAAGAGTGAAAAGAATCATAGAATGATGATAACTTTAAAAAAAAATAGCCAAAGAATAATTAGTTAACTTTCTTGCAAAAATAGAGTTTAAAATAACTCATTCACTTTTATAACATGAGAGGAAATTTTTCTTTCCTCCTTATTTATCTATAAACTAAATTTTCTAAAAAATCTTTTTTATTAATTACTTGTTAAATATTAGTGAATTCATCAACCCATTTTTTAAAAAAATTTATCTATAATTTCACATCCTTTACTATTGCATTGTTATTACTTTACTATTTAGCCAGGGATTAATGATGGATAAATTTCTCACTAAGTTTCATTGTTAATCAAGTTTTTTATAAAAAAAAAATTAAGGTTTAGAAATATAAATATTTACTTAAATATTTTTTTTATCATAACTTATGTATGTATATTGGAGGGAATAAATTGCTTGATTATATAAAATGATATAAGGGTAATTATTATTTAAAAGTGGGTAGGGTTAATATTGATTAAATGAATAAGATGGACTATGATATATGACCAAAAAGTAAAAATCATGGTGACCTAGAAAAGAGGAGCATTAGCGACATTGAGAATGTGCTGATATTTTTGTTCTACAATCTTGTTTTGTTCATAAATTTCTACACAAGAAGTATGGTGATAAATACCTTTTTGATTATAAAATTCATGCAGGAAAAATTCCACACTATTATCACTTCAATATTGTTTAATTTTAGTATCAAACTATGTTTCCATTTATGTGATAAAATTTTGAAGATAAGTTTAAGTTTCACTCTTTTACCTTAAAATGTAAACCTAAGTAAACTGTGAGAAATTGTTGACAATGATATTATTTGTGCTTGTGAAAAGAAGGGATGGAAAATGAGCTTCATATCTTAACATGCAAGAGCTGAAAATCTTTGGTGGACTTTGTGTCACGGGGAGAAAAGAAAATTTTTTGTTTAGAAAATTGAAAAATGTTGCAAGGGCTTATATCTTAATATGTAAAAGGTAGAAAAGAAGAGATAAACTAAAGTATTATTAAATAAGTGACAACAAAAATGCCAATGATAAGCTATGATACTTCATAAAATCAATCATGATTACTCAAACATGTAAAGCTCTAGTTGTAATCAAAAGAGTTCATATGATATAAGTCATTGATAAGTTTAGCTATACTAATCATTTGCTCTATCCCAACCTACTTAATGCAGCAACCAGGTTTATCAAATATGAGAGAAAAAAATGAAGCTTTAAAGAATTTACTAACACAAAAAATTGAGAAACATAATGCACATGCGTGAGTAAAATGTGTGACGATAACTTAATATTATTAGAGACTTGAGTTTGAAATTTTACATCATTTAGAAAGAAAACAATGACTAGTTTGATTTAAAAAAGAGAATAAAATTATTAATGGAGTTGATGATTTGATTTATAGTGATGGTGTTTAGGATCCACCGAAAAAAGAAAAATTTACCAGAAGATATTTGAATATATTGGTGGTAGATGTAGTTTTAATATGGAGGATGGAAGCTCTTGACTGAGATGAGATTGATGAGCTAAGACTATCATACTTTGATATTCTTGAGATAAAGAAACATGATCATCTTGAGAACTAGTATTGGGAGAGCAACATTAACCATTATCAATGCATGGAATTTTAGTAGCTCCTTGAGAAGAATTTTGACAATTACGAAATTTAATTCTAGTGGGGGAAAACCAACCTTGAAATAACATGTGTCAATTATATGATTCATCCACCCACGAAAGGTACAAGTTTTACCATTTCCTTAATTTTATGACCACCTTCCTCCTCTGCCATTATAAGAACCTCTACCTCAATAGAATGTCCTCTATTATTTGAGGAGTTGAAGATTATTTTAATTTTATCCTAAGATTCATTATTCTTATTCTGAGGATCCATAAGACATTTTTCTTGTTGGAATATTAATGAAAAGGTTTTGATTAGTGATGGAAGAGGTTCCATTAACATGATTTGTAATCAAACATGTGTCAAGTACCTTAAAAAATCAAATCACATAATTTGTGTCCTATATTTGTGCATTAATTGGTAACCACCACAATTACAAGGTGTAAGATAATAATATGAGGGGTTTGAAGTTGTTTAGTTCATCCCAAAGAACTTTTAAATGAAGTAATCAATTACAATGAAATTACCTTACTTACAAGCATAAAACTCTTCTTGAAGATCTAAAACTTAAAAAAATTCACCTTGACAAGATTGGTCTTACAATTTTATTAAGTATTAATGACTTGTTAGTCCATAAGATCGATTTTCTACGATCTCTTTTATAGGTAGATGAATACATGATAAAATTATGGCATTATATTTTTTTCATGACTAATATAAAGGATCAAATTTGGAAGAAAATTGTATGCTTCCATCAATAAACTTGAATGTGTTTTTGGCTAACAGCACTATTTTTATTAAACGGGACCATAAATGATAATTTTTATCATAAAAAAGGTGATATAAGATTTAAATTTAAATTTTTTCTAAAATAAAAAATATATATTTTTCAAATTGAAAAGATAATTTAATATAAATATATTCATGTCAAATTGTGATGGTTACTAGTTCTTTTAAATTCTGATATCATATTAAAAGAAAATAATTAATAAAAAATTATATTATTGTTCAACGATTAATATAACTTATTTTATACGTACAAATAGAAAAAATATCAAGAATATTTTTTATAAAAAAGTAAAAATAACAAATAGATAAATAGGTACATTATAATAACGGTCTGCATATAATCACGTGAGTTCAGCATCAGAGTTAGCAAAAGAATGATGGAACTCTTCCGAAGACTATCCAATCCAAAATTGATTTTGTAAAAGAGGATTAAATATCCTTTGGAAAATTATATACATATAGAAGAAGATAAGTGTTGATAATTCAAAATATTTAACATGGTTAAGGAGAAGGAATTCTGTTTGAGTCAGCTGAGCAACTTTTTTTATTATATCAAAGGAGTTCCCAAACTATGATTTTGATAATAATATTAAATATTTAAAATTATTTATAAAAATAAATATAATTAATAATCTATGAGAAGATGAATTTGAATGTTCTTATAATTTATATATATATATATATATATATATATTTATATTATATATATATATATATATATTAAAACGTCTTAGTTCTTGTGAATTTTTAATAAGATGTCATGTGAATTTGGGTAAATTATTTTAAGAAAATGAAACATTTATAAAATTTATCACATATAACATTTTATAAATGATACTATTTTGATATTAATAATTATTTCTGAATAAATTATTTTTTATCTAAAATAAATTAAATCGGATTCGTACTTGTAAATTTTCGATAACTTAAGACTTTTAATCCAACATGTTGAATATATTAAAATGTTTAAGGTTTAAGAATGATCGTGATTCCAAATTTAATCTATTAACCTGGCCTATGGCCAATTTAAATAAGAAAAAAAGTTGGTTTAATTAATTAGCGTTGGTTTAAAATTAGTGCAACCCATTCAATTTCAAATTAAATATTGAGTTAAATATTCTTGAGCTGATATTTTTAAATCTATTCAATTTTCAGATACTAATTTTATTTTATTTTTTATTAATATGTATAATATACTATAATTTTTTCCTCTCCTTTAAATATTCTTTTCATTTTTATATATTTTAAAATAATAAAAATAAATATATAAAGTCGTCGATAACTTAACCAATTGAACTCAAATTTGATTAAGTAAAACTTTTGTTCAGAAAAATGCTAACAACATGCTTTTTTAATATATTTTTAAAATTGGTTATTTTAAAAATTAAAATAACTAAAAAAATTATCAATCATATAAAATATATTTAAAAATATATATTGTTAATAATTTTTCTTTTGACAAACTTAATTCAACTCAACCTAATTAAATTTAACTGATTTCATTTTCTATATTTGGTTAAATCGGTTGATCCAATTCAACTTATAATTATCCTTATCAGAAGTAAATTTTTCTAATATTTCTACTGTAATCAATACCCTTAATTTGAATTTTCTTTTTCTTTTCAACAATAAAATAAGAAAGACTTCTGAAAAAAAATTTCAACTAAAGACTCATCAACATGCATGTAGTTGCTGTCACATTCTGTGTGAATATAAAATTTAAATTTTATAAGAGGAACGAAAACAGAGCAAATGGAGTAACAATCAAATAAGATGCATGCTTCTTCAATTTCTTTAACAATTTATCTAACTTTCAACCTATAGAATGAGAATCGGAGAATTAAGGTGGTGTTGAATTTTAGAAAATATTTTTTGATTTTATTTTCTTTTTCTATTTTGTTATTTTATATAAAAAATAGTGAAATAGAAAAATAGTTGTTTTCTATTTTTATTTTTCAGTATAGAATTTTAAAAATAGAAAATAAGATGGCATTTTTATAAACAAAAGTAAAAATAAAAAATATCTTTTGAAAGTAAACAGAATCTAAAAATGACAAACAACAATTATATCCAGATTTAACTCATCGAATATATGTAAACAAAATATCAGTAACGAATAATTAAGAAAATTATTCATTAAATAAATAAATATAGATAATTATTTATAAAATAAATAATGATGATAGGTGCAAATTTGGATACCTTTATATCCATTCTACCTTACACTTACATATTCTAAAATATATTAAGTTAAAATTATACTCATTAAAATAACCACATAATTTTCAATAACATACATTTCAAAGTTAAAAAGAAACCTATCTTAACAATAATTTCGTAATTTCTAAGCTCTAAAATCTTAGGTCTTCCCTCCCCCTCTGTATCCTAATTTTCTATTGAATTTGAACTTATATAAATCATTTTACTTGTTACGAATATTTAATATACATTATGTTCTGTAATTATTTATTTTATTAATATTTGAAGTTTAGTTAAATTTTTAATATATTTTATAATAATATTTTATATTTAACTTGAATATAAATATTGAATTTAGATATAAATATTTAATATCTATCGATTATCAAGATAGAAATTAATATAAATATTTTTTAGAGTACATGTTTAAAAATAGATATTATAATATCCTATCTATATGCATCAATATGTTATCCCTAAAGACAAAGAATAGCGTATAATTCATATATTGTGTGATTTATAAACGACAGAAAATCTCACTAATTCATCTATATATTACATGATTTAAAATTATATCATAAGATATAATTCTTTGTATCATATGAATAATTAACAAAATCTAATTTTTGGTTTGTAGTTTTGAATTATAATTTTAAAATGTAAAATTTGTTATAAAAAATAAAAAATTATTAATTAAAATTTAAAATATTATTATTATTACAATAATAATAATTATTACAATAATAATAAAAATAATAATTATAATAATTATAATAGTTTTCATAATAATATAAATATAAAAAAAGTGGTGACAAAAATAAATATAATAATTGTAATGGTTGTAATAATAGTAAAAGTAGATAGTAAATTGATAATGAAATGATAAAGGTATATTTTAAAAAATAAATTTAAAATTTAAATAAAAATAAAAGTAAGTATTAAAATTTTTTTATTTTAAAAATTAACTCAATTATTTTATTTTAAAATAATTTAAAAACTAAAAACAACAAATTCGAAACAATTAGGATCCAACCTAATTGAGATCATCAAATAATGTTTTAAAACTATATATATATATATATATATATATATATATATATATATCTGTAAAACGTTTTTGCCAAAATAAAATAAAATAAAAATTCAGATTAATTTAAATTATTATTATATTATTGAAAATTTAAAAGGCAATAGCCATTCAACAAAAAGAAATATTATCTTACATTTTAACCAGGAAAAAAATATTATTCATGACAAATCACATTTAGTTTTTGGCTTAAAACAAATTTTCAAACACTCACGGTGAGTTTTCAATAGACAAAATAAATTAACTCAAATACTAATATGTTAAAAAGTGCTTTTAAAAAAACTGATTAATTAAAAATATTCAATACATTTTAGATGCTTTTAATTATGTCAAAAAATAATTGAAATAATTTTAATAATTACTTTTCAAATAACTGAAAATTTTAATAATTATTGTTAATTTAGTATTAAGCAGTCTTATAAATGTAAAAATATTTATTAAAAATATATTTAATATATTGAAAGAATATAAATTACGCAAGCATATAATTTTTTATATTTTAAATATAGTACTTTCTAAATTTAAAAAAATGGTTGATAATTTCCCAAATTTTCTTTATTATCTTTCATTGTATACAAATGGTAATAACTATTGATTAAATGCATTCACTAAAAAAGGACAGTTAAGTATTTACATGACTATCTTGAAACATATTTAATAACACCTACTTTTATTTTACGTCGTTCGATTCTATTCAATTTATTCAAATTTATTAGTAATTGGTTTTCAAAAAGATTATTACAAAATTTTTAATTTATCTTTACTTAATGTTAGATAAATTTTATCAATATATTATTTTAAATACATTCTCCAACATATATTTAATAATTGATTAATTTCTAAAAAGTTAAATCAATTTTCTCATAAATTGATAATTTCTTAAAATTATTTTTATTGTATAAAATTTGATTACTTTTAAAAATTAATTAATTCATTCATTAATATCAATCAAAGTAGTTAAAATCATTAATATGTTACAAATTTAAATTTATTTTTAAATAATTTTAATATTAAATATTTGAATTGATAAAATAAAAAATAAATAGGTATTTTGTTAACATAAATCTTACAATAATATAAGGTTATAAAATAAATTTAAAATAATATACTAAAAAGAAGTAATATATTTCTTATATTTAGGAAAAAAACAGTTGTAATTATTTGTTATATCAAAAGGAATATATTTAAAAGAGTATGCTGCTTGTATTTTTTAAATTAAATTAATTACCAAAATTTTTGAAAGATTTAGTCTTCGTAAAGTATAAATATGAAAATATAAATATTTTTTTAAAATTTATAAATAATTTTATATTAAAGTACTTAAACTTTTTTTAAATAAGTATAAATAAAATTAAAAAATATAACAAAATCTGACCAAAATTAAAATAATACCAATTCTAATAGTAAGCTATTTTTTTATTTTTACAAACTAAAAAGAGATTTTTTTTTTCTGCTTATTTTTCATTAACCAAATAGATTAACAAATATTTTCCTTCCCTATCCTTTTTCAACATTAAAATCTATGTACTTTTTAAATCCTCTTTTAAACTAATATATATGACAAAAATATGTTAATACCATCCTGGTCACAAAATGTGTTCTATTCTTATATTAATTTGAATCTAAATTTGTTAAATTTATAAATAATTTTTATTTAACAAAGATTCATTTAAATAAAAAATCAATTTAATTGTATATGTATATAATAAAAAAGAACAAGCTATTTAGGATTTTTTCTTTTTTCTTTTTAACAAACAACCATAAAACACTAATTAAGAAATAAAAAAATGTTCTAAATTATATTAGGATTCATAAAAAATTATGATAAATATATATATTAATAAAAAAATTCTGTATCTAATTCTTTAGTTAGTATTTTAAAATGTGAGTCAATATTTTTTATTTTTTAACATATATTTAAATATATATATATATATATATATAATAAACATGTATTATATATATAATAAGTTTTTACTAAAAATAATAATACTTAATTTAGTAATAATATTAATGTTGCAATTTTAAATTAAAAAATATTTAAATTTATTTTATATTTTATTGTATATGTTTGATCACATTAAAAAGTGTTATTTTATGTTTTTTAAGTTAGGGATCCACGTCAAATGGTGTGAAATAGTGCCACGTTAAGAGGAGAAGGAACCTGTGAAGAGTGGGCACAGCAGAGCATAGCATGACATGAGATGAGGAACTTGAGAGATTCATTCATATACACACATACACACACATTCATTCATAGGACTTATGAGAAGTATTTAATCTCACACATACACTCACTCATAAACCTCCCTTCAATATCATAGCCTTAGCCTTAACCTCCCTCTGCTTTCTTCTTCACTTTTCTCGTTGTTTCTCAAACCCAGATTTGGGCCCAATACAACCCAACACCATTGGTTCCGATGGCAGCTGGCCCAACATCACCTTCCTCCGATCGACCCACAATGCTCTCTCTCCACCAACCTCCTCCCGTGCTCGTCTCAGACTCCTTCGCCAAGGACGCCATCCTAGCCTGGTTTCGCGGCGAGTTCGCCGCCGCCAACGCCATCATCGACGCCCTCTGTGCTCACCTTGCGTGTCTTGCTTCCTCCCCCTCCGACTACGACCCTCTCTTCGCCGCCATCCACCGCCGCAGACTCAATTGGATCCCCGTCCTCCAGATGCAGAAGTACCACTCCATCGCCGACGTCACCCTTGAGCTCCGTAAACTCGCCGACAAACACAACACGCCCAACGCTGACGCTGAGCCCAAACACAAAACTGAAGAGAAAGCCACGTTGACGGAGAGTGTCGGAAATGGAGGTGATGAACACGAGGAGTATGATTCCCCTGAGGCTGAGAGCGAGATTACTGATTCAGGTAAATAAATTTATTACTGTGATCAGAACATAGAGCGAAACTAAGCTATTTCTTTCTCTCCCTGTTCTCCTTCTTTAAGCTTCGATCTTTTTGTTTTCTTCACATTCTAAATCAATGCCGTGAAATGAAAATTTGGGCTTCCTAAGAGCATCTCCAACGGGGAGATGCTGTGCTGGAGACTGGAGATGCTCTAAGTAAGATCACAGGGTACGGTTCACCTTTTAGTAATTTCATCTTTCTTTTGTTTTTTCAACTTTTTCACGGATTTTTGGCCTTTCCTTTCATTCAAAACATGTAGTTTTCAGATTTCTTATAACCTGTTGCATTTGCCTTGAAGAAACGGTCGGAAATGGAAGGATTTTTATTTTTTGGGATCATTATATGTTACAGTTTTTAATAAAAAAAAATATTATTTATTGGTTTTTATCATAAATTTTTACATGTATTTTAGAAAAATTGAAAAATTAAAGATTTTTTAATTATTTTTTATTTGGCTCTTTTTGACTGCAATAAAGCATGAAATTTTGTGTGTATCTCCTGAAAAGAGCATACTTTTATTTTATTTTCATGATTCGAGTTTGGGAAAAGAAAATCGTAGTATCCCCAGCCAAGCGATACTTGTCATAAAATCCGGTATACAAATTAGTTTTAGTATTCTGTTTCATTTTTTCAAGTCAAATTTCTGTTGCGCAATAGTAGGTTTAACGTTTTGCCTTTTTTTTTTTATGACTCTTCAATTTCATGATTTTTAGTTCTAAAAAAAGTACTATGTTAAAAAAAATTTGCCTGTATTGGATGGCTCTTTTGTTTTTTTGAGCGTACAAAGTCCAAATAGAGGTGATAATTAAAGTACAGGAAAGTAGTTACGCGCAGGACATGTGGTTCATATTTTTTTTCAATACTTAAATGGGGTTTACCGTTTTGGAGAACAACGAGGCATAAGAAAAGGTTGGGGTGCGTTCGGTGTTATAGTTTGGGGAGTGATAATTTATTGGACAAAATTTAAGTATTATATGTGTGTTGAGTCATGTTGTTTAATTAAAACTAAAAACTAATATAATAGAGATTCACATCAAATACCAAAATAAAAGAAACTATAACCGGAAAAAATCTATATTATTAAAAATGAGTTTTGTCGAAATTAAATACCACAAGGTTAAGGTTGGAAGCATAGATCTAGAAGTGTGTGCAATGATTTTTATTACAGGCAGCGGGACCACCAAAGGCGATTGCATGATGATGTTGTTGACGTCATTCGGGTTTGGATTCGGGTATGTGGGTCTTGGCATTTTGGGTACCCATCCCTATCAACCCTTTGAGTTTTTGACCTGTCCCAGTTAGCGGGTCAACTTTGTCCTGCTTGCTCCTTGGCTGAGGGATCCAAATCCGATGAATGATTTTATGAATAGGTAAGATGAGTTAAAAGCTACCAAATGCCGGAGCGCGTACGTTTTAAGCATCGTGCCTAAAAACGTTGCATGGAGGTATATGTGTAATTATTAAAATAGTTCAGAAAAAAGAAAAACAAAGGTGCAAAATGCTGGAGTTAAAAATAGGAAAAGAAAACATGTTGAGTCAGCTGGATCCATTTATTCCTGAAACAGACATGTAATTAATACTTGCATTGGCCTGCCCCTTTTGGCGCTATGTACTAGAACTTGCAATCTTGCATTGGTGGTGGACTCCAACGAATAACGACTTTGTTGGAAGACGACAAATGTTTTATGACAAGTATAACATCGTGACATTTCAGTTGACATACTCATCTATCTAATTGTAATGTCACAATGCTGTAACAATGACAAGGATTGACTAAATTATAATAATAAAGGATAATAAATGGGCAAGTAGAAATAGATATGTAGATCAAGTTAATCAAATCTTGATGATATTCAATTTTTAAGTTAATTTGAGGAATTTTAGCCTATGTAGTGCTGTCAACTGTCTGCGAATGTTTTGTCCTTTTCTGATTATTAAAGTTTGCTTGGAATTTTTTTGGTTTCATGTGCAGGATCTCAAGAAATGCAGGCTAGTTCCATGAACATTAATATATGTTCCAATCATGATGAGTGTGAAGGACGTTCATCACAGTTTAAGTTAACGAAAGGTTTCACAGCAAAAGAGTCAGTGAAGGGACATATGGCAAGTTCTTTATCTCACAAACTAAAAGTACATTCATTTTAATAAAGAAGACTGGATATGGAGAGTTCATTTCCCCACCAGTTTATGCTTAAGAAGCAGCCGGCTATTGGTGATTAACAGCTGACTGAAATTGACAGGTGAATGTTGTAAAAGGATTGAAGTTATATGAGGACATTTTCACTGATTCAGAACTGTGCAAGCTGACAGATTTTGTGAATGAGATCCATGCTGCTGGCCAGAATGGAGAACTATCGGGTAAACCACAGTTTTTTTGTGTGTATCTGTGGATTCTCATGGTTTATTTCTTTATGTCATGATAATTTCGAAGTTGCCGATTTGTTTGGACAATCACAAATTGTCTCTTGACATTGTTGTGACTATATTTATTCCCTGTATTTTTTTGCCTTCTTTGTCGTCAATCATATGACTTGTTTAAACAAAGATAATCCCTAATGCAAGCTGTTTTTATTGTCCGCATTCTTTAAAATACTAACCGAATCTTCTTGTATTCATGTAGGTGAAACTTTTATTTTATTCAACAAGCAGATGAAAGGGAACAAGAGAGAGCTGATTCAGCTGGGTGTTCCAATATTTGGACAAATAAAGGAGGACACAAAAAGTAAGGAAAAATTATTAAAGAAATTGTGATAACATAGTATAACTTTACCAAAAAAATGTTATTGGTTCTGATCTCAAATATTGCATAAATGAATCTAAACTAGAGGGATGCCCTTTTAGTTCTGTTTCTCATTTTCGACTTTTGTTTACAGGCAATATAGAGCCAATTCCAGCACTTCTCCAGGGTGTCATTGACCACCTTATTCAATGGCAATTACTTCCAGAGTACAAAAGACCAAATGGGTGTATCATCAACTTTTTTGAAGAGGTAAATATTGCATCCTCTCCCGCGTACTGCTCTTGAGTTCTACTTGGTGTTAGTCAAATAGGTACGGTAATCATTTGCAGTGAGCAATGAAATAACCATTTAGCAATATCTATATAATTTCACTATTTTTAGGGGGAGTTTTCTCAGCCTTTCCTGAAACCACCGCACCTGGATCAACCTGTGTCCACTCTTCTTCTTTCTGAATCAACAATGGCTTTTGGACGTATACTTATGAGTGAAAATGATGGGAACTACAAGGGGCCACTCATGCTCTCATTGAAGAAGGGGTACATATTAAAGAACTTATACTCTTTGCAGTCCTAATCTTCCATTTATTAATTAAGATTCTAGTCACAATGCTGGATACAAAGGAAGAAGTACCTTCAACATTTATAGGACAGCATGTAAGTGAATAATGTGAAGTGCAAGTTTTTAGAGGATGTAACCATGCATTCATATAATACGCATATCATTAACAGACAAACTTGCACGCATTCAAGAACAAAAAAGGATTTTCTGTCCTTGAAATATTAATTGCTAGGTTGTAATTGAAGGGACACCTAGTTTACATTTTCATTTTTACCATAAGGTTCACTTTAGAAGTGTCCAATCTGATCCTGGAAAACTTACTTTTCCATTTATCATATATAATCATAATATCACTCAAGTATGTAATAATTATATATATATATATATATATATATATATATATATAAAATGTTTTAAAGTGGAAACTTGCATTATGCAGCAGATAGTAAATTCATTAGCAAAGTAGCCTCTTGTTCTAAGTTTAAGCACCAAGTTCTTCAATCCTGCAGGCAGTACTATTTATCCTTTAAACCGACTAGTAGCAACATGTAATGGCAAAACACTTTTCATTTTGCAGGTCTCTTTTAGTGATGAGAGGAAACAGTGCTGACATGGCAAGACACGTAATGTGTCCATCTCCTAACAGAAGGGTCAGCATCACCTTCTTTAGAGTAAGGCCAGACTCCAATCAATGCCAATCACCAACTCCTACCATGACAAGTGCAATGACTCTGTGGCAACCTGGCATTGCAAGCCCATATGCATTGCCTAGTGGTGCTCTAAGTAGCTATGAGGGTATGGATATGATGCCGAAGTGGGGAATGCTTCGTGGCCCAATGGTGATGCTAACCCCTATGCGTCCTATGGCATTGAACCCCCGCAAACTTGCTGGTGGTGGGACTGGGGTTTTTCTGCCCTGGAATGTGCCATCAAGAAAACCTGCCAAGCATCTTCCCCCACGTGCCCAAAAAGGAAGGCTTCTGACATTACCTTCCCCAGTTGAACCACAAATGGGAGAGTCAACTTCTGAACCCAGCATTTGTGTTGAAGGATAAGAACAAGTTTAGTTCTGTAGCAGCCTTGGGTTCTAAGAAATGTGAATCAAGAATCTCAGCTATTTGCTCAATACTGTGGAGCATTCTATTTTGTTGTACAAACAGGGCCCACCCAAGGCTGCTAGGGCAGTTTGGTTCATTCTTTTTTTTTTTTTCCCACACCTTTTTTCCCCTTTGGATAGATTAGAGTCTAGTGGTGTTCACAACGGTTTTCCATGTTGGCCAATCACGGCAAGAGCTTTAGTAGAGTAGTCGAGCTTTCAAATTTTAAGAGTGTGAATTATATCTGACGGTAGCATTATGTAAGAATGATATTTTAAGTTAATCATCTTATTAGACAAATCAAATCATCACCACGATGCTTAGTTACGATCATCTACTTATCGTGCCGTTGTTTTATGTGTAGCTCAGTCTCTCCAGTGGGTAGCTTTTTTTTTTTTTTTTTAATTGTGTAGATAAGTAGCCGTATTTGATCTTGTAATTACATGTTGATACAATTGCAACAGGAAAAAATTCAAATATTGCCAGCGTATCCTATTTCAAATTATTATGTCCGTTTCTAATTTCGCTAGAATTTGATTTATCTACGTGAAATAACAACATAGCAGGCTCTATAATCAAACCCAAAATATGAAGGGGGGAAACGGAGAGAAACGTTCAGTTTCATCGTGAGCACCACACCTTATAGCAATCCAATCTTTTCATGCAGCTGAAGGTGGTTCGACTTCATGGGATTTTCTGTTTTGGTTTGATTATCCATGTTGTTCCCAAATATAGTAAACAGCATAACTCAAGTTTCTTAAAGGCTGCATTGAATGTATAAACCTAATATGCGGGTGGCTTTTACTTTTAATTATTAATTTATTTTTATGTATCAAATTATCTAAACCACTCAATTAACACAAACAAAGCAATAGAAGCAGACACCTGGCTCAATTTAAAGAGTTTAACAAGCAGACACCTAGCTCAATTCAAGAGTAAAATTATGGTTAAAACTAGTGAATCAAATTGAACCACGAAAAGAAAAACCTGCAGATTCGAGTTCGTGATTGCGTCCATTTATCAACAAGGAGAATGTAAATGGGACATACGAAAATTTGATCGAGCAATATTTCGTGGGGCAAGATGTCACCTACATATATATTGAAAAATAAATATTTCCCTTACGAGTGACATATTTACAGTATCAGTAGATTGCAGAAGGGAACAAAGGCTTGAGCTTTAAGCATTTTTAAGATACCTTAATATTTAATACAGCAACCTCAGGAAGGGTATAGGACGGAAATGTGAACCACATTTCGTCTGCCAGCTTTATGACACACCTGTAAGAAAAGGAGAATTTCATTTTAAAGTCACCATTCAGTCAATAACCGCACAAGATTACAGCTTCATGAAAATGAACCAAAAGAAAAAAAAAACTATATAGAAATGCTAAATCATCGAATGTCTACTGAGGAAATCTATCAAAACCATCTGTGTGCTAGAAATATACACAACAATATCAGTTTTGCATATTCCTCACACCGCACTTCATGTGATGCTGTCAGATTCACACAATTTTCACCAGGGTAGAATATACCATGAAGACTGAAGAGTGAAGAATCTGCTTTGAACTTAGACCATGAGAAGAAATTTGCTCAGGTTGTGTTTGAATAAAAAAAAATTAAATTATTAGATTACGAGTGTTTAGATGATAAGAGAAAGAATTATAAGAATACTAAGAATTTTAATAGGATAATTTTAATGTTAAATAGAAGGAATTTCAAATGACACCTCTAAAAAAATTTAAAAATTCTTCCACTGTGTATGACTTTTTTTGAATTATCATGCACAACTCCTTTCATATATGACTCTTTTTTATCATCATCATTATTAATTTCATATTCTCCAAATTTCTAATATGCATCCAAACATATAGTTAGACACGGAACATCAACAATTCATAACGCAGTTTGAGAACTAGAAATTCAAATAAACCCAAAGCTCGCAGAATATGCTATTAGCTTTTCAACATAAGATATCGAGCTTCAAAATTGAGTTAGCGTGCCCAAACTATGCTTTCGTGCCTTATGCATATAGACGATTAATTGGTTTTATTATTTGATGCAATATGACACATTGTTTGATGATGCTGTTAGAGAAAACAATTCTCTAAAATAAATTAGATAATAGATGGAAGGGTTAGTAAAGCAGAATGTTCAGCATGAAGGAGCTGTAGCCAACTAATTGGTTTCAAAATGGATGAAAGATAGAATGATGGATTTATTGTTTTATTGATAATTAGTACTGATTCATAGGTTATTAAATAAAAGGCAGAAGTAGGATTAGAACAGCGGATATTAAGTATGTTTCTGATAAAGTCACCATATATTGAATACTGATGATATCCAAAATAAGGAACAGATTAAATGAGCACAGATACTAACATAGAAACAGTTACTTTCCACACATTTTGGGGATAAAACAGATAGCAACACTACTTCTATCCCGAATTCTAATAGTATCAAAACACTGGCCCATTTCCTTTTGTCAAAATGACACTTACACATATTTCTATTGAGGAATCTCAACAGAATGCATCAAATATATCAAGCCTTAGCAGGCTCATCATCATCTTCGATGTCCCAACTTAAGTCTTCCTCTTCTTCTGCAGCACTCAGGCGCTTCCGCAAATCAACTTTGTTTGTGCTACCACTTTGAGTCGTTTTCTTTTCGTCAATACTACTAAGATCTTCAATATCATCCCACCCAAGATCCTCCTCCTCCTCCTCCTCCTCCTCCTCCTCCTCCTCCTCATTTGTCTTTTGCAGACTTTCAACCACTGAAGACTCATTATTTATACCAGAGGACTTACCATCGCCAACCTCCCTTTCCATTATGATCTTCTCATGAGTTTCAGCTGCAGAATCATTCTTGTTCACAGCATCATCCACTTGTAACTTGGATGCCTTATCAACACCTGCCTCCTCAATAGTTTCCTTGCTTCCACCACCCAACTCATTAACAACTTCAGATTTCTCAGCATTTGATTCCTCAACAGACTTATCCATCTTGTTCTCAATTTCCTCATTATGCAATAAATTGTCTCTCTTTTCTACTTTAGACTCCTCTTCACCAGAATGCTGCACCTCTTCCCCACTCAATCTCTTTGTTCCCTCCTCATGGGCACCTATATGCAACCTTTTTCCCACATTTTCACCACCATCCTCCTTATTGATCATAAGCTCAGGTTTAGCTTCACCTTCATACTCCTCCTCATTATCACCATCATCTTCAACGTCCCAACTCAACTCCTCCTCTTCCCTAGAAATTCGCCTCACAAGCCTAGCCCTTACGTCTTCAGCTTTTTTGAGCTTATAAACCTTATAATAATACCTATACCAGAAAGTTTCATGATCAACAGTGTTTGGAACAAGCCTTTGGTAAACACTCTCCATGGCATCATTCTCTCTGAAAAACCTCTCCACTTCCTCACTCTTCCCATCCAACGAAAACTCTGATTTCCACTTATTGAACTCACTCAAATCCTCAGGCTCCTCAGAGTACGTGCTAACATCACCCTGAATGGCACCGACCTGAGCCTCAAACCTACTGTACCGCTTCGAATCAAAGCTCTTTTCACTACCGTGTTTGTGACTGCTGTTGCCGTTATCGGAATCGGATTCGAGATCGACAGCGAGGATGGCGTCCTTACCTTGAGATATGATCTGAGCCGTTCCTTTTACGACGGTATTTCCGAACTCATCGATGGCGTGACCCACCGTCCCGAGAGAACCCTGCGCCACCTCAATCTCCTTCTTCAAACCGGTGCCGAATTCCTGCAGATCGCGACGGTAAGTCTCGATTATGGATTCCGATCTCGTCGTCAGGGTTTTGATCAGGCCACCGAAGTTCCAACCGTCACCGCCTCCGGAATAGGCGGCGGTAGATCGGAGCTCCGGTGGCGAGGATTCCGGATCCGGATCTTTGTTGTGCGGCGTATTGTTGGATCCGGAACCGGGTTGGGAAGGATCTGGGTCGTCTAAGAAAACGGATTTGAAGAAATTCATGAGGAGAGGAGAGAACGCAGAGGGCGGAGAGATTAGAGTAATCGGGAAGTAACAAGTACGAGTGAACTATTTTCTAAGCTTAAATATTATTGTTTGAATACTTTACAGTTCTAAGATCTATAAGAAAAGAAAATTATGATTCACTCATTAGTCATTACCCCTTTTTTTAATTGCAAAAATATCACTGTTGATAATTATTCACTGCGGGCTTTACATTACTAAATCCCGTTTTCATTTCAACGTTCTTTAAAATTTTCAGATTGATTCCATTTATCAAAGTGATATTAGACATTGTTTGAGAAGAAAAGAAGTCATTAAGGAACTTGCTCCTAGACATTGCTTGGTGAGATGATGAAAGGATGTTATTGTTTAAGTGTTTAAAAAGGAGGCAGGAAGAGATGGAATTTTGGAACTCTATCTTTTCAGCCCTTAGTAGCCTCTCTATTTCTTCTATTCTTTTCTAAAGAACAGGATTTAAAGCTTTCATGTGTTTGAAATAAGTGATATGATAGTAGTAAATCTATAATTCTTGTCAATTTACTAAATATATAAATATTTGAAACAGAAACTTTTTTTTCTTTTCTACCTATTTCATTATATTTTCTACTAACCATAAAATATTTAATATGATATATATATATATATATATATATATATATATAAAAGAGTGAAACTAGGAAATTTAAATTATATATAGATTTAAAATTAAAATTTTTAAAATTATATAACTTATTTAATTATGATAATTTATATGATCAACATTTATTCATCTTATTATCATGTAAAATTAATCTTATTATTTAGTACATGATATGTATATTATATATATATGAAATTTGCTAATATATTTCTATTTTTAGAAGGAGTATTTTGGCAAATCTTAAAATACATACTCCTTCCGGAAAGATGGGTATCAAGTTTTAAAATTTAGACAGCAATTAATTTCATCACCAAAAACTTGTCAACGATTAAGTTCTGAATTTGAGTTAGGATCAAACACAAAATAACTTGATTATTAAGTTTTAGATATAATTATAGCCTTGCGTGGATATTTAAGGATGAATTCTAGACAATGATTGGAAAGTAGGAGCACATTTAGTCAAAAATATGGAATGAAATACCAAATATCTTCTAACAGCAATTGAGCTGAAAAAAAGATGTACAAAATCTATCAAAATATTTAAAAAAGTAAGTAAAATTCATAAATATCATTTTCAAGGACACTTAAATTTGGAGGAGGGTCATCGATCCGGCAACCAGTCACTGATGCGAATGTACCATCATCCACAACCAATGCCCAAGGAATGTTCTTATTGGACCCCAAAAAAACCCAGAAAATAGGAAAAAAAAAAACACTTAAACAGATAACCACACCGCTCCAAGAAGTATTCTCCTTGCTTTCTGGGACTTTTGTAGCCAAAGCCAGGTCTTCCCTTTTCTTCCACACCAAATTGCAACAAACTCATTTCCCTTTGTAACTCAGCCACCAGAGTCTTATCAAACTACTTTAGTAATTTTCTGCTCTCAACAAATTCTCAAAATTATATCCTCCAAAGGAAAAAAAAAAAGTCTTAACAAATGGTTATTGGTACATACCTGTTATTTTGTTGTTTTAATTTCCTCCTCCTGTGTCTAGCAATTAACCTCCCACTTGGAATCTTTATTATATTTTTCTAGGCTCTCCAATGACCAATATGTAGTGTGGTTTCATTGAGCTGGCTTTAATTTCTACCCTCCCCCACCCAGCTTGAAGATTTTCATTCTTCCAGAGAATGAGTATTTGGACGATAGAGATCATAGGGTGCCCAAAGATGATCAACAGAACAAGGCCTTCTTGAATCCAACCTTAACCAAGGCTTACCCTTTCCACTCCAATGCAGCAAACTAATAGGCCCAGGATGCAAACTCCTACATTTTCCTTCAAGATTATCCCCTCCCAATCCATGTTGATTCCACCTATGGTCTACACTCTTCAAACCCCCAGCCAAAACCAGAAGAAAAGGAGGCAAAGATCCTAAATGATAAATCCTATTTTGCTTCTGTACAGCCATCCACGCTTCCACCTTCTCCGTATATTTCCCTTCCCTCCATTTTTCCACGTCCATAACCATAACCCCTGTGTTAAAATAGCAAGGATTCCTACCCTCAAATGTTCGAGATAGTACTGGATCATTCCAGAACAAGTCCGTGAAATACTCCGTGAAATTTGCATGGCAATACTCTGGCGCAGCCAGCACCTTGCCTTCCAAGTCAACCTTCCACAGCTTTGCAATATCATCCACAACCACAATATCAGAGTCTAGGTATATCACTCGTTTGACATAACCAGGGAGAATATCAGAGAGGTAGATTCTTGCGTAGTTTAGAGGTTGATCAAGTGCTTGGCGAATAGATTTTGAGATTTTCCCACGCACCCTATTTGATTCAAAACGGTAAATCTTGAACTTGAGGTAAGGAAAGGTGGTCCTGATGCTGAAGAACACCTGAGGTTCAAACCTGGCCCACAGGAAATGGAACTCAACATTTTCTGGGCACGTGGAATGCTGCAAAATGGAAAGAACAGCAGCCATGGTGCCTCTGAGGTAGTTTGAGTCCATTGTCATGGAAATGTGGATCCTCTCTTGATTGCATGTGTCCCCATTGCGAAACTCAGGTGCTTCCCTGAAAAATGGAGCAACTGGGACAGGTTTTCGAATAATATCAAGGTGAATATTGGTGGCAGCAACAACAATGGAGGTGGCATGATCGTGATTGACGAAGGTGAAGAAGAGGAGGAAAGACAGGAGGCCAAGGAATGGAGAGCAATGGTTCCTAAAGGCCATCCTGTCTTTTTATGTTAATGGTGGGAAATGGAAGCAGTCAAGCAGCCAAAGGAGGTGAAAGAGTTGGAGCCATATGCTGTTGCATGCCCTGGTTCAAGAGGGCTTTTGGAGGCAGGTTCCAAGTGATGGTTGATGGAGGCAAAGCTACGTGGTTGGTGGGAATATTGTAGGGAAGAGAACAATCCTCGGAGCAAATAATATAAAATGGCTCTTCAGCTACGTACACTATCAAGCTTGGTTCCCATATTTGTTGCAATTGGCCACTGTCCTAAAATCTTGGTACAAAAAAATCCCCTTTAGTGTTTTTTTAAGAGATTTTCTATATAGTTCCCTTACTTTTTGCCTAAATAGCCAAGACTAATTTGTTTGCCTGTCATATTTTGGTCTATATTATTTGTGAAGGATAGTTTTTCTAATTAATGGAGAATGCATGTTTTAGTTTTGTTTTGAAGAAAACAAATTTAGTTTTTGTTTAATTTCTGTTCACTTTTTCATCTTCATAAAATAATTTATTTTTAATCCATGCATAAATAACTTAAATGCTTAAAATTAAGGGTTTTATGCTTTGATCGGTCTCTTTGTTATCCACTCTATATTAAGGATTTCAGAATTATTTTTTTTATTAAAGTCAAATCTAAAATGTTACCTGCTGCCTAGTTTTTTTTCACAATTGCCTTTGACAAATTGTATCGTGTAGATCACAAAATGTTTTAGTTCTTTTATTTGAAGTTACTAGTGAAAGTTGACTCTATTGCTAAGATCTAGATTTTGATCACGTGCTCAATCAAAATCTTGTTTTATGTCAAGTATTCTTTCATTTGCTAATAGAATTAGTTAGCAGTGTGCAAAGCCGAGGATGGGGACATAGTAGTGGAGTAGTTGAGGTACATACAGGGTATATCATATAGACAAATTCGTATCTCAAAATCGTTGGAATAGAATGAAAAAAAAAAAAGGTAAAAAAGAAAGGACAAAAATTGTCATGCAAAGTATAATGTAGTAAGAAAAAAATATAGAAAAAATAAAATGTAATGAAATGAAAATTGTATTTAAATCTATGATAATCAATGATAACCAGAATCCTTTGAGACATGTATACTTCCATTTGTTGTGCAATCCATTTGTTTCAACGGTGAGCATTTAGGCTCGCTCACATTTTAAGAGGAACTAGATTTTCCATGTGAGACAATGTGAGGGAAGTACTTCAGCTCATTCATTTTCTACTGTCATCTTCTATGCAATTCCTGTTTCAGGTAAGAGTAACAGGAGTTGTTCATGCACAACTCATTCAGTAATGGTCAAAACTTATAGTCTATGGATTTATAACTCCCGGCCCTCAGATGCTTTTTCAGTTGTGTCTCCATGTCATCTCAAAATTTGGTTCCAAGAATTTAGCTAACTTTAGACCATCTTAACAAACGAGCAATCAAGTAAAATTTTTCCCACTTACCCCTTTTCTTTCACTTTCATCATCTTACATATGAGATTGGAGATAAATTGCAGTCAAGGTGCAGTTATATTTATGCTTTCTTTAATGAATATATGCCTGATGGTGTCTAGTTCTATCATAACTCCCTTTTTGAATTCAGTTCTTGTAATTCTTTATCAGTAGAGTATCTATTAGCTTAACTATATATATGTATGTCGAGATTTTGGAGATACAAAAATTTAGCTGATTTTAGGCAACTATGATATCTTGATGACATTGAGTTTTTTCTTCTGTCTAAAATTGGTGGCATAGCTTTTATTGGCCATGCATCATGTCATTGTTGAATGGAAGAATGCATAAAAAGGAAGCAGGTATGATTTTACTACTTACTGCGATAAAACGATTATTTTCATTCTTCTTGTCTCTTCTTTCTATAAGTAGTTCACAAAAGAATATGGTTATTAGTGATGTTCAGAATTAGATTAATAGACTGGTATGCATTAGTTCTGGGATGTTTATGCGGTGTTAGACTGAACAAGATGGTGTGGGGCCTCATTAAGCTAGTATACGTAACACCCTCGTTACGCGTAGCATTTTTTAAGAAAAGGATGTTGTTTATTTAAGTCCAGTTATATTCTGCGTAATAAAAATTACACATACTAAATGAAGAAAGCAATTGCCACATGCTAAAAGTTCGTGTAGTCCGTCTAAATCATATTGCTTCCCCGAATTGATTCTTGAGATAGGGATAATCAATTACATAGAGTAGGAAAGGATAGAAAAGGAATTTTATTGTGATTAGCACTATTTCTTACTGAATATTCGTGATTTTACAAGTACGAACAACCTGTATTGAGGGACAATAAAATTCTGTTGGCCATGATTGCCTGTTATATATTATGGTTACTTACAATTTGTGTGCATTGTTTTCTGAAGTCTGACCCTGTCACTATAATGTCTATCAGTTAGGTCTAATGCTTAAAGTCACCAATCTGATCGTCAAGTTTTGAGGCCCAAGTTTCGAAGAATAACAGCAAAATTACACTGCATGAGAGAGAACAAAATGCATGCAGGAATATTATTGCTGTTAAAGAGTAATCCATTATCACTAATATCAATCCTACTTCATTCGAAAAATTATAGTCAAATAGTTTTATATCTTTTTTTTTAATCACATCATATATCATATTTTATCTCTTTTATTTTTTTTCTATCTTTTTTTTCGCATCCAATACATCCCATTTCTGTAACCTATGAACAGCTCTTTCATTCCAGCACATCTCTTTTCCAACATCCTTTATTTTATCACATTATATCTTTCTTCTTTTTTTTCTCTTTTTATCTCTCTTCCTTCAATCCCAATACATTTCATTTGAAATGTACACTCATAATTTTTCCGAATTAAGAGTACTATGTACCTAGGATTTGAATTTCACATTGAAAATCACGAGCAAATTATCATTCAGCTGTTCTGTAACTATTGATATTCACGATACACTAAATTCGGAGTTCTTTTCTGGATACCGAAAAAAGAGGCTGAAATAAGAAGCTCAAATAAAAAAGAAAAGATAATTCGTGGCATTGTGTTATGAAGCTAGTTCTCTGATTCGTTTGCTCTTCACCAAATGTTTCTAAGCTCAAAGAATGAATTGTGGAGCACTTTTTGTTCAATAGTGATTAATATTTAAGGAAAGTTATAATTTTTTGATATCCAAAAAATATTAACACTTTTAATATCTGTAATCTTTTTTATTTTATTCTTTCTATTATATCACATCACTCGTTATATCTAGCATTTCTTTCTCTTCCCTCTCTCTCAAGGTATAAACATCCCAAGAGGTGTTTCCCAAACATTTTCCATTTAAGGGGAAAGTAGATGAAAATTTTCCTTTACGATTTAATTAGCCTTCCTTCATCTCTGTTAAAAGCATGCACTCTCTACAGGGGAATAAAAATGGCACCTGTTATTGGCCCTTGAATGATTATTGGATGCATTTATGTCCAGTATCCAATAGAAAAAGCATAAGTTGTACGAGTACTAAAAATTGCTGTGCAGCCATCAGCACTTTTAAATAGTCTCTTGTTGGTTTTTTATTTTTGCTTAATCATCTTGGGTCTTGACCAATTGTAGAAACAGCTAAAATATTCAAGTCTTTATCGGTGAAACAGACATATAAGAATAAGACTAAACAGTATGAAACTGTGTTAATTTTGAATTTCTGGTTAAGAAAATACTTTACAAGCAATAGAAAATCACAAGAAATAAAATGGGTAAACTGTGACAGTAAATCATAGTTCATCCTTTTGAGATTCTTGATAACATCGCTCATCCCAGTAGTAGGGGAACTTCAATTTCGCTGCAGTGTGAGGCATGGACCAGTCTTCATATACAAACCTAATCAATAACCAAAACATTCATAATGAGTAAATAGAAAAGCTAGGGGGAAAGGGGACAAACCACGCAAGGAAATAAAGATGTTTGCATCACTACCCCCCCCCCCCTCTCCAAATAATAAAAAATATACATCCTGCCAACTGTGTAGAAAGAAGAGATACATTTCAGCGCAAAAAAAGATAAAATTATAGTTTTTTTTTAATCACCGACTAACAACTGTCTCTCACCAGACTTATAATATGATTTGGTATAGTGGCCATCATTAGATATAAATGGTTCATATGCAGTTTTGATTTATCTGATATGAAGACAAAGTCATTTTTAAGCAAACTATACATATGGAACATCTCAATTCAATCTTTACCAGCACGAGAAGAGACAAAGCATAAATATATCAAGACAAAGCAATAAGAGCATGAGAATTGAGAATGCAATTCAGTGAGTCCATTTAATATGATTTCTATAATTTTGCTTTAAAAAACAGCCATTAACAAATAAGAAGCATGAGAAGAAACAACATTGGCAGCACATAATGAAAAGCCAAGGTTAATACAAACGTTTTTGGGATACCATCTACTGAGTTACTCAGAAATAAGAATGCATTTGCGTTGATCAATATGAATAAAGAATTTCAGCAGTTTGCCCGGTTTGAAGAGCAAATACAAGACTTACCAATGTCAACTCAACTTGTAAGTATAGTAAAGTTGAAAACATGAAGAGAATGGTAATAGAAGCACGTACACTTTAACTGGTGGACGAGATATTATAACAAGCACTTGTAAATCCTCGTGCGCATTGGTGTTCCAGAGCTGCAATACAAATTCTCTATAGTTATCTAACAATCCACAGAAAACCAGAAGACCTTGAATAAACAACAAATATCACTAAAGGACGAGGGGAAAATGTGTTAGCCTATCTAAAGAAAGGTACATCATTCATTAGGTGATACATTTTGCAATGTTTCACATATTTTCAATTTTATTGGGCATGCATTACTTTTTATATTCAAAACAAAATATGATACCCAGCTTTTCATCGATTAGACACAAGTTAGAGTAGAATTTAAACAATGCAGATGTTAAGGTCTAACATCTAACGAACTTCCAAGAGTTGCTTCGTTTGACCTACTTGCATTTCTTTGGACATCATTTGACACAGCATACAGATCTGACCAACCCTAAACCCTAAAGTAAAAGTTTAAACTTCAAACAGCATGATGTTGTCTCCCCAACCCTATAAAGCATAACCATCAGCAGAACATAATGACATGCATTAAAAACTTCCTATATCAAGTTGTCATTCTCTTTCAACAATGTCAATGCATTATTTATAGCCATACATGCCAAGTATTACGTATCCAAATTTCACATAGTATCCACACCTTATATTTAGTTATTTGCCTTTATCAATGTTTTGATCTGGTGAAAACATGTAACACATACAAAACTTGACACTTTACATTCTAAATTGTACGATTTTATTGTTAATGTGCATAGGCGCACCACACGCATCAAAAGGAGCACCTTAAACTAATCACTTGTACCAAAAAAAACTATTCACAAAATTAGTTCATAAGATACAATTCTCAATTTTTTTCCAAAACCAAACTAAGCTAGAGAAATCTCACAATTTGCCTTGAATGGTTTACCTGATGAGCATCATTAACAGGTATATGGAATGTGCTATTTGGAAAGATAAAGTGCTCCTGTGGAGTTCCAGGGTATTTTCCGTGTGAATTTGATGCAAGATAAAGAGTGCCACTCCCTTGGAGAACAATAAAAACTTCTTCACAGGAATGCCTATGAATTGGGGTGTGCGTCTGAGGTGAAAATGTTTGAAGCCATACTTCAACCTGTTCGAGAAAAGTGTGGAAGGATGATAATATATATGAACCACCATCAGCACAGATGGATGCCAAGCAGGATTCAAAACCTTGGAATCAGCAGTTTTGGACTATGAATTGTTCTAATAAAAAGCAAGCTCTCTTCTAACTAGAAAAAAAAATAAAAATAACACAACTTTATCAACAGCAAAATAGTCTGCTGCTCCCCCAGTTAACTCCCTTCTTCACATTTACATTTAAAACCAATCATTCAAAGACAATTTAGCAGCAAGTTTGCTTAATACTAATATTTCAGTAATATCTTCATTTTACTTGTCAAATGATATTTTTGTCAAGCAAAATTATGAACACAGAAAATGTGGTTGAGGTAGAAAATTCTGGGAAAGATCAAGTTTGATACCTCTTTCATTCCATGCAAGAGTGAACCTGCAACAGTTATATGAGAGAGACCTGCCCTGCCATAGTTATCCTGATGAATCTCGCTGATATTTCTCACCAGCGGTAACCCTGCATATTTGTGAATTCGGAGTTCGAACCAAAAGAAAACAGTGAATTAAGCAAAAACATACACCAACAGTAAAACTTGATCATCTTTCACAAAACACTTCTTTAGGTGGGGAAACACCCATGGGATGGGAATCATGTTTTAAAACAAACATCTGGATTAAGAAATGAAGATGAAGGTCATGCTCGTATGATATTGGCTACATCTCATCGACCATGCTGTTCGTGATCCTTTTCACGCCCAAAAAGGCTTATTAGCAGCGAGTTGTATATTACACTGAAGAGTGAAGTGGCAGATACCCATTTGCGAAAATCCAACATAGAAATGCATGCTAGTTTCGAAGATCAAAAGCACAGAAGATGCAAATTAGATTGAAATTAAATGCCTATATAGCGAGCACGAGATGATAATCGTGATGTGAAGACAAATCATCGAACACATACTATGCAAAGCATCCGTATACCGGAAATGTTTGGTACGAGGAACAGATTCAGAAACCAAAAAATAAAAAAAATAAAAGGGAAAATACCATTGAAGAGTAGCACAAACATCACAGTAAAAAGGAAAAAAAGAAAGAAAGAAAGTCATAAGTGACGTGAAAAAAATGATGGAAAGGAATAAGCATAAGAACTATGAACTAACCAGTGATAGAGCATGGAGAAGAAGCTAGAGCGACTGCAGAAAATGAGAAGAGACAGAGCAACAACATGCGACTCGCCCAAGATTCTACCATCTTCTAACAATTTCTGGCGATGACGTTTTGAACACCACAAAATGCAAAAGCTCAATGTGACAACACCACCATCATTTATGGTTAGTTTGGAAGGAACGCTGATCTTCGCACACAGCTAATATTCCCACTTAGGCAAATAGATGATATTCTCACTCAGGTGGTAAATATATCCCATTACATCTATTCATTAATTTTTTTTTTCATAATTAATCATACAGCTAAATTAGTTATTAATCACATGTGTAATTGAATTATATTTTTTTAATTAATTATATTTTTGTTTATTATTTATATTAAGCAATTAACATTTTTTTATATTATTAATTATATTTTTTATGATAATCTATTATATAACTAATTACAAAGTTGTTAATTTATTTAAAAAAAAAAGTTAATTTTTTCAGATGTAAAGGAAGTAGGTATGGTGTGTATGTGAAAAAATATTATTCAATTTGAAAGAGAGGAGTGGAGATGAAATAAAAAATGAAATGAAATTATAAAAAATAAAAAAAAGTTAATTTTTTTTTTATGTTGGAATGAAATCTTTTTATTTGGTTGAAAATATAAGTAAGAGTAATCATATTAAATTAATATATCTGTTAATAGGTAGGCAGGTAAATGATTATTATTTTTTATAAAAAAATTGTATTTTATTTTTATTTAAAAAAAATTTAAATCTATGTATTTTTATTTTTTAAAAACTTAAGCTTAAAAATTAAAAAAAATTAAAAATGCTAACAAAGAGGAGACCTCTAAATTCAATAATAACTAAGTTATACATAAAAAAGTAATTACATCTATATACATTCTATTTTTTAATTGATTAAATTTTTTTATAATTAATTAATTATATTAATAATTAATAATCATAATTATTAATTATTTAATATTTTTTACATAATTAATTATGAAATAATTGATTAATCAATTATTCATACATATATAATCGATTAAATACATAACTAATCAATTACCGCATTTTATTAATCGATTAATATTTCAATGATTTACCCTTTATATAAAGGAGTTAACCACATTTTTTATACTATTAATCACATTTTTTTAATAATTAATTAGGTAATTGATTACAAAAGTAATAATCAATTAACAAAATTTATTTTTACATATATGTATAAATAAAAATATTGTGCATGTGAAAAAAACTTTTTCAACCTAAATAAAAAAAATAAGTAAACGATGGAGATTATCTATTACTAAGACGAAAAATCATAATAAAGATAAATAAACATAAAACATGATCGTTTATTATTTTTAAAAGATATTTTTGGCAAAATTATAATTTTTCTCTAAATTTAATCTAAGTATTTTTTATTAAATTTAGTTTTTTAAATTATTTTTTATGTTGACACTTTCTTTTAATTTTTTAATTCAACTCAATTATAGAATTAATATATTTTTAGTCTTTTAAAAATAATCAATTTTTATTTTTATTTTTTTTAATTATAAAATTTTTAGTTTAAGTCTTTCATTTTTTGTAATATCTTAACTATAATTTCTTATGTTAACTTATTATATTAATCAAAATATATTAACCATGATTAAAAGGTAATAATTAAGATATTTTAAAAACTGGTCAAAAAAAATTTAATGATTAATTTAAAATAATTTAATCTTACTTGAGTTAATGTTAAGGATCATATTAAAAGATAAAAAATTTAAACCAAAGATTTTAAAGTTAAAGGATAAAAATCAAAATTTAATTATTTAAAAGATAAAATATATTTAATCTTTAATTAATTATATTACATGAAGGATTCATATATTAAAATGTTAGTTTTAATTTTTGGTTTAGAGTTTAAGATTTGAGATTTTATTTAGTTGTTTTACAATTAATATAATTTTGTTGTACTTTGTAGCTAATAATGTATAAATTAAAAAATATTTTATTTTGGTATTATTTTTTTTAATAGATTCTAACTTATTATATTATTTTTTTGGAGTTTTTAATAATACATTATCTCTATCTTTAATAATGTTCCAAAAATAGTGATGAAAAATTCATCTTTCAATCATAAATAGTTATCTCTAAAGAAAAATGGAAAATCTTAAAAGTGAGTATCCTTTTACTATGATGGTTTGGTTAATTTGCTGTAAACTTTTTTAATTTTTTTTCTTCTTACATAGTTATGTGCACAATTGAAAAGATTAAGCTCTAAAATGAGATACGCAAAATACAATAATAAAGACGAATTAATTTATTTATTTTAAATATTTACACTAAATTTCTTAAAAAAACAAGTTTATTATGTAATAGACTTTTAAACAATCTCTACATATCAAAAACGTATATACAAAAATTATCCTAATTTATCCACAAAATTAAGCTTTGTCTAATTTTTGATAATCTGTCAATATTTTTACTATCTCTTTGAATTTATTACAAAGAGATAGTAAAACAAAAACTCAAGTATTATTTGTCAACTTTATCACATAAGGCTATATTCTATCTAATAACTATTTTTTAACTCTAATAAATAAATTTTATTCAACCAATAGTTTACTCCTCAAGAAAATAAATGTAATAAAGAATAAAATAATAAAAAAATATCAAAATTTGAATGCTTTGAGTTGTTTCATTATATGCACTTACTTATTTTTATTTTTATTTTAAATATTGTTATTTAAAAACATTTCATTGAAAATTAGGAAATAGAAATTGTTTATTAAATTTTTCATACACTTAATGCATTGTGAATATTGTTTGAGTTATTTTCTTTCAAAGTTTTTATCCATTATACCAATGGAGATTTTCACTTTAAAGTTATACATGGTAGTTCTTTTTTTAAATGTCCTTGTTTTCAAACATTTTTAAGGCATATATTTTTCTGAAATATATTTGTACACTCATTTAGCACGTGTGCATATATATATATATATATATATATATATATATATATATATAATATTATTATTAATAATCAAAATCAAACTTTTTAAAATATCAAGGATATTCAATATTTTATAACCATCATGTTTCTAACAATAATATATTTTTTATAAAATTAATTTTTAAAAAAATTTTAAAAAATAAAAATTTTAAAGTATCTTTAAGTTAATTTTATTTATTTTGTAATTTTTATTTTTCAAAATAACCACGAATATGAAAAATAGTCTAATTTCATTATTATTATCTTAATAATCAATTAATTAAAAAATAAAATAAACTAAATAAATTTTGTTTATTAATTAAATAATTATTTTTTCATAATATAATTTAATATATTAAGAAAAAATTTTGTTATTTTAAATTTATGGAAAAAATTTAAATTTATTTAATACATTTAAAAAATTAATAATTTATTGTTATGATTTGAGAATCTTAAAAAGTTTTGTTTGATAGACAAATAACTTAATTATGAAAAATGGCATTTGGTGCACAAATTCTAAGCATCATTAAGATAAAAATCAACATTTTCTACTTAGGGTCTTTTTAGAATTGAAGCTATACAAAATTTAGGATAATAACAACTTTTTAGAATTTTTTCAAGCTGAATGATGCATATTTTAGTGCCAATTTTTAAAAAGGAGGTTAGAGGAGCATGAATGACTATGAAATTGTATAAAGCTCTAAGCCCAAATAGAATACAGTGGGTGAGGGAGTTTGGAAGGTAATCTAGGAGGTCTTTATATATGAACATTTCTAAGGGAGTTTGGAAGGTAATCTAGGAGGCCTTTTATATATGAACATTTCTATATTAGAATTGTAGAGATTTTTTTTGTTATTGTTTTACAAGGTAAATGATCCTAATCAAATAAAGCACTAGGGATAATGCAATCCTAACTTAAGAGATAATTCATTTTATATATTAGTCCAAGTCAAAGAATGGTTGTTTAACCTTGAACGGGAGTTTTGGAGATTTTGGGTTCTTTCAATTATCATTTTGTAGAACCATAAGTAACATATAAAAAAGGAGTTGAATGATGTGTTCTAAATTTTTCGTGTTGGATAGCAAAAGGTACCAATCAAAGACGTACAATAACAAAATAAATAAAACACAAACAAAGATCACAAATTTAATGTGGTTCAATCACTTCAATCTACTTCCATGATCTCAAAAAAGAATAAAAATAACTTTACTAAAAATATTTGATTACAACATACTACCAATAACTCAAGTACTATCTGTACTGTATAGACTCTCTTTTTAGATAGTTATTTGCATTCAAAAGTTAAATCTCTATTTATATGGGGAAATCTTCCCTCCTTGGTTAAGCTAATTAATGTGAGACTTGACTCACATACAGAATAAATTTTTCCTTAAGTTAAGCTGCCAAATGTCTCAGTCTCTTCAAAAAATTGGATTCATTTCTCAATCTTCTTCTTCATCTTTACTTCACTATCTTTAAGAATAGAGTGACCATCAAAATAGAAAATATTCTTCTTGCATTTTCTTCCTTGTAGAATCAAGCGGCATCTCTTGTATATTTTGGATATCTTTCCATTTGTCATGTATTTGTATCCATATAACATCATTTTTCCAATAAAATAATGTTGACATTAGTAGTAGACACATATCTCACATTGGAAATAATTCAAATTTTACTGTTATGGAGTTTTAAGCAAAATTTTCCAATTCTCTCAACTTTTATCCTCAATTTTGTTCCCATATTTATATAGTCAAGATTTCCATCTTTATGCAAAGCAGTAAACATATCTTGATCATTGTATACATGCATATTAACAACAGAATCTAACATCCATTTAGAATAATTTTCAATAGTCATTATTGATACTCTCTATATAATATAACTTCCTATCATCTAAGGATTCAATTATGCGAATTTTTCTCTTGAGTTGTTTTAGATTCTTCAAGTCTTCTCTCAACATTGAATATTGAGATTCTATATGCTCTTTTTCTTTGTAGTAGTAACATTTCACCTCACTCATATCTCTTTCTGCAAGTTTTCTTTATTGTCCATCTCTCTAGCAAAAAATGTTCATTCCTCTCTTAGATTTCTCCATAATTAGTATCTTCTCATCATTGGTATAATTATCCCTCTATATTATCTTATCATCTTGAAGGATAATACTTACATCATCTAAGTTGATTGTATTCTTCTGAATTAGTAAAGATCTCACCAATGATTGAGGTAAATAAGCTAATAAAGCAATTGTTTGCTCTTCATCGCTTATCTTTTCTCCTATAGTTAATAGTTGAAAAATTAGCAGTTAAACTCATTAATATGATCATGTAGATTACTTCCTCAATGTGTATAAGTTTATCTTCAAACGTACTTGATTAAGGAAGCAAGTGTCAATCTAATAGTACTTGTAGCTTTTCTTTGAATAGTCTTCCACTCGTTATCCGTCATCCTTTTAGGTCTTTCTTCTTCTAGAGCTACATCCAAACTTTGTTCCACTAAAATATCTTTTATTATGCATAGGCACACAGTGAAATTTTCCTTTTCCTCAAAAAGCATTACCTCAAATTTCATTGTACTAGCTATGGTATAAAGTAGTTGTCAAAACAAATCCACAAAGTACAAAACAAAAAATTACCTCCAAGTTATTGATGATGTAGAACCCTTGATAAGAAGACTATGTCTCCTACTTCTTTTCTTGAAACCACAACTTTCTTTCCTTTTGAATCAAAGCTTTTGATACCAATTATTGGACAATGAAAGGTACCCATTAAAGACGTACAATAGCAAAATAAATAAAATACAAATAAAATAAATAAATTTAACATGGTTCGTTTATTTCACCTACTTCCACAATCCTAAAAATGGATAAAAATAACTTTACTAAAAATATTTGATTACAATTGATAAACCATCATTCTTTTAATTTATCTGTAGGAAATTAATTATAATTATGATATAATTTATGATTATTTGATTATAATTCCACCTAATTTCTCTAATTTTGCAGGAATGGTCACACAAGCATAGAATTCGAAAATAGGCAAGTTTTGGACCAAAAAGAGGGAAAAATAAGCATAAAAAGACAAGGAATTTAGTGTAACAATGTTACATCAACCCTAATAACGCAAAAGGCATTTCAATTAGCTTTACGGTATTGCAAGATGACTTAGAATGGTCACGACAGCTAAGGAAGTGGCTAGGTCAAGCCCGATCCACGCCAGTGAAACCCTAATTTATGCCTATAAAAAGGAAGGCTATGCCATATCATTCTACACAACGTTCTCGGTCTCGAAGGCTACACCATTCTCTACTGGATAAGTCTCTCACTACCCTGGAGACACACCACTCCACTAATCATTCTATTCTTATCTTTCTTTCGGTATTCTCTCGTAGGATCTTAAAGGCAGAAGATCTCTCACGATGCAAGTTGCAACGCGCTATTGCCAACTTTTCCAGCACTATGATTTTATCATTCTTTTACTAGAATTAAGATTATGAATTATTTTGTTGGATTGATATGCTCTTATTTGTCTTATCTCTCTATGTGTAACTAATCCTCAAATCATAAGGAGTTGGTGAAACATATGATGTAACCAATTGAACCTTTTTTTCCCTTTTATGAATAATTATTTGTTTTTATTCAATTGTGTTTTCCTTATTATGTTGAATTAATTGGTGAGAATTAGTTACTCTTGTTGACTTCTAAGTTGATTAGGGATAGACAATCGTACCATTTCCTAATTAACGGAACTATAAGGTAAATTGAATATAAGAATTTTGGAGGATCAATCGAAATCTTTAATTTATAATCGGTATTAATTTAACAAGTCTGAATGTTCTTTATATTTCTCTTAATTATATACTTTGCATGATTATTGAAGGTAGTAACTCAAGGAAAAAAATATTATTATTGCATGATCATTTGATAGTAATAGATAGATAATGACTGGTTAGCAATTGACATTAAATCATTCATGTAAAATTGAGTAAAGTTATAAGGGGAACCAAACTCTTATGCCTTTCCATAATTGAATTTGTAATTGTGTTGTTTTGTATTTAAATTTCCTACTCTTGTTTTTCAGATTCACTCATTCTTTTAAAAATTGTTGAAATAGTTTATGGTGCACTTGCCCGTGGATAAGATTTGTATGTATAATAAACACACAATAACAACGTATTACCTAATACATCAAGTACTTTCTCTAGTGTATATACTTTATTTTTGGATAATTATTTTCATTCAAAGTTAAATCTCTATTTATAAGGGTGACATCTTCCCTCATTGGTTAAACTAACCAATGTGGAACTTGGCTCACATACATGACATTTTGCAACAATAAATGCAAGCTAACTAGACGACTTAACAATATAAGGTATAGTGCAAAGAAAAGGTACACTAGGATGTATACTAATTCAAATTTTACAACCAATGGCTATATCTCGTCCCTGTTAATTACAAACAATACTAATAAGAATTTCCGCTATCCAAAGTTTACATACCTTTGGATAAACACTCTCAAGTATTCTCATACAAACCTCTCTAGGCTTAAACCCAATAGAAATATCAAACTAGACACTTCTATCTAGTTTTTCAGTTATAAATAAGAGTAGTACAAACACAAAGAAAATGATAATAGCTTGTGTATAGGTTATGAACTGAATAGATGAATTGTATTTTTTGTATGTTTCTTGTCTTTCATTCATAAGCTACATGATTTATATAAATGAGGATAAAATAGATGTTAAGGGAGAAAATGGATTTTCAATGTCTTCTTCATATCCATTTAATGCATAGTCTTAAGTTAGATGACAATTTTGTATTTTTAATCAAAGTAGTTTGTCCTTTAGAAGTTGTATTTCATACCTTTTTACCTTTACATAAGATTTTATTTTTCTCTTTCTAGCTTAGATTAGATCTTAATTAAAGATATGATTGTTGTTGTTATCTAATAGTGATATAAAAGTGGATATATCTTCAATCAAGACCAACTAGACAAGCTTATGAATTACATTTATCTTTGTTAGACAAGTTGGTGTTTACCAACAAACAAGCTTAAGAATTTGATATCTTGTTTTCTTGCTCTAAGATAAACTTTCAATAAATTATTTTTGTGGATATTTAAAATTGTTGCACTTTTAATTTAGGTTCCAACACCATTAGTCTTATCATGTGGTGTGTAGCATCTCCAATTATGGTAATCCTTTCAAACGAAGTTTGCTTGGATAGTTTTACCCTTTCAAGGGATCTTCGGCAAGTAGATTTTATACCTTCTTACCTCATTATCATGCGTATGAAAAATTTAGCGCTTCATATTTAGAGGAAAGTGGATGACAATTGATGGAAGTCTATATCCACGTTTCTAGAGGATGTTTCCTCATCTCACATATGTTCTTTTTATTAGGAGTAGGCATTTGGACTAAGCCCGATCAAAATCTCCAAAAGTCCAAATTCAATTTTCAAATGTTGTGGTTTAGTTTCCAATTAAGTTAGTGTAGAAAACAATTTCAAATGGATTGAGATTGTTGGGTACAAGTTTGAAAATAGATTGGTTCATTTATATAATATGGCTATAAGTCTATGTCTCCTCTACATCTCATGAAACTTAAGGTTAAAAGATAGAAATAAAAACATGGGTTACATAATACACATTTTTTCAACTCTTCTTTTCTAATTTTTCTTGTCTTATATTCACTATCACTGTGCTTTGCTAGAATTGGGGCCTAATCATTAAACCCTAATCTCAAAGGTCACTTCTAAGATTCAAGTTCTCAAGCTAGGTTAGTATTCTTCTATCCCGACTTTTCTCAATTATCTTATTCTCTTCTCATGTCTTATTTCTTCATTTTAATATGTATTATTTTCTTTTATGTAATATTTTTTATTATCACTCTTCTAAGCACTTTCATGTTTAGTATTTTTTATCAGTCTTTTGGTCTGTGATCTTTATATTTACCATTAGGGTTATTAGTCTTCATTTGCAGGCAATGTGTTCCCTCCTTTCTAATACGGCTTTCAATTTTTATTAGACAATCTTTAACTTTCATTTTTTTCCTTTGCCAATTTTTTTTATTTTTTCTTTATTTATTTTTGATAAGATCAAGGACCATAATTCCTATGTCTATTAATCAAGATTCTACCTCCAAATCATATTTATGTTCACTAGAAGGTATGTATAAGCATGACTTCTATTTATGGTTTAATCTATTTTTTATAATTAACTAGGCATGACTTGTGTGTGGCTTCTCTTCATTTACAATTGAAAGGAAAAGGGAGAATTTGTCTCTTGAATTTGAACATTCACGTAAGTTATATCTTGTAACTCCTTGGATGCATCATTTGCTACAAATTTTAAAAACTTAAGTGATAAATTTAATTTATTATTATTATTGCTATGATATCTAAAAATTATTTAAAATAATTGGTGATGTGATGGTTGACGGTAGATCTTTTATTTTGTACATTCTCTATATCAAACACTATTCATGCTATCTTTCTAAATTTGCTCTTACTTTTCCATTTAGTACCCTTTTAACTAATATTTTTTTTCTTCGATACCAAACCTTAGCCGTAATAGCTAACTTTTCTTTCCTAAAAAATTTATTTGTGGTTACATTATGCTAATATATATATAAAAGGAGTGATCAAATTATTTTAGGAGTACACTTAATAACTTTCATAAACAATTAAATTTTATCAATCCAACCATTAAATTAATAAATTACATTAGATAGATCATCCTTACAAAATTTTTTCAAATTTGAAAAATGTTTGATACTTCAAAAAATAAATTCAAATTAACGGATAATATACCTCTTATAATATCTATTAATTTAAATTTGTTTAATTAAATATAAAATGTTTTTAAAAATTTTATAAAATTTTCTAAGGATGATCTATATAATATAATATTAATTTAACGGTTAAATTGATAAAATTTAATTGTCTAAATTAACGGATATTATAAGAGGTATATTATCTGTTAATTTGAATTTATTTTTTGAAGCATCAAATTTTTTTAAAATTTTATAAAATTTTGTAAGGATGATCTATATAATATAATTAATTAATTTAATGATTTAATTTATGAAAGTTATTAAGCGAAGTAACTTGATCCTTCCTTTTATATATATATATATATATATATATATATATATATATATATATATATATATATATATATAAGAAATTAATTAATAATAGTTATCTACGAGCTAGTGATGTTCTGCATATAAGGTAGTATATATAGACTATATATGTTTGGATCAATCAATGTGTTGTAGATTTGGCTTGATAATAGTTTTTTTTTTGTAATTTTATAAACTTCATTAAACTTTATGTTGTGCATAGTTGTCTTTGTTAGAAGGTTAAAGTATTTTCTTTTTTATTCCATGCTTATAAATTGCAATTTACATATCCTAATTGTTAGATTTTTGCACATAACCTAATATTATTCTATCTTTAAATTTTAGAGTATCTTATTTTTAACTTCATATTTTGAACATCAAAACTTGTTTCATGTGAAAGTGGTGAATGGTAAGTACTACAAAAGTATATTATAAACCATCCAGTGACTTATTTGAAAGTTTGTTGATAAGCATAAATTTCATAAATAATTATCTCTCATTTTTAGCTCATTAAGACTTCTTATATGTTCAATTAAGTGGTCTTTTTCATATTTTATGAGTTTGGGTTCATATGGAGTTTAATTGAATTTCTTTGCTTAACCAATTAAAATGACACTAGTATAGTATTTTGAGCATAATAGGAGTTTTAGACATCCAAAAATCATGAAATCTGTCTTGAATGAAAGCTTAAATAAGTGTCCACAGTTACAAAGCAAGATCAGACTCTAAATGGGATGTATAAGACTCCGAAATTATCTCAAAAGATGAGATAATGTTGCTGTCGCGGAACCTGAACAGTGTGAAAATCTCTGGCCATAACTTGAGATACAGAAGTCATATTGAGATGAAATCAGATCCGTTGGAAAGGTAAGATCCGGTGCTACAACTTTTATTCAGATGTAAAGCTCTAATTAGGACACGTGAATATCCGAAATTGTGCTGCAACCAACGTCAAAATTGTTGTGTTGATTGGTGACAAAAATTCAAAAAGTGTTTTGCATTTTCAACAAAGCCCATGTGAAAGCAATAAAAGGATGGAAAAGTAAAATGTTGGTTGGTGACCTTCTGAAGATGATGCCTCAATAATCCTCTATAAATAGAAGGGTTTACAAGAGGAGAAACACACCCATTGGATATTAACTCCAATACCATTTTCCATCTTTCTTTCTTGTTAGTTTGCCTCCTTCATGGAAGGCTAAGTTTTTCTTTGTTATTAGTTGCCTCCTTCATGGAAGGCTAAGTTTGTAATTTCAATTCAAGGATTCAAGCTATTTTCATTTTAACTTTGAGGTCTTGATCTTTATTCATATGCTTATTAAGTGATTTCTACTCTGCTTTACTATATTCTTCAATTTTATTCTTTTAATCAAAGTTTGTTCGGTTGACGTATTTTGATTAATGCATAATTGATTTATAATTGGTTTTTGATTGGTAAATCATTTTCCAAAAGTTTGAAGAGTATAAATTAAGTAATTGAATTGAAGGTTTTCATTTTATTACTTACTTCAACTGAATTCTGATTGTGAAATTGGTTTAGATGAAAGATTAAGTGGTTACTAAATCTTGTTGATCATAATCAATTGAATCCTGAGAGTTTTCTCAGTAGAGAATTCAAGGATCATTTTAGGGGTTCCAGATGATCCTGGGTTGATAAACACAATGCATTATTTTAGTGATCAATGATTAGTTAAGAAAATAGCCTCTGAATTCCTTGAGTTGATAATTGTTAAGTCAAATTAATTTCATTCTGTATTTTGTGTTTAGAACTCAATATTGCATCTTTCCAAAATCCCCTTGTTCTAACTTTCTCCTAATTTGCTTAAGAATCTGAAATGGTCTTTGGGAGATGACCTAGGTTGCACCTTATACTATACCAATAGTTTGGGAAAATCTAGAAATTATTTTTGTGCGTTTGCGACTAGCATGTCATTTGTACAATTAATTTTAGATGTATAACTAACTCTATCAACTCTTAAAAAATATTTTGTAAAAACTTGGCTCAAAAAAATTTGAGTGCTTGTTCTGTTTGCTACAATTGAAAAAAGATGGAAAGGTTTGATCAAGCAAGTCAGCAACATAACAAGACCACCTTGACAGGTTAGGTTAATTTTAAAATTACTTTTCATGTATAATTTTCAAATATGTTGGCTATTAAGTTGTGAAAAATTATTTCATATTTTCTATCTTTTATTTTCATGTATAATTTTTGAATATGTTGGTCGTTGAGTTGTCAGAAATTATTGGAAATTTTTTACCTTTTCTTTTCATGTATAACTTTGGAATATGTTGGCTGCTGAGTTGTGAGAATTTATTGGAAATTTTTGGCCTTTCCTTTTCATGTATTATATATGTTGGTTGCTAAGTTATGAAAATTCATTGGAATTTTTTTTATTTTCGTGTATAATTATAGAATGTATTGGTTGCTGAGTTATAAGAATTTATTGGAATATGTTTCTATCTTTCCTTTTCATGTTTTATATTTATAAATCATTTTTTAGATAATATGTATTAGTTTTCCAATCCTTAATTAGATAATTTGTACCAATTTATCAATCCTTTACTTAGAAGTATAAATGTTTAATTTACTGCAACAAGTTATTAAATTAAATATAAAACAATTTACAAACCCAACCAACACACTATAAATAATAAAATATTTTAGATTTAAATATAGGTAGAGAGATGATAATGACTTCTTCATTTAAGCATTATGAATCGATCTAGTCACAATCTAGCCTCTTTTCAAACCCCAATAATAACAATCACCTATATATCTATAGTAAATATTCAAGGCCTTACAACTGCAAACGGTTCCCAAAAACTTTTGTTTTAAATATACCTTGCACTTAATATTGATCCCTCCTAAACAATCCTTCCCTTTGGCCATAATTAGACTCTAAAAGGAGAAAATCTAGTATAACAAGTCAAAGATTTAATGTAGAAACTTGCGAAAAGATATTTTTTTATGTTTATCATCCTAGATAAACAACTTTTCAAATTAGTTGATAGTGAAGATTTTAAGTTCTTTTGCAAACAATTCTATCCTTGGTTTATGGTCCATTCTCAACATACTATTGTTAGGCACTATTTTTAATTGTAAATGAAAAGGTAAGATTGAAGGCTTTTTTTAAGAGAAATTTCACTAAGGTTGCATGATTATAAATTATTAGACATCAACCAAAACTTCAACTACCTAACTTTGATAGCATACTTTATTGATAATGATTGGATCTATCAAAAAAGGAATCATAAGTTTTTATGTTGTAACCCATCATAAAGGAGACATAAGAGGTAAGTGTAAACACCAAATTATGTTTAAAATCTTATTTTCAAAATTAATTAATAAATAAACAATACTTACTTAAATTTAATTAGAAAAAATAATAATAATAATACAAAATATAGAAGAAAGATAAAAATTACAAGGGACTTTGGGGATTTTTTGAAAGAAGCAGAAAACTCATCTACAGTCCAAACGCTTTAAATTGATTACATGAACTTTCACAATCATTAAACAAATAGGAACCATTTTGGTAAAGATCACAAGAACGTCACATACACCCCAACACGTGACTTCACTAGCACAGCATGCATACAGTGTGACACAGGTTTCTGTTAGGACATTATAACCACCTCCATGATGCACAGGCAGTGTTATGGTAGAAAGCATACATAGGGATCTATGATAGTGACGCACCCCATTGTATAAATGTCTGACACTGTATTTTTTTAGGGGAGGATTTTTGGAAAAGAAAAAAGTTTCTGAAAAAAGGCTCTAGTTTCCTCTTGTTCGTCCTGAGTTTCCTCTCTCTAAAAAGCTATCGTCACTATTCTTGGAAACCAATTCCACGATCAGCCATCTTTTGATGAGAGGATTTTTTAGCCAAAGAATTGCGGTGGCAAAATTCTTCATGAATCTTTGGAGCCTACTCTATTTTCATTCAGAGGAAAAAGAAACATTCGTGCTTCCTGGAATTAGCGTCATTTAGTCCTTGGTTGAGTAACAAGCCATTTTCATGTGTCTAGGTTCAGTTTCTTCATTGACATGATTTAAATGAAAGATAATTATATACTTAATTATTTTTTACATTATAATTATATATAGCTAGCATGATATATGCAAATAAAAATATGAATTCTCCGGTTAAAAAACCCCGTTGATGCGATGAGGAACTGAAGTACTCACATTCGAATTCCATGTAGAATGCTTTTGCTGAGAATACTAATCATAGTGGCTCTTAGTACAACTGTAACCTTAATCCCCTGCAAGTTATGGTAGTTCCATGCAGATCACACAACCATCCTTTTTAGTTCCTTGAAATTTAAGGAAAGGATTGGGGAAACCATATTATAGTCTCAAAACATCTACAAAGTTTCTAAAAGTATTAAACAAAATATGAGCAATATGTTTTTATCATTTCATTGATAAAATCTTTTAAATCAAAGCTAAAGGATACATGTATCAAGATCGAAGAGTTATTGTGAAACCGGTAGGTAGATAGACATGAAATTGACGACCTGATGAAACAAATTGCAAAGAATAAATTGATTAGAAAGAATAAGGAGTAGGATCGAATCAATACTTTTGTTCAATCTGTGAGGGACAAACTCGAGGATGGGATAAAATTAAGAAAATGATTAGAAGGCATGCACAGAAAACTAGCTATGGATCTTTTGGGGAGAGGTCATCTCTGACTAGTGCTCTAAAAGAGCGGGAGCAAAAGAATATGAAAAAAGATTTTGAAGGATCAAGATGAAAAGTTTACTGGGGGAACATATGAGTAAGAATAAGTGAGTTGCACAAATTAAAGACCAAATGAGAGTGGAGCCCAAAGTGACACGGGTTGGAGCCTAAATTGAAACAAAACACAAAGAAAAGAAATTGAGAATTGGAAATGCTATTGATGTGACAAAGGCTGCTGTTGAGGAGAGTATTATAGTTAGCAGTAGGGGGACCCGTTGTTGGGGAGTGCATTAAAGGTCAATACAACTAATGATAGCTTTGATAATGGTAAAGGAAAAATAGAAGTTGATATTATAAAAGGAAATTTTAGCAACCCTTTGAAATTAATTATCAAGATTGTTGATGTAAATGACAATGTTTCCCGTAAGAAGGTTTTGCCCAACGATAAATCAAATAACCCAAATTGTGGGTATCATGAGGCTATTAGGAAAATAAAAAAATCTTGCTAAAAGGTTGATCCAATAAAACATGAGTATAGGGGTGTAGTAAATAAAGTAAAACCTAATTGAATCTATTCTGGAAAGTAATATTGTAATCTAATTAATAAATAGGAAATGACATTGACTTTGAAAAGGGTTGGATATGATAAAGCAAATATGTAGTTTCAAAACTATATTCCTAAAACGTAATCTTGAGGTAGGTGGGTCATAAAATATTATGGATATATATATAATATAAATAATCTTGTGTCAGTTTGTAGTGTTTTCTCTACGGTCAATTCGAATGTTTACTGATAAGCATAAATTTCATAAATAATTATCTCTCACTTTTAGCTCATTAAGACTTCTTATATGTTCAACTAAGTGGTCTTTGTCATATTTTATGAGTTTGGGTTCATATGAAGTTTAATTGAATTTCTTTGCTTACCCGATTAAAATGACACTATTATAGTATTTTGAGCATAATAGGAGTTTTAGACATCCAAAAATCATGAAATCTATCTTGAATGAAAAATTAAAGAAGTGTCCACAGTTACAAAGCATGATCAGACTCTAAATGGGATGTTTAGGACTCCGAAATTATCTCAAAAGATGAGATAGTGTTGCTGACGCGGAACTTGAACAGTGTGCAAAGATCTGGCCATATCTTGAGATACAAAAGTCATATTAAGATGAAATCAGATCCGTTGGAAAGCTAAGATCCGGGGCTACAACTTTTGTTCAGACTTAAAGCTCTAATTCGGACACGTGAATATCCGAAATTGCACTGCAATCAACGTCAAACTTGTTGTGCTGATTGGAGACAAAAATTCAAAAGTATTTTGCATTTTCAACAAAGCCCATGTGAAAGCAATAAAAGGATGGAAAAGTAAAAAAGCTGGTTGGTGACCTTCTGAAGATGATGCCTCAAAAATCCTCTATAAATAGAGGGTTTACAAGAGGAGAAACAACAACCCTTGGATATTAACTCCAATACCATTTTCCATCTTTCTTTCTTGTTAGTTTGCCTCCTTCATGGAAGGCTAAGTTTTTCTTTATTGTTAGTTGCCTCCTTCATGGAAGGCTAAGTTCTTATTTTTTGTTAGTTTGCCTCCTTCATGGAAGGCTAAGTTTGTAGTTTCAATTCAAGGATTCAAGCTATTTTCATTTTAACTTTGAGGTCTTGATCTTTATTTACATGCTTATTGAGTGAATTCTACTCTGCTTTACTATATTCTTCAATTTTATTCTTTTAATGAAAGTTTGTTCGGTTGACGTATTTTGATTAATGCATAATTTATTTATAATTGGTTTTTGATTGGTAAATCATTTTCCAAAAGTTTGAAGAGTAGAAATTAAGTAATTGAATTGAAGGTTTTCATTTTATTACTTACTTCAACTGAATTCTGATTATGAAATTGGTTTAGATCTAATGAAAGATTAAGTGGTTACTAAATCTTGTTTATCATAATCAATTGAACCCTGAGAGTTTTCTCAGTAGAGAATTCAAGGATCATTTTAGGGGTTCCAAATGATCCTGGGTTGATAAACACAATGCATTATTTTAGTGATCAATGATTAGTTAAGAAAATAGCCTCTGAATTCCTTGAGTTGATAATTGTTAAGTCAAATTAATTTCATTCTGTATTTTGTGTTTAGAACTCAATATTGCATCTTTCTAAAATCCCCTTGTTCTAACTTTCTCCTAATTTGCTTAAGAATCTGAAATGGTCTTTGGGAGATGACCTAGGTTGCACCTTATACTATATCAATAGTTTGGGAAAATCTAGAAATTATTTTTGGACGTTTGCGACGAGCGTGTCAAAAATTTAAATTCCCCCACACTTATCTTTTGCACGTCTCGAGCAAACTTAAGTTAAGGATTGGTGACTAATTTTTTTTTGTTTTTTTTTTTTTATGAAAGAACATCAAAGCTTTGAGTTGATTTCTCAAGAATTCACAAAATTTCATGAAGCATTCTTTCATCACATTTTTGAAATTACTTAGAAAGGCAACTTTAATTTGAAACACATAGATTGAGAAAGATAAAACCTCACATGATATACTCTGAATCTCTCAAGTGTTTGATTTGGTAAGTGTTTCTCTCAAATTCAATCCATGAAAGATGAACTATCATAAGCTTGCATATCTTCTACTTCTCTACTATTATGTACACATGCAATGCACAAATCAAGAGGTCTTTATTTTGGTTATAACAGGATTAGAAAGATGAAATGATATATTGAAGAGATACAATGTTAGACCAAGGAAAATGGTGAGGATTAAGAACTGAGTCTAAGTGCAAGTGTGAGAAACAGATATCACTTCTTCATTCTTTTTTTATTTTTTTTTCAATATAATAGTTTATTTATTAATTTATTGCTTCAGTTTTTTTTTCCAACCATGATATCGATGAACACAACAATAATCTCCCCCACACTTATTGAAACACTTATGGTATGATAAATCCAGTATTCCTCACCTTCTATGGTCAGACAAAGTTGTTTTTTTTTTTTTTAGATTTGAGGTGAGCTAAAAAGAAGAAAAGGCTAATCGGCTCAAAGGGCTGATCAAAGGATAAAATTATATGGTTTGGTTATTTGGCCAAGTGATTTGTTCAAGAAAAACAGTGCCTCAATCATTTTTGTACAATTCATGTGAAAATGTAACTTCAAAAAGAATCAATGCAAGTTCTGAAGTAACATATTCCATGGATGAAAATCACACAAGAAAGAAAGTAATTAATAAGGCTCAAAATCTCACATGTAATATATTTATCAAATCTAATCTATCCAGTTCAAATATGTGTTGCCAAACTAATTAATCTCGAAATGTAAATCATTTTGCTTCAATTATTTTATGAAATCTAAAGAACAACATACTTCCACATTCATTTTTTTTAATCATAAGATGCGTATCAAGAGTCAAGTGTAACTCCTTACTCAGCCATCTTACTCAAAGCAAGTTTATGATTCTAACCTAAATTTTTTTTTTGGGTTTTTTTTTTAATTTTTTTTATAGATATCGGACCATCCTCCCCCCAACCTATCCAAGACATTGTCCCCAATGTCTTAGATGGAATTTCATATAACAGGAAAAGAAATGTGAGAAAACCACCAAAGTAAGGAAAATTTATAACCGTAGAGTGGTATCTGGTTCTCTTTTGTCTCTGCCATCTTGATTTGGTTGGTTCACCAGCTGCATTGCTTGACTGAGCTCAAATGTAGGATTTTGCAAATTTCCAAGTAGCTGTTCAACAGTTGAAGCAGATACTATGATGTTGCGCATGGATTGTGGCATGAACTCCTGCTCTACTGCATGATCTAAAAAGGATAGCAAACCATTATAAAAGCCATTAATATTCAATAAGCCCAAAGGTTTTTTATGAAAATTTCGATAGGCCTAAAATATGATGGTAAAAATTTCTTCCATTGTTCCAAGACCACCAGGTAATGCAATAAATGCATTATAATTAATCAACATGTGTCTCATACGGTCATGCATGGTTGCAACCTTCAATTCAGTACCCAGTGTGAAGTAGGAGGTGCTTTCATTTTTTAAGACAACACCTAAGACGTTACACCCCCTTGTGAGTGCAGATCCTGCAATACATCCTTTTAAACCCTGAATCCCTCCCCCATAAACAAGATTGATTTTTCTTGCAGCTAATGTCTTACCAAGGGTATAAGCTGCATGTTGAAATTCTCTATCCTTTCCAAGGTTAGACACACCAAAAACACAGATAGTATTGATCCTATCCATATACGATGTTTCTGTCTCTTTTGAAAAAATATGTCATAGAGGTTGATAATTTATAGGGACTCAATATCAGACAAGGAGATCGTTTGAATAGTGCGGGATCACGATTTGGTAGCAAAAGTTTGAATTTTTTTGTTCAAGGAAAAGGTGAATGTCAGAAGGGAAAGACATTAAGCAGGGGTGAAAATTTCAAAAAATGGTGGCTCAATAAATTGAAAATACAATGTAAATGACAAACATACACGCATGAGAATGAACAGTAGTTGTGATTGTGGCTCACATCTTCCTCTGGTTTTACGTCCAGTAACGGCTGAAACGCCTTCTAAGAGTCGAGGATGTGCTTCCCATTCAGTTTTCTTGTAAACTGACAACAGGGTCTTTTAAAGTCAGATTCCCAAGACTATAACGTGTTTTTTCCTTACGGAACAGTTCAAACAAATCAAGAAGGACTCCTTGTACATGCCCACTAGGATGCGTCTCAAGAGTCTGAATGATATCATCCAATGACTCCTTACTTAGTCCATCCTTTAAAATCCAAGAATAGTATACCAAAAAAAAATTGTTAGAAAGGTTAAAAATTTTATACAAACTCCTAAATATGCCTAGGAAACTAAAATGGTCCCCGGCAACGGCGCCAAATTTTTGACACGCTCGTCGCAAACATCCAAAAATAATTTCTAGATTTTCCCAAACTATTGATATAGTATAAGATGCAACCTAGGTCATCTCCCAAAGACCATTTCAGATTCTTAAGCAAATTAGGAGAAAGTTAGAACAAGGGGATTTTAGAAAGATGCAATATTGAGTTCTAAACACAAAATACAGAATGAAATTAATTTGACTTAACAATTATCAATTCAAGGAATTCAGAGGCTATTTTCTTAAATAATCATTGATCACTAAAATAATGCATTGTGTTTATCAACCCAGGATCATCTGGAACCCCTAAAATGATCCTTGAATTCTCTACTGAGAAAACTCTCAGGGTTCAATTGATTATGATCAACAAGATTTAGTAACCACTTAATCTTTCATTAGATCTAAACCAATTTCATAATCAGAATTCAGTTGAAGTAAGTAATAAAATGAAAACCTTCAATTCAATTACTTAATTTCTACTCTTCAAACTTTTGGAAAATGATTTACCAATCAAAAACCAATTATAAATCAATTATGCATTAATCAAAATACGTCAACCGAACAAACTTTCATTAAAAGAATAAAATTGAAGAATATAGTAAAGCAGAGTAGAAATCACTCAATAAGCATATAAATAAAGATCAAGACCTCAAAGTTAAAATGAAAATAGCTTGAATCCTTGATAAATAGGAAATGACATTGACTTTGAAAAGGGTTGGATATGATAAAGCAAATATGTAGTTTCAAAACTATATTCCTAAAACGTAATCTTGAGGTAGGTGGGTCATAAAATATTATGGATATATATATAATATAAATAATCTTGTGTCAGTTTGTAGTGTTTTCTCTACGGTCAATTCGAATGTTTACCCTTTTGACCTTATTTTTTAATTGGTCTTAAAATTAAAATAAAAGTGAAAATAAAACCATATTTAAATTTATTTTTGGGAATTAATTATTTTCTTCTGAAATTTATTTCAAAACTTAAAAGCAAATTTTCTAAAATCTCATGTGACGAATTTTGATGCAAACGGGTAGCGCTCTCTATCGTTCTACATTTTAATTCGTACAGGCTCAAACACGACTTACGTTGGGTTAAACTATGAATACGAAATTATAGAAAATCACAGTTTCAACAAACTCCATTCAAAAAATCTATTTCAATTTTCTGAACTTCGTGTGACGAGTTCTAATACAAACAGATAGCATTCTCCACCGTTCTATATTTTAATTCATGCATATTCAAGTGCGGCTTATGTCATTTTGGATTTTGCAAGCACGTGATTTTAGAAAATCGTTATTTTAACTAATTTCGTTTAAAATATCTGTTTTCGAATTTTTTGAAATTCGTGTAACGGGTTCTAATACGAACAGTGTGAACACTGAATTATGTCCGAGGATAAATTTAAAACCCAAAATAAATCATTTTGTTTTTTAGTCTAAAATCAAAACATAACAAAAAAAAAGAAGAATAGAAAAAGAAAGAAAAATAATTTTTTAGTTAAGAATTTAGTTAGAAAGTTAGTTGGTTTAGTTAATGATGGTTAAGAATTAGTTAGAGAAAAAATAAAAAAATAAAAAAGAAAAAAGAAAAAAGAAAGAAAAATAATTTTTTTAGTTAGTTAAGAATTTAGTTAGAAAGTTAGTTGGATTAGTTAATGATAGTTAAGAATTAGTTAGAGAAAAAGGAAAAAATAACAAAAAAAAAGAATAGAAAAAGAAAGAAGAATAAAAATAAAGAAAATAATAAAAAGAAAACAAAAAAGATAAAAATTAGAAAACAAAAGGCGGAAGCTTCTTCACTTCTAGAAAATTTTTTCCTTTCTTTTTTTGAAATTTTATCTATAAATATGGACTTTCATTTAGTTTAAGGGAGGATTCTTGATTTCTACAAAAATTCAGAATTTCTAACGAGGGAGAGAGAGGAGCACTTTGAGTCATTGAAGGGAGGTTTTTAGGTTTTGGAGCACCGAAGAGACTCCTGAATTCTAGATCTAATTGAGCACCTCATTGGCCTCCATGGAACCAGTTATTCATCACCTTTCAAGATGCTATCAAGTGGCATTCAGGAACATCAATGGAGGTTAGATCTTGCTTCTATTTCGTTTAATTTTCTTGCGTCTTCTCGGATTTCCGAGTTCATCTTCGTCTCTGTTTTCATTTTCATTTTTGATCAGTCAAATGATCTTAGATTTCAGTGATTTTTGTTGCGTTCTCTTCGTATTTCTCTCTAGTTTCTAGAATGATATTATATGTCTAATTTAGATCTGAAATGAAGTCTCTATGACCTTATTACTGAAGGATGTTTGTCATGATGCGTAAATGAACCTAGCTTGTTTGATTTGTGCATACCTTGTTCATTTCTGGTCTGATTTTTTTCAGATTTATTTTGTTTGATTTCTATGATCTATATCTTTCACTTTTTTTGTTTTAATTTTTCAGATCTACCAAAAATTATTTTCTAAAAATTCTGAGATTTGCATTCAAATTTTGGCGCCAAATTTTCGAGTTCATCTTCGTCTCTGTTTTTCGTTTTCATTTTTAATCGGTCAAAAGATCTCCTATTTTGGTCATTTTTGTTGCGTTCTATTAGTATTTTTCTCCAGTTTCTGGAATGGTATTATTTGTCTAATTTGAATCTGAAATGAAGTTTTTATGGCCGAATTACTGAAGCATGTTCGTCTTGGTGTGCAAATGAACCTATCTTGTTTGATTTGTGCATAACTTGCTCATTTCTGCTCTGATTTTTGTCAAATTTATTTTGTTTAATTCCTATGATTCATATATTTCAATTGATCAGTTTTAATTTTTTAGATGTCAGGAAATATATTTTTGAAAAATTCTGAGATTTGAATTCAAATTTTGGCGCCACAATCTCTTGTGTCTTTGAAGTTCTTTTGTAAATCTTGTTCTTTTAACCTTGTTTAGGTATTATTTTTCATGTGTTGATCCTTCTATATGTATTTATTTCTGATTTGTTTATGTTTGTATGTCTTCCTTTGAAAAAAAATTCCTAACAGTGCATGACCATGTGCATGCATCTTATATGCTAAGTCTAGCTTAAGTGATTCACGATTAAGTCATTAAGCCTAAAGAGTTAAGTGTATGCTTGAATCGAATAAAAAAACACACTTAATTCTTACCTTTGAACCTTATGACCTAAGCTGGATTGGAGACAATTGAATAAGGAACATCAATGGAGGTTAGATCTAGCTTTGTTCCGCTTAATTTTCTTGGTTCTTCTCGAATTTTCGAGTTCATCTTCATCTCTATTTTCAATTTCTCCTCAGATTGTGCAACGGATTCTAATGCGAGCAAGTAGCGTTCTCTACTGTTACGTGTTCTAATCCGTGCTAATTCAAATACGGCTTACAACGATTTGGATTATGCAAGCACGTCTGTTTTTCAAAACTCTTCCTTTTTCAAAAAGTCTGTTTTTTAATTTTCCTCAGATTGTGCAACGGATTCTAATGCGAGCAAGTAACGTTCTGTACTGTTACATGTTCTAATCTGTGCTAATTCAAATACGGCTTACGACGATTTGGATTATGCAAGCACGTCTGTTTTTCAAAACTCTTCCTTTTTTTAAAAACGTCTACTTTTAATTTTCTTCAAATTGTGCAACGGATTCTAATGCGAGTGATAAGTGTCCGATAAGACACTTATTTGGAACATAATTCAATGTAATTGCAAGTAATTGAAGCATAAAACACCATTAAAACATGAGAAAATAACATAAAACTGAATAACCCATGCACAATCTGGAAAATACAGTTTTAGAGTCTTTTGGGTGATAAATTATCATAAATCTGATGTGTTTTAATTTCTGCAATCTGTTACAGGGTTCCGCGTTGGCAACGCAGTTGGGCCGCGTTGGACACGCGACGCTACAGACCAGTAGCTATAAAAAGCCTAGAACAGAACAAAAATGGGGAATCACTCATTCTATCCACTAATCTATCTTCATAGGAAATATCTGAGAGGAGGGTCGTCGTTCTCCTGGACGTTAGTTCTGCTCTTAGAGAAGGAGAAACCCTAAGGTTGAGGAAGAAGGGATTCTACAGCAAGCTGCCATGACCAGAACCTTCTCCCCTTCCCCTGTTTTCTTCTTCTTCATTATATGTAATTGAGTCCCTGTTGGGGTAGGATGAATCCTTAACTGATCTTATGTAATCAAGATCATGCATTTAATTAAGATTGTTTTCCTTTAACGTTGATTATTCATCTCTTTGCTTAATGCTTTTATGACTTGGCCACTTATAAATTGAATCAAAATTCTTCTTCACAATTGGGAAATTGGTTTGAGAATTGGAACTGGGATTGAATAACATAAGTGTAAAGGGTCTAGGGATAGAGGTTCACACTTGTGAGATCGTTTGAATTCTTGAACGTAAGGCTCACTGCAAATTAGGAATTGCTAAGGAATTAGGATTCCTAATTTGCTGTGAAGGATTGCTGAGTCAAGGGATTGACCTTCAATCACTAACTCGTGAATTCGATCTTCAATTACATTTTATCTTGAATATACGTAATGATCAAAGATTACATAGGGGAAGTTTTGGTGAAATCCAACCCTAACATCTTCCATAATTTGAATTCTTACACATTTATATCAGTTGTTGAGTGTTTGACAGTTTAGAGTTTATTTTGAGTAGTTTCAGCCAAACTGGAACAGGGTTCCAGATTAGTGACAGAATCTGTGAATCTAGTTATTTTTCTGTTTGTGTTGCCTACGCGCTTAAATTTGTGTTGCCTACGTGACCCCATAACTGAGTTCAATTAGTGGACTAGTAGGAATTTAGTATTTGAACCAAATCCCTATGGAGACGATACTCTACTCATTCTTTACTTCATAAAACGATAAGGTGCACTTGCCTTCATATGTTTTACACCAACAAGTTTTTGGCGCCGTTGCCGGGGATTTGTTTTTCAATATTGAAAAGTACTACGAATACACTAGATTGAGCAATTCTGTTTTATATTTCTGACTCTGTTGCATACTGATTCCTTCTTCGGTTTAATCTTGTTTAACTTGTTTATGCGAGGTAAACAAGAACAGGAATTGATCTTTGAACTTGAGATTGAAAAGCTCGCAAGAAGAAACCGAAGGGAAACAAGGTTACGAAAGGAGCAACAAGAGCAACAGAGACTGCAAGGGACCAGCGAAGAAAACCCTGTGCATCACTCTATCATGGAGGAACACCAGCTTAACAGGAGAATTACGTTGGGAGAATATGCAGTCCCAAATTCTGCAGGTTGCAGCGCTAGCATTATGAGACCACCAATCGCTGCCAACAACTTTGAAATTAAACCTGCCCTACTCCATCTAGTGCAACAGGACCAGTTTGGAGGAAGTGAAGTGGAAGACCCGAACCTCCACCTTTCAAGCTTTCTCCAAATATGTGACACAATCAAGATGAATGGCTTCTCTGACGAAGCGATCAGATTGAGATTATTCCCTTTTTCTTTAAGAGATCGTGCCAAGTATTGGTTGCAAATCCAACCGAGAGGATGTATTACTACCTGGGAGGAATTGGTATCCAAATTTCTCATGAAGTACTTCCCACCCTCTAAATACAACAAGCTGAGAGGAGAGATCTCCTGTTTCAGTTAGAAGGAAGGAGAGTCACTCTATGAGGCTTGGGAACGGTTTAAGGAGCTCTTACGGAAGTGTCCACACCATGGCTTCTCCAATATCCATCAAGTTCATATTTTCTACAATGGAGTCAAGCCAACCACAAGACTCATCATAGATGCATCAGCAGGAGGATCCCTGAATACTAAAACTACAGAGGAGGCCATGGAGCTGATTGAAATAATGGCTTCCAATGAGTATCAATCACCAACTGATAGAAGCATTCCCAAGAGAGGTGTGCTGGAGTTGGACACAAACTGCAATACTTGCTCAGAACAAGCTGATATCACAGCAGCTGGAGGCTTTGACAAAACAGCTACAGGTCTTTGACGTAGGAACCCCTCAACCAGTACAAGTCCTGAAGTGTGACTTTTGTGGGGGTGAACATGAAAACGGATGTTGTGACACAGACGTAACAGGAACCTACAGCCAGGAGCAAGTGCACTATATGGGCCAGCCACAAAGGCCTAAGTATCCTCCTTATTCTAACTCTTATAATTCTAATTTCAGGAACCAGAACAACCCTAGGAGGAACGGACAGTATGCGTAGTAACAACCTACTCAACAGCAGACAAACCAACCACAGGACAACTCTGCAGACTTAGGGAATATACTTAGCCAGTTCATGCAATCCACTCAAGCATCCATCAAGAATCTGGAGAATCAAGTGGGACAGCTGTCCAAACAACTCACAGAAAGAAATACTCGGAGTTTTCCCAGTGACACAACAGTGAATCCCAAGGAGCAATGCAATACCATCACAACAAGGAGTGGAAAGATGATAGAACCAAGGCTGCCCACAGTACCAAAGGCAACAGAAAACGTAATCATACAACCTAATGATGTTGCTGATCCAGCAGACCAACCATCCAGAACTGATACAGAAACGCAACCTAGAGGAGAACCAGCAGCCACTCCACACTCAGCTTCAAGGGAAGAAAAGGAGAAGGACTTCCACGACAGGCCATTGAGAAAAAGCAAAAAGCAGCTATTTGAGGAGGCCGTGGCCAACGGGGAAAAGGCTATGTCAGCAATGCCAAATGTCTCATTCCCTCAAAGGCTGAAGAAACAACAAGAAGAGCGAAAGTTTTCTAGATTCCTGGATATATTCAGGAAACTGCAGATCAACATACCACTAGCAGAAGCACTGGAAGAGATGCCCTTATACATGAAGGAGCTGTTTTCCAAGAAGAGGAGGCTTAAGGAAGATGAAACTGTAGCTCTTACAGAAGAGTGCAGTGCCATCATTCAAAGGAAGCTACCTCAGAAGTTGAAAGATCCAGGATCTTTTTCAATTCCCTGCACCATTGGGAATTTGCAGATTAGAAAGACATTATGTGACTTAGGAGCCAGCATCAACTTGATGCCCTTTCCATAATGAAGAAACTGGAAATAGAGGAGGTGAAGCCTACCATGATGTGCCTCCAACTGGCTGATCGATCAATTAAATATCCATATGGCGTTGTGGAAGACCTCTTGGTCAAGGTAGACAGATTCATATTCCCAGTTGACTTTGTGATCTTGGGCATGGAGGAAGATGCTGAAATTCCATTGATCCTAGGAAGACCATTCCTTGCTACAGGACGAGCGCTTATTGATGTGCAGCAAGGGCAACTGATGCTGAGAGTGCAAGATGAAAAGGTAACGTTCAATGTGTTTGAAGCTATGAAACAACTTGCTGAACAGCCACATTGCATGAGGATGGACGCGTTGGCAACGTTGCCAGTAACCGCGTTGGCAACGCCACTGTCAGTCCCTCTTGAAAAACAGGACAGTGAGTCCATTCTTGAAGAAGTACTCTGGCAATCCAAAGGCCTGAGCCAGAAGAGAGAGAAAGAGAGCCAAGATGTGGAGGAATGCATAGCCACACTTGAAGCTAATCCTCCTATGAAGTCAAGTTCACAACCCTCTGAAGGATTGCCAAAGGAAGAAGGAAAAGTGGACAGCCCAGAGACAGAACTGAAGCAGCTTCCATCTCACCTCCATTATGCATTCTTGGGGGAAAAGCACACATTCCCAGTAATTGTGAGCAACTCCCTCAATGAGCAAGAAAAGGAGAAATTGTTGAGGATTCTAAGAGCTCACAAGTCTGCCATTGGATGGACTATTTCAGATCTAAAAGGAATAAGTCCTTCCTTCTGCATGCACAAGATCTTAATGGAGGAAGATTTTAAACCTGTAGTACAGCCCCAACGAAGACTCAATCCAACCATGAAAGAGGTTGTGAAGAAAGAGGTCCTTAAGCTATTGGATGCAGGGATTATCTACCCAATCTCTGATAGCTCTTGGGTCAGCCCAGTTCAGGTTGTACCTAAGAAAGGAGGGATAACAGTGATCCCTAATGAGAAGAACGAACTTATTCCTACAAGGACAGTAACTGGTTGGCGTATGTGCATAGATTACAGAAGACTCAATGAGTCCACCAGAAAAGATCACTTCCCTTTTCCATTCATGGACCAGATGCTAGAAAGAATAGTTGGGCATGTCTACTACTGTTTTCTGGATGGATACTCTGGTTACAACCAGATTGTGGTGGATCCTAAGGACCAAGAGAAAACTGCCTTCACTTGCCCATATGGAATCTTTGCTTATCGTCGGATGCCTTTCGAATTGTGTAATGCACCTGCCACATTTCAAAGGTGCATGTTAGCCATCTTCTTTGACATGGTGGAGGACTTTATTGAAGTCTTCATGGATGACTTCCCAGTATTTGGCTCTGATTATGACAATTGCCTGAGTAACCTGTGTTGTGTGCTGAAACGATGCGAGGAAACCAACCTAGTGCTCAATTGGGAAAAATGTCACTTCATGGTGCAAGAAGGCATCGTGCTAGGACACAAGGTCTTGTCAAGGGGGGTAGAAGTTGATAAAGCCAAGGTGGAAGCCATTGAGAGACTTCCTCCTCCTGTAAATGAGAAAGGAGTGAGAAGTTTCCTTGGGCATGCAGGATTCTATAGGAGATTCATCAAAGACTTCTCCAAGATCTCCAAACCATTATGCGACCTCTTGGTGAAGGACGCTGAATTCAATTTCAATGAAGCATGTCTGAAGGCATTCAATACACTTAAGGAACAATTAATTACAGCACCTATACTTGCAGCACCAGATTGGAGTCTCCCATTTGAGCTCATGTGCGATGCAAGTGATTTTGCTGTGGGTGCAGTGCTGGGACAGCGGAAGGACAACAGGCTACACGTCATATACTATGCGAGCAAGGTGCTGAACAGTGCACAACTGAACTACACCACAACTGAAAAAAAGTTGCTAGCCGTTGTCTACGTTTTTGACAAGTTCAGGTCATATTTACTTGGTGCCAAAGTGATTGTCTATACTGACCATGCTGCTTTCAAACATTTGTTGTTAAAACAAGAGGTAAAACTGAGGCTGATCAGGTGGATTCTACTCCTCCAAGAATTCGATTTTGAAATCCAAGACCGAAAGGGAAAGGACAATGGTGTAGCAGATCACCTGTCCAGGTTGCCTACACAAATCATGGAAGGTGAGAAGGTTTTGATCAACGAGAAATTTCCAGATGAGAAGCTGTTGGCCATTGCTGTTACACCGTGGCACGCAGATATAGAAAATTTCAAAGCTGCACAGATCATCCCAGTTGGATGGTTCTAGCAGCAAAGGAAGAAGTTGTATCATGACAGTAAGTTCTACCTATGGGACGAACCATTCCTGTTCAAACGAGGGGTGGATGGATTACTCCGAAGGTGTATCCCACATGAAGAGCAAAGGGATATCTTGTGGCACTGTCATAGCTCAGCCTGTGGAGGCCACTTCAATGGAAGAAGGACAGCAGCTAAGGTGCTACAAAGCGGATTCTTTTGGCCTACACTATTCAAGGATGCCAAAGATTTTATCGTTGCGTGCGATGCCTGCCAACGCAGCGGAAATATTTCAAGAAGAGATGAAATGTCCCTCACTAACATCTTAGAAGTAGAGCTATTTGACGTGTAGGGCATAGATTTCATGGGACCATTCCCTGCCTCATACTCTAATGAGTATATACTACTCGCTGTGGACTAGGTGTCAAAATGGGTAGAAGCTATCCCTACACACACATGTGATGCTAAATCTGTGATAAGATTTTTGAGGAAGTACATTCTGTCCAGATTTGGTGTCCCACGCATTCTGATTAGTGATGGAGGGACACACTTCTGTAACAAGCAGCTAGAAGCAGTTCTGAGCAAATATGACGTTAGGCACAAAATTACCATAGCATATCACCCACTAAGTAACGGTCAAGCTGAGGTTTCCAACAGAGAAATCAAGAGGATTCTAGAAAAGACTATGAATAACTCCAAAACAGATTGGGAAAACAGGTTAGATGACGCACTCTGGGCCTATAGAACAGCTTTCAAAACACCGATTGGTATGTCTCCATACCAGCTAGTTTTTGGGAAAGCCTGCCACTTACCTGTGGAACTTGAGCATAAGGCGTACTGGGCAACCAGACTTCTCAATTTTAATGCCAACGCAGCCAGAGAGAATAGATTGTTACAGCTGCATGAACTAGAAGAATTTCGCCTCAATGCCTACGAAAACGCAAAGATCTACAAGGCAAAGACCAAACAATGGCATGACAAATTGATCAAACACGGAGTCTTTGAACCTGGACAGCTGGTTTTACTATTCAACTCCAGGTTTAAATTGTTTCCAGGAAAGTTGAAGTCCAAGTGGTCAGGTCCTTTTGTGATTAAAGAAGTTTCAGACTATGGTGCCATCACCCTCGAAGATATGTAGTCCCAAAGAAGCTTCAAAGTCAATGGTCAACGTGTCAAGCACTATCATGTAGGTGAAATCAGCAGGGAGAAGACTACCTGCACCCTTTAGTCACTTGACTGAATCTCAAACTGTCAAGCTAGGGACATTAAACAAGCGCTGCAAGGGAGGCAACCCTTGAAAAACTAGTTTTTCCCTTTCATTTTAATTTAAATTGAGAAAAGTATTTGTAAATATTAAGTAGAATAAATAAAAGCAGTGCAGTTGACTATTCATGCAGGTCTGGACCAGCAGGAGCAACAGAAATGACAGGTTACATGCCCAGAATTTCACAGCTTGACACATATGTTCCACACCAAGGACCTTGGCTAACCTAACCACTTGGTGAGATCTTTCCAAATGGTTTTAAATAGCGAATTGCGCATTAGATCAATGAGTGAAATCTAACTCAAACTATTACAGTGCTGTTTGAATGCTGATACATTAATTATGCAGAATTTAAAATGAATTCACATGAATCTGCATTCTGCACAGTTGCGTTGCCAACGCATCTAACCCTTGCGTGCCCAACGCGTCTGGGCTGAGTGAAGCACCACATTGCTACTTTCACTCATCTTATCACCAGAGCACACTCATGCATAGTTCACCCCTAGAATAAGCATAGTGTAGGGGTTTTCTCAACCCCAACACTCAAATCAACCTTTAACATCATTCCTCTTCCCTCTCCAATGAGCATCAATTGTAATAGAAATTCATTCTCCACAGCATGGAGAGATTGCACAATCCCTAAATGTTCAATTGCATGATGCAGAATGTAGTATGATTGAATGAGAATTACTTTGTTGTTCTGTTATGGTTTGCAATAATTAAATTGTAATGCATGTTCTAGGCTTGCACAAATTGCTTGTGAGCGGTTGGACCTCAACACTTATTTCTTTTGTGTGTGTATGGTCACAAATTGAGTTTCATTCTAGAACTTGCCCTGTTTCTTAGTTGAAATCCAGTATCCCATGCTTGCATAAACAGGATTAAGGCACTTCTTTGATATGCACCTACTTGACCAAATGACCTACCTTGCATTCTTGTCCATTGTTTAGCCCCTTGAGCCTTATACCCAATTCTTTGTGTTTGATTAGCTCATTTCCAGCCAAGACTGTGAAAAACCATGAATATGCCTAGCCAAAGGAACTAGGAGAAGGTTGCTTGTATCTGAGGTTAAGTTTTACACTAAGTTTAGAATTTCTTGAGGACAAACAACAATTCTAAGTTTAGGGTTGCTTGAGGACAAGCAACATTTCTAAGTTTGGGATTGCTTGAGGACAAACAACATTTCTAAGTTTGGGATTGCTTGAGGACAAGCAATATTTCTAAGTTTGGGGTTAAGGGTGTCAGTAGCAATATAAGTGGAAACGGGTTTCCAAAAAAAAACACAAAAAAAAAAAGGATTCGAATACCCAAATAGGGCAAAGAAAAATTGAAAACAGGAACACACTTCTATGGGGTGATCTTGCATCTCCAAACTAATGGAAAGTTAATTCTCCAACCCTCTCATAGTTTCTTTGGCTTAAATAAACCCACTTCCCAAATTCCACCCACCTTTCACCTAAGCCATGTTACAACCCATTACAAGACCTTTTTATTTATGTAAGCATACGACTCATTGGTAGAGATAGAGAATAAGGGCAAGCCTATGGTAATGGAATTTTGATTTGGAGACATAGAGAGAAACACCTAACCTAAACACTTGAGAGAAAGAGTGAAACACTTAACCTTATGAGAGTTGCAAGTCTAGGTCATGTTTCCTTAATAGCAAACTGCTGTAACCATAATATAAACACTGTTTTACTCACAATTTAATGCTATATTCTGAATCTGCAATTATTTTTCATGTATTCCTAATGCTTGATGGAGTGTCTTTGAAATAAATCTGAAAGTTTTGATTGATGCAAGTTAGAGTGAAGAAGGGGAGTGAAATACACTTGAGAGAAATGATATGCATGCTGTGAGTTATCCAAAATTAATTATGTTCCTGTAGTTTAATGCTTGCTTGAGGACAAGCAAGAGTTCAAGTTTGGGGTTGTGATAAGTGTCCAATAAGACACTTATTTGGAACATAATTCAATGTAATTGCAAGTAATTGAAGCATAAAACACCATTAAAACATGAGAAAATGACATAAAACTGAATAACCCATGCACAATCTGGAAAATACAGTTTTAGAGTCTTTTGGGTGATAAATTATCATAAATCTGATGTGTTTTAATTTCTGCAATCTGTTACAGGGTTCCGCGTTGGCAACGCAGTTGGGCCGCGTTGGACACGCGACGCTACAGACCAGTAGCTATAAAAAGCCGAGAACAGAACGAAAATGGGGAATCACTCATTCTATCCACTAATCTATCTTCATAGGAAATATCTAAGAGGAGGGTCGTCGCTCTCCTGGACGTTAGTTCTGCTCTTGGAGAAGGAGAAACCCTAAGGTTGAGGAAGAAGGGATTCTACAGCAAGCTGCCATGACCAGAACCTTCTCCCCTTCCCCTGTTTTCTTCTTCTTCATTATATGTAATTGAGTCCCTGTTGGGGGAGGATGAATCCTTAACTGATCTTATGTAATCCAGATCATTCATTTAATTAAGATTGTTTTCCTTTAACGTTGATTATTCATCTCTTTGCTTAATGCTTTTATGACTTGGCCACTTATAAATTGAATCAAAATTCTTCTTCACAATTGGGAAATTGGTTTAAGAATTGGAACTGGGATTGAATAACATAAGTGTGAAGGCTCTAGGGATAGAGGTTCACACTTGTGATATCGTTTGAATTCTTGAACATAAGGCTCACTGCAAATTAGGAATTGCTAAGGAATTAGGATTCCTAATTTGCTGAGTCAAGGGATTGACCTTCAATCACTAACTCGTGAATTCGATCTTCAATTACATTTTATCTTGAATATACGTAATGATCAAAGATTACATAGGGGAAGTTTTGGTGAAATCCAACCCTAACATCTTCCATAATTTGAATTCTTACACATTTATATCAGTTGTTAAGTGTTTGACAGTATAGAGTTTATTTTGAGTAGTTTCAGGCAAACTAGAACAGGGTTCCAGATTAGTGACAGAATCTGTGAATCTAGTTATTTTTCTGTTTACGTTGCCTACGCGCTTAAATTTGCGTTGCCTACGTGACCCCATAACTGAGTTCAATTAGTGGACTAGTAGGAATTCAGTATTTGAACCAAATCCCTGTGGAGACGATACTCTACTCATTCTTTACTTCATAAAACGATAAGGTGCACTTTCCTTCATACGTTTTACACCAACAGTGAGCAAGTAGTGTTCTCTACTGTTACGTGATCTAATCCGTGCTAATTCAAATACGGCTTACGACGATTTGGATTATGCAAGCACATATGTTTTTCAAAACTCTTCCTTTTTCAAAACGTCTGTTTTTTAATTTTCCTCAGATTGTGCAACGGATTCTAATGCGAGCAAGTAGTGTTCTCTACTGTTACGTGTTCTAATCCGTGCTAATTCAAATACGGCTTACGATGATTTGGATTATGCAAGCACGCCTGTTTTTCAAAACTTTTCCTTTTTTTAAAATGTCTACTTTTAATTTTCCTCAGGTTGTGCAACGGATTCTAATGCGAGCAAGTAGCGTTCTCTACTGTTACGTGTTCTAATCCGTGCTAATTCAAATACGGCTTACGACGATTTAGATTATGCAAGCACGTCTGTTTTTCAAAACTCTTCCTTTTTTAAAACATCTGTTTTTTAATTTTACTCAGATTGTGCAACGGATTCTAATGCGAGCAAGTAGAGTTCTCTACTGTTACGTGTTCTAATCCATGCTAATTCAAATACGGCTTACGACGATTTGGATTATGCAAGCACGTCTGTTTTTCTAAAATTCTTCCTTTTTTCAAAACATCAGTTTTTTTTTTAAATTTTCTCATATTGTGCAAACGGATTCTAATACGAGCAAGTAGCGTTCTCTACTGTTACGTGTTCTAATCCGTGCTAATTCAAATATGGCTTACGATGATTTGGATTATGCAAGCACGTCTGTTTTTTCTAAAATTCTTCCTTTTTCCAAAACATCTGTTTTTTTTTTAATTTTCCTCAGATTGTGCAAATGGGTTCTAATACGGGCAAGTAGCGTTCTCTACTGTTACGTGTTCTAATCCGTGCTAATTCAAATACCGCTTACGACGATTTGGATTATGCAAGCACGTCTGTTTTTCTAAAATTCTTCCTTTTTTCCAAAACACCTGTTTTTTTTTTAATATTCCTTAGATTGTGCAAACGGGTTCTAATACGGGCAAGTAGCGTCTCTACTGTTACGTGTTCTAATCTGTGCTAATTCAAATACGACTTACGACGATTTGGATTATGCAAGCACGTCTGTTTTTCTAAAATTCTTCCTTTTTCCAAAATGTCTGCTTTTTTTTAATTTCCTCAGATTGTGCAAACGGATTCTAATACGAGCAAGTAGCGTTCTCTACTGTTACGTGTTCTAATATGTGCTAATTCAAATACGGCTTACGACGATTTGGATTATGCAAGCACGTCTGTTTTTCTAAAATTCTTCCTTTTTCCAAAACATCTGCTTTTTTTTAATTTCCTCAGATTGTGCAAACGGATTCTAATACGAGCAAGTAGCGTTCTCTACTGTTACGTGTTCTAATTCGTGCTAATTCAAATACGGCTTACGACAATTTGGATTATGCAAGAAAGTCTGTTTTTCTAAAATTCTTCCTTTTTTCCAAAACACCTGTTTTTTTTTTTTAATTTTCCTCAGATTGTGCAAACGGGTTCTAATACGGGCAAGTAGCGTTCTCTACTGTTACGTGTTCTAATCCATGCTAATTCAAATACGGCTTACGACGATTTGGATTATGCAAGCACGTCTGTTTTTCAAACCTCCTTCTTTTTCAAAACGTCTGTTTTTTAATTTTCCTCAGATTGTGCAACGGATTCTAATGCGAGCAAGTAGCGTTCTCTACTGTTACGTGTTCTAATCCCTGCTAATTCAAATACGGCTTATGACGATTTGGATTATGCAAGCACGTATGTTTTTCAAAACTCATCCTTTTTCAAAACGTCTGTTTTTTAATTTTCCTCAGATTGTGCAACGGATTCTAATGCGACCAAGTAACGTTCTCTACTGTTACGTGTTCTAATCCGTGCTAATTCAAATATGGCTTACGACGATTTGGATTATGCAAGCACGTCTATTTTTTCTAAAATTCTTCCTTTTTCCAAAGCATCTGTTTTTTTTTCCTCAGATTGTGCAAATGGGTTCTAATACGGGCAAGTAGCGTTCTCTACTGTTACGTATTCTAATCCGTGCTAATTCAAATACGGCTTACGACGATTTGGATTATGCAAGCACGTCTGTTTTTCTAAAATTCTTCCTTTTTTCCAAAACACCTGTTTTTTTTTTAATTTTCCTCAGATTATGCAAACGGGTTCTAATACGGGCAAGTAGTGTTCTCTACGGTTACGTGTTCTAATCCGTGCTAATTCAAATACGGCTTACGACGATTTGGATTATGCAAGCACCTCTGTTTTTCTAAAATTCTTCCTTTTTCCAAAACATTTGTTTTTTTAAAATTCCTCAGATTGTGCAAACGGATTCTAATATGAGCAAGTAGCGTTCTCTACTGTTACGTGTTCTAATCCGTACTAATTCAAATACAGCTTACGACGATTTGGATTATGCAAGCACGTCTATTTTTCTAAAATTCTTCCTTTTTCCAAAATGTCTATTTTTAATTTTCCTCAGATTGTGCAACGGATTCTAATACGGGCAAGTAGCATTCTCTACTGTTACGTGTTCTAATCCGTGCAAATTCAAACACGGCTTACGACGGTTTGAATTTTGCAAGCACACTCATTTCCTAATCCTTCGTTCATTTCCTAATTTCCAAGAGATCAAGTCTCTTAACCAGAACTACGTAGCCTTGAGTTTCCCATTGCACCAGGGAATACGTAGGTGCAAGATCAAGTCCTGTCAACTTATCTTCTATAAACCTATTTATTTTCTATTCTATTTTAAGGGATCAAACAGTTTTCAAAACATCACACACTCAGTTTAAGGGTACCGTTCTTTGGAACCGGCGAGTAGGGTGCCTAATACCTTCCTTACTTGTAACCGACTCCCGAACCTAGATTTCTTCCTCAAGTTAGGGTTTTTCCAAATGTTTTCCCTTAAAATAAAATTTGGTGGCGGCTCCACAGTCAAAATAAAATTCTTTTCAAAAATTTAACGAGTTCTTCGTCTCGTTGTAATTACGGTTACGACAAAACAGGTAGCGTTCTTTACTATTTTGTATTTTAATTCATGCAGATTCAAGCGCGGCTTACCTCAATTTGGATTTTGCAAACACGTGATCTTAGAAAATCGTTGTTTTAACTAATTTCGTTAAAAAATGTCTATTTTCAAATTTTCTGAAATTCGAGTAACGGGTTTTAATACGAACAGGTAGCGTTCTCTACTGTTCCATATTTTAATTTTTGTAGATTCAAGTGCGGCTTACGACAGTTTGGATTTTGCAAGCATGTGATTTTAGAAAATTGATGTTTCAACTAATTTCATTTAAAAAATATCTGTTTTCAAATTTTCTGAAATTCATGTAACGGATTCTAATATGAACAGGTAACGTTCTTTAGTATTATGTATTTTAATTCATGCATATTCAAGCGCAGCTTACGACGGTTTGGATTTTGCAAGCACGTAATTTTAGAAATCATTGTTTTAACTAATTTTGTTCAAAAAATCAATCTTGCTTAAAATCACTCTTCTCTCCATATAGAATCCTCAATCTTATATAGTCCTTCTATTTTCTAAGAGATCAAGTCTCTTAACTAGAACTACATAGCCTTAATTTTCCCATTGCATTAGGGAATACGTATGAGCATGATCAAGTTATGTCAGGTTATTTTCTATAGAACCTATTTATTTCTATTTTATTTAAAGGAATCAAACAGTTTTTAAAGAACATCAAAATCACACACTCAGTTTAAAGGTATCGTTCTTCAGAATGGGTGAGTAGGGTGCCTAATACCTTCCCTACTCGTAACCAACTTCCGAACCTAGATTTCTTCCTTAAGTTAGGGTTTTTTCCAAATATTTTTCCTTAAAGAAATAAAATTTGGTGGAGACTCTATAATCTAAAAATTCTTTCTAAAATTTAAGCAAGGTTGTCATTTCGTTATAATTACGGTTACGACAGTAGGCAAGTTGAGAAACTTTTGAGGGAGTGAGACTTAGGAATGTCTCTGCAATCACTAGAGATAATGCATCATCCAATGATATGTTAATTTTTTAATCTAAAAAAAAGATTAAACAACTTTAATGGGTTGGTACTTAATGGAAACTTTTTCATATAAGATGTTGTGCTCATATTCTAAATCTAATGGGAAGTGATGGGCTAAAGGATATGTATATCTCCATAGCAACTATAAAAAATGTTCTTAAATTTGTTAGGTCCATGTCAGAAAGGTTGGCTAAATTTAAAGAATGCGGTTTTCCAAAGTCTCTTATAAGAAACTTCTATAACTTGATGTTCCCTCAAGATGATAATCTACTTATATAATGTTGGAGGTTGTTGAAAAATTTCAAGTAGAATTTGAGCCATTGGAGTTTAAACATTATAGTTTTTCATCCCATTTTAGGATTGCTTCTCCCCTATCTAGATTCAATTGGGAATGTAAGGGCATTTATGAAATTTTTGAATACCAAAACCTCATAATTTGGTGGCTAGTTACACTTTAAAAAAAGGTGAACAATGAAAACAAACCATCCTACCAAAATCCATAATCCAAACCCTAAGATAAGAAATACAAAATCCTAGTGTCAACCAAGGCTAGAAAAAAGACTCTTTAACTTGCACTGTGCAGAGATTCCTTCCACTAAGATCATATTGGATGATGTTGGAAGAAAAAATAGGAATAGAGGAATGGAGATAAAAGGAGGGGTGAGGCCTACGGACCCATGTGAGGTGTGGGTAGGAGGTGGAAAGTTGTAGGTGGTATTCAATGTGTCTTTCTACCAAGGCATAACCTCCCTTTCATTGTATGGATTAAGGATACCTTTATTGTGAATCAGGTTAACCTAAGTTATCTCCTTAGTTGCCACATCTGCTCTAGGTGACCTGCATCATTGTCAAGGCTGATTGAGATCCCTTCTTATGTCATTAGGGCTATCTTGGGTCACTTCTAGCACCTCCAAAGGTTAGCCATTGTGCTCCTTCATCTAGCATGGTCATGCTCAAGTTTGTAGGCCGTGTTGGAATTCCTCGATCCACTATAAGGGCATGCTCAACCAGCATAGTCATGATGGCTTCCTCTAAAAGACATTTGTGTTCTCTTTTTTGCACCTTCATCTTTTTATGTTCTTTTTGTCCCAAAGTTCATTTATTTTGTGATTCTTTACTAGTGTGACTATTCCTGCAACAATAAAAGAAATTAAATAGAATTACGATAAATTTATCATTTATTACATAATAATTATGACTAATTTACTTAGATAAATCAAAAGAATGGTGATTTATTAGTAACAAATTTATGTAGTGTTTAATTCTATAGTGAAATTTTTTATTACTTCCTCACTTAAAAATAATTATCTAAATATCATTGTTTGTTTTAAAAATAAAAAGACCATAATTTTCTTTTTACCTTTTTTGTGACTATTAGACAATGCTATTAGAATAGAGAATTTGATTATTTGAATTTTATTTCTTAAAATATTTTCATTTTTGTTGCCAATATTTTTTGTGAACTTATATTTATATTTTTATTTTTTCTAGTTCATACAGTTTAATTAACATTTCCTATTTATTATTCTATCCATTGTTTTAAGTTCTTTTTCATTTCTAATGTAATTAATTTTTTTGGGGTAGGGTGTCTGAATAATTTGGAATCTTAGGAATGTTTTCTTTATTGACTCATTAAGAATCAAAGAATTATGATGAAATTAAAGATTGTAGCAAAGTGTTTCACAATCATTATGATTTATGAACATAAATTTGATAAGTTATTGATCATTATAAATTAAAAAATTATTATGAGTGAAAATTTTTTTAGCAAATGATTTGATATAGAATTATTTTTTTTACAATTCTCATTTTATTAAGCTTAAAAAGTAATGAAAAGTTGAAAAAGAAATTAATTTAGATTACTTCATTTTTTAACTAGGTCAAAGTTTTTGTGAAAAAAAAAATCTAAACTTGTCACAACCGACTTGATCATCTAAAAAAAACTAACAATCTAACATGATATAAATATAAAATGGATGAAAATGGATCTTTATTGGCTAGGCTTGATTTGTAACAGTTTTAAATTTAGCCACCTCAGCCGAGGCAAAATCAATCAATGCTCATTCCTATTTTGTATATGATGTTTTAATATTTTGCACAAGTTTTAACACAATATCTAAGTTATTTATTGACACTTTACAAACATTCTATGATGTATTTGGCTTAAAGGTTAGTCAAGAAAAATTGAAAACATAACATGTTGTACTAAGAAGTTTAGAATGAAAAAGAGAATATTTAAGTGTATCCTCAATTTAGGTTATTAATGACTTGGGATCTCTTACCTTGGATTCCCTTTAGTAAAGGGGAAAGTTAACAAGAAATATTTTAATAGTATATTGGATATAATGGGTCAAAGACTTGCAACTTGGAGGACTTTTTTTCTTAACCAAACCTTGAGAATTTGCCTAGAAAAATTTAACTCAATTTCTATCTACGCAATACAGATTCAATGGTTGTCTTCCTCAATTTGCATGAAAATAAATTATAAGATTAGGAGATTCTTTTGGGCTGATAAACCAAATGTTCAATGAAGAGGATTAGGCATAAAGGATACGAGAATGATGAATGTGGCTCTGTTAAGAAGTTGGCCTAGAAACTTATCAATGATGAACACAAGCCTTAGGTTGGGGTTCTTAAACATAAATTTGGAAGGTTTGGAAGCTCATGAGAAGAAGTTCATCACTAGATACTTAGTGCATTTGGCAAGGAATATTCACAATGATAAATGTTCTTTAAAATGGTTTTCATCTTCAAGAGGATCGTTTTGGTACTATGATTGGTTAGGTATCAACTCTATATGTAACCATGTTTCTAATGTCCTTGATGAACTACAAGTGCATACGTCTATCGTGCAATAAAAGTTATGTTTTTATTAATTTTCATGTCTTGAAGGTAAATTATCTTATCTTAATTGCTGGTTCTTTTATAATCATAATAATGTGTGTAATTGAAATAAACCTACTTTCATGGTATTTTTTATTCAATTAAACCTCTTAAATTTCATGATGATTTAGTTTAATTACTTAGAATTAAAATCTTTTTTTGCAATTAAAATCTTCAGTTTAATTTTGAAGAATCCAATTCTAGAAATCACCTTTTAGTTCGTCTCTCAAAATTTGAAATGAAGTAAAGTTAGTTTTAAAATTTAAACAAGCATTATGCATATTTATAAATTGAATAAAAAAAATACAAGGATATCAATAAAAATAAAAATTAAAGATAAAAATATGATCCCAGTTCATAAATTACTATTATCCTTAAATCCTAAGATAAATAAATTAGCTAATTATAATCTTAAAAAATTTAATCCAATCATCGTTGATTAGGAAATTAAAGAAGAATCATATAGATAAAAAAAATCAAGATGAAAGAGTGATATTCTATCATTTTTAAATCTTCTATTTTCAATATTTTCCCTCTTTAATTCATTTATTTTCTTCTTTATCTTGTTCAGTCATCAACTTTCGATATCTTTTTTCAAATCCTTTTTAGCATAAAAAGAGGAGGAGAATGCATTACAACTTTTCTCAAACCATGATCAAGGTAGCAACCATAAAGAGACTGTGGTTCTTTTTCGAAGAAGCAATAATGAATCTTATGAAAAAATTGAAGAACCACAAATATAGTGCCAACTCTTGATATCTTGTGATTCTTTCTAAGGGTCAAGTAATGTTTCCTTTACTCCCCAACCATGTCATGGTTATAATCACTACCTACTAGTGGTTTTCTCTATCCTTAAATCTCTGAAATTATTAATTTTTCTTCATTTTGGATTCTCTATTAAATACAAACTCAAATAAATAATAAATAAATTAATAAAGATAACAATTCAAAAATTATATTCTACATAAAAATTTAAATAAAAAATTAAAAAAATACTAATATATATAACATAAACAATAATCTCCAAATTTAATATTTACATCAAGTTACGGGATCTCATTATTTAAAGATAATGGTTGAATTAGTACAAAATTATCACCATTCTTCCAAACCATATCAATGATAATTTGATAATTTGGATAGAGCTCAAATACTTTAAATTTAAAAGATTCTTAATTATTAAATCTTTAACATAGTATGTATTTAAAAAAAATTATATGTTACAATTAATTAATATTATTATTTTTAAATATTTAAAATTTATTATGATTATTACTTTAATTTTAAAAATATTTAAATTAATATTAATTATTCATTTCACAGTTAAAATTCATTGTAATTGCATTCTTTTTTAACTATTAAAAAATTATTATAATACTTTTTTTCTTTAAATTTAAAATAATTTTATCTTTTGTTAGTTTTACTTTCTAATTCAAATGATTACAGCTATTTAAATATAAACAAAATTGACTATAAATTTGTAACAAGAGAAAAAAATACATAATATCTATAGTACAGGAAAAGTTTAAACTCCTTATATGGTTTATAAACCATAATTAATAGTGTTCTCCCGACAAATTGTTGACTGTTTGACGGAACCTTAATATATTGTTTAAATGATGAGTAAAATAGAAAAGAAATAAAAAAATAATTTATTTGATTAGATAGAAATAAAAAAAAGGAAAAATCTCTTATATTATTTAGACTAATAAAAAATAAAATATAAAAAAATAAGTTAATATTATAAGTTTTATTTTATATAAATTAATAAATTAATTTAAATTCAAAAATTATAATTTTTATTATATTATTATTTTATTAATATTATTTTTAAAAAATTAAAATTAAAATAATAAAATTTAAAATAAAAAACACATTTCCCCTCTCAATTGATTTTAATGGGAGGGGATTATAAAACAGCAAGTACGTAAAAAATAACGTGTTTCTTTCATTTAAGACAAGATTCATATTAGGAAAAGAATTTTATTTCATCTTTTTTTAACGTTTTTAATTTTTTTCTCTTGTTTGAATTATATACAAAATAGAAAAAAATAATAAAAGAAAAAATAAGAGGATAAGAAATGAGTAAAAATATAATTAAAAATAAGTTATTTATATGAGTAACAATAAAATAAAAAATTATTATTTTTATTTGAATGGATAAAAAAGAAAGCGAAAATAAATATATTAATAGTATAAATTTTATTTTATATAAGTATTAAAAAGTTAGTTTAAATTTTAAAATTTTAATTTTTATTATATTATTATTTTATTAATAATATAGTGTTTTATTTTATTTTTTATTATCTTATTTTTAATAATTTAATACTTAAAATACTAAATTTTTTTAAAATGATAGTTTTCTTTTGTATAGGACAATTTAATTTAAATAAAAAAAAATTTCATCCTTTTTTTTTATTTTCCTAATTTATTCTCCTCTAATTCTTTATCAAAACATATCATTAATATTTTTATAAAGACAAAATGTAACTTATAATGCTATGTGCGTAATAGATTTTTTTAAAATTAAGCTATGTTGATGAGAAACAAAAATATTAATTAAAATAATTGGAAAAGTTTTATAAAAAACTCATTTAATGAAATATTAGTTGAAAATATTGGTTTGATGTATAAAAATTTAAAAGACATCCATCACAGAGATGAAAAGGATAAATAATTAAAAAATTCACATGGACAATGTTTTTAAGAATGACAATTAGAGTTTATGGTAAAGGAGTAGATTTATTATTTTATATTATGACATTTTCTTTATTTGAAAATTTATACATATTACTATATATAGAGAGATTTTTCATTAAGCACAAATCATCACTTTTAGTTCGAAAATTAATCTTATTGCTATGTTTGTGAATTAAGAGATGATACCTATATGAGTTTAGATAGTGCTATAATAGTTATCCCTGTATTTATATGGATAATTATTTAAATTAGCGGTTATTCTTGAATCCTACAGGTATTTACCAATAAAAAATATTAGATCGTAATATAACAGTTACTTAGTTATCCCATAAATATTATTATGCTATAAGTATTTACCAATGTCACATAACTACAAAGAAAGAATATTAGATGGTAATATAACAGTTCCTTAGTTAGAATTTTCAATTTTAAAATGAAAAAACAAGTTTTTAAGATAAAGTTAGTGAGATGCGATTATAACTTAATGTTAGATTTTATTTAAAGTTTAATAAATTAAATGGTTTGTATATAGAAACGAAACGAATTGAGTAGTAAATACTTGTAATTGCATTTATTTTCATAAAAATTTACAAAAAAAAGTCGAAACCCTTTAAAAAGTAATTCACATTCTTATCAAAGATATAATATAACACAATAAATAAAATATGTATACTACAAAAATATAATATATTTAATTAGAATATGTTAAAAATATACTAGAATATGTGATTATCTAATTACACTTTGTCTCTTTAATTTACTTTATATGTAATTTTAGTTTTCTAATTAGCAATTTTGGTTTTTATTCATTCAAAGTTTATTAAATTTATCTTTTCATCGAATTTATTTTTACTAAAAAATTTTAAATGTTATATTTTATCCAATTTCTTAAAAAAATTACAATGATGTTGAAATATGAAATAATTTTATTTAGGAATATTTTTTTGAAATTTTAAAAAATTTGAATGATTTAATAATATAAGAAATTAAGATTTAAAACATATTTTTAAAAAAAATTTAATATTTTAATTGAAATTTTTTTCATAAAATAATTTAATTTATGAAAATTTAATAAAAATTATAAAAATTTTAATACAATAAAATTAACCAAAATAAAATATGCTAAATTTTAAAATTTAAAACATCAAAATTGGACATCTATCAGGTTAAAACAATAAAAAATTTAATTAAAGTCTTATGTATATTAATTATTTCTTCCGTGCTAAGGAACCATGTGAACAAACTCACGCGTGGGACAAGGCCAAGTTGACTTCTTTGTCAGATTTTTCAGGAACGCCTTGTACTTGAAGCCAATTAAGTTTTAATTTTTAAACCAGATCGAACCAGACATTGACCATGATTATCAAAGATACAAAGTGGAGGATACGAATGTAAATAGCTGAGATATATATATATATATATATATATTAATCTATTTATATTTTTTATCTGATAATAACTTTAAAAAAATAAAAAATAGATCTAATAATTTATATTTAAATATAATATTACTGTTTATATATAACAAATTTTTTTCTATATATATTTCATAAAAAATAGCAACAGTTCAACATGGGCTTAAGGAGATGAAATTTACCGTTTATGAATGAAAGAGGATCTTTTGCGATCACAGTATATTCTGTGTCATTTCGGGTTTTGCTTACAACTACTATATTGGCGTGTAATATTATACAAGTATTTTTTTAATTTAAATAAAATTATAAATTAAAATAAATATTTTTAATGATAATTTATTTATATTAACAAAAAATTATAATGATAAAATTTTCAAAACAAAATATAAAATATAAAAATAAATTATTAAAATCATAATATATAATTTTTATAAATTTAATATATTAAAATTTAAAATTGAATTTAAATTAAGATTTATTAAATTTAGAGTGATTTTAAGATTTAAATTATTAAAACAATACTTTTAAATTTTTACAATCTTACTAAAAAATAAGAATTTAAATTTAATTTATAAAAAAATTGTATGTTTAGTTCTTTGTATAAGTGTTTTAAAAGAAAAAATAAACTTTTAAAATATAAAGTGAAAAAGTAAAAAAATAGATCTAATTGATTTATATAAAAAACTTAAATATAAATAATTTAGATTTTAAAAACTTTGATTTAAGAAATTATTATGATAATATAAATGTTATATAAAATATATTAAATTCTGATAATTATATATTAAAATATTTTATAAATTTTAACAAATAAAAAATTTATTAAAAATTTTTTTAATAAAAATTTTAAATTATTATTATTTATTATTTAAAATTGCCACTGATTTTTTTAGTGAATGATTAAGATGTGAAACAAAATATAAGTAAAAAATATGTGTTTAATTTGGAAAAATTAATATTTTAAGAAGGAAAAAATTATGAGTAAAATATTTTTAAATAATTAAATTATACTTCTATTTTTGTGTTTTAAATATATTTATTTTTTTCTAAAAAAATAAATATATATTACATCTCAAGTATTTTTATTGTAAATAATTTTTTAATTATGATAAATGATTATAAATATGTTTCTTAATTTTATAATTATTAATGTTATTAGTAATTAAGTTTAAATAGTTTTTTTTATTTTAATATTTTTAAATGTATAATAAAATTTATATATTTTTTATTATCATATTTAATTTCTATCTAAACTCTTTATTTTCTTCATTTATAATTATAAAATTGATGATAAATATTCAAAGCTACCTATCATGATAAGAATTACTGCAACAACTTTTATTAATAAAAAATGTTTACATTAAAATAAAATTAAATGAACATATCGAAGTGTACATTTTAAAATAAAAGAATAAAAAATTAATTAAAATATATAAAAAAAGTAATTCAATCAGATTCAATGTGAAAAAAATATAAAAATTATTTATAATTAACAATGTGAGTAAGGACACAATGGATCATGCTGTTCAATAAAAACTTAGACTTATCTATTTAACATTTGATTTAACTTGACTTATTTTTTTTTATAAAAAAAATAGATTTAATTTTTTGAAAAAAATCTTTTTAAACAAGAAAAATAGGTTTAGAATTATAAAATAATCTTGGAAAGTTTATTTATATATTAATTTTTTATAATTTTATTTTATTTTAATATATTATATTTATTTTATATAATAATTGGTCTTAATAAATTTTTAAGTTTATCTATTTTTTATCATTTATTTATATATATACTTTAAATTTTTTTTATTAATCTTATTATATGTAAATTTTTATATAGATTTATAGATTTGATAGATCTTACCATGTTAAATTTTGTCCAGAAAAAATATAATAAATATTATATTTTAACTTTAATTTTACAATTTTTAAAAATAAATATACAAAATAAAATTTAACTTGACCTAATTTATTTTTATTTCTAAATATAAATATTAATACTGATATATTATATCATAAAATCATTTTTAATAAAGTAATTTTAATTTAGTTTAAGTAACTTAAAATATAATAAAAATAGTTAAATAACTACTGCCACATAAAAGTATTCTCTTTATTTAAACAAATCTGAACAATGCTCTAAGGAGAAGAAAAATAAATGAAAAATGTGCATGTGAGCAGGGAAGTTAATGTGTTGTTGCTCATCTTGCTTGCTTGGGTGCTCGAGGGGAAGACTATGAATATTTGATATGCCCCTCGTTTAAAGTGTGACCCACCAAGTAGTGGGTTTTTAATTAAAAATATTACACTTTTAGAAACTATTTATTAAAATATAATGAAAATGAATTTATTTACTAATTTGTGGTGATTTTACTACGAAACAAATTATCTCATTATTTTAATATAATATGTTAGGAAAACATATCCATATTAAAAGATGATACTCAAGAAGATAACCTTTAAAAGAACAATGCATATGTAGTCTTTTACAAGAGCTAACTGTATAGGGATGGGTGGCTCAGACCACCATATATCATATAGATAAAGGATAAATGGATGGTTTAGATGCTATCCATATTTACACTTTTCTTAACAGAATTATAAGTAAACTTTTCTATCTCATTAGTTAACCAAATACAATAATCTATAATTGCTCCATAAAAAGGATGAAAAAGACTCTCATTCAGAACCTTAGATAATTTATAAAATTATATTTAATAAAATATGTTTATTTGTGAAAAAATATCACAAAACATTTTAAATAAAATACTTCGACCTAACTTTAGATATATTCCATCAATCTCATTGTTAATAGTATTTAATAGGTAAAAAAATATTAATTGCTAAGGTTTGTAATTATTCCGTTGTTATATATCACAACTTTTAATTAATAAATAAATGTTCATTTAAAATAAAATTCATAAAACATACTAAAAAATTAGATAGATCTATTTCTTATATAATATTCTTAGAAAGTTATTGTTTTTGTTGAAATATACGTTAAAAATTAGATCTAATTTATATTTATGTTGTAAATTTTTTAAAATTAATTAAATATATTTTAAGAAAAAATAAGTTATTGTAGTATATATATATATATATATGTGTGTAAAAGACTAGATTTAACTACTTTATTAAAATGTTTTGTTAATTTTTTTAAAACGAATACTTTTTGGTTAACTAAAAACTGTGATATATAGGAAAAAATATTGCAAGCACTAGCTATTATATTTTTTACCTATTAAATATTGTTAATTACGGGATTAATGAGATATAGTTAAATTTAAATTTTAGTAGTTTATTTAAAATGTTTTGTGATGTTTCACTTTTAATTCTTATGCTAATATTTTGTGAATTTTTTCATATGAATAATCATGATTTATTAAATAATGATTTAACAAATAAAGATTTCTTAACTCTCGCCTAACCCTGGCTGAGATTAAATTTTGGACACTTCAGTATCACTTTGCATCAGTTGAATATCATATACTGGGCTGAGATTAACTGTGAGATTTATTCTTGTCCATCGAATGAGATAGAATATATATTAAAATAAAAGCATATTGTTAATACATATGATAATTAACTCTTTTTTAGTAGCATCCATGATCCAACACTTGAACTATATATGTATTATTTATTCTTTTATTTCTTATACATTATCAACATATGAGTTATATTTGTTAACAAGATTATGTTAAAATAATAGGATCATATATGAGTAATATTCATTGACATATTATATTGAAATAACAGGGTAATTTGTCATGTGATAAAGATTATTTAAATTTTATAAATAATTGTATTTTTATAATTTTTTTAAAATATTTTGTTGTCAAAATCTCCCAGTAGCTTTAGCTTATAAGCTGGGGCCTGGGTGTTAGTGTGTTATACCTTCGTTGTCGCCTTTATTTTTTCCTTGTATAAAAAAATTATATTATGAATCTATACTAAAGGTACGATAGGTGATGGAACAAAATTTTCGATTTATAGCTACATATCAATTGAAAACTTAAATTATATATGCTAATATACAAAAATGGTATGTATATTATATGCACATCATACCATTTCTGTTGATTCATAATATACCCATTAATAGATAAAATTCTATTAAATAAAATATTTAATTTTAATAAAATATTAACATAATTTTTTAATAATATTCATTAATTAAAAACATTTATATATAACTTAATAGCCATTATTACATGAGTTATTAATTTTGTATCATAATACAATTATAAATAGGTAAAAATATATTTTAATTAAATTTTTAAATAAAAACAAATATGATGATAAATATTTTTTTGTTAGCATATTATTCTTAAAATTTTTATCTTTGTAAATTTATTTGGTGGATAACACAACAATAACTTTGGTGCAATAGAATTCAACATGGAATCAGTTAACATAGAATATTCTAATTTAATACTGAGTTCAAACCTTAAGAATGTAAACTGTATTATAATCTAGTAAATTTTTGCTCATTCTTAATAATCTTGTTTGATACGAGTTAAAATATAATGATTTAAATAAAAAATATAATTTTTTACGTAGTTAAAAATAAATATTTATTTTTTATTTTTTAAATTCAAGATAACTTTAATTTTGACATGTAATATTCTTTTACTTGAATTAGTTATTTTTTTATAAAGTTATTGTTTCATTATATCATTATTAAATTTCACGAGGATTTTATTGAAATTTTGGAAGAAAAAATTGATTCTTATTATTTTATTTAATTCTTTGTGTATAAGCTATGAAATATTGTAAAATCTTAGGATAAAAGTTATATGTTGATGGTACTTCATATTTAAAGAAAAAAATTGAAGCATGGAAAATGATCTGATTTGATATTTTATTTTAGATAATAAAATCATATAAAATTTTAATATAGTGATGGTATTTAAATACTTAGAGGAACTTCTCAACAAATTAAAATAACTATTGAAAAAAAACGAATAAATAAAAATGTGTGTTCAAAATCAAGATAAAGATAAAAACAATTTTTAATTTCTAAACTTTTAACTTTTTTATGTTCATCAATAAAACTATAAAATTTTAATATGTACATAAAAATTTAATATATATAAAAATTCTTCAATCAATTTTAATAATGATTGAAAAAATCAATTTCTGATAAGATTTAATGCTATTACGAGAAAACGATTAATGAAACATAAAACTAGAAGCCGAAAATTAAGTTGAATGAAAAATTAGAAGACAAAATTAAAATTTTCCTTCAATTTTAAAAAATATTATAATTTTATCATTTAAAAGTTAATTAATATAAAAATGTAATAATACTCCTATTTTTATATAATATTAGTGGTGTACTATTTTAAAAATATATAAAAACGATGTATATTACTTTTGTACACTTATCAATATAGATAATTACTAATTATATGAGTTATTTGGAGAGTTAAATGTATATTTTTTAATTTTTTTTAAATGAATGGAAAGAAAATGAAAATCAATATATTAATATTATTAACTTTATTTTATATAAATTTCAAAAATATATTAAATTTTAAAAATTATAATTTTCATTAATATTATATTTTTTTATTTAAATAATTATTTATTTTATAAGAATTTAATAATTAAAACATTAAAATTTTTTAAAAAAATACTCCTCAATTTTCTCCTTACGCGGGAGGATTAAAATTATGTGCAGCTATAAAAATTAATTATTTTCTTTGTATAACTATAAATAATTCAAATAAAAAAAATATGTGAACGGTAATATTGTGATTAATTAATTATGTAAAAAATTTAATATTTAATATTTAATATTAAATTTATAAAATATAAAACAGTAAAAGTATTAAAAAATATTACTTCAAATTTTCAAGGTTAAAAAACACATGGAATGAATATATAAATAATTTAACAGATAATATAGATGTTATGTAAATAAAATATTAAAATATATCATGTTATAAATTTGGTAACTAATTAATGATAATCCAATAAAAAGTAATTATTACTTAAGATTTATATATTAGAATTTATGATGCTGATTTACAATATATACACATTCACAAATAAAAATTTGTTGATCATTGATCTTAAGATAATGACTGGAAAATTAATAATTTGTTTTTATTAAAAATTTACAATTTCTTCATTTCTTTTTATCGGTTTATTTTAGTGTCTAAAAAGTATTATTTTTTATATTTATATAATAAATGAAAAAAATAAAAATAAAATTTATATATAAAATGACAATTTAAAAAATAAATAATTTTTTTAAATTAATAATATTAATTACGTTTCTTAATATTTATACTTTATTTTTAATAGATAAAAATAGATAAAATACTTTTTTATTTAAAAATGATTGAATACATATTCATAATAACTCTAACCATTTTTATCTGGCTAATTAACGGCTGTAGTTTATTTTGTTTTAAAAAAAATAATCACAATAGTTGATTAGGGATGTAGATATATAGTTGAATCGTTTTCGTATTTATTTATATTTAAAGCTTGCAATTTTTTTAGGGGTATAATAGACTGGTAGGTTTAACTCCAAGGCTTATAGAATATTCCGTCTTGCGTTGAGTAAGTTAACATTTTGGTGAGCGCCACGAGTCGTGGTTTTAAAAGGGGATGGCACCACACCAAAATGAAAACGACTCCAATGACTATATTACCCCGTCACTGATCGTGCAATATGAGCCGGCTTCTGGCATAAGCGACGTGATTCCGAAGCCCGAGAAAGGAAATCAACGCAAATTTTATATTTCTCTTTTAAAGAAAATTTCCTATTGGACAAAAGCAGCGTCTAGAGTCGCATAATTATTTACACCAGCCTTAACTTTTCAGCAAAATCCATCTCCTTTCCCTCTCCTTATAGTAGCACCATTTCAGTTTTTTCTCCAATAAAGCAAGCGAATTAAAGTTTGGAGAGATATTGATTGGATTATCATTTTTCCGTAAACATTTTATGTATTATAAATATTTATTTATTTAGTTTTGCTGGCTTCTGGTTTAGAAAATTCTCGATCAACGGAATTCTGTTTGTTTTATTAGACCATTTTTCCTGAGAAGGGGTTCGAACTGAAACTGTGGAGCGAAGAAAAGAAAAGCCATTAAACCAACATTTCGATTTTCTCGAGTTGGCGGTAGTTTCCGGCGACTTTTCTTTTTCTCTCCGCGCCGGAAAGTACTTTCTACGTGATTCGAGAAACTCATTACGAAAAAAAGGATTGAATCTGCCTCCAGTTGATTGATTTGAATCTCGATGTGATCGTCGCGAGTTGCTTCCGAATCCAATGGGAAAATTTCTCGCCGGCTTCGTGCTGCCTTCGCTGCTTCTACCAGGTACCATGCATAGCAATTTGTGTTTTCTTGACATAGTAAGAGTGAGCTTCTAAGGTGGATTGATTAATTTTTTATTGTTAAAGTCTTATAATATATTATATGCTAAGCTTACATTAATAGTTTCCTTGCAGCATAAGTTGTTCGTCGTTCCTGACTGATATGGATTTATGCTGTTATTAATTTCAACTTATTAAAATTCATATGGTCATAAAAATTAGATTGCATTTGAAGATTTGGGACTAGCAAGACTAGAGTTTGTCATTTTTGATTGATTTTGAAGTGAGAGTTAGTAGGCGTAGCTATTATCAGTATCCTCATATATACTCTGTAATTTTATTTCTTATAGTCTTAAGATTTAGGTGGAAGATTAAATTAGGCTGGCTAAATAAAAGGAAAGAATACTATATGTATATTCTTTTAATTACTATTCTGATATAGTCTGGTTTCTTTATATATAGTAGTTACACATATGGATAAATACTCCACTGCTGACGTATGTGCTGATTTTTGCATGCTCTGCTTTCTTGCAGCTGCTTTAATCAACTGGAGTTTGATCTCTCTTATTGATTTGATAGCCTTTCTTCTCATTCTGTACAATGTATCACAATTAGGTAAGCTGCTTAGTTCTTTCTGTTTGGGTTCCAAGGTGTTGTTGCTTCAAGCATTAAACTATAATTTTGATATTTCACTACAATGTGCAAACTGCAAATGATGTCCTTACCACAAGAATTCTACATCAAGGGGAACTCTTCTTTCTCTCTCTTCTATTTGATTGCTGGATTGTGAACAAATTCTATCGTCATTTTCAGATTATAGATTAACAGTGACTTTACCTCTTATACACTTTTTTTTTCTAAAAAAACTTTTTAATTGTTATTGTTAGGCAAGCCCCTTTACACAGATTATCTCCAGACTGAGTTCCTCCCAACATTTTATGCCCTATATTCAGTAAGGAATATAGTCCATCTCCAAATTTCAAGGGTTTTTGAATAGGAACCAAATAAAAGAAGGAATCAGGAACAATTAATAATATAATTGTGTCAGTTTAATGAATCACATCCCTTTACTTTTGTATTAAACTTAGAATTCATTCTGACAGAGCTGGAGTTGCTTCTATTTGAAGGACTGGGTAGATCACCCTATGAGTGTTTATATTTATTTTGTGCTTAGCTGTTAAAACTTGATCCTTGCGATAATTGTGTAGAATTTATTCATATGGACTGATGATTCTTGATACTGCCTATCGGTATGGTGGATATGGTTTAGCTCACTCATGTTGTCTTTAATAGTTATATACATATATTTAATTACTAACAATGTTGTTTTTATTCTTGTAGGATTTCACATCCGAAGGAGGTTTCTGTTACTGTGGCCAATTGTTATCTTTTCTGTACTTGCAATACTTTCTCAAGTGACTTTTCTGGTAATATGGGCTGTTAAGCCAATGTCATGGAGTATACCAGATACTTGGTGGGCAAAGTTGATTGGATTTATGATGTGAGATTGATTTCTTCATTTATTGTCTGATTCATCATTTTTGTAGATTTACTGATTAACCGTTTTGGGGTGTGCTCTTGCAGAATTCAGTCTTGGAAATCACCTTATGTAGTTTATTTCCTGGTTATACAACTGCTTGCACTTCTTGTTGCTTTGGTTGATATATATGGGAAGAGGCATTTTCTGAAAACATGGCAAGATTCATCTTGGGATAATTTCTTATCAATTATAGAACGTTTAGGTTTGTAAGTAGTTTCTTTGACCCTCTTGTTTATTTTTCTCATCTTTTGAGTGCTATGCTATTTTTACTATGCATCAGTTTTAAACATGCAGTAGGAGATATCCAGTGTTGGCATATGAATGTCATCTCTCAAGGATATGTGCTAATGCAACTAATTTTGCAACCTTTTTGTTGTGAAAGAAACAAAATTTATCTTGATTGATTGAAGTAAAGGTGGACTTTATTCGAAGTAAGTATGATTTTCATTCCAATAGGCATCACAGTAATCTGTGGTCAATGCTTGAATGCAGCCACTGGAAGTTTGCATGCCAAGGCTACGTTTCTTTAGTTCTTTTACTTCTCTTATCTCATTAGGTTTGGGCAATGGCTCTCATATTAAATTTTGGGAGGATCTTTGAGTGGGCAATGATCCTCTTTTTGATACTTTTTCTAGAATGCTTCATCCTCTCTCTGGTGCACAATGCCCCTGTTATTCTGTTTTATTCTTTATCTCTCTCAAGTGTTTCCTAGAATTCTCACTTTAGAAATTGAAATGATAGGGAATTCCCTGAACTTTGGTGTCTTTTGGTGTAAATGGACTCAATCCATCTCTCTTCTATTACAGAGGGGAGGATTTGATCTCTAGACACTTCAGGCTTATTTTTTTACAAATCCTACTTCTAATTTCTCACTTCTGGTCCCACTAATGCTTCCTTTCCTCTGGATAAGTGTATTTGGAAATGTTATACTCCCTAGTCCCTCCAAGGTCAAATCCTTTGTTTGGAGTTCCATCCTTAATAGGATTAATACCTGTGATGTGGTCACTTCAAATTTGAAGATCTGTAATTGCTTTATGTCCTGATTACTGTGTAATATGCTGATTGAGTTCTGAATCTTGTTCTCATTTGTTCCTGCATTACCCATCAGATTATTAACTTATTTGCTGTTTTTGGTAAACACTGGGTTTGTCTCAAGGACCTTAGGAAATTTGTGTTAATTTCAGAGGATTTGGTAATAACAATGATGCCAAAAAACTTTGGTGTTCTGAGGCTGCAGTTCATTGGTGTGTTTTGGTTGGAAAGAAATGCTGGAATCTTCTCTGGATGACAATCTTCAATTGAGTTCATTTGGGATTGAGTAGTTTTTCTAGCTTATTTTTGCTGTTCTGCTCATGCTCTTTTTAGGTTGATGTCTTCGTTAGATCTTCAAAGAGATAGGCAAGCTGTGTTGCATGTTTCTTGATCTCTGTTTTCTTTTAGTTTTCCTGTTTAATTTTGATCATTATCTTAATAATTTCTTTAGTTATTTTTTTTAAAAAAATCCTGCATTATGTAGAAATTATTTTTAAATGATTCACGCTGTATGACATTGGTCCTTATGTATTAGAATAAGCAAAACCAGCATGTTTCACTTTGTTGTATCTATTTACTTGCTTTACCTTACAGATTATGCAGACTTTTAGCAATAAAAAATGACCTGATTCTACATATGAATAATCTTGTGATTTTCAAAGATTCTTAAATGTATGATGAACATTTTCCATTCTCTATGTTATGTGGTACTTGATTTTTAATATATATGTTATGTTTCACTTTGTTGTAACTATTTACTTGCTTTACCTTACAGTTTATGCAGACTTTTAGCAAGAAAAATGACCTGATTCTACATATGAATAATCTTGTGATTTTTAAAGATTCTTAAATGTATGATGAACATTTTCCATTCTCTATGTTATGTGGTAATTGATTTTTAATATATAATGGGAAAATATGAGTCTCTGTTCATGAATTTGTGCAATGTTATGTTTGTGCATTGAGAAATTTAAAAGTATTCAGTACCTGGGAAAGTGTTATACAACAACCAAAGACATTTCCTGATCAATTGGGCCAAGGTTCATGGATCAAAAGATGCCATTGTGCTCTGTTAATTAAAAGAAATTGTACCTATTGCAAGTCATGTGTTAATCTAAAGTAAACTAGGCTAGTACCAAAGTGTAGTACATGATAGTACAAGGGAACTAATACCCTCAAGCACTCAATGCATGTTTTTAATACACTACCCTTAGCTTCCCCCTTGAGGTTGGGTCATAGATGTTAATCATGCCTAAATTGTTACAAAAGGAATCAATTATTAGGATACCACAAGCAAGAGAGCTGCGAAATAGAGAAAAAAGAGAAAAAGAACAAATATTAACATTTATTGAATCTCAATAGAAAAAGGAAAGAATTCTTCTTCCAAGGGTTTCTCCTAGTGGTTTTCTTTGAGTCATGTCATGGGTATACATCCTACATTTCGTCTCTACCCTCAATTCTTCTAAGAAGAAATATCTTGGTCCCCTCCCAATCTTAGTCATATATACTGCTAATACTTTAAACTCTTGATGTTTTCCTCTACTGTTATTGATTAATGCAAAGTTGTAAGCCTTTCATACTCATTACCTAAGGGACTATTTGGTTTGCAAAAATCTTTTGTTTTCACTTTTATTTAAAAAATATCATCTTATTAATATTTTGTTTTTTGTTTTCTAAGTTTTATATTTGAAACAGTGAAAACAACATTTTTTTTTTCATGTTTTCACTATTTTCTGTATAAAACTTTGAAAATAAAAAACAAAATAAAAACAAGGGTGGTATTATTTTGTAAATAAAAAATGTTTTTGCAAACCAAATGGCTCCTAAGGCTTCTTCTCCAAATCTCTTAACCAAAGCTTGATTGAGTCCTTCCCATGTCATCTTCAGCATCTTCTTCCTTAAGAATTGAAACTAGTGTTTTGTTGTTTTGTTCATGCTAGTGAAACAAAGTTGTATTTTGTCTTATGCTACTCAAAGAACTTTTCAGCCTCGTTAGTCCTACCTAGTGGGTATCCCTTCAAATTTGGCTAATTCTACTTTCTTTGTCCAAAAAGGAGGGTCATCACTATCAAAATCTGAACTATGGCCATCAAGATTCTTTTTTGATTGTTTCTTGGTTTGTGATATTGTGATGTCACATGAGGATGTTTGTCACTGTCTTCTGCATCTAGATCAATCCCTTGTTGCTTTATCCAAGGATCTAGCATTTGTTTAATCCAGTCAATTCCTTCTGCGCTCTTCTTGATCTTAAAGAGGCAGGATGAGAAGAACAAATTTGTTAAGGTTTATTGAATCTCAACAGAAGAAGGAGAGAGTTCTCATTCTAAGGCTTTCCCCTTCAATAAGGGGTTTCCATTCTTACAACTGAGCTAATGCTTTATTCTCCAATGCTAGCAATATTGAATGAATCTTCTACTCCCTTCCTACTTTTAAGCTAACCACCTAACCAAATCTGTATTGTTCTCAACCAAAACTAGTTATACTCTAATTACTTTGCCTTATTTTCCTTTGTTCTTCAGTCTTAAGTTCTATATTTCCATTAAGTGCCTTTGTGAGGAAGTCAACAATTTGTTCTCCAATCCTAACATATTTTGTGGATGGATATAGGTTGATATGAACTTGGAGACCACATTGCTTAATCAAATCCAAGTAGAGAAAGACATAATTTTGAGAGAAGATTCATTAAGAAGAGAAAAGTTAAAAGGGATATAAGAGACACTTGAGATCCATGTGAATACATTTTCAAGAAAAAGAGACAGATAAAAAAAGCTCTCATCCACATTAGAAACACAAGATTTAGGAGGATATAATATTTATTTTATTAGGATTTATATTAATTTTAGTGAAAATTTTCAATTAATTTGGTTTTTCAATTTGTTAGGATTTGTTCAAATGATTTGACTAAGATTTATTCAAATTTAATTAGGATTTCTTATTTGTTTTTGTTATTAGATTTTCCTTCATTTAGGTCAATTAGATTTTCTATATAATTGAGTTTAGGGGATTCAATGGAAAACAATTTTATGAATAATAATACTTTTGTTTAAGAGTTTTTATCTCTATGTGAATTGATTCTCTTGGTTCTTGGGCAAAGAACTACCTTTGATAACGTTGATTCTTCCGGTAGGTTGCAGTAAGGGTTATGTTCCTCTTGATAACTTCGGTGTTCTCTGACAGGTTGCGGTTTATGTTGGGTTTCTTTACACTATCCTAATTCTCAAGACGTTCTAAATTAATGTTTTCGGAAATGAAACCATAGTTGCATAGGTGAAGCCACTTTGAATCCATTCTCATTAAGTGTAATTAATAGTAAGTTTGAGCCATTACTCAATATTTACTCCTCAGTGGTGGACCTTGCTAGTATGTTTTTCTTCTTGCTTTTCCTTGAATCAAATTTCCTTTGAGTAGCATGTAATCACCGTAGGTTGATTTTCAATCTACATGACACCTTACCCAATTTGCATAAAGTTATCTTTGTAATCTACATTGGCCATGGTCATTATAAAAACCTTTATGTCTTGGAGTGGAGCTCTCTTCAAATACCTTAAGCTATGTAGCATTGCATCCCCATGAGCGTCTTAAGGGAGATTACATGAACTAACCAATTGGGAATTGGAAACAGATATTTGGTTGTGCCATGACAAGGTTGTTTGCAAACCAACATCCTGCATCTCGTGGGATTTGATGTTGATCCACTATCATTTGCCATCAGCTTCCAATTTGGAATCATTGTAGTGTCACAAGGCCTACTTCCTAGCATACGAACACTAGATAGATGATCAAGGACATATTTTCTTTGAGAGAGGAAATGCCTTCTTTACTAACTTTTGGGGGACAAGATCTCTTATCTTAAATATGGTTTGAAGGAAGCTCTTTAGTTTTGGAATGCCTTTAGTGTCTTTCTCAATCATCTATGTGGGATATTGTTTGAAGGATTCTAAAACAAGGGATTATGGAGTGATTAGCTGTATATTTGTAACTATTAGGAGAATATTTTTTTTATATGATTTGATTAGTAGCTAAAGTTTAGGGATTTATTCTTTCCTATTTTTATGCTTGATAGCAAGCCCTTATGTTGTATATAATGTACCTTGATTGTATAGTAAAGTACACACATAGCACAAACAACCATGAGTTACACCTTTTTTTGGATTGTCGATAAAATATAATGGTCAGAATTGCTCTTTTTCAATCAAAAGTCATAAGTAGTTCTTGTAATCTTCTAAACCAAGCCTAAGGAATTGTTTTAATTCATACAAAGCATTTAAGGTGACAAACACACCCATATTTGTTTGAGCATCAAAATTGGATGGTAGCTCTACATAAACTTTTTCATGTAAATCACCATGAAGATCATTCTTAACATCAAGCCAATGTAAGCATCGAAAATGAAAAACAATAAAAGCAAGACTTGTTAGACTAAGCGTTTACCACTAAGCTAAAAGCTATAGTTATTGATGGGTGCAACTATGTCTATTAAGCCCATTTTGCAATAGCTTCCTAAATTACCTACAACCTTTTCTCTTGATTAGATATTACTATATAATTGTTTTTGTTATCTTACAAGAAATTCCATGAAAGTTGAAAGGTAAAATAATTGTATCAAAGACTTATATACAGTGTATGTTGTACAAAATCACTCACATAGGTTTCAATCCATTTGACGTGTAGGAAATCTAGGATCCTACAGTTGGGTAACAAAAATAGACACACACAAAAGGTGAATTACTCTTGAGAAGGTTAACAACTACAAGATTCCACTTCTTTGGACTTCTCTTCATTCACGTGGTAACCTGTTTGGATTTAGGATGTAGAAATAACTATTTGTACTTGTGAAGTGTTAAACTCCCTCTCAATTCTCCTTTTCAATGTCCATATCAACATCTAGGTGAGATTGATCCACGACACAAGCTCATTAAGAAGCATAACCATATATTCAAAACATAGTAGAGGAAAAGTGAAACATTTCATTCAAGTAAAAATTATCGGGAGTAGTAAAATTGCTTATATAACATATACTTAGTCATCACTAGCAAATGCACAAACTGAATTGAAGGTCATAATGAATGCAAATAAATTGTCCTACCATTCTTTCCTCAAGTTCCTGTAATGACAAATTTAGGATTAGATTGAGACCTAATGTGTCCCATATCACATCAAATCTCACTAATTTGGAGTTGGTTATCCCTATTATATGTGTGATGCATGTGAGTTCAAATCATCATCATTTTATCTAAACAATGAGGGATATCGAGATCCAATTTCCTACAACAATGTGCTCTCAATAGCACTAAAATCATCATCATTTCACAACATTTTTCAAAAACAACGAAATTGCTCAATTGGTAATGATAGTTTTAAGGGGTTCATTAAGGTGCTTAGGTTTGACTAGAGTAGTACCGACAACAAGGAGTAATCTCAGGCCATTGGAAGGCTTAAACCTAACTCACATACCATTAGACTTGGAAGCTTCCATTATCATGAATTCTGGTCTACTTCTATCATGAGTTGACTCTTAGATTTTCTAGCTCTCTTTCATAAAGGGCTTGCAGATTATCCTCACATTAACGATTTTCAAAACAACATTTTTATGCATATGATGCATGACAACCAATCAATATAATTCTCACTTCTTATGCTTATCTTATGAAAGCATTGCCTTCTTGTCCAAACTTAGGGCCTCATTGTCCTCTTCCACTTATCACATATATGTTTAACTTAGAAATACTGAAAATTTAGATATATAATTTCTATATATCAAATAAGGTTTTTAACCTTCATTCATCAATACATTTCTAACCTTAATATTAGTACTTTGGATTTCTAGTCCTTTAGATATAAGCATATAAATTATCCACTCATGAAATAGGTTGCACAATTGTGCTTATTATCTTGCACAACCATGCTAATATGTCGATGCATGGCCATGCAACTTTTTTTCATAGTCGTGGAATCCTACTTTTGCATGCTTGTGTGAATTCCTTTGCATGATCATGTTCTTCATCCTTGCCTGTCTGTGTTGAATTTTGACTGGTCTGTGCTTTTCCCTTGGCCTTGCATGCTTGTATTGTTCTTCGCTTTGCTTGTCTTTCTTCGTCTTGCTTGTCTTTGTCTTGTTTATTCGACGCAACTGTGCTAAATTTTTGCACGACAATGCTCATTGAAAAAGATGGCAAACTTTAGTTGTGGCATGACCATGTTAAAATCCTGCATAGCCGTGTTCAAACATAGTTTGATATGACTTTGACCTGATATGGGTGTTACCAAAGTCAGATGCTAGCTTACTACTAGTAATACCCCATCACTTGCTCTCAATGGTTTGTTTCTTTTTAGGAATTGAAACTTTGGTTTGGTTTTATTTTGACACACTTGTCTTCAATTGAAATATCAACTACCAACCACCAAAACCTCAAAGAGTTGACATGGCAAGGATACCCTTGAAAACATGTGATCTGCACCTGAAATTGTTGACCTAGCTCCACTGTCGACCATAAAAGGTCTCATCAGCTCTCCCTCAATGCCAACTTCTTCCATTATTCACTGGTTGTTTGAGTATTCAACCAATAGTCACACTGCCATAATCGGTAGTCACAATGCTACTGCTATTTTTTTCTTTCTTTTAGTTGTTGAAATAGGGAAAAAATGGAACCAAAAGAGGGAAACATTTAGAGAACTTGTGATACCATAATTCCGACGTTTCTAGTATAGCCACTCATTCAACCCAACCTTCACATTTCTGCAACATTTATCTATGTGCTTGTCAGTTTACTGCTCAAAATTCAGTACCATATAGCATAACTGGTTGTATGACCATTTGATAAAATTTTCCATTTTAGCTGGAGAGGCATCTTTTGATTCATCACAAATAACATGAGAAACTTTCCTCCATTTTGTCCATCCAACTTGCATTGTATGATTTACATCTCTCACCTTTACTCCATCATTTTGATATAGATCCCAGATGCCTAAGTTGTATGGCATGTGGTATGGTATGATCTCCAATTTTCACCTCCAAGCCAATGCTAGTGTGTTTTGGTGAACTTGGATTCCCTATAATCCATTTTACTTTTACTTAAACAAAATCATGTAACTCCAAGCTTCCCTCATGAGCTCTAGGTTACCATTTAGAATCGTGAATAGTTGTATTATGAATACATAATCAAATACATAGATATAACTGTTTAGGAGTTGGGCTAGTATTATGTATGCTGTTTATAAGCATTTCATTTTCAATACATACATACACACATACATGCACATATATATACATATATACATACATACATATGGACGTACATATGTTTGGATGTATGTATGTTTTATTTTTTTGTATCCTTTTCACTCTCTTACTATTTTCTCAATATTTTATTTATAATTGTTATACTTTTGTTCTGACACCTCCAGCTTGATGTAAATAATCTCATGTGTTTATGCTTTTGTCTATTGAAGGTTCTCATCTTCGCGTTGCATCTTGCTTGCTGTTGCCTGCCATTCAACTAGTTGTTGGCATTAGCCATCCTTCATGGGCCTCACTACCTTTTTTCATTGGTAGCTGTGTTGGTCTTGTGGATTGGTCTTTAACAAGCAACTTTCTTGGGCTTTTCAGGTGATTTTTATTAGATGTTTCTTTTATGCACTTACATCATCTCTTTAGGTGGTGATTGACACTTCCATTATCCTATAGCTTATGTGTGTGTATGTGATTCTAAAGGTGGTGGAGGCTTCTTCAGCTGTATGCAGGTTTTAATATTTTTCTGCTTTACATATATCAACTTCCTGCGGAACTTCCCAGTATTATTCATTGGATGGCTGATTTAATTGGTCTTTTCAAAATATCTGCAAACTCTGAGTGGCCTAAAATTTGCTCCAGCATTTCTCTCATATTTTATTACGTAATGGTAAGTATCTATTTTGTAAATTTTTTATCTGTACTGAATATGGTTGGAAGAGACTAATTATGTTATAGGCTTTCACATTTTAATATTTAAGTACTAACATTCACCCAATTTTATGGATATGAAGTTTTTTTTATCAAACTTATCAAGATGTCAGTAGCCTAGCCTTCATGTAAATGGAACTCAAAGATCACCTTACTTAAAGATGGAGTGGAATATGTTTTAGTTAAGCTTTTGGTAATTTATGGACTATTGCTGTATGATTAATGAACAAAAATGGATACATTTAATTGGATATTAGGCTTATGGTTTGGATTTGTGGATCTTGATAATTGGTCTAGTTTGAGGTTGGAAGTGATTGGTCCAAGAATATAGAGAGCTTAGAAGGTGCTTGTTTCAAAGAATGATTACTAGGGATGGTATTCTTGTAAATTTATCATGCCCATGTTTGGCATTTTTATTGCCTAAAAGCTTATTCCCAATTATATTTGATTATTACCCAGAAAATTAATAAAATTTTCTTCAGCCTTCCCCCTAATAATCACTACTCATTTCCACTATGCCCACCTTCCTCCATGGGAATGATTTAGTTGGAATTGGAATGGTCGTAAAAAAATATTCCTAGGATTAAATGTTGGCTGAGAATCTTTTTTCAAACCTTGAAATAGATATGGGGACATTTTGTACCCATCTCCTTATTCCTTATTGAAACTGTTAGTAACCATAGAATATCAAAGAATCATAACGGTTCCTTAATTGTCATCATTTGTAATTATTTGTAATCATGTGTAATTATTCTGAAGGCTCTATAAATACGACACGTGTGATCTGCTTTAGACACACAACACATTCATAAAATTTTTCTCTTATATGGTATCAGAGATGAATAGATCCGCTGTTCTCTTTTTTCTTTCTTTTTCTCTTTTCCGCGCTGCTGTAGCAGTGAACAGTAGCAGCACCTCTGACGATAATTTTCTTCGTTGTCGCTGCTCTCCTTTGCTGGCATGATACTTCGACCAACATCAGACATCGCCGATAAAGCTGCTCTGGTCGCCACTTCACTAGAAACCTACGCACCCCCTGTCACTGCTCCAACGCGAGCACTCTGTTCTAGAACCCATTTTCGCCGGAACTTCTTTTACTCACATACCCACCTCCTTACGCTTTTGTTTGGCTACTCTAACTTCGTTTTCTGTGATGTCTTCCGATAACGCATCCGATTCAACCCCTACAATTATGAGTTTCACCAATGTCCCTCTCATTCCTTATGAAAAACTACTTGGTTCTTCTAATTATACCTCATGGGTTGTTGCGGTTGAGCTTTGGTTCCAAGGACAAGGATGTTCTGATCATCTCACTAAACAACTCAAAGATATTCCTTGAAAGGACCAAGATCATTGGAAACAAATTGATGCTTATTAATGCAGTGTTCTTTGGTATTCTATTGATCCCAAATTACAGGTTACATATCGTGGTTACAGGACATGCTACGACGTATGGCACAAAACCAAGAAGATTTACTCTAATGATATCAATCGCTTATACATGGTTGTCAACAATCTTATTCATTCGAAGAAAGAGGACTTGGATATGAAGACTTATTTGGGTAAGCTTGATAGTCTCAATGCTGATTTTGATAGTCTCAATGCTGATTTTGATAGTCTCTTAACTTTCACTGACAATGTAGATTCTGTACGGAATCAAATCCTATTTGGTCCTTCAATACCGTCTTGTGATATGGTCAGTGAACAATTGTTGCGCATTTCTTAGACCTCTGCTCTGCCTCCCTTTGTCACCGTTGACTCCTTCGCTTTTGCTTTCAACTTTGCTCAAGGAGGCCGTGGTGGAAATCCTAATCAACCCTGTTCACGTTGCACCTACTGTAACCGCTATGGTCACACTAGAGATATAAGTCGTATAAAAGCTTGTGCTCAGAATAAATTTGTCAATCTTGCTACAATCACATATTCTGCTCCTTCTGATGAGGTGACTCTCTCTAATGCTGAATATAATGAGTATGTTCAACGGAAAGCAGTCAAGCAATCCTCCACTCCAGTTGCCCCTGTTGCTCACACAAATAATCCTCTTGCTTTTATCTCTTAATTCTCATTTCTTGCACCTTGGATCCTTGACTCAGGTGTTTCAGATAATCTATCTGGTAATAAATCTCTTTTCTCTACATTCTCTCACATGGCCATTTACTCCATGTCACTTTAGCAAACGGCTCCCAAACTAAAGTTGTCGACATTGGGGATGCTTCTCCACTTCCCACTCTTGCTTTGAAGTTTGTGCTCGATGTACCTGGATACCCATTCAACCTTATCTCCATTAGCAAACTTACTAAAACAATACCATATTTTGTTATCTTTGCTAATAATTCTGTTTTGATTCAAGACCAATGGACTGGAGAGATGATTGGAATCAGTCATGAGTCTGGAGGATTGTATCACCTTTCTTCTCCAAAAGCTTGCCTCACCTGAGTCACCAAAAGTCATTCATCAACGATTAGGTCGTCCAAGTCTTCGAAAGCTACGACTTATGGTTCCTCATTTTAAAGTTTCAATACTTGAGTGTAAGTCTTGCCAATTGGGGAAACACTTTCAAAGCATATTTCCTATTAGTAGATAAAATAAACGAGCTGCGGCCCCATTTGAGTTAGTCCATTCTGATATTTGGGGTCTTAGTTGCGTCATGTCAACTTTAGGCTATAATTATTTTGTCACTTTCATAGATGATTTTTTTCGTTGTACTTGGCTATTCCTATTACAAAATAGGTCTGAGCTATTTTCAATTTGGCAAAACTTTTACTCAGAAATTTGCAATCAATTTGGTGTTTGTATCAAAGTTCTCCGTAGTGATAATGCTCGCGAACACCTATCTTCAACATTTCAAGATTTTCTTCGCTCACACGACATTATCCATCAAACATCATGGCCACATACACCACAACAAAATGGTGCTGCCGAATGCAAAAAGGGGTCACTTGGTTGAGATAGTTCGGACAATGCTTCTTCATTACCAGCTTCCATAATCTTTCTAGAACGATGCTGTCATCATTGCCTGTTATCTCATTAACCGCATGCCCTCCACAGTTCTGGACAACAAAGTTCCATATTCTGTGCTATTTCCAAAAGAACAACCGTACTCTCTTCCACTTCGCATATTTGGTTGTACCTGTTTTGTACAGGATCTTACTCCAAACAAAGACAAACTGAAGGTCAAGTCTCTAAAGTGTTTGTTCCTTTGATACTCTCGTACACAAAAGGGCTTCGGTGCTATTCTCCTAACCTCAAATGATATTTTGTCTTAGCTGATGTTAGTTTCTTTGAGATTTGCCCTTTCTTCTCCTCATCAGATTGTTCGCCTACTCTTGAGACTTTTTCACCACCAAAAAGTTAAACTGCTCCTACCCCAATTTGTATTCCTCCAGTGACACCACCTTCTTTGATCACATATCAACGTTGTCTTCGACCTCCTGAGTCTGTGTTTGCTATACAAGCTCCTCTAGACTCATCACTTGTTCTAGTAGCTACTCCAGCTTTGTCTCCTGAAGCACTTGCTCTATGCAAAGATACTAGGTCCTCTCAAAATTCTAAACCTCTCTATGCTTGCACTTTCTCTTACCATCGTTTATCACCTTCATATTATACACTTGTTTCCTCCTTGGATTCTGTCACAATTCCTATGACTCCAGGTGAGGCCCTATCTAATCCCGGATGGCGCAAGGTAATGATTGATGAAATGACCGCTATGCACTCTAACAACACCTGGGATCTTGTTCCTTTACCTTTAGGGAAGACCATTGTTGGTTGTAGATGGATCTATACAGTCAAAATTGGCCCTGATGGTGCCATTGATCGACCGAAGACACGTCTAGCTACTAAAGGCTACACTCAAATTTTTGGTTTGGATTATGGAGACACCTTTTCCCCTATAGCAAAGATGACGTCAGTTCGTCTCTTCCTGGCATTAGCTGCTATCCACCAGTGGCCTTTACACCAGTTTGACATTAAAAATGCATTCTTACATGATGAACTGCTAGAAGTTTATATGGCTCAATCCCCAAGTTTTGTTGCTCGCAATGCTCCTCATGTATGTAGACTTCGTCGCTCCAATTACGGCCTGAAACAATCTCCTCGTGCTTGGTTTGGCCGGTTTAGTGCCGTATTAAGAGTTTGACATGACTCAATGTGAAACAGATCATTCTGTATTTTTTCTCCATTCATCTCCTGCTACTTGTCTTTATTTGGTGGTCTATGTAGATGATATTATTATTATCGACAGTGATCATGACGACATTAATCGACTTAGTTTATCTGTCTCACCAATTTCAAACCAAGGATTTAGGTTCTCTCAAATATTTTTTGGGGATTGAAGTTGCATAATCTGCTACGGGTATTGTTCTTAGTCAGCACAAATATGCTCTTGACATTCTATAAGAAACTGGCATGCGCAATTGCAAACCATGTGACACACCAATGGATCCCAACATAAAACTACTCCTGGATTAGGAGGAGGAATTGAAAGACCCAGAGAGATATCGACAATTGGTTGGCAGACTTAACTATAGTACAATCACTAGATCTGACATTACCTTTGCAGTAAGTGTGGTCAGTTAGTTTCTTAATGCTCTATGTGATGCCCATTGGGATGTAGCAATCTGTATTCTCAGATTCATTAAAAACTCTCCTAGTAGAGGTTTGCTTTACACAAATAAAGGCAATTCTAGCATTGTGAGCTACTCTGATGCTTATTGGACTGGTTCACCATCTGATAAAAAATCCATATTAGGGTATTGCGTACTATTTGGAGTAAACTTAATTTCGTGGAGAAGAAAGAAACAAAATATAGTTGCACGAAGTAGTGCAGAAGCAAAATATTGTGCAATAGCCACCACAACTTGCGAGCTAACTTGGCTCCAACAATTGCTTCAACAACTAAAACTCAGAGATACCAAGGAGATGAAGTTGATTTGTGACAACGAAGTTGCACTTCATATTTCCTTCAATCCAGTCTTTCATGAGAGGACCAAACATATAGAAATAGATTGCCACTTCATCCGAGAAAAAGTCCTTGTTGGTGAAATTACAATAGATTTTGTCAACTCCAACAATCAACTAGCTGATATAGTTACCAAATCTCTTAAAGAGACTCGGGTTGAATTTATTTGTAACAAGCTTGGTGCATACAATCTATATGCTCCAGCTTGAGGGGGAGTGTTAGTAACCATAGAATATCAAAGAATCATAACGGTTCCTTAATTGTCATTATTTGTAATCATGTATAATTATTCTAAAGGCTCTATAAATACTACGTGTGTGATCTACTTTAGATGCACAACACATTCATTAAATCTTTTTCTCTTATAGAAACAAACGCCACAATAAGAAATAATGAAATTATCTCGTGTGATTTGTCAAGTATGCTTCTTTTCCTTCCAAATGTATAAGAATTAAGGGGAAACCTCCCTAGCAACAAATGAGGTGGCTATATAAAATAGCTAATTGTCAACATTGATGAATTTTATGATGTAAGGCTTTTGGTTGCCGAAAACAAATGGCACCCAATGACAGGCTTGGCTAGTTTCAGATATTAGTCTGTTCTTCTTTCGACATGGAGAGAAACTAACTAATATCTTTTTAATACAAAATAAAATGATATTGTAGTTCTTTTTCCTTTATTAGTTTATGTGTTCACTTAAGCACTTTGCTTTTGCTGTGACTAACACTGTTATGACTTGTTCCTTTCTTGTTATGCAGCTGTCTTTCATTAAATCTGATTTGGAGGAGATGGGTTTTATTATTTCCAGGACAGATTCTAGCTTGACTGAGCAACTTCTTCCCTCTATACATTCGTTTTTCATTCGTGAATCAAGGTAATCGTCTGTAAATGATCAATGTATTTATGATCGAATGGAGGAAAATTCCCTACCACTGTTTGGGAAGTGAATGTCCTGGTAAGGAGATTAGCATATAACACATTGATTCCATCTCATATCCCCCAAATTGAGGGAAGGGGGAAGGAAAATAAATGTATTGGATGGAATGAGGCAGACATAATAGATTTTATTAATCCATCATGTTAAACTATCCAAACCGTGGCAATTAATGCCATTCCATTCCCCTCCCTTCCATTCTTATCCATCAATCCAAACATAGCCTTACCCTTTATAGTGTATGAAAAACCTCTCCCTTTATTGAACAAAACAATAGAAGTATTTCACACAGCTGGGTAGGTTTTAAGGTGTGTAAGGCAACTTAAAAGCTCACAAGCAATCATACACTATGGGGGAATGAATTAACTAACAAAATCATGGCATAGCAAGCAATGGAGTATGATCAGATCAATAATGCAATAACCTAAAAGCAACAAGGGAAAGAATAGGAGACTTTAAGGGCCAATTTGATTTTTATTTCCGTTGTCTATTTCCATTTCCTGTTTTCAATTTTAATTACTACCTTATTTTTTATTTTATTTCTTGTTTTTAAAGTTTTGTACCATAAACAGTGAGAATAATAAAAAGTTCTTGTTATTTCTTGTACAAAACTCTAAAAAAGAAATCAAGTGAAAACAAGGTGACATTTTTATAATTTAAACTAAAAATAGGAAACAGGCCCTAAATTTTTCTTAGTTGAGCCAAGTTAAAAGCAAAAGTCTTGACTGAGGTGTTTTCCCCTTGATCACCCAAGGGATTTCTCTATTATTTTGAGTATTATTTATATCCCCTAGCCTTTCTAAGCTAGCACAATGAATGTTTTGGACAGGATCTAACTTCTTAAGTCCAACACACTAGTCTTGTACAACTGAAGTACATGACTGGAAAATTTCCCAAAAATTCACTATACTAAAAGACACTAGCACAAGCTGTAACAGATGTATTCACCCAAAAGATATTCAGGAGATCGAGACTCTTGACAGTGCAAAGAGCAACTTTACACAAAAGTATGATTACTTGAAATTGATGGTTCAGCAAGTATGCAGTACATTCACCCTGCGTCAATGAAAAAGTATTTATCAGGAAAACAATCCCTAAATAATTGACCTTTTTCTGCAATTATATGATCTCTTATGATTTTTTGGTGGAATTGTACTTTAATTACTCCAACAGCCCATTTTCCAATGGTTCCTACCTATCACTATTGAAATACTAATCATTGCAGCCTCTTGGTAAGAAATGCTAGTAATACACTCTTTATTATTGGGTGAATCCCACTAAATAACCACGGTCTACTCTCTACTTAGTTGGACCCACATGAAATGCACCCAATAATAAGAATGTGTTGGACAATGTTTACCACTAGCATTTCTCTTTGGAAGAAGACCTGGCCGTTACCACTCTTAGTCTAGTGTTATATTGGAAAAAATGGGTTCAAACTTCAAAAAGGGTTGTAGTCTCTCATTTGCTATTTAGATGATACTATCTTGTTCCTTGACAAGGATATTGAAAACTTTTGCTATCCATATTTGTTTCAACTTTTGAGATTGCTTTTGGGTTGAAAATAAATCTGTCTAGAAGTAGCTGGTTGCCTAGCTGGTATTAATGTTGATTTGTGTGGCAGGTTGTCTATTCTTGGTTTGGCTTCTTATTTATCTGGGTTGTTGGGGGTGGGTAGGTGGCTGGTAATTCTTGAGGGACAAAACTTAGGTGCAGTATCATAGGTGCTGTTATCCAATCAAAATTTAGAGCTTCAACTCAGTAACGGACACAATAAAGGTTGGCATAAAGGTTGCCATCAGTTATTGAGGTAAAACACCAATTTTGATTGGAGAACAACATCAAAAGCACCTATGGTACTGCATCTAAATTTTGTCCATTATTGTTTTTCTTCTTTTTGGGATCTAGTAGTGAATAAATTCTCTAAAAGTGTCTAGATATCTAGAAAATGAGTAACTTTCTCTAGGGTGGTTAGATACCTTTATCAAGCTTATCTACTACAAGTTGTTTCCTGTCCTTGTGGTGGTTGCTCATATGATTGAAAATAGGGGATTTTGTCAGGCCTGTTGTTTCTTATATGAGACATGATCATTTAGTGAGTTGAAAGGTGTTTTGTCATCCTAAGAACGAAGGGGATTTGGGTCTTGGTAATTTAGTATCCACAACATTGTTCTAGTTGGTGAATGGCTTTAGTGTTTCATGCTGGAATCACATTCGCTTTGGCCCTAGGCAATCAAAGTGTGGTTTAGATAAAAACAGGTAGGATGTTGACATGGTTACCTTCTCATTTTTGTCTGTGAAATTTATCTATCAAAGTTACTTTATCTCTGAAGTCCTTGCTCTTTGTAAAGGTGGGTAAAGACACTCATTAACTTTTGAGAGGACAATAGCATAGGAGATTTCCCATTTAGTTACATCTTTCAACTTCTTTATTGTCTTTCTTATACAATTCTCCTATAGTCCTGTTTATAGTTTTAATTGCAATCAAGTTTCAGTTTCATCATAGAAATTTCACTTTTTCCGCAACTTAGATGTATTAGATATAGTTGATCGTGAATAGCAAAAAAGAGAGATGGAGAGATTTTCTTTGCAATAGTTCTGATAGTTTTCCTTACACTGAAATGATACAATAGGTCTTAAATATAAGTTACACAGGCTTGCACAGCAAGCTGCCCATTCTCTTACAGATGACAGTTACAATAACAGAATGTAAACTCACTAACTGCTTATTACAAGCTTATATCAGCAGGACAATATACATATATCAAAATGATTGAGAATTTTTGAATTGGAGTCCATCCTGAGTCTCCCTAACTCTTTTCTTTTTGTCATCTAACCTAGATAAAAAGATTTAGTCTCGAGACCCTACTTGGGTGTTACTAAGCAAATCATTTTTTCCAATTCTCTTTCTTTGAATGGGGATAATTACTAATATTTAAATTCCTTTGGAAATCCATAGCTTTGCCAAGGGTCAAGTCCTCTTTTGGATTTCTGCCGTTATCCTCCCTTCCTTTTATGTTTTTTTCCCTTTCATCTCAATAAATTTCTTATTTTTATAAAAAATGACTAACTTTTCCATTCATTAACTCAGAAATTATCTCAGAGCTCTTCAGACAATTTGAGTTCGCTAATCTTCCTTTTTTATTCACTTAAAAATCTTCTCAAATACGGTTGCTAGATTTGAGTCCACTAATTTACTTTCTTCGTTATCTGACTCTTTGCGTTTAGTCAGTTTCAGCTCACATGGTCAGTAACATCTTCCTCTCATTTTCAACATCTAGCATTTTGGTTTTACAGACACTTTTCATGTTTTTGCATAGATTAATATTTAATAACCATATGTGTAGCAATGTAAAGCTCAGATTTATGCCAAATTGTCCACAAACATTTCTCCACCATAGTACCAAACTTTCATATACAAGTATGTTACATATCAGTCCTATGCTTTGTTATCATAAAAATCATCCTAGGAACAGTGGTTCAACATCTTTTGCATATTTTTGAAGGGAAAACATTAGGATGTGTTTGGTTTTTATTTTTATTTTTGTTTTCTGTTGATATGTTTTCATTAATAATCACAAAAATATTACCTTGTTTTTACTTTGTTTCTCATTGTCAAGAATTTGCAGAAGAGAATGTTTTCATCTACTGTGTTTTTTTGCAAATTTTTGAAAATAGGAAGCAAAGTAAAAACAAGATGACATTTTTGTAACTGTTAGTGAACACATATCAACTGAAAATAAAAAACATATAACCAAATACATTTGTAAACTTAAGTTTAGTATAATGCAATGAATCATATACTACATGACTTGACAATTGTTTTAAGTATTGAATATGAATGTTAACTCACTATTTAGTTGACTCTTGCTTCCGATTGCTATTAGGAAGTTCTTCTTTAAAATGATGTTAAAAAATAAGGTTGAAAGAAATATGGTTACTAATTAATGTGTCAATTTTGCTTATTTTGATTGGATTGTTTTTTCACTTTACATATGCAGCTTCACTTTTATTACCAGATTCTTTTCTTCTGGGAATATGGAATTTGACTCTAAATCCTGCTGAGTGCCTAAATTAAATGTGCAGATCTGGTGAAAGGCACACAAATGTTTTACTCAGAGGAGCTGTTTTTCGGACTTTTAGTATCAACTTTTTCACGTATGGTTTCCCGGTATATATTCCTGAAACATATTATAATCTGCTTTCTGTTATCAATGATGAATGATCCTCAAGCCATGACCTATTTGTGGTAGTTCTTCCTGCATCGATATGCATTTATAGCATGTTTGAATTAGGTTAACTTTTCTCCTCCTTTTTTGGGGTCAAAAGTTCTTAGAATTTGATCACAAGCTGTTTTCAATCCATAGCAAGATAATGTAAACATGTATTAATCCTATGGAGTCTGACACTTTGAGCAGGCCCATGCTTTATTTTTGAATTTTGTGGATGTTTGCAATTTAAAATTTAGGGTTCTCTAGAAAATATTTACACATATTGGCACAATTAACTAGATGAGTGGTAAATTAAGTCAAGTCTGTATACGACAAACCCATTAACCACCCTTTGAACATTTTTTACCACTTGTCCCATCAATTGTTCCTGAATTGAAAATATTTTTACTTGAATTCTAAATGGTAATCCTCCTTTTATTTTATTTTTCTTTTGATTTGGTCTCTAGTCTTTCCAGAAAACATTCCTTCATTGTAACTTTTTATTATAATTTAAAGCATAATATTTTCAGAATGACAATTTTAACATTTATACCCATGTCACAAGAAGAGTGTTGTATTTGATGCATTGCATTGTAGACACATGCTTAAAGTTTTAAGCAAGGGCCCTAGATAACAAAATAAACCCATTATATGGAAGCCTGTTTGGCTCAAAACATGACAATCAATCACTGTTTATTGTTCCGACAACTTACTTTGAAGTTTGAATAAGAGATTTAGGGCTTCTTCTTCTTTTTATTATACATTACAATGACTACATTTCTGTGTATATTTTCTTTTACGTTACAATGAATACATTTATATGTATATCTTCTTCATCGTCTTCATAAATCAATTGCTTGCAACATTCATAACCAATTCCAATGTATTGCTTTTACTTAATAGTGTATTTTTTCAAGTTTAAATTTCTACATTACATTGACTACATTTTTATGTATATTTTCTTAAATTCAAAGACTACATTTTATTATTACTTCAAACTTAATGCAACATGAAGGAAAAATTGTAAATGAAAAGTCATATGTGAGAAAACTAGAATACTCTTATCATTATCATCTCATGCATTCTTTATAATTCTTGATATCTCTATTTATCAATAATCAATTTAGATGTTTGAGAGACTTGCACAATCTGCTGGCATTTAAATAGTTAAGAATAATAGTGTTATTATATTGTTTTGTGAAAGTCATTCTTTGTGTGCGTGTGTCTGCATGTGTGATTTTATTTACATTATCCAATAGAACATCATATATACAAAAGATGTTAAAGTTGAAACTAGACCTGTATGCCAATTAACATTGAAACATCCAATTTATAAGAAAAAGTTCATCTTATCCAATGTCAAGCTTAAACCAAGTATTTCAAGACAAATTCCATGGAGAACTACCTAGTTGAAGCTAAATAATCCATATTATGCATCTTTGAGGCTCCTTTTTTGTTGATAATAAATATTTAGTCACTTGATATCTGTAGTAGGACTTGTAAATGTTTAGGTTGATACAGCAACCAACCTGGAACCAGATCTAGTATTAAAAGGAAACATTTCTCTACTCTCTCTTTCTCCCTCTTCCTTGAATGTGCTTTATGTTAGTTACATAATCTTGTTTGGGATGTCTCTTTGATGCATTTGCAGCTACTCATTTCAAATGTCATATGCATTTAATTCACTTAATGCCAAATGATGTGTTTATAGATTTCCCAAATTATTTTATTTTGCAGGTGTCCTTGGTTGCACTTTCCTTTTGGAGCTTCCATTTTGCAAGTTTATGTGCATTTGGGCTACTTGCTTATGTGGGCTACATTATTTATGCCTTTCCTTCCTTATTTCGTCTGCACCGATTGAATGGACTGCTTCTTGTCTTCATTCTCTTCTGGGCCGTTAGCACCTATATATTTAATGTGGCATTTACATTTCTAAATTGGAAACTGGGACGGGTAATTATATCTTTCAGGGTGACAATTTTTGTAAATGATAAACATACATTTGCATAATTGTAAATATTTTATACTTGTTTACAGGACATGAAAATCTGGGAGATGGTGGGTTTGTGGCACTATCCAATACCTGGATTTTTTTTGCTTGCGCAATTTTGTCTTGGAATTTTGGTTGCATTAGGTAATCTTGTGAACAATTCAGTTTTCCTCTGCTTGTCTGATGAGGTTGGGCAATCTTCAAATGATTATTCCTCAGTAAAAGGTAATCAATTACAAATGACAATTCCTATATTGTATCCCTTCTTTAATTTAGAGTTATGTGCAGCCACTTACCCTTTTCATTGTGATACTATATGTAGGCTGTATACAACTGAGTATGTGAGTTTCTAAGTATATTCATTTTATTTTTTTCATGCTAAATTTAACTCCTGAGAATCTTTTGGGACAATCAATTTTCGGTTTATAATGTTTAAATAATTATTTGTCAATTTTCCAGGGTAGGTAATGAATATATTTACTCCCAATGGTTCCATTGATGCTTCATTATTTTTTTTTACAGCTTTTGCTCTTTCTTTTGACATTTTCATTCCTCCTATTACATGATTGTTCCCTTTCATTTTGTTTTTTTTTATTATTGTTGGCATTAACATATTATTGAATTAGTAATTAGTGTCAGGGAGCATTTGAACCTTAGTATTGTGGGAACAATGTTTGGCCTATTTATTGTTTTTGTAAATAGTAGATCACTGGATTGTAATTAATTCCTTGATGATATATACTCCTAATTTGGTGAGTGTAATTCACTCTAGTAAATCATCTTAAAAGCATAAGTTCTCATCTGTTTCAAGCATTATGGTATTTGTACCATTTTTAATAATGCTTAGCCTCACTAAGGTTGGCTACATGTTTTTCTTTGAAATGGACTTGTCTTTAAGGTTCTTGTACAGTTTTTGTGTAGTCACCTTGTGTAGCAGACATTTTGGCTTCAAAGGCTTTGTTTCTGAGACTTTGATGGCTTGGTTATCTTTTCTTTGCTTCTTTTAATTGCCATGTGGTTCTGTCTTTATTCTTTAGGGAAAAAAAATGGTTGAGGAAGGATAAATTTCATTGAAAGAGAACAAGCAATTCCAAAACATTAAAAGAAATCAACAGAATCAGAAATATCACAGAAAGCATTCAAGAATAGAATAAAGTTCCTGATCACAATAAATTGTGCAAGAAAAACTCCTGAGAATACTTTGGCATGTTGGTATTAGGATCTGGCTGTCAGTCAGTCACTCCTAACACATGCAGGCATGCACACACACATGTACAGCTATAAACCCTTAAAATTGTCGACTGAACACCAAATGGAAGCCAAGTAAACAACTCTATAAAAAAACAAGTTTAGGGAAAGGATCCTTTTCCTTTTTTGTCAGTCATTGTTTACTTATTGATTTTAACATTTTTGTTTGGGTCAGTATTTAACTTCAGATTTACTTGCCTAGATTTTATTATACTCTCTTTCTCTTAGGATCATGTTTTCTTTATTTTCTTCATTTTGCTCCCATATTTTTTGGTATGATATTGGGGAGGGGGATTGGCACATAGAATAACTGGATTTCAAATTTTTAGGTTCTGTCATTATTGTTATGATTTGCTTCCACCTACCAAAATTGAAGCAGTTTATTTTCTTATGCATCAGTGTAGAATTAATTTTTGACTCTGCAGAAATCATATGGAACAGCATAGAAAATTGTGTATTTGCCTATTTTGTGATTGCTTATACGGATTTGTACTTGATATATTAATTCATGATTGGAGCTTTTTCTATTCTAGATTGACCATCATGATAGTTTTGTGACCTTTGGCTCTGTCTTCTTTTTTGTGTTTTATTTGATTTTTGTTCAGAAAATTGTTGGCTGATTAAACTAGATTTTTTTTCAAACTATTATGTCATCTTAATCTTTCTTATCCACAGTGGAGGGAGAGACTAAGGTATTGATTGTGGCAACAATAGCATGGGGACTGCGGAAATGCTCTCGGGCCATCATGCTGACATTGATCTTTCTTATTGCTTTAAAACCTGGTTTCATCCATGCTGTATATAGTATGTTTCATCAAACCCATACATATTCTCTGTATTTTTCCATTTACATGACTCATGTTCATTTACCTTGATTCTTGTTAGCCATTATTGAATTCTAGTTTATCATGTGACAGTATCTTATGCTTGTTTATTGATTAGCTTCTATTCTGTCTTCTCTTCAGTGATATTCTTCTTGATTTATCTTTTGAACCACAACGTCAGCAGAAAGATAAGACAGGCTCTGATTCTACTATGTGAGATTCATTTTTCACTGTTGTATGTTCTTCAAATTAATTTGATCTCAACTGCACTGGAGAAAAAAGGCTCTGTTAGCATGGAAGTTGTAATGCAATTAGGTATGTGATGGATTTGGATGGTTTATAATTCTGAAAGTATATAAATTCCATATCCATATGGCCTTCCCACTTATTTTTATGAATTGTTGCAGGGTTCCTTGAAGAAGATAGTGGCTGGGATTTCTGGGAAGTAGCTTTACTTGCTTGCTTCTGTACAATTCATAACCATGGTTTTGAGATGTTATTTTCATTTTCAGCAATCATACAGCATGCCCCTAGCCCTCCTATTGGTTTTGGCATCTTGAAAGCTGGTCTTAACAAATCTGTTCTATTGTCTGTGTATGCTTCCTCCTCTGTGAGAAGCAGTGGTGAAAGTTTCTCTTATGGTACATTTCAAAAACATTCATAGTGCTTTGGAATTACACTTTATTTTCTTGACATAGTGCATGATACATATATGTGTAATGATATAAATATGGTTGTAGTTCAAGGTTATTGTATACTAATTATATTGAGTATTTTGTGTAGAAATGAATAACAGAAAATTGTTAATCATAAGGACTTTTTAGTGACATCAGTTGTTTGTTTAAAAGAAAAGGGTTTTTTTTTCGCCAGGGGTTGGGGGAGGGGGGTTGAATCTATAGAGATTAGCCTTTTTTTTGTCAATTGCTTGTCGGTGAAATTGTGGTTGAGGACAATACCAAAACTTATTCTAGGACCCACCTGCTTTCTCATGGATGAAAATCTTTAATCAAGCAACTCTTGTTAGGATGCTTTAAATGAAAAACATATATACTCACTCCTCTATGTCAAAAACCATTTTTAGGGAAACCAAGTCTTTATAATGCAACTATTTCTACAGCCGCAGTCTTATTGATTGTGACCATGTTTTCATCCTCATATTTTTATTTTTTCAGAAAGAAGAATTGCATCATACCTCAGTGCAATTGGGGAGAAGTTCCTATCTATATACCGATCATGTGGAACCTACATTGCTTTTCTGACTATTCTTCTCACAGTTTACATGGTGAGACCTAATTACATATCATTTGGTTACATATTCCTCCTCCTTTTGTGGATTATTGGAAGACAACTTGTTGAGAGAACAAAAAAACAGCTTTGGCTTCCATTGAAAGTGTATGCAATTTTGGTCTTTATCTTCATATATAGCTTATGCAGCTTCTCAAGCCTTGAGATGTGGTTATCCAAATCAATCGATCTCTACTTTTATCTGGGATATGACTCAAAAGCATCTTCTTTTAACAATGTTTGGGAGTCTCTGGCAGTGTTAATTGTTATGCAACTTTATAGCTATGAGAGGAGGCAGAGCAAGCAGAGCAAGCAGGATCACTTGGATCAGTTAGAGCCAGGGGCACTTGGGTTTATCAAGCGATTTCTTATCTGGCACAGCCAGAAGATCTTGTTCATCACTCTGTTTTATGCATCCTTGTCCCAAATTAGTGCATTTGGTTTCTTGTATCTAATTGGCTTTGTCTTCTGCTCCATTTTACCAAAAACTTCTAGTATCCCTTCCAAATCATTCTTAGCGTACACAGGTTTCCTGGTGACAGCTGAGTATCTATTTCAGATGTGGGGTAAGCAAGCTAAAATGTTTCCTGGACAGAAGTATTCTGATATATCTCTCTTTTTGGGTTTCCATGTATTCCAGCCTGGCTTTTGGGGTCTAGAATCTGGATTGAGGGGGAAAGTGTTGGTGATTGTGGCTTGTACTCTTCAATACAATGTCTTCCGTTGGCTAGAGAGGATGCCAACTACAGTTCTAAGCAAAGGACAGTGGGAAGAACCTTGTCCTTTGTTTGTTTCCACAGAAGATGCATTTGGTGATGTTTCTACATGCAATGAGGAAAGTAAACCATCATATAATTCACATCCACCATCTAATATAAAAGAAAGGGTGCCAACCAAGCCACTGCAAATTATAACCTCTGGTCTTTCTCAAGCGCCTGATATTGCATCCTCAAAAACAGGAGGTTCTGAGAGTAACAGTAAAAGGTATTCATTTGGGTTTATCTGGGGAAGTTCCAAGGAGAGTCACAAGTGGAACAAAAAGAGGATTGTTGCTTTGAGAAAGGAGCGATTTGAAACACAGAAAACTGTCTTAAAAATATATTTGAAATTTTGGATGGAGAATATATTTAATTTGTTTGGTCTTGAAATAAACATGATATCATTATTACTAGCAAGCTTTGCCTTGTTGAATGCGTTATCCATGCTGTATATTGCACTGCTTGCAGCTTGTATTCTTCTGAATCGGCAAATTATACGCAAAGTCTGGCCTATATTTGTCTTTTTGTTTGCTTCCATTCTCATCCTAGCATATATAGCCATCTGGAAGGATATGTTACCTTTGAATTCCCATGTTCCAAGTGAGATTCATTGCCATGATTGCTGGAAAATTTCAACTCTGCATTTCCATTATTGCAAAAAATGTTGGCTTGGTAGGACTCTCTTATCCTTCTCTGAATTGCAAACTTTATGGAAGAATTCCATGATCATGCCTTTACAATCTAACGTTTTAAGTGTTTGAGGGCATTAGACTAGTTTTCTAGCCTAACTATTTGGTTCATTACTTTTGTGTAGATACTTGAAATTTCTGGTCATTTTCTTCCTATTTAGAGCTTCCCTTTCTATGGCACAAATAGAAACTAGGGAGTAGTGACTTCAATTTTTAAAATTACTGCGGCTTCCCACCACTATATTTGATACACATGTATTATTAAGGAGAATACTAACAAATACCCTTAGGCATTGGTTAAAGAAACAAAAGTAGAAAGTGTTTAATACAAAGTAAAGCATTTATTATCCTGAAAATACAAAATCGTTGAATACTTGTTTTAAGTTATTTGAAGCATTTAATATCATACATTAAATACTCCTTACTCAGTGCCCTTAGTCAGTAGTACTAAAAATCATCAAATACTAGCCGTAGCACCAAAAAATACTCCTTAGTCAATGCCCTTATGACATTGGTTAGTGAAACCCATTATTTAATATATTATTTTGTACATTGGAACCTTCGATAACCTGTTTGTTTCACTGTCTTTATTGTTGTAGGACTTATTGTTGATGATTCCCGGATTTTGATAAGCTATTTTGTGGTATTCATGCTGGCTTGCTTCAAACTTCGTGCTTATTGGTTTTCTAGCTTCTCTGGATCCTCAACATATCGTCAGATTATGTCTCAACGAAGGAACACATTTGTCTGGCGAGATCTCTCTTTTGAAACTAAAAGCATGTGGACTTTTCTTGATTATTTGAGGCTTTACTGCTATTGCCATCTGTTAGATCTTGTATTGATATTAATATTGATTACTGGAACACTTGAGTATGACATTCTGCATCTTGGTTATCTTGCCTTTGCTCTGGTATTCTTTCGCATGAGACTTGAAATACTGAAGAAGAAGAACAAAATATTCAAGTTCTTGCGTATGTACAACTTTGCTGTTATTATTCTTTCTCTTGCTTATCAATCTCCTTTTATTGGGGGCCCAAGTTCTGGGAAGTGTGAGACAGCAAATAGCATTTATGAAATGATAGGTTTTTATAAATATGATTATGGTTTTCGGATTACAGCAAGATCTGCAATTGTGGAGATTACCATTTTTGTGCTTGTATCACTTCAGTCGTATATGTTTTCCTCGCAAGAGTTTGATTATGTATGTCGCTACCTGGAAGCAGAGCAAATTGGTGCTATTGTGCGTGAGCAAGAGAAGAAGGCTGCATGGAAAACTGAACAATTAAAACAAATTCGGGAAAGTGAGGAGAAAAAACGACAGCGTAACATGCAAGTGGAGAAGATAAAATCTGAAATGCTTAACCTACAAATTCAACTCCATTGCATGAATACTTCCACTAATTGTATTGATGGATTTTCTCATGGCAGTGGGGGTCTAAGAAGGAGGAGGAGCACTTCTCTCACATCAAATAATGACATTGGAATCCCTGATAAGGAAGATCAGCTTCTGGCGAGACCAGATCATGCAATAAGAGAGGATTCTGTTTTTCCAATTGAACTGCATGATCCCCCTGCCTGCACAAACGTGGAAACTCCATTAACAGAGGAGTATATGAAGCATTCAGTGGATTCTCCTGTTTGTGAAATTACTGAAATAGATATTGATACTTCTAGTGATTCAGAAAAAAAGGAAAAAGTTAAAGGACAAGCAAAAGAAAACCCATTGAAGTCTGCTGTACAATTAATAGGTGATGGTGTTTCCCAGGTACAGTTCATTGGAAATCAGGCCGTCAATAACCTAGTGAGCTTTCTGAATATTTCACCAGAACATTTTGATTCAAATGAACACACAAACAAGGAGGATAAGTTATATGATGAGATGGAGAGTCAAAAAACTAGGCATATATATTTGGATCGTTCTTCATCTGTGCAGTCTGATAAGAGTTCTGATGCTGCAAGTTTGCAGTTAGGAAGGATCTTTCGATATATATGGTATCAGATGCGTTCCAACAATGATGTTGTCTGTTACTGTTGCTTTGTTCTTGTGTTCTTATGGAACTTCAGTTTGCTTTCAATTGTGTATCTTGGGGCTCTCTTCTTATATGCTTTATGCGTACATACAGGCCCAAGTTACATCTTCTGGATTATCATGCTGATCTATACAGAAGTTTATATTTTACTTCAGTATCTGTACCAAATTATCATCCAGCACTGTGGGTTGAGCATTGATCCTGGCTTGTTACGAGAATTAGGTTTTCCAACACACAAAATCACATCCTCATTTGTTGTTAGTTCATTACCTCTCTTTCTTGTCTATTTATTTACTCTCATTCAAAGCTCCATAACACCTAAAGATGGTGAATGGATGTCTTCTACTGACTTTAAGCTTAAGGGGAATGATCGCCGCACACAAGATGATTCCAAGAACAGGCAAGAGAGAGCATCGAATCTGTTAGATCAGATGATTAATATGGTAAAACTGATAATCAGAAGCTTTTTTAGGTACTGGAAATCCCTCACACGGGGAGCAGAATCTCCTCCTTATTTTGTTCAGGTGTCTATGGATGTCAATTTCTGGCCAGAGGATGGGATTCAACCAGAGAGGATTGAGTCTGGAATTAATCAGATGCTAAGAATTGTCCATAATGACAAGTGCAAGGAAAAGAACCCAAATCTTTGCTCATATGCTAGTAGGGTTAATGTTCAAAGCATTGAAAGAAGTCAAGAGAAACCTAATGTGGCTTTGGTTGTTTTTGAGGTTGTGTATGCTTCACCTGTAATTGATTGCTCCTCTGCAGAATGGAATAAGTCTTTAACTCCAGCAGCTGATGTAGCCCAGGAAATCCTCAGAGCTCAGCATGCTGGTTTTGTGGAAGAAGTGGGATTCCCTTACTGTATTATTTCTGTAATTGGTGGAGGCAAGAGAGAAATTGATCTGTATGCCTATATATTTTGTGCAGATCTGATTGTATTCTTTCTTGTTGCCATCTTTTACCAGTCTGCCATAAAAAATAAAAGTGAGTTTCTTGAAGTGTATCAGCTTGAAGACCAGTTTCCGAAAGAGTTTGTCTTTATTTTGATGGTATGTCTATGATTTTTTATTTTTCTTTATCCTTCTAATATTTTAACAGGCCAGGTGGTTATGGGAGTTACGACCCACGGTGGGGAAATGGAGGTGATGGTTGAGGTGATTTGTGGCCCCATGGTGTGTTGGCTTGTTGTTTCTGTTTCTAGTTTTCTGGTGAGCTTGGTGGTTGTGGGTTACAGTCTGCAGAAGTGTGGCGGTTTTGGCAGAAGAGAATGGGATCTCTGTGTGTGGATGAGTGTTGGTTTTGGATTGTTTTGGGTCATTTTGATGCGTTGGTGGTGGAGGAGGGGAGGGTGAAGAGTTAGGCCAGGGGAAGAGGGAAGATGGAGTTAGGGAGGATGAGGGAGGGTGGAGTGGAGGAAACATTTGCCATGTCAGCAAAAATTAACGGCAGGGACTAATTTCATAAAGTAGTAAAAAAGAGGGATTAAAAAGCTAAAAAAGATTCCATAGGGACCAAAAACAAAATATAGGAATCAAAACTATTCATATATCTTGATCTAACAACTTTAGCTTTTGGGGTCATTGGTTCATGACATGATATCAGAGGTTCTATGACTAAGTGGTTTAGAGTTCGATCTTTGTTTGTCTCCCATTCTTCTAGTAAAAAATTGAATTTTCATACAAGGTAGGTGGGCCTATGCATTGTCAATGCTTCAAGCCAGAAGGGCTTCTGCCTTAGGGGTCATGTTAGAGATATTATATCAAATCATTCACGTCTCTCCATTTAACAACTTAAGCTTTTAATATTGTTCATGACATTTATTATTCTTAGAAATTGTCCTGAATCTTTGAAGTGGTGTTGATTTGTGATTCTTTTCGTTTTCCAAATGGAATGAACATTTAGATTTTGTCTCCCTTTATTCATAATTCATTGAGGTTAGAATTTATAAAACTTCAAAAGAGAATGACTGCAGTTCATCATTGGTATGTTCAGGAAATGCTTCTTGTCAAATTTTCTTTGTTGAATACATATGTTAGGATGACCAAATGATTTATTATTGCATTCTGCATTTTTTGTCTGGCTAGAGTTGCCATGTCATATAAACTCCTAATACGAACCACTTTTTCTATTCAGGCTATCTTCTTCTTGATTGTGCTTGATCGTATAATATACCTCTGCTCATTTGCCACGGGAAAAGTGGTCTTCTATATTTTCAACCTCATTCTCTTCACATATTCAGTTACTGTGTACGATTGGCAATTGGAACCATCCCAACAACATGCAGCTCAGGTGGCTCTTCGTGCCATATTTCTTGCTAAAGCAGTTTCTCTAGGACTGCAGGCTGTGCAAATCCGATATGGCATTCCTCACAAAAGCACATTGTATCGACAATTTTTGACCAGTGAAGTTTCACGAATCAATTACTTAGGATATAGACTTTATCGTGCTCTGCCGTTCCTGTATGAATTACGATGTGTACTTGACTGGTCATGCACAACTACATCTCTCACCATGTATGACTGGCTAAAGGTATATGTAAATATTTGATTTCCAAAAAGTAAAATTTCCATCATTTGACACTTTCTGGCGGCAACAACAATAAGTTGTTCATTCATTTTCTTTGGTACTACCCTCATAATATTTGATTGATTAATTCTCGTTTGAATATGTCACTGTTAAAAGAAGGTGAATACAACAACCCAGACATCATGTGATTTAGTATGAAAATCCACTGGGAGAATTTCCACTTTATTGCTTGCAATGCTTTGTGACATTGATAGAGAAGTGATAGAAAAGCTGTTTTAGTATATATGGATTCTACCATCCTGATCATTCATTCATCTTATTCCCTTTGGAGGCTAAATTTCAGCTTGATTTTGTTCTTGGGCTTGCCATGTCCTTACATCTCAAATTATGGATTGAATTATTGATTGCTAGAGCTTTTGCTTGGTTTTTAGGTATTCTTTGCTGCAACTTTTGTGCCCTTGAAGAATTTCACATGACCATCTCTCATTTGTTTTTTTGTGCATAATGACCAGCAGGAAAACAAAAAACTGTGATATGATGAAATCGATGAAAAGTGTGTTATCTTAAGTAAATATCAATCAAAGTTCTTTGATACTGTTCATTCAATTTAAAAATGGCTGCTGCTTGAGAATTTCATGATGTCATGACTAGCAAAAGATATTACTAAATATGTTTTGTAACACCTACCTATTCGAAATGAAAGGAAAATGGGAAAAACTAGAAAAAAAAGGTTAACCAAAATTCACTTTCTGATACATCACTTTCTTTAGTACAAAAGGCATCCATATATATATATATAGAGAGAGAGAGAGGAAGGGTCAATTAATTCCAAGAGTAACACATGTTAAAATTACTCTGCTCATATCTTCTTTAAATGGTTGAATTTTATGAATCCAATTGTTAAATTAATAGATTTTATTGTGTAGATTATGTTTACAAAATTTGAAAGAAATTTAATATTTTATTATATAATTTTATTTTAACGGATAATATACCTCTTTTAGTATACATTCATTTGAATTTTTTTAATGAATAATCAAATTTTATGAAATTTTGTAAATATGATCTACACAATAAAATCTATTAATTTAACGGTTAGATTTATGAAATTCAACCATTTTAAAAGAAATATAAACGAAGTAACTTTTAATGAGTTACTGCTAGAGTAATCTGATTCCTCCTCGTATATATATGTGTTTGTGTGTGTATAAAACTGTTTAGGTGGTTCAGTATTCCTAATTGTTTTCTAAATGAAAAAAAGAAAGGTACAAAACTATGCTAATTTACTATCATTTCTACACCATATCATTATATGGAACATTAGGACTTGTTTTCATTTTCCTGCATTTGAATGTCTTTTACAAGATTAGTAGCCATCTGTTTGATTTGATCTTTGGTGTTAATAGTACTATTTAGATTAGCTTACTTGTATGCATAAGCACCAATGAAAAGCCATTTGGAAGTTTCAAGCTGTGTATTTGTGTTTTTGCTTCTAAATTCTGCCTAGTTTGGAAACTAACAATGGTATTATTTCCCCCATTTTGATAGCTTGAGGACATAAATGCAAGTTTGTACCTTGTCAAATGTGATTCAGTCTTGAATAGAGCTACACACAAACAAGGGGGGAAGCAAACTAAAATGACCAAATGCTGCAATGGGATATGCCTTTTCTTTGTATTAATCTGTGTTATATGGGCTCCAATGCTGGTAAGAAAATAATAAAAGCGTTTGATTTCATAGTTTAATAGAGATGAGATATGTTTTTCATTCTGGCACTTCGGTTTTATAGATATGTAAGTATTTGAACCCAAATTTTGTGACTGAAAGGCTTTCATTTATCTTTTTACTACTAAAATATTAAGTCAAAGAAAAATTCATTAGAGCATTACCCAAATTTTGATACGTTTTAAATATCATTAGGAAATGTTGGATGCTGCAATTGAGGATAGAATCAATCAGTTATTGGCTGATTGTTGTGCTACTATTAGCATATATTCTGGGCTAGCTGTAAATATGTATTTTAGGAATAATTTGTATTTATCTTTCGGAGTTATAGCCTTTGCATCATTTGGCCATGTCTCTGTCAAATGACCATCCTTTCCCATACTTCCAAGACTAACTTCAACTAGATACTTTCACTCCACATGTTCTCACCATTCTCATCAAGTTATTGGTGAGTTTGGAGGAAGAAGAAACAATCTCGGCGACAGGTGGAACTGCTTTCACCCTTATTTTTAGTATCCTGTGACGTCGTTTGACCAACGACACCACAGCAGAAAACATGGTTTTGATGTGAAACCACACTTTTGAACACACTGTAACGCCTCAGAACACCACCAGACCACCACAAACAGCAACAAGGACCAACTGGGCTTTTCTTTTCTGAAAAATGACCCAGTTTGTCCCCAAAATGTGTGCCTCTGGCCAAAGTGAAGCATTCAAGGTCAAGTCACTAGAACATACAAAAATGCAATTTCACTAGTGTTGTAATTTTCTTCAGGATCTAACCATTCAAAAAAAATTGGACTCTCCAGCAGCCTTGGTCAGTCTTATCCGAGGCTGTTGGTAGTTTTTTCTTAAATTTTTTTTATTGGAAAAAAGCTGCTGGAGAAGGTTGCTTAAAGGTAGCTTGAAACCCTAAGAGGCTCTAAAATACCAAGTAGAAAAAAAAGAGGGGGAGAGAGAGAGATGAGAACATTGTAATGGGATACAGTGCAAAGTGCAGTCTCCTTCATTCATATATTACTAGGTTAAGAGAGTAGTACATTTTGAGCCCTTATACTCAAGTGATTCAATATATACTCAACACTTAATCCTAATAACTCTTTAACAAGATGTGCTGAAACTTCAAGTGAACATTTCAGCATTTAATGAATAGGATGGTTGAGTCAAGGTAAGTAGGCCTTCATGGTTCAAATCCCACATTGGCTAAGCATATAGCCAAAGTACTCATAATGACATGAACAATTCTCTGCCCATGAGTAGTTTTGGGATGAGTTAGGCGTAGTCAATCTCAATTCTAATATGACTCCCATACTTGATGTTGGCTCACTTACAAATGCTTAATCTTGCAAACTTTACACACCAAATGCCTAGTTGTGGGCATGAGAATGGCTGTTAAAATCCCATATTGGCCAAGTATATGTCTAAGTATTGCTTAGAATGATTTTATTAGAAAAGAGAAGAGAGTAATTGTTCTCCTTTCTTATTTTTTATTCAAGGGATTACAAAGATTTAAATATGCAAAGAGAGAATCAATTAGAGAGATCCTCTTGCCTAAACGGATTACAAGATAATTTAAATAAAGAAAACTAGGAAAGTATTTAAATAAAAACAAAAACAAACAATATCAGTTCAGATTAAGGGAAGATTCTGACCTGATTTTATTCTATCCTAGTTTTCCAAATATAAAATATTTACACAATTTTAACACTCCTTCTCAAGTTGGTGCGTAGATATCCAACATACCCAACTTGCTTACAAGAAATTCAAAGTTAGGTCTAAACAACCCTTTAGTGAGAATGTCTACCAATTGTTGTGAGGTTGGAACAAAAGGCATGCAAATAATTCCTTCATCTCTATTTTGTAAAGTGTCTATCATAGGAAGAGTCATAGGAAGTTGCAACTCTTCAAGAATTCTTTTCAGCCACAAGATTTTACACATTCCTTGTGCATGGTTCTATACTTAGCTTCATTACTACTTCTTGCAACAACACTTTGTTTTTTACTCCTCCATGTAACCAGGTTTCCTCACACAAAGGTACAATACCCAGATGTTGACTTCCTATCTATAATTGAGCCAGCCCAATCTGCATCTGTGTAGGTCTTAATTGTTTGTTGTCCAATATTCTTAAAAACAACCCTTTACCAGGTGCATCTTAAAGTATCTTAGAAGTCTGTAAACTACATCTAATTGTTGTAGTGGCCAGTCAAGATTGGCTACCAAGGATAAGAGAACTCTCATAGTATTTAACTTTGCAACGGGTGCAAAGGTCTCCGTATAATCTATCCCATATGTCTGAGTAAATCCTTTGGCCACTATGATAGCAAACCCAACGAACTAAAAGTAGTAATCAAAGGATAGTGGCAGAAATAAAAGTGCAAGAATCTTAACACTAAATTTCTCCCATAAAAGAGCCTGTAGGTGGACTAGACCCAAATACAACTGTTTAATTTTATTCTGATGGCCCTTCACCACTAATTCCTATGGGTATTTATTAGAGAGATACCTTAACTAATTAAGCTAAAATAAAGGAAACAAAATATGCAGTAACAAACCATAACAAATGCTTGAAAACTAGGATAGATAAAATGTGTAGTAACAAACCGTAACAAATGCTTAACAACCCACAAGATTATTTTCTATTTGGCTAGCCTTCTTTTTTCTTCTAAAATAAGTTAGCAGTGGTTTACTACTATCACACTAGCCAAGTTTTGTATCTTTCAATCAACTCATCTGCTTTATACTTGATTGTGAAAATCCATTTACAACCCACAGTTGTTTTTCCCTTGGAAAAATCCACCATATTCCAGGTTTGGTTCTTCTCTAGAGCCCTCATCTCTTCCAAGACAGCATTCTTCCACTCTGGAACCTTTAGAGCAAACTGTATATCTCTTGGTATTTCTGCTTTGGTCAGTTCTAAAATAAAAGTTTTAAAAGGTGATAAATTATCATTTGACACAAAATGAGAGATAGGATACTTTGTACAAGATCTGACCCCTTTTCGGATAGCTATTGGAAGATTAGATTGATCTAACTCTAAGTTGATAGACTTATTAGCAGGCTGGACAGTTTTAGAAAAAATGTTACCTGGTGCATTTTCAGACTCTTGGCAGTGTTGAGGTTGTATAGCATCACTTGGTTCCAATGTTTGACCCTTTTTTCTTCCTTGAATAGACAAAATTAAAGGGTTTTATGCCCTCAATCATTGTAATGCTCTCATTTCTCCTTGTTTCAAGGCTCTAAGAACCAAAAATATGTTGTTGTTCATTATGTTCAGCTAGTATTTTAAAATTTTTTTCAGAACTTAAAATATGTTGTTGTTCACTATGTTCAGCTAGTATTTCAGAATTTTTTTAGAACTTAAAAATTTTGGTTCCAAGAGTTCTTCAAAATTTTGAAAAAGTTATGTTCTACATCATCAACTCTTCTCCCTTCATGAAGATGGGTTCTAAAAAAAGATGTTTTCTCAAAGAAAGTGACATCCATAGTGACAAAAAAAAATTTAAAATAGGATCAAAACACTTGTAACCTTTTTGGTTGGAAGCATAACCAACAAACACACACTTTGTTGCTCTTGGATCAAGCTTACTTTGATTAGGCCCCATGTGAATGGACAAACACTGTACAACCAAATATCTTAAGGGGCAAACAAGCTGAAATTCTATTTGTTGAAAAAAATTTCATGAAGAAATCAAAGGGAGTTTTAAAATTCAAAATTTTGCTAGACATTCTATTTATTAAATAAGTTGCAGTCAAGATTGCTTCACCCCAAAGATATTTAGGCATATTATTTTGAAATAATAAGGTTCGAGCAACTTCAAGAATATGTTTATTTGTTCTCTCAGCCACACCTTTTTGTTGAGAGGTTATTGACGTAGGAACTTTGATGAATAATTCCTTCTTGAAGGAAAAAATTATTTAAACATTTGTTAAAATACTCTCTCCCATTATCACTTCTAAAAAATTTTATTTGTTGTTGGAATTGAGTTTTTATCATTTGAAAAAAAAATTTAAAAATCCTTTCCACTTCTGATTTTTCTTTCATTAAATACATCCACATAAGTCTAGTGTGATCATCTATAAATGTAACAAACTACCTCTTCTCAAGAAGAGTAGGATCACGATTGGGACCCCACACATCACTATAAATAAGACTAAAAAAACTGGACTTTTTGTAGGGTTGAGGGGAATAGGTTGAGCAATGATGCATAGCCAACTGACATTTTTCACAAGTAATTAAAGATGGATTTTTATTCTTAAAAAAATTGGGAAACATGTGTTTCAAATAAAAGAAACTTGGATGACCTAATCTATAATGCCATAACATAATTTTGTCATTCCTTGAAATAGATACTGAATTGAGACAATTACTTTGACTCTCCTTATTGAAAATAGTTCCTTCTTCAAAGAAATAGAGACCATCAACTTCCTTATCATTGCCAATCGTCTTCTCCGATTTCAAATCCTAAAGTTTACATGAAAAACATCAAAAACAACAAGACATTGTTGATCATGTGTTAACTTGCTAATGGACAAGAGATTGCAAGATAAGTTGGGACATGAAGGACATTATGGAGAGTAAGAGAACTAGAAACAGGGAGAGAACCAACCCTAACTATTGCAGAAAAAGAACCATATGCAATTTTAACCTTTTTATTAACTGCACATGGACTGTAAGTAGAAAACAAATTTGGGCAATCTATCATGTGATCAATAGCTCTAGAATCAATGATCCATGGAGCATGAGAATTTTATGTAAAGCTAAGAAAAGTAATAACTGACAAAGGGGTACTTTTTTTGTGCCAAAGAAGAGTATGAAGTAATTGACATTCTTTTAGAGAAAATTTGATACGACTGCTCTAACTGTTCCTTTGTAAAAAAAAAAAAAAGATGACTCGGAGGTATTTGTTGTCATGGAGGTTGTTGCAATGTTCAATCCTCCATTTGCTCCACTCGCTCTAGTTGTTTGGGTTTCTCTAGTCATGACCGTCTTAACCATGATAAAGTAGTCCTTGGATCATAGTTTTACAACTTAGATACCATATTGGAAAAGAGAAGAGAGTAATTGTTCTCCTTTTCTTATTTTTTATTCAAAGGATTACAAAGATTTAAATAAGCAAAGAGAGAATCAATTAGAGAGATCCTTTTGTCTAATCAGATCACAAGATAATTTAAATAAGGAAAATTAGGAAAATATTTAAATAAAGAAAACAGACAATCTCAGGTCAGATTAAGGGAAGATTGTGACCTGATTTTATTCTACCCTAGCTTTCCAAATATAAAATATTTACACAATTTTAACAGATTTCAATGATCCCCCTTTCTTGTGTTAGTTTTTTTAGGCTGAGTCTCAAATGAATCAAGTATTCCAAAAGCTTCAAGTGTGTGTTTGGTTTAACTTATTTTGAAGAAATAATTGCTTATTTTTATCAGCTTTTTTATAGAGCTTTTGAAAAATAAATGATTATTTCTTAAATATAAGTTGTAAGGTGAAGAACACATGAGTGGTTTTATTTTACCTCTTCTCTAACATGTCTTCACAGAAGAGTTCTTTGGGATTGAAGTGTGGACAATACATGCCCACCCCTTGTGCTGAAAATTCAACTTATATTGGAAGAGAATGAATGTTACAAGGATTGAAATAGTTATAATTTACATCTTTAATGATATTTATATTTGGATTAAGATAGTATGTCCATCCTTGTGTTTCCAAGCCTGCATAATGCTGTTCTCTTTGGTTTCTTTTATATACCTTCTTTTTTAATAGAAACTTTTTGATTGGAAGATCCTAAGAAGAGTAGAAAAAATATGCCAGAGTAAAATTGAAGGATGTGATAAATTTATGAAAAAATAGTTGGTAGTTAATTTGAAATATCTTTAGTTATCTTGCATGTCCACAATTATATGCTATATGCCTATTCTTGTGAGGATCCTGCAACACCATCAAGTTTTGTAAAAACATAATGATTTCTAATGTTTTTTACATAAAAAAAATTAATGAATGGTTTTATTAATTTTTTTTTTTCAATCTAATCCAATTTAATAGCTGTGCTAAATTCTTCTCAACAACTTTGCTTGGGAGGTTGTGATATCATTAGGAAACTGTTGTTTTTAAACTTATGTTCGTTTGCTTTACCATTGCAATTTTCCAATCACTGCTATGGCATATGACAAATTTATTTTATATTACTTTTTTCCTTACAGATGTATAGCAGTGGTAACCCGACAAATATTGCAAACCCCATTAAAGATGCTACCTTTCAGTTGGATATCAAGACAGTAAGTGGAAAGTTGAATTTGTATCAGACTACTCTATGTGAAAGAATTCGATGGGATTTACTAAATTCAGAAGTCAATCCCGATCCCTATGGCTATTTGGATGCATATAATAAGAATGATATCCAGTTGATATGCTGTCAAGCTGATGCTAGTACATCGTGGCTTGTTCCACTTGTTGTTCGGACCACATTGATTCAGTCCCTTGAATGGAATACTGGCATGGAAATTATTTTTAGCTGGATACTTTCAAGGGACAGGCCAAAAGGGAAAGAAGTTGTGAAATATGAAAAGGCTGTTGATCCTCAATATCTTCCAACACAGTCTGATGTTCAGAAGGTTCTTAATGGCTCCAAGAATAGCTTTAGGATTTATAATGTTTATCCAAGATATTTCCGTGTCACCGGTTCAGGTGATGTTAGACCTTTGCAAGAGGTAAACATATTCTGAGTACTTATCTTCAGTGAGCATACTTTCTTTTTTCATGGGATTAACTTTTCTGTGTTTCTTTCTTCAATACTGTTGTATGTTATTTTATATATTTGAGAAAACAATGGCCTATTGCCATTCCATGGGTCATCAGCAGAAGCTAATCGTTTTTCTTGCCTACTGCTGTAATCTTTCCAATAATATTGGAACCTTCCCTTCTCGCTACCAGATATAAATTAGAAATTACTAAAAAATTTAAATCAAGTGTTATCACAGAGGGAGGAGAGCCGATGTTCATTTCTCCGATTATTGTAATGGCTGTATATGTTTTGCCTCCAATGCTCCTTAATTACTATTAGAAAATTATAATTCAATTTTTCAGGATAATGCTGTGAGTGCTGATCTCATTATAAATCGTGAGCAATTTGAGTGGTGGGCCTTCCAAGATATTAATCCATCAAATTTAAGTGGATTTTGTGGAAGTTTGACAGGACCTATGGCAATCATAATATCTGAGGAGACACCACCACGTAAGTTGGTCATGACATTATATATATATATGCCCATGGTTCATTTTATTTCCTGATAATACCTTGTACAATGTTTCTCATATTGTAATACTGCTTCAGAGGGTATTCTTGGTGACACGCTGAGCAAGTTCAGCATATGGGGGCTTTACATAACCTTTGTTCTAGCTGTTGGACGTTTCATCAGACTCCAATGCTCCGACTTAAGAATGAGAATTCCCTATGAGAACCTACCTTCCTGTGACAGGTACTGCAGATTTCTTTCCCAAGGATGGCGAGTACCAATGATAATTCTTTTCCCATTCTTTCGTTGAAATTTTGTGTAGCCATATAAACCTGATGATGTTAATGAACTTGTTTAGGATTTGGAATTTAGGATTTATGATACATCCTGTGGCAATTTACATGTTGCACGCTTCTCACGTAGGTTGATAGCCATCTGTGAGGATATATATGCTGCAAGAGCTGAGGGTGAGCTTGGAGTTGAAGAGGTCCTTTACTGGACTCTAGTGAACATATATCGGTCCCCGCACATGCTGCTTGAGTACACCAAACCTGATTAAAACTGTAGGAGTACTATTTTCTGGTCACTAACAGCTAACCAGGCTCAACGCTCACATGTTTTGACTACCACGCTTATTGAACGAGATCGGAGCAGTACAATGACTGCATGATAAGATTATATTGCAACGTTTTTGGTGCGGTATTCATTACGCAGTCATAAAACAGTTCTCTGAACCTATTGGCGAGGACGACATCGTGATTCAAGTTGGGATTGTACATAACACTGATTTTAATGATTATTTTTGGAGAAATCATGTATACAATGTACACTACAGTCAATGTCAGTGTTATGTGAAGCAAATATGTATAGTTAACCAAGAAGAGCGATGTCCTCTATAACCTTTCTCACGTTTAAATCAGTGTCAAGATTAAGTCAACCGGAAGTTAAAATGAAAATTAGAGCTTCCGTTTAACTATGCTAAGGATGGTAATGTTTATACGGCTCCCTAGTTACTTTTGATGTTATTCTCTTTTCCCTGATCACTCTTGAATTCACAAGATCAAATATAGTTCACAGTTTACTTGTTCACTTTACTACTGAACATTGCTTTTGTAATCTTAAACTATTAATTTAAGTTGCAAATTAATTAACAATAATGTTTACATATTTATCTACCAGTTTCCTTTTTTATGTTTTTATTTTTTCGTTCACTATTGAATTCATACTAATCAATCTTGCTCTTCGTTTTATATTAAATTACGCATGGATTGTTACAATTAAACTGTTAAAAATTTTACTTGAAAAGACATTACAAATAATCTTTTTAAATCTAAATCTGCTCATTGCTCACTTAACTAACTTATTGGTAGACGGGTATTTTATGTCATGAATGTCATGACATAAAATACCCGTCTACCAATAAGTTAGTTAAGTGAGCAATGAGCAATAGGACTGAAAGCAAGACAAATAATTGTTACATACATTTATTATCCTACAGATTTATGTTACACACTTGTTGAATCAAGCTCCACCAAGTTCCATCTCATAATCGTTTCCCATCTCGTGTAAATATTTGTAGTGACGAAGTTAATTTATATAATGTGTACTAAGGAGGGTTAAGTACTTAAAAGAATAAATGTAGACTTATACATAATTTCTTATATTTAATTTAATTTTTCTTATACTTTGAGATCAATTTAATGAGAGAAAATTATGTACTATTTTTTCTTTTGTACAATAAAAAAACGATAAATTTCAAACCATAATCTTATATTATATTAATTTCTAAGCTTTTATTATTAAATCAATTTAAGTTGTAACTTAAATTGTATACTATTTATAATATTGAAAGATGAAATAATAATGATAAAAGTGTTTTTAATTATTGGTTCTTGTAATTAATCTAAAACACTATTAAAATTATATTTTTAAATATTTCATATAATTATTAAATTTTAACATATAAAAATATTCTTTAGAAAGAAAAAAAAAACAGTGAACAAAGGCTTTAATTATAACCTTATAAATTTGGTCTATTAAAAATAATTTATTTTGGTTTTAATTATTTTAAGGCTAATTTAAATATGCTAAAATCATATATATATTTCAAAAATTAAAATCATTTACCCATTATATAAGTAATCAAAAATATAAACGAAAGGTAAAACATAATTTACATGAACATCATAAAAATTTAATATTAATATAATGTTGGAGAACTTAATAAAATAATTTTTTTATGAACATTATGAAATCATGTTTTTAATAATATTTTTAAAATAATAGTTATAATCAATAATAATTTTTTTTATGGTAACATTATAATTTCAATTTGTCTTCTTATTAATTATGAAATGATCAATTTACAAGATAAGTATTTTGATTTTAAAGAAAAAAAACACAAACCAATTACAAGAAATGTTTTTAAAAAATACTAAAAAAGAGTGTTGTTAGCATTCTTTAACCATTAATGTAAAAAGTAATGCTATTAACACATTTGTTTATTGAGAGAACTTTAAGTGTCCAAGCAAGTAAAAAGTAGATTTAAATTACTCAGCGAGATTCATATAAAATTCACTATTTTTTCACATTATTAATAAATGATTCCAAATCATCTAATAAAATGAAATCATTGGCTTGGATGCAGGTCCAAAGACTTATTGTTGAAGTGAAAATATTCTTAAATGCTTTATGCAACAAATGGAGAGTTATCTAGAAATAATTAGTTATCCCTCTCACAATGAAAGGTCTCAATGAAAATAAATGTTTATAAAACAACAGGGAAAAGGAAAAGAGAAGAAAGAGAAGCCTGGTGGGGGAAACAAGACAATACGGTACAGTGGATGTCTTTTTGGGTGTTCTGTTTACATTAGAAACACACAAAAGGCAGTGAGTAAATATCTACTTAGGTGCGCGATTACATCTAAACAACATGGTAAGAATTTATTAATAAATACAACCGACAAAGACACAAGAACAAAATTTGTTTGGATGCCACTGGGTTTGGTTTTACCTAAGTCTCTAGAGTAAAATATCTAACAACCAACCAGAATGACCACCTCCAACAGCATGCAAAGTTTGAGATGATATTTATCAAACATCATCTTTGGCTATCTTAACTTTTTTGTTGGCGGATTCCTTCTGCTCAACAATCTCTGGGATGGTGTCTTGCATTATTTTTGGGGATGAAAAATCAAAATCAGTAACAGATACACCTTGATATTCAGGATTATCTTTTAGATATGCTCCTATCTCATTGCGGGTTCTCAATTTTTTGCCTGTTGGTGTGATGTAGTAAGCATCCAATTTAGAGTAATCTTTTCTAAGTACCAAGCTTCTCCTAAAACCTTGTGGAGTCTTTGGGAGGTTAGGCTTGTCAATGACCCATGTTCGAGTGGAATCATATTCAATATCACCAGGATCATCACAGGAACTATTAGCCTTTCTGCTGCAAAGAAAAGGTTCCTCGGTGACTTTACTTCTAATCTCTTCAAACTCTTCCTGTGTATCTATCACTCTCCATTTCAAGCAGTCTTTGCACTGAGCAGCATATATATCAATTGAACCCTGAGTTGATAGTGTTCTCTGTCACAATAATTTGCCCGCAGTTTAGAAAGCAGCAAAAATTCAATTCTTTGATTAGCCCAATGAGGACTTAATTTACAAATTTGCATTTCAGTTTTTAATCTATTAGCTTCCTTCTTTTCAATGGCAAAAACAGATATTAGCAATTCACATGTACAAGCAGCAAAACAATTCAAACACAGCAGTATTCATAGATAATGCAAATTCTAGTGTATCAAAGTTTATCTATCTAGAAAATGCAATCACTAACTAATCTACTAGGCAATTGAGAACAAACCCATTCAAAACAGCAAATTAACAAAATTTTCTTTTCTCGGGATACCCTCTCCTGCGAGAGGTGAGAGATTAATCCTCTAGATAAGTCAATTGCATTTTTTTTCCATAGACATACATTCTAGAATCAAACTCAACTCTAAGTGTTTAAGAGATCCGAGCCCTTCTCATTCCACCAACAGGTGAATTAAGGAGCAATTTTTTGTGTGTACACTAAGGATAATCTTGACCACACACACGACTAAGATTCACTTCTATCAGCATGCCACCACTATTTATTAATTGTGTGAACTTTATTCACAAATTAAGGAGCAATTTAAACACGATAAAGTGTAACTTCATAAAAAATAAAAAAAAATACCCATGCCATGACAGAGACCATAACATGATTCAGCTACAATACAAGGCCAAGCAACACAATTGATCGAGAAACAATCAATTATTTACTGTGAATCCATAAAAACTAAAGACGAAAGATCAAGCAACGAACTTCAAAGCTGGGGATCGCGGAAAACCCTAATTTGAAATTAAAAAAGAAAGAAAAGAAAAGAAAAAGAAAAGAAAAGAATTGGGTCGGTAAAAGAGATAAAACCTTAGAAGTGGATGGCGTTTTAGAGATTTCGCCCTTCATTCCTTCACATGAGTTGCTTCCTTTCCTACTCTCAACCAAATCAAATTAGCATTGCGCCTTCAGAGCATCCCAATATTATTATATATATACTCCTCTAAGCCAAACGGTAATCTCTACGCTTTTTCATAAAATAAGATTTTATTTAGATTTAATGAAGTCTTAACTTACAATTTTTACTATTTTTAAAACTTTTATTTTTTATTTACAAAAATTATTAATTTTAATCTTTAATGTTACAATTTTTATTAAGTGATCGATCATGTTATTTGAATACATATATAATTTATTTTTTAACAATTATTTTGTGCATTTTAAATTTTAATAAGTGTTAATGTATATAATTTAGTATTAATTTAGTTTTATTTTACTTTAAAAATATAAACGATATATTAAAATTGAATAAAATTAATATATTTAGAGATCAAAATACATAAGTTAACATTTTTCAACTAAATAGTTTCCTAAATGATAAAAAATGTGTAAATAAATAAATTCAAGAATTAAATTATATATATTGACAGTTGTTAGAATTAAAATTATAAAATTTATAATAATAATAAGAACCAAAATCAATAATTTTCATAAGATTAAAATCATAAAAATATATGTGGTGAGGCGTAAAATCAAAACTAAATATAAAATAAGAAACAAAAATCTTAATTAAGACTTCTATTTATTATCAACATAAATTAAAGATATGATTTTTTTTAGTTCAATAAGATATTTTTTCAAATTGGTGCAGTGATTCATGAATGAATCTATTAATGAGTGGAAGTTCAAAGTAAGTTAATTATAATTAGGTTCTTTTAATAATCCGTGTAAATTCAGCTATTTATTGGTGAATAAAAAATGTAGTTAAACACAAGTTGGGGATTTGCTTAGAATAACAGTGGTTGGATTTTTACAATTTTTGTCAATATTTTATAAAAATTTAAAATTATTAACGAATAGATTCAAACAGTGAAATAAAAAACATAGAATATATATATATATATATATATATATATATATATATATATATATATATAATTTTTTATAACTTAAAAGTATGATTTTTTTATTAATTGTTAATATGTGATATGGTAACAGGTTATGCGCAAATTCATACATATGAATTTAAGCAATGTCCTTTTTATGTGAGAGTGAGATACAAATCTTCAAAATAAAAAAAAAATTAATATGTGTTCAAAATCTATAATAAATAATAAATTTTTATTAAAAAAAGCATAATATTTAATATTTTTAATAATTAGATTATCTGGATTTAAATAAAAATTTGTTATATATAGATTATTAATATATATTCTTGAGTACTTACTGAAAAATCAATAAGTCAGTTATATATTTTTTTAATAAACATAAATTTTAAAATCAAACTAACGACTACCTATTTAAGTGTTCCAAGCTTTCCCCACGTTAATAAATTAAGAAACAATTAAATCATAATAAAATGTAAATTGATTAAAAATAAAAGCTAGCTCCTTAAAATGCAAATCCAAATATTGGCATGTATCCTTTAAATTGGAACACATCAATTACGTGTTAAACTTAATAAATTTTACATCTTTAATAAATATTTCAGATTAGTTCAATAGCCAAGCCTAACTAAAGGATTAGGCCAAACTAGTAGGATTTGCCGATTTGGTATCCACTCATAAACTATGTCAGCTTGCTTTATGTACAAGGACTGACTTGAGATATGCAGGTCACTCAATGTTATGAATCTTTTTATCACAAAGATTGTTGGAAGGCAACATTTAGTTCGACTGCAATCACTTGAATACCACTCACTTATATTTTAATCTTATAAATAAGATGTTCTTCATTAGGTTAAGTTTGCATTATTCTTTCCACAACTATTTATGTGTTCAAGAATTAGAAATAAGAAAGGAAAAAATTAAAACAAAAACTTTAAATTGAGAAATTTAAAACTTTATAATCTAACAAAACTAGTTAAATTTAACACATTTAAGCAAAAAAATGAGAATGATGGAAATTTAAATAATTTGTCATTAAAGAAGAGATTTTATTTTTTTAAAAATTAAATAGAATAATAATAATAATCTGAACAGACTTTACTCAATTAATTTGGATGTGGGTACATTGCCTTATTTTCATTTTTTAGTGGTAAGATTAATGGATTTGGAAAATTCCAAAACCCTAAAAACAAAATACTTTGCTATTTAAAATATAAATGAAAATATAATAATATTTCTAATTAATTAAAAAATATGCAAGAAATAAGTTTTTACATTCCATTCTAAACTCTTTCAAAATGTTTCAATTTCAATTTGAAATAATTATTAACTTATATATAAACATTTTAATCTTATTTTATCAAGATTTTTTCTTAAATAATAAGTTTATTAAAAAATTTATCCTTAATTTATTAAAATTTTTAAATATATCTCTTACTTAAAAGAAAAAAATTAATTAATCTTTAACTTCTATCATCATCTTACAAATACATCTTTTATTTCATTTATCATTAATAAAATATTAAGTTAAAACAATAAATATCAACCAAAGAATAGCACTTTTAGAAAATCATGTTTAAATACATTTAGATATATTTTATAATGTTTATGTTTTCAACTATACATAAAAATATATTTTCGTAATATACTTTTAATTAGACTTATATGGATGTTTATGAAAGTATATTTCTTGTTACAACAGATGTTGTGGAATTTTATTTCCGCAACTTAACTTCCACTTTGTTCATTATTTTTTTTTTAAATTTATTAAATTGATTGAAAATTGGATAGAACAAAGAGAAAAATAAAATTTAGTTTCCAAAAGTTAAAAAGTAATAATTACAGAGGATTGTATCATAGAAAGAAAGGAAAAGATTAAGGTGACATCTGATTTTAGAAAATGTTTTTTTATTTTTTATTTTAGTTTTTTATATTTATATCTTATATAGAAAATAATGAAAAAAATTTATTTTCAATAAAAACTTTAAAAATAGAAAAATAAAAAAAATAAAGTAATATTTTTACAATTAAAATTGGAAACATAAAATAAAAAATATTTTTTTACGGAAACGTTAATTTCCAAAACTTCAAAAAGAGAATTGTATTTTTGAAAGAAGAGAAAAATAAGATTATTTTAGAATAAAAATTACATAATTGATAAAATAGATGGTGTAAAATAGCAATACCGAACAATTAGATAGCAGATAGGCACGCACGAGGGTTCTTACATGATGTTTTATTAGACTGAGTTATGTTATATAACTAATAAATTTATACTAAAATTCATATGTTTTACTCATTAAAATATAAATTATTATACACCATTATAATACAAATACTCGTGATGGGAATAGTTTACATCTTAGCTAGTTTGTCTATTTCTTTCTAATGTATAAAGGAAAATTATAGTAACAAATTTTTTATAACTTCATTGTTTTTATATTCAATATTTATAATTTTTTAATTTCTTTTATATATGTTAAAATAAAATACATCTTAAGAATTAAGTAATATTTTTTAGGAATGAATTAAAGTTTAAACCATTGATTTGGTCTACACATGGCAACAAAATAGTTTTTGGGGTAGATTTCACTCTCCCCATCTCCACGCATTCAAAGTTGGGACGGATGCGGTCATGCACGCGGAGATTTAAAAAAGTAAACGGTGATAAAAATTTTAAATCCAACCCTAATTCCATCAATTATCAAGAAATCTATATCCTATTTTTTAAAAAAAATTATAATTTTTATTTATTTAAAATATATTTTTAAATAAATAATATATGAAATATTTCTAATTTAAATAATATATAAAAATTACTATAAATTAATATCAAGAATTAAATTTAATATTTATATTAATTTAATAATTTTTTTATAAAATATAATTTTTATCAATCTAATCATTGAATTATATTATAATATTTTTATAATTATGTATATCAAATTTTAAATAATTTAAATATTTGTAGATATGCTATTTAAATATTAATATTTATCTATATTTAAATAATATAATAGATATTAAAATAAATTTGTATAATAAAATATCTATTAAATTTTATAAACTTAATCTATTTATAAAAAGTTTCAAATCAAAACAGTTAAATTTATGAATCTTATATTTTGTAAAAAAAAATTATTAAATTTAAGTAAGTGTTAAATTTAACATTTAGTATCAACATATTTTAATTTTTAATTCATATAAAATAGATATTAAAAATATAAATAAAATAAAAATAAAAATAAAATTATATTTTTAACCAAATATAATAATTAAATAATTTTATTTAAATTATATTATAGTTATTATAAAAAATTTAAAATAAAAATAAAACATTATCTATATTTTAAACTCAACTTTATTTTTGAAGATCAAAGTATAGATTCACGTGTAAATTTTTCTTAAATTGTCATTAAAATGAGTTTTTCCATCAAAGAAGATAAAATAAATATCCACATTTAAATTTTATTATCAAACCTAATCTTATCCAAGTTCAAAATTAAATGACAAATAAATATAACATATTTTAATCTATATTTTATAATATAATTTAAAGATAATGTAAATAATAATAATAATAATAAACATTAACAACAATACCAACAATAATAATAATAATAATAATTAAATAAAAAATAAACATGATTCATTTTATTTTATATTTCGTAATATAACTATATGATAATTATTATTATAACAATAATAATTATAATTATAATAATAATAATAGTAATAATAATAATAATAAATAAATGAAAAATAAACATGATTCATTTTACTTTATATTTCGTAATATAACTATATAATAATTATTATTATAACAATAATAATTATAATTATAATAATAACAATAAAAAGAATAATATTAATAATAAATAATGAAGGATCAAATTATTTTAAAAGTTATTCTGTTTATATATATTTTAAATGGTTAAATTTTATCAATTTAGCTAATAAATTAATAAATTTTATTATATAAATAATTTTTAAATTTTTTATAAAATTTAAAATAAATTTAATATTTTATTATATAATTTTATTTTAATAAATAATATATTTTTTAATATATATTAATTTACATTTATTTAATAAAATATCAAATTTATTTTAAATTTTATAAAATTTTATAAACATAATTTATATAATTAAAAATATTAACTTAATAATTAAATTAAAAAAATTTAACCATTTAAAAAAATATAAATAAAATAATTTTTATCATTAATTAATCTTAATATAATTTGATCTTTTCTTATAATAATAATAATAACAATAATATTAATAATAATAATAATAGTTCTAATAAAAATAATTATAATAATAATAATTTATTGTAATTATAATTATTAGTATTATTAGTGAAATATAGATCCTAAAGGCATCAATTAAAAACTTTAAATAGAAACAATTCATTAAACGCAAACGAACATATAATTAAATATTTAAGTAAAAATTATTAATGTGTAAACTTCAACTAATTTGTATATTCATTTTAGTTAAGATATATCAAATACATGATTCATAAAAAGAATTTTTTTTATTTTTCTCTAAGAATTATTTATTATATAGAATATTTTTTATTTTTTAATTATGCATCTTAAGAATTATAATTTTCAAGAATCATAATTATTGGAAATGATATAAATATATTTAGTATATTTAAAATATTTATAAAAATATTATAATAAAATGATTATAATTTTTTAATTTCATAAAAAATTGAATTTATATTTCCTTCCATGAATCTTTCCATAAAAAATATAATAAAAAAATATGAAAATATTATTTTTTAGAAATACCTTTTAAAATATTAACATTAAACACAAAAGCTAACCTAAATTAAGATTCCTTATCAAACACCTCTTAATATTAAAATTAAATTTTTAACATTAACCATATACCTCATACTTTTATCTCATCTCATAAACTAATCTTTTAATATTTAATGATCAATTTTTAGTTTATTTTGTCGAGGGTTTTATTTTTATGTAAGTTTATATTATATTATATTATATCATATTTTATATATATATATATATATATATATATATATTACGGCAGATACTTATATTTGTAACAAAAATATTTATATTTTAATAGAATTAACTTTCTTACTAATTTATTCTATATATAAAATTTAAATTTAAATATTTATATGTTAATTATTTGTGAAAGATATTTCCATTCTTTTTACATATTATTAATGGGAATAAATTTATTTTATCTTAAAAATATTAATTGATTTTAATTTTAATTTCTTATTTTTTATTTTTTACTTAATTTTTCATTATTCAAATATATGTTTTTAATCCTTATTTATTTTGTTAAATAACAAATTGATGAAATAAAAATGATTAATATGTGATTCTAAGTTAATATTAAAAAGATATTAGAATTGATTTAATGATAAGAAGTTGAAATAATTAATATCAATTTTTTAGTTTAAATTTTATTATTTTTATTATTGTATAAAAAAAATATTGAAAAAAATTAACAAAATCATTGAAAATACATATTTTAATAAAATTAAATATTAAATAAAATTTTATAAAGGATAAAATTAAAATTAATTAGTTGTTTAAAAAATAATATATTAAATCAAACACTACTTTAACGCACTATGGATGAACCTATTAATGGAGGTTAAAATTTTACAAAGAAAATATTTAAAAAGAAGGTTTAAAAAAAAAGGATAACTTTTATATTTTAGATATATATATATATATATATTATTTTACTAATTTAAAATAAAATCTATCAAATAATAAAGTAATTTAAATTTAAAGTACTATTTATCAATTTATCATAATAAATAATATACATTATTTTAGTTTTAAAACATTTTTTTTCCTTTATTTTCTTCAAAAGCTATTTCATAGAATTTCGTAATAATGCTTTAAATTTAAACCCTATTATCTTCCTTATTTTTTCAAATTTGTATCTTCTCGAAACGGTGCTATTTACTAATCTTTGTTAATTCCTTCTGCGTAATGTAAAATTATATTTAATTTTTTCTACATTATTTATTGCCAATAATACTAATAACTAGTTCCCGAATATAGTGTTGCTCATATTTTTATACATACATTGCTATTTTTGAAATAAGTCATTTCAATTTTTATAATATAGAGCGGAGATATTCAATATTTCATATAAATAGAGCTATTGTTAAATATATACAAATTTCAAAACATGAAAAAAATATTTTCTTAAATTTTGGTCATATAAAGATTTAGTGATGATATTTACTCACCTTAATTCAACTTTATTATAGGTAGATAATAAATTAAGGAACCTACTAAAAATTTAATAAAATAATAGAATGAGATATTACCAAAATAAGGAGATATATAAAGAAAATTAACACCTAAATATGATTTGATCTATGTGAGTTGAAATCCTAATTAAAAGAAAATTTACAGAGAGAAATATTAATAATAAATACTTAAATTTATCCTTAAATTTTTTTATTAGATCCAATTTAATATTTTAAAAATAAGTCATAAAATAGATTTTTAAAAAAATCAAAAGACATTTTAATCCTTCTACCACAATATACCTATTTAATTTAATGAAATTATATATAAAACTTGTTAATAATTAATATGATATACCAGTAATTTTTAACTTATAAAATATTTTTAAAATTTATTTTTTTATAAAAATAATGTCTTGATGGTTAATCTATAAAAATTACAAATAAAATAAAAGGATAAATTAATATCGTATTTTTTATTCATCTTCTTTCATTCATATGATAACATAAATTTTTTTTAAGAAAAATATATAAATATAGTAAAAAAAATATCTGAATAAATATTTGAAATACAATTAAAATTTAAAAGAAAAAATATTAATTTACATTTGATAAAAAGTATTAATCTAAAGTCAGAATATTCTGAAGTGGAGTAAATTTTCAATACTTCTGTGCTATATACTCCTTTGCAGTGTTTTTTTTAGGCTCAATATTTTATTTATAACTATACATGTAAAGTGGTTTATTTTAAAGGGAAAGAAGTACATAATTCAGAAGTATTAAAAATATTTTGTTAAATTTAAAATATAGTTATATTGTGAACATTTAATTATGTTTGAGGTTAAATTTATAAATATAAAATATTTTTTTTCTTCAAAATTATTCAAAAATATAATAAATAAAAAGAAAAAATAAAAATAAAATATATATAAAAGAAAAAAAAACTAAAAAAGGAAAGAAGAAACCAAGTAAATCCACCAAATAAAAATAAAAATAATAATAAAATAATAACAATTAAAAAATAATAAATAAATAAAAATAATAATAATAATGAAAAATATAAGAAAAAGAGAAAGAAAAGGTAAAAGCAAAATGTTTGTTAAGTGATGGTTATTTGTTAGTTAAACGGTTAATTTGTTTTCATTGGTAAGGTTCTGATTAAGTAATTGAAAAGAGAAATGGTTTAGTTTTTTCATAGCCTATAAATGCCAAAAGGAAGGAAGAAACAAGAGGGGATTGGCACCAGCAAAAAGCAAAAACGAAGGTTCTTCTCTCTGGCACCAAGAACCTCCTCACGAGCACACTACCAACAAAGGATGCAACTATCATTCACTCTCTCAGAAACCATAGAAGCTCCAAGAACTCAGTGGATTCAGGGACGGATTGCAAAGGTTTAGTAGAGGTTCATCATTCGAGAAGCATTTGGAAGATATTGATCATCTACTTTCGCTAAAAAGAATCAAGAATGAACACAGAGAAACGGACTTTTCTGGGAAGAAACCTGGAAACTATTGCTCTCTCTGATGGTTATTCTCTGAGAGGATTCAGAAGCTTCATTCTCTGCTCACCAACCGATTCCACATGGATCTAGAAGAAATGAAACCTCCATTGATTCTAGCATAGAGTTCCTGGCGCGTATACTTCATTTGATAGTTAGCTTCATACAGGTTAGTGATCTTCGAGTATTCTTCTATCATTGCTGAACCAGAAGCTTGCATTAATCTGATTAGGTTCCAGTCAGGCATAAGAATGATAGTATTTAATTGCTAAAACTCTTAACTGAGTAAAAGTTAATCTGTGGTACTGTGATTAATATTTCAATTTATCGTATTGGAACAAGGAATTCCATAGCTAAATCTGATAGCTCCTCAGCTTGTTAGTTTGCATTTGGTGGCTTGTTGAGGAAACTGTGGTTCTCAGAGTGAACTGTTATTGCACCTCACTCATTCAAGAGTAAGTTGGCTCGATTTTCTCCACAATTCAGTGGTTACAACCAGCATGATTCTTAGGAATTGCTCGTTTTTGGACTATATGAAGATTCGAACCATGTGAAACAAAAATCTTACCTTGAAATGAAGGACTGGGATGGTAGGCCAGATGAGGAAGTTGCATCTCAGTGTTGGAAGAATCATAGGGCTCAGAATGATTCACTAATTGTAGATTGTATGCTAAGGCCAATACAAATCGACATTGGTTTTGTCTAGGAGTGGCCATATATTGTGATAGTTTTGAAGCATAGTTGTTGTAGAAAGCTCAACCAAGCGTTATGCACTGTATGCTCTTTGATAATTCAAAAGAGTAAAAAGCAAGTGGTTAACATAAAAGAAAAAGCTCTGGCTTAGTTGCTAAAACCAAGAACCTACTACATGATAGTCACAGTTCACAAGTAAGCAACATGTTCATCTGCAGATGGAAGGCAGCTCTTTAGAGTCATAAAAAACAAGCCTTAAACAAGGGAAAGCTCGAAGAGGCAATTTACCTATGGGACAAAAGCTCTTTCCAAGCTTGCAGCAGTTTGTGGACCCTATCATTAGATGATAGCGGGAGCATACAACTTACTTGCTATAGTTCTATATCTTACTGAAAACTTTAATCAAGCTACAATTTATCGACAGAAAGTTTTGAATATTAATGAGAGGGAATTGGTCCTGGATCATCCAAACACTATGAAGAGTTATGGGGATCTTGCAGTATTCTACTACAGACTACAGCAAACCGAATTGAGCCATATACTACCCAAGCTATACCGCAACTACTGGGGAATAAAAAGCAAGCCAAGCAGGTGTAGGGAGTGCATATGTTTTGACAACAATAGGGACAGTAATCCATAAAGGCATACAGTTAATGACAATGTATAACCTACTCGGTAAACCACCACGAATTGTCTCAGATCTACTCTACTAATGGGTTCTAGTCTTGATAGCAAGAAGAAAAACAGGTGCCAAAATAGGTCATAACTGATGCAAGTGGATCAAAAACTGAATTCTGAAATCGCCTAGTAGTTGAAGGAGGAAGCTGCCAGCCTACAAACATCATTTACCATGGATGAAGATAGGCAAAACCAGTTATAGTCCACATTGGGACCCTCTATCATGTATGTAGAAGACACTTTTTGAGATTGTTTGTAGTTGCACGAAGAATCAACTTCCATATGACATAATGCCTGTTGTTCTGCTATTATCATTATGCTGCTCTTATCCTTGAGTTTGACAATGTTGTTGTTAGTATTGTCCATGTCTATTCAGGTGTTGAAGTAAAATATAAATGGCAGCGATGGTGCTCGCATTACTGGTCCACCCTCTAATGAACCAGCTATTTCAACCTTTGTAGGGATGGTTTTTGTTTCCAGGTCCAGAGCAGAGGAAACCTTGAGGCAAGTTGGGTCAGAAAGTGTGAAGCAGTGGATCACTCAAAACTCGAGTTGTAGCCTGTATACGAGGAAGGCTAAGGAATGGGCTAATCAGTTGCAGTGTTTGCTTCCATATGCAGAGCCGAATCCCTGATCCAATTACCTGGCCTGTAGGGTGGATCTGTCAATAAGAATCCACCATCTAGTATTAGTTTACTAAAAGCAATTTGTCATCAAAACTTGGTGGAAGGACCTGTTGCTGGTTGCCTTCGTATTATTGAAACCTAGTGTAATACTATTAGCAGTATATTGCAATCGGTTGTTCTCTATGACTGCCTCGAGAGCCCAATATATGTAGCAAGTTAACTGATAACGTGGTGCCCGCACTCGTTAATCTTACGGAGATTACAACTCTAGGTGACACAGTAAAAGTTGTTCCTGGTACAAAGATCCTTGTTGGGTTCATTTCTCTGGTAAGTGGTGAACACATTGTTGACATTTGAAGTAACTAAGACTTGATAAGACCCTGCTAAACCCACTTTTTCCTCTAAATCAACTATTTATAGTTTGGTAATACTAATCATAATCAGTGGATTCCGTTTAGTGGTTAAAACGTTCGAAGCATTCTGTTTAGTGGTTAAAATGTTCCAAGCACTTTGAGGACTCAAGTTCAAGTTCTATTTGAACCCTTTTTCTAAGTGGTTATTAATCTTCTTTTTAATCATAACCTTTTTTTCATAACCATTTTTCTTTTTTTATTGGGCCAAATTCTGAATAGGCTCAAACGCAGCCAAATAAAAGGGTCTATTGAACAAAAACTGTGGCTCAATTCTGATTTTAGTAAATCAAAGTAGAAGTTATAAATTTTTTCAATTTTTTTTATTTTTACACTTCTTCTATTTAAATCATAACTAAACTTCTTTTTTTTATCTAATTTAGATCAAGCACAACCTATTCATTTCAAATCAACTCTATCTTCTTTAACATTAGTTTTTTTTATATATGATAACAAAAAATAATAACAAACAAAAAAATTATAATTAAGAATTAAAATTCAAAAGATGTAGCATACTCTACTGTTCAGTATTTAGAAATTATACGAGTCCTAGTACAATTTTCGTTTGTATCGGATCTTATGCATAAGTGGATTACGAATTTTCTTCAAAATATTTGAAAGTATTAAATACTGTCTCATTCTTCTATCACCCTGAAAAATCAAATTCTCAAAACACTCCGATATTTCTCAATAATCCTAAATTTCACGCAACGAGATCTAAATGTGAAGATTCTCAATACAACCCTCGTTTGTCTCAAACTCTGTGCATATGTGGATTTGGTAAAATGTTTAAAAATTAAGTTTTCAAAATACATTCCGATATTTTTAATAATCCTAAATTTCTTCTAAATGTGAACTGGTAGCATACCCTACTATTTAGTATTTAGAAATCATATGGGTACCAGTGCAACCCTCGGTTACCTTAGATTCTGTACACATGTGAATCCGAAAGATCATCTAAATATTACTTTCCTACCATTCTCAAAAGAAAATTTCAAAAAATATTTTTAAACACTTTAAGATTCTAAGTCTCATGCAATGAACTCTAGATGTGAACTGGTGATTGTTCGATATTTAGAAATCATACGGGTCCTAATACAACCCTCGTTTGTCTCGGACCCTGTGTATATGTGGAGTAAGAATGTTTCAAAAATTTCAAAAACACTTTCAACTTATCTCTCAATTCAATACAAACTTTACTTTTATATCTGAAGATCAGTCTTCAAACAGAACTATATGCCTTGAATTTTTAATTGCACTAGGAAATAGGAAATACAATAGCAGGATCAAGTCTTGTCAGGCTATTTTTCACAAACCTATTTATTTCTATTCTATTCAAAGGGATCAAATAGTTTTTAAAAATATCAATATCATACACTCAATTTAAGGGTAATGTTCTTCGGAACATGCGAGTAGGATGCCTAATACCTTCCCTACTCGTAACCGATTCCCGAACCTAAAACTTTTTCTCAAGTTATGATTTTTCCAAATATTTTTCTTTAAAAATAAAATTTGGTGGCGACTCCACAATCAAATAAAATTCTTTCTAAATTTTTTAACAAATTCGTCATTTCGTTGTAATTATAGTTACAAATATATATATATATATATATATATATTAAACAATATTTTTGAAAATTTAAAAATTTATTTTACAGCATAAGAATTACAGGTACCATATAAGCTAATTAATGGATCCTATAAATAATTATATTAAATTAAACAAATTTAATGGATCAGTTAGTACATCTGGTAAAAGAAATTTTGAAAGAAGTTTCTCTCTCATATTAAAACAACTTATGCTTGCTAGTTTAGTTTTTAATTTTAAAAATTAAAATCAATTTTTATTTTTAATTTTTAAAAATTATAGTAAAAAGTTATTTTATTCTATCAAAACTATCACAATCTTCAAATTACTTATATTCTATTAACATTATTCGTACATCATCCTTTACGTATATGTACTAATACCGAATAATGGTATGATCATGATATATCTAATTTGTCATCATGCGTATATTTGAATAAGCAAACTCTTGGTAAATACATACATATATGTTCATCCTTATTAAAAGTTTGGTTTCACAATCCCAAAATATAAGTAATCTAGGATACTATGACTGGGATGATATGATAAATGCATACAACATCGTGTTATTATATCTAACTAAAGCTACAATGGTCCACTTCTCTTCTCTGAATTGATACTTTCACTTCACAGTCGTTGTCTTTGTCCACGGAGTAAGAATTTCTTATCTGGTTTTTACGTCGATGATTACCTTAACGTTAAAAGGAGGGAGATTCACGTTGCAAGTTGACTAAGGAGTCACAATCATGTGTACAAAATGTAACAAAAGGGAGTGAGACGTTTCATTCAAGTAAAAATAATAATAGGAGTAGTGCATTAAATTATGTTTTAACATAAAGAACAAATATGTTCTTTAACTTTCTCAACGAACTATTAGAAATCATTCCTCCTAAACAATGCATGAATGAGATTATTTTTTCCACCACAAGTGGCTACGATGGCAGATTTAAAAGAAGTTGAGATTATTGAGTCGTATACCACAATAATCTTCACTGATTTAAAGTTGGTCATCCTTACGATATGTAGATGCATGTGGGTCCAAACCTCTTCGTAACTTTGTCAAAATAATAGGGATACTAGGATCAAATTTCAAATCAGTGTGTCCTTGGCAACACTAAAATCATCGGCACAACATTTCGAAATTACTCGACCGGTAATGATATGGTTAGGGTCTTGTCAAGGCGTCTAAGTCCGACCAGAGCAGTCCCGGTTACAAGGAGCAATCACAGGCTACTGGGAGGCTCAAACCTAGCTCACGTACTCACTAGGCTCGGAAGTCCCTATTATCATGAACTTTGGTCTACTTTTATGTAAACCGACCCTTAGATTTCTCAGCTCCCTTTTATAGAAGGGCTCGCAGATTATCCTCCATTATAATTTACAAAACAATTTTATGCAAATGATTACTAATTGTTCTAATTCTTATCTCTATCTCACCTTGAAGACATTGTCTTATTCTCAAGGGACAGGACCTCATAATCTTCAATCAATTATTTGATTTGTTCAACTCTATACGTATATATATTTTCTACGTTTAAGTATGTATTTTCTACTAACTTAAACAATGTTCCCAACCTCCAATAAATGTCCCTTAAAATTAGGCTAATAATTTTATATCAATTAACTACTAATATAATATTCTTCAATAGTGTTATATTTTATTTTCTTATACTAAAGTTTAAATGTAATTGTTTATATATATATATTTATATATATATATATATATAACCAATTAAATAATAACTATATTTTTATATAACGTAGAGATATATTGGAGGGAAAAATAATACCTATCGTAGAGTATTAGATTTTTAAACATTTTTATAAAATAATAGGTAATTCCCTTTTTTCCTCAAATTTATTAATTAGATACCCCTTATATTTATTAAGTGGGAATATATCTATATAACTTAAAATTATTAAGTAGAGTCCTATTTTTAAAACCTTCCTTTACAGCTTCACATGTAAATATTATAACTCCTATAATTTATATTAATTTATATAAGGGTATTTAATTTTATATTTCCTACAAAATTTATTAATGTAATTTATAAATAAATTTATATATATTTTTGGACACCTATAATTCTTATATCATACTTCCACCTAAAATTACTCAATTTAATTCCTACTAGTCTAATTTTCAATTTATAATTATATAATATTTTACCTCCATTAAAATTTAAATATATTCATAGATAAATTTATATTATCACATAATTGGTAAAAATTTATTCTAGAGTAAGAGGCTCTAAAACCATCCCTATAAATAGTTAAATTTCATCCAAACTAAAATTAAGATATAATTACATTCAACTTCTAAATTTATCACACAATTGCTAAATTTAATTCTAGAACCAAGGACTTTAGAATTACTCCTTTATTCTACTCGAGTCTACTTCCGTTACCTAACATTTGAAGATCGAGATAATTTTTCTTTAATTTCTTCCGACCTATCCTCGGCGGTGACTTCGTCCGACAAACACACGTACCTTCAGTTTTCAATTTGTGTCGCAGAGACTCTCTCTCTCCTTCAACTTAATTTTATCTCTTGCAATTGAATATTTCAATTGTCTTTCAACCCCACTTCTATTTATATCCTATTATAAATGCATTGTGACATGTAAGTGGTAACGTGCATCTTATCACCGAATGTCGTTAATAATTTTTTTAATATTATAAAAATAATACAAATTTTTAAAATTTTAAAATATAAAAAATTATTATTATTATAGTTATAATGATAATCATAACAATAATGATGATAGTGATAATAATAAAAATAAAAATAATATTTATAAAATAAAGATAGTAATATGATAATTATAATATAAATAATATTATATAATTATATAAACTTTTATGTTTTATATTCATTTATTATTATTTAAAATAAATAATTTTATATATCATTATATTATTTAGTATTTATTTTACATAAAAATAATATATATTATAAATAATTATATAATATAAATTTATATTATAATATTATAAATTTAATATAAATTATATATTAAATAATATTATTTATTTTTTGATATATAAAAATTAAATAATTAAAATTAATAAAAAATAAACTTTTATATAATGAATAATAAATTATGATTATTAAAATAATAATAATAATAATAATAATAATAATAATAGTGATAAGTGTGATAATTGTACTGGTTGTAATAATGATAGTGATTATAATATAAAAATATTATATAATTTTATATTTTATATGTTATTTAATAATTAATATATAATATAAATATTTTTATATATTAATATTATAATATTTTTATATTATTTAGTATTTATATTATATAAAATAATATATATAGCATATTATAAAAATTTATATAACATAAAATTATATTATAATACTATAAGTTAAATATATTTTTTATATATCAAACAATATTATTCATCTTTAAATCTATAAAAAATGGATAAATAATTAATAAATAATTTAATTATTTTAAAATAATAAAAATTATTATTATTATTATTATTATTATTATTATTATTATTATTATTATTATAATAGTTATGATATTTATAAAAATAAAAATAATATTTATAAAGTAATGATAATGGTATTTTACATATTATTTGATAACCAATATTTAAGATAAATAATTTTATATATTATTTAATATTTATTTTACATAAAAATAATATATATTATAAATAATTATATAATATAAAATTATATTAATATTATAAATTTAATATAATTTATATATTAAATAATATTATTTATTATATTTTTAATATATAAAAATTAGATAAATAAAAATTTAATAAAAAATTAATTTTTAAAAATAATAAAAAATAAAAATATTATTATAATAATAATAATAATAATAATAATAATAATAATAATAATAATAATAGTAAAAATAGTAATAATAATAGTTATATTAGTGATGATAATAATATGATGATGATATTCATGATGTTGGGATAATGATTTGGTAGAAATATAATAGTAATAGGAATAATAGTAGGATTTAGTAGATTTAAAAAGAAAAGTATTTTAAAATACACAAACAACATTAAAAAAATATCTCATTTTGATTTTAAAATTTGAATTAAAACTATTTTAAAAATTAATTTAAAATTATTTTTAACAAACAAATTTTATTTTTAAAATTAATTAAAAATAAAAAACTGAAAAATTACAATATAAACAAAACCTTAAGAATTATATCTTTAATTTGTAAATGAAGCCTTAGAAATTATATTTTTTTTAATACTCAACCGTTAGATGAATGGTATGAATGATATAAACCATTTTTTATATGTAAAAATATTTTTATTCAATATTTTTAAGATTATTTAATAATTTTTTTTTATTCATAAATTAAATTAGATCTAACAAAATTTTTTCAACAATTGATTTAGATGTTTACTTTAAAAATGAAGTTTTTTTCTTCTACTCATAAGAAGAATAAATCCCCTTTCGGAGCTTCTATTCCTTGAATCACTAACAATTTAGTACAAATCCGTGCTAATCCAGAGCATTCAAAGAATCAGACTTTACAAGTTGTAAGCATTTTATTAATTTCTTTTTTCTTGTTGGCTTAGATTTTAGGACTTCCTCAAACTACAGGTTAGCTACTCTTTTTTTTTTTTTAATTTGACATTTAAAATTATGCACAAAAATTATTATTTTTCTATCTTATCCCTTATTTCATTGACTATTGAATACCTTATTCAACAGAATACGTATTAGTTATTAAAGATAAATTTAAAAGAAAAATATTAATTACTTACAAATCTTATAAAATAATAATAACGAATGAAAAAAAATACTTAAATGCAAAAAAAAGGAGGAAGTAAAACATAAAACTGCAAGTAACAATGATAAAGTTGGGACAAGTGGCATGAAGTTTTGTTCTATGGGATGGTCATTATACTAATTTTTATTTTTTTTTATTTTTTTAAAATTTTCTTTTTGTAAGGATGTCAACATTATGTGTTTTACAAATGAATGCATCTTAAATTTTTAATTGCACCCACTTAGGAGATAAGATCCTCATCTATCTAAATTTTTAATTGCACCCAAAACAAAGAAAGAAAATAAAATTCAGAAATAGAAAAAAATATTTATACAGATCATATATAACGTGAATATTTTAGATCATTAAAAAAAAGTTACAATAAAAACTATGAAAGTATTTAATAAAAAAATATATGCAAATCTAACGTCAGCGAAATTGGTGAGAAGGTTGACTTTTTTCAAACAAGGTCTTGCATTTTGATATTATCAATGAATTAAATGAATCCCCTTAATTTGACTTAAATTAATCAAAATTCAATCGTATAAAAGAGTAATTGCATGGGAATTTGTAAAGATAGATGAATGGTGTTGGGTATAAAAGCCAAATGGGGTTATAGAAAGCAAAATATTTAAGGCGTAACAACCCAATAGCTGCACTACCAACATATGTATGAAAAAAAGGACAATTTCATTTCCATTCCAAAACCCAAAGAAAGTGAGAGTGAGGAGCATACACACATAAGATGAGACAATTGTTAACTGTGAAAGCAAACTCCTTCAACAGTAGAATCTGCAACCTGCTGCTACCATCCAAAGACCTAACTTTAATTTCCTCCAGTGTAACGTTCAGTTGTTGACGGAGGGAAATAATGCGGATATCAGGTACATTTGGCTCCTATCTTGATTTGATATTAATGCTTTTGCCTTTTTCTGGGTTTTGTCTTAAATAGGCGTAACCCTCGGTTGTATATGGTTTGTTTGGATGAGTTTTTTAAAGTTGGGCATTGAGTTTTTCTTACATCAGTTATCTTTTTATATGATGGGTTGTCACTGTTCTGTTGGTATATTTGTGCCATATCTACTTTGACTACATAACCTTTACTCTGACCATTTGTTTAAGGACTTTCGATTCTAACAAGTCCTCATTTTGGAGTTTTAGATACAGAAAATTCCTCATTTTGCTTTCAGTCTTGCAATTCCTAGCAAAGGTATGGCTTTCTTCTCTTTTTCTTCTACTTTTGTTTGATTGGGGTCCCTTATTTTTGCAATGGCCATTTGATGTTGATTTAAAATTTTCTATTTGCATTATTAGTGTTAATTTTTATGAATTTCATTGTTTACCACCCTCCCCTAATCTCACAATCGATTTCTTAATCCCTTGTTCACACTTTTTTTTTCCTATGGTGTATTTGTAGATAAAGGATTGATAGACGAAGGTATTGTACAAATCAATTTTATTGTTCCTAAAATGGATAAAATGGCTGATGGTGAGGACAAACAAGATAAAGGATCTAAGAACAAGAGAAAATTAACTCATCCTTCTATACTTCCTGCTAATTTCCTTTCTGCGCTGATTGATTTCCCTCGGTATGAATTACAAAACTCTCAAAATAGCTTGAATGAATTTATTTCATCAAAGTTAGGGTCAGATTGGTGTAGAGAAGAAGAACCTGAAATGCATATGCATGAGCTTGTGGATTGGAATGATCCTATTGCAAACCAACTTGAGGAATTATTGTTGTCTAATTTGCAAGTAATTTTTCGTGGTGCCGTTAAGCAGATTGTTGAATTGGGTTATAATGAAAAATTGGCTGAAATGTCCATTTTGAGGAAGGCCCTATACATAGAGGAAGGAAACCCCATCTCAAATATTGCTAATGAGACACTGAATGTTTTGACTGGAAAAGATGATACTAACATGGATTTTATATTTGAAAACTTTCAGCACTTGCTGCATTACACCATTGTGGAGATGATTAGTATACTCCGTGAAGTAAAACCCTCCTTAACAGTTGGCGAAGCAATGTGGCTTTTACTGATATCTGACTTAAACCTTGCACTAGCCTGTGTAGTGAGTTGTGGTGTTTGTGATGGGGAAAGTTCCACCTGTTCTTCTATCCCCCAATCGAAGTCAAAGGTCCAAAGTTCTCTTGCTTCAGGAAAGCTAAAACATAAGGCAAAGGATGCTTCATTGCCAATCACAACAGTGAAATCCTCTGGAACTTCAGAGCCTCTTGCCCAGGAATGTCATTCAGGATGCTGTTCTAAACGGCATAAAAGAAAAGAAATAGCTACACTTAGGCAGAAATTATTTCATCTAGAGAAAACTTATAGGGCTTACGGAAAAGGGGGTTTTATATCAGGGAAGATTACAAGTGTTGGTGGTTTGGTAGTTGAAAAAAGGCTCAAGCCACCATCTGAAATTTCTAATCAGCAAATGAAATGTGGTTCTTCAAATACAATAAGCACAAAAGGAATTTGTACGAACGATGTAGCATGTCATGTTTCAACCAATGATGTATCTGTTTTACCTACAGGAAGTAGCTCTGGAGCATTACCCATAAAGGATACAATATTTGCTTCTCCTATGGTGACCGCAAATACTTCAACACCAGGCAATACACCTAAACCAACACTTGAGCTAAGTTCTTCTAACATTCCAAAGATTATTGATTATTGTGTTGGTATTCCTTCTGATGAGGCCTTGGGTAAGCATGTCCCACGAGATGAGAAGGTTGGACTGATTTTGAAGTTAATATCTCGAGTGCAAGAATTGCAGGATGAGCTACAAAGTTGGAACAACTGGACAAATCAAAAGGTTATGCAGGTTACTGATAGGCTTGGCACTCTTAGGAAGGAAAAACAAGGTGTTGAACTGATTAAAAAAGATAAGAAAAATTTGGAGGAGAATGCTACGAAGAGGATCTCTGAAATGGAGAATGCTGTGGAAAATAATAAAAGGCAAATTGAAAGTACTACTTCTGCTATTCTCATGCTACAGGCTGAAAACTCCTTGGTAAAGAAAGAGTTAGATGCTGCTAAGTTGTGGATTGTTAAGTCAATGACAAGCCTTCAAGAAGCACTGGAGAGAGAGCAAATGACTCTTAAACAGGCCCAGTCATGGGAAAGCCAGAAGAAATTACTTCGAGATGAGCTTGAGAGAGAGAAACACAAATTATCTACTTTGCAACAGGAGCTGAACAAGGAAAAAAATCTTCAAGCCCAGGTTGAGGTATGTGACACTGGATATCAAAGTGTGTTTGAGTAAAATATGTGGAGTTTACTTTTTATATATTGTCAACATTTTTCTTAAGTGCCTTTGCTTTGTGATGTTCTCTATTACTCTAATAGTCTCACTATAACCTTATGCAACCCTACTGGACATATATAGGTACCTTGAACACACAGGTACTTAATACTTCAGTTTGGCCTTCCAAATACTTTAAAATAAATAATTTTTTTAATTTACATATATATGTTTAACAATTATAGACTTGCACTAGAAACATGGAGATGATGCTAAGTCATGCTATCTGACAGTCTTCAGTTGAAAAGTTCAAATCATAAATCACTTTATTTGTTCTCAAATAACTTATTATGCTACTTTCGTACTATAATTGATGGAAATGTTGCTTACAGGGTAGATTGGCAAAAGAGAGAGTTGCGAAAGAAAAGCTCATTGCACAAGCTACATCCATTAAAAAGGAACGGGAACAACTCAAAGCACAGATGAAATCTGAGGAAGATATGATAAGAAAAAAGGCAGCTAGTGATCTACACAAATATGTTCAAGATATAGCAAAGCTGGAGAAAGAGTTGGGTAACTTGACTCTAAAATTTGATTCTGAAAAAATAGCCAAACTTCTTAGATGTGTTGACAAAAGAAATAATAGGTTCTCAAGAACAAGCAAGAGTACTCCAAACATGAAGGAAAACAGGAAATCTGATATGTCTCAAACGATGATTAGCAACCAAGACAAATTCAAAGCTGAAAGTTTGAGGCGGGAGCAAGAATGCGTCATGTGCCTATCAGAGGAGATGTCAGTAGTTTTTCTACCATGTGCACATCAGGTTGTGTGCTCAAAATGCAATGAGCTCCATGAGAAGCAAGGAATGAAGGATTGCCCTTCATGTAGGACCCTAATCCAACGCAGGATTCATGCTAGATTTGTTGGGCATTAGAAAGTATAGACTTTCCTGAATGAATGGGAATCATGAAGAAGCATTACAATAAATTAAAAAAGGATTCTCAAATGCCATCTCCTTTGAAGTTCTCTTAATTGTTGTGGCATTCCCTATAACTGCTCCCTTTTATCTTTTTAAATGTTGGTTTAAAGCATTTTGTAACTCATACATTATGTGTTTCCAATACAGATATTGGAGTTTTGAAATGGGTGTTCCCCTTTTTTTATTCTCATTTTGCTTTACTCACTAGGTTATTGGAGTCATGCCTCTTTTCTTCATGTAAGCATGAGGATTAAGGATCTCTAATATATATTTCTACACCTTTAAGTGTATAAGATTATTTTCATTTGGACCAACTATTTCTCATTCTTTCCCATAAATCATTATATATTATATTTGCTCCAATTTGATCATGGGAGGGTTCAGTTAAAACACAAAAAAAAAAAAAAAGTCTTCCCTCTTGAAGGAAGAATCCTCTAGAGAAGATAATTATTAATTACCCTCTAAATTTTGGCGTTCTGACTTCCTATGCATATTCCATCATTAAGGTACGAGATTCTTTGTACAGGAAGAAAAATTTTCTTGTATACACAATTTTTTTCTTAAAAAATTGAAGAATTAATTACTCTTCTTATTTTAACTGAGTGATTTTGGTCATTCAAGTATTTTCTTTAGCAAATTAAGTTATTTTATATTTAAAAGAGATTAATTTTAATATATTGTTAATGTAAAAACTTTTACATTATCAACTAATTGAAAATCATTGTGAATATAACTTTATCAATAAAGTTAACTATTTTTCATTATATGAAATCTGTAAATACATATTAATATAAATTTATTTTTACAGTTTCAATGTATTTCCATTAAATTTTATTTAATATTAAATAAATAAAAATCTATTGTTATTTTGTTATAAAATATTGAAAAATCCTATTTTAAAAAATATTTGAAGATTTGAGAATTTAGAATATTAAACAATTTTAAAAGTAAAAATTTGCTGAAAATTTAAAGCATTTAATACGATATAAGATTTAAGTTTTAAGAGGAGGAAAATTTGTTCTTTTGGTTAAAATTTGATATTTTTATTCATAATTTTTAAGAGAAATAAATTTTAAATTAATTTGATTGAGTTGAAAATGAGTATTTGATGTAAAAGGAAAGTGTTGGAGAAAATTAATTAATTGTAATAATTAGAAAATTAAGATTAAAATCACATATTTGTTATAATGGAATGATTAAAAGAATAACCACGAAAAAAAAAATCAAAATTTTAAAATAATAATCGGATTAATTGATAAAAAAAGGTCCCTTCAAGTGGTTTTTGGCTATTGATCTCTCTTTTGGTGATACCAATATAATTCTTAAGCTTAAGAAATCTTAGTAAAATTTAAGAATTAATTAAAATGAAATTAACGTTTAGGATGTTTAATTATGAAAAGGATAAAAGTTAATAATTAGTTGGGATGAAACGAAAATTTAAAGTGTTTATTTATAAAGAAGATAAAATTATAAAAAATTGGATACTTTTTTCCTTAAAATTAAAATGGCTATTTTTTTTTTCTGAACTATGGGGATTGATAAAATTAATTTTATGTCTAAAAATAAAAATAGCGTAAATTGATATAAAAATAAAATATTTTATTAGTAAGTTTACTAAACAAAATCATTAATTAATGATTGTTTGATATGTAGTCTTAAAACCTGTCATCAAATTGAGATCACAATATAGAAGTTATTAAAATACTATATGAAGGGGAAAATAAAACTTGTTCAAAATGTTTAAAGAATTATCCCTCCCAGGCATGAGAAGATGGAGAATTTAAAATTTAATATTATAACGAAATTGTTTTATATATAAAAAAATTTCTTTGGTTATTAGTTTATTAAAATATTTTTATATTTTCAAATAAAAAGGTAATTTTGTAAATAATTTTTTATTTTTTATTTTTATTATAGTAATATTAATATTGTATATAAAAAAATAGTTAACTTCTATGTTATAAGTTATAATAATTGTTGCATCATCACTAATTTGATATAAAATATAATTTTATCAATTTTCAATTAAAATTGTTATTTTAGATTATATTTGTAAAATTTAAAATTAATATAAATTATTTATTTAAATATGTAAAATTAACCTATATATTTTTAAATATTTGACAATATATTTATATATGTTTAATTTTGACGTTGATAATTAAGGTTTAACTCAATTTAAGATTTGGTTTAACTTACAATAATATGAATTTATCTCTTCACTTTATATATATATATATATATATATATATATATATATATATATATATATATATATATATATATATTCGAAACTGTAAACTGATTTTAGAGATAAAGTGCATTTAACACATATAACACTATGGAAAAATTATATTTACTTATTATTATAAAAAAATTTATTCAACATATCTGGTGTAAAATGTTATTCATAATTATATCAAAATAATGTATAAAAATATTTATTTGATTATTAATTCAATATTTTTTTATTATATTATAGAAAAGTGCTAATAATTATATTTTAAATATATGCTTTATAAAAGTATTTATATTTTTAACATTATTTTGATATAATAATAATAATTAAATCATTCATATATATATATATATATATCGTCTATAAGTTTAATTAAATATCTTTTATGAAAACTTTATTCATTACATTATAATTAAGTATTTTAAAATATTATATTAGTTATATTTATTGATACAAATAGTAATTAAATGATAGATATTAACTCTAAAAATAATAATAATATAGATTATAATTGAAGAGAGAGAAAAATATGAGAAGTGGACAAAATAGTAGTCAAAATATACGTATATGTTATAAATTTGAGTTTGTAATTTGGAAGGCGAGTAATTTTAGGCACTATATTCTTCATATTAAATTATATAACTTTTTTTATTAAAAATTTGATTGTATTTTTATTTATAATTTGTATCCTTTTTAAATACTATTACTTAAATTTAATTTGAAAATTTTAAATCTTGATATAATATATCAATTTAAAGATACATTTTAGATAAAATTATTATAATAATAAATTATAATTTTTTTTTAATTTTTAGCATATCATATAAAAATAGATGACATGTTTGTATTTAATTAATTTATTTACATAATTTCCATCTCACTTTTGGAAGATGTATATATTTCTTTAATTTATTTTATTTAATAAAATAAAATAAAATATTTATTATTAATAATTAAAAATATATTATTTTGATAATTTGTATTAAATATCATGCAATACAGGAAGCTTTTATTCAATTTAGCAGTTGGAAAATGTAAATAGAACATTAGATTGGGAAGTTATAGATTAGTTCAAGAATTTAACGTGTTTTAATATTTTAAAGAGAGACATGGACATGTAGTCGATATGTCCGAGTGGTTAAGGAGACAGACTTGAAATCTGTTGGGCTTCGCCCGCGCAGGTTCGAACCCTGCTGTCGACGATTTTTTAGATTTTACATTTTCTTAACTGTTTTTTGTGTTGCGTTGTATAATGCACTGTGCTTATTGGAAAATGTTACTTTCAGGTAACATTTCTCTCACCCAACATAATACCATATATCACTCTTCTTCCTTTTCTTACGCACTATGCAAATATGTAATGGTCCACATTTCCCTGTTATGTAAGGTGGACCAGCTATTAGTACTCATCCATGTTACATCATTTACTCATTTTCGTTTCCTAGCAAATCGCTTATATTTATTTTATTTATCAAGCTGGTAGTATTAATGTTTATTTTGCGTGCTTAAGCATTAGAAATAACAAGTCTTGTTTGGCATAATAATGATAATAGGTTGTTGGCTCATAAGATAATTGTGATAAACTGATAATAACGTCCATTGGTGCAGTATTCTTGTCCTTTGGAGTTTGGACCTACTCTGTTCAAGTTGTCTTCTCTAGATGGGTTACACACACGAAACATGAATCAAATACAAGTACAGAAGGGACCAGACTATATAATGCAACCTATATGAAAATTTATGTTAAGTATATGGTGGCCTTGGTGTTGATTTCGGAGTAGGGACACGTTTACATCAGCAGTATCGAGTTCTGCTGCTCTGGCCACGAATTAGGCTTCTCCATTAATGACCCTCTTTAACGATATGAGCGATCAACAAAGATACATACACAAGTTTTTCTAAGGTATGCCTAAAACTAATAAATAATGAGATTTTATTTAAAATTGTAATATTCTTATTATCTATTTCTAGACACACATTAACAAATATCGATATATATATATATACTTCCAACATTCAGACAGGTATAGCTAAGCTCATGAATGCTGTTCACGGGTGCTCAATTATCGGTCTTTGAGTTGCAACATGATAAAAAAAGTGACAATTTGAGGCAATGGCATGATAATTTGTTTCAGATCAGTGACTGAGGAAATGAATGAGGTCTATCCGGGTATCCGTCCAATTCATGAGATGTTATCATACTAATACTATCTATGTATTTTGTCCGGTAACTTCGTAAATTTCAGGATAAGTGTGTCTTTGTGATAATTGGCTTGATATATTTATGCTAAATATGATCCTTGTAACTAATGCTGTCACAATTTAATTAATATGACTTATAATTTTGTTTATTTTGATATATCTGTTTTTAAGAATTTTATAAAATTATAATTTACAAATTTACTGTTCTAATAATTATTAATTATATAATTATTTATAAATTTTAATTTTTTTTTAATATTTTAGTAGCACAATATTATTTTCTAATTTTAATTTAAAATCATAATATTAATTTTTACTAGATGAGGTTGAAATTATATGTCATTTTTTTAATAGTTTAATATAACATTTTAGATTAATTTTAAATTGATTTTTATTAGTGAAATTAAATTTATTTAATATTTAACTCTATAGTGAGTAACTTAAAATTACTAAAATTAAAAAATATATAATATTTTTATATAAAAAATTACTGTCAACTAATTAAGATTGAAGTTATATAATTTAATTTTATGTATAATATTTAAAATTAAAAATTCTTAATATTTATTTTATTCTATTTAAAAAATTGAAATATGCAATACAATTAATTTAAAATATTAATATAATTTTATAATAAATTCATTTTATTATTTTAATCACTAAATTTATATTAAAATTGATAGAAAAATTTAATATTTTAAGTTAATATCAACTAATTTTAATTAACAGTATAATTTCGTTTTTTATAAATTTAATTTAATATCAAATATATTTTTATTTATTTTCTTGATTTATTTAACATTTAATTTAATATCAAGTAATTTGAAATTACTAAAATTCAAAAAGCATATAATATTTATATAAAATAATTACTGTCAACTAATTGAAATTTATGATATACATACTTTAATATTAAATATTTAAAATTTTAAAAATTAATTATATTATAATATTTAAATAAAAAATAGTAAATATTTAAAATTTCAACTTTATATAAGGGAGATTATGTTGTTGATTTTAAATTGAAAAAATGAATAATATTTTTTAAAATTTATAAATAATCATTTAGTTAATAATTACAAGAGATATTAGTTTGCAAATTATAATTCTAAAAGATTCTTAAAAATAAATATATCAAAATAAAAAAAATTGTTGACTATATTAATTACATTTTGACAGCATTAACTATGAACATAACCCATGACATGAATAAATTCAACCACATCACACTGAGTACTCATGTTTACAAAAAAAAAAAAAAAAAAACCTTTTATAGATCATAAAATTCTAATTCTTGTTGACATTTCTTTAAAAGTAGATATAGAAGTACTTCATAAATATTGTGCATATATATAAATATGAAAACTCTTAAAAAATTGTAACTACCGCTTCAACATATGCCCGCATTCAATATTATGTTGTATGAAGACGATGCCTATTGAACCACATCCTCTAAAATTTATACACCCTATAGTCTATAGCTAAAACTGATAAAGGATTCATGCATTATTGGTCATACCCAATATCCGTATTGTATTAAAATTCTTTTATTTATGGAATGTAGATGTGTGTTAGACTAGATGATTCGAATCCATTGACTTCTGTTACGAGAACCTTGTTCTTTGTAATAGCCTTCTGAAAACTAGCTTGGTTGTTTCAAGGCGTGTCTCATTGGGAGTTAGAAAAGTAGAAACCAAAAGAGAAGAGTGATCAACTGACTCTTCCTCTCATTTTCAATTTCATGTTCACAGATAAGTTAGCACATTTAAATAGATCATACAGGTCCTAGTCTACAAATGTGTCATTCCTTAATTTGATCCCATGAGAGGAAGAGAAAAGATAAGCCACACTATTGAAATTTACGGAGAAACCAGAATTAACTTCTTTTTAACAAATTGTTGGAAGGAAACTGTTACAAATTACTTTTGTATGAATAAATAGTCTCATAGTGAGATTAAGGGAAAGGAATGTCCAACGGCCATATCATAAAATCAAAGCACTTGACATTGATGCACACCAAGTCCAGCTAGACCCACGTTATTGATTTATATCAATAAACATTTGGTATACCCTTACCTAATATTTGCTTACTTTCAAATCATTGAATACTTTTTTTTATTGGTAAAAATAATAGTTGAGTACTTACGCGGATACCGTTTGGCTTACATTTCATAAAATCATTTTCACACTGTTATGCAGGGCCGGGACCAGCATAGAGTCACTCACATTTTGAAGAGGCCATTCCTCATGTCTCTCTCTTTCATTCTTCTTATCTCATGCTTCTTTTTCCCACAGAAAGTGACAATACGTGATGATTAGTTTTACATTATATGGCAAACATGTATATTCCTCCGCTGGTGTGACTGTTGTACGTTGAATCATGGGTGTGTAGGGTACATTCTGAAGCGGACCTTCCAGCTTTTTACTATATATTTTCTATTCACATAATTAGGTAGATATACAAGTCAAATAGTTCGGCCTTTTGACCTCAATAATGACATTTTTAAAATAAATTATCTAAAAAATTATTTTAAAAACTAATTATTCTAGTGAGATAGAAACTAATAAACCTGGTAGGAAGATGTGTAATGATGAAATATTAACATATTTAGTTACTTTTTTTTTTTAAGAAACGCTACAAGGAGAGTTACTTTCTTTAGAAAATGTTATGTGTTTTTTTATAAGGAGACTTCATATTTTTGAGCATGGAATGCATTTGAAAAGGTGTCACAGAAAAGCTTATGACTCTCTTTCAAAGGGTGTCATACATGTGGCTCTCAAGTGCATACACTTAATGTGTATGTAAACTTATGACGTCTCTTTATGCAAAAGTTAAATGTCAAACGTTTATACATCTCATAATAACAATTAACATGTGTTTGTGAGTTTAGTATAATAGTTTTTATTTTTACAAGTTGAAACTAAGAAAAAAACTAAATTTTAAGATGAAACACTCTAAAATTGTTGTTAAACAAAAAATGTTGAAGTTTAGATGTGGAATTTTTCATGTGGGCTAGCCTAGAGAAAGAGCATGCTCGTATCTTCATAAGAAAATATGTGAAGTTTATTTTTCAAAGCAATGGATCACATTCACTTGTCCATTACCAATTAGTAGTTTTTGAATAACTCTTATCACTGTGTCGTACTCGTGGAATGTTAGTGTTCGAGTGAAAGATTTTCTATAATTTTAGTTTTATTATAAATACTTATATAACTCTTTTTAAGAGACAATTTTAATGATAATAAGAATTGAAAATTTTCCTTTGGAGAGAGCTTGTATGCTTCTTAGGGTTCTTGGAAAGAACCATTACTTGGTTTTATCAAGGGTTTCTCATATTCTTGTGGCGATTTTATGCTAAGCTTATCACTCTCCTTTCTTCATACAATTGAGGGTTTGGTTCTTTCCTTCATTCCTTCTCTTTTCTATCTTTTATTTTTATAATTATTCAAATTCTAATTTTGATTTATTTCAATTATAATCTTATTTTTTTTTCTAAGTGAACCTATTTAAGAAAAGATTCGTTTACATTCATATAAGTTGGTAATCAAAGATTGGATCCTATAGTTTGGAAGTTAACTTATTTTTTTTTTATTTTACTACATATTTTCTTTCCTTTTTTTTTCGTATTCATCTTTATTGGAACATGTTCTAGAGTAAAAAAAAAAGAAGCAAACATAAAATAAAAAATTGAAAAGTAAAAAAGAAAAAGTTACAACAAATAATTTATGCCCTATTTTATACCAAGTACCTTTTTTTTTAATTTAATTTTATCACTAAAGTTTTAAAAACATCAATTATGTTTCCCCCTTAATTGTCTTGCTTAATATTCTATTCTTTGAGTACGTATAATCATTCTTTTAACTTTTATTATTTATCTTTATTGGTTCCTCAATTTTGTTTAAAGTATTTCCTTTTACTTCGCTTTTTGAGTGTCAAGTTTTGTGTGTGGTTTTGTTTACAAGAATGTATGCATATATTTTCTAGATTGTCTTTGGTTTAATTTAAGAACTTAAAACGGTACTTGAGTGGTAAAAGTTAAGAGTGAATAGTACATAAAATCCTAATTTGAGAGCAATACATGAGTGGATTAAAACTCAAGAGTGCAAACACATGAGTAGAGTGATGAAACCTTTATTTCTTTTTTTGTTAAACTATTTTTTCTCTCTCATAGAGAATATGGTACAGATAGGGAGAACACTTCTATTTTCCCAATAAAATAAAAAATACAAGTTTTAACTCAACGTTTGGAAAGATTATTACAAAGGCAAAATGTGGAGTTGCATCAATGAATTGACCAACTAGATAAGAAGAAATGTATAACTTTCGACCATGGAAGAACATTCGTCCATGGAAGGGATTTTAACCATGAAGCTTTATCTTACGGGAACAATAATTTCTATGATTCCCTAGAAAAAGGAGAGAAAGAAGGAGACATGACGGAGGAAGAAGACATAAAAGAGACGAAAGAGATTGTGGGTAAAAATATGAACTTGGAGGCATGAAATTCAAGGTACCTTTCTTCCAAGGGAGGAATGACCTTGAAGCTTACCTTGAATGAGAGATGAAGATTGAAAAGATTTTCTTTTTCCATAACTATAATGATGAAAATAAAGTAAAGGTAGTTTCTCTTAAATTCATTGATTATGCCTTAATTTGGTGGGATGAAGTACAAAAGGATAGAAGAAGATTTAAAGAACATCTTATCAATACTTGGGATGAAATGAAGACCATGATGCAGAGGAGATTTGTACCTTCCTATTATCATAGAGATTTGCACAATAAATTACAAAGACTTACACAAGAAAGTAGGAGTGTGGATGAATACTACAAGAAGATGGAAGCAACTTTGATTAGAGCTAACATTATGGAGGATAGAGAGGCAACCATGACTCAGATTTCTTTATGGTCTAAACCGAGACATTGCATATATTGTAGAGTTGCAATATTATGTGAAGCTTGAAGACTTAATTCATCAAGCCTAAAGGTGGAGCAACAATTAAATTGGAAGGAATATATGACAAAACCATCAACTTCAAACTATTTTCGAGTTGGAAGGACAAACGAAAGAAGGGAAGTTCTTTCTCTAGTCATAAGGAAATAGTAAGTACTAAAAAGTTTATCCCTATTATCACTACTTCTTATAAAAGTAAGGATATCACATGTTTCAATTATTTGAGAAGAGGGCATATTGCATCCTACTGTCCAAATAAGAAGACTATGGTGACAAGAGATAATGAGAGTATTACCAGTCAAGATTCTAATTTTTCCTCAAGTGAGATAGAGATAAATGGTACAACTTATGTATAAGATGGAGATTTATTGGTGGTGGGGAGGTAATTGGAAAGTCAGCCTAAGGAGCATGAGAAAAACCAACGGAAAAATATCTTTCATGCTCATTGCCTTGTCCAAGGGAAGATATGCTCTATGATTATTGATGGAGGGGTTTCCATTAATATGGCAAGCGCTAGATTGGTCACCAAATTGAACCTAAATACTACACCATATCCACGATCATATAAGCTTCAATGACTAAGCAATAGTGGTGAATTGATGGTGAATCAACAAGTGATGGTTAATTCTTCTGTAGGAAAGTATAAAGATCAAGTTCTTTGTGATATTGTTCCTACAAGTTATATCCTTCTTGGAAAGCCTTGATAATTTGATAAGTGCACTCAACATGTTGGGCTCTCCAACAAATTCTATTTTATCTATAATTGTCACAAAATAACACTTGTACCCATAACCCCTCGAGAAATTTGTAAGGATCAAATGAAAATGAAAACAAAAAGAGAGCAAGATGATCGAGAGTTTAGAGGGAGAGAAAAAGAGAGTGAAAAAAAAAAGCAAGCTCTTGATCTTGAGGGCAAAATTCAGAAGAAAGGAAAAAAGAAAAATGAAGAGAGAAAAGTAGAGAGTCTATTTGCTAATAAAAGTGAAGTGAAAATGGCTTATTTGACTAATCAGTCTTTGTTCCTTCTTTTGTGTAAGTAAACTATAGCAGTAACTCTTTATCTAATAATGTTGTTGCTACTTTGCAAGAATTTCATGATGTTTTCCCCCAAAGAAGTGTCTCATAGTTTGCCACCAATGAGGGAAATAAAACATCAAATAGATCTTGCTCCTACTACTTCTTCACCTAATAGACCTATATATAGAAACAACCCTCAAAAGATAAAGAAGATTAAAAAATAAGTAGAAGTGTTGTTAGAAAAAAGGACGGATTAAAGAGAGTTTAATTCCTTGTGTAATACCTTTAATTTTGGTACCTAAAAAGGATGGACCTTGGAGGATGTACATAAATTGTAGAGTCATCAACAAAATTACAGTTAAGACTCAAATTAACAAGAAAATTGAATTATGCTCAAAATGCCAACAAACTTAAAAGAAATTTGTGCTTAAACTTGGAGATTGCATTTGGATTCACTTATGAAAGGAGCTATTTCCCCTTAAAGAAAATCAAAACTCAAATAAAGAGGATATGGACCTTTCTAAGTATTATAAAAGATCAATGATAATGCTTATAAAATTGATTTGCTTGCTAAGTTTGGGATGAATGAAATTTTTAATGTTTCTAATTTATATCATTTTGATGTAGGTGATAACGATTATAATTTAAGAATGAATTCACTTAAAGAAAGAGAGGATGATACAAACCAAAAAAGGATAATGATAAAGAATGAAGGAGATAAAGATGAGAATATCTAACAAGGGCTTAAAGATCTTATGATAAGGTTAAAAATAAAGAAAGTTAAAGAAGTCTTAAATTACATAGTCATAATTATGTTTAAGACAACTCAAGATATGAAAGAAAATAGTATAAGATTAGTCCATTGTGTTCAAAATAAATATTTAGAAGAGGAGAACCAAATTTAACATATTTTAGCCTAATCCTTGATTCATTTATATTTTGGATTTGAACTTTATGTTTACTTTAATAATTAATAACAAAGGTTTAGTTTATTGTGTTAATGAACTTGACCATAATGATTATTAAGCTTCTTTAGGATTTGTTTACTTTTATTTCAATATATTAGTGGATCGGACCTCAATGACTATTAAACATTTCTTGGTTTTAGTTTTATTTTAAATATTTATATAACTCTCCTAAGGTGACAATTTTGATGATAATAAAAATTGAGATTTTTCTTCATGAGAGAGCTTATGTGCCCTTAGGATTTTTGGAAAGAATCATTACTTGGATCTTATAAGGTTTCCCATACTCTTATGGTAATTCTACAACGAGCTTATCACTCTCATTTCTTCATATGATTGAGGGTGTGACACTTTCCTCCATTCCTTCTCTTTTCCATATTTTATTCTTATAATTATTGAAATCCTAGTTTTTTTTATCTAAGTGAACCAATTCATGAAAAGATTCGGTTAATTCACATCACAACTAGTGTCAAATCCTCGTTATCGATAATTTCTTTTGAAATAATCTTATATATAAAATTAGTTTTAAATTTAACCCAATGTGTCACATTCGATCTAATTGTTATGCTATTTAAAGATGCATACTAGCCAATGTCAAACTTTCATTACTAGTAATTTCTCTTAAAATAATCTCATATACAGGGGAAGTGAACAAGATCGTCTGACAAGGGCTTACGACTCGATTTATTTAAAATCTAACTTAACTCGGCTCGTTTTAATAAATAGATAGACTTAGACTTATTAAAAAAAATTCTTTAAATAAATACGTCAGACTTAGGCCTACAAAAAGGTCTGTTTAGCTTGCTTAGGAGCCTATTTATCTTTATATATTACATATTTATATTTGTATAGTATCTATTTTAATTATTTTATTTATATAATTAATATATTTACATAATTTGTTAAAAAATTAAAATTTTTAATTTTTAATTTCAAACAAAAAGAAACTTTCGATAACTTTCGTCTTATCCTCAAAATAGAAACTTTCCTTGCTATTTTCGTCTACCTTTACAAGACTACAACTCAACCCTTAATTCCTCTTGGTGTCATCTTGTGCAAGAATATATTGTATGTAACACATCGGCTAGTATAATATTTCAAAATAAATAATTGTAAAATTCTATAATGTTAGATAATTTTGATTTATTTTTTGTACAAGTGGTACTAGTAAGTGCTGGATTGATAGGTTCTATAAATTAAAAAATATTATATATATATATATATATATATATATATGTGTGTGTTAGGCCTATTTAATGGTTTTTTTATTTTGTAAGCATTGAATTTGCAAACCTTTTTAATCAATCATTTATATAGATTTTAAGTCTATTTAATATATTTTTTTAATATAACCTTTTAAACAGAATCGTAGGCTTTATAAACCTTAAAAAAAAATTTAAAAAATAAACTCATACTTCAAAATTTTTAAACAATATTAAATTTAAAAAATCTAATTTGACTCAATTTACTTTTATCTCTATCCATACATAAAATAAGTTTTAAATTTAACTCAATACTAATAAAAAAAAACTTTAAAAAAAAATCATATTTATTAACACAATTTTAAAATATGTGACAAGGATCTTACTCTCTCAAACATATGAATAGTTTTCCATTAACATTATTTAGTTTACTTAAATTATGCTGATACGATAAAAAAATTAAAATAGTTAAACTTCTAACTAAATTTCAATCATTTTTTTAAATAAAAAGAAAACTTATGATAATTTGAAAAATTGGTCGACGTATGCTTGTGTATATATAATGAAATATTATTTATAAATTTTTTTTATATAATTAATAGGATAAAACTTAAACAAAATTATTCATATTTTATCTTTTCATTATTGTTATGTATGGAGGAATTTGAATTAACTATAATTAATTAAGATAAGAATAAAAAAAAATTATTAACTTTTATTAATTTTATAAAATTTAAAAAATAAAATAAAATATAGATTATGATGCAATTTTTTAACTTTTATTAATATACAAAATTTAAAAAATAAAATAAAAGATAGAGATCTTACATTTTTTTATACAATACCAAAAACAATAAAATTTAAATTCAAAATTTAAAATTTTTATATAAAATTATTCTAATTTTAAATTTTCACCACAAAACCAATTCTAATTACTTATTTTCTTTCTGTTTAGTTGCACGCAATCTAAATAATTTAATTTACAAATTAAGAAGTGCTAGAATGTGTGAAATAAAAGTGATTTGATTTGACACAAGAAAAATTGCAACGTTATAACATTTGATGCAGGACGTTAAATTATTTGAATAACATTAAAATAAAAAATTAATAGTTATAATTAAAAATTAATTAAATAAGTTAAATAAAAAATAATTAAAATTAAAATAATAATTATAATTAAATTTAATCAATATTATTTAAGAAATACTCTTAAACAGAAAATATTATTTTTTGTAAAATAATATTTATTAAAAATAATCTTATTGTACAAAAACAATATTTTTTACAAAAATAATATATTGACATAATAATATTATATTTACAAAATAATATTTTTAAAATATAATGTAGTATAATATTAATATCTTCTAAGAGTCATTAATTATTTTATAGAAATAAATATTAATTAATTTAATTATAATTTTTATAAATTTAATATTAATTTTTTATTTAATAAGTGTGATTGATTTATTAATTATTTTTAATTATAATTATTAAAATTTTAAATTTTAACTTAGAATTCAATCTTTCAAAGATAAAAATATCGTCAAGTAAATCTTTCAAAAATTTTATAATGGAAGATTAGTTCTTTAAAAATTTAAATTGTTATTATATTATTTTTTAAAAAAATTTGTCATCAAATTTACTTTTTATCAATAATTTACGAATCAATTTAAATATTTCAAAAATTAATTTTTCGATACTTTAAAATTTTCAAAGATTAATTTAATAAAAAATTCTCTGAAAACAACGTATATATATATATATATATATATATATATATATATATATATATATATATATATATATATATAGATTTGATGTTATACTTCAGAAGCTTGTGATATGTGATGTCATATTACTTAATTTCATGCTTGTTGAGAAATTAGCATCCAAAGTAGATTATTTGGATAAGTTATTTTAAAAGTTACACTCTTTAAGGTAAAATAAGCCAACGGATATATATGTCTGGCAGAAATTTTGATGAACTACACACCATAACAAATATACTTTTGAAGGACACCTCCCCGTAGGAGTTTAGATGCATTCCAGCTTTGTAAGTTGATGAAATGAGGTCCCCACTCCAACTCGCATTTTTTATCACTGAAGAGAATTTCTCACGTTTCAGCTACAATCAACACTCAAAAACTCTTTAGATTATTTGGTAAAATGCTAATGGTAATGGTTAGTTAGGTTCATGGGAGATGGGTACGCCGGGTTTCCTGTGACGTGGAGTTCCAAATAAGGATCTTACTTGCATGGTCAGGAGGACCTGCAGTTGTTGCTTCATTTATTGTTATTATTACCATTAATATTTTTTTATTTTGCTTCTTTTTCGTTTCCTTGACTCGCTTACTTCTGTACCTTGGTCAAACAAGAAAAATAAATAAAGAATAAGAAGGGTTTGCTTGCCTCATAATAATGCTATGAACTTTGCACAAATCACTTGTGTGGTTTCAACTTAAAATTTTCTCTATTGAATATCATTTGAGTATATGAATGCAACGAATTTAAATTATATCCATCACCAAGTTTTGCATGTAAATAACCTTACTACCCACAAAGACTAAAAACGACATTGTCCTTGTGTGTGTGTCCACTAACCAACTAAAGCAAGCCAATCATCTTTTTTTTTTTTGGTAGCAGTTGGGGATCCTGACAGTGGCCATAAGCATCTCTCGTCTCTCTTTTTTCTTGTCTTTGGGTTGAATAATGGCACCTTCCTCAAAAACTAACTAAACTATTCTATTTCACCAATATTATTTCATTTACAAATGCGAAATGCCACCAACTCATTTCCTAGAAGCCCCTTCCCCTTTTCTACTCAAACTCTTGAGACAAAGCAAGCCTTCAACTAGTCCCCAATCTAAACCATTTTATTTATTTATTTACTTACTTATATTGTTCCTTCAATTTTTCTTCCAAGCCACTATTCTCCTAGTCCCTCCACTTCCACTCACAAAATTCATACCCTTCAAAACATAAGCACAACGACGCAGAATTGATCTCACCCACGTCTTATGATCTCCCCAAGGCATGACCCTATTCTATCCCACACCCACTTTCCCACTATGTTGAAGCTCCTCAACAAGAACCTCCGCCGCTTCCTCTCCCGTCTCCGTTGGTCAACTCGCCGCCGGTCAAAGTCCAAAGTAGTAGTGATCAACAAGTCCGGGAAGCAGGGCCCAAAAGCCCACCCAGATGCCAAACACGACCCAAGCCCGAATTTTTCAGCGGCGGTTCACCCGAATGCTCAATTGGGTAGTCCGAAACCCGAGAAACGAATCCGGGTCGCGACGTTCAACGCTGCCCTGTTCTCCATGGCACCAGCACTACCCAAGGCAGGAGAAAAAGGCGCCAGCTTTGAGGATGAAAACGGCGTCGCTTCGAAACCCAGAAGAGGCATTGACACAACCCCACAATCAAAGGCAACGAACGAGCGCCCCAGAAGCATATTGAAGCATTCACAATCACAATCGGAGAACAGAGGAGAGAAGATGGGAAGCAAACAAGAAAGGTTCAGAAAATCGAAGATGAGGGTTTCCATCAATCTACCAGACAACGAGATTTCACTGCTTAGAAGCCGACAATCGAGTTTCTCGGAACACGACAAGGAAGGGACGGGGGGTTATTGGGGAAGTGGGGTCCACATGAGTAGTGGTAGAACGGTGGTTGAGGTTCTTAGAGAGGTGAATGCAGATGTTTTGGGTCTTCAAGATGTGAAAGCTGAAGAAGAGAATGGGATGAAGCCTTTGTCTGATTTGGCTGCAGCTCTGGGAATGAACTATGTCTTCGCTGAAAGCTGGGCACCTGAGTACGGTAATGCTGTCTTGTCCAAATGGCCGATCAAACGATGGAATGCTCACAAAATCTTTGATCACACTGATTTCAGGTTCAACTCAGAATACCACTCTTTTTAACCCCTGCATTTTCCAATTGCTAATTCCTATAATTATCTAAACCAATTAAACTAAAAATATTTATTCATATACTTAATATGATTTTTAATGTAGTTTTGGATCAAAAATATAATTATTAATTCTTTGATTCACTCTTTCATTTAATGCTCTACATGTTTATGTTTGTGCATTTTCTATTCTCTGCCTTCTAAAATTACCATCTTTTATTTTCTGTTTAGTTGAAAAGAAGGAAAGAGAAAAAGGAAGTTGACTTTTTAGAGATAAAAATTCAACTTATTTTTTATTTTTTTTAATCCTAAATTTAAAGTTGACACTTAGATTAAAAATTATTAATTGATATAAATTATTTTAATATTTTGACTAAAATATTTTTATTTAATTTTTCTTATTTTATTTAGTTAATTTTTAATTAATTATCCACATATTTACTATATGAGTATATAATTGGAAAAGGTTAACTAATATAATAATATGTTTGAAATTTAAAAAAAGTAAAAAAATTAAAATTTTGAAATGAAGATAATATTATTTATCTGTATATATTATTGGGTGTCACTTGTTTTTAAACTACATTAGAAAATCAATTGCACCATTAGAAGTGTGTGTGGAGAGAGAGAGAGAGAGGAAGTTATTTCTGCGTGCAACTATATTATGTCTGTCAGAAATAAAGGAACCCACCATGTTATATACAATGACAGGTAAGAAAAAGACATGCAACTGATAAACCATTCCCGGGTTAGAAGTGCTCTAAGGTTAAGTTTGGTGCAATGAATAGGACGGAACAGGGAAATGCAATGATATTGCTAATTTTGATTGTTTAGAACACAGAACACAGAATGCAACTTGATATTTTTTGAAAATAATTTATTATTAAATAATTACTTTACCATTCATACTTTTCAAATTATGAAATAATTAATTCTATCACATTTTATCATATCTCTTTTCATTTTATTTTATCTATAATTAAATATTTAAATATAATATAATTATTTTATATTTAAAATACTCTAAACAGTTTAAAATAAAATTTTATTGATGGGATTTAAAAATAATTTATTTTTAAAATCAATAGAATCCTAACATTTCCTAACCTCCGACTCATAAAAATGTGATTATTTATAACTACATGCAGGCATGTAGCAAGTATTTTCCTTTCATTTATTATGTCTTGATGGAGCCACAGCAAAATCTAAAAGAATTTGTAGCAGCTTTTGGTTTACAATTCTTCAATGTATTTCGTGGAAGCTTCTTCGAGCTCGCCATTGCAAAAAATAAAAATAAAAATGAAAAGATAATCACTTTTCTACTCATAAAGTCATCAATTATTCCAAAACTTTTGAATAAAAAAATGTTAAACTAACACATGGGAAGCTTCCAAAAGGCAAAAACCATATAGAAGATTTTTCATTCACTAACTACTCGTCCAAACAAATGCTTAAGCAATGATCTTGCTTCCGTGTGGTTAGGTTGTTTATGCTTAACTTTACGCAAAAAGTTTAGTATTACATCAATGCTGAAACTGCTATGCACATCTTTTATTCTTTCCTTGTTTTCTTCTACGTGCCAACGGCAATGATAGATGCACGGCATGCCAACTGTAATAGCTGTACGCAGTGAGGCAAGATTGATCCCCCACCTACTCCTTAAGGATTCCATATTGTTATCACTCATCAATGTTTCCTTCAGAGTATTTTATGTTAGGAAAATACTATTCGGTGCTCTTTGATTAAGAAATTATAAGTAAAATTTTTATTAAAAAATGTTATTAATGTATATATATTTTTGAAAATTTTATTGATATATATATATATATGTGGTGATTTTTAATTAAAATTATTTTTTATTTTTTTAACTAGTATCTTTAAAGATTTGATTAGCAAAACCATTTATCCTATATTGCAATCAGAATGTTTTTTGAAGAAATTTATGGATGCATAATTTATTACTCATTAAAATATTCCAATAAAGAAACATCTATGTCAGTGTCTTTACAGAGACTTTTCTTCTTTAGAATTCTTCAGCATTTTCTTGTTTCAAGCAAACTTTTATATTCTCCAAAAGCAAATGGCGGTCTATTTCCTTGAACACTACTATAACAACTCTTCTGCAATTTAAAGTTCTTAGGTTTGTGTAAACGAAACATGCACTATAAGCAGTAAAATAATTTATGTTTGGTGTGGAGTAAATTTGTGTGATGCAATTTAGGTACAGTTTGTCATCATCTTGGAACACCCATAGCAATAACTAATTAATGCTGCCATTTCAAGAAATAGCTAGACACATAGTTTGTCTGGTCTTGAAGAATTAATAGACAGAATAGTATATTTCTGTTCTTGCTTAAGTTTTTCATAATTACATTAAATTTTTTTTGTCTTGCTTCAGTCTAAAGGTATTTCTTGCTAATGACCATCCACTAATAAATGATTATGGAAATATAAGTGGAAATCCAACCTGTGAAAGCAACCAAAGTAGAACAATTCAAGAATTTTAGCATTGAAATTATGGGGTTAGAGAATGACTGAGCAACAAGGATGAACATGACATGCTAAAAATTGTAATTTCTTGGCCACAGGAATGTTCTGAAGGCCACTATCGATGTACCCCAAGCAGGTGAATTCAACTTTTACTGTACCCACCTTGATCATCTTGATGAGAATTGGAGAATGAAGCAGATAAATGCAATAATCCAATCAAGTGATGAGCCTCACATCTTAGCTGGAGGCCTTAATTCACTTGATGAATCAGATTACTCCCAAGAAAGATGGACAGATATTGTAAAAGTATATATTTACCTAAATTTTTTGTCCCCTATTGTTTTTTGGTTATAAAAATACAAATCAATTTCTTTGATTTGTGTACAGTACTATGAAGAGATGGGAAAACCAACACCAAAGGTTGAAGTGATGAAATATCTCAAGGGTAAAGACTACACAGATGCTAAGGACTATGCAGGGGAATGCGAATCAGTTGTCATGATTGCCAAGGGCCAAAGTACAAATACTGTTTTGAACCTTTTATGCATTTGATTTTTGAAAGTTCAGTTTTGTTATTATACTATGTTCCCTAAAATTGTAAATATTATGTATGCAGGTGTCCAAGGGACATGTAAATATGGAACTCGGGTAGACTACATATTATCATCCTCAAATTCTCAATATAAGTTTGTTCCCGGTTCCTATTTAGTTCTTTCTTCCAAAGGGACATCAGATCATCACATAGTCAAAGTTGACTTGATGAAGGTACATAACAATCCTCAAGAAAATGTGACACAGAAACCACAACAACCTAGACAGAGAGTTGTAAGAATAACACAATCCACTCCATCCAAAGGTATCTGGAAAACACTTGAAATAAATTGAGTTCCCTCGGTTTAGATTAGTGTCATGATTATATTTTGTAAATGGGGCATTTTGTTTTGTTCCTGCTTCCTAATCCTAAGTTCTCTATACAGCTCTCTTCAAATAGATTTAAAAGAAAATGAAAGGAAAAGAGTGTGATGCGATGTATGGCCCTTTTCAAAAAAAATTGTATAGCTTTTGATTAAGAACTTCAAAAATCTAGGGAGTGATTCCTTGCTTGTCATTCTTTGATAAGGTCTATAAAATTCTGAGTATGAGATTGTTTTTATTTGAATGTAAATTAGTTCATTTTACTTCTTGTTATCAAATACATGAGTACATGACTTGCTAGGATAGTAAAAGAATCATACTGACAAAACAATTTTATTTAAATATTTTATTTCAGTTACATGAATTCAACCATTTTTTATTACCATCCATGATTATTTATAAGTTATTAGAGTTGATCCAATGATCAGAACTTGAAATAATTTATCTAAAATTATTCAAATCTCGTCACTTTGGTTTAAAAAAAGTTTGTTTATACTTTCAACTGGAGGTTAATTTTTTGCTGCCAACCTCCAATAAGATTACAGGACAAGAGAAGATAACTCCCCTTTATTTTTATTTTTTTAACATTATATGTATGTAGAGATGATCAAACTTCTGACATTAACATCACACTCAAGTTAAAGATGAGGCCCCATTGAGTTGCAAGCATGTTGGCCCTCCTTTTTCAATTAATTGCAAAAAAGCTGGCACACCCATTAAAGATGGCTGAAAAGGACACAAAACCTGGAAACAAGTTCAAAGCAAAGCACCAAACAGTTTTTATGAGCATGTAAGTGAGGAAAGGAGGAATATATTTGAGACACCATTTGTGATATTTCCTGCTTCCAGATCGTGCCAAGGAATGCTAACCTGATCCCAATAATTTAAAGTCATTCATGTTTCTCCCATGACAAGTGAATCCAGCTTTGGCTTATTCCACAAGGCCTCATAAATAACTCCCCATCCCTTTTTGTTTTCCTTTTTTTTGGTCAAATTCAAGATTCACTTCAGAGGACCACTTTTTCCATCTAATTCACACGATAGCGCAATATTTATTTCTAACCCAATTCTAGAATTGATTTTTTCACTTACCCTTGTTTAAAAGAAACGAGATTATTATTTAATATTATGCTTCTTTTTTTTTGTGTAAATCATTGTTTATAATAAATTTATTAACGTCCCGTAAACAAAATCACCCATCCACTACCCCCCCTCACAAAAAAAAAAATTAAAATAGCACTCTCATTCAATTTGTTATAATATGAAATTTTTAGATAAAATTATATTAGTTTATTTTGTTGAAATACTGTTTGTTGCTGTAACGAAATCATACACATATCCTTATATTTTTTTACATCAATAGAAAATTTTCTAATTGTTTGAGTTTTGTTTAATGTTGTTAGCTTACCAAACATAGCGTGGATATGTGATTCGCATATGTCTGTTAATAACTTTTTCTTTTAACAATATCTCTACCTTCAATGTTGGACAAGATCTTACTGCGTTGGCTTATGAAATTAAATTTTTTGGATTGTCTTTTCTTTGGATTTCAAGAACTTGAAAGCGGATACACTTGAATTGTCAAAGGTGTTTGATGATAGAACTAAGGATCATGACATTATTTGGAAGTTTTAGGCATCCCAACTTAAGATCTTGGCACATGAAGCAATCTACATATGGACTTGGGTATGAGCATTCCATGTTCTAGGGAAGGTGGGAATGAAGAAAGATGCTAGTTTGATTGGTGTTGCACCATGCTTCTAACGAAATATTCTATGGTGTCATTGACATTTATCATTGCCACAAACATGTTGTTTTTTTTTTTTTTTTTTGGATAGTTGTGTTGTATGTTTTTGGTGTAGTAATAAATAAGTATGCATTATGTCAAAGACACTGATGTTAGCAATAGTGGACGAAGAATAGAGTACTCTTATGAAGAATGCCAAAGAGATGGGCATGATTTTTAATTCCCTACAATTTCATAATCACTACATTCAAGAGTTCATTATTGCCTTTTTAAAAACAATAAAATTTCATCTTTGTAATAGTAAATGGGTAACAAAATGGTAATTTTTTGTAAAATTTTAATATTGTGATCGAACAACCTCACTTAAAAAGTAACATTTGTAAATGTGTAAAAATATTATATATAATTTTGTTAAAATAGAAAAAAAAATACAAGTTTAACTTTCCCTACATTTATACTTACCTATTTGTTATCTTTTATAATAATGATTTGAATAATTTTTGAATTTTTTATTAAATTAAGTTAAATATTATAATTTTAATTTATGCCTTTTATTTTAATGTAAATAAATCTCTTAGGATTTATTAGAATTTTGACCTAGTTATGAATTCTTATTATAAATTTTAAAATTTTAAAAGACAAAATTAATAATTTGAGTAAATTTTCAAAGTGAATAATGAATATTTAAAATATTATTATTATTAAAATCAATAATATAATGTTCAAAGTTAGTTAGTGCTAATCTTAGAAGTTGAAGAGAAAAAAAATATATATTTATAAGAAGTTTATTTGAAATTGTTCACTACTATTAAGAAGCATATTCATATTAAAATAAACTAAAGTACAGCATATATTAAATTTTAAGAGAGGAAAGTATGAGTTCTAAAATAAAAAGATAACATGATTTAAGCATCTAAAGAGAAAAAAGTATAACTTATTCAAATAAGTAAACTATAATATACATAATTAAATAAAATAAAACATTACATATTTTTTATATAAAAATGTTAGAACATGCACTTGTGTATATAATTTTTTAAGGAAAATTTGAGTAGGGTGCAAAGGCCGTCTCTTGCCCATTAAATCTGTCAGTATACAGTGATGTCACTCCCTCGAATATAAGTTTCAAGTACATTTTTTTAATTAAAAACTAAAATAAATGCAGATACTTTAGTATCTCATTCAAATCTACCTCTATAGCATAGCACTTGCAGTTTCCAAAATTTTGATGTAGCCATAAATTGGGGAGGGGGTACAAAAAAGTATCCTATTTTAAATTTGAAAAATATTAAAAAGAAAAGAATAATTATATGGAGAAAACTTCAATGTAATATGCCATAAGTGATTTTGGAGATTTTTTTTTTTAATTAAAATGAGATTGATCATTTTGATAACTGATATAATAAAAGTGAACATTAAAAGTTATTAATTATCAAGATATTATTTTAATTTTAATTAGAGAATAATATCAAGAAGACTCATAGTATTCTATTTAAATCTTTTTCTAAGTATATTACTATTTAATTTTTTAATGAATCCTTCGGAATCAATTTTTATTTACATTACATAGAAATTATTCCATAGGAAAGAGAAAAACACAACCGTGAGAAGAACTTTTAAAGCATGGTAGGGTTTTCTTAAAATATATTTTTAATCTAAGGTATTATCCGTATAGGATAGAAACAATCATCTTAAGATATCCTGAGAATGCGCCATGGTTGTACCGCCTGTTGAAGGTGGATATTTTGACGTTTCTGAAGTTAAAATTATAAATAAACATTAAAATTGGATTGTTTTTAAAAATTTGGACGGAATAGTAATAGTTAAATACCCAAAATATATACCACAAGCATGGATTATGTTGACAATGAGTCATTAATATATAAGGATACACATCAAAATGAGTAACAGTTGCTTGAGATTTCTCAACGCGCAACATAAATCATGGTAGCTTTTTTAGATGTACCATTATGCACCAGTGTTTGGCAGTGACATGGTACTTGTGAGATTATTTTAAGATGCATCATACTTGTCCTATGGTATGACTTGTCTGCAATGACCAGTTGAAGGGATTGGGGGAGAGATTGTTCAAATATATACTATAATGGATGTTAAAACTACTATATTAGTAGCTGTAAATTTTTGAACGTGAATTCTAACAAGTTAAATTGAAAAATGATATCTAAAAACGTTAAAATTGCATTTTAAAGACAAAGAAAGCAACAAAGAGAAAGAAAAAAGTTGAGTTACTATTTGGTGATGGATCATAAGCTAGTATATATTTTAATTTGTTAACGAATAAATTTATATTTGTAATAATTGATAATTTAGTTTAAATTAATTAATATTTATAATATAATGTTATGTTAATTAATATTAGTTTTGTTTATTATTATTTATGATAAATATATAATATTGTATTATGTAAAAAGTAAATTTATGTTTTTTAATTATTATTTTATAATGTTAAAAATAATAATATTAATAATGTCATAATAGTAATTTAGTAAAAATAATTAAAATAAGTTATTATTTATTACTCTAATTAGTCTTTAAAAATTATTTTTAATTTTTTTATTGTAAATGATATTGCATTTTAAGATTTAACGCAAATAATAACCAGTTATTAAAAAATTAATATAAAATAATAAACTTCATAATTTATTTAATATTAATTTATGTTTAAAATAAATTTTTGATATATAGAATAATTTCATAATAGTATTAATAAATATATTTTTAAAAACCTTTTAAAATGATAATTTATAAAAAAGTACATGTATTAATTGTAAATTTAATTAGATTATAACAATGATAAAATTTGTATTATATAATTTAATTGTAATTTAGTTAATAAATGTTAATTAGTTTTTAAAAATAAATAATATTATAAAATCATATTTCATAATATAAACGTGTAGATTTTCAATGTACGTGTTTTAATATATTAACATTGACGTGATTTTATATTGTAAATAACCACGTTTAAAATTTGAATATTAATTAATTTAAAATTAAAATATATTTTTTATGTAAATAGTAATAAAAATATGTTTAATATGTATAATTAACGTTTACAATTTTTTTAAATTGTAATTATATAAATTTTTTTATTTTATTATATTTAGATTTTCAATGTACGTGTTTTAATATATTAACATTGACGTGATTTTATATTGTAAATAACCACGTTTAAAATTTTGTATAATTATTTGAATATTAATTAATTTAAAATTAAAATATATTTTTTATGTAAATAGTAATAAAAATATGTTTAATATGTATAATTAACGTTTACAATTTTTTTAAATTGTAATTATATAAATTTTTTTATTTTATTATATTTTGTATAATTTTATATATTTTAAAATTTTTTTTAATTATAATCTTCATAATACTGTTATTATATTATTGTTTATCATTAAATAATTTAATTAATTATAATTTTTTAATTTAATAATGTTTAATTTTTTATTTATATTTATAAAAAACAAATTAATAATATTTTATTATAATCTAATTGTGATAAGGTCGAACAATCCATCACTATTAAGATTGCAAAATATTTATATATGAAAGTAAATTTAGAATGAAGTTTCGAATTAAGATTTAAAGATCCAAAAAATAAAATTATTTTATAAAAGATAATATTTTACAAATTTCAAAGCAAATTATTGATTATTTATGAAGATTTTGTTCTTTAGAGGTTGCTCAAATTTAATTTTTTAAAGTGATTTTCCTTTAATTGAAGTTTTGATTGAAAGGTGAAAATCTTAAACACTCACCTTTCATATACCATCCAAAAAATGTACAATTAGTCTTGTTAAAATTTTGACTAGCATGCCTATAAATGGATTTCTGGTCGAAAGTACTTCAACTTACATGCAAAAGCCGATTGTGGTGGAACTTTTGAGAATCTCTCTATTTGAAAATGAGTTGCATGGAGCTTATGTCAAGATGATGTGATTATATCAATATTTTTTCCATGTAGAGGGCCATTTGGATAATCAAGTTTAGTTGGAGAGATATGTTCGTGTCTAGATTCTTCATTTGATTGGTGGAGTAGTTCTTTATGATCATTACAGCACTAGGGTATCGCTTAGATACCTTTCATTATTGGTTAACTTATAGTTGGGAATAAGCTGTTTTAGGTTATTTATATCGTGAGTTTTGTACATTGACAAACTACAATTAAGAAAGATATGTGGACTTACATTATTGTTACAATCATAAGCTTGGAGTAGATTTCCTCCTATTTCTCCCATTGATCCTGCAATAACAAATTTTACACTTCCAAATATAGCTAAATATAATTTTCATATTATTTTATTTCAATTTAATATTAAATGTTAATTTTAATTTAACACATTAATCATTATAGATGGAGGAAACATTCCATTAAGGTAGGTAGATAAGATTTACGATTTTATAAGCATGCTCTTGAAATTGTGAAACAAAATAAATGTAAGTTATTTATTTTAAAATGATTAAATATTATATGAAAAAATTAAAAATTGACATGCTTATATTGTTTTATTGTGCAAATTAAATTATAATCATATGCACATGTAATTCACATGTTGTTTGAGACATGCAGAGACAAACATAATTGTTGGACAAAAATTGTTCCATTGTTTTACTTTTATATCGTAGGGTGGCACCAACTAGATTAATTAATGCACCAATTTGGAATGTGCCAACATATTCTGCAACCCCAAGTTAAAGAGATGATATTCATGAACTGACACTAAAAAAAATATTGATGATAATTGACTTTGTGTTTATGCTCCATTTTTGTCTTTATGGAATGATAAACAGTAATTTGTATGCTTATGAATGTCTGATGATGGTACGATGACCATCAACTCTAAGTATATGAGATAATATACTCATCATACAAGGAAAATGATTACAAGAGAACATGCAGTAAAAGGTGGAGTAATAAGTCATTTAAGCACAAAATATCTAGAATTTTTAACATTTTCAACAATATCATCATTATCTTCACTGTTTGACCATGTTGGTGGTAAATCATATTTTGTATCATTACAATCATCATCTAATAAATTTGCATCTTCATAAGATGTGTGAAAAACAACGTTCAAATTAGTAAAACATTGTTAAGAAATTTTAACTAAAAAATTATGCATACATCAATTAACTTACTAACTATTCCACCATATTATATTAACATTATCAAATTTCTAACCAGATTAATGTCAACATAAATTTTTAATACTGACTTTAACAATTGTTGATCATAAATATTAATAATGCGTTTAATGTTATTATTATCACATATTTAAAAATTATTATATTCAATTTTGTCAATTGAAATTAAAAACTTCTCTACTAAAGAAGAAATCAATTAATTTGTAGAAAGTTTAAACTTTTTTATAATTTTTTTATTTAAGTTGATTAAAATTTATATCTCTTTTAATATAAATTACTTTTTTAGTTCCTTCAAAATTAAGCTAATTTTTTTCTTAAAAAATTCAACCATTGAAATATAAGATAATAATAATTTCACTTATTTTGATCCAAAATTTTGAAATTATAGGCATAACAGTTATTTTTTCATTTTTTGAAAATAAAATAAATCAGTTAATATTTAAAATTAAAATAAGATAAAAAAAATTATGATAAAAAATTTAAATTATAACAAAAATAAATTCAACCTTTAACAAAAACTAAAACAATACTAAACTTTTTGTAAATATGTTTAAAACTTAAAAAATAACAAACAATAACCAAAGCAACAGCAAACCAATGATATTTCAATGTAAAAATAAAATTTTCAAACACATTATATGCAAGATAGTACCAAGTCTATGTTTGAAATAAATTCTCATCCATCCAACGATCTTAACAAATCGTTGTATAAAGGACAAAATTTTATTGTGGCACATTCCAAAATAAAATAACAGTTGATATGATATAGATTGGGCCTAATTCAATTGTAGTGCAGGTTGAACTTGACCCATATGCAACATATGATGGATCTTGTCCAATGAATATTATAACCTCACAAATTAACTCACTTGCATGTTTTTTCAAGTTATCATACACCAAATTGACACCTTTTTAAATTATCCAATAAGTTGGTTCATATGTGATGCCTATTCAAATTGTGTCAGATCAGATCAAATTGTTATGCTTCCTCAAGTTGTTTCATAGAATGATCCACATGTAATGTTTCTTTAAATCGTCTTACACCAAAATGTTATTCACCCTCAGCTACCCCAATACATACAATGCACTTTCTTCCTTTACAGTAATTACTATTCACATTTCAAACAGGTTTTTTAAGTAATTAATTTTTTTTATGTAATTAATTTTAATAATAATCTTAAATGGGTTGAAAAACCGTGGAAGGTATGCTTTGCCGAGTATACATAGGTAACCTTGTCTAATAGCATGCCTAGTGATGCATTTGCACTACACGGCAAGGGTCAGCATGCAATGGAGCCATGACGTATTCTCAAAATACATTAAAATATTATTTCTGATTATGCAAGTAATATGTTTTTAAATTAATTAAAAAATTTTAAAACGAATCCTGTCATGATCAAAAAAACCCTGTGAGAAGATGTTGTAAAATTATCGAAGTATCCTCACGAATAATTAACACAACCATTTGTAAGTTGGAAGATGAAAGTGATGGGAAAATAATACTTTCAATGTTCGTTATTATCTCTAGATAAAGAGGAAAAGTACATATTTTAAAAAATATAATTAACATAGTTGATTTGAACGGTATTTTCATTCGGTAATCAAGGAAAGAAAAAAGAAAAACGAAACTGAAATCGCTTGGCCATTATTTTTTGTTGTTGCATGGGCCAAAACTTCTACAGTGCTTAAATATTAAGGGAGTTACTTTTTACATTCCCTCAAATTATTTTTCGCACCCCTTTCAGGTAAAAAGACGAAATTATCCCTGTAAATTTAGTTTTCGGAAATGTAAATCCGGAAGATTTGAACTTCTTTCCGGAAACATGTATCCGGAAGATAAATTGTACAATATTCATTATATCCGGAAAGGCGTATCCGGAATGAAAATATGAATTTTTAAAATGTTGCGTGAAAGAAGTGTGAATATATGTTCCGGAAATACGTTTCCGTAACGCAATGAATAAATTTTCGGATGTTCCGGAAACACGTTTCCGTAATGCAATGAATACATTTCCGGAAATGTGTATCCGGAAGATCTTTTTCGAAATGAGTTTAATTACTTTCCGGATAAGTATTTCCGGAAGTTTAATAAATCTATTCCGGAAAAGCATTTCCGGAAGTTCAATTCATTCCGAAAAATTATTTCCGGAAACTTATTAAATTCAGTTCGAATAATAAAAATGAAGGGCAATTTTGGTATTTAATTTTACAAAAAATGAAAGGGGGTGTGAAAAGTAAAAATGGAGGGTGCAAAAAGCAACTCCCCTCAATTTGCTTTTCGCACCCCCTTTCGTGTAAAAAGATAAAATTATCCCTATAAATTTAGCTTCTGAAAATGTAAATCCTGGAGATTTGAACTTCTTTCCGGAAACATGTATCCGGAAGGTAAATTGTACATATCCGGAAATGTGTATCTGGAATGAAAATATGAATTTTTGAAATGTTGCGTGAAAGAAGTGTGAATATATGTTCCGAAAATATGTTTCCGTAACGCAATGAATAAATTTTTGGATGTTCCGGAAACACGTTTCCGTAATACAATGACCGTAATGCAATGAATAAATTTTCGGATGTTCCGGAAACACGTTTCCGTAATGCAATGACCGTAACACAATGAACAAATTTTCGGATGTTCCGGAAACACGTTTCCGTAACCGTAACGCAATGAATAAATTTTCGGATGTTCCGGAAACATGTTTCCGTAATGCAATAAATACATTTTCGGAAATGTGTATCTGGAAGATCTTTTTCGAAATGAATTTAATTACTCTCCGGATAAGTATTTCCGGAAGTTTAATAAATCTATTCCGGAAAAGCATTTTCGGAAGTTCAATTCATTCCGGAAATTTATTTCTGGAAACTTATTAAATTCAGGTCGAATAATAAAAATAAAGAGCAATTTTGGTATTTAATTTTACCAAAAATAAAAGGAGGTGTGAAAAGTAAAAATGGGGTGCAAAAAGTAACTCCCTTAATTGGAGAGTCTTTAAACCATTAAAGTTAACGAACAAAAACGAAACCCATTTTAGTTGACCCCAAAAACTCTTAAAATGTACAGCCCAATACCTCGGCAAGACCGAAAACAACTCCCCTTCACTTTACTGTGAAGCAGGAGAAGAGAAGTCTGGTCACCAACGGTGGTCTCGAAATGTTTAAGCCCTTAAATATGTTTCTGATTCTTATGAAGATTTTCAATTCTAGTTTTTGTTTAAATTTTATTTGTTTTACTTATTACATTTAAATAAAATAATATATTTTGATTTTTTTTACTAGACTAAAAATACATGGTTTTTATAATTTTTAAGAAAAAAATAAAATTTACATAGATCTAATTTTAAAAAATATTTTCACAGATAAAAATATACTAAAGCCAATTTTATTTATACTAAGTAGTTGATCTTTTATGAACAGACGCGTCGCTTGCTTTCTTGCAGCTAAAGAATCCTCCGGAAAGATTTTTATGCATTGAGCAAGAAAATTAAGTTTAAATCGTCAAAAAATCTCATTGGAATCTAGGTGAATAGAATAATTAATATCCATTCTCAAGAGGCAGATTTTTTTTTCCCATTTCTCTATCTTTTTCATCACACCACTTATGTAATCTCACATTTCTCTCTTTTATTTTTTATTTTTCTGTTTATTATAAATAGGTGTTTCGGGTGAGGGCTGCTCATTCTAGGCTCAGCACATATTTCATAAATTCACCAAAACGTGGTGCATACAATTTTTTGTGTTTTTATAAGGTGTTTTGACTTTGTAGAATTCAGAAATATGTGAAATTTAGGAATAAATTCGGGCACAACATTAGAGCTTTTGTTATTGCCAATCATTCGAGAATAAATGAATAATACACCATAATCAAAACTCCACTTAGCCAATTCTAATAATTTATTATGCTCATCTGCTTGTCGAGTTGTCCACCAAAAAAATGCATGAGCAATGCTAATCCCGGCCATTACAACCCTACTAATATTTAAGCGATCTGTATATTTGTCTGATATATTAATAACCCTGCCAGATCCGTTATGGCAATAGTGTAATTTCAGGCTCCATTGCATAATAAAATAAAAGTCACATCAATTGGGCACATTATCAAGAATAAGCCAACCAAGCATCATAAACAGAGGCAGCCTGGATTAACCCACAACACAAGCGTACATGTTCACTTTACTTGAGTGAGACATTTATGCCAGCTTCTCGTGTTAGTGCCCTATGATTCATTCTTGTTTCACTCCCCATATTCTCTGGTGATCCACCAAGTCCACAAAACAGAACTGCTATTTGGCATCGAAAGCAAACTGCCATACCAATAATATTCCTCCGCTTCAACCTATAGGATCAAGATGTGGCATCACTTCTTACTCAAAAGTTACAAAAGCACCACTTGTTAACTGAATTGACATTAAGGTTGCTTCTAATATAACATCAATCCGGCACTTAAATCAGCAAAACTTGATCATATACTCTCCTGCCATTATATAAAAAGAATCAAAATTTGTACATCCAATTTGGCTTTGTGACAGAACATGCTTGAAGAAACATACAAACATTGTATAATCTAAATCTAACTTTACAAACAAATTATGCTGACACTAGCCAGTGGAAGGACAATTTAAAATCCTCAAATCTCAATCTGTACTCAAAATTCTAGAACCGGAGCTTCTTTCTTCTCTAGAATTAGAATGGTCACTTTCCAAGGTATATGATTGATACCCCGTTGGACTAGAGAGTTGACCGGAGCCACTACTGCTAACAGATCTTTCAATATCAAGCCTCCCAGCAACAAGAGGGATTGGTCTTTCAGGAATTGATGGCACGGATTCATCAGTCTCCATCATTTTAACAACCTGATCCATTGTTGGCCTAGCATATAACTGTGGATGAGAACATAGCACTGCAATTAAGACATACTTCTCAAGAACCTGTGGTGAACCGGGTTGTGGCATGCCATCTTCAATGACATCCAAACTTCTACCTGTTCTAACCAATGACCAAGCCCAATCTGTGAGTGCAGAAGGTTGACCATCATTGTTGGTTTGAAGAGCCTTTCTCCCACTCAAAAGTTCAAGAAGCACAACCCCAAAACTGAACACATCACTTCTCTCTGTTAACTGTCCATACAAAGCATACTCAGGGGCGACATACCCCATGGTTCCAGCTACCCTTGTACTCATATGCGTCATTCCCTCAGGGTTAAACTTGGCAAGTCCAAAATCCGCTACCTTAGCTTCAAACTTATCATCCAGAAGTATGTTACTGGCTTTAATATCCCTATGAATGATGGAAGGTTGAGCCCCATAATGCAAATAAGCCAAACCCCTAGCGGTGCCAAGAGCAATTTGTTGACGAATAGGCCAACCAAGTTTGACCCCATTAGAACCAAACAAATGGTCATGAAGACTCCCATTTTTCATCAAATCGGTCACAATAATCCTCTGGTAACCTTCTAAACGAGTGGTGGCACTACAATAACCTCTCAAGGCAACAAGATTCACATGCCTAACACTTGCAATGACCTCAACTTCATGCGTAAAGCTAGCATCACCCGCAGCCGAACAATTCTTGAACCTCTTCAATGCAACTTCACTTCCATCAGAGAGAAACCCTTTAAAAACATTCCCATAACCCCCTCTCCCAATTATGTTATCCCTGGAGAAATTATGGGTAGCCTTCTTAACATCATCAATGGTGAACCTTATCAAAGTGGTGCTTTGCTCTATGGAATCCAATCCAGAAACCAAACCCATCTCCGCAACATGAACATCCTTATCCCCACTCACCCTCTCATTCAACTTGCAATAAGCCCAAAACCCGATAATGAGAAGCGACAGAGCCAAGACAGAAACAACAGCAACAACAACAGCAATAACAAGCTTTTTCTTTCCGGAAGAGGAACCTCCGGAGGAAAAATCAAGAGAAAAGAGGCACTTGGTAGTGCCAGGGTCAGAAGGACCGAAACGGTTGGAGAAAGCAGCAGCATAAATAGAAGGATAACCAGTGCAATCAGAAAGGTTCCCAATGGATTGGCCAAAAGGAGGCAAAGTGGAGAAAGTAGTGGTACAGAGTGCACAGGGAGAATTATTCTCAAGCGATTGATTGCAATTGGTTTGCATGTTCTGAAGCGCGGATTGGTTAACCAAGGTTTCGAAATCATGTTTGGTGGTGATGTTGGTGCAGCCTTGAGAGATCCAAGAGGTTTGGAAGCCGCAAGAGGAACGAATATCGAAGGTAGGGTCGAATTTGTTGACATAGGATTGAAAATCTTTCCAGCAAGAATCAGAGGAATTGAGAGGAGGGAGGAAGAAGCCAGTGCGAAGAAGGTAATCGGACTGAACGAGACGGAGAGCTTGGTGGATGGATTGGCAGCGAGCGGAGTCAAAGGAGGAGGGTTCGCCGAGGACGGTGAGGAGGGTGAAATTGAGAGGGCATGACGCGGTGGAAAGGGAAGGAAAGAGGATTGGGATGAAGAGGAAGAGGAAGAGAGAGTTCATGATTATGGAAATGAAAGAGTGGAAGAGTAGGTGAGTTTGCGTGTGGGGAGTATGAAGAAAAAAGGTCAGAGGGAGGGATTAGTATTTTTTACCATGGTAGTTAGTAGAGAATTAGAGATGCATTTACTGTTACTGGTGAACTAATTAGATTAGATTACACGAATCATATTCAGCAGCCAAGAGCATCCCAGAAGCGGATACGGTGCTTCCTCGAACTCAACCCCACTTAGTTTTGACTAATACTCCCTATCGCTCTCTCTCTTTACTGCTCACCTCACTTTTTCCTTTTTTCAATTCTATTTTCAATCATCTAGAAGCCACTTAACAAAGTATTAATTAAATTTGCCTCCTCCATCAATTCCGCACGTCACCACTTGAGCATGCCAAATTCCCCATGGCCAAATACTTCGGAAAATAATTACTTTCTATTGTTTCCATTACGTCATTTCCTATCCCGTTTAATTAACTAATTATGGATCCAGTCTGATTCTACTATCTTCGACCTTGTAAGTTGAAGTAGCCTCAGGATTATACTTGCCTTAATTTTTAATCTTTTATTTGTTTATTTGAACTCAATTACCAGGGAAGAAAATAATTTTGATAAAAATATGTTTTTTTTTTACGTAAAAATAGAAAGAATTATTTTACAATGTGATTCACAAGAAATAGTTCTCCAACTATAAGAAATTAAGAGAAAAATTATTTTATTTTTGTTCTTTTACTATTTAAATTATTAAAAAAATAATGTAATAAAATTAAAAATTTTAATTTTAATTTAATTTTTAATTAGTGTAAAATAAAATTTTTGTTTATCTTTTAAAATGCATCGTGTATGAATCTTTTATCATTGTCGAGACATTCCTAATATAGTTTAACTCTAAGATGTACAATACTAATGTTATTTATCTTTAAAATGTGTGACATACGATATAATCATTCATACTTTGACTTATATTTAGATACACTGCAGTTATATTTAGATGCACTGCAATGTAACTTACATTTAAATATAGAATGTGATTTAATTTCGAGATGTATCATACAATGTAATTTAGATTTAAGATACACAAACATATTAATCCGTCTTATTATTATAAGGTATATCTAGTATGATTTAAAAAAATATATCATCCATACATATGATCTTATTGTCGTCAAACAACATTGTAGCTTATAATGAGAATGTGCAACAAAGAGTGTTACATACATACTTTCTACTTCAACATCTTGTTTTTATAAATTTTGTTAATTTCATTGTAGATCCGATTGAGTTTTGCATTTATTTTTTTAAAAATATTACATTTAAAATTTTGTTATCAATAGTTTTAATCTTGTATAATGTTATTTTATTTTTTCTCACTCGATTGTTATGACAAAATTTAATTGATGATATAAGTTAATTGTTATTATTATTATTTATCATATTTTTAGTACTTTTTATTTAAATATTTATTGTTATGGTTGAAAGTTTTAAAATTTTTATATTAAAAATAAGAAAAAAATATTTATTGAAATGTTAAAAAATTTCAAAAAGTAAATGAACTTATTTTTGGAAAAATAAGAAAATAATTTAAGTTGAATGAGATATAATCTTAAATTAACTTAAACAAAATATTTATATAAAATTAAATTAAATATTTTTTTTATTTTGTGGGTAGATATTTTTTTCTATTCATCAAATCAAATATAATTTATGATTATTTAATTATAATTCTCCCTAATTTTTCTTATTTTTATAGAAATGGTCACGCAAGTAAAAAATTTGAAAATAGTAAGTTTTGGATGAAAAAAAAAAGATAAAAAAAGCATAAAAAGATAGTACATCTAATACGACACGTCATCCCTACGGTAGTGCAGGGTTACGTAGATTCATCGTGGCGACGGCTAAAGAAGCGGTTAGGTCAAGCCCGCCCGGTCCACCACATTGAAACCCTAATGTACGCCTATAAAAGGGAGACTCTACTACGCCACATGACACCCGTAAGCTTTAAAGGCCACACCACTCTGCAGGATATAAGCATATCACTATCCCAGAGACACGTCATTCCATTCTCACCTCTCTTTTGGTATCCTCTCGTAGGATCTTGGAGGCAGAAACTCTTTCACATTACAAGTTACAACATCCTATTGCTCCTATTGCTAGTTGTTGTGCGTTTACTGTGTGTACAAAGTTTTACCCATGGGCAAATGCATTCGTCAGTGAAGAAATGAGTATTTAAAACCCTTAATATCATTCCCACATAAACTATTTCAACAATATTACAGAATGATTAAATCCTAATTTTTGAGCTCACCAGAAAAGAGTTTGTTTAGAAATATTTGAAGTGAACGTAGAAAGGGGACAAAATGAGAGTAAGTGATTTAAAGATAAAAGGGTACAAATACGGTTCAATTATGGAAAGACACGAGACTTTGGTTTCCTTTATAACTTTATCCAATTTCACCCCAACTCCGTTATAAATTATTTGAGTTAATTGCTAACCATCCGTTCTCATTCTATTACTATCCAATTATCATGCAATAACAATCTTCTTTCCCTTAAGTTACTACTTCCAATGATCATGCAAGGTATATAATTAAGAGAAGCATAAAGAACATGCGGACGCGGATTTGTTAAATCAGTAACTGATTATAAATCAAGGATTCCGATTGATCCTTCAAAACCCTTAGATTCAGTTTACCTTGTACTTCCATTAACTAGACAATGTTACGATCGCCTATCCCCTAGTTAACTTATAAATTAATTCTATTTAATTAATCATTCATAATAAAGAAAACACAATTGAATAGAAATACCGAATCATTCATTAAAAGGAAAAGGGATTCAATTGGTTACATTATAAGTTTCACTAAAGCCCCATGATTTAGAGGTTAGTTACGTATAGAGATAAGAAAAATAAAAACATACTAATCCCATAAAACAATCCATAATCCTAATTCTAGAAGAGAATGACAAAACCGTAGTGCTAGCAAGGCTAATGATAAACCATCCTTCTGTTGATTTATTTGCGAAAAATTAATTATAATCTCAATATAATTTATGATTATTTAATTATAATTCTACCTAATTTTCCTTATTTTTGTAGGAATGGTCACGCAAGTAAAGAATATGAAAATAGTCAAGTTTTGGACCAAAAAGAGAGTAAAAGAAGATAAAAAAAATAATACATCTAATGCGACAATGACACGTCATCCCTGCGGTGCTGCAAGATTACGTAGAATGATCATGACGGCTAAGGAAGCGGCTAGATCAAGCCCGGTCCACCATATTGAAACCGTAATCCACGCCTATAAAAGGGAGGCTCTACTATACCACATGACACGATCCTAGGCCTCAAAGGCCACACCACTATCCGGGGCGTAAGCCTATCATTGTGTCGGAGACACACCATTCCATTTTCATCTCAATTTTGGTATCCTCCCGTAGGATCTCGGAGGCAGAAGCTCTTTCACATTGCAAGTTGCAACATCCTATTGCTAGCGTTACTAGCATTACGGTTTTGTTATTCTCTTCTAGAATTAGGATTATGGATTGTTTTGTAGGATTAGTATGTTTTTACTTGTCTTATCTCTATGCGTAACTAACCCCCAAATCATGGGGCTTTGGTGAAATTTATAATGTAACCAATTGAATCTCTTTTCCTTTTTATGAATGATTTGGTATTTCTATTCAATTGTGTTTTCCTTATTATGCATGATTAATTAATGATAATTAATTTCTAAGTTAATTAGGGGATAAACGATCGTACCATTACTTAATTAACGGAACTATAAGGTAAACAGAATCTAAGGGTTTTCGAGGATCAATCAGAATCCTTGATTTCTAATCAATTATTGATTTAACAAGTCTGCATGTTCTTTATGCTTCTCTTAATTATAGACCTTACATGATCATTGAGGTTAGTAATGGTTAGCAATTGACTTAAATCATTCATAAGGGAGTTGGGGTGAGGGCCTACAAAGTATCATATCAATTTCCTAACTACGAATTTTAGTCTACCCTTATCAACATGATTTAGAACTCACTTCAATTTGGAGAGATAGCTTAGGAGACCCACATCTCCACATTAGAAAATTTTTTAGGCTGACAAATACCATTAAAATGAACAGCATTGCGCAAGATGCCATTCAATAACAATTATTCCCCTTTTCCATCACTGAAAAGGTGAACGATTGACAAACTCTTTTTTGGAAGCATCTATCACTACTTGGGACCAATTATAGCATCTATTCTTGACGCAATATTTTCCACAATCAATGAAGTCCAAGATCATAGTGGAGATTGTCAACTTCACTCAATATAAGAATGAGTCCTTGTGTGAGGCTTGGGATAGATTTCAGAACCTTCTCTGGAGATGCCTGCATCATGGGTAATACCTCATCTTGTGCACATACCTTCTACAACAGTCTTTCTATGCCAATAAAGTTGTTATAAATGTAGCATCTAGTGGGGGTATCATACATACCCCCTGAGAACACTTGGATAATCATAGGAAACTTAGCTGCTAATAGCAACCAATAGAGATCTACTGATAGACATGTATGAAAGAAGGATTCCCAACCAGTAGGAATGTATCAAGTCGATCATACTGCTATAATAGTCAGTTGATTAGAGGCCTTAAATAAAAATATGGAGACACTTATGCAAGCACAGACACAACATGTCATGCCTATCCAATCTCCAGTTGCATTTGAGTCTAATCCGTGTAATCTATGCGAATCCATAAGACACGATGATGAAGGATGCATGGGTGAAGCTAATATAGTCCAACAAAATGAGGAGGCTAACTATGTGGGAAACACTTATAACCCCACCTAGAAGAATCACCCCAACCTCTCTTGGGGAGGGCATCAAGGTAATAACTATACTAGCAATGTTCAATATGTTTATAGACATTTTCACGCACAAAATCAGGAAGGCTATAGGCAAGAAAGGAAGGAGCCAACATTTTTAAAATCCTAAGTCCAAAATATGTAAACTCAATTTCAGAATATAGAGAATCAATTATGACAACTTGCTAACCTTGTGGCACAAGTGCATGAGACTTTACCTAGCCAGCCTGAGGTGAACTCGAAGGAGCAAGCTAATGTAGTTATTCTTAAGAGCGAGAAAAAGTTGGAGATGCATGTGGAGAAAAAGAACGAAAAGGAACATGTGGTTACTTACGACCACCAACAAGTTACTAATGGCCTTTTAACCCTTATGGGTGAGAGCTCAAAAGAAGTTAAAAATGGAGGTAATAAATTCGACAGTATAGAAGGTCATGGAACTTGTAAGCTTAAACTATCAGTTGAAGAACCTCTAGTACTTGAACTCAAACCTTTTTCCTTAAATCTAAAGTATGCATTTTTACCTCCTATTTTTTCTCTTTTTATTATTATTTCTTCTAACCTTGTAGGAACAATTGATAAGCATAAATTTCATAAATAATTATCTCTCACTTTTATCTCATTAAGACTTCTTATATGTTCAATTAAGTGATCTTTGTCATATTTTATGAGTTTGGGTTCATATGAAGTTTAATTGAATTTCTTTGCTTACCCGATTAAAATGACACTATTATAGTATTTTGAGCATAATAGGAGTTGTAGACATCCAAAAATCATGAACTCTGTCTTGAATGAAAGCTTAAAGAAGTGTCCATAGTTACAAAGCAAGAGCAGATTCTAAATGGGATGTTTAGGACTCCGAAATTATCTCAAAAGATGAGATAGTGTTGCTGACGTGGAATTTGAACAGTGTGCAAAGATCCGGCCATATCTTGAGATATAGAAGTCATATTGAGATGAAATCAACTTTGTTGGACAGCTAAGATCCAGGGCTACAACTTTTGTTCAGAAGTCAAGCTCTAATTTGGACATGTGAACATCCGAAATTGCGGTGCAAGAAAGTCAAAATTGTTGTGCTCATTGGTGGTAAAAATTCAAAAGTGTTTTGCAATTTCAACAAAGCCCATGTGAAAGCAAGAAAAGGGTAGAAAAGTAATATCCTAGTTGGTGACTTTCTGAAGATGATGCCTCAAAAATCCTCTATAAATAGAAGGGTTTGCAAGAGGAGACACACACCATTTTGGATATTAACTCCAATACCATTTTCTTTCTTCTTTCTTTCTTTCTTTCTTTCTTGTTAGTTTTGCCTCCTTCATGGAAGGCTTAGGTTTTCTTTCTTGTTAGTTTGCCTCCTACATGGAAGGCTTAGTTTTTCTTTATTGTTAGTTGCCTCCTACATGGAAGGCTTAGGATTTATTTGTTGTTAGTTGCCTCCTACATGGAAGGCTTAGGATTTATTTGTTGTTAGTTTTCCTCTTTCTTTGTTGTTAGTTTGCCTCCTTCATGGAAGGCTAGGTTCATAGTTTCAATTCAAGGATTCAAGCTATTTTCATTTTAACTTTGAGGTCTTGATCTTTATTTACATGCTTATTGAGTGATTTCTATTCTACTTTACTATATTCTTCAATTTTGTTCTTTTAATCAAAGTTTGATCGGTTGACGTATTTTGATTAATGTATAATTGATTTATAATTGGTTTTTGATTGGTAAATCATTTTCCAAAAGTTTGAAGAGTAGAAATTAAGTAATTGAATTGAAGGTTTTCATTTTATTACTTACTTCAACTGAATTCTGATTGTGAAATTGGTTTAGATAAAAGATTAAGTGGTTACTAAATCTTGTTGATCATAATCAATTAAATTCTGAGAGGTTTCTCAGTAGAGAATTCAAGGATCATTCTAGGGGTTCCAGATGATCCTAGGTTGATAAACACAATGCATGATTTTAGTGATCAATGATTAGTTAAGAAAATAGCCTCTGAATTCCTTGAGTTGATAATTGTTAAGTCAAATTAATTTCAGTCTGTATTTTGCATTTCGCACTTAATATCATATATTTACAAAATCCCCTTTTTCTAACTTTCTCCTAATTTGCTTAAGAATATGAAATGGTCTTTGGGAGATGACCTAGGTTGCACCTTATACTATACCAATAGTTTGGGGGAAATCTAGAAATTATTTTGGCGCGTTTGCGACGAGCGTGTCAACAATGAAAGAGAAATTGCGAAAGGTCTTGTCAAAAAATAAAGAAGCCTTTAGATGGTCCACTCATAACATCAAAGACATAAGTCTTACACTCTGTGCCCACAAGATTCTTATGGGGGAAGAATCTGAACCAAATATGCAACCACAAAGGAGGCTTGACCCAAATCTTAAAGATGAACTTTGGATTAAAATGTATGAGAATTCGAGGTTCCATAAACAAAGAACAAAAATAGGACATCCTAAACACTTTCAGAAATGTGAGTCCGAAATAGGTAAGAGATTATTAAATTATAACTCACAGTTTCATGTGTTTCTAGGAAAACTTAAGTTGAGGGGAAGCAGCCCTTACAAGGTGAATAAAGCATTTCCATATGAAATAATGAACTTTTTCAAAGAGAACGAGGAAACCTTGAAAGAGACGAAGCTTAAGAAACATATCAATGGGTTATTAGATCCTAAGGTAGCCACTCGTGATTGTGCTTAGGCACTGGTAAAGGTACGTTAGGCTCGTGACGGAAAACAAGTACTTTCATGAGGCAACCTATTTCTTTTTTTCAATAAATTATTATGATTAGTTATTTTAGGACATTAGGTAATTTTTATTCCTATATGTATTCATTTAATTCAAAGTTTTTTTTCTCTCTCCCACGGATGTATAAAACCTATTTTTATGATGCATTATTATTGTCTTCTGCCTCTAACATGTATGTTTAGTGTGAGAAGGTTAATCCAATGTGACAGGACTTCTTCTCCAACCATTAACATTCAACAAGAAATGTATTGAAGGTATTGATGGTCTCTAAGTTTGAGGAGGGAGACCTTCTCCTTCCTCGGTGCTACTTTTTCAGGAAAGCTCTCCTTTACTTTTCATTACAACATATATGTGTGTGTATACAAGAGCTTAAGTTTGAGGAGGGAGACCCTTTCCCTCCTATTCATTTCACAAAATTTTTTATCCTTCCTCTTATTTTCTTTTTCTTTCTACTATAGTAATTAATTTTTCCAAGGAATTAAAAGAATGGTAGAAGATTAAGTTTGAGGAGGGATAACTCTCTCCTCATGTTTTCTAAAAATTCTTGTTCCTTGTGATATTCTTATATGCTTAATTGTTTGGAATGCTGGTGAATTTAAGGTTTAGAGATCTCTAATATTTTATGGTAAACATTAATTGGATCCAATGAGAACATGAGAACTTTTGATAAAAATAATTGATAATTAGTCGTGTTCTTTGTTATCTTGTATCATATTAGAATAGCTATAGTGAGGACTGGACTTAATTGAGGTTGCACATAACCTCTCTTTTTGTTGAGTGATTTTCTTCCGACTTGTACTTTCTAGAACTTGCCTTGTAACCTTGTCAAGACTGATGTAAGTTGATTGCATAACAAGAAAATGATAAAGGAAAATTGGGTTTCTTTGATTGGACCATACTTAGATATCATTTAGTGCCCCTTTGAGCTTAACACATTAAAAATTACATTCTTTGGTGCCCTTAATTAATTGTGGTAATTTCAGGTACCCTTAAATTATAACTAAAGAAAAATAAATGCTTGGAAAAGTATAAAAAAATAAAAAAAATAAAAAAAGAGAAGAAGAAAAAGAAAAGGTTCAAAAAAATAAAAACAAAATGGAAAAAATAAAAATAAAAAAATTGTCAAATCATGAAATCAAAAGAAATCTACTTAAAGTTTAAGGGTAAAAGTTATTGAAAATATAATGAAAAGAAAACTTTTGTATTTTCCTCATTTTTATATCATACTTAATTATATAATTTTCTCGGCCACGTTACAACCTTAACCTTAAGGAAGGTCTTTTGATTTATGTATACTATTTGATTCTTAGTGGAGATTTGAGGTTTATAGGTAAGTCTATAGTAGTATACAGTTGCGAGGAGTAGAGTGCTAATGATATATAGCCATATACAGTTGAGAGATGGTGAGAAGAGTGATCATATCTATGTATGATACTTATTTCAAGGAAATAAGGTCCTAATAGGATTATTGTTAATTGCTCTCATGATGGTAATTATACTTTGTTGTTGCATGCTTAATATATGAGGTTTCTAGATTCTATATTTGCTACATTCCCATCCCAAGGGATATTGCTTGAGGACAAGCAATGTTTAAGTTTGAGGACGTGATAAACCACTATTCTGTTAATTTATTTGCAGAAAATTAATTACAATTACAATATAATTTATGATTATTTAATTATAATTCTACCTAATTTTCCTTATTTTTGTAGGAATAATCACGCAAGTAAAGAATATGAAAAATAGTCCAGTTTTGGACAAAAAGAGAATAAAAGAAGCATAAAAAGATAATACATCTAATGCGACAATGACATGTCATCCCTACGGTGCTGTAAGATTACTTTGAATGGTCGTGACGACTAAGGAAGTGACTAGATCAAGCCTGGTCCACCACATTAAAACCTAATCCACACCTATAAAAGGGAGACACACCATTCTATTATCATCTCTCTTTTGGTATCCTCCCGTAGGATGTCCAGAAGCTCTTTCACATTGCCAGTTGCAATGTCCTATTGCTATCCTTGCATTACGATTTTGTTATTCTCTTCTAGGATTAGGATTATGCATTGTTTTATGGGATTAGTATATTTTTATTTGTCTTATCTCTATGCGTAACTAACCCCAAATCATGAGGCTTTGGTGAAACTTATAATGTAACTAATTGAATCCCTTTTCCTTTTTATGAATGATTCAGTATTTTTATTCAATTGTGTTTTCCTTATTATGCATGATTAATTAATGAGAATTAATTTCTAAGTTAATTGGGGGATAGGCGATCGAACCATTGCTTAATTAACGGAACTATAAGGTAAACTAAATTTAAGGGTTTTGGAGGATCAATCGAAATCCTTGATTTCTAATCAGTTATTAATTTAACAAGTTTGCATGTTCTTTATGCTCTCTTAATTATATACCTTGCATGATCATTGGGGATAGTAACTTAAGGGAAAAAATATTTCTATTGCATGATCATTGGGTAGTAATAGAATGAAAACGGATGGTTAGCAATTGACTCAAATCATTCATAAGGGAGTTGAGGTGAAATTGGATAAAGTTATAAGGGAAACCAAAGTCTCATATCTTTCCAAAATTGAACTCGTATTTGTGCCTTTTTGTCTTTAAATTTCTTACTCTCGTTTTGTTCCCTTTTTACCTTCACTCTAAATATTTCTAAATAAACCCTTTTCTGGTTAGCTCAAAAATTAAGATTTAATCATTGTTTAAGATTGTTGAAATAATGTATGTGGAAGCAATATTAAGGGTTTTAAATACTTCTTTCTACACCGACGGGTGCACTTGCCCGTGGGTAAAACTTTGTATGCACAGTAAACGCACAACTATAAGGATGTTAAACAAATGTTTAATGATTTCGAACAATATTTATTAATATGGATTGTTGAAATATATGCTGACATTAATGTGGTTAGAAATTAACAATATTAATATATAATAATGATGTTGGTACTCAAATTACATAATCTAATGCTTCAATAATTGATAAATTTAATTATTTATATTATATTATAAGTAGTAAATTTGGTTAAAATAAATTTAATATCATGTTACTAATTGCATGCATGGATTATTTTATTTTTGTTTATAAACTTTTAGTTATAAAGATGTAAATTTATCATATAATGATTTTGATTATTAATTTTCATCAACGTAGAACAAAACTCTTTCAACTTTTCAACTTAACAACGATTGGATCCTGATTGTCTCTCACTCACGCCAACAACTTCAACTCCATTGATGGTAAAGCTATGAATGGAAGATCAATTTTTCCAATTCTTTTTCTTTAGTTTCTGCTTAATGCTTTTAGCAGGTGTTGTGAATTATATAAAGATTGCAACAATTTTAAGTGTTCCAAGAAACGTCAATTTGTCACCAAGTAAGGTATAAATTGAAAACTTTGAAAATTTTGAAATATTACATAATTTTTTTTATTTTTACTGCAATTTGTGGTCATATAAGCTTATCAAATTAAATTGATTAAATTTTTTAGCGTTTGTGCCTTTTCCTTAACATACTTGTTAGTAATTTGACAATTGCTTCTTTGGCCCCATTAGTTTACCTCTTCCAATTATGCTTCCATTTCTCTGATCATACTCTTGACAATTATATCTTTAGTTTTTTTTTTACTATCTTTCCTTTGTAAATGTCATTATGTAATCATCTAAAGATGAAATTGTATGCTGTATTTGTTGACAATCTTAGGACCTAATCTTAATGGTTTGTTTGGAAGGCAATCCAACACAACTCCTGGATATTCCTATTCTACTCCTAACAAAAACGGGGCTGTAATTTGGGAGGAAAAGACGTTATATGATTACCTGCTCAACCGCAAAAAGGTACAACTTAAAATTGGTATTTAAGTATCAAATCTACTTTACTAGCCTTCAAAGTTAAATTTAGGCTACTTGATAAATGGATTTTTGTACATTTACTTTCATTCTGTGTTGGGAATAATTGAGTTTTAATCATGTCTAATTTTATCATTTTGAGTGGTTTTTATGTTATTGGACTTCATTATACTTAAGTAATAAAATTGGTTAATTTTCAAATTTTAATGTCTTTTGACCTTTGTTCATTGTGCAGGCCATATCTTAGGATATAAAATTGATATTAAAGTGATTTTAGAGGCATTAGAAAGATGAGACAAAACCCTAAGATAACATGTATCCCTATATGGTCCAACCTCAATGGATCATAAACTTATTTAGGCCGAACTGTGACTTAGAGCTTCTATCCAAACAACCCAAACATATTCCAGTAAAACGAACATATCTAGGGTTACAAAAGTCATTTTTAGATGGGGTTATTCTGAAGCTTAAGGATACAATTGTCTACAACATTTGTTCAGAATGAAAATCCTAATTCACCCATCAACACACTCAAAAATTCGGAAAAACAAATGTGAGATAAGGTTCCATATTTTAGGCATAACTTGTATTCAAACGAAAAAGTCAAATAAGAATTCAAGTGCAAACCTAGAAGAACAAGGGAACCAACTCAGATTTTATTTTTATTAATTTTGAATTTCAAATTTTGAATAGGAAAACTGAGTCTATAAAAGGGGAAGCTTGTAGACACACTGAAACCTATTCACAATTCTCAATAAAATTGCAATTCTTGTCCTTGTTCTTATTCTCATTTCTATTCTTCTTTTTTCTTTCATAAAAATTTTCCTGGAAGGATAATTTCCTTGGTTGGTTCATTGGTTCTAATTTTATAAGTAAGAGATTTGAGGTTTGTTCTTAATAAAATGTTTATGGCGATTTATTTTTCTTCTCCTTTTATACGTTGAAATTAATGTTTGTAATGATAAAATTAGATGCTTAATTTAATTTCATCTTGCATGACGCAATTCTAAAACTAGGGTTTGTTTATTCTCTAGTTTATAGGTAAAAAAGGGTTATGAGATTTCCTATAAATTTGGTGATTTCAATTATTAAAAATTAATTTGGGGACTTCGGTGATGCTTAATTATCTTAACATGAATTAATTCAAATTCTAGGTGTTATTCTAGTAGAAAATCACGAGTTTAATTGATACTTGCTTGATTAAATTCAAACCAAATAAGAATTAAAAATTGTTTTCAAAAAATATTTTTTTAAACCTATGATAATTTCGCTTATGAATTGAACTAACGAGTTAATTGATTTTTAATATCATAAATTTATTAACTTTTATTTTCTAAGATCTTTGAGAGAAGACCAATGTTGTGCCCTGTGTTGCATTTTTTATTTACTTTTATTTTATTTTGACCCGATCGCGACTTCGATTATCATTACTCTATATAATTTTTACTTTGAGATTTAGTATGTTCATTGTTATTTGGGATATTGTGTTGTTGAATTTTATGATATTATTGCTGAGTGACATTGAAAATCTATTTTTTTTTGTAAAAATGACAAAAAAAAGGTATATGTATTGAATAGATATTCATTATAATCTTTAATTATCCAAGTGTGAAATATAGTTTCCTAACTTGCTTTGTAATCGTTTCATGTTATATAATTTCCATTTGAGATTTAGTGTTTTCTAATATAATCAAGGTATTGTGTTGATAAATTTTATGATAATATTGTAGAGTATCATTAGAAATTTATATCCACCACAATGTCACTAATTTGTGTTTCTTTCAACCCTTTTCTGCAGTATATTCCAAGGACGAAAATGGTATTTCCTGGTCTTAAGAAACCTTAGGAACATGAAGATCTTATTGTATATTTAAAAGAATCACTAGTGCAAAAATACGATATTATAACAGGATTTTACGTCGGTTCTTCAAAAACCGATATAAATAAAAACGCGGTGGAATTTTTGTAAATAAATGTAAACTTTTCTACATCGGTTCTTTTCCCAACCGATGTAGAAAGTGAGTATTTTTTCAAACTTTCTACATCGATTACGAAACAAGCGATGTAGAAAGTACTTTCTACATCAGTTGCTCTGTAACCGATGTAGAAAGTGGATTTTTTTAAACCTTTCTACACCAGTTTAAAAAATAACCGATGTAGAAAGTACTTTGTACATCGGTTCTGAGAAACAACTGATGTAGAATGTCTTCCCCTGTCACTTATTTTTCAACGCTGTTCGTGTTTAACCTCATTTTCCAAAACCCCAGTTTCTCATTTCAGTTTGTTCTCTCTATTTTCGTTTAAGTCTTAGCCATTGTCAACATCCTTCTTGTTCGTTGTTTCACTCCGTGCTTACGTTCGTGGTCGTCGTCGTTGTTGGAACGATTTCGTTCGTTCGAGGTCGTCGTCGTGCACCGTAAGGTTCGAAGTCGTCTTTGTTGTTATTTATGCATCTCATTCTATTATTATGATTGAAATATACATTTTATTTTGGTTGTATTCTGTAATTTTTAAGCTTCTTATTTGGCTACCGTGCTGTGTCGTCGTTCAACCACCGTTGTGCCTCCGTTTGGACACCGCTTAGCCACCGCTCAACCATTTTGTGTTGACTGTGAGGTATGTTCTATGCACCTCTACTTTGTGATTGCAGATGTGAAAGTTTGCTTAGGGTTTATGTATGTTATAGTATTGATTTTGAGTTTAAATATGTTGGTTTGTTTTCTTGAGTTCAAATATGAGCATACCCTTAGTTTCCCGTTCAAGGTTGAATATAATGAGTATATTACTAAATAAGTAAATCATTCATTATATTAAATCTTGAATTGTCCAAGTTGGACAGTTTGGGACTAAAGTTTTTTATTCAGTGGTTAACAATTTCTTCATAAATCTTGTAAATTGTACTTGATGAAATTTTAGTTTAGTTCATTTTGCATTGTCTCTGGGTACATGCTTGATTATGGTAAATGAAACCATAATGAAGTTATGTACTTGGAGACTGATACAAAATGCTGCCGAAATTTATCTAAGTATGATATTCAAGATTTTAGAAGTATGTTAATCGATGAATAAAAAACTTTTTTCTCGAATGGGATAGGGTCTTACCAATAGTGAGGATAATAAATTAACAACAATGAGGGACAAGGTTAATCCTAAATCATGTGTTGATGATTCTTGTATAGTATGGATCGTAGTTGGATGAATGCTAAACGAACGAGCGATGAGTACGAGAATGGGATCGAAGAGTTTTTGAATTTTGCGCAGACAAATCTACCTCAGAGTCATGGACAATTTTACTGTCTGTGTGTTAATTGTCTAAATGAGAGGCGTTTGGGTGTTGGTCAAATTAGAGAGCATATTCTTTGTGATGGATTTTCCAAAAGTTATACAAAATGGACATGGCATGGTGAGTTATTAGGCATGCCAAGTGTGTCACAAACGGTGGAGGTTGATATAAATATGGAAGATTGGGTAGAGGATATGATTCGTGATGTAGGGCATGCGTCATTTGAGCGGGAAAATATGTATGATAACTTGTCTACTGATTCAGAGAAACCTTTGTATCCGGGATGTACTACCTTTACACGATTGTTAGCACTGTTAAGATTATTCACTCTGAAGGCAAGGAATGGGTGGAGTGATAAAAGTTTCACTGAATTACTTGAACTGTTGGTAGAGATGCTTCCGGAAGGTAACACATTACCAAAGCGTAATTATGAGGCAAAGAAGGTGTTATGTCCGATGGGTATGCAGTATAAGAAAATACATGTCTGCCCCAATGATTGCATACTATACAGAAATGAGTTTGAAGGATTACATAAATGTCCTGTGTGTCAAGTTTCACGTTATAAACTGAAGGATGGTGATTCTATTTGCAATTACAGCACAAAACGGCCTCCAGCCAAAGTGTTGTGGTATCTTCCAATAATTCCAAGGTTTAAACGATTGTTTTGTAATAAAGATGACGCAAAGAACCTTAGATGGCATGTAGATGAAAGACTGAATGATGGAAAACTTTGTCATCCAGCTGATGGTTTGCAATGGAAGATGGTTGATCAACTATATCTCGATTTTGGGAATGAGCCAAGAAACCTAAGGCTTGGACTTACAACAGATGGAATGAATCTGTACGGTAATTTAAGTAGTAAACATAGTTCGTGGTCTGTACTTTTGAAAATTTACAACCTTTCTTCGGAGTTGTTCATGAAACGTAAATACATCATGTTGTCCATTATGATTTCAGGTCCACAACAACCTGGAAATGACATAGACGTTTATCTTGCTCCTTTAATTGAAGACTTGCAAAATCTATGGGAAGAAGGTGTGGAGGTATTTGATGCGTATGGTAATGAAAATTTCAAGATGCGGGCAATGCTTTTTTGCACTATTAGTAACTTTCCAGCATATGGAAATTTATGTGGATACAACGTTAAGGGGCACAAAGCATGTCCCATATGTGAAGAAGACACAAGTTACCATCAACTGCATCATGGAAGGAAGACAATGTATCTTGGTCATCGGAAATTTCTCAGGACTAATCACCCTTATCGTAGATTAAGGAAAGCTTTTAATGGGTTGCCAGAAAATGATGTTGCTCCAAAAGCCTTAACTGGACAACAAGTCTATGATCGGGTTAAAAACATCAAAACTGTTTTTGGAAAGACTTAAAAAAAGGTCACTGAGACAAGGATATGGAAGAAAAGATCAATATTTTTTTATCTTCCGTATTGGTGCAAACTTGATGTTAGACATTGTATTGATGTGATGCATGTGGAAAAAAATGTGTGTGATAGCATCATTGGAACACTTCTCAATATACAGTGCAAGACTAAAGATGGAGTCAATTCTCGACTGGATTTGGTTCACATGGGTATACGACATCAGTTAGCTCCACAGTCTGTAGGAAAGCGAACATATTTGCCCCCGACATGTCATACATTGTCAAAAAAAGAGAAAATTTCTTTTTGTGAGTGCCTACGTGGGGTAAAAGTGCCACAAGGGCATTCTTCAAATTTTAAAAGACTTGTCTCGATGAAAGATTTAAAGTTAGTTGGGTTAAAGTCTCATGATTGTCATGTGTTGATGCAACAACTACTTCCAGTGGTTATTCGTGACATTTTACCTAAAAAAGTTAGACATACAATAAGTAGGTTATGCTTATTTTTCAATAAAATATGTAGCAAAGCCATTGACCCTCTAAAATTGGATGAGTTGGAAAATGAAGCTTTTACTATCTTATGCCAATTGGAGATGTATTTTCCTCCATCATTTTTTGACATTATGGTTCACTTGGTTGTTCATATAGTGAGGGAGATCAGATTATGTGGTCCAGTTTATCTGAGGTGGATGTATCCAATATTACGATACATGAAAATATTAAAAGGGTATGTGAAGAATCCACACCGTTCCGAGGCATCTATGATTGAAAGATACATTGCAGAAAAGGCCATTGAGTTTTGTACAGAGTATTTGTCAGAGGTGGAACCCATAGGAGTTCCTAAGTCTTGTCATGGGGGAAGACACGAAGGTAAAGGTACACGAGGCATATCTGTGAAAAGCATGGGTCGTGCAGAAGTCCTTCAAGCACATTTGTATATTTTGAATAATACCGATGAGGTTCAACCTTACTTATCTACTCACAAAACTGTGATAAGGGAGGAGAATGTTCGAATGAACGAGAAATGGTTGTTGAATGAGCATAACAAAACGTTCTTAAACTGGTTTGATGAAACAATTAAGAAGGATGATGGTGCCTTTGATACATTGAAGTGGTTAGCAAATGGCCCAAACTTTGATGTCATATGTTGGACTGGATACGATATTAATCATTTTTCATTTTACACAAAGTCTTAGGATGATAAAAGTACCATGCAAAATAGTGGGGTTATGGTGGTGGCAGAGTCGATACATTTTGCAAGTTCTAAAGATAAAAATCCTGTAAAGGCTTCCATATCCTACTTTGGAGTGATTGAAGAGATTTGGGAGATTGATTACACCAAATTTAGAGTGCCTGTTTTTAAATGCAGATGGGTTGATAGTAACAGTGGTGTGCAAGTCGATGAATTGGGATTTACATTGGTTGACATTCAAAAAGTAGCTTACAAGGACGACCCTTTTATCATGGCCCACCAAACAAAACAAGTTTTTTATGTTCAAGATCCTTGCTCCAAAAGGTGGTCAATTGTTCTTTAAGGAAAGACAACAATCGCTAGTGATGACACCAATGATCTTTCAAATATTGATATTTCTCAAACTCCCTTATCATCAAGGATATCTAGTATTAATGAAGAAAATGAAATAGATGATATACATGTTATTCGAGATGATCATTATGAAGGAATATGGGAAAATGTTACTACATGATACAAGTTAGTCACATCGGTTAATTATTTCATCATTGTATGTTTATTTTTAACTTATTTTAAAATGTTTATTACGTTTTTTATGTTTAGTAGAGTTTTTAACATCTTTTGTCTTTGCTTTCAACAGGTACATGGATGATTACTACATTTCTTTTCAACTTTCAATACTTGTTTGATGTAATTTTAAGTTATTTCATTTGTAAATTAAAGTTTGATAATAAATAATGATGTATTTAGTTTAAATATATAGATTATGTGAATTTTGTATGGTCTATCTGGTGATTCTCTATTGTCTGCCTCGATTCTGTGTCTATATGCAGGTATGTGATAAATAATACGGTTGTATGCCTAAACAAAATGAACATTAAAAAAAAGGACTTTCTACATCGGTTACGACCATAACCGATGTAGAAAGTACACTTTTTGCACTTTTTACATCGGTTGTGGGCAGAACCGATGTAAAAAGTATAACTTTTTACATCGGTTAAAGCTATAACCGATGTAAAAAGTCTTATTTTCTATATCGCCCGCTTTAATACCGCCTGAATAACCGATGTAAAAAGTGCTTAACAACCGATGTAAAAAGTCCATTTTCCACTAGCGAATCCATTTCACAATAATAAAATTTTTATACATATAGTTATAAAATATGCTTTTGAAATTTTGGAGATTTAATTTTTAGGCATTTAATTTTGTGGTGCGATAAGTCTTGTATCAAATAAAGTAGACTTGATTGGTTTACAATTCTATGTTGTTCATTTTGCATTGCTTCTTAAGAGGTTGCCATATATTGGCCAGACTAATGCTTAATCCATTTAGTTGTTGAAAGTTGAAATGTTCTTATCAATATTTAGTTAACCACTCTTTGAGGGATAAATGGATTACCTAACTGAATGCAATGAACATTCTTATAAATATTTAGTTAATCTTGCATATATTTTTTTTTTTGGTTTCCTTAGCTAAATGCAATAAGCACTTTTTATAAACAAGTATTGTATGGTTTATACTGGTAGTATAAAATAAACATATGCAACACTTGCGCATACCTTTTGGACAAGTGATCCCTCATGGTTGATAACTTGATATTGTATAAAAAAATATCTACTACATATTTTTAGGTCAATACACACATATGTATACATGATAAGTGTCCAATAAGACACCTATTTGGAACATAATTCAATGTGATTGCGAGTAATTGAAGCATAAAACACCATTAAAACATGAGAAAAAGATATAAAACTGAATAACTTATGCACAATCTGGAAAATACAGTTTTAGAGCCTTTTGGGTGATAAAATCTCATAAATCTGATATGTTTTAATCTCTGAAAATTGTTACAGGATTCCGCGTTGGCAACGTAACTGAACTCGTGTGGAACACATGAAGATGTGAAGGAAAAAGGAGCAATCTGTCAATCGCGTCGCTTTGGCAACGCAGCTGGGCCGCGTTGGACATAGACTAGTAACTATAAAAGGCCCATAACAGAGCGAAAACAGGGCATCATTGATAAGCATAGATTTCATAAATAATTATCTCTCACTTTTATCTCATTAAGACTTCTTATATGTTCAATTAAGTGATCTTTGTCATATTTTATGAGTTTGGGTTCATATGAAGTTTAATTGAATTTCTTTGCTTACCCGATTAAAATGACACTATTATAGTATTTTGAGCATAATAGGAGTTGTAGACATCCAAAAATCATGAAATCTGTCTTGAATGAAAGCTTAAAGACGTGTCCATAGTTACAAAGCAAAATTATCTCAAAAGATGAGATAGTGTTGCTGACGTGGGAATTGAACAGTGTACAAAGATCCGGCCATATCTTGAGATATAGAAGTCATATTGAGATGAAGTCAACTTTGTTGGACAGCTAAGATCCAGGGCTACAACTTTTGTTCAGAAGTCAAGCTCTAATTCGGACATGTGAACATCCGAAATTGCGGTGCAAGAAGTGTTTTGCAATTTCAACAAAGCCCATGTGAAAGCAAGAAAAGGGTAGAAAAGTAATATCCTAGTTGGTGACTTTCTGAAGATGATGCCTCAAAAATCCTCTATAAATAGAAGGGTTTGCAAGAGGAGACACACACCATTTTGGAGATTAACTCCAATACCATTTTCTTTCTTTCTTTCTTTCTTTCTTTCTTTCTTGTTAGTTTTGCCTCCTTCATGGAAGGCTTAGGTTTTCTTTCTTGTTAGTTTTCCTCCTACATGGAAGGCTTAGTTTTTCTTTATTGTTAGTTGCCTCCTACATGGAAGGCTTAGGATTTATTTGTTGTTAGTTGCCTCCTACATGGAAGGCTTAGGATTTATTTGTTGTTAGTTTTCCTCTTTATTTGTTGTTAGTTTGCCTCCATCATGGAAGGCTAGGTTTGTAGTTTCAATTCAAGGATTCAAGCTATTTTCATTTTAACTTTGAGGTCTTGATCTTTATTTACATGCTTATTAAGTGGTTTCTACTCTACTTCACCATATTCTTCAATTTTATTCTTTAATCAAAGTTTGATCGGTTGACGTATTTTGATTAATGCATAATTGATTTATAATTGGTTTTTGATTGGTAAATCATTTTCCAAAAGTTTGAAGAGTAGAAATTAAGTAATTTAATTGAAGGTTTTCATTTTATTACTTACTTCAACTAAATTCTGATTATAAAATTGGTTTAGATGAAAGATTAAGTGGTTACTAAATCTTGTTGATCATAATCAATTGAATTCTAAGAGGTTTCTCAGTAGAGAATTCAAGGATCATTGTAGGGGTTCCAGATGATCTTAGGTTGATAAACACAATGCATGATTTTAGTGATCAATGATTAGTTATGAAAATAGCCTCTGAATTCCTTGAGTTGATAATTGTTAAGTGAAATTAATTTCATTCTGTATTTTGTATTTAGCATTTGATATCACATCTTTACAAAAACCCCCTTGTTCTAATTTTCTCCTTATTTGCTTAAGAATCTGAAATGGTCTTTGGGAGATGACCTAGGTTGCACCTTATACTATACCAATAGTTTGGTGAAAATCTAAAAATTATTTTTGCGCGTTTACGACGAGCGTGTCAAAATTTGGCGCCGTTGCCGGGGACCATTTTAATTTCCTAGGCTTATTTAGGAGTTTGTATAAAAGTTTTAACCTTTCTAACAATTTTTTGAGTTTGTATAAAATTTTTAACCTTTCTAAAAATTTTTTTTAGGTATACTATTCTTGATTTGTTTGAACTATTCCGTAAGGAAAAAACACGTTATAGTCTTGGGAATCTGACTTTAAAAGACCCTTTTGTCAGTTTACAAGAAAACTGAATGGGAAGCATATCCTCCACTCTTGGAAGGCGTTTCAGCCGTTACTGGACGTAAAACCAGAGGAAGATGTGAGCCACAATCACAACTACTGTTCATTCTCATGCATGTATGTTTGTCATTTACATTTTCTTTTCAATTTATTTGAAATTTTCACCATTTTTAGAATATAGCAATGCAGCTGGTGAACCAACCAAATCAGGATGGCAGAGACAAAAGAGAACCAGATACCACTCTTCGGTTATAACTTTTCCTTACTTTGGTGGTTTTCTCACATTTCTTTTCCTGTCATATGAAATTCCATCTAAGACATTGGGGACAATGTCTTGGATAGGTTGGGGGGAGGATGGTCCGATACAAAAAAAAAATTTAGGTTAGATTCATAAACTTGCTTGAGTAAGATGGCTGAGTAAGGAGTTACACTTGACTCTTGATACGCATCTTATGAAAAAAAAATAAAAAATAAAAAAAAAATTGAATGTGGAAGTTTGTTGTTCTTTAGATTTCATAAAATAATTGAAGCAAAATGATTTACATTTCGAGATTAATTAGTTTGGCAACACATATTTGAACTGGATAGATTAGATGTGATAAATATATTACCTGTGAGATTTTGAGCCTTATTATTATTTTCTTTCTTGTGTGATTTTCATCCATGGAATATGTTACTTCAGAACTTGCATTGATTCTTTTTGAAGCTACATTTTCACATGATTTGTACAAAAATGATTGAGGCACTGTTTTTCTTGAACAAACCACTTGGTCAAATAACCAAACCATAAAATTTTATCCTTTGATCAGCCCTTTGAGCCGATTAGCCTTTTCTTCTTTTTAGCTCACCACAAATCAAAAAAAAAAAAAAAAAACAACTTTGTCTGACCATAGAAGGTGAGGAATACTGGATTTATCATACCATAAGTGTTTCAATAAGTGTGGGGGAGATTATTGTTGTGTTCATCAATATCATGGTTGAAAAAAAAAACTGAAGCAATAAATTAATAAATAAACTATTATATTGAAAAAAATAATAAAAAAAAAATGAAGAAGTGATATCTGTTTCTCACACTTGCACTTACAATCAATTCTCAATCCTCACCATTTTCCTTGGTCTAACATTGTATCTCTTCAATATATCATTTCATCTTTCTAATCCCGTTAGAACCAAAATAAAGACCTCTTGATTTGTGCATTGCATGTGTACATAGTAGTAGAGAAGTAGAAGATATGCAAGCCTATGATGGTTCATCTTTCATGGATTGAATTTGAGAGAAACACTTACCAAATCAAACACTTGAGAGATTCAGAGTATATCATGTGAGGTTTTATCTTTCTCAATCTATGTTTTTCAAATTAAAGTTGCCTTTCTAAGTAATTTCAAAAATGTGATGAAATAATGCTTCATGAAATTTTGTGAATTCTTGAGAAATCAACTCAAAACTTTGATGTTCTTTCAAAAAATAAAAAATAAAAAAAATGAATAGTCACTAATCATTAGCTTAAGTTTGCCCGAGACGTGCAAAAGATAAGTGTGGGGGAATTTGATAAGCATAGATTTCATAAATAATTATCTCTCACTTTTATCTCATTAAGACTTCTTATATGTTCAATTAAGTGATCTTTGTCATATTTTATGAGTTTGGGTTCATATGAAGTTTAATTGAATTTCTTTGCTTACCCGATTAAAATGACACTATTATAGTATTTTGAGCATAATAGGAGTTGTAGACATCCAAAAATCATGAAATCTGTCTTGAATGAAAGCTTAAAGACGTGTCCATAGTTACAAAGCAAGAGCAGATTCTAAATGGGATGTTTAGGACTCCGAAATTATCTCAAAAGATGAGATAGTGTTGCTGACGTGGAATTTGAACAGTGTACAAAGATCCAGCCATATCTTGAGATATAGAAGTCATATTGAGATGAAATCAACTTTGTTGGACAGCTAAGATCCAGGGCTACAACTTTTGTTCAGAAGTCAAGCTCTAATTCGGACATGTGAACATCCGAAATTGCGGTGCAAGAAAGTCAAAATTGTTGTGCTCATTGGTGGCAAAAATTCAAAAGTGTTTTGCAATTTCAACAAAGCCCATGTGAAAGCAAGAAAAGGGTAGAAAAGTAATATCCTAGTTGGTGACTTTCTGAAGATGATGCCTCAAAAATCCTCTATAAATAGAAGGGTTTGCAAGAGGAGACACACACCATTTTGGAGATTAACTCCAATACCATTTTCTTTCTTTCTTTCTTTCTTGTTAGTTTTGCCTCCTTCATGGAAGGCTTAGGTTTTCTTTCTTGTTAGTTTGCCTCCTACATGGAAGGCTTAGTTTTTCTTTATTGTTAGTTGCCTCCTACATGGAAGGCTTAGGATTTATTTGTTGTTAGTTGCCTCCTACATGGAAGGCTTAGGATTTATTTGTTGTTAGTTTGCCTCTTTATTTGTTGTTAGTTTGCCTCTTTATTTGTTGTTAGTTTGCCTCCTTAATGGAAGGCTAGGTTTGTAGTTTCAATTCAAGGATTCAAGCTATTTTCATTTTAACTTTGAGGTCTTGATCTTTATCTACATGCTTATTAAGTGGTTTCTACTCTACTTCACCATATTCTTCAATTTTATTCTTTAATCAAAGTTTGATCGGTTGACGTATTTTGATTAATGCATAATTGATTTATAATTGGTTTTTGATTGGTAAATCATTTTCCAAAAGTTTGAAGAGTAGAAATTAAGTAATTTAATTGAAGGTTTTCATTTTATTACTTACTTCAACTAAATTCTGATTATAAAATTGGTTTAGATGAAAGATTAAGTGGTTACTAAATCTTGTTTATCATAATCAATTGAATTCTAAGAGGTTTCTCAGTAGAGAATTCAAGGATCATTGTAGGGGTTCCAGATGATCCTAGGTTGATAAACACAATGCATGATTTTAGTGATCAATGATTAGTTATGAAAATAGCCTCTGAATTCCTTGAGTTGATAATTGTTAAGTGAAATTAATTTCATTCTGTATTTTATATTTAGCATTTGATATCACATCTTTACAAAAACCCCCTTGTTCTAATTTTCTCCTTATTTACTTAAGAATCTGAAATGGTCTTTGGGAGATGACCTAGGTTGCACCTTATACTATACCAATAGTTTGGGGGAAATCTAGAAATTATTTTTGCGCGTTTACGACGAGCGTGTCAATCATTCACTCTATCCACTAATCTATCTCCAGAGCGAAAATCCAGAGGATAGAGCCACCGTTTTTCTGGACGTTGGTTCTGCTCTGGGTGAAGTAGAAACCCTAAGGTTGAGGACGAAGGCATTCTACAGCGTGCTGTCATGATCAAGACCTTCTCCCCCTCTCCTGTTTTCTTCTTCTTGATTATGTGTAACTGAGTCCCTGTTGGGGGAGGATGAACCCTTAACTGATCTTATGTAATCGAGATTATGCATTTATTTAAGATTGTTTTCCTTTAACGTTGATTATTCATCTCTTTGCTTAATGCTTTTATGACTTGGCCACTTATAAATTGAATCAAAATTCTTCTTCACAATTGGGAAATTGGTTTAAGAATTGGAACTAGGATTGAATAACATAATTGTGAAGGCTTTAGGGATAGAGGTTCATATTTGTGAGATCGTTTGAATTCTTGAACGTAAGGCTCACTGCAAATTAGGAATTGCTAAGGAATTAGGATTCCTAATTTGCTGTGAAGGATTGCTGAGTCATGGGAGTGACCTTCAATCACTAAGTTGTGAATTCGATCTTCAACTACTATTTAGCTTAAGTATATGAAACGATTAAGGATTACATAGGGGAATTTTTGGTGAAATCCAACCCTAACATCTTCCAACATTTGAATTCTCACACATTTATATCAGTTGTTGAGTGTTTGACAGTTTAGAGTTTATTTGAAGTATTCTTTGCGTACTGGACAGAGTTCCAGATTTATGACAGATTCTGTGAATTCTTGTGAATTTCTGTTTGCGTTGCCTACATGACCCCATAACTGAGTTCAATTTGTGGACTAGTAGGAATTCAATATTTGAACCAAATCCCTGTGGAGACAATACTCTTACTCATTCTTTACTTCATAAAACGATAAGGTGCACTTACCTTCATTCGATTTCACACCAACAATACACCATGGAAAAGTTTAGCATATATGACCTCTTTATCACACATTCACCTTGGATAAATAATTGTTGAAAGATAAAAAAAAATTCTATCAGCCGCCAAGGTGTTGTTTATGTCCTACCAAACTTCCTTGAAGCATGTTATCTTGATACCCAACATCCTGTCATGTAGTTTCCTATTTTAACTTAAATTAGATTCTATTTTTTCTTATTTCTAACAATTTAGATTCCTTATAGTTATGTATGTCTCCTTAAAGTTGAATATTGGTTTTCTTGCAAATAGAAATTGAATGTATCAACATCAACAGGATTCAGATTACACAAGCATGAAGCTAATCAAGATGAGTGGACCAGTAATCATAGTCAGATTTCAAAAAGAGAGTATGAGTTGCCTCCAATACAAAGTTTCCTATAACTACCTTCAACGACCTTCCTCTTGCAACAAGGATCCCAAATAACTAAAGAAAAAATTTAAGAAACATTATCATGCCACTAATGAGAATGATAAATTTGTTTTATAATCTTATAATTTTTAGCTAGAGTAAAAATAGTTAGCTACAATTATTATGGAAAGGATGAATGGAAACATTTGTACAAATTTAATTTTAATAAAATTTAGTTTTGTATGACCATCAAATGAATTTTACTACAAAATGAGATTTGTAATGAGAATGAAAATTTTCTTTTAATATTCACTCTGTATTACTTATTCACTCTGTATTACTTTATCATGTTCACAAGTTGTGTTCTAGTTTCCATCATAATATAATGAAGGAATATAAGTAAGCAAAGGCAACCATCAACAATAAAAATAGATAGCAATGTAAAATAGACAACAATCCATTATACATGGATAAAAACAAAACATCAAGCTAGAATCCCCTCATGGTTACTCGAAGAGTAATAACATGCATGTCATCTAATGTTGAACCATCTCCATCATTAAGAGGTGTCTACATCATAATAAGAAAAAATATTCTACATTACAAGGAAAAAATGAAATGATAAAATAGATAACCAATTAAATAATTTTACCTTTAACAATATAATGAAACTAAATTGATTCTCAAATGCTTAAGGGAGATCAAAATATGGAGATGTTGAAGAATGTATTTCACATGTATCAACTTTTCTTGATTCATAATTATTGCTACATGGCTAAACACACACACACACACACACACACACACACACACACACACACACACACATATATATATATATATATATATATATATATATATATATATACGTTGGTGATTAGATTTCAAAAATAATATATTTTATTTTTTTTATTCTCACCAGATCAGAGAGGATCTCTTGTCTTATCTCTACAGATAGGATAGATCAAGTTTTTATTTATTCCAAAGATTATGTATATATTTTCCTTTTTAGTTAGATAAGAGATTATAACTCCTGATTTATAGGTTAAAATTAGGTTCTAAATATGTATATTTTTTCCTATTCATACTGTTTGTTGTAATCATTCAAACACAGTGAAATAAAAATCAATTCTCCACATGGTATTAGAGCACGATCTGAACCATCGCTAGTAACTAGTGATAGTCCTGTAATGGAGAGTGAAAAATCAAGGAGAGCACCAACAATGGAGACCAGCACTCTCCTTGGTAACAGCCCGAGTGAGGGATTAGTTCTCCCTATTACAGGCCACAAATTGAATGGTCAAAATTTCATTCAATGGGAAAGGTCTGTTCGAATTTTTCTCCTAGGAAAAGGAAAAGAAGGATACATTACAGGAGACTCCAAACAACCATAGAAATGAGATTCCAACCTTCAAAAATGGCAACTAGAAAACAACTTAGTGATGTCCTGGTTGCTTAACACCATGACCAATGAAATTGGGGAAAATTCCATGTATTATAACACTGCTAAGGAGCTGTAGGATGCAGTGAAGGAAATGTACTCAAACTTGGACAACACCTCAGCAATTTTTGAGATCAAAAGTTTGCTCCATGATCCCCAACAAGGTGAGTCCACAATCACGGAATACTTTAATTCCCTTAATCGGCACTGGCAGTAGCTTGATATCTATGAAGAGATAGAGTGGAAATGTCCTGAAGATAAGAAATGGTATAAGGACCTAGATGAAAAAGATTGGATCTACAAGTTCCTTATGGGACTCAATCATCAACTAGATGAAGTTCGTGGAAGAATTCTTGGAATTAAGCCTTGCAAAAAATTCGAGAGGTGTTCTTTGAGATAAGGAGAGAAGAAAGTAGGAGGTAGTCGATGTTAGGGAATCCTAATCCAGTAACCTATCGTGAAAACTCAGTTGTGGCAGTAAGAGGTAACCAATTCTGACCATCTCTAAAGAAAAATCAACCATGGTGTGACACTGTAGAAAATCAGGCCACACAAAGGATATTTGTTAGGTTAATCATGGAAAGCCAATTGATGGAAAACCACCTCGTGGAAATGAGACTCGAGGTAATGCAACCATTGTGAGTTTCCAAGGTAAGGAAATGACATCCAATGTTGCTCCTTTTAGCAAGGAACAAATGGAACTCATACAAAAACTCCTTCAACAAACTATGTCAGATGTTGGAAAAAACATTGGTACATCCTCTTTGGCACAAAAAGGTTATTTTTTTCATGCCCTAAATGCCAATAGAGGAAAATCAAAGTCCTGAATTGTAGATTCAGGAACTTCAGATCATATGACTAGAGATATAACAACACTTAATAATTATACTCCATCTAACAGTCATTCAACGGTCCGAATAGCTGATGGTACTCTCTCAAAAGTTATGGGTAAAGGTTCTGTCATAATTTCTAAAAACATTATTTTGAAATCAGTTCTCTATGTTCCCAAACTTGATTGTAATTTGCTGTCCATTAGCAGATTGACAAAGGATATGAATTTTGTTACAAAAATTTCTCCTAATTTGTGTGAATTTCATATTTTGGGATCGGGAAAGACGATTGGCAGTGCTAAGGAATGTGCTGGACTCTATCTCCTTCAAGTTGATGGCTCCAAAGGTGAACCCAAAGCAAATGCTTGTGCAGCAATAAATTCAGGGACTGAGAGTTTTGTAATGATGTGGCACTATAGATTAGGCCACCCTAATTTTTTGTACTTGAAAAGGATGTTCTTTCATTATTCAATGATAATAAAAGGAATTTCCAATGTGAAGTATGCCAAATGTCCAAACACATGAGAAACACTTACCCAGCACAAACTTATGAGCCATCCCAACCACTTTCTCTAGTCCATAGCAATGTGTGGGGACCATTAAGAGTTAATAACATCACTGACTCTTGGTGGTTTGTCACCTTTATTGATGACCACACAAGGGTCACATGGATCTTCCTAATGAAAGAAAATTCAGAAGTGGGAAGGATATTTGAATGCTTTTACAACATGGTGCAAACTCAATTCCAAACCAACATCAAAGTCCTTAGAACTGACAATGGTCACGAGTATTTTCGCTTATCTTTGAACATATATTTCCAAAAGCATGGAATTGTACATCAAAGCTCATGTCTGGACACCCCACAATAGAATGGGATTGCAGAACGAAAAAATAGACATATTTTGGAGGTCACAAGATCGTTAATGATGGCTACTAATGTACCAAATCATTTTTGGGGAGAAGTTGTACTTTTTGCTACATACCTTATAAATAGGATGCCCTCTTGAGTCCTTAACTTTTGCACCACACATTCTGTCCTCCATACCTTTTATCCAACAAATCAAATTCTCAATACACTTCCCCTCAAGATATTTGGATGCACAACCTTTGTCCACAACCATCACCCCTACCGTAGCAAACTTGACCCAAAATCCATAAAGTGCATCTTCATTGGTTACTCACCACACCAAAAGGGCTATAAGTGCTACTCTCTAATGACTAGAAAATTTTACCACACTATGGATGTCATATTTTTTGAAACCAGCCCTATTACCCCAAAGCTAAAACTCAGGGAGAGAAGACATCTATTATAACAACAGACTTTCAACCTTTGGGGATAGAAACAATTGAAATGGCTGAACCTGAGGAGACTACAACAAATGTTCCAATAGCAGAATTTACTAAACCAACAGGAGAAAATTCAGGGGTAGCAGATTCACAAGAACCTACTGTCCAAGAAACCAATTTACAGGTTTATTTTAGGAAAAAGAAGATGCAAAAGAGGGTAGAGTCTAGCATAACTCTACTACAAGGCCATGAGTCCAACAAAATTCGAGAAAATGAAAATCTAACAGGTAACATTATTCCTAACTCAAGTCTTGATCATAATATTCAAGTACTACCTGAACTTGATGTACCCATTGCCATAAGGAAAGGTGTTAGAACCTGTACCCAACATCAAATTAAGAAACATGTGTCTTATGGAAAATTATCTTAAGGATACAAAGCCTTTGTAACCTCTCTAGATAGCATCAAGATTTCCAAGAACATTCAAGAAGTTGTTCAACATCCAAAGTAGGCAGCAACAATGGCAGAAGAGATGAACGCCTTGGTGAAAAACAACACTTAGGTGCTCACTACTCTACCAGAAGAAAAAAAGGTAGTTGGATGTAGGTGGATTTTTTCTGTTAAGTATAATGTTGATGGAAGCATAAATTGATATAAGGCACGATTAGTGGCAAAGGGGTTCCCTCAATCATATAGAATTGACTATGAGGAGATGTTTGCACCTGTGGCCAAACTCAATTCAGTGCGAGTCATCTTGTCTTTGGCTGCAAATATGGACTGGCCATTACATCAATTTGATATCAAGAATGCATTCTTGAATGGTGAACTAGAAAAAGAAGTGTACATGCAAATCCCACTAGGACTTGAGTCTTCTAGCACCATTCACAAAGTGTGCAAACTTCAAAAATCCCTATATGGTCTTAAGCAATCCCCAAGAGCTTGGCTTGCTAGATTGATCTAAGTTGTCAAAAAGGATGGATTCTTACAATGTCAAACAAACCACGACATGTTTGTTAAACACTATTTCGAAGGGAAGACAATCTTGTTCATAGTGTATGCAGATGACATAGTTATCACGGGAGATGACCATGAACAGATTGAGCACCTAAATAAACTCTTGCCTAAGGAATTTGAAATCAAATATCTTGGTCAGTTCAAGTACTTTCTAGCAAATGGAAGTGGCTGGATCAAAGGATGGGATCTATGTATCCCAAAGGAAGTACACCTTTGACTTGCTATAAGAAACAGGGATGCTTGGATGTAAAGCTCCACACACGCCTATGGAACTAGTAAAAAAAAGCAACGATGAAAACTGAATTCAACCAACTAATAAAGAGAGGTACCAAAGTTTAGTGGAAAAATTAATCTACTTAACTCACACTAAACCCGACAATGGGTTTGTTGTGAGAATGGTCAGCCGCCACATGAACAATCCAAATGCCGTTAATATGAAAGCTGTAACCAGAATTTTACAGTACTTGAAATGTACACTTGGTAAAGGGCTGTATTTCCAGAAATCCCAAAATAGGAGCATAGAAGTGTACGCTGATTTAGATTGGGCAAGATGCATAACAGACCAAAGATCAATTACAGGCTATTACACTTTTGTTTGGGGGCAATATGGTCACTTGGAGGAGTAAAAAACAATATGTGGTGACAAGAAATAACGGTTAATCTCAATTTAGAGGCATGGCACATGACATTTTTGAAGGGATATGGCTGAAAAGGATGCTAGAAGAACTCAAAGTTTCTACTAACTACTCAGTAAGGATACTTTGGGATAATAAAGTTGCCATTAGTATTGCAAAAAACCCAGTTCACCATGACAGAACAAAACATATGGAAATTGATCGACATTTCATAAAGGAGAAGCTTGACCTTGGGATCATTAGTGTTGATCATGTACCTTCAAGCAGCCAAATAACAGATATCTTGATTAAGGCTCTTCCTAGACACACATATGAAAGCATCAGGATCAATTTGGGCATGATAAACATCTATCACCCAAATTGAGGGGAGTGTCAGTGATTAGATTTAAAAAATAGCAGATTCTATTTTCTTATTCTCACCAAATCAGAGAGGATCTCTTGTTTTATTTATACAGATAGGATAGATCCAGTTTTTATTTATTCTAAAGATTATGTATATATTGTTTCCTTTTTAGTTAGATAAGAGATTATAACTCCTGATTTATAGGCTGAAATCAGGTTCTAGATATGTATATTTTTTTTCCTATTTATACTGTTTGCTGTAATCATTCAAATAAAATGAAATAAAAATCAATTCTCCATAATATACACACACACACTTGAAATAGTTGACTTTGTGAGTGATCTTTTATTGGAGTTTTTTTTTTCCTTTTCTTTGGTTGCAACTCAACCCAACTTTTGAATCATGCTTACTTTTGCCTCTTTGTGCTAGGCCATTGCTTGAACCTTTTGGGTTGTGTACTATTATTAACCACCAACTTAGGAGCATCATTATTGTGGTTGTCAATATTTCTTAGTAATTGAAGCTCATTTAATTGTTACACATAGCATCTATACATTTATCCACCAGTTGGTAGTATTCTTTACAAGGAGATATTTCAAATATCATCTTAATCATTTTAGATGTCAAATTCCAATACCCTCGTGTGCTATAAAGTCTAGGATCCTCTACAACCTCTTTTCCCAACTTCATGTATAATGCCATTACAATCTTCTCTTATCCACCTCTTGAGAATGTATTTTTTAGGAAAAACCTTACTTCATTAGTTTCAAATACTTTTAATGCATGGAAATAAAAATACCAGCTGCTTCAAATTCTCTACAATTGCAAGATATAAAGGTTGATATACGATCAAATAATAATTTCAAAGATCCTTCATGGTTGATCCTTGTGATAATATATTTGAACAAAGAGGGAGATTCAATTTTTTTTCTCATATGCAATAGGCTAAGAACAATGAAAACTCTAGTTGAAATAAGTCAAACATAATATGTGTATAAACTTTCCTATTTGTAACAATATTGGAGGCATCTCATATTGTAAATTTACTAACTTATGGCAAAGCTCATTGTAACGCTTCTCCTTAACAACCCGGTCAAAGATTCTAAAGATCTTTATATCAACATGAGGTTTCATACAAGCTTTGAAATCAAAATTTAAGCTTGCACTCAATTGGGTACTTCACATCCCAAGTGTGAATGCTTCCTTGATATTACATGAAGTCCATTTTTCTTTTATGGTCTACAATGATTTAATTCAATTATTTTCTTGAACATTGTAGTTTGTAATCAATTTTATCCATACCTCCTCGAACTTAACTTTAGTATCAAATTTGTACATGCATTCTTAAAATTTCTTAAAAATAACTTTCACCCTTCATCAAATTACCAAGGCGTTTAATTTTTTCATTTGTATCAAGTGTCAGGTATATAGACCATGGCATATCTTAATCATTACTTCAGTAAGTGCTTTAACCATTGCTAGGTCTTAGTTAGTGAAAATAGTTCAAGTCTTTTTTTACCATTTGCTTCCAAGAATGTCTCAAATAGTCATTTAAATGACTATCATTTCATCATATCAAAGTTGCACAATAAATTATTTCACCCCTGTAATGGTTAAAACTTGAAAAATAATGCAAGTGGCCTATTTACTTGATTAGTACCATATGTAATATGCAAAGAGACAACACCAAAATACACAAATTTAATACCACTTTTGTATATGTTTGAAATACATTTATGATTAGTTCATCAGCATCCATATGATATGCATGTAAGAATGAAGGATTCTCTATTAATTGTTATTGAAAATATTGCATTAGACAACCAACCTCCCTGTATACTCTTCTCTCTCTTTTAACCTTAAGATAATTCTTTATATTTAACTGAATATATCCAATATTAGCCCTATATCCCATATATATATATATATATATATATATATATATATATATATATATATATTCCTATAAGTTAAAATTATGCCATTTGATATAATCTAGAAGTTCTCAACTAAATTAATCTCATAAGATTGAATTTTTATTATTTTATAATATAAAAAAACATATGTATTCTCTCATAAAGTTGTAAAAGTTAATTATGCCCTCTTTGTAAATTTATGTGTCACAATTTTTTCACCTTTTACCAATGACACTTCGATTCTTGCATAACAATTAGTTCTAATCTCAGCTTTGTATTTAGACAAATTTTTCATCTCTTTTGTCTAGCTTTTAAAATCCTTCTTTATAACAAAGATATCGACAAGATGTTATAGTACCATCCTCCTCTTTTTATTAATGTATTGCATTCTAACTTTAAAAATCTCCTTTTCTACCATATTTTTTCCAAAATTTTCATGCATCTTTTAAATCTTGAAACTCTATACCAATTTTTGATTTTCAATTAAGATTTATTGATGTATGTTTGGCACTTAATCCAAAAAAAATATTTCTTATAATATTTTAAAAAATAAATTATAAATATTAAATAAAAAAAACACAAATGATCAATAACATTTTTGATATAAACATAATATTATATAATTTTTTTTTATCTAATATTAAATTATTCTACTCTATAAACTTTTTTTTACAATAAAAGTTAGATGCCTTATACTTTAACTCCAGTGCAATGTTTTCCTTTCATAACATCCTTTTTATAGTAATCAAAATATAAGAAAGAATTTTGTTATTATTTTTTAACTTGACATTGTAAGTAATAAATATTTATCAATCATAAAATTTTTAAAAATAATCAACAAAATAAAAAAAATATATTTTTAAAAATCTTGCTCAATAAAAATATTAAAAAATTAAACCATTTAAATAAAAATAAATTCATAACTACAAACCATGTATTGATCATTCATTTTTTACTATTTTTTTTATTTTTTATTTTTATTAAATTAAAAATTATAGATAATAGGTATGATGAAAATTTTTTAGTAAAATCTACTATGTCAACATTAAACTAAGAGAAAAAATATCAAATTTAATAAATATTAATATTTTTATATTAAAATAACGTTTATTAAAATAGAAGTGGACCAAACTATATACCAATGCGAAGATTATAAATAAAATTTTATTTTTCTATATTCTTAATTATATCCCATGAATTATAATCCTATATAAACCTATTCAAATTCAAAAACATAGAAAAATATTAGCATCAATCCAACCAAAAAACTTACATCTTTAATATATAAAATTTTGTATATATCTAGAAGTGATATTTAGAAATCTTGGGCACTCTTTTTTTTATGGATTGATGTCTGAAAGTTTAGTCTCTATTTTACGGGTTGGTCTCTAAAAAATTTGTCTTTGTTTTCTAGGTTAGTCTCAAAAAAATTTTACTCATAAAGCACTATGCAATCAAAAAATCATTATCGTAATTTAGCATTCTGAGTCCAATAACTTGGTCGTGGCATGAAGGAGAAGCAAGTTGCTTCATTATGGACAAGTCAGGACCCACATGGTTCACGAAAAAGAAATTGCTAAATGTTATGGTTTATGATGTAGTGTTGACAAAATTAAAAAAAAAAAGTTATAATACATGGTAAGATCCAACCGACTTAAATAACCAATGATTGATAATAAAATAACTGAATTCCCCACTTCGCGTCAAGATTGGAGAGGATTTCGTAAGGTAATTGGTCCTATTAACTTTGACATTTTAAGTTGAAGTAGGGCAAGGATTATACTTGCCCTAATTTTCAAACGTTTAAAGAAATATTTTCAAATTTTATATGGAAAGAGAGACTTAATTTCATATTAATTTATAAGTAAATAAAATTAATATTAAATTATTTAATATTATTTATATATAAAAATCAATTTAAACAACCTATTTGTATGAAAATGGGTGGCTTGTATTGAAAAGTACAGGAATTAATCCTACAACTTTAAAAAAAAAAAACAAGCTTTTATATAAAGATAATATTTCAATCTCGTAAAAAAGTAAGCTTTGTTTAATATAAAAATATTTAGAATGGGTTGAAAAATTTATTATGTTTAAGACAGGTTTTATGGTTAAAAATATTTTTTTTTACATGTCTACAATGAAAAAATAATAGTAAAATTAAAATTAAAATCTTATGCAAATTACTATGTAATTTCTAATTAATATTAATGGTTTTATTAATAATTTTTATTATTAAAATATTATTAATGATTTAGTTAATAATATTTTAATAATATTTGTAAATTATCTATCAATAAAATTTTGATATCAGTGATGAAACTTAAATCTATAACTTTACAAAACATAGATTTTATATTTACTAATTAAATCAATTTTTTGTTTTAAAAAGTAAGGTTAACGGTTCAAAGTTTTTTAAACTATAAGGAAAATTTTAAATAAAAAATCATCCATTTATTTTAAAGTAATAGATTTTCTAATTGCACCATTTTTGCTAACTTTATCTCTTTACAAATTTTTTACGTAGTATTTATAAATATTATTTAATGATAACATAGTTATTGAAAAAATATATAATTGAACCGATCAATTGTTGTAATTAATAACGGGAAGGCAGTTTCCGATATTAGAGGTGGGAATGTATATATCTCTAACCCACCAGTGTCCAAAAGACAAGGCGAAACAGGATAATATATTCATTTCAAAAATGGGTTCAAAAAGTTCAAGTTATTTGATTTTATGATATTATTTGAATTAAAAAAATGATTTGAAGTGTTTTTAATTTAATATTTATAATTTTTTTTAGAGTTAGATTTTTATTTATTTCTAAAAATTATACTATGAATTTTTAAGTTATATGTTTTAAAAAAAAGTAATTTTCATACCGTATAATAATTTTCATTCGGTTATATTTGAATAAGTCGTTTAATTTTTTTTTAAATCATAACTATTGATTGAAAGGAGCGGATAGATATATTCATTATTTTTATGTGTTAATCGGTGTCAGATGTTTTAATTGCTAACAATAAAATTTTGAAAAATAAAAAAAATTATAAAACTAAAACAGAATTAAAAATGTATAAAAAAAGATCGACGGTAATAACATAAGGACACATAGTTAAGATGTTCTCTTTATTGAATCTAATTGATCAAAATGATTTGATGTTTACTAGAATATTTGAATAATTTTATTCGTATCTTTTTTATATATTGAATATGACTAAATAATATATATATATATATATATATATATATATATATATATATATATATTTAAGTATTATTTGCAACGGTAAAATTGTAACTTTAATCCTAAAACAATACAACACCGAAAACCTTGTACATAATAAAAACTGTTTAAACTACTTCTAAGATTTTTAATACTAACAAAAAAAAAATTATCTAATTTGCAATCCCAATCTTCATTTTTTTATTGCTTTACCATTCTTGAGTAGAATTCAATTTTATTGACTCTTCAAAAATAGCATCAAATTCAATCAAGATCTTTTTTTAAAAAAAAAATTAACATCGAATCAGCTCAAATACTTCCTTCTAATGCTTAATATGAATTTTTTAGTCGGTAATTGTGATAAGTGGTTTTAGCTATTTTTTTATTAAAATTATTATAATTAACAATAAAAATAAGTCAAATCAAATTAGGTTAAAAATTGTTTAAAAATTTTAAAATTTAAATCTACATGTGTTATTTGTTAAAAAAAATTTATGTTTTGATCTGATTTAAAATCTATAAGATTTATAAATTTATTTAAAAATTTACATTTTAAAAAAATTAATAAATAGATTTAAATCTTATATAAACGATTTATTAAAAAAACTTTAAAATTTAAAATTTAAAAAATAAAAAAATCATTAAATATGTCTTAAATATATATATATATATATATATATTATGTAGATAAAATATATTAAAATAAATACTATACAAATATAATATATTAAGATATATATAAATACATAATATATAAAGATAAGTAAGTTCCTAAATAAATTAAAGAAGATTTTTTTTGTAAGTTTGAATCTAACTTATTTATCTAAAAAGACTTTCTAACAAGTATCAATGTGTCTATTTATTAAATAAGTCGATTTAAGTTAGACTTTAAATGAATTGAACGTAGGTTACTATCGGACAACCTTGTTTACTTCCATTCTTAACTGCAATCAAAATAAATTTAAAAAATGATTATCTACATGTTTAGAAAGTGATTAAAATCATTCTCCATTCCTATCTAAATGATGCTGCATTTAGATAATAGTTCACTTATCGTTTTTCAAATGGCATTTGGAACGTGGTTATCAAACTACTCTCTAATCTTTTTTTGAAATTTTTTTTATTTTAAATATTGGTGAATTTCCTTTTTTATTTAAGTTTTTTAACTTTCAAACTACTCGATAGATGTAATATATTAATTTATATTATAAATAAAATTAATTAAATTTATATAATACATCAAGATTAAATATATTTTGTTTTTTTAAAATACTCAAATTTTTGTCTTCGTTCCTCAATTTTAAAAGTTTTGGCTTAGGTCCTTTATTTTCTGAAAAATATCTTTTATGGTCTTTGACGTTAATCCGAGTTACATTAAATAAAAATAGATTAATCATAATTAAAAGAGTGTAATAAAGATATTTCATAAAATGATCAAAAATATTTCTAACAATGATTAATCTAACTTGATTTAATCTTATCGAAATTATCATCAGGTACCATAATCAAGATATTTTAAAAAATAAAATATTTAAATCAAAGGTTTTAAAATCGAGGGACGAAAACTAAAATTTGATTATTTTAGAGGAATTAAAAATATATTTAACTCATACATCAATTACATTATATAAAACTTATAACATTATCTATATTATATGTAATCAGAGAACAAATAAATACAACAATTATTAAATCTTGTTTCATGTAAGATTCTTGATCAATGATCCTATTTCTCCATGTCATCCTTATGTGGTTTATTGTAGCATCTTGCAACACATGAAAAATAATACTTAAAAAGTCTTTTTTTATAGGTGGATATAAAGCATTAACTTGTTAGTTGAATGATGAAGTGGCTATTTGGCTTAGAATAACTACCTAAACACTTAAAAAATATGGTGAACTAGTTATTAAAAAATGTCATATTGACTCTTTATTCAGCATCGTTGCTAAAGTTTCACTCAAAATTAAATTAAAAAAAACATGATAAATCTAAAATTTAAAAGAAAAAAAAAGCTCTATCTTCCTTTTATTATGGATATTTTTAAAAAAACAAATTGTTAACATTTTGACTAACATAAGAACATAAAATAATATTTATAATAAAATTAACCACATAAATTTTTCAACAACCTGCTCTCAAGCAAGATCGCATCTTTTCCAACTTAGTTCTGAACTAAAAAAAACACATGATATATTAAACATAAATATATTTTATAAATGATTGGTATACAACCCGTGTCATATAAAATTGGATTACATCCTATTAAGCTCAACTCTTCCCTAAAAAATAATTTAGTAATTAAATAATTTTAAACTTCAATAAAAATATAACCTTAAATCAAATAATCATTTATGTTTATGTTTTTGTAACACTACCTATTTAATCAGTAAAATTGTACAAATTTCTATAGACTTTTCCTCTATAAGAAAAAATATATTTTGAGTACATAATTTTATACTATAATTTTTTATTTAATTTAATTTTTTTAAGCTAATTATTTTATTGTAACAATGTTAAATTTTATCATAATATTTATTTTAAACTAATTATTACAAGAATATACAATCATTATTTGGTTAAGTCTAATGATGTAATTATCTTAAACTTTAATGTATTTTTAACATTGACTATTTAGTATTTTAGTAATTAATATTTATTACTATAAAATTGATTATTTAAAATAATTTATATAGATTATATTTTGTTCACTTTCTCTTTAAATCATCTCAATTTTCATTTTTTTTCTCTTTTTTTATAATGTAAAAATCATTTTTTCCTTCAAGTGAACATGAGACATTATCAAACTAAATATCAAATTATTTTTACACAATAAAGAACAAATTAAGATTATTATGTAATCTAGTATTTAGATTATACAAAAAAAAAATCATTTTTTTTTCATAACCTAGGATTTATATTATACAAGATAAATGTACAAATTAAACCTTGCGATGTTAATAATGTAGACCTAGTTGTTCGCTTTGGTCAGAATTGATGTGTGATGTCCCGAATTGACTTATGATGATTGGAATAACATGAACAACAATCTTCTCTCTTCTTATTTCAGATCTTAGGCATGTATTACATAAAGGAGCAACACGTTCTAATTTTTAATAAACATAATCTACGTAATATATATATTATTAAACAAAATAATTTATAATATTTTTCTTTCTTATATATATATATATATATTTAAATTTTCTTTCAATCTTAACCAGTAGTTTTTAATTAATGATTATTAGTGTATTTTAATCCTATTAAGAGTTTTTTTTCTTCAATTTAGAGGAATCACGTACATGTCAATGTAATCGTATCCATAAATTTATACTGTGATTGCTTTCCTAAATTAAGAAACAAAGTGAAGTTGGCTAGCTTACAGCTTTGCAGGAAGATTCCCCATTACTCCCTATCTCGGTTTGTTGACACCATTGGGCTTAATGAGTTTTCTCTAAATAGTTTTCAACTTATAAAGACATAAGAAAAGTATAATTATAAGTTTAATAACCATATTGCGAACTTATGGCCCTTTTATTATTTGACATGAATGAGATATTAAACATTCAGTTTTCTTTTAATTCTTTATATTTACATAGAAATAGCAATGTTTTTGTCACACTCTCAATGTAATGCTGACATAACGGATATCTTTCAAATAACGCGTGTGCACGTTGTAACGTGTTCACACTAACGGTCATTAAAAAAATGTATAATTAAACCAATCAAATAGTAATAAATATGGGGTGGTAGGTTTACTAAGATTAGAGGTGAGAAAATCAAATTATTTGAATCAAATAATTGTTTTAAAAAAATTGATAGCCTGATGAACTGATGAAATCATTAAAAAAATTGGTTTATATATAAAATAATATATTTAAAAAAGTAAAATATATTTTATTATGTATAACTTAAATTTAAACAAATATAATATATATAATTTTTAAGTTATAAAATAATAAAATTATGTTATTAATATATTTTATATTTTAATAAATTTATTATAAATACTTTAAAAATAATATTTAATCAATATTGATTCATCTAAATTTGATTAGACTATTAAATTTTAAATTAGTGATTTATTAGGATAAATGAGCAGTGTGATCTTTAAAAACCTTGCTTGCTCCGATCCACCTCAATCAGCCACCAGTTCAAAAAAAAAAAAAGGCGAATCAGGTTATATTTATTTTTAAAATAGTTTTAAAAAGTTAAGTTATTTGGATTAAAAATTGATTTGAAATTTTTTAAATTTAATATTTAAATTATCAAATTATTTAAATCAAGTGTTAGACATAGTTTCTGTTTAGTTTAAAATTAAATATAATTGATTTTAAAATGATTAAATATTTTTTAAAAAATATAAACTAATTTAAATCATGTATTTTTAAAATATATATTTATATTGGAAAAAGTAAAAATTAAATTTGTAATCATAAAATAAATATGCTCATAATGATTAATATCAAGAGAAATGAAGATAAAATTAGAAAAAAAAAGTATAATAAAAAATAAAAATAAGATTGTAAAAAAATTGTTTTAATATATATTTTTGTTTTGGCCATATTCCCAAAGTGGAAAGGAAGTTTGTGTGGCGGTTGTGCAATGCACATAATAACTGTTTTTCCTCTTTATGCAGGGCACTATGGCACATGCAATTTTTCCTGCTTTGGAAGTCAACCACATCCACATGTCCACGTGCAATTTTGAAGCAATTTACAAGAAATTCAACCGTGATTTAGATTAACCCCATCCACAATCCAACAACGAGTTTATTAAGTTTCCTAATATTTTAATTTCTAATAAATTTTTAAATAATTTTTTATTTAAATTTTTTAATTTTTAGTTTTAGTATCATCTTTTAAATTTATCTTTAATATCATTTACAGAAACATTAATAGTTTATGTTATTTTAAATAAATAAAAATATTAATTAGCAATTTTTTTAAAATAAAAATTAATTTATATTATTTCAAAATTAAAAACTAAAATACTAATAAACTCTTGAAACAACCATATACAATAAGATACTAAAAAATACCCTAAAGTTGAATTCACATCAGCATGATTTCCAAGCTGCAAACATAAAGTTATGGCTTATTTGATTAAAGTGATAAAATAATCTTCTACACGTGGCTGTTGAATGTTAAAAAAGGGTTATACATTGTTACGCTAGTAGAAAACTTAAGCTCACAGGATTATGCTAGCTAAATCTGAGAACGTGGAAGTGTGCATCCCGTATTCAGATTTCAGAGGATGCGGTTCTTTTGCTTGGGACTAAAGTTTTTAAAGTTTGCCTCCGATTCATACGGATATATACCTTCGCGGAGTTGGCTCAACTAATGATTCTTTTATTTACAAAAATTAAAGAATTAGATTTGGCTTTTTTTTGTTTGCGTTCACTCTATCAGTCGTTACTCTCAAGACTCAATTTCCCTGCCAAAAAATTAAGTACTCATGCTAACAGTTTAACATTAGATTAATTAGTTTCGTTAGCAAGTATAGTATTTATTTAATAGAAGTTAAAAAAAATACTATACATATTATATATCTATACTAATAATAACATAATAATTTATATTAAAAATAATTTCGTAGTATAAAAATATGGATATATATATTATCAATATATAAATTTTAATTTTAATGTAAACCATAATGCCTGTCCAAATTGTTTAATTTATGTTGGACAATGATTACACTGACAGTGTACTTACCTCCATTATGCTATTCCAGCTCTAATCGACTCTTACTATTGTTGCTGCTCCAAGGCCCTTCTTTAATCTTTGACGGATAAATAAGGTAAAATAACATATATTTATTTACATTTATATTTATATATATATATATATTATTGGATCTATTTTTAATTTTTTCAAAAATTATTTACCATTAAAAAATATAGATAAATAGATCATCTTATTTATATATAAAATATCAACATTGATAAAGAACATTAACCTGCAAAAATATTCTGACAGCTTTATTTATGTTCGGTTAAGGTATTTACTTCAATTAGTTTCTTGGTAAAGAGAAAAACTATTTGCATTTATTTAATTTCAGGTATGCATCATTATTACGCTAATAAATAATTAATTAACAAAATGTATAATTGGTTGATAAACAAATATTAAGGTTTTCAGGATTAGTTTATAGATATGTTTGATCATATATTTTAATTAGTTAAAAATTAAAATTATTACATAAATATTTTATTACAACTTTTAGCTTTGTTTAATGTAGCAATATTTTTAGTAATTATTTATATTTTTAAATAGTTATGAATAAATGTTTAAATAATATTTTAAGTAACGTTAACATTTTTTAATTAGACATAACAATAAAAATTAAATTTATGGATATTTATCCAATTTTGATAATAAAAAAACTTATTTTGACTAGATTTAAAAAGAATCCATACTCAAATTGCAAAAATGGAATTGAGTTTAACCATATAAATACTTATCTTACTTCAAACTCTCATTAACTATAATAATTATTAAATAAGAATATTAAACTTTCTTATTTTATTAAAAATATGATTTTAATATTAATTTTAGTATTATCAAAAATTTTAGTATCTATTTTATATAATGTTAAATTAAAATATATTTTATATTATTTATTTAAAAAATATATACATACTTAAATAAAAATGGTTAAAAATTTAAAAAAATAGGCATGAATTTTTCACATGTTTACCTAACTTTGATGAAGGTTAATTTTTAGTTTTTTTTTTAATTTTAAATTCTATATATATATATATATATATATATATATATATATATATATATATATCCGAATTTGTTTCAATCCTTTCTGAAGTGTGGAGGACAAGAAGAATAAAATCTGTCTTTGCCTTGTTTTGTTACCCTAAATGTTTTTAACTCTTAACTGAAACTGTTTTTCTCATTTTTATCTATGATATTTTTTCATAATATTTTATTTATCAAATTATTTTCAACCTTATTTCTTTAGTAGAAAATCAATTTAATTATTGATAAAATTAATTAGAACTAAAAATGATACTCAAATTCTATAACTCCTTACTTTTTTTTCATTGAGAATCATTCATTGAACCAGTTGCATTAAGTACACTTGAACAGAATGGAAGAGAAAAGATAAAACACAACACGTACTAAATATTGTTTTAACTTTAATGATATATTTACAGGTATCAAAATACTTATGATCAAATGTTGTACTGTTCGAAAGGATAGATTAAACACCATCACTTACTAAATATTGTTTTAGCTTTAATGATACATTTACATGTATAATTGGTTGATAAACGAATAATAAGATTTTTAGGATTAAGCTTACAGATATGTTTGATTATATATTTTAATTAGTTAAAAATTAAAATTATTACATAAAACTTTATTAGAAGTTTTTTTAGTTTTGTTAAGTATGGTAATCTTTTCAGTAATTATAAATATTTTTTAAATATTTATGAATATTTTTTAAATAATATTATGAGTAATGTTTAATTTTTTTAGTTAGACATGATAATAAAAATTAAATCTATGGATATTTATCCAAATTTAATTCAAAAAACTTGTTTTGACTAGATTTAAAAATAATTCATACTCAAGATATGTATCCAACTTTAATCTAAAAAACTTGTTTTGACTAGATTTAGAAAAAATTCATACTCAAGTTTAGACTTAAATTGCAAAGATGGAATTGAGTTTAATTATATAAATATTTGATCTTAATTCAAATTTTAATTAACTATAATAATTATTAAATAAGATTATTGAGCTTTTTAATTTTATTAAAAACATTATTTTATTTTTATTTTTTTAAATTCTTAGTATCTATTTTATATTATTTATTTAAAAATATACACATACATAAATAAAAATGGTTAAAAATTTAAAAAAAGAATGAATTTTTTACATGTTTACTAAATTTGATGTGGGTTGAGTTTTAATTTTGTGTTCTTACATTTTATAAATATATATTTAAATTTGTTTCAATATTTATGGTGTGATGAGGACACGATGAAAAAAACTTGCCCATGACCTATTTGGTTACCACGAGTATTTTTAACTCTTAACTGAAAGTGTTTTTTTCGTCTTTATCCTTGATATTTTTTCATAATATCTTACTTATCAAATTATTTTCAATCTTATTTTTTTAGTAAAAAACCAATTTAATTGTTAAATAAAGTTAATTAGAACTAATAATGGCATTTAATTTCTATAACTTCCTACCTTCTTTAATGTGAATTGCTCCTTGAACCAAGTGCATTAAGACACTTGAACATAATAAAAGAGGAGAGATTAAACACTAGCACATACTAAATATTGCTTTTGCTTTAGTGATACATTTACAAGTACCAAAATATTTATGGTCATTTGTTGTACCCCTTGTTATATACTTGACGAATAAGGTACCATCCAATTTGATGACTAATAAACCATCTCATAAATTGATCTATGGAGCGACATATTTAAAATAACTAATAAACCACCTCATAAATTGATCTATGGAGCAACATATTTAAAGATATTTGGTTTCCTATACTTATGTTTCAATACTAACACTATATTGATCTAAGTTTGATATCCACCCAAAGAAATATGTGTTCTTATGTTTTAAATTACGAGTCAAAACATTTTGACAAAGAAGTTTAAAAAGCGTTATGAACATCTTTTCATAATAATTTAAATCTCTCTTCAAGTGATATTGTACTTAGAGAATAGTTCACTGATAATTTTTCGAATGACACTTAAAATATGGTTACGAACACCTCTTTAAATATATTTTTAATTATTTTATGACAAAGCATGCATTTAGAAAAAATGTCATTTTTTTATTTTAAAAATTGGTGACAAATATTTTTTTTATATTTAAAATTTTCAATCTTCAAAATACCTATTAGACATAATATATGAATTTTATAGTATAAATAAAATTTATTAAATTTACAAAATATATCAATTATATTATATAAAATTTATTAAACATAATCTATATTACATATAATTAGAGAATAAATCAAATACAATATCTTTGAATTTGAGCAAACTTAAATAAAGAATAAAGTGATATTTAGTATTAGGATTCTTGAATAATCATTTAACTTTTTTTTAAAATTATTAAAATTTTCTTATAACAATTTAGAGATATGCATTTGTAACCGTAGTTTTCCATCTTAATAAATTTAGTACAAAGTTTATTTTATTGAATTTTACACTATTTAATTGGACAATTTAAAATAAACTTTTTTTATTAATTAATAATTACTTCTTAAATTTTGTATTCTTAACATAATTTTGATGAAATATGTTTTTCATTCTTAAATGAGAATTTAACATCCCAATTTAAATAATTTTTCTTACTTTAAATTGCCTTCACATAATTAGAATTACATTCCTAAACATCATATCTAAAAAAGTTTCTTCCATAACATCAACTTCAACCTTTGTTCAACATTCCACTTCTCAAATACTGTCGGTGAAACATTTTCCAAACCTATGTCGTGACTGACAGAAAATATGGCCTTATTGAATTAATGTTTCACAGTGAAATGAGAAAAGTAGCTGAACGGAGTTGTTGTAATAGCTAAAACCTCTCCACTAATGCAAATTTTCTTGTGGTAAAAAAATGCGTGAGAGCCACCAACCAGACCCAAATCAATGTTGACACTACTTAGGCCTCAATCAACCGCAAACTATTCCATGTCTACAAAAAAAATTCACTCATCCATCAAAAGAAAGACACACGAAAAAAAACTAATAAAAAATTAAAAAGAAACTGATATTTGGAAGATGGTAATACATAGAAATTATTTAATACGGAGGTATGATTGAGTGTGGACCCTCGCAGATGATTTGCTGGTGAAGAATGTTGAGTAATAATAAGAAGGTATTGAGTGTTGTAGTTCAGTTTCTTGGCTGAGGGGTTTGGTTTGTGTTTAGTGATTGTGTTAATTACGCTGAAATGATAGCGAATCATGTATAATATTTATACTCTAGGGGAATTGGTAGGACGTTACGTAGTTTCCAGAGAAGATTTTCATGAGCAAAGTGACAATTGATTAGGATATCCATTTAATTAATTAATTAATCAGCATCTTAGTTAGTGGATGTTATATTTAACCAAGTGTGTGTTTGGCCGTATGCGTGTAGTATCTTACGTGGAAAAAAGGAAAAAAAAAAACAAAAGGCAAACCTCTGTCTTGGCCTTTTATATAATCGATTTTTTTAATATAAGATAAGCAACATATAACAAATAATTAATAAATAAATTTTTTATTAAATTTTATTATTATATAAAATTTTAATATATATTCTTATATACATATTAAAAAGACTGTTAAATAATAGATGAGAAGCATAAACCTAAGTTCAGATCTGTCCATAATAATAATAACGACAATTATGGTGTGGGCACATATATAACTAACTTGGTCTTTTTTATATGTAAAAAGATCTTGCCAAGACATTTTTATTAAAAATATGATAAAATATATTGATAAGAGTAATTTTATTAAAAACTTATAATTTATAACCAATATATTAAGAACATTTATTAGTATTTTTATTTTCAGAAAAACTCAGTTCTAGAAAAGTCTCTGTATTTTTTTCTAAAAAAATGCTATTTGAATGATGTAGGATAGAATCTGAGAGAATATTCTATATTCCATATCAGTCTGGCTTGGTAATTGGTATGTTCCTTGATAGGGTTTTCTTCTTTTTGCTTAAGCGGCATGTTTCGTTTGGTTACATCAGTACATCTTCTCAGCCACGCTGATACATAGTTTATGGATAAAACAATAACTGAGAAACATTGGAAACCTCCCTTTTTTTCCCCTCTAACGTATTTATTTAACATATCTCTTTCTGTCGCATTTACTTACCAACAAGGGAGAAGTACACAAGTTCGGTGTTATAAGTATACAGTGTAATATTTTTATGAAAAAACTTATAATATCTTATATTATTAAAAAAACTAATATAAAATTGAGTATCACCATCTATTATATCAAGTTAAGTAGAAAAATATATAATTTCAAATAAAGGTTCATTAACAAATGAAAGACTAAAAAGATGCATTACATATTTAGAACCTATATCAATGAAATTATAGTTTAAGTATAAGATTGTAATTTTACTTCGAAATTTCAAAACATCAAACTGACAATAAACATAAATTTGTGAGAAGATCTAATATTTATTTTATTGTATTTTGTATTGACTTTAATTAAAAAATTAATTAATTTGATTTATAAATTTTTAGGATTTATTGAAACTATCTTACTTAGATTTATTTAAATTTAATTGCAAAATATTGATTTATATTATAATAAAATCATATTAAAATTTAGTTGTATCTTTTAATATTAGATATTGACAAATTTTATACGATTTAGTCATAATTTTATATATTAATAATTATACAGATATAAATAATATAACTATGAGAAATAAAAGACACATGAAATTTTTTATACTTATTTAAAATAAAAAGACAAATTATTGTGTAGATTAATTATTCTATGTTTGTACATGGTTAAGCAAGAAATTTACGTCATTCTACATATTCTTAATTGTATTTTTAATTTATATATTTTTTATTAATTTATATTGTAAAAATTAACTTATCCTATTAAATTTTTATCAAAAAGTATTTGTAATAATATTAATTAAAAAATTAAATTATTTTGATATGTATGATAGAATAAATAAAATTTATATTGTAATAAAAAAATCAAGTTAGACTAAATTTAACCTGCTTATTAAGTAAAAAATTTAAATTGTGTTGTTTGTTTTATATATAACTTTTTTAAGATTTAAAAAGTTCGATTTAATCTAAAAGTTTTATTAAAAATTAACCGTTAAAACCTGAATAAAATTACAAGCATGCATATGAATAAGTTAATATAATAAACTTATACTTACATATTAAAAAATTAATAAATATACAATTTTAAAATTTTATAGAATTTTTAAGAAAATAATAATAATATCACTATTATATTTTCACTATTATATTATCAATATTTAAGTAGATCAACTTATTTGACTTGAAAATCTTTTTGAATGAGTTAAAATTTGGTCTTTTTATTAAATGATTGTTTTAAAAAATAATTTGATTTATTTAACAATTTGATCTATCCTAAGCATACTATAAAGGTTATGCCATAGATATTTGACTTATTTTTACTTTTAATTAAAAATAGAATAAAATTTGATAATTTTATATTTGATTTTAACATATTTTTTCTCTATTTTAAGAGTAAATTTTTGTTAAAATTATTTTATTTATATAAGATAAATTTAATAAATCTAACTATTAATTAATATAATATTAATATGATGATAATGTACATTAAATTAAAAAAAATTAAAATTTATAAATATATAATATAATAATTAAATTTATTTATATTTTAAATAAATATTATGTTATAAAACTAAAAAAATTTGATAAATTATTAAATAATTTATAAAATTTCATTAATGAACCTATATAATATAAATTTTTTAATCTAATAAATTGATAAAAAATTATAATATAAAATATTTTTTAAGTTCAAAATTTGTAGTAAAAATTAATCTTAAAGCTGATTAAACCTTTTAGACTTAAAGATTGTGGAGAAATTGCTGCTACTTTTCAAGCTATTTTCTTTATTTTTGTTAATAGAAATCTGAATGTTAATACTTTTAGATATTAGAACATGAATATAGATTGGGGTTCTCCCTCTTGTGATGCTTCTAGTTCTTGTAACTAATTTTGGTTTTAAAATAAACTTTATTAGTACATAAAATTCAATTATAAACATGAACAATTAAAAATTTAGCGAAGAATGTCGGATACATTAATAGTTTTATTTTTTAATCTTTTATCATATTTTTTATTAAAGTATATATATATATATACACATATATATAGGATAAGCGTGTAATTATTTTTTAAATTATCATAACTTTTTTACCTTATTTTTATTCATTTTATATTTATATGTTTTCTTTATTATATTATTTATTTATTATTATTTTTTATTTTTTACTAATAATTTGTTTGAACGAGGAATTAAAGAAAAAATAAAAAAAAAGCATAAAAAATATTTTTGATGTTTGTTTGAGCATAAAAATAGAAAGAAATTAAATATATTTTATATGATTTAAAATTTTTAATTTTCCATTTATAATTTGTTTGAATGTCAGAAAAATTAAAAAATATTAAAAATAAGAAGAAATGACATATTTGGATGAATAATAAACAAATTATTTTTATTTATAAATAGAAAAATAAATATATCAATGATATAAATTTTATTTTTTATAAATTTTATTTTTTATTATATTTTTATTAATATAATTTTTTTCTTTTTCTCATCTAGTCAAATAAATAATAATAATTTTTTTCTTTACCTTTTTTTTTTAAATTTAAATAATCTCTTTTCCTTTTTATCTTTTCTGCCTTTTTATTCTCCTATTTCTCAGCGCAAAGCATTAAAAGCAAAATGATAATCTTATTGTGATTTGAGTTGACTGACGCTTGCTACTAAGTACTAATCTACGTATTGCCAAAAAGCAAGTGCTCCATGGAAAACTATGCAAATATAGGAATAAAAAATGTTTATAAAAAAATAATAAGATGAAAAAGTCAAATATCCTGAATTTATTACTTTTACGTAAATACTAATATGAATGCATTTATCTGATTAGATATAAAGTGTCCTTCATAATTTATAACTGACTATATATTAATATCACAACTTGACCAACAAAGCCAAGTTTGAGGTTGGTTTGCAATACACCATTTTCCACGTGCCGTATCGAAGAAGAGGCCAAGGAGTGCAGACACCATAGAGGCGTCTCTGACTCTGACCAACGAAACTACCCTGACCAGGATAAGGACGATGTTTTTTTAATATTATTAATATAACTTTTTAGTTAATAAAATAATCAAACAAAAAAAGTATAAATAAAAAGAGTAAAAAATGATATATAAAAATCATTTTGGCTTGGGTAAAGCCACCTTTTCTTTACCATAACACCTCTTCAATCTTCCTCAACAATCCAAACCCAAATGACATAATCATAATCCTCACCTTCAAATTTCATTTCTTATTTTATACGGTGCTCATGGATAATCTGTAACGTATAAAATATTACATTATTTATACCACAAATATCTACATAATGAAGATCACACTCCATAATATTATTTAATTACCATTTATTCTTTTTTTGAGTCCGCAAAATGTTCACTTTATTTCATGTGTTGTAGAAAAAGGAAAATTAAAAGGAAACATCTGTGACCAGTAAGGGGGCAAACATTGAAAAGGGTAATAATAGTTGTTTGTTGAAGCGGGGATGCAAAGTAAAACACCCTCTGAAGCTTGCGTAGCTGTTCTCTCCTCTGTCTCCTGCTCTGCTTTTCCTCTGTTTCTCTGTTCCATCTCTGAATTGAAAACAACATCACATATTTCTCTCCTTGTCACTTGGAACCCCAATTTATATAATCTTTCTTAAGTTTCTGTGGGATTCACCTTGTTTGTTCAGAGATGCTGTGTTGCTACCTGGTTGCACAATACCCTTTCTGTTTCTGATACGTCATTTGGTGTCTTGTGTTTTGGGTCTCTTCAAAATATGGTTTTCTCTGTTGCTTTCGCTTATCCCATGGGCTTCTTTGATTCTTACACTTCAGGAAGCTTTCCTTTTCTTTCCCTTTTTTTACCTAATTGATTTTCTAGGAAAAAACAATTTAAGGTAGATATTCTTATCTTTCTTTTCTAATATCCAATCATTCCTGGCAATGTCCTTCATGTTAAGATTTTTGCATCCACTCTTGATGCTGCTGCTTTGGTTACCTGGATAGTCCAAACTAGGCAAAATTTGTGTTTGATGGGTTGTTCTTAATTTATCATCTTGTTAACTGTGTGGTTTTTAATTTATATTTACTTTCTAGGAAGAAAAAAAAGATTTAGTTACTGGAGAAAAAATCCATCTTTTTCTTCCTTAAGTTATCCTTCATGATGAAATTTCTCACTTTGCTGGTGGGTTTGTAATATCTTATCTTTTACTGGAGGGTTTCTGTGTTTGCGGTTGTCAAAAAATGAAGGAAAAGGTGGATTCACCTGTAACAGTCCTAGAGGACTATTTCAGGAGCTCAGATTCAGAATCAAGTTCTTCCAAGGATCCCACAGTGGATTCTGAGTCTCAAGACATTTCAAAGCCTTCTTCAAAATGGCATTCATTTCTTCAATTGTTGAGGAGCAGATCAAAGAAACAAATGACCACATTGCATCCTCTTAGTACTCTCAAGCTCAAAAGAATGAGCAATAGCATGAGGGAAACCATTCTGCCAAGTTGTCTCTTAGATGTATCTGCCTCACCCTGCAGGTCACCTTGGAAGATCTTCACTCATCATGAGATACAAGTTGCCACCAATTGTTTTAGCCAAGGTATGCAACCTGCATCAGAGTTAGGTTTCTCATTAAGGAACATTGAGTTGGTTTGAATTTTACGTTGATTGGTGCAGAAAATTTGATTGGGAAGGGTGGTTATGCTGAAGTTTACAAAGGGTGTTTGCCAAATCATCAACTAGTGGCAATTAAACGGCTCACAAGAGGAACCGCTGATGAAATCATAGGGGATTTCTTATCAGAACTTGGCGTAATGGCACATGTAAACCATCCCAATACTGCTAAGCTTGTTGGATATGGGGTTGATGGTGGAGTTTATCTAGTTCTTGAATTGTCTGAAAAAGGAAGCCTAGCTTCAGTGCTATATGGTAATGGAATAATATTAATTATAACATTTTAATTTTTTATTCACCCAATTGTTACCTTTTTGTTTTGATTAAGTTTCTATTTCTTTTTTTTTTTGTCCTGCTTCAGGTTCCAAGGAGAAACTACCATGGTGTATTAGGCACAAAATTGCATTAGGAACAGCTAATGGAATATTATATCTTCATGAAGGTTGTCAAAGAAGAATTATCCACAGGGATATAAAAGCTGCTAATATCTTGCTCACAGAGGACTTCGAGCCTCAGGTATATATGATTTGCGTTCTCTTGTATAAGTTTGATTCTGTAATTGAAATAATCATCAAAAATCCTTCTGTTTTTGGCATTTTGTATTTATCCCATAGACAAACAATTTTTGGAAGATTGCGCATTAAATGTGATGGACGAAGCTTCTCCCGTTTTTATAGTCACATCATGAACTCTTTAGTTTAAATGTTTTGTACATTAGTGGACTTTGATATTTCAGGAATAAATTAAAACGTTACGGAATTTTGGCGCAGATTTGTGATTTTGGACTAGCAAAATGGCTGCCAGAAAATTGGACTCACCACACGGTTTCAAAATTTGAAGGAACTTTCGGGTTAGTTAGTTAATGACCTTCAAAATCAGTTTCCATTAGGAATTTTTGTGGGTTCCTATTAACTAAGGTTTTATTTTTGAGTGGTACAGTTACCTTGCTCCTGAATACTTGCTACATGGCATAGTGGATGAGAAAACGGACGTATTTGCATTTGGTGTACTGCTATTAGAATTAGTCAGTGGAAGGCGAGCACTTGATTATTCACAACAAAGCCTTGTGTTGTGGGTATAGTATCTTATCAACACCCAAATTTCATGCTTGTGTTTTCTGTGCTTATTTGTAGTTGCTAGGCATTGACTTTTTCCTCTTAATAATTTTTCAGGCAAAACCATTGCTGAAGAAAAATGATATTATGGAGCTGATTGATCCTTCACTAGCTGATGAATTCGACTCTAGGCAGATGAATCTAATGCTCTTGGCAGCTTCATTGTGCATACAACAGTCCTCAATTCGTCGCCCCTCTATTAGACAGGCACGTTTCCCTTTTTACTACCAATCATTCTAATTTCTCTTGCCTTTTATTCCTACAAATTCTCCTATTTAAATAATTTAAGTATTTTTAAAATAATAAAATATATTAATTTTTTACTTATTATTTATTTTACAAAACAGTACAAGAATATGTAAGAAGATATAACCAAACTTTTATACTATATATGTAGTCATTTTAGTCTCTTAACTGTAGTCATTTACTTTTGTTTACCAACGACAATGTCATTTTCTATAAAACTAAATTAAAATTAAAAGAATATTAACCAATATTCTTCAAATACTATATAAAATGTTTTTATTAAAGTTATGTTACAGATGAATCTAATTTTCAGAGTACTTTTTAGCAAAGTCAAAAAAATGATTGATGTATACCATATTAATTAAAAACTAAAATGAGAATGTATTCCTACCTATTAAATGATGCGTGATTGTATACGGCATATAATGTCACCTAATACGCATCTTCCATACCAATCTATATCGTATTGTGGTCAATTTTTTTAGTGGCAGAAAATGAGACCCAACCAAGAAACTGTTTTGTCTGTGAAACATAAAGTGTAGGACAAAGGTAATTATTAAGTGTGACCTTATGGTGCAGGTTGTTCAGCTTCTGAATGGCAACCTTAGCTGCTTCAAGGGCATGAAGAAAACTCGAATGCCATTCTTCCGAAGAGTCTTCAGGGATGAACTCATTGATTCTGAATAGTTGAAAGAAACAGGAATCACGTGATCACCAGCAACTGCACCAAGGAGGTTCTGATCACTCAATGATCATCTCTCTGATCCCATCATTCTGTGAGAGTTTCTGCATATAGCAATTAGAAATTGCCTCATCAAACCGAAAATTTTGAACTTGGTAAAACCCAAAAAAGAAAAGAAAAGGAAGCACATGCTACTTCCCTTTAACCAGTGTACATGGTAGATTCTCTTCTTTTTAATTGGTAATAGAGTCAAATACTTATTAGGAGCTGTTGTAATGTGGGGAGTAGAATCCCTTGGCATTCATTTCTTGTTCCCCTCCAAATAGAGTCTCGCTAAATTTATAGAGTAAAAACAATTAGTTTCTTTCCCTCTTTCTACATGATATGCTTATGTTTAGGTGCAAAAAGATCCTAGTTGGAAACCACAAAAATGAAAGCCACTACTAGACACTTTGGATGTAAAAACTGTCTTAACATTTATCTCTTACTTGGAAGCATATGATTGCAACTATTTGCTTTGTGTAGCTGACAATTGCAAGTTCCTAATCTTCAACAATACGTTTGGCAGCTCTTGGAATGTGACAATCAAATCAACTGCTGCGCATTACAAACTGCAATAGATGCTAACAAATTCTGGCCACATAATTTTAATCAAATAGACATGACATCATTTACTCTAAAGTTAAATAAAATTATTTTAATATAAATAATTTTAAATTATCAAATATTTTTAAAGATGTATAGATTTTAATTAGAATATATATATATATATATTGATGGTAAAATAAATTAACAAGTTCAAATTCGTCTATTTTTAATGTTTTCTAATATTTATCAAAATACAATTTGATAAGTGATTGACAAATAAGAAGAAATTTAATACACAAAATAGTGAATAACCTTATCCATATGTGGTAATTTTATAATTTTTATGATATATTTATATCTTACTTTACTTTTTTTATGAGGCGTTTCGCTATATTTTATTTGTTGATATTATTACTATTGAATATTATTTAATTTATTAGAATTGATCTAGTGATAAAAATCTAAAATTAAAATAACTTATATAAAATTTTAAATTTAAATCTCATTATATTTTATATTGTTATATAAAAAATATTATTTAAAATAAATTTTAATATATATATATATATATATATATATTACAAACCAGTTTAAAATGAATGGAACATTTTTTCTATTTTAAAGGAAAATAATCATTGACTTAGGCTTCGTGTTGTAAATTTTCAGTTTGACAATTTTAATTTTAATTTTTAAATATTACTATTAAATACATGTTTGAGTTAATTTATTTTGATGAAATAGTTATTTATTTTATTAATGTTGTGAAATTTTTTTTAAAAAATAAATGATTATATTTTGTAAAAAGAAGTGTATTCATATATATATATATATATATATATATATATATATATATTAAATTTTAAATTTAAATTACATAAATTAGATTTTATTTTTTTGGTTGAAATTTATGTAACGATGGAAATGATAATGAAAGTAATGATATAAATGGATGTGATAATAAAAATGATAATAACATAATAATAGTTATGGTGATGTCATGATATTAATGATAGATGAGGATGATTGTCATAAAGATGATGATAATGATAGTTGAAATATTTATTACTAATCTAGTTGGGATATTAAGGCTTATTTAAAATCAACCAATCTCGAGATCAATAGGTTTAAACAAATGAGTCAAGTCAAAATTGGTTAAGGCATGTCAATGGAATCAAATTATAGTAAAAAAGGTTGGACGAGATCATGTGGATAAAATGTTACTTGTTGTTATCCAACCCAATCTAAGATATATTATATTATATATATATATATATAAAGAATTTGTGGATGAATGGATTGGTTATATGTAAGGCCCAGTTTCATCTTTAAGAATTAGGGTTATGATTAGGATTAAAGGTTTAGATTCATATTCTCCTTCTACTTTCTTGCACTGCTCTTGATTTAGCTTTCTCTCTTTCTCAAGTCTCTCTTTGTCTTCTCTTTTTTGGTTCTCTGTTATGTTAGGGTTTTCCTTCTCTGCCTCCACTCTTCATTCTCCACCAACCACAGTCTTTACTTCGCTATGAACCATCTTATAACCTCTAAACTCTGTATATTTTTCTCTCACCTAACCTTTGGATACAATCTTCTTTTTTAAATACTTAGGGTTTCTCTCACCTCACTCATTATTTGTTGGTAACCTTTTTAAGATTTTCTATAATTTATTTTGTATCCCTTTAAGGGTTTGATATTTAATATTTTTATTATTTATTTTTTTATTAATTGGAAGGTGAAATTTGTGAAGTGATGAAAACATTGAGGCTTAAGCATCGATGGAGTTGTGATTCATTAAGGTAAAACTATTCCGGTTTGAGTTTGAATTTTTTTATTTAAATTTCTTGTTAAGATTTTGTGTGTGAGTGTATTGTATTAGTGTTATTATTAATCCATATTATTTGTATGATAATGGCTGTTGTTGGTTCACTTGGTTAGGGAAAAAAAGAACTTGACTTGCTTGAACTTGAAAAGGGTTAAAAATAATTCAAGGTTAAAATTTTATTAGTTAGGCTCCATTATTATTTTTATAATACTATTATCCTATAATTATATAATATGCTCTAATTTGTAATGTTATTAACTTAAGTGAGATGAAATTGAGTCTTGAATTACATATTTCTCAATGTACTTCTGTGTATTTATGTGAGGTGAATGCATGTTTTGTTCTTACCAATAATGTAATTCTGATATTGAATTTGTCCTTCATTTTTTTATCATATCTTGACCTATGAAACCATAAACTCGACTATTTAAGAAATGTTCTTTTTCCCACTTATTTTCTTTCATCAACGATGTCTAAGATTGTTGATAATATTTCTTTGTCAAATACGAATTTTTAAACCTTTTTTGTAAAGTTTTCTCATACCTGTGATGATTTGTCGAGATTGATTTAATTTTGATTCTTTAATCGACGATGAATATCTAAGAATTATTTTTTTAACCAATTTTATTTTCTTCTTTTATCTAAAATTGATAATATAAGCATGCCTTATTCTCCAATGAATTTCTAAGATTTTTGAAGTTTGATTCAAAAATCAATGATTTTTAATTTTTTCCTTTTTTTTACATTAATGGTGACAAATTTGATCTACTTACATAATAGAAACATAACTATTTTTGTTTTCCAATACTATCCTTTATGACAAGGGATATATTGGTCATCCATATTTTAACTGTGGTATCTAAGAGTTCATTTAGCATTAGGGGTAAGGTATTTTATACTTTCAAAAATTAACTTTCTCTTAAGATGATTAAAGATCTACATTTAAAATTGGCTAAAATCTTCTGTTAACCAATTTAAGAATTTTTTGTGATGAGTGAAAATATAAAAATATCTAAGAATAGATTAAGAGGAATTTTTTTTTTGAAATTGTGATCCTTTTATATTAGATACCTATTATATTTTATATATAATTTATTTCTTTCATAACTGTCATAAGAAATATCTAACTATTAGAGGTATTAAAGTTTTTCGATCGGAAATCTCAACTTCTCAACCACACTCAATACAACACAACTTGTCTGGAATGAATAAGTAAAATAATATTTTTAGATATTATTTTTATTTTAATTTGTATTTAAATTTGTAACTGAATCATATTTTATTTTAATATTACATATATTAATTATTTTTATTTTTATTTCACTAATTATATTTAAGTTTATTTTTTTGACTTAACACTAGATATTGAGCATGTTTTTATATGCATTGAATCAAATTTTTATTTTATTTTTATTATCTACTTTAAATAATTTTATTTTTTTCAAACCTAAAAAAATCTAAAAAATAGAAAATAACAATTATTTTGATGAACAATATTAATGGTGCATTTATTTTATAAATTGTAAATTTAATTACAACATTTTTTCATTTGTATTATATGTATTATTTTTTTTAGCATTTTGTTAATATTTTAGATTAGAATTAACTTATATAAATATTGGTTACATAAGCGAATATGTCTAATTGTCTATGCATATAATTATATTGTTGATCTCATATTTATGTAATTTATTTTTTTATTCTCATCTATTAATATTTTAAATTAAAATTATATCATGTAAATGTTAGTTTATATAAATCTATGTAAAGAATTATAATTATATTGTTGAAAAAAATATTATTATTTAAAATGTGTGCAGAATTTATCCAATTTAAAAAAAAAAATTAGGTTCATTATCAACTTACCATTCACATTTCACAAACACAACAATAAAAATTTTAATTTTTTGTTTTGGACGGTATTATTAAAACAATTGACCAAAGCTTTACTATTTTTTTCTTTAAAAAATCAAGTCCAACATTTAGACTCAAACCAAGTAACCCATCCATTGTAACCTGCTGCATGCTAAATTCCATACCCGACCAACCTAACCTAAAAATTGGATGAAAATGGACCTCCAATTCCTTGACTCGTTTTCTGTCGGATTTAGGTGGTTTAATCACCCATACCCGTCCGACGACAAATAGTCCTATTTATTACTTGTCTCATTCCATTCATTGGTTCAATCCAAAATCAATTTTAAAGAGAATTTAAATTATACTTTCAATTGTCTTAACTTAAACTAATATTTTATAATATTCTTTACAATTTATACTATTTTAATAATTTTATATTGATAATAAGATTTCTTAAAATTAATAGATAATATTTCATATAAAATAATATTAGATTTATATTGATATTAATTTATTTTTAATATATTTATATTGATATTATTTGTTATATAAAATATACTTTAATTTTAGATTTATACTTCTTTTATTTTATAGTTTAGCTCTACACAATGATGGTGATATATTATGGAAAAATAATTGAATAATTTTACCCCATATAGTATTAAGTCTTGATCAAATCAACTTGTTGAAACCTTTGGCTCAATCAAAATTTTATTAGGTAGAGATAAAGATGAAGTTAACTCAACTTGTTCTATGTTTATTGGCAAGCAGCAGTAGAAGAGATTAATAATAATAATAATAATAATAATAATAATAATAGTAGTAGTAATAATAATAATAATATATTATTATTATTATATTTTTAAAAATAAGAGATTAATAATTGTTTTTATAATTGCAATTAATTTTTATTTTATAAATTAAACAAAATTATTTTTAAAATAAAAATTTAATTGAACTCATTTTATCTAATATAATTAATATTTAAAAATTAAAAAAGGAAAACTTGCTGCCATCCCACCATAAGTAGCAAACATAATTAATATTTAAAAATCAAAAAATGAAAATTCGCTGACATTCAGCGCACAGGTCGCAAGCAAACTTGGTTGGTAAGTGACTTAGTATCAAATATCAACAATCTATTCCTTTGTTAGGTTTTTGACATTTCTCCAAATTTCTTTATTTGAGAGCTTGTTCCATGGACCATACCCGGTATTATATTATGACACAACAGAACGCACTAACATGTAGATGATATGTTATATTATTATAGTGATTGTATATATAAATTTTATATCATTTAAATATTTATTGATATATAATTTAATAATAATAATTGTTAAGAAAATAATATTTATTTATTTGTGTTGAAATAATATATTATATTAAGATAATAAAATATCAAATATTTTTGAAATTATATTAATTTTATAAATTTAATTTATTATATAATAATTTTAAATTCAACAGTTAAAAATTAATAAAATATTTTAATAAAATATTATTAAAAATATCATTTATTAAATTTATTATCAATATTATTTGATTTTAATTATATTCATATTTAAAATAAATATTTACAAAATTTTGATTTACGAATACCAATTAAAAAGTCATAGTTTCCAATATCAAAATAAAAGGAGTAAAAGGAAAAACTTCTATAAATATTATTGAGGTGAGAATTATGATATTCATATGCATGAATAATACATATTCACATACATGAACAATGCATATTCACTTTTTTATTATTTCATTTTTATATTTTTATTTTTAATCAAAATTTATATTTATTTTATTTTTTCTTTTTCAGCTTTTATTAGAGATTATTTTTTGTTTAAATATTTTTTTATACAATGAGAAAAATTAGGCTTTAATTTTTTATTTTTAAATATTTAATCTTGGTCCCTCTTTTCTAAAATAATATAGAGTTAGTCCTCGTTATTAATCTCATTTGTTATATGTTCACGTCAACAATACATATGTCTAGTTTTACTGTGACAAATGCCCTGTAAGAAATTAGATTTATTTACACAAACTTCCTGCAGTTCCACCATGCCATAATCTTTTTAAAAAAAATGCTAGTAATATTTTTTTACATATATTCAATTTAGTATATTAGATAAAATTTACATTAGTCATTAAATAATTGGTGAGATTAATCAAATAAAGAATAACACTTTCCTTATTTAATAGATTTCATATAAATTTTGATCAATACTAATTTTTAAAAATTAAAAATATATTATTAACATTTTCTTTTCTTTTACTAATCAATATTAGGAATCATTACAAGTTCTCCTTACGCCTGAAAAACACTTTACCAATATAAATTTCTATAATTTCCATTAAGTCCCTATGATTCATACTTTTTTGTTAAGTACTTAGAATTGTAAATTTTTTAATCAAGTTCTTATAAATTAAACCCATCAAATTTACGTTAGATGTCAATATGTAATTTTATAAATGATAAAAAGAAGATGATGTAATCTTTACATATAATTACCCATATTTTTTTTCTACTCCATTGACGTGCCGTATACTTAAGCTCGGGTTGAGATGAAGACCATAATTATTATTTTTTTAACTATTGAGCGTTTTTTCTTAAAAGGATGCGTAATCCAGCATATTTCTTTTGGAGTGACACGGTGTTGGAGACATGTGAAAAGGAAATGAATTGTTATACACAGTGTTGTTACAAAATTACTGAGTCTCTATTTTCTTTTTTTCGGTTGTCTTGATAAAAATAGAATTGTGAAAATAGATCGATTCAATTTTTTATCGGCAATGAAATAAAATATATTATGAAAAGTATAAGAAATACTCAATAATAAATGAAACACAAAATATTTAAGGTATTTTAATGTATAATTACTTATTTATCTAATAAAAAGATAGAGAACAGAAAGAAACTACTAAAGATAATTGCAACAGAAATAAAATTACATAGTCATAAGTTCTTATAAGACTATTACATTTATCATAATCAAATATATTCTATTGGATTGTTAATCCAACAAGAAACATGACAAGTAAATGTAACGTATTTTGCTTTAATCTAATTTAAAGATCAATTTGTATCAGTTCTAAAATCTCAACGTCACCTGTAATTTTTGAATTAAAACTACATTAATTTCGCATCAATCAAATTATTATTCACATATTCCTTGCATATGTTAATACCTCATATCAGACTATAAAATTGTTAAAATTGCTTTAGGAGGTCAATATAAAATGTTGTATTATATATTATATCGAGTTTTTGATTATTTTAAAGTTGTTTAAGATAATAAATATTATAATAAGTTTGTTTAAAAATATTTATTAATTAAGATTAAAAGATTTTAAAAAGATGATATATATGTGTTTTATAATGGAGGCAATATAGATAAGCTATATTGCAATATGGAAATGCCACGTGTCTTGTGTTTCATACCAAATTAGCGACACAAGTTGGATGTCGGCCGATGTGATTCAACTTGTATCGTATAATAGAAAGGTGACGTAGCTTGTATCTCATCAAAAGGCGACATAACTATGACTGATGTGTCACATGATTGAAAGTCGACATAGTTGTGTCACATAATTGAAAGGTGACATTCGAAAATTGTCACATTTTCATTTTATGCCACTTTCGTATTTATAAATTCATTCTACGATTTGTCACAGGATTATTTTTTCATTTACAAAATCATTTCAAAAATTTCATATCATACCATTTTCATAGTTACAAAACTACTGCAAGAAGTTTTGCATCCTTATGTGTTGATTTTGTAAAAGGTTATTGTCATTGTTGTCTTTTATTTTTTAGAATGTGTTTTTTTCATACCTTTAGTGTTTAACTTAATTTTTTGTTAACTTTTTTATCTACTAAAGTTTGCTTAAATATGTTTTTAATTAATTTCTTTTAACTTTTTTAGTTTAATTTTTTTAGAAAAGTTTTAATATTTTGTTGAATGAATTTTCTTTGATTTAAAGGTTATTTTTAGAAAATAGTTGTTTCTAAAATGAGTAAAATTATTGTTATTATTTATTCTAAAGGTAAAATATTTGAAGGACCGGATGGAATTACTTCTAATGGAAATAAAAAATCTATTCAAATTAAAAAAAAAATATAACATTCAATGAGCTTAAAAATAAAATTTATATAAAATTAAAGCTTGGTTCAAATGAAGTTATTTTTGGATTAATTGGTAGATTTTTAGTTTCCGATGAACAAATGCAATATAGTGGATTTCAGATTAGTAACGATGATGATGTCAAATATATGATAAATACTTTTGATCAACAATCATCAATGCCCGTGGTAGAGATATATGTCGAAGTTGATACGGTTCATAGTCATACCATATTGACAGAAGGTATTCGAAATATTTATGTTGCATTTTAGTAACTTAATTTTCCTTATAAAATTTAATTGTAATAAATAATTTGTCTTATTGTATTATGATACTTTTTCAGGAAATAATTTTGAAGCTGTTAATTTAACATATGATAATGATCCATATTATTATTTGCCTCTTACTTCAGGTAGTAGTAATGAAGAAAATAAAGATGAACATGAGTGGGATACTTTGTTAGATATGGATGAGGGGGAAGAAACAAATATTTCTGAAGATCCGATTGGTTCTACCCTTCAAATATATGAACAAGAAAGAGGTAAATAACAATTTTTTACATTTTAATTAGTTAATTTATATATAATTTTTTTTATTGAACATTGATTTGGTTTATTTATTTACTGATATTTGATATAAATAGTATCATAATTGGGAGTTACGAATAATTTTCTACTCTACAACCACATTAACTGGCAATATGCAGATGAAGAAATTAATTATTTTATAACTGACATGCCTTGTAATTGGATGATCGGAGATGAATTATCTATTGGATTACAATTTGAAAGTAAAGATGAATTTCAATCAGTAGTCAAACATTATGCAATGAAGGTATATCAAACATTTATTGTAATTGAGTCAAAACATACATATTTATATGTAAAATGTCTGAATCATGTTCACGGTTGTCAATGGCGAATGAGGGCCATAAAATCAAAAAGTAATAAATGGGTTGTATCAATGTGGGATGGCCAACATAATTGTGTAAATGTTGCTCTATCCCAAGGTTATCAGAAGTTAGATTCAAATTTCATATGTTCATGCGTTTTAGGTATGATAAATAAAGTTTTTTTATCATTATTATAATTGTATATTTTTTAAAAAGAAAATCTAATATTTGTTTTATTTTTTGTATATATGGATGGTCAATTAAGAACCTTTTATATCCATATCATTGATTCAAGAAAGAATACTAAGTCAATATGGCTATAAAATTTCATATAGAAAAACATGGAAGGCTAAACAAAAGACAATTGTGCGTGTTTTTGGTGATTAGGATCAATCATACGTAATGCTACCAAGATGGTTGGAGCACATGATTAAATTTCCTCCTAGATCTGTTTACAAACTTCAGACAACAGAATTTTCAATCTGTGATGAAGTTAACAACAGATATAGGAAGTTTTTTCGAGTATTTTGGACATTCTGTCAATGTGTTGAGACATTTAACTACTGCAAACCATTGATACAAATTGATGGAACTTTCTTATATAGAAAATGCAAAGGTACGTTACTCATTGCAACTACACAAGATGGTAATAATTGTGTGTTACCAATTGCATTTGCAATAGTGGAAGGGGAGACATTGGAGGCTTGGAGTTGGTTTCTTGCTTTGTTAAGACAACATGTGACTCAAAAACATGAAATTGTCTAATCTCGAATCGTCATCAAAGTATAAAATCTGTTGTGAACAATCCACATTTGGAATGGCAACCTCCAAATACTTATCATGTGTGCTATATTCGACATATAGCAAGCAACTTTAACCATCGTTTCAAAAATAAAAAATTGAAGCAAGAATTGCTTAAATTAGGTACAACTCTTCTACTTTTTTAATCAATATGTTATCACATGTAACCACATTTTGGTTACTTATTACAGGTTACACGCTATGTAAACATGTTTTTGATGAAAAACTTCAAAGATTTAGACATACAAGTCCAAATGTAGGCAGATGGATTGACAGTATTTTCAAAGAAAAATGGAGTCTTGCTTATGATGAACATGGTAAGCGATATGATCATATGAAAACAAACTTTTCTGAGTTTGTGAATAAAATTTTAAAAGGTGCATGTAATCTCCCGATCACAATGCTTGTTAAGTGTACATACAATCGATTAGTTGAATATTTTGTGCATCGAGGAGCAACATCGAATATAGAATTGAATGGTGGCAAAATGTATTGTACGAAGTTAAGTGATTGTATGAAGAAAAATCAAGACGAAGCATTCTCACCAAATACACAGAAATGACATTCAATCGTCCCGATTTGAAGTGGAAGAGGCATTTAATCCAGTTACACAAAAAGGAGGATACAAGTGGGCAATCAATTTGTCACAGATTTTATGAATGTGGTCGATTTCAATTATTAAGGTATCCATGCTCTCATGTGATTGCAACATATGTTGCAGTAAGTGTAGATTATTATCAATTTGTTGATCTTGTGTGTACAATACAAAATGTTGTAGCTATATATTCTGCCCAATGATGGCTTGTTGGACATGATTTTACTTTGCCTGAAGTTGCAAATTGGACACTTGTGCCAGATGATGAAACATTGCATGGGAAAGGTATCCAAATTCAACAAGGTTAAGAAATGAAATGGAATGGATTGAATCTCAACCAAGAAATAGATGTTATATTTGTAGAGAGGCAGGACACAATCGAGCACGTTGTCTTAGAAGACATGGTGGCTAGCCATCACAACCATGATATATGTACTGAATCATCTAATATGAATGATATTTACATTTTCACTTTAGTAGTTAACATTTTCTACTATTTAAATTGGATTAATATATTGTTTATACGTACATTCAAACCAACTTTAAAAATATTCTTAATATATGATTTAAAAGATACAATGGAAATTCTATTTAAACAAAAGTAGTCTCCATTAAACATTAATATAAAGTTACAAAAAAAAAGTTACATAAGATTATAATAGGAAACTAATCTGATTCATCATCATGGTTATGATGGATTCCCGTAGGTGGAGTCAAGATACACGCACGTGGTCTATTCCTAGCTAGGTGTTTAGGATTCCTGCGACGATGTTATGGGAGAAATTGGTTAACATCTCCTATATATGCTTCATCATGAAAAGCAGCAGATAAATATACATTCAAGTCAATCCCTTATTTACTATATCCTGCAAAAATATCAGTATTATGCTCATATCGGTGCATAAGTTGTTGAGGTGTAGTGAGCTTTGGATTATAGGGTGATGGTGTATAAAAAAACATGATAATCATGTGAAGTAAAACCATGTCCAGTCATGGGGAAGGTCGACCCAATACCAACATCTAGCGGCATTAAAGATTGTGCATCACCAAAATATTCTTAAGGAGATGGAAGATTCAATGACATGAATAATCCAAAGGATGAAGATGATGGTGAGTCCTGAGATCCAACACGAAGACTTTGTGGTGCATTTGATGGCCTTTCACCTGATGGACCTGCAAATGATGGAGCACAAGATGTGAACCCATATTGTGAAGGATAAAAATATGTGGGTATTGGAGATGAAGGAATGTCCTGAGAAAGAATAAAATATTCTCCTTCCCGACGTGATGGAAATGTAGGAATAATATGTTGGTCACGCTCAACATGTTGTCTACGCCTTTGAAGGCCTTGGCGCTCGACCTCTGGCATTGGATCTTGTGTGGCAATTAGAGCAAATATTTGAGGTTCCACCACTCGATTCTCTTCCTCATCCATTAGTAAAAGTGTTTCTATATGATGACGCACTTCTTCAACCATTGTTGATAGCGATTACGTCCCGGATTGGGCAACCTCGGATACTAGATAATAAATCATTTTGTGTTGGTCAACCTATGTACAATAATGATATAGTATAAGAGTTGTCATAAATATATTTGGTTACATAAAAATGATAGATGAAAGTGAAACTTACCCGATGACCTTTAACAACATACTCCTTTGTAATCCAACGACGTGTATGACGTATATACCACCTCATGTAATTAGAATTCGTAATTAACAATTCATCATCAGGCAAACCAACACAAATATATTGCTTTTTGTTATTCCATAGCAAAATATGTGTCTTCGGTTTTCATCTTTCTACCATGGCCGCAATTAAAGCTGATTTAGATTGAAAAAATTGTAGTTGAGCTACTCCTAAAAAACCTGCCCGACTTAAATATGGAACAATTTGCTTAGTAATATGAGGAATTTTATCTCATTCGTGTACAAATTTGTTCTTCGAATCTTAAACTCTCTATCAGGAGCTCCATTCCATATTTGCTCTGAAATATGTGCTGTTTGTAATTTAAACAACGATATATCATCTCGTCTTGGTCTAATTTCATATGACACATGTGAACTGTCTAAAGCCATTAGATATTATCTTACAAAATTATAAATTAAAATTAATCTTACAACACATAATAACTGTTAATTAATAATTTATTTCTACAAAATTTGTTAGTAAAAAATTTGATAAGTTAATTTAATACATTAAAATATATTTAATAAAAAAAATTAAATTAATTAATAAATATAAAACATTATAACAAATATATTTTATATAATTTTAAAAAAATATTAACTAATGTATTTTTAAAATTTTATAATATATATAATTGTTTAAATAGAATTAAGAAAAATAGAATAAAATAATTTAATTGAATAAATATATGTTACATTTAAAATGGTTATTTTATTAAATTATATAATCCAAATAAATTTTTAATAATTTAAGAATTGAAGAATTTCAAATCAGAAATATTTAACATAAAATTAATATATAGTATAATCTTTAAAAGGATAAAAATAAGTCTAAATATTAAACTATAATATATAAACTTATTTATAAATATCATATTTTTTTCATATTATAATATTAATATATATATATATAAATTGATTACAAATAAATTAAATTTATCTAAAGTTATAAAATAATTAATTTACAACATACATTACACATTCTATGTTTACGGTGAAACTTAGTTAAAAAATATTAACTATATTATTTTATAATTTATCTCATAAAAAATTCAAAAAAAATTATAGAAAAATATTTTAATTTTAATTTTTTTATTAATAATATTTTATTTTTAATTGAATAAAAATATGTTATAATATTTTTTATTCATTTATTAGTATTATTAAAATCAAATTTTTTATGAAATTTAAATATCTAATTTTTCTCTGCTTATAGGATACAAATATTTTGATATATATAATTATTATTTTTTGAATTAAATACAGAACATTAAAATAAAAATTTATTTTAATATTTTTTTATTTATAAGTACAAAATTCATATTTGAATAAAAATAATAAATAAACATTATACTTTATTTTTATAATTTTTTAATAATTTTAAAATAAAAATATAAAAAATTAAAATATATAAATATATAATTAAAAAATAAAAAATAACATATAAATTTTTTAGTTAAAAAAAATTGTGTATAACATGTTAGTGAACAAAAAATTATAAAGTATATAAATATATTTTTTCATTCGATATAAGATAGGCATGAATATTTGTTCGTATTTTTAATTTTTATTAAGTTTTATTTTATCTTTTAATTTTTAAAAATAAAAATTAAATAGAAAATTTATATTTTTATTCTTAAAATATAAAATATATTATATTTTTAAAAAATTTATAAGAAAAATAAAAAATTATAATTATTTATTTTTATTTGATAGTGCATCTTAGGGGTGTTTATGAATTTAGGTGAAGAAACGCAACACAGATCTTTAATCTTAATTTCTTAGAATGAGTGTAATACTATAAAATTGATGACAATTTGATTAGTATACTGTTTCCATTTAAAATATTAATATATCTTGTATAAGAAATTTATTATAAAATTATATATTAACATTTCTATACAAATGTACTAACCTATTTTATAAATTTATTATAAACAATACAAATTATAACTAACAAACAACAATAAAAACTAACATCTTTTGTGAAAGATTTATCCCAATTTAAGCAAAATTCAAACACCAACTAGCAAACATGGCAAGTATATACGGATGGAAGTGAACAAGGCCGTCCGACAGGGGCCACGACTCGACTCGTTTAAAACCTAGTTAAGTTCGGCTCGTTTAATAAATAGATAGGCTCAGATTTGTTAAAAAGCCTTTTTAGATAAACAAGTCAGACCTAGGCTTATAAAAAAGCCTATTTAACTTATTCAGGAGCCTATTTATATTTATATATTATATATTTATATTTATTTTAATATATTACATTTATATAATATTTATTTTATATTTTATTTACATAATATTAATATATATATATATATATATATATATGTTTTAGGCCTATTTAATGGTCTTTTTATCTTGTAGGTTTTAAGTTTGTATGCTTTTTTAATTAATTATTTATATAGATTTTAAGTTTATCTATTGATTTTGTTGTAATGTAGGCTTTTAAACAGGCTTGCAAGTCTTATAGGCTTTAAATCAGGTCAGACCTTGATAGAAAAAAAAAAAGCCTTTAACAAGTAACAGGCTCAGGCTCAGGCCTCAAAATTTTTAAACAGGTCAGACTTGAACACTTAAAGCCTAACTTGACTCGACCTACTTCCATCTCTACAAGCATAGGAAGTAATTTTTTAATTTTGTATATTTAAAGGAAAGCATCATACAATAACTTAGTATTCATGACTATTTATAACTAAAAAAAAAAAATATTTCTGAATATATTCTCTGTAAAAATTTAAATCTCTCATTCCCAATTTATTTTGTGTAATTATCTTTCCCGGTATCGTTTCCTGCATTTGTAGTTTCCGAATAGTTATCAATGTTATACGTGTCTAGTAGACTGGTTCTTAGGTTTGGTAAGTTAGTAGTAAGCACCCATGCCCTGTGCATGTAGTACGCAAGTTGTATCTTGGTACAGACGTGCTTGGATTGAATTCACATATTAATAACTTATAATTTAATAATATATAATAAAAGTATAAAATTTAGTATATTAATAATATTAAATATTATATTTTTATAACAAATATTATTTACTATTTTTATTATATATTTTAAATATATATTAAAAAACTATTTATTTTAACATAAATTTAGATATATTCAATTAAAATGCTAGATAATATAATTTAAAATTTTATATTTAATTTTTAAAATTAATGATTATGGAATAAAATATTATAAAATTATAAAATTTTATCTTTCATTGAAATCAAACAATAATTTTTTTTCAGAAAATAAAATTTTAAATATAAAAATATCTATTTTTTTTAATAATTATACTCTTTTTTTATTTAAAATTATGATAAAAAAGATATGTATTCAAATAAAAATATATAATTATAAATATTATTTCAATTATAAATTTTATATTTTAATTGATGTGACTTAATTAGATGAATATTATATAATTTTAATTAAGAAAATCTTATTTAATATTTATTCAATCTTTTGTGTGTAAATATATAAAAAAAAATATAAATCGTATTTACTGACATTATTTTCACAAAAAAATATTTAACACGAACAGGAGACTGTCTTGCATCGACAGTTGTACAATGCTTTTTCCTGTGCATTGTGTGTTACATATTCATTTAGCCACACACCATCTATGTTGCACCGGCAAAAGAAGACATATATATATATATTTTGTCATTTTAGCTTACGTAACTTTTACCGTTTCAACCCCAGATTGGTAAATATTTATTAAACGAACCTATTATGGTATTTAGTTTTTTAAACAGCCCTGAAGAATAAAAAACCTATTATATCCAACTCAGTTTAAATATAATCTTCATATCACACTTTTTACTTCACACTCCAAAAAAATATGAGTTTTTTACAAAATAACCACGAGTGGTACAAGCTCCTAAGTTTGCTTCAATGGCATCTCTTTTGATTAGGTTCTCCTAAAAAGGTATTCTATCTAACATCATCTTCCATACAAAAGCTATTACTTTCGTTCTTATCTTGTAGTCCCATAGGTTTTGAAGAAAGGTCTATATTGTTTATCCTTGACTTGATTCACCTGAAAAAGGTATATGCTAATTTTACTGTATAATTGTCAAATGAGTTAGCATACCATCTTCATTTATCCTTCAAATTTCTCTATAGGTATAAAGAAGAACCAAGATCTTGTAGAGAAATGAACTAGTTAGTTTAATAGTGGAATAACTCCTTTCTCCAACTTTAGTGCCATTCGAAGATATTTTTTCCCTACTCTTAATATGCACAATAGAAGCATCCTTGAAGTTTTATACATTACACAATCTTGAAAATGTATTTTGCAAACTTTCCTCACATATCCATACATCATGCTAAAAGGACATTGTCTCTCTATTCCCTACCTTTTTCCTACAATTTATTTCCCATTTCGATTTAAAGGAAACATTCATTCTCCATATATTAATAAGGTATAGCCACCACCTAGAAGCATGTCTATGGTTTTTATTCCTGTTGAGATCCTTGATTTCATATTTTGATAATAAGAATCTATACCACAAGCTATTATTTTCTGTTAGGAGTCTTCATCTCCAATTTCTAAGTAATGCTAAGTTAAAAGTTCTCAAATTTGTCACCTCTTGCTTCCTTGTCCTTACACATCACTTCCCAAGATACCCAGTTTATTTGTCATTCTTCCTCTAACCTATCCTATAGAAAGTATTTAAAAATATATTCGAGAGTTGAAATGATACTTGTGGGAGCTTTGAAGAAGGAAAGGAAATAGATTGATAGTAATTGAAGGACAAACTTGAGAAGGAAAAGTCTGCCACCAAATGACAAGGTCTTGCATTTATAGGAAAACAATCTCTTATTTATCTTATCTACTACTGGTTGCCAAGTACTTCTTCTCCATGGGTTGGCCTCAATAGGAATCCCCTAGTAGCGAATGTAACATCCAAATTTCTATACTTAATTTTATAAATTATGAATTAATACATTTAAGAAGTTAAAAGTTTAAAGATCCCAAAAAAATAAATAAGAAATCTTTTAGAAATTACAAAAATGTCCCCTTAGATCTTTAAGAAAGTTAGGATTTCTCTATAATTATAAGAATTCCCTTGAGATTTCTATGAAAGTTAAGATTTCTCCACAATCATAAGAATGCCTCTGGAATAAAAACAACAATAGATAAAGTATAAGATCCTCAAAGCAGGAGTTTAGATATTTCTAAGAAATTTATAACTTTTCACTAATTATAATAATGTCATTATGATAGATCTAGTGACATATGAAGTGTAGAAACCTTATAGTAAAAGCTTAGAGATTTCACTCATAACCCAAACCTTTCAATAATTACCAAACTGTCACTATAACCAAGTGAACAACTTAGAAATAAATTAGGAAGAACTAAATAGAGAATAAAAGCTTTAAGAGGGATTTAGAAAGTTTTCTAAATAGCCTCTAATGATGACCGAAAGACCTTTAGTTATATAAAGATAAACCGAACAAGACAAAAACTGCCGGTAGAGGATTGCAATCCATGTTTATTTGTAAACACATTTTTTAAGTGACAAAATTCATCATAAATGGGTACAAATTCCAAGGCCATAGGTCACCAAGTCATAATTGCATTAAAATATGAAAAATATTAATGGAGGGGAGAGAAAGTAACCATGATTAGATTACAATTAACTATGGTTAGATGATAAGAACCATGATTAGTCTAAGAGATAAAGCTGTGTTATTTCAGATTTATTTATAGTAAATGAAATTACAAGTGAAATTCTCATTTTACTCATAGTTAAAAATTAATTTTCTAATTAACCAAGGTTGGCCAAGTTTAACATGATGGTAAAAACCATCATTTTATTTCACAAAAATTCATCCAAAACACTTAGCTAAATTCTCCACTTCAAGCTTTCATCTTCTACCTTTCCATAAACCAAAAACTATTAGGTTTAAGTTTCTAACTTTAAAGCTTAAGGACAAAATCTACCAAGACCTTTCCTCATGTGGAAGTTCTCATCCTATACCATGAAGTGAGTGATTTCTCCATCACAAATCCTCCAAGATTTCCTTCTAGGCTTAAACAAGTAGGATGTTCTTTCCCTAAAATTTTCTATTTGTTTGTGTTAATTATTTTTGCTTATTTTCCCTAATCTTTGTGGATCTCTTTTCTAAACTCAAAGATCTAACTTCCTTGATCACTCTTTTGTCCAATACTATCCTAATCCTATAAAATAAGTATTTTTAAGTTTTAAATGATTTATAAGAGGTCAAAATGAAACTTTGATGGATTAGATTTCTTATTTATACTATTAAAGCATTTTAATAGATTAAAACTTCTTAAAATTGATTTTTAAAAAGTTTGGGCAGATTTTAGATGTTTTATTTTAAGTCTTAGAAGGTTTTCAAGTGCAGGTTGTTTTAGAGATTAGAGAGGACTTTGTGAACCTTATCTATTTGAGTATAAATCCACCATATGTTACTTTATTTTTTGTAAAGTGCAAGTTTATTCCTTTCACTTTAAAAAGTCAAGATCTTGAAACTTGAAAATTTAAAACCTTAAATCTAGACTATTATGACTATGGTTCCAAAACTTTAAGTGAAAATCACAAAAGTTAAAATTGAACCTATAGTTTTTATTTTTATGACCAAAAAAGACAAAGTCAAGGACTATTAAAATTAGAAAATGTAAGAAACACCCAAATTTTCACTAAAGAAAAAAGACCATTGGCTAAGAGCAAAGACTTGTTTGACCTTGAAACAAACCATGACTACCAAGTTCCGAGACCATAGATCTAGAAGTTAAGATGGAAAAATGTTGCTAAAAAATATCATTTTGGATGTATGGGAGTCATTCAACCAAGGCTTCATTTATGAGGAAGCAAAGAATTAACATTCATAAAGATGTAAAAATAAACATTATTCATAATTAATATCATTAAGGATATGCATATAGAGCCAGGAAAAAATAAATTAAGTGGCCATGGGAGGTCACAATAGCCATTCGGCTAAACACTTGGAAATAAAGTAAGAAGAAACTAAAATTTAATAAATTAAGATCACTAAGTAATTTAGGTTAGTAGGATAATCTCAAGTAAGTGGACATAATTTAAGGAGCAAATGAATGAACACTTTGTTTAACCTATACTTACAAGAATATTAGTATTGTAGTTCATTAGGTAAAGGATCAAAGATTTAATTTTTAAGATTCAATTAACATATTAGCCACAAGCACATAGAAAGATGAACAAAAAATTTCTTGTAGCTTACAAAGCTATTCGGCCAAAGGAGAAAGAATTAGGAATAATATGATTTTAATGGTCAAAATTGATATGTTTATCTCTCCTAGGAATGAATTTTAAGAAACAAAAAGTGACCTTAAGATTTAGATAAACAAAAAGCCTATTTAAGAGACATAATGGTCATTCAGTCATCATAAAATTGAAGTGATAACAATATCAACAAAACCTTAGAGAAAATGAAAGGTTAAGAGAAATTTAGTAAGGATGAGTGTTGTAGGTTTTCTTTGAGAAACTTATCATAAAATTCAAATAATAAGGTCAACATGCTCTCCAAAATTTAAAAATTGTGCCTAAGTAAAGATTTTCTAAGTGTGTGGAATTTTAGGTAAACATTATTACCCTAATTATTATGATGGCTCTTGAGTACGACCACTTGTGTTTTAAATTGTTAGTTCTTAAGCATGCATCCTATTTTAAAAAATTAAAATAAAATATAATAAGTTAAGATGTCACTAAAGATAAACCTATGTGAAAACTTAAGAAGTACTATTTAAAAAATGTCAAGTCTGGAATTATCCATGTTAAAAGCCATAGGGATTTAAGAAGTTAAGATGGTGACAACCATCCAGAATGAGCTCATATCCTAGAGAAAGTTGAGTATGTGTAGAAATGAAAAGATATTTATTGACAAATATTAATATTATGCCATTAAGAGTATAATGATGTGTTATATGTTAAAGTGTCACTAAGATGGTAATTAGTGAATGTTAATAATTATGAATATGACAAAGTATGTTAATATGCTAAGTGATATCTTTAATGTTTGATTTATCATATTAGTAAGGTGACCTAAGGAATAAATGAGATGTATGATTATGCATATTATGAACTTTTTTATAATTAAAGTAAAACCACTTTAGAAATAAAGGTATTTTATAAGGTATAAATCTGAACTTGTATGCTTGTCTCATTTTCAAAAAAAAAAAAAAAAACTGAAGTGGATGGATTAAGAATGTTATCATCAATCCGATGGTGGATACTTATTAAGAAACTTTGATTTCTTATTCCCAACTCCTCATTCTTTTTTCCAGATACTACTCATGTTGTATGCCACAACGGAGGGGTATCTTACATTAAGTAAGATGGAGTGACATTTTAGTATCCACGATCACAAGCTTTTTATCTGGATGGAAGGTGCAAGGGAATGAATGGACTTTATTGAAGACAACCTTGTGGAGCACTAATTCCAAATTAAGCTTTAGTTATCTTAGTTATGTATCTTTTACTATTGTTCTATTGATAACTATATATTTTAGAAGGATACTATGCCCTTGCATTGTAAGAAAGGACTCGTTTATAGGCCTTAAGTTTAGTTTTTATGTCCTGTTGAGTGTGTAATATAAATAGTGTAAACATGATTATACAAATAAATGTATATTTTTATGGGTACATGGTTGCAAGTTGTCAAACTTACCATGAGTGACGATGCCCAAGACATTTATTTATTATTACGTTAATTTATTACGACGAGGCTTGCACTTTTATACAAACATTTATTTTAAAAAATTATATTGTATTTTATATGAAAGTATTTTATAAAAGAATTGCACATCATGAAGTAACAAATTAGTAATGAATCTATGCATAAGACGGGTGTCATCATTAGGATGTTATAGCAGAAATGAATTTTCCCTACTTGACAATTAAGTAAAATAATCATAGAATATAACCAATCATCTTGAAAATTAATTCCAACAAGTTGGCTTTGATGGAAATTTATCTTCAAGCCAGAAATAAGCTCAAATAATTGTACAAGAACCTTAATCTCCTTTGTAGTAAAGTTGATAATTGTTCCAACCAATAAAGTGTCATTTGCATACTGTAGGTGACTAATATTGAAGTATTTTGAACCTATAGGGAATCCATGGTATAAATTAATATTCTTAACCTTTTTGTTACCATTTTTCTTAGTCCCTTTATGGAAATAGTGAAAAGAAAAAAGGTTAAAGGACCTTTTGATGTAATCCTCTACGAGTACTAAATTCTTCAATAGGGTTACCATTAAACAAAATACAGATCCTAAATGTCTTTAAACATTCTAAACTCCAATTTTCCATTTTTGTGGAAATCTCATCTTGCATAACATATACAGCAAAAACCTCCAGCTTATGGAGTGAAAAGTCTTTTCAAAATTCACTTTGAAAAATATGCATTGTGATATTTTTTTTTGCTTCATCCATAACTTTTTTTTTTGTAATTAGAACACCATCCATATTTTTATTTTTTCTCAAGAAAGTGCTTTGATCAGTAGATAAAAGATTATCCATCACTGTATTGAGTTTAATTTTCAAAAGTTTATCCAAGACTTTGTACATGCATCCGATTAATAAAATTGGTCTATAATATCTCTAATATTTTCAGCCTCTCCATTTTGTATCAAAGCAATAAAGAGTTCCTTTAACCAAATGTCCATGATAATGGAAATCCAATAAGTAAGCCACAAAGTTTTGCTTTAACAACTCTTAAAACTTTTTTATGTATCCAAAATTCATCCTATTCGAACTAGGACCATTATCCCCTTAACAGTTCTAGATATCTTCCTTTATTTCTACCTCTTAAAATGGTCCTACTACCCCTCTAGATTTTACTTTAGAAATATGCTTGAACTCCAATCCTTCCCAACAATGTCTTTTCCCTATCTTAAGATTTGAATTGTCTTTTAAAGTGATATTTAATTTCCTCCCTAATCCCCTACACACCTGTCACTAACCCAGCTTTAGTTCTTAGACATAATATGTTAGAGAATTTCCTTCACCTGTTTATACTTCCATGAATCAATCTTGATGTTGGCATTTCCTTCTAGCAACCATTTATATCTAGATTTTTTGAAATAATAGGTTTATTCCATATCCAAAAGATTACCTAGATGTGTGACACACTCTTCTTTTGATTATCTTTGCAGCATCCAAGGTGATTTGTCCACTTTCTTATCCCACCTCATATTTTCTTCTTTAACATCACCAATTTCCTTGTCTAGATGCATAAAATGTGTCTTATTCTAAACTTTTCAATTTGAACTTGATGCCTTTTAGTTTTTCTTTCAGAACATGAATACTTTTTTCTTCCACTTGTAGTTCTTCCCAATTTTTTTTTTACAAAGGCTTTACATTTTAGGTGTCCCTTCCAACAATTCAAGATTTGAAAAGGTTTAGGTCTTTAATTGATTACATCATCCTTTATAAATACTAGACAATCATCTAACATCCCCTTACTCAAACTCCATTATGATATGCTTCTCTATTTGTCTAACCCGTCGTAATATATTAAGAAATAATCTAATCATCTTATATACCTCCCACAAGCACTTTACTAGGTGAAATTTCTCCTTCTCATTAGTACATCTAACATTGTGTCTCTAATAAATCTCCTAAAAATAGATAACTCCACTATTCTTGATACTGCCAAACCTTCTCTTCTTTCACCCTCAGTCTTGATAAAGTTAAAGTCTCCCTTGTATAAACCTTTTCTTTCTTCACAACGACCTTCACTTTTCCATATTATGCTTTTTCCCCAATCCTTCTAATATTTACAATTATTATTTTCATGATAACCAATTCTACCTCCTAGTCTTCACCTCTTGTTTCTAGTAATTGTTTCCTTTGCCGGTTTCCATCATGATGTTGTTATTATTTTGCAAAGCCAACTTATCTCTATTTTCCAACTCAATCAAATTTTAAATAATTACTTTTCTCTCTAGCTAATTTTTCTATTTTTCTAAGTGAGCTCTCTTATGAATCCCCTTCAAGAGAAAATAGAGAGTTGGATGATTTGGTATTGTTATCAAACTCATTATTCTCATCTTTTAAATTACCCAATAATGATTTTTGGTCATTTGTGCTTGTTTTTACTATGAATGATTTTTAATTGGTTGAGGTATTTTTCTAAATACCTTATATGCTTGGTACATAACATATTTTTTGTATGGGTCAGTCCAACATAATGTGTTCCTTCCATAGTTTCCTACATTTCACCACCAATTCCTTGGCACAAGACTGGTTGATTTATTTAAGCTCCTTCCTTGAAATGCAATCGAACCCCCTACCTCTAAACACATACTTTATTGGTCAATAAGCTTATTTTTTCCCAAGCATAAATCTCACACTTGCCTTAAATGTTAATTTGAATATGATCTACATTGATTTTTTTAGTTTTGATCTATCCATAAAGTGATTTGTGATTCTACATCCCTTTTTTTCTAAAGTCAATTTTGTTGTTTTGTTATATTTGGTCTTTTGTCTTCTTGATCATGGTATCTGACATGACATTTATCTCTTCATCATCAATAGTAGTCTCATTTTAAGTGTTGGTGTTAACTTTGATTCTAGCCTAAATCTCTATCAACTTTGTTTTGCAATTGGCTCACTTCAAAGAATAGAGTGTGATGTTGTAATTGGACCATGACAAGTCCATTAAAATGTAGCATTGCATCAATCTAGGCATTTGAACTTGTATCTTGCATGCGACCCTAATGTCCATGTAGATCATCTCACTCCTACTATTATGTTCTAAATATTTTATGTACCATCCTTTACATCAAGTATTTTTTTATTACCTTTAACCATTTTCTTAGTTGCTAAAATTGCATAAAATTACCCCTCACTTTCATAACAGTTATTTCCATTAAAATATGTTTAAATCAAATCATCCACATCAGTAAACTACCTTATCATCATTGTTGTTGCAACAAAGGCCACATCTATAAAATTTTTTATGCGTTACCGTTGATCGTTTATTTATTTCAGGCAAACCAAGACTCGTCAGCATCATTGTGTTGCTCTTCCATAATATTTACGTTGATGTTTACCTTAGTGACACATACCTTTATCAACTCAATTATCAATTTTAGCAATGTACAGATTAGAATCCTTACATATTCTAGACGCTTCAACTCTTGTTGTATCATCTAGTTTAACAAAATTCCCAACTTATGTTGTTAGCATGGTGAAATTAATATTAGTCCAAGCCTGTAAAGCCAGTCCATGGCACTTGACCCATGCCAATTTCAAATGTTGTACCTTTCTTGAAAACCAAGGCCTAATGCTAGTGAAATACTTGTCGCAACCGTAATTCCGACGAGACAACGAACTCGCTAGAAATTTAAAAATAGAATTTAATTGTATGTGGAGTCGCCACCAAATTTTATTTTAAGGGAAAACATTTGGAAAAACCCTAACTTGAGGATGAAATTCTAGGTTCGGGAGTCGGTTACAAATAGGGAAGGTGTTAGGCACCCTATTTGTTCGTTCCGAAGAACGGTACCCTTAAACTGAGTGTGTGATTTTCTTTGCAATTTGTTTGATCCCTTAAATATAATAAAAATAAATAGGTTTGTATGAAAATAGCCTGACAGGACTTGATCCTGCTCCTACATATTCCTCGGTGCAATGGGAAATTCAAGGCTACGTAGTTCTGTTGTTTGGAAGAGTTTTTAGAAGAATTTTGAGCTATTTGGTTTTCAAATATGCTTTCAGTTCCACATATGCACAGAGTCTAAGACAAACGAGGGTTGCACTTAGACTCATATGACTCTCTAAATGTCAAACAACAGGGTATGCTACCAGTTCGCACTTGGAGTTCATTGCGTGAGAACCAAGGTTTTAGAGAACTTTTAGAAGAGCTTTGAGCGATTTTGTTTTTAGATATGCTCTCAGTTCCACATGTGCACAGAGTCTAAGGCAAACGAGGGTTGCACTTAGGCTCATATGACTCTCTAGATGTCAAACAGTAGGGTATGCTACCAGTTTGCACCTAGAGTTCATTGCGTGAGAACCAAGGTTTTGGAAGAAGTTTTTAGAAGAGTTTTGGTGGATTTTAGCCTTTAAACATCCTCTCAGTTCCACATATGCACATAGTCTAAGACAAACGAAGGTTGCACTTAGACTCATATGACTCTCTAAATGTCAAACAGTAGGGTATGCTACCAGTTTGCACTTAGAGCTCATTGCGTGAGAACCAAGGTTTTTGAAGAAGTTTTAGAAGAGTTTTGGATAATTTTAGTTTTCAAAAGTCTTCTCAGTTCCACATATGCACAGAGTCTAAGAAAAACGAAGGTTGCACTTAGACTCATATTACTCTCTAAATGTCAAACAGTAGGGTATGCTACCAGTTTGCACTTAGAGCTCATTGCGTGAGAACCAAGGTTTTTGAAGAAGTTTTAGAAGAGTTTTGGATAATTTTAGTTTTCAAAAGTCTTCTCAGTTCCACATATGCAGAGTCTAAGACAAACGAAGGTTGCACTTAGACTCATATGACTCTCTAAATGTCAAACAGTAGGATATGCTACCAGTTTGCACCTAGAGCTCATTGCGTGAGAACCAAGGTTTTTTAGGAATTTTGGAAATTATTTTGTAAGAAAAGGAGTAATCTTGAAAGGAGATTAAGAAAAAGATCCTCAATCCACATGCACAGAATCGAAGGCAAGCGAAGGTTGAACGACGATTCATATGATTCTCCAAACATCGAAAGACAGGGTATGCTGCACTTTCAACTTCTGAGTTCATTGCGTGAGATCTCAGATCTTTTAAAGCTTTGAAAGTTGTTGTTTAGAAAAATGGAATTTTTGAAGATTTGATTTAGAAAGGAGGACATATAAACATAAACAAATCAGAAATAAATACATATAGAAGGATCCACACATGGAAACTAATACCTAAACAAGTTTAAAAGGACAAGATCTACACAGGAACTTCAAGAACACCGAGTTTTTGGCGCCAAGATTTGAATTCAAATCTCAGAATTTTTCGAAAATATTTTTTGGTAGATCTGAAAAATTAAAACCAAAAATTTAAAAGATATAGACCATAGGAATCAAACAAGACAAATTTGACAAAAATCAGACCAGAAATGAGCAAGGTATGCACAAATCAAATAAGCTAGGTTCATTTGCACATCAGGACGAACATCCTTCAGTAATCAGGTTCTAGAGACTTCATTTCAGATCCAAATCAGACAAATAATATCATTTCAGAAACTAGAAAGAAATACGAAGATAAGGTAACAAAAATCATTGAAATCGAAGATCATTTGACCGATCAAAAATGAAAATGAAAACAGAGACGAAGATGAACTCGAAAATCCAAGAAGACGCAAGAAAATTAAACGAAATAGAAGCAAGATCTAACCTCCATTGATGTTCTTGAATGCCACCTGATAGCATCTTGGAAGGTGATGAATAACTGGTTCCATGGAGGCCAAGAAGGTGCTCAATTGGATGTAGAATTCAAAAGTCTCTTCGGTGCTCCTCCTAGAAAAATCTAAAAGCCCCCTTTCAATGACCCCAAAGTGCTCCTCTCTCTCCCTCCTTAGAAATTCTAATTTTTTTTTAGAAATGAAGAATCCCCTTTGAACTAAATGAAAGTCCCTATTTATAGATAAAATTTCAAAAAAAAAAGGGAAAAAATTTTTTAGAAGTGAAGAAGCTTTCGCCTTTTTGTTTTCTGATTTTTCTCTTTTTTGTTTTCTTTTTATTATTTTCTTTATTTTTATTTTTCTTTCATTTTCTTTTTTTCTTTTTTATTTTTTCTCTATTTTTCTTTTTTTTCTAACTAATTCTTAACCATCATTAACTAATCCAACTAACTTTCTAACTAAATTCTTAACTAAAAATTTATTTTTTCTTTCATTTTCTTTTTTCTTTTTTCTTTTTTTTCTTTTTTTCTTTTTTTTTCTAATTCTTAACCATCATTAACTAATCCAACTAACTTTCTAACTAAATTCTTAACTAAAAATTTATTTTTCTTTCTTTTTTCTATTTTTCTTTTTTTTTGTTATTTTTTTTATTTTAGACTAAAAAAACAAAATAATTTATTTTGGGTTTTAAATTTATCCTCAGACATAATTCAGTGTTCACAATACTTCTTGAATAGGTCTCTTAATTCCTTTACCAGAGATTGAAATTCCTCTCATTTGTAACTTGATGTTAGGATCCAATCACCTCTCATTGTTGTTACCTTAATACATAGGACCCCTTCCTCCATAAGGTTATGCTGTAATGATGAGAAGCTTCCAACATTTTTTACCCACTTTGCATAGCATTTTTAACTATTTTAAAATATTTCATCCTTCAATATAACAATATTCCCTTTCCTTCTTCATTCTCAATCTCATGGTTTAGTCGTGTTTATCTTTGCATCATATTATTTTTAACGGTGTTATATACTTATTTCATTCTTTGATATGAGTTTTATTACCATACCTCGGATAAATGGATTTTTATACACTTATTTTTATTTTGTTTTGAGTTTAATTGTGTTTGAATCATGTATAATTCTATCATTTTTAGTGATTTTTATGTTATTGTGCTTCATTGACCTTAAGTGATAAAATTGGTTAATTTTCAATTTTAATGTCTCTTGGCCTTTGTTCATTGTACAAGTCATAAAACTGGAGTAATTCCAAAGGAATTAGAAAACTGAGATAAAACACTAAGATATCATGTATCCCTATATATCCCAAATTCAATGGATCATAAATTTATTTGGTCCGAACGTGACTTAGAGCTTCTATCCAGACAACCCAGACTTGTTCCAATAAGACTAACATATCTAGGGCTACAAAAGTTATTTTTAGATGAAGTTAATTTTTGAAGCTCAATGATACAATTATCTACAACATTTGTTCAAAAGGAAAACCTTAATTCTCCCTTCAACACACTCATAAAATTTTGAGAAAGGAGGCATGAGATAAAGATCCATATTTCGTGCATAATTTGAATTCAAATGACAGAGTAAAAGAGGAATTCAAGTGCAAACCTAGAAGAACAAGGGAACTAATTCAGTTTTTATCTTTATTTTAAATTTTGAATTTTAACTTTCAATTTGAATAGGCAAACTGGTTCTATAAAATGGGAAGCCCTTACACATTGTAGACACATCGAAACTTATTCACAATTCTTAATAAAATTTCAATTCTTGTCTTCATTCTTATTCTTCTTCTTGCTTTCTTAAAAAGCCTCACAGAAGGATAATTACCTTGGTTGGATTGTTGGTTTTAATTCTATAAGTTAAGGATTTGAGATTTGTTCTTAATTGAATTTCTGTTACGATTTATTTTTCTTCCCTTTTTATACATTGTAATTGATGTTCATAATTTTGAAATTAGATGCTTAATTTAATCTCATCTTACATGCTGCAATTCTAAAATTGGGGTTATCTTAATTCTCTAATTTGTAGGAAAAAATTAAAAATCGATTAACTCACTAGTTCAATTAATAAGTGGGATTATCATAGGTTAAAAAAATATTTTTAAAAATATTTTTAATTCTTATTTGGTTTGAATTCAATCAAGAAAATGTCAATTAAACTCATGATTTTCTACTAAAATAACACCTAGAATTTGAATTAATTCATGTTCAAACAGTTAAGCATCATCCAAAGTCTCCAAATTAATTTTTAAGAATCAAAATCACCAAATTTATAGGAAACTCCATAACTCTTTTTAATTTTCTCCAAAAAAATTAGAGAATTAAGAAAACCCTAATTTTAGAATTGAAGCATGTAAAATGAAATTAAATTAAGCATCTAATTTTAGAATTACAAACATCACTTGCAATGTATAATAAGAAAAGAAAAATAAATTGTAACAGAAATTCAATTAAGAACAAACCTTAAATCTATTACTTATAGAATTAAAATCAATGAGCCAACAAAGGAAATTAGCCTTCCATGAGGCTTTTTATGAAAGTAAGAAGAAGAATAAGAATGAGGACAAGAATTGAAACTTTATTGAGAATTGCGAATAAGTTTCGGTGTGGTTACAATGCGTAAGGGCTTCTGCTTTTATAGACCTAGTTTGCCTATTCAAATTGAAAATTTAAAATAAAGATAAAAACTGAATTGGTTCCCTTGTTCTTTTAAGTTTGCACTTGAATTCCTGTTTTACTCTGTCATTTGAATTCAAGTTATGCATGAAATATAGGTTCTTATCTCATGCCTCTTTTCTCGAATTTTTATGAGTGTTTTGATGGAAAAATTAGGTTTTTTCTTTTGAACAAATTTATAAAATTGTATCCTTGAGCTTCATAAACTAACCTCATCTAAAAATAACTTTTGTAGTCCTAGATATGTTTATTTTAGTGGAACATGTCTAAGCTTTCTGGATAAAATCTTTGAGTCACGGTTCGGTCCAAATAAATTTATGATCCATTGAAGTTGGGCTACATAAGGATACATGTTATCTCAATTTTCTAATTCCTCTGGAATCACTCCAATATCAATTTTATAACCCAAGATATGACTTGTACAATGAACAAAGGCCAAGAGACATTAAAATTTAAAAATAACAGATTTTATCACTTAAATCCAACGAAGTCCAATAACATAAAAATAACTAAAAATGATAGAACTAGACATGATTCAAATCCAATTAAACCCATAATAAAATAAAAATAAGTGTATAAAAATCCATTTATCAACCCCTTATGTATCTTTTATCACCTTTATATCTTTTTGTTTATATTTTGAGAAATTTTCCTTCAGTTCTTATCTAAATCTAAATTGACATTTTTTTTTTCAATTGTTATATTTGTTGGACATGTTTAAATCTTACCAACTCAAATTAAGCGTCATTCTTAAACATTTTTTTATAGAAATATAAATGTTAGTCACTAATCCCTATTTATTAAATAGTATTGTAAATTTTGCAATCCATACACATTAGAAAAATTAGTGAATAAAGTGCATACTTCACCCAATAGCCACATAAAGATGAAAGCATGCATTATTATTATTTTTAAAACATGTCAATTTAGTTATTAATTTTAAAAAGTAAGGGATTAAATTTAAATATTTTAAAAAAATAAAAGAATAAAATTAAAGTTTCGAAATTTTAAAAGAAGTGAAAATGTATTTCTTTTTTATTATTGTTGTTATTTTTATTTTTTTATTTTTATTATTATTATTATTATTTTTATTATTATTATTATTATTATTATTATTATTATTATTATTATTATTATTATTATTTAGTCTATCTTTAACATTGTTAGCTTTTAGATTGTAATTATAAATTTTTGAAGTTATAAAGATTTAGTTATTTTTCAAATTATGAGTTTAATTAGAAAAATATAATAAAATTTATGAAGTTTAATTTAACCATATATTATATGATATTTAATATTTTATTAGTGCATAATAAAATTTTTGTTTGTCAGGATAACTTAAATAATCTATTATTTTTCATATGGATTATGATTTAGTCAAGTTTTTAATAGTTTTCGAATTCTCCAGATATGCTTTCAAGTTAAAGATGATAATGTTTTAAAAGAAGGTAAAGATTGGGTATTTACAAATATATTTAAATGTTTTAATTATTGGGTAAATTAATAGAGTAATTATATATAAAAATATGTACAAACCAATGTGGTTATGTGACATGGTTAGATTCTCTCAAAATTAGTTAAATGAATTTTTAAATTTTTCTTAAAATCATTCAACTTGGTTCCATAAATCTAAATTTGAAAAGATTTAGTTTCATCTAATGCTTGTTCTTCTTCTTCCAACTATTCTTTATTTTTTCTTAAATTATTCTTCTTGTTCTTCTTCGTAAATCTTCCTTCCTAAATTCACCATTCTCAAAATCATGAATCTTTCATATATATGTTTGAGATTTTGGAAAATAACAAAGAATAAAAAGTATTTGTGAAAGAAATATTAAGATTATGAGGCAAAAAGCTAGTCTAGTTATTGAACCTTTTGAACATCTTAAATTCTATTTTTGGTACAAGACATTACAACAAAATAAGAACATTATTATCTCAAACAAGTAACCTTCAAGATCTTGAGGTGACATTAGAGCTTTTTATCAAGGTCTCCTTCATGAAAAATTTTATGACTTTATAGCTAATATCATAATTCTTAAGATTATTCATATGATTTTGAAGCCATATATTTAGTAAATTTTGAGGCTAGTGCAACTTTACATAAAATTTTAAAGTTAACATCAATTAAATAAGGAGAAATTTTTTTTAATATACGTTTTTTTCTTCATGGAATTTTGAGGAAATAAGAGGAAAGTTCTATGAGCATGTTAGATTATATGAGTTGAGGTTAAAGATGGGGGAAAACAAATGAAAAATGTTATCCATGAGCATAAAAAATGGACCAGAAAAAGGTGGAAGAAGAGATTTTCCTACCTTTAATTGTATGATGGGTATCTAATAAGGGTAGGAGGGAGGGAAAGAGGTAAAATGCAAGTTAAGGGGTTCTTACATTTGATCAAGAGTTATGGTATCAAAGAAATTGTCACTTTTAGGGATGTGAGAGGGATTGTGAAATGTTGAAAACATCTTAGATTTTAAATTATTCTTTGATGGACATTTGACTTATTAAGAAGATTGGTAGAAGAAGAAGGATTATTGAAGACGTTGAAGAAGAAGAAAATGAAGCATTAAAGTTCAGCGACTAATTTAAATGATTTTAAAGAAAGTTCAAAAAATGATTTGATTCATTAAAAGATGTGTATCATCTATATAGCACTTAACATAATAAATTAAGTGTTAAGGTTACTAACATCTAGATCATGATATAAATTAACATAACTGACACTTGTACATGATTATGTTTACGATGATATTATCCTAAGTTTGGATACAAAATTAACGTATCCTAAAAATGATGAGAACTAATTTAATGGTTTTCTTAGAACAAATTCTATTTGATACATGTTGTATATACAAATTTCATAACATTTTATTTTAAATTTGATTCCATTGAGAGAGTATTTGGGGGAGGAAAATTTAAGTTATCCAAAAATCTTAATTTAAAAATATTAGCTTTTTAGTATAAATATCTAAAAAAATTATTGAAAATATTTGTAATTATATTTTTATAAAAAAGAATGAGACATGAAAATTTTCATGTAGACAAGAAAATTTAATCATATTCATTACAATATTTTTAGGATTTTTTTAAATACTATTTTTTTAATTTTTATAAATAATTAATATACTATTATTTTACTTGAAAATAAAATTTTATTAAAAATGTTTATGACATCGAAAATAAAAACGAATTTACGACTCGGGAACCTTTTCAATTTATGTAGAGTGTGAATTTGTTGTTAGACTCTACTTCATCATCACCATTTATTTATTTTTTTATAAATTTTGAAATGATATTTTTTCGATTCCAAACAAGTTTAACACCTTTTAAATATTAGATAATCTATATAATAAACATAGCATAGATGTAATAATAATAATAATAATAATAATAATAATAATAATAATAATAATAATAATAATAATAATAATAATAATAATAATTATTATTATTATTATTATTATTATTATTATTATTATTATTATTGTTATTATTACTATTACATCTATGTTATGTTTTACAAAAAAATTCAATAAAACTTTAAAAGTTAATGTTAAGAAAGTATTATTATCATAAAATATATCATAATATTTATTATTGAGATTAAATTGATAAGTAAAAAGAAAATGAAGTTTTTTTTTTAAATTCAATCCAATCTTATCTTTTATTATTTTATCGAAATAATAAATAAATAATTTTATAAATAATATTAAAAAAATGATATTGTTGTGTTTAACTTTTTATATTTTTGTAAATTTTCTTATTATAAATACAAATAATGGTTGTATGATTTATACTTATTCATTGAAGTAGATGGTTATATATTTTTTAGTTATTCATTTCTTTGAGATAAGTTAGAACGAAAAAATAACTATTTTTTGAGATAAAATATAATATTGTAACAACTAAATTTTTTAATAATCAAATTTTTGAAGCAGCTATTAATGTTAACTTTGTTATGCAGTTAAAAAGACAAAGGTTATTATCAAATGAAATGACAAATCAATCATAACATATATGTCAATTTAAGAATAAATATGATAAACAAAAAATATATCACGATTTTATCTCTCACTTTATATTTAATTATATAGGATAATAAATTAAAATTAATTTTAACAACCAGTGCTAAAAAAATCAGTGGTATTTATTATCATCCGAAATATATTACTATTTATTATTAAGTTAAAATTGGTGGGTTGAAATGGGAAATGAAAAGTTCTTCCAAACCCAATATTTCTATTATCGTTCTTATTTGAATAATAAATATAAATAAGATTAAAATTTAATAATATTAAACATTATATTTAGTAAAATAATATCTTTAATATTTTTTATTTAAAATAAATTTATCAATATAATTGTTGAATTTAAAATAAAATATAATAGATAAAATTTATAAAATTTTACACAATTTAAAAAACAATTAATACTTTATCATTTTAATTTATCTTAACATATGATAAATTATTTAAAATATAGTAAAATAGTAATTATTAAATTATATATCTATAAATATTTAAATTATATAAATTATATATATATGCATAATATTTATAATAATAATGTATAAATAAAAAATGAAATTAATGAAATTTATTTTAACAAAATTTATAAAAAATATTAAAAATAAATTTTACATTTAATATCAACTGATGTTAATACATATAAATAATTTTTCAATTAACTAACATTACCATAAACTCATGCATTTTATGAATTTTTTATTATTTTATTAAGTTTTTTTTATTATGATCGAAGTAGGTGATTACATAATTTTTTTTATTATTTGTAAGAATAAATTTGAAAGAATATTTATGGAAGTAGTAGTTATTATGATCGAAGTAGGTGGTATATAATTTTTTATTATTTATAAGAATAAATTTGAAAGAATATTTATAGAAGTAGTAGTTATATATGAAAGTTATATGAATTAACTTTAGTAAAAAAAAACTGTAGATGATTATGTGTGAGATGAAATGTAATTATGTAAAATTTAAATTCTAGAACTCAAATTTTAATTATATTTATTTATATGATAAGGACTGTAAATTTTAATATTTTATTTTTAATTTAAATTTAAATATTATTAAATTTGGTAAAAATATCTTATTAAATACTTTTAAAATTAAATAACTCAAAAAACTTCTTTTACGTTTGAATGTTTGATCTATTTTAACATGTAGTTACATCCTTAACAGTATATTTGGAATCACAATTTTTAGAAATTTATTATATTTAAAAATCAAATTATTTGTTTAAATTTTTTTAACATGTGAACTAATCATATTAATATTAAATATGGTTCGTTGAAAAAACTTAAAATAATTATTAATTTTTACTGACCAGTTTATTGAAGAAATTTTTTATTAAAAATAATGTTAATATGTATTAAAATCATAATGATTATGTAATTATAATTATTTTTAATAAAATTATATTTTTTACCCTTTAATCAATTACCTAGTTAGTACTTTTCTAATTATTATTATTATTTAGGCATCACTTCGATCAAGTTTGTTGGACTATGGATAAATTTTGAGTATTCTATAATATTTGTTTTTACAAATTTTTTAAAATTAAAATTAATACATTAATCCATTTAATAATTATTAATTAAAATATTATTTTTAATTTTTAAATTTTATTATTTTAAATATTTTTTATTATTTTAAAATAAAATTTATTCTTTTTTAATTGAAATTTTCAATTAAATAATTTCTATTAGAAAAGATTAAAATTTTAAACATTTATGATTTTTTATTTAAATATTTTATTATTATAATATACTTAATTTTATAATTTTATAATTTTGTAATTTTTAATATTAAATTATGAATATAATAAATTTCAATTAGTTCATAATAATTTTTTATATACAATGTTATGCATTTTTTAAATTTCAGTAATTTCAAATTACTTATATTAAGTTAAATATTAAAGAAATCATATGCATTATTAAAAATATATTTAACATTAAGTTAAATTTATAAAAAAATTTAAACTATGTTATAAATCCAAATTAGTTTACATTAACTTAAATTATCAAATTTTAACATGAAATTTAATTATTAAAAATAAAAAAATAAATTATTATAAAATTATATTAATATTTTAATTTTTTTAATAGAATAAAATAAATATAAAATTTTTAAAAATTTTAATATTATATATCAAATTAAATTATATATCCTAAATCTCACTTAATGGTTACAATTTCTTCACATAAAAATATTATTGTATTTTTTTAATTTCAATAACTTTAAAATATTTTTTTAAAGAGCCAATAAAAAATAATGTATTAAAAATTATGAGCTATGTGAATATATGTGATTAGCCAATCAGTTTTTTCTATATCTCAATAAATTATAAATTAATCAAGTTGTAAGTATATTTTAATCATATTATATTACAAATAAATATCTTTCTGTTACTCATATTTTGATAAATTTGTGATTGTTTTATACAAATTTTTATATCAAAGATTGTTGAATAAGTTATAGATGATTGATTATAATTCATTTTTCCTTATGCTTTCACAAGATATATGTTGTGATATATAAGTTTGATATATGTTGTGATATATAAGTTGTTAGTTCATGATAAGTATCGTAGTAACATATTTGAAGTTTGTTGTTTCTGCTGCCATCTATCAAACAAACTATGTGCCAATATTTTTCTTTCATTATACTCCAATTCAAATGATTTATGTCTATATATTCCTAATATAGACATTATTTTTAATAACTAATCTTCTTACATTCTCTTATAATGAGCATATATATTATAAAGGTTCATACATCCAATAGTATAGGAATATCGAAATTGTGGTAATTTTTCCTTCACCCACCACCAACTTTTGATCTTGATTAAATCTCATAGGTGTACTATATTACCTTCGTCATTAGTGATATTTATGTGATTTCTTTGCAACCATAATAACTAAACTAAAACATGCCAAAGAGAACTCCATACTTGTATTTGTAATATTCCATTTGCATTGTTGTTGTGATTCCCACCTAATAAAAAATGTCATCCCATATCCTCAGTGTTGATTACATTCAAACAAGATATGCCTAGTATTTTTTGGTATAAACCACAACATCCACACATGATATTTGTTGCTAGTAATATTTCTTTCTTACAAAGGTTTTGTTTAGAGGTAATTATGTCTTGTATCATTCTCCATGAAGATGTGCATAGTATTTTTTGGTATAAATCACGACATCTACACATGATATCCATTGCAAGTAATATTCCTCTCTCACAAAGGTTATGTTTAGAGGTAATTATGTCTTGTATCATTCTCCATGAAAATGCAGAGGTGGAAGAAGGTGATTCTTCTAGATCAATGGAGGTTGCACTTTGGAGAAGGACAAAGTTGGATTCAAGCTTGACTTGGAAGCGTCACCTCAAGAGGATGAGGTGCCATGGATGAGGAGATTCCTCACCCCAAGTCTGCTTCTAGAAGAGGAAAAGTGGGAGAAAAGCTCTCAAAATTCTAAGTGAAAAACTCTTAATTTATTCAAATGAATCTTTATATCCAAAATTACACATCGAAAACTTTATTTATAGGAAAGGGTGATGCCTAGCATGGAAAATCCTTGGTAATTCAAATTGGGGCTCTCCATTGAACCCAAAATGAGTCTTTCCTTATATTTTGAGGCTGCCTATAAATTGGTCAAAGCAAGCCCAAAGAGCTTAACAAAGAAATACAAGGATATAGGCTCATTTTATACATATCTTGGGCCAGCTACTTTTATAATACAAAAGAATCCTAAACCTAGTCTAAAATATATAGGGCCAATGAGGAGGTGGATTGGCCAGAATGTGAGTTTCCTGAAGGCTTAAGAAAGTCTTTGGTGTGGGTTCAAATGTTATTTGAAGGCATCTGCATCATTATGTATTTCTAATATAGAAAATATCTCCAGTAATTAATCTTCTTACATTCTCTTATTATGAACGTATACATTAAAAAAGTTCATACACCTAATAGTATAGGGGGTATCAAAATTGTGGCAGTTTCCCCTCACCCATCACCAACTTTTGTCCTTGATTAAATCTCACAGGTGTACTATATCACCTTCATCATTAGTGAAATTCATGTGATTTATTTGCAACCATATTAACTAAACTGCAACATGTCAAAGAGAACTCCATACTTGCGTTTGTAATATGCCATCTATTATAAGTTTATAAAATTGTTCTAAATACTACATACTACAATTTTGTATTGCTGTTTTGATTCTCACTAATCAAAATTGTCATCCTATATCCTATGGTTGATGTACATTCAAAGAAGATATGCATAGTAGTTTTTGGTCTAAACCACAACATCAATACATGATATTTGTTGCTAGTAATACTTCCCTCTTACAAAGGTTCTATTTAGAGATAATTGTGTCTTGTATCATTCTCCATGAAAATGGTAACATTTTTAATGGTGCATAATTCTTCCACAGGTATTCCAAAATATTGATTTAGTATGCGCTTTCTCCTAAGGTTATAGCCCTGTATGCTCACTTTATAGAGTATTTTCCTAGACTTTTCAACTTCCAGGCCCAGGTGTCCTCATTGTTTTCCTACATAACAATATACTGTACAACCTCTTACATATTAGCATATAGGTTCTCCTTCTATTCAAATCATCGTTGTCTTCATTGGATTCTCAAATATCATCTTCCCTCTTTCCATACACTCATTTCCCAACCCAACATCTTTGTTTCTTGCTAATTTAAAGAGCATTGTGAACATATTTTTCAATGGTTATCTCTCTGTCTAATTATCATATCAAAACATTGTATTTCTCCCTCCCTCAACCTTTCTTATCAAATTCTTTGAAAACCATCTATCATTTCCAGTTTCCCCATCAATTCTAAAGAAACTAAACTAAACTACCAAGTGAGTCATATTTTACTGAGGAACAATTTTTCATTGTCATATCGCTATACCTAGATGATATAACATGATGCCAATGACGATTCTTTTCCATTTGTATTCTCCATCTCCATTTTCCTAATGATGTAACATAAATATACATTTTAAAAATCCTTATAAGTAGTGGAATAAGATCAAATTACCTCTTACACAATATATGAATCATGAAAATATTTCCTTTTAAATTAAGTAGCATCTTTCATGTATCACAATATATCTTGTTTCTAGATCTTACCTAATTAGATCCATACTATAGTGATATTTATTAAATAAATAAATGTGTATACACAAATACTAGATATGAGAAATCAATGTATAGTTTCATTAACATTTGTTCTAACAATAACAATTTACAAAGTAGAACCAAGTCTCATAGTGACTACGTGATCCTTAATTTTGTATGGTGGTATGCCCTTAGTCAAACAATCATCTAACATTAGCTCTGTGTTAATATGTTCAATGATCACTTTCATATCTTCAACATGTTTTCTAATGGTTAAATAATTAATGTTGATTTGTTTATTTTGACTTTTTCTTTTATTATTTTTAGTCATAAACACTACATCTGTATTATCACAATATATTTACATTAACCTAGAAATCGAATCCATAATTCTAAGCCTAGAAATGAAACTCTTCAACCATATTTCATGTTAAGAATCCTCAAAAAATGAAATGAACTTAGCCTTCATTATAGAGATAGCAGTCAATATCTACTTGGGACTCCTCTAAGATATGGCTCCACCAGCTAACAAGAAAATTTAACCAGATATTGATTTTTGTGAATCAACATAGACAAAAAATTTAGAATTAAATAATATAATTACCTCAATACAATTTGAGCGCTTATATATAAGAATGTAGCCCTTCATTCCTTGAAGGTACCTCATGACTTTTTTCACCTCTCGAGTAATCAATACTTGAATTACTCTAATATCTTTCTAGCATTCTCACAATAAATGCAATGTTAGGTCTTGTTCATACTTAAGCATACATTAGGCTCCCAACAATAGAAACATATGAAATGTTCTTCATTTTTTCTGCTCAAGGTCTTTTTTAGAGTATTGATTCAAATTGTATCTATCACCTTTCACTACAGGTGCTACACTTGGTGAACAAACCTTCATTCGAAACCTTTCTAAAACTTTATTGATATAAGTTTCTTAAGTAGACCTAAAACTTCTCTATGTCTATCACGATCAATCTTAATGTCAATGATATAAGATGTATCACTATCCTTCATATCAAAATTTTTAGGAAAAAAATTGTTTCACCTCATATAGAATAAGGAAAAAAAATTTCTCCCATTAGCCTTTTGGTATAAACATTGATCCATAATATTCTCAACAAAACCAAACAAGAGATAACATCATTAAATATTAAATATCATTGACGGTATGCCCATTTTAGGCCATATATGGATTTATTTAGTTTGCATACCAAGTATCCACCATTATTAGAGGAGAATTCTTGAGGTTGTTTCATGTAAACCTCTTCCTCTAAATTCTGATTTAGGAAAGTTTTTTTCTTATCCATTTGTTATAACTTAAAATTAAAATGAGCCACAAATGTTAGTATGATGCGTAAGAAATATTTCTTAGATACAAGACTAAAATTCTCTGTTTATTGTCAATTCCTTCTTGTTGAATGAATCCTTTTACAACAAGTCTAGCCTTATACCTTTTTATGTTGCCTAACGAGTCCTTTTTGGTTTTGTAGACCTATTTGTATTCAGTGACTTTTACACCTTTAAACAAAAAGATAAGATCCCAGAAATTGTTACTATTCATAGAGTTCATCTCTTTATTTATGGCATTGTACCATAATTCTGACTCCTTGCAACCCATGGCTTGTGAAAAAGATTTATGATCATTTTTAGCTCCAACATTATACTCATATTCTTGTAGATACATTACATAATCATTATGAATAGTTTATTTTCTCATTCTAGTATATCTTCATAATGTTGTTTCAAAATCTTCCTAAGGAACATGCTGTTCAACTCGATGTTCATCAATTTCTAACATTTATTGACCAGGATCTACTAGATCATTATCAATAGCTTGTGGAGCTTCAGGATCAAGTTGTTTAACAATTGAAAAGGTGTGATTAATAATTATAGTTTGAATATGATTTGACGTGGAAGGTTGTAAGTTAGATTGCTCTAACTTGAATCTTTCACTTAATGATTCAATGCTCCCACTGATCAAGACATTTTCAAGAAACTTGACATTTCTTTACTCCACAATCCTAGTACTATAAGATGGACAATAAAATTTATACCATTTATACCTTTCAATATATCAAATGAAATATTTGCTAATGGTTCTTGGATCTAGTTTTACTTCTTATGGGTTGTAAACTTTCACCTCATATAGGCATCCTTATACGTGCATATGTTGCAAACTTGGTTTCCAACCTTTAAACAACTCAAATGGTATCTTAGAGATAACTTTAGTTGGAACCTGATTCAATACATATACAACCATTTTAAGAGCTTTAACCTAAAAGGACTTTGGTAGTTTAAAATTGTTAATCATACTACGAACCATATCCATCAAAGTTTGGTCTCTTCTTTCTACTACGCCATTCTGATCAAGAGACTCTAGCATGGTGTATTAACCAACTATTCCATTTTCTTTAAGAAACTTCACAAATTAACCTAGTGCTTATCCATCCTCGATGTATCTATCATAATATTCACCACATTTATTAGTTCTCACAATTTTAGTTTGTTTACCATATTATTTTTCTATTTGTCTTAAAAACCTTAAAGACTTCTAGTGCTTCATTTTTGTTATCAAGCATGTAGAAATACATATATCCTAAATAATCATCTATAAAAGTGATAAAGTACTTTTATCCATGAGCATCCATATTTGGGTAACAAATATCAGAATAGATGATTTTTAATACAATTGAGCTTTTTTTAGCATCTTTTTAAAACTTGTTAATTTGTTTTCCCTCTATGAATCTACACATGTCTTAAAATCAATAAAATCTAAAGTACCAAGTACTTCATCATTCATTAATTGCTCAATTCTCTCAATTATTTATAACACAATGTTTAGTACCAGTTTGAACATGCAAAGCATCATAAGTAACATTATTTTGTAAATTAGGGGGTGTCGCAACCGTAATTCCAACAAGACAACAAACTCGCTAAAATTTAAAAATAGACATTTTATTTGGTTTAATATGGAGTCACCACCAAATTTTTATTTAAGGGAAAAAGATTTGGAAAAACCCTAACTTGAGGATGAGATTTAGGTTTGGGAGTCGGTTACGAATGGGGAAGGTGTTAGGCACCTCACTCGCCCGTTAACGGTACCCTTAACTAAGTGTGTGATTTATCTGAAAACTGTTTTTTATCCCTTTAATTAGAGTGAAAATAAATAGATTGATGGAGGTTAGCCTGACAAGACTTGATCTTGCTCCTACGTATTCCCCGGTGCAATGGGAAACTCAAGGCTCATGTAGTTCTGGTTTGTGAAGGCTTGACCTTCAGAGGTAAAAGATTTGGAAGAAAATATTTGAAAGGAAAGAGAAAAAAGAAAAAAGTTTAATAGAAACTTTTAGTCCACATATGCACAAGGTCTGAGGCAACTAAGGCTGCTTTAGGACCTATATGAATCTCTAATTATCGAACAACAGTGAAAACCGCCAGTTTCCCATTTAGAGTTCATCGCGTGAGACTAGCGATTCCCAAAAATATTTTGAAGGGTTTTATTGTTTTAGTGGAAACTTTTAGTCCACACATGCACAAGGTCCGAGGAAACTAAGGCTGCATTGGGGTCTATATGAATCTCTAAATATTGAACAACAATGAAAACCGCCAATTTCCCATTTAAAGCTCATCGCATGAGACTAGCGATTCCTAAAAACATCTTAATTTGGAAACAATAATGATAAGAAGAATGAATTGGGCTTGATTCAGAATAAAGGGGAATACAAGGTATGATAGGAGTAACTGGGAATACAGGAACTTAAATGGAATAATGCAGAGTACATGGGGCTCAGTTGAAATAACGAGGAATACAGGGGCTTAATTGAAATAATGAGAAATATAGGGGCAGGATCAGAATAAAGGGAAATGTAAGGGCTGGATTGGAAAAAAGGGAAATATGGGGACTGGATTGGAATAAAACATTCTTCTTCAATTAAAATGAAAATGTCGTGCATGGGATTTGAAACGAAAGAAACGGAGTTGCAGACCATGCCCTCTACCGCTTAAGTTGTTTTGCTTTTATAACCTATGTTCAATTCGGTCCGTATATGTGTACGGGGCTCGAAACATGAACCTGAGGTGGCGAGTCATGTGTTCAGCCTGGGTTCTATTAATTGTACGTATGTACCCAAGGTGAGGTTGCCTTTTCCATTCCCAACCCAATCTACAGGTGGGTCCCGCATCTCCTTTAGTTCACTTTTTATTTGCATGCTCTTGGTGGTGACCTACATGCATTGAGTCACTGCATCAAACAAATAGAGTTTGCACCTTAATGGACCGCCTAGCTTATCTCAGACATAACCGCCCTTGTTAGAGTTCGGGTCTCTTGCCGTTTTGCATGCGTATGATAGCTGAGGATGACTAAACATTGAAATTGCTATTTGGCTTAAGCCATCTAATCAGTGACACCTCTCGTACTGTTGGTATTTCTACGATTCTATAGGGCCTTTAACACCTCGAAGACAGGCCTGGCGAGGTCCCATATGGAGGGGTCGTGTTCATTGCCATCACCATCGTGATTCATGGACCACCTGACTCTCTGCATACTAGGTTTACTCTGCACTTTATAGCCATTGTTATGGGGCAGGAGACGTCCAGATGCACCACTCTAAGTTGTCGTACGAGGGAAGTTTACCAAGATGAGTGTCATGGCATACATACGGCTAGGCGTTCTTCGAGTTCTCATTGGCGTACGTTCCAAACGAGAATTAAATGATGCTGAAACGTGAAAGGTCGGAATGGTCTCGCCCAACCCCAAGTGTCTGTATCTTCCTTGATTCTTCCTACGGCTATAGAACCGCCTAGTACTCGCCCCATAAACAGCCCTGGAGCCCTTAACGAAAAAGCATTTTCACTCGTTTCAGCTGGGAGTAAAGATGAACATGCAAACCGAGTCATGCTACTAGCTTTCCTTCTTTGAGAGGTTTGTACCCTTGAAGAAGGCCACCTGCGGCGTGGAGAGTCGAATCCTCACCTTTTTGGACCTTTCAAGTGAAGCCCTCTGATCCTTGAAGTTATCTCTGGTAAGGACATTATCGGGGCAGAAGTGGACTTGTCGATATGAAGGATGGCCAAATCTTAAGTAGAGATGAACCATATTCGGGAAAGTAAGTAAATGAGTATTTGGTAAGCAAGATATCCATATCACCATCTCTTATGTCCCCAGCCACCACTTTCATCACAGAAACTTCCCTCCAGATTCCTTATTTAAGTAAGCTCGGCTATGATACTAGCATTCTGCTTGGGGTATACTTGCTCTGAGTCCTCTGTTAGGCAGCGTCTCTAGGGGTCGTTGGCATGTGGGGACTTCCCCCATATAGTTTCTATAACTGGTTCAAAACCTTCTTCACATTCTGTTTTCCTTGGACAGTGTTTCTCAGCGAAAGTTTGAGCTTCAACGTATGCATGATAGTTAACACTAATCTATCCTTGAATCTGATTCGTGAACATGTCATAGGTTAGTGATGCAGGGGAGAGCTTATAGAACTGCCTCCTCCCGCACAATATAGAACAAAGCACCTCATGGTTCTTACGAGCCAGAGCATCTAAAGGGTCTATATTAGCTGGTCAATCAGGGGTATGTCCGCAAACTCATCTAGCATTAGGAAAAGTGATTCTCAACTTAGTCACGAGCGGTATTCACATTTTTAATGCCTTTAACGCATCCTGTTCGCCCACGCTTCCCCTGAGTGAATATGAGGATCGCACCGTTCGAAACAGTAGGCCCGCCAAACGTTCATATATGTGTTCGAACGCTCTCATTCCTTAACTGATTATACCTACTTATGGCTAATTTACAACAAAGTTGAGTTTCCTTACAATATTGCGTTAAGAGACAATGACATTTCTAGTTTGTCCATACAGCACACTAACTCGTATTATATCTCATATCGGAGCTTCAGAATAGCCACCTTATAATGGATGAGATGCATCTTTAACAATCACACTACGACATGATATTTTTTGTTCTGATTCGACCGATTTTAAGTTCTTGCAAATCTTTAATTATAATTCTGAATCCTTTCTCCTCTCTTTTTTGACTTCAACGTTGAATCTACCTATATTCTATCTTTTCTTATTGCCTAACAATGTCTAAATAATGAATAAGCCAGAAAATAAGCATCGAAATCGTCAATCAGAGCATCAAGGTCCAGGGGCAATACAAATCTTCGCCGGATAAACCATAACAATCATTGTAAGTACTGATTATAATATCAAGATTTGGATAGAAATGTTAACCTTCACGTCGGCGCGCAAGATCCTTCCCGATCGAGGTTTGAGTTTGGATTCACAGTGATGAGACATGAATGCTTCCGAGGATTGTTGTTGCTAGGGCGAGATTCAGAAAATTTGCAGTAAATCAAAGACCTACGGAAACCTCCTCTTTCCTTTGGAAACGGTGAGAGTTTTCTCTTTTGCGCAGTTCTTCAGCCAAGAGAATCAGTCTCGTAGCCTTTCTCTTGAAGAGCTTTCTCCCTCCAAAATTTTTCAACAACCCTTCTTCTAAGCCAAAGGGCCTTATTTATACTGTTCAATCCACTTTGAGTGGTGCTTCCGTCTTTTTATTTTTTATTGTATCTATCATTTTTAATATATTCCTCTTTTATTTCTATTCACTTATCTATTTTTATTTTCCTTACTTTTCAAATTTTCTACTTTTTTATTATTTTTATTTCTGTTGTTTTCTTTTTCTTCTTCTTCTTTTCCCTTTTTTTATTTCTGCTTTATTTATTATTTATTTGTTTTTTTAGTTCTTTTTCTTTTATATTTTCGTTTTCATATGTTTTTATTATTCCTTCTTTTTTTATTTAATTTTTATCATAATTAGATTTAATATTTATTTATTTTTTTGGTTATTTATTTGCTGTTTTTTCTTTATTATTTTTTCTATTATTCTCTACTTTATATCCTCTCTTTTTTATTATTTTGATTCTCTGTATTTTATTCATTCTGTCGTCTGTTTTTCTATTTATTGATCTTAATATTTATTTAAATTATGATTTATTCACTAATTAATTTTAAAACGGGAGCCTCGGACATAATCGAGTGTTTACAAGGGAAATAAATATTGTTGGCAACATGTTTAGATTTAAAATATAAATTAAAATTAGTGTTCATGAAATTAAAGTTATATCTTAAAGAAACAAGCCTTGACATAGAAATTAAATTTCTAGGAAAACTACAAATATAAAAGATCTTTTCTAAAATTAAAACAAAGTCACTTCTAAGCATTAATTTTCAAGTTTTAATAGCTTCCACATGTGACTTCATCATGTTTCTCGAATAGATATATCGCTTAGCTCCTACTAGTGCCCTTGGGTTTGGCAAATCCTGTAAGGTATTTGTAACATGAATTGTAGACATACTCAATCCATCATGTTATTGAAAACATCAACCATATTAGATTCATAAGAGACAAGTAAGAATATGTTACCTTTCCTTTTAAACTAAGATTAGAACTTAAGATAATCTTTCTTCAAGTGTCTTTTTTTTTTGTAGAAAAAGCGCTTGGATTCCTTCTTTATATCTCCTTTGGCAGACAACTTTTCCTTTTCTTTCTTTTTGGCTTGGTCATTTTTACTCCTTCCTTGAATTTCTAGAGGTATACTCTCTTCTATAAGCAACCTCTTTTTTCTCTTGCACACACATGGTTATTAGTTCATTGATAGACCATTTATTCTTATGTGTTATAAGAATTTTTTTTTTGAAGGATTCGTATTGTTGTGGCAGAGAGTTCAATATGTGGTGCCCAAGGAAAGACTTTGACATCGTAACCTCAGGATCCTTAAGTTAAGTTGTTATATCCATTCTGTGCATGATATGTTAACGCATTCCTTTCATATCGATGAGCTTCATGGTAAAGAATTTCATAGTTAAGGTGTTTGGTAAGATTTCATCTGATATTCGAAATTACTCATCAATTGCCTTTAGTGGGACTCGAACATTGTCATACTGCTTAACAAAATCTCAGATGTTAGAAGAGATGTTGGTCTTTATGAACATAACATAGAGATGATTAGATCATTTCCACTTCTCAAAAAAAATCAACATCATTAAACTCACTAGTCTCTACAATCAAAGGTGGTTCATCCTTACGAATGACATAGTCAATATCCATCCAACCTAAGCAAGAAAGTTCTCTCCTTGCATACCTTATAATTATCGTCCCTAAGTTTAGGAATTTCACAGTTCATATTAGACATATTCACAGGTTGAAAAACTATATAGAAAAAGGTTTCTTTTAACATGCTTGTAAAATGAAACAACTAAATAATTATATTTTACTAATGTAACTCATATAAAAAAATTATGAATTTTATGATATAGAAATTGTCTAAGGGATAAATTTTTAATTCAAATAAATTTATACAACTATATTGATAAAACTATTAAATTATAATTGACTTCTTAATTTTGATGGATAATTAAGAAATTAATTTAATAATTTATTCCAATTAATTTACAACATAAAATAATAAGTGTTTGTAGAATAAAATTTATTATATTAAAATGAAATAATTGCAAATGATATCTCTGATCATAAATGACTTATATATAATTTTTTATAATTTAAAAATATTGTAACTATTTTTTAAAGATTATATCAATCATAAGACATTGATTTTTAAAGTTTTATGACATATTTAATATTTATGATACTTTATGAGATTTCAAAATGATTTTATCTAACTTTTTTATAACTAAAACATAATTAAATAAAATTATTGTAATCATTAAATATTAGATTAATATTTATTATTAATTAATTTATGTAATAAATTTAAAATTTTATGTACTTAAGTAATTTTTTTCTAAAATTTTATATGTATAAATTATCTAAAATACATATAATTACAAAATTAATTTAAACAGAAAATAACTATTCTGAAAATAAAATTAAAACGTATACAATCATATAAAGGAAAATCTTCTTTGAGCATGTGAAAATGCAAGCTAGTTTGTTATTATATGCAATCAAAGGTGAACGCAATGTCGGCTTGCAGGTTAGAAAGCATTAAAAGAAAATTTGGTCATAATATGATTCTAACTCGAAATCACCCAAAGCTGAAAACTAACGTCATTATGCTACCAATATTTATTTATTAAATAAAGATAATATTATTATATTTTTGAGTGCTGTGCCAAAACATTTCTCAAACATATTCTATGCATTAAAAATTTACCTAAAACAAAATATTAGTGTGATTATTTTTGTGCTCAAAAATTTTTGAAAAAATAATATTTATAGATATTTTTTTTTTCATAAAAAGATTATTTCCAACATAGGAAAAACATAAATATAGAAGAACGAAAATTACAAATCATCTTCAATAATAAAAATTACACTATGATCCTTAATGAACACTTGTCATGAATATTCATTTATCTCTCACAAAGAAAACCAAATTCACAGCCCTTATGCTTCTCACCCTTAATATAAAACGTAACTATTAAAACAATCAAAATAAATTATTGTAAAATTACATCAATTTTTTAAATTAATTACATTAAATAATTAAAATAAATATTAATATTTTTAAAATTTTTAATATGTAAAGTTAATTTATATATTATAAATTTTAATTAGTTGATAGTAAGGTTTTATATATAAAAATATTATATACTTTTTTAATTTTAATAATTTAAAATTTCTTGATATTAATTTAAATATTAAATAAATTCAAGTGTATTAATAAAAATTTATTTAATATTAAATTAAATATATAAAACTGAAACTGGAATAGTAAATCTAAATTAGTTAATATTAATTTAAATTATTAAATTTGGCTATCTAATATTAATATAAAATTTAACTATTAAATAATAAAAATAAATTAGGCATCAATATTTTCAATTAATTATATTTCACTTCAAAAAAATTCGAATAAAATAAAATAAATTTAGAACTTTTCAAATTTTTAATATTATATGTCATGTTAAATGTATAAAAATATTATATATTTTCTAAATTCAAGTAATTTTAAATTAAATGTTAAAAAAATTCATGTGCATTAATAAAAATATATTGACATTCAATTAAATTTATATAAAATTAAATTATATTGTGAATCTAATTTATTGCAAATTAACTTAAATTTTTAAAATATGTTGTCAATTTTTAATATAAAATTTAACTATCAAAACAAAAAAAAAAATTATTATAAAATTATATCAATAGTTTAAATTAACTGGATTGTATAATTTAACTTTTTCGAATAAAATAAAATAAATATTTTTTTAATATATACTTAAAATTATTTTTTAATACTATACATAAGAAAAAATTATGATTAACTACTTGCTAAAAATTTTAATATTTTAATATAATTTAAAAATTATAAATAAAGGAACTAATCTGCAAATGATAATTTTAAAAAATATTTAAAGATATACTAAAATAATAAAAAATATTGAATACATTGATTATAAATATAATAATATACACAGTATAATTATGTTAAATATCGTAGTTAGTTGACAATTATAATTATAAAGAAAGAAAATTCAGAATTCTAAATACAAATTAAAAAAGCTTAAAAAAAAAAAAAGGGAAGAAATTGATCGCAAGCCACACCCGAACAACCACTCTCCATCTCAATACTCCTACCTAAATCATAGCTAAAGCTTGCCTATGATGTGTTTCACGAAAGTTACTGCCATCTTCGCCATCCACAACCATCTTCGCCATCCACAACCCTTTTAGGGTTAGAAATTAGCCATCCAAATACATAGAAACCTCTTTATACGAGGAAGACTTTTATATCTATAATTTATTGATAAAATTAGATAAAATTAAATATATTTTTAATTTTTTTAAATTTTAAATTTTAATTTTTTTTAATGATTGATTTTAAATTTTTTTTAATTAAACTATTTTTAATTTTTAAAATAACCAATTATTAATATAATTACTGATGCATGTTGTATATACACGTTAAAAATATATACTAAAAATTAGTTTATTTTAAAAATAAAAGATTAAAATTAATTACTTTAAAAATTTTAAAAATTAAAAAAATTAAAAATATATTTAATCTAATTAAATATTATGATAAGTTATTTTCTTAGTTATGGTAATATGGTAATTGTCACATTTATGTAGATAAAATGATTATCTCGGATTTAGGTTTCGTATTTTTTATTGGATATTTCATTTCACATTTTTTATAATTAAAATTTAAATTTTGAATTGAAATTTTAATTATAAAGTATTTTAAATTGTTAAATAAAAAATTAAAAATTGTCGCATAAAAATGAAAAATTAAATAAATATTAACTTTATAATTATATTATGATAAAATTAAATTAAGTATCTAATTTTATAATTATAAAGAATAAACGTAACATAATCTCTTGTTTATGTAATTAAAAACAATGATACAGTAAAAAATTAACTTTTCATAAAAAAAATTAAAAAAAAAAAAAGAAAAATTCAAAATTTATTAAAAATTTAAAATTTGTTGAGATATTTACCATTTGAGGATGTTTTTATAAACTAAATTTTCTTGATCAAACTTTAAAATTAAATTTAAAATTTATATAAAAAAATCAAAGTAAAAACAATTATTTTTAAAATATTATAAAGAATTTTTAAAAATTGATTTTATTGTCATCTTTAAATTTGTATTTAGTTTTTTTATTTATTTTTTCATGTTTAAATTCAAATATATAAGATTCTTATTTGATGTCTCTGTTTACAAATTTTTTAGAAACGTTGACTCTAAATTAAAGTTTTTACTTTGAATAACTGATATATTAATTTTTTTTTTTTTTTTGAGCTATAGAAATTTACCTCACTAACTCCAAATACACTCCTACTCAAACATATATGGATTGTCTAGTCAAAAACTCTGCATTTTGGTTTCATCCGTTAACTTTCTAATCGTCTTCAACTAAATTACAGAAATATACATAAATTTTTAGGGTTATATTTCAACTTTTGAATGTTACCAAATTCACTTTAATCTTAATTTTATAGTTTAAGATATAACTTGAATAATAAATAAAATTTAAAATTATAAATATTTAAAAATTAATTAAATTTATCATTTATGTTCGATAATGATCATTAATATAAAAATTATTTAAAATAATATAATTAAACATGATTCAAACTTAATTTATAATAAAAATAATGTATAAAAATTTATTTATTAAATATTAAAAAATTATTTCTATTCTTACCATTCATAACCCTTATATAATTAGAAATTAACTATACAAAAATAAAAATAAAAACCTCTTTTATATCTATAATTTATTTATAAAATTAGATATTATTATGATAAGTAATTTTTTTTATGATAATCTAATAATTATCATACTTAAGTAAATTAAATCATTATCTTTAATTATTTTTTATTTTTAATGGATATTTCATTCCATATTTTCATAATTAAAATTTAAAATTTTGAATTCAAATTTTAATTATAAAATATTTTAAATTTTTGAATAATCAAATTTTAAAAGTAATTGTGTATGCCAATTTTATTATGCAATTAAGAAGTAAAAATTATTATGAACTAAATAATAAATGAATCATAAAATATATGATAAACTTTAGAGTATAAAAAAAATAAAAAAATAGGCAGTAGCTCGCTATCTCCCACTTTGTATATTATAATCCTAAAAGCTCATATTAATCAAACGAATTTTTAACTGTACCAAATCCAAAAACTGAAAGAGGGAGAGAGAGAATTTTAAACTTTCCTTAAACAAGTAGTTCATCTTCATAACTTAAACAAACTATAAGAATCATATCATATCTAAATAGATGCAATCTATAACGGGGGAAATCGTGATTTAAATTTTCAATTCATTTCTGTAATTTTTATTTTTTTCGGATTTCCGTTGCGTGTTACGTGCATCTCAAGTCCAATCCAATTCCAATCCTTATTTTCCACATTTTGAGAAGCAAAGACAGGATATCGATAAAGCTTTATATATTTATTTATAGCTTTTAATATCAATCCTCATGTAACAGTCAGCCCGAACTCCATACAAAAGGTTACAGCCATCTAATTTTAGATCTTTCTTGAGGCAAAAGTAAATGATTGTCCCGAACTATTAAGACAGACCTATTTATTCATGGAAATTTTCATTCCTGTTAAAAAGGTTTAAAATTATTTTTATAAACGAATAAAATAGAAATAAAAAAAGCTAATAAAATAAATAAAGCAATAAAAAAATTAAAAAGCAATTTATAAAATTATTGTGAAAATATAACATCTTTATTTATAGCTTAAATAATTTTTAACATACTTTTTTTGACTTCTGTTAATATATTTTTATTAAATAATTTTTAACATACTTTTTTTGACTTCTGTTAATATATTTTTATTAAATAATTTTAATTATAATCTATTTTAAAAATATTTTTATTATAATATATCTTACTTTTATTTTATTTCTAAATAATATTTAGATCGTTCAACATTTATGAAAACTTTATTAAATGATGTGACTCTATTTATTAAGAAGAAAAGAGATAAAGGAGAAAAAAAAAAAAACAGTAAACAGAAAATTAGAGGAAGAGGCGGAAGAGTGTAACAGTGACAGGCAGCCGATGGACGAGAGAGAGAGCGAAAGCTGAAGTTTGTTAATAGTCACTCGAGTTTGAGTCTAAGACTGTTATGGTGTTGCAAACTCAAACACTATATCCGCGAAACACAGTCAAAGCCTCTGCGACGGTGGTTGCAATCGGAAACGTTTTATTTATTTATATTTTTAATTTATTTCGTTTAATTTTAGTTTTTCCGGCGAGTTGTGTCGGTGAAGAAGGATAATGAAGAAAGGGAAGGGTAAGAACCACGGCTTGTTGCCGAGTTCGTTGAGGATCATCTCTTCCTGCCTCAAGACTGTCTCCACTAATGCCAGCACCGTCGCTTCCACCGTCCGCTCCGCCGGCGCCTCCGTCGCTGCTTCCATTTCCTCTTCTTCCGAGGATCGCAAAGATGAGGTTCCACTTCAATTCATTGCCCTCGTTATCCTTAGACAATGCGGAACAAACTTGAACCTCTCTCAATTTGATCCTTCGTGGGACTCTACTTTCTTCTTACCTTTCACCTATTATAGGCTATAAATGACCTTGATTCAAATAAATTTGAAATATGCAGCATCTATGCATAGGTTCCCGTTTTTATTATAGTTAGTTACACGTTACAAATGTTGTGAATTTTATTTACTTACTCATTCTAGTTCCCAGTTTGATTTATTTGTTTTTACTTACTATGTCCATAGAGTTCCAAATGTTTACTGTCTACGTTATCGTCAATTTGAGTTATGTTTAGGTTTTCTGGTTGGAAATTCTTGATATGATTAGACTTTCTGCTCCGTTTGCTTTCTTCAAGTGCTACTGTATTCATTGTTCAAACATCTCTTTCCTAGTAATTCTTATGGCTATAATGTTTGCTACCTTTTAACTCTTGGTCGCAGGTTACCTGGGCTGGTTTTGATATACTAGAGCTTGATCAGTCTAGTTATAAACGTGTTCTTTTACTCGGTTATCTTAACGGCTTTCAAGTTCTTGATGTGGATGATGCCTCTAGCTTCAGTGAACTGGTCTCCAAGCGTGATGGGCCAGTTTCTTTCTTACAGATGCAGCCTTTGCCTGTAGACTCTGATGGTCAGGAGGGATTTAGAAAATTGCATCCTTTGCTGCTGCTTGTTGCTGGGGATGACACTAGCAGTAATTGCCAAAACAATAGCCATTTGAGTGGTTTAGGAAGGGATGGTAACGCGGAGACCCAATCTGGGAATGAGGTCAACTCTGCAACAGCTGTTCGGTTTTACTCCTTGAAATCTCACTGTTATGTTCATGTTCTGAGATTTCGATCTGCGGTGCATATGATCAGATGCAGTTCACGGATAGTAGCAGTTGGTCTTGCCACTCAAGTATGCAATGGTTCTTCCAGTGTCTTTTAGAATTTTGAATACTTACACTAAAACATTATTGTATTGTGAGATAAAACGTAAGAGGACTTATTTTTTCTGCTCATATCTGTCATGTGTACCTTGATTGATTTACTTTCCCAATATTTTTTTTGGGCAGATATACTGTTTTGATGCATCAACTCTTGAGAATAAATTCAGTGTTCTTACCTATCCTGTTCCTCGGTTGGTGGGACAAGGAACAATAGGCATTAATGTCAGTTATGGTCCAATGGCTGTGGGTTCAAGGTGGCTAGCTTATGCTTCCAACAACCCCCTGCCTTCAAATGTAGGATGCTTAAGCCCACAAAACCTAAGTCCTTCTCCAGGAGTTAGTCCATCAACATCTCCAGGCAGTGGGAGTTTGGTGGCTCGATATGCAATGGAGTCCAGTAAACATTTGGCTGCTGGAATAATCAAATACTGTCAAGAGCTGCTTCCCGATGGTTCTAATTCTCCAGTACCATCAAATTCAGGTTGGAAAGTTGGTAGGGTCACCGGAAGTGATATGGATAATGCAGGAATGGTTGGTATTGTTTCACCATGGCTTAGCTAATTAATAAGTTAAAAATTTGTAAACTTTAGAAGAGAATAGTAATCTCTAACTTGCTCTTGGTTCATATGATTGCAGGTAATTGTTAAGGATTTTGTTTCCAGAGCTATCATCTCACAATTCAAAGCTCACTCTAGTGCTATATCTGCACTATGTTTTGACCCTAGTGGGACTCTTCTGGTCACTGCATCAATCTATGGAAATAATATTAATATCTACCGAATAATGCCATCATGCACACACAAAGGTTCAGGAGTTCCAAGCTATGACTGGAGCTCTTCTCATGTGCATCTTTATAGACTTCATCGCGGAATTACACCAGCTGTTAGTATATCTTAGTTGTAATATATTCTCTTATATTTGTTTTGAATTAATTCTTGTATGTCCTGCATTCATTCTCATTTCATCTTCTTGTTTTCTTATTTCACAGATGATCCAGGACATTTGTTTTAGTCATTTTAGTCAATGGATTGCAATTGTCTCATCCAAGGGGACTTGCCATGTTTTTGTTTTGTCACCTTTTGGAGGTGATACTGGTTTCCAAATTATAAATTCTCAAGGTGAAGAACCCTCCTTACTTCCAGTTTTGTCTCTACCTTGGTGGTCTACTTCATCTTCTATTGCTTATAAAAAATCGTTGCCTCCTCCAGCACCTGTTGTGCTTTCCGTGGTTAGCCGGCTAAAGTACAGCAGTTTTGGGTGGCTTAATACCATCCATAATTCTACTGCAAATGTAACAGGCAAAGTTTTTGTGCCATCTGGTGCTGTTGCTGTCATATTTCATAATTCCTTATTTCAATCACAGCAGCTTGTTAATTCAAAAGCAAAATCCTTAGAGCATCTCTTGGTATATACACCATCAGGTCATGTAGTTCAACATGAACTTCTGCCATTTGTTGGTCCAGAACCAAATGAAAGTGGTTCTGGAACCCAGTCAGCTTCAATCATGATTATGCAGGAGGATGAGGTCAGAGTGAAAATTGAACCTATTCAATGGTGGGATGTATGTAGAAGGTCAGAATCGCCAGAAAATCCCTTTGATAGACAAGATGGTATTGATAGAGTTCAAGATAAGACATGTTCTGGTGATGACCATGGATTGAATTATTTAGATAAAAGTGGTGGGTTTGGGGAAAAGATGGTAAAACTTTCTACAGGCAAGCCCCAAGAGAGATTTCTCTGGTATTTATCTAATGCAGAGGTGCAAGTGAGTTTTGAAAGGACGCCAATATTGCAAAAGTCTAAGGTACTTATTGTGCAAAGTTCTAATTTTCACATACGGTATTTGCCATTGGTTGTTAACTATCTTTCTTGTTTCTCCAGATTTGCTTCTACGCTTTGAATTCTGTGAGAACTAGTTTTAGTGCTGGTGGAGAGTCTGAGATTGAAAAGATCTCTGCTAATGAAGTTGAATTCAGACGGAAGGAGTTGTTGCCTGTTTTTGACCATTTTCATAGCATCAGACCAAGTTGGAATGAGAGGTGTTGACTGTTTTACTTCTTTATTCCTGGCAAATTGGCTATCTTCCTTGTTTCCTTTTTAATTTGTCAAATCATGCTGTTCTATCTGATCAGACTACTTTTAGATTATTAAATTGATTGCTACAGTGGTATTTGATAAAAACAAAATAAGCTTTACCAAAGACATTAAGAAACAACATAATGATTATTTAGAAGCTTTGGATTTTACAGAATTTTTTGTTACAAGGGAGAATTCCTACGAGATATTGTCCATTTTATGGATATTGATTTCAATTATTTTGGCTACCATGGGAGGACCTGCTATTATTTGATGCTGAACATGTGTATCTAGATTTTATGGGATTGAAGTTTATTGGTTTTCAACTGCAACCGCGGTATTGGGTATTCAGCCAACTGACTTTTGTGTATCATGTATACATGAGCTTGGTTCTCCTGTGTGGCCTTAAATCGTGCTTGCTGACTTTGCCTTTGAAGGAGAGAAACCGTCTACTCTTTTTCTTTTATATGGCTTGAACGTTGGTTTCAAATCTTGAACAACATTCAACACGCACCCCTTGAGGGAAAAAACATAAAAAAAAAAAATGCAAGTACTATCAAAAGTTTCAATTTTCATATGGCCTAGATTACTTCTGTTCATCCATATTTTGAGCATCTGCTGCTTGCATTCAGTTTGTGAATTGAAATGCATTTATAGGGAACTATTACCCCAACAAGTTAGGTATTATTTCTTGCGAAAATGCATACATTATAATTAGTGACATCTGTTGTATTTTTGGTTTGTCTTATCAATAGTCTTTTATTTCATCATGTGCTTACTTGGCTATTTGACTCAGGGGCCTTTCTGGGGAAAAATATTTGGGCCATGCATCTGCAGTTCTCCATCAGGGTGAAGACAAGCGAGCAGACATGACAGTTATTTGTCACTCAAAGCCAGCATCATTGAGCTCTACTGAAAGCTCTGATGGAGGTAAGAAACTAGTTTTGTAACTTCAGGGGAGCTAATAAGAACACAATCATTGAAGATCCATCGGATTTGTACAAGAATATGGATGTATATTTCCTCTTTTTTTATTTATTTATTTATATTTTTTGCTTTTCCCTGAACGGAATGCTTTACATTTAAGCAAGTTTCTTTCTCATTTTATGCAATTTCTTCTGTTTTACCCCCGGAATCCCTACCCATTAATTATGTTTGTAATTTACTTTAGGTTCATCAAGAAGGATTGAGAATTTGCTCGACCTGGATCAAGTTTCTTCTAGTTGTCAAATGCATGGTGAGATTTACCTGGAAAGGATGGGGTCAATCAGTGTTGACCCTTCCCTGCAAAACAAGATTGTGCTGGAAAATCCATCTTTATCTGACCACAGTCTCAATGGCAGTCCTTTATTGCAAGGCATTAAGATTATTTCTGAAGGAATAGATACAGCTGAAGGTGTTGGGATCAGTGAGGGTTCAGCATTGGTCCTGAAACATGATATAGATAAGAGCAAGCTTGTGGAAGGGGCCTCGGTAATGCAATTGCAAAATGTTTGCATCGGGCAATCTTTCCAGGATGGTCACCGCAACACAATTGAGCATGATGGAGGTAATATGTTAATTGAAGTAGTAACTGATGAGGTTAACAGTAATAATAACCACCACCAAAGAGAGCAGCCAGAGGACGGGGAGGACGATGAAATACTTAGTGCCTTGTTTCCCTTTTGAGTGAGGTAAAACATATATGCCTGTTGATGCACCTGCATCTTTTTTTTTTCTCCTTTCACATGCATCATCAAATTATCAACTTTTATCAATGAATTCATGATATTTTTTTAATTTAGGTTGATTACCTCCATTGAAGTGTTAGTCTCAGTATCAATAAGCCATCTCATCATCAGTTCTCGCCGGAATCTTGGGTAGGCAAATGTAAAAGAAACGTGCATATTGTAAGAAATGACACATGAGCAACAAGTTTGGCTGATTTGTTGCTCAATTGTGTAGAGTCCTCCCTCGTGTCTCTCTCACCCTTGTACATTCTGTAGATGGGAATTCATATACTCATGGATTTGCTGACGTGGGGACCTATCAGGTATATGTGGAGTTTGCAGCACGGTTAAAGCTGAGTTTTATCGAGCTTGCATGTAAATATGAATCGGGCATGGAATTTGTATAATAAATATTTTTCTTAATTCTTAAAATTGGCAAGGAGATGAAATGGAAAATTTTTAAGGTCAGTTAATAGTGCTTGACGGCTTCATTTCTATCAAGCTTTGCAGCATTTGTTATTTTTCAATTTTAAGTTTTGCCTCACCTCCTTTGACGGGAAGAAATAATGGAAGGTGGGACCGTTATATTTCTCGGAAAGGAAAAAGAAGAGAGATTTTAATAGAAAAATAAAGTGATTTATTATTATAATTTTTTTATATATAAAAAATAGCTAAAAGAGTTTATTTTGACTAATGAAACTGATTTATAACCATATATATATATATATATATATATATATATATATATATATATATTTCAAGAAAATTCACTATTGAACATGTGAATAAGCTTTCATCTTATGCAAACTGATTAAATAAATACTAGGTCAAGTTGATGATATATTTTAAATTAAATATAAATCCTCCAATACTTTTGTGCTTTACCAACAAATTCAATCTAAAATAATGTTATTCATGTAAGTAAATGGAAATATATGTAAATAACAATGAAGCTTACAAATTTATTGTTCTTCCCTTCCTTCCCATCCATAGAGGAAGAAGACAATAGAAACTGAAGGACCAAGAAATTGTCTTTCAAAATTCTTGTGTATTCATCTGCAGGTGCATACCAAATACTGAATAAGTCATATTTTTATTCTCTTTCTATCATTTCTCTTCTCTAAATGGATTCCAGACAACGCCTCCAAATACAAAATACTTGAATATGGATTTCTTTAGGTGGAATAAGGATTGTTATTTGGCCTCTTTCATGCATCCTTATTGGTAAAATTGTAATTTGAAAAACATGTAATAAGAGTGTGTGGATTTAAATTTTGTAATTCACCTTAATGGATAACACAAGGTCAGAGATCCTCGATTAACAGGAGAGACTATCTATGAAAGAATTAAAAATAAGTACATATGTGGGAGATCCAGTTTCTATGTAAGAGAGAAGATTGTAGAGAGATAAGGAGAAAAATACTTATAATATATATTTAATTTTTGTAAATATTGTGAGCTTTTTAAGTTCCTATATTATTTTCTTTTGTTTTCATCCTTCAATTTTGCAAACTTTTGTTTTTAGTACGTGTTGCTAACTTATCATTAGACATTTATCTAAGTTGGTTGACAAATGTTAAATTAAATTTTGTCATATGCACTAATTTATTTATATTATAAAATTTTATACAAATAATATAAATTACGATTTTTTATTGAATTACATAAAAGATCATTCTATTGTCTTATTCAAATTAGTTTCTTATGTTATTTGTTTAATATATATATAATAAGTTGATACATGTGTTGAATATTAATTAGTTAATTTTGCAAATATTAAGCGTGAATTAATAAAAGGAAAAAAATAAAAATGGAAAATGTCAAGGATGAAAATAAAGGAAACTTTTTGAGAGAGATTAAAAATACAATGTGTTATATTTACGGGAATTAAAAATATTTAAATAAAAAATTAATGAAATTTTGATGAAATTTATTGTTGAATAAACAATTAAATTATAAAAAAGAATTGATGGAAATCAGGCCCCAACTTTCGCATGTAACTTTTGTGCAATGAAATGATATCAAACAAAATTTCTATTTAAAAAAATACGCAAGAGATTGCATTACAAGGATCAGTATACAGTAAAATAATAACAAAAAGAAAATAAAGGAGTAACTCGCTTAATAAAATTGCCTCTCATCGAATATCAATCCTTTTCACGTTAGTTGTTTAGAACATTACTGAGAACAAACATTTTCTTTTTTAAAAAGTGGGCTGAGATTTCCATGTATCGCATAAACAAATGAAGAGAAAAAAGAACATAGGAAATGATAGGATGAGGAAAATGCTCAACGTAGTTGTGGGAGTGAAACAGAATCCACAAATACATTACACATGCGGTTAGTGGTGGGATTGGTCGGTTCCGATATTATTCCTTTGATCACTCAAACTCACAACTGGATCCTAATTAATGGTCATTTACAATTCTACATTTATTCTAACAAATATTAAAACTTGAATTAATTGTTAGTTTATGTAACTTTTATCCCAAATTTATATCTTTTCTATTTTCAACACTTACAATTTTATTTACAAATCAAATTTTTACGTGGAGATCTTTTGTTTTACCTTTTGAATTATTTATCCAAAATAATTTGAAAATCTTGAATTCAAATTTCATATTTTTTTAAACAATAAAAATTGAACTAGGATCTTCATATTGAACCATTTTAATCATTAACTCTTCATCTTTAGATCAATCTTTTTCGCTTTATATCTAAAAAAGTAATTAAATTTAAACTTACAATTTCATATAAATTATTCTAACAATTATTATTAAAATAATTTTAATAAAATATTTTTAAAATAAATTAAATTTAATATGCATAATAATTAATTTTTTACAAATAGTAATTTTTACAATCTTAGATATTAATTTTTTTCAAATAAAAATTCAATGATAAAAATTATAAGACTTAATATTAAATATTTTTTTATGTGAAATCATTTTTTATGAGAAATTTCATGATATCAGTGGACACACGATCATGCTAATATTTACCTTAAAATGATTTTTTACAAGCAGATAAATTAAGTGAAAATAAAAAAATAATTAAAAACTAAACATACAAACGGATGCTAAAAATTTAGTTAAAATAAGAATTATTTGATAAAATTTTAGTTGTTAAATTAAATAATAAAAATAAAATAATAAATAAGAATATATTATTAAACTAAAGTTAAGTATTATAATTTTTTTAATTATAAATTTTAATATTTTATTATTTAAATTAAATTTTTTTAAAAAAATAGGGATAGTATTTTTTTTCTTATTTTATATATATTTCAACTAAGAAAGTATATAAATAATTTATAATCATTTTAAAAATTATATATTAAAAAAAATATTTTATAATTTATTTATTTTATTATTGATGAAGTGATCTTAATCAAAATTATGTTTTATATAAATATTTTTTGTTTGAAATTTAAAATATTTATTTTAAATTTTTATAAATAAATTTTAAATAAAATTTCTATACAAAAATTATTTATCTTATTTTTAAAATTTTTGTGAAAAAATAATATTTTATTATAAATAATTTAAATATTATAAAATTAAATAATAACATAAAAAGATAAGATTTTATAATAAATAAAAAATTATCAAAATATATCACTGGTAGTTAAAATCTTAAAAAATTAGTGAAGGTAATGGTAAGAAAACGTTAATTATTTTGTCCGGTAAATGTTGTCATATCAATCGTAGTTGAAATTATCTTAAAAAAAATTAAATAAATTATTTTATTTTTTATATAGTTTATACCATCAAACATATTTAAATTTAACTTTTTAGGATGGAATTCTAAAATAAACAATATATTTTAAAAAATAAAATATATTATGATTAAAATTTTAAAATTTGTTACAAATGAACGTTAGTATATTTTATCTTTTAAAACATACTTTAGAGGATTAAAATTCAAATTCTAGTACAAACTATTTTATACATGTGATAAAGCTTTTCTTTGGCTTTTATAATATTCAGACAACACACGACAAAAAAAATCTGATAACGTACATGGATAGCACAGAATTATAAAGGAATTTTTTTTATTTATAATAAAAGTAAACGTTACTTATAAATTTTTATTAAATTATTAAAATAAAAAGTACAAAAGTGATATAAAATTTAGCTTTAAAAATCATTAGAGCTGGTTTAATAAAAAAAATTAAATAATTCCCAAAAGATTGTGAGTTTAGATCTTATTATTTTTATTAAAAAAATTCATAATAAAAATATATAAATATATAATATATATAATTAAAGATATTAATGTGGCTAGTAGTATGAATAAGTAAATTAAATGTGAGTAATAATAAGTTAACATTTTAAAAGAAAACTGAAGATAACCCTATGGTACAAGGTTTAACAAGTAAAAAAAATTTCCTTATGTCATTTGAAACAAAGAATTAGACCTAAAATTACGCTTTCGAATTGGGATTGGGATTGGAATTAGTTCATGTCATTAAAATTTTGTTGTTGGATGCATGCATTAACATTAGAATTTTAATTTTTAGCAAACAAAATCCTATATATAGTTGATACTTAATAATATATATATATATATATATATATATATATAGAGAGAGAGAGAGAGAGAAAAAAAAAAGTATATGGAGACATGCATGTAACCTCTAAAACTCAATAAAAAGAAGCACAAGCCTATAAAAACAAAAAAATACAACATCGATGGCCTTTGGAGGCCAGAGCCCGAACTTGAAATAAAAACTCAGGTTGAAAATTGAAGATAAGCTACTGCTGCTTCAGTCAATTGGACTTGAAGGGAAGAGTTAAAAAGAAACAAGTTAAGAATATATAAGCAAGGGTGATGAGTTCAAAGGATCAACACTTTTTTGAATAATTAGGTCACTCGAACTAAAAGTTTGTTTGGACATAACCTGAGGCATAAAATTTTTATAGACCAATATAACTTTTTTCATAACTGGTCAAATTATTAATATAATTTTCTTGTATCAAAAATCTGTTCTGCTATTTCTTTTTTCTCATTATTTAGCTCCCTTTGATTACAAGAAATATTAAAGAAGATAAACACATGATAAAGAAGACTAGAACCATAACAAAGCTCGCAACACCAAATCAACTAAAAAAATTGCTATCATAATCAAGAAGTTATAACATAGATAGCAAACATAAACATTCTACAATACCAATCCCAAATCATAGAGCTCAAAATTGCACATGCCTCGTTCTACACATTGAAGAACAAATTAAAAGAAAAAGAATGGGGGATTGGGGATGATCCACCATTGTGCTATCATTGTCTTCCTAAATCACCGCTGCTCCTACCCTTTTGACAAAGGTGAAGAAGACAAATGGAGAAGAGAGAAATGATAATCATAAGACAACAATTTTTTTTACAAAAGTAAAATAATGATAGTTATGTACAAGACAAAACTGATGTAAAAAAATCAAACATAAGATTAAAATATAAATTATAGAATCAAAGTAAAAGAATAAAAATAAGTTAAGACTTTATTTTGATACTGAAAGAAAAGAGAAGAAAAGAAAAAGACTTTAAATATTCATAGAGAACAAATGCTTAATTTGACCTCAAAGATATAATTTTAAATATTAAATATAAAAGTTGAAAATAATATTAATTTTTATTATTTATTATCTTTGTCCTTTATACTATTTAGAATTCATTGTGGCTGTATTCCGATAATTTCTGTTACTGATGACCGTTATCGTGAAAGTAACTGCATTGTCGTCATTGACTTTTTAAGTTTTAAGTTTTAACCATTATAATCTTTCCACCTTTGTTAAGAGCCTCTAATAAAATTATAAATCCACATCTAATTTTTTATTCATGATAAATATAAAATTAATATTCTTTATTTTCAAGTTTAATAATTCAAGCGCAGCTAATAATATTAGATTTCTAAATGAAAAAAGAAGAAGAGAAGAATTGTATATATCACGAACAACCATAATTTTTCTTTTATTTCTTTGCTGTCCAAAGGTGAGGGCTATTTATAAATATGGTAATTGGTAAAAGTGGTAGATTTCCTTTCATTTATTATAAAATTATAAAAAGAAATAAATACTCATTTTAGTCAAATATTTATAAACTTCCATTTCAGCTTAGATTTAATAATTATTTTTTTATTTGGGAAAAATGATGTAGCATATCTAAACACAGGTAGAAATAATATGATAAGAGAAGAGACATAAAGAAAAATAAAATAAAATAAAATGTGTATTAAGATAAATATATTGTAAAATATATAATAATTATTTGAATTGTTGCAAAATATATATATATAAAAAATAATGAGTGTTTTAGATAAGATAAAAAAAAGAACGAGTTTAATTTTGGCATATTATTAATGTAAAAAATTTTATACCATCAATCAATTAAAATTCATAAAAGTATGATTTTTGAAATAATTATTATAAAAATTAATAATTTTTAATAATATAATAATTCATAATTGGATAATAGTATAAAAATATATTTAAGAGTTTAATTTTAATATACTATTAGTATAAAAAATCACGCTATCAATTAATTAAAAATCATTATAGATATAATTATTACAAAATTAAATATTTTTAGCAACATAAAAATTATAATTAAATGAAAATTAAATATTTTTTACATTATTATTGAAATTCTCTATAACATAAAATATATTTTAAAAAATCAAGCTTAGAGCTACAATTATCATTTAAAAAATTTTAAAAATAAATTTTAATAATTTCCTAATATATTATAAATATATTTTCATATAATTTTTATTTTTATTTTAAATACCTAATTAAAAGTATAACAGTGGGCTTACACGAAAAAAAAAAAGAAAGCCAATTAAAAGGAGAGGGGGTATTTATTTAAGAATCCATGATATATTTTTTTTAAAAAAAATCATCTTAATGTTTTTTTTATTATATCATATTTTTTAATTTATTTGTTTTTTTATTTTAAAATCAATTGAATTGACCAATCAAACTGATTAAATAACAAATTGATCATTTATTAAGCGATTTGAACCATAAAACCAGTTAATAAAAAATTGATTATTTATCAGAGTATTTCAACCATAAAACCGATTAAATAAAAAATTTATAAAACTAAAAAAATTCGACAAATTGACATTTTGATAAAAAATATTGTCTATATTAAATGATGTTATTTTAATTATTTTAAAAAAATAAAATTATATAAGATTATATTTAGTCTTATAAAGATGATTTGAATTTAAAAAGGTATAATTATGATATTGTATTATTATATTTATATATTTTTAATATATTTTATATTATAAATATATTTTTTAAAATGATTTAATAGCAATTTAACGAGGGTTGAATCTAAGCCATTAAATATTGTATTAGGGACGGTTGAGGTTGGATTTTAAACCCTTGATTTTCAGATATAAGTTTTCTTTATATATAACGATAACGGAGAGACATAAGCATTAACATTGGTAAGTGAATGGTCAAATTACGGTTCAGGAATCCCAATTTTCGGTAAACTGGCTATCTTTCCCTCCCTACTCTTTCCCTTCCCTTCCCTTCCTTTCCCTTCACCTCAATCAATATATATTTTAAACTCTCCTCCAATCTCCAAATCTCTTTGTTTCACAAATTCTCTCTCTCTCTCTCTCTCTCTCTCTCACACACACACACACGCACACACACTATTCCCAACCCACCATTTTATTTTAGACATACACACAGAAACCTTAATTTCAATTTCAATTTTCAGCTTCAAGTCTGCGTGTAACTACTACCTATATTTATTTGAGATCTGCTATCCAAGAAAATGACCATGGATGTGAATCAGTTGCAGAGGAAGCTTCGCGACCACCAAACTGCTCTCTTTCAACAGGTTCCTATTTCTTATCTCTTTCACTGATTATATTATAGATACCTTCACTTCACTATATATATATATTTTTTTGCTTTCATCTTCTTCTTCCCTCTGGTCAACGCCAATAATATGTATCTATATGTGCGCCTTGATTGTTACTGTTCAATTCTCTTTCTTATTGTCGTTCACAATACGACGTCGCCGTTGGTCCCCATATGAGAGAGAGAGAGAGAGGCCTTTTTTCCGCCAAGAATCGCTCCACCGCTTTTTCTTTTTTAATAAATTAATTTTTTTCTTACTTTTGAGAAGGAATTTAGTGATTACAATTTTCAATTTGTGATATTTGTGTGATGAGTTTGGATTCGTCTCGTGATTTGTTGGCGGGGAGCAGGGTTTTCTGGATGAACAGTTCAGCCAGCTTCAGAAACTGCAAGATGAGAGCAGTCCAGATTTTGTGATTGAGGTTGTGACTATGTTCTTTGATGATTCTGAGAATCTCCTCAACAACATGGCACGTGCTCTGTAAGTATATATTATATTATATTATATTATCTTTATAATTATCTCCCTCATGAATGCTATTCATTTATTTAATTTATGCAGTATGATGTGAATTATGTGAAAGGAATTGTTCAACTAACTTGGCTGATTGTGTTTGACTTGTGCAGAGAACAAAACCCTGTGGATTTCAAACAAGTAGATGCTCATGTCCATCAGTACAAAGGAAGCAGTGCTAGGTATAATAATATTTTGATTTCCTCTGTATTGCTGCACTCACTCAAATGTACCGAGAAAGGTTTTTGATTATTGGTGATGTTGTTTATTTAACAGTGTTGGTGCTGCCAGAGTTAAAAATGTGTGCGCCGCCTTCAGAAACTTTTGCGAAGCTAAGAACCTGGAAGGGTGAGTTCTAGGATCTAACATAATCTTTGAGCCTTCTCTTTACGCTATTGCTCCAATATCCGTATCTCATATTATGTGAATTATTTTGGTTTTACGTTGCTTGTTTTACAAAATACATTCATTGATTCAACGGTCCCCAAGTTTGTTCCGTGGTCAAGTCAATACTTCTTTACATGTGATCGCTGAAGCTTTAACAAACTTCCAGAGATCTATTTCAGCCAAAACATTTAAAACGCTACTAGTACAGAATGCATCTTAAGTTGGTATGGTATGGTAGTGCTTTTTGAGAAATCCTATTTTTACAATAAATAGATACAGCAAATAATATAACAAAGAGAGAGATAGAAATAGAGGAGAAAAAACATGATGTGATGAATAATATGATAGGAAGAGAGATAGAATTTTTTTTGTTGTTGCACAAATTTGCAGTACACTTTTCATAATTAGTGTTTTTTTTAAGTTCCTAAAATTTATAATAATGCTATTTTCAATAAAAAGAAGAGAGAGAAAAATATAAGATAAGCAATGTGATAGAAAGAGATTAAAAATATAGTGTTGTGTGAATATGAATTAGAAACAGGATTATTCAAATATAAATGACATTTTTTTTGGCATGTATTGTAAGAGTGAGTAACCATTTATCCTATCTAGAAGCACACCGTTTCTTCTACGCGTCTTGATTTGGAGATCTTTACCGTGTTTCTGAGAGACTACTGATTTTTGTTTTAAGTTGGGGGAAGCGATTCCCTTTGTAGTTTTTTGTTTAATCATTTTTTATAAATTTTGTAATACGCTTGACAAACTTATAAAAGACGTATAAATTAATGTATAAAAACACTACATTCTAAAAATGGCAAAAAAAATGTGTAGTTTGGAAGTCTACTAATTTCGCGAATTATTTTCCCCAAATAAATTACTCTTAAGATTCTTGAATCTGATAGAAATCTCTACTCTGAAGGAGTATGGAAAGTTTCTGCAGAGTTAAGGGAGGATTATTTAGAATTTTCAGGACACAATTTTATAATTTAATGTTGAGAACTAAGGAAAAATAGAAGGTTTTTCCGTTTTTGTAAATAAATAGGTTTTTCTGTTTTGTTAATAAGAGAAAAATACAACAAAGGAATTTGAGCAGGATCCTTCCTTGGAAACAAAGGAACTGGTCCCTCTTATTCACTCATTCGTGGAGAAGGAAATGCATGTGTGGGACTATCTGGCTAGCAAGAGGTTGGAGCTGGATTTTTCGAGTTCACGAGATCCCCAAATCAGTATAAACATCTAGCTAGGCTCTTATTCGCCGATATAGCGGGGGTTGCACTACCCAGTTGGTCTTTGTAGTCTTTTGCTGTCTGTTTCTTTTGGGCGTTTTGCCCCTCAATTTTTAAAAAATAAATAGAAATGATTTAAGAATCTATTATTATAATTAAGACAAGGATCCGTATCTGAATTTTATATTCATTCTATATTAAAAATAATGTTGTATCTGAATTTTATATTAAGACTATAAATATTATTGTTAATATAGAATGATTTTAAAATTCAGATACGAATCCTTTCTCCAAAAACGAAGTGTATTTTATTAAGATCGAAAGACAAATAAATAAGCTTTCTGACAGATACATATGTTTGTATCCTTCCTTTATTTGTAATTTCTTTACTTTTCCAAACCAGATAACGTGACTTTTGGATTGAAATCCATGCCATAATTTTTTATGAGAAAATAGTATTGGAGCCAAGGAGAAGGAACAAGATAATTTGAGTCCATGATATATATAATGGCTTGCCCCCAGTCGGCTTCTTCAAATACCCTTTCCACTGAAATCAAATTAAGCTGGACTTAATGTCACTGAAAATTTGTTTTCCCAACCGAACTAAGACAATAAAATCTTAAGAGTCCTCAGGAAGCAATCTAGTTTTGTAAGACAAGACAGTCTGCAGTACTCTTTTTGCAGGGGTGGCTCAATGCAAATAAGGATTAAAGCGAAATTCTAAAATGAAGCTTTTTGTAAGTTTTTTAAGTGTTATATTTTTGTTATAATGTCATCTAATAAGGGGGAATTAGAACAAAATGCTTTGTGCTTGGTTGCTTGCCTTTATAAACAAAATTAATTGTTGGACTAAACAAAATTTAAACTGGCACCAAAATTTCAGAGGCTCGTTCGTGAACAGCTATTAGAATTTCCAAACATCCAAATGTACAACACTACCAATGTTTTTTGTTTAGAGAGAAAACTGTAGGAACCAGAGTGCTATTGAGAAAGAACTAATGGAAAGAGAATTTTATGGGGAACGGAATGCTAGAGGAACAGAACTGTGGCTGGTTTTTGAAAGTATAAAAGATATTGATAATTGGTAATAAATAGAGAATTAAAGGAAAAGATATAATGGGACAAAGTTTTTAGGGGATAATATAAACTGTTTCGTTAGCAATATTTGTTTTTAAGAGGGTTATTAAGAAATTTTAGTGGGATCTAAAACAAGTGTTTCCCTTTATTTGCGGTTAAGCTGCTCCTGCTCATTTGGAACAAGGAACTTGCTGTTGATAATAATGGAAATTTAAAATCACCTATAGAAATCATGAGGAGTGATAGATTTGAGAATATCAAATAATGGTGAAACAAATTTTTTTAGGAAGATAATCACTTATTTTTCAGAAGTTCTCTTGCAAAATTGAAAAAAAAGAAGTGATTATTTCTTCAAATAAGCTGAATCAAGCATGCACGTAATGATAATTGATAAGAGCTGTGAATATCTTCATCTGTTTTCTTATTCATACTTGAGATGATTGAAGGCTTCTGTTTATGTCGTCATTGATAAGAGCTGTGAATATCTTCATCTGTTTTCTTATTCATACTTGAGATGATTGAAGGCTTCTGTTTATGTCGTCATGATTATACTTCAAACTCTATAATACTTGTTTATGCACCAGTGTAATTCAACTGTATCAGATGGATGACCCAGATGCCATCACTGTTCATAGGACCTACGCTTATCTGTACTTTGATGAATGAGTAATACCTGTTACATGCTACGTTTTTCTTGTTAATATTTTGATTTCTTAGTTCAAAACTTTGGTGATTAAATTGATTGTTAAAATGAATGTGAGCTTTTTTTATTATGTGCTCATGTTTAAGGAGATATGCTATTTAGAAGTCACTCTTAATTGATCCATATAGGAGAAAAACTTGAAAATGTTGACAGCTGGGGGTTACAAAAATATACCTTTCCATTAAGGCTTAAAATGATAGCCAACACATAATGTGTTTACCCGTGCTTCTTTATGAGCACATTACATAAAACCTAGGCATGATGCCATGTCCTTGACTGTGGATGTTGGGCTAATTACTAGCAAAAAAAATTGTTGGTGCAGGTGCGTGAGATGTCTGCAACAATTGCAGCAGGAATACTCGCTACTGAAGAACAATCTTCAATACTTATTTAGGGTAAGTACAATAATCTCTTCTTCTAGGAGGGTTTTGAAGTACCATAATATCTTTATATCTGCTGTTAGACGACCTGAATTTCTTAATTCTTGTCCTACACTAATGCAGCTTCATAGGCTTATCCTTTCTTCCAGCTCTTCTTCATGCTTTTTGAATCCTAATATGTAGTGCTCAGCTATATTTCTTGTATTGATTATTGCAGCTGCAGCAAGAAATCAAGGCTGCTGGTGGTTCTATTCCCTCACAATAGAGTAGCCGGAGGTGGTTTGATTGCCAACCAGTGAAAATGTTAGCAAGGTGAAGCTTTTGATGGAGCAGTTTTTCTTTCTTTCTTTTTTTCCGATTATTCGTTCAGAGTTATGTCAAAAGTTTGAACGAGGGATGTGCTGATGTGAATAAGCATTTCTTGCCTAGTTTGTTGCATATATAACATGATAAGATATGATTTTTTCCCCCATTAAACTGTTGCTTATTCCAGGTTATCCATATTTTACTCGATGAAGTGATGAAGTTTATACTAATTGCCTGATAGTCCTTTTTTTTTATTGTCTTTGAAATTCACTTTATATGCCGAAGAAAAGTTTGTTGAAAAGAATATGTTATTAGCATTTTTCTTAATATTTATCTCTTGGATTCTTAAGTTTAATTAAAAGAATTAATAGAATATATAGTTATGTTAATTTGTAATAAATGAAAATTATTATTTTGGTTCTTAAAGATAAATAAATAATTATTTTAATATTTAAAGATAAAAAAAATATTTTTTAATTTTTATAAAAAGTTGAAATAATGATTTTTTATTTTTAAAAATGATAATAGTAATTTCTATTTTTTTAAATTAAAATGATCAATTTTTAATTTATCAGGAATCAAAATAATAAATTAATAATTTGAAGAAGTGTGCGAATTCTAATCTCGAGTTGTAGAGATATGTAAAGTCAATAATTTGGAAAGAGCGGTGCAACTGTTTTACTAAAACCTTCCCTTTTGTTTTTGAATGAAATCAATAAAGATTATGCTTGGTAAATTAGCTAATAAAATTAAACGTTTGAACTAATCTATTAAAATATACAAAAATTCATTTTCTAATTATGGTTAAGCTTTTTTAATTAATTTGATCTCTTATAATTTTTTTTGTTTAAAAATTAAATATTTTATTGAAGAATAAAATAAATAGTGTAACAATTTGAATGAATAACATAATATTAAAGGAATTTTTTTATAATAAATAATATAATATTAAAGAAAAGATAAATGGGAAATTTTATTAAAAAATTAAGAAGAAATGAAAAATAATAAATTATTAGCTATAAATTTAAATATTATTTCATAAAACCTTTAAAAATAAACAACTAGCTGATTCAAGTGAGGCTTGATTTTTTAAAAATAAAATTGAGTTTAAAATTTTTATATAAAAATATCAATTAAAGAAAAAAAATATTTTTAAAACATAAATTAGTGAAATAAATTCATTTACTACATATTCCTATTTTTGTTAAATAAACTTATAAATTAGCCAAATAAATTATAAACTAATTGAAGTGAGTAACAAACATACTTGGGTTATATTGATGACCTTACTGTGAATAATCAAAATATAAATAAATTAAGGATATATTTAATAAAATTGAAGGAAAAGTTAGTTAAAAGTTGGAAAGATAATTTAAAATTAGAAAAAAAATTGTAATCTAAAATTTGATAAAAGAATAATTGAATTAATAATATTTGAAAAAATTAGTGATTAAACTAACTTATAAATATAAAATAATAAATAAATATATATTTAAATAATAGATTAAAATTTAATAAGTATAATATATATTTTTTAACAAAAAAATATTAAATTTAATTAAATAAAATTTATTTTTTAAAAATAAATTTATTTTTAATTTTCATACAAATAAATTTTAAATAATAATTTTAAAAAATAATTATCTTTATAATTTATTTTGATTAAAAGGATCAATATTTTATTTAATAAAATAAAATGATTAAAAAATATATATTAAAATAATAATTTAAAATATAATATTTTATAAAATAAAATAAATATTTCAAAATTTATAATATTATTATAAAATAATAAAACGATATTAAATTTATAAAATAAATAAGTAAAAAATCATATTATAAAAATATATTAAAATAAAAAAGTATCTTAAAAAAACTAAAAATATAAAAATTACTTAAAATAATTTTTTTCAAAAATACTAGTAATTATTTTAAAATATTAATAACTACTAAAATAAATTAATTTTAACAAAACAAAATTAAAATATCTTAACAATATTTTCAGCTAATAATTTAACTTGGTATACTTTTCTCAAACATGCTCTATAACCAACTATTTATACTAGTTAAAATTATTATGATGAATATAAGTTGGGTGGGCAAGTCCTCTAGACTGAATTTAAAATAAAATAACACTTGTTACGCTATATTTTAAAAAGAAGTACGAAAAAGAAAAAGGAAGGAAAATAAGAGATAAATCCATACTTTTTTTTTATGTTACCAATTCGCAAGATAAAAGAAAAAATAAAATTGAGAGTTACACAAGCTAAAAATAATTAATAATAATATAAATTTATAATTTCACTACTTTTAAAAAGTAATATAATCAACCTAATATACTTTTTTTTTAAAAAAAATCTCCAAATTTAAGAAGAGTTCAAAGAGATTTATGAAAACTCCCAAACAAAGAAAAAACTAACCACAAGTTTTTCCTTCTCCTTCCCTCTTAAAGCTCTCTTCCAAATATATCCGTATTGAAAAAAATGAAAATAATAACTTATGTGATGCTGTGGGTGAGAATAGATCCTCGTAGTCGCAGTGCGTGGTAGAGATTTCCTTTATCTAACACAATGATATAAAATTAAAGAAGTTAAAGTAAAAGTTTTATTATTATATTATATTATATTATATTATATTATATTATATATATATATAGATATATAAAGATGAATATAATAACTTAATCAATTGTCTCAAAATTAAGTTTTATATATGTGATTATTTTAAAAATATATATTTTTTTTACTATTTATAATAACTTTACTTAATTAAATCAAAATTATCTTTTATAAAAAATATGAGTAACCTTGTAACAGAAAACCATAATGGCAATAATACTGTAAAATGGTTACAGAAGCTAACCTTTTTACTTTTTAATTAGGTTCAAATTAGTAAAAATAACCTAGTAATTAATCTAGTACAGGGAAGCTAAAATTTTTATTTTAATATCTTTGTAAAAAATTGTTTATTTTAAGAAAGTTGCATTCGGGGTAATTAGTTAAAAACTTAGTTGATGACTAAGAAATTAGTTAAAAATTAAAAAAATATACATTAAAAGTTAAAAGCTAAAACTTGTCACATGAATTAACGAACTGATCGAATTAAAATATTTAGCAATAATTAATTAACTTAATAATATTTATAAAATATTGTAAAAAAACATACTTGTATAAGCTAATCTTTTAGATAATTTTTTTTATTTTTATTTTTATTTTATTTTATTTATTTATTTTTCTTTATATTAGAAGAAAATAGCATGGATGAATTACAAAATATTTTAAACTTAAAACCAACACTTAAAAAGATAAAAGAGAGAAGAGATAGAAAATGACATAATAATTGAACTTCAAAGAAACTTTATAAAATCTTTTTAATTTACTGTAATACTTCTTTATGATTCCTAAACATTAAAGGAAATTTATTTTTTATAATACCTAACAAATCTATTAATCTAGCATGAATATGAATTCTACATTGGATTAGGATTTTACATGAAGGATAATTTTTTATTCCCTACTTATCTGGAAGCTTATTACTTTTTGGATAAACAGTTTGATGTGTACATGTTACAATAATTATTGATATTTTTTTTATAGGTATATGATACATTCTTACTTCTGCTATCTTCAACTTTTCTTTGTCAACGTGTCTTGATGTCAATTTACCTCATTCAATCCAATTCAATTTTAATTCACGTAGGTTAGGATCAAAATAATTTATAAGTTTATATTTGTAAAATTTATAAGATTAAAAGTCCATTAAATTCTAAAGGTTAGAGTCAGTATATAGGTTTATTTTTTTTCCTTCAAATTTTTTTAATTTTTTTTATCTTTTTTTATAAATTTTCCTCCTCTCTTTCTTTCCCTCTCCCAAAATAAAATACGAATGAAAAATTAAAATAAGAAATTTTAAAAAGAGGATAAGAAAAATGGAAAGAAAAGATAATTTTAAACAAAGAGAGACAAATATATTTAGAAAAAAAAAAGAATATAAAAGTATAGAAAAATTGAAAAAAGTTGAGAGAAAGAGAAAAAATTTAGAGAGGAAAAAAATTTAGAGACAAATGAAAAAATATTAGAGAAAGATAAAAATCTATAAAAACAAATAAATTTAAAAATATTTTAGTACAATAAAAATATTAAAGATAAAATTTTAAGAGATAAAAAATAAAGAAAAAAAAGAGAGCGAGAAAAATTGAGAGAAAAATTTTTTAGAGAAAAAGAACTAAATATAAGATAGTATCGTAAAAGTTAATCCACACATATTTTTACTGAATTTGAGAATTATGTGGGTTAAAATTTAAAAAATCTTACTTTTAGACAAGTTACAAAATAGATGACCCAATCTACTTAATTTGAGGGTTACGTGAGCTAAGGTTTAAAAGTCTTACTTCTAACTTAGTTACAAAACAGAAAATTATAAGACAATATTAGATGGATTAGCTCATATTCATTTCATTTAATTTAAAGATTACATGAACTAAGGTTATAAACGAATTAAGATCATAAGATAGGACTGAATGAGTTAACTTACATTCATCTCACATAATCTGAGGGTTACGTGAGTTAGGATTAGGAATAAAAGTGAATAAGATCATCGACAAGGGCCTACAACTTGATTGTTTAAAAGTCTAACTTAATTCGGTTTGTTTAGTAAATAGATAAACTTGAATTTGTTAAAAAGTCTTTTTAGACAAATAAGTCAGACTTAAACTTACAAAAAAATTTGTTTAGCCTATTCAGATGTCTATTTATCTTTATATATATATATATATATATATATATATATATATATATACATATATACACACAAGTTTTTTTAGTGAGTCTTTTATCTTGTAAGCTTTAAATCAAGTTAGGTCTTGAAAAAAAAAACCTTTAACAGGTAACAAGTTCAAGTTCAAGTTTCAAAATTTTTAAACAAACCAGATTTAAACACTCAAAGTCTAGCTTAAGTCGACCTACTTCATCCCTAGTTAGGATTTAAAAATTTTACTTTTAACTAAGTTACAAAATAGAAGAAAATAAAATAGGGTTAAATAGGTTGGCCTATGGGTTAGCCTACATTAAGGCCCCTTAAATTAAGGGTTATGCCTTAAAAAATCCCTACTTTTAAGCGAGTTTCATAATTTAGGATCAAAACTTAGGGTCAAATGGGTCAACACATGGGTTAAGAGCCAATTTGACACTTCTACTCACATCATTTAGGATGTACCGGATTTCTTAGGAACGTTTAATTTATAAAAATGTTTTCTGTTTTGATTTTTGTATTTATAAAAGTATTATTTTATTTTTATCTTGTTACTTGTTTTAAAATTTTTGTAAAATATTTCTTTTATTTTCACTATTTTCTGTATAAAATTTTAAAAAATAAATTTTTATAAATAAAAATAAAATAAAATAATATTTTTATAAACTAAACATTTTCTTATTTTCCTTCATGTTGCAGTTGCCTTGCTAGGTCTCCAGAAACTATCATTTTTTTAATCAATACACTTGCAAAGTGATGCAATTTTTTTAAACTTAAATTTTAATTTTAAGTTAACCAAATTTTTTTTCACATATATATTTATATTACTAACTGCCTTTTTTTCTAATCGTATCTTCCTCAGATTTCATGCATGCTACGAATTGTTATTTTTCCTTTTTAATGGATCTAGTTTGTATAATGGGTTTTTCTTTCCCACCTTCTCTTTGACCAATTTACATTGTAAGCAACATTTTCACCAATTATGATACGAAAGTAGCATAATAAGCTATTTGAGAACATAAATTCTGCTATTTAAAATAAGGTGATTGTAATTGTATGCACATACACAAAGAAAATGTATTTATTAAGAGGGGTATTTTTTTCTAAAATGAAAACAAATTTAGTTGTGTAACCCTACATTTAGCCAAAATTAAAATCTACTTACAATTTTTGTAACCAATTGAAAAAGTTACATGTTTTAATCTTAGACAATTTAAAATAAAATAATAATCAATATTTATCTTTCTCAATTTAAGATTTAGTTGGTTATGGTTTCATTGTTTCTATACTTCAATTCAATCATAAAATAGATTGAACCAACTAAATCAATTAATTATATCAAATGAAACATTTTACATGGTAAATATGCATATACCATTTTATTTGAACAAATATAAAGAAATATGTTGAATTCATTTTAATTGTTAAGAAGTAATAAGATACAAAGAAAAATTTAAGTGATTTATGATTTATACTTTTCAATTAAAGATTGAAGGAATATTATTTACATAGCATAATTATTGATGAAACTTCTCTTAGTTATAATTTAGGATTTTAAATTTGTTTTTTTGTTAGATACAATTTAAGATTTCATCTTTCATTTCATAAAGTCTCATTTGTATAGATATTATATTATTAGGTAGTGCCATTTTAAGAAATTAGTTTAGGAGCTTATCTCCTGTGTATTTAAATAATGTCCAGGATCTGATAATATGTGCATAGCAGATTCATTCTTACTATACTTTTCTATCTATTATATTTTTAAGTTGGTAGCAAAGTTCTACGCTCTATTAGCATCAAAATTGATCCAAGACTCATGGAGGCCTTAACCAATTCAGTCCCAAAGACTTTGGCCCTCACATATCTTTATTTTGTCAAGTTAGACATAAACAACTTCTTGTTATGGAAATCATTGGTGCTTCCACTAATCAAAAGAAGTAAATTAGATGGTTACATTTTTTGGATAAAGCAGTGTTTTGAACAATATACTATAGAAGGATATAAACAAATGATCAATTCTGCCTACGAAGATTGATACTTTGATAATGGAGACAGCAACCATATCACACGGGACCTTGGTCGCTTTCAAAAAACCTCAAAACATGATGGTAAGAACTCTCTAATTATTGGTAATGGTGAGAAACTCAATGTTCTTGGTTTTGATACTACAACCTTAAGTACATGTTAGTGATCACTTAATCTGCATGACATCCTTTTTGTCCCTAAAATCACCTAAAATATCTTAAGCATTTTAAGGCTAGTTTTTTTTTATAACAATATCATTGTTAAATTTTATATAAATTAATGTCTTGTTAAGGACAAGATGACTAGAACAATTCTGCTAGAAAGGAGACTTAAGGATGGACTATATCAAGTCTCTCAATCTCATGCTCCCTTTATTTACATTTTAGTCAAAGAAAGTTAGCATAAAAAGTTAAGGTATCCCAACAGTAAAGTCTTGAATGATTTGCTAAAAGGATACAATGTTAAAAGTCTCATTAGATGAAAATTTCTTTTGTGAATCCTATCAATTTAGAGAAATGCATATACTACCTTTTAGAAATTCTATTTCTCATGCTTTATAACCCCTTGGATTAGTTCATATTGATGTTTAAGGTCTAGCTCCGATAAATTCCACTTCTAGTTTAAAATATTATGTACATTTTATTAATGATTTTAGCATATTTACTTAGGTACATCCATCGAGATAAAAGTTTGAAACAGTGCAAGATTTCATTCAATTTAAAATTTTGGCTGAAAATCAATTTAAAAAGGATAAAAATTATTGTGTGATAGTGAAAAAGAATACAAAAATATTGTAAAATTGACACAAAAGTCAATAATTCATTTAAGAATGTCTTGCCCATGTACCTCTCAACAAAATGGAAGGGATGAAACAAAACATAGGCACCTGGTTGAACTAGGATTGACACTTCTTGCATCGGTTAAAATGTCATTATACTTTTGGTGGGAAGCATTTTTAACTCCAGTTTTCTTAATCAACATATTTCCTAGTCTAATAATAAAAAATCAAACCCTTTTTTTTTCTATTGTTTAAATAGGAACAAAACTACACTTCCTTGAAGCTTTTTGGTTATGCTTGTTATCCATGCTTCAAACCTTATAATAAACACAAGTTGCAGTATCACATAATAAATTGTGTCTTCCTCGAGTATAACAACTCACATAAGGTATATAAATGTATCAATTCTAATGGAAGAATCTTTATTTCTAGTCATATGATCTTCAATAAGGATCATTTTTCTTTACAAGAAGGCTCCTCAACACTGAGAAATTAATAAAAACTATTAACTAAGCTTGTTTCCTCCTTTTCCCCTATTGCTTCTACAAGTGATCTTATTAATCAAGAATCAAGAGCTCATCAAGAAGATGATTTTGAAAGATCAAGCAAATCACATCATGATGATAACTTGCTTCAAAATTGTAACAACTTTCACATCTCACCTATCAATTCATTATTAGCTCAAGATCAACCATTTGAATGGGAGAAAATCATCTCTCCAACAAAAATTGAAACCAAAGAAATCATGCATAACACCTATGATGAAGCAACAACGATGCAGAAGCTTATGATAGTCCAACACCACCAATAAACACACATAAGATGTACCACCAGAAGTAAAACAGGAATTTACAAGCCCAAGAAGCCCTATGTTAGAACAATTGAAAAACATACAATGGATAAGGAATCCAACATAATGAATGAGGAACTTCAAAGAATAAAATGGAAGAAAGTAATGAAGGAGGAATACCATGCTTTGACCTCTGATAGGACTTGGACCTTTATGCCCTTTCAAGACTAGAAAAATATGATTGACTCCAAATGGATCTTAAAGACCAAATATAAGGTTGATGACATAATTGAGAAAAGGAAGGCTCAATTAGTTACAAAGGGGTTTCAACAAAAGTTAGCCTAAACTATGATGAGACATCCAGCCTTGTAATTAAAGCGAATACGATGCGAATTCTCTTGATAATTGTATTCCATTTTAACTAGAAAGTTAGACAAAAGGACATTAATTAATGCCTTTTCTTTAATGGTTACCTTAAACAAGAAGTTTTCATGCACCAACCAGAGGGGTTTGTAGATCCAGCTAGGTCTTAACATGTATGCAAGCTAACCAATACAATATATGATTTAAAGCAAACCGCAAAGGACTGATTTGATAGACTTCAAAGTACCTTGATTAAATGGGGACTTCAAAGCATCAAGAATGACTTGTCCCTTTTATTTCTCAAGTTCAAGGATCACATAACATTCCAAAGAACCAATGCTAGATTAGTGGTGAAAGGGTACGCACAGCAGCTTGGAATAGATTACAATGAGACTTTTGCACCCATTTCTCAATTGGACACCATTAGAACCATTATTGCATTGGTTGCTTAAAAGGGTTGGATTTTATACCAACTTGATGTAAAGTCTACATTCTTTAATGGAGAATTAAAGGAAGAAGTTTATGTGCAACAACCTCAAGCCTTTGTGATTAAAGGCCAAGAGGAGAAGGTGTACAAATTTAAAAAAAGTTCTCTATAGGTTAAAACTGGCCCCTAGAGAATGGTACAATGAGATTGATAACTATTTCATGGAAAAAGGTTTCAGAAAAGTAAAAGTGAGCCTACTTTGTATGTCAAGCATTAAGGTAAGGTTGATATCCTTATTGCACCTATTTATGTTGATGATTTAGTTTATACAAATAATAAAAAAAGGATGATTGAAGATTTAAAAATGGATATGATGAAAAAATATGAGATAAATGATCTTGGTTTATTGCATTATTTTTTTGATATTTAAATTTATCAAGATGACTTTGGTGTGTTTATTTGTCAAAAAACATATGCTGAAATTTTTTTGAAAAAGTTTGGAATGCTTGGTTGTAAACTTATTGATACTTCTTTGGTGGTGAATGAAAAGTGTTAAAAAGAAGATGGTGGAAGATTGATAGATGTGAGTGTGTATATAAGTTTGATTGGAAACTTATTTTATCTTACTGCTTCAAGGCTTGGTTTGATGCATGCTGCTAGTTTACTCTCGAGATTCATGAGTAATCTAAGTCATTTAAATCTTAGAGTAGCAAAAAGAATGTTAAGGTATGTTATGGGCACGATGAAGTATGGAATCAAATTTGAAAAAATTTCAGAGTTAAAATTAAAAGGCTTTTATGATAGTGATTAAGTAGGAAATATGGATGATATGAAAAGTACTTCAGGCTATATGTTTTCTCTTGGTTTGGTTCAATTTCTTGGTGTTAAAAAGAAAAGAAATAATGGCCTAATCTTTAGCAGAAACAGAGTATCTAGCAACTGAATTGGCTACTCAACAAACAGTTTGGGTGACAAAAATTATGGAAGATATTATAGATAAACAAGAGGAGAGTATGCAACTTTATTGTTACAATAAATCTACTATTGTTATAGTGAAGAATTCAATCTTTCATAGTCGAACCAGACATATCAATATAAAGCATCATTTCATAAGAGAGGTAATTGAAAAATGTGAGATGAAGCTAGTGTTTTACAGTTCACAAGAGCAACTAACTGACATTTTTATTAAAGTACTATCAAAAGGAAAATTCTAATAAATTATAGAAGCATTGAGAGTCAAGGAAAAACACATTAAGGGAAATATGTTAATAGTAATGTGTAGTTATAATTTTGGAATAAAATAAATTAGTATTTATGGAGCTATGATTGTGTAATAAAATGAATTAGTGGCTCATAATATTTGTGAAGTTGTTACATATAACTTTTGGTCTCCTAGAATTATTTTGTAGTAACTATTTTATCTATAAATTGATGTAGTTATGTTACGTATGATTACAAGAAATATACAGAAAAAGAAAGAATTACTTCTCTTCCTTACATATTATTTTTCCTCTAAAATACCACCAACACATATTATGGCTATTTCTTGGCAAAGGTGATGATGAAGAGGATGAAGGAAGGGGTAATGAATCAAAAGGAGAAGTAGGAAATGAAGGAGATGTAGTAAATGATGGTGATTGAAGAAGAGGAATGGCTAGAATAACAACAGATGATGAAAAGTTCGGTGCAATATTTATGGGAGAAGCCTATTGAGAAACTTTGGAAGGAAACACAAACTCATCAAAGATGATATTTTGAGAATATAAATGCGACCATCTGGTAAGAGACAATAATGACCCTTTTGAGAAGGGCCAAGACCAAGATAGGTGCAAGGTTTATACTTGAAGGCGAGCTTGCGAGAATTGTAGGGAACAAGATGAGAAAAATTGTGCATCCAAAGGGATTGAAGTTAAGATAATCAAGGATGTCATGAAAGAGATGCTCAAATAGGGATTGATGACTAAGAATTGGGTTGGGAAGCCTATTGATGAGAGAAACAATAGAGCAAAAGGCATCCTTCTAGTAAAGAAGGAGAAGACCAAAATCAACTAGAATAATGAGTCCTATTTTAGCAATGTACCGGTGCTTTTGTTCAACAACTCCATTTTGTTGATGCACATAAAGATAAGATTAGCAATGATGAATGTTGTGAGCAGTGAGAAAAGGAGATTGAGAAAGGAATTATATGCCATTTTCAAACTAAAGTGATTTAACGGAAAAGGAGAATTAAGTTCGAATCATTGCTTGAAAAGTTTGACAAGAGGTCAGTAGTTGAGATATAGAACAAAGAGGATATAATCGGTAAATCTACTAAAATCATGAATAAAACTAAGGTAGTAGCAGGCTGCAGAGATGTTAAGAACAATAGCAGGACCTCATAAGTTAGCGTGGATGGGTACAAACAGGGAATGGGTTAGGGAAAAGGAAGAAGGATATGAGAATTATCTCATTTTTCCTAAACAACAAGAATGACAAACAAAATCTCATTCATTATTGATTAAAGGCATATTACAAGTGGCAAGAATACATTTAATAGTTAATAAAAAAAAAAGCATATCCTAATCAAATATGCTACTGTGAAAATGTAAATTTTCATGAAAAATAATTGAGTAAAACAACATGAAGAAATGGATGAGGGAAGAAGCTTGGATGCAAAGAGAACATCAGTGAAGACATAAAGCCCATCTTTAATGGTTCCTTAGAGGAGAACTTGATTGAAGCCTGAGATTTAACATAACAATGAGTAGAATGAAATTTGAAGAAAATATTTTTATCTTGAGAAAATTTAGAAATACTAAGCAGATTCTTGGTGAGATCAGGAACATGAAGAAGATTGGTGAGATAAAAAGATAAAGAATTAGACGAGTTAATCAAGGACGTGTTACTGAGATGATGAATGACCATACTTGTACCATTACCTATTTGTACATATTCTAAACCATGGTATATCAAAGGTTGTTACAAGTTAGAGAGATTTGGTATAAAATGGTGGGAAGTACCAAAATCTGGATACCAAAGTTGATCAAGATAAGGAAGTGGAACTTCACAGGCACTACGATGATTGGATCCAAATTGTGGGTCAGTAGTGACAAGATAGGCTTTCTTAGGTTGAACTTGTAGAAATTCTTGTGATTTCTATTGAGAAAAATGGTTTGAAAAATTTTAATTATAACAGTGAAAACAATTTTAGGTTGTGTGTCCAAACTTATCATATAGTTGGCATTGTGGATGCAAATTAGAAGAAAAATTGGTACGATTGTTTTGCCAAAAGTTATAACCACCACGAAAGGTGCCATAAGAAAGACTGCATCCATGAAAAGAATTTCTTCCAAGGTTAAGTTGTGATTGTTCTAGAAGTTTTTGGCGGGTTGGGGATGAGGAAGATTTGCTTGAGAACCAGCAATACGATGATGGTCAACCACTCATCTTGGATTATTAGAAGAGATTCAATCTTGAATTATTAGAAGAGATTCAATCTCATCAATTATGTAGGGATTGGTGTGTGAGATGATAGTTGTGATAATGGAGTCGTATTCTTCAACCAAACCATCAAGAACAACTTTGATATAATCCTTTATACTAACAACATATCTAGATGCTTGAAGTGTATCAACAATTTTTTTTATAAAAGTATACATTTGCAGAAAAATTCTTTTTATAAAAATTTCAATTGAATTTTGAATTATTTTATTTTAGCACGTGTTTTGGAATCCAAACTTTTTCCATAATTGATAAAATGTAAAACATTTAATCATACAACACTATAATTCATGATAAGAATATAAAAATTAAATAAATCATTTATATATAAAAATGTTGATTCTTCCATGATATAACGATAAAGATTATAATTTTTAATTATAGTCAATAATTGATATTTTAAAAAAAATAATTATCCTTTCAATTTAAATAAGGTTGAATATAAAAAGGTATGCAGCAAAGTAAAAACTAAAAAAAAATAAAAGCCCATAATACTATGTACACAAATTTTAAAATAAAAAAAATATGATAATAATCCACTCTTGTATTTACTTATAGCAAATGTTAACTAATTCTATCAAACACTTACATAAACTAATAAACTAACCCCAATTATCTAACGAAGTATAAAAACCAATAGGTCGGTCCTGTATGATGCAATCATCATACTACGTTTTGGACATCCAAACATAACAAAATTTGGGTTAATTTATTAAGATTAGTTCAAACTTTTTTAATATTCAATTAAACTTAATTATTCGCACAAGAAATGATCCGTTAAATAGTGTGAAAAATAATTATTTATGAGGAATTAAGAGGGTTAAAAGTGTTGCGGAAAAATAACCCTATGATCATGGCAGAAAGCTGGATGAAAAAGACAGTACAACAAAGTTACATTAATAATAGGCATGCGGAATGAATACACTATATAGAAGTAGTGGAATCACGACGCCAACCTCAAAAGCCATTAAGCCACCACCTCAAACTCCATAAATTGAAGGCTATGTACCAGAATAAGTGAGTATTTTGGGTTGTTGTGGTTGGTGTATGCAATCCTCACAACTTCTAACAAGGCTAGGACCATTTGGGTCGCATGTGGATATGTTTCTTTGACCTGCTCCCACGATTTTTATTGTAAAAATGTGATGTGAGGAAAAATTATTAGCAACGTATGTTTAATATACTTTCTTATTTATTAAATTTTATTAAAAATTATAAATTTACTTAATGAATTTTAGTATAAATTTTATCCAACAATTTGGAGGATGTTAAAAAAATTGCATTCGTGGCACTCCTCTTTTAACTGGATAGCTATGCAAGTGCCGTATTATGGTTGCTCTGTAAAGTGGAGCATTATGGTTGCTCGGTTTTCTCATATACATTATTTTTTGACATAGATAAAGAATGCTTTTTATCTTTGTCTTTTATGGCTTGGCTGGACTTGAGTTTGAGGTAGACACCTTTCTATGGACAATATTAATATCTATGCAGGTTGTGTTTTGTTCACTTCTGTTGTATCCGAGGCCACATTTGCGTGTTCGTTTCAGCTACTTGCAATGTGTGTAAATTTCTTCTACTGCCCTGTTGTCACCCATTTTTTTTTTGTTAGAATATGCTTAAGCTTAAGAGTGTGTGTGATAGTATTATTTTTAAAAATTTGTATGTTTTTTTCGTGATCTTCATAATATAAAAATCTGGTTGAACTAAAAATAAATAATAAGGGATAAAAATTCATAAACTCTCGTAAGAAAAATAGAAATACATAATTGTAACTATTAAAAATAACGATAATAATTTTTTAATAGTTAAATAAAATAAAATTTTAATGGTTAAATAAATAAATAAATAAATAATTTCTAAATTAAATTTAATATTTAAATAATAATTAATTTTAAATATTTTAAAATTTAAATAAGAACTATAATTAATTGTAACCGTTTAAAATTAAAATAACAGCAATAATTAATTATAAATTAAAAAAAATTAAAATACTTAATTTTTACCAGAGTCCAGAGCGCATACTCCGATTTTAGCAAAGATTCTCTTAGCAAGAGTCTTAATAGTATCAGTCAAAATAGTAGATAAATATTTTATTAAAATTCAAGATAAAAATACATAAAATAATAATGAATTTTATTTTTTAATAATTTTTTTAGTTTTAAAATCTTGAATCTACTGATCAGAATATTGGTTAAAAAATTAAAATAATCTTTTATTAAAATTATATATTTATAAAAATTTATTATTAATTTTATTTAACTATTTTAAAATACTACTTAGCATTTTCCTTAAATTTTTTACCAGCATCTTAGAAGATATTTATTAACGTCTTCTTTTAAGTAAAATAGTAATGATTTTCAGGCACAAACATTATTATCCATTCTCTATCCCTTCATTTAAGAACATACAAATTTTTTAAAAAACTAAAAGAGATTCAATGACCTATGCAAATGTGAATGAATCTATTCTAAGAAATTTTTGTCTCTTAAACTATAATAAAGTATGAGGTTAGAGAACATAATACAAACAACCAGACGTTCTCCTACCGACTTGTGAGAAGAGAAAACTTGCCCCCGACGTTACCGCCTGCCGTACCAAATTAAATTACTGCTGAGGACTACCCCAACAGCACTCACAAAAGGAAAATTCTATTTTTACAAAAGAAAAGTTTACAATTTTTTTATAAATGAGAAAAAATTAAAAAAAAGTGTTGGTAAAATAAATAATATGATAGAGAAAAAATTAATTTATAAAATATTTTGTAAAAGTTAATTATAAAAATAATATCTTATAAAGAATAGGTTTCTTTTTTGTATTTTTCTTTAATTGAATATTTCTATATATAAAGTTACCTGACTCTGCGAATAGTGTTTCGGCATAGAAAAAGAGCAATATAATTTTCATTATGATTTCATATCATAACAGGTACAATAATGAGTAAAAAAATAAAAAGAGAAATAGGAAATTTGATAGATAATCTGATAAAAAAGTATATATATTAAAAATGAATTGTTATATAAATTAATTGCATAAATAACATATAATTCTTGTAAAATAAATTGTGGATAAATGGTTAGCACCTAGAATAATTAGGATGACACTAACCAATCAGAGTTAGGTCAAATAGGCCCATTTAGACTTGATTCGTATTGTATAGCTTTTGACTCATCCAAGAAGAACTGAAATAGTTTTAGCAAAAGAAAAGAGGTTAGCAAAAAATAGAAATGAAGTAGAGGGGAAGAGATTAACAATTTAGGGAAACGAAACAAACTTTCCCCAATTACGTAGCAGAGCACATGATAGTGTATCTGATTCTGTTATGTTGACTTACAATCTGTACCCAAGAAAAAAGGGGGAACTGAACCCCTTCCTTTCTCACGGTAATTGGTGAAAGTTCAAAACAGAATGTGAATTGCGAAACAAGCTTTTGATTTGGAGAATGCATATGCATATCTTTGACTGAAGTTTTTTCCCATTTGACTCTGCTTACTTCACCTTCAAACCACCTCCTTTCATCCAACAGAAAGAGAAACATTAGAGTATATTTCTTTTCCGCTTACCGGCACTAAGTCAATAAAAAATAAATGAAGGAAAATAACAGAATGTTTCAAGTTATGGGCTCTTTGTGATGGTAGCTTGATTCTTAATGTGAAAAGAGCATGACATTTATTGTATGCTACTGGACCTCAAGTCCAAGCAAAAGAATGGTTTGAAATCAATGACGCTAATATGGGAACTCAAGTAATCAATGATTTCAAAAGTGTTGAACTGTATATTTTTCGTACTTAAAACAGAATTGGAGGCAAAATAAGGAATACAATTTTATTACTAATGATTTATTTGGCTGTCCAGCGAAATTACTAGAAATAAATATAGCATCTCGCAAACAGTGAACAAGTGGGTGAAATTGGTGAATCCTTTCTGTCCAACTCTTATTTTATCAATCAAAAAGCATATCTTAGCTGTCACTAACTTGCTCTCTCACTATCCCCCACCTTTGCCGTCCCTCACTTCCTGCTATTTTCTGCTTGTTTGCTTTCGTACACACCCTTTTGGGAGTTTTCGCTATGAGTAAATAACTCATATTTTATCATTACTATTATAACAATCACAATCACAATGTTTATTAAAAAAAATACTAGCAAGTGTTTTTAAAATATGTTTTTATGTTTATTCAATAATTTATAATAAAAATTAATAAATTTTACTTTTTTATTAAAATTATAATATTTTAATATTATTAATACATTAATTAGATTATGTGATTTTTAATAAAAATTTGTAATGCATAATTTTTTATTAGATACCTTAAGCATATATTACAATATTACTCAAAAATATTAAAATAAAAATTATAAATACTTCATCATAATTAATACATAATATTTATTAAAAATCATTACTTAATAATTTTTTAATTGGTATTCTTAAAATATTGGTTAAAAATAATTTTTTATAAAACAAAAATAAAATACATGTTAAATTTTAGTGTTACTTGAACATTTTAACCGAAAATGGAAAAGAGTCTGGCTAATTGGAAATAAAATTTACTTTATTAATCAAAGAATAAATAACTTTGTATTAAAATTACATTGAGAGTATACGATAATAATATATTAATAATATTTTTTATAAGTTTTTAATTTCTTAAATTTTCAAATAAAAAATAAAATATTACGATATATCTAAAAATAAATAAATTGGGACAGAAAGTGTGATATAATACAAAATAAAAGATAAGAATATTAAATATAATCAGAATTCAATAAAAGAAAATACAGCTTCCTCCTCCTTTCCTTTTGGTTTGCAATGCAGAGTGGATAGATGGATGGTTAACACGTGTAATCGGTCTTTTTTTTCCCGGGTCACCGAAGGACGCAGTAACGAAACCCAATCATTTTGGACAGCTTCTGTAGCTAAAGGTTTGGGATGGGGGTTGGGCATTGTGGGTCACGTGATGTACAGCCGAGGCAAGGGTGTGGAGGGTGATGACGTGTGGCCCGAGGCTAAGGCATGGAGGCCATGTAGGCTCGGACAACCGTTTGATGGAAACTGTTCCCAAGATAGAGAAAAGAATAAAAAAAATAACAGTAGCAATAAAAATAAATAAATTATTGATTAACCCTCTGGGTGTGGTTGGTTGTAAGAGAAGGTACCAAGTACAGGAAAGTAAAAAGTAGCGTATGGTAGTGATTGCAATTGCAATGCGCCTTCTCTGAGAAGCCAAAACAAAAAGATTCATATACAGGAATTGCTTATCCTCCAAGCCTAATCGTCTTCTCTCTTTCTTTATAAAATCTTTTGACTATTAGATGCTGATTGTTTCACTTCCTCCATTGAAGCTCTCACAAGAAGCAGAAATAATCAGTAACTTTCACTCCCATATAAACCCCTCTTTTTCTTGTTCTTCGTCCATTGGGTTTCAATGGCGAAGTGCGTGATTTCTTCCTATGCAATGCTCGTGATCTTCTTCTGCTTCGTACACACGCACATTCATGTGGTCGCCATTTTGGACCCAACCGATTTCTTAGCTCTGCAATCCATTCGCAAGGCTCTCGAAGACATGCCTGGTTCCGATTTCTTTTCGTCCTGGGATTTCACCGCAGACCCTTGCAACTTCGCCGGCGTTTTCTGCGATTCCGACAAGGTCATTGCCCTCAACCTCGGGGATCCCAAGGCCGGTTCCCCCGGTCTCACCGGCCGCCTTGACCCCGCCATCGGCAAGCTCTCTGCTCTCGCTGAGTTCACCGTCGTTCCCGGAAGAATATATGGTCGTCTTCCCGAATCACTCTCCAATTTGAAGAACCTCAGGTTTCTCGGAGTCAACCGAAACTTCATCTCCGGCGAAATCCCGGCCAAGTTGGGCCAGTTGCGCAACCTCCGAACCATCGATCTCAGCTACAACCAGCTCACCGGACGCATTCCTTCCTCCGTCGGGTCCTTACCGGAGCTAACTAACCTGATCCTCTGTCACAACCGCCTCTTCGGTTCGGTTCCCCGGTTCGAGTCACGAACACTGACCCGGCTCGATCTTAAGCACAACGCTCTCTCCGGTTCGCTCGCTCCTAACTCTCTCCCTCCGTCTCTCCAATACCTCTCCCTGTCGTGGAACCAGCTGAAGGGCCCAATGGACAGACTTCTGGGCCGGCTGGACCAGCTGAACTATTTGGACCTTAGTCTGAACCAGTTCACAGGCCCAATACCGGGTCGGATCTTTTCGTTCCCACTAACGAGTCTCCAACTAGAGAGGAACCAGTTCTCGGGTCCTGTCGAACCGGTGGATGAGGTGTCAATTGCAACCGTTGATCTGAGTTACAACCGGTTGTCGGGTCAAATATCGCCCATGTTGGCGAGCGTGCAGAACCTGTACCTGAACAACAACCGGTTCACGGGTCGGGTCCCGGCTAGTTTCGTGCAGCGATTGCTGGACTCTAGCATACAGATACTGTATTTGCAACATAACTATCTGACGGGGATTGAGATAAGCCCGACGGCGGTGATTCCAGAGAGAAGCTCGCTGTGTCTTCAGTATAATTGCATGGTCCCGCCCGTAGAGACTCCTTGCCCCTTGAGGGCTGGCAACCAGAAAACCAGACCTACTACGCAATGCAACCAATGGAAGGGCTGAACCCCATCAAAATCATCCAGGTTTCCCTCTTCCTTCTAATATTTCATTATTATTCTCTACTCTTGCCTTTTTCATTCATTATTATTTCATTTTGTCATAATTATTATGGGCGAATCAATAAAAAGATTGTGAATATTTTTAGTTTATATTTCCATACTGTAGCTATTTTGGTCCAGGAGTTTCATGCTCTTTCTATATTACTAATGTAATATGATTCAGTGGGCAAAACAAAGCAAAAATTATTTATCATTATTACCATGTTATCTATCTATCTATATATATATATATATATATATATATATATATATATATATATATATATATATATATATATATATATATATATTAATTTGTATCAGTTCAAACTATTATATCATTTATTGTGAAATAATATTTTTCTTATCGAATCATATTAGCATTGTAATGTTGGCATTGGGACACTTGTTTTTAATTTTTCGCCCATTTAAATATGGTGCCTATGTCATGGTAGAAGTTCCGATTTATTACGAAGATAGTGCATAATGGGATGGCACCTCCGTCCATCCCAAACAGTACATATTGGAAGTGAAGAAATGTAACGCAAAACTGGCAGTCACATAGCAGTGCCAATTGGGGATGGTTCCGTCCACTTCAGTTTACTTTTAGACGAATTGTGTTGTAACACACGATTATTACAATTTTTTAGCTTGTATCTTTTGGGAGAAGAGGTATGGTGGCTAGTGGGTTCAATTACCGTTTCTTCAGCTTTTTTAGCTTTTCATGAGCACGAGGAGCTGCTCCCTCCCTGCAATGGAAAATGTTGGTAGGGACAACCATTTGGGGATCACTTTTTGCATTGCAATTGTAAGCCTTTTTTAAGACTTGGCTGAGTGCGAGTGGGGCGACAAGGATGCATAATAGAAAAGGTAAAAATGTGAAAAAGGACAGGAAAAAAAAGAAATGAGTTTATGTATGGTTAGATCATACTTACTAAGATGCACATGAAGCAGCTAAACAACGTAACCCACATCGTCCCACCTAATGCCACTCCTATATCTAACTCTTTGTCGTCTCAGGTTGTTGCCTTGTCAGATTGGTTGTTCTAGATCAGATCAAACTTTAAAAGTTGTAGCACAATGCTTGACTATATCTATTAATCCATCATCATAAAGTCTAATTTCTAATTTTGTTAATTTTTTAGCCAATCCACAAGGAAGTTTCTTGGGAACCCTAATCATCACAGAAAATCTTGTGGGACATAGTACATACCAATCCTTTGCAATCTGCCTTTAATTAAATAAATTATTTCTATAAATTTTATCAAACTGTTGTCACCCCCCCCCCCCCAAAAAAAAAAAAACCTTATAGCTTTCTGTTGGAGCCCCCATTCCCCCAACTCCCCAGTTTTTTTGTTGTCTTCATCGTACTGAGTGTACCTAATTAATTTACTTGACATTTCAGTCACTTTCCTTCTGAAATCTTTAGTTTTATCATCTCATAGTTTGCTCGTTCGTAGCCTTGGAGTAACATCTTTGCTTTATTTACACCTAACGAGACAGCAGACAGAACGGGCCCCCAAAGTTTTACAGTTTGTAAGGTAGCAAGTGTGGCCCTTTCGGAGAAACAGCTATCTCACGCCAATGATGTGGGAATTTTCTCCTTTCTTTTAAAAGAAAACTCAACTTTCTGAAACACTCTTACTTTTTAAGCAGCAAGTATAAATCAACCCGCTCTTGTATAACAATTATTGTCATGAGTCGTGATCAAGAAAATAATGCGATAAATCACCAAGATAAGGTAAAAAAATTCAGATTCTCATGACATCCACAACCATACAAGGTAATTTTGCGAATAGATGCCATTGCTGTGTTTTTTAAAGCTTTACAGTAATCTGAGGGAGAACCGTCTAACTTTTAACTTCGAGGACGATACCAAAAGCATTTTTAACTTTATTCCTAATATTTACAAAATGTGCTCCACAATAATTAGGGGTACAGCGTACGTGTAAATGCTTCAGGGAAAGCACCAGGCAGTGTTCTAGGTTCACCGCACCAATTAATGACGCATTGGTACAATAGAACTAATTTATTACAGGCACTGCTTACTAATGAATCGATCCAATCTCAATTTACATGGTTATTTATGTACCAAGATTTTGTGGTAGTTCATGTTATACCTTATTATGTCAAACACCATATACTTCATTAACAACAGGGTATGGATGGATTTGCTAAATCATATCATAATTGATATCGCTGACATCATAGGTAATCTTCATAAAAATGCCTTTTCCATACTCTCTTCTTAGTCGAAGAGGTTGGTACATCACCACTCCCAGCAAATTCCCATTTCACGACATCTCCATCCCAAGAAGAGCTAACAAGCATTGTGAGGAAGGGGTGCCAACTACAATCTCTTACAGGTGATTTATGGTGCTTCAGTGTCGCAACTTGAGCTCCACTCACCTGTAATGAATGATCAAAGTTACCATCAAGAGAGAACCAACAAGAACTTTTTTTTTTTTTCTTTTGGGGTCGAGGAGGACCAAATTCAAAAGCTTCAGTTCAGTAGTGTAAAATTCCATGATTAGATAAAGCATAGCGCTTAAGAGGATACTATCACTTTACTTCCGCTCTTCCTCCACAATTTAGTTCAAGGTAGCTGGCTCATATAAAATTTTGCATGGAGTCAACAAAGGTGTTCATCGCATTGCAATGTTTCTTTTTAAGCAAGACATTGCAGGGGTAACGAAGATAGAAACCCATAGTCTTATTACTCGTGTGCAACAAAGATTCATGCATCAAATATATCATAATTCACATTTTTACCTTAAAAAAATGTAACATGCATAGAGAAAAAAGGGGAATTTCCGTTTAATATAATGGATATTATGTCATAAAATTTGGCTATGAATAATACTGTCCCAGTTATACAACATGAATATAATGCCACAGCATAGTAAATACGTACCAAATCATATATATAAACACAAGCGTTGTGCGATCCAGTATAGATGTACTTCTGGCCAGTGCTGTAAATTTGAAGAAAACATTAGGCTAACAAAATTAAATAAATCCCCAATAATTCAAAAGTCAAAATCTTGCAGGAAAAGAGCAGTATAAAAACACAATAATTAATATGCTCGAGCAAGCTGTATGCTGGTCCAAATATGAACCTGACAGACTTGTTTTTTATTCACCCCCAAAAAAGAACCAAGCAGACTTTTAAAGATAATTTGGTTGACTCGGACAAATTGCAGCCTAAAGAAAGAAAAAGATCAAACCGGGACCATGACAAGATAATGCAGAAAAATTACAGAGCAAGGCCAGGTTAGTGCTCACCTAAAAGCTGGGGAGAAATAGCAGCGGATGAGAGTGCGTAAGACTGAATGACCTCTATAGGTAGCCACTGATTGATCACAGGGGTGATTCAAATCTTTTGCTTGCGGTGGGTAATCCATCCACCTGTAATCCCATTCATAACTCCTATACCCAGGATTACTGGAATAAAGAGAAAATTATGTTATGATCATTGCATTGGCAACAATTTCATCTAGAAATATCACAATCCAGAAAAGGAACAGACATCATTAGCTAGCTTAGAACTCTATAAATATCACCTGCAAGATTGAATTCTGAAAAATATCACAAGATATTCAATTTTCCACATGGACATGCAAACACAATAGATGCAGAATCATGGGTGTTTGGTTAGTTTAACATGACTCCAACATGAGACATCATTCTGTAAATAAAATTTTTAAAAAATATCATATTTTGCATTTTTTGTGATGGAATGTAGTCAGTACTTCATAGATAATTCAAAATTAATGAGCCTCACAATCTGATCATTTGATTTCCCACGCATAATGGAAATGTGGGCATAAATCAACCTGTAGCTTTCTTGTTAAGCATCAGCAGCACAGCAATACTCATCAGCTATATATTATCCTAGTATCACCTTAACTCCTTAAGTCATCTTATTTCCTCCAGACATGTGAAGATTGAATCACAAGCAAGATACCATCTCAATTTTCCATTATCAGCTCACTTGTTTGCTGTTTCCACACAGGCTCAAGGTATACAATGACATGACATATTTCACACGGCAGTTTACAAACATTCTTATTTCTCATTAAATTTCACATGTAAACTTTATCTTTCCAGTTACCCCATTTCTGTATTTAAAAAGTAGGGGGTTAATGTGTTATTTAACATTGGATGACATTAGAAGTAAACCACAATTTACCGAATTTTTTTTCCCCTTTTATTTTATTTTAATTTAAAAAATTTACAAATCAGCAAACTGCAAATGTATGTATACTACAAGGCTTCAAAGTAAAACTGCACAAAAACATGGGCTAAAGTTTGGCATACCCATTATATATTTTCTTTCAAAATGTATCATAAACTTACAATTCAACAGATCTGGACATCAGAATATTACTGGAAAAAAGAGCATACCAGGTAACATTGGATGACATTTTGCGTATGTCCCAAAGTTTGATGGTCTGATCTTTACCATTTGAAATGAAATAACGGCCATCTCCACGAGTATCAATAAATGTAATGCCCTCAAGGTGTCCCATCAAAACCCCTGCTGGCTTGCCTTTAGCAATTAAGCAGCGCCGATCCCAGACCTAACCAAACTTGTAAATTAGAACATGTCCTTCAAAAATCTTGGGGGGAAGGACAAAAACAGCTCTAATTATAAGATATGGAGTTTCTGCAATAAGTGGCGATGGGCAAAGCAAAGAACTCAGGCCTTTATCTCGGCTAATAACTTTCAGGTTCAACATTTATTAAACCTTGTATGACTATGAGGTTGACTTCCTATGTAAAGGTGCTCATCATTTCCATATAAAAAAAGCTGCGATACAGAGGGAAAAAAGAACATAATATCTTGACAGAGGAAACCATCTTATGGTGTAGAACAAACCTTGCAGAAACTATCATCACTCCCAGAGTAAATAAGATGGCTAGTTTCATCAGCAAAACATACAGTGTTCACATCAGACTGCAACATAAAATGTAAACCAAATGTTAGGACTAGAACCTCTCTGGGTTAATATTTTTGAACCAACAGAAGTCACCACAATAGGAAAATAATTTCTGCACAAACATTAAAAAATGATTTAACTCCCGTCCAATTGATATTTTTTGGCTTTGACATTTTTATTTTCTTCTGGTGGATGGGGGGATATTGGGGTACTGAGAAGCAGTTTGGTACTTTGGTTCTCCAGCCAGGTCATTCATACCATCTCTGTATTATCTATTTTGTCTACACCAATATAACGAATCATATTTATACGTCTTCCAGACATTTCAAAGATAAATAAGGGATTAGACCTACAATGCGCCCCTCAGCCAAAAGATAGTGCCAGGAACTTGTTCATTACAAGCAGTAATTCCACATTTCATAACCAAAGTTATTCTCTCAAACAACCTTGATTTTTATATGGAAGCAAGCAAATTACAGACTTAGCATTATGAGCTCAAACAGAAGCTAGGAATAAAATCCAGCTTCATCCTCTTAAGGACAGGAAAATCTGCCCACAGTCTCCAAATTTCTTATATATTTTAACTTCTACTGGCAAATATATCAATTACACACAAAATCTCAAATAGACTTTCACAGGCATTAATTAAAAGGAACTTTCAATGCATAAAGTGGTTCATATTCAGTTGAGCAATCTATAACACGGAATATAAAACTGCCCCCTTCATGTTATACACAATCAGTTCTACACAGCTCGTAAAGCCGGTGACTAAATTATGAAATCATGTAATTTCATTCATTCTGCACGGTAAACAAATCAATATCAAACAATTGGCCAAATCACATGAAGCTAAATAAATTTAACAGTACCGTGTGTGCTAAAATTCGAAGTGAAAGCTTATTTGCTTCAAGATCATATACATATATCGAATCACCACTGCTTCCAGCAACTAATTCTCTCCCATCTTTTGAGAATTTCACAGAGAAAATTCCAAAGGAATATCCTCCATCATCATTTGATGAAAAATCCAAACCATCATGTATCTCCTGCATATTATAAGAGATGAAACTAAATTATGAATAGGAAAAGAATACCACTAAAAAAGAAACTATACACCAAACATCTACCAGAAATGATTGACACATATCTTGAAAGATCCAATTTTTGAATATATACTCCACTGCTATATTTTGTAGCAGAAAAAACAATTGCAGTATTTATGGAATTAGAAGAAGAAAAAGAAAAACAGAGCAGCATAGTTGTCAATACCGTAACATTTGCTAGGGACTCTGTTTCAGCAGATCCGGCATTTACAATGTGTACAATGGGTGACATACTGGCATAAACCTGAAATTGAAGAGTTCAAAAGCCATAAGAAAAAGCCTGAAAAATATTGCAATTATACAATAGCACCCCTACAGAAGGAAAACAATGGATTAAAAGGATGTAGAAAAAAGTAACTTACCAGATAGCGTTGATCTGGGGAAAGAGATGTGTCAGTGATTGTCCATCTCAAACTTTTAGCCAGAATGTTCTTCTGAACTTTCCAACCTTTGTCAACATTGTATATTCTTATGTGGCTTCCCTGTAAGGTGATTTAATGAGAATCAAAACTATATAGCATGCATGCATATAAGGTTGAAGTGGAAAACATTTTACCTGGAACCCAGCAACAAAAAGAGAACCATCAGCTGAAAACTGAGACACATATGCTCGACTAGACATTTGGTCAATAAGCCAGGGACCATTTACAGGCAAATATCTGCTCAAAAGATGACAGCGATCGGCTGAAGAAAACCTTCCCCGTCCTGAATAATTAGACTCCCGACCCGCCAGCATCTTCACAGGGGAAACAGGCAACTCTGGCCTTCCAGATCCAACTTGGACTAGTTGTTGATGAGGCATTGATTTCAACTTTGTTATCTGAGCAATTTCGTTGTCTAAATTTTTAAATGGCCCTTTAGTTTGCCCGCTACTAGAATCTTCATGGATGGCATCTCCATCTTCACAGAGACTGGATTCTATCTCTAGTCTACTCATAGCATAACCCATTTCATCAATGTAAAGTGCACTGGATGTGGCATTCATAACTATTCACAGCAATAGGCAAAAATTTGTAACGCTGAAGCATCTTGTCTACTGCAAAATCTTCATTACGTCCGTATTCGTTAATCCTACAAATAAAAAAAAATGGTAAAGAAGAAAAGATTAATAAATTTTCATATTTTCATTTTTCATATAAATAATTAGAAACTATTATTAGCAAACAAAAAAACAAATAAATGATAGAATTCCACACTTATAACACTAATTATATTTAATAAATACTAAGCCAAGGTTCGTCCAGAGAATAAAGCTCCAACAGAATGCCTTAAAAGAGAATTTCTCCCCTAAACTTCAAATTACTACTCACCTGAAATTTATTTCCCTTCCTCCTAACTTCTATATAATATAACACACCCTAAATACTGTCATAATAAGCGCCATACTCCAAACAATAAGTCAATAACTGCCTTGAGGCAGCTATTGCACTCTATGCCCATGCCAGGAGTAAACTCTCGAAATGGATGGTTTGTTTTGGACTTGCATTCTCAGCCAGTCTTTCATTTTCTGCTAGGTTGAGCCTCAGCTCCATCAAACAATGACTAGTCAAAGATAAATGTATTTCGTTTCCCAAGTAGAATTACAGAAAGTTAATACACTTAAATCGACTCGAGTTAAATTCCTTCCTTATGAAAGCATCTGCTTATATGTGTGTGTGTATATATATATTGATCTGGAAAAGCTTCAAAGACCTACTCTGACCTTGAACAATGGCTTGTTGTGCTTATAAATTAAAAATTTAAAGAAATTCAACAACCTTCCGACCTCCCATGTAAGGTTCCACGGCCAAGGGAATTTGGCAAACATCATAATATTTACCAAAGCAAAAACAACCACACCAATCAGCACCAAAAGTCCTATCCATGTTCCAGAAACGACGTCGTCGTCATCAGAAACTAAAATTTGCTAAAAAGCAAGCAAACGCAGGAACGAATCAAATTGCGAGGAAAAAAACAACGGCAGAATTAGAGACAAATCATACGCAGTTGGCCTTATCCCTAACAAATAATTATGGTGCTAGTAGAAGAAGAAGAAGCTAAATCATGGGTAGAATTTGGTAAATCTTTGAGAAGGCTAACATAATAAATGGTATAGGGAATAGTGATAAATACCTTTGAAGAGTTGAGAGTGAGTAGTGAGGTAATTTATATGTAAGAAAAAGGGTAACATTGAAGGGATTTTTCTGCTTTTGGCAGACAATGAATGAGCGACGATATATGTATGCCACTGCTATTACTAATAAATATTGGATAAAGCGGGTGGATGAAGGTGAAGAAGATTCTCTGCACTGCATGTGCACCAAGGAAGTAGCCGCAAACCCTTTTTCATATCAATAATAAATGCCTCTTTAATATATTTTCTTCTTTTTAGCGTCTAATTTTAATTTTTTTTATACCAAAGAAAAACAAAAGGATTCAAAACAAAGACAATAGAAATACTATGTAAATGTAAAGGTCAGTCGTGTGATGATTAGAAATAAGAAAAAAAATTATTTAGATAACTAACAAATATTAATAATATATTTTTTATTTTTTATTTTTAAAATATATAAAAAATTTAATAATTTAATATAAATAAATAAAATTCTCTTTTTACTTTCTCGTTTAGGTGATAATTAATCTTTTGATGATTTTTGCAAAACATATTTCTTTTATTATTGTTTTTATGCATAAATAAATAATAGAAAAAAATTATAATTTTTTCTTTCATTCACGCAAACAAATTATAAGTATTAATTAAACATAAAATAATTTAATGATTTTCATCGATATATTATATTAACATTTCTCATTAAATGAAAACAATATTGTTAACTCTTAAGAGAGAGAAAAATGTAATTCCGTGTAAAATTATTAAACAATAATGTATGAATTTTAAATAAATATATAAAAATAATTAAGCTTGTATTAATTTATTAGAATCAATTTAATGATTAAAATTGTATTATATTTATTATACACTAAAAAAATTCAACATGTGTTACTTTATCAACGTCGTCATTTGGTTAAGTAATTAGAAACTAATATTTTCTTAACAAGTAAATATTTTAATTTTTTATTAAATGTATTTTAGGTTTAATTAATTTTCTTTAAAAAATTGTAATTTTTATTTAGATCTATATTTTTAATTTTAAAAACATTTTTTATAAAATATTATTTTATAATTTTTATTCTTACTTAAACCTTCTAAAATTATTATTTTTTAATCTTTTTAAATATAATGTATTTGACATTGGATCTTATTAAATATTACAATTTTTTTGGATTTTCTATTAAAAATTCATAATATTCAGAAAAAATAAATAAATGAACCATTTGATAATAATACAAATTTCACAGGAAGCTCACTGAAAAAAAATGAAGGATCAAATAAAAAAGAAAAATTTTAAGAGACAAAATCTTAATTAAAAAATGAAATAGACGTTTGAAATTTTTTTTCTAACTTTAATGATTTGTTTATTTAAATAGAATTTAAGAAAAAAAATTATTTTTAAAAATTTATATAAATAAAAAATTATACTATTAATATTATTTTCATTTTTTACTTTATTTAAATAACTTATTTTTTCATTTTATTTTCACTTCAATCTTTATTCTTTTCTTTCCTTCTTTTCTAATTTTTTTCTTCCTATTTTTTTATTTTCCATTTTAAAGATATTAACTTTATTTGACTCTAACTCCAAAAAAAAAATTGCATACTGTTTTTGTCATTATATACCATAAATAAAATAATTTTAAATCCGAACTTTTGAAAACTTTCCTCAATAGTACCTAATACTTTATATTTAAGTATATTTTCAATTTTTTAAAATATGATATTTTGATTTCGTAGTCTTCAAAAAATATTTAGTTTTAGTTTTTAAAAATTACAAAAAAAAAAAAAACTGTGCTTTTACTCTTTAGTGAAGAACTGAAATTAAATTATTTTTGTTAATATAAAAATAATAAATGAATCTATATAGAAACTAAACAAAATATTATCCTATTTTCAACTATAATAGATATATTGAAATTTTTATTTTATTTAAGATATTATTTAATTTTGAGATTGATTGTAGATTTTTATACGGTAAGGAAAGGCGAAATGCTTCTTTTTTTTTAAATTTCAACCTCTATTAACATGTTTAAGAGATAGAAGTATGGGTGAAACATTAGCAACTGGAACAAATGCATAGATGTACATGAAATTCTTTTGAATGTATTCCCATCAAAAGTCTTAGGAATGAGAGGTGATTGAGCTACAAGTCACAACTATGGAACATTATGTGAGAAAAAATAAAGAAGAATGAGACGCAAAGAGCAAAATTTCAGTGGATAAAAATTTATTGTTAAAAGATGATTTATAATGATAAAAAATACATTTATTTATAATACCCCACACTTACCCTATAATTAAATAACTACAACAAACTAATAACTTTCAATTTCTAATAATAAGTGTGAAGATGTTATCATCAGATATTGAACCTGTGCAACCAATATCTTCATACTAGTAATGCTGAAAGTGTAAATTTTCAGCCACGAAACATGCCTCGTGGGGAAATCCACAACTATGGTTCAAACAAATACAACCGACATCTTCATGGCATCCATATGGTGTTAAAAAATTTGCACTGTACGCATTGTTTCTTGTGGTTTCTATTAAGATATTCCCTTGCTCACTCGGGTTACCTTTAATTCTTTGTCTTTAATGATATTAATAATTTTATTTAATAATATTGAGCCTCTTGTTTATCTTCTATGCATTTAAATTTAATTCTTGAATTTGTCTATTGCCAAATTTGTTTGAATGATGCCTCTTGAACTGTTTCAATGCAGAAGCACCATTCACTGCTACTACTGATGTGTTGATTAACTCATTGAATGGGAGATTTGTAAGTTTGTGTTAAAGTTTTTTACATTAGTCATACTTGTCCTGCGTAAAGCAAATAGTTGCATGAACAAGGACTGCAACTAGCTGATAAATCAGGCCTTAAACTAATGTGAAGTGTTCTTATTAGGAGAGATCTAATTCTAAACGTTTGCTTTCAAGTTTGATTTTGATACTGTTGATTACTTGATGGGACAAATTATAGCAGCATAGTTCTTCTAACCAGATTTATTATAATTGAAATCTCTGCAGTGAACTTTTGTGTGTTTAGGATTTCCAAGTTTTTTGTCAAAACTATTTAAAAAGTAGCCAAATTAGATGACTTAGCTACAAGTGCAATGGATACTTGCTTACTAGAAGAATTGTGAAGGAGTAAGGGCAGAGTTAGCAAATGCAAAAGAGATTGATCCAAACAAGGAAAAATTATTTCATCGTATAGATAGTTACACACATATATTTATCTCTAGTTATAGATTGTTACATCTGTGTGAATGGATAATATTATTTATACCCGGATGAATCATTACTCATCTAAATACATAATGAATAAATATAAAAAAATTGGTTAATTGTTGTTTGGATTAGAAAATCATTTAGCCTTTAGGTGGTGTTTGGATATACATCTAGGCTGCAATTATTATACACAACATAGCAGCTGTTGTTTAAATTGGGGCTAGGAGGAGTGTACAACCTAATATATTATTTTAATTTTTTATGTTTAGAATTTTATATAAAAATAATAAAAATAAACTAAATAAAATAACATTTTTATAAATGAAATTATGTCTTAAAAGTTAAAACTAAGTGGAAGTTTGGAAAAGGAATGATGAAGGTGATTAGGAAATATGATCTGAAACATGCATGAATAGGGAATTAATTGTTTATGATAGATCAATGTAGTGTTAATGGATTTGTTTGAAGTATAGATGACAAGTGGTGGGGTTGGAATCTGGTGAGCTGAGATGCAATTGGTATTAGGTGTGTTTGAATATAAGTTGTAACACTTTCATGTGATTCATAATGTCACTGCCAATCGGTCAGGCAGGTGAGGGGTAATTTCCCATTAAGGACTTGTCACACATTATAATCTACCCCAATGTATCATATCAAATCAATCACATTTCTTCAATACTTCTATTTTTTTTATAACTTCTTTTCACCTTTCTTTGTCCTGCTAAGTAATTCTTTTGAGTCATTAACATAAGTTGAACTTTAATTTTTGAGTTGTCTTGAATTTAACTCTAAGAAAATTACAACATGGTGCACTTTTTTTAGAGAAAAACCGTATGCAAAATCATCGCCTGATTTTCCTCAAATTTCCTATCTTCTTTTAGTTCTCTAACTTACCGTTCATCCACTAAAACACTGACACCTGCTTTTTGTAATGAGTTCTTAACCATAGGTTTCCTATCACTATATAGCAAAGAAAAAATACTGAGTGTAAATCTCATGTATGCAGTTTAATAAAAAAAAAATTGATATTCTTCTACCTTATTTTAAGATGTATAAAATAATAAAGATGAAAGAGATAGAGTATAAATAATAAAGATGAGAGAAATAAAAAAAATAAAAAAATTAGATATGATGATATATATAATATAATAAAAGAAGAGATATATATAAAAAAAATATTTAATATAATTACTGTAATATGTACGATAATGATAATTTTTTTAATAAAAAATAAAATAATATAATAAAAATATAAAATATATTAAAATAAATAATAATAACGATTAATAGTAAATTAATTTTAATCGATCTATCTAATAAATTAGCTCAAGTGCTAAATTCTCAAAACAGTTTGTAATTATGATACAATCATCCAAATTAAAAAGATTAAAAAAAACCATATAGTTGTGCAATCAATTAACTTTTATTTTTATTATTAACTTAATTATTTATTCATATTTATTTAATTATTTTTATTAATTAGCTTGATTAGTCAAAATTCAACTAAGTAATATAATCCTACTTTTGTTCATGTCTAATTAAGAATAATTTGAAAATTAAATTTACAATAGTTTTTTATTTTTCGCAAGTATCTTCTCCACATTGATGTTAATTTTTCAAAATTGAAAAGACTTTTGACTATAAGGTTATCCCAATGACAATTATAAATAATTAATAAAAAAATTAAAAGGACTATCGATGCTGTCTAATTTCCAGCACAAAAATTAACTAATATAAAACTATATTCACTATATTATAAAATGCGCGCAGATTAATCTATTATAAAATGTTCTGACCTTTTATAATTATTGAATATAAATCTAACATTAGATATTTTTGCTGTAGAAGAAGCATTGCTGAAGAGGATCCAAACCCACCCTTTTTCTCTCTTCCTGCAGAATCAAATCCTTTCCCCGGATTGAAAATTGATGTTTAAAAAAATACTAAAATTCTTGGTAGTTGATCAACAGTTATTTCTAATTTACTATATCTTATTATAAATTATAGAGTGTCACGTGTTATGCTATTCTTACATAAGAATTTTTATAACTTGATAGCTTTGCGGGTAATGTTTGAGCAATTTCAATTTCCTTATGCATAACGTAATATTTTTGCTATATAAAAAATAGAAAAACTTTAGACGATGTTTTCCTGGGAATAAATTTGGTGTAGAGTGTGGACGACAGTGTTTGTTGCACTCACTTCCGTGTTTCATTAGAAGCTTTCACATATATTATGTTGTGCTATGAAGAAGATTCAACTACGGTTCTTCTCTAAATAATCTTTTAGAAAAACATAAGTTAACCACTAATAATCATTTCAATATATTGAATAAACTCAACCTTGGTGCTGTTTTACAGTACAGTATTCTGAATTAAGGGAAGCATTGCCCCTTTGAAGTTTGAACTAAGAATAAGTCACACTTACTTTTATTTAATACTAATTTATGAAAATTGTTAAGTTTAAAAGTAATATTAAATAAATCAAGTTTTATATAATTTCAAAATTAGCATACTTTTCATCCCATAATCTAACTTTAACGTATAATATATATTTTTTTTAAAATAGAAATATATGTTTATTATAAATTATACATTTACAAATATTTAATATGCATAATTATTAAAATAATATCATACCATTTAACAAATAAATTATTAAAGTGGCAGTTTACACAAAGCTGTTAAAAGGAATAAGTGTCTAGAGTTAATTATGGAATCGGGATATTTAAATCCTCCCACTTTTCGGGGTTTTTTTTATTGATTCTGTTTGTTTAAGTTTTTTTCTTAAAGAAACTTCTGTATTTAAAACGTATAATTATTTTCTGATAATTGAATAAGTTCCTTTTAAAAATAAAATATTATGATCAATTTTTTAAGTTACAAAATATATATCTAAAAATAAACCAAAAATGTTTTTTAAAAACATTTCCTATTGTCCTTATAAAGTGATTGACCTCTTTCATCAATAAAGTTTAATATAGTTAACAATAGCTAGTTCTTTTAAATATGCTGGCCAAAATTTAATTATATTAACCTTGTTTATTGAAAATATTTTATAAAAAAGATAAAATTCTTCTTGATAATTTATGTATTTCAAAAAGAATAATCCCTAACTATCGGCTGAGAATACCATTGAAACCTAGAGATTAATATTCGCTACAATTAGCACAATAATTTTTAATGAGTTTTGAACTCTTACAAGTTCAATTCTTATAGAACCTGATTGTGTATTTTTAAAAACAATTTTTCCTTTAAAAGAATCTCCGTTGTAACTAGATTTTTGGTCTTTAAAATTATGTAACTTTGTTTGCTGAAAAAAGCAAACAGACAAATAATTGATGTTGATCACACACAATAAGTTTTATCAATTAATAAAACAAATAACATTTTTGTCTGCAAATTTTTTAAAGAAAAGATTGATTAATTGTTACCCTAAAATCCCAAAATTAGGGAGAATAGTTTTCAACTTTTGCTACATGACTCAAACGGATGCAAGTGATCAACTATACTCAAAAGGAAAGGATATATATATTTTTTTTTATTTTTTTTTTTACGTTTTTGAGTGTGTGGGAGTTCAGCAACTTTCCCAATCAGTGGTTGTTTCTATTTCATTTTCTCTCTTTCTAAAAGTTAAGGTTCTTTCTGTGTATAGATAGATTTTGGATACCATCAGAATGATGGAGCAGTTTTGGAAGTTTATTTGCTAGAAACACTGAACAAGATAAGTAGGTCCCAAACCCATTTACCCATCTAAGACAATACCCATTACATGATTTTGACTCTAAATCAGGTAAAAACAAGCTATTTGTTTAAGTTCTGTCTTTTCTGGTAGTTGATATTTTATTTTATGTTGTTTACTCTGTTTTTTTTTTCATATCCACCCTGTCTTTGTTTTTTTCTGTTACTGGCAAGTTGCCAAGTATACTAGTTTGTGAATTTTTATGTTATATAAAGTAGATTTATATTACTATAAATTTATATTAAAAAAATATTCAGTTCTTCTATCAGGTCTTTTGATTTGATAAAGAATCAATCATTCAATGGTCAATACAAATAGTTATATGTTTTATATGACTTTTGATTGTATGGATAATATTAATAAAATTATTGACTTATACGTAAATCATTCCTCGGTTAATACAAGCAATAAATTATTCAGTGTTATTTTTAATTGTGCAAATAGCAGATGAGAGTGCCCTTTTGAATCCTATATATGACAATGACATGGGAAATTTTCTTGTTTAACTTACTCAATAGTATTTAGTGTGCAAATAAAACAGGAGGAAATGGTATGTTATGTTTTGTTCTTTTTATTTTATCCTATTAATAAAATCAAAGTGTATAGTATTTTTTATTTTATGTCCAATTTTGTTTCATTTTAAAAATATATTAACAGACTTCATATGCTATGTTTTATCTCTCTCTAATTCATCTATCAAATATTACCTTAGTTATGTTTTCTTAATTATTTTGGTAAAAAACTTACTCAAATATTTTTTCAACTTTTTGTTTGGTTCCTTAAGTACGATTTATTATTCAAACTTCATTTATGAAAAAGAAATTTTGTTGGAAAAATTAATCCCACCATAAAGTTAATATCTTTGATTCGAATAAAATTGTTTCTTATAAAAAAAATACATATTCTGATGAAAGTTTTTTATTGGTAAATATGTTAAAATATTGTTGATTCATACGTGTTATTTACTTTTCACTTCTATTATATCGTCATAAAAAAGGTTGTTAATTTAGTTTTCAGATGTACAATTTCTTTAAATTTTGCCCATTTTATCTGCTATCGTTGTGAGAACATGAAATTAATTATAAAATATATTGGACGAATATAGAATTAACTATAGCTTATAGGTTAAAAGTTCAATACTTTTATTCCTTATATATATGTGATTTCCATTTTTAATTTTCTACTTATATTTCAACATGTTGTATATAATTCTCAATAGACAATTTTCTTCGTTATACCTCACAATAGTATAACTCTAAGAGATTGTTCTTATAATAATAATATATATATATATATATATATATATATATATGATAATGACTAAATTGAATTTTAAAAACAATATAAAAATAAATTATTTGAGAAATTTTCTTACCAGAATAATTAAAAAAAGAAACCATATATAAATTAATAATGACTAAATTGAATAATATATATAAATTAAAATTTAAAACTATATAGAGACAATATAAAAATAAATGTTATGTATATAAAATAAAAAATTAGCAAGGAGATATAATGTTTCCTTCTTTATTTTTATAAGAATAAAAAGAAGAAGTTTTTAAGCCTTTTTATAAGATCCAATTCACATTAATTGATGCATTAATTATTTTTTCATAAAATGTTCCTAATCAGGTGGAAAGAGATTATTAAATGAAGATATTAATTAATTAAGTGAAGAGATATTAAAAGGATATGTCTCATTAATAATAAATATAATTTTAAAAAATCATAAAGTTAATAATAAATTTAATATTACTAACCAAGTTAAATAGATTTTTTAATTCCTATAAATTAGTTAATTGATTCTTACAAAAAATAATTTTTAAATGAGTAATTATTTCTTTAGCAAAATAATACATGTATCCACTATATTTTATACTCTTACAGTGATTGAAAAGAGTGGTTATTTCTTGTACACTTGCATCTTTGTATGTTTATTTCTATGTCACTTTTTTAGTCTTTAATGTAACTTAAAGATAAGTATAAATTAATTTAAATTACAATTTTATTGGAATATGTATTTTTAATTAAAATGCAAAATTTGATTTTAAACTTATAAAACAAACAAAACTTTTATTATTGCAAATTTGCTGTGTTACTGTTCCTGGCAATCGTATGACTTACGAAGAAATGTTAAAATGGGCTACCTGGTTCAAGTTGGACTAAATTAAGTTGAGCTTTGTCATGTTGGGCAAAAACAATCCACTCAAGCCATAAAATAGAAATATTAGTTTAGTTCAAAATCGTATTTTACATTTAAATAAACCAATCCAACATGAACTTGTTCAAAGAAAAGTTTCAATGGGATCGGTAAAAATAAGCTCAAAATTAATTTAGATCTAATATTTAAAATTCAAATTCTATATTTAGCAAAATTAATCTGGTTGGGTTGGCATTTGGCCAACTCTAAACTCCTGGACAATACTTTTTAAGCCCTGGTCATATTTGTATCTTAAAAGCATGTTTAATGGATAATTTCTTTCTCTAAACTAGAACTCATGATTTTTTTCATCTGTGCTCTTTCACTTTATGGTGCTGGTAAGCCATTGTTATTATGGTACTGAAAAAAAAATGAATATTTTTTCTTTAAATTTAGGATAAAATTTCAATTTTATCTTTTTTTTTATTTAAATTAATTCTTCAATTTTTCTTAGGTTTTAAATTTGTCTTCCAACTTCAATTTAGGTTCCAAATTTATCCTCAACTTTTTTAATTTAAATTAATCTTTCAACTATTTTTATACTATGTTTATTCTTCTATTTATAAAAATGTTAAATCTTGTTGAAAACTAAAATTTTCCTTCAATAATTATTCAAATTTATTAAAGTTCTTCTATACATTATATTTCAACCAATATATCTATTTTTTGTATGATTCCATTGCTAAAACAAGGGATAAAAATGTACGTATCAGGAACTATTTTCATCAAATCATAGTTTTTAACATCCATTTGTTTTATTTGTATTTTTATTTCAAAGTTTATTGAAATTAATTGATAGATATCACTAAATATGTTATTTTCAACATATCACAATTTTATATCATTTTTATTGGTTAAAACGAGAGATCAAATTGGATCCTTCCTTTGATCCATTTACTTTGAGCAGAAAATCTTTATTATTACACAAGCAACATATAAAAAGTAAGGTTGAATAGTGTGTAAAACTCTTAAGAGCAAAAGATAAGGTAAGAGAGAATCACATAGATCATGTATACTAATTTTCTCTTATCAACTAAGAGTTACGTCCAATAACAATTTATTATACATAATTTCTTTTATATAAGAAAATTTTATCCAAATATTCTTGTATAAGTCTCTTTAAACCTAAACTCAAGTATTCTTTACAAATAAATCTTATAAGACTCTTCTCAAGATAAACAACAAATAGAAAAATTATAACAAATGAAATTTTAAAACTCGAAAGGATTTTTTCACATATACAAGAGTTCTTATTTTTGCATATATGAATGATAGAGTGCAATTCTTGTTATCTTTTTCATAAATTACTATATAGAATAAGATAAAAGTATAATTATTACATAATAGGATTGTAACATCTTTTATTCTTCTATTTAGTGCATGATCTTGATTCAAATCTATTAGAGTTTGTTTTATTAAAGAAGTTATGTAGTTTAATAGCTAACATTTGAATCCTGTCATTTGTAAGGTTCTTTTTCTTGTTTTTGTAGAAGCCTAATTAGTATTTATATTGATAATTTCTTTTGTATAGCTTAAAACTTGTACAGAAAATTGACTTTCTTTGACTTTTGTGAAAAAAACAAATATTGCAATCGAGACTATATAGTCTAATGATGAAAGTATCATTCTAAGTTAATCATGCAATATTTGTTTTTATTATCCAAGTAGATTCGTTATAGATGATAACAAAAGAATTAATTATAAAAAATATATATATAAATATTCTACATATTTTATAATTAATACTTTTGTTATCATTAAAATTTTTTAATAAAAAACCTTATTAGAAATCAGGTTCCAACGTTCTTCTCTTGAAAACAATTGATACATTTTCTTTAATTTTTATTTTTGTCATGGATTTGCAATCTTGATGCTAAAACCGTGTAGTGTTTCGTCATCTACAAATAAAGAATTAACCAGGTCAAGATGATCTTCAAAAAAAAATTTAAATTTAAATAAAAATTTTAGCATAAATTAACACCAATAATAAAGAAAACTAATTTAAGATAAAAATAGAAATTAGAGGATAAATTTGTAACCTAAAATAAAAGTAAAGTATAAATTTTTTTGGTATAATGTAAAAAGTAATGAAATTTAACTTTATAATTTTTATATAAAATTACTTTAATCTTTAACCACTCATCACTATATCAATTCTAATGATTTAGTTAAAGTATGTATTTAAAAAAAAAACTTGAAGAATTAATTTAAATTTAAAAAATTAAAAAACAAAATAAAAAACATACCTTAAACTTAAAGGATGAAAATGTCAAAAACAAAATTTAAATTATATTAACTAATTTTATTTTATTTTTCTTTTGAAACTTTAAATATCATTCTCAAAATCATATTATATTTATTTAATATATAAATTGACTTGCATAATAAATTAAGATTCAAATTATGTGATACCGTTTTTTTACAATATTTTTTTATTTAGAATTCCTTATTTAATAAGGAAAATTAATTTTAGAAGATACAATTTTAAACATATTTATTATACAAATTATTAAACATAACACAATTTAAATTAAAAAATATAGTTAAGATTAATTTAAAATATTCCAATCACATTGAATGTAAGAAACACTTTTGTGTGTTTCTTAATTTTTGTATTAAAATAACTATAGATCAAACATATATTTAAGTATCAAGATTGAAGAGTTCTAAACAGTGTTTTTTTTTAGAATTTAATTGAAATGCATTAACAGTGTAAACTAATAATTATTTTAAAAATCATACCTATTATGATCTTTAATTGGTCGAGAGTGTAAAATATTTACACTGAGAATGTATTAAATTTAAAATCTTCTTTCTATACACATAAATCTTAATATTGACTTCAAGATCAAATGATTTGATAAATGTGAGGTTTTGGAAGGTTTTGGAAGTGGTTTTACAGTTAAAATAGCTGGGAGATGTATTTTGTCATATTAGTGTTGCTCACCAATTCAATGTATGATCCAGTATAGTTTCTTAGATAATTTTGTATATGTTAACTTTGTACATAGATTGAAGTACCTTTGTATTTCATAACAAATTTTTGCTTATATAAAAAAAATGCTTAAGGGACTCATTTTCTTTAACATGAAGGGGAAGATAAAAAAAAACTATATTGAAAGTGGGAAACCACTCCAATGCCTACGGAATATAATTAATAGGATTACTTTCTGGCGGGAGTGTTGGCCGCGGTTTGGCCCCAATTGGTCAGTAATCATTCAAAGCCTATAAGGAATATCATATTTGTGCAGTTTTGATTTAACATTCTTAATTCGTCCAAATCACATTTCCAAGGTCACAGTTTGAAAATGTAGTGAAATACTGTACGTTTAAGTTGTTTAAAGGGTAACCTCAGCTTTAGGTTTTTTAAATGAGAATTATATTGACCTATGGCTAGCACCAAAATTGACCTAAACTCACTTTGGAGCAGCTATAGGAGTTAGGAGCTCCACGTCTCATGTTGGAAGTAAAGAAAAAAATTCTTATAACCCAAGATTTATAGAAAAGTGAAAGAGGATTTGCCATCATGGTGGTGTTGTTGGTGTCTTGACATTGAGAAGAATCAAACTTAGCAGAAACCATTGTGGCAAACGGTTTTAAGTGGAAAGCTGAAAGCTTAAAGGAAGTAGCCAGCTAGGGTAGAAGAAGTATGATTTAGAGTAGAAGAATGCATATAAAATTGGGCACTAATGACACGCCTGAATAGAAGAATGATCATCATAATGGTGTGAACGCGCATTACACAAGCAATGACCCGTCAAATAGTTTTAATAATAATGCATTAAAAAGCAAGGTACCGACCAAACAAATGAAGTTTTGTCCATAATCCGCAATAAAGAAAACCCATTTGTTGACAATGACTCCCTCCGCTGTCGTATTAGGGAATATTTTCAAAGACATAAACAGCTAATTTTCTAAGGACAGTTCATAATAAGACATGAAGTAAAGCAGAATAATCTGCATAAGAAAGGTGAAAATCAAGCTTCAAAGTTCAAACAAAAGTCTTCATTTATGCAGAGGCCAAAGACTCCATACTAAAAATAAAAAGTAGATAAGCATCGCAAGAAAGTCAATAAAAGACAGGGTTCCACGTCTTTGTCCAAAGCTTAGCTGGTCCTGAATCCTACTACTAATTAGTCAGCATTAACATAAATGCTAGAATTTTTTTAATATATTTTTATCAATATTTCCTTTATTTTTGTGTAGTATGTTGGTTCCATGAAGTTTTACTAAAAGTTGAAAAAAATTGGCATTGTTTTTTTATGATTAAACACTTTAAAGCAAAACTCAAAAGATGTTTAATTCATTAATTGGACTTTTAAGATTTGGGGGGTTCCCAAAAGTAGTACCTAAGAATACATCCAAAAATCTCAGCAACTAGAAAAAAGAGTTCCCCCCATGAAAACAATGCCAAATTCCTATTTTTGCTGTTTTCCCAAGTGCCAAACAGACCTGATCAGAATACGCAATGAGGAGATGACAAGAATTAATCAGACTGATGTTGAAAGACGGAGAAGTTCATCATTCAAACTCTGCCAATCATTCTTCGTGTGAAAGTTTTTCATGTCCTTTTTGGTGGATGGGGTTTGGCTTAAGGCAATGAAGGACTAAGGATGGTCCTCCTCCCCCACCCACCCTCGTGTTCTATCTATTACATGCTCCATTATTCCTTTGTAGCAGATGATTAAGCACACGCATGACGCAAAACCCTTTTCTTTTTTCATCTTGGACTTTGGTATCAACTTTTTGAGGCGAATCTTATGTTCAACCTCTAACTGAGATGCAAGGAGTGGGGGATTTTAAACCACGGAATAATTCAAATGCTTCATCTTTTTCTTTTCTTTAAAACAAAAATGCTTCATCTTTTTAACCACTTGGTGCAACATTACTGCTTTTATCTTCTACGAGTACTAGTAAGGTAATCCTCCAAACCAGAACAATAGGTAACTTTACTTTTTTTCATTTTTTTTGGCGGTTGCATATTCTAGCCACCCACAATGTAACCTGTGCCATATTTAGCCAATAACATAGTCCTTCCATCCTTATTCTTTTGGTCATAAAAATAGTCCTTCCAACAGGAAAGGCAAAAATAACTAGGCAGTCCAAGGTTTTGGGCAAACTTCTCAACCAACGTAATATTCCTTAGAATACCACAATAAAAAAAAAAAATTGTGACATTTGTGTCAACACGTTGAGACTGCTTCATTTGGATTTAAACAGGATGCAATATACTACAACATTAGCTTCTTCCCATATTGAAATCTAGCCGAAAAGAAAACAAACAAGACATTTATATAACTATATAACATACAAGTTCATAACAGGATGGGATCTGCTCTAGTTCCCATTCAATAATATCTGATACAATATAAATGCATTCACTTAATCAAAGTGATTAGCCAAGCCCTATTTGTATCTCCCCTCCTGCTATTGAGGTTGAAAAAGTTAAATGGGGTAAGCTTCATATAGGGTGGTTCAGCCAAACCCCATGAATGAACTGAACTCTGGTATTTTGCTGAAATTGGTGCTACCCTTCAAAAGATATGAGCAGAGAACAGGAAGCAGTAGTCCACCGGTTACAGAAAGCTCAGATTTACCACCATAGATGTTATGACAGTGAGTAACACTACACAATTATATAACTACACACCACCACTATAAAGTAGGGAAAGAAAAAAGATAAGATACAAAAATAGTAAGAAAAAAGATAACCCAGGTGGAATGTCAGGCTATTAGTTATGTATGGGCTCCTGTAGGTAAGGTTAAGTAGTATATTAACAGTTAGAATTAACGAAGTTCTTCATCTCCTCCATGAGGCAATAGAAATGATCATTATTAGGCAAGAAGTAGAAACCAATAGTGGCCTCCTTTAGATAAAGAAGTTTGACATCTAAGCCAGAATTCTTGAGACCTTCCACGTATTCCAATTGCCAATCTTGGAGAAGATCCAAACCAGCAACACAAACAAGGCTTTTGGGGAACCTCAGTCCTGCAAGACTTTTACCCTTGGGGCCAAATGGGTTACATGCCGGATGGTCTCTATCTTCCCCTTCCGGTAGGAAAGCTCTCCAATACCAGTCACGGTCTTGCAGCCTCACAAAGTATTTCCCATCCAGTTTCTTCTCTGAATCGGTACGCTTCTCACCCCCAAACAGCGGGTGAAGAAGAATATTTCCCAGCACCTCAATATCTTCCTCAGCAGCCCTCACAGCCACATGATGAGCAATGTTACCGCCAGAACTATCCCCAGCCAAGTACACATAAACCTTAGAATCCTTTCCACTCTGAAGCCATGTCCTTGACTTTACCCACTTAAGCGCAGCCCAACCATCATCATATGCACATGGATAACGGTACTCCGGCGATCGCCTGTAATTTACCGAAACCACCACAGCTTTACAGATGTTCACCAGACGGCGACAGAAAGTGTCATAGATAGCACTATTAGCAGATGAATGACAGAAGCTTCCACCATGAAAGAAAATAATAACAGGCACAATCTGCGTGGTGCTCAAGGGCTTTTCCAGCTCTATAATGCCACATCGAGTCTCATTTTCAGGAGCCAGCTGATACACCCTGTTGAAAAGGCCTGTGTGGCGATCAACATGGTCGAAGGAGAATACTCCATCAACAGGAATTGTATTGGCCGGGACCTTGCGGTCAAGGAACTCTGCCAACTCCCGATTGAACGTTCCATCAGCTCGTCTTAGTAGATTATAAGCAAGCTTGAAATTGGATATAAGGACCCAAGTATTGAGCGGAACAACACTCTACAAAGATTGAAGATATCATCAGAACCTTATCCACATGAACTAACCATTCTATTTAACACCGCAGTACTTTCTAAGAAAAACTGCAGATTGATTGCTCTAATCAGATAACACGGGCACCAAGCTGAAACCTCCTCCCCCTCAGAAAAACACAAAATTATCGAAATTGAAAAGGAAAGTTGAGAAATTAGAACAGCAAAAGGGACTATATAGGGGTTTACGCCAAAATGAACCTCCCAAATCTTCAGTAGAAGAGGGGAATTTTCAACTTGCAACACCAAAACAAAACTCGAAATTTCCAACTTACCAGAACAAGAAACCCGAGACCTACATGGAAGAAATAGAAAGTACAAGAAAAACTAAACAAACCCTTCTATAGGTGCCATCATTATTAACCAAACCAGAGAAGAAACAAAAAAGAGTGAGAGACAACTCTCTGCAACTCAGATATGTTATCGAACGAATACGCAGTCCTTGCCCCTTGCAATTGAAGTTAAAGGTTAAAACTTTTCCCTTTCAACCCTTCAACCCATCATCAACAACACCACGCACCACTTAATCAAAGCAAGGAAGACACACCAACATATATAATGCCAGCTTCAAATAAAATTAAAAAGAAAAAGAAAAAGAAAAACCCAGATGGATGTTACCTTAGATTCATTGAGGTTGACTTCATTACTGCCAGTCATGTCTGTTTCCGCTCTCTTAAGTCTAAACCAAAGACGCAAATCCAAATCCACAGAAACAGGCTCAAAAAGCAACACCGATCCTCGCACTCGCGATAACCGACCTTTTATGCCGCCTCATAATAACAAGAATGGAAAACAGAGATAACAGAAGAAAAAGAAACGATTCAAGTGACGGTTGAGAGGGGAACGAACAAACAGTGCCGGTTATCTGTATCTCTCCCTATGGCTTGATTTATGAGATAAATAAGGGAGAGTTGTATGACTAAGAAAGAAAGGGATCACAGATATGAGGAGGAAGAAGAAATGATAAGAAGGAGTGGTGGAGAGAGAAACACAACAGAAAGGTTTTAGAGAGAGAGAGAGAGAGAGAGAGAGAGAGAGAAGAGAGAAAGGGGGAAAAAGAGGATGAGAGTCAAACGCAAAGAAACGACGGAGATGGACGGAGACGAGAGAGACGACAAAGCTGGCGGCCGAATTAAACTGTTTATATGGGTCCCACCATTTTAAAAAATAATAATAAGATATATATCTCGCGAAATTAATTAGGAACTATTTATTTAATTGGCTATGGAGTATATGAGAAAAATAATAATAATAAATTGGGTCTCTATTTTATCCCTTTTCCTTGTTTTGTTTGTATGCTTGTGTATTGAGAGCGAGGAAAAAATGACTTGTGACGTACAAGCTTGTGTACAGAAGCTTTCTTGATGGCTATTGACAACCCCGTTTTGGCCTTGTTTACAATATCTGTTGGGGGTAAAGTTTTTGAGTCTTCCAATTTACACAAAAAACCCTTTTCCACATTTATCATAATGGCAAATCTCCTTTACTTTCCTACATCCAAACCCCGCGTAACTTACTACTTTTGCACCTCCAACTTTTCCTATAAACAATAACAAAAATACCCATTTTCTTAATTATTCTACTACAAATATTTCAATTAATTTTTTTTTTCAAAATTCCCTTAAGCTCAAGATTCATTAGTAATTTTAAATACATTACTTAATTTTAATTAAAATTTATATCTCTATATACATTTTTTACGTCATATGTATTGGGACTTAATAAAAATATCATGTAAAAATATATTATTTAGAAAGGATTCTTTCATAATCAATGCTTGTGTTAAGTGTTGAGACTTAATAAATTTTTTTCTAATATTTTTCTTTTTTCTTGTAATTTAAATTTTCCTTAATTTATATAATTGTATAAAAAATTACATCAAAAATAATATTTAGTGTTATCTTGTTATATAAATTAAAAATATGTCTGTATAGGATTAAAAAATTATGTTGGATAAAATTTCATTAAATATTAAGAAATGTTGGTATAATTTACTTTAAAAATTATCATTGAAATTTATTTAAACCCACCTATCAATTAGATTAACAAATGGAACTTTGTTTTTCAATCTCAGTTTGGGTTGAAATTACTATAAATTAAACGCGGAATCCTTTGTCTCGTGGTGTAGCTTTTGGTTTTTCCTGTCTTTAATGAACAATGATTAAATTCATAAATTTAAGAATTTAATTAAAATTTATTGAAAATATACGTTTATAACTTATAATTTAATCATAACTTATTATATAAATCTTTATGATAATTATTTTAAAAACTTATATATTAAATAATAATATAAAATTATTATTATAATAATAATATATTAAAATTAAACTTTAAATTCAATATATTCTATTTTATATTTTTAAATTTGATTTTAGAAATGATACTATTTTTATATTGATATCATAAAATATTTCTTATTTATAATTTTATTTTAAAATTATATAACTTATTTAAATATCAAAATTTATATACTTATTCAAATTTTAACTAACTTAATTTATATTTTTTACTAATCCAGACTGTTATAATTAATCTAATAATAAAAATTTAAATAATTCATGTAAGATTATAGATTTAATCTCATTATTTTTATTATTATAAAAAATCTTTTACTAATCGGACCATCATTAGTTGAAATTCAAATCCAAAAGAATTAATATAACAAATATATGCAACTGAAATTAAGCCTATTCAACACTGATTGAACCTCAAATCATGACGATCGCCCTATGTAACGACACTAATGAGCATTCATATCTATTTACATGCTTCTTGTTCAGTAATTCATCTAAAAACTTGGCTAATATAATTGAACTGGATATAGCTTACTTGATTGAGTACAATTTCAAAACCCTAATTTTTTATTATAAAACCAAATTATGTTCTTATGCTTTTAATTTTCAATTTTTTTAAAATTTGAGTTCAAATACTCAATTCGTTTATGCTTAAAAGAAAAATAGAATAAAACCAGTCAACCTTTTTTTTTATGCTAAAAAATCAGTCAACGACTCAACTTTATTTCTGAAAACAGAGTAAAAAGGAGATCCAACGTTCAAATCCAACACAGTAAAAGGCAGATAGTAACGTTAGTTAATGATCTAGGTGGGTATGTTATAAATTTTCATAGAATTAATTTTATAAGTGTTAATATCTATGAAAAAAATCATTTATTTTTAAAGACAATATTAGAAAATAAGTTTAAAAAACAAATAATATACGTAATTATAAAGTTTAAATATAAGGAGGTGAGACGGAATTTATAGACAGGAAATTTTTTTTTTAAAATGTGGTGACATCTGGTATCAAAAAATATTTTAACATTTCTAGACATGTAACATTAAAATAAAATTTTTAATATTTAAAAATAAAAATATTTCTTAAATATAATTTCTTAATCAAAAATAAAACTTTTTACCTTTATAACTAAAAAGAAAATACACTTTTTTACAGTAATTAATTATGTTACTAAACTTTTCTACAGAAACTGACAGGAAACATATTGTTGTTTTTAAAAAATGAATAATAATAAAAATATGTTATAATTTTTTCAACAAATATATTATCAAAAATTTTGTGTTCAATAAAATAATTTAGTTGTAAATGAAGTATTCTCTCTGCCAACCTTTACTTTTTGTAATGTACATACAGATCATTAAACTAACCGCAAACGGGATTTTTGGTAAAAAATAAACACTTAAAAAAGGTTACCTTTATAATATATTAAACATCTTATATTGTTTTAGATTTTGATATATATATATATATATATTATTTAAGTTATAATTAAATATTTATTTAAAATTATAAATTATTATAGTAAAAATAAATTTTGAATAATTTATCTTTAAAAATAATGAAAAATGAAGTTGTTAATATATTTTGTTAAGAAAAATGTAAATTGCATGAAGGGTTTATTTTGAAGGGAGATTGTTTAACGAATTGAAGCAGTGGCCTAGTTTACTTTTGTTTGTTAACCTATAAAAAGTACATATTTTTATAGGGACAGTAGATCTGGATGTAGTGAAAACATGGTAGGGCAATAGTTGTATCTAAATGGAAAGTCTTGGGTGGAAAGAGAAGCTATAAGGAAGGAGACAAATGAGTTTCCCAGCGTGCGGCCGACGCCAAGGCACGTGGCGACAAAGGGTTCCGTCTCGTTGCTTTTTCGTTTTGCCAAACGCGCCCTCCAAATGTAATTCCCCAAAATACCCTCTGAGCTCCAAGAATAACCCGGAAATGCCACTGACCATGACAGGTGTTTTGTCCACTACCGTGTAGCGCGTGACGGCATGTTTTTTGTCAGAGCCTGAAGCTGCTGAATAAGTATTAAGTAAGGAGAAAAATGAAGGTTTTTAATTTTTATTTGTATTTCCAAAATGATTAATTAAACAAAAATGAATAATGTGAGAGGGGGTTTTGGATTTTGTCGTATTCGATGGAACCGGTTGCATTGTATCTGTCTCTCTCTCTCTCTCAATCTCTCTCATCGTGCGCTACGAACAAGTGGCGTACTTACGGAACTCTCGTTTCTGGGGTGGGTCCCGCACACCCAAGTCTTATTCACAAAATGAGTTTGTACGATGATCGAGGGTCCCTTCCGGTGTGGGACCTTCTTCTAGGGTACGCTCTGACCCTCCCAAAGGCCGTGTCTCTCCCATCTTTCTTCCTTTTCTTTTTTTTTTTCTTTTTTTTTTTTCTTTGCCTTTTCCTCTCTCGTGCGATTTTTCTTCTGACGATTCATCGGGACCCACCCATCCATCACCACCGTTGGTTTTGCGCGAGTGAGAGAGATTTATCAAATGGGAACGGAGATAGCCATCGTATTCCAAGTCCTTCCAATAATAGATTCATAGATTTGGACCATTGGGTCACTGAAGTTCATGGCGTTGTGTATTGGTTGTTGGTTTATTTTTATTTTATTTTATTTTAAAGGAAGAAAATTAGCATTTGATTATATCTTACTCAATTGTGGTAGTCCGACGATTCTTTTGCACCCTTATCGCGAAAAGATGGGGTTTTCTTTTTGTTGCTTTTTTCATTCTTCCTTTCCTTTTTGCTTGGTTCTATTCTATCTTTTGCGTCTGTGTAATATAGTGGCGATCCTAGTCTTTTTTCCTAGGGGGCCTATCATTTTATCGCTTCTTCCTTGGAGCAGTGAAATTCTATACTTATCTTTTAATAATTTATCCTGTCACCTCTTTTTCTAAATTACTAATTTCGTTTTATCATAACAAAAACAACACTACTTTGATTGTATTCCAGCATATAACCAACCATTAGGATGGATGAATACTAAATATTTTATATAAAATATTAAATTAAAAAAATACTGCATTAACTGAGGTTTCAGATCGTACAATCACATTCATAGTATTAACAAACACTCTAAACTTATCCACCATATGTTAATGGTGTTAACTATTGAATTATATTGTTTTCTCTGCCAGCTCTTTTTTTATTTAGAAAAAAGAAATTGATTTTTTTTTTTAATTTTCTTTCTCGTGTTGACGGGAATGCTGTTGTATTCATGTTTAAAAATAATGTGAATAATGTGAAGCAATGTTGTTCACGAATAAGTGGACACTACGAAGGGGAAACTTTGGACCACCAATTCTCAAATTTGAGGAAATAAATTAAAAATATCTACTTGCCTAAAGAAAACACAAACCATATAGTACTTCAATATATAAAACAGAAAAAGACATTTATGAATTATCGCTCAAAAGAAAACGCAAATATATTTGCATCATAATCGAAGAGTATTAATATGGATATGTTCAAGTAATGACGTTTAAAGTTGGTTTAAATCTTATATATGAAAGAGGAAAGAAAAGAAAATCCCAGCTAAAGTATAATTGTTTTCAATAAAAATATTTATAATTTAAATTTAAACCTTATGTATGAAAAAAAAATCCTTAAAAAAATTATTTTTAATATATCTTAAATAATACAGTTTTAATAAATTATTTTTTATAAAAACATATTTGTATTCTTAAAATAAAAAAATTATTATTCAATAAATAAATTCCTTTCCCTAAAGAAATATAATATAAATTATTGGTTTAATTTTACTTTTACTTAAGAGTTATAAAAACCGGATCAAATCAAAAAATCAAGCATAAAATCATTTTTTACATTATTTAAATCATAAAATTATTTAATAAAAAATTGATAATTAACTGGAAAATCAGTTTAATATTATTTTAGCTCTTTTTTAAAATTAAAATTATATTAAATTTTATTTAATCTTACATATATATTTTAAATTTAAAATAATATATAATTTTTAAATTTTAATCAAATAAAATTATGATGTTAATATATTATATATTTTAAAATTATATTTAATAATAACAGTTTAACCATAATTCAACCATGGTTAAATTATTGTATCTTAAACTAGTATTTTATCTAGTTTAATTTTCAAAAATATTAAACCAAATTAATTAATTTAACTAATCGAATCAAAAACTAAGTTACTTCTGAATCATTTGAACTATAAAATTATTTTAACATAAAATTGATAATGAACCAGTAAAATCAGTAAAAACACTAGTCTATATATAAAATATCATTTTAAATATTTAAAAAATTAAAATAGTACATAATTTTAATTTTTTATTATATAAAATTATAATATTAATATATTAAATTTTTATATATTTTAATAAATTATATATTATAAATATTTAATTAATATTAATTTAATTTTAACTAAATTAAATTATTAAACATTAAATCAATTTTTTAACCATTTAATGTTCGATTCAAATTTTGAAATCTTGCTTTTATTCATTTTAGCTTGTTATATGGAAATTTTTAGTTTATCAAATTTTATCGAACAGTTTTGATCCACTTTCAATGTTTAATTTTGTCTATCATTAATTAACTATTTAAAATTTTAATTTTTAATTTTCAATCAATTTTTTTATAAAATTAAAATAATTAAATTACTTTGTAATCAAAAGAATTTTTTATTCAAAATAATAATAATAAATATTAATTTTTTCTCTTCAAAATTTAATCTCCAATCTTATAAAAAGTTTTAAATTTTATTTAATTTTAACAAATATTTTTATGTTTAAATATTTAAAAATATTTCATTTTCAATATTATTATAAATTTTTCAAAAATTTAGATAAAAATAATAATTTAAGAAAAATTAATGAGAGATCAAATTTACTAAATTCTGAAAATTAAAGGATCATAATTATTAAAAAATTAAGAAATAAAAAGTATGTATATATTAAAATGGAGAGAAAACATACAATTAAACCAAACATATTTTACAGTATTTACGAAGGTGTTAATGGCCAGCGAGAATTATGCAATTACAAAGTTACAAATCCAATCTTCAGTCAGAAAACCGAATACTAAGGAAAAGGTTAACTTTCCTACGAAAAAGTAAAAGTCTCCGATCTGTGTATTAGCACATATTCTATTCCTTCAACTGATTATTTGATTCCTTTTTTTTAATCTTTTAATTTTTTGGTTATCAATTCTAATTTTTAAAAAAGTTTCATATTTATAGTTCTTTTATCCACACTTTAAATTTTTGCGTGTTTCTTTTGAAATATGAAATGATTCAATCAAATATACTAGTAGGGCAGGGATTAAAAAAACAAAACAAAAGGCTGAAGTACAAAACTACTAAAATACAAATTGCTAATAACGGAGAAACCTTACCTTGTAAGGTTTTATAAACTGCATTTTTCTATCACACTAAGTCATAAAGTGTTTAAAATTTGTTCTAAACCGTTAAGTTAATAAAATAAAAATAAATGAATAAAATGTTAACTTAAAAATTCAAAAAACTAAAGAAAATTAATGTGATATAGTTCAATTTTTGGTTTTCATATATAAGATTGAACCAACCAAATAAAATATAAATATATTAAATTTATATGTTGTATTCTATTATTTTATAAATACTAAATTTAGATGTATTTTATTAATTTTTTATATTTTAAAAATAAGATTATTTTAGCTTTATATGATTTAAAAGAAGTTATCATTAATGACAGTATTTCATACTTTTAACGAGCTTTTCTATATTTATAACATATATGAATTTCATTTATTAATGTTGTATTTTAAATGAAAAAATAATCCTTAAGTAATTGATGTACTAGTTTGATATTTTATCTATATCCTAATAATTTTTAAAAAAACAATATTCTCCCCCAAAAAAAATAACAATCAAAACAATCGATCGATTTAATGAAAACTTTAAAATATCACATTAGATTAGTTTATTTTTTGTATTATCATTCAAAAAATATCATATACCCACAACTATTTCTGATAACAGTTACTAAACTATAAATATAAATATTTTATACTTACAAATATATAATAAAATATAAATATTATATACTTACAATCAATTCTTTATCTGTCATATTTGTGTACAAATAAACCGTTTTAATTTTAACTTTGTCCAAATTTATTTTCTTTAAGATCCTAATGATATTTAAAATCATTAAACATTAATATAATTTTCAAACAATTACAATGTTGATAAATTAAAATGCAACTGCTTTAAAATTTTAATTATAATAGTGTACCTAAAAATATAATTAATGATATTAAACTTTGATAAAAATATCATGAAAAATCTACATTAATTAAATTTCATGTAACCAAATATAAATTTATATTTAGGGATAATATATCAAAATAGTTGTAAATTAATTTTTTCATCTATAAACATATTCTATACATAAAAGTATTTAATATCTTTATTATTTTATCTATGATTACATATTATGTAAGTAAAAAAATATTTTTACCTATAATTATAAAATTTATAAATAAAATAATATCTTTATCAATAATCATAGATAATCGTAAGTAAAAAAAATGTATATAATTAATTTAAAATATTTTATCTATAATTATATAAAATTGTACTAATAAAACTTAAATTTCTATATTTTTTTAAGACGTTGTTAAACAACAGAAAGTATGTATTAAAGGTATAAAAAAGTTTTTATATTTTGTATTTTTAAAAATATTTATAAAAAAACATATAAATTATATAAATTAAACATGATTTAGTATTGTTTGATTATATTCATGTAATATTTTAAAAATATTTATTAATCATTATTCTTTGTATTTTATATAAAAAACTTTACAATTTCTTTTTATAATTTTTTTGACATATAGCTAATCAAAATCCAAGTATATTCAAATGATTATGGTAATAAAACTATCTAAAGTTTTAAAATTTATACACAATTTTTTTATTTATAAAAATTTTTTATTTTTTTTTATTTCAAATTATTTGATATAAAATTTCAATGAAATAATTTTTTTATTTATAAGAATTATTTATTTATTTTTAAGTTATTCAATGTAAAACTTGAATAAATAATATTTCAATATATTTTCATTTCATATGAAGTTTTAGATCTTTTTATTTTATCATTATTCTTTTATTTGAACATTCTTTCCTACTTTTTCCATTGTAGTATAATTCATCATCCAATAAAATTTTTTATATGTATTTACCACAACAATTTTCTTTTTAAATATGAGACTCTTTTATGTAATATGTCTCTCTTCAAACGAGAATCTCTGTTCATAAAAGATTGAAGTTGTGTTGTCAATTAGTTTTCTTTTGTTTCTCCTCATCGTTAGACTAAAACCTTAAACTCTAACACCTCTGATAGTAGTTGTTATACACCAAAAAAATACTTAGATGACGAAGCCTTCCTATTTTCTATCTTTGGAAGTATTCATAAAAAAAATATACATAAATTTAACATAGTTAAACATCATAATTTTTTATAAAAAATATTTACAAACTCTTCTTTACAATTTTTTAATACACAAGTATACAGATCTTAAATAAATTCAAAAAATTATATTATTATAATTATAATAATAAAATTTATACATAATTTTTTTATTTATAAATTATTTTTACGTTTATCTTTTTTCAAAATTATACCCATGAAACTTAAATGAATGATATTCAACAAATAATTTTTTCTAACAATCTACATAAACTTAATATTTACTTATAAATTTATAACATATCATAATCAATTTTATTTGTTATTATAGATAATTTTATAATATATTTTTTTATGATAAAACCAGATTAAATAATTTTTTATCTTAAAAATTAATCTAAGTCCGATAACAAACACCCTTGATTAGTCATGGGAGAAAGTACTCACAATAGACTTTTCCTTTATTTAAGATAAAATTGAAAGAAAATGAACAATAGGATAAGACAAAGACAAAGTATATGCCTTCTCAGTGGCTAGTGCATGATTAAACAATGGAGATGAAACACTAGTGAGGCTTTGTGTATACGTGGCTTTGGTGTACACGAGATATTATCTTTAATATAAATCAAACATCTTTATCAGACTTAATTTATATTCAATGTTTATTTATAGTTTAAAATATTATATATTAAAATAAAATTAATAAAGTTTTCAATTATATAAAATTTCATTGATTAAATTTATTCCATGAAATTTTTTAATACAGGATTGATAAAATTTAATGTTTATGAAAGTTTAATAACATCTAATCTTACAGTAGATTACGTGTCTAGAGTCATTCTTCTACTTTAATTATATAGTAATTAACATTAGTGCTCTTTAATGAATTGAAAAGCAGAAAGCAATGATAGAAGGGAGGGAATAATACTATTCTTCAGCCACCTAAAAGAACAAAAGTAAATAGTTGTGGCTGTGAAATATTTTTCATAATTTACTATTGATTCTTTCCTCAACTGGGGATAGCCTTTACAACACATGCTCAAAGGGAGAGGTAGAGGTGGCCAAAAGGGTAAGATCATTTCCCAATTACATATATATATATTATATATAAATAATGTATGTTCATGCACCCCCTTTTGCAGGGTTGATTTGAACAGTACAAATACAATGGTACCCAAGAGGAACATCTTAGTCAAGTAAAATAAAATAAAAGCACTAGCGTGCATTTATGTATTTGGCTGCATATGTTGTCGTTAGTATGGGAGTGGTGGCTAAGCATGTGCCACACATACACACAAATTATACCAAACATATTGCCGTGTTGCATACTACTTCCTTGTTTCTTCATCGCTTTCTTTTCTTTCTTTTTTTTTCTTTTTTTTTTCACCCTCTTTTTTTGGTGTCTCTCTACGGCCTTTTGTTTCTTTTTGGGGTAATGAATCCTTTCTCTCTTTTCTTCTTCTTTTTATTTTATATATTTATCTTTAATATGGTAAAATGAAAAGCTTTTCCATCGATAACGTGCGGGCCATATTTGGGTTTGGCCTTTTGTGCGTTAGGTCAACAACTAGGAACAGCTTTTGGCCTTTTGTGCCGATTAGTTCAATCCCACCAAATGGAAAAAAAGACTTCATCTATGCCTGTCTCTATTTTAATCTTCAAAAAGCTGAACTTGTAATTGTAATTGTTATGTGATGCACAAAACCAAAACAGAGTAACCAATCCGCGTGTCGTTTTGGATTATCTCCTCTGTTAATTCGTTTTTCTTGGATTGCATTTTCCCCCAAAATAAAAATGTTGCCTTCCAAACATGGAATATATGGCATGCCATGGTTGTCCATATATGTTAAAAGCCTTTGTTCATTCCTAATTTTCTAACACCTTTGGATAAACATTGGGAGGCATTAATCGTAGATCTAATTTTCTAACACTACTCTCAGTTGTATTAACGTTAAACCAAACACATCGTTAATTGCTTCATAAACCCGGGCCGTCATAATTGCTATTTTGCTATCTCTATGAAACTTTTCTTCAATGAACAAGTCAATTTTTTACATAGAGAAAGGGAGAAAAAACAAAAAACATTGATGATAGCATAGTTCTTGTTTGTATGAATATTAATTGGGCATCTGGATAATGTTATTGTCCATGTATGTTACTGTCTTTATTTTAATTCAGTTGGTTGAACTTTATTTTTATATTATTAATCTGATTCAATTTTTAAATGTATATGCTAAAATGCAGGGGACATTATGCATCACTTGATTTTTTTTTCTGTTTAGCTTAACTAAACCGTAAACTTAACCTGACAATTAGTGTTAATTTATTTTTGAACTGATATGGTAAATCTATATTTGCAGCAATTAATTACATTGTGAACTTTTTTTTTTAATACAACGTAAAAAAAATATAAGTTTCAATCTAAAATCTTTATATAAATCTATTCTAGTTCCAACTTTTTATCATTAGATAATCATAATAACTTAATTACAAACTTAATATATGATTTTAGATTAGTTTATTTTTGAAATTATTTTGTACTCTTATTTTTAATGTGGCCAATGCTAATGGACAACAATTACGGCTTATTGAAGAGTTGTTTTAAATTATTCAAAGTTGCGACATGTTAAGATAATTTGTTATTTTTACATACAATTTTATTTAAAATAAAAATTATTTCTTGTTACTTCTAGGTAATTATATATTTTCTTTATCATAATCGATGCGACATACAAAAACTAATACTGAAAATTTAGATCGTATATTTAAATCAACCTTGATTTTACAACTTTGTTAAAAAATATTAAAAAGAATAAAACTGTTGTGAAATCAGGGGTTCAAACTAATGATCTTTTTCATTTTACATGATTTAAATTTAAAATTCCATTTCAGCTAAAAAAAGGTTGAATTATATATTTAACTGTAGTGGATTATTTTCCAAACCTGATTGACCAGTTCTAATTACTGGTCACAATTATTTAATTACAAATTCATAATCAATCTATATTAGTGGCAATTTCAACAATATAGTCATAATATGCCATACAAAGCAAGCCTTCTTTATGAGTTATGGCTTTAAGTCCAATTGACTTACCTTTATATAGAGTTTGAACAACCCAAAATCTTGCTTGATTGAGAAAGTTTATTTCAAACGTACTAATTATATATTTTGTAATATTTGAGGTAAAATTAAGTGGGAAGTCGAATTTACTTTTAACTTTTTAAATGTAAAAGTAATATTAGATAATTTTTTGTGGTGAGTAAATTAAAATAAAGTTATGTCAATTTCTAATTTATATTCCTTTTAGTGATCGATTATATATCTAAAAAGGGTTTTTTACTGGCATTATTTCAAAACGAATTTACTATATATGTAAAAAAATGAAAAGAAATTATTTTAAACATATAATACTTCAGTCAAATTATTTTTTAAACCAAATAAATTCTTAAAATTAAATCAAGATTGTTTGAAATTAGTTTACAAATAACAATAATCTTCACCATAAGTACAAATTATGGATGCAGATGTATGTAATAAATGCAAAGTGTTTGACAGATTAATTAACTGTCCTTAAATTGATTAAAATACATGTCCACCAAATTTGGTACAGTGTATTTGTGTGTCAATATCGGATAATTAATCCCAAAGATTCTTCCTTGACCAAAAGAAGTATTACATCTTTGCGTTGTCTTTGAGAATTTTTCGCATCCATTTATTCTTCATATCTAAAGAATAAAAGAGAGGAATTTGTAGTTTATTTATTAAGGGGGAGGGTGATTCTAAATTATACCGATTTTGATTCTGATGAAAATTTGTCGAAATTCATATGAAATTGCATACACAATGGAACTGCTTCAACCTATTGGCTTTTTTAAAGTCCTCTTTTGTATTTGCCAAGTTGTTGCGTTCATGAAGAATATGCTAAAAGCAATTTAAGACAATTTCAAAGTTGAGAGGCATGTTTCGATGCAAATTCTTGTTGTGTCTCACAGAAACGATGCCTGATATTCTATTCTAATCGAGGATAAATGTCTAAGAATTAATTTATAGTAAAAAGCTTCATGATAATTATTTTATTCTTAAACATTTAACCTCTCTAACCCCTTTTAAGTACATCCAATTTATCCTCAACTTCAGTTAAATACTGAAGTTACCATAAATTAGTGGTAAATATTTAATCTAAATTATCTCCTAATTATCCAATTCATTTATGTATAAATCTAACCAACCCATTCAATTATTAAAAAAATTAATGAATGAATTAGATTAAATCATTGTTATTGAATAATGAATCATTTGATATTATTTTGTTATTTATTAGAAAGTAATTCAAAGTTTATCGGTTAAACATAGGTCTTTATAAAATAGGTTTTGAATTCTCTGGTACCTGGATGTATGAATACGTAGAAATATTGAGCTTTATATATAATATATATATTCATTCGTAAAAAATAATTGATGAATGAGTTGAATAAAATTTCATTAAATAAATTATAAGTGGATTGACTTTATTTAATGCATTCCTAACAAATTATCACAGGTAGAAAAATAGTTTTTTACATCGGTTGTTATAAACTTTTTACTTCGGTTATTTGAGCGGTATTGAAGTGGGCGATATAGAAATTTAGTACACTTTCTACATTGGTTAAAACGAAAATCGATGTAGCATCGGTTGTGACGGTAACCGATCTAAAAAGTTAAATTTCTACATCGGTTGTCGTTTAACCGATGTAGAAAGTCTGACTTTTTACATCGGTTATGGTCACAATCGATGTAAAAAGTGACTTTTTACATCGGTTAAGGTCACAACCGACGTAAAAAGTTTATATTTTTTTTTAAATGTTTTTTTCGTTTAGGGAAATTTTCATATTATTTATTCACAATACCTGTCTATATAAACAGAATATCAGGCAGATAATACAAAAATTACAGAGTCTATATAATTAAAGTAAATACATCAATATTTATTATAAAATATAATAAAAACAAACTAAAAATCTAAAAATCCCATGAATTCAACCCAAATTGGCAACCTCAATCAGAAATTCTCCCCAATATCTCCTGATATCATCAATCTCTTCATCCAACAGAGGTTTTGGATTGTCAAATATTTACAAAATGTTTTTGATTAAAATTAGTGAACATGTCATGTTATGCATTAAAATTAAATAATTAAATGAGGATAATTGTAATTACCTGGTGCTAAAAGTTAACAATAGAAGCCGAGACAATGAGAAACATATGTCTCATCACATAATATCCACACTCAGTTCCTCCGGGTTGTCTTGGACACTTCAAAAAAATAAAAAGAGTATGAAATATAATTAGAGATGTTGATAAAAGAATAAAAATAATTGAATAACTTTTAATAAAGTACTTACCTTTGGAATTATCCATACAGACTTTTTAATATTTGATGGATGCGTCCCTTTTAACCGAAGTCGAGCATTCATTGCTCTACAGTAAAATAAAAAGCAAATGAATACCTTTGACAATAAAAAGTTATATGAATATAAATACCAAAATCATAAAAACTTACAAATCTATAATGTCCTTTATGTCTTTCTTTGATTTTTGCCAAGCAGAGCATAGAAATACAACTACATTCCGCTTGAGACAAATAATGATTAATTGCTAATGGGCCCTACAAAATATGGATGACAATGAACAAAAATTAGGAATTTAATTGAATTCATGAAATAAAGCAATTAAGTATTGACTTACGATTGAAAATAGGGGACTAGGTAACAGTCTTTATCAGACTGCAATCTCCTCTGAAGATATACTTGTATCTCAGCTACCTTGTTCCCAGTTTTCTGCATATGAACTGGGTCCAGGAATCCATAGAGGTGTAAGTTACCTCTTTCAGTGCAGATACGATATAGGTACCTAATATTACGAATAATTTTCATATGTTAGCTTTTGATAATGAAATAATTCAAGTAAGGTTTAGAAATTTACTTACATCAACCATAATTGTAGAACTGTTACACATAGGAGATCGTTACCCACAACCAACTCCAATATATCCTTCTTAGTAATATAGAAGGGGATAGGTGTGGGCTTTCCTATGATATCCGGTTCCATTGTTATTTGCAAAGTTTGGTCGCCCAAGTTCATGGCGATACCAAATAGACGTGTGAGCAAATCAACCTCATATTTCTTTGGAGAAGGCTCAGGAAGATCTGCTTTAGCAGTTAAATCAATCTTCTTCCCACGATGTTCCTTATAAACCTACGATAAATTCACAAAATAATAAGAAATACATATATAGACACACACAATATATATATTAAAAAATTAGTAACATAGGCTAAAATTATCTAATACCTGAGGTTGAACTCGCTGCACAAGTTTCCTCAGCCATATAATGAAATGCTTGGGTGCTTGCCCCACAACACGAACCTCCTCAGTAGGGACAGGAACAGGAGCATCTGCATCTTCAACCCGTTCAACCACCACTCTAACATGATCATCATCAATTTGCTGGTGATGGATGGTTGAACCCAAGGTGTAGACTTTCCCAATTGCTACCAGACGATATGGATCATCAACATATAACTCATAATCGTCTGTAGTTACATCTACATCCTCTTCTCCCTGTAGTTGCTCCTCCGTCGGAGCACAACTTCCCTTTGTGCTCACGCGCCTAGGAGAAGGTGATGGATGGTGACCCTGTGTCTGTGTTTGAGAAAGTCCCAAAGATGCAAGCTCCTGCCTAAGCTTCTGCCTAAGCTCCTGTCTGAGCTCTTCTCGAAGTTCTTGCCGCAGTGCTTGCCTCATGTCTTCATGCATGGCGTCCAACTCATCTCTAGACACCAAACCTTCTTTGGATGTCTGTCTAGAAGACAATCCAAAGTACTGTCTAAGGCCATCACCTCGGCCAACTGCACGAACACGCCCTGGATGCTCCGGTTGGCCAATAGCAGTACTTAAGATTTCATCCCGGCCAGTTGGAACAAAGACTCCTTGTGAGCTTTGTTCAACCAAAGAATCCTACAAAACAAAAAATGACCGTTATCAGTAATGTAAATGTTTGAAGATAAATAAAATGAAAATTTACAAAATTGTGTGATTACTTACAATCTTCTCAGCAACAATGCGAGAAGGTTCTGATGTGTACTCTCCAGTTGCCTTTTGGCGTGCCCTCTTCCATTTCTCATGGCGTCAAGGTGGAGAGAGAAGTGTAGAGGGGTCTGCTTCAGATGATTGCTGACGTTCTTTCGACTTCTGGTCCATCAGCCTCTCCTGAAGCAACTCATAACCCCCACGAGATAATCTGTGGGGGTAAAAGTTCTTAGCAGAAATTTGTTGAGCCTTCTTTCTTTTCTCCTGTTATAAGAAAGCAAATCATTTAATCATAATATTGCTTATATTAGTCAATTAAAAAAATAAAATATTAGAAAGATACATACAACGAATGCAGGATCCATTCGAGACTCAACAAATCTCTGCCAAGTGTCTTGATCAAGGAACTGGTACTCCTCACAAGGAGACACATCCTTGAGTGACCCATATATATATATATATATTTGCTGGTGAGATGTGTCTTGAAGCCCCTCCAGCGCTCACCAGCAAATGAAAGCCACTTCCTCTTCAGGAAGTTAGTGTTTGGTACGTCATATGTAAGCTACATAAAATAAGATGTAATTGGTTAGTGAATGATAAATTTATGGAAAAACTTAAAGCTTTAAAGTTAAATACCATGATAGTCTCCCAAATTTGATCCTTGACTCGCATCTCAACATCATCTCAATCCTTTTTCAAAATACTGGCCTTGCTTCGTCCAAGGAGGGCCACATAACTCTTAAACTTTGTCTTGTTTGGCCCTAATGGATTCCCAGTGGCCTGATCAAACTCTATGGGAATCCTTTGCTCACCGCTTCGACTAAGGGTTAACTCCCTTAACCGTGTGACTCGTCTTCCCTTCTTTTGCCGAGAAGAAGGGTTCTCAAACCCACTTTGTGAAGGAGGAACCTCTGAAGGGTCAGCCATGTATCTGTTAAAAGCAGAGAAAACAAATATGAAAAAATTATTGAATAGAAACAATAAATACAATTCATATTTACATTGCACGTTGCAACCTTAACAGAAGCAGTAACAGAAACAGCAATAGGCAAAACAGGCTAAGGCTATCTACCTCATACAAAGTAACAGGAAAAGCAAAGGCTAAGGCTAAGACTAAGGCAAAACAGAGACCTAAACAAGCAAAGGCTAAGACTATCTACCTCATACAAAGTAACAGGCAAAGCAAAGACTAGGCTAAGACTAAGGCAAAACAGAAACAGTAAAAACAGAAACAGTCAAAACAGAGACCTAAACAAGCAAAGACTAAGGTTATCTACCTCATACAAAGTAACAGGCAAAGCAAAGGCTAGGCTAAGACTAAGGCAAAACAGAAACAGGCCAAACAGAGACTTAAACAAGCAAAGGCTAAGGCTAAGGTTATCTACCTCATATATATTAATAGGCAAAGCAAAGGCTAGACTAAGACTAAGGCAAAACAGAAACAGGCAAAACAGAGACCTAAACAAGCAAAGGCTATGGCTATCTACCTCATATATATTAACAGGCAAAGCAAAGGGTAGACTAAGACTAAGGAAAAACAGAAACAGGCAAAACAGAGACCTAACCAAGCAAAGGCTTAGGCTATCTACCTCATACAAAGTAACAGGCAAAGCAAAGGCTAGGCTAAGACTAAGGCAAAACAGAAACAAGCCAAACAGAGACCTAAACAAGCAAAGGCTAAGGCTATCTACCTCATATATATTAACAGGCAAAGCAAAGGCTAGACTAAGACTAAGGAAAAACAGAAACAGGCAAAACAGAGACCTAAACAAGCAAAGGCTATGACTATCTACCTCATATATATTAACAGGCAAAACAGAGACCTAAACAAGCAAAGGTTATGACTAACAACTAACAACTAATGCAGAAACATAAACAGGAAACAGAGACCTAAACAGAGAGCCAGAATGGTACGTACCGGTGTAGACGACGTTGTAACGACAGCGTAGACGAAGACGACGACGGCGTAGACAAAGACGGTGACTTTGAGAACGACGGCGGCTTTGAGAACGACGGAAGCTTTGGCAGCTTAGAGGAACTGAGTTAGGGCAGGAATCGAGTGTTTACAGTTATGAGGACGACAACGGTCGCATCAGCTAAAGAGGAGGGAAAACAGACTTTCTACGTCGGTTGTTTCAGAGAACCGACGTAAAAAGAACTTTCTACATCGGTTACACTACCCAACCGATGTAGAAAGTTTAATTTTTTTTACAAAAATGCCACCGGCTGTTTTTCTACATCGGTTACAAAGAAACCATGTAGAAAGTGTCAAATTTATTTACAAAAATGTCACCGCCTTTTTTCTACATCGGTTGGCGAATAACCGACGTAAAATTCTGTTATAAAAAACTATTTTTCTACTAGTATATAAATGAATTAATAATTTTTTTTACTCCATTCATTATATTTCAAATCAAAATTTATTCCATCTATCCATTATTGGTTTTATGTTTTAAATAATTTAATATTTTTTTTCATTTTTTTTCTTTCTTTTTCTTGTCAGTTTCCCAACTAGGATTCTTCGAGCATCCTTCCTCTCATACCTCACATCCTCACCTATACACTAACAAGGTTTAATTAAAAAATATATATGATACATGATTCATAAACATTATTTTATAAACAGAAATAAAGTTTATTTGTTAATAAATTTACACCTACAATCACAAATATATTTTTAAAAGATTAAAACTGTGAAAACCTTTAACTTGATCATCTAAAGTTACAACCTTTAAAGTAATTGCGGTTTTTAAAAAGTTGAATCACCACATTTTTAAATAATTTAAATCATCGTCACATCACTAAAAAAAATACGACATAATTGATAAATAACCATATTCTTTAAAGGACGTTGTGTTTATTACTAAACGGGAAAATGGGAGACAGAGTAAAATTAATTTTGGATAGAATAAACCTCTCACTTTAATTCCTAGTATTAAATTTATTAGACAAAAGTAATATGTGTCTTATGTTTAGGGTAAATTTTGATTTTATCCTTCAAATTTTTTATTTAAATTAGTTCTCTAATTTTTTTTATTTTAAGTTAATCTATCATTACTATAATAAATCTCGTAAACAAATTGTTAAAAATTAAAAAAGTGAACTAGGTATTTTAATTTATTTAATTCTTTATGTATAAGTTACGAAAAATTACAAAATTTTAGAATAAAAATATCATGTTAATAATTAAAAAAGGCTTTAAAATTTTTTATCAATTGTTACAAAATATAAAGATTTTATGTTCAAAGAAAAATAGATCATGAAGAAATATTCGATTTAATCTATCATTTTAATTGATAAAATCATACAAAAATTTGATAATAAAAAGTTTTTGATTTTTATACTTTAATATATTGTTTTAGTTAATAAAATCATATGAAACTTTAATATATTGAGAAAATTTTCAATCAATTTTAATAATTATCAAAAGAAAATTCCTATTTTTGATAATTTTTTGGTAATATCCAATATCGTTATATTGGAATGACTAGCTTAAAAGGAAACTTAAAAAACTAATTTGAGTAATAAATTTTAGAAAATAAAATAAAAAATTATCCTAAACTTAGAAGATGAAAATATAATTTTTTAATATATTATACTAAAAAAATTCAATAATTTTTTAAAGAAATGACTTTGTTTTGTAAAATCATTATAATAAGAATGTAAAAACTTTAATAGCATCTAAACAATTATTAAAGGAAAAAAAAAGTATGATAAACAATTATCCTGTTGCATCATTGGTGACAATTATTAAAGGAAAAATAATAAAAGCATAACCTTTAATAACATTTACCTTTAGAATTGATATAGAAAAGTTGATCCGCTAATCATTACTGTAAAGAAGTTTTTGTTTGTCTTAACGTTCGGTCTCCCTTCAAACTCTTTATCCCTCTTTTCCTTCGCTTTCAGTTAACCCTATTGTCACATGACACCACACCAAGCTCCGTTACCACCCACCTAGCCACCGTTGCCACCACCATGAGTCTCTCACTTGCCACTTCCAAGCTATTTCGCCACCATGGGTCATTCACCTCCACTAAGACACTAAGAGGTTAATTGTCTCAAACTACACACTTATCTAATTTAAGTACCTTCTTTGTTAATGATTTTACATTATGTACCTCAAAATTAATAAACTAATTTCTCTATCTATAAATTAGCACATTGCATATATAATGTATGGTATGTGTTTAAATTTTATTTATTTTCTCGTAATCCTTGTTAGGAAAGTTGCAGCTGCTAGTTAACACATTTTTTTTACTATTATTTCTAATCTATAAGTTGTTTTAGCTGTTTTAATGTTTTAAGTAGTGTACGTCTCATTGTCAAAATATTTTTATCTATATACATCTCATTGTTGAAAATGTAATATGCCTAATAAAATAAATTTTGATAATTTATATTTGTTTGATTTTATTTTAAAATATTTTTTCTATTTATATTTTTATATATAACTCAAATTTAGAGTTACAAAATATAAATTTATGGAAATAAAATAGAAAGCAAGTAAGATAGATTTAGTGATGACAGTAAACATATTAATGATAAATGTTGAAAAAAGATGACGACGTTGTATTTCGGAAAAATCATTGTATTAAAAATAAAATTTTTGATAAATTTTCAGTGTAATTTGATTCGAATTTTTTTCTTATGGTTAACATTTTTCTATAAAAATATGTTTATTAATTTTATTTTTTTTTGGATATTTTGCTTCTTGGCCTACTTTCTTAAAAAAAAAATTATATTTAATAATAAAACATGTTATACAAGTTAGTTTTACATATAATATCCTTATCTAAAATGAAAATATATCTTCTAATAAAACTTATTTCATCATTGTTTTAAATTTAATTATAATTTAAATTTTTTTAAAAATAAATAAAATTTATAAAAATAAAATTTTAATTTTAATACCTTTCATGTATTTGAAAAGATGATACAAAACATTCCAATACTTCTTATTAGTATTATAAGTATAACTGTACAATCTCATAACATGTAAAATATCAAATTTAGTATAGTTTATTAAAAACTACCAATAGATTTTATATATTTAAATTAAAACACATTTATATTATTAATATTAATTTTATAAATAAATATACGCTAATGTCATATGAAATTTTAGCATGTATTACAACTATTTAATTTTTAAATATAATGTAATTGATTTTTAAAAAATTCATTTTTAATTTTATAAGCTTTTTATCATTTTATTCAATTAATTTGATTATGAAAAAATAATCAATTGAAATTATGAAAATTTGTTTATCCATCACACTACACACAAAATATGCAATACTAAAGTTTAAGTATGCTTATATATATATATATTATATTTTAAATTTTAGTAAAAATATGTAAATTATATGTTATTTATAAATAATATATTTAAAAATATTTAAATCTCAAATACATAACAATCTTATGTATGTAAAAATTAAAAATTATAATATACATCAAATACTTTGAAAATAATTTTTTTAATTAAACATGTGATGTTTTCATTTACTATTATCCAATAAATTAATGTAAACTATAATATTAAATTTGGATAATATTTTAATTTAAAATAATAAAGTTCATATCATATTGTAATTTGTTATGAAAATTTTATTTTATCCAAAAATAATAATAATTTTTAATCATTAAACTAATATAATAGTATCACATAACTTTTCAAAGTATTTGTACTTAATTTCTCGTAAAATCCTATAAATTCACGACTTAAATAAAGATAAAATCTTTTTTAAATTTTATCAACTTAATTTTATATATGTTATACATATTATTCAACTAAATTTTTGAATATTTAATTTTTTATTTTTTAAAAGTTAATAATGATTATTTTCAATCTAAACAATAAATTTTATTTTTTAAATCCTTCAATAGTCATTCTAAAATCATTAATAAAAATATCACACCAAACATAATAATTTCAATCATGTATATCATTCTAATCAATTATAATAAATTATTTCTTAACAAAAATAATATCAATTGAAGAATTATAAATTTCATAATAAGATAAATATAAGTTTTCTATATATTTCAATATCAAGAGAAAAAATATTATAAATACCAATAACATAATCTAATACTTATAAAATTTGTTGACATTATTTTTATTATCACTTACTTTCTTATAAAATATTAATTATTTTCTTTTATAATGTTAAAACTATCAATTAATGTATTTTATTAATTAATTTTTATTTATTTAGAGACAATTAAAATCAATTTATATACTTTATACATGAATTAAATTTTTTCTAATTAAATTTATTTAATCCCTCTATTTATTTTATAAAAGAAGAAGAAAAAATTATAGTTTATTTTCTTTATATATGTTCTCACTATTTTATTTATGATAATTCTTTCTAAATAAATGTAATTTAAACTTAAAAAAAGAGTCAATCAATAATTTTAAATAAATTAAGCTACAAATTTCAAATTTATTTCTTATTTAAATTTCTTAGTTTTAATCATCAATCAATAAATTATTATATAACAAATTTCATAAAAAATATATTTTTTATTATCAATAATTGAATTATTCTTAAAATTTATCTAATTAGAGGAAATTAAATTAGTATCATTATTTTTTATAATTATAGAAGAACCACCAGGTAAAAATTTCTATTTAAAATTGTTAAAAATGTAGAAAAAGAAATTTGTTAAGAAAAATTTACTCTTTTGCTTTCAAATTGTTAGAAAGAGAGGATGATGTTGTGCTATAAGAGAACCATTGCCTTGAAAGTAAAATAACGATATAATTTTAGTGCAACTTAATTATATGATGATTCTCATTTTACTCTCCAAAGTTAGTAACACATAAGAAATCATGTACTCAAAATAAAAAAAAAAGATTTAGAGGATATAACTTTTGTTGTGTTTATCAATGGTAAGGATCGCATGATATTTATAAAAAATTTCATTTTATCCAATGGTCAATATTTAAAATTGTAATGATAAAAAATAATGATTTAATAATGTAATAATATTTCAATAGTTTCTCAACTCATAAGAATAAAATCGTAATAAATCCTTAACAATGTATAATAAAATAAATCTTCTACCATTACAAAATATATTTAAAAGTAAAACTAAATTTTACTTGTAAATCATTTATCCAACAACAAATCTTAAATAAATAAATTAGATTAACATGATTATATAAAAAAATCATTTATTGCATAACGCATGCAAAAATATTTTTTTTTCTAATGAATATAATTAAAATACAATAATCAATATTTTAAAAAATATTTATTTTAATTCATTATATATATCATTTTGAGTTTATGTAATGATATTCATGAATTTTATCTAAGAAAGGTATGTAAACTATATCATGTGTATGCTTAATTCAACAAAGAATAATTTAAAGTTGGTTTGATTATATTTAGTTTTTTTTTGTTTTTAAAATTATTTTTAAGAAAACTTTACAAAATAATTAGGTAGATAAAAAAATTATAAATATTATTTGATTAGTCTAATTTTAAAAATAATGTTTGACAAAAATTATTTTAAGAATCTAATATAAATAATAAATCTTTGTTATCATCCACCTTTCTTTTTCGTTTAAGGTTAAATCTAGGTCTAATTTGTCCCTAGTTATAACCTTATTATTCCACTTTACATCTTAAAATAACAAACTCTTGCTCGGTTGTTCTCTAAGCTCCTTCCTAACTATCATTAACCTTCTAAACTTTGATATTTAATTTTAACCTATTTAAAAATTCTAAAACCTTATTTCCATTTTGGATATACAAAACTGATAAACATTTACGGTGACCAAAATGAATTGTTTGTCATCTTTAAATTTTTTTGTTTCTCATCTTTAAATCTTTTTTGTTGACTGGAGTACTTATACGTAATCAGAGGAACATATTACTATTACAAGGTTAAATTAAGAATTACACATAGAATGTTATCTTTCATATTAGCATGAATCAACTTCTCAAGTTAAATTAACACCTATAAATAGAAGGTTAATTATCTTATGCTACCACAAAATCTATAAAAATATCTCTTTAACTTGAATGTTAGAATGCTTCTCGATGAAACACCCTGTACGAAAATAACAACCTTTTGCACCAATATTAATTACACCATCTCAAAATAGTGGGCCAAATCTATCCGAAATTTCATCCAAAATAAAAATATTTATTTTCAAATAGATTATATATATATATATATATATATATATATATATATATATATATATAATATTAAAAGTCAATTTATTTTTTTCAAAAATAATATTCAAGAAGATACTTTATCAGTGTTTATCTGTATTCTCATGAACCTCTTTTTCGATTGGTACAAGTTTTACTAATTAAAAATCAAAATTATCACATAAACTGTGTTTTCTAATCCAAACGTAGTTAACGATCACAACGAAATTAGATATAGAATTTTTAGAATCCACTACCTTGGCCAGATATTGTTCTTAACTTACACCCGAACCACGTTGGTAAGCGCTTTTCAATTGTAATTTATGAAATAAAAATTATTCGCAAAATTAAAGAAACAAAACCTTCTCAAATGAATGTTGATAATGAAAGATTATAAAATATCTTCATTTATAATTATGTGATTCTTGTATGAGTATATAATATATATTTTTTCTACATAGTGAGTGGATTAAGTCATCCAATATTTTTTTAATATTTAAGGCGTTATAAGTGAATGTAATTATTGAGGTTGAGGATAAAAAGAATTATTATGATAAAATGATATATAAATAAAAAATATTATAACACATATAAATAGTAACATATAAAGAATTGTTATCAGATGTATTTTTTTATTTTAAAAAAATATTTATTAAATAAAAGATATAAATAGATGAGTATAATTTTTTATATGTTACAATATCAGAATTATAAATAAAATAAAAAATAGCATGATGATCTGATGTGGGATTAATTAATGGATACGAGCAATTATAGAAAATTAAGATGAAATTGAAAAAGATAGTTGTTCCACATTTTAACAAGGGTTAGATGGAAAAAAAACAAGAAAGAAATGTTGCAAAAAAGCTACATTTACATGCGCTTTAAATGAGTGCGCACACGATTCAATGACGTATGGCCACATGGTGCTAGTTGCTTGGATCTGGAGATTATTTTCAAAACATTTCGTTCCCCTTTCAAATTAGCACTACCCCAATTGTTTTAATTTCTTGCCACGGTTTGTGTTTCTAGATGCATTTATTATTTTAATAAAGCCTTTTCCACAATGATAATAAAAAACTTGAATCGTTTGGGCATGCTCGAAAATATATCAAGCACACAAAATATAAAAAAATCTTAAAGAAAAAAAAAAAACTCAGTCTCACCAAAAGTAAATTGCTAAATCTAGTTGTGAGTGTCCATACATATTGTACTCTCAACGGGCTTTTAAAAAGGATAATGTTAGCGTGTTATAATTTTAATTTGTTATATATATAATATTAAATAAATTTATATATTTAATCATACTTTTAAATAGGTAAACAAATTTTTTTATAAATTTAAATTTAATTTATTTATTTTAATTTTTTTAACAAATATATATCTATCTATTTATTAAAATCAGGTTAAACCAGAGTTTAAACTAGTAGGTACTGTTGGACGGTTTGATCCGTTTTCATCGTTTATTTAAAGTATATCACTGTATTCTGTTTTATGATATTGAAGATATGAATTCGAATTGTTACACACTTGTTTTTTAAGGTTTTTTTTTTTTTCAATGTTAGTTTCTATAATTTAAATTATATGTAATTTTGGTTTTCATTTTCTTTTCAGAAAACAAAGTAATTTTATTCTAAAATAAAATTGCTCTTCTTATCAATTTTTTATTTTCTACGATCTATAAAATCTTATTTTCTATTCAAATAAGTGGAAATTTTAATTATTTTAAAATATAAAATAATTTTAAAAATTTTAAATCTAAAAATTAATGAAAGTTTTTGATGGATTGACAAGTATATGAGATTAAAGTTTGAAGAGTTCAACCTTTTTACTTTAACTAGAATTTGATATTTTAATTTATAATTTTCAAACAAAAAGTTTAAACTAATTTAATTTATAAAAAATTTGAATAAAAAAATTCAGAATTTGAAGTAAAAAAATATATGAAGAAACTTAATCGGAATAATTAAAAAGATTAAATTATTAATTTTTTTCAAAATTTTTTAATAAACTAAAATTACACATTAATTATAATAAAGTGATTAAATACAATCAAGGCGGATTCTTTTGTCGACAAAGAAACAATAACGATACCGACACAATATATATATATATATATATATATATATATATATATATATATATATATATATATATATATATATATATATAACTTTTTATTTACTTTTTTTTCTCTATTTCATTATTTAACTTTGTACCTCAAATCAAGGCCGTGTGATTTCTTTGAATTTTTAGCTAATGTTATTTTTGTGTTACGTTGCCCGGCAAAGAAATCAGAAAATATTTAACGGAAAATGAAATTTTTTTTCAGGAAAAATATATATTTAAAAGGATATTTTCTCTAAATAAAAATAAAATAAGTGATTAAATTTTTTAAAAATAATTTCAGTTCCATTTTACATGTTAATTAATTAAATAAAATAAATATAATTTTTTATTGTTATTTTTATTATTTTTAAAATTTCAATTATTAATTAAAAATTATATTTCTATCTTTATTCTTGGTGTATTTAATGATCTCTCATTTATTATAAAATATTAATTTTTATATTATTATTTAATATTATCATATTTTAATTTAGTTATTAAAAATTTTATTTAAATTATTTATAATAAAATATTTAAACTTTATTAATAAAATTTTTAAAAATAAAATAAATATTTTTTATATAAATATTATTTAAATTAAAAAAATTAATTTAAACAAAAAATTAAAAAATATTTTTATTAAAAATAAATAATAAAAAAATAAATTAAATAAATATATAAAATTATCAAACTCCTTATTTTATAATACATCATCATCAAAATAATTATAAATTTATTTATTAATATTTTTAATATAAATATATAAATAAAAATATTATTTTTAATTTTTAATATAATAATTTAATTAAAATAATAATTAATATAATAATAAATAATAAAAAATTATAATACTTAAATTTAAATCTAATAATTATATTCTTATTTATTATTTTATTTTTATAAATTAATTTAACAACTAATTTTATTAAATATTTTTACTTTAATTAAAAAAATTTAATTTTCAATTAGTTTATGAAATTCTATCTATCTTTTTAAATTTAAACTAACTTTTCAATTTTCATGCTGATTTTATTAAAAACAATCTAAATATTAGACCCTAAACCCTGTTGTGTTAGTACACAAATGTGTAATGATGGGCTTGAATGGATATTAACCTGCATTTTACGGTACCTTCATAAATTATATGTCCTACAAAACGGTCCACATATGGCCCCATGAGCTTGGGTGGATATTAAGCTTGATTTTACCGGTTGCTTTATAAATTAAAGACAAATGCTTTTAACACATCTATGTATTTCTCTTTCTATATGTCAGGTTTTTTTTTTTTCTAATTCAAAATTATACTCTTTTTTTTTTTTCCTTTTCTCACATTCTCTATTACATGATTTTTTATTTATTTATCTATTCTTACTTTAGTCATGTCCTATATCACAACCTTGTTTATTTTGCACATTCTATACTAGACATCCTTATTTGTTTATGGAGGACGATAATATATCAATAACAATAATATTTAAAACATGAATTGGCATAGCAATGCACAAGACAAATAATTAAATATTTTCACATTTTTTCTTAAAACTGTGTTTGATATATAAGTATAATTAAAATATATTAGTTTTAAAATATTTAAGATAAATATTTTAAAATTATAAAAAACATAAATTTGAATTTAAAATTTGATAAGTAAATATTAAAAGATAATTAGTTTAAAACTGAAATTTAATTTGAATAAATATTGTGAGGGATAATTGGTCTAAATTATATATTTTGTTTGATAAAAATTCTATTAAGAATTATAAAGAGATATTAACAAATATCTAGTGATAATTAGTTTACATTAGAAAATTAATTTAAATATAAATATTTAATTATTTTGTTTAAGTTGATTTAATCATATTTTTAATTTTTAAAAAGATAAGAATAAGTTAAATATAAATATGTGATATAGAATGTGTAAAAAATAAAAATAAATAATTAAATAAAAATGTGATATAGAATATGTAACAATTAAAAATAGATAAATAAATAAAAATATAGAAAAATAGAGTAGAAAAAATAAAAATATATATAATTTTTTAGAATGAAAAACACCAAAAACACTTGAAATATATAAAAAGTAAATGAGGAATTTACTCAAACTAATCCCCAAAAATATAAGTCATGCAAAACGGTCCAGAAATGGGCCTCAACTGAAAAATTGATATACCACAAGATGTGCCAAATCCTGAATTTAGATAAAATATTATAGATATTTTTTATTTTGTTATTTAATTAAAATTAAAATTTCACATTCTTGATTCATTAAAAAAAAAAACAATATAAAAATATTTATGATTGTGCATCTAAATTTTGCCCTTAGTGGCAAAGTCCACGTATTCACTAGTTTTTCAATATGAACCATCATACATCATACATGTGAAACACGAAAACGCGGTATTGGGATCTGCCAAATACAAATTGCCACTTTGGCAGATTCATTCAGATCGGTGTCTTAAAAAATAAAGGATGTTCAAATTCATACCTGTAAACAGGCAAAGGCTGAAACTCAAAGTTTTGCAAGGTCAAACTTCGAATACACATTTTGAGTAAACATATAGAAATGGTTTGACACAAACAAACAATATGGAATGCAGGAAATACAAACGCTGCTGAATAAAAGTTTCACTAGCATAAAAAGAATAAAATCCAATTGCCCCTTTAAACTGCTGATTCCAACTCCAACCTGAGATGTTTTTTTAAAAGTGAATGGATTAGTTAATCATATTGATATGACACAGTTCTTTAAAAGATAGCAATAGCATGTAAAGTACCTCATTTGCAATAGTCCAGCGTTCCAACTTTGGGCAAGCAGCCATGCACTACATAGTCCGGAGATAGTTCAGCCAACTAATTTACAAATAGTGCTTGCTTTGACACCAAATTATCTGCACTTCAGTTTTAGCAGCTTCATGGTAAATAATCATATCCATGAGGCCTTTTTATTGTACCCACAAGTTCTCTGCTAACTAGTCTTCGCCTGAAAGCCAAGGTTGATCAAATAACACTTCTGGGAATACATGAGATAGCTTATCAGTCTTGTGGCAAACTCAGAAATTAAAACACGGCTGTACTAGGCGGGATAATGCCCCCAAAACACAATTATTAGTTCAGTTACAATTTTTAGACACGGGAGAAAAGATAGTAGCAACCATCAGCATACTATCCGCTGAATATTGGGATGAGCCGGTGAGAGCTAGTGTCTGATGTATGCCATGATTCGAAAGGCATGTGATGATCCAAGCGATTCATGCAAGTATAATCATTAGCGGCAGAATAAATAATATGGCTGTCAAGTCCTGAAGGTTCATGCTCTAGTCCCTAGCTGTTCCAGTGTCTGAATTTACTAGTACCCGATTCAATGCAGCAACAGAAAGGAACCCTTTCATCCAAAAGACCCTAACGAGTGGCAAGTAAAACAATTGGTTTCCTTGTTTGGGGCAGTATATAAACATCAACATTATGAAACCGAGGATAAATTCGGGCAAACTTATCCAAGTTTATGGGAATCAAAATGTGAAAATAGATAATACATTACAGATCTACGAGTTTGTGTGCATTTCCAATATTATAGTTAAAGAACAGAAATAAAGGTTTTGATAAGATACTCTACAAAATAAAAAAGAAACTATAGGCAATTGGGCATTTAAGTAAAGATTATGCTTCATCAAACAAGGTTATACACAGCTCAAGTTTAGTAATCCTTTGGATTGCCAGGTCAACATAACCTACTAATGCTTGAGATGCCTTGGACACCTCTGCCAATAGTTGTGGAGATTCATTTTCCAGATCCAATTATTACTATGTCACCATACATCTTTTGCACCGGTGGCAATATGAAGAAAGACTTTCTGTTCCATGTGGCAAGAAATTATCGCATATTCCGTAGATTTTCTGATATTCTTAGTCATAATATATAAAAATGGACACACGGCTGCTGACAATGACGTCATTGCATTAGAAAGAAAAAACGATCCTTGAGGCTAACAGCTGCATTTTTACTTTTTGGAAAAAAAAAATATTTGTATAGTAAATTTATACAAATTTTCGTGCAACAAAAAATAAAATCGATAAGTAAAGAGAATGTAAAATAAGATAATAAACGTGACCGAGCGAAATAATATATATAAGAATGTTTTATCAATAATATAACTAACGATTTTTTCCTATTAACCACTAATCAAATTGCTAATTGTCTTTACATACGGCCAAAAAGAAGATGTGGGGAGAATATTATTTGAGGGTTACACGGGATGCCCCGTTTTCGGTTTAAGAGGGCACTAGTATGAGAATCCAACCAGCCAGGGAGTTTTAATTATTTTTTTCCTCAGCCATGCCCAACGTTTTGAAAAACTGAATGAAAAATATTTTGGATCTAAATATTCAAGTGTTGAATGGGTCACTAAAAAAGGAACAAAAAATCCAATCAGAATGGGAGGTCTTACAGGGAAATCAGTCAGCAAAGCAAATCCTAAGGAATGAGGCTGCGTTATTTTACAGTTAGAATTGGTTGGAACATACCATGTCTTTACGTGGCCTGTTTCCAGTCCAATTGAATAGCAATAGCAAAGCATGACCCCTTGAGTCTTGAGTCTGGAGTCTTGAGTCTTGGCTGAAAGTGCTTCACCATCATATTCAAAATACGCGACTATTTCATATCCTTTTACATTCTCTCATTGCCAATGCCCCGTTCCCACCTTCCCGTCACTTTCAAAACCCCAACTAACAAGCATGCTACACATATATTAATCACAAAAGCCAAATAATCAAATAATCAAATAACAAACTTTGGTAAACAACAACAGTAATATAAACTAAACAAACAGAGAAAGTAACATTAGCTTCCCCCTTCCAGCAAGCAGCAAGCACCCTTTTTCTGCTCCAATTCTAAAGTTCAAAGTCAGAAGAATAAAAGAACTGTGGTTGTGTAATCAATCAATCAGGTTCACCTTTCCACAACATGGACAGGCTGGTGAAACCAGAAGCAAAGGAAGTTGAGCTAATCTTCCAATTGGGCCAAAAGTGCAGTACCTCCTTCAAGCTCACAAACCTTATGCACACCATGTCAGTGGCAGTGTCCCTAACCACCACAAACCCTTCTCTCTTCACCATCAACAAACCCTTCTCCATAATCCCCCCTCTCTCGTCTGCATCCTACATCCTCCGTCTTTCTCACCCCACCGACCAACCCCCTCTCTCCGACGTCATCACCGTCAAAACCTCCATGCTCCCCACCGGCAAGGCCCACGCCGACGACCTCCGCCGCCTCTTCTCCAAACCCGGCCCACACGTTTTCCGCGACGCCGTTTTAACCGTTTCCCTCATTGGCCCCCACGTCGCCGAGTTCCTCATCCCTCAACTCCCCCAAAGTCGCGACCTCTTCCTCAAAGCCATATATGTATGCACGAAATCACAGCTCACGAGATTGTTGAGAATCGCTGTCGAATGCGGACACGCCGACGCGGTCGCCGATTTGGTCGAGGCCGGCGGGAACGCGAACGGGAAATTCCTCATGCCTCTCGCTGTTAGGGCTGGGAATCTCGACGTGGTGAAGCTTCTGGAAGCTTCCGGATGCGGAATAGACGATTCCGCGGAGTCGGTTCTACATGAGGCCGCGGCGATGAACCGAATCGACATGATGGAGTTTTTGTTGGAGAGATACGGCGACGTATTGGAGGTGAATTCGGTGAACTCGGAGGGGAGGACTCCGATTCACGTGGCAGCGATTGAGGGACACGTGAGGGCGATCGAGTTTTGCGTTTCGATGGGAGGAAACCCTAATTGCGTGGATTCGAAGGGGTGGACCCCGCTCCATTGCGCGGCGTGGAAAGGGCAAGTGAAGGCCGTGGAGTGTTTGCTGGAATGCTCCAACGTGAAATACGTTAGGGACAGGGAAGGGAAAACGGCGTTTTCGGTTGCGGCGGAGAGTGAGCACTCGCACTCGCATTCGCATTCGCACTCGCATTCGCATTCGCACGTGCGGTTACTCGATTTGCTGCGTTGGGGCGACGCGCTGCTGCGTGCGGCGAGGGTTGACGATGTTCATGGGATTAAGAGATGTTTAGGGGAAGGGGCTGGTGTAAACGAGAGGGACCAGAATGGGTGGAGCCCACTGCATTGGGCTGCGTTCAAAGGAAGAATAAAAAGCGTGAAGGTTTTGCTTGAACATGGCGCAGAGGTTGACACTGTTGATGATGCTGGCTACACTCCCCTGCATTGTGCTGCTGAGGCAGGGCATTTGCAAGTTGCTCTCTTGTTAATTGCTCATGGTGCCTCTCAAGCCAATCTTAAGTCCTTTCCACATGTTAACTTTGACTCTTTTCAAAACCCTCTCTCACTTCATTGTAAATCCAACACCATAGCTTCCACCCGCACGGTAACCTAACCTTCTTTCTGTATATATATACACACTGCTGTAAGCTTTGTAATTTTGCATCGTCCATGGTGGTTGATCAAATCCAGTTCCGTTCCCGTTCAAGGGTCTTTCCCTGATTGTTTTTGCCTCTACTATTCCTAGACCGGGGAAAAAGATTCTGTTTTCCACGAATTCGTGTAATCCGGTTATTGATTGCCTTTTTTTGTGTGTGTATATAGAATCATAAGCAAATTAAGTTAGTGGATTGATCCTGATATGCAATAACTCAATTGTATTAATATTGAATGAATAGATGATATACAATGAGCAAATACTTGTGTTTATAGAACATTGAGCATGAGAGCTGTGGAGTGAATACCACCGCATATTATGTTACAATTACAAACCACCAACTGATTGCATCACTTGCTGACTCAACTACATAACTGACTTTTTTACTGTTGGAGCCCATATGCATGGATGAGTGCAGCATGTTTAATCTCTGTTAGATTAAAAATATTAAGTATCATGAGAGTTCAAGAATTTGTTTAATTAGTAATTTAGTATGAGAAAGCATTTCTTATTTTCATTTATATTTCAGAAACATGTTTGGTTTGTATGAACTCCTTGTTGCATTCTTATTCTCTTATCCCTCCTTCATCCCATTTTCACTTTATTTAACTATGTGACTCTCTTCTCTTTCACGCCTCTAATTCATTATTTTTCCTCCCCTCCCATATCCATGATGTTTCTTCTTCCTGGAGTAAGAGATGGGTTTGCATCCACTATACCAATATGGTCGTGGCTGTTCTTCAATTAAAGATTGATTAGGTTGATATGGTGATAAGGACTTAATTCAAGGATCTTGATTTTACAATGTCTGTTAAACTAAGCTCCATTAAAACATTGAACATGTTATCCGTGGTTTAAGCAGCTTAAGGCGCTAATCATCGAAGGGTGACATGTTGTGAATCAATTTATGCCGCAACATGCGGGGGTCTCACAGTGGTGATGGAACACTTTTGTAGGCTTAATGGTAGACATAAAAGGAATTTGCAATTCATAGGGATCATTTTATCGGTACTTAATTTAACATATGAATTTTCCATCCTAGTGAATGTCCTAACTATTTTACCATTCAAATCACGGTATGCAAATATAGAACGAGGAAACATCTATAATATTAATTAAGGACGATGAAGTATTATTGAGTATTGTTTTCACTGTTCATCCAAGGGAAGCTTATATGATTGTTTAAGCTTGAACATTTTATGGTTATAAACAGCTTATTTGACTTAAAGAAGAAAAGGATTTCAATAGGTGACCCATCCCATCTTTTCCATCTCATCCTACTTTTTAAAAAAAAATATTGTTATAATGATTTTAGTGGATCTGGGATAAGAATGTAATCTGATAACTCATACTTTACAACTTAGGTCGATTCTCGCAGCTAGTTTTAGCTATCATTTTTGTATAAGAGAAGGCAAAGTGACTACTATCATCTCTCTTTCTCTCTCAATTCGATTCAAATTTCAGAATAAGTCTCCAAGTAGGGCTAGGGTTTTCATTTGGCAAAAATCCTGATTTCGATTGAGCCTCGTTTTGAGGGGATTGGGTGTTCTTGGATTTCTGTCAGGCTCAAATGTGCTGAAGCATTACATGCTTTTAGAAGTATTCTTTTTTTATGCCATTGATTTGGTTCAAGTATAAAAAGTTTCGCTTGTTGAATGAAAAACAAGAGTTGTAATCTAAGATCTCTAGAAAAGGAACATATTGTTTAGTTGTAGGATGAAAATAGGAGATACTAAAAAGAATGGAATAAAAGAATTGCGTTTAAAATTATGAAAAAGAAAGTTCCTTTTTTTAAAAATAAAAACCAAATTCGTTGTGAACTTTATTTACATGTTTTGTTTTTAAAAAAAAAAAACAAAAACAAAAATGGACCCTGAACATACTCGGCCCCTTGAAGATGACCATCAAATACGGTAGGGTTGATATCCAATTATTGTTTCGCGCAATGCAAATTTTTTTAATATGTCTGAACAGTACCTTGAAAATGTTAGAACATGACATGGTTCAACATGGTACAACTTTCAGAATATCATATTATTTGCAATTGAGTTTTCAGTTTTTCCTTATTGAAACAAAATTAAAAATAAGATTTTCTAGAGTCCGTCTTGAAATGAGATGCCGCCACCAATTCACAACGTCATTCTTACATTGACTAAGAAACAAACCGCCTTAATAGAAAAATTGCAAGTGTACACCTTGGTACTAGGGATATATTTCAAAATTAATAATAAACCAATCAAGATTTAATTTAATTTAATTTCTTTATCTATCTGTAATTTTAGTTCTTCAATTTTCTTCAAACAATTTGATTCTTATATTTTTAAATTTTATTACATTTAATTATTTATTATTTTTCAAATTAAAATTTTTAAATCATTATTTTTAATCTAAATTTTTGAAGAATTTTGTAATGATATTGAAAAAAAATAATTTTAAAAGTTTAAAAATAATAAAACTTGTAAAAAATTTATAAAATTTGAAGAATTTTATGAGATGTAATTTAGAATTTAAAGAGAAAAAATATTTTTTATTTTAAATCAATTTAATATTTTGGTTAATAAAGTTTGAATAAATGATAATTTAATAAATTTAATTTGTAAAAATTTTAAGTAAAAAAATTACAAAGGACAAAATTTATTAATTTTTAAAAATAAAATCATCAAAGTTGTTTGAAAAAAATTAAAAGATCAATATTGCATATAAGTTTAAATGAAAGAAATTAAAAATACAACTAACTTAATAATAAAAAATGTTAGAAATAATATAATAAAGAGGAAGAAAATAAATAAATAAATTGTAAGAAAAAGGAATAATAAAATCAATGTTGGTTTTAATAATAGCCATCGGTGTTTAATTTATATCAAATGCTTGGCGATTGCTACATCATTCGTATTTATTTTCCTCTGGGGAAAGAGACAGATTTGTACATTAATAGATCATTTTGACGTATGATTTGTATTAGTTGATTTTCAAAAGGAACATTTTGATTAAATTATTTATTCTCAAGACATTTTAATTAAATTTGATAACATTGTTGAGTATGGAGCATAACCCGAAAGATTGTGGAAGAAGTCAAGGGAAGCGAACTAGAAATAACGATCAAATACGAGAGACTTGAAAGAACAAACTCAAAGCTAAACGCGCAGTTTCTCTGCCGTTGGCGTCGACCAGTCAAGTCAGAGCTTCGGTTCTGATTCACTGATTCCATATTAATCTGCGTTTAGGTCGTGAGGCTGCCGTTAGAGGTCAGTCACCGTTGTAAAATACATGAATTATGATCAAAATAATATGATATAAGATATGGTATAATAAAAAATATATAATAATCAAAACAGTTGAAGAAAGAGTTGCTTGCAATATTTATCAAATTCCGTTTTCCAATAAGAATGAAAATACAAAATGTTGAATGCATACTTGCACACATTACCACGGTTTGTTAACTGTGATAATTTTTAAAATTATAATTATTAAATTAGAGTATATTGAAGTGAGCACATTGTATCCTATATGCAAATATCATTTCTCATTTAGATCGCTGCCTCATCAAATTTACCATGTTATAAGATAGGCGTTAAATAGGTTTGTGCTGGTTATTTTCGTTCTCTTTTTTTTTTAATAAAAAAGGTTGTTTTAATGATTTGTATAAAAATATTTATTTTTTGTAATTGAAGTTATTTTTATTATTAATTTTTTGAAATCATGTTTGTCCAGAAGTATAAAAAAAGGGCCAAATGTTAGATCGAATGTAAATCCTTCTATCCTTTTTTGGGAAGTAACTAAATTTGCTTTTGGCTATATTTGTGTCCCTTTTAATTAATACTAAGTAGGGATGTTCATAAATTAAAAAAATCAATCAAAATTATTATTTTGTAATAATCTAAAAAAATTACATAATTTGATTCAGAAAAAATTTCTAGTGAAAATGAAATTGAGCCTATCGAAAATGCACATCTCTTATTATACTTTATGAAGTGTGGTTTGTTCCTTTTTCGTTTTAATTTTCTTGTGACATTCCTTTATTGTATAAGTATGGTTTTCAGACTATTCAAATTGTTGTCATGCATATATTGAATTCACATAGTCTAGTGATATTATTATATAGAAACAAGGAAATTTAATGTTCATGTTGCCATAATGAGTAAACTTTTATCCTCTAAATTTTGTAAGTCTTTTAAAGCATCTTCAATGTAGTAATTTACTAAAGTTACTTAAAAAAATTTAGTATATATATTTAAATATATTTTATATTTAATTTTTAATTTAACCGTTAAAATATAAAATATAATAAAATGTATGTAAAAGCGTTTATTTATAATGAAATCGTTGCTCAAATTATGAAAATTTTATACTTTTTCTTTTTCTTCATCTAAAATCTTTTAAGTTGCATATAGTCCGTTTAGTCTTCAAACTTTGTGATGCTAACAAAGCATCATCCTAGATCTATTGAACATTTTGTTAGTTTAGACTTGTTTGGGGTGGTTTTTAATTTTTAGAGTTAAAAATTTTTAAAATTAAAATTAATTTTTGTTTTCAATTTTTTATTTTTATTTTAATTTTTAAAAGTTGTTTAAAAAATTAAGATATTTTATTATATTATTTTGTTATAAATTCATAAAAAATATATAAATAAAAATATTAATTTAAAAAATTAAAATATATCAAAATTATATAAATTTAAAATTTTTAAAATAATAAAATTAAATATTATTATTATAATTATTATAATAGTAACAATAATAATGATAGCCATAAGAATAAATTTATATTTTATATATTGTTTAATTATTAATATTTAAAATAAATAATTATATATATATATTATTATAATATTTTTATATTATTTAATATTTATTTTATATAAAAATAATATATATTATAATATTATAAATTAAATATAATTTATATGTTAAATAATATTATTTATTTTTAATTTATAAAAATTAAATAAATAAAAATTTTAAAAATAATTTATTTTAAAATAATAAAAAATAAAATATTATTATTATTATATTGATGATGATAATAGTTATAATATAAAAAATATTATATAATTATATAATTTTATATTTTATATATTATTTGATAATCAATATATAAAATAAATATTATATTATTATAATATTTCATTAATATATATTATATTGTAAAAAATTATATTATAATACAATAAATTAAATATAAATCATTCATTTATACATTTATAAAAAATATATAAAAATAATTTTTTTAAAATAAAAATAAAATTTATTATTATTATTATAGTGAAGATAGTAATACTAGTAACGGTAAAAATAAAAAAAATATTATGAAATAATAATAATGGTATAATGATTATAATATATATTATAATATAATTATACAAAATTTGTTTTATATATTATTTGATTGTTAATATTTAAAATAATATATTATAATATAATATTATAAATAATTATATAATATTATGAATTTAATATAATTTATATATTAATTATTTTTTTTTTATTATTTAAAAATTAAATAAATAAAAAATAATTTTTTTTAATAATAAAAAATATATTATAATTATTATATGATGGTGATTTAATAATAGTAAAATTTATTTTAAAATAAAAAATAATTTTTTTAATTTTAAGATTTAAGTCAAAATTATTTTAAAATAATTTTGACAAATAAATTTTATTTTTAAAAATTAATTTAAAAAATAAAAACTAAAAATTCACTGCCATTTTAATAAATTTAAACAATAAATAAGTTACACTTTCAACAATATATAAAAATTTTAATTTCCATTACAGTTTTAAAAATGTCATGAGTGTCCGGCTTGTCCAATGGACAACAAATTAAATCTATGAAGTTAAGATCCAAAAAAATAAGACACTCATATCAATTACTATCACATAATATCCATTGCCTAACTTCAAAACCGTCAAGGTATCACGATGGGGTACACAATTTCCGTGAAATTTTAAAAAAAAAATTATTTTACTCTCTAATGGTAAATTTGAATAAAAATAATAAAAAAATATTAATGATAATATATATTTTAGTAGAAGAAAAATAAAAAATATAAAAAATCAATTTTTTAAAGATAAAAAGCAATTATTTTCTACTATTTTTTTCTTATTAAATTTTTTTTCCTACTTTCCTTTCTTCCATTTAAATACAGTTTCAATACTCCTTCTAATTCCCCTCTTAGTATCTTTTAATATGAGCCATTTTAAAAGTCCCTATTAGTTCCTTTTGATATAAGTTCATTTTGAAAATTTTATGAAGCATTGAATATTTTTTTTAAGTTTATCCCTAACATTTAATAAATTATATTTAAATATTTTATATTTTTAAACATTATTTTTATCAATTTTAATTCAAAGGGATAATTAAAGTAAAAAAAAGATAATAAAGTAGTTAAACTATTAAATAAGGATAATTTTGAAAAATTTATATAATATTTGGACCATTCACTACTTTTAACTAAATTTTTTAACATGTGTAAATTAGTTAAAAATGAATTATATAAAAGACAATGTCAGGCATAAAAGCTTTTGTAGATCTTGTCTTCCTATTTTTTCAGAGATACAACAGCCTACGCTTAGTATGAGAAAGCCAATTAAAACAGACACAGACCTATTGGATATTTTATGAAATCACATATTTTTTATGGACAAATTTATTTAAGTTGGATAAAATATTAGAAATAACAAGATTTTTCTTCTAAATATTTAATATAGTTGAATATATATCCGAATATGTATGTTATTTTTTGTGTTGTTGTCTCCATTGTTTTTCGTCAGATTTTTTTGTATTGAATTATGTGATATAAATATTGCTCAACACCATTCATTGATGATGCCTACCACACTTTACTTGGATCAGGTTTCATAAAAATCAATACATGTTGAAAATAACAATATTGCGTTTGGGACAAAATATCTTTTGATCTTTAAGGTCATTAATTTGGGATGGTTTTGGTTTTAAAATTTTTTAAAACATTAAATTTAATTTTTAGTTTTGATATACAGTTAAATTCAAATGTTAATTTTAAAAATTTGTTATAAAAGTGAATTAATTAATTTTATTTTATTATTTTATTAAAAGTTAAAAAAATATAAATAAAAAATATTAATTAAAAATAAAAAATATATTATTATTATTATAATTATGATCAGATGCTACACCATCATTTAATAGCAGTAATATAATAATTATAATATAAAAAATATTATAAATTATATTTTTATATTATTTAATAATTAATAAATAAAATAAATAATTTTATATATTATTTTTATAATACTTTAATATTATTTAATATTTATTTTATATAAAATAATATATATTATAATATTATATTATAAATAATTATATAATATCAGATTACATTATAATATTATAAATTAAATATAATTTATATATCAAATAATATTATTTATTTTATTTAAATTTATAAAAATAGATAAACAAAAATTATTAATTTAAAAAATTAATAAAAATTAAACTCTCTCAAAATAATAATTTAAAAAAAAATAATAGGTATAAAAAATATTATTATTATTATTATCATTATAATATTGATTATAATTATAATGATGATGTTATAATATAAATATAATTTTTTTTCTATAATATTATAATATGTTTATATTATTTAGTATTTTTAAAAATAAAATAATATATAATAAATAATTATATAATATAAAAATATTGATGGCTATAATAAAAGTGTGGTTGGATAAATTTAAAAATATATTAAAAATTATTTTTGTCAAATAAAATGTATTTTTAAAATTAATTTAAAATAAAAAATAAAAAAATCGTAATCACTCAAACAAGGCTTAAACTAGCAAAGTCATGAATTTCAATCTATATGTTAGATTAATGTATAAAAAAATCTATGCCAGTAGAAACACATGTTCCTATTCTCAATTATTTTCAAATATTATAATGAAAGAATATCACTGTATTTTCTTTGTCTTTTAATCCTAACAAGTGTGTAGATATGATAATGATAGCTAATTGAAGCATGTTTATGTTTTACTATTTATTTTATTTTAAATTCACTACTTCTTAATTTGTGTAGATGTCCAATTAATTTTAAATAAAAATATTATATATTAAAAAAATGATTTGATCAATTTTATTATTATTATTATTAAATTTTATATTACTTTTTTACCTTATTGTTATCGTATAAATTGGTTGAATGTGTTAAAAAAGACAAAGAAAGTGCAAATAACATGCATGATGTAAGATGTTGGAGAAACATAAACAATTACCATGGAATTTCACTAAAGAGAGAGTAACTAGCTAATAGATTAAGTATATTTGTATAAGATTATAAAATAGATTATCAGATAAAAAATAATAATTTTAATAATTTTTAACACGTATTGATAAGAAAAAATAAATTTAAAGTATAACTATATAAATATTTTAATTATTTTGCAATGAAAGAATTTGAATAACTTATGTACAAAATTAAATTTTATTCTGATATTAAATAATATTTTTTCATCTAATATTCTCCACAAAAGATAATATATTATTCGAATAAGAAGTATCCATGAGATGGTAAATTAACTCTTCTAACCATTTTTCCCCAAATACATATACCTTATACGTAAAGGCATTATGAATTATAATTAAAATTTATAACACGCATGATCTTAACTGCAAAATGAGATAATTTTTTTTAATAACACTGTTTTGTGCGTTTTTAATATGGTTATCTAATAAATATACTGTAGTGAGTGAAGAACGTTAATAAAGATAATGCGGTGATTACAAGATATGAAGATAATAAACTTATGTTCGGAAAATATCACTGCAAACAGTTTTATTTCAAATTGATTGCAATATCAGTATTAAAGGCTATATTTCATTTACATTCACTCATAATAATATTTATAAGTTCATTTTTATTTTTTTTACCAGTAGATGTGATTAGAATTATTAAGAAAGTAAGCCTCAACCAAGAGAAAATAATTATTCAGGGAAAAATTAATATTATGACACTTGCGACTATGACACATACCGAAAAAAACATTTATAATCATCCATTTAATATAATATATATATATATATAATAGATTTTTCCAACAGTTTTTATTTTTTATTATATAAATTTATATAAAATATATTAAATTCTGATAATTATATTATTCAAATTGCTAATAAAATATTTTTTAAATATAATTTTTTAAAAATAAGGTAATTTATCTTTTAAAATCATTATTGAAATAATTTGTTAATATATATATTAAATTGTAAGTTATTGCTCCTTTTTTATAAAGATGAACAGCTACCTGAATTCAACATAATTCTCTATATATTAAATTATTTTTACTTTTATTTACAAAAATATTTTTTTTTGTATTTTTAAAAGTTTATATTAAAAATTAAAAATAAAAATAAAATAAAAATAATTACTTTTTGTTTTCATTAATTTTTTATAAAATATAAAAAAATTCTAAAATTAAACACCAAGTAGAATTATTAGTTTATGTTTATTTTCATGATTGAAAAATATTTAAAGAATTTATGTATAAAATTTTTAATCAAGTCTATAAAGGAGGACCATCAAACAAAAGAAAAAAAATTCTGAACGATCATTGGATAGATCATTAAACATGTTATTTCTAATCGTTCTTGAGCTTTTGTCCCTTTTTCTTAAGTCTAGCATTTTCCATTTAAAATTTATTTTTTAGTATTTAATTGGTTTGACGTCTGTCAATTTAATCAGGTTTTACGTCTGTCAATTAATCTGTTTTGATGTTTTCTTCAAGTTGTGTGTTTTGTTGCTTTTGCTTCATTTCCCCAGTATTCTAATATTAATATAATATTGGTGTTGGAGATTTAAAAGACGTTTAATAAACGACAATGCATATGATACGATTTAGAAAGGAAAGAGAACGATGAAATTTAATAATTATTTTTATACAATAAAAATAATAAAATTTAAATTTATAACTTCATATTATAATTTCTATATATATTCAACTCTACTAATTAGTTAACTCTATCAAGTCATTTAACAATCTGTTTTGTATATTGTCGTGTTTAAAATTTTATTTAGACTGTAATTGCAGAAATTTTTATAAAATATTCTATGAATAGGGATAAAAGTTAGTTCAGTTAAATTTTGAATATTTAAATATAATTTATTTAAAAATTTTGATGTTTAAATTTTATTTTGTTTTTTATTAAATATTTTTTTGTTAAAACTTAAAGTTTAATATTATTTAAAATCTATAAAACTTATAAATATGTTTAAAAATTTATATTTTAAAAAAAGTTTAATAAATAAACTTAAAATTTATATAAATAATTGATTAATTTTTTTTACATATATTTAAAATTTTAAAAATAAAAAAATTATTAAATAGATCTAAAATATATATATTATTTAGAAGATTTATAAATTACATAAATATGTTAATATTATATAAATATAATATATTAAAATAAATATAAATATAAAATATATAAAGATAAATAGATTTTCAATAAATTAAATAATTTTTTTTAAATTTAAGTTTGATTTATTTATCTAATTTTTTTTAACAAATCCAATTTATTTATTTATTAAACAAGTTAAATCAAGTTATATTTTAAATAAATCAAAATATTAATTTTTATAAAACAATTTTATTGATTTACATCTCTGATATTAAATTAGCATTAGTTATAAATTAGAATATTTAATTAAAAAAATTAAGGAAGACAATATTAATAAATTTAAAAAATTTTAGAAACTACTTTCTACTTAAGTTACACATTCTCAATCTCAATCGTAAAACATATATTCTATTAAATTAAAGGCTGATATTGCAAGAAGCAACGGTGCATCCAAACTTTAAGGACGTATGTTAAAGAAATTCTTAAAAGAAATGAGAATTTGGAGATGATAGTATCTAATATTTGAAACAACCATTTTATTGGAGGTCTTGCTACTTTTCTTATTTCATAAAAACTCGTATCCAGTAGATTATTGTCTAGCATTTTCTAAATTTAGTTAAAGTTTAAAAAATGGAAAGAAAACATAAGTGTTATGAAAGAATTTATTAAGGAATAAAAACAATACTTCAATTTTTTAAAAAAAGATTACGTATGTTTATTTTTTTGTATGTTTAATTTTTCCTTTTGGTATATATTTTTTATATAAATATATGAATTCAATGCAATAATATACTGGAATGAATGATTAATAAAATAATTATTAGTTATGAATTTCTTTGTAAGATATTAATATAATATTTTAAATTTTTGCATCATTTGTAAGTAAACTTAAAATCTTTAAAATTAATATAATTTAATTAAGTTTAACTAATTTATTTCAAACAAATTTATTTTTAAAGTCAAAATAATATTTTTATTAACAATATAAATATTTTTATACTGTTATTCACTCACAGATTGTCATCATTTAAATAAAAATAGTTAACTTTGACATTTACTTAAAAATTTATATTTATGATATTTTTAATTGATTAACAATATACATTTTTTCATATTAAAAGTATATCAAATTAAACTCTTTTTTGTTTTAATATTCTTTTAACATTTTGTTTCTAATGTGCTTAAGGATATTAATAAAAATCTATATATGATAAATTTTTATTAAAAATGATATAATTTAGGAAGTGATAATATTGAATGTTATAATTTTAATAAAAAATTATTGCTCATTAATTTTTTATCATATATCTTTAAATATATATTATAAATTGTTTAAATTACATATTTTTATTTCCCTTGCCTGGAACGGGTATAATACATTAGTTTCAAAAACAAATGCTTAGTATAAAAAATGTATTTTAGAAACAGCGGTGCTCACCCTTTCAAATAACACTATTGATACAATTAATTATTATATTATTAACATAATTAAAGAATTAATAAAATTGTATAAAAGTTTAAATCAGATTATATATCCAATAGAATCCTTTAATAAGTTGAATTTTTGATTTCCAAATCATTACTGAAACTCAAAAATGAATTGCACATTAAACCCACATTAGGAATGTGAGAAAGAGCAACAGTCGTTAATTGTCATGCATTTTAGGGGAAAAATAATCTTATCCCGCAGATAGTCTTAACAACAAGTAACTTTAAAGTGATCTTTTGTTTAAAGAAGAAAACATTTCTTGATAAAATGTTATATATTGACAATAAATAAAAGTAATAAATGACAAACGCTAAATTACGTGGGGTATAGGTGCTTAAGCATGTATTCTGTTATGTATAATTATATGGTTTATGGTCAACAATAACATAACTAAAGAGATTGACAACTTTATTAATGAATCGAGTGAGGAATATTAAATTATATTAAAAATATAGTTTATATACTAAAAAATATTAGAAATATATTTTATAATGAAGTTTTTAATAAACCTTCTTAATCTAATTTACCTTTGACATTTTTTTTTGACATTTTTTTTTCAATAGAAACATTACTAAAAGGTTAACTTTGTGTTGTTGAATTCAATAAAAATATAATATTATACTAAAAACATTATATACAGGTGTAAATTAATTAAGTCTCAACTTCTTAATATATTTTTCACATATACTTAAAATAATAATCAATTTTAAACATCTTTTTATAAATACATATTAAAATTAGATGCATTCTTTAATATTTTTATAAATTTGGTATCATATTTTAAATAATAACAAATAGATATATATACAGTATCATTTATTACAGTCAATTTTTATATTAAAAAAATAAAAAATAAAATATTTATATTTTGATCTCATTTTTCTTATAATATATTTGATGATATTTGTAATTTAATCCCTTAAATATTAATTATTTTTTTAGTTTATTTTTTTTTTTAAAAAAATGTTGAGTTAAGTTAACACATATGTAAAGGGCTTGAACATTAATATGATTTTACCCTCATTTTTCTCTTCGTTTTCACTGTTCGTTTTGCTCTTTGCTCTACTCCAGCTTGTTCTACTCCGGTCCATTTTGCTTCGTTGCGTTCTAGTCCGCTTCGTTGTGCTCCAGTGAGGTTTTCTTTTACCTTTTCGAACCCTTCTTTATCTGTACAGTTATTTATTTTTTCGTGAATGGTCTTTATCATTACCATGGGCTTTTCCATCTTTCGTTGCATCTGTTGTTTGTATTCCGTCATCTGAGTTTGCATGCAAGTAGTTTTAAATATTTTTACCGTTGTCTTATAACTGATATAAATATTTGTGTTTTTGTTGAAGACTGTTTGAAATGGGTTCTCATTCGGATTCGTCTCCTATGAGTGGTGTTGTGTCATCAGAGCCAAGGATTTGTTGTTGTGGACAACTTGTTATTTTAAAGACTTATTGGTCTACTAAAAATCCTAGTAGAAGATACTATAAATGTGCAAGAAGAAGTGTTTACAACAATGAAGTAAATAGATTTATTTTAAATTAAATTGTTTTTCAATTAAAATGTTGTTTTTGAATATGTAGGGATGTAATTATTATGATTGGGTGGATCCATCTTCTGATCATCAGATTGCAACACAATTGAATATGAATGCAATCGGATGTGGACAATGCTCAATTACTAGCAAAGAACTAATTCAAATGCAATGTGAATTAAAAAAGAAAGAACAAGGCTTTGAAAAATTAAAACTGCTAAGAGCCGAAACAAATAAACAGGAGAGAATGCATGTGAAGTTAATTTTCATTCTATCTAGTTTGGAAATAATTTTATTAGGTTGTTTTATTGTTGTTGTTTCAAGGTTTGGTGTTTGTTTCATACTTTATATTTTGTATAAAGACTATGTTACTTATATAATGTGATATTAGCTAGTTTGTTTTACAAGATGTGAACGTTTCCAATTTTGTATTTGAATGATAATGTGTATAATCGAATAAAAATGGTTCAGATGAGATTGTATTTTAACTTTTTTTTACTTTATCTCGTGACCTTAACAAGGAAAGTCACAAAGTGGTTTTTGTTGACCTCTAGAGTATGCAAGGTCCTTTTATGGTATTTTTCGGCCTCAGAAGATTTTCCAACATTACCTATTGGGGAGAGGGGTAAGTACGTTATTTCAAAAGCATATGATCCTCCTTTTACTTCCAGCTGATGTGTTCTTAGCTTAAGGATGATTCAAAGTTTGCTTTGTTTGTCGCTAAAATAGGATGTGATTTTTGTAGTTGTGAATTCCAGAACTAGTCAATTCCTCTTCTTTATGGATAGATTGTTAATGTTGTTTTATGGTGTTTAATTCTGTAATATATAGATAAAGTAAGCTACAAAGATATCAACAACATCAAGTATTTTAAAAGTTGACGCATAAATTGAAATAACTCAAACGTTGTCAAACGGATACAAGCATCTTAATTATTTAATACTTTTGAAATGGTTTGATACAAAGTTGCGGAGTGGTTTGATACAAAGTCTCATAACTAAGACATTTGTTATTTAGTACATAAATTGTTTGATTGAAAGACTTGTAAGTAAGGTATTTGAAACCTGTATCATTTGATACCCTCTATTCTAAAAACTCATTACAATGATAAACTTTTAGTATTTGCTTTGTTTAGAATTAGTACTAGCCTTCTCTGGTTCCTTCTGAATTGGTAGTAATCTTTATGTCAAGTGTCGTACTTTCCTTGCTCCTATAATTTATGGCTCTTAATCAATGTTTGATAATCGTCAGAGCATAACTTCTTTCCTTCTTCTTATCTGACCTTTGTTGACGAAAGGTTATTTGAAAGATCCATCCATCCAACCCAATTTAACAGACCCAATATATAATATGTAATTTAAGTACATTCATCCAAAACAGTATACAAACCATAAAAATAAATAAATATACTGAAGACAAACATAAACATATATCCAATAACAAAAGAAATATAAATAAATTGTCTAAGATAGTAATTGTCCATATTGTCCACAAAAAAATAATAATAAAAAAGGTTCAAGGTCACAAAAAATTAGAAAGTTAAATTGTCCGGTAAGGATTACATTCATGCAACATCAATCAAGGTCCACATATCAATTAATTTTTAGCCTTGTATTCCTGAAGCAATCTATTTGCCTTTGCAATGAACTGATCTCTCAAAGTGTTGAATGAGCTCATGATCAAGTCAATTGCAAGTTTCAGCCCGCTTCTATCATTAATCTACATATGAAGGAAATAGTTATATACCATAAAACTGTTTTGAAAAATGAAATTAATGATAATGTAGTTGCAAACTCGCATGCATATTGAAATCATATTTATCATTTTCCATCATCCACACAGCCACCCATACATCGCAGTCATTTTTGTAATAAGAAAAATGCATTATTGGGATGTTAAGAGTTCATATGTGATGACATGATAAAAATAATGAATTTATGACTTACGATTCTCTTCCTTGAACATTTATTCCTTGCGGTACCACTACGTCAAAATTAGACACTAGTGGTTTGAAGGTGTAATCATATTGATAGAAATCAGACATGCTAAACATTTCTTCCAAACACAGGGCTTGTTCATATTGAATTGTTAATGTCCTTATAGGGTGTCATAAAAAGCAGATTCAATGTTTATAAGAAAGTAACCTACCAATTTCTTTATAGCCCTTGTTCTGTGATCCACTTTTTCAGATGAAGGGTATGAGTTAAGCATTATCAAGGTAGTGTTTTGAAGATCAACCATAAGCAGGTACCAATGGACGTTGTCCTCATTGATTGGAACATATATCTTTTTAACATTTAAAAAAAAAATAAATGAGTAAATTATATTAAAGTTAACAGAAGATATAATGATACATAACATTGCTCATACATAACATTGCTCACCTTGTTGACATAGTCAATGTATCCCATAAATTTGTCTTAATAATAATTGGTCATCATTTCTGGAGTAGTATTCCGATGATTCAATACAAATTACTTAAAACAAATAAAAGTTATATACATGCTATGATGATTATGTATATGAATACTAATTTAGCAATGAATTACTTACTGTAAATGATGTGGGCAGGAACCAATCATCAATTGGATTGGATTTATAATTTTCCTGAAATGTCTTTAACGAGGCCACCAAGTCCAAAACCTATCAAAGGACCAAAAGATTAAAAAATTAGAAATCAATAATTTAATTAAAAGAAATATTATCGGTATGTACTTACGTCTTGTTCCACCATCTCTTTGGGCTTTAATCCGGTAAAAAACTTACCTTTCTACCATGGTAGGAATCATTGTGTGGTATGATCAAGACCTCCTCCCTAAAAAAAGATACTAAGAATATAAGTACATTTAAGTAATTCATTAAGTGTTTGTTAAAACAATACAATATTTACGAGTTTATCATCAATTCGTCACTGGTTGTCCCATACATGTAAGCAGGGACAACCATCTCTGTACTTGTAAATGACATTTGTTCGTCCGGATTAAATATGGTACTAATCCACTACAAAATAGCATCCAATTAGTAGCATACAATATAATAAGTAGCATACATAAATGGTGTTACATTTTCTTGGAACTTACGTCAGGAACATAAAGGGCTTGAATTGTGGCATTCTTCCTTGAAATGCTTTTTTTGTTGCTAGTTATGTAGTAACCAGTGTTTCTGCCAAATGTGTGGAGTAATTTTTAGGGGCTTGTTTTCTTTTTTCTTTTTGGAGAGAATAATCTCTTGGTTATCTCAGTGAGATTTTTAGGGGTGGGCATAAAACCCGGTGCCGACCAAAACCACCAGAAACCGACACGTCGACGATGTCAACAGATGGGTTCAAGGGAGCCATGGATTCTGTCGGGTAAGGAGAAACGATTAGAGATGGTTAAATCAGTCGAAGACGGGTTCTACAAACATTACCCGCTGGAAACCAAAACCGACCGATAATTTAAAGACTCGTTGAAATCCATGATTTTTAGCTGGAACCCATGGTTTCTTTGCCAGAATCTGTGATTTCTTCCTCATATTTCATGGTTTCATCTTTTAAAGTTTCCAAAAGCATCTTATCCTTTCAAGATTGGAGTTTTCATTCTCGTTTTCGCTTAAAGTCACCTCTCTTTCAAGCTTTTTTGGTCGGAATCCATAGCCGCAGTCATTGGAATTTGAAATTTTTTTATTTTATTTTCTATTTTAACCCGTCCGATTAAACCAACCACCGATTATACCTGTACCCGACAAACCCGACGTTCCAAACAGACGAGAATGGGGACGATTCCATGAACGACGGTTCCCGCGGTTGAAGGTTTTCTTGCCCGAACCCATCTGAACCTCCCCGACTACCACCCGTAGGGATTTTCATCAAGGGGGATTGGGGGTTGCTAATTCAGTGGTTAAGGTTGGGGCGAGTCCAACTTTCTCAAAATCATCTTTGTCCTAAGTTGGTTAGTCAATCTGGTCAATCCAAATTGTTTTAGGGTGGAAATAGTTTACAAATCCAACAAATTAAGTCCTACACTTTGCTGGAAGTTTTGATTTAGGATTTGAGTTATCAAAGACAAAGCTTCTTTGATTTCCTTAACATCCTTTTCCAAATTTTCAATCTTAACCAACAGTTCCTAAAAATTTCCATAAATGATAGAATATTAGTATACCATTATTAAATATATTACGATTAATGTAGTAAGACACAAAAAGTACCGCATTTGAATTTGAAGGTTCCACGGAAAATTTGTGGACATGCATTTCCTCTGCATGTTGTTCAAGTTTTGGATATGCATTATCGCCTCTGGGCTTTCTCCTATCCTCCGCATGACTGCCATGTCGTGGTCACGGCCATTAGTCTTAAGTTAAATTTGTATAAAAAAAATGACATTTACTTTATTCGTACCTTGATGATAGGATGATGACCTAAGGGATATTTTTTCTACCTTCTCCCTTCTCAGTATCAGGTTTAGGGTTCAACATTGGTGCGACCGCCGGTGTAGGGTTGAACACAGGTGTCGGTGGTGCAGGTGATGACATAGACTTGCTATACATTTCTTATGAGCTTGTCCTCCTCGTCGCCTTCCTCGGTCGGAAATATCTTCTTCTTCCAGTCATTGTCGTCCCTTACAGAGGTGAGATTTTTTAATTTTTTTCTTACAATAGGGTAAACAATTAGTACATAATCAAAAACCATTAAATGTATTATATATACACAAGAACATACCATTTTGTTAAACAACACATTTTTTGCAAAACAACGAAATACGTCATTATTACTTTAGAATTATAGAGGCACAATACTTAAAGTCTTTGAAACTCCTATTTGTTTAGGTTGAGACACAGGAGATCTTTTCCATTTACTTGATCATAAAATATTATGACACATTACAGAATATAATATTTCAAATATAAGTCATATATTAACTTTTTTTCATTATTTAATATGTTACGTTTTATTAAATATTTATAGGCTTAAATTTTTTAAATATTATTTAAAATATAATTAATTTATATATATTAATATTTAAAATATATGGTATAATATATATATATATATATTAAAATTTAAAATATATGGTATATAATATATATTTAAAAAAATTTTATATTTCATAAATTATTTTAGTAAAATAAATTATTTTTAAGTACACTTGATACATTGCTGCATTACTCAACGAATAATGTATATTTATATTATATTATATGCTTTACATTTCATCTCATTAAATCTTATAAAATTTTATTTATAACTATCTTTAATTATTATATTAAATTTTAAATATGATAATTATATTTTTAAATATTATTAATTGAATATCAAATTTTAATAATAAAAAATATATTCCTTTATTCTAAACCTTAAATTTTAAATTTAAATATTGTATCTTAAATTCTAACCTTAATGTCTTGACATTACAAAAAAAAAATTATAGTTAAAAATATTAAATACTTTTAATTCAGTATATATTCATTACATAGTTTACATTTAAAATTAAAATTAAATATATATGTTATAATATATATATATATATATATTATAATTTAATATATATATATATGATATATAATGTGTATATATATATATATATATTGAAAATTAAAATATATGGTATATAATATGTATTTAATAAAAGTTTATAATACTTACCGCTTATTATCATATAATATTTTAAAAAATAATTTTTAAATACTAAATTAATATTTAAGAAATATAATCATTTTTAATAATAAATTCTTTAACTTTTAAAAAAATAAAATGCGGAAAACAATTTTTAGAATTTAAGGTTTATAGCTTATCATACTGAATATTTTTATAATTTTAACTACAAGTACATTTAATATTTGTAATTGAATATTTTTATATTTATAATTTATAATTATTTAATTTTTAGAAAAAAATAAAATACTGAATATAGTTATAACAGAAAATATAATTACATTTTAATAGTTCATTTAATGTTTTTAATTGTATATTTTTATAATTTTTAAATAATCAATTTTTTAACTTTTAACTATTAAATTCTGAATTTTTTTCATTTGAAAAGCTAAGTGTGTGTTTCACTATATTTTTAATTTAAAAAAAGTTTGGTGGTCATAGGTTTAATTAAGAGAAAAAAATAATATCTTTGCTCACATGTTGAAAGGACTTATTTGCAACATTTGGAGGTTGGACGAAGGGTTTGCCTGGTAAGAACTTGAGCTTTGTGACTGTGACCCTTTGGATGGCTGACTTGGTTCACCAATTTCGGTGGTTCCAACACATAGCTAATCCAGTTGACCTCGATGACGTGCTCAAACTGACTTGTAAAATAAAGAAGTCTCTCAAAGCTGTCGATATTCCTATGCTTCTTTGAATTAATGTCATACAAGTGTTATATTTGGGAACTTATGTTTTAGGAACATTATGTTTTAGGAACATTATGTTTTAGGAACATTATGTTTTAGGAACATTACCAGCTCTTTAAATTTTATTTAATAGTAATTTACTATAAATTGAATTAAAATATTATTTATTATATTATTTATTATCTATATATTATAGTATTAATGAATATATTATACTTGTATTTATTATGGCTGATATTATAGTTGTATTATGCCTAATAATAATGAAACTATTATGAATATAATTTTTTTAATAATTTTTAAATATTTAAATATATATGACGAACATATTTTTTGACATTTTGAGTATTATTTAATGATTTTTTTATTTTTTAATTTAATAAATCAATTTTATTTTAAATAATATTATATTAAACTTTTAATTAATATTTAATTATTCAAAAAATAGCGTATGATTTTTTTGGTCTTTTCTTACGACACGTTTATTTAATTTGTTAATAATTATATATTCTTGATGTTGTATGTCATTATCATTACATACTGTCATCAATTTTTTTTTCCTTTCTTTGCCATATTAAGGACACAATCATCCTACATAATAATCAACACGTAACAAATTAAACACATAAACAACCATAATAAAAACAAAAAAAATTAACACTCGTTTTTCATACATCATCAGAGGATGACAACTCTTTAGCAATAAGTTTAAGCATATCTTGAGAAATTAATTTTGAGCTTTTTCTAATAGTGTGTCCACTTTTTCGGTAATTTTCACATCGTTTTCTTTTCCCATACTTATTTTTGTTTCTAGGGGCACCTTTTATTTTAACAAGGATGGGATCCCCAATAATCGAACATTGTTTTCTTTCCTTCCTATTCACACAACTTTGTTTTTCAAATTTTGGAATAATTCTATTTATATCTCCACAAGTCTCCAAAAACTTATTCTCATCACTACCAACAACCTTCACTAACCTATTACAAAAGCTAGAAAGTGTTCCTTGACGAAGCATCATCGTTTTCTGTTTGTCAACATCAACATCATTTGTATAAATGGTTGACAAACAATCAACCTTTGCAGACTTTGCCCACCTTTTACATATCAAACTACTTAGAATGGTGTGCATATGCAATTGTTTCATCGCACAAAATATGTGATAGCATGGAGTGCCATCACTTACAAATAAGTTGCACTCACAAACAAATGTAAACTCCTTCTTTAAAAATACAGTTGTATACTCCTTGTTTAGGCTACCAAAAACATTCATGATAAGTTTCACATGATCATGAGACTTAAGTCGACCAACCACATTAAGTCTTACTGCAAAATCAATTTCTTCTTTCACCTCTTTAAATTTTTTACACTGTACATTTTTGAAAAAAATTCTTCAAACATGTACAAGACAATTGTCATCATAGGAAAATAATAGGATGACTCAAAATCTGATACTAACTCATTATGTCGATATTGTTTCACAGCACGCTCTAAATTATGCATCAAATCAACAAGACTACTTTTATTCTTAACATACTTCTTTATGAAAGAATTGATACCTTCACATAATGAAGTCGTTTTAATTCTGCCAAAAAATTTGTCCCATAGGTATGATGATGACCACATATTCTTCACTTTATACATCTTTCTCATCCATCTCTTCTCCCTAAGCCCATACTTATCACTAATTTTCTTCCACTCCTCCTCAAATTCTTTTGGATTGTAATTGCAATAAAGAAGATGCTTAAAATCTTCTAAAAAATTTTTGTTCTTCACATTTTCAGTAGCATTTTTTTGGATATGTCATGTGCACAGTCTATGACAAGAATTAGGGAACGCAACCTTCACAGTCTCTTTCATTGCATGATCTCCATTAGTTGCAATATCTTTAGGATGTTTAAAGAGCATAGCTTCACAAAATGTTTGCAATGCCCACTTGTATGTTTCTGCACTCTCATCTGATACTAATGCAAATCCAAAAATGATGGTTGTAACCACAAAATATTACCAACGGTTGGTTGTTTCTATTTTTTTGTGTACGTTGTATCAAAGGCTACAACATATCCAAAACATTCATAGTCAACTCTACTACAACAATCTGTCCAAAACAAATTCTGCAACCTCCCATGATCATAAGTTGTAAATTTAGAAAAATACATCTCATCATTGTCATCCTTTGCTTGCAAATAGCAAAGAGTAGCAAAAGCATCACCGTCTTCTATTTTTGCTTGATTTTCTCTGTTAACATGATTGTGCATATATTTTTTACAAAAACCCACATTGCCATGACCACCTTTTTATCCAACCATCAAACCATAAATATGTGATGTTTGTACACCATGCAAATGAAAACTATTGACTTGTGCTTTATCCTCGTAGTGAAGAGATCGATATCTGGGAATTAAATGAACACGATTAGTTAGGGTAAGTTCATGGTTATGCTAATTAACAAAAGTCACTACCTTCCATTTACCTGATTTGTGGTTTATTTGCACATGGAATTTAGCTTCACAATTTGTCCTCGTTAAAGGTCTTGGATCTCTGATGCGATCAATTCTGAAATAATGCTTCTTGTGCTCGTAGCCTTCCCGACTACAAACTATTTTCCTCTTAAACAATCTCTACCAACTTCATCCTTTTGAGCACAAAAACCTTTAATTCTCGCCTAAAGATTGTAGAAATCAACAGCTTCACTTCCATAGCTAAATTCCAACCCCCATATCCAGCTACCTACCAACTTCAATGCCACGCCAAGACAAACTGTATTGGGAAGTTGAAAACTTTTACAAGAATTCCCTAATGCCTAATGACTAAACGAACAAAGTAAGAGTGAGACACCGAGGCAGGGGAGGATGAACTGCTCTGCTGTTAATCATTTTCAAACTAACCACGGTTCTAAAAATCCTAAACCATAATTAACCACTAAATATTATAAATTATTAATAAAATAAATAAATATAAATGGTTTGGATTCTATTAATAAATTAAGAATCATATTATAAATATAAAAGTTTGTGTTCATTTTGGATAAATATAAAAACTTTTATGCTAAAGTTAACTGTAATAAATAATATTGAATATATATCTTACCTCAAATTTATAAAAATATAAAAAAAAATATCTTAAAATTATTACTTTTTTAATTTTTGTTCAAAATATAATCTTATAAAATACTACAACTACAAAATATTTGCTAGACGTTTAATTTTAAAATTAATTATTACATAACACAAAAAAATAAACTTCAAATAAAAACTATAAAAATTTCTTATTTACTAAATCAGAATACACCTTTTTATATCAAATACAATGGATAAGGATCTTTCCATTGCTGGTTGAAAAGGTTTAAAAAAGAGATAAATAATGGGTGTGTGAAATGAGTATGTGTATAATAAATAGGAGAAAAATATATATAAGAAAAATAGGGAGAGAAAATATTTTTTTTTTTACCTAAACACAATGTTATGAAAAAGACAAAATTACTCTCGTTATCTCCTCGACATTATAACTTGGAACCCATTCCCAACCTTCCTGCTTCAAAACAGTAGTAACTGCAACATCAAAATTTGAAACTTGGTTGGTTGCCTGCGATTTTTTTATTTTGCTTTCTTTAAACGGAGCTACGACCATCCAACTCAATTAGCCGTAGTAACGGAACGGGTCAAGAAAGAATTTTGCTATTTTCATTTCTGTTCCAATAAAAATTTGAATGGGTATAGGTTTAAAGAAAGTATGGCTAAAATTTTGAAATCTAACTCCAACATGTGGGATTTCGGTAAACTTGCGAAAATTTATACTTTATTTTTTTTTAAAATTATAATTTTATTTATTCATATATAAATAATATATTAATTATATTTTGATTTAAATAATATATAAAATAAATATTAAAAATTTAAATAAAAAATTAATAATAAAATTAAATTTTTTAATAAAGTATGATAATTCAATAATTTTATTTAAATAATATTAAAGTTATTACAATATGTTTGGACACATAAACGTATTTATGTTCTTAACTTTAATTCTGTTTTTCAAATCAATGTATTTAAAATTCGATAGTTAAAAAAGATAAAATAATAATGATTTTTAATATTATTTTATAAAATATAAATTTTATTAATTCAATCATTAAATTATATAATATAAACTTAATAATTGTGTATACCAACTTATTAATAATTTAAATATTTATAAATATATGATATGATAATTTATATTTTAAATAATATATTATATGTTAAAATAGAATAGTATGATAAAATATTAATTAATTTTTATATTATGTATAAAATTTTATTAATTTAATCTATTTTATAAAAATCTCAAGTTGAATGATTAAAATAATAAAAAATAATTTTTATAAAAAGTTATAAATCATATATAATTATATATATAATCTCCTTAGTATTGTAAAGATTTAAAATATTATAATATTATTCTTTTAAAAATTGAAAGGCTATAATATTTTTATTAAAGACTAATTTGATAACATAAAAAGTATAATTTTAATAAAATATAAAAGGGATTAACTTGGGGCAGATAGTGGCATCTTGGACAAAAGGATGAAGAGGGGGATTGTGTATGAGTTGTAGAGACATGATTTAAGAATCGAGTTTTTAAGGAAATAATTAACGAACAAATTTGAAGAAATAGGAACATGGTCATGTTATTTTATGAAAGAATAAGATATAAAATAATTATAATATGACTTGTCATTATTTTTACAAGACCCATTAATTTAATTTTTATATCTTTCTTTCTTTTAACATGGTATTATCGTGTTCTTTATAAATATGAAAAGATGACGATCCTTAACTTACAGTATTAAACACTTCGACCTTACCTTTCAATCAGGTTACACCCTTGGTTAATGACAATCATTCATATATTTTTGTTCGTATCTAACGATATCACATTTACAGTGCATCCAAGTATAACGGAATCTGCTGTTAAAAATCCAGTATTCATTCGGAATAACAGATTTTGTGAAAAGGGAAAGGTTGGAATAAGAAAACACAAATTTCAATGTTCACTCAGTCAATTTGTGTAGCCTGTATCTGTTTTCTTCTCTTCAAATTGTGAAGAGATCAGAGAGACAAATTATAGTTAGTTACATAATAACTAAAATACTCTCTTTCATTTCATTATATTTAGGGGTTTAAATGACTTTTAACCTAAATATATTTTATTTATTTTTTTAATTTAAACAAACATGTAGAGAAAATTTAACCTTTTTTCTATTCCACTTAATTCAAATAATTTAAAATTATCTGTTTTCTAATCATATTATTTTTTCTCTTTCTTTTCTTGCTTCCATACAAAGACCAACACCTCCTTTTACAAAACCAGAAAATGATTCTTTGAAGCTAAAAAATTAGGATCCTTTGCCCAGAAAATGATTCTTTGAAACTAAAATTAGGATCATTTGCACATATCAAATTAAATTCACATCATGTTATTTATTAAATAGTTGTTATATATTCTTTACAGAATTAGATAAGTTAAATTTTAAGGGTTCACTAAGATTAATGCATGTCTCAAGATTCAAAGAATGTTTATAAAAGCACTTACACATCATCCATTAACAAAATCCTCACAATGACACCAAGATTTAAACTCATAATCTTGAATGTTCAAATATACATTAATAATTTATTATAATATAAAAAATTAAATAATTGATAGCAAATTGTACCGTACTTACACTAGTTAGAAGGATCCTTATTAAAAAAATCCACTATTATTGGACCTTCTTTATAATTTGTGCAACTGAAATTTTGCACCGATAAAGAATTTAAAACCTGATTTATTTGATTGTTGTGCGAACAATGTTTTAATAAAACAAATTACAAAATGATGATTGAGATATGATAATATATGAAAAGCGATACACATTTAATGTATTCAATTTTTTTTTTCTTCTAGCTAACTGATCCTACATTGGTGAACGATTTTACTAATGTTACTTTCATAATCAATTCCGATTTAAAATACGTGCAAACAAACAAGCCCTTGGAGGGTCAAACAAAAATATGCTTAGCATGCATTCTACCTATGTGGCTTTACATTAGGAAAACTATATCTAATTTCGCCAATAATACAGTACATTTAGCTATAGATGCTTCGAAGCTGCAAGTGGTTTTAAAACGAAAGGTATGACGCTATAACAAGAAGAAAAGTGATTTCCCTGAGCAATTAACCCATTTTTTACATTGGGGATTTTACAATGACAAGCTGTAACAGACTAACAGCCATATTGACTTGTGCCACGTGTCATATTGTGGCTTGCCTTTCGGTGGTGAATCAGAATACACGTGGCATAAATAACCATGGGGTGGCTGCTCTGTAACTCTTAATTCTTCTCCGCCCCAAAACCCCCTCTTTCTCATCATTCTCTCCCAATTACTCAAAGCAAAAATCCTCATCCTCTTCTTCTCCATACATCACTCTTTTACCTGCCTCTAATAAATTATCTGATCTGGAAAATAACGAAGAAAGAGGGAAGAAGAATAAGAAGAAGAAGTACTATACTGTACTATTATACCATTTAGCGGGTCCGGAGGGATTCCGGGCCCACCACCACCGTTGCGGAACCTTAGGGTTCCTGTTTCTTCCTTCCTTTCTTTCTTTCTTTCTTTTCTTTTTCATTCGTCCCTTTCTTTGTTTTGCTGAACCTTACACAAATCGATGGGGTCGAAACCATGGCTCTACCCTGCTCCTACCTATCGAACTTTAGAAACCTACTGGGACACGGACGAAGACGCGCCTGGTCCTCGCTGTGGCCACACCCTCACCGCCGTCGCCGCCACTAAGTCCCATGGTCCCCGCTTAATCCTATTTGGCGGCGCCACCGCCATTGAAGGGGGATCTTCCTCCGCTCCCGGCATTCGTATTTCCCTTCACTCTGTGTGTGTGTGTGTGTGTGGCTTTGCTTCTTTTTACGTCTCTGGTTGCTGAATTTCGCTTCTTTTGTTTCTTGTTACTCTGCAGGATTAGCCGGTGTCACCAATTCCGTCCTTTCCTATGATGTTCAAACTAGAAAATGGACTAGGTGAGTTGATTCCCATTTTTCCCAATTCTTAAATCTTCCTAATTGAGTTTTTTTTTTTTTTTTTTGAATTTGATTTTGTTGAGTGATTGAATTGCTACTCAAGTAATGATTTTTGCTGCTATGAATGTTCGTTCAGTCTTAAACCCGCCGGAGAGCCGCCTTCTCCTCGGGCTGCACATGCTGCTGCTGCAGTTGGCACCATGGTTGTTTTTCAGGTGATTCTTGGATAAATTGAGGTGGACTTAGATTATTCTTTAATGGTTTGGTTGTGTTGGGTTTTTGATAAGGTGTTGAGACTTATCATTTGTTTGATTGGATCCGATTGGATAGGGTGGGATAGGTCCTGCTGGACATTCTACTGATGATCTCTATGTTCTTGACTTGACCAATGAAAAATACAAATGGCACAGGTGGGAGTGGTTGTAATTGAACTAGTTTTTCTTTTTTCCTACTTCTAGATACGGTTTTAGTCAATGTTGCAATTAATTTAATTGTAGAGTCGTTGTACAAGGGCAAGGACCAGGACCTCGCTATGGCCATGTAATGGATTTGGTTGCTCAGAGATATTTAGTAACAGTCAGCGGAAATGACGGTGAGAGAAATTCAGTACCAGCTTGGCTTTTTCCACATTTCTTAATAAAACTGTGGTGAATAATGTAGTTGTTGTAAAAACAAGACATGTGCAATCAACATTTCTGATGGAACAATCAAGTTGGCAAAATGGTAAAGCTAAATGTGAATGATGATCGTTATGCGTGTTTTGAATTTCAGTTAGAAACCTCCAAATCATAGTTTGGGCAAAAGCTACTGGAGTTAGTCTTTTACCCAAACCATGGTTTGGAATTTCCACATGGGGAATCCAAACATGCACTTTTGAATGCCATGTTATAAGTTCCTTTTGGATCAGGTTTTGCCACACTTGTTACAATACAATCTACAACTAAAGAAATAGATTGAAAGTTCGTTTGTTATAAAAAATAGATTGAAAGTCCAGACTAACTAAAGAAAATCATAATACAATCTACAACTAATTTGGTGGTTAAAAGTGACTCTTTTTTATCTAGTTTTCATTGCGTAATACCTACCTCTTGTGTTGATATAAAATTTTGAAAATAAACACTGTTAAATTTGTAGTGGAGATTTATCTAAGTTGTTTTCATTGTGCATTCATATACTACATATATCTGTCTGAATATAGAATGCGTGTCTTATTACACTCTTATGAAGAAAGTGTATGTTGACACGTGATACATAACAAACAGTTTTGATTTTTTATACCATGGGGCAGGGAAAAGAGTTGTATCTGATGCTTGGGCTTTGGATACTGCTCAAAAACCTTATGTGTGGCAGAAGCTGAACCCAGAAGGGGACAGACCTCCTGCTAGAATGTAAGTCTGTCTATTCTCTTGGCTAATGAAGCCTTAACTATCTTCATTGTTTCTATACATATGAATATATTTACATTATTCTACCTCAATGTATAGGTATGCAACTGCTAGTGCCCGTTCAGATGGAATGTTTTTACTCTGTGGTGGAAGAGACTCTTCTGGAGCTGTATGATCAATGCTACTCTTTTAATCAGATCATTTTTATCTGTTGCTTGTAGAAAACTAATTGTTCTAATCTATCATGCTTGGATTTTGACATTCCATAGTATACAGAATGATAAGTAATTATATTGAAGCAGAAGGGCTTATTTTGATGTTATATTGTCTGGATCTTGCGTTTGAAGCCTATTTAGTTAAATACATAGCACTTATTGTATTTATCATTGCAGTCACTAGCAGATGCCTACGGACTGCTCATGCATAGGAATGGCCAGTGGGAATGGACCCTTGCACCTGGAGTTTCCCCTTCCCCAAGGTATCAACATGCTGCGGTAAGTGAGATTCCCAATGTGAATTTCTTGTAAGATTTTTATTTCGCTAAGATTCATTTATGCGTCTTTCACATTATTACTTTAGAAGGTGACACAATTTGATGCCTCAATCTTGACTATTCATGCGTAATATAAATGTCTAGAGTAACTTCTGTTATTCTTGTAATAAAGCTTATTTATGTACATGTATGTGCACCCAGGCTCTGATTGTAAGAATCTATCTTACTTCCATGGAGTGATTAAATAGCATCAAGTTTCATTGTGGAGTCACACTTTCCTTACCCACTTGAAAGCTATCTTTCATACACAGACTTGCCTAAAATAAAAGTTTTAAGTCATTTTTCTTGCTTTTGTCTGACACTAATTGTGGTTTATAACACTAAATAGGAGAGACTAGATAGTTCGTTGTGGGTGACATAAATTTGGATTTGGGAAAAGATACTGTCTTAGAAAAAAAATTTACTCTATTGGTCAGACATCATTTCTCATACTATTTTTCTCTTCCAACAGTTGAGTGTTTAATTTAGGTGGTGAATGGTTTCAGAAAACGTTTGGTTTTCATTTTCTGTTTTCAACATTTTATACAGGAACCAGCGAAAATAAAAAATAGTTGCCTTCTGTTCATTTTTTGTTTTCACTATTTTTAGTACAAAACTTCGAAAACAGAAAATAGAATGAAAACAAGGTGCCATTTTTGTAATTAAAAGTAAAAACAGAAAATGTTTTCTGAAACCAAACAGCACCTTAGTTTTCTATTTTCTTCATCAATTTGTCCTTATGCGATAGAGAGAGACAGTGAAAATGTCTGAAAGAATTAAAGTGGATTTCTCTCTTTCCTATTTAATTATAGATTCCTCAATAAGTTCTTGATATCTTTTACTTGTTGGACAACAACAAACTGGCTTATTATTGGTGTTAAGAGTTCTACTTTTATAATGATGTTGATCGATCTTCACCAATTCCCTCACTCCTTTTTTGTTGAAATTATAGGGATTTGGGTAGATAAGGAGGAAAAGAGAGAATATTCAGAATAATATTAAATCGATATTGTTATGAAAGATGTGATAGAAAAGTACTAAACTTTATTTGTTCTAATAGAAGACTCCTAATCTTAATTAAACAAGGAAACAAGTCATGAAATATAGATAGAAACTATTGCTAAGAAATCATCTAAGATTCTCTAAAGACTAGAGTATTTTAAGATATAATCATATGATATCGTAAGATATCCTCTAGATATTCCCACACTTTTTTTGAAGATTGTTTTTTCATTGAATGTGGCATTACATTCTATCAGGTTTTTGTTGGTGCACGATTACATGTTACAGGAGGGGTTCTCAGGGGTGGACGGGCTGTGGAAGGTGAAGCATCCATTGCAGGTATGTGATTACCAAATTTGTTGTTGCATGTTTCTTGTCATGCCGTTTTGGCTATTTCCTCTCTCTCTCTCTCTCTCTCTCTCTCTCTGTATACCTATATTTTCTTTTTCCTGTTTTGACAGTATTAGACACTGCGGCTGGGGTTTGGTTGGACAGAAATGGCATTGTGTCCTCCTCACGCTCTAATAAAAGTCATGATTATGACCCTTCTTTGGAGCTTATGCGTCGTTGTCGCCATGCAGCAGCTGCTGTTGGTATTCATATATTTGTTTATGGTGGTCTAAGAGGAGGTAAGTACTTGCATTATGGGAGATGCAGTTGTAACTGTAGAACTAAGCATGGTAGTCAAAATTGAGGTCTTACATTAGGATTGGGAAAAAGACTATAAATTGTAAATCATGTGAACATAACATGGATCTTTAAGATCCTATAATATTTGTATATATGCATATAAAATGGCATATAAAATGGCATAAATATCACTACAATTGTCCATTCATACAGCTGTTAGATTTGCATATCATAACAAGCAAAATTGTTTTCCTATCACGCACTGATAGTGAGCCATCCAGTATAGGTTATCGCATGTCATGCTGGCTTGCTGAAAAATGATTTGTTTTCATTAAGAAAGTACAACAACATATTTATATCTAGCCTTCTAAGCCTTTGTTGGTTTTGTGACAGTTTGACATTTTCCTGGTTTGAAAAAAGGTGTTACACTCTAAGAAATATTCTGAAGGCATTGTTAATCTGTGGGCTATGCATTATGTTGAGATCCCATATCAACTACAAATATGGTCAAAGTAGAGCTTATAACGGCTTTGACATTCCTTAGTTCATGAGCTAACTTTGGGGGTTGAGTTATATCCAGCTCAAATTCAAGATGGTATCAGAGCTTATCTTAGGTTAGATTTTAATCTACCCTCAACTGTCCCACAAAAAAAAAATCAACTTGGCCCCATAGATTTTCCAGTGCAAATAACCTGGTTCTGTGGATTTTCCTGTGCAATATACTTGACCTCACAGCTTTCCTAATGCAATATAAAAAAAATCAATCCTATAATCTCTGCTCCAGCTGTTCAATTCTGAATGTGAGGGGAGGGGGGGGGGGGGTATTAAAGTCCCACATCGACTACAGATATGACCAAAGTAGAGCTTATAACGGCTTTGACAATCCTCACCAAAGTAGAGCTTATAAAGGCTTTGACAATCCTCACCATCCCATGAGCTAGTTTTTAGGGTTGAGTTAGGCCTAGTCCAAATTTAAGACATTATAATGAGTTGATTAATTCTCAGTTGTCAATAGTTAGGTAGAAGGAACTGAAATGCCTATAGACAGAATCAATGTGTTAAAATCCTCAAGTTTTTATTATGGACTGCAAGTGTCTTGATAATTTCTTAATTCCTCTTACATTGGTGTTCCTTAGATATTTCAAAATTCATTTGCTTTATTTACCAGTTCTAATGAAACCATGTTATCCTGTACAGATACACTACTAGATGATTTCTTAGTGGCTGATAATTCGCCCTTTCAGCCTGACATTAATTCTCCTGTATTGACGGCTGAGAGAGGTTCACCTGTTACAAGCTCCAAACAAAATCAATCTAACCTAAATTATGATGTAACAACACCAAATTTGGATGGTGGACCTGACATTCCCTCTTCTGGTGGCTCAGGGTATGCCATTTGTTGCTTTCTCCTTTAGAAACTCAACATTTCTGCCTCACTGATCTTATGCTTGGGCCATTTTATAGCAACTTGATGTGTTCATTTTACCAGCATGGACAAAAATTCCTTGGAGAAACTGAGAGAAGCATCAGCAGCCGAAGCTGAGGCAGCGAGTGCTGTCTGGCAAGCTGTGCAGGCTGTATCAAGTAGTCCTGCTGAAGAAACATCTGTGTCTGATGACAACTCTCAAACTGCAGAAACAGTTTCAGATGGAAGTGACACAGAGGGAGATGTTCGCCTTCATCCTAGAGCTGTATGTGCTTAGAATCCTTGTTTATACTCGATAATATTCCTCTCAAGGATGCAAAATTATATATATTTTGTTACAGGTTGTGGTTGCTAAAGAGGCTGTAGGTAACCTAGGTGGCATGGTGAGACAATTATCGCTAGATCAATTTGAAAATGAAAGCAGACGCATGGTTCCCATAAATAATGATTTGCCATATCCTACAAAAAAGTTCACCAGGCAGAAATCCCCTCAGGGTTTACATAAAAAGGCAAGCATTTTTTGATTCACTTTCTGCTTTCTTTATGTTGTTTATGCTAGAAATATTACTTTATAGGGTCTACCCATTTAACCATCATATTACTGCATTAGACAATAACTTATTTTATCGTTGTCTTGTTGGCTTCTTGCCAGATAATTTCGACTTTGCTTAGGCCTCGCAACTGGAAAGCTCCCGCAAACAGAAGGTTCTTCTTGGATTCTTATGAAGTGGGTGAGCTTTGCTATGCTGCCGAGCAAATATTTATGCATGAACCAACTGTTCTTCAGCTGAAAGCTCCTGTCAAAGTATTTGGTGATCTTCATGGTCAGTTTGGTGATTTGATGCGGCTATTTGATGAATATGGATTTCCTTCTACTGCAGGAGATATCACGTAAGTTTGTTACATCTATACATTTGTTGATTAACATTGCTCATGTATCAAAATAGCTTATGTATAGAGTATTGATCAGCTCCTCTGTCTCAGTATGCTTGTGATATTATGTAATACTGGATATTTTATTCCTTTGCAGTCATTGGTAACTAGTTCCACCATTTTTAGCATAAACAAACATAATTGTGAAATGTCAACCATCCATATGTTTTAAAGTGTTAAAATAATAGCTTCTGCTTGGCAAGCAGATCACTCCATTCTTTTTACGAGGATTTGTAAATTTATGTGAAAAAACATCATGAAGTTTGTATGTTAGCTACACTTGAGGGAAATTGTTAGTAACAAGGGTTATTTCTTTTGAATTCAATTTATAACACTAATTAAATCTAAAAAGCATTCCTTGCCTTTGCTATGACATATGAGAGGGAGGGTGAACATTGACTCAATAGTAAGGTTGCTGCTTTGGAACTTGAAGGTTATAGGTCTAAATCTTGGAAATAGTCTCCCTATTTGTGTGGGTAAGACTGCATGCATCTACCCTCCCCAGACCCTGCTAAGTGGGAGCCTCATGCTCTGGGCTGCCTGCCCTTGCTGTGCGGATTTAAAGATGCACTTCTTCTGAATAGTTTGCTGTATTTAAGCTCTAAACTATGTCCAAAATTGTTTTCATCCAAAGGGCTAGAAATTTTTACTCAGTTTGTTGTGATTTGAAGTAAAACTTACTGATTGATGGCTGGGAGTTAATACCTTCTGTGTGTTCCTTAACAGGATTGTTTAATCTGATACTTGGTCTATTTCTGTCTCGTTCTGTGTAAATAATACATTTCTTCTATTCAATGGTTAAGTGATAATTGAAAGGCATTCTTCTCTTGCTGTGCCCCTTCATGTGAAACTTTTGGAATTAGCTATAACTCATTTAATTTTCAGGTATATTGACTACCTGTTTTTGGGAGATTATGTTGATCGAGGACAGCACAGCTTGGAAACCATTACCTTGCTACTTGCTCTTAAGGCAGGCTACTGTTTAATTTTTAAATAGTTGTCAGGTTTTATTGTATTTTCTTTTATTTGTCTTTATAATTGATCTTGTTCTGACATTCTTGTGATTGTGTAGATTGAATATCCTGAGAATGTTCACTTGATACGTGGAAACCATGAAGCTGCTGACATAAATGCACTATTTGGTTTTCGTATAGAGTGCATTGAAAGAATGGTAGAGACGGTAACATACTTGTATCTTCTGTTTTTAGGTTAAACTGTGCAACTGACCACGTGGTTGTAGGGAGAAAATGATGGAATATGGGCATGGACACGATTCAATCAACTTTTTAACTATCTTCCACTAGCTGCTCTTATTGAAAAGAAAATTATCTGCATGCATGGTGGTATTGGAAGATCCATCCACTCAGTAGAACAGATAGAGAAGCTTGAAAGGCCGATAACAATGGATGCAGGATCTATTATTTTAATGGACCTTTTATGGTATGCTCCTCTTTATTTATTTATTTTCATTTGATTTTTTGTTATGTTTGCACTTACATTTTTTTATAACTACATATTTGTAGGTCTGATCCAACCGAGAATGATAGTGTAGAGGGTTTGAGACCAAATGCTAGAGGGCCAGGGCTTGTCACTTTTGGGGTAAGTATGCTATCATTCATTGTAAATATGACCGTTCATTCTATTAGTCAATATTCCAATTCCACCTCCCATAAATTATGATGCATGAAAATGTGTTGTCATGTTTACAGTTAAGATTAGAAACTATTATATAAACAATGTGATTTCAATTGATGATTTTATTTTACTGTTAAGAATGTCGTCCACATCCAGTTGAAAGAACCTTCTGTTTCATTTTTCACCCATTTATATCTGTCAAAAATCAATAAACAGAACGGCCTGTTGGATACCCTGGAAAAAATCTTCTCACGAAATTTGAACATTGTTCCTCATGGGGAAATATGAATTTCACCCAATTTCTAGAAGTCTGTGAACAAGTTGAAAAAGCTACCTTTGGAAACTACTTATAATCTTACCTTTAGAATCAAATAATAGTTACTTCAGTGCTAACAATTTGATTCACTGTTGAGATAGGACAGGTCTATTGCTCCTCTCTGATGTTCTGCTCTTGTTTTAAGCTGTCATTTCATATATCCCCTGGTTGGCAGCATTGCCATATTCATGATTCTTTTCAAGTTCTCTGATTCCCTCGCCTCATCCTTTCGGAGGATATCTTGTCATGCTGTACCGTTTTACTTTCCCTGGTTTCTTTCTGACAGTTATCTTTTGTGATTTAAAAAAACTTTACTTGGAATACCCCCTTGTTAGATGGTATTGGTGTCAATTTTGAACTTGAAAAATACCTTCAGAGCAATTTTTAAGATATGTTAGCTTACTCCTCCGAATCATCAGTCTTCCTATATATGACCAAAAGGGGTTGGTAAGTTAGCTCGGAGGAGTAAACTGGCAGTGCCTTGTAAAGACGACAATATAGGTTTTTTAAAAGGTCTAGTAACCCCTTCTCCCACCCACTGTTTTCTATGGTGATATAAATTCAGATATTTCTTGAGAACCAAAAGGGAAAAGTGAAAAAGTCAATGAAGTGAATGAACAACTTTTGGCAGTCTTTTCAAAACCAAAAAGGCTTAGGACTTAGAATATAATTAAGACACCATTTAATATGCTGAAATATTTTGAAATATTAATAATTGGTTTTTGTAACACAATTGGAAAGTGATATCTTACTATTTCATAACATTTTATGCTATGAGAGAGAGAGATTCTCTGAATGTGTTGTGTCTAAAGTAGATCACACGGAGTATTTATAGTGCTTTTAGAATAACTACCCATGATTACAAATAATGACAATTAAGAAACCGTTATGATTCTTTGATATTCTATGGTTACTAATAAATACAATGGAATATTATTCAATAGCCAAGCATACCTTAAAGTTCTTGCTATTTAAATGCAATGCTGACCTATTATTTTTTCTTATTTTATGCAGCCTGATCGTGTCTCAGAATTTTGTAAGAAAAATAAATTACAGCTCATTATAAGGGCCCATGAATGTGTCATGGATGGTTTTGAACGATTTGCCCAGGGACAATTAATCACCCTTTTTTCTGCGACTAACTATTGTGGTAAGCATAATTTTTCACCAGCGCTCTCATTTGCATGTTATATAGCATTTCAGTCTTATGCTGAGTGTGTTGTTCAGGAACTGCAAACAATGCGGGAGCTATACTGGTAGTTGGTAGGGGTTTGGTTGTAGTTCCAAAATTAATTCATCCCTTGCCACCTCCCCTTCAGTCACCTGAGACATCTCCTGAGCGTGTCATGGATGAGACATGGATGCAGGTGAGCCTTATGGAGTATCTTTCCTGTCTACACTGACACTGTATTTAACAGTTACTGAAAAAGTGAATTTGTTGAATGGTAATTTTCATTTTTCAGTGTTAATTGCTTATTCTAGGAGCTTAATATCTTGTATCTTCTTATTTTAGGAGCTTAATATTCAGAGGCCACCAACTCCTACTCGGGGTCGACCACAGCCTGACCTTGACCGTGGCTCACTAGCATACATATGAACGATATAATTCATGACATGAATAAAAATACATAGTTTGTACTGTATTTTTTCTCCTGTTGCAGAAAATCAAATTCTCATTAGCTTACATGTAGCTTGAGGGAGTGCATCTTTATGTTAACCAATTAGCGAATGGTTAATTATCTTGTGGAGATTGTTTTCGTAAGGCATGGGCCTTGGATAAAGTGGAAGGGATGTGGCGTCTTCTCCCGCCAAACATGGGTATGACTTAGTGAGGGAATACAGCGGATCAGTATGTATATTGTATCATAAAAAAACATATAATTTTGCCTTTATATAAGTGTTAATAACATTTTAATCAAGCGTCTCTTTAAGTTTGAATTGCATGATTCTTTTTTTATTATTTTCGGGTCAAATTGCACGATTTATTTCACGAGAATAAAAGTAGGCAGTCCTTGGATTTCTAATGGAGTATTGCCTGTCCACCGAAAATAAAAAGGTGTCTCAACAAAAACCAATTGAGGTATTCCTTCCAAAACATTAGTCGCATCATCTTGGATATAACTAAGAACACTACCATATTTCATTTCATAAACTCAATTTTTCTATCAATTATACAACTTGATATAATAGAAAGCTAGACCTACAAAATTCATACAAAACGTATCACACATTACCGCTGTGTTTATTATTACAATGTTGGTAAATTAGCACAAGAGGAGCTCACATGGAACATGTTCAAAAATTAAAATGCATTGCACCATTTCCTTACTCACGTGTTAAGAAGGAACCACCATAGAAAGGAAGGCAATCAACTGTTCAAGTCCGAGCCTGTACAAATATGATCCCTTATGAAAAATGGCCGTAGTTAAATAAAACACAATAATGCTGTTGAATTTTTTTTTATTTCGAAGATGATTAGACTGAAAAACCAATATCAATCAAATGACACTTACATCAAATAAAAAGAGAATAGCAAAACTCATAACAAAAATTTTCAAGAAACTGTGATTGCCGGAATTAAATTATAAAAATAAAGAAGACATTCTTCTATAAAAATAGAAAACCAGCGAATAGGTTAAGAATAGCAGCTATAGATGAGGTGAGAAGGCCAAAATTTCATCTTCTTCCAGCAATCTTCAACAAAGGGGAAATTATGCCCTGTATCTCTAGCAATGACTGTTGAACCCGTATCTCCTCCTCAACAGACCGCTTAAGATTTCTGACATGACTCCTGAGGGCCTCAGAAGCTCTAATATCATCAGCTCTCATTTCAAGAACCTTCTTGGTCAACCCCATCAACAGGCTGGAATATCTGGGTATGGTACAGTACTTATGCAAGAAAAGCAATAGCAGTTCCAGGTTCTCCAAATCCAAGTTTGACACACACTTGAGCAACTTCTTCCTAGCCACCAATTCCTCCATCAATGCCACCACATTCCCTGGGTTTTTACTTTCCAACACAGACACCAAAGCTTCCCCATGCCTAAATTTATTCAACAGCTTATCATGCTCGGCCAACTTCACCTTTTTGGGCTTCATAACCAAGTAATCCCCCTCAGAGGGTTTCTCTCCCTGCCCTCTATGGAAATACCTAAAATGTGAAGGCCTCAACATCTGCTTCTCAGTGTGCTGCACAGGAGCAATTCTCCAAAACAAGCTGGACTCACTCTCCTCATTTTCCTTTTCCTTTTCCTTCATCTTCCTCTTGGCAGCATATATTATCCCATTGGAGGTTCCAATCACTCTCGTAGAACAATCCGGCGAGTAACCAACGGATAAAAGAGGTGCAGGGAACCTCATAGAATGAGTAACCTTCAAAGAGGCATAATCAAACACCTTTAGGTACCCATCCAATCCTACACTTAAAATCCTAAACCCATTCGATTCCTCCACAGAATCCTTCCCAATTCGACCCACGCAGATCGAAGTCACAGTCTTATTGTGACTCTCCATCGAAAACACGAGCTTCCCGCCGCCGATCAAATCCCATAGCTTAACAGAATTCCCTCCTGCCGTCGCAACCATCCCTCCCGACGGCAAGAAAACCACGTCCTCCACGGGCGCCGCGTGGTTGACCTGCACCACCGATTTAGAATCCCTAACCCTAACGTCCCAAAGCTTGACGACATGGTCATAGGAACCGGTAACGAAGACGTCAGAATTGACAGGGGAGGAATCGCCGCACCTTACGTAATCCTTGTGGCCGAGGAATTCGGAGATGGGAGTTTCTTCAGCGACGTCCCAGTACTTGACGAGAGCGTCGTCGCCGGCGGAGATGAGGTGGAGCTTGTCGAGGAAGGGGTAATGGACTAAGCGGACGGGACGGGTGTGGGAACGGAGGCGGCGGAGTGGGGTGCGGGTTTTGACGTCGAAGACCTGGACGAGGCCGGAGAGGTCGGAGGCGGCGATAAGGCGGGCGTCGGAGCGGAAGGAGGCGCAGGAGACGGCGTCGGAGAAAGAGGAGATGGTGGTGGTGGGGGATAGGGTTTGGGAGCTGAAGATGGAGAGGGAGGCGGAGTGGGCGGCGGCGAAGGAGTGAGGGGATGTTGGAGAGAAGGTGAGGGAAGGGACAGAGATGAGGTTTGGGATTTGTTGAGTCTTAAAGGAAGACCAATACTTCGATTCTGGGGTTTGCTTTGGAGTTCTGGGTTTTGATTTCAGCTTCGGTTTTACTGGGAAGCTTTTCTTTAGCATTGGTTCCTCCATTAATGTAACTGACTACGCCTTACACCAACCCAGGTTTAGGGTTTAGGGTTTATTTCACAGCTCCGCAGTCCGTGCCAAGAGTGAAAAGAGATGAGGAAGACGACCATGTTACTGTAATATTAGGGATTATTATTATTTATTAGTTGACATGATAAATATAATAAAATAAGATATAAATTTTATTAAAATAATAAATTTACTTTATTATCAAAATTAATATAATTTTTAAATTTTAATAAGATATATATATAAATAATAAAATTTTTAAAATTCAAAAACTATTTTTATTACAAATAATAATGTAATTATAAATAATTTAAAATAAATGATACAGATAATCTTATTTTCTCATTTTATATATTTACTTATTTTAAGATAATCAAATTCTTCATTAGGGTGAGCCTCGTTTTTTACGTTCTAAAAATAATCCTTCAACATAAATTATTTTGAAGTTAAACTTACCTTCTAGGTTTACTAAAATTATTTAAAAAATAAGCATACTTTTATTTTCTTTAAAATTTGAAACTTGGTATTGGTTTTAAAAAAATTATTTTAATGTATTGTTAATGTAAATATTTTTAAATTGTCAACTAATTAAAAATTAATTCTAAGTATAATTTTTAAAATAATTATTATAAAGTTAAAGATTTATAATAATATAATAATTTATAATTTATAATTTATTAATGTATTTTAATTAAATTCTAAACAGTGTTACAAAACTTGTCACTTTCACTAGTTTGAAAACTAAAACAATTTCCTGTTTAAAAACCATAAATAAAAAATTTATATGAAAAGTTAAGCTTTTGAAAATTATTTTAAAAAATAATATATTTTTTAGTTTTTTAAATTAAAAATTTTAAACAAATAAAATTTATTTTTTAATATTTTATTATTCATATTTTCATATACTCTTTTATTTTTATTCTCTACTTATTTTTTCATTCTCCTTTTAAAAAAAATTAAAAACTAAAAAAACAAAAGCAAGTTAAACCTCTCATAATCGCTTTTCATAAAGATCATTTAGTAATAATACTCAAGTCACATATAAGATACGAAAACAAAAACCACAAGGGAATATATATATATATATATATATATATATAAAAAGAATGCTTATTAAAAAACAATTAGACTAATTAGAATCGATTAAGTAATACATATTCAATTTTTGTTTAAAACAAGATTATAAATTTATATCTTCTGTATAAAGAAAATTTATTCTAAAAAGTTAAATTTATTATAATATGAATATTTTGAACTCAAATAGACCTCCCGTAAAAATATCTTTGTGGTGTAGTCGAAAAAATAGTTAAAAAACAAGAAAATCTTACAAAAACTTTATGTGAGAAATTATATGGCTATTTCAAATTAAAATATAAATAAGTTTATCAAATTTAATATTATTCTTATCAGAAAAATAAATATTAAGTTAATATTAAAAACATGAAAAAAACTTAACAAATACCTTCATAAATAATTTTAGATAAAATCTAAAGAAAATAAACCACAATAGATCAGGAACCTAATATTGTCTCAACTGAACTAATTTAAATTTAGTATTATTTTCCCTTTCATTGGCTATTATTATTACCTTAGTTGTAGGCTTGTAGCCATTGAATATCTAAAAAACAAGATACTGTAATAATTGGATGATTATTTAATTAGCACAATTGACTAAGATAAATACTTTGATAATGATTTAAATAATGGACATTTTTCCCGTAAGCATCTACAACATCTAATTAAATTAAGGGTTAACCTTAATTTTTATATAATAAAGACTTATTTTTCTAATAAAAGTTACCATTTTTTATGTTGAAAACCAACCTTAAAAATTGAAGTATGCATATATCCCATTTAAAACTTTAAATATTTATCTTTTGATTTAATTTTTTAAATTAAATTAAAAATATACGTACAATTCACAATATACTCTCCAAAATATTAAATGATAGGCATGGCATATCTAGTAAATACTTTAAAATAAATTTAATTTGATTTATTAATATTTGAAAAAAAATGAATGATTAAATTGCTAAAGCAAACTATTAAATAATTCATATTAAATTATTATAATAAGTTAACTATATAATCCAGACCAAGACTCAAGTCACATGTTTGACGGCACAGGATGGTTTCCATTTATGCCAATACACGAATAATCTTGTGTAATCAATCTAACACTCACTTCAATATATGAAAACACATTCTTCATTCAAGTATAAATATATTTAACAAGCGACAAAAATAGCAAGTGAAAGTAACAATTAAAGATAAAATACAGAAAGGAAGTGAAAAACCAGAGAACAAGTCTTAATTGATTAGTATTTATGAGTTAACAACCGAACACTTGTTTCTAATTTCACCAGCAGAGCCTGTGAGGACCTCAATGGCTCCCATTCTCTTCATTGACTGTGCGAACTCTGTGAAGAACTTGTTTTCATTAACCAATTCTTTAGCAATATCTGCTGATTGTTCTTGTGTTAGAAGGGCAGCATCTGATTGGAACAGACCCTTTTTCTGAAGAAGGTTAGGATAATAGTTACTATCGAATTTGTTAGAGCTCCCAGGATCCATGGCTACCGTTGTGGTTCTGTCATTGAGGCTCTTGCATTTTGTCTTCAAGAACGCAGCATAAGTGGAATTCAAAGAAGGGTCTTCATCACCTTTTCCAGTGAAATTGTAAAGCCTTCTACTGAACAAGTTGCAATGTCCAACTCCAATTGTGTGTGCTCCTACACACATATATATAGATGAGCAATATACAATTAAGATAATTAATATGTACTATATGTTATTTATTATGATGGCTTTGTTTTGTGATTCCTTGCATCTATTAATATATTAGCATTCACCAGCAATTAATATAATGTGTAATACGAGTTAATCATATGAAAATTACCTGATAATACAACCAGATCGTGCAAAGTGAGTCCTTTACTAGCAAAGCTCTGTTTGAGTTGGGTGAAGTTGAAGAATGGTGCTGGGATATTAGCCAAGACTTGGCTACTTTTTGATACTGTGCCATCTCTTCTGCCAGTGAGCACTTCCCACATTGGTTTATTAAACTGCAAAATTTATTTATATATCAGGTAAATAAACATACATGCATGAACTAATAACCTAAGATTATTTATATATATGACCTCTTTGTTATAAAACAAAAGGAATTCTACATAGTGAAATTTCCTTTATAATTCATTAGCATAATATATGTGAATGGTTAGTTATCTAGCTAGCTTACTTGGACGGAAACAGCATCCCTAGCTGCTAATGTTAGTATGTCAGCACAAGATACAGTTTTGGGACATTTGGCCTCCACCGCACTTTTTATGTCATCTATGACATCAAAGCCAGCCAAAGTAAAGTTAGGAATTGCATCCTTCTCTGCAGTGTTATTGGCAGTAGAGTTCAACAAAACCGAGCCATCACAACCCTGAAATGTTTGCATTGCAACCATGTTATATAGGCATATTAATTTGTTATGTAACTCCAGAGTAAGTTGCACTTGCAGGCTAGCTTAACATTTTGCATATAGTGACACGGTAAATTTATAAAGCAAAACTTGGTAAAAATATTTGTAAAAAAGAAAATAAAACATAAGTAAAACAAATATGTTGGAATTAATATCAATATACCCTGACAAAACAGTCATGAAAATGCATTCTAAGCAACTTGGCGGGTAAAGTGGGATTAGCATAGACATGCTGTTGAGTTTTGCTCTTAATAATATTCTCAGCTTGTGGGCAGGAATCTCGGTAGAAGTTTTTCCTGAGTTTGCCTCCTTGACAAACACCAAGGAAACCAAAAAGTACCACACAAGTTACTAGTAAAATTCTCATCTTCATATCCAAATTGCAAACTTTCAAGTCACTCTCTTCCTTATGGTAAGTAAGTAGTCTTAACTTGAGAAATGGAATGCTTAGATGCAAGGACATGGCTCCCTTTTATAGACATTTTGTGTCATCTTTATAAGATAAACATAGAGTATTTTTCAATTTTGTGGGAGACAATGAGCTAGAGATTAATTTCTAATCAACCGGCCGGTGCCCTTCTAGCATTTTGAGCATCTAATTTCATGCATGCATCTTCAATCATTGGATGCAATATGCATGTCTTTGGCTAGCTAGCTAGTTTCATTAAGATAAGCACCAATCAATAATAGTGACGGCGCATTTTAGAAATTAATAGAATATCAACTCAAAGAATAATCAATTAGAAAAACAAAAAAACTGAGTCTTTCAATTCTGATATGGTTGGAATATGCCAGCCTTATATATTTATGTTCTCAGCATACTTCTTAGGTCAACTTTCTTTTTTTTTTTTTTTAAGTAGACCTGAATTCATATGTGATTATTAGAAGGTTTATTTAGGAGTTAGGACGGTTATTAAAAATGATATAGCCTTTGGTTTGACCTGCTATAAAAATTATGTCTGTGCTCATATTCACAGGTTAAGTTGAAGCTTTCCATGGGAATAAATGAAGTAAGTTGGAGTTCCACATTCGTTAGTTGGAAATGTTTCATATTTATGTAACTATATGTTATACATATTTAGTACTCCTCATAAACAGCTGTATGCATTACCTCGTCGTTTCTTGTGATCGAAGGTAACGACTCAAGTTATTTGCAATCCAAGGAAAGGTTTAATTAAGAAAATAAATTGTCAATAACCAAAGTCAATGTTTATCTTTGTCAAAAGCATGGTAACAGTCTATTCTTATATTCCAAGTTTGTCTTCTAGCGAGGACTTTAAGATATGTTTTGTTAATTTTGAGATATAAATGGTATATTAATTCATTCCCCTTCTCTTAATGAGCACATATATCCTAGCTCGTTCCTGCATGATTGGATTACCAGAAAACTAGTGTTAATATCAAAACAACATTATTTGACCTAATATATTCACATAAAAGTCAATATTCTAATAGAATTGAGCTTATATGCGTTGATTTATACGGCCACGGCCATAGCATGATTATGGAAAATAAACATTTTTTTAATACCTTGTTTATTTAGATGGGAAGGTGCTTTGAGGACAACTTTGGTTAATTATATTACGTATTGCTAGATAAATTAGAGTCTACGCTTTATCTGTTAGACAAAACAATGACGACAACCAGTGTTAGCTGAAACCGGATTTTGAAGATGTAGTTTTCAGGTACAATTTTGTTTCTCTGCTGTGAAAGCCGCGTCTTAAAACTTAATAAAAGAACCTCTCTTAATCTTATACATAGCAACATTGTATTGGAAAATATGATTAGTGCTAAAATCGTAAATTTAGGGATCAAGTTCCACAATTGGTGGCTTATAATCTGCTGTTGTTATAAAGGGTTTGCCAAAAAAGAGTAATTGTAAGCATTCATTACTTTATCCTTTGACTTCACATGGAAAACGTAATTTATTTTGGTTTTTTTCAGTATAATATAACGGTAAAAATTTAGTTTACTTTTTAATAGTATAAAATTATTTTTATGCACTTCACAAATTATACTAACGTGACAACTGATATCTACCATAGTCCACTATCGACTATAAAACATGCTAGTAATAATGAAAAGAGGTTTAATTAAATGACAAAGATAAATTTAAGATTTTTAAAGATAGAACATGGTGATTGGTTTATCGGAATTTAGACACGTATATGAATATGATATAAAGCCGGTGTCTAACAATGACAAAATTACATGAAGACAGATCCAGAAATTATTAAGAAAGTGACAAAATAACGACCAAATACTAAAAAAAAATATTGTCTCACTTTTTGTTTTGAATTTTGAATACTGGGTTTTGGAGTGAAGGAATTCCAGAGTATGAAATTTGATGTGAGTGAACTATAAAATGTACATGAGGAGTGTAGGAATCAATTGCATATTGCATAGGATGCAGATAAACAGTTGAATGGACCCCATCATAATGGAAGTCAAAATGGGTGACAAGGATCTAACAACAACCGCTCCTTGGCCCATCAATGTTGGGTTAGCCCTTTTTACTTCCTGCCTCTCCATTCCACACATTCCTCCCTTTTTAGATTCTCTCTTGTTTTTTATTCGAATATAATAAAATAACAAACTTGTGAATATTTTTGTAATCTTTGACAAATTTAAATAAAAAATTAATTATACATCTAAATCGGTTTGGTGAATGGTCGATACACTTAAGTTTAAGTTATAGTTGCCTTTAAAATCCTATCCAAATTAGGAAGAATGGTCTTCTGTAGTAAAATATTTATAAACTAGATAAAAAAATTTCATATATAAGTATTAAATTACAGTAAGAAATGTAATTTTTACAACTTACATTTTTAAGTTTTTATAAATTATCATTTTAAAAAGATATACTGAGGGTTTAAAACTATTTTAAATATAACTTATAACTTATATTTTACTGGTTAATCTGGAAATCATCTTAAAGTAAGATGAGTTCAATGTTTTCAATCCATTTTAAATATAACATAGATTGAATCCAATCTAATTTTTGACAAGTTGTTGATAGGATAAGTGAAAATAGAATGTTACAATTTGTAATCACTAGAAGAAGATGTTTGATCGCATTGGAAGAAATAAAGATGCCTTCTAAAAAAATTTCTATATTTTTTTTCGAGACACACGTGCCTTGAATAAATTGTGTTTTTTCTTTTTTTGTTTTTTGATTCAACTAGGACAATACTACAACAGTGGTTGGAGTTTGCGAGCTAGTGCTTGTGATAGATTGGTATAAAAATAATGTAATCGAAGATATGTATAGTGAATGGATTTTGGTGGTAGGAAGTGGATGGCACAAAATCTTAGTCAGCTCCGTGGGGTCAAAAGAAGACAGATTGCATAGGATCCAAATAGCGATGATTAGAGGAATAGCTCACAATGAAGAAAATGAAGAATTGTGATTCTTGATATTCTTTAATCACGCGAATCATGTAAAAAGGACCCATTAGTTATTGGAAATACAAAAGTTGTGTCTCCAATAATAAGATGAATAATAAAAGAAAAAGTATAGCATGTGTTATGGGGCAAAGACAATGATCGCTACTTAACATGAAGTCAAGAAGACCCCAGAAACAAAAGCAACTTTTTTTTTTTTTTTTTGCAACGGTCTTCCACAAATTCGAATTCCACATTTCCACTGTCCAAGCCGTATGTCTCTCTCCTCAATTTCTTGGAAATTGGTAATTCTTTGCATCACATCACACAAACCACATCTTTTATCATTTCATTTAAAGTCCGGTACACATATACTTACCAATAGTATTTCACACTATCATTTTTTTTACTATCTAATGATTCAGTATTTTTTTTAAAAAAAAGTTAAAAAATTAAAAATAAAATTTAATAATTTATATCTATACGTAATCAGAAATAAGTTATTATTAATATGTAAATTTATTTATTTATTTATTTATTTGGTTGTATTTTTAATTTAATCTTATAAATTTGAATATTTATTGTTTAACAAAATATTTTTAATAATTATTTTAATATTTTGAAGCATTTTATTTTTAATTTAAAATTTAATTTTGATACCTTTTATTAATTAAGGATGATCATAGGATAAATTATAATATATTATATCATGTTTTAAAAAATTAATTTAAATTATAATAACAATAATAAAATAGGAAAATAATCAAGATAATAACAAAAATATGAATATTAATTGTTAATATAATATTAAATAATAGTAAAAAATGTAATGATAATATAATAAAAATTATTCGATAATGATGATAAAGAAGAATAATTATAAAAATAATGATAATAAAATAATGATATTTCAATTAGTAATAATATCAATGAAAAAATTAGTGACGATAACGGTAAATAACTGCAGGAGAAAGGAAGCATAAAGTAGTTCAATGATGACGAGATAAAACCAAATGTTATAGTTTAAAGGATAGAAATTATTTACTACAAAATGTTGGTTTTAGTTATATTAAAATTTTATGGAATTAGACCTTAGACTGTGATTCTAATTCTAAAACCATTTTTAAATGTTATAATTATCATTTTAAGGTTTAATTTTGATTTTTAATCCTCATTTTACCTTTAATTTTGTGTGTCAAACAAATATTTTAAATTATTTTAATTACTAATAACTCAAATTGTCATTTTTCTCATATATTTTGTATTAATGTTAATAGGGTCACACCTACTCACCTATAAAAGTTTGGATTTACATGTAGAAAATTTTTTAACTGCTTATATAATAAAATATTTTCAAGAAGTAAGATCAAACTGCCATTTTATCTTGTTCATGCTATTAATGTTAAGGTAATTAATAATTTTTAATTATATAATAATTAATATTAAAATTTATACTGTATTTTCGTATTATATATATATATATAGCTAAAAAAATAGTTAAAATATGAAATAATACTGATTTACTTAATTAAAATTTACATGTTTAATTTATATTGACTAAAGTCCTTTCCTTTGAAAGGGCCTAAACATTTTTAATATTGTTATTAATCTTTTTTTAATTTAGAATCAATTTAATTATGATAAATCTTAATAGTTTTTAAATATTTTTCAAAAAATTATAAAATAAACAACTATTTATTTGAAACAGGCTAAACTAAACCCACATCCATATATATATATTAAAAACTTAATTATCTAATGATATTCTTTAAAATTGATTTTAAACATTTAAATGTACTATTTTGTGTTAAAAATATTTATTATATTTTGTACTTTTAAAGTAATAAACATTTCTTCCGATTTATAAGGGAATAACTAAATGTATTTTTTATTTGTCCAAATTATAAGAATTATTAATATTATTACAAAAGAAAAAATTATCAACGGTTACTTTTTATTTTACTTACGATTTAAACCTTTGATAAAAATATTACTTGTGGTTGGAGTTTCCATTTACAATCCATGCGTGGCAACCATATTACTTTTGGTTTTAAATAACCACTAAATGAAAATCATATTTATGAGAATGACCCCTGCTAATTATCTGCAGTTCTGAACCCTGTACAATGCTGGTACTTATCTTGGGTTTGTAAAATGCTTGTGCCCGTGTACCGGACCGTGGTCACTGGTTTATAAGCTTAAACATAATTACGGGTGGTTTAAAATCTTGCTGATGCTAACCGCGGTTTGAAAATCTCGGCCAATCTTGTATTTATTCAAACCTCGTGGTTACTCATGGTTTTAAACTTCAATTAACCCTTATTATGCAATTTTTATTGTAGTTTAAGTTAATGTAATTTTTCCACCTATTTGAAATATTTATTGCAGTTAACTTAGGTAAATGTTTTCTACCTAAGCATTATCATTGTTGGCTCTAATTCTCTAAACACTTTAGTTTCCATCAATTAATTGGTTTATAAAAAGGAAGGAACTAAAAGACCAATTAGAATTGACGTTGAGTATGCATTCTCCCCCCAAGTTAAGGACTTCAAAGAAAAAGAATGTTAATTATTAAAAATAATTTTTCAATTTTTCCTTTCAATATTGGAATGGAGAATTTTAAAATTTTAATAATTTTTAAATAAAAAATAAATATAAAAAAATTATGAATAATAATTAATAAAAAATAACATAATAGAATTCTTTTTTAAAAAATTGAATATATTTTATTTAAAATTTTCTCCAATCAATATAAAAATTATTCAAATAAAAGTTGATAATATTTTTAAAATATTCTTATCATTTAAATATATAAAATCTAATAATTTTAAATTATTTTATCTAATACAAGTTAAAAAGTTTTAAAAAGTAATCAATAGAACTGAGTTGATTCTTTCCTAACTATTCTTTACTAGAACATTTTCATTCGAACATAAATATATACCTCTCTTCTTGCTAATTAATAAAGAATATTTACTTTTTTTCAAGAATGAAGCAACATTATCTCTTTAGAATCAGAAAACTTCGCCGGAGTTATCTTACAACATCTATCTAATAAATATTTTTAACTTGTAGCGCAACCACAAACTAATTGAAATAAGGATTTTTCTTCAATTGAAATAATAATAATAATAATAATAATAATAAATACTAAAAAAATATCAACTATATAATTAAAATGTAATATAATAAATACTAAAATAGTAATTAATTAAAATATTATAACGTGAAACAAAGGAACCTATAAAAAAGGATTCTCATCTATCAATCCAGTATTATCATATTTAGTAAAATAAAAATACATCAACAATTGAATGAACAATTTTAAAAAATTATCATATTTGATTATAAAATAATTGAAACAATTTTTTTCTATATTTTTTATATCACCATTTGGTAATCATAAAAAATATAAAAAAAAATAATTTTAATAAATATATTTATTTATCAGAAAACGTTCTTTCCCTCTTCCTGATCTAATAATATGTACAAGTATCAATCCACCATTTAAATAAACAAATTTTTACATTAAATATAAGAGCAACTCGTTGTTTTATGTTTAGAATTTGATGCTTTTGTCCTGCATATTAAATAATGTTCATCATTTGTTTTTATGATTTGTCCTAAATTTGATATTGTGAAATATATCTATGTTATTAGATATTTAGCCAAATATATTAGACTTAATATTTTTTTTTCAATTTTTACTGTAGCAATATGAATTTAAGATTATTTGTTCAATTCCAAGGTCTCGATTAGTGATAAAGAGTTGTTATAAATGGTTGTAATTGTTATTTTTTACAAATTAAATTATATTAAAACTTTTTATTTATTGAGAAGTTTAAATTAATAAAAGGATATTTTTTAATTATTTTTTTTATTTTGTTATTGACAAATAATACTAGTATCAAAATTATTATTCTTAGGGGTTTATAAGAGATAATTTAGAGATTATAAAATTCATCCTTTCTTCTTACAAAATAAAAATATAGAAGTGAGATTCTTTTCAACCATAACTGCTCATGTGTTTTTATGGTGATGATTATAAGGTTTGGATAATCAGAATGCAGTTTTATCTTGAAGGTTGTTGTGTTATGTCAAGTTTTACCTACAAGTAAATTCACTCGTTAATGTAGAAAAAGTGTATTTAAGATCCTTCAATATCGTTCGCATAAGGATTATTCAAAAATTCTTAAAATATTAAATCCCTACTTTTGAGTTCAACAAAAAAGATTTTATTTGAGATATACTTTTAAAATATAGATGAAAATATAAAAAGAAATAATAGAAAATTCAAGGCAGAAGAACATAAGTACAAATTTAATTATGAAAAGAAATGAAATTTTAATTTTTCTTATGACTTTATCCAATTTCACCCTCTAACTTCCTTACAAATGAAAATCAATTATTAATCATTTGTTTCAATTCTATTACTACTCAATGATCATGTAATAGTAATATTTTTTCCCTGAATTATTATCCTCAATGATCATGCAAGGTATATAATTAAGAGAAGTATAAAAAACATTCAAATTTGTTAATTTACTACTAGAGGATACTAGAAAACAGATAGAAATGGAAGAGGGATTAGTGGAAAGATGTGAAAGCTTGAAGTGGAGAAATGTGTCTTCAAGATGTAAATGATATCGATGGGTGTGTAATCAGTGTTGTGAGCCATGTTTTTTTTCAAGGTCTAGCTTCCTTATTTATAAGCTTGAGTTGAATTTTCTCTATTGTGAACCATGTTTACCTAAGTCATCTTCTCCAACATTAGGGATGCTCTAGGTTAGTTTTCATGCTGTTAAGGTTGACTTAGGTCGTCTTCTACGTCATCCAGGACTGGGATGGTTATGCTCAAGTCTGCATGGGCATATTGAAAATCCACGAATGCTATAAGGGCATGCTTGAAGTCAGCATGATTGTGCTACTTCCTTTAAGGATATTTTAGTCCTTTTATCAATCTTTTGTCTTTTTATGCCTTTTTCTAGTCCAAAATATGTCCAATTTTGGATTCTTTCCTTACATGACTATTTCTGAAAGAAATAAAAAAAATTAGGTAAAATAATAATTAAATATTTATAATTATAATAAATTTATCGCATATAAATCAATAAAATAATAGTTTATCAATTGTGATTTATAAGAAGCTATGGAAATAGACTACACAATTCCTCCTTTTCTAGATAACCTAACCATGAATGAAATCAAGTAACACAAGGAAAGAATGGTCAGGAAAGCTAAGGCTAAAACTCATCTGTTTGCTATTGTTTCCCTTTCAAATTTTAGTAGAATTATGGCTTGTGATATATTTGGGACTTCCTCAAGAATGAATAAAGAAGATGAAAGGATTAGGAGCATTAAGGTGCTAAACTTGATCAAAAATTTTGAGAGGTTGTAGATGAAAGATTCTAAGATAATTAAGGAGTTTTATGATAAACTAATTTAGATAACTAACAAGGCAAGGATCATTGGCATTAACCTCTCAAACAGTAAGTTAGTGTAGAAAATTTTGGTCTCCTTACCCCATAGATTGGAGGCAATCATTGTCGTTTTTAGGAGAAGATTAAGGATTTACTTTTGATTAAACTAATAGATCTACTTAGTACTTTGCAAGCATAAGATTAAAGGAGATTAATAGGGAAAGAAAGAAGCATAGAGGGTGATCTACTGGCCAGGATGCAATATCATTCTGATGGAAAAGGTAAAAAGACAAAAGGAAAGATAGAGTATGACTACAATTTATAGGTTGTTATAGGATAAGGATGTGCAAGTACCTATGGAGGAAGGTACTCTGCATGCAAGCAATGTGAAAAGTAGAACCATCCACACTTTAGGTGTTGAAAGAGGATAGATGTGAAGTGTAGAAAGTTTCATAAGCTTGGACACACTGAGAAGTTTTGCAAAGAAAAGAGAGATTAGCAGTAATGTGAAGCACATGTTGCAGTCCAACAAAAGGTAGATCAATTTTTGTTACTTTTTGTTCTAGTTCCAATACTTCATATGAAAGGTTGCTTATAGATAATGGTTGTAACAACCATATGGCTTGTAATGAAACCTTATTTAGGAACATTGGCAAATTAGTGCTATGAAAAGTGAGGACTAGAAATTGAGAGTTGTGTTGTAACTAAGTTAAGGGATTGTAGCCATAGAGAAGGTTTAAGAGACTGTAGCCATAGAGAGTTGTGCTAGAACTAAGTTGATTACTTATGTGATGTATGTGCCTTAGATTGATAAGAATTTACTAAGTGTGGGTAGCTAGTAGAGAAGGGATTTAAGATGATATGTGAAGAGGAGAAATGTTTAATTTTTTATGTAATTGGTCACGAACGGTACAAAATTAAGATGCAAAACAAAAGTTTTCTTTGAACCCACTCAAGAGGGAAAAAGTGATCTCCAAGTGCCAAGTAAATGTTTTTGAGACATGGAACAAGAGATTAAGTCATTTTCATCATAAGGAGTTGCTACATATGTAGAAGAATACATTGGTGTATGGCTTACAACCTTATGAGCAGTCTCCAACTTACAAAACTTATTTGATGGGAAAGAAAATAAAGCTTTTATTCATAAAAATAACATGGAAAGCTACTTAGAAATTAAAACTAATACACATAAATATTTGTGATCTTCATGAAACTCCATCATTAAATGGTAGTAGGTATTTTAAATTTTTATTAATAACTTTAAAAGAATGTGTTGGAACTACTTGATGAAATAAAAATTTAATGCTACAATGATTTTTCTAAATTTGAAAAAATGGTTGAAAAATCAATGGTCAAAAGATTAAGATTATTAAATCAAACAATGAGATAAATTATACTTTAGAATGATTCAACTCTTTTTGTGAAGAGGTGGGAATTGAGCATTAGCTGATCGTTCCTTACTTTCCACAATAAAATTGAGTTAATGAGAGAAAGAATATAATCGTTATGGATATGATCAAACTCAATCCTAGGGGTACTTTGTAAATAAGCGTACGGATATGCACAAGATTGAGGAGTAGACTTTTCTAAAACTTTTGCACCTATGGCTTGGTTAGATACAATTAGAATGATCCTTACTATGACAACTCAAAAGGGTTGGAAGCTATAATTAGCTAGATGTGAACTTTGCATTTTTGAATGGAGTATTATAGGATAAAATCTATGTTGAGTAAGCAGAAGGATTCATCACACTAGGCCATGAGAAGAAGTTTTAATTGCTAAAGAAAGCTCTCTATGGTTTGAAGTAAGCTCTTAAAGCTTAGTAAAATAAGATATGTGAGCACATGTTAATCTTGGAATTTGAGAAAATCTTGAGTGAATCCACTCTCTATGTCAAGAAGTTTAGTTCTAACATAATTATTGTCACTTTATATATGGATGATTTGCTAGTGACAAAAAGTGATCTTGTTCAAATTGGCATATTTAAACAAGATATGATATAGATGTTTGAAATGACTAATCTTGGTGAGATGTTCTACTTTCTTGGTATAAATATTAAGCAAGTTCAGAATGAAATCTTCATATGCCAAAATAAGTATTTGAAGAAGATTTCAAAGAGATTCAATATAAAGGAGTGTAAGAGTATGAAAACTCCTTTGGGTTATAAAGATAAGCTACAAAAAAATGATGGAGTTGAACTTGCAAATAAAGGTATCCACATAAGTTTAATTGGTTACCTAATGTATTTCATTGCAACAAAATTGAAATAATGTTTTCCATAAGTATGCTCTTATCTCGTTTTCTTAACTGACATAGTGCATTGTATATGGTAGCAGTAAAAAAGGTATTTGGTATTAATGTGGTACATTTTTATATGGAATCAAGTTTTGAAAGGTTCATGAACTTAAATTGCAAACCTATTTTGATAATGACTTGATAGGACCAGTTGATGACATGAACAACATCTTTGGATACTTTTTAATGCTTGAATTAGGATACTTTTTATGATGTTTAAAGAAATAAAAGTTGGTGGCTTAGTCAATTGTAGAAGTTGAGTTGATTGCAACTACTACATTTAAGCAAAGAAGATGACATAAAAGTCTTTATGGACAACTAAGTCATTTTGAATATTTCATAAAATCTAGTATTTCATGAGAGGATAAAGCATTTCAAAATCAAGTATCATTTCTTGAGAAATATGCAAAGATCGAGTGAAGTAGATCTAGTATACTATAGTTTAGAAAACCAAATTATAGATACATTTACCAAGTTATTTAGTGTTAGTCATTTTGAAGTTCTTAGAAACAAGTTAAGGGTTGCAACTTTAATTCAGGAGGAGAATATTAGTAAATCAAGAACTACTAAATATTGTTGTTTTAGTATTCTGTTATTGCTATTTATTTTGGTTCTTATGATATATAAATTCTTAAAAGTACTAGTTATTGTTGCTATTTTTTAAAAATTCAATTAGGTTAAAACTTTCTATTTATTCAAAATTTTATATTAATAAAAGTATCTTTTTTTTGTTCTTTTTTCTTTTGTTATTAAGAAATAACAATCTTGAAACTATTCATTTCTCTAGCCAACACTAATAGAAACAAACTTTTTATTTTTAACATTATTTTTTCTTAACTATGTCTAGGAAATATTTTTAATCAAACTTCAAAAGTAGTGATAACTTACCTAGTATAAAACCTTAATTGACATCAAACACTAATTGAAGACTAAAACAAGAATACATTACCAAATACACCTAGAATATTAAAATCATAAATAAAAATGATTCTAATCAAGAAACCAATATTCATTATCTTCTTCGAGTTGTAAGCATTGGAATTTTGTGAAACACAAAATAAAGTTCCAACTGCAAGGCCTAAAGATCTTCGTTTTATTCAAATGATTTTATATCAAAACCACCTATTTGAACAAGCAACCAAAAAAGGGATAACAATGCATGAGAGTCATGGAGATTCATCTACTCCTATTCATAAACAAATACTTGTGCATTCTTTAGTTTGACATTTATGCAATTTTTTCTTTAAAGAATAATTTTTAACTATTTATGAAATACAAGGAAGACATTACATATTATTACTTTTTAGTCAAGTTCAACAAAGACCTTCAATCCACTCACATGTTCAATTTTGGATGACTATAAATAGATTTTTAAGACAATTTTTTTTTAGAATTTACTTCTAATTGATAGAGATAAATAAGTATGTTTCAAGATGTAATATATCATATAATTGTAATCAAATTTTGGTTAATAAAATAGTATTATTATCATGTTATTAATATAGTAAGGTCTTTATTTAAAATTCAAGATTTGTCATCATAATGGAGATTGTGATAGTGAAAAATAAATTTTTCATAATTTTAATCTAAATTATTGAAAATAAAACATTAATAATTTGGATGAACTAATATATAAATAATAATTTTTATTAGATAAAAATTAATAGATCTTATTTATTAAATTAAACATATAAATTATGCATAATAAATTAGTTGACCGAATATTGGTCATGATTGATTGTTATATGATTAATAATTAATCAAAAAAGAATCTATTAATTTTTGGTAATTAGTTTTAATTATATAATAAAATAAAAATCCAAACCAAGATAATTGAATGAATGAAGAATGAGTCATTATGTATTAATTTTACAAAATTTGAAAGTTAAATAATACTTTTAAGTTAAATCATAGTTATAAAGATGGAAATATTTTATTATTCTTTTAATGGTTCTTAAAAGTAGAAAAAATCATTTCATGCTATTAAAATATTAAGAAGTATTACTAGATGTTAACTTTGATGGGTAAATTAATTTAATTAATTTGTTAACTTAATATTGAACCTAAAAGATCAAACACTAACTAGTGTTCTAATCTTTACTAAAAAAAATTAATATTTTATAATTAAATATATAATTTAATCATATCAAATAAAATTTTGTATGAAATATCACTGTATTTTTTCCTAGCATTAAAAAATACAAAATATATAAAATAAAACCCCTATTATTTAGATATTTATAAAAGTATGAATTGATCTAAAGTTTTTAAAATTTAGTTTTCTTACATTGAAATTTAATTGTAAATAATTAAATTTCAGAATAATAAAAATGGTATTACAAATAAGTTAATTTTTGAGATATTAACTTAGATAAAAAAGATTGAGGAAAAATTTATTTTAATGGTTAATGTGATGGATGGTTCCTACTTTTTGGATAATGATATTTTGTATGGTTGTTATGTAAAATAAGTTACAATAAAAAAAAAGTAATAATATTAATTTTCTTCTTTTACTTTTCTTTAACCTTTTCATAAAAAACTTTTGACTACAAGATTGTTTTAATTTTTATTTTACCAATCAAAAGTTGAAACTAAGGTTTAATTTTAATGTGGATACATGTAAAATTCTTCATATATTTAAAGAGAGAATTTTTTAAGTTTTAGAATTCTGAAACTTCAACAAAGTACTGGATGTGTTATAAGTATTAATTATCTTACATGCTGGTATCAAATACTAATATGATGTTTTTAGAAGAAAAAAAATTAACTATTACCTTTCAAAGTAAAATAACCAATTAAAATAAAGAAAATATGTTAAACATTAACCAACCTTTAATTACAAATTCCTTAAATTAAAAAAAATGATAATTTATAATGATAGATAAGATATTGTTACTATATAATTGTGAAGATTGATGAAAAAAATAATATAATAAAAATATGATAACAAGAAATTTTATCATTAACACATATAAAGATAATAAATAAATGTTTGATATCAAGATCGATGTTGATAAAAAAATGTGGTTGAAACAAGAAAAAAAAGGGATATCGATAAGAAAAAGAATTTTCAAATTAAAAAAAGAAAAATAAAATAATGTTTAAAATAATAAAAAATTTAGCATTTATGAGATATTGCAACAAGTAGAAATTAAAGAAAATTCAAAACAACTTGAGTCATAAAATTGAAACAAATCATCAACAAAGATATTTCAACAAAAAGATTCATGTGAGTAGAGATAAAAACCAAAAATATTAACTTGTTTAAATATCTAGATCTTATATTAATTTTCTCCTTAAAACTAGCTTCTATATGATTTAGAGGTGTGACCAACATAAAGTTAAAGAAAAGTTACAATAAAAAACATTGACATATTAAAAGGTCTTGAGAATTTTAATAAATTTAAAATTTTAGAAAGAAAGATAGAACGAATGAACTATTCATTCTTTATTCATGATTAATGTTAAAACCTTATCAATCTTTGTTTTAAAAACAATAAAATTATATATTAACAAAAATTTATAATACAACCAAATTCAAATACCTTTTATACTTTTGATATATAAAAGAAATCTCCTTATCATTATTTTATATCTATTTATATGTCATAACATTTTCTCAACACCTATTAATGATTTAAATAAATACATAATTTCTGCATCCAGCTTATAGATTTGTACATAAACCAAGCCCATAATTATACCCTATCAATTATCTATAGTTTAATATAATTTATAATTATTAATTTTATATTATGTCTCAATTAACCTAACAACAGATAATTCATATCTTACTAATAATTATAAGTATTGCTGTTAAAAATTAATCATAATAAAAATTATTTTTTCTTATTATTTGTATGTGTTTAAATATATATATATATATATTAATTTTAATTTAAAAATAATAAAAGTTAATATATTAATAATATTAAATACTATAAATTTTAATAAAATTAACTATTTATTAATTTATTATTTTATGTTTGTAAGTATGCATTAGAAAAAATGGTATATGAAATATAAATTTATTTTTAATTGTATTAATTATTTAGTTTCTTTTTATCATGATTTTATTGAGAAATTTTTGTTGGTGAATGTCCATCCATTTTTTACGTTACTAATTTAAATATTTAATATTATATATATCTTTTAAATAAATTTTAAATTTATGATATATTTATTATTTTAACTAATTTTATTAATTTTTTAAAATTAATTATCTGTTTCTAACAAAAATAAATAAAGTGCTTACTTTTGTAAGAAAAATCTATTACTTTTATATGTTTAAAATTAATTATAACAATTGAAGTTGATATTTTTTTATTTTTAATTATTTGAATAATTTTTTTAATATATAATTAAATATATATAATAAAAATAAATAAATATTAATTTTTATTAAAAATTATAATATTAATATTATAAATATATTAAATTATATTTTTATAATATATATTTAGAAACATAAGAAATAATTAATAAATATTATATTTTTAATATATTAAATTATATAATTTTTAATAAAAATTATTTTATATAAACTCGTATTAGGTATTCATAATATACATTATAAATATTAATGTTTACAGAGTCAACTATTATAAATATTTGGATTTTCGAGCGTTACACATTTGTGCTTGTTGATTTATTATGCTAGCCAGCGATAATAGGAAGACTCGCAGGAAAGATATTAAGGGAGACGCAGTATAATTTTATGAGTAATGTGATATTATCTTAATTAATAATTTCTTTTTATCATCATCTGATTTACTTAAAATAAAAAATATATAAAAATAAAAACATTAATGTATTGAAAAGCTAAAAAACAACTTTTAATATAGTATTTCTAAAAATTATTAATCTATCATTCTTACATTTTATCAAGCATTTCAAATCATTAAATCCTCTCTTTCTCGATGGACAAATCGAACCACTAAGTGAAGGATCATTTTATTTAAGATTAATTTGTTTATTTCCTAATCATGAAAAAGAAATGGCCATGCAATAAAAAAACTACTAGTTATGGATTAGCAAAATCCAACCTTTCTTTCAATGGTTAATAATTGACATGGTGTTTTTGGAAGCAATCATAAGATACTTCTAATTGAAGGATTCCCATCTTGCATCCAACAAAGAAAATTATGATGTGTATATAGTTCCTACCTAAAGCAATAATGGGAACTAATCCCATAATTGTATTTATAAATCCTAGAACCCAAACTCAATAAACATAACCTCTTAGTCATCATCTCCAAACATAAAAAAGGTAGAATTTAATTGGACAAAATTCAAATACAGTTGGATAAAGGCGAGAAGTCTGACAAGTGATAAGGTAATATATATGTTTGGATGAATATTTACAAATTTGATTTTATAAAATTGATTTTGAATAAAAATGAATTTAAAAAAACAAGTGAGTCTTAGATTTTTTAAATAAATTTGTAGAAAATTTTAGTATAAATTTGTTAATTCAATGCAAAAATTAAAATTTATTAGATTAACTCGAATGTAAGTTTAAAAGAAAAATTAATAAGAATTAAATCCTAAAATAATAGATTCGATCATGTGATATTTTTATCGATTATTTTATCAGTTTTTATCGGAATTAATGTTAGAATTGGATTCTCATGAAGATATATTAATTATATTTTTTAAAATTTATACAAAATAATATTAAATGATAGATAAAAAAATAAAATATTAAAATTTTATATTTTCATATAAAAATATTTACTTTAAAAAATTTTAATCATTTTTAAATACTTGAAATTAGCTATAATATCTGAGATTAATATTTTTTAAAATAAAATATTAATTTTAACGGAAATAATTTTGCCATGTCCTCGTACCACTTTATAAAGTAAATGGAAAAGGGCTGCAACCTCGCACTTTACCCTTTTTTACAATTAGGCATCTTAAAATTTTGTTTTCTCATTCTTAAATATTCTCTCTTTTACAATTAGACATCCAAAACTTAATTGTGTTTAAATTAATCCTTAAACTTTACCAATTTTATAAATAAATATTTTATACTTTAATTATTATTTCAACTAATCGTTATATTTTATCATTTTTTATAAATAGCTTCTTCAATAAATTGATAGAATTAAATTACTAAAATAATAAAAATTTCAACCATAATCATAAAAAAAAACCTATAAAAAATTAATATAAAAAGCTACACCATATATACATATACACTGGAGTTGGAAGTTTAAAAACAGTAGAGTTTAGCGTGTGATGTTTTAATTAGAAGATATTAATTAAAATGAGTGGCAGGAATGGTAATTGAGGGAAGCATGGAGGTAAAAAGGACACAGGGTAGCGTAGATAATAAAGTGAAGCAGGAGAGAGAATGGAGTGGCCGTTTGGAGTTTAAAAATAGAGAGAGAGAGAGAAAAGAAAATTGAATGCAAAGCAACAAAAGACATTAACTGAGGAGCGAGCGTAGACACTGCCACTCACTCATCCTCAAATTTAAAACTTGTGTGTGTGTCTCCAGAGAGAGAGAGAGAGAGAGAGAGAGAGAGAGAGAGAGAGAGCATGACAGGGGTAGTGATGGTGAGTGGATGCGGTGGGAAGAGGACGAGAGCAGCTCGAACAGCCGAGGAAGAAGAGCGGCAGAACCAACTCTCCCTCGTCGCGTTACTCTTGGCAGCTCTCAGAAAATCCATGGTGTCTTGCAAAGTTGACACACCTGACGATTCAATCTCCACCGTCCATCACATGGAGATCGGATGGCCAACCAACGTCCAGCACATCACTCATGTCACCTTCGACCGCTTCAACGGCTTTCTCGGTCTCCCCCTTGAATTCCAAGTTCAGATCCCAGCTCGGGTTCCCAGTGCCAGGTTTCTCCTAACTTCCTTTTCTTAGAGATTTCAAATCCATGTGCTTATTATTGAATGCTTTGTTAACCACCGAATGAACATTGAGATTAAGTTTCTTCCAAATATCTATATGTCGTATTCTTATATCTTATTTCAGTTTCTTATCACCTATTTGCTGCTATTACATTTTTCATAAGTTACATTCCAGCCTTTTTTTAAAAATCTTTTTGCCGATTTTACTCTTCCCTTAGCTTAATCTAGCACTCTTCTGTCTTTACCCATGTTTGTTGCATCTTTCTAACCTGTGATTTCTTGTCATCTATGCCTGCAGTGTAAGTGTGTTTGGTGTCTCAGCAGAATCTATGCAGTGTTCTTATGATTCAAAAGGGAACAGTGTCCCCACTATTCTCTTGCTAATGCAGGACCGTTTATACTCGCAGGGAGGCTTAAAGGTACCGAGTGTATAATATGTTTTGCAATTTATGACACACTAAGGTCTTGTGAAAGTCAGATTCAGATTAACTGTTTTTTTTTCCTATGAATTTGCAGGCCGAAGGTATATTTCGCATAAACCCAGAAAATAGTCAAGAGGAGCATGTGAGGAACCAGCTGAATAGGGGAATTGTGCCAGATGACATTGATGTCCACTGCTTGGCAGGACTAATCAAAGCCTGGTTCCGAGAGCTTCCTTCAGGAGTGCTTGATGGACTTTCCCCTGAGCAGGTTCTTCAATGCAACACGGAAGAAGAATCTGTTGACCTTGTGAAGCAGCTAAAACCAACTGAGTCTGCCTTACTCAACTGGGCTATTGATCTCATGGCTGATGTTGTAGAAGAGGAGGAATTTAACAAAATGAATGCAAGAAATATTGCGATGGTTTTTGCTCCAAACATGACTCAGGTTTGCTCACACATTTTCTGTTAAAAATTATTAGTGTTTGCTTAATGTTCTTCCATTTGTATTTTATCTTAGGTTGTTCTTTTCTCAGGTAAATGATATGTTAAAACAAATTAGTCTTATCATTGTTATCTTCTTTCACATAAGCAATCTGCAGTTTTCATTACCAAACAAGTTGCCATGTTTTGTTTACAGTAGTCTATTCTACTCTTACGCCCATAAGAACTATGCACACTGGGAATTGTCCATTGTTAATTCGTCTTTGTCTCCTAAAACAGATGTCTGATCCTCTGACTGCCCTAATGCATGCGGTGCAAGTCATGAACTTGCTCAAGACACTGATAATGAAGACACTTAGAGAACGTGATGAAACAGAAACAGGTGGGTATTCCCCCATGTCATTTCACTCATCGGATCGCCAGTCCGAGGATGAATATGACAGTCGGCGAGAAATGGACACCAGCGGTGAGTTGAGAGGGACAAAATCGGATTATGATGATGATCATGCTCACTACAGCCATAGTAGTGAAGAGGGAGAAGGGGAGGCTGAATCTTTAAGTGAGATAGAGCAATGCTTCTTGAAGCAGTTGGATGAGAACAGAAAATCCTTTTCAGAAGAACCTGCAGGTCATTTGCAAGAGTATGTTAGCACCAGAAGTTGCTCTAGCTATAATCTGGAACCTGCTATGTCGGTTACTGATAGCAAAGCAGGGAATTCCTGTTTGAGGACAACACTGACTGATTTGAGCTCAAATGTTGACACTAGTAGTCCATCAATAGGATGTACAGGCACCAAAGATGTGGAGATGATGGATAAATTTGTGGATTCTATTTCACCACTGCCACTGCTTGCTTCTAGTTAAAAACTTGTTTTATTTTTAGAAGGTTTTAAGGACATGTTTTCAGATTTTGTCTCTACAAGCAGTAGTAGGTTTGCTTGTGTAAATTAATACATGGAGTAGGAACTGTTTATCGTTGTGTTTTGTGGGCAGGTTATGTTCAGTTTAGGGCTGAATTTGACCTGGTTCTGTATGTTCTTGTACTAGACAATTCTAACCATGACAAATGGGAATGGGCTAAGCTGTAATAGCCCTTCACATTTCGGGTAGGTGAACTTTCTAAGCAATCCTTGAATTCCTGTGGAATAGGGAGATTGGTTTGGCCTGAGATGGATGCTTGGTATGTATCTTGTGTATGATAAAAAATTTGATGGATTCCATATTTCATCGCCGCAACATCTCTTGGTAACAAGGTTAGAATCGTCGTTGCCACCATATTCTCTTCTGTTTGTTGGTTTGGTTGACTATCATTGGCAAGCATTACAAAAAACGGCAAGAAGGCCAAGCCAAATTCTTGACTAAACAAAATTTTATGATACTACAGTGAGTTAGATAATCATTGACTTTCTGGAGATCCTAAGCTAACCCAAAACTAGGAATGATTATTAGTCCAAATCAATCTGATGGAGTTGAAAATTAAATTAAACCAATTAATTAAGTAAATGGTTTATGAGATATATTCAAGTCACCTAATTAACTAAATTAAGAAACCCAAGCATCTTTTATTCAACTATAGGCTGTGTTTTCAAACATAATGCTTCTTACTCAAACCATTTGTTTTTATTTTTATGCTTATATGCACAATATGATGTTGTTTAGGCAAAAAGGATGGTAGTCCAAACTAATCAACACTGAATTTTCTCTGATTTTTAAAAATATAACTACCAAAAAAATTGTGAAATCAAATTAACCCAATCCATTTAAATTATTTTGTTTTTAAAATTGCAATTGGACTAAACCAATCATGCACACACCCTACACTGAACTAAAGGACCTGCAAAATTGCCAGCGTGGGTTGACAAAAATGGTCATAGATTTGCAGGAAAACTCATCTTTTCCATGAGTGCGGATTTAAACTCCATTATAGCCAACCAAAATCTTGCTTAGTAGGTACAATGGTGGACCTACTTTGAGTAAAGGTGGGCAAATGGACCTGCTCACCTTGAAAAAACTTACTAATAGGAATGATAAATTTTTATATTTTACATCCTTTATTTAAATTTTCTGAATCCACTAAACTTCACTTAACAATATACAAACTCATTAAGATTAGGTTCTTTGCCTTTGTAATTTTAAATTCAAATTTAATCATATACTCAAATTTATTATTATTAGGTTCAAATTCATTTTTTAATTTTTGATCAAAATCCAAACTTATCTTAAATTTTTTTTTTTCAATTCTTTCACATGCTACTTTCTTTGTTCCACATAATAATTTCAACGGAGGCAATAAAAGAGACGCGGTACTTGATGGACACATAATAATTACTATTTGTATGTAGTTTTATTAAGTTTTTTCTTTACAATTTATTTTACTTTTTTGCAATACAAATAAAATATTTATTTTAAAATTTATTTAATTTTAATATTTATATATTTTTCATCATATTATGATAATAATTATTAATTTGGTCCCTCCTTAGAGAGAGATTCCTTATTACAGAATTACGATTAGGAGTATTCGAATAATTGCAACTGTATGGAGCTATTTACGATTTAGTGTAAGATTAATTTTCCATTATTAGGGCTTGGTGTTAGATTCGTCGAATCTTAGCTTGGAAATGCTGTCTATTGAATAATGTGGGTATCAACGGAAGGGAATATTTTGTTTAGTTTTCTTCAGCTTTGTCTTGTTGTAAGTTGTAACATTGGGTGGGATTGGGCCGGTCTTTGTTTGGGCTTTTAGTTTTCATCTACGCGCTTTTACTTTTCACACTCCTTTTTTTATTAATCACATGAACATCTCTATATTTTTTCAACTTTTACTTCTAAAATTATTCCTTTATAAATGTATAAAATATGCTTTCAAATGTAAAATAATAATTTTAAAATTTAAAGTCCAGAAATATATTTTATACAAATATAAAGCAATGCTTTTGAATTTAGATCCTGGAAATATAAAAATATATTTTTAAAATTTAAGTTATAAAAATATGCTTTCAGAATTTAAATTTTATAAATTAAAAAAAATAAGAGTGTAAAAACTAAAAAGTAATGGTCACGTGGATGTAACTGGAGACCCTAAAAAACAAAGAAAGTATTGTGTACTAGCCAGGCCCAGGCGTGTTTGTCTTCACTCTATGCCTATCTGTTCTGAATTTCCCAGCCTTTTACGGGTAGGCAGCGCGTGATCATCTGAATTTCAAAACACAAAATAAACCAAATAATTGTAAACAATATTCCATTGAGCAATTATGGAAAAGATTAGTGAAATGACATATTTACCTTTCAATTGATAAAAAAAAAAAAAACATGAAATAATTAAGGCGACAGCAAAACAGTTAGCTAGCTGCATCAAGCATTTAGATTACATTAAAAGCACTTTTGTAAGCTAACTCAGGCTAAGCCCCTTGGCATTGAACGGTAGGCATCAGAACAGTGACTTGGTAAAAGGGAACCCAAACAAATTAACACATTAATCAAGATGCCAAACAAGCCTCCCAGAACAGCCTGTTCTTTTCCATCTCATCCACAAACTCTTGGCCAGATTCGAAAGACACATAAGACTTGAGGTGTTCTTCTTCCATCTCATCATCTTCACAATATGACATTCCATAAACACCATCCTCTTTCTTCTCATCTTCATTTTCATCTTCATCTTCATCTTCATCCCAAACCTCATACCCATCAAGTTCAGTATGATTACAAGCATCAGATCCATCGTAGCTGCAAGATAGAGCATCATCGTTATCATCTACTCTGGCTATTTCGTCAGTAGCATATATGGGATCACAATCAGCTTCAGAGTCACCAGAGGCTTCAAAATAAATGTAAGAAGAAAAATCCATAGGCTCCTTCCTCTCCATAAAGCTTGTAATAACAAGAAGAGAGTCTTTTCTTTTTCTCTCTTAGTTTCGATGTGTTGGGATCTAACAGCTATAAGCACTGGTGTTGTGGAGACTCAAAGGATGGGAAAATAAGAAGCAAAGATGGGGTCTCTTGTTTGACACTTTTGGTGACAGAGAGTGGCCATTCTTGCAAACTTTGCCTTCTCCAAATGGGACTTGTCATTATTAAAAGGAAAAGGATGCGCCTCTAATAAGTTTACCATGCTCTTCTAGAAGTATAGCTACTTAACTAATGCATGCGGCGTGCCAAAAACCAATAGCAGCCAACACGGGTAAAAGTACTCGCCTTCTTCTAGAACAAACGCTACACTACCATACACAATGATGTAACATCATTATGGACCCTTATCTTAATTACATATCATGTCACAAACGTTGTTTAAATTGCTTTTCGCCGAGATACAACCTAATATTCTAGCTGGTCTCTATTTATTGTTTCGTTCTGTTCGCCGCTGAAATAAGAAATTAAGAATGCCACCTAATGTATTTTAAAATTACATCTACTACTTCATCTTAAAAATTTGACAAAAATTGATGCCAAGTGATATATTTTAATTAAACACAAAAAGGAATAGAATAAATCAAATTATTTCATTTTAAATCGTTTTATTTTCCCGTGTAATAAGTGCTAATTGATTCATGACTCAATTTCACGTAAATTTCGTGTATTTTTGTTTTCGTTTCTGGCCACTAATGAAGCAAATTGTCCGAGAATCCACAATTTTCTGCAGTTATTTTTATCGTTGGGTAGTAATATATTGGCAAGTGGATTATTTGCACATTCTTCACGTTTAATTTGAACCTAAGCTATCATCGTTTAGGTAAATTTAAGTGGCTATTTTGTCTGTATCACAGATTAAATAATATACTTTTTCGTTCCAGTTAAAGCAAACTGTTCACGCTTGAATTAAAAGATTCAATAATAATAATAAAAAGTCTTGTGACCTAATTCTAAGGTGTTAACAAAATAAAAATTGGTTTAAACATGCAACATTAAATAAATCTAACAGCTTATTACCGATTTTTCTTGTAATATCAAGCAAGTACTTTGGATAAATATTATGTATGATTATATGACGTGTATAACTTTAAGTAATTTCTTTTTTTTTTTTGGCCAATAGACTTTAAGTAATTCCGTGTTGGATATTGTCTATGTAAAGTTATGGGCTGCACGAAAAACAGGGTAGAAAATTCTTGGCCTACTTTTTAAGTTTGAGCCTTTTGACTTATTGAGATATATATATCCCAGTTCATCATTGAAGCCTAGAACCTCAGTGAAGAAAAGGATGGACGAAAGCCGAAAGCATAAAGACAAAGGTAAAACTGCGATCAACCAACAACCCTTCGTTTAGATCATTTAAAAATTAGGAAGAAGAAAATATTACAAAAAATGGAAGAATAAAAAATGAAGTAAAAATAGGATGAAAAATAAATTATTTGGATTGATGAAAATATATAAAAAAAAAATTCTTCTATTTTTTAGATAAATAAAAAATAAAATAGAAAAAAAGTATTATTAGTAGTATAAAACTTGATTTATATAAATTTAAAAAAACTAAATTAACTTTAAAAATTTTGATTTTTATTATGTTTTTATTAATAGTTTTTATTTTTAAAAAATATTTAATAATTTAACAATTTAAAATAAAAAATAAAAGCTCCCCCATTCTTTGGCTATCTAGGAGAGAATTAATTTCTGTAAATTCTATAGAAATTAATAACATCATTTTATATAAGATAAATGTAAATAAAAAAAGAAAAAAATAAATTCTTTTCTTTATTTTTCTCTAACCAAAAATTATTTATATTTTTGTTTTGACTTGTGAAAAAGATAGAAGAAAGAAATGGAATGGAAAGGGAAAGATATATGAACTTATTTAAATTACTTTATGCAATAAATAATTTTATTTTAAGTAGATTAATAAAAAATAGTATAAAAATATAGTTTTTTGTGTAATTTTTAATGTAAGGTTTTAATTTTATTGACTTAATTTGAGATAGACTTGTTTATCTTATGCACAAGCTTAGGAAAGAAATATGAGAGTAAAGAACAGTAAAAATAAATAAATTTTGAATTATTTAAATTGAGAGAAAAATGAAAGAAAAAATTAATTTTTTTATTTGTTTGAATAGGAAAAGTGGGAAGAAAAAACCGATATTCTATTTCAAATATAATTACGTCCTTATACTGGAAATGCAAATCTTTCGTTAATACGTTTGTTAAAGGATAAAAGAGTACCACACCGATATTCTTTTTTTTTTTTTTTCAATGAAACAAAAAGCTTTTTTGATTTAAAAAATGTTAATATTAGTCTTTATAACTTAACTTAACTATATAAAAAAATGATATTTTTATTAAAAAATATATATTATTTTTATATTTCTAATATAATAAATACTTTTGAAAATTTATCATTTTTAATATGTTAAAAATTGATGATATGAAAACCATTTTATATATGGGTCCGTCATTACTTTTTTTCCTTTTCTCCTCTTACCTCATATCAAACTGAAAGAAAAGACATAAATTTTTGTGTTTTTTGCTGTATGATTTTCTTCTCTCACAAAACCTTTCGTATCAAATGTATCGAAGAGAGGTTTTTTCTTTCATAGATGTGCTAGTTGAAAGATGTTTGGAATGGATCAAGATATCCTCTAGTCCTGGTAAAGACCATGATAATCTTATGTTATCTAATCAAAGAGAAAGACACAAAATCAAATCAGAATCTTACTAATGGGTGTTTTATTGGTTCTGATTAAAAAATCAACTAATAAAATATTTTTATTGAAAATTATAATAAAAATATTGATAATATTAGACATTATATTTTTATTAATTTTTTTAATTAACACCTTTATATTTCCAATTAGCATTTTCTATTAAATTAATGAAGTGAATTTTATTATAATTATTATATATATATATATATTCTTATAAAATAATATTATCACGTTTCTTATTAAAATAAGAGAATTTCAATCCTTTTATAACTCGCTTGTGTGGGATTAAGTGTACGAAATAAAAAATTTAGTTACAAATTTTATTTAATAAATTTATTTTTATGATTTTATAAACATTTCATAATAAAACTTATTCAATAACTTCAGAAAATTAAAAAAAAATATTATCATAAATTTAATTAAATAGTGTTAATATATATTTATAATCAAATAACTTAATATAAATAAACCTTAAAAATTTCTTCTAAACAAGTCTTAAACATTTTTTATATACAATTTCTCCTTAGCTCAATTTATTATGAAACATGTGTGAATGGAAAGAAATTATTATATAATTTAAAATTATTATAGATTAATTTTGACCTAATATATGGGTGAATTTTTAATGTATAAAAAAGCTAATAAAATTAATTAATATATAGCATAAAATTTGATGAAAATCATACATAAACACACTATAATTTTAAATTATTCAATAATTTTTTCTCAATTGGAATATGTGATATTATTTATTTTTTAAAAAATATAAAATTTAAATTTAGAACACCATAAAATTATTTTATTATTTATTATTAAATCGATTCTAATAGTTTGTTGATATTTAAATATATGAAATGTGTTCCACGTGGACGAAGGGGGCATGGCGGAGTTTCTTAATGCTACGCTCTCCTCACCTGCACATGGTTGGTTGATTAAACGTTTTTACTTACGATTTTTACCCTTTTTTTTCTGAATTGTATTAGTGTGTTTATTTTAAAGTTTGTAAAAATATTTTTAAATAAATTTTAAAAGGTGATGTATTCATATTCAATAAAATAAAATATTTTAGGTATTATTTTTCAAAAAGATACTCTTGCGCTTGGTTTATTTTTACTGTTACACTAAAAAAAATAATATTTAAGTAAATATATAATTTTATTTGTGAATGTGATATGCATGTTATTTATTTTTAATCATTAAGAATGTTGTTGTGTATAATTTTTTATGATAAAAAATTAAATAAATTAAGTTCTGGGAGTTTATCAAACATGTTTTAAAATATATTTATAAAGATATTAATAATTTTTTATCAATAAATTTTTTATATTGTTAGAAAATTTGAATTTATAATTTTTAAATATAATGTTAATTTTTATCAACCTTAGTTTACTGTTATCATATATAATTTAATACTCAAATATATTAAATTGTTTATTTCATTCTTTCTCCCATAACTGCTAACAACAGGATCATGGATTTGTTGATGTAATACATCAACTACATACTTGTAGCTGTACATTTAGATGCTGCATTTTGATGATTTGATCCTTAAAAGCGTCACTTTTGTAACAAACTAGGTACCTTAAAGTATTAGTATATACAAATTGAATTTTAAATAAGTAAACTTTGCTATATTTTTATTCATAACTGTTAATTAAATGTAACAAATTATAATAAAATGATATAATTTTTATTTTTTATTTTTATATGTGAAAAATGATTAGATTTAAATTTAAAATTTTAGATTAATTTTTATAATCTTAAACCTCTCATCATTAAATTAATTTTAGTTTTTTTACCTCTTAATTTTTTCATAAAAAATATTGATTAATCTAATTATAGATGAGTAATAATGAGATCCTATATAATAAGAATATCTTCAACCCAAAATTTAGATAAGAATTGCTTAAAAAAGTTTTAATATTATTCTTATGGATACTATATGTAGATATATATTTTTCTTTTCATTTTTATAATTTAAGAAACTCTTCATTTTAATTCTATAATTCTATAATTCTATAAATACTTTTAAATAAATTTCATATATTATTCCACATTTAATATTTATAATTTTTTATTTTAAAATTTATTTTATTATTATTTAAAATTAATAAATAGATCTACTTTTAAGTAATTCTTTTAAGATGTTGTCAACCTCACAAAGCTCTAAGAATAAAAAAAATAAACATCAATACTTAAAATTTAAAAATTTCTTGAACAATTCTCGTCAGAGATGCTTTGATACATTTTTAAATAAATGGTTTTTTTTCATTAAAAATAATGTTATCAGTAAATGTTTTGAAAATATTAATAGTTAAAAACTTAATAAATAAAAATTAAAAATTGCAGCAAAATTATATTAATTATTTTTATATAACATTTGTCTAAAAAATGGCCGTCACAAGATAGAAAAGTCCAAGACCCATAATATGCCGACCATAGAACCTTCTCATTCTCGTGCATTTTACACGTGCGATTTTTAGGCTCCATTTTCCATTCGTCTTCCACATGATAGCTTCGCTCATTCAACCCATAAAATAAGGTATTTATTGTTTTATATCAAAAATTGAATGTGATACTAAGACCCATAAAAACGTTTTTTTATGGACAGAAAACATCATGCTTAACTTCTTCATTTACAACTACAAATATATATATATATATATATATATATATATATATATATATAATTTTATTTATTTATTTATATCTCTGATTTAAAAATTAAATTTTTTAAAAAATAATAAAAAAATTAACTGTTTATATATGTAAATATAATATAATCAGATATAATTCAGTAGGAATATGTTGTTCAAACTTTTCCGTCATCATGTATTACTTTTGTTGTTTTATCAAGGTTCATTTATTTTACTTAAATCTGTAATTCAACATATTTAAAATATGAATGCATCCATTGAATTAATAGTGTATGAAAAAAGAGTTTTCAACAGTAAAAGGAAAAGGTTGATCGTCAAAAGAAAAATAACTTCCAAAAACGAAATGTAAAAGATATTTTTTTGCATGGGTTGAAGGAAGCAGAGAAATTTTAATAAAAATAGGGAAGTGGAAGAAAAATATTAAACATTTAATTAGGTTTAAAAGAAGGGAGAGAAAATAATTTTAAAAAAAAGAAAAAAAATATTTATTTTACTATTATATCTTATAATAGATAGATTATAAAATAAAAAATTGAAATTTATTTTATTCCCTGATCTCAAAAAATTACTAATTATAAATTATAATTATCTCTCTTAACTCTTTTAAATAAAAAGAGAAAAACAAGAAATTATAGCACAATATTATAAAGTTAATAAATATTTGATATAACAATTACTAACACAATATATTTATGTCGTTTAACATACATGAATTATTTACAATAAAATACAACAAAAAATTGATTAGTGACCAAAAACATTTATCATTAATTTGGACAATTTGATAATTAATAATTTAATTTTAATTTTTTGATTTCAAATGTAATCGGTCTTTAAATTTGTCTTCAATAACTACTGAATATAACCGATCATAAAAATTGATCACTGTTTCTAAATTTTTTTATATCTAAAAATTATTAAATGAGAACTTATTGAATAATCATACAGGTAAGAGAAGTCAAATATTTATTGATAATAAGAAAAACGTGCGTAGAGTTTGAGTTTTATTTCAAAATGATATATTTAAGTCTTTTTAATTTAAATATTTTAAATATATTTTTTTCTTTAAATATTTTCAATTTGCGAAAAACGAAAATTAAGTTAAAAATAATTTTTCTTCTTTACTTTCTTCTTAAATTTTGAATCAAACAAAAAATATTATAGTTCTTTTCTCTTCCATCTCTTTAAATTCATCCAATCAAATAATACATGAAAAGTGTTCTTAAAAAGATAAAAAATCATTATATTAAAAATAAAAGTATTGATTGTTTATTTTATTTAATTATATATTTTGTTAATAAATAACACTACTACTAATAAGGAAAATAGTAAATATATTTCATTATAAGCAATATAAAAAATATATTAATAATATTAAATATTACATGTTTTTATAAACAAATATTTTTAAATTATCAAACAATATCTTCATTCTCTTTTAATGGATTTAAAATATTTTTAAAAATATATTAAAATAATTTGTAACATAAATTTTTAAACATATATATTAAAAATGTCAAAAAAATAAAATAAAAAATAAATTATATTTAAATTATTTAAAATTTAATCAAACTTTATTTAAAGTTTTCTTCTTCAGTTTATCTAATAGTATAACACCATATATTTTTTTATTATACAGATTGATCGTATGTTTTATAAAATTATATAAATAAAATATTAATTAAAAAATTTCAAAAATAAAAAAATTATCATATAAAATTAAATTTTTGAAAATTTAAATATAATTTATCTTCAAACAAAATACAACCAAGGTTAGTGGGTTGTTCAATAACGATTAGTACTAATAATGGGAAAGCTTGACTTTTGGTTTAGACTATACCCCAATGGTCTTAATTAAGTTTCGATTCCATAATTAAAATTTTTTAATTATTCGTCTAAATAAAATGTTGGATAAAATGGATTATGAGTAATTAGATAGTTGGATTAAATCGATTAGGTTCAATATGATAAAATTTAGACTTTAAATTTTTTGATAAAAATTTAATAACTTAATAATCATATTTTAACGTTTTTTATTATTGTCTACATAAATTTTTATTGATATAATTAATTATTTGAAGATTTATAATAACTAAATTTATTTAATTTTTTTCAAAAAATAATTAAGGTTAAACTATAAATATAAATAATAGTTATATTATAATTATCATTATAAAATTATATTATCCAACATAAAAATATATAAATAGAGTTAGATTCATATTTTCTATTAAAAATACAAAAAAATACTAAAATAAATTATATAAATATATTTTTAAATAATTTATAGTGTAATTGTTATTCACTCTACATAAAAATTGAATAAAATTAAATATTTCACTGTCACTATAGCAGAATTAAATAAATTTTTTACCACCAATACTGAAACATAAAACAAGTTCATCTAGTATTATAAGCTTTGTTCCTCTAAATTATCAATGATAAAAGTAATAAATTAAAAATTTATTTAAGAACTTAATTTAAAATTTAACTAAAAAATCTTATTTACTATCTAGGTTTAGATGATGTTGATGATGATATATTTAAGATCTAAAATACTTATAAATAAAAGAAAAAATAATTTTATAACAGAAAGTGTAAAATTGAATATAATTAAATAAATAATTTCAAGTAATATCATTATGACAACCTAATAGGACTTACATGTGTTACTTGATTCAAAAATTAATAGAAATAGATATTTCATTATCATCATTTCAAAATGAATGTTAAGATTTGTCTAAACTTCAAAAATATAATATCCATAAATTGTAAAATAAAGCATGAAACAAATTAAGAAAATATTCATATAATTGACGGGATAATGTTCATTAATGAAATCAGAAGAACCTAAAAGCACTTGCAATAACAATATCGAAAAACTTATTCATTCATCATTTTAAAATAAGTCAATAATTTTTTAGACTCTAAAAAAGTTAATAACTAGAATCTATCAAGTGTGACATAAATAATTAACAACAAGCATAAGTAAAGATATAATAAAGTTGTCAACTAATTAAAACATACCTTTTTTTATGAAATATAGATTGTTATCTTTTAGTCTTAGCCGACATGCATTGGTTGTGACAGATAAGTTAGACTATCTAATGGTTCCTTAACTCCATAGCCACCTCCTGACCTAGAAATAGTAGACCCTCCTCCATTGACATTAGACAATAAAACAAAGAATTTAATTATATTACATACATTTATGTATATAAAAAAAGTAAAACTGTAAAATATGAAAAAGTAATTATCATTTAAGATTTTCTCTTAAATTTTCAAGTCCTCATCAATGAAAAAAATCCTTAAATTGATAAAGAGAAGATGTTAACTAATTTTATGTGCAAATTAGTGCTTCGCTGATTTTAGGGGATATGGAACTCCTGAATGCATCCAACATCCTATCCCCAGTGCTAAATGCACTCTTAGATGCAATAGTGGAAACATGTATGGCCAACACATCTCTAACTAAAATGGATAATATTAGGAAACGAGATGAGTTCTATTTCCACCATAAAGGTATATCAAATTATCATCACCACCAATGCAAGACTCAACTAAATATTTATCAAAGTTCATTATTTTAACAATAGAATTTTTTTCTCTTTAATGCTGTTTAAAAGTTGCGTCCAAGCAGAATGAGAAGAAGTTTCAGGAATTGATGTTTCATAAGAACTTTGTTGAGATGATAATTGACTAGACTAGGATCTATGACGAATCCATCTACTTGTAACTATTCTTCAAGTTGAAAGGACAAACAAAAGAAGGAAAGTTTTTTATCTAATCCTAAGAAGCAGTAAGTACTAAAAAGTCTATCTTTACTACCACTACTTTTTCTAAAAGTAAAGATATCAAATGCTTCAAGTGTTTGGGAAGATGGCATATTGCATCCCAGTGCCCAAATAAAAAGAATATGGTGATGAGAGATAATAAGAGTATTACCAATGAAGATTCTAATTCTTCCTCAAGTGAAAAGGAGATTGATAGTACAACTTATGCACAAGATGGAGATTTATTGGTGGTGAGGAGATTATTGGAAAATCAACTTAAGGAGCATGAGGAGAATCAACGGGAAAATATTTTTCATACTCGTTGTCTTATCCAAGGGAAGATATGCTCTATGATTATTGATGCAGGGCGTTTTACTAATGTGACAAGCACTAGATTGGTCACCAAATTGAACCTAAAGACTACACCATATCTACTACCATATAAGCTCCAATGGCTAAGCGATAGTGGTGAATTGATGGTGAATCAACAAGTGATGATTAATTTCTCCATCAGAAAGTATGAAGATAAGTTCCTTGTGATGTTGTTCCCATGGAGACAAGTCACATACTTCTTGAAAGGCCTTGACAATTTGTTAAGTTTTCTCAACATGATGGGCTCTCCAAAAAATTATCATTTATTCATAATTTTAACAAAATAACACTTGTACCCTTATCTCCCAAAGAAGTTTATGAGGATCAAAAGAAAATGAAACAAAAATAAAGCAAGAGGATCGAGAGTTTAGAGGGAGAGAAAAAGAGAGTGGGAAAAAACAAAGCACCTGATTTTGAGGGTAAAATTGAAAACAAAGGAAGAAAAAAAAGGAAGAAAGAAAAGTAGAGAGTTTATTTGCTAATAAAAGTGAGTTAAAGAGTACTTATTTGACTAATCAGTCTTCATTCTTTGTTTTGTGTAAGGATTCTTACTTAGACTCTAATACTAACTTTTTGTCTAGTAATGTTGGTGTTACTTTGAATGACTTTCATAATATTTTGCCGAAAGAAGTGTCTCATGGTTTGCCACCAATAAGGGGAATAAAACATCAAATAGATCTTGCTCCTGCTGCTTTTCCCTGTAATAGACCCACATACAGCAACAACCATCAAGAAACAAAGAAGATTAAAAAACAAGTGGAGAAATTGTTAGAAAAAGAATGGGTTAGGGAGAGTTTAAATCTTTATGCAGTACCTTTAATTTTGGTACTAAAAAAGGATGGATCACAAATGGTGTACACAGATTGTAGAATCATCAACAAAATTATAGTTAAGGCTTAAATTGATAAGGAAATTGAACATTACGCTCAAAATGCCATAAAAAATTAAAAGAAATTTACGTTTAAACCTGGAGATTACGTTTAGGTTCACATACAAAGGAACAATTTTCCTTGTAAAGAAAATCAAAACTCCAACTAAGAGGACATAGATCTTTCCAAATGTTACAAAAGATCAATGATAATACCTATAAAATTGATTTGTTTGGGAAGTTTGGAATGAGTTTAATTTTTAATGTTTCTAACTTATATCCTTTTGATGTAGGTGATAAAGATTATAATTCGAGAACGAATTCACTTAAAAAATTAGAAGATGATACGAACTAGAAAAGGTATAATGATAAATAATGAAAGAGATAAAGAGGAGGATCTTCAACAAAGGTTTAAAGGTTCTATGACGAGATCAAAAACAAAGAAAGTCAAATAAGTTTTAAATCACTTAATCATAACTATGTTTAAGGCAATACAAGATGTAGAATAAAAGAGTACAAGACTAGTCCATTATGTTTTTAATAAAGATTTAGAAGAAGAGAACGGAATTTTAACATATTTTACCTCAATCCTTGTTTCATTTGTATTTTGGATTTGTACTTTATGTTTACTCTGATAATTAATAACATAAGTTTAGTTTATTATGTTAATAAGCTTGATCGTAATAGTTATTAAGCCTATTTGAGATGATTTTTTTACTTTTATTTCACCATGTTAGTCGGCCAAACTTTAATGACTATTAAACATTTAGAATTTTAGTTTTATTACAAATACTTATGTAACTTTTCTTAGGGAATAATTTTGATGATAATAAGAATTAAAGTTTTTTCCTATTGAGAGAACTTGTGTCCCTCTTAGGATTCTTGGAAAGAATTATTTCTTGGATCTTATCAAGGATTTCTCATACTCTTGTGATGATTTTACACTGAACTTATCATTCTCCTTTCTCTATAGAATTGAGGGTGTGATGGTTTCTCCTCATTTCTTATTTTTTCCATATTTTATTTTTACAATTATCAAAATCCTAATTTTTATTTGTTTCCATTATAATCCCAATTTTGATTTATTTTCATTATAATCCTATTTTCTTTATCTAAGTGAATCAACTCAAGGAAAATTTATTTAATTCACATCACAACCATATGTTATTAACTTAAGCATGCTTATTTTAAAATTATACAAACAATGAATAAAAAGAAAATGATTTAAATAAAAGGAACTCAAATCAGAGCAAAATCATGCTTTTAGAAACATAAAAATAGAACAATACAAGAGAAATGATGGATACAAAAATAGGCCTCAAATTCCATCATAAATCACAAGTAAACAAAGTTCATGTAATCTTAGGAAATCATCATAGAAGTTAAGCATGTTTATATTATAAATTTTACAAAGAATAAATAAAAAAAAAGAGATTCATATAAAAAAATCTTAAATAAGAGAAAAATCATATTTGTAGAAATACAAAAATAGAACAACACAACAGAAAAGGTGGATTCAAAAACAAGTCTTGTATTCCATCATAAATTACAAACAAAAGCATTAGACAATCTTAGAAAATCATCGTCGAAGTTAAGAATTCTTATATTATAAATTTTACAAAGAATAAAGAGAAGGAAAATAGTTCAGATAAAAAGATCTCAGATTTAATTTCATCAATGATCATAGCAAATCAAAATTCAACTAATCTCAACAAATGAGCATATATCAAAGCATGCTTAATCTAAAAATTTTACACAACAACAAAGAAGGAAAAAAATTTACAAAGTAGACCTTAAAATTTCATTCATTGATCACAGGTTTAGGACTTTACATGTTTAGATATCATTAAAAAATCAGGAACATATTTTATCTTAGAATTCCATCATTGATAACAAAAATAAAAGATACATTTTATCTCAAAAATCATAATTGCATCACAAAAATGGAATTCAGAAGTATATTGGACAACATGTAACCGAAGATTAGTTCCGTATCACTCAAGTCAGCAACATTACAATCTCACATCATATTAGACAATTATAGGATAACAGCTTAGTAAAAAATAATAATGGAACCTAATTGAGAGCTTTAATCCTTGAGTTATTTTAGTCCCTTCGAAATTTAAACACACCAAATTCTCCTTTTTCCCAACCGACAACAACTACTAATCATTATCACAAAAAATTTACAAAAGTTATAAATTATTATATTAGCATAAAAGAATACACAAAGATTGAAGTACATGCATTGATATTAATTATAAATGAATATTTTTTTAGAAAGAAATAAAAGAGTGTGGGTTACTATTATCTTATTCAACCACAACCCCACCAATGCTCAATGATTTCTTTCACTTTGCAAAACCTAGCCTTTAATCAAGAAGCAAACAACCAATCACAAATATTAAACAACTAGTCCTAATGAAAAGATAATAAGTTAAAAATTGAACAATATAATTAGAATTTTTTTAAAAAGGATTGAAATAAAAAAGGTCACCTTCATTTTAAATGAATATTCACGAAGCATATACACCACCAAAATCTTAATATAGACAATATTACTGTTGGACACAATGAAGTTGCCAGACTCACAACTATGAATGATAGTTCTAGAAACGAAAAAGGTAGAAAAGATATTTGAAGAAACCCTAGTATTCTATACACAACATTCTTCAAGAGGCTTCAACAAGAAGAAGTGTAAATGAAAATTAGAACTGAGAGGTTAGAAGATACTCGAAAGGGAGGTACAGACTAAGGTTGATGGAAACAAGAGAGTGGAGAGTGGAGGCAGAGCAAGGAAAAGGAAATAGTAGCCGAGAAGTAAAAAGGCAAGAGAGCGAAAATGATAGACTCAAAAGAAAAGAGTAACACAAATGGAGGGTTAGGAAATAATATACCCTTCATTTACCTTAATTTATGATGGACCAACTAAAAAATCCAATATATCACACTAAAAATTAATATATAATAATTTTTATTAAAAGTTTTATAATTTGATATATTTATAATATTAAACTTTTTATTTTTTAGTAAAAATTTATCATTTATCAATTTTTATTATATTTTTAGAAAAAAATTATTTATCGTTTAAGTTTGTTATATTTGTATTAAGTTAATTAATATTTTTGTTTATATTAAATTATTATATAATTTTTTATTATGCTAATGTGAAATAATTAATAAGTACATCAATTATACATTACAACATATTATATTTTTTAAAATTTTAAAATATATTACAAAAATATAAAAAAAGTTATCTATTAATTTTATTAATATTTTAAAAAATATTACATTTGATTCATGTCATAAAGTATAATTAATAACATTTAAAAAATGTTATAAAAATATAAAAAAATGCTATCTATTAATTTTAGTAATATTTTAAAAAAATATTATATCTATTTTATAAAAAGTGAAATATATATTATTTAATATAAAAATAAAAATATCATCTCATAAAATTATTTTTAAATATTAATTCACAAATTTATCGCTATTTGAACTACGTCTCAAATTATAAAATTGGTTATAATCATGAAAGCTAAACTATACTATGAATGTGGGAATAAATAATTATAACAAAATATCACAACAAAATAGCGTACGAGTTTTCATTTCTATAAAAATGTTTCGTTTTGATTCCATTCAATTTTTCCTCAGATAATTGTCTTAAACAATGGTAAGGATATCATTAAAGATCAAATTCATATTAAAGTTTAATTCTTTAATAATCAAAGTTATTTTTTAATTAAAATTTTTTAATCCTATATAAATTTTAATCAAGACAAATATTACATGAATTATTTAAATTCCAAAATTTTTAACCTTTATTTTTAAAATGTTTCAAATTAGGTTGCTTGTTCTAATTTCAATCTCTCAATCAAATTTTTAATTATAAGGAACTATCTTGATTCATAAAATCATGAAGAGTAGAGATAAATAATCAATAAAAAAATAATACTTAAATTAAAAACAGAATTCAATGATCATAAAGATTAAACTGGGATTCTTCCCTTAACTAAAAAAAAATTAAGAATACATGGTGTAAGAAAGAAATAATAATATCATGTCACAAGAGTGAACTCCACAATGATGAATTGGTATATCAAGGTGTTGTTAACGCGTATGGGTTGTAGCTAGGGACACTCTGTGTGCAGAAATAGGAACACGTGACAATCAATATTTCTAGAAAACATAGTTACTCTCATATTAAGCGAAATTGTACCAGGAATGGAGAACCTAACTTTCCCTCTTAACATATCCAACGTAGCTTTAACTAGCCTGGGTGAAATTCTGCTAAAGGTTTAGAATCTTACTATTCTTTTTATCTTTCCAGCTACATTCATCCTTGTAATTTCGCTCATCTACTAACTTTTAAAACTTCATTTTCTTATTCCAATCTTCATGGTTTCTTCCTCCAATAACTACTTTTATCAATTCAAAATCTGATTATTATAAAAATGATATGTTTTTCACACATTTCTAAGATTAATAGGTTTATATATCAAAACATACAAGATTTCTATATCTTTTTGTTAGTTTAATGAACATTTATGATCAAAAAGTCTTCAACAAATTTATCATATATCCTTTCTCTATAGCTCATTAATCAATGTCAATGTGAAGATTAAAGGTATAATACAGAAAATAAATAAATATTATTTTAAATACTCAGATGGCATTTAATTTTTTTAAAATGAAAAAATTCAATTAAAACAAATTTTATAGTTACATATTTAATGAGTAATGATTGATTTATATATAAAAATTATTCTACATTTATCTGTATTTCAAATTTAACAACTAATAATTTTTAAAAAATATATATATAAAAGAGGATCGTATGAGTATAAATGAGATGAAAATAAATATAATAGATTTTTTATATATATAATAATTGTCTAGCCATATTTAATTTTAAAAATAACTATGAGATAAAATAAATTCAAAACTAAAAATAGCACAACCCAAAAATTTTATCTTCAAATAATTCGAAAACAAGTTCTTATTCCAAACAATAAAGTTTAAAAACGTGAACGTACCTGTGTACTCTTTTCTAGTTTACTTAGCCATACTCCTCTCTTCCTCGCTCTCTTCCATTCATTACTCGCCCTCTCTTTTTCCCCTCCCTCCTTTCTTTCTATATATAATCACAAATATATAGTATTATTATTTATATAGTATATAATATATATATAACTAATAAATATATACTTATTTAATTTATAATTGTATAATATAATATGATTTTATAATTATATATTATAAAATCACATTATATATAATATGTAATTTTTATTTATTTTAATATGAAATAAATATTATACGGTATGAATGATATTATAATAAATAACATAAAAAAATTATTTGTATCATGCATTGATCATAAAATAGCATGCAATATGAAAATTTGTATTGTGATTCAAACGTTTATTTTTTACTATTCTATTTGTTTTGTGCCAGGGAGCGAGTTAATTGTATTCTTAAAGTGACAAACACAATGGCAAAAAAGTTTTCTATATCCATAATGGTGTTTTATTTTTTTTCTATTTGAACCATTATAAATTCATACAATATCTTACATTCCATTAATTACATCTAAAGATCGGGCAGTTTAGCATTTTTTTTAAAAAATAAATCCAACTTACATCAAGTAAAAGATAAAAAAAAGGAAAAAAAAATATAAATTCACATAAATTGATATATATATATATATATATTAAAAATTTAATGATAAAATATAATTTTAAAAATAAAATAATAAAAACTTAAATATTATAATTTTATAAACAAACAATTACAAAAATATGAATGATAAGTTAATTTTATAAATAAAATTATATATAAACCTATAAATTTAATTTTATGGAATTGATTGTAAAAAGGTGAAAGAAAAACTGTAATATTATTTTTTTTGTTGAATTGAGATTGGTTATAGAGGGATATATACTTGATAGTAGAAAGATGAAAAAAATTAGATTATTTCTATCCTAGCAGCTAACTAATATAAGTATAACAGAAAATAAGTATTTAAAATATTTGTCTAATACCTTATGGTTGTTAATCTTCTTCTTAAGGTGGAGAGTAGATATTGTTGATTCCCAACTTGGAAATGTGAGCTTTGAAGGGAGCAGGATGTAAAGCTTTGATCATGATGTCAATTAGCTAGAGAATAGTTGAGACTGGAACTAGATGAACAAGCCCTTGTTGAAGTTTTTCCCTTACAATATGACAATCCAACTCTATGTGTTTTTTCCTTTCATGAAAAGAGAAGTTTTGGACAATGTGAATTGTGGATTTATTGACACAATAGAGAGAAATTGGTAATGATGGTGGGGAATGTAATTCAGATAGGAGATAGTTGAGCCATTGACGTTTGCAAACAGTGGTAGCTAATGCTCTATACTTCTCTTCTGTTGAGATTCTATATACTGTTGTTTACTTTTTTGATTCCCAGGATATTACGGTCTTGCCAAGATAAATGCAATAACCTGTTATGTATTTTCTAGTGTCTTTACAGCCTCCCTAATCTGAATCACTAAAGGATGTGAGTTTCATATTTGAATTAGTAGGAAAGAATAGTCCCTGAGCATGTGCTAGCTTGATGCATTGAAGGACTCACATAGCTTCCTTATGATGTACATTTATGGGACAAGAAAGGAATTGAATCAATTGTTGGATTGCAAAAGAGATGTTAGGTCTGGTTGTGGTGACGTATAATAGCTTGCTTATCAATCTCCTGTAGTTGCTAATGTCCTTTAGTGGAATTGTTGCTTCTTTGGTGAGTTTGAGAGAACCATCCATAAGAGTGGATGCTGGTTTTGCATCAAGCAATCTTGAATCTTCAAGAATCTCCAGAGCATACTTTCTTTGTGTGTGAGAGATTCCTTTTGTGGACATGAAAACCTCCAAACCCAAGAAATATTTGAGTTCTCTAAGATTTTTAATTTTGAATTTGGAATGAAGGAAAAATTTGACCCTATTAATTTCATTGAGGTTGTTACCAGTGAGGAGAACATCATTAACATACATAAGGAGGGTTGTAAAAGAAGTGTTGTCTTTGTTGATGAAAAGGGTAGAATCTGAACTACATTAAGTGTAGCCTTTGGAAGTGAGAGTTGCTATTAGAGTAATATTCCATTCTCTGCCTGCCTGTTTTAGTCCATATAAGGACTTTTGTAGATGACATACTTCATTTGGTTTGGTAATATTTAAGCTTGGAGGAATATTCATGTAAACTTCTTCATTGAGTGTGCCATGGAGAAATGTGTTGTCTATATCCAATTGAAGTAGATGCCAAAAGTTAGTTGTGGCCAAGGCCAGTAATAACCTTAGAGTAGTCATTTTGGCTACTGGGGAAAATGTTTGCATGTGGTCAGGTCCTTCTATTTAAATGAACCCTTTGACAACTAGTCTTACCTTATATTTGTCATTAGTACCATCTTATTTATATTTTATTTTGTAAACCCATTTGCAGGCTATAAGAATCTTATCAACAGGAGGGTCAATAATGTTCCAAGTATGGTTTCTTTGCAAAGCATCTAACTCATCTTGCATTGCTTTCTTCCAGTAATCTTGTTTTTTTATCTTGATTATAACCCTTAGGTTTTGGAGTTATGGAGATGTTAGGATGAAGGACTTGTATTTCTTAGACAAATGATCATTAGAGAGAACAACAGAGAGGGGATATTTAGGAGGCATGATGTTGGTATGCTTGATAAATGTGGAAAACAGTGGAGCTAGGAAGTTGAAAATGAAAATCTTACAAATAAGAAGGTACTCTTCGATTCCTAGTGGTCTATCTTGTCATAGTGGTGTTATTAGGAAGAAGATCAGTGATGTGATTACGTGTGTCATGAGAAAAAGGAACTGAAAGATCAATCAATGTAGAGGAAACATTTAAAGGTAAGGAAATAAGGGAATTATCATGAGTATTTTTAATAGGGTCCAATTCATTTTAAATTTCATGAAAAGGAAAGATTTGCTCATGAAATAAGACATGTCAAGAAGTGAAAGTCTCCCTATTTTTATGATAAAAAATAATATAACCCTTGGTGCTTTGTTTAAAGCCTAAAAAGACACATTTTCTAGCTTTTGGATCAATTTTTTTTTCACATATTAGGATTTGTTGTGGCATAAGCAAGGCAACCAAAGAATTTTAACATGCTAAGATCAAGTTTATCACAAAGCTTTTTATATGAACAATTATTGTCTAAAGCAGTAGTAGGAATCCTATTAACTAAGAAAACAACAAAAGAAATCCCATAAGACTAGAAAAGCTTTGGTAAGTTAGCTTGAAACATGAGAGCTCGTGTAAAGTTCTTGATGTTTTCTTTCAACCACAGTAATTTGTGGTGAAGTAGCCACACAATATGTTTGATGAATGATATCTTTTCTAGCATAAAAGTTCTTTAAAGAAAATCATGGACCATTATTAGTTTTAACAACTTTAATGGTCTTGTTAAATTGATTTTCAGCTAGAAAATAGAAATTTTTTACAAGAGATGAGCTTTGAGCTTTAGTTTTCATTAAGAACTATCAAGTATGTAGAAAAATCATCCACAATAATGAGAAAATATCTATGACTATTTAAAGTAGTGATGGGGTTGGACCCCAAATATCCATATGAACCAAATATAGCAAAGGCAGTAGTGTCACTTATAGGAAAAGGTAATTGTTTGTTTTAAAAAATGATATATATCATAAGTCTTTGGAATAGAAATATCAATAAAAGGAGATGCTTATGCATAGTTTGTAAACTATCTATGGAAAAATGACCAAGTCTATGGTGCCATAAAGAGATAGTAACAAAGTTTATAAGATTTTTAGGTGTAGTTCCAAGTTGATATATTGAACGAATGATTTTGGAATGTTGAATCCTTGCAAAATATAGAGATCACCAATGATCTTGGCACAACCAATCATCTTCGAGACACTCATACACCGAATGTGACAAGAAATGGATGAGAATATTCATAAGCAAACTAAGTCTTAGGCTAGTTTAGAGATACATATCAAATTAAAGTGAAAACCTAGAAGATATATGACATTAAACAAAACTAAATCATTAAATAAATGGATAGTTCCTTTTATGTCAGATATAACTTTGGTTCCATTAGGCAGACTCAACACAAATTGGTTTAGAAAATCTATATATTATGAAGAAAGAAAAGTAATGCATATATGATTAGTAGCACTAGTATCTAAAATCCACATAGGTGGAAGGACGTTACCATTATTATGGAGAGAAGTTATAACTCTTATGGTATTAGTAGTATCCGCTTCCCTTTTCCTTCTTCTTGAAATTATTTTTTTTCTCCTTCACTATTACAATGGTGTTCTCCATTCATTATACCGTTGCTGATATGCAAGATCCCTCCAATCCCTTTTATCTTCATCCCGATAAGACTCTTTCCTTGATTCTAATCTTTACTCCTCTAATTACAAACAACTTTCATTTTTTGCGGCGAAACATCACAATGTTCCTTTTCACTAAGAACAAATTTGGGTTTATCGATGGCAACATCAAAGAACTAGGTTCTACCAATCCAAATCATGTTTTTTGACAACGTAACAGTACCATGACCTTTTCTTGAATTTGTCACTGTCTTTCTCTTAAAATTTTCCAAAACATTTTATGAATTGATAATGTTAAGATTCTCTAGGATAAACTTCAAAAACGATTTTTTTAAATTGATATTTTTTGAATTTCTAATTTACAAAGAAAATATTTTTTTATATAAATAAGATAACAAAACTATTATAGCCTATTTTAACGGTCTAAAAATTCCTTTTAACAAATTTAACATCTTGATCCTTGTAATTTTTTATATTTGAAATGTCATTTGCACTTATAATTTACTAAACAAGATTGAACAACTATAAAAAAAACTCTCTACAAATTGTTTGTTTTTTATGAACGCTCTGATACCGTAGTAAAAATCATGTCTTTTTAAGTCAACGATGCATATTTAAGTCTTTTTTCGAGCCAAACCAAGTCAACGGTGCCAATAACAAAGAAATATTGCCGTATGAAAAAAGCTTGGGTATTGATTGCGTGTGGTAAAAGCTTAGGTATTTATTGAGGTATGGAAAAAACTTGTGCATGTGCTTGAATGTATACAAGGAGAGAGATAAAGGTTAGTACACCTAAAAGTTATAGATGATATAATTTTGATTTGGATATGCTGAAATGTATGATTAATATGTATGCATATTAACATAGAAAAAATATATTATATCAAATATATAAATATAATTACTCATGCAATTTTTATCTGATGCGTTAAACCAGATTGTCACTAGTTTCTATGAGAAGTTACTACTATAGCACATCTTGAGAGTTGAGAGGGGGTGAACTGAGAGATAACTAAATAAAAAAATTATTGTCTAAAATTATTGAAAAACAGTTTTTTTAAAATTATAAAGTTATTTTTAAATCTACAAAAAGAGTTTACATTTATCTTATTTAGACTAATCTTTAACTTTATTTTTTTAGTAATGAAATTAGTAAAATTAAAAGTATAATTAATTTTTTAAATAATTATTTTTTTATTATGACTTATTTTATAGAATAAATCATACAGAGTATAATTTTAAAAATAGTAACCACCAAACATATTAACTATTAAAATTAGTTTGGATTTTGTGTACCGTGTTCAAACCAGTTGAGTCGGTCAAATTGTAACCTAAGGTAATCATTTTAAAAAAAAAAATTGACCAAATCATACATTTTCAAATATCTAAATAAAATTATTTCATTATATATATTAGTTGTATTTACTTATTATTAACTAAAAGTATAATACTATTTCATAAAAAAATATTTTATTTATAATATATCATACTTTTTGAATTTGCTATTATAACTTGTTTGAAATTTCTCCAACTCGCAACACTACCATTTAAAGTAAACACATAATATGAAATATATTTGTTATCATCTTCATTTAACAAAAACATGTATAACTTTTTAAATTTTAAATCTAAAGTCTCCAAATTAGTTTACAGTTCTTCTTAAATACTTAAGAATAATCTAAACAACTTTTCAATATTTCACATTATTCAATTTTTTGAGATAAGATTTATAACTTAAGTATAATTCATAATTATAATAGTTAAGGTAAATTTCTTAATTCTTTTTTCACCAATATCAAAAAACCTACAATACCAAAGATATATTTTATTTACTTGATTATATCATTTTCTTTTAATATTGAAAACATGCATGATTTAATTATATTCACATCAGGTAAGACATAAATATTGTATTAAAAGTGATGTGAAAACCTCACTTGTTCAACATAGAAATTCAAATAATATTTAAAACAAATTTAAGAACATAATAACATTAATTCAACAATATTAATTTTTCAATAGGTATTATTAGAGAAATTAATCCTAAAGTTAAGGAGGCAACATTTGCTTCATCCCTTATTTGAATATTGACTTCTCACTTCTTCAATCTTTTACTTATTTGTAGGCCCTACAACGTGTTACAAATGTTAAAGCTACAATTAGTATTTAAACTCACATTCAAGAATTAGTCATAGTTAAAAAAATCATGAAAATATTTTTTACTAATGTCTTATCTTATTTCTTTTGTTTCATAGAATTAAGGCATTTCTTCCAATGTCCTGTCTCATCACACAGAAGAAACACTCAACATCACTTTGGCTAGCCTTCTCCTTTTCATGTTTAGGTTTGGTCACACCATTCATAGGTGTAATAGATTTCATCTTTGGATTATATCTTTCCACATTCTCTTTTTAGTGGAGTTGCCAACTACCATGAATGATCCCTTTTTATTCTTAAAGGTAATTCAATTTTCATAATCAATCAACATATTAAATATCTCAAGCGGATATCATAATTCAGTTTATTCATATTAAAGTTGACAATGAATCCTAAAAAAGATTTAGGAAACTAATTGAGAATCAAATCTTGAAAAATATCTTTATCAAATGTGCATCTTAGTTTCTCAAGTTGAATCAAATCAAACATTTTAACAACATGAACCCAACTTGAAATTTACCAATTAGTATAAATCTAAACAAAATCTTAAAAAACTGAAATCTAGTTGTATTACTTTAAACACCATATATCTTCTTAAGATATATAATGATGGTACACTCATATATGTTAAAATGATACATATTTACTACTAAAATAATCCTTCAAGTTCTCTTAAGCTTTGGTTGTTTCACCCTCATCAATTTCTTCTAGCAGGAAAACCAATTTATCAATGGTGTCAAACAAACCTTTCAAGCATGAGCACAATTCTTAAATTACAATACCAACCATCATAATTGGTTCTGGTCAATTAATTATGAAGCACAGAAATAAAATAGAGATTTTGAGAAATCTAAAAACATAAAGTGAACATTCAATTATGTAACAATTGTTATAAAAATGGTATATTTTAAAATAGTTTTAAATATTTAAATTAATATTATTAATTTAATTTTAAATATTTAAATTAATTTAAATAATTATTATTATAATTTTAAGATATTTAAAATTATTACTAATTATTTTAAATTTAAATTATAAATTAATTATTTTAATTATCCATTAATGGTCATTATGTTTTAAAAGTTGACCGTTTACGACATTATTTTTTGCCGTTTTGAATTTAATTTATGATCGGAATTTAATTTACAGTCATATTGGTTGCCCAAAAAATCTTCTATATATAACATTATCTTCTGCTAGATAGACAGGTGAAATTTTTTGCTACTTCTGTTCCTGGAAAATTCAGAAGAGGTTGTTGTATCCTAATGGATAACGTCATGGGCAGACAAATCCTTGAGGTAGTGTAATCACATGCCTCAGCCTACGAGACATCTTCAAATTTCTCCAACAATCTCAAGGATTTCGCAATATTGTCTTTACAATGAACTAGATTTTTTCTTTCCGTTTGTAAGAGCACATATATCTTTTTTTTTTTTAATTCTTATCTGCTATATTAATGTTCTTTTTGCAAGTTTCAAATATTCCGCTTAAAAGTCAAGTTCTACTTATGAATTATGGAATAGGTATATTGTCCAAGGATGTAGAGCAGGAATAGAAGAAAATGAAAAATAAAATAATAATAATAATAATTAAAATCAACCTATTTATTATTATTTTAATTGATTTTGCAATTTATCCTCTGGATCCTAATTGTGATTGATCTTGCTCTTACTATTTGATGATTATCTTGTGACGATTTCTAATTTTAATTTTACCAAGAAAATTCATAAATTGTTATGATGATTAATTTTTGTTCGGGGTTTGTTTTTTTGTTGGTGTGGTGATTGGACTCTATTACGGGGTAAGTGCCACTATGTATGACTTTCCTTAGAATTTAGTTGGGGTTTGAAAATTAGAATGTTATATAATTACAGTGTTTATTGTTGAGACATGGGTTTTTGGTTCGAAATCATAACGAGTTTGTTTAATATCTAATTTAATTTTCAATAGTAAATGTCTTGTTTGGAAAGATGAGTGCTTGCTTTTGATCTTGAATGTTGAGAACATGCAAAAAATTTTAGATTGATACTGTTGTATGAGATTTTATTTGTTTTATATGTCTATTTTTTTCTATTGATTTCTACTTGATATTTGATATATGGACAAAGAATCAAGTGTGACTAGTACAAACGTCGGTCGTTGCAAAATATTTTATTCTACCTGTGATATTTAAAATATTCAAGAGATGTCATTAATCATGGTATGAAAAGATTTTCCACTATATTAAAATAATATAGTGATGATAAAATTGATTTATACGAGAATAAATCAAAATTAGATTTATTTTAATCTTAAACAATATATCGTAATTTGGATTATTCAAATAAATAATAAAATATATTATAAAGACCAAATCATTATTTTGATTTGGAAGAATATGTACTAAGAAAAAATTCTTAGTAAATATTAAAAAACAAATTATTATGTTTATTGTGAGCATACTTATGATTGCCAATGAGTAATAGTAAAAATTAATTGATAAATCGAGATATGATCATATATATCACAAAGTCTTATGAATAATTACTAAATAATTAGTGATCCTAGTTAACGCGAAGTCAAAATTAATTTGACCTTATTTCTTACAAAGCAAAAACTTAGTGAATGATATCGAGGGGAATAAAATTTTAGCCAAAATAAAATCAATAATAACAGGAACCCAACCTTTGTGATTGGAGATCCCATGAAGAAGGTTCATATGAGTAATAACAAATTATTGTCGATCTTTCTAGCACTGTTTATTCTTTGTTCATACCATGTGAGAAGTGTTAGGTTGCATTGAACGAGAGGTTAAGTTTAAACTAAACTGTTTAATGACTATCATATCCCTTATGGGTGGTGTATGAAATGCATAATACATTTGATGACACGTAAACCTCTATTTTACTACCAGTGTTTTTGGTTCATAGAAGCTCTGCTTCACCAAATCACCGTTAGTTAAGTTTATTTATCCAGGTCTGGTTCATAGTCCAAAAGACACCAGATCTGATACATTTATATATGTGTTAACCCAATAAAATCTTTGTTTTAATTTATTTTATTTTTAAACCTTTTTGAAATAGTGGGAGATTGTTGTAAAAGTTACGTATTTCAAAATAGTTTTAAATATTTAAATTAATATTATTAATTTAATTTTAAATATTCAAATTAATTTAAATAATTATTATTATAATTTTAAGATATTTAGAATTATTACTAATTATTTTAAATTTAAATTATGAAATAATTATTTTAATTATCCATTACGACATTATTTTTTGCCGTTTTGAATTTAATTTATGACCGGAATTCAATTTCCAGCCATATTGGTTGCCCAAAAAATCTTCTATATATAACACTATTTTCTGATAGATAGAGAGGTGAAATTTCTTAGCAATTCTGTTTCTGAAAAAATTCAGAAAGAGAATGTTGTATCCTGGGAGATGACGCTACAAGCGGACAAACTCTCAAGAGCAGTGTAATCACACGCCTCAACCTACAAGACATCTTCAAATTTCTCCAACAACAATTTATAACCATACTAAAATTCTATATTTCTTTTATCCAAATAAATAAATTCTTTAAAATTATAAATTATCAAATTATTTTTTAAGCATGTTTTAAAACAAAATGTATCAAATATAATTATCACGAAAATCATATATTAATAATCTCTTATTATCAGTCTCTCTTAAATATATCTAATGCTCAAATTAATTCTCTTAATTACAAATTTTAGGTCATTGTGTGCATTTAACATTCTTCATAAATTTCAAGTAAAAGAATAAAATTCAAAAATTTATATCAATAAAATCATAGACAGAATTGAAACTATGGCTAAAAATTACTATGTAACATATTGTATCTAATAAATATCTGAATCAAAATCTACAGGATTAAATACATAAACTGATATATATATTGATAAGCATAGATTTCATAAATAATTATCTCTCACTTTTATCTCATTAAGACTTCTTATATGTTCAATTAAGTGATCTTTGTCATATTTTATGAGTTTGGGTTCATATGAAGTTTAATTGAATTTCTTTGCTTACCCGATTAAAATGACACTATTATAGTATTTTGAGCATAATAGGAGTTGTAGACATCCAAAAATCATGAAATCTGTCTTGAATGAAAGCTTAAAGAAGTGTCCATAGTTACAAAGCAAGAGCAGACTCTAAATGGGATGTTTAGGACTCCGAAATTATCTCAAAAGATGAGATAGTGTTGCTGACGTGGAATTTGAACAGTGTGCAAAGATCCGGCCATATCTTGAGATATAGAAGTCATATTGAGATGAAATCAACTTTGTTGGACAGCTAAGATCCGGGGCTACAACTTTTGTTCAGAAGTCAAGCTCTAATTCGGACATGTGAACATCCAAAATTGCGGTGCAAGAAAGTCAAAATTGTTGTGCTCATTGGTGGCAAAAATTCAAAAGTGTTTTGCAATTTCAACAAAGCCCATGTGAAAGCAAGAAAAGGGTAGAAAAGTAATATCCTAGTTGGTGACTTTCTGAAGATGATGCCTCAAAAATCCTCTATAAATAGAAGGGTTTGCAAGAGGAGACACACACCATTTTGGAGATTAACTCCAATACCATTTTCTTTCTTTCTTTCTCTCTTTCTTTCTTTCTTGTTAGTTTTGCCTCCTTCATGGAAGGCTTATGTTTTCTTTCTTGTTAGTTTGCCTCCTACATGGAAGGCTTATGTTTTCTTTATTGTTAGTTGCCTCCTACATGGAAGGCTTAGGATTTATTTGTTGTTAGTTGCCTCCTACATGGAAGGCTTAGGATTTATTTGTTGTTAGTTTGCCTCTTTCTTTGTTGTTAGTTTGCCTCCTTCATGGAAGGCTAGGTTTGTAGTTTCAATTCAAGGATTCAAGCTATTTTCATTTTAACTTTGAGGTCTTGATCTTTATTTACATGCTTATTGAGTGATTTCTACTCTACTTTACTATATTCTTCAATTTTATTCTTTTAATCAAAGTTTGATCGGTTGACGTATTTTGATTAATGTATAATTGATTTATAATTGGTTTTTGATTGGTAAATCATTTTCCAAAAGTTTGAAGAGTAGAAATTAAGTAATTGAATTGAAGGTTTTCATTTTATTACTTACTTCAACTGAATTCTGATTGTGAAATTGGTTTAGATAAAAGATTAAGTGGTTACTAAATCTTGTTGATCGTAATCAATTAAATTCTGAGAGGTTTCTCAGTAGAGAATTCAAGGATCATTCTAGGGGTTCCAGATGATCCTAGGTTGATAAACACATTGCATGATTTTAGTGATCAATGATTAGTTAAGAAAATAGCCTCTGAATTCCTTGAGTTGATAATTGTTAAGTAAATTAATTTCATTCTGTATTTTGTGTTTAGAACTCAATATCAAATCTTTTCAAAATCCCCTTGTTCTAATTTTCTCCTTATTTGCTTAAGAATTTGAAATGGTCTTTGTGAGATGACCTAGGTTGCACCTTATACTATACCAATAGTTTCGGGGAAATCTAGAAATTATTTTTGCGCGTTTACGACGAGCGTGTCAAAATTTGGTGCCGTTGCCGGGGACCATTTTAATTTCCTAGGCTCATTTAGGAGTTTGTATAAAAGTTTTAATCTTTCTAACAATTTTTTTTTTACTTTAGGTATATATTCTTGGATTTTCTGTATGAATTCACCTTTTTGTGTATGACCCGATCCAATCCTGAAAATTTATATGCATATGATCCTGAGATTGATAGAACATTCCACCATTTGAAAAGAGCACATAGAAGGCATTCATCCAGTAATAACCAAGAAAGTAACAGTAGTGATTTTTCATCTTTAAATTTTGATAGTTTTAAATATTTTGCTAAGAACATGGCTGATAGAACCTTAAAAGAATTAGCTGCACCTGATGTTGCTTATCAACCATTGTGTATTCAATACCCTGATGTTGATGCACCATTTGAACTGAAGTCTGGACTAATACATTTGCTACCTAAGTTTCATGGCCTTGCAGGTGAGGACCCTCATAAACATTTGAAGGAATTTCACATTGTGTGTTCCACAATGCAACCACAAGGAATTCCAGAAGATCATATCAAGTTGAAGGCATTTCCTTTCTCCTTAAATGATGGAGCTAAGGACTGGTTGTACTATCTACATCCAACATCTGTTACAAGCTGGAATGATATGAAAAGATTATTCTTGGAGAAATTCTTCCCTGCATCCAGAACAGCAGCTATCAGAAAAGAGATTTGCGGCATCAGACAGAACTTCCAAGAAACTCTCTATGAGTATTGGGAGAGATTCAAGAAACTATGCGCCACTTGTCCACACCATCAAATCAGTGATCAATTACTGATTCAGTATTTCTATGAAGGACTCATGCCAATGGACAGAAGCATGGTTGATGCAGCTAGTGGTGGAGCACTTATGGACAAAACTCCTACAGCAGCTCGAGATTTGATTGCCAACATGGCAGAAAATTCTCAGCAATTCAATTCTCGAACTAATTCCTTGTCTAAAGGAGTCTATGAAATGACCACCAAGATAGACCATACACGATTGGAGAACAGAATTGAAGAACTAACCTCCATCGTAAGACAGTTGGCCATCGGACAACAACAACAACTTAATGTTGTTGACAAAACTAAAACATGTGGCATCTGCACTTCTGCAGATCATCCTACTGATGCATGCCCAACATTGCAAGAAAGTGAGACACCTGAGGCTGCAGTAAATGGTATTTTTGGCACAGGACAACAATACAGGCCTCTTCAACATTATCAGGCACAGAAGTTTGAACCACCTTCTGGATCATACAATCCCAGTTGGAGAAACCATCCTAACTTGAGATATGGTCCTCCACAACAACAAAGGATTCAAACATCTGACTCCCAAAATAAATACCAACCACCGCCATTCAGACAACAACAACAGCATATGCAGCAATCTATACCCTCTAATGCTTCTGAACCCTCTCTTGATGATTTGATGAAGCAATTAGCAACCAACAATCTTCAGTTTCAACAAAATGTAAGTTCTACCATTCAAGATTTACAAACTCAAATTGGGCAGTTGGCTACCACTGTCAACCAATTGAAATCTCAAGGTTCTGGTCAACTACCTTCTCAACCTGTCATAAATCCCAAAAGTGTGAATGCCATGACCTTGAGAAGTGGGAAGAAAGTGCAAACAGACCCTACAATTTTAAAGCAACAAAGCTTCAATCAGACTAATCCACACCAAAAAGAAGCATTTATCTCCACACCTGGAGACATCTCTGATAAGCCATCTGAATCAGAGGGAAAGTCTGATGAAAAAAATACACCAGCCTTCGATAAGACATCGAATGATCAACAAAAAGAAGCTTGCCATAAACGATCTGCACTTGAAGCATCTGATGAGAAGAAAACCCCAAATCGTGCTGATCAGAAGGTATCTTTACCTTTTCCAAATAGAATGGTTCAATCCAAGCCCAATGTTCATGCAGAATTGGATAAGGAGCTTCTAGATACTTTCAGGAAAGTGGAAGTCAACATACCACTTCTAGATGCTATCAAGCAAATTCCCAAATATGCCAAATTTCTAAAGGACCTGTGCACGCATAAGAGAAGACTCAAAGGGGATGAGAAGATCAGTGTGGGACGCAATGTTTCTGCCTTAATTCAACCCAGCCTCCCTCAGAAATGTAAAGATCCAGGAACTTTCACCATTCCTTGCACAATAGGAAACTCTACATTTGGTGATGCATTGCTGGATCTAGGTGCTTCCATTAATGTTATGCCCTCATCAGTTTATAAATCTTTGAATCTAGGAGAACTGAAGCCAACTGGTGTGGTGATTCAATTAGCCAACAAAAGTACAGCACATCCAGCCGGAGTACTTGAAGATGTGCTAGTTCAAGTGAATAAGTTGATCTTTCCAGCTGACTTCTACATTTTGGATATGGAAGATGAGTCATCCATCAATAGAGCAACCTTGATCCTAGGGAGACCTTTCCTCAAAACTGCAAAAACAAAGATAGATGTGCATACGGGGACTCTCTCTATGGAATTTGGAGATGATATCATCCAATTCAACATATTTGAAGCCATGAAGCATCCCATAGAGAATCATTCACTCTTTCAACTTGATGCCATAGACCTTCTTGCTGATGATTATTCTATTGACAATCTACTTTTTAAATTTTTTGATTTTGATTTAGATTACTTAGATAATTTTACTTGCACATGTGATGAATTTGATTCATGTATTGTGTGTTCCAGGATTAATGCTGCAGACCAACCTTCGTTGAAAGATGACATGTTAGATGCAAGTGTTGCAGACATTTCAATCTCAGATAGATCTCTTCCTTCCATAATACAACCACCTCCTTTAGAATTGAAGCCTTTGCCTGAACATCTAAAGTATGCTTATTTGGGGGAAAATGAGAAGCTTCCTGTCATTGTAGCAAAGAACCTTCTACCACAACAGGAAGAAAGGTTACTGCAAACCTTAAAAAGCCATAAACAAGCAATTGGATGGACTTTGGCTGATATTCCAGGTATTAGCCCATCTACTTGTATGCATAGGATACTGCTGGAGGAAAATACCAGACCTGTTAGACAACCACAAAGGCGTTTGAATCCAACCATCCTAGATGTGGTAAAGAAGGAAGTAGGTAAGCTTTTGGCAGTTGGTATCATCTATCCCATCTCAGACAGTGATTGGGTAAGCCCGGTGCAAGTAGTTCCTAAGAAGACTGGCATGACTGTAGTCAAAAATCACAATGATGAACTAATCCCTACCAGAATACAAAACAGTTGGAGAGTGTGCATAGATTATAGGAAGCTTAACCAAGCTACTCGCAAGGATCACTTCCCTTTGCCCTTCATAGACCAAATTTTGGAAAGATTAGCAGGAAAATATCACTATTGCTTTCTAGATGGTTTTTCAGGTTATTTTCAAATACATATAGCCTCAGAAGACCAGCATAAGACCACCTTCACTTGTCCTTTTGGTACTTTTGCCTATCGAAGGATGCCTTTTGGTCTATGCAATGCCCTTGGAACCTTTCAAAGATGCATGGTAAGCATTTTCTCTGATCTCTTAGAAAGTTGCATGGAAGTGTTTATGGATGACTTCACTGTATATGGTTCTTCTTTTGATGCATGCTTAGAAAGCCTCTCTAAAGTTTTGGACAGATGCATTGAGACTAACCTGGTTTTGAATTTTGAAAAATGTCATTTCATGGTAACAGAAGGTATAGTCTTAGGACACTTGGTATCTAGCAAAGGTTTAGAGGTTGATAAGGCCAAGATAGACATTATTACTTCTCTACCTTACCCCACTTCTGTGCGAGAAGTACATTCTTTACTTGGTCATGCAGGTTTTTACAGAAGATTCATCAAGGATTTTAGCAAGATTGCACAACCTCTTTCTAAACTACTACAAAAAGATACCAAATTTGTGTTTGATCAAGCATGCAAGGATTCATTTGATGAACTAAAGAAGCGGTTGATAACCACTCCCATCATTCAACCACCTAATTGGACGCTTCCATTTGAATTAATGTGTGATGCATCTAATTATGCCCTTGGTGCTGTACTGTCTCAAAGAGTTAGCAAGAGATCTCATGTCATTGCGTATGCCTCTCGCACACTTGATGCAACCCAATCAAATTACACAACTACTGAGAAGGAGCTTTTGGCAATTGTGTTTGCATTAGATAAATTTCGCTCCTATTTGCTTGGATCTAAAGTTATTGTCTTCTCTGACCATGCAGCTTTGAAATACTTGCTGAAGAAGACAGATGCTAAGCCAAGACTGATTCGTTGGATGCTTCTGTTGCAAGAATTTGATTTAGAGATTAAAGACAAGAGTGGTGCAGAGAACCTTGTAGCAGATCATTTAAGTCGGATCCAGCAACCTTGTGAAAAAACTTCAATTGCAGATTCATTCCCAGAAGAGCATCTCTATCAATTGCACGGGAAAGATCCTTGGTATGCAGATTTGGTAAACTATCTGGTTGCTAAAGAAATACCCAAACACTTCACCAAATCGCAAATTTCCAAGTTGAAAAGTGATGTCAAACACTACATATGGGATGAACCATACCTTTGGAAGACATGTAGTGATCAAATCATTAGAAGATGTGTTCCAGATCATGAAGTTCAGTCTGTACTTACCTTTTGCCATTCCCTAGCTTGTGGTGGACACTTTGGGCCACAACGGACAGCTAGAAAAGTACTAGACTCAGGCTTTTATTGGCCTACAATATTTCGTGATGCACATAGATTATGCATAACTTGTGAGCAGTGCCAAAGAATAGGGAGTATTTCGCGCAGAAATGAGATGCCCCAACAACCACTTCTCTTTTGTGAGGTATTTGATGTTTGGGGTATAGACTTTATGGGTCCATTCCCTGTCTCTTTTGGCTTTGTTTACATTCTGCTAGCTGTTGATTATGTTTCAAAATGGGTGGAGGCAAAAGCCACCCGTACTGATGATGCTCGAGTTGTTGCAGATTTTATCAGGTCTAACATTTTTAGCAGGTTTGGCATTCCTAGAGCTCTAATTAGTGACCAAGGTACTCATTTTTGCAACCGCACAATGGAAGCCCTACTCCGCAAATATGGAGTCATGCATAAAGTCTCCACCCCATATCATCCTCAAACAAATGGTCTAGCTGAAGTTTCTAATCGAGAGATCAAGAAAATCTTAGAGAAAACAGTTCAGCCTAACAGGAAGGATTGGAGCTTGCGCCTTGTTGATGCATTATGGGCATATAGGACAGCTTACAAGTCACCTATTGGCATGTCTCCCTACAGGATTGTCTTTGGTAAAGCATGTCATCTTCCAGTTGAATTAGAGCATAGAGCATTTTGGGAAGTAAAGAAATGCAACATGGATCTAGACCAAGCAGGAATCCATAGGAAGCTTCAATTGCAGGAACTTGAAGAAATTCGATTAGAAGTATACGAAAACTCCAAAATTTACAAAGAAAAGGTCAAAGCTCTTCATGACAAAAAGTTGGCAAGAAAGGAGTTTTCTGTTGGACAAAAAGTTCTCCTTTTCAATTCTCGGCTAAAGCTTATGCCTGGTAAGCTACGCTCTAGATGGTTAGGACCATTTGTAGTTACTAATGTTTTTCCTTATGGTGCAGTGGAAATAAAAAATGAGGTAACTGAAAAAATCTTCAAGGTGAATGGACATCGTCTTAAACCATTTTACGAAGGTTTTCAAAAGCACACGATAGAAGAAGTGCATTTGCACAATGCCACATACCTGCAATAAATTCAAGAGAAGTCTCTCTCTCTCTCTCTTTCTCTCTTTCTCTCTTTCTCTCTCTCTTTCTCTCTTTCTCTCTCTCTCTTTCTCCCTCTCCCTCTCTCACATTCCTCGCTTATAAGTTTCAACTAATCTCTCAACTTCCTTCTTCACCTCTTAAATCATCCCAACTATTACACCACATTGAGCTTGCAGGAATAATAACTTGAGTGTTTTAAAAAAAATGGAGAAATCTCTCACCAGGATCAAAATTTTGTTCCCTACTCTCCCCAGAAATTTTTTTAAAGACATTTACAATTGCAGACTTGAACGATTGAGAGTATTAACACTCTTAGGCCTTCCAGAAGATGTCCGTTGGATCATTGAAGCTAAGGTACGTTTAGCAGGTGAATTTCAAGAATCATTTGTTAAAAATATGCCAGGTATGGGAAGAAGTTCCTATGCAAAGAAGAGAAGGGCAAAAAGAATTGGAGTTTGCTACAGGTGTGCAAGATGGACCTGTAACACAAGATGCAAGAACCCTGGAATGGTTTCAAGAAATCGAGAGGACAAAATTCAATTCATAAAGGATGGACTGAGTAAGGAGTCATTGGATGATATCATTCAGACTCTTGAGACGCATCCTAGTGGGCATGTACAAGGAGTCCTTCTTGATTTGTTTGAACTGTTCCGTAAGGAAAAAGCACGTTATAGTCTTGGGAATCTGACTTTAAAAGACCCTGTTGTCAGTTTACAAGAAAACTGAATGGGAAGCACATCCTCGACTCTTAGAAGGCGTTTCAGCCGTTACTGGACGTAAAACCAGAGGAAGATGTGAGCCACAATCACAACTACTGTTCATTATCATGCGTGTATGTTTGTCATTTACATTGTCTTTTCAATTTATTGGGCCACCATTTTTTTTGAAATTTTCACCTCTGCTTAAAGTCTTTCCCCTCTGACATTCACCTTTTCCTTGAACCAAAAATTCAAACTTTTGCAACAAAATTCAAACTTTTGCAACAAAAATTCAAACTTTTGCTACCAAATCCTGATCCCGCACTATTCAAGCGATCTCCTTATCTGATATTGAGTCCCTATAAATTATCAACCTCTATGACATATTTTTTCAAAAAAGATAGAAACACCGTATATGGATAAGATCAATACTATCTGTGTTTTTGGTGGGTCTAACCTTGGAAAGGATGGAGAATTTCAACATGCAGCTTATACCCTTGGTAAGGCATTAGCTGCAAGAAAAATCAATCTTGTTTATGGGGGAGGGATTCAGGGTTTAAAAGGATGTGTTGCAGGATCTGCACTCACAAAGGGGTGTAACATCTTAGGTGTTGGCTTAAAAAATGGAAGCACCTCCTACTTCACCCTGGGTACTGAATTGAAGGTTGCAACCATGCATGACCGTATGAGACACATGTTGGTTAGTTCTAATGCATTTATTGCATTACCTGGTGGTCTTGGAACAATGGAAGAAATTTTTACCATTATATTTTGGGCCTATCGGAATTTTCATAAAAAACCTTTGAGCTTATTGAATATTAATGGCTTTTATAATGGTTTGATATCCTTTTTAGATCATGCAGTAGAGCAGGAGTTCATGCCACAATCCATGCGCAACATCATAGTATCTGCTTCAACTGTTGAACAGCTACTTGAGATTTTGCAAAATCCTACATCTGAGCTCAGTCAAGCAATGCAGCTGGTGAACCAACCAAATCAGGATGGCAGAGATAAAAGAGAACCAGATACCACTTTTCGGTTATAACTTTTCCTTACTTTGATGGTTTTCTTACATTTCTTTTCCTGTTATATGAAATTCCATCTAAGACATTGGGGACAATGTCTTGGATAGGTTGGGGGGAGGATGGTCCGATATCTAAAAAAAAAAAATTAAAAAATTAAAAAAAATTAGGTTAGATTCATAAACTTGCTTTGAGTAAGATGGCTGAGTAAGGAGTTACACTTGACTCTTGATACGCATCTTATAAAAAAAAAAATTGAATGTGGAAGTTTGTTGTTCTTTAGATTTCATAAAATAATTGAAGCAAAATGATTTACATTTCGAGATTAATTAGTTTAGCAACACATATTTGAACTGGATAGATTAGATTTGATAAATATATTACCTGTGAGATTTTGAGCCTTATTATTATTTTCTTTCTTGTGTGATTTTCATCCATGGAATATGTTACTTCAGAACTTGCATTGATTCTTTTTGAAGCTACATTTTCACATGAATTGTACAAAAATGATTGAGGCACTGTTTTTCTTGAACAAACCACTTGGCCAAATAACCAAACCATATAATTTTATCCTTTGATCAGCCCTTTGAGCCGATTAGCCTTTTCTTCTTTTTAGCTCACCACAAATTAAAAAAAAAAAAAACAACTTTGTCTGACCATAGAAGGTGAGGAATACTGGATTTATCATACCATAAGTGTTTCAATAAGTGTGGGGGAGATTATTGTTGTGTTCATCAATATCATGGTTGAAAAAAAAAAACTGAAGCAATAAATTAATAAATAAACTATTATATTGAAAAAAAAATAAAGAAGTGATATCTGTTTCTCACACTTGCACTTACAATCAATTCTCAATCCTCACCATTTTCCTTGGTCTAACATTGTATCTCTTCAATATATCATTTCATCTTTCTAATCCCGTTAGAACCAAAATAAAGACCTCTTGATTTGTGCATTGCATGTGTACATAGTAGTAGAGAAGTAGAAGATATGCAAGCCTATGATAGTTCATCTTTCATGGATTGAATTTGAGAGAAACACTTACCAAATCAAACACTTGAGAGATTCAGAGTATATCATGTGAGGTTTTATCTTTCTCAATCTATGTTTTTCAAATTAAAGTTGCCTTTCTAAGTAATTTCAAAAATGTGATGAAAGGATGCTTCATGAAATTTTGTGAATTCTTGAGAAATCAACTCAAAACTTTGATGTTCTTTCAAAAAAAAAAAAAAAAAAAATAGTCACCAATCCTTAACTTAAGTTTGCCCGAGACGTGCAAAAGATAAGTGTGGGGGAATTTGATAAGCATAGATTTCATAAATAATTATCTCTCACTTTTATCTCATTAAGACTTCTTATATGTTCAATTAAGTGATCTTTGTCATATTTTATGAGTTTGGGTTCATATGAAGTTTAATTGAATTTCTTTGCTTACCCGATTAAAATGACACTATTATAGTATTTTGAGCATAATAGGAGTTGTAGACATCCAAAAATCATGAAATCTGTCTTGAATGAAAGCTTAAAGAAGTGTCCATAGTTACAAAGCAAGAGCAGACTCTAAATGGGATGTTTAGGACTCCGAAATTATCTCAAAAGATGAGATAGTGTTGCTAATGTGGAATTTGAACAGTGTGCAAAGATCCGGCCATATCTTGAGATATAGAAGTCATATTGAGATGAAATCAACTTTGTTGGACAGCTAATATCCGGGGCTACAACTTTTGTTCAGAAGTCAAGCTCTAATTCGGACATGTGAACATCCAAAATTGCGGTGCAAGAAAGTCAAAATTATTGTGCTCATTGGTGGCAAAAATTCAAAAGTGTTTTGCAATTTCAACAAAGCCCATGTGAAAGCAAGAAAAGGGTGGAAAAGTAATATCCTAGTTGGTGACTTTCTGAAGATGATGCCTCAAAAATCCTCTATAAATAGAAGGGTTTGCAAGAGGAGACACACACCATTTTGGAGATTAACTCCAATACCATTTTCTTTCTTTCTTTCTCTCTTTCTTTCTTTCTTGTTAGTTTTGCCTCCTTCATGGAAGGCTTATGTTTTCTTTCTTGTTAGTTTGCCTCCTACATGGAAGGCTTATGTTTTCTTTATTGTTAGTTGCCTCCTACATGGAAGGCTTAGGATTTATTTGTTGTTAGTTGCCTCCTACATGGAAGGCTTAGGATTTATTTGTTGTTAGTTTGCCTCTTTCTTTGTTGTTAGTTTGCCTCCTTCATGGAAGGTTAGGTTTGTAGTTTCAATTCAAGGATTCAAGCTATTTTCATTTTAACTTTGAGGTCTTGATCTTTATTTACATGCTTATTGAGTGATTTCTACTCTACTTTACTATATTCTTCAATTTTATTCTTTTAATCAAAGTTTGATCGGTTGACGTATTTTGATTAATGTATAATTGATTTATAATTGGTTTTTGATTGGTAAATCATTTTCCAAAAGTTTGAAGAGTAGAAATTAAGTAATTGAATTGAAGGTTTTCATTTTATTACTTACTTCAACTGAATTCTGATTGTGAAATTGGTTTAGATAAAAGATTAAGTGGTTACTAAATCTTGTTGATCGTAATCAATTAAATTCTGAGAGGTTTCTCAGTAGAGAATTCAAGGATCATTCTAGGGGTTCCAGATGATCCTAGGTTGATAAACACAATGCATGATTTTAGTGATCAATGATTAGTTAAGAAAATAGCCTCTGAATTCCTTGAGTTGATAATTGTTAAGTAAATTAATTTCAATCTGTATTTTGTGTTTAGAACTCAATATCAAATCTTTTCAAAATCCCCTTATTCTAATTTTCTCCTTATTTGCTTAAGAATTTGAAATGGTCTTTGTGAGATGACCTAGGTTGCACCTTATACTATACCAATAGTTTCGGGGAAATCTAGAAATTATTTTTGCGCGTTTACGACGAGCGTGTCATATATATATATATATATATATATAAAATCAGGATCAAATGTTAAATTTTAATATTTATATCAATTTAATAATTTTATATAAAATAAAATTTATTAATTTAATCCTTAATTTAAAATTTATTATTAAGTAGATTATGTATATAAAATTTCATAGAAAACAAAAATTCATAGATATTTCATCTTATAATTTTATTTTAACGGCTTATATATAATTTAAATATATGTAAATATTAATAGTTGAATAACATATTTACACATTTCTAATTTTTTAAAATTTATAAAAATATTATAACAATTCAGTTGTCAGATTAGTAAATTTTATATTTTATATAAAATTATTAAGTTGATATAAGTATTAAAGTTTGACCTCCAATGTTAACTAATTATATATATATATATATATAGAGAGAGAGAGAGAAAGAGAAAAAAAATCAAATTAATTGTCAAACTTAATATTCACATTAACTTAATATTTTTTTAGAAAATACAAAATTTATCCATCTAATCGTTGAATTATGTAATAATATATTTATGATTATACATATAAAATTTTAAATAATTTAAATAATTATAAATATATTATTCAACTATTAATATTTACTTATATTTAATAATATATTAAATATTAAAATAAAAATATAGAATAAAATATCTATTAATTTTTATTTTATATAAAAATTTATAAATCTAATCTATTTGATAAAAAAATTTTAAATTAACTATTAAATTAATAAATTTTATATTTTTTTAAAATATTAAATTAATATAAATATTAAAATTTAATATCTAATATCAACATATCCAAATTCATATATATTAAAACTAAGAATGCACATAAAAAATCAATCTTAATCTCAATCCCATAACAACATATTACAATAAAAAATCATCATGCTTAAAACGAAAAGAAAGTTTTAAATATAAATTTTGACTGCTGATCTGATAACATAACTATGAAAGTTACTAGACATTATTGTAACATGACATAATGAAATTAATAAAAAAAATCATATGAAATAAATATTATATATAAATATTGATATCACCCAAATATAGAAAATGAAAAAAAAAACACGTAAAATAAAAATTGCTCACCAGAGTTCACCAACAAATTTCCATCAAACAAATATGAAAGTATTATTATAAGATATCATCATATATAATAATAATATGACCTAAAAGTATGTGCACCAAAACTTATAAATCATCATTATATATATATATTTATTCACAAAATCAAAACATAATTATTAAACATTATTAAACGTGGATCAGTGACACGAGATGAAAAAACGGGTTTCATTAAGTATAATGAAAGATTAAAGCATGTGAGAATAATTTAAAAACAAAATGAAAAAGGTTTATTCTGTCCCAAAAATATAAAAAATAATAAAGTATATATACTCTTGTACTCTGTTGAAGTTCCCCAAACTTTAAAAAATTCTTCAAATGTATGAAAAGCCCATGTATTTTTTAAGAGAATAAAAAGAATAATGATAATAGTAATCATTTACCCTTAATAAGCACACATTAGCCATTAAATTAGTAATTTGATCTTATCTATCACGTTTTCTTCTAAGTTTTTGTAAACTAATCAACTTAGTTGTAATACCATTTTTATTATTTTTACAGCTAATCCTTTGCAATCAAATTGGAAGTAAGTTAACCTTTTTTGAAAACTGCTGACAAGTTATATCTTTTTCAAATGTCTGAATAATAGTTTATTTATTATTTAAGCAACTATTTAAAAAAATAGTAAAAATTAATTTTTTTTTATTGATAGATATAACAACAAAGAAGTTGAGAGCAGATTTTATGTTCTTCATTTCCATCCTTAATATCCTGTGTTTGTATTTGTTCCTATTCACATTCTCGTTATCGTTAGATTTAAAATATTAAACTTTATTCTTATTTTTTACTCGAGTTAAGAAAATTCGTTCTGCATCCATCTCGAGTTTTTTTATATTTTTATTTTTATTTTTTTATAATTTATGAATTTTTTAAAATAATTTATATAATTTATTATTTTTATAATTTTATGAATTTTATATAATATTTTTAAAATAATAAAAATCTTTTGGATAATTTTATGCAACAAGATAGGTTCAGGGGTGAGGGCAAGGTAGGATGGGTATCAGTATCTTCACACCTGCTCTCGTTCCCGCTTTCAAAAATTGAATTTTACCCAAACTCTTTTTTGATTAACTAAGTTTTCATGTCAAAATTGAGATAGGTATGAGTTTTTTTATCATTCCTACTTGTTGGTTTAATACTAAGTTGGTAGAAAATTAATTTACTAATTAAAGTTAGTATCAAATAACACTTCTTAATATTAGGATAGCATAAAGTAAGATATTTTATTTTTATTTTTATAGCTAGTTTTGGATTAACTAATCTACGATAGTGTGTTGCTATTAAACTTTATTAAATTAAGAATTTTTTTCTTCACTTTTTCAATTACCTTGATTAGAATCTTTATTTTATTATAAATCTCAAACTCATTATCAAAGAGTTCATAAATTTCTTCTTTATTAATCCTCCTAATATTCAATTATATTTGGTATCCATCCAATCAGTGCTTTAACAAATTAGATAATGTTATAAACTTTAGCTCTATCAATGAATCAGTTAGGATAATGGATTAATAGATCATTGGTTAAACCGATGAATCATTGGTTAAACCAATATAAATTAAAATTTATAAAATTTATACTTAAAAATTATTAAATACATATGCTAACAATGTTTTTAAAGTCAAAATAACTTAAATTTAAAAATAAAATAAATTTCATCATATAAATATCTAACTAAACAAACAAAAATTAAAATTTTGTTACAGCATAAGTTAAAATTAAATTTAAAATATAATCAAATAATTAAAATTTTAAAATTTTATGAAAACACACATTTAAAATAAGAAATACAACTGAAATAATGTAGAATTTATATCTAATAGATTAATGTTAATTTTAAAAAAGTATAATATTTCAAATTTATCCATCTTTAAAGTAAAATTTTTCTATTATATAATTAACAATTTTTTTAATGTATGTCTAAGAGCATATAGAAAAATTAACAAATAATACCTTTTTTGTTCCATTATATTTGTTACTTAAGTTTGATTTACATATATTAAAAAAATTAATTAATATCCTCGTTTATATTGAAATTATCATTTAAATTTCTATTATATTTTGTAAATCTTTTATTGATTAATCTTTCTTGTAATTAATATCTTTGTGTATAATAAAAATATAATAAACTTTTAAAATGATAATTAAAAAAGAATTATTTTTTAAATAAAAAGAAACACAATATAAATTTTATTAAAAATAATCATTTAATACTAAGCATGGCAACAATGTCCGTACCCGCTTCGCTCACCCCGAATTTGATAGGAAAAACCCGAATTGACCGTGGTCGAGGTCGGGAACGGTAAAATTCGAATTTTGAAAGTAGGGATGGGGTAGGTACGGGGATCCTAATACTCGTCCCGTCCTCGTTCCACTTTTAAAATTACTAAAATATCCTTATTATTTTAAAATTTTATAAAATTAATAAGGTTATAATAGTAATAAATTATATAAATTTTAAAAAATATATAATAACTTAATAAATTATAAAAGAATTAACATAAAAATATAAAAAAATAACAAAAATGGGTACGGGGCGGGTTTCTCCGACCCCGAACGGAGACGGGGTTGGGATTAATATTTTATATCCTACAGGGACGGGGGCAAAGATGGGGATTGATAAGCATAGATTTCATAAATAATTATCTCTCACTTTTATCTCATTAAGACTTCTTATATGTTCAATTAAGTGATCTTTGTCATATTTTATGAGTTTGGGTTCATATGAAGTTTAATTGAATTTCTTTGCTTACCCGATTAAAATGACACTATTATAGTATTTTGAGCATAATAGGAGTTGTAGACATCCAAAAATCATGAAATCTGTCTTGAATGAAAGCTTAAAGAAGTGGCCATAGTTACAAAGCAAGAGCAGACTCTAAATGGGATGTTTAGGACTCCGAAATTATCTCAAAAGATGAGATAGTGTTGCTGACGTGGAATTTGAACAGTGTGCAAAGATCTGGCCATATCTTGAGATATAGAAGTCATATTGAGATGAAATCAACTTTGTTGGACAGCTAAGATCCAGGGCTACAACTTTTGTTCAGAAGTCAAGCTCTAATTCGGACATGTGAACATCCGAAATTGCGGTGCAAGAAAGTTAAAATTGTTGTGCTCATTGGTGGCAAAAATTCAAAAGTGTTTTGCAATTTCAACAAAGCCCATGTGAAAGCAATAAAAGGGTAGAAAAGTAATATCCTAGTTGGTGACTTTCTGAAGATGATGCCTCAAAAATCCTCTATAAATAGAAGGGTTTGCAAGAGGAGACACACACCATTTTGGAGATTAACTCCAATACCATTTTCTTTCTTTCTTTCTCTCTTTCTTTCTTTCTTGTTAGTTTTGCCTCCTTCATGGAAGGCTTATGTTTTCTTTCTTGTTAGTTTGCCTCCTACATGGAAGGCTTATGTTTTCTTTATTGTTAGTTGCCTCCTACATGGAAGGCTTAGGATTTATTTGTTTTTAGTTGCCTCCTACATGGAAGGCTTAGGATTTATTTGTTGTTAGTTTGCCTCTTTCTTTGTTGTTAGTTTGCCTCCTTCATGGAAGGCTAGGTTTGTAGTTTCAATTCAAGGATTCAAGCTATTTTCATTTTAACTTTGAGGTCTTGATCTTTATTTACATGCATATTAAGTGGTTTCTACTCTGCTTCACTATATTCTTCAATTTTATTCTTTAATCAAAGTTTGATTGGTTGACGTATTTTGATTAATGCATAATTGATTTATAATTGGTTTTTGATTGGTAAATCATTTTCCAAAAGTTTGAAGAGTAGAAATTAAGTAATTTAATTGAAGGTTTTCATTTTATTACTTACTTCAACTGAATTCTGATTTTGAAATTGGTTTAGATAAAAGATTAAGTGGTTACTAAATCTTGTTGATCATAATCAATTAAATTCTGAGAGGTTTCTCAGTAGAGAATTCAAAGATCATTTTAGGGGTTCCAGATGATCCTAGGTTGATAAACACAATGCATGATTTTAGTGATCAATGATTAGTTAAGAAAATAGCCTCTGAATCCCTTGAGTTGATAATTGTTAAGTAAATTAATTTCATTCTGTATTTTGTGTTTAGAACTCAATATCAAATCTTTACAAAATCCCCTTGTTCTAATTTTCTCCTTATTTGCTTAAGAATCTGAAATGGTCTTTGGGAGATGACCTAGGTTGCACCTTATACTATACCAATAGTTTGGGGGAAATCTAGAAATTATTTTTGCGCGTTTACGACGAGCGTGTCAAAATTTGGCGCCGTTGCCGGGGACCATTTTAATTTCCTAGGCTCATTTAGGAGTTTGTATAAAAATTTTAATCTTTCTAACAATTGTTTTTACTTTAGGTATATCATTCTTGGATTTTCTGTATGAATTCACCTTTTTGTGTATGACCCGATCCAATCCTGAAAATTTATATGCATATGATCCTGAGATTGATAGAACATTCCACCATTTGAAAAGAGCACATAGAAGACATTCATTCAGTAATAACCAAGAAAGTAACAGTAGTGATTTTTCATCTTTAAATTTTGATAGTTTCAAATATTCTGCTAAGAACATGGCTGATAGAACCCTAAAAGAATTAGCTGCACCTGATGTTGCTTATCAACCATTGTGTATTCAATACCCTGATGTTGATGCACCATTTGAACTGAAGTCTGGACTAATACATTTGCTACCTAAGTTTCATGGCCTTGCAGGTGAGGACCCTCATAAACATTTGAAGGAATTTCACATTGTGTGTTCCACAATGCGGCCACAAGGAATTCCAGAAGATCATATCAAGTTGAAGGCATTTCCTTTCTCCTTAAATGATGGAGCTAAGGACTGGTTGTACTATCTACATCCAACATCTGTTACAAGCTGGAATGATATGAAGAGATTATTTCTGGAGAAATTCTTTCCTGCATCCAGAACAGCAGCTATCAGAAAAGAGATTTGCGGCATCAGACAGAACTCCCAAGAAACTCTCTATGAGTATTGGGAGAGATTCAAGAAACTATGCGCCACCTGTCCACACCATCAAATCAGTGATCAATTACTGATTCAGTATTTCTATGAAGGACTCATGCCAATGGACAGAAGCATGGTTGATGCAGCTAGTGGTGGAGCACTTATGGACAAAACTCCTACAGCAGCTCGAGATTTGATTGCCAACATGGCAGAAAATTCTCAGCAATTCAATTCTCGAACTAATTCCTTGTCTAAAGGAGTCCATGAAATGACCACCAAGATAGACCATACACGATTGGAGAACAGAATTGAAGAACTAACCTCCATCGTAAGACAGTTGGCCATCGGACAACAACAGCAACTTAATGTTGTTGACAAAACCAAAACATGTGGCATCTGCACTTCTGCAGATCATCCTACTGATGCATACCCAACATTGCAAGAAAGTGAGACACCTGAGGCTGCAGTAAATGGTATTTTTGGCACAGGACAACAATACAGGCCTCCTCAACATTATCAGCAACAGAAGTTTGAACCACCTTCTGGATCATACAATCCCAGTTGGAGAAACCATCCTAACTTGAGATATGGTCCTCCACAACAACAAAGGATTCAAACATCTGACTCCCAAAATAAATACCAACCACCGCCATTCAGACAACAACAACAGCATATGCAGCAATCTATATCCTCTAATGCTTCCGAACCCTCTCTTGATGATTTGATGAAGCAATTAGCAACCAACAATCTTCAGTTTCAACAAAATGTAAGTCCTACCATTCAGGATTTACAAACTCAAATTGGGCAGTTGGCTAGCACTGTCAACCAATTGAAATCTCAAGGTTCTGGTCAACTACCTTCTCAACCTGTCATAAATCCCAAAAGTGTGAATGCCATGACCTTGAGAAGTGGGAAGAAAGTGCAAACAGACCCTACAATTTTAAAGCAACAAAGCTTCAATCAGACTAATCCACACCAAAAAGAAGCATTTATCTCCACACCTGGAGACATCTCTGATAAGCCATCTGAATCAGAGGGAAAGTCTGATGAAAAAAATACACCAGCCTTCGATAAGACATCGAATGATCAACAAAAAGAAGCTTGCCATAAACGATCTGCACTTGAAGCATCTGATGAGAAGAAAACCCCAAATCGTGCTGATCAGAAGGTATCTTTACCTTTTCCAAATAGAATGGTTCAATCCAAGCCCAATGTTCATGCAGAATTGGATAAGGAGCTTCTAGATACTTTCAGGAAAGTGGAAGTCAACATACCACTTCTAGATGCTATCAAGCAAATTCCCAAATATGCCAAATTTCTAAAGGACCTGTGCACGCATAAGAGAAGACTCAAAGGGGATGAGAAGATCAGTGTGGGACGCAATGTTTCTGCCTTAATTCAACCCAGCCTCCCTTAAAAATGTAAAGATCCAGGAACTTTCACCATTCCTTGCACAATAGGAAACTCTACATTTGGTGATGCATTGCTGGATCTAGGTGCTTCCATTAATGTTATGCCCTCATCAGTTTATAAATCTTTGAATCTGGGAGAACTGAAGCCAACTGGTGTGGTGATTCAATTAGCCAACAAAAGTACAGCACATCCAGCCGGAGTACTTGAAGATGTGCTAGTTCAAGTGAATAAGCTGATCTTTCCAACTGACTTCTACATTTTGGATATGGAAGATGAGTCATCCATCAATAGAGCAACCTTGATCCTAGGGAGACCTTTCCTCAAAACTGCAAAAACAAAGATAGATGTGCATACGGGGACTCTCTCTATGGAATTTGGAGATGATATCATCCAATTCAACATATTTGAAGCCATGAAGCATCCCATAGAGAATCATTCACTCTTTCAACTTGATGCCATAGACCTTCTTGCGGATGATTATTCTATTGACAATCTACTTTTTAAATTTTTTGATTTTGATTTAGATTACTTAGATAATTTTACTTGCACATGTGATGAATTTGATTCATGTATTGTGTGTTCCAGGATTAATGCTGCAGACCAACCTTCGTTGAAAGATGACATGTTAGATGCAAGTGTTGCAGACATTTCAATCTCAGATAGATCTCTTCCTTCCATAATACTACCACCTCCTTTAGAGTTGAAGCCTTTGCCTGAACATCTAAAGTATGCTTATTTGGGGGAAAATGAGAAGCTTCCTGTCATTGTAGCAAAGAACCTTCTACCACAACAGGAAGAAAGGTTACTGCAAACCTTAAAAAGCCATAAACAAGCAATTGGATGGACTTTGGCTGATATTCCAGGTATTAGCCCATCTACTTGTATGCATAGGATACTGCTGGAGGAAAACACCAGACCTGTTAGACAACCACAAAGGCGTTTGAATCCAACCATCCTAGATGTGGTAAAGAAGGAAGTAGGTAAGCTTTTGGCAGCTGGTATCATCTATCTCATCTCAGACAGTGATTGGGTAAGCCCGGTGCAAGTAGTTCCTAAGAAGACTGGCATGACTGTAGTCAAAAATCACAATGATGAACTAATCCCTACCAGAATACAAAACAGTTGGAGAGTGTGCATAGATTATAGGAAGCTTAACCAAGCTACTCGCAAGGATCACTTCCCTTTACCCTTCATAGACCAAATTTTGGAAAGATTAGCAGGAAAATCTCACTATTGCTTTCTAGATGGTTTTTCAGGTTATTTTCAAATACATATAGCCTCAGAAGACCAGCATAAGACCACCTTCACTTGTCCTTTTGGTACTTTTGCCTATCGAAGGATGCCCTTTGGTCTATGCAATGCCCCTGGAACCTTTCAAAGATGCATGGTAAGCATTTTCTCTGATCTCTTAGAAAGTTGCATGGAAGTGTTTATGGATGACTTCACTGTATATGGTTCTTCTTTTGATGCATGCTTAGAAAGCCTTTCTAAAGTTTTGGACAGATGCATTGAGACTAACCTGGTTTTGAATTTTGAAAAATGTCATTTCATGGTAACAGAAGGTATAGTCTTAGGACACTTGGTATCTAGCAAAGGTTTAGAGGTTGATAAGGCCAAGATAGACATTATTACTTCTCTACCTTACCCCACTTCTGTGCGAGAAGTATGTTCTTTACTTGGTCATGCAGGTTTTTACAGAAGATTCATCAAGGATTTTAGCAAGATTGCACAACCTTTTTCTAAACTACTACAAAAAGATACCAAATTTGTGTTTGATCAAGCATGCAAGGATTCATTTGATGAACTAAAGAAGCGGTTGATAACCACTCCCATCATTCAACCACCTAATTGGACGCTTCCATTTGAATTAATGTGTGATGCATCTAATTATGCCATTGGTGTTGTACTGTCTCAAAGAGTTAGCAAGAGATCTCATGTCATTGCATATGCCTCTCGCACACTTGATGCAACCCAATCCAATTACACAACTACTGAGAAGGAGCTTTTGGCAATTGTGTTTGCATTAGATAAATTTCGCTCCTATTTGCTTGGATCTAAAGTTATTGTCTTCTCTGACCATGCAGCTATGAAATACTTGCTGAAGAAGACAGATGCTAAGCCAAGACTGATTCGTTGGATGCTTCTGTTACAAGAATTTGATTTAGAGATTAAAGACAAGAGTGGTGCAGAGAACCTTGTAGCAGATCATTTAAGTCGGATCCAGCAACCTTGTGAAGAAACTTCAATTGCAGAGTCATTCCCAGAAGAGCATCTTTATCATTTGCACGGGAAAAATCCTTGGTATGCAGATTTGGTAAACTATCTGGTTGCTAAAGAAATACCCAAACACTTCACCAAATCGCAAATTGCCAAGTTGAAAAGTGATGGCAAACACTACATATGGGATGAACCATACCTTTGGAAGACATGCAGTGATCAAATCATTAGAAGATTATGCATAACTTGTGAGCAGTGCCAAAGAATAGGGAGTATTTTGCGCAGAAATGAGATGCCCCAACAACCACTTCTCTTTTGTGAGGTATTTGATGTATGGGGTATAGACTTTATGGGTCCATTCCCTGTCTCTTTTGGCTTTGTTTACATTCTGCTAGCTGTTGATTATGTTTCAAAATGGGTGGAGGCAAAAGCCACCCGTACTGATGATGCTCGAGTTGTTGCAGATTTTATCAGGTCTAACATTTTTAGCAGGTTTGGCATTCCTAGAGCTCTAATTAGTGACCAAGGTACTCATTTTTGCAACCGCACAATGGAAGCCCTACTCCGCAAATATGGAGTCATGCATAAAGTCTCCACCCCATATCATCCTCAAACAAATGGTCAAGCTAAAGTTTCTAATCGAGAGATCAAGAAAATCTTAGAGAAAACAGTTCAGCCTAACAGGAAGGATTGGAGCTTGCACCTTGTTGATGCATTATGGGCATATAGGACAGCTTACAAGTCACCCATTGGCATATCTCCCTACAGGATTGTCTTTGGTAAAGCATGTCATCTTCCAGTTGAATTAGAGCATAGAGCATTTTGGGCAGTAAAGAAATGCAACATGGATCTAGACCAAGCAGGAATCCATAGGAAGCTTCAATTGCAGGAACTTGAAGAAATTCGATTAGAAGCATACGAAAACTCCAAAATTTACAAAGAAAAGGTCAAAGCTCTTCATGACAAAAAGTAGGCAAGAAAGGAGTTTTCCGTTGGACAAAAAGTTCTCCTTTTCAATTCTCGGCTAAAGCTTATGCCTGGTAAGCTACGCTCTAGATGGTTAGGACCATTTGTAGTTACTAATGTTTTTCCTTATGGTGCAGTGGAAATAAAAAATGAGGTAACTGAAAAAATATTCAAGGTGAATGGACATCGTCTTAAACCATTTTTCGAAGGTTTTCAAAAGCACACGGTAGAAGAAGTGCATTTGCATAATGCCACATACCTGCAATAAATTCAAGAGAATTCTCTCTCTCTCCCTCTCTCTCTCTCTTTTTCTCTCTCTCTCTTTCTCCCTCTCCCTCTCTCACATTCCTCGCTTATAAGTTTCAACTAATCTCTCAACTTCCTTCTTCACCTCTTAAATCATCCCAACTATTACACCACATTGAGCTTGCAGGAATAATAACTTGAGTGTTTTAAGAAAAAAAATGGAGAAAGCTCTCACCAGGATCAAAATTTTGTTCCCTACTCTCCCCAGAAATTTTCTTAAAGACATTTACAATTGCAGACTTGAACGATTGAGAGCATTAATACTCTTAGGCCTTCCAGAAGATGTCCGTTGGATCATTGAAGCTAAGGTACGTTTAGCAGGTGAATTTCAAAAATCATTTGTTAAAAACATGCCAGGTATGGGAAGAAGTTCCTATGCAAAGAAGAGAAGGGCAAAAAGAATTGGAGTTTGCTACAGGTGTGCAAGATGGACCTGTAACACAAGATGCAAGAACCCTGGAATGGTTTCAAGAAATCGAGAGGACAAAATTCAATTCATAAAGGATGGACTGAGTAAGGAGTCATTGGATGATATCATTCAGACTCTTGAGACGCATCCTAGTGGGCATGTACAAGGAGTCCTTCTTGATTTGTTTGAACTGTTCCGTAAGGAAAAAGCATGTTATAGTCTTGGGAATCTGACTTTAAAAGACCCTGTTGTCAGTTTACAAGAAAACTGAATGGGAAGCACATCCTCGACTCTTAGAAGGCGTTTCAGCCGTTACTGGACGTAAAACCAGAGGAAGATGTGAGTCACAATCACAACTACTGTTCATTCTCATGCGTGTATGTTTGTCATTTACATTGTCTTTTCAATTTATTGGGCCACCATTTTTTTTGAAATTTTCACCCCTGCTTAAAGTCTTTCCCCTCTGACATTCACCTTTTCCTTGAACCAAAAATTCAAACTTTTGCAACAAAAATTCAAACTTTTGCAACAAAAATTCAAACTTTTGCTACCAAATCCTGATCCCGCACTATTCAAGCGATCTCCTTGTCTGATATTGAGTCCCTATAAATTATCAACCTCTATGACATATTTTTTCAAAAAAAGATAGAAACACCGTATATGGATAAGATCAATACTATCTGTGTTTTTGGTGGGTCTAACCTTGGAAAGGATGGAGAATTTCAACATGCAGCTTATACCCTTGGTAAGGCATTAGCTGCAAGAAAAATCAATCTTGTTTATGGGGGAGGGATTTAGGGTTTAAAAGGATGTGTTGCAGGATCTGCACTCACAAAGGGGTGTAACATCTTAGGTGTTGGCTTAAAAAATGGGAGCACCTCCTACTTCACCCTGGGTACTGAATTGAAGGTTGCAACCATGCATGACCGTATGAGACACATGTTGGTTAATTCTAATGCATTTATTGCATTACCTGGTGGTCTTGGAACAATGGAAGAAATTTTTACCATTATATTTTGGGCCTATCGGAATTTTCATAAAAAACCTTTGGGCTTATTGAATATTAATGACTTTTATAATGGTTTGATATCCTTTTTAGATCATGCAGTAGAGCAGGAGTTCATGCCCCAATCCATGCGCAACATCAAAGTATCTGCCTCAACTGTTGAACAGCTACTTGAGATTTTGCAAAATCCTACATCTGAGCTCAGTCAAGCAATGCAGCTGGTGAACCAACAAAATCAGGATGGCAGAGATAAAAGAGAACCAGATACCACTCTTCGGTTATAACTTTTCCTTACTTTGATGGTTTTCTTACATTTCTTTTCCTGTTATATGAAATTCCATCTAAGACATTGGGGACAATGTCTTGGATAGGTTGGGGGGAAGATGGTCCGATATCTAAAAAAAAAAAATTTAAAAAAAAAAACCCAAAAAAAAAAAACAAAAAAAATTAGGTTAGATTCATAAACTTGCTTTGAGTAAGATGGCTGAATAAGGAGTTACACTTGACTCTTGATACGCATCTTATGATTTAAAAAAAAAATATTGAATGTGGAAATATGTTTTTCTTTAGATTTCATAAAATAATTGAAGCAAAATGATTTACATTTCGAGATTAATTAGTTTGGCAACACATATTTGAACTGGATAGATTAGATTTGATAAATATATTACCTGTGAGATTTTGAGCCTTATTATTATTTTCTTTCTTGTGTGATTTTCATCCATGGAATATGTTACTTCAGAACTTGCATTGATTCTTTTTGAAGCTACATTTTCACATGAATTGTACAAAAATGATTGAGGCACTGTTTTTCTTGAACAAACCACTTGGCCAAATAACCAAACCATATAATTTTATCCTTTGATCAGCCCTTTGAGCCGATTAGCCTTTTCTTCTTTTTAGCTCACCACAAATTAAAAAAAAAAAACAACTTTGTCTGACCATAGAAGGTGAGGAATACTGGATTTATCATACCATAAGTGTTTCAATAAGTGTGGGGGAGATTATTGTTGTGTTCATCAATATCATGGTTGAAAAAAAAAACTGAAGCAATAAATTAATAAATAAACTATTATATTGAAAAAAAAATAAAGAAGTGATATCTGTTTCTCACACTTGCACTTACAATCAATTCTCAATCCTCACCATTTTCCTTGGTCTAACATTGTATCTCTTCAATATATCATTTCATCTTTCTAATCCCGTTAGAACCAAAATAAAGACCTCTTGATTTGTGCATTGCATGTGTACATAGTAGTAGAGAAGTAGAAGATATGCAAGCCTATGATAGTTCATCTTTCATGGATTGAATTTGAGAGAAACACTTACCAAATCAAACACTTGAGAGATTCAGAGTATATCATGTGAGGTTTTATCTTTCTCAATCTATGTTTTTCAAATTAAAGTTGCCTTTCTAAGTAATTTCAAAAATGTGATGAAAGGATGCTTCATGAAATTTTGTGAATTCTTGAGAAATCAACTCAAAACTTTGATGTTCTTTCAAAAAAAAAAAAAAAAAAAAATAGTCACCAATCCTTAACTTAAGTTTGCCCGAGACGTGCAAAAGATAAGTGTGGGGGAATTTGATAAGCATAGATTTCATAAATAATTATCTCTCACTTTTATCTCATTAAGACTTCTTATATGTTCAATTAAGTGATCTTTGTCATATTTTATGAGTTTGGGTTCATATGAAGTTTAATTGAATTTCTTTGCTTACCCGATTAAAATGACACTATTATAGTATTTTGAGCATAATAGGAGTTGTAGACATCCAAAAATCATGAAATCTGTCTTGAATGAAAGCTTAAAGAAATGGCCATAGTTACAAAGCAAGAGCAGACTCTAAATGGGATGTTTAGGACTCCGAAATTATCTCAAAAGATGAGATAGTGTTGCTGACGTGGAATTTGAACAGTGTGCAAAGATCCGGCCATATCTTGAGATATAGAAGTCATATTGAGATGAAATCAACTTTGTTGGACAGCTAAGATCAAGGGATACAACTTTTGTTCAGAAGTCAAGCTCTAATTCGGACATGTGAACATCCGAAATTGCGGTGCAAGAAAGTCAAAATTGTTGTGCTCATTGGTGGCAAAAATTCAAAAGTGTTTTGCAATTTCAACAAAGCCCATGTGAAAGCAATAAAAGGGTAGAAAAGTAATATCCTAGTTGGTGACTTTCTGAAGATGATGCCTCAAAAATCCTCTATAAATAGAAGGGTTTGCAAGAGGAGACACACACCATTTTGGAGATTAACTCCAATACCATTTTCTTTCTTTCTTTCTCTCTTTCTTTCTTTCTTGTTAGTTTTGCCTCCTTCATGGAAGGCTTATGTTTTCTTTCTTGTTAGTTTGCCTCCTACATGGAAGGCTTATGTTTTCTTTATTGTTAGTTGCCTCCTACATGGAAGGCTTAGGATTTATTTGTTGTTAGTTGCCTCCTACATGGAAGGCTTAGGATTTATTTGTTGTTAGTTTGCCTCTTTCTTTGTTGTTAGTTTGCCTCCTTCATGGAAGGTTAGGTTTGTAGTTTCAATTCAAGGATTCAAGCTATTTTCATTTTAACTTTGAGGTCTTGATCTTTATTTACATGCATATTAAGTGGTTTCTACTCTGCTTCACTATATTCTTCAATTTTATTCTTTAATCAAAGTTTGATCGGTTGACGTATTTTGATTAATGCATAATTGATTTATAATTGGTTTTTGATTGGTAAATCATTTTCCAAAAGTTTGAAGAGTAGAAATTAAGTAATTTAATTGAAGGTTTTCATTTTATTACTTACTTCAACTGAATTCTGATTTTGAAATTGGTTTAGATAAAAGATTAAGTGGTTACTAAATCTTGTTGATCATAATCAATTAAATTCTGAGAGGTTTCTCAGTAGAGAATTCAAAGATCATTTTAGGGGTTCCAGATGATCCTAGGTTGATAAACACAATGCATGATTTTAGTGATCAATGATTAGTTAAGAAAATAGCCTCTGAATCCCTTGAGTTGATAATTTTTAAGTAAATTAATTTCATTCTGTATTTTGTGTTTAGAACTCAATATCAAATCTTTACAAAATCCCCTTGTTCTAATTTTCTCCTTATTTGCTTAAGAATCTGAAATGGTCTTTGGGAGATGACCTAGGTTGCACCTTATACTATACCAATAGTTTGGGGGAAATTTAGAAATTATTTTTGCGCGTTTACGACGAGCGTGTAAGGGATGGGCACGGGGTGTCGTGGACGAGGACGAGGACGAGGAACGTGAAACCCGCCCCCACCTGCCCGCTGCCATGTTTATTTAATACTATCTATTAAAAATTGTATTTGTTACTCTATAAGTTTATTATCAATCCTAATAATTTGTTAAGTAATGAATAATAATAATAATAATAATAATAATAATTTCTATTTTTTTATCAAATCGTATGTATTAATTAATATAATTTTAAAAAAATTAGATAATATTCTAAATTTATCCATATTTAAATGAAAAATTTTCTATTATATGATTAATAATTTTTCTAATCTATAGTTAAGGTTGGCAGTAAACCGAACCAACTTGCAATTACTTCAAAACTTGATTCCATAATTAATTTATTAAATTTAATTTATAAATCAAATGAGTTGAACTTAAGGTGAAATTAAGGTAAAAATTAAACTTGTTAACTAAATAAGTTGAACCTAACCTATGTATAATTTAACTCGTTTAATTTATAAATTAGCTCGTTGTATATATAAATTAAATTTATATAATTTTTATTTTTGTATAAAATAGATAAATAAGTAATATAATCATAATATATTATTATAAGAAGTTATATATTTAGAAAAATTTTAATTTTAAAATTAGTAACAAAATATAAATTTAAAATATCCAACGTACAAATTAATTATTTAATTTATTAATTAATAATAATTTGAATATAAATTTTTATTTATTTTATATAGATTATAATTATATTTATATTTTTCAATTAGACAATTATTTTGTTAAAAATATATTAATAAATTATAAATTTTAAATATTTTTAATTTATTTTAACTTTTAATTTATGTGATTTGAATTAATAAGCCAACGAATAGAACCGAATTATTTACAACTTAAATCGAATCAGGTTGAATTAAGAAAAAGGATTTGTATCAAATTTAAATCAAATTTCAAATAGGATAAATTCTTATTAAGATGAGATAAATTAACTCAATTTATTTCCGGCCTTGCATGTATTTAATATACACAACTAAACATTTAATAAATAATAAATTTTATTAAAATTATAAAATTTAATACTATATATTGAAAAAATTATATAATTGATCGTTTTATCTTAAAATTATCAAAACTATAAAGAATAAATATAAAAATAATAATAAATACTCTTAAAATTTTGTAAAAGATCTTATATTAAGAATTTTTTAAAATATCTTATAAAAAATAGAAAAAAGGTGGAGAAGTAATAACAGTAATATAAAAAAAATTGCCAATGCTAAAACTGTAAAACCTCCCCCTAACTCCTGTGACTCTAGCCCTTTTTGATGAAAGGTTTGGATGCCAAGTTCGAAGCCAAAAACAAAGTGAGAAGATAACAACGAACCGCTAAATAAGGGCGGAACCGGCCACCACCCTGATCCTGCTGAAAATAATTGGCAGATAACAAATAATAGGTGTTAAAAACTCCTCTTACTACCTACACGGCAACAATAATATGGGTAACACACAAACTTACCGATGGCTGGTGTCGACGGACGAGACCCAAATAAATTATATTCACACGTCTTATGTTTAACAAAATTTCATCCACTAATTTTCTTATTTTTATATTATTTTAACTTTTTTCGTTTATGTAACTGTATAAAAAAATTAAAGATAACTTATATAATTATAAAAAATAAAGTGATATTATATTATCAAATAAATTAAAAAAGATTTATGTTGAATAAAAAATAAAAGATCGAGCAAACTTTTATTAAATAATCTCATTTCACCTAAATAATAATGATTTGATGAAGCCAATAAATGTAATACAATAGATAGGCGTTCTGAGAGGAAAATCAATAAATTAATAATGAATGTCTAAATGAATTTTCATGTTACAGAAAATTACAAATTGTATTAACATCAGATGGGTCATGAATTACAATGAGAATTGTACAACGTTCTATTCTTCACGTTCATCAGTAAAGCTTGCTCTGTTTGTTATCCCTCTTAAGCTGAACCTTTAATTTCTTACTACCTAATTGGCACCCATTCATCATGCTAATGGCAGCTTGAGCAGCTTCTGGAGTATCATAACTAACAAACCCTGCAAACGGAAGCTAATCAGATACTAGCTCCACACAGCCCATCAAATTCATTAGTAGATGAAACAAAGGCTTACCAAAACATTTGCTTACACCAGTTGCTTTATCAACAAAAATTTTAGCACTCAAAACTCTACCAAACGGTAGAAAAGCACTTGCAAGCTCTTGGTCTCCATATTCTTGAGGTATGTGATAAATAAATAGATTGGCACCGGGTGGTCCTAAGTCAGGGAAATTAAAATAATGAGCAGAATTTGAATCATTAACAAAACTAACGTTTTCCTGCTAAGAGGAAAGACGTGGGTGGAAAAAGTCTATTATATATTTACATGCATGCATGCATTTTATGCTTACACAGTACACACACACAAACGTAGAAAACAACCTTGAATGTGGCCACCAGAACTTTTACTGGCACCTGAAAATGAAGTAGAGTAGCTATTCCCACCTGTAGGAGAACCAGGAGAACTACACATAGGTCTCGGACTTATCATCCCTCCGGGATATGCAATTGGACGCTGTATACCTGGCACAGCAGGATAAGAGCCAATGTAACTTGCAGGAGGTACAGGATAATTTCTAGGGTGCATATTGTGACCAAGATCAGGCCTAAATACATTTCCTTGGTTCATGTGAGGCATCATGTTATGGAAACCTGGTTGATTCTGCATTGGTGGCAAACGGTATGGCATGAGCCCATAAACACCGGGAGCCTATTGTGAAAACATGATTATTCAAACATACACCTTCATCAAGATATTAGGCATGAAAAATAACAGATACTAATCCATGAATGTAAAAATTTCTGATAGGATGACATGATTCTACTGAATAAAAGTTCCCTGAATTTAAGTTAAAAAAAAGCTGTCAGGTATTCTCATAGAACTAACCTGATAACCATATCCATTATATGAAGGAACATAACCCATTGGCAAGGCTCCATATAATGAGGGGTGCTGACAATCAGCATGTGGCACATTAGCAACTTGGGACTGTGCTTTTTGAGCCCTTCGAGCTTGTCTTTCCTTTTCGGTATCTGCCCATTTGACAACCAAAGGAACACTTGAACCCTGTAGCAGAAAAAATAACTATCAGATTGCAGTTGTCTGAATTTATTTAATTCTCAAGTGAGCAATATCATTGACAATTTTCATCATGTGAGAGTTGAGAACATATCGTCCACCCAGGAAAAAAAAAGTTATATAGTTGTGTTAACACAGTAAAAAAAAATTGGTGTCAACAGGAAGTCTAGTATTTCATTAGTCAGTTTACTGAAACATTAGTAGCTGAGTAAATGTAAAGTATAAGTAAATCCTATGCCTATTGGTTCTGAATGGATGAGATGCATGTGTAACTCCAGTAAGATGCTATTTTGCAAGCATGTTGGCTAGTTGGCTTTCATATACTGATTACATTATATTGATAGACTCAGCGCACAAGGCTGTATGATGTTTGAGCTATATTCAGCTTGGACTCATTTAGTGCAAGCATATAGTATTTAGTAAGCTTCATAGGCCAGAGCTTGAGTTTTCCTTTCCAAGCTTGAATCCAGTTCAAGCCTGTCATCTAAAAATTGAGTCAATCCTAAGCCTGGGACATTATTTCACACAAACTCACTTTGGGACTTCTTTGTAAAATAAAATTGTAGGGCATAAAATCTGTTCTAGATAGCCAAATCAAGATAATGATTACAAAATTAAAATAAAAAACTAATGCTTTGTTTGTTTAGGTAGAAATAGGAAGGAAGGAAATAAGGGATATCAAAATGTTTTCCTGCATTTCGATGCATATGAAAATAGGAGGGAAAGAAGTATGTTCAGCAAGATCCACTCAAAAATTAACCCCCAAATAGGAGTGAAAATGAGAGGAGAAGCTTGATTTCTTTTTTTTCTTTTTTTAATATTTAAATTACTAAATATTTTAAAAAATTAAAAATAAAAATATATTATATTAACAAATGAGTAACATAATAAAAAAAAATTAAGTTTAGTTTAAATTTATTTAATTAATATAAAATAAACCTTATACTATTAATTTATTTCTTTTCATTTTCTTTTTCATTCATCCAAACAAAAGAAAAAAAAAATTCTTTTCTTTTCCTCCTATTTCTATCAGTTCAAACAACTTAGTTTTCCATTCTATTTTTCTATTTCTACTATATTTCTCACCCTTGTATTTCTTTTCATCCTATTTTACTCATGATCCAAAGTTCAAACAAAGCATAAGTATTTGTTCTCCAACAATTAAATCTGAGACCAGGATTTTGGCTGAAAGCTGCTTGAAGGTCCAAAGTACTGCAACAACATTTGCAACTAAAATTGTAATCTAGTTTAAAAGCACGTACTTTTCCATTCTACCACGTGAAGGAACCAAAAACATGTTCTGAATCTAAAACAGCTCATAAAGCATAGGAATGATTAATTATGCCCAATGGCATTAAATTGAATATCAATCAGTGCTAATTTACAGTTTAGCTAACTGTATCAGCAAAATTGCAAATACAGCTTCCAAATTGGAAACTTTTATCAATTGGCTGACAATATAGTTGCAATTTGCAAGATGTACATTAAATAAAATCCTCTCATTCCCTACTCAACTATAATATAGTAATTGATGGAATTTTTCAACACATTCATAATCTTACACACCGGTTCCACTAGTACCAATAATCAAATAAAACATATATTGCTAAATATTCAGGTGATGGTTTTAACAAACACCAACCTCCATTTTATGCTTTCCATTGATTGCCTCAAGAGCAGCAAGGGCCTGTTCTTTGGTCTCGTACTTCAAAAATGCACATCCTACACAAAGGAACACCGCTATGAATAAAGCTTGCTATTACAAAGCACCATAGCTTAAAAGGAACAAAGGATAGTTTCAACTGTGTAACATTAGCACCTTTACTCGTTTGTTGAGGACCTCTTAAAATCTGTAAATCCTTTATAGTTCCATACTTTGAGAAAAGGTCAGAGACTTCAACTTCAGAAATAATCTTTGGAAGCATGCCGATAAAGAGTTTGTGTTCTGGATACAAAGACAAAATATTATTTATTAAGGCACAAGGCATATGTTCCTAAAGGGTAAAGAGAAAGTTTTTATTCAGTGAATAATGCATACAAAGTTTTGGCTAATGAATGAATCTCAGAATTTATCTGCTGAACAAAAATTTAACTACAAAAATGAAGATATATTACACCTAATCTTTCCAATTCGCCATCTGCATACTTCACTTGCAACGGGCTAGATGCCTGAATTGGAAAAAAAAAAAAAAAAAAAAAAACAGGATGTCTTCCAATCAGAATGAGAATAGTACTATGATCATATCATTGTTATTAAAGCATGATATCAATAATGTCATCAATTGCAGTCCTCCTGGTAAAACGTGCATAATCAAGAATGGAAATATTTTAAATTTGGTTCAGTTTGCTATGCATATATAGACCAAAATTATCCGGATCAATCAATCATCAAACCGAATATATCGTGTAGGCAGAAGCCCAGCTTAGATGATTGCCTAAGCAACCACCTTAAAGTGGAGCATGGCACAGAAAGACCTCTGCCAGTTAATAATTCCCAGGTCAGAAAATATCAAAGTTGCATTAAAGCATATCTTCTTAAAAAAAGAGACCATCATCAAATCATTAATGCTTATTTTTACTATTTCAGTTTACAGACAACAACAACAACAAACTTTAATTCCCTGAATAATAAACATAAGTACATAAGCATACCACAATTCCGAAAACAAAATTGGAATGTCCACACATAATCTCAGAACAACGTTTAATAACTACATGATTTTTAATAATTTTCCAGCTAATACCCTTAAATCAGCTTAACAAGCATACATATATTTTCCATGATAAAAATACATTATAAAATAACCCACTGTTGTTTTTTTGTTTGTTTGTTTGCCCATTAATTTGAATTCCAATTCTAATTCTACGGATTTAGGCCTACCTCGGTAATATTAGGAGTTTAGTTAAGCGGGCGTTAATAATGCGAAAAGAGGTTACCCAAATAACAAATATAGTAAATGGTAGACACAAATTACTAAAAATAGAGACAGGTTGTTGCCAAATCAAGACGTGGTAGTCAGCATCATCGACTTTTATTCCACACTATCATTCAAATTCCAAGCTATCAAAAAATTCCACTTTCAACATTGTCAAAAGTAAACGATAGCAATAAGAAGACGTATGTAGTAGAATGAATAAGCACAAAGCCCACCCCGGGAAGCGTTTTCTTATTATGACAGCCATTGACCGCCTTATCAGCTTCTTCCCTGGAAGGACAAATCAGAAAGCAACAACCTACGAGGGAAGAAACAGAAAGCTGCGAGATTAGGATAGGAAAGACGCACATTGGAGGAAGAAGTTGAATTTGAATTTGAATTTAAATTTGAATTTGAATTTGAATTTGAATGTGAATGGAGACGGTTACCTCGGGAGGAACGAGTAGCTTTGTCCCTGATGATGTTGACCTCGTCAACCAACGCGAACTCCTTGAACATTGCAAGCACTTCATCTTCCGTCATGTGCTTCGGCACTTGCCCTACGAACAGTTTCACACTCTCCTCGCTAGATTTACTCTCTTCCTTTCCCTCCGCCATTAATAACCAATGAATGCCTCTCTCTCTCTCTCTTTTTCTCTCTCTATATTTTTCTTTCTGCTGTTACACTCTCTGCTATTCTTTGTTGTTGTTGATGTTCTTCTTCTTCTTCTTTTCTCGCCTGGCGTGTAGTTCCGAAAATTTGAGGGCTTATACGTGTCGTGTGATTTGGTTTGGATTGGAGTGGTCGCAGGGAAATAGGGGATGGCAAACTTGGATCTTCCATATATGAATAGTAACAATAATATAATTTGGAATTTAGGATTGGGATAATTATTAATTAATGGTTTCAACAAGGGCTACTTTCTTGGTTATTTTACCAAAATGCCACCACGTAGTACAGCTGTTCAAGAACTGGCTAGTGCTTAGTGCCGTAGTGGGTGCTGCTGGCTGGTGGGGTGGGTGCACTTCACTCTTCATTCTTCCCTCTCACTCAAGTTCTTAATCAAACCATGCAAATGTAACCTCAAAGCCAATTTTCTGCATTTCATTCCCACTCCTCCACACTTACTTTTTTTTTTTTTTTTTTTTTTTTTTTTTTTTTTTTTTCTTTTTACTTCTTTCTTACTTTTGTTACTAATACCCACTTACTATTTAAACAATTCATCGTGGAAACAACAATGATCAAATATAAATATATACATTTTTATTTTATTTTTTTATCTTTCTCTTTTTTATCATTTTATTATCTATCATATTTTTCTTTTTTAAAAATTATTTTACTATTTTTTTATAGAATAGATCTATCCAAATAAAATGCACACCCAACGTTACAAAAACCAGGGACAAAAATATGCCTGTTAAGTGCCCAATGAATTTTCGTTTAATGTCCGACTAAAATATTGAATCTTTATAACTTCAGAATTTTCAATTATATGTTAGAAATAGTATTATTCTTATTTTTAAGGTTTTTCTAGGAACTTGTGTATAATAAATTTTTAAAAAATACTAACTAGTGGTTTAAATTCATTTTTAATTATTAAAAATATTATTCACATACTTTTTCTATAATTTTCAACATATTTTAATGTTAATTTTAATATAAAAAATTTATTTTTAATTTCATAAAAAATGCTTTTAAAATACTGGATAGCAATTTTTGTTAAAAATTACATAATTGAATATATTAATAACATTTAATATTATAATTTTCAATGAAAACTTATTATTTATTAATTTTTATTGAATATCTTCATAGATACATTAAACAATTTTTTCGTTTTATCTCTTACTTAAAATTATTTCATCCATTTTAAAAAAAATAATTAATATTTTTATTTCTATTAAATTATCATGTAATTTTTTGTTGTGTTTATTTTGTTTGGATGAATATGAAATGTTAAAAGAAAAAAAAAAGAAACATAAGAATAAAAAAAATAAAGTATAAATAGAATAAAAAAATGTATTGTGTGGATGAGAAAAATAGAAAATAAAAAAGAAATTCACTTGCTTAAATGAGTAAAAATAAATAAATAAATTATATAAAAAATTATTTATAATAATTAATACTAACTTCATTTATAAAAAAAATTATTATAATATTTATTTTTAATAAAAAATATTTTTTATTTTTAAATATTTTTATAGTATATAAATATAATTAAAAATAAAAATAAAACTAAAAGAATAAAAAAAATCTCACATCTTCCCTTTTATCTCTTGTTTGGAAAGAGATTTTTAAGTGAATTCCACTAAATCTTTTTCCATCCTTTCAGGATGGAACTAATAATTAATATATATTTATATTTTTATCATATTATTTATTATATTTATTAATTTTTATTATTTTAAAATTTTTTCAAATGTATCCACTCACTTTGATATACATTTTTAATTTTTCTTTTTTTTTTCTCCTTTTTTAAATTTCTTTTCTTCTAATCATTCCATTCAAATAAATGGTTGTAATTAATTTTTTATTAATTAATTTACTGTAAAATATAAGAGTATAATAGAAAAAATATTATCATAAATTTTATGTGACAAATAAAAAAGAAAAAAATTATAATATGGTCACCGATTAAAAATAACGGAAGGAATATATATGTCTTGCATTGTGATAACTGATAAGGAATAGTAGTTGCTTTGGTAAGTTAAATAGATATTGAATTTGTTATAATAAGTGTTAATTTAGTAATTTTCATTTGTTTCAATTTATTTATAATTTTAATAAAGAATTAATTTTATTTTTCCAACTTCATCTTTAAGTTGTAACAGAAAAAAACTTCATCTTTAAGTAGCTAATATGGAAAAAAAAAAGTTAAAGTAAAAAATTAATTAAGAGAAAAAATATATTTTAAACTACAAAGAATATCATAAAAAAATTATATAATAATTTTTATAAAAATAAAATATTAATTATAATTTTTAATTCTTGTACCATAATTTTAAATGATACTTATTATTGACTAAAAGTATTAAAAGTTAATTTATTCAAGTGCACTTGGTTAAAATATAATTCCTTAAATTTAAGCAACTATCTTTAAAGTTGCTCTTAGCGCTCTCAATTAAATAAAGATGATTGTTTCCTATTATGTTGTACTGGTCTGTTTTGATCTGAAGGTAATTTTATAATAGATTTGTATTCTAGATATTAGTTTCAACAAATTTTATGAATAGATTTGTTTTACACTTTTTGTTATCCAAACTTAATTCAGCGTTTCATTTTCTTCTGAAATTTACATATTTTTAACAATTATTTCTTCATATCTTTTTTAAATAATAAACTGGGCAAAAGCTCATAGGGATCAACCAGAAAACTACATCGAACATTTGGGATATAAGACTTCTTAGTTTAAATTCTTTTGATCTGAATATATATATATATTATGTTTAATAATTTTTATAAACAATTTAATTTTATCTATTCAACTATTAAATTAATAAATTTTATTATATAAATCATGTTTATAAAATATTATAAAATTTTAAAAAAATTAATATTTTATTAAATAAATTTAAATTAATAGATAATATATTGTAAATATTTTTTATTAAATCTACCTAAAATTATTTCTGAAATGATTTGATTTCTCCTATATATATTGTAAATATTTTTATTAAAATAATATTATTCAAAATAAATAAAATTATTAAAAATTTAATCAACTATATGTTCAGAATTTAAATTTAAAATTTCCACTAAACATGTGTACACTTTGGTATGAATATATTTGAATTGTTTGAGGAGTATTTTTTAAGAACTTTTCTTTTAACTTTTGTTGGTTTTGGTGGGATTTTATCCATACTTTTAGTAGATGTTAACCAAATAATGAATATCTGAACATGGATGCAATAATTTAATCACTGTGTTCGTATAATATATGATGAATGAATGGAGTCTTGACTAAGAGCTTTTACACCACAAAGAGTAATAAAATATTATAAAATGACGAAATTATTGTCAGAATAATTTCAATTTTCTCATAATATGATGCTTGAAATTTAAAAATTGCTAAAGACAAAATTACCCACTCTGTCAACAATACTTCAAAACTTTTACATTAATTGCTAAAAATTAAAAAGATTATTTTCATTAAAATTGGTAATAAAAATTTAAATTTGATCAAGTATATGATAAAGAGTTTATATAAAAAAAAAGGTAAAATTCATTTTATTAAAAAATAAGAGAAAAGAAATTGTTTTTCAATGGAACTTGTAGAAAAATAATCCCCTCTATATAGGAGAGAATTAAGGAAAAACTACTTATTTTTTATTTTTAATATTTAAATTATTGAAATTTTTTATTTTTAATATTTAAATTATTGAAATTTTTTAAAAAATATATTAAAAAATAATAATATAATAAAACTTTAAACAATATATTTAATTTAATTTTTTAATTAATATAAAATAAAATTTCTACTATTAATTTATTTATTTTTTACTCTTTTTTTATCCATCCAAATATGTAAAGATAATTTTTTTTTATTTCTATTTTTCACTTTTTTATGTTTTTCCTACTTTTCAACGTAATTTAAATAAAGCATCACAGATTGACACGAAAGATTACGTACTAGGACATCAACTCATTTTAGGATTTCTAATGCTCTTGTTGCTTCACATATTTATTCATTGGTCTTTTGGGACTTTATTAAAACATTTTAAAAGCACATAACAACACCTGAAAATTAGCATTAACTTTACGCATAAAGTCTCGAACAAATTCAAGCTTTAAATCACATTATTAAAGGCAAAATTAAGTAACAAGTCAAATAATTATGAAAGTTAATAATAATAATATTAGAACAAAAAAATGTGCTATGATTGAGTTAGTTGTGTTGTGTTATTCTATTTATGTTGTTGCCTCTTGACGTACGTTAAACGCATCATTTGTGACTTATTTGATATGCGTGTGGAAATGTGTATCTACACTTTAAATACAATTGTTTTCCGAGTCCTAGATAACTAATTATTATGTTATTTGATCAACATGTGCTCAATTGCAATCTTGCACATGTTACAGTGACTTGTTTAATTTGTAAAACTTGGTCAGTATTTAAATATTTATTTCGTAAAACTGGTATAGATACTAGTTGTTAATTTTCAATAATTCGCCAGCGAGTTTTTCCCTTTTAATAAGCTAAATTTGTTGTACTACCACAACAGTAGAGTTAGCTGTTTATAAGTAGTTAGATTTCAAATAAAGATGTTCTAGGCAAGACATCATTTAGTCCTGGTAATTGAGAGGAAGTTAGACACAACGTCATTATTCAGATTATATTAGACGCAACAAAACGCCATCATTATCATTATTCAGATTATATGCAGAAGAAACCGGACGGTACTAAATAGTATAATATGTGAGCCAGAGGCATTATTTTGCATTGCCTGGTAATTGGGAGGAAGTTAAACGTAACACCATCACTACTAAGCACTACGGCCGAAACCAGACTAAAGAGAGAAATTTCCTCAAAAATTAAATTAGTTGGTTGCACCCAAAATTCCAACCAGGAATGTATGTCAATTTATACCTACAAGTCTGTATCTTGATACAGTTTCTCCGAAAATGTACTTATTCTACCAAAACCCCCAGCAATTTAAATAACAAATCAACCTTGAATACAAAAACAAGAACCGTAAAGGTAAGGAAGCACCATTTGACAGATGAGAAAAATCATCTTCAGATCAAAATCATCCATAAAAAATCAATATCCTTTTGTTAATGCAATGCTGGAAGTAATACATGAGTTGCAAGTACAACAATCCTGGATCTCTAACTGGTCATGACCACATTAGTATATGGGAAAAGGAGGAAAAAAGCATGACAACCACATGCTTTTTATATCTTTCGATGAATCTCCTTATATCGTTAGCATAATTGAGTAAAAAATGTGATCTGGTTCTCCGGGGAATGCCCCTCAAATAGCCAATGCAAATAATTAGAATAACTATCTAAAAGAATTCCTCCAGGTGGGAGGGACTTGTTTGCAAAAGTAGTAATTCTTCATCATCATTATAGTTAGTTGGTCTAGGCACGAGCCCAGTGTTAGACTCCTCCTAGATTGCCTTCAATCCAGCATGTTTCCTTAGCTCCTCACATAATATAAATGTAATTGTGGTTTGTGGCCCTAATCTTGCAAATATTGCAAAACCCCTGACAAAAGGTACAGGATAGCAAACAAAGTTATGCATGCCCCCCTACCCCCAAGAAAATAGGAGCAGGTTGAGTTTTTAAGTGCTTCTGATAGTATCTCTTCTTCAAGCCATGACAAATACTTCAGTGCATCATAAAGAAAGAATTTGTGATTTGTGAAAAATTTCAAGAAACCATTTATCATAAAAGTTTTGAGATGATGTAAAACAAACAAATTCCATGCAAGAATGCTGACCAACATAAGTCAAGAGCTCACCCTTTGTAAAGTGCCCTTGGGCCCTCTGTAAGCAGGACCTGAAATCACACACGAGTTCATTAAATAACAAAGGGAATTTTTATTTAATGCAGACATGAAAGTATATCATTCTATTCATAGTTGGGGGTATATGAAAGCCCTTTCATTATAAACTAAATAATTTCATTCTATTTTAATTCTTTGAAACCATTCAGAGAAGCGGGAAAGAGAAACAAATTGGGGCTTTATTTGTCAGTAAATAACTTTATGACACTGTTTTCCAATCTTTTTTGAACAACATTCCTTATTTAGACGTAGGAAGAACACTAAGAATTTTCTAAACCAAAATATAATGCAATAATTCATCTTGGGCTTTTGGGTGTTATTACATAAGCTGCCAGCACATAAGCTCTGTTTGTTTCCCCGTTCATAATCCCATTCTTCTACACCAAAAAAAGATTTTGCTTTGAGAGAACTTATCTTGTAATGTGTTCCTGTGCTGAGAAATGAGTAAACTTTGCTTGATTTGAAAAACAAACAGGCACTTAGAGTGTGTTTGGGTGGACATTTACAATGGTTTAACTTAATTTGAGCTTGAAGGAATTTGAATTTGTAGAATTGATTTAACTTAAAGGTGAGTTTAAAATGACATGATTTATGTTTGGAAACTTTTCTCTCCAAAATAGGTTTGTAGCAAACTTAGTGCATGTTTGGAAACAATTTTTTTAGAAAAAAAAAATGATTATTTTTTAAAATAAGTTGAACATACATGCACTTAGTATACAATTTTTAACTTAAGGCAAAAGATAAAACTTATCACATTATTACATTGGCCCAAACATGAGTTTTGAAAGTAAAATTAATTTTGATGAAGAGCAATTAAACATCAAAATTTTCTATAGAATCACATTACAATGAAATGAACACAATTCCCAGGCATCTCAACACAGATCCAAACATGCACTTATTCTCACACAAACAAGTATCAAGAAAGCTAAGCCATACTCAAGGAATGTAAGAAAGTACCATAGAACTTGTAGGGCAGTACCAAGTTATCAATCAACGACAAACTTTCAAAGTAAGATAAATTCAATCAAACTAAGATTTTACAGGATTCCAACATGCTGGCTTCAAAAACCCTTGTCAAGAAGAGTTTAATGAAGGTAGCATAATCAAATTACAACTACAGAATAAATCTCAAAGAAACAAAATTAATATAAGACTAAATGTACACAAACATATAATGAAATGATTTAATGGTCAATTGCTTTCAATATTTTGAAACTCCAACTATTTTAGACATATAAGTACGGCCTCCACTGAGTTTTTTTTATATATATAATGAGCTCCTCTATGGAAACAGTTAAAAAATCTTGTTTCACAAATCCTTTAGGCCATTACAACTGGCACTTGAAAATTAGAGAGTTGTTTCACAGAACACTTGTACGTTAAGCTACATCCCATTTTAGGCCAAAAAATTGAGCTATGTCCTTTAAACCCTCCCACAGTCAAGTAGTAATCAGCATGACATCAAGATGCCTCTTTCCTTTACATTGTTTCAGGATTTAGCCAGAAGTTTGTGAAGAAGGTGTGAACAATGACGAATGAACCTCTATTCAGCAACAATAGAATCATGTCTGACAGGGTAAAAAAGCAAAAGAATGATATAATGAAAAAAGAAAAAAGAAAAAAAATACTATATGTTTAGGCAATGAGAAAACTACATTAATACCTGGTATGCACAATGAAATCCACCTTTATAGATTCTAGCTCCCTTGGATTCTCGTTGCAACATGAGACGTGTTTTAACCATATCTATAGGTGCAGTTATGAGGGTACTCAGTATGCCAGCAATTGTGCTTGAGCTATATAAGATACAAAACAATTAGTTCAGTTAGGTCAGATAATGCAAAATGATTTTGATTTCAAAATAACAAATTGTAATGGCACAAGTTTGAATTAATCCAGACTTAATGGGGTACCAATTTAGAGAAAACATTAGTTCAGTACTTCAGTTCATCAGATGAACAAAACAGGTTAGACAACTTTCATAAGAAGATATGTAACTTCAGTTTCAATTTACAATAAATCAATTTTAAATCAAATTATTGTTTAATTTGTTTAGATTAATAATTTAAATTCCTTGGCCAAGCTTCTTCAGTCTTTACTACTCTAAAGTGGTCGCCCATGATTTTGGTCAATCCTCAGGTTTAACCATATTGCTTTACTTTGATTCATTTGCATCAGGAAAGAAGTGGAGAAATAAAATTGGCGGCAGTGCCATACATCAGATGTAGATGAAATCCTTCTTCAATAGATGTCCACCTGACTAAAATCTGCATAAGGAGAAAATAAAAACAAATGATAAAAATGCAATAATAGAATTGGCATTGAGAAAATAAATAAGGGGAGGAGAAACAGAAAAACAGAAACACACTTTAAAAGTTGACCTGCTTGGTTTCATCATACGTAGCCAGCTGGGATGCAGTTAAGGCAGCTGCTCTGGCCATGGCAGGGCCTACCCCCTTCCACAGAGCTCTGATTCCCTCTTCAGTTACAGTCCTCCGAAGCTCTGAAATTGGTCCGCTCTTTCTCATGTCTGGACTCATTTGCAATCGCACCTGATTGTAGGAATATGATTTTGAAGAGAAAAGAGAAAAAATATTCAAGTTAGTACCAAAAGATATGATACCTTACCTTGAGAACTTCAATTGGATTGGTCAGCGCAGTCGAAATAGCACCAGCAAACAGTCCAGAAGCAATTTTAACTAAAACATTGGAGGAGCCAAAAGCAAGATCACAGGCATACTTAGAAGGTTCATACAAGCCCAAGCGGAGTCCTCCATAAACAACTGACCTTGTTAGTGCAGGTGTCAAACCCAGATACAAAGACTTTGGTCCTTCATTTTTCACCACACTTAAAAATAATTGTCCCTGAACACATGTTTAATGTATAAAGGTTTTGTATTATAATGTGATAACTAAGGTCTAAAGAGGAAAGGTCATACTCAGCAAACTACCATTCCACTCAAAGGACCTTTCTGGCCAACAAGTTGCATTTGTAGCCTTACTTTTAAAACATCTGCATGGTACGTAGGAACATGTTATATAGATATATTTAATTATTTGTTACTTCTCAACATATTCAAGGGTTCAATTCCATGTAACCTTCACCTACTTAAAGATGAAGTTTCCATTACAACTGTAGACTTCATCTGTAACTTCAAAAAATTTCCAATATGGCTTGCCACTTATAAAGTATGGCTGCCCAAAAGAATCAGAATAAACACCTAACTTAGTCCTCAAAATTATGTGATATCACACTGTTCTTTCATTTATAAACATATCAAATAGGTCCTCCAAAGATGTGAAGGGTGCAGAGACTCATTCAACAACCAATTAATAACATTTATCCAGTTAGTTTATCAATAGTATCTGCACACTCAGTCATAACACTTTTACTATACTGGAGTTATTCTCTTCTTGTAGTTCTTCTACAGTGAGGAATTCACTTCAGAAGAAAAAGTAAGCAATTCAACCATTGATGAGAAAATCAAGAAAGAGGATTCTAACAAATTCATAATCTGTTATGCATGTGCTTAAATTTTATTATAATACCAACCAGATTCTCAATTTTGACAACCTCGATACTGATTTTATTATAATGCTGATCTTGATTTTGATAACTTCCATACCAACCATTGATTCTCTTGTCAACTGTTAAGATCCCTCACTTTTCCCACTAAACTGAACCCTATCCAAACCCAACCACTATATACAGTGTCACACTTTCTGTTGGTGAATACTATGGAATACAATTCAATTCACTCTCAAACTCTATGTCTATTAGATATGCATTACATAAATTGATCTTTAATGTCACATTTATGTCATTAATTTGGTCCTTAAACTGAAATCAAACCGGCCATTGAAGGACCAATCTGAAGTCAGGTATTTCTCGTGTAGTATGACAAGCAAAAAAAATAAAAAACGGAGTTCTATACAATTTGCACTCAAACAAATCACGAATTCAAATAGCACGTAAGCACAAAATAAGGTGCACAACACTGTATGATGCAAAGCAATATGCATAGAATATTTTGAAGATGACACACACACCCACACAATTTGGGAAACCAAAAATATACTCAAACAACCCTTAATATAATAATAATAAAAAAAAAGTCCAAGTAGTTGGGAGGGACAGAGAGAAGCACCTAAAGGGTGAGTAATTGCAGTTGCCACAGCCACGGAAATTCCACTTGTAGCAAAGTGATTGAAAAGAGTGGAAGGAGATGCAGACCAGTTCTGCTTCTCATCATTTCCGGGTCCTGACACATTTTCTTCTCAATACTCGCCATTCAAAATTACAATTTGAGAGTGCAACAGATTTCACGAGTACGCATTGTTTTATCTTAAAGACCGATTTTATTTTTTTGTTCAACTACACTCAATGTAATGAAAATGGGTTAAAGAAATAGAAGCACACGTAACCTGAAAGTGACGAATTATTGGAGGTAGAATTGCCAGCCATATATTAGCTTTCTCCTGGTTATTGATCCCCGTGGTGAAAACGTCAACAGATCTTTGCTCTCTGGTTCGTGATTCGAAGCTGCGAATATGAAAATGAGGTGAGAAAAAACACATGCACCTCACGCATCGGGGAATAATTCTTATTTTGTTTTTAAGGGGACAGAGAGGAATGATAACTAAACAAAAAAAATTTAAGAGAGTAAAAAAATTATTTTTATTTATCTTACTCATGAGAATATCAATTAATTTTACCCACATATTTTTAGTAATAAATAAAAGATAAAAATAAATTTTATAAATGATAAAATTAAAAAAATTAATAATATTAATTAAATTTTGTAATATATTTTTTATGAAAAAGATAAAAAAATTAAGAAAATAATAAATATATAAGAATGATGAAACTAAAAAAATAAAGATAAATTTGGTGCTAAAAAAAGTTAATAAATTTTCGTTTAACATTAAAGATGACAAGTTGAAAATGATTTGAATCCAAAACTTATATATAAAATTGTCTAGAATTCAAGTTGAATTATGAATAAATATTTAAATTTCTTTTTAGGTATAAAGTATTATAATATTCAATCAAATCCATATAGATAAATATATTTTATAATTAAGAATTTATATTTTTGTATAATACTAATTATGTTATATATTATATTTTAAATAATTGTTTTGTATTAGTTTCATACCATTAATTCTAATATTGTAATATGAATACTAGCTTATCAAACAACTAAGTTAAAAGAAATTATAAAATTAATTAAACTGTAAGTAATAGATTTAAGAATAAATATATAGGTATATGATGAATATTAGAAATAAAATCTGTTATCTATGTGATTTCAATCAAGATATGGATTTTGATGAAAAAATGCCGAATTATAAAAACGAATGTGAAAGAAATTAAAAACAAGAAACAAAATTAAAGATGGTGGAGAATTTTCTTTTAGAAAAAGCATAATCAGAAAGACAAACAAATAACCATTGTGGCTGCAAGAAATCAATTCAAAGGAGGTTTAAGTGAAAGGAAAACAAGTTCATACTAAATTAGTGGAACAACTTGCAGCTGAAGAGTGAAGACCGCCAGCGTGTTCTACACTTCTACCCAGAGCAAAGAACCCTAATCCCAATTTTGGTACGCATTTGCAATTTGATTTCGCATGCTCAATCGCAAAATTAGGCGGAGACATTCAATTTCTATTGTTTCATTTTTCCAATTTTCTTCCAGGGATATTTGATTTTTATTTCGGTGCAATTGAAGATGAGTTCTTGCGTTTTGTGCGGTAACCGTGGATTGCAAAGCCACAAATTGCTTCAGTAGGTTTTGTCTTGTCCTCTGGGAGCGATTACAAAGAGGTATATGTTTTTAACTTGGATAGTATTATCTCTTCAACCTTGTCTGATTCTTCTCTGTATTTGTTCACTTGCTTCAATCCTCCCCCGGTGACAGTTAATGAATGGGAATTGACAATAATGGCGAACCCTCTCACTGTTAAAGTGCGCCCAAGGCGTGCCTTATGCATTTAAATAATCTTTATTGAAGTTAACTTGAAACTCTGTTTTAATGAGGTAAGGAAAAAAAAAATGTGGCTGGGGGTTGTTGGCAGGTATATGACCCTTGGGAGCCACTAATGGTAAGTGAATGGATGAATGAAGGTAGAAGCTTGAGTTCGCTTTGTCTCTATAGTATGGGTCATCAGTTTTAATGGTTTTTCTTTTTTTCCATTACTCTAAGCCTTCTAATTGTGAGTTAACTGATGACTTATGGGTTAATAGAAGTTGAATAAGAGATGATAAAGCTGTAAAAATAAATAGATGATGCACTATAAGGAAATTGATTTAGAGCAGTTTAATTTGTCGTTCTTTAACTCTCCTCCTTCTATGAGTAAATTGGGTATCTGTTTAGTATAATAGTAAGAAACTGATCAGACATTATCCAAAAACTTCTAACCTTATGCTGAATACATGATACATATATATGTAGTAGTATATAACTTTAAAAAGGAGGAATAGATTATCCTGTACCGACCTATATATGGTTTACTGTTTATGAAATCAACACAGTGGGCAAATAGTTTCTTATTTGGGTATCTTCTAGTTGCATGACTTACTTTATTTATAAAAAAATGTCAATACTTTTTTGTGAAGAAAAAGAAAAGGGAGAGATATAGGACAAAGGACTGAACTTAAAATATCATCATAATGTCTCTATAGTGATATCTCTCTTTTATGATTTTTTAGACAAACTCTGCACCCATGACACTAAGAGAAATGTTTGTCCCATTAAATTTAATGGAAATCTTTCAAACCTAGAAAATGGACAAAGACAAAATACTCTTGTCCAGATAGTGTTGTCAATTAATTTTGAGCAACTTGCATTGCAGTAGTACTTCTAGTTCAGTATAGCATGGCCCTCTTGAGTCGTGAACATCAAGAATATAGGATTCTTCTTAGGTTGTAGATTACCATATTCTTCTTTTTTAATAGTCATATTGGACGATAATACTTAGTTTCATTATCTCAATCTATAATCTGGTAAGGTGGTTAACTATTTAGACTTCTTTAAAACATCACTGCTGATTTATTGAGATGGTTCTTGCAATCTGGCATTTTTGGAATGGCATTGCTGATTTCAACTTCATAAAGTCTTAAGTTTTTATTCTGCAAATTTTGATGTTTTTCTGTAGTGTCTTGAGAAACATGATCCCTTAAAAAAAAATTCAGGGGAGGGGAATATGATTCTCCCTTATCCTTCTGTTTCATTATAATGTGCCGAATTTTGCTCATGTATCTATGTATATGTATGTATTTCCTTTTTCTCAATTTACCATTCTCTAACAGACCGTCTTCTCGTTGCAGATATTAATATCTTGCTTTGTGAAAACTTTGCATTTTGAAGAGTACCTGTGTGTTAAGGTAAGACAATTCCCACAACATTCCAGTTGCTTATGGTGTAATACAAAGTGCTGTATGTGGACGAGTGTTTTCTACTAACATGGAATCCTGATGTTTTCTAGATCCTGGCAAGTCCTTAATTCAATTATAATCATACTATTTTCACTGATTTTGTAACTTGCTGTGCTTGATCTTCAGTTGGTGGGATTTTGTGAAATTATTGTGTACTCCACATGATTCTCTGGATATTTGTGAATATTCACTATGCTTTTATATTTTTCTACATCTTCACATAAGCAAACTCACTGATTATTAAGTTTAATTCTATTATATATGTTGTTTTTAAGTCGACTTACATGTGCCCCTGTGAAAAAAAGACCCTAATTTTGAAATCATGGATTTAGTGCTATGGTGCGTTTCAACATTTAAGATAATTATTCTTTAGTTTTTGTTCATTAGATTTTGTTTTCGTAATAAATGGCTCACTTATGATTTACATGTAACAAAACAGGAGGCAATCCTTTTGGATCTTCTTAGAGTTGTCAGTCATTATCGAGCCCAATTAGCCACTCCTATCTGCACAGTTCAGAAAATATAAATGCCTTGTGAAAATCTTTGTAGCTGTGAAAATAAGTATAGCATAATGAATTATTCTTTTGATGGAAGGACTGGCCCACAGGCTGATCCTGACCCATTTGGCCTTGTGGACTTTTTTGACCTTGACCCACAGGGCTAGGGCTAAATAGGTAAGTGCTGGCACATGAATCGTCTCTGCCAGCTAGGTTTGGCAATCTCTTTTCTTGCTCCAGTGGTGGAGCGTTGGTCGGTGTCATGGTGGTTTCATATGGCTGTGCACAATTCCTTATTAAGTGTCTATAGCATCCATATTTTGAGCATATAATGTGGAGTCCTTCATACTCCACATTATACCATGCATCATTTAGTTCCAGATGTCCAACAATTGGTATAGTAAGGTCAACTTCTACACATCCGCATAAATTTTCCTCTGTTACAGTTTAGTGTGTTCATGTCCACTTTGATGGGTGTTCTGATTGTTAAGGGCATGGCAAAAAGGATGCTTTCATCATAGAAGATTAAATTTAACCCTGGGAATCAACTCCATACCATTGTCTTATCAACTCTGGCATCAAGGGAGAAAAAAATGGGAGACCACTGCTGAACTACTAAATAATGGTCATATATCATCCACAGTACACCTTCAATCACCTTTGTTCCATCTTCTTCTTTTTTGAATTTGACCATGTAGTAACCATTGTCCTATGTTAATTATATTGAAATCTGAAGATCTTTTCCAGAGTCGTCGGAGCTTCTCCTTCATAGTAAGGAAGCCTACATTCTTACCAAATAATTTTATGATTAGAGCATCTTGCGAGGGTAGGCTCAATTCTTCCATCACTTCTTCTGCTAGATAGACCATAGGTTTGAGGTGGTTCCCATTTATCAAGTGTAACTGCGTCATGTACTATTAGAATAAAAATCGACTTTAGATTGTCTAGGAAGGGTTCTTAACAATATCTTTGAACGAGACTTTTAAAGTTTTCATATGGAATTCAAAGTTGTTCGGAGGCTTTTTGAATTTTAGATAAGAAGTCCTAATAAAGAAAATGAAGTTCTTTATAGTGTCCATCAAACATTTTTATTTATGCTATTTGATATTTTTAATAAGTTTATGATAGTTATTAAGTATTTAAAATATAAAATAAAGTAAGAAAAAATGATTGATGATTTATGAATAATTAAGTAAGTTTTTAGTGATAATTTAATAGTTTTGGATGAAGATTAACAATAAAGTATGACTAACAGTGTTAAAAAAAATTAGTTCAAAAAGTTGTTATTTTAAAAAAATGTGAAATTGAAAAATGAAATAATTTTAAAGAAAAACATTGACATGAAAAAATAGCTAACATATCACATTGAATAAAAATAATTAAAAAATTAAACTAAAATGTCAAATAAATTTAGTGGAGTGAATTAAATAATAAAGTTAGAAAATTAAACAAATTTATATTAAATTAAAAAAATTATAAATTTACTCCAAATGTCTTCTGTAAAAAGAAGTTATCAAAATTTTATAATTATTTAAAAATTAAATTTTTTATGTACCATAAAAAATCTTAATTTCACTAGTAAAGATTATTTTTATGCAAACAAATAAAGATAATTTAGTAATTTACGATAAAAAAAATGAACAAATAACCAAATAAATAGCTCTACCAAAAAATTAACCAAATAATAAACGGTTTGCTTGGCTCTGGTAATGAATTCCAGAGAGTTCGCCAGTTTGAGTGTGGCGTTCATGCTATAGTGGACTTGCCTGCTTCTAGTTTTCACCCCTCATTTCTTTCCCTAACATCAATCTCAAGGTTTTACCATTATTCATTCCTCTTTTAGATTTTTAGGGTTTTAACTTTCTGATTCTTTCAAGTTTTGATAATTTGCTCCTTTGCTAGGGTTTTTGGCAGGACCTATCGACTTTGAAACAAAGATGCCTCGGTACAGTACACTTGTTGAAAAATTTGCGATATGTTTTGTGTTTCAGTTTTCATTGAATCGATGGTATTCAATTCCTTTTTATTCGAATTTGCATTGCAGGTACTACTGTGACTACTGCGATACCTATTTGACCCACGATTCTGTAAGTTGTGTCCCTCACCGATTGTCCTGCCCTTTCACTTTGAGTTAGTTGTAAAATAGCTTATTTTTTCTGATCTGTTCGTTTTTCTCATTTTTATCTAGTAGTAATAAGGTGCAATTGCAAACTGAATTTGATGTGTTTCCTAACTTTCCCTAGTTATGTGGGGTTCTAACATGTAGTAGAATTTTGGCTTATTTGCACCTGTGGCTCTCATTTTCTACATACCCCCCCTCCCCGTTGGAGCGCAATCCTATGTTTCCACTCATATAAGTGCGGGTTTGGGGTGAATTTGGGATAGGAAGTGATTTGAATGGTTCATGTTCCGGAGATATGGTGGAAATTTGAAGGATCTGTAGGAAGTGAAACCAAGGCTTTGAAGAGGGAGCAAATTTGGGATTTTCTGATTTTGGGTGAATTCTAATGTTTTTATTGGTGATATTTGAGCAGAAGGGAGTTTAAACGGTTTATTTGTTTCAATTTGTGGATATTTTGAGTAATTTAAGAGGATTTAATTTTTGCAAAACTTATTTGGGGTCCAAAATTGTGCACTATTATAGTAAAGGGGCTGAATGTACAATCTAGCTTACAGTTTTCAGAAACTTAGTTAGCTACAACTGCACATTGATATGTTGCTTACTTCGTTTGTGTCATATTGCAGCCATCTGTTAGAAAGCAGCATAATGCAGGTTACAAACACAAGGTACTTAGAAGTTTTCTCACTTAAAATAAGTGCACTACAATGTACACCAACTCTCGACATTTAGTATCTGCTCATGTCTTTAGGCAAATGTGAGGTCCTACTACCAGCAATTTGAAGAACAACAAACCCAAAGTTTAATTGATCAAAGGATCAAAGAACATCTTGGGCAAACTGCAGCATTTCAGCAGGTTGGTGTGGCTTATAATCATCTAATGGTTCAGAGGCCTGCCCTTCCTCCTGTATTGCCACCACCAAGGTTGCCTATTCCTGGAAATGCACAAGTTCCTGGAAGCCAACCACTAATGCCGGGGATCAGACCTGTCTTGCCTAGACCAGTTCCTGGCGCTCCAGGTGAATTTGTTCTCATCCATTCCTTTTATGATTTCCATAAAGCTGCCATCTCCTCTTATTGAAGCATTTAATCTGGCTTGGGCTGTCATTCATGTATTTCCATTTTTGCATACAGACATTGGTGGTTCTTTCCTTTATTCTTTTAACAATGACTGTCATTATGCTTATCCCAATGGGTAACCACATAATTTGGGGCTTCTGTTGCTGCAATTGTGTTGTTATTTAAGTTTCCTTTTAAAAAAATGGTACTTCTTTCTCAGGCTTTTCTCTATTAAAAAGCTTTATTATTTTCTTGAATAAAAAGTTTTGGTCAAGAAAATCATTGTCTGTTTTTTATCTGTTTCTTTAGTTAGAAGTCTATGTTTAAAGGCTTAAAGCTGCAATTTTTTTATCTTATGCCAAAAGTTATGGAAAGTTGGGCAGCCAACTTCAAGCATTATGAACCTGTTCTTTGATATCACATCTGATGTAAGTGGTTTTCAATTGGAGTTCACAGGATATATTTCTGCACCTACCATGCCTCCCATGGTACCTCCACCTGGTGCTCCCCAGGTACCAGGTCAGCTAAATACCATACCAAGGCCCCCTTCTTTAGCTCCCCCACCATCAGTTCCAGGAAGCACTGCTACACTAGCTTCCAATGGTGCTCCCTCTATGGTGTCATCAGCAATGTATCAAGCCAATCCATCAGCACCATCATCTGGAGGTTATGATAATTACAATGCCAATGCTCAAGCACCTGAGGGCAATCACCGACCTGGTTGACCTGGTATGTTGTATTGATTATTAAATTTAAACTAATACAATACTAGTTCAATAAAATTTTGTTGCCTCTTTCTTTGCTCTTTGCAATCCTCAGGGAGAAAGCTTCCTTGCAGGGATTTTAGCATCCATCAAATTTCTACTAATCCACATTCTTTGCTATTTTATTTGTTTGTGTTATGCAGATCTCTTTGCATATTTCTATCTTTGCTGGAGTCTTATGACCGTAACTATTTATGCTCGCCCTGCCTACTGTTGATCAAATGAGGACTCTCACCAGCCATTTGTCAACATATTTAGAGCAATCATATACTAGAGATTGTTGGTAGGTAGCATGTCAAGCAGCTTGAATGCGGGAAAAAGTTTTTTGAGTTACATTTTTTGTGCTGGATGGAAGATTTATATTGAAGTGCTAATTGCTAGAAATTTTCTGACATGAGTTGTTTATTGTAGTTTCTTTTCTGCAAATAATTTGTTTTAATCTGAATTTTATCAGTGATAAGCGTAGTTGTACTGCAAGTTTGGGAAAGAATTCATATCATGTTATTGGCTCATAAATCCCGAATTCATATCAGAGGAGAGAAGGAAGGGGTTTTGATGGAGGGGTGGGAGGGAGGGATTTTAGTGAAGGGAAGAGACACCTTGTTTGGTTCACATGGGGAGGGGAGAGGAAGAGAAATAAACGAATTTATTATTACATATTTAAGATGGTCAGATAAAATAATTAAATTAAGGATAATTATCTGATTAAGCCCAAAGTTCTTCCTTTCAAATTCTCCCAATTTTGCAGAAGGGGGACCGGGGGGGTGTAAAATTGAGAGGAGAGATTTTAGCCACCTGTCCTTCCTTTCCTTATACAATTTTGAATCAAACATGAAAAAACTATAATAAACCCGTACGTCTTCTATGTTTTCTTCCAACCAAACACTATGTTAAAGAATTGCATGTAGAGGTGAATCACTTAATTTTATTTTCATAAAGTGTATTGATGTCATGATCTCAAATGAGCATTTTTCTGTTGTTATTATTTTTTTATTCATTATCTTTTGATTCCTTGGATTATTTGATACCATTTTTTGTAGTTGTTTTATCCCCCCTCCCCCCACCCCTCCAAAAAAAAGTGAGATCTCTGAGCATTATTTGAGATTCCTTTGTCCACTTGAAGTGTATGATATCATATCCTTCAAAATCATTCATGAAAATGTTTTACTCTTGAGTCTTGAAACAATTACTTCTCGTTACTAAATTAGTAGGTCAAACAATAATGATTTATGGAGATGCATTTCCTAAATTACAATAATTACTTCTGCTGGGATTGAGTTATTCCACCGGGGTCAAAGGACCGTATAGTGCCACGTTGTCATTAATACAGCTTAGGTGCCTTGAAAATTGATTGTACCCTCTGGCTTCATTTACATATTTGGCACTAGCCGGTAACTAGCCGAGAAAACATTCTCATAAGTCTAAGGTTCAATTTATCCCGATTCTATGCAAAAAACTGAACTCGGGGTTCTAGAAAATCCGTTTTTAGGTACGCAAAATATCAAACTTCAGCCCCAGGTCAAAAAATTCTATTTTCACCTAGATTTTGCTTGTGAAATGAGTAGCATGTTAATCTAAATATAGCGCGCTTAATTTCAAACACCTTTTTCTCTGTGGTTTTAAACACCATTCTCAACCAAACTCAACTGATGAACTGATGACAGAGAAAGAAATAGTCTGTAGACATATTGATAAATTTTCAAAACCCGAAGAGCTTTCAACGACTTAAAAAACGCTCTTTTTTAGTGTTAACTCTTTTGAAAAGGTTAATTTATGCATTCAATCAACATTTGGACCCCAAATCTTATTATAACAACAATTATTAAAACGTTGAGAAGGTATTAATAACCGAGTCTGGCTTTTTATTT